>OZ012736.1:398746062-403773562 GCA_963859935.3 Lathyrus sativus | reverse complement strand
AATGGAAACTGTTATTATAGGTGAACTCAATCAACGCTAAATAACCGTCCCACGCACCTCCTTGTTCAAGCACACAAGCACGCAACAAATCTTCTAACGATTGAATCGTCCTCTCGGTTTGACCATTTGTTTGCGGATGATATGCCGAACTCAATCTCAACTTAGAACCCAAGGCACCTTGCAAACTCTCCCAAAATCTTGAAGTAAATCTAGGATCTCTATCCGACACAATACTCTTAGGAACTCCATGAAGCTTCACAATAGTGCCAACATAAATCTCGGCCAACCTTTCCAAAGAATAAGTAATATCAATCGGAATAAAGTGAGCCGATTTAGTAAGCCTATCAACAATCACCCAAATAGCATTATGTCCTCTTTGCGTATTCGGCAATCCCGTAACAAAATCCATCGATATACTATCCCATTTCCATTCTGGAATATCCAACGGTTGCATCAATCCACTAGGCTTCTGATGCTCCACCTTAGACTTCTGGCAAGTCAAACACGAGTACACAAAACGAGCAATATCGCTTTTCAATCCAGACCACCAAAAGATCTTCTTCAAATCCTGATACATCTTATTCGCTCCCGGATGAATACTCAAGTTACTCCGATGTCCCTCTTCCAATATCATCTTTTTCAAATCCGCATCATCGGGAATACAAATACGACCTCGAAACCTCAAAACTCCTAATTCATCAACTTTGAAATCTTCATTTCCATTCGTCATCAAATCCACAAATTTCAAATCCAACTTTTGCTTTTCACACACCGTAGCAAGGAAATCATTCGAGACATGCAACATACCCAGCTTCACACTACTCGGTGTTAACTCACAAACCAAACTCAAATCTCTAAAGTTCTCCAAGAGTTCCCACTCTCTAACCATCAAAGTAGACACGTGCAACGACTTCCGACTTAAGGCATCGGCTACCACATTCGCCTTACCCGGATGATAATTTAAACCAAAATCATAGTCTTTCAAAAGTTCTAGCCATCTCCTTTGTCTCATATTCAATTCTTTTTTATCAAACAAATACTTCAAACTCTTGTGATCGCTAAAAACTTCAAATCTTGCACCATAAAGATAGTGCCTCCAAATTTTCAAAACGAACACTACGGCCGCTAACTCCAAATCATGAGTAGGATAATTCTTTTCATGCACTCTCAACTGTCTAGAAGCATACGCCACGACCTTCCCATCTTGCATCAATACACCACCCAATCCTGACAAAGAAGCATCGCAATAAACCACAAAAGGTTTCGTAGGACTCGGCAAAACCAAAATTGGCGCTGTCGTTAACCTTCTCTTTAATTCCATGAAACTCTCTTCACAATTAACATCCCAAATAAAAGCCTTTCCTTTACAAGTCAACTGCGTTAACGGGAGTGCTAACTTTGAAAATCCTTCGATAAACCTCCGGTAGTAACCGGCCAAGCCCAAAAAGCTTCGAATTTCTGTAACTGATCTTGGAGTCTCCCATTGCATTACCGCATCGATCTTGGATGGATCCACACTAATACCATTACCGGAAATAATATGCCCAAGAAAACTCACCTTCGATAACCAAAACTCACACTTAGACAACTTTGCGTACAACTTCTTCTCTTTCAAAATCTGCAACACAATCCTTAAATGTTCTTCGTGTTCCTCTCGAGACTTAGAATAAATCAAAATGTCATCGATAAACACTACCACAAAACGATCCAACTGCTCGTGGAAGATACGGTTCATATATTCCATGAAAACACCCGGCGCATTAGAAACTCCGAATGGCATCACCGTATACTCATAGTGACCATATCGTGTTCTAAAAGCCGTCTTCGAAATATCTTCTTCCTTAACTCGAATCTGGTGATAACCGGATCTCAAATCAATCTTACTAAAAACACGGGCTCCAACCAATTGATCCATCAAATCATCAATTCTTGGAAGCGGATACTTGTTCTTAATTGTCACCTTATTCAACTGCCGATAATCAATACACAATCGCATACTACCATCCTTCTTCTTTACCAACAATACCGGCGCACCCCAAGGAGAAACACTTGGTCTTACAAATCTCTTATCCAACAAATCATTTAACTGCTTCTCCAATTCCACCAACTCCGATGCCGACATCCGATACGGGGCCATCGAAATCGGTCTAGTACCCGGAACTAGATCAATAGAAAATTCAACCTCTCTCTTTGGCGGCACATCCGCAACATCTTCCGGAAACACTTCAGGAAATTCACAAACCACAGGAAACACGTCTAGCTCAACTTTGCCCTCCACCGACAACGATGCAAACAAACCAAACAACTGAGCTTCGTCCGCTAAAAGTTTCTTCAACTCTTTAGTGGAAAGAAAACTCTCGTTTTCACCATCTTCCAAAGAAGGAAACCTTACTAACTTGTGATAGCAATCCAGATGAACTCTATTAAATTGCAACCAGTTCATACCCAAGATTACGTCCAAACCTTCCAACGGCAAACACACTAAATCCATAACGAAGTCCTTACCATACATGGTCAAAGGACAACTTACACACACCAAAGAAGTAGTTACCGACCCCGAAGCGGGAGTCCCAATAACCATACCACTACTCAAAGAAACCATACACAAATCCAACCGCTTAGCACACGCAAGAGAAATGAACGAGTGAGTCGCCCCAGTATCAATAATAGCAACTAAAGGCATATCATTAATAAAGCATGTACCTTTAATCAAACGATTTGCCGCATTAGTAGCGTCTGAACCTGCTAATGCGAATACTTTTCCGCCCGCCGGAGCTTGCTTCGGTTTGGTACAATTTGGGCTAATGTGACCCACCTCGCCACAATTAAAACACTTCACAGCATTCTTTCTACACTCTGCTGCATCATGTCCAAGGAGCCCACAGTTGGAACACTTCGCCTTGAACTTTCCACAATCATAAGACTTGTGGCCCATCACGCCACACTTAAAACATTTGATCGCACCGGAACCTCCTCCGGGTCTCCTATCGAAGTTTCCCCTATGTTTTCCCTTATCAGCAGGCGTCACATAAGGTCCGCTTCGTACTTGCTGCTTCCCTCTCCTCTCGCTCAAACCCTTATAATGAGTAGAACGAGCTCTACTGTCTTCTTCATAAATCCTACAGCACTCGGTCAAATCTGAAAATCTTCGTATTCTTTGATAACCCACCGCTTGCTTTATCTCAGGACGCAAGCCATTCTCATACTTGATACATTTGGAAAATTCCGCCGTAACCGCATCATAGTGAGGGTGAAACTTCACTAACTCAATAAACTTAGCGGTGTAGTCCACCACCGACATATTACCTTGTTTCAAACTCCAGAAATTCCATTTCTCTCTTCCCTTTAACACTTTAGGGATAATACTTCCTTAGAAACTCAGTACGAAATAAATCCCACGTAATCTCCTCATCGTCGACCTCAAGAACTTGCCTCACGCTGACCCACCAGTCATCAGCCTCTTCTCTCAGCATGTGAGTCCCTAGTCTCACCTTGTTCCCTTCAGCACAATCCATCACCCTAAAGATCCTCTCAATCTCCTTTAACCATATCTGAGCACCATCCGGATCAAATCTCCCTTTGAACACCGGTGGTTGGTTCTTCCTGAACTCATCATTCGCATTCACGTTAGGTGCACCCTGCACAGCTCTGGCCATAGCCTCTAACGCCGCTGCCATAGCATTGTCATTACGACCTGCCATATTCTGAGGATTCCCAAAAATAACAACAAGGTTAAACAACCGTTCAACCAACACAACAACAAGACAGACACGACTGACTCAACACTGGCTCTGATACCACTTAATGTAACACCCCCTTTCTATACCCCCAAAATAATCCAATAAATCAATTAGGCACTTAGAAAATTTATTTCATCAGAGTTTAATTAAAACATGGTATATAAGAGGCGCATCACATTATCATGAAATTAAACACATACGATACCCGCTCAAAATAGATATGCAACAATGGGTAACCCACATCTCAATATTTAGAATTAAAGCGGAAACATCCAAATATTGAATCGATCACATACATAAAAGTATATACAACCATCAGTTAATTCATGCTTTACACATATCCACAGCAGATACATACACATATGTATCACAAAAGAATCAAACCAAAATAGCTTCAAAAGAGCCAAAGGCTTCCTAACTACCCAGATGTTACATATCAGAGCCATTGACCAAAAAGAATGAAGACATCGCTTCACAAAAAGAACCTCCAGCTTCCTACTCTGCAATGCCTCATAGAGCATTATAAAACAGCAGAAGGGTGAGAAACAATATCATAACAGTTAATGCATAAAATTGTATATATACATATACTCATATTGGTACAAGTCATACACAAATTATGTTCTCACCACACTAAGCACATACAATAAATCATGTCTCTACACATGCTCATAAACATTCACTATATGTTCCTCCAAACAATCATATATAACATACACAGTTACATTCATACAACTAATACATCATGCACAGATGACTCATGCAACTCATAGAGACCGACACACGACTCTATGTAGATGCAAATGCGGTACCGACTCATTTCAACAGATTCTCTAAGGAATCGAGTATTCAGCAGATTCTCCATGGAATCAAGTACTCAGCAGATTCTCCACGGAATCAAATATTCATCAGATTCTCCACGGAATCGAATATTCAGCAGATTCTCCACGGAATCAAGTACTCAACAGATTCTCCATGGAATCAAATACTATAATCAATCCTCCACGGGATTACATGTTATGACCGATTCTCCGAGGAATCACACAATGCAACCGATTCTCCAAGGAATCACACAATGCAACCGATTCTCCAAGGAATCTAATGTAACCATCGTATCATACGAGGTTCTGCACATCCTCTGAGGGATCAATCAACACAAAATTGCATACTAAGATGCTTCACAATGCAAATCCTCCGAGGGATCATTCAACATAAAAATGCATACTATGTTCACAAACATACTCATTGCATTTATCACATACATCGCATATATCTATCATGCATTCACATTATGCACCATTTCACACATGGTTTACACACATATCATCCTATCAATGCGTTTCTATTCAATTCAAGCAAATACACAAGATTATCAAACATTCAAGATTAACCATTGGCTCTACAATCTAGGATTCACGCCTTTCGGCCACCCACAGCACGACATGTTGAAATAGTTCACACATCAATCATTCATATAAGCATTAATCATAATTGAATCAACCAAAAAATCATGCTATGAATCAAACAGCAAAACAAATAACACTGTCATGTTCGCCAACCTTCGCTTGGCGAAGCCACGCAGCGAATGCTCGCTGGCCTTCGCCTGGCGAACTTCCCAGCGAAGTCCACTGGGAGTAATTCTGGAATTACTCGCTGAGGCTCGCTACACACTCGCCTGGCGAACCTTCGCCAACTAACCTCGCCTGGCGAACTTGCCAGCGAATACAGGGTATTGCTTCTGACTTGCTTCGCTACAGCTCGCTGGACTTCGCCTGGCGAAGCTTCGCTGCCATTCGCCTGGCGAACTTGCGAAAACAGAACTTCCATGGCTGTTCCAAAGCCCAAACTCCACACAACCAACTGATTAAATCCAAACTAGTTTCAGTGGCACAACCCAACCATCACCCGACTAAACTACATCGTCTAATCCGAGTTCTAACCGATTAAAACCTCATTCTACTCACAAAACCAACTTCTAACCTAAGTGGAAAAAGAGTAGAAACTCTACAAAATCCAAACACATACACATACAATCATATACATTAAAGAGATGATGAAGTTTCACACCCTTACCGATCGATTGCAAGCTTTGGTGATGATCCCTTGATGATTCTAGGTTTTCCTCTCCACTTTCTCTTCTCTTTCTCTTCTCCTCTTTTCTTTCTCTTCTCTTTCTTCTTATGTTACTATCTTTCTTTCTTTTCCTCTCTTATTCTATTTCCATCTCTATTTCTTTCCTCTCAATTTCTTTCCAACACTTACCGATCAATTCTCACACTAAATTGCTAAATGTCTAAAATGCCCTTTTTACTCTAATTCCCCGAAAACTCTCCGAATCGGTAAAAATAGATAAAATAGGCAAACACCACATAGTAATATATAATTTCTCAATTTAAAACAAACATCAATTAAATAAATTAAAAGACTCAACAATTAATGGGAATTCAGAATCGGGGCGTTACAACTCTCCCCCACTTTAGAAATTTTCGTCCTCGAAAATATCACCTGATTCAAACAACTCTGGATGCGATTCTCGCATCTTGCTCTCCAATTCCCAAGTCATGTTACCTTCCGCGGCACCTCCCTAGGACACTTTCACAAGCGCAATAACCTTGCCTCTTAGTTTCTTAACTTCACGGTCCAAAATACTAACCGGTAAAACTTCAACTGTAAGGTTATCTCTTACTTCAACTTCATCCATCGGGATCACATGTGACTGATCCGTAACATACTTCCGAAGTTGCGAGACATGGAATACATCATGAAAATTCGAAAGGTTTGGAGGCAACGCCACACGATAAGCCACAGCACCAACTCGTGCGACAATCTGATACGGACCAATAAAACGAGAAGTCAACTTTCTCGACTTCAAAGCACGACCCACACCCGTAACCGGTGTAACTCTCAAAAACACATGGTCGCCCTCCTGAAACTTGAGATCCTTTCTCCTTTTATCATGATAACTTTTCTGTCTACTCTGAGAAGCTTTCATCTTTTCCCGAATAAATTTCACCTTTTCCGTCGTTTGCTGTACCATTTCCGGACCAACTACCGACTTTTCACCTGTCTTATGCCAACACAGAGGTGTTCAACATCTCCGACCATATAAAGCCTCAAATGGCGCCATACCAATACTCGAATGGAAACTGTTATTATAGGTGAACTCAATCAACGCTAAATAACCGTCCCACGCACCTCCTTGTTCAAGCATACAAGCACGCAACAAATCTTCTAACGATTGAATCGTCCTCTCGGTTTGACCATCTGTTTGCGGATGATATGCCGAACTCAATCTCAACTTAGAACCCAAGGCACCTTGCAAACTCTCCCAAAATCTTGAAGTAAATCTAGGATCTCTATCCGACACAATACTCTTAGGAACTCCATGAAGCTTCACAATAGTGCCAACATAAATCTCGGCCAACCTTTCCAAAGAATAAGTAATATCAATCGGAATAAAGTGAGCCGATTTAGTAAGCCTATCAACAATCACCCAAATAGCATTATGTCCTCTTTGCGTATTCGGCAATCCCGTAACAAAATCCATCGATATACTATCCCATTTCCATTCTGGAATATCCAACGGTTGCATCAATCCACTAGGCTTCTGATGCTCCACCTTAGACTTCTGGCAAGTCAAACACGAGTACACAAAACGAGCAATATCGCTTTTCAATCCAGACCACCAAAAGATCTTCTTCAAATCCTGATACATCTTATTCGCTCCCGGATGAATACTCAAGTTACTCCGATGTCCCTCTTCCAATATCATCTTTTTCAAATCCGCATCATCAGGAATACAAATACGACCTCGAAACCTCAAAACTCCTAATTCATCAACTTTGAAATCTTCATTTCCATTTGTCATCAAATCCACAAATTTCAAATCCAACTTTTGCTTTTCACACACCGTAGCAAGGAAATCATTCGAGACATGCAACATACCCAGCTTCACACTACTCGGTGTTAACTCACAAACCAAACTCAAATCTCTAAAGTTCTCCAAGAGTTCCCACTCTCTAACCATCAAAGTAGACACGTGCAACGACTTCCGACTTAAGGCATCGGCTACCACATTCGCCTTACCCGGATGATAATTTAAACCAAAATCATAGTCTTTCAAAAGTTCTAGCCATCTCCTTTGTCTCATATTCAATTCTTTTTTATCAAACAAATACTTCAAACTCTTGTGATCGCTAAAAACTTCAAATCTTGCACCATAAAGATAGTGCCTCCAAATTTTCAAAACGAACACTACGGCCGCTAACTCCAAATCATGAGTAGGATAATTCTTTTCATGCACTCTCAACTGTCTAGAAGCATACGCCACGACCTTCCCATCTTGCATCAATACACCACCCAATCCTGACAAAGAAGCATCGCAATAAACCACAAAAGGTTCCGTAGGACTCGGCAAAACCAAAATTGGCGCTGTCGTTAACCTTCTCTTTAATTCCATGAAACTCTCTTCACAATTAACATCCCAAATAAAAGCCTTTCCTTTACAAGTCAACTGCGTTAACGGGAGTGCTAACTTTGAAAATCCTTCGATAAACCTCCGGTAGTAACCGGCCAAGCCCAAAAAGCTTCGAATTTCTGTAATTGATCTTGGAGTCTCCCATTGCATTACCGCATCGATCTTGGATGGATCCACACTAATACCATTACCGGAAATAATATGCCCAAGAAAACTCACCTTCGATAACCAAAACTCACACTTAGACAACTTTGCGTACAACTTCTTCTCTTTCAAAATCTGCAACACAATCCTTAAATGTTCTTCGTGTTCCTCTCGAGACTTAGAATAAATCAAAATGTCATCGATAAACACTACCACAAAACGATCCAACTGCTCGTGGAAGATACGGTTCATATATTCCATGAAAACACCCGGCGCATTAGAAACTCCGAATGGCATCACCGTATACTCATAGTGACCATATCGTGTTCTAAAAGCCGTCTTCGAAATATCTTCTTCCTTAACTCGAATCTGGTGATAACCGGATCTCAAATCAATCTTACTAAAAACACGGGCTCCAACCAATTGATCCATCAAATCATCAATTCTTGGAAGCGGATACTTGTTCTTAATTGTCACCTTATTCAACTGCCGATAATCAATACACAATCGCATACTACCATCCTTCTTCTTTACCAACAATACCGGCGCACCCCAAGGAGAAACACTTGGTCTTACAAATCTCTTATCCAACAAATCATTTAACTGCTTCTCCAATTCCACCAACTTCGATGCCGACATCCGATACGGGGCCATCGAAATCGGTCTAGTACCCGGAACTAGATCAATAGAAAATTCAACCTCTCTCTTTGGCGGCACATCCGCAACATCTTCCGGAAACACTTCAGGAAATTCACAAACCACAGGAAACACGTCTAGCTCAACTTTGCCCTCCACCGACAACGATGCAAACAAACCAAACAACTGAGCTTCGTCCGCTAAAAGTTTCTTCAACTCTTTAGTGGAAAGAAAACTCTCGTTTTCACCATCTTCCAAAGAAGGAAACCTTACTAACTTGTGATAGCAATCCATATGAACTCTATTAAATTGCAACCAGTTCATACCCAAGATTACGTCCAAACCTTCCAACGGCAAACACACTAAATCCATAACGAAGTCCTTACCATACATGGTCAAAGGACAACTTGCACACACCAAAGAAGTAGTTACCGACCCCGAAGCGGGAGTCCCAATAACCATACCACTACTCAAAGAAACCATACACAAATCCAACCGCTTAGCACACGCAAGAGAAATGAACGAGTGAGTCGCCCCAGTATCAATAATAGCAACTAAAGGCATATCATTAATAAAGCATGTACCTTTAATCAAACGATTTGCCGCATTAGTAGCGTCTGAACCTGCTAATGCGAATACTTTTCCGCCCGCCGGAGCTTGCTTCGGTTTGGTACAATTTGGGCTAATGTGACCCACCTCGCCACAATTAAAACACTTCACAGCATTCTTTCTACACTCTGCTGCATCATGTCCAAGGAGCCCACAGTTGGAACACTTCGCCTTGAACTTTCCACAATCATAAGACTTGTGGCCCATCACGCCACACTTAAAACATTTGATCGCACCGGAACCTCCTCCGGGTCTCCTATCGAAGTTTCCCCTATGTTTTCCCTTATCAGCAGGCGTCACATAAGGTCCGCTTCGTACTTGCTGCTTCCCTCTCCTCTCGCTCAAACCCTTATAATGAGTAGAACGAGCTCTACTGTCTTCTTCATAAATCCTACAGCACTCGGTCAAATCTGAAAATCTTCGTATTCTTTGATAACCCACCGCTTGCTTTATCTCAGGACGCAAGCCATTCTCATACTTGATACATTTGGAAAATTCCGCCGTAACCGCATCATAGTGAGGGTGAAACTTCACTAACTCAATAAACTTAGCGTTGTAGTCCACCACCGACATATTACCTTGTTTCAACTCCAGAAATTCCATTTCTCTCTTCCCTTTAACACTTTAGGGATAATACTTCCTTAGAAACTCAGTACGAAATAAATCCCACGTAATCTCCTCATCGTCGACCTCAAGAACTTGCCTCACGCTGACCCACCAGTCATCAGCCTCTTCTCTCAGCATGTGAGTCCCTAGTCTCACCTTGTTCCCTTCAGCACAATCCATCACCCTAAAGATCCTCTCAATCTCCTTTAACCATATCTGAGCACCATCCGGATCAAATCTCCCTTTGAACACCGGTGGTTGGTTCTTCCTGAACTCATCATTCGCATTCACGTTAGGTGCACCCTGCACAGCTCTGGCCATAGCCTCTAACGCCGCTGCCATAGCATTGTCATTACGACCTGCCATATTCTGAGGATTCCCAAAAATAACAACAAGGTTAAACAACCGTTCAACCAACACAACAACAAGACAGACACGACTGACTCAACACTGGCTCTGATACCACTTAATGTAACACCCCCTTTCTATACCCCCAAAATAATCCAATAAATCAATTAGGCACTTAGAAAATTTATTTCATCAGAGTTTAATTAAAACATGGTATATAAGAGGCGCATCACATTATCATGAAATTAAACACATACGATACCCGCTCAAAATAGATATGCAACAATGGGTAACCCACATCTCAATATTTAGAATTAAAGCGGAAACATCCAAATATTGAATCGATCACATACATAAAAGTATATACAACCATCAGTTAATTCATGCTTTACACATATCCACAGCAGATACATACACATATGTATCACAAAAGAATCAAACCAAAATAGCTTCAAAAGAGCCAAAGGCTTCCTAACTACCCAGATGTTACATATCAGAGCCATTGACCAAAAAGAATGAAGACATCGCTTCACAAAAAGAACCTCCAGCTTCCTACTCTGCAATGCCTCATAGAGCATTATAAAACAGCAGAAGGGTGAGAAACAATATCATAACAGTTAATGCATAAAATTGTATATATACATATACTCATATTGGTACAAGTCATACACAAATTATGTTCTCACCACACTAAGCACATACAATTAATCATGTCTCTACACATGCTCATAAACATTCACTATATGTTCCTCCAAACAATCATATATAACATACACAGTTACATTCATACAACTAATACATCATGCACAGATGACTCATGCAACTCATAGAGACCGACACACGACTCTATGTAGATGCAAATGCGGTACCGACTCATTTCAACAGATTCTCTAAGGAATCGAGTATTCAGCAGATTCTCCATGGAATCAAGTACTCAGCAGATTCTCCACGGAATCAAATATTCATCAGATTCTCCACGGAATCGAATATTCAGCAGATTCTCCACGGAATCAAGTACTCAACAGATTCTCCATGGAATCAAATACTATAATCAATCCTCCACGGGATTACATGTTATGACCGATTCTCCGAGGAATCACACAATGCAACCGATTCTCCAAGGAATCACACAATGCAACCGATTCTCCAAGGAATCTAATGTAACCATCGTATCATACGAGGTTCTGCAAATCCTCTGAGGGATCAATCAACACAAAATTGCATACTAAGATGCTTCACAATGCAAATCCTCCGAGGGATCATTCAACATAAAAATGCATACTATGTTCACAAACATACTCATTGCATTTATCACATACATCGCATATATCTATCATGCATTCACATTATGCACCATTTCACACATGGTTTACACACATATCATCCTATCAATGCGTTTCTATTCAATTCAAGCAAATACACAAGATTATCAAACATTCAAGATTAACCATTGGCTCTACAATCTAGGATTCACGCCTTTCGGCCACCCACAGCACGACATGTTGAAACAGTTCACACATAAATCATTCATATAAGCATTAATCATAATTGAATCAACCAAAAAATCATGCTATGAATCAAACAGCAAAACAAATAACACTGTCATGTTCGCCAACCTTCGCCTGGCGAAGCCACGCAGCGAATGCTCGCTGGCCTTCGCCTGGCGAACTTCCCAGCGAAGTCCACTGGGAGTAATTCTGGAATTACTCGTTGAGGCTCGCTACACACTCGCCTGGCGAACCTTCGCCAACTAACCTCGCCTGGCGAACTTGCCAGCAAATACAGGGTATTGCTTCTGACTTGCTTCGCTACAGCTCGTTGGACTTCGCCTGGCGAAGCTTCGCTGCCATTCGCCTGGCGAACTTGCGAAAACAGAACTTCCATGGCTGTTCCAAAGCCCAAACTCCACACAACCAACCGATTAAATCCAAACCAGTTTCAGTGGCACAACCCAACCATCACCCGACTAAACTACATCGTCTAATCCGAGTTCTAACCGATTAAAACCTCATTCTACTCACAAAACCAACTTCTAACCTAAGTGGAAAAAGAGTAGAAACTCTACAAAATCCAAACACATACACATACAATCATATACATTAAAGAGATGATGAAGTTTCACACCCTTACCGATCGATTGCAAGCTTTGGTGATGATCCCTTGATGATTCTAGGTTTTCCTCTCCACTTTCTCTTCTCTTTCTCTTCTCCTCTTTTCTTTCTCTTCTCTTTCTTCTTATGTTACTATCTTTCTTTCTTTTCCTCTCTTATTCTATTTCCATCTCTATTTCTTTCCTTTCAATTTCTTTCCAACACTTACCGATCAATTCTCACACTAAATTGCTAAATGTCTAAAATGCCCTTTTTACTCTAATTCCCCGAAAACTCTCCGAATCGGTAAAAATAGATAAAATAGGCAAACACCACATAGTAATATATAATTTCTCAATTTAAAACAAACATCAATTAAATAAATTAAAAGACTCAACAATTAATGGGAATTCAGAATCGGGGCGTTACAATATTCAATCATGCCTTTTACCACAATCCACATCAATTCATATAAACATACACATATTATGTTTATTCTCTAATGCATATGTGCAACGATGACAAATGCTACTCATAGAGACCGACACACGACTCTATGCAGAGAGCTCCTAGTGAACACTCGCTACCTGTTCGCCTAGCAAACCTGCTCGCGAAGGATACTTCTATGCTTCTAGAATTGCTCGCTATCTTCTCACTGGGGCTTCGCCTAGCAAACCCCTTGCTACCACACTCGCTTAGCGAACACACTAGCGAACACTGATTTTGGCTACTGGATGGGTTCTCTACCCACTCGCTCAGCGAACATGCTAGCGAACTTTCGCTACCTGCTCACCTAGCGAACGTGCTAGCGAGCATCTGCGAACTCCAAAACCTCACATGTCCAAAATCATCAAATCATCATAAACTCACCCAATTGAAAATCTACAAGTTCAGTAGTCTTAGCCTGACTATACTCGACTAAACTACGCCATTTATTCCAGAATCTAACCGTTAAACAATGATTTCTACCGATTAAATCAATTTCGACCTAGAAATGGAAAGTGTAGAAAAACTACCAAACAATCCAAACAACACATACATAATCATACACATTGATAAGATGATAAGATTTCACACCCTTACCTGATTAAATCGATTCCTAAGGGTTGATCTTGATGATTCCAATGTTTTCCTCTTTTTCTCCTCTTCCTCTTTATTTCTCTTTTCTTTCCTTTCCCTTTATTTCCTTTTTTATTTCTCTTATATACTTTCCATTCTATTTCTATTATATTTTCCTCTCTCAAAATATCTACCAATTCATTTTCTCACAAAATATTCAATCTTAATATTAATTAAGAAATATCTCAAAACCCTCTAAATGATAAAAAATATCACAATATGCACACATAACATATTTAATATTCCAATTTCACAATTGAAACAATAATCATCCAATTAAATAAAAGACTCAACAATTAATTGGGAAATCCGAATAGGGGCGTTACAAGTCACCACCAAACGTTATTTATCCAAAAGAGAGGTAAAGGAAACGATCGAAGAAAACGGGAAAGACAAGGTCATCGCAACCAAATCTTGGGTTCGGTAGTCGTTTACACAAGGGGAAGGTATGAGCACCCCTCACATCCGTTGTACTCAACGGGATCCATGCTTGTTGTCTAATCTATGGGTGAAAACTATCTAAAAGCTACTGCTAAATGAGGGTGAAGAGAAAGAGCATACTCGATAGGACATCGTCGCCCTATGCCTACGTTTTCTCTCGTGCAATGGGAAAGTCAGAGTCAACGTAGTTCGGGAAACTACGGGTGATGGGGGGAAGGTTGCTCGCCAAGACATCACCATCTTGTGCCTATGTATCCTCATCTGGTATGAGAAATCAGAGCAAACATAGTTCGGGACAACTAGACCACTGGTTGGTTCAAGTGTTTTATGAGTAGTGTTAAATCTTCATTCTAGTAGTTATGGATGATGCCTGTTTGCGGTAGGACGAAAACGTAACATACTCTTTCTGAAAATTAGGTTTGAAACAATCCCGAAGGATGAAAAGGTTTGAATTGTGTTTGTATTTTTTTAACAGAAGTGATTTGAGTTAGTTTGTAACTCATGTTGCACTAAAGACTATGACATAAGAGCGAATGCGTCACATATCGCCCAAAGGGAATACACTAAACACTCTAGACAATGTAAGGAGAGACCTCCCCACTCATCATTCTTCATGTACTTAAGGCTCGTAGCATACAACTTTTTTCATTCATTATTAAGTGTCTTAAAGAGTTTGAGATGAGAAGAGAAGACACAACGACTCTAAAGGGGGACTATGAACCCTAATGTTGTCATGCAAAGTGGTCCTAAAGTTGGAATGAAAATGGATACTAACTAATGTTATCATACAAAGGATTGAAAGCCTAATGTCTCTTCTACTCCCATCTTAAACAGAGGGACTAGGAATCCTAAGGGATCATGTGAGCAAGCACAAGTAAACACAATGCTAAATCAATCACAAATGAAAATGAAATTAAAGACTTAAACAAGTCTTGAAATATGGAGAGAGATATGAAATGCAAGCATAAATGCCAACATGAAACATTCATCAAAGACAAACACAAGTCAACAAGATGGAGGTAGGAAAACAAAGGCAAAAAAAACAACCAAACATGATCACATGCCTTAAACATCTCAAGAGAGAATGATGTCAAAGATTGAACCAAAATCAAATAAATGAGATGAGAAGTAGAATGGGGAAGCAACCATATCATGACCATTCAAATCAAACCATCACTCATGATCAAGTAAAGGCACCCAGACAACTCAAAGGAAGTTCAATTGTTCACAACAATCTCAAAGTGAAACCAACATCACCAAAGCATCGTGAACAAGCACATAACCATCAAGGTCAGAAGTGAACTCAAGTGAGGTGTATCAAATCCAAAAATAAGTTGTCAAGCAAACACAAGAATGATCAAATCAAATTGAAGGACCCAAGTCCATGCAACCATCTCACACTTCAAACATAAGTGGAAAGACATGATCAAATGACACTTGTGGTACAAGGCACACATCCAAAGGACCCATAATCATGAAAGGAAACACCTCTAACATGTTAGCAAGAGCTAAAAAAAACTTAAGAGGTCCTCAAGGGATCACACAAGATCATATCCCAAAACTAGGTTAAGGCTTGCATGCATACACATAGTTAAAACACTTTGAATTTGAGGCATCCACCAAAGAATAGAAGCAATGTCAAATAAAATTAAAATAAAATGGAAAACTCAAGTTGGACCAATCCAAAATCAGTTTGCAAAAGGTCATGACAAGAATCAACTCAAAGCGCCACCAATTATGTCAATGAAGGCATAGTGTTCAACTTATCGAGCATCCATCGAGGGACAAAGAAAAGCCAATGAAAAACAAATGAGAAGTGATCATCAAGACCTCAAACCAGCCCTCAAATAAGCCTCAATCAAAAACCTAAGTTTGAGAGGAAAATTGGTCAAAGGGGATGTTCAATCAAGGTCAAAGATCAAGTCCTAATCCAATGCACAAACCATAAAACCTCTTTGTAAATTAAATCAACTAAAATAATAAAAATAATTGAAAAATAGAATAAAAATATCTCAACATCCTAAAATGTCAAAAACATATTTTGTGGGATTTTTGTAATGCTTAAAACTATTTTAAAATGAATTAAAATGAAATTGTAATAAAAATAAAATAAAAAGGAAAATAACATGAAAGAGGGGTGTAGCAGCAAATTGGATTGAACTGGATTCCTTTGTTACACGCAGGGGGGCCTCAGAATTGGGGCGTTAATATCACAAATGCTAAGCCCAAATCACAAAAAAAACTCAGATTTAATGAAACGCTTCGTTTCATTAATCCAGATGGCTACCACGTAAGAGTCAACATGCCACACACGTAGGTCAACACGCGACCTCACCTCTTGACCTTAGACGCCGGAGCCCTAGCTCTGATTGTCTTCTCCATCGAGCATCATTGGTGGCAACCAAAAAAACTTATAAAAATGAAAACCTATGGCATAGTTTTGAAGATCTTTTCACATAGATTCCAAATATAGTGATGGTTTTTTAAAAAGCTTCCAAAATGGCTAAGTCGTTACATTAAATGCCACGAAGGGCTTAACATTAACATAACAAAGAGACAGGTTCATTAGTTACAATCATATTAAAAAGGAGGGGAATTTTTCATAAAGATGACAACGAATTCGACGAAGAAGATATGTAATTGTTCATAAAGCGAGTAAATAAATACATGTCAAAACATGGCGACAAATATCCCAACAAGTACCATGATAAATCAAGAAGGTTATCAAGTTCCTCAAAAGAATATGATGATAACAAAAAGGGAAAGTCATGAAGTACGTGTTATAACTGTGGTAAACCCGATCACTTTAAGTCGGGGTTTCCAAAAATCAAGAATGAAAAATAACTTCATAAAATGACTAGAAAAGCTATAAAAGCTTATGCCGCTTGGGAAAGAAAAAGTGATTCATCAAGTGATGATTCAAGTGATGAATCGTCCAAGCTTTGCTATACAGGAAACAAAGGAAAGAAAAAGGTTGCAAGTCACTCTAAACTTCAAGATTCTCATGACTTAGCTTTTTCTCAACTTCAAGAATCCTTTGAGAATCTACAAAGACAAACCTTAGATGCTTTCAAGAGATTAGCTTCAAACAAGATAATCATATCTCATTTGGAAGCTAGGATTGCTAAAAATTAAAAACATGTGGAAGCACTAAAGAAAATAACGTCAAATATTCTAGAATGACAAGATGATGACCCTAGATCTTTGTGGAATTTTGATTGTGAAACATGTCACATTTGGCAAAAGGAGTCAAGGAATCTTAAATCTAAACTTGATAAGGCTTTGCAACCCAAGGTTACTTTTGTTGTAGATACTTCCAAGTATGACTTACCAGATCACAGTATCGAAGGTATAATTACATTAAAAAGGAACCAAATAGCAAAAGGTTATCTTCTCTAAACTTGTATTGTCACTACTATTACAGAAAGGGACACACCACTGCAAAATGCAGAATTAGGAAACCCCGTGTTCCTAATGGTACCTTTCAATGGATTCATAAATGCAATCAAGGTTTTACTAATCCCCAAGGACCTAATGAAGATTGGGCACCTAGAACAAGTTTTTAATCATGCAGGAAAAATGTCTTGACTATATGGAGAGAGTATGGGATCTTATTCATAAGCATCAAGGCACAACACGGTAACATTTCCTTATTGTTTTGATCTATATGACTAACAAGGCAGATTTTTTTACCATCAAGGCTAACTCTTTATGTTTTTTAAGTGATAAAAGTGTATGAATGATTACTAATAAGTTACCCGAGAAGTGTCAGAAGGATGTTATATTCAATTATGTAGGTTATCTTTGACTAGACTTGATAAAGTACATCAAACTAGGAGTGATCAACCTAAAATGATGAAACATGAGAAGAAGCTAAATTATCATCATAATTAAGAAAATAATCATTAAATGATATTCTTAGATACATTACTAATCTCACGTTTTAAATACTTGTGCATCTCATATACCATTTGGTCTTATTTGTGTTTCGTGGCATGTGTTGCATTCATTTCAACTTTCGTTCGAGGTAATATTGTTTCAACCCTATTTCTTGTTAAGTACGTAAGTGTTTCTTTTACCTATTTATTTCATAAGGACATATGATGAACTATGTGTGATATTTGTGATATGTGTTTACTTCCAAAAATATCAAATATAACTGTTGTATGTTGCATTTTATATGGTTATAGTAACCATACATAAATTCCATCATGATTCATTTTCATCTTAAACCAAGTCATGCTTACATTTTTGTGCGTTGCATGTGTCAAGAAAACAATCCATAAAAATTGATCATATGCATGTGCATCTCATAAACCTTTTATTCATGAGTCATTACAAGTCTCTCAAAGTTACCAAAAGTCAATTAAAATAAATCATAGTGAAATTTTGAAGTCTTTAGGTCAACACAATCTGGTACAGGTCGACCTGTGCAAGTCATGTTTTGAATTTTCCTGAAATGTTTCAGTATTGGCTGACCTATGTTATTTCAGGTCAGCTCGTATTAAGTTTTTTATAATAAAAAATTGTTGCTAGCTTCAGTATGTGCCGACCTATTACATGGACAGGTCGACACATGCAATCTCAAGTCGACTCTTAAGTGTTGCTTGGGGCACTTCTCTTCATTCCTACTCTTATTCTTACATGCAGCAAGTTACCCACTATTCCAAATTCACTCATAAACCTCAAACACACCGAGATTATTGCTTTTGACTTTAATCTAACATCATAAATTTGTCCTTAATCATCAAATCTAGTCCTTTCTGTCGCTACTATGAAAAAGATTTGGCAATGATAGAAGAGTCGCCATCATTCGTTATTTATCCCAATAGAGGGAAAGGAAACGATCAGGGAAAACCTAGAGAAAAAGGGGAAAAGACGAGGTCATCGCAACCAAGTCCTAGGTTCGGGAGTCGATTACGTAAGGGGAAGGTATGAGCACCTCTCACGTCCGTTGTACTCAACGGGATCCACGCTTAGTTGTTTATCTAAAAGGGTGATTGAACTATCTAACTAAAGGCTTAGGGACAAAAAGAAAAGAAAACATACTCGATAGAGCATCTCCGCTCTATGCCTACGTATTCCCTCGTGCAATGGGAAAGTCAGAGTCAACATAGTTTGGAAAACTACGAGTGAAAGGGGAAAGGTTGCTCGCCAAGACGTCGCGTCTTGTGCCTACGTATCCTCGTCTGTTACGAGAAATCAGAGCAAACGTAGTTCGGGAAAACGAAACCATGGGTTAGTTAAGTGTTTTAAACCGAGTAGGGTTAAACAGTCGTTCTAGCAGTTAGGGACGATGCCTGTTTGCGGTAGGATGAAAGTTTAACAACACTCTTTTCAGAAAATGATTTTTCATCTTAACAATCCTAAAGGACAAAAAGGAGTTTAGCGTTTTGTTTGTGTTTTTTAGTGAAGAAGTGAATTTATTCAGTTTGGGATTCACGTTGCACTAGAGACTATGACCTAGGAGCGAATGCATCGCATATCACCCAAAGAGTGTACACTAAACACTCTAGGCCATTGAGAGGAAGCCCCCCAATCACCATTTCCTGAGTACTTGAGGCTCATAACGCACAACGTTCATCGTACTTATTAGATGTTTTGAGATTTTTTGAAGATGAGAAGATAGACGCACAGAAGGTCTAAGGGGAAACTCGGCCCTAACATTGTCATGCAAATGGACCTAAAGTTGGGATTGAGAAAGGGGAAATCTACCTAGGATTATCATGCTTGCGTTAAACCCTAATGTCTAATCATAATCATCCTTAAACAAGGATGATTAGAGCCTAAGGGAAAAAAAGGAAGAAGGAAGCCCCAAACATAAGGTAAAATGCACATGCACATATGCAAACATCAATGCGCAAGTAGAATGAAGTGAGGGAGGAAAATAGTGTGGGGCAGCAGCCACCACAAGCGCGCCTCGACCTCAAGCGTGCAAATGGAATGCAAGAATCAAGTAATGCAAGAAAGCAAGTAATCATGCTCATGCAAGCACAAAGGATGAACATCACTTTGGACAAACCACATAAGTAGGCATCCAAAGGAAAAGCAAGCACGCGTGTCGATGGAATATCGATTAAACCATCAATAACAATGACATATATCCAAAATACTTCACTCCTAATGCATCATATTGATCTATGATGATTCGATGTGAAGCAAAACTCAAGACAACCATGAAAACAGCAACACTGGCACAATGCTAATCGATTAACACCAGAGGTTAATCGGTTAACCATTGAAAGATGCTTTAAAATGTGAGGATTTATGCAGGTTAATCGGTTAACGCATGAGGTTAATCGGTTAACCACTTAAAAAAAGTGTGAAAATCTGGATATTTTGTTCAGGTTAACTGATTAACGCTTGTGGTTAATCGGTCAACCAATTGGAAATGTGGAAAATTTTGAAAGTTTGTGATGGTTAATCGGTTAACACCACAGGTTAACCGATTAACATTGTGCCAATAGAAAAAACAACAAAACAAAATCAATTTTCAACAGCTTATCACTTAAGCAAACATCCACATGATCTCATACATGATTGTGCATGAAATTAAACCAAAAACAGTGATCTAATCAAGATGTAAACACCTCTAAACAGCACCAACACAATTCGAACGGATCAAAACCAACCAAATCAATCAAAAATGAAAATCCACATGATGTTTATGCAACTAAGTTCGAAGCAAATAAGAGATTAAGGATTCCAACCTACGAAGCGGAGAATTGCTCCGGTAATTGTTGATTCGATGCCGAATAACAACATAAAAGCGAGAAACCCGGAAAACTTCAAGATCCAAGCAAATCCTTGCAAGATGAATGGAGATCCACCATAATTAAGCTAAATCCAAGCAAATAAGCTATTCCAAAACACTTTCGAAGTTCAGATCCAAGTGTGCACGAAAATTGGAGGAAGAAATTGATTCAATATGGATGAAGGTTGAAGGTTGAAGGTTTAAGCTCAAGAATTCAAGGATTCTAATGAAGAATCAATGAATTCAATGGATGAAGAGCTTTGGTGAAGGTTTTGGAAAAATGGAGATTTGAGAGAAAATTGAGAGAGTGAAGATGAATTCTGAAAATTGAAATGGAATTATGAAAGTTAGATTGCTTTGGTTTGGAGTAGAGCACTTAAGTATCACTTAGACTTGGATCCAAAGCATGGTTTGGAATGTGGATTGGAGTTAAGAATGGGAATTTGGAGGGAAATGAAAATAAACAAAATTAAAAAGGGTTCTAGATCCTTCCCAAAGTGAAAAATTCAGTTTTCAAATGATCAAAATGGACCCCAAATTGGATTGGCTTGAAAATTCACGCGCAAAGGCAAATTTTACACTAGTTAATCGATTAACTATATGGGTTAACCGATTAACACCCTTTAAAATTCAAATTTGGCCTATTTTCCACTTGGTTAATCGATTAACCATATGGGTTAATTGATTAACACCCTTAAATATTTAAATTTGGCGCCTTCTGGAGGGAAACCTGTCTATTTGCCCGTTTCTCGCCATTTTGAGCTCTGCTAAGCTTTTGACACTTGCTCTTGAATACTGTAGCTGTGATAATGCTTGATATAGCCTGAGTGTTGTTCCTGATCTGAGAATAGCCTGCAAAAATAAAATCGACCGCTCGGTCGCCAGGAAAAATAAATGTCGGTTTCTCTGATGCTCACTATTTTGTTTTTTGCACTGGAAATGAGACCTGAGTCACCAACATACCTTGATCCCTTGCCTTATGGACAAATGCTATGATATGCAGAATGCAAAAATGCAGATGAAACAAAAGAAAATATAAGCCAAGTACGAGAATCGGTTGGTCAAATTTTGGGGTGCAACACTTTCTACATAAACTCATCATCTTTTCTCCTATTTTGTTCAAATATCCCAAACTTATTTATTATCATCCAAATTCCGAAATTTCTTCCTTGTTTAGTATTTGTTGTTTCATATTGGTGTTAATCTATTGTTGTTCCTTCTATTTAAGTGTGTGGGTATTGTTGTGTCACTCATTGTCTCACATGTTTCATTCAAACATTTTCACGAACACCTTATGTGCAATTTGTACCTCATAAATCCAATGGCCTATAAGTCAAAGAATGCTTACAAAGTCAAAGGAAATGCCTCCTCATCCGCCCATGCTTCTGAGAATCCACTCTCCTTGGTTTCAAAGAAATATGAGAAGGGTTTTGAGCTAAAGTTTGTGTCTCACCTAGTCGTTAGGCAATACATATGGAAGAAGAAGACAATTGAAGGTTTGGCTCTACCCGAAGTTATGGCTCGTGTTGAATATCAAGACATAGACTATTTTCTTCAATTGGCACAATATTATAACGAGGATCTCATTCGTGTATTCTATTCCGGGATACACAAACAAGACAGTGCAAGCTTCAAATTCTCCATGGGTAACAAAGTGTATCATTTCACAACTGAAATGTGGAATATCTTGTTTGGCATTACATTTGTGATCCAGACATTGATAAATAATTTGATGAAGAAGTGACTGATAAATTGGTTACCGACTCGGATAAGAATAAAGATTTCAATTTGAGTGTTCACTTGAATGAGATATTTAAGACTCCTCGTGCTATAAACTGCTACGACCCTATTTCCACGAGTCAATTCAAGATGTTGCCTCGAATTTTGTTGTGAGTTATGTCTCATGTCTTGCGTCTGAAAAATGGTGGATTTTCAATGGTTGACTTTGCTTTTTCATCATTATTTTTTCGAATAATGATTCTATTAAAAAATTAAAAGCTAAGGACAATGATGTTTTCGAGCATTTGACACTTGAATTCTTAAGCTATTTGAAAACTTCATAATTGCCAAATTATTCTGTGGAACTAAATATTGACACAACAATAATGTTGATAAGGAATTTGGATCAATCTGAAAGACTTTTTAATGGTACAAGATTGATGGTTACTAGGCTAGTAAATCATGTCATCGAAGTAAAGATCATCTCAGGTACCCATATTGGAAATACTATTTATATCCCAAAAATGTATTGGTTTCTTTCTCAATCTCCTTGGTCCTTCAATCTTATCTGAAGACAATTCTCCATTGTTGTCTCATTTGCAATGACAATTAACAAATCTCAAGGTTAATCATTAGACTTTTTTGGTTTATATTTTCCAAAAGATGTGTTTAGTGTAATACCCTGTATTTCTTTAAATGCTCTAAATAATATTAGTTGAGATCAACTGGGTTCCAGTGTGCTCTGAGAATTATCTGTTGAGATAATTAGAGTACCTGATGAACTCAGAGTTGATTTAATTAATATCATCTGACTCAGAGGTTTTATTAATTGGTACAAAAGAGACATTTTGGATACTCTTAAAATTGGACATTTACCAAGTTAGTCTTACTAATTTTTATTGGAACAAAATATCATTTTATTTTATTTTATTTATCTTTCCAACTTTGTGGGACAAGTAGTAGAAATATAAGGAAAAGAAAAACATAGTAAGAGTATAGAGAAAGAGGAAATAGAAAGAAAGAAGAGGAAAATGGAAAAAAAAGGAAGAAACCCTAAGAATAAGAAGAAGAATGAGCTCATCCATCATCTAATTTTCATCATTCCAACATCTTCATCTTGTTTTTAGAGGTACGTTCTAGGTATATGCTTTAAGATTACAGTTGATAGATAGAAATGATAAATATTAGGTTTTGATATGTGTTGATTCTAATATCATGAAATCTATGTGAATTTGATACTAACCATTTTTATTGTGTTGCTTTATGGTTGTAATTGCTATTGGCATGTTGATTTTGAGTTGGTTTGAGGTGGGTATTGGAAACCCCTTTGAAATGGACACTTTTTGCATGTCAGAAGTTCTGGAACGCAGACCTCGCACAGCGATCCTCCAGCGAGGTGAAGGCGAGACCTTGCCTTGTGGTTTCACAGCATTCAATGAGATATTTCGCTATTGCCTTTGATTTTCCATATTTTGCTTAGGCCTCGCACAATAAAGTGCATGTAAGGTGAACTTTCCTAGAGCTTGCACAGCGAGCCTGGCAGTTTTGATCACTTTGTTTTATTGATTGCTTGGTTTCTTCCTATGCATGTCCATTGGTATCATGAATTGTTCTACCTTGATTATTATGTATGTTTACCATGAATGATCGGTGAATCGTAAATTGTATTAATATATTAGAAAATTGTAAAGGAATGTGAAGAAAACCTTTAATGGAGGTTAATGATGTGAGCTAGTAGGGTGACTAGCATATGTTAGATGACTTAGATGACAACACTTGTGCATTTGATGCCTAGGTGTGCATCCTTGTTAAATAGTTTTCTAGTGGAAAGGTAAGAAATTATATGGAACATGTATTGGTTTGTGTTACATTGAGAATAAGGTGAATGTGTTGCCTTATGATTGTCGAATACAATCATATTTGCATTGTGATCACGTAGTCAAAAACATCTCTTGAGATGTGTCGTTACAAGAGTCAAGGCTTATGCAGAGCGCTCCACTAGAATGTACACACTATTACTTTGACAGGTTTGATTCCTGTGTGTAGTACGAATGAAGCATATGGGTAAAATGCTTGAGATGAGAAGGGTCCTATGGGAAGCGACGATCCATGGAAATCCAAATCTATTTCGTGATAGTTTGAGTTGTTGGACTCAAGCAACACATTTCCATATAATGTGTATTTTATGAACTCAAGTATTATCCATTCCCTTTTGACTTGAGGTAGGATTCAGTTAAAACCTTGTAAATTCGAGAGAACCCATAATATAGGGAACCCACTGGAATTATTATCTCACTCCATGTTGTTGAATGTTTTTTAGGTGGTTCCGGTTCTGTGAAGGGTAAGGATAAGGTCGTTTGATATCCTTACTTGCCTTGACTTTTTGGGATAACATTTCCCTTGCGAGTACTCTATTTTGAGATCATTAGATATGATCTAGTTCTTAGTCTTTTGGACATCTTGGGTATATTATGCCTTTGTTTTAGACTTTTAGTGTTTTGACATGTAATATATACAATGTGTTTCTAGAAACTTATGTGTATTTCAATACCAAACTAACAAACATGTATAATATGTATCTTCTAGACATATGTATTTATATATGGGTGTTACATTTAGTCACATAAAACTCTATGTCACAATGTTAAGAGTCAAAACCAAAGCTGGTATGAGAATATTAATTCATGATAAAGACAATAATTCATTATCTCAAATAACTAATGTGATTTTCAAATAAGTTTTTCGTAATGGTATCTAGGTATTTAAATATTTTATGTTTTTTCCTAGTTTTTGTTTCTTTCAATTTTTATAATTTTAACTCATACTTCTATTTGCAAATATATTTATATTGGTTCATTCAGGAGATATTTACTATCTTATTTCCTATCCTGTCTTTAATATATTTGAAAATATATCCCTATTGACTTTTTCATTATCCATTTTTTAGGCTTTGAACAATTGAATACTACTTTGTGTCCCATAATTATTGAGTTATCATGTACTTCTATATAACAATTACAAATGCAATTCAGTTGAAAATGTATAACAAATTTGGAAATTTTCTTCTCTGTTGGAGTGTAATATGTCTATGCTATGTTATGATTTACAATTCTACTTTAACTATAATTTCATTACAAATGGATAATTTAATATATAAGTGTTTTTTTCCGTGCGGACATAGATATTTTTTTAGTTAAAAATAAAAATATTAGAAAGAATGTTGAGATATTGTCTATAATAGATAGATGGTAAAAAATAAACTTAAATGGTTTGAATGTGTAAAAGAGAAAACGTTTATAAATTAATAATTTTTATAAAAAATGATAAAAATCTTTGTATATTTCATGGACAAGGTAATCCTTAGAGCCTTTAAGACAAGTTACATTTCCGTGTAACAAACTGTATGTCGTAACCTATCTATAAAACTCACCGTAACGAAACAAAGAAAAAGCTAAAACCACAATAAATTATGAAAGAAAAAAAAAAGATGATGACAATGTGACATCATATCCTGTCGGAGAAGAAGGGCACGTAGGTAGCTCCCATAAATGTAGACAGATTTATTTATTAATTCGTCCGAAATCAACTCTATGTTTTCATTTTTACATTGTTCCCCCCTTCCCCCTCCCTCCCTTTACAATTCTTCATTTCTCATTTTAGCACAGACACATTACTTTTTCCTTTTTCCACCAACCATATTATTCTTCCCCCCCCCTCTCTCTCTCTCTCTCTTCTTTTCACTTGTATCACTTTCTTTTCTCTCCTTACACTCTTTGCTATATATGGTACCTCTACACCTACTCCACTTTGCTTTTCATCTTTCCTCTTTCATCTTTTTTTACATCTCCTCTATCATTTTTTTTATATTCTAAATCCTTATATTTTATTTAATATTTTTTATAAGAAAAAAAAGTAGAGAAATGGATTATTATTTATATGGTTATATAGCTGGTTAAAGTATATTTAAAGTGAAATGTGTGATCAGAATCATATATGTACATATGTTAATTATGCAATGGCAACTGTTTAAAGTAAACACCTATTTTCTGCCACATTGGTTATTCATGACCACATCCTTATCTTCTCCTCAAAAACAATAAAATATAATAATTGCACTAGACTATATAACAATTTTATAGAATTTAGAAAATTTATCAAATAATAAACGTTGAAAAAATAAAATACTTACTATTATTATATCATATTAATGTGGTCCAAATATAACAGAAAAGACGTGTCTTTACAAAAGTCCATATCAACATTATATTTTGAAACAATTTTTTATATATTTATGTTATATTTCTCTCCTTTTGATTTAACATACATGATTTTTTAGTATATTTTTATATACATATTGGCAATATTTAACACTCATTTTCTTAAAAATTTATTAACTATATTTTAAATTCTTTTAAGAATTAATATGTGGCATTGTGTGCCAGAAGTGAGTTAAAAAAAAATTATTATAATTATCTTTTTTTTGTTAAATTTATTATTATTATTATTATTATTATTATTATTATTATTATTATTATTATTATTATTATTATTATTATTATTATTATTATTATTATTATATTAAATTAAATATAAATGCAATAAGTAAATATATAAAGTGACTTATCTTGGTTATTATTATTCCTGGGTGAAAGTGTGAAACATAACTTATGTAGATCTTCATTCTCCTCTCTCTCAATTTCTCAAACACTTAACTATAGATAAATAAATAAAAAAATTAAAAAAATTAATTAATTGAGAAATTATTTGTCTTTGAAGAGTGAAATGGAGTTTGATGAACAAGAGGAACATGAAGAGGAGATGGAGATTCCGGAAACACCGATGCCGGTGCCGGCGTGTTATGACTCACTCGGAAACTCAGCTTCACGATCAAAAATCTCCGGTGGAGTTGACGGACGGAAAGGTAGCGGTAACGGTAACGGTGGTGGTTTTTCCTCAACGGTGAGGTATAGAGAATGTCAGAAGAATCACGCTGTCAGCTTCGGTGGCCACGCCGTTGACGGTTGCTGCGAGTTCATTTCCGCCGGTGAAGAAGGAACACTTGAAGCTGTGATTTGCGCTGCTTGTAACTGTCACCGGAACTTCCACCGCAAAGAGATCGACGGAGAAACTGTTAGTTCGTGTCAGCGGCAGCAACCTCCACCACCGCCGCAACCATACCACCAATTTCCACCTTACTACCACCGAGGTCCTCCTTCTACCTCCGGATACCTCCACCACCACCTAGCAACTCCGGTGGCGCATCACAGACCTTTGGCTCTCCCGGCTTCTGCTTCTGGCGGCGGATTCAGTAGAGAAGAAGATGATATTTCAAACCCTAGCAGCAGCGGCGGTGGAGGAAACGGTTCCGGTGGATCAAAGAAGAGATTCAGAACAAAATTCACACAGGAACAGAAAGAGAAACTCTTAGCTTTTGCTGAAGAACATGGTTGGAGAATTCAGAAACAAGATGAAGCTGCTATAGAACAGTTTTGTGCTGAGAATTGTGTGAAGAGAAATGTTCTTAAAGTTTGGATGCACAATAACAAGAACACTCTTGGTAAGAAACCCTAATTTGTGTTCTATATTATTCTAAATTTCTAATTATTATTATTAAGCAATTTTGATCTCTCTAGAGAGAGTGATTTGTGTGAAGAATAAAATAAGAAGAAAAAAAAGAAAACAAAAAATGTAGTATGAGATTTTTATGTACAAGATCAAGCTAGCTAGCTAGTTAGGGTTCTTATTCTTCTTGTAAGTTCTTCATTTGGTTAATTAATTAAATAATTTTGTTTAGTTTATTCTATGGAACTTTAGTGAATTTTGTTATTATTTGAGAAACTAAGCTGGAAATTATCTCATTTCTAGTTTTGTAGTTAAGTGTTGATGTACTATATAGGTAAGACATGAAGTAGTTTTATTAATGTAAATTAATTATGTTTTATATGTAGGCAAAGAGAGACCTAATGTAAATTTTAACTAAAATGGTTGATGTTCATATTACTAACTTGAACATCATCTTCAAAATTTGAAATTTATTGTTGTATTATTGTACATTTTTAACTAAAATGGTTGATGTTCATATTACTAACTCATCTTCAAAATTTGAAATTTATAATTGTATTATTATACATCTGAGTATTAGAATTTGAACTCGGTGAATTTTTAATGATTATTATGGAATTGTGGATAAATCACAAAAGAGAGACCTAATAAAGACAAAAGAACCTAGTTTTTGGGAAAACATGACTAGTGTTTTCATCATTCATCATTATGTGTCTGAACAATTATGAAACTCATTACAAGAGTTTCAGCAAGTAATGGAAATTATGAGACAATGTGAAAAAGGACACCACTCCAAAATTAGAATTAAATGAACGATTAATATGGTAACCAAGGTAATTTATTCTCTCCTTTTCCACTTAGTGATTTAATTGACCATTTCACATATATTAAGTAAAAAATAAATGAAAGAAAAAAAATAATATTTTATTAAATTTTTTTTATCAAATATTAAAAATGATAAAAATAATATTAATTAAATAGTAGAATTAAAAAAAATATATTAAAAATTAAAATATATCATTTATTTTGAGATATTTATTTATTCTAAATAAATCACTCGTTATAATATGGAGAAAGTATTATACATGCACATGTAATATCAAACTTTAATTTTTTTTTAACAATAATTGTTACTATTATTGAATTTATTTTTAAAATAAATTATATTCTAAAGAATTTTATGTGAAAAATAATAAGCTGAAACTTTAACGTGTGAAAGGCATGCAAAGGCAGAGCTATTCATAACAATGTTTCATTAAATTAACTTGATTCAATTAATTACGGAGATATCAGATTATTGAAATAATTGAAATAATAAGTGAAATGTTGAATAATAAGTGGAATGTTGTATATTCGAACATGTGAATTTATTATGATCAAATGAGTTAGCTTAAACTAGACTAACTATAATTGTTTTGATAAGGATGAATATAGTTTTTACAATTTGCTTCCCATATAGAAACATCTTCGACATTAATTCAAGTTGAACTTGTTTTTTTTCAAACAAGGTGAATAATTGAGAGCATAAAAGTACTTGAACACCGTATGAGGATTTGCTTAATCGATTTTAGTTGGTTTGTATTTCATTTTTGTTAAAGTGTACTCTAGAATAAGTTAAAAAAAAGCTGTTGAAATGTTTGGTTGAAATTGAATAATGTGATGTAGCATAGCATACCATTCTGGTATATGTTTTGGGAAGTGCGGTGGAAAAGTAATAATGCAAAGAACAAAATAAACTGAGAGTGAGTGAGTGAGTGGGTATTCACGCGGCAATATCGTACACTGTTTCACTGTCTAGTCGCAGAAGACAGCCTTGCATTTCAGAACACTGCAGAATACAATGAAGTTTTTTTCATACAAATTATTAAAAAATCTTTTATCGTGTGAAAAATATTAGGATGAAGAACACTGAAGTTTATTTTTATCGTGTTAAAAACATCTTGATGAAGAAAGTGAATGATTGGTCTTTAAGGGATAGGATATAAACAGAATAATATCTAATGAAAATTATGCCAACGGGAATATGGTAAGTCAAGACAGATTATTTTAATAAAAAAATTTAGATTTTTTTTTTAAATTTTATTATTATTGTTGTATTATATTTTATGTTTTAAGTTAAAATACAAAATTAAAATTCAGTTATTTTTAAGAACCAATAAAAATACATTGAAAAAACTTATAAATGGCATAAGTTTGTTTTCGTAAGTTTTTTAAAAATAATATTATAAAGCATAAAATATATGATGTTAGCTAACTTCGAATAAGTAAATGGGAATAAATATTTAATTTTATTGATCTTTTAATTTGTTAATATTTAATATATATATATATATATATATATATATATATATATATATATATATATATATATATATATATATATATATATATATATATATATATATATATATATATATATATATATATATATATATATATATATATATATATATATATATATATATATTCAAATAAAATAAGCTAACTAGATTTTTGAAAATGTTAAACTTATGTTTGAAAATTAGATTATAACAGAGTAAAAGTCTGACTTATGATTTGAATATTTAGATAACTTTCCGCAACACCATGTATAAGGGACCTTGAAAATATGTTGCTCACAGATCCAGACATGGGTGTTACATCAAGTATGTCTTCATCACCCACTAAACCGGGTTCATCAATACTAAGAACATTAGGAAGCCTAATATTCCTAGGGATGGAGTTTATTGAAGTATTTTTTAGCATCATTAGAAATTTATCTTTCAGATGGAAAACAAATTTTCATTTGGCAATACTGTCTTCAGAGTGAAAAGAGACATTATCTAAAGCAACAACAAGGATATTTTTAGACAGTTTCTTACCTCTTTGAAGTAGGTTCGTTCGTAACGTCTTCCAAAATATCATTAACACCCTCTTTAATATTCTACTTCTCAGAGAGAGAAATAGCCTTCTTTCTTTTTACTGCCACGTTTTTCTTTATTGCAATTGGTTTCTTTTTTGGAGTAACTTTCTTCTTTTTCTCATCAGATTTCTTATTCTTCTCAATCAAAACAATAGACTTGTTCTTCTCTCAACAAAACCATTTTGTTGAGGGTGTTATTTAGGCATAAATCTAATGAGATATTTCTACAATGGTTCTCAAATTCTCTGTTGTGATCAATGTCAACAGGATTTTAAATTGTGGTTGCAGATGCGGATGTTGCGGTTACGGCCAAAGTAGTCACTGTGTTGCGTGTTGCGGCTGTTGTTATGTGAAATTATTTTATACACACATTAAATATAAAAAAATTGTAAAATTATAGTAATTATTTATGTTTCTTATTTTTATAATTGTGCCTTAGTTTTAATTCAGCGAAAGTAATTTTTTAAGTACATAATACAAATTACAATTTATTTAAAATAAAAAGGACTATTGACACAAACATATTAATGTTCTATATTGCAATCTCGATGGTGAAAAATAGGGCCACACAAAAATGTCTTCATTGCAAAAAAAACAAAATAAAACAAAAAGATGATGAAACTCCTAATTAGTACATTTAAATTGCATCTAAAATTAAGACTTTTCACATATATACTTAACTAATTATAAAGTCAAATGTTTGAAAATATAACTTACGTGCATCTTGCTACCATATAGTGGAATGAAGTGAAGGAGCATAATTTGTGCTTTCACTCTGACTATCATCTTGTGTAGCTCCTTGTCCAAAGACATAACCAAAAAAATTACCATTTGATTGTTGATGATAAGGGTTGTGACCATTCATTGATTGTTGGTAGTACGTAGGAGCTTGATCACTAGGATATTGATTATAAGAGTTGAAATATTATATTGATAAACAGGTGGATGAGATTGTTGATTATCTTGTGATGAATCGCCAATCCCAAAATCACTAAAACTATGAACAATACTAGAAGAGGAAGAATCTTCAAGTTGAACATTTTGTTTTCTTTTTCCCTTTTTACTAGATTGTGACACATTTCATCTTGTTTCAAGTAGTGAGGTGTCAGAATGATCCATATTAGCCAAGCTCCTATAACACCTATAATTTGATGGTGTTTCATGATATGGATCAAGTTCATCATCTTCTCCATCATCACCGCTTCCACTTTCACCATCACCTTCACTTTCATTATACACTTCGTTACCACCCCCATCACCATTATTACTGCTTGGTGGACTTAAACCACCACCACTTTTATTAGATTCACTATTATCATCAATATTTTCATCATCTGTATCAACTATCGGCAACCATTTTGGATTTTGAACTCCATCCAATAATGGATTTTCCCTCTCTTCTATACAATGAGATAACAGATCTTCTTGAAATATATAGTCAAGATTTATTGAATCCAATTTGCTTCTATTTCTTCCTTACTCTTCCTTAATTTATCCCTCATTCTCAACTTCACATTGTAATGTGTGAAGACAAGCTTATGCAATTTTTTGTACTTCAATCTATTTCTTGTCTTTGTGTGAGTATAGCTAAATATACTCCAATTTTTCTCATAGTTTGTGGCAGAGGTAGTTTGACTAACAACTTTCATAGCCAAACGTTGAAGTTCAGGAGCACATGAACCATGGTATTCCCACCATTGAGTTTTTTAAAGAAGAAAAAAAAAATTACTGGTTATAATAAAAAATAAAGTATATTTATAAAAACTTATAAAAAAACTTGTATTTTACTTGCATCCATCTTAGACCAAGATTTTTGAGCTAGAGGCGTACCAAACATTTCACTCTTTTCTCTAAAAAGTGTTAGCTATATAACAAAACATATCAGTACATAAAAAAAATTCTTAATAAATAATTTATCATATGAAAATATAATATCCATTAATTACTTGATTTAGAACTTTGATTTGATCATCCATGTTTCTTTCTATCTTCATGATTATATTAGTTGTTCCATTAAATGTTTCTTTATACACATCTTTTCCATGTTCAATTCCATATTGAAATTGTGGATTAAGAAAATAACCTAGAAGTCAAAATCAATTATTGAGGATATGATATTATAAATTTAAATTTCATGACAAAATTAAAATTATAAAATATATTGACATACCAGCAAAATGAAGATTAGAGTGCATGAATTTCCAACGTTTGTCAATGATATCATTGTATTTTGAATGATAACGAGAATGTTACTGAATAACTTGTTTTGCTTGATCAATGGCTTCATATATGAAACCCATTGTTGGTTTCTCATCACCATCAACTAGTCTCAAAACTTTTACAATTGACTTAAAAACTTTCAATATATCATTAGCCTTAATCCAAAAGTCCCTACTCATAACAATTTTCCTTCCTTCATATCCCGGTCCTTTCTTTTCTTTACCATATTTAGTTTTTCTAAATTCTTTAGAATTGAGCATGTTTTCAAGACGTTCCTTTTGTCTCACAATTGCTTGAAGTTGTAGAAATTATGTTTCAAATGTGGTAACACTAGGACGGACAATATTTATATCACCTGTATATTTGTTCATGAGACTCACAATATACGTGTGGTTATAGATGAAGGTTGTCACCATTTTTGCTTCACTTAATAAAGTTTGTATGCTTTTCTTTTTTCCTATATCCTCCAAGCAAAGATCTAAACAATGAGCTACATAAGAAGACTAGTATAAATGTGGCCTCTTCTCCATTAGCTTTTGACCAACTGCTTTTAATGCGACTTCGTTGTCTGTTACCACTTGAACTACATACTCTTCACCCACTTCTTCCACAACTTTATCCAATAATTAAAAGTAGTAGTCAGTGTTTCTACTATCAACATTAGAAGCATCAATAGATTTCTAAAATACAGTACCTTTATGACAATATACCAAGAAATTCATAATATGAGTATGGTTGATATTGTCTGTCCAACCATCACACATTATTGTTGCTCCTCTTTCTTGCCAATTTTTTTTCATACCATTTATCCACTCCAACATTTCTTTATACTCAGCTATTAAGTAAACATTTGAGATTTCATAAGGAGTTGGGCATTTAGGTTTTCCAACTTCAGAAGCAATATAAATCAAATTATGCAACCAAGGAGAGTTAGATAAATTCATAGGCAAACGCTCATAAATTATAAATTTACTTACAGCCTTTCCAAGCCTTTTTCTCCAAGTCTTAAAAAAGCCTTTACCAGCTCTTGGTTGCTTCATACTTTTGCTCCTAACAAGATCAATATTAGTAGATCTCAAAGAAAAAGAGATATCTTCTAGCCTTTCAGCCCCACTAACACTAACATGAGAGCTTCCACCATGTTCATATATATTTTTAAAAGCTCTTGTTTCTCGTCTGAATTATTGCATATTTTCCCATTCTTGATGTGATCTAAGGTTTTCTTGGGTTGCATATCTCAATTGATCATTAATAAGAGTATCCACATCTTCATCTGTATCTTCATCATCTGCTCTTAAACGTTCTTCAAATTCTTCTTTTCTTCTCTTAGAATTATTTCTCTTCGCTTTTGAATCAAGTAAAAGTTTCATCATATTTTCTCTAACCATAGTTGTTACTCTACCAGAAGTCGCAACTTATCCTTTCATGTGAGCTATATGTTGCTTCAATCTCGTAATGCCACCTTTTATTACTACATTACAAAGTTTGCAACGGATATTATTGCGACTTCCGGGTTCTGGCTTTCCAAAATACCATCCAATATCCCCACTTGAGCACCATCCAAATCTTTTGTAGGAAATTGTTCTCGTGGAGGCATTATTCAATAAACCTATTAATTGAATATATAAATAATTAATTATAAATATATAAAAATTTGTTCAAGCATCACAAACTACTGGAAAAAAATTGAAAATAAAAACACATAAATGATGTAGAATGTAAATTACTTAAATTTTTTATAAATTATATTAAAAATTAAAATGATAAAAATAGAATGTATTATTTATATAAAAAATTAAAAGTGATAAAAAAAATAAAAAATAAAAATAAAATTATATACCATAAAAATACCTTTTTGCAGATGAGAAATATTTAAGTTAAAATAAAGTAAATCTAACATAAAAACTATTTAATTTTGAGCATAAAAACTAAATGATCAGTTTATGATTCTTAATTTAATTTCATGATCCTGCTTTTCTTAAGCTGGTATGCTACTATGCTATACTTATTATGCATATCTTAACTTCTGTACACGGCACACAATGATGGCATAGAGAAAAGTAAACTTAAATATACCATAAAATATCTTATCTTGTTATGCATATTGTTGTGAATCAGATGTATTGAAATAAAATATAAATAATTTATTTATGATCAAGAAACACACAAGGGTTAGAGTTAACAAAAAAAACAAGGTAAAATAACAAGGAACAAGAAAGATTGGTTATAAACTGCTATTATTTCCTTTCTCTATCAAACAAGATTACAAGTATATAAGAATAACAAATAACCTCTTTCTCTTGAATTAAGAATTTATCTTCCTATTTTTCCTTATTCCAAGATGAGAGACTAGCATGCTATTTATAAGAAAATTATAACACTAACCTAATGGGCTGTTTAACAATTACCCATTACAAGCTAACTTAGAGTACAAGCTAACTTAAACAATTGGGCTTACAAGCAATGTCAATTCAACATGCTAACAAACCTAGCAATATTGACTAATGTATGTTAGAACAAATTTCGACTACAACACGCATTACTCGCGAACAGACTTCGACCATACTAGAGTTTGATCCAATATCTCACAAATCTCCACCTTGGATCTAACTCTATAACATCAAGAAACTAGATTTCTTCATGCATCTTTATCAACTGCATACAGTGGAAAAACTTGCAACTGGACAACGTCTTGGTGATCATATCAACAACATTATAATATGTCGAAACCTTCAGCACTTAGACTTCTCCACACTCTATTACCCCTCTGACGAAATGCAGCCTCACATCAATATGCTTGGTTCGCTCATGATAGGCTAAATTCTTCGACAGGTGTATTGCACTTTGACTATCACATTTAACAGTGATAACTCGACCTCGAAGTTTCAGCTCCTTTGCAAAACCATCAAGCCACAATGCTTCCTTCACAACTTCATTTAGGGCGATATATTCTGCTTCAGTGGTTGATAAGGCAACGAACTTCTGAAGTGTTGCTTTCCAACTGATTGTTGTCCCAAACATAGCGAACACATATCCAGAAATAGATTTTCTGGAATCCATACAACCTACATAATCAGAGTCGACATATCCTTCGATTGCTGCTTTACTATCTTCACCCACGGCTCCACCATAAATTAGGACTCTATTCAGAGGCCCATTTATGTACCTTAGAATCCACTTCAATGCTTGTCAGTGAGCCTTTCCAGGATTCGCCATGTACCTGCTTACAAGACTTACTGCATATGCTATGTCGGGTCTAGTAAATACCATAGCATACATCAAAGAACCTACTATATTAGCATATGGAATGCTATTCATATAAGTTCTTTCGACATTAGTACAGGGACACTGATCTATACTCAACTTGAATTGAGGGTTTGTCGGAGTCACAACAGACTTTGAATTCGACATGCCAAACTTTTTGACAATCTTTCGTAGGTATGCCTCTTGAGATAAGCATAATTTCGACTACTTTCTATCTCTTCAGATGTCAATCCCAAGAATCCTTGATCCAGCTCTCAGATCCTTCATGTCAAACTCCTTATTGATTTCAGCCTTCACCCTCATTACATCTTCAACATTGTTGCTTGCTGTTAGAATATCATCCATATAAAGCAACAAGACAACAAATTAATTACCAGGTCAAAATATGAAGTAAACACAGTGGTCAAACTAACTTCTAATGAAACTTATGCGTGCCATGAACTTGTTGAATCTCCTATTCCACTATTGAAGAGATTGTTTCATTCCATATAAAGATATATTTAGTTTACACACATAATCTTCCTTCCCTTTTTCTACATACCCTTCAGGTTGCCTCATAAGGATTGTTTCATCTAGATCACCATACAAGAACACAGTCTTCACATTCATCTATTCCAGTTCAAGGTCGAACTGGGCCACTGTGGCAAGTAACATTCGAATGGATATGTGCTTCACAACAAGAGAGAACATATCATTAAAGTCGGCACCTTCTTTCTGAGTGAACCCCCTAGTGACCAATCTTTCCTTGTATCTCTTCGACTTCACTCCTTTGATTCCTTCCTTAACTTTGAAAATCCATTTACAGTTGACTAACCTGGCTCTAGCATGTTTCTTGATCAATTTCTAGGTGTTTTTATCATGAAGAGATTTCATCTTATTATCCATGGCCTTCAACCATTCAGTCTTCTTTCGACTCCTCATAACTTCCTTATAGTCTCTAGGTTCTTTGTCTAGAACCTCACTTGAAGAGATTAAGGCATAAGCTATAATATCTACATACCTAAGTCTCTAAGGTGATTTGATGACTCTCCTTGACCTGTCTCTTTCTAGCAGGTAGTCATTATCAGTCTCCTCATCTTCGACAACATCTTCTGCATCTTCTTTGACTTCATCTGGAATACGTAATTCAACATCAACATGTTCCACCTCAACAAGAATCTCTCCCTGTTCCAGCTCTTCATCAGCATCATCAATTTTCTTGAAAGCCATCTCTGCTTCATTGAAAACTACATCTTGAGTGGTGATACACCTCCTGTAACTTGGCTCTAGGCACCATAGCCTATAAGCTTTGGCTCCTTCAGGGTATCCCATGAACATGCATTTCAGAGCTCTAGGTTCGACTTCGCCTTGCCGAATATGAGCATAGGCCATGCAACTAAATACTCTCAGTCTGTCAAGACTAGGTGGATGTCCTGACCAAACTTCTTCAGGTGTCTTTATTCCCAAGGCAATCGAGGGACATCTATTTATTAGATAAGTTGCTGTCGAAATAGCCTCCTCCGAAAACACCTTCTTCAATCCAACACTAACCAACATGCATCTAACCCTTTCAAGGATTGTTCGATTGAATCTCTCAGCTAAGACATTTTGTTGAGGAGTACCTGCTACAGTCTTATGCCTTGTAATTATAGACTCAACATAGTAACTATCAAACGCTTTGTTGCAGAACTCAAGGCCATTTTCGGTTCTCAACCTCTTAACCTTTATGCCAGTTTGAGTTTCGACCAGAACCTTCCAACTTTTGAAATTCTCAAAAGTTTCACCTTCGTCTTCTGGATGAATACTCATAGCTTTCTAGAATAGTCATCAACGATGGATAGAAAATACCTTGCACCTGAGTGTGAAGGATTCCTTGCAGACCCCCAAAGATCAGCATGAATATAATCCAGGGATCTATGTGTTCTTTTCTTGCCTTTGTTAAACTTCTCCCTACCGGATTTACCAAATACACAAGATTCACAAAACTCCAAATTTTCTACTTTGTCAGCTCCTAGCATGTTCTGCTTCCCCAATTCGACCAGGCCTCTTTCACTGACATGGCCCAATCTCATGTGCCATAATTCTGTCTTTGACACAGGTTTCATGGATGCAACATTTGTCAAACCACTTACAACCTCAAGGGTATATAAGCCTTGTTTCTTCACGCCTCTCAAGACTTCCTTCGACCCCTTCATGAGTCTTAAGATACGTTTCTCTCCTTGAAAAACATATCCCTTCCTGTCGAATTCACCAAGAGAAATCAAACTTTTATTCAAATCAGGTACATACCTGACTTCAGTCAATAACCTTATTGACTCATCATGAATCTTGAATCTCACAGATCCAATACCTGAAATTTTGCAAGATTTGTTGTTTCCCAGTAGCACCGATACACCATCTTGATCACATAGCTCCTCGAACAATTCTCTGTTTGGAGTCATGTGCCATGTGCAATCTGAATCCAAAATCCACTCTTTTCTTGAGTTGCCACTTGAAACCACAAGAACATCAGATGAGTCGAAGTCATCTTGAACAATGGCTGCGTTTCCACCTTTCTTGTGTGGCCATCCTTCTTACAGTGATAACATCGAATACTAGATATTTTGTCACTGTAAGACTTCTGCTTACTTTTACCTTTCTTCTTGTCGAACTTACCAACCTTTCGCATGAATTTTCCCTTAACAGCCAAACCTTCACTCACCGTCGAAGTTTTATGCTCCCTTTGTTCATTCAAGTCCTTAGAATACAAGGCTAATTGAACTTCTTTAAAGCTTAGGGACTCCCTTCCATACAAGAGAAATTCTTTGAAGTGGGCATGTGTTATGGGCAAAGCACACAACAACAATAGTGCTTAATCTTCATCATCGATCTTCACATCAATATTTTCAAGATTAAGATCAGCATGTTGAACATATCCAACTACTTAGCCAACACTTTATCTTCACTCATCTTGAATGAATACAAAGCTTGCTTCAGGTAGAGTCGATTCACCAGGGATTTGGTAATGTATAAACTTTCAAGTTTCACCCGTAACCCCGATGTTGTAGTCTCCTTTGATACCTGTCGAAGGACCTTATAATTAAGGCTCAACAATATTACGCTGTGGGCTTTCTTAATCGTGCCCTTCTTTTATTTTGTTGTTAACACAACAACCATGGCTGCCTTTCCCTTTAACGCTTCTAAACAACCCTGCTGAACCAGTAGGGTTTTCATCTTTAAGCGCCACAGACCGAAGTCGTTCACTCCGGTGAAATTTTCAATCTCATACTTTGTTGAAGGCATCTTCTCCATGCTCACCGCACCAATTTGTTGTGAATCGGATGTCTTGAAACAAAATATAAACAGTTTCTTTATGATCAAGAAACACAAAAGGGTTAGGGTTAACAAAGAAAACAAGGTAAAACAACTAGGAACAACAAGGATTGGTTATAAACTGTTATTCTTTCCTTCCTCTATCAAACAATATTACAAGTATACAAGAATAAAAAATAACCTCTCTCTCTTGAATTAGGATTTTATATTCCTATTTTTCCTTATACTAAGATGAGAGACTAGCATGCTATTTATAAGAAAATTATAACACTAACCTAATGGGCTATTTAACAATTACCCATTACAAGCTAACTTAAACAATTGGGCTTACAAACAAGGCCCAATTTAATATCCTAATAAACCTAGCAATATTGACTAATATATGTTAGAACAAACTTTGACTACAACACGTATTACTCGCGAATAGACTTAGACCATACTAGAGTTCGATCCAATATCTCACAAATATCTTATCTTCATGATCCTGCTTTTCCATGTTCCATAAAATATATCATAAAACTAAACTTACTTTTTTTTTTATTTCTCTCTCACTCTTGTAACTAGAGAAAAGTAAAAACCATAGTTCTTTCTTTCTCTGGTATTATGTTCTTACAGTGAGTGAGAAAACCATTCCCAAGTTACACTTCTATTTTTTTAAATCCAAAAACTCTTGAATAAGTGAGTATTGAGTGAAGTGAAAGAATAGTACAAATTTATATAATAATATGAGTGAAGTGAGAGAGTGCAGTAGAGTTAAAAACCTTAAAATGGAAGAAATTGGAGAAGAAAGTGTGAGTTTTCTGCTTCATGAAATACAATAGAGAGACAAGAGGATGAACATGAAGTCTTCAAGATATGACTTTGTGAATTCAAAATCGTTGAAGAAAATGAAATATAACTACAACTTCTTCTTGTATTTAGAATCTTAATGGAGCAGATAGAATGACATAAAGCAACTTGTTCTTGGATTTGGAATCTAAACGCAGAAGAAAATTTGACATAAAGTAAGATTCCTGCATCCTAGATTCGTTTCCTGCATAAAGATTCTGATTCTTTAGTTTTGTTGTTAAAATAAAATTGAATTGTTATGAAAATCATGTGTTGCATCCTGTTGCAGTAGAAATATGGTTCTGATGCGGTAATTACCGTTACATTGCGGCGGTGTTGCGGTGTTGTTGCATGTGATATCTATTCACACCGCAATTGCGGTTCATTGCCGACGCGTTGCAAGCCGCAACCACAATATTCCGGCCGCATCAAGTGGTATGGTCTGCAATTTCAAACCATGAATGTGAACATGTATGATCTTGCAATTTTTTCCTCCCTTTTCATGGGATAAATGCCTGCCTACACTTTCAAAGACAATGAAGGTGTCGTGTTTTTCCTGAATGAACTCAACCCATGTGTATCTTGAGTAGTCATCAACTTAGACAAAGACATACTTCTTTCCACCAAGGCTCTCAACTTGCAAGGGCCCTAAGAGATCTATTTTAATAAGTTCCAACACATAACTAGTGATAAGATGTTGGAAATTTTTGTGTGACATATTGGTTTGCTTCCCTATCTAAAAATCAAGCTTGATATTTTCTTCTTCAATATTGAGATCATAAAGACCAACAATGGCCTTCTCAAAGACAATATTCCTAATACTTCTTAGATTTAAGTGACCAAGTTTTCTGTGTTATAACTTAGTTATGTCAGATTTGAAGATCATATACAAATGAGTTTGGTTCTTATAAGAAGACCACATGTAGCATTTGTCAGTATATATGAACCTTTTCAGTAGTTGAGCATAGTTTCTGTCTGTGACTGATCAGTGATTTTTTATACGTTATTTTTCCATGAGTTTTAGCTAATTATCTTATACGTTTAGTTGCATTTTATTTCCTTTTATCACATTTTATGCGTTGGTTTAGTATTTTCATTGTTTTTATGTTCAGGTACGCAATCAAGAAGAATCAGAGCAAAAACCGAGAAAAATAGCAGTAATTCAGAAGATTTTTAAAAGTGAAACAGGGGTCTGACACAGCCACCCGTGTCACCTGACACGACCTGTGTCAGGATGGTACCGGGAGAATGAAGTCTGAGTTTTGGACAGTGGCCTGACATGGTCGATGTCAGCATGTTTGGAACAGACAATTCTTTTCAACTACTAACTAGGGAGCCAACATGACCGCCTGTGTTTGCTGACACGACTCGTGTTGGCTGATGCGCTCCATCTTCTAATTTTCTAAAATTTTGGGCTTCTGTGATCCTTATGGGTATTTTAGGTATTTTCCTATTAATGTATTGGACCTGGGAGTATTTAAGACAAATTTTGAGAAGGAAAAAAAGACTTTTTGGCCAGAGAAGAAATGCACTATCAGGATTAGAGAGATCAAGGTGATTGAGGAACTGAAGGTTTTTATGAGAGGAAGCCATTGAAGATCCAAGAACCCTATTATCTTGTAATATCTAGTTTTTATGTTGTATTTTCTTTGAATATTATGAGTAGCTAAACCCCCCAATTCTAGAGGGTGTCCCTGATTTGAATCTGTAATGACTCTGATATTATTGTTGCAATGACATTTCCTTTGTTTAATAACTGATTTGATCTCTAGCTGTTCTTAATGGTTGCCCTGTCGGACCAACAGGGTTTGATTTATGATTAACAATAGGCTGGACTGCCGTTGTTAAGGCTTTGCTTATGATCATCCTATAGTAGATATCACCTAGGACTAGGGATACCCTATAGGAACCGGAATAATTCTTGACAATTGATTGCTTAATCTCACTTATAATTATCTATGGATGTAGGAATTAGGGTAGATGATTAAAGGTTTTCTCACTAAGGCCTTAGGAGTAAACGTTCTAAAGAATCGGTAGTTAGTAGTTACAATAAGTTGTTGCAGCGTTAATTTAGGGTTGTTACGGAGTCAGATCATACACCTTCCCTAGCATGTTACTCATATATTTCCAAACCACTTAATCAATTTTCCCCTTTCACTTGAAAAGATTTTTATAATTATGCAAAACCATTTGAAAACCCCAATTACTTTTGTTCAATTGAATTATTCTATAGCTTGTGTTTCCTCTGCAGTCCTCGAGATTGATATTCGGGGAATTCTTCCTTATTACTCCATTTTCAAAATAGTACACTTGCTATTTTCCCGATTAAGTTTTGGCGCCGTTGTCGGGGACTTCTGAAATATAAGTTTATTGTAATTCAATTGAAATTTTGTTGCTCTACGACAAAAAATTTATTTTCAGTTATTTTATTTTATTTTTATTATTTGCATTTTGTTATTACTAATCTGCGTCTAACATTTTTATGTGAGGAGAATCCTCAGCTAATTTTTCTTTTGATGCAGAAATTGAAAGAACTCTACACACTAGGCGTAGACAAGCAAGACTGATAGGTTCATACTCTGATACTGAGACTATGGCTGAGGTTCCACCAGCAGAGAGACTACTTGGTGGTTACGACGGGGCTAATGCACCAGCTAGTAGGTTAACAATTGTAAACCAATCGGTGAATGTGGAAAATTTCCAGTTGCATCCGAGCACTATAAACCAACTTGAGAGGAAACCAACAAACATTTACAAAGATTCCTGACTATGAGCACTACTCTCAAGATAGAGGGGCACACTGATGAAGCAAAGAAACTAAGAATGTTTCCGTTCACTCTATCTAAAGATGCTGAAGAATGGTTCTACTTGTTACCTACAGGAAGTATCACTACTTGGGAAGACATTGAGAAGGCCTTTCTTAATGACTATTTTCCCGCCTCTGTTTATATTCGTAAAAGATATGATATCATGAATTTTAAACAGAAGGAGGGAGAATCATTAGGCGATGCGTATAAAAGGTTCAAACGGTTATTGGTTGCATGTCCTACTCATAACCTGGATCAAACTGAACAAATGCAAATATTTGTGAATGGTCTCAAGATGAAGACTAAGCAACTAATTGATACGACAACTGGCGGCTCATCAAACTTTACAGCATTCGCTGGTATTGAAAAGATCATTGAAGTCATTGCTGTAAATGAGCATTTGGAACTGTATAATCGTAGTGCGAGTAAACCTGAAGGAACGATTGATTTGAAGATGGCCACTCAAGTTGTGCAAATGGAAGATCAAATTAAAGCTGAAGTTGAAAGAAGGATGAAAGAAATGAATGTATGTACTCAACATGTGGCTCAAGTTTAACCTATCCAAGCTGTGAGTTGTGAGATTTGTAGTGGACCTTATTTTACTGTGCATTGCGTTGCGATTGCTCAACAAATTGAAGAGATAAAGTTTCTGAGGCAGAATAATCCCTATTCTCAGACTTGTAATCCAGGGTGGAATAATCGTCCTAACTTCTCGTGGAAAGATCATAATCAACCTCAGCAGCAACAGGCTCCTCAGAAGGCAGAATGGGAAATAGTTATTGAAAAGATGGCATCTCACAATATTCAATTCCATGAAGCGACACAAAATAATCAAAGGAACACCACAGCTACTATAAAACATCTTGAAGTTTAGATGGGACAAATAGCCCAACAACTCTCCACGCAGACTCAAAGAATCCTTCCAAGCGCGGCAGTACTAAATCCAAAAAATCATGAGAATGTTAATGTTGTCACTACAAGAAGTCAGAGAGTCGTGGAAGAAGAAAACGAAACAAATGATTATCAGTGTATAGAAGTTGATCTTGAAGTGAAAGAAAACGGGAAAGAACCGGAAATAGTCTTACCACCTGTGAAGCCAACTGAAGAGAAAAAGAAAGAGATGGTTAAACCACAAACCAAGCTACCTTACCCTCAGAGAGTTACAAATAAGGATCAGAAAGAGAAAGACTTTGAAAATTTCATCATGTTGTTCAAAAATTTAGAAATCAATATGTCGTTCTTTGAAGCACTCGAGCAAATGCCTTTGTACCAGAAATTCATGAAAGAGGTAATAGGAAAAAAGATACCAATGGGTGAGGAGCAGAAAAATATCAACTGAGTGGTGTAGTGAAATATCACAAGGAAGGAGAATCCCCATCAAGCAGAAAGATCCTGGACCCGTAGCAATCCCTTGTACTATTAAAGATAGAACTTTCAAGAAAGTCCTCGTTGATTCAGGTGCTAGTGTGAGGATGTATTGGAAAAGTGAACAATACGGGAACAAGCTTGAAGTTTTCCGACCACACGATTAAGAGGTCATAAGGGCTAGCAGAGGATGTATTGGTGACGATTAATAACTTCACCTTCCCAGTTGATTTTGATATTTTGGATATCCAAGAAGATGAAGATACTACTATCATACTTGGCCGACCATTATTGCTCACTAGTCGGTGCACTATTGATATTGAAAGAGGTAGTCTAACCTTGAAATCTTTTGATGAAAAAATAACTTTAAAAGTGTTGGACATCAAGAAGCGAGGTAAAGAGGAAAATCATCAACCTTCAGTTGGAATGATCAAAACAGTGAGTACAGGTAAACATTCTAAACCACTTCTGGAAAAAGTCTCTGGTGTAATTTATCAGGTAACAATATCTCAGGCATCCAAAGCACAAAGCGAGACTCCAAAATTCATTCAAGGAGTCAAGAATAGAAAAGTTGGATGTGATTTGATACACAAAGTTGCAGTTATCTCTGAATCTGACAGGTCCTTTGTTGGGGAAACGTCAAGCAACAAAGTATGGAAGCTGAAATACCCCCCACAGCAATAGGGAATGATCCGTCAAGCCATGCGACATTAAACGAAGTGTTGCGTGGGAGGCAACCCACAATTTTAATGATTGATGAGTTTCTTTTTGCTGTCATTTTATTTTGTTTGCAGGTAATAAACAAGACCTTACAAGATAGAGTGTGGAGTACCCTCCAGTTCCTCAATAAGGATCTTTGTGAGTACATCTTTCCCATTCTTGTTCTAAAACATTGAGGATAATTTTTAGTTCATGTTTGGGGGAGTTTTTACTGTTTTGATTTTTCATGATTATGCACTTTTTATTTGTGTCAGGGTCTTTTTGTTTAAAAATAACTTTGAATTATTCCCGAATGAGGACTGTAAAAAAATTTCTTATGAATACTGTGATGTGTGAAGTAGTTAGGAAAGTATATAGAGTTTGAGGAAAGAAAAGTTGAAACTAGGGAAGTTGGGAAAGTTTGGAGATTGAGGTATAAACTGAACACCCTAGATTCCTCGAAGTAAGGTAACGAGTCCAACGTGTAGATTTGTGCCATAGTACTTGGATTTGAGAAGTATTTCCCGATTAGTTCATAATGATAGTCCAACATGATTAAAGAGAATCGCATGTACAAAGTTGATTGAGAGAATGACTTATGGCACCAAAAAAAAAGATGAATAATGATGGTAAAGACAACTGATCCTTCTAAGTTGGGTAACCCTCACCCGGTTATTTAGCCTAACGATGATATAATCTCTATAGTCGTCCCAAATAGGACTAATAAACGCCAACGTGCAAGAAAATATAATAAAGGTGCCTTGAAAAAAGTCTCGATCCAGTCTTATACATGTGAGGGAAAATGATCTAAAGTGCCTTAATCTGATTATCCGAACGAAAGGGGTAGAAAAACGAAGAAAAGACTTAAGCCCAAAGCATAGTTTGAGAGGTGACCAAAAGGGGGATTTAGGTTCGTGGTGTTACCGCGGTATGTGTTTGTGTAATACCTTAGTTAACGAATAATTACCAGGAGAACTAGTTTTGGCCGATCGGAACAAAGGCTCACGTATGAAAAATGATACACCTTACCGTCACAAGTATTTTATTTGATTTATAACGATTAATCTGAAAAATGTTTATCCAAGCTTGTTGCTTGAGGTCAAGCAATGGTTTAAGCTTGAGGGTGTTTGATCAATGATTTTTTATACGTTATTTTGCCATGAGTTTTAGCTAATTATCTTACACGTTTAGTTGCATTTTATTTTCTTTTATCGCATTTTATGCGCTGGTTTGGTATTTCCATTGTTTTTAGATTCAGGTACGCAATAAAGAAGAATCAGAGAAAAATTCGAGAAAAACAACAGTAATTCGTAAGAGTTTTAAAAGTAAAACAGGGGCCTGACACGACCACCCTGTCATACCCCAAATTTGTCCTACCCTGTATATAATTTGCATTTGTACATCTACCCACCAACCATTATTCAGAAAATCAAAAAATATATAATTTGTGGCTTCCATCATAAGATTGAGTTGAATTGGATCAGGTTTCGAATGAGAGAAGTATACGTGGAAGTCCAGGTTTGACTTAATTCATCAGTCAGGAGGGGCTCTATTTCATTATCAAGGACGAGATATGCATGAGTTGAATGGCATGTTGCTGAAGGAGCATTTGACGCGTGGTGAAAGTTTGGTGTGGTAGTGCAAACAAAGATTTCAGAGATTTATTTGTTACTGGTTTTTATTGGTTCAAAACTCTAACTCATTCAAGACCCAAGTTTGATTCATGTTTAATATTATATCAAGAGGACTAATTCAATGTTGGTTTGTATTCTTTTTAAGGATCGGTTCGAGTTTCGAATAAGTACTTCAAGAAGGATATATGTTTGGAAATTAAAGATGTTAGATCCAACATAGAAATTCAAATGTTAATTGTTGTGTTCCAAAGTGAACTCATCATAAATAAGCCTATTAACAAAGAAAAATATCAAAGAATAAGAGTCCTTGTCTAATTCAACTCCAAAGCAAGCTGGGTTCATGTCCATAAAAAGTTGTTTCAAGTTCCAATTTTAATTTGATTCAATTTAAAGTCTAAATTCCAAACTCAAGATCAATTTCTACATATATGCCCAAGTTACAAATTTCCAATCCGTTTCAAATAATGCAGCTCAATAAGAAATTTATCATGCTTTTTCTTGATGGTTTAATTCTGGAATATGTTTCAAAGATGGGCGTATTTCCCACTTGCGGTGCTTGATAGTGAAACATGTATGTCAATTGTGAGTTTTATTAAATGTCAATATGGGCACATGAACCGTTTCCATATGCATGAACAAGTGCCATCAAAGAATACCTTAGTTTAGGGTGTACAGGCTAAATTCAATGAGTCATTTTCATAAAAGATACAAGATCTTTAGCCTACATTACAAAAAGTTGAAAAAGATAATAGCCATAAGGTACAGTGTGAAACATGACACAGATGCTCATAGTCTGAGCAAAACCAATATACAAGACAAGGTTGAAACATATAAAGTGGGACCAAAAAATGTTCAAATGGTGCAAGAGCAAATTGATGTTAGACCAGTCACTTTTGACGAACTGTCACCGGTTTGTCTCTGGGAATTAACACCAGCTTGTCACCTGTATGCCTCTAGGAATTAGCGCTAGCCTGTATAAGTCTCCAACATTAAGAATTTCATCATGCCACTAAGGTTACTCGTTTTGCTATGGAATCATCATTATAGAAGGTGACGACAGAATCCACGTATACCGCAGAGAGTTAATTTCCACAGTCTGAAATTTCAACAATGACAGGAGCAATCAAAGATTGAGAAATCACCAATTTAAATTTCTACCATATTATGAATAAAAGATATTATCAGTTCAGGTGGAGATTAAGAATGTTTTGAAGTTTACCAAATTGAAATAGCTTCAGATTTATCCATCTTTAATTGTAGTTTACGGCAGCAAAACCGACCATAGCAAAATAACGTTGTGAAGTTGACATTGGCGCATTTTACGCAGCAACACCAACAGTAAGATGTCACGCAGTGGCTCTGATCTTGTACGCACCCGCAAGTGCCTCCATAACGGTAACTCACGGTACAACAATTCCTCGAGCCTCATCCTTCAAGTGACTTTGCGTATGTGGTCCATATCTCCTACCATTGTACCTACACAAGATCAGTATTATGCTAATAAAATATCCTCAAATAATGACAAAAGGAAAGATAAAAAGTTTCATGACAACTTTTTACATGGTCTTGCAGAAGTGAGATTAGGTCAAAGCCTCTGCATCCTGCACCCTGCATCCTGCATCTTGCACAAACCATACCACAGTGTACCATATTGCCAAAACCTCTGCTATGCTTTCACTCCCCCACGCCAGACAAAATCTTTCACTAAAATGGCACAATGATACACTCCACACATCAAGACCAAGATTAATTCATTCCAAAAGTCTCGCACAGGACAAAAGCTCAAAGCCTATGCTGCTGCAACCTACCATGAGATACTCCAAAGTGACATAGAACAACACAGCCTCAAAAGAGGAACCGAGAGAAACTTTCTCTGGGGGTCTTCAACCTTAGAATTTTCCTTAAAACTTGGGATTGAAAAACCTTCAGGGGGACTCCAACCTGATCCCTCTTGGTTCCACAAATAGATCCCTCAACAACAACAAACCGAACCTCCTGAGACCACTTTCAGTTCATCTCTTCAACCTCCAACCCATTCCAATCTTCAAATCCCAAACTGTCATCTCCAACTCCGAACCACCTCTCCCATCTTCATCCTCAACCCCCAATTTCTTAAAGTTTCTTCACCTTCAACCAAACCTCAATGTTTTCTATTTCAAATCAAAATCCTCAAACCTTGAATTTTTTGCTACCTCGGTTCATCCTCGACATCTATAACCTTCTTTTACAAATCTCTCAACCTTCAACCAAATCTATTTTTCACTTCACCATAACCTCAGAGTTACCATCACAATCACCTCAACCAACCGCAACAACACACAAACCTACAGCCAAAACCCTCTTCCAACTCACTCACAACCTTCTTCCCACTTCTGTTCTTCCGAAAACACAACAGCATAACCTTAAGCATTTAACTCCTCTTTCTTAATAACCTTCCTCGAATATCCAAACAACAACTCAGCGCAACCCAAACCCAATAAATCATTCGAAATTTCTCTTTAGCTTCACTATCAGCAAGACAATACAAACCATCATTAACAGAACCTCATCTTCAACCTTCAACTCTTTTAAACCCTAACCTTCATATCCTTTTCAATACCCACCCGCAAAATGATTTTCGAAATCATCCTCCTCAATCACTGAACACAAAACCCAGCTTCTCCTTCAAAGCCAAATCCGAATGAAACCCTTCTTCTTCTTCTTCCACTCAACTTCACCTACTTGTTTTTTCGTTCTTTCTAACCGCAAAGCCTAAACCCATTTTGTTCTTCATTCCCTTTACCTTCGACCAACAAAAAACCTCAAACCCGTTTCAGAAATGCCTAAATAGAACCGAATGGGATGAGGAGAGAGCGAACAAACTCTGAATCTACATCGAAAGAACTGAAACAGTGAGTAGAATGAAAACAAGACCGGAGAAGTAGAAGGAACAAGTGAGAAGGGTTCGAAGCGACTACGAAGGAGAAAATCGAGGTCGTGTGGTTACGTTGACCAGTTCATTTTTCTGAAGGAGGTGTTTATGCGTTGTGAATGTGTTTGTCTCTCCATTCTGGCAGACGAAGCGAGAGTCACACCTTGTTGTGTGTTTCGGATCAAACCTTGTGAGGTAGTAATGGGCTTTAGGTCCATTTGTTCTTTGCACCATCCACTTTGAATTCAATAAATTATTTTTGCTCAGCACTCAACTCTTTTTTATAAAAAAAGACGAACCCTTCTAGTATAGGTAGTGGGTTTTTGATCCTCATATCAAGTTTATACTTTTTTATTTGGTTTTAAATTTTGAGTTTCTTGTTCTTTTGATTTGCTTATATAATGATTTCTCTTTTATTACTTTCTCATTCTGAATATTGGTCAATGAAATCAACCATCATTATTATTGATTTCTCGATTTGAAATTTTAATAATGACGAGATCAATTTGATTTTCCTTTCTCAATTTATCTTAGACTCTTTTCTCAAATTTATTTATTTTTTGAGTCGATGACGATACCCCAAAGTTATTTTTCTGTCAAATTATTGATGAAAAATAACAAACCCGAGACCAACCTTTTTCAAACTTTTCATTTTCTATTTTTATCGATTTTTATCCATTTTATTCATATTATTATCATGTTTATTCATTCTCACTCACATATAATCAAAAATACATAACAAACTATCGAAATGCTAAAAGCCAAATTGGTGGACTGTTGTGTCATTGGTTATTTGCAGGTATCTTAATTTTAAGTCGTGCCCGACTTTGCTCAAGGCGTAGTTTAGGACACAATGCACACACACGGCTTTCTGTTGGGCTACCTGACAATGAGACCCCTTTATTTCGTGCAATCCCGTGTAACTTACATGTACCCCTCTCCCATTCCGATGTATGTTTCACATTTCTTTGATTATTAGTTTATCTCCTACGAGAACCTCACCTAGAGGAGATTCTTTTGAGGATATTATCATCATGATGAGGCTTTGTCATGGCAGTAATATCTTTGAAAGATATCCATGACTCTAGGCACCTACCCATTTTAGAATCCTACCCGTGGGGGTTTCTTTGAGCAGTGACTGTGATCCTTGAACCGTTCACCCGACTAATTCTCAGAATTGTTTGAATTTGTGATCCTGTGATCCTGGATCTTGCATCTTGAATTGCATATCATTTGCATTGCATCTCATTTGTTGTGCATCTTGCATTCTCCTTCCTTAAGCAGTTTCTCATGTTTCTCTTTCCTTCATATGCAGTAAATCAAGCTGAGTCCTCGACACCAGTATGCAACTAGAGCCAATACAAGACGAATGATGGAGCAGATTCAGCAGGAGCAAGTTGCCTTCAGAGAAGAGTTGGACTCCATCAAAGGAAAGATTGACCAGATCCTCAAAGCCATCCTCACGGCCAGAAGAGAGGAAGAACAGCGTGAAGCCGCTGCTGTCGTCAACAACAATGGTCAAGGACAAGGGTCTACTGCCATCCCTTTGGTTCCAATTCCAAATCCTCATGGGATGCCGTTGAACTTCAATAACGCAGCCGAAGGGAACACTCCTCATCCAACCCCAGCGCCCGGAGTTACCATTGGAGCTATCCCGCAGGCCCAACCTACTGTCGTGCAGATCCCAGCTCCCCATACCGAAGATACTCTGATGGATCATTATGGCGATGTTCAGAACTATCATGCTGCTATCCCTATTTCCAGTCCTGTTGCTGCTCAGGATTCAGAAGCCATGAAGATGTGCCGAGATCTAGCCGAGAAACTCCGAGCCATGGAGGGGCACAGTTCAAATTCTTTCAGTGCTTTGGAATTATGCTTGGTGCCTGATGTTGTCATTCCTCCCAAGTTCAAGGTGCCTGAGTTTTCGAAGTACAAAGGTCCCAGTTGCCCAAACATTCATCTGAAGATGTACTGTCGCAAGATGGCTGCCTATGCCAGAGACGAAAAGCTCATGATTCATTGCTTTCAAGACAGCTTGTCTGGGGCATCACTTGAGTGGTATATGCAGTTGGAACGTAACAGTGTGCGCACTTGGGCTGAGTTAGCCGATGCATTTGTCAAACAGTACAAGTATAACACCGATCTCGCTCCAAACCGTACTCAGCTTCAGAGTATGACTCAGAAGGACAACGAATCCTTCAAGGAGTACGCGCAGCGATGGAGAGAGCTAGCCGCAAGGGTGCATCCACCTCTTATTGACCGTGAACTGATTAACATCTTCATGGGTACTTTACAAGGCCAGTACTACGAAAAGCTGATCGGTAGTGTCTCCGCTGGATTTTCTGACTTGGTGATCGTTGGTGAGAGAATTGAAGAAGGGCTGAAGAGTGGAAAGATCCCAGGAGGTTCTAACAACCAGGCCAATGCCAAGAATCCTTTCAATGGATACAAGAAGAAAGAGGGCGAAACAAATGCCATCTCTTTGCAGAAAGGGCAAGCTTCTCAACAAGCTCCTGCTCCTATGCCTTATCAAGTTCCTTATTATCAGTATCCGTATGTTGCTGCTGCGCAATATGCCCCAATGCCTTATCAGCCAGCTGTTCAAGCAGTGCAAGCTCAGATGCCACGACAACAGGCTCCTCAACAACAGACCTACAACCAGCAAGGATATCAGTATTCTCCTCAGCAACAGCAGATGCAAGCTGCTCAGCAATGACAAGGTACTCGCCCACAGCGACAACAGAGAACATGGAGGCCAGATAGAGTCTTTGATCGTCTACCAATGACATATGCTAAAATCTTTGCTCAGTTGATGAAGAAGAAAGCTGTTGTTCCGAGAGATTTGGCTCCTCCAACTGTCATTCCTGCCGATTACGATGCAAATGCTCATTGTGAGTTTCATAAGGGCGCTCCAGGTCACACCATTGAGGACTGCAGGGCTTTCAAGCACATAATTCAAGACATGATCGACAGGGATGCTATCAACTTCAATGGGAAGTCTCCAAATGTCATCAACAGTCCGATGCCACCAGCCAACTAGTGCCAACATCAGATCAAGCAGAGTCAAAGTTCACCCCCGAAGAAGGCCGTCATGTTGCCATTTCATATTTCGCATTTCTTATGTTTTGTCTTTGTTTGTTTAAGTATTGTATGCTTTGAACAATTGCCATTCGTATTCGGTTTTCATTAATGTATCGTTTATGCATGTTTTGAATTAGTTATGTCGTATTCACTCATTTTCACTTATCACCGACACATATTCATTTCATACTATCCACTATTGTTTAGCATGATTTGAGGGAGGATGATGAAAACGAGATACCCATAATTGCAAACTCGTATGCTTTCAAACAAAATCTCGTCAATGATGTATAGGCATTACTTCAATTCCCCTAAACACTGGAGATATAAGGAGTTAATCCCTAGTAAACCACTTCGAGCCTATGAGTAGCAGTTTCCTTCGGATATTCGAACCTTTACACTCAACTTGGGGCAGGGTAGTGTTCAGTTAATCCAACTCCACACTTGAATCAACAAAGCAAAATCCCAAAGACAGTGGTTCATCAAAGACCCATGCTATGGCAGTCACAACCTTCCAACAAAATCCAAAAAAATCAAAAGCCTGCTAAGTCAAACACCTTAGAGGGGACTTAGGCAAAATCAAGGCAATCCCGAAGAATTTGACAAGCGGAGTCAATCCATGCAAAAGTTAGGGATCAACAAAAACAAAAGCAAAAGAGGACCCCGAAACCCTCAACAAAAACAAAATAAGATTCAGTGGCCATTCAAATAGGGTCACTGATATACCAAAATAAGGTGACTGCCACGACGAGCAAACCTTGAATCATCAAGTTTATACCGTCAAGACAAGTGTAGAATTAACTAAGTGTAGGACTGGAGATCATTAAGAAGAATGGTTGGGTACAAATCATACTTTGAGCCTAGCATCCTTTGTTTCATAACCGTGAACCAGACCACGTTACAACCCTCGAAAGACCTAATTGAGGCGAGGTTTATTCTGAAAGCATACTATTACGAGGTTGCGTAACCTGACTCCTCACATGATTTCTAATCATCAGCATTGGTGTCATTTCTCTTGATATATCTTTCACACCAATCAAAATCAACACAATGTTTGAGATAATTCGTCTCACTACCACGACACTCTCAATAAATGACACACTTTTTCAAAACTTACATTGAACTTTGCATTAATATTACCATTTATGAATGTACGGTTTTAACTGCAAAACAATGCTAGGTATTCAAGGACATCTCAACAAGGGGCAATCAGGGAGGAACTTGACTTTTAGTGGCGCACATGAGGCAAGATTATTTCAAAGCCCATAGGCTGGGGCAAATCATTCAATAGCTCGAGCAGGGGCATATCATTACCACATTCAGACTGGGGCAAGACCAGATCATCCTGACCATCAAGCAGAGTTGCAACCTTCTCTGAAGCAAATTCATAATCACCAAGTACCCGGACTTGGGGGCATCTAGAGCATCATCGTCTGCTTCAATCAAGACATCTTCAGCAAACGGCGTGTCGAGGAAGTCAATCCCTCCCACCACCCAAAGTCCAATCCGCATTGGCAACTACCAGAAATCCACCATTGCTGGCGTCTCCCTGCATTTCCAATCACCCATCTGCAATCATATGCATCATACGCATCGCATTCGACCTCATAAGTATCCTGCATCATATGCATACTCCAATCATACCATACTTCCCCAGCTCTTGCATCTCCGCGCGTCAGCATTTGCATTTGCACTCCCACTCATATGGAATATCATTTATCATCCAGCATTCATATATGCAAGTCAAGGTCCAGGATCAATCTTGAAGATTTCCAATACCATCATTAGCTCAGCCAGGGGCATTCTCCATAAGACTATGGGTTTCTCTCACAAACTCCAAGAACTTTAAAGCAATCATCAGCCCAGTCAGGGGCAATCTTCTGCAATTGTGGGTTTCTCCCACAAAATTCAAAGACACTCAAAGCAAGATTTGGCCCAGTCAGGGGCATCTTTTTCAAGACTATGGGTATCTCCCATGACGTATTTCAACCTCGTGGTTGATCAGATCTTCAAATCAACATACGGCCCAGTCAGGGGCATACCATTTAAGACCGTGGGTGTTCCCCACGAAGTTGTTCAGCCCAGTCAGGGGCATCTTCAGCAAAGCCGTGAGCGTTCCTCACGAAGTTGTTCAACCTTTTGTTGACCAAGATAAAATTTCAAGACAAATTCAGCCCAGTCAAGGGCATCTTCTTCAGAATTCATGGGCGTAACCATGAAATCATTTCAACAGAATTGTGAAGTCCAAGCAAGTCAGTGGTTATCCCTGTTGATTCATTTCAACCCAATCTTCCTCTTGGGTGTTCCCCAAATAGTTGTATCCAGCAAGCATGACTGTTGTCAATTGCCTTACTATCATCCTTTTGGTGATAGCCGAATTTCGTCGGTTCAACCTAGCCTGCATCCTTTTGGTGTTGGTAACCTTCAATTAGTGTTTGTCCTATCATCCTTTTGATGGTAGTGGCCGATGTGAGTTTCGCTCCGTCATCCTTTTAGTGTGGGGGGGGGGGTCTATCATAGTCATTAATGATAGATTGTGCGATAGTGTTTGTCCTATCATCCATTTGGTGGTAGTGGCCGGTGTGAGTTTCGCTCCATCATCCTTTTGGTGGGGGGTCTGTCATAGTCATTAATGAAAGATTATGCGATATTTGTTTATGTTTCGCTCCGTCATCCTTTTGGTGGGGGGTCTATCGTAGTCATTAGCGATAAATTGTGCGATAGTTTGTTTATGTTTTGCTTCGTCATCCTTTTGGTGGGGGGTCTATCATAGTCATTAATGATAGATTGTGCGATAGTTTGTTTGTGTTTCGCTCCGTCATCCTTTTGGTGGGGGGTCTATCATAGTCATTAATGATAGATTGTGCGATAGTGTTTGTCCTATCATCCTTTTGGTGGTAGTGGCCAGTGTGAGTTTCGCTCCGTCATCCTTTTGGTGGGGGGTCTGTCGTAGTCATTAATGATAGATTGTGCGATATTGTTTGTGTTTTGCTCCGTCATCCTTTTGGTGGGGGTCTATCATAGTCATTAATGATAGATTGTGCGATAGTTTGTTTGTGTTTCGCTCCGTCATCCTTTTGGTGGGGGGTCTATCGTAGTCATTAGCGATAGATTGTGCGATAATTTGTTTATGTTTCGCTCCGTCATCTTTTTGGTGGGGGGTCTATCATAGTCATTAATGATAGATTGTGCGATAGTTTATTTGTGTTTTGCTCCGTCATCCTTTTGGTGGGGGGCCTATCATAGTCATTAGCGATAGATTGTGCGATAATTTGTTTATTTTTCGCTCCGTCATCCTTTTGGTGGGGGGTCTATCATAGTCATTAATGATAGATTGTGCGATAGTTTGTTTGTGTTTCGCTTCGTCATCCTTTTGGTGGGGGGTCTATCATAGTCATTAATGATAGATTGTGCGATAGTGTTTGTCCTATCATCCTTTTGGTGATAGTGGCCGGTGTGAGTTTTGCTCCGTCATCCTTTTGGTGGGGGGTCTGTCACTTGGATTGGTGTCAGATTGTGCGATAGTGTTTTGCTTTACCATCCTTTTGGTGGTAGTAGTCGTGTGCATTTCATCCCATCATCCTTTTGGCGATGTGGACCTTTTGCCAGTTATTTACAGTTGACTCAAAGGTACACCTCATCCAGCATTTCTAACTCCCAAACTTTCCTTTTCTTTTCGGAAAAATTCATGGTCTTTTTTTTATATCTAATTATCTTCTACCTTGAAAGAGTGAGCGCCATAGCCATTCATCTTACTCGGTCTAAGCCAATTAGATAGGGGCATCTATCATACCCCAAATTTGTCCTACCCTGTATATAATTTGCATTTGTACATCTACCCACCAACCATTATTCAAAAAATCAAAAGGATGATAATTTGTGGCTCCCATCATAAGATTGAGTTGAATTGGATCAGGTTTCGAATGAGAGAAGTATATGTGGAAGTCCAGGTTTGACTTAATTTATCAGTCAAGAGGGGGTCTATTTCATTATCAAGGACGAGATATGCATGAGTTGAATGGCATGTTGCTGAAGGAGCATTTGACGCGTGGTGAAAGTTTGGTGTGGTAGTGCAAACAAAGATTTCAGAGATTTATTTGTTACTGGTTTTTATTGGTTCAAAACTCTAACTCATTCAAGACCCAAGTTTGATTCATGTTTAATATTATATCAAGAGGACTAATTCAATGTTGGTTTGTATTCTTTTTAAGGATCGGTTCGAGTTTCGAATAAGTTCTTCAAGAAGGATATATGTTTGGAAATTAAAGATGTTAGATCCAACATAGAAATTCAAATGTTAATTGTTGTGTTCCAAAGTGCACTCATCATAAATAAGCCTATTAACAAAGAAAAATATCAAAGAATAAGAGTCCTTGTCTAATTCAACTCCAAAGCAAGCTGGGTTCATGTCCATAAAAAGTTGTTTCAAGTTCCAATTTTAATTTGATTCAATTTAAAGTCTTAAATGCCAAACTCAAGATCAATTTCTACATATATTCCCAAGTTACAAATTTCTAATCCATTTCAAATAATGCAGCTCAATAAGAAATTTATCATGCTTTTTCTTGATGGTTTAATTCTGGAATATGTTTCAAAGATGGCTGTATTTCCCACTTGCGGTGCTTGATAGTGAAACATGTATGTCAATTGTGAGTTTTATTAAATGTCAATATGGGCACATGAACCGTTTCCATATGCATGAACAAGTGCCATCAAAGAATACCTTGGTTTAGGGTGTACAGGCTAAATTCAATGAGTCATTTTCATAAAAGATACAAGATCTTTAGCCTACATTACAAAAAGTTGAAAAAGATAATAGCCATAAGGTACAGTGTGAAACATGACACAGGTGCTCAAAGTCTGAGCAAAACCAATATACAAGACAAGGTTGAAACATATAAAGTGGGACCAAAAAATGTTCAAATGGTGCAAGAGCAAATTGATGTTAGACCAGTCACTTTTGACGAACTGTCACCGATTTGTCTCTGGGAATTAACGCCAGCTTGTCACCTGTATGCCTCTGGGAATTAGCGCTAGCCTGTATAAGTCTCCAACATTAAGAATTTCATCATGCCACTAAGGTTACTCGTTTTGCTATGGAATCATCATTATAGAAGGTGACGACGGAATCCACGTATACCGCAGAGAGTTAATTTCCACAGTCTGAAATTTCAACAATGACAGGAGCAATCAAAGATTGAAAAATCACCAATTTAAATTTCTACCATATTATGAATAAAAGATATTATCAGTTCAGGTGGAGATTAAGAATGTTTTGAAGTTTACCAAATTGAAATAGCTTCAGATTTATCCATCTTTAATTGTAGTTTACGGCAGCAAAACCGACCATAGCAAAATAACGTTGTGAAGTTGACATTGGCGCATTTTACGCAGCAACACCAACAGTAAGATGTCACGCAGTGGCTCTGATCTTGTACGCACCCGCAAGTGCCTCCATAACGGTAACTCACGGTACAACAATTCCTCGAGCCTCATCCTTCAAGTGACTTTGCGTATGTGGTCCATATCTCCTACCATTGTACCTACACAAGATCAGTATTATGCTAATAAAATATCCTCAAATAATGACAAAAGGAATGATAAAAAGTTTCATGACAACTTTTTATATGGTCTTGCAGAAGTGAGATTAGGACAAAGCCTCTGCATCCTGCACCCTGCATCCTGCATCTTGCACAAACCATACCACAGTGTACCATATTGCCAAAACCTCTGTTATGCTTTCACTCCCCCACGCCAGACAAAATCTTTCACTAAAATGGCACAATGATACACTGCACACATCTAGACCAAGATTAATTCATTCCAAAAGTCTCGCACAGGACAAAAGCTCAAAGCCTATGTTGCTGCAACCTACCATGAGATACTCCAAAGTGACATAGAACAACACAACCTCAAAAGAGGAACCGAGATAAACTTTCTCTGGGGGTCTTCAACCTTAGAATTTTCCTTAAAACTTGGGATTGAAAAACCTTCAGGGGGACTCCAACCTGATCCCTCTTGGTTCCACAAACAGAGCCCTCAACAACAACAAACCGAACCTCCTGAGACCACTTTCAGCTCATCTCTTCAACCTCCAACCCATTCCAATCTTCAAATCCCAAACTCTCATCTCCAACTCCGAACCACCTCTCCCATCTTCATCCTCAACCCCCAATTTCTTAAAGTTTCTTCACCTCCAACCAAACCTCAATGTTTTCTATTTCAAATCAAAGTCCTCAAACCTTGAATTTTTTGCTACCTCGGTTCATCCTCAACATCTATAACCTTCTTTTACAAATCTCTCAACCTTCAACCAAATCTATTTTTCACTTCACCATAACCTCAGAGTTACCATCACAATCACCTCAACCAACCGCAACAACACACAAACCTACAGCCAAAACCCTCTTCCAACTCACTCACAACCTTCTTCCCACTTCTGTTCTTCCGAAAACACAACAGCATAACCTCAAGCATTTAACTCCTCTTTCTTAATAACCTTCCTCAAATATCCAAACAACAACTCAGCGCAACCCAAACCCAATAAATCATTCGAAATTTCTCTTTAGCTTCACTATCAGCAAGACAGTACAAACCATCATTAACAGAACCTCATCTTCAACCTTCAACTCTTTTAAACCCTAACCTTCATATCCTTTTCAATACCCACCCGCAAAATGATTTTCGAAATCATCCTCCTCAATCACTGAACACAAAACCCAGCTTCTCCTTCAAAGCCAAATCCGAATGAAACCCTTCTTCTTCTTCTTCCACTCAACTTCACCTACTTGTTTTTTCGTTCTTTCTAACCGCAAAGCTTAAACCCATTTTGTTCTTCATTCCCTTTACCTTCGACCCACAAAAAACCTCAAACCCGTATCAGAAATGCCTAAATAGAAACGAATGGGATGAGGAGAGATCGAACAAACTCTGAATCTACATCAAAAGAACTGAAACAGTGAGTAGAATGAAAACAAGACCGGAGAAGTAAAAGGAACAAGTGAGAAGGGTTCGAAGCGAATACGAAGGAGAAAATCGAGGTCGTGTGGTTACGTTGACCAGTTCATTTTTCTGAAGGAGGTGTTTATGCGTTGTGAATGTGTTTGTCTCTCCATTCTGGCAGATGAAGCGAGAGTCACACCTTGTTGTGTGTTTCGTATCAAACCTTATGAGGTAGTAATGGGCTTTAGGTCCATTTGTTCTTTGCACCATCCACTTTGAATTTAATAAATTATTTTTGCTCAACACTCAACTCTTTTTTATAAAAAAAGACGAACCCTTCTAGTATAGGTAGTGGGTTTTTGATCCTCATATCAAGTTTATACTTTTTTATTTGGTTTTAAATTTTGAGTTTCTTGTTCTTTTAATTTGCTTATATAATGATTTCTCTTTTATTACTTTCTCATTCTGAATATTGGTCAATGAAATCAACCATCATTATTATTGATTTCTTGATTTGAAATTTTGATAATGACGAGACCGATTTGATTTTCCTTTCTCAATTTATCTTAGACTCTTTTCTCAAATTTATTTATTTTTTTGAGTCGATGACGATACCCCAAAGTTATTTTTCTGTCAAATTATTGATGAAAAATAACAAACCCGAGACCAACCTTTTTCAAACTTTTCATTTTCTATTTTTATCGATTTTTATCCATTTTATTCATATTATTATCATGTTTATTCATTCTCACTCACATATAATAAAAAATACATAACAAACTATCGAAATCCTAAAAGCCAAATTGGTGGACTGTTGTATCATTGGTTATTTGCAGGTATCTTAATTTTAAGTCGTGCCCGACTTTGCTCAAGGCGTAGTTTAGGACACAATGCACACACACAGCTTTCTCTTGGGCTACCTGACAATGAGACCCCTTTATTTCGTGCAATCCCATGTAACTTACATGTACCCCTCTCCCATTCCGATGTATGTTTCACATTTCTTTGATTATTAGTTTATCTCCTAGGAGCACCCATAGGGACTAGAGCGGATCAAACTATTTTCAAACTAATTCTCGATTCATCATCGAGTCATTTTCAAACCCTTGTAAGTCGAGTGCTCATACGCATTCTCCATCAACCTATTACATAACTCGACCCTTGATGCGTAAGTCAAGTCGGTCACGTTTCTCAAACCATATACATTACACGCTTTGCACGCGATAATAAGTCAAACCCTTGATCCAACGTCAAGTGTATTTTCGTAACAAACTATCAATCAATTAACAATTATTCAATTCTTTTCAAGGTGTAAAGAGTAGGTTCAAGTCTTTGATCTTGCTTTCCGTTGTTTATATGCGAGTTATCTTATTCGTGTGTGAGCAATTGACGCCTTTAAATAATATTAACAAACTCGATAATACTCAACCATCTCCAATTACTCATCCTTTCACTCACCTTTCAAACAACTTCTTTTACGATAAAAAAAAGAGTGTCCCAAGTCTTTGGTTCGCTTTCCCGACTACTTGGATCCGAGAAGCCTTTCTCAAGCTTCAAGTAGTCGTCATCCGACCAATCTCATCCTTTTATACACCATTTCAAATTCAAACAACATTCTTTTACGATGAAAAAGAGAGTGTTCCAAGTCTTTGGTTCGCTTTCCCGATTACTTGGGGTCTGTGAAGTCTTTCTTAGGCTTCAAGTGATCGTCATCATTTCAACCTCGTCCTTTCAAACATCACTCCTTTCGTGATGAAAAAGAGAGAGTTCCAAGTCTTTGATCCACTCTCCCGATTACTTGGGTCCGAGAAGTTTTTCTTAAGCTTCGAGTAATCGTCATCCATACCCACTTCAATCCAATTGAAATCCAGTTTCTTTCGTGGTCGTTACCACGAACTACGAACACTCTGATTATTCATTCACTCTTGAATGTAATATACGTAGGCACAAGATTGCGATGATCTTGGCGAGCACAATCCCCTCCATCTTCCATTTCCCTCATCCTTCCCCGTAGTCGAAATACGAAGCTCTGATTTCTCATTCTCGTTCGAATGAGCATAGGTAGGCACAAGGGCCCCAATCCTTGGCGATCACCCTATCCTCTAACCATCCCCTTTCCCCTTATCGTTATAGTATTTAGTAGTGAGAAGAGAAGAAATAAGTTTAGCTAACATCCATCACAACTCGAATTAAGAGGTTCCCGTTGAGTACAACGGACGTGAGGGGTGCTAATACCTTCCCCTCGCGTAATCGACTCCCGAACCCAGGAATATGGTTGCGACGGCCGTGTTCCTTCCGCGTATATGAGGTTTTCTCGATATTTACCTCTCCCGTCTATTCGAGAAAAATAAAGTTCGGTGGCGACTCTGTCGAACCGTATTTCCGCGCCTTTTGCGCGAGGGTCGTATGTTCGAAAACGAATTTTCGAGGTGCGACAGGTGGCGACTCTGCTGGGGACTATTGCTCCATGCAAGAGAGAGTCGAGCCTATCTTAGTTTGATTTGTTAGCTTGTTGTTTTTTATTTTCTTCTCGCTATTTTTATTGGTATCCTTGTTTTGGTTACTTGTGCTTGAGGCATTGTTGTGTTATTCCACTTATGGTTATTTTGTGAGATGGCTCTACACCCGAGTCCAAGTATAACCTTAGGATTAGGATGGTGGTTGTGTAGTGGAGACTTGCGTGGAGTCTTTCACGTTGAGTTGAAGCGAAAACCCCCCTTGGAGTAGATTCCTTGGAGATGTTGTTGTTGTGGTGAGTCTTTGCCATGGCAATAATGTTTTCAAGTTTGAATCGTTGATCCCAAGGACCATAAACCGTTTTATCCATGGTGGTTGGTAGTGTTAATTCTTTGTGAATTAATATGAACGCCCCAATCAGATGAGATCCCTTGAACGTATTACTTTCTTACAGTAATATTTTCAACCTCGATCTATGACTCTGAGAACCTTTTTTAGAATCCGTGTGTCGATGGTTGTGTAGTTGATGCCTCCGAGAAGTCTTTCTCGCGTGGAAGATACGAGAACCTCACCTAGAGGAGATTCTTTTGAGGATATTATCATCATGATGAGGCTTTGTCATGGCAGTAATATCTTTGAAAGATATCCATGACTCTAGGCACCTACCCATTTTAGAATCCTACCCGTGGGAGTTTCTTTGAGCAATGACTGTGATCCTTGAACCGTTCACCCAACTAATTCTCAGAATTGTTTGAATTTGTGATCCTGTGATCCTGGATCTTGCATCTTGAATTTCATATCATTTGCATTGCATCTCATTTGTTGTGCATCTTGCATTCTCCTTCCTTCAGCAGTTTCTCATGTTTCTCTTTCCTTCATATGCAGTAAATCAAGCTGAGTCCTCGACACCAGTATGCAACTAGAGCCAATACAAGACGAATGATGGAGCAGATTCAGCAGGAGCAAGTTGCCTTCAGAGAAGAGTTGGACTCCATCAAAGGAAAGATTGACCAGATCCTCGAAGCCATCCTCACGGCCAGAAGAGAGGAAGAACAGCGTGAAGCCGCTTGTGTCGTCAACAACAATGGTCAAGGACAAGGGTCTACTGCCATCCCTTTGGTTCCAATTCCAAATCCTCATGGGATGCCGTTGAACTTCAATAACGCAGCCGAAGGGAACACTCCTCATCCAACCCCAGCGCCCGGAGTTACCATTGAAGCTATCCCACAGGCCCAACCTACTGTCGTGCAGATCCCAGCTCCCCATACCGAAGATACTCTGATGGATCATTATGACGATGTTCAGAACTATCATGCTACTATCCCCATTTCCAGTCCTGTTGCTGCTCAGGATTCAGAAGCCATGAAGATGTGTCGAGATCTAGCCGAGAAACTCCGAGCCATGGAGGGGCACAGTTCAAATTCTTTCAGTGCTTTGGAATTATGCTTGGTGCCTGATGTTGTCATTCCTCCCAAGTTCAAGGTGCCTGAGTTTTCGAAGTACAAAGGTCCCAGTTGCCCAAACATTCATCTGAAGATGTACTGTCGCAAGATGGCTGCCTATGCCAGAGACGAAAAGCTCATGATTCATTGCTTTCAAGACAGCTTGTCTGGGGCATCACTTGAGTGGTATATGCAGTTGGAACGTAACAGTGTGCGCACTTGGGCTGAGTTAGCCGATGCATTTGTCAAACAGTACAAGTATAACACCGATCTCGCTCCAAACCGTACTCAGCTTCAGAGTATGACTCAGAAGGACAACGAATCCTTCAAGGAGTACGCGCAGCGATGGAGAGAGCTAGCCGCAAGGGTGCATCCACCTCTTATTGACCGTGAACTGATTAACATCTTCATGGGTACTTTACAAGGCCAGTACTACGAAAAGCTGATCGGTAGTGTCTCCGCTGGATTTTCTGACTTGGTGATCGTTGGTGAGAGAATTGAAGAAGGGCTGAAGAGTGGAAAGATCCCAGGAGGTTCTAACAACCAGGCCAATGCCAAGAATCCTTTCAATGGATACAAGAAGAAAGAGGGCGAAACAAATGCCATCTCTTTGCAGAAAGGGCAAGCTTCTCAACAAGCTCCTGCTCCTATGCCTTATCAAGTTCCTTATTATCAGTATCCGTATGTTGCTGCTGCGCAATATGCCCCAATGCCTTATCAACCAGCTGTTCAAGCAGTGCAAGCTCAGATGCCACGACAACAGGCTCCTCAACAACAGACCTACAACCAGCAAGGATATCAGTATCCTCCTCAGCAACAGCAGATGCAAGCTGCTCAGCAATGACAAGGTACTCGCCCACAACGACAACAGAGAACATGGAGGCCAGATAGAGTCTTTGATCGTCTACCAATGACATATGCTAAAATCTTTGCTCAGTTGATGAAGAAGAAAGCTGTTGTTCCGAGAGATTTGGCTCCTCCAACTGTCATTCCTGCCGATTACGATGCAAATGCTCATTGTGAGTTTCATAAGGGCGCTCCAGGTCACACCATTGAGGACTGCAGGGCTTTCAAGCACATAATTCAAGACATGATCGACAGGGATGCTATCAACTTCAATGGGAAGTCTCCAAATGTCATCAACAGTCCGATGCCACCAGCCAACTAGTGCCAACATCAGATCAAGCAGAGTCAAAGTTCACCCCCGAAGAAGGCCGTCATGTTGCCATTTCATATTTCGCATTTCTTATGTTTTGTCTTTGTTTGTTTAAGTATTGTATGCTTTGAACAATTGCCATTCGTATTCGGTTTTCATTAATGTATCGTTTATGCATGTTTTGAATTAGTTATGTCGTATTCACTCATTTTCACTTATCACTGACACATATTCATTTCATACTATCCACTATTGTTTAGCATGATTTGAGGGAGGATGATGAAAACGAGATACCCATAATTGCAAACTCGTATGCTTTCAGACAAAATCTCGTCAATGATGTATAGGCATTACTTCAATTCCCCTAAACACTGGAGATATAAGGAGTTAATCCCTAGTAAACCACTTCGAGCCTATTAGTAGCAGTTTCCTTCGGATATTCGAACCTTTACACTCAACCTGGGGCAGGGTAGTGTTCAGTTAATCCAACTCCACACTTGAATCAACAAAGCAAAATCCCAGAGACAGTGGTTCATCAAAGACCCATGCTATGGCCGTCATAACCTTCCAACAAAATCCAAAAAAATCAAAAGCCTGGTAAGTCAAACACCTTAGAGGGGACTTAGGCAAAATCAAGGCAATCCCGAAGGATTTGACAAGCGGAGTCAATCCATGCGAAAGTTAGGGATCAACAAAAACAAAAGCAAAAGAGTACCCCGAAACCCTCAACAAAAACAAAATAAGATTCAGTGGCCATTCAAATAGGGTCACTGATATACCAAAATAAGGTGACTGCCACGACGAGCAAACCTTGAATCATCAAGTTTATACCGTCAAGACAAGTGTAGAATTAACTAAGCGTAGGACTGGAGATCATTAAGAAGAATGGGTGGGTACAAATCATACTTTGAGCCTAGCATCCTTTGTTTCATAACCGTGAACCAGACCACGTTACAACCCTCGAAAGACCTAATTGAGGCGAGGTTTATTCTGAAAGCATACTATTGAGAGGTTGCGTAACCTGACTCCTCACATGATTTCTAATCATCAGCATTGGTGTCATTTCTCTTGATATATCTTTCACACCAATCAAAATCAACACAACGTTTGAGATAATTTGTCTCACTACCACGACACTCTCAATAAATGACACACTTTTTCAAAACTTACATTGAACTTTGCATTAATATTACCATTTATGAATGTACGGTTTTAACTGCAAAACAATGCTAGGTATTCAAGGACATCTCAACAAGGGGCAATCAGGGAGGAACTTGACTTTCAGTGGCGCACATGAGGCAAGATTATTCCAAAGCCCATAGGCTGGGGCAAATCATTTAACAACTCGAGCAGGGGCATATCATTACCACATTCAGACTGGGGCAAGACTAGATCATCCTGACCATCAAGCAGAGTTGCAACCTTCTCTGAAGCAAATTCATAAGCACCAAGTACCCGGACTTGGGGGCATCTAGAGCATCATCGCCGACTTCAATCAAGACATCTTCAGCAAACGGCGTGTCGAGGAAGTCAATACCTCCCACCACCCAAAGTCCAATCCGCATTGGCAACTACCAGAAATCCACCATTGCTGGCGTCTCCCTGCATTTCCAATCACCCATCTGCAATCATATGCATCATACGCATCGCATTCGACCTCATAAGTATCCAGCATCATATGCATACTCCAATCATACCATACTTCCCCAGCTCTTGCATCTCCGCGTGTCAACATTTGCATTTGCACTTCCACTCATATGGAATATCATTTATCATCCAGCATTCATATATGCAAGTCAAGGTCCAGGATCAATCTTGAAGATTTCCAATACCATCATTAGCCCAGCTGTAACACGGTGGGAGAACTGACTTTAAACAATGTTGCGGATAGCAAGAGTCGCCACCGACTTTTATTTTATCCATAAGGAAAGGTTATAAAAGAACAGGAAAGACCTTAGAGAATATTTTGGGTCCGGGGGGTAGGTTATGAAAAGGGAAGGTGTTAGCACCCTTTTCATCCATGGTTATCCATGGGCTCTTAGGTACTTAAGCTCACTTTTGAATTGTTTTGAAAGTGTAGTGTGTGAATAGCAAAAAATTTCAGAATAGTTTAATAATAATCCGTGTATGGATGTGAAAAACTTGTTTGAAAATTTTGTTGGAAATTTGTTTAAGTGTGAAAAAGTTTCGAAGTGAGCAATTATCTAGGAGTAGCCTACCCTAATGTTTTAAGGTCTTTCTTATTCTTTATCCTTTCCTTAGTAAGTCTATCCCTACTATAATGGAGTAGGTAGTCCTTACTTTGGATGTTAAGGGACATTTTTTTTGTGTTTTATTTTATGATATATGAAAATTTCAATTTTAAAAAAGGTTTTAGATATTAATAAATAACTCTAAATTTAACTTTAAAAATTAATTTAACCTAATTACCTAGAAATAGTTTTAATTTTATTATTTTTAAAAAAATATAGTTTGTTTATTCAAGAAGACATCCTATTTTATTTACTTTAAAAAATATGCAAATTGGTTTAGCACTTAAAAACAACAAGATAATGTATGTAAATCCCAATAAAATAACAGCCCAAAAAAAACAATCAGTGAGTTGGGCCGGTGGGGCTTTCCGACCCAACACACACAGGCAGCATGAACCTAGGGTTTACGAATCCTTTTCTCATCTAGCGGCGCCAGCTATCATCGTCTCGCTTCCTTGCTCTTCTCTCTTCGTCTTTGATGAGTTCTTTTCATTCCCGTTTGATTGTGAACCTGAAATTAAACACAAAAACCATCAAAGTGCGAGTAATCAGTGCTTGTGCTTACGTTTGATTGTGATGTGAGCGATTGATGAAACGATGGCGACTATGGGGTGATGATGATGATATTCTGAGCCTCGAAGTTTGTTTGCTCGCTGATCTTAAGTGAACGGCGCCGGCGAACGTACTTCAGGGGGGTTTAGTTCGCTTTTTGACGGTTTTCGGTGTTCTACTTCTCGCCGTTTTCGCCTTCTCCGTCTAGGGTTTTTTTTGAAAGGTGATATTGTTCTTTTATACTTTCTTTTTTAGATTTCTTTTTGGGCTTTGTGTTTACGTTTCTTTTTGGATCCAAAATCGAAAATTTCTTTCAATCTGACTTGATTTGATTCGCTTTTACGAGGATTGGATTTGATTAGAACTTTCCTCTTTCAAACTCAGGATTTCGGTTTACTTTGATTTCTGATGTGGATTGGGTTTTTTCTGATTTGATTTGAACACTTTCCATCTTTGATTTACTTGATTGGATTTTCAACCTTCAGACCTCAATTGGATACCCTGATTTGTCTTGGATATCTATTTCTCTTTGATTAACTGGATGTTTGTTTCACTTTGGATATTTGGTTCACTTTGGTTAACCTGGTTTCGTTGTGATTGATGTGAAATTGGTTTCTATTCTTTCAGATATGGATTCTAGCACCATTCGGATGCGAACTGGTTCACTTGGTTCGAACTTGGAGACTTGTTTTCCTTTTCTGATGTTGTTTGTCTATCTTGCCTGTTATTGGCTTATTCAGCCTCTACTCTGGTGAGCTTTGGTGAACTGGGCTATGATGCTCGAACTGAGCCCAGGTTCTACACCTTCGATTTTCCACTGCGACCTTCGCATTCGATTGGGGTTTACTGCGACTGGCATGGTCATGGACTTGTTTCGATCGCCTTTTGAGTTGAATTGGTTTATACTGACACAACCTGTCTTTGTTAATTCAGGTGACAGACTCGTTGAATGCCCCTTTGGTTATGGTTGGTGAATTTGGGCTATGAGGTTTTATAGCTGAGCCCTACACTTGCCTTGTTCGATTTTTTCCATGTGTGACTGTACCTTTAGTTGGGGTATACTCTGAACTGATGTGTGATGGTTACGCGAGCTTATCTTTCTTTTCTGGTATGGTCCTGTTTACATGTGTGATTTGGTGATTTCATTTGTTTTGTTGATTGTTTTCAGACTTTCATGATGACTCTTCCTGATACGGTTTGTTCTTGTGACTTTGGATTGTATTTGTTCTCAGAAGCGGATTGCTTTAAGCCCAATATGTTTTTTGCTTTGGTTAACTATATTCTGTTGTGGATTTTTCTGATACATCTCAGTTAGCTTTGGCCTTACACTCTGTTAGGAAATTGGGGTAATGATGTTGTCTTGTGAATTTATGCAGATGGTATGCTTCCTTTCGAGTTTCAGCCCCCTAATTCGAACCTCCTTCTGACGGTGGCATCTTGAGCATGAATTTACTTGATAATGTCCCCAAAACTTATTTACTTGATGAATGGTGTTCTAATTTGGAATCCAAGGTTGCATGAACTCTTTTGGCAAATCGAATCAGTCCCTAATTCTTTTACTCTTCATCTTTCTCGGCTGTCCCGTATGATAAGAACAAATATAATCACCTGATATGATGCCCATGGCACGGATCGATAATGGGAGTAGGATGCGACTTCGGTTGTGCCCTCCCGGCACTCGATGATGACAATTGTTCTGAGAGTGTCAAACAACTTCTAACATTTTCCCTATTCTGTTCTGTTCTCTTTTGATGTGCAGGTTAGCTGAGGATTCATGGAGAAGTTCAAATACGAACATGAAGACCTTTAGATACTTTTAGGATTTAGGATAGATGCTTTAATGTAATCCCTTAGGATTTGAGAATTTTAATGTACTTCCTTGTAACAGTACTTTGTAAAATATGAAGCAACATCCCCATTCTTGTATGATAGCATTATTTATGAAATAAAATTCTCAAAGTTTTGAATTTATTTATATTCTATTCTTAGTTAAAAAATATAAACAAATGTGAATAAATCCACAAGTATTTAATTCATTAACATAGGCATAAAACATAAATATTTCCAAGTGGTATTTGTGATCCTAATCTCATCATCTGATTAAAATGTTAACCAATTGTTTCATAACCAAACTCATATGGGCACCATGGCCACAACATTTTCAGCATCAACAGCAAAACTAATCGTAATTAAACTCCACTGACCAAATGCCAAATCTCAATATGATCAGAACTGGTGATTGATAAATGCCTCAAAACCATAACGCATCAACAGCCCGTCTTCAAGGAATTGGTAGAATTTGTGTAAAATGACCGAAATACCCCTGGGACCAAATCTCTCTTTGATGTTGGCAAAAAAAATCATGAAGTTTGACTTTGGTTTGACCACAGTTGACCTCAGTTTGACTTTTTAACTGCATTGACCGCTTTTGACTTATCTGATCATCTGACTGAGCAAACTTTTGAGAAAAGTCTTGAAACTTGACATGGGGGTTCTTATACACATATAAGATGTTATGAAGCTAACTTGAAGTCTTGGAAGTCCATTTAGCCTGATTAAAGTCAAAACCCTAGTTTTGGATGCACTGCTTAGGAGGTGCATTGTCTGAGGGAATTGTCAACTCTTCTGACCAATTGTGAACTTTGTGAACCTTGTGAATCTTCACAAGATATCTTGTGATACTCATGGGAGGTATTGTGAAGCTTGTGAACCTTGTGAACATCATGAAGTGGCTTTGTAGACCTCATGACCCTTAGGAAAGCTTTGTAAACATTGTGAATCTTGTGAACCTTGTGAACCTTCAAGAAGCAACCTATGGACTTCATGAACCTCATGAAAGGTCTTGAAAGCACTGTGGGACTTGTGAACCTTGTGAACCTTCATAAAGTAGCTTGTGGACTTTATGAACTTCATGAAAGGTTATGCAAGTTGTTGGAGAACTTGTGAACCTTGTGAACCTTCTTAGAACACAAAGTCTTGTATTGTGAGGGCAAATTTTGGGGTGCAACAGCTGCCCCTGTTCAATTTTCTGAAACCTGAGGGGTTAGATTGGTATATTTGCCAGTCGTAACCTGGAAGGTTGAAGGGGATTGAACACAAAAGCCCAAAAATTTGCACTCACCAGTGCACTAGAGTGGTACAGATGGCTAGTTGAATATGATTGAGTGGGCTTAAAGATGCCACTAGGGGGGGAGCAGTTCAAAATATGGGTGTATGATGAAAGCTGTCAGGAGTCTGGAATAATAATGATGTAGCAGCATGTCTTCATGAGGATAGAGCAATCAATAGTGATAACCCTAAAGCAGTGTTGAAGCAATGATATGATTTCAGGAGGATAGAACAATGAATGGCTCTAAAGCAGTCTTGAAATAATGATGTGATATGTCTTCAGGAGGATAGAGCAATCAATAGCTCTAAAGCAGTCTTGAAGTAATGATTTCAGGAGGATAGAGCAATGGATAGCTCTAAAGCAGTCTTGAAATAATAATGTAATTTCAGGAGGATAGAGCAATGGATAACTCTAAAGCAGTCTTGAAATAATTAGATGGCTTCAGGAGGATAGAGCAATGAATAGCTCTAAAGCAGTCTTGAAGTAGTGATTTCAGGAGGATAGAGCAATGGATAACTCTAAAGCAGTCTTGAAGTAATAGGATGATTTCAGGAGGATAGAGCAATCAGTAGCTCTAAAGCAGTCTTGAAGTCATGAGAGGCTATCAGGAGGATAAAATAACCCTGAGGTTACAATAAAGCAGTCCCAAAGTAATAAGAAGCTCATCAGGAGGATAAGGTAACCCTGAGGTTACAATAAAGCAGTCCCAAAGATCATAAGCTTGTTTGTTGGATAATTAACCTGAAAACAAGGTAGCATTCTGTATAACAACATTAGTTTATGCTTTATGTATGCATGTATGACATGATGCACTTAGGTGATGTACTATAGACATATATGTTATGGTATGATGTAAATGATGTATGTATGCTATGACACTGCTGGAAGTGTCTGGATATCCTTGTATAACAACTGCTGGCCAAGGAAAATAAATCCCGATTCGTTGTTGAAGAATATATAACCCTCCGTCTGCTGGGGATAACAAGGTATAGATAACCTCCCGTTGTTGGGGATAACAAGGTATAGATAACCTCCCGTTGTTGGGGATAGTAGGGTATAGATAACCTTCGTTTTCATTTGATAGTAGGATAAGTATAACATCCCGTCTTCGTTCATCGTGCCCTTATTGGAAAGTAATTTCCCGTATATCCGTATGAGGATAAAAGAGATGGATATAAATTCCAGGGGAGATTAGACTTTGTGAAAATGGATTAGTCCTACTGATGGTTTGTAACTGTCTTGTAAAGATGAACCGGCGAAGCCTCGTTGAAATCCTTCCCTCGTTCGTCCTTAGTAAATACTATTACTGCATTTTCATGCATTTCTGGTAAACATCAATCATATTAAAAGCATACATGCATTTCTGGTAAACATCAATCATATTCAAAGGCATACATACATTCAAACACAACCAATGGACGTTTCGCTTATGTAAATAGGGTAAAAGTAAATCTGGATTCAAAAGATGGAGTTTATTTATATCAAAAGTGACCCATACACGGGTAAGTTTGTACAAGGAGACATAAACCCTAGTAAGAGAATTTTGTCATGAAGTTTTACAAAAAGAATCAGCTATGTGGGAAATAATCCTATTGAGTTTCAATTCTACTATTGCCACTTAAGTATCTCATCTTCTTGCTGTTGAGACGGAAACGATTGGATTGAGCTTTATCTGTTTGAGCTTGAGTAAGTAGTACAACTGGTTGCAGTTTCATGAGTGATCCAAACGAGACATAGTCATACGCTTTAATCCCTAACTTTTGCCTGGATTGCCCTTTCAGGTTTTCAATCCACCGGGATACCCTTTTTTGCCCAAGCCGCCTTTTCAGGTTTTCGACTTGCCTGGTGTACATCTTTTTATATATATATCCCTAATTTTTGCCCAAACCCTTTTGGTTTGCCGGGATGCCCTTATTTTTGCCTAGGCCTGTCAACCTAGCGGGTCTCTTTTTATGCGCAGTATTTTTTAACTATGTCTGCGTTTACAGGTTGTGGGAAGTCTTCACCCTCCATTGTAGTCAGTATCATGGCACCTCCTGAGAACACTGTCTTGACTACAAATGGTCCCTCATATGTTGGAGTCCACTTGCCCCTAGGATCACCCTGTGGTAATATGATACGCTTGATTACCAAGTCACCAGCCTGATATACCTTTGGCTTAACCTTCTTGTTAAAAGCTTTGATCATCCGTTTCTGGTACATCTGGCCATGACAAACTGCTGCTAACCTTTTCTCATCAATCAAATTTATCTGGTCAAGTCGAGTCTAAATCCACTCATCTTCATCCAAGCCTGCATCCTTCATAATTCTCAAGGAGGGGATCTGAACTTCAATAGGCAGAACTGCTTCCATACCATAGACTAAGGAGAATGGGGTTGCCCCTGTTGAAGTACGTATTGTAGTACGATAACCATGCAGAGCAAATGGTAACATCTCGTGCCAATCCTTGTAAGTAACAGTCATCTTCTGTACAATCTTCTTAATGTTCTTATTAGCAGCTTCAACTGCCCCATTCATCTTTGGACGATACGGAGAAGAGTTGTGATGCTTAATCTTGAACTGCGTACAGAGATCAGTAATCATGGTGTTGTTCAGATTAGAGCCATTGTCAGTGATAATCCTTTCAGGGATACCATACCTGCATATGAGATTATTCTTAATGAACCGAGCCACAACATTCTTAGTCCCAGATGCAAATGAAGCTGCCTCTACCCACTTCGTGAAGTAATCAATAGCAACCAGGATGAAACGATGCCCATTAGAAGCAGTAGGCTTGATCTCACCAATCATATCAATGCCCCACATGGCAAAGGGCCAAGGAGAAGTCAACACATTCAATGGAGATGGAGGTACATGTACTTTATCAGCATAGATTTGACATTTGTGACATGTTCTGGAGTGTTGATAGCAATCAGCTTCCATGGTAGACCAATAGTAACCTGCTCTCAAAATCTTCTTTGCCATGGTATGACCACTAGAATGAGTGCCAAAGGTCCCATCATGCATCTCTTCCATAATTTCTGTAGCTTCCTTCTTATCCACACAACGAAGCATAGTTGAATCATGATTACGCTTATACAGAATGCCATTACTCAGAAAGAACTTAGCAGAAAACCTTCTCAGGAACTTCCTATCTTTGACAGATGCCCCTTCAGGGAACTCCTGAGCTTCAAGATAGTTTTTCACTTCATAGAACCAAGGCTTCTCCTCTGCCCCTTCAGTGTCAATCTCATTGCAGTATGCAGGCTTCTCAAATCTATCAATGGTAATCTTGGGAGCTTCATCATCCCAGCTGATCTCAAACATAGATGCCATGGTGGCCAATGCGTCTGCCAACTGATTCTCTCTTCGTGGAATATGTCCAAAAGTAATCTCTTTGAAATGTGGGATCAAATACAACACATGTTCTCTGTAAGGAATGAGATTATCATGCTTTGTATCCCAATCTCCTTTAATCTGACTTACTACCAGAGCTGAATCTCCATACACCTCAAGGAACTGAATCTTCATATCAATAGCAACTTGCATACCCATGATACATGCCTCATACTCAGCCATGTTATTGGTACAATAGAAACAAAGTCTGGCAGTAATCGGGGTATGACAACCTTCAGGGGAGCTAATCACAACACCAACACCATTACCATGTGCATTGGAGGCACCATCAAAAACCATAGTCCATCGGGATCCTTGTTCAGGTCCGTCATATTGTCCGGGTTCTTTGGTAACAGACATAATGTCTTCATCAGGGAACTCAAAATTCATTGACTGGTAATCATCTACTGCTTGATGAGCCAAATGATCAGCAACAACACTCCCCTTAATGGCCTTCTGAGTAGTATACTGTATATCATATTCCGTCAAGATCATTTGCCATCTTGCAATTCTTCCGGAGAGAGCAGGTTTCTCAAATATGTACTTGATTGGATCCATCTTCGAAATCAACAAGGTAGTATGGGTCAACATATACTGTCTTAGTCGGCGAGCAGCCCATGCCAAAGCGCAGCAAGTTTTCTCGAGCAGTGAGTATCTTGTTTCACAGTCGGTAAACTTTTTGCTAAGGTAGTATATTGCCTGCTCTTTTCGACCAGACTCGTCATGTTGCCCCAATACACACCCCATTGAGTTGTCTAATACTGTTAAATACATAATCAAGGGTCTTCCATCAACTGGTGGCATTAAAATTGGAGGTTCTAGCAAATATCTCTTGATTTCATCAAAGGCAGTCTGGCACTCATCATTCCATTCCATCACCTGATCTTTCTTCAACAACTTGAAGATTGGCTCACAGATGGTAGTTAATTGGGAAATAAATCTTGCAATGTAGTTCAATCGTCCCAAGAAACCTCTAACCTCCTTCTCAGTACGGGGAGCTGGCATCTCTCGTATAGCTTTCACTTTTGCAGGATCCACTTCAATACCTTTTCCACTGACAATGAAACCCAGGAGCTTTCCAGATCTAACTCCAAAAGTACACTTGTTTGGATTTAATCTCAACCTGTATTTCTTCAACCTCTCAAACAACTTGTGCAGATGATCAAGATGTTGTTCTTCATTCTGAGACCTGGCTATCATATCATCCACATATACCTCTATCTCATGATGAATCATATCATGAAACAAAGCCACCATGGCACGCTGATATGTTGCCCCTGCATTCTTCAAACCAAATGGCATTACCTTATAGCAAAAGGTGCCCCACTGTGTCACAAATGTAGTCTTCTCCATATCTTCAGGTGCCATCTTGATTTGATTGTAACCAGAGAAACCATCCATAAAAGAGAATACCTTATGCTGAGCAGTGTTGTCTACAAGGATATCAATATGAGGAAGTGGAAAGTCATCTTTAGGGCTAGCCTTGTTCAGATCTCTGTAGTCTACACACATACGTACCTTACCATCTTTCTTAGGAACTGGTACCACATTTGCAACCCACTGAGGATAAGAAGTTACGGCCAAGAACCCTGCATTGAACTGTTTCATTACCTCTGCTTTGATCTTTTCTGACATTTCAGGACGCATACGACGAACCTTCTGCTTCTTTGGACGACAATCTTCTTTCACTGGCAAACGGTGAACCACAATGTCTGTATCCAACCCTGGCATATCTTCATAAGACCAAGCAAAGATCTCCACATAGTCACGTAGCATCTGAATCAACCTGCTCTTGACACTGTCCTCTAAATCAGCCCCTATCTTGACCTCTTTTCTGTTTTCTTCAGTTCCCAGATTCACAACTTCGACTGGCTCTTCATGTGGCTGTATAGCTTTCTCTTCTTGTTGTAACAACCTAGCAAGCTCTACAGGTATTTCACAATCGTCCTCGTTTCCGTCTTCAGTTTGATAGATCAGATTCTCGAAATTGTAATTGGCAATAGTAGAACTGTTATCAACTGGATCCAGAGTGGATGAGGATCTGCATTTTAGTGACGTGGGTGTGTGTAAGAACACATAGCTGCTAAAGCAAAAATAGAAGAAAAAGAAAGACAAGGAACACAATATTTACGAAAACGAAACGTCCACTGATTTTATTGAATGAAGTATGCAAATGAAATGACAACCCGTAACAAGCACACCATTGTGCCCCGGGTAAGGCACATGGCTTGAAAGTTTTAATTGTTCCAGAAATTACAAATTTAAAAACATAACACAGTAATAGTATTTACTCCTGACTAAAGGAGATAGGGATAACATCTTCAGCTTTCCAATTATTGAGTCCAGCACCCACAGTAGGAAAAATCCATGCCTCCAAGTTGTAGTCTTCATCTTGATCTCCCACAGCATTGATAACCCCTTGATTGGTGATACGAACAGCACGAGCACGACGAACAGCCTTCTGGGACTCTGCAGTGAAACCCAAACCAAACTTGTCAGACTTGTATGGAATATCAGGAAGCTGACCCCAAATAGTACAACCACCTTCTTCCACCACAGCTTTTGCATCCTTGAGGGAGGCCATTGCCATTGTTGGAGGGTTTCTGATGACCACAGGAACCTTCTTCACAGCAGGAGGAGTCACACAATCCTTAACAGCCCAGGGAACCACTTCAAATGACTGACATGGAGTTTCAATGTATTCACCTTCTACTTCCAGATACTTGAAAGTGTTTACATGGCTGACAAAGTATTCTTCCTCTCCAAAGACAGTAACAACTTTTCCATTCACCGGATATCTCAACTTTTGATGTAATGTGGAGGTCACAGCACCTGCCCCATGGATCCAGGGACGACCAAGCAGACATGAGTACGAAGGACGAATATCCATCACATAGAATGTAGCGGTAAACACCTGAGAGCCAACCTTGATTGGAAGATCAATTTCCCCATGCACTACTCTTCTAGAACCATCAAAAGCCTTTACCACAATATTACTGGGCTTCAATACCGTATCTTCAGGACTCAGCTTGTTCAGGACTTCCTTAGGCAACACATTCAGAGAGGAACCATTGTCTATCAGCACATGAGACAGGGTAGTGCCCCTGCATTCAATTGAAATATGCAAGGCCCTGTTATGATCCCTCTTGGCAGGGGTCAAGTCAGCATCAGAAAATCCTAACCCGTTGTCATAGGTCAGGTGAGCAACACAATTCTCAAACTGGTCCACAGAAATTGCACTGGGTACATGAGCCATCTTTAGAAACTTGATCAATGATTTGGCATGAGCCTCAGAACATAATAACAGGGAGAGCATAGAAATCTTTGAGGGAGTATGCCCCAGCTGGTCAACAATATCATAATCACTCTTGCGAATGATTTTCAATACTTCTTCCATCTGCTTAGAGAGGTCATCAGCAGCTGGCACATCAGTAGATACAGGCTCAATAACAGGACCCTTGCCCCGAGCATCAGTGGTGGAAGTAACAGCAGGAGTAACTGCACTCTTAGAAGCAACTGGAGGAGAGAAGACTCTTCCACTACGAGTGATCTTGCTAGATCCAGCAATATTATCAATGTCAACAGGCATATCAGGTAAAGGCTCCTGCTTGACACCATGGATGTAAACATCAGACCCATAGTGCCAAGGCACAGCTTTGTCAGATGTATAAGGAATAGGACCAGGAGTGGTAATGATCAGAGGAGCTACTCTGGCTTCAGCGACAACTTTCACAGGACCTTCAGCAGTAATCTTGATTGGGCCCTGATGAGTGATTTTAATGGGACCCTTTGAAGTGATTCTTAGTGGTACTTTGTCAACCATATCAACCTCTTCAATCTTCTTACCCTGAGTTAGATGATCTACCATACTTTCTACAGATGCTGGTCTTCTTTCAAACACTATAGTATACTTATCCATGAGACGTTGAATCCCATCTCTCAAAATGAAGCAACTATCCGGCTTATAGGTACAATACAAACAATCTTCACGACAACCTGGAAAGATCCCAGCTTGTACTAACCTCTTTTTGATAACAGACAATGGTGTGCTCAACTCCATAACCGAATAGACATGCAGATCTTCATCAATATCTTCATCAATGGCGTTGACAGTCTTCTCGTGATTTGGCATTGGAGCTGTAATCACATTTGGAGTACCTGGTGGATCAAACTCAATTTCTCCAGCATCAATCATATCTTGAATTTTGTTCTTCAAGACCCAGCAGTTATTAGTATCATGTCCTGGACAGTTTGAATGATATGCACATCGTGCATTGGGATTGTACTTGGGAGATGTAACATTGGGATTCTGAGGAGCCTCCCTCAGGGTAATAAGTTCAGCCTTCAACAAATGTTGTAATGCCTGAGCCATTGACATGTTGATCTTCGTGAACTGTCTTCTAGCCCTCTGTTGGTTGCCCTGAGGCTGCTCTGTTGTTGCAGGAGTTGGATTTGAAATATGAACTACACTCACAGACTGATGTCTTCTGTTACGGTCAGGCTGACCATAAACAACATTAGATTCTTTCTTCCCAGTGGGAGGCTTCTTTGCAGCACCTGATGAAGAAGTGCCCACTTGGATCTTACCACTCTTGATACCATTCTCTACTCGCTCTCCTGTCATGATCAACTCAGTGAAGCCAGATGATGAGCTTCCAATGAGATGACTGTAAAACGGACCATTCAGCGTACACATGAACATATCAACCAATTCCCTATCAGTCAAAGGGGGTTGAACTCTTCCAGCTAAGTCTCTCCACTTCTGAGCATACTCCTTAAAGCTTTCTTTGGCACCCATAGACATGCTTTGAAGCTGCATGCGAGTGGGGGCTAAGTCAGCATTGTATTGGTACTGTCTATAAAACGCTTCAGCAAGATCATTCCAGTCTCTGATGTTGACACTCTCCAACTGATAATACCACTCTAACTGAGCTCCAGATAAACTCTCTTGAAAGAAATGGATCCACAACTTTTTATCAGCAGTGTGGGGTTGAATTCTTCTGACATAAGACCTCAGATGCAATTTGGGACAAGAGACCCCATCATAGACAACAAATGTAGGAACTTTGAAACCAATGGGTATCACAACCCCAGATATCAAACTCAAATCCTCAAAATCCAGCCCAGGTGATTTCTGTAATTCCATAGCATCCATTCTATCCACCAGCATCTTGAATTTGTCTTCATTAGGCTCATGGTAATAATTAGCCTCAGAATCAGAGTCCCCCATAGTGTTGTGGAGACTGCCTCTCTCTTTCTCAGATTCCTCAGATTCATAGTCTTCAACCTCTTCCTTGGTCTTGACAGGACCTTTGAACCTTCTTCCCATGTTGAGCAACCCAGCAGACCTTCTAGTCTTCTTTGTCTTCTTGGCCAGCAGTGCCTTCAAATCATCTTGCCCCTTGGATAGGTTCAAGATCAGCTCTTGGAACTGTGCATTCTGTGCCTGAAGATCCTTAACTGATTGTTCAAGTGCCATTGCTGAAATAAACAGCGAGAAGATGAGAAACCTGTGCACGATTACAAATCTGTGATGCAATGAAATGATATGGTAATGTATATGCAATGTTTTCAAGGACCGCAGGATTTAAATTTGCTTAAACAAACAAGAAAGTAACTTTTTATTAGTAATAACTTGTTTTGCCTTTTAGACTTACAAAAAATGAAAACGAAATAAGTACAAAAGATGGGGTTTTAAGTCTCCCATGGACGTTTCCTCTTTGTGTTGAGGTATGAGTTGAGGTTTCGTTCCTCATGAAGTAGCTTTGTTAGCTCTAGGATCCTTGCTTGGCTTGCTTTGTAATGAGCCTCGAAAGTATCCCTTTGCTCTTTCAGTTGGATCCATGATCTCTGCAAGTCTTCCATATCAGTAGGCATGTCTGGGTGAAGGATGGTATAAGCTGTGTCTCCTTCAGCAACAGGTTCCATGGTAACTGGTAGGATGGCAGGATATGGCATCATGAGTGTCTGAGCACGAAATCGTACCCATCTGAGATAAGCCTCCATAGGAATGGTGTACTTAGGCTCCAGTGTCTTGCTGTCAATCTTGTTTACCTTTCCCCAAGCTCGTATGAATCTCTGACGGTAACCCTGAAGATCGTTGTCGTAGTCAAACACAATGCCCTGAATCAACATGTCATGTGGACCATCGCTCCGGGCGTAACCAAACTGTCGTAAAGCTAGAGATGGGTTGTAGGTGATGCCTCCTCTTATGCCTAGAAGTGGCACATTAGGAAACTCCCCACAACGGTCAATGATGGTGACATTCTCCATAGATCTGGAGCACCAATGGATGTCTGAGTGAGAAAGTGACATGATCCTCTTGGACCATCTGAACCCTTGCTCATTCTTCATTACTGAGCGAGGAAGGTGAGAAATAAACCACCTAGAAAGTAAAGGTATGCAGCACATCAAAGTTCCTCTTGCCCTTGTAGTACGGGTGTGAAGAGAATGTAGGATGTCTCCAAGTAAGGTAGGCACTGGATTGTGACTCAGGAATATGTTGATGGCATGAACGTCTATGAACTGATCAGGATTGGGGAACAACACTAAGCCATAAATCAATAAGGCTAAGATCTCCTCAAAAGCATCGTAGCTCATAGCCTTCAAGAACATTTGAGCTTTATCCACTAATACCTTGGCAAGAATACCTTTAACTCCACTTCTCGTCTCTAGAACAATGTCAGACTTCTTCAGATGTAGAGTTGCAGCAATAACTTCTGGTTTAAGCTCCTTCTCTAAGCCTGTGAATGGCTTCTGATCAAGAACAGGTATACCCAGAAGTTTAGAGAACTCCTCCATGGTTGGAACCAGCTGATAATCAGGAAATGTAAAGCAATGGTGCTTAGGGTCAAAGAACTGAAACAGCACACTCATCATGTCTTCACTGAACCCTGAAGTAACTAGATCCAATAAGTGACCATGTCTCTTGTTGAACTGGGAATGATCAGGCACTAGGGAAACCAACTCCTTGAGCTTAGCAGGTATCCCTACAAAGTTGATCCTGATGGTGTTTCTACGAGCAGAAGCCATGACCTGCAACAAAGAACAAAGATAAATCCTTTGGTCCTTGAAATGGTTAGGGAAAATGATATGCTTATGATGCATGATGATGTCATGATGTCATGCTCAATCACAAACATGTGGCACACACAAACAAGTCACACCATAGCCCTAGGTTTAAAGGCTTGCATGAGGTTCAAAGGCAAGTACCCTCCCCTGAAGTTAGATGGTTCATCCTGTCCTACAAAAGTAACCAGGTTCTAAGGGATCTCAATATCATTGATCCTTCACAAGGGTGGTTGTTCAGAAGGCAACTTACTTGCCAACCAAAACCCTCCAAGTTTAAGATCTCAATGAGCGTAGTATCGAGTGTCAACCAACTTTAGTCTGCACCAAAGCCGGTTACCTCACTACTTTCTAAAGGCCAAGATGAGTTAACTAGGGTTCTAAAAGTCAGTTAGTGCATTGACAACATATGGCAGCCTCAATATTATCCTCAACTTGACTTAAGGAATATAAGCACCAACCAAGAAGTCGCACTAACTATGGCCACCAGATCAACCGTATCGATATACGTCGTACAGTTTCCTTGGTCTATTGCCATTTACCTAAGGTACACTAGATCCGGGTTAGGACCTTTCACACATAAGAGCACCCGAACAATATAATAATAAAGCAAACAAGGCAAACAATTTAAAGTGATCTTAATTCCTAAGGGTACCCCTCTTAAATAGATCCCCAGCAGAGTCGCCAGTTCTGTAACACGGTGGGAGAACTGACTTTAAACAATGTTGCGGATAGCAAGAGTCGCCACCGACTTTTATTTTATCCATAAGAAAAGGTTATAAAAGAACAGGAAAGACCTTAGAGAATATTTTGGGTCCGGGGGGTAGGTTATGAAAAGGGAAGGTGTTAGCACCCTTTTCATCCATGGTTATCCATGGGCTCTTAGGTACTCAAGCTCACTTTTGAATTGTTTTGAAAGTGTAGTGTGTGAATAGCAAAAAATTTCAGAATAGTTTAATAATAATCCGTGTATGGATGTGAAAAACTTGTTTGAAAATTTTGTTGGAAATTTGTTTAAGTGTGAAAAAGTTTCGAAGTGAGCAATTATCTAGGAGTAGCCTACCCTAATGTTCTAAGGTCTTTCTTATTCTTTATCCTTTCCTTAGTAAGTCTATCCCTACTATAATGGAGTAGGTAGTCCTTACTTTGGATGTTAAGGGACATTTTTTGTGTGTTTTATTTTATGATATATGAAAATTTCAATTTTAAAAAAGGTTTTAGATATTAATAAATAACTCTAAATTTAACTTTAAAAATTAATTTAACCTAATTACCTAGAAATAGTTTTAATTTTATTATTTTTAAAAAAATATAGTTTGTTTATTCAAGAAGACATCCTATTTTATTTACTTTAAAAAATATGCAAATTGGTTAAGCACTTAAAAACAACAAGATAATGTATGTAAATCCCAATAAAATAACAGCCCAAAAAAAACAATCAGTGAGTTGGGCCGGTGGGGCTTTCCGACCCAACACACACAGGCAGCATGAACCTAGGGTTTACGAATCCTTTTCTCATCTAGCGGCGCCAGCTATCATCGTCTCGCTTCCTTGCTCTTCTCTCTTCGTCTTTGATGAGTTCTTTTCATTCCCGTTTGATTGTGAACCTGAAATTAAACACAAAAACCATCAAAGTGCGAGTAATCAGTGCTTGTGCTTACGTTTGATTGTGATGTGAGCGATTGATGAAACGATGGCGACTATGGGGTGATGATGATGATATTCTGAGCCTCGAAGTTTGTTTGCTCGCTGATCTTAAGTGAACGGCGCCGGCGAACGTACTTCAGGGGGGTTTAGTTCGCTTTTTGACGGTTTTCGGTGTTCTACTTCTCGCCGTTTTCGCCTTCTCCGTCTAGGGTTTTTTTTGAAAGGTGATATTGTTCTTTTATACTTTCTTTTTTAGATTTCTTTTTGGGCTTTGTGTTTACGTTTCTTTTTGGATCCAAAATCGAAAATTTCTTTCAATCTGACTTGATTTGATTCGCTTTTACGAGGATTGGATTTGATTAGAACTTTCCTCTTTCAAACTCAGGATTTCGGTTTACTTTGATTTCTGATGTGGATTGGGTTTTTTCTGATTTGATTTGAACACTTTCCATCTTTGATTTACTTGATTGGATTTTCAACCTTCAGACCTCAATTGGATACCCTGATTTGTCTTGGATATCTATTTCTCTTTGATTAACTGGATGTTTGTTTCACTTTGGATATTTGGTTCACTTTGGTTAACCTGGTTTCGTTGTGATTGATGTGAAATTGGTTTCTATTCTTTCAGATATGGATTCTAGCACCATTCGGATGCGAACTGGTTCACTTGGTTCGAACTTGGAGACTTGTTTTCCTTTTCTGATGTTGTTTGTCTATCTTGCCTGTTATTGGCTTATTCAGCCTCTACTCTGGTGAGCTTTGGTGAACTGGGCTATGATGCTCGAACTGAGCCCAGGTTCTACACCTTCGATTTTCCACTGCGACCTTCGCATTCGATTGGGGTTTACTGCGACTGGCATGGTCATGGACTTGTTTCGATCGCCTTTTGAGTTGAATTGGTTTATACTGACACAACCTGTCTTTGTTAATTCAGGTGACAGACTCGTTGAATGCCCCTTTGGTTATGGTTGGTGAATTTGGGCTATGAGGTTTTATAGCTGAGCCCTACACTTGCCTTGTTCGATTTTTTCCATGTGTGACTGTACCTTTAGTTGGGGTATACTCTGAACTGATGTGTGATGGTTACGCGAGCTTATCTTTCTTTTCTGGTATGGTCCTGTTTACATGTGTGATTTGGTGATTTCATTTGTTTTGTTGATTGTTTTCAGACTTTCATGATGACTCTTCCTGATACGGTTTGTTCTTGTGACTTTGGATTGTATTTGTTCTCAGAAGCGGATTGCTTTAAGCCCAATATGTTTTTTGCTTTGGTTAACTATATTCTGTTGTGGATTTTTCTGATACATCTCAGTTAGCTTTGGCCTTACACTCTGTTAGGAAATTGGGGTAATGATGTTGTCTTGTGAATTTATGCAGATGGTATGCTTCCTTTCGAGTTTCAGCCCCCTAATTCGAACCTCCTTCTGACGGTGGCATCTTGAGCATGAATTTACTTGATAATGTCCCCAAAACTTATTTACTTGATGAATGGTGTTCTAATTTGGAATCCAAGGTTGCATGAACTCTTTTGGCAAATCGAATCAGTCCCTAATTCTTTTACTCTTCATCTTTCTCGGCTGTCCCGTATGATAAGAACAAATATAATCACCTGATATGATGCCCATGGCACGGATCGATAATGGGAGTAGGATGCAACTTCGGTTGTGCCCTCCCGGCACTCGATGATGACAATTGTTCTGAGAGTGTCAAACAACTTCTAACATTTTCCCTATTCTGTTCTGTTCTCTTTTGATGTGCAGGTTAGCTGAGGATTCATGGAGAAGTTCAAATACGAACATGAAGACCTTTAGATACTTTTAGGATTTAGGATAGATGCTTTAATGTAATCCCTTAGGATTTGAGAATTTTAATGTACTTCCTTGTAACAGTACTTTGTAAAATATGAAGCAACATCCCCATTCTTGTATGATAGCATTATTTATGAAATAAAATTCTCAAAGTTTTGAATTTATTTATATTCTATTCTTAGTTAAAAAATATAAACAAATGTGAATAAATCCACAAGTATTTAATTCATTAACATAGGCATAAAACATAAATATTTCCAAGTGGTATTTGTGATCCTAATCTCATCATCCGATTAAAATGTTAACCAATTGTTTCATAACCAAACTCATATGGGCACCATGGCCACAACATTTTCAGCATCAACAGCAAAACTAATCGTAATTAACCTCCACTGACCAAATGCCAAATCTCAATATGATCAGAACTGGTGATTGATAAATGCCTCAAAACCATAACGCATCAACAGCCCGTCTTCAAGGAATTGGTAGAATTTGTGTAAAATGACCGAAATACCCCTGGGACCAAATCTCTCTTTGATGTTGGCAAAAAAAATCATGAAGTTTGACTTTGGTTTGACCACAGTTGACCTCAGTTTGACTTTTTAACTGCATTGACCGCTTTTGACTTATCTGATCATCTGACTGAGCAAACTTTTGAGAAAAGTCTTGAAACTTGACATGGGGGTTCTTATACACATATAAGATGTTATGAAGCTCACTTGAAGTCTTGGAAGTCCATTTAGCCTGATTAAAGTCAAAACCCTAGTTTTGGATGCACTGCTTAGGAGGTGCATTGTCTGAGGGAATTGTCAACTCTTCTGACCAATTGTGAACTTTGTGAACCTTGTGAATCTTCACAAGATATCTTGTGATACTCATGGGAGGTATTGTGAAGCTTGTGAACCTTGTGGACATCATGAAGTGGCTTTGTAGACCTCATGACCCTTAGGAAAGCTTTGTAAACATTGTGAATCTTGTGAACCTTGTGAACCTTCAAGAAGCAACCTATGGACTTCATGAACCTCATGAAAGGTCTTGAAAGCACTGTGGGACTTGTGAACCTTGTGAACCTTCATAAAGTAGCTTGTGGACTTTATGAACTTCATGAAAGGTTATGCAAGTTGTTGGAGAACTTGTGAACCTTGTGAACCTTCTTAGAACACAAAGTCTTGTATTGTGAGGGCAAATTTTGGGGTGCAACACCAGCCAAGGGCATTCTCCACAAGACTATGGGTTTCTCTCACAAACTCCAAGAACTTTAAAGCAATCATCAGCCCAGTCAGGGGCAATCTTCTGCAATTGTGGGTTTCTCCCACAAAATTCAAAGACACTCAAAGTAAGATTTGGCCCAGCCAGGGGCATCTTTTTCAAGACTATGGGTATCTCCCATGACGTATTTCAACCTCGTGGTTGATCAGATCTTCAAATCAACATACGGCCCAGTCAGGGGCATACCATTTAAGACCGTGGGTGTTCCCCACGAAGTTGTTCAGCCCAGTCAAGGGCATCTTCAGCAAAGCCGTGAGCGTTCCTCACGAAGTTGTTCAACCTTTTGTTGACCAAGATAAAATTTCAAGACAAATTCAGCCCAGTCAAGGGCATCTTCTTCAGAATTCATGGGCGTAACCATGAAATCATTTCAACAGAATTGTGAAGTCCAAGCAAGTCAGTGGTCGTCCTCGCTGATTCATTTCAACCCAATCTTCCTCTTGGGTGTTCCCCAATGAGTTGTATCCAGCAAGCGTGACTGTTGTCAATTGCCTTACTATCATCCTTTTGGTGATAGCCGAACTTCGTCGGTTCAACCTAGCCTGCATCCTTTTGGTGTTGGTAACCTTCAATTAGTGTTTGTCCTATCATCCTTTTGATGGTAGTGGCCGGTGTGAGTTTCGCTCCGTCATCCTTTTGGTGGGGGGTCTATCCTAGTCATTAATGATAGATTGTGCGATAGTGTTTGTCCTATCATCCTTTTGGTGGTAGTGGCCGGTGTGAGTTTCGCTCCGTCATCCTTTTGGTGGGGGGTCTGTCATAGTCATTAATGATAGATTGTGCGATATTTGTTTATGTTTCGCTCCGTCATCCTTTTGGTGCGGGGTCTATCGTAGTCATTAGCGATAGATTGTGTGATAGTTTGTTTATGTTTCGCTTCGTCATCCTTTTGGTGGGGGGTCTATCATAGTCATTAATGATAGATTGTGCGATAGTTTGTTTGTGTTTCGCTCCGTCATCCTTTTGGTGGGGGTCTATCATAGTCATTAATGATAGATTGTGTGATAGTGTTTGTCCTATCATCCTTTTGGTGGTAGTGGCCGGTGTGAGTTTCGCTCCGTCATCCTTTTGGTGGGGGGTCTGTCATAGTCATTAATGATAGATTGTGCGATATTGTTTGTGTTTCGCTCCGTCATCCTTTTGGTGGGGGTCTATCATAGTCATTAATGATAGATTGTGCGATAGTTTGTTTGTGTTTCGCTCCGTCATCCTTTTGGTGGGGGGTCTATCGTAGTCATTAGCGATAGATTGTGCGATAATTTGTTTATGTTTCGCTCCATCATCTTTTTGGTGGGGGGTCTATCATAGTCATTAATGATAGATTGTGCGATAGTTTATTTGTGTTTCGCTCCGTCATCCTTTTGGTGGGGGGTCTATCGTAGTCATTAGCGATAGATTGTGCGATAATTTGCTTATGTTTCGCTCCGTCATCCTTTTGGTGGGGGGTCTATCATAGTCATTAATGATAGATTGTGCGATAGTTTGTTTGTGTTTCGCTCCGTCATCCCTTTGGTGGGGGGGGGGGGGGGGTCTATCATAGTCATTAATGATAGATTGTGCGATAGTGTTTGTCCTATTATCCTTTTGGTGGTAGTGGCCGGTGTGAGTTTTGCTCCGTCATCCTTTTGGTGGGGGGTCTGTCACTTGGATTGGTGTCAGATTGTGCGATAGTGTTTTGCTTTACCATCCTTTTGGTGGTAGTAGTCGTGTGCGTTTCATCCCATCATCCTTTTGGCGATGTCGACCTTTTGCCAGTTATTTACAGTTTACTCAAAGGTACACCTCATCCAGCATTTCTAACTCCCAAACTTTCCTTTTCTTTTCGGAAAAATTCAGGGTCTTTTTTTTATATCTAATTATCTTCTACCTTGAAAGAGTGAGCGCCATAGCCGTTCATCTTACTCGGTCAAAGCCAATTAGATAGGGGCATCTATCATACCCCAAATTTGTCCTACCCTGTATATAATTTGCATTTGTACATCTACCCACCAACCATTATTCAGAAAATCAAAAGGATGATAATTTGTGGCTTCCATCATAAGATTGAGTTGAATTGGATCAGGTTTCGAATGAGAGAAGTATATGTGGAAGTCCAGGTTTGACTTAATTCACCAGTCAGGAGGGGGTCTATTTCATTATCAAGGACGAGATATGCATGAGTTGAATGGCATGTTGCTGAAGGAGCATTTGACGCGTGGTGAAAGTTTGGTGTGGTAGTGCAAACAAAGATTTCAGAGATTTATTTGTTACTGGTTTTTATTGGTTCAAAACTCTAACTCATTCAAGACCCAAGTTTGATTCATGTTTAATATTATATCAAGAGGACTAATTCAATGTTGGTTTGTATTCTTTTTAAGGATCGGTTCGAGTTTCGAATAAGTACTTCAAGAAGGATATATGTTTGGAAATTAAAGATGTTAGATCCAACATAGAAATTCAAATGTTAATTGTTGTGTTCCAAAGTGCACTCATCATAAATAAGCCTATTAACAAAGAAAAATATCAAAGAATAAGAGTCCTTGTCTAATTCAACTCCAAAGCAAGCTGGGTTCATGTCCATAAAAAGTTGTTTCAAGTTCCAATTTTAATTTGATTCAATTTAAAGTCTTAAATTCCAAACTCAAGATCAATTTCTACATATATGCCCAAGTTACAAATTTCTAATCCATTTCAAATAATGCAGCTCAATAAGAAATTTATCATGCTTTTTCTTGATGGTTTAATTCTGGAATATGTTTCAAAGATGGGCGTATTTCCCACTTGCGGTGCTTGATAGTGAAACATGTATGTCAATTGCGAGTTTTATTAAATGTCAATATGGGCACATGAACCGTTTCCATATGCATGAACAAGTGCCATCAAAGAATACCTTGGTTTAGGGTGTACAGGCTAAATTCAATGAGTCATTTTCATAAAAGATACAAGATCTTTAGCCTACATTACAAAAAGTTGAAAAAGATAATAGCCATAAGGTACAGTGTGAAACATGACACAGGTGCTCAAAGTCTGAGCAAAACCAATATACAAGACAAGGTTGAAACATATAAAGTGGGACCAAAAATTGTTCAAATGGTGCAAGAGCAAATTGATGTTAGACTAGTCACTTTTGACGAACTGTCACCGGTTTGTCTCTGGGAATTAACGCCATCATGTCACCTGTATGCCTCTGGGAATTAGCACTAGCCTGTATAAGTCTCCAACATTAATAATTTCATCATGCCACTAAGGTTACTCGTTTTGCTATGGAATCATCATTATAGAAGGTGACGACGGAATCCACGTATACCGCAGAGAGTTAATTTCCACAGTCTGAAATTTCAACAATGACAGGAGCAATCAAAGATTGAGAAATCACCAATTTAAATTTCTACCATATTATGAATAAAAGATATTATCAGTTCAGGTGGAGATTAAGAATGTTTTGAAGTTTACCAAAGTGAAATAGCTTCAGATTTGTCCATCTTTAATTGTAGTTTACGGCAGCAAAACCGGCCACGGCAAAATAACGTTGTGAAGTTGACAGTGGCGCATTTTATGCAGCAACACCAACAGTAAGATGTCACGCAGTGGCTATGATCTTGTACGCACCCGCAAGTGCCTCCATAATGGTAACTCACGGTACAACAATTCCTCGAGCCTCATCCTTCAAGTGACTTTGCGTATGTGGTCCATATCTCCTACCATTATACCTACACAAGATCAGTATTATGCTAATAAAATATCCTCAAATAATGACAAAAGGAAAGATAAAAAGTTTCATGACAGCTTTTTACATGGTCTTGCAGAAGTGAGATTAGGACAAAGCCTCTGGATCATGCACCCTGCATCCTGCATCTTGCATAAACCATACCATAATGTACCATATTGCCAAAACCTCGGCTATGCTTTCACTCCCCCACGCCAGACAAAATCTTTCACTAAAATGGCATAATGATACACTGCACACATCAAGACCAAGATTAATTCATTCCAAAAGTCTCGCACAGGACAAAAGCTCAAATCCTATGCTGCTGCAACCTACCATGAGATACTCTAAAGTGACATAGAACAACACAGCCTCAAAAGAGGAACCGAGATAAACTTTCTCTGGGGGTCTTCAACCTTAGAATTTTCCTTAAAACTTGAGATTGAAAAACCTTCAGGGGGACTCCAACCTGATCCCTCTTGGTTCCACAAACAGAACCCTCAACAACAACAAACCGAACCTCCTGAGACCACTTTCAGTTCATCTCTTCAACCTCCAACCCATTCCAATCTTTAAATCCCAAACTCTCATCTCCAACTCCGAACCACCTCTCCCATCTTCATCCTCAACCCCCAATTTCTTAAAGTTTCTTCACCTCCAACCAAACCTCAATGTTTTCTATTTCAAATCAAAATCCTCAAACCTTGAATTTTTTGCTACCTCGGTTCATCCTCAACATCTATAACCTTCTTTTTCAAATCTCTCAACCTTCAACCAAATCTATTTTTCACTTCACCATAACCTCAGAGTTACCATCACAATCACCTCAAACAACCGCAACAACACACAAACCTACAGCCAAAACCCTCTTCCAACTCACTCACAACCTTCTTCCCACTTCTGTTCTTCCGAAAACACAACAGCATAACCTCAAGCATTTAACTCCTCTTTCTTAATAACCATCCTCAAATATCCAAACAACAACTCAGCGCAACCCAAACCCAATAAACCGTTCGAAATTTCTCTTTAGCTTCACAATCAGCAAGACAATACAAACCATCATTAACAGAACCTCATCTTCAACCTTCAACTCTTTTAAACCCTAACCATCATATCCTTTTCAATACCCACCCGCAAAATGATTTTCGAAATCATCCTCCTCAATGAATGAACACAAAACCCAGCTTCTCCTTCAAAGCCAAATCCGAATGAAACCCTTCTTCTTCTTCTTCCACTCAACTTCACCTACTTTTTTTTTCGTTCATTCTAACCGCAAAGCCTAAACCCATTTTGTTCTTCATTCCCTTTACCTTCGACCAACAACAAACCTCAACCCGTTTCAGAAATGCCTAAATAGACCCAATGGGATGAGGAGAGATCGAACAAACTCTGAATCTACATCGAAAGAACTGAAATAGTGAGTAGAATGAAAACAAGACCAGAGAAGTAGAAGGAACAAGTGAGAAGGGTTCGAAGCAAATACGAAGGGGAAAATCGAGGTCGTGTGGTTACGTTGACTAGTTCATTTTTCTGAAGGAGGTGTTTATGCATTGTGAATGTGTTTGTCTCTCCATTCTGGCAGATGAAGCGAGAGTCACACCTTGTTGTGTGTTTCGGATCAAACCTTGTGAGGTAGTAATAGGCTTTAGGTCCATTTGTTCTTTGCACCATCCACTTTGAATTCAATAAATTATTTTTGCTCAGCACTCAACTCTTTTTTATAAAAAAAGACGAACCCTTCTAGTATAGGTAGTGGGTTTTTGATCCTCATATCAAGTTTATACTTTTTTATTTGGTTTTAAATTTTGAGTTTCTTGTTCTTTTAATTTGCTTATATAATGATTTCTCTTTTATTACTTTCTCATTCTGAATATTGGTCAATGAAATCAACCATCATTATTATTGATTTCTCGATTTGAAATTTTGATAATGACGAGACCGATTTGATTTTCCTTTCTCAATTTATCTTAGACTCTTTTCTCAAATTTATTTATTTTTTTGAGTCGATGACGATACCCCAAAGTTATTTTTCTGTCAAATTATTGATGAAAAATAACAAACCCGAGACCAACCTTTTTCAAACTTTTCATTTTCTATTTTTATCGATTTTTATCCATTTTATTCATAATATTATCATGTTTATTCATTCTCACTCACATATAATCAAAAATACATAACAAACTATCGAAATCCTAAAAGCCAAATTGGTGGACTGTTGTATCATTGGTTATTTGCAGGTATCTTAATTTTAAGTCGTGCCCGACTATGCTCAAGGCGTAGTTTAGGACACAATGCACACACACGGCTTTCTCTTGGGCTACCTGACAATGAGACCCCTTTATTTCGTGCAATCCCGTGTAACTTACATGTACCCCTCTCCCATTCCGATGTATGTTTCACATTTCTTTGGTTACTAGTTTATCTCCTAGGAGCACCCATAGGGACTAGAGCAGATCAAACTATTTTCAAACTAATTCTCGATTCATCATCGAGTCATTTTCAAACCCTTGTAAGTCGAGTGCTCATACGCATTCGCCATCAACCTATTACATAACTCGACCCTTGATGCGTAAGTCATGTCAGTCATGTTTCTCAAACCATATACATTACACGCTTTGCACGCGATAATAAGTCAAACCCTTGATCCAACGTCAAGTGGATTTTCGTAACAAACTATCAATTAATTAACAATTATTCAATTCTTTTCAAGGTGTAAAGAGTAGGTTCAAGTCTTTGATCTTGCTTTCCGTTGTTTATATGCGAGTTATCTTATTCGTGTGTGAGCAATTGACGCCCTTAAATAATATTAACAAACTCGATAATACTCAACCATCTCCAATTACTCATCCTTTCACTCACCTTTCAAACAACTTCTTTTACGATGAGAAAGAGAGTGTCCCACATCTTTGGTTCGCTTTCCCGACTACTTGGATCCGAGAAGCCTTTCTCAAGCTTCAAGTAGTCGTCATCCGACCAATCTCATCCTTTTATACACCATTTCAAATTCAAACAACCTTCTTTTACGATGAAAAAGAGAGTGTTCCAAGTCTTTGGTTCACTTTCCCGATTACTTGGGGTCTGTGAAGTCTTTCTTAGGCTTCAAGTGATCGTCATCATTTCAACTTCGTCCTTTCAAACATCACTCCTTTCGTGATGAAAAAGAGAGAGTTCCAAGTCTTTGATCCACTCTCCCGATTACTTGGGTCCGAGAAGTCTTTCTTAAGCTTCGCGTAATCGTCATCCATACCCACTTCAATCCAATTCAAATCCAGTTTCTTTCGTAGTCGTTACCACGAACTACGAACGCTCTGATTCTTCATTCACTCTTGAATGTAAGATACATAGGCACAAGATTGCGATGATCTTGGCGAGCACAATCCCTCCATCTTCCATTTCCCTCATCCTTCCCCGTAGTCGAACTACAAAGCTCTAATTTCTCATACGTAGGCACAAGGGCCCCAATCCTTGGCGAGCACCCTATCCTCTAACCATCCCCTTTCCCCTTATCGTTATAGTATTTATTAGTGAGAAGAGAAGAAATAAGTTTAGCTAACATCCATCACAACTCGAATTAAGAGGTTCCCGTTGAGTACAACGGACGTGAGGGGTGCTAATACCTTCCCCTCGCGTAACCGACTCCCGAACCCAGGAATATGGTTGCGACGACCGTGTTCCTTCTGCATTTATGAGGTTTTCTCGATATTTTCCTCTTCCGTCTATTCGGGAAAAATAAAGTTCGGTGGCGACTCTGTCGAACCGCATTTCCGCGCCTTTTGCGCGAGGGTCGTATGTTCGAAAACAAATTTTCGAGGTGCGACACACCCGTGTTACCTAACACGGCCCGTGTCAGGATGGTACCGGGAGAATGAAGACTATGTTTTAGACAGTGGTCTGACACGAGTGCCGGTGTCAGCATGTCTGGAACAAACAATTCTTTTCAGCTGCTAAACAGGGAGCCAACACGGCCGCCCATGTCAGCTGATACGGCTCGTGTTGGTTAATGCGCTTCATCTTTCAATTTTCTGAATTTTTGGGCCTCTGTGATCCCTATGGGTATTTTGGGTATTTTCCTATTACTGTATTGGACCTGGGAGTATTTAAGGCATATTTTGAGAAGGAAAACATGACTTTTTGGCGAGAGAAGTATTGCACTATCAGGACTAGTAGCTACAATAAGTTGTTGCAGTGTTAATTTAGGGTTATTACGGAGTCAGATCATACACCTTCCCTAGCATGTTACTCATATATTTCCAAACCACTTAGTCAATTTTCCCTTTTCACTTGAAAATATTTTTATAATTACGCAAAACCATTTGAAAACCCCAATTACTTTTGTTCAATTGAATTATTCTATAGCTTGTGTTTCCTCTACAGTCCTCGAGATCGATATTCGGGGAATTCTCCCTTATTACTCCATTGGCAAAGTAGTACACTTTCTATTTTCCCGATCAGTGATTGTGCATTCAATTCTATTGAAGTTGAAATATATATCTTAAACATAGAGTTGAGTGATGATAGTAAGATTAATAGTGAGACAGTTATCTAGAAGCAGATCATTTAGGCAAGGAAAACTTGAATAGTATAACTTGCCTTTGCCAATAATATTTCCTTTGGCTCCACCACCGAATGTGACCTAGCTATTGGAATAAGATTTAAGTCCTTCAGATGATTTTTTCTCTATTCATGTGTCTATGACAACCATTGTCGAAGTACCAACCTTCACACGATGAGACTCTTAGAGAAGTATATGCAATATGTTCTAGTATTGTTAGACTTGACATGCCAAACTTGTTAAGGATGCACATCAGACCTTAGATTCAATTGAGGAATCTGTTGATTCTTGTATGGTGTTCTTCTATGTATTTGTTAGACATGTGACTCCACACACAGGATATAGGTGAATTACGGGTTTCAGGAAAACTATGGTTTGAAATTTTTTTATAATCATTTTAAAGTTTAAAAACATTTTAATTTTTTTTAAAATTAGAAGCGAAATTTAAATTGCGAGAAATAAAAAGTTAAAGGAAAAATAAAAGACACCAGGAATTTATACAGGTTCAATCAAGAATACTTAATCATGTCCCCAATATTTGATCTTGAGAGTATCTAGTAATGCTTAAGAGCTTTTAAAGTTTTCCATCTCAGATTTCACGAATCCAAGACTTCGTTGCTTAAACCCTCTAAGTCCAAAGATTTTCTTGCTTAATCAACAACTGATCAAGACTTTCAATGCTCAAGCATATAGAAAGAGACTTACTTGGCTCAAGATCCACAGAAAGAGACTTTGATGCTCAAGAACATAACAAGATACTTTCTCTAAACTACTAAATGACTTGTTTAGCAGAATAGAGAATAAGGTGTACTTGATATACAATCAGATGTATAGGGAAATAACCATAACGAAGATCACAACACTTAATATTTATAAGATGTTCAATGTTTAATAAATATTAAGGCTTTATACAATTTACAACATATAATAGAAATTCAGCATATTTGATTGTGTAGCCATTGTTGATCTTGTTATTCTTCCATTCTGATAGAAGTGTGGAACACTTCTTTTCTTCTTGGATATTTTTCTTTATTTTACTTGTTCCTTGTTGAAAATACAAATTTAATCTTTAGCTTCTTATATAGCATTTGTAGAATGATATCCGTTGGAAGAGATAACTTGTACAAGTGTCTTTGTTACTCCATAGTACAAGAGACGTTGAAGATAGATACACCAAAAGATCTTTATCCATTGTGTAACTCTTTTAACCATAAAGTTTTCCTTGTGATATTTTACTATAGATCCTTTGAGAGTATATATTCGAAAAGCATGTCAACTCTTCTTAAGCCTTGTGAACACAGACTATACCTGACAAACTGACTTGACATTGTAGCTTGCTTTTTGCAGTACAGATAAATCAACCTTGTCATTAGTTATGAATGATCACCAGAAGCTAATACATTCAATAAGTGTAGTTATAATATATTTCTCATTTGATGCTGATACCTTCAGCTTCAGAGTCTATGAAAATATATTATCATACTTCACTTAAAGAACGTTCTTTATTTCTGAACCAGCAGAAGCCAATAACTCAGCTTCTCTCAAGTGCATCCTTATATCAGATTCCAAATAGATACTTCTTAAGCTTTGGAACCTGCATACTTAAAATACATTAGATAATCACCATTGTTATTTCAATACATTTTTTATCATCAAAACCTTAAGGAATACTTGTCATGAACAAATTTCTTTTCTAACAGAGAGAACCGAATATTGAGTTGGTATGATATGCATATGCATAGAGTTTCATAGTCGAGTTGCATTGCATAATGAGTTATATGCATATTTGTTGAGTTGTGATTGGTTGATTAGTATGGGTGCGAGAATGTATTGTGATATATTATGAATAAGATTTTTAAGAACATGTTGTGTTTGATATCCTCCCTTGCAGTATATGCCCGTTATTATTATGTGTGATTTCTCACCCCTTTATCATTGATGTGATATGTGCTCCTCTTCAGAGTACATATAAGTAGGTAACTGGATATCTTCTTAGATTTGGAGGATGGTGAGAGGCTATTTCTTCCTTTTTCTTTCTGGGTTTTAGTTTACATGCTCTGATATGTAATACTGGGGGATATTTGTGAGTTTTTCTAATCTTTCGCTAAAGAGTTGATATATACTCTCAGGGTTGATATTTCTATATTTTGAGGAGATTTCATTTATGAGTTTGATTATGTTGTAAAGGGAAAACAAAGTTTAAATGATTTAGTTAATATATGCTTTATTATGAGAATTTCCACTACAATGATACCCTAAGTGAATGTGAGCATACAATGACACCTTAAGTGAAGGTGTTGATTGTTGTTTTTATTTGATAAAGTGTTACATGACATGTATATTTATGTGTGGGAAAAATAGGGTGTTACATAATACCCTTTGTTATGGATTGCCTTGCTAGTTGTGGTGTTTGTGGGGTCGGGGAGGAGAACTATGGTCATTTGCTTCTCCAATGTTCCAAGAGTATTGAGTGTTAGGAAAGAGTGGGTGTTTGGTCTAGGCTTCAATAGTTATCGGATGATAATGTTGAATTTTCTACTATAATTTTCTCCTTTTTGCAGAATTCTAGCCAAGACCAACAAGTTGTGTTCTCAACTATGTTATGGAGCATTTGAAAGTGTAGGAATAACATTGTATGGAACCATATTGATGACTCCCCAGATTCCATTTTCCATCGTGCTTCTCACATATTGGCAGGTTGGAGAGATGCCCAACAGATCAGATTGAGGTTCAACACTTAGCATGAAAAGCTTTTTGAATCCAAGTGCAGTAAACCTTCAGTTGGGAAGTTAAAATGCGACATTAATGCATCCTTCTTAAATAATAAAGTTGGAATTGGTACTTGCATTCGAGATGATAAAGGGGTGTTTGTTGCTGCCCAGACAATGTGGTTATCGCCTATTACTGAAGAAGATATGAGTGAAAAATTAGGCCTCTTGTACTCAATCAAATGGGTTCATGAGCTAGTCCTGGATAATGTGGATTTTGAGTTAAATGCTAAAAGTGTAGTGGGTAGTGTGAACATCCATGTCACAACTGCGAAAAACACCTGGTGGAAAAATAAAAGAGTCACTACCGAACGTTATTTATCCCAAAGAGAGGTAAAGGAAACAATCGAAGAAAACCTAAAAGAATTGGAAAAGACAAGGTCATCATAACCAAATATTGGGTTTGGGAGTCGGTTACGTAAGGGAAAGGTATGAGCACCCCTCACGTCCGTTGTACTCAATGGGATCCATGCTTGTTGTCTAATAAAAAGGGTGAGTTATCTAAAAGCTACTGCTAAACGAGGGATGGGAAATAAAAAATGAGACTCGATAGGACATCGCCATCCTATGCCTACATATTCCCTCGTACAATGGGAAAATCAGAGTCAACGTAGTTCGGGAAACTACGAGTGATGGGGGAAAGGTTGCTTGCCAAGACATCGCCGTCTTATGCCTACATATCCTCGTCTGGTATAAGAAATCAGAGCAAATGTAGTCCGGGTAAACTAGACCACTAGTTGGTTAAGTGTTTTTATGAGTGACGTTAAGTTCCCATTCTAACAATTATGGTCGATTCCTGTTTGCGGTAGAAAGGAAAAGTAACGTACTCTTTTCTGAAAATAAGTTTAAGAATAATCCCAAAGGATAAAAAGGTTTGAATTTGGTTTAAGAATTTTAATGAAGTGAATTGAATTTGTTTGAGACTCACGTTGCACTAAAGACTATGACATAAGAGCGAATGCGTCACATATCGCCCAAAAGGCATACACTAAACACTCTAGACAAGTCAGGAGAAACCCCTCACTCATCATTTCCCACATACTTAAGGCTCGTGGCACACAACGTTCATCATTCTTTACTAAGTGTCTTAAAATTGTTTGAGATGAGAAGAGAAGACACAAAAGAGATCACTAAAGGGAAACTTAAAACCCTAATGTTATCATACAAAATGGTCATAAGGTTAGGATAAAAGGGAAGTCTACCTAATGTTATCATACAAATGATGGACCTAAAGTTGAGGTGAAAGAGACTATCCTAATTGTTATCATGCAAAGAATTGAAAACCTAATGTCTCTCCTACTCCCATCTTAATCAGAAATTAAGAGGGACTAGGAAACCTAAGGGATCATGTGAGCAAGCATAAGTAAACACCAATAAAATCAATCACAAATGACGACAAGAAGAGAAAAGAGATGAAGAAAGATGAAGAAAGAGGAAAATACAATCAAGAAGAACAAACATGGAAGTTCAAAGCAAAAGACACCAAACAAACACACATCTCAATCACATAAGATGAAAATCCACACTACATCAAAGCAACAAGGAAACAAACACATGTCACACCTTGTCAAAAGATTTGAAATCAACACAAAGTGGTAAACAAAGTGCCCACACACATCCAAACATCTTACAACTTGCAAGAAGTAACATAAATCCCAAAAAACCAAATGAAATAAAGTCAAATGACACAAGAATCATAGTAGGTCAGTAGTACCACATTACATACTCAATCATGTCAATGATCAAAGAGCACACAAGAAACAAATCATGCATCCCATTCATAAACAAGTCAAAACCATATACAATAAGCATGCACACACACAAACCTAAAGGGAAAGGCACATGGTTATGACATGAGCATAAGAAGAAGCCACAACATCAACATAATCATCAAGTTAACATCCAATCATGACCACACAAGAGAGATCATACAAGTTTGAATTCAAGAACATGCCTCAAGAAGAATCAAGCACAAAAAACATCCACACAAGGGAAGCAACAACAAACAATCATCAAAGTTCCAAATGACTTGAAGAAAAACAGAATACCATTCAAACATAGACTAAAAACAAATTTACACAAATTTGCAATTCGAAATTAATTAAAAATCAAATAAAAAGGCAAATAAATCACAACATAAAGGATGGAAAATAGTTAAAACACAAACCAAAATCCAAGAAAATCACCACAGGTCTGAAACCATCATAGGATCATGTACTAATTTTCTCACGATTTTAATGTCTAAAAACAATTTAAAACTAATTAAAATCAAACAAATAAACATGAAAAATAGAAAGATCACAAATCAAAATCAAATAAAATCACCATAGGTCCAAAACCATCATAGGATCATATAATATTTTTCTAATAATTATAAAATGCCAAAAAACAAATTTAAACTAAATAAAATCAAGCAAATAATCCAAAAATACATGGAAAATAGAAAAACCAGAAATAAAAAACAAATAAAATCACCATAAGTCCAAAATCATCATAGGATCATATAATATTTTTCTCATGATTTTAAAATGCCTAAAAACAATTTAAAACTAATTAAAATTGGCTCTAACAAATTAAAATTCAAGAAAAATAGCAAACTGAAAAATAAAAATGCACAAAAATAAAAATCAGAAAGAGAAAAATAAAAGGAAATTTTAGAAAATATTTTAGTATTTTTTTGATTAAAAATGAATTTTCTATAAATTTTTGAAAATAAAATAAAATTAAAAATAAAATAGAAAAAGAAAATAAGGCAGAAAAACAAGGCGTGTTGGATCTCATTTCATTAAATGACGTGGCTAATCCAAGGGTCAGAAAGTGCGCATCCATGGTGGATCTGAGTCAAACTCATCATATCCAGCCAACAAAAGTCAAACACGCAGGATCATAACAAGTGGCATGATGGACGGTTAAATCATCATCTTCAACCTCCAGCCACTTGAAATCTGCAGAGATTTGCAGCAAAACGAGGATCCTTCAAACCATAACCATTAGAGCTCACAGTGGTTTCATCTGATGCATCTTTTCAAGATGATCTTAATCATATCGTCGCGCCAAATTTCCTTAAAACACAACTCACCCGATTTGGAAAAAACCAGAAGAAAATTCAAACACAAATTTGAAAATTAACCAATAAAACTTAATGGTTGAGAATTGTACCTGTTGAAGTTCAACTTTGAAGCTCTAAAAATGGAGTCCTCAAGCTTGATTCAGGCCACGATTCTTCAAGTTCTTGAGCTAGTTAGCTTCATTTAATGTTGATGAAGCTAACTGAGTGGAGACTTTGAGTGATTAGGGTGTAGAAATGAAAATACGAAGTTCAAGCTTAAGAGTTCAAATGAAATCTCAGCAGGGTGATTATGGCTATCAAAGCTTGTGAAAATGGGTGGAATGAGTCCCTTATTTATAGGAGAAGCCTTTTGAATGCTGAGGGAGGGTGAATGATGCAAATTGGAGCAAATTCGTGCACACCTGCATCATGAGCAAAGTGTGACTTGCAACTTATCAAAACTCATCAAAAACTTGTGTTTCAATGGTCTAATCAACCCAGGCAAGTTTTTTAATCATGTTTAGATTGAATTCATGCCTTAATTTGGTGATTAGAAGCGATTTCAACCAAATCCAATTGTGACTTGAAGTGAAATTTCAGCTTTGAAATTCAAATTTTGCCACCATGGTTCTCACATTGTAGAAGGCTTTATAAGGTGATTCTTCTTGCATTGGATAGAGGGTGATACAATCTTTGCAATGTGAAACGAAAGTATTAATTTGAAAATATGAGTTGAGAGATATGATTCTTCAGAGTGGCTTGCATCAAAAGGTTCAAAACCAACAAAACACTTAGAAAAATTTCAAGTCTTTTAGGGACCAAAAATGACCTATAGTGTTTTGATAAAATTCAAAGCCTTCCCTATGTTTTTTGCACTTCAACATTGAATCAAAGTTGTAGATGACATATTCAAGTTCATTTTAGAAAAAAAAAAGGGCTCGAAATGATGAAAATTGACCATGTTATGACCTTTTGAAGTTGACTAGAAAATCCTTCCAAAACTCAAAATGACCTATAATGTCTTCAAACTTTTAATGTCTTTCCAAGCATAATTAGATCTTTCCTTAAAAAGGGAACTTGCAGGGGATGATGAGAAGAGTTTATTAAAAAAACCACCTCAATATGTTGAAAAATGAAGAAGTTATGCCCATTTGATTATAGCATCCACAATTTACTAAATTAGGTCAAACACCTTGGACCAACTTTGAATATTTTGCTTATTTCTTGAAAACTAAGATATGGTGAACCATATATGACCTTGAAATAAATGTTGCTTTGAGTCACACTTAATGATGAGGGACCTTTGGGGCTTGAGAATGCCACAAAGTCAAGAAGAAATCTTGCCTAAGGTTGAAGAAACATGTTCTTTCTCCTTGAGAAACAAGCCATAATACTTTGATCCCTTGTCTAGAACTATGCTATGCAAAAATGAGAATTAAAATGCAATGAAACATAATCCAAAACACAAGAGGAGAGATGGGCAAATTTCGGAGGTGTTACAATCCAGGATCCAAATGATTCGGATTTCGGTGCTATCACTAAGGATTGTAAGTGCTTGTTAGTCCTTCTCTATAAGAACTCTCATGTTAAGTTCGTTAGGAGACAAGCCAATGAGGTTGCTCACATTTTGGCGTGGGCAGCTCCTTATCTTGCTAGTTTCCAAAATTTTAATGATGTACCAACATGTATCAGAAATACTATTATTAATGAAATGTTATAAGTGTTTCTCGTCAAAAAGAAAAAACACAATACCCTCTATTGTCCTTTATTACTAAACTTCCTTGAATTTTTTTATGCAATATGACAACTCTTCTATTTGGTTTAAATTATTCTTCTTCAGTATCTTTTTCTACTTCCTTATTACTTGATCTTTTTGTTGATGACAAAAAGGGGAGTAGATATATAAGTATTTAAGCACCTGAATCTGATAGTTAAGAACTATTTAATACTTATTATATTGTGCTTTAATGATAAAATTTAACTAACCTAGATAGAACATAGGGGGAGCTTACAACACTCACCTTTTGGACTATTAGACTTAAGGGGAGCTTACAAACCTCAGAAGCTATATTCAATTGGTTAATTAAATTAACAACCATTGTTCTTAAGTACTTGTGTTTTTCATCATCAAATAGGGGGAAATTGTTGGAACAAAATTGGTTTGTACAATATCTCTAAGGTTTTTATGATAACAAAGTATTTAAAGAACAATAGGGTATACTAACAAATGCTCAAGTGTGCAGGATCATAGACTAAAATTTCTGAAGAAAACTAAGTACTATTTCTAAGAATAAACATTCAAAAAAGAAGATAAAAATCCATATTCTGGAAGATCAGAAGTTGAAGACTAGACTCTAAATGATGTCAACCTCAAAATAACATCAGAATCTGAAGATCTATACTTTAGACATTCAGAATCTAACACGTCATCCTCTCAATGATGTCAGCATCTAAAAATCCAGAATCTAAGGCGCCAACCTCTGGATATTCATACTCTAAAGATCTAGTCAGCACAAGGATCAAGGATATTGATTACGAAAAGACTTAAGCAAAAATCTGCTGAAGACAACTAAGATGCAACAAATAATTCCTTTAGGAGAAAATGGATTTCAAATAAGCTTTCTACAATATTATCTATATTAGGAAACATATCAACATCTCTAAATCAAGCCTCTCAAAGACTCTTATGCAAACTCTTTAATGAATCTTTTCTTTATCTATATATATGGAGCTACAAAGTTGAAGAAAAAATGAGGAGGTATTAACATTCAAAGAGTTGTTACTCTATCAAACTAAAAACACAAATTTAACATAGAATTTCTAAACTCTTGTATACTCTATAAATTCTTAAATTCTTAAGTATAAAAGTATCTTTCTGTGTTCTATTTTGTTTACACCTCTGATTGTATATCAAGTGTAGTTTTTCGCAATTTTGTTAACTATAAGTTAGAGTTTAAGAATTCCCTTGTTAAGTGCTTAATAATTTGAAGTCTCTTTCTTGTGTTCTTGAGCATAAAAGTCTCTTGCCTCTGTGCTTGATCATTGGATGTCTCTTGCTTGTGCTCTCGAGCTTAAAAGTCTCTTACTTATGTGTTTGAGCATTGGAAGTCAATTGCTTTGTGCTTGAGCAATTGTAATCAGTTTATTTATGGTGAAATTCTCTTATAAATACAAGGGGATTAAGCTACTCTCGATTTAAGGGAGGAACCATGATAACTTCTTGTGTCTCTCATTTTTTAGTTTCTTCCTCTGAATGGTTCTTATGCACTACTAATCACTTAACTCTAATTCAGATTCTAAACCTTATATTTAGAATCTGATAAGAGACTTTCAAAAAAGAAAGAAATATATAACACAATTCAACCTCACCTTCTTGTGTTTTTATCACCTTCATTCATGACCATTGAATATCCAATTTTGGTTATGTTAGTTGTAACACGCTACACTACCCATTCGTATAAAAATTAAAAATACAAAAATGGTTGCGAAAATAAATCAGAGTTACACCCGTAGGATGCCACATTACAAAACCTCATCACGAAGTATCAAATCACTTCATATCTTATTCATTAATAAAAATAAATACTTTGATTAAACAACATAATAAAATCAAATGGTTTAACATTAAAGCTCCAATTACATCAAATCTCCACAAAAACCGTGGTTCAACAACATTAATAAAAAAAATCATGATACGTAACAAATAACATGAATAAATTAACGAAATTCCCATCCTTCCCGTGTAACGTATCAGAGCGACTCCTAAGACTAGATCAAATAGAAACACATGCTCCAAGCACTACTCAGGTACCTGATTATCTATACTCTCCAAAGAGCATAAACAAAACAAATAGAAAAGGGGTGAGAACTACATTCAATAATACACGGAGAAAATCACATGCTAAGGAGTAGTTGTCACACAGGCACATCAATCATACAATCACAACGCACGTACAAGTACCACATAAATACTCAGCGTAGTTGTCACATAGGCACATCAATCAGACCCCAAATAATACCTACATCATTTTAACATAGATGGGTTCACTCTAGTTCATTACTTCATCATTTTATCAATGTTTTCTACCCCTAGAATCCATTTTTCAATAACCCTTAAAACCTTAATTCTCAAATCTGTTTCCATATAAGAACCCAACAACAATAACGCAGAATCATGCGAATTTCACATTTAAAATCAGCATGCAGCACAAATATATATTAGAATAGTGCACAATCATGAATTCACAACAATTACTACTCAAGCGCACAAACATTCAAGGGGAAGAAGAAATACACAAAAAATCCTAAGAGGGAAAGGAACCGTCACTACCCTCTCATGTTCAGATCACCATTAATGAATCTCATTCTCCCCTTACCTGAATTTTGAGCTTTTCCTTTCTTTAACAATGGTGGAAACCTCTTGCTCCTCCCTTCCCCTAGTTCTCCTTCTCTTTTTCTTTGTTTGTTCACGTATTGACAGTTTTTTATTCTCTTTCCCCACTTTCCTCTAATCATGTTTTGATTTCCATAATTTTAGTAATAATTATAATAATCATAATAATATCTTATTTCATTTTAACTATAATAATAATATTATTACCCTTATTATTAGGAATAAATATTTCTATATAATAATAATAATATTTGTAATAATAATATTAGTAAGATATTCCCCACTAACATTTATATCATTATTATCATAATAATACTATTCCAAGTTTCATTCCTAGTAAGTAAATTATAAAACAACTAAGTAATTTAATAATGTGTTACAACTCTCCCCCACTTAAAATATTTTCGTCCTAAAAAATGTACCTGTTGAGAACAATTTCGAATACGACTCTCGCATCTTGCTCTCCAATTCCAAGGCCACACTTCCTCTTGCAGCTCCTCCTCAAACTACTCTCACTAAAGGAATATCTTTGCCCCTTAACTGTTCCATTTTGCAATCCTTGATCCTTAACGACATCACATTCACAATAAGATTATCTTGAATCTGCACTTCATCCCTTTGAAGCACATGGGATGGATCAACGATGTACTTCTAAAGTTGCGACACATGAAAAACATCGTGCGAATTCGAAAGTTTGGGTGGCAGCGTCACTCTATACGCAACAACTGCAACTCTACAAAATCTGATACGGTCTGATGAACTTAGGATCCAACTTCTTTGATTTCAGCGCACGACCAACACTGGTCACATGATTGACCCTTCGATAAACCTGCGATAATAACCTACCAAACCCAAGAAAATCCTAATCTCTGTCACTAATTTTGGAGGTTCCCACTGAAGTACATCACTCACTTTGGATGGATCCACTGCTACGCAATCATCAGAAATAACATGTCCCAGAAGATTCACCTCATGCAGCTAGGACTCACATTTTGAAAGTTTCACAAATAACTTATTATCCTTCAACACTTGCAATGCAATCCTCAGATGCTCTACATGATCTCTTTCCGACCTAGAGTAAATCAAAATGATGTCAATACAAACTACAAAAAACTGATTTAAGTAGGCATGGAAGATACGATTCATGTACTCCATGAATACGCCCAATGTATTGGACACTTCGAACGACATCACATCATATTCATAATATCCATGATAAGTCCCGAAAGCCGTCTTCTGAATATCATCCTCTTTCACCCGAATCTGATGGTAACCTGATCTCAAATCAATTTTACTGAAAACACAAGCTCCCACGATTTGATCCATTAGATAATCAATTCTTGGAAGTAGATATTTGTTCTTGATGGTAACCTTATTCAACTGACGATAATCAATGCATAATCTCATACTATCGTCCTTCTTCTTAACCAATAACATTGGAGCTCCTCACGGCGACACACTGGGTCTAATAAACTTCTTATCAAGTAATTCTCCGAGTTGAGATTTCAACTCTGTCAATTTAGATGCTGACATTATGTATGGTGCCATAGGTATAGGTGTGGTACCAGGAACAAGATCAATTACAAACTCCACCTCTCGCTTCGGAGGCAACTCTGAAGTATCATCCGGAAACACATCTGGAAATTGTTTCACCACAGGTAATTCATAATCGACATTTTTCCTTCAACATACACTAAGGAAAACACCGCGAACATTTTAGCTTCATTCTCCAACAAGATTCTCACTTCCTTGGTAGATATAAAATTAGCCAACTCTTCCTCCTCTGGGGTAATAAATAGCAATCTCTTCCTATAACAATCAATGTAGACATAATTGCTCTCTATCCAGTTCATCCCTAAAATAACATCCAAATCACTGAGTGGTAAGCAAATCAAATCCACTCCAAAATATTTACCAAAGATCGACACAGGACAGTTCAAGCACACTAACGATGTAGTTATCGACCCAATAGATGGAGTATCAATCACCATCCCTTTACTTAAAATGGACAGTACAAGTCCTAACTTCTTCACACAATCAACAAAAATAAACGAGTGGTTCGCACCCATATCAATGATAGAAATCAAAGGAGTGTTATGAATGTAACAAGTACCTCTGACCAAACGATCCTCACTGGTAGGTTGAGCCCCCACCAATGCAAATACCTTCCCACCAGTCTGCGACTTCTTCGACTTCTGACAATGGGTGCTGATGTGACTCTGTTCACCACAGTTGTAACAAGTAGGTATATTGGTCCTACAATGTGCGACAATATGAGCTGGATTTTCGCATTTGAAAAATTTTTCACCTTATTCTTACATTCATTAGCATGGTGACCCGTGCCACCACATCTGAAACACTTGATAGGGTTGGAAGAATGTCCTCCCCCGCTTGGCTTCTTGCCAACAACAACTTTCTGCTTCCCTTTATCGGCCAAAGCATTGTAAGGTGTACTCTCATGTCTCTGCTTACATCTTTTGTCACTCAGGGCCTTGTAGTGAGAAACTCGAGCCCCGTTATCTTCATCATAAATTCGAAACCTGTTCACCAACTCAAGAAAGTATCTGATCTTATAATAACTGATACCTTGTTTGATCTTGGGACGCATCCCGTTCTCAAACTTGATACACTTCGAACTCATAGCAGAATTAGTATCATAATGGGGACAATACTTCACCAGTTCCTAGAACTTTACCATATATCCTGCGACGGTCAAGTTTCCATTAAATTCTAGGAACTCAATCTCTTTCATTCCATGAAAATCTTCTGGAAAATATCGCTCCAGAAACTCAGCCCTAAAAAATGTCTAAGTAACAGAGCTACCTGCAGCCTCTAACCTCTGACGGGTGTTATCCCACCAATCTTCAGCTTCCTCAGTCAACATCTGAGTGCCAAACTGCACCTTCTGAGCTTCAGTGTGTCACAACTGCAAAAAACACCTGGCAGAAAAAACAGAAGAGTCGCCACCAAGCATTATTTATCTCGACGCAGGAAAAGGAAACGATTAAAGAAAACGTCAAAGAATAGAGAAGACATGGTCATCGCAACCAAATCCTGGGTTCCAGAAAGGAAAAATAACGTACTCTTTCTAAAAATGGTTTGAATTTATTTTTGGTTTTTAGAGAAGTGAATTGATTTGGTTTAAGATTCACATTACACTAAAGTCTATTATATAGGAGCGAATGCGTTGCATGATCGCCTCTAAACGGGACGTACGCTAAACACTCTAAACGAGCGAGAAGAGACCCCTCATTCATCATTTCCCATATACTTAAGGCTCGTGGCGCACAATGTTCCTTGTATTGATTACGTGTTTTAAAGTTGTTTTGAGAGATAAGAAGTACACACAGAAGGTCTAAGGGGAAACTTGGTCCTAATGTTGTCATGCAAAACGGCCCTAAGGTCGGGATGCGGAGGAGAATTCTATCCTAATGTTAGCATACAAAAGATGGACCTAAGGTTGAGGTTAAAAGGGACTAACCTAATTTTACCATGCATGGATTAAACTCTTGATATCTATCCTACTCCAAGCTTAATCAAAAAAACAATTGCAAACATAAGCAAGCATCAAGAAAAAACAATTGATTCAACATGTATAGACAACTAAACACCAAGCAATTAAGCATGAAGAATTTTCAATGGAATCATATACTTAAGCATTCATAAAAAGCGCCATGGATAATTAAACAATTAAATCACTTAAAACGAACATGCAATGATGGAATTAGAAACAAAAACATGAACATGCATCATATTTCCATCAATGTAAACATCTAGAACAAGCAATCATAGTGGCGCAAAGGATTACACAACACGATCATCACATCAAGAATGAAAAACAAACGAATCGTGTACATGCATTGCAAAAACCAAAAGTCGCACGTTGAAGAAACTTAAACATATTGTCATGTGAGGTGAAATAGGTCCAAAACAATCCAAAAATATACATAGTGTCAATCCATGAAGTTTAAAAGTGAAACAGAACCCAAACATGCAAGAAAAAAACCGAAAAAGTCACATTATGTCTCAGTGGTAATCGGTAAACAGTATATGGGTAACTGATTGCCCTTTTAAAAAACTGAAAAATTATGCAGAAATTGAACAGGGTAATCGGTTACCCTGATAGTGGTAATCGATTACCACTGAGACAATGGTAATCGATTACCACTAAGACAGTGACAAAAAAATCAACTTCTAAAAAGCACTTTCAGCTGCAAATGACTTATTCAAACATCCAGATGATCAACCAGTCAATTATGCATGAAAATTACATCATATTACAACAATCAAACACGAATTCCAACAATCAAACCATAAGATCACAAATCAAAACAAGCAATCGATCAAATATCAACAACAAGCCAAGGATCTACATTGCATAAGTTGAAATTAAGCTAGATCAAGTATAGATATGAAATTTACCAACCTACAAAGCTGAGATTTGCTTTGGTGAATGTTGCAAATGAAAATGGACAGATCTAACACAAGAAATCCAAGATCCTAGCAAGAAACCTCAAGATTCAAGCAATGTGATGAACTTGCTTCAAAGCTCCTTCAAGAATGGCTTCCAAAAGCTTGAATCTAGAACCAAACAAACTTCAAATGCAAAATTGAATTAAGAATGATGAAGTAATGGAGGCTTATTTCAAGAATTCATAAATTACAATGCACAACTTGTGAATCTATGAATATGGAGCTTTGGTGAAAGGTTGAAGATGAAGGTAGGGAATGAAAAAGTGAGAGAGAATTGAGAGAAAATTCTGAAATTTGAGGTGAAAAATGAGAGTGATTGGTTGTGTTGAGTGAGGTATTGAGTGAATTTGGTTAAACAACCCCTAGGTTAGGAATTGAAATGAGGTTTGGAATGTGGGTTAGTGTTTGGAATGGAAATTAGGAATGGAATTAAGAATGGAATGTTTGAAATTTGGGAGGGAATTAGTGAAAATGAATCAACTCTAGATCCTTCCAATGACGCACATGCGAAATCCATGGGTGAGAATGATAGGAAATTTTGCAGTGCTGAAACTAGAAGCATTACAAAAAACCTCGAGCCATAGAAACACCTTGATCCCATGTTTTGAGAGCCAATTCCATGACATGAAAAAAATACAAAATGCAGAAACAAAACATAAGGCAGTATGGTTAAAACGAAAGGGAAAATTTTGGGGCACTACATAGTGCATCCCAGGACTCTAAAGATCTTCTCAATGTCTTTCAGCCACTTCTGCGCCGCATCCGATTCGTGCCTACCCTCGAACTTAGGTGGCTTGTTGTTCTAGAACTTTTCCAAATTGCAGAACTCGACGTCCCCATCTTTCTAAGTAGTATCTTGTACCGCCTATGCAATAACTTATAGCGCAACAGCAATAGCAACATCATTCCTACCATCCATACTGCTCAACACCAAAGAAAACACAGGTTAGAAGAAACACACGACTATATACACTCTATAGTCAAACTCTACTACTACACCGGTCGGATGGACCGACCTACTCTGATACCAATTGTAACACTATACTCTATCCATTCGTATAAAAATTAAAAATACAAAAATGGTTGCGGAAATAATTTAGAGTTACACCCGTAGGATACCACATTACAAAACCTCATCACGAAGTATCAAATCACTTCATATCTTATTCATTAATAAAAACAAGTGATTTAATTAAATAGTGGAATTAAATTAATTGGATTAACATTAAAGCTCCAATTACATCAAATCTCCATAAAAATCGTGGTTCAACAACATTAATCAAAATAAATTTTGATACGTAACAAATAACAAATAACATGAAGAAATTAACGAAATCCCCATCCTTCCCGTGTTACGTATCAGAGCGACTCCTAAGACTCGATAAAATAGAAACACATGATCCAAGCACTACTCAGGTACCTGATTATATGTAATCCACGAAGAGCACAAAAAAAAAAACAGAAAATGGGTGAGAGCTACATTCAATAATACACGACGAAAATCACATGCTAAGGAGTAGTTATCACACAAGCACATCAATCATACAATCACAATGCACATACAAGTGCCATATCAATACTCGGTATCTTTAGCTCATATTCAATCATATACATATACAATGTGACTCAACTGATACAACACAATGCATATGGTACCATCACAATCACATACAATTCACCCTAGAACTTGATTCCCGTCAGAATCTGGATAAGTCGTATATGTTCCTCTAAACTAAAACTTATCTCCACTCGACTCCCACATGGAATCCAGACAAGACTAGGAACCCGTCATAGATTCTCGCCTAGCTCATATCCATATAACATGACATGAATACATGATATACAAATATGCATAATACAATAATTGTTCGTGCATAGACCATGATCCACAATGATCATACGTGAGCCACATGAAGGTGAGAAAATACTTAGAAGGGGGGTTGAATAAGTATGAAGATAAAAACTTAGAAATAAAAACTCAAGTATTTTTATCCTGGTTCGTTGAACTCAACTACTCCAGTCCACCCTTCTTAGAGTGATTTGCCTTTCTCAATCAAGGACTTAATCCACTATTTAATCAACTGATTACAATAGTAAGCACTAAGAACAACTGTTCAAAGTCTTCTCAAGAACTACTGATCCTAACTGGACCTTCTTAAGGTTTACAATCAAATGTAATAACAAATACAAGTGTTTAAATTGCTTCTAAAAAGCTTTATCACAACTGTGATTTTTCACTTAAATATTAAGAACAAAGAAATTAATTCTTAGAAAGAATATGAATAGTATGAGAGCTTTGAATATTGATTTTTTTCAGATAAAACGTCAAGTGAAGAAGATGGGTGAAGACTTGCTTTTATAGGCAGCTGATCCAAGAGAGCTTCACATTGAGAAGAGTGTCCAAAAGGTCTGAGCCTTTTTATCTTCACATTAAGTGACCTTTCCTAGAAGATGAAAGCACAGAGAAATCCTTTTTGTCTGTGTTCTTGTGTCTAGCATAAATAAGGAAAGATTCGTTTGGATTATTCCAACTGATATAATCTTTGAATAATTCTTCTTCAATTTTCAGCAAGTTCCAATAGAGTCTAAATTTATCAGAGCCTTCTGATGTTGATCAGAGTTTTGCTGAATCAGAGTCTTCTGCAGCAGGTGTGCTTTTAGCGTGTTTAATTTCAGAGCATATTTGAGCCAGATCCTCAGTACTGGCAGCTTTAGTACTTTCAGAATCTTCTGTAGTAACTATGCTTTGAAAACTCTTCATACAGAATTCTTCTTTGGTTCAGATGCTTCTGACTTGCTTCAGATTCTTCTAGAGCTTATGCTTCAGATCCTTCTGGAGGCTACACTCAGGATCTTCTGTTGGCAGCATTCAGAATCTTCTAATGGATGCATCTGACGCTTCAGAATCTAACAAATTTCTTATGTTCAGTTCTGATTTGCTTCTAGAGTGATAATTCCTTTACTATCTGCAGTAAAAACTCTTAAGCAAATTTTAGAGTATATAATTCTTAATTACAAAATTTCATAATAGTTATCATCAAAACATAGAGATATTATTAAGAACCGATCTGTGTTCTAACAATCTCCCCCTTTTTGATGATGACAAAAACATCAGAAATTTTATTTAATTGAAAATATAATAATTATAACTCCCCCTGAGATGATGAATCTCCCCCTGAATTAAATACAAATAAGGAATAGAAACTTCCCTTTTGTCTTGAGTATTTTTCAGAGTTAGAGCTTGATTGTTCTTTAACATTTGAGAGTCAGAGTGTCTTGCATATTTCAGAGTCAGAGTTTGATAATTGTCAAATGATCTGAGAGTCTCAGAGTTTCTTATTCATAGTGTACTTATCAAATGTTCTGAAATACTCAGATTTAATGTTAGATAAAATAGATATGTCTGAAGTTTCATTCTGGTGAAGTTTAATTAAACAGTTCAGATCTATATTTTCTCCCCCTTTTTTGTCATAAGCAAAAAGTAAAAACTTTTAAAAGACAAATAAAAGGAAACAGTAAAAGAGATAGATCAAGTGGAGAAAACTTTGAAACATTCATTCATTCAATTCATAGCAAGAGTACACACATCAGAAGATATTCAAAAAAATACATATGCAAACATCAGAATGAAAAAAAATAAACTAAGAGTGTTTTGACAAAAGCATCTTCAACAGATCCGTGATCTCAGAAGAGGATTGTTCTTGTTTTGACCTCCACTTAGCCATTGTTTCATTCTTCTGATCCTGTTGGGACATCCACTGAGTCATGTCTTCAGACTTCTTATCCTGTTTAGCCATCCATGACTTGATTTCTGATTGACCAGGTTCCAGAACTGCAATCTTATCCTCAAGATCTGGATGTTCTTTCTTAATCTCAGATGCAGAAGGTTGAACAGTTTCTGAAGCTTGAACATAGTCAATTTCCATAGGGGCTTTAGAGCTTGGAGCAGTAGAGCCAGAAGGATGTTCTATTAGAGTCATGGCCAGAGGGTTGTCTTCAGATGCAGATTCAGTATTCTCTTCTGATGATGAAGGAGCATCTATAAGAAGAAGTGGTCCAGATCTCTTAACAGTCCAGAACAAACTTCTAGCAGCTTCAGCAAATCTGAGCTTCGCATAATCAGAACATATGTTCTTCAGATTTGATGCTACAATGTTGAATCTGTTTATGAAGCCATTCCAAATGACATTAGATTCCTTTGCATCCATTATTGCTGAACACTTCCTCTGTACAGTACCTAAATACTTTTGTATTTCTTGCAAAAAACATGTAAATAAATGATCAACATTTAGTCTAGGTCTGGGGTTTAACAGAGTTTCCAAGGTTATTGGCTTTGGTTGGGGAGTAGGTGGAAATATGGATTTGTGAATGGAGATCAGAGGAGGAGGGTAGTAGGGTATGAAAGGAATTTCAGGGGATTTGTCAGGTTTTGATCTATTTAAGGCATTCAACAGATTTAGTTTTGCTTTGGTGTGATAGGAAACCACATCAAAAGGTTTATTAGAGTAAGGTTGGAAAGCAGATTTAGCAGAGTATGATATTGTATCTAATGAACCTACTTCTGACATTGATTTAATATAGGTTAGAAGCACAGATGGTAGGATGATTGTAAGTTTGGGTTTGAAAGGAGTGATAGGGTCAGATGGTTCAACTCTGTCATAGAAATCTTTGAATTTGAAACCATAGGAAAGGTTGTGAAGATAAGATGAGAATAGTTCGCACGAGGCAGAAGTTACAGATGGTCTTGGTGTAGATGTTGGGATAGAATTTGGAATGAGGATTTCAGATGATGGTTTAGGTGTGGGAGTAGTATCTGGAATAAGAACTTCAGAAGATACAGGGGGTTCTGGTTGGTTTACCTTAGAATCTCTATGAGAGGGGGATATCAGAAAATCTGGGTGTATATCAGATTCTGAGGAATTGGATGATGTGGTTGGTGTGCAAGAGGTAGAAGACACTTGAAAGACAGTTTTCAGAGGTGTAACATCAAGAACCTTTGTCTCAGGGATATTGGTTCCAGATGGGTTGGTTGATTCTGAAGGATTTTCAGAAGGTTTTGATGGGGGTTCAGATGTGGGTGGATCAGATGTAACTTTTATTGGTGCAGAGGCAACTTGAATAGATGCAATGGGTTCAGATGTAATTGATGATGGTTTTTCTGGTTGTTTTTCTTGTTGTTGTGTTTGTGGTTCAGATTGTTTTTCTTGTGTTTGTTGTTGTTCAGATGGTTTTTCTTTTGGTTGTTCAAATGATTTTTCTTTTGGTTGATCATATGATTTTTCTTTAAGTTGTTCAGATGGTTTTTTTGGTTGTTGTTCTGATTGTGGTTTTTGTGGTGCAGATGGTTTTGTTGGTATTTCTGGTTGTGGAGTCTGAATTTGTGGTTTTATTGTTGTTGGTTTTGGTACAGATGATTGTTTTACAGGTGAGATGGAAATAGGATTATATGATTTTTGAGGAGATGGAACAGAAACATGAGGTGGAGCAGTAACATATTGTTTTTGTGTAGAAGGTGGTTTTGGAATAGACTTAAAAGTTGAATCATTTATAACAATATCATTTGCAGAAAACACAGAAGATTTGGTACCTTTAATCTTGATGCGTTTAGCAGGAACAGAAGGAGTGTCTCCAGATTCTTTCCTCTTTAGCAGCTTCTGTGGCTTCTCAGCAACCTTGGGCTTCTTCTGAACAGGTGCAGCTTCTGCTTCTGATTGACTTCTCTTTCTTGGTGTCTCTTCTACTACAACAGGCAATGGTTCCCTTGCTCTCTTTATAATATCTGCAGGAATAGGCTTTCCTTCTGCCTTACAATCATCAATATATCTTACTACAATTTCCCTTGGTTCTTCAGCATAGAACAGAGGGTAGTCATCTACTGGGATTCTCTTTTGACTGAGTTCAGTAATGTTCAGCTTCTTGGGTGCTGTTGTGAGTTCTTCTACTATTTTTAGTCTCTAAAGACGTTTGGCATTCAGAGGCTTTCCAAGAATGAATTCCAGTTCATCTGTGACTCCAGCAGCATACAGAACAGTTACAAGTCCATTTTCTGTTAGAAGATCTGAAATTAACCTTCCAAAAGGAATCCAAGTTCTGATCTTCTGACCTTTTTCTTTCACATATTCTCTAGAGGCACTTATATGATTCCATAGGTGCATAAACCGAATATATGGAAGATCTACCTTGGTGCTCTGACTTAACAAATACATAAAGTAGAGCTGTTCATTATTGGCATAGTCTGGAGAGTTTGTAGACTTTCTGTGATGAATGCATCCCATGAAAATCTTAGCCCAGATCTTGTAGTCAGGCTTCAGATCTTTGAACTTATTAGAAGCTTGTCCAGCAGTCATCACTTCCTCATATACTTCATCCATATCTACACGCCCAGCTGGCAAGTGAGATACTCCATATGTTTCCTCATATCCAATGAGTTTCCTGATCAGATCTTCTGTGATGATTATCTCTTTACCCAGAACAGAAGATAAAATGAACTTAGGGTATACAGAAGCATGTATCCAGAATTCTTTTACCAGAAGGGGGTAGACTAGTCCAAAAAGTCTGTCAAAATACTTCACCCATCCTTGAGCATCTATTATGGAGCGAAACTCAAACCCATTCTCAGCCAGTGAATCAAATTCCACCATTGATTCACAGAGAACCTCCAGTTTTTCAACAGGTGTTAACAATGTTCTCTTTGGAGGCGTATATGGAGTCACACCCATATTTGCAGAAGTAACTGCAGCCATGGTAGATTGAAATTGTGCAGCAGTGGATGAAGAAGTTGCCATTGAAGATGAGTTTGTCAAACGCTTAGGGTTATTATGAAGAGAGAAAAGAAGACAGAAATGCATAAAAGGTTTGAGATGTGAAAAGTGTGAAAATGGTGAGAAATGATGTATTTATACTAAACACTTAGGCATACAAACAGTCAGAAGAAAGCACGTTCACGCAAAGCATTTAATGAAAAGAATAAAAATCATTTCAAGCATTTATTGATTCTGACAATTTGGGGGGAAAATCAAGATTTTCACTATTCAAACTTCACCCCAAACGTCACTTCAGTAGTGTACACGCCACCTTTGCAGATTTAGAGTGACACGTGTTTGCTTGCATGTGCTTCTGAATTCTCTTGAGAAATGAAACGTTAACCAACGTTCAGATCCTCTGAGGATTGTTAGTTCAGAGTTTCACAAAAAATAATTAAGGAAATGAGTAATTAATCAGAAGAAATACTTCAGAGCATTAAGCATTTTTGCATCTGTAAAATTTGCTTCTGACAAATATTATTCTGGACAAAAATCCATTCCAATATTTTTCAGAATAAATTTGAATCTATCTTCAACAAGGGGTTTTGTGAAAATATCTTCCCATTGATGATCTGTATCAACAAAGGCTAGATTTATGATTCCCTTCTGAACATAGTCTCTGATGAAATGATGCTTAATTTCTATATGTTTTTCCTTAGAGTGTAAAATAGGGTTTTTAGACAAACATATAGCAGAAGTATTATCACAGAATATAGAAATGTTACTTTCAAATATCTGATAATCCAGTAGCAGCAATATATTCTGCCTTTGTGGTTGATAGTGCAATTATGGGTTGCTTCTTGCTGTACCAAGAGATTAGATTTCTTCCTAGAAATTGACAACTTCCAGAAGTACCTTTTCTTTCCACTCTGTCTCCAGCGTAGTCAGCATCACAGAATCCAACTAATTTGAAATCATCAGATTTTCTGTAACACAAACCCACATTAGAAGTACCTTTCAGATACCTTAGAATCCTCTTGACAGCTGTCAAGTGTGATTCTCTAGGATCTGATTGGAATCTAGCACACAAGCATACACTGAACAATATGTCAGGTCTAGAAGCAGTTAAGTAAAGAAGAGATCCTATCATACCTCTGTAGAGTTTCTGATCTACTTTCTTACTTACCTCTTCCTTGCCTAGTGAGCTAGTTGGATGCATGGGAGTCTTTGCCAGCTTACTATCAGTCATGTTAAATTTCTTCAGAAGTTCTTTAACATATTTGGTCTGATGTATGTAAGTGCACTCTGGAGTTTTGTTGACTTGAATTCTTAGAAAGAATCTCAGTTCTCCCATCATGCTCATTTCAAATTCTGCCTGCATACATTGAGCAAACTCCTTTCCCAGCATAGTATTGGCAGATCCAAATATGATATCATCCACATAAATTTGACAAATTAGAAGATCTTTCTTAAATGATTTACAAAAGAGTGTTGTATCCACTTTGCCTCTGATGAAATTTTTCTCTAGAAGAAAATTGCTCAATCTCTCATACCAAGCTCTGGGAGCTTGTTTTAAACCATACAGAGATTTCTTTAGTTTGAAAACATGATCTGGAAATTTTTCATTCTTAAAACCAGGAGGCTGGTGGACATAAACTTCTTCTTCTATAATACCATTTAGAAAGGCACTTTTAACATCCATCTGATACAGAGTGATGTTATTTTGTTCAGCAAATGAAATAAGAAGGCGTATAGATTCTAACCTTGCCACTGGAGCATAAGTTTCAGTGTAATCAATACCTTCTTGTTGACTGTACCCTTGAGCAACAAGCCTTGCCTTATTTCTTTCAACTTCTCCTTTCTCATTAAGCTTATTTCTGAAGACCCATATTGTTCCAATTATATTGAATCCTTTTGGTCTATGAACTAAATCCCACACATCATTTCTGGTGAATTGATTTAACTCTTCTTGCATGGCAATGATCCAATCATTGTCTTGCAGAGCTTCATCTACAGAAGTTGGTTCAATTACTGACACCAGTCCAAATAATGATGCTTCAGATGATCTTAGAAAGGATCTTGTTCTGAAGGGATCATCCTTCTTTCCAATAATAACATTCTCTGGATGAGAAGCTTTGATTCTGGAAGATGATCCTCTAATAGTTGATTCTTCAGAAATGTTTAAATTGTTCATCTGAGAAGTTAAAGGAATAACATCTGGCGTTGCTTCTGGTTCCTTCACTTGAGCTTTGTCTGCCTCTGAGCCTTCAGAGTCTATGAAGGCTACTTCTCTATCTGCAGAGTTTTCAGACTGCTTTGGCTTTTTATTGCCAAGCTTATCATCAAATCTAACATGAACAGATTCTTCCACAATTTGTGTCTCAGTGTTGTATGCTATGTAGCCTTTAGAGCGTTCAGAATATCCAAGCATGAAACACTTCTGTGCTTTGGAATCAAACTTGTTCAGATTTTCTTTAGTATTTAACATATAACAAATACATCCAAAAGGATGAAAATATGAAATGTTGGGCTTTCTGTTCTTCCACAGTTCATATGGAGTCTTCTCCAGAAGAGGTCTTACAGACACTCTGTTCTGAATGTAACAGGCTGTGTTGATTGCTTCTGCACAAAAGTGTTTTGCCAGATTAGTCTCATTGATCATGGTTATGGCCATTTCTTGCAGAGTTCTGTTTTTCCTCTCTACAACTCCATTTTGCTGTGGAGTTCTAGGACAGGAAAAATCATGAGCAATGCCATTTTCATTAAAATATTTTTCAAAATATTTATTTTCAAATTCACCACCATGATCACTTCTGACTTTTATAATTTTGAAATCTTTTTCATTATGGACTTGTTTACAGAAGTCAAAGAACACATAATGTGACTCATCCTTGTGTTTTAAGAACTTTACCCATGTTCATCTACTATAGTCATCAACAATGACTAATCCATACTTCTTGCCTCTGATGGATGCAGTTTTCACTGGTCCAAACAGATCAATATGAAGTAATTCTAGTGGTCTGGAAGTAGAAACAACATTTTTTGATTTAAAAGATGATTTTGAAAACATCCCTTTTTGGCATGCTTCACAAAGAGCATCTGAGGTGAACTTCAGATTAGGAAGTCCTATGACAAGATTAAGTTTATTAATCTGAGATATATGTCTCATATTAATATGCCCCAATCTTCTGTGCCAGACCCATTGCTCTTCATTAACAAACAAGAGGCATTTAACATTCTGAACCTTAAGTTCTGAAAGATTTATTTTATAAATGTTGTTTTTCCTCTTTCCACTAAATAGGATAGAGCCATCCTTTTGACTAATAGCTTTACAACATTTTTGATTAAAGGTAATATCATAACCATTGTCACTTAATTGACTTATGGACAATAAGTTATGCTTTAACCCTTCAACAAGTAAAACATTAGTAATAGAGGGAAGTTTACCATTTCCAATGGTGCCAGATCCAATGATCTTGCCCTTCTGATTCCCTCCAAGTTTCACATCACCTCCAGATCTAAGCTCCAGACTTTGGAACATAGACCTTTCTCCTGTCATGTGTCGTGAGCATCCAGAGTCCAGGTACCATGATTGGCGTTCTGACCTTGCTGCTAAGAACATCTGCAATAGGAATTATTTTACTTTTAGGTACCCAGATCTTCTTGGGTCCTTTAGGGTTAGTTGTTCTGAAGGTTTGTCTAAACTTCTATTTTTCAACATAAGGTTTATTCTGACTAGCCTTGGATTTAAACACATGAATATTCTTTTCAGAGCGTGTTTGTTCAATATCATTCAAGTGACCAAATTTAAAGTGGGAATACAAAGAAGTTTTCTTGATGATAATTTTATCAACAGGTTTTGGATTTAAATCCTTTCCAGAGGAGGATTCATATCCAATTCGTTTTCTGTTATTTCTGCTAACTCCATAGATCATAGAAGCCATTTTGCTTCTGTCTATGCTTTTAGCAAGAAACTTCTGAAAGCTATAATCATATTTTTCCAAAATATTTTTGCATTCAGATTCAGTTTCAGAATCAGAGTTTTGTTGAGCTAATTCAGAATCATTTTTCAATTTTAAGTTCTTTTCATTTAGCTCAGCTACTTCTGATTTGAGAATATTATTCTCAGATACAAGATTGCTTTGACGCTTCTTGTATTTGAGCTTAATATTGTTATAGCTTTTCAGAACTTCTGATAACACTTTGATAAGTTCTTCTTTAGTGAGTTTAGCCATTACCTCTTCAACGTCAGAATCAGATTCAGAGTCAAATTCAGATCCTGAAGTTCCTTCCTCCTGATCTTCTATGTCTGCCATCAAAGCTACATTGGCACATTCCTCTTCTGACTCAGATTCAGATTCAGATGTATCTGAATCATCCCAGGTGGCCATTAGAACCTTTTTCTTCTTATCAAATTTTCTTTTAGGCTTTTCTTTCAGCACCTTTGGACATTCATTTTTGTAATGTCCAGGTTCTTTACATTCATAACAGACAACCTCCTTTTTGCCAGATCTTCTGTGTCCAGAAGATTCTTTTCTTTGGTCAGGCTTCCTGAAGTTTCTGAACTTCTTTCCTTTATGCTTCCAGAGTTTTTTTATTATTCTGGACAACATGGATAGTTCATCTTCATCTTTAGATGAGGATTCTTCAGAGCTTTCCTATATTACCTGCAATGCTTTAGCAGATTTATTAGATTTTAAAGCAACAGATTTACCTTTCTTTTGAGGCTCATCTTCCTCAATTTCAATTTCATGACTTCTTAGTGAACTGATCAGTTCCTCCAAGGAGATCTTGTTCAGATCTTTAGCCATTTTCAGCGCTGTCACCATAGGTCTCCATCTGGTAGGTAAGCTTTTGATGATCTTTTTCACATGATCAGCAGTAGAGTATCCTTTATCCAGAACCTTTAGTCCAGTTGTAAGTATTTGAAATCTGGAGAACATAGCTTCAACAGATTCAGAGTCTTCCATCTTGAAGGCTTCATACTTCTGGATCAGAGCCAGAACCTTTGTTTCTTGGACTTGAGAGTTTCCCTCATGAGTCATCATTAAGGATTCAAACATGTCAAATGCAGTTTCCCTATTTGTAATTTTTTCATACTCAGTGTGAGATATTGCATTCAACAATATTGTTCTGGCCTTGTGGTGATTTCTAAATTCCTTCTTCTGAGCATCTGTCATAGATTTTCTGTCTATTTTCTTGCCATTCCCATCAGTGGGATGAACATATCCATCTATGACCAGATTCCATAAATCAGCATCATATCCAAGGAAAAAACTTTCAATCCTGTCTTTCCAATAATCAAATTTCTCCCCATCAAACATAGGGGGTTTAGTGCTGATTCTGTCCCTTTCTTCATATTTGTTGCTAACGTTAGACATAGTATTATCAGCCATAGTAACAACCAAATATATATCAAATTTTTTCTCACTGGATCTTTACTGTCACTGTGAAGTGGTAGCACACACAGAACCGGAGCTCTGATGCCAACTGAAGGTGAGAAAATACTTAGAAGGGGGGTTGAATAAGTATGAAGATAAAAACTTAGAAATAAAAACTCAAGTATTTTTATCCTGGTTCGTTGAACTCAACTACTCCAGTCCACCCTTCTTAGAGTGATTTGCCTTTCTCAATCAAGGACTTAATCCACTATTTAATCAACTGAATAAATAGTAAGCACTAAGAACAACTGTTCAAAGTCTTCTCAAGAACTACTGATCCTAACTGGATCTTCTTAAGGTTTACAATCAAATGTAATAACAAATACAAGTGTTTAAATTGCTTCTAAAAAGCTTTATCACAACTGTGATTTTTCACTTAAATATTAAGAACAAAGAAATTAATTCTTAGAAAGAATATGAATAGTATGAGAGCTTTGAATATTGATTTCTTTAATATAAAACGTCAAGTGAAGAAGATGGGTGAAGACTTGCTTTTATAGGCAGCTGATCCAAGAGAGCTTCACGTTGAGAAGAGTGTCCAAAAGGTATGAGCCTTTTTGTCTTCACATTAAGTGACCTTTCCTAGAAGAAGAAAGCATAGAGAAATCCTTTTTGTCTGTGTTCTTGTGTCTAGCATAAATAAGGAAAGAGTCGTTTGGATTATTCCAACGGATATAATCTTTGAATAATTCTTCTTCAATTTTCAGCAAGTTCCATCAGAGTCTAAATTTATCAGAGCCTTCTGATGTTGATCAGAGTTTTGCTGAATCAGAGTCTTCTGCAGCAGGTGTGCTTTTAGCGTGTTTAATTTCAGAGCATATTTGAGTCAGATCCTCAGTACTGACAACTTTGGTACTTTCAGAATCTTCTCTAGTAACTATGCTTTGAAAACTCTTCATACAGAATTCTTCTTTGGTTCAGATGCTTTTGACTTGCTTCAGATTCTTCTGGAGCTTCTGTTTCAGATCCTTTTGGAGGCTACGCTCAGGATCTTCTGTTGACAGCATTCAAAATCTTCTAATGGATGCATCTGACGCTTCAGAGTCTAGCAAATTTCTTATGTTCAGTTCTGATTTGCTTCTAGAGTGATAATTCCTTTACTATCTACAGTAAAAACTCTTAAGCAAATTTTAGAGTATATAATTCTTAATTACAAAATTTCGTAATAGTTATCATCAAAACATAGAGATATTAGTAAGAACCAATCTGTGTTCTAACACCACATACTCATCATAATTCCCTTTGGAGTTACCACCATAGCCCAAGGCCGTCCACATTAGGCGCACATGCACGACAGATGTCTCATACAGGAAATCACGTAAAAATCCCATGTATCATCCTATTTAATATTGTTACTGGTTCCCCTATGTTCAATTATACCATCTTAGTCTTACAGATCAAGAGAAATTGCATTAAACGCGAAATCAAGACAGAAATTGTAAAAACGGGAAAATTTCGCTACAGCTCTGCCATACGCATATGTCCCTTCCCCATGCGCGTATGGCCATCTTCCCTCGCCCCAGGCCCGCGTATCATATGCGAAGGGCTCAAATGCCCAGTCCTCATACGTGTATTTCCTTGGGCCATACACGTATGATCATAGAGTGATTTTTCTCCAAAACTCCCTCGCACATGTAATGTGCTCCTGCCCTACGCGTATGGCCACTCATCCTTACGCATAGCTTACGCGTATTAGCAGGGGGTCGTGCTGGCTCTGGGGACGGGTGTGTATCATATGCGTATTTCCCAATGGGAGTGCCCTCATACGCGTAACTCCTCGTGCCTTACGTGTATTGACTGGCCAACACAGAAAATTTTTAGTTTTTGCATTAGTGTGTTTTTTCCCCATTGGATCACCTTCAAGCTCCTATTTCAGACCCCAAATAATACATACACCAATTTAATATACATGGGTTTATTCTAGTTCATTAATTCATCATTTTATCAATATTTTCTACCCCTAGAATCCATTTTTCGTTAACCCTTAAAACCCCAATTCTCATATCTGTTTCCATATCAGAATCCAACAACAACAGCGCAGAATCACGCGAATTTTACATTTGAAATAAGCATACAACACAGATTTATATTAGAACACTGCACAACCACAAATTCACAATAATTACTACTCGAGCATACAAACATTCAAGGGGAAGAAGAAATACACATGAATTCCTAAGAGGGAAAGGAACCCTCACTACCCTCTCATATTCAGATCACCATTAATGAACCCCATTCTCCCCCTTACCTGAATTTTGAGCTTTTCCTCTCATCAACAATGGTGGAAACTTCTTGCTCCTCCCTTGCCCCAGTTTTCCTTCTCTTTTTCTTTCTTTGTTCATGTACTGACAGTTTTTGATTCTCTTTCTCCACTTTCCTCTAATTATGTTTTAATTTTCCTAATTTTAGTAATAATAATAATAATAATAATAATAATCCTACTAATATCTTATTTCCTTTTAATTATAATAATAATAGTATTATTACCCTAATTATTAGGAATAAATATTTCCATATAATAATAATGTTTGTAATAATAATATTAGTAAGATATTCCCCACTAACATTTATATCATTATTACCATAATAATACTATTCTAAGTTTCATTCCCACTAACTTATGTTACCCTAAATTCTCACACTCACCCTTACACACATACCCTAACCATAACAATGCCAAAATAATCACACACAGTAAATCATAAAATGACTAAGTAATTAAATGGGGTGTTACATTAGTGCTCTGCCTTCTCTATGGTTTTACTTGAAAATAAAACCCATACAATTTAATGGGAAGTTGTTTTATTACTATACCTGACGACATTGGCTAAAACAACATATTAATTTGGAAATCCATGTCCTCATGATGAGTTCCTTGAACAGAGTTTCAAGAGTGCAACATCCATTGTTTGTGCTGATCTAAACTCGGTTTGGTTCTTCCAAATTAGTAGTGAATTTTCCATTGTCAGTATTTTTTCATCCAACGTAAGACATGTTAAGCACGAGATTGTCTGTTAGAAAATTTTGGGACCTGATTTTTTTATTGTACTTAACAATTATTGTTCTCTTTACACTAGCACTCGTGAGGATGGTGTGTCGCGGCACGAAAAATGCCCGAGCATATGAACACTCAAAATCAAGAGAGTTGCCACCGAAGTTTTATTTTTAAAGGGAAACATCAATAAAACCCTTAAAGAACAAAAATATCGTCGTCGCAATCAAATTCAGGTTCAGGAGTCAGTTTTGAGTGGGGAAGGTATTAACAGCCCGCGACATCTATAACGCCCCGTTTTATTTTAATTAATTGAATTATTGGATGTTGTGTATACGTGTGTGATCATGCGTGTTTTGTTGTGTTTAGGGTACTCTTGGTGTGAGGTAGTAACTATAAGACTAGACCTTGAGAAAATGGTTGGAGGTTTGTGACCAATTGCATAGAGATGCGTGGTGTGGTTAGTAACTATGTAGTAATATTAGTAAATAATTATTTATTTGGATAATAATATGTGATTATTATTTAAATTATATAATTACTATTATTACTATTATTTGGGAAATAATAATAATAATAATAATAATAATAATAATAATAATAATAATTACAATAATAATAATATTGAGATTATAATAAGAATAAAATAGATATTAAGTGAAAAAGGAGATTGGGCGCATGCTGGTAATATTGTGAGGAATGATGAGGCATTAGAGGCAAATCATAGAAAGGGTCTTAGGGTTAAACAAGTAAATGAGGGAAGTAGAGTTTATTTTGTATGATCGTGATTTTGGGAAGAACGGAAGAAATGCGAGGGTTGAAGAGGAAGAAGAACCCACCATTTGTAAAGATTTAGAAAGCTCAATTTTGAGGTAAGGGTGGGGTTCTGGTTTTATAAGGTTTAATATGTTGAATGGTGGGTAAGAGTTAGGTTTTTCCTTATGGGTGGAATGTTGTTCTATGTTATGATTACTATGAATAATATATCAATGATGAAATTGTTAGTTGATTGTGTGACAAATGATGTTTTTCTAACTGATATATGATGAGTTCTGTACATATATGTGTGTAGTAATTCTGTTTTGGAAATTATTGAAAGTGCTTCCAATGTTGAGTTTTGGAGCTTCGAGTCGGAAGTATGAAATTTATGCTAGACGAAGGCAAAGATCTAGAAGGGGGGTTGAATAGATCACTTATCTTTAAACAGAGTCGGCGCTTATAATAAAATGGTTTATAAAACTTTTAAGCGGAAGCGACCGAGGAACTACGATCGTCTAAACGAACCGTTTCAAAAAAGATCGGGTATATGCTACGCCTATATGAAATACCGATAAAGATGAGAAATGAATCAATAGTTTGAACACAAATCAATATGATTTTGTTCACTCAAAGTTGTTCAATTTTCAATGCTTGTGAAAAATAAACACAAATTGAAAAACAGCTCAAAACGTTTGTATTCAAGCAATTTGTTGAACACTTGGTGTGCGAAGCACTCCAAGTAAAACTCACTAAGTAAATGTAGTGCTAAGCTTTTCCGATTAAAACCAAACGGATTGTAATGATTTTTCTAAATGTGTTTCAACACTAATATAAACTAGAAATTTAGTCAACCAATTTGATTACACACAAACATAAAAATTCAAAAATAAAAATAGCGAAAAGAGAGAACAACACCAATTTGTTGAGGCCGTTTCCTCGTTGTCCTCGCTCGGGGTACGTCTGCCCTCAATTCTAAAAATAGAATTGAGAACTATATATACAACATGTTGCAAATATTTTTTATAAGAGAAGCAGTAGAAATAAAATACTCAATCCTAATCTTTGATGTTAAACCTATGCCTTATCTTCCCTTGATTCAAGATGAATCAACTCCTTCGAATGTGATGAGTAAACCTCCGATTGCGGCACTACCTTTGAATAACCCAACAGTCTTCAATTCTTTGCCCGAACGATTTCAGACACCCATAATTCGAACCCAAACCTTCCTTCCATAATCCTCTGATTAATGCTACTAAATTGACAGAACCTCCCGTTCTTCAATTACCTTCGCTCGGCTGAAACTGTGAGGGAAAGATTTCTGCAAAACCCCCAAAATCCAAGATTCTTGGAGGATAAAATCCTAATAGTTTTATTCAAGAAAATTTCACTAATCTCTCAACCCAAACCCAATACGTCGATCCTATGTTTGGACGTTATCACCTCAATGATGCAGAATGCTTAACAAAAATGATTATGTGTATTTGTTGAGAAAATGCAAGAAAGAGGATGAAGATGATGAGAGCAAAATCATTGTATATTTTCACTTTTCTTGTTATTTTGTGAAGAATGAACTAACACAATATATATGCAAAGCTTTGGCCAAATAACCAACATAACAGACACTTAGAAAGATAAACATAACAGAAAAAAAGTGTGAAACAAGCGAACATTTGACCTAAAGAATAAAGGGGTCGACCTGAGCTCTCCCGAATACAAAATTATGCAGAAAAAGACTCTTTCCATCGACCGGAACAGGTCCATGCGTTGCCGCAAAGCAATCTAGTTTTAACAAATAGAAACACACACAGTATGAGTCGATCAGAGGCTTGACGCGAGCTCTCTTGAGAGAAAATCACAAAATATTACTCTGCATGAGTCGACCTAAGCAAGCTTTGAGTTGACTCAAAGACTCAGAACTTTCAAAAATGTTAATTTTGATATGTCTTTCTATTTCTAATTGCTTCTAATGTACATCTAACTCAACCAGCATGATCAAACTCACATAGAACACATATAATGTTTTTCTATATGAAACGAACACATGTTTTTGATAAATGCTTTATGAAATTCTAGGTACCCAACAATGGATGTTATTACGAAGGTTATGACATCTACTGTAACACAGACAGTAGAACTGAAACACACCTGTAAAAGAAAGCAGTAAATAACACAAATAATTGTTCACCCAGTTCAGTGTCAACCACACCTACATCTGGGGGCTACCAAGACAGGGAGGAAATTTACTATTAGTAGAATTAATTCAGAGCCAAACAACCAGTTTGCACTCTTCACTTAAGACCTACCCAATGACACTTCAGCCTAGAACCTACTAGACCAGAGTTTCCCACTCACTCCCCTTCAATCACCACAATGATATCAATAAACAATTACAATTGAGATATGAAGACACACTTCAAACACGCGTTGATCTTGCTTCACAGCTTTGATCAAGAGACATAACACTCTTACTTAAAAGCTTTGAGTGGCACAATGAACACAACAGTTCACTAACGCTAAACCAGAGCAATCATACAACAGATAATTGTCTGGCCAACAAGGAATCCTAAGACTCCTAAACACACGTGAAGAACAAAGTTCTTCACTCACAAATCACACTCACAAATCACACTCTCCAATCTCTCTCCAGAAGCTCTGCCCTATTAGGAATGATCCTTCTGTTATTTATAGCAGCAGACTTGCTTTGGGCCTTGATGGAGAAATTAGGTTTACCCAAGATAAACCTCTCTTCACGAAGCTGCGCACATCCAATTGAGTCAGGGGCATTCCAGGTTATCCTTAGCAGTTCCTGTTATGTCTCCTAAGATAACTAGACTTCCTAAAATGTTTCCTGAAGTATAGCCTAAGCTAATAACAGAAAAACTAAAACTGCACGCCCTGATGTTATATGCTTCATGACATTCAGTCATGATATCCAGCTTCACTTACCCTTAGCTTTCCCTGCAAAACACTCTTCATGTATGTCATAACATCAATTATGACATTCATACATATTCCAATGTTTTACCATAAAATGCAGCCAATTAAAAGCATCTACAAACTCCCCCTTTGGCAAAATTTTGGCTAAAATACTCTATTACAATCTCAGAGATTACAAGCAGCAGAAGTCATATAATTTGTCATGCAGGAAAGCAAGCTAAAACACACTCACACTGTTAGCTCTCATCTTCTCAGGGTCAACTTGTTCACATACAATCATCTGTTAGTCAACACTACAGATGTAACAATGTTTTGAGTAACATTCTGAGTTACTCCCCCTCCACTAATGCATACCACATCAGTTGTACACAACCTGCAGCCAACCTGCAGTCACACACAAATTATCCAGGCTTTTCTAGATGTCAATACATTCAGGATGACATCCTGAAGAACACAATCATCTGTTACATCCTATGCTACTCCCCTTGAAAAGATGCACAACCACACACACATTCTGCAAACACCCTGCAGATACACACAACTAGCATTTATTCTACTACTTGGTCCCATCAAGGAACACACACATCTAACATACATTCCTACACTCATTAGGAACTCACACATTCTAACATTAGCAGCCGCCACTCAACCAAGTCTTTCACTTGTTCTTCCACATATGAACCTGCTGTTACTACCTAACACTTCTCCCCCTTTTTAGCCACAAATTAGATCATAACTAAACTATTAGTGCAGATCAAAATGACTAACATTACAGAAGTTAGGGGTTATTACAAAAAAACTGCTCATGGAGAGCATAAAAAATTTCAGCTGTCAAATAAGGTTTAAAATCTAAAGCAAGGATACATAAAAGCATCACTAGTCACACCAGCACCAGCAACACATCCTCATCAGCCCAAGCAAACCAGCAAGACACCAATCACCACCATATTAATCTTCCTCCTCAGAAGAGCTGGAGTCACTGTCATCACTATCCTTCTCAGAACTTGCAGCAACTTCCTCTGATGCAGCATCTTGGTCATCAGACCCATCATCTTTGTCCTTAGCATTTTGAGTAGACTCCTTATCTTCATCTTGCTCAAGAGTCCTGATCAACCTTTCAATTTTTTTCTTCCTTGCTTCCAACTCATTGCAACTTTCTTTTAGTATGGAAATAACCTCAGCCATTCCTGTGTTAGAGCTCCCTTTGGATGTCTCTGCTGATGTCATGACAATGTCAGGAACATGAGTTCCTTGAAACAACTTGTGATGGAAAGACAAAGGGATCTCTCTCTTGCTAGCAGAATCATTCTCTACTGACTTAATATTATTCCACAGATGAGGGAAGGGAATGCAATGGGGCCCTTGATACTATAGCTCCCTACATGCTTCATAGTTTGATCAAAGATATAGGTCCCATAGTCAAATTTGGCTTTGGTTCCAACAACATAGATAAATCTCCCAAGGATAGTTGCCACAGTTGATTTATGATTTGTGGGCACCCAATTTGCAGCACCAATCTTGTGTAGTATAGCATACTTCACACTCAACTTGCTTGCACCCAGCTTTCCTTTTGATGGTCAACTTTTGACCTGGTTCCCTGTAATCACTTGACACACTTTGTTGTCAGATGCAGCTATATTCTGTTGTCCTCTATCTGATCTTTCAAGATAGTTGTTGATGATGGTTAAAGAGAAATTGACACATTTCCCTTTAACATACACCTTGCCAAACTCATTAGATTTCCCATCAGCACATTCTTCTGACAGATTAACTATGAATTCTTTGACAAGTAGTTCATAGCACTGAGTGAATCGAGTGACAGTCTTCAGCAAGCCAGCATCATGAATAAGATTCATGATCTCTTTGTTTTCAAGAGCATTCTGAGCAAGCTCTCTCTACAAAGCCAACCTCTTCTGATAGACATATTTCCATCTGTTTACACTAGATGGATAATGGAAGGAGACATTGTCAATGGGAACATCTGAACAATAGCAGCCAGTTTGCTAGTTGTGGGTTTCTTCTTTGGTTGGATGTTAGTGACATCGCAAGCAACATCAGACTCAGAGTCTGATTCAGAGCTATTTTGGGCCTTCCTCTTCTTTGGAACAACCTTGCTCTAACCTTTGGTAGGTCCAACCATAGTCCTCTTGGTCCCAACCTTCTTTGTAGGAGAGTCCTACACACTAGCCTTCCTCCCTTTCCTAGTTATGAGCCTTTTGGCTATAATAGGGTTGATAGTGGCAACCAGATCATTGTATGAGTACTCATCAAGGTTTACAATATCAACATTGTCCTTCTGAACCTCATCAACATTGTCCTTATCACTTTGGATGTGACTATCCTGTTTTTCAGAGGCTTGACCCGTGTCAATGTCCTTTTGAGTAGTTGTCTCCAATGTTTCAACCTCATGAATGACATCCGTTTGTTTATCCAGATGAGGAGCAGAACCCTCAGTGCTAGAGGGAATAGATTTTCTTGGCACATCATGAGGCTCACTCAGAACCCTAGTTACCAAATTGGCAATGATGTTGTGTATTTTCCTAGCTTCTTCCGCATTGATGTCATCATTAGGAGTGGAGGTTATAGACTGAGAGGCCTGACCTGTGACTAGGTCTTTGGGTCTTCTTGCATGTGAATATCGTGGTTTCTTCACTAACAGTCCTTCTGGAGTTAGCATGCGCAGAGGAGCTACCACAAGAACCTCATTAGGGTTGCTAGAATCAGGTCTAACATCAACATCTGTATCAATGATGATGTTCATCCTTTTGGAAGGGGAGGATTTTGGATGTTGAGACATTCTTGGAAACTTTGATCGCGAGAGAAAGGGTTTTTTGTGCTTGTTTGAAGATATATGGAAGATGAAACGTTTGTATGGGCACCAAATGAAGTAAGCATAATGTGTGAGGATGCTCGAGGGGTAATATTGCACAAGAGGAGGGAACTTAATATTTTGACCAATCACCATATGATTAATTTTCAAAATACAATTCCCAGTTAACATTAATTGCTATAAACTCTCATAAAGACACGTCCTCAACTTGCTTTGTGAACTTTCAAATTGAGTGGCCTTGAGACCTCTGGTAGCCATGTTAGCACTATGTAGAACAATGTTTTGAACCTTTCTAAGTTGATGCTGGTTATCCCTATGTCTGAATCTTTTGGATTTATCTGAGTTTGTATTGATGTTACCCTTGATGTCACAGTACAAGGTCATGACATCCAGAGTGACATAGCTTCCTTTATGATCATTTGTCATGGACTCCATCAAATTCCAGTATAGCAAATCTGGATGACCATTCTTTGGATGTCCTTCCTTGGCTTGCCTACCAGTCTCACATTTACCATAGCCTGTTCTTCCATCTAGAGGAAACTTAGGAGTTCCTCTTACTAATTCCTTGGTTATGGTCTTCTTCATCCTTTGAAGATGTCTACCTTTTTCTAACCATGTCCGATCCTTCTTTTCTTCATTGATCAAGACAGTTAGGTTACTTCTGGGCTCCCATAAGTAACATTTGTTCTTGGCTCTAGATCCCCTCATGATTTCCTCACCTTCTTTATTTGTGACAACACATTTACCCTTAGTAAATTTGACACTGAGACCTTGGTCACAAAGTTGACTGATACTGATAAGATTAACAGTCAGTCCTTTAACCAACATGACGTCATTCAATCTTGGAACACCTGGACAATCTAGTTTTCCAGCTCCTTTGATTTCTCCTCTAGCTCCATCACCAAATGTTACATGACTTGAGGAATGAGGTTTGAGGTTTACCACGAGATTCTCTATTCCAGTCATATGTCTCGAGAAGCCACTGTCAAAATACCAATCTTCTTTGGTTAGCATCCTTAGAGAAATGTGAGCTACTAAAGCCACCTTCTTAGCAACCCATTGTCTTTTCTTGATAAGGGCTTCCATTTTGGCTTTGTCTTGATTCTGTTTCTTGACATAGCCACCCTGTTTGGATTTGCCTTGATAACAATGACTAGGAAATCCATGCAGCCTGAAGCACAAAGGTTTAATGTGTCCAAGTCTTCCACAGTAGTAATACCTATACCCTTGGAATTTATTCTTGGTCAGGTTTCTACTTCTGTTCCCCTGATGTTGTAACATTGGTCGTGACATCCGGTTTGACCTCTGATTTTTAATCTTTGGCTTCTTGGACCCCTAGACGGGTTTCTGTTCACCAACAAATCCCAGACCAGACATGTTACCTACTGTCTGACCACTCTGTAGATTTTTTCTAGAGTGTCAGTCCTAGGGTTCAACATCCTTATGGATTTTGACATTTTCTCCAGATTGGATTTCAACAAGCTGGCTTCACTTTTGAGAGACTCTATTGTTGCAAGATGCTCCATCTTTTCAGCCTCTAACTCCCTTATGAGTTTATTCTGTTTCTCTCCTTGCTGATATAAGTCTACACTTCTGATGCAAAGCTTCTTATATGAAGCTGCAAGTTCCTCAACAGTTAGCTCATCTTCACATGAGTCATCATCAGATATGCATACACTGGTTAGAACATTGACATGTTTGGCAGACTCTTCTTCTGATCCACTTTCTGAGTCTCCATCAGACCAGGTGACATTTAGGCCTTTCTTCTGTTTCTTTACATAGGTGGGACATTCAGTTCTAACATGTCCATATCCTTCACATTCATGGCATTGGACCCCTCTGCCCTAGTAAGGTTCCTCTTCAGAGTTACCCCTTCTGCTGATGTCAGAGGAGCTTTTCTTGACATAAGGCTTAGACTTATGGTCTATTCTTTTGATCAGTTTGTTAAATTGTCTTCCAAGCATGGCAATGGCTTCTGACAAATTCTCCTCATTGTCTTCCTCCGATTCATCTTCAGTGTTTGAAGCAAGAGCTATGCTTTTTTTCTTTTTCTCTACAACTTGATCACTCATTCCCATCTCAAAGGTTTGGAGAGAACCAATGAGTTCATCCACCTTCATATTGCATATGTCTTGAGCTTCTTCAATGGCAGTGACTTTCATGGCAAACCTTTTAGGAAAAGATCTGAGAATCTTCCTCACAAGCTTCTCTTCAGACATCTTTTCTCCCAAAGCTCCTGAGGTATTGGCAATTTCAAGGATATTCATGTAGAATTCATGAATAGTCTCCTCCTCCTTCATTCTCATATTTTCAAACTTAGTGGTTAGCATTTGTAATCTTGACATCTTGACTTTAGAGGTTCCTTCATGGGTTGTTTTAAGTGTATCCCAAACCTCTTTGGCCAGTTCATAATGATGTACCAGTATGAAAATATGCTTGTCAATTCCATTAAATAAGGCATTCAAAGCCTTAGAATTCCCAAGGGCCAATGCCTCTTGTTCTTCGGTCCATTCTTCTTCAGGTATAATCACAGATACTCCATCTTTATCAGTCTTCACTGGATGTTCCCGTCCTGAGTTCGCAGCTCTCCATGGCTTGCTGTCTAAAGACTTTAAGAAGGCTATCATCCTAGGTTTCCAGTAGTCATAATTGGATCCATCCAGAATTGATGGTCTATTTGTGAAGCCTATATCCTTGTCCATAGTACCAGAATTTATCTTCACCTAGATCTCACCCAGAAATAACAGGCAGGGTGCCTGCTCTAATGCCAATTGAAATTCTAGGTACCCAACAGTGGATGTTAACATGGATGTTATGACATCCACTGTAACACAGACTGCAGAACTTAAACACACTTGTAAAAGAAAGCAGTAAATAACACAAGTAATTGTTCACCCAGTTCAGTGTCAACCACACCTATATCTGGGTGCTACCAAGCCAGGGAGGAAACTCACTATCAGTAGAATTAATTCAGAGCCAAACAACCAGTTTGCGCTCTTCACTTAAGACCTACCCAATGACACTTTAGCCTATAACTTACTAGACTAGAGTTTCCCACTCACTCCCCTTCAATCACCACAGTGATATCAATACACAATTACAATTGAGATATGAAGACACCCTTCAAACACACCTTGATCTTGCTTCACAACTTTGATCAAGAGACATAACACTCTTGCTTAAAAGCTTTGAGTGGCACAATGAACACAACAGTTCACTAACACTAAACCAGAGCAATCATACAACAGACAATTGCCTGACCTACAAGGGATCCTAAGACTCCTAAACACACGTGAAGAACAAAGTTCTTCTCTCACAAATCACACTCTCCAATCTCTCTCCAGAAGCTCTTCCCTATTAGGAATGACCCTTCTGTTATTTATAGCAGCAAACTTGCTTTGGGCCTTGATGGAGAAATTAGGTTTACCCAAGATAAACCTCTCTTCATGAAGCTGCGCACATCCAATTGAGTCAGGGGCATTCTAGGTTATCCTTAGCAGTGCCTGTTAATGTCGCCTAAGATAACTAGACTTCTTAAAATGTTTTCTGAAGTATAGTCTGAGCTAATAACAGAAAAACTAAAACTGCACTCCCTGATGTCATACGCTTGAAGTAGGGGTGGTCATGGATGATTAATGTCCAAAACCAATCCATAACCATATATAATCCATATATTACAACCGGTTATTAAAACCAAATCTCATAACCGGTTTTTATCTTTTAAAATGGTTATAAACCGGTTATATCCATAACCAATTTTATAATTAGTTTTGATTTAATTTTATTTTAAAATTGATTTTTTTTCAAAATCATAATATTGTTAAAATAACTATTGTTTCTTTTAAGTTCATAATTTTTGGTCTCTAAATATTCAAAATCATAATTACTATTATTGTTTAAATTCATAATTACTATTGTTAAAATTCATGAATGAAAAGTTCATTCAGTTCCTTCATTATTAAATGAAAAGTTAGTTAATTGAATGGATTCAATTTAACTATAAATATATATCATTTCATCTAATTCATCTCCATAATTAAAAAATATCAGTTTAGTTTTATATTTTAAATTTATTAAACCAATTTAACAATTAAATAATAATATTTGTTACAGTTATTCCAATTTATCTATTTTTGGTTTCCTATATAATTCGTTGATTTGTAATTAGAAATATGTGTTATTAAAAAATGATAATTATTTAATATTTAAATATGATTTTTGTATATAAATTACAATAAAAAAATAAACGGTTGTTGTCGTTTGAACAGTTATTGGATTAAATTAAAATTCTTATTTGAGATGGTTAAAAACTAAAAAATAAAATAAAAAGAATATGATCTAAATTTGTATTGATTGAATTAAACGGCAAGTCTATTTTGATTGTAGATATGATATTTTTTTTCTTTTTGTAGTCATTTAATTTGTGTGAACTGGAGGACTAATTTAAATAAAGAAGGACAGAGTAAATTAAAATTTTAATTACTATTGTTATTTTAACAATATTATGAATTTCAAAATCATAATATTCAAAATCATAATTTTTGGTTATGAATTTTAAACAATAGTTATTTTAAAATTCATTAAATTTTTATTTACTGAAAAAAATTAAAACAATATTTTTTTTGAAAAAAAATTGACTAATTTAGTTTTTATTTTGGATATGGATGTCCAAATTCTGGATTTGGTTAAAACCATATTAAAAATATATCCAAAATGTATATTTGGTTAAAACCATACTAATAATTAACCGGTTTTTAATAACCGGATTTGGATATGGATATGGATTATTTAAATAACCGGTTTATTTAAACACCCCTAGCTTGAAGTCATGACATTTAGTCATGACATCCAACTTCACTTACCCTTAGCTCTCCCTGCAGAACACTCTTCATGTATGTCATAACATCAGTTATGACATTCATACATACTCCAATATTTTTCTATAAAATGCAGCCAATCAAAAGCATCTACACTTTTCACGAGAAAAACAACGAATGCATATTCGACTCGATGATACCTTCCAAAGTACACATTTCTAACAAAATTTGTTTTGACATCATTAAAATAAGTATTGAGACACCTTTCCCTCACATACTCCCCCTTTTTTATGATGGCAAAACAATAGCAAAACAGTTGATCACATTGTGTAATATCATCCTCCTCCTTACTTTATGCATTCATCTAGAAACAATCTGAATGTTTGACCCGTTTAGTAGAATGCTTTGTTGTTTTTGCTAGGCCTCTTCTCCCCCTTTCACAACATCAAAAGGAAAGAAGTAATAGGTCGACGAAAAACATAGTATATTGAGTTATGCATAGTCACAGAATTTGCACCAGGTAAGCATTAACAAACATTCACATATAATGGTGTTAATGAAAAATGCATGAGAAGATAAATAAAGAACACGACAAATGAACGAAAGAAGTAAGTGCCATTACAAAGATTAAAACTAACATAGTTCCATGTTTTATTTAATCAAACAAACATAATAAGAAACGAACATGAAAATGTAATGAACAAGATATAAAATTACATGCACAACAACACACAGAGAATCTTCAAGGCCTCCTCCCCCTAAAATGATGGCCCTTCCGCGAAATTGATAGTCATGAGGTGGTGGAAGGTGTTGCTCATCTATCCGCTCTGTAAGTTCTAGCACAACTCGATTAACAATGTTGAAGCTAGTAGTGAGAGCACGGTTTTGACCTACAAAATATTCAGCCATGCTATCAAAATGACCCATCACTGCTGTCGCAAACGTGTTGAAGTTATTTGTGTGAGCCTGAAGTTGGTTCTGTAGATTTGTAAATCGCTCATCTTGTGCAGTGACAAAGTTTTGTTGTTCGAGTTGCATGTTCCTCATCATTTCAAGGAGTTCATCATTATTATGTTGGGGACGCAGAGGAGATGGAGACACATAATTCCAATTAGTTGTCTCTTGATAATCCTAATCAGTTCTCTATGGCATGTAATTTGAACCATGTGTGGTCCAACCCATGTGTTGCCATTCACCCCATCCTTGGTTTCCATCTGAGTCCAAAGGGGGTGATTAATCTAACCAACCACTATTATCCTGTTCACCAGCATTAATATTAGTGTCCATTAGATTACCACCTTCTTCTTCTTCTTCGTCTTTTTCATTTTCATTAGATTCCTGCAGACAAGAACTAGTTGCCTTAACAATAAATCTGTAGCGCGTCTGACGAGGATCCCATATGTATCCCATCATAGTTAAAATTTTTTTGACAAAAACCTTCGTCGGATGTCAAAGTTTTGTATGAGATACTAGGAACGACCACTTCAGCATTGTTGAAGACAGATTGGATGAAGGAACCATATGATAGTGCAGTCCTTTGGCCAGAGTCTTTCAAAGAATAGATTTTTCTCGCAATGTAGTGAGGACAATTAATTTTGATCTTCTTTTTCAAGTTATATATCAAATAAACCTCAGCTTGGTCAACCCAAGAATAGCCTCCTTTCTTGGGCCGAAGAATGTGAGAGACAATCCATTAGAAAATTCTTTCAACAAGTTTCAACCGACCAGTTGTGACCGACTTTGGAAAAAGATCGCTTGCCACTATTTCATCAGCATATGGTTTCTTTAGCATGGAGTTCAAGGCTTCCTTGAACTCATAACCATCCAAGGTTATAGTACCCGTGACCTTAATCAATGGATCAACAGTTATGGGAGACATGTTGAAGAGATCTTTCCCAACAGAGTCATATACATAGACTTTATTATTTCCAATTTTGGTACTGAACTCAAATCCTTTGAACATTCCTTGAAGACCAGTATAGAAGATTCTGACTAAATCCTCATTATATTTGTTATCGTATTCCAAAAACTGATTGAAATTCTAAGCATCTAGAAGTTCAAGAACTTCTTGGATATGCATTCTTTCAGCAGCTTTGCGATAATAAACAAATTGTTTGGCAATTGACCGCTTGCTCAGATTTCCCCCATACAATTCAACATATTCAGGAGGTAATAAAGAAAGAGCAGTTACCAGTAGACTAGCCCTTGATGTTCCAGCTTGATAGGATGAAGCTCTGGTTGTTCTCTTGCCTGTAACCCTTCTTATAGCCATGAGATGCAACACTTGAAGAAGATGAATAGTAAATTAAGTTTGTGTTTTGATGAGAGACTCACTAGAATCCTTGAGTATTAAAGAAATTAGGTTTTGATAGAGATTTTGGGAAGAGGAGAAATAGAGAATAGCTTTGTGTAGATGCAATGTACCAATGCTAATTATGATGTTTGAATACATAGAAAGACTGAAAACATTAAATGGGTCAAAGAATTTTGAACATTTCATAAAAAAAAGAAGGATTTTTCAGAAAAATCGAGCGACGCATCGACGCATACTGACAAAATATAGACAATCAGAAAATTTCAAAAGTTGAGTCGACCAAAGGGTCGACCTGAGCAGACCCGCTTCTAAATCATGAAAAATTGCAATTTTATGAGTCGACCGGTGTCCTGTTTTGGTCGACTTAAACAGTAAGAATTAGCACAAATCATCATTTTGAGTCATAAAAGCATCAAAAAGAAATAAATAGATATCCTACACATATTTCAAACATTCAAATGGATAACACATGTTTAATCATGCAATAAACATCAATATTAAGACACAACTTGGTACACCAACTTACACATATGAAGTGATCAAGAGAATTTGATAGAGATGAATGATATTACCTCAACCGCGATCGATGATAGATGCCCTCATATATGAATCAGTTACTTCTTCATTTTATTACATAAAGACATAGAGAAGTACATATATAGAGAAATCATGTAATTATAAGACCCTAAACATGATCCGAGATGTCGAGAACGCCTAGTTCCTTACGGATGTGAAAGAAAGGCTATGTAGCAAGTGGTTTTGTAAAGATATCTGCATGTTGATTTTTGGAATCAACGTGCTCAAAGACCACATTACCCTTCTTCATATGATCCCTAAGGAAATGATGACGTACTTTGATATGCTTGGTGCATAATGTAATACAGGGTTCTTGGTTAGATTAATGGTGCTTGTATTATCGCATAAAATAGGAATACGCTCAAGTTTACATTGAAGTCGAGCAATTGTTGCTTAAGCAACAAGACTTGAGTGCAACAACTACCGGCCGCAACGTATTCCGCCTCGTCTATTGACAAAGCAACGAAAAATTGCTTTTTGCTATGCTAACTCATCAAGGAATTTGAAAAGAAATGACAAGTGCCACTTCTGCTTTTCCTATTCAATTTGCAACAGGAAAAGTCGGAATTGGAATAGCCAACCAAGGAACAATCACTACCCTTGAAATACCAGAGCCCATACTTTGGAGTACCAGAGAGGTATCTAAGTATGTGCTTGATGGCTTTCAAATGAGATTCCTTGGCACATGATTGATACCTCGGACACATACAAACACTAAACATGATGTCGGGTCGAGATATGGTAAGATAGAGGAGAAAGTCGATCATACCTCTATACTTCTCACCTCCACATCCTTACCATTCACATATCGATTATGGTTTGCACATGTAGTCATCGAAGTGTCAATTGCCTTGGAGTTTGCCATGTCAAAATGCTTGAAAAGCTCAAGGAAATAGTTTGTCTAGCTCACGAACGTACCCTCTTTGAGTTGCTTGATTTTCAATCCAAGAAAATAGTTGAGCTCTCCCATCATGCTCATCAAGCAGAAGGCGTATAGCCTCGAGTCGGGAAACCGACACATGATTTTCCTCATAGTCGATTCCCTCCTATTGGTTATACCCTTGCGCAATTAAGCGCACTTTGTTACATGTTATAACTCCATTTTCATCCAATGTGTTCCTAAACACCCATCGGGTGCCAATTACTCGATGGCCTTATGGAGGAGGGACAACGTTCCAAACCTCATTTCTTTTAAACTGATTTAATTCCTCTTGCATTGATAGGAACCAATGTTCATTGAGTAATTCCTTTTTAAGGTATTTAGGCTCAACCTGAGAGACGAAAGCAAAGTGATAATAGAAGTTACTTAACTTAGATCTTATGGTCACTCCTTTGAAATGTCACCGAGAATGTTGTCAATAGGATGATCTTTAGAAGACTTCTAAGATGGAGGAAGCCCATCAATTTTATTAGAATGATCCTCCTCAATCTCCTCACGATGGTGATATTTTTCCTCCTCAACTTTCACTGGTTTAGGTTGATCAATTCCTTTTTCAGTGTCTTTGAGTATGTCTTCAGAAGATACACCTGCAACATGAAAAGAAATACCTTTTCTGACATTTTTCGGATAAGTTTCTTTAAAAGTGACATGAAGATATTATTCAACAATAAGTAACCTGTTATTATATATCTTATATGCTTTAATTGACTAAGAGTGTCCAAGAAAGATACCTTCATCTACCTTGGAGTCAAACTTACCAAAACTTTCCTTACCATTGTTCAGCACAAAACACTTACAACCGAATACATGAAGGTGAGATACATTGGGCTTCCTCCCTTTCAAAAGTTCATACAAAGTTTTATTGAGAGTAGGAAGGATTAGCACTCTATTCAAAACATAACAAGCCGTACTAATGGCATCGACCCAAAAATATTTAGAAACGCCACTTTCATTGATCACAAGTCTTCCTAATTCTTCCAAAATTTGATTTTTGCATTCCACGACCCCGTTTTGTTGAGGGGTATGCGGCTCGAAAAAATTATGATCAATTCCATGCCTACCACAATATTATTCAAATAGATTATTTTCAAACTCACCTCCATGATCACTTCTAATTGATATATTGTTTGTGTTCAACTTGTTTTGAGAAAGTTTGGCAAATTTTTCAAAGGCGAAAAAAGTATCGCTCTTGCTAGCCAAGAAGATAGTCCAGCAAAATCTAGAGAAACCATCGACTATAACAAAATCATAGTAGTTAGCACCTAGACTCTTAATTCTAGATGGTCCAAAGAGGTCCATATGAAGAATTTCAAGGGGTCTCATAGTTGAAACAATGTTTTTAGATGTAAATGAGATCCTTATTTGCTTCCCCATTTGTCACGCATCACATAAGTGATCCTTTGAAAACTTGATTTTTGGTAAGCCTATCGTTAGGTCCTTAGAGACTACCTTGTTTAGAAAGTCAAAATTGATATAAGCCAAACGTCTATGCCACAATCATGAGTCTTCACTCATAGTGATGAGACATTTGTCGTTACTCAGTGATATTTCACTCAAATCCAGCATATACACATTATTTACCCTCAATCCATTAAACACATCCCCCTTTTTATCATAATTTTAAATCATGCAACAATCCTTTTAAAAATATACTTTGTATCCCTTGTCACATAATTGACTAATACTTATAGGTTTTTGTTTAAGATCCTCAACTAGTAATACATCAGAGACAGTAGTAGACGAGGGATTACCTACACTACATTTTCCAAGTATTACTCTGTTATTCTCTCCATAGGTTAAAAATACCTTATTCTTTGCCACAAAGTTAATGAAAAGAGATATGTCTCATGTCATATGTCTTGAGCATCAACTATCAAGAACTCATCTTCTCTCCATAGGCTAAAGACTTTGTACCTATAAAAAAACAATCAAATGAAATAGGTACCCAATTGTTTATTGGGTCCTTGGTTGTGAGTGAAATCTTGGTTGCATTTATGTAACCATTGATAAACTCCTTTAGGAACTAAAAATCTTCTAAAGCGACATTTAGCAATGGTATGACCCCTTTTGCAACAATACAAGCAAGTGAGGTTAACCTTGGTATCACTTTTGTTAACTTGATTTTTGATCATATATGTATATTTTTGATAAGGATTAATCATGATTTTTCTAAAGTGTGATCTATCAATAGCAAAAGTGATTTTTGGTTCAAGAGCCTTGTCATGTTTGGCTTTAAGAGTCCTAACCTCTTTTTGCCAAATATGACAAGTATTACATCCAAAGTTTACCCATCTAATTTTTCCCCTCAAAATATACCTTTATTACTTCCACCATGGATGCAGAGATCTTTTTCTCCAAGTGAGTAAAAAATTGTTTGTTTGAGGCTAAATGTTTAAAGGCTTCCTTAGCCTCATGTTGTAAGGTGTCAAAGGCATATTGTAATTTAGAATGAGACAATTTACTAGAGTTTTCATATTTACAATGTCGTACCTTTTTATTCTTCTTCTTTTGAAGAGCCGAGATACAAAGGTTAACGAGCTCTTCTTCGTCACTTGAACTGTCATCCCCGAATGACTCACTATTACTTTTCCAAGCGATGTAAGCTCTTCTAGGCTTATCCTGTTTCTTTTGTGAGAGATTACTCTCCTTTCCTTTGTCCTTCTTCATCAATGGACAATCCGGCTTATAGTGTCTGGCTTTTCCTTAATTAAACCATGATCATCTTGCTTTACTACCCTTATTGCCTTCATTCTTGGAAGACCTTGATTGTCTTCTAAAATTGACGAGATTATTTTTGGAATGTTGGATACCATTCTTCTTTACATAGCGATTGTATCGCTTCACGAACAACCTCATATCCTCATTCGTTTCTTCATCATTGTCATCACTCGATTCATTATCACTTAGCTCTTTTGCGGAGGACTTTGAACATGAAACCTTTAGAGCTATTGACTTTTTTCCGTATCTTTGGTCCTTTGTTTCTTTTCCTTTTTCTCAAATTGATCAAGACTAATGAGCACTTGCTCATGTTCTTGGAGCTTTCTAAATAAAGTTGTAATGTCCAAAGTCATGAGGTCATTGGCTTCCTTAATGGCCGTGACCTTTGGTTGTCACTCCCTAGTAAGACACTTTAAACTTTGTTAGTAGTAACGCCATTGGAAATTGGTCTACCAAGTGAGTTTAGTCAATTGATTAAATGAGTAAATCTCTTGCATGTCGGAAATAGTTTCCCCTTGCTACATGTGAAAGAGATCAAACTCTTGAGTCAAAGTGTTTATTTGAGCTAGTTTGACGTCATTAGTTCCCTCATGGGAAACTTGCAATGTGTCCCACCTAGCTTTAGCAGTCGTACAATGTGAAACTCTATAATACTCATCAACTCCCAAGGAGGAGATCAGAATATTTCTATCTTTTCAATCGTAGTTATACTTTTTCTCATCTTCTTTATTCCATTGTGCTTCTGGCTTAAGCACAACAACATTATTTTCATCGATCATGGTAATTTCCATAGGACCGTTCAATATAATGTTCCATACCTTTCTATCAATGGAATTGATATGCACACGCATACAATCTTTCCAATAACTATAATTATCACCATTAAAAACAGGTGCTCTATTGTAAGCCCCTTTTGGTTCGTTTTCCATATTCTAAGAAGTTATATGCGAAGCACGAAATAAACTGGTGCTCTTTATATAACTTGATAGACGATGGCAATTATCTAGAACAGGGGTTGATTAGATAACTTATCCTTAAACAGAGTCGGCGCTTATAATAAATTGGTTTTTAAAAATTTTTAAGCAGAAGCGGCCAAGGAACTACGATCGTCTAAACGAACCGTTATCAAAAAGATCATATATACGCTATGCCTATATGGAACACTGATAAAGATGAGAAATCGAATCAATAGTTTGAACACAAACCAATATGATTTTGTTCACTAAAAGTTGTTCAATTTCCAATGCTTGTGAAAAATAAACTCAAATAGAAAAATAGCTCAAAACATTTATATTCAAGCAATTTGTCAAACACTTGGTGTGCAAAGCACTCCAAGTAAAATTCACTAAGTAAATGTAGTGCTAAGCTTTTCTGATTAAAACTAATACGATTGTAATGAGTTTTTTAAATGTGTTTCAGCACTACAATAAACTAGAATTTTAGTTAACCAATTTGATTTCACACAAACATAAAAATTCAGAAATGAAAATAGAGAAAAGAGAGAACAACACCAATTTGTTGAGGCAGTTCTCCCGTCGTCCTTGCTCAGGGTACGTCTACCCTCAATTCTAAAAATAGAATTCAGACCTGTATATAGAACCTATTGCAAATTGTTTTTATAAGAGAAGTAGTAGAAATCAAACACTCAATCATAATTGTTGATGTTGAACCTATGCCTTATCTTCCTTTGATTCAAGATGAATCGAGTCCTTCAAATGTGATGAGTAAACCTCCGATTACGGCACCACCTTTGAAAAACCCAACGGTTTTCAATTCTTTGCCCGACTGATGTCACACACAATTCGAACCTAAACCTTCCATCCACAATTCTCCTGTTAACGCTACCAAATTGGAAGAACCTTCTATTCTTCAATTACCTTCGCTCGACTGAATCTGTGAAGGAACAATTTATGCAAAACCCCCAAAATTAAAGATTCTTGGAGGACAAAACCCAAACGGCTTTATTCAAGAAAAACCCACAGATCTCTCAAACCAAACCCGATACACCGATCCTATGTTTGGACGTTATCACTTCAATGATACAGAATGCACAACAAAAATGATAATGTTTATTTGTTGAGAAAATGCAAGAAAGAGGATGAAGATGATGAGAGCAAAATAAGCGTATATTTTCACTTTTCTTGTTATTTTGTGAAGAATGAGCTAACACAATATATATGCAAACCTTTGACCAAATAAGCAACATAACAGACACTTTAAAAGACAAACAAAACAAAAAAACAGTGTCAAACAAGCGAGAGGTCAACCTAAAGAATAGGGGGACGACTTGAGCTATCCCGAATACAGAATTATGAAGAAAAATACTTTTTGCATTGACAGGAACATGTTCATGCATCCATACAAAGCAACCCATTTTTGACAAATAGAAATACACGGTATGAGTCGACCAGAGGATCGACATGAGCTCTCCTGAGAGAAAAATACAAAAATTCACTTTGCGTGAGTCGACCTAAGCAAGCTTTGGGTCGACTCAAAGACTCAGAACTTGCAAAAATGTTGATTTTGATGTCTTGCTATTTCTAATTGCTTCTAATGCACATCTAATTCAACAAACTTGATCAAACTCGCATAGAACACATATAATGTTTTTCTATATGAATGGACACATTTTTAGGATAAATGCTTGACACGAGAAAAATAATGAATGCATATGCGACTTGATGATACCGTCCAAAGTACACATTTCTAACTAGATATGTTTTGACATCATTAAAACAAGTATTGAGACACCTTTCCCTCACAATTGATGATAATTTATTGGTAATTCATGAGAAAAAATAGCCTAACTTAGTTTTAGGATTTTATTTTGATATAAAATAGGGTCTGGGGTGATAGGGGTTAGTGGTGTAGACTTTAGAGTGATAATCTGTGGTGAAAGTGCTTTTAAAAAAAGTGATTTTTGGGGTTTGAAATAGTGTGAGTCGACCGCTAGAACCCCTGGGTCGATCTGAGGTCACCCAAATGTAATATTGTGAAAATTTGAATAGCATTAGTTGACTCATAGGCCTTGCGTCGACCTAAGAACCCTACACATCGACCTTTGGGTTGACTTATAGGCAGAAAATGCCAGAAATGGTTTTGATAATAACTTTTTAACCGTTAATCCAAATGGCGAACCGTTCGAAGCGTCGGAAAGCTAATGAGCAAAACTTTAAATGGGATAATTAGATGAATCATTTTCCGAATATTTTTATGTCTAATATCTTGAAGGATGTGATTGTTGCTTGTTGTGTACCTTAAGAAGTCGTGTTCTAAGCGACGAATCTTGAGTGTTGTTGCAAAGATGTTTTAATGATGTTGTTGTGATGTTAATGATGGTAATATGAAAATGTTTTAATGATGTTATTGTGATTTTAATGATGGTAATACAAATATGTTTTAATGATGTTGTTGTGATGTTAATGATGGTAATAAGGGTATGTTTTAATGATGTTGTTATGATGTTAATGATGGTAATATGAAGACGTTTTAATGATGTTATTGTGATGTTGATGATGGTAATAGGGGTATCTTTTAATGATGTTATTGTGATGTTAATGATGGTAATAAGAAGATGTTTTAATGATGTGGTTGTGATTGCATAATATATATACACATATTATGTTGTTATTGTTATTGGCCAATTTGGGCGGTGTACGATAACCATGGTGGTGGGTTATTATGCATGATAATGTTGTTGTTGTATGCACAATTGGTCACATTGCATACATTTATGGATAAATGGTCTGGTTTTGTTGAGCCTAACATTGCATTGTATGGATTGGACTGGTAGCTAATTCGAAGGTGATGGATCAGTGAGTGGTTCTAATCCTAGGAAGTGGGGATCAGAACGGTGAACCTGAGTGTTCACGAAAATTGGTACCATATGCATATGCATTGAGTCTGGTTGTGAGTTTCATTGCATTATATTTTTAACTATGTTGCTATGTTTCTAATATGTAGTATTGTTATGATTAATTGAATTTGTTATCATGTGATTCCATATTGGTGGATGGATAATTGGTGTTGATGTTGTTTGTTGACTAATATGAGTTAAGTAGCTGAATTGTTGTTGTGTTATCTTTGTGTTTGGATAACTTGGTGTTGGTGTTTGGTGTGTTGTGTTGTAGAATGGGCATTGTGCCACAATGGTTGATTTGTGTGTTTAGAAGTGTTTAACATGCTTTATATTATATTGTCATGATATCTCACCGCTTCTGTATGAATATTGCCTCCACGTGGATAATGTGAAGATAATTCGCAGTAGGAGCTCAAATGTGAGTGGAAGATGAAGTCTTCCATTTATTCTTTTAGTTTGGCGTCTGCTCTGATATGTAACACTGGGGTTATGGAACGTTGTGTGCTTTTTATCGTTCGTGGTTGATTAACATGTTTTATTTCTTATGATTGTTGTTTCTTTATGACACTATTAATTATGTTATGATGTGAGCTATTAACTGGAATGATTAAATGTTATTTCCACTGCTATATGAATTAACTTTCAGTTATGTTTTGTTGATAATGTTATTATAAATAATTTTTAAAAGGACATGTGTTACATATCTAATCGAATGAGTAAGTGTTTGTTGAAGGTGTGACATTCCTAAATAGTATTTTATTGGATGATTACTATGATTTCATTTATATTAAGGATTATTTAGGGTGTTACATAGTGGTACCAGAGCAGATTAGTCCGTCCGGCCAGGTTGTTTAGTTATTTTATTCCCAAGTATGCACCATGTGTGTGAAAACACTGTCGATGCTTGTTTTGTTTTCCATTTGCAGGCTGGGAATGAAATAAGTGGGGGAGAAGCATCTGCTTCTCTTGGATTCCAACTATTGAGTGCTTAGATATCGTGTTGCTGCATGCGAGAGTGCATTGTTGGATAGTTCAACTGTTTTGAGATGATGTGATCCTTGAGGGAAGACAGTCAGGTGTTCTCATTGGTCACTTCCAGGTGATAGGGAAAGCGATGTTTTGGCTAGAGTTAGGTAAGTGATGTTGGAGTATCCTGATGTCTTTCTTAAGGATGGGCATAGTCCTTCTTTAGTTGGAATCAGTGATGTTAGTCGTGGAGAGAATTAGTGGGAATTAAACCATATGTATACCAATCATTTGGATAGTGGTGTGGTGTGCTGTCGATTACAAGAGCTCAGGAAATGCTGAAGCTATGTTGTTTAAAACATTGAAGATGTTGTAGATTCGAGATTTCGTATGCTACCTTACTTGGGATATCTTTAGGGAAAACGATTAGGTATCGTTGATGTTGGATTCTATGTGAGTAGAGAGAAATGTGATGGCTAGTGTTATGCTAGTGGTGTGTGATCCCTGATGCTTTCTTGAAATATATCTGTGACTTGCCTTCAGATTGCAAAGTCGAGTTCAATGAAGGTATAAAGTTTTTCATCTGCTGCGCAGGTAGAAGGATTCTTGGAAGGTGGGACTTGTGTGGGAAGACTAGACCTTGTTGTGTCTTCCATGAAGGGAGAAAAGGTTATCGAGACTCATGCTAAGGGATTGGTGACTACTTCTCTGGTTTGTTTGAATTTTCCTCTGTCGATCATTGATAGAGACTTTGGTGTTGATGTTATTTGTTTCTTGTTTGGAAATCTTAATGTTATTTTGGGAATGAACTGGTTGGAGTTTAATCATGTTCATATGAATTATTATAACAAGTTGGTGCAGTTTCTTGCTCTAGATAATGAGGAAGAAGTTCGTTTTCTTATCTGCTAGAGGGTTGGAAGAGCTTTTGGAAGTGGAAGCTTAGGTGCTTATGTTGCTTGCGTCCTATTCTATGGAAATTCGATCTGTGATTGGTGAGTTGTAGGTGGTGCGCAAATTCCCAGAGGTTTTTCTAGATGATATTTAAGATGTGGCGCTAGAGAGAGAGGTGAAGTTTTCTATTGATCTTTTCCTTGGTACTAGACTTGTTTCTATGGCACCATACAGGATATCGACATCAGTGTTAACATATTTGAAGAAGCAAATAGAAGGGTTGTTGGAAAAAGGAATTTGTGAGACCAAGTGTGTTGCCTTGGGGAGTTTCAATGTTATTGGTAAAGAAAAAGGATATTAGTATGAGGTTGTGTGTGGATTACAGGTTGTTGAATAAAGTGAGGATTAATAATAAGTATCCGCTTCCAAGAGTATATGACTTGATGGACCATTTGGTAGGTGTTAGTGTGTTTAGCAAAATTGACTTGAGGTCGGGTTATCATCAAATTAGAGTGAAGGATGAGGATATTCAGAAGACGACTTTGAGTACTCGGTATGAACATTATAAGTATTTGGTGATGTCGTTTGGAGTTCCTAATGCACCCGGGGTATTCATGGAGTATATGAATAGAATCTTTCATACTTACTTAGATCAATTGTAGTGGTCTTCATTGATTACATTCAGATCTATTCTAAGTCAGAAGAGGAACCTCTTGAACATTATAGATTATGTTGCAAGTGTTGAAAGAGAACAAACTTTATGTTAAATTGTTAAAGTGTGAATTCTGGTTGAAAGAGGTGAGTTTTCTTGGTCATGTTATTTTAGGCGATGGTATTATTGTGGATCTATTCAAGGTAGATGCAGTTCTACAATGGGAGGCTCCGAAGTCAATGACTGGGATTATACGCTTTTTGGGCTTATCTGGCTATTACCGTAGGTTTATTGAAGGCTATTCTAAGCTGACACTTCCATTGACTCAGTTGAATAACAAAGTTAAAACTTTTGTGTGTGATATTCACCGTGAGAAAAGTTTCATTGAGCTGAAGAAGAGGTTGACTAAAACTCCAGTTTTGATTGTACCTAAATTGAATGGACCGGTTGTGGTGTATTATGATGCGTCCTTGATGGTTTTAGGTGGTGTGTTTATGCAAGAAGGAAAGGTTGTGGCTTATGCTTTATGATAACTGAGTTTATGAAAGGAATTATCCTACTCATGATTTAGAGTTGGCTGCATTGGTTTTTATGTTGAAGATTTGGAGGCATTATCTTTATGGTTCCAGATTTGAGGTTTATAGTGGTCATAAGAGCTTGAAGTATCTGTTTGACTAGAAAGAGTTGAATATGATGCAGAAGAGATAGTTGAAATTTTTGAAAGATTATGAATTTGGCTTGAATTATCATCTCGGTCAAGCTAATGTCGTGGTTGATGCCTTAAGTTGGAAGTCCCTGCATATGTCTGCTATGATGGTTAGAGAGTTGGAATTGATTGAGTAGTTCAAAGGCTCGAGCTTAGTCTGTGAGCTGACACCGCCGAGTGTGATGTTGGGTATGTTGAAGATCAATAATTATTTTCTTAATAATATTAGAGAGAGTCAAAAAGTTGGATGTGAAGTTGGTAGACTTGATGGTTGGAAGTAATCAGAATGAGGATAGTGACTTCAAAGTGGATGAGCAAGGTCTGCTGAAATTTCGTGATAGAATCTATACTCCTGATGATTCTGAATTGAAAAAGATGATTCTGGAAGAAAGTCATAAGAAGTAGCTTGAGTATTCATCCAGGAGCTACAAAGATGTATCAAGATGTGAAGAAGATATTTTGGTGACCTGGATTAAAGGATGATGTGGCTCAATTTGTGTATGTTTTCTTGACTTGTCAGAACTCAAAAGTGGAACATCAAAAAACATTTTGGTTTGATGTAACCATTGGATATTCCAAAGTGGAAATGGGACAATATTTCGATGGATTTTTTGAGAAAGTTTCCAAATTCCCAAAGAGGGGATGATGCCACTTGGATGGTTGTTGATAGACTGAAGAAATCAGCCCATTTTATTTTGATTAACATTAGTTTTTTCACGCAGAAGTTGGCAGAGATTTATACTCGTCTCATTGTGAAACTGCATGCATTTCCGTTGAGTATTGTGGATAGAGATTTGAGGTTCACTTCCAGAATTTGCAAGACTTTTCAAAAGGCTTTGGGTTCGAAGCTGAGGTTGAGTTCAACTTATCATCCACAGAAAGATGGTCAGACGGAAAAGACTATATAGTATTTGTAGGATTTGGTGGGGACTTGTGTTATTTCCCAAATAAATAATAACCAATAATAATAATAATAATAATAATAATAATAATAATAATAATAATAATAATAATAATAATAATAATAATAATTACAATAATAATAATATTGGGATTATAATAAGAATAAAATAGATATTAAGGGCAAAGGGAGATTAGGGGCATGTTGGTAATATTGTGAGAAATGATGAGGGAATAAGAGGCAAATCATAGAAAAGGTCCTAGGGTTAAACAAGTAAACGAGGGAAGTAGAGTTCATTCAGTACAATTGTGATTTTGAGAAGAATGGAAGAAAGGCTAGGGTTGAAGAGGAAGAAGAATCCACCATTTGTGAAGGTTTAGAAAGCTCAATTTCGAGGTAAGGGTGGGGTTCTGGTTTTAGAAGGGTTGGTATGTTGAATGGTGGGAAAGAGTTAGGTTTTTCCTTATGGGTGGAATGTTTTTCTATGTTATGATTACTATGAATAATTGATCAATGATGAAATTGTTAGTTGATTGTGGGATAAATAATGTTTTTCTAACGGATATGTGATGAGTTATGTACATATATGTGTGTAGTAGTTCTGTTTTGGAAATTGTTGAAAGTGCTTACATTGTTGAGTTTTGGAGCTTTTAGTCGGAAGTATGAGATTAATGATAATTTGTTGTTAATTCATGATTAAAACATAGCCTAATTGAGTTTTAGGATGTCACTTTGATATAAAATCGGGTCTAAGGTGATGTGGGTTAGTGGTATAGACTTTGGAGTGATAAAATGTGGTGAAAGTGCTTTCAAAAAAGTGATCTTTGGGGTTCAGAACAATGTGAGTCAACCGCTAGAACCCCTGGGTCGATCTGAGGTCACCCAAATGTAATATTGTGAAAATATTAACAGTGTCAGTCTACCTAAGTACCCTACACGTCGACCTTTGGGTCGATTCATAGGCAGAAAAACGCCCGAAACAGTTTCAATCATAACTTTTTAACCGTTAATCTAAATGGCGAACCATTTAAATCGTTGGAAAGATAATGAGCAGAACTTTAACATAGTATAATTAGATGAATAATTTTCCTAATATTTTTATGTCTAATATCTTGAAGGATGTGATTGTTGCTTGATGTATACCTTAAGAAGTCGTGTTGTAAGCGACGAATCTTGAGTGTTGCTGCATAGATGTTTTAATGATGTTATTGTGATGTTAATGATGGTAATATGAAGATGTTTTAATGATGTAATTGTGATGTTAATTATGGTAATATGAAGATGTTTTAATGATGTTCTTGTGATGTTAATGACGGTAATTTATATATATATATATATATATATATATATATATATATATATATATATATATATATATATATATATATATATATATATATATATATATATATATATATATATATATATATATATATATATATATATATATATATATATATATATATATATATATATATATATATATATATATATATATATATATATATATATATATATATATATATATATATATATATATATATATATATATATATATATATATATATATATATATATATATATATATATATATATATATATATATATATATATATATATATATATATATATATATATATATCCGTATAGTATGAAATATATTTTCATGTCTCTTGGCCAATTTGGGCGGTGTACGATAAATATGGTGGTGGGTTATTGTGCACGATGATTTTGTTGTTGATGTATGCATAGATGGTCGCATTGCATACATTTATGGACAAATGGCCCATTATTAGTGAGCCTAAATCCCATTGTGTGGATTAGGCCGGTAGCTGATTTAGAGGTGATGGATTAGTGAGTGGTTCTGATCCTAGGAGGCGAGGATCAGAATGGTGAACCAGTGTGTTCACTAAAATTGGTACCACATACATATGCATTGAGTCTGGTTGTGAGTCTCATTGCATTATATTTTTAACTATGTGTCTATGTTGCTAATATGTGGTATTTTTGTGATTAATTGAATTTGTTATCATGTGGTTCCATGTTGGTGGGTGAATAATTGGTGTTGATGTTATTGGTTGACTAATATGAGTTAAGCAGTTGAATTATTGTTGTGTTATCTTTATGTTTGGATAACTGGGTATTGGTGTTGGGTGTGTTGTGTTGTAGAATGAGCATTGCGCCATGGTGGTTATTGTGTGTGTTTGGAAGTATTTAACATGCTTTCCTTTAAATTATCATGATATCTCACCCCCTTCTATTTGAATATTTCCTCCACGTGGATAATGTGCATATAATTCGCAGTAGGAGCTCAGATGTGAGTGGAAGATGATGAAGTTCCGTTTATTCTTTTAATTTGGTGTTTGCTCTAATATGTAACATTGGGGTTATGGAACGTTGTGTGTTTTTTTATCGTTGGTGGTTAATTAACATGTTTTATTTCTTATGACTGTTGTTTCTTTATGACACTATCAATTATTCTATGCCTTGAGTTGTTAACTGGAATGATTAAATGTTATTTTCGTTGCTATATAAATTAACCTTCAGTTATGTTTTGCTGATAATGTTATGATAAATGATTTTTAAAAGGACATGTGTTACATATCTGATTAAATGAGTAAGTGTTTGTTGAAGGTGTGACATTCCTAAATATGATTTTATTTAATTGTTACTATGATTTCATTTATATTATGCAGGAGATTATTTAGGGTGTTAAAGCTTCTGTTGTATCTAATGAGAATTGTTTAATTAGCCTTGAAAATATGAGTGTGTGTTTACATCATTTGATTTCTACTAATTTTTATGATGTATTTACAAAAAGAAATAAGGGGAAAAATACGTTTTTTGTTAGGGTGCTTGACGAGACATTGAATCTTGCTCCTACAGATCCTATGGTGTGATGAGGAATTCAAAGCTACGTAGTTCTTAGTAGCAAATGTTTGTTTATTGGTCAACTTTAGTGAAAGATGTTTAAATCGCATTCGAGCAGAAAGCAATGCTTCCTACCCCAAACATGGGAGTAGGGAATCTTGTTTATGCCTCACATTAGAATGGATAACATGATCCAAAATCTCTCGGATGATGTTTACATTGCATTCGAGCGGAAATGGTTGTTTGGTACTCGAGGATTGAAGTGTTTGTTTGCATATTATGTTAGATTGGATAAAACTTCATTCATTTATGAAACAATTTGCTTAGTCGTGCTTGGGAGAAAATGGACTTAATGAGTTAAAGTTTTTTTTTTAGGTGGACGAAGAGTATTCGAGCAATGAAGCGTACACCAATAACCCGTTTACTCGAGGAGCAAGTGGATGTACACCCACCCATTCTCTTTTCATCTAATTTTAGAATTTGAAATTTGTTGGCAGAAGACGAATATTTAATTAATATGGCGTATGCCAACTAAATGTTTATTCGAGGAGCAAGTGGATGTACATCCAACCATTCCTTTTTCATTCAAGTTTAATATTGTGTTTTATATAGAAGACAAAAATTTGAGCAATACGGCGTACGCTGACCACTCGCTCACATGAGGAATGAGTGGATGTACATCCACCCATTTCTTTTTCATCCTATTTTGATTATAAAAATAGTTGGATTTAAATTGTGAAAAATAGTTATGTTCTAAATTGAAAATAATAGAGCTTTTTTGTTTTTGTATTTTAATGAACTTATTAAATTTTTATGATTAACTTAATAATATAATTTAGATGATTAGATAATTAAACAATTTAAATAATATTAAAAAATTATAAAACAAAACCAAGTAAGGTGTGAAAGAACAAAGAGTGGTGAAAAAACATAATGGGCCTAAGGCCCCAATATTATTCTTAACAAAAAAGAAAGGAGGGATGCACGTGAAATCAGGGAGAGATGGACTGAAGTGGGCCTAACCTTAATTAAAAGCCAAAGTGTTAATCTTTCTTAACAAAAAAAACTAGACCTATTATTCTAAATATCAATAAAATAATAAAAATAAAGTAATAAAAAGGAAAACTAAAGAAAACAAAATCAAAAAACATAAAGTTGGACTTCATATATATATATATATATATATATATATATATATATATATATATATATATATATATATATATATATATATATATATATATATATATATATATATATATATATATATATATATATATATATATATATATATATATATATATATATATATATATATATATATATATATATATATATATATATATATATATATATATATATATATATATATATATATATATATATATATATATATATATATATATATATATATATATATATATATATATATATATATATATATATATATATATATATATATATATATATATATATATATATATATATATATATATATATATATATATATATATATATATATATATATATATATATATATATATATATATATATATATATATATATATATATATATATATATATATATATATATATATATATATATATATATATATATATATATATATATATATATATATATATATATATATATATATATATATATATATATATATATATATATATATATATATATATATATATATATATATATATATATATATATATATATATATATATATATATATATATATATATATATATATATATATATATATATATATATATATATATATATATATATATATATATATATATATATATATATATATATATATATATATATATATATATATATATATATATATATATATGTATGTGTGTGTGTGTGTGTGTGTGTGTGTGTGTGTGTGTGTGTGTGTGTGTGTGTGTGTGTGTGTGTTTTGGAAAATATTTAAATATCCAAACAAAATTAGGGCTCGACAAGAGAAAAATACTCGAGCGAATGAGTGCTCAAAATCAATAGAGTTGTCACTGAAGTTTTATGTTTAAAACACAAACGTCAATAAAACCTATAAAGGACAAGAAGATGGTTGTCGCAACCAAATTTGATTTTGGGAGTCGGTTATGTGCGGGAAAGGTATTACTACCCTGCACATACGTTGTACTCAACTGGAACCACTAGTTAGTTTTGCGAATTTGAGTATTAGCTTACATTATTTGATTTCTTCTAATTATTATGATGTATACAAAAAGAGATAAAGGGGAAAATTTTATATTAGGGTACTTAACGAGACGTTGAATCTCACTCTTACGTATCCTCCAGTGCGACAATTGGGGTAGAAAATGTTTATTTGTTTGTCAATTTTAGAGAATGTTGTTTAAGTCGCATTCGAGGAGTTAAACATTGCTTGTTGCTCATGCAGTAGCCACAATTGAGTTTAAGATGAGTGTCGAGATATCATGCTAGCATAATAACCTACCAAATAGCCTTTTCTCTTGACGAGAAGCTTTGTGGAAAAAAATTCTTAGTCTTGATCATTCCATTGCACGCCACATGGGCACAAGTTAAAACATTTGAATCACCATCATGCATATCAATCATGTTTGCATATATCATGCGTTACTCATCACTGGCATTACCCTTGCATCAACCATGTTTGCACTACTCTAGCATCAAAATAAGAATTTCATACCGCACATCATGGCATCACACATACATAATAAATTCACCTTTAATACAAGCAAAACCTAAAAGCAAAAGCTTAATCTAGCTCGACACAAAAAAAGCCTAGCCCTGCCTCACATCTATAAAAAGTACCATCTCCAGGGGCATGCCCCAAAATCAACACATTGCATTCATCATGAATCGTATAATAGGTTATCATATCACCTCATGCATCAACCATAATGTATTTCTCCAATCAATATAATTGGTTAATCATACCTCATGCATTACTCATTGCATTTCATGGATAAAAAATTTTCACTCAATTATCAACATAACAAGATTCATTTGTGGCGCTCATCAAATACTGATTCTCATCAGTACTATCAAAGTCCAACTCACTTGGCACCACAAAACCCAATTGTCATTGGAATTAATTAGTTGACCTTCATGTCCCTTGTAGAGTCTCAAACTGTCGAAGTTAACATATTCGCCACCGAAGTTTATTCCTTAAAACAAAAAATATCAATAAAACTATAAAAGAACAAAAATATAGTTGTCACAACCAAATTTAGGTTCAGAAGTTAGTTATGCGCAGGAACCGTTTAGTTATTTTGCGAATGTGAATGTTTGCTGTTGCGGTGAGAATTGTGATACCAAGCTATTGATTAACTCGAATCTTAATTCTTTAAATTCACAACCGGACTTTGATTTATCCAAAGGAAAGGTTAAATAAAGAAATACCTTTTGTGCGATGTAAATCAAGGCTAAGAGATTCGGGGATCAGGGGTTGGTTATGCTTAGGGTAGGTATTCCACATCCTAAACATCTGTAGTACTCTATAGGAACCTTTTGTATGTTTGTATGCTAAGTTTGCTAAAAGTTTGCTATGGTTTGGGATCAGGGTTAGGGTAAAAGGTGTAGGTAAATACCTAAGGATAGTTTCTAAGTTTGCTCGCAAAGATATCACATCCTCTGCCTACGTATCCTAACTAGGATAGAATCGAAGCAATCGTAGTTCACCTCACCGAGGATAAATGAACACTTGATTATGATCAAGGTTCAAAAGGGAACAAACATAACAATGTTTGTATAGAGTTTAACAAAACTCTCTGTTCTAAGTTGTACACTCAAGATTGACTTTAACAAAAGCCAAAGGGGAAAATAAGTGATCATGACAATGATCCTTACATACAGTTAACAAACTCTATCTTAAAATTCTAGTTGAAAGATACTCCTAACTAACAAGGGGCAGGTGTTCTAGACTTAAAGCAAAGTCTAATGGCTTACAGGTTCTAACTTAACTAAGTTAAAGGACCTAATAGTGAGACTTTCCTTTGGAAGGGAAAAGATGAGGCAACCTGGATGAGAACTAAAGAGTTATATCACTTGGGGAAATAACTTAACAAAGTAATAAACATTCAAACATGATGAATATATAAGAGGTATAGTTACAACCAAGAGCTTGTAAGCATATGACTGTATCAAGTAAGGATTATAAATAAGGCAAATGGTTACCACCAATGCATATACAAAGATATTACAATATCTAAAGATGGGTTCTTACAAGACTCAATATAAGAGGTGAAAACCAATGACATATCTTGACAAAGATGAAGGTATATCTTACCAAAGATGAAAGTATATCAACTACCAAATAAATGCAAACAAGTTACAACTCGAGGTGAATATGTTGCAGGTCAAAGGATGTCATATGTAACCATATAAGCAAACATCATACACTTGATGACAATCAAGTATAGACAATCAAACAATGTCATAACAATATAATTAAGAAATTCAATACTTCAATGGGGATAATCATAAGTTTTAAAGATGAACCATTTAAATGCTTACAAGCAAAAGTTGAAATTCAAACTCAAGTACACAAGGGAGCTAACAAGACAAGTTCATATAAACTTCAAATTAAACTCAAAGAGAATGAAATCAAAATTTTGAAATGAAGAATGAGAGATAGGAGGGTGAAAACCCTAAAATGGATTACAACTTTCTCACAATGTAAAGTGTTTCTAAAATGTGAATTTTAGAATTCTTTAAACATTACATGAAAATATGTTACAACACAAGAATTTAGAAAAAATAATTATTTAAAAATGATTAAAATTGGAGAAGTTATGTTAATTAGAAATGTTAGTTCCATGATTCTATGATTGTCCATGTTTCAATGATTGGCTAAATTTTGGTAAAACATGATTCTGCACTGATGTTAAGCATGCTGTTATAACATCTCCATCTGCTGTGGTGACAAAACTGTTGTGGTGTGTTTTAATGTGAATGTCATGATGAATGTCGTGACATCCATCTGCTGTGGTGGTAGAACTGCTGTTATGTGGTTTAATCAGGATGTCATTACCAATGTCATGACATCGCTGTCTGGTACAGCAGGAACTGGTGACAAAATTGCTGTCAAGTGCTTTAAACATGATGTCATTACCAATGTCATGACATTGCTGTCTGTTGCAGCAGGAGCTAGTAGGAGCTGATGACAGTATTGCTGTCATGTGTTTTAAATAGGATGTCATTACCAATGTCATGACATCGCTGTCTGGTGCAGCAGGAGCTGATGACAGAACTACTGTCATGGATGTCATACTGAATGTCATGACATCGCTGTCTGGTACAGCAGGTGCTGCTGTTTTATATCACTTGACAGAAATGCTTTGGATATACCTCATCAGTATGTGCAGGCCAAAGAGATTCATTAGGAACAAAGGTCAGATTTAATTGGTGTTCATAAAAAGGATCTTTGAGACTTTTTAGGAAACTATAATATGCTTGTTTCTACTGTTGTGAAGAAGATTCTGCAGGAGTGATCAGCAGGGGGAGTTTGGTTAGCTAAGAACAAAGTGTGTTGGATGTCATGCTGGATGTTATATCACATCAAGCGTATGACATCAGGGGCGCATGTTTAGTTTTACTATTATATTGCAAGAGGAAACTCAGGCTATACCTCAGGAAACCTGTTATGGCTCATTAGTTATCTCATGCGAGATTCTAGTCAGGGCTAGGCATAACATGAAGCAGTTGTGACCTAATTGGACAGCACCTTGAATTATGGAAATTAGTTTTACTTTGTTAAACCTAATGTTTGTTACTTGTGACCAGTCCAAGCCCAGTCTGCATTGCTATTTAAGGAGGAGCAGAAGCATGGAAAATCAAGCACTCATCATCAAGAACAACTAGAGTGTAAAATAAGGGTTTAGGGTTTTGAGAGTCCCATGTGTGTGTGTCTTTGTAAGTCACCCTTTGTATCTTTTGATACATTGTGGTAGAAATATTTGTGAGTGAAGAAATCTGTTCTTCACGTGTGTGTATGAGTCTTAGGATTTCTTGTAGGCCAAGCAATTGTATGTTGTATGATTGCTCTAGTTTAGTGTGTATGAACTGTTGTGTTCGTTATGCCACTCAAAGCTTTTAAGCTAGAGTGTTGTGTCTCTTGATTTAAAGCTGTTAAGCAAAATCAAGATTTGTTTGAAGTGCGACTTCATGATTCTCTTGTAACCTTGAATTGGTTAATATCACTGCGGTGATTGAGGGGGAGTGAGCGGGGTCTCTTGTCTAGTGGATTCTAGGAAGAAGTGTCATTGGGTAGGTCTTAAGTGAAGAGTGCAAACTGGTTATTTGACTATGAATTAATTCTACTAATAGTGAATTTCCTCCCTGGCTTGGTAGCCCCCAGATGTAGGTGAGGTTGCTCCGAACTGAGTAAACAATTCATTGTGTTATTTATCTTTCAGCATTTACAATTCTGCACAATTTAAATGGTTAGATAAGTAGTCTGTCTGTCTGCTGATGTCACAACAGACACCATGACATTGGTCATGACATTGGTACAATTTAAAGAAATTTAAATTGGTCATGTTCTGTCCTCGTCCTTGTTGAGAAGAGACCAATGTTCTTGGGACATATGAGATCTGCATACCAAAATTTCAATTGGTATCAGAGCAGGCATCCTGTCTGTTTTGGATGAGATCTTGGGAGATACTTTCTGGTGGTTTAAACAAGGAGAAGTGGTAGATGATTTGCTGACCTTGCTAAATGGTTGAGCTACTGCTTATGGAGTTAAGGAGAAGTTTGTGTTCACTCCTGCTGATGAAGGATTCTATGTATCTGCTGCTGTTCGCTGTGATATAGAAGCCCCAATGACCTGTTGAATGCTCTGACAGCTTGTGTAGGGCTTGCTGAAGATGTTCTTTTGATGGTTTAGCTGCATATTTTTCTGATGGAAGAACTCTGATATCAACAATTCTAAAAACTCTAGTCATTCCAACGTCGGGAGCAATGGGATGAAGAGAGTTGGTTGTTGATATATGTCATTGCTCGCTTCATACTTGGATGATTGGTTTTATCATGTACCTTGAAGTCAATTTGAAGAGAAGAGCTCTTTTAGAAAGATAGTCTGGTTCTCATGTTGTAAATGGATTTTTGAAGATCTCTGGTGCTGACAGATGGTATATAGGAGGTGATTTATTTTCACCATTCATGCTTTGAAAGAGCTCTATTAGCAAGAGGAAGTCATAGGTAGGTTGAGTCAAGGGTGTTAGCCTTGATGTTTCAGCCTTGGTATTCCTGAAGTTTTGTGGATTTAAGATCAGTTTCTATGTATGGACTACACACGTATTTAATTGGTTATCCATGAAGTTTAGATAAGGATTTAAGATTCATTTCTATTTGAGATATTCTCAAATATTTAATGGATTATCCTTAGTTGATGATCAAGTTGTCTCATCATTTGTAGCTCAAGTATCAGGCCCTTGATCTGGTTGAGGATCTGATGTTCAACTAGATGTTGAGACATTCCATCAACAAAGATTGTGCAGAATTCTGTTGATTCAAGAAGTGAATCACTATATCAAAGGAGATATAGCTGATGATCTTGGTACCATACACATGTGTGGTAGGATCTGACTTTATTCTATAAAGTTTCCTGGGAAGAAACTAATACTAGAATGTAGTGCTGGTGGAAGTGAAGATGAAGACATTTTCTCTTGGATCAGTTTATTGGAGTGCAGCAAGTGTGTTCTAGTTTTCACTAGAAGCATTTGATCTTTATCTAAAAAGTTTCTTGGAAAGAAACGTCTCTAGAAGATGGTGATAGCTCTGCTTGGGTCAGTTTATTTCTGATTTAAGTGCATTGGAGCATGTGATCTTGCTCATCTTGGAGGTCAAGGATAAGTGGCAGTTATCTCTGATTTTCTGAAGAAGTCTCCACTTAAGGAAAGCGGGATTCCTTTTGTAAAGATTTTTTTTATCCCTCCTCTCTGTTGCACCCTAAAATTTGCCCAACCTTATTCACTTGGTTTATGTTTCAATGTCATTTGCATTTGCATATAGAGTCATGTGCATAGTCTAATCATCTGCATAGCATAAGCATAGCAAGTCATACAACAGGGGGACCACTCATTATTCTCATCTCTAGAAGCCTATCAGGAGGTTATTATCCCAATTCAATCTCATTCAAGTCATCAGGAAAGAATTTGAAAGCAAAGAGTTCAGCAGATCAAGCCTTGAGTCCATCTCCTAGCTGAGGGTATCTGAGGGTCAACAAGAGGGTTGTGAGCTGTGAGTTGAAGGCATGGAGAGTATCTAGACATTATGAGAGACTTAGAAAGTCATTTAAAGAAGGAGACAAGTCATTGATGAGAGCACAAGAGCTATAGCTGAAGGCAGTCAACTAGGGTTTCATCTGGGTCAACCCTAGGTCAACCCTAGGTCAATTGACTGATTTAAGGGGCATTCAAGTCTAGTGGAGAGATGTGGGGTTCATCATTGGACATATAAAGAAGGATATGGAGATATGCCAAGAAGAATTCAAGAGAAATCAAGGAGAAGAGGAGCTTCTAAATTAGGGTTTCTGTGTAAAATCCCCTAGTTTAGGTCAAATTTCCAAGCAAGATAAGTCAAAATGCTAGCTTCAAATGGATCCTTGGCCAACATGAAACTTGTAGAGGATCTCAAGACCTTTAATTTTAGTGGTGGAAGACATCAAGGAGATTTATAGAACTCAAGTTATGGTCCTTGCAAGTTACAGGTCATCTGAGGTATCTGAAATTTTGTCTGTGAAAGTGACTTGACTTCCAAGCTAGTTTTACCCCTCAAGGAGATTTCAAAGGAATTTCTGGTCAACATAGGAATTGTTCCTCATTGTCTTAGCTTTCTAGAATGGTATAGCATGCCCTCATATGATGTGTGGAGCTCAACTTATGGTCTTGGCAAGCAAAGGGTATTTTGGTCATTTGTCAGTTATAGGCCATTTTTAAGCAAAGGCCATATCTCCTGTTCCCAAGCCTCAAATGGAAAAACTCAAAACATGAAAGTTGTTCAAAATGTGATTTTAAGTCTAGAAAGAAGGTCACAAATTGTTGGAAAAGCTCATAACATGAAGTTGCATGATTGGTCAAATTTGAACTAAAATGGCTTATAACTTAAATAAAGTCAAAGTGAAAAATGGTTTGAGAGATTTATAAGTCCAAATGGAGACTTCCCATATATGATTTTGGGTCCAAAACACATTCTAAGAACAATGGTTCAAGTACATTTTTGAGCTTAGTGGAAAAAATCAAAGTTATGTAGGGTTGCTTGTAGTTGAAGAAACATAGCCAAAATGGATCAAGCTTGGAATGCAAGGGAAAGTGCAAGAATGTTCTGGAAACTTCCATAGAGGTCTATATAAACATGAAATGGAGATTGATCAAGGGTTGGATTCATTTTTCACCAAAAATTTCCCAAAGTTCTCTCATTCTCCAAGTTGCAAGTTCACTTCAATCTCACAAATTCAGCATCAATTCTCATCAACATTGATCCTCCTACATTTCACCATCATCATGGATCAGAATTGAATCAAAGATTTGGTGGATATTGATCATTTTCGTGCACTTCCATCAAGAACACACAAAGTGCAATTTCAAGTGGAGATCAAGATTCAAGGCAAGATTCATCAAGGTTTTGCAAACAGAATCAAGCACAGCACTGGTGGATCAAGATCCAAGCATCAAAAGCCTCAGATCCACGAGTTCCATCAACATCTCCAAGCTTTTGCATCAGGTGCATTTTCTCTGCCATTGCTCGATTTAGTTAGTTTAGCATTAGTTTGTTAGTATAATAATGATGTAGGATGTTAGTAGGGCATTTCTGGTTAATTAGGAGTAGTTTAGTGATAATTCATAGCAGGTTGTTAGAACTGGTTTGACTTAGAACTCTTAGGATAGGCCATGATAATCTTAGGTTTATAGTTTAGATTGATCTACGTGGAGTGTAGTTTAGATTAGTATAGGTTTGATTGAGAATTATGCTGATAAGTTGCAGAGCATTTTCATGGTGGCCAGAGCTTATTGCTATCGGGTTGAGAGTTATGTTGAGTTTCAAAACAAACTACCACCATAGTCTTGTAGAGGAAGAAAATTGGAGCGTTTTTCATGTTTATATCGTGTTGATCCATGGACTGTGGAGAGAGAACATAGAGCTTGAAGTGTATACGTGCATGTGTATCCATGGTGGAAACCCTAGCTTCATGAACACAAGGAGGAAGAAGAAGCAATCGTGGCTGTCCATTGCGTGTTAGACCATTGACCCAAGACCAAGATCGTGTGGCTCTCATTCGTACTGAAATTTGGAGGGAGAGATGTAGAAGCCAAAACGCACCGTTTCATTTAATGAAACGGGCGGGCTTAGTGCTTTGATCGCTACCCACTGTCGCTACTGCGAAAATCGGCGCCGGCTGAACAGAAGAGTCGCCACCGCGCGTTATTTATCCCACGGGAGGGAAAGGAAACACTCAGAGTAAACCTCGCACAACACGGGAAAGGTATGGCCATCGCAACCAAAACCTGGGTTCGGGAGTCGGTTACGCAAGGGGAAGGTATTAGCACCCCTCACGTCCGTCGTACTCGACGGGATCCACGCTTGTTTTCGGGTATGGATTGTTATTCTATCTAAACTATAGGTCAAGGGTTAAAAAGAAAATAAAATGAAAATGAAATGACTCGGCAAAGTATCGCACTTTATGCCTACGTATTCCCGTCTGGAACGAGAAATCAGAGTCGACGTAGTTCGCCTACCTACGGGAAAGGAGGGGAAGGTTGCTCGCTAGGATATCGCATCCTATGCCTACGTACTTCCACACATCGTGGAAGATCAGAGCAAACGTAGTTCGGGCCACGTACGACACAAGCTTGTCTTGGTTGATTTTATTCCTTCTGAAAAAGGTTTTTCTGATTAACAGTCCCGGCGGACAAAAATGACGTTTTGATGAGTTCACATTCTTTTACGAAAGAAGTGTCTTTTATTGTGTTTGAAATCTTTATGTGTTTTTCTGTTTGTTTTGAGAAAGAAAGAGACGGAACTCTAACCTACGGTTGCGAAGGGAAACAAACTAACCTAATGTTATCATGCATGGGTTAAGACCTAGTGTCTATCATGCTCCTCTCTTGCACAGAGAGAAACAGAGATCCTACGGGGTAGGCAGAAACAGAAACAATACCAGATATATACAGTAAAACAGTAACATGCATGGATGCAGCAATACAAGCGAGGCAAGGGAGTCCCACTCAACCTCGAACCTAGAAAACAATAGGCAAAAGTGAACAGGCTTCACTTTCAACCCAGCAGGGTAAACAGCAAACAATACAGTTCAGAAAACCAATCAATACATCAGCAAATGAAATACAGCAAAAGAAACAGCATCAGCAGCTCTAAATCAACAACTGGCTTCAAACAATCTCCAATCAGCTACAGGCTTCAACAAGCATCAATCTCCATCTTCATGACCTTCAGGCAAGGGTTTTGATCATCAGTCTTCCATCTGCAATGGCTTTTCTTCATGCTCAAACCTCCAGGATGAGGGATTAGTCACAAGAGTGAATTGGGTGTTAAGCAATCAGCTGACTACCAAAGGTGGTGAACAGACTGCTTCTAACACAAGAGACATTTTCTCTCAAGAGTTCTATCTCATAGACACCATCACCAAGCCTTCCAAAGGAAGGGGGTGAGTGTCTTAGAGAGACTCTGAATCACAGAGAAGAATGGATGCAGACAAGGCAATCCATGTTTGAGAAATAATCATTCTAATCTAGAGCTCTGCCTAGCTCCTAAACCCTAGTCTCCTCAGCAACTGATAGCAGGAAACTCCTCCTCAACTCTGACAGTTGATCTTCAGCATTTGAATCTCCAATAGCTTCATCTCCACAAATCTTCAGCTTCCCCAGGGCCCCAGACAAACCCAATACCCATACAAACAATCAATAAACCCCAGAGGGCACACCACACCAAACAACAGATATACAAACAGTAATAATATCAGTAGGGGAATCCTAACTTTTCTCTAAGGGATCTAATAACTACTCATAGCCCATATAGTCCCATAACTAATTTATTCAAACCCTAAGTCCTAAGGGAAATGAAATCAAACTCCTAAGTTGTCACCTAAAAACCCTAGTTTTGCTCATGATATTCAAGCATCTATTAATCACCTAAAATCAACCTCTAAAAATGGGAACTAAAATATTTCTACAAGCTTAACATCTCATCTAAACAATATGAAAAGGGTGATCAAAAAATATTAAAGCATGTGAGAGAACAAAAATCATAAAAATAATGCATGAAATGTAACTATTTATTATGACATTTATTTAGAAAATATGTAAAAAATATGAAATAAAACTAAAAATGAAAATTTATTTTCCTATAATATTCTAGACATTTTAATGAAAACATGGTAAAAAGAATGGATTAAAAAGCATTTTTTATGAATTATTTATGAATTTATGAAAATTGGTAAAATAAAATGGAATTAAGAAAAATAAAATGAATTAAGATGAGGGAGGGGGGGTTAGAATAGTAGGCGCGCTCAGTTCAATCCAGGATGGGCCTCCTAAAGGGGGGTGCTGGTAGCGTTTTGGACAAGGCCCAGAAACAACTCAGAGTTCCACACACGCTGGGGGGTGAGAATAGAATAGAAATCACGTTGAATATGATTTGGGCTCACAACCTGGGGGTGGGGATAGCATCATCCACTCAGGCCCGCCCGTTTCAATTAATGAAACGGCGCGTTTTGGCCAGCTTCATTCTTTCCCTCCAAATTCAGATCAAATACCAGCCATCCGATCCTACCCTAAGTCAAAAGTCCAAGCTACCATGAACGGTCATGATTGTTTCTTCTCCAAAACGACCTGCAACTAGGGTTTCAACTCCATGCGAGCTCATGCACGAGCTACTTTCTCCCTCTCTGTTCTCATCCCCCACGCAACTAATCCACATGCTGTAAACATGAAATCTGTTCCAAATCTCTCCCTCTACAAGCTTAGGGCATCAATTCGCTTTGAAATTCACCACATCAACTAATTCGATTGAATCACATACTGACCACCATTGAAATGCACTGGTATGGACCATCACCAATCTTCCTCAAACCTAGCCTAAATTAAACTACATCTAATGGAGATTAACATATGCTATCAAGTTGCAATTATAACACACTCATCCAAGAGATTCGAACACAAACAGTTCATTACACCTGTCACTAACCATCACCAAATCTCTCCAAATTCATCTAACTTAATCTCCTAACCACCTAGATCAATTCTACACTAACAAAATCATGCCTAACTAACTAGATCGAGCTGTTTGAATGAAAACTTACCTTGTGCAAAATCTTGCAAACAGCTATGGAGATTGATGATTTGAGGCTTCTAAGTGCTGGATCTTGATCAATCCTTGATGTATGTGATTCTGTATGCAAGCTTTGGATGAGATTTGGCCAGAATTATGCTATCCACTTGCAACTTCAATCTTGATGCTCTTGAAAAAGAGTGCTCGAAAATGAATGATTCACACCAAAACTTTGCTTCAATTATGATCTATGATGATGATGGAGTCAGATTGAGTTGATTTTGATGAAAGTTGATGAAGGTTTTGAGAGAATTACAATGAAACTCCAATGAAAAAGTGTGAGAAATTTTGTGAAATTCTTGGTGCAAATGAGGCCAACCCTTGCCAAATTCTCCTTTCATGAATATATAGACCCCAAATGAACATTCTAGATCCATCTTGCACATTCCCTTGTTTTCAAACTTTGGCTCATTTTTGATTATGTTTCTTAAATGATAAGCAACCATGGATAACTTCATTTTTTCCTTCTAAACTCAAAAAAGTGTGTGAACCATTGTTCTTGGAATTGTTTTTCCATTCAAAATCATATATTGGAAGTCTCCATTTGGACTTGTAAATCTCCCAAACCACTTTCCAACTTGAAATTATTCACTTTATAAGCCTTTTTAGTTCATATTTTGACCTATCATGCAACTCCATGCTATGAGCTTCTCCAATAACTTGTGACCTTCTTTCTAGACTTAAAATCCCATTTGGAGCAAGTTTGATGTTGTAAGTTTTTCCATTTGAGGCCTCCTTGTATGAGTTTTGGGTATAGGTTAAAATGACCTGTAATTCACAAATGCCCAAAATACCCTTTGCTTGTCAAGACCATAAGTTGAGTTCTCCACATCATATGAAGGCATGCCATACCATTCTAGAAAGCTAAGACAATGAGGAACAACTCTTATGTTGACCAAGAATTCATTTGAAATCTCCTTGAGGGGCAAAACTAGCTTGGAAGTCAAGTCACTTTCACAGACAAAAATTCAGACACCCCAGATGACCTGTAACTTGCAAGGACCATAACTTGAGTTCCATAAATCTCCTTGAGGTCTTCCACCACTCAAATTGAAGGTCTTGAGATCCTCTACAAGTTTCATGTTGGCCAAGAAGCCATTTGAAGCTAGCATTTTGACTTATCTTGCTTGGAAATTTGACCTAAACTAGGGGATTTTACAGAGAAACCCTAATTTAGTAACTCCTCTTCTCCTTGATTTTTCTTGAATTCTCCTTGTCATATCTCCATATCTTTATTCATATGTCAAACATTGATCCCCACATCTCTCCAATAGCCTTGAATGCTCTTTTAAATCAGTCAATTGACCTAGGGTTGACCTAGGGTTGACCCAGATGAAACCCTAGTTGACTGTCTTCAACTATAGCTCTTGTGCCTTCATCAATGACTTGTTTTCTTCTCCAAATGACTTTCTAAGTCTCTCATAATGTCTAGATACTCTCCATGCCTTCAACTCACAGCTCACAACCCTCTTGTTGACCCTCAGATACCCTCAGCTAGGAGATGGACTCAAGGCTTGATCTGCTGAACTCTTTGCTTTCAAATTCTTTCCTGATGACTTGAATGAGATTGAATTGGGATAATAACCTCTTGATAGGCTTCTAGAGATGAGAATAATGATTGGTCCCCTGTTGAATGACTTGCTATGCTTATGCTATGCAGATGGTTAGTCTATGTACATGACTCTATATGCAAATGCTAATGATAATGAAACATAAACCAAGTGAATAAGGTTGGGCAAATTTTAGGGTGCAACAGCTGCCCCTATTCAAGCGGCTTGGACCCGATTGGGTGAAGAGCCCGGAGCCTTCAGACATTCGCGGTACGAGACGGTTGAATACTAGTGAAACCAGAAATTTGCCAACCGCAGAAATAAACTGCGCTCCTGCTTGAGGAATAACATTCGTCAGCTGAATCTGACTGTTACAGCAACCCACTGATCTCGCGCGACCGTGCTGGGGATTATCTTCATCGTTCTGAAGAGGATTCTGTTGTAACAGATTGCTTGCTGGTCCACGTTAGGACTCTGTCTATTGTCAACACGAAGAAATCTCAACTAAAACCTGTCCACGTTAGGACTCCACTTACTGTCAACCCAGGAAAATCTCGGCAACTCCGCTGGGGATAATTCACCTGCATTTCCGTAAACTGAATTGTCCACGTTAGGAATAACACTCTTCCACGTTAGGAGTAACACCTGTCCACGTTAGGAATCACATCGTCCACGTTAGGAGTAACGCTTTTATCTTTCCACGTTAGGAAGCAATCTTCTTTCCGCGTAAGGAGAACTACATCAATCTGTCCACGTAAGGACTCCAATTTCATTTGACATGTCCGCGTCAGGACTCCGATCTTTCCACGTTAGGAATCCAACCTTTGATTCTGAACCTGTCCACGTCAGGACTCAACTTTTCTTGCATCTGTCCACGTAAGGACTAACTTCCTTCTTCCACGTTAGGAATATCTTCTTCGATCTGTCCGCGCCAGGACTAAACTCTCTCCCCGTCATGAATAATCCATTTCTTTCCACGTCGGGAATCAATCTTGATATGTCCGCGTGAGGACTCAATCTTTCCACGTAAGGAATATGCTCGTCTTTCCACGTAAGGAAACCATTTTTCTTCCACATAAGGACTGCTCTTGATATGTCCACGTAAGGACTCTGATCTTTCCACGTAAGGAATCAATTCTTTCTCAATTTGTCCGCGCCAGGACTCATTTTTCCACATAAGGAATGCCATCTTAACCTGTCCACGTAAGGACTCTCTTTTTCCACGTTAGGAATACTGTCATTTCCGCGTAAGGAAACTATCTTTTGATACGTCCGCGTAAGGACTACCTCTTTCCCGCGTTAGGAATCTCCGTCTTTCCACGTTAGGAATAATAATCTCTTTGATCTGTCCGCGTCAGGACACTGATCTCGTTAGGACTCAGGCGTCTTCGACTCACTGAGGAAATAAGACTTGTCCACGTAAGGACTCACACCCTCGACCCACTGGGGAAATAACTTGTCCACGTAAGGACTCACACGTCTTCGACTCGCTGGGGAAATATCCGCGTCAGGACTTACCCTTGTCAACAACACGAAGAAGGATAAATTTGTCCACGTCAGGATTCTTGTACCTTGTCATCACAAAGAACTACAAACTTGTCCACGTTAGGACGCACATTTCACCATTACAAATAAAGATATCTGCCGAAAACAAAATGATCCACGTCAGGATACCAACACGAAGAGTAACCAATCTTTTGTCAACGTCATGACCTCCCTTTCTCCAAATTTCGAGAGACCGAATCTATCCACGTCAGGATTAACACACCTTACCAATCCTGGTAAAACAAACCTGTCCACGTTAGGACGCCCACTTCTGAAGAAATCCCGTCATTCCAGGAGTAAATGGTCCACGTCAGGACTTAATTCTTCAATGATCCTTTCCCACAAACTGCTCAGCACTGACGTGACAGCGACTTCGAGATGAACTCTACTAGGGATGTCTGAAAACCAACTATCGGACACCTGCTTCGAAATTCTGATTCATGCGACTCGTTGATGACAAACAAACTCTGCTTGGGGATAAGAAGATTCTTATCCTGGCCACTCTGGCTGGGGAAGATAAGATACATCTGCATAAATGACTCTGCTAGAGGCAAAGAGAGTTTTATCACGCTAACTCTGTGGGGGAATACCGCCGAAACTGACATTGTCATTGAATATCTCCTGCCGAGATCTTGACTGTTTAGTAATTTATTTGAGCAAGAGCTCTCTCCACCTGAACTACTAGAGTACAGAACCTGCTTCAGCAAAATAAATGCTGGAAGGATAACGCCGACTCGCCGGGGATAGCCTGATGCTACAAAATTATTCCAGCAAAATAAATGCTGGTAGGATGAAGTCGACCCTGCTGGGAATTTGGGAACTCAAACCACCCGTCTTATTGAAGTAACCCCCTGCTGGGGAATATAACTCTGCTGGGGAATAGCAGATGCGCCTGATATGATTGAGCCTCTGCTGGAGAGTCTTGATCTTCGGATTCCACTGGAAGGAAAGAACACTTGCTGAAAAGAGAACTCCGCTGGGGATGGCTGGATTCTCTTGGGGAAAATTAACTGACTCCGCCGGGGGAGAATGCATGACCCTGCGGGGGGAGACGAACCTGTCTGAATACAGCCTTACGATCCCGGAATCACCAAACTCTGCTGAGGACGAGTAACTTCTCTGGAGCACGTCCTTTGGATAAGCTACGGCTAGCTGGGGAATTCTATCCTTCTTCAGGAAGAACATGCATGACCTGCGTGGGGATCAAGCCTTTCACTATTGCAATCTTTTGATCACCTTCCTCGTACGGTTATGAAACCTGCAACAACACAAACAAGACACGGCAAGCCTATGCAATCCAAATCGATTCAGGTTAGTGACGTTACACTCAGTTAATTCAAAGCTTTAACAATTGTTGGCAAGGGCCAGTGATGTTATACTCATGCTAGCTTCATCAAACTTAGGCGTTTTATCGTGCGCAAAACAGTAAAGAACAGGCATCGAGTACTGAATAACACATTTTCATTGATTGGGCCCCTGAATGGGCGGAGTTTTTGTACACGGGATGTAACTCCTGAAAAGAGGAAGCTACGCAAAGCAAATATACAAGTATGCAAGTATTCACAAGAAGCATAAATATTGACAAATTAAATTTTGTACACATGTTGGCAACTGGATGCAGATGAACACCACGAACTGATCCTCCCCTGACTCGTCCGACTCTTATACTTTCCCGGTATCCCCACTTCTGAAGAGGTTGCATCCGATAACTGACTCCTCAAACATATTCTCCCGCACTGATGCTCATTGAATTCGAATTCGGACCGCAGTCATTTGCTTTTCTCATCCCTAACTTTTGCGTGAACCGCCCTTTACGGGTTTTCAGTTCACCGGGATACCCTTTTTTGCCGAAGCCGCCCAGTGTAGGTTTTCAACTTCGCGGGTGTACATTTTTTCGATTTTATCCCTAACTTTTGCTCGAACCTTTCATTCTGTTTTTGGTTCGCCAGGATGCCCCATTTTTGCCTGGACTCTCTTTTTTCTGTCCAGCGGGTCTATTTTAAGCAAAGTATTTTTTAACTGCGTCCGAATTCACAGGTGACGCAAAGTCTTCCCCGTCCATGGTGGACAACAATAAAGCTCCTCCTGAAAAGACCTTACTGACAACGTATGGCCCTTCGTAGTTGGGGGTCCACTTGCCCCTGTGATCTGCTTGCGGCGGGAGAATCCTTTTCAGCACAAGGTCGCCCGTCTGAAAGCTTCGCGGAAGTATCTTCTTGTCGTACGCTTTCTTCATTCGTCTTTGATACAAACGACCGTATGCCAGAGAAGCTAGCCTCTTCTCATCCATCAAACTCAGTTGGTTCAATCTGTTCTTTACCCATTCTGCCTCGTCCAGCTGAACGTCTCGCAATACCCTCAGAGAAGGGACCTCAACTTCCAATGGTAATACCGCTTCCATTCCGTATACCAACGAGAACGGAGTTGCCCCGGTTGATGTGCGTACCGTCGTACGATAACCGTGCAAAGCGAAAGGTAGCATTTCATGCCAATCTTTATACGTCACCACCATTTTCTGGACGATCTTCTTGATATTCTTATTGGCCGCTTCGACAGCGCCATTCATCTTGGGTCGGTAAGGGGAGGAGTTGTGATGTTCGATCTTGAAATTCTGACAGAGCTCCTTCATCATTTTGTTGTTCAGATTAGAACCATTATCCGTGATTATCCGCTCGGGAATTCCGTATCGGCAAATGATATCTCTCTTGATGAATCTAGCCACCACTTGCTTCGTTACATTTGCGTAAGACGCCGCTTCCACCCACTTGGTGAAATAATCGATTGCTACGAGTATGAACCGATGCCCGTTAGAAGCCGTCGGCTCGATCTTTCCAATCATATCGATTCCCCACATTGAGAATGGCCATGGAGATGCCATCACATTTAGAGGACTCGGAGGCACATGTATTTTGTCAGCATAGATTTGGCACTTGTGGCACTTTCTTGCAAATTTGAAACAATCAGTTTCCATCGTCAGCCAAAAGTAACCTGCCCGCAGCAGTTTTCTCGTCATAGCATGCCCGCCAGCATGCGTACCAAAGGCACCTTCGTGAATTTCCTCCATGAGAAGCTTTGCCTCTTTTTCGTCTACACAACGCAACAACACCAAGTCGTGGTTCCTTCTGTATAAGACACCATCCGGGTTCAAATAGAAATTACCCGCTAATCTCCTGAGAGTCTTCTGATCTTGACTGGATGCCCCAGCCGGATACTCTTTATTCTTCAGGAAATTAAGGATATCAAAATACCACGGTTTGCCATCAGACGCTTCATCAATAGCAAATACATAAGCTGGCCTGTCCAACCGAGAGATAGTGATTTGGGGAGCTTCGTTCCAGAAATTGACCTTGTACATGGAAGACAAAGTGGCAAGGGCGTCAGCCATTTGATTTTCTGCCCGCGGCACATGATGCAATTCAACCTTGTCGAAGAAAGGCAACAATCTCCTTGCATAATTCATGTAATGTATCAAATTGGGCTGCCGTGTCTCCCATTCCCCTTTGATCTGATTCACCACCAGAGCTGAGTCTCCGTATACGTCTAAATGTTTGATTCGCAAATCAATGGCTTCTTCAAGCCCCATTATACAAGCTTCGTATTCGGCCTCATTGTTGGTAACGGCAAAGGTCAATCGGGCAGTAAACGGGATGTGCGACCCGTGCGGCGTAGTGATAATTGCCCCTATTCCGCTACCGTAAGCATTCACAGCTCCGTCAAATATCATCTGCCATTTGGACCCCGGCTCTGGTCCTTCGTCTGGCAACGGCTCTTCGCAATCCTTCATCTTGAGATACATGATATCCTCGTCAGGAAAGTCAAATCTCATTGATTGATACTCTTCAATAGGCTGCTCCGCCAGATACTCAGACAACACACTCCCCTTTATTGCCTTTTGCGAGACATATTGAATATCATATTCGGTCAAGATCATCTGCCACCTGGCAATCCTACCTGACAACGCCTGCTTTTCGAATATATATTTGATCGGATCCATCTTCGAGATAAGCATGGTTGTATGATTCAGCATGTACTGCCTTAAACGCTTGGCGGCCCAGGCTAGCGCGCAACAAGTTTTCTCCAGCATTGAGTATCGAGATTCACAGTCCGTAAATTTCTTACTCAAATAGTAAATTGCATGCTCTTTTCTCCCTGTCTCGTCGTGTTGACCGAGAACACAACCCATGCTTCCCTCAAGAACCGTTAAATACATTATCAAGGGTCTCCCTGCCACTGGGGGTATCAAAATAGGAGGCTCCTGCAGATACTTCTTTATTTTGTCGAACGCCTTTTGACAATTATCGTTCCACGTTACAGCTTGATCTTTCTTTAGCAACTTGAATAATGGTTCGCACGTAGCAGTCAGGTGAGATATGAACCGAGCAATGTAGTTCAATCTCCCTAAAAACCCGCGCACCTCTTTCTCTGTTTTAGGCGTCGGCATTTCTTGAATTGCTTTTATTTTAGCAGGATCGACCTCTATTCCTCTTTCGCTTACTATGAACCCCAGGAGCTTACCCGATCTCACCCCGAAGGTGCATTTGTTAGGGTTCAGCCTCAGCCTGAACTTCCTAAGCCTTTTAAACAACTTCAACAGATTCACCAGATGCTCTTCCTCCGTCTGGGATTTGGCAATCATATCGTCAACATAAACTTCAATCTCTTTATGCATCATGTCATGAAAGAGAGTTGTCATCGCACGCTGATACGTTGCCCCAACATTTTTCAAACCAAAGGGCATCACTTTATAGCAAAATGTTCCCCAAGGCGTTATGAAAGTAGTCTTCTCCATATCCTCTGGCGCCATTTTAATTTGATTATAGCCTGAAAAGCCATCCATGAAGGAGAATACAGAGTATTGAGCAGTATTATCAACTAACACGTCAATATGAGGAAGTGGAAAATCGTCTTTTGGGCTTGCTTTATTCAAATCTCTATAATCCACGCACATTCAAACCTTGCCATCTTTCTTTGGCACTGGTACGATGTTAGCAACCCATGAGGGATACTTCGTCACAGCCAGGAACCCAGCGTCCCACTGTTTCTGAACCTCCTCTTTAATCTTCATTGCCATATCTGGGCGAGTTCTGCGAAGTTTTTGTTTGACAGGCGGGCAGTCTTCTTTCAGTGGCAGACGATGCACAACCATATCAGTATCGAGCCCTGGCATATCTTGATACGACCAAGCGAATACATCATTATACTCTCGGAGCATTTCAACCAGTTTTCGCTTGATATCACTCTGCAGTGCGGCTCCGATACGAATATTTTTCTCAACCCCTTCCGACCCCAAGTTGATAATTTCGATGACCTCGTCGTGAGGCAGAATGGCTCTTTCCTCTTGCTTCACCAACCAAGACAGTTCTTCAGGAACGTCGCTATCTTCGACAATCTCTTCTTCGGTCTGGAATACCGGGTGCTCGAAGTCGGGACGAGTCATAGGTGGTTCAAGGATGTCATCTGAAAATGTTATCCTGCAAAAGAAAGGGTTAAGTGCTTCAAAATGCGTATAAAGCGGATAACCACGTTGCCATTTTATTGAAAAATACAAAACAAGAAAGACAGGGATTACGGTATTTACACATGAAAAAAAACGCCATTTATTTAATGATTAACGAAGCAATGTTTATAACAACACAGCCCTAAGCAAATCCTGATGCCCCGGGCAAGACATCAGATTATTCAACAATTAATAAAGCAAAGCATTACTGTTTAAAAGTCACAGGAACAAGCTCCTGAATGGACCAGTTGCATAGTCCTTGTCCTGGCGTGCTTGGCTGAATCCAGGCATCCATATCACAGTCGCTGTCCCCTTCATCGGATTCTGAAGCAGCATTGACAGATTCATGGCATACCCCACTGGCAGAGATGGTGATTGACTTTCTGAAATGAGGGGCCCCCACAGAAGGAGTTGATGACGATGGTCGGTACCCCAGTCCGAACCGGTCCATTTTCACAGGAATGTCCAATACTTTGCCCCAGCCTTTGGCTTCTCCTGCCTTCACTAGCGCTTGAGCCTCTTTATACGAAGAAACAGCTATCTCTGGCACTTTGCTTGGCCCGGGACTCTTGTCCTTTATGCGCAAACCTTCGAATGCCTGGCATGGCGTCTCGTGGATCTCCCCGTCGACTTCCACATATTTAAACGAAGATAGATGGCTGACCAGGATGTCTTCTTCTCCGCACACGGTGACTACACTGTCTCCGACCATATACTTTAACTTCTGATGTAGGGTAGACGTAACTGCCCCTGCACCGTGAATCCAAGGTCTTCCCAGCAAGCAGCTGTACGTAGGCTGTATATCCATGATATAAAACTCCGTTGCAAACACTTCCGGCCCCACTTGCAGAGGCAATGTAATTGATCCGAAGACTGTTCTCCGCGTGCCGTCAAACGCTCTGACCACCAAATCACTTGGTGTACACAAAATTCCTCGAACATCCAGCTTCATCATAGCCTTCTTAGGCAGCACATTCAAAGACGACCCGGTGTCAACCAATACGTGCGACATTGTCGACCCTCTGCACTCAACAGATACATGTAATGCCATATTATGATCCCTTCCTTTCGGAGTCAAGTCGAAATCAGTAAAGCCCAGACTGTGGCCTGCATTTACATGTGCCAATACTCCTTCTAGCTGGTTCACGGAGACATCCTGGGGTACAAAAGAAGTGTCCAGGACTTTCAGCAAAGCGTTTCGGTGAGCCTCTGAACACAACAGCAATGACAGAATAGATATTTTGGATGGCGTTTGCTGCAGATGCTCCACGATTTTATAATCGCTCTTCCGAATTAAGCGCATGAATTCTTCGACATCCTTAGATGCTGCTTCTTTTTCATTTGCTTGAACCGGAACATTCTCAACCGCTTTCCCTTTTCCTTTCGCTAGCCTTTCAGCCTCTACTTCAGGAGATATAAAGATCCTGCCGCTCCTCGTCATGCCTCCTGAGCCCACAACATTATCCACAACCTCCGCTGACTGCTTGTTAACATCGATTTTAATCCCATCACAATACACCTCTAGCCCATATGACCATGGAACCGCTTTCGTGCTCTCATACGGGATTGGCCCGGCTTTAGTTATAGTAATCGGTGGTCGCTGAGCTGGTGCTGAAATAGTGATCGTCTTCCTAGGAATTGTCACTGTGGCAACATCACTCCGATTATCTACTACTGCCCCTGCAGGCTCATCAGTTGCTGTTCTGTCAAACTGCAATACACCTTCATCAATTAAGGCCTGAATGCCTTTCTTCAAATCCTCACACCCCCCAGACAGGGCCCAACAATCTAAGCAGTACTCATTACAACCCGGGTAAACACCCCCCTGCAACAGTCGGCTTTTTATTTCGCTCAGCGGCGTCTTTAAATCCTCAACATTCATAATCAGATTCAGACCTTCCTCAGTCAGCACGGCATTCGCCCCATGATTAGGCATGGGTTTCTGGACTATATTCGCACCGGTCGTTCCGAAGTTGATAGACTTGTTGTCCAAGAGATCCTGCACAACGTGCTTAAAAGCATGACAACCTTCTATATCATGGCCCGGGGCCCCAGAATGAAACTCGCAGCGCCTATTTGCATCATAGCCGAACGGGGGAGTTCCCGTTATCGGTGCCAAGGTTCTTTTCTCCACCAGATTCAATCCCAACAAGGTCTGCAATAAATCAGCATAGTTAGAGGGAGGCTTCTCGAACACCCTTCTCGGCTTACCACCCTGGAATTTTCTCTGAGCTTGCTGTGCCCCCTGCTGAGGCTGCTGCTGCTGTGGCATTGGTTGCTGCTGAACCTGTTGTTGTTGCTGAATTGGTTGTTGTTGATACGGGATGGTGACACTCGACACTTGCTGCTGCTGACGATATGGATTTCTTCCCCTGCCTCGGCCTCGGCCTCGGCCTCCAAATACCGCGCTAGCTTCGCCCTGACGGCGCCCACCATAAGCTTTCCTATTACTGCCAGATGCAGTTGATTCATCGACTTGGAACTTTCCTTGCTTAATGTTCCGCTCAATCTTTTCCCCCATCAAGATCAGGTCTGAAAAACTAGCCAGAGACGTATGAAACAACATATCATGAAACAACCCGGTGAATGTGCCAACAAACATGTCGTTCATTTCTTTATCTTCCACAGGAGGACGAACCCTGGCAGCCATATCGCGCCACCTTTGCGCGTATTCTTTAAAACTCTCCCCCTTCTTCTGCGAAAGCCCGGCCAACTGGACCCGATTGGGTGCCAGGTCACTGTTATATTTGTAATGGGCTACGAACGCCTCCGCTAATTGCTTCCAAGTCTTAATATCAGTGGGCTCCAACCCCATGTACCACTCTAAGGAAGGACCCGATAGGCTATCCTGAAAGAAATGCATGAGCATTCTTTCGTCAGTGGAGTATGCAGACATCTTTCTGTAATAAGCTCGTACATGAACCTTCGGACATGTATCTCCTTTGTACTTATCGAACGCAGGCGCTTTGAACTTGATTGGCACCCTCAGCCCAGGTACCAAGCCCATAGTTGCCATGTCCAGACCCACAGCACTCTGGTTTAGGACTCCTTTCATTTGCTCTTCCAGCATTCTAATCTTTTGAGAATCATCCATCGGCCCTTCAAAGCCTCCTCCAGAGAAGGCGTCTTCCTGTTGATCCTCTTGCCACATACCGTTTCCAGCCCCGTATCCATCATACGCATTATTACGTCCAGCTCTGACCTGATTCATCCCCGGAACTCGGCCTCTGTTGCCATACCCTTGAACACCTCCAGCAGGACCACCAGCCATAAAACCAGCACCGTTTCCGTTTCCAAAACCTCCGTAGCCCTGATTGACCATACCATAACCATCTTGCCCAAAGCCTTGAGCATTAAAGCCATACTTGCCAGTATTGTCGAATCCCTGATCGTTGAATCCGAACCCAGCGTTGACAAAGCCATTGCCTCCGAGATTATCTCCCACATTGACATCGCCCAGCCCAGCGTTATGGACAGCAGTTTCATTTCCAACTCCGACGTTACCATTCACAGCAGCGGTAGCGTTGTTGACGTTAGCAGCATTCACATTGACGACAGGCGGAGCCATCGGCGTTGGAGTGCCATCTCCATGAGCAGTATCAACCCGGACAGACTGATGATCTTCGTTACCATGACCAGCGTTGCGAGCCAATAGAGGCTGGACCATGGCCTGCAAGTTCTCTTGCCCTTTTGCTATAGCCTCCATGGTCTGCATGAAGAGGGCGAGCTTCTCGCGTACATCCTGCATCTCATTCTGAATCTGGTCCATGACTTTCCGACAGTTGGATCGTGTAGAATAGCGGTGCGGATGTTGATCTGGAATCCTGTTAAGTACCTGGTACAGAGCAGGAGATAAGACACCATTCATATATTACCTGTTATGCAAGATGAATATGAATGCAATGCAATGTGTCTGTGCATTAGGGAAGTTCATTCCCCCAGTTCTAGTGCGAGGGTGCCGGTGCAGTGACAGTGTTGACAATAGGAATATCGGAGCTGAATCATAGAAAGCCTCATATATAGCAGAGAGAATCAATAAGCCCAGGGTACAATATCAATGAGAGTACAAAGATGGCATGACCTCAACCAACAATCCTGGTGATGGTCAGCACTATGCAAATAAAGCATACAAATAATGGAATGATCAGATCCTCCCAAAAGTTTGGTACTCCTCTATCAACTTCTTGGTCTCCGGATGGCTTGGTCGATCAAGCAGCCCTTCAACAAGCTGGTTTCTCTTCTTAAGGACACGGCGTACGTCTTCAGCAGTTTCTTCCCATGCCGCTTCTCCGAAGCAATCTTCTAACTTTCGCTTCTGGGACACTGCTTCATCTCTGGATTTGATTGCCTTGTTCAGTGCATGCTGGACACTATACCGGTTCATCACTTCCTCCTCACATTTCTTGATGCTAGACTTCAACTTCTCCTCGAGGTCGGAAATTTGCTGCTTTAGCTTATCTTCCCTCTTCTTGTTGTTGGTGAGAGTAGCATTCCAAGTCTTATTGCAAGAGGATATCTCTCGGTGTGCTGCGTCGAGCGCCTTCTTTTTGGCTTCCAGCATGTCATGGGAGCTTCTGAACTCTTGCCCCAGACGTTCGCGCTTTTTCTTCTCCTCGGTCAACTCAGCTCCTAACCTGTTTACCAGCTCAATCTGTTGTTGGAAAGCATACACGGCCTTGTTTTTCTCACTGCGTACCTGGGCTAACTCTTGCTCTAACCCTTCGTTAATCTTCGTCAAGGCTTCTTTCTCCCTCACAACCTGTTCATATGCTTCTTTGGAAACAGTAGTCGGCTCCGCTACCGGAATAGGAACAAGAATTGGTGCATCTGGAAATGGCATCCTCAACTGACTAGCCCTCTCCTGAATCCAAACTCTATAAGGTGCATAGGCCTGACAGTCATTCTTTCCCAACAACGGCTTCCCTTTGCGGTTAATACGCGTCCAAGCATGTCGCAACTTGGCTAATAACTCCCCCTTCACGTCACCGGTGAAGTACAGAGATTCCTGTACTTCTTCCTCTTGAGGTGGATTCTTCAGCGCATATCCGAACTGGCGAATGAATAGAGAAGGGTTGTAATTGATACACCCTTTTCTTCCTATCAATGGCACATTAGGGTACCCAGCACAGCTAAAGATGAGCTCAGATCCCAACAGGTCTCTATCAAACCACTCCATATCTTCCGACGATAGCCTCATCAGACGCTCTGACCAACCAACTGGAACTGTAGTCTCTGCAGCAGATCCTCTCTTAGGAAGGTGACTCTCAAACCACATATTCAACAAGGGTACACACAGATGAACATTCTTCCCTCTTCCCTTCTCATTCTTGTAATGCAGTGAGTGATAGAGATCTCCGAGTAAAGTAGACACAGGATTACCAGCGGCAAACAAGTAGAAAGCATCGAAGTCCACAAAATCCGGTATATTGGGGAACAGTACTATGCCATAGATGCACAAGGCCAACACAGCATTGAAAGCAACCCAGCACCCATTCTTGGCGTACTCTTGGGCTTTACCCACTAAGAACTGAAATGAGAAGCCTGGAACTCCACGGGAAACAGTAGTCACAAGTTCAGAAGCATCAACATGCAAGGCTTTTGCCAATTCCTCCGGCTTGGGTTTGGCATCATAATGAATGAATGGAACCTGGTTCTGCACAGGCAGCTCAACATACTCAGCGTATTCCTCCAGAGTTGGTCCCATAATAAAGTCAGAGAACGTAAAGCACCTCAAAGCAGGGTCGTAGAATTGCATCAAAGCATACAGCCCATCTAACTCTACCTCTGTAGGTTTGCACACCAATCTCAGTAATCTACCATAACTCATCCGGAAACTCCTACGAACACCCTCATCAGCAAGAGAGATTAACCCCAGTAAAGGAACAATATCAGGCGTAGGCAATTTGTAAGCAACTGTTCTCCGTAGGCTAGTCATGATCAAAACACTCAGAAGTCTGGGCACTAGAACTAGGGAAATGCAAATGCACCTGCAGCACAGACACACGTTAGTGAAATGCAAATGATAATGGATATGCAAGGATGCAATGCAAGTAACATTCAACAGGGACCAAAGCTGCAACTGAATAGCCTAAACCCAATCAAGAAAGGTCTCAGATAGACCGTCCAGAAGTCATCAACCCTGGTCTCAGATAGACCTAGAATGGAACTCCAACACGGGTCTCTGACAGACCTCAAACCATAACTCACTGGTCTCTGATAGACCTCAAATCCCATCTATAATTGGTCTCTGACAGACCTCATAACACATCTCCCACTGGTCTCTGACAGACCTCAGAACACATCTCCACATGGTCTCTGGCAGACCTCATAATACATCTCCAAATGGTCTCTGGCAGACCTCATAATAAATCTCCACATGGTCTCTGGCAGACCTCATAATACATCTCCATAAATAACCCGGATCTCTGATCAAGAAATAACCGGTAATCTGGAGGTCTAGTTACCTGCATAACCCTGAATCCCCTCACAGGTGGGTGGCCCTATAACTGGCACAAGGTACGGCATCCTATGCGGTCGTCGGCGTCACAGACTTTCAGGGTTGATGATACGATTCCCAGAAGGAGTGGCATCATCAAATCCTGAAGAGGCCTCACTCAGCCAACTTCCAAATGATCGGTCCCCAGAGTCGACAATCCAACTAACCAGCAACCCACGCCAACCAAAGGAAGGGGCAGGAGGCCAACCAGAGGAACCTCGTCTGAGTGTAGATTTCATGGGACACCAAAGCAAGCAAAGCAAGCGGGCGCCCACTAATTTCTACTCTAATTCTAGGTGCACTCAAGCCCAGGTCCGGCTTATCTCTCAATATCAGAACACCCGTCACACCCCAAATACAGCAATAATAATCAATATACAAAGCTGAAAATACAAGGTTAGAAATATACAATAAATCCATACAAAATCCTCGACGGGAAAACAAGCGTTAGGATTGACTCTCTCAAGGGACGTTGGATCCCAAATGCATAAGAACCATCGCAGTCCTTAGCAGCCAGGGGACGTTGGGTCCCCAGCAGAGTCGCCAGCTGTCGCTACTGCGAAAATCGGCGCCGGCTGAACAGAAGAGTCGCCACCGCGCGTTATTTATCCCACGGGAGGGAAAGGAAACGCTCAGAGTAAACCTCGCACAACACGGGAAAGGTATGGCCATCGCAACCAAAACCTGGGTTCGGGAGTCGGTTACGCAAGGGGAAGGTATTAGCACCCCTCACGTCCGTCGTACTCGACGGGATCCACGCTTGTTTTCGGGTATGGATTGTTATTCTATCTAAACTATAGGTCAAGGGTTAAAAAGAAAATAAAATGAAAATGAAATGACTCGGCAAAGTATCGCACTTTATGCCTACGTATTCCCGTCTGGAACGAGAAATCAGAGTCGACGTAGTTCGCCTACCTACGGGAAAGGAGGGGAAGGTTGCTCGCTAGGATATCGCATCCTATGCCTACGTACTTCCACACATCGTGGAAGATCAGAGCAAACGTAGTTCGGGCCACGTACGACACAAGCTTGTCTTGGTTGATTTTATTCCTTCTGAAAAAGGTTTTTCTGATTAACAGTCCCGGCGGACAAAAATGACGTTTTGATGAGTTCACATTCTTTTACGAAAGAAGTGTCTTTTATTGTGTTTGAAATCTTTATGTGTTTTTCTGTTTGTTTTGAGAAAGAAAGAGACGGAACTCTAACCTACGGTTGCGAAGGGAAACAAACTAACCTAATGTTATCATGCATGGGTTAAGACCTAGTGTCTATCATGCTCCTCTCTTGCACAGAGAGAAACAGAGATCCTACGGGGTAGGCAGAAACAGAAACAATACCAGATATATACAGTAAAACAGTAACATGCATGGATGCAGCAATACAAGCGAGGCAAGGGAGTCCCACTCAACCTCGAACCTAGAAAACAATAGGCAAAAGTGAACAGGCTTCACTTTCAACCCAGCAGGGTAAACAGCAAACAATACAGTTCAGAAAACCAATCAATACATCAGCAAATGAAATACAGCAAAAGAAACAGCATCAGCAGCTCTAAATCAACAACTGGCTTCAAACAATCTCCAATCAGCTACAGGCTTCAACAAGCATCAATCTCCATCTTCATGACCTTCAGGCAAGGGTTTTGATCATCAGTCTTCCATCTGCAATGGCTTTTCTTCATGCTCAAACCTCCAGGATGAGGGATTAGTCACAAGAGTGAATTGGGTGTTAAGCAATCAGCTGACTACCAAAGGTGGTGAACAGACTGCTTCTAACACAAGAGACATTTTCTCTCAAGAGTTCTATCTCATAGACACCATCACCAAGCCTTCCAAAGGAAGGGGGTGAGTGTCTTAGAGAGACTCTGAATCACAGAGAAGAATGGATGCAGACAAGGCAATCCATGTTTGAGAAATAATCATTCTAATCTAGAGCTCTGCCTAGCTCCTAAACCCTAGTCTCCTCAGCAACTGATAGCAGGAAACTCCTCCTCAACTCTGACAGTTGATCTTCAGCATTTGAATCTCCAATAGCTTCATCTCCACAAATCTTCAGCTTCCCCAGGGCCCCAGACAAACCCAATACCCATACAAACAATCAATAAACCCCAGAGGGCACACCACACCAAACAACAGATATACAAACAGTAATAATATCAGTAGGGGAATCCTAACTTTTCTCTAAGGGATCTAATAACTACTCATAGCCCATATAGTCCCATAACTAATTTATTCAAACCCTAAGTCCTAAGGGAAATGAAATCAAACTCCTAAGTTGTCACCTAAAAACCCTAGTTTTGCTCATGATATTCAAGCATCTATTAATCACCTAAAATCAACCTCTAAAAATGGGAACTAAAATATTTCTACAAGCTTAACATCTCATCTAAACAATATGAAAAGGGTGATCAAAAAATATTAAAGCATGTGAGAGAACAAAAATCATAAAAATAATGCATGAAATGTAACTATTTATTATGACATTTATTTAGAAAATATGTAAAAAATATGAAATAAAACTAAAAATGAAAATTTATTTTCCTATAATATTCTAGACATTTTAATGAAAACATGGTAAAAAGAATGGATTAAAAAGCATTTTTTATGAATTATTTATGAATTTATGAAAATTGGTAAAATAAAATGGAATTAAGAAAAATAAAATGAATTAAGATGAGGGAGGGGGGGTTAGAATAGTAGGCGCGCTCAGTTCAATCCAGGATGGGCCTCCTAAAGGGGGGTGCTGGTAGCGTTTTGGACAAGGCCCAGAAACAACTCAGAGTTCCACACACGCTGGGGGGTGAGAATAGAATAGAAATCACGTTGAATATGATTTGGGCTCACAACCTGGGGGTGGGGATAGCATCATCCACTCAGGCCCGCCCGTTTCAATTAATGAAACGGCGCGTTTTGGCCAGCTTCATTCTTTCCCTCCAAATTCAGATCAAATACCAGCCATCCGATCCTACCCTAAGTCAAAAGTCCAAGCTACCATGAACGGTCATGATTGTTTCTTCTCCAAAACGACCTGCAACTAGGGTTTCAACTCCATGCGAGCTCATGCACGAGCTACTTTCTCCCTCTCTGTTCTCATCCCCCACGCAACTAATCCACATGCTGTAAACATGAAATCTGTTCCAAATCTCTCCCTCTACAAGCTTAGGGCATCAATTCGCTTTGAAATTCACCACATCAACTAATTCGATTGAATCACATACTGACCACCATTGAAATGCACTGGTATGGACCATCACCAATCTTCCTCAAACCTAGCCTAAATTAAACTACATCTAATGGAGATTAACATATGCTATCAAGTTGCAATTATAACACACTCATCCAAGAGATTCGAACACAAACAGTTCATTACACCTGTCACTAACCATCACCAAATCTCTCCAAATTCATCTAACTTAATCTCCTAACCACCTAGATCAATTCTACACTAACAAAATCATGCCTAACTAACTAGATCGAGCTGTTTGAATGAAAACTTACCTTGTGCAAAATCTTGCAAACAGCTATGGAGATTGATGATTTGAGGCTTCTAAGTGCTGGATCTTGATCAATCCTTGATGTATGTGATTCTGTATGCAAGCTTTGGATGAGATTTGGCCAGAATTATGCTATCCACTTGCAACTTCAATCTTGATGCTCTTGAAAAAGAGTGCTCGAAAATGAATGATTCACACCAAAACTTTGCTTCAATTATGATCTATGATGATGATGGAGTCAGATTGAGTTGATTTTGATGAAAGTTGATGAAGGTTTTGAGAGAATTACAATGAAACTCCAATGAAAAAGTGTGAGAAATTTTGTGAAATTCTTGGTGCAAATGAGGCCAACCCTTGCCAAATTCTCCTTTCATGAATATATAGACCCCAAATGAACATTCTAGATCCATCTTGCACATTCCCTTGTTTTCAAACTTTGGCTCATTTTTGATTATGTTTCTTAAATGATAAGCAACCATGGATAACTTCATTTTTTCCTTCTAAACTCAAAAAAGTGTGTGAACCATTGTTCTTGGAATTGTTTTTCCATTCAAAATCATATATTGGAAGTCTCCATTTGGACTTGTAAATCTCCCAAACCACTTTCCAACTTGAAATTATTCACTTTATAAGCCTTTTTAGTTCATATTTTGACCTATCATGCAACTCCATGCTATGAGCTTCTCCAATAACTTGTGACCTTCTTTCTAGACTTAAAATCCCATTTGGAGCAAGTTTGATGTTGTAAGTTTTTCCATTTGAGGCCTCCTTGTATGAGTTTTGGGTATAGGTTAAAATGACCTGTAATTCACAAATGCCCAAAATACCCTTTGCTTGTCAAGACCATAAGTTGAGTTCTCCACATCATATGAAGGCATGCCATACCATTCTAGAAAGCTAAGACAATGAGGAACAACTCTTATGTTGACCAAGAATTCATTTGAAATCTCCTTGAGGGGCAAAACTAGCTTGGAAGTCAAGTCACTTTCACAGACAAAAATTCAGACACCCCAGATGACCTGTAACTTGCAAGGACCATAACTTGAGTTCCATAAATCTCCTTGAGGTCTTCCACCACTCAAATTGAAGGTCTTGAGATCCTCTACAAGTTTCATGTTGGCCAAGAAGCCATTTGAAGCTAGCATTTTGACTTATCTTGCTTGGAAATTTGACCTAAACTAGGGGATTTTACAGAGAAACCCTAATTTAGTAACTCCTCTTCTCCTTGATTTTTCTTGAATTCTCCTTGTCATATCTCCATATCTTTATTCATATGTCAAACATTGATCCCCACATCTCTCCAATAGCCTTGAATGCTCTTTTAAATCAGTCAATTGACCTAGGGTTGACCTAGGGTTGACCCAGATGAAACCCTAGTTGACTGTCTTCAACTATAGCTCTTGTGCCTTCATCAATGACTTGTTTTCTTCTCCAAATGACTTTCTAAGTCTCTCATAATGTCTAGATACTCTCCATGCCTTCAACTCACAGCTCACAACCCTCTTGTTGACCCTCAGATACCCTCAGCTAGGAGATGGACTCAAGGCTTGATCTGCTGAACTCTTTGCTTTCAAATTCTTTCCTGATGACTTGAATGAGATTGAATTGGGATAATAACCTCTTGATAGGCTTCTAGAGATGAGAATAATGATTGGTCCCCTGTTGAATGACTTGCTATGTGTCGCTACTGCGAAAATCGGCGCCGGCTGAACAGAAGAGTCGCCACCGCGCGTTATTTATCCCACGGGAGGGAAAGGAAACGCTCAGAGTAAACCTCGCACAACACGGGAAAGGTATGGTCATCGCAACCAAAACCTGGGTTCGGGAGTCGGTTACGCAAGGGGAAGGTATTAGCACCCCTCACGTCCGTCGTACTCGACGGGATCCACGCTTGTTTTCGGGTATGGATTGTTATTCTATCTAAACTATAGGTCTGGGGTTAAAAGAAAAGAAAATGAAAATAATAAAAAAAATGACTCGGCAAAGTATCGCACTTTATGCCTACGTATTCCCGTCTGGAACGAGAAATCAGAGTCAACGTAGTTCGCCTACCTACGGGAAAGGAGGGGAAGGTTGCTCGCTAGGATATCGCATCCTATGCCTACGTACTTTCACACGGCATGAAAGATCAGAGCAAACGTAGTTCGGGCCACGTACGACACAAGTCTGTCTTGGTTGATTTTATTCCTTCTGAAAAAGGGTTTCCTGATTAGCAGTCCAAGCGGACAAAAATGACGTTTTGATGAGTTCACATTCTTTTACGGAAGAAGTGTCTTTTATTGTGTTTGAAATTTTATTGTATTTTCTGTTTGTTTTTGAGGAAGAAAGAGACAGAACTCTAACCTACGGTTGCGAAGGGAAACAAACTAACCTAATGTTATCATGCATGGGTTAAGACCTAGTGTCTATCATGCTCCTCTCTTGCACAGAGAGAAACAGAGATCCTACGGGATAGGCAGAAACAGAAACAATACCAGATATATACAGTAGTAAAATGCATGGATGCAACAGTACAAGCGAGGCAAGGGAGTCCCACTCAACCTCGAACCTAGAAAACAATAGGCGAAAGTGAACAGACTTCACTTTCAACCCAACAGGGTAAACAGCAAACAATACAGTCCAGAAAACCAATCAATACATCAACAAATGAAATACAGCAAAAGAAACAGCATCAGCAGCTCTGAATCAACAACTGGTTTCAAATAATCTCCAATCATCCACAAGCTTCAACAAGCATCAATCTCCATCTTCATGGCCTTCAGACAAGGGCTTTGATCATCAGTCTTCCATCTGCAATGGCTTTTTCTTCAAGCTCAAACCTCCAGGATGAGGGATTAGTCACAAGAATGAATTGGGAGTTAAGCAATCAGTTGACTACCAAGGGTGGTGAACAGACTGCTTCTAACACAAGAGACATTTTCTCTCAAGAGTTCTATCTCTTAGACACTATCACCAAGCCTTCCAAAGGAAGGGGGTGAGTGTCTTAGAGAGACTCTGAATCACAGAGAAGAATGGATGCAGACAAGGCAATCCATGTTTGAGAAATAACCATTCTAATCTAGAGCTCTGCCTAGCTCCTAAACCCTAGTCTCCTCAGCAACTGATAGCAAGAAACTCCTCCTCAACTCTGACAGTTGATCTTCAGCATTGAATCTCCAATGGCTTCATCTCCACAAATCTTCAGCTTCCCCAGGGCCCCAGACAAACCCAATACCCAATCAAACAATCAACAATCCCCAGAGGGCACACCACACCAGACAGCAGATATACAGATAGTAATAATATCAGTAGGGGAGTCCTAATTTTTTCTAAGGGATCTAATAGCTACCCATAGCCCATATAGTCCCATAACTAATCTATTCAAACCCTAAGTCCTAAGGGAGAAAATTGAACTTCCTAAGTTGTTACCTAAAAACCCTAGTTTTGATCATGATATTCAAGCATTTATTAATCTCCTAAAATTAACCTCTAAAAATGGGAACTAAAATATTTCTACAAGCTTAACATCTCATCTAAACAATATGAAAAGAATGATCAAAAAATATTAAAGCATGTGAGAGAACAAAAATCATGAAAATGATGCATGAAATATAACTATTTATTATGCTATTTATTTAGAAAATATGTAAAAAATATGAAATAAAACTAAAAATGAAATTTTATTTTCCTATGATGTTCTAGACATGTTAATGAGAATATGGTAAAAAGAATGGATTAAAAAGCATTTTTTATGAATTTATTATGATTTTATGAAAATTGATGAAAATTAAAATGAAATAAGAAAAAAGTAAAATGAATTAAATGAGCCAGGGGGTGTGAATAGGAACTTCGCTCAGTTCAAAATTGGATGGGCCTCACAGGGTAGGGGTGCAGTTAGCGCTTCTGGCTTAAGCCCAATACACATTCAGAATTAAAAAAAAACAAAGAAACGCTGGGGGGTAGAAATAGCATCAGAAACACGTTCAATATTGGTTTGGGCCTAACTCTGGGGGTGGGGATAGCATCATCCACTCAGGCCCGCCCGTTTCAATTAATGAAACGGCGCGTTTTGGCCAGCTTCAATCTTTCCCTCCAAAGCTCAGATTAAACATAGGCCATTGGATTGCCCTGATAGTCAAGAGTCTACTACGAAATGAAGGGCTCAGATTGTATCTTCTTCAATTGAACCTGCAACCTAGGGTTTGAGCTTCCATGGCCACCATGCACGAGCAAGGTTCCACCTCCCTGTTCTCACTCCACACGCGATGAATCCTCATGATGTAAACATGGAATCTGCTCCAAATCTCTCCCTCTATAATCTTAGGGCATCAAATCACCTTGAAACTCACCACATCAACAAATTCGATTGGATCAACCTTCGGCCTCCATTGAAATACACTGGTATGCATCATCACCAAACTTCCTCAAACCTAGCCTAACTTAAACTACATCTAATGGAGGTTAACACATGCTATCAAGCCACGATTATAACACACTAATCTAAGAGATTCGAACACAAACAGAATATGGCACCTGTCACTAACCATCACCAAACCTCTCCAAATTCATCTAACTTAATCTCCTAACCACCTAGATCAATTCTACACTAACAAAAACATGCCTACCTAACTGGATCAAGCAGTGTGATAGAAAACTTACCTTGTAAGAAATCTTGAGAAGCAGCTATGGAAATGGAAGATCTGAGGCTTCCAAGTGATGAATCTTGATCAATCCTTGAGGAACTTGCTTCTGTATGCACAAACTTGGAGTTTCCTTGCTTGAATCATGCAATCCACTTGAACTTGTAGTTTTTGAGATTCTTGAGAAAAGCACTCGAATATGAATGATTCACACCAAGAACTTGCTTCAATTATGATCTGTGATGATGATGGAATGGAATTGAGTTGATTATGATGAAGATTGATGAAGGTTTTGAGAGAATTGTGATGAAACTCCAATGAAAAAGTGTGATAGATTTTGTGAAATTCTTGGTGCAAATGAGGCCAACCCTTGATCAATGCACCTTTCATGAATATATAGACCCCAAATGAACATTCTAGATCCATCTTGCACATTCCCTTGTTTTCAAATTTTGATCCATTTTGATTATGTTTCTTAAATGATAAGCAACCATGGATAACTTCATTTTTTCCTTCTAAACTCAAAAAAGTGTGTGAACCATTGTTCTTAGAATTGTTTTTCCATTCAAAATCATATATTGGAAGTCTCCATTTGGACTTGTAAATCTCCCAAACCATTTTCCAACTTGAAATTATTCACTTTATAAGCCTTTTTAGTTCATATTTTGACCTATCATGCAACTCCATGCTATGAGCTTCTCCAATAACTTGTGACCTTCTTTCTAGACTTAAAATCCCATTTGGAGCAAGTTTGATGTTGTAAGTTTTTCCATTTGAGGCCTCCTTGTATGAGTTTTGGGTATAGGTTAAAATGACCTGTAATTCACAAATGCCCAAAATACCCTTTGCTTGTCAAGACCATAAGTTGAGTTCTCCACATCATATGAAGGCATACCATACCATTCTAGAAAGCTAAGACAATGAGGAACAACTCTTAAGTTGACCATGAATTCATTTGAAATCTCCTTGAGGGGCAAAACTAGCTTGGAAGTCAAGTCACTTTCACAGACAAAAATTCAGACACCCCAGATGACCTATAACTTGCAAGGACCATAACTTGAGTTCTATAAATCTCCTTGAGGTCTTCCACCACTCAAATTAAAGGTCTTGAGATCCTCTACAAGTTTCATGTTGGCCAAGAAGCCATTTGAAGCTAGCATTTTGACTTATCTTGCTTGGAAATTTGACCTAAACTAGGGGATTTTACAGAGAAACCCTAATTTAGTAACTCCTCTTCTCCTTGATTTTTCTTGAATTCTCCTTGTCATATCTCCATATCCTTCTTTATATGTTCAATATTGATCCCCACATCTCTCCAATAGACTTGAATGCCCTCTTAAGTCAGTCAATTGACCTAGGGTTGACCTAGGGTTGACCCAGATGAAACCCTAGTTGACTGTCTTCAACTATAGCTCTTGTGCCTTCATCAATGACTTGTTTTCTTCTCCAAATGACTTTGTAAGTCTCTCAAGATGTCTAGATGCTCTCCACACCTTCAATCCACAGCTCATAACCCTCTTGTTGATCCTCAGATATCCTCAGCTAGGAGATGGACTCAAGGTTTGATCTGCTGAACTCCTTGCTTTCAAATTCTTTCCTGATGACTTGCATGAGATTGAATTGGAATAATAACCTCTTGCTAGGCCTCTAGAGATGAGAATAATGATTGATCTCCTGTTGAATGACATGCTATGCTTATGCTATGCAGATGGTTAGTCTATGTACATGACTCTATATGCAAATGCTAATGATAATGAAACATGAACCAAGTGAATAAGGTTGGGCAAATTTTAGGGTGCAACAGCTGCCCCTATTCAAGCGACTTGGACCCGATTGGGTGAAGAGCCCGGAGCCTTCAGACATTCGCGGTACGAGACGGTTGAATACTAGTGAAACCAGAAATTTGCCAACCGCAGAAATAAACTGCGCTCCTGCTTGAGGAATGACATTCGTCAGCTGAATCTGACTGTTACGATAACCCACTGATCTTGCGCGACCGTGCTGGGGATTGTTTCCATCGTTCTGAAGAGGATTCTGTCATAACAGATTGCTTGCTTGTCCACGTTAGGACTCTGTCTGTCGTCGATACGAAGAAATCTCAACTAAAACTTGTCCACGTTAGGACTCCACTTACTGTCAACCCAGAAAAATCGCAGCAACTCCGCTGGGGATAATTCACCTGCATTTCAATAAGCCGCATCGTCCACGTTAGGAATAAAACTCTTCCACGTTAGGAGTAACACCTGTCCACGTTAGGAGTCACATCGTCCACGTTAGGAGTAACGCTTTTATCTTTCCACGTCAGGAAACAATCTTCTTTCCGCGTAAGGAGAACTGCATCAATCTGTCCTCGTAAGGACTCCAATGCCACTTGACATGTCCGCGTCAGGACTCCGATCTTTCCACGTAAGGAATTCCACTTTTCTTGAATCTGTCCACGTAAGGACTAACTTCCTTCTTCCACGTTAGGAATAACTTCTTCTTTCCACGTTAGGAATCAATCTATCTCTTTCCACGTAAGGAATCACCATTTTTCCACGTAAGGAATAAGACTTCGTCTGGATCTGTCCGCGTCAGGACTAAATTCTTCCACGTTAGGAATGCACTTGTCTCCCCGTAAGGAATCCATCTCGATATGTCCGCGTAAGGACTCAATCTTTCCACGTAAGGAATACCAACTTCTTTCCACGTAAGGAATAAATTTTGATATGTCCGCGCGAGGACTCAATCTTTCCACATAAGGAATAAACTCGTCTTTCCACGTAAGGAAACCATTTTTCTTCCACGTAAGGGATGCTCTTAATACGTCCACGTAAGGGCCCTGATCTTTCCACGTTAGGAATCAATTCTTTCTCAATTTGTCCGCGTCAGGACTCATTTTTCCACGTAAGGAATGCCATCTTAATCTGTCCGCGTGAGGACTCCACTCTTCCACGTTAGGAATACTGTCATTTCCACGTTAGGAATCACTTCTGATACGTCCGCGTAAGGACTACATCGTCCACATTAGGACCCACTTCTTTCCGCGTAAGGAAAAATAATTTCTTTGATTTGTCCGCGTAAGGACACTGACCTCGTCTTGATATGTCCACGTTAGGACTCAGGCATCCTCGACTCACTGAGGAAATAAGACTTGTCCACGTAAGGACTCACACCTTCGACTCACTGGGGAAATATCCGCGTTAGGACTTACACCTTGTCAACAACACGAAGAAGGATAAATTTGTCCACGTCAGGATTCTTGTATCTTGTCATCACAAAGAACTACAAACTTGGCCACGTCAGGACGCACATTTCACCATTACGAATAAAGATATCCGCTGAACACAAAATGATCCTCGCCAGAATACCAACACGAAGAGTAACCAATCTTTTGTCAACGTCATAACCTCCCTTTCTCCAAATTTCAAAAGACCGAATCTATCCACGTCAGGATTAACACACCTTACCAATCCGGTAAAACAAACCTGTCCACGTTAGGACGCCCACTTCTGAAGAAATCCCGTCATTCTAGGAGTAAATGGTCCACGTCAGGCCTTAGTTCTTCACTGATCCTCACCCATAAACCTCTTAGCACTGACGTGACAGCGACTTCGAGATGAACTCTACTAGGGATGTCTGAAAACCAACTATCGGACACCTGCTTCGAAATTCTGATTCATGCGACTCGTTGATGACAAACGAACTCTGCTTGGGAATAAGGAGATTCTTATCCTGGCCACTCTGGCTGGGGAAAATAACATACATTTGCATAAATGGCTCTGCTGGAGACAAAGAGAGTTTTATCACGATAACTCTGTGGGGAATACCGCCGAAACTGACATTATCATTGAATATCTCCTGCCGAGATCTTGACTGTTTGGTAATTTATTTGAGCAAGAGCTCTCTCCACCTGGACTACTAGAGTACAGAAACTGCTTCAGCAAAATAAATGCTGGAAGGTTAACGCCGACTCGCCGGGGATAGCCTGATGCTACAAAATTATTCCGGCAAAATAAATGCTGATAGGATGAAGTCGCCCCTGCTGGGAAGTTGGGAACTCAAACCCCCCGTCTTGTTGAAGTAACCCCCTGCTGGGGAATAATAACTCTGCTGAGGAATAGCAGATGCGCACAGCACAATCGGACTTTCTGCTGGAATGTGAACCGATATCACCAGTATCTCTGACAAAATAAATGACAGGAACCGCCATCAACTCTGCTGGGGAGAGTCTTGATCTTCGAATTCCACTGGAAGGAAAGAACATTTACTGAAGAGAACTCCGCTGGGGATGACTGGATTCTCTTGGGGAAAATTAACTGACTCCACTGGGGGAGAGTGCCTGACCCTGCGGGGGGGAGATGAACCTGTCTGAATACAGCCTTACGATCTCAGAATCACTAAACTCTGCTGAGGACGAGTAACTTCCCTGGAGCACGTCCTTTGGATAAGCTATGGCTAGCTGGGGAATTCTATCCTTCTTCAGGAAAAACATGCATGACCTGCGTGGGGATCAAGCTTTTCATTATTGCAATCTTTTGATCATCTTCCTCGTACGGTTATGAAACCTGCGACAACACAAACAAGACACGACAAGCCTATGCAATCAAATCAATTCAGGTTAGTGACGTTACACTCAGTTAATTCAAAGCTTTAACAATTGTTGGCAAGGGCCAGTGATGTTATACTCATGTTAGTTTCATCAAACTTAGGCGTTTTATCATGCGCAAAACAGTAAAGAACAGGCATCAAGTACTGAATAACACATTTTCATTGATTGGGCCCCTGAATGGGCGGAGTTTTTTGTACACGGGATGTAACTCCTGAAAAGAGGAAGCTACACAAAGCAAATATACAAGTATGCAAGTATTCACAAGAAGCGTAAATATTGACAAATTAAATTTTGTACACATGTCGGCAACTGGATGCAGATGAACACCACGAACTGATCCTCCCATGACTCGTCCGACTCTAATGCTTTCCCGGTATCCGTCTTCTGAAGAGGTTGTATCCGATAACTGACTCCTTAACCATATTCTCCCGCACTGATGCTCATTGAATTCGGACCGCAGTCATTTGCTTTTCAAATCCCTAACTTTTGCGTGAACCGCCCTTTACGGGTTTTCAGTTCACCGGGATACCCCTTTTTGCCGAAGCCGCCCAGTGTAGGTTTTCAACTTCGCGGGTGTACATTTTTTTCAATTTTATCCCTAACTTTTGCCCGAACCTTTCATTCTGTTTTTGGTTCGCCAGGATGCCCCATTTTTGCCTGGACTCTCTTTTTCTGTCCAGCGGGTCTGTTTTAAGCAAAGTATTTTTTAACTGCGTCCGAATTCACAGGTGACGCAAAGTCTTCCCCGTCCATGGTGGACAACAATAAAGCTCCTCCTGAAAAGACCTTCTTGACAACGTATGGCCCTTCGTAATTGGGGGTCCACTTGCCCCGGTGATCTGCTTGCGGCGGGAGAATCCTTTTCAGCACAAGGTCGCCCGTCTGAAAGCTTCGCGGAAGTATCTTCTTGTCGTACGCTTTCTTCATTCGTCTTTGATACAAACGACCGTATGCCAGAGAAGCTAGCCTCTTCTCATCCATCAAACTCAATTGGTTCAATCGGTTCGTTACCCATTCTGCCTCGTCCAGCTGAACGTCTCGTAATACCCTTAGAGAAGGGATCTCAACTTCCAATGGTAATACCGCTTCCATCCCGTATACCAACGAGAACGGAGTTGCCCCGGTTGATGTGCGTACCGTCGTACGATACCCGTGCAGAGCGAAAGGTAGCATTTCATGCCAATCTTTATACGTCACCACCATTTTCTGGACGATCTTCTTGATATTCTTATTGGCCGCTTCGACAGCGCCATTCATCTTGGGTCGGTAAGGGGAGGAGTTGTGATGTTCGATCTTGAAATTTTGACAGAGCTCTTTCATCATTTTGTTGTTCAGATTAGAACCGTTATCCGTGATTATCCGCTCGGGAATTCCGTATCGGCAAATGATATCTCTTTTGATGAATCTAGCCACCACTTGCTTCGTTACATTTGCGTAAGACGCTGCTTCCACCCACTTGGTGAAATAATCGATTGCTACGAGGATGAACCGATGCCCGTTAGAAGCCGTCGGCTCAATCTTTCCAATCATATCGATTCCCCACATCGAGAATGGCCATGGAGATGACATCACATTCAAAGGACTCGGAGGCACATGTATTTTGTCAGCATAAATTTGGCACTTATGGCACTTTCTTGCAAATTTGAAACAATCAGTTTCCATCGTCAGCCAAAAATAACCTGCCCGCAGCAGTTTTCTCGTCATAGCATGTCCACCAGCATGCGTACCAAATGCACCTTCGTGAATTTCCTCCATGAGAAGCTTTGCCTCTTTCTCGTCTACACAACGCAACAACACCAAGTCGTGGTTTCTTCTGTACAAGACGCCATCCGGGTTCAAATAGAAATTACCCGCTAATCTCCTGAGAGTCTTCTGATCTTGACTGGATGCCCCAGCCGGATACTCTTTATTCTTCAGGAAATTAAGGATATCAAAATACCACGGTTTGCCATCGGACGCTTCATCAATAGCAAATACATAAGCTGGCCTGTCCAACCGAGAGATAGTAATCTGGGGAGCTTCGTTCCAGAAGTTGACCTTGTACATGGAAGACAAGGTGGCAAGGGCGTCAGCCATTTGATTTTCTGCCCGCGGCACGTGATGCAATTCAACTTTGTCGAAGAAAGGCAACAATCTCCTTGCATAATTCATATAATGTATCAAATTAGGCTGCCGTGTCTCCCATTCCCCTTTGATCTGATTCACCACCAGAGCTGAGTCTCCGTATACGTCTAAATGTTTGATTCGCAAATCAATGGCTTCTTCAAGCCCCATTATACAAGCTTCGTATTCGGCCTCATTGTTGGTAACGGCGAAGGTCAATCGGGCAGTAAACGGGATGTGCGACCCGTGCGGCGTAGTGATAATTGCCCCTATTCCGCTACCGTAAGCATTCACAGCTCCATCAAATATCATCTGCCATTTGGACCCCGGCTCTGGTCCTTCGTCTGGTAACGGCTCTTCGCAATCCTTCATCTTGAGATACATGATATCCTCGTCAGGAAAGTCAAATCTCATCGATTGATACTCTTCAATAGGCTGCTCCGCCAGATATTCAGACAACACACTCCCCTTTATTGCCTTTTGCGAGACGTATTGAATATCATATTCAGTCAAGATCATCTGCCACCTGGCAATCCTACCTGACAACGCCTGCTTTTCGAATATATATTTGATCGGATCCATCTTCGAGATGAGCATGGTTGTATGATTCAGCATGTACTGCCTCAAACGCTTGGCGGCCCAGGCTAGCGCGCAACAAGTTTTCTCCAGCATTGAGTATCGAGATTCGCAGTCTGTAAATTTCTTACTCAGATAATAGATCGCATGCTCTTTTCTCCCCGTCTCGTCGTGTTGACCGAGAACGCAACCCATGCTTCCCTCAAGAACCGTTAAATACATTATCAAGGGTTTCCCTGCCACCGGGGGTATCAAAATAGGAGGCTCCTGCAGATACTTCTTTATTTTGTCGAACGCCTTTTGACAATTATCGTTCCACGTTACAGCTTGATCTTTCTTCAAGAGTTTGAATAATGGTTCACACGTGGCCGTTAGGTGAGATATGAACCGAGCAATGTAGTTCAATCTCCCTAAAAACCCGCGCACCTCTTTCTCTGTTTTAGGCGTCGGCATTTCTTGAATCGCTTTTATTTTAGCAGGATCGACCTCTATTCCTCTTTCGCTTACTATGAACCCCAGGAGCTTACCCGATCTCACCCCGAAGGTGCATTTGTTAGGGTTCAGCCTCAGCCTGAACTTCCTAAGCCTTTTAAACAACTTCAACAGATTCACCAGATGCTCTTCCTCCGTCTGGGATTTGGCAATCATATCGTCAACATAAACTTCGATCTCTTTATGCATCATGTCATGAAAAAGAGTCGTCATCGCACGCTGATATGTTGCCCCAGCATTTTTCAAACCAAAGGGCATCACTTTATAGCAAAATGTTCCCCAAGGCGTTATGAAAGTAGTCTTCTCCATATCCTCTGGCGCCATTTTAATTTGATTATAGCCTGAAAAGCCATCCATGAAGGAGAATACGGAGTATTGAGCGGTATTATCAACTAATACGTCAATATGAGGAAGTGGAAAATCGTCTTTTGGGCTTGCTTTATTCAAATCTCTATAATCCACGCACATCCGAACCTTGCCATCTTTCTTTGGCACTGGTACGATGTTGGCAACCCACGAAGGATACTTCGTCACAGCCAGGAAACCAGCGTCCCACTGTTTCTGAACCTCCTCTTTGATCTTCATTGCCATATCTGGGCGAGTTCTGCGAAGTTTTTGTTTGACAGGCGGGCAGTCTTCTTTCAGTGGCAGACGATGCACAACCATATCTGTATCGAGCCCTGGCATATCTTGATACGACCAAGCAAATACATCATTATACTCCCGGAGCATTTCAACCAGTTTTCGCTTGATATCACTCTGCAATGCGGCTCCAATACGAATATTTTTCTCAACCCCTTCCGACCCCAAATTGATAATTTCGATAACCTCGTCGTGAGGCAGAATGGCTCTTTCCTCTTGCTTCACCAACCAAGACAGTTCTTCAGGAACGTCGCTATCTTCGACAACCTCTTCTTCGGTCTGGAATACCGGGTGCTCGAAGTCGGGACGAGTCATAGGTGGTTCAAGGATGTCATCTGAAAATGTTATCCTGCAAAAGGAAGGGTTAAGTGCTTCAAAATGCGTATAAAGCGGATAACCACATTGCCATTTTATTGAAAAAATACAAAACAAGAAAAACAAGGATCACAGTATCTACACATGAAAAACGCCATTTATTTAATGATTAACGAAGCAATGTTTATAACAACACAGCCCTAAGCAAATCCTGATGCCCCGGGCAAGACATCAGATTATTCAACAATTAATAAAGCAAAGCATTACTGTTTCAAGGTCACAGGAACAAGCTCCTGAATGGACCAGTTGCACAGTCCTTGTCCTGGCGTGCTTGGCTGAATCCAGGCATCCATATCACAGTCGCTGTCCCCTTCATCGGATTCCGAAGCAGCATTGACAGATTCATGGCATACTCCACTGGCAGAGATGGTGATTGACTTTCTGAAATGAGGGGCCCCCACGGAAGGAATTGATGACGACGGTCGGTACCCCAGTCCGAACCGGTCCATTTTCACCGGAATGTCCAATACTTTGCCCCAGCCTTTGGCTTCTCCTGCCTTTACTAGCGCTTGAGCCTCTTTATACGAAGAAACAGCTATCTCTGGCACTTTGCTTGGCCCGGGACTCTTGTCCTTAATGCGCAAACCTTCGAATGCCTGGCATGGCGTCTCATGGATCTCCCCGTCGACCTCCACATATTTGAACGAAGAAAGATGGCTGACCAGGATATCTTCTTCTCCGCACACGGTGACTACACTGTCTCCGACCATATACTTTAGCTTCTGATGCAGGGTTGACGTGACAGCCCCTGCCCCGTGAATCCAAGGTCTTCCCAGCAAGCAGCTGTACGCAGGCTGTATATCCATGATATAAAACTCCGTTGCAAACACTTCCGGCCCCACTTGCAGAGGCAATGTAATTGATCCGAAGACTGTTCTCCGCGTGCCGTCAAACGCTCTGACTACCAAATCACTTGGTGTGCACAAAATCCCTCGAACATCCAGCTTCATCATAGCCTTCTTAGGCAGCACATTCAAAGACGACCCGGTGTCAACCAATACGTGCGACATTGTCGACCCTCTGCACTCAACAGATACATGTAATGCCATATTATGATCCCTTCCTTTCGGAGTCAAGTCGAAATCCGTAAAGCCCAGACTGTGGCCTGCATTTACATGTGCCAATACTCCTTCTAGCTGATTGACGGAGACATCCTGTGGTACAAAAGAAGTGTCCAGGACTTTCAGCAAAGCATTTCGGTGGGCTTCCGAACACAACAGCAATGACAGAATAGATATTTTGGATGGCGTTTGCTGCAGATGCTCCACAATTTTATAGTCGCTCTTCCGAATTAAGCGCATGCATTCTTCGACATCCTTAGATGCTGCTTCTTTTTCATTTGCTTGAACCGGAACATTCTCCACCGCTTTCCCCTTTCCCTTCGCTAGCCTTTCGGCTTCTACTTCAGGAGATATAAAGATCCTGCCGCTTCTCGTCATGCCTCCCGGGCCAACAACATTATCCACAACCTCCGCTGACTGCTTGTTAACATCGATTTTAATCCCGTCACAATACACCTCTAGCCCATATGACCATGGGACCGCTTTCGTGCTCTCATACGGGATTGGCCCGGCTTTAGTTATAGTAATCGGTGGTCGCTGAGCGGGTGCCGAAATGGTGATCGTCTTCCTAGGAATTGTCACTGTGGCAACATCACTCCGATTATCCACTACTGCCCCTGCCGGCTCATCAGTTGCTGTTCTATCAAACTGCAATACACCTTCATCAATCAAGGCCTGAATGCCTTTCTTCAGATCCTCGCACCCCCCAGACAGGGCCCAACAATCTAAGCAGTACTCATTACAACCCGGGTAAACACCTCCTTGCAACAGTCGGCTTTTGATCTCGCTCAACGGCGTCTTTAAGTCCTCAACATTCATAATCAGATTCAGACCTTCCTCAGTCAGCACGGCATTCGCCCCATGATTAGGCATGGGTTTCTGGACTATATTCGCACCGGTCGTTCCGAAGTTGATAGACTTGTTGTCCAAGAGATCCTGCACAACGTGCTTAAAAGCGTGACAACCTTCTATATCATGGCCCGGGGCCCCAGAATGAAACTCGCAGCGCCTATTTGCATCATAGCCGAACGGGGGAGTTCCCGTTATCGGTGCCAAGGTTCTTTTCTCCACCAGATTCAATCCCAACAAGGTCTGCAATAAATCAGCATAGTTAGAGGGAGGTTTCTCAAACACCCTTCTCGGCTTATTACCCTGAAATCTTCGTTGAGCTTGCTGTGCCCCCTGCTGAGGCTGCTGCTGCTGTGGCATTGGTTGCTGCTGAACCTGTTGTTGTTGCTGAATTGGTTGTTGTTGATAAGGAATAGTCACACTCGACACTTGCTGCTGTTGACGATATTGATTTCTTCCCCTGCCTCGGCCTCGGCCTCGGCCTCCAAATACAGCACTAGCTTCGCCCTGACGGCGCCCACCATAAGCTTTCCTATTACTGCCAGATGCAGCTGACTCGTCTACTTGGAACTTTCCTTGCTTAATGTTCCGCTCAATCTTTTCACCCATTAAAATCAGATCTGAAAAACTTGCCAGAGAAGTATGAAACAACATATCATGAAACAGCCCGGTGAATGTGCCGACAAACATATCGTTCATTTCTTTATCTTCCACAGGAGGACGGACCCTGGCAGCCATATCGCGCCACCTTTGCGCGTATTCTTTAAAACTCTCCCCCTTCTTCTGCGAAAGCCCGGCCAACTGGACCCGATTGGGTGCCAGGTCACTGTTATATTTGTAATGGGCTACAAACGCCTCTGCTAATTGCTTCCAAGTCTTGATATCAGTGGGCTCCAACCCCATGTACCACTCTAAGGAAGGCCCCGATAGACTATCCTGAAAGAAATGCATGAGCATTCTTTCGTCAGTGGAGTATGCAGACATTTTTCTGTAATAAGCTCGTACATGAACCTTCGGACATGTGTCTCCTTTGTACTTATCGAACGCAGGCGCTTTGAACTTGATTGGCACCCTCAGCCCAGGTACCAAGCCCATTGTTGCCATGTCCAGACCCACAGCACTCTGATTTAAGACTCCCTTCATTTGTTCCTCCAGCATTCTAATCTTTTGAGAATCATCCATCGGCCCTTCAAAGCCTCCTCCAGAGAAGGCGTCCTCCTGCTGATCCTCTTGCCACATACCGTTTCCAGCCCCGTATCCATCATACGCATTATTACGTCCAGCTCTGACCTGATTCATCCCCGGAACTCGGCCTCTGTTGCCATACCCTTGAACACCTCCAGCAGGACCACCAGCCATAAATCCAGCACCGTTTCCGTTTCCAAAACCTCCGTAGCCCTGATTGACCATACCATAACCATCTTGCCCAAAGCCTTGAGCATTAAAGCCATACTTGCCAGTATTGTCAAATCCCTGATCGTTGAATCCGAACCCAGCGTTGACAAAGCCATTGCCTCCGAGATTATCTCCCACATTGACATCACCCAGCCCAGCGTTATGGACAGCAGTATCATTTCCAACTCCGACGTTACCATTCACAGCAGCGGTAGCGTTGTTGACGTTAGCAGCATTCACATTGACGACAGGCGGAGCCACGGGCGTTGGAGTGCCATCTCCATGAGCAGTATCAACCCTGACGGACTGATGATCTTCGTTACCATGACCAGCGTTGCGAGCCAACAGAGGCTGGACCATGGCCTGCAAGTTCTCTTGCCCTTTTGCTATAGCCTCCATGGTCTGCATGAAGAGGGCGAGCTTCTCGCGTACATCCTGCATCTCGTTCTGAATCTGGTCCATGACTTTCCGACAGTTGGATCGTGTAGAATAGCGGTGCGGATGTTGATCTGGAATCCTGTTAAGTACCTGATGCAGAGCAAGAGATAAGACACCATTCATAGATTACCTGTTATGCAAGATGAATATGAATGCAATGCAATGTGTCTGTGCATTAGGGAAGTTCATTCCCCCAGTTCTAGTGCGAAAGTGCCGGTGCAGTGACAGTGCTGACAATAAGAATACCGGAGCTGAATCATAGAAAGCCTCATATATAACAGAGAGAATCAATAAGCCCAGGGTACAATATCACTGAGGGTACAAAGATGGCATGACCTCAACCAACAATCCTGGTGATGGTCAGCAACTATGCAAATAAAGCATACAAATAATGGAATGATCAGATCCTCCCAAAAGTCTGGTACTCCTCTATCAACTTCTTGGTCTCCGGATGGCTTGGTCGATCAAGCAGCCCTTCAACAAGCTGGTTTCTCTTCTTAAGGACACGGCGTACGTCTTCAGCAGTTTCTTCCCATGCTGCTTCTCCGAAGCAATCTTCTAACTTTCGCTTCTGGGACACTGCTTCATCTCTGGATTTGATTGCCTTGTTCAGTGCATGCTGGACACTATACCGGTTCATCACTTCTTCCTCACACTTCTTGATGCTAGACTTCAACTTCTCCTCGAGGTCGGAAATTTGCTGCTTTAGCTTATCTTCCCTCTGCTTGTTGTTGGTGAGAGTAGCATTCCAAGTCTTATTGCAAGAAGATATCTCTCGGTGTGCTGCGTCAAGCGCCTTCTTTTTGGCTTCCAGCATGTCGTGGGAACTTCTGAACTCTTGCCCCAGACGTTCGCGCTTTTTCTTTTCCTCGGTCAACTCAGATCCTAACCTGTTTACCAGCTCAATCTGTTGCTGGAAAGCATATACGGCCTTGTTCTTCTCACGGCGTGCCTGGGCTAGCTCTTGCTCTAACCCTTCATTAATCTTCATTAAGGCTTCTTTCTCCCTCACAACTTGTTCATAGACTTCCCTAGAAACAGTGGTCGGCTCTTCTACCGGAATAGGATCAAGAATTGGTGCCTCTGGAAACGGCATCTTCAATTGACTAGCCCTCTCTTGAATCCAAACTCTATAAGGGGCATAGGCCTGACAGTCATTCTTTCCTAATAACGACTTCCCTTTGCGGTTAATACGCGTCCAAGCATGTCGCAACTTGGCTAATAACTCCCCCTTCACGTCACCGGTGAAGTACAGAGATTCCTGTACTTCTTCCTCTTGAGGTGGATTCTTCAGCGCATATCCAAACTGGCGAATGAATAGAGAAGGGTTGTAATTGATACACCCTTTTCTTCCTATCAATGGCACATTAGGGTAACCAGAACAACTGAAGATGAGCTCCGATCCCAGCAGGTCTCTATCAAACCACTCCATATCTTCCGACGATAGCCTCATCAGACGCTCTGGCCAACCAACTGGAACTGTAGTCTCTGCAGCAGATCCTCTCTTAGGAAGGTGACTCTCAAACCACATACTCAACAAGGGCACACACAGATGAACATTCTTCCCTCTTCCCTTCTCATTCTTGTAATGCAGCGAGTGGTAGAGATCTCCGAGTAAAGTAGGTACAGGATTACCAGCGGCGAACAAGTAGAAAGCATCGAAGTCCACAAAATCCGGTATATTGGGGAATAAAACTATGCCATAAATGCACAAAGCCAACACAGCGTTGAAAGCAACCCAGCACCCATTCTTGGCGTACTCTTGGGCTTTACCAACTAAGAACTGAAATGAGAAGCCTGGAACTCCACGGGAAACAGTAGTCACAAGTTCAGAAGCATCCACATGCAAGGCTTTGGCCAATTCCTCCGGCTTAGGTTTGGCATCATAATGAATGAATGGAACCTGGTTCTGCACAGGCAGCTCAACATACTCAGCGTATTCCTCCAGAGTTGGTCCCATAATAAAGTCAGAGAACGTGAAACACCTCAAAGCAGGGTCATAGAATTGCATCAAAGCATACAGCCCATCTAACTCTACCTCTGTAGGTTTGCACACCAATCTCAATAATCTACCATAACTCATCCGGAAACTCCTACGAACACCCTCATCAGCAAGAGAGATCAACCCCAGTAAAGGAACCATATCAGGCGTAGGCAATTTGTAAGCAACCGTTCTCCGTAGGCTAGTCATGATCAAAACTCAGAAGTCTGGGCACTAGAACTAGGGAAATACAAATGCACCTGCAGCACAGACACACGTTAGTGAAATGCAAATGATAATGGATATGCAAGGATGCAATGCAAGTAACATTCAACAGGGACCAAAGCTGCAGCTGAATAGCCTAAACCCAATCAAGAAAGGTCTCAGATAGACCATCCAGAAGTCATCAAACCCTGGTCTCAGATAGACCTAAAATAAAACTCCAACACTGGTCTCTGACAGACCTCAAACCACAACTCCAACTGGTCTCTGATAGACCTCAGATCACATCCATAATTGGTCTCTGACAGACCTCAAAACACCTCTCAAATGGTCTCTGACAGACCTCAGAATACATCTCCAAATGGTCTCTGACAGACCTCAGAATAAATCTCCACATGGTCTCTGACAGACCTCAGAATACATCTCCATAAATAACCTGATCACGAAATAGCCGGTAGTCTGGAGGTCTAGTTACCTGCATAGCCCTGAATCCCCTCACAGGTGGGTGGCCCTATATCTGGCACAAGGTACGGCATCCTATGCGGTCGTCGGCGTCACAGACTTTCAGGGTTGATGATACGATTCCCAGAAGGAGTGGCATCATCAATTCCTGAAGAGGCCTCACTCAGCCAACTTCCAAATGATCGGTCCCCAGAGTCGACAATCCAACTAACCAGCAACCCACGCCAACCAAAGGAAGGGGCAGGAGGCCAACCAGAGGAACCTCGTCTGAGTGTAGATTTCATGGGACACCAAAGCAAGCAAAGCAAGCGGGCGCCCACTAATTTCTACTCTAATTCTAGGTGCACTCAAGCCCAGGTCCGGCTTATCTCTCAATATCAGAACACCCGTCACACCCCAGATACAGCAATAATAAACAATATATATAAAGCTGAAAAATGCAGGGTTAGAAATATACAATAACTCCATACAAAATCCTCGACGGGAAAACAAGCGCTAGGATTGACTCTCTCAAGGGACGTTGGATCCCAAATGCATAAGAACCATCGCAGTCCTTAGCAGCCAGGGGACGTTGGTTCCCCAGCAGAGTCGCCAGCTGTCGCTACTGCGAAAATCGGCGCCGGCTGAACAGAAGAGTCGCCACCGCGCGTTATTTATCCCACGGGAGGGAAAGGAAACGCTCAGAGTAAACCTCGCACAACACGGGAAAGGTATGGTCATCGCAACCAAAACCTGGGTTCGGGAGTCGGTTACGCAAGGGGAAGGTATTAGCACCCCTCACGTCCGTCGTACTCGACGGGATCCACGCTTGTTTTCGGGTATGGATTGTTATTCTATCTAAACTATAGGTCTGGGGTTAAAAGAAAAGAAAATGAAAATAATAAAAAAAATGACTCGGCAAAGTATCGCACTTTATGCCTACGTATTCCCGTCTGGAACGAGAAATCAGAGTCAACGTAGTTCGCCTACCTACGGGAAAGGAGGGGAAGGTTGCTCGCTAGGATATCGCATCCTATGCCTACGTACTTTCACACGGCATGAAAGATCAGAGCAAACGTAGTTCGGGCCACGTACGACACAAGTCTGTCTTGGTTGATTTTATTCCTTCTGAAAAAGGGTTTCCTGATTAGCAGTCCAAGCGGACAAAAATGACGTTTTGATGAGTTCACATTCTTTTACGGAAGAAGTGTCTTTTATTGTGTTTGAAATTTTATTGTATTTTCTGTTTGTTTTTGAGGAAGAAAGAGACAGAACTCTAACCTACGGTTGCGAAGGGAAACAAACTAACCTAATGTTATCATGCATGGGTTAAGACCTAGTGTCTATCATGCTCCTCTCTTGCACAGAGAGAAACAGAGATCCTACGGGATAGGCAGAAACAGAAACAATACCAGATATATACAGTAGTAAAATGCATGGATGCAACAGTACAAGCGAGGCAAGGGAGTCCCACTCAACCTCGAACCTAGAAAACAATAGGCGAAAGTGAACAGACTTCACTTTCAACCCAACAGGGTAAACAGCAAACAATACAGTCCAGAAAACCAATCAATACATCAACAAATGAAATACAGCAAAAGAAACAGCATCAGCAGCTCTGAATCAACAACTGGTTTCAAATAATCTCCAATCATCCACAAGCTTCAACAAGCATCAATCTCCATCTTCATGGCCTTCAGACAAGGGCTTTGATCATCAGTCTTCCATCTGCAATGGCTTTTTCTTCAAGCTCAAACCTCCAGGATGAGGGATTAGTCACAAGAATGAATTGGGAGTTAAGCAATCAGTTGACTACCAAGGGTGGTGAACAGACTGCTTCTAACACAAGAGACATTTTCTCTCAAGAGTTCTATCTCTTAGACACTATCACCAAGCCTTCCAAAGGAAGGGGGTGAGTGTCTTAGAGAGACTCTGAATCACAGAGAAGAATGGATGCAGACAAGGCAATCCATGTTTGAGAAATAACCATTCTAATCTAGAGCTCTGCCTAGCTCCTAAACCCTAGTCTCCTCAGCAACTGATAGCAAGAAACTCCTCCTCAACTCTGACAGTTGATCTTCAGCATTGAATCTCCAATGGCTTCATCTCCACAAATCTTCAGCTTCCCCAGGGCCCCAGACAAACCCAATACCCAATCAAACAATCAACAATCCCCAGAGGGCACACCACACCAGACAGCAGATATACAGATAGTAATAATATCAGTAGGGGAGTCCTAATTTTTTCTAAGGGATCTAATAGCTACCCATAGCCCATATAGTCCCATAACTAATCTATTCAAACCCTAAGTCCTAAGGGAGAAAATTGAACTTCCTAAGTTGTTACCTAAAAACCCTAGTTTTGATCATGATATTCAAGCATTTATTAATCTCCTAAAATTAACCTCTAAAAATGGGAACTAAAATATTTCTACAAGCTTAACATCTCATCTAAACAATATGAAAAGAATGATCAAAAAATATTAAAGCATGTGAGAGAACAAAAATCATGAAAATGATGCATGAAATATAACTATTTATTATGCTATTTATTTAGAAAATATGTAAAAAATATGAAATAAAACTAAAAATGAAATTTTATTTTCCTATGATGTTCTAGACATGTTAATGAGAATATGGTAAAAAGAATGGATTAAAAAGCATTTTTTATGAATTTATTATGATTTTATGAAAATTGATGAAAATTAAAATGAAATAAGAAAAAAGTAAAATGAATTAAATGAGCCAGGGGGTGTGAATAGGAACTTCGCTCAGTTCAAAATTGGATGGGCCTCACAGGGTAGGGGTGCAGTTAGCGCTTCTGGCTTAAGCCCAATACACATTCAGAATTAAAAAAAAACAAAGAAACGCTGGGGGGTAGAAATAGCATCAGAAACACGTTCAATATTGGTTTGGGCCTAACTCTGGGGGTGGGGATAGCATCATCCACTCAGGCCCGCCCGTTTCAATTAATGAAACGGCGCGTTTTGGCCAGCTTCAATCTTTCCCTCCAAAGCTCAGATTAAACATAGGCCATTGGATTGCCCTGATAGTCAAGAGTCTACTACGAAATGAAGGGCTCAGATTGTATCTTCTTCAATTGAACCTGCAACCTAGGGTTTGAGCTTCCATGGCCACCATGCACGAGCAAGGTTCCACCTCCCTGTTCTCACTCCACACGCGATGAATCCTCATGATGTAAACATGGAATCTGCTCCAAATCTCTCCCTCTATAATCTTAGGGCATCAAATCACCTTGAAACTCACCACATCAACAAATTCGATTGGATCAACCTTCGGCCTCCATTGAAATACACTGGTATGCATCATCACCAAACTTCCTCAAACCTAGCCTAACTTAAACTACATCTAATGGAGGTTAACACATGCTATCAAGCCACGATTATAACACACTAATCTAAGAGATTCGAACACAAACAGAATATGGCACCTGTCACTAACCATCACCAAACCTCTCCAAATTCATCTAACTTAATCTCCTAACCACCTAGATCAATTCTACACTAACAAAAACATGCCTACCTAACTGGATCAAGCAGTGTGATAGAAAACTTACCTTGTAAGAAATCTTGAGAAGCAGCTATGGAAATGGAAGATCTGAGGCTTCCAAGTGATGAATCTTGATCAATCCTTGAGGAACTTGCTTCTGTATGCACAAACTTGGAGTTTCCTTGCTTGAATCATGCAATCCACTTGAACTTGTAGTTTTTGAGATTCTTGAGAAAAGCACTCGAATATGAATGATTCACACCAAGAACTTGCTTCAATTATGATCTGTGATGATGATGGAATGGAATTGAGTTGATTATGATGAAGATTGATGAAGGTTTTGAGAGAATTGTGATGAAACTCCAATGAAAAAGTGTGATAGATTTTGTGAAATTCTTGGTGCAAATGAGGCCAACCCTTGATCAATGCACCTTTCATGAATATATAGACCCCAAATGAACATTCTAGATCCATCTTGCACATTCCCTTGTTTTCAAATTTTGATCCATTTTGATTATGTTTCTTAAATGATAAGCAACCATGGATAACTTCATTTTTTCCTTCTAAACTCAAAAAAGTGTGTGAACCATTGTTCTTAGAATTGTTTTTCCATTCAAAATCATATATTGGAAGTCTCCATTTGGACTTGTAAATCTCCCAAACCATTTTCCAACTTGAAATTATTCACTTTATAAGCCTTTTTAGTTCATATTTTGACCTATCATGCAACTCCATGCTATGAGCTTCTCCAATAACTTGTGACCTTCTTTCTAGACTTAAAATCCCATTTGGAGCAAGTTTGATGTTGTAAGTTTTTCCATTTGAGGCCTCCTTGTATGAGTTTTGGGTATAGGTTAAAATGACCTGTAATTCACAAATGCCCAAAATACCCTTTGCTTGTCAAGACCATAAGTTGAGTTCTCCACATCATATGAAGGCATACCATACCATTATAGAAAGCTAAGACAATGAGGAACAACTCTTAAGTTGACCATGAATTCATTTGAAATCTCCTTGAGGGGCAAAACTAGCTTGGAAGTCAAGTCACTTTCACAGACAAAAATTCAGACACCCCAGATGACCTATAACTTGCAAGGACCATAACTTGAGTTCTATAAATCTCCTTGAGGTCTTCCACCACTCAAATTAAAGGTCTTGAGATCCTCTACAAGTTTCATGTTGGCCAAGAAGCCATTTGAAGCTAGCATTTTGACTTATCTTGCTTGGAAATTTGACCTAAACTAGGGGATTTTACAGAGAAACCCTAATTTAGTAACTCCTCTTCTCCTTGATTTTTCTTGAATTCTCCTTGTCATATCTCCATATCCTTCTTTATATGTTCAATATTGATCCCCACATCTCTCCAATAGACTTGAATGCCCTCTTAAGTCAGTCAATTGACCTAGGGTTGACCTAGGGTTGACCCAGATGAAACCCTAGTTGACTGTCTTCAACTATAGCTCTTGTGCCTTCATCAATGACTTGTTTTCTTCTCCAAATGACTTTGTAAGTCTCTCAAGATGTCTAGATGCTCTCCACACCTTCAATCCACAGCTCATAACCCTCTTGTTGATCCTCAGATATCCTCAGCTAGGAGATGGACTCAAGGTTTGATCTGCTGAACTCCTTGCTTTCAAATTCTTTCCTGATGACTTGCATGAGATTGAATTGGAATAATAACCTCTTGCTAGGCCTCTAGAGATGAGAATAATGATTGATCTCCTGTTGAATGACATGCTATGCTTATGCTATGCAGATGGTTAGTCTATGTACATGACTCTATATGCAAATGCTAATGATAATGAAACATGAACCAAGTGAATAAGGTTGGGCAAATTTTAGGGTGCAACACTATGCTTATGCTATGCAGATGGTTAGTCTATGTACATGACTCTATATGCAAATGCTAATGATAATGAAACATAAACCAAGTGAATAAGGTTGGGCAAATTTTAGGGTGCAACACCCACACCCCCGTGACCTGAGCCCATTGTGAATTGCACGTGAATCCATTTCTATTCTCACCCCCTCCCTCCTTCTCTTGTTTTTTTATTTTTTAATTTTCTTCATATTTCATTAATCTTCTAAAAAATCATAACTAAATGGAAAAATATTATTTTTAGCTCATTCTTTTTTTAACATTTTCATTAAAATGTCTAGAAAATTATAAAAAATAAAAATTGCATTTTATTTTTTATTTGATATTTTTCCCATATTTTCCAAATAAATAGCATTTTAAATAGTGTCATTTCATGCATGATTTTATTAATTTTTGTTCTATTAGATGCTTTAATATTTTTCATCCATTCTTTTTAGGTTGTTTAGGTTAGACATTAAACTTGTAGAAACAATTTAGTTCCCATTTTTAGAAATTAATTTTAGGTGCTTAATGTAGGCTTGAACAACATGAACAAACTAGGGTTTTAGGTGATGACTTAGGAGGCTTGATTCCTTCCCCTTAGGACTTAGGGTTGAATAGTTTAGCTATGGGACTATAGGGGCTATGGGTAGTTATTAGATCCCCTTAGAAAAAGTCAGGATTCCCCTACTGCTATTAATGTTCTGTATATATCTGATTGACTGGTGTGGTGTGCCCTCTGGGGATTATTGCTTGCTTGCTTGGGTATTGGGATTGTCTGGGAACTTGGGAGAGCTGAAGACTTGAGGAGATGGAGGCCATTGGAGATTCAGAGATGAAAGGTCAACTGCCAGAGTTGGATAGGAGGTTATTGCTAGCAGCTGCTGAGGAGACTAGGGTTTAGGAGCTAGGCAGAGCTCTAGATTAGAAAGCTTGTTTCTCAAACATGGAATGCCTTGTCTGCATCCATCCTTTCTCTATGATTCAAAGTCTCTTTCAAATATCCACCTCCTTCCTTTGGAAGGATCAGTGAATATATTTGAAAGATAGAACTTTTGAGAGGAAACTTTCTGTTTAGTGTTAACAGTTGATGAACCACCCTTGGTAGGTAATTAATTGTCTAACATTCATTCACTTCACTCTTGTGACTGATTCCTCATCCTGGAGGTTTGAACTTGAAGAAAAGCCATTGCTTATAGAAGACTGATGATCAAAGCCCTTGCCTGAAGGCCATGAAGATGGAGATTGATGCTTGTTGAAGCCTGTAGCTGATTGGAGATTACTTGAAGCTAGATGTTGATTCAGAGCTGTTGATGCTGTTTCTTTTGCTGTTGTATTTTATTGCTGATGTATTGATTGGTTTTCTGGACTGTATTGTTTGCTGTTTACTCTGCTGGGTTGGAAGTGAAGTCTGTTCACTTTTGCCTATTGTTTTCTAGGTTCGAGGTTGAGTGGGACTCCCTTGCCTCGCTTGTACTGTTGCATCCATGCATTTTACTGTTTTACTATATATATCTGATATTGTTTCTGTTCCCGTCTATTCCCTTAGGATCTCTGTTTCTCTCTGCGCAAGAGAGGAGCATGATAGACACTAGGTCTTAACCCATGCATGATAACATTAGGGTAGTTTGTTTCCCTTTCGCAACCGTAGGTTAGAGTTCTGTCTCTTTCTTTCTCAAAACAAACAGAAAAACACAATAAGATTTCAAACACAATAAAAGACACTTCTTCCGTAAAAGAATGTGAACTCATCAAAGCGTCATTTTTGTCCGCTAGGACTGTTAATCAGAAAACCTTTTTCAGAAGGAATAAAATCAACCAAGACAAGCTTGTGTCGTACGTGGCCCGAACTACGTTTGCTCTGATCTTTCATGCTGTATGAAAGTACGTAGGCATAGGATGCGATATCCTAGCGAGCAACCTTCCCCTCCTTTCCCGTAGGTAGGCGAACTACGTTGACTCTGATTTCTCGTTCCAGGCGGGAATACGTAGGCATAAAGTGAGATACTTTGCCGAGTCATTTTTATTTTTTCATGTTATTTTCTTTTAACCCCTGACCCTTAGTTTAGATAGAAATACCAATCCATACTAGAAAACAAGCGTGGATCCCGTCGAGTACGACGGACGTGAGGGGTGCTAATACCTTCCCCTTGCGTAATCGACTCCCGAACCCAGGTTTTGGTTGCGATGACCATACCTTTCCCGTGTTGTGCGAGGTTTACTCTGAGCGTTTCCTTTCCCTCCCGTGGGATAAATAACGCACGGTGGCGACTCTTCTGTTCAGCCGGCGCCGATTTTCGCAGTAGCGACACTCTCTGAAGAATCAAGCTTTGGTATGTTTGGTTTCTCTAAAGAGGAGTTCCTGAAGCAAATGCATTTCAAGCAATGTGTTGTGGTCCAATAAAGCAAGATGGAGGTTGTCGTCTCAAACTGAAGTATATGTACTCCTTCTGATAGAGTGATGAGGTTATTCTGAGTGGCAGAATGAAAGCCTGACCCCTTCAACAGGATGTATGATCAGATGTTGTAACATCAAGCAAAAAATTTAGGTTCAAGCCTTGGTGTTTCCAAGATACCTTGCTATAGAGCAAGTAGAATATGTAACTTAAAGATCAAGGTTGCTTGGCAGAAGACCTTCTAAAGCTCTGAAAGATGCTGAGTAATCAAACAGTGGCATTTGGTTATTTTAGTAGTGTGCTTGGAGAAAACTACTCTTGTGTAGAAGGGTAGTTATTTGAAGACCAAAGGAGGTTATGCTTCTGTGTATATCTTGGAGCCTATGAAGGATGAGTGCCTTATTTGGGGAGAGGTATGCAAAGTTTACTGTCTCTATGTTCTTTGGATTTCTCATTGGTGGAACTGTGCTCTCTGATGATTGGATTACTATTTAGATAGTAAGTCCAAGTGGTTAGTGTATCAAGAACCATTATGAATGGTGTCTGTGATTAGGATGTCCTAACTGATGTTAGAACATCATTTTGATTGCTGAACTTGAAGTTCAGATTGTGGAAGATGATAGTCACTAGTTGGATCAGAAGTGTTCTAAACTTATCATACAAGAGAATGATGAGGAAAAGAATTTCTTGGATTATGAGGTGTTTATCTTGTTCTCTGACTCAGGCTGAGGTTAGAATACCTGTGGAGAAGTGGTTTCTTCTACTGCAGAAAGAAGTGAGGCTGTTTGGTACCTTCTAACTGTATGAGCATGGAGTTGGTCTTGAGATATAATGTGGTGATCTTGGAGCATCTTTTATAGAAGATAGAGGGAGAGTTTTTGTCTGATAGGTGTAATAGTTACATATGGTTCAAGCAGTAAGTGAATGCGTTCAACAGGTGTGTTGAACAAGGAGTGAGCTCTTGAAGACATGAAGATGAGTCTTATGTTTTCCATTCACGTGCTTCTGGAAATAGAGCACTAGTTATCCTTGGTATGGGGAGGCATACTTCTATCTAGGATATGTTGCTGCAATGGTAAAATTGTGTCTTAAGATTGCTTGTGGCTTCAAGCAGTTTGTGATTGTATGCCTCTAGGAGGGAGGAATGTTATATCAGATGTTGTGACATTGTGTTACTGCTCATAATGAACTTAACAGTGTTTCTGCTCTTGGTTCTGTCATTGGGTATAAATAGATCAAATCATACATGGACAAGCTTATTGGAAGTATCATAAAGGTGAGAGCCTTATGATCTGACCTCCACTAAAGGGATTTGTTTTGGTCAGCAAGACGTTTGGGCCTCTATCCAAGTGCTTTGTCTTGTATTTGTATGGCTAACATCATCAGCTTTGATTCTGTGTACATGTGTTTCCATGTGCTTGGGTTCTCTCTTTTAGAGGGATCACTGAATGTGCATGACAGGGGGAGCTGTGTACCTGGCTGATGTGTAGCTGCATTGCTTGTGTTGACATTGTGCATATATGGAGCTATGTACAACATTGGTTTTTGTCTGGGAGAATTTATTTTTCTCTACAGAATATTTTTGTGTCTCAAATTGGGGATTTAAAAAGTGTCACTTCTGAAGGTGCAGCTTCAGACAAGGCAAGAACTCAAGATTCAATGACAATGTTCATGGTAAAGCCATGTGGAATTGATTCTATGAATCATGGTGTATGGTTGCTTGTCATGAAGATGGTCATGGTGAAGAATCGTTCTATTGATGGATCTGTACAAGAGGATATGTAGTCCATGCCTTGGTGCTTACAGTCTGATTGGTTGATGAAGAAATTATGTCTTAAGGTGATTAAGAATAATTTTTGTAATGTCAGACAGCGTGTCTGAACATTGTGTCTCTAAGGAAGCTTCATGAGAGTTTATTTCTCTCTATGAAGTTCTGGTGTTTGTGATGATTTGGTAAGCTGCTGCTGGTGTGCTCTTCTGAGACCTTCGTGTGCATGACATCTTGCCTATCCAAGAAGTTATGACAACTTGTGAGGATGCGTTAGGCCATGGTGTATTCTCAAGGATCTGTGGTTGAGTGTGTTCAACAGGGGGGTTTAAGACCTGGTCCATGGATTATTGCTACAGTGGTGCAGTCTTCATATTGATAGGGATCAAGCAGTTTGTGTATCTCTTGAGAGATTGTGAGATGACTGGATGTTTGGACACCATGTGCAGTATGTACATTTACTCCATTTTTTTTTGTCAATTTTTGACTAAACCAAGGGGGATTAAAGTGTTGTTGCTACTACTAAGGAAAGAGTAGTATTGTGCAGGTGCAACTATTGAGGGGGAGCATGATAGTTTGAGAGGCTGGTTGTCTTGAGAAAACTACTGTTTCTGCCCTGATAAGTTGTTTGGTTGTTTTAGCCAAAATTTGCCAAATGGGGAGATTGTTAGTTCTATGATTCTATGGTTGTCCATGGTTCTATGATTGGCTAAATTTTGGTAAAACATGATTCTGCACTGATGCTAAGCAATATATTATAACATCTCCATCTGCTGTGGTAACAGAACTGTTGTGGTGTGTTTTAATGTGAATGTCATGCTGAATGTCGTGACATCCATCTGCTGTGGTGACAAAACTGATGTTATGTGGTTTAATCAGGATGTCATTACCAACGTCATGACATCGCTGTTTGATACAGCAGGAACTGGTGACAGAACTGCTATCATGTGCTTTAAACAGGATGTCATTACCAATGTCATGACATCGCTGTCTGGTGCAGCAGGAGCTAGCAAAAGCTGATGACAGTACTGCTGTCATGTGTTTTAAATAGGATGTCATTCATGACATCGTTGTCTGGTGCAGCAGGAGCTGATGACAGAACTGCTGTCATGGATGTCATACTAAATGTCATGACATCGCTGTCTGGTACAACAGGTGTTGCTGTTTTATATCACTTGACATAAATGCTTTGGATATACCTCATCAGTATCTGCAGACCAATGAGATTCATTAGGAACAAAGGGCATATTTAATTGGTGTTCATAAAAAGGATCTTTGAGACTTTTTAGGAAACTATAATATCCTTTTTTCTACTGTTGTGAAGAAGATTCGGCAGGAGTCTTCAACAGGGGGAGTTTGGTCAGCTAAGAACAAAGTGTGTTGGATGTCATGCTGGATGTTATATGACATCAAGAATATGATATCAGGGGCGCGTGTTTAGGATTACTGTTATATTGCAAGAGGAAACTTAGGCTATACTTCAGGAAACCTGTTATGGCTCCTTAGTTATCTCTGGTGAGATTCTAGTCAGGGCTGGGCATAACATGAAGCAGATGTGTCCTAATTTGACAGGACCTTGAATTGTGGAAATTAGTTTTACTTTGTTAAACCTAATGTTTTTTACTTGTGACCAGCCCAAGCCCAACCTGCATTTCTATTTAAGGAGGAGCAGAAGCAAGGAATATCAAGCACTAATCATCAAGAACAACTAGAGTGTAAAATAAGGGTTTAGGGTTTTGAGAGTCCCTTGTGTGTGTGTCTTTGTAAGTCACCCTTTGTATCTTTTAATACATTGTGGTAGACATATTTGTGAGTGAAGAACTCTGTTCTTCATGTGTGTGTAGAAGTCTTAGGATTCTTTGTAGGCCAAGCAATTGTATGTTGTATGATTGCTATGGTTTAGTGTGTATGAACAGTTGTGTTCATTGTGCCACTCAAAGCTTTTAAGCTAGAGTGTTGTGTCTCTTGATTTAAAGCTGTTAAGAAAAATCAAGATTTGTTTGAAGTGTGACTTCATGATTCTTTTGTAACCTTGAATTGGTTAATATCACTGCGGTGATTGAGGGGGAGTGAGCGAGGTGTCTTGTCTAGCAGATTCTAGGCAGAAGTGTCATTGGGTAGGTCTTAAGTGAAGAGTGCAAACGAGTTGTTTGACTCTGAATTAATTCTACTAATAGTGAATTTCCTCCATAGCTTGGTATCTCCCAGATGTAGGTGAGTTTGCACCGAACTGGGTAAACAATTCATTGTGTTATTTATGTTTCGGCATTTACAATTCTACACAATTTAAATGGTTAGATAAATAGTTTGTCTGTCTGCTGATGTCACAACAGACGCCATGACATTGGTACAATTTAAATAAATTTAAATTGGTCATGTTCTGTTCTCGTCCTTGTTGAGCAGAGATCAATGTTCTTGAGACATATGAGATTTGGATACCAGAATTTCATGAAAGTTAAAAAAAAATCAAATAAAATTAATGATTAAAAAATGGAAATGGCTCCTTCGAGGTTTGAACCCAAGACCTTGAGATCATGGACTCAAAACTTAACCAACTCTACCACTGCATGCGTGTGAACGTAGAAGGATTACCATGGTATCAACCATATTTTCAAAAATTGCACACACCATAAAACTCGAATGAACATGCAAAAGGAGGTTTGAGATGCATTTTGAAGATCATGGATTAAAACAGGTGTACTTAAGAACAAGGAAAGACATGAACATGTTTCACATATGTTTCTTATGGTTATGTTGAAAGAAAGGATCTCAAATCCTTACTGAATCATGATATGCCACATGAGTAGTAACCAATGTTCATGATTTGCAAAAAAGGGATCCTTTCAAAACAGTAGGGATCCTTTCAAAACAGTATGATATAGATCAAATTTTAACCAAAAGATGATGCAAGAAGTCATTAGAACAAGATAGTGCATATGAGTTGCAACATAATGAACATGAGTTGAAAACCATCAAAACAGAATGGTTAATAGCAAACCATCACCAACTCAGACCAACACAAATTTAATAAGTCCAAACAAATCATGAGCTAGATGCAAACTGGATCAATTACCTATAAATCCCTAAACCACACTGTCAGCCAAGATTCACAACATGGCAGTTGGCTTAACAACACAACATGAGATTATTTGACATGAAGCAAAGATTTATGATGCTAACAAGCAGTTCATGGCAGAATTCAAACATGTCATAACAAGACACAAAGCAAGGCACATATATATGTTCAAATATTTGGTGTAAAACAAGGACATATTCATATCAGTTGGTTTTACAAAAAAGAATTAAGCAGACCTAAACATCATGCTTAAACATCATGCATCAAGAGTTTCTAATGCCTATGCTAAGACCTAAACATACATACATAATTCTAACAGCAGACAACATGATTAAAAGTTTTCCAACACAAAAACATAGTTCAACAGGTTTTGGCAGCAATGGTTATAAAAACATGACAAAGTTAAACATCTAGCAGGCTGGTTATAACAATAACAATGTCAGCAAAGTGTCCTAAAAGTTAACAAGTTTCGTGAGTAAAATCTGAATAGAAGTAGTAACAAATCTTGGTGTTTATCAATGTCAACAATCACATCAATCCAAGTACTTTGCTTCAAATGAAATGTTACAACTTCATGCTATCAAACACACATAATTATAAGTAAGAGGACTAAGTTTAGCAGCAACGAATACAAGCTCAACACCACAATGTCAATCTTCAATACACCCATATTTCAACAGTATAGTACTTTTACAAAAGTAGCAACATATCCACAAACTGCCCTAATGACAGTCACTAACTAAACCTTAGCATGATATCTAAGTTCTAGCAGCCATAACTATGAGTTTGACAAACTCAAACTTAAAAAAAAGTCTTTTGATAGATGTTGTACCCCAAAATTTAACCAACCATTTCTTGTATTTGGCTTATGTTTCATTTCATTTTTAGCATTTGCATTTTGCATAGAATTGTTCTTAACAAGGGATCAAGAGTTGTTGTGCCATTCAAGAGGATAGTCCATTTGGTTTTAAGCTCAAGAAAGAGCACTTATGCAAGCCATCAAGTGTTTATCATCACCATGGAAATTTCTAAACTCCTTGAGGGGAAAAGTTTGTGTATTGGTATCACCTCTTATCCTGAGGGTCATCAGAGGGTTCTCAAGGATTCATGAAGTCTGGTTCTTGGTTGAGGCATGGTGCAAAAGCTCATTGAGCACCTTAAGGGTCATTATGGAGTTTGTGCAGTCATTTAATTCATCTGCAAGAGCCATAGTCAGAAGATATGGAACTAGGGTTTCATCTGGTCAATCCAAAGTCAACTGTGGACTTGAGAAGGTTCACGACTTAGATCTAAGTCATTGAGGCCATGGGAAGTTATAGAGCATTTGGGATGTCATGGATATTACAATGCCAACATTAAGGATTTAGTCCAATATCTCCTTCAAGTGATAACTTACAAGCTCATGACAGTATTACAATGCCAACCATAAACACTAATTCAAATATTGTTTTCTAAAAATAGCTACCAACTTCTACAAACAAATTTTTAGTATGAGGGACCAAATTTGGCAGCAATGAACACAAGCTTGACATAACAATGTCAACCTTAAATCTCATCATATGTTTCAACATCATAGATCAACACTTTTGCAAAAGAAATAACATACACACGTTGCCATAATAACAACCATTGGTTTAACAAACAAACATCTAGCATGAGAGACAAGTTTTGACAGCAACAATCATAAGTTGATAAACTTAGATTTCAAGACATTTTTGACAGCATAGTTATCACTTAAACATAACAATGTCTAATTCACTCAACAAACCAATCCATACATGCATGATGCACAATAATGAGAAGGTTTAGGATTACATACCTCTTGTAGTCTTCCCACAATAAACTAGCTGCAAGAACAAGAATTCCCTTCTTTGAGCAAGCTAGTGAATGTTGCTTCTTTTTGAAGAAACAAATAAAATCTTGAGGACATTTTGAGTAGATGAACTTCCAGTTGTATTTTGATGTTATGGACAGTTAGTATGACCAAAATAGAGTGTGTTCAAAGTGTTACAATGATGGAAATTGACCTATGTAGTGAGTTAGTATGTAACCTGCACAAAAGTCAAAGTATGGTAGTATGAAAGTTGACTTTTTTATTCAAAGTTCTTTTGATGAAACTAATGGTGGGAATAGCTTCAAATGATCACTTTAAGTGTGCGTGCGTGTGTGTGTGTGTGTGTGTGTGTGTGTGTGTGTGTGTGTGTGTGTGTGTGTGTGTGTGTGTGTGTGTGTGTGTGTGTGTGTTGTTTTTGAGGTGGTGGAAGGTTTAGAAATAGTGCTGATGTGGAAATTCCAACGAGGCAATTTTGGTGTTTTTGGTGTTTCTTCACTTTCAAGCAAAGAAGGATGGAATGAGAGTTGTGTTTCTCTTGTGTTTTGGAGAGCTCTGGTGTGGTTGATATCATGATATGAATCCCCTATTTATAGGCCAAGTGAAGGGTTGGGGCATATTGGACCTAGTGGTATTCAATGGTGGTTTTTTCGAAAAGATTTCATGAATCTAGGTGATGGTTGGATCTGCTGGTTTTGCTTACTCCCAAGGTGCATAAACCCCTTTAACCAGCTAGCAATGAGCTATGGGAAATGACTTTAGAGTGAGCAAATACAACCTTCATGCTGCAGCCCCCCAACTTTCTCTCTCATGTGTACCTTTTGTACTTTCCTTCATTAAAGTAATGGATCTTGGCTAGAACTTTGGACTTTTTTGGATTCCCTTCTGATTTAGTTCAATATACCCTCTAGCACATCATATCAGATGTTATTCCATGGTTATAAATGAAGTACATGGTTGGAAATCAAGTTTTTCTTGAGTTTTGACATAGTAACAATCAAGTGTTTGGAGCCAACTTGTCCAATTCGAAACTCTCAGCTCACAAGGGCTATGAAGGACTTCTTGCACTTTTTGAAAATCCCTCATGGAGATCTACAACTTTCATGTTTACTAAATTTCTAAATTCCAAGTGGAACTAGGTCAAAACCCCCCTCAAAGTTGGCTGAAAACATGTCTAAAATGCCAAAAACAGAATTTTTCTGTGTTTTCCCCCTCTTGTGATGATTTTGAATATAACTCCAAATCTATGCATTTTTTGCCCATATGTCAACTTTACACTTTTGTAGGGCTTGCCAAGACCTTTCCAACAAGCTTTGAACCACTTCATTTGGATGTGTTGTTAGGAAGATATGGTCTTGCCCCTTTCAAAACCCTAATTCCCGACTTTTTCGATTACTCCTCAATCCTTGATCCAATGGTCATGAAACTTCATGGCTAGGTGTAATATGTTATTAGGAACATATTTTATTCAAACTTTAAGGTCAAATTACTTATGGTCAACGGGTTGACTTTTCAGTCAAACGAACCGATTGATTGATAACCACTAGATCGACTGTTGATGTTTTGGGTCTTTTGAGGTCTTGAAACTTCTTAAGTGGACTTCATATAAGCCATATGAGCTTCATAGACCATGATTCCATCATTGGAATACCTTTTAAGTCAAAAGTCAAACTACAATTGACTTTTCCTAATTAGAAACCCTAATCGGGGGTCCTGAACTGCACTATTCTTGATCTTTGGGTAACAACCTCAAATTGGATTCATTATTTACCCAATGTAGTATCTTTGATGGTGTAGAGACTTTTCCCATGGAGAATCAATCCAATACATTGATTGATCAGACCATCGAAACCTCGATTCCTGACTGTATGAAACCCTAATTCACTTGTACCTTTACAAAGATAACCTGAAATAGGTTAAGATTAGATGATCAAATGAAGATGATCCTAGAATGATGATGAAGATCGAAGGGGTCAAAATTTGGGATGCAACAGTTGCCCCTATTTAAATATTTTTATTAGATGACAATGAGAGATAACAATCCTCATAGAATCATAGTGAAAGGCATTTAAATATAGCAAACCAAAACTTTTGTCCCTAAGATCCGATGGTATGCAAAAGGAAAAATGCTAAAATGCCATGAATTCTACATGATGATGTATGATGTTTGAATGCAAGACAACATGCGGACACACGAGCAAAAATAAAAGAACGACAATACAACGAGTAACTACTCACAGGGGACCCGACACACTGGGGAAAGATCAAAGGCATAACAAACAATAGTTCATACATGACTAAATATGCTACTTTAAGGGGATCTTCCACACAGGGACACAAACAATTCCACCGGGGAAGACAAGTCTTCACTAGGGAAAAGGGGAAAACACTCCACTGGGAAGAAGGCAAATTCCCATCGGGGAAGTGAAAGACCAGAGACACGATACTCACTGGGGATAAGCCAAAATGAGGAATTTCCTATAGAGAAGAGTTCGAATGGGATCTTCAGGAAAAAAATAGAAATAAGACCAGACTCACCAGGGAAACCAAGGCTTCGATGGGGATACTAGTGACAACCAGAAATTCTTGCCAATAACAATTGGTTTTAAGCGGTGCCAGTAAATACTAGATCTTCCTAGGGGTGATGGTGAAAACAAAACCAGAGTTTCAATAATAATAAAATTTCCAAACATCGTTGGTAAATATAGGACTTCAGCTAAGGAAATTGGTAACAACCAACTCACGGTAACAATAACAATTGGTTTCAAACCAACAATGCCAGTGAATACTGGACTTCAACTAGGAAGAAATTAGAATCAAACCAACCTCCTTACCTATGATATGCAGTTTTAAGCAATGCTAGTAACTACTGAACTTATACGGGGAAAATGGTAACCACCAACTCAAATACCAATAACCATTGGATTTAAAGCAATACTAGTAACTACTAGATTTCAACGAGGATTGGTAATAACTGAATCAAAGGATCCCAATAACAATTGGTTTTAAACAAAGCTAGTAATCACTGGATTTTGGAATGATTGGTGATGGCTAGGTTGAGGTACTAAATAACAATTGGGTTTAAACAATGCTAGTAACTACCAGACTTTCAAAGATTATTGGTGATAACCAAATCAAGAGCAAAGATTAGTAAAAACTAAATCATCTTGGTGAATTAGATATTGCAAGTCACAACTAGCTTCCCAAGAAGGAAACATGTAATCCTAGGATCACCGATAAAGTTGGGGTAAAAACCGCAAAGTGAAAAACCATGGTAGACGAAACAAAGAGAGTCGTATCGACCTAAAAGATCTCGATGGCAACAGCCAGAAAAACAGAAACTCAAAGCAAATGAAAACAAATGTGCATGCTGATATGATGCTGTCGCTACGCGAAAAATGACACAGAGTCGCCACCGGATTTTATTTATCCCACGGAGGGAAAGGGAAATAGCGATAAAACCTTTGGGAAAAGAGCGTGGTCATCGCAACCAAGTCTTAGGGTTCGGGAGTCAGTTATGCGAGGGAAAAGTATTAGCACCCCCTCGCATCCATCGTACTCGATGGGAACCTCCTAGGTTATTTCGCGTGAATGGGTGTTTTATTCTAAAAATTTGCTTGCTTACGGAGAAGAGGGGTTGGTTTATTTATTTTAATGCTCGCCAAGGATTGTGGCCCTTGTGCCAATGTATCCTCACTTAAAAGAAGTGAAGAATCAGAGCTCCGTAGTTCGGAGGCTTGTGAAATCGTTGTTTGTTGGTTGATTTTATACCTTGAAAAAGGGTTTTTGAATTGATGCCCTAAGGCGAAAATAGGTTTGATGAGTTGATGTTATTTTTAAGTTTCTTAAGAGAAATTGTTCTTGATTAGGATTATACACAAAAGACTTTGGATAGAAATGAATGTTTCGAATAACCAAGTCGAGCGCCTTGTATCCAAAACATTCGGAACGAGTGTAGGAGGACTCCATTCTCATTCCTTTTCTACCACTTTAAAGTTCGTGGTGCATAATTCTAATTGTTTATGTTATTGTGTTTTGGATTTTTTATGAGAAAAGAGAACCACTTGATGTTGGATCAAGGTTTATTGTTTGTAAAAGTATTTGAGGTGATATGAACAAGGTCGATGGCGGACGCACAAGGCGGCCGACTTACAAGGGTTGAAAATGGCTCGATAAAATCGAGAGTTTGTTTTTGAAAATGGTTTTTTGAAATCAAAAGTCACCGAGGACCACAACAACATTCACATACGAAAAACATACAAACATATCGGATTAGTCGCATAAAAAAAATCGAGACATGCAATAAAAACATTTTTTTGGAGGTAAAATATCGAAAAAGGTAGCAAAACAGTGGTGTAACACGGGTGGCCGTGTTGTGTGACACGGCCCGTGTTGTAAAGTGCATGCAAGGTGGTTTTGGAGCGTGGCAGAGGTGCAACACGGGTGGCCGTGTTGTGTGACACGGCCCGTGTTGTAAAGTCTGGGTAAAAAATGATTTTTAGGGCAAACAGAGCTGCAACACGGGTGGCCGTGTTGTGTGACACGGCCCGTGTTGTGAGGCCAGGGTTTTTTGGACGTTGAAATCTCAAATAGAGGGGCAACACGGGTGGCCGTGTTGTGTGACACGGCCCGTGTTGCGTGACACGGGTGGCCGTGTTGTGTGACACGGCCCGTGTCAGGCTACCAGAGTGAAAAACCTAACTTTTTCTATGTTTTTCTTTCGTTTTTGTGGTTTCTTAAGAACGATTTCTTGGTCCCTTTGGAACCTTACATGATACATACAATGCAACAATACAAAAAGAGTAGACAAAATGAATGTAAATAGCAAAAAAGTAAAGAGAGAAAGGTTGGAGGAAATGGATACCCAAGAACTTTCTATCCTTCTTGCAAGTCCTCCTTGGTCTTGGTTGAATGTACCTCACTCCTCTTCACTTTATGTTGTGAAGGTTTTATTTCTCTATGATCCTCTTGGTTCTATATCACTCTCTTTTTCTGGTTTGCAAAGCTTCCTATTTTTCTGGTTTTTAGGGTTTTATTTGCTCTCTCTATTTTCTGGTTTTTTGCCAATGTGTGTAGAATCTATCTCTATTTTCTGGACTACCAGAGTCCCCTTTTTGTTTACAGCCCCCTCCTCTTATCTCAGCTCCTCTAGGGTTTTCACTTCTCCCCAAACATCAGATTTTTTTCATGGGGCAATGTCTCTTACCACCTTTTCTCATGTCACTCTCTTTCATTCCATTTCCATGTATATGGCTATGCTGCATTTTTCTGCACTACTTTCCCATGCTGTCTTTTTCTGCATCCCTCTACATTTCCCTCAATCATTTCACCTCTTTGTTGGCTTATGCTTAGACTACCCTCTTGGTCAATGTTAACCTTTGGACAGAATTTTGAAATTCTGATTTTTAGATGCATTATCACATGCCATTCCCTTGGTCTTGTGACATGTATATTTTGTGACATGAGGCAACTTGTTACTTCTTGCATGGGGCTGCTTTGGATTGCATCCATATTGCCTATGGTTGAACATACTTGGTCTTGATCTTGAAACATACCAATGTTAACTCTTAAGTATTTTCTTTGGATGTTTGTGGGCATAATGTAGCACATGAAAACTTGGTGTGGCATGAAGATTACCATATCATGGATTTGATTAGAGACTTGAATAAATTAATTTCTAAACATTACTTAGAGTTGGAAATCTTGCAACAAATGACATTCTTGTAATGTCATAAAATTTCTCTTTGTAATATTCTTGCCTCTAATTCATGATGGATTTCCCTAGAACCATTAAACTTGAAATGGATGAAGTCTTGAATTATGGACTTGTGACCTTGACTCATGCTTTGCAAATTTGAACTCCACTTGATCAAGAATTTGAAACAAAATTGGATGAAGCAATCTTGAATTTAGGCCTTGAGTTTCATGTTCATTAGGAATATTTATCTTGCATATTCCAATATTTTTCAAGTAACTTTTCCTTGAAGTAATCCACGTGAGTAGAATTTCCAATTTAGATCAAACCTTAAATAATGAACCTTTCCTTCCATGTAGTCCAAGATAGACAAGTTATCTCATGGAAAATAACAAATCGACCCAATCCGCACCCACATGCTTGATATGCAATAATAAAATGATGTATGATATGGCGAATGTAGGGTATAAAGGCTAAAGGCGAAAATGAGGGTGTGACAGCTGCCCCTATTTAATCCTCTTGGACCTGAATGTCTGGAGGGTAAAGGTGCTTGAACATTCATGGTAGAAGAGAATTAAATACTAGAATACCCGGGATTTTCGACTGGAGAGGTATGGGGTGAAAGTGAATAGTCCACGAGATGACTTGAAAAAGGTTTCTTGTTATTGGAGAAGGGGTATGGGGGATATGATGATATGCTTGAGATGCAATGCTGAATGAACATGAGTGCTTTGCCAGCCGGGAGAGGAGGCACCTCGTAACATGGAAATATAATAGCCTCAGAGATATTCCTTCTATAAAAGATAGAGAGGACTCAAGAAATGGATTGTGAGATATTCCTTCTACAAAAGATAGAGAGGACTCAAGAGATGGTTTTTTTTCTCTTACAAAAGGCAAAGAGGACTCCTGAACAAAAGGTTTGGAGAAAATGCTTCCTTCTACAAAAGGTAGAGAGGACTCCGAAACAAAAGGTTTGAAGACAAGTACTCCCTTTACAAAAGGTAGAGAAAACTCCCTTGGGAGAGTACGATCGTATTTCCTTCTGTCACGGCAAAAAGGACTCCAGAACAAAAGGTTAGGAGAAAATATTCCTTCAACAAAAGTTAGAGAGGATTCCTGAACAAAAGGTTAGGAGAAAAGTTCCTTCTACAAAAGGTGGATAGGAAACTCCCTTAGGAGAGGATGATTGCATTTTCTTCTGCGAAAAGCAGAAAATATTCCTGAACAAAAGGTTAGGGGGAAATGTTCCTTCTACAAAAGGTAGACAGGATACTTACAAAAGGTAAGCTGACAAGAACCTGTACAAAAGGTACAAAAGGTCATATTAAAGGTAAGTTGAATCTGTTGCAAAAGGCAAGACAGGGATATTTTGAAAGGACTCACAAAAGTAAGTTGAGGGCAATAACCATCCTCTTGCAAAAGGTAGAGGAGACTTGTATAGGGTATTGGAACATCATTTGACCTCATAGGCACCACGGCGGAGATGACATTCTTTAAGTATGGTAACCATTCATTTCTTGGCCACATAGGCATCAAGCGTCCAAATAGATCGAAGATACCCAAGACAAAGTTTTGTCGCATGTAAAAGACAGCGAGAAACGCTTACAAAAGGGAAGCGAAGGGAAAAGATTTCACGCAAAAGGCAATGAAATCCCTTATGAAAGGTAAGGTGAGAAAATATCTCATGCAAAAGGCCTAAAGGACTTACAAAAGGTAAGTGAATGGATAAACACTCCAAAAGGATCCTGCCAGGATTTCCACAGGAAATTCGCATCTTTGAGAATGAATGGCTAAGCACATGCAATGATGCAGTATGTATGCAAAAATGTCAGGGATGTAAGGACATGAAGGTTAGGGGTGATAATTCATGCCAAGTGATTGGGCTTTGATTTGGGGGGTCGAGTTTGACTTCCCAACATCCTAGTGACGAAATTTGGATCATCTCCAGATGGTCTTATCAGACAAGTTGTGCTGGCCAGTCAGGTTGCCCCTGATTTGGTCAAGTCCCCGACAAACTTTATGATCAGAAGATGCTTAGTGTACACGTGCGCCTACTAGAGATCTTTTTTATCCTTCATACACCTAGGTTGAAGAGCAACTTTATGCTTTCTTTTGTTATTGTTATCGGTATCCCATGATTTTTCAATGCAATATTTATTAAGAATGAAAATTCCACTTTTTGCAAACATAGAAGAAAATAAATGTGACACACGAATTGATGAAAGAGATTTTTATTGATGATAAAGTGACCCATAATGGGTAATTTTACATAAGGATACAATTCCTAAAAGAGGTAATTGCAAAAGAAATATGATAAAAAGCACAGTGGCAATGTGAACAAAAAATCGGATTTCCATTGAGTTCCAATTCTGCTATGATCCCTATGGCCTTGAAGCTTCTCGTACATTGCCTCTGAGAAAGGTGGATGGATTGATCTTCCCCATGTGTAGTTCTCTTTATTCTGATGATGAGCTCACAGACTTTTCGCAGACCTCAGTCTTTTCTTTCTTAGGTCCCTAACTTTTGCCTAGACCGCCCTTTCGGGTTTTCAGTCTACCGGGATACCCATTTTTTGCCTAAGTTACCCCTAAGGGTTTTCAACTTATCGGGTATTATTATTATTTTTTATTTTTAACCTAAACTTTTGCCTGGACTTTTCTTTTTGTTGTCCACCGGGTCTGCTCTCAAGCGTAGTATTTCTTGACTGCGTCTGCGTTTACAGGGGATGACAGATCTTCACCGTCCATGTTGGATAATATCAAGGACCCTCCAGAGAAAACTTTCTTTACAACATATGGACCCTCATAATTAGGTGTCCATTTTCCCCTTGGGTCTGTGTGGATTGGCAGAATCTTTCTCAATACCAAGTCTCCCACTTCGAAATCTCGAGGACGAACTTTCTTGTCAAACGCCCTTTTCAACCGCTTTTGGTAAACCTGGCCATGGCAGATGGCTGCCATGCGTTTTTCATCAATGAGATTAAGTTGGTCAAATCTCGCCTGCACCCATTCGGCTTCGTCAAGCTTGACATCAGTCAGAATTCTCAGGGAAGGGATTTCTACCTCAACAGGGAGTACCGCATCCATGCCATACACAAGAGAAAATGGAGTTGCCCCAGTAGAAGTGTGCACTGAAGTGCGATAGCCATGTAAAGCAAATGGTAGCATTTCATGCCAATCTTTATATGTTTTCACCATTTTCTGAACAATCTTCTTAATGTTTTTGTTCGCTGCTTCAACGGCGTCGTTCATCTTTGGGCGATACGGTGACGAATTGTGGTGCTCGATCTTGAAACTCTCACACAATTCCTTCATCATCTTGTTATTGAGGTTTGAACCATTGTCAGTAATGATTTTATTTGGGACCCCATAACGACAAATGATTTCCTTTTTGATGAAGCGAGTGACCACTTGTTTGGTGACATTGGCATAAGATGCGGCTTCCACCCATTTAGTGAAGTAGTCAATGGCCACTAAGATGAAACGATGTCCGTTTGAAGAAGTTGGCTCGATGCATCCGATCACATCTATGCCCCACATGGAGAAAGGCCAAGGCGACGTCAAGACATTCAGAGGAACTGGCGGCACATATATCCTATCTGCATAGATTTGGCATTTGTGACATGTTTGCACGTGACGATAGCAATCAGTTTCCATTGTCAACCAATAATAACCAGCTCTCGAAATCTTCTTAACCATCGTGTGTCGACTGGAATGTGTACCAAAAGATCCTTCATGGATTTCGTTTATGATCCGGTCGGCTTCGTGTCTATCCACGCATCTGAGCAAGACCGAGTCATAGTTTCGCTTGTAAAGCACATCTCCACTTAAGAAGAATTTGGACGAAAGCCTTCTTAAATATTTCTTGTCTGTGATGGAAACATTTTCTGGATACTCTTGCTTTTCTAGATATCTTTTAATATCATAGAACCAAGGTTGATCATCGGTTGCTAACTCTGCTTCCAGGCAGTGAGCAGGCTCATCAAGATATTCAATACGGATAGAGGGTGCCTCATTTTTCCATTTAACTTTGAACATGGATGACAACGTGGCAAGAGCGTCTGCCAATTGATTGCTTTCTCTAGGAATGTGATTGAAAGTAATCTCATCGAAGTATGGGATTAATTTCAAGACGTGATCCCGATATGGCACTAATTTGCTGTCACGTGCTTCCCAATCGCCTCTGACTTGGCTGATGACTAGAGCTGAGTCTCCATACACTTCCAGAATCTTGATTCTATGGTCAATTGCAGCTTCAATCCCGAAGATACATGCTTCATATTCTGCCATATTGTTGGTGCATTCAAAACATAATCTTACGGTGAATGGAATGTGGAAACCGGTAGGAGAGGTGAGGATTGCCCCTATCCCATTGCCTTGAGAATTTGCGGCACCATCGAACACGAGCGTCCATCGCGGTCCTGGTTCGGGTCCTTCGTCTGAGCCTGGTATTTCGTAGTCTCTGACAAACATGATGTATTCGTCAGGGAAGTCAAAACGCATGGGCTGATAATCCTCCACAGGTTGGTGGGCAAGGTAGTCAGATAACACACTCCCTTTGGTAGCTTTTTGCAAGACGTATTGGATGTCATATTCTGTCAATACCATTTGCCAACGGGCTACTCGTCCGGTGAGAGCAGGCTTCTCGAAGATGTACTTGACTGGATCCATCTTTGATATCAGCAATGTGGTATGGGTCAGCATATACTGCCTTAAGCGCTTGGCAGCCCATGCAAGTGCACAACAGGTCTTCTCCAATACTGAGTATCTCATTTCACAGTCAGTAAACTTTTTGCTTAGGTAGTAGATGGCATGCTCCTTTCTACCTGTTTCTTCATGTTGCCCCAACACACATCCCATGGATCCTTCCAGAACAGTTAAATACATGATGAGAGGTCTTCCTGGCACGGGAGGCATCAAAATCGGTGGTTCTTGCAGATATTCTTTTATTTTCTCAAATGCTTTTTGGCAATTGTTATTCCACACGATTGCTTGATCTTTGCGAAGCAGCTTGAATATTGGCTCACAGGTGGCTGTTAGGTGAGATATGAATCTGGCAATGTAGTTTAATCTCCCTAAGAAACCACAAACCTCCTTCTCAGTTCTTGGAGCTGGCATATTTTGGATGGCCTTTACTTTGTCAGGGTCGACTTCAATCCCTTTTTGGCTCACGATAAAACCTAGCAATTTACCAGATCTTACCCCAAAGGTACATTTATTCGGCTTGAGCCTTAGCCTGAACTTTCTTAACCTAGCAAACAGCTTTTCCAAGTGGATGAGATGTTCCTCTTCAGTTTGGGATTTTGCGATCATATCGTCTACATAGCATTCAATCTCTTTATGTATCATGTCATGAAAGAGAGTCACCATTGCTCGTTGATATGTCGCGCCAGCGTTCTTCAGACCAAATGGCATAACCTTATAGCAGAATGTTCCCCAAGGGGTAATGAAGGTAGTCTTCTCCATATCCTCTGGAGCCATTTTTATTTGGTTGTATCCAGAGAAACCATCCATGAAGGAGAACACAGAGAATTGGGCCGTATTATCCACTAACACATCAATGTGTGGCAGTGGAAAATCATCTTTTGGGCTGGCTCTATTTAGGTCTCTGTAGTCAACGCACATCCGCACCTTACCTCCTTTTTTAGGCACAGGTACGATGTTGGCAACCCATTTAGGGTATTTTGATACTGCCAAGAATCCGGCATCAAGCTGCTTTTGTACTTCCTCCTTAATCTTCAGGGCCATGTCAGGTCGAGTTCGTCTCATCTTCTGCTTTACCGGCGGACAATCTTCCTTGAGCGGCAATTTGTGCACCACGATGTCTGAATCCAATCCGGGCATGTCTTGGTATGACCAGGCAAACACATCTGCATACGCACGTAGGAGCTCAATCAGTCTTCTCTTCACACCCTCTTCTAGGGCAGCGCCTACCTTGACCTCTTTCCTGTCCTCTTCAGTTCCAAGATTGACAACTTCCAATGACTCTTGATATGGTTGGATGATCTTTGATTCCTGCTTCAATAGTCTGGCTAACTCTTCGGGGAGTTCATAATCTTCTTCACCATCCTCGTCGGCGTGGTAGATTGGATTATCAAAGTCATATGGAACCGTAGTAGTATCATTATCAATGGAATCCGGGGTGGATCTGCATGATTGGTGATTTTATGCTTTATTTTCAGAAGATGAAAAAGAAAAATGCGAGAAAACATTGCCATTTATTTATGCAAAATAGTAAAAAAGAAAGACAGGGAGCATAATTGAATGCAAAGAGGTTCATTTCATTCATGATAAACATTATTTGAAAACATGGGGCCCCTACAAAATAATCCTTATGCCTTGGGCAGAGCATAGGATTTGAAAGCAGAACAAGGAAAAATTACTCTTCAACAAGGGTGATCTCCGGTATTTCTGTAATGGTCCAATTGTTGAGCTGTTGGTTTGGCGCCTTTGGGTACACCATGCAGACTTCCTTTAATGCATCATCTTCAGCTTCCACAACGGCCACCTAATCATCCACCATATGCCCACCGCTAACAAAGGAAAGTGGAGAAATAAACCTTTTGCCTTTGTCAATGGTTGTCTTCTGCTAATCTTTGTGATTGCCTGGGTAACCCAAACCAGTTCTGTTTTTGTTGACGGGTAGCTCCAACACTCTTCCCCAACCTTCGGGGTGACCGGCCTCAATTACGGTCCTTGCGTCCTTCCAAGTAATCATGGGGGGTCTTGCCCTTTCTGATTTCTTTTCCTCCTTCTTAGCAGGGATCATTTCTACACTTATCACATCAAACGCCTGAAAAGGGGTCTCATGAACTTCCCCTCCCACTTCAATATAACGGAATGAAGACAGATGGCTTACTAGCATATCCTCCTCTCCCTCGATGACGACAAGTTGGTTATTGACCATGAACCTTAGCCGCTGGTGAAGAGTGGATGTTACAGCACCGGCCGCATGAATCCACGGACGACCTAGTAGGCAACTGTACGCCGGGTAGATATCCATCACATAGAATGTGATAATGAAAGTGTGAGGTACTATTTTGATGGGGAAATCAACTTCCCCCATCACGGTCCTTCTTGCCCCATCGAAAGCTTTCACTATCACTGAACTCGGTTTCATCATTAATCCTTCAATGGTCAGCTTGGCCAATGAATTCTTTGGTAAAACATTTAAGGATGACCCAGTATCTACCAATACTCTCGACAACACAACATCAACACATTCAATGGAGATGTGCAAAGCCTTATTATGGTTCTTCCCCTCGGGGGGCAACTCTCCCTCATTAAAGCTCAGAATATGTGCGGAGGCAATGTTCGATACCACTCCTTCAAATTGTACAACGGATATTTCTTGAGGAACATGGGCAGTCTTCAAGAACTTGATCAATGACTCCTGATGGGCAGGAGAGCACATTAGCAATGACAACATGGAAATTTTTGAAGGTGTTTGGTTGAGCTGGTCCACCACCTTATAATCGCTTTTTCGAATGATTCGTAAGAATTCTTCGACATCTTCATTGGAACTCCTTCTCTGAGTAGAAGTCTGCCCCTGCTCAATCATTGGCTGCTTTTTACTTGTACCGTTTGGCGGTGGTACGGGCGCAAAAATTCTCCCACTTCTGGTTATTCCACCAGTCCCAACCATGTTCTCTACAGAATTATCAACTTTCGCAGCATCCTCTTCCACCTTTTGCCCATTAATGTAAACAGTTGGCTCATATTTCCAAGGGACAGCCTTGGTGCTCTCAAAAGGGAAAGGAGCAGGTGTAGATATCACTAATGAAGCAAGTGAAGGTGGAGACAATGGAATCTCTACTTGGTCATATGGTACTTGCAACGGTTCACGAACTTGATTGTATGGGGTCTGAACAGAATGCCAATCATAATCACATGGGATTTCCAAGGGAGCACGAGGCTGGTCACATGGAATTGTCAACGGTGTAACATCATACGGGATTTGTAGTGGAACTTGGGTAGGATACCAATCTTCATCGTACGGAATTGTCAAAGGTACACGGTTTTGACCATACAAATTGTTCAACAGTTCTTCATCATAAGCAAACTCCATTGGATCGTAGGGAATATCAAGAGTGGCCACTTCTTCAGCACTAGACATCTGCTCTATCAATATGACACCTTGATCTAACAAATTTTGGATGCCCATCTTCAATTCATGACAGTTTTAGGGATCTTTCAAACAGTGTTGGCAATCCTCGGAACATCCTGGGACAATATTCTTCATTAACAATTGTTCTTTAACAACAGCAAAGGGGGTCTTTATTTTATCAACTTCTGATACCAACTTCTTTCCTTTAGATTCTTCAACCATGTTCGTGGCATGGTGCGGCATTGGATTTTTAGTCACGTTGGGAGTGTTCTTGGTGAAATTGATGGCTTTTGAGTCAATGAGATCTTGTACCACGTATTTCAAAGTTTTGCAGTTTTCAATGTTATGTCCGGGAGCTCCAGAATGGAATTCGCAACGGGCATTTGCATCATAGCCGGGAGGTAGAACAGCTGGGGGAGCCTTCATTTCTCTTAACTGCACCAACAAACCCCTAAGCAAGAGCGGAAGCAACCTAGCGTACGTTGACGGAATAGGATCAAATTTTTTCTCAAGTCTCCTTTGTCTTGGCGGACCTTGATAATAGTTTTGACGTTGTTGTTGATAGGGAGCTTGAGCAGCCGGTTGACTTGCAGGTATGGAGAGAGGCTGATTTGGAGTAACTGCGACCACATGATGATAAGAGCCTTGGTATGCTTTGGCCTTCCCTTTGTCCGTAAAAGCAGCGCTCGTTTCACCTTCCCTTTTCCTTGCAAAACCTTGGTAGGGCTTCTTAGAAGCTCCATCAGCAATTTGTATCTTTCCAATCCGTATCATATTCTCTATCCTATCACCAGCCATCACTAAATCTGAGAACACAGTAGATGTGCATCCTGCCAAACATTCTAGGAAAGGACCTTGAAGAGTCCCCATGAACATATCGGTCAATTCTCTTTCAAGAAGAGGAGGCTGGACTCTAGCAGCTATGTCCCTCCACCTTTGAGCATAATCCTTGAACGCTTCACCAGATTTCTGGGTCAAGCCTTGGAGTTGTGTGCGATTGGGCGCCATATCAGAGTTGTATTGGTAGTGTTTCAGAAATGCCTCGGCTAACTCTTTCCAAGTCTTGATGTGTGTACCTTCTAACTGCATGTACCATTCAAGGGAAGCTCCACTGAGGCTATCTTGAAAGAAATGCATTAGTAGTTTTTCATCATCAGAGTAGGCAGCCATCTTCCTACAATAAGATCGGATGTGAGTTCGAGGACAACTTGTTCCTTTGTATTTTTCAAAGTCGGGGACTTTGAACTTGAGCGGAATCTTAACACCGGGTACCAAACACATATCCGCAGCCTCTAACCCAAAAGTGCTTGGGCCTTGTAGTCCTTTGACCGTCTCTTGCAAGGCGAGTACCTTCTTTTCCAAGTCAGTAGTTGGTGCTCCAGAACCGTCTGCAGCCAAGTCATTGTGAGAGTTGTAGAAACCTTCATGATCGTCAAAGTGGATTTGAGGGGTAGTCGTACCACTACGAGGAATAGGGATTGCACCTGCGCCAGCAGGAGTAGGGATCGTGCCACTAGGAACGAGGATTGCATTTGTAGGAGTAGGAATGACATTGTCAGGAGTGGGAGTTGAGCCTACAGTAGTAGGAACTAGAGTGTTGGCAGCGTTTCTCTCCATAGCTTGCTTCAACTCTTCTTGTCCTTTAGCCATAGCCTGGATGACTTCCATCAACTGGCCCATCTGAGTCTTCATGTGGGTCATCTCGTCTCTGAAGGTGGCTTGAGTCTGCTCAATCTGATCCATAAGTAACCTTTGCTTGCCACGAGTGTAGTAGGGGTGTCGGGAAGTCAGCTTGTTTACTGCGAATGGAGGTCAAGTTTTTTGTAAGTTTTTGGTTTTGTTTTTTTTATGAAATGCGATATGATGCGTATGGAATGCATATGAATAATGTTATGCGCAAAGCTCTTAGTAACCTTATTAGTTATTGTTGAGAATATAAACATTTTCCATTGCAATTAATCAGAAGAGACATAATAGAACAAACTCTCATTTCATTAAGGATCGAAGCCAAGTTCAAATACAAAATACAAAAGATACACTTCGTAAGCAAATTACAAATCGACTCTAAATGTGACTCCTTGGGCTCTGCTCTGCGGACAGTCTCTAAATCTGTAACGAGTTCCCCCATTGTTTCCTTGCAAAACTTCACAAAGTCGAACACAGGGACAGGAGTGTTTTCAGGAGTCATCACTTGATCGGCTACCTTCAATCTTTCAGGGATCTGTTGAAGCACAAAGTTGGAGAATCCCGCCAAGTTTATGAATTTGTCCTTCCACTCCTCATAGAGAATTTGGAGATCATGGATGACGTCATCTCTCTGAAGTACCGCAGCTTCTGCCTGACGACAACTTTCTTCCCAATAACGGCAGCTGTCCTTCAATTCTAGATATAGTTCATCATATATTCCATCTTTCAGTCTTCGGATCTCATCGATAGCTCTACCCAACTGGTACTCTGCTTGCACGAAGTCTCGCTGCGCATTCTCCTTTTCCAATAACTCACGAGCTAATTGATCTTCGCAACCTTTCATAATGCCTTTCAACTTGTGAATCTGAGCTTCAAAGTTTTCCCTTTCATCTTTCTTCATCTGGGTGGCTATTTTCACATCATTTTCTAAGTCTCTGACCTTTCGCCACACTTGGTCCAATTTTTCATTTTGGTGATCCAAGTCGGCGTTGGCGTTTTTGAGAGCTCCACCAACCCATTCTTTCTTTCCTTTCTCTTCCCTAGCCCTTTTCCTGCTATCCTCGAACTTTTCTTTCAACTCTTTGCTTTTGTCTTCCCAAGCTTCGCTTTTCTGCTTAGTCTCGTTGAGCCGAATTCGAAGCTGGGTGTTCTCATCTTCAAGTTCTTGGATCTTAGCCTTAAGTTTCTCCATATCTTCGGGTAGGATAGGCTCGGGCTCAGGATTCGATGGGAAAACAGATGCATCAAAGACAAAAGGTAATCTGACCTCTTTCGCTCTCTCTTTTACCCATTTGACATAAGGTTCACGAGCAAGGATGTTCTTCCGCCCATTGTCTGGATTGCTTTTTTGGATGTTTACCTATGCTCTTCTTACTCTTCGTACAGACGGATCACTTGGATCGGCTGTATTGACAAGGAATGGCACCAAATCTTCTTCCTTAGGAGGGTCATCCATGGAGTGTCCAAACTGTCTCTTGAGTAACACCGGGTTGTAATTGATGCAACCTTGTGTCCCCACAAGAGGCACGTTGGGAAATTCTCCACAAGAAAAGATAATATCTTTGGTTTCCCATTCCCTCTTGTACCATGTGATGGAACTAGCGGTGAGTGAAGCGAATCTTTGAGGCCATGAGAGTTCCTTGGAAGCAAAAGGACCTTTTTCGGGCATGTGGGTCCTTAGCCACTTATGCAGGAGTGGGGCGCAACAAAGGAACATTCCACCTCCTTTTGTATGTCTTGTATGGAGTGTGTGGTAGAAGTCACCTAAGAGGAAAGGCACAGGGTTCTTGGTCAAGAAGATTTCCACAGCTACTTGGTCCACAAAATTTTCCCCATTTGGAAACATCACAATTCCATAGACTAAGAGTGCTAGAATTGAACCACATATTTCCCATTTCTCTTCCTTGGCATACTTCCACGCTTGTTCTTCCAATAATTTCCTCGAGAAACCCCTAGCTCCTTTGGGTGCCCAATTGGCTATCACATCTGATGTGGGAATCCCTAAGGCAGAAGCCACTTTCTTCAACGTGAATTCTTCTTCGAGCTTGGGAAAAGGACTGCGATCTTTGATGGAGAGGTTCAAGATCTTCTCAAATTCTTCCAAAGTAGGAGCTATCTGAAAATCGGCGAAGGTGAAACAACGGAAAGACGTGTCATAGTACTGGGCCAAGGCTGTGAGAGCTTCAAACTCTACCTTCTCTGTCAACAGATCCAAAATTCTCCCATAAAAAGAGTGAAATTTGTTGTGCTTGATGGGAGTGATCTTGGCACTTAGTGCTTTTAGACTGTCGATTGAAGGATCTTTGTATTTGAAAGTGAAAGTGCTCTTTCGGTCGGTTTTCTTGTTTAGCTTCATTGTTCCTAAATTCACATTCATCATGACTGCTTCTGAAAAATGCTTATATCTGCAACAAGAACAAGACACTAAGAGCTTTGTTTTTTTTATGAAGTATGTATGTATGAACGGATGCAGAATTCGAGCATATGGGTTCATAAGTTCGCGGTATGGATAGGGCCGATACGGACTGCTTTATAAAAAAGGTTCTCACAAGGCGTGATCTAAGGTTTAAAAGGAATCCCAAAGTCATGGAATCACATGACTGTTCATCATACATGACATGAATATGTCGGAGGATGACTCCATCACATGAATCTCTTTTGGGTGAGGTCCTCGTATCGACCCACATGAGAAGAACTTCTCGGGGGCCCATACTACGAGACACATCGACATTGGGTTCTAGACAAGGATTTCAGAGTCATGGACTTTCTTGACTGTTTGTTACGTATGTCAGTCATTGCCAGGCAACAACTCCATCAAGAAAGTCTCTTCTGAACGAGGTCTTCGTATCGATCCACACGAGAAGAGCTTCTCGAGGACCCATACTACGCGACCATCAATCTTAGTTGGCCAAAGGTTTAGGGTTCTAAAAGGTCCTTAGAGTAATGGATTCTTGAGAAAACGTTGATTAAACACGCCAAGAGCTTGACGGTTCTCATCATTCTAAAATGAATCTACTCTAAGCAAGGTTCTCGTATCGACTATCACGAGATGAGCATCTCGGAAGCCCATACTACTCAACCTCTCCTATCTCAATTTTAACACTCTAGACTCGGGTATAGAGTCTTTCCCTCAAGGTTTGCCACCAAAGTTTTCAATCCATACCAAGAACCAATGAAGCCAAAACACGGTGAGATACAATTGAAAAAACAAGGAAAGCGATAAACAAGCAAAAAGGAAAGAACCCAAACACGTAAAAACAACCTAGGTTAGGCTTGACTCGCTTAGGAAAAAAAGTCCCCAGCAGAGTCGCCAGCTGTCGCTACGCGAAAACTGACACAGAGTCGCCACCGGATTTTATTTATCCCACGGAAGGAAAGGGAAATAGCGATAAAACCTTTGGGAAAAGAGCGTGGTCATCGCAACCAAGTCTTAGGGTTCGGGAGTCAGTTATGCGAGGGGAAGGTATTAGCACCCCCTCGCATCCATCGTACTCGATGGGAACCTCCTAGGTTATTTCGCGTGAATGGGTGTTTTATTCTAAAAATTTGCTTGCTTACGGAGAAGAGGGGTTGGTTTATTTATTTTAATGCTCGCCAAGGATTGTGGCCCTTGTGCCTACGTATCCTCACTTAAAAGAAGTGAAGAATCAGAGCTCCGTAGTTCGGAGGCTTGTGAAATCGTTGTTTGTTGGTTGATTTTATACCTTGAAAAAGGGTTTTTGAATTGATGCCTTAAGGCGAAAATAGGTTTGATGAGTTGATGTTATTTTTAAGTTTCTTAAGAGAAATTGTTCTTGATTAGGATTATACACAAAAGACTTTGGATAGAAATGAATGTTTCGAATAACCAAGTCGAGCGCCTTGTATCCAAAACATTCGGAACGAGTGTAGGAGGACTCTATTCTCATTCCTTTTCTACCACTTTAAAGTTCGTGGTGCATAATTCTAATTGTTTATGTTATTGTGTTTTGGATTTTTTATGAGAAAAGAGAACCACTTGATGTTGGATCAAGGTTTATTATTTGTAAAAGTATTTGAGGTGATATAAACAAGGTCGATGGCGGACGCACAAGGCGGCCGACTTACAAGGATTGAAAATGGCTCGATAAAATCAAGAGTTTGTTTTTGAAAATGGTTTTTTGAAATCAAAAGTCACCGAGGACCACAACAACATTCACATACGAAAAACATACAAACATATCGGGTTAGTCGCATAAAAAAATCGAGACATGCAATAAAAACATTTTTTTGGAGGTAAAATATCGAAAAAGGTAGCAAAACAGTGGTGTAACACGGGTGGCCGTGTTGTGTGACACGACCCGTGTTGTAAAGTGCATGCAAGGTGGTTTTGGAGCGTGGCAGAGGTGCAACACGGGTGGCCGTGTTGTGTGACACGACCCGTGTTGTAAAGTATGGGTAAAAAATGATTTTTAGGGCAAACAGAGCTGCAACACGGGTGGTCGTGTTGTGTGACACGGCCCGTGTTGTGAGGCCAGGGTTTTTTGGACGTTGAAATCTCAAACAGAGGGGCAACACGGGTGGCCGTGTTATGTGACATGGCCCGTGTTGCGTGACACGGGTGGCCGTGTTGTGTGACACGGCCCGTGTCAGGCTACCAGAGTGAAAAACCTAACTTTTTCTATGTTTTTCTTTCGTTTTTGTGGTTTCTTAAGAACGATTTCTTGGTCCCTTTGGAACCTTACATGATACATACAATGCAACAATACAAAAAGAGTAGACAAAATGAATGTAAATAGCAAAAAAGTAAAGAGAGAAAGGTTGGAGGAAATGGATACCCAAGAACTTTCTATCCTTCTTGCAAGTCCTCCTTGGTCTTGGTTGAATGTACCTCACTCCTCTTCACTTTATGTTGTGAAGGTTTTATTTCTCTATGATCCTCTTGGTTCTATATCACTCTCTTTTTCTGGTTTGCAAAGCTTCCTATTTTTCTGGTTTTTAGGGTTTTGTTTGCTCTCTCTATTTTCTGGTTTTTTGCCAATGTGTGTAGAATCAATCTCTATTTTCTGGACTACCAGAGTCCCCTTTTTATTTACAACCTCCTCCTCTTATCTCAGCTCCTCTAGGGTTTTCACTTCTCCCCAAACATCAGATTTTTTTCATGGGGCAATGTCTCTTACCACCTTTTCTCATGTCACTCTCTTTCATTCCATTTCCATGTATATGGCTATGCTGCATTTTTATGCACTACTTTCCCATGCTGTCTTTTTCTGCATCCCTCTACATTGCCCTCAATCCTTTCACCTCTTTGTTGGCTTATGCTTGGACTACCCTCTTGGTCAATGTTAACCTTTGGACAGAATTTTGAAATTCTGATTTTTAGATGCATTATCACATGCCATTCCCTTGGTCTTGTGACATGTATATTTTGTGACATGAGGCAACTTGTTACTTCTTCCATGGGGCTGCTTTGGATTGCATCCATATTGCCTATGGTTGAACATACTTGGTCTTGATCTTGAAACATACCAATGTTAACTCTTAAGTATTTTCTTTGGATGTTTGTGGGCATAATGTAGCACATGAAAACTTGGTGTGGCATGAAGATTACCATATCATGGATTTGATTAGAGACTTGAATAAATTAATTTCTAAACATTACTTAGAGTTGGAAATCTTGCAACAAATGACATTCTTGTAATGTCATAAAATTTCTCTTTGTAATATTCTTGCCTCTAATTCATGATGGATTTCCCTAGAACCATTAAACTTGAAATGGATGAAGTCTTGAATTATGGACTTGTGACCTTGACTCATGCTTTGCAAATTTGGACTCCACTTGATCAAGAATTTGAAACAAAATTGGATGAAGCAATCTTGAATTTAGGCCTTGAGTTTCATGTCCATTAGGAATATTTATCTTGCATATTCCAATATTTTTCAAGTAACTTTTCCTTGAAGTAATCCACGTGAGTAGAATTTCCAATTTAGATCAAACCTTAAATAATGAACCTTTCCTTCCATGTAGTCCAAGATAGACAAGTTATCTCATGGAAAATGACAAATCGACCCAATCCGCACCCACATGCTTGATATGCAATAATAAAATGATGTATGATATGGCGAATGTAGGGTATAAAGGCTAAAGGCGAAAATGAGGGTGTGACAGATGCAAACGCAAAAATGCAAACCGACCCACAAGGGAGAAGGAAAGAGCAAAGTGAGGAACACAAAGAGGGAAATCATCACGCTGAGTCTCAATGTTTCAAGCTGGATGGCGCTTCCTTTGGGGAAATATCAATTTTCTAATGTAATCAATACTCTTGCGAACCTCTTGAGGAGAAATCCTGGATTAAGAGCGGGGATTACAGTTGGACGCGTCTTTTTGGTTGGAGGCGACAACAGGCTTTTACGGTTCTGAGAGTAGTGTAACACTGTCGCGTTACCTCTAGAGTTTTCAATGTGATTTGTTAAATCAGTTTTCTTTAAAACAAAATTTACATTTTCAAAAACACTTTGCTTTTCGAAAAAATCCTTATTGACGAATAAGTGAAATTACATAACAAAAAACAGAAGATCATAATAGACGAGAACTTTACAAAGGGTAGAGTCTCGGGAACGAAATACATTTGGAAAAATGGCAAACAAAAGGGGTTACAGAATCCCACAATGATCCGGTCCTACTAACTATTAGTCCATGCGCTTTGTTGCTTCTGACGAGAGTGACAGACGTTGATTTTCTTTTAACACTTTGAAACAAGACTTTGCCCCTGCATTTGCTGGCTCCAGTTTTCAGACTTCTAGCTTGCTGACGCGTTTCTGGATTGAATCACTTTTCTAGGTTTACCATTTAGGCATAGTACTTCCTCACTGCATCTGAGTTGATAGGGTACTTTAGTTGTTCACCATCAATGGTCTCAAGAATCAAAGATCCTCCAGAGAAAACAGTCTTTACAATGAAAGGGCCATTGTAATTGGGCACCCACTTCCCACGCATGTCCTTCTGTGTTGGCAAGATTTTTCTGAGCATAATCTCTCCTTCCCTGTATTCTTTGAGACGAGCCTTCTTGCCGAACGCCCTTATCATCCTTTGTTGATAAATCTGACTATGACACATGACAGTCATTCTTTTTTCATCGATGAGGTTCAATTAATCAAACCTTTCCTTTATCCACTCGACTTCTTCAAGCTCGGCTTCCATTAAGATTTTCAATGAAGGTATCTTGACCTTAATGGGTAGTACGGTGTCCATAACATACACCAAGGAAAAGGGAGTCGCCCCTGTCGAGGTTTGCACTAATGTTCTGTAACCATGTAAAGCAAATGCTAACATCTCATGCCAATCTTTGTAGGTTACGAACATCTTTTGTATCATCTTCTTGATATTCTTGTTTGCGGCTTCGACAACGCCATTCATTTTGGGTCTATACGGAGATGAATTGTGATGCTTGATTTTGAAGCCATCACAAAGTTCTTTCATTGTTTTGTTGTTTAGATTCGACCCATTGTCGGTGATGATTTGGTCGGGGATGCCGTATCGGCAGATGATTTCCTTCTTGATGAAGCGAGCGACTACTTGCTTTGTTACGTTCGCATACGACGCCGCTTCTACCCATTTGGTGAAGTAATCAATTGCAACAAGGACGAAACAGTGGTCGTTAGAAGCCCATGGTTCTATTTCCCCAATCATGTTTATGCCCCACATTGCGAATGTCCATGGTGATGTCATTACGTTGAGAGGATGTGGAGGAACATGCACTTTGTCAGCATAGACTTGTCATTTGTGGCACTTTCGAGCGAAGAGGGTGCAATCAGTCTCTAAAGTCAACCAGAAATAACCATCCCTTAAAATCTTTTTAGCCATGGCATGGACATTGGCATGAGTACCGGATGTTCCTTCGTGCACTTCATTCATTAAGAGACTCGCCTCTTTTTCATCGACACACATGAGTAAAACCATGTCGTGATTTCTTTTGTACAGGATGTCATTTCTGATGAAGAACTTAGATGATAGTCTTCGTATGGCTCTTTTGTCAATTCTGGATGAGTCAGCTAGATATTCTTGATTTTGGAGAAAATTCTTGATGTCATGGAACCACGATTTCTCATCTGACTCTTCTTCTATTGTCATAACATACGCTGGTACTGTCCTTCTTTCAATGCGAATTAGAGGTGCCTCATTAACAAACTGGACCTTCCATATTGACGCCATCATGGCTAAAGCATCGGCGATGTGAGTTTTTGCTCTTGGCACATGCTTGAAAGTAATTTCATCGAAATATTCGACCATCTCTAGAGTGTGAGTTTTGTAAGGGTTAAACTTTTCGTCTTGGGTCTCCCACTCCTCTTTGAGCTGATAGATCACCAAAGCTGAATCACCGATCCCTTCTAGGATTTTGATTCGGAGATCAATGGCAGCTTCCAAACCTAAGATGCACGCTTCGTACTCTGCTATGGTATTAGTACATAAGAAACAAAGTCGGGCTATGACAGCAGTATACACTCCGGTTGTGTTTTTTAAAATAGGTCTGATGCCATGTCCGTTTTTGTTGGACGCTCCGTTAAACATCATCTCCCAGCGGGACCCAGGCTCAAGACCTTCCTTAGGACTAGGTTCTGGCTTTATTCGCTGAATGTACATCATGTCTTCATCGGGAAACTCAAACTTGAGTGGTTGATAATCTTCTACGGGATGTTCGGCAAGGTGTTCTGACAAGACGCTGCCTTTGATGGATTTTTAAGTGACGTATTTGTCGCATCACTGCGAAGAGGGGACGGAAAAGACAGAAGAGTCACTAACATTCGTTATTTATCCCAAAGAGAGGGAATGGAAACGAACAGAGAAAACCTACGGAAAGAGGAAAAGAAAAGGTCATCGCAACCAAATCTTGGGTTCGGAAGTCGGTTACGCAAAGGGAAGGTATTAACACCCCTCACGTCCGTTATACTCAACGGGATCCATGCTTGTTGTCTAATCAAAAGGTTTATTTATCTATCTAAGCTACAGGCTCACAGGACAAAAGAAAAGAAAAGAGACTCGATAGAGCATCGCCGCTCTATGCCTACGTATTCCCTTGTGCAATGGGAAAGTCAGTGTCAACATAGTTCGGAAAACTACAGGTGAAGGTTACTCGCCAAAACATCACCATCTTGTGCCTACGTATCCTCGTCTGGTATGAGAAATCAGAGCAAACGTAGTTTGGGCTAACACAAACATGGATCGGTTAAGTGTTTTAATCGAGTAGGGTTAAACCTTCCTTCCAGCAGTTAGGGACGATGCCTGTTTGTGGTAGAACCAAGCTTAACAACACTCTTTCTGAAAATGGTTTTCCATTAATCCCGAAGGATAAAAAAGGTTTGATGTTTCGTTTGTGCTTTTTAGTGAAGTGAATTAATTTGATTTGTGATTCACGTTGCACTAAAGACTATGACATAGGAACGAATGCATCACATATCGCCCCCAAACGGGACGTACACTAAACACTCTAGACAAGCGAGAGGAGACTCCTTACTCATCTATCCCCATGTGCTTAAGGCTCGTAGTGTACAATGTTCATCGTATTTATTAGATGAGTTAGAATGTGTTTTGAGATGAGAAGAGAGACGCACGGAAGCTCTAAGCGAAACTCTGCCCTAACGTTGTCATGCAAAATGGACCTAAAGGTTGGATTAAAAGAGGGAAATCTACCCTAATGTTAGCATGCTTGGACATAAGGTAAATCAATCACAAGTAGAAAGAAATGAAAGAAATGCAAACATGAAGTGCAGCACAAAGAAAAGTGGAAGGAAAAAGTGTGGGGCAGCAGCCACCACAAGCACATCTCAACCAAGCAATGCAAGTAAAGGAAACAAAGCAAATGATCATCACTTTGAACCACATCCATAAGCATGCATTCAAGTGGAAATCAAACACGCGTGTTTCATATCGATCCATAAGCATGCATTCAAGTGGAAATCATGATTAAACAATCAAGAACAGCAACACAATATCCAAAACATCTCACTCCAAATGCATCATATCGATCCATGAAGATTCAAAGTGAGAGCACCAAAACAAACTTGAAAAATAGCAAATATGACATTCTGTTTCAGTGTTAATCGGTTAACACATATGGTTAACTGATTAACCAGTTAAAAATGTTTGAAAATATGAATATTCGCACTGGTTAATCGATTAACCAGTTTGTACTGCAACTGGTTAACCGATTAACATTGTACCAGAAGCAGAAAACAACAACTCAAAAGCACTTTTTAGCAATTAATCACTTCTCCAATAATTCAGATGATTGTATAATCAATTAAGCACAGAATTAAACCAGAAAACAGTGATCTAATCAACATGTAAGCACATTAAAACAGCAAGATCACCAATCACATGGATCAAATCAACCAAAAGTCAATCAAAAATGAAGATCCACATTGAAAATGCAAAATAAGCTCAAAATAGCAACAAATTCAGAATTCCAACCTACAAAGCGAAGGTTTGCTTTGGTAATTGTTGATTCAACTTCAATTGAGCAGATCCTAGCAAGAAATCCGGAAATCCTTCAAGATCCAAGTGATTACTTGTAGTAGATGTGAAGATCCACCAAAATTAAGCAAGAATTATCCAAATAAGCTCCTCTAGATCAACTTCAAAGTTCAGATCCAAACTAGCACAAAAATTGAATGGAGAATTGGATATGATATGAATGAAGGATGAAGGTTTTAGCTCTAGAATTCAATGATTCCAATGGAGAATAAAAAAATTCAAGGTGAGAAGAGCTTTAGTGGAGTTTGGGAGTGAAAAAGTTGAGAGAAAAATTGAGAGAATTCGAGTGAATTCTGAAAATGGAATGAGATTATGAGGATTGTGTGTGTGAGGTTTGAAGCAAATTATTTAAATATGCTCTTGGTTAGGGTCCAAATGTGGTTTGGAGTGTGGCTTGTGAAAATTGGAATGGGATTAGAAATTGATAATTGGAGGGAACTTTAATTAATTTCAAAATTAACCGAAATTCGAAGTGATTAAAGATCCTTCCTTTGGTGTAAAATCAAATTCACAAATTATCAAAATGGACCCCAAAGTGACTGCCTTTGAAAATTCACGTGCAGAGCTGAAATTGCCTTGGTTAATCGATTAACACCTTCAAAATTTCAAATTTGACCTGATTGTGACTTGGTTAATCGGTTAACCAAATGGATTAATCGATTAACACCTTGAAATTTTGAATTTTGGCGCCTTTTGGAGGGAAACCTGCATATTTGTCCGTTTTCACTAGTTCTAAGCCCTGTTCAGCCTCTGAAACTTGCTCTTGAATACTACAACCATGAGAATGCTTGAGATTGCCTGAATGTTGCCTGAGCTGAAAATAACCTGCAAAATAAAATAAAATTGACCGCTCAATCGCCGGGCAAAATAAATGTCGGAGCTCCTGACGCTCGATGTTCAGTCTCTTACCCTAAAAGAGCCTTGAGCCACAGAAAAGCCTAGATCCCACGCCTCAAGAACAAATGCTATGATATGCAAAAATGCAAAATGCAGAAAAACAAAAGGCAGTCTGTAACGCCCCGATTTTGATTATTACATTTTATTGAGTATTTTATTTAATTTGAGTAATAATTGTATTAATTGTGAATTTGATGTGTTAATATGGTATGTTTTGCTATTTTACCGATTTTGAGAGTTTTCGTGGAAAATAGTTTGGAGAGTATTTTAGACATTTAGTATTTAATGTTAAGTTGGATATTTTGTGAGAAAATGATTTGGTAGATGTTTTGAGAGAAATAGAAAGGAAATAAAATAGAATGAGATAAGAGAGAAAAAGAGAAAGAATAGAAACATAAGTGAAAGAAAGAAGAGAAAAGGAAGAGAAAGAAAGAGAGAAGAGGAGAAAGAGGAAAAACTTGGAGAATCATCAAGAACAACATCTAGGCTTCGATTTAATCGGGTAAGGGTGTGAAATCTTATTCTCTTATCATTGTGTATGATTATGTATGTTTTGGTTAGAATTGTTTGGTTGTTTTCGACACATTTCCGTTTAGCTCGAATTAGGAAAAATCGATAGAAACCGATGTTTTCGCGGATGAAACTCGAAATAAATTGTGTAGTTTAGTCGGGTAATGTTTATCCGTAATTATTGAATTTAGTTTGATTGAATTTGGTTGAATTTGTGAGTTTTGACATTTTTGGATAATTGGAGGTTAAGATTTTGGATGAAAATCGGAAGTCGTAGAATTTGCGCTTTATGATCCTAAATTGATACTATATGATTGGTAATGATGAGTAGGTATTTAATTGGGAGAAAATAATTAAGTCGGTCGGGTTTTTGGGGGGATTTTGGCACAAACCCGTAACCTTGTTTTCCAAAACTTTCGGGTGTTAACCGGTTAACGCTTTGGGTTAAACCATTAACAGTATAAAAATGGCCTAAAAACTGAGTTTTTGGAGCCGTTAATCGGTTAACCATATCTGTTAACCGATTAACATAGTATTAATGCGCCAGGATTTTGAAAATCTGGGTGTGTTAACCGGTTAACAGGATGTGTTAACTGGTTAACACTGTAAGTGTGAGAAAAATATTATTTTTCAAAACTTTGAAAATTCATAACTTCTTCACGTTTATCGGATTTAGTCGTTCTTTATATCAAACTGAAGCTAATAATATGTTCTATAACTTGGTGAAAAGAAATATTATTTTTAGCTGAATTTTAGCCAATTTTACCGATTAATCGAGATTAATTATTTTAAGTAAGTGAGGCTTAAATAATTAGAGCGTTCAGTTGCCGTTTGGCATAATTGTTGTGAATGCATATGGATTGTATGTGATAATATGAGATGAATGCATGAAAATATTATGAATATGTATGCATTTCAAGAAGTGTATAGAGTCATTTTGAATGTGAAGTATCATGATATACATTCTTGTACTGATTGATTCCGTGTAGAATCTGCTGAATAATTGTGTGCCCGTGTGGGGTGTGATTGATCGGATTACGTGCCCGTGTGAGGTGTGAGCAATCCTGAAACATTGTGTGCCCATGTGGGGTGTGAGCGATGGGTGAACATCGTAGGCTCGACGGGGAGTTACTTCGGTAACGAGCGATGGTTTCATTTGGTTCTTCAACTGAACCTGCTCAATGAGTCGGTACCGCATTGCATCTGCATAGAGTCGTGAGTCGGTCTCTATGATTTGCATTTGCCATCCTTGTATGTGTGCATTGATGATTGAATCAACATTTATATGTATATAGGTTGATGTTGAATGATGAGAATAACATCATTGTATTGATGAATGAGTGTAGAAACATGAATATATATATATATATATATATATATATATATATATATATATATATATATATATATATTATATATTATATATTATATATATATATATATATATATATATATATATATATATATATATATATATATATATATATATATATATATATATATATATATATATATATATATATATATATATATATATATATATATATATATATATATATATATATATATATATATATATATATATATATATATATATATATATATGTTTAGAGGGAATGGTAAGGATTGTGTCATTGTAATGATACATTGGAATGAACATAAACTGTGTGTTTATGTGAATGATGAGAGTTGTGGAGTGTGCAAGATTAATATGCCTGGATTTTATATATATATATATATATATATATATATATATATATATATATATATATATATATATATATATATATATATATATATATATATATATATATATATATATATATATATATATATATATATATATATATATATATATATATATATACGTTGCGATGTATATGAGAGGTGTGATGAAGAGTTGTGGTGAGAATGGGATATGTGTATATGTTTTATTGAGATATATAATTATATGTAATGTTATTATAATAATATTTCTCACCCTTCTGTTGTTTTATGGTGCCTTTGAGGCATTGCAGATTAGGTATGCTGGTGATCCCTTTTTGTGAAGCGTGTCTTCATTGTTTTGGTCAGATGGCTCTGATATGTAACACCGGGTAGCTAGGAAGCCTTTGGCTCTTTTTGGTGATACATTTGTATATGTATTTTTGGTGATGCATGTTTATGTAAACATGAATGATGTTGATGACTTATATTGGACGATGTGAATATGTATATATGTATATACATGCTGGTTGTGATTCAATGTTTAAATTTTTCCGCTTTTATTCTAAATATTTGAGATGTGGGTGTAAGGACTAAGTGCCTATGATGTAAGTTACCCCATTGTTGCATATCAGTTGTTGAGCTGGTGTTGGATGTTTTAATTTCATGGATAATGTGACATACCTCTTTTGTACCATGTTTTAAATATACTCTGATAAATGAATTTTTATATGTGCCTAAATGATTTATTTGATTATTTAGGGGTATAGAAAGGGGGTGTTACACAGTCCAGGTTAAAACAGAAGGGCAAATTTTGAGGTGCTACATTATTGAATATCATACTCTGGCAAGAGCATGTTCCATCTGGCTAACCTTGCAGTTTGAGTTGGCCTTTTGAAGATGTACTTTATTGGGTCCATCTTGGAAATCAGCATCATGGTATGGCAGATCATATACTGTCTCAGACGTTTGGCGGTCCATGCTAAAGCATAACAGGCTTTCTCTAGCAGAGAGTAACGACTCTCGCAGTCTGTGCACTTCTTGCTTAGATAATAAATTGCAGGCTCTTTCTTGCCTGACTCATCAGTTTGGCCCAAAACGCACCCCATTGAATCTTCTAATACCGTCATGTACATGAACAATGGTTTCTCTTGTACTGGAGGAATTAATACTGAAGGTTCTTGCAGATATTTCTTGATTTTCTGAAATGCCGACTGACAATTTTCATTCCACACCATCGTTTGATCCTTCCGTAACTTGAAGATCAGTGTGCAGGATGGCTTTAGGTTGGAAATGAACCTGGAGATATAATTTAACCGTCCGAGGAAACCTCTGACCTATTTCTCTGTTTTAGGAGCAAGCATCTCTTGGATTGCTCTGACCTTATCGGGATCTACTTCAATTCCCTGTTGACTAACGATGAAACCTAGTAGTTTGCCTGAGCGAACCCCAAAGGTGCATTTAGCAGGGTTTAGTCTTAGATGATACTTCTGGAGTGTCTCAAATAGCTTTGACAAATGATCCAATCGGTATTCTTCACTTTGAGATTTTGCGATCATGTCGTCTACATATATTCAATCTCTTTGTGCATCATATCATGGAAGAGTGCGACCATATCTCTCTGATATGTGGCTCCCGGATTCTTCAAACCAAAAGGCATGACCTTATAATAATAGGTGCCCTAGGGTGTAATGAAAGTCGTCTTCTCCATATCAATCAGATCCATCTTTATCTGATTGTAGCCAGAAAATCTGTCCATGAACGAAAACACTGCGAAACTAGTTGTGTTATCCACCAGAGTGTCGATATATGATAAAGGGAAATTGTCCTTCGAACTTGCTTTGTTTAGATCCCTATAGTCGACGAACATTTGGACTTTTCCATCTTTCTTTGAGACTGACACGATGTTGGCCACCCAATCGGGATATTTGGATACTGCTAAAAAGCCTGCATTGATCTGTTTCTTGACTTCATCTATGATTTTAATAGCCATGTCCGGTCTTGATCTTTGAATTTTCTGCTTAACTGGAGGACATTCTGGCTTTAGGGGGAGCTTGTGCATAACAATGTTAGTGTCCAACTCTGGAATATCTTGATAAAACCAAGCAAAAATGTCAACATAATCTATGAGGAGTGCTGTCAGCTTGCTTTTGACTTCTGGTCCCAACGATGCTCCTATCTTTACTTCTCTTTTCTCTTCTTCAGACCCGAAGTTAATGATGTCAATCTGCTCTTTGTACGGTTGAAGATAAACTTCTTCATATTCAGTCATCCTCTTCAACTCTTCAGGGATCTCTGAGTCTTCGTCGCCCTCTTCTTCGGCTTGGAAGACAGATGAATAAATAGTAGAAGGAATCGAAGGATCATGGGTTTCTGTGGGTAGTGGAGGTGTTCTGCATGTTTTTAGAGGTTTAAGAATGATCAGACACATATACACAGGCATGCAGATGAAGGGTTGTTTTTTAAGTTTTTCACAAAAAGTTGCCATTTTTCTTTTAACAAAAAGAGTGAAAAAAGCATAAAACAAAACAAGAGTTTTAACAAAAACACTTTTCTTTCATAGACTTTTCAATTTTGCAAAGTGGCCCATACAAAATGATTCGCAAGCCTCGGGCAAGACTAGGAAGTTTTAAAGAAAAACAAAGCTAACAAGCAAAATCAATTACTCTAATGATAAAAAGACATGAATCTCCACAGTCTCCCAGTTGCGCAGAGCTGCTCCTCCTCAGATTAGCATGCCGTCGAGATCACTATCTTTTTCTTCGGCGGTGACGGTGTTTACTTGTAGTCCGTCGCTAGTAAAAATCTCTTTCAAGGATTTCCTCTTCATGACGCTCTCTTCTGGCTCATCTTCGAGAGTTGGTTTCTAACCCAACCCTTTTCGGTCATTCTTTGCTCGAGTGTTGACTTCAATAATCTCTCCCCATCCTAGAAGGGTTCCAGTCTTCAACGCAACTTTGATGCTTTGGACAGAACCGAAAGATGGACCACAGGTTATAGCCGACTCATCAACCAGAACAACATGGGCTATCTCGAGTGCTTGGAAGACAGGTTGCTTACCATTAAGTCTTCTTCTCCATGAACGATGACCAACTGGTCGTCGATAATGAATTTCATCTTTTGATGAAGGGTGGAGGTAACAGCGCCCGCTGCATGTATCCAGGGCCTCCCTAATAGACAACTGTAGACTGGGTTAATATCCATTACTTGAAAAGTAATCTCGAAGATTTGTGGACCTATCATGATGGGTAGATCGACCTCTCCTATCACAGTCCTTCTGAAACCATCAAAAGCTTTTACCACTAGAGATGTGGGTCTCATGTCAGCTCCTTGATAAGCTAGCTTAGCTAAGGTCCTTTTTGGCATTACATTAAGCATAGATCCTGTGTCGACGAGCACCCTGGCCAATGTATCCTCTTCACATTTGATCGATATGTGCAAGGCATGATTGTGCTTGTGTTTCTTGGCTGTCAGATCATTATCATTGAAGCTTAGAGTATTACATGTTGTAATGTTCGCCACAACAGAATCAAATTGCCCCATTGTGATGTCTTTCGTCCCATGGGCTTGTGCCAGGATACTCAGCAACGCTTGGCGATGTCTGGAGAGCTTAATAGCAGTGACATAATGGAAATCTTGGACGATGTCTAATTCATCTAATCTACCACTCGGTAGTCACTTTGACGAATAATCCTAAAAAATTCCTCCTCATCATCTTTAAGGGGCTCTTTTCCTTTGGCGATAGGTTCCTTAGCAACGGCTTCTTTTGTAATGGATTCCTTAGCGACAACAGCCTGAGGAATGGGAACTGTTGGTTGAGAAAATGCAGGATTTGCTCGGGGTTGATACACACGACCGCTTCGGGTCATTCTGCTTCCACCGGCAATGTTAGCAACATTTCCCTGTCTTCTTTCTTTGAATATCTCATCACACCATGAATAATCATCTTTTACGGCCATTGGGTGAGGTCTGGATCCTCTCCTCAGTTCAAACCTAAGTTGATCTTTCCCAAATTTGGGTGCTATATCATCACAGAACACTGGTCGGACGTTTTTGTTCCTGGTTGTATTGTTGTTGTAATCTCTGAAGACGGCCTTCTTCCTGACTTCTTCTAGTATATTGAATACGGGTTCAATTACCGCTACGTCTTCTTTTTTCTTCCTACTGGCGATTTCTAACATTCCTTGATCAAGTAATGCTCGAACATCTTTTTATACAAGGTCACAACCTTGTGGGTTCAGCATACATTGCTCATAGCTCTCGTGAGAAGTCTTGAGCATTCAGGCCTAAGCGAGCCTTTTGTGCAATTCTACCGATGGCACTTTGATTTCCTCAATAGTGGTAACAGTCTTTGACTCAGATCCCTCACCTTCTTCAGTGATAACATTTACTCCATTTCCTCAATAGTGGTAACAGTCTTTGACTCAGATCCCTCACCTTCTTCAGTGATAACATTTACTCCACCATGGTTTGGTAGAGGGTTATCCTTCACATTTGGGTGGTTATCTTCAAAGGACATAATGTACTGTTTAATTAGCTCATGAACAATGTGTTGGAGCGTGAAGCATCCTTCAAAATCGTGTCCAGGAGCGTTTTCATGGAACGGGTAATGTGCACTAGCATTTTAGTAGTATGGCAGAGGATTAGGCGGACCGCCTAACTTCCTTATTTTGACAAGTCCTCTCTCCATCAGCATAGGGAACAATTCAGTGTAGCTCATAGGGATGGGTTATATCTTTGACCTATTACTTTGGTAATTGGTCCTCGGAGCTCAAGCCTGAGGTTGCTGGCCTTGTTGGTGGTACTACTGATGTTGATTGGGTGCCCCTTATTGGGGACCCTGATGAGCTTGTTGTTGAAAAACAGGCGTCACTGCTGCTACATAGGATGGTTGATGATATTGTTATTGTTGATTCTTCGAATTTTGTGCCTTCCCTCCATATGTTACGACACTTACTTCGCCCTCCTTCTTCTTGTGGAAGTTACTAGTTGGCATTTTGGCAGCACTGGCGCTAGAATTGGCAGTTGAAGTTGTCACTTTTCCACTTTTCAGCCCTGCTTCAACCTTTACTCCTACAGCGACAATGTCAGAGAAATTGGTGGTAATACTGCTGATTAACCTTTCATAGAACTCTGGCTTGACTGTGTCTACAAACCAGTCTGCTAGTTCTTTTTCTATGAGGGGTGGCTTAACCTGAGCTGCAGTCCCACGCCACCTTTGTGCATACTCCTTAAAAGATTTGGTGCTTTTTTGCATCATACCAAGAAGTTGACGACGATCCGGAGCCAGATCCATATTATATTTGTATTGCTGGATGAAAGTGTTGTACCCCAAAATTTGACCAACCTTTTCTTGGCTTATGTTTCTTTTCATTTAGCATTTGCATTTGCATAGCATTGTTCTTAGTAGGGGATCAAGAGGTTTTTTTTTGTCATTCAAGAGGAGAGCTTCTTTGTTCAAGCTCAAGCCAGGGTACTTGTTCAAGCCATCAAGAGCTCATTGTCATCATCAGGGTAAAGTTTCATAGCTCCTTGAGAGTAGAGGTTTGTGTACGGGTGTCACCTCCTATCTTGAGGATCATCAGAGGGTCATCAGAGGATCATGAGGTCACATACTTGGATAAGACATAATTTAAAAGCTCATTGTGTACCTTGAGAGGTATTTGTGGAGCTTGTATGGCCATTCATTTCATTTGCAAGAGCCTCAGTCAAAGGATGTGGAGCTAGGGTTTCATGTGGTTAACCCAAAATCAACTATGGACTTGAGAGGGTTCAAGACTTGGTTCTAGGTTATGGATACATGGGAAGTCATCCTAAAACATGTAGGATGTCATGTTAATATCAAATCAAGGAGATTCAGGATTTCAAGAAGTTACTAAATTAGTGTTTCAGATGGTTTCAGTGTAAAATCCCCTTCTTTAGTACATAACTTCAAGGACAATTTTCCCTATGATGCAAGCTCAATATCACTTTCATGAAAACATGGGACTTGTTCGTCATCTTCCAAGATTTCTTTTGAGTACAAGAACTCATCCATTGGGTTTGTACATCTCAAGTTATGATGCCAACAAATAGGTGTCCTCAGATGAAGGGAATTTTGGTCAACACAAAGTTAACTTACTTCCAAGGCGTTTTTGACATGAAATCAAGCTTCTCCTCAACTTCAAGTGAACATGAAAGTTGTTATTCATGATCTTAGCTTTCCAAAAAGTCCTAGAAGTCCTCTTTCCCATGTGTACATCTCATGTTATGGACTTCACAAGGCAAGGGTAATTTTGGAAAGTTCATTATAAGTCATATTCTTCAATGATCAATTACATGAACTTTGAGGCCTCAACTTCAATTTTGTGCCACATGAATGTTGTGTTACATTGATTCAACTTTATCATGAACTTGATTTCCATGAACTTTGATGGGTTATTTGATCACTTGAACCATTTTGAAGGTGGAATTTTGAACTTTTGAACATGATTTGGTTTTCTTCATTTACAAGTTACCAAATGACTTTGTTTTTGAATTTTGCACACCATAATGTCATCATCTATTGATCATGCCACTCTTTACTATATTTGGACCAACATTAGATGATCTTATGTACCACTTTTTCACATTTTACACTACAAAACGTCATGACATAAAACTTTGTCCCAATTTATTCCACATGACTAAAAATCACATGGTTCATTTCTACACATCCCATTATGCTCATTGCTGACCCCAAAATGGATGGAACATGCTTAACCCGTGTTTGGTGCATAAGTGAATTATTTTGGCAAAAGTTTGAAATCACACAATGCAGCTATTATGAGCTTGCATGATCATTAGAAACCCATCATATAAAAGCTATTTGTTGCCTTAAACCATTAGAACTGTCTGCAGCTGCTTGAGAGAGAGGAACAAGTTGGAAGCACTGAATCCTTGAGATTCTCACTCTTCGATTCTGGTTATACACTGAGATTTACCTCAAACTGTTTCTCATTTCCTCTTCACAAGAGCTTAAGGAACAAGTTGGAAGCACTGAATCAAAGCTTGCGTGCATTTTGAAGGATCAACGGAATCTCTCTGTTAGGTGTTTTCCCTCAACTTAAATCTCTCATTTTAGGCATTGTTTAGGTTGCATTCTGGGTGCATCTGAAGTCCTACGCAATGTAGGCAATGTTTGTGTAGTTTTCATGGCTGTTTAATGAGTTTTCAGAATGTATGGCATGATTTTTGTGGCTTGTTTTCACGTGTTTAGAACCACCTTTTTGTAAATCCAATAGCATATTTGAATTCCCCATAAAAAAGGCTTGAGAATTGTGCAAAATGTTTAAGTTTTTATTGAGATTTGAACCCTGAGCTCCGGCGAGCTGGCCGGAGAAGACGACTGGAGCCCTAGCTCCGACATCTGGTTCGTTTTCAGGTAAAAATGACGTGGATGGGTTTGGACTTGTTGTCTGGGTATGATGGCGTGTTTGTATTGGCTTCACCGTGCCATGTGGGGAGTTGAATCCACGTCATTTAATGAAACGCTGAGTTTAACTTTCAAGGTCTAGGCTTTGGATCCAAGTGCTAATGATTCACCCTCTTCTTGTGGCTCAAGCGAGAATACAAAGGCATTCAGTGCATTTGGCTATTGCTGGCTACACCCAACTATGCTTATTTCTTTTCTTTTTTTTCTGCTTTCATTTTAACATTTTAAAAATAGTTCTAGGTATCAAAAAAATTCATAAAACTATTTTTTCTAAAATTTTAACATGTTATTTAATTTTCCAAATTTTTATTTTTATTTTCAATTTTTATTTGTAATTTAACTTTCAAGGTGTTTTATGGTTCCTACCCTTGTTGAATTTGATTGTTTGAACCCTAATATGAAATCCCCTATAACTAATTCTTCTCCATCATTTATGTGATGGATTGAGGTATCCTTGAGGGTTGGTTTGGTTCATTGTTGATCAATTTTTATTTGGCTTTGATTGGACTTTTGTTGAGCCTCGACATGTACTCGATAAGGTGGAACACCATACATTCTTGGAATTATTTGGTGATGCCTTGAGTTGAATTTTTCCATAAGATTTTGCTTTCTGGTTTATGTTTGATCAAGCTTGCTTAAGTTTTTTATTTGGGGTTTATTGAGCTTTCCTTCTATTTTTGGTGAATCTTGCAAGTCAAGTTGCTTTTAGAGGTGTTTACACATGCTAGTTTGACTTAAAACCTAGGGATATGATCTTGAGTGATCCCTTAATCACCTTTTGAATTTTTTTACATCATTTTAACATACTTAAGGTGCTGTTTTACCTTGCCATGGGTCATTTACATGTGTAGCTTTCATCACAAGTTATATTTGATTCATGTTTCTCCACTTGTCTTAAGTGTTGAGATTGTGTTAGGACTTTGGTTCTTTCACTTCCTATAATCTTACTTGTGCTTTGCCTTTTATTTTTTGGTTGATTTTGGATCACTTCCATTGTGTTTTACTTCTGCCCCTTGTGGTTTACCATTTATTCAAGATGATTTGGTGTCATATATATACTTTGAGTTTGTCTTGGGCAATTGGCCTCTTTCTTGCATTTTGCTTGCTTGCTCCTTTTGTATTATCAAAGATGAATGTTTGGCTAAGATAACCTTAATGTTGTTGCTGCCCTATCCTCTTTCTCATTTAAGTTCTTTGATCATGGCTCTTTGCCTTTGCTTTATGATTAGCTTTCTTCTTTGATGATTGATGTTTGATGGTTGTAGGAGTTTCACTTCTCCCATTTCATCTCATTTTTCTTGACTTATTTAAGTCATTTTCTTATCTTCGAGTCTCTTGTTGTTGAGTCTTGGTTGCATTTTGCATACTTGTATTCCATGTTTGCATCTCTTATTGTATTGACTTGTTTAAGTCACTTTAATCCTTCTTTTCTTTTCATCTGTGATTGAATTGCTATGTGTTTACTTGTGCTCTTTTGCCATGATCCCTTAGAATTCCTAGTCCCTCTGTTTAAGATGGGAGTAGGAGAGACATTAGGATTTTAATCCTTTGCATGATAACATTAGGATAGATTTTCCCCATTCAATACCAACTTTAGGAACACATTACATGATAACATTAGGGTTGATCGGTTCCCCTTAGAGTGTGGTGTCTTCTCTTCTCATCTTTTAACTTCATAAGACACTTAATAAAAGTTAACACTTGTTGTACACTATGAGCCTTAAGTACTTGAGGAATGATGAGTGGGGGGATCCTCTCACCTTGTCTAGAGCGTTTAGCGTATGCCCTTTGGGCGATATGCGACGCATTCGCTCTCAAGTCATAGTCTTTAGTGCAACATGAGTTATAAACTTAACTCAATTCAATTTTTGTTGTTTTAAAAACACACAAAACAAAACATCAAACCTTTTTATCCTTCGGGATTGTTTATAATCATTTTCATTAAGAGTGTGTTAAGTCTTGGTTCTACCGCAAGCAGGCATCGTTCTTAACTGCTGGAACCATTATTTAACCCTACTCATTAAAACACTTGAACCAACCAGTGGTCGTGTCAGCCCGAACTACGTTTGCTCTGATTTCTCATACCAGATTAGAATACGTAGGAACAAGACGGTGATGTCTGTAACACCGCGAATTTAATCGAAATATTTTAATTTATTTATTTAATTGAAAATATTCGTATTTTTGGTGTTTTCGGTGGTTTTGGGAATTATTGAGGAATTATGCATATTGGAGTATTTATTTTGGAATAATAGTATGTAATATGGATTTATTAATATTATTATGAATTAAAATAAATATAAGAGAAATAAGGGCAATTTGGGCATTTGAGGGAGTTAGTAAGGGTAATGAGGGAAAAGCCCAATTCGTGAGGCCCAGGACTAAGTTGGCAAAATTGAGATCCGAAGGGAATTTGAGTTAATTTGTGTTAACCGTGAAAGTTTGGTAGCCAGAGCTCTGAAGGAAAGGTTGGAGGCAGAAGATCCCAAAGCTAATCGTGAAAGCTGCGAATCGACTAAGGTATGGGGAGTATCGCTGTTCATGATTTTCAATGTATGCCTTTAGATGTGCTTATCGTTGGTTTATGATTTAAGGTATTCTGGATTGGTTGTGGGAAAATAGGGAATTTGATGATAAGGCTTTAAGGTTAGGGGTAATGGTATGTAATACTAAATATTGATATGAGAAAGGGAAACCCTAGGCCTTCATGGCCAAAACCTTGGATCGTTATATGTTTGACCCTGTAGGAATAGGAATGTTCAAATGTGAGTAACTCGGATGCACTCAGAGCAATTGCAGGAAAATAGTGATTTAGGCAGTGCAAATGTTGCCAGATTGGCCTAATAAACCATAGATTTTGTGTCGTTATCGCCGTATGATCTTAGGGATGATTTAGGAATGTTTTGGGGGCATTGGGTGAGCGAATCGTATGAGTATTTGGGCAAGATCAGTTCTGGTCATAACAGGTTTTGCTGTCATCGCATTGCTCGCGTAGCGAGCAAGCCAGCGAAGACTCGGCACAGACTCACCTAGCGAGCAAGCCAGCGATGGTTCGCTACCAACTCGCCTAGCGAGCAAGCCAGCTATGGTTCGCTACCAACTCGCCTAGCGAGCAAGCCAGTGAACGTAGCAGAGTTCTCAAAATTGATCGTTTTGCAGCGATGCCTTGATGTTTGATTCTGAGATTTCTGAGATGAGTTAACATGAGTATGATAGTGAGGGATTATGTGATTGAAAGGCTATAGTGTGAGGATTACCGTAGGTATAAGTTGATGAATTAATATGTGATTATATGGGATAATATTATGATGTAATATGAGATGATATGGGATAATATTATGAATTAATATGAGATAACATGGGGTAGTATTGTGAATTAATATGTGATAATAGGGTGGGCTAACATGAGGATGACTATGAGCTAATATGTGCTTTGGACGTGATTATTTGATGATTTATGTGATGATGATTATTATGATGAATTATGTGCTAACATGGGATATGATGATTTATGTGATGATGATGATTGTTATGATGAATTATGCGATAACATGAGATGTGACGATTTATATGATGATGATGACTATGTTGATGAGCTATGACGTATGATGAATGATGATGCACCATATGTTGTTATTATGAGGATTATTGTGACATGTGCATCATGCATTCATGTACATCCGGACTTCGGTTCAGGACCTCGATTACTTTGGCTTCAATCCCACTGTGCGGATGTGAAGTATTGTGATGTGCTCCGGTTCTCAAGTAGAATCGATCCTATTGATGGGGATCTATGGAGGGTTGATGGCCCAGTGTCCATCGCGTTGTGATGATTGGTACCACATGCATTGAGTCTATGTTGCATTTGCATTTATGAGCCTCTGTGTATAAATTATGACGTTGTGGCCTTCGAGGCCTATTGAAGGATATGAATTTGTTTAATATGAATGTGACGCCGTTTATGCATTAATTGTTATACATTGATTATTATGAATTGCTGTACTCACCCTGCCTGTTTGAATGTTATCTCCACGTGGGTAACATGCAAATGACCAAGTTTAGTTGTGGATGTCGTCGAAGAGTATTTTTGACGTCTTATAGTTGTTAGCCTTTGGTTAACTTAGAGGGTCTTGCTTTGATATGTAACATCGGGTTGGGTTCTTTGAGTTGATTTTATACCGTGGAGTTATTTTGCTAACTTTCCCTTATGAGGAAACCATTGAGTTATGTTTTGAGTTCCGCTGTTTATGATGTTTTGATGTATTTTGGGAAAACTCGTGTGTTATGGAGCATTGACGTATTTTCAGACATTGAGAAATGTACGCCCTTTTTGTGGCTTTTTATGAAAGTTAATATTTTACTCTGAAATCCGTGTTATTTTTTCGTAATATCTGTGGGGTAGAATAAGGGTGTTACAATGTCTTGGCGAGAAACCTTCCCCCCATCACCTATAGTTTTCCAAACTATGTTGACTCTGACTTTCCCATTGCACGAGGGAATACATAGGCATAGGGCGGCGACGTCCTATCGAGTCTGTTTTCTCTTCTTTCACCCTTGTTCTCCAGCCTTTAGATTAGATAGTTTTCACTCGTAGATAGATAACAAGCGTGGATCCCATTGAGTACAACGGACGTGAGGGGTGCTCATACCTTCCCCTTGCGTAACCGACTCCTGAATCCAAGATTTGGTTGCGATGACCTTGTCTTTTCCCTTTTTTGTAGGTTTTCCTCGATCGTTTCCTTTCCTTCTCTCTGGGATAAATAACAAACGATGGCGACTCTTCTATCTTTGTCGGCCCCTTTTTTGCAGCGATGCAACAGCTGGTGACTCTGCTGGGGACTTTTCCCTTCCCCTATGCGAGTCAATCCTAGCGCTTGTGTGTTTTTGTCTGTGGGTATGTGTGTATATGTGTTGCATTTGTACAGTATTGCATTTCCATTTTTATTTTCCGCACATTATTATCATGATATTGCTGTGTTGTTGGGTGGAATTGTTCCTTTTAGAGATAAGCCAAAACCCTGGCTTGAGTACATAACTAGCATTAGAGTGGAAAGTAGAGAGGACCTACACGTTCAGCACGCACTAGTCCTCACGAAATTCGCGTTTAGATGAGTTTTTCTTTTAAGATATCCTATCATGTACATTGGTCAGGAGGGGGATGTTGGATCTGAAAATTGTCAAATCTGGAGACCGATCATTTGGGAGTCAGCTAAGTGAGGCCGCTTCGTTTGACCATGATGCCAAACTAGAAATGGTTAACGTATCATCCTTTCTCGAAAGTCTGTGACGCTGACGACCGCATAGGATGCCGAACCTTGTCAGATATTAGGTCCATACCTTTGTGGACCTTTGATATCTGATGTTATGAAGGTCCTATACTTTGGTCTTCTGATGTTCTGGTATTTTCTCGCCGAAGCGAAGCTCCTGTTCAACTCAGTCAGCAGCACAACAATCTTAATCCCCTATTTGCATTTGCATATTCATTTGCATTTTAACATTTGCATGTATTTGTGTTTCAGGTGCATATTTCCTCCTTGATTTTAGTAATCTAATCCACCATCATTATGGAGCCTGGTCTCAAGAAAGTTGTTGTTTACAAGTTCCTGATACCAGATGTAGGACCCCTTGTTGGCCTCATTTCTGTGGTTGAGCACAGAGTTATGGAAGACTTCAGAAAGGAGTATGTGAAGATTTTAAGTTTTGTCCGCAAGATCTCAGGATATGAGTTAAGGAGTACACATGCGCTGTTGCAATTCTATGATTCTCAATTGCGTTGTTTCACATTCGCTGGATATGTTTTGTTACCAACTTCGTAAGAGTTCGCTTAGTTGGTGGGAGTTCCCGTCTTTGAAGAAATGCCTTTCTACCACTCTGAAGTGGAGCCTGATTTGACCAAGCTAGCCAATGCCCTTCATTTGGATGTTTCTGAATTGAATGGAAAGATGGTATGGAGGAATGAAGCACCTGGTTTCCCACTACCGTTCTTGGTGAGTAGAGCTCAGTACTTTGCAAAGGAAGGATGTTGGATCATTTTCAATGCTATTTTGGCTCTCTGCATTTATGGTATAGTATTGTTCGCTAATATCCCGAATTTCGTTGATTTGGACGCCTTCCATATCTTCGCTTCTAAGAATCCTGTGCCTATACTCCTAGGTGATGTATACCATTCTACCCATTACAAGAATGAGAACAGAAGAGGGAGGAATGTCTCCTGTTGTGCGTCACTATTGTACATATGGTTTATTTCACATCTGCCCAAGTATGGACCGTTTATTGATATTGCAGACACAGTTGAGTGGTCAGAGAGGCTCATGGGTTTGACTTCGGAGAATATTGTGTGGTTCAATAGAGACCTGCTTGGTAGTGACATTATCTTCAGTTGTGGAAGCTTTCCCAATGTTCCTTTGATAGGAAGGAAGGGTGGCATCAATTATAATCCTGCTCTTGCCATCATAAAATTTGGCTATGCTTTAAAAGAACCCCCGAAGGAGGAGGAAATACAGGAATCTCTTTATTTCATAGGGTCAGCTGATAATGACACTCTAACTAGTTTGAAACAAGCTTGGAGTAACATTCATCGGAGAGGAAAGCCTTCCTTGGGTAAAGGTGACTGCGAAGCCTATATACCGTATGTTGAGTGGATCCAAGAGAGGGTTCAAAGGTTATTGTTACCATTCCCGATCAAAGAGCCTCTGTATCCTTTGGTAGTTAAAGAAAAGACAATAGTTGACATCCAGAAGTATAATCAACTTTTAGATGAGAAGGAAGAACTACACAAAGTAAATGAAGGGTTAGAAAATGAGATTATCCAGTTCAGGAGTGAGAAGAATGAAGCCATCTACCTGTCCAAGATAAAGACAAAGAGACTCTAAATAAGATGGGGAGAGAACTGACTAAATAAACTCGCGTCAAAGAACTTCTTGGTCAAGATCTAAGGAGCTTAGGTAATGCCCTCAAGGGGAAGAAGAAAGAGTTAGATAAAGCGCACCTAGAGATATCAAAGTTTAATGCTCAGTGGAATGTCATCTTGACTAACAACAAGGAGAGAGAGGATGAGCTCCGTCAGCAGATTGACAGGTTGAAAACTCAACTCCGAATCAAAGATGAAAATGGTCCTGGAGAATCAGCTCGTCAGTACGAGAGCAACCGCAAGCTACGAGAAGCTCTTCCAACGTTGGAGGAATACAAGTTAAGAGCAAAATTGAAGAAGCCCATACTTGAAGATGCTTTCGGAGAAGGCGCCTGGGAAGACTATGTTCAGGTATTGAAGGTTATCATCAGTAGGAGGGAGTTGCGTATTCAGAAGTTGGTTGCCCGACCTGATCTTCCAGATACAAAGGAGTTATTAGAAGAGTTCCAGACTCGTTGTCGTGCTTGATGCAGTTCTCTTTTGTTCTTCTGTATTTGTTGTTATCTTGTATTCTGACCATCACCAGGATTGTTGGATGAGGTTGTATTGATGACTCTGTTGTTTTCCTTGGTGCTATGTTGTATATGCTGACTCTGATTCTCATTTTATTTATGAAGGAATTTTGTGGCTCCATCTGTTGACTCTTCATTCTCCTATTGCTTCTGTGGAACTAGAATCAAGGGGAAAATTTCCCTAAAACATATTTACATGCTTGCATTTTGCATCATTTATCATATTGCATTGCAGGTGTTCTGGTTCCGTTGACCTTATTCTCTTTGTGGTTTTTATCTTAGCAGTGTTTCAGGATTGCAGACCGGACAATTCACCGTTACTCGACTAGAGGAAATCAACAGAAAGCAATGGATTAGATTCAAATTGAGTCACAAGAGTTCAGAGATCGCATGACGCAGTTCATGGATCTCATGCAAGGGGTTGCTAACGGCCAATAACAGTTGAGAACGCTTGTTCAACCTTTGATTACTAGGGTTGATGGAAGCAGAGTTTTGCACGGTGGGACCACTGCAGTTCCTCCTCCATCTGACAATGACACTCCTCAAGCCAATTCTATTCCAACAGTTGTTATTCCTCCGGGCAGAGGTAATCAACCTGGAGCTCATATTCCAGGTACAGCGGGTGCTGTACATGGTAATGTCGGGCCTCAGTGGGAGGATGATGAACAGGATGATGTCTTTTCTATGGGAGATCTGGGTGTAGGCTTGCAGTCTGACACAGACAGGAGGTTTAGAATGATAGAGGAGAAGATGAAGAACTTGGAGAATCAGAATTCTCTTTGTCTCCATATGTCTAACTTGGGGCTGATCTCAGGTCTGAAGATTCCGCTGAAGTTCAAAGTGCCTGACTTTGACAAGTACAAAGGGACGACTTGTCCCAGAATACACCTTTGATCTTATTATAGGAAAATGTATGCATATTCTGATGATGGAAATTTGTTAATGCACTTCTTCCATGACAGTTTGTTTGGACCGTCATTGGAATGGTACATGGGCCTTGAGGGGACCAACATCAGAAGCTGGAGAGACCTTGGGGAGGCATTTGTCCATCATTATCAGTACAATAGTAACTTGGCGCCAAATAGAGTCCAACTTCAGAATCTTTCTCAAAGGAACAACAAGGGGTTCAAAGAATACGCACAGAGGTGGCGTGAATTAGCTGCGAGGGTCCAGCCACCAATGGTTGAGAGAGAACTCATTGATATGTTCGTGGCAACTTTGCCAGGGATATATTATGAAAAGATGATTGGAAACATGTCAGGCAGTTTCTCAGATCTGATTATTATTGGTGAAAGAGTTGAAAATGGTATTAAACTAGGAAAAATTCAAGCAGGAGAAGGACCCACATCTGGTGGAAGGAGAAAGACTTTTGGTAATAACAAGAAGAGGGAAGGTGAAACGAACACAATGTTAGGGTACAAAAATAAGAACAGGAGTAGGGCTCCACGCCAACAATAATATCAGCAACAGCCACAGGTCGCAAGTATCACTATTCCTGCATCACCTCAGCAATAACCTCAACAACAACAGCAACAACAACAACAGCAGAACTATGCACCACGACAGTTTCAAGACCGTGGAAGAATAATGAATAGGTAGTTTGACGTTCCACCTATGTCATATTCGCAACTTTTTTAGCATTTACTTCAGCTTCAATTAATTCAAAGAGAACATTGGCACCTCTGACTGGCTCCACCACCTGCGGATTATGATGCAAACTCCAGGTGTGACTTCCATTCAGGCGCTTTAGGCCACAATATAGATAACTGCAAGGCTTTCAAACATAAGGTGCAAGACCTTATTGATAGCAAGGCAATTAACTTCATTAATGATGCGCCTAATGTTGTTCAGAACCTGATGCCCAATCACGGAGTGACAGGTGTTAATGCTATCATTGAAAAAGAAGGGCTGAATTTGGTAATGGATGTAGCCGAGTTGAGAACACCTTTGAGCTTTGTTAAAAGCAGGTTGTTGAAAGGCGGAGTTTTTCCAGGTTGTGGGGAAAATTGTGAAGGGCGTGCAGTGCATCTCGGAGGTTGTGAAGACTTGAAGAATCATGTTCAGTGCTTGATGAATGAAGGGGTCTTACAGTTTGACAGGATTAAAGAAGAGAAAGATGTGGAGGTGGTCAATCAGGAGCAGAATGAGGTTGCTACAATCTCGATCCCTTTCAAAACGATTAATATATCAGCGCCACCAAGGCCAGCGACTGTTATATTCACCAAAGCAGGATCAATGTCGTACGAAAGTACTAAAGCAATCCCACAGAATTATAGGGAGGAGGTCTTTTGTAATGTCCAAAAGCAAGAGTTGAGGGGAACATTGTCTGATGGTTCATCTGTTGATACTCTGATTGGAACTAGTGGAATGACAAGAAGTGGTAGGGTGTTTTCACCGCCAGAAGCTAATATGGAGAGGCCTGACAAGGGAAAAGGCAAGGCTGTTATGGAAGAAAGTTCACAACAAGGAGAGAAGGATGCTCTGATTAAAGACGCTGAAGAGTTCAAGCGTCTAATTCGAAAGAGAGATTATAAGATTGTTGATCGTCTACAACAGACTCCTTCCAAAATTTCAATTTTGTCTTTGCTATTATGCTCAGAGGCACACAGGAATGCCCTTTTGAGGATTCTGAACACAACGTATGTGCTACAGGAAATTTTCGTAAACCAGCTTAAGGGGGTTGTAGCCCACGTGAATACAGGCAATGGCTTAGGGTTCGCGGATTTAGATTTGACTCCTAAGGGAAGAAATCATAATCACGCCTTGCACATCTCTATTGAGTGCAGAGAGGCAGTCTTGTCGAATGTCTTGGTGGATACTGGGTATTCACTCAACGTGTTGCCCAAGAAAGCCTTAATGAAGTTAGCCACCCAATGGGTGATATGTACTCCTAGCGATCTTGTTGTGCGAGCGTTTGATGGAACGAGAAGATCTGTTTTTGCTGAAGTTACCCTCCCCATCCAAGTGGGTCCTGGAATTTTCAACTCTGTCTTTTATATAATGGACATCCAGCCCGCATACAGTTGTCTGTTAGGTTGACCCTGGATTCATTCTGCAGGCGCAATCACATCGACCTTACATCAGAAGTTGAAGTACATGGTTGGGGAAATATTATGGCGTCTGTGGTGAAGAAGACATAATGATCAGCCAGCTATCATCGTTCAAGTATGTTGAAGTAGATGGGGAAATTCACGAGACCTTGTGCCAAGCATTTGAAGTTGTTCATGTCAGAGAGAAGCCTTCTATGGTGGATAGAACTCCTGAGATTTCTATGTCTTCTTTAAAGAAGCTTGTGTTGTGGTGGAGTCTAGTTCCTCCCAAGGATGGGGTCAGGTGCTTAGTATTCCCAACAAGCAGGATAATTTTGGATTGGGGTATAGCCCTTCATCTTCTTCCTCACAGAGTGCTCCTCAGTACAGGGGTCCAGTGCAATTTACAAGTGGTTGGGTGATCTTCGACATAACCAATGCCGTATCCGAAGATGAAGGGGACAGGGATTATGACATGGACGCATGGATTCAGCCATGTGTTCCTGGCCAAAGCTTTGATTATGTGTGGCCCTACGTTCCGCCCAAGACGTAGTGGTTTTCATTTGTAGGGCCTTATCTTATTTATGTTTGAACATTTGTTTTTATCATTAATCAAAAGGCATCTTTATGCATTCAAATATTTTGATCCCTGTTTTTCTTATTTTATTTTAACTATAAAATGGCAATATGGTTTGTGCTTGTTTGCATATCATTTTAAGCATCAATTATCATCATACAGGTTTCACATCGCATATGCCACCGATTCAGACTCGTCTATGACTTGGTATGACTTTGACAATCCAATATTCCAAGCGGAAGAAGAGATTAACAAAGACAAAGACCTGCCTGAAGAGCTCACCAGACTGCTGAGACAGGAAGAGAAAGTCATTTTTCCTCATCAAGAAGAGATTGAAGTCGTCAACCTGGGTACAGAGGAAGACAAGAAAGAGGTCAGAATTGGGGTCGCTTTAGTAGAGGATGTCAAGAGGAGATTGGTAGATATGCTCCGAGAGTACAGAGACGTCTTCGCTTGGTCATACGAGGATATTCCAGAACTGGATACAGATATAGTGGTTCATCGTCTACCTCTTCGAGAGGAGTGTCCACCTGTAAAGCAGAAATTGAGAAGAACTAGACCAGACATGGAAGTTAAGATTAAGGAAGAGGTCTAGAAGTAGTTGGACGCCGGTTTTCTTGCTGTTACAAATTATCCTCCGCGAGTCGCTAACATTGTGCATGTACCTAAGAAGGACGGTAAGGTTAGGATGTGTGTGGATTACTGTTATCTAAACAGAGAGAGCCTGAAAGACGATTTCCCGCTCCCCCACATTGATGTGTTAGTCGATAACACTGCTCAACATTCTGTGTTTTCCTTCATGGATGGTTTCTCCGGGTACAACCAGATCAAGATGGCCCCGGAGGACATGGAGAAAACAATTTTTATCATGCCATGGGGGATTTTTTGCTATAAGGTGATGCCTTTTGGATTGAAAAATGCAGGGGCAACTTGTCAGCCGGCGATGGTGACTCTGTTTCATGATATGATTCATCATGAGATTGAGGTTTATGTTGATGACATGATCGCAAAGTCACAAACGGAGGAAGAGCATATGGTGAATCTCTTGAAGCTGTTTGAAAGGTTGAGGAAATTCAGACTAAGGTTGAATCCGAACAAGTGTACTTTTGGTGTACGGTCAGGAAAGCTATTGGGGTTCATAGTCAGTGAAAAAGGAATCAAGGTTGATCCTGCAAAAATAAAAGCAATACAAGAAATGCCAACGCCGAAAACAGAAAAAGTGGTTTGTGGTTTTCTTGGTAGATTGAAATACATTGCTAGGTTCATATCTCACCTTACCGCCACCTGTGAACCATTGTTCAAGCTATTGAAAGAAAGATCAGGCGGTTGTCTGGAATGAAAATTGCCAAAGGTCATTCGAAAGGATAAAAGAATATTTTCAGGAGCCTTCGATACTGATGCCTCCAGTGGCGGGTAGACCATTGGTAATGTACTTAACGGTTCTTGAGAACTCCATGGGTTGTGTTCTCGGTCAACACAATCAGACAGAAAGAAAGGAACATGCCATCTATTATTTTAGTAATAAGTTCACAGATTGTGAGTCCAGATACTCAAAGTTAGAAAAGATATGTTGTACACTCGCTTAGGCAGCCAAACGCCTAAGGCAGTACATGCTGAATCACACAACCATGTTGATTTCAAAGATGGATCCGATTAAGTACGTGTTCAAGAAGCAAGCACTTTCAGGAAGAATTGCTAGGTGGCAGATGGTCCTGACAGAATACAATATTCAGTATGTTTCCCAAAAGGCCATTAAGGGAAGTGTTTTGTCAGAGTATCTCGCAGAGCAGTCGATTGACGACTATCAACTGATGAAGTTTGAATTCCCTGACGAGGACACAATGTTTCTAAATATGAAATATTTTGACGAACCGCTACCCGATGAAGGTCCTGAGATAGGCTCCTAGTGGAAGATGATTTTTGCCGGTGTTGTTAACTCCTATGGTAGTGGAATTTGGGCAATCATTACAATTCCCCACAGTTCTCACATACCGTTTACCTCCAGGTTAACATTTTCCTGCACCAACAACGAAGCCGAATATGAAGCACGCATCATGGGAATTAAAGAAGCAATTGATTTGAGAATCGAGAACCTTGATGTATATGGTGATTCAACTTTGGTCATTAAACAGATTAAAGGAGAATGGGAGACTTGTCAGCCTAACCTGATTCCTTACATGAATTATGCCAGAAGGTTGTTACCTTTCTTTGACATAGTAGAGTTTCATCATGTACCAAGAGCCGAGAATCAGATGGCGGATTCTTTGGCAACCTTATCCTCGATGTACAAGGTGAATCATTGGAATGATGCTCCAAGAATTACTATCTCGCACCTCGATAGGCCGACTTTCATATTTGCCGTGGAGGAAGCATCAGATGGGAAGCCGTGGTATCATGATATTAGAAACTTTCTCAAGAATCAGGAGTATTCACCTGGCGCATCGAACCGGGATAAAAAGATTCTGAGGAGGTTGTCTAGAAATTTCTATCTAAACAAGGACGATGTACTCTACCGAAGAAACTTCGACTTGGTGTTGTTAAGATGTGTAGATGAAAGGGAAGCATGTTTGCTTATGGAAGAGGTCCACAAGGGTGCTTTTGGTACGCATGTAGGCGGACATGCGATGTCTCGAAAACTATTGAGGGTTGGCTACTATTGGATGACGATGGAGTCTGATTGTTTCAAGTACGCCAAGAAGTGCCATAAGTTCCAGATTTATGCGGATAAGATGAATGTACCACCAAGTCCTCTGAATGTCATGGTGTCTCCCTGGCCTTTTGCTATGTGGGATATTGATATGATCAGTAAGATTGAACCGACTGCATCTAACGGACATCGCTTCATCTTAGTGGCAATTAACTATTTCACTAAGTGGGTCGAAGCAGCTTCTTTCGCAAACGTCACCAGAGAGGTCGTGGCTCGATTTATCAAGAAGGACATCATATGTCCTTATGGAGTGCCCGAAAGAATCATTACTAATAATGTTTCTAATTTGAATAACAAGATGATGAAAGAATTGTGCCAGAGTTTCAAGATTGAACATCATAACTCTTCTTCATATCCTTCAAAGATGAATGGCGCTGTTGAGGCAGCCAATAAGACCATCAAGAAGATTGTGCAGAAGATGGTTGTTACCTACAAAGATTTGCACAAGATGTTGCCCTTCGCATTACGCGGATATCGTACTTCGGTACATACTTCAACTAGGGCAACTCCTTTCTCGCTAGTGTATGGTATGGAAGCTGTCCTACCATTAGAAGTCGAGATTCCTTCCTTGAGTGTGTTGCTTAACGTCAAACTTGATGAGGCGGAATGGGTGAAAGCCAGATTGAATCAACTCAGTTTGATGGACGAGAATAGATTGGCATCCATTGTGCATGGTCAATTATATCAGAGCAGGATAAAGAAAGCTTTCAATCAGAAGGTGCGCCCTCGGAGCTTTTGGGAAGGTGGCTTAGTGTTGAAGCGAATTCTCCCTCCACAGACAGATCACAGTGGCAAATGGACTCCCAACTACGAAGGTCCATATGTGGTAAGGAAAGTCTTCTCCAGAGGAGCCTTACTACTCTAAACTATGGACGGTGAAAATTTCAAATCCCCTGTGAACACAGACGCATGTAGAAAATACTTTGCATAAGATAGGCCCGCTGGAAAGAAAAAGAATATCTAGGCAAAAATGGGGAATCCCGGCGAACCGTAAAAGGATTGGGTTCGGGAAAAAGTTAGGGATATAAAGAAAATTATAAACCCCTAAAGTTGAAAGCCTGAAAAGGCAACTTTGGAAAAAATGGGCATCCCGGTGACTAATGTTGTAAACTTTGCTAATCGTAATTGAAACATTGATTTGCTTGAATAATGTCGTGGACGATGATTGAGATAGCCTTTATTGCATACAGGACACATTTGCTTGTTTGTCATTTACAGGGTTGTTGAAACTGTTTTAGAGGTGTATCCCCAGTGAAGTCACCATATCTCTATCTCCACAAGATGAAGATGTCATATCGGAAGTATCTCACCAGCGATAATGTGCATTCATCCCCAGCAGGTTGAGATTGCATTTATCCTCAGCAAGTCGGGACTAGTCTTTCCCCAGCAGGTTGAGATTGCACTTATCCCCTAGCATGTTAAGACCTGAGTTATCCCCTAGAGGGTCGAAACATAGATTCCCCAGCAATGGTGTGCACCTATCCCTTGACAGGTAGATATGGGAGTGTTTTCCCCGATAGTGGAACAAAGCCTAGTGTGTTTCCCCACAGGTCTTCGGGTCATTCCCCAATCAGAGGTTGGTGTCGATGAGTCTTATTTCCCTAATCAGAAGTTGATGTTGTTAAGCGTTATTCACATTATTCCCCAAGCAGAGGTTGATACTGATTCCCTCAACAAGTATCTATCGGTGAAGTTGTTCTCCTAAGTAGAGTCCAGTGGTTATTGGCCTTTTTTGAAGCGAGATTTTTGTTTAACTTCCCAATGATTATTTCCTTCAAAGCAGATTTTATCCCTTTCAGCACAGACTTTATCCCCAATAGAAGGATTGTCTCTTTTAATTCCTCACAGAGTGAATTTTATTCCCCGCAGAATGGGTCCGTCCCCAGAAGAATGTTATTCTGGAAAGCCAGTCAGGGCATTTTCCGCACCAGAATCCAGTGGTTATTGGCATTCGTCAAAGCAAGCTCTTTGGGATGTCAATCTTGCTTTTCATCCCCTGCATAACAGATCTTTACTCCTAATCCCCATTGCAGTCGTCAGAGTGAGTTTTATTCCCTGCAAGGTGAGATTACCCTAGAGATTGGTATTCTCAACCCTCAGCAGAGAAAGTTTGGTATAACTTCCCAGTAAATCTTATTAATCATCCCTAGCAAATCGAACTTAATCTCCAGCAAAGTAGAATCCCTGGAAGAATGGAATAATTCCCGGCAGTTTTCCTACTCCTCGGTAGAGTCGTATTCTCGAAGGCCGTTCAGGGAATTTTCCCCAGTCGGGTGGTTTTGTCCCCCAGAAGAGTTCTATTCTGGAAGGCCATTCAGGGCGTTTTCCTCAGCAGAGTTGGTTTAATCCCCAGCGGAGTGGATCTGGTTCTCAGCAGGGCAATTTACCCAGGAGAGTTCTTTTCTTGGAGGCCATCCAGGGCTTGTCTTTCTAGCATAAGTCCAATCATACTTGGCACCCAGTCATTCCCAGCGGAGTTGGTTTCGTTCTTCAGCATTTAATTTGCTGGAGTGGTTCCTTTGCATTTGCATTTGTGCATAGCATCCTCCCAAACATGTAGCATTTCCATTTTGTATAGAGCATTACACCATTTTCAAACATCTGCATTCGAAACCTAATCCAGGTTGTTACCTCTTGTTTTCATATGCATCTCCAGCAGACAACGGTGTATTCTTTTGAACTGGCGTGGTATCCAGACCCCAGCAAGAGTTATTGATAAATGTGTTTGTCTTATTTTATCTCCGGTAGATATCAGTATATTTCATGAGCCCGTGTGGTATCCAGACCCCGGTGAATATTGATGTTTTTCTTGAGCCTATGTGGTATCCAAACCCCAGCAAGAATTTGTGGCAGATGTGTTCATCTTGTCACATTCTCCCAAACAGAGTTTACTTATTCAAGTTTGTTCTTCCCTAGCAGATTTCTTCTTTCAGTTTGTGAATTGGCGGATTCTCTTCTCAACTTCATGTTGAGCCGGCCTTCGGGTTTGATGCCTGCTTGGATTAGTAGATGTTCTTAACTTCGTGTTGAGTTGGCCTTCGGGTTCGATGCATGTTTTAATTAACGGATGCCTACTTGGATTAATAGATGTTCTCAACTTCATGTTGAGCCGGCCTTTGGGTTCGATGCATGTTTTAATTAATGGATGTCTGCTTGGATTAGCAGATGTTCTCAACTTCGTGTTGAGCCGGCCTTCGGGTTCGATGCTTGTTTTAATTAACGGATGCCTACTTGGATTAGCTGATGTTCTTAACTTCGTGTTGAGCCGACCTTCTAGTTTGTTTCCTAGTTTGTTTAACAGATGCCTGCGTTTTAGCAGATGTTCCTTCCGACTGTGTGTCGTTACTTTTTAATTTATGCTGAGTTAGCTCACTGTTCCTACAACTATCAGATATAGTTTCTCAAGTGATTCTTTTTCCGCTCCGGTGGACTATTCTGCAGTTTTCTATTTTTGCGGTTGGCAAATTTTCAGTTTATTTTGTATTCAATCACCTTCTACCTTGAATGTTTAAAAGTCGTTCACTTTTCATCCCTTCAGGTCCAAGTCGTTTGAATAGGGGCAGCTGTTGTACCCTAAAAAATTTTCCAACCTTTTCTTGGCTTATGTTTCTTTTCATTTAGCATTTACATTTGCATAACATTGTTCTTAGCAGGGGATCAACAGATTTTGTTTTTTCATTCAAGAGGATAGCTTCTTTGTCCAAGCTCAAGCCAGGGTACTTGTTCAAGCCATCAAGAGGTCAATGTCATCATCAGGGTAAAGTTTCAGAGCTGCTTGAGTGGAGAGGTTTGTGTATAGGTGTCACCTCCTATCTTAAGGATCATCAGAGGGTCATCAGAGGATCATGAGTTCACTTACTTGGATAATACATGATTTAAAACCTCATTGTGTACCTTGAGAGGTCTTTGTGGAGCTTGTATAGTCATTCATTTGATTTGCAAGAGCCTCTGTCAAAGGATGTGGAGCTAGGGTTTCATCTGGTCAACCCAAAGTCAACTATGGACTTGAGAGGGTTCAACACTTGGTTCTAGGTTATGGAGACAGGGGAAGTCATCCCAAAACATATAGGATGTCATGTTAATATCAAATCAAAGACATTCAGGAGTTCAAGAAGTTACTAAATTAGGGTTTCAGATGGTTTCAGTGTAAAATCCCCTTCTTTAGTGCCTAACTTCAAGGACAATTTTCCCTATGTTTCAAGCTCAATCTCACTTTCATGAAAACATGGGACTTTTTCATCATCTCTCAAGATTTCTTTTGAGTACAAGAACTCATCCATTGGGTTTGTACATCTCAAGTTATGATGCCAACAAGTAGGTGTCCTCAGATGAAGGGAATTTTGGTCAACACAAAGTCAACTTACTACCAAGGCATTTTTGACATGTAATAAAGCTTCTCCTCAACTTCAAGTGAACTTGAAAGTTGTTCTTAATGATCTTAGCTTTCCAAAAATTCCTAGAAGTCCTCTTTCTCATATGTACTTCTCAAGTTATGGACTTCACAAGGCAAGGGTATTTTGGGAAAGTTCATTATAGGTCATTTTCTTCAATGATCAATTACATGAACTTTGAGGCCTCAACTTCAATTTTGTGCCACATGAATTTTGTGTCACATTGATTCAACTTTATCATTAACTTTATTTCCATGAAGTTTGATGGATTATGTGATCACTTCAACCATTTTGAAGGTGGAATTTTGAACTTTTGAACATGATTTGGTTTTCTTCATTTACAAGTCACCAAATGACTTTGTTTTTGAATTTTGTACACCATAATGTCATCATCTATTGATCACGCCACTCTTTACTATATTTGGGCCAACATTAGATGATCTTATGTACCACTTTTTCACATTTTACACTACAAAAAGTCATGACATAAAACTTTGTCCCAATTCATTCCACATGACTAAAAATCACATGGTTCATTTCTACACATCCCATTATGCTCATTGCTGACCCCAAAATGGATGGAACATGCTTAACCCGTGTTTGGTGCATAAGTGAATTATTTTGGAAAAAGTTTGAAATCACACAATGTAGCTATTATGGGTCTGCATGATCATTAGAAACTCATCATATAAAAGCTATTTGGTTGCCCTAAACCATTAGAAATGGATGCAGCTACATGAGAGAGAGGAGAGAGCTTGAAAATTTCACAAAACTTCCACTCTTCGAATTTGGTTATACACTGATATTTACCTCAAACTGTTGCTCATTTCCTCTTCACAAGAGCTTAAGGAACAAGTTGGAAGCACTGAATCCAAGCTTGCGTGAATTTTGAAGGATCAACGGAATCTCTCTGTTAGGTATTTTTCCTCAACTTAAATCTCTCATTTTAGGCATTGTTTAGGTTGCATTCTGGGTGCATCTGAAGTCCTACGCAATGTAGGCAATGTTTGTGTAGTTTTCATGTCTGTTTAATGAGTTTTCAGAATGTATGGCATGATTTTCGTGGCTTGTTTTCACGTGTTTAGAGGCACCTTTTTTGTAAATCCAAGAGCATATTTGAATTCCCCATAACAAATGCTTGAGAAAGGTGCAAAATGTTTGAGTTTTTATTGAGGTTTGAACCCTGAGCTTTGGCGAGCTGGCCGGAGAAGACGACCGGAGCCCTAGCTCCGGCGTCTGGTTCGTTTTCAGGTGAAAATGATGTGGCTGGGTTTGGACTTGTTGACTGGGTGTGGTGACGTGTTTGTATTGGCTTGACCGTGCCATGTGGGGCGTTGAGTCCACGTCATTTAATGAAACCCTGAGTTTCATTAAAACTCAGGTTTCATGTGGCCCAGGCTTTGGATCCAAGTGCTAATGACACCCCCTATTCTTGTGGCCCACGCGAGATTACAAAGACTTTCTTTGCATTTGGCTATTGCTGGCTACACCCCACCATGCTTATTTCTTTTTTTTTTTTTTTTCTGTTTTCATTTTAACATTTTAAAAACAGTTCTATTTATCAAAAAAAATTCATAAAAATATTTTTCTAACATGTTACTTAATTTTCTAAATTTTTATTTTAATTTTCCATTTATTTTCAATTTTTATTTGGAATTTAACTTTCAAGGTGTTTTATGGTTCCTACCCTTGTTGAATTTGATTGTTTGAACCCTAATTTGAAATCCGCTATGATTAATTCTTCTCCATCACTTAGGTGATGGATTGAGGTATCCTTGAGGGTTGGTTTGGTTCATTGTTGATCAATTTTAATTTGGCTTTGATTGGACTTTTTTTGAGCCTCGACATGTACTCGATAAGGTGGAGCACCATACATTCTTAGAATTATTTGGTGATGCCTTAAGTTGAATTTGTCCATGATATTTGGCTTGCTGGTTTATGTTTGATCAAGCTTGCTTAAGTTTTTTATTTGGGGTTAATTGAGCTTTCCTTCTATTTTTGGTAAATTTTTCAAGTCAAGTTGCTTTTAGAGGTGTTTACACATGCTAGTTTTACTTAAAACCTTGGTATATGATCTTGAGTGATCCCTTAATCACCTTTTGAGTTTTGTTACATAATTTTAACATACTTGAGGTGTTGTTTTACCTTGCCATGGGTCATTTACATGTGTAGCTTGCATCACAAGTCATCTTTGATTCATGTTTCTCCATTTGTCTTAAGTGTTGAGATTGTGTTAGGACTTTAGTTCTTTCCCTTCCTATAATCTTACTTGTGCTTTGCCTTTTGTTTTGTGGTTGATTTTGGATCATTTACATTGTATTTTACTTCTTCCCCTTGTGTTTTACCATTTATTCAAGATGATTTGGTGTCATATATACACTTTGATTTTGTCTTGGACAATTGGCCTCTTTCGTGCATTTTGCTTACTTGCTTTTTTTTGTTAGAACACAGATTGGTGTTTAATATATCTCATTATTTTGATGATAACATTATTAAAATTTTGTATATAAGAAATATATACTCTAATTTAGTTCAAGTGTTTATTTGTTTCAGATATCAAAATTAATATTATTCTGGAAGCAAGAACGCCTCTAAACACTACAGAACGATAAAGCTCTGAGCGTCAGAAGCAATACATCAGAAGACTCTGATCTGCTATAGATGACTCTGAGCGAAGCTAAGAAGAATTTGAGTGAAGCTACATATGTAAAACTGCAGAAGACTCTGAGCGTAAAGGCATGTGTAAAGAATCAGAAGACTCTAGAAGTACTCAACGCTGCAAGTACAGATGCTCTGATAAGCAAGTCTGCTCTGATAAATATTTTCACGCTAAAAGCACTTTGCTGCAAAACTCTGATAGAGTAACTCTGATCTTAAGAACTAGGAACATCATCAGAGGATCTGATGCAAGACGTTCCAAAGTTGTTGAAGAAGATGTTGTTCAAATAAAGATCTGTTAGCATATTCCTTGTCCTTATCCAAACGACTCTTTCCTAATTCGTGCATGACACAGGAATTCAGACAAAAAGGATTTTTCTGAACATTTCCCTTCTGAGAAAGGAAAAGTCAATAGAAGACAAAGCAACAGAATGCACAGTGTTGCACAGTCTTGAGAAATAGACTTTATGTACTACAAAAGCATGTCTCAGCATCACTTCAAAATTAACAACGAACCATTGACGAATCACTTGACAAATTATTCAAAGCAACTCATACATACATTCTTCAAAGTTGAATAGTTATTTTTTTTGTTCTTAAACTTGTGTAAAAATCACAATTGTGATATAGCTTTTTAGAAGCAACTCTTAAACACATTGTTAGTTTATCTTTTGTAAAAGATTCCTTAAGAGACCAAGTGTGGTCAGATTTATTGAGAAGACTAAGATTGTTTGTCTTAGTAGTTAACACTGTAATCAGTTTGATTTAGTGGATTAAGTCCTTGTTGAGAAAGGCAAATCACCTTGGTAGGGTGGACTGGAGTAGTTTGAGTTCAAACGAACTAGGATAAAAATACCTTGTTATTTTTCTATCATCTTAATTGTCTTTGAAACCCTTATTCAACCCCCTTTCTAATTGTTTTTGCTACCTTCAGTTGGCATCAGAGCTCCGGTTCTGTAAGTGCTATCACTTAACCGTGACAGAAAAAGATCCTTTTGGGAAAAAATCTTGATCTATTATTCTTGATTTATCATGGCTGAAACTTCAACTTCAAACAACAACAAATATGATGATAGAGACAGAATCAACACCAAAGCTCACATGTTTGATGGTGAAAAGTTTGATTATTGGAAAGATAGAATAGAAAGTTTCTCTCTAGGCTATGACGCTGACTTATGGGATTTAGTCATTCATGGTTATATTCATCCTACAAATGATGAAGGCAAAAAGGTTGACAGAAAGTCAATGACTGATCAACAGAAAAAGGATTTCAGAAATCATCACAAGACGAGAACCATTCTATTAAATGCTATATCTCATACTGAGTATGAGAAAATAACAAATAGAGAAACAACATTTGATATGTTTGAATCTTTAAAAATGACGCATGAAGGAAACTCCCAAGTGAAGGAGACAAAGGCCTTAGCGCTCATTCAGAAATACGAAGCCTTCAAGATGGAGGAATCTGAATCTGTGGAAGCTATGTTCTCAAGATTTCAAATTCTAACTGCTGGTATGAAGGTTCTGGACAAAGGTTACTCTACTGCTGATCACGTCAAGAAGATAATCAGAAGCTTACCAACAAGGTGGAGACCAATGGTGAGAGTGTTGAAGCTTGCAAAGGATCTGAATAAGATCACTCTGGAGGAACTTATTAGTTCCTTAAGGAGTCATGAGATTGATCTGGAAGAAGATGAACCTCAGAAGAAAGGTAAGTCTGTTGCGCTAAAATCTAACAAATCTGCTAAAGCTTTGCAGGTAATTGAAGAAAGCTCTGAAGAATCTTCCTCTAAAGAATATGAACTGTCTTTGCTGTCAAGAAGGATAAACCAACTCTAGAAGCATAAACAAAAAAATTTCAAAAACTTCAAGAGATCTGATCAACGTGGCGAATCTTCTGGACACAAGAAATCTGGAACGAAAGATGTAGTGTGCTACGAGTGCAAGGAGCCAGGCCACTATAAAAATGAATGTCCCAAACTTCTGAAGGAGAAACCCAGAAAGAAGTTTGAAAAGAATAAGAAAGTTCTAATGGCCACGTGGGATGATTTAGATGCTTCTGAATCTTCATCAGAATCAGAAGATGAATGTGCTAATATGGCACTGATGGCTGACGTGGAGGACCACGAAGAAACAGCTGAATCTGGATCAGAATCAGATTCAGAAGAGGTATTTTCTGAACTTACCAGAGCTGAACTTACTGAAAGATTATCTAAAATTCTTGAAAGCTATAGTAAGATCAAACTCAAATACAAGAAGCTTCAGAGCTATCTTGCATCTGAGACTGATCAGCTGAGACCAAAAGTTGCTAAGCTTAAAGAAAATAATCTTAAAATGAAAAATGATTTAGAAAAAGCTCAAAAGTCTGACTCAGATGCTATGTCATGCTCTAAAAACGTTTTAGAAGAGTATGATTATAGTTTTCAGAAGTTTCTGTCCAGAGGCATAGATAGAAGCAAAATGGTTTCCATGATCTATGGCGTAAGCAGAAACAATAGAAAAGGAATTGGATATGAATCACCCTCTGGGAAGGATTTAAATCCAAAACCTGTTGATAAACTGATCATTAAGTATTCTCCTATGTACACCCACTTTAAATATGGTCACTTAAATGATATTAAGCACACACGTTCTGATAAGAACAACCATGTGTTTAATAAACCAAAACTTCATCAGAACAACCCTGTGTTTAATAAACCAAAACTTCATCAGAACAAAGATGCTTTTAAGGGAAAGAAGTTCATACAGAACTTCAGACCTACTAACCCCAGAGGACCCAAGAAAATATGGGTACCTAAGGACAAAATAATCTCTGTTGCAGATGTCCTTAGCAGCAAAGTTGAGACACCAATCATGGTGCCTGGACTCTGCCTGCTCGCGACACATGACAGGAAGAAGGTCTATGTTCCAAAGCCTGGAACTTAGATCTGGAGGTGACGTGAAGTTTGGAGGGAACCAGAAGGGCAAAATTATTGGCTCTGGAACTATAGGTAATGGTAACCTCCCTTCCATATCTAATGTTTTACTTGTTGAAGGATTAACACATAATCTATTATCCATAAGTCAATTAAGTGACAATGGTTATGATATAATCTTCAATCAAAAATGTTGTAAAGATGTGATTCAAAAAGATGGTTTAATCCTCTTTAATGGGAAAAGGAAGAACAGCATTTACAAATTTAATATTTCAGAACTAAAAGTTCAAAATGTAAAATGCCTTTTGTCCGTTAATGATGAGCAATGGGTCTGGCATAGAAGATTGGGTCATATTAGTATGAGACGTATATCTCAGATTAATAAACTCAATCTGGTCATAGGACTTCCTCAGTTGAAGTTCAACTCAGATGCTTTTTGTGAAGCATGTCAGAAAGGAAAATTTTCAAAATCTTCTTTCAAAACTAAAAATGTTGTTTTTACCTCTAGACCATTAGAGCTGCTTCATATTGATCTGTTTGGACCAGTGAAAACTGCATCCATCAGAGGCAAGAAGTATGGAATAGTCATAGTTGATGACTACAGCAGATGGACATGGGTAAAATTCTTGAAACACAAGGATGAGTCACATTCTGTATTCTTTGACTTCTGCACTCAAGTCCAAAACGAAAAAGAATTTAAAATTGTTAAAGTCAGAAGTGATCATGGTGGAGAATTTGAAAATAAATACTTTGAAAAATATTTTAAAGGAAATGGCATTGCCCATGATTTTTCTTTTCCTAGAACTCCTCAACAGAATGGAGTTGTAGAAAGGAAAAATAGAACATTGCAAGAAATGGCCAAAACCATGATCAACGAGACAAACATGGCACAACATTTTTGGGCAGAAGCAATTAATACAGCATGTTATATTCAGAACAGAGTGTCTGTAAGACCTCTTCTGGAAAAGACTCCTTATGAATTGTGGAGGAATAGAAAGCCCAACATTTCTTATTTCCATCATTTTGGATGTGTTTGTTCTATTTTGAATACTAAGGAAAATCTGAACAAGTTTGATTTTAAAGCTCATAAGTGTTTCATGCTTGGATATTCTGAACGCTCTAAAGGCTATAGAGTATACAATACTGAGACATAGATTATAGAGGAATCAATTCATGTTGAATTTTATGATAAGTTTGGCAATCAAAAGCCAAAGCAACTTGAAATTTCTGCAGATAGAGAAGTCTTTCTCACAGACTCTGAAGAATCAGAGGCAGACAAAGCTCAAGTAAAAGCACCAGAAGAAACGTCAGATGCTACTCCTTTGACTGCTCAGATGGACAGCTTGACAATTTCTAAAGAACCAACTATTAAAGGGTCATCCAGAATCAAAGCCTCTCATCCATAGGAAATGATAATTGGAAAGAAGGATGATCCTATCAGAACAAGATCCTTTCTCCGATCATCTGGAACGTCATTGTTTGGTTTGGTATCTATCATTGAACCTACCTCTGTGGATGAGGCTCTGCAAGATAATGATTGGATACTTATTATGCAAGAGGAGCTTAACCAATTCACAAGGAATGATGTTTAGGATCTGGTTCCAAGACCAAATGGATTCAATATCATTGGAACAAAATGGGTTTTCAAAAACAAGATGAATGAGCAAGGAGAAGTTATCAGAAACAAGGCTAGGCTGGTTGCTCAAGGATATAGTCAGTAAGAAGGTATAGATTACACAGAGACATATGCTCTTGTGGCAAGGGTAGAATCTATTCGCTTGCTTATTCCTTTTGCTGCACAGAATAACATCACTCTGTATCAGATAGATGTTAAAAGTGCTTTCTTAAATGGCTTCATAGAAGAGGAAGTTTATGTTCATCAAACCCCTGGTTTTGAAAATGAAAAATTTCCAGAACATGTTTTTAAACTGAAGAAATCACTCTATGGCTTAAAACAAACTCCCAAAGCTTGGTATGAGAGGCTGAGTAATTTTCTTCTGAAAAATAATTTTATCAGAGGAAAAGTTGATAATACTCTCTTCCATAAATCAATTAAGAAAGACATTCTAATCTGTCAGATTTATGTTGATGACATTATTTTTGGAACTACCAATATTACGCTTGGAAAGGAGTTTGCTCAATCTATGCAGGCAGAATTTGAAATGAGTATGATGGGAGAACTCAGATTCTTTCTGGGAATTCAAGTGAATCAAACTCTAGAAGGCACCTACATACATCAGACAAAGTATGTAAAGGAGCTTCTGAAGAAATTCAACATGACAGAAAGTAAGCTTGCAAAGACTCCAATGCATCCAACAAGCACTCTAGGTAAAGAAGAGGTAAGTAAAAAGGTATATCAGAAGCTCTACAGAGGTATGATTGGTTCTCTTCTGTACTTGACTACTTCTAGACTTGATATCCTCTTTAGTGTTTGACTATGTACTAGATTCTAATCAGATCCTAGAGAATCTCACTTAACAGTTGTTAAGAGGATTCTGAGGTATCTTAAAGGTACTACTAACGTGGGTTTGTGTTACAGAAGATCTGATGAGTACAAATTAGTTGGATTATGTGATGCTGATTATGCTGGAGACAGAGTAGAACGTAAAAGTACTTCTGGAAGCTGTCAGTTTCTGGGAAGCCATCTGATCTCATGGTTCAGCAAGAAGCAACCCACAATGGCACTTTCAACAACAGAAGCATAATATATTGCTGCTGCTAGTTGTAGCACACAGATACTCTGGATGAAAAGTCAACTAGAATATTATCAGATACATGAGAGTAACATTTCTATCTTCTGTGATAATACTTTTGCTATTTGCCTATCTAAAAACCTTATTTTACATTCTAAGGAAAAGCATATGGAAATTAAACATGATTTCCTCAGAGACTATGTTCAGAAGGGAATTATAAGTTTGAATTTTGTTGATACAGACCATCAATGGGCTGATATCTTCACAAAACCCCTTCCTGAAGATAGGTTTAAATTTATTCAGATGAAATATGATTAATGTCTATACTCTGAAGTAATTCATCTGATTATTTCTTTTAGTACATTATATTTTTTGTGAAACTCTGAACTAACAAGTCTCAGAAGATCTGAGCTTTGATTAACGTTTCTTATTCTAAAGAGATTCAGAGGCGCATCAACATCAAACTCGTGTCACATGAAATATGAAAAGGTGGAGTGTAAACAATGAGACGCCGTTTAGAGGTACTGTTTGAATTCTCAATTCCTCGTTTTCCTCCCCACGCTTGTCAGAATCATTAAATGCTCTTAAATCGTTATTCTTTTTGATGTGATTTTTTGTTTTAAATTAATTGAATTAAATGCTGAACATGTGAATGTGTGCCCTAATTTTTGCCCCTATATATTCCACAACATAACACTTCTCACATTTTTCACTCTCTCTCACACCTATATGCGTTTTTGTTTGCTTCATTGCTTCATCTTCTCTTCCAAACCTAAATCTCAAAGAAGAACTCGTTATCTCTCAAGATCAGAAAGGGCAACTTCATCTTCAACCTCTCAACAGTTTGAATCTACAATGGTTGTGGTTTCATCTTCAAATACGGGTCCTACTCCGTTGAAAGAACCTGTAAGAACTCTTCTCACACCTTTTGATCAAATGGAAGTTTTATGTGAGTTCTTGGTAGATTTTGAAAGTATTGTTGTGAATGGTTTTGATTTGCGTCCAACTGTGTCATCACAAGGATGGACAAAGTATTTTGATAGACTGATAGGTCCAGTTTATCCTTGCTTGGTTAAATAATTTTGGATCCATGCAACCGTTTACCCCAAATTCATCGTTTCTTCAGTTCTGGGTAAAGAGATTATCATCACTGAAGATCTGATTCGCAAGGTGATAAGATATCAAGAAACAGATGGTGTTACTCATCTGCCAGTAGTTCGTATTGAAATGGATGAGGTGTACAGTGAAGTTTTCACTTCTGGGGAAGTTTCAAGCAAAATAAAGGATTTAAAGGTTCATTACAAGATTTGGGCTAAGATATTCTCATGCTGCATATATCACAAGAAATCCATTAATTCTCCTGACTACATCAACGCAGATCAGATGTATTTCATGTACTGTCTGGGTAAAGGCATCAAGGTGGATCTGCCTCACTTACTTTTTACTCATCTGTGGAGTCATGTGAAACAGTCCAGAGAGGAAGTCAGAACAAAGCATCAAAAGATCAGAAACTGGATCCCTATGGGAAGACTGATCTTATATATTCTGACTGAAAATGGATTAGTGGGTCATCTAACAGAGGCTGGTAAGACAGAAGAGTTAGCTTCAATTATTGGAAAGCCTCTGAATAGAAAGAGTCTACAGAGGATGAGGATAGTGGAAGAACTTACTTCTGCACCAGTTCAGATCAACATTGACAAAGTAAGCCAGAGGAGAATTCCTTTAGATGATTTTCCTCTCTTCACTGCTGAAGAACCAAAGGAAATTGTTCTGAGCTACATTGCTGCATGCTTGGAAGATGGAACCCCCTTGCCACCAGATTTGATCAAAAGAGCAAATGAACCTGGACCAGACTTCTATGGAGAGAAGCAGAGAAAGAGAAGAAAGGTCTCAGAGGAAGAATATACGAAGCCTAAGAGGAAAGCTTCTGGAGAAACATCTTCTGATAAGCCAAAACGCTTCAAGAAGCAGAAAGGTAACCCTTCTGCAAATTTATCTTCTATTTCAGAACAAGTTATAGAAACACCAACATCTAAACCTCCTCCTCCTTATGACCCAACTCCCACACCTTCTCCTCCTCACAACTCTGAACCCATTTCATCTGAACCACAAACATCACAACAACTAGACTCTGAACCTCAACAACCACTACATTCTGAACCACAATAATCAGAAACCATACCATCTAATCCTGAATGCTAAGTTTGCTCAGCTAGAGGCTAGCAACACTGAGATAAGATCTTGGATGGTAAAGCAAGAAAATACCACTGAAGAAATCAAGACTTGGATGGCGAAGCAAGAAGAGTCAACCTCTGAGATAACGAATCTTCTGAGGATTTTGGCTTCCCGTTCTTCTTCTTAGTTTCTTTGTTGTTTGTGCACTTATGTGTTAATTGTTTGTCTGTTTCTATTTTGGATTATTTATCTATGCATTTGTGAATATTGTGTTTTTCCAACTGAATCTATCATATGATTTATTGTTTTCCTTTGTTATTTTTTTTGTCTTAAAGTTCTTCTTAATCAGATTCTTTTTGATATGACAAAAAGGGGGAGAAAAATGGTAGTTTTGATAATTCACATAAACAATTGCCAAAAGGAAACTCATACATGATAAATTACATCTAATCATACTTTTGAGTGTTTCAGAGCTAATAATTCTCATCTGACAAATTTCTAAGAATTAACTCTAAACAAGAATCTGAGAATCTACAAGTTTGCTCTGACGCTGAAAAGAATACAAGAGCTGAAAGGGAAGTATTTAATTTTTCCAGAAGTATTCATTTCAGGGGGAGATTAATATTCTCAGGGGGAGAGATATTTTTTTATTCTATTTGAACAAAATTTCCCATAGTTTTTGTCATCATAAAAAAGGGGGAGATTGCTAGAACACAAATTGGTGTTTAATATATCTCATTGCTTTGATGATAACATTAATGAAATTTTGTATAAAATAAATATATACTCTAATTCTGTTCAAGTGTTTATTTGTTTCAGATATCAAAATTAATATTATTATGGAAGCAAGAACGCCTATGAACACTACATAACGATAAACCTCTGAGAGTCAGAAGAAATACATCAGAAGACTCTGATCTGCTACAGATGACTCTGAGCGAAACTGAGAAGAATTTGAGCGAAGCTACATATGTAAAGCTGCAGAAGACTCTGAGCGTAAAGGCATATGTAAAGAATCAGAAGACTCTGGAAGTACTCAACGCTGCAAGTACAGAGGCTCTGATAAGCAAGTCTGCTTTGATAAAGATTTTCACGCTAAAAGCACTTTGCTGCAAAACTCTGATAGAGTAACTCTGATCTGAAGAACTAGGAACATCATCAGAGGATCTGATGCAAGACGTTTCAAAGTTGTTGAAGAAGATGCTGTTCAAATAAAGATTCGTTGGCATATTCTTTATCATTATCCTAACGGCTCTTTCCTCATTCGTGCATGACACAGGAATTCAGAAAAAAAGGATTTGTCTGAACATTCCCCTTCTGATAAAGGAAAAGTCAATAGAAGACAAAAGCAACAGAATGCACAGTGTTTCACAGTCTTTGAGAAATAGACTTCAAGTACTATAAAAGCAAGTCTCAGCATCACTACAAAATTTACAACGAATCATTGATGAATCACTTGACAAATTATTCAAAGCAACTCATACAAACTTTCTTCAAAGATGAATAGTTATTTTTTCGTTCTTAAACTTGTGTAAAAATAACAGTTGTGATATAGCTTTTTAGAAGCAACTCTTAAACACATTGTTAGTTTATCTTTTGTAAAAGATTCCTTAAGAGACCAAGTGTGGTCAGATTTCTTGAGAAGACTAAGACTGTTTGTCTTAGTGGTTAACACTGTAATCAGTTTGATTTAGTGGATTAAGTCCTTGTTGAGAAAGGCAAATCACCTTGGTAGGGTGGACTGGAGTAGTTTGACTTCAAACGAACCAGGATAAAAATACCTTGTTATTTTTCTATCATCTTAATTTTTTTAAACCCTTATTCAACCCCCCCCCCCCCCTCTAAGTCTTTTTCCTAACTTCACTTTTGTATGATCAAAGATGAATGTTTGGTTGAGATAACCTTAATGTGGTTGCTTCCCAATCCTCTTTCTCCCTTAATTTCTTTGGTCATGGCTCTTTGCCTTTGATTTATGATTAGCTTTCCTCGTTTATGATTGATGTTTGATGGTTCTAGGAGTTTCACTTCTCCCATTTCATCTCATTTTTCTTGACTTGTTTAAGTCATTTGCTTATGTTTGAGTCTCTTTTTGTTGAGTCTTGGTTGCATTTTTGCATACTTGTATTCCATGTTTGCATCTCTTATGGCATTGACTTGTTTAATTTACTTTCATCCTTCTTTTCTTTTCATCTGTGATTGAATTGCTATGTGTTTACTTGTGCTCTTTTGCCATGATCCCTTAGGATTCCTAGTCCCTCTGTTTAAGATGGGAGTAGGAGAGAAATTAGGCTTTCAATCCTTTGTATGATAAGATTAGGATAGATTTTCCCCATCCAATCCCAACTTTAGGAACACATTGCATGATAACATTAGGGTTGATCAGTTCTCCTTAGAGTGTGGTGTCTTCTCTTCTCATCTTCTAACTTCATAAAACACTTAATAAAGGTTAACACTTGTTGTATGCTACGAGCCATAAGTACTTGAGGAATGATGAGTGGGGGCCTCCTCTCACCTTGTCTAGAGTGTTTAGCGTATGCCCTTTGGGTGATATGCCATGCATTCGCTCTCAAGTCATAGTTTTTAGTGCAACATGAGTTACATACTTAACTCAATTCACTTCTTCTTTTTTTAAAAAACACACAAAACAAAACATCAAACCTTTTTATCCTTCGGGATTGTTTGTATCATTTTCAAAAAGAGTGTGTTAAGTCTTGGTTCTACTGCAAACAGGAATCATCCCTAACTGTTGGGACCATTATTTAACCCTACTCATTAAAACACTTGAACCAAACAGTGTTCGTGTCATCCTGAACTACTTTGCTCTGATTTCTCATACCAAATAAGGATACATAGGCACAAGACGGTGATGTCTTGGCGAGCAACCTTCCCCTCATCACCTGTAGTTTTCCGAACTACGTTGACTCTGACCTTCCCATTGCACGAGGAAATACGTAGGCATAAGGAGGTGACATCCTATCGAGTCTCTTTTCTCTTCTTTCACCCTCGCTCTCCAGCCTTTAGATTAGATAGTTTTCACCCGTAGATAGATAAAAAGCGTGGATCCCGTTTGTTACAACCCAAAATTTGACCAACCCTAATCTTGTTTTTTGGCTTATGTTTCATTGCATTTTAGCATCAAGCATTTCTGCATAGCATTGTTCTTACAAGGGATCAAGTTTTTGTATGTGTCCTATCCAAGAGGAGAGCCTTATTGACCACTAGCTCAAGCATAGGCATTGGTAGAGGTTGTTGTGTGTGTGTCATCATCATGAAGATATCTGAACTCCTAGAGAGGAAATGTGTGCTACAACATTGTCAAAGAACCATCAGGGGGTTCAAGGGATTCATGAGGTCTTGTCATTGGCGTAAACATGAGGTAGAAGCTTTTTGAGTACCTCAAAGGTCATTATGGAGTTGGAATGGTCACTCGGTTCATCTAAACAATGCCTTGGCAAAAAAGGGTGAAATTAGGGTTTCACTTTTAATCGAGATAAACTTGTTTTTTGGAGAAAAAATTGTTTCCATGGTCTTCCATATGTCCTAAGGTGTTTGGAGGTGGGAGATTGATCATCAATTTTAATCAGAAGAGCTTCAATTGATCAGTCAATTGAAAATCTGGGGAAAAAGTCAACTGTGCAGTAAAAAAGTTAACTCTTGACTTTTTGAGGTCAAGATCATGCTCCTCAAGTTCAATATGACCAATGTATGGAATTTGATCAAGAAAAGTAAATGGAATCATGACAAATCAATTAATGTTGAAAGTTTCCATTTTGAGAAATTAGGGTGTTAGAAACTTTCTATTTTTGGAAAGTTTTATGGTTGAACAAGCCATATTCAAGGCCATTTCTCTCCATGATCAAGGTTTCAAATGAACCTTTGGCCAACATCAAACTTGTTCCTTGTATTTCAAGATTTCTTTTGAGTGCCAATTCATAATCATATGATACTTGGAGCTCAAGTTATGATTAATCAAAGTTGGGGATTTCAATGATTTCAACATTGCCAAGATTGGACAGATTTTTGCACCCCTTTTGTAAGCCAATTTTCAGCACTTTCTTGATGTCAAATGGAACTTAGTCCTAAATGAAAGTTGTAGACCTTGTTCCAATCTTTCCAAAATGTCCTAGAAGTCTTTCATATGATTTGTGAAGCTCATGTTATGGAAGTGCAAAGTTGGGAAAAAGTAGGCCAAAATCCATAACATCGAATTTTTTTCTAAGTTATTCATAGGCAGCTTGCATGACATGATTTTCAATATCATTTTTCATGGTCTTCCAATTCTTAAATCAAGATGAGTTCAACATGAAAATTGATCCTTGCCATGCCCTCTTTGCTTAAAGCTCAAGTTTTAGGCAAAATGATCTTTGTGCACCAAGTTATCATTGCTCAAAGTTGGTGGTTTGAACATTTTCACAAGGCATAAAATATTTACATTTTGGCAAGCTTATGCATTTTCAATCATGCATCATTTTCATGCACCAAGCCATGCGCATAAACATGTATTTGGAGCCTACCAACATTGCCCAAACAAGCCAAACCAAAGCACGTACCTCCTTGCTCCATTTTGAAATTTCTTGCCAAAACAAGGAAGAGACAAATTGCTTACACTCTGAATTCATGCAATCCATTCTGATTTGCTTTCCACTCAAACAAAACTAACAAGAATTCAAGCAGCTCGTGTCCTTGCTCTATTCCCCACCTTTGATTCAAAAAACCATGGAATTGCAACATCTGATCCATCCATCTTTCACCATGGTAAAACTTTCAATTTCACCTTTTTCACTTCATATTTAAGCCTAGCATAAACCCTAGGTCACGCCAGCCACCATTAGAACAAAAATCTGAAGTTGCTATCTTGCATCCTCAAAACGTTTTCCTTCGAATCTCCCTCATTATTGAACCATTCATCAAGGTTCTTTCCATTCCATCACCACCAAAACACCACTTTCAATCAGCAAGCAAAAAATCCTCATTTGAAGCAAAACACCATAGTTTGGTTTTTCACACTTTCTGAAAATCTCTTCGAAGCTCTCTCATTTTTGAACCATTCATCAAGATTCTTTTCATTCCATCATCATCATAAGCTATTCTTCCAACTATTTGCATAAAAGAGGAGTTGTTGACACTTAGCACTCAAGCTGCTCAAAATCGTTTGAAGGATTAAGGAACTCTCAAAGCTTTTCAGTCATAGACATAGCCCTCTCAAGCATCAAGGATCCACTCTCCACGTTTTGGTGGAGTCTCAAAGCATATTGAAGGGGCAGTGGACCACCTCCACTAGGTAAGCATTTCTAAACTTGACTCATTCTCTAGCTCATATTTGCATCCACTAAAAGTGTGTTATTCATGTACATGTTTGGTTTGAGGAGTGTTTGAAGCTATTACCATGATTCTGCTTGTTTTGTGCTTGAGTTTTGTTTTGAGGTTTCACTTGGACCCGTACCTTTGAGTCAATATTTCAATGCTTTAGAATGCTTCATTTTTAATATTATGGTTATGGTTGTGTTCCTCTTGTTGTGTAGACCATTTTTGGTCTTTGAATTTTTGCAAATGGTTGAGGCATTGATGAGATATGAATGGAGGAATGTGTAGGTTCCAATTGCGTTTTCCACGTGCATGGTAGGGTTTTGTTTCAGGTTTTGCCTTGGCTGGAGGTAGGAGATGAACACGTGGCATGGAATTTGGATGAAACGCACCATTTCATTTATTCCGTTTTTTTTGTTTGGCTGGCTTTTCATTTTAAGCGTTGGGCTTTGCACTTTGTTATCTGCACAACCCCTCTGTTGGCCCACGCCCGTGTCTTCAAAGAGGCCAGTTATATCACTTTTGCTTCTACACCCCCACCTTCTGTTTATCTTATTTTTATTTTATTTATTTATTGTTTAGCTTTTATTTATTTTAAAATATTTCCAAACATCATAAAAATTCCCTAAAATATTTTCTTCACATTTTAGCATGTTATTTAATTTTCCAATTTTTTGTTTTGTATTTATTATTTTTTTTCTATTTTATTTGGATTTAATGATTCAAGGTGTGTTTTGGTTTGTACCCTAATTTGAATGATTTATTTGGACCCCAATTTTAAATCCCCTATGACCATGGCTTCTCCCTCACCTGAGGGATTGAGGTTCCTTTGAGGGTTGATTTGGTCCATCGATGATCATTTTTCAATTGATTTTGCTTTGACTTTAGTTGCCCCTCGACTCATGCTCGATAAAGTGGAGCACCATAAATCTTTGATTTGTTTGGTGATGCTCTGAGTGAAATTATGACATGAGGTTTTGGCTACGGTTTTTCACTTGACTTGGGTACCTTGTGTAATTTTCTTGGGATTTATTGAGGCTTTTTCCTATTTTTGGTGATTTTTACAAATTCAACTCATTTTAAGGATGTTTGCGCACATTAGTTTGACATAATCTTTGGGATATGATCATGAGTGATCCCTCAAGCATCTTTTGAGCTTTGTTACATCTTTCTAACATGCTTGAGGTGCTGTTTTTCTTGTTAGAGGTCATTGGCATGTGTGACTTGTGTCATAAGCTATCTTTTGATCATGTCCTTTCCACTTGTTTAAGTGTGAGTTTGTAGTTGAACTTTGGTTCATGACTTATACATGATCTTTCTTGCGATTGCCCTTTACTTTGAGCTTGAATTTGAATCGTTTCCCTTGAGTTTTACTTCTTCCCCTTGTGGTTTTCCACTTGTCCATGTTGATTTAGTGTTATCATTTGTGCTTTGAGTTTACCATGGACATTTGTCTTTGGTTTGAATTGTTTTGTTTGCATTGCTTTGTGTGAATCTTTAAGAAATGTTGGTTGAGATGTGCTTGCGGTGGTGGCTGCCCCACACTTTTTCCTCCCTCTTTTCTTTGTGTATTCATCTTTTCTTTGCATCTCATTTGTTTGCATTGCATGTTGACTTGTTCAAGTCTACTTCTTTTCTTCCTTATTTCATCTGTGATTGATTTATTTAGTGTTTACTTGGCCTTGTGCCATGATCCCCTTAGGACTCCTAGTCCATCTGTTTAAGATGGGAGTAGGAGAGACATTAGGTGTTCAATCCTTTCTATGATAACATTAGGATAGTTTCATTCCCTTTCATCTCAACTTTAGGAGCATTGTGTATGACAACTTTAGGGTCCAGTTTCCCCTTAGTTTGTGTCTTTCTTTTCTCATCTCCTAAAACTTCAAAACACTTAATAAAGAATAATTTGTGTTGTACACTACGAGCCTTAAGTACTTGAGGAATGATAGTTGGGGGGGCCTCCTCTCAATTGTCTAGAGTGTTTAGCGTATGCCCTTTGGGCGATATGCGACGCATTCTCTCTCGAGTCCTAGTCTTTAGTGCAACATGAGTTTCAAACCATAACTCAATTCACTTCTTGTCTTAAAAAACACACAAAAAAACATCAAACCTTTTTATACTTCGGGATTATTTGAAAACCATTTTCAAAGAGAGTGTTGTTAACTCTTGGTTCTATCGCAAACAGGTAACGCCTAAGTCTCGAACGGTCCAGCAGCAATACACCTAACTACTAGAACGAAGGTTTAACCCTACTCAGTTAAAACACTTGAACCAATTTGTGGTCGTGTCAGCCCGAACTACGTTTGCTCTGATTTCTCGTACCAGACGAGGATACGTAGGCACAAGACGGTGTTGTCTAGGCGAACGACCTTTCCCCTTCACTCGTAGTTTTCCGAACTACGTTAACTCTGACTTTCCCATTGCACTAGGGAATACTTAGGCATAGAGCGGCGATGCTCTATCGAGTCTCTTTTCTTTTTTTCTCCTTTTGCCCCCGTGAGCCTTTAGTATAGATAGATTAACACCCTTTTAGATAGACGACTAGCGTGGATCTCGTTGAGTACAACGGACGTGAGGGGTGCTCATACCTTCCCCTCACGTAACCGACTCCCGAACCCAAGATTTGGTTGTGATGATCTGTCTTATCCCTTTTTAATAGGTTTTCTCTGATCGTTTCCTTTCCCTCTCTTTGGGATAAATAACGAATGCTGGTGACTCTTCTGTCTTCCGCCGGCTCTTTTTCGTAGATGCGACAGCTGGCGACTCTTCTGGGGACATTTTTTCCCATCCCCTATGCGAGTCAATCCTAGCACTTATGTGTTTTGTCTTTGGGTATGTGTATACGTGTATATGTGTTGCATTTGTACTTTATTTGCATGTGCATTTTATTTTCAGCATTGTATATATATCATCTGTTGTTGTGCTGTGGGGGTGTTTTATTGAGTGACAAGCCAAAACCCAAGCTTGAGGATACATATAGCATTAGAAGTGGAAATTAGTGATGGACCTGTATGGAAGCATGTACTAGTCCTCATGAAATTCGCGTTCAGACGAGGTTTTCTTTGAAGACATATCATTCTGCAGGTCAGGACAGAGATGTTGGATCTGGAAACTGTCGACTCTGGAGACCAATCATTTGGGAGTCAGCTAAGTGAGGCTGCTTCGTGAGGCAATTATGCCAAACTAGAAATGGTGAACGTATCATCGTTTCTCGAAAGTCTGTGACGCTGACGACCGCATAGGATGTCGAACCTTACCAGATTAGGTCCACACCTGTGAGAGGGATTGGGTTATGCAGGGAACCTTGACCTTCAGCCTACCCTGTTGTCTTGTCAATATGAACAGTTACAGTGGGTTACTTCTACCAATGCTATTTTATCGCCAAAGCAAAGCGCTATTCCATCTCCATCAACAGCACAACTACATTTGATCCCCTGTTGCATTTGCATATTCATTTGTATTTCTTTACATTGACATGTATTTGTGTTTCAGGTGCATATATTCCCTTTGATTCTAGTGATCAAATTCACTGTCATTATGGAGGTCTGTCTGAAGAAAACAGTCGTGTACAAGTTTCCAGCCCCAGATGTAGGACCTTTACTCAGTCTAATCTCTGCAGCTGACCACAGTGTAATGGAAGACTTCAAGAAAAGTTATGGGAAGCTTCTGAGTTATGTCTGCAAAGCTTCAGTGTTTGAAGTAGGAGGTCTCCACACCTTGCTTCAATTCTATGACCCTCAACTAAGGTGTTTCACTATCCCCGGATAGGTATTGATGCCTACCTTGGAAGGATTCGCCATGCTACTAGGAGTCCCAGTCTTGGAACAGAGGCCCTTCCATCATTCTGAAGCGGAGCCCAACTTGACAATGCTTGCAAATTCCCTTCATTTCGAGGCCTCTGAATTGGAAGGAAAGATGATTTGGAGAAATGGAATGCCTGGTTTCCCATTACCTTTCTTGGTGGGAAAAGCGCAGCATTTTGTAAAAGAAGGATGTTGGATTGTCTTCAATGCCATCTTAGCTCTTTGCATCTATGGCATAATATTGTTCCCAAACATTCCAAATTTTGTTGATTTGGATGCCTTCCATATCTTCATCTCCAAGAACCCTGTGCCAATGCTTCTAGGAGATGTGTATCATTCTGTCCACTATAAGAACAAAAATAGAAGAGGAAAAAGTGTCCTTTGTTGTGTGTCTCTCATATACAGATGGTTTGTTTCGCATCTACCTCAGTCTGGTCATTTTGTTGACACTTCTGGTACTGTTGATTGGTCAGAGAGGCTAATAGGCTTAACTTCCGAGGACATTGTATGGTTCAGTAGAGACCTCTTGGGTGTGAAGTTTATCTACAGCTGTGGCAATTTCCCCAATATTCCTCTGATTGGGAGAAAGGGTGGCATCAACTACAACCCATCTCTCGCTGTTAGACAGTTTGGGTATGCTTTGAGAGAGCCTCCAAGGGAGGAAGAAATACAGGAATCTCTGTATTTCACCGGTTTAATCGACAATGAAACCTTAAACAGATTGGAAAAAGCTTGGGGTAAAATTCCCCGTGAAGGGAAATCTTCATTGGGAAGAAGCAATTCTATGGCTTATGCACCATATGTAGGATGGATCCAAGGAAGGGTCGAAAAGATGTTGCTTCCTTTTCCAATGAGGGAACCTTTGTATTCCCCAGTTATTGAAGAACCAACAACAATTGACATTCGGAAGTTTAATCAATTGTTGGATGAAAAAGAAGAGTTGCGAAGGACGAGTTGGTGAATAAGCTGGGTATGGAGCTGACAGATGAGATTCGTACTCGGGAACGAGTTGGCAGAGATTTAAAGAGCTTCAGTGATGTCCTCCTAAGCAAAACGAAGGAGTTAGAGAAAGCTCATCTAAAGATATCCAAATTTGACACACAATGGAATGCTCTCTTAACCAACAACAAAGAGAGAGAGGATGGTCTTCGTCTGCAGATTGAATGTTTGAAAACTCATCTCCGAATCAGGATCCAGAAGACAGGTAACTCGATGCGTCTATTTGATACTGAACGAAAACTTCGCGAAGCTCTTGCAACGTTGGAGGAATACAAATTAAGGATAGATCTGAAGAAGCCTAGATTAGAAGATGCCTTTGGGAAGGGTGCTTGGGAAGACTTTGTTGAAGGTCTGCAAGCTACCATCAACAAGAGGGATCAGCTCATTCAGGGGTTGATTACCAGACCAGACCATCCGGAAACGAAGGAGCTGCTAGAAGAGTTCAAGACTCGACGTCGTACCTGACGCGTTTTCTATTTTTGTTTGATATTATGTTGTATTCTCGACCATAACCAGATTTGTTGGATGAGGTCGCGGTGATTCCATTGTATTTTCTTGAACTCATTTTTATTTATGAGATGGCTTTTCTGATTGCAACCGTTGACTCTTCATTCTTCTGTCTTTTCAGTGGAAATAGAATCAAGGGGAAAATTTCCTTGAAACATATTTACATGTCATGCATATTGCATCATTTTTCATTTGCATAACAAGTGTTCTAGTTCTGTTGACCTTATTGCTTCATGTGGTTCTCCGTTAGGTTTGTTCAAGGATTGAAGATCATACCATTCACCGGTATTGTAGCAAAAGAAATCAACAGAGAATCATGGATCGAATTCAGAATGAGCTGCAAGAATTTTGCGACCGAATGGCGCAATTCATGGATTTAATGCAAGGAGTCGCCAACAGACAAGAGCAGTTGACGATGCTAGTTCAGCCGTTAATTGCAAGAGTTGATGGAAGAGGGGTGCTTCATGGTGGGACTACTGCTGTCCTTCCCCAAAATGAGACCGGAACTACGCATGTTGATGTTGTACCAACAGTGGTTGTCCCTCCGAGCAGAGGTAACCAAGTTGGGGTTAATATTTTTGGAGTCGCAGGCGCAGTGCCAGGAAATGTTGGTCCTCAGTGGGATGATGGTCAGGATGATATATTTTCTATGAGAGATCTTAACAAGGGTCTGCATTTGGACGCAGACAAAAGATTCAGAATGATCAAAGAGAAGATGCGGGCCTACGAAAATTAGAACTCAATAGGGCTCGATATGTCAAACTTAGGGTTGATTCCGAGATTGAGGATCCCACCAAAGTTTAAGGTGTCGGATTTTGACAAATATAAGGGGATGACTTGTCCCAGGGTACATCTTCGGTCCTACTATAGGAAAATGTCGACGTATTCAGACGACGAGAAGTTGCTTATGCACTTCTTTCAAGACAGCCTTTCTGGTCCATCATTAGAGTGGTACATGGGGTTGGAGCTAGCTAACGTCAAAAGTTGGAGAGATCTAGCAGAAGCCTTCGTAAGGAACTACCAATACAACAACGACTTGGCACCGAACAGGGTATAGTTGCAAAATTTTTCACAAAGGAACAACGAATGTTTCAAAGAATATGCCCAGAGGTGGCGAGAACTAGCGGCCAGAGTTCAACCCCCAATGGTGGAGCGGGAATTGATTGATATGTTTGTGGCGACCTTGCTAGGAATATATTATGAGAAGTTAATCGGAAATATGTTGGGGAGTTTTTTGGATCTGATTATAACTGGGGAAAGAGTAGAGAACGGGATAAAACTGGGAAAGATACAAAGTGGAGAAGGAACCTCAACTGGAGGTGGAAAGAAGGTTTTCGGTAACAGGAAAAGGGAAAACGAGACCAATGCAGTATCAGGCTTTAGGAATCATAACAGGAACCAACGCCAGCAACAACTATACTATCAACAATGTCAACAAGTGGGGAGCATTGCCATTCTGGCAGTGCCACCACCGCAACCAGAACAACAACAGCAACGTCCACAGCAGCAACAGCAAAACTATGCACCGAGGCAATTTCAAGATAGAAGAAGGGTGGTAAATAGGCACTTTGACGCGCCTCCAATGCCTTATTCTCAGCTATTGCAACACTTACTTCAACTACAACTCATACAGAAAAGAACACTGGCACCATTGACCGGCGCACCTCCTTTGGGATACGATGCCAATGCCCGATGTGATTTTCATTCAGGCGCACCCAGCCATAATATTGACAACTTCAAAGCCTTCAAGCACAAGGTTCGAGACTTTGTTAATAGTAAGGCCATTAACTTCACTCATGATGTACCCAACGTCGTCCGAAATCCCATATCGAACCATGGAGCTGCTAGAGTGAATGTTATTGTCGAAGATAATCTGAACTTGGTGTCCAGTGTTGAAGATTTAAAAACTCCGTTGAGTTTTGTAAAAAGTAAGTTGTTAGCTGGTGGGGTGTTCTCAAGTTGTGGGAGTGATTGTGAAGGCTGTTTGGTTAATCCAAAAGGATGTCCACGTTTGAGGAGATGTATTTAGAATATGATGAATGAGTGTTTTTTTACAGTTTAACAGAATCAGTAAGGAGGATGACAAGAGAATGATTAATGAGAAGAAAGATGAAGTATCCACGATCTCTATCCCGTATAAGACGATCAACATTTATGCACCACCAAGGCTGCCAACTATAGTAATTACTAAGGCAGGACCAATGCCTTACGAGGGCACCAAAGTGATCCCCTAGAATTATGGGGCAGAGGTGTTCTGTAATGGGCAAAAACAAGATTTGAAAAGTTCTCCTTGCGAGTTGGTCGATAATTTGGTACGAAGCCGTGGGGTGACGAGAAGCTGAAGAGTATTCGCGCCTCCAGAAGCTAGTGCTGGAAGGACTGACAAGGGGAAGGAAAAAGTGGTGATTGAAGAAGATCCTCGGCAGGGAGAAAAGGAAGCTCTAGTGAAGGATGCGGAGGAATTCATGCGCTTGATTTGAAAAAGTGACTACAAAATTGTAGATCACTTACAGCAAACTGCCTCCAAGATTTCGATCTTGCCTTTGTTGTTGTGCTTCGAGGCACACCGAAATGCGCTTCTAAGAATCCTGAACACGGCATATGTGCCGCAGCAGATTTCAGTTAATCAGCTCGAAGGCGTGGTTGCACATGTCAACACCGGAAATGGACTTGGGTTCACTGATCTTGACTTCACACCCAAGGGACGAAATCATAACCATGCTCCACACATCTCCATAGAGTGTTGAGGGGCGGTTATGTCGCACGTATTGGTGGATACTGGGTCATCACTCAATGTGTTGCCTAAGAAAGCCTTGATGAAACTAGACACTCGGGGATTAATCTGTACTCCCAGTGATTTAGTCGTGCGGGCGTTGACATTACGAGGAGGTCCGTGTTTGGGGAAGTGACTCTCCCAATTCAGGTTGGTCCTGAAGTTTTTGACGCCATTTTCTATATAATAGACATCCAGCCAGCTTACAGTTGTTTGTTAGGATGACCCTGGATCCATTCGGCAGGCGCCGTAACATCAACCCTGCACCAAAAATTAAAGTATATGGCGGATGGAAACATAGTCACCGTCTGTGGTGAAAAAGACATCATGATAAGTCAATTGTCTTCGTTCAAGTATGCTGAGGTTGAGGGAGAGATCCACGAGACTCTATGCTAAGCCTTTGAGGGTGTTCAAGTTAAGGAGAAAGCGCCGGTCGCGGAAAAGACTTCTGAAGTTACTATGTCTTCCTTCAAGGAAGAGCAAGCCATTGTAAAGTCTGGATTGTCTCAAGGTTGGGGACAGTTGTTGAGCATCCTGAACAAGCAGGACAAGTTCGGATTGGGATACAACCCATCTGCTTCTTCTTCAGTACAGAGTGCACCACGCTATAGGGGACCGATTCGTTTCACCAGTGGCGGGGTTATTTTTGATCAGATCAATGTCGTATCAGACGAAGAAAGGGACAGCGACTGTGACATGGATACGTGAATCCAACCATGCATTCTCGACCAGAGCTTGAAGAATTGGACCATGAAGGAAGTCTTTTCAGTGACTCGAGAAGAGTAATTTGTTTGTTTTTATTATGTACAACCCTATGTTCTGCCCGGAACATAGTGGTCTTTATTTGTAGGGCCCTATCCTTTATGTTGAACAATCGTTTTTATCATCAATCAAAAAAGGCGTCTTTGAATCAAATTTTGTGATCCTTGTTTTTCTTATTTTTATTTCTGACAATAAAATGGCAATGTGGTTTGTGTTTGTTTGTCTGCATATCATTAAAGCATTAAATCATCATCATTGCAGGTTTCACATTACAGATGCCACCGAATCATACTCGTCTATGACTCGGTATGATTTTGACAATTCGATCTTCCAAGTTGAAAACAGATCGAAAAAGACGAAGACCTGCATGAAGAGCTTGCCAGACTGTTAAGACAAGAAGAGAAGGTCATTTTGCCTCATCAGGAGGAAGTTGAATTCGTCAACCTGGGTACTGAAGAGGCCAAGAAGGAAGTCAGAATAGGGGCAACCTTAGAAGACAATGTCAAACGAAGACTGGTTGAGTTACTCCGAGAGTACAAGGATTTCTTTGCTTAGTCGTATGAGGATATGCCAGGACTCGACACAGATATTGTTGTTCATCGCTTGCCTCTTCGTGAAGAGTTTCATCCTGTCAAACAAAAGTTAAGAAGAACCAGGCCATATATGGCAATGAAGATCAAGGAAGAAGTTCAGAGACAGTTAGATGCTGGATTTCTTGTTGTGACCAATTACCCTCCGTGGGTCGCTAACATCGTGCCTGTACCAAAGAAGGATGGTAAGGTAAGGATGTGTGTAGGTTACCGTGATCTCAATCGAGCGACCCTGAAGGACGATTTCCCGCTCCCCCACATCGACGTGCTTTTTGATAACACTACTCAATACTCAGTATTTTCCTTCATGGACGGTTTCTTTGGATATAACCAAATAAAAATGGCTCCGGAGGACATGGAGAAAACAACTTTCATCACGCCGTGGGGGAGTTTTTGTTACAAGGTAATGCCTTTTGGGTTAAAGAACGCAGAGGCAACCTATCATCGGGCGATGGTGACTCTCTTTCATGACATGATTCACCATGAGATCAAATTCTATGTTGATGACATGATTGCAAAGTCAAGGACGGAGGAGGAACACCTGATGAATCTTCTAAAACTGTTTGGGAGACTAAGGAAGTTCAAGATGAGGCTGAATCCCAACAAGTGCACTTTTGGTGTGCGGTCTAGAAAATTGCTCGGATTCATAGTTAGTGAGAAAGGGATTGAGGTCGATCCTGCAAAGATCAAGGAAATTCAAGAGATGCCAGCGCCAAGGACTGAAAAAGAAGTTCGTGGTTTCCTGGGTAGATTGAACTACATTGCTCGGTTCATATCTCACCTCACGGCCACGTGTGAACCATTGTTCAAGTTATTGAAGAAAGATCAGGTGGTTGTCTGGAATGAGAATTGCCAAAGGGCGCTTGAGAAGATAAAGGAGTATTTGCAAGAGCCTCCAATACTAATGCCCCCAGTGGCTGGAAGACCATTGATCATGTACTTAACAGTTCTTGAGAATTCCTTGGGTTGCGTTATTGGTCAACACGACGAGACGGGAAGAAAAGAGCACGCTATTCACTACTTGAGTAAAAAGTTCACAGATTGTGAATCTCGATACTCGATGTTGGAAAAAACATGTTGTGCACTTGCTTGGGCTGCCAAACGCCTAAGACAGTACATGTTGAACCACACAACCATGCTGATTTTGAAGATGGATCCAATTAAGTACGTGTTTGAAAAGCAAGCACTTTCAGGAAGAATCTCCAGATGGCAGGTGGTTCTGACAGAGTACGACATTCAATATGTCTCTCAAAAGGCTATTAAAGGAAGTGTTTTGTCGGAGTATCTCGCAGAGCATCCAATCGACGACTATCATCCAATGAAGTTTGAATTTCTGGATGAAGACATCATGTTATTAAAGATGATGGACTGTGATGAATCGTTACCCGACGAAGGTCCTGAGCCAGGCTCCCAGTGGAAATTGATCTTTGATGGTGCTGTTAACTCATACGATAGTGGAATTGGGGCAATTATTACAACTCCCCATGGTTCGCATATACCATTCAGTGCCAGGTTGACATTTCCCTGCACAAACAACGAAGCCGAATATGAAGCTTGTATCATGGGGATTGAGGAAGCAATCGACTTGAGAATCAAGAACTTTGATATCTACAGTGATTCAGCTTTAGTGATTAATCAGATCAAAGGAGAATGGGAGACTCACCAGCCGAACTTGATTCCTTACATGAACTACGCGAGGAGGTTGTTACCTTTCTTTGACCAAGTAGAGTTTCATCATGTACCAAGAGAAGAAAATCAGATGGCAGATGCCTTGGCTACCTTATCCTCAATGTATAAAGTAAATGGTTGGAACGATGCTCTGAGAATTGTCATCTCCCGCCTTGATAGGCCAGCATTTGTATTTGCAATTGAGGAAGCTTCAAACCGGAAGCCATGGTATTACGACATCCAGAACTTTCTCAAGAACCAATAATATCTACCTGGGGCATCTGCCCGGGATAACAAGACCTTGAGGAGGTTATATGGGAACTTCTATCTGAACCAAGATGGTGTACTCTACCGGAGAAACTTTAACTTAGTTCTGCTAAGGTGTGTGGACGAAAAGGAAGTAGTTTTGCTTATGGAAGAGGTCCACGAGGGTACTTTCGGAACGCATGCAGGCGGACATGCCATGTCACGGAAACTGTTGAGAGCAGGCTACTTTTGGTTAACTATGGAATATGACTATTTCAAATTTGCAAAGAAGTGCCATAGGTGCCAGGTTTATGCCGACAAAGTTCATGTGCCGCCGAGCCTTTTTGAACATCATGACATCTCCTTGGCCTTTCTCCATGTGGGGCATTGATATGATTGGCAAGATCGAGCCAACCGCTTCCAATGGACACTAATTCATCTTAGTGGCAATTAACTATTTCACTAAGTGGGTCGAAGCAGCCTCTTATGCTAATGTTACTAAACAAGTCGTGGCCCGCTTCACCAAAAGGGACATTATCTGTCGCTATGTTGTGCCTGAGAGAATCATTACTGATAATGGTTGAAATCTGAATAAAAAGATGATGAAGGAACTGTGCCAGAGTTTCAAAATAGAGCATCACAATTCTTCTCCATATCGTCCGAAGATGAATGGCGCTGTTGAGGTAGCTAACAAGAACATAAAGAAGATTGTGCAGAAGATGGTGGTAACCTATAAGGATTGGCATGAGATGTTGCCCTTTGCACTACACGGATATCGTACTTCGGTACGCACTTCAACTGGGGAAACTCCTTTCTCGCTGGTGTATGGTATGGAAGTTGTCCTGCCATTAGAAGTCGAGATTCCCTCTTTGAGAATTCTGGTTGACGTCAAGTTGGATGAGGCAGAGTAGGTGAAGAACAGGTTGAATTAACTCAGTCTGACCGATGAAATGAGACTGGCAACTATTCCTCGCGGACGGCTGTATCAGAGTAGAATGAACAAAGCTTTTGACAAAAATGTGCTCCCTCAGAGCTTTCAGGCAGGTAACTTGGTGTTGAAGCGGATCCTCCCGCCACATACAGATCACTAGGGCAAATGGGCTCCCAACTATGAAGGTCCATATATCATAAGGAAAGTCTTCTTCGGAGGAGCCTTACTACTGTCAACCATAGACGGCGAAGATTTTACGTCCCCTGTGAATGCAGACGCAGTTAGAAAATACTTTGCATAAGATAAGCCCGCTGGAAAGAAAAAGAATACCCAGGCAAAAATGGGGCATCCCGGCAAACCGTAAAAGGATTGGGTTCGGGAAAAAGTTAGGGATATAAAGAAAAATGTAAACCCGCAAAGTTGAAAGCCTGAAAAGGCAACTTTGGCAAAAATGGGCATCCCGGTGAATTGAAAACCCGCAAGGGCAATTCAGGCAAAAGTTAGGGATTTGAAAAGCAAACGACTGCGGTCTGTGTTGTGATGTCATGAGCACAATGAATTCTGGAAGGACCTGAGGGCCGGCCATTCAAATCAGTCTCTTCAAAAGTTGAAGCATTGAAAAAAAAACGTCAAAGTCATGCGAGTCATCGAGGAGTCGTCACATGGTGGTTGTATGTGCCACGTTGCCAACATTTTGTATATTTCTTGCATTTCTTTATCTTCTGTGCAACTTTCTCTTTTCAGGAGTTGCATCTGATGTAAAAGTTGCCTATTTACAGGCCCTTTATCAATGAAATATATTATTCATAAAAGCTTTTGTTCTTAATTAGCTTTTTACCGTTTTTTGTTTGCAAAAGACGCCTGATGTTTTTGATGAAAACCTTTGCATACATAAATTTGTGGGCTTTGTTAACCATAATTGAAATGTTGTTTTTGCTTGAACAATATCACGGGCGATGATTTAGATTGGTTCCTATTATGCAAAACATGTTTGTTTATTTGTCATTTGTAGGGCTCTAGGCCTCGAGGTTTTTTTTCCAGAAGTGCACTCTTGATGACAAATGTTTTGTACCTGACAGAAGAAGATGCGCAGTTTAAGTACTCCCTCCTTGGCAGGTTAATTATATACACTCATCACCAGTAAAGTCAGTAGAAAGAGTTATTCCCTTTCTTCAACAATTCATGTTCATTATCCCTAGCAAATAGCGGATTAAAGTCTCCAGCGAAGCGAAAATCCCGACGAAATGGATTTGTTCCCATTTGTTAATTTTTACCCTAGAAGAATTGAATTTTAGGAAGCCATCCAAGGTTGATTCCCCAGTAGAAGTCAATCTCAGCAATTGACTGTGTATCCCAGAGCGTTATGTTAGGGAAAGCCATTCAGGGCAGTTCCCCAGTCGAGTCTTTCATTCCCCAAGAAGAGTAGTATCTTAGTAGGCCATCCAGGGTGTTTTCGTCAACAGAGTTTGATTTAATCCCCAGCGGAGTGGATTCTTTTCTTCAACAAAGCAATGTTCTCAGAAGCCATCCAGGGCTTGTCATCCCCAGCATGAGTCTGTTTATGCTAGGCGTGCCTAGCCTTTCCCCAGTGGAGTTGGTCTCTTTTCTCTAGCATTTATTTTGCTAGAGTGGTTCCTTTGCATTTACATTATGCATAGCATCCTCCCAAATGCGTAGAATTTCCATTCCGTATGGAGCATTATGCCATATTCAAACATGTGCATTTGAAACATAATCCATGTTGTTATCCTTTTGTTTTTTCAGGTGTATCTGCAGTTGATGGTCATTTCATTAACCCGTGTGGTATTCAGACCCTGGTTGATGGCGATTTGGTAAGCCCGTGCGGTATTCATACCTCGGCTTCCTCAGGTTATTTTAAGCCTATTTGGTATCCAGACCCCGACTTCCTCAGGTTACTTTAAGCCCGTGCGGTATCCAAACCCCGACTTCCTCCGGTTTGTTCCATTAGCATGTGCGGTATCCAGACCCTGGCTAGTGATTGTTCCAGAAGCGCGTGCGGTATCCAGACCCTGGCTTCTTCTGTTCAATTTCAGCGAGCCTGCGTGGTATCTAGACCCCGGATCATACCAATCCGTTTAACCTAACCTGTGTGGTATCCAGACCCCGGTTGACGTTCATTTTATTAGCCCGCGTGGTATCCAGATCCCGACTCACACCAATTTGTTCAACCAACCTGTGTGGTACCCAGACCCCGGTTAATGTTCATTTCATTAGCCCGTGCAGTATCCAGACCCCGGCTCTTTCCGATCCGCTTCTCAAAGCCCGTGCGGTATCCAGACCCCGGCTCATACCTGTTTTGTTTGGTCAACTCGTGCGGTATCCAGACCCCAACTGATGTCTATTTCAGCAAAGCCTGTGTGGTATCCAGACCCCAACTGATGTCTATTTCAGTAAAGCCTATGTGGTATCCAGACCCCGACTTTCCTCCAGTTTTATTTCAGTAAGCTCGTGCGGTATCCAGACCCCAGCTTCCGCCTGTTATTTCAGTAAGCTCGTCCGATATCCATACCCTGACTTTCACCAGTTTGACTCCTGCGCATATGCGGTATCCAAACCCCGGCCAGTGATTTGTTTTGCTCGTGTGGTATCCAGACCCCGGTTAACATCATTTTATCCCTTTCAGCTCGAGTGGTATCCAGACCCTAGCTTACACTGTTTGTTTCCTTAGCCTGTGTGGTATCCAGGCCCCGGCTGTTGGTTTATCTCGCCTATCTGGTATCCAAACCCTGGCAGATTATAAATTTTTCTCTCGCCTGTGCGGTGTCCATACCCTGGCGGATTGTGATATTTGATGGATGCGTCCATCATATCTTTAACTCTCCAAAACAGAGTTTTTATCTCAACTACTGTTTCTTTTTGCGGTTGGCAAATTTTCGGGTTCTTGGTATTCAACTATCTGTTACCCTGAATATTTGAAAGTCGTTCGCTTTTCATCCCTTCAGGTCCAAGTCACTTGAATAGGGGCAGCTGTTGCACCCAAAAATTTGACCAACCCTAATCTTGTTTTTGGGCTTATGTTTCATTGCATTTTAGCATCTTGCATTTCTGCATAGCATTTTTCTTATATGGGATCAAGTGTTTGTATGTGTCCTATCCAAAAGGAGAGCCTTATTTACCACAAGCTCAAGCAGAGGCATTGGTAGAGGTTGTTGTGTGTGTGTCATCATCATGAAGATATCTGAGCTCCTAGAGAAGAGAGGTGTGCTACAGCATTGTCAAAGAACCATCAGGGGGTTCAAGGGATTCATGAGGTCTTTTCATTGGTGTAAACATGAGGTAGAAGCTTGTTGAGTACCTCAGAGGTCATTATGGAGTTGGAATGCTCACTCAGTTCATCTAAACAATGCCTTGGCAAAAAAGGGTGAAATTAGGGTTTCACTTTTAATCAAGATAAACATGTTTTTTGGAGCAAAACTTGTTTCCATGGTCTTTCATATGTCCTAAGGTGTTTGGAGGTGGGAGATTGATCATCAATTTTAATCAGAAGAGCTTCAATTGTCAGTCAATTGAAAATTTGGGGAAAAAGTCAACTGTGTAGTGAAAAAGTTAACTCCTTACTTTTTGAGGTCAAGATCATGTTCCTCAAGTTCAATATGACCAATGTATGGAATTTGATCAAGAAAAGTCAAGGGAATCATGCAAAATCATGAAATGTTGAAAGTTGCCATTTTGAGAAATTAGAGTTTTAGAAACTTTCTATTCTTGGAAAGTTTTATTATTGAACAAGCCATTTTCAAGGCCATTTTTCTCCATGATCAAGGTTTCAAATGAACCTTTGGCCAACATCAAACTTGTTCCTTGTATTTCAAGCTTTCTTTTGAGTACCAATTCATAATCATATGGTACTTGGAGTTCAATTAATGATCAATCAAAGTTGGGGATTTCAATGATTTCAACATTGCCAAGATTGGACAAATTTTTGCACCCCTTTTGCAAGACAATTTTCAGCACTTTCTTGATGTCAAATGGAACTTAGTCCCAAATTAAATTTGTAGACCTTGTTCCAAGATTTCCAAATAGTCCTAGAAGTCCTTCATATGATTTGTGAAGCTCAAGTTATCAAAGTGCAAAGTTTGGAAAAAGTAGGCCAAAATCCAAAACATAAAATATTTTTCTAAGTTATTCATAGGCAGCTGGCATGACATGATTTTCAACATCATTTTTCATGGTCTTCCAATTCTTAAATCAAGATGAGTTCAACATGAAAACTGATCCTTGCCATACCCTCTTTTCTTAAAGCTTAAGTTTTAGGCAAAATAATCTTTGTGCACCAAGTTATCATTGCTCAAAGTTGGTGGTTTGAACATTTTCACAAGGCATAAAATATGGACATTTTGGCAAGCTTATGCATTTTCAATCATGCATCATTTTCATGCACCATGCCATGCGCATAAACATGTATTTAGAGCCTACCAACATTGCCCAAACAAGTCAAACCAAAGCATGTACCTCCTTGCTCCATTTTGAAATTTCTTGCCAAAACAAGGAAGAGACAAATTGCTTGCACTCTGAATTCATGCAGTCCATTCTGATTTTCCTTGGACTCAAACAAAACCAACAAGAATACAAGCAGCTCGTGTCCTTGCTCCATTCCCCACCCTTGATTCAAAAACCATGTAATTGCAACATCTGATCCATCCATCTTTCACCAAGGTAAAACTTTCATTTTCACCTTTTTCACTTCATATATAAGCATAGGATAAACCCTATGTCAAGCCAGCCACCAATAGAACAAAAATTTGAAGTTGTTATCTTGCATCCTCAAAAGGTTTTCCTTCGAATCTCCCTCATTATTGAACCATTCATCAAGGTTCTTTCCATTCCATCATCACCATAACACCACCTTCAATCATCAAGAAAAAGAATCCTCATTTGAACCAAAACACCATAGTTGACTTTTTCACTCTTTCTGAAAATATCTTCGAAGCTCTCTCATTTTCGAACCATTCATCAAGATTCTTTTCATTCCATCATCACCATAAGCTATTCTTCCAACTGTTTGCATAAAAGAGGAGTTGTTGACACTTAGCACTCAAGCTTCTCAAAATAGTTTGAAGGATTAAGGAACTCTCAAAGCTTTTCAGTCATAGACATAACCCTCTCAAGCATCAAGGATCCACTCTGCACATTTTGGTGGAGTCTCAAAGCATATTGAAGGGGCAGTGGACCACTCTCCACTAGGTAAGCATTTCTAAACTTGACTCATTCTCCAGCTCATATTTGCATCCATTCAAAGTGTGTTATTCATGTACATGTTTGGTTTGAGGAGTGTTTGAAGCTATTACCATGATTCTGCTTGTTATGTGCTTGAGTTTTGTTTTGAGGTTTCACTTGGACCCGTACCTTTGAGTCAATATTTCAATGCTTTAGAATGCTTCATTTTCAATATTATGGTTATGGTTGTGTTCCTCTTGCTGCGTAGACCATTTTTGGTCTTTGAATTTTTGCAAATGGTTGAGGCATTGATGAGATATGAATGGAGGAATGTGTGGGTTCCAATTGCGTTTTCCACGTGCATGGTAGGGTTTTGTTTCAGGTTTTGCCTTGGATAGAGGTAGGAGATGAATACGTGGCACGAAATTTGAATGAAACACACTGTTTCATTTATTCCATTTTTTTGTTTGGCTGGCTTTTAATATTAAGCATTGGGCTTTACACTTTGTTATCTGCACCACCACTCTGCTGGCCCACGCCCGTGTGTTCATAGAGGCCAGTTATATCACTTTTGCTTCTACACCCCCCACCTTCTCTTTATCTTATTTTTGTTTTATTTATTTACTGTTTAGCTTTTATTTATTTTAAAATATTTCCAAACATCATAAAAATTCCCTAAAATATTTTCTTGACACTTTAGCATGTTATTTATTTTTCCAATTTTTTATTTTGTATTTATTATTTTATTTGCTATTTTATTTGGATTTAATGATTCAAGGTGTGTTTTGGTTTGTACCCTAATTTGATTGATTTATTTAGACCCCAGTTTTAAATCCCCTATGACCATGGCTTCTCCCTCACTTAGGTGAGGGATTGAGGTTCCTTTGAGGATTGATTTGGTCCATTGATGATCATTTTTCAATTAATTTTTCTTTGACTTTAGTTGCCCCTCGACTCATGCTCGATAAAGTGGAGCACCATCAATCTTTGATTTGTTTGGTGATACTCTGAGTGAAATTATGACTTGAGGTTTTGGCTACTCTTTTTCACTTGACTTGGGTACCTTGTGTAATTTTCTTAGGATTTATTGAGGCTTTTGCCTATTTTTTGTGATTTTTATAAATTCAACTCATTTTAAGGATGTTTGCACACATTAGTTTGACCTAGTCTTTGGGATATGATCATGAGTGATCCCTCAAGCATCTTTTGAGCTTTGTTACATCTTTCTAACATGCTTGAGGTTCTGTTTTTCTTGTTAGAGGTCATTGGCATGTGTGACTTGTGTCATAAGCTATCTTTTGATCATGTCCTTTCCACTTGTTTAAGTGTGAGTTTGTAGTTGAACTTTGGTTCATCACTTATACATGATCTTTCTTGTGATTGCCATTTGCTTTGAGCTTGAATTTGGATCATTTCCCTTGAGTTTCACTTCTTCCCCATGTGGTTTTCCACTTGTCCATGTTGATTTAGTGTTATCATTTGTGCTTTGAGTTTATCATGGACATTTGTTTTTGGTTTGCATTGTTTTGTTTGCATTGCTTTGTGTGAATCTTTAAGAAATGTTGGTTGAGATGTGCTTGCGGTGGTGGCTGCCCCACACTTTTTCCTCCCTCTTTTCTTTGTGTATGCATCTTTTTTTTGTATCTCATTTGTTTGCATTGCATGTTGACTTGTTCAAGTCTATTTCTTTTCTTCCTTATTTCATCCGTGATTGATTTATTTAGTGTTTACTTGGCTTTGTGCCATGATCCCCTTAGGATTCCTAGTCCCTCTTTTTAAGATGGGAGTAGGAGAGACATTAGGTGTTCAATCATTTTCATGATAACATTAGGATAGTTTTATTCCCTTTCATCCCAACTTTAGGAGCATTGTGTATGACAATTTTAGGGTCCAATTTCCCCTTAGTTTGTGTCTTTCTTTTCTCATTTCCTAACACTTCAAAACACTTAATAAAGAATAATTTGTGTTGTACGCTACGAGCCTTAAGTACTTCATGAATGATAGTTGGGGGGGTCTCCTCTCAACTGTCTAGAGTGTTTAGTGTATGCCCTTTGGGCGATATGGGATGCATTCGCTCTCGAGTCATAGTCTTTAGTGCAACATGAATTTTAAACCATAACTCAATTCACTTCTTGTCTTAAAAACATTAAAAAAAACATACCACCTTTTTATCCTTCATAATTATTTGAAAACCATTTTCAAAGAGAGTTTTGTTAACTCTTGGTTCTATCTCAAACAGGTAACGCCTAAGTTTCCAACGGTCGATCAGCAATACACCTAACTGCTAGAATGAAGGTTTAACCCTACTCAGTTAAAACACTTGAACCAATTTGTGGTCGTGTCAGCCCGAACTAAGTTTGCTCTGTTTCTCGTACCAGACGAGGATACATAGGCACAAGACGACGATGTCTAGGCGAGTAACCTTCACCCTTCACCCGTAGTTTTCCATACTACGTTGACTCTGAATTTCCCATTGCACTAGGGAATACGTATGCATAGAGCGACGATGCTTTATCGAGTCTCTTTTCTTTTTTTTCTTTTCCCCCCGTGAGCCTTTAGCATAGATAGATTAACACCCTTTTAGATAGACGACGAGCGTGGATCCCGTTGAGTACAAAGGACATGAGGGGTGCTCATACCTTCCCCTCACGTAACCGACTCCCAAACCCGAGATTTGGTTGCGATGACCTGTCTTATCCCCTTTTCGTAGGTTTTCTCTGATCGTTTCCTTTCCCTCTCTTTGGGATAAATAACTAACGGTGGCGACTCTTCTGTCTTCCGTCGACTCTTTTTCGCGGATGCGGCATCGTTTAGTACAAAGGATGTGAGGGGTGCTCATACCTTCCCCTTGCGTAACCGACTCCCGAACCCATTATTTGGTTGCGATGACCTTGTCTTTTCCCTTTTTCGTTGGTTTTCCACAATCGTTTCCTTTCCCTCTCTCTGGGATAAATAACGAACTATGGCGACTCTTCTGTCTTTGCGGACCCCTTTTTCGCAGCGATGCGACAGAAAGCATCTGATAAGTCTTGAAAACCATGTATCTTTGCCTGATCAAAGCCTAAGTACCATTTGGCTGATGCTCCTTTGAGGCTATCTTGGAAGCAATGAACCAACAGCTTGTCATTCTCGATATGCTGAGCCATCCGCCTGAAATACATGATTAGGTGCACCTTGGGACAAGCAGTACCCTCATATTTGTCAAACATAAGCATTTTGAATTTTGGTGGGAATATCAGTTCTGATACCAAACACATGTCTTTGGCGTCCGATCCAAAGACATTACTCCCCTCAAATCTCGCATTCTTTTGGGCATAATATACATCTCTACTTTTAGCTTTTCATGCTTCTCATCTTCAGCTTCAGAACCGTCTGGTATGTCGAAGATTAGATGGTGATGATTGAAAATAGGTCGGACATGAGTTGTCCCTCCTGCCTGAGTGAAGATAGGGGTTATCGTTATTGGATCAACTTGTGGTTGAAAGCTAGATGGCTGAGGATTGTTGATTGGTGGTAGGAAATTTCTAGACATGCCAAAGGGGATTTCAGTTGTCATAGCTGGAGCAGTTGGAAGACTTGCTGCTACTGTAGCCACTTCAAAAACCATTGTAATCTGCGTATCCATCTTCGCTTTAATCACATTAAGAACCTCCATGATCTGACTAACATTGTCCTTAATCCCCTTGATGTTGTTGTCTATCTAGTCCATCCTATGATCGTTGCCTGCCATCCTTCTCTGAGCTTGAGCTCGGGTGTTGTATCTGTGAGAACTCAGCGTGACTCTCATATTTCTCTCTCTGGCGAATAAGAACAAAAAATAAGCTGCTGAACTCAATGCAAGACCAATGCAGGATGATATGCACATGCAAAATGTAAATGCAAAAACCAACCATTCAAGGAAAAAGCAAATTTTGTTTACAAACAAAATTAGGAACACGCGTAACAACGTGCTTTAAAAAGCAACTTTTCTTTGATAAATCAAAATCTATTACAATAGATGGATCTTGCTAAAAAGCAAGACCTTTCTTACAACAAAAGTAAATGCAACAAAAGTAAATGTAACACAGGATTACAATCCTTTTTAGGGAAAGTAGGAAATGGTGAAACATTTGATCGATCTAAATAGATGACCCATCTTCTTCTTGAGATTTGGGCGGAGCTTGGTACTAGCGAATGATCTCCCATAAGTCTTCATTCTCGTGCTGAGCTTTGATTAAAGAAAACTTCATCTCTTCCCTAATCATAGGAACTTCTGGCTCCATCGTGATCTCATAGTCACGAGAGTAGAACATTGCTAAAGCTCTTTCCTTGGACCAAAGCAGATAAGCTCTAGTAGGCAAACAACTTATGTTTTCTTCTACGGCCATCCCTTGCATGTTAGGGCGCCCCAAGCAAAGTTGGCTTGGGCTTCTAGTTCTCTTTTGTAACCTTTTTCACAAAAGTAGGCCTTTAGCAACCTTGGTTCTGGCTCTGGCCCGGATATATACCCAAGCTGGCGTCGAGCGAGAATTGGGTTATAGTTGATAACCCCTTTTGTACCAATGAGAGGTATATTAGGGATGTCCTCACACCTATGGATCATGGGTATACCACTGATTTTGGGATCATACCAATTAACATCATAGTGGATGAGAGTTGTTAACATTACGATCCAACCTTCCTTGCTAGTGAGGTTCCACAAGACATGAGTCCTAGGCAAATTTGAAATGAACCATCTGCAAAGCAAAGTGGTACAGCACGAGAACTGTCCGAGGTCGTACAAAGTGTGACGATGAATGACAAGGTAGGTGTCTGCTAGCAATGCATTCACGAGATTTTGGATAATGAAGAGCCGAATAGCCTCTTCATTGATGAACTCATTACCGCATGGGAAAAGGTACAAGTCGTATATCAATAATGCCAAAATTGCCTCAAAGATACCCCAAATCCTATTTTCATAGTGAAATTCAGCCATTTCCATCAACGATCTTGCCTCTATTCCATAGAAACCACCTTTGGCTCTCATAGTAGGTAATTCTTGTTAGTTCCATGTTTCTATGATTGTCCATGGTTCTATGATTGGATAAATTTTGGTAAAACATGATTCTGCACTAATGTCAAGCTGAATCTTATGACATCCATCTGCTGTCATGACAGAACTGCTGTCATGTGTTTTTAATCAGGATGTCATTACCAATGTCATGACATCGTTATCTGATACAGCATGAGTTGTGGTAAAAGAACTGTTGTCATGTGTTTTAATCAGGATGTCATTACCAATGTCATGACATTACTGTCTGGTACAGCAGGAGCTGATGACAGAAATGTTGTCATGTGGTTTAATCAGGATGTCATTACCAATGTCATGACATTGCTGTCTGGTACAGCAGGAGCTGCTGTTTTATATCACTTGACAGAAGTGCTTTGGATATACCTCATCAGTATGTGCAGGCCAACGAGATTCATTAGGAACAAAGTGCAGATTTAATTTGTGTTCATAAAAAGGATCTTTGAGACTTTTTAGGAAACTATAATATGCTTGTTTCTATTGTTGTGAAGAAGATTCTGCAGGAGTGTTTAGCAGGGTGAGTTTGGTCAGCTAAGAACAAAGTGTGTTGGATGTCATGTTGGATGTTATGACGTCAAGCGTATGATGTCAGGTCGCGTGTTTAAGTTTACTGTTATATTGAAAAAGGAAACTCAGGTTATACTTCAGGAAACCTGTTATGGCTCCTTAGTTATCTCAGGCGAGATTCTAGTCAGGGTTGGACATAACATGAAGCAGTTGTGACCTAATTTGACAGCACCTTGAATTATGAAAAGTGGTATAACTTGGTAAAACCTAATTTTTGTTACTTTTGACCAGCCCAAGCCCAGTATGCAATACTATTTAAGGAGGAGCAGAAGCAAGGGAAATTAAGCACTCACATCAAGAACAACTAGAGTGTAAAATAAAGGTTTAGGGTTTGAGATTCTCGTATGTGTGTGTGTGTGTCTTTGTAAGTCACCCTTTGTATCTTTTGATACATTGTGGTAGACATATTTTTGAGTGAAGAGTTATGTTCTTCACGTGTATTTTGGTGTCTTAGGAATACTTGTGAACCAAGCAATTATCTGTTGCATGATTGCATTGGTCTAGTGTTCTTAAGCTGGTTGTTCACTTAAAGCTTTTAAGCCAGAGTGTATTGTCCTTGATTGAAGTTGTTAAGAAAAATCAAGTATTGTGACTTAGAAGAGTGTCTTCTAAAGTCTGCTTTTTTGTATTGAATTGTTTATCACTACAGTGATTGAGGGGGAGTGAGCGAGGTCTCTTATCTAGTGGATTCTAGGAAGAAATTGCATTGGGTAGAGATTAAGTGAGGAGTTTTAAACGGGGGAGTTTAGCTCTGAATTGATTATGCTAATAGTGGATTTCCTTCTTGGCTTGGTAGCCCCCAGATGTAGGTGAGGTTGCACCAAACTAGGTAAACAATTCATTGTGTTATTTATCTTTCAGCATTTACAATTTTTTCCCAATTTAAATGGTTAGATAAATAGTCTGTCTGTCTGCTAATGTTCCAACAGACGTCATGACATTGGTTATGACATTGGTACAATTTAAAGTTGTTTAAATTGGTCATGTCCTGTCCTTGTTTTGTTTCAGCAGAGATCAATGTTCTTTGCATCTCTTAGAACATATGAGATCTGCATACCAGAATTTCAATTGGTATCAGAGCAGGCATTCTGTCTATTCTGGATGAGATCTTGGGAGATACTTTCTAGTGGTTTAAACAAGGAGAAGCTGCAGCTGATTTGCTGATTTTGCCAAATGAGGAGGTTGTGAAGGATTCTATGTATTTGTTGTTGTGCCCTCTGATATAGGAGCTTCTATAACCTGGTGAATGTGTTGCCAAAGGAGGAATGGCTACTTCTGTATGATGACCTATAAGATGTTCTAACATCTTATTTAGGGCATGTTTAAGATGTATTTTTTGGTGGTTCCGCTGCATATGTTTCTGATGTAAGAACTCTGGTAGCCCTGGGAGAAGATTGGCCTATATATAGTTTGATGCACGGTTGTGGAAGTTGGGTAGATGGTTGGCAGATGGTGTTTGTGGCTATGTTTGGTTGTGTGCCTGGGTTGTTCTGTTGTACAAGTTGTTGAAAGCTATTAAAGGATAGTGGGAAGTGATTTATTTTCACCACTCATGACTTGCAAATGCTCTTTCAACAGAGGAAGTCATAGGCAGGTTTAGTCAAGAGTGTCATCCTTGATGTTTCAGCCTTGGTATTACTGAAGTTGTGTGCTACACACGTATTTAAATGGTTATCCATCAAGTTCAAGAATGCTGAAGAGAAGGATTTATTATAAGGATTTAAGATTCATTGCTATTTGAGATATTCTCAAATATTTAATGGATTATCCTTAGTTGATGATCAAGGTGTCTCATCATTTATTGCTCAAGCATCAGGCCCCTGATCTGCTTTGTCTACTTCAAGGATCTGATGTTCAACCAGTTGTTGAGACATTCTAGAAGCAGAGATTGTGCAGAAGTCTGTTAGGATCTGTCTTTATTCTAGGAAGTTTCTTGGTAAGAAACTAAGACTAGAATGTAGTACTAATGGAAGTAAAGATGAAGACATGTCTCTTAGTCTATTGAAGTGCAGCAGGTGCATTCTAGTTTCTACTAGAAACATCTGAGTTGTATCTAGAAAGTTTCCTGGCAAGAAACTGGTCTAGAAGATGGTGGTGCTGGTGATAACACTGCTTGGATCAGTTTATTTCTGATCTAAGTGCATAAGAGCATGTGACCTTTCTCATCTTGGAGGACAAGGATAAGTGGCAGTTATCTCTATCCTTCTGAAGAAGTATCTACTTAAGGAAAGAGGGATTCCTTTTGTAAATATCTCTTGTGACTAATCTTCTCTAAAGAATCAAACTTTGGCATGTTTGGTTTCTCTAAAGAGGAGTTTTATGAAGCAAATGCACTTCAAAGGGATTTGTTGTGATACAAGAAAGCAGAATACAGGCTGTCTACTCAAACTTGCTATTAGTAATCAAGTCTATGTGAATATGGAACTCTTGATGAGGTTCTTCTAAATGGCATAATGAAGTATTGAATTCACCAGCAGGATGTCTTATCAGATGTTGTGACATCAAGCAAACTTCAGGACCTTAATTAATGTTGTGGCACATCATTGTAAGATAGGTTGATCTTCTCGGGTATGAATGGAATTAATACTATCTCATGCAGTTTGCGGGAGCTGTGAGAAGAAGTAGATGTTACAGGCCCAAATCTTGGTGTATCTAAGTGGCCTTGGAGCATGTAGGAGATGAAGATCAAGTTTTCTTAGAGTTCTAGAGTTCTGAAAGAAGCTGAATTAACCAAACTGTGGCATTTGGTTGGTCTTTAATGTGAATCCAAGCAGTAAGCTTGGAACTAATTACTCTTGTGCAGAAGGGTAGTTGGTTGAAGATCAAAGAAGGTTCTGATTCTATTCATATTGGAGCTTGTGGTAGAAGCCCTAAGTTGCGTATGGAAGATTACCCTCTTTTGAAGTTGTATTTGATCAAGCTGGTGGAGCTGTGTTCTTTGAAGATCTTCAGTTGGACTACTAGGCAGTAGTAAGTCCAGTTGTTGGCATATAAAGAACCAGTGGATGATGTGTCTGTGATATGTATCATCTGGTTTGGTTCTACTTGGAGAAGGACTTGAAGATCTGGTGTGAAACTTGTAATTCACATTCTGACTAAGAAGTACTCTATATTGTCATACGGGAGAATGATGAGGTAAAGGGACTGTCTTGGAGTATGATGTGAAAGTATTGTACAAGACTGGAGTGGCTCATTGCATGAAAATCTGGACTATTATAAGTTATATGGAAGTGAATATTCACCTGTTAAACCAGAAGTGTTCTTACTTATCAAATGGGAGAATGATGAGGAAAGAATGTCTTGGACTATGGGGTGTTTATCTTGTTATCTGACTCAGGCCAGAAGTCTTGTGAAGAAGTGGTAACTCTAGAAAGAATTGGAGTTGTTTGGTACTTTCGCACTGCATGAACATGGAGTTGGTCTTGAGATATAATATGGTGACTTGGAGCAACTTTTATAGAAGATAGGGGGAGAGTTTTTGTCTGATGGGTGTACTAGTTACCTATGGTTCAAGCAGTAAGTGAATGCGTTCAGCAGGTGTGTTGAATAAGGAGTGAGCTCTTGAAGACATAAAGATGAGACTTATGTTTTCCATTCACGTGCTTTTGGAAATAGAGCACTATGTATCCTTGATATAGGGAGGTATACTTCTATCTAGGATATGTTGCTGCAATAGTACAATTATTTCTCAAGATTGTTTGTGGTTTCAAGCAGTTTGTGAGTGTATGCCTCTAGGAGGGTGGAATGTCATACCAGATGTTGTGCATAGTGTTACTGCTCTAGTTCATGATGAACTTGACAGTATTTCTGTTCTTGGCTCTATCATTGGGTGTCAATAGATCAAATCATACGTGTACAAACTTATTAGAAGTAATATAAAGGTGAGAGCCTTATGATCTAACCTCCACTGAAGGGACTTGTTTTGGTCAGCAAGACTTTTGGTCTCTATCCAAGTGTTTATCTTGGATTTGTATGACTGGATCAAGACACAATCAACTTTTCTTTTGTGCATAAGGAAGGACATTCACTCTGACATCTTGGAGATTTTTCTAGTCTTTCAAAGCTGAATATGAGTAATCTTGCAGATAGTTTTATCTACCTCTTCTATTATAGTATGAGCTGTAAAACAAGGGATGTAAAGCTGGAATGTGTGATGAAGTGATGTGTTTAGGTTCTCTCTTTTAGGGGGAGTGCTGATTTTGTATGACAGGGGGAGTTGTGTACCTGTCTGATGTGTAGCTGCATACAAAGTTTGTTGAATCTCAGGCAAGCTTGGGTTCTTGAACCACTAATGAGGAATGTGCTTACTCCTTATGAATGACCTAGGAAACAACATTGGTTTTTGTCTGGGAGAATTTATTTTTCTCTACAGAATATTTTTGTGTCTCAAATTGGGGATTTAAAATCAATTGTTACTTGTGGCAAGTAGTTAATTGATTATCTTTTAATTGGTGATGTCAAAAGTGTCACTTCTGAAGGTGCAGCTTCAAACAAGGCAAGAACTCAAGATTCAATGACAATGGGGTAAAATCCAGGTGAAGTTGATACTGTGGAGGTTGTTTCTCATCATGATGAAGCATGGTGTATGATGGTCTTGGTTTATATGTGTGCATATGAGTGTGTACATTTACTCCAATTGATGTCAATTTTTGGCTAAACAAAGGAGGAGTGAAGTGTTTCTATCTACTGCAGTGGTGTTACTTGCAGTGGTGTTACTTGCTGAATGCAACTATTACGGGGGAGCTTGATAGTTTGTGAGGCTGGATAAACTACTGTTGTTTCTGCCCTGATAAGTTTGGTTGGTTGTTTTAGCCAAAATTTGCCAAAGGGGGAGATTGTTAGTTCCATGTTTCTATGATTGTCCATGGTTCTATGATTGGCTAAATTTTGGTAAAACATGATTATGCACTGATGTCAAGCTGAATATTATGACATCCATCTGCTGTCATGACAGAACTATTGTCATGTGTTTTTAATCAGGATGTCATTACCAATGTCATGACATCGCTGTCTAATACAGCAGGAGTTGTGGTAACAAAAATGATGTCATGTGTTTTAATCAGGATGTCATTACTAATGTCATGACATTACTGTCTGGTACAGCAGAAGCTGATGACAGAACTGTTGTCATGTGGTTTAATTAGGATGTCATTGCCAATGTCATGACATCATTGTCTGGTACAGCAGGAGCTGCTGTTTTATATCACTTGACAGAAGTGCTTTGGATATACCTCATACATATGTGCATGCCAAAGAGATTCATTAGGAACAAAGTGCAGATTTAATTGGTGTTCATAAAAAGGATCTTTGAGACTTTTTAGGAAACTATAATATGCTTCTTTCTACTGTTGTGAAGAAGATTCTGCAGGAGTGTTTAGCAGGGTGAGTTTGGTCAGCTAAGAACAAATTGTGTTGGATGTCAGGTTGGATGTTATGACATCAAGCGTATGACATCAGGGCGCATGTTTAAGTTTACTGTTATATTGCAAGAGGAAACTCAGGCTATACTTCAGGAAACCTGTTATGGCTCCTTAGTTATCTCAGGCGAGATTCTAGTCAGGGTTGGGCATAACATGAAGCAGTTGTGACCTAATTTGACAGCACCTTGAATTATGGAAAGTGGTTTAACTTGTTTAAACCTAATGTTTGTTACTTTTGACCAGCCTAAGCCCAGTCTACAATACTATTTAAGGAGGAGCAGAAGCAAGGGAAATTAAGCACTCACATCAAGAACAACTAGAGTGTAAAATAAAGGTTTAAGGTTTGAGAGTCCCGTGTGTGTGTCTTTGTAAGTCGCCCTTTGTATCTTTTGATACATTGTGGTAGACATATTTGTGAGTGAAGAGTTCTGTTCTTCACGTGTATTTTGGTTTCTTAGGAATACTTGTGAACTAAGCAATTATCTGCTGCATGATTGCATTGGTCTAATGTTCTTAAGCTGATTGTTCACTCAAAGCTTTTAAGCAAGAATGTATTGTACTTGATTGAAGATGTTAAGCAAAATCAAGTATTTTGACTTTTAAGAGTGTCTTCTAAAGTCTGTTTTTTTGTATTGAATTGCTTATCACTACGGTGATTGAGGGGGAGTGAGCGGGGTCTCTTATCTAGTGGATTCTAGACAGAAATTGCATTGGGTAGAGATTAAGTGAAGAATTGTAAACGGGGAAGTTTAACTCTGAATTGATTATGCTAATAGTGGATTTCCTTCCTGGCTTCGTAGCCCCCAGATGTAGGTGAGGTTTCACCGAACTGGGTAAACAATTCATTGTGTTATTTATCTTTCAGCATTTAGAATTCTGCACCATTTAAATGGTTAGATAAATAGTCTGTCTGTCTGCTGATGTTACAACAGACGTCATGACATTGGTACAATTTAAAGTAATTTAAATTGGTTATGTTCTGTCCTTGTTCTGTTTCAGCAGATATCAATGTTCTTTGCATCTCTTAGAACATATGAGATCTGCATACTAGAATTTCACTTCTGGTCTGAGGTGTCATGCTTTGGCAAAATCTCTTCTTTTCGGTTGCCCATAGGAAGCCTTGAAAGAAAAATGAAGCTTTAGGTAAGCCATGTATTCTTCAATAGTTGGAAGCAGCTGGAAGTCCGAAAAGATGAAGCAATGGTATATCGGACTGTAAAACTCAACGAGCGCGTGCAGCATGCATCCATCAATTTGAGTGTTAAGTAATGGCAGAAGATCTCCATACTTTGCGGTGAAGAAGGTGGGATCCTTAATAAGGCCTGCCAAGATCTTGAGGTTGTCCAACTTCAAATCTGGAAACGGGAGTCCTCCTCGTCGTACCATGTTGATGTCTGCAAAGAAAAATTTGGATTTCCTTGAATGGTTAGCAAAATGCAAAGATGCTATGCAAATGCGACTGGTTTTACACAACTCAGAAGATCAATTTGTGTCAAACCCTTATTTCATTCATTTTTGGTAAAAGTTACAACTTTTGAGATACAATACAAGAAGTTTAAATTACATCAAGAGACTAGGTTTCACAGCCTAAACTAATGACTTCAGACACGAGGCCTCTTCAACTTCTTCAAGATTTCATTCTCCATTACCAACTTATCCACTATCCCTTTCCATGATCCAGAGGTAGGAGGAATATTGGAGTACTCATGATTACTTTGCTTTTGGGCTTGATAATAGAGAAAAATAAATTCTTCTTTGTTGTTTCTTTATAGATCACTCTGTCGCACCTCGAAAATTCATTTCGAACATACGACCCTCGCGCAAAAGGCGCGGAAATGCGGTTCGACAGAGTCGCCACTGAACTTTATTTTTCCCGAATAAACGGGAGAGGAAAATATCGAGAAAACCTCATAAACACGGAAGGAACACGACCGTCGCAACCTGATGTTCCTGGGTTCGGGAGTCGGTTACACGAGGGGAAGGTATTAGCACCCCTCACGTCCGTTGTACTTAGCAGGAACCTCTTAATTCGAGTTGTGATGGATGTTAGCTAAACTTAATTTTTCTCTTCTCACTACTAAATGCTAAAGCAATACTAAAGGGATAAAGATGCTAGGGGAAAGGGGGTGGTTAGGAGAATGGGGTGCTCGCCAAGGATTGGGGACCTTGTGCCTACGTATGCTCATTCGGACGAGAATGAGAAATCAGAGCGTCATAGTTCGACTACGAGAAAGGATGTGGGAAAATGGAAGGTGGAGGGGATTGTGCTCGCCAAGATCATCTCAATCTTGTGCCTACGTATCTTACATTCAAAAGTGAATGAAGAATCAGAGCGTTCGTAGTTCGTGGTACGACCACGAAAAAACGGGTTTGAATTGGATTTGAAGTGAGTACGGATGACGATTACTCGAAGTTTAAGAAAGACTTCTCGGACCCAAGTAATCGGGAGAGCGAACCAAATACTTGGAACACTCTCTTTTTCATCATGAAGGAATGATATGTTTGAAAGGATAAGGTTGAAATGATGACGATCACTTGAGGCCTAAGAAAGACTTCACAGACCCCAAGTAATCGGGAAAGCGAATCAAAGACTTGGAACTCTCTCTTTTTCATCGAAAAGGAAGGTTGTTTGAATGGTGAGGTTGATTGGATGACGACTACTTGAAGCTTAAGAAAGGCTTCTCGAACCCAAGTAGTCGGGAAAGCGAACCAAAGACTTGGAACCCTCTCTTTTTCATCGAAAAGGAAGTTGTTTGAGTTTGAAGTGATGTTTGGAAGGATGAGTAGTTGGAGATGATTGAATGTTGTCGAGTTGTTAATGTTATTTAAAGGCGTCAGTTGCTCACACACGAATAAGATAACTCGCATATAAACAACTGAAAGCAAGATCAAAGACTTGAACCTACTCTTTACACCTTGAAAAGAATTGAATAGTTGTTAATTGATTGATAGTTTGTTACGAAAATCCACTTGACGTTGGATCAAGGATTTGACTTATTATCGCGTGCAAAGCGTGTAATGGACATGGTTTGAGATATGTGACCGACTTGACTTACGCATAAAGGGTCAAATTGTGTGCAATAGGTTGATGGAGAATGCGTATGAGCACTCGACTTACAAAGGTTTGAAAACGACTCGATGATGAATCGAGAATTAGTTTGAAAATAGTTTGATCCGCTCTAGTCCCTATGGGTGCTCCTAGGAGATAAACTAATAATCAAAGAAATGCGAAACATACATCGGAATAGGGAAGGGATACATGTAAGTTACACGGGATTGCACGAAATAAAGGGGTCTCATTGTCAGGTAGCCCAAGAGAAAGTCGTGTGTGTGCATTTGTGTCCTAAACTACGCCTTGAGAAAAGTCGAGCACGACTCAAAGTTAGGATACCTGCAAATGACCAAAGATACAACAATCCACCAATTTGGCTTTTAGGATTTCGATAGTTTATTAGGTGTTTTCGAGTATGGGTGAATGAATATGATAAATATAAATATGACAATATGAATATATAGATAATATGAATAATGGCAAGATAATATGACAATAATATCCATAATAATATTTAACGAAAATTAAAGTTGTTGGTTATTTTAGTGAATCGAATCGGGACACGAAAGAATAAGATCTCGTCTTAATCGCAAACATAATGCCGATTAATCGAAGGTAGCCTATCACGATCCCAAAGTACGGAAAATGACCCCAATGGTCATTCACCATAGAAAATGAAAAGTATTAATATATAATATATACAAAACAACAGAACATATTTTAAAAAAGATGATCAATATAATATATAAAATATTTCACAAACGGGGGATGAAGACTGAAGTACGGGGGTTTGCGTAAAAACAAAAAACGGGCCGAGGGCCCATCAACATATACCAAAAAAGGAAATAAAATACAATAAAATAAGAAATAAATAAAAAAACAAAAAGAAAAATGAAACTCGTTCATCACTCTCTGTTCACTCTCTCTACTCACTCTTTGTTCTTTCTATTCCGCCTCAAAAACTCAACTTCTCCGTCTCTCGATATCCGTTTCAACGTCGTTTCAATCAGTTTTGTTTATGTTTAGGTTTAGATTTGGGATTTAAGTTTGTGATGGTTGTTTTAGGGGGAGTTAATTGATTGAGAAAGGGGTTTTAGAGCTGAAGTTTCTCGCGGTGGTTTAGTTGAAGACTTGAGGTAGATGGAGATTTATGATGAATGTTGAAGAAAGTTGTGAGGAACGATGAATTTTGAGTAATTTTTGGGTAATGTTCAAAGAAGATAGGACGGCGGTTTTTCATGGAGGGCTGTTCGAGTTGATTTATGAAGTCTGATATGGTGTTTGATGATTTTGGGTTGTCCGTTGTCGATTGTTGGGTTGAAGGGTTTCCGAAATGAAGAAGATGTTGATTTGGAAGTTGGAGAAGTAAGGGTTTGTGTTGTCCGAGTTTGGGGTATGTGGTTCTGGTTTAAAGCGAAGAAGATTATTGTTGTGGGTGTTTTACGGTGGTTTGGGTTTTTTGGGATTAGAGATGGAGTTGTTGAAGGTTGTGGAGATGGGAGATTGATCGTTGGAGTTTTGATATTGAAGAAGAGATGAAGGATTATGGTCTTTTTGGGATTTCAACAATGAAGAAGAAGTTTGAGGGTGAGGAAGAACTGAAGAAGGTTGGTGAGGATTCAAGAAGAGGAGAGTTGGGAGGAAGAGACTGAAGGCTAGGGTTTGGAGGCTGGGTTGTGTGCTAGGGTCGGCTCCCTTTCAGATTAGGGTTTTCTTTGCTGTCACCTCTCACATGGTTTTATATGGAGAGAGCATGTGGAGGATTGAGGTGAGGTAGTACAATTTAATCAATCTCCTCTTTTGTCTGTAGTGAGGTAAAGGCTTTTATTTGCCACAACACCTTATCATACCTGATCTTACTGCTAGTAAATATGATTTTTACTGAGCTTTCACTATGTGAACTTTGAGATTTTTATTGTGCTTATGTGGTATTTTCAATTTGTTTTTTACGAACCAGCTGCTGTGTTATGGACTTGATTGAACATTTATGCAAGACTTCTGAATTTTGCTATGAAATTCTTGATTTTGTTCATATTGTTAGAAGTCTAAACATTAACATGTTGCACACTTATTACTTGCAGGTATTAAGCTCAAGGAGCTTTATCTTGAGCAACAAATATAAGCCTGACCATGGGGTAATGACTCAGTTTTTACTCAAATTTTCATTGCCGTAAAGAACTTTTTTTTTTAATTTCCTTGATGTAAACTGGCTCAGTTTTAGAACTATCATCCTGGCATGTTTATTCTGTTTGGGAGTTTCATCATTGACTTATCATTTTTCTCGTTATTTGAAGGTCTTGCCGCAGGAGCTTTAAGTCACATCTAAGAACGGTGGCATACATTGGAGTCATGGATGGTACATGATGCCATTTACTTTCTTCGGATTATGCTTTGGTCCATTGCGTATGCAGTTTTTGTATTGTTTGTACAGAACGTGTTATAGTAACTTTTGTAGGATTTTTGCAGGTACTGGCTGGTTGGAGGGTTGTATGTGTGGTCATGTACAAGAGACGGTCTGCAAAAATGCGCCACATTGCGATGCATGAGATGATTCTGCAGAAGGTACCTTTTCATCATTATTTTTTTTTTGCAATTTCTATTGTCTGTTGTGTTTAGAGTTTTACTGAAGTAAAACTCATTCATTTGGATACAGGTCATTTGGAATGCTTATTGAGGGAGAGTGCAGGTCTACATGAAGACTCAGAAGCTTCTTATGGTAAAATTGTGCCTTTATAGGATTTTTGTCTACCGTTTTGTGTGACTTCATTTGTGGACTCTATATTTTGGCAGGCCATATTCATCGTGAGAAGAAGGTGCACGGGCTGCAGTGTCTAGCAACTTATGTTTTTTCAAGAACAAATAGTCTTACATGTCAGTCTAGTTTTCTCTCTTGAGACACCAACTATAACATTGCCTCTTTTACAATTGCTTTGAGTTGCTCCTATATTGAAATCAGTCTTCTGCAGGTTTATAGCTTGAACTCTGTTTACGAGTTTGTGCCGCAGGGTGACGCTTAACCTGCATTAAACTCATGTCTTAGACTACATAGCAGCTTGAGGTAATACACTCGACCCCTGATCTTCAGGCTATTAGTTCTTGTGTGATAACCTTGCCCCGACAGAAATATCTCAACATATATACTCAAACATTCCTTTCGCCGTTCATTTTGAACAAACATCTTATTAGTATTTTCTCTGCTAACCTCTTTCCATTCTTCTTTTTTTATGTACATGATGAGAATCTAAATCAACCTTGAAACTTGCCTTACGGGAGATTGGACGCGGTGGACTTAGAATGGCGAAGAGGACTGGGTATGAAGAGAAAATCCACGGTTGCTCTTTAAGTCAGGTGCTTCAATCAAAGATGGAATTCAGTTCTTTTTGTAGACTTCAAGGACTCTGCAGAAGTTGGAATTTAATGCTTCCTTACATAGATCAAAGCTCTGATGAATCTCGTTATTCGTTCGCAAGTGATTTGATCAAACAATTAAGTTATAATGAGCAACAAATAGTTGTGCTTACTCGCGGTTCTGCAGCTGTGTGTATGCGACTTGAAGACTGGTGCGAGCTGCATGTGAATACGTTATCGATTTGTTGCGCATCTTCCACAAGTTTGTCGCTTCTGTGGGGTATTGGCCATGTATTGTGTTGGCATACGGCAAGCCCTTTTCTATGGTAACGGATGCGTCATTTACTTTGCAACTTTTTGTGGATACTGTCATTTGAATCAAGGCATGAAATTTATATGCAAGTAACCATGAATTAACTTGTGGAGTACATGACAGCGGAGTTGCGGCTTGGTTCTTTACAACTTCAAACTTGTTAGTAGCGTGGGGCTTTTTTCTGAAGGATTCTTGTAGAGTATGAGGATAGGTTCATTTTGCAGGTGAAGGAGTTGCGGAATTAGTGCGTGTCTTTGGACGTGATGGTTTTGAAGCAGCTGAGGTTGTTGTACGACATTCTTGATACGCGGTTTATTGACATACAAATCTCATCTTGCGAAACCGCTTTCTTCACGCGTGAAAATTGTCATTTTGCTAGCATGTTGTTGGGTACTGTACAGAATTACAATTGCAAAGTGGTGGTATAAGGACTACGTGTGCAACATGCTAGCTGGGGACCTCATGGACCATCTGTCGGTTTCAACCAAGTGAGCTTTTTATTTTTCCACTTTTTCAAATCTGCTGTAATGTTTGTATGCAATGGGTTTAATGAACCTTATCAGTAAAATTTCCACTTATGATTTGTTGTTTCTTTGAATGTGAATTATTTTTGAGATTGATTTGGGAAGTATATGATGAGCTTATTGTAGCAATGGATTCTCAAGATAATGTCTCCTTCCTTTTTTTGGTAACCTCTTGAAATAAATATGGGCTTAAAAATTTCAATTGTTAGGAATAAAATTTGATTGGACTTGTACTATCAACACCTTTTTTTCATTTTATTTCCTAGGCAACCTTATAAATGAGCTTGTGATATTGTGTCATTCATTCCACAACTCTCTGAGTTTTCAATTGAAACCAAAACAACCTGAACTTCATATCTCCGCATCAACCCCCATGGATAGATTTTAAGTTAAGCCTTGCATCGATAAAAATAAATCTGACCCTGGACGCTTAAATAAACCATAGTTTTAAATATGAAAATCCTTGAACCAGACAATGCTCTGAATCTGTCATAAACTTGATTCACTCATAACCAACCTGGCTCGTGACGCATCATTCAGTTAGTGGGCGAATGTACAGGTGACAGTAATATATAAGTAGGACAAATTTTGGGTATGACAGATGCCCCTATCTAATTGGCTTGAAACTTGTAAGATGAACTACTATGGAGTTCGTTCTTTCGAAGTACGAGACAATTAGATATGAAGAAAACCCTGAATTTGTCCAAAAAGAAAATAAATGCTTGGGAATTGAAAATGCTGGATGAAGTATACCTCTGAGTAAACTGTAAATAACTGGAAAAAGGTCACCATCACCAGAAGGATGATGGGACGAAACAAACACGGCTAACAATATCGCACAATCTATCATTAATGACTATGATAGACCCCCCACCAAAAGGATGACAGAGCAAAACTCACACCAAAAAAATATCGCACAATCTATCATTAATGACTATGATAGACCCCCCACCAAAAGGATGACGGAGCGAAACTCACACCAAAACAATATCGCACAATCTATCATTAATGACTATGATAGACCCCCCACCAAAAGGATAACGGAGTGAAACTCACTCCAAATACTATCGCACAATCTGACATTAATGACTATGACAGACCCCTCACCAAAAGTATGACAGAGCGAAACACACGTCAAACAATATCGCACAATCTGACATTAATGACTATGACAGACCCCCCACCAAAAGGATGACGGAGAGAAACACACGCCAAACAATATCGCACAATCTATCATTAATGACTATGACAGACCCCCCCACCGAAAGGATGACGGAGCGAAACTCAAACACTATCGCATAATCTATCATTAATGACTATGACAGACCCCCCCACCAAAAGGATGACGGAGCGAAACTCAAACACTATTGCACAATCTATCATTAATGACTATGAAAGACCCCCCACCAAAAGATGACGGAGCGAAACACAAACAATATCGCACAATCTATCATTAATGACTATGACAGACCCCCCACCAAAAGGATAACGGAGCGAAACACACGCCAAACAATATCGCACAATCTATCATTAATGACTATGACAGACCCCACACCAAAAGGATGACGGAGCGAAACACACGCCCAGGTCGCTATCACCAAAAGGATGATAGAACAAACACAAATTGAAGGCTACCAACACCAAAAGGATGCAGGCTAGATTGAACCGACGAAGTTCGACTATCACCAAAAGGATGATAGTAAGACAATTGACAACAGTCACGCTTGCTGGATACAACTCATTGGGGAACACCCAAGAGGAAGGTTGGATTGATATGAAACAACGGGGTACGCCCACCGTCTTTCTTGGAGATCATGATTTCATGGTTACGCCCATGAATTCTGAATAGGATGTCCCTGACTGGGCTGAGTTTGTCTTGATGTCTTATCTTGCTTAAGAAAAAGCTGAATAATTTCATGAGGAATGCTCACGGCTTTGCTGAAGATGCTCCTGTTTAGGCTGAATCTTGCATTAAACTTCTTGGATTTTCCCAACAAAAGGTTGAACAGCTTCGTGGGGAACGCCCACGGTCTTGAATGGTATGCCCCAGACTGGGCTGAATGTTGATTTGAAGATCTGATCAACCACAAGGTTGAAATACGTCATGGAAGACGCCCATGGTCTTTGAAAAATGCCCCTAACTGGGCTGAATCTTGCTTTGAATAACTTTGAATTTTGGTGGGAGAAACCCACAATTGCAGAAGATTGCCCCTGACTGGGCTGATGATTACTTTGAAGCTCCTGATATTCGTAGGAGAAATCCACGACCTTTGTGGAAGATGCCCCTGACCGGGCTGATGATGGTATTGGAAATCTTCAAGATTGATCCTGGACCTTGACTTGCATATATGAATGCTGGATGATACATGATATTCCATACGAGTGGAAGTGCAAATGCAAATGCTGACGCGTGGAGATGCAAGAGCTGGGGAAGTATGATATGGTTGGGTATGCATATGATGCAAGATGCTTATGAGGTTGAATGTGATGCGTATGATGCATATGATTGCAGACAGGTAATTAGAAATGCAGGGAGACGCCAGCATGGTGGATCTTTGGTAGTTGCCAATGCATATTGGACTTCGGGTGGTGGGAGGGATTGACTTCCTCGACACGAAGTTTGTTGAAGACGCCATGATTGAAGCAGACGAAGATACTCTATATGCCCCAAGTTTGGGTACTTGGTGATTTGTTGTGAATTTGCTTCAGAGAAGGTTGCAACTCTGCTTGTTGGTCAGGACGACCTGGTCTTGCCCAAGTCTGAACATGGTAATGGGCTGCCCTTGCTCGAGCTGTTGAATGATTTGCCCCAACCTGCGGGTCCCGAGGTAGTCTTGCTTCGTGTCAGCCACTGGAAGTTAAATTCTTCCTTGATTGCCCATTGCTGAAATGTCTTCGGATACCTAGCACTGTTTTGCAGTTAAAATTGTACATTCAAAAATGGTAATAATTAATGCAAAGTTCGATGCAAGTTTGAAAAAGTATCGTTTATTTGAGAGTGTTGTGGTAGTGAGACGAATTATCTCAAACGTTGTGCTGATTTTGATTGGTGTGAAAGATATATCAAGAGAAATGACACCAATGCTGATGATTAGAAATCAAGTGAGGAGTCAGGTTACGCAACCTTGCGATAATATACTTTCAGAATAAACCTCGCCTCAAGTAGGTCTTTCGAGGATTGTAACGTGGTCTGGTTCACGGTTATGAAACAAAGGATGCTAGGCTCAAAGTATGATTTGTACCCACCCATTCTTCTTAATGATCTCCAGCCCTACGCTCAGTTAATTCTACACTTGTCTTGACGGTATAAACTTGATGATTCAAGGTTTTCTCGTCGTGGCAGTCACCTTATTTTGGTTTTTTGATGGATGTCAGTGCCCCTTTTGATTTGGGTGACCACTGAGTATTATTTTGTTTTTGTTGAGGGTTTCGGGGTCCTCTTTTGCTTTTCTTTTTGATCCCTAACTTTTGCATGGATTGACTTTGCTTGTCAGATCCATCAGGATTGCCTTGATTTTGCCTAAGTCCCCGTTGAGGTGTTTGACTTAGCAGGATTTTGATTTTTTTTGGATTTTGTTGGAAGGTTGTGACTGCCATAGCATGGGTCTTTGATGAACCGCCATCTTTGGGATTTCGCTTTGTTGATTCAAGTGCGGAGTTGGATTAACTAAACACTACCCTGCCCCAGGTTAAGTGTAAGGTTTGAATATCCGAAGGAAACTGCTACTTCTAGGCTAGAAGTGGCTTACTAGGGGTTAACTCCTTATATCTCTGGTGTTTAGGGGAATTGAAACAATGCCTGCACAGCATTGACAAGGTTCTGTCTGAAAGCATACGGTTTGCAATTATGGGTATCTCGTTTTCATCATCCTCCCTCAAATCATGCTAAACAACAGTGAATAGAGTGAAGTGAATAAATGTGTCGGTGATAAGTGAAAATGAGTGAATACGACATAACTAATTCAAAACATGCATAAACAATACATTAATGAAAACCAAATACGAATGGCAATTGTTCAAAGCATACAATACTTAAATAAGCAAAGACAAAACATAAGAAATGCGTAATATGAAATGGCGACATGACGGCCTTCTTCGAGATATGAACTTGACTATGCTTGATCTGATGTTGGAACTAGTTGGCTAGTGGCATCGGATTGTTGATGACATTTGGAGACTTCCCATTAAAGTTGATAGCATCCCTGTCGATCATGTCTTGAATTATGTGCTTGAAAGCTCTGCAGTCCTCAATGGTATGACCTGGAGCGCCCTTATGAAACTCACAATGAGCATTTGCATCGTAATCGGCAGGAATGACAGTTGGAGGAGCCAAATCTCTCGGAACAACAACTTTCTTCTCCATCAACTGAGCAAAGATTTTAGCATATGTCGTTGGTAGACGATCAAAGACTCTATCTGGCCTCCATGTTCTCTGCTGACGCTGTGGGCGAGTACCTTGTCGTTGCTGAGTAGCTTGCATCTGCTGTTGCTGAGGAGGATACTGATATCCTTGTTGGTTGTAGGCTTGTTGCTGAGGAGCCTGTTGCTGTGGCATCTGAGCTTGCACTGCTTGAACAACTGGCTGATAAGGCATTGGAGCATATTGCGCAGCAGCAACATACGGATACTGATAATAGGGAACTTGATAAGGCATAGGAGCGGGAACTTATTGGGAAGCTTCGCCCTCTTTATTTTTGTATCCATTGAAAGGCTTCTTGGCATTGGCCTGGTTGTTAGAACCTCCTGGGATCTTTCCACTCTTCAACCCTTCTTCAATTCTCTCACCAACGATCACCAAGTCAGAGAATCCAGCGGAGACACTACCGATCAACTTCTCATAGTATTGGCCTTGTAAGGTGCCCATGAAAATGTCAATCAGTTCACGGTCAACAAGAGATGGATGCACCCTTGCGGCTAGCTCTCTCCATCGTTGTGCGTACTCCTTGAAGGATTCGTTATCTTTCTGAGTCATACTCTGAAGTTGAGTACGATTCGGAGCAAGATTGGTGTTGAACTTATACTGCTTGACAAATGCATCGGCTAGCTCAGCCCAAGTGCGCACACTTTTACGTTCCAGCTGCATATACCATTCAAGTGATGCCCCAGACAAGCTGTCTTGGAAGCAATGAATCATTAGCTTTTCGTCTCTGGCATAGGCAGCCATCTTGCGACAATACATCTTCAGATGAATGTTTGGACAACTGAGACCTTTGTACTTCGAAAATTCCGGCACTTTGAACTTGGGAGGAATGACAACATCAGGCACCAAGCATAATTCCAAAGCACTGAATGGATTTGAATTGTGCCCCTCCATGGCTCGGAGTTTCTCAGCTAGATCTCGGCACATCTTTATGGCTTCTGAGTCCTGAGCAGCAACAGGACTGGAAATGGGGATAGCAGCATGATAGTTCTGTACGTCGTCATAATGATCCATCAGAGTATCTTCGGTATGGGGAGCTGGGATCTGCACGACAGCAGGTTGGGCTTGCGGGATAGCTCCAACAGTAACTCCAGGCGATGGGATTGGCTGAGAAGTGGTCCCTTCGGCTGTGTTATTGAAGTTCAAAGGCATCCCATGAGGATTTGGAATTGGAACCAAAGGGATGGTAGTAGACCCTTGTCCTTGACCATTGTTGTTGACGACAGCAGCGGCTTCACGCTGTTCTTCCTCTCTTCTGGCCGTGAGGATGGCTTCGAGGATCTGGTCAATCTTTCCTTTGATGGAGTCCAACTCTTCTCTGAAGGCAACTTGCTCTTGTTGAATCTGCTCCATCATTCGTCTTGTATTGGCTCTAGTTGCGTACTGGTGTTGAGGAATCAGCTTGATTTACTGGATATGAAGGAAAGAGAAACATGAGAAACTGCTGAAGGGAGGAGAATGCAAGATGCACAACAAATGAGATGCAATGCAAATGATATGCAATACAAGATGCAAGATCCAGGATCGCAAGATCACAAATCAAACAGTTTTGAGATTAGCCGGGTGAACGGTTCAAGGATCACAGTCACTGCTAAAAGAAACCCCCATGTCGCTTGCGCGAAAATAAGGTGCCGGCACAACAGAAGAGTCGCCACCTTTCGTTATTTATCCCTCAGAGCAGGAAAGGAAACGATCGGAAAAACCTAACGAAAAAGGGTAAGACAAGGTCGTCGCAACCATTGTCTGGGTTCGGGAGTCGGTTACGCAAGGGGAAGGTATTAGCACCCCTCACGTCCGTCGTACTCGACGGGATCCTTGCTTGTTGTGTTTACTTGGACGGGTTGGTTTTATTCTATCTACCTATCAAGGCTGGCTTAAAACAAAAAGAAAATGACTCGGCAAAGCGTCGCACTTTATGCCTACGTATTCTCATCAGAGAATGAGAAATCAGAATCAACGTAGTTCGGCCTACGACGGGTTATAGGGGAAGGTAGCTCGCCAATACATCAGTATTGTGCCTACGTACTCTCAACAGGTATGAGAGATCAGAGCTCACGCAGTTCGGGAAACTACGGTTTATTTCCTGTCTTTTATGAAAGAAGTGTTTTTTATTGTGTTTGCGATTTCAATCGCACTAGAGACTATGACCTGAGAGTGAATGCGTCACATGTCACCCAAAGGGTACCATACTAAACATCCAGACTGTGGAAAAGAAACTCTCCCACAATCCTTTCTCAGATAGCTTAAGGCTCGTAACGTACGAAAGAAATCATTCATGATTACTGTATCTTAAACTGTTTTGAGATGAGAAGAGAACAGGCCCAACTAGGAGGGAGACTATCAAGTCCTACTGTTGTCATGCCAAGGATTCATCCTATGGTTGAGGTTTGAACATGGAACTCCTAGAAGTTGTCATGCATAGGTTTCAACCTAAAGTTCTATCATCAATTCCTTATCAAAGAAAATGAGAGTCCTAAGGGATCATGTCAATGATACACCAAAACAGACAAAGCATCAGCTTAACAGTAAAATGCATGCAATGCAAGTGAGGGAGGAAATGTGTGTGGGGCTTCAGCCTCCACAAGCTCATCTCAACCTCAAGCCAGAATGGATAACAGTAATCATACTGAAATGTAAAACATGCTATCAAGCAATATACAGTAAACTGCAATCATACAGATAAGGTGAAATAAAATGCCATCAGGCAAACAAACCACATGGGCAAGGGAGTTGGGCTCTACCGAATACCCGCAAGCAAAGCCACACAGTAACAATACAAGCAGAGGGAGTAACTCAACCTCTAGTGCAATCATGCTCCTAGATTCTAATTATTCTAGATATGGACTTATTCTAATGCATCAAGCAAGTCAAACAAAACACATCAATACAGAAAAGAAAAAGAAAAGAGAACAGATCAACTCCTCTCTCAACTCCAAGCTTCAGCTCTTCCAACAGCAACACAGTCTTCAAACTTCAATTACTCTTGACAAATATCAATTTGCTTTTCTAGGTTTCAACCCTTCAACATAAGTTTCAACTTATCTCCTCCTTTAAGCTTCAGCTTCTTGATCAGCTCCACCTTCAGGCTTCACTATCAATCATAAGTATCAATTTAGCTCCTTTAGGATCCCCAAGTATCAAGGCAAGTATCAACTTCCTTTGTTCTTCAAGCTTCAGCTCTTCAGAATCAATCTCAATCACTTAGAAGTGTCAACTTCATCCTTCAGTTCTTTACTTCATCTTCAGGGGTCTTCAAGTATCAACTTGCTCTTGTTGCTCTTCAAGCTTCAGCTGGAATGGCAATACTCAAGGATTCATCCTCTTCTACACTCTTCATTGAAGTCTTCATCTTCAAGCTCAAGCTCAGCATCTCTCAAGATAATCAAACCAGAGGAAATCACTTACTGGATAAGCTGGGGATATTGAACTGCTTATTGACCACCAAAGGTGACCTATAAGGGTTCAACATCAAAGGAATGGTTCCCTCAAAAGTTCTACTTCCTAGGTACTATCACTTATCCCTCCAAAGGAGAGAGGTGAATACCATGGAAGGACTTTGAATCATAGGGAGGAATGGAGGTGAAAGATATCATCCATGTTTGAGAAAGAAGTTATCTAAGTCTAAACTCTTCCTAATCCCTAACCCTAAAACCATCAACAAAACAAATAAGATCAAGCTCTCAAGCTCCTCAATGCTCCTACTATGCTCCTCAATGCTCCTTAGAACAATACCAAGCTCTCCAAGCCCACAAAGCAAAGCAAACAACAATACAAGCCCACAAGGGCAACACAAACAATCATCAACTACAAAAAATCATCTAAAAATAGTATACTACTATATTAAATCCTAATATAATTTCTAAGGGATCCTACATACCTACCCTTAATGCCCTATATGTCCCATAGTCTAATTTGTCCTAAAACCCCAAAGTTCTAATGTTATTGTGGACCTATGTTAAGGATTAACCTAGTTCTATACAACCTAAAATCATCTAAGCAAAACTAGTCTAAAATTCATCACAAAATTATGGAATAAATCCAGGGGGAAGCTAAAACTTATATCTAACTATCCTAAAAAGAATGGCCTAAAAATGTTAAGGAAACTGCCTAAACAAAATTCTAAAAAATCATGGATCAACATAAAAGAAATAAAATGCAATAAAAGTAGAAAATACACAAAAAATATTAAAACGCATGAAATTTTTTATGTATCAATTTTATATTTTTCTTGACAACAATATGAAGTGGGAGAAAAAACTCCCATTAAAAAATCTTTAATTTTCAAATTGTTATGATTTTTCAAATATTAATGAAAAATGGAGGAAAATAAAATGAAATATGGAAGGATGGGGTGCAGAGAGTAAACATATCTAGTTCAATACACGCATGGGCCCAGAATGGGGGGTTCAGATAGTAAGTGCGCTAGGCCCATTTATTAAACAGAAAATAAATGATAAAACATACAGAAAATGAAAAATCCACGGTGAGAATAGCAATGATATTCAACGCAAAATCCAATGGGCCATGGCTGGGGTGTGTGTATAGTCATTGGATCCACTTAAGCCCAAAACTCCTTTAATGAAACGCCGCGTTTCATTGTAGTTCAGATTCCCTCCCAAAATGGAATTGAATTGTGGCCCTCAGATCCAATTCTCAGTCAACCAATCTTTCTTGATCTAATGGCTGGGAGGTTGTCTTCAACCTCCAGCTAGGGTTTGCTGAAACCACCATGGAAATGCAGAACATGAAGCTTCATCTTCCTCAACTCGTGCTCTCCCATTTCTCCATCAAAACTCAAAGTTTAAAACCCTAACATGCTCCATTTTTCATGCTGAACACAATCATAATCTCAAATTCCATTGAATCTCCCTCAAACTTGAAACCCGATAGCAACTTCAAATTATTGATCAAGAACCAATCTTAACAATTCTCAAAATTAAAGGTCCTAATCTCATCCTCATGCTTCCCTAAACATTTCTTGCTATTAAACTAGGCTTATCTCTCAAGATTCAGCAAGATACAAGGTTAAACAGAAATGGTGTCCACTATCCAATCTTCACCAATTCCCTTCAAACTCTCCAAAATCCATCACCTATGTGTCTCTAACCTTTCTACACTAACAAACTAACCTAATTATGCATAAAACATGGTGTAATGAAGAATTTGCAAACCTGGTTAATCTTGATGAACAGATGATGAAATCCACCAATTCAGACCTTGAAACTCTTCAGAAAGTTTCCCTAGATGCCAATCTTGCTACTGTTTGCAACAATTTTGATGGAGGAAGCCTCAATCTCAGAATTTGATTCTGACTTGCCACCTTGAAATTTCAATCACCAACTCTTCAATTCACCATGGATTTGATCTCAATTCAATCTGCACAGCTTCACTATGATGTATGGAATGTGTTTGAATGGAAAGAATGAATGGAAATGAAGAAGAATGAAGAAATGAAACTTGACTTGCAATGGAAGATTCTTGATCTCACTCTCTCTTCTCTGCACCAATTCTCACCAACCTTGCATCTGAGCAAGTCATACATGTTATATAGACTGGTTTAGAATCATCTAGAACCATCTAGGACCATCCAATGAGTATTTGAACTTCTCATGTCATGACATTTTGATTTCAATTCTCCTTATGTGCTATCTCATGCCAAGCTGCTTGTAACCTTTGATTCTGACTTGAAATTCTCCCCACATGAGATATGATGTGTTACAATGCATAACCACCTTGTTTATTGAGTTTTGTTGAGTCTTGCTTTGGTACCTTAAGATGCAAGTAAGCCATTTCCAAGGCATCCCTATGATCTAAGCCCCAAATCAAAATTTTGGCTGAACCATTGTTCTTAGAATGTCCTTTGGAGTCAAAATGACCTATTATATGACATGGTTTGGATGTATAACTTGTGATTTCCAATTTTCAATTTCACCTTATTTAACTTATGCCTCCATTTTAGGCCATTTTTATCACTTTTTGATACAAGCCTTTTCAACATCTCATGACCTCCCTACTAGCCTTAAAACATCATTCTAAGCAAGTTTGATGTTGAAGATTTTTCCATTTGAAGCATGGAAATAGGAGATATGGCCTTATGCTTGAAATGACCTATAACCTCCAAATGACCAAAATGCCCTTGACTTGTCAAAAGCCATAAGTTGAGTTCTACAAATCCTATCAAGGACTCCTAGTACTCTATAGAAAGATAAGAAGATGCTCTACAACATTCATGTTGACCAAGAGTTCATAGGAATCATACTACTAGGGCAAAAGCAGGATGCAAGTTGGGTGACTTTCAAGGACCCAGATTCACATACCTCAGATGACCTGTAATTTGTCAAAGCCATAACTTGAGCTCTGCAAATCCTATCAAGGACTTCTAGTACTCAAATTAAATCTAAGAACAATCTCTACAACATTCATGTTGTGGGGAATATGAGATGACAATCACATCTTGAGCTAAAACTGCCTTGAAGATAGGGATCAAACTAGGGGATTTTACACTGTCAAGCCTTAGAAACCCTAGCTTAAAACTTCTGAAACTCCTCAATCATGATGAGTTGGTCTAGGAATAATCCTTATAGCATCTCAATGCATCATTCCATGATCACATGGCTCTTGGATTAGGTCTCAACCCTCTCCAAATCATCAGTTGACCTAGGGTTGACCCAGTCAAACCCTAATTCCACCACTCATGGCTGAATCCTCTGAATTCTTGTACAATGACCTCTCTAGGCTTCATGATGGCTTTCAAGACATCTCATGAGCTTTCTCAAAGCTTCAAGTCCATTCTCATAGTCTCAGAATCATCTGAGGAGCTCCCACAACTCTCAAGTTATGAGGCACACAACCTTGGTTTCAACCAATCTCTCTGAGGATCTCTTGAGTTTTCTGACAAAGATATCAATCCTTGAACATTTGAATAACTCTCTTGGCTAGCTTCAAAGCCTCATACAACTCTTGATGGGTAAATAAATGTTGGTCAAATTTTGGGGTGCAACAGCTGCCCCTATTCAAACGGCTTGAACCTGACTGGGTGAGGAGCGAACGACTCTCAACCAATCAAGGTGCAAGACGGTTGAATACCGATGAACCCAAAAATTTGCCAACTGCATAAGTACACGGTACTCTAATGGGAACGAATCTTCGAACACTGCAATAATAGCTGCATGGCAACTAGCTGGAGGCATATTGATCTGAACCTTGTCGTCAGTTATCCACATTAAATTCCTCTATCATTGTCATCAGACACCTGACCTCGCAGTCAGGCATTCATGAAAATAAAGCGTCTGACATCGCCGTCGGACAACCAAAACACCCAACATCGCCGCTAGAAAACTAAATCACCTGACATCGCCGCCAGAAACAAACATCCAACATCGCCGCTGGAAAACTAAATCACCTGACATCGCCGCCAGAAACAAACATCCAACATCGCCGCTGGAGAACTAAATCACTTGACATCGCCGCCAAGTACTCAAAATAATCTGACTTCGCCGTCAACTCTCAACATCGTCTTCTGACTTCGCCGTCAACTCTCAACATCGTCTGACCTCGCCGTCAGGGTGAAGAAAATCCATTGGGGAAATATGAACTTGAATAATAGACTCTGTTGGAGAGAATAATAAGATGAACACGTGTCAATGATCTTGCTGAAGGTTCGGATACCACACATAGGTGAATGATACTCTGGCCGATAGGAACATCTTCGACACTAAGCATAACAGTTGCACGGCAACCCTGCTGGGGAATTTGTCACATGGTAACCGGTAATACATAGTCGATCATGCCATCAGGCATTCAAAGAACACTGTCGGGCATCAGCCGGACTTCAACCATCAGGTTGATCATGCCATCAGGCATTCAAAGACATCTGTCGGGCATCAGCCGGACTTCAACCATCAGGTTGATCATGCCATCAGGCATTCAAAGACATCTGTTGGGCATCAGCCGGACTTCATCAGAAACTCGGGAATAGAATTCTTGGTCAATCATGAGCCAGCTGGGAACATCTAAACCTCTGCCATCAGGCACTCCGCATCAGCTGAGAAAACTGCTTCATTAACACGGTCAGACTTCAATCATGGAGTCTTCAAGGGAGGTTTCAACTTCGCCGTTAGAAAACCTGCTGGGGATGACGCTTCGCCGCTGGGGAACCTGGAGAACTATCAAGTAACTCCGCTCCGGGGGGTCCAGAAATCATTCTGGACGAATCAACTCTGCTGAGGACCTTCAAGAATCATCTTGATCCCATAACTCTGCTGAGGACCTCAAGAATCATCCTGAGCGAATACTCTGTTGGGAATTTCAGGAATCATCCTAGGCAACCTTTACTGGAGACTCTAAGCATCAGCTTGAGCAACCAACTCTGGAGACTGCACCGGGTAATTAAGAATCATCTTAGGCAAACGACCCTGCTGAGGAATTCAAGAATCATCTTGAACTGAAGGCTTCACTGGGGATCTCAAGAATCATCTCGAGCAAGCGACTTCGTTGGGGAGAATTTCAGGAATCATCCTGAGCCATCAATCCTGCGGCGGAACACCTGGAAAACAAGAACGGTAACAACCTAGATCATGTTTATTATGTGTATGCTTCAGCGATGGCACAATGCTCCACACGGTGGAAATGCTATGCGTTTATGATAAATGCTATGCAATCATGCACAATGATGCGATCCCGTCAGCAAAATAAATACGAAGGGGGAATCCTCCTGTCGAGGAGATAGAACTACTCAGATAGAGGAATCATCCTGCTGAGGAGAACATGGTCACGCCAATCTCAATTGGACTCCGCAGGGGGCACAACCTCAGTTGGCTACTGCGGGGGAAACAACTTCAGTTGATTGCTGCAGGGGAATGAAGCTCTACGAGAACCTGGACCTGCTGAGGGAAAGCGATGTCAATCGCGGGAGTAAACTACGTGGCCTTCATGGCTACTTCTCTGGAGATAACGGCTATGTGGGGAAACAACTTCAGTTGATCAACACTCCGCTAGGGAAAACCAATCATGGCTTGAGCAGCTTCCAAGGATTCGGCTCTCTTGGGGTATCTGCAAACTCGGCTGAGGAAGGAGAAATCATTCTGCTTCGCTGGGGAGAGTACGACTCTGCGAGGGAATTTCAATTCCGTTGGAGAAGAAGGAATCATCCGACTACGGGGGAGAGTACAACTCTGGTGGGGAATTTCAATTCCGCTGGAAACTTCAGTCTGGACTATCAGTTGCTGCATACTTCGGCGTACGAATAGCTTCCTACGAAACCTGCACTTATGACCCGGTGCTGGGGGATGAACACGAGCTTCGGCGCCTGACTCAGCTGAGGAGATGACGTTCCATCAGGATACATCGGATTGGGGAGAGAATCATCTCTTCCTGGGGAAACATATCAATGCTCACGATCTCGCGCTCAGACTCTGCGGGGAGAGGCTACTGAACTCTGCTGGAGAAAGAGGAATCATCCTGCTTCGGGATGCGCACGGCGCACTGCCTGGAATATGCTACACCTGTAACAACACAAACAAACAGACAAGATACCCTTCTCAAAGGGACCTATCAAGGTTATTATCTCGTGACAATGTTCAAGTAATTCATTGTTTCAACAATCAGTGGCCTAGGCCAGCAAGTTTATGTATGCGTATTTTATCAAAAACATCGACGTTCTTTTTCGCAAACAAAACAGATAAATGCTAAACAGACAAACAGGAGTGCTGAATAGTATACATTTTATTGATAACGAACCCCTGAATGGATAAAAATGTTTTACAACAGATGCAAGCTCCTGGAATGAGGAAGCCGTGCAGAAATAAAACATAAATATACATCAGTATATACAAATGTCGGCAACGAGGCGTAGACGAACACCATGAGTTGATCCCTCTATGACCCACTCGACTTCGATACTTCTCCGACGCTTCAGCTTAGGAAGAGATTGATTCAGATGAACGGCCCTCAGGTCTTCCGAACCACTAAACAAAGAAAGTCCACACGCGGAACGCAGTCATTTGCTTTTTCAAATCCTTAACTTTTGCGTGAACCGCCCTTTGCGGGTTTTCAGTTCACCGGGATACCCTTTTTTGCCGAAGCCGCCCAGTGTAGGTTTTCGACTTCGCGGGTGTACCTTTTTTCAATTTATATCCCTAATTTTTGCCCGAACCTTTTATTCTGTTTTTGGTTCGCCGGGATGCCCCTTTTTTGCCTGGACTCTCCTTTTTTGTCCAGCGGGTCGCTTTCAAGCAAAGTATTTTTTAACTGCGTCCGCGTTTACCGGGGATGCAAAATCTTCACCATCCATCATGGATAACAACAAAGCTCATCCCGAGAAGACCTTGCTGACGATGTACGGACCTTCGTAATTCGGAGTCCACTTGCCCCGGTGATCGGAGTGTGGAGGAAGAATCTTCTTCAGGACGAGATCACCCGTCTGAAAGCATCTATGACGCACCTTCTTATCGTAAGCTTTCTCCATTCGGCTTTGGTATAGACGACCAAACGCAATCGATGCTAACCTCTTCTCGTCCATCAGGCTGAGTTGGTTCAGACGATTCGTAATCCATTTTGCCTCGTCGAGTTTCACATAAACCAAAACTCGCAAAGAAGGGATCTCCACTTCTAACGGTAGGACAGCTTCCATACCGTACACTAAGGAGAAAGGAGTTGCCCCGGTTGACGTACGTACCGTCGTACGATAACCGTGCAGTGCAAATGGCAGCATCTCGTGCCAATCTTTGTAGGTCACAACCATCTTCTGAACAATCTTCTTTATGTTCTTGTTGGTCGCTTCAACGGCGCCATTCATCTTCGGCCGGTAAGGAGATGAGTTGTAATGTTCAATCTTGAAGCTCTGGCACAGCTCCTTCATCATCTTGTTATTCAGATTCGAACCATTATCAGCAATGATCCGCTCGGGAATTCCGTAACGACAGATGATATCCCTCTTTATGAATTTAGCCACTACCTACTTGGTCACATTAGCGTACGAGGCTGCCTCCACCCACTTGGTGAAGTAGTCGATAGCTACCAGAATGAAACGATAACCGTTAGATGCAGTGGGCTCGATCTTGCCGATCATGTCGATGCCCCACATGGAGAACGGCCACGGGAAGGACATGACATTCAACGGGCACGGTGGCACATGAACTTTATTAGCATAAATCGGGCATTTATGACATCTCCTCGCGAATCTGAAGCAATCCGACTCCATCGTCAGCCAGTAGTATCCTGCTCTCAGGATCTTCCTCGTCATAGCATGCCCGCCTGCGTGCGTACCAAATGTGCCTTCATGGACCTCTTCCATGAGCATACTCGCCTCTTTCTCATCTACACATCTGAGTAGCACGAGATTATGGTTTCTCTTATACAACACTCCATCAGGATTGAGATAAAAATTTCCAAACAGCCTCCTCAGAGTCTTCTTATCCTGGGTTGACGCACTCGCAGGATATTCCTTAGTCATAAGGAAAGTCTGGATGTCATGGAACCATGGCTTGCCGTCGGCGGCTTCCTCGATTGCAAAGACAAACGCAGGTCTATCAAGACGCGAAAGGACAATTCTTGGAGCCTCATTCCAAAAATTGACTTTATACATTGAAGCCAACGTGGCTAAGGCATCAGCCATCTGGTTTTCAGCCCTGGGCACATGATGGAGTTCCACTCGATCAAAGAACGGAAGTCGCCTTCTGGCATAATTCATGTATGGCACCAGATTCGATTGACGAGTCTCCCAGTCCCCTTTAATTTGGTTGATCACAAGCGCTGAGCCACCGTATACGTCTAGATTCTTGATTCACAAATCAATTGCCTCTTCTAGACCCATGATGCATGCTTCGTACTCCGCCTCATTATTGGTGACTGGAAACGTCAGTCTCGCAGTGAAAGGGATATGGGATCCGTGGGGAGTCGTGATGATGGCCCCGATGCCACTTCCATAGGAATTAACCGCTCCATCGAATATCAATTTCCACTGGGATTTCCTATCGGGCCCCTCGTCGGGCAACGGCTCATCGCAATCCTTCGCTTTGAGAAACATAATATCCTCGTCAGGGAATTCAAATTTCATCGGCTGGTAATCCTCGATCGGCTGTTCGGAAAGGTAATCAGACAATACGCTTCCCTTGATGGCTTTCTGGGACACGTACTGAATATCATATTCTGTTAACACCATTTGCCATCTGGCAATCCTACCCGAAAGAGCCTGCTTCTCGAAGACGTACTTGATCGGATCCATCTTCGAAATTAGCATGGTGGTGTGATTGAGCATGTACTGTCGTAAATGTTTGGCAGCCCAGGCTAGTGCACAACACGTCTTCTCCAGCATCGAGTATCGAGATTCACAGTCAGTGAACTTTTTACTCAAATAGTAAATGGCATGCTCCTTTCTGCCCGTCTCGTCGTGCTGACCGAGGACACACCCCATACTATTCTCAAGAACTGTCAAGTACATGATTAATGGCCGTCTAGCCACTAGGGGTATCAAGATTAGAGGTTCTTGAAGATACTGCTTTATCTTGTCAAATGCCTTCTGGCAATCCTCATTCCAAGTAATCGCCTGATCTTTCTTTAAAAGCTTGAACATCGGTTCACACGTGGCCATGAGCTGAGAGATAAACCTTGCAATGTAGTTTATTCTGCCCAAGAAACCACGAACTTCGTTTTCTGTTTTCGGCGCTGGCATTTCTTAAATGGCTTTTATTTTCGCAGGATCAACCTCGATGCCTCGTTCACTTACAATAAACCCCAGTAACTTTCCGGACCGTACTCCGAAAGTACATTTGTTAGGATTCAGCCTCAACCTGAATTTCCTAAGCCTCTTAAAAAGCTTCAATAAGTTGACCAGATGCTCTTTCTCCGTTTGGGACTTCGCAATCATGTCATCAACATAGACTTCAATCTCATGATGAATCATGTCATGAAACAAAGTTACCATTGCTCGTTGGTAAGTGGCCCCTGCGTTCTTCAGACCGAAGGGCATTACCTTGTAGCAAAATGTTCCCCAGGGGGTGATAAACGTCGTTTTCTCCATGTCCTCCGGCGCCATCTTGATCTGATTGTAACCGGAGAAGCCATCCATGAACGAAAACACGGAGAACTGGGCTGTGTTGTCGACCAACACATCGATATGAGGCAACGGGAAATCATCTTTAGGACTCGCCCTATTCAAATCCCGATAATCGACGCACATGCGTACCTTACCGTCCTTCTTCGGTACAGGCACTATGTTGGCAACCCACAGAGGGTAAGTGGTGACCGCTAAGAAGCCAGCATCAAGCTGTTTCTGCACTTCTTCTTTGATCTTAACGGCCATATCTGGTCTCATCCTCCTAAGCTTCTGCTTAACGGGAGGGCAATCTTCTCGCAGCGGCAAGTGGTAGACCACGATGTCCGTGTCAAGTCCGGGCATATCTTCGTATGACCAAGCAAAGACGTCACTATACTCTCGAAGCATCTCGACCAATCTCTGCTTGACATCACTCTGCAGCGCAGCCCCTATCCTGACGTTCCTGACGAGCTCTTTAGAACCCAAATTCACGATCTCAATCTCCTCTTCATGAGGCAGAATAACTTTTTCCTCTTGTTTCAACAAGCGGGCCAACTCCTCAGGAAGGTCTTTGTCTTCATCAATCTCTTCTTCGGCTTGATAGATCGGGCAATCGAAGTCGAAGTGGGCCGTAGAAGGTCCAGAGTCGATGTCATCTGTTATGTGGATCCTGCAATAACAAGGGTTAAGTTTAAACAAGGATATGCAGGTTAGCACAAACCCCATTACCATTTTATTGTTTTTCAAAACAAATATAAAACAAGAATAACAGAGAACACAAAATTTGAATACGAAGAAAACGCCTTTGATTTATTAACAAAATGCATGTACATAATCCAACAAGGCCCTGACAATAAAACCATTATGCCCCGGGTAGGACATAGGGTTGTACAATGATTGGAAAAAGTAAATCATTACTCTTCACTTGTCAGCTGGATGATATCCTTGATGGTCCAATTGTTGAGGCCCTCGCCCGACTTGCTTGGCTGAATCCAAGAGTCGAGATCACAATCGCTATCCCCGCTGTCTTCAAACGCCGCGTTGATGCTTTCGAAGATCACTCCGCCACTGGTAAATAGGATCGGCCCCTTACCCCGTGACACACTACTAGATGAAGAAGAGGAAGCTTCAGCTCCGGGAGAATACCCCAACCCAAATTTATCCTGCTTGTTGGGTATCTCCAAAATACGCCCCCAGCCTGGGGTAGATCCAGCTTCGACGACGGCCCGAGCTTCTTTGAATGAGGAGAGATTCATCTCTGGCTTTTCTGTGACTACAGGAGCTACCTCTTTCACTTTGACGGCCTCGAACGCTTGGCAGAGAGTTTCATGGATTTCGCCATCCATTTCAACATACTTAAAGGATGACAAATGGCTCACCATTATGTCCTCCTCGCCGCATACGGTTACTATGCTTCCCTCGACAGCATATTTGAGCTTTTGGTGCAACGTGGAGGTCACGGCACCAGCAGCATGGATCCATGGCCGGCCCAAGAGACAACTGTAGGCAGGCATGATGTCCATAATATAAAAGACCGTGTCGAACGTTTCCGGGCTGACTTGGATCGGCAGGGTCACCTCCCCGAAGACTTGGCATTTAGTTCCGTCAAATGCTTTCACCACCAGATCACTGGGCGTGCAAAGCAATCCGCGAGTGTCCAACTTCATTAATGCCTTCTTCGGAAGAACATTAAGCGACGAACCCGTGTCTACTAGCACGTGCGACATGATTGTGCCCCTACACTCTATCGAGATGTGCAGGGCGCTGTTGTGATTTCTCCCTTTTGGTGTCAGCTCTAAGTCTGTGAAACCTAGCCCATTGCCAGCATTAACATGGGCTACCACCTCTTCTAGCTGATTCACCGATATCTCTTGCGGTACGTAGGCAGCGTTCAATACCTTCAGTAGCGCGTTGCGGTGCGCTTCAGAACACAGCAACAGGTTGAGAATAGAAATCTTCGAAGGCGTCTGATGGAGATGGTCTACAATCTTGTAGTCGCTCTTTTTGATTTACCGCATAAACTCCTCGGCATCTTTGACCAGCAAATCTTTCTCTACCCCACACGGGGCCTCTTCGACGACTTTGCTTTTACCCTTATCGGCCGCATCAGCTCTGACCGCTTTATCCGCCACAACCTCTGGCGGTGCAAACACTCTTCCGCTACGGGTAATACCACTGATTCTTGCGAGATTCTCCACAGTCGACCCATACGGCTCCAGTTCCAACCTCTGTCCGTTGCAATAGACTTCAGCCCCATAATGCCACGGAACGGTGTTAGTGCTCTCAAATGGTATCGGCCCAGCTTTGGTAATAGTGATGGGGGCGGTCTGGGTGCAACAATAGTTATTGGCTGGAGAGGGATGGTGATGGTGGCGACTTCATCGGCCTGCTTCAACACTACCTCTCCTGATACACTTTCAGCCTTCCGGCTAAACTGCAAAATCCCCTCAGTCATCAGACTTTGAATTCCTTCGACCAACTGCTCACATCCACCAGAATGTGTGGCATAGTCCATGCATAGTTCTCCGCACCCTGGAAAGAACCCTCTTTTCAGCAACTTAGCTTTAACGAAGTTAAGCGGCGTCTTTAGGTCTTTGACATCAGTCAACAAATCTGCACACTCTTCTTCGATAATGGCGTTCACTCCGCCTCCCCTATGATTCGGCATAGGATTCTTCGTGACATTGGGCGCATTATCGGAGAAGTTGATGATCTTGGCATCTACCAGGTCCTGCACCTTGTGCTTAAAGGCTTTGCAGTTCTCGATTGTGTGGCCTGGTGCCCCTGAGTGGAAATCGCAAGCGGCATTTGCATCGTACCCTGGTGGAGGTGCCCCCGTCAAGGGAGCCATTGTCCTCTTCTAGACCAACTGAAGCTGAAGCAAGGTCTGCAAGAGTTGCGCGTACGACATGGGCGGTGCCTCGAAGTGACGGTTTGCTAGAGGTGCCCGATTCTGGTACTTTCTATATCCCTGCTGATTCAGTTGCTGCTGCTGCTGCGGCTGCGGAGCTGCTGGGATATTTATGCTGGCTACCTGCTGCTGAGGGCCCTTGCCCTTCCTTCGAGCGTTGGTCACAACACTCGCATCTCCTTCTCGTCTTTTACCAGCATAAGGTTTCTTTCCACCTCCTCCAGCTGAGGATGACTCACCTTGAATTTTCCCGATCTTGATTCCATTCTCGACGTGCTCGCCCATGATAATGAGAGCTGAGAACGTCCCAGACATACCACTGACTAACTTTTCATAGTAAACCCCCGGGAGGGTGGCAACAAACATCTGCACGAGCTCGCGTTCAACCATCGGCGGCTGAACCCGGGCTGCCAACTCACGCCACCGCTGGGCGTACTCCTTAAACCCTTCATTATTCCTCTGCGATAGGTTCTGCAGCTGGACTCGGTTCGTAGCCAAGTCGATATTGTACTGATAGTGGTGCACAAACGCTTCAGCAAGATCTTTCCATGTGCGTACACTAGTGGGTTCTAGACCCATGTACCACTCGAGGGATGGCCCAGAAAGACTATCTTGGAAGAAGTGCATCAGCAACTTCTCGTCTTCGGAATAGGCAGACATCTTCCTGTAGTACGATCGCAGGTGGACACGAGGGCAGGTGGTGCCCTTATATTTCTCAAAGTCAGGCACCCTGAACTTAGGAGGTACCTTGAAATCAGCAGTTAACCTCAGCTTGGACATATCAACGCCCAACGTATTCTGATTCTCAATATCTCTCATTTTATCTTCAAGTGCTTTGAATCTGAGCCGCGCTTCAGCATTCAGCTCCCCTTCAGCACCCCTTTGAGAGAATACATCATCCTGATGATCCTCAAGCCATGGTTGAGGCACCAACAGATTCCCGACGCCTGCATTGCCGTTGCCCGACCCGATATTGACATTAGCTCCCAGACTCCCATTACCGACGCCCGTCGTATTGAGTCCGATGTTGGCCATCACATTGCCATTAGCACTGCCGTTGCCTCCGGCCACAAGGACACCATTCTGTGGAGTATCAACTGGTGGAGGAGTAGGCACGGTCCCACCGTGAAGTATGTCGTTGCTATCAACCCTGGAGATCAAAGGCTGAACCAAAGTCCTGAGCTGGTCCTGGCCATTGGCGACCACTTGCATGAGTTCCATGAAGTGATCCATCCTCTCGCGGAGCTCCTGAACATCTGTCTGCACTTGATCTATGATCCTGGTCTGATTAGCTCTAGTCGGATAACAGTGAATTAGTCTCTGATCAATTCTGGAACCACCGGAAACAGTCTGGGACCTGTAAACCTGAAAAACCTGTAAACACTAAAAGGTTAGGAAAAACAACAAAATGCTCGTCATGCAAATGCTTCATGCAAATGCATGCGTGTGTCTGTGTGTTTGGGAGATTTCACCCGATCCTAGTGCCTGAGTGCCAGTGCTGATAATAATAATAAGAAGAAGTCTGAGTCCAATTATGGAAACAACAATCTCATATATCAGGAAAGCCTATCAAGGCAGTACATAGCATCAGCGAGTACAAGATGAATCAACAGCGTGACCTCAGCCAACAAGCCTGGTGATGGTCAGCATACAACAATGATCAAAACAAAAAGGAATACAAATAGTCAAGTACAGCCACGGACGCGATACTCTTCTAACAACTCCTTCGTCTCTGGATGATCTGGCAGAGTGAGCAACCCCTCGACGAGTAGTTCCCTCTGCACAATGGTATACTGAAGTCCTTCGATTGAACCTTCCCATGCTCCTTCGCCGAAGCAATCTTCTAGATTCCGCTTCTTGGACTCAAACGTCAGCTTGCGCTCCTTCAGGTTAGCGAGAGCTTTGTTGAGCTGGCCTTCGGCGGCGTATCTGCGGGCGGTTTCTTCATCAAACCTCTTTTCACTGTCCTTCACCTAGGCTTCCAGCTTGGAGATCTGCAGCATCAGCTTATCCTCCCGCTCTTTTCTGGTGGCCAGGGAAGCCTTCCAATGCTGGTTGAACTTGGATATCCTCCGATATGCCTCGTCCAAGTGCTGCTTCTTCATAGCGAGTACGTCGTTGACAGCTTTGAAGTCTCGACCCATGCGCTCACGCTCGGCTATCTGCTTAGTCAGGTCTGTACCTAGCTGGTTCACCAACTCTATCTGCCTTTTGAAAGAATGAACGACTTCGTTCCTCTCGCTTCGGAGCTGAGCTAATTCCTTCTCCAGTTCTTCGTTTGCCCGCTTAAATTCATCCTGCTCGGCTAACACCAGATTATGCTGTTGAATGGGCACAGTTGTAGGCTCTTCGATTGACGGAGGGCTTTCTGGCTTGGCATGAGGAAACGACATCCCTATAGCATTGGCCCTGGCTCTAATCCAAGTCAAATACGGAGGGTAGGCTTGATTGTTGCTTTTTCCCAGCAATGGATTTCCTTGCTTACTGATACCATTCCACGCGCGCTGAAGCTTGGACAACAGATCCCCCTCTAGAATACCCGTGAGGTACAAAGATTCCTGTACCTCTTCATCCTTCGGCGGAGTTCTCAAGGCATACGCGAACTGGCGGACCAACAACGACGGATTGTAGTTTATACAACCCTTCCTACCTATCAGAGGCACATTTGGAAACCCGCTGCAACTGAAGATCACCTCAGTACCCAACCTATCTCTGTCGAACCAGTCAATATCCTCCGCAGATAAACTCATCAGGCGCTCAGGCCACTCGGCTGTGGCTGCAGACAAGACAAAAGGACCCCTCTTGGGCAGATGGCTATCAAGCCACTTGTACAGCAGGGGTACGCAGCACGAGACATTCTTCCCCCTCCTGTTCTCATTTTTGTAATGGACTGAGTGATAGACATCTCCTATCAAGGTAGGGACTGGATTCCCTGAAGCAAAGATGTGAAACGCATCAAAGTCTACAAAATCGGGCATGTTGGGGAACAGAATAATGTCGTATATGCATAGAGCGAGGATGGCATTGAACGCGCCCCAACATCTGTCCTTGGCACACTGCTGCGCCTTACCTACTAGAAACTGCAAGGAGAACCCAGGAACCTTGTTCCAACTAGTCAATACTAACTCGGAGGCGTCCAAATGAAGTGAAGGAGCTAAACCAGCCAGATCAGGATCAGCATCCATGTGAACAAAAGGCATCTGCCTCCTGATAGGAACACCTAGCAAATCAGCATATTCTTCCAGCGTGGGTGCGAGAACAAAATTCCGGAAAGTGAAACATCTCAGCGGAGGGTCGTAGAACTGCAGCATAGCGTGCAACCCATTCACCTCGAATGCAGAAGGCTTATGAACCAAACTGAGCAACCTGCCGTAAGATTTCCTAAACTCATCCATCACAGAATCATCTGCTAGAGCTATCAAACCAGTCAACTTAACCACATCGGGGACAGGGAACTTGTAAGCCACGGTCTTCCTCAGAGAGCCCATAACAATACAATAGGAGGAAAGAAATCCTGGATCGGGGAAAACGGTACCTGCAACACAGACACACGTTAATGAAATGCAAATGAACATGCAAACTAATGCAAAATGCAATCATGCAATAAGAGGCCAAGGCAACTGGTGCTGTGGAGATTCTGTATCAACAAAACCATTATCTTTCTCTATCAAGAACAACCACTGCATCTGATAATAAGAGAACCCCGGTGTAGGACCACAAATCTGATCTGCCAAGAACAACCATCTAATAGGGCCATATACATAGGATCATAATTCTGCTCTGTCAAGAACAACTATCTGATAATAAGGACCTCAGATGTAGGATCAAGAAATATCTGCTGATGAGGTCTTCAGACCCTAATCAAAACTCTGCCCTATCAAGAACAAACATACAGCTGCTGATGAGATCTTCAGACCCCACTCAAAAATCTGCTCTATCAAGAACAAACAACATCTGTTGATGAGATCTTCAGACCCCACTCAAAAATCTGCTCTATCAAGAACAAACAACTGATGACAAAACCTCTGCTCTATCAAGAACAGACATACACCTGATGATAAGATCCTCTGATCAAAACCTGCTCTATCAAGAACAGACATACACCTGATGATAAGATCCTCTGATCAAAACCTGCTCTATCAAGAACAGACATACACCTGATGATAAGATCCTCTGATCAAAACCTGCTCTATCAAGAACAGACATATCTGCAACTGAGAAACCCTGGTACCAACAAAACCGATTCACTGTCAAGAAAACCAGGTAGTCTGAAGGTCGAGGTTTCCTGCAATGAACCCAACCCTGCTCACAGGTATGGACCTAAACTGACTCAAGTTCGGCATCCTATGCGTTTATCAGCGTCACAGACATTCAAGAGGGGTGATACGATACCCAGAAGGTGTGGCATCACCAGCTCATGAAGCGGCCTCACTCGGCTGAATCACAAATAATCGGTCCCCAGAGTCGACAATCCACCAAACCAGCAACTGTCTCAACCCAAAGGGTTGAAAGAGAAGCCAACCGGATGAACCTCGTCTGAGCGTGGATTTCATGAGACACTAGTGCCTGCAAAGCAAGCACGCACCCACTAATTTCCACTCTAAGTCTATGGTGCACTCAAGCCTGGGTCTGGCTTCTCACTCATCAGAACTCCCATCCCACGACAGCACAGATAATCATATCATACTGAATATAAAATGCGGGAAATAAAGTGCGAGAAGTAAAATGCGATAGAATAAAACCACCCGTCCAAGTAAACATACAAGCGTTAGGATTGACTCTCGCAGGGAACCGTCGAGGTCCCCAGCAGAGTCGCCAGCTGTCGCTTGCGCGAAAATAAGGTGCCGGTACAACAGAAGAGTCGCCACCTTTCGTTATTTATCCCTCAGAGCGGGAAAGGAAACGATCGGAAAAACCTAACGAAAAAGGGTAAGACAAGGTCGTCGCAACCATTGTCTGGGTTCGGGAGTCGGTTACGCAAGGGGAAGGTATTAGCACCCCTCACGTCCGTCGTACTCGACGGGATCCTCGCTTGTTGTGTTTACTTGGATGGGTTGGTTTTATTCTATCTACCTATCAAGGCTGGCTTAAAACAAAAAGAAAATGACTCGGCAAAGCGTCGCACTTTATGCCTACGTATTCTCATCAGAGAATGAGAAATCAGAGTCAACGTAGTTCGGCCTACGACGGGTTATGGGGGAAGGTAACTCGCCAATACATCAGTATTGTGCCTACGTACTCTCAACAGGTATGAGAGATCAGAGCTCACGTAGTTCGGGAAACTACGGTTTATTTCCTGTCTTTTACGAAAGAAGTGTTTTTTATTGTGTTTGCGATTTCAATCGCACTAGAGACTATGACCTGAGAGTGAATGCGCCGCATGTCACCCAAAGGATACCATACTAAACATCCAGACTGTGGAAAAGAAACTCTCCCACAATCCTTTCTCAGATAGCTTAAGGCTCGTAACGTACGAAAGAAATCATTCATGATTATTGTATCTTAAACTATTTTGAGATGAGAAGAGAACAGGCCCAACTAGGAGGGAGACTATCAAGTCCTACTGTTGTCATGCCAAGGATTCATCCTATGGTTGAGGTTTGAACAGGGAACTCCTAGAAGTTGTCATGCATAGGTTTCAACCTAAAGTTCTATCATCAATTCCTTATCAAAGGAAATGAGAGTCCTAAGGGATCATGTCAATGATACACCAAAACAGACAAAGCATCAGCTTAACAGTAAAATGCATGCAATGCAAGTGAGGGAGGAAATGTGTGTGGGGCTTCAGCCTCCACAAGCTCATCTCAACCTCAAGCCAGAATGGATAACAGTAATCATACTGAAATGTAAAACATGCTATCAAGCAATATACAGTAAACTGCAATCATACAGATAAGGTGAAATAAAATGCCAGCAGGCAAACAAACCACATGGGCAAGGGAGCTGGGCTCTACCGAATACGTGCAAGCAAAGCCACACAGTAACAATACAAGCAGAGGGAGCAACTCAACCTCTAGTGCAATCATGCTCCTAGATTCTACTTATTCTAGATATGGACTTATTCTAATGCATCAAGCAAGTCAAACAAAACACATCAATACAGAAAAGAAAAAGACAAGAGAACAAATCAACTCCTCTCTCAACTCCAAGCTTCAGCTCTTCCAATAGCAACACAGTCTTCAGACTTCAATTACTCTTGACAAATATCAATTTGCTTTTCCAGGTTTCAACCCTTCAACATAAGTTTCAACTTATCTCTTCCTTTAAGCTTCAGCTTCTTGATCAACTCCACCTTTAGGCTTCACTATCAATCATAAGTATCAACTTAGCTCCTTTAGGATCCCCAAGTATCAAGGCAAGTATCAACTTCCTTTGTTCTTCAAGCTTCAGCTCTTCAGAATCAATCTCAATCACTTAGAAGTGTCAACTTCATCCTTCAGTTCTTTACTTCATCTTCAGGGGTATTCAAGTATCAACTTGCTCTTGTTGCTCTTCAAGCTTCAGCTGGAATGGCAATACTCAAGGATTCATCCTCTTCTACACTCTTCATTGAAGTCTTCATCTTCAAGCTCAAGCTCAGCATCTCTCAAGATAATCAAACCAGAGGAAATCACTTATTGGATAAGCTGGGGATATTGAACTGCTTATTGACCACCAAAGGTGACCTATAAGGGTTCAACATCAAAGGAATGGTTCCCTCAAAAGTTCTACTTCCTAGGTACTATCACTTATCCCTCCAAAGGAGAGAGGTGAATACCATGGAAGGACTTTGAATCATAGGGAGGAATGGAGGTGAAAGATACCATCCATGTTTGAGAAAGAAGTTATCTAAGTCTAAACTCTTCCTAATCCCTAACCCTAAAACCATCAACAAAACAAATAAGATCAAGCTCTCAAGCTCCTCAATGCTCCTACTATGCTCCTCAATGCTCCTTAGAACAATACCAAGCTCTCCAAGCCCACAAAGCAAAGCAAACAACAATACAAGCCCACAAGGGCAACACAAACAATCATCAACTACAAAAAATCATCTAAAAATAGTATACTACTATATTAAATCCTAATATAATTTCTAAGGGATCCTACATACCTACCCTTAATTCCCTATATGTCCCATAGTCTAATTTGTCCTAAAAACCCAAAGTTCTAATGTTATTGTGGACCTATGTTAAGGATTAACCTAGTTCTATACAACCTAAAATCATCTAAGCAAAACTAGTCTAAAATTCATCACAAAATTATGTAATAAATCCAGGGGGAAGATAAAACTTATATTTAACTATACTAAAATGAATGGCCTAAAAATGTTAAGGGAACTGCCTAAACAAAATTCTACAAAATCATGGATCAACATAAAAGAAATAAAATGCAATAAAAGTAGAAAATACACAAAAAATATTAAAATGCATGAAATGTTTTATGTATCAATTTTATGTTTTTCTTGACAACAATATGAAGTGGGAGAAAAAACTCCCATTAAAAAATCTTTAATTTTCAAATTGTTATGATTTTTCAAATATTAATGAAAAATGGAGGAAAATAAAATGAAATATGGAAAGATGGGGTGCAGAGAGTAAACATATCTAGTTCAATACACGCATGGGCCCAGACTTGGGGGTTCAGATAGTAAGTGCGCTAGGCCCATTTATTAAACAGAAAATAAATGATAAAACATACAGAAAATGAAAAATCCACGGTGAGAATAGCAATGATATTCAGCGCAAAATCCAATGGGCCATGGCTAGGGGGTGTGTAGAGTCATTGGATCCACTTAAGCCCAAAACTCCTTTAATGAAACGCCGCGTTTCATTGTAGTTTAGATTCCCTCCTAAAATGGAATTGAATCGTGGCCCTCAGATCCAATTCTCAGTCAACCAATCTTGCTTGATCTAATGGCTGGGAGGTTGTCTTCAACCTCCAGCTAGGGTTTGCTGAAACCACCATGGAAATGCAGAACATGAAGCTTCATCTTCCTCAACTCGTGCACTCCCATTTCTCCATCAAAACTTAAAGTTTAAAACCCTAACATGCTCCATTTTTCATGCTGAACACAATCATAATCTCAAATTCCATTGAATCTCCCTCAAACTTGAAACCCGATAGCAACTTCAAATTATTGATCAAGAACCAATCTTAACAATTCTCAAAATTAAAGGTCCTAATCTCATCCTCATGCTTCCCTGAACATTTCTTGCTATTAAACTAGGCTTATCTCTCAAGATTCAGCAAGATACAAGGTTAAACAGAAATGGTGTCCACTATCCAATCTTCACCAATTCCCTTCAAACTTTCCAAAATCCATCACCTATGTGTCTCTAACCTTTCTACACTAACAAACTAACCTAATTATGCATAAAACATGGTGTAATGAAGAATTTTCAAACCTGGTTAATCTTTATGAACAGATGATGAAATCCACCAATTCAGACCTTGAAACTCTTCAGAAAGTTTCCCTAGATGCCAATCTTGCTACTGTTTGCAACAATTTTGATGGAGGAAGCCTCAATCTCAGAATTCGATTCTGACTTGCCACCTTGAAATTTCAATCACCAACTCTTCAATTCACCATGGATTTGATCTCAATTCAATCTGCACAGCTTCACTATGATGTAAGGAATGTGTTTGAATGGAAAGAATGAATGGAAATGAAGAAGAATGAAGAAATGAAACTTGACTTGCAATGGAAGATTCTTGATCTCACTCTCTCTTCTCTGCACCATTTCTCACCAACCTTGCATCTGAGCAAGTGATACATGTTATATAGAGTGGTTTAGAATCATCTAGAACCATCTAGGACCATCCAATGAGTATTTGAACTTCTCATGTCATGACATTTTGATTTCAATTCTCCTTATGTGCTATCTCATGCCAAGCTTCTTGTAACCTTTGATTCTGACTTGAAATTCTCCCCACATGAGATTTATGATGTGTTACAATGCATAACCACCTTGTTTATTGAGTTTTGTTGAGTCTTGCTTTGGTACCTTAAGATGCAAGTAAGCCATTTTTAAGGCAGCCCTATGATCTAAGCCCCAAATCAAAATTGTGGCTGAACCATTGTTCTTATAATGTCCTTTGGAGTCAAAATGATCTATTATATGACATGGTTTGCATGTATAACTTGTGATTTCCAATTTTCAATTTCACCTTATTTAACTTATGCCTCCATTTTAGGCCATTTTTATCACTTTTTGATACAAGCCTTTTCAACATCTCATGACCTACCTACTAGCCTTAAAACATCATTCTAAGCAAGTTTGATGTTGAAGATTTTTCCATTTGAAACTTGGAAATAGGAGATATGGCCTTATGCTTGAAATGACCTATAACCTCCAAATGACCAAAATGCCCTTGACTTGTCAAAGCCATAAGTTGAGTTCTACAAATCCTATCAAGGACTCCTAGTACTATCTAGAAAGCTAAGAAGATTATCCACAACATTCATGTTGACCAAGACTTCATAGGAATCATCATACTAGGGCAAAAGCTGGATGCAAGTTGGGTGACTTTGAAGGACCCATATTCACATACCTCAGATGACCTGTAATTTGTCAAAGCCATAACTTGAGCTTTGCAAATCCTATCAAGGACTTATAGTACTCAAATTAAAGATAAGAACAATCTCTACAACATTCATGTTGTGGGGAAGATGATATGACAATCACATCTTGAGCTAAAACTGCCTTGAAGATAGGGATCAAACTAGGGGATTTTACACTGTCAAGCCTTAGAAACCCTAGCTTAAAACTTCTCAAACTCCTCAATCATGATGAGTTGGTCTAGGAATCATCCTTATATCATCTCAATGCATCAGTCCATGATCACATGGCTCTTGGATTAGGTCTCAACCCTCTCCAAATCATCAGTTGACCTAGGGTTGACCCAGTCAAACCCTAATTCCACCACTCATGGCTGAATCCTCTGAATTCTTGTACAATGACCTCTCTAGGATTCATGATGGCTTTCAAGACATCTCATGAGATTTCTCAAAGCTTCAAGTCCATCCTCATAGTCTCAGAATCATCTGAGGAGCTTCCACAACTCTCAAGTTATGAGGCACACAACCTTGGTTTCAATCCTTTCTCTCTGAGGATCTCTTGAGTTTTCTGACAAAGATATCAATCCTTGAACATTTGAACAACTCTCTTGGCTAGCTTCAAAGCCTCATACAACTCTTGATGGGTAAATAAATTTTGGTCAAATTTTGGGGTGCAACACCCCACAGGTAGGATTCTAAAACGGGTAGGTGCCTAGAGTCATGGATATCCTTCAAAGATATTACAGCCATGACAAAGCCTCATCATGACAATAATATCCTCAAAATAATCTCCTCTAGGTGAGGTCCTCGTATCTTCAACGCGAGAAAGACTTCTCGGAGGCATCAACTACACAACCATCGACACACGGATTCTAGAAAAAGGTTCTCAGAGTCATAGATCGAGGTTGAAAATATTACTGTAAGAGAGTAATACATTCAAGGGATCTCCTTTGATTGGGGCGTTCGTATTAATTCACAAAGAATTAACACTACCAACCACCATGGATAAAATGATTAATGGTCCTTGGGATCAATGACTCAAACTCAAAAACATTATTGCCATGGCAAAGACTCACCACCACAATAATATCTCCAAGGAATCTACTCCAAGCGGGGTTTTCGCTTCAACTCGACGTGAAAGACTCCACGCAAGTCTCCACTATACAACCACCATCCTAATCCTAAGGTTATACTCGGACTCGGGTGTAGAGCCATCTCACAAAGTAACCATAAGCATAGCAATCCCCACAATGCCTCAAGCACAAGTAACCAAGACAAGGATACCAACAAATAAGCGAGAAGAAAATAAAAACAAAAAGCTAACAACTCGAGCTAAGATAGGCTCGACTCTCTCTTGCATGGAGCAATAGTCCCCAGCAGAGTCACCACCTGTCGCACCTCGAAAATTCATTTCGAACATACGACCCTCGCGCAAAAGGCCCGGAAATGCGGTTTGACAGAGTCTCCACCGAACTTTATTTTTCCCGAATAAACGGGAGAGAAAAATATCGAGAAAACCTCCTAAACGCGGAAGGAACACGGCCGTCGCAACCTGATGTTCCTGGGTTCGGGAGTCGGTTACGCGAGGGGAAGGTATTAGCACCCCTCACGTCCGTTGTTCTCAACAGGAACCTCTTAATTCGAGTTGTGATGGATGTTAGCTAAACTTAATTCTTCTCTTCTCACTACTAAATGCTAAAGCGATACTAAAGGGATAAAGATGCTAGGGGAAAGGGGGTGGTTAGGAGAATGGGGTGCTCGCCAAGGATTGGGGCCCTTGTGCCTACGTATGCTCATTCGGACGAGAATGAGAAATCAGAGCGTTGTAGTTTGACTACGGGAAAGGATGTGGGAAAATGGAAGGTGAAGGAGATTGTGCTCGCCAAGATCATCGCAATCTTGTGCCTACGTATCTTACATTCAAGAGTGAATGAAGAATCAGAGCGTTCATAGTTCGTGGTACGACCACGAAAAAACGGGTTTGAATTGGATTTGAAGTGAGTACGGATGACGATTACTCGAAGTTTAAGAAAGACTTCTCGGACCCAAGTAATCGGGAGAGCGAACCAAATACTTGGAACACTCTCTTTTTCATCATGAAGAAATGATATGTTTGAAAGGATAAGGTTGAAATGATGACGATCACTTGAGGCCTAAGAAAGACTTCACAGACCCCAAGTAATCGGGAAAGCGAATCAAATACTTGGAACTCTCTCTTTTTCATCGAAAAGGAAGGTTGTTTGAATGGTGAGGTTGATTGGATGATGACTACTTGAAGCTTAAGAAATGCTTCTCGAACCCAAGTAGTCGGGAGAGCGAACCAAAGACTTGGAACCCTCTCTTTTTCATCGAAAAGGAAGTTGTTTGAGTTTGAAGTGATGTTTGGAAGGATGAGTAGTTGGAGATGATTGAATGTTGTCGAGTTGTTAATGTTATTTAAAGGCGTCAGTTGCTCACACACGAATAAGATATCTCGCATATAAACAACTGAAAGCAAGATCAAAGACTTGAACCTACTCTTTACACCTTGAAAAGAATTGAATAGTTGTTAATTGATTGATAGTTTGTTACGAAAATCCATTTGACGTTGGATCAAGGGTTTGACTTATTATCGCGTGCAAAGCGTGTAATGGACATGGTTTGAGAAATGTGACCAACTTGACTTACGCATCAAGGGTCAAATTGTGTGCAATAGGTTGATGGCGAATGCGTATGAGAACTCGACTTACAAAGGTTTGAAAACGACTCGATGATGAATCGAGAATTAGTTTGAAAATAGTTTGATCCGCTCTAGTCCCTATGGGTGCTCCTAGGAGATAAACTAATAATCAAAGAAATGCGAAACATACATCGGAATAGGGAAGGGATACATGTAAGTTACACGGGATTGCACGAAATAAAGGGGTCTCATTGTCAGGTAGCCCAAGAGAAAGCCGTGTGTGTGCATTTGTGTCCTAAACTACGCCTTGAGAAAAGTCGAGCACGACTCAAAGTTAGGATACCTGCAAATGACCAAAGATACAACAATCCACCAATTTGGCTTTTAGGATTTCAATAGTTTATTAGGTGTTTTCGAGTATGGGTGAATGAATATGATAAATATAAATATGACAATATGAATATATAGATAATATGAATAATGGAAAGATAATATGACAATAATATTTAACGAAAATTAAAGTTGTTGGTTAGATAATATGACAATAATATCCACAATAATATCCACAGTAATATCATACCTGATCTTACTGCTAGTAAATATGATTTTTACTGAGCTTTCACTGTGTGAACTTTGAGATTTTTATTGTGCTTATATGGTATTTTCAATTTGTTTTTTACGAACCAGCTGCTGTGTTATCGACTTGATTGAACATTTATGCAAGACTTCTGAATTTTGCTATGAAATTCTTGATTTTGTTCATATTGTTAGAAGTCTAAACATTAACATGTTGCACACTTATTACTTGCAGGTATTAAGCTCAAGGAGCTTTATCTTGAGCAACAAATATAAGCCTGACCATGGGGTAATGACTCAGTTTTTACTCAAATTTTCATTGCCGTAAAGAACTTTTTTTTTAATTTCCTTGATGTAAACTGGCTCAGTTTTAGAACTATCATCCTGGCATGTTTATTCTGTTTGGGAGTTTCATCATTGACTTATCATTTTTCTCTTTATTTGAAGGTCTTGTCGCAGGAGCTTTATGTCACATCTAAGAACGGTGGCATACATTGGAGTCATGGATGGTACATGACGCCATTTACTTTCTTCGAATTATGCTTTGGTCCATTGCGTATGCAGTTTTGGTATTGTTTGTACAGAACGTGTTATAGTAACTTTTGTAGGATTTTTGCAGGTACTGGCTGGTTGGAGGGTTGTATGTGTGGTCATGTACAAGAGACAGTCTGCAAAAATGCGCCACATTGCGATGCATGAGATGATTCTGCAGAAGGTACCTTTTCATCATTTTTTTTTTGCAATTTCTATTGTCTATTGTGTTTAGAGTTTTACTGAAGTAAAACTCATTCATTTGGATGCAGGTCATTTGGAATGCTTATTGAGGGAGAGTGCAGGTCTACATGAAGACTCGGAAGCTTCTTATGGTAAAATTGTGCCTTTATAGGATTTTTGTCTACCGTTTTGTGTGACTTTCATTTGTGGACTCTCTATATTTTGGCAGGCCATATTCATCGTGAGAAGAAGGTGCGCGGGCTGCAGTGTCTAGCAACTTATGTTTTGTCAAGAACAAATAGTCTTACATGTCAGTCTAGTTTTATCTCTTGAGACACCAACTATAACATTGCCTCTTTGCCAGTTGCTTTGAGTTGCTCCTATATTGAAATCAGTCTTCTGCAGGTTTATAGCTTGAACTCTGTTTACGAGTTTGTGCCGCAGGGTGACGCTTAACCTGCATTAAACTTGTGTCTTAGACTACATAGCAGCTTGAGGTAATACACTCGACCCCTGATCTTCAGGCTATTAGTTTTGGTGTGATAGCCTTGCCCCGACAGAAATATCTCAGCATATATACTCAAACATTCCTTTCACCGTTCATTTTGAACAAACATCTTATTAGTATTTTCTCTGCTAACCTCTTTCCATTCTTCTTTTTTCATGTACATGATGAGAATCTAAATCAACCTTGAAACTTGCCTTATGGGAGATTGGACGTGGTGGACTTAGCATGGCGAAGAGGACTGGGTATGAAGAGAAAATCCACGGTTGCTCTTTAAGTCAGGTGCTTCAATTAAAGATGGAATTCAGTTTTTTTGTAGACTTCAAGGACTCTGCAGAAGTTGGAATTTAATGCTTCCTTGCATAGATCAAAGCTCTAATGAATCTCGTTATTCGTTTGCAATTTGATCAAACAATTAAGTTATAATGAGCAACAAATAGCTGTGGTTACTCGCGGTTCTGCAGCTGTGTGTATGCGACTTGAAGACTGGTGCGAGCTGCATGTGAAGACGTTATCGATTTGTTGCGCATCTTCCACAAGTTTGTCGCTTCTGTGGGGTATTGGCCATGTATTGTGTTGGCATACGGCAAGCCCTTTTCTATGGTAACGGATGCGTCATTTACGGTTTGCAACTTTTTGTGGATACTGTCATTTGAATCAAGGCATGAAATTTATATGCAGGTAACCATGAATTAACTTGTGGAGTACATGACAGCGGAGTTGCGACTTGGTTCTTTACAGCTTCAAACTTGTTAGTAGTGTGGGGCTTTTTTCTGAAGGATTCTTGTAGAGTATGAGGATCGGTTCATTTTGCAGGTGAAGGAGTTGCAGAATTAGTGCGTGTCTTTGGACGTGATGGTTTTGAAGCAACTGAGGTTGTTGTACGACATTCTTGATACGCGGTTTATTGACATACAAATCTCATCTTGCGAAACCGCTTTCTTCACGCGTGAAAATTGTCATTTTGCTAGCATGTTGTTGGGTACTGTACAGAATTACAATTGCAAAGTGGTGGTATAAGGACTACGTGTGCAACGTGCTAGCTGGGGACCTCATGGACCATCTGTCGGTTTCAACCAAGTGACCTTTTTATTTTTCCACTTTTTCAAATCTGCTGTAATGTTTGTATGCAATAGGTTTAATGAACCTTAACAGTAAAATTGCCACTTATGATTTGTTGTTTCTTTGAATGTGTATTATTTTTGAGATTGATTTGGGAAGTATATGATGAGCTTATTGTAGCAATGGATTCTCAAGATAATGTCTCCTTCCTTTTTTTGGTAACCTCTTGAAATAAATATGGGCTTAAAAATTTCAATTGTTAGCAATAAAATTTGATTGGACTTGTACTATCAACACCTTTTTTTCATTTTATTTCCCAGGCAACCTTGTAAATGAGCTTGTGATATTGTGGCATTCATTTCACAACTCTCTGAGTTTTCAATTGAAACCAAAACAACTTGAACTTCATATCTCCACATCAACCCCCATGGATAGATTTTAAGTTGAGCCTTGCATCGATAAAAATAAATCTGACCCTGGACGCTTAAATAAACCATAGTTTTAAATATGAAAATCCTTGAACCAGACAACGCTCTGAATCTGTCATAAACTTGATTCACTCATAACCAACCTGGCTCGTGACGCATCATTCAGTTAGATCCTCTGGCACACCTACCAAATGATTCTCAAACTTTAGTCTATCTCAAACCCAATTTGACTAACAAATTAAGTTGATAAACCAAAACAAAAAGAACCTCAGCACCTACTACACCTATCTCTGGCTCAAATGAGATCTGATGCAGTTCAATTCAAACTTTATGGTAGGAGCAACACTTTTTTTTTGAATTTTTGAATAACGTCAGTGGGCGAATGTACAGGTGACAGTAATATACAAGTAGGACAAATTTGGGGTATGACACACTCGTCGTTCGAGCCAATCTATCAATTCGTCCTTTTCTTGCACCTCTCGGACAAGTCTTGTTGCTTTGGAAGAAAGCGAGTGATATTTTCCTTCCCATGTGTCTCTCTCAAGTTGTGCTCTTGCAAGAAGCTCTTGATATTCTTCCATCTTCTCAATTGGAATGGTAGAGGATGATGACGCGATGACAATCTGCGTGTCCTTTTCTGGGAGATACGGCATCTTCAACTCTTTTGCCCTATATTGGGCCTATTGAGTAAATGGCTCCAGAGCTATGCAATTTCTTTTCCCCAGCTCTACTTTCGTCTTTTTATGGATGTTCTCCCAAGCGTCAACTGTATTGTTTCCCACACTTTCTGATACCTCTGCGTTGAGGTAAAAGAAACCGGATAAGAGCAAACTGTTGGGTTTGTCTTTCATCGGAAAGCCAAATTGTCGTCTAGCCAAAGCTGGATTGTAATTGATCCCTCCTCGTATTCCAATAAGTGGTATATTTGGGAAACTTCCACAATGATCAAGGTAAACTCCTCGGTCATATGTGGGATCATACCAATGAATGTCAGGTTGTGTCAAAGAGATTATCCTTTGAGACCATCTCCATCCATTGGGATTCTCTTTGAAGGCGTCGATTCTCGGAAAATGATTGACAAATCATTTGTATAATAGAGGTGCACAACAGAGGAAAGCTCATTTTCCTTGAAGTGTTCGATGGTGAATTGAATGATACACATCTCCTAACAAGGTGGGTACAGGGTTGCCACTTAAAAATATGATAATGGAAGGGAAATTGACGAATTCCTCTACTTCGGGAAACAAAACTAGTCCATAGATTAACAGAGCTAGTACTGCTTCAAATGCATCCACACTCCCTTATTTGGCAAGATGGGCAACTTTCTTGACTAAGAAATCTGAATGAAAACCTGCTACTCCTTTTTTGGTTGCACGATGGGCTTTAATTTCAGAAGCTTCAAGATGAAGAGCATCTGCAATTATTTTTGGCGAAGGCAACTTCTCCAATCCACTTTAAGGCTTTTGGTCCGTCATGGGAACTCCCGTGTAATAAGCGTATTCTTCCAATGTCGGCATCAACTGATAGTCGGGAAAAGTGAAGCAATGATACAATGGATCATAGACTTGAACCAAAGTACTGAGAATTCCTTCTTCCATTCCTATCCTGACTAGGCTTAAGATCTTTCCATATCTCTTTCCAAAGTCTTCTGACACCATTGTTCCTAGCTTTCTTAACTCGGAGGTATCGGGCTTCTTGAAAATGTATCTTTTGGTGTTTCTTGTTCCAATATCCATGATGTGTCTAGGATTTTGCACACAAAGAGATCATCTGAGTTTTACAAAACTAGTCGCAAAATGAAATGCTTATGATGAGATGATGAGATGATACACACACCACCCAAAAGCAAGTATTCATAAATACAATGCATATGTGCACACAAAGGCTCCCTAGGCTCAAAGGTCAAAGCATGGAGTCAAATGTCTACCCATCCCCAAGGGTTTGTACTATGAGTTGTTTTGTACCTGCCGAACGGGTTCTATCAAAGTTCCCAGAGTCATAGTAAATCCTTCGGATATTGCCAACTAACGCGACTACTCACGTGAGTCAACAATATTCTCAAGATAAACTCGTCGGAGTGTAGCATTGTGTGACAACTATTGAGGGACTACTCCCTAACAGTTTCCATGCTACGTCCTAAAAAGGCCAAGTGGGGTAAAAGTGTCACTAAAAGTCCTCAGCTTCGCAGACTCGTATTGAAACAATTAGTGAATACATGACTACTCATGCATTACTAACAATCTCAAAGAGTCTCTACTGAGCGTGATTACATCATATGTCAGACATATTAGGACTACTCCCAATAGCCCAACTATTGATCATACCACAATCATATCTTATGTGTCACTTAAATTCGGGCTAGGATTTATCTCACCACTCAAAACACCTAGTGTCCATAACATAAATAGATATATTGACAAATATACACGTTAAGCAAATACTCACAAATATAGCATAAACATACAAAATAGGCTAAACTCTCAAATTCAAGCATCTCCCCAGTGAAGTCGCAATTTCTGTTGCGGTGAAAATCGTCATACCAAGCTATTGATTAACTCAAATCTTAATTCTTTAAATTCACAAGAGGACTTTGATTTATCCAAAGGAAAGGTTAAAGAAAGAAAGACCTTTTGCGCGATGTAACAACAACGCTAAGAGATTCGGGGATCGGGGGTTGGTTATGCCTAGGGTAGGTATTCCATATCCTAAACATTTGTAGTACTCTACAGGAACCTTTTGTATGTTTGTATGCTAAGTTTGCTAAGGTTTGGGATTGGGGTTATGGTAAAAGGTATAGGTAAAGACCTAGGGATAGTTTCTAAGTTTGCTCGCAAAGATATCGCATCCTCTACCTACGTATCCTAACTAGGATAAAATTAGAGCAATCGTAGTTCACCTCACTGAGGATAAATGAACACTTGATTATGATCAAGTTTCAAAAGGGAACAAACATAATGATGTTTGTATAGAGTTTAACAAAACTCTCTGTTCTAAGTTCTACACTTAAGATTGACTTTAACATAAGCCAAAGGGGAAAGTAAGTGATCATGACAATGATCCTTACATAGAGTTAGCAAACTCTATCTTAAAATTCTAGTTGAAAGATACTTCTTACTAACAAGGGGCAGGTCTTCTAGACTTAAAGCAAAGTCTAATGGCTTACAGGTTCTAACTTAACTAAGTTAAAGGACCTAATGACTTAACCATGTCAAGAGGAGGGGTAATGAGCTATCTATGACCCAGGGGTCAATAGAGAGACTTTCCATTGGAAGGGAAAAGATGAGGCAACCTGGATGAGAACTAAAGAGTTCCATCACTTGGGGAAATAACTTAACAAAGTAATAAACATTCAAATATGATGAATATATAAGAGGTATAGTTACAACCAAGAGCTTGTAAGCATATGATTGTATCAAGCAAGGATTATAAATAAGGCAAATGGTTACCACCAATGCATATACAAAGACATTGCAATATCTAAAGAGGGGTTCTTACAAGACTCAATATAAGAGGTGAAAACCAATGACATATCTTGACAAAGATGAAGGTATATCTTACCAAAGATGAAAGTATATCAACCAACAAATAAATGCAAACAAGTTACAACTTGAGGTGAATATGTTACAGGTCAAACGATGTCATATGTAACCACATAAGCAAACATCATACACTTGATGACAATCAAGTATAGACAATCAAACAATGTCATAACAATATAAGTAAGAAATTCAATACTTCAATGGGGATAATCATAAGTTTTAAAGATGAACCACTTAAATTCTTACAAGCAAATGTTGAAATTCAAACTCAAATACACAAGGGAGCTAACAAGCCAATTTCATATCAACTTTAACTTAAACTCAAAGAAAATGAAATCAAAGTTTTGAAATGAAGAATTTGAGATAGGAGGGTGAAAACCCTAAAATGGATTACAACTTTCTCACAATGTAAAGTTTTTCTAAAATATGAATTTTAGAATTCTTTAAACATTACATGAAAATATGTTACAACACAAGAATTTAGCAAAAAGAATCATTTAAAAATGATTAAAATTGGAGAAGTTATGTTAATTTGATATCTAAATAAAAATCAAATAAAATTAATGATTAAAAAAAGGAAATGGCTCCTTCAAGGTTTGAACTCAAGACCTTGAGATCATGGACTCAAAACTTAACCAACTCTACCAATGCATGCGTGTGAACATAGAATGGAAGTGGAAAATAAAATATTGAAAATATGGAAAATCAAGAAAATGCCCAAAAAGAGCCCTCGCTGAGGGTCGAACCCGGTACAATGGCCATAGCAAGATACTTAAGTGTAAGGCAATAACCACTGGGGTGGCAATACATCCAATGTATCAAGCCACCCCAGTTGAACATATACCTAAAAGGGCCAAATTATGGGCAACAATGCAAAGCAATCTCAAGTTGAAAACTCAAAAACGATTTGATCCTAACTTCTTCAATTCTTAATTAATTTCCATGAAATTTAAGTCAAGCTCACTTGTTTTTTGATAAGTATTACAATGGTATCAACCATATTTTCAAAAAATGCACACACCATAAAACTCGAATGAACATGCAAAAGGAGGTTTGAGTGGATTTTGAAGATCATGGATTAAAATAGGTGCACTTAAGAACAAGGAAACACATGAACATGTTTCACATATGTTGCTTATGGTTATGTTCAAAGAAAGGATATCAAACCCTTACTGAATCATGATATGCCACATGAGTAGTAACCAATGTTCATGATTTTCAAAAAGGGATCCTTTCAAAACAGTAGGGATGCATTTGGAAATCAGAGATTGGAATAGATGCTATCTAGTTTAAAAATAGATATGCACATGTCTTAAATATGATATAGATCAAATTTTAACCAAAAGATGATGCAAGATAGTGCATATGAGTTGTAACATAATGAACATGAGTTGAACACCATCAAAACAGAATGGTTAGTAGTAAGACCATCACCAACTCAGACCGACACAAATTCAACAAGTCCAAATAAATCATGAGCTAGATGCAAACTGGATCAATTACCTATAAATCTCTAAACCACACTGTCAGTCAAAGATTCACAACATGGCAGTTGGCTTAACAGCACAACATGAGATTATTTGACATGAAGCAAAGACCTATGATGCTAACAAGCAGTTCATGGCAAAATTCAAACATGTCATAACAAGACACAAAGAAAGGCACATATATATGTTCAAACAGTTGGTGCAAAACAAGGACATATTCATATCAGTTGGTTTTACACAAAAGAATTAAACAGACCTAAACACCATGCTTAAACATCATACATCAAGAGTTTCTAATGCCTATGCTAAGACCTAAACATACATACATAATTCTAACAGCAGACAACATGATTGAAAGTTTTCCAACACAAAAATATAGTTCAACAGGTTTTGGCAGCAATGGTTATAAAAACATAACAAAGTTAAACATCTAGCAGGTTGGTTATAACAATAACAAGTTTTGTGAGTAAAATCTGAATAGAAGTAGTAACAAATCTTGGTGTTTATCAATGTCAACAATCACATCAATCCAAGTACTTTGCTTCAAATGAAATGTTACAACCTCATGCTATCAAACACACATAATTTTAAGTAGGAGGACCAAGTTTAGCAGCAGTGAATACAAGCTCAACACCAGAATGTCAATCTTCAATACACCCATATTTCAACAGTATAATACTTTTACAAAAGTAACAACATATCCACAAACTTCCCTAATGACAATCACTAACTAAACCTTAGCATGATATCCAAGTTCTAGCATCCATAGCTATGAGTTTGACAAACTCAAACTTAAAAAACAGTCTTTTGACAGCATAGTTGAAAATGATATGTGTTAACAAACATTCAAGACTTAGTCCAATATCTCCTTCAAGTGATAGCTTACAAGCTCATGATAGTAACAGTTTGGCTATTACTATGCCAACCACAAACACTAATTCAAATATTTTTTTTTAAAAATAGCTACCAACCTGTACAAACAAATTTTTAGTATGAGGGACCAAATTTGGCAACAATGAACATGAGCTTGACATAACAATGTCAACCCTAAATCTCACCATATGTTTCAACATCATAGATCAGCACTTTTGCAAAAGCAATAACATACACACATTGCCATAATAACAACTATTATTTTAACAAACAAACATCTAGCATGAGAGACAAGTTTTGACAGCAACAATCATGAGTAGACAAACTTAGATTTCAAGACAGTTTTGACAACATAGTTATCACTTAAGCATAACAATGTCTAATTCACTCAACAAACCAATCCATACATACATGATGCACAATAATGAGAAGGTTTAGGATTACATACCTCCTGTAGTCTTCCCACAATAAACTAGTTGCAACAACAAGAATTCCCTCCTTTGAGCAAGCTAGTGAATGTTGATTCTTTTTGAAGAAACAAAGCAAATCTTGAGGACAGTTTGAGTAGATGAACTTCCAGTTGTGGTTTGAGGTTATGGGAAGTTAGTAGACCAAAATAGAGTGTGTTCAAAGTGTTACAATGATGGAAATTGACCTATATAGTGAGTTGGTATGTAACTTGCACAAAAGTCAAAGTATGGTAGTATGAAAGTTGAATTTTTGATTCAAAGTTCTTTTGATGAAACTAATGGTGGGAATAGATTCAAATGATCATTTTAAGTGTGTGTTTATTGTTTTTGAGGCGGTGGAAGGTTTAGAAATGGTGCTGGTGTGGAAATTGCAAAGAGGCAATTTTGGTGTTTTTGGTGTTTTTTCACTTTCAAGCAAAGAATGATGGAATGAGAGCTGTGTTTCTCTTGTGTTTTGGAGAGCTCTGGTGTGGTTGATATCATGATATGAATCCCCTATTTATAGGCCAAGTGAGGGGTTGAGGCAGATTGGACCAAGTGGTATTCAATGGTGGTTTTTGTGAAAAGATCTCATGAATCTAGGTGATGGTTGGCTCAGCTGGTTTTGCTTGCTCTCAAGGTGCATAAACCCATTTAACCATCTAGCAATGAGCTTTAGGAAATGACTTTAGAGTGAGCAAGTACAACCTCCATGCTGCAGCCCCCAAACTTTCTCTCTCATGTGTACTTTTTGTACTTTCCTTCATTAAAGTAATGGATCTTGGCTAGAACTTTAGACTTGCTTGGATTCCCTTTTTATTTAGTTTAATATACCCTCTAACATATCATATCAAATGTCATTCCATGGTTAGAAATGAAGTACATGGTTTGAAATCAAGTCTTTCTTGAGTTTTGACATAGTGGCCATCAAGTGTTTAGAGCCAACTTGTCCAATTCGAAACTCTCAGCTCACAAGGGCTATGGAAGAGCTCTTATACTTTTTTAAAATCCCTCATGAAGCTCTACAACTTTCATGTTTACTGAATTTCTAAACTCTAAGTGGAACTAGGTTAAAAACCCCTCAAAGTTGGCTGAAAACATGTCTAAAATGCCAAAAACTTAGAATTTTTCTAAGTGTTTTCCCCCTCTTGTGATGATTTTGACTATAACTCCAAATTTATTCATTTTTTTGCCAATAGGTCATCTTTACACTTTTGTAGGGCTTGCCAAGACCTTTCCAACAAGCTTTGAACCACCTCATTTGGATGTGTGGTTAGGAAGTTATGGTCTTGCCTCTTTCAAAACCCTAATTCCCGACTTTTTCGATTACTCCTAAATCCTTGATCCAATGGTCATGAAACTTCATGTATAGTTGTAATATGTTATTACAAACATATTTGCTTCAAACTTTAAGGTCAAAGTCCTTATGGTCAAAAAGTTTACTTTTCAGTCAAACGAACCGATCAATAACCACCGGATCGACTGTTGATGTTCTGGGTCTTTTGAGGTCTTGAAACTTCTTGGATGGACTTCACTAAGCCATATGAGCTTCATGTACCATGATTCCATCATTAGAATACCTTTTAAATCATAAGTCAAACTACAATTTACTTTTCCTGATTAGAAACCCTAATCGGGGGTCCTGAACTGCACTGTTCTTGATCTTTGAATAATAACCTTAAATTGGATTCATACTTTACCCAATTTAATATATTTTATGTTGTAGAGACTTGTTCCATGGAGAATCAATCCAAGACATTGATTGATTTGACCATCGAAACCTCAATTCTTGATTGTATTAAACCCTAATTCACTTGTACCTTTACAAAGATAACTTAAAATAAGTTAAGGTTAGATGATCAAATGAAGATGATCCTAGAATGATGATGAATATCTAAGGGGTCAAAATTTGGGGTGCCACATTAACTTAAGATAGTTTTTATTTTTTCTATTTATTACAATCTTTTAACAAAAGGGAAAAATTATTTTTTATTAGGGTGTTTGATGAGACGTTGAATCTCGCTCCTACGTATCCTCGGGTGTAATGGGGAAATTAAAGATACATAGTTCTGGGTAACAAATGGTTGTGTGTTAGTTGATTTTAGTAAACGATGTTTAGGTCGCATTCAAGAGGTTAAGCGATTGTTGTTCGTCACACACAGACGAAGTGAAGTGTTTGCTTATATTGCATCGGAATGGGTAAATCATCATTCGTTTGTGAAAAAGTTTGCTTAGTCACGCTAAGGCGGATAAAGTAGGTTTGATTGTTTAAATTTGTTTTTAGGTGGAAGACAAGTATTCAAAAGGCAAGCTATATAACTTGTATTCAAATACTCGGGAGAAGAAAGAGGCTTACGCCCAATTAATCCTTTTTCATCCAATTTTATGATAAAATATGTGAGGCAAACTGAGTCACGATTCCGTAATAGAAGACAAGTATTCGAAATACAAGCTATACGACTTGTATACAAATACTCGGGGATGAAAGAGACATACACCCAATAAATCCTTTTTCTACAACGAAAGAATGAATTGAATTCGGTTAATTATTGTGTTTTTAGTCGAAAGACTACCATTCAAAAGCAAAACTATACGACTTGTATCCAAATCTTGGTGAACAAAGAGGGATACACCCAATTAACCCTTTTTCATCCTGTTTATTTATGAAAATTGTTTTATGTTTAAATTGTGAAAAATATTTGATTTTAAAAAAAGTTAATTTTGTATTAAAATAAAAATGGAGTTTATTATTATTTAATATTCATGTTAATAATAATAATAATAATAATAATAATAATAATAATAATAATAATAATAATAATAATAATAATAATAATAATAATAATGATTAATCAAATTAAAACCAACAATGAATGAAAAGAAATCAATAATTTAAAATTAAAGCGAAGAGATGCAAGCCTAAATGGGACTGAGAGGTTAGAAGAACAGGAAAGGCCTCCTTTTTTGGTTAAAGCCCGAAATATGACAAAAACAAACAAAAACAAAAGGGGGTTTCAAAGGAAAAGGAGGTTCACACAGTAAAGACCTTTTTGAACCAAGGCCCTAAGTTACTTAAGGAGATAAAAAAAACAAAAAAGGACTATGGACTCTCATGACCGCCCGATTAAGATCAGACAGTCCTAATCTATTCATAAGATACTAAGATTTAAGTCACACGATCAAGATCCAAAGATTATCAAATGAGTGCCCATGTTAGTAACAGGTGGGCTCCCTGTACATGACCCCTCCCCTAATTTTAAATTCAACTACTCACTAACGAACACGTGGTCACCTTTCTATTAATTATTATTATTATTATTATTATTATTATATTAGTATAAAATAAATAAGTAAATAAAAAATAAAAAAGAAAAAAAAAACAAAACTCCAAGTCCTCTCTCTATCTCATTCTCGTCCTCCATGAACAAACGAAATTTCCTTTTATTCTTCCTCGCCCTTTCAAAACTTCTCAGTTATGCTCTCTTTGTTTTCTTAAATTTAACAAACCTAAATTCTCATTTCGAATTCAAATAAAAAACAAAAGCAAGGATATTTACCCAACAAGTGAAAACGAATTTGACCAAATGGACGGTGAAGGGTTTCGGTCGATAATTCTTAAGTGGTGGTTTCAGTGGATGTTCGTTGACGTTGTGTTCATGAAAGGGTGGAGAGATGATTTGCGGAAGTTTACAAACAGAGACACAATTCGACGAGTTGCAATCAGAGGCTGCATAGAGAGTAGTGGTTGCGGTTTCATGGTGCAGCGGAGGGTGTCGGTGATAGAGGTTGCGTGTGGTGGAAATTACGGACGTGGATGGAGCTTTGCATGCAGTGGTTGCGAGCGGTTATTGGTCTCTGGTAAAGGCATGCGTGATTCTGACGAGTTTTGTATCAGATTTTTTGTACTTTTTTATTTATTTTCTTTTTCTTCTTCTTTTTTCTTTTTTTGTCGTGTTATGTTTGGTTTGTTATGGATTATGAGTGATAATGGGAAGTGAATGGTAGTTAAATATAATTATCATGATGAAGAAATTTTATGGTGATGTTTGTTGTTGAGGATTTTTGTTTGACGTCTTTTTGCAGGTTGAGGGTGGATTGTGTGAAGGAGATTAATGGAAGATTGTACTGGTTGTTGAAAACATGACAATTTATATTTAGTTTTTGGGAGATGATGATGGTAGACGATGTTGTGGTCTAACATGTGAAAGGGTGAAAAACTAATTTTTTGAACTTTGTATGTGTAGTTGTGTCTTTATGTATATGAATGGACTCTATTTATTAGAATATTAGGTTAAAATAAAAGGGAACAAAATTAAATATTAAATATCATAATTAAAAGAAAATCAAACCATTACCTGTTCGAAAATATCACACAATTAATCTCTAATTTTTTACTTATTTATTAAGATAACCATAAAATAGAAACAACATAAATAAATTTAAATTATTATTGTTTTTTATTTTTAATATAAAAGTAAATAAAAAAGCAAAAATGGGATAAAAGTAAAAGCACTAAAAAATAAAAGAAAAATAAAATCAAACTAACATTTTTTAAATATATTTTTGAAATAAAAGGAATTAAACCAAATAATTTCTTGATGAAATAGAATCAAACTAAAAAGCATTTTTATTATTAAAAAGTTTTTTTGTAAAATAAATAATTGCAAAAAAAATGACATCTACCTAAAAATTCTAAAAGAATCCCAGACAAAATTGGGGTATGAAACAGTGAAGCATAGTTTTTCATCTATAAGGTTGATTTCTTCCCTGATGGCTTGCATGTTATCTTATTCTTGAAAAGGATGTGTCGTTCTCCAATAGAGCTCTCCCACTTTAATTGGAATGATAATATCCGTCATATAGAAGAACATAACATAATTTCACCTATTGTATGATATCCTTGTTGTGTTGCTAAGTTGAATTTGTCATTGTTCTGTCGTTGCGGAGGAGGAACTGAAACATGTTATTGGTGAACCGTACAATGTTGATTTCCATTTGTTTAGGCTAGATGTATCAGATGTTTAATCATTAATGGAGTTTTGAATCCAGAGCAAACTAATAATGATAGCAAGAACAATTTTGATATGTAACTTCATTTATTCAACTCCATACGTTGAAGGCTCAGGCTGATCAAACTACGACCACAAATGTAGTAAAAATAAATAAACGAGCACACCGGGTTAAACTACGTGAACCGTAGATTAATAAAACTGACAGCTGCAAGCTCGACTGAAAATTTTCTGCCCACTAATTTAACTTACATTTGAAAATTGATTTAACCGATCTCTTTGTAGAACCGAAAATTTATTATGGTCGACATTTTAACCATTATGCGGAAAGAAATACATGATATGATATGCAGATGATGCAAATGTCATGATGCATGTATTGATTGAAGGAAAAATTATGGTGTGACAATGACGAGCAGCTAGGCCTCCATAGATCGTATGTTATGAGAGCATACCTATTATATTTGGTTTGTAATGCAATTTTTGTGGAAAAGAGTGCCACTTATGTGGATTTCGTCTACCTACTATACCCCAAGGACTTCGAACGGATCCATGATTATAAATGGGGAGCTGACTATTTGGTCTACTTGTACTCAAAGTTATCAGAGGGCTATAGGTGGAAGACGAAGTATGTGATAGAAATCATCACACTACTGATGGTAATATTTATTGAACTTTTAGTATTTGTGTGTCATTTTCATTAAATTTTAGCAACGCCCTTACTGATGATTCGTTTGTTCCAACGATTTTTACGCTTGGCTCCTGCAGCACTTCCCGCACATCTCCCGTTGGTCGTGTATGTCGACTTATACTGAGGATATGCCACATGCTTCTACATTTTTCCTGTTCAGAGGGAACTAGGAGATAAAGCCATTTAAAGGGTATTTTGACTCATGGTTGTCGATGATATGCACTTTAACAGCTATGTCGATCACCGTGATACGCAACCATTTGACAACATAATGTTATGCAACTATCAGAGCGTGTTATGAGACAGGTCAGCTACACTCAAACTATTCTTAGACATGTTGTTGTCTTTCCTCCTCCTTCTATAACACGTAGAGATATGAATGCCATGTTTGATAATTATATTAGTCATCTAGTACTTGAGGAGGCACGAAGTACCATAACTGAGAGAAACTGGAGCTATGTTGAAGGGTACATCAGGTGGTTCTTCAGGGTGTCACATCCATATATGGTGCAGGCTGCTCTAAGAGATCCACTGAGGCCATCTCATCAAGAGATACTAGAGAACGAGCATACACAATTAGATCATGCTCAAGATGTCTTGCCTAGATTTCATCACATTGTGGAGATTGCACAGGAAGGCATTGATAGAGGTATCATCCCTGGTGGGTATGAGGTGAGGCGGGTCCTAGATGTCATTGTAAAGGAGGCATGAGAGGCACTGATGTACCGAAGACATCATCAGAGGATAGGGGGTAGAGGAGCCTGTGAAGCCAAGGAGCTCGAGGAGTTATAGTCTTCCATACGCAGTAGTATATAGTATTTATACTTTGAATTTATTATCGATTGTATTTTACTTTGACTTATTACGACTAGATTGAGTACTTCGACTTTATTGTGTGTCGGCTGATGACTTATATTGACCATTTGGATTTATATATTTCATTTTTTGCATACCAATTGTATGTTTTAATTTTAATCACATAAGTGGGGTCTTAACATTTATAAGTCATCATTTTCATCTGAATAACCATAAAACTTACTATACTTGCACTATTATGATAGATTACAGAGATGTATCTTCGTAAATCCTAAACGAAGATGCATCTCCGGAACAATAAACGTGTAAAATGGATTTTTCAGAGAAGATGTATGAGATATGTTTTGAAATATTACAGAAATACATCTCTGAATCAGTTAATGTTTTTATTTAAGGCAAAATGCGTTCGAAGATACATCTTCAGATCAATTAACTGAAGAACATTTTAAATTTTTTATAGTATGTTTTTCCACCTTATAAAGTGGGATAAGAAATCCCCTTTTTTTTAAGCAAACAAAACATTAACTTTATCGATTAAAACTGTTTGGCTCAATGTTGTTGTGGGCTTGAACATGAGTTTGTCTTGTGGTCCAAAGAAATATTTATGCATTGATAAAGCACATTATTTCATTATTTAGATTATTCGAGACCAAAATTTTCCTAAATCATATTTCTGTCAAACATAACAAACTAATCAAGTTTGCATTTTTTATTGTGTTTGCTATAAATAAAAAAACTAAAATAGAAAAATATAGTTTTTTTTTTTAATTTAAAAAATTATTGATTTGTAAGTATCAACATCTAGTTTACATTAATAAATTATGAAATACAACTACCATGCATTAAACACTAAATCAACAAGTTACACCAATATAGATAAACTAAACTTTCTCAACCAAAACCTTCCATCTAAAGAAGTCGTTAGGCATTAAAAAAGTATATCCATTCATTTTCTAAAATATTTGAAGCCAAAATTGGCCAAAATCAATTTTCTGCCACACATAAAAAATAACCAACTTTGTACTATGTATGATGTTTTCTTTATATAAATTTAAATATAATAATTATAAATAATAAATAAAATATTGTTTTATACATTATTTTTTAGTATAAATATCTAAAAAGACACCATCTTTTCAACCAAAATATTAAAGCTGAAAAAAGAATTATACATTGATAAATCAATTCATTTTTCAATTTATTCGGGGACAAAATCATCCTAAATCAAATTTTTGTCAAACATTATTATAAACCAGCATTCTTTGCATTTTTTATGATGTTTGATATAAATATAGAAAAAATTAGCTTAATTTTTAAAATTTAACAACTAGATTACATCAATATATTACTAAATAGAATGCATTAAACTCTAGATCAACAAATTACGCCAATTTAAGTAAACTAAGTTTTCTCAACCAAAAGAAAGAGTTAGGCATTGAAAAATCATATTCATTCATTTTTTTTTAAGATTTTAGGAGTATATTATAAATCCCAATTTTCTAAAAAAAATAATCACGAAACTAATTGTCATATGTTATCTATACTAGAATTGAAGAAGATGAACATGGAGGTTCATCTTTGTGTAACAGAATTCTGTTACAGATGCAAAAGAGTAAGAAAGAAAGGGAAGAAAGAGTGAAAGGAAGTTATATTATTGATTATTGAATGTACACAAGAGAGTATTATATATACATACTTAGTCTACAAGTGTAAAAGACTAAGCTCTTTATTTGTTATCTCTAATACCTCCCCCCCCCCCCCCCCCCCCTCAAACTCATGATGAGGTTTTGAGATTTTCCAAACTTGCAACCTTGAGTTTGTGCCGTAAATGCTGAAATGCTCCAATCCCAAGCTGTTTTGTAAGCGTGTCAGCTAGTTGAACGGATGCAGGGACATGATGGACATGTAGTTGTTCAGCTACAACACGTTCACGCACAAAATGAATATCAAGCTCAATGTGTTTGGTGCGGGCATGAAGAACGGGATTATGAGAAAGCAGAACTGCACTCAAGTTATCACACATCAGGATAGGGGTATGATATGTGACTTTGAGTTCAGACAATAATGACTCCAGCCACAGTAATTTAGAAGTGGTGTGAGTGAGAGCACGATATTCTGCCTCCGTACTGGAACGAGCAACCAACACTTGCTTCTTAGAGCTCCATAAAACAAGATTAGGACCAAAAAAAATGCATGAACCAGAGGTGGACCTTCTGTCGTCGGGGTCGCTGGCCTAGTCAGAGTCGCTATAGGCATGCAGTGGTAATCTGGAAGTGGAAGCCGACGATGAGAGATGTAATCCATATGAGACAGTTCCACTTAAATACTTGAGGATTTGTCTCACTGCAAACCAATGTGTGTCTAGTGGATCAGACACGAACTGGCAGGCTTTATTCACACTGTAGGCAATGTCTGGCCTAGCTAAAGTCACATACTGCAGTGCATCCACAATAAACCTATAGAACGATGGATCTGTTAATTTGGAAGCTCCATGTCTGCTGAGCTTGCAGTTTGTCATCATGGCAGTTGGAGCTCCATTAGCATTAACCATGTTGGCTCGAGACAAGAGATCTTTGATGTACTTGGATTGAGTTAATAGCATTGAACCATCTATTTGAAAGTTCACTTCAATACCAAGAAAATACTTTGGTCTGCCTAGCTTTTTTAAAGCAAATGCAGTGCGAAGTTGATGAATCAGAGTATGAATCAGTGTTTGATCAGAGCCTGTAATGAGTATGTCATCTACATACACAAGAGCATACAAAACAGTACCCTGAGAGTGGTAGAGAAACAAAGAATTATCACACTTATAAGTGATAAATCCAAACTGGATAAGAGCTTGTGCTAGTTTTTCATACCAGGCCCTTGGAGCCTGCTTGAGGCCATAAATAGCTTTGTGAAGCTTGCATACAAGTGTCTTGTCAGTTGTGGAAAACCCTGGAGGTTGAGTCATGTAAACTTCATCAGTCAAAGTTCAATTGAGAAAGACATCGTTGACATCAATTTGTTGAATGTCCGATTTGTGTGTGAGAGCTAAAGTGAGAATTACTCTGATAGTGGTGGGCTTAATAACAGGGGAAATTTTCATCAAACCTGTGCCAGCAAGAGGATACAACACGCACATATTTACCACATAATTGATGTAACGCCCCGATTCTGATTTCCCATTTTTGTTGAGTCTTTTATTTTATTTGAGTGATTATTATTTTATTTGTGGAATTGGTATGTTAATATGTTATGGTTGCACATTGGGTTATTTTATCGTTTTCGAGAGTTTTCAGGGAAATTAGGTTGGAGGGTATTTTAGGTATTTCTTAATTAATGTTAAGTTAGATATTTTGTGATAAAATGAGTTATTAGATATTTTGAGAGAAAAAAATAATAGAAAGAATTAGAATAGAAAGATATAAGGGAGAAAGAGGAGAGAAAAGAAAAAGAAAGAAGAAAAAGGAGAGAAAGAAAGAGGAAGAAGAGAAAAGAGAAGAAAAAGAGGAAAAACTTGGAATCTTCAAAACAACTTCTAGGAATCGATTTAATCGGGTAAGGGTGTGAAATCTTATTATCTCATCAATGTATATCATTATGTATGTGTTTGGTTGGATTGTTTGGTTGTTTTTCTACATTTTTCCATTTTAGGTCGAATTGGTAAAATCGATAGAAACCGATGTTTTCACAGTTAGAATTCGAAATAAATTGCGTAGTTTAGTCGAGGAATGTTAGGCCGAGACTATTGGAACTTGTTTGATTGAAATTGGGTGATTTTGTGACTTTTTTGACATTTTTGGATAATGGAGGGTTTGAGTAGCGAAGCGTTCGCTAGGCGAGTGAGGTAGCGAAGTGTTTGCCAAGCGAGCACACAACGAGCTACTAGCGAACACTCCCAGACTTGGGCAGAACCAAAAAGACCAAAACTCGCTGGAGCGAGTGGAGTAGCGAAGGACTCTTCATTCTGATCGCCTAGCGAGCATGACAACACAACATTTTCTTCTTTTGTTTTCCATCCAACATCGTTTCTTTGACTCAGATGTGATCAACCTTCTCCCAAAACGTGTAGCTTGTGTGTTGTTATATGTTAAGCTATGGGTAGCCGTATGGCGTGAATCCTAGATTGTGGAATTTATTGTGAATTATGGCTTTTTGGCAAATAAATGCATTGTTTGAATTAAATGTAAATGCATGATAATTGTGATAGAGTTCGTTACCGTTTAGGTGGTAAAGCGATGCTTATTGCTGTTTGGCAAAATTGATGTGAATGTGTATAGATTGTATGTGATAGCATGAGATGAATGCATGAATATATTATAAATATGTATGCATTTCAAGAATGTCTTGAGTCATTTTGTATGTAAAGCATAATGATGTACGTTCTTGTCTGGTTTTATTCTAATGAGAATCCGTTGTAACATCGTATGCCTATGTGAGGTGTGAGCGATGATTACAAACGATTGTGTGCCTATGTGAGGTGTGAGCAATCGGATTGTGTGCCTATGTGAGGTGTGAACAATCCATAAACATTGTGTGCCTATGTGAGGTGTGAGCAATGGGTGAACATTGTAGGCCCGACGGGGAGTTACATTGGTAACGAGCGATGGTTCCAATAAGTTCCTGAGTGAACTTGAGATGATTGAGTCGGTACCGCATTGCATTTGCAAAGAGTCGTGAGTCGGTCTCTATGATTTGCATTTATCATCTTTATAATTGTGCATTGGTGTATAAACATAAATGTGTATGTTTATGTGGAATGATAGAATTGTGAAAGTATGCATGATGAATATGCTTGGTTTCATATATGTATATATACATTGTGATGTATATGGGTGAGTTGTGATGAATTATGGTAAGAATGTAGAATATGTGTATTTTTATGCTATGATATATATAATTATATGCATTGTTGTTATGATACTATTTCTCACCCTTCTGTTGTTTTATGGTGCTCTATGAGGCATTGCAGAGTAGGTATGCTGGAGGTCTTTTTGTGAAGTGTGTCTTCATTCTTTTGGTCAGTCGGCTCTGATATGTAGCACCGGGTAGCTAGGATGTTCATGATTCTTTTGCGATACATTTGTATATGTATCTTGTTGATGTATGTTTATATAAACATGACTTATGTTGTTGAATCATACTAGATGGTATATATATGTATATATGTTTGATGTTATTCAATGTTTAGATTTTCCGCTTTTATTCTAAATATTGAGATGTGGGTGTAAGGACTAAGTTCCTCTGTTGCAAAGTTACCCCACTGTTGCATATCTTTTGTTGAGCAGGTGTTGTATGTTTTACTTTTGTGCATAATGTGATGCGCCTCTTTTATACTATGTTTATAATTATACTCTGATGAAAACTTTAATATGTGACTAGTTGATTATGTGATTATTTTGGGGGTATAGAAAGGGGGTGTTACATTAAGTGATATCAGAGCCAGTGTTGAGTCAGTTGTGTCTGTGTTTTTGTTGTGATGGTTGAACGATTGTTTAACCTTGTTGTTATTTTTGGGAATGGTCATAATATGGCTGGTCGAAACGACAATGCGTTGGCTGCTGCTTTGGAAGCAATGGCCAGGACAGTGCAAGGTGCACCGAACGTGAATGCTAATGACGAGTTCAGGAAGAATCAACCACCGGTCTTCAAAGGAAGATTTGATCCCGATGGTGCCCAAATTTGGTTGAAAGAGATTGAAAGGATCTTCAGAGTCATGGGCTGTGCGGAGGGGAATAAGGTGAGACTTGAGTCTCACATGCTGCAGGAAGAAGTCGATGATTGGTGGATCGGTATGCGTCAAGTTCTTGAGGAGGATGATGAAGAGATAACTTGGGATTTATTTCGTAATGAGTTCTTGAGGAAGTATTACCCTGAAAGTGTGAAAGGGAAGAAAGAGATAGAGTTCCTTGAACTGTAACAAGGTAGTATGTCAGTGGTGGACTATACTGCTAAGTTTGTAGAGTTGGTTCAATTCCATCCTCACTATGCTGCAATTACTGCTGAGTTCTCAAAGTGTATTAAATATGAAAATGGTTTGCGTCCCGAGATTAAGCAAGTTGTGGGATATCAAAGGATAAGAAGGTTTACGGATTTGATGGAATGTTGTAGAATCTTCGAGGAAGATAGCAAGGCTCGTTCTACACATTACAAAAGTTTGAATGAGAGGAAGGGCAATCAACAAGCTAGAAGTGGACCTTATGTGACACCCGTTGATAAAGGCAAGCATAGGGGAAACTTTGATAAGAGATCTAGAGGAGGTTCTGGTTCCGTTAAGTGTTACAAGTATGGTGAAATGGTTCATAAATCATTTGAGTGTGGGAAGACTGTAGTGAAATGTTCTAACTGTGGAGGCCTTGGGCATGCTACTACTGATTGTAGGAGGAATGTAGTGAAGTGCTATAATTATGGAGAAGTGGGTCACATTAGTACTAAGTGTACTAAGTCGAAACAAGCTCAAGCGGGCGGAAAGGTGTTTGCATTAGCTGGGTCAGACACTACTAGTGCAGATCATTTGATTAAAGGTACATGCTTTATTAATAGTACACCTTTAGTTGCTATTATTGATACTGGAGCGACTCATTCGTTTATTTCTCATGAGTGCGCTAAGCGTTTGAATGTTCGTGACTTCTTGGGGTGGTGCCATGGTTATTAAGACTCCTACCTCGGGGTCGGTAACTACATCTTTGGTGTGTATAAGTTGTCCTTTGACCATGTATGGTAAAGACTTCCACTACAAGAAAAAATGAGATTTACGACACTTGAGTTGTGACAGTTATCACAAAACCATCCTTATTCCTGGATTGCGACGGTTGTCACGACAGTTAGGATCAACTGTCGTAGATTTTTTGCGACAGTTATCAAAAATCCGTCCTTATTCCTGGACTACGACAGTTCTCACGACGGTTTAAGCCAACCGTCGCAAATTTTTTAGGCATGTTGTATAAAATAATGCGACAGTTACCAAAGAACTGCCCTCTTTCCACACTCGCGACAGTTAATGCGAACTGTCGCAATTACTTTAACCAATTATAATCACTATTTTTTTTATTCCTTTAATTTTCCACTTTTTCTTTCATTTTTATTTACTAACCTTTTCAATTTTATTAATTAATTTAATAAATAATTATTATAATTATTATAATTTTCATGACAATGTAGCTTAATATTTTTGTCTAAATAATAGTAAAATATTTTCTATTATATTATATAAATAGTTAATTTTTATTAAAATTAATTTTAGTAACAATGTTAATATATATATATATATATATATATATATATATATATATATATATATATATATATATATATATATATATATATATATATATATATATATATATATATATATATATATATATATATATATATATATATATATATATATATATATATATATATATATATATATATATATATATATATATATATATATATATATATATATATATATATATATATATATATATATATATATATATATATATATATATATATATATATATATATATATATATATATATATATATATATATATATATATATATATATATATATATATATATATATATATATATATATATATATATATATATATATATATATATATATATATATATATATATATATATATATATATATATATATATATATATATATATATATATATATATATATATATATATATATATATATATATATATATATATATATATATATATATATATATATATATATATATATATATATATATATATATATATATATATATATATATATATATATATATATATATATATATATATATATATATATATATATATATATATATATATATATATATATATATATATATATATATATATATATATATATATATATATATATATATATATATATATATATATATATATATATGTTTTATGGAGATTATAAATACATTACAAATTATAAATTATAGATTAAAAACATGTTTAAGCTTTAAAAAAGTATTGAAAAAATATTTCAGAAAAACAACTTCATCGAAACTGTTTATCAAGCAGAGTGAAAATTGTAGACTCCACCTTCTTCTTCTTCCTCTCGCAAACGGTTTCCGAAAGATCCCAAAACCCTAAACTCAACCATCTTCAATTCGACATTTAATTCCTTTTTAATCATTCCTTCTCCAATTTAATCTCTAAATCCCTCGACATCTTTCAATTTTCCGATCTTGTCTTTCTCTCAAATTCTGTCATGAAACCCCTTCATGAATGTATCTGTGAAGACAGAATCGGAATCCACAACAGTTTTCTCAATCAGGCTCACGAATCTCTCGATGCTACAGGCGATAACCTAAGAAGAACCGCCACTCGTGAATTGTCAGAAAACTGAATTTCATCTTGCTTCATTGTACTCTTGAGATGTACCACAATGACAAAGTCACGTGTTGTTGCTCCTTGTTGACTTTTTCTCTAGCTTTGACCTATTTTGATAGATTTATCAATAGTTTAAAGTTTCAGAAGTTTAAGCCATGGATGATAGCTCACTATTTTTTATTTATCACTTACTGTTTAAATGGAGTTAACTTATATGCCATTTCCTTTAGAACTTTAAGAATTTTTTATCTTTGCGATGAAGTTTAAGTTTGTGTTGAAATGCCTTTAATTTTGTTTTTTTTGTTAGTAGACAGAAGAATCTAGCATCATAGCCAGCAATTATGATTCAGGGTAAGGGGCAGGTGGTGGTTTCTTATTTACTATGGAGATGCGCTGGTGTTCTTTGTTTTATAGTTTATATCCATTTGACAAAAGTAAAAGCATAACATTATCTCTTTCTTTATTGCTTCCATACTTTTATAACTTGCCAATGTGATCTTTTTAATAACATGTGTCACATATTTATTTCTTACATGTCTGTTTTCATAATCTTAGGTTCAGCTAGCACGTTACAATCCAGACTATCTTGATCAGTCTGTTTTATGGACTGAGAGCAAGGACCAGGGTAGCGGCTACCGAGCTATAAGGATGGTCAATAATATTCATCTCAACATGGACGCTTTTCATGGTGATAAAAATTCTAGAGGTGTACATGATGGCACCACTGTTGTCCTCTGGGACTGGAACTGTGGTGATAACCAGCAGTGGAAGATCTTGCCTTACTGTGAGTTTTCTATCCATAATATAAATCAAAATCTCTTTTTCTGTGTATGCCTCAACAAATGTCTAATCATTTTTCATGTTTAACTGATTATACGTTTCAATAATGGAAAATGCAGGAGTACAACTGAAGCCACTGTCAATGGTTTTGAAGAATAATTATCTATATCTATAAGTTGGGAAGATTGTTGTGTCTTTTGTTTGAGTGGTTTGCATTTTAGTTTGTTTAACTCTGTTTCTTAATATATAAATGGTTTGCAATGAAGTTATTGATATAGAGCAACCAGCTATGGATTTTTCAATAAAACAAGTTTGTTGTCATTTGGTTGTTGTATACCTGTATTCATTTTATGTGCCTCTTTATATCTTAATGTGATTCAGTGTGAACCATTATTTCAAAATCTACTATCCCATAATAATAAATTTATTGCATGATCTTATAAACTTACCCTTTCACTTAAAAAAATTTACACTTTATCATGGGTTAATAATTAACAAATGTTTCAATTAAAATACTTACAGTAACTGTTGTTGTGGCTTGTTGAACCCAAATACTTTTTGGTTGCAGTAACTGTCCATGTTTTTCACCCAAATCAAATCGGTTAACAATGGTTTTCAAAGGATTTCGTGAAAAAGTTTATACTCTATTTTTGTGACTTTGTTGAGTTTTAATTTGTCTTCTACTGAGTTTTAGTTTGTAACTTTGATTTGTAAATGATTTTACCGAAGTGGTTTATTTGTCACTGATTTATTTTACATTTGGTCATATGTTGAATTTCTTACATTTCAGGCTTTTTACTCAACAATCTCAAGGCCAACTCTTTTGCTGAGTTTTAATTTGTCTTTTGATGAGTTTTAGTTTCTAACTTTGCTTTGTAACTGCTTTGACAAAACTTGTTTATATGCTGAATTTCTTACATTTCACATGTTTTTCACTCAATAATGAGGTGCTCCAATATAAGTCATCATTCCCTAACGAAGAACCAGAGGAGAGAAGAATGTCTGACTGGTCAGATTTAGCTTCAAGTGTCACATTTGTTGTTGGGTATTCTTTTCTTTAAGGCCATCTTTGTTAAGGTCCTATATGAGAAAGGGGACTGACATTTTATCTAAGCACTTATCATCCACATCTGCTTGGATATGATAATTTTTAGAAATTTATATGAACTGTTCATGTTGACAAATTTTTAAATTTTAGGATATCTATTCATGTTTACGGTGTATCGGTTTTTAAGTATGGTAGACAACATTGTGAATTTTGATACAATTATTATTTTGACAAACGTTTCAGGCCTTGGAGCTGTCTGGAACACTGTAAAGGTGGAAGCAGGGTCAATTGTTGCCGTTTTTGGTCATGGAACTGTTGAGCTTGCTGTGAGTTTCTAAAAAGACTAGTACCTAGATTTTCGCTTTAGGTTTGTGTTGGAGTTTCTATTATGTCACATAATTTACACTTGACAGGTTGCTGAGGGTGCAAAAACTGTTGGTGCATCAAGGATTATCGGTATATATATTGATAGTAATAAGTTTGGTTTCACAAAAGCTAGTCGTAACTATTAATATTTAGTACCTTAATTCGTTTTTTTTATATACTTTGCAGCGAAGAGATTTGGAGTGACTGAGTTTATTAATCCAAAAGAACATGAGAACCCAATTCAGCAGGTTATAGTTGGTCTCACAGATGGTGGAGTTGATTATAGTTTTGAATGCATTGGAAATGTCTCAGTAATGAGGGCTGCTTTGGAATGTTTCCATAAGGTGAGTGCTGATGTTAATATTTCTTTCATTCAAGATTAGTGTTGTATCTTTTTTTCATATAATCTCATTTAACATAAAGTTAGTTACCATTGTTTTGATTTTGATTTTGAATTATGTTTTTATCACCTTTCCATTGTTGTTATTTGTGTTAGATTTTATGGGTTGAGTTTTGTGATTTGGTAATATGATGAGTATTATTTATTCAATGAGTTGAAAAGTTATCGTGTTATTCCATCGCGTGTGGATGTGATTTTTTGTTTATCAAATTTTAAATTTAGTATATTCTGTTTTGGTAGTTGAATGATTAGCTTTATGATTTTGGAGCCAAGTAATTTTTCTGAATCTATACGTTTCTTTAGTTCTTAATTTTACAGATGTCAAACAAGGCTATGCTCATCAAGTTAATTGGTGTGAAGGAAAATATACTCATTTTTTTAACTTCTTTATATGGCGTGAAATATTGGCTATAATGGCGTGCTATGACACTGTCGTGAAGAGGAATTTGAGCAAACCTTTATTTTTCATGATTTGCAATTTACAACACTGGTTGAATTGAAATTTTCAGAGAAGCTTCTATGTTGAGAAAGGTTGGAGTTAAATTGGGGTCTAATAAATTTAAGATATATTCTACTACTATATATTATTACCAAATTAGAATTGAGCTTTATCACACAACTAAAATTTCACTCTAACTATTATCTTTGAGGTCTTATCCGACATAGTATCCACTTAGAATTGGGAGTGGAGAATTCAGGGTTTAGTTTGTCTTATGGTTTTATTTTTCATATTGGGTATTGAAAGGAAGCACAATCGGTTTTCATTGGGCCAAATTGTTTGTAAGTATAAAATACAGTGAAGAGAATTATGCTATAGGGTACAATGTTTTTGTTTTCAATTTATCAAAATACCATGTTTTACTAACCATTCATGTTACTGGGAGGCAAAACAACCTTCACCGTTTACACTTATATTTGATTAACTTAGAACTTTGTTGCTTTCTTGCTTGGTAAGATTTGATTTATTAACTATGCATTTGTTTTGTTTTGTTGTATGGGTATGAAAGTATGTTGTTTCTGGAAATGCAATGATATAATATTTAGAATGCTTATGTAAACCTATGAAATTTAAATTGATTTATTTTTATTTCCTTCCCAACTATGCCAATTATATTGTGTTCTCTAAATATGTAAAAGTATTTAATTGATTCTTTGTGATAATATTTACATAATGTTTAATTCTTTCAGATTCTGTGGAAAAACCAACATACGTTAGGTTTTGGGTATCAAACTCTGCAGCTAGTTCTGTCATTGGAAAGGGTGGTTCGACTATCACTGATTTTCAGTCACAATCTAGAGCACGGATTCAGTTGTCACACAATAATGAATTCTTCCTTGGAACTACCGATAGGATTATCATGGTATCTGGTGCTATCACTGAAGTACTACGAGCTGTAGAGCTCATTCTTTCAAAGTTGCTCAGTGAGGTAATCACGGTGATATTGATTTAATTAGCTACTGGAATAAAAAATGTATTGCATTGCTCACTTCTGGGCTTAATTTTCCTTCAATTATCAGCTTCATGGCGAGGATGACAATGATGTTGAACCAAAAGCTAAAGTTAAGAATGTGGCAGAAATGAATAATCATAGTGTGATAAACAGTGTTGGCGAGGTAGTTTTTTTGTTGTTGTTTGATGATTGTAGAATCTATATACAGTAGATAAGATATTAAGATGATTTTTTTGATTTTAGTTATTGTGGTTGGTTTTACTATGCAGATGAGTGGTTATGATGAGACTGGTACTGCTTTGGAACGAGAAGCGTTTATGAAAGAGCTTGGGAGTTTTTATAGGTTGAGGTCCTTGGAATTTAAGCCTCCTAAGTTTTATGGAGTGCCATTGAATTGTCTCAAGTATGTATAAGTGTAATATAATACCCTTCAAATGTATTATTAGAGTAATCTCACTTTACTCACAAGCATTTTCAAAAGGCTACTTTTAGCGAGCGAGCTTGCTTGGGTTCCTTTCCTTTGATACTAGTTTTTGAATGTGTTTATTAACTGATCTGATATAGTGGATTCCGTATTTAACCATCTGCTGCAGGTTATGGAGAGCTGTTATCACATTGGGTGCTATGAATTGGTATGGTCCCACTCTTGTTCTTGCGATATATACTTTTAACAATGATGTTTGATATATACATTTTCCATCTGATGAGGTAAGACTTATTGTTGTTTTGTCTGAGAGCATATCATAACATTCTAGTTTTCTTGATAATATTAAGCTACTAATATTAAGCTACTATTAAGTTAATATATTAAGCTACTATTAAGTGTAATTTGCTTCATTTACCAATAGCTGAAATTCCATGGTAAATGAAGCTTTGGACTTGTTTGATTGTCCCACCTTTAAATGTATGTAGTAATACTGTTTTATTTCATCGATATATTCCAGGACCAGGTGTTATCGAGCATGTAGCAGAAGCTTGACGATCTTTGTGAGCAGCTTAACAATTCTGAAGAGAACAGAGTTGAGTGGTGGTTCATTAGAAAATAAGTGATATAAGAAGAACTCTAGATAGATGACTGTTATGATTATATGCACTCTCAGTGGCTTGTAGTCACTACTGTATTTTAATAGCATATAAAGTTGCATCTCCCTATCATTCTATCTGGTTCGAGTGGGCCATGGTTGCTTTCTAGTACACTGGCTAGAATGCTCTTAATTGACTGAGCAAAACAGTAATGACTACCCCGTGACATTATCCGACATGGTTGACAATATCTTTCACGCATTCTCGTACTTATCTTTGAATTCTTGTGTCGATTTGATTCTAATATTATTTTTCATCATATTTCACTTAATTCTGGTGGTAATTTGTAGGTTGGAAATATTGGTGGTCGAGAATTTGCAGATTTTTTTTTTAAATATTTGCAACTTATGGCGGTTCAAACTTCCACAATATACCATAGTTTTTTTTTAAAAAATATTTTCAACTTGCGACGGTTCAAACCGCCACAATATACCATAGTTTTTTTAAAAAAATATTTGCAATTCGCGACGGTTCGAACCGCCACAATATACTTTCGCAATAAAAAATCATTAAGCAATTTAATACGGTTGAAAACCGTCACAATATGGAGATTATGACAGTTAGCTACCCGTCGTGAAAATAACGACGGTTTGTACGACAATTTTCACAACCGTCGCAATACGGCCTCGCGACGCACGTTTCCGCGACGGAATTGAAACCGTCGTAACTTACAAATTGCGACGGTTAAAACCGTCGTAATCTATCAAAATAAACCGTCGTAAATTGCCAATTTTCTTGTAGTGTTCGTTATGGATTTAGTGTGTTTGTCGTTGGAGGGATTGGACCTAATCTTGGGTATGAACTGGTTGCAATTTAATCGAGTTCATATAGATTGCTACCACAAGTTAGTGAAGTTTCCTTCTTTAGAAGATGATGAAGATGAGAGTTTCCTATCCACTAAAGAGTTGAAGAAACTTTTAGCGGACGAAGATCAATTGTTCGGTTTGTTTGCATCATTGTCGGTGGAGAGTAAAGTTGAGCTCGATGTGTTCCCAGTGATGTGTGATTTTCCAGAAGTGTTTCCGGAGGATTTGTAAGGCCAAGTTGCCGGAAAGAGAAGTTGAGTTTTCTATTGATCTAGTTCTGAGTACTAGACCAGTTTCGATGGCACCGTATCGTATGTCGGAATCAGAGTTGGTAGAATTGAAGAAGTAATTGAATGACTTGTTGGACAAGAGATTTGTAAGGCCAAGTGTTTCTCTTTGGGGTGCTCCGGTATTGTTGGTAAAGAAGAAGGATGGGAGTATGTGGTTATGCATTGATTATCGACAATTGAACAAGGTGACAATTAAGAACAAGTATCCACTTCCAAGGATCGATGATTTGATGGACCAATTGGTTGGTGCGCGTGTTTTTAGCAAGATCGATTTGAGGTCGGGATATCGCCAGACTCGTGTGAAAGAAGAGGATATTGAAAAGACATCTTTTAGGACACGGTATGGCCATTACGAATATTCCGTGATGCCATTCGGGGTTTCTAATGCGCCGGGTGTGTTTATGGAATACATGAATCATATTTTTCATGAACAGTTAGATCGTTTTGTGGTTGTGTTCATCAACGATATTTTGATTTACTCTAAGTCTCAAGAGGAGCATGAAGAGCATTTGAGGATTGTGTTACAAATTTTGAAAGAGAAGCAATTGTATGCTAAGTTGTCGAAATGTGAATTTTGGTTGTCGGAAGTAAGTTTTCTTGGTCATGTTATTTCCGGTGGTGGCATTAGTGTTGATCCATCCAAGATTGATGCGGTGATGCAATGGGAGGCTCCTAGATCGGTTGTAGAGATTCGAAGCTTTTTGGGCTTGGCGGGTTATTATCGGAGGTTTATTGAGGGATTTTTGAAGTTGGCACTTCCATTAACGCAGTTGACTTGTAAAGGAAAGGCTTTCATTTGGGATATCAATTGTGAAAAGAGTTTCATTGAGCTAAAAAGAAGGTTGACGACGGCGCCGATCTTGATTTTGCCGAATCCGACAAAACCATTTGTGGTTTATTGTGATGCTTCTTTGTCAGGTTTAGGTGGTGTTTTGATGCAAGATGGAAAAATTATGGCTTATGCTTCAAGACAATTGAGAGTGCATGAAAAGAATTATCCTACACATGACTTGGAGTTAGCGGTCGTGGTGTTTATTTTGAAAAATTGGAGGCACTATCTTTATGGTGCAAGATTTGAAGTTTTTAGTGATCACAAGAGTTTAAAATATTTATTTGATAAAAAAGAATTGAACATGAGACAAAGAAGGTGGTTAGAACTTTTGAAGGATTATGATTTTGGCTTGAATTACCATCCGGGTAAGGCAAACGTGGTTGCCGATGCTTTGAGTCGGAAGTTGTTACATATGTCCGCATTGATGATGAGAGAATTGGAACTTTTGGAGAATTTTAGAGACTTGAGTTTAGTTTGAGAAATGATGCCGAGAAGTGTGAAACTTGGTATGCTATATGTTACGAATAATTTTCTTGCAACCGTATGTGAAAAGCAAAAGTTGGATTTGAAGTTCGTTGATTTAATGATGAATGAGAATGAGGATTTCAAAAGGTTGATAATTTTGGAGTTTTGAGATTCCGTGGTCGTATTTGTATTCCCGATGATGCGGAGTTGAAAAAGATGATATTGGAAGAAGGACACCGAAGTAACTTAAGTATTCATCTGGGAGCGAATAAAATGTATCAAAATTTGAAGAAAATCTTTTGGTGGTCCGGATTAAAGAGGGATGTAGCTCAATTTGTGTATGCATTCTTAACTTGTCACAAGTCTAAGGTGGAACATCAAAAGCCTAGTGGATTGATGCAACCGTTGGACATTCCGGAGTGGAAATGGGATAGTATATCGATGGATTTTGTTACGGGATTGCCGAATGCACAAAGAGGTCATAATGCTATTTGGGTAATCGTGGATAGGCTTACAAAATCTGCTCACTTCATTCCAGTTGATATTAGTTATCCTTGGGAGAAGTTAGCCGAGATTTATGTTCTTGTGGTTGTGAAGTTACATGGAGTTCCTAAGAGTATTGTATCAGATAGAGATCCTAGATTTACATCGAGGTTTTAAGAGAGTTTACAAAAGGCTTTGGGTTCTAAGCTAAGATTTAGTTCGGCTTATCATCCGCAAACAGATGGTCAAACCGAGAGGACAATTCAATTGTTGGAGGATTTATTACGTGCTTGTGTGCTCGAGCAAGGTGGTGCTTGGGATAGTTATTTGGCGTTAATTGAGTTCACCTACAATAACAGTTTTCACTCAAGTATAAGTATTGGCACCATTTGAGGCTTTGTATGGTCGGAGATGTCAAACACCTTTGTGTTGGCATGAAACCGGTGAGAGGTTGATAGTTGGACTGGAGATGGTACAACAAACGATAAAGAAAGTGAAGTTTATTCGGGAAAAGATGATGGGTTCTCAAAGTAGACAAAAGAGCTATCATGACAAGAGAAGGAAAGATCTTGAGTTTCAAGAAGGCGACCATGTGTTTTTGAGAGTTACACCAGTTACGGGTGTGGGTCGTGCCTTGAAGTCGAAAAAGTTGACTTCTCATTTTATTGGTCCGTATCAGATTACTGCACGAGTTGGTGTTGTGGCTTACCGTGTGGCGTTGCCTCTGAATCTTTCGAATTTGCATGATGTATTCCATATTTCGCAACTTCAGAAGTATGTTCCGGATCCATCACATGTTATTCCTATGGACGAGGTTGAAGTGAGAGATAACCTTACGGTTGAAGCTTTACTGATTAGGATTTTAGACCGTGAAGTTAAGAAGCTAAGAGGCAAAGATATTGCGCTTGTGAAAGTAGTGTGGGGAGGCGCTTCGGAAGGCAATATGACTTGGGAACTAGAGAGTGGGATGCGAGAGTCGTATCCGGAGTTGTTTGAATCGGGTAATATTTTCGAGGACGAAAATTTCGAAAATTTCCCATTTTTGTTGAGTCTTTTATTTTATTTGGGTGATTATTATTTTATTTGTGGAATTGGTATGTTAATATGTTATGGTTGCATATTGGGTTATTTTATCGTTTTCGAGAGTTTTCGAAGAAATTAGGTTGGAGGGTGTCGCTACTGCGAAAAAAGAAGAGGCCGACAATGAACTAACAGAGTCGCCACCTATCGTTATTTATCCGAAAGAGGGGAAAGGAAACGATCGGAAAAAACCTGACGAAAACGGGAAAGACGAGGTCATCGCAACCAAGTCCTAGGTTCGGGAGTCGGTTACGCAAGGGGAAGGTATGAGCACCCCTCTCGTCTGTCATACTCGACGGGATCCACGCATGTGTTTGCTATCTAAAAGGGTGTATAAACTATCTACGCTAAATGCTTAGGGACAAAAGAAAAAGAAAAAGGACTGACTCGGCAGAGCATCACCGCTCTGTGCCTACGGCTAAAGAAGGGGGGAGGTTGCTCGCTAAGACGTCGTGTCTTATGCCTACGTACTTTCATCTAGTATGAAAGATTAGAGCAAACATAGTTCGGGCTAAAGAGAACACAGGTTGTTCAAAAGTTTTACCTGAGTAGGGTTAACAAACAGTTCTAGCAGTTTGGTGTATGCAGCTCGACCATTGGAGACTTAGGCGTTACCGTTTGCGGTAGAACTAAGAGTTAACGATACTCTTTCTTATGAAAAGGTTTTCCTGATTAAACTCCCGAAGGATGAAAAAGGTTTGAAGTGTTTTTGTGTTTTTTAGAGAAGTGTTTTGAATTTGAGTGTTCATAATGTACGTTGTACTAAAGTCTAAAACCTAGGATCGAATGCGTCGCATATCGTCCTAAGGACGTATACTAAACACTCTAGGCAATTGAGAAGTAGCCACTCAATCACCATTTCCCAAGTATAAGGCTCATGGCACAACATCCATTATCTTTATTAAGTGGATTGAAGTTTTTTGAAGATGAGAAGAGAAAGGGACAAACTAAAGGGGGACTAGACCAAACCCTAGAAGTTGTCATGCAAAGTGCACCTAAAGTTGGGATTACAAAAGGGAAATATCTACCTAATGTTATCATGTATGGTTAGAACCCTAATGTCTATCATAACCTCTCTTGAACAAGAGAGATTAGAAATCCTAAGGGAAGGAAGACAAAAGAAGAAGAAGAAGAAAGAACAATGGAAACATACAAATGAAAGGACGCATACATGGAATGCACAAGTAGGATGAAAGTGGAAGGAAAATATGTGTGGGGAAGTAGCCACTACAAGCTCATCTTAACCAAGCATGCATATGAGGATGCAAAGAGAAAGGAGAAAAATATGCATCAAAAACAAACAAACAAGTGTGTCAAAGTCATTAAGAAAAAGTCCTCATGGATTCATCACTTTAGGTAAGCTTCAAGTTCCTCCCAAGGAGGGACCAAGCTACCTTAAATAACATTCCAAAGTCATTGGATAGAAGGTAAAGATGAATAGGAAATCTCAAAATAAAAATCAAATCATAACAAAAGGAAATGCAAGCTAGAACACAAAGAAATGCAAGCAAACTAACACAATGAAACCCTACTTGAAAGCTCAAAAGCAAACAAACAAATGAATAAGGAAAAGACAATATCATGACCTAAAATTGAACAAACATCATTCTTAACATGTTAGAAACATGAAACAAAAGGGATTGAGAGCTCAAAGGATCCAAAAATGTCATATCCAAATCAAACTAGGTCAAGATACATGTACGAACCTCCCTTAGAGGTAACTTGACTTGCAAGTTACCTCAAAATTAGGAAAATGGTTCAAAAATTACCAAATAAAATGCACAAAGAAACAAGTTGGAAAACAGAAGCCAAAAGCACAAAGCCAATATCCCCTCAAAGCACCATCAAAAGAAAATTAAATTCAAGATGTACCACTTTGAAATGGGAGAATCGAGGGTCAAAAGAAAAGCCCCCAAAGTCAACCAACCAGGGGTAAAATGGTCCTCAAAATTTGTTCAACTCATCATGTGTATGAGGATCAATTTTCATTCATTGGACCCAAAGGAAATGGAAGAAACAAATAAAAGATCACACAATGTCACAATTTAAATCAATTAATACACTTCCAAGTGTCTAAAAATAAATCAAAAAATAAAATAAAAATTTATAAAATTAAAAATAAATCAAAAAATAAAATAAAAATTTATAAAATTAAAAGACATCTCAAAGTGTCTAAAAAATATTTTTGTGATTTTTTTGGATAATTTGAAGTAATTAAAATTGATTAAATGCAAACAGATAATAAACAAAAATAAAATGGAAAATAAAATAAAAAAGCAGACGGTGCAAATAGTAAAATAAACCAGTTAAAAAAGAGAATGGGCCAAGATGGGGGGTGCCAGTAGCAGTTAAGGCCTAAGGCGCCCAAACAAAATCAGGGTTTCCAAACAAATCCAATAGGGCTGATCAACAGAAGGGCCAGCGTGGAACACATTGAGAACTGTCTGATCAACTTGTAACCAAATCATGTGGATATGGATGTGCCAGTGCATTAATGAGGATTCAAATGTGATTGAGTGTGGCATGGTCAAAGGGGCGTAGGCTGTGTCTTAATCTCAAGCGTTAAACAGAAAAGTAAGCCAATCGTGTGGTGTGTGGACCATCTTCTCCAATGAGAAGTCAACCAGGTCAAAGGAAATCAGAGGGTGGCCGGAGATCCCTTCCGGTCATCTTCTCCGGCCGCCCAGCCACCGTGAACAGTAACACCAAAAACGCAGGCATCAAAACTCCACCAAAAATAACAAACTAATAGTCCAAATTCATCCTCTCATCACGAGGAACTCAAATCCAACCTTGGTTTTCATGTTTGAGCAACACACAAAGCAAATCGAAGACAAATATAAAATGTGCACAAACTGTAAAACTCAAAATCAACCAACCAAAATGTCCAGAATTCATCTACACTTCATGTAGAGTTCAAATCCATGTTCCATTTACTCTAAAAACTCAAGAGCAAGCCAAAATGCAAACAACAAGTTTTGTGCTCCAAACAGAAATCAAACCAAATGCCAGTTCATTTTATATATTAATGGTCTACATGTTTCCTATGTCTCAAATATGCAAGAATGGCACAGAATCGTGGCATAAATAGAGAGATATGGTGATTTCAAAATTACTTAGTAGAGAACCTCCACTGGGTCTTGTCTTTGGCTGAACCTTCAAGCAAATCACCCAGAATCGTTCCAAACACTTGAATGAAGCTTTTAATGTGCTCAATTTCACTTGATAATGGCCAAAACTCCAAAACCGATTCTCACTTTTCTCTTGCTTTTTAAAGTTTCTATTTCTGCAATTCCACCACCAATTCGAGCTCTGAGGGTTTGGGAAGTTTCCTAACCTTTTATGTATTGGATTCAGATGAGAATGGAGCCCTAATTCAAGCCACAAAGCCCAATTGCCAATTCAATTTTTCTTCACTTTTTTCACTTGCCATACTCGTGTTTTCTCCACTTCACCAGCCTCAATTTGGTTCCAAATCAATTACACATGGCCTGAGTTAATCAAAGGGCCAACAATTGGTCCTTGTTTTGATTCTATGGTGGATTTCCCATTTGTTACTTCATGGTGAAGAAACCATGGAAATAACCAACCAAATGACCTCAAATTGCAAAATTAAACTTGGCATTGTATTTAGAACATCATTTGCACTCAAAATATGCATAACTTTGCGTTGAAAAAGGTCCAAATCATTTAATTCCAATTTCCTCATTTTAAACTTCTTTCATGAAAAATTCAAACATCAATTCTTCACTCCAAGCTCCAACCATGACAAGAGATGATTTTGTAATGCAAATGGCCCTATTTGGAGCAAGTTTCATGTTGAAAAGATTTTCATTTGAAGTGTGCAAGTTGGTGAAATGGACCTATAATTTTATTACCTATAATCTCACTTTCCCAAAATACCCCTGACTTGCAAGCCTCATAACTTGATTTCTACAAATCAGATGAATGACTTCTAGTACTCTTTGGAAATCTAAGACCATGCTATACAACTTTCATGTTGGCCAAAAGTTAAGAAGAAACATCCTTCTAGGTCAAAAATGGCTTGTAAGTTGGTTGACGTTTATTGACCAAAATCACATTCATCTGATGACCTGTAACTTGTCTGCATCATAACTTGAGTTCTACAAATTAGATGAATGACTTCTAGTACTCCAAAGAAATCTAAGAACATGCTTTATAAGTTACATGTTGGTCAAAAGTTGATATGAGACTTGTATCTTGAGATAGGCGGTCTTGAAGTTAGGCACTAAATAGGGGATTTTACACTGAGAACCCTAATTTAGTAACTTCTCACACTCTTGATCATTGATGAACTGATCTTGAAATGATATATTAGACATCTCAACACAACATCCCATGACCATAGAGACTTGGAATTGAGTTCTAACCTCCTTCAATTTCACAGTTAACTGAGGATTTACCAGATGAAAACCCTAGATGCAACATTCTTGACTGTGGCTTCTTCCAACTCACACAACAACTTGAATAAGCTCCAAATGGCTCTCAAAGTACTCAATGAGCTCTCTCAACATCTTATATCCACAATCATGCATTCACAATCCTCTGATGCTCTTCAATTGGCCTCCAAGTTAGGAGCTGACCCACATACATCCATCCATCCTTTCACAAGACTATTAACCACTTCAAGATGACCTGATGACCATTCAAACTTGAGTAACACCCCTTGCTTAGGCTCCACACTATGAGTATACTCCTCTTGTTATGCACAACCTCTTGATCCCCTGTTCAATGACATATGATATGCAATGCAAATGCTAGAACAAAATGAAATGAAACATAAACCAAGTTAAGAAAAGGTTGGGTAAATTTTGGGGTACAACAGCTGCCCCTATTCAAGCGACTTGGACCTGAATGAGTGAAAAGCGAACGAATTTCACACAATCAATGTAAAAGACGGTTGAATACCAAAGAACTCGGAAATTTGCCATCCGCAGAAAATCTGAATATAGCTATAGTGATCTAAAAACCACCCCGTTGGGGAAAAAGAATACAAACGTCAAAAGCGGCGCCATGGTCTGGACACCATATCGGCGAAAAGTAACAATCCAAATTACCGGAGTCTGGGTACTCCATAGAAATCGAAGCCTAGATGCTTAAAGTAATCGGAGCCGGAATGCTCGTTAATAAATCTAGGTCTGGATACTCAATAATCAGAGCTTGGATGCTCGATAATAAATCTGAGTCTGGATATTCAATAATCGGAGCCTGGATGCTCGATAATAAATATGAGTCTGGATACTCAATAATCAGAACCTGGATGCTCAATGCAATTTGGAGCCTGGATGTTCTATGCAAAAAACCTGAGTCTGGATACTCGGTTAATAAATCTGAGTCTGGATACTCAATAATCGGAGCCTGGATGCTCTATGCAAAAAACTTGAGTCTGGATACTCGGTTAATAAATCTGAGTCTGGATACTCAATAATCGGAGCCTGGATGTTCTATGCAAAAAACCTGAGTCTGGATACTCGGTTAATAAATCTGAGTCTGGATACTCAATAATCGGAGCCTGGATGCTCAATGCAATTCGGAGCCTGGATGCTCTATGCAAAAAACCTGAGTCTGGATACTCGGTTAATAAATCTGAGTCTGGATACTCAATAATAGGAGCCTGGATGCTCAATAATCGGAGCCTGGATGCTCGATAATAAATCTGAGTCTGGATACTTGGTTAATAAATCTGAGTCTGGATACTCAATAATCTGAGCATGGATGCTTAATAATCGGAGCCTGGATGCTCAATAATAAATCTGAGTCTGGATACTCGGTTAATAAATCTGAGTCTGGATACTCAATAACTGGAGCCTGGATGCTCAATGCAACAGAAATATATTCACCAGGATCTGGATATCCTACGGGTTCAAGTCAAACGACATTACTAGGAAACAAATGAGCTATGGTCTGGATACCACATAGGTTGAGAAAAAACATTAGGTTCCAAGGTCTGAATACCACACGGCAATAGGAGATAACAACAATTACTGTGATCTGGATATCACGGAGCATCAGATAAACTGCCATGGTCTGGATACCATAACTGCCATTACCGGAGTCTAGATACTCAACGGAGCAAGTACAAACAAGATTCATCAGGGTCTGGATACCCAACTGACTTTACCGGAGTCTGGATACTCAACGAAGAAAGCATAATAATAACAAACATCATGGTCTGGATACCATAACCATCTTTACCAGAGTCTGGATACTCGACGGGAAAAGGAAAACCTCATCAACTAGGAATAGACCGGAGTCTGGATACTTAACGGGGAAAGAACTTCATCCCCATACTTATCATGATCCACTCAAATCCGAAGACATTGCTGGGGAATAACATGAATCAGGGTCTGAATACCGCGCGGGCTAAGAGAAATCACATGGTCTGAATACCAAAGGAAAAGATCAAACCTCCAAGGATACACCTGAAACAAAGGGATAACAACCTGGTCTATGTTTCACATGTAAATGTTTGAAAATGGCGTAATGCCCCATACAAGATGAGAATGCTACACATTTGGGTAGATGCTATGCACGTATGCAGATGCAACAGAACTGAAACAACAAAGTAAATGCTAGAGAAACAGAAACCATCCTGTCAGGAACAACAAACAACCCTGCAGGGAATGGCTTACCCATGCCAATAACGATTGGACTTACACCGAAGCAAAAAGGCCTTGAAGGGGCACATCTACCGGGAACAAAGTTCATACAAGAATAGGAAATCCAAACTTGGGATGCAGATCATCATTTGCTGAGGAAAATGCCCGGGCTGACTCTCCAGAATACAACTTTCTGAGTAACAAACAACTCACCGAGTACTTAAAACGTCCAGGCTAAACAACCCAATTTACCTGATAGAGAACAACAGTGCCCTGAACGGCCTTCCAAGATGTAACTATCTTGGGGAACAAAGATCTAACTGAGAAAAGATGACCAACACTGAGATTACACCATTCCTGCTAAGGGATAAATGACACTACGGGGAAATCAACTCTGTCGGAGACCTCAGTCCGCGCTGCTGAAAGTTGAGTACCTACAATAAAACCGATGGAGAGGGAAAAATACCAGACCACTACTGGGGAAACTCTGCACCTACTATCGCTTCCGCGAAAATAAGGTGCCGGCAAATCAGAAGAGTTGCCACCTTTCGTTATTTATCCCTCAGAACGGGAAAGGGAACAATCGGAAAAACCTGACAAAAAGGTATAACACAAGGCCATCGCAACCGTTGTCTGGGTTCGGGAGTCGGTTACGCAAGGGGAAGGTATTAGCACCCCTCACGTCCGTCGTACTTGATGGGATCCACGCTTTTATGTGTTTACTGGACGGGTTTGTTTATCTATCTACCTATCAAGGCTGGCTTAAACATAAAAAGAAAATGACTCGGCAAAGCGTCGCGCTTTATGCCTACGTATTCTCATCAGAGAATGAGAAATCAGAGTCAACGTAGTTTGGCCTACTACGGGTTACGGGGAAGGTGGCTCGCCAATACGTCAGTATTGTGCCTACGTACTCTCAACATGCATGAGAGATCAGAGCTTACGTAGTTCGGGATAATACGGGTTACGGGGATTCAGATTCATCTGTTTTATCGAGTAGGGTTAAACAACAGTTCCAGCAGTTAGGGACAAAACCTGTTTGCGGTGGCGCTGAAGTTTAACGACACTCTTTTCTTCAGAAAAGCTTCCTTTGAATTATGGGCCCACGGGGCAAAAAAGTTTGAAGTTTGTTTTCTGTCTTTTACGAAAGAAGTGTTTTTTATTGTGTTTGCAATTTCAATCGCACTAAAGACTATGACCTGAGAGTGAATGCGTCGCATGTCACCCAAAGGGTGCCATACTAAATATCCAGACTGTTGGAAAGAAGCTCTCCAACAATCCTTTCCCAGATAGCTTAAGGCTCGTAACGTACGAAAGAAATCATTCATGATTACTGTATCTTAAGCTGTTTGAGATGAGAAGAGAACAGGCTCGACTAAAGGGAAGACTATCAAGTCCTACTGTTGTCATGCCAATGATTCATGCTATAGTTGAAGTTTGAAACAGGGAACTCCTAGAAATTATCATGCATAGGTTTCAACCTAAAGTTCTATCATCACTTCCTTATCAAAGGAAATGAGAGTCCTAAGGGATCATGTCAATGATAAATAGAAACAGATAAAGCACCAGCTTTAACAGTAAATAGTAAACAGTAAACGACTGTAAAATGCATGCAATGCAAGTGAGGGAGGAAATGTGTGTGGGGTAGCAGCCTCCACAAGTTCATCTCAACCTCAAGCCAGATATGAATAACTGCAATCATACAGATAAAATAACATGCTATCAAGCAACATAGACTGCAATCATACAGAAGAAGTAAAACATGCTATCAAGCAAATACAAACCACATGGGCAAGGGAGCAGGGCTCTACCGAATACCCGCAAGCAAAGCCATACAGTAACAATACAAGCAGAGGGAGCAACTCAACCTCTAGTGCAATCATGCTTCTAGATTCAAGTCAGTCTAATCATGGACTTATTCTAATGCATCAAGCAAGTCAAACAAGTCACACCAATACAGAAAAGAAAACAGACAAGAAAAGAAAGCAGATCAACAACTCTCTCAATTCCAAGCTTCAGCTCTTCTGACATCAATCCAGTCTTCAGACTTCAACCACCCTTCATGCCAAGTATCAACTTGCTTCTCCAAGGTTTCAGTCCACCAAACATAAGTGTCAACTTATTCCATCTTCTCCAAGCTTCAGCTCCTCAGTCAATTCCACCTTCAGGCTTCACTCTTAACATAAGTATCAACTTGATTCCTTCAGGCTCTCCAAGCATCAATGTAAGTATCAACTCATCTTTTATTCCTCAAGCCTCAGCTCTACATTCAATCTCAATTGAATCCTCTTCATAAGTATCAACTTAGTCTTCAAGCTTCAGCTCTCTTGGCTTTACCATTATCAACTTGGTCTTCTCTCTTTATCTGTAAGCTTCAGCTTCTCTGAGTAATCTTCAATCACTTAGAAGTGTCCACTTCATCCTTCAATCTTCTTCAAGCAAGGAACTTCTCACTCTTCATTCAATCTCCATTGGATCTTCAAGTATCAACCTACTCTTCTTGCTCTTCAAGCTTCAGCTGCAATGGCAATGCTCAAGAAATCATCCTCTTCCACATTCTTCAATGAAGTCCTCATCTTCAAACTCAAGCCCAACATCTTTCAATATACTCAAACCATAAGATAATTGACTCAACAGGATGAGGGGAAATGATAAACAACTTACTGACAACCAAAGGAAGCCTGTATGGGTTCATCATTATGAGAGACTGGTTCCCTCAAAGTTCTACTTCCCAGATAAAGCCATTCATCCTTCCAAAGGAGGGATGTGAATATCTGAGAAGGACTTTTAGTCATTGGGAGGAATGGAAGCACAAGATGCTTTCCATATTTGTGAAAGAAATTATTCTAACTATAAGGCTCTCCCTATGTCCTCTATCTCCTAAACCTTCATCAGACACCTTCAGGCACCAACAAATCCAAGCTCCAAGCAACTTCAAGCCTCCTCACCTTGTCTTCAACTTGTCTTCAATCTCAACCAAAGGCAAACCAAGCACAAACCCTAATCTAAGGGGACTAAGGAAGTTAAACTAGTTAAATTAGTAAGTTAGGATCACCTAAAACCTAGTTCTAAAGTTAGTCCTAACTAAAATACTAAAATCAATTGTAAAATCCTACAAAAATATCTATGGGAACCTAGGTCAATCATGACTCTACCACATTAATTTCAGAGATCAAATCATCAAGTTAGACCTAGAAATAAATCCTACATTACAAGGTATCAAACCTAAACCCTAAAAGGAAGCACCTAAATATCAATCTAGAAAGCACACCTATTTTCATCACAAAAATGTGAGAGAAATGCTATGGGAGCATACATGTCTAACCTAATCACACACAAAAAATTAGGCTCAAAATCATCACCAAGTGATCACACTAAATTCCACAAAATTATGCATCAAACATAATCAATTTAATATCAATTAAAATGTAAAATTCCCATTAAATAAGAAAATCCATGAAATGAAATGAAAATATTTTTTCTCTAAACAATACTAGACTCAATCATGAGTAAAATGCAAAAAGAATGGGATTAATTGGATTAGTTTTCAATTTATTATGAATTTTTCAAGAACCATGCATAAAATGAAAATTAAAAGAAAATCAAATTAAAATAATAACAGGGGCGGTGTGGATAGCAACACAACACAGTTCAAATCATGGGTTGGGCCATCAGGGGGGTGTGAATATCACTTAGTTCACTAAGCCCAGCACCACAAATAAATGAAACGGTGCGTTTCATTCATTCAGATCCTTCACAAGATGAGTTTAAAACGTGGCCATTGGATCAAGCTTCTAGTCAAAGTCCAACCATCATCCAATGGTGCTAACATCATCTTCTACCTTTTGAACATCTGAGCTTCGCGCCCAGCTCCGGCCACCACCGGTGGAGCTCCGGTCACCATCCTCAACCCTAATTCTCTCTACAGGCCTCCATTGCAAATGGTCAAAACATGAAACTTGTCCCAAATCTTGCCACGAATTCAACCATACCCTTAACTTCCTCTGAAACCACAAGATTCATCATATCTAATTCTCAACCGAAAATGGTAATTCTCATATTTAGTCACTAATTCACAAATTAACTATCTGAAATCCATCCTACACCATTCTACAATGCTTCTAACACCTTAATTCACCTGGATTCTACCTAGATCATGCTATAGGAAGAAAGTTACCAACCTGAAAATCTTGGATGAACAGATGCACTAAACCTCCAATTCAAGCTCTATAATCTTGCAGACACGATCTATGAACCACCTCCTTGCTTCTGTATGCAAAAGAACCAGTTGAAAGTGCTTGAATCTTGAAACCCGATGGTGAGTTGCAGGTGGAAAATTCTGAATTCAAGAGCACCAATTAGCCACGAATCCTTCTTGATAATGATCTGGAATCACTCCTTGACATCCATGGAAGAAGTTTCAATCAAGAAAATGGATGGGGAGTGAAGAATTTGGTGAAACCGATTGCACTTGCAAGCTATGAAATTTCAATTTCAATCTATGCTCTCTCCTTCAATCATCACCAACCTCTGCAATGGATCAACTCTATTCCTTATATAGATGATGTTTGGATGATCTAGAACCCTCTAGATCCTTCCAATGAGAGTTTCCACTTCTCATGTCATGAGATATTCAATCACATATCATGACATGTACAATTCTATTTGCATCTTGAAAACCATCCTATTCTCTTTCAATTTCTCCCCTAGTGACATTTTGGAAGAGTTTAGCTTGCAAAAGCCCTTGGTTATGCCTTGATTCTATGTTTTGCACATGTTACTTAATATGCAAGCAAGTACTTTCCAAAGCAAGTCCACAAATTGAATCTCAACTCAAAAATGTGGCTAAACCAATGTCCTTAAAATGTTTTCTAGAGTCAATATGATATATTACATGCCATGGTTTGGATGTGTAGGTTGAAAATATCAATTTCCAACTTTGGTTTATTTAACTTATGCCCTTATTTTAGGTCATTTTTGCAACTTTGAGCGACAAGCATTCCCATCATCTCATGACTTCCTTAATAGCCTTAAAACATCATTTTGAACAAGTTTGATGTTGAACATTTTTCCATTTGAAGCTTGCAAATAGGAGTTATGGCCTTATGGTTGAAATGACTTGTAATCTCCAAATGACCAAAATGCCCTTGACTTGTCAAAGCCATAACTTGAGTTCTACAAATACTATCAAGGACTTATAGTACTCTCTAGAAAGCTAAGAAGATAAGGAACAACATTCATGTTGACCAAAAGTTCATAGGAATCATCCTTCTTGGGCAAAAGTTTGATGCAAGTTGGGTAACTTTCAAGGCCCCAGATTCACATACCTCAGATGACCTGTAACTTGTCAAAGTCATAACTTGAGCTCTACAAATCCTATCAAGGACTTCTAGTACTAAAATTAAAGCTAAGAACAAGCTCTACAACATTCATGCTGGGGGTAAGATGAGATGACAATCACATCTTGAGCTAAACTGTCTTGAAGATAGGGGTCAAACTAGGGGATTTTACACTGTCAAGCCTTAGAAACCCTAGCTTGAAACTTCCCAAACTCTTCAATCATGATGAGTTGACCTTGGAATCATCCTTATAACATCTCAATGTATCATTCCATGATCACATGGCTATTGGATTAGGTATCAACCCTCTCCAAATCATCAGTTGACCTAGGGTTGACCCAGTCAAACCCTAATTATACCACTCATGGCTAGGTCTTCTTAATCTTGCACAATGACCTGTCTAGGCTTCATGATGGCTTTCAATACATCTCCTAAGCTCTCTCAAGGCTTCAAGTCTACATTCATGGCTTCAGAATCATCTGAGGTCTTTCCACAACTCTCAAGTTAGGAGGCACACACTCTTGGTTTCAACCACTCTCTCTAAGGATCTTCTAACTTCTCTGACAAGGATATCAACCCTTGAACACTTGAATAACCTTCTTGGCTAGCTTCATAGTCCTGTATAGCTCTTGATTGGTACTCATACCTCTTGATCTCCTGCATACATGTCAATGAAATGCAAATGATAATGCTAATGTGAATGAAATGAAACACAAGCTAGGTAAAGAAATGTTGGTCAAATTTTGGGGTGCAACACCTACTCCATGGGGATACACCCGAATCTCGACTTGCTGGCGAGTAAGCACATACTCGTACTTTGCGGAGGATTAAAAGCGCACTGACGAACTGCTAGGAACATGCTAATACATTGCACATAACTATAGAGATACAACATCAATAGCTGGATAACAACACTGTTTAGGGGACATATGAATCCATTTGTATTCATAAAACGTTGCCCCAGGAGTAACAACCCTGCAAAACACAAACAGATAAGACATCATATACAACAGGGCTATCTTGGTCATCATCCGTGATGTTGTTCAATTAATATCAAAGTTTTAACAATTATTGGCCAAGGCCTCCAAGTTTATGTATGCAAGTTCATCAAAAACATCGGGCGTTTTTCACAAAAAAAACAGTAAAAGCTAAAACAAAGCACACAAACAAGTACTGAATAGTATATGTTTATTGATAAATGGCCTGTAAATAGGCAAAGTTTTACAATAGATGCAACTCCTGAAAAGAGGAAGTTGCGCAAAACTACAAGTATGCATAAAAGCAAATACAAAAGTGTACATATTAAACAAAATGTACAACAATGTCGGCAATGTGGCGCAGACAAACACCATGAGCTAATTCCTCTATGACTCGCCTGACCCTGACGCTTTCCCGACGCTTCGTCTTCAGAAGAGATTGATTCGGATAAACGGCCCTCAAGTTCTCCCAATCCACTAAGCAATGAAGTTCATACGCAGACCGCAGTCATTTGCTTTTCAATCCCTAACTTTTGCCTGAACCGCCCTTTCGGGTTTTTGATTCACCGGGATACCCATTTTTGCCAAAGTCGCCTTTTCAGGTTTTCAACTTTGTGGGTTTACATCTTTTCATTTTTATCCCTAATTTTTGCCCGAACCTATTTTTCCTTTTTTATGGTTCGCCGGGATGCCCCATTTTTGCCTGGACTTTTCATTTTGTGTCCAGCGGGTCTCTTTTAAGCAAAGTATTTTTTAATTGCGTCTGCATTCACAGGGGATGCAAAATCCTCACCGTCTATGGTGGATAGCACTAAGGCTCTGTTGCACCCCAAAATTTGCCTAACCTTTTTCTTTACTTAGCTTGTGTTTCATTGCATTCATATTAGCATTATCATCTGCATTGCATTGACATGTGTGCAGGAGATCAAGAGGCATGACTACCAACAAGAGGCTACCAAGGTTATGAAGCTAGCTAAGAGTTTTATTCAAGTATTCAAGGGTTGATATCCTCATCAAAGAAGTTAAGAGTGCCTCATAGAATGGGTTGGATATAAGAGTGTATGCCTCATAACTTGAAAGTTATGGGGAGGTCATCAGATGATTCTGGATCCATGGAGTTGGACTTGAAGCCTTTAGAGAGCTCATGAGAAATATTGAAAGTCATTTTGAAGCCTAGACAGGTCATTATGCAAAGGATACGAAGCTATAACCAAGATTAGTGCAACTAGGGTTTCATCTGGTCAACCCTAGGTTAACAGATAATTTGAAGAAGGTTGAGACCCCATTCCAAAGCCATGTAATCATGGATTGATGTATTAAGATTCCCAAGGGATGATTTCAAGGTCAACTTGTCATGAATCAAGAGTGTGAGGAGTTCCTAAGCTAGGGTTTCTAAGCTTGATAGTGTAAAATCCTCTAGTTTAGTGCCTAACTTCATGACCACATAACTCAAGATGTGATTTTCATTTCACCTTGACCCTAACATGATTGTTTTAGAGCATGATCATAGCTTTAATTTGAGTACTAGAAGTCCTTGATAGGGTTTATAGAACTCAAGTTATGAGTCAGACAAGTTACATGTCATCAGATGAATGTGAATTTGGGGCTTGAAAGTTAACAAACTTGCATGACACTTTTGCCCTAGAAGGACGATTCTCATGAACTTTTGGCCAACATCAATGTTGTTCCTTATCTTCTTAGCTTTCTAAAAAGTACTAGAAGTCCATGATTGGATTTGTAGAACTTAAGATATGAGCTTTGCAAGACAAGGATATTTTGGGAATTTGGAATTATAGGCCATTTTTGATTATGGGTCAATTTCATCAACTTAGACACCTCAAATGGACTTTTGATCAACATGGAAGTTGTTCAAAATGGTGTTATTTGTCCAACCATGACCCAAGAATTCATTGATATGGATTAAATTGGGAAGTGAATAAAGAAATTTTCATGGAGGAAGCATTAAAAGGCATTAAATGAGAAAATTCTAAAATAATTCATTTTGGTGCAAAAACATTACAAGTTTGTTCATTTTTTGAAGGTAAAGGACATTTAGAACACTTTGGCATTTTTACATTTCCAAATTGAAGTTTTGTTCATGGCAAAATTCAAAGTTTCTTAAGAATGAAGTAACATGATCAATCCACACCATTGATTGGAATTAAGGAACAAATCCTAACCCTTCATCCTCACTAACACACCAGCAATGAATTTGAGCTAGATTAAAGTTGAAACAGAGTGGAATTCGTGGACTGCCATGAAGGAATTTTGAAGGAAAATGAAAAAGTGGAAATTGGACTTAGAGCAAGTTTGGGCCCCCATTTTCAGCCCAGAACAATTCTATATATTTCCATGATTGAGTTCAGAGCAATTTTGGTGATGGAATGAGCTTGGAAAGGTAAGAAGCAGTTACAAGAAGTTAGTTACAAGTGAAAATCAAATTTCACTATTGGAGGGGTTTCTGGAGAAATTGAGAGTTGAGAAAGCTTCTACCATCATCAAGGATCGATTCTGCACGGTTTTGGATAAAGCTTGGTGGTTGTACCATCTTCTATTGAAGCTTAAACCAGGTTTTCTACTTTTCATAATTACACTCTATTGGTGATGAATTAGTGTAGATATTGCATGTGGTTAGGTAGAATTTAAACCATAGATGGATTTAGGTTGGGTTTGGAAGCCATTCGTGAGGTTTCTTGATGATGGATGAAATCTTTAAGGATTCGGTTTAGGCCATATCTTGATTGATATCGAGTGTTATTTAGGGATTCTTGATCAGTGATAAGTGTAGAAGAGATTTGTATGCTTTTTATAGAGTTTGGTGATGATTTTCCAAAGTGTGTATTTTCTGTTCACGATCATATCTGATTATTCCTTGAGAAAACAAAAAAAAGAAGATTATAATGATGATCCTCATGAGGAGACGAGTGGATCTGGATATTTTCGTGAAGTTTGGCGTTATCTGATGATTTGGCCACCGTGGACTCACATGAGATCCATTCTGGGGATGGTTGATCTTGACCAGATGAGGTGCACGTTAATATGCATTGGATTGTAATACTTTTTACATGGGTGCTCTAGATTAGAACGTAGGGTGTACGTTAGTCAATTGAGCACACGTGATTAATCCATGAAACGATTTGTTTCATTAAAAGGCCTCTGAGCTACGTGGCATGCGCCTTTCCCCTTGGATGAGTGGACTGGTCATTAGATCTGACGGCTATGACTTATTTTCAGCATTTTAATTCTTTTTAATTCTTTTAATGCTTTTTCTTATTTCTTTTAATGTTTAAATTGTTTTTAATTCATTAAAAATAGAAATAATTATTAGATAAATATGAAAACAATCATGATTGATCTTTGGCTTGTCCCTGATTTTTGTATGCAATTTTTTTGGGTTTTTGATAAAATTTCCATTTATTGCCTATTTTTCCATTTTTATTAGTTGATAAAAAATGTCAAAATGATGGATTTTCTTTCTGATTTTCGTGCTATCTCATATTTTAGAATTGAGTTCTAATTTTTTGCATGTGTTATCTAGACATCTTGATAGTGTTGTAGGACTTTTCTTTCATTTTTTAGATGATTCTAAGTATGGGTTTGAGATAGGTTTTTAGGATTCTCCCCTTGTGGATTCCTTTGAACATACCTTGAGGTGTAGAAATTGTTTAGGACCTTTAGATTTAGGTTTTGACCCTGAATATTCTACCATAATGCCTTAACACACTTAGGAAGCCTTAGGATTTTTTTCCTAGCCTTTTAGGATTGATTTTCCTATTTTAACTAGAATTTCCAAGTCGATTATGCTTTAGGTGACCCTAGCTTAGCTTACCTCATAGATTAGTCTTTAAAGTGAACTTTAGCTAACTCTAGGATTCAAATTCCTTCTTGATAGAATAGAACATAGGTAGATACCTCTTTAGAATATTGATTAAGCCTTGATAGAGCTTTTGAATCCACTTAGTTTAGGTGATCCTTGTAGCTAGTCATTAGGGTTTCTTTAGAAGTTTCTTTGATGGCTTCTTTCCCCTGTGTGGTTTCTTCCCTGGGCTTTGCCCTATCCTCCTTCCTCAAGTCTTGATGAGGATCCCTCTTGGGAGAGCCTAATCTTTCCCTTGGTTGGATTTTGTGCATTCCTCAAGAGGTTGAGCCTTGGATTGACATTCATCAGTATAGTACATTCCTTTGGTTTGCACTATCTCCCTCCTTCAAGTCTTGATGAGGAGCCCTCTTGGGAGAGCCTAATCCTTCCTTTGGTTGGATTCTAGGCATTCCTCAGAAGGTTGAGCCTTAGATTGACATTCATCAGTATGGTATATTCCCTTGGTTTATACTATCTTTCTCCTTCAAGTCTTGATGAGGAGCCCTCTTAGGAGAGCCTAATCCTTCCTTTGGTTGGATTCTGTGCATTCCTCAGGAGGTTGAGCCTTGGATTGACATTCATCAGTATGGTATATTCCTTTGGTTTATACTATCTTTCTCCTTCAAGTCTTGATGAAGAGACCTCTTGGGAGAGCCTAATCCTTCCCTTGGTTGGATTATGTGCATTCCTCAAGAGGTTGAGCCTTGGATTGACATTCATGGCATGGTATATTCCCTTGGTTTATACTGTCATCTATCTCTAAGTCCCTTTCTTAGGATCCCTCTTGGGAGAGCCTAATCCTTCCTTTGGTTGGATTATGTGCATTCCTCAACAGGTTGAGCTTTAGATGGACATTCTGTGTTGATACACCTTAAACCAGATACCTTAGATTGATATCTAAGACCAACACCCAGTTTCTCTGTCCTATTGACATAGGATCCCTCTTGGGAGAGCCTAATCCTTCCCTTGGTTGGATTATGTGCATTCCTCAGGAGGTTGAGCCCATGATGGACTCTTGTGTTTACACACATCCAACCTGATGTAGCCTGGGATGACTTCCCTATTGCTCATCTTGGTTACCCTTCCCCTCAGTCTTTCATTCATGATTGTTTGACATTGCTTGATGCATTAGGATAGTCTCATGTGTAGAGTATTTTAGTCTAGGTGCATGATTGCACTGAAAGGTTGAGCTGAGCTCCCTTTGCTTGTTTTCCTTAGAGGTTGAGGTTCTCCCTCTGCTTGAGTGTTATTTTGCCTTTTGTAACTGATGTGTTTGCATTGAAAGGTTGAGGTGACCCTCCCTTTGCTTGTCTGTTTTGTTGTTCTCTTTGCTTGATTTCTTAGAGGTTGAGTCTCTCCCTCTGCTTGTATTGTTGCATTTTCATTTGCATCTTTACTGTTAGCTTTTCTGTTTTATCTGCTTTATGATTTTTGCAGTTTGTTTGTGTTTCCCATTGACATGATCCCCTAGGACTCTCACTTCCTTTGATAAGGAAGTGATGATAGACCTTTAGGTTGAAACCTTTGCATGATAACATCTAGGAGTTCCCTGTTTCAAACTCAACCATAGGATGAATCCATGGCATGATGACATTAGGGCTTGACAGTTTCCCCGTAGAGTTTGTTCTCTTCTCATCTCCAAAACAACAGTTAAAAACGTAATAAAGGCAAGTTGGTACAGTGTGTTATGAGCCTTAAGCCACTTGGGAAATGATAATTGAGCGGTCTCCTATCAATCGTCTAGAGTGTTTAGTATACGTTCTTTGGACGATATGCGACGCATTCGTTCCCAAGTCATAGTCTCTAGTGCAGTACGAGCTACAAACAGTCATAAAAAGCACTTCTTCTATAAAAGACTAAAACAAATATCAAACCTCTCTTTGCCCTGTGGGCCCTTAACTCGTGGAAACGTTTTCAGAAAAAGTGTCGTTAACTCTCATTCTACCGCAAACGGTAACGCACAAGTCTCCGACGAGCAAGCTGCATACACCAAACTACTGGAACTGTTTGTTAACCCTACTCGAAAAACAGATGAATCAACCCGTGTTCCGTATTATCCCGAACTACGTAAGCTCTGATCTCTCACACCTGTTGAGAGCACGTAGGCACAATACTGACGTATTGGAGAGCCACCTTCCCTTTACCCGTAGTTAACCAAACTAAGTTGACTCTGATTTCTCGTTTTCTGACGAGAATACATAGGCACGAAGCGTGATGCTTTGCCGAGTCATTTTTCTTTTCTTTTCAGACCAACCTTGATAGGTAGATAGTTAAACCAACCCGTCAGATAAACACAACAAGTGTGGATCCCGTTGAGTACAACGGACGTGAGGGATGATAATACCTTCCCCTTGCGTAACCGACTCCCGAACCCAGACATGGTTGCGATGACCTTGTCTTATACCTTTTCGTCAGGTTTTTCCGATCGTTTCCTTTCCCTTTCTGTGGGATAAATAACGAAACGTGGCGACTCTTCTGTTTTGCCGGCACCTTATTTTCGTAGTAGCGACAGTTGGCGACTCTGCTAGGGATCCAACGTCCCCTAGGCGAGTCAATCCTAGCGCTTGCATGTTTATTTGTTGGGTTTGCATGTATTTATCGTACTTTACTTTCCTGCACTTTACTTTCAGTATAATATGATTATTTGCTATGATATTGTAGGAGGGACTGATTTTGATGAGTGAGAAGCCATACCCAGGCTTGAGAGAACATATAGTATTAGAGTGGATTAGTAGTGGATGTGCTTGCTTTGCTTGCATCAGTTCCCATGTAATCCACACTCAGAAGAGATTCTCTTTGATGACTTCCTATCGGTCCTTTGGACTCGAGGGGATTTTGGATCTGAGGATAGTCGACTCTGGGGACCGTTCATTTGTGACTCAGCTAAGTGAGGCCTCTTCAGGGAGTGATGATGCCAAACCAGAAATGGTGAACGTATCATCATTTCATGAAAGTTTGTGACACTGGGAAACGCATAGGATGTCGAACCTTGTCCGTGATTAGGTCCATACCTGTGAGCGGGGTTGGGTTATTACAGGAAACCTTGACGTTCAGACAACCTGGTTTTCTTGACAGTGAATCAATATTGTTGGTATTAGAGGGTTCTTATCATCAGAGTTGTGATATATTCTCGCTGAAGCAGAATTTTGGTCATTCTCAACCAACAGGACAGTCATCTTGATCTCTTGCCACATGTTTTCATTTTTGCATTTTGCATTCTCATTCGCATATCATTAACGTGTGTCTGTGGTGCAAGTGCATACTTCTCCCCTGGTTTTAGTGATCTTGATCCTCATGGCTGACATGGCATCTCTGAAGAAAACAATGGCTTACAAGCTACCAACACCTGATATCCGAGAGTTACGGGATTTGATTTCTTTGGCTTATAAAAAAGTGATTGAGGACTTCAGAAAAAGTTATGGGAGACTTCTGAGTATTGTGTGTAAGCTTTCTACGTACGAGTTGAACGACCTCTACGCTCTTCTTCAGCTTTATGACCTGCAGCTCAGATGCTTCGTTTTTCCATACTATGTCCTAGCTCCGACCTTGGAAGAGTATTCTGACTTGTTAGGGGTACCTTTGTTGAATCAGATGCCTTATTACCGTGTTGATGTTGAACCTAACTTGGGTAAGTTGGCTGCTACTCTTCACTTAGATGACTCAGAGTTGAAAGGGATGTTGTTCAGGAAGATTGGAGTTTATGGTTTCTCTTTGCCTTTCTTGGTGGAGAAGGCCCAAAGGTTTGCCAAGAAGGGTTGCTGGGCTGTATTCAATGCCATCTTAGCCCTCTGCATATATGGAATCGTATTATTCCCAAGTCACCCGGACATCATAGGTATGGATGTCTGCCACATATTTGCTTCCGGGAATCCGGTGCCCACTCTTCTCGGAGACGTTTATCATTCAGTGCACAGCAAGAATAAAAACAGAAAGGGGAAGAATGTGGCATGTTGCGCTCCTTTGTTGTATAAGTCGTTTGCCTGGCATTATCCTAAAACGGGTCCATTTATTGATTCTGCTAAGACTTCACCTTGGTCTGCACATTTGATGGGTTTGTCTACTGACAATAAAACCTGGTTTGATAGAGATCTACTAGGCAAAGAGATTGTGCATAGTTGCGGTGGCTTTCCTAACGCCCCCCTGGTCGGAAGGAACGGGTGTATCAATTATAATCCCTCTTTGCTGGTACGACAATTTGGGTATGTACTAAGAGGTCCTCCTGAAGAGGAAGAGATACAGGAATCTCTGTATCTCACAGGGTTGCTTGAAGGTGACACTTTGGTTAAGGTAGAGAAAGCTTGGAGCAAAATTCATAGAAAAGGAAAAGTTTTGCTGGGAAAGAGCAATAACAAGGCCTTTGATCCATATGTGGTCTGGATCCGAGAAAGAGCCGCCAAGTCTCTGATGCTATTTCCTACAGTAGAGCCGCTATATCCTCCCGTGGTCAAGGAACCAACCACAATTGATATTCAGAAGTTTAACTAGGTGCTCCGAGAGAAAGAATAGTTGCGAAAAGCCAAACGAAGAACTGGAAAAAGAAATCTCTCAACTCCGAAGCGAGAAGAGCGAAGCCGTCTATTCCTTTAAAAAACAGACCGAGCTGGTGAGTCGGCTAGGCACATACTTGACCAAACAGAGGGCTGAGCGTGAACGTTTAAGTTTGGATTTCAAGGTTGTCAACGATGTGCTTGCCACCAAAAAGAAAGACCTGGATAGGGTGTATCTGAAGTTATCCAAATACGAGACATTGTGGAGCAACACCCTAACCAAGCACAAAGAGCGAGAGGAGAAGCTGAAGCAACAAATAGCCAAGCTAGAGGCCCAGATTGAGATCAAGGACAAGAAGATAGAGGCTGAAGCATCCCTTCGACGAGATGTTAAGTATAGATTGGTTGAAACCAAGGCAAACCTGCAAGATTGTCAACTCAGAGCTGACGCTAAGAGGTGCAGAGTGGAAGACTGCTCAGGAGAAGGTGCTCGTGGGGACATTGCCAAGAATCTCTAGGATACCATCAGGCAGAGGGATCTGCTGATCCGGGGTCTGCTCACCCAGCCTGACCATCCCGCTACGAAGAAGTTATTAGAAGATTTCCGTGCCCGTAGCCGCACTTGATTTCCTTGTATTTCTTTGTATCTTTTATGCATTGATATGCTGACCACCACCAGGCTTGTTGGTTGGGGTCACATTTGTTGCTTCAGTTGTATTCAATTACAGTTGTACGCTGCCCGAGCAGGTTTTTCAGATATATATGAGGATTTCTTTCCATGATTGGATGTTGGACTTTATTTGTCTTGGAAACTAGGATCAGGGGGGGGGGGAATTTCCCCAAGGAACAGACACACGTTTGCATTTGCATGAATCATTTGCATGACAGGTGCCTCGAGTTGTTTTTCTAACCCTTTGTGCTTGCAGGTTTGTTTCAGGATTAAATGAAGGCAGATTCACCGGTATTCTACCAGAGTTAACCAGGTCAGAGTCATGGAACAGGTTCAAACGGAGCTGAGAGAGGTCTGAGGCCAGATGGGGCAGTTCATAAGGGGCATGTAGATGCTCAGAGAGGAGAACCAGCAGTTGAAGGCTCAGGCGAGCTTGATCATGGAGGTAATAAGAGGCGTGCTCCGAAAAGAAAGTGATCAAATGCCCGAAGCTGCGGCAAAGATGCTTGCTCCACTTGTGTCTGTGAAACCGAAACCCATGAATGATAGGCCTAAGAGATCCTTTGCGCAACTTAGAGCTCAAGAGTTTTCCTGTCAGCGGTTACGTCAGGTCTCTCCAGATAACCCTAGAAGACAAAGGATGAAGCTACTTGATAGAATCTTAGATGAAATCCTGATGGATTATGCTCAGTTGGTGCAACTCTTGCTCCAACTTCAAGTGGTTGAACCTCGAACTTTGGCTCCATTGACTGGACAGCCACCATCAGGCTACGATGCAGGCTGTAACAGCCCAATTTTCAATAATTAATTATTTGTGTTAATTAATTAGTTTATTTGGATTATTCTAATTATTTGAATAATTAGATGATTGTTTAAATGGATTGATAGATGTTTTGAGAGAGGGAATAAATTGGAGAGAAACCGAAGGGAAGGATATAAGAAGGGGGAGCGGAACGAAAATGTAAAATAGAAAACACGAGAGAAAAGTGGAGGAAGAAGAGAAAGTAGAAGGAAAAAGAAGGAAACGCTGGGAAAGCTCAAGAATGACTTCTAACTTCCGATTAATCGAGGTAAGGATGTGAAATCTTACATTCTAAATCAATGTGTATTATTATGTATGTGTGTGTTTGGATTTGATGGGTGTTTCCTACATTTTCCATTTTAGGTCGGAAGTGGATTTAATCGGTAGAAACTTAGTTTTATCGGTTAGAATTTGGAATAGACAGTGTAGTATAGTCGGGTGATGAGTGGGTCGTGCTACTGGAACTGATTTGGATTAAATCGATCGATTCTTGTGGTTTTGATGATTTTGGAGCAGCCATGGGAGTTCTGAGTTTGCAGGCTCGCCAGGCGAAGCCCAGCGAGCAGCAGCGAACCAAGTCAGAAGCATCCACCATGTCTTCGCTGGCAAGTTCACCAGGAGAATGAGTGTTGCGAAGGTTCGCCAGGCGAGTGTGCTAGCGAGTAATTCCAAAATAACTCCCAGTGGTCTTCGCTGGCAAGTTCTCCAGGAGAACGTAGTAGCGAAGGTTCGCCAGAGGCTTCGCCAGGCGAAGGTTAGCGAATGCAGCAACATAGTTCTTTTCTTGTGTTTCCCATTTGTGGATTGGTTATGTGGTTTGATTTCGATCATTCCTTGTCTGAGATGACTAATTACATGCTGTTATGTATGCTGTGGGTAGCCGTATGGCGTGAATCCTAGATTAAGAATCGATTGTGTATATGTGATGCATTATTTAAATTGATTAAAATGCATGATGAGTGTGATTGAGTTTGTTTCCATTTGGCACGATATTTGGAAGTGCACATTGCTTGTATGCGATGGTGGATGAAGAATGCATGAGAATATATATGGCGAGTACATGTGCATTGTTTGGTAATGTACGGAGGATGTTGGAAATATGTATATGTGTTGAGTCGTACTCACTGGGGTAGAATGTCAAGATGTCGTTCCTGGTGGAATAATTACCGGGGTAGAATAAATGAGATGTTGTTCCTGATAGGGTATAAGTGATGTACCCATACTCCCAAAAAGGGATTGGTGTTAATTGATGAGTTTTATATGAACCATAGGGCATAAATATCATTGTTGTATGAAGGATGCTGATGTGTATGAATTGTTGAATTGTGAGTTATAAATGTGAATCTAGAATGAAGCGATATGAGATGAATGATGAACATATGTATGTATGCATTGTGATATATATATATATATATATATATATATATATATATATATATATATATATATATATATATATATATATATATATATATATATATATATATATATATATATATATATATATATATATATATATATATATATATATATATATATATATATATATATATATATATATATATATATATATATATATATATATATATATATATATATATATATATATATATATATGTATATATATATATATGTATATATATATATATGTATATATATATATATGTATATATATATATATATGTATATATATATATATATATATATATATATATATATATATATATATATATATATATATATATATATATATATATATATATATATATATATATATATATATATATATATATATATATATATATATATATATATATATATATATATATATATATATATATATATATATATATTGTGAATGCATATTAAATATACGTGCTGGTATGTGATGTATGATGATTGTAAATGTGAACATTGTTTGAATAGTGTGAATGAAATGATGAATATATGTATATATTGCGATATGTATATATTGTGAGTGCATAATAAATATATATGATGAATGTGACGAATGCATGAGTATGTTTGTAAACATGTGTGCATTTCAAGAGTGTCATGAGTCATGTTGCATGTGAATCATCATGGTATGCATTCTAGTGTTGATTGATTCCTCGGTGAATCTGTAGAACCTCGTGTGCCCTTGTGAGTTATGAGTGATGGTTATTTATTGATTCCTCGGTGAATCTACAGAACCTCATGTGCCCTTGTGGGGTGTGAGTGATGGTTATTTATTGATTCCTCGGTGAATCTGCAGAACCTCGTGTGCCCTTGTGGGGTGTGAGCGATGGTTATTTATTGATCCCTCGGTGGATTTGCAGAACCTCGTATGTTGTGATGGTTATATTTGATTCCGCGTAGAATCTGCATAACCTCGTGTGCCCATGTGGGGTGTGAGCGATGGTTATTTTTTGTTCTTCAATTGAACCTGCTGAAATGAGTCGGTACCACATTTGCATCTTCATAGAGTCGTGAGTCGGTCTCTATGAGTTGCATTTATCATCTTTATATGGTGCATTGGTGAAATAAACATGAATGTGAATGTTTATGTGAATTGGTGATGAAAAGAACATATTTTGTATGTTTATATGGATTGATTGGAATTGTGGATGTACGCATGTTAAATATGCTTGATGATTATCCATATTTGTTTATATGTAGATAACGATGTATGTGAGTGAATCGTGAATGTATGCATGATTAGATGCTTGGTTACATATATATGTATACATTGTAATGTATGTTAGTGAGTGGTGATGTATTGTGGTAAGAAGTATAATATGGATATTCTATGTTATAGAAATATATTATATGCTTTGTTATTGTGTTAATATGCATTGTGGAAAGGTGGGATATATGTAATTTGTACTTGTGTATTTATACATGATTATGTGCATTGATTATTATGGTAATGTTTCTCACCCTTCTGCTGGAATGATGTCCTATATGACATCGTGTAGGTATCAAGGAGTAGTACTTCTTGTAGTTGCGAGTTCGTTGTTGGTGCAGCTGTTTAGTATTTAATTATGTTTGGTCAAGTCATGCTCTGGTTATGTAACACTGGGATCGCGGGGTTTATGCCTTAAAGATATATTGTGTATTCTAAGTTGTGTTTTAAATGTATTTGAAATATGTGATAATGGCCTCTGTGCCTAAGTGTTGATGATTATGTGATGAACATGAATATTCTGTGAAGGGAATTATGTAAATAAATTGAATCCGCTGCTACATGCAAGATGAAAATTTAATAGCATGATTATTTATTTCAATGTTACATGAGTATGACAGGTGAATGTTGATAGTTTGTAAATTGTGTGACGCCCTTTTGTGAAAGCATGTTAATTTACTCTGATTAATTATGTATTATTCCGTGGGGTTAGAAGGGTGTTACATTAGTGGTATCAGAGCAGGTCGGTCCATCCGGCCAAGTTGTCTAATGTTATTTGTTCCCTTGTATGCGACATGTGTGTGCAACACTGTTGGTACGTGTTTGTTGTCTAACCCTTGTCTGCAAGGAGTGGGAATGATCCAAGTGGGGGAGAAATTTGTGCTTCTCCAAGTTGCTGCAAGTGTGGAGATGTAGCTCAGTGTGGTCGAATGCTCTTATAGTTTGGTAAAGATGGTTTATACCCCATCATGATTTTCGACTGCCTATCGGCAAATTGAGGAACTGATCACCCTTAATCTCTTGTTGATAGTAGTTGAAATTGTGTTAGATGGGATAGATGTGTCTTGCAAGCTTAGATGGCGTGGTGCAGTTAATTGTTTTGAGTGAAGCCGAGTGCTTAAGAATTGTTTTGATGAGTCGGCGCAGGACCGTGATGAGATGTTTAATTTTGATGGGAATTGTGGGTATTAATAAAAGTGGAGAAGCTGGTGGATTACCGGCTGATTATGGTTGTCTGAGAGTTATCCTGACAAGATAAGTGATATACAGACAGGACGTAAGGTGAAGTTATGATCGACTTAGTTGCGAAAACTAGTCATATATTGAGAGCTCCATATGGTATGTCTGTTTGGGTGGCCAAAGAATTAAAATTGAGTGAGTAATTTTGAGACTTGTGTCTGGTGTGTATGCTACGGCAACATGTTGTGGAGTCGAGTATAAAGATGGATAATGACTTGCGGTGATTATTAAAGAAAGTAAGATGTGGAATACAATATTGGTATAATTAGACCTTTGAAATTTCAAGAGTTGAAAATGTGTTGAGTGGCCTTCGGAGTGTGAAAATGTTGTTTTCATCTTTTGACGCACTATTCGAAGCGTTGGGCGCTATTTTAATGCTCTGTGCGATGGTGAAGTAGTGGCATGGAGATTAATTAATTTATTGATGGAATGTGTTTGATAATTCGAAGAATATAGAAGATCATGTTTTGCATCGGGAACTTGTGTTATCAGTGTTGGAGGAGAAACGGTGATATGCCACTGTGAAGAAAGTTCAGAGAGTTTTGGGAGAGCTGTCAACAGCTCGTGTGTGGATTCTTGCCGAATTCGACAGAACTGTTCGTTGTGTTTTGTGATGTCTCGTAGGTATGATTGAGAGATATGTTAAGTGCAACATCAACAAGTTTAGTTTCTTGGAGGCAATTTAAAGTATATAAGAGGGATTATCTGACAAGTGACTTAGAGTTGGTGGTCATTGTGTTTGTGCCGGAGTTGGAAGCTCTAATTGATTAATGAGAGATTTGAAATAGTTGGTGATCTCAAGAGCTTAAGGTATTGGTTGGAATTGGGAGAATTGAATATGAGGCAGAGGAAAACAATTGGAATTCCTGAGGGATTATGGCTTTAGATTGAATTACCATTCGGGTAGAGCAATGCGATAACTGATGCATCAATTTGAAAATTTGGTATATACTGATGATGAGGGTTGAATTTGATGAATTAAGTCGAAGGACTGATTGTCGTATTAATGGGAATGGTATCGTGAGATGTCGTGATAGAGTTGTGTTCTAGATATTATTAAGTGGGATAAGAGTATTGTGGTAGATGGAGTATCCATCCTAGTGCTATAAAGATGTAACCGGATTTGGGGAAATTATTTTGATGGCCATAGATGAAGAGAGAAGTGGCTTAGTTGTATGTGCTAGTGAGACTTGTCGAAAGTCGAAGGATGAACATCTGAGACTGTTGGGTCTGATGTAACCGTTGTATATTCTAGAGTTGAAATCGGGTAGTATTCCCATGGATTTTTGCGTTGGGTTTTCCGGAGAATTTGAGGAATATGGTTTTAATTGAGTGATTTTGGATGGAATGACTAGATTGGCTCTTTTCCTACCAATGAGGATTAATCATTCTATGTTGGAGCCGGTTGAGATGTATATCACTGAAGTGATAAAGATTGTATGAGTTGTCATCTAATATGGTGTCAGATGGGAATTTGAAGCTTTGTATGGCAGAAGGTGTAAGACTCCTTTGTATTGATATGATTCAGGCGAGGGTACTGTGCTCGGACCTGAGGATTGTGTAAGAGACGACTGGAAAAAAAATCAAGGAGATCCGAGAAAGGACATGTTCTGAGGGTTACAGTGGTGACGGGTATTTGTCGAGCTTTGAAGTCTTAGAAGCACACACCGTGTTTTGTTGCTTAGTATCAGAGTGGCGCATCGGAAGCGTGGGAGAAGTATCTTGTTAGATTGTCTTACCGCTGTCGCTTGTGAATTTACATGATGTGGTATGTGCCTAATTGAGGAAGTGCAAGTGCATTCATTCAGACAGATGGTGTACAAGTGAGGAAGGATTTGACTGTTGAGACATTGCTAGTTTAGATTGATGAGTAAGAAGTAACTTCGAAGTAATGAAGATTTCTTCGATAAAGACAGTTGGGGGAACCAACTAGAGAAAGTGGGATTTGAGAGATTGGGATGAGGAAGTCTTATCCGACTCAGTTCATTGAGGTGACATTTTCGAGGACGAAAATTCCTAAAGTTGGGGAGTTGTAACAACCCAATTTTCAATAATTAATTATTTGTGTTAATTAATTAGTTTATTTGGATTATTCTAATTATTTGAATAATTAGATGATTGTTTAAATGGATTGATAGATGTTTTGAGAGAGGGAATAAATTGGAGAGAAACCGAAGGGAAGGATATAAGAAGGGGGAGCAGAACGAAAATGTAAAATAGAAAACATGAAAGAAAAGTGGAGGAAGAAGAGAAAGTAGAAGGAAAAAGAAGGAAAAGCTTGGAAAGCTCAAGAACGACTTCTAGCTTCCGATTAATCGAGGTAAGGGTGTGAAATCTTACTATCTTAATCGATGCGTATGATTATGTATATGTGTGTTTGGATTTGTTGGGTGTTTCCTACATTTTCCATTTTAGGTCGGAAGTGGATTTAATCGGTAGAAACTGAGTTTTATCGGTTAGAATTTGGAATAGACGGTGTAGTATAGTCGGGTGATGAGTGGGACATGCTACTGGAACTGATTTGGATTAAATCGGTTGATTCTTGTGGTTTTGATAATTTTGGAGCAGCCATGGGAGTTCTGAGTTCGCAGGCTCGCCAGGCGAATAGCAGCGAAGCTTTGCCGGGCGAAGCCCAGCGAGCAGCAGCAAACCAAGTCAGAAGCATCCACCCTGTCTTCGCTGGCAAGTTCGCCAGGCGAATGAGTCTGGCGAAGATTCGCCAGGTGAGTGTGCTAGCGAGTGCTAGCGAGTAATTCCAGAATAACTCCCAGTGGTCTTCGCTGGCAAGTTCGCCAGGCGAACGTAGTAGCGAAGGTTCGCCAGAGGCTTCGCCAGGCGAAGGTTAGCGAACGCAACATCATAGTTCTTTTCTTGTGTTTCCTATTCGTGGATTGGTTGTGTGGTTTGATTTCGATCATTCCTTGTCTGAGATGACTAATTACATGCTGTTATGTGTGCTGTGGGTAGCCGTATGGCGTGAATCCTAGATTATGAATCGATTGTGTATATGTGGCCTTTTGGCATATGTGATGCATTGCTTAAATTGATTAAAATGCATGATGAGTGTGATTGAGTTTGTTGCCGTTTGGCACGATATTTGTAAGTGCACATTGCTTGTATGCGATGGGGGGTGAAGAATGCATGAGAATATATATGGCGAATACATGTGCATTGTTTAGTAATGTACGGAGGATGTTGGAAATATGTATATGTGTTGAGTCGTACTCACTGGGGTAGAATGACAAGATGTCGTTCCTGGTGGAATAATTACCGGGGTAGAATAAATGAGATGTTGTTCCTGGTAGGGTATAAGTGATGTACCCATACTCCGAAAAAGGGATTGGTGTTAATTGATGAGTTTTATATGAACCATAGGGCATAAATATCGTTGTTGTATGAAGGATGCTGATGTGTATGAATTGTTGAATTGTGAGTTATAAATGTGAATCTAGAATGAAGCGATATGAGATGAATGATGAACATATGTATGTATGCATTGTGATATATATATATATATATATATATATATATATATATATATATATATATATATATATATATATATATATATATATATATATATATATATATATATATATATATATATATATATATATATATATATATATATATATATATATATATATATATATATATATATATATATATATATATATATATATATATATATATATATATATATATATATATATATATATATATATATATATATATATATATATTGTGAATGCATATTGAATATACGTGTTGGTATGTGATGTATGATGATTGTAAATGTGAACCTTGTTTGAATAGTGTGAATGAAATGATGAATATATGTATATATTGCGATATGTATATATTGTGAGTGCATAATGAATATATGTGATGAAATATGTGATGAATGTGACGAATGCATGAGTATGTTTGTAAACATGTGTGCATTTCAAGAGTGTCATGAGTCATGTTGCATGTGAAGCATCATGGTATGCATTCTGGTGTTGATTGATTCCTCGGTGAATCTGCAGAACCTCGTGTGCCCTTGTGGGGTGTGAGCGATGGTTATTTATTCATTCCTCGGTGAATCTGCAGAACCTCGTGTGCCCTTATGGGGTGTGAGCGATGGTTATTTATTGATTCCTCGGTAAATCTGCAGAACCTCGTGTGCCTTTGTGGGGTGTGAGCGATGGTTATTTATTGACCCCTCGGTGGATTTGCTGAACCTCGTATGTTGCGATGGTTATATTTGATTCCGCGTAGAATCTGCAGAACCTCGTGTGCCCATGTTGGGTGTGAGCGATGGTTATTTTTGGTTCTTCAATTGAACCTACTGTAATGAGTCGATACCGCATTTGCATCTGCATAAAGTCGTGAGTCAGTCTCTGTGAGTTGCATTTATCATCTTGATATGGTGCATTGGTGAAATAAACATGAATGTGAATGTTTATGAGAATTGGTGATGAAAAGAACATATTTTGTATGTTTATATGGATTGATTGGAATTGTGGATGTACGCATGTTAAATATGCTTGATGATTATCCATATTTATTTATATGTAGATAACGATGTATATGAGTGAGTCGTGAATGTATGCATGATGAGATGCTTGGTTACATATATATGTATACATTGTAATGTATGTTAGTGAGTGGTGATGTATTGTGGTAAGAAGTATAATATGGATATTCTATTTCATAGAAATATATTATATGCTTTGTTATTGTGTTAATATGCATTGTGGAAAGGTGGAATATATGTATTTTGTTCTTGTGTATTTATACATGATTATGTGCATTGATTATTATGGTAATGTTTCTCACCCTTCTGCTGGAATGATGTCCTATATGACATCGTGCAGGTATCAAGGAGTAGTACTGCTTGTAGTTGCGAGTTCGTTGTCGGTGCAGCTATTTAGTATTTAATTATGTTGGGTCAAGTCATGCTCTGGTTATGTAACACTGGGATCGCGGGGTTTATGCCTTAGAGATATATTGTGTATTCTAAGTTGTGTTTTAAATGTATTTGAAATATGTGATCATTGCCTCTGTGCCTAAGTGTTGATGATTATGTGATGAACATGAATATTCTGTGAAGGGAATTATGTAAATAAATTGAATCCGCTGCTACATGCAAGATGAAAATTTAATAGCATGATTATTTATTTCAATGTTACATGAGTATGACAGGTGAATGTTGATAGTTTGTAAATTGTGTGACGCCCTTTTGTGAAAGCATGTTAATTTACTCTGATTAATTATGTATTATTCTGTGGGGTTAGAAGGGTGTTACACGGGCGCCCATTGTGAGTTGCACTCCGAAGCACTAGGGCATAACATAGCGAACTGTAGAGCTTTTAAGCATCATGTTCAAGACTTGCTAGACTCGAAAGATATTGAATTTGTGCCAGGCGGCATGAAGGTAACAGGAATTGATATTCCTATTCCCCCACCTGAAGCTGTAAGAGGTCCAAGGTACATCCTGGAATCGTTGGAGTCTGAATCCCCTTGTCTGCAGCAGTTGCCGGTTCCTGGGCCAAATCTGAGGATGACAATGCTTGAGCATAAGGAATGTCTTGACCAATACTAGCAGTCTCATGTTTCTCAACAGCAAGATCATCGTCAGCGTCATAATCAGAATGGGCCTCGCAGCAGCAATCTGAAAAGAAGGAATGCTCCCCTGCATCCAGTGCCTATGACGCCCAGTCAGCTGCTATTGCATCTAATTCAGTATTCTTTGGTGGAGCCTATGGCTCTCAAACCAAGGCCAGAGCCCTATCCTCTGGGATACGACCCAAGTGCTCAATGTGATTATCATGCAGGATCCATGGGGCATTCGACTGACGATTGCGAGGCTTTTCAAGCCAAGATACAACAGTTGATGGACAGAAGGTGCATATCCTTTCTAGAGGGAAGGCTGGTCATCCATGTCAATCATTCATCTGATTGAGTCGGAAGACTTTAAAGGGTCGCTCCCCTCAGCAGCAAATAAGTGTGAAAGCCCGGTTCCTAGAAGCTGGCAATCTGCATTTTATCATGGCATTTCGTTACATTTGTAGTTTCTTTCCTGTTGGAATGCAAATTTCGTTTGTAAAGCATGTTATTTGTCAAATGATATTGATAATGAAATAAATATGCATGTTTTGAACTAATCCATTCGTGTTCACTCTATTGCTTTCTTTTATTTCGAACGCTTGTTTAAGTGGAATCCAGGGAGGATGACGAAATCCAATGATGCGTAAGCTTCCGATGCTATGCTTTTGAATAAAAACCTGTTGATGATGTACAGGCATTGATTCAAATCCCAAACACCGGAGATATAAGGAAGATAATCCCTTGTTAACACCCTTTGATCCAAGTAGTAGGAGTTTCTTTCTGAAGATGGAAAACGCTCAATCTTAACCCGGGGCAGGGTAGGTGTCAGTTAATTTGACCAAGCGTTCAAATTACAAAAGGAGTGTCCGTTCGAGGATCAATCACACGCTATAGGTCGTACCTAAAAAACCATGATGGTTAAACCTGGACGATCAGGAGTGAAACAGTCACAATCTCTTTAACAAGTCATACGAGCCGTTGTCATGCGATTTGTTCAAAAAAAATAGAAAAGAGAGAGAAAGAAAAGAATTGAAAGGAAAAGCCCGCTAAGTCAAATCTTGAAAGCAAGCGACTTAGGAAAAAATTAGGGCATCCCGCTGGACTTCAAAATCGAAGAAACTCAAAAGAGTTAGTACAGACAAAAGTTAGGGAATGAAAAAAAAACGAAAAACGAAAAGGATTACAAAAGAAAAATCCTCAAACAAGAACGAAATCGTGCGGCTCCAGACGCCAAAAGACGAAAAGAGAGTGTCTGTCACTTCGAAAAAGTGAAATCTCTTGAACTATCACTCAACCTTTGAAAGGTGAACGCTAAGGTCGAATTAGCTGAACGTAGGATTGGAGAACATCAAGGAGAATGGGTGGGTTAAAATGAATTTTGAGCCTTTATCCTTTCTTTCTTAAACCGTGAACCTGACCACGTTACAACCTTTAAAAGTCCTAATTGAAATAGGTTTGTTTCGAAAGCATACTTCGGTAAAATATCGCATCGGAACTAACTCCTAGAAAGGATTCCCATTACAGCGTTGTATTAATGTTGACATGTTGATGAATGATTTCATACACTTTATGTCATAAATTTTTTTCCAGTGAACAGGAATTGGATTTTGAAAACTATCATATGCATTGCATTTGATATATCTTTTATGCAGAACGACTTGTTTTACTAGCGAGTAAGCGCTTGACAGCGGGAATGTTTCCACGATGGAAAGATTTGATCAGGACAGAATGCAAAACGTTAGAATATTCCGGTGAACCGGGGCAAGCTACGTCAAATGATCACAGCATGGGAGTCAGCCATCCAAGAGTCAGTTAATCCGGGGGAATCAGGTCGAGGTTTGATGAATATCTTGCAGCCAAGGGTACTACTCCCCGCAGATCAGCTCATGAGGGGCAAAGTCATCGCAAGACTGGGGCAGGTCACCCCGAGAGCGTCGAAGCTATCCCTATCCTGAAGGTGATTAACTTGAAGCACCTTTGTAGAGGTTCAAAGGGCTGAAGCCATTCGTGTCAAACCGCTAGAGTACAGAGATCTCAGGTTTCCTTTCGAAAGGATGTTACGAAGATCCCACAGGCTGAAGCAAAAGTTGAAAGCGAATGAGTCGTTCTTCTCCGTGTCTGTAGAGTTTGTCAGAAGTTGCTGAGATTCTGGGGCAAGCCATCGCGAGTTCGTTTCATGGCATGCTTTTCTAAACAGGATGACTCCTTCTTCCCCAGCAGGTTCAGTTGTGTTTCCCCACAGAGTCTGAACATGAGGCTGTGAGCATTGATGTGTCTCCCCAAGCGGAGATAGATTCTCCTCAACTAGATGCATCCTAGGCAGAATCATCATTTCCCCAACTGAGTCATATGCAGAAGTGTATAGTCGTTCCCAGCAGTGGGTCAACAGGCAGTTTTCTCGTAGAAGACTATCTGCAAGTGTTTAACTCTCGATAGTTCAGACTGAAGTCTCCAGCAGAGTTAAAATTCCTACAGAGTTGTGTTCTCAACGGCAGGTAGGATTTATTCCAGCATCTGGTTGCATATCCCCAACCGAGTTTGTAGTCCTCCAAGAGAGCCGAGTCCTTAGAAGTCGTTCAAGCCGTTATTGGTTTTCCCCAGTAGAGCGTTTGAATAGTTGTTGCCATACTTCCCCATCGGAGTCCGTGTCTCCAGAAAGATTCTATCTGCGAAGGCCGTGTAGTTTATTTCTGCGATTGACATCGTTTCCTCAACAGTTTGTGGTTCGTATACTTAGTTGAGCGAGTACAGGTTCTTGTAGAACTTTGTCCCTTGCATAAAGTTGTCTGAGGTTCATTTCCCCAAATTAAGTCCAATTGAGATTGGTGTGATTTCTTCTCCTCAGTAGGATGATTCCTTCTTCCCATCAGAATGGTTCCTTGACAGGAGGGTGTTCTCTTCAGCATTTATTTTGCTGATTTGGCTGTAGCATTTTGCATGATTGCATAGCATTTACCATTAACACGTAGCATTTCCACTGTGTGGAGCATTACGCCATTGTCAAACATACGCATGTGAAACATGAGCTAGGTCGTTACCCTCCTTGTGTGCAGGTGTTCCCCAACGGAGTTATTTTTTCAGGATGATTCTTGAGTTCCTCAGCGAAGTTGTTTGTTCAGGATGATTCTTGAGTTCCCTAGCGGAGTTGTTTGTTCGGGATGATTCTTGAATTCCTCAGCAGAGTTTATGTGTCCAGAATGGTTTCTGAATCCCCAAAGCAGAGTTACTTGATAGTTCTCCCGAATCCCCAGCGGAGATGTGTCATCCCCAGCAGGTTTCAAACAGAAGTAGAAAATTCCCTTGAAGACTTGATGATTGAAGTCCGGCAGTAGTGCCAAATTCCCCATGACTTACTGATGAAGTCCGACTGTAATGTCGAGAAGTTCTCCCAGCTGACGCGGAGTGCCTGACGGCACAAGATTAAATATCCTTATGGGTTCATGATTGATTAAGGATTCTATCCTATAACTTACTGATGAAGTCCGATTGTAATGTCGAAGGAGTTCCTCTAGCTGACGCAAAGTGCCTAACGGCAAAAGATTAGGTATCCTTATTGGTCCATGGTTGATTAACGATTCTATTTCCTGACTTACTGACGAAGTCCGATAGAGATTGTCAAAAGTTCCTAATGACCCGATGAGTCTAGAGGAATTCTTCTGCTGTGGCGCAAAATGCCCGACGACATAATTGACCATCCTTCACCAGTTACCGTGTAACCAGTGATCCCTTATTGACTTACTGACGAAGTCTGACAAAGAGGTTGTCGTACATTCCTAGCGACCTGACGAGTCCATAGGTGACGATAAGGAATTCTTCTGCTGTTGCAGAAAATGCCCAACGGTATAATCGACCATCCTTCACCAGTTACCGTGTAACCAGTGATCCCTTATTGACTTACTGACGAAGCCCGACAAAGATGTTATCGTACGTTCCTAGTGACTTGACGAGTCCATAGGCGGTGATAAGGAATTCTTCTACTGTGGCGCAGAATGCCCGACGACAAAATCAGCCATCCTTCACCAGTTACCGTGTAACCAGTGATCCCTTATTGACTTACTGATGGAGTCCGACAAAGATATTGTCGAACGTTCCTAGCGACCTGACGAGTCCATAGGCGGTGTTAAGGAATTCTTCTGATGTGGTGCAGAATGCCTGACGGCACAATAAACCATCCTTCACCAGTTACCGTGTAACCGGTGATCCCTTGATGACTTGAGGACGAAGATCTACAGTGAATTTAGATCATCATCCTGACAGAGATTTGAGAGTAATCCTTAATTAGTTACTGTGTAACCGGTGATCCCTTGATGACTTGAAGACAAAGTTCTATAGCGAAATCAGATGATCATCCTGACGGAGATTTGAAGTTAATCATTCACCAGCAAGTTTCCGTGCAATTGTCATTTCAGTTTCCGGAGAAGTTGTCCCCATCAGAGTATCGTTTACTTGTGCGGTTGGCAAATTTCCGGGTTTATTGGTATTAAATCGTCTTTTACCTCGATTGTTTGAGAGTCGTTCGTTTCTCACCTGTCGCTACTGCGAAAATCGGCGTCGGCTGAACAGAAGAGTCGCCACTGTGCGTTATTTATCCCATGGGAGGGAAAGGAAACGCTCAGAGTAAACCTCGCAAAAAACGGGAAAAGGTATGGTCATCGTAACCAAAACCTGGATTCGGGAGTCGGTTACGCAAGGGGAAGGTATTAGCACCCCTCACGTCCGTCGTACTTGACGGGATCCACGCTTGTTTTCGGGTATGGATTGTTATTCCTATCTAAACTACAGGTCTGGGGTTAAAAGAAAAGAAAATGACTCGGCAAAGTATCGCACTTTATGCCTACGTATTCCCGTCTGGAACGAGAAATCAGAGTCAACGTAGTTCGCCTACCTACGGGAAAGGAGGGGAAGGTTGCTCGCTAGGACGTCGCATCCTATGCCTACGTACTTTCATACAGCATGAAAGATCAGAGCAAACGTAGTTCGGGCCACGTACGACACAAGTCTGTCTTGATTGTTTTTAGTCCTTCTGAAAAAGGGTTTTCTCCTGATTGAAGGTCCAAGCGGACAAAAATGACGTTTTGATGTGTTCACATTCTTTTACGGAAGAAGTGTCTTTTATTGGGTTTGAAATCTTATTGTGTTTTTCTGTTTGTTTTGAGAAAGAAGAGACAGAACTCTAACCTACGGGTGCGAAGGGAATCTAACCTAATGTTATCATGCATGGGTTAAGACCTAATGTCTATCATGCTCCTCTCCTGCACAGAGAGAAACAGAGATCCTAAGGGAATAGACGGAAACAGAAACGATAGCAAATATACAATAAAGCGGTAAAATGCATGGATGCAACAATACAAGCGAGGCAAGGGAGTCCCACTCGACCTCGAACAAGTTAAGCAGCAAACAATACAGTCAGGGAAAACCAATCAATACATCAGAAATGAATAACAGCAAAAACTAAACAGCCACAGCAGCTCTGCATCAACATCTGTCTTTAGGTCATCATCAACTGCTACAAGCTTCAGCAAGCATTAATCTCCATAGCCTTCAAGCAAGGTCTTTGTCATCAATCTTCAGTCTACAATGGCTTTTCTTCAAGTCTCAATCTCCAAGCTGAGGAATCAATCACAAGAGTGAATTGGGTGTTAAACAATTAGTTGACCACCAAGGGTGGCAAACAGACTGCTAACAACACATAGGATATTTTCTCTCAAGAGTTCTATCCCTTAGACAGTAACACCAAGCCTTCCAAAGGAAGGGGGTGAAGGTCTTAGAGAGACTCTGCATCACAGAGAGGAATGGAGGCAGACAAGGCCTTCCATGTTTGGGAAACAAGCTTTCTACTCTAGGGCTCTGACTAGCTCCTAAACCCTACACTCCTCAACAGCTACCAGCACAGAATCTCCTCATCAACTCTGGAAGTTGATCTTCAGTCTCTGATCTTCAAATGGGCTTCATCATCTCAGGTCTTCAGCTCTCCCCAAAGTCCCAAACAAACCCAATACCCCACACACAGACAAAACAATAACCCTAAAGAGGGCACACCACACAGATCAATCCAATATAAGCAATATACTAATAGCAGTAGGGGAATCCTAACAATTTCTAAGGGATCTATCCTATACCCATAACCCCTATAATCCCATATCCCAAAAATCAGATGAAAATTCCTAAAAGAATCTAATCTATTTCACCTATGCTCACTTAAAACCCTAATTTTGATCACCATAATATCACCTATTCAAATCACCTAAAATTTAATCCTAAAAATATGAATTAAATCTTATATACAAGTTGAAGTCCTAAACTAATCAACCTAAAAGGAATGAACTCTAAAGCTAAAGGGAACTATTAGAACAAAAATCAACAAATTTAAGTATCAAACTAAACTTAATAAAATGCTATTTACAAGAAAAATGCATGAAAAATATTAAAACAAAATAAAATGCCAATTTTATTGTTTAATATTTTTTTTGACGGAATTATTGACCTACCATAAAAAGAAGGAATTAAAAATATCAAAATTTCCATTTTTTATGATTTTTTAAAGATGAGAAAAATATTAAAGAAAATAAAAAACACAAAATATGAATTAAAAGGGGAGGGGGTCTGAATAGCATCTTCACCCAGTTATAATCCATGTGGGCCAGAAAAATGGGGGCGCGAATAATAATTGCATTAGGCCCAGGAAGCATCAGAAAATGAATTGAAAAAATAAAAGAAAAAATATTAAAACCTCGGTGCAAATAGTAATGGTTTACAGTTCATTTCCCAATTGGGCTTTGCTGGGGGGTGGGAATATAAATCTGAGTCCAAAGCCCATGCTGATGTTTAAGTGATACGGTGCGTTTCTCTTTGAGTCTCTCCCTCCGTTTTCAACTTCAAATCTGGGCCATACGATGAGCTTAAAAGGTCAAACTTTGAAAACAATCCAATGTCCCTGGGTCATCGTCCCCAACGAGGTGCTAGGGTTTTCAGAATTTCTTCTCCCATGCACAACTTCCATAGCTCAGTTCTCCCTCCTCACTCAACCAAATCCTTGGATCTCAAAACCAAAATTGGCCTACTCAAATCCCTCTACAAGATCCTATACTTGGATTTTGCTGAAACTCAACACATAATCAAGCTCGATAGCTGGAAGTCTTGGACACCACTGAATTACACCTGATGTGCATGATCATCAAACCTGCTCAAACTACCCTAGAACGATCTATGGACTATGCTGAGTATCCTGAGCCAAAAATCTAACATCATCTTGCCCTAATTCAGGAGTTCTTGATCAAGAAAGTTTCATCACCATGAATCAAACTGTCTCTAATGGCCATAACAGATGGGGTACATGTTCCTCTACCTAACCCTAACAATCTTATACCAATAATCTAACCTAGCAACACCTAGTTATGGAGATAGGAAAGAAAACACCAACCTGCTATTCTTGTTGAAACAGATGAGGAAGAGCTCGATTCACCACTTGCAAGCTTTCACCAATGACCTTTAGATGATGCTAGGGTTTCTGTTTGCAAAAAGTAGGAAGAAAAATGCTTGGATTGTGAGGTTTGAATCTGAGATGGATCTTTGCAATTGCAATCTTAGAGCTTCAATCCTCCATTGATGCACCTCTGAGCTTGTTTGTTCCCACTCACAATCTTCAATGGATGATGGATGAAGAGAAAGAATGATCTGAATTGAGGTAGATTGGGGAATTGCACACTTTCTTACAAGAGAAGCAACAATGGAACTCTCTCTTTTCTCTCCCTCTTTTCACCAACCCCTTGCACCAATGGCTTCATTTCAATATATAGATGATGGTGGACAGATCTAGAAGGTTTTAGAATGATCTTAGAGGATTCTAGAAAGTGGTGGAAAGTTATGGAAGTTCTCATGCCATGATACTTTGAATCATCTCATATCTCATGCATTTCCTTTCATATTTGTGTCAAAATCTCCTCTTATGAGTTATTGACATGATATGTGTGAAAAAACCAAGTTCCTTGCCTTGAAAAGTCACTTATGCCAAGTTTTCCATACTTGCCTTATTATGCAAGTAACAAAAATACAAAGCAAGTCCAAAAATTAACCCCTAACTCAAAAAAGTGGATGAACCAATGTCTCTAAAATGATGTTTGGAATCAATTTGGTATATTGGATGACCCATTTTGGATTTGTAGATCTCTCAAACCAATTTTTCATTTCAACTTTTTCAACTTATATGCCTTTTTTAGGTCATTTTCCACCAACTTTGGTCAAGTCTCATTACATGCATTTCCAAACTTACATGACTTCTTTTCTTGACTTAAAATGACATTTTGAGCAACTTTGATGTTGTGAAGTTTTCCATTTGAAGCTTCCTTGTATGCGTTTTAGGCATAGGCTAAGAATGACCTGTAATCCTCAGATGACCAAAATACCCTTTGCTTGTCAAGACCATAAGTAGAGTTCCGCAAATCATATGAAGACATACTATACCATTATAGAAATCTAAGACAATGAGGAACAATTCTTATGTTGACCAGAAATTCATTTGAAATTTCCTTGAGGGGTAAAAATTGCTTGGAAGACAAGTCACTTTCACAGACAAAATTTCAGATACCTCAAATGACCTGTAACTTGCAAGGACCATAACTTGAGTTCTGTAAATCTCCTTGATGTCTTCCACCACTCAAATTAAAGGTCTTGAGATCCTATACAAGTTTCATGTTGGCCAAGGATCCATTTGAAGCTTTCATTTTGACTTATTTTGCTTGGAAATTTGACCTAAATTAGGGGATTTTACACAGAAACCCTAATTTAGAAACTCCTCTTCTCCTTGATTTCTCTTGATTTCTTCTTGACATATCACCATATCCTTCTTTTACATGTCAAATTATGAACCCCACATCTCTCCAATAGCCCTTAAAGCCTTTCAATCAGTCATTTGACCTAGAGTTGACCCCAGATGGAACCCTAGTTGACTGTCTTCAACTGCAATTCTTGTGACTATACCAATGACTTGTTTCCTTCTCCAAATTACTTTCTAAGTCCTCTATGATGTCTCTATACTCCCGATGCTCAGCCCTCAGCTCACAATTTCTTTGTTGATCCTTAAATACCCTCAGATAGGAGATAGATGCACTGCTTGATCCATTGACCTCTTTAGCTTTCCAATTCTTTCTGATGACTTGAATGAGCTTGAATTTTAATAATAACCTCTTGATAGGCTCATAGAAATGAGAATAATGATTGGTCCCTGTTGGATGATTTGCTATGTTATGCTATGCAGATGGTTAGACTATGTACATGACTCTATATGCAAATGCTAATGTAATTGAAACATAAACCAAGTGAATAAGGTTGAGCAAATTTTAGGGTGCAACATCACCCAGTCAGGTCCAAGCCGTTTGAATAGGGGCAATTGTTGCACCCCAAAATTTTCCTAAACTTTTTCTTTACTTAGCTTGTGTTTCATTGCATTCATATTAGCATTATCATCTGCATTGCATTGACATGTGTGCAGGAGATCAAGAGGCATGACTACCAACAAGAGGCTACCAAGGTTATGAAGCTAGCTAAGAGGTTTATTCAAGTATTCAAGGGTTGATATCCTCATCAAAGAAGTTAAGAGTGCCTCAGAGAAGGGGTTGGATATAAGTGTATGCATCCTAACTTGAAAGTTATGGGGAGGTCATCAGATGATTCTGGATCCATGGAGTTGGACTTGAAGCCTTGAAAGAGCTCATGAGAAATATTGAAAGTCATTTTGAAGCCTAGACAGGTCATTATGCAAAGGTTATGAAGCTACAACCAAGATTCGTGCAACTAGGGTTTCATCTGGTCAACCCTAGGTTAACAGATAATTTGAAGAAGGTTGAGACCCCATTCCAAAGCCATGTGATAATGGATTGATGTATTAAGATGCCCAAGGGATGATTTCAAGGTCAACTTATCATGAATCAAGAGTGTGAGGAGTTCCTAAGCCAGGGTTTCTAAGCTTGACAGTGTAAAATCCCCTGGTTTAGTGCCTAACTTCAAGACCACATAACTCAAGATGTGATTTTCATCTCACCTTGACCCCAACATGATTGTTGTAGAGCATGATCATTGATTTAATTTGAGTAATAGAAGTACTTGATAGGGTTTATATAACTCAAGTTATGAGTCAGACAAGTTACAGGTCATTAGATGAATGTGAATTTCGGGCTTGAAAGTCAACAAAATTGCATGACACTTTTGCCCTAGAAGGATGATTCTCATGAACTTTTGGCCAACATGAATGTTGTTCCTTATCTTCTTAGCTTTCTAAAAAGTACTAGAAGTCCATGATTGTATTTGTATAACTTAAGATATGAGCTTTGCAAGACAAGGGTATTTTGGGAATTTGGAATTATAGGCCATTTTTGATTATGGGTCAATTTCATCAACTTAGGCACCTCAAATGGACTTTTGATCAACATGGAAGTTGTTCAAAATGGTGTTATTTTTCCAACCATGACCCAAAAATTCATTGATATGGATTAAATTGGGAAGTGAATGAAGAAACTTTCATGGAGGAAGCATTAAAAGGCATTAAATGAGAAAATTCTAAAATAATTCATTTTGGTGCGTAACATTACAAGTTTGTGTATTTTTTGAAGGTAAAGGACATTTAGAACACTTTGTCATTTTTACATTTGCAAATTGAAGTTTGGTTCATGGCAAACTTCAAACTTTCTTAAGACTGAATTAACATGATCAATCCACACCATTGATTGGAATTAAGGAACAAATCATGACCCTTCATCCTTACTAACACACCAGCAATGAATTTGAGCTAGATTGAAGCTGAAACAGAGTGGAATTCATGGACTGCCATGAAGGAATTTTGAAGGAAAATGAAAAAGTGGAAATTCGACTTAGAGAAAGTTTGGGCCCCCATTTTCAGCCCAGAACAATTCTATATATTTCCATGATTGAGTTTAGAGCAATTTTGGTGATGGAATGAGCTTGGAAAGGTAAGAAGCAGTTACAAAAAGTTAGTTACAAGTGAAAATCGAATTTCACCATTGGAGGGGTTTCTGGAGAAATTGAGAGTTGAGAAAGCTTCTTCCATCATCAAGGATCGATTCTGCACGGTTTTGGATAAAGCTTGGTGGCTGTAGCATCTTCTGTTGAAGCTCAAACCAGGTTTTCTTCTTTTCATAATTACACTCTATTGGTGATGAGTTAGTGTAGATATTACATGTGGTTAGGTAGAATTTAAACCATAGATGGATTTAGGTTGGGTTTGGAAGCCATTCGTGAGGTTTCTTGATGATGGATGAAATCTTTAAGGATTCGGTTTAGGCCATATCTTGATTGATATCGAGTGTTATTTAGGGATTCTGGATCAGTGATAAGTGTAGAAGAGATTTGTATGCTTTTTATAGAGTTTGGTGATGATTTGCCAAAGTGTGTATATCCTGTTCACGATCGTATCATGTTATTGCTTGAGAAAACAAAAAAAAGAAGATTATAATGATGATCCTCATGAGGAGACGAGTGGATCTGGATATTTTCGTGAAGTTTGGCGTTATCTGATGATTTGGCCACTGTGGAGTCGCCGGAGAAGACGGTCGGAGTCTTCTCCGGCCGCCCTGAGTTTCCCCCCTTTAATCTTCAGTTCAAAAGGTTGAAGACGATGTGTACACTGTTGGATGAGGTTGAATGAGTAGACTTAGTATTAGGATCTAATGCGTGAGATCCATTCTGGGGATGGTTGACCTTGACCAGATGAGGTGGCACGTTAATATGCATTGGATTGTAATACTTTTTACATGGATGCTCCAGATTAGAACGTAGGGTGTATGTTAGTCAATTGAGCACACGTGATTAATCCATGAAACGATTTGTTTCATTAAAAGGCCTCTGAGCTACGTGGCACGCGCCTTTCCCCTTGGATGAGTGGACTGGTCATTAGATCTGACGGCTATGACTTATTTTCAGCATTTTAATTCTTTTTAATTCTTTTAATGCTTTTTCTTATTTCTTTTAATGTTTTAATTGTTTTTAATTCATTAAAAATAGAAATAATTGTCAGAAAAATATGAAAAAAATCATGATTGATCTTCGGCTTGTCCCTGATTTTTGTATGCAATTTGTTTGGGTTTTTGATAAAATTTCCATTTATTGCCTATTTTTCAATTTTTATTAGTTGATAAAAAATGTAAAAATGATGGATTTTTGTTGCACCCCAAAATTTGACCAACCGGGTCTCGTATCTGGCTCGATGTTTCGACGCATAATCGCATTCGCATCTGCATATTGCATACAGTGCATTTTTCCATTTGTTTTGATTTTATTGGGATCACAGCTCTCGTCTCGTGTTTCAGGTGTTTTTATCAGTTTAAATAGGTAGAATCGATTTTTGGGATATTTCGGTGCCCGTTTATTTTTACCGGCTATTTTGTTGCGTTCTCGCGGTGTTATGTGTCGTTCGGTGCTATTTTTGTTCCTCTGGGAATTATTGTGATTTTTCTGGATTTTATTGGCTATTTTTAGGGTTTAAATAGATTTTTTAATCATTTTAGATATTTTTAATAGTTTTAATCATTTTTAGCATTTTGTAGAATATTAATAGATTTTTCTTTTTTAGAAAAATTGAATTTTTGAATATATTTTTAGATATAGGATATTAATAGGTTTAATAGTTTTTAGAATTTTAAATGGAATAAATAAATAGCATTTTTTCATTTTTAGAATATTAATAGGGTTTTAATAGTTTTTAAATAGTTAATAGCTTTTAAAATCATTTTTAGATTAGTGTAGAATATTAGTGAATTTTTCTTTTAGCATATTAAATAGGGTTAATAGAAATTAAATGTTTTTTAATAAATAATATAGTTTTTTATATATAATATAGTTTTATTAGGATTTACAGAATTTAATTAGATTAGTGTTCAGTTTAGTTAATTGAATTTTTAATAGTTAATTAGGATTAGTTTAATCATTGTCATTAGCTTTGTTAATCCAATTTTAGTCCAGATGCAGTTTTGTGGGTTTTTTGAAGTTTTTTTTATCATTTTCGTTGGGCCCAATTGGGGGAGGCCCAGTTTGAGTTTTTTTTGTTCAGCTATTGGTTTTTTTGTCCAGAAAAAGTCCATTTTCGTCCAGGCTTAGTTCCAGCAATTCCCAGACTCTTCTAGAAGCATCCAGAAGGTCTCAGATATAAAAGCTCAGCAAGCCACGTGTTCACAGAGGCTGGCCCCACGTTTCGTCTTCACTCCCACGCCACGCATCCAAACCCGTTTCATCTCTTTCTGCCACGCTATGCCAAGTGGCATGCATGCAGCCTTCCACCCCACTATCTCTGCCACGCCCTCACACGTGGAGGCCATGCACCGCCTGCCTCCACTACCTCCCCCACGTGGCATCACCACAACGCCCACCGTCTTCCTTCACCGGCCGGCATGCATGGCCGGCGGCCACCACCAATCTCACCGGAAAACCTCAAACCTTCATCTTCTCCTCAATCTTTCTCCAGATTCCGATCAACCTACATCACCACTAACGATCACCATCTCCGATCATCATCATCCAATCTCCATGAAACCTCCTCCATGAAACCTCCAACGACCTTCAACATGCTTCAGTGTTCATCTGGTTCTTCGTGTTCCTCAATATCGATTTTCCAGAAACTCGTGAAGATCCTTCGAATCTTCATCCCTTCCATTAAGACCTCCATCAATTTCGCCCAGAAAATCATAACCGGTTAGCAAAAACGATTCACAGATATCATCAGTCTTTCCTCATTTCCAGAAATCAGCAGCATTCAGCAAGACGTTCGCAACTTCTTTCAAGATCTCCATCAACACTCCGAGTTCTCCAGAAATTCAATCGTTCATCAAGCAACACCTTCATCCTGCAATATCCAGAAAGGTCATCCATCAAGAACCACTTCCCAGAAACTGTTTCATCATCATCATCACGTTCAAGAACATCTCCAGGAAGAATGCTCATCAACGAAGAACACTCAAGAACACTTTTGAGTGTTCACTCCAGATTTCCAGAAATTCAACCCAACAAGAACATGCAACAATCTTCATCAATCATCGTCCGGTCACTGAGATTTGCTTCAGATCATCAATGTTGATCAACTCGTCAATGGGTCTCCGCCTTCGCTCGCCAAATCGCATGCGTCAACGATTGGTCAAGAACACATTCCTTGCAATTTCCAGATTTCTCCCATAAACACGAATCTCCATTTTCTGAGACATCCAAACATGGAGTCGTGGCTTCTGGTAACATTGATGCGAAATCAAGTGCTGTGAGTTATGGAGGAAACTTGTTTGAGGGTTAGGCTTTTAGGGTGGATGCAGTGGAAGAGGAGAACGGCGGCGGCGCCATGAGCAAAGAGGAAGGAAGCTAGGTTAGGGTTTCAGAGTGAAAGGAGAAGGAAGGGAAGATGGACCGTGTGATGATTGGGCCAGGCCCAATCATTTTTTTGGAGACAGCTTCCCCCCTCATTTTTTGCTGAACAATGGGCTGGGCCCTACTGGGTTTGCTACTACACACCCCATTTTGGATCGATACCCCCTCCCAAATGTTTTGTTTTCTTTCTGAATTTCCTTTGGGCTGGACCCTCATTGTTTTTTATTTTCTTTTATTCCCCCCTGTAATCCATGTACCCCCTCCCCTCTTTTGTATTTTTCTTTATTCCTTTTTTATCTTCTTTTATTTTGAGATTTTAAAAATAGAGAAAAAGAATATAAAAGAATTGTTAAAAAAGAAATAAAAAATATATGAAAAAAGAAATAAAAAGAAATATTAGGAAAAGAATTTGAAAAAGAAAAGAAAAGAAATAGTGTGAAAAAGAAAATAGAAAAAGAAAATAGAAAAAAAATAGAGAAAAGTATGAAAATATATTGAAAAAAGAAAGAGAAAATTGTATTGAAAAAGAGAAGAAAAGAAGTGAAAAATATTTGAAAGAAATAGAGAAAAATAAAGAGAAAAATATTTTGAAAAATAGTTGGAAAATAGCAAAAAATATTAGATGTAATATTTTTTAGGATTTATTTGTTTTAGGATAGTTTAGAAGCCCACTTGTTAGGGGGCTATTTTTTATTCGATTTTTCAGGATAGGATAGGATAGCATTTCCTAGGAGATTTATTTTCAGTATTCACTCATTGTAACCATTTTTCAGAGATTAATAAAACGAGATTTGAGCTGTGGTCCCGAAGTAGCCGAACTACAGCTGCTCTGATTCCTTGTACCAGACAACGATATGTAGGCATAGGATGCGATATCCTAGCGAGCACACTAACAACTGACTTTTGTTCTCTCGCTGCTGTGCGATCGAGACTTCCCCGCTGACGATTAATTGTAACCCTTTTTTCTCTCTTGCTCGAGTGCATTTGAGACCAAACCATAGTTTTGCCCATAGGTTCCCGACCCTGTGAAACCAGTTGTTTTTCTCACTGCTGTGTGAGAATGTTTTGTTTAGCCGTAGTTAGCCGAACTACGTTGACTCTAATTTCTCGTTCCAGACGGGAATACGTAGGCATAAAGCGCGATGCTTTGCCGAGTCATTTTTCTTTTCTTTTTCAGCCAGCCTTGATAGGTAGATAGATTATAACCAACCCGTCCAAGTAAACAAACAAGCGAGGATCCCGTCGAGTACGACGGACGTGAGGGGTGCTAATACCTTCCCCTTGCGTAACCGACTCCCGAACCCAGACAATGGTTGCGATGACCTTGTCTTACCCTTTTTCGTCAGGTTTTTCCGATCGTTTCCTTTCCCGCTCTGAGGGATAAATAACGAAAGGTGGCGACTCTTCTGTTATGCTGACACCTTATTTTCGCGCAAGCGACAGCTGGCGACTCTGCTGGGGATCGAACCCAGAATCTCTGGTTCTCCGGTTCCCTATGAGAGTCAATCCTATCGTTTGTGTGTTTGCTTGTTGGGTTGCGTTTATTTATCGCATTTTTTACTTCCCGCATTTTATTTCCAGTTTGATATGATTATCTGTGCTGCTGTGGGAGAGGGATGTTACTGTGAGTGAGAAGCCGGACCTGGGCTTGAGCATACACCTAGATATAGTTGCGGAGAAGTAGTAGACGAACCTGTCTGCTGAGCAGGCACAGTTCCCTACGAAAATCTGCGCTCAGACGAGATTCTTGCAGAGGTGCTCCTTTCCGGTCCTGAGGATCTGAGGGGAGTCCAGACGTGAGGATTGTCGACTCTGGGGACCGATCATTTGGAAGTCAGCTAAGAGAGGCCTCTTCATGACTTGATGATGCCACTCCTTTTGGGAATCGTATCGTCACTCATGAAAGTCTGTGACGCTGACAACTGCATAGGATGTCGTACCTTTGTCCGTGGATTAGGTCCATACCTGTGAGTGGGGTTGGGATATTGCAGGAAACTTATACCTTCAGACTACCTGGTTTTCTTGACAGTGAATCAGTTATGTTGGGTTCTCAGTTGAAGATATGTTCTCGACAGAGCAAGTTTTTGATCAGAGGATTTTGTCATCGGGTGTATGTCTGTTCTTGATAGAGCAGGTTTCGATCAGGATATTGTTATCAGTGGTTTGTTCTGGATAGAGCAGATTTTGAGTGGGGTCTGAAGATCTCATCGGCAGTTGTTGTTTGTTCTTGATAGGGCAGACTTTGAGTGGGGTCTGAAGATCTCATCAGCAGTTGTGGTTTGTTCTTGATAGGGCAGATTTTGAGTGGGGTCTGAAGATCTCATCAGCAGCTGTGTGTTTGTTCTTGATAGGGCAGATTTTGATTCGGGGTCTGAAGACTTCAACAGATGTTCCTTGATCGTGCACCCGGGGTCCTTATTATCAGGCACTTATTCTTGTCAAGGCAGAATTCTGATCTCGATCCTATAAGATGGTTATTCTCAGCAGATCAGATCAGTGGGTTTACACCGGGGTTTCCTTCTCTTCAGTGACTGTTGACACCGAATCTCCACAGCAACCACCTGGATATATTGTTGCATGCCTGCATTTTGCATTAGTTTGCATAATCATTCGCATTCCATTGGCGTGTGTCTGTGACAAGTACCGTTCCCCGATCCAGGATCTCTCGCCTCTTATTGCATTACTGCAGCCTCTCTCAGCAAGACTGTTGCGTACGAGTTCTCGGTCCTTGATGTGTCGAATCTGACTATTGCTATGTATATGTGAGGTTACTGTTTCCATGATTGGGCCCAGATTCCTCTCCTTATTATTGTCAGCAGGTTCCAGGACCGGGGGAAATCTCTCAAGCACACAGACACACGCATGCATCTGCATAAAACATTTTGCATGACATACATTCTGTTGCCTTTCCTAACCTTTAATGTTGGCAGGTTTTTCAGGTACACAGGTTCCGAGCTGCTTTCGATCTCCAGGATTGATCAAAAACTCATTCACCGATACTCAACATGCGCTAATCAGACAAGGATAATGGACCAGGTACAGTCAGATGTTCAAGAGCTCCGTGAACGGATGGATCGTTTTATGGAACTGATGCAAGTAGTCGCGAATGGTCAAGACCAGCTTCGTACTTTGGTTCAACCTCTGATCTCCAGGGTTGACAGTAATGGCATACTGCATGGAGGGGCCGTGCCCACTCCTCCTCCAGGGGATACTCCACAGAACGTTGTTCCTGCTGCCGGGGGCAACGGCAGCGCTAACGGCAATCTGATGACTAATCTCGGACTCAACGCGGCTGGCATCGGCAATGGCAGTCTGGGAGCCAATGTTAACATAGGGCCGGTCAACGGCAATGCTGGTACAGGAAATCTGGTGGTGCCTCAACCGTGGCTGGAGGACCATCAGGATGACATATTCTCTCAGAGAGGTGTAGAGGCAGAGTTGACTGCTGAAGCTCGACTCAGGTTCAAGGTGCTGGAAGACAAGATGAGAGACATAGAAAATCAGAACACGTTGGGCGTTGACATGTCCAAGCTCGGGTTGATTGCTGACTTTAAAGTACCTCACAAGTTCAAGGTACCTACCTTTGAGAAGTATAAGGGTACTACTTGCCCCCGGGTCCACCTCCGATCTTATTATAGAAAGATGTCTGCTTATTCTGACGATGAGAAGCTGCTGATGCACTTCTTTCAGGATAGTCTTTTTGGTCCATCGCTCGAATGGTATATGGGTTTGGAGCCCGCTACTGTGCGCACCTAGAAAGATCTTGCAGAAGCGTTTGTTCTCCACTATCAATACAATAGCGACTTGGCTCCCAACCGAGTTTAGCTTCAGAATCTCTCACAGCGGAACAATGAAAGCTTCAAAGAGTACGCCCAGCGGTGGCGTGAGTTGGCTGCTCGGGTTCAACCACCGATGGTTGAGCGTGAGTTGGTGCAAATGTTCGTGGCTACCCTTCCTGGAATCTATTATGAAAAGTTGGTCAGTGGCATGACTGGAACATTCTCGGCTCTCATCACTCTGGGCGAGCATGTTGAGAACGGTATAAAGATTGGAAAAATTCAGGGCGAATCATCCTCAGTTGGACGAGCTAGTAAGAAACCTTACGCTGGCAAGCGCCGAGAGGGAGATGCCAGTACTGTCACTAATGCTCGGAGAAAGGGCAAGGGCCCCCAGCCTCAGATTGCTAGCATAAATATCCCAGCTGCTCCCCCGCAGCAGCAGCAGCAGCAGCACCCCCAGCAGCAGAATAATCAGGGGTATAAAAGATATCAGAATCGGGCTCCTATGGCAAGCCGTCATTTTGATACTCCACCTATGTCGTATGCACAGCTTCTGCAAACATTGCTTCAGCTCCAACTAGTTCAAAAGAGGACGTTGGCTCCCTTAACAGGGGCACCACCACCAGGGTATGATGCCAATGCTACTTGTGAGTTCCATACTGGGGCACCAGGCCATACGATTGAGAATTGTAAAGCTTTTAAGCACAAAGTCCAGGACTTGGTGGACGCCAAGGTTATTAACTTTTCGGACAACGTGCCCAACGTTACCAAGAACCCTATGCCTCATCATAAGAGGGGCGGAGTGAATGCTGTTATCACTGAGGAGAGTTCAGACTTGCTGACTGATGTCAAAGATTTGAAGACGCCGTTGAGTTTTGTCAAGGCTAGGTTGCTGAAGAAGGGCTTCTTTCCTGGATGCGGAGAGTTATGTATGGCTTGTGCTACACTTCCTGATGGGTGTGAGCAGCTGATCGAAGGTATCCAGAGTATGATGTCCGAAGGTATTTTGCAATTCAGCCGGAGCGTTGAAAGTGCATCAGGGGAAGTCATGCTGAAGCAGGCAGATGAAGTTGCTACCATTACTATTCCTTGTCACCCTATTACTATTTCTGCGCCTCGTCCGCCTACTATCACCATCACCAGGGCCGGACCAATCCCATTCGAGAGTACTAATGCCGTCCCATGGCATTATGGCGCCGAAGTTTATTGTAATGGTCAGAAGATAGAGCTTGAGCCGTTCGGATCGACTGTGCAGAATCTTACCGAAGTCAGTGGCATCACTAGAAGCGGTAGAGTGTTTGCGCCAGCAGAGGTTGCAGCAGAGAAAGTGGTCCGAGCTGACGCTGTGGATAAGGGTAAAGGTAAAGCTGTTGAGGAGGTCCCTGCAGGGGCAGAGAAGGACTTGCTGGTTAAAGATGCTGAAGAGTTCATGCGACTAATCAAGAAGAGTGACTACAAAATTGTAGATCATCTTCATCAGACTCCGTCAAAGATCTCGATTCTTAACTTGTTGCTGTGTTCTGAGGCGCACCACAACGCCTTACTGAAAGTATTGAATGCTGCATACGTGCCGCAGGAGATATCAGTAAATCAACTCGAGGAGGTGGTGGCCCATGTCAATGCTGGTAATGGGCTGGGATTTACAGATTTGGAGTTGACTCCTAAGGGTAGGGATCACAACAACGCCTTGCACGTCTCAATAGAGTGCAGAGGCACGATTATGTCACATGTCCTGGTGGATACGGGTTCCTCGCTTAACGTGCTTCCGAAAAAAGCACTGATGAAGTTGGATACCCGTGGACTGCTGTGCACGCCCAGTGATTTGGTCGTGAAAGCCTTTGATGGGACCAAGCGCCACGTCTTTGGAGAGTTGACCCTGCCAATTCAAGTTGGTCCAGAGACATTCAATACTGTTTTCTATATCATGGATATCATGCCCGCCTATAGTTGCCTCATAGGTCGGCCATGGATCCATTCTGCTGGTGCCGTGACGTCCACGCTGCATCAGAAGCTTAAATATGCTGTTGGGGGCAGCATAGTAACAGTCTGTGGTGAGGAGGACATCATGGTGAGCCACCTGTCGTCCTTTAAATACGTTGAAATGGATGGCGAGATCCATGAAACGCTTTGCCAAGCATTTGAAACCGTCAGGGTGAAGGAGGTAGCTCCTGTCGTCGCAGAGAAACAGGAGATGAATCTCTCCTCGTTTAAGGAAGCTCGGGCCGTTGTCGAAGTCGGTTCCACCTCAGGCTGGGGGCATGTCTTGGATATACCAATCAAGCAGGATAAGTTTGGATTGGGATATTCTCCTGGAGCTGAAGCTTCATCTTCTTCTGGCAGCTCGTCTCGTGGGAAAGGGCCGATCCTATTCACCAAGGGGGGAGTAATTTTCGAGAGCATCAACGCTGCGTCGGAGGACAGCGGGGACAGTGATTGCGATCTTGACGCCTGGATTCAACCGAGCAAGCCAGGCGAGCGCCTCCACAACTGGACCATCAAGGAGATTATCAAGCTGACAAGTGAAGAGTAATGATTTGCTTTTTACAATCTTTGTACAACCCTATGTCCTGCCCGGGGCATGGTGGTTTTACTGTCAGGGCCTTGTTGGATTATGTGTATGCATTTTGTTAATAAATAAAATGGCGTTTTCTTCGTAATCAAATATTGTGTTCTCTGTTATTCCTGTTTTATGTTTATTTCGAAAAACAGCAAAATGGCAACGAGGTTTGTGCTAACCTGCATATTCTTGCTTTAAACTTAACCCTTGTTATTGCAGGATCCACGTAACAGATGACATCAACTTTGGACCCTCTACGGCTCACTACGAATTTGATTGCCCGATCTATCAAGCCGAGGATGAGATTGATGAAGACGAAGACCTTCCGGAAGAGTTGGCCCGCTTGTTGAGACAAGAGGAGAAGGTTATTTTGCCTCACGAGGAGGATATTGAGATTGTAAATCTGGGTTTTGAGGAGCTCGTCAGAAATGTCAGAGTTGGGGCTGCGCTGCAGAATGATGTCAAGCATAGACTGGTCGAGATGCTTCGAGAGTATAGTGACGTCTTTGCTTGGTCATATGAGGATATGCCCGGACTTGACACTGATATCGTGGTTCATCGCTTGCCGTTGCGAGAAGATTGCCCTCCAGTCAAGCAGAAGCTCAGGAGGACGAGACCAGACATGGCTGTAAAAATCAAAGAAGAAGTCCAGAAGCAGTTGGACGCAGGATTTCTAGCCGTTACCACTTACCCTCCGTGGGTCGCCAACATTGTGCCTGTACCGAAGAAGGACGGTAAGGTACGCATGTGCGTCGATTATCGGGATTTGAATAGGGCGAGCCCTAAAGATGATTTCCCGTTGCCTCATATCGATGTGTTGGTCGACAATACAGCCCAGTTTTCCGTGTTTTCATTCATGGATGGCTTCTCCGGTTACAATCAGATTAAGATGGCACCGGAGGACATGGAGAAAACAACGTGTATTACCCCCTGGGGCACATTTTTCTATAAGGTAATGCCCTTCGGTCTGAAGAACGCAGGGGCCACTTACCAGCGAGCAATGGTAACTTTGTTTCATGATATGATTCATCATGAGATCGAGGTCTATGTTGATGACATGATTGCAAAGTCCCAAACGGAGGAAGAGCATCTGGTCAACTTGTTGAAGCTATTTGAGAGGCTTAGGAAGTTCAGGTTGAGGCTGAATCCTAACAAGTGCACTTTCGGAGTGCGGTCCGGAAAGTTATTGGGGTTTATCATTAGTGAACGAGGTATTGAAGTTGATCCTGCAAAGATAAAAGCTATCCAAGAAATGCCAGCGCCAAAAACAGAGAAAGAAGTTCGTGGTTTCCTGGGCCGAATAAACTACATTGCAAGGTTTATTTCTCAGCTCACGGCCACTTGTGAACCGATGTTCAAGCTTTTAAAGAAAAATCAGGCGATTACTTGGAATGAGGATTGCCAGAAGGCATTCGACAAAATAAAGCAGTATCTTCAAGAACCTCCAATCTTGATACCCCCAGTGGCTGGACGGCCATTAATCATGTACCTGACGGTTCTGGAGAATAGTATGGGGTGTGTTCTCGGTCAGCACGACGAGACGGGCAGAAAAGAGCATGCCATTTATTACTTGAGTAAAAAGTTCACTGAGTGTGAATCTCGATACTCGATGCTGGAGAAGACGTGTTGTGCACTAGCTTGGGCCGCCAAACGTCTACGACAGTATATGCTCAATCACACCACTATGCTAATTTCGAAGATGGATCCGATCAAGTACGTCTTCAAGAAGCAAGCTCTTTCGGGCAGGATTGCTAGATGGCAAATGGTGTTAACAGAATATGATATTCAGTACGTCCCTCAGAAAGCCATTAAGGGAAGCGTATTGTCTGATTACCTTGCCGAACAGCCAATCGAAGACTACCAGCCGATGAAGTTTGAATTCCCGGACGAGGACATTATGTTTCTCAAAGAAAAGGATTGCGATGAGCCATTGCCCGATGAGGGGCCAGATAGGAAGTCTCAGTGGAAGTTGATATTCGACGGAGCGGTTAATTCCTATGGAAGTGGTATCGGGGCTATCATCACGACTCCTCACGGATCCCACATCCCGTTTACTGCGAGACTGACGTTTCCAGTTACCAACAATGAAGCCGAGAATGAAGCATGTATTATGGGTCTAGAAGAGGCAATTGATTTGAGAATCAAGAATCTAGACATATATGGTGACTCAGCGCTTGTAATCAATCAGATTAAAGGGGAGTGGGAAACTCGTCAAGCGAATTTGGTGCCGTACATGAATTATGCCAGGAGGCTGCTTCCGTTCTTCAATCGAGTAGAACTTCATCATGTACCCAGGGCTGAAAATCAGATGGCTGATGCCTTAGCCACGCTGGCTTCAATGTATAAAGTCAATTATTGGAATGAGGCTCCAAGAATTGTGCTTTCGCGTCTTGATAGACCAACATTTGTCTTTGCAATCGAGGATGCCACCGACGGCAAGCCATGGTTCCACGACATCCAGACCTTCCTTATGACTAAGGAGTATCCTGCGGGCGCGTCAACCCAGGATAAGAAGACTCTGAGGAGGCTGTCTGGAAACTTTTATCTCAATCCTGATGGAGTGCTGTATAAAAGAAACCACGATCTCGTGCTGCTCAGATGTGTAGATGAGAAAGAAGCAAGTATGCTCATGGAAGAAGTCCATGAGGGCACATTTGGTACGCACGCCGGCGGGCATGCCATGACGAGAAAGATCCTGAGAGCAGGGTATTACTGGCTGACTATGGAGTCGGATTGCTTCAGATTCGCGAAGAAATGTCATAAATGCCAGATTTATGCTGATAAAGTTCATGTGCCGCCGTGCCCATTGAATGTCATGTCCTCCCCTTGGCCGTTCTCCATGTGGGGCATCGACATGATAGGCAAGATCGAGCCCACTGCGTCTAATGGTCATCGCTTTATTCTGGTAGCTATCGACTACTTCACCAAATGGGTGGAGGCAGCCTCGTACGCTAATGTGACCAAGCAGGTGGTAGCTAAATTCATAAAGAGGGACATCATCTGTCGCTATGGAATTCCCGAGCGGATCATTACTGATAATGGTTCGAATTTGAATAATAAGATGATGAAGGAGCTGTGCCAGAGCTTCAAGATTGAACACCACAACTCATCTCCCTACCGGCCGAAGATGAATGGCGCCGTTGAAGCCGCCAATAAGAACATCAAGAAGATTGTTCAGAAGATGGTTGTGACGTACAAAGATTGGCACGAGATGCTGCCGTTTGCCTTGCACGGTTATCGTACGACAGTGCGTACGTCGACCGGGGCAACTCCTTTCTCCTTGGTGTACGGTATGGAAGCTGTCCTACCGTTAGAAGTGGAGATTCCCTCTTTGCGAGTTTTGGTTGATGTGAAACTCGACGAGGCAGAATGGATTACGAATCGTTTGAACCAACTCAGCCTGATGGACGAGAAGAGGTTAGCATCGATTGCATTTGGTCGCCTGTACCAAAGCCGAATGAAGAAAGCTTATGATAAGAAGGTGCGTCCTAGAAGCTTTCAGACGGGTGATCTCGTCCTGAAGAAGATTCTTCCGCCACACTCCGATCACCGGGGCAAATGGACTCCGAATTACGAAGGGTTGTATGTCGTCAGCAAGGTCTTCTCAGGAGGAGCTTTGCTGTTATCCACGATGGATGGTGAAGATTTTGCATCCCCGGTGAACGCGGACGCAGTTAAAAAATACTTTGCTTGAAAGAGACCCGCTGGACAAAAAAGAAAGAGTCCAGGCAAAAAAGGGGCATCCCGGCGAACCAAAAACAGAATAAAAGGTTCGGGCAAAAATTAGGGATATATTGAAAAAAATGTACACCCGCGAGGTCGAAAACCTACACTGGGCGGCTTCGGCAAAAAAGGGTATCCCGGTGAACTGAAAACCCATAAAGGGCGGTTCACGCAAAAGTTAGGGATTTGAATAAGCAAATGACTGCGTTCCACGTGTGGACTTTCATTGTTTAGTGGTTCGGAAGACCTGAGGGCCGTTTATCTGAATCAATCTCTTCCGAAGCTGAAGCGTCGGAGAAGTATCGAAGTCGAGTGGGTCTTAGAGGGATCAACTCATGGTGTTCGTCTACGCCTCGATTGCCAACATTTGTATATACCGATGTATATTTATGTTTTCTTTTTTGCCTGGCTTCCTCATTCCAGGAGCTTGCCTCTGTTGTAAAACATTGTTGCCCATTCAGGGGTTCATCATCAATAAAATGCACATTATTCAGCAATTCCGCTTGCCTGTTTAGCATTTATCTGTTTTGTTTGCGAATGAAAACGCCGATGTTTTTTGATAAAATGCGCATACATAAACTTGCGGGCCTAGGCCCATTGATTGTTGAAACAATTAATTAATTGAATATTGTCACGAGATAATAACCTGGATAGGCCCCTTTGAGGAGGGTATCTTGTCTGTTTGTTTGTATGGTTGCAGGTGTAAGATTTGCCGTGCGCATCCCCGAAGCAGGGCGAACCCTCCTTCTCCAGCGGAGTCCAGTAGTCTCTCTTCCGCGGAATCTGAATGCAGGATAGTGAGCATTGATATGTCTCCCCACGCAGAGATGATTCTCTTTCCCAAGCAGACGCATCCTGAAGGAACGTCACCTCATCAGCCGAGTCAAGCACCGAAGGATGATGTCTCCCCCAGCACCGGGTCACAAGTGAAGATTTCAGAGGAATGTTCGGGTGCCGAAGTTCGTGTTTTCCCCAGTAAAGTCACCGAAGCAGGTGTCTCCCCCAAGCACCGGGTCACAAGTGCAGGTCTCGTAGGAAGCTGTTCGTACACCGAAATATGCAGTAACTGATGGTGCCAGACTGAAGTCTTCAGCGGAATTGAGATTCCCCACCAGAGTTATGCTCTCTCCCGAAGTGGGATGATTCCCTCTTCCCCAGTAGAGCTTTGGAACAGCTGATGTTGCATTCCTCTGCAGAGTTGTACTCTCCCCCGAAGTCAGATGATTCTTTCTTCCCCAGCGAAATTGAGACTCCTCATCAGGGTTGTACTCTCCAGTGAAGTAGAATGATTTCTCTCCCCGGCTGAGTCCGCAGAAAAGCAGAATCCTTGGAAGCAGTTGAGACCGTGAGTGGTTTTCCTAGCAGATGTTGAACAGCTGATGCTGTATCTCCCCAGAATCGTACTCTCTCCAGCGAAGCAGAATGACTTCTCCTTCCTCACCCGAGTTTGCAGATGTCCAAGAGAGCCGAGTCCTTGGAAGTTGATCAGATCATGATTGGTTTTCCCCAGTGGAGTGTTGAGCAGCTGAAGTTGTTTCCCCACAGAGCGGTTATCCCTAGAAGAGTAGCCAAGACGGCCGCGCAGTTCATTCTCGCGACTGAAGTTGTTTTCCCTGCAGCAGTCAACGGAAGATCAGTTCCCCAGACAGAGCCTGATTGATATTGGCGTGTCCACGTTCTCCTTAGCAGGATGATTCCTCTGTCTGAGTAGTTCTTTCTCCTTGATAGGAGGATTTCCCCTCGGCATTTATTTTGCTGACGGGATTGCATCATTGTGCATGACTGCATAGCATTTAACACTGCATAGCATTTAACACTGCATAGCATTTAACGTTGCATAACATCGTGCATGATTGCACAGCATTTAGCATAGCATTCCCACCGTGTGGGGCATAGCACCGAAGCATATGCATCATAAGCATGGTCTAGGTTACTATCATTCTCGCCTTACAGGTGCACCACCAAGAGACCAGTTGCTCAGGATGATTCCTAACATTCTCTCCAGCGAGGTCATTTGCTTGAGAAGGTTCTTAAGACCCCAGTGTAATCCCCACGGTCGCTCGCTCAAGATGATTTTTGCAGATCCCCAGCGAAAGCTTCAGTTCAAGACGATTCTTGAATTCTTCAGCAGGGCCTATTGCTTAAGATGATTCTTAAGACCTCAGCGCAGTTTCCCGAGTTGTTTGCTTAGGATGATGCTTGAGCTCCCCAATAGCGTCCCCAACAAGAGTTGCCCAGGAAGATTCCAGGGATCCCTAGCAGATAAAGCCTCCGGAAAGGTTATCAGTTCAGGATGATTCCTGAAGGTGCCCGACGGAGCTGTTTGTTCAAGATGGTTTTTGAAGTCCTGAGCAGCGTGATATGTCTGCTCCAACAGTGATGTCTAATCTGAAGATTGACTTCGTAAACGCCTGAGGGCGATATCAGAAGGTTCCTGTGAGCTCAGATGTCCTAGTTGATGAATCAACGTGTGGCCGAAGACAGGGTTCCAAAGTTTGTAGATATAACAAGATGATCCGTGTTGGTCTGAAGACCAAGTCGGTTGTCCTGAGGAGATGATTGATTGCGATCAAGTGGATAGTCTTTCTTCTGACTGAAGTCGAAGATGTTTCTCCAGCTGAAGCGGAGTTTTGCCTGAAGGCAAAGTGTTGAATCCCCGTAAGAGTCATGAATGGCTCTGGATACCATTTCTCTGACTGAAGTCACAGATTTCCCAAGCTGAAGCGAAGGTGCCTAAGGGCAAGGTTATCCCCAAGGTCATGAATGACCTAGGATTCATCTTTCGGACTGAAGGCCGAAGTATATCCCTGACTGAAGTCACGGATGCTCTATAGCAGAGGTGGAGTTGCCTGAAGGCAGATCCATGTATCCTTGAAGGCCAAGGACCATTTCCTTAGACTGAAGTCGAAGATACTCCCGCATAGTGGCCGGGGGCTAGGGTTTCATTCATATTCAGAAATACTTGAAGATTCTCCAGCGGATCTGGAGTGGCCAGGGGCCAGGATTGCATATATCTTTAATGTTGAAGTTCTACGGCAGGCAGTGTGCAGCAGTATTCCGACGTTCGTTATGGTTCTGAGGGTGAACCCCAGATCAGAGTGTGCTCGGTTAAGTCTCTCATTCCCAGCAGAGTAGTTTCAAATACGCAAGTGTACCTTTTGTTCCATTCACCAGGGGTGAACCCCAGGTCAGAGTTGTTCAGGGTTGTATTTTGTCCAGCGGCGAGGTTGGATGTTATTCGACGGCGAGGTTGAACGTTTGGATTTGACGGCGAGGTCAGACCATATTTTGTCCAGCGGCGAGTTTGGATGTTTGTTCGACGGCGAGGTTGAACGTTTGGATTTGACGGCGAGGTCAGATCATCATTTGTCCAGCGGCGAGGTTGGATGTTTGTTCGGCGGCGAGGTTGAACGTTTGGATTTGACGGCGAGGTCAGATCATCATTTGTCCAGCGGCAAGGTTGGATGCTTGTTCGACGGCGAGGTTGAACGTTTGGATTTGGCGTCGAGGTCAGATCATATTTTGTCCAGCGGCGAGGTTGGATGTTTGTTCGACGGCGAGGTTGAACGTTGGGATTTGACGGCGAGGTTAAATCATCATTTGTCCGGCGGCGAGGTTGGATGTTTGTTCGACGGCGAGGTTGAACGTTTGGATTTGACGGCGAGGTCAGATCATATTTTGTCCAGCGGCGAGGTTGGATGTTTGTTCGACGGCGAGGTTGAACGTTGGGATTTGACGGCGAGGTTAAATCATCATTTGTCCGGCGGCGAGGTTGGATGTTTGTTCGACGGCGAGGTTGAACGTTTGGATTTGACGGCGAGGTCAGATCATATTTTGTCCAGCGGCGAGGTTGGATGTTTGTTCGACGGCGAGGTTGAACGTTGGGATTTGACGGCGAGGTTTAATCATCATTTGTTCGACGGCGAGGTTGAACGTTTGGATTTGACGGCGAGGTTAAATCATCATTTGTCCGGCGGCGAGGTTGGATGTTTGTTCGGCGGCGAGGTTGAACGTTTGGATTTGACGGCGAGGTCAGATTATAATTTGTCCGGCGGCGAGGTTGGATGTTTGTTCGACGGCGAGGTTGAACGTTTGGATTCGACGGCGAGGTCAAATTATGTTTGTTTGACGGCGAGGTCAGACTCTTTAAATCCCTAGTAAAGATGATGTTTGTACGACGGCGATGTCGAGTGTCTCTAAGAGGATGTTTGTTTCCGACGGCGATGTCAGATTCAGTTTTCCAGCAGCGATGTTGGGCGTGTCAAGGTGATCCAGTCTTCCGACGGCAATGTTAGGTGACGCAGATCCTTTAGTTCTCCAGCGGCGATGCGGGGTATTTTGACAGATTTAGTTCTCCAGCGGCGATGCGGGGTGTTCTGTCAGATGTGTTTCTCCAGCGGCGATGCAGGGTATTCTGTCAGGTGTAGTTCTCCAGCGGCGATGCGGGGTACTTTGTTTAGAGATGTATTTTCTCCAGCGGCGATGCGGGGTATTTTGTTCAGTGTTGTATTCTCTCCAGCGGCGATGCGGGGTATTTTGTTCATTGTTGTATTTTCTCCAGCGGCGATGTTGGATATTTTGGTGATTCAGGTTTAGGTCTCCGGCGGCGATGTTGGGCGCTTGTTTCCCCGAGTTATGGTTGTTCTTGACGGCGATGTCAGATGATTTGATGTTCCAGCAGCGGTGTTGGGCGTTCCTCAGAATCTTGTTTGACGATAATGTCAGGTGGTTTAGTCTTCCAGCGGAGATGTTGGGTGATGTGGTTGTCTGAAGGCAATATCAGAAGAAGTTAACGAGGATAACTGGCGGCGATGTCAAATCAGTATCTCTCCAGCTAGCGGCCGTGCAGCTAGCATTGCAATGTTCGAAGATTTGTTCCCCGCAGAGTACCGTGTGCTCGTGCAGTTGGCAAATTTTCGGGTTTACCGGTATTCAATCGTCTCGCACCTTGATTGGTTGAGAGCCGTTTGCTTCTCACCCAGTCAGGTTCAAGCCGTTTGAATAGGGGCAGCTGTTGCACCCCAAAATTTGACCAACAATTATTTATTCACTGAGTGTTTGAAAGGTGTTACATTCATCAGAAAGTTCAAGAGATCCTCAGAGGAGTGGATTGAAACCAGGATTGTGTGCTTCATAGCTTAGAGTGGTGGGGGCTCCTCAGATGATTTTGAGACTTTGAGAATGAACTTGATGTTTTGAGAAAGTGTATGAGATGTCTTGATAGCCATCATGAAGCCCAGAGAGGTCATTATGCAGGAGTTCAGAAGATTCAACCATGAATGGTAGAATTGGGGTTTTGACTGGCTCAGCCCTAGGATAACTGAAAATTTGGAGAAGGTTGAGACCTAATCCAAGGGCCATGAGATCATGGAATGATGCATAGAGATGTTATAAGGATGATTCCTAGTCCAACTCATCATGATTGAGGGGTTTGAGAAGTTTTGAGTTAGGGTTTCCAAGGATTGTCAGTGAAAAAACCCTAATTTGATCCCTATTTTCCAGGCAGTTTTAGCTCTAGATGTGATTGATATCTCATCTTCCCCACAACATGAATGTTGTAGAGCTTGTTCTTAGCTTTAATTTGAGTGGTGGAAGTCCTTGATAGGAGTTACAGAGCTCAAGTTATGGTTTTGACAAATTACAGGTCAGCTGAGGTGTGTGAATCTGGGTCCTTGAAAGTCACCCAACTTGCAGACAACTTTTGCCCTAGTAGTATGATTCCTATGATCTCTTGGTCAACATGAATGTTGTAGGGCATCTTCGTAGCTTTAATTTTAGTGGTAGAAGTCCTTGAGAGGATTTGTGGAACTCAACTTATGGTTTGAACAAGACAGGGGTATTTTGGTCATTTGTCAGTTATAGGTCATTTTTAAGCAAAGGCCATATCTCCAATTTCCAAGCCTCAAATGGAAAAACTCAAAACATGAAAGTTGTTCAAAATGTGATTTTAAGTCTAGAAGGAAGGTCATGAATTGTTGGAGAAGCTCATAGCATGGATTTGCATGATTGGTCAAAAATGAACTAAAAATGGCTTATAAGTTTAAAAAGTTGAATTTGAAAATTGGTTTGGAAGATCTATGAATCCAAAATAGGTCATCCAATATATCATTTTGATTGGAAACATCATTTTGAGAACATTGGTTCAAATAGAATTTTGATTTAAGGCTTTAAAATGGGTGATGCTTTGTTAATTTGAAACTTGCATTATAAGTCATCTTTGAAAATTTCAACACAAGGCAAGGAAAAGCATTGTATTTGCTCATATCTCTCCAATATCTCTTATGATGACATTTTAAGGCCATTTTGCAAGGCTTAATGCATGGTGCATGAGATATTCAAATTACCACCACATGAGATTTTCAATACTTTCTAGATCTTTCTAGATGAATCCAAGAGCTTCCATTGATCATTATTTAAAGAGTGCATGAAAGTGAATCAAGAGGTTGGTGAATATTGAAGAATTGAGTGGAGAATAGAGAGATTTGAGCTAGGGTTTCAAGGTGCTCCATCATTGCATTTCAAGATCAAAGTCATTGTTGCAAGCTTCCTCATCCAAGAATTGTGCAAACAGAAAGTTTATCTTCATTGGAGGATCATTGTGGAAGAGAATCAAGCCTTGGATCGTGCTCAAACATCACACACCATAGCTCTTTGACAGGTCCTTTCTCTTCTCTTTTTCACCATAATTATGCATAGATAGAACTTGTTTTAGGTTTAGAGTGGTTAGGCTAAGTTAGAGGATGAAATCTTGAGAGTTTAATGGCATTACATGAAGGTTCAATCCATGGCAGTTTCACTTTCTTGATCTATAACTCACGGATTAGGGCATTGCAATACTAGATATTATGTTTAGGATGATCACCATAAGGAGTAGAACGCATTAGTATAAGTTTGATCAAGCTTTGTGAACATGCATGTTAGTGCACAACAATGGTGCCCAATACTTCCAGCTATCGGGTTTGATTGTAGGATGAGATTTATGGAAAACCAATGGCACAGTCTTGTAGAGGGCAGTGAGAGGATCAAGTTTGATGTTTGGATCGTGAGTTTTCATTGCGAGATGAGGGAGCTATGGATGATGGAAGATTTGCGCATGGAGGGTGTCTCGTGAAACCCTAGCTGGCTTGAGGTAGGAGACGTAATCCCCACCGTTGATTCGTTTTGAAATACTTGACTTGGTCTTTTAATCTCACGGCCCAGATGCATTAAGAAATTGGAGGGAATTTTTAAAAATCAAAACGCCGTCGTTTTGATTAGTGAGTCCGTGTGGGCTTTGATCTTTTTGCTACGCGCACCCCCTCTTTTTTCAGCCCATTATGAAACCAACTAATCTGTCTTGCTATTCTCACCCCCTCCCCTTTAATTGTTTTCTTTTTCTTTTTAATGCTTTTAATATTGTTTGTCTTTTATAAAATTCATATAAAATTGATAAATAATGATTTTTTGTTCATTCTTTTTGCTATGTTTAGATAATCTTGTGTAGAAAAATATAAAAATAAAATTGGAATTTTATTTTTAATGTAGAATTTTTGGTGATATTTTCTTTAATATAGTGTATTTTCCTTCTTTTGGTTGATACATTAATTTGTAAGAATTGTTTTAGGACTTTCCCTTAGGATATTAGAGCCATTCTTTTTGGCATAACTCAATAATAGAATGTAGTTTCCCCCTGGATTTATTACTAGATTTTTAGATTAAGATTTGATTAGTTTAGTTGAATTGAACTTAGGATAGTCTAATTGGGGTTTAGGTTGTGCATAGGTAAGGAAATTCATTTTCTTTAGATAGTTTTGTTTTGATTTTTGGGTAGGGGCATATGTAGGTGTTATGGGTAGATATTGTAGACCCTTGTGAATAATTGATAGATTTTTCCCCATTGGTTTAGTATTTTTAGGTATTTTCTGAAGTTGCCTGATGATTTTGTCTGTTCTGAGGTTATCTGTTCACCTCTGGGGTTTGTTTTGGGGAATTGGTTGTGGGGCTTGTGTTGTCTTGAAGAGCTTGTTGGAGAGCATGATGGAGAGAAGATTGAATATCAAGACTCAGAGACCCAGAGCTTGGATTCTTCCCTGTCTGTGAGGTTTGAGATCCTGAAGTTTGAGGGAAGTTCATGGTACTTTCCTGAGGAAGGCACTATGAATGACCTTCATTCTTCCTTCTCACCTCTTTCTTAAGTATCCAATGATGTTGGAGCCAACTTGTGTGTTTAATTTCTCCTGAGGAGGAATGTAAACTGATCACAGTTGTTGAGCCACATAGGATACAACTCCTAAGTGAAAGCCTCCTAGTACTTTCCTGAGGAAGGTCCTATGGGTCTATTCACTTAGTTCCATTAGTTTATCTAGGATTTCTTAAGTATCCAATGATGTTGGAGCCAACTTGTGAGTTTAATTTATCCTGAGGAGGAATGTAAACTGATCACCGGTTGTTGAGCCACATGGGATACAACTCCTAAGTGGAAGCCTCCTAGTACTTTCCTTAGGAAGGTCCTATGGGTCTATTCACTTAGTTCCACTAGTTCAGATAGGATTTCCTAAGTATCCAGTGATGTTGGAGCCTGCTTGTGAGTTTAGTTTCTCCTGAGGAGGAATGTAAACTGATCACAGTGGTTGAGCCACATAGGATATGACTCCTGAGTATACACCTCCTGGTGCTTTCCTGAGGAAGACACTATGAGTCTGCTTACTTAGCTCCCTGTCTTTGGTAAGCTTGTTCTGAAGCTTGAAGACTGGGATTGATTTCTTTTGGTTAGGATTTCTTTAGGGCTTTGATTAGATTTGATTTAGATTCTGTGTTAGGGTTAGGATTAGAGAGTAGATGATTCTTTCTCAAGCATGTGCTTTGTTTGCCTGATGGCACTTCATTTCTTTTATCTGATATTGCTTGATAGCATGTTGATTATCTTCAGTATGATTACTATTATTTCATGACTGGCTTGAGGGCGAGACGAGCTTGTGGAGGCTGAAGCCCCACACACATTTCCTCCCTCACTTGCATTGCATGCATTTTACTGTTTAAAGCTGATGCTTTTGTCTGTTTCGGTGTATCATTGATATGATCCCTTAGGACTCTCATTTCCTTTGATAAGGATTTGATGATAGACTTTTAGGTTGAAACCTATGCATGACAACATCTAGGAGTTCCCTGTTTAAACCTCAACCATAGGATGAATCCATGGCATGATAACAGTAGGACTTGATAGTCTCCCTCCTAGTTGGGCTTGCTCTTTTCTCATCTCGAAGCAGTTTAAGATACAGTAATCATGAATGATTTCTGTCGTACGTTATGAGCCTTAAGCTATCTGAGAAAGGACGTATTCCCTCTCAGGTCATAGTCTCTAGTGCGGTTGAAATCGCAAACACAATAAAACACTTCTTTTAGGGGATAACCTGTAGTTTCCCGAACTACGTTTGCTCTGATCTTTCATACCAGATGAAAGTACGTAGGCATAGGATGCGACATCCTAGCGAGCAACCTTCCCCAATTATAACCCGTAGTTAGTCGAACTACGTTGACTCTGATTTCTCGTTCCAGACGGGAATACGTAGGCATAAAGTGCGACGCTTTGCCGAGTCATTTTTCTTTTCTTTTTCAGCCAGCCTTGATAGGTAGATAGATTATAACCAACCCGTCCAAGTAAACAAACAAGCGAGGATCCTGTCGAGTACGACGGACGTGAAGGGTGCTAATACCTTCCCCTTGCGTAACCGACTCCCGAACCCAGACAATGGTTGCGACAACCTTGTCTTACCCTTATTCGTCAGATTTTTCCGATCGTTTCCTTTCCCGCTCTGAGGGATAAATAACAAAAGGTGGCGACTCTTCTGTTTTGCCGGCACCTTATTTTCGCGCAAGCGACAATTTTCTTTCTGATTTTTGTGCTATCTCATATTTTAGAATTGAGTTCTGATTTTTTGCATGTGTTATCTAGACATCTTTATAGTGTTGTAGGATTTTTCTTTCATTTTTTAGATGATTCTAAGTATGGGTTTGAGATAGGTTTTTAGGATTCTCCCTTTGTGGATTCCTTTGAACATACCTTGGGGTGTAGAAATTGTTTAGGACCTTTAGATTTAGGTTTTGACCCTGAATTTTCTACCATGATGCCTTAACACACTTAGGAAGCCTTAGGGGTTTTTCCTAGCCTTTTAGGATTGATTTTCCTATTTTAACTAGAATTTCCAAGTTGATTATGCTTTAGGTGACCCTAGCTTAGCTTACCTCATAGATTAGTCTTTAAAGTGAACTTTAGCTAACTCTAGGATTCAAATTCCTTCTTGATAGAATAGAACTTAGGTAGATACCTCTTTAGAAAATTTATTAAGCCTTGATAGAGCTTTTGAATCCACTTAGTTTAGGTGATCCTTGTAGCTAGTCATTAGGTTTTTTTTAGAAGTTTTTGTGATGGCTTCTTTCCACTGTGTGGTTTCTTCCCTGGGCTTTTCCCTATCCTCTTTCCTCAAGTCTTGATGAGGATCCATCTTGGGAGAGCCTAATCCTTCTCTTGGTTGGATTCTGTGCATTCCCCAAGAGGTTGAGCCTTGGATTGACATTCATCAGTATAGTACATTCCTTTGGTTGGCACTACCTCCCTCCTTCAAGTCTTGATGAGGAGCCCTTTTGGGAGAGCCTAATCCTTCCTTTGGTTGGGTTCTGTGCATTCCTCAGGAGGTTGAGCCTTAGATTGACATTCATCAGTATGGTATATTCCTTTGGTTTATACTATCTTTCTCCTTCAAGTCTTTATGAGGAGGCCTCTTGGGAGAGCCTAATCCTTCCTTTGGTTGGATTCTATGCATTCCTCAGGAGGTTGAGCCTTCGATTGACATTCATCAGTATGGTATATTCCTTTGGTTTATACTATCTTTCTCCTTCAAGTCTTGATGAGGAGGCCTCTTAGGAGAGCCTAATCCTTCCCTTGGTTGGATTTTGTGCATTCCTCAAGAGGTTGAGCCTTGGATTGACATTCATGGCATGGTATATTCCCTTGGCTTATACTGTCATCTATCTCCAAGTCCCTTTCTTAGGATCCCTCTTGGGAGAGCCTAATCCTTTCTTTGGTTGGATTATGTGCATTCCTCAATAGGTTGAGTTTATATGGACATTCTGTGTTGATACACCTTAAACCAGATACCTTAGATTGATATCTAGGACCAACACCCAGTTTCTCTGTCCTATTGACATAGGATCCCTCTTGGGAGAGCCTAATCCTTCCCTTGGTTGGATTCTGTGCATTCCTCAGGAGGTTGAGCCCATGATGGACTCTTGTGTTTACACACATCCAACCTGATGTAGCCTGGGATGACTTCCCTATTGCTCATCTTGGTTACCCTTCCCCTCAGTCTTTCATTCATGATTGTTTGACATTGCTTGATACATTAGGATAGTCTCATGTGTAGAGTATTTTAGTCTAGGTGCATGATTACACTGAAAGGTTGAGCTGAGCTCCCTTTGCTTGTTTGCCTTAGAGGTTGAGGTTCTCCCTCTGCTTGAGTGTTATTTTCCCTTTTGTAACTGATGTGTTTGCATTGAAAGGTTGAGGTGACCCTCCCTTTGCCTGTCTGTTTTGTTTGTTCTCTTTGCTTGATTGCTTAGAGGTTGAGTCTCTCCCTCTGCTTGTATTGCTGCATTTTCATTTGCATCTTTACTGTTTGCTTTTCTGTTTTATCTGCTTTATGATTTTTGCAGTTTGTTTGTGTTTCCCATTGACATGATCCCCTAGGACTCTCACTTCCTTTGATAAGGAAGTGATGATAGACCTTCAGGTTGAAACCTTTGCATGATAACATCTAGGAGTTCCCTATTTCAAACTCAACCATAGGATGAATCCATGGCATGACGACATTAGGGCTTGACAGTTTCCCCGTAGAGTTCGTTCTCTTCTCATATCCAAAACAACAGTAAAAAACGTAATAAAGGCAAGTTGGTACAGTGCATTACGAGCCTTAAGCCACTTGGGAAATGATAATTGAGCGGTCTCCTCTCAATCGTCTAGAGTGTTTAGTATACGTCCTTTGGACGATATGCGACGCATTCGTTCCCAAGTCATAGCCTCTAGTGCAGTACGAGCTACAAACAGTCATAAAAAGCACTTCTTCCGTAAAAGACTAAAACAAATATCAAACTTCTCTTTGCCCCGTGGGCCCTTAACTGGAGGAAACGTTTTTAAAAGAAGAGTGTCGTTAACTCTCATTTCTACCGCAAACGGTAACACGCGAGTCTCCGACAAGCGAGCTGCATACACCAAACTGTTGGAACTGTTTGTTAACCCTACTCGAAAAATAGATGAATCAACCCGTGTTTCGTATTATCCCGAACTACGTAAGCTCTGATCTCTCACACCTGTTGAGAGTATGTAGGCACAATACTGACGTATTGGTGACCCACCTTCCCTTTACCCGTAGTTAGCCGAACTACGTTGACTCTGATTTCTCGTTCTCTGACGAGAATACGTAGGCACGAAGCGCGATGCTTTGCCGAATCATTTTTCTTTTCTTTTCAGACCAACCTTGATAGGTAGATAGTTAAACCAACCCGTCAGATAAACACAACAAGCGTGGATCCCGTTGAGTACAACGGACGTGAGGGGTGTTAATACCTTACCCTTGCGTAACCGACTCCCGAACCCAGACATGGTTGCGATGACCTTGTCTTATACCTTTTCGTCAGGTTTTTCTGATTGTTTCCTTTCCCTTTCTGTGGGATAAATAACGAAAGGTGGCGACTCTTCTGTTTTGCCGACACCTTATTTTCGCAGTAGCGACAGGTTCCTCCAGAGAAAACCTTTCGTACAACATATGGACCTTCATAGTTGGGAGTCCATTTGCCCCTGTGATCTGAGTGTGGTGGGAGAATCTTTTTTAGCACAAGATCGCCCGTCTAAAAGCTTCGAGAGCACCCTTCTTGTCGTAAACTTTCTTCATCCGACTCTGATACAACCGACCATATGCGATAGGTGCTAGCCTCTTTTCATCCATCAGACTAAGTTGATTCAATCTGTTCTTGATCCATTCTGCCTCATCGAGCTTTACGTCAACCAAAACTCTTAAAGAAGGAATCTCGACTTCTAGCGGTAGGACAGCTTCCATACCATACACTAGCGAGAAAGGAGTTGCCCCGGTTGATGTGCGTACCGTCGTACGATAACCGTGAAGAGCAAAGGGCAACATCTCATGCCAATCTTTGTAGGTAACAACCATCTTTTGCACTATCTTTTTGATATTCTTGTTGGCCGCTTCGACAGCGCCATTCATCTTCGGCCGATAGGGCGATGAGTTGTGATGTTCAATCTTGAAGTTCTGGCATAACTTCTTCATCCTCTTATTGTTCAGATTTGAACCATTGTCAGTAACGATTCGCTTGGGAATTCCATATCTGCAGATGATGTCCTTCTTTATGAATCTTGCTACCACTTGTTTGGTCACATTAGCGTACGATGCTGCCTCCACCCACTTGGTAACGTAATCGATAGCTACGAAAATAAAACGGTGTCCGTTAGAAGCAGTGGGCTCGATCTTTCCAATCATATCGATGCCCCACATGGAGAACAACCAAGGGGATGACATAACATTTAACGGGCACGACGACACATGAATCTTATCAGCATAAATCTGGCATTTATGGCATCTTTTTGCGAATTTGAAATAATCCAACTCCATTGTTAGCCAAAAATACCCAGCTTGTAGTATCTTCCAAGTCATGGCATGTCCGCCGGCATGCGTGCCAAAGGTACCCTCGTGGACCTCTTCCATAAGCAAGCTTGCTTCTTTTTTGTCCACACACCTGAGTAGCACTAAATCATGATTCCTTGTATAGAGAACCCCATCCGGATTGAGGTAAAAGTTACCAGACAATCTCCTAAGAATCTTCTTATCCTGGGTCGATGCCCCTGGCGGATACTCTTGGTTCTTAAGGAAATTCTGGATGTCATGGAACCACGACTTACCATCGGAAGCTCCCTCAATGGCAAATACGAAAGCGGGCTTGTCGAGGCGTGAGATAATAATCCTTGGAGCTTCATTCCAAAAATTAACCTTGTACATTGAAGACAGCGTAGCCAGGGCGTCTGCCATTTGATTCTCCGCTCTTGGCACATGGTGGAAGTCTATACGATCGAAAAATGACAACAGTCTTCTTGCATAATCCTTATAAGGGATCAGATTTGGCTGACGAGTTTCCCATTCTCCTTCGATCTGGTTAAAAACTAGCGCTGAATCACCATATACATCGAGATTCTTGATCCTCAGATCAATAGCTTCTTCCAAACCCATGATGCATGCTTCATACTCGGCTTCATTGTTGGTGCAAGGAAAAGTTAATCTGGCGGTGAAGGGGATATGAGTTCCATGAGGAGTCGTGATAATTGCCCCAATTCCACTACCATATGAATTAACTGCGCCATCAGATATAATTTGCCATTTAGAACCCTTCTCCGGACCTTCAGTGTGTAATGGCTCATCACAATCTTTCGCTTTCAAGTACATAACGTCCTCATCAGGGAATTCAAACCTCATTGGTTGGTAATCATCAATCGGCTGTTCAGCAAGGTATTCCGACATAACACTCCCTTTAATAGCTTTCTGGGAAACATACTGGATTTTGTACTCTGTCAGTACCATTCGCCATCTGGAAATCCTTCCTGAAAGTGCCTGCTTTTCAAAGACATATTTAATTGGATCCATCTTCGAAATTAGCATGGTTGTATGATTGAGCATGTACTGTCTTAAACGTTTGCCCGCCCAAGCGAGTGCGCAAGACGTTATCGCTACCGCGAAAATGAGGTGCCGACAAAACAGAAGAGTCGCCACCTTTCATTATTTATCCCTCAGAACGGGAAAGGAAACGATCGGGAAAACCTGACGAAAAGGTATAAGACAAGGTCATCGCAACCATGTCTGGGTTCGGGAGTCGGTTACGCAAGGGGAAGGTATAAGCACCCCTCACGTCCATCGTACTCGATGGGATCCACGCTTGTTGTGTTTATCTGACGGGTTGGTTTTATCTATCTACGCTAAAAGGTCTGGTCTAAAAAGAAAAGAAAATGACTCGGTAGAACACAACAGTTCTATGCCTACGTATTCCCGTCTGGAACGAGAAATCATAGTCAACGTAGTTCGCCTAACTATGGGTAACGGGGGAAGGTTGCTCGCCGAGATATCGCATCTCGTGCCTACGTAATTTCACACGACATGAAAGATCAGAGCAAATGTAGTTCGGGCCAAAAAAGAACACATGTTTGTCTTTTTTATCCGAGTAGGGTTAACAGACGGTTCCAGCAGTTGGTGTATGCAGCTCGCTCGACGGAGACTTAGGCGTTTACTATTTGCGGTAAAACCGAGAGTTAACAAAACTCTCCTTATGAAAATGGTTTCCAAGGATTAACAGGTCCCAAGGGACAAAAACATGTTTGATCTTTGCTTTTTGTCTTTTAGAAGAAGTGTCTTTTATGGATATTTGCAACCAATATCGCACTAGAGACTTTGACCTGAGAGTGAATACGTCGCATGTCACCCAAAGGGTACCATACTAAACATCCAAGTTGTTGAAAAGAAACTCTCCAACAACCCTTTTCTCAAGTATCTTAAGGCCCGTAGCGTACAACATCAATTAACCTTTATTACTATATGTTGATTTGTTTGAAGATGGGAAGAGAAAGGACGCGCAAAAGGGGAACTAATCCAATCCTAAAGTTGTCATGCAAAGTTGATCCTATGATTGAGGTTAGGAGGGAGCTACCTAATGTTATCATGCATGGTTAGAACCCTAATGTCTGTCATAAGTTCTCTTGAACAAGAGCAGTTAGAGTTCCTAGGGGAACATGGCAAAGGAAAGCAACAACAACAGAAATAAACTGAAAAAAATAACTGTAAGTAAAATGCATGCAATGCAACAATACAAGCAGAAGTAGTCAAACTCAACTTCTAGAGTAAACAAGAACAAAGGCAACACACAAAGCACGAGCAAGGGAGGTAAACTCAACCTTCAGCCAACAGGCAAAGCCAAACAGTAACAGACAAGTAGAGGGAGACAGACTCAACCTCTAATGCAGACAAGCAAAGGGAGCAAGCTCAACCTTTCAATGTGCTTAGGCCTAAACACTATATGAAAGCCTAGTCTAATGCAACACACCAAACAGTCACACAAGTACATCAAAGCAATCAGAAAATACAGCAGACAAGCCGCCCAATAGCAGAGCAAATCTAACATCAAAATAGATTTCCAACAGTAAAGCAAACCAACAGTCTGTAGTCAACTTCAAGTCCAAGCTATCTTCAAGAGAAGACTTCATCTTCAAGCTTCAAATTATCCACCAATAGAGATGAGAATCAACATCAAGATCAAGGCATGATGATGGGAAGCATGATGGAAACCAAAGTAATCCGTCATGACAGTCAACCATACATCTAAGATAGACATCCTCAAAGGTTCTACCTCTTGTGATATGCCACACACAAATCCTTCAAAAGGAAGGATGAGGCTTCCACATAGGGACCTTGAATCATTGGATGAGGATGGAAAGCAATCAAGGCAATCCATGTTTATTTGAAGAAAGAGAAATCAAAACTAAAGCTCTTCCTAAACCCTAATTGATTAAGCTACAAGAAAGCTACTAAATGGAGGTCTAAACACCAAAACCAAACACCACAATCAAGCAAACAGAAGCCTCTATATCTCTAAAGCACTATCCAAAAGGAAAGGAAAATTTATCTTATGCTATGGGCCACCATTGAGGTCATTCTAAAGGAGAAGTCATGTTAGAAGCATATTAAAACTAGCCTAGGTTTTAAATCTATTTAAAATACCAAAACTACTTCTAAAATCCTATAAAATTTTCTAAGGGAACCTACATGTGTTAGGTATCTATAGTAGAAAGACCAGGGACTAAAACTATGCTTAAAGGCACTAGAGAAATCAAACCTCACAAAGTGTCAAATGGAAACCCTAAAATGGAAGGTCATGGGATCCTAATTCAAATCATTCCTAAAGTTATTTAAAAATTGTGAAATAAATCCTAAGGGATCATTCATATCTATACTAACAGCCAGCCAAAAATCTCACTTAAATTCTATACCAATCAATCAAACAAAAATCAGCAAGAAAAGAGAAGAAAATACCAAAATTAAAGAAATGGGAAAAATGGAAAAATACCACATAAATGGAAAATCACACAAAAATAAAATGTAAAAGCATAGAAAAATCAGGAATAAAGAGATGAACATGGTCATATTTTTATTTTATTTTTCTGATCAAAATTAAATTTATTATGAATTTTGCAAGTTAAATGAAATAAAGGAAAATAGAAATGAATTAAAAATCAATTAAAGAAAATAAAATGCTGAGAAAATAACAGGGCGGTTGGATCTATGGACTAAGTCATCCCATCCAAGGATCCAGATGATGCCAGCACATTATTTAAACGCAGCGTTTCGCTTGGTCAAAAGTCAAGTCTGAGAATAAATCTCGTACGCACGATTGAAGTACTGAGTTAAACATCCAAACAGATCCAATGGCCATCAGTCATCGTCCTCGTTTAAACTCTAAAAGGGAGGGAAATACTCAGGCAAACCAGACGGTGGTTAGGTCCACTTACAGGTCATCAATTCAGGCCAAACCTTATACCATTCCACTCAATTTTTCACGCTGATTCCAAATCTGCCATCAGTTTCCTCTAATTCTCCCTAGATTTTAAAACACGATAGGCAACAGAAAATACACCAAGATCTTGATCATCACCAATCTCACAATTAAGTCCATAGATCTTATCCTCATCCATCATAGATCAACCTAAGTTATCTAAATCATGCTAACACTCAAGGATCAGGTTGATTCGAATCCAAACAGAAAGTTGTTCACACCTTGAATTGTCATCAAACTTCACAAAACCTATCCTAAAACGATCTAGTCATCTTCCTAATGCTTAACCTCAGCTCAAATCATGCTAAACCATCCTGAAAACAATGCAATCGTGAAAAGTGCATACCCGGTTTGTCGCTTGAAATTGAGGCAGTTATGGTGTGAATCTTGTTCTAATCTTGTGTAGTTTCGTTCCTTGATGAATGCTGATGATGATAAAATCCAAGAATTGCCCTGATTTGCTATAGAATTGAAATTCAATTTCTCACTTTTGCTCTTGAAACTCAACTTCCAATCTCTGGTTCTGGCTGCAAATGATCACCAACCTTGATCCTAATCTCTTTCTGAACTTATATGGAAGTGAATGGAAGGTTCTAGAGGCCCATGGAAAGCCCAAATAGTGATATCCAAATTTTCAATTTCCTTCCAAAATTCACCAATGGCATACACGATTCTGAGCTAGTTCCTTCACCAAGAAGCTTCTCGTGTAATGTTTGTGGACTGTGGAGAATGAATGGACATGATTTCACCCTTGTTTGTATCCTATGGCCAAGATTGAATGTGTTACTTATCCATGAAGTAACAAGTTGAAACACCATGAAATAAGCCTCAAATGGATTTTCTAATAATGCCAAAGTATTTCAAATGATTTTTTAGATCAAAATGAGTACTCATTTGCCATTCCTTGATCACTCATGATTAAATTTGAATTTTTCAACTTAAATGCCTTTTAATTTCCCTTTTGTCAAACTTCTCCAAACCAAGTCTTGCCCTAAGCCAAATCAATGCCTCATGGATAGATGGTGTCGCTTCCGCGAAAATAAGGTACCGGCAAAACAGAAGAGTCGCCACCTTTCGTTATTTATCCCTCAGAGCGGGAAAGGAAACAATCGGAAAAACCTTACGAAAAGGTATAAGACAAGGTCGTCGCAACCGTTGTCTGGGTTCGAGAGTCGGTTACACAAGGGGAAGGTATTAGCACCCCTCACGTCCGTCGTACTCGACGGGATCCACGCTTGTTGTGTTTACTGGACGAGTTGGTTTATCTATCTACCTATCAAGGCTGGCTTAAAAGAAAAATGACTCGGCAAAGCGTCGCACTTTATGCCTACGTATTCTCATCAGAGAATGAGAAATCAGAGTCAACGTAGTTCGACCTAGTACGGGTTACGGATGGGGGAAGGTGGCTCGCCAATACATCAGTATTGTGCCTACGTACTCTCAACAGGTATGAGAGATCAGAGCTTACGTAGTTCAGGATAATACGGATTACGGGGGTTCAGATTCATCTATTTTATCGAGTAGGGTTAAACAACAGTTCCAGCAGTTAGGGACAAAGCCTGTTTGCGGTGGCGCTGAAGTTTAACGACACTTTTTTCTTCAGAAAAGCTTTCCTTTGAATTATGGGCCCACGGGGCAAAAAGGTTTGAAGTTTGTTTTCTGTCTTTTACGAAAGAACTGTTTTTTATTGTGTTTGCAATTTCAATCGCACTAAAGACTATGACCTGAGAGTGAATGAGTCGCATGTCACCCAAGGGGTGCCATACTAAACATCCAGACTGTTGAAAAGAAGCTCTCCAACAATCCTTTCTCAGATAGCTTAAGGCTCGTAACGTACGAAAGAAATCATTCATGATTACTGTATCTTAAGCTGTTTTGAGATGAGAAGAGAACAGGCTCAACTACGGGGAGACTATCAAGTCCTAATGTTGTCATGCCAAGGATTCATCCTATAGTTGAGGTTTGAAACAGAGAACTCCTAGAATTTATCATGCATAGGTTTCAACCTAGAGTTCTATCATCACTTCCTTATCAAAGGAAATGAGAGTCCTAAGGGATCATGTCAATGGTAAACAGAGACAGGTAAAGCATCAGCTTACACAGTAAACAGTAAACGACTGTAAAATGCATGCAATGCAAGTGAGGGAGGAAATGTGTGTGGGGCATCAGCCTCCACAAGCTCATCTCAACCTCAAGCCAGATATGAATAACTGCAATCATACAGAGGAAGCATGCTATCAAGCAAAATATAATAACGACAATCATACAGAGGAAATAACATAAGATGCTATCAAGCACACCCAAACCACATGGGCAAGGGAGGTGGGCTCTACTGAATACCCACAAGCAAAGCCATACAGTAACAATACAAGCAGAGGGAGCAACTCAACCTCTAGTGCAATCATGCTCCTAGATCAAATCATTCTAGATATGAACTTATTCTAATGCATCAAGCAAGTCAAACAAGGCACAGCAACATAGAAAAGAAAACAGACAAGAAAGCAGATCAACAACTCTCTCAACTCCAAGCTTCAGCTCTTCTAACAGCAATCCAGTCTTCAGACTTCAACCACCCTTCAAGGCTATCATCTTCCATGACAAGTATCAACTTGCTTCTCCAAGGTTTCAATCCATCAAACCCAAGTATCAACTTGCTCTCTCTTCTCCAAGCTTCAGCTCCTCAGTCAATTCTACCTTCAGGCTTCACTCTTAACTACAAGTATCAACTTGATTCCTTCAGGCCCTCCAAGCATCAATGTAAGTATCAACTCATCCTTTATTCCTCAAGCCTCAGCGCTACACTCAATCTCAATTGAATCCTCTTCATAAGTATCAACTTGGTTCTCAAGCTTCAGCTCTCTTTGCTTTACCAGTATCAACTTGGTCTTCTTCTCCTACAAGCTTCAGCTTCTCAGAGTAGTCTTCAATCACCTGGAAGTGTCAACTTCATCCTTCAATTCTTTTTCAAGCCTCAGCTCTTCATTCAATCTCCATTGGGTCTTCAAGTATCAACTTGCTCTACAAGCTCTTCAAGCTTCAGCTGAAATGGCAATGCTCAATGAATCATCCTCTTCCACACTCTTCAATGAAGTTCTCATCTTCAAACTCAAGTCCAACATCTTCAACATACTCAAGCCAGGAGACAATTGATTTAACAGAATGAGTGGAAATGATAAACAGCTTATTGACAACCAAAGGAAGCCTGTAAGGGTTCATCATTATGAGAGACTGGTTCCCTCAAAGTTCTACTTCCTAGATAAAGCCACTCATCCCTCCAAAGGAGGGATGTTAATATCTTGGAAGGAATTTTAGTCATTGGGAGGAATGGAAGCACAAGATACTTTCCATATTTGTGAAAGAAGTCATCCTAATTCTAGGGCTCTCCCTATGTCTCCTACCTCCTAAATCTTCATCAGACACCTTCAGGCACAAACAACTCCAAGCTCCAAGCAACTTCAAGCAACTTCAAGCATCCTCACCTTGTTTACAACTTGTCTTCAATCTCAACCAAAGGCAAACAAAGTAAAACCCTAATCTAAGGGACCTAAAGAAGTTAGTCTAGTTGAGTTAGTGCCTTAGAATCATCTAAAACTAGCACCTAAACTAAAATCAAACAAAAATAGGAAACTATCCTATAAATTTCTACAAAAATTCCTAAGGGATCCTAATTCAATTAAGAATGCCTCATACAAAAACCAGGGACTAAATCATCTATTAAACCCTAAAATTAAATCCTAAACCATAAGGTATCAACCATAAACCCTAAAAATGGAGCTTCTAAAGGTTTCAACCTAAACTAACACCTAGGTTCATCACAAAAATGTGATAAAAATGCTATGGGAGCATACATGTCTAAACTAATCACACATAAAAAAATTAGCTCAAGAATCATCACCAATTAATCACACAAAATTCCACAAAATTAGGTATCAAACATAACCATTTTAATATCAATTAAAATATAAAATCCCTATAAAATCCGAAAATGCATGAAATGAAAATATTTTTTCTCTAAAAAATACTAGACTCAATCATGAGTAAAATGCAAAACGAATGGGATTAATTGGATTAATTTTCAATTTTATATGATTTTTTCAAGAACCATGAATAAAATGAGAAAATAAAAGAAAATCAAAAAAAATAATCACACGCGCGGTGCAAATAGCAATGACAATCAGTTCATAACATGAATTGGGCTCGCTGGGGGTGTGTGGATAACAGTTTGAACTTAAGCCCAAAACCAACTAGTAAGTGAAACGCATCATTTCACTTACTCAGACTCCTTCATGAATTCCAATTAATCCTAGTCGTTGGATCACTCTTCTAGTCAAAGTCCTCACCACATCCAATGGTGCTAACATCATCTTCTTCATTTGAACCAAAAATGGAGGGAGAACGCCATTGAAACAGAGCTCAAACATCAACCTTCTCCTCACTCGGGCTCCCTCAAATCTCCATCAAAATCCATGATCCAAAGCACTAAATCACTCTAAATCTCCCCCTGAGTCTAACCCTAGCCTCAGAATTCATTGAATCAACCTCTAACCTAAAACACGATCAAGAATCAAAATTATGCCTAGACCTCAATTGTCACCATTCTTCAAATTGAAAGGTTCAAAATGTTCACCACATTACCCTGATCAGTTCTTGCTATAATACTCATATTATCTCTCAATATCCATCATGTTCTTGATCCAAACAGAAATTGTGTCACCTCATTGATCATCATGAAATCTTCTCTAAGTTTCCAGAAACGATCTCCTAACCACATACTATCAATCTAACCTAACAAATTAACCTAATTCTTCTTAAATTAAGGTGAGGGATGAAAGTTTCAAACCTGTGAATTCTTGAGTAACAGATGTAGCAATTCTTCACTTCAACCCTTCTACAGCTCCAAAATCATTCAATGTACCAAGTTCTTGCTTCTGTATGCAAGAGAATTGATGGAAACCGCCTGGAACTCCAAATTCGATGATGACTTGCAGGTGCTGAAATTCAATTGCTCATACACGATTCAGCCATGGATTTGCTATGGAATTGATCTGGAATCATTCAGTATCCTCCATAGAAGTTGTTGAAATCAAAAGAAAAGAAGAAGATGGTGTGGAATGCAGAATTTGATTTCAATTTGCAATGAACAAAGTGAAGTTGCAAACTCTCTCCTCTCAATCAATTCTCACCAACCTTGCACTTGAACCCCTTCTAATCAATATATAGGACATGTTGGACCTCTCTAGAACCTTCTGGAATCATCCAAGGAGATGTTGAATTTCTCATGTCATCCAAAATCTCATCTCATGCCATACTCACCCCAATTCTGTTTCCCTTATTGCAGCAGCTTGTTATGATCCTAAAATCTCCCCAAGTGAGATATTAGAGGTGTTACAAGGCCTTGGCAGCTTGTGTATTGATCTCTCAAATGTTTTGCAAATGTTACTTAATATGCAAGCAACTACCTTTCAAAGCAAGTCCACAAATTAGACCTCAAATCAAAATTGTGGCTAAACCAATGTTCTTAAAATGTTTTTTAGAGTCAAAATGATATATCACATGCCATGGTTTGGATGTGTAGATTGAAAATATCAATTTCCAACTTTGGTTTATTTAGCTTATACCCTTATTCTAGGTCATTTTTGCAACTTTGGGCTACAAGCATTTCCAATATCTCATGACCTCCTTACTAGCCTTAAAACATCATTTTGAACAAGTTTTATGTTGAACATTTTCCCATTTGAAGCTTGGAAATGGGAGTTATGGCCTTATGCTTGGAATGACCTGTAATCTCCAAATGACCAAAATGCCCTTGACTTGTCAAAGCCATAACTTGAGTTCTACAAATCCTATCAAAGACTTCTAGTACTCTCTAGAAATCTAAGAGAATAAGGAACAACATTAATGTTGACAAAAAGTTCATAGGAATCATCCTTCTTGGGAAAAAGTTTGATGCAAGTTGGGTAACTTTCAAGCCCCCAAATTCACATACCTCAGATGACCTGTAACTTGTCAAAGTCATAACTTGAGTTCTACAAATCCTATCAAGGACTTCTAGTACTCAAATTAAATCTAAGCTCATGCTATACAACATTCATGTTGGGGGAAAGATGATATGACAATCACATCTTGAGCTAAACTGCCTTGAAGACAGGGGTCAAACTAGGGGATTTTACACTGTCAAGCCTTAGAAACCCTAGCTTGAAACTTCTCAAACTCTTCAATCATGATGAGTTGACCTTGAAATCATCCTTATAGCATCTCAATGCATCAATCCATGATCACATGGCTCTTGGATTAGGTCTCAAACCTCCCCAAATCATCAGTTGACCTAGGGTTGACCCAGTTAAACCCTAATTGCACCACTCATGGCTGAGTCTTCTTAGTCTTGCCCAATGACCTGTCTAGGCTTCATGATGGATTTCAAGACATCTCATAAGCTCTCTCTAGGCTTCAAGTCCATCTTCTGGGCTTCAGAATCATCTGAGGACGTCCACAACTTTCAAGTTAGGAGGCACACACCGTCTTGGCTTCAACCATTCTCTCTGAGGATCTTTTGACTTCTCTAACAAGGATATCAACCCTTGAACACTTGAATAAGCTTCTTATATATCTTCATAGTCTTGCATAATCCTTGATTGGTAATTATACCTCTTGATCTCCTACACACATGTCAATGAAATGCAAATGATAATGCTAATGTGAATGAAATGAAACATAAGCTAGGTAAAGAAATGTTGGGCAAATTTTGGGGTGCAACAACTGCCCCTATTCAAACGGCTTGAACCTGACTGGGTGAGAAGCGAACGACTCTCAACCAACCAAGGTGCGAGACGGTTGAATACCAACAAACCCGGAAATTTTCCAACTGCACAAGTACACGGTACTCTGATGGGAACAAATCTCCGGAAACCGAAATATTAGCTGCACGACAACTAGCTGGGGAATTGGTCACACGGTAACCGGTGATACACGGTTGGTCACGCCGTCAGGCATCCAGATTCCTTGAGACTTATCAGGTCAACAATCAAGTTAATTATGCCATCGGGCATTCAAAGAACTTTTCGGGCATCAGCCGGACTTCATCAGTAAGTTGGGAATAGAATCCTCGGTCAATCATGAACCAACTGGGGACATCCAAACTTCTGCCATCGGGCACTCCGCATCAGCTGAGAGAACAACTTTGACATTACAGTTGGACTTCGTCAGTAAGTCTGGGGTTTTGGCACCGCTGCCGGACTTCAATCATCAAGTCTTCAAGGGAAACTTCAGCTTCTCTGCTCAACAACCTGTTGGGGATGACACATCTCCGCTGGGGATTCTGGGGCACTATCAAGTAACTCTACTTCGGGGATCCAGAAATCATTCTGGGTGAGTCATCTCTGCTGAGGAAATTAAGAATCATCTTGAACAAATAACTTTGAGGGGACTTCAAGAATCATCCTGAACCCATAACTCTGCTGGAGATTTCGGGAATCATCCCGAGCAAACACTCTGCCGAGGACTCTAAGCATCAACTTGAGCTACCAACTCTTTCGACTTCGCTGGGGATTTTAAGAGTCATCTTAAGCAACCAACCTCTGGATAATTCAAGAATCATCTTGGGCAAACGACTTTGCTGGGGAATTCAAGAATCATCTTGAGCAAGCGGCTTCGCGGAGGAACACCTGCAAAACAAGAACAGTAACGACCTAGCTCATGCTTCATATGCGTATGCTTCGGCAATGGCGCAATGCTCCACACGGTGGAAGTGCTACGCATTCATGCAAAATGTTATGCAATCATGCAAAATGCTACGATCCCATCAACAAAATAAATGCTGAAGGGAGAATCCTCCTGTCAAGGAGAAATAACCACTCTGGTGGAGAGGAGGAATCATCCTGCCAAGGAAAAAAGTCACGCCAATCTCAATCAGACTCCGCCTGGGGAAGCAAACTTCAGTCGACTGCTGCAGGGGAATGAAGCTCTATGAGAACCTGGGCCTGCTGAGGAAAGCGATGTCAATCGCAGAAATGAACTGTGCGGCCTTCGCGACTATTTCCCTGGAGGTAACGACTCCGATGGGGAAATACAGCATCATCTATTCAGCACTCTACTGGGGAAAACCACTCATGGCTTCAATGGCTTCCAAGGACTCGGCTCTCTTGGGGGATTTGCATACTCGGCTGGGGAATAAGGAATCGTCCTGCTCACTGGGGAGAGTACAACTCTGCGGGGAATTTCAATTCTTCTGGAGACTTCAGTCTGGAACTATCAATCGCTGCACACTTCAGTATGTGACTCAGCTAGGGAGATGGTGATCCTTCAGGATGCATCTGATTGGGGAGAGAATCTTCTCTGCTTGGGGAAAACATATCAATGCTTACGATATCACGTTCAGACTCTGCGGGGAGAGGCTACTGAACTTCGCTGGAGAAGAAGGAATCATCTTGCTTGGGGGACGCATACGGCGTACTACCTGGTACATGCTACACCTACAACAACACAAATAAACAGACAAGATACCCTTCTCAAAGGGACCTATCAAGGTTATCATCTTGTGACAATGTTCAAGTAATTCATTATTTCAACAATCGGTGGCCTAGGCCAGTAAGTTTATGTATGCGCATTTTATCAAAAACATCGGCGTTCTTTTTCACAAACAAAATAGGTAAACGCTAAACAGACAAACAGAACTGCTGAATAGTATACATTTTATTGATAACGAACCCCTGAACGGGCAAAAATGTTTTACAACAGATACAAGCTCCTGGAATGAGGAAGCTGCGCAAATATAAAAACATAAATATACATCAGTATATACACATGTCGGCAACGAGGCGTAGACAAACACCATGAGTTGATCCCTCTATGACCCACTCGACTTCGATACTTCTCCGACGCTTCAGCTTCAGATGAGATTGATTCAGATAAACGGCCCGCAGGTCCTCCAAACCACTAAACAATGAAATTCCACACGCAGAACACAATCATTTGCTTTTTCAAATCCCTAACTTTTGCCTGAATCGCCCTTTCGGGTTTTCGATTCACCGGGATACCCTTTTTTGCCAAAGTCGCCCATCCGGGTTTTCGACTTTGCGGGTGTACATTTTTTCAAATTATATCCCTAATTTTTGCCCGAACCTTTTTCCATCGTGGATAACAGCAAGGCCCCTCCCGAGAAGACTTTGCTGACGATGTACGGACCTTCGTAATTGGGAGTCCGCTTGCCCCGGTGATCGGAGTGTGGAGGAAGAATCTTCTTCAAGACGAGATCACCCGTCTGAAAGCTTCTAGGACGCACCTTCTTGTCATAAGCTTTCTTCATTTAGCTTTGGTACAGACGACCATACGCAATCGATGCTAATCTCTTCTCGTCCATCAGGCTGAGTTGGTTTAGTCGGTTCTTAATCCATTCTGCCTCGTCGAGTTTTACGACAACCAAAACCCGCAAAGAGGGGATCTCCACTTCTAACGGTAGGACAACTTCCATACCGTACACCAAGGAGAAAGGAGTTGCCCTGGTTGACGTACGTACCGTCGTACGATAACCGTGCAACGCAAATGGCAGCATCTCGTGCCAATCTTTGTAGGTCACAACCATCTTCTGAATAATCTTCTTGATGTTTTTATTGGCCGCTTCAACGGCGCCATTCATCTTCGGCCGATAAGGAGATGAGTTGTGGTGTTCAATCTTGAAACTCTGGCACAGCTCCTTCATCATCTTGTTATTCAGATTCGAACCATTATTAGTAATGATCCGCTCGGGAATTCCGTAACGACAGATGATATCCCTCTTTATGAACTTAGCTACCACCTGCTTGGTCACATTAGCATATGAGGCTGCCTCCACCCACTTGGTGAAGTAGTCGATAGCTACTAGAATAAAGCGATGGTCGTTAGATGCAGTGGGCTCGATCTTGCCTATCATGTCGATGCCCCACATGGAGAACGGCCAAGGGGAGGACATGACATTTAACGGGCACGGCGGCAAATGAACTTTATCAGCATAGATCTGACATTTATGACACCTCTTCGCGAATTTAAAGCAATCCGATTCCATCGTCAGCCAGTAATATCCTGCTCTCAGGATCTTTCTCGTCATAGCATGCCCTCCGGCGTGCGTACCAAATGTGCCTTCATGGACTTCTTCCATGAGCATACTCGCCTCTTTCTCATCTACACATCTGAGTAGCACGAGATCGTGGTTTCTTTTATACAAAACTCCATCAGGATTGAGATAAAAATTTCCAGACAGCCTCCTCAGAGTCTTCTTATCCTGGGTTGACGCTCCCGCAGGATACTCCTTAGTCATAAGGAAAGTCTGGATGTCATGGAACCATGGCTTGCCGTCGGAGGCTTCCTCGATCGCAAAGACGAATGCAGGTCTATCAAGACAAGAAAGGACAATTCTTGGAGCTTCATTCCAAAAATTGACTTTATACATCGAAGCCAACGTGGCTAAGGCATCAGCCATCTGGTTCTCAGCCCTGGGCACATGATGGAGTTCTACTCGATCAAAGAACGGAAGCAGCCTTCTGGCATAATTCATGTACGACATCAAATTCGATTGACGAGTCTCCCACTCCCCTTTAATCTGGTTGATTACAAGCGCCGAGTCACCATATACATCTAGGTTCTTGATTCTCGAATCAATTGCCTCTTCTAGACCCATGATGCATGCTTCGTACTCCGCTTCATTATTGGTAACTGAAAACGTCAGTCTCGCAGTGAACGGGATATGGGATCCGTTGGGAGTCGTGATGATCGCCCCAATGCCACTTCCATAAGAATTAACCGCCCCGTAAAATATCAATTTCCACTAGGATTTCCTATCTGGACCCTCGTCGGGCAACGGTGTATCGCAATATTTCGCTTTGAGAAACATGATATCCTCATCAGGGAATTCAAATTTCATCGGCTGATAATCTTCGATCGGCTGTTCGGCAAGGTAATCAGACAATACGCTTCGCTTAATGGCCTTCTTGGAAACGTACTGAATATCATATTCCGTCAACACCATTTGCCATCTGGCAATCCTGCCCGAAAGCGCTTGCTTCTCGAAGACGTGCTTGATTGGATCCATCTTCGAAATTAGCATGGTGGTGTGGTTGAGCATGTAATGTCGTAAACGTTTGGCAGCCCAGGCTAGTGCACAACACGTCTTTTCCAGCATCGAGTAACGAGATTCACAGTCTGTGAACTTTTTTACTCAAGTAGTAAATGGCATGCTCTTTTCTGCCCGTCTCATCGTGTTGACTGAGAAAACACCCTATACTATTCTCAAGAACTGTCAAGTACATGATTAATGGCCGTCCAGCCACTGGGGGTATCAAGATCGGAGGTTCCTGCAGATACTGTTTTATCTTATCGAATGCCTTCTGGCAATCCTCGTTCCAGATAATCGCCTGATCCTTTTTCAGCAGTTTGAACATCGGTTCACACGTGGCCGTGAGCTGAGAAATAAACCTTGCAATGTAGTTTATTCTTCCCAGGAAACCACGAACTTCTTTTTCGGTTTTTGGCGCTGGCATTTCTTGTATCGCTCTTATTTTCGCAGGATCAACCTCGATGCCTCTTTCGCTCACGATAAACCCCAGTAGCTTTCCGGACCGTACTCCGAAAGTACACTTGTTAGGATTCAGCCTCAACCTAAACTTCCTAAGCCTCTCAAAAAGCTTCAGCAAATTGACCAGATGCCCCTCCTCTGTTTGGGACTTCGCAATCATGTCATCAACATAGACTTCAATCTCATGATGAATCATGTCATGAAACAAAGTAACCATTGCTCGTTGGTAAGTGGCCCCTGCGTTCTTCAGACCGAAAGGCATTACCTTGTAGTAGAATGTTCCCCAAGGAGTGATAAACGTAGTTTTCTCCATGTCCTCCGGCGCCATCTTGATCTGGCTCTAACCGGAGAAGCCATCCATGAACGAAAATACGGAGAACTGAGCTGTATTGTCGACCATCACATCAATATGAGGCAGCAGGAAATCGTCTTTAGGGCTCGCCCTATTCAAATCCCGATAATCAACGCACATTCGCACCTTACCGTCCTTCTTCGGTACAGGCACTATGTTGGCGACCCACAGAGGGTAAGTAGTGACCGCTAAGAAGCCAGCGTCAAGCTGTTTTCTGCACTTCTTCTTTGATCTTAACGGCCATATCTGGTCACGTCCTCCTAAGCTTTTGCTTAACGGGAGGACAATCTTCTCGCAGCGGCAAGTGGTGGACCACGATGTCAGTATCAAGTCCGGGCATATCTTCGTATGACCAAGCAAAGACGTCACTATACTCTCTTAGCATCTCGACCAATCTCTGCTTGACATCCCTCTGCAATGCAGCCCCTATCCTGACGTTCCTGACAAGTTCTTCAGAACCCAGATTCACAATCTCGATCTCCTCTTCATGAGGCAGAATGACTTTCTCTTCTTGTTTCAACAAGCGGGCCAACTCTTCGAGAAGGTCTTCGTCTTTATCAATCTCTTCTTTGGCTTGATAGATCGGGCAATCGAAGTCGAAGTGAGTCGTAGAAGGTCTAGAGTCGATGTCATCTATTATGTGGATCCTGCAATAACAAGGGTTAAGCTTAAAACAAGGATATGCAGGTTAGCACAAACCTCATTGCCATTTTATTGTTTTTCAAAACAAATATAAAACAGGAATAACATAGATCACAACATTTGAATACGAAGAAAAACGCCTTTTGATTTATTGATAAAATGCTTGTACCTAATCAAACAAGGCCCTGACAATAAAACCACTATGCCCCGGGTAGGACATAGGATTGTACAATGATTGGAAAAAGTAAATCATTACTCTTCGCTTGTCATCTGGATGATATCCTTGACGGACCAATTGTTGAGGATCTCGCCTGGCTTGCTTGGCCAGATCCAAGAGTCTAAGTCACAGTCGCTATCTCCGCTGTCTTCAGACACCGCGTTGATGCTTTCAAATATCACCCCACCACTGGTAAACTGGATCGGCCCTTTACCTCGCGACGCACCGCTGGAAGAGGAGGCTTCAGCCGCAGGAGAATATCCCAACCCAAACTTATCTTGCTTGTTAGGTATCTCCAAAATTCGCCCCCAGCCTGGGGTAGATCCGGCTTGAACAACGGCCCGGGCTTCCTTGAAGGAAGAGAGAGTCATCTCTGGCTTCTCAGTGACTACATGAGCTACGTCCTTCAGTTTAACAGCTTCGAACGCTTGGCATAGGGTTTCGTGGATTTCTCCATCCATCTCAACATACTTGAAGGACGACAAATGGCTCAGCATTATGTCTTCCTCGCCAAATACAGTCACGATGCTACCTCCAACAGCGTACTTGAGCTTCTGGTGCAACGTGGAGGTCACGGCATCCGCCGAATGGATCCATGGCCGGCCCAAGAGACAGCTGTAGGCAGGCATGATGTCCATAATATAAAAGACCGCATCGAATGTTTCCGGCCCGACTTGGATCGGCAACGTCACCTCCCCGAAAACATGGCGTTTGGTTCCATCGAACGCTTTCACAACCAGATCACTGGGTATGCAAATCATTTCGCGAGTATCTAACTTCATTAATGCCTTCTTCGGAAGAACATTGAGCGACGACCCTGTGTCCACTAGCACGTGGGACATAATCGTTCCCCTACACTCTATCGACATGTGCATGGCGCTATTGTGATTCCTTCCCTTCGGCGTCAGCTCTAAGTCAGTGAACCCTAACCCATTTCCAGCATTCACGTGGGCTACGACCTCTTCCAGCTGGTTTATCGATATTTCCTGCGGTACATATGTGGCGTTCAACACCTTCAGCAGCGCGCTGCGGTGTGCCTCGGAACACAGCAACAGATTCAGGATGGAAATCTTCGAGGGTGTCTGATGGAGATGATCCACAATCTTGTAGTCACTCTTTTTAATCAACCTCATAAATTCCTCAGCGTCTTTAACAAGTAAGTCTTTTTCTACCCCACGAGGGATCTCTTCAACGACTTTACTTTTACCTTTATCGGCTGCATCAGCTCTGTCCGCTTTATCCGCCACGACCTCAGGTGGTGCAAATACTCTCCCGCTGCGAGTAATTCCGCTGATTCCCGCAAGGCTCTCCACAGATGACCCAAACGGTTCTAGTTCCAACTTCTGTCCGTTGCAGTAGACTTCGGCCCCGTAATGCCATGGGACAACATTAGTGCTTTCGAACGGTATTGGCCTAGCTTTGGTGATGGTAATCGTGGGCGGTCTGGGTGCAGAAATAGTTATCGTCTGGCGAGGGATGGTGATGGTGGCAACCTCATCATCTTGCTTCAGCATTACCTCTCCCAATCCACATTCGGCCCTCCGGCTAAACTGTAGTATCCCTTCAGTCATCAGACTTTGAATTCCTTCTATCAACTGTTCACATCCATCAGGACTTGTCGCACAGCCCATACACAACTCTCCGCAACCTGGAAAGAAACCTCTTTTCATCAGCTTAGCTTTAATGAAGCTAAGCGGCGTCTTCAAATCTCTGACGTCATTCAACAAATCCAAACTCTCGTCTTCAATGATGGCGTTCACTCCACCTCCCCTATGATTCGGCATAGGGTTCTTCGTAACGTTTGGCACATTATCTGAGAAGTTGATGATCTTAGCGTCCACCATGTCCTGCACCTTGTGCTTGAAGTCTTTACAATTCTCTACTGTGTGGCCTGGTGCCCCTGAGTGAAACTCACAAGTTGCGTCCGCGTCATAACCTGGCGGAGGTGCCCCTGTCAAGGGAGCCAAAGTTCTCTTCTGGATCAACTGTAGCTGAAGCAAAGTCTGCAATAGTTGCACGTACGACATGGGCGGTGTCTCGAGGTGACGAATCGACAGAGGTGCCTGATTCTGATACTTTTTATACCCTTGTTGATTCGGCTGCTGCTGCTGCTGTGGCTGTTGAACTGCCGGGATAGTTATGCTGGCCACATGTTGGTGAGGGCCTTTACCCTTCCTTCGAGCGTTGGACACGGCGCTCGTTTCTCCTTCCCGTCTTTTGCCACCATAAGGTTTCTTTCCGCCTCCTCCAGCTGAGGACGAATCACCTTGAATTTTCCCCAGTTTGATCCAATTTTCGATGTGTTCACCCGTGATAATGAGATCTGAGAAGGTTCCAGACATACCGCTGACCAATTTCTCATAGTAAACCCCTGGGAGGGTGGCTACGAACATCTGCACAAGCTCACGTTCAACCATCGGCGGTTGAACTCTGGCTGCCAACTCACGCCACCGCTGGGCGTATTCCTTAAACCCTTCGTTGTTTCTTTGCGACAGATTCTGCAGTTGGACTCGGTTTAGGGCCAAGTCGCTATTGTATTGGTAGTGGTGCACAAATGCTTCAGCAAGGTCTTTCCACGTGCACACACTGGTAGGTTCCAGACTCATGTACCATTCGAGGGAGGGCCCGAACAGACTGTCTTGAAAGAAGTGCATCAGCAACTTCTCGTCCTCAGAATGAGCGGACATTTTTCTGTAATATGATCTCAGGTGGACGCGAGGGCAAGTGGTGCCCTTGTACTTTTCAAAGTCAGGTACCTTGAACTTGGGAGACACCTTGAAATCAGCAATCAGTCCCAACTTGGACATATCAACGCCCAGGGTGTTCTGGTTCTCGATATTTCTCATCTTATCCTCGAGTGCCTTGAACCTAAGCCGTGCTTCAGCAGTCAGCTCACCTTCAGCACCTCTCTGAGAGAACACATCGTCTTGGCGGTCTTTTAACCACGGCTGAGGCCCAAACAGATTCCCACCACCTGCATTGCCGTTGCCCAGCCCAACATTAACGTTAGCTTCAAAATTTCCATTACCGACGCACGTCATATTACCATTGAGTCCCATGTTAGCTATCACATTGCCGTTGGCACTACCATTCCCCCCGGTCACGGGGATGCCATTCTGAGGAGTTTCAACAGGTGGAGGAGTAGGCACAGTCCCACCATGGAGTACGCCATTACTATCGACCCTTGAAATCAGAGGCTGGACCAAGGTTCTGAGCTGATCTTGGCCATTGGCGACCGCTTGCATGAGCTCCATGAAGCGATCCATTCTTTCGCGGAGTTCTTGAACATCAGTTTGCACTTGCTCCATGATTCTGGTTTGATTTGCTCTGGTCGGATAGCGGTGGATAGGTCTCTGATCAATCCTGGAACTACCTGAAACAACCTGAAAACACAAAAGGGTTAGGAAAAACGACAAAGTGCTCGTTATGCGAATGCTTCATGCAAATGCAAACGTGTGTCTATGCATTAGGGAGGTATCCCCCGATCCTAGTGCCTGAGTGCCAGTGCTGATAATAAGAAGTCCGAGTCCAGTCATGGAAACAACATCTCATATATAAAGAAAGCCCATCAAGGCAGTATACAACGTCAGTTAGTACATGATGAATCAATAACGTGACCTCGACCAACAAGCCTGGTGATGGTCAGCATACAACGATGATCAAACAAAAGGAATACAAATAGTCAAGCACGGCCACGGGCGCGAAACTCTTCTAACAAATTCCTCGTTTCCGGATGATCAGGCCGAGTGAGCAACCCTTCGACGAGTAACTCCCTGTGCATAATGGTGTATTGAAGACCTTCGACCGAATCTTCCCATGCTCCTTCACCGAAACAATCTTCTAACTTCCGCTTCTTGGATTCAAACGTCAGTTTGCGCTCCTTCAGGTTAGCGAGAGCTTTGTTGAGCTGGCCTTCGGCGGCATATCTGCGAGCGATTTCTTCATCAAACCTCTTCTCACTAGCCTTCACCTGGGCTTTCAGCTTGGAGATCTGTTGTATCAGCTTATCCTCCCGCTCTTTCCTGTTGGCTAGGGAGGCCTTCTAGTGCTGGTTAAACTTGGATATCCTCCGATACGCTTCGTCCAAGTGCTGCTTCTTCGTGGCCAGTACATCATTTACAGCTTTGAAGTCTCGACCCATGCGCTCACGCTCAGCTATCTGCTTAGTCAAATTTGTCCCCAGCTGGTTCACCAGCTCTGTTTGCCTCTTGAAGGAATGAACGACTTCATTTCTCTCGCTTCTAAGCTGAGCCAATTCTTTCTCCAGTTCTTCATTTGCCTGCTTCAATTCATCTCTCTCAGCTAACACCTGATTATGCTGCTGAATAGGCACGGTAGTAGGCTCTTCAATCACTGGAGGGCTTTCTGGCTTGGCAGGAAGAAACGACATCCTTATAGCACCTGCTCTGGCTCTGATCCAAGTCACATATGGAGGGTAGGCTTGGCTATTGCTTTTCCCCAGCAATGGTTTCCCCCTCTTACTGATACCATTCCAAGCACGCTGAAGCTTGGATAACATATCCCCCTCTAGAAGACCAGTGAGGTACAGAGATTCCTGCACCTCTTCATCCTTCGGCGAAGCTCTCAAAGCGTACGCGAACTGTAGGACCAGCAAAGACGGATTATAGTTTATGCAGCCCTTCCTGCCTATTAGAGGCACGTTCAGAAACCCGTTGCAGCTAAAGATAACCTCGGTACCCAACCTATCTCTGTCAAACCAGTTGTTGCACCCTGAAATTTGACCAACTTATTTTAGTAGATTTATGTTTCAAGAGCATTGTCATTTGCATAGTAGATAATGTCCATAGTTCAACCATTTGCATAGCATGGCATAAGCAAGTCATCCAGCAAGGGGGTCAAGTGAGATTATTCTCTAAAGAGGCACATCAAAAGGGGTTTTATTCAAGCCTAAGTCTATTCAAGTCACCAGGAAAGGAATTGAAGCTTTGAGAGGTTAGAAGGTCAAGTAGTGGATTCCTCTCCTATCTAGGGGTGTTTGAGGATCATAAATGAGACATGAGCTATGAACTGAGGGTATGGAAGGTGTTCTATCATCATGGAGGGCTTAGAGGGTCATTTTGAAGATGAGCCAAGTCATTGGTGTGATTACAAGAGCTACAGTTGAATGCAGTCAACTAGGGTTTCATCTGGGTCAACCCCAGGTCAACTGAGTGATTGAAGAGTATCAAGGTCAGCTTGGAGGATGTGGGATTCATGGATTGATGTGTGGATACAAGTGTGGTGTTGTGCTGAGGAGAAATCAAGAAGAAGAGGAGTTACTAAATTAGGGTTTCAGTGTAAAAAAACCCTAATTTAGGCTTAACTTCCAAGCCATATAAGTCAAAATGCAAGTTTCAAATGGATCCTTGGCCAACATTAAACTTGTAGAGCTTCTCAATACCTTTAATTTTAGTACTAGAAGTCTTCAATAAGATTTGTATAACTCAAGTTATGGTTCTTGCAAGTTACAAGTCCCTAGAGGACACTGAAATTTATCTGTGAAAGTCACTTGACTTCCAAGCAACGTTTTCCCATCAAGGAGTTTTCAAATGGATTCTTGGCCAACATAAGAGTTGTAGCTCTTGATCTTAGCTTTAATTTGAGTACTAGAAGTCCTCAAGAGTATTTGTGTAACTCAAGTTATGGTCTTGTCAACTCAGGGGTATTTTGGGAAAGTTGAATTATAAGTCATTTTTCAACATGGACCCAAATCTCCATCTTCCACTCTTCAAATGAAATTTTGCCCAACATGAGATGTGTTCCAAATGGCATCTTTAGGCTAGACAAGAGGTCATGGCGAGTTAGAATGGCTTGTAGTCTAGAATTCCCAAAAATGGCTTGAATATGGAAGAATTTCAAATGGATTCATGGAGGGAAAATGCAATTTTCAAGTTATGAGTCCAAAATGCATCATCCAAATACTCAAATTGATTGGAAAACATCTTTTAGAGACAATGGCATTAACACTTTTTTGAGTAGAGGTCATAATGATGGACTTGCTTTGTAAACTTCTTACTTGAATTACAAGTCACATAAGCAAAATCCAACACAAGCTAATTCAAGCTAAGCCAGCCATCCAAACACATTTACCATGACTTGTATGATTGAAAGGGAGAGATTTCAGCTAACTGAAGCAAGGGGATACACGACTGTACCATTGAATTTTCACTTCCATAACAGAAATTTGGATCTCCTGATTTGGGCTTCTATATTGGATCAAAAGCCCATGGATATGTTCTATAAAAGGTTTAGAGTGAGTGCAGATAGGAGAGGTTGGTGATTTCGTGCTGTGGAGAGGGAGCCATAATTGAATTTTGCAAGAGAAGTTCAAAATTGGTTTTGGAGTTGAGAGGTTGTTATGGTGATCTTGGATGAATTAATCATGTTTGGATAGTGGAAAGTAATCAGTGTAACATGAGGATTCGATCCATAGCTTTAGATTCAAGATTTGTGTTGATCAAGAATTGTGTGTATTCTGAAATTCTATTCGTGTTTTAAGAAAGACTGAGATTCAAGGGATTCTGAGGTTGGATTGGTAATCTACGTGGAAAAACGAGCAGGATTGGTATAATTTCTGACTTGGTTGATGACCTGAGAACGGAGGCTCACCGGAGAAGACAGTGGCTTCCACCGTGAGCCACCGTCTGGTTATACCTTGGCTCGCCTGAGTGTTTGGGGAAGAAGACTTATGAGCCATCAGATGAAGTGTTGACTTGGACTCAGATGAAGGATCCAATGGCCACGATTGAATTTGGAACTCTGAAGAGAATACACATACAAAACGCAGCGTTTCATTAAACGCTTGGTTTGGGCCTAGCATCACCATTGCTAACCACACCCCCTCCTGGGCCCAACCAGTGTTTTGAGTTGTTTTTAATTACTATTTGACACGCGTGTTTTTCTTTTTTTCATATTTTCATCATTTTCTTCATATTATTTTTTGGTTCTTTGAAAATTCATATAAAATAAAAAAATAATCATTTTGATGTGGGGATTTTTGCTACATTTTAATAATTGTCTGAAGAAAATTGTAAGAAAATAAAAAAATCATTTTAAGCATTTTCCTATTTTTGGTGATTTTTACATTTAATTGCATTTTATTTTCATTTTGTTTGTACATCTCATTTGGTGAATTTTGTTTGGTCATTTTAATTCATATTTTGATTCCATTCTTTTTGTGGTAGTTAGATTAGAACATTAAGTTCCCCCTAGATTTATTCCACATTTTTATGGATTAATTTTGATTAATTTTGATTAGAGAGCATTAGGTTAGTATAATTAGGGTTTAAAATCAACATAGGTGCATTCTAACATTTTATTTTGGGATTTTTAGCATGAATTAGGTCATGGGACATATGGGGTATGTAGGGTAGATATAGAAATCCCCTTAGAATAAATCTTATGGTTTTAAATGCTATTTTACTATTTTTAGTATATTTTGCAACTAGAGTGTTTGTTTGGTGTTCCCACTTGGGGTTTATGTTTGTCTGTTTGGGTTTCTGGGATTTTATTTTGGGGTGTGGGCTTGGTTTGGGCTTATGGAAGCATGAATGCATCAATGGAGAAGATTGAATACAAAGATCAAGGTTGATGCATGAAGATTGCTTGGATTGAAGATGCTGATTGAAGACTTAGGAGAAACAGGATAAAATAGGAAGAGCTTAGAATAGACAAATTCTTATGTCAAACATAGAATGCATTGTTTGCCTCTATCCTATCCAATGACATAAAGTCCTCCTTGGGAAGCTCCATCTCTCCTTAGGAGGGATGAGTGGTATGCCCAAGTGAGTAGAACTTTGAGGATACCTTTCATTTGCAATGTTAAGTTCTTAGTGATTTCCTTTGGTTGTCATTGAGTGTCTTAACATTATAACCTGATCTTGTTGAATGATTCTCCTTTGGAGGTGCTTGTGAAAGCTTGGTAAAGAGAAAGTTGAAGCTTATTGAAGTATATGTTTGAGCTTGTTGAAGCTAGGGTTTTACTGCTTGTTGAAGTTGAAGTCAGGAGCTTGCTGAAGCTGGTTACTGGTTGGGGTTTGAGCTTGCTTAAGCTGGGAGCTTGTTGAAGTTGGTGTCCATTGAAGATTGAAAGTTTAGTGAATCTTGATGGGATAAGAGCATTCATGAAGATGAAGGTTGTTGCTGTCAACTTTTTGCTGGTGAATCAACTGTTGCTATCAGAGCTATTGCTTGTGCTGTGTGTTGTAGGAGTTTGGTGCTGTTGTTTGGGCTGCCTCCTCTGCTTTGGGGTTTTATTTTCTTTGTTGTATTGTTTGTTAATCTCCCCCTTAGTTTTAAAGTGAAGCTGTTCACTTTGCCTATTATTTCCTGTTGCATTCATGCATATTACTGCTTTACTGTATGTATCTGTTTCTTTTGCCGTTTATCCCCTAGGATCTCTGTTTCTCTCTGCGCAGGAGAGAAATATGATAGACATTAGGCTTTCATCCATGCATGATAACATTAGGGTAGTTTTGATTCCCTTTTCAACCATAGGCTTTTTAGAGCTTCTTTCTCTTCTTATCTCAGAACAATTCAAAAACACAGTAATAAGGTTAATCGATGTCGTACGTTACGAGCCTTAAGCTATTTGAGGAAAGGTTGCTGGAGGGTCACTCTTCAGTAACCTGATTGCTTAGTGGGTTTCCCTTAGGGTGACATACGATGTAGTCACTCTCAAATCATAGTCTCTAGTGTGTCAGAGATTGCAAACAAACTAAAAAACACTTCTTTCGTAAAAGATTCAAAACAAACATCAAAGTGTCATTTTGTCCGCTTGGACTCTTAATCAAGAGAAACCCTTTTTGAAGGTAATAGAAAGTAGTCAGACAAGCTTGTGTCTTCCGTAGCCCGAACTACGTTTGCTCTGATCTTCATGTTGTATGAAAGTACGTAGGCATAGGATGCGATATCCTAGCGAGCAACCTTCCCCTCCTTTCCCGTAGGTAGGCGAACTACGTTGACTCTGATTTCTCGTTCCAGACGGGAATACGTAGGCATAAAGTGCGATACTTTGCCGAGTCATTTTATTTTCTTTTAACCCTTGACCTGTAGAATAGATAGAATAACAATCCGTACTAGAAAACAAGTGTGGATCCCGTCGAGTACGACGGACGTGAGGGGTGCTAATACCTTCCCCTTGCGTAACCGACTCCCGAATCCAGGATTTGGTTGCGATGACCATTCCTTTCCCGTCTTTGCGGTAGGTTTACTTCGAGCGTTTCCTTTCCCTCCGTTGGGATAAATAACGTACGGTGGCGACTCTTCTATTCAGCCGGCGCCGATTTTCGCAGTAGCGACAGCTGGCGACTCTGCTGGGGATTCCAACGGTTCCCTACGTGAGTCAATCCTAGCGCTTGTTTTCCCGTCAGGGGTGTTGTATGGATTTACTATTCTGTCTTTAATTTCCGCAATGTTTTTACTAACCTTATGTTATCATTGCTGCTGTGGGTAGGGGTAATCTGTTGAGAGATAAGCCAAACCCGGGCTTGAGTACACATATAGATTTAGAGAGGGAGTAGTGGTTAGCCATCTTGCTTAGCTCGCACCAGCTAGCCGCGAAATCTCACTCGGACGAGATTCTCTTTGATGCTTCTTGCCTGGCCCTTAGGGCTCGACAAGTTGTCTGACCCGAGGATTGTCGACTCTGGGAACCTATCAATTGGGATTCAACTAAGTGAGGCCGCTTCAAGGGATGATGATGCCACACCTTTTGGGTATCGTATCATCGCTCTTGAAAGTCTGTGACGTTGAACCCGCATAGGATGCCGTACCTTGTCTGCGAGTTAAGTATACACCTGTGAGGGGTAGGAGGGTCTGTTTGCAGGAAACCTTTGACCTCAGAATACCTGGTTTATCTCTATCAGTGAGATGTGGTTACAGGGTTCTTTTGAGTGGTTGGTTTGGTTTGAAATAAAGATTGAATGGTTCTCAAGGCTTCAGTACAGAGCAGCCCAGTCTATGAGCATTGCACTTGATCCCTTGTTTGCATATGCATGTTCATTTTCATGTTTGTATTTCATTAACGTGTATTTATGTTGCAGGTGATCATTCCCCTCTGATTCTAGGATATCTTCTAGCCAGGCATGGAGTCCCTGAAGAAGACGGTTGCTTACAGGTTGCATTCACCAGACATCAGTTCATTATTGGGTTTAGTTGCTTTGGCAGATGAGAGTGTGAGGGCTGGGTTCAGAGTATCCTATGGGAGACTGCTTAGCTTGTTGTACACACCTTCATTTTCAAGATTACTGGGGTGTATACTTTGATGCAGTTTTATGAGCCGCAGCTGAGATGCTTCTTATTTCCAGACTACATTCTGGCACCCACTTTGGAGGAGTATTATGTTATGTTGGGTATTCCCGTGCTAGACCAGATGCCCTTTGTACACGTTGATACCGAGCCTGAGTTAGCTACACTCACAGAGATTGTCAGTTTGGACGCTTCTGAGTTTCCAGGAGGCTTGGTCAAGCTGAATGGAGCTTATGGTTTTCACTTGTCTATCCTAGTTGAGAAGGCTACACAGTGCGCGAAGAATGGGTGTTGGGTTGCCTTTAGTGCTATTTTGGCTGTCTGCATCTACGGGATTGTCTTGTTTCCTAATGTGCCAGAATTTGTTGACTCGGATGCCTTCTTGATTCTCGCCTCGAAGAATCCCGTTCCTACTCTCTTGGGCGATGTTTATCATTCTATTCACTACAAGAATGAGAAACGTCGTGGCAAGAATGTTTCCTGTTGTCTGCCCCTCTCGTACAGGTGGTTCCAGAGGCACCTTCCGAAGACTGGGCCGTTTGTTGATACCGTTGATTCTTTGGATTGGCCTTCCCGGTTGATGGGGCTATCTGCTGAGAATATCATTTCGTTTGATCGGGGTATGCTTGGTACTGACATTATATATAGTTGCAGTGGCTTTCCGAATGTTCCCCTGATTGGACGGAAAGGCTGTATCAACTATAATCCTTCACTATTGGTACGGCAATTTGGTTATGCCTTGAGAAATGCTCCTATTGAGGTTGAGATACAGGAATCTCTGTATCTCACGAGCTCCTTAGACGAGGCTGCTTTGATCAGGTTGAGACATGCATGGGTTGGCATCCATAGGAGGGGGAAAGCTTTGCTCGGTAAGAGCAACATCAGAGCTTATGATCCTTATTTGGCGTGGGTCTGTGAGAGAGCTATTACTTCTTTGATGCCTTATCCTGCTGTGGAACCCCTGTATCTTCCATTGATTGAGGTACCCCCTGCAGAAGAGAGTGAGAAATATAACAAATTATTGGCTGAAAATGAAGAATTGAAGAAAGCCAATGATGAGTTAGAGAAGGAGATCTTCCAGTTACGACGAGAGAAGAAGGAAGCCACCTTCACTGTGAAGGAACAGACCGAATTGATCAACAGGTTGGGATCAGAGTTGACAGAAGCAATCAACAAGAAAGAAAAAGTGGGGATAGCCTTGAACAGTGTTAGCAAGGTGCTTACTTCTAAGAAGGAACTTCTAAGCAAAGCTTATGCTCGTATCAGCAAGTGGGAAGCTTTGTGGAATGCCACGCTTACCAAGCGGAAAGAGCGCGAAGACGAACTGAAAATGCAGATTGCCACGCTGGAGGCGCAGGTTAAAGCCCAGGAAGCAAAGATTGCTGAAGTGGCGTCCTTCAAGAGTACTACTGATCTCAGAGTAAGTGACAGTGACGAGAAGTCGAGAGGTTATGAGGAGAAGGCCGGTTCCAAAAGGTGCAGATCTGACGAGAGTTTGAGCAAAGGAGCTTCTCGGGACGACGCCGCGAAGCTGAGATCCACTACCGAGCGGCATGCTTTACTAATTCAGGAGTTGATCTCCCGACTAGGGCACTCGGAGACGATGAGGATATTGGAGGACGTCCGAGCACGCCATTTGGCCTGATGTATCTTTGCCTTACCTTTGTTATTTGAACTTATATTTGGGCCATCGCCAGACTTGTTGGCCGAGGTCTCTTCGGTTGTATTCATCCTCTGGGCATTGGTTATATATGAGGATTTTCTAGTTTATTGCTTGCTGGATAGGGACTCCATTTCCGTAATGGCTTTCTCTCCGGAACTAGAATCGGGGGAATATAACATGTAGCATATTTACACGATTGCATTTGCATTCATATTGCATTCACCAGGTAATTATTGAGTTGCATCTCATTTCCTGCATCTATCCAGGTTCTTCCAGGATTGAAAGTCAACGCCCGCACCGATACTCTACTCGTACCAACTGCAAAAGAGTTATGGACTAGATGCAGAGCGAGATGCAGGAAATGCGTGAGAAGCTGGCGCTGTTCATGCAGACGATGGAGATAATTGTGAAAGGGCAGGAAAACTTGCAAACTTTGGTGCAGCCATTACTGACGAGAAATGTCGGGAATGGAAACGAAGACCACAATTCTGTACGTGTTGACACCATCCATGGAGATGGTACTCCTACACCAGTAGCTCCACCTGTGGTGAATATACCTGCTGTGAATGTGAACAATGGCGCTGGCGCCGGGAATGGTAATATCGGAATTGGTAATGAGACTGTCATTAATAACGTAGGATTCAGAGATGCCAATCTGGGCGGTGATAATAATGGAGGTAATGGCTTTGGTGACAACGGATTTGGCTATAACGACCAAGGGTTTGATTATGCTAACCAGGATGGGAAGTTTGGCTTCAATGCTCATGGTTTCGGACATGATGGATTTGGTAATGCTAACCAGGCCTATGGGGGATTTGGTAATGGAAATGGTGCTGGAATGATGGCTTTTGGACCTACCGGGGTCGCTCAAGGGTATGGTAACAGGGGACGGGGGCCTGTGATGAATCAGACTAGACTTGGTCGTAATAATGGGTATGATGGGTACCAAAATGAGAATGTTAATTGGATGGAAGACCAACAAGAAGATGCTTTCTCTGGTAGAGGTTTTGAAGGTCCTGTAGACAACACTCAGCGAATCAAGATGCTCGAGGAGCAGATGAAAGGCGTAGTGAATCAGAGTGCTTCTGGTTTAGATATGACCACGATGGGACTGGTGCCTGGTCTGAGGGTACTGTGTAAATTTAAGGCTCCCACCTTTGATAAATATAAGGGAGATACCTGCCCCAAGGTACATGTGCGGTCATACTACAGACGGATGTCCGATTACTCGAACGATAAGAGAATGTTGATGCATTTCTTTCAAGACAGCTTGTCGGGTCCTTCCCTTGAATGGTACATGGGGTTGGAGCCTACTCAGATAAAGACATGGAAGCAACTGGCTGAAGCGTTTGTGACTCATTACAAGTATAATAGTGACCTGGCACCGAACAGGGTCCAGCTGCAGGGGTTGTCACAGAAGAAAGATGAGAGTTTCAAAGAATATGCGTAGAGATGGCGCGACATGGCTGCGAGGGTTCATCCTCCTTTGGTTGAAAAGGAGATGAATGATATGTTCATTGGAACGTTCACCGACATATTTTATGATAAGCTGTTTCCTGCTTCCTTGGGCAGTTTCTCGGATCTAATCTTGATGGGTGAGAAGATTGAAAGTAATATTAAAATGGGGAGATTCCAAGCTGAGGAAGCCACTTCAGTTGGAGGTAACAGAAAAGCTTTTGGTGGTCGCCGTCAGGGTGACACAAGTGCAGTATTCGGGGGCCGAGGCCGAGGCCGGGGCAGAGGACGGAATCAGTACAATCATCCGCAACAGGTGGCAAGCGTCACAATTCCATTTCATCAACAACCAATGCCACTACAGCAGATACCACCACAGCAGCAGCAGGGGCAGAATGCTGGCCAAAGAAGATTTCCGAATGCGAAGCTGAAACGAGTGTTTGAAGCGCCTCCTTCCACGTACGCGGAACTCTTTCAGACATTGTTGGGGCTGAATTTAGTTCAAAAGAGGACCTTGGCGCCGCCCACGGGACCAACCCTTCCTTATGGGTATGATGTTAACAAGCACTGTGACTTCCACTCCGGGGCACCCGGGCATGACATAGAGGCCTGTCATGCGTTTAAACATAAAGTTCAAGATCTATTAGATAGCAAGGCCATAAATTTTGGACGAGCAGGGCCGAATATAGTACAACAGCCAATGCCCAACCACGGGGCCAATGCTATTTTGACTGAGGAGGGTTTGAATCTGATTATCGATGTTGATGAACTGAAAACACTGTTGTGTGAAATAAAGAGCAGGTTATTGAAAGGAGGTGTGTATCCGGGCTGCGATGAGTTTTGTCTAGAATGTTGGACCCAAGCTGGGGGTTATGCTGAACTGAAGAAGGGTATTCAGACCTTGATAGATGAAGGCACGTTGCAATTCGACAGAACGACAGTTGAGAAACCTGCAGAAGCATTAGATGATGAGCAAAGTGATGTTGCTACGGTGACAATTCCACAGAAAATGATAACTATAACGGCGCCAGCCAGGCGGCCGACAATCACTTTTACGAAGGCATGGCCAATCCCTTATGAGAGCACTAAGGCAGTACCATGGACTTATGGGCTGGAAGCATACTGTGATGGGGAGAAACTTGATATCAGTAAACAGCCAGTTGGGGTTATGGACAATGTCGTCGGGACTGGAGGGATGACAAGGAGCGGGAGAATTTTTATATCGCCTGAGGTAGAGGCTGAACGATTGTCAAAAGGTAAATGAAAAGTGAATGAGGATGTTCCTGTGCAGAGGAATGAAAAAGAAACGGCACTGAAAGATGTAGAAGAGTTTATGCGTCTTATCCGTAAGAGTGACTATAAGATTGTTGAGCACCTTCAACAAACGCCGTCGAAGATATCCATATTGTCGCTGTTATTGTGTTCTGAAGCCCATAGGAATGCGTTATTGAAAATTTTGGACACGTCGTTTGTACCCCAAGATGTGTCTGTGAATCAGTTGGAGGGGGTGATGGCGCATGTGAATGCAGGCCATAGTTTGGGATTTACGGATTTTGATTTGACCCCGAGGGGATGAGAGCATAATATGGCGTTGCACGTCTCAGTTGAATGCAGGGGCGCAGTCATGTCCCACGTGCTGGTAGATACCGGGTCTTCCTTGAATGTGCTGCCAAAGAAAGCAATGATGAAATTAGACATCAGGGGATCATTTGTACGCCTAGTGACTTGGTGGTCAGGGCATTTGATGGTACACGGAGGTTAGTCTTTGGATCTATAACTTTGCCTCTGCAGGTGGGGCCGGAGATTTTTGAAACTGAATTTTACATTATGGACATCCAACCAGCATATAGCTGTCTTCTTGGACGACCATGGAGCTGGGGCAGTCACATCTACCTTGCACCAAAAGCTGAAGTACATGGTGGGGGACAGTGTGGTTACAGTTTGTGGAGAGGAGGATATACTGGTCAGCCATTTGTCGTCATTCAAGTACGTGGAAGTCGACGGCAAGATTCATGAAACACCCTGTCAAGCCTTTGAAGGGTTGTGCATCAAGGACAAAGTTCCAGGGCTGAGTAAAGCATCAGAGGTGGCAGTATCGTCATACAAAGAGGCTCAGGCTCTAGTGAAGACTGGTGAGACCAAGGGCTGGGGCAACGTTCTGGGTATTCCCGTGAAAATGGACAGATTTGGGTTGGGATATCAACCGTCATCATCAACGCCTACTGCAGGGGCACCCCGTTTCAAAGGACCAATAACAATTACGGCCGGTGGGATATATCACGAGACCATCAACACTGTTTCAGATTCTGAAGAAGGAGACAGCGACTGCGACATGGAGGCCTAGATTCAGCCGAGCGTGCCAGAACAAGGGCTTTGCAATTGGTCTATTCAGGAGATTGTTCCTGTGACAACTAAGCAGTAATACTTTGTTTTCTTAATTGTTGAACAATCCGGTGTCCTACCCGGGGCATCGTGATTTTGCTTAGGGCCGTCCTGTTATGTACATTGCACTGTTCAATCGTTAAATAAAAGGCGTTTTTCATGTACAAATATTGTGATCTCTGTTTTCCTGCTTTTATTTTTTTACAATAAAATGGCAACGTGGTTATTCGCTTTGTATGTATTTTGAAGCATTTAACCATTTCCTTTGCAGGATTACTATTTCAGATGACATCTATGAATCGCCTATGACTCCCTTCGACTTTGAGCACCCGGTATTTCAGACCGAAGAAGAGATTGTTGAAGATGGCGACATTCCAGAAGAGTTGTCTTGGTTGGTAAAACAAGAAGAACGAATCATTCTGCCTCATGAGGAAGTCATTGAGATCGTCAATCTGGGGTCGGAAGGGGTTGAAAGGAACATCCGTATAGGGGCCGCGCTACAGAGCGACGTCAAGCGAAGATTGGTTGAAATGCTCAAAGAGTACAGCGATATTTCGCTTGGTCGTATGAGGACATGCCTGGGCTGGATACGTATATGGTTGTGCACCGTCCGCCGCTAAAAGAAGAATGCCCGCCGATTAAGAAGAAGCTCCGAAGAACTAGACCGGACATGGCTGTGAAGATTAAGGAGGAGGTTCAAAAGCAGTGGGATGCTGGTTTCCTAGCTGTTACAAAATATCCCTCATGGGTCGCTAATATTGTGCCAGTGCCAAAGAAAGACGGTAAGGTGAGAATGTGCGTAGATTACCGTGATTTGAACAAAGCGAGCCCGAAAGATGATTTTCCACTCCCTCACATCGATGTGCTGGTTGATAACACCGCTCAATTCTCTGTATTCTCCTTCATGGATGGATTCTCGGGCTATAACCAGATAAAAATGGCGCCAGAAGACATGGAGAAGACTACCTTCATTACGCCTTGGGGAACATTTTGCTACAAAGTGATGCCCTTCGGACTGAAGAATCCTGGGGCAACGTATCAGCGTGCAATGATGACTCTCTTTCATGACATGATGCATAAAGAGATCGAGGTTTATGTTGATGATATGATTGCCAAATCCCAGACAGAGGAAGAACATTTGGTGAATCTGCTGAAATTATTCAAGAGGCTTAGGAAGTTCAGGTTGAGACTGAACCCTAACAAATGCACCTTCGGGGTGAGATCGGGTAAACTGTTGGGGTTTATTGTGAGCGAAAAAGGAATAGAGGTTGATCCTGCGAAAATAAAAGCAATACAAGAAATGCCGACGCCTAAAACATAAAAAGAGGTGCGCGGGTTTTTAGGGAGGTTGAACTACATCGCTCGGTTCATATCTCACCTAACAGCTACGTGTGAGCCATTGTTCAAGCTGTTTAAAAAAAGACCAGGCTGTAACATGGAATGAAAATTTTCAAAAGGCGTTCGATAAAATAAAACAGTATTTGCAGGAGCCTCCTATTTTGATACCTCCGGTGGCAGGGAGACCCTTGATTATGTATTTGACGGTGCTTGAGGGGAGTATGGGTTGCATTCTCGGTCAACATGACGAGACAGGGCGTAAAGAGCATGTGATATACTACCTGAGTAAGAAGTTTAATGACTGTGAATCTCGATACTCAATGCTCGAAAAAACCTGTTGTGCGCTAGCCTGGGCTGCCAAGCGTTTGAGGCAATACATGCTGAACCATACAACCCTGCTAATTTCAAAGATGGATCCTATCAAATATGTATTTGAAAAGCAGGCACTATCTGGGAGAATTTCCCGTTGGCAGATGGTTTTGACCGAATACGACATCCAGTATGTTTCACAGAAGGCTATAAAGGGGAGCGTGTTATCGGAATATCTTGGTGAGCAGCCTATTGAGGACTACCAATCGATGAGGTTTGATTTTCCTGACGAGGATATCATGTACCTGAAGATGAAAGATTGGGAAGAACCGTTGTCGGATGAAGGGCCAAGGACGGATTCCAAGTGACAGTTGATATTTGACGGAGCTGTGAACTCCTATGGTAGCGGAATAGGGGCAATCATCACTACTCCACATGGGTCGCACATTCCATTTACTGCTCGATTGACCTTTCCGGTTACCAATAATGAAGCCAAATACGAAGCTTGTATCATGGGGCTTGAAGAAGCCATTGATTTGCGAATCAAAAATCTAGATGTATACAGAGACTCAGCTTTGGTGGTGAATCAAATAAAAGGAGAATGGGAGACACGTCAACCCAATTTGATACCGTACATGAATTATGCAAGGAGATTGTTGCCTTTCTTTGACAAGGTTGAATTGCATCATGTGCCGCGAGCAGAAAATCAGATGGCTGACGCCCTGGCCACATTGTCTTCCATGTATAAAGTCAACTTCTGGAATGAGGCTCCCAGAATTGTTATCTCTCGGCTCGACAGACCCGCCTTCGTATTTGCCATTGACGAAGCATCCGATGATAAGCCCTGGTATTTTGACATCCAGAATTTCCTGAAGAACAAGGAGTATCCGGCTGGGGCATCCAGTCGCGATCAGAAGACTCTCAGGAGATTGGCTGGTAATTTCTATCTGAATTCAGACGGTGTCCTATACAAAAGGAATCACGACTTGGTGTTACTACGCTGTGTAGACGAGAAAGAGGCGAAATTTCTCATGGAGGAGATACACGAGGGTACATTTGGTACACATGCTGGTGGGCATGCTATGACCAGAAAGCTGTTGCGGGTAGGTTATTACTGGCTAACTATGGAAACTGACTGTTTCAAGTTTGCGAAGAGGTGTCATAAGTGCCAGATCTATGCAGATAAGATCCATGTGCCTCCAAGTCCTCTGAACGTGATGTCGTCACCATGGCCATTCTCGATGTGGGGAATTGATATGATTGGAAAGATCGAGCCGACGGCATCTAACAGACACCGTTTCATTTTGGTGGCGATTGATTATTTTACCAAATGGGTGGAAGCGGCATCATATGCTAATGTGACCAAGCAGGTGGTAGCCAGGTTTATCAAAAGAGATATCATATGCTAATATTACCGACAACGGTTCGAACTTAAATAAAAAGATGATGAAGGAGCTGTGTCAGAATTTCAAGATTGAACATCACAACTCTTCTCCGTACCGACCCAAGATGAATGGCGCTGTTGAAGCGGCCAATAAGAATATAAAGAAGATTGTTCAGAAGATGGTGGTGACCTATAAGGACTGGCATGAGATGCTACCTTTCGCTTTGCACGGTTATCGTACGACGGTACGCACATCAACCGGGGCAACCTCGTTCTCGTTGGTATACGGAATGGAAGCAGTGTTACCACTGGAAGTTGAGATTCCTTCCCTGAGGGTATTACAAGATGTCCAACTCGACGAGGCAGAATGGGTGAAAGACAGGTTGAACCAGCTGAGTTTAATGGATGAGAAGAGGCTAGCTTCTCTAGCATACGGTCGTTTGTACCAGAGCCGAATGAAGAAAGCGTATGATAAGAAGATACATCCTTGGAGCTTTCAGACAGGCGACCTTGTGTTGAAGAGGATTCTCCTGCCACAGACAGATCATAGGGGAAAGTGGACCCCTAACTACGAAGGGCCATACGTTGTCAGAAAAGTCTTTTCAGGAGGAGCATTGTTGTTCTCCACCATGGACGGTGAAGACTTACGTCGCCTGTGAATTTGAAAGCAGTTAAAAAATACTTTGCTTGAAATTGACCCGCTGGAAAGAAAAAAGAGAGAGTCCAGGCAAAAATGGGGCATCCTGGCGAACCAAAAACAGAATAAAAGGTTCGGGCAAAAATTAGGGATAAAATTGAAAAGGTGTACACCCGCGAAGTTGAAAACCTACACTGGGCGGCTTCGGAAAAAAGGGGTATCCCGATGAATTGAAAACCCGCAAAGGGCGGTTCACACAAAAGTTAGGGATTTGAAAAGCAAATGACTGCGGTCCGGATTTGATGCTGCATTACTTGGTGCGGGAGAATACGCTTGAGAGTTCGATTATCAGATACAATCTCTTCAGAGGTTTGAATAACGGGAAAGCGTCAGAGTCAGGCGAGTCATAGGAGGATCAACTCATGATGTTTGTATGTATCACGTTGCCGACATATGTGCAAATTTGATTTGTCACTGTATTTATGCTTCTTGTGCATACTTGTATATTTGTTGTGCGTAGCTTCCTCTTTTCAGGAGTTACATCCAGTGTACAAAACTCTACCCATTCAGAGGCCCAATCAATAAAACATGTTATTCAGTAGTTGATACTTGTTCTTTACTGTTTTGAATGTGAAAAACGCCAATGTTTTAATAAAACTAGCAGGTGCATAACATTGCTGGCCCTTACCAATAATTGCTAAAACTTCGGATTGACTGAAAATGATGTCACTAACGCTAACTTGAATAGATTTGGTTGTATAGACTTGTCTTGTATCGTTTGTGGTATTGTAGGGTTCTTGCCCATATGAAGTGGACGATCAGAAGATTGTAGTCCTAACCAGAGGCTCGTGACGAAAAGACTTGATCATTATGTGAAGTGAATCACCACGCAGGTCACACTTCATTTCCCGAAGCTAAGATGACAATGTTCTTTACTGAACGAAGGACAATTTCCCCAGCCTGTCACAGCTTATCCCAAAGGGTATTCTCCAGCAGGTCAAGATTGATGCTCGCCACATGATGTCTATCCTCAGTCCCGAGTATGTAGACTGTAGCTAGATGGTTTACTTTTCCCAGCGGGGTCGTTTACCCTCAGCAGAATTTGATGACTCCAAAATACGTAAGCTGTATTCAGACAGTGGTGGTTCTCCAAAAGGATTCCTTATCTTCAGCAGAGTCATTTAGCTTTCAGAGAGTTGTAAACTGTGTTCAGACAGTTATTCTCCCCAATAGGGTTGTTCATTCTCCCCAGCGGAGTCAGTATATTTCCCAAGAGAGCCGTTTCTTCCCCAGCGGAGTTTTCTCTCCCCAGCAGGTGTCTTCTTTCCTCCCAGTGGAAATGGAAGGTTTAAAGCTCTCCCCGACAGAGTTCGTTGTATGTCCTGGCATTTATTTTGCTGGAATACTTGGTGGCAACCGTTCCTTCCCCAGCAGGGTAGTATTTGTCCTCAGCATCCGTAATGAAGCGAGCTTAACAGAGTTGTTCCAGGCAGCCCGAACCTGCATTTGCATTTGCATGCATTATCATGTTTGCATCCATCTAGAAAACGCGTAGCATTTCCGTGCTGTATGGAACATTACGCCATTGTCAAACATGCGCATTTTGAAACATAAATCAGGTCGGTTAACCTTTTGCTTTCAGGTGTGTTTCTCAACAGGAGTGTGGAGTTCTAAAGCTCAGGGGTCTTTTCAGATAATCAAAGTCTTGACGTGAGACATACGATGATGCGATTCAGTTTATCATCATCCCCACAGAGTTAATGATTGAGGTTTTCTCGTGTCCGATCAGCGGACTGTTTTGTCAGGTTTGTTGCTGCAGTAGCATCTCAGGGTTCCATGTATCAAAATTTCAGAAGTGGTCGCTTGTTGTCAGGACGGGTGTCGGTCATTGGATTTCAGAATATCCCCAGCTATGTTGATAGAATTTATTCGTGTTAGCGAAGTTTGATTTCTCCGTGTTGACGGAATATGGAGTCCCGATGAGGATAAATTATGCCTATGTTGATAGGATTTCTCCGTGTTGACGGAATATAGAGTCCTGATGAGGACGAGTTCTCTCCGTGTTGACGGAATATGGGGTCCTGATGAGGACAATTTAGGCCTATGATGATAGGATTTATTCGTGTTGACGAATTACTTCTCCATGATGATGGAATATGGAGTCCTGTTGAGGACGAAGTTTGATTTCTCCGGGTTAACGGAACATGGGGTCCTGATGAGGACGAGTTCTCTCCGTGTTGAAGGAATATGGAGTCCTGAGGAGGACAATCTACGCCTATGCTGATAGGATTTGTTCGTGTTGACGAATTACTCTCTCCGTATTGACGGAATGTGCGTCCTGGTGAGGACAATTTATGCCTATGTGGATAGGATTTCTTCGTGTTGACGAAATGTGAGTTCAGAGAGGTACAAGAATGGTATTCCTATGATGATAGGATTTATTCATGTTAATGAATCTATTTTCCTCGTGTTGACGAGATGCGGATAGCCCATCCCCAGTGGAGTCGACAAGTTTTATCTCTCCATGATGATGGAATATGGAGTCTTGCTGAGGACAAGTTTGAAAAGTACTGATAAGGGCAAGTTGTATCCCTATGATGATAGGATTTCCTCGTGATGACGAATTTATGGCTTCTCGTGTTGACGAAATTTAAGGGCAATTGTGGATAAGATTTTTCCTGTGATGGTGGGATCTTTGCTCGTGTTGACGAATTTGTTTCTCTTCTTGTGTTGACAAGGTTAGTCCAGTTGTGGACAGAGGAGTTTTTGCAAAGATAGTTCAGTACCCGTGGTGCTACATGGGTGGTTGTCGCTACTGCGAAAATCGGCGCCGGCTGAACAGAAGAGTCGCCACCGTGCGTTATTTATCCCACGGGAGGGAAAGGAAACGCTCAGAGTAAACCTCGCACAACACGGGAAAGGTATGGTCATCGCAACCAAAACCTGGATTCGGGAGTCGGTTACGCAAGGGGAAGGTATTAGCACCCCTCACGTCCGTCGTACTCGACGGGATCCACGCTTGTTTTCGGGTATGGATTGTTATTCTATCTACGCTAAAGGTCTGGGGTTAAAAGAAAAGAAAATGAAAATAATAAAAAAATGACTCGGCAAAGTATCGCACTTTATGCCTACGTATTCCCGTCTGGAACGAGAAATCAGAGTCAACGTAGTTCGCCTACCTACGGGAAAGGAGGGGAAGGTTGCTCGCTAGGATATCGCATCCTATGCCTACGTACTTCCATACAGCATGAAAGATCAGAGCAAACGTAGTTCGGGCCACGTACGACACAAGCTTGTCTTGGTTGATTTTATTCCTTCTGAAAAAGGTTTTTCTGATTAACAGTCCAAGAGGACAAAAATGACGTTTTGATGAGTTCACATTCTTTTACGGAAGAAGTGTCTTTCATTGTGTTTGAAATCTTTATGTGTTTTTCTGTTTGTTTTGAGAAAGAAAGAGACAGAATTCTAACCTACGGTTGCGAAGGGAAACAAACTAACCTAATGTTATCATGCATGGGTTAAGACCTAGTGTCTATCATGCTCCTCTCTTGCACAGAGAGAAACAGAGATCCTACGGGATAGGCAGAAACAGAAACAATATCAGATATATACAGTAAAGCAGTAAAATGCATGGATGCAACAGTACAAGCGAGGCAAGGGGGTCCCACTCAACCTCGAACCTAGAAAACAATAGGCAAAAAGTGAACAGGCTTCACTTTCAACCCAACGGGGTAAACAGCAAACAATACAGTTCAGAAAACCAATCAATACATCAACAAATGAAATACAGCCAAAAGAAACAGCATCAGCAGCTCTGAATCAACAACTGGCTTCAAGTAACCTCCAATCAGCTACAGGCTTCAACAAGCATCAATCTCCATCTTCATGGCCTTCAGACAAGGGCTTTGATCATCAGTCTTCCATCTGCAATGGCTTTTCTTCAAGCTCAAACCTCCAGGATGAGGGATCAGTCACAAGAGTGAATGGGTGTTAAGCAATCAGCTGACTACCAAAGGTGGTGAACAGACTGCTTCTAACACAAGAGACATTTTCTCTCAAGAGTTCTATCTCATAGACACTATCACCAAGCCTTCCAAAGGAAGGGGGTGAGTGTCTTAGAGAGACTCTGAATCACAGAGAAGAATGGATGCAGACAAGGCAATCCATGTTTGAGAAACAAAATTTCTAATCTAGAGCTCTGCCTAGCTCCTAAACCCTAATCTCCTCAGCATCTGCCATCAAGAAACTCCTCCTCAACTCTGACAGTTGATCTTCAATCTTTGAATCTCCAATAGCTTCATCTTCACAAATCTTCAGCTTCCCCAGGGCCCCAGGCAAACCCAATACCCAATCAAACAAGCAACAATCCCCAGAGGGCACACCACACCAGACAACAGATATACAGACAGTAATAATAGCAGTAGGGGAATCCTAACTGTTCTCTAAGGGATCTAATAACTACCCATAGCCCCTATAGTCCCATAACTAATCTATTCAAACCCTAAGTCCTAAGGGAAAGAATCAAACCTCCTAAGTCATCACCTAAAAAACCCTAATTTTATCATGATATTCAAGCATTTATTAATCACCTAAAATTAACCTCTAAAATGGGAACTAAAATATTTCTACAAGCCTAATATCTCATCTAAACAATATGAAAAGAATGATCAAAAAATATCAAAGCATGTGAGAGAACAAAAATCATAAAAATGATGCATGAAATGAATTATTTAATGTGACATTTATTTAGAAAATATGTAAAAAATATGAAATAAAACTAAAAATGAAAATTTATTTTCCTATAATATTCTAGACATTTTAATGAAGATATGGTAAAAAGAATGGATTAAAAAGCATTTTTTATGAATTATTTATGAATTAATGAAAATGGTAAAAATTAAAATGAATTAAAACAAATAAACCAAATAAAATGAGGGAGGGGGGTCAGAATAGGAACTCGCCCCAGTTCAAATACATTGGGCCAGCAAACAGGGGGGTGTTGGTAGCGTTTTATCAAAGCCCAGAGTTCACTCAGAATTCAAAGAAATAACCACAACGCGTTGGGGGTAAGAATAGTAACAGAAACACGTTCAAACTTGGTTTTGGGCCTAACACGGGGGTGGGAATAACAAAATTCAACTCAGGCCCGCCCGTTTCAATTAATGAAACGGTGCGTTTTGGCCAGGGTCCTTCCCTCCAATTTCAGATCAAACGCTGGCCATTGGATCTTACTGATAGTCAAAGGTCCAAACCACAATGAACGGCTATGATTGCATCTTCCCCAAATAACCTGCAACCTAGGGTTTCACTTCACCATGCGAGCTCATGCACGAGCTACTTTCCCCCTCTCTGTTCTCCATCTCCAAGCCACGAATCATCACGCCATAAACACGAAAGTTGCTCAGGATCTTCCCCTCTACAATCCTATACCACTAGCTCAGTCTGAAACTCACAGAATCTCTCAACCCGATCGAGGTAAAAACTGATCATCATGAAATCATACTGATATGCATCATCACCATTCTTCCCCAAACTTACCCTAAACTAAACTACACCTAATGGAGATTAATTTGATCAATCACGCTGCAATTATGATGCACTAATCTAAGAGATATAAGCACCAACAGTTTGTTACACCTGTCACTAACCATCACCAATCCTTTCCAAAATCATCTAACTTAATCTCCTAACCACCTAGATCAAGTCTACACTAATAAAATCATGTGAAACCAACAGAATCAAGCTAATCGAATGAAAACTTACCTGATGAGAAACCTTGAAAACAGCTATGGAAATGGAAGATATGAAGCTTTTGAGACTTGGATCTTGATTCACCAATTCAATACTCAATTCTGTATGCACAATTTTGGAGGTTCCTTGCTTGAATCATGCAATTCACTTGAACTTGTGATTTTGATGTTGATGAAAGAAGCACTCGAAAATGGATGAGAACTACCAAAACCTTGCTTCAATTATGGTCTATGATGATGATGGAGTAAAATTGAATTGATCTTGATGAAGATTGATGAAGAATTTGAGAGATTTGGAATGAAACTTTTTGAAGAAAGAATGAGAAATCTTGTGGAATTCTTGGTGCAAATGAGGCCAACCCTTGCCAAATTCATCTTTCATGAATATATAGACCCCAATGGTACATTCTAGATCCATCTTGCACATTCCCTTGTTTTCAAACTTTGGCTCATTTTGATTATGTTTCTTAAAAGGTAAGCAACCATGGATAACTTCATTTTTTCCTTCTAAACTCAAAAAAGTGTGTGAACCATTGTTCTTAGAATTGTTTTTCCATTCAAAATCATATATTGGAAGTCTCCATTTGGACTTGTAAATCTCCCAAACCATTTTTCACTTTGAAATTATTCACTTTATAAGCCTTTTTAGTTCATATTTTGACCAATCATGTAACCCCATGCTATGAGCTTCTCCAATAACTTGTGACCTTCTTTCTAGACTTAAAATCCCATTTGGAGCAAGTTTGATGTTGTAAGTTTTTCCATTTGAGGCCTCCTTGTATGAGTTTTGGGTATAGGTTAAAATGACCTGTAATTCACAAATGCCCAAAATACCCTTTGCTTGTCAAGACCATAAGTTGAGTTCTCCACATCATATGAAGGCATACCATACCATTCTAGAAAGCTAAGACAATGAGGAACAACTCTTATGTTGACCAAGAATTCATTTGAAATCTCCTTGAGGGGCAAAACTAGCTTGGAAGTCAAGTCACTTTCACAGACAAAAATTCAGACACCCCAGATGACCTGTAACTTGTAAGGACCATAACTTGAGTTCTATAAATCTCCTTGAGGTCTTCCACCACTCAAATTAAAGGTCTTGAGATCCTCTACAAGTTTCATGTTGGCCAAGAAGCCATTTGAAGCTAGCATTTTGACTTATCTTGCTTGGAAATTTGACCTACTAGGGGATTTTACAGAGAAACCCTAATTTAGTAACTCCTCTTCTCCTTGATTTATCTTGAATTCTCCTTGTCATATCTCCATATCCTTCTTCATATGTCAAATGTTGATCCCCACATCTCTCCAATAGACTTGAATGCCCTCTTAAGTCAGTCAACTGACCTAGGGTTGACCTAGGGTTGACCCAGATGAAACCCTAGTTGACTGTCTTCCACTATAGCTCTTGTGCTTTCATCAATGACTTGCTTTCTTCTCCAAATGACTTTGTAAGTCTCTCATAAGGTCTAGATGCTCTCCATACCTTCACTCCACAGCTCACAACCCTCTTGTTGATCCTCAGATACCCTCAGCTAGGAGATGGACTCAAGGCTTGATCTGCTGAACTCCTTGCTTTCAAATTCTTTCCTGATGACTTGAATGAGATTGAATTGGAATAATAACCTCTTGCTAGGCCTCTAGAGATGAAAATAATGATTGGTCCCCTGTTGAATGACTTGCTATGCTTATGCTATGCAGATGGTTAGTCTATGTACATGACTCTATATGCAAATGCTAATGATAATGAAACATAAATCCAAGGAATAAGGTTGAGCAAATTTTAGGGTGCAACAGCTGCCCCTATTCAAGCGACTTGGACCCGATTGGATGAAGAGCCCGGAGCCTTCAGACATTCGCGGTACGAGACGGTTGAATACTAGTGAAACCAGAAATTTGCCAACCGCAGAAATAAACTGCGCTCCTGCTTGAGGAATGACATTCGTCAGCTGAATCTGACTGTTAGAGCAACCCGCTGATCTCGCACGACCGTGCTGGGGATTGTCTTCATCGTTCTGAAGAGGATTTTGTCATACCAGACTGCTTGCTTGTCCACGTTAGGACTCTGTCTATTGTCAACACGAAGAAATCTCAACTAAAACTTGTCCACGTTAGGACTCCACTTACTGTCAACCCAGGAAAATCTCGGCAACTCCGCTGGGGATAATTCATCTGCATTTCCGTAAACTGAATCGCCCACGTTAGGAATAACACTCTTCCACGTTAGGAGTAACACCTGTCCACGTTAGGAATCACATCGTCCACGTTAGGAGTAACGCTTTTATCTTTCCACGTTAGGAAGCAATCTTCTTTCCGCGTTAGGAAACTATATCAATCTGTCCACGTAAGGACTCCAATGCCATTTGACATGTCCGCGTCAGGACTCCGATCTTTCCACGTAAGGAATAAACTCGTCTTTCCACGTAAGGAAACCATTTTTCTTCCACATAAGGAATGCTCTTGATATGTCCACGTAAGGACTCTGATCTTTCCACGTTAGGAATCAAACCTTGATCTGTCCACGTCAGGACTAAACTTTTCCACGTCAGGAATAATCCATTTCTTTCCCCGTCAGGAATCAATCTTGATATGTCCGCGTCAGGACTTTGATCTTTCCACGTAAGGAATACCAACTTCTTTCTGATTTGTCCGCGTCAGGACTCATTTTTCCACGTAAGGAATGCCATCTTAATCTGTCCACGTAAGGACTCTCTTTTTTCCACGTTAGGAATACTGTCATTTCCACGTTAGGAATCACTTCTGATACGTCCGCGTATGGACTCCATCTTTTCCGCGTTAGGAATCTCCGTCTTTCCACGTTAGGAATCACCTCTGTTGATATGTCCGCGTAAGGACTACATCTTTCCACGTTAGGAATAATAATCTCTTTGATCTGCCCGCGTTAGGACACTGATCTCGTCTTGATTCGTCCACGTTAGGACTCAGGCGTTTTCGACTCACTGAGGAAATAAGACTTGTCCACGTAAGGACTCACACCTTCGACTCACTGGGGAAATATCCGCGTTAGGACTTACACTTTGCCAACAACACGAAGAAGGATAAATTTGTCCACGTCAGGATTCTTGTACCTTGTCATCACAAAGAACTACAAACTTGTCCACGTCAGGACGCACATTTCACCATTACGAATAAAGATATCTGTTGAAAACAAATGATCCACGTCAGGACACCAACACGAAGAGTAACCAATCTTTTGTCGACGTCATGACCTCCTTTTCTCCAAATTTCGAGAGACCGAATCTATCCACGTCAGGATTAACGCACCTTACCAATCCGGTAAAACAAACCTGTCCACGTTAGGACGCCCACTTCTGAAGAAATCCCGTCATTCTAGGAGTAAATGGTCCACGTCAGGACTTAATTCTTCAATGATCCTTACCCACAAACTGCTCAGCACTGACGTGACAGCGACTTCGAGATGAACTCTACTGGGGATGTCTGAAAACCAACTATCGGACACCTGCTTCGAAATTCTGATTCATGCGACTCGTTGATGACAAACGAACTTTGCTTGGGAATAAGGAGATTCTTATCCTGGCCACTCTGGCTGGGGAAAATCAGATACATTTGCATAAATGACTCTGCTGGAGACAAAGAGAGTTTTATCACGATAACTCTGTGGGGGAATACCGCCGAAACTGACATTGTTATTGAATATCTCCTGCCGAGATCTTGACTGTTTAGTAATTTATTTGAGCAAGAGCTCTCTCCACCTGAACCACTAGAGTACAGAAACTGCTTCAGCAAAATAAATGCTGGAAGGGTAACGCCGACTCGCCGGGGATAGCCTGATGCTACAAAATTATTCCGGCAAAATAAATGCTGGTAGGATGAAGTCGACCCTGCTGGGAAGTTGGGAACTCAAACCACACGTCTTGCTGAAGTAACCCCTGCTGGGGACAATAACTCTGCTGAGGAATAGCAGATGCGCACAGCACGATCGGACTTTCTGCTGGAACGTGAACCGATATCACCAGTATCTCTGACAAAATAAATGACAGGAACCGCCATCAACTCTGCTTTGGAGAGTCTTGACCTTCGAATTCCACTGGAAGGAAAGAACATTTACTGAAAAGAGAACTCCGCTGGGGATGGCTGGATTCTCTTGGGGAAAATTAACTGACTCCACTGGGGAAGAGTGCCTGACCCTGCGTGGGGAGATGAACCTGTCGGAATACAGCCTTACGATCTCGGAATCACTAAACTCTGCTGAAGACGAGTAACTTCTCTGGAGCACGTCCTTTGGATAAGCTACGGCTAGCTGGAGAATTCTATCCTTCTTCAGGAAGAACATGCATGACCTGCGTGGGGATCAAGCCTTTCACTATTGCAATCTTTTGATCACCTTCCTCGTACAGTTATGAAACCTGTAACAACACAAACAAAGCACGACAAGCCTATGCAATCCAAATCGATTCAGGTTAGTGACGTTACACTCAGTTAATTCAAAGCTTTAACAATTGTTGGCAAGGGCCAGTAATGTTATACTCATGCTAGCTTCAATAAACTTAGGCGTTTTATCATGCGCAAAACAGTAAAGAACAGGCATCAAGTACTGAATAACACATTTTCATTGATTGGGCCCCTGAATGGGCGGAGTTTTTGTACACGGGATGTAACTCCTGAAAAGAGGAAGCTACGCAAAGCAAATATACAAGTATGCAAGTATTCACAAGAAGCATAAATATTGACAAATTAAATTTTGTACACATGTCGGCAACTGGATGCAGATGAACACCACGAACTGATCCTCCCATGACTCGTCCGACTCTTATACTTTCCCGGTATCCCTACTTCTGAAGAGGTTGTATTCGATAACTAATTCCTCAAATATATTCTCCCGCATAGATGCTCATTGAATTCGAATTCGGACCGCAGTCATTTGCTTTTCAAATCCCTAACTTTTGCGTGAACCGCCCTTTACGGGTTTTCAGTTCACCGGGATACCCCTTTTTGCCGAAGCCGCCCAGTGTAGGTTTTCAACTTCGCGGGTGTACATTTTTTCAATTTTATCCCTAACTTTTGCCCGAACCTTTCATTCTGTTTTTGGTTCGCCAGGATGCCCCATTTTTGCCTGGACTCTCTTTTTTCTGTCCAGCGGGTCTATTTTAAGCAAAGTATTTTTTAACCGCGTCCGAATTCACAGGTGATGCAAAGTCTTCCCCGTCCATGGTGGACAGCAACAAAGCTCCCCCTGAAAAGACCTTACTGACAACGTATGGCCCTTCGTAGTTGGGGGTCCACTTGCCCCTGTGATCTGCTTGCGGCGGGAGAATCCTTTTCAGCACAAGGTCGCCCGTCTGAAAGCTTCGCGGAAGTATTTTCTTGTCGTACGCTTTCTTCATTCGTCTTTGATACAAACGACCGTATGCCAGAGAAGCTAGCCTCTTCTCATCCATCAAACTCAGTTGGTTCAATCTGTTCGTTACCCATTCTGCCTCGTCCAGCTGAACGTCTCGCAATACCCTCAGAGAAGGGATCTCAACTTCCAATGGTAATACCGCTTCCATTCCGTATACCAACGAGAACGGAGTTGCCCCGGTTGATGTGCGTACCGTCGTACGATAACCGTGCAAAGCGAAAGGTAGCATTTCATGCCGATCTTTATAAGTCACCACCATTTTCTGGACGATCTTCTTGATATTTTTATTGGCCGCTTCGACAGCGCCATTCATCTTGGGTCGGTAAGGGGAGGAGTTGTGATGTTCGATCTTGAAATTCTGACAGAGCTCCTTCATCATTTTGTTGTTCAGATTAGAACCATTATCCGTGATTATCCGCTCGGGAATCCCATATCGGCAAATGATATCTCTCTTGATGAATCTAGCCACCACTTGCTTCGTTACATTTGCGTAAGACGCTGCTTCCACCCACTTGGTGAAATAATCGATTGCTACGAGGATGAACCGATGCCCGTTAGAAGCCGTCGGCTCAATCTTTCCAATCATATCGATTCCCCACATTGAGAATGGCCATGGAGATGACATCACATTTAGAGGACTCGGAGGTACATGTATTTTGTCAGCATAAATTTGGCACTTGTGGCACTTTCTTGCAAACTTGAAACAATCAGTTTCCATCGTCAGCCAAAAGTAACCTGCCCGCAGCAGTTTTCTCGTCATAGCATGTCCACCAGCATGCGTGCCAAATGCACCTTCGTGAATTTCCTCCATGAGAAGCTTTGCCTCTTTCTCGTCTACACAACGCAACAACACCGAGTCGTGGTTTCTTCTGTATAAGACGCCATCCGGGTTCAAATAGAAATTACCCGCTAATCTCCTGAGAGTCTTCTGATCTTGACTAGATGCCCCAGCCGGATACTCTTTATTCTTCAGGAAATTAAGGATATCAAAATACCACGGTTTGCCATCAGACGCTTCATCAATAGCAAATACATAAGCTGGCCTGTCCAACCGAGAGATAGTGATTTGGGGAGCTTCGTTCCAGAAATTGACCTTGTACATGGAAGACAAGGTGGCAAGGGCGTCAGCCATTTGATTTTCTGCCCGCGGCACGTGATGCAACTCAACCTTGTCGAAGAAAGGCAACAATCTCCTGGAATAATTCATATAATGTATCAAATTGAGCTGCCGTGTCTCCCATTCCCCTTTGATCTGATTCACTACCAGAGCTGAGTCTCCGTATACGTCTAAATGTTTGATTCGCAAATCAATGGCTTCTTCAAGCCCCATTATACAAGCTTCGTATTCTGCCTCATTGTTGGTAACAGCAAAGGTCAATCGGGCAGTAAACGGGATGTGCGACCCGTGCGGCGTAGTGATAATTGCCCCTATTCCGCTACCGTAAGCATTCACAGCTCCGTCAAATATCATCTGCCATTTGGACCCCGGCTCTGGTCCTTCGTCTGGTAACGGCTCTTCGCAATCCTTCATCTTGAGATACATGATATCCTCGTCAGGAAAGTCAAATCTCATCGATTGATACTCTTCAATAGGCTGCTCCGCCAGATACTCAGACAACACACTCCCCTTTATTGCCTTTTGCGAGACGTACTGAATATCGTACTCAGTCAAGATCATCTGCCACCGGGCAATTCTACCTGACAACGCCTGCTTTTCAAATATATATTTGATTGGATCCATCTTCGAGATGAGCATGGTTGTATGATTCAGCATGTACTGCCTCAAACGCTTGGCGGCCCAGGCTAGCGCGCAACAAGTTTTCTCCAGCATTGAGTATCGAGATTCACAGTCTGTAAATTTCTTACTCAAATAGTAAATGGCATGCTCTTTTCTCCCCGTCTCGTCGTGTTGACCGAGAACACAACCCATGCTTCCCTCAAGAACCGTCAAATACATTATCAAGGGTCTCCCTGCCACTGGGGGTATCAAAATAGGAGGCTCCTGCAGATACTTCTTTATTTTATCGAACGCCTTTTGACAATTATCGTTCCACGTTACAGCTTGATCTTTCTTCAACAGCTTGAATAATGGTTCACACGTGGCCGTTAGGTGAGATATGAACCGGGCAATGTAGTTCAATCTCCCTAAAAACCCGCGCACCTCTTTCTCTGTTTTAGGCGTCGGCATTTCTTGAATCGCTTTTATTTTAGCAGGATCGACCTCTATTCCTCTTTCGCTTACTATGAACCCCAGGAGTTTACCCGATCTCACCCCGAAGGTGCATTTGTTAGGGTTCAGCCTCAGCCTGAACTTCCTAAGTCTTTTAAACAACTTCAACAGATTCACCAGATGCTCTTCCTCTGTCTGGGATTTGGCAATCATATCGTCAACATAAACTTCGATCTCTTTATGCATCATATCATGAAAAAGAGTCGTCATCGCACGCTGATATGTTGCCCCAGCATTTTTCAAACCAAAGGGCATCACTTTGTAGCAAAATGTTCCCCACGGTGTTATGAAAGTAGTCTTCTCCATATCCTCTGGCGCCATTTTAATTTGATTATAGCCTGAAAAGCCATCCATGAAGGAGAATACAGAGTATTGAGCGGTATTATCAACTAATACATCAATATGAGGAAGTGGAAAATCGTCTTTTGGGCTTGCTTTATTCAAATCTCTATAATCCACGCACATTCGAACCTTGCCATCTTTCTTTGGCACTGGTACGATGTTGGCAACCCATGAGGGATACTTCGTCACAGCCAGGAACCCAGCGTCCCACTGTTTCTGAACCTCCTCTTTGATCTTCATTGCCATATCTGGTCGAGTTCTGCGAAGTTTTTGTTTGACAGGCGGGCAGTCTTCTTTCAGTGGCAGACGATGCACAACCATATCAGTATCGAGCCCTGGCATATCTTGATACGACCAAGCGAATACATCATTATACTCTCGGAGCATTTCAGCCAGTTTTCGCTTGATATCACTCTGCAGTGCAGCTCCGATACGAATATTCTTCTCAACCCCTTCCGTCCCCAAATTGATAATTTCGATAACCTCGTCGTGAGGCAGAATGGCTCTTTCCTCTTGCTTCACCAACCAAGACAGTTCTTCAGGAACGTCGCTATCTTCGACAACCTCTTCTTCGGTCTGGAATACCGGGTGCTCGAAGTCGGGACGAGTCATAGGTGGTTCAAGGATGTCATCTGAAAATGTTATCCTGCAAAAGAAAGGGTTAAGTGCTTCAAAATGCGTATAAAGCGGATAACCACGTTGCCATTTTATTGAAAAATACAAAACAAGAAAGACAGGGATTACAGTATTTACACATGAAAAAAACGCCATTTATTTAATGATTAACGAAGCAATGTTTATAACAACACAGCCCTAAGCAAATCCTGATGCCCCGGGCAAGACATCAGATTATTCAACAATTAATAAAGCAAAGCATTACTGTTTAAAAGTCACAGGAACAAGCTCCTGAATAGACCAGTTGCACAGTCCTTGTCCTGGCGTGCTTGGCTGAATCCAGGCATCCATATCACAGTCGCTGTCCCCTTCATCAGACTCCGAAGCAGCATTGACAGATTCATGGCATACTCCACTGGCAGAGATGGTGATTGACTTTCTGAAATGAGGGGCCCCCACAGAAGGAGTTGATGACGACGGTCGGTACCCCAGTCCGAACCGGTCCATTTTCACCGGAATGTCCAATACTTTGCCCCAGCCCGTGGCTTCTCCTGCCTTCACTAGCGCTTGGGCCTCTTTATATGAAGAAACAGCTATCTCTGGCACTTTGCTTGGCCCGGGACCCTTGTCCTTTATGCGCAACCCTTCGAATGCCTGGCATGGCGTCTCGTGGATCTCCCCGTCGACTTCCACATATTTAAACGAAGATAGATGGCTGACCAGGATGTCTTCTTCTCCGCACACGGTGACTACACTGTCTCCGACCATATACTTTAACTTCTGATGCAGGGTTGACGTGACAGCCCCCGCCCCATGAATCCAAGGTCTTCCCAGCAAGCAGCTGTACGCAGGCTGTATATCCATGATATAAAACTCCGTTGCAAACACTTCCGGCCCCACTTGCAGAGGCAAGGTGATCGATCCGAAGACTGTTCTCCGCGTGCCGTCAAACGCTCTGACTACCAAATCACTTGGTGTACACAAAATCCCTCGAACATCCAGCTTCATCATAGCCTTCTTAGGCAGCACATTCAAAGACGACCCGGTGTCAACCAATACGTGCGACATTGTCGACCCTCTGCACTCAACGGATACATGTAATGCCATATTATGATCCCTTCCTTTCGGAGTCAAGTCGAAATCAGTAAAGCCCAGACTGTGGCCCGCATTTACATGTGCCAATACTCCTTCTAGTTGGTTCACGGAGACATCCTGTGGTACAAAAGAAGTGTCCAGGACTTTCAGCAAAGCATTTCGGTGAGCTTCCGAACACAACAACAATGACAGAATAGATATTTTGGATGGCGTTTGCTGCAGATGCTCCACGATTTTATAATCGCTTTTCCGAATTAAGCGCATGAATTCCTCTACGTCCTTCGACGCTGCTTCTTTTTCATTTGCTTGTATCGGAACATTTTCAACCGCTTTCCCTTTTCCTTTCGCTATCCTTTCAGCCTCTACTTCAGGAGATGTAAAGATCCTGCCGCTTCTTGTCATGCCTCCTGAGCCCACAACATTATCCACAACCTCCACTGACTGCTTGTTAACATCGATTTTAATCCCGTCACAATACACCTCTAGCCCATATGACCATGGGACCGCCTTCGTGTTCTCATACGGGATTGGCCCGGCTTTAGTTATAGTAATCGGTGGTCGCTGAACTGGTGCTGAAATGGTGATTGTCTTCCTAGGAATTGTCACTGTGGCAACATCACTCTGATTATCCATTACTGCCCCTGCCGGCTCATCAGTTGCTGTTCTATCAAACTGCAATACACCTTCATCAATCAAGGCCTGAATGCCTTTCTTCAAATCCTCACACCCCCCAGACAGGGCCCAACAATCTAAGCAGTACTCATTACAACCCGGGTAAACACCTCCTTGCAACAGTCGGCTTTTTATTTCGCTCAGCGGCGTCTTTAAATCCTCAACATTCATAATCAGATTCAGACCTTCCTCAGTCAGCACGGCGTTCGCCCCATGATTAGGCATGGGTTTCTGGACTATATTCGCACCGGTCGTTCCGAAGTTGATAGACTTGTTGTCCAAGAGATCCTGCACAACGTGCTTAAAAGCGTGACAACCTTCTATATCATGGCCCGGGGCCCCAGAATGAAACTCGCAGCGCCTATTTGCATCATAGCCGAACGGGGGAGTTCCCGTTATTGGTGCCAAGGTTCTTTTCTCTACCAGATTCAATCCCAACAAGGTCTGCAATAAATCAGCATAGTTAGAGGGAGGCTTCTCGAACACCCTTCTCGGCTTACCACCCTGGAATTTTCTCTGAGCCTGCTGTGCCCCCTGCTGAGGCTGCTGCTGCTGTGGCATTGGTTGCTGCTGAACCTGTTGTTGTTGCTGGATTGGTTGTTGTTGATACGGGATGGTGACACTCGACACTTGCTGCTGCTGACGATATGGATTTCTTCCCCTGCCTCGGCCTCGGCCTCGGCCTCCAAATACCGCGCTAGCTTCGCCCTGACGGCGCCCACCATAAGCTTTCCTATTACTGCCAGATGCAGTTGATTCATCGACTTGGAACTTTCCTTGCTTAATGTTCCGCTCAATCTTTTCACCCATCAGAATCAGATCTGAAAAACTAGCCAGAGACGTATGAAACAACATATCATGAAACAGCCCGGTGAATGTGCCAACAAACATGTCGTTCATTTTTTTATCTTCCACAGGAGGACGGACCCTGGCAGCCATATCGCGCCACCTTTGCGCGTATTCTTTAAAACTCTCCCCCTTCTTCTGCGAAAGCCCGGCCAACTGGACCCGATTGGGTGCCAGGTCACTGTTATATTTGTAATGGGCTACGAACGCCTCTGCTAATTGCTTCCAAGTCTTGATATCAGTGGGCTCCAACCCCATGTACCACTCTAAGGAAGGACCCGATAGGCTATCCTGAAAGAAATGCATGAGCATTCTTTCGTCAGTGGAATATGCAGACATCTTTCTGTAATAAGCTCGTACATGAACCTTCGGACATGTATCTCCTTTGTACTTATCGAACGCAGGCGCTTTGAATTTAATGGGCACCCTCAAGCCAGGTACCAAGCCCATAGTTGCCATGTCCAGACCCACAGCGCTCTGGTTTAGGACTCCTTTCATTTGCTCTTCCAGCATTCTAATCTTTTGAGAATCATCCATCGGCCCGTCAAAACCCCCTCCAGAGAAGGCGTCCTCCTGCTGATCCTCTTGCCACATACCGTTCCCAGCCCCGTATCCATCATACGCATTATTACGTCCAGCTCTGACCCGATTCATCCCCGGAACTCGGCCTCTGTTGCCATACCCTTGAACACCTCCAGCAGGACCTCCAGCCATAAAACCAGCACCGTTTCCGTTTCCAAAACCTCCGTAGCCCTGATTGACCATACCATAACCATCTTGCCCAAAGCCTTGAGCATTAAAGCCATACTTGCCAGTATTGTCGAATCCCTGATCGTTGAATCCGAACCCAGCGTTGACAAAGCCATTGCCTCCGAGATTATCTCCCACATTGACATCACCCAGCCCAGCGTTATGGACAGCAGTTTCATTTCCAACTCCGACGTTACCATTCACAGCAGCGGTAGCGTTGTTGACGTTAGCAGCATTCACATTGACGACAGGCGGGGCCACTGGCGTGGGGGTGCCGTCTCCATGAGCAGTATCAACCCGGACAGACTGATGATCTTCGTTACCATGACCAGCGTTGCGAGCCAACAGAGGCTGGACCATGGCCTGCAAGTTCTCTTGCCCTTTTGCTATAGCCTCCATGGTCTGCATGAAGAGGGCGAGCTTCTCGCGTACATCCTGCATCTCGTTCTGAATCTGGTCCATGACTTTCCGACAGTTGGATCGTGTAGAATAGCGGTGCGGATGTTGATCTGGAATCCTGTTAAGTACCTGATACAGAGCAAGAGATAAGACACCATTCATAGATTACCTGTTATGCAATATGAATATGAATGCAATGCAATGTGTCTGTGCATTAGGGAAGTTCATTCCCCCAGTTCTAGTGCGAAGGTGCCGGTGCAGTGACAGTGTTGACAATAAGAATATCGGAATTGAATCATAGAAAGCCTCATATATAGCAGAGAGAATCAATAAGCCCAGGGTACAATATCACTGAGAGTACAAAGATGGCATGACCTCAACCAACAATCCTGGTGATGGTCAGCACTATGCAAATAAAGCATACAAATAATGGAATGATCAGATCCTCCCAAAAGTCTGGTACTCCTCTATCAACTTCTTGGTCTCCGGATGGCTTGGTCGATCAAGCAGCCCTTCAACAAGCTGGTTTCTCCTCTTAAGGACACGGCGTACGTCTTCAGCGGTTTCTTCCCATGTTGCTTCCCCGAAGCAATCTTCTAGCTTTCGCTTCTGGGACACTGCTTCATCTCTGGATTTGATTGCCTTGTTCAGTGCATGCTGGACACTATACCGGTTCATCACTTCCTCCTCACACTTCTTGATGCTAGACTTCAACTTCTCTTCGAGGTCGGAAATTTGCTGCTTCAGCTTATCTTCCCTCTTCTTGTTGTTGGTGAGTGTAGCATTCCAAGTCTTATTGCAAGAAGATATCTCTCGGTGTGCCGCGTCGAGCGCCTTCTTTTTGGCTTCCAGCATGTCATGGGAACTTCTGAACTCTTGCCCCAGACGTTCGCGCTTTTTCTTTTCCTCAGTCAACTCAGATCCTAACCTGTTCACCAGCTCAATCTGTTGTTGGAAAGCATATACGGCCTTGTTCTTCTCGCTGCGCGCCTGGGCTAACTCTTGCTCTAACCCTTCGTTAATCTTCATCAGGGCTTCTTTCTCCTTCACAACCTGTTCATATGCTTCTCTAGAAACAGTAGTCGGCTCTTCTACCGGAATAGGATCAAGAATTGGTGCATCTGGAAACGGCATCTTCAACTGACTAGCCCTCTCCTGAATCCAAGCTCTATAAGGTGCATAGGCCTGACAGTCATTCTTTCCCAACAACGGCTTCCCTTTGTGGTTAATACTCGTCCAGGCACGTCGCAACTTGGCTAATACTTCCCCCTTCAAATCTCCAGTGAAGTACAGAGATTCCTGTACTTCCTCCTCTTGAGGTGGATTCTTCAGTGCATATCCGAACTGGCGAATGAATAGAGAAGGGTTGTAATTGATACACCCCTTCCTTCCTATCAATGGCACATTAGGGTACCCAGCACAGCTGAAGATGAGCTCCGATCCCAACAGGTCCCTATCAAACCACTCCATATCTTCCGACAATAACCTCATCAAACGCTCCGGCCAACCAACTGGAACTGTAGTCTCTGCAGCAGATCTTCTCTTAGGAAGGTGACTCTCAAACCACATACTCAATAAGGGTACACACAGATGAACATTCTTCCCTCTTCCCTTCTCATTCTTGTAATGCAGTGAATGGTAGAGATCTCCGAGTAAAGTAGGCACAGGATTACCAGCGGCAAACAAGTAGAAAGCATCGAAATCCACAAAATCCGGTATATTGGGGAATAGTACTATGCCATAAATGCACAAGGCCAACACAGCATTGAAAGCAACCCAGCACCCATTCTTGGCGTACTCTTGGGCTTTACCAACTAAGAACTGAAATGAGAAGCCTGGAACTCCACGGGAAACAGTAGTCACAAGTTCAGAAGCATCAACATGCAAGGCTTTTGCCAATTCCTCCGGCTTGGGTTTGGCATCATAATGAATGAATGGAACCTGGTTCTGCACAGGCAGCTCAACATACTCAGCGTATTCCTCCAAGGTTGGTCCCATAATAAAATCAGAGAACGTAAAACACCTCAAAGCAGGGTCATAGAATTGCATCAAAGCATACAGCCCATCTAACTCTACCTCTGTAGGTTTGCACACCAATCTCAGTAATCTACCATAACTCATCCGGAAACTCCTACGAACACCCTCATCAGCAAGAGAGATCAACCCCAGTAAAGGAACAATATCAGGCGTAGGCAATTTGTAAGCAACCGTTCTCCGTAGGCTAGTCATGATCAAACACTCAGAAGTCTGGGCACTAGAACTAGGGAAATGCAAATGCACCTGCAGCACAGACACACGTTAGTGAAATGCAAATGATAATGTATATGCAGGGATGCAATGCAAGTAACATTCAACAGGGACCAAAGCTGCAGCTGAATAGCCTAAACCCAATCAAGAAAGGTCTCAAATAGACCGTCCAGAAGTCATCAAACCCTGGTCTCAGATAGACCTAAAATAGAACTCCAACACTGGTCTCTGACAGACCTCAAACCATAACTCACTGGTCTCTGATAGACCTCAAATCCCATCTATAACTGGTCTCTGACAGACCTCATAACACATCTCCAACTGGTCTCTGACAGACCTCATAGCTCTCCCAATGGTCTCTGACAGACCTCAGAATAAATCTCCAAATGGTCTCTGGCAGACCTCATAACTCTCCATAAATAACCCGGATCTCTGATCAGGAAATAACCGGTAGTCTGGAGGTCTAGTTACCTGCATAGCCCTGGTTCCCCTCACAGGTGAGTGGCCCTATAACTGGCACAAGGTACGGCATCCTATGCGGTCGTCGGCGTCACAGACTTTCAGGGTTGATGATACGATTCCCAGAAGGAGTGGCATCATCAAATCCTGAAGAGGCCTCACTCAGCCAACTTCCAAATGATCGGTCCCCAGAGTCGACAATCCAACTAACCAGCAACCCACGCCAACCAAAGGAAGGGGCAGGAGGCCAACCAGAGGAACCTCGTCTGAGTGTAGATTTCATGGGACACCAAAGCAAGCAAAGCAAGCGGGCGCCCACTAATTTCTACTCTAATTCTAGGTGCACTCAAGCCCAGGTCCGGCTTATCTCTCAATATCAGAACACCCGTCACACCCCAATACAGCAATAATAAACAATATATAAAGCTGAAAATACAAGGTTAGAAATATACAATAACTCCATACAGAATCCTCGACGGGAAAACAAGCGTTAGGATTGACTCTCTCAAGGGACGTTGGATCCCAAATGCATAAGAACCATCGCAGTCCTTAGCAGCCAGGGGACGTTGGATCCCCAGCAGAGTCGCCAGCTGTCGCTACTGCGAAAATCGGCGCCGGCTGAACAGAAGAGTCGCCACCGTGCGTTATTTATCCCACGGGAGGGAAAGGAAACGCTCAGAGTAAACCTCGCACAACACGGGAAAGGTATGGTCATCGCAACCAAAACCTGGATTCGGGAGTCGGTTACGCAAGGGGAAGGTATTAGCACCCCTCACGTCCGTCGTACTCGACGGGATCCACGCTTGTTTTCGGGTATGGATTGTTATTCTATCTACGCTAAAGGTCTGGGGTTAAAAGAAAAGAAAATGAAAATAATAAAAAAATGACTCGGCAAAGTATCGCACTTTATGCCTACGTATTCCCGTCTGGAACGAGAAATCAGAGTCAATGTAGTTCGCCTACCTACGGGAAAGGAGGGGAAGGTTGCTCGCTAGGATATCGCATCCTATGCCTACGTACTTCCATACAGCATGAAAGATCAGAGCAAACGTAGTTCGGGCCACGTACGACACAAGCTTGTCTTGGTTGATTTTATTCCTTCTGAAAAAGGTTTTTCTGATTAACAGTCCAAGAGGACAAAAATGACGTTTTGATGAGTTCACATTCTTTTACGGAAGAAGTGTCTTTCATTGTGTTTGAAATCTTTATGTGTTTTTCTGTTTGTTTTGAGAAAGAAAGAGACAGAATTCTAACCTACGGTTGCGAAGGGAAACAAACTAACCTAATGTTATCATGCATGGGTTAAGACCTAGTGTCTATCATGCTCCTCTCTTGCACAGAGAGAAACAGAGATCCTACGGGATAGGCAGAAACAGAAACAATATCAGATATATACAGTAAAGCAGTAAAATGCATGGATGCAACAGTACAAGCGAGGCAAGGGGGTCCCACTCAACCTCGAACCTAGAAAACAATAGGCAAAAAGTGAACAGGCTTCACTTTCAACCCAACGGGGTAAACAGCAAACAATACAGTTCAGAAAACCAATCAATACATCAACAAATGAAATACAGCCAAAAGAAACAGCATCAGCAGCTCTGAATCAACAACTGGCTTCAAGTAACCTCCAATCAGCTACAGGCTTCAACAAGCATCAATCTCCATCTTCATGGCCTTCAGACAAGGGCTTTGATCATCAGTCTTCCATCTGCAATGGCTTTTCTTCAAGCTCAAACCTCCAGGATGAGGGATCAGTCACAAGAGTGAATGGGTGTTAAGCAATCAGCTGACTACCAAAGGTGGTGAACAGACTGCTTCTAACACAAGAGACATTTTCTCTCAAGAGTTCTATCTCATAGACACTATCACCAAGCCTTCCAAAGGAAGGGGGTGAGTGTCTTAGAGAGACTCTGAATCACAGAGAAGAATGGATGCAGACAAGGCAATCCATGTTTGAGAAACAAAATTTCTAATCTAGAGCTCTGCCTAGCTCCTAAACCCTAATCTCCTCAGCATCTGCCATCAAGAAACTCCTCCTCAACTCTGACAGTTGATCTTCAATCTTTGAATCTCCAATAGCTTCATCTTCACAAATCTTCAGCTTCCCCAGGGCCCCAGGCAAACCCAATACCCAATCAAACAAGCAACAATCCCCAGAGGGCACACCACACCAGACAACAGATATACAGACAGTAATAATAGCAGTAGGGGAATCCTAACTGTTCTCTAAGGGATCTAATAACTACCCATAGCCCCTATAGTCCCATAACTAATCTATTCAAACCCTAAGTCCTAAGGGAAAGAATCAAACCTCCTAAGTCATCACCTAAAAAACCCTAATTTTATCATGATATTCAAGCATTTATTAATCACCTAAAATTAACCTCTAAAATGGGAACTAAAATATTTCTACAAGCCTAATATCTCATCTAAACAATATGAAAAGAATGATCAAAAAATATCAAAGCATGTGAGAGAACAAAAATCATAAAAATGATGCATGAAATGAATTATTTAATGTGACATTTATTTAGAAAATATGTAAAAAATATGAAATAAAACTAAAAATGAAAATTTATTTTCCTATAATATTCTAGACATTTTAATGAAGATATGGTAAAAAGAATGGATTAAAAAGCATTTTTTATGAATTATTTATGAATTAATGAAAATGGTAAAAATTAAAATGAATTAAAACAAATAAACCAAATAAAATGAGGGAGGGGGGTCAGAATAGGAACTCGCCCCAGTTCAAATACATTGGGCCAGCAAACAGGGGGGTGTTGGTAGCGTTTTATCAAAGCCCAGAGTTCACTCAGAATTCAAAGAAATAACCACAACGCGTTGGGGGTAAGAATAGTAACAGAAACACGTTCAAACTTGGTTTTGGGCCTAACACGGGGGTGGGAATAACAAAATTCAACTCAGGCCCGCCCGTTTCAATTAATGAAACGGTGCGTTTTGGCCAGGGTCCTTCCCTCCAATTTCAGATCAAACGCTGGCCATTGGATCTTACTGATAGTCAAAGGTCCAAACCACAATGAACGGCTATGATTGCATCTTCCCCAAATAACCTGCAACCTAGGGTTTCACTTCACCATGCGAGCTCATGCACGAGCTACTTTCCCCCTCTCTGTTCTCCATCTCCAAGCCACGAATCATCACGCCATAAACACGAAAGTTGCTCAGGATCTTCCCCTCTACAATCCTATACCACTAGCTCAGTCTGAAACTCACAGAATCTCTCAACCCGATCGAGGTAAAAACTGATCATCATGAAATCATACTGATATGCATCATCACCATTCTTCCCCAAACTTACCCTAAACTAAACTACACCTAATGGAGATTAATTTGATCAATCACGCTGCAATTATGATGCACTAATCTAAGAGATATAAGCACCAACAGTTTGTTACACCTGTCACTAACCATCACCAATCCTTTCCAAAATCATCTAACTTAATCTCCTAACCACCTAGATCAAGTCTACACTAATAAAATCATGTGAAACCAACAGAATCAAGCTAATCGAATGAAAACTTACCTGATGAGAAACCTTGAAAACAGCTATGGAAATGGAAGATATGAAGCTTTTGAGACTTGGATCTTGATTCACCAATTCAATACTCAATTCTGTATGCACAATTTTGGAGGTTCCTTGCTTGAATCATGCAATTCACTTGAACTTGTGATTTTGATGTTGATGAAAGAAGCACTCGAAAATGGATGAGAACTACCAAAACCTTGCTTCAATTATGGTCTATGATGATGATGGAGTAAAATTGAATTGATCTTGATGAAGATTGATGAAGAATTTGAGAGATTTGGAATGAAACTTTTTGAAGAAAGAATGAGAAATCTTGTGGAATTCTTGGTGCAAATGAGGCCAACCCTTGCCAAATTCATCTTTCATGAATATATAGACCCCAATGGTACATTCTAGATCCATCTTGCACATTCCCTTGTTTTCAAACTTTGGCTCATTTTGATTATGTTTCTTAAAAGGTAAGCAACCATGGATAACTTCATTTTTTCCTTCTAAACTCAAAAAAGTGTGTGAACCATTGTTCTTAGAATTGTTTTTCCATTCAAAATCATATATTGGAAGTCTCCATTTGGACTTGTAAATCTCCCAAACCATTTTTCACTTTGAAATTATTCACTTTATAAGCCTTTTTAGTTCATATTTTGACCAATCATGTAACCCCATGCTATGAGCTTCTCCAATAACTTGTGACCTTCTTTCTAGACTTAAAATCCCATTTGGAGCAAGTTTGATGTTGTAAGGTTTTCCATTTGAGGCCTCCTTGTATGAGTTTTGGGTATAGGTTAAAATGACCTGTAATTCACAAATGCCCAAAATACCCTTTGCTTGTCAAGACCATAAGTTGAGTTCTCCACATCATATGAAGGCATACCATACCATTCTAGAAAGCTAAGACAATGAGGAACAACTCTTATGTTGACCAAGAATTCATTTGAAATCTCCTTGAGGGGCAAAACTAGCTTGGAAGTCAAGTCACTTTCACAGACAAAAATTCAGACACCCCAGATGACCTGTAACTTGTAAGGACCATAACTTGAGTTCTATAAATCTCCTTGAGGTCTTCCACCACTCAAATTAAAGGTCTTGAGATCCTCTACAAGTTTCATGTTGGCCAAGAAGCCATTTGAAGCTAGCATTTTGACTTATCTTGCTTGGAAATTTGACCTACTAGGGGATTTTACAGAGAAACCCTAATTTAGTAACTCCTCTTCTCCTTGATTTATCTTGAATTCTCCTTGTCATATCTCCATATCCTTCTTCATATGTCAAATGTTGATCCCCACATCTCTCCAATAGACTTGAATGCCCTCTTAAGTCAGTCAACTGACCTAGGGTTGACCTAGGGTTGACCCAGATGAAACCCTAGTTGACTGTCTTCCACTATAGCTCTTGTGCTTTCATCAATGACTTGCTTTCTTCTCCAAATGACTTTGTAAGTCTCTCATAAGGTCTAGATGCTCTCCATACCTTCACTCCACAGCTCACAACCCTCTTGTTGATCCTCAGATACCCTCAGCTAGGAGATGGACTCAAGGCTTGATCTGCTGAACTCCTTGCTTTCAAATTCTTTCCTGATGACTTGAATGAGATTGAATTGGAATAATAACCTCTTGCTAGGCCTCTAGAGATGAAAATAATGATTGGTCCCCTGTTGAATGACTTGCTATGCTTATGCTATGCAGATGGTTAGTCTATGTACATGACTCTATATGCAAATGCTAATGATAATGAAACATAAATCCAAGGAATAAGGTTGAGCAAATTTTAGGGTGCAACAGTGGTGATAGTCAAAATCAGAGTTATTCCCCGACGAATGATCCGTTGTTACCATAACACTCAGGTTCACTCGACGAATGTCGTTCCCCAAGTAGTGGTGCAGTTTATTTCTGCGGTTGGCAAATTTCAGGGTTTCTTTGGTATTCAACCGTCTCGTACCTCGAATGTTTGAAGGCCGTTCGCTCTTCACCCAGTCGGGTCCAAGCCGCTTGAATAGGGGCAGCTGTTGCACCCTGAAATTTGACCAACTTATTTTACTAGATTTATGTTTCAAGAGCATTGTCATTTGCATAGTAGATAATGTCCATAGTTCAATCATTTGCATAACATGGCATAAGCAAGTCATCCAGCAAAGGGGTCAAGTGCCATTATTCTCTAAAGAGGCACATCAAAAGGGGTTTTATTCAAGCCTAAGTCTATTCAAGTCACCAAGAAAGGAATTGAAGCTTTGAGAGGTTAGAAGGTCAAGTAGTGGATTCCTCCCCTATCTAGGGGTGTTTGAGGATCATCAATGAGACATGAGCTATGAACTGAGGGTATGGAAGGTGTGCTAGCATCATGGAGGGCTTAGAGGGTCATTTTGAAGATGAGCCAAGTCATTGGTGTGATTACAAGAGCTACAGTTGAATGCAGTCAACTAGGGTTTCATCTGGGTCAACCCCAGGTCAACTGAGTGATTGAAGAGTATCAAGGTCAGCTTAGAGGATGTGGGATTCATGGATTGATGTGTGGATACAAGTGTGGTGTTGTGCTGAGGAGAAATCAAGAGGAATCAAGAAGAAGAGGAGTTACTAAATTAGGGTTTCAGTGTAAAAAACCCTAATTTAGGCTTAACTTCCAAGCCAGATAAGTCAAAATGAAAGTTCTAATGGATCCTTGGCCAACATGAAACTTTTAGAGCTTCTCAATACCTTTAATTTGAGTACTAGAAGGCTTCAATAAGATTTGTAGAACTCAAGTTATAGTTCTTGCAAGTTACAAGTCCCCAGAGGACACTGAAATTTATCTGTGAAAGTCACTTGACTTCCAAGCAACTTTTGCCCATCAAGGATTTTTCAAATGGATTCTTGGCCAACATAAGAGTTGTAGATCTTGATCTTAGATTTAATTTGAGTACTATAAGTCCTCAATAGGATTTGTGGAACTCAAGTTATGGTCTTGGCAACTCAGGGGTATTTTGGGAAAGTTGAATTATAAGTCATTTTTCAACATGGACCCAAATCTCCATCTTCCACTCTTCAAATGAAATTTTTCCCAACATGATATGTGTTCCAAATGGCATCTTTAGGCTAGACAAGAGGTCATGGAGAGTTAGAATGGCTTGTAGTCTAGAATGCCCAAAAATGGCTTGAATATGGAAGAATTTCAAATGGATTCATGGAGGGAAAATGCATTTTTCAAGTTATGAGTCCAAAATGCATCATCCAAATACTCAAATTGATTGGAAAACATCTTTTAGAGACAATGACATTAACACTTTTTTGTGTAAAGGTCAGAATGATGGACTTGCTTTGTAAACTTCTTACTTGAATTACAAGTCACATAAGCAAAATCCAACACAAGCCAATTCAAGCTAAGCCAGCCATCCAAACACATTTACCATGACTTGTATGATTGAAAGGGAGAGATTTCAGCTAACTGAAGCAAGGGGATACACGACTGTACCATTGAATTTTCACTTCCATAACAGAAATTTGGATCTCCTGATTTGGGCTTCTATATTGGATCAAAAGCCCATGGATATGTTCTATAAAAGGTTTATAGTGAGTGCAGATAGGAGAGGTTGGTGATTTTGTGCTGTGGAGAGGGAGCCATAACTGAATTTTCCAAGAGAAGTTCAAAATCAGTTTTGGAGTTGGAGAAGAGTTCAAGCCAAATTGAAGATTGGAGAGTGTTCCTAGTGCTTCATTGAAGGTGTTTGCATCAATTTGAAGCTTGTTTCGTGCCTCAAAGACCTTCTGTGGATCTCATCCTTGCAGGTATATAACTTTCCAATTATACATTATTCTAGGCTGAATTAGATAGAAATCTTCTTGTGCTTAGGATCTAGGATAATTAGAGAGCGATTATGGAGAGTTTGGTAGCAATTGATGATGTTAGGTCATGGAGTGCAAATTCTGTTGAGAGGTTGTTATGGTGATCTTGGATGAATTAATCATGTTTGGATAGTGGAAAGTAATCAGTGTAACATGAGGATTCAATCCATAGCTTTAGATTCAAGATTTGTGTTGATCAAGAATTGTGTGTATTCTGAAATTCTATTCATGTTTTAAGAAAGACTGAGATTCAAGGGATTCTGAGGTTGGATTGGTAATCTACGTGGAAAAACGAGCAGGATTGGTATAATTTCTGACTTGGTTGATGACCTGAGAATGGAGGCTCACCGGAGAAGACGATGGCTTCCACCGTGAGCCACCGTCTGGTTATACCTTGGCTCGCCTGAGTGTTTGGGGAAGAAGACTTATGAGCCATCAGATGAAGTGTTGACTTGGACTCAGATGAAGGATCCAATGGCCACGATTGAATTTGGAACTCTGAAGAGAATACACATACAAGACGCAGCGTTTCATTAAACGCTTGGTTTGGGCCTAGCATCACCATTGCTAACCACACCCCCTCCTGGGCCCAACCAGTGTTTTGAGTTGTTTTTAATTACTATTTGACACGCGTGTTTTTCTTTTTTTCATATTTTCATCATTTTCTTCATATTATTTTTTGGTTCTTTGAAAATTCATATAAAATCAAAAAATAATCATTTTGATGTGGGGATTTTTGCTACATTTTATAATTGTCTGAAGAAAATTGTAACAAAATAAAAAAATCATTTTAAGCATTTTCCTATGTTTTGTGATTTTTACATTTAATTGCATTTTATTTTCATTTTGTTTGTACATCTCATTTGGTGAATTTTGTTTGGTCATTTTAATTCATATTTTGATTCCATTCTTTTTGTGGTAGTTAGATTAGAACATTAAGTTCCCCCTGGATTTATTCCACATTTTTGTGGATTAATTTTGATTAATTTTTATTAGAGAGCATTAGGTTAGTATAATTAGGGTTTAAAATCAACATAGGTGCATTCTAACATTTTATTTTGGGATTTTTTAGCATGAATTAGGTCATGGGACATATGGGGTATGTAGGGTAGATATAGAAATCCCCTTACAATAAATATTAGGGTTTTAAATGCTATTTTACTATTTTTAGTATATTTTGCAACTAGAGTGTTTGTTTGGTGTTCCCACTTGGGGTTTATGTTTGTCTGTTTGGGTTTCTGGGCTTTTATTTTGGGGTGTGGGCTTGGTTTGGGCTTGTGGAAGCATGAAGGCATCAATGGAGAAGATTGAATACAAAGATCAAGGTTGATGCATGAAGATTGCTTGGATTGAAGATGCTGATTGAAGACTTAGGAGAAACAGGATAAAATAGGAAGAGCTTAGAATAGACAAATTCTTCTGTCAAACATAGAGTGCATTGTTTGCCTCTATCCTATCCAATGACATAAAGTCCTCCTTGGGAAGCTCCATCTCTCCTTAGGAGGGATGAGTGGTATGCCCAAGTGAGTAGAACTTTGAGGATACCTTTCATTTGCAATGTTAAGTTCTTAGTGATTTCCTTTGGTTGTCATTGAGTTTCTTAACATTATAACCTGATCTTGTTGAATGATTCTCCTTTGGCGGTGCTTGTGAAAGCTTGGTAAAGAGAAATTTGAAGCTTATTGAAGTATATGTTTGAGCTTGTTGAAGCTGGTTGCTTGTTGAAGCTAGGGTTTTACTGTTTGTTGAAGTTGAAGTCAGGAGCTTGCTGAAGCTGGTTACTGGTTGGGGTTTGAGCTTGCTTAAGCTGGGAGCTTGTTGAAGTTGGTGTCCATTGAAGATTGAAAGTTTAGTGAATCTTGAGGGGATAAGAGTATTCATGAAGATGAAGGTTGTTGCTGTCAACGTTTTGTTGGTGAATCAACTGTTGCTGTCAGAGCTATTGCTTGTACTGTGTGCTGTAGGAGTTTGGTGTTGTTGTTTGGGCTGCCTCCTCTGCTTTGGGGTTTTATTTTCTTTGTTGTATTGTTTGTTAATCTCCCCCTTAGGTTTAAAGTGAAGCTGTTCACTTTGCCTATTATTTCCTGTTGCATTCATGCATATTATTGCTTTACTGTATGTATTTGTTTCTTTTGCCGTTTATCCCCTAGGATCTCTGTTTCTCTCTGCGCAGGAGAGAAATATGATAGACATTAGGCTTTCATCCATGCATGATAACATTAGGGTAGTTTTGATTCCCTTTTCAACCATAGGCTTTTTAGAGCTTCTTTCTCTTCTTATCTCAGAACAATTCAAAAACACAGTAATAAGGTTAATCGATGTCGTACGTTACGAGCCTTAAGCTATTTGAGGAAAGGTTGCTGGAGGGTCACTCTTCAGTAATCTGATTGCTTAGTGTGTTACCCTTAGGGTGACATACGACGTAGTCACTCTCAAATCATAGTCTCTAGTGTGTCAGAGATTGCAAACAAACTAAAAAACACTTCTTTCGTAAAAGATTCAAAACAAACATCAAAGTGTCATTTTTGTCCGCTTGGACTCTTAATCAAGAGGAACCCTTTTTGAAGGTAATAAAAAACAGTCAGACAAGCTTGTGTCTTCCGTAGCCTGAACTACGTTTGCTCTGATCTTTCATGCTGTATGAAAGTACATAGGCATATGATGCGATATCCTAGCGAGCAACCTTCCCCTCCTTTCCCGTAGGTAGGCGAACTACGTTGGCTCTGATTTCTCGTTCCAGACGGGAATACGTAGGCATAAAGTGCGATACTTTGCCGAGTCATTTTATTTTCTTTTAACCCTTGACCTGTAGAATAGATAGAATAACAATCCGTACTAGAAAACAAGCGTGGATCCCGTCGAGTACGACAGACGTGAGGGGTGCTAATACCTTCCCCTTGCGTAACCGACTCCCGAATCCAGGATTTGGTTGCGATGACCATTCCTTTCCCGTCTTTGCGGTAGGTTTACTTCGAGCGTTTCCTTTCCCTCCGTTGGGATAAATAACGCACGGTGGCGACTCTTCTGTTCAGCCGGCGCCGATTTTCGCAGTAGCGACACCAGTCAATATCCTCCACTGATAGACTCATCAAACGCTCGGACCACTCAGTTGTGGCTGCAGACAAAACAAAGGGACCCCTCTTGGGCAGATGACTATCAAGCCATTTATAAAGCAGGGGCACACAGCACGAGACATTCTTACCCCTCCTGTTCTCGTTTTTGTAGTGGATGGAATGGTAGACATCTCCTATCAAGGTAGGGACTGGATTCCCTGATGCAAAGATGCGGAAGGCGTCGAAGTCTACAAAGTCGGGCATATTGGGGAACAGAATGATGCCATATATGCACAGAGAGAGAATGGCGTTGAACACGACCCAACATCCGTCTTTGGCGCACTGCTGAGCCTTTCCCACTAAGAACTGCAAGGAGAAACCGGGAACCTTATTCCAACTAGACAATACCAACTCGGAGGCATCCATATGAAGTGACGGAGCTAGAATAGCCAGATTAGGCTCAGCATCCATATGAACAAAAGGCATCTGCCTCTTAATAGGCACACCTAGCAAATCAACATACTCCTCTAGTGTGGGTGCGAGAACAAAATCCTGGAAAGTAAAGCATCTCAACGGAGGATCGTAGAATTGCAGTAGAGCGTGCAACCCATTCAACTCGAACGCAGAAGGTTTACGAACCAAACTGAGCAATTTGCCGTAAGATTTTATGAACTCATCTCTCACAGAATCATCTGCTAAAGCAATCAAACCAGTCAGCTGAACCACATCAGGGGCAGGGAGCTTGTATGCCACGGTCTTCCTCAGAGAACCCATAACAATACAGTAGAAGGCCAGAAATCCTTTATCGGGGGAAACGGTACCTGCAACACAGACACACGTTAATGAAATGCGAATGGGTATGCAAAGAAATGTAAAATGCAATCATGCAGCAGGAGATCAAGGCAACTGTGCTGTGGAGATTATGTATCAACAAAACCATAATCCTGCTCTATCAAGAACAACCACTATCTCTGATAAGAAGAAAACCCTGGTATCGGACCACAAATCTGCTCCGTCAAGAACACACACACATAGGACCATAAATCTGCTCTGTCAAGAACAAACATCTGATAATAAGGACCTCTGATACAGGACCACAAATCTTCTCTGTCAAGAACAAACATCTGATAATAAGGACCTCTGATACAAGACCAAAACTCTGCTCTGTCAAGAACAAACATACATCTGATAATGAGATCCTCTGATCCCAATCACAAACCTGCTCTATCAAGAACAAATACACATCTCTCAATATAAGGTCCTCTGATACAGGACCATAACTCTGCTCTGTCAAGAACAAACATCTATCTGAAGGTCAAAGTTTCCAGGTAGTCTGAAGGTCAAAGTTTCCTGCAACAAACCCAACCCTGCTCACAGGTATGGACCTAAACTGACTCAAGTTCGGCATCCGATGCGGTCATCAGCGTCATAGACATTCAAGAGGGGTGATACGATACCCGGAAGGTGTGGCATCACCAGCTCATGAAGCGGCCTCACTCGGCTGAATCCCAAATGATCGGTCCCCAGAGTCGACAATCCTCCAAACCAACAACCCCCTCAACCCAAAGGGTTGAAAAAGAAGTCAACCGGGAAAACCTCGTTTGAGCGTGGATTTCATGAGACACTAGTGCCTGCCAAGCAAGCACGCGCCCACTAATTTCCACAACTAATGCTAAGTTCACTCAAGCCTGGGTCTGGCTTCTCACTCATCAAAATGCCCCTCCCACAACAACATAGATAATCATATTATACTGAAAATAAAGTGCGGGAAATAAAATGCGATAAGTAAACACAACCCAACAAGTAATCATACAAGCGCTAGGATTGACTCGCATAGGGAACCGGAGAACCAGAGATTCTGGGTTCGATCCCCAGCAGAGTCGCCAGCTGTCGCTTCTGCGAAAATAAGGTGCCGACAAAACAGAAGAGTCGCCACCTTTTGTTATTTATCCCTCAGAGCGGTAAACAGAGACAGGTAAAGCATCAGCTTACACAGTAAACAGTAAACGACTGTAAAATGCATGCAATGCAAGTGAGGGAGGAAATGTGTGTGGGGCATCAGCCTCCACAAGCTCATCTCAACCTCAAGCCAGATATGAATAACTGCAATCATACAGAGGAAACATGCTATCAAGCAAAATATAATAACTGCAATCATACAGAGGAAATAACATAAGATGCTATCAAGCACACCCAAACCACATGGGCAAGGGAGCTGGGCTCTACCGAATACCCGCAAGCAAAGCCATACAGTAACAATACAAGCAGAGGGAGCAACTCAACCTCTAGTGCAATCATGCTCCTAGATCAAATCATTCTAGATATGAACTTATTCTAATGCATCAAGCAAGTCAAACAAGGCACAACAACACAGAAAAGAAAACAGACAAGAAAGCAGATCAACAACTCTCTCAACTCCAAGCTTCAGCTCTTCTAACAGCGATCCAGTCTTCAGACTTCAACCACCCTTCAAGGCTATCATCTTCCATGACAAGTATCAACTTGCTTCTCCAAGGTTTCAATCCATCAAACCCAAGTATCAACTTGCTCTCTCTTCTCCAAGCTTCAGCTCCTCAGTCAATTCTACCTTTAGGCTTCACTCTTAACTACAAGTATCAATTGATTCCTTCAGGCCCTCCAAGCATCAATGTAAGTATCAACTCATCCTTTATTCCTCAAGCCTCAGCTCTACACTCAATCTCAATTGAATCCTCTTCATAAGTATCAACTTGGTTCTCAAGCTTCAGCTCTCTTTGCTTTACCAGTATCAACTTGGTCTTCTTCTCCTACAAGCTTCAGCTTCTCAGAGTAGTCTTCAATCACCTGGAAGTGTCAACATCATCCTTCAATTCTTTTTCAAGCCTCAGCTCTTCATTCAATCTCCATTGGGTCTTCAAGTATCAACTTGCTCTACAAGCTCTTCAAGCTTCAGCTGAAATGGAAATGCTCAAGGAATCATCCTATTCCACACTCTTCAATGAAGTTCTCATCTTCAAACTCAAGTCCAACATCTTCAACATACTCAAGCCAGGAGACAATTGATTTAACAGAATGAGTGGAAATGATAAACAACTTACTTACAACCAAAGGAAGCCTGTAAGGGTTCATCATTATGAGAGACTGGTTCCCTCAAAGTTCTACTTCCCAGATAAAGCCACTCATCCATCCAAAGGAGGGATGTGAATATCTTGGAAGGACTTTTAGTCATTAGGAGGAATGGAAGCACAAGATACTTTCCATATTTGTGAAAGAAGTCATCCTAATTCTAGGGCTCTCCCTATGTCTCCTACCTCCTAAATCTTCATCAGACACCTTCAGGCACAAACAACTCCAAGCTCCAAGAAACTTCAAGCAACTTCAAGCATCCTCACCTTGTCTTCAAGTTGTCTTCAATCTCAACCAAAGGCAAACAAAGAAAAACCCTAATCTAAGGGACCTAAAGAAGTTAGTCTAGTTGAGTTAGTGCCTTAGAATCATCTAAAACTAGCACCTAAACTAAAATCAAACAAAAATAGGAAACTATCCTATAAATTTCTACAAAAATTCCTAAGGGATCCTAATTCAATTAAGAATGCCTCATACAAAAACCAGGGACTAAATCATCTATTAAGCCCTAAAATTAAATCCTAAACCATAAGGTATCAACCATAAACCCTAACAATGGAGCTTCTAAAGGTTTCAACCTAAACTAACACCTAGGTTCATCACAAAAATGTGATCAAAATGCTATGGGAGCATACATGTCTAAACTAATCACACACAAAAAAATTAGCTCAAGAATCATCACCAATTAATCACACAAAATTAGGTATCAAACATAACCATTTTAATATCAATTAAAATATAAAATTCCCATAAAACCCGAAGATGCATGAAATGAAAATATTTTTTCTCTAAAAAATACTAGACTCAATCATGAGTAAAATCCAAAACGAATGAGATTAATTGGATTAATTTTCAATTTTATATGATTTTTTTAAGAACCATGAATAAAATGAGAAAATAAAAGAAAATCAAACAAAATAATCACACGCGCGGTGCAAATAGCAATGACAATCAGTTCATAACATGAATTGGGCTCGCTGGGGGGTGTGGATAACAGTTTGAACTTAAGCCCAAAACCAACTAGTAAGTGAAACGCATCGTTTCACTTACTCAGACTCCTTCATGAATTCCAATTAATCCTGGCCGTTGGATCACTCTTCTAGTCAAAGTCCTCACCACATCCAATGGTGCTAACATCATCTTCTTCGTTTGAACCAAAAATGGAGGGATAACGCCATTGAAACAGAGCTCAAACATCAACCTTCTCCTCACTCGGGCTCCCTCAAATCTCCATCAAAATCCATGATCCAAAGCACTAAATCACTCTAAATCTCCCCCTGAGTCTAACCCTAGCCTCAGAATTCATTGAATCAACCTCTAACCTAAAACACGATCAAGAATCAAAATTATGCTCATACCTCAATTGTCACCATTCTTCAAATTGAAAGGTTCAAAATGTTCACCATATTACCCTGATCAGTTCTTGCTATAATACTCATATTATCTCTCAATATCCATCATGTTCTTGATCCAAACAGAAATTGTGTCACCTCATTGATCATCATGAAATCTTCTATAAGTTTCCAGAAACGATCTCCTAACCACATACTATCAATCTAACCTAACAAATTAACCTAATTCTTCTTAAATTAAGGTGAGGGATGAAAGTTTCAAACCTGTGAATTCTTGAGTAACAGATGTAGCAATTCTTCATTTCAACCCTTCTACAGCTCCAAAATCATTCAATGTACCAAGTTCTTGCTTCTGTATGCAAGAGAATTGATGGAAACCGCCTGGAACTCCAAATTCGATGATGACTTGCAGGGCTGAAATTCAATTGCTCATACACGATTCAGCCATGGATTTGCTATGGAATTGATCTGGAATCATTCAGTATCCTCCATAGAAGTTGTTGAAATCAAAAGAAAGGAAGAAGATGGTGTGGAATGCAGAATTCGATTTCAATTTGCAATGAACAAAGTGAAGTTGCAAACTCTCTCCTCTCAATCAATTCTCACCAACCTTGCACTTGAACCCCTTCTAATCAATATATAGGACATGTTGGAGCTCTCTAGAACCTTCTGGAATCATCCAAGGAGATGTTGAATTTCTCATGTCATCCAAAATCTCATCTCATGCCATACTCACCCCAATTTTGTTTCCCTTGTTGCAGCAGCTTGTTATGATCCTAAAATCTCCCCAAGTGAGATATTAGAGGTGTTACAAGGCCTTGGCAGCTTGTGTATTGATCTCTCATATGTTTTGCAAATGTTACTTAATATGCAAGCAACTAACTTTCAAAGCAAGTCCACAAATTAGACCTCAAATCAAAATTATGGCTAAATCAATGTTCTTAAAAGGTTTTTTAGAGTTAAAATGATATATCACATGCCATGGTTTGGATGTGTAGATTGAAAATATCAATTTCCAACTTTGGTTTATTTAACTTATACCCTTATTCTAGGTCATTTTTGCAACTTTGGGATACAAGTATTTCCAACATCTCATGACCTCCTTACTAGCTTTAAAACATCATTTTGAACAAGTTTTATGTTGAACATTTTCCCATTTGAAGCTTGGAAATGGGAGTTATAGCCTTATGCTTGGAATGACCTGTAATCTCCAAATGACCAAAATGCCCTTGACTTGTCAAAGCCATAACTTGAGTTCTACAAATCCTATCAAGGACTTCTAGTACTCTCTAGAAAGCTAAGAGAATAAGGAACAACATTCATGTTGACCAAAAGTTCATAGGAATCATCCTTCTTGGGTAAACATTTGATGCAAGTTGGGTAACTTTCAAGCCCCCAAATTCACATACCTCAGATGACCTGTAACTTGTCAAAGTCATAACTTGAGTTCTACAAATCCTATCAAGGACTTCTAGTACTAAAATTAAAGCTAAGCTCATGCTCTACAACATTCATGTTGGGGGCAAGATGATATGACAATCACATCTTGAGCTAAACTGCCTTGAAGACAGGGGTCAAACTAGGGGATTTTACACTATCAAGCCTTAGAAACCCTAGCTTGAAACTTCTCAAACTCTTCAATCATGATGAGTTGACCTTTAAATCATCCTTATAGCATATCAATGCATCAATCCATGATCACATGGCTCTTGGATTAGGTCTCAACCCTCCCCAAATCATCAGTTGACCTAGGGTTGACCCAGTCAAACCCTAATTGCACCACTCATGGCTGAGTCTTCTTAGTCTTGCCCAATGACCTGTCTAGGCTTCATGATGGCTTTCAAGACATCTCATAAGCTCTCTCAAGGCTTCAAGTACATCTTCTGGGCTTCAGAATCATCTGAGGACTTCCACAACTTTCAAGTTAGGAGGCACACACCCTCTTGGCTTCAACCATTCTCTCTGAGGATCTTTTGACTTCTCTAACAAGGATATCAACCCTTGAACACTTGAATAAGCTTCTTATATATATTCATAGACTTGCATAATCCTTGATTAGTAATCATACCTCTTGATCTCCTGCACACATGTCAATGAAATGCAAATGATAATGCTAATGTGAATGAAATGAAACATAAGCTAGGTAAAGAAATGTTGGGCAAATTTTGGGGTGCAACACATGGTTAGCCTTAAAATACCATTTTGAGCAAGTTTTGTGTTGGACAAAACTCCATTTGAAATGTGCCAGATAGAGAAAATGACCTATAATGCCACATGACCTACAATCTTACTTTCCCAAAATACCCCTGACTTGTAAACCTCATAACTTGAGTTCTACAAATCAGATGGAAGACTTCTAGTACAATTTCGAAGGCTAATATCAAGCCCTACAACTTCCATGTTGGCAAAAAGTTGAGGAGAAACATCCTTCAAGGTCAAAAGTTCCTTGGAAGTTGGTTGACTTTTGCAGACAAATTTCACATTCATTTGATGACCTGTAACTTGTCTGGATCATAACTTGAGTTCTATAAATCCAACCAAAGACTTCTAGTACTCAAATTAAATCTAAGAACATGCTCTAAAAGTTCCATGTTAGCCAAAAGTTGAGATGAAACTTGTATCTTGAGATACGTGGTCTTGAAGTCAGGCACTAAATAGGGGATTTTACCCTGAGAACCCTAGTTTAGCAACTCCTCACACTTTGAATTATTCTTGGATTGGTCTTGGAATATCACCTCATGTATCTCAACACAACTTTCCTTCATAAAAAAGAATTAGAAATGAGTCTTAATCTCCTTCAATTGCCCAGTTGACTCAAAGTTAACCAGATGAAAACCCTAATTGTAACATCTTCAACTGTGGCTCTTCACCCTTAGCATAATGACAAAACTGAGCTTTCTCATGACCCTCAAGGCACTCCATGAGCTCTATCCACACACTTTATCCATTATCAAGGCCTCACAACCCACTGATGGTCTTCAATTGGCCCCCCAAGTTAGGAGATGAACCACATACCAATATCCAAACTTCTCAAGAACACAACCAACTTTCTGATGACTTTGGTGACCTCTCAAGCTTGAATAAGACCTCTAGATAGGATCCTCTTGATATAAACCACACTTGATCCCTTGGTAAATGAATAATGCTATGCTATGCAAACGCTAGATCAATGATATGCTAATGCAATGAAACATAAACCAAGTGAGAAAAAAGGTTAGGCAAATTTTGGGGTGCAACAGCTGCCCCTATTCAAGCGGCTTGGACCCGACTGGGTGAGAAGCGAACGACTTTCGAACAATCAAGGTAAAAGACGGTTGAATACTAACGAACCTGGAAATTTGCTAACCGAAGAAATAAACTGCGCAAACTGCTTGGGGAACAAAAATCCAGAGAATTGAATCTGGTTGTCACGACAACAAACTGATCAATTATCTGATACAGAACCTGATTTCAATATCAACAACCTGTGTGACACCACAGGCATTGAATCCAAACAATCAATCTTCAAATATACGCTACAATAAGCGGGCACCATGCCACATGACCATATCAAAATATTATCCTTGACCTTCCATTTCCGAAGAAACGAGCATGCACTACGTAAAAGCGCGATATCAATATCCTTGATCTTCCATTTCCGTAGAAACGGGCATACGCTAAATAAAAGCGCGAACCGTCAGTATCTCTGACCTTCCATTTCCGTAGAAACGGGCATACACTAAATAAAAGTGCAAACTGTCAATATCTCTGACCTTTCATTTTCGCAGAAACGGGCATACACTAAATAAAAGTGCGAACTGTCAATATCTCTGACCTTCCATTTCCGCAGAAACGGGCATACACTAAATAAAAGTGTGAACTGTCAATATCTCTGACCTTCCATTTCCGCAGAAATGGGCATACACTAAATAAAAGTGCGAACTATCTATATCTCTGACCTTCCATTTCTGCAGAAACGGACATACACTAAATAAAACTGCGAACTGTCAATATCTCTGACCTTCCATTTCCGTAGAAACGGGCATACACTAAATAAAAGTGCGAACTGTCAATATCTCTGACCTTCCATTTCCGCAGAAATGGGCATACACTAAATAAAAGTGCGAACTATCAATATCTCTGACCTTCCATTTCCGTAGAAACGGGCATACGCTAAATAAAAGTGCGAACCGAGCATCCAAAGACTTGAACAAGCAACTCTGCGGGGAAATTCTGATGTCAGCTGCCAGACATCCATCTTGAACAAGAATGGGTAACAACTTCGAAGGTATAATCATGAAATCATTCCTTTTAAAATGCTGACGCAACAACAATCTGAGGAAAACTCCGTTGGGGAAGAAGAGAAACTTAACCAAGCAACTTTGATAAAGGCACACATGATAGGACGAACGTTATCATCACATATCTCATGCCAAAAATTTGAATACTCGAAAACCATCCTGAACAAGAATTCCAATTACCTGCAGGGAACAACACCTGAAAACAAAGAGGTACCCAACCTGGCTTATGTTTCAAAATGCACATGTTTGAAGAAATAGCGTAATGCTCCATACAGAATGGCAATGCTACGCGTTTGGGTAGATGCTATGCACAATGCAAATGCAAAGAGGCGTTCCAGCAAAATAAATGTCGGAGGAACGAAACCAAACTTCCGCTGGGGGAAGAAACAATCATGTTGGGGATAACTTAACAAATCCGGAGTTACGAACTCTGCAGAGGCTGATCAACCAATTGGAGGAAAGACAACCTGCTGGAGAACAAAAAGAACAGTCCTGCGTGGGGATGATCCTCACAAACCACCGACAACCTAGTTATACCCTGTGAGGACCTCACTTGGGATTAAATGTGCACATGACCAACTGTTGGGCATCCACACGTCTTCCTGACTACCTACTAGCCTGCATCCAACTCTTCTGTGGATACAATGCAAACTCTATCTGTTGGGGAGGAATAAGTTTCCCATAAAACCTGCTCCTACGTTAAGGGACTTCGGTTGGGGAAACACGATCCCTTGGTTGTTTGCTCCGAAGGTAATGACCCTGCAAACGATGAACAAAACAAGACAATTCTACACAAAAGGAACTATCTTGGTCAATATCTGTGACAATTATTCAATTAATTCAAAGTTTTAACAATTATTGGCCAATGCCTGCAAGTTTATGCACGTGCAATTTTATCAAAAACATCGGCGTTTTCCACAAACAAAATAGTAAAAGTTAAAACAAGAAACAAACCTCAAGTACTGAACAGTATGCGTTTATTGATAACGGGCCTGTAAATAGGCAAAGTTTTTATAGTGGATGCAGCTCCTGAAAAGAGGAAGTTACAAAAATAAATACAAATATGTACACAGGTACAAAGAAATTTGTATACATGTCGGCAACGTGGTACAGACACACACCATGAGCTAATCCTCCTATGACTCGCCTGACCCCGACGCTTTCCCGATACTCCGTCCTCGGAAGAAACTGACTTAGATAATCGACCCTCAGGTACTCCCAAACCACTAAGCAATGCAGTATCAAACTCGGACCGCAGTCATTTTCTTTTTCAATCCCTAACTTTTGCTTGAATCGCCCTTTCGGGTTTTCAATTCACCGGGATACCCTTTTTTGCCGAAGTTGCCTTTTCAGGTTTTCGGCTTCGCGGGTGTAAATCTTTTCAATTTTATCCCTAATTTTTGCCCGAACCTTTTCTTTTTCTTGTTGGTTCGCCGGGATGCCCCATTTTTGCTTGGACTTTCTTTTTTTTGTCCAGCGGGTCTCTTCAAGAAAAGTATTTTTTAACTGCGTCCGAGTTCACAGGGGATGTAAAATCCTCGCCATCCACGGTGGATAACAGTAAGGCTCCTCCAGAGAAGACCTTTCGAACGATATATGGACCTTCATAGTTGGGAGTCCATTTGCCCCTGTGTTCTGATTGTGGTGGGAGAATTTTCTTCAGCACAAGATCGCCCGTCTAAAAGCTTCGAGGGCGCACCTTCTTATCAAAAGCTTTCTTCATCCGGCTCTGATATAACCGACCATATGCATAGATGCTAGTCTCTTTTCATCCATCAAACTGAGCTGATTCAGTCTATTCTTTATCCACTCTGCCTCATCTAGTTGGACATCGAGCAAAACTCTCAAAGAAGGAATCTCAACTTCCAATGGTAGGACAACCTCCATACCATACACCAGTGAGAAAGGTGTTGCCCCGGTTGATGTGCGTACCGTCGTACGATAACCGTGTAATGCGAAGGGCAACATCTCGTGCCAGTCTTTGTATGTTACAACCATCTTCTCAACTATCTTCTTGATGTTCTTGTTGGCCGCTTCGACAACGCCATTCATCTTGGGCCGATAGGGAGATGAGTTGTGGTGCTCAATCTTGAAATTCTGGCACAATTCCTTCATCATCTTATTATTCAAGTTCGAACCATTGTCAGTAATGATTCTTTCGGGAATCCCGTATCTGCAAATGATGTCCTTTTTAATAAACCGGGCTACTACTTGCTTGGTAACATTGGCGTAAGACGCTGCTTCGACCCATATGGTGAAGTAATCGATAGCTACCAAGATGAACCGGTGTCCGTTGGATGCGGTGGGCTCAATTTTGCCAATCATATCAATGCCCCACATGGAGAAAGGCCACGGGGACGCCATAACATTCAAAGGGCTTGGCAGCACCTGAATCTTATCTGCATAGATATGGCATTTATGGCATTTCTTCGCAAACTTGAAACAATCTTTTTCTATCGTCAGCCAATAATACCCCGCTCGTAATGACTTTCGAGACATAGCATGTCCGTCGGCATGCGTGCCGAAGGTACCCTCGTGGACTTCCTCCATAAGCAGATTAGCTTCTTTCTCATCCACACATCGCAATAGCACCAAATCATGGTTTCTCCTGTACAAAACACCATCTGGATTCAAGTAGAAATTGCCAGCCAATCTCCTAAGAGTCTTCTTATCGCGGCTGGATGCCCCAGTCAGATACTCATGGTTCTTTAGGAAATTCTGGATATCAAAATACCACGGCTTTCCATCGGAAGCTTCCTCAATGGCGAATACGAAAGCGGGCCTATCAAGGCGAGAGATAACTATTCTGGGAGCGTCATCCCAGAAGATAACTTTGTACATCGAAGACAATGTTGCAAGAGCGTTAGCCATCTGATTTTCTGCCCGCGGCACATAATGAAATTCTACTCTATCAAAGAAAGGAAACAACCTCCTTGCATAATTCATGTACGGTATCAGATTAGGTTGACGAGTCTCCCATTCTCCCTTGATCTGGTTCACGACTAGTGCGGAGTCTCCATACACATCAAGATTTTTAATCCTCAAATCAATAGCCTCCTCGAGACCCGTGATACACGCCTCATATTCAGCCTCATTATTGGTAACTGGAAATGTCAATCTGGCAGTGAACGGGATGTGAGTCCCATGGGGAGTAGTAATGATTGCCCCAATTCCACTTCCGTATGAATTAACGGCATCGTCAAAAATCAATTGCCATTGGGAACTCCGTTCAGGATCTTCACCATGCAACAGCTCCTCGCAGTCTTTCATCTTCAGGTACATGATATCCTCGTCAGGAAAATCAAACTTCATTGGCTGGTAATCATTGATTGGCTGCTCGGCAAGGTACTCTAACAGTACGCTACCTTTGATAGCCTTTTGCGAAACATACTGTATATCGTACTCTGTCAGTACCATCTGCCATCGGGCAATCCTTCCTGAAAGCGCCTGCTTTTCGAAGACATATTTGATCGGATCCATCTTCGAAATCAGCATGGTTGTATGATTTAGCATGTATTGTCTCAGACGTTTGGCAGCCCAAGCAAGTGCACAACACGTCTTTTCGAGCATTGAGTAACGGGATTCACAATTTGTGAACTTTTTACTCAAATAATAGATCGCATGCTCTTTTCGTCCAGTCTCGTCATGTTGACCGAGAACACAACCCATGTTGTTCTCAAGAACCATCAAGTACATGATCAGCGGTCTGCCGACTACTGGGGGTATCAATATCGGAGGTTCCTGCAAGTACTTTTTTATTTTCTCAAACGCCTTTTGACAATTTTCATCCCAGACAATCGCCTAATCTTTTTTCAACAATTTAAACATTGGTTCACATGTGGCTGTGAGATGAGATATGAACCGGGCAATGTAGTTCAACCTCCCCAAAAAGCCACGAACCTCTTTCTCTGTTTTTGGCGCTGGCATTTCTTGTATCGCTTTTATTTTTGCAGGATCAACCTCATTTCCTCTTTCACTAACAATGAACCCCAATAGCTTTCTAGATCTCACCCCGAAGGTGCACTTATTAGGATTCAGCCTCAGCCTGAATTTCCTAAGCCTCTCAAACAATTTAAGAAGATTCACCAGATGCTCTTCCTCCGTCTTGGATTTGGCAATCATATCGTCAACATAGACCTCAATCACTTTATGCATCATGTCATGAAAGAGTGTCGTCATAGCATGCTGATATGTTTCCCCCGTGTTCTTCAAACCAAAGGGCATCACTTTGTAGTAGAACATTCCCCACGGGGTAATGAAAGTTGTTTTTTCCATATCCTCCGGCGCCATCTTAATCTGGTTATAGCCCGAAAAACCGTCCATGAAGGAAAACACAGAGAATTGAGCCGTATTGTCGACCAATACGTCAATATGAGGAAGCGGGAAGTCATCCTTAGGGCTCGCCTTGTTCAGATCCCGATAGTCAACGCACATCCGTACCTTACCATCTTACTTAGGTACAGGTACTATATTGGCGACCCAAGGAGGGTAAGTCGTAAAAGCTAGGAAACCAGCATCCCACTGTTTTTGTACTTCCTCTTTAATCTTTACGGCCATATCTGGTTTCGTTCTTCTGAGCTTTTGCTTGACCGGCGGACATTCCTCACGCAATGGCAAGTGGTGGACCACAATATCAGTGTCTAACCCAGGCATATCATCATAAGACCAAGCAAATATGTCACTATACTCTCGAAGCATCTCGACAAGTCTTCGCTTGATATCGCTTTGTAGCGTAGCCCCTATCTGAACATTCCTGACAACTTCTTCAGAACCCAAATTAACGACCTCAATTTCCTCCTGATGAGGCAGAATGAACTTCTCTTCTTCTCTCAAAAGTCGAGCCATCTCTTCTGGTAAGTCTTTGTCCTCAACAATCTCTTCCTCGGCTTGAAATATCGGGTGCTCAAAGTCGAAGTGAGTCATAGGGAGTTCTTGATCGGTGTCATATGAAATATGGATCCTGCAAGAGAAATGGTTAAATGCTTCAAAAGATATGCAAACAAAGCACACAACCACATTGCCATTTTATTGTTGAAAATAAAAATAGAAAAACAATGATCACAAGATTTGCATGAGAAAAACGCCTTTATTTGATGATTAAAACAAAGCATACACATAAACAAGTAGGCCCTGAAATAAAATCACTATGCCCCGGGTAGGACATAGGATTGTACAATAATCGAAAAAACAAGGCATTATTGTTTCGTCGTCACTTGAATAAAGTCCTGAGTAGACCAGTTGCATAGGCCTTGTCCTGGCTCGCTGGGCTTGATCCATGAATCCATGTCACAACCGCTATCTCCATCTTCACTGTTAGACAAAGCATTAATCGTTTCGAAACTGACTTCTCCTGGAGTGAACACAATCGGCCCCTTGAACTTTGGCGCGCTCTGCGATGAAGATGACGACGACGATCGATATCCTAAGCCAAACATGTCCTGCTTAACAGGAATCTCCAGAACTTGACCCCAACCTTTAGTCTCCCCGGCCTGAACTACCGCTTGGGCTTCTATGTATGAAGGCATAGCCACCTATGGCCCATTGCTTATGACAGGAGATTTGTCTCTAATCTGCACCCCTTTAAAAGCTTGGCACAATGTCTCATGGATCTCACCATCCACTTCGACATATTTGAACGACGACAGGTGACTTACCAAGATATCTTCCTCCCCACACACGGTGAAAATGCTACCACCGACCATATACTTGAGCTTTTGGTGCAGCGTAGACGTTACAGCCCCTGCAGAGTGAATCCAAGGTCATCCAAGAAAACAGCTATAAGCTGGATGAATGTCCATGATGTAAAACACAGTATCAAACACCTCTGGACCGACCTGGATTGGCAAAGTAAATTCTCTAAACACGGACCTTCTAGTCCCGTCAAAAGCTCTCACCACTAAGTCACTTGGCATGCATATTATGCCTCAGGTATCTAGCTTCAACAGCGCCTTCTTGGGCAAAACATTCAGGGACGAACCAGTGTCAACAAGGACATGAGACATAATAGTGCCCCTACACTCAACTGAAATATGCAACGCACTATTGTGGTTGCGGCCCCTGGGTGTTAAATTAAAATCTATAAAGCCAAGGCCATGCCCCGTGTTCACATGCGCAATCACTCCTTCGAGCTGATTGACGGATATCTCCTGGGGTACATAGGCAGTGTCAAGAGCTTTTAGCAAAGCGTTCCGATGGGCCTCGAAACAAAGCAACAATGACAAAATCGAGATTTTGGAAGGCGTCTACTGCAAATGATCAACAATTTTATAATCACTATTCCGAATTAATCTCATAAATTCTTCCACATCTTTAGTCAAAGACTCTTTTTCCTTCTCTTGAGAAGGTCCTTCCTCATTGACTTTGCCTTTCCCGTTGTCAATTCTCTCAGCTTCTACTTCTGGTGACGTAAAAATTCTACCGCTGCGGGTTATGCCCCCCGCTCCCACAAGGTTATCAACTGACCCTACCGACGGGCTTTCCAGGTTAATCTTTTCTCCATTGCAGTAAACTTCCACCCCATAGTTCCAAGGGATGGATTTAGTGCTTTCATATGGAATGGGTCTAGCTTTGGTTATGGTGATAGTCGGCCGCTTAGGAGGCACCGATATCGTGACAGTCTTAAATGGGATCGTAACAGTTGCAACTTTGCCCTGTTTTTCAGCTATTGCCTCAACAGGCTTCTCTTCAGCAGTACGGTAGAATTGCAGCGTTCCTTCATCAATCAGACCTTGAATACCTCTTCCCAAACTATCACATCCCTCAGGCCGGGCTAAACAGTCAACACAATTTGTATCACAACCAGGGAATACTCCCCCTTTCAGCAACCTGCTCTTTACACAACCCAGAGGCGTCTTCAAATCATCTACATTCATAACCAAATTCAGACTGGTATCTTCCAATATTGCCCCCACCTGTGCAGATCCGTGAGACGACATCGGATTTTTCTCAATGTTGGGTGCCTCATTACCAAAGTTTATAGCTTTACTATCTATCAAATCCTGAACCTTGTGCTTGAATGCTTGACAATTATCTATGCTATGACCGGGTGCCCCAGAGTGGAATTCACAATGTGCATTGGCATTATAACCAAAAGGAGGTGTGCCTTTCGGTGGAGCTAACATCCTTTTCTCAACAAGCTGTAATTGTAATAGACTCTGAAGAAGATGAGTATACGGTAGTGGAGGCACATTAAATACTCTTTTCACGGCCCTATCCCGACCTTGGAACCTTTGTGGAGCAGAATTTTGTTGTCCCTGTTGCTGCTGTGGCTGTTGTTGTTGTTGAGGTACAGGAATTGTCACACTAGCGACCTGCTGCCTGCGCCAATTCTGACTTCTATCCCTTCTCCGATCACTACATACCGAATTAGTGTCTCCCTGCTTTTTATTTCCAAAGGCCCTTTTACCACCTCCAGCTGAGGTTGATTCTCCTGCTTGAATCTTACCGATCTTGATGCCATTCTCTATACGCTCTCCTAAGAGTATCATATCAGAAAAACTATCCGTCATGCAATTGAGAAGCCTGTCATAATACAAACCAGAGAAAGTGCCCACAAAAAGATCCACCAACTCACGCTCTACCATGGGTGGTTGCACCCTAGCTGCAAGCTCACGCCACCTCTGGGGGTACTCTTTAAAACTCTTGCCATTCTTCTGAGAAAGATTTTGAAGTTGGACCCGGTTTGGCGCAAGGTCGCTGTTATATTGATAATGCCTTACAAAGGCCTCCGCCAACTCTTTCCATCTACCAATCTGAGTGGGATCTAATCCCATATACCATTCCAATGACGGTCCAGACAAGCTATCCTGGAAAAAATGCATCAGCATCTTTTCGTCATCAGAATAGGCAGACATTCTCCGTTAATAAGACCGTACATGAACTCTTGGGCAAGTATCCCCCTTATACTTGTCGAAAGTAGGCGCTTTGAACTTGAGTGGCACCCTCAAGCCAGGAACCAACCCCATATTAGCCATGTCCAACCCCATGGAATTCTAATTGGCGAGACCTCTCACTTGTTCCTCCAACATCTTGAACCTTCAGTCATTGTCTGTGGGCATCTCAAGATCCCTGCCTGGCGGAGGGAAAGAATCTTCTTGACGATCCTCGCCTCAGTGAGAATCCCCATTATCATACCCAACATAAGCAGCATTAGGACCATAGCCATTCTGATTGAACCTGTGACCATACCCCACATTACCAAAACCCTGATTGCCAGCACCCGGCCCAAAACCAGCGTTGTAGGCGCCCATTCCAACACCATTATTGCTTGCGTTGCCAAAACCTACATTGCCAAAGCCTTGATTATCATAGCCTTGATTGGCACCACCAAAACAAGCATTGCCAACACCAATACCTACACAAGTGTTCCCAGCACCAACACCAAAACCAACATTCCCAGTTCCGACATTAAAACCAGCATTTCCAGCTCCAACATTACCGTTGGTTTCCACATGCCCGTTACCATTACCAGTCACATTCCCATTCCCAGCTCCATTACCATTCTCAGTAGTATTGAGGACGACCACCGGCACAGCATCACCCGCTCGGGGAGTCTCGCCATGAGGAGGATCAGTAGCTACCCCGCCATATAGCACACTGTTACTATCGACTCGTGCAAACAGAGGCTGCACCAGTGTCTGAAGTTGCTCTTGGCCCTTGGCAACAGTTTCCATCACCTGCATGAACTGCGCCATCCTGTCGTGCATCGCCTGCATCTCAGTTTGCATTTGATCCATAGCTTTCTTGCAGTTACTTCTGGTAGAGTAGCGATGAATTCACTGATCAGCAATCCTGAAACCTGTATCAACAGAGGGTTAGGAAACATCTAAAGGTACCTGTCATGCAAATGATTTATGCGAATGCAAACGTGTGTCTGTGCTTTAGGGAGATTTCTCCCCCGATTCTAGTGCCAGTGCTGATAGTGAGAAGTCCGGATCCATTCACTGAAATAACATCTCGTATATATATAAGGCCCAACCAGGCAGCATACAATGTTACTGAATACATGGGGAATCAATAGCATGGCCTCGACCAACAAGCCTGGTGATGGTCAGCCTACAGCAAAGATCAGAAAATACAAAGGGTTACAAAGATAGTTAAGTGCGACATCAGGCGCGAAACTCTTCTAGCAACTCCTTTGTTTTGGGATGATCAGGCCGAGTGAGTAACCCTTCAACAAGCAACTCCCTCTGCATAATAGTGCACTGAAGACCTTCAACAGAGTCTTCCCACACTCCCTGGCCAAAACAATCTTCTAACCTTCGCTTCATAGACTCGAACATCTGCTTGCGATCTTTCAGGTTAGCGATAGCCTTGTTTAGCATGTCTTCAGTGGCATACCTACGAGCAGTTTCCACATCAAACTTCCTCTCGTTGGCCTTCACTTGAGCCTTCAATTTGGAGATCTGCTATTTCAGTTTGTCCTCCCACTCTTTGTTGCTTGCTATAGTGGCATTCCACTGCTGGTTGAATTTGGAGATTCTCCGGTATGCCTCATCCAGGTTCTGCTTCTTGGTGGCAAGCACATCGTTGACAGATTTGAAGTCCAAACCCAAACATTCACGGCCAACTATCTGTTTAGTCAAGTCTGTGCCTAGCCGGTTCACCAGCTCTGTCTGCCTTTTGAAGGAGTGGACGACTTCACTTCTCTCGCTTCTAAGCTGTACCATCTCTTTCTCCAACTCCTCGTTGGCCTTTTTCAGCTCTTCCTTCTCCGCTAACACCTGATTATACTGCAGAATAGACACTGTAGTAGGCTCTTCAACCACTGGAGGGCACTCTTGCCTGGCAGGTGGAAAAGGCATCCCTATTCTCTCTGCCCTGCTCTTAATCCAGGTCATATAAGGAGCATAAGCTTGGCTATTGCTCTTACCCAACAACGCTTTCCCTCGTTTGCTGATGTCATTCCAGGCATGCTGAAGCTTAGCTAACATATCCTCCTCTAGAAGCCCTGTGAGGTACAGAGATTCCTACACCTCTTCATCTTTTGGCGGACCTCTCAAAGAGTACGCAAACTGTCTGACAAGTAAAGAGGGATTATAGTTAATACAACCCTTTCTTCCAATCAAAGGCACATTCGGAAACCCACTGCAGCTGAATATGACTTCAGTACCCAGCATATCCCGATTAAACCAAACAACGCTCTCTGCTGATAAACCCATCAAGCGCTCAGACCACTCAGTTGTGGCTGCAGATGAAGCAAAGAGACCCTTCTTGGGCAGGTGACTATCAAACCATCTATAGAGTAAGGGCACACAGCACGATACATTCTTACCCCTTCTATTTTTGTTCTTGTAATGGACGGAATGATATACATCACCAATCAGGGTAAGAACTGGATTCCCGAACGCGAAGATATGGAAGGTGTCCAAATCTACAAAATCAGGATGTTGGGAAATAAGATGATGCCATAAATGCAGAGGGCGAGAATGGCGTTGAATACGATCTAACAACCCAGGAACCCCATTCCAACTAGTCAGAAGCAGCTCTGAGGCATCAAGATGAATAGCAAGAGCTAGATTAGCCAAGATTAGGCTTAGCATCCATGTGAACAAACGACATCTCATTCTTAACCGGTACACCCAACAACTCAGCATACTCCTCTAATGTAGGTGCAAGAATGAAGTCCGGAAAAGTGAAGCACCTCAATGGAGGGTCATAAAACTGTAGCAAGGCATACAACCCATTCAACTCATATACCGAAGGTTTACGAACCAGACTGAGCAACTTCCCATAAGATTTCCTGAATTCCCCTCTCATTGTATCATCTACCAAGGCAATCAAACTAGACAGCAGAGCAACATCTGGGGTAGGGAGCTTGTAGGCCACATTCTTCTTCAAAGATCCCATGCTAGCACAATAGAAGGTGAGATTATAGGAATCGGGGGATAATATATGCACCTGCAACACAGACACACGTTAATGATATGCAAATGAGTATGCAAAATGCAAAATGCAATCATGCAACCGGGGATCAAGATTATGCTGCTGAGGAGACCGAGGCTCTGTTTCAACACAATCACGACACTGCTCTAATAATACAACCCTGAAGAGGACCAATAATTATGCACTGTCGAGAATAACCACATCTCTAATGATAAGAACCCTCTGATACCAACAATGTTGATTCATTGTCGAGCAAACCAGGTAATCTGAAGGTTAAGGTTTCTTGCAATAACCCGACCCCACTCACAGGTATGGACCTAATCACAGATAAGGTATGGCGTCCTATGCGTTTCCCAACACCACAGACTTTCAAGAAACGATGATACGATACCCAGAAGGTGTGGCATCATCATCTCTTGAAGTGGCCTCACTCAGCTGAGTCACAAATGATCAGTCCCCAGAGTCGAAAATCCTCCACACCAACAACCCCTCAAGCCCAAAGGGCCGAAAAAGAAGTCAACCAGGAGAATCTCGTCTGAGCATGAATTTCGTGAGACACTAGTACATGCAAAGCATGCACGCGCCCACTACTTTCCACAACTAATGCCAGGTACACTCAAGCCTGGATCTGGCTTATGACTCATCAGAGCCCCTTCCCACAACAACACAATAATGATATCATACTGAAAATAAAATGCGGAAAGTAAAATGCGATAAATAAAACCCAACAGATAAACACGCAAGCGCTAGGATTGACTCGCATAGGGAACCAGAGATTCTAGGTTCGATCCCCAGCAGAGTCGCCAGCTTTCGCTACCGCGAAAATAAGGTGCCGGCAAAATAGAAGATTCGCCACCTTTCGTTATTTATCCCTCAGAACGGGAAAGGAAACGATCGGAAAAACCTGACGAAAAGGTATAAGACAAGGTCATCGCAACCATGTCTGGGTTCGGGACTCGGTTACGCAAGGGGAAGGTATTAGCACCCCTCACGTCCATCGTACTCGATGGGATCCACGCTTGTTGTGTTTATCTGACGGGTTGGTTTTATATATCTATGCTAAAAGGTCTTGTTTAAAAAGAAAAGAAAATGACTCGGTGGAACAAACAGTTCTATGCCTACATATTCCCGTCTGGAACGAGAAATCAGAGTCAGCGTAGTTCGCCTAACTATGGGTAACGGGGGAAGGTTGCTCACCGAGATATCTCATCTCGTGCCTACGTACTTTCACACGGCATGAAAGACCAGAGCAAACGTAGTTCGGGCCAAAACGGAACACAAGTTTGTCTTTTTTATCCGAGTAGGGTTAACAGACGGTTCCAGCAGTTGGTGCATGCAGCTCGCTCGACGGAGACTTAGGCGTTTACCATTTGCGGTAGAACCGAGATTTAACAAAACACTCCTTACGAAAATGGTTGCCAAGGATTAACAGGTCCCAAGGGACAAAAGATGTTTGATCTTTGTTTTCTGTCTTTTAGAAGAAGTGTCTTTTATGGATGTTTGTAACCAATATCGCACTAGAGACTATGACCTGAGAGTGAATGCGTCGCATGTCACCCAAAGGGTACCATACTAAACATCCAAGCTGTTGAAAAGAAACTCTCCAACAACCCTTTCTCAAGTAGCTTAAGACTCGTAGCGTATGACATCAATTAACCTTTATTACTGTATTTTGAATTGTTTGAAGATGGGAAGAGAAAGGACACACAAAAGGGGAACTGATCCAATCCTAAAGTTGTCATGCAAAGTTGATCCTATGATTGAGGTTATGAGGGAGTTACCTAATGTTATCATGCATGGTTAGAACCCTAATGTCTGTCATAACTTCTTTTGAACAAGTGAAGTCAGAGTTCCTAGGGGAACATGGCAAAGGAAAGCAACAGCAACAAAAATAAACTGAAAGAAATAATTGTAAGTAAAATGCATGCAATGCAGAAATACAAGCAGAAGGAGTCAACAAGCAAAGCCAAATAGTAATAGACAAGCAGAGGGAGACAGACTAAACCTCTAATGCAGACAAGAAAAGGGAGCAAGCTCAACCTTTCAATGCACTTACGCCTAAACACTATATGAAAACCTAGTCTAATTCAACACACCAAACAGTCACACAAGTACAGCAAAGCAATCATAAAATACAGCAAACAAAACAGCAGACAAGCAGCCCAACAGCAAAGCAGATCTAACATCAAAACAGATTTCCAATAGTAAATCAAACCAATAGTCTATAGTCAACTTCAAGTCCAAGCTATCTTCAAGAGAAGACTTCATCTTCAAGCTTCAAATGATCCATCAAGAGAGATGAGAATCAACATCAAGATCAATGCATGATGATGGGAAGCATGACGGAAACCAAAGGAATCCATCATGACACTCAACCATGCATCTAAGATAGACATCCTCAAAGGTTCTACCTCTTGTGATATGCCACACATAGTTCCAAAGGAAGGATGAGGCTTCCACATAGGGACCTTGAATCATTGGATGAGGATGGAAAGCAATCAAGGCAATCCATGTTTATTTGAAGAAAGAGAAATCAAAACTAAAGCTCTTCCTAAACCCTAATTGATTAAGCTACAAGAAAGCTACTAAAAGGAGGTCTAAACACCAAAACCAAACGCCACAATCAAGCAAACAGAATCCTCTATATGTCTAAAGCACTATCCAAAAGGAAAGGAAAATTTATCTTATGGTATGGGCCACCATTGAGGTCATTTTAAAGGAGAAGTCATGTTAGAAGCATATTAAAACTAGCCTAGGTTTTAAATCTATTTAAAATACCAAAACTACTTCTAAAATCCTATAAAATTTTCTAAGGGAACCTACATGTGTTAGGTATCTATAGTAGAAAGACCAGGGACTAAAACTATGCTTAAAGGCACTAGAGAAATCAAACCTCACAAAGTGTCAAATGGAAACCCTAAAATGGAAGGTCATGGGAACCTAATTCAAAACCAGTCCTAAAGTTATCTAAAAATTGTGAAATAAATCCTATACCAATCAATCAAACAAAAATCAGCAAGAAAAGAGAAGAAAATACAAAAATTAAAGAAATGGGAAAAATGGAAAAATACCACATAAATGGAAAATCACAGAAAAATAAAATGTAAAAGCATAGAAAATCAGGAATGAAGAGATGAACATGGTCATATTTTTATTTTATTTTTCTGATCAAAATTGAATTTATTATGAATTTTGCAAGTTAAATGAAATAAAGGAAAATAGAAATGAATTAAAAATCAATTAAAGAAAATAAAATGCTGAGAAAATAACAGGGCGGTTGGATCTATGGACTAAGTCATCCCATCCAAGGATCCAGATGATGCCAACGCATTATTTAAACGCAGCGTTTCGCTTGGTCAAAAGTCAAGTCTGAGAACAAATCTCGTACGCACGATTGAAGTACTGAGTCAAACATCCAAACAGATCCAATGGCCATCAGTCATCGTCCTCGTTTAAACTCTGAGAGGGAGGGAAATACTCAGGCGAACCATACGGTGGTTCCGGTGGCTGAGCCACCGTCTTCTCCGGTGAAGGTCTACTTACAGGTCATCAATTCAGGCCAAACCTTATACCATTCCACTCAATTTTTCACGCTGATTCCAAATCTGCCATCAGTTTCCTCTAATTCTCCCTAGATATTAAAACACGATAGGCAACAGAAAATACACCAAGCTCTTCATCATCACCAATCTCACAATTAAGGCCATAGATCTTCTCCTCATCCATCATAGATCAACCTAAGCTATCTAAATCATGCAACACTCAAGGATCTGGTTGATTCGAATCCAAACAGAAAGTTGTTCACACCTTGAATTGTCATCAAACTTCACAAAACCTATCCTAAAACGATCTAGTCATCTTCCTAATGCTTAACCTCAGTTCAAATCATGCTAAACCATCCTGAAATCAGTGCAATCGTGAAAAGTGCATACCTGGTTTGTATCTTGAAATTGAGGCAGTTATGGTGTGAATCTTGTTCCAATCTTGTGTAGATTCGTTCCTTGATGAATGCTAAAGATGATAGAATCCAAGAATTGCCTTGATTTGCTCTAGAATTAAAATTGGATTTCTCACTTTTTCTCTTGAAACTTAACTTCTAATCTATGGTTCTTGCTGCAAATGATCACCAACCTTGATCCTAATCTCTTTCTGAACTTATATAGAGGTGAATGGAAGGTTCTAGAGGCCCATGGAAAGCCCAAACAGTGATATCCAAATTTTCAATTTCCTTCCAAAATTCACCAATGGCATACACGGTTTTGAGCTAGTTCCTTCACCAAGAAGCTTCTCATGTAATGTTTGTGGACTGTGGAGAATGAATGGACAGGATTTCACCCTTGTTTGTATCTTATGGCCAAGATTGAATGTGTTACTTATCCATGAAGTAACAAGTTGAAACACCATGAAATAAGCCTCAAATGGATTTTCTAATAATGCCAAAGTGTTCCAAATGATTTTTTAGATCAAAATGAGTACTCATTTGCCATTCTTTGATCACTCATGATTAAATTTGAATTTTTCAACTTAAATGCCTTTTAATTTCCCTTTTGTCAAACTTCTCCAAACCAAGTCTTGCCCTAAGCCAAATCAATGCCTCATGGATACATGGTTAGCCTTAAAATCCCATTTTGAGCAAGTTTTGTGTTGGACAAAACTCCATTTGAAATGTGCCAGATAGAGAAAATGACCTATAATGTCAAATGATCTATAATCTTACTTTCCCAAAATACCCCTGAATTGTAAACCTCATAACTCGAGTTCTACAAATCAGATGGAAGACTTCTAGTACAATTTTGAAGGCTAAGATCATGCCCTACAACTTCCATGTTAGCCAAAAGTTGAGGAGAAACATCCTTCTAGGTCAAAAGTTCCGTGGAAGTTGGTTGACTTTTGCAGACAATTTTCACATTCATCTGATGACCTGTAACTTGTCTGGATCATAACTTGAGTTCTATAAATCCAAACAAAGACTTCTAGTACTCAAATTAAATCTAAGAACATGCTCTACAAGTCCCATGTTAGCCAAAAGTTGAGATGAAACTTGTATCTTGAGATACGTGGTCTTGAAGTCAGGCACTAAATAGGGGATTTTACCCTGAGAACCCTAGTTTAGCAACTCCTCACACTTTGAATTCTTCTTGGATTGGTCTTGGAATATCACCTCACGTATCTCAACACAACTTTCCTTGATCACAAAGACTTAGAAATGAGTCTTAATCTCCTTCAATTGCATAGTTGACTCAAAGTTAACCAGATGAAAACCCTAATTGTAACATCTTCAACTGTGGCTCTTCACCCTTAGCATAATGACTTAACTAAGCTCTCTCATGACCCTCAAGGCACTCCATGAGCTCTATACACACACTTTATTCATGATCAAGGCCTCAAAACCCACTGATGGTCTTCAATTGGCCCCCCAAGTTAGGAGATGAACCACATACCAGCATCCAAACTTCTCAAGAACATAACCCACTTTCTGATGACTTTGGTGACCTCTCAAGCTTGAATAAGACCTCTAGATAGGCTCCTCTTGATATAAACCACACTTGATCCCCTACTAAATGAATAATGCTATGCTATGCAAATGCTAGATCAATGATATTTTAATGCAATGAAACATAAACCAAGTGGGAAAAAAGGTTAGGCAAATTTTGGGGTGCAACACACGTTTTTTCAAGCATTGAGTAACGAGACTCATAATCTGTGAACTTTTTAATCAGATAATATATCGCATGCCCTTTTCTTCCTGTCTCATCGTGTTGACCGAGAACACAACCCATACTATTCTCAAGAACCGTTAAATACATGATTAATGGTCTTCCAACAACTGGGGGTATCAGTATCGGAGGCTCCTGCAAATACTCCTTTATTTTATCGAATGCTTTTTGACAATTTTCATTCCAGACAACCTCCTGATCTTTCTTTAACAGTTTGAACATTGGTTCACACGTGACTGTTAGATGAGATATGAACCGAGCGATGTAGTTCAACCTCCCTAAGAAGCCACAAACCTCTTTTTCAGTCTTCGGCGCTGGCATTTCTTGAATAGCTCTTATTTTTGTAGAATCTACCTCGATTCCTTTTCTGCTGACAATAAACCCCAATAACTTTCCGGACCGAACTCTGAAAGTGCACTTATTTGGATTCAACCTCAATTTGAAATTCCTTAACCTCTCAAACAGCTTCAATAAATTGACCAAATGCTCTTCCTCCATTTGGGACTTTGCAATCATGTCATCAACATAGACCTCGATCTCATGATGAATCATATCATGAAACAAAGTCACCATTGCCGCTGATAAGTTGCCCCTGCATTTTTCAACCCAAACGGCATTACCTTATAGCAAAATGTTCCCCACGGTGTAATGAATGTTGTTTTCTCCATGTCTTCCGGTGCCATATTTATCTGATTATAACTGGAGAAACCATCCATGAAGGAAAACACCAAAAATTGAGTCGTATTGTCGACCAATACGTCAATGTGAGGGAGCGGGAAATCATCCTTTGGGTTCGCCTTATTCAGATCCCTATAATTAACGCACATCCGTACCTTACTGTCCTTCTTTGGTACCGGCACGATGTTGGCGACCCACAGAGGGTAAGTGGTTACGGCTAAAAATCCAGTGTCCAAGGTCTTGTCCTTCTAAGCTTCTACTTGACTGGCGGACATTCTTCCCGAAGTGGTAAGCGATGAACCACAATGTCATTGTCAAGGCTGGGCATATCTTCGTAAGACCAAACAAAGATGTCACTATACTCTCGAAGCATCTCGATCAGCCTTTGCTTGATGTCATCTTGCAATGCAGCCCCTATCCTGACATTTCTGACAACCTCTTCAGAACCCAAATTGACGACCTCAATCTCTTCTTGATGAGGCAGAATGATCTTCTCTTCTTGTCTCAAGAGTCTAGCTAGCTCTTCGGGCAAGTCTTCATCCTCTTCAATCTCTTCTTCAACTTGAAATATCGGGTTACCAAAGTCGAAGCGAGTCATAGAAGATTCTTGATCGGTGTCATCTACAATGATGTGAGTCCTGCAATGAAAACAGTTAAGTGCTTCAAATGATATGCAAACAAACACATTTCCATTTTATTGTTAAAAACAAAAACAAGAAAAACAGAGATCTCAAAATTTGAATGGAAAAACGCCCTTTGAGTAATAGATGAAACAATATTCAAACATAAACAAACAAGCCCTGAAATAACAAACCCTATGCTCCGGGTAGAAAATAGGGTTGTACAATAATTGAAAAAACGAAGCATTACTGTTCATTGGTCACTTGGAAAAATTCCTCAATGGACCAATTGCATAGATGTTGTCTTGGAATGCATGGCTTGATCCAAGCATCCATATCACAGTCACTGTCTTCAGCTTCATCATCAGAAATGGCATTAATCTGCTGAAAAAAGACACCCTCGCTAGTAAACCTGATCGGCCGCTTGAACTTCAACGTGCTTTGTGAAGACGATGGGTGGTACCCCAGACCGAACTTGTCTTGCTTCTGAGGGATATCTATCACCTGCCCCCAGCCTTGGGCTGAACCAGCTTGTACCATAGTCTGCGCTTCTTTGAAAGAAAACATAACCACCTCAGGCTCTTTTCTCACCACCGGAGACTTCTCCTTCAACTGAATGGTTTCAAAAGCTTGACACAGGGTCTAATGAATTTCCCCGTCTACTTCGACATACTTGAAAGAAGACAGGTGGCTGACCATTATGTCCTCTTCTCCACACACTGTCACAACACTGCCACCAAGCATATATTTCAGCTTCTGATGCAGAGTTGATGTAACAGCCCCAGCTGAGTGGATCCATGGTCTGCCCAACAAACAGCTGTAAGCAGGCTGAATGTCCAAGATGTAAAATACAACGTCAAAAACTTCTAGGCCCACTTGGATAGGCAAAGTCAGATCACCGAAGACAGACCTCCGGGTACCATCAAAAGCACGTACAACCAAGTCACTTGGTGTACAGGTAATGCCCCGAGTATCTAGCTTCATAAGTGGCTTCTTTGGCAGCACATTCAAAGATGACCCTGTGTCAACAAGGACATGGGACATAACCACTCCTCTACATTCAACAGAAATATGCAGCGCACAATTGTGGTTTCTTCCCCTTGGCGTTAAGTCTAAATCTATAAATCCAAGACCATTTCCTGCGTTTACATGCCCAACAACCCCTTCAAGTTGATTCACCGATATTTCTTGAGGCACAAAAGTGGTACTTAACACATTCCTGTGTGCTTCGGAACTCAACAACAGTGATAATATTGAAATTTTGGAAGGTGTATGCTGTAAGTGTTCGACTATCTTGTAGTCGCTTTTGCGTATCAGCCTCATGACTTCTTCCACATCATTCTCCAAAGATTCCCTCTCGCCAGACTGGGAAGTTTCTTCAATTACCATCTTACCTTTCCCCTTATCTACTTTTTCAGCCACCACTTCAGGTGATGAAAAGACCCTGCTGCTTCGAGTGATCACTCCTGCTCCCACAACATTGTCTGCTGACTCCACAGGAAAACTCTTCAAGTCTATCTTCTGACCATTACAATACACCTCGGCTCCGTAGTTCCACATAATGGCTTTGGTGCTTTCATATGGCACAGGTCCCACTTTGGTGATAGTGATTGTTGGTGGCCTAGGAGGCACTGAGATAGTTATAGTCTTATATGGGATCGAGATCGTAGCGACCTCATCCCTCTCTTCACTTACTTCCTCAACAGGTTTCTTTTCTGCGGTTCGTTCAAACTTCAACGTCCCCTCATCTATCATTCCTTGGATACACCTTCTCAAATCAACGCATCCCTCAGGATGACTTAAACAATCAACACAGTCCTCACTGCAGCCTGGGAATACACGTCCTCCCAGCAACTTGTCTTTCACAAACTTCAATGGAGTTTTCAGTTCACTCACATCCATTATCAAGTCTAAATCCCCCTCCACCAAAATAGAACCAACCCTAGCCTACCCATGGTTTGGCATAGGGTTTTGCACAACATTAGGTGCATCATGAGAAAAATTTATTGCTTTGCTGTCAATGAGATCTTGCAGCTTGTGTTTAAAAGCCTTGCAATCATCAATAGAGTTACCAGGCGCCCCAGAGTGAAACTCGCAACGAGCATTCGCGTCATAGCCGGGTGGGGGAGGACCTATCAAAGGAGCTAGAGTCCTTTTCTGAATCAATTGCAGTTGTAATAAAGTCTGAAGCACTTGAGAGTATGGCATCGGTGGGGTGTCAAATACTCTATTCGGCCTGGCCCTATCAGGGAACCTCCTATAACCTTGCTGATTTTGTTGTTGTGGATGATACTGCCTTTGTTATTGTTGTTGTTGTGGTTGCTGTTGTTGTGGCACAGGAATAATAACACTGACAACTTGCTGTTGGCGATATTGGTTTTGTGGCTGACCCCTACCTCTTCCTCTAGAACTCGTTACTGAGTTAACGTTACCTTCACGCTTCTTGTTCCCAAATACCTTCTTCCCTCCTTCTCCAGCTGAGGGTACTTCTCCCGCCTGAATCTTTCCGAGCTTGATGTCGTTTTCCACCCTTTCACCGGTGATTATCAAGTCTGAAAAACTTCCCGACATACTGCCAATCAGTTTTTCATAGTACACTCCCGGTAAAGTAGCAACAAACATGTCAATAAGCTTGCGCTCTACCATGGGAGGCTGCACTCTAGTATCAAGCTCTCGCCACCTCTGGGCATATTCTTTAAAGCATTCATTATTCTTTTGGGAAAGATTCTGCAAATGGACTCTATTTGGTGCAAGGTCACTGTTGTACTGATAGTTCCTTACAAAAGCTTCGGCTAGGTCTTTCCAGCTGCGGACGTTAGTGGGCTCCATCCCCATGTACCACTCCAAAGAAGGACAAGACAAGCTGTCCTGGAAGAAGTGCATCAAGAGTTTTTCATCGTCCGAGTACGCGAACATATTTCTATAGTACAGGCGCAAGTGAACCCTTGGGCAAGTGGGGCCTTTGTACTTATCAAAGTCAGGCACTTTGAATTTGTGAGGCACCCTTGAATCAAGAATCAAGCCCAAATTGGCCATATCTAAACCCATGGAATTCTGGTTTTCGTAGCTTTTCATATTGTCTTCTATTCAGCTGACATTTCAGGCTTGAAGTCTCTTATTGAGAAAACATCCGCTTGCTGGTCCTCAATCCGAGGATTACGCAGATTTCCATGAATATCACAATCAGCTCCATGGTAATAAAAACCATCATTGTTACCAGCATACTCGCCTTCTCCAGCACCAATACCAACATTTCCCATGTTTCCGAAGACATTTCCAATCCCTCCAATGTTACCATCATTACCATTTCCTCCGACATTCCCAGTATTACCATTCCCTCCAGCATTAGGGATAGGTACATAAATGTTAACTCGGGCAGTCTCAATGTGGGGAGGGTTAGCAGCAATCCCACCGTGTAGCACACCATCACCATCAACTCGTGCAATCAGAGGTTTCACTAAAGTCTGAAGTTGCGCCTGGCCATTAGCAACCCCTTGCATGACCTCCATCATCTGTGCCATCCGATCTCTCATCTCTTGCATTTCTTCCTGCATCTGATCCATCAGTCTTTTCTGGTTTCTTCTGGTACCGTATCGGTGAGTTATCTGATATGCAATCCTGAAACACACTAGTGGAACACAAGAAACAAGAAAAGGTTAACAGTTCCAATGCACCTGCAATGCGAAAAAAATGCTAAATGAAAACATGTATATATGCAGTAGGGAAATTTCCCCCTTGGTTCTAGCTTCGGGATAGCAACCAAGACAATGGAGAACCCCACAGACAAACATAGAATAAAAACCCCTCGTGTATACAATCATAAGCCCACATGCAATGTACAAACATCAATTAAGTACAATCAGAAAAGGACCTCAACCAACAGGTCTGGTGATGGTCCATACAAAAAGTCTAAGCTACAGAATACAAAGGAAAAGATCAAGCTGAGTGGCGAGACTGGAAATCCTTCAGCAACGCCTGTGTCTCCGGATAGTATGGCCTAGCGAGCAAACCACGTATAAGCAGCTCCTGCTGAGTGATGGTGGACTGAAGATCCTCAACCGAGTCCTCCTTCCCAAAAACCTCCTCAAGTCTACGCCTCTTGGCATTAACTCCCTCTCTATGCTCCTCCAAGGTTGCAAGCGTTTCATATAGTTTACAGTCACTATGTCTCCTGAGCGATGCTTCATTCGAAATCTCTTCATCTTTAGCTCTGAGCTGAGCCTTCAGCTTGTTGATCTGCAACTTCAACTGGTCTTCACGCTGCTTGCTGTTGGACATGGCAGCGTTCCATTGAGCCTCAAACTTGGAAATCCGCAAGTAGGCTCAATTCAGATCTTGCTTTTTAGTAGCAAGCACACTACTAACAACATTTATGTCTAAACCCAACCGCTCTCTATCTCTCATCTCCTTAGTCAAGTCCATACCCAACTTGTTCACCAGTTCTATTTGCTTCTTCAAAGAATAAATTGCTTCACTCCTCTCACTTCTGAGTTGAGCAATCTCCTTTTCCAACTCTTCGTTTGTCTTTTGCAACTCTTCTTTTTCGCGACATACCTGATTATACCTTTGGATGTCCATAGTATTAGGCTCCTCAATCACGGGAGGGAAAACAGGTTCCACCGGAGGAAATGGCATCAAGAACTTCGTGGCCCTCTCATGAATCTAAGCCACGTAGAGGTCATAGGCCTGACTGTTGCTCTTCCCTAATAATGCTTTGCCTCTCTTATGGATGCTTCACTAAGCACGTTCAAATCTGATTAAATCATCACCCTCTAACAAACCCGCGAGATACAGATATTCCTGTATCTCGTCTTCCTTTGGAGCGTCCCTGAGAGCATATCCAAACTGTCGTACCAACAGAGAAGGGTTATAGTTGATGCACCCTTTCCTTCCGACCAGAGGGACATTAGGAAATCCTCCACAACTATAAATAATGTTCGTGCCAAGCATGTCCCTATCAAACCAAATAATATCCTTGGCAGTCAGGCCCATCATCCTTTCGGACCACTCTGAAGTAGCAATAGTGTCTACAAACTGACCAGTCTTAGGCATATGACTCATCAACCATCTATAAAGCAAAGGAACACAACACAAGACGTTCTTCCCCCTTCGATTTTCATTCTTGTGGTGCACAGAATGATAAACGTCTCCTAAGAGTGTAGGGACCGGGTTCCCTGAGGCCAGCAGGTAGAAAGCATCCACATCTACAAAGTCCAGAAGGTTCGGAAACAAAACAATGCCATAAATGCAAAGTGCTAGAATAGCACTATACACAATCCAACAACCATTCTTGGCGAACTTCTGAGCTTTCTCAACAAGAAAAGGTAATAGAAAACCATAAGTTCCTTTCCTCTCAACTAACTTCCCCTTTAATTCTGCAGCGTCCAAGTGTAATATAGCAGCGAGCTTAGCCAGATCAGGCTCAACATCGGTATGGAAGAACGGCATCTGATCACAGATAGGCAACCCCAACATATCATAATACTCCTCCAACATAGGTGCCAAGACAAAATCCGAAAAGACAAAGCATCTTAGCTGAGCATCGTAGAACTGCAAGAGAGTATAGACACCACTGATCTCAAAGGATGAAGGCTTGCAGACACATCTGGCCAGTCTCCCATAATCTTGTCTAAATTGTTCCATCATGTTCCCTTCATCCATGGCAATCAGACTTCTCAAAGAACTGACATCTGGGGTGGGAAACCTGTAAGCAACTGTCCTTTTCAAGGGCTCCATGTCAAGAACGAAGAACATAACCACTAGAATCAGGAGGGAAATATGCACCTGCAACATAAATACATGTTAATGAAGAGATGCAAATGCAAATGCAAAAGCAAACAGAGGATCAAGCTTGTTGTGTTGTAGCTTGAGAAGAACCAGCACTTCACTTTAGTACTGACAAATCACTGACATTAGGACCCCTTTGTACCATGAACATAGGTTCACACTGTAAAGAACCGGGTAGTCTGAAGGCCAAAGTTTCATGCATAACCCACCCACTCACAGGTATGGACCTATCTACTGACAAGGTTCGGCATCATATGCGTTCACCAGTATTACAAACTTTCAAGAAATGATGATACATTCACCATTTCTGGTTTGGCATCATCACCTCTTGAAGAGGCCTCACTTAGCTAAATCCCAAATGATCGGTCCCCAGATTCGACAACCCTCAAATCCAAATTCCAGTCGGATCCTAAGGATCGGAAAGGAAATTGTCAAAGAGAATCTCGTCTGAACGTGAATTTCAGGGGGAACTGTGTCTGCTAAGCAAACAGGTCCACCCACTAGTCTCCACTACTAATACTAGGTTTATACTCAAGCCCAGGTCCGGCTTATCACTCAATGGAACTTACCTCCCCACAGCATAGCAAGTATGATACAATGTGAAAAGTAAAATGCGAAAGTAAATAAAGATAAAGCACATATATACACACACCCAAAAGAAAACACACAAGCGCTAAGTTTTACTTGGATAGGGGGTATTCCTGTCCCCAGCAGAGTCGCCAGCTGTCGCTGCTGCGGAAAAAGAAAAGGCCATCAATGACTAACAGAGTCGCCACCTATCGTTATTTATCCCAAAGTGGGGAAAGGAAACGATCAGAAAAAACCTGATGAAAACGGGAAAGTCGAGGTCATCGAAACCAAGTCCTAGGTTCGGGAGTCGGTTACGCAAGGGGAAGGTATGAGCACCCCTTACGTCCTTCGTACTTGAAGGGATCCACACATGTGTTTGCTATTTAAAAGGATGTATAAACTATCTACGCTAAAGGCTTAGGGACAAAAGAAAAAGAAAAAGGACTGACTCGGCAGAGCATCGTCGCTCTGTGCCTACGTACTCCCTCGTGCAATAGGAAAGTCAGAGTCAACATAGTTCGACAAACTACAGCTAAAGAAGGGGGAAGGTTGCTCGCTAAGATGTCGCGTCTTATGCCTACTTACTTTCATCTGGTATGAAATATCAGAGCAAACGTAGTTCGGGCTAAAGAGAACACAGGTTATTCAAAAGTTTTACCCGAGTAGGGTTAACAAATTGTTCTTGCAGTTTGGTGTATGTAGCTCGACCATTGGAGACTTAGGCGTTACCGTTTGCGGTAGAACTAAGAGTTAACGACACTCTTTCTTATGAAAAGATTTTCCTGATTAAAATCCTGAAGGATGAAAAAGGTTTGAAGTGTTTTTGTGTTTTTCAGAGAAGAAGTGTTTTAAATTTGAGTGTTCATAATGTACATTGTACTAAAGTCTAAAACCTAGGATCGAATGCGTCGCATATCGTCCTAAGGACGTATACTAAACACTCTAGGAAATTGATAGATAGCCAATCAATCACCATTTCCCAAGTATAAGGCTCATGGCACAACATCCATTATCTTTATTAAGTGGATTGAAGTTGTTTGAATATTAGAAGAGAAAGGGACAAACTAAAGGGGGACTAGACCAAACCCTAGAAGTTGTCATGCAAAGTGCACCTAATGTTGGGATTACAAAAGGGAAACATCTACCTAATGTTATCATGTATGGTTAGAACCCTAATTTCTATCATAACCTCTCTTGAACAAGAGAGATTAGAAATCCTAAGGGAAGGAAGACAAAAGAAGAAGAAGAAAGAACAATGGAAACATGCAAATGAAAGGATTCATACATGGAATGCACAAGTAGGATGAAAGTGGGAGGAAAATATGTGTGGGGAAGTAGCCACCACAAGCTCATCTCAACCAAGCATGCATATGAGAATGCAAAGAGAAAGGAGAAAAAGATGCATCAAAAACAAACAAACAGTGTGACAAAGTCATTAAGAAAAAGTCCTCATGGATTCATCACTTTAGGTAAGCTTCAAGTTCCTCCTAAGGAGGGACCGAGCTACCTTAAATAACATTCCAAAGTCATTGGAGAGAAGGTAAATATGAAAAGGAAAGCTCAAAAGCAAAATCAAATCATAACAAAAGGAAATGCAAGCTAGAACACAAAGAAATGCAAGCAAACTAACACAATGAAACCCTACTTGAAAGCTCAATAGCAAACAAACAAATGAATAAGGAAAAGACAATATCATGACCTAAAATTGAACAAACATCACCCTTAACATGTTAGAAACATGAAACAAAAGGGATTGAGAGCTCAAAGGATCCAAAAATGTCATATTCAAATCAAACTAGGTCAAGGTACATGTATGAACCTCCCTTAGAGGTAACTTGACTTGCAAGTTACCTCAAAATTAGGAAAATGGTTCAAAATTTACCAAATAAAATGCACAAAGAAACCAAACAAGTTGGCAAACAGAAGACAAAAGCACAAATCCAATATCCCCTCAAAGCACCATCAAAAGAAACTTAAATTCAAGATGTACCACTTTGAAATGGGAGAATCGAGGGTCAAAAGAAAAGCCCCCAAAGTCAACCCTAAAGTCAACCAACCAGTGGCAAAATGGTCCTAAAAAATTGTTCAACTCATCATGTGTTTGAGGATCAATTTTCATTCATTGGACCCAAAGGAAATTGAAGAAATAAATAAAAGATCACACAATGTCACAATTTAAATCAATTAATACACTTCCAATATTAAAATCCAATTTTAATTGAAAAATAAATAAAAAAATAAAATAAAATTTTTTAAAATTAAAAGACATCTCAAAGTGTCTATACAATATTTTTGTGATTTTTTTGGATAATTCGAAGCAATTAAAATTGATTTAAATGCAAACAGATAATAAACAAAAATAAAATGGAAATAAAAATAAAATAAAAAAGCAGACGGTGAAAATAGTAAAATAAACCAGTTAAAAAAGAGAATGGGCCAAGATGGGGGGTGCTAGTAGTAGTTGAGGCCCAAGGCGCCCAAACAAAATCAGGGTTTCCAAACAAATCCAATAGGGCTGGACAACAGAAGGACCAGCGTGGAACACATTGAAAACTGTCTTATCAACTAGTAATCAAATCATGTGGATATGGATGTGCCAGCGCATTAATGAGGATTCAAATGTGATTGAGTGTGGCATGGTCAAAGGGGTGTAGGTTGTGTCTTAATCTCAAGCGTTAAACAGAAAAGTAAGCCAATCGTGTGGTGTGTGGACCATCTTCTCCAATGAGAAGTCAACCAGGTCAAAAGAAATCAGAGGGTGGCCAGAGATCTCTTCCGGTCATCTTCTCCGGCCGCCCAGCCATCGTGAACAGTAACACCAAAAACGCAGGCATCAAAACTCCACCAAAAATAACAAACTAATAGTCCAAATTCATCCTCTCATCATGAGGAACTCAAATCCAACCTTGGTTTTCATGTTGAGCAACACACAAAGCAAATCGAAGACAAATGTAAAATGTGCACAAACTGTAAAACTCAAAATCAACCAACCAAAATTTCCAGAATTCATCTACACTTCATGTAGAGTTCAAATCCATGTTCCATTTACTCTAAAAACTCAAGAACAAGCCAAAATGCAAACAACAAGTTTTGTGCTCCAAACAGAAATCAAACCAAATGCCAGTTCATTTTATATATTAATGGTCTACATGTTTCCTATGTCTCAAATATGCAAGAATGACACAGAATCGTGGCATAAATAGAGAGATATGGTGATTTCAAAATTACCTAGCGGAGAACCTCCACTCGATCTTGTCTTTGGCTGAACCTTCAAGCAAATCACCCAGAATCGTTCCAAACACTTGAATGAAGCTTTTAGTGTGCTCAATTTCACTTGATAATGGCCAAAACTCCAAAACTGAATCTCACATTTCTCTTGCTTTTTCAAGTTTCTATTTCTGCAATTCCACCACTAATTCGAGCTCCGAGGGTTTGGGAAGTTTCCTAACCTTTTATGTATTGGATTCAGATAAGAATGGAGCCCTAATTCAAGCCACAAAGCCCAATTGCCAATTCAATTTTTCTTCACTTTTTCCACTTGCCATACTCGTGTTTTCTCCACTGTACCAGCCTCAATTTGGTTCCAAATCAATTGCACATGGCCTGAGTTGATCAAAGGGCCAACAATTGGTTCTTGTTTTGATTCTATGGTGGATTTCCCATTTGTTACTTCATGGTGAAGAAACCATGGAAATGACCAACCAAATGACCTCAAATTAAAAAATTAAACTTAGTATTGTATTTAGAACATCATTTGCACTCAAAATATGCATAAATTTGCCTTGAAAAAGTTCCAAATAATTTAATTCCAATTTCCTCATTTTAAACTTCTTTCATGAAAAATTCAAACATCAATTCTTCACTCCAAGATCCAACCCTGACAAGATGATTTGGTAATGCAAATGGCCCTATTTGGAGCAAGTTTCATGTTGAAAATATTTTCATTTGAAGTGTGCAAGTTGGTGAAATGGACCTATAATTTTATGACCTATAATCTCACTTTCCCAAAATACCCCTGACTTGCAAGCCTCATAACTTGAGTTCTACAAATAAGATGAATGACTTCTAGTACTCTTTGGAAAGCTAAGACCATGCTCTAAAACTTTAAGGTTGGCTAAACGTTGAGTAGAAACATCCTTCTAGGTCAAAAATGGCTTGGACGTTGGTTGACTTTTATTGACCAAAATCACATTCATCTGATGACCTGTAACTTATCTGCATCATAACTTGAGTTCTACAAATCAGATGAATGACTTCTAGTACTCAAAAGAAAGCTAAGAACATTCTCTACAAGTTCCATGTTGGTCAAAAGTTTATATGAGACTTGTATCTTGAGATAGGTGGTCTTGAAGTTAGGAACTAAATAGGGGATTTTACACTGAGATCCCTAATTTAGTAACTTCTCACACTCTTGATCCTTGATGAACTGATCTTGAAATGATATATTAGACATCTCAACCCAACATCCCATGACCATAGAGACTTGGAATTGAGTTGTAACCTTCTTCAATTTCACAGTTAACTGAGGATTTACCAGATGAAAACCCTAGATGCAACATTCTTGATTGTGGCTTCTTCCAACTCACACAACAACTTGAATAAGCTCCAAATGGCTCTCAAAGCACTCAATGGGCTATCTCAACATCTTATATCCATAATCATGCATTCAAAATCCTCTGATGCTCTTCAATTGGCCTCCAAGTTAGGAGCTGACCCACATACATCCATTCATCCTTTCACAAGACTATTAACCACTTCAAGATGACCTGATGACCATTCAAACTAGAGTAACACCCCTTACTTAGGCTCCACACTATGAGTAGACTCCTCTTGTTATACACAACCTCTTGATCCCCTGTTCAATGACATATGCTGTGCAATGCAAATGCTAGAACAAAATGAAATGAAACATAAACCAAGTTAAGAAAAGGTTGGGCAAATTTTGGGGTACAACAGAGGGTATTTTAGGTATTTCTTAATTAATGTTAAGTTAGATATTTTGTGAGAAAATGAGTTATTAGATATTTTGAGAGAAAAAAATAATTGAAAGAATTAGAATAGAAAGATATAAGGGAGAAAGAGGAGAGAATGAAAAAGAAAGAAGAAAAAGGAGAGAAAGAAAGAGGAAGAAGAGAAAAGAGAAGAAAAAGAGGAAAAGCTTGGAATCTTCAAAACAACTTCTAGGAATCGATTTAATCGGGTAAGGATGTGAAATATTATTATCTCATCAATGTATATCATTATGTATGTGTTTGGTTGGATTGTTTGGTTGTTTTTCTGCATTTTTCCGTTTTAGGTCGAATTGGTAAAATCGATAGAAACCGATGTTTTCACGGTTAGAATTCGAAATAAATTGCATAGTTTAGTCGAGGAATATTAGGCCGAGACTATTGGAACTTGTTTGATTGAAATTGGGTGATTTTGTGACTTTTTGACATTTTTGGATAATGGAGGGTTTGAGTAGCGAAGTGTTTGCTAGGCGAATCACTGGCGAGTGAGGTAGCGAAGTGTTCGCTAAGCGAGCACACAACGAGCTACCAACGAACACTCCCAGACTTGGGTAGAACCAAAAAGACCAAAACTCACTGGAGCGAGTGGAGTAGCGAAGGACTCGCCATTCTGCTCGCCTAGCGAGCATGACAGCACAACATTTTATTCTTCTATTTTCCATCCAACATCGATTCTTCGACTCGGATGTGATCAACCTTCTCCCGAAATGTGTAGCTTGTGTGCTATTATATGTTATGCTGTGGGTAACCGTATGGCGTGAATCCTAGATTGTGGAATTTATTGTGAATTGTGGCCTTTTGGCAAATAAATGCATTGTTTGAATTAAATGTAAATGCATGATAATTGTGATAGAGTTCGTTGTCGTTTAGGTGGTAAAGTGATGCTTGTTGCCGTTTGGCGTAATTGATGTGAATGTGTATAGATTGTATATGATAGCATGAGATGAATGCATGAATATATTGTAAGTATGTATGCATTTCAAGAATGTCTTGAGTCATTTTGTATGTGAAGCATAATGATGTACATTCTTGTGTTGTGTGATTCTAATGAGAATTTGTTGTAACATCGTGTGCCTATGTGAGGTGTGAGCGATGATTACAGACGATTGTGTGCCTATGTGAGGTGTGAGCAATCCATAAACATTATGTGCCTATGTGAGGCGTGAGCAATGGGTGAACATCGTAGGCCCGACGGGGAGTTACATTGGTAACGAGCGATGGTTCCAATAAGTTCCTGAGTGAACTTGAGATGATTGAGTCGGTACCGCATTGCATTTGCATAGAGTCGTGATTCGGTCTCTATGATTCGCATTTATCATCTTTATAATTGTGTATTGGTGTATAAACATAAATGTGTATGTTTATGTGGAATGATAGAATTGTGAAAGTATGCATGATGAATATGCTTGGTTTCATATATGTATATATACACTGTGATGTATATGGGTGAGTTGTGATGAATTGTGGTGAGAATGTAGAATATGTGTATTTTTATGCTATGATATATATAATTATATGCATTGTTGTTATGATAATATTTCTCACCCTTCTACTGTTTTATGGTGCTCTATGAGGCATTGCAGAGTAGGTATGCTGGAGGTCTTTTTGTGAAGCGTGTCTTCATTCTTTTGGTCGGTCGACTCTGATATGTAGCACCGGGTAGCTAGGATGTTCATGATTCTTTTGTGATACATTTGTATATGTATCTTGTTGATGTATGTTTATATAAACATGACTTATGTTGTTGAATCATACTGGATGATATATATATATATATATATATATATATATATATATATATATATATATATATATATATATATATATATATATATATATATATATATATATATATATATATATATATATATATATATATATATATATATATATATATATATATATATATATATGTTTGATGTTATTCAATGTTTAAATTTTCCGCTTTTATTTTAAATATTGAGATGTGGGTGTAAGGACTTAGTTCCTCTGTTGCAAAGTTACCCCACTGTTGCATATCTTTTGTTGAGGAGGTGTTGTATGTTTTACTTTCATGTGTAATGTGACACGCCTCTTTTATACTATGTTTATAATTATACTGTGATGAAATTTTTAATATGTGACTAATTGATTATGTGATTATTTTGGGGGTATAGAAAGGGGGGTTTTACAATTGACATGTAGGTCTGTTACCATTGGGAGGCTTGTTCTTCCCTTGCCCCTACCTCTGGAGGACCTAGAATTCCTGCCATGGTTAGATGTGTACTCCCTCTGGGAGCTTGAATTTCTCTGACCTGTGTGAGCAAGATTCACAACAACACTGGATGCAACTTGATATTGACAAAATTTTTCCAACTGAGCTTCTTGAACATATAGCAGAGCCTCAATATCACAGAGAGATGGTGGAACTGGAGTACCATACATCTGCATAACAAACAGATTGTATTCCTCAGGAAGACCATCCAAAATAGCATCAACTTGGTCTTGCTCAATGATGGAATGTCCAACATCTAGGAGTGAATTTGCTATGGCTTTAACTCTGAGCACAAACTCAGTTACTGTGATGAATCCTTTCTTGGTAGATTTTAGTTCGACTCTCAACTGTCTAACCCTAGCCTTCATCTGTGTTGTGAAATACTGGTGGATTTTGCCCCAAACTTCATATGTGTGTTTGCACGCAAGAACGCAAGGAAGAATCGACTATGATATTGTTGAGAGTAGCCAAATAAACACAGCTTGATCTTGAACTAACCATGTTTCATACTCATCAGAAATCGTACCTGTGATACGATCTTGCGTGGTTGCATACTTCGGCGGAATCTGCAGATTGACCACAACACGATGCATCTTTTGAATCAAGATAACTCCTTCGACCTGTTGGTTACATAACAGGTAGTTATTTTCTTGCAGCTGAATAGAGAGTTTCAGACCAAACCGATTGTTCGATTTCATTGTACCCAACCCAGTGATGCCTTGTTGCGATGAAGGTGTGTCACCGGATTCTTGATTGTCACTGGATTCCATTGTTGCCGTTGAGCAGAGCTAGAGCAGAAGAGAACTTGCTTATGCGAACACAGAGTGAAACAGCTCCAAGAATGAAAAACACAGAGCTGGGAAAGCAGAAAGAAATGACGGAAGCACGTTAGATCATGGAGGTGAGTGATACCATACTAGAATTGAAGAAGATGAACATGGAGGTTCATCTTTGTGTAACAGAATTCTATTACAGATGCAGAAGAGTAAGAGAGAACAGGAAGAAAAAGTGAAAGGAAGTTATATTATTGATTATTGAATGTACACAAGGGAGTACTATATATACATACTTAGTCTACAATTGTAAAAGACTAAGCTCTTTATTTGTTATCTCTAATAATCTATAATTGATAACACTTATGATATATGCGGAAGTACTATTGATGAACTAGAACTTTTTAATGAGGAAAATGAATTGGTTACTCAATTGAAGGGAAGAAAGTGTGATTGCATGCATGTCTGATTGCTACGTGTGGTATTTCTTTTCTTGACTTTTTTTTTCATGAGGTAGTATTTCTTTTGTTTAAATAAAAAGTTTGTGTTAAACTTATTGATGTATTATATATAGTGAAGCATTTAATTGTTTTGATTATTATTCTTTTGGAGTTGTATTTTTTGAAGAAACAAAAATCAGTATTACTAAAATGTCTGTTAGTTCTAAAATAGACATTAAATTAGTCTCATCAATATTACAAAATAGTTTTTCTTCTTCAATCTTTTTATAAAAAATGCTAGTAATATACAAAATTAGAACAAAAGACTGTTCAATTTTAATTAAGGTTTTTTATACTGCAAAAAGCTTATCAGGAACTAAAAGAATTTTTAGAGAGGATTCTCAATTTTAATTAATGGAAAGGATGTGGAAGAAATGACTATGTTCGTAATTTAAAACTAAAATATTGGTAGGTCTGCGGGCAATATTTCCTCTCTTTGGCTAGAAAACCTTATCTTCTATCTGATTCAATAGTGGTTTGAGAGTCTTTAATTTTATTTTTACGGAGAAGTGTTCTTCATTATTTTTATAGGCATTTGCTCTATTTGCTCTATTAATAGTGCTCTACTATAGGTTGAACTCTAGCATGTCTTCTTTTAGGAGGAGGTGTATCTTATTTGGGGTTTCTATTCTCATTTTCTTTAAACATGTTTGACTAATTATATATATTTCTTCTTTTTGGATATTTTGGTTTTATTTTTATAGTGTGTTTAATCTGTTTTTATTTGTTGCCAAATTTTGTATTAAGTCTCACATTATATATATTTCGGTTTTGTCACTATCTTCCTTGTGTATAGGGATTTTATTCAATCTGTAATACAAAATCGTGAATTACAACTATTATCGATGCTAGAGAAATGGTAAAAATCTTTGGGACATGCATTATTGAGGTTAATTTAATCGAGGCACGTCCTTCATTTGCGTGACGCCTTTTTAACCAAAACAATGTTAGACGACCATTTTGTGTATTTTAACTCAAAAATAAAATTGGCACGAAGTAGATAATGGAGCGTGCTTATGGTCGTTTTAGTCTATATATGATAGATCGGTCGAAATTCAATTGGTGGCATACTACACTAGGGTCGATACTAGGCATCTCATATGGTGAAATCGCGAAGAGGTCGACACTATCTCTAAAGCAACTAATCAGATCTTCATTTACTCAATTCGGTAGGTCAACTCTTATTCAAACCTTCTTAGCAGGTTTACCATCAAGCATATGACTTTGAATTATCCATCTAAAATTGGCCTCAAGGTCTCCATCTATGTTGCAACTTAGAAGTTGGGTTTATCATTTGGTAGAGTCATATGTGAACGCCCATCTAAATCAGCAACTTTGATATTGGGGATGGAAGCCTTCCTCACTTTCCTCTTTGAAGAAGAGTGGTTATTGTTGGGTCTTGTTTGTCATACCTTAATTTTTATCCCTAAGATCCCGCATCTTTATGTATCATCTGTATAATTTATCTCGCATTTCATCTTGCATAATATTCAATTTATCAGCCAGAATAAACTTGTTGGATTTACAACGGAATTGGTCAAACTAAAAGTCAATTGTGCGTAAAATTAGTGGACGGGAAATTTAAAAATCGAGCTTGCAAACATCATTCATATTAATCTACGTTTCGCATAGTTTAACCTGACATGCTCGTTTGAATTTTTGGACTGCTTTTCGGTCGTATTTTGATCAATCTGAATCATTTAACCGGGTAAAATTTATTTTAAAATTTGACAAAACGTTGTATTTTTCCGAGTCATTTATTTTTCTTTGATCATTTTAGTGTATTCATTTTATTTTGTTGAGCACTTCGATATCAGTCCAATTAGTCGTTTTTTTACCGATTTTTATTTTTATTTCGTTAATTAAATAATCATTTTATTAATCAAATTTCTCTTTTTAAATTTAGATTTTTATTTTAAAATAGTTTATTTCATTTTTATTTTATTTATCTTTTTAAATTAATATAAAAGTTTTATTTTATTTTATTTTTCAAAATTTAGTGATTAAGTTTCAAAAAGTCTTATTTTTGTTTAGCTTTTTTATATAACTTACTGCATTTACAATACCAATATTATTGACCATCTTGATACATGCTCCCTTGCACTGCAACTTTTCCACATATATCCTTTTTTCCTGCGCGTGAATAGAGATATAAAAAATACCAAACCTTTGTGAAAATAAGACCTTTTGTGTTTAGGAAAAGTGTGTGGAAATATTAGAGCCTTACAGAGAAACTTGATAGGTAGAAGAATTATTTACGAAAGAGAGAACTTTGTATTTTTCTTGATACAAATGTGTAGAATTACATCTCTATTTATAATACTCTAAGGAAAACTCTAGACACACTAATTCTAGAGAGTTCTCAACTCTAGGAATTCCAAGAGCATTCTAGAGAATATTACAACCCTAAAAAACATCTAGACACTCCAAACATTACAAGAGTTTTCTATAAACATTAATTAAAATTACCTAAGTCCAAAATAACTAAGCCCAAAAATCCAAATAATATGTTTAGGCCCAAATCAAGTTTAATCTTTCAACATCCCCCCTTAAACTTGATTTCTGACTCCAAGCATGCTTCTTAGCTTTACGAGTGTTTTCAACTTGAGTGGCTTGGTGAAAATGTCGGCAGCTTGATCTCGAGACATCACATACTTTAAATTCACATCCTTCTTCTCGATGCATTCTCTTATAAAGTGGTAACGGGTGTCAATGTGTTTACTTCTTTCACCAAATACAGGATTCTTTGCCAAAGCAAGTGCTGATTTATTGTCAACACATATTTCCATAGGATCTTCTTGTGTCATTTTTAACTCTTTCAATAAGTTCCTTAGCCAAATTGCATGGCAAACGCATGATGTAGCTGCAACATATTCGGCTTCACAAGTTGACAGTGTGACGATAGGTTGCTTCTTTGACATCCAAGTGAAAGCAGTATCTCCCATAAAGAACACAAAATCAGTAGCGCTCTTTCTATCGTCCAAGTCTCCACTCAAATCGCTATCACTATAGCCAACAATTTCATAATTGTTAGAAGAGTAATAGTGTAAGCCAATGTTTCTTGTACCTTTGATATATCGAAGCATTCTCTTTGCCTCCTTGAAGTGAGTTGTTGTTGGAGCTTCCTGTAACGACTTACGACTCCTACAACATAGAAAATATTCGGCCTTGTACTTGTCAAGTAACATAGACTTCCAACCAAACTTTTGTAAAGAGTTGGATCCACAATCTCTCTATTGTCATGCTTACTCAACTTGCTGCCACATTCCATCGGGGTGCCAACCAGATTGGCATCATCCATCTTGAACTTCTTAAGGACTTCTTTTGCATAACCTTCTTGGGTGATAAAAATTTCTTTGTCTTCTTGCTTTACTTCAATTCCGAGATAATATGCCATGAGCCTCATATCTGTCATCTCAAATTCATTTGACATGTCTTTCTTGAACTCTTCGAACATGCTTAGATTGTTCCCAGTGAGGATCAAGTCATCAACATATAAGCACACAATCAAAATATCTCCACTTTGCGCTTTAATATAGAATGCATGCTCATATGGACACTTGGTGAAATTCTTGTCTCGAAAGTACTTGTCGATTCAAACATTCCAAGCTCTCGGAGCTTGCTTGAGTCCGTACAACGCCTTTTTCAACTTGAGAACTTTTTCTTCTTCCCCTTTTACTTCATATCCCTGTGGTTTCTCGATATAAACTTCTTCTTCGAGAAAACCATTCAAGAAGGTTGACTTCACATCCATTTGATAGATATTCCATTCATTCTGGGCTGCCAAAGAAATGATCAATCTAATAGTTTCAAGACGAGCAACAGGGGAGAATACCTCATCATAGTGAATTCCTTATCTTTGACTATAGCCTTTTGCCACCAATCTTGCTTTGTATCTCTCCACGTCTCATTTTGTATTCTTCTTCGCCTTGTACACCCATCTTACTCTGATTGCTTTGTGTCCTCGTGGAAGTGTAGTAAGTTCCCACGTATCATTCTTTGTGATTGACTTTATTTCTTCATCCATGGCGTCTCTCCACTTTACATTTTCAACAACTTCTTGATAGCTTAGAGGCTCACAATCACCAAAAAGACAAAAGAGGTTAATGTCATTTTGGTTTTCGGTTACCTCATAAAGCTCTTCAATGCTCCTTAATCGTGGTGTCCTCTCACTTAAGCTTGTTTCATCCAACCTTGGTGTTGGTGAGGCAGGTAGTGTAATATGTTCATCTATCATTGGTTGTTCCATTTCATCTTCTTCTTCTTCAAAATAAGGAAGAAAATCATACATGTCTTCTTGAACACTCCAACCCCAACAATCTTCTTCTTCGAACTCCACGTCACGACTTATGACAATCTTTCCACTATTTGGATTATAAAGCTTGTACCCTTTGGAGCTTGAGTCGTAACCCACGAATACATACTTCTCACTTTTATCATCGAGTTTTATTCTCCCTTCATCTGGAACATGGGTATATTCAATGCTTCCAAACACTTTGAGGTGAGAGATCCCTGGCTTCCTTCCATTCTATGCTTCTTGTGGTGTCTTCTCATGCACACTTCTTGTTATGGAACGGTTTGTCAGGTAAACCACACATGCCACTGCTTCGGCCCAAAACTCTTTCAGCATCTTCTTACTCTTAAGCATGCTTCGCACCATATTAAGTATGTTCTGGTTCTTTCTCTCCATTACTACATTTTGTTGTGGCGATCTTGGCACTGTTAGTGAGCGGAGGATTCCATGGTCTTCACAATATTTGTTGAACTTATTTGAAGTAAACTCTCCTCCTCGGTCAGATCTCATGGCCTTAATAGAAAGACCACATTCTTTCTCCACAAGAACTTTGGACTTCTTAAAATTTTCAAACACTTCTGACTTCTCCTTCAAGAAATAAACCCACGTTTTTCTAGAATAATCATCAATAAATAGGAGAAAGTATTTATTCTTACCAAAAGAGTTTAGATTGATTGGTGCACAGACATCAGTGTGTATAAGCTCTAGTGGTTTTGTCGCTCTTGATGTTGATTCCTTTGGAAAGCTTTTTCGGAATTGCTTCCCAATTAGACATCCTTCACATAGTTGGTCTGGGTGGTTTATACTAGGCAAGCCTCTCACCATCTCATTCTCTGACAAACACTCTAGACTACCGAAGTTGAGGTGTCCAAATCGTAGATGCCATAGCCACGAAGAGTCGGTATAGCAGGCCTTGAGACACTTTACCACATCATTTTGAATGTTCAAGAGGAACATTCTATTCTTTGACATAGGCACCTTAGCAATCAAGTTATGACCACAATCTCTTAAGAAAACACTATGTTCTTTCAAGTGGATGTCATATCCTTTCTCCAATAATTATCCCAAGCTCAAAATATTATTTTTCATGTTAGGAACATAGTAGATATTTGATATGAATAGATGACTCCCATTCTTTAAGCGTATGAGAATTTTACCTTTTCCTTTGACTGGTATCTTTGAGTCATCTCCAAATGAGACATTTCTAGTTGTCGCTTCATTAATCTATATGAACATGCTTCGATCGCCACACATGTGGTTGCTTGTGCCAATGTCGAGGTACCACTTGTTTCTTTTCTCGTCAAATTGGCTTTGGCACGCGAGCAGCAAAGTTTCTTCTTCTCCACCTTTTTCTTCTACAAAGTTAGCTTTCTCCACAACCTTCTTTGAGAATCTACACTCATATGCATAGTGACCAATTTTGTTGCAATTGAAGCACTTGATTTGTAACTTGTTGCACCTTGACCATGAATTTCCATTTCCACGACCTCTTGTTGATTGTGGATTCTAACTTCTTTCTCCACTGTTGAAGTTGTTGTAACTGCCTCTTCTTTCTCCTTCATGTCCTCGTCCACGTCCATGTCCACGGTCTTGGCCACGACCTCATCCTCTTTGACTCTTGTAAATCGCATAGTTTGCTTCCTTTGCATTGAGTTGTAGTAGTTGCTCCATAGTCTCCTTTTGTTTAGTTTTTCTCTTTTGTTTTTCTTCGTATGCTTGTAAGGAACCCATAAGTTGCTCAATAGTCATGGTGTTTAAATCCTTGTTTTCTTCAATGTTGGTAACAATGAATTCAAAACATGGATTTAAAGTGTTAAGTTTTTTCTCTATGACTTTCACCTCATCAACATCTTCACCATTTATTTTAAGTTGATTGACTACAGATAATACTCGAGAAAAATAATCAGAAATTGACTCAGACTCTTCCATAAATAAACTGTCAAACTCACCTCTAAGAGTTTGAAGACGAACCTTTTTCACCTGCTCCACTCCTTTGTTGCAAGTTTGAAGTTTGTCCTATGCTTCTTTGGTCGTCGTTGCATTGGAGATCTTCTCAAATGTATCTTCATCCACCGATTGATAAATGAGGAAGAGAGCTTTCTTGTCTCTCTTTCTTGACTCCTTTAATGTCTCATTTACACCTTGGCTTAAGGAGGCTTCATCTTGCTCCTTGAAGCATTTCTCAACAATATCCCACACATCTTGAGCTCCTAGTAGCGCCTTCATCTTGATACTCCAATTGTCATAGTTGTTCTTTGTGAGTATCGGCATTTGAAACGGGAAACCTCCATTTTCCATCTTTTGAGGACCTTCAAGCTCTGATACTACTTTGTTGGAAATAAGACCTTTGGTGTTTAGGAAAAGAGTGTGGGAATATTAGAGGCTTAAAGAGAAACTTGATAGGTAGAAGAATTATTTATGGAAGAGAGAACTTTGTATTTTTCTTGATACAAAAGTGTAGAATTACATCTCTATTTATAATACTCTAAGAAAAACTCTAGCCACACTAATTCTAGAGAGTTCTCAACTCTAGAAATTCCAAGAGCATTCTAGATAATATTACAACTCTAAGAAATATCTAGACACTCCAAACATTACAAAAGTTTTCTAGAAACATTAATTAAAATTACCTAAGTCCAAAATGATTAAGCCCAAAAATCCAAATAATATGTTTATACCCAAATCAAATTTAATCTTTTAACAACCTTCACCCTTGCACACTTGATCACTAATAATACTCCTCATCCCATAACAAAACGACGTGCGGACCCCACCTCACTACACTATTTTTCATCTTCATCACTTTACAAAAAGACCACTTTCATACATAAAAAACCACACATTATTATGAACCTTCCTTCACCTTCATAATATACTGCATCTTAAAAAACTTTCCATCTCAATTCACCTCATGCGGACCATACCTCACACATATCACCTGTACTCTCATTTTTTTTCAAAGAAAAGAAAACACTAAACCTTTTCTTCTTTCCTTCGCAAGACACTTCACATATCAATTTTCTAACATTTTCTTCTTCACCCGATACTGTTTCTTTTCTGCATACAAGACCTTTTCACTTTTTTTCACAACAAACTAAATACTCTCTCTCACAGTAACACACTACGACCCTTTTTATCCTTTCATAAAACCTGCGCATGGAAAAAGGAGGATAACATGTAAAGATACATGGATACCGCCTGCACTTAGAGAAGAGAACCATATCCACACCATTTTCTTTCACACGTGAACCTCAAAATACCATATCCACACCTTAAAACACTTCATCATCACCTTTTTAACCAAATAACTGCATATTAAAAAGAAAACATCACTTATGTCCATCATCTTGTCTCTCTTACTCCCACTTACGTGAAATCCACCTCCAACCTCTTGCTTCACTTATTTCTTGCGCACCTCATAACCGTGCTCAGAAACAATACCACACATGCTTTCCACCTTTGGATTCTCCTTGAATATTATTCCCTCCTTCATCTTCCAACAATTGCAGTAATTTCTCTCCACCTGCAAAAAGTGGAACACACATCTCTTTCTATACATAACAACAAACAACACACTTCACCATTTTCTTTCACACGTGGACCTCACAAAACCATCGTACTCCTTTCATTTAAACTGCTACTTCATCCCTTTCACTAAGAGCATACACACTTTTCCTAACACACAAACCACCTTGCTCTCACAAACTACAAAACTGTGTTTGATATGGAGGTTAATAGAATAATTTATCATTAGTTAAATAAGCTTTATTAGTATTTTGATGTATTAGGAATTATTTTAGATTATTATGTTTTCTAGAATGTTCTTAGAACTCTTAAGATTAAGACTTTTGGATGGTTAACATTTATTCAGAATAGTATATAACAAGGGTATTATCCTCTCTTATAATTCATCAAGAAAATCAAGTGTTATCTTTTATTATCTTTTAGTTTTATCTCTTTTATTTATTTTGTCTTCTTTATAGTTTAGATTTTTACAATTTTCCTAAGTTTGTTAGGGTTCTAATTTAGCATCCTAACAATTGGTGCTTTCATTTTCGATCTCACTTTCCGCTTTAACTCATGACAATATTATTGTTTAATGGAGAAGAAGATGCCTATTGGTGGATATGGTGATCTCGTGTTCATCGTAGATATAGTTGGGATACATTTACATCAACTTTGTTATGGAGATTTAAACTAGAATGGAGAGAAGTTTTGCCAGAAGACGAAGAGGATGATCCAACTCTAAAATCAACTTATGAATCAATGGAGTCCATGGATCCAATCTCTGAAACTGTTGAAGATGATGTAGAAGAATCATCATCATCAGATCTATGTAGAAAATCTCTTAAAAGTGACACCTTAGATCGAAATTTAGCGGAAATAGAAGAAGAATCAGAAGCAACAGAAGAGAAATGTCCAAAAGAAGAAATAATAACGAAAAATGCATCTCCGACGACAACTCTGACTCCGATGACAATTCTGACATCTTCTCCAGCAGCATTTACCACTCCAACAACATTACCGGTAACTTCTTCGATGACATTTACCACTCTGACAACATTTCCGACAAATTCTCCAGTCCCATTTTCAAAGTCTTCTCCGTTGAAAATCTCGGCCTCACTTCCGGCGACTACTTCAGCATCAATACAAGAACTATCACATCTGCAACCAGAACCACCAAACCTACCATCAAAACCTCCCGATCTGAAACCAAAACCAAGGTATGAAGCTTTCCAAGTCATTCTGTCAAAAACATCGAGCAAAAATCTCTTCAACAAAGTTTCACATTCGATTAATTCTACTAAAGAAAAATCCTTCAACAAAGTTTCTATAGTTGAACATGTTTATCTTGGTGGTGATGTTGCTACCATGGATAAGCAAATATGTCATCTGGGTATTGTTGTTCCTAATGAGTTCATGTTCCCATGTGTGAGTAGAGCTTGTGGTGGTTATGCAGAGGTTTTGGAGGTTGAGAAGATTCATGGATTGTTGTTTAAGCTTGGGTTGGAATTATATGTTTTTGTTGGAAGTGCTTTGGTTCATACTTACTTGAAATTTTAATTGGTGGCAGATGCACATGAGGTGTTTGAGGAACTTCCAGTTAGAGATTTGGACAAGACAAATACAACACTTTCATTTGCAATCCACGCCTCAGAACAACAAATTGGGGTTTGTGCAGCCAAAACACATAACTTTTCTACATCCAAAACACACAACTTTTCTGCACTGCTGGATCTTCATAAAATTTCTTTGGAAAAATCTGTCACATATTTTGTTATGGAGAGGTATATAGGAATGTTGGATGCTCATGACCCAAAGTTTTTTTTAGTTTACATTAAATACTTCTGGAGTTGTTATTTTTTCCTATACATTCTTGCTGTACCAAAAGTAAAAGGAAAGAAATGGGATACAGAGGTTAGTGTTCAGCCCGATCATCCTTCAGAATTCCTTGTTAATGCTATTCGAAGACTAGACTTTTACTCATTGTCCAACCAGATTATAGACACCACCTTTCATGGGAAAATGGAGTTTTCAAAGACTGAAGTTTGTGTTGCAAATAATCACAGTGACAATTTGTTATTCAAGCAATGGGATCCAGGAAAAATATATGAATTTTGATATTGATTTTAGAACCTTGAGGACAAGGTGTTGCGGTGGAAATAGGATCACAAACTATTAATTAGTTTGAATCGCAATTCAATTCACAACCGCTCTTTGATTTATCCGAAGGAAAAGGTCAAAAGAGGGAAAACCTATTCTTGCATCGTAAACACAATGCGGGGAGAGACCTAGGTAAGGGGTTGGTTAAGATTAGGGAAGGTATTAGCATCCTAAACTTCCGTAGTACTCTACGGGAACCTTTTGTTCAAATGTTTACTATTTTTGCTTTATTTATTTGCTTAAGGTATATGTACAAAGGATTAAAAGTGAGAAAAGAGACCTAAGGGGTTAATTCTAAGTTTACTCGGCAAGACATCGCATCTTGTGCCTACGTATCCTTACGGGAGTGGAATCAGAGTAATCGTAGTTCCCCTCAACAGGGAGGTTAGAGACTTCTTGACTATGGTCAAGGTCTCAAGGGGAATAAACGCATCTTAAGGACACGCTTACGTGGAGTGTAGAAACTCCAAATCTCTACGTTGAATGTTAAGTTGTAATTAGGGTTAAATTAGGGATTCCACGGCGGGAAACCCTAAAATGAGCGTGGCGGCTCTTTGACCTAATGCTAGGGGTAAAATTGTAATTTTGCCTGCGGCGAGGCATTTGTGAAAATTAGGGTTGAAAAGGTGTAAGGGTTGAAGGTGAGGACTATTGGCGCGGCGATCAAAAGCTAGACCTAACCTTCGGATGTGTGTAATGTGACAGAATAATTGATGAACGTGTGAGATAATTGAAATCATACATCAGCAGAATTTTAAATGCAGAAACGTAAATGCGATTGTTGAGATTCGCAAGGTTACAGAGGAGGAACAGTTAAAATAATATGATACAATTCAATTTTAAGAATGCAAACACAAAGAAGCAACATGGTAAGCTGCACAATGAGCGAACTGAGTTAGTTACCAAAATTATGAAAACAGAAGCATGAAGCTATGGGACAGTTTTATGGTTTTTTATTTTATGAGAACTTTAACATGAATCTAAGCTTAATGATAATAAATAAATAAAAAAAGGGAGGATTTTAATTTTTAAAAAATTATTTTCTCTTGGTTTTAAAAAAAAAGGGTCTTAGTTCTAGTTTAAAAAAAAATTTGATTCTAATTATTAAAAAAAAAAATTGTTTTAATTTTAATATTTTGAAAATGTTTTTAAATTATTATTTTTATATAAAAACAACTTAAATATTAGTTTTTTAAAAAAAAGTTTAATAATTAAATTAATTAATTATAAAAAAAGAAAAAAAGTAAAATATAAAAGGGTTGGGCCGGTCATCACCCCGGACCCGACCTAGTCCTGTTAATTACAACAAAGTGATCTTTAGGGTTTCACAACCCTAAAATCCCTTTCGCGGCGCCGTTTCGGCTTTCTCCTTCATCTCTCTCGGTTGCTTCCGTCTCTCATAACACGCTGAGATTCTCTCTTCGTCTTGCATGTTCCGTTCTTCTCATTCACTTCCCTCTTCTCATAACATGCTGAAAAAACGAAACACAGAAACTCAACGAAAATACATATCCATGTGATGGCTTACGTTTTGAGACAGATTGTTGTTGGAAACGGCCGATGATGAGCTCTCTGAGGCTAGGAGGTTTGATTGCCCGACGTTCGTAGTGAACGGCGAAGGCGATCCTCTCCGTTCGGTGATTCACGGCCGTCTGTGATTCGCGGATGATATTGATGTTTGGTGATGCTCTGAACGATGATGACGATTGTTCTTCGTCTGAGTTCGCGGCCGTTTCAACTCGCGACGCCTAGGGTTTTCGCTTGCGGTTTGTCCGTTAGGGTTTTGTGTTCTTTGCCGTTTTCCTCTAGGGTTTTCGCGATCCTCTCCTTTCTCACAGGTGGTATTTCCCCTTTTTATATACTCTTGTGGTTCCATGGGCTTTGTTTATGATTGAGACCCACATTCGAAATTTCAATCTGACATGATGAGGATTGGATTTGATTTACGTTTTTCCTGATACTTTGAGATTATTCCTCTTTTGGATGCGATTTATATTACTGCTGATTGGATTGGATTCTCTTTTGATATTTGCAGATGTGGATTTGATTTTCCTGATGGATTTTCAAACACGGCTTTTGCGATTTGCTTGCTGACTTCCCTTTTTGGGTTCACTTGATTGGATTCGTCTCGATTTGTTTGACACAACTGGATTTGTTTCGAAATGTTTTTATTCTGATTTGTTTTGTTTCGAACCGATTTGAACTATTTTTGATGCAGTCTGGATTGGATTTTCGTTGGATATCTGCTTCTGATTTCTGGATTTCGGTTCTAACTTTTCCTCTTCTTCTTTCAGGATAGGTACTATGGCTCTGGTCGCGTCAAACGCTGCCGAGTAGGGTATACGGCGATGATGATGATGTTCTGAGCCTGCTGGTGCTACTTCTGGTTTTGACGCCGCGGTTGCTTTTGACAGTTGCTGTGTTCTGTTGAATTTGGTTCAAAACAGGGCTTCTGGGCTTATGAACTGATATGGTTTTGTGAACTTGTTTCACTTCTGAACTTTTGATACATTGTTCTGAACCCTTTTCCACTATTTCTGATATGGTTTTGTGAACTTGTTTCACTTCTGAACTGATATGTTTGGATACGGGTTTTGTCTTGTGGTTTATCAGATGTGCATTTGTTACACTTCCACTTGAGTTGCCTTGTGATAATCTAATTTGTCTTTTTTCTGATATAGGTCCAACTACGGTTTGATCATCTTCTTTAACATCAGGTCCGCTGCTTGTACCCAACTGCGAAGTTTGAACTCTATTTCTTAGGGCAATGATGCTTTGACTGAGCCCTTGTCCTTTTCATGCGCCTCGCTTGACTGGTATGATTTGTGCTGTGATTTGTGCTGTTGTCTGATGCGATTCGGTGTGGTCATTCATGTTTTTCGTGACTTGCCTTTAACTGACGCTTCTGAACTTTTGATACATTGTTTGATGCCATTCAATGCAGTTTGGTTTTCTGTTCTGTTTGAACTTGCTTTTTGGTAGCAGTTTGTGATCCAGCAGCAGCCTTTACTTTCTGTTCATGTTTGGGACTTGGTTTTCATGAACTCACTTATGTGGTTCAGACTTGATGCAGTTTTTTGGTTGTGCACTTTCAATTTGAATTTCCACTTACTTATGCCTGTTCTGTTTAGGAAGCTTTTGAACTGTCTTGTTTTGAGTTCTGAATTCTGAACCTGGTACTGATGCTGTTGTGGATTTTCAGGTGTTGGAAATTTCGGAAACAAAACGACTCAGACCTGCCGGCATCCGGGTCTGAGTCCAAATTTGCCTTTGTATCAGTTTGGAAATCCAATTGCGGCAAAAGCGAATCAGTCCCGCTTCTTTTATCACTTCTATCTCTCGGATGTCCCGCATGATAAGAACAGATGACCACTTGATCTGACGCCAACGGTGCGGGTCGGTAACGGGGGTAGGACGCAGCTTCGGTTGTGCCACTCCCGGCACTTGATGATGACGCTGTTCTGAGAGTGTCAAACAACCTCTAACATTTTTCTATTCTGTTTGTGTTCTGTTTTGTTTCTCTTTGACGTGCAGGTTGATCGGAGATTTTGCGGAGTAATGTCCAATGGATGAACATCATGAAGACGCTAATGGAAATTTAGGACTTAGGATTTTTAGGATATACAATTTTGATTTTCTCTTTTGTAACTTGTAACAAAAAATATTATGAATAAATTCAATAACATTCTTTATCCAAATTATTTCCTCTTTGTAGATCATGACAAAATATTATGAATAAACTTCACATTTCTATCCAAATTCACTTTATAAATTGTAATAATAATAATAAAATATTATGAATAAAATTCACATATTCTATTAAAATCATTTCCCAATTTCTTTTCCATGATTTAAATTTCCAAATACCTCGACATCCGATTAAACCTCACTAGTCAAATATCCTTGAATTAATCCGGTCCAATCTTGCATAATAAGCTTAATACCTTCAACATGAATAAGTTCCATTAATCAGTCAAAATTTTCACTGTTTTCCCTCTAAAATGAACTGGAAGATAGAAGAATGATTTCTTGTTAAAACCCTGTTCCACAGATCAGATTTTCCAACCCAAATTGATATCTTAACATAATCAAACCCACGTAAATAAATGCCTTAGGAATAAAAACTCATTGGGCCCAAAATCACGAATTATGCTTCAAAATGACCAAAACGCCCCTGGGGTAGTTCTTGCAAAACAAAACGCACTTTATGACTGGTTAGTGGTTAGCAGATGCACAGATGAGATGTTATGCGAAATGACTGACTAAATATAAGGGTAAAATTTGGGGTATTACAGTTGCCCCTATTTAAATAGCTACACCGGACGATTTGTGGTGGAGAAATTTAAATATAGATAACCGAAAATTTTGCCCTTATATGCGGCGATGTGCAATATTATGGATGTGGATGACGCCATGAATATGATATGATGCGTATGACGACACAGGGACAGACGCTACGAGGAGAACACACTGGGGAAGACGACGCGCTGGGACACAGTCGACCTGGGGAATTCTAAAATGATGGTCAACTGGTGCGAACACGACCAAATGTCATTTTTAACGGGGACGAGATTCTCAAATGGCGATGGTACCTATGAGACGGCCTCCACCGGGGAATCTAAGAGTAAAACTGGAGCATGTACGACTGCAAGATCGATCACAGAATGCATGGAGCATTGAGCAAAGAATAACATCCAAGCTTCTGTAAACTATCCCTCGTGACAGGATTAAATGGACTTTTCAGAAATCCATAGAAAATACAGGGTAAAGACCGGCTGTATGCCAAAATAAATGGACTTTAATGGGAAATGCCCTGATAAGCTTCTCGAGAGAGAATTGTCACTCATCGTTGGAAGGGACTTATATGCCAAAATGGATAAGCACTCAAATAAAGAGGCTGCTGCTTATCTGATATATAAATCTTCTCATATTTAAGGTCGGCGCCTGGAATACGATTCTGATTCTTCTTTTACTGAAGGATAAACTGAACTTCCCCATACTTCAAGATCGTGCTCTCCTGAATATGATTCCGCTCCTTCTTTTACTAAAGGGTAAATGAACTTCCTCATAATTCAAGATCGTGCTCTCCTGAATATGATTCCGCTCCTTCTTTTACTAAAGGGTAAATGAACTTCCTCATAATTCAAGATCGTGCTCTCCTGAATATGAAAAGGATAAACTGAACTTCCTCATACTTCAAGATCGTGCTCTCCTGAATATGATTCGGCTCCTTCTTTTACTAAAGGGTAAATGAACTTCCTCATAATTCAAGATCGCGCTCTCCTGAATATGAAAAGGATAAACTGAACTTCCTTATACTTCAAGATCGTGCTCTCCTGAATATGATTCGGCTCCTTCTTTTACTAAAGGGTAAATGAATTTCCTCATAATTCAAGATCGTGCTCTCCTGAATATGCTTCCGCTCCTTCTTTTACTAAAGGGTAAATGAACTTCCTCATAATTCAAGATCGTGCTCTCCTGAATATGCTTCCGCTCCTTCTTTTACTAAAGGGTAAATGAACTTCTTCATAATTCAAGATCCTGAATATGATTCCGCTCAAACCTCCCCGTATTTCAAGATCGTGCTCTCCTGAATACGATTTGGTTCAAACCTCCCTATACTTCAAGACAACAGGGAAAATGGAAGCCCAACTGCTCCATGGAGATGGCCATTTGCTGCGAGTCATAACGAAGATAGGATCGGCTTCTTAGGTGAGAAATGTCGCATACCGATGCTGTAAGATGTAGGATTGTAAAGTGTTGTACTGATAGATTTTCCAGGCGTGAACTGGCGTGTATTTGTAAAGGATTGTGGCTGATTTTCTTGAAAGATAGTGCAAAATAAATGCACATCCGGGTATAGTGATGAACTTCTCGGGCGAGAACAGTCGCGTACCTGTCATGGTATGGTGAAAATCTTTAGATGGTGCAAAATAAATGCACGTCCGGTTGGGCTCGACGACTGACAAGACTGAGATTCAATCTAGGATCGAGCTAGAAAGAAGACTGGTAATCAAGACTCCATCGAGGGAATGAACTCGAAGGGTAAATATCTTATCCTGGCGAGGAAAGATAGCTGAAGTAACCGTCATCCACGAGGATCGAGCCCTGTGGGGAAACTGGAAACACATATGTATTTTATGCTTAGGGCTGACAATCTATTTGGGGAGAATAGACCGACCCAGTTACTCGGTGGAAACAACCAATGATGGAGAGACACTATGAACCTGTGAACGCTAACGCATATGTTAATGCATATGTTAATATGAATGTATGTTAATGTCTATGTAGTTAAATATGCAGGATGTTATGAAATGAGTATGTAATGAGTATGTGAAATGAGCATGTAATGAGTATGTAATGAATATGTAATGAAACAGGCACGTGATGCTTATGCCCTTGCGTATACTGACGAAACAGACTAGGGACGAGAGATGAAATAAACATCTCGACGGAGATACCCTGCGTTCTCTGCAACCAATACGTCAATCATGGGAAGGAATGGTAGGACCAAATCTGGTTTCAAAATTCTGAATTCTCTAGGGAGTAAGTAATTTGCTTGGGTGCACAATATCACGTCTTCTCATGGGGAGAGGAAAACCTGAGGGACACTTTCGAGTTACCCAAGAAAAAGTTGTCAGCTTATAGTCTCTCTGGGGACTGTGTCAGAGCGATGATTTAAAAAGTGTTTCTGCAACAATGAGATTTTCGAGGAGTGAAGAGATCCTTCCGAAATTTCCACTAGTCAAAGTAATTTCTTATATTTCAATTGCGTTTTCGAAGAACGATTTTTAAAAATTTTCAAAGCACCTTTCATTTTCAAGATTTTAAGAATAAATGCATTTTGCATAACAATAGAAAACAAGAGTAATGCACCAAGGAATGTAAGTAACAAAATGGTATCTTTTATTAAGGATGGCAGCTTGCTGAAGGCATAGCTCCACAGATGATTATGCCTTTGAAATTGGCAACATGGGAAAAGGTTACATTGAATCCAATGACTCCTACTGACACTAATAACTAAGACTAAACCAGAATCTTGCTTTGGACGAGGGTGAAAGAACTGAAAAATGGCTCTCATGTGGAAAGTGTGTTTGCAATGATCGGTGTTTTCTGATGCAATGAAATGCCTTTGTCCCTAACTTTTGCCTGGACCGCCCTTTCGGGTTTTCAATCCATCGGGACGCTCTTTTTTGCCTAAGCCGCCCTTTCGGGTTTTCAACTTAGCGAGCTTTTTATTATTATTTCTTTTTTTCAACCCTTACTTTTGCCTAAGTCGCCTTTTGCAGGTTTTCGACTTAGCGGGTTTTTAGGCATAATATTTTCGGACTGCATCAGAATTCACGGGATGTGCCAGCTCTTCACCATCCATTGTTGTAAGTATCAGAGACCCTCCAGAGAAAACGGTCTTTACAACAAATGGGCCTTCATAATTGGGCATCCACTTTCCACGCATATCTTTATGCACTGGCAAGATCTTTTTGAGTACGAGCTCTCCTTGACGGAACTCACGGATACGAATCTTCTTATCAAACGCTCTTTTCATCCGTTTCTGATATAATTGCCCATGGCACATAGCTGTCATGCGTTTCTCGTCAATGAGATTCAACTGATCCAGTCTGTCTTGAACCCATTCAGCTTCTTCAAGTTCAGCTTCCATCAACACCCTTAAAGAAGGTATCTCTACTTCAATGGGGAGTACGGCGTCCATTCCATACACCAATGAGAAAGGTGTTGCCCCTGTCGAAGTTCTCACTGAGGTTCTGTATCCATGCAAAGCAAACGGTAACATCTCATGCCAATCTTTGTAAGTCACGACCATCTTTTGCAGGATTTTCTTGATATTCTTATTCGCGGCTTCAACGGCCCCATTCATCTTAGGACGGTACGGAGAAGAATTGTGATGAGTGATCTTGAAACTGTCACACAGCTCTCTCATAGTCTTGTTATTCAGATTGGTGCCATTGTCAGTTATTATCCGACTTGGAATTCCATAACGGCAAATAATTTCTTTCCTGATGAAGCGGGCAACCACTTGCTTAGTCACGTTGGTGTAGGAGGCAGCCTCTACCCACTTGGTGAAATAATCAATAGCAACAAGGATAAAACGATGATCATTAGAAGCCTTCGGCTCGATTGCCCCAATCATGTCAATGCCCCACATTGAGAACGGCCATGGTGAAGACAAAACATTTAACGGTGATGGAGGCACATGCATTTTATCAGCGTAAATTTGGCACTTATGGCATTTCCTAGCGTATTGGATGCAATCGGCTTCCATGGTTAACCAATAATACCCAGCCCTTAACATCTTCTTGGACATAGCATAACCATTGGCATGAGATCCGAAGGTCCCCTCATGAATCTCTTGCAGTAACATGTCCGCTTCCCGTTTATCGACACATCTGAGCAAAACCATATCGTGATTTCTTTTGTATAACACACCATTACTGATAAAGAATTTCGAAGCCAGTCTTCTCAACGTTTTCTTGTCCAGACCGGTAGCACCATCGGGATACTCTTGCTTGGCTAGATAGTTCTTGATGTCATGAAACCAAGGCCTTTCATCCACCTCATCCTCTTCGACCATTTGACAGTACGCGGGCTCAACCTTGCGTTCAATATGGATAAGAGGCGCTTCATTAACGAATTTAACTTTCCACATGGATGCTAACATGGCTAAAGCATCAGCAACGTGATTCTCAGATCTAGGAACATGCTCGAACTCTATCTCGTCGAAATACTTAATCATCTCGACAATGTAGTCCTTATAAGGGACTAACTTCTCATTCTTCGTTTCCCATTTGCCTTGTACTTGGTAAATAACTAAGGCTGAATCACCACTTACTTTGAGGAGTTTGATTCGGAGGTGAATGGCTGCTTCGAGACCGAGAATACATGCCTCATACTCCGCGACGTTATTAGTACACTCAAAGTCTAACCTCGCTGTAAACGGAGTGAATCCACCCTTTGGGTTCATCAAAACGGCGCCTATACCATGCCCATTGAAATTCGAGGAGCCATCAAACATCATCTTCCACCAAAGAACTGGTTCTGGACCTTCGCTCGGATCTGGCTCTTCACAATCTCTCTTAATCAACAAAATATCCTCATCAGGAAAATCAAACTTAAGAGGTTCATAATCTTCAACTGGCTGATCTGCGAGATAATCTGATAAAATACTACCCTTAATTGCCTTCTGGGGTACATACTGGATGTCATATTCGGATAACAACATGTGCCAACGGGCTAGCCTCCCGGTTTGAGCAGGTTTTTCAAGAATATACTTGATCGGATCCATTTTAGAAATCAACAATGTGGTATGACAGACCATGTATTGCCGGAGGCGCCTAGCGGCCCATGCCAACGCACAACAAGTTTTCTCCAATGGTGAGTATCTGTTTTCACAATCGGTAAACTTTTTGCTCAGATAATAAATCGCATGCTCCTTTCTTCCAGTCTCATCATGTTGCCCAAGCACACAACCCATAGACTTCTCAAGAACAGTAAGGTACATAAACAACGGTCTTCCAGGTACGGGAGGAATCAGAATAGGGGGGTCTTGCAAATAACTCTTAATTTTCTCAAACGCTTTCTGACAATCAGGGTTCCACTCAACCGTCTGCCCTTTACAAACCAATTTGAATATCGGCTCACAAGTAGCGGTCATGTTAGAGATAAACCTGGAAATATAGTTCAAACGCCCAAGAAAACCTCTAACTTGTGTCTCGGTTTGCGGAGCTGGCATATCTTGAATAGCTCGGACTTTATCAGGATCTACCTCAATCCCTCGTTGGCTAACAATAAAACCAAGCAATTTTCCAGATCTGACACCAAAGGTACATTTAGCAGGATTCAACTTCAACTGATATTTCCTGAGTCGTTCAAACAACTTCACCAAATGGTCTAGATGTTCCTCTTCACTCTGAGATTTGGCTATCATATCGTCCACATACACCTCGATCTCCTTGTGCATCATATCATGAAAAAGAGTGGTCATAGCGCGTTGGTAAGTTGCCCCTGCGTTCTTTAAACCGAAGGGCATGACTTTGTAGCAGAAGGTTCCCCAAGGAGTAATGAAAGTAGTCTTCTCTCGATCATCGGGATCCATTTTGATCTGATTATAGCCAGAGAAACCATCCATAAATGAGAACAACGCAAAACTGGCTGTATTGTCTACAAGTGTATCAATATGTGGCAGAGGGAAGTCGTCTTTCGGACTTGCTTTGTTCAGATCCCTGTAATCCACACACATCCTAACTTTACCATCTTTCTTGGGCACTGGCACAATGTTGGCAACCCAATCTGGATATTTTGCAACTGCCAAGAAACCTGCATCTAACTGTTTTTTAACCTCATCTCGAATCTTCAAAGCCATGTCGGGTCTCGTTCTTCGAAGCTTTTGTTTGATAGGTGGACAATCTGGCTTAAGTGGCAACTTGTGAACAACAATATCTGTGTCCAGACCAGGCATATCTTGATACGACCACGCAAACACATCAATATATTCTTTTAACAACTCAATCAGCCTCTGCTTAACCTCTGTCCCAAGCATCGCACCAATCTTGACCTCTTTCTTGTTCTCATTTGTACTAAGATTAATTAAGTCCACCTGCTCTTTATACGGTTGAAGCTCTGTGTACTCGTACTCAATCAATCTTGTCAGTTCGGCGGGTACTTCAAAATCTTCTTCACCCTCGTCTTCAGCTTGATTGATGGGTGCATCCCAGTTAGGAGTGTCAGTAAGGTCATTGGATCCAACAAGGTTTACGATGTCTCTGCATGATGCAAGGCTTACTTAATTAAAATGCTCAAAGATATGTAAGATAAGAAATGAAATGCTATTTTTTGTTTTATTTTTGAAAAAAGGTTGCCAACTTCGTTTTTTAAAGGTGAAAACGAAAAACGCAAATGAACCAAAATGGATTTGAACAAAATGCCTCTATTAATATCCTTTTAAAAATGAAAGGTGGCCCAACAAGAACGACCCTATAGCCTTGGGCGGAGCTACGGACTTTTTATTTGAAAACATAAGTGAAAACGCTAAAAAAATTACTTTGACAATGGAAAAATAACAGGGATCTCTACGGCCTCCCAGTTGTTCAAAGCTGCATCACCCTTAAACACCAGGTTGCTCAAATCTTCATTTTCCTCACAGTCACTGACGGCATTGACTTGGAAACCTCCGCTGACAAATACCTCTTGGATAACCTTCGGACGCCCTTCGACAGTTGTGGCAGCTCCATTTTGAGTTGGTTTGTAACCCAACCCAAAGCGATCAGTCTTGGTCTTGACATCAATTACCTCTCCCCAACCTTCCGAAATACCCTTGTCAATTGTTGATTTGGTACTCTTCAGAGATGCAAAAGATGGATTACCCTGGCCCACTGTCTCTTCGACTTCTAGCAGAACAGCATTGGCGATCTCGAGTGCTTGAAAGGAGATTTCCAAAGCATTCTCATCGGCCTCGATGTAACGGAAAGAAGACAGGTTACTGACCATCAGATCCTCCTCACCGTGTATAATAACCAACTTTCCATCGATCACGAACTTCATCTTTTGATGTAACGTTGAGGTTACTGCCCCAGCGGCATGAATCCACGACCTTCCGAGTAAGCAGCTGTAATTGGGATTAATGTCCATGACTTGAAACGTGATATTAAAAACTTGCGGACCAATCAGGATAGGAAGCTCAACCTCCCCCATTACCGACCGGCGCGAACCATCGAAAGCCTTGACAATCAGAGGAGTAGGTTTCAATGCAGTCTCTTTGAAAACCAACTTATCAAGAACCCTCTTAGGTAGAACATTCAAAGAAGAGCCGGTGTCCACTAGCACTCTCGCTAAATTGTCCTCCTGACATTTCACTGATATATGTAAAGCACGATTATGATTCGGACCCTCCTTTGGTAACTCTTCGTTGCTGAAACTAAGGGTGTTACATGCGGTCAAATTGGCAATCACACTATCAAACCGACTAGTGCTGATATCTTGATCCACATGTGCTTGAGTCAAAACTTTCTGCAAGGCCATCCTATGAGCGGGTGAATTCATCAACAAAGATAAAATCGAAATCTTGGAAGGAGTTTGATGAAGTTGGTCGACAACTTTATAGTCACTTTTCTTGATGATCCTCAAAAACTCAGCATCTTCATCATTCGTAACGGCTCCCTTACCTTTGTCTTTGGCAGGCACTGGGATATTAGTGGTTTCCTTAGGTGGAACCTCATTGGAACGGGGAGTATACACACGGCCACTGCGAGTCATCCTGCTTGCCTCTGCGATATTGGTCACAGTGTCCTTAACCTCTTCATTTGGAATAATCTTCCCAGACTCCTTGTCAATCATCGTCACGTCATATTTCCAAGGTACAGCTTTAGGATCACTGAAAGGAAACGGACTTGGTCTTTGAATAACTATAGGCTTAGGCTGATTCACCTCAGGGATAGACGACTTCGGTATATCGAACACGGGATTGGCAGAACTTGCCCCTGACAGATTAAACACTGGTACCTTACCCTTTGATTCCGGCTGATGGAAGACAAGCTCAACCACAGCGACTTCATCCTTCTTGGCTTGGCTTGTCACTTGTACAACACCCTCGTCAATCAACCTCTGAACATCATTCTGAACCAACACACAACCCTTAACACTGGCTTCACAACTTACGCATGCAACGTGGGAAGTATCTACCAGACCAGCTTCAAACAGTTTCGAATGGAATATCTTGAGAGGATTCTTAATCTGTACAACATCAAGGACATAACCTTCCTCAGAATCGGCACTAATGGCATTGACACTCTCATGGTTAGGAAAAGGATTCTTCTTAACATTCGGTTGAGGATCTTCAAATGACAAAATCTTCTTTTCCAATAAATCTCTGACAAGATTTTTGAGAGCATAACAGTTCTCCAGATCATGACCAGGCGCACCCTCATGAAATAAACAATGAGCAGCGGCGTTGTAATTGGCGGGTAGAGGATTAGGAGGCGGACCCAAAGCCCGAGTAGTGATTAGACCTTGTTTGACTAATGAGGGATACAACTCGGTGAAAGTCATCGGAATCGGCGGACAAGGTTTATACGTTCTCTTGTTCGGAACACTCTGGCGAGGAGCCGGATTCTTTGGCTGTTGAGGAGCAGGAGCGTTGGGCGCCTGTAGGTAGTTGATAGGAGGCGGATAAACAGGAGATTGTTGCATAGGTTGATACATAGGAACCTGTTGATTGAAAGAAGGTGCAACAGCTGCCACATATGGCTGTTGAGCATATTGGATTGGGTACCCTTGAGGTTGAGCATAACCTTGCGGATATTGATAAAATTGGTCTCTTCGTCTACCAGAGGATATGGCATTAGTCTCACCTTCTTTCTTCTTCTGGGAGCTATACGGAGGTTTCTTCGGCTGATCCTTTGAAACACCATGATTACTTGTCATTTTACCGCTTTTCATACCCAATTCAATCTTGACACCCACAGCAACGATGTTAGAGAAATTTGAAGTCACACTACCCACCATCCTCTCGTAAAATTCTGGACGGACCGTGTCGACAAACCAATCAGCTAACTCTTTCTCGGTCAAAGGAGGTTCTACCTGCGAAGCAATCTCTCTCCACCTTTGAGCGTACTCTTTGAATGACTCAGAACTCTTTTGTGACATACTCAACAACTGTCTTCTGTCAGGAGCCAAATCCATATTGTACTTGTAGTGCTTGATGAAAGCGTCAGATAAATCTTGGAAACTCTTAACGCGAGACTGGTCCAAAGTTAAATACCACTTGGAAGAAGCACCCTTCAAACTATCTTGGAAGCAATGAATCATCAGTTTGTCATTCTCAACATGGGCAGCCATTTTGCGATAATACATGATCAGATGGCTCTTAGGACAAGTGGCACCTTCATAGCGATCGAAGTTCGGAGTTTTGAACTTCGGGGGAATAACCAAACCTGAGACGAAACAGACGTCCCTTGCAGCAGTCCAAAAAATTTGATTGCCCTCTACCTTTTTCAATCTCTGGGCGATAGTGTCTACTTCCTCACGAAGCTTGTCATGTTTCTCATAACCTTCAACATTCTCATCAAGGTTATCAAAGACGGTCTCATTGAAATACGGTTGCACACGGGTGTGTACAACAGGTGGTGCAAAGATAGGAGCCCCCCTAGAAACTTCGGAAAGTAAGGGCACAGCTTGCTGAACAGGCTGATTAATCGGAACAGTGGCTTGAGGAGGCACAAAACCTGGAGAAAGACCATAAGGTGGGTCCCTTGCTACGGTCACATTCGGTGGAGGGTCCACAGTAACGCCAGTAATCTCTGAAACAACAGTGGGCTGGGTATCCATCTTAGCATTCATGACATGTAACAATTCCATCATACGCCCCATACCCCCTCGCAGGTCTTCAAGTTCATTGCTAAGGCGATCAATCTCTTTTGCCTGATCCTCCATTCTTTTCGGAGTTTGAGCTCTGGTGTTGTACTGGTGCCGAGAACTCAGGGTGACAAAACTGGAAGGCGAGAGAACCGAACATGAGAAAACGGAAGACACATGCAATGCAAGAAAGTATATGATGCTATGATGCAAATGCGAATGAAGATTTCATGGGATTCAAACATTTACGAATGTCGTGGGGTACCAAAAAAATTGTCCCTTGTTTTTCATTTTTATTTTATCCCGCGATATAAATGATGCTTGAATTCCATGAAATACAATGAAATGGGATGCTTTATGGATGCCATGCACATGAATACACAAAACCCTAGGTTATAAGTTATGAGTGGAGTTAAGGTCTACCCATCCCCAAAAGGAGTGTACTATAGGTTAGTTGTACCTGCAGAACAAGGTTCTAAAAAGTGCCCAAAGTCATCAGCCCATCTTTCGGATATTATCAACCTTCCGACTGACTCGGGGGTTAATAATATTCTCAAGAGAACCTCTTTTGAGTGTAGTATCGCGTAGCAACCATTGTAGGACTACTCCCACATAGCTCCCGCACTACGTCCTAAATAAGGCCAAGGTGGTGTAAAGGTACTACGGTCCTCAATATCACGGACTCCAATCGACCATGGAAAAAGTTTTCACGATTACTCGTTCAACCGAACCATTTTCGAAAAGGTCTCAACTGAGCGGTGATTCTCGAATCGGCTTGGTCGGGATTCACTCCCTATAAGCCTCATCGAATATATCCCCATCCTATAATAATGTCACTAGTCCGGGCGTAGGACTTATCTCACAACACAAGGAACAATCCCCCAAATCAGAGCACAAACGCATACATAATAACACATATAGTAATAAGGATGAACAAGTTAGGGATAACCCTCAAAAATTGAGACAGTCCCCAGTGAAGTCGCCATTTTCTGTTGCGGTGGAAATAGGATCACAAACTATTAATTAGTTTGAATCGAAATTCAATTCACAACCGCTCTTTGATTTATCCGAAGGAAAAGGTCAAAAGAGGGAAAACCTATTCTTGCATCGTAAACAAAATGCGGGGAGAGACCTAGGTAAGGGGTTGGTTAAGATTAGGGAAGGTATTAGCATCCTAAACTTCCGTAGTACTCTACGGGAACCTTTTGTTCAAATGTTTACTATTTTTGCTTTATTTATTTGCTTAAGGTATATGTACAAAGGATTAAAAGTGAGAAAAGAGACCTAAGGGGTTAATTCTAAGTTTACTCGGCAAGACATCGCATCTTGTGCCTACGTATCCTTACGGGAGTGGAATCAGAGTAATCGTAGTTCCCCTCAACAGGGAGGTTAGAGACTTCTTGACTATGGTCAAGGTCTCAAGGGGAATAAACGCATCTTAAGGACACGCTTACGTGGAGTGTAGAAACTCCAAATCTCTACGTTGAATGTTAAGTTGTAATTAGGGTTAAATTAGGGATTCCACGGCGGGAAACCCTAAAATGAGCGTGGCGGCTCTTTGACCTAATGCTAGGGGTAAAATTGTAATTTTGCCTGCGGCGAGGCATTTGTGAAAATTAGGGTTGAAAAGGTGTAAGGGTTGAAGGTGAGGACTATTGGCGCGGCGACCAAAAGCTAGACCTAACCTTCGGATGTGTGTAATGTGACAGAATAATTGATGAACGTGTGAGATAATTGAAATCATACATCAGCAGAATTTTAAATGCAGAAACGTAAATGCGATTGTTGAGATTCGCAAGGTTACAGAGGAGGAACAGTTAAAATAATATGATACAATTCAATTTTAAGAATGCAAACACAAAGAAGCAACATGGTAAGCTGCACAATGAGCGAACTGGGTTAGTAACCAAAATTATGAAAACAGAAGCATGAAGCTATGGGACAGTTTTATGGTTTTTTATTTTATGAGAACTTTAACATGAATCTAAGCTTAATGATAATAAATAAATAAAAAAGGGAGGATTTTAATTTTTAAAAAATTATTTTCTCTTGGTTTTAAAAAAAAAGGGTCTTAGTTCTAAATTAAAAAAAAAATTTGATTCTAATTATTAAAAAAAAAAATTGTTTTAATTTTAATATTTTGAAAATGTTTTTAAATTATTATTTTTATATAAAAACAACTTAAATATTAGTTTTTTAAAAAAAAGTTTAATAATTAAATTAATTAATTATAAAAAAAGAAAAAAAGTAAAATATAAAAGGGTTGGGCCGGTCATCACCCCAGACCCGACCCGGTCCTGTTAATTACAACAAAATGATCTTTAGGGTTTCACAACCCTAAAATCCCTTTCGCGGCGCCGTTTCGGCTTTCTCCTTCATCTCTCTCGGTTGCTTCCGTCTCTCATAACACGCTGAGATTCTCTCTTCGTCTTGCATGTTCCGTTCTTCTCATTCACTTCCCTCTTCTCATAACATGCTGAAAAAACGAAACACAGAAACTCAACGAAAATACATATCCATGTGATGGCTTACGTTTTGAGACAGATTGTTGTTGGAAACGGCCGATGATGAGCTCTCTGAGGCTAGGAGGTTTGATTGCCCGGCGTTCGTAGTGAACGGCGAAGGCGATCCTCTCCGTTCGGTGATTCGCGGCCGTCTGTGATTCGCGGATGATATTGATGTTTGGTGATGCTCTGAACGATGATGACGATTGTTCTTCGTCTGAGTTCGCGGCCGTTTCCGCTCGCGACGCCTAGGGTTTTCTCTTGCGGTTTGTCCGTTAGGGTTTTGTGTTCTTTGCCGTTTTCCTCTAGGGTTTTCGCGATCCTCTCCTTTCTCACAGGTGGTATTTCCCCTTTTTATATACTCTTGTGGTTCCATGGGCTTTGTTTATGATTGAGACCCACATTCGAAATTTCAATCTGACATGATGAGGATTGGATTTGATTTACGTTTTTCCTTATACTTTGAGATTATTCCTCTTTTGGATGCGATTTATATTACTGCTGATTGGATTGGATTCTCTTTTGATATTTGCAGATGTGGATTTGATTTTCCTGATGGATTTTCAAACACGGCTTTTGCGATTTGCTTGCTGACTTCCCTTTTTGGGTTCACTTGATTGGATTCGTCTCGATTTGTTTGACACAACTGGATTTGTTTCGAAATGTTTTTATTCTGATTTGTTTTGTTTCGAACCGATTTGAACTATTTTTGATGCAGTCTGGATTGGATTTTCGTTGGATATCTGCTTCTGATTTCTGGAATTCGGTTCTAACTTTTCCTCTTCTTCTTTCAGGATAGGTACTATGGCTCTGGTCACGTCAAACACTGCCGAGTAGGGTATACGGCGATGATGATGATGTTCTGAGCCTGCTGGTGCTACTTCTGGTTTTGACGCCGCGGTTGCTTTTGACAGTTGCTGTGTTCTGTTGAATTTGGTTCAAAACAGGGCTTCTGGGCTTATGAACTGATATGGTTTTGTGAACTTGTTTCACTTCTGAACTTTTGATAAATTGTTCTGAACCCTTTTCCACTATTTCTGATATGGTTTTGTGAACTTGTTTCACTTCTGAACTGATATGTTCGGATACGGGTTTTGTCTTGTGGTTTATCAGATGTGCATTTGTTACACTTCCACTTCAGTTGCCTTGTGATAATCTAATTTGTCTTTTTTCTTATATAGGTCCAACTACGGTTTGATCATCTTCTTTAACATCAGGTCCGCTGCTTGTACCCAACTGCGAAGTTTGAACTCTATTTCTTAGGGCAATGATGCTTTGACTGAGCCCTTGTCCTTTTCATGCGCCTCGCTTGACTGGTATGATTTGTGCTGTGATTTGTGCTGTTGTCTGATGCGATTCGGTGTGGTCATTCATGTTTTTCGTGACTTGCCTTTAACTGACGCTTCTGAACTTTTGATACATTGTTTGATGCCATTCAATGCAGTTTGGTTTTCTGTTCTGTTTGAACTTGCTTTTTGGTAGCAGTTTGTGATCCAGCAGCAGCCTTTACTTTCTGTTCATGTTTGGGACTTGGTTTTCATGAACTCACTTATGTGGTTCAGACTTGATGCAGTTTTTTGGTTGTGCACTTTCAATTTGAATTTCCACTTACTTATGCCTGTTCTGTTTAGGCAGCTTATGAACTGTCTTGTTTTGAGTTCTGAATTTTGAACCTGGTACTGATGCTGTTGTGGATTTTCAGGTGTTGGAAATTTCGGAAACAAAACGACTCAGACCTGCCGGCATCCGGGTCTGAGTCCAAATTTTCCTTTGTATCAGTTTGGAAATCCAATTGCGGCAAAAGCGAATCAGTCCCGCTTCTTTTATCACTTCTATCTCTCGGATGTCCCGCATGATAAGAACAGATGACCACTTGATCTGACGCCAACGGCGCGGGTCGGTAACGGGGGTAGGACGCAGCTTCGGTTGTGCCACTCCCGGCACTCGATGATGACGCTGTTCTGAGAGTGTCAAACAACCTCTAACATTTTTCTATTCTGTTTGTGTTCTGTTTTGTTTCTCTTTGACGTGCAGGTTGATCGGAGATTTTGCGGAGTAATGTCCAATGGATGAACATCATGAAGACGCTAATGGAAATTTAGGACTTAGGATTTTTAGGATATACAATTTTGATTCTCTCTTTTGTAACTTGTAACAAAAAATATTATGAATAAATTCAATAACATTCTTTATCCAAATTATTTCCTCTTTGTAGATCATGACAAAATATTATGAATAAAGTTCACATTTCTATCCAAATTCACTTTATAAATTGTAATAATAATAAAAAAATATTATGAATAAAATTCACATATTCTATTAAAATCATTTCCCAATTTCTTTTCCACGATTTAAATTTGCAAATACCTCGACATCCGATTAAACCTCACTAGTCAAATATCCTTGAATTAATCCGGTCCAATCTTGCATAATAAGCTTAATACCTTCAACATGAATAAGTTCCATTAATCAGTCGAAATTTTCACTGTTTTCCCTCTAAAATGAACTGGAAGATAGAAGAATGATTTCTTGTTAAAACCCTGTTCCACAGATCAGATTTTCCAACCCAAATTGATATCTTAACATAATCAAACCCACGTAAATAAATGCCTCAGGAATAAAAACTCATTGGGCCCAAAATCACGAATTATGCTTCAAAATGACCAAAACGCCCCTGGGGTAGTTCTTGCAAAACAAAACGCACTTTATGACTGGTTAGTGGTTAGCAGATGCACAGATGAGATGCTATGCGAAATGACTGACTAAATATAAGGGTAAAATTTGGGGTATTACACAAGGTTCATGTGAACCCAACGGCAATGATATGGAGGTTAATAGAATAATTTATCATTAGCTAAATAAGCTTTATTAGTATTTTGATGTATTAGGAATTATTTTAGATTATTATGTTTTCTAGAATGTTCTTAGGACTCTTAAGATTGAGACACTTGGATGGTTAGCATTTATTTAGAATAGTATATAACAAGGGTATTATCCTCTCTTGTAATTCATCAAGAAAATCAAGTGTTATCTTTTATTATCTTTTAGTTTTATCTCTTTTATTTATTTTGTCTTCTTTATGGTTTAGATTTTTACAATTTTCCTAAGTTTATTAGGGTTCTAATTTAGCATCCTAATAGTGTTGCCATCGAAAAACTTCATTAACTATCGAGCAACCTCCAAACGAGCTCCTTCACACTACCTCTATAACCATCAGCTCACCTTGCTTTTCTCAACCTCAAACACATCGCCGCAAACCGCACCTTAAGTCTCCGCCGCAACCACATCATCACCAAACTCACGAGCTTCCCTCCACCAGCATACAACATCAGCGAATAACAACTTACAATTGTTGAAATTTTCATTTCGGTAACGACAGCTACTCAACCTTGTTATTTGCATAAGCTCTCGCGTTTGAAACAATTGCACCGCCTCTCACTGTGTGTAGCATGTTTCTCTTTCTTTTCTTCTAATTTTTGTTTATTTCTATTCATTTATTGTTATTATCTTCTATTTTAAATTTTAATTAAGGTTTAAATGTGTTTGTTTTGGGCTTCAAGTGTGTGATTTATTTCTCAAACCCCTTTAAAGGCCTGCCACACCTCCCTTTTATATTTTAATTATTTATTTTTATATAATTTTTCTTTTTTATTTGTATATTTATAAAAATACTAACAAGTTTTAATCTTTTACTATTTTAATTAAGTATTTGTATAATTTAAAATTTTAAAAAATATTAGTTTAATTATTAATTTATTTAAATGTTTTTATTTAATACTGATTAATTAATTTATTAATTAATCTTATTAAATATTCATATTTAAATTGATTAATAATTCTTTGTTGTCCGATTAGATTTTGCGATTTATTTGCTTCCATATTTTGGGCTTGTTCTCTCTAATTTAATCTTGATGTTTTTCCTTGATGAATCTGAATTTTATCATGATGCTTTGCCGTAACTGTTTTTGGATTTTATCACGATGCTTTGTCGTGAATGTTGTTGAATGTCTGTGGATTTTATCATGATGCTTTGTCGTGAATGAATATGTTTATTTTGTGATGCTTAGCCATGTATCTTTGACGTTTTATGCTACATAATGCTTTGCCATGTACTGTTGTTGATTTTATCTTTTGATTGACATGATGTATTACCATGCGTTTGAGGATTGTATCTGTTGATTCACATGATGCTTTTCCATGTGTACTCTGTTGATTTTATGTGTTGGTGATACCATACATGATGTTCTTTTCATGTATTGTATACCTTTGTTGCTTCTACATGATGTTTTGCCATGTATGTTGTTGATCTTATTTACTGATACACGATATTTTACCGTGTACTTTTTGTATGTCGTTATTTCTCTTTGTTGATTCACATGTTGCTCTGCCATATGTATTTGGTTCATTCCATTTGTTGTTCATACTACATGATAATTTTCCATATGTATGTGTCTTCATTTGTGTCTATTGCTACGTGATTTTCTTACCATGTACTTGTTGATTCACATGATGCTTTGCCATGTGTATGCTGCTGATTTTATCTGCTCATTGATCATACATGACGTTTTACCATGTATTCTTTGTATATTTGTTGCTTCTACATGATGATTTTCCAAGTATTTGTACTTTGTGTTGTTCATCATATGTGATGCTTTGCCATGTACGCTTGCTAATTTCACCCGTTGATTGAATGATGTTTTGCCATGTACATTATTGATTTTACTTGTTGATTCACATGAAGATTTTCCATATATTTGTTGCTTTCTTCCTATATTTGTTGACTTAATCCAAGGGAAGGGAATGCATGTTAACTCATTTTCATTATGCTTATTCCTTGTCTGTTTGTTGCTTTATCATGCATGTCTTTGTTTTTCTTACCCATCCTTTGACCTTTAGCAAACAATTTTAGCCAAAACATAAATTTTTCAAGAGGTTCCTGTAGAGTACTGGAGATGCTTAGGGTGCTAGTACCTTCCTTTAATATAACCAACCCCCGTACCTTTGATCTCTTCTTGCTTAGCTTTAGGCCTTGATTGTTGCTTTGCAGGTTTACTTAGGGTTTTTGTTCGATCTTTTCTCCCTTCCCTTGGAAAAATAAAATTTCGATGGTGATTATCGTATAAATTAGTGAGCTACACACCAAAGATTTGGGCGTAATGGTTTTGTGAACTCACAGTGAAATAATAATTTAATTGAAACTCAAAAAATACACAGTTTATCAATAGGTAAAAATAAGGGGATTCGATAATAAAGACCTAATTACCTTTCTCAAATTTACTTTCACCTTTTTAAATTCTCGTTTTGGAACTGCTTTTCTAACAAATCCATCCCCGTTTTATTACTTAAAATCACACATATTTTTCTTGTTAGTTTGCAATCATTGAGGAGACGCTATTTTTTATTATTACTTCAACGTTATCAATACACTTTCCTAGAGGTCATCTAGTTATTTACGTCGTTGTCAGGGATAATTGATTTCAACAAGGCATTTAGTGTGATGCTTTACTTTTTAATTTTTTAATTTTATTTTTATATTTTCATTTTAATTTAATATTTAATTTTGCAATTTTTATTTTATGTTTTTATTCTATTTTCAACTATTTTGTTTTGTGTGATGCTTCTAAGGTATATCTTGTTTGTTTATGCGAGATACTGATTCGACGAAGATACTAATTGACCCTAAAATCGAAAGACCAACGTGCACAATTCATAGAGCAAAACGAGAAGCACTGCAAGTTACTGAGGAAGTAAAAGAAGAGAAAGTCAAGAAGGCCATTCCACCACGTCAAACGTTGGCTTGAAGGACTGCTGCAGAAGGATATATTCATGACAAATTTGTTTAAGATATCAACCGGCTAATCCAATAACCTTTGAAATTAAAAATTCTATACTTATAGGTTCAAAGGAGAACATGTTCGACAGACAAAAAATTAGAGATCCTTGGGTGCATATCGCTAAATTATACGAGATATGCTCGATGTGCAAGCCGGCTAGTGAAATCACTAACGATCAGGTAAAATTACGTTTGTTTGGTTTTTCCTTGATAGGTCATGCGAAGGATTGATTGCAGTACCTTCTAAATGGAACTATCCAGACTTGGAAAGAGCTTAAAGACAAGTTTCTAAAGAGGTATTATTCCAAGGCTCATTTTGTGGAAACATAAGTCGCAATCATCAGTTTTTATCAAGATGAGGCTATGTCACTATCAAATGCATGAGAAAGATTCAAATGCTACTCCGAAAGTGTCCGAATCACAACAAGAGTTCTATAGAATAGATGACACACTTCCTCGATAGGTTGAGAACACAAACGAGAATTCTTTTTGATGCCTCAGCTGCAGGTACATTAAGATTAAAGACCGATGAAGAGTTAAAAACATTGATTGAGAATATGTATCATAACGAGTACTGTTCAAGCGAGCACGCAATGAAACAAAATGTTATCCATGCAATTAATTCAACTACATCTTTGTCTGCTCAGATACAAGCACTAATTAATCATTTAACTTCATCCCAACTAGCCCAAGCTAATGTGAGTAAGATTCAGATACTTCGTTGTGATTTCTGTGGAGGAGAACATGCCAATGGTACTTGTACTATAGAGGTTGAGAGTACAAAAGTTCAGTATGTTAATTTTTATAAGAATAATCCTTATTCCAACAGTTACAACTGGGTTGGAAAGCTCATACATACTTCAAGTGGAACAAAAATTAGACTTTGAATGCTAATCAAGGTGTTAAACAAGCTCCTTAAGCACCTCAACACAAACCATCACCTCTTGAAGTAGCATTGCACATTTTCATGAACTCTACACGAGAATGCTTTGCACAAGTAAATAAGGCTCAAGAAAAAATGGCAAGACCTCATAAATAGATGGCACTAAATTAGATCCTGATGAACAAGAACACAAAATTATCCATTAAAATCTTAGAGATTCAAGTCAATCAATTGTCTCGCTAATGGAAGCTTAAGCTAGTTCAAGCGGAGGATTTATGGGTAATACTATAGATAACCCGAAACATGAAACATGCAAGGCCACCGAGTTAAGAAATAGAGTGGTACCTTCAAAACCAATCATTGTTAAGGAGAAGAAAGAATAGACTGAATTTGAGAACATGAAAGGAAAAAAGTGTTAGTCGAGAAGAAGATTACAAAAAAATTTAGTGTGAAAACAGTGAGCATGAGAGTGAGATTGAAGTCAAAGGGAACACATTTAACCAATTCATTGATAAAAATTCACCCTTTAGAAGAACCAAGAAACATATCTTAACTGAACCCAACCCCGAGCTACTCGATTACATCAAATCACCTTACTTGTTTCTAAAGAAGACACCTAAAAAGGAAAAGGAAATGAGTCAGTTTAAAAAGTTTATGGATATGTTGAACAAGATACATGTCAATATTCCATTTTATGTATCCCTCAAAAAATTTATAGTTTATGCAAAGTTCAATAAAGAGCTCTTGTCGAGAAAGTGAAAGTTGAAGCATGATGAAAACACCACTTTAGCAAAAGAATGCAGTGTAGTCATCCAGAGGAAGCTTCCACCAAAACACACTGATCTAGGTAGGTTTTCTATTCCTTGCTCTATTGGTTCACTAATCAATAATAATGCATTATATGATCAAGGAACTAGCATCAACTTGATGCCTTTGTCCATGATGAGAAAGATGAAGTATGGTGAATCAAAGGCCACACAGATAACCTTGACTCTAATTGATTGTTCGATCATGTATCCATAGGGGTGTTGGAAGATGTCCTTGTTAGAGTTGATGGGGTATTGTTTCCATTTGATTTCATAATTCTTAACATGCTTGAAGATTAGAAAACACCACTATTAGGAAGATCATTCTTGGCAACGATGTAGAACTAGGAGGATTGATATTGAGATTTAACAAAGAAAAAACTCGTCTTCAACATTTTTAAAGCACTGAAGCAGCATAAGGAAAATCCTTTGTGTTACAAGGTAAGCATGGTGGAAAAAAAAAACAAAAAAGCTTCATGGAAATAAAATGGTAAGAAAGAAAATTTCTAGTAGGCAAGGAAGTTGTGTTGTATAAATTTTGTTTGAAAGGATTTCTAAGTACATGGAAATCTAGAACTTCTAGTCCTTTTAATGTGAATGAAGTTTTAGCATGTGGAGCAATTGAAGTGATTGATCCAGGAGATACACAAACCTTTGTTGTAAAAAGAGAGAATTTGAGGTCTTATAAAATAGGGAAAAATCATCAGAGAAGGCTTCTCCGATGTTTGTAAAGCCTTAGACAATAGAGCTAAGATAGTGACCTTAAACAATGTTTAATGGGAGGCAATCCATCATTTTAATTTTAGCAAAATTTAAATTTTTATGCAGTTGATTTATATTTATTAGTTAAATTATGTTCCTTGTGTAGCATGTTGAGTAAATAGGAATACAAATAATGCAAAGAGAAAAGATAAAGGAAGAACAAATTGAAGAAAGACGATAGTGAACCACTGGAATCAATGTACGCACGTTGTGACCATGATATCTTTCATTGCGGCGCGATAAATCCTAGTCATTAAAGAGAATTTGTCAGAAAACCATTGGGGCCTACCGTTGGTCACCACACCATAAAAGCCTTCAATGTGCGTGGAATGCAATGTGAATAGAGCCTATAAACTGCCTGTTTTGGCAATTTCATCAGTATGTTTCTATATTCTCTTCTCTTCTACTCATATTCTACTAATTTTCTCTGAATTTCTTGTCCTAGTTTTTTGTTGAGCTTGTTCATATGAAACCCAATAGAATCCATTAAAATCAAGATGCTTCATCATCCAACCCACATGCACCTAACACCCCCTCCTTTTTAACTTATATGTTTCCTTTGAAAAGCACCAAGAAAAATGGAATACACTCAGAAACTACAATGTAGTAAAGGAGAGCTTTTGAAGTTGACAACTTGGAAGGCTATGAGGAGTTGGTTACTATGTTGGAAGCAATATGTTGGACCCAATTCAATAGCTTAATCAAAGAGGCAAACTAATCTATTGAGCTTGAGTTTTATGCAAACACTGCTCACCTTCCATTCAAAGATTACTCATTATATGTGAGAGGTAAGAGCATTAACTATATAACTTTTATAATTAATTCTTGGTTGAAGGTGAGATAATACTTAGAAGGGGGGGTTGAATAAGTATGAAAGATTAAAACTTAGAATTAAAACTCAAGTATTTTTATCCTGGTTCGTTGAACTCAACTACTCCAGTCCACCCTTTCTAGAGTGATTTGCCTTTCTCAATCAAGGACTTAATCCACTATTTAATCAAACAGATTACAATAGTAACACCTAAGAACAACTGTTCTTAGTTTTCTCAAGAGCTACTTATCCCAACTGGATCCTCTTAAGGAAATCTTTTACAATCAATGTAAAACTATTACAAGAGTAAGAATGCTTCTAAAAAGCTATTATCACAACTGTGATATTTCTCTTAAGTTTAAGAACAATGAAATAAATTCCTAGAATGAATATGAAAGTATGAGAGCTTGAATATTTGATTTCTTTTCAACAAAACGTCAACTGAAGAATTTGGTGGAGTCTTGCTTTTATAGGCAGCTGATCCAAGGTGAGCTTCACGTTGAGAAGAGTGTCCAAAAAGGTCTGAGCCTTTTTGTCTTCACATCAAGTGACCTTTCCTAGAAGAAGAAAACACAGAAAAATCCTTTTTGTCTGTGTTATTGTGTCTAGCATAAATAAGGAAAGAGACGTTTGATTTACTCCAACGGATATAATCTTTGAATATTTCTTCTTCAGTTTTCAGAAAATTCATCAGAGTCTAATTGGGTCAGAGTCTTCTGATGATGATCAGAGCTTTGCTGAATTAGAGTCTTCTGTAGCAGGTATGCTTTCAGCGTGTTTAAGATCAGAGCATATTTGAGACAGAACTTCAGTACTGGCAGCTTTAGTACTTTCAGAATCTTCTGTAGAAACTATGCTTTGAAAAACTCTTCATACAAAATTCTTCTTTGCTTTAGATGCTTCTGACTTCCTTCAGATTCTTCTGGAGCTTCTGCTTCATATCCTTCTGGAGCTTCTGCTTCAGATCCTTCTGGAGCTTCTGCTTCAGATCCTTCTGGAGGCTACGCTCAGAATCTTCTGTTGGCAGCAATCAGAATCTTCTAATGAGTGCATCTGGCGGTTCAAACTCTAGCTAATTTCTTGTGTTCAATTCTGATTTGCTTCTGGAGTGTTAATTCCTTTACTATCTGCAGTAAAAATTCCCAAGAAAATTTTAGAGTATATAATTCTTATATACAAAATTTCATAATAGTTATCATCAAAACATAGAGATATTATTAAGAACCAATATGTGTTCTAACAATCTCCCCCTTTTTGATGATGACAAAAACATTAGAAATTTTGTTTAATTGAAAATATTAACATTATAACTCCCCCTGAGATGATGAATCTCCCCCTGAGTTAAATACAGATAAGGAATAGAAACTTCCCTTTTGTCTTGAGTAATCTTCAGAGTTAGATCTTGATTATTCTTTTAACATTTGAAAGTCAGAATGTCTTGCAGATTTAAGATTCAGAGTTTGATAATAGTCAAATGATCTGAGAGACTTAGAGTTTCTTTTATAGAGTGAACTTATCAAATGTTCTGAAATACTCAGATTAAGTGTTAGATAGAATATAAATGTCTGAAGTTTCATTCTGGTGAAGTTAATTTAAATAGTTCAGATCTATATTTTCTCCCCCTTTTTTGTCATAAGCAAAAAGTAAAAACTTTAAAAAGACAAATAAAAGGAAACAGTAAATGAGATAATTCAGTGGAGAAAACTTTGATTCATTCAATGAGTTTAGATCAATAGTACATGCATCAGAAGATATATCAAAAAGTACATAAGCAAACATCAGATGCAAAAACATCAGAATGAAAAAAATGAAAATCTAAGAGTGTTTTGACAAAAGCATCTTCAACAGATCCGTAATCTCAGAGGAGGACTGCTCTTGCTTTGACATCCACTTAGCCATTATTTCATTCTTCTGATCCTGCTTTGACATCCACTCTGTCATGTCTTCAGATTTCTTATCCTGTTTTGCCATCCAAGACTTGATCTCTGATTGACCAGCTTCCAGAGCAGCAATTTTATCCTCAAAATCTGGATGTTCTTTCGTTATCTCAGATGAAGACGGATGATCAGGTTCTAGGGCTCGAACAGAGTCAATTTCCATGGGATCTGTAGAGTCTAGAGCATTAGAGCCAGAAGGAAGGTCTACCAGAGTCATGGCCAAAGGTTTTTCCTCAGATGCAAGTTCAGTAGTTTCTTCTGATGATGGAGGGGCATCTGTAAGGAGCAGTGGTCCAGATCTCTTGACGGTCCAGAACAAATTTCTTGCAGCTTCAGCGAATCTGAGCTTCGCATCATCAGAACATATGTTCTTCAGATTTGATGCTACTGTGTTGAATCTGCTGATGAATCCATTCCAGATGACATCAGATTCTTGGGCATCCATTGTTGTTGAACACTTCTTCTGTACAGTACCTAAATACAATTGTATTTCTTTCAAAAAGGATTGAAATAAATGAGTAACATTAAGTCTAGGCTTAGGATGTAACAGAGTCTCTAGTGTTATTGGTTTTGGTTGGGGAGTAGGTGGGAAAATGGATTTATTAATGGAAATCAGAGGAGGAGGGTAGTATGGAATGAAAGGAATTTCAGGTTTATCAGGTTTGGATCTGTTTAAAGCATTTAACAGATTTGGTTTTGCTTTGGTGTGATAGGAAACCACATCAAAGGGTTTATTTGAGTAGGGTTGAAAGGCAGATTTTGGAGGTTCATCAGAAGCAGCAATTTTATCAGATGCAACAGGTATAGCTAAAGTAACAGCTTTGGCAGATTTAGCAGAATATGATATTGTTGCTAATGAACCTACATCTGACATGGATTGAATATATGTGAGAATCACAGATGGAAGGGTCATTGTGAGTTTGGGTTTCAGAGGGGTGATAGGGTCAGATGGTTCAACTCTGTCATAAAAATCTTTGAGTTTGAAACCATATGCAAGATTGTGAAATAGGGATGAAACTTGTGCACAAGAGATAGATGATCTTGGGTTAGATGTTTGGTTAGGATTTGGGATCAGGATTTCAGATGCTGGATTAGGTGTGGGAGTAGGATCTAGAATAGGAGCTTTAGAAGATATAGTGGGTTCTGGTTGGTTTACCTCAGAGTCTCTGTGAGATGGAGAGATTAAAAAATCCGGGTGAATGTCAGATTCTGAGGAGTTTAATGAGGTGGTTAATGTGCAGGAGGTAGAAGATACTTGAAACACAGTTTTTAGTGGTGCGACATCAAGAACTTCTGTCTCAGGAATGTTGGGTTCAAAAGTATTTGTTGGTTCTGAAGGAATTTCAGAGGGTTTTGATGGGTGTTCTGAGGTAGGTGGATCAGATGGAATTGTTATTGGTTCAGATGAAACTGGAACATATGGTATTTTTGTAGGTTCATAAATAACAGGTACAGATGCAGTGGGTTCAGATGATTTAGATGGTGGATTATCTGATGGTGGTTGATGTTCAGAGGCTTTTTCTGGTAGAGGTTCAGATTATTTTTCTGGTTGTTTTTCTTGTGGGTGCTTTTGTTGTTCAGATGGTTTTTGTTTAAATGGTTCAGAGGGTTTTTGTTGAGCAGATGGTTTTGTTGTTTGTTGTTGTTCTGTGGTTTGTTTTTCTGATGGTTGTTTATTTGGTACAGATTGTTTGATTTGAATTTTTGGTTGAGTTGATTGTGGTACAGAGACTTTTGGAGTTTGAATTGTTTTTGTTGTTATGGGTGTTGGAACAGATGATTTTTCAGGTGAAATGGAAATTGGATTAGAAGATTTTTGAGGCGATGGGGTAGAAACATGAGGTGGAGCAGTAACAAATGTATTTTGTGTAGAGGGTGGTTTTGGAATAGACTTAACATTAGAATCATTTAAAACAGTAGGATTTGCAGAAGATACAGAAGTTTTAGTACCTTTGATCTTGATCCTTTTAGCTGGTACAGAAGGAGTGGCTCCAGATTCTTTCCTCTTTAACAGCTTCTGAGGATTCTCAGCAATCTTGATCTTCTTCTGAACAGGTGTAGCTTCTGCTTCTGGTTGAGTCCTCTTTCTTGGTGGTTCTTCTTCTTCTACAACAGGCAGTGGTTGTCTTGCACTCTTTATGATATCTGCAGGAACATGCTTTCCTTCTTTCTTACACGCATCAATGTACATCACAATAATGTGCCTTAGTTCTTCAGCAAAGAACAGTGGATAATCATCTATAGGAATCCTCTTCTTACTCAGTTCAGAAATATTCAGCTTCTTGGGAGCTGTTGTGAGTTCATCCACTATTTTAAGTCTCTGAAGACTTTTGGCATTCAGAGGCTTTCCCAAAATGAATTCCAATTCCTCTGTAACTCCAGCAGCGTACAAAACAGTAACAAGTCCATTCTCAGTTAGAAGATTTGAGATTAACCTTCCAAAAGGAATCCAGGTTCTGATCTTCTGACCTTTTTCTTTCACATATTCTCTAGAGGCATTTATATGATTCCAAAGATGCATAAAGAGAATATATGGAAGATCTACCTTGGTGCTCTGACTGAGGCAGTACATAAAATAAAGTTGTTCATTATTGACATAGTCTGGAGAGTTTGTTGACTTCCTATGATGAATGCATCCCATGAAGATCTTAGCCCAGATCTTGTAATCAGGCTTCAGATCCTTGAACTTGTTAGAAGCTTGTCCAACAGTCATCACTTTTTCATACACTTCATCCATATCCACACGCCCAGCTGGCAAGTGTGAAACTCCATCTGTTTCCTAATAGCCTATTAGTTTTCTGATCAGATCCTCTGTTATTATTATTTCTTTGCCCAGAACAGAAGATAAGATAAACTTAGGGTAAACTGAAGCATGGATCCAGAACTCTTTCACAAGAAGGGGGTAAGCTGGTCCAAAAAGCTTTCAAAATACTTTACCCATCCTTGAGCACCTATGATGGAACGAAACTCAAAACCATTCTTAGCAAGTGAATCAAATTCCACCATTGATTCACACAGAACTTCGAGCTTTTCAACAGGTGTTAACAATGTTCTTTTTGGTGGAGAATAAGGAGTAACGCCCATGTTAGCAGAGGTAACTGCAGCCATTGTAGATTGAAATTGTGCAGCAGTTGATGATGAAGTTGCCATTGAAGATGGTTTTGTCACACGCTTAGGGTTTTTATGCAGAGAGAAGAGAAGATGAAAATGCATAAAATTTCTGAGATGTGAAAAGTGTGAATGTGAAGAGAGGAGATGTATTTATACTAAAACAAGTAGGCATACAAACAGTCAGAATTTTGCCCGTTTGAACAAAGCATTAAATGAAAAGAATAAAAATCATTTCAAGCATTTATTGCTTCTGACAAATTGGGGGGAAAATCAAGATTTCCACTATTCAAACTTCACCTCAAACGTCTCTTCAGTAGTGTACACGCCACCTTTGCAGATTTGGAGTGACACGTGTTTGCTTGCATGTGTTCTGAATTCTCTTGAGAAATGAAACGTTAACCAACATTCAGATCCTCTAAGGATTGTTAGTTCAAAGTTTCACAAAAACAAATTAATAAAATAAATAAGCAGTCAGAAGAAATACTTCAGAGCATTAGGCATTTTTGCATCTGTAAAAATTTGCTTCTGACAAATATCATTCTGGACAAAAATCCATACCAATATTTTTCAGAATAAATTTGAATCTATCTTCAACAAGGGGTTTTGTAAAAATATCTGCCCATTGATGATCTGTATCAACAAAGGCTAAATTTATGATTCCCTTCTGAACATAGTCTCTGATGAAGTGATGCTTAATTTCTATATGTTTTGCCTTAGAGTGTAAAATGGGGTTCTTAGACAAACATATAGCAGAAGTATTATCAGAAAAGATAGAAATGTTACTTTCAAATATTTGATAATCTTCTAGCTGACTTTTCATCCAGAGCATCTGCGTGTTACATCCAGCAGCAGCAATATATTCTTCCTCTGTGGTTGAAAGTGCAATTGTGGGTTGCTTCTTGATGTACCAAGAGATTAGATTTCTTCCTAGAAATTGACAACTTCCAGAAGTACTTTTCCTTTCCACTCTGTCTCCAGCGTAGTCAGCATCACAGAATCCAACTAATTTGAAATCATCAGATTTTCTGTAACACAAAGCCACATTATAAATACCTTTCAGATACCTTAGAATCCTCTTGACAGCTGTCAAGTGTGATTCTCTAGGATCTGATTGGAATCTAGCACACAAGCATACACTGAACAATATGTCAGGTCTAGAAGCAGTTAAATAAAGAAGAGATCCAATCATACCTCTGTAGAGCTTCTGGTCTACTTTCTTACTTACCTCTTCCTTGCCAAGTGAGCTAGTTGGATGCATGGGAGTCTTTGCCAACTTACTATCAGTCATGTTAAGTTTCTTCAGAAGTTCTTTAACATATTTTGTCTGATGTATGTAAGTGCACTCTGGAGTTTGATTGACTTGGATTCTTAGAAAGAATCTGAGTTCTCCCATCATGCTCATTTCAAATTCTGCCTGCATACATTTAGCAAACTCCTTTCCCAGCATAGTATTGGTAGATCCAAATATTATATCATCCACATAAATTTGACAGAAGATCTTTCTTAATTGATTTACAAAAGAGTGTTGTGTCCACTTTGCCTCTGATGAAATTTTTCTCCAGAAGAAAATTGCTCAATCTCTCATACCAAGCTCTGGGAGCTTGTTTTAAACCATACACAGATTTCTTTAATTTGAAAACATGATCTGGAAATTTTTCATTTTCAAAACCAGGAGGTTGGTGGACATAAACTTCTTCATCTATAATACCATTTAGAAAGGCACTTTTAACATCCATCTGAAACAGACTGATGTTATTTTGTGCAGCAAATTAAATAAGAAGGCGTATAGATTCTAACCTTTCCACTGGAGCATAAGTTTCAGTGTAATCAATACCTTCTTGTTAACTGTACCCTTGAGCTACAAGCCTTGCCTTATTTCTTTCAACTTCTCCTTTCTCATTTAGCTTATTTCTGAAGACCCATTTTGTTCCAATTATATTGAATCCTTGTGGTCTTTGAACTAAATCCCATACATCATTTTTGGTAAATTAATTTAACTCTTCTTGCATGGCAATAATCCAATCATTGTCTTGAAGAGCTTCATCTACAGAAGATGGTTCAATTTCTGACACCAGTCCAAATAATGATGCTTCAGATGATCTTAGAAAGGATCTTGTTCTGATGGGATCATCCTTCTTTCCAATAATGACATTCTCTGGATGAGATGCTTTAATTCTGGATGATGATCCTCTAACAGTTGATTCTTCAGAAATGTTTAGATTGTTCATCTGAGAAGTTAAAGGAATAGCATCTGGCGTTGCATCTGGTTCCTTTACTTGAGCTTTGTCTGCTTCTGGGACTTCAGAGTCAGTGAAGACTACTTCTCTATCTGCAGAGTTTTCAGACTGCTTTGGCTTTTTATTGCCAAGCTTATCATCAAATCTGACATGAATAGATTCTTCCACAATCTGTGTCTCAGTGTTGTATACTCTGTAGCCTTTAGAGCGTTCAGAATATCCAAGCATGAAACACTTTTGTGCTTTGGAATCAAACTTGTTCAGATTTTCCTTAGTATTTAACATATAGCAAATACATCCAAAAGGATGAAAATATGAAATGTTGGGCTTTCTGTTCTTCCACAGTTCATATGGAGTCTTCTCCAGAAGAGGTCTTACAGACACTCTGTTCTAAATGTAACAGGCCGTGTTGATTGCTTCTGCCTAAAAGTGTTTTGCCAGATTTGTCTCATTGATCATGGTTCTGGCCATTTCTTGTAGAGTTCTGTTTTTCCTTTCTACAACCCCATTTTGTTGTGGAGTTCTAGGACAGGAAAAATCATGAGCAATGCCATTTTTATTAAAATATTTTTCAAAATATTTATTTTCAAATTCACCACCATGATCACTTCTGACTTTTATAATTTTGAAATCTTTTTCATTCTAGACTTGCTTGCAGAAGTCAAAGAACACAGAATGTGACTCATCCTTGTGTTTTAAGAACTTTACCCATGTCCATCTACTATAGTCATCAACAATGACTAATCCATACTTCTTGCCTCTGATGGATGCAGTTTTCACTGGTCCAAACAGATCAATATGAAGTAATTCTAGTGGTTTGGAAGTAGAAACAACATTTTTTGATTTAAAAGATGATTTTGAAAACTTCCCTTTTTGGCATGCTTCACAAAGAGAATCCGAGGTGAACTTCAGATTAGGAAGTCCTCTGACAAGATTAAGTTTATTAATCTGAGATATACGTCTCATATTAATATGGCCCAATCTTCTGTGCCATACCCATTGCTCTTCATTAACAGACAAGAGGCATTTAACATTCTGAAAGATTTATTTTATAAATGTTGTTTTTCCTCTTACCACTAAATAGGATATAGCCATCATTTTGACTAATAGCTTTACAACATTTTTGATTAAAGGTAATATCGTAACCATTGTCACTTAATTGACTTATGGACAATAAGTTATGCTTTAACCCTTCAACAAGTAAAACATTAGTAATAGAGGGAAGTTTACCATTTCCAATAGTGCCAGATCCAATGATCTTGCCTTTCTGGTTCCCTCCAAACTTCACGTTACCTCCAGATCTAAGTTCCAGGCTTTGGAACATAGACTTTTCTCCTGTCATGTGTCGTGAGCATCCAGAGTCCAGGTACCATGATTGGCATCCTGACCTTGCTGCTAAGAACATCTGCAACAGGAATTATTTTACTTTTAGGTACCCAGATCTTCTTGGGTCCTTTAGGGTTAGTGGTTCTGAAGGTTTGTCTAAACTTCTGTTTTTCAACATAATGTTTATTCTGACTTGCCTTGGGTTTAAACACATAAGTATTCTTCTCAGAGCTTGTGTGTTTAATGTCATTTAAGTGACCAAACTTAAATTGAGAGTACAGAGGTGTCTTCTTGATGAAGAGTTTGTCAACAGATTTTGGATTACTTCCAGAGGAAGATTCATATCCAATACCTCTTCTGTTGTTCCCACTAACACCATAGATCATTGAAGCCATCTTGCTTCTGTCTAAGCTTTTAGTAAGGAATCTCTGAAAGCTAGAGTCATATTTTTCTAAAATGTTTTCACATGACTTAGTCTCAGATTCAGATTCTTGTTGAGCTATTTCAAAGTTATTTTTGATTTTCAGATTAATTTCTTTTTGCTCAACAAGTTCTGTCTTCAGAAGATTAATCTCAGATTCAAGACTGCTTTTCAGCTTCTTGTATTTGAGCTTAATATTGTTATAATTTTTCAGAACTTCTGATAACACTTTGATAAGTTCTTCTTTAGTAAGTTTAGCCATTACCTCTTCAGCATCAGAGTCAGATTCATAATCAGATTCATATCCTGAAGTTCCTTCCTCCCGATCTTCTGTGCTGGCCATCAATGCAACATTAGCACATTCTTCTTCTGATTCAGAAGATGATTCAGATTCATCTGAGTCATCCCATGTTTCCATCAGAACCTTCTTCTTTTTGTCAAACTTCTTCTTGGGTTTTTCTCTTTGAAGTTTGGGGCAATCATTCTTGTAATGCCCAGGTTCTTTGCACTCATAGCATACAACTTCTTTCTTTCCAGATCTTCTGTGCCTAGAAGATTCCTTTCTATGATCAGATTTTCTGAAGTTTCTGAACTTATTTCCTTTATGCTTCCAGAGTTTGTTTATTCTTCTGGACAACATGGATAATTCATCTTCATCTTCAGATGAGGATTCTTCAGAGCTTTCCTTTATTACCTGCAATGCTTTAGCAGATTTATTAGATTTTAAAGCTACAGATTTACCTTTCTTTTGAGGTTCATCTTCCTCAAGTTCTATTTCATGACTTCTTAGTGAACTGATCAGTTCCTCCAAGGAGATCTTGTTCAGATCTTTAGCCATCTTCAGCGCTGTCACCATAGGTCTCCATCTGGTGGGTAAGTTTCTGATGATCTTTTTCACATGATCAGCAGTAGAGTATATATCAAAGTATTTCTCTCTGGATCTTTACTGTCACTGTTAAGTGGTAGCACACACAGAACCAGGCTCTGATACCAACTGAAGGTGAGATAATACTTAGAAGGGGGGGTTGAATAAGTATGAAAGATTAAAACTTAGAATTAAAACTCATGTATTTTTATCCTGGTTCGTTGAACTCAACTACTCCAGTCCACCCTTTCTAGAGTGATTTGCCTTTCTCAATCAAGGACTTAATCCACTATTTAATCAAACATATTACAATAGTAACACCTAAGAACAACTGTTCTTAGTCTTCTCAAGAGGTACTAATCCCAACTGGATCCTCTTAAGGAAATCTTTTACAATCAATGTAAAACTATTACAAGAGTAAGAATGCTTCTAAAAAGCTATTATCACAACTGTGATATTTCTCTTAAGTTTAAGAACAATGAAATAAATTCTTAGAATGAATATGAAAGTATGAGAGCTTGAATATTTGATTTCTTTTCAACAAAACGTCAACCGAAGAATTTGGTGGAGTCTTGCTTTTATAGGCAGCTGATCCAAGGTGAGCTTCACGTTGAGAAGAGTGTCCAAAAAGGTCTGAGCCTTTTTGTCTTCACATCAAGTGACCTTTCCTAGAAGAAGAAAGCACAAAAAAATCCTTTTTGTCTGTGTTCTTGTGTCTAGCATAAATAAGGAAAGAGACGTTTGATTTACTCCAACGGATATAATCTTTGAATATTTCTTCTTCAGTTTTCAGCAAATTCATCCGAGTCTAATTGGGTTAGAGTCTTCTGATGATGACCAGAGCTTTGCTGAATCAGAGTCTTCTGCAGCAGGTGTGCTTTCAGCGTGTTTAAGATCAGAGCATATTTGAGACAGAACTTCAGTACTGGCAGCTTTAGTACTTTCAGAATCTTCTGTAGAAACTATGCTTTGAAAAACTCTTCATACAAAATTCTTCTTTGCTTCAGATGCTTCTAACTTGCTTCAGATTCTTCTGGAGCTTCTGCTTCAGATCCTTCTGGAGCTTCTGCTTCAGATCCTTCTAGAGCTTCTGCTTCAGATCCTTCTGGGGGCTACGCTCAGAATCTTCTGTTGGTAGCAATCAGAATCTTCTAATGAGTGCATCTGGCGCTTCAAAGTCTAGCTAATTTCTTGTGTTCAATTCTGATTTGCTTCTGGAGTGTTAATTCCTTTACTATCTGCAGTAAAAATTCTCAAGCAAATATTAGAGTATATAATTCTTAAATACAAAATTTCATAATAGTTATCATCAAAACATAGAGATATTATTAAGAACCAATATGTGTTCTAACATTGGTTCCATATTCAAACTCCCCCAAGGTTCTATTTTCAAAATAAGTAAGGTGTTGCTTTAACTGATAGTACGGGGGAGAGAATGTTTACATAATTTTGTCACCCTGGGTTTTGATGGGTAATTATTCAAGGAAAGATGTTAAGATTATACAGTAAAGATATGTGCCTGATACCTAGAGCTTAGGCGTCATTTATTGTTTAAACTTTAGAGGTTGCTTCCAACCAAGCCGAATTTATAATGAAGAGGTGTCGTGATCTAATGTCTATTTTTAAGAATGAACCAATTGATGTTGTATTGTTGATTGCATGCAACATCAAATCTATTGTTGATGATCCACAAAGTACTTATGGACATTTGTGTGTTATTAATGAACTATGTGGGCTAACTAGACCGCAACCCAACCTAATGATGTGATGATCAATTTGATGATGCCAATGAACAAAAACACCTTGAGAAAAATCCCAGCATCCACAACACAAAGAGAATCACAACTAGAAGATCCAAAAGACTACATTCCTGAAATCAATCAACCAAAAGGATCCCCACATCACCAGCAAGAGATCAACCGTTTGCAAAGACTGAAGGAGTACGCAGTCTGTATGGCATGTTAGGAAAATGAAATCTCACCCAACTTTTATGCTAATTGTTGTACCCCAAAATTATCCCAACCTTTTTTTTCTTTACTTGGCTTGTGTTTCATTTCATTTCTATAGCATCTTTGCATTGCATAGCTTGGTTGTTTGCAGGGGATCAAGAGAGGTGTGCATCTCAAGAGAAGGTTATCAAGGATTCCTAGCTCAAACAATAAGGCTCAGTTCAAATCATCTGAGGATTACAAGCACATGGATGTGGATATGGATATGAGATGATGGAGAAGCTCATTGAGTGCTTTTGAAGCCATTTTGGAGCTCATCTAAGTGATTATATCATGTGCAAGAGGTTGCAGTCAAGGGTTTCATCCCTAGGGTTTCATCTGTCTAGTGCAAAGTCAACTAAGGACTTGAAGGTGTTTGAGACCTAATTCCAAGTCATTAGAGTCATTTATAGTTGTGTTTATACATCTAGAATGTTATTTCAAGATCCAATCAAGGAGAATCAAGAGTGTGAGAAGTTACTAAATTGGGGTTTCGGAGGTTGTCAGTGTAAAATCCCCTACTTAGTGCCTGACTTCAAGACCACATATCTCAAGACACAAATGTAATCTCACTTTGATGCAAACAAGAGACTTGTAGAGAATGTTTTTAGCTTTCTTTTGAGTATTATAACTCATCCATTGGGTTTGTGGAACTCAAGTTATGATGCTGACAAGTTAGAAGTCTCAGATGAACCATATTTTCAGTCAACAAAAGTCAACCAACTTCCAAGGCACTTTTGACCTAGAATTATGTTGCTCCTAAACTTTTGATGAAAATTAAATTTGTTCCTTATGATCTAGTCTTTCCAAAAAGTTCCAGAAGTCCTTCATATCATTTGTAGAAATCAAGTTATGAGGCTTGCAAGGCAGGGGTATTTTGGGAAAGTGAGATTATAAGTCATTTTCATTATAGGTCCTTTTCATCCACTTATGCATATCAAATGAAAGTTTGATCAACATGAAAGTTGCTCCAAATGGTCTTAATTTCATCATGGAATACCAAATTGTCATGAGTTATGCAAGGATTAGGAGATTGATGAAGAAAATCAAGTGAATTTGAACTTAAAGTCATGAATTCAATTGACTTAGTTTTGGAACATTTACATGCCATATTTGTGCTCATTTTGATCCCCATTTGTCCAACAAGCAAGATGCACCAAAAAGTTTTTAGGTATGAGGTGAAATACACGTGTAATTCAAATCTTACTTCAAGAAGAAGTTTCACATCAAATCTCCACCATTGGAGCAAATTAAGGCTTAATTTCCATCCACAAGATCAATTCATCTTGCCAGCAGCTAATTCAAATCAAATTCAAGGGGATTTAGAGAGAAATTCACGTGTGCATGAAGCTTGCATTTCAACTTTGGGCATTTTGAAATTACACTCCAATAAGGCCATGTTGGGCCTCCAAATCATTCCAAATCCATTATATAAAAGCTCCATATGAAGTTTGAGCTCTCATTCATGCAAATTCGTGGAGGTAGAGCATAGTTGCAGTTTGAAAATTCAAGAGTAATTCCAAAATCGTGAATCAGAATTGAAGCAAATTCAAGCCAAATCAAAGCAAGCAACATCTTCCTTGAACTTCATAGAGTGATTCTGCACGTTTTTGCTTAAGCTCAACACCGATTGAAGCTCCAAAGGAGAGACTCCATTAACTAAGCTTCTTGCTCAAAATTCTCTCATGTTATAGATCTAATCCATGCCATTTCTGTTGCAATCTGAAGACCTACACTTGTAGGAAAATTCTGGATAGTTTATTGATGTGTTTATAGCAATTTCAGTTTTGAGCATGAAATTTCAATCGTTCGATTTGCTTTGTGTGTGTATGATACATGAATTTTGAGCTTGGATTCGTAATCTACATGAGTTCCTCTTTCGATTGGTATATAATTTCATGTTGCTTGGTGATGTTTTGAACCTGCAACTCTTGTAGCCTTGCCGGAGAAGATGACCGGAACAGTGGTTCCGTCGTCTAGTTCAGTTTCCATCCAGCTTGTGTGTCCAGGCTTTGACTTGTTGACCGAGCAAAATCAACGGATGAGATTAGTGCTGACTTGCACGCGTGTGCTTTTACTTGCCACCTCAGTTAAGTTATGTGCTGCGTTTTGATGTGGCTGGCTTGGTTTTTGGTTTAGGTCTCACACGCGCTATTCGCACCCCCTTCCCAGTCTGGCCCAAGGATTTGAACTGAAATCCTTACTGTTTGCACCGTTTCAATTAATTGTTTTATTTTATTTTATTTTTGTTTGCTGTTTTGATTTAATTCTTTTAAAAATACCTTCAAACATTGGAAAATTCCATAAAAATATTTTTAGGACACCTTAGGGTGTTAGCTAATTTTTGGTATTTTTTATTTTCATTTTTAGTTTATTTTTAATAAAAAAGGGAATTAAATGTTTAGAGTTGTTTTTAATTGGATTATTTCTTGTTCTTGCTTGTTCATGCCTAGTTGCTTGATCAATTCTTATCTCCAATGATTGAAACTTTTTTCTCATATTAATGATGAGATGGAGAGTTTTATAGGATGATTTTGCCCCTGGTTTAGTTCATTTTGGTTTGACTTTGATCCCATTTTATTTGACCCTCGATAACCCTCCTTCAAAGTGGTGCATCCTTGTGAATCAAATTATTTGATGATGCTTTGAAGTGAATTTGGTTGTAATCTTTTGGCCTTTGGTTTCCAGCTCTTTGATGTTTCCTTTGAGATTTTATTTGGATTATTTTGATCAGTTTTCCTATTTTTGAAGAAACTTGCAAGTCAAGTTACTTCTAAGGGTGGTTCATACAAGCACTTGACCTAGTTTGAAAGGCAAATGACTCTTATGGATCCCTTGAGCTCTCAACTCTTGTTGATTCATACTTCTAAAATGTTGAGGTATTTGAATGCTCATTTATAGGTCATAAATTTGTTTGATGCTTGTGCTTGAGTTGCATTCTTTTAGGCTTTCCATTTGAAGTCCAAATGTTGAAGTTGCTTAAGACCTAGGTCTTTTGCCTTGCCTATGCTTGCATTTCCCCTTGATTGGGGGGCCTCCTCTCAATTGTTTAGAGTGTTTAGAGTATGTCCTTCGGACGATATGTGACGCATTCGCTCCTAAGTCATAGTCTTTAGTGCAACATGAATTACAAACAATAATCAATGCATTTCTTCTCTAAAAAACAAAAAAACAAACTTCAAACTTTTTTATCCTTCGGGATCTTAATTTGGAAAACCTTTTTCATAAAGAGAGTTTTGTTAACTCTTGGTTCTACCGCAAATAGGTAACGCCTAAGTCTCCAATGGTCGAGCTGCATACACCAAACTGCTAGAACTAAGTTTTAACCCTACTCGGGCCTAAAACAATTGAACCAACTTGTGGTCTTTCTTAGCTCGAACTACGTTTGCCCTGATTTCTCGTACCAGACGAGAATACGTAGGCACAAGACGGTGATGTCTTGTCGAGCAACCTTCCCCCACCTTCACCCGTAGTTTTCTGAACTACGTTTACTCTGACTTTCCCATTGCACGAGGGAATACGTAGGCATAGAGCGGCGATGCTCTATCAGTCTCTTTTCTTTACTTTTGTCCATGTGGCTTGTAGTTTCATAGATTAAAACCCTTTAGATAGACAACAAGCGTGGATCCCGTTGAGTACGACAGACGTGAGGGGTGCTAATACCATCCCCTTGCGTAATCGACTCCCGAACCCGAGATATGGTTGCAATGACCTGTCTTTTCCCTTTTTTGTAGGTTTTCTCTGATCGTTTCCTTTCCCTCTTTTGGGATAAATAACGAACGGTGGCGACTCTTCTGTCCTTGCCGGCCTCTCTTCGCAGCGATAAGACAGTTGGCGACTCTGCTGGGGGCCTCTGGTTCCCTATGCGAGTCAATCCTAGCGCTTGTTTGTTTATCTTTTGGATGTGTATGTATGTGTTGTACTTTATCTTTATTGCTTTTTTACTTTCAGCATTGTATATATCAGTTTTGCTGTGCTATTGGGTGGAATGTTCCATTGAGTGAGAAGCCAGAACCCAGGCTTTAGAATAACCATAGCATTAAAGTGGAGAGTAGTGAGGACCTGTATGTTTGGCATGCACTAGTCCTCATGAAATTCACATTCAGCCGAGGTTTTCATTGAAGACATCGCATCCTGCTGGTCAGGACCGGGATGTTGGATCTAAAAACTGTCGACTCTAGAGACCGATCACTTGTGAGTCAACTAAGTGAGGGCGCTTCGTTAGACTATGATGCCAAACCAAAAATGGTGAACATATCATCATTTCTCGAAAGTCTGTGACACTGACGACCGCATAGGATGTCGTACCTTTATCAGTGATAGGTTCATACCTGTGAGTCGGGAGGGTTATGCAGGTAACTTTGACCTCCAACCTACCTGGTTTTCTTGTCAGAATGAACTTGTGGACTTGATACAGTGGGTCCTTATGATGGTGCTATGTTATTGCTAATGCGGAGTGCTGGTTATTCTTAGTCAACATCACAACAATCTTGATCCCCTGTTGCATTTTCATTGACATGTATTTATGTTGCAGGTGCATATTTTCCCTTCGATTCTAGTGATCTTGTTCCTTCTCTGACGTGGAGCCTAGCCTGAAGAAGACAGTGGTTTATAAGTTACCTACTCCAGACATTGGATCTTTGTTGAGTTTGATTTTTGTGGCTGACAGGAAGGTGATGGATGACTTCAAAGAATCTTATGGGAAGCTCTTGAGTTGTGTCTGCAAGCCTTCAGTATATGAGTTAGGTGGTCTCCAAACATTGCTTCAGTTCTATGATCCTCAGCTGAGGTGTTTCTTGTTTCCAGATTATGTGTTGGCACCTACCCTAGAAGAGTTCTCTGTGTTGTTAGGTGTACCTATATTGGATCAGACACCATTCTATTACAATGACGCTGAGCCTGATCTGGCTAAGCTTGCTGCTGCTCTGCATTTGGATGTTTCTGAGCTGAAGGGGAAAGTGGCTAAGAGAAATGGAACGTCTGGTTTTCCTTTATCTTTTTTGGTTGATAAGGCTCAGAAGTTCGCCAAAGATGGTTGTTGGGTTGTGTTTAATGCTATCTTAGCACTGTAGATTTGGATGCGTTTCATATCTTTGCTTCAGGGAATCCTGTACCTAAGCTTCTGGGCGACGTCTATCATTATGTTCACTATAAGAATGAGAACCGGAGAGGGAAGAACGTATCTTGTTGCCTACCTTTGTTCTACCGGTGGTTTGATAGCCATCTTCCCAAGATTGGTCATTTCATTGTTACTGCGGGTACTTTGGAGTGGTCTGAGAGGGTGATGGGATTGACTGCTAATAACATTATCTGGTTTAACAGAGACATGTTGGGTACTGAGATCATTTATGGTTGCGATGGACTTACTAACGTCCCGTAGGTCGGAAGGAAAGGATGCATTGACTATAACCCATCCTTATTGGTCAGACAGTTTGGATACGCTTTGAGAGGTCCTCCTAAAGAAAAGGAGATACAGGAATCTCTGTATCTCACCGGTTTGCTGGAAGGTGATACTTTGGCTAGAGTTGAGCATGCTTGGAGTAGTATTCACAAGAAATGGAAAATATCATTGGGAAAGAGTAACAGTCGAGCCTATGACCCTTATGTCACCTGGATCCAAGGGAGAGCAGAGAGAGTATTGATGCCTTTTCCATCTCGTGAGCCTCTATATCCTCTGATGATTGAGGAGCCTACTACTATTGACATACAGAGGTATAACCAGTTGTGTCCTAAGAAAGAAGAGTTGCGCAAGGCTAATGAAGAATTGGAGAAAGAGATTACTCAGCTCTGGAGTGAGAAAAGTGATGTTACTTATGCAGCTAAGAAGCAAACTGAACTGGTAAACAAGTTGGGTATAGATCTGGCCAAAGTGATTCGCGCTCGGGAATGCTTGGGTTTAGATTTGAAGGTTGTTAGTGACGTTCTTGCTTCCAAGAAGAAGGAGTTGGATAAAGCTTATCTGGAGATTTCTAAGTTCAGTGCACAGTGGAATGCTACTCTTACCAACAATAAGGAGCGTGAGGATGGATTGACGTTACAGATTGCCAAGTTGAAGACTCAGCTTACCTTGAAGCATGAGAAGATTGAATCAGAAGCCTCACTTCAACGTGATAGTGATTGTAGATCGAATGAAGCTATTGCACCCTTTGAGGATTACAGGGATAGAGCTGATTCGAAGAGGTGCAAGCTTGAGGAGGTCTTTGGCGAGGGAGCCTGGGAGGATTATACTCAGGGTTTACAGTCTACAATTAGCCAGCAAGACTTACTCATCCAGGGGTTGCTTGCTAGACCAGATCATCCGGAAACAAGGGAACTACTAGAGGATTTCAGAGCTCGTCACTGTACTTGATGCTTTTCATTCTCTTTGTATTCTGTTGTATTGCTGTATATTGACCATCACCAGACCTGTTGGCTGAGGTCCCTATGTTTTCTATTGTACTCCGTGCTGTACTTGTACATTGCCTTGTGGGCTTTTGTATATGTATGAGGAGTTTTGACTCTATGCTTGTCTATAGATTCTCCAGTGTCACACTATTATCTCGGAACTAGAATAGAGGGGGAAATCTCCCTAATGCATAGATACATGTCTGCATTTTTTTGCATCATTCTGCATTTTTGCATCGCAGGTGCATCGGAACCATTAACCTTATTTCATGTGGTTCTTTAGTTTGTTTCAGGATAGACAATCAGACAGTTCACCGTTACGGTACCAGAGGGAACCAACGCAAGGCAATGGAACAAGTACAAGCTGAGATGTAAGAGATGAGGGACATGATGGCTCAGTTTTTGGAGTTGATGCAGGGTGTGGCAAATGGTCAGGAGCAAATGAGGACCTTGGTGCAGCCATTGATTTCTAGAGTTGACAATAATGGTGTGCTTCACGGAGGAATTGCTACTAATCCTCCTCGTGGTAATGGTATGCCACATGCTCATGCTATTCCTACAACAGTTATCCCTCTGGGCGGAGGTAATGTCGGAATTCTTGAGGTGGTGTGTGCTATGCATGGCAACAATGTTCCTTAGTGGGAGGAAGATCAGCAAGAAGATGCGTTCTCTCTATGAGATGTTGGTGCTGGGTTGCCTTCTGAGGTTGATAAGAGGTTTAAGCTGATTGAAGAGAAGATGAAGTCTTTTGAAAATCAAAATTCCATGGGATTGGACATGGCCAGTCTGGGGCTGATCCCAGACTTGAAAGTACCGTTGAAATTAAAAGTTCCCAATTTCCACAAATATAAGGGTACTACTTGTCCTCGGGTTTATCTGCGCTCTTATTATCATAAGATGTCCGCTTACTCAGATGATGAAAAATTGCTGATGCATTTTTTTGCAAGACAGCCTTTCGAGACCTTTTCTTGAGTGGTATATGAGCTTGGAACCGGTTAATATTCACAGTTGGAGAGACATAGTTGAAGCCTTTGTGAAACACTATCAGTACAATAGCGAGCTTGCTCCTAACAGGGTCCAGTTGCAGAATCTTTCCTAGAAGAACAACGAGTGCTTCAAGGAATACGTCCAGAGGTGGCGTGAGCTAGCAGCTAGGGTGCAACCTCTCATGGTGGAGTGAGAATTGATTGATATATTCATTGCTACATCGTCGGGTGTATATTATGAAAAGTTGATCAGTAGTATGTCAGGTAGCTTTTTTGATCTGATCATTACGGGGGAGAGGGTGGAGAATGGCATTAAGCTTGGTAAAATTCATGCTTCGCGAAATATCCTCAGTTGGAGGAAGAAGAAAGCCGTTTGGCAATAAAAAGAAGGAAGGTGAGACTAAGACAGTGTCTAGTTTCGGAACAAAAATAGAAATCCACGTCAGCAATACCGTCAGCAGCAGCAGATTGCAAGTATCACAATACCAGCCGTACCACAACAACAGCCACAACAACAACAGAATCAGCAAACTTATGCGCCCAGACAATTTCAAGATTGCAGGAGAACCATGAATAGGCCGTTTGACGCGCCTCCAATGCCATATTCTCAATTGCTTCATCACTTGTTACAGTTGCAGTTGATATAAAAGAGGACGTTAGCTTCGCTGACAGGTGCACCACCACCTGGGTACGATGCCAATGCTCGTTGTGAGTTTCATTCAGGTGCACCGGGTCACAATATTGACAACTGTAAGGCATTTAAACACAAAGTTCAGGACTTGGTGGATAGCGAAGCTATAAAATTTTCTCACGACGCGCCCAACGTTGTGCAGAACCCCATGCCCAACCATGGGGCAATTGGAGTCAATGCTATCATTGAAGACGAAATTTTGAACTTGTTATTGAAGGGAGGTGTATTCCCGGGCTGTGATGAAGTTTGTGCTGAATGTTTGAGTCATCCTGAAGGATGTGATAAGCTGAAGAACCACATCCAGAAGATGATTAATGATGGAGTGTTACAGTTTGACAGGGTTGCTGAGAAGAAGACTGAGGAAATGGTAACCTAAGAGAGGGATGAGATTGCGACAATCTCGATTTTGTACAAGACTATTACCATTTATGCGCCGCTGAGGCCGCCAACCATTATCATCACCAAAGCTGGTCCTGTGCCATATGAGAGTACCAAAGCAATTCCGTGGAACTACGGAGTGGAGGTATATTGTAATGGGTAGAAACAGGAGCTGAAGAATTTACCGACTGATTCTGTGGATAATCTAGTTGGAGCTGGGGGAATTACTCAAAGCGGAAGAGTGTTCTCGTCACTTGAAGTGGTCGCTGACAGTGCTGATAATGAGAAGAAAGTAGTGTTGGAAGAAACTTCTTAAGCTTGTGAGAAGAATTCTTTAGAGAAGGAATCGGAGAAGTTCATGAGATTGATAAGAAAAAGTGATTACAAGATAGTGGATCACCTGCAGCAGACTCCCTCCAAAATCTCTATCCTGTCATTGTTATTATGTTCGGAAGCTCACCGGAATGCTTTGTTGAGAATCCTGAATACAGCTTATGTACCTCAGGAGATTTCTGTAAACCAACTCGAAGGGGGTTGTAGCACATGTAAATGCAGGTAATGGGCTGGGATTCACGGATTTGGACTTCCCGAAGGGGAGGAACCATAATTGTGCGTTGCACATATCTATTGAATACCGAGGAGCTGTTATGTCGCACGTGCTGGTTAATACAGGGTCATCCCGAATGTACTTCCGAAGAAGGCGCTGATGAAGTTGGATACCCATGGTATAACGTGTACGCCAAGTGACTTGGTAGTACGTGCTTTTGATGGGACTCGTAGGTCCGTATTTGGGGAGTTGAAGCTACCAATTCAAGTTGGTCCCGAAGTGTTTGATGTTGTATTCTACATCATGGACATTTAGCCAGCTTATAGCTATTTGTTAGGACGTCCCTGGATTCATTCAGCAGGAGCTGTAACATCCACACTGCACCAGAAATTGAAATACATGGTGAGTGGTAGTGTTGTCACTGTATATGGAGAGGAGGATATAATGATTAGTCATTTATCTTCATTCAAATACGTTGAGGTGGATGGCGAAATCCATGAGACTTTGTGCCAGATCTTTGAAACTGTGCAAATCAAGGATAAAGCACCTGTGGTGAGTGTCGCACCTCGAAAAATCACGGAGAAATTTCAGAGAAACGACCCTTGCGTGAAAGGCGTGGAAACGCGGTTCGACAGAGTCGCCACCGAAATTTATTTTTCCCGAATAAACAGAGGAGGAAAATATCGAGAAAACCTCTTAAAGTGAAATGATAGGAACAGGGCTGTCGCAACCATGTTCCGGGTTCGGGAGTCGGTTACGCAAGGGGAAGGTATTAGCACCCCTTACGTCCGTTGTACTCAACGGGAACCTCTTAGGGTATTTTATGGAGAGTTTTGTCTAGGTTTGTTTGTTTTCTTTCTCGATGCTAAAGGTAGAATTGGTAGGATAATGGGTAAAGACGCTAGGGGAAATGGGTGTTTAAAAGATAGGGTGTTCGCCAAGGATTGGTGCCCTTGTGCCTACGTATGCTCATTCGGACGAGAATGAGAAATCAGAGCATCGTAGTTCAACTAAGGGAAAGGATGGGGGAAAGTGTAGACGGAATAATGGAGGAAGATAGAAGTGTTCTCATCAAGATCATCGCAATCTTGTGCCTACGTATCTTACATTCGGGCGAGAACGAAGAATCAGAGCAATCGTAGTTTGAGGTAACGACCACGAAAAGAAACGAGGAAATGGAGGGGAGGTAGCTCGCCATGATCATCGTGATCTTGTGCCTATGTATCTTACATTTGGACAAGAATGAAGAATCAGAGCAGTCGTAGTTCGTGGTAACAACCACGAAAAGGAACGGGAAACAAGAGGATGGATAGAAGGTGGCTCGCCAAGATCATCGCAATCTTGTGCCTACGTATCTTACATTCGGACGAGAATGAAGAATCAAAGCAGTCGTAGTTCGTGGTAAAAACCACGAAAAGCCGAGGTTTGAATTGGTTTGGACTTTGAATTGAGAGACGAAAGAGTGACTGACAAGCAACCCAAGGGTGTGCCTCAAGAACTTGTCACTCAAAAATTCAAGGAATGCGAGATTCCAAGAACTCAATTCTTTCGGAAGTCGGGATGAATAGGTTAAATGATAAAGGGTTGGATATTTTGAAATCGAAAGAATGAACTAATAAAACTCAAGGGCATGCCTCAAGAGTTACTTATTCGAATATGCAAAGAATGCTAGATTCTAAGAATATCCTTCTTTCGCAAGTTTAAAAAAAACATTTGTAGAAAGATTGAATCGAAAACGGAATGCGAGGCAAAACGAGGTTGGTTTGAAAATGTCTCGACGAAGTGTTGAGGATTTGATTGAAGACGAAACTGACTTGACGATGTGTCAAGTGTTAGATTGTGAGAAAATGATATTAGTACCTAAGGGTGCCCCTAATATTGAATCCACGATGAGTTGTGAATGTGTGTACGAAATGTCAGTTGCGAATGCGGACGAGCACTAGACTTAGGAGAATGTTTGAAAATATTTTAAAAAAGGGTAGGAGAAATTTAGGGTATGACAGATGCCCCTATCTAATTGGCTTAAACCTAGGGAAATGGACTGCTGCAGTGTTCATTTTCCCGAGGTAGAAGTCAATTAGATATGAAGAAGACCCTGAATTTTTCCGAAAAGAAAAGAAATGTTTGTGAATTGAAATACTGATAAATGTAAACCTCTGAGTAAACTGTAAATAACTGGCAAAAGGTCGTCATCACCAAAAGGATGATGGAATGTAACACACACGACTACTATCACCCAAAAGGATGACGGACCGAAATTCACACTGGCCACTACCACCAAAAGGATGATAGGACAAACACTATCACACAATCTGACATCAATAAGATGACAGACCCCCCACCAATAGGATGACGGAGCGAAACTCACACCGGCCACTACCACCAAAAGGATGATAGGAGAAACACTATCGCACAATCTAACACCAATCCAGATGACAGACCCCCCACCAAAAGGATGACGGAGCGAAACTCACGCCAACCACTACCACCAAAAGAATGATATGACAAACACTATCACACAATCTACCATCAATAAGATGACAGACCCCCCACCAAAAGGATGACGAAGCGAAACTCACACCGGCCACTACCACCTAAAGGATGATAGGACAAACACTATTGCACAATCTGACATCAATTACGATGACAGACCCCCCACCAAAAGGATGACGGAGCGAAACTCACACCGGCCACTACCACCAAAAGGATCATAGGACAAACACTATCGCATAATCTGACATCAATAAAATGGCAGACCCCGCACCAAAAGGATGACGGAGCGAAACTCACACCGGTCGCTACCACCAAAAGGATGATATGACAAACACTATCGCAGAATCTGACACCAACAAGATGATAGACCCCCCACCAAAAGGATGACGGAGCAAAACTCACACCGACCACTAACACCAAAAGGATGATAGGACAAACAGTATCGCACAATCTGACATTAATAAGATGACAGACCCTCCACCAAAAGGATGACAGAGTGAAACTCAAACCGGCCACTACCACCAAAAGGATGATAGGACAAACACTATCGCACAATCTGACACCAATCCAGATGACAGACCACCCACTAAAAGGATGTTGGAGCGAAACTCACATCGGCCACTACCACCAAAAGGATGATAGGACAAACACTATCGCACAATCTACCATCAATAAGATGACAGACCCCCCGCCAAAAGGATGACGGAGCGAAACTCACACCGGCCACTACCACCAAAAGGATGATAGGACAAACACTATCGCACAATCTAACATCAATCCAGATGAAAGTCCCCCCAATAAAAGGATGACGGAGCAAAACTCACACACACAGGTTGCTATCACCAAAAGGATGATAGAACGACACAAATTGAAAGTTAGCAACACCAAAAGGATGCAAGCTAGGTTGAATCGACGAGGTTCAGCTATCACTAAAAGGATGATAGTAAGGCAATTGACAACGGTCACGCTTGCTGGATACAACTCATTGGGGAACGCCCAAGAGGAAGATTGAATTGAAATGAATCAGCGGGGACGACCACTGACTTGCTTGGAGGTCACAGTTTCGTTGAAATGATTTCACGAGGAACACCCATGAACTCTGAGAAGGATGCCCCTGACTGGGCTGAATTTGTCTTGAAATGTCTTGTTTTGGTCAACAAAAGGTTGAACAACTTCGTGAGGAATGCTGACGGCTTTGCTGAAGATGCTCATAACTAGGCTGAATCTTGCATTTAAGGTCTTGGATTTGCTTAACAAAAGGTTGAACAACTTCATGGGGAACGCCCACAGTCTTGAATTATATGCCCCTAACTGGGCTGATAATTGCTTTGAAGATCTGACCAACCACGAGGTTGAAATACGTCATGGGAAACACCCATGGTCTTGAAAAAGTGCCCCTGACTGGGCTGAATCTCGCTTTAAATATCTTTGAATTTTATGGGGAAACCCATGGTTTTGAAGGAGATGCCCCTGGTTGGGCTGATGATTGCTTGAAGCTCTTGAATTTCCCCAACAAAAAGGTTGAACAACTTCGTGGGGAATGCCCACGGTCTTGCTGAAGAATGCCCCTGATTGGGCTAAAGATGGTCTTGGAAATCTTCGAGATTGATCCTGGACCTTGACTTGCATATGCGAATGCTTGGTGATATGATGCTCCATAGCGAATGCAAATGCTGACGCGTAGCGATGCGAGAGCTAGGGAAGTATGATATGATTTAGGTATGCATATGATGCAAGATGCTTATGATGACGAATGCAATGCATATGATACACATGATAATGCAGACAGGTAATTGGAAATGCAAGTGGAGACGCCATCGTGGTGAACTTTTGGTAGTTGCCAATACGGATTGAACTTCGGGTGGTGGGAGGGATTGATTGCCTCGACACGCAGTTCACTAAAGACGCCATGACTGGATCGGAAAATACTCTTGATGCCCCAAGTCTAAGTACTTGGTGGTTTGTTGTGAACTTGCTTCCGAGAAGATTGTAACTCTGCTTGATAGTCAGGATGACCTGGTCTTGCCCCAGTCTGAACTTGTTAATGGTATGCCCTAGATTAACTAGTTCTGACATATGGAAGTTAAACTCGGATGATTTACCCCTGATCGAGCTGTTGAATGCTTTGCCTCAGCCTGTGGGTTTTGAGGTAGCCTTGCTTCGTGACAACCATTGGAAGTCAAGTTCTTCCTTAATTGCTCCTTGTTGAAGTGTGTTTAAATACCTAGCACTGTTTTTGCAATTAAAATTGTACATCCACATGGTAATATTAATGCAAAGTTCGATGCAAGTTTTGAAAAAGTATCATTTATTGAGGTGTCGTGACAGTGAGACGAATGGACTGTTAGCCCAGACATTGTGCTGATTTTGATTAGTGCGTGAAAGATATAGCAAGGATAATGATACCAATGCTAATGGTTAACAATCATGTGAGGAGTCAGGTTACGCAACCTTGTGATAGTATGCTTTCAGAATGAACCTCCCCTCAATTAGGTCTTTCGAGGGTTGTAACGTGGTCTGGTTCACGATTTATGAAACAAAACATATTAGGCTCAAATTATGATTTATACCCACCCCTTCTTCTTGATGATCTCCAGTCCTACGTTCAGTTGATTCTGCACATGTCTTGACGGTGTAAACTTGATGGTTTAAGGTTTGCTCGAAATGGCAGTCACCTTATTTTGATGGATGTCAGTGACCCCTTTTGGGTGACCACTGAATCTTATTTTGTTTTTGTTGAGGTTTCGGGGTCCTCTTTTTCTTTTGTTTTGATCCCTAACTTTTGCATGGATTGACTTTGTTTGTCAGATCCATCGGGATTGCCTTGATTTTGCCTAAGTCCCCTCTGAGGTGTTTGACTTAGCAGGCTTTTGATTTTTTTGATTTTGTTGGAGGATTGTGACTGCCATTTCGTGGGTCTTTGATGGACAACCGTCTTCTAGATTTTTCTTTTGATATCTGGAATAACTGAACACTGCCCTGCCCCAGGTTGAGTGTAAAGGTTTGAATATCCGAAGGAAACTGCTACTTCTAGGCTCAAAGAGGTTTACTAGGGATTAACTCCTTATATCTCCGGTGTTTGGGGATTTAAAACAATGCATGTACATCATCGTCAAGGTTTTATCTGAAAGCATACGATTTGCAATTATGGGTATTTCGTTTTCGTCATCCTCCCTCAAATCATGCTAAATAACAGTGGATGGAGTGAAGTGAATAAACGTGTCGGTGATAAGTGAAAATGAGTGAATACGACATAACTAATTCAAAACATGCATAAACGATACATTAATGAAAAACCAAATACGAATGGCAATTGTTCGAAGCATACAATACTTAAACAAACAAAGACAAAATATAAGAAATGTGAAAGATTAAATGGCAGCGTGACGACCTTCTTCGGGAAATGAACTTGACTGGACTTGATTTGATCTGATGCTAGCACTAGCTGGCTGATGGCATCGGGTTGTTGATGATGTTCGGAGACTTCCCATTGAAGTTGATAGCATCCCTGTCAATCATGTCTTGAACCGTGTGCTTGAGAGCCTTGCAATTCTTAATGTTGTGACCTGGAGCGCCCTTATGAAACTCACAATGAGCATTTGCATCATAGTCGGCAGGAATGACAGTTGGGGGAGCCAAATCTCTTGGAACGATAGCTTTATTCTCCATCAACTGAGCAAAGATACTAGCATATGTCATTGGTAGGCAATCAAATACCCTATCTGGACTCCATGTTCTCTGTTGGTTTCACCGACGCAGTCGTTGGGCGACTTGCTGTTCTGATCCCTTTCTGGTTATGGCCAGGGCTTCGAAGATTTGATCAATCTTTCTGTTGAGGGATTCCAACTCCTTTCTGATGGCCACTTGTTCTCGCTGAATCTGCTCCATCTAGTATTGGCTTCTAGTTGCGTACTGGTGTCGAGGAATTAGCTTGATTTACTTGGGAGGAAGGAAGGAGACATAAGATTCTGCTGAAGGATTGGAAATTCAAAATGCACAACATATGAGATGCAATGAAAATGATATGCGAGATGCAATACAAGATGCAAGATCCAGGATCAAAGTTCAAACAGCTTCTAAAACCGGTAACTCTAACAGATAAGTAACCATAGTTTCTGATCAAAGAAACTGACAAGTAAACCCTAGACGGGATGGTCTAGACATTACCCATAAACCCACTCACGGGATGGTTTCTACGTTTGGTTCCCAGGATCACGGACACTAGTCGTACTAGCGTCACGCAACAGGCTGGTTGTATTACGACGATAATGATGATAAGGTTTCTCCTGAGCGGAGTCCTCATGCTAGGCTCACAAGGACCGAGTCCTCGGAGACTAACACTACACGACCACCATTATTGGAACTGGTGCTAAAAAAGGTTCCCAGAATCATGGACCCTTCATTAATCAAGTCGTGCAACATGCTAGCTGTATTACAACAAGATCTACGAATAGGTCTCCTCTGGAGGAGCTTTCATGCTAGGCCCACAAGGAGCAAGTCCTCGGAGACTAACACTACTCGACTACCAATTCTAAACTATATGTTCTCTCTGCTTTTACCAAAGCTCAGGCGTAGAGCTTTACTAATGATGTCATCCCAAGAACCAACAGGAAAACAAGATAACAGGCATAAATAAAAAAAGCACAAGAGAACAAGTACATAAACAAGAAGAAAACAAATAAAAAACAAACACTCCTCACAAAACCAAAAGATAGGCTCGACTCTCTCTTGCATAGCGCAAAGTCCCTAGCAGAGTCGCCAGCTATCGCACCTCGAAAAATCATGGAGACATTTCGGAGAAACGACCCTCGTGTGAAAGGCGCGAAACCGCGGTTCGACAGAGTCGCCACCGAACTTTATTTTTCCCGAATAAGCAAGGGAGGAAAATATCAAGAAAACCTCTTAAAGCGAAAGAATAGGAACAGGGTTGTTACAACCATGTTCCGGGTTCGGGAGTCGGTTATGCAAGGGGAAGGTATTAGCACCCCTCATGTCCGTTGTACTCAACGGGAACCTCTTAGGGTATTTTGTGGAGAGTGTTGTTTAGGTTTGTTTGTTTTTCTTCTCGATGCTTAAGGTAGAATTGCTAGGATAATGGGTAAAGACGCTAGGGGAACTGGGTGGTTAAAAGACAGGGTGCTCGCCAAGGATTAGGGCCCTTGTGCCTACGTATGCTCATTCGGACGAGAATGAGAAATCAGAGCACCGTAGTTCGACTACGGGAAAGGATGGGGGAAAGTGTGGACGGAATAATGGAGGAAGATAGAAGTGTGCTCGCCAAGATCATCACAATCTTGTGCCTACGTATCTTACATTCGGACGAGAACGAAGAATCAGAGCAATCGTAGTTCGTGGTAACGACCACGAAAAGAAACAGGGAAATGGAGGGGAGGTAGCTCGCCAAGATCATCGCGATCTTGTGCCTACATATCTTACATTCGGACGAGAACAAAGAATCTGAGAAATTGTAGTTTGTGGTAACGACCACAAAAAGAAATGGGGAAATGGAGGGGAGGTAGCTCGCCAAGATCGTCGCGATCTTGTGCCTACGTATCTTATATTCGGACAAGAATGAAGAATCAAAGCAGTCGTAGTTCGTGGTAACAACCAAGAAAAGGAACGGGAAATAGGAGGATGGATAGAAGGTGGCTCTCCAAGATCATCGCAATCTTGTGCCTATGTATCTTACATTCAGACGAGAATGAAGAATCAGAGCAGTCGTAGTTCATGGTAACAACAACGAAAAAACGAGGTTTGAATTGGTTTGGACTTTGAGTTGAGAGACGAAAGAGTGACTGACAAGCAACCCAAGGGTGTGCCTCAAGAACTTGTCACTCAAGAATTCAAGGAATGCGAGATTCCAAGAACTCAATTCTTTCGGAAGTCGGGATGAATAGGTTTTATGATAAAGGGTTGGATATTTTCAAATTGAAAGAATGAACTAATAACAACTCAAGGGCATGCCTCAAGAGTTACTCATTTGAATATTCAAAGAATGCTAGATTCTAAGAATATCCTTCATTTGTAAGTTTAAAAAAAACATTTGCAGAAAGATTGAATCGAAAACGGAATGCGAGGAAAAACGAGGTTGGTTTGAAAATTTCTCGATGACGTGTCAAGGATTTGATTGAAGACGAAATCGACTTGACGACGTGTCAAGTGATAGATTGTGAGAAAACGATATTAATGCCTAAGGGTGCCCCTAATATTGAAACCACGATGAATTGTGAATGTGTTTGCGAAATGTCGGTTGCAAATGCGGACAAGCACTCGACCTAGGAGAATGTTTGAAAATATTTAAAAAAAAGGGTAGGACAAATTTAGGGTATGATAGTGAGCGAAGCGCCCGAAGTGGCCATGTCTTCTTTCAAAGAAGCCCAGGCAGTGGTGCAGGATGGGGCATCACAAGGTTGGGGTCAAGTGTTAAATATACCCAACAAGCAGGACAAGTTCGGTTTGGGATACAGCCATCATCATCCTCCTACAGTGCGCCGTGCTATAAGGGGCCTGTCAAGTTTACTAGCGGCAGGGTAATCTTCAAGTAGATTACGCCATATCAGATGAAGAAGGGGACAACGATTGTGATATGGACGCTTGGATTCGGCCATGCATCCCAGGACAAAGCCTCCACAACTGGTCTGTCGAAGAAGTCATCCAAGTGACGACAGAAGAGTAATGATTTTGTTTTCCTGATTATTGTATAACCCTATGTTCTACCCAGAGCATAGTGGTATTTGTCTTCAGGGCCTAATTGTTTATGTTTGAACAATCTTTTATCAATCAATCAAATGGCGTTTTTCTGCATTCAAATATTGTGATATTTGTCTTTCATGTTTTATTTTTAACAATAAAATGGAAATGTGGTTTGTGCTTGTTTTGCATATCATTTTAAGCATTTAATTATCATCATTGCAGGTTTCACTTTGCAGATGACACCGCTCCAGAATCATCTATGACTCGCTTTGACTTTGATAATCCGATATTTCAAGCCGAAGAAGAGATTGATGAAGATGAAGACTTACCAGAAGAGATAGCCAGACTTTTGAAATAGGAATAGAAAATCATTCTGCCTCATCAGGAGGAAATTGAGATAATTAACTTGGGTTCTGAGGAAGTCAAGAGAAATGTCTGGATAGGGGCTGCATTGCAGAGTGACATTAAGCAAAGATTGGTTGAAATGCTCCGAGATTATAGTGATATCTTTGCTTGGTCATATGAAGACATGCCCAGTCTTGACACTGATATTATGGTTCATCGCTTGTCGTTGCGTGAAGAGTGTCCGCCAGTCAAGCAGAAGCTTAGAAGGACAAGACCAGATATGGCCGTGAAAATCAAGGAGGAAGTCCAGAAGTAGTTGGACGCAGGATTTCTAGCCGTAACAACTTACGTTCCGTGGGTTGCTAACATCGTATGGTACCAAAGAAGGACAGTAAGGTACAGATGTGCGTTGATTATAGATATTTTAATAAAGCGAGCCCGAAGGACGATTTCCCGCTCCCTCACATTGATGTGTTGGTTGATAATACTGCGCATTATTCCGTGTTTTCCTTCATGGACGGTTTTTTCGGGTATAATCAGATTAAGATGGCATCAGGGGATATAGAGAAAACAACGTTTATTACACCGTGAGGGAATTTCTGTTATAAGGTAATTCCTTTTGGGTTGAAAAACGCAGGGGCAACCTATCAGCGGGCTATGGTCACTTTGTTTCATGATATGATTCATCACGAGATTGAAGTATATGTTGATGACATGATAGCAAAGTCGCAAACAGAGGAGGAACATCTGGTAAACCTTCAGAATTTGTTTGAGAGACTAAGGAAATTCAGACTGAGGTTGAATCCGAATAAGTGCTATTTTGGTGTCAGGTCCAAAAAGCTATTGGGGTTTATTGTCAATGAAAAAGGGATTGAGGTAGATCCTGCAAAGATAAAAGCTATTCAAGATATGCCAGCGCCGAAAATGGAGAAAGGGGTTTGTGGTTTCTTGCGTAGATTTAACTACATTGCTAGGTTCATATCTCATCTCACAGCCACGTGTGAACCCATGTTCAAATTGCTAAAGAAAGATCAGGCGGTTGTCTAGAATGAAAATTGCCAAAGGGAATTTGATAAAATAAAAGAGTATTTGCAGGAGCCTCCGATACTGATACCTCCAGTAGCCGGAAGACCATTGATAATGTATCTGACGGTTCTTGAGAACAGCATGGGTTGTGTTCTCGGTCAACAGGATGAGACTGGAAGCAAAGAGCATGCGATATACTATCTGTGTAAAAAGTTCATAGACTGTGAGTCCAGGTACTCAATGTTGGAGAAAACATGTTGCGCACTCGCTTGGGCTGCCAAACGTTTGAGACAATATATGCTGAACCATACAACCATGTTGATTTCGAAGATGGATCCGATTAAATACGTCTTTGAAAAGCAGGCACTTTCGGGAAGGATTTCCAAATGGAAGATGGTACTGACAGAGTATGACATTCAATATGTTTCCCAAAAAGCTATCAAAGGGAGTATTTTGTCAGAGTATCTTGCTGAACAGCCGATTGATGATTATCAACCTATGAAGTTTGAATTCTTTGACGAAGACATCATGTTCTTAAGGACGAAGGACTGCGATGAGCCATTACCCGAGGAAGGTCCGGAGAAGGGTTCCCAATGGCAGATGATATTTGACGGCGCTGTTAACTCATACGATAGTGGAATTGGGGAAATTATCACAACTCCTCATGGTACTCATATCCCATTCACTGTAGGTTAACATTTCCTTGCACTAATAATGAAGCCGAGTATGAAGCGTGTATTATGGGGTTAGAAGAAGCCATTGATCTGAGGTTTAAGAACTTGGATGTGTACGGTGATTCAGCGCTAGTTGTCAACCAGATCAAGGGAGAATGGGAGACCCGACAGCCTAATGTGATTCCTTACATGAACTATGCAAGGAGGTTATTACCTTTCTTCGATCAAGTGGAATTCCATCACGTGCCTAGAGCGGAGAATCAGATGGCAGACGCTCTTACGACGTTGTCTTCAATGTACAAGGTGAACTTCTGGAACGATGCTCCCAGAATAGTCATCTCTCGCCTTGACAGGCCGGCGTTCATATTTGCAATAGAAGAAGCCTCTGACAGCAAGCCATGGTATTATGACATCCGAAATTTCCTCAAGAATCAGGAGTATCCGCCTGGGGCCTCGGCCCGGGATAAAAAGACTCTGAGGAGGTTGGCTGGGAACTTTTATCTGAACCAGGATGGTGTACTATACAAGAGAAACTAATACTTAGTGTTGCTAAGGTGCATGGACGAAAAATAAGCTAGCTTGCTTATGGAAGAGGTCCACGAAGGAGCCTTTGGTACACACGCTGGTGGGCATGCCATGTCTAGAAAGCTATTGCGAGCAGGGTATTATTGGCCAACTATGGAGTCTGATTGCTTCAAGTACGCTAATGTTGCAGTGATAATCGTGATACCAAGCTATTGATTAACTTGAATATTTAATTCCTAAATTCACAACTGAACTTTAATTTATCCAAAGGAAAGGTCTAAAGAAAGAAAGAACCTTTTGCGTGATGTAACAATAATGCTAAGAGATTCGGGGATCGGGGGTTGGTTATGCCTAGGGTAGGTATTTCACATCCTAAACATCTGTAGTACTCTACAAGAACCTTTTGTTTTTTTGTATGTTAAGTTTTCTAAATGTTTTCTATGGATTGGGATTGGGTAAAAGGTGTAGGTAAATACCTAAAGATAGTTTCTAAGTTTGCTCGCAAAGACATCGCATCCTCTGCCTACGTATCCTTACTAGGATAGAATCAGAGCAATCGTAGTTCACCTCACTAGGGTTGAATAACACTTGATTATGATCAAGGTTCAAAGGGGAACAAGCAAAACAATGCTTGTGTAGAGTTTAACAAAACTCTCTAGATATACATTGAACACTCAAGAAAGGGGAGTAAGTAATCATCTCCATGATTCTTACATAGAGTTAACAAACTCTACCCTAAGTTCTAATTGAAAGAGCACTCCTAACAAAGGGTAAGATTTTTAGACTTAAGCAAAGTCTAATGGATAGGTTCTAACTTAACTAAGTGTATAGATGACTTTACAAAGTCAAGGGAGGGTAATGAGCTATCTATGACCTAAAGGTTAATAGAGAGACTTTCCTTTGGAAGGAAAAAGATGAGGCAACTTGGATGAGAACTAAAGAGTTCCATCACTTTGGGGAAGTAAACTTAACAAAGCAATAAACATTCAAACATGATGAATACAAAGATACATGGTTACAACCAAGAATAAACAAGCATGTTACAATAAGCAAGGATTTCAATCGGGGTGAATGGTTATAACCAAATAAGGCATAAGGATATCACAATATCAATGATATCAAACAAGATAGATGGTCACAACCAAGAACATGCAAGAATATTACAATATCAAGCAAAGATCACAATCAAGATAAATGGTTACAACCAAAATAAGGTAAGGATATCACAATATCAAGAAAGGGGTTCTTACAAGACTTAAGCACTAAAGGTGAAAACCAAAGATATGTCTTGACAAAGATAAGGGTAGCAACCAAGAAATCAAGTAATAACTTCATGGGGATTCTAAATGGAAATCAAATGAAACAATCATGATGCTTACAAGCAAAAGTAATTACAATCACATACACAAAGGAGTTGACAAACAAATTCTCATATCAAGTGCAAAATTAAACTCAAGAAAAAGGAATCCAAAGTTTTGAGATGAAAATTGCAAGAGAGGAGGGTGAAAACCCTATAAATGAAGCATAACTATCTCTTTTAATGCAAAATGTTTTCCACAATGAAAATTCTATAGTATTCACATGCCATATGAAAATATGCAAAAATACAAGACAATTGCAAAAAGAATCAATCAAAAATGATAAAAATTGACAAAGTTGTGCTATTTTGAAATTTAAAGAAAAATCAAACATTTCAAGCATTAAAAAAGAAGGGAGTGCACTTGGTGGGTGTTGAACCCACCACCTTGTGAATACAAGTTCAAAATCTTGCCAAACCAGCCAAGGCGCGTGCGTGTTAGTTGAAGGAAAAAGATAGAAAAAAAGGTGAAAACATGGAAAATATGAAAAATGACCAAAAGAGTTGATCCCCACACAGATCGAACTTAGGTCATGTAAGATGGCAAGGCAAGTGAAAAGCAAGGCATAACCACTGGGGTGGAGATACATCCATGTATTATGCCACCCCAATAAATACATAAGCCTTAAAATACAAGCATATTGGGCCAGACAAGGCAAGCAAGAAACAAGGCATAGCAAGAAAACGGTTTCATCACAACTCTTTCAAAACTCAACCAATTTTCACAAAATTTGGGTCTATCTTATGTGAAATTCAACAAGGAACACAATGGCATCATTAGTTTTTCAAGATAAGGCATACAAACTAAAACACGATTGCAAGTGCAAATAGAAGCTTGGATATGCATTATGGCAGCTACAACTCAAAACAGAAGTGATTAAGACCAAATGAAGGTGTGCACAAATTTCAAATACATAATCTAAGGATTCTAGATGCAAAGAACATTCAAAAATCAACCAAAACAGAAACTGGTATGCTAGTGGCAATTATTGAACAAAAGTGCTTGGAATGCTGTTTGGAAAATAAGAACATTCATGAGGCAGCAAACCACACTTCAAAACATTAATACACATAGATGATTCACATACATCAAGACATGAATTCTAAACACAAATGGCAAGAAAACTCAATACAAAGATTGATAGCACATGAGGTGAAAACACAAAACAGAAGCTGACAGCAAGTTCTTGGTCAAAACAACATTTTAAACAATGCAGGTATGATGAATCCCACACACATACATATAATTCATACCATGACACATTGGTCTTAACCAAAAATAGCCTAACAAGCTAAGCATGACTAAATGGTTTTGCAACAGCAAACAACAAAAGTAGCAGCAACCAATCTTGGTCATTACAATACCAAATCCAACACATCAATTCAATACATGCCTTACAATGAAAGTTACATCTCTATGGTAACAAACATAAACCAAGTCTAGCATGAAAACCTAGTTCTAGCAGCAATATGGATCCTAACATGACAATGCTATTATTAATCAACAATTAACCCTAATACACCTAATGCACATATCAATTTTCAGGCCAATGACAATTGGTATCCTATAACAATAGTGCTAGGGCTAAATGGCAGTTTGAACTTGTAACAGGAAAAGCATGGTATGTTGATGCAAGTACTCATCTCATGGTTCTATGATGCTCACAAACAGTTTCAAGACAAATTCAAACATGATTTTCAAAACATCACAACAATACATATAGGCTCATCACAGTTGACAATGCAAACAAGATATGGACAAATCATGATTACAACACAGCCCTACTATAATGCCTAAGTGATGACAGCAACTGATGCAAGAAGACAATGTCAAAAATCTAGCAAACATGATTCAAAGAATACCACAATCTCATGTTAACAAACATAGATCAAACACAATCAGCAGTTCAAATCATCATAAAGGCATAGTTAGCATGATAATGGCAAGGATCAAGTTTCAATGCAAATAAGATATGATTATGTCATGATTACAAAACAGTCCTATTACAATGCCTAATGTTGACAGCAACTGGTGCAAACATGAACATGATGATGTCAAGTAAAAACATGATTCAATTGAATACCACATTCTCATGTTAACAAACATAGATCAACACACAGCCATAGTTCAAGTTATCACAGATATTCACTTAGCATAACAATGGTAAGCAACAAACTACAATGCAATACATCTCATGATGGTTATGACCATGACAGCTAAACAAATATTGGTTATCATTACTTAAAACAGGCCTCACATGAATCATCCCAAATAATTTCATACCAAAACCAACAAAACCAAACAACTTACAAGCACATTCAAAACATGTTATAGACAAAGCTTAAACATAAAGATGATTCAAAAATGTACTAGAATTGGAAATGGCCTAATGAGTTGGAAGAATGCATATGAGTTTGAAAAAGGCAAGAACAAAATGGTAGCAGAACCAACACATGATATATTTTCAACTAATACCAAGTCAAACATATCATGATTCAAATATATAAGGACTTCTAAATCAAAATTCCAGCAAAAAAGATCAAGATCCAAGGATGTTGCTGCAACATAAACAAATCAACATCCTTCACAAACAGAACCATAGCAAAATAGCCTCAAACTTCCTAACAGTTGCAAACAATCCTTCATATGTTCATACATGATATAGAGTAGCATTTAAGTGAATCTCAAGGTTTAACATACAACAACACAACATTGTATGATCATTGAAAGAGCAATACACATTGATGAGCAAAACAAGCAAAATATGGCAGATTCAAACATGACTGCACATTGCATTTAAACTCAAACCAACTAATGCACATTAAACATACTCATGACAGTTTAAGATAAAGATAGTGATGTCGCTTCCGCGAAAATAAGGTGCTGGAAAAACAGAAGAGTCGCCACCTTTCATTATTTATCCCTCAGAACGGGAAAGGAAACGATCGGAAAAACCTGACGAAAAGGTATAAGACAAGGTCATCGCAACCGTTGTCTGGGTTTGGGAGTCGGTTAAGCAAGGGGAGGGTATTATCACCCCTCACGTCCATCGTACTCGATGGGATCCACGTTTGTTGTGTTTATCTGATGGGTTTATTTAACTACCTACCTATCAAGGCCGGTCTAAAAATAAAAGAAAATGACTCGGCAAAGCGTCGCGCTTTATGCCTACGTATTCTCATCAGAGAATGAGAAATCAGAGTCAACGTAGTTCGGCTAACTACGGGTTAACTGATGGGGGAAGGTGGCTCGCCAATACGTCAGTATTGTGCCTACGTACTCTCAACAGGTATGAGAGATCAGAGCTTACGTAGTTCGGGCTAATACGGGTGACGGGGGAAGGTGGCTCGCCAATACATCAGTGTTGTGCCTACGTACTCTCAACAGGTATGAGAGATCATAGCTTACGTAGTTCAGGATAATATGGATTACGGGGAATCAGATTCATCTGTTTTTTCTAGTAGGGTTAACAAACAGTTCCAGCAGTTTGGCGTACGCAGCTTAACCCTTGGAGACTTAGGCGTTACCGTTTGCGGTAGAACTGGGAGTTAACGACACTCTTTTCTTCAGAAAAGCTTCCTTTGAATTATAGGCCCACGGGGCAAAAAGGTTTGAAGTTTTGTTTCTGTCTTTTACAGAAGAAGTGTTTTTTACGGTTGTCGGTAGTTTGTACAGCACTAGAGACTATGACCTGGGAGCGAATGCATCGCATATCGTCCAAAGGACGTATACTAAACATTCTAGGCGATTGAGAGAAGGTCGCTCAATCATCATTAACCAAGTAGCTTAAGGCTTGTATCGCGCTTATACTAACTTGCCTTTATTACGTTTTTTACTGTTGTTTTGAGATGAGAAGAGAACGAACTCTATGGGAAGACTATCAAACATCCTACTGTTGTCATGCCAAGGATTCATCCTATGGTTAAGTTTGAAGCAGGGAACTCCTAGAAGTTATCATGCATAGGTTTCAACCTAAATTTCTAATCATCACTCCCTTATCAAAGGAAGTGAGATTCCTAGGGGATCATGTCAATGATAAACAGCAACAGATAAAGCATCAGCTTAAACAGTAAACAATAAACGACTGTAAAATGCATGCAATGCAAGTGAGGGAGGAAAGGTGTTTGGGGCATCATCCTCCACAAGCTCATCTCAACCTCAAGCCAAGCATGAATAATTGCAATCATAAAGGAAAATAAAATGCTATCAAGCAAAACACAAACCACATAGGCAAGGGAGCAGGGCTCTACCGAATACCCGCAAGCAAAGCCATACAGTTAAAATACAAGCAGAGGGAGCAACTCAACCTCTAGTGCAATCATGCTCCTAGCTTAAATCAGTCTAAACATGAACTTATTCTAATGCATCAAGCAAATCAACAGCTTCCACAACAAGGCAATCCTCTGACAGTAGTTCAGTCCTCAGTCTGCAACTGTTCTTCAAGTCTATCCTCTTCAAGAGAATGAAAGGTATTCCATTTTCAAGCTTCCATCTTCAATAGCAAGTATCAACATGCTTCTTCAAGCTTTCAATGCATCAAACACAAGTATCAACTTGTTCTCCAACTTCAAGCTTCAGCTCTTTCTTCAATCTCAATTTGATTTTCTTCACACCAGTATCAACTTGTTCTTCTTGATCTTCAAGCCTCAGCTTCAAGGGCAGTCTTCAAACACAGGGAAGTGGAAACCTCTGGCATCTTCAATCTTCTAACAAGGAACTCCATCCTCTAGTAAGGGAGAAAGATTCATCTAACAAGAGCTAGGTGGGGATAGGGAGAAGCAAAGTGAAGACCAAAGGTCACCTCTAAGCACTCCACCATCAAGGAAAGGAACCCTCAAAGGTTCTACCACTTTGTGAGGAGCCAATCATCCTACCAAAGGAGGGATGAGGCCTTCACAATGGGACCTTACATCATAGGGAGGGATGGAAGTGATCAATACCTTCCATATTTCATAAAGGAAGAAAATCTATTCTAAGAGATCTCCCTAACAACCCTAATCCTTAACCCTAAACAAACTACACCAAAGGGAGATAAATCTTCAAGTCCAAGCTCCACCATGCATTCCACAGCAGCCCATACATGTCTTCATCATCATCCAAGAGCAAGAGAAGCAACACCCAAGTCTAAGGGCACTAATGAAGCCAATCTAGTTGAATAAGCAAGCTAGGATCACCTAAAACCCAGTACTAAAGTTAGCTCCAACTAAAATACTAAAACCAATTGTAAAATCCTACAAAAATAACTATGGAAACCTAAGTCAATCATGGCTCTATCATGTTAATTCCAGAGATCAAATCATCCAATAAGTCCTAGAATTAAATCCTAAACTATGGGGTATCAAGGTTAAACCCTAAAACTAGAGCACCTTAAGTTCAATACAAAAACAGCCCTAAACTTCTTCACAAAAATGTGAGAAAATTACTAGACTAGCATACATGCCTAAACTAGCTACACACAAAAAATCAGTTCAAAAATCATCATCAAATGATCACACAAAAATTTACAAGACAAGGTATCAACCATAATGAAATTAATATCAATTAAAATACAAAAAATGCAATTAAAATAAAAATGCATGAATTCCTAAACTCTTAATTTCGTAAAATTCTAGACTCATTCATGAGTCAGAGGAAAAAAACCTGGATCAAAATGACCAATTTTTCTATTTATTATGAATTATTTCTAAACTATATGCAATGTGCAAAATAAAAGAAAATAAGAAGAAAATAACAAGATCAGCGTGGCAAATAGCAAGTGTTCTCAGTTCATTTCAAGAACATGGGCCAAACGGGGGTGTGGTTATCAAACCGTGACTTAAGCCCAAAACTCGCTGGTTAATGAAACGCAGCGTATCAATCCAAATTCTCTCTTCAGAGTTTAAAACAAATCGTGGCCGTGTAATCCTAGTCCAAGTCAATGGTCAAACACTCACCCAATGGCTCACATGCTTCATCCCCAAAATTCAAACTGATGGAGGGAACTCTCCAGACGGTGGCCTGAGCTGCAGCGCCACCGTCTTTTTCGGCGAAGTGGTGTCCACAGTTCATCAATAATAACAAACCAATACTCAATCTCACCCAATTTTCTCTCCTGAATCCAAATCCAATCTCCAAATTCACTAATTCTTCCTCTAACTTCAAATCCGATCATACTTTCAGAAATGCCCCAATTCTTGATCATCACAATTCTTAAAACTAATGGCACTAATGGAAACTACACTCATCAGAGATCACAATCCACTATCCAAACATGATTATTCCTTCAAGAATCTTGAGATATCAGCCTCAACAGAAAGTGCACTACACCTAGAATTGTCTCTATCCATCAGTTTCTTGTACCAAAATCCATCTATGTCCTACCAAGAACCTAACCACATGCAAGTTTCTATGTATCTCCCTATAGATTAAGCAAAATTTTGATTGGTATAAACCTGGTTTTAGATGAAGAACAGGTACAGTTTCTGCTTGATTCTTCCTCCAAGCTTGTCCAGAATCACTCCAAATTCACTCCTAAAGCTTTTGCACACCTTGATTAGCTTTGAATCTTCCTCAATTTCAGAATCTGATTGTGAGTTGCAGCTCTGCAAAATCGATCCCTTGCTCTGGTTTCCACTCCAATCTTCTCCAAAAAAAGCTCTGAACTCACTCAACTAGTTATATAGAAGTGAATGGAAATGTTTAGAAACTTCTGTAACCACCCAAATGAGATTTTCAATTTCAATTTCTCTTTCAATATCTCATATGCACAGTCACGAATGTAGCTCTGTTTGGGCATGAAAACACTTGGAATCTTCATCTTATGAGATATTGAATTGATTGGTTATGATCATTTCCTTGTTTGCAATCCAATGATGTGAATTTAATATGTTACTTCATCATGAAGCAACAAAATGGAATGGCATGAATTTGACCTCAAACCAAAAATGTAATATTGCCATTGTTTCTAAAATGATTTTTCCAATCAATTTGACCTATAACATTGCCTTGTTTGGACACAAATCAATTTATTTCAATTTTTTGGTCATTAAATGCCTTTAATCCTTCCTTTTTCACAACTCCTTGAACCAAGTCCTTCCTTGAGCCATTTCAATGTCTCCTTGATACATGGTCAAGGTTAAAACCCCATTTTGAGAAACTTTCAAGTTGAACAAAATTTCATTTGAGGTGTCTAGGTTGGTGAAAATGACCTATAACCATAAATGACCTATAATGTCCAAATACCCAAAATACCCTTGACTTGTCAAAGCCATAACTTGAGTTCTACAAATCCAATCATGGACTTCTAGTACTCTATGGAAATCTAAGAGAATAAGGAACAACATTCATGTTGACCAAAAGTTCATAGGAATCATCCTTCTAGGGCAAAAGTGTCATGCAAGTTGGGTAACTTTCAAGCTCCAAATTCACATGCCTCAAATGACTTGTAACTTATCGGGCTCATAACTTGAGTTCTATAAACCCTATCAAGGACTTCTAGTACTCAAATTAAAGATAATACCATGCCCTACAACAATCATGTTGGGGTCAAGATGATATGACAATCATATCTTGAGTTAAATCGTCTTGAAGTCAGGGGTCAAGCTAGGGGATTTTACACTGTCAAGTCTTAGAAACCCTAGCCTGAAACTTCTCAAACTCTTCAATCATGATGAGTTAACCTTGGAATAATCCTTAGAGCATCTCAATGTATCAATCCATGATCACATGGCTCTTGGATTAGGTCTCAACCTTCTTCAAATCATCAGTTGACTTAGGGTTGACCCAGTCAAACCCTAGCTGCACCAATCATGGCTGAGGCTTCTTATTCTTGCACAATGAGCTGTCTAATCCTCAAAGTGATCCTCAACACTTCTCATGAGCTCTCTCAAGACATAAAGTCCATCCTCATGGCCTCAGAATCATCTGATGGCTTCCCTCAACTCTCAAGTTAGGAGACACGCCTTCTTGGTTTCAAGAACTCTTTCTGAGGATCTTTTAACTTCTCTGACAAAGATATCAACCCTTGAACACTTGAATAACCTTCTTAGCTGGCTTCATAGTCTTATACAGCTCTTGATTGGTAATCATACCTCTTGATCTCCTGCACACATGTCAATGAAATGCAAATGATAATGCTAATGTGAATGAAATGAAACACAAGCTAGGTGAAGAAATGTTGGGCAAATTTTGGGGTGCAACAGTTGCCCCTATTCAAATGGCTTGGACCTGACTGGGTGAGAAGCGAACGACTCTCAAATAATCAAGGTAAAAGATGGTTGAGTACCAACAAACCAGGAAATTTTCCAACTGCACAAGTACAAGGTACTCTGATGGGGACAAATCTTCAGAAACTGAAATAATAGATGCACGACAACTAGTTGGAGAAATACTGATCTGAATCTCCTTCAGGATGATTCTCTGATTTATCTGATATCACTGCATCCTCAAATCATCGAGGGATCACTGGTTACACGGTAACGGGTGATTTGCCAACCACGCACAGGTAAACGATACTCTGATTGTTAGGAACATCTTCAAAAACTGAGCATGACAGTTGCACGGTAACTCTGTTGGGGAATTGGTCACACGGTAACCGGTGAAAGGTCTAATCTCAAATCTCAGTCAGGATGATCATCTGATTTTGCTGTAGATATTCGTCCTCAAGTCATCAAGGGGTCACCAGTTACGCGGTAATTGGTAATGAATGGTTGATTATACCGTCAGGCGTTCTGTGTCATAGCAGAAGAATTCCTTATCATCGCCTATGGACTTATCATGTCGCTAGGAACGTCAACAACATCTTTGTCGGACTTCATCAGTAAGTCAATAAGGGATCACCGGTTGCTCGGTAACTGGTGAATGATGGATGATTTTGTCGTCGGGCGTTTTGTGCCACTGCAAAAGAATTCCTTATCGTCACCTATGGACTCATCGTGTCGCTAGGCACGTCGACAATATCTTTGTCGTACTTCATCAGTAAGTCAATAAGGGATCACTGGTTATTCGGTAACTAGTGAATGGCTACTCTCAAATCTCCGTCAGGATGATTATCAGATTTCGCTGCAGCTTCTTCCTCAAATCATCAAGGGATCACTGGTCACTCGGTAACCGGCGATACATAGCTGATATTGCCGTCAGGCATTCTGCGACACTGCGGCAGAAGGATTCCTCGGGACTCATCAGGCCATTAGGAACTTTTTAACAATCAAGTTAATCATGTCGTCAGGCATTCAAAGAAATTTCCGGGCGTCAGCCGGACTTTGTCATTAAGTCGGGAATAGAATTCTCGGTCAATCATGAACCAAATAGGGATATCCAAACTTCTGCCATCAGGCACTCCACATCAGCTGAGATAACTGCTTCGGCATTGCAGTTGGACTTCCTCAGTAAGTCAGGGAATTTGGCACTACTGCCAGACTTCAATCATCAAGTCTTCAAGGGAAATTTCAACTTCTCCGTTCAAACCTGCTAGGGATGACACATCTCCGTTGGGGATTTTGGAGAACTATCAAATAACTCTGCTTCGGGGATCCAGAAATCATTCTGGATGAATCAACTCTGCTGAGGACTACAAGAATCATCTTGGACAAATAATTCCGCCGGGGACTTCAAGAATCATCCTGAACCAATAACTCTGCTGGAGATTTCAGGAATCATCCTGAGCAAACACTCTACTGGGGACTCTCAGCATCAACTTGAGCAACCAACTCTGGAGACTTCACTGGGGAATTTTAAGAATCATCTTAAACAATCACCTTCGCTGGAGAATTCAAGAATCACCTTGAGCAAACCATTATGCGAAGGAACGCCTGCAAAACAAGAACGGTAACGACCTAGCTCATGTTTCATATGCATATGTTTGACAATGGCGCAATGCTCCACACGGTGGAAATGCTACGCGTTTAGGGTAAATGCTATGACCCCATCAGCAAAATAAATGCTGAAGGGAAAAGCCTCTTGTCAAGGAGAAAGAACCACTCTAATGGAGGAAGCACTCATCCTGCCGAGGAGAAGAAGTCACACCAATCTCAATTGGATTCCGCCTGGGGAAACGAACTTCAGTCGACTGCTGTAGGGGAACAAAGTTCTACGAGAACCTGAACCTGCTCAACTAGGTGTACGACCCACAACTGCTGAGGAAAACGATGTCAATCGCAGAAATAAACCGCACGGTCTTTGCGGCTAAACTTTCCGGGAGATAACGACTCCGATGGGGAAATATAACATCAACAATTCAACGCTGTACTGGGGAGCACCAATTATAGCCTGAACGCTTTCCAAGGACTCGGCTCTGTTGGGGAACTGCAAACTCGGCTGGGGAGGGTAACCAGACGCTGGAATAAATCCTACTTTTCGGGGAAAATACAACTCTGTGGGGGACTTTCAATTCTGCTGGAGACTTCAGTCTGCGCTATCGAGGGCTGAACACTTGTGAACAGTTTCCTACGAGAAACTGCACACTGACCCAGTGCTAGGGAAATAAACCCACACTTCAGTGTATGACTCAGCTGGGGAGATGACGTTCCTTCAGGATACATCTGATTGGGGAGAGAATCTTCTCTGCTTGGGGGATACATATCAATGCTCTTGGTTCTATGTTCAGACTCCGTAGGGAGATGCCGCTGAACTTGCCGGGGTAGAAGGAATCATCCTGCTTGGGGACGCATATGGCGTACTGCCTGGAATGGGTTGTACCTGCAACAATATAAACAAACAGACAAGATACCCTTCTCAAAGGGACCTATCGAGGTTATCATCTTGTAACAATGTTCAAGTAATTCATTGTTTCAACAATCAGTGGCCTAGGCCAGTAAGTTTATGTATGTGCATTTTATCAAAAACATTGGCGTTCTTTTTCGCAAACAAAACAGATAGATGCTAAACAAACAAACAGAATTGCTGAATAGTATATATTTCATTGATAACGAACCCCTGAATGGGTGAAAATGTTTTACAACAGATGCAAGCTCCTGGAATGAGGAAGCTGCGCAAATATACAAACATAAATATACATCAGTATATACACAAATGTCGGCAATGCAGCATAGACGAACACCATGAGTTGATCCCTCTATGACCTACTCGAGTTCGATACTTCTCCGACGCTTCAGCTTCAGAAGAGATTGATTCAGATAAACGGCCCTCAAGTCTTCCAAACCACTAAACAATGAAAGTCCACATGCGAAACACAGTCATTTGCTTTTTCAAAATCCCTAACTTTTGTCGGAATCGCCCTTCCGGGTTTTCGATTCATTGGGATACCCTTTTTTGCCAAAGTCGCCCTTCCAGGTTTTTGACTTTGCGGGCGTACATTTTTCCATTTATATCCCTAATTTTTTTCCCGAACCTTTTTCCTTTTTTTATGGTTCGCCGGGATGCCCCATTTTTGCCTGGACATTCTTTTTCTTTCCAGCGGGTCATTTAAGCAAAGTATTTTTTAACTGCGTCCGCGTTCACCGGGGATGCAAAATCTTCACCATCCATTGTGGATAACAACAAGGCTCCTCCCGAGAAGACCTTGCTGACGATGTACGGACCTTCGTAATTGGGAGGCCACTTGCCCCGGTGATCGAAGTGTGGAGGAAGAAGCTTCTTTATCACGAGATCACCTGTCTGAAAGCTTCTAGGACGCACCTTCTTGTCATAGGCTTTCTTCATTCGGATTTGGTACAGACGACCGTATGCAATCAATGCTAATCTTTTCTCGTCCATCAGGCTGAGTTGGTTTAGCCGGTTCTTAATCCATTATGCCTCATTGAGTTTCACGTCAACCAAAACTCGTAAAGAAGGAATCTCAACTTCTAACGGTAGGACAGCTTCCATACTGTACACCAGTGAGAAAGGAGTTGCCCCGGTTGATGTACGTACCGTTGTACGATAACCGTGCAGTGCAAATGGCAACATCTTGTGCCAATCCTTATAGGTCACAACCATCTTCTGTACAATCTTCTTAATGTTTTTATTGGCCGCTTCAACGGCGCCATTCATCTTCGGCCGGTAAGGAGATGAGTTATGGTGTTCAATCTTGAAACTTTGGCACAACTCCTTCATCATCTTGTTATTCAGATTCGAACCATTATCAGTAATGATCCGCTCGGGAATTCTGTAACGACAGATGATGTCCCTCTTGATGAATTTAGCCACCACCTGCTTGGTCACATTAGCATATGAGGCTGCCTCCACCCACTTGGTGAAGTAGTCAATGGCTACTAGAATGAATCGATGACTGTTAGATGCAGTAGGCTCGATCTTGCCTATCATGTCGATGCCCCACATGGAGAACGGCCACGGGGAAGACATGACATTCAACGGGCACGGCGGCACATGAATCTTATCAGCATAAATTTGGCATTTATGACATCTCTTCGCGAATTTAAAGCAATCTGACTCCATCATCAGCCAGTAATATCCTGCTCTCAGGATCTTTCTTGTCATGGCATGCTCGCCGGCGTGCGTACCAAATGTGCCTTCATGGACTTCTTCCATGAGCATAGTCGCTTCTTTCTCATCTACACATCTGAGTAGCACGAGATCGTGGTTTCTTTTATATAAAACTCCATCAGGATTGAGATAAAAATTTCCAGACAGCCTCCTTAGAGTCTTCTTATCCTGGGTTGACGCTCCCGCAGGATACTCCTTAGTCATAAGGAAAGTCTGGATATCATGGAACCATGGCTTGCCATAGGAGGCTTCCTCGATCGCAAAGACGAATGCAGGTCTATCAAGACGAGAGAGGACAATCCTTGGAGCTTTGTTCCAAAAATTGACTTTGTACATTGAAGCCAACGTGGCTAGGGCATCAACCATCTGATTTTCAGATCTGGGCACATGATGGAGTTCCACTCGATCAAAGAACGGCAGCAGCCTTCTGGCATAATTCATGTACGACACCAAATTCGATTGACGAGTCTCCCACTCCCCTTTAATCTGGTTAATCACAAGTGCCGAGTCACCATATACATCTAGGTTCTTGATTCTCAAATCAATTGCTTCTTCCAGACCCATGATGCATGCTTCGTACTCCGCTTCGTTATTGGTGACCGGAAATGTCAGTCTAGCGGTGAACGGGATGTGGGATCCAAGAGGAGTCATGATGATTGCCCCAATGCCACTTCCGTAAGAATTAACCGCCCCGTCAAATATCAATTTCCACTGAGATTTCCTGTCTGGCCCCTCGTCGGGCAACGGTTCATCACAATCTTTCACCTTGAGAAACATGATATCCTCATCAGGGAATTCAAATTTCATCGGCTGGTAATCTTTGATCGGCTGTTCGGCAAGGTATTCAGACAATGCGCTTCCCTTGATGGCCTTCTGGGAAACGTACTGAATATCATATTCTGTCAGCACCATTTGCCATCTGGCAATCCTGCCCGAAAGCGCTTGCTTCTCGAAGACGTACTTGATCGGATCCATCTTCGAAATTAGCATGGTTGTGTGATTGAGCATGTACTGTCGTAAACGTTTGGCAGCCCAGGCTAGTGCACAACACGTCTTCTCCAGCATTGAATAACGGGATTCACAATCCGTAAACTTTTTACTCAAATAGTAAATGGCATGCTCCTTTCTACCCGTCTCATCATGCTGACCGAGAACACACCCCATACTATTCTCAAGAACTATCAAGTACATGATTAAGGGTCTTCCGGCCACTGGGGGTATCAAGATCGGAGGTTCTTGCAGATACTGTTTTATCTTATCAAATGCCTTTTGGCAATCCTCGTTCCAGATAATTGCCTGATCTTTCTTTAGTAGTTTGAACATCGGTTCACACGTGGCCATGAGCTGAGAGATAAACCTTGCAATGTAGTTTATCCTGCCCAGGAAACCACGAACTTCTTTTTTGGTTTTTGGCGTTGGCATTTCTTGTATTGCTTTTATCTTCGCAGGATCAGCCTCGATACCTCTTTCACTCACGATAAACCCCAGTAGTTTTCCCGACCGTACTCCGAAAGTACACTTGTTAGGATTCAGCCTCAACCTGAACTTCCTAAGCCTCTCAAAAAGCTTCAACAAATTGACTAGATGTCCCTCCTCCATTTGGGACTTCTCAATCATGTCATCAACATAGACTTCAATCTCATGATGAATCATATCATGAAACAAAGTAACCATTGCTCGTTGGTAAGTGGCCCCTGTGTTCTTCAGACCGAAAGGCATTACCTTGTAGCAAAATGTTCCCCAAGGTGTAATAAACGTAGTTTTCTCCATGTCCTCCGGCGCCATCTTGATCTGATTGTAGCCGGAGAAGCCATCCATGAACGAAAATATGGAGAACTGAGCTGTATTGTCAACCAACACATCAATATGAGGGAACGGGAAATCATCTTTAGGGCTCGCCCTATTCAAATCCCGATAATCGACGCACATTCGTACCTTACCATCCTTCTTTGGTACAGGCACTATGTTGGCGACCCACGGAGGGTAAGTAGTGACCGCTAAGAAGCCAGCATCAAGTTGTTTCTGCACTTCTTCTTTGATCTTAACGGCCATATCTGGTCACGTCCTCCTAAGCTTCTGCTTAACGGGAGGACAATCTTCTCGCAGCGGCAAATGATGAACCATGATATCAGTGTCAAGTCCGGGCATATCTTTGTAAGACCAAGCAAAGATGTCACTATACTCTCTCAGCATCTCGACTAATCTCTGCTTGACATCACTCTGCAATGCGGCCCCTATCCTGACGTTCCTGACCAGTTCTTCAGAACCCAAATTCACAATCTCAATCTCTTCCTCGTGAGGCAGAATGACTTTCTCTTCTTGCTTCAACAAGCGGGCCAACTCTTCGGGAAGGTCTTCGTCTTCATCAATCTCTTCTTCGGCTTGATAGATCGGGCAATCGAAGTCGAAGTGAGTCGTAGAAGGTCCAGAGTCGATGTCATCTGCTATGTGGCTCCTGCAAAATCAAGGGTTAAGCTTAAAACAAGGATATGCAGGTTAGCACAAACCTTATTGCCATTTTATTCTTTTTCAAAACAAATATAAAACAGGAATAACAGAGATCACAACATTTAAATGCGAAGAAAAATGCCTTTTGATTTATTGGTAAAATGAATGTACATAATCAAACAAGGCCCTGGCAATAAAACCACCATGCCCCGGGTAGGACATAAGGTTGTACAATAATTGGAGAAAGTAAATCATTACTCTTGGCCTGTCACTTGGATGATAACCCTGATGGACCAGCTGTCGAGGCTCTGGCCTGGTTTGCTTGGCTGGATCCAAGAGTCCAGGTCGTAGTCGTTGTCTTCGCCGTCTTCAGACACTGCGCTGACACTTTCAAATATCACCCCGCCACTGGTAAACTGGATCGACCCTTTACCTCGCGACGCACTGTGAGAAGAGGAGGCTTCAGCCGTAGGAGAGTATCCTAACCCAAACCTGTCTTGCTTGTTAGGTATTTCCAGAACTTGCCCCCAACCTGGGGTGGATCCGGCTTGAACAACGGCCCAGGCTTCCTTGAAGGAAGAGAGAGTCATCTCTGGTTTTTCAGTCATTACTGGCGCCACGTCCTTGACCTTAACAGCTTCTAATTCCTAACATAAGGTTTCGTGGATTTCCCCATCCATCTCAACATATTTGAAGGACGACAAATGGCTCACCACTATGTCTTCCTCGCCACAAACAGTTACATTGCTGCCTCCGACAGCATACTTGAGTTTCTGGTGCAACGTGGAGGTCACAGCACCAGCAGAATGGATCCATGGCCGGCCTAAGAGACAGTTGTAGGCGGGCATGATGTCCATAATGTAAAAGACCACGTCAAAAGTTTCCGGCCCAACTTGGATTGGCAGAGTTACCTCTCCAAAGACATGACGCTTGGTTCCATCGAAAGCCTTCACAACCAAATCACTGGGTGTGCAGATCAATCCTCGAGTATATAACTTCATCAATGCTTTCTTCGGAAGAACATTGAGTGATGACTCAGTGTCTACCAATACGTGAGACATAATGGATCCAGGGCGCTGTTGTGGTTTCTTCCCTTCGGCGTCAGCTCCAGGTCAGTGAACCCTAACCCGTTTCCAGCACTCACGTGGGCTACTACCCCTTCCAACTGGTTGACCGAGATTTCCTGCGGTACATACGTGGCATTCAAAATATTTAATAGCGCGTTGCGATGTGACTCCGAACACAGCAACAAATTCAGGATGGAAATTTTCGAGGGTGTTTGATGAAGATGGTCAACGATCTTGTAATCACTCTTTTTGATTAACCTCATGAACTCTTCAGCGTCCTTTACAAGTAAGTCCTTCTCTACCCCACGAGGGGTTTCCTCAATGACTTTACTCTTTCCCTTATCAGTTTCCTTAGCTTTGTCTGCTTTGTCCGCCACAACTTCAGGTGGAGCAAATATTCTTCCGCTGCGCGTGATTCCGCCAATTCCCACTAGGTTATCCACCGACTGCCCAGATGGTTCCAGTTCTAACTTCTGTCCATTACAGTAGACGTCTGCCCCATAGTGCCATGGGACAACATTGCTGCTTTCAAAAGGTATCAGCCCGGCCTTTGTGATGGTAATTGTGGGCGGCCTGAGTGCAGAAATGGTTATCGTCTGGCGAGGGATGGTGATGGTGGCAACCTCATCATCTTGCTTCAACATTACCTCTCCAGATCTACTTTTGGCCCTTCGGCTAAACTGCAAGATTCCTTCGGTCATCAGACTCTGAATCCCCTCTATCAACTGTTCACATCCATCAGGGCAAGTCGCACAGCCCATACACAATTCACCACAGCCCGGAAAGAAGCCTTTATTCATCAGCTTGGCTTTAACGAAGCTAAGCGGCGTCTTCAGATCCTTGACATCAGTCAACACATCTAAATCCTCTTCTTCAATAATGGCATTCACCCCACCTCCCCTATGATTTGGCATAGGATTCTTTGTGACATTCGGCACATTATCTGCGAAATTGATGATCTTAGCATCCACCATATCTTGCACCTTCTGCTTGAAGGCTTTGAAGTTTTCTATCGTGTGGCCAGGTGCCCCTGAGTGAAAATCACATGTTGCATTCGCATTATAACCCTGCGGAGGTGCCCCTGTCAAGGGAGCCAGGGTTATTTTCTGGACTAGCTGTAACTGAAGTAGAGTTTGTAATAGCTGTGCATAAGACATGGGCGGTGTCTCAAGGTGACGACTTGATAGAGGTGCCCTGTTCTGATACTTTCTGTACCCTTGCTGATTTGGCTGCTGTGGCTGGGGTTGTTGGGCAGCAGGTATGGTTATGCTAGCCACCTGTTGGCGCTGGCCCTTACCTTTCCTTCGAGCGTTGGACACGACGCTCGTCTCTCCATCACGCCTTTTGCTACCATATGGTTTCTTTCCTCCTCCAGCTGAGGATGGATCACCCCCTTGAATTTTTCCCAATTTGATCCCATTTTCAACGTGCTCGCCAGTAATGATGAGATCTGAGAAACTCCCTGACATACCGCTGACCAACTTCTCGTAATAGACCCCCAGGAGAGTGGCTACAAACATGTCAACAAGCTCTCGTTCAACCATCGACGGTAGAACTCTAGCTGCTAATTCACGCCATCTCTGGGCGTATTCTTTGAACCCCTCATTGTTCCTCTGTGACAAGTTCTGCAGCTGAACCCGGTTTGGAGCCAAGTCACTGTTATACTGATAATGGTGTACAAACGCCTCAGCAAGTTCCTTCAACGTGCGCATACTGGCGGGTTCCAAACTCATGTACCATTCCAAGGATGGCCCGGACAAGCTATCCTGAAAGAAGTGCATCAACAGCTTCTCGTCTTCAGAGTGAGCGAACATCTTTCGGTAGTATGACCTTAAGTGGACAAGAGGGGAAGTGGTGCCCTTCTATTTTTCAAAGTCGGGTACCTTGAATTTAGGAGGCACCTTGAAATCAGAGATCAATCCCAATTTAGTCATGTCGACCCCCATAGTGTTCAGGTTCTCGAAATTCCTCATTTTGTCCTCGAGTGCCTTAAACCTCAGACGTGCTTCAGCAGTCAGTTCTCCTTCAGCACTCCTCTGTGAGAACAAATCTTCTTGTCGATCTTCTAGACATGGCTGAGGCCCATACAGATTTCCAGCACCTGTGTTGCCGTTGCCCAGTCCAGCATTGCCATTAGCTTCAAAATTTCCATTGCCGACGTTAGTCGTATTACCATTGAGCCCGATGTTAGTGATCACATTACCGTTACCACTTCCATTCCCCCTGGTAACGGGAATGCCACCCTGAGGAGTTTCAACAGGCGGAGGGGTCGGAACGCTCCCACCATGAAGTACACCGTTGCTGTCGACCCTTGATATCAGAGGCTGGACCAATGTTCTGAGCTTGTCTTAGTCGTTGGCGACCACTTGCATGAGCTCCATGAAGCGGTCCATCCTCTCCCGAAGTTCCTGGACGTCAGTCTGCACTTGTTCCATTGCTCTGGCTTGATTTGCTCTGGTCGGATAGCGGTGGATCGACCTTCGATCAATCCTGGAACAACCTGCATACACAAAGGGTTAGAAAAAAATGACAAGGTGCTCTTCATGCAAATGCAAACGTGTGTCTGTGCCTTGGGGAGATTCCCCCCCCCCCCCCCCCCCCCGATCCTAGTTTCCGAGGCAAATAAAGTCTATGATCCAATCATGGAAAAGAAATCCTCATATATTCATCTGAAAAGCCCGCTCGGGTAGCGTACAACTGTAATCACATACAACTGAAGCAATAAGGCATGACCCCAACCAACAGACCTGGCGGTGATCAGCATATCAATGCATAAAATGTACAAAGAGAATACAAAAAGATCAGGTGCGGCCATGGGCACGAAAATCTTCTATCAACTTTTTTGTAGTGGAGTGATCTGACTGAGTAAGCAAACCCTGGGTCAGCAGGTCCTTCTGACTGATGGACTTTGGGAGGTTCTCGGCAACGCTCCTAGAAATACCTTCTTCGGAATGGTTCTCGACTCTTCTTCTCTTAGCATCAGCTCGGAGTTGAGAATCTTGCAAATTCGCCTCGGCCTTAGCCAATCTATACTGGACGTCATGTCGCAGGGAGGCTTCAGCCTCTGCACTCTCATCTTTCACCATAATCTGAGCTTCCAGCTCGGCTACTCGTTGCTTCAGCTTTTCTTCCTGCTCTTTGTACTTGGCTATGGTGCTTCTCCAAACCCTCTCGTATTGGGTAAGCTTCCGGTACACTCTGTCCAGATCCTGTTTCTTGGTTGTCAACACGCCATGTAACGACTTCAGATCCAACCCCAGACGTTCCCTAGCATCAGTTTCTTTGGTCAGGTTAGAGCCTAGACAGTTGATCATCTCAGTCTGCTTCTTGCAGGTATAGACGGCTTCACTTTTCTCTTTCCGAAGTTGAGCGATCTCCTTCTCCAACTCTTCGTTTGCTTTTCGTAGCTCTTCCCTCTCTTGGAGTACCTGGTTGAATTTCTGAATATCAACGGTAGTAGGCTCTTTGTACACGGGAGCATACAATGGTTCCACGGCAGGAAACGACATTAGAAACTTGGCAACCCTTTCTCGAACCCAAGTCACGTACGGATCAAAGGCCTTGTTGTTGCTCTTTCCTAGCAATACTTTCCCCTTTCGGTGAATTTTGCTCCAAGCATTCTGTACCTTAACCAAAGTGTCACCTTCAAGCAACCCTGTGAGATACAGAGATTCCCGTATCTCATCCTCTTCAGGAGGACCTCATAGTGCATACCCAAATTGTCGTACCAGCAGAGATGGATTGTAGTTGATACATCCATTCCTTCCGACCAAGGGGACGTTAGGAAAGCCACAACAGCTATGTACAATATATTTGCCCAGTAGATCTCTATCAAACCAGATAATATTGTCAGCGGTCAAACCCATCAAACGCGTGGACCAAGGTGAAGACTCAGCAGAATCAATGAACGGCCCCGACTTAGGAAGATGGCTAGCAAACCACTTGTACAGTAAAGGAGCACAACATGCCACGTTCTTCCCCTTTCTGTTTTCATTCTTGCTGTGAATTGAATGGTAGACATCTCCGAGGAGAGTGGGCACTGGATTTCCGGAGGAAAATATGTGGCAAGCATCCATGCTTATGAAGTCCGGGTGACTTGGGAATAGCACGATCCCATAGATACAGAGGGCTAAGAAGGCATTAAACACATCCCAGCGATCTTTCTCGGCAAACTTTTGGGCTTTTTCCATCAGGTAAGGCAAAGGGAAACCATGAACTCCAATCTTTCTGGATACCATCCCTTCCAATTCAGACTCATCTACATGAATAGCGTCAGTCAGCTTACTCAATTTTGGCTCACCCTCAACACGGTAGTAAGGCATTTGATTCATCAAAGGGACCCCCAACAGGTCAGAGTACTCTTCCATGGTCGGGGCGAGGACATAGTCTGGAAACACAAAGCATCTGAGCTGTGGGTCGTAAAATTGTAGCAGGGCGTAGAGGCCATTCAACTCGTACGTAGGAAGCTTATACACAATACCCAGAAGTCTCCCATAACTCTGTCTGAAACTCTCCATCACTGTCTTATCAGCCAAAGAAATCAAAGCTCGTAACTCTCGGATGTCAGGTGTTGGTAGCTTGTAAGCCACATTCTTCTTCAGAGATGCCATATCTGCCATGAGGATCAAGATCACTAGAACCAGGGGAAAAATATGCACCTGCAACATAGACACACGTTAATGGCATGCAAATGAGGATGCAAACAATGCAAAATGCAATCATGCAGCAGGAGATCAAGACGACTGTGTTGTTGAGGAGATGAAGGTTCTGTATCAACAAAACCATAATACTGCTCTGTCAAGAACAACCATATCTCTGAGGAGAAGAAACCCCTGATACCAGACCAAAAATCTGCTCTGTCAAGAACAAGCACATATCTGATGATGAGAACCTCTGATATCAGACCATAACTCTGCTCTGTCAAGAACACACCTATCTGATGATGAGAACCTCTGATACTAACAAAACTGATTCACTGTCAAGAAAACCAGGTAGTCTGAGGGTTAAGGTTTCCTGTAACAAACCCGACCCTGCTCACAGGTATGGACCTAATCACGAAAAAGGTTCGGCATCCTATGCGGTCATCAGCGTCACAGACTTTCAAGAAACGATGATACGATACCCAGAAGGTGTGGCATCATCATCTCTTAAAGCGGCCTCACTTAGCTGAATTCCAAATGATCGGTTCCCAGAGTCGACAATCCTCAGATCCGACAACCCCTCGAGTCCAAAGGAGCGATAGGAAGCCATCAAAGAGAACCTCGTCTGAGTGTGGATTACATGGGAACAGCTACAAGCAAAGCAAGCACGCCCTCCACTAACCCACTCTAATACTACGTAGCTATCAAGCCTGGGTCTGGCTTCTCACTCATCAGAATGCCCCTCCCACAACAGTACAAATAATCATATCATACTGAAAATAAAGTGCGGGAAATAAAATGCAATAAATAAACACAACCCAACAAGTAATCATACAAGTTCTAGGATTGACTCTCACAGGGGACGTTGGATCCCCAGATTGACTCGCATAAGGGACGTTGGATCCCAGGAAACTATCAAGTCCCCAGCAGAGTCACCAGCTGCTGGGGATGACCCAGACAACTAGGAAGATAATCCAAGACAAGACTCGCTTAGAGAATCATCGCAGTCCCCAGCAGAGTCGCCAGTTGTCGCTTCCGCGAAAATAAGGTGCCGAAAAAACAGAAGAGTCACCACCTTTCATTATTTATCCCTCAGAATGGGAAAAGAAACGATCGGAAAAACCTTACAAAAAGGTATAAGACAAGGTCATCACAACCGTTGTCTGGGTTCGGGAGTCGGTTACGCAAGGGGAAGGTATTAGCACCCCTCACGTCCATCGTACTCGATGGGATCCACGTTTATTGTATTTATCTAATGGGTTTATTTAACTACCTACCTATCAAGGCTGGTCTAAAAATAAAAGAAAATGACTCGGCAAAGCGTCGCGCTTTATGCCTATGTATTCTCATCAGAGAATGAGAAATCAGAGTCAACGTAGTTCGGCTAACTACGGGTTAACGGATGGGGGAAGGTGACTCGCCAATACGTCAGTATTGTTCCTATGTACTCTCAACAGGTATGAGAGATCAGAGCTTACGTAGTTCGGGCTAATACAGGTGATGGGGGAAGGTGGCTCGCCAATACATCAGTATTGTGCCTACATACTCTCAACAGGTATGAGAGATCAGAGCTTACGTAGTACGGGATAATATGGATTACGGGGAATCAGATTCATCTGTTTTTTTCTAGTAGGGTTAACAAACAGTTCCAGCAGTTTGGCGTACGCAGCTCGACCCTTGGAGACTTAGGTGTTACCGTTTGCGGTAGAACTGGGAGTTAACGACACTTTTTCTTCAAAAAACCTTCCTTTGAATTATGGGCCCACGGGGCAAAAAGGTTTGAAGTTTGTTTTCTGTCTTTTACGGAAGAAGTGTTTTTTATGGTTGTTGGTAGTTTGTACAGCACTAGAGACTATGACCTGGGAGCGAATTTGTCGCATATCGTCCAAAGGACGTATACTAAACATTCTAGACGATTGAGAGGAGGCCGCTCAATCATCATTACCCAAGTAGCTTAAGGCTCGTATCGCGCTTATACTAACTTTCCTTTATTACGTTTTTTACTGTTGTTTTGAGATGAGAAAAGAACGAACTCTATGGGGAGACAATCAAGCATCCTACTGTTGTCATGCCAAGGATTCATCCTATGGTTGAAGTTTGAAGCAGGGAACTCCTAGAAGTTATCATGCATAGGTTTCAACCTAAAGTTCTAATCATCACTCCCTTATCAAAGGAAGTGAGATTCCTAGGGGATCATGTCAATGATAAACAGCAACAGATAAAGCATCAGCTTAAACAGTAAACAATAAACGACTGTAAAATGCATGCAATGCAAGTGAGGGAGGAAAGGTGTATGGGAAATCAGCCTCCACAAGCTCATCTCAACCTCAAGCCAAGTATGAATAACTACAATCATAAAGGAAAATAAAATGCCACAAGCAAAACACAAACCACATAGGCAAGGGAGCAGGGCTCTACTGAATACCCGCAAGCAAAGCCATACAGTAAAAATACAAGCAGAGGGAGCAACTCAACCTCTAGTGCAATCATGCTCCTAGCTTAAATCAGTCTAAACATGAGCTTATTCTAATGCTTCAAGCAAATCAAACAAGTCACACCAATACAGTTGCACAGAAAGCAAACAGACAGGAAAGAAAGCAAATCAACAGCTTCCACAGCAAGCCAATCCTCTGAAAGCAGTTCAGTCCTCAGTCTGCAACTGTTCTTCAAGTCTATCCACTTCAAGAGAATGAAAGGTACTCCATTTTCAAGCTTCCATCTTCAATAGCAAGTATCAACCTACTTCTTCAAGCTTTCAATGCATCAAACACAAGTATCAACTTGTTCTCCAACTTTAAGCTTCAGCTCTTTCTTCAGTCTCAATTTGATTTTCTTCACACCAGTATCAACTTGTTCTTCTTGATCTTCAAGCCTCAGCTTCAAGGGCAGTCTTCAAACACAGGGAAGTGGCAAACTCTGGCATCTTCAATCTTCTAATAAGGAACTCCATCCTCTAGCAAGGGTGAAAGATTTATCTAACAAGAGCTAGGTGGGGATAGGGAGAAGCAAAGTGAAGACCAAAGGTCACCTCTAAGCACTTCACCATCAAGGAAAGGAACCCTCAAAGGTTCTACCACTTTGTGAGGATCCAATCATCCTACCAAAGGAGGGATGAGGCCTTCATAATGGGACTTTACATCATAGGGAGGGATGGAAGTGATCAATACCTTCCATGTTTCATGAAGGAAGAAAATCTATTCTAAGAGATCTCCCTAACAACCCTAATCCTTAACCCTAAACAAACTACACCAAAGGGAGAGAAATCTTCAAGTCCAAGCTCCACCATGCAATCCACAGTAGCCCACACATGTCTTCATCATCATCCAAGATCAAGAGAAGCAACACCCTAGTCTAAGGGCACTAATGAAGCCAATCTAGTTGAATAAGCAAGCTAGGATCACCTAAAACCCAGTACTAAAGTTAGCTCCAACTAAAATACTAAAACCAATTGTAAAATCCTACAAAAATAACTATGGAAACCAAAGTCAATCATGGCTCTATCATGTTAATTCCAGAGATCAAATCATCCAATAAGTCATAGAATTAAATCCTAAACTATGGGGTATCAAGGTTAAACCCTAAAACTAGAGCACCTTAAGTTCAATACAAAAAAAGCCCTAAACTTCTTCACAAAAATGTGAGAAAATTACTAGAGGAGCATACATGCCTAAAATAGCTACACACAAAAAATCAGTTCAACAATCATCATCAAATGATCACACAAAAATTTACAAGACAAGGTATCAACCATAATGAAATTAATATCAATTAAAATACAAAAAATGCAATTAAAATAAAAAATGCATGAATTCCTAAACTCTTAATTTCCTAAAATTCTAGACTCATTCATGAGTCAGGGGAAAAAAACCTGGATCAAAATGACCAAATTTTCTATTTATTATGAATTATTTCTAAACTATATGCAATGTGCAAAATAAAAGAAAATAAGAAGAAAATAACAAGATCAGCGTGGCAAATAGCAAGTGTTCTCAGTTCATATCAAGAACTTGGTCCAAACGGGGGTGTGGTTATCAAACCGTGACTTAAGCCCAAAACTCGCTGGTTAATGAAACGCAGCGTATCAATCCAAATTCTCTCTTCAGAGTTTAAAACAAATCGTGGCCGTGTAATCCTAGTCCAAGTCAATGGTCAAACACTCATCCAATGGCTCACATGCTTCGTCCCCAAAATTCAAACTGATGGAGGGAACTCTCCAGACGGTGGCCTGAGCTGCAGCGCCACCGTCTTCTCCGGCGAAGTGGTGTCCACAGTTCATCAATAATAACAAACAAATACTCAATCTCACTCAATTTTCTCTCCTGAATCCAAATCCAATATCCAAATTCACTAATTCTTCCTCTAACTTCAAATCCGATAATACTTTCAGAAATGCCCCAATTCTTGATCATCACAATTCTTAAAACTAATGGCACTAATGGAAACTACACTCATCAGAGATCATAATCCACTATTCAAACATGATTATTCCTTCAAGAATCTTGAGATATCAGCCTCAACAGAAAGTGCACTACACCTAGAACTGTCTTTATCCATCAGTTTCTTGTACCAAAATCCATCTATGTCCTACCAAGAACCTAACCACATGCAAGTTTCTATGTATCTCCCTATAGATTAAGCAAAATTTTGATTGGTACAAACCTGGTTTCAGATGAAGAACAAGTACAGTTTCTGCTCGATTCTTCCTCCAAGCTTGTCCAGAATCAGTCCAAATTCACTCCTAAAGCTTTTGCACACCTTGATTAGCTCTGAATCTTCCTCAATTTCAGAATCCGATTGTGAGTTGCAGCTCTGCAAAATCGATCCCTTGCTTTGGTTTCCACTTCAATCTTCTCCAAAAAAAGCTCTGAACTCACTCAACTAGTTATATAGAAGTGAATGGAAATGTCTAGAAACTTCTGTAACCACCCAAATGAGATTTACAATTTCAATTTCTCTTTCAATATCTCGTATGCACAATCACGAATCTAGCACTGTTTGGGCATGAAAACACTTGGAATCTTCATCTCATGAGATATTGAATTGATTGGTTATGATCATTTCTTTGTTTGCAATCCAATGATGTGAATTTGATATGTTACTTCATCATGAAGCAACAAAATGGAATGGCATGAATTTGACCTCAAACCCAAAATGTAATATTGCCATTGTTTCTAAAATGATTTTTCCAATCAATTTGACCTATAACATTGCCTTTTTTGGACACAAATCAATTTATTTCAATTTTTTGGTCATTAAATGCCTTTAATCCTTCCTTTTTCACAACTCCTTGAACCAAGTCCTTCCTTGAGCCATTTCAATGTCTCCTTGATACATGGTCAAGGTTAAAACCCCATTTTGAGAAACTTTCAAGTTGAACAAAATTTCATTTGAGGTGTCTAGGTTGGTGAAAATGACCTATAACCATAAATGACCTATAATGTCCAAATACCCAAAATACCCTTGACTTGTCAAAGCCATAACTTGAGTTCTACAAATCCAATCATGGACTTCTAGTACTCTATGGAAAGATAAGAGAATAAGGAACAACATTCATGTTGACCAAAAGTTCATAGGAATCATCCTTCTAGGGCAAAAGTGTCATGCAAGTTGGGTAACTTTCAAGCTCCAAATTCACATGACTCAAATGACTTGTAACTTGTCGGGCTCATAACTTGAGTTCTATAAACCCTATCAAGGACTTCTAGTACTCAAATTAAAGCTAATACCATGCCCTACAACAATCATGTTGGGGTCAAGATGAGATGACAATCATATCTTGAGTTAAATAGTCTTGAAGTCAGGGGTCAAGCTAGGGGATTTTACACTGTCAAGTCTTAGAAACCCTAGCCTGAAACTTCTCAAACTCTTCAATCATGATGAGTTAACCTTGGAATAATCCTTAGAACATCTCAATGTATCAATCCATGATCACATGGCTCTTGGATTAGGTCTCAACCTTCTTCAAATCATCAGTTGACTTAGGGTTGACCCAGTCAAACCCTAGCTGCACCAATCATGGCTGAGGCTTCTTATTCTTGCACAATGACCTGTCTAGGCCTCAAAGTGATCCTCAACACTTCTCATGAGCTCTCTCAAGACATAAAGTCATCCTCATGTCCTCAGAATCATCTGATGGTTTCCCTCAACTCTCAAGTTAGGAGACACACCTTCTTGGTTTCAACCACTCTTTCTGAGGATCTTTTAACTTCTCTGACAAAGATATCAACCCTTGAACACTTGAATAACCTTCTTCGCTGGCTTCATAGTCTTATATAGCTCTTGATTGGTAATCATACCTCTTGATCTCCTGCACACATGTCAATGAAATGCTAATGTGAATGAAATGAAACACAAGCTAGGTGAAGAAATGTTGGGCAAATTTTGGGGTGCAACAAGTGACTACCAACCTCTTGTAGACCTCCAAGCAAGCTTTTACAGTAGGGAAAACCCTGAAGACTCCCAAATGAGATCCAACCAATGCCTTGATGAAAATAACAGCTTTTCTTGCACTTGAAGTAAACAAGTGAACCTTATGACAGAATTCAAAACAAGTGATGATGAGTGTATCTTAGGTTATGGGCAGTTGGTACATCATAAACCTAAGGTGTTTGGAGGTTTAAAGTGATCAAAATAGGCCTGAGCATAGATTTAGCAGATTTTGTGTGTAAAGTCAAACTTTGCTTTGTTGAAACTTTGACTGGTTTAAGAGTTTGAACACCTCCCACGCATCATTTGTGGATTGTGTGGATGGTTTGTGATGATTTTAAGTGGGTGAAAATGGTTTTGGAAGGCTAAATGCCCAAGGCAAATTTTTGAGGTAGTTTTGGAATGGTTTCTTCACTTATAAGCAAAACAAGGCAAGATGAGAGCTATGGTTTTCTCTTGGGTTTTAGAGTGCTCTGCTGTGTCTTTCAACATAGATGAAACCTCTATTTATATGCCAAGGAATGGTTTGGGGAAGATTTGTACTTTGGCATTTTGAAGGGAGTTTTGTAAATGCAATCTTGTTCAAGATTTGTTGCAGCTGCAAGTCCAAGTTCTTCTCAAGATGATGCACAAATCAAGTGGCATGAATGACAAGGAAGTGACTGAAGTGTGGCTAGGGAGTAGGGAGCTGCAGCTGCAAGTTACTTCATGAAAAGTTTCGTTTTCCTTGATTTGTTTGATTAAAATATTGACAACTTGCATACAACTTGCAATGTCCACCAATTCTCTTAATTTTCTGCTTTTTTATTCATCATACTCTCTAACTATCAGATAGAAACATGATCAAATGGCTGAGAATAGCTCAAGTGGTTAAAGACTGAGATTGTGAAAAAGTGAAAATGGTGAACTCAAGTGTTGAAACCCCAACTTGCTGAATTCATAACTCTCAACTCATAAGGGCTATGGAGGAGTTCTAGGACATTTTGGAAATCCCTCATGAAGCTCTACAACTTTCATGTTTTCATGATATTCAGATTCCAAGTGAAACTAGGTCAAAACTCCACTCAAAGTTAGCTAAAAACATGCCTAAAAAGGCCAATAACTTAGAATTTTTCTAAGTGTTTTTTCTCTCTTGTAATGACTTTAGCCATAACTCCAAATCTATGCATTTTCTGCTCATGGGCCACTGTGGGACTTTTGTAGGACTTTTCAAGACCTTTCCAATGAGCTTTGAACCAACTCAATTGGATGTGTGGTTAGGGAGTTATGGTCTTGCCTCTTTCAAAACCCTAATTTCCCTTACTCCTCAATCCTTGACCCAATGGTCATGAAACTCCATGGATAGGTGTAATATGACACTAGGAACATTTTTGCTTCATACTTTGAGGTCAAATTCCTTATGGTTGAAGAGTTGACTTTTCGGTCAACCGAACGATCGATCGATGACTACCGAGTCGACTGTTGATGTTCTGGATCCTTTGAGGCCTTGAAACTTCTTGAGTAGACTTCAATAAGCCATATGAACTTCATGTACCATGATACCACCATTGTAACACCCTTTAATTCAAAATTCAAACTACAGTTGACTTTTCCTGATCGAAAACCCTAATCGGGTATCCTGAACTGCATTGTTCTTGATCCTTGGGTGACAACCTCAAATTGGATTCATACTTGACCCAATGGAGTATATTTGATGATGTGGAGACTTATTTCATGGAGAATCAATCCAATACGTTGACTGATTAACCATCGAAACCTCGATTCTCGGCTGTACGGAACCCTAATTCACCTGTATCTTAATAAAGACCAACTTGAAATAGGTTAAAGTTAGATAACCAAATAATAATGACCCTGGAATGATGATGAAGATCTAAGGGGTCAAAATTTGGGGCGCAACAGTTGCCCCTATTTAAATATTTTCATTAGATGGCAATGAGAGATGACAATCCTCATAGAATTGTAGTGAAAGGTATTTAAATATAGTAAACCAAAATTTTTTTCCCTTGGATCCGATGGTATGCAAAAGGACAAATGCGAATATGCCATGAATTTAAATGATGCTTGAATGCGAGACAGATGCAGACACACGAGCAAAGATAAAAGAACGACAAGACAACGAGTAACTACTCATAGGGGACCCAACACACTGGGGAAAGATCCAAGGCAAAGCAAGCAAAATAGTTCAATCATGACTAAAGATGTTGTTCAAGGAGAATCTTTCACATAAGGGACGCAAATTCCACTAGGAAAGACAAATCTTCACTGGGGAAAAGGAGAGACACACTCCACTGGGGAAGAAGGCAATTCTCCACTAGGGAAACGAAAGATCAGAGACACAAACCTCACTGGTGATAACCAAATGAGGAATTTCCTATAACAAAGAGTTCAAATGGGATCTTCAAGAAAAGACTAGAAACAAGACCAGACGCACTGGGGATGCTAGCATCCACTAGATCTCCGAGACTCGAACGGGGAAAGCAACGACTTTGCTGGGAACATTGGTGACAACCAGAACAACAAATAGTTGCTAGTGGTGATAGCTTCCACTAGACTTACTGGGGGTAATGGTGACGACCAATTAGGAATTCCAAACAACATTGGTGAAAAACAGGACTTCGGCTGGGGAAGTTTGTAACAACCTACTCACGGTATTAATAACAAATAGCTTTCAAGCAATGCCAGTAACCACTGGACTTAGAAGGGACTGGTGATGACCAAATCGGGGTATACCAATAACAATTGGGATAAGAAGTGCCTGTAACCATTGGGCTTCAAAGGGAAGAAATGGTAATAACCAACTCAGAGTGCTAAACATAACTGACTTCAAGCGACGCCAATAATTATTGGACTTAGATAGACTGGTGACGACCAAATCAAAGGTATGCCAATACTAGTAACCACTAGATTTAGAATGAGATTAGTAACAACTAAATCAAACACCCATAGCCATTGGATTTTCCAACAATGCTAGAAACCACTACACTTTTAGAATGAACGGTAACAACTAAGTCAATCGGTACCAATAACGATTGGGTCTAAGCGATTCCAATAACTACTGGACCCTTTTTTAGAAAACTTGGTAACAACCATCTCAAGTACCAATGAACATTGGTTTTAGAGAACAATACTAGTAACCACTAGATTTTAGCAAAGATTGGTAATAACCAAATCAGAGGGGACCCCAATAACGATTGGTTTCTTTATAACAGAGCCAGTGACTACTGAATTTGAAAGATTGTTCGTGACGAGCAAATCGAGGTACCAAATAACAATTGGCTTTAAACAATGCTAGTGACTACTAGACTTTCAAAGATTATTGGTGACAACCACATCAGAGATAAACATTAGTAACAACTAACCGTCTAGGTAAATCGGATACTGCTAGCCATAATTGGCTTTCCAGAGAAGAAATAGTAATCCCAGGATCACTGGTAAAATTGGTGTATCAACCTCAAAGCGAGATCTGCGGCAACTGATCAGAGAGAGAGGTAACGACCAAAGGATCTCAAAGGCAACAGCCAAACAAACAGAACCCAAAACCACATGCAAACAAATGCGCATGCTGATACGATGTTGTATGTAAATGCAGACCGACCCACAAGGGAAAAGAGAAGAGCAAAATGAGGAAAGCAAAGAGGGAACCCATCACGCTGAGTCTCAATTGCTTCAAGTTAGATGGCGCTTTCTTTTGGTGTAGATAACAATCTTCCAAGATAAACAAAATTCTTGTAAACATGTAGAGGAGAAGCCCTGGCTTAAGAGCGGGGATTGCCGTTGGACGCATCTGGTTTGGTCAGAGACGACATCAAGCTTTCACGGCTTGAGAACTGTGTAGTATTGTCAGATTACCTCTAGAGTTCTTCAATCGTTTTGTCAAATCAGTTTTTTCTTTAAAAACAAAATTTAGGTCTTTCAAAACACTTTGCTTTTTGAAAAATCTTTATTAACAAATAAGTGAAATTGCATAACAAAAACAGAAGATCATAACAATGATTGGCCAAAATCTAATTTCATTGATGGACGAGAACTTTACAAAGGGCAATGCCTTGGGAACTTTATACATTTGGAAAAACAGCAAACAGAAAGGGTTACATATTCCCATAATAATCCGGTCCCACTAGCTATCAGTTCATTTGCTTTGCTGCTTTTGACGAGAATGACAGACGTTGATCTTTCTTTAACACCTTCTACAGGACTTTTCCCCTGCGTTCGTTGGCTTTAACCTTCTGACTTCCGTCGTGCTGAAGCACTTGAATCACCTTTCTAGGTTTTCCGCTTTAGGCATAGTACTTTCTCATTGCACCTGAGTTGATAGGGTACTTGAGTTGTTCGCCATCCATGGTCTCAAGAATTAGAGATCCTCCAGAGAAGACGGTTTTTACAATGAAAGGGCCATCGTAATTGGGCATCCACTTGCCGCGCACGTCCTTTTGTGTTGGAAGGATTTTTCTAAGCACAAGCTCTCCTTTCCTATACTCTTTGGGACGAACCTTCTTGTCGAATGCTCTTATCATCCTCTATTGATAAATCTGGCTATGACACATGGCCGTCATTCTTTTCTCATCAATGAGGTTCATTGAGTCGAACCTTTCTTTTATCTATTCGTCTTCCTCAAGCTTGGCTTCCATTAAGATTTTTAGAGAAGGTATTTTGACCTCAACGGGCAGCACGACGTCCATCCTATATACTAAGAAAAAAGGAGTTACCCCTGTTGAAGTTCGCACTGATGTTCGATATCCATGTAGGGCAAATGGTAACATCTCGTGCCAATCCTTGTAGGTTATGACCATCTTCTGTACTATTTTCTTGATATTTTTGTTTGCAGCTTCAACTGCGCCATTCATCTTAGCTCTGTAAGGAGACGAATTGTGATGCTTGATCTTGAAGTCATCACAGAGTTCCTTCATTGTTTTGTTGTTCAGATTTGACCAATTGTTGGTGATGATCTGGTCAAGAATACCATATCGACAAATGATTTCCCTTTTGATGAAGCGGGCAACCACTTGTTTTGTCACGTTCGCATATGATGCCGCTTCTACCCATTTGGTGAAGTAATCAATTGCAACAAGGATGAAGCTTTTGGCTCTATTGCCCCGATCATGTCTATGCCCCACATTGCGAAGGGCCACAGTGATGTCATCACATTGAGAGGATGTGGAGGAACATGCACTTTGTCAGCATAGACCTGACACTTATGGCATTTTCGAGCGAAGAGGATGCAGTCCATCTCTAGAGTTAACCAAAAGTAACAAGCTCTTAAAATCTTCTTAGCCATGGCATGGCCATTGGCATGGGTACCGAATGTTCCTTCGTGCACTTCAGTCATTATGAGACTTGCTTCTTTTTCATCGACACATCGAAGCAAAACCATGTCGTGGTTTCTCTTGTAAAGGGTGTCGTTGCTGATGAAGAACTTAGCCGACAATCTTCGTATGGCTCTTTTGTCGATTCTGGATGCGTCAGACAGATATTCCTAATTTTGAAGAAAGTTCTTGATGTCGTGGAACCAAGGTTTCTCATCAGATTCTTCATCTATTGTCATAACATATGCGGCCACTGTCCTTCTCTCAATGTGAATCAGAGGCGCCTCGTTAACAAACTGGACCTTCCACATTGATGCCATCATGGCTAATGCATCAGCAATGTGATTTTATGCTCTTGGTATATGTTTGAACGTAATCTCGTCAAAATATTCGGCCATATCTAGGATATGAGCCTTTTAAGGGATCAACTTTTCATCTCTAGTCTCCCATTCTTCTTTTAGCTGATAGATCACAAAGCAGAATCACCGATTACTTCCAACATTTTAATGCGAATATCAATGGCGGCTTCCAATCCTAAGATGCAGGCTTCATACTCGGCTATGTTATTAGTACACGAGAAACAAAGTCGGGCTGTGACAGCAGTATACCCTCCGGTTGGATTTTTCAAAACAGCCCCAATACCATGTCTGTTTTTTCTTTGACTCTCCATCCAACATCATCTCCCACCGGGTTCCAGGCTCAGGACCTTCTTCAGGACCAGGTTCTGGTTTCGTGTGCTGGATGCACGTCACATCTTCATCAGGGAACTCAAACTTGAGTGGTTGATAATCTTCCATGGAATGCTCTGCAAGGTGTTCTGACAAGATACTTCCTTTGATAGACTTTTAAGCAACATACTGAATGTCATACTCTGATAAGAGCATATGTCATCTGGCCAATCTCCCAGTTTGAGCTGGTTTTTCAAAGATGTACTTGATGGGGTCCATTTTAGAAATCAGCATTGTGGTGTGGCAGATCATATACTGTCTTAGACGCTTGGCGGCCCACGCTAAAGCATAACAGGCTTTCTCTAGGGGAGAGTAACGACTCTCGCAATCAGTGAACTTCTTGCTCAGATAGTAAATCGTGTGCTCTTTCTTTCCTGACTCATCAGTCTGGCCCAAGACACAACCCATCGAATCTTCCAATACTGTCATTTACATGAACAATGGTCTTCCAGGCACCAGAGGAATCAACACTGGAGGTTCTTGTAAATACTGCTTGATTTTCTCAAATGCTGACTGACAGTTTTCATTCCACACCACCGTCTTATCTTTTTGTAACAACTTGAAAATCAGTGTGCAAGTAGGAGTTAGATTGGAGATGAACCTGGAGATATAATTCAAACGTCCAAGGAAACCTCTGACTTGTTTCTCTGTTTTAGGAGCAGGCATCTCTTGGATGGCTCTGACCTTTTCAGGATCCACCTCAATTCCGTGTTGACTAACGATGAAGCCGAGTAATTTGCCTGAGCGAACCCCAAAGGCGCATTTTGCTGGGTTTAGCCTTAGTTGGTACTTTCGGAGTCTCTCAAATAGCTTTAACAGATGATCCAAATGGTCTTTTTCGCTTCGAGATTTTGCGATCATGTCATCCACATATACTTCAATCTCTTTGTACATCATATCATGGAAGAGTATGACCATGGCCCTCTGATATGTTGCTCCTGCATTTTTCAAACCGAAAGGCATGACCTTATAACAATAGGTGCCCCAGGGTGTGATGAAGGTCGTCTTCTCCATGTCGGTCGGGTCCATCTTTATCTGATTATAACCAGAAAATCCGTTCATGAACGAGAATACTACGAAACTAGTTGTGTTATCCACCAAAGTGTTAATATGTGGTAGAGGGAAATCGTCCTTTGGACTAGCTTTGTTTAGATCCCTATAGTCGACACACATTCTGACTTTGCCATCCTTCTTTGGGACTGGCACGATGTTTTCCACCCACTCCGGATATTTGGATACTGCTAAAAAGCTTGTGTCAATCTGTTTCTTGACTTGATCTCAGATCTTAAGAGCCATGTCTGGTCTTGATCTACGGAGTTTTTGTTTGACCGGAGGACACTCTGACTTCAAGGGGAGCTTGTGCATAACAATGTCGGTGTCCAACCCTGACATATCTTGATAAGACCAAGCGAATATGTCAACGTAATCTTTGAAGAGTACTATCAACCTACTTTTAACCTCTGGCCCCAATGATGCCCCAATCTTGACTTTTCTTTTCTCTTCTTCGGACCCCAGGTTGATGACCTCAATCTACTCTTTGTACGGCTGGAGATAAACATCTTCATATTCGGTCATCCTTTTCAATTCTTCTGGGACTTCTAATTCTTCATCATTCTCTTCTTCGGCTTGGAAGACAGATGAACCACTAGTAGAAGGAACTGAAGGATTACGGGATTCTATGGGTAATGAAGGTGTTCTGCATGTTTTATTTTTGGGAATGATTTGACACACAGACACACAGACATGCAGATGAAGGGTTGCTTTTACGTTTTCAAAAAAGTTGCCATTTTTCCTTTTAACAAAAAGAGTGAAAATGATGAGCAGGAAATAAACAAGAGTTTTAACAAAAACACTTTTCATTCATAGATTTTCAATTTGCAAAGTGGCCCATACAAAATTATTCGCAGGCCTTGGGCAAGGCTAGGAATTTTTTAAAGAAAACACAAAGCTAACAAGCAAAATGAATTACTCTAAAGGTAAAAAGACAGGAATTTCCACAGCCTCCCAATTGTGTAGAGCTGCTCCTCCCCGAATTATCAGATGATCAAGATTATAATCCTCCTCAGCAGTGATAGCGTTTATTTGCAATCCACCACTGGTAAAGATCTCTTTCAATAACTTCTTCCTCATGACGCTTTCTTTCGGCTCGCCTTCTAGAGTTGGTTTGTAACCCAACCCTTGTCGATCGTTCTTCGCTCGAGCGTTGACTTGGATTACTTCTCCCCATCCCAATGGGATTCCAGCTTTTAGCGCAACTTTGACACTCTGAACAGAAGTGAAGGATGGACCACGAGTTATATCAGACTCATCTACCAGAACAACATGGGCTATCTCTAGCGCTTGGAAAGCTGTTTCGAGTGAATCTTCGTCCGCTTCGATGTATCGGAAAGAGGATAGGTTGCTCACCATCAGATCCTCTTCTCTGTGAACGATGACCAACTGATCATCAACAACAAATTTCATCTTTTGATGGAGGGTAGAGGTTACAGCGCCCTCTGCATGTATCCATGACCTCCCTAGTAGACAGCTATAGACCGGATTGATGTCCATTACTTGAAAGGTGACTTCAAAGACTTGTGGACCTATCATGATACGAATATCAACTTCTCCTATTACAGCTCTTTTGGACCCATCAAACGCCTTCACCACAAGAGATGTTGGCCTCATATCAGCACCTTGGTAAGCAAGCTTAGCTAATGTTCTCTTTGGCACCACATTGTGCTTGCGTTTTTCAGCTGTTAGGTCGTTGTCATCAAAGCTTAAAGTATTGCAGGTTGTGATATTTGCCACAATAGAGTCAAACTGCCCCACTGTGATGTCCTTGGTCACATGAGCTTGCGTTAGGATCTTTAGCAGAGCTTGGCGATGTGCCGGAGAGCTCAACAGTAATGACATGACTGAGATTTTGGATGGCGTCTGGTTCAGCTGATCTACCACTCGGTAGTCGCTTCGACGAATCATCCGAAGAAATTCTTCCTCATCGTTTCTAAGGTTCTCTTTCCCTTTAACAACAGATTCCTTAGTGACAGCTTCCTCTGGAATGGATCCTTTAGGGGCAGCAGCTTTTGGAGTGGGAACCGTTGATGGAGTAGGAACCGTCGGTGGAGGAACCACATTATTCGCTTGTGGTTGATACACGCAACCGCTTCGGGTCATTTTGCTTCCACCGGCGATATTGGCTATATTTGCTGGCTTTCATTCCTTGAAAATTCCTTCACACCATGAATGATCTTCTCTTGGTGTTATGGCCCTTGGGTGAGGTCTAGATCCTCCCATTGGTTCAAATCTAGATTGACCCCTCCCAAATTTTGGTGGCGCATCGTCACAGAACACTGGCCGAACATTTTTGTTGTTGTTGTTGTTGTTTCTGAAAACGGCTCTTTTGCTAGGCTTCTTCGGGCATATTGAACACGAGTTCAATTACCACTACATCTTCTTTTTTCTTCCTGCTAGCGATCTCTATCATTCCTTGCTCAAGCATTGCTCGGATATCCTTTTGTACAAGGTCACAACCTTGTTGATTCAACATACATTGCTCACAATCTTCGTGGGAAGTTTTAAGTGTCCAAGCTTGAGAGAGACGTTTGTGCAATTTCACCAACGGCACTTTGATTTCGTCAATGGTAGTAATAGTTTTATTTTCAGACCCTTCCCTTTCTTCAGTAATAGCATTCACTCCACCATGGTTTGATAGAGGATTATTCTTTACATTCGGGTGGTTGTCTTTAAAAGACATAATCCTCTTTTCGATTAACTCCCGGACAAGGTGCTGGAGCGTGAAGCATCCTTCTAGGTCATGGCTCGTAACGTTTTCATGGAATAAACAGCGGGCGTTGGTGTTGTAGTAGTACGGCAATGGGTTAGGTGGAGCACCTAATTTCCTCGTTTTAACAAGCCTTCTTTCTATTAGCATTGGGAATAGATCAGCGTAACTCATTGGGATGGGTTGTATCTTTGGCTGATTCCCTTGGTAATTTGCCCTTGGAGCCCTATTTTAAGGTTGCTGGCCCGGCTGTTGATGATATTGTTGTTGATGATTGGAATGATACCGTTGTTGATTACTGGATGCCCCTTGTTAAGGGCCCTGCTGAGATGACTGCTGAAAAACAGGGGTTACAGCTGCTATGTAAGATGATGAATGGTATTGCTGGAGATGATTCCTTGAACTCTGCGCCTTTTTTCCATATGTTACAACACTTATGTCACCCTCCTTCTTTTTATGGAAATTGTTAGCCGGCTTCTTGGCAGCACCGGCGCTTGAACTGGCATTTGAAGTTGTCACCTTCCCACTTTTCAAACCAGCTTCAACCTTGACTCCTACCGCAACAATGTCAGAGAAGTTGGTAGTAACGCTACTGATTAATCTCTCATAGAACTCTGGTCTGACCGTGTCTACAAACCAGTCTGCTAGATCTTTTTCAGTAAGAGGCGGCTCGACCTGAGCAGCAGTCCCGCGCCACCTTTGCGCATATTCTTTGAAAGTTTCAGTGCTTGTTTATGTCATACTGAGGAGTTGACGGCAGTCTGGAGCCAGATCCATGTTATATTTGTACTGCTGAATGAAAGCATCTGAAAGATCTTGAAAACCATGGATTTTTGCTTGGTCAAGGCTTAAGTACCATTTGGCTGACGCTCCTTTGAGACTGTCTTGAAAGCACTGCACCAACAATTAGTCATTTTTAATGTGCGGAGCCATCCGCCTACAATACATGATCAAATGTACTTTGGGACAGGTAGTTCCCTCGTACTTATCAAACACGGGCATTTTGAACTTTTGCAGGAATACTAATCCGGATACCAAACACATGTCCTTGGCATCTGATCCAAAAACGCTACTCCCTTCAATAGTTCTCATTCTTTTGGCCATGATATCCATCTCTACTCTTAGCTTTTCATGCTTCTCGTCTTCTGCTTCGGAATCGTCTGGTATATCGAAGATTGGCTGATGGTTGAAAACAGGTCGGACATGAGTTGGTCCCCCTGCCTGAGTAAAGATGGGATTCGTTGCCATTGGACCGACTTGTGGTAGAAAGCTGGCTGGTTGAGGATTGTTGATTGGAGGTAGGAAATCCATGGACATGCCAAATGGGAACTCGGTTGTCATGATTGGAGCGGTTGGAAGGCTTGTTGCTGCTGTAGCAACTTCAAAAACCACTGTAACCTGCGTATCCATCTTCGCTTTAATCATATTGAGAATCTCCATGATCTGACTAACGTTGTCCTTAATCCCCTCAATGTAATTGTCTATCTGGTCGATTCTTTGACTGTTGTCTGCCATCCTGCGCTGAGCTTGGGCCCGGGTGTTGTATTTGTGCGAATTCAGCGTGAATTTCCCTCACTCTGATAGAAGAACAATGGATGAGTTGCGGAACTCGAATGCAAGACCAATGCGGTATAAGATGCAAATGCAAATGCACAAACCATTCAAGGAAAAACAAATTTTGTTTACAAACAAAAATTTGAACAACATGTAACGACATGCTTTAAAAATCGTTTTTTCATTGATAAATCAAAATTTGTTACAATGGATGGCTCTTGCTAAAAAGCAAGACCTTTCTTACAACAAAAAGCAGCAAAAGTAAATGCAACATAGGATTACAATCCTCTTTAGGGAAAACAGGAAATGGAGAAACATTGATCATTCTAACAAGATGATCCTTCTCCTTCTTGATCTTCGGTGTGAGCTCGATCCTGGCGAATGATCTCCCACAGGTCTTCATTCTCGCACTGTGTTTTGATCAGGGCATACCTCAACTCCTCCCTAGTCACGGGGACTTCTGGTTCCATTGTTATCTCGTGATCACGAGTGTAGAACATTGTCAAAGCTATTTCCTTCGACCAAAGTAGGTAAGCTCTGGTAGTTAAGCATCTTATATTCTCCATTGCAGTTATACCCTGGAGGTGAGGGTGATTCCAAGCATAGTGAGCGCGAGCTTCTAGCTCTAGGTTGCAACCGGTTTCACAAAAGCAAGGTCTTAGCAGCTCTGGCTCGGGTCCGGCCCGGTTGGGTACCCATACTGATGTTGAGCAAGAATGGGGTTGTAGCTGATGACTCCTTTTGTTCAAATAAGAGGTACATTAGGGAAGTCTCCACAGCTGGGGATCATAGCTAGATTACCAAGACTGGGGTCATACCAAGTGATATCATAGTGTTTGAGAGTGATAAGCTTTGAAATCCATGCATGCTTGCTATAAAGCCTTCAGAGGACGTGAGTCTTGGGAAAATGGGAGGTAAACCATCTGTCGAGTAATGCGAGACAGCATGAAAATTGTCCAAGGTCATATAATACGTGGCGGTGGATGACCACGTATGTGTCTTCCAGTATCTCATTCACTGGATTCTTGATGATGAAGAGACGAATAGCCTCCTCGCTGATGAAATCATGACGACTTGGAAAGAGGTACAAGTCGTACATCAAAAGTGCTAAAATGGCTTCGAAAATACCCAAATTTATACTTTCATAGTGAAATTCAGCCATCTTCATCAATGGTCCTGCCTCCATTCCGTAGAATCCCCCCTTTGCTCTCATAGTTGGCAACTCTTCTGGCCTAAGATGTAATGCTTTGGCCAAATCCCTTCTTTTTGGTTTTCCATATGGAGTTGTGAAGGTCCACGGGATTTTCAGGTAATTAGTGTATTCTTCTATGGTCGGAAGCAGCTGAAAATCTGGGAATTGGATCATAAAATTCAACAAGAGCTTGCAGCATGAATTCGTTGACCTGAGTACTCAACAATGGTAGAAGATCTCCGTACTTTGCGATGAAGGCGGCGGGATTCCTAACAAGGTCTGTCAGCATCCTAAGACGGCCTAACTTCTAATCAGGAAAAGGGAGCATGCCTCGTCTTACCTATTGCACCCTAAAATTTGCTCAACCCATTTCACCTGGTTTATGTTTCAATTGCATTGTCATTTGCATAATAAGTCATGTACATAGTCTAATCATTTGCATAGCATAGCATAACAAGTCATCTAACAAGGGATCAAGTGCCATTCTTAATCAGAAAGAGGCACATCAAGGGGTTTTATTCAAGTTCAAGACCATCCATGTAATCAAGAAATGAGTTGAAGCTTTGAAACGTTTGAGGGTCAACCAGTGGATTTCTCTCCTAATCTTGGAGGGTTGTGATAACACGAAATCGTATATATATTTTGATGCATAATTCAACTAAAGTTTAACTGTTTTCAATCCGATTTCGGGTTATTTCCGTGTTGTTTGTCTGATGTTTTGCAGGTATTTGATGATCACGTCTAAACAAGGCAATATGAAGAAAAGAAGCAATCTCAGATGAAATATGGACGAAAACCGGGTGAAAACATCACGAAAAGCGCAGAATGATGTTTTTGGTGCTGTGACGACCGTCACAGCTCCATGACGACCGTCATGCAGGCAAAAACGCCCCACTTCAGTTTCACGTAAAAGAAGCAGTTCCAAGTCCCAAATAGTGGACCACTACTCCCTGATTATTCTGCCTCAAAGTCCACTCTCTTCAATTATAACCGTTAGAATTCCATTTCTATAAAAAAGGGAAGAAGGGGACCTCAGAAAGAGGGCCGCATTCATACAACGAAGTGCTGCCAATTTATTTCTAGAGCAACCTTTCCAGTTTTAATATTCTTATTTATTTCTCTTTTCCTTTTCCGCATTCCTTTCATTCTTCTGTAATTTCTATTTCCATTGTACGATCAAATTGGCATAAAGACCAGAATCCTGCCAACATCTGTGGAGGATCTGCCCAAAGGCCAATTGGAATATTTACAGGGTTCTCATTTCAATCGTAATTCCAGTTTTATTATGTTGCATATTATTATTTATCATTTTCATTTATGTTTTACCTTTCCCAAATCCATGTCTAGTTAAATTTAGGTAATCGATATGTAGTAATAATTCGAAAGGGATTTGATAATAACCGGTTGAAAAATTGTCTTTTCAAAAGTAATTTATGGTCTGAGTGTTTAAAATTGATTTACTGAATAAACTTCGTCGCGAAAGCGAGAACTTATTTAAAAGTAGTTTTGCCACGAAAGTGGGAAATTAATTAAGATACGAACCAAAAAGCAAAAGCTGCGGCAAGATCAGATAGTAAACACTAGTCACTCATTTTAATAACAGCGAAAGCACTTTAAAATGAATTAGAACTTAGAGATTTCCAAAAAATAATTTTAACCCCAAACGGGATACGAAAGTGTACGTTTGGCCCTTAGAATTATGATTAGCGTCAATAACCATCGTGAGGCGAGAGTCTTCAAATCACCATTTTCTGCTTAAATAAACTTTGAAAATTATTTCATACACCGGTAACTTGTCAAATCCCCGAAGAACACAATTGCTGCATATCGATTCAATTAATTATACTTTAATTAACATTCTTAGTTTCCCTTTTAGTGACAATCTTATTCCCTTAAACGTATTCTACCTAGCTAAACATAGTAACTCCCGAGAACACTAGTTTGATTACGAGTCCCTGTGGGATCGATATCTATTATTACTACGCGATAGACTGTGCACTTGCAGTTAGGTTGTATTAGACATAGAAAGTCGCGATCAAGTTTTTGGTGCCGTTGTCGAGGACCCGTTTAGTCAATAGTGTAACCTTCTATTACTAGTGCTATCGATTGTATGCCAAGTAATCGCTCACAAGGTAATATCTTGAAACCTTCAGTCGCCGAAATAGAACGCTTCTTACATCTAAGAAGCCGAATCATTGAGTACCAACTTAAACATAACATTCCCGATCCTCTCACTCCCATTCCCAAATCCGAAGAAGAATCAAACATGGCTGAAGGACCTCCAAACAAACCGCTGAAGGCATACGTTACACCCTCTCAGATGGAGCCTAGAAGTAGCATTGCTGCCCCAGCTATTACCCGAAATGATTTTGAGCTGAAACCATCATTGCTGTCAGCTGTACAACAAAACCAATTCTCAGGAAACGTAACTGAGGATCCGAACGAACACCTAACGAAGTTTGTACAATACGCAGACACGGTGAAAGCAAATGGAGTAACTCCAGACGCGATAAGACTTCGTCTTTTCCCATTATCTCTTAGAGACGGAGCATGGACATGGTTACAATCTTTACCATCCAACTCCGTTACGACGTGGGAACAATTGAAGAACATCTTCTTAGCGAGATATTTTCCGCCAAGCAAAACTGCTATGCTTAGAGCTCAAATCAACGGATTTCGACAAAAAGATACTGAATCTCTTTACGAAGCATGGGAACGATTCAAAGATATGATGAGAACATGTCCTCACCACGGTCTAGAAGACTGGGTAACAATCCATACTTTTTATAATGGGCTTTTATACAATACTAGATTGACAATAGACGTTGTCGTGGGCGGTGCACTTATGGATAAGCCATACGACGAAGCCTATCAATTAATCGAAAACATGTCTCAAAACCATTGCCAATGGGGAGGTGAACGCACTCCAACAGAGAAAACCACAGTGAAAGGGGGGATGTACGAGATCAGCAGTCTTGAAAAGTTCAATGCTAAAGTAGATGCTCTAGCACAGAAGATTGATAGTCTGACCGTTAACCCCACTGCAACCGTCGCTGCCGTAACTCCAAATTGCGAGTTATGCGAAAGCACCACTCATAATGCGCCCGAATGCCCATTGCTAGCCGGAATCCCACCAGACCAGGTAAATTATGCTCAAGGAAATCCTTACGCAAATACCTACAACCCAGGTTGGCGAAATCATCTAAACTTTTCTTACAAAAGCGAAAATGCATTGCAAATGCCTACTGCTCCGCCAGGATATCAGAAACCAGCTGCTGCTCAGACTGCACCTAGGAAATCAAACCTCGAATTGATGATGGAAAAATTCATAGCTACTCAAGCTCAAACAAACAAAGAATTCCTGAATCAAAACATACACACTAGCGAGCAAATTAAACAGTTGACCGGAAAAGTAGACGCTTTAGCCACCCACAATATAATGTTAGAAACACAGATATCACAAGTGGCTCAACAACAAGCCTCTGCTGCCGCACCCACTGGCACATTTCCTGGACAACCCGACCAGAATCCAAAAGGCCAAGCAAATGCTGTAATACTAAGAAGTGGAAAATAATTGGACGAACCGATCGATCCGAGGACCGAAAACTCAGCCATGCAACAAAAACCAACTGAACAAGCAGAAAAGGAATCCGAGTTAGAGAAGAAGGAAGACAACGATAAGGAGGATACCGCAAGTGAAAAAACTCAAGCACCTCCAGCGCCATATAAACCACCTATTCCTTATCCTCAAAGACTAATCAACTCCAGAACTTCAGGACAGTTTAAGAAATTTGTAGAGCTCCTTAAACAGCTGAATATCACTATTCCTTTTACAGAACCGATAACTCAAATGCCGTCATACGCTAAATTTCTCAAAGAAATCCTGTCGAATAAGAGAAAGATCGAGGATAACGAAACAGTTACACTTACTGCAGAGTGTAGCGCTATTATTCAAAACCGCATGCCTCCTAAATTAAAAGACCCAGGTAGTTTCTCCATACCCTGCATCATAGGAAAGTTCGTGATAGACAGAGCTCTATGCGATTTAGGAGCCAGTATCAGTGTTATGCCTTTATCTATATGCAAAAAGCTGAATATGGGAGACCTCAGACCAACCAAAATGTTCGTACAATTAGCTGACCGATCAGTGAAATACCCCATCGGAATACTGGAAAACGTTCCAGTACGCATAGGACAATTCTACATCCCAACCGACTTCATAATCATGGACATCAAGGAGGACACTGTTACCCCAATTATCCTAGGAAGACCATCCCTAGCTACAGTCGGAGCGATTATAGACGTGAAGAAAGGAAGGCTAACATTCGAAGTAGGAGAAGAAAAGATAGAGTTCATTCTCACCAAGTTCTTATAAGCACCAGCCATAGACGATACCTGCTATTTGGTAGATGAAATTGACGAATGCATAAAAGAACTTGAAAATGAAGAGACCACGTATTCAGAAATAATAAAGAATCAAATACCTGATATTTCTGAAGACGACGATTGGCGTAAACCATATAAAGACGACAGCCTAAGCGAAAGCTTAGCACTGACCCCAAACCATATGCCAGGTCCGAAGAACCCATCTTTAGAACTTAAAACACTACCCAAAAACCTTAGATATGAATTCCTAGACGATGAACTAAAAAGACCAGTGATAGTCAACGCCGACTTAGGACAACCAGAAACCGAAAAGCTATTAGAAGTCCTAAAGAAGTACCCCACCGTGTTAGGCTATAACATAAGCGATTTAAAAGGTATAAGCCCTTCAATCTGTATGCATCGAATTACAATAGAGGAAGACTCTAAAACCTCTAGAGAGAATCAGAGAAGACTGAACCCCATCCTGAGCACTATAGTCAGAGATGAAGTAAAGAAATTGCTAGATGCAGGAATCATCTATCCAATCTCTGATAGTGAGTGGGTTAGCCCAGTTCATGTCGTACCGAAGAAAGGAGGAGTCACAGTAGTTAAAAACGAAAAAGGCGAATCAATAACAAAAAGAGTCGTGACTGGAAGCAGGATGTGTATTGATTATAGGAAGCTTAACAAAGCCACACGAAAAGATCACTTCCCGTTACCCTTCATAGACCAAATGTTGGAAAGATTAGCCAAACATTCATATTTCTGCTATCTAGATGGTTATTCAGGATTCTTCCAAATTCCCATTCATCCGGATGACCAAGAAAAGACTACATTCACGTGTCCTTATGGTACTTTTGCTTACCGCCGAATGCCGTTCGAACTCTGTAATGCTCCAGCAACCTTCCAAAGATGCATGATGGCAATCTTCGCAGATTTCATAGACGACATCATGGAAGTATTTATGGACGATTTCTCAGTATGCGGACAAAGTTTTGAAGGATGCCTACAAAACTTAGAAATGGTATTAGAACACTGTGTAAAAGTGAACCATGTCCTAAATTGGGAAAAATGCCATTTTATGGTCCGACAAGGAATAGTTCTAGGACATGTCATATCAGATAAAGGAATCGAGGTCGACAAAGCTAAAATAGAGATTATAAAAGATCTCTAACCTCCAAAATCCGTACGAGAAATACGGAGTTTTCTAGGACATGTCAGTTTCTACAGAAGATTTATAAAAGATTTTTCAAAAATCACAAAACATCTGACCGGCCTGTTGATGAAAGATGCTGAGTTCGTCTTCGACGACGACTGTCTAAAAGCATTTGAAACATTAAAATCAGCCCTTATCACCACACCAATTATGCAACCACCCGATTGGCGACTACCGTTTGAAATCATGTGCGATGCGAGTGATTATGCCGTAGGCGCAGTTCTAGGACAAAGGAAGGACAAGAAACTCCATGCCATCTACTATGCCAGTAGAACCTTAGATCCTGCCCAAATGAACTACGCTACCACAGAAAAGGAACTTCTAGCAGTTACATTTGCGCTTGACAAATTCCGTTCTTACCTAGTAGGAGCAAAAATTATCATATACACAGACCACGCTGCCATTAGGTACCTAATAAGCAAAAAGGATGCCAAACCAAGACTATTGAGATGGATCCTGTTATTAAAAGAGTTTGACTTAGAAATCAAAGATAAGAAAGGAACCGAGAACGTTGTTGCAGATCACTTATACCGAATAGAAGGCATCAGACACGAACCAGTACCGATAAACGACGATTTCCCGTACGAACGTCTGATAGCCAAATTAGAAAGTGACATACCCAACTCAATCTTGGAAGATCCAGAATTAGAAAAAGCCGTAGAAGCCGTCTATGCCCAAGTCACATTACCTTGGTATGCTGACATCGTTAATTACCTCGCTGCAGGCGTGCTTCCACCGGATCTCACTTATCAGCAAAAGAAGAAATTCTTCCATGATCTGAAACAATATTATTGGGACGAACCTCTACTCTTCAAGAGAGGGGCCGACAACATATACCGTCGCTGTGTCCCAGAGGAAGAAATAGAAAATATCATTTCCCAATGCCATTCAGCACCATATGGTGGTCATGCTAATACATCCAAGACGTGCGCTAAGATTCTTCAAGCCGGCTTATTCTGGCCTAACCTCTGGAAAGACGTTCACATCGCTATGCTAAAATGTGATCGATGCCAACGAACTGGCAACATCTCACAACACGATGAAATGCCTCAGAAAGGAATCTTAGAGGTAGAAATCTTTGACGTATGGGGAATAGATTTCATGGGACCATTCCCACCTTCTTTTGGTAATAACTACATACTCGTCGCTGTAGACTATGTGTCTAAATGGATAGAAGCCATTGCTGCTCCAACAAACGACGCACGAGTAGTAATCAAACTCTTCAAAAACACAATCTTTACTAGATTCGGTGTACCCAGACTCGTCATTAGTGACGGCGGATCTCACTTCATATCGCGAATATTTGATAAACTTCTCTCTAAATATGGAGTCCGACTCCGAGTAGCTACACCTTATCATTCGCAAACTAGCGGACAAGTAGAGGTCTCGAACAGGGAAATAAAACAGATATTGGAAAAGACTGTCGCTACCTCAAGGAAAGACTGGTCATCAAAGCTACAAGAAGCTTTATGGGCTTATAGGACCGCTTTTAAGACACCAATAGGTACTACACCCTATAAATTAGTTTACGGTAAATCTTGCCATCTTCCTGTAGAATTAGAGCATAAGGCCTTCTGGGCCATTAAGACACTCAATTTCAACTACACCGAGGCAGGAGAAAAGCGAATCTTGAACTTACACGAATTGGAAGAACTTCGATTAGATGCTTACGAAAATGCCCGTATCTACAAAGAACGAACTAAAAAGTGGCACGATAAACGTTCAGTCAAGAAACAATTCAGTGTGGGAGACATCATATTGCTATTTAATTCAAGATTAAAACTCTTCCCAAGTAAACTAAAATCTAGGTGGTCTGGACCTTATGAAGTGACTAAAGTACTTCAGAGCAGAGCTGTTGAAATTACCGATAAGACGAATGCACTGTTTATCGTAAACGGGAAACGTCTCAAACATTATAATAAGAACGAAAACAACGCTCAAGTCTGCAGTATAACATTGCTTGAGCTTCCAGCTCAAACACCCGAATAGCTTGACACCAAGCTATCGTCAGGATTTAGACGTTAAAAACAGCGCTTACTGGGAGGCAACCCAACTTTTCCCGCATTTTTCCTCGTTACTGTATTTCATTTTTATTTAAAATTTTACTTTGAAAATTTAACAAAAATTCTAAACTTATAATTACTACTACTTTCTACTTTCGTTTGTTTTCATATTTTTATTTTTATTATTTTACTCTTTTTGTCCTCTGTTTTTACCGCTTTTTGTTTTTAAAAATCCTGACTTCAAACTTTTGTTTTAAACTTTTCAGGATTTTAAAAGTCTTCAAAACATTCCTCCTATTTTCTCTGACTTACCTGCGAGTATGGCCGAGTACGACTTCACAAAGGTTCATTTTCGAGGACTAGCTCAAAAGGCAAGATTTGCAGCACTGACTGAAAGAGAAATCGCCTTAACGTTGTATTACGATAAGTCTACCATGGACAAACTAGGAATCACGGATAGCATTCAATACCTGTTCAATCAACTGGGTTGGGAGAACACTGCTTTGAAAACACGGTTTGCTACCTATAAGGATCTCACCTATGAATTCCTTAGTTCGTTCAGATACATACCCAACTATGGTTTTGGATCCAACACAGAGCTGATTACCTTTCGAATGTTTGGAATGGACTAAACCCATAGTCGGATGTCACTAGCTAACCTCATAGGATTTCCTAGCAGACCGCATGTGTTCATCAGTGCAGAAGATGACGATATTGATTTTGAGCTCGACCAATTCTGGGGTAGAATCACAGGCGACTATCACCCAGAACCAGACAGAATGTATAATGATGATATTCATAACCCAGCTTTCAGATACTTCCACAAGATACTAGCTCACACCCTTTTCGGGAAAGAAGAAAATATTACCACAGTATCTAAAGAGGAGTTATTCATCATGTTTTGTGCTTCCCAGGGACGTACCGTAAATGCAGTGCCTTTCATGATGAGATCTTTCAGACGCCTCACGCAGGAACCACAGTCACCTATTCTTATAGAAGGCCTCGTGACAATGATTTCCCATGAGCTTGGCCTTAGATTCCACTTAAATGCAAGCACTCGTTTTGGCACCATCCGACCCATGAATATACAATTCTGCTTTAACAGGCGCACTTTAGGAACTATGGGACCTGGACCTTATGAGTACCTCATTAACGAAAAACCAGTACAGCTATTCACACTGCCTAATCATCAGATGACAAGTATCCACAACAAGGACAACTGGCTTTATGAATTGGATGAGCCTATGGGACCTCCTTCACCTCAGAAACACCACAGAACTATATGTATGACAGTGACCACATCTCTGAGGCACACGACTATATGTACTATGAGGATGCTGTATCAGACGCTGAAGTAGACCCTATGACTCCTCCGCACTACAACACCTATCCCGAGCCTATCCCTGAGGAGACCACCGACAAAATGGATATTGTTCTACTCCGATTGGACAACATTGATGCAGCTCTGACTACTGTAAAAGATGACATCGCAGGCATACACAACGAACTGGTAGTCTTCATGGACTTAGTCTGTGACCAGCTCGACTACTACGCACGGAAATTCGATGAGTTGAAGGCACGAAAAGACTAGATACTAGTTTTAGCATCAGATTTAGTTTAAGTTTGGTTTAGTTTAGTTTCGTTTAATCATTTGGATTTTTCGCATTGTTAATTTCTTTATGTACTACATACAATCATTTCAAATTCTTGTTATTTCAATTATAGTCTTTATTCAATTATTTTGTTTTTACGTTATTCTTTGTTTATTGGCTGCTATAATACATTGTCGTATCAATAATAGGCCTAAAAGTCACTACAAGAACACCCTCAGAGCAAAATTCTGCGTTCTGCAGATTTTGCTGCTGTGACGACCGTCACAGGATCCTGACGAGCGTCACGCGGGTGACGACCGTCACACATACGTGACGACCGTCACGAACCCAAAACTGCTATCTGATATAACAAGGGTTGCGTTTTCTCTCCCACTACCCTCATTTCAACTTCCAATCATCAGAACTCCTACCCTACTCCAACTTTTCGTTCTCCCCACATTGCACCATATATTTCAACTCCCATCTCAACTTCCTACCACACTTCTGTCAATTTTTCCCACTTCGCAGAACAACCCCAATCCTCAGAACCACCTCAATCTTCCAACAATGGCAAGAAATACCGAAACCCCAGATATCACTAACATTGTGTTCAGCGAAGGCCAACTACATTGCATTCTATCAAAGGTCGCTCCAGCTGACTCATTATCCACACATTCCATTGCTCACGGAGCTCGGACTCCTTGAAGGCGTCACTTGGATGCTTCAAAGAGCCGGCATCTGGAACCTATGCACCAATCCACTGCCGACATACGAATAGCTCACTCTCGAGTTCCTGAGTTTGTTTACCTACGTCACATCCAGCGGCGACCTCAGCCAACACTCCGGTGCCGCATGCTTCTGGATGCTCGGCACAAATTATCAGGTGAACCAGAACCAGATCGCCGCCATCTTACAACTCCCTCGAGGTGACAATGCTCACCGCCGCCTCACCGATCAGTTCTAGCACGAAGCTTTCGCGCTGTGGTACCAGTTGACCGGCATCAATGCCGATGGTTGGGACTCCTTGCACGCTACGCATATCCATAACCCGACCATCCGGTACTTCCACCGAGCATTGAGCAACACAATCTTCGCCAGGGATAGCAACCATAAGGTGAACTCGAAAGAGCTCTTCTTCCTCCACTGCGTCTTCAACAACGAGCCTATCAACGCCGCTTCGTTCCTCCTGGCCCACATTCAGGCCAATTGCAACCGTGGCTCCAAGCCACTCTACTTTGGCGGGATTGTCACTGCCATTACACTTGGGATGAACTTAGGCGACCGCCTCCAGCACCTCCATGCCATCCCCTCGGTGTTCCTTGACACCGACCATTGCAGAGCCTCCCACCTTATCCGCTCCAGAGCCGATGGCAAGTACCACCCGGTTATGCGTGGCAAAACCGTCCGAAGCATCATCCTTCTGTCACGCACCCGGACACACCCAGAGGACCATACCAACTGGTTATTTGACCTCACTGCCCCTCCTGCTGCCGCTGCTCCAACTCAAGACCACACCCAAGGTTCTGATGATGAAATCCAAGCTGCATTGGACAGGCCAGAGCAACCGGAGGCATCGCAGCCCCCTCCTTCCGAAGGTACATCCTCTCGCCACCGCTGCCATCATCCAGTGCCCGACTACACAGAAGAGGACCTCCGCCGCTCTCTCGACCAGCAGGCCCAGATACTCGCTATGCTGCAGCAGCAGAATCAGCGAGCAGACCAGTTCGAAGCTTGGCATCAGACCCAAATGCAACAACTTCAAACCGGCCAAGCTACCATTACTGAGAACCTGGCGAATCTGACTTTACAGGTCGAAGGACTCCGTGACACCGTCTACCACACCGGAGCTATGACTTATGAGGACCGAGTCGCCCTAGCCAGAGCCAGAGGACGCCAGTGCGGACATGACCGAGGCAGCGGACGTGATTAGTTATCATTTTCCTTGTTTGTTTACTATATTTCCATTTTATGTGTACTTTCATTTCAGTTGTATCTCCCTCTCACATGCTTCCAAATCAGTGGGGACACTGATTGAGATAGTGTGGGAGCGGAGCGTTTATTTCCATTCCATTGTACTTTAACTTTCGTAATTTCTATTTAAACATTTTCTATTTTTAGCAAATAAAGCTCGTTTATATATCCTTATTCCGTTACGCAAACATCCCCACATTATTCAACGTAAACAAAAATTTTCGTTCGTTCCTCAAAAGCAAAAGCATCACGAGAATGCACCCGAGTTCAAACCAAGTTTTGAAAATCCGAGGAGACGACAATTCTAACAAAACCAGTACCATCTTGACACCTTAGATCTCCGGTTTATGCGAGTCGGTTTCACTACCTACGCGTACCAAAGTCTCGAGTGTCTACGCAAACTCAGCCCCAAGTAGTTTATACTAGCAGTCAGCACCATCCTAAAACACTTCTAAGCGAGCGACCGATGCAAATAAGTGTATGATCTCCTAAAAGATGAAAAATCATGAAAAGAAAGCGAGATAGCCCAAAATTATAAAGACACGTTTCCTTCTAAGTTAGGTGCTCCTCACCCGAGCATTTAGCCCAACGGCACGTAAGCTCATTGAAAAATCAATGATACAAGCCTATGATCAGTAAAGAAGATCAAAAACAGAAATGAGATCATATTCACTAACAGGTCGACTCGCCATGAAAGTGTATGGACAACGGGCTTAATGTGATTGCGCCAGAACAAACAGGGTGAACTTGCCGCGAGAACCTTGACACCAAGCTACAGTAGCATGACTAGGACCGATTTGCATAAAAAGGAGACCTCCGAATATTTGTAGCCCAGTGTCGTCATGGTACTCGTTTTGTTCTTACCAAGAATCCCGGTTTTTCCTAACTTTGCGAACGAAGAAGCTGCCCCGTGCTTGCCGACTTTTTCATGTTTTACTTGAGGACAAGCAAAGATTCAAGCTTAGGGGAGTTTGATAACACGAAATTGTATATATATTTTGATGCATAATTCAACTAAAGTTTAACTATTTTCGATTCGATTTCGGGTTATTTCCGTGTTGTTTGTCTGATGTTTTGCAGGTATTTTATGATCACGTCTAAACAAGGCAATATGAAGAAAAGAAGCAATCTCAGATGAAATATGGACGAAAACCGGGTGAAAACATCGAGAAAAGCGCAGAATGTTGTTTTTGCTGCTGTGACGACCGTCACAGCTCTATGACGACCGTCACACGGGTGACGACTGTCACACCTTGTGACGACCGTCATGCAGGCAAAAACGCCCCACTTCAGTTTCACGTAAAAGAAGCAGTTCCAAGTCCCAAATAGTGGACCACTACTCCCTGATTATTCTGCCTCAAAGTCCACTTTCTTCAATTATAACCGTTAGAATTCCATTTCTATAAAAAGGGAAGAAGGGGACCTCAGAAAGAGGGTCGCATTCATACAACGAAGTGCTGCCAATTTATTTCCAGAGCAACCTTTCCAGTTTTAATATTCTTATTTATTTCTCTTTTCCTTTTCCGCATTCCTTTCATTCTTCTGTAATTTCTATTTCCGTTGTACGATCAAATTGGCATAAAGACCAGAATCCTGCCAACATCTGTGGAGGATCTGCCCAAAGGCCAATTGGAATATTTACAGGTGTCTCATTTCAATCGTAATTCCAGTTTTATTATGTTGCATATTATTATTTATCATTTTCATTTATGTTTTACCTTTCCCAAATCCATGTCTAGCTAAATTTAGGTAATCGATATGTAGTAATAATTCGAAAGGGATTTGATAATAACCGGTTGAAAAATTGTCTTTTCAAAAGTAATTTATGGTCTGAGTGTTTAAAATTGATTTACTGAATAAACTTCGTCGCGAAAGCGAGAACTTATTTAAAAGTAGTTTTGCCACGAAAGTGGGAAATTAATTAAGATACGAACCAACAAGCGAAAGCTGCGGCAAGATCAGATAGTAAACACTAGTCACTCATTTTAATAACAGCGAAAGCACTTTAAAATGAATTAGAACTTAGAGATTTCCAAAAAATAATTTTAACCCCGAACGGGATATGAAAGTGTACATTTGGCCCTTAGAATTATGATTAGCGTCAATAACCATCGTGAGGCGAGAGTCTTCAAATCACCATTTTCTGCTTAAATAAACTTTGAAAATTATTTCATACACCGGTAACTTGTCAAATCCCCGAAGAACACAATTGCTGCATATCGATTCAATTAATTATACTTTAATTAACATTCTTAGTTTCCCTTTTAGTGACAATCTTATTCCCTTAAACGTATTCTACCTAGCTAAACATAGTAACTCCCGAGAACACTAGTTTGATTACGAGTCCCTGTGGGATCGATATCTATTATTACTAGCTAAACATAGAAAGTCGCGATCAGGTTGAAGATCATCAATGAGTGTGTGAGCCATGGCTAAGGGTATGGAATGTGTACAAAGATCATGGAAGACCTAGAGGGTCATTTTGAAGATGATACAAGTTATTGATTCAAGTACAAGAGCCAGAGTTGAAGTACAGTCAACTAGGGTTTCATCTGGGTCAACCCTAGGTCAACCCTAATTCAACTGAGTGATTTGAAGAGCATCAAGGCTTAGTTGGAGGATGTGGGATTCATGAATTGAGATGTGGATACATGTTTGGTGTTGTGACAAAGAGAAATCAAAGAGAATCAAGAAGAAGAGGAGTTACTAAATTAGGGTTTCAATGTAAAAAACCTTAATTTAGGCCTAACTTCCAAGCCAGATAAGTCAAAATGCAAGTTTCAAATGAATTATTGGTCAACATGAAACTTGTAGAGCTTCTCAATAGCTTTAATTTTAGTACTATAAGTCTTCCAGGAGATTTATAGAACTCAAGTTATGGTTCTTGCAAGTTATGGGTCACCAGAGGACACTGAAATTCATCTGTGAAAGTTACTTGATTTCCAAGCAACTTTTTCCCATGAAGAAGTTTTCAAATGGATTCTTGGCCAACATAAGAGTTGTAGGTCTTGATCTTAGCTTTAATTTGAGTACTAGAAGTACTCAAGAGGATTTGTAGAACTCAAGTTATGGTCTTGGCAACCCAAGGGTATTTTGGGAAGGTGAATTACAGGTCATTTTTCAACATAGGTCCAAATCTCCATCTTCCACTCCTCAAATGAAAAAATGTTCAACATGAGATGTGATCAAAATGATGTTTTTAGGCTAGATAAGAGGTCATGAGAACTTTGAATGGCTTGCTTCACAAAATCATAAAAATGGCCTAAAATGAAGGTGAAATTTAAATGAACCAAAGTTGAAAATTAGGATTTTTGATCTACAAATCCAAACCAAGCCGTATGACATACCAATTTGATTGTAAAATGCATTTTGAGAACATTAACATTGCCACAATTTTGAATTGAGGGTTACTTTTAGGACTTTCTTTGAAAATTGGTTACTTGAATCATAAGGCACATATGCAAAATCACTTGTCAAGGCAAATGCAAGGCTTCCTTCCACCTAACACATCCAATATCTCATTTGGAGAGAATTTAAACTCAGAACAAAGTGAATTGCAAGCTAAATCATGAGTTGATATGTGCATAGCATGAGATGAGATTTCCATGGCATGAGAAGTTGATTTTCTCATTGGATTAATCTAGAACTTTCTAGGGTCTTCAAACACATTCTATATAAGATTCAGAAGAGGTTCAGAGCAAGAGTTAGAGAGAATTGGGAGAGATTTATGAGATTGCAATTTGAAACTTCCATGTGCAAAACAGAATTCAGTTACAAGTTTCAACCACATTCAAGCCATTCTTTTGATCTCAGAACCTTGATCAAGCATTGGTGAATGATTCCAGATGGATAATTGAGCAAAATTGTAGAAGAATCGTGTGATAGCCTTTGAAATTTTTCATCTGCAACTCAGAATCGAATTCAAAGATTCAAGCCATTTCAATCAAGTTCTTTGCATACAGAAGCTTGCTTATATTCCATTGAAGGAATCTGGAAACTTTTGAGGATTTATTTGAAGGTTTGAGGACTTTGTTCATCTCAAATTTGCAGGTATGTAAACTTCACTCCATGGCATGATTTAGGTAGTTTCAATCTGTTTTCATTAGTTAGATTCAATGTAGGTTAGTGTATGAAGCTTTCTGGTAGCTTTAGGGTCAATTTAGAGACAATTAATGGAGTGATGCAATTTTTGTTCATGCTCATATCTTGTTGTTCTTGATGATATAATCATAGTTTGATGGTTAAAAATGATCAGTGAAACATGGTGAAGAGTTTAGGCTATCCAATTTCAAGTTTGGTGAGTTTTGGTTCTTGAGTAATTTCTGAGGATTCAATCGTGTTTTGAGGAGGAAGATGTTTCAATGTGTTTAATTACCATGGTTGAGTTGCTGGTGAAAATGGAGCAAGTTAGGGTTTTCATTTTTGAGTTTTGATGAAGATTTGAGGGAGCACGATTGGGAAGAAGATGAAGATCATAGCTCTGTTTCCATGGCTGTTTCTCCCTCCACAATTCAAAAGGTTGAAGACAACTTTCCCACCATTAGATTAGAGGAAGACTTTGACTCAAAACAAGATCCATTGGCCACGATTTGCTCTCAGCTTGTGAAGGATTTCTGAGTGACCAAAGCGCACCGTTTCATTAAAGTGCCAGCTTTGGGCTTAAGTGATGAATTGATAATCCCACCCCACTTTAGAAGCCCAATAGGAAATACACTAATATTCATTGCTATTCGCACCACAAATTTTTCATTTTCCTTTCTATTTTCCACTTAATTTCTGATGGTATCTTGGGCTTAGGCGCGCTGCTATCCCCACCACCTCTCTGGGCCCAGTTGGTTTTTACATTGATTTTTATTACTATTTGACACGCTCATTTTCCCTTTTTCCATTTTTTCTTTTATTTTCACATTTATTTTTAGGTTCTTTAAAAAATCATAACTAATTGGAAAATTAATATTTTTAGATGGGAGTTTTTTCCCCATTTTCATCAAGACATCAAGAAAAGTATAAAAGAATAAAAATGTCATTTCATGCATTTTTCTATTTTTGGTTTATTTTTTACTTTTAATAGCTTTTATTTCATTTTCATTTGATACATGTTACTTGCTAAATTTAGTATGATCATTTTATTTTGGTTTTTGATGTGATTCTTTTTCGTTAGACTATAGTATTAGGTTCCCCCTGGAATTTTATCAAATTTTTGTGATTTAATTTTAGTTAGTTTTGAATAAGGAACTTTAGGGTGCTAGAATTAGGGTTTCAACTTGGCATAGGTGCATTTCAACACATAGTTCTTGGGTTTTTATTTTGATTTAGGCCTTGGGGTTTATGTGGGGTATAAGGTACATAGTTAGGGTCCCTTAGAAATTAATCTAGGATTTTATGATGAATATTGCCATTTTATCTGATTTTTGCAATTTGAGTGATATTGGTGTGTTCCCTCTTGGGATATTGTTTGGTTTGTTGAGTTTTGGGCCTTTTCTTTGGGTGTTGGGGCTTGTGCTTGGCTTGTGGAGCTAGTGAAGATCTTGAGGATGATTGAAGACCAATAATGATGCTTGGAGCTTGAAGTTCCTTGTGCTTGAATATTGCTTCTGAAGGCTTAGGAGATAGGAGATATAGGGAGAGCTCTAGAGTAGACTGATTTTTTCTGTCAAACATAGAGAGCTTCTTGTGCCTCTATTCCATCCTATGACACAAGGTCCCCTAAAAGAGCTTCATCTCTCCTTAGGAGGGATGTAGAGCATGCTTTGACTGGGTAGAACCTTGAGGATACCTTTCACTTGTTGTGTTAAGATCTTAGTGATTTCCTTGGGTTATCATTAAGCCTCTTAACATTCCAACTTCATCTGTTAGTTGATTTTCTCCTGTGTGTGTCTGCATTGAAGTTGAAGACTTATTGAAGATAAGAATTTCATTGATGACTAGAGAAGATGAAGCTTCTACCTGTCAAAGCTGGATATCTGTTGAGGATTAGGGTTTTACTGCTGTTTGAAGTTGTCTACTTATTGGATTCAGTGCTTGCTAAAGCTGAAGATTATGGACGATAAGAGCTTATCTGAAGCTTGAATATCATTGGAAAGTGAAGATGGGATCTTGCCTAAAGTTGTTACTGTCAACCTTTTGTTGTTAATGAACTGTAGCTGCCAGAGCTGGTGCTGTTTGAACTGTTTGCTGTCAGAGCTGCTGTTGGATTTTAGTCCTTTTTTTGTATTGTCTGTTGATTTTCCCTTAGGTTTGAAGTGAAGCTGTTTCACTTTGCCTATTGTTTTCCCAGGTTCGAGGTTGAGTGGGACTCCCTTGCCTCGCTTGTATTGCTGCATCTCATGCATTGTACTGTTTACTATATATCTGCTGTTTCTTTTCCGTTTATCCCCTAGGATCTCTAATTTCCTCTGTGCAGGAGGGAATTATGACAAACATTAGGTTGTAATCCATGCATGATAACATTAGGTTAGTTTTGATTCCCCTTTCAAACCCTAGGTTTTTAGACTCCTTTTCTGTCTCAGAACAATCCAAAAACACAGTAATAAGGATAATCGATGTCGTACGCCACGAGCCTTAAGCTATTTTGAGAAAGGTTGCTGGAGGGTAACTCTTCAGTAACCTGATTACTTAGTGTGTTACCCTTAGGGTGGCATACGACGTAGTCACTCTCAAATCATAGTATCTAGTGCGTCAGAGATTGCAAACATCATAAAAAACACTTCTTGCGTAAAAGACTGAAAACAAACATCAAAATGTCATTTTTGTCCGCTTGGACTCTTGATCAGGAAAACCCTTTCATAAGGAGATATTAAAAACATGCAGACAAACTTGTGTCTTCTGTAGCCCGAACTACGTTTGCTCTGATCTTTCATGCTGTATGAAAGTACATAGGCATAGGATGCGATATCCTAGCGAGCAACCTTCCCTTCCTTTCCCGTAGGTAGGCGAACTAAGTTGACTCTGATTTCTCGTTCCAAGCCGGGAATACGTAGGCATAAAGTGCGATACTTTGCCGAGTCATTTTCTTTTCTTTTTAACCTCAGACCTGTAGAATAGATAGAATAACAATTCGTACTAGAAAACAAGCGTGGATCCCGTCGAGTACGACGGACGTGAGGGGTGCTAATACCTTCCCCTTGCGTAACCGACTCCCGAATCCAGGATTTGGTTGCGATGGCCATTCCTTTCCCGTCTGTGCGGTAGGTTTATTTAGAGCGTTTTCTTTCCCTCCGTTGGGATAAATAACACACAGTGGCGACTCTTCTGTTCAGCCGACGCCGATTTTCGCAGTAGCGACAACTGGTGACTCTGATGGGGAGAGGAATATCCCCTATGCGAGTCAATCCTAGCGCTTGTTTTCCCGTCATGGGTGTGGTATAGATTTACTTTTCTGTCTTTACTTTCCGCATTTTATTATCAGCTCTATACTGTTATTGCTGCTGTGGGAAAGGGATAATCTGTTGAGAGATAAGTCGGACCTGGGCTTGAGGTTACACATAGACTTAGAAGTAGAGAGAAGTGGTTAGCCTGCTTGCTTAGCTCGCACCAGCTAGCCACGAAATTTACGCTCGGACGAGATTCTCTTTGATGCTTCTTGCCTGGCCCTTAGGGCTCGACAAGTTGTCTGACCCGAGGATTGTCGACTCTGGGGACCTATCAATTGGGATTCAACTAAGTGAGGCATCTTCAAGGGATGATGATGCCACACCTTCTGGGTATCGTATCATCACTCTTGAAAGTCTGTGACGTTGAACCCGCATAGGATGTCGTACCTCGTCTGTGAGTTAAGTACATACCTATGATGGGTAGGTAGGGTCTGTTTGCAGGAAACCTTTGACCTCAGAATACCTGGTTTATCTCTGACAGTGAGATGTGGTTACAAGATTCATTTGAGTGGTTGGTTTGAGATGAAGATTGGATGGTTCTCAAGGCTTCAGTGCAGAGCAGCACAGTTCATCACCATTGCACTGGGTCCCTTGTTTGCATATGCATGTGAATTTTCATGATTGCATTTCATTAACATGTATTTATGTTGCAGGTGATCATCCCCCTCTGATTCTAGTATATCTTCTAGCCAGACATGGAGTCCCTGAAGAAGACAGTTGCTTACCGGTTGCATTCGCCAGATGTCAGTTCCTTGCTGGGATTAGTTGCTCTAGCATATGAGAGTGTGAGGGCTGAGTTCAGAGTATCCTACGGGAGATTGCTTAGCCTGTTGTACAGACCTTCAGCATTTGAGACGACTGGGGTGTATACTTCGTTGCAGTTTTATGAGCCACAACTGCGATGTTTCCTATTTCCAGACTATATTCTGGCACCCACTTTAGAAGAGTATTCTGCAATGTTGAGGGTTCCTGTGTTAGATCAGATGCCCTTTATACATGTTGATGCTGAGCCTGAGTTGGCTACGCTTGCTGAGGTTGTCAGTTTGGACGCTTCTGAGTTCCCTGGAGGGTTGGTCAAGCTAAACGGAGCTTATGGTTTTCACCTGTCTGTCCTGGTTGAGAAGGCTACACAGTGCGCGAAGAGTGGATGTTGGGTTTCCTTTAGTGTTATTCTAGCTGTCTGCATCTATGGGGTTGTCCTGTTTCCTAATGTACCAGATTTTGTCGACTCTGACGCCTTCTTGATTCTTGCCTCGAAGAATCTAGTTCCTACTCTCTTGGGCGATGTTTATCATTCTATTCACTACAAGAATGAGAAACGTCGTGGCAAGAATGTTTCCTGCTGTCTTCCTCTCCTGTACAGGTGGGTCCAGGGGCACCTTCCGAAGAAAGGACCTGTTGTGGATGCTGTTGATACTTTGGATTGGTCTTCCCGGTTGATGGGACTGTCTGCTGAGAATATCATTTGGTTTAATCGGAGCATGCTTGGTACTGACATTATATATAGTTGCAGTGGCTTTCCGAATGTTCCCCTGATTGGACGGAAAGGTTGTATTAACTATAACCCTTCATTGCTGGTACGACAGTTCGGTTATGCTTTGAGGGACGCTCCTATTGAGAAGGAGATACAGGAATCTCTGTATCTCACGGGCTTATTGGACACAGCTGTTTTGATCAGATTGAGACAGGCATGGGCTAACCTCCATAGGAGAGGAAAAGCTTTGCTCGGTAAGAGCAATAGCAGAGCTTATGATCCTTATTTGGCTTGGATCCGCGAGAGGCTTAGTACTTCTTTGATGCCTTATCCTGCTGTGGAACCCCTGTATCTTCCATTGATTGAGGTACCTCCTTCGGAAGAGAGTGAGAAGTATAAAAAATTGTTGGCTGAAAACGAAGAACTGAAGAAAGCCAATGAGGAGTTAGATAAGGAGATCTTCCAGTTAAGTCGTGAGAAGAAGGAAGCCACCTTCACTATGCAGGAACAGACTGAATTGATCAACAGGTTGGGATCGGAGTTGACAGAAGAGACCAACAAGAAAGAAAAGGTGGGAATAGCCTTAAACGGTGTTAGCAAGGTGCTTACTTCCAAGAAGGAACTCCTAAGCAAAGCTTATGCCCGTCTCAGCAAGTGGGAAGCTTTGTGGAATGCCACACTTACCAATCGGAAGGAGCGGGAAGATGAATTGAAGCTGCAAATTGCCACGCTAGAGGCACATATTAGAGCCCAAGATGCAAAGATTGCTAAAGAGACATCACTTAGGAGCGTTGCTGAGCTCAGAGTAAGCGACATCGACGAGAAGCCGAGAGGTTATAAAGAGAAGTCCGGTTCCAAAAGGTACAGACCTGACGAGAGTTCTGGCGAAGGAACCTACCGGGACGACGCCGAGAAGTTGAGATCCACTACTGAGCGGCATGCTTTACTGATTCAGGAGTTGATCTCCCGACTAGGGCACTCGGAGACGATGACGATATTGGAGGACGTCAGAAAGCGCCACTTGGCCTGATTTATCTTTGCCTTACCATTGTTATTTGTACTTGTATTTGGACCATCGCCAGGCTTGTTGGCCGAGGTCTCTTCAGTTGCATTCAGTTGTACTCTTGTACTCAGCCTCTTGGCACGTGTTTATATATGAGGGTTTTCTGTTTCCTTGCTTGCTGGATAGGGACTCTATTGTCGTAATGGCTTTCTCTCCGAAACTAGAATCGGGGGGGAATATAACTTGTAGCATATTTACACATTTGCATCTGCATTCATATTGCATAGCAGGTATTCTTGAATCTGTACCTTATTTCCTGCATCTGCAGGTTTTCAGGATTGACGAACCAAGAGTTCACTGCTACTCAACCCGAAACAACTGCAAAAGAATCATGGATCAAGTCCAGGTGGAGATGCAGGAAATTCGCGACAAGTTGAACCTGTTCATGCAGGCCATGGAGAGCATTGCTAAAGGCCAGGAGAATCTCCAGACTTTGGTGCAGCCGCTGCTGACGCGGGCTAATGGGAATGGCAACAATGACCACAACTTTGTGCATGTCGAAACTCTTCAGGAAGATGGTCCCCCTACTCCTGTGGTTCCTCCTGTGGTGACCTCACCTGTTGTGGTTGTAAACAATGACGCTGGCACTGGCAATGGTAACGCAGGGAATGGACATGAGACTGTTGTTAATAATGTGGGAATTGGAGACGCCAATCTGGGCGGTGGTAACAACAATGGCAGTAATGGTTTTGGTAACAATGGATTCGGCTATAATGACCAGGGGTTTGAGTACGGCAATCCGGGCGGAAAGTTCGGCTTCAACACTCAGGGTTTCGGCTACGACGGTTTTGGTAACGCTAACCAGGGTTATGGTGGAAATGGTGCTGAATTGGTTCCTATCAACACTGGTTTCAATCAAGGTTATGGTAATGGGGGACGAGGTCCCATGACTAATCAGCAGGGGTTTGGTCGCAACACCGGTTATAATGGGTACGGAAATGAAAATGTGAACTGGGGCGAAGACTGTCAAGAGGACGCCTTTTCTGGAAGAGGCATGAGATTTGAAGGACCCGTTGATAATATTCAGAGGATTAAAATGCTTGAAGAATAGATGAAGGGTATGGCTAATCAGAATTCCACCGGACTAGACATGACTACTATGGGCTTGGTGCCTGGGCTGAAGGTACCGCTGAAATTCAAAGCGCCCACATTCGACAAATATAAGGGGGACACTTGCCCTAAGGTGCATGTCTGCGCCTATTACAGAAGGATGTCCGCGTATTCAGATGACGAAAGGATGCTTATGCATTTCTTTCAAGACAGCCTGTCAGGATCGTCACTCGAGTGGTATATGGGGTTGGAGCCCGCTCAAATCCAAACCTGGAAGCAATTGGCGGATGCTTTCGTCCTGCATTATAAGTATAATAGCGATCTAGCACCGAATCGAGTTCAATTGCAAGGTTTGTCGCAAAAGAAAGAGGAGAGCTTTAAAGGGTATGCGTAGAGATCGCGTGATATGGCAGCAAGAGTACATCCTCCGTTAGCTGAAAGAGAAATGAATAGTATGTTCATTGGGACATTTACGGGGATATATTACGAAAAATTGTTTAATGTTTCGTTGAGCAGTTTTTCAGATTTGATTCTTATGGGTGAGATAGTCGAAGACGGTATTAAGGTTGGAAGATTCCACGCAGGTGAGTCTGCCCCCGCCGGAGGTACAAGAAAAGCATTCGGTGGTAGGCGTCAAGGTGATTCTAGTGTTGTGTTTGGAGGCAGAGGTCGGGGCAGAGGATGAAGTCAGTATGCTCAGCATCAACAGGTCACTAGTGTTACCATTCCCTTTCCACAACAACAACAGCAACAACAGCAGCAGCAGCCGCAGCAGCAACAACAACAACAAAGGCAACACCCCGCCTAACGCAGAATCCTAGAGGGCAAGCCAAGGAGAGTATTTGAAACGCCTTCTTCAACATATGTTGAACTGCTCCAAACATTGTTAGGGTTAAAGTTGGTTGAGAAAAGGACCATGGTGCCATTAACGGGCAATCCTCCGTTTGGTTATGATGCTGGTAAACACTGTGAGTTTCACTCCGGGGCGCCCGGACACGATATTAAAGGCTGTCATGCGTTTAAACATAAAGTCCAAGACTTGTTGGACATCAAGGCTATCAACTTTGGACAGGCGGGTCCAAATATAGTACAACATCCTATGCCCAATCACGGGGCAAACGCCATCCTGACCGAGGATTATTTGAATCTAGTGACAGATGTCAATGAGCTGAAGACACCGTTGGGTGAGATCAAAAGCAGGTTGTTAAATGGGGGTGTATTCCTGGGGTGTGACGAATTTTGCTTGGATTGTTGGATACAGCCAGAGGGTTGTAATGAGTTGAAACAGGGTATTCAGGCTATGATGGATGAAGGAACATTGCAGTTTGATAGAACCGCAGTTGAAGAACCTGTAGAGGCCTTGTGTGAGGAGCGGAACCATGTTGCGACGGTAATGATTCCGAGAAAAACAATAACAATAACGGCGCCCGCCAGGCGGCCGACAATCACTATTACTAAAGCAGGACCGATCCCTTTTGAAAGTACCAAAGCAGTGCCATGGACTTACGGGTTGGAGGTATATTATGACGGTGAGAAAATTGAAGTAAATAAACGACCAGCTGGGGTTGTAGATAATGTTGTCGGAACAGGAGGTATGACCAGAAGTGAAAGAATCTTCACATCGCCTGAGGTAGAGGCTGAAAGATTGGCAAAGGGGAAAGCCAAGGTAGACGAGGGTGGCCCCTCGCAGATAAAGGAAAAGGAAGCATCGCTTAAGGATGTAGAAGAGTTTATGAGACTCATCCGTAAAAGTGATTACAAAATCGTTGAGCACCTCCAGCAAACGCCATCAAAGATCTCAATCTTATTGCTGCTATTATGTTCCGAGGCCCATTGGAACGCTTTGCTGAAGATCCTAGACACGCCATTCGTTCCTCAAGACATTTTGGTTAATCAGTTAGAAGGGGTGATGGCGCATGTTAATGCAGGGCACAGTTTGGGATTTACAGATTTTGATTTGACCCCAAGAGGGAGAGAGCACAACATGGCGCTGCATGTATCAGTAGAATGTCGGGGCACGGTCATGTCCCATGTTTTAGTGGATACTGGGTCTTCCTTGAATGTGCTTCCGAAGAAAGCAATGATGAAGTTGGATGTCAGGGGGATTCTCTGCACGCCCAGTGACTTAGTGGTAAGAGCATTCAATGAAACGAGGAGGTCAGTGTTCGGATCGATAACATTACCATTGCAGGTAGGGCCGGAAATATTTGAAACTGAATTCTATATAATGGACATCCAGCCAGCATATAGTTGTCTTCTTGGACGCCCATGGATTCATGCTGCTGGGGCAGTCACATCCACGTTGCACCAAAATTTGAAGTATATGGTAGGGGATAGTGTCGTCACCGTTTGTGGAGAAGAAGATATTCTGGTTAGCCATCTGTCTTCATTCAGATATGTGGAGGTCGACGGCGAAATACATGAAACACCCTGTCAAGCCTTTGAAGGGCTAAAGATCAAAGACAAAGCTCCAGTACCCAAGATATCAGATGTAGCGGTGTCATCGTACAAAGAGGCTCAGGCTCTAGTGCAGGCAGGAAAAACCAAGGGCTGGGGTCAGGTGTTGGAGATTCCCGTAAAGAACGATAGGTTCAGGCTTGGATATCATCCTTCGTCATCAGCATCCTCTTCAGGAGCACCCAGGTTCAGAGGGCCAATAACCATTACGCCAAGCGGGGTGAGCTTCGAGACTATCAATGTTGTTTCCGATTCTGAAGAAGGAGATATCGACTGTGATATGGACGCATGGATCAAGCCAAGCGTGCCAGGAAAAAGCCTCTGCAATTGGTCTATCCAGGAAACTGTTCCTGTGACAACTAAACAGTAATGATTTTTTTTCTTAATTGTTGAATAATCCTGTGTCCTACCCGGGGCATAGTGATTTTGCTTAGGGCCATTTGGTTATGTACATTACATTGTTTAATCATGAATAAAGGCATTTTTTCATATACAAATGTTGCGATCCTTGTTTTCCCGTTTTTTATCTTTTACAATAAAATGGCAACGTGGATATTTGCTTTGTTTGCATTTTGAAGCATTTAACCATTTCCTTTTCAGGATTACTATTTCAGATGACATCTATGAACCGCCTATGACTCATTTCGACTTCGAGCACCCAGTATTTCAGGTTGAGGAAGAGATTGTCGAAGATGGCGACGTACCAGAAGAGCTAACATGGTTATTGAAACAAGAAGAAAGAATCATTTTTCCTCATGAGGAAGTCATTGAGATTATCAATTTGGGGTCGGAAGGGGTCGAAAGAAACATCCGTATGGGGACTGCGCGGCAGAGTGACGTCAAGCGAAGGTTGATTGACATGCTCAAGGAATACAGTGATATTTTTGCTTGGGTCGTACGAAGATATGCCTGGGCTGGATACAAATATGGTTGTTCACCGTTTGCCACTGAAAGAAGAATGCCCGCCGGTTAAGCAGAAGCTCCGAAGAACTAGACCGGACATGGCTGTGAAGATCAAGGAGGAAGTTCAGAAACAGTGGGATGCTGGTTTCTTAGCTGTTACAAAATATCCCTCATGGGTCGCTAACATTGTGCCAGTGCCAAAGAAAGAAGGTAAAGTGCAAATGTGCGTAGACTACCGTGACTTGAACAAAGCGAGCCCGAAAGATGATTTTCCTCTTCCTCACATCGATGTGCTGGTTGATAACACGGCTCAATTCTCCGTATTCTCCTTCATGGATGGCTTCTCGGGTTATAATCAGATCAAAATGGCGCCAGAAGACATGGAGAAGACTACTTTCATTACTCCCTGGGGAACATTTTGCTATAAAGTGATTCCCTTCGGATTGAAGAACGTTGGGGCAATATATCAACGTGCTATGACGACTCTCTTCCATGACATGATGCATAAAGAGATCGAGGTTTATGTTGATGATATGATTGCCAAATCCCAGACGAAGGAGGAGCATTTGGTTAATCTGCTGAAATTATTCAAGAGGCTTAGGAAGTTCAGGCTAATACTGAACCCTAACAAGTGCACCTTCAGGGTGAGATCAGGTAAACTGCTAGGGTTCATCGTGAGCGAAAGAGGAATAGAGGTTGATCCGGCGAAAATAAAAGCAATACAAGAAATGCCGACGCCTAAAGCAGAAAAAGAAGTGCGTGGGTTTTTAGGGAGGTTGAACTACATCGCCCGGTTCATATCTCACTTAACTGCGACATACGAGCCGTTATTCAAGTTGTTGAAAAAGGACCAGGTTGTGACCTGGAATGAAAATTGTCAAAAGGCGTTCGATAGGATAAAACAATACTTGCAGGAACCTCCTGTTTTGATACCCCTAGTGGCCGGGAGACCGTTGATTATGTATTTGACGGTTCTTGAGGAAAGTATGGGTTGTGTTCTCGGTCAGCACGACGAGACAGGACGTAAAGAGCATGCGATCTACTATTTGAGTAAAAAGTTCACAGACTGTGAGTCCAGATACTCAATGCTCGAGAAAACGTGTTGTGCGCTAGCCTGGGCCACCAAACGTTTGAGGCAATACATGCTAAATCATACAACCCTGCTAATTTCAAAGATGGATCCAATCAAATACGTGTTTGAGAAGCAAGCACTCTCCGGAAGAATTGCTCGATGGCAGATGGTGTTAACCGAATATGATATTCAATATGTCTCGCAAAAGGCTATTAAAGGTAGCGTCTTGTCAGAGTACCTTGCGGAGCAGCCTGTTGAGGACTACCAATCGATGAGGTTTGATTTTCCTGACGAGGATATCATGTACCTGAAGATGAAAGATTGTGAAGAACCGTTGCCGGACGAAGGACCAGAATTGGGTTCCAAATGGCAGTTAATATTTTATGGAGCCGTGAATTCCTATGGTAGCGGAATAGGAGCAATCATTACTACTCCTCAGGGGTCACACATCCCCTTTACTGCCCGATTGACCTTTCCTGTTACCAATAATGAAGTTGAATATGAGGTTTGCATCATGGGTCTTGAAGAGGCTATTGATTTGCGAATCAAACATCTGGATGTATACGGAGACTCAGCTCTAGTGGTGAACCAGATTAAAGGAGAATGGGAGACACGTCAGCCCAATTTGATACCATATATGAATTATGCAAGGAGATTGTTGCCTTTCTTTGACAAGGTGGAATTGCATCATGTGCCACGAGCAGAAAATTAAATGGCTGACGCCCTGGCGACATTGTCTTCCATGTATAAAGTTAACTTCTGGAACGAGGCTCCCCGGATTGTTATCTCTCGGCTTGATAGGCCTGCCTTCATATTTGCTATTGAAGAAGCATCGGATGATAAACCCTGGTACTTCGACATCCAGAATTTCCTGAAGAACAAGGAGTATCCGGCTGGGGAATCCAGTCGAGATCAGAAGACTCTCAGGAGATTGGCTGGAAATTTCTATTTGAATCCTGACGGTCTCCTATACAAGAGAAACCACGACTTGGTGTTGATACACTGTGTAGACGAGAAAGAAGCGAAGTTGCTCATGGAAGAGATACATGAGGGTACATTTGGTACACATGCTGGTGGGCATGCTATGACGAGAAAACTGCAGCGGGCAGGATATTACTGACTAACTATGGAAACAGACTGTTTGAAGTTTGCAAAGAGATGTTATAAATGCCAAATTTATGCGGACAAGGTCCATGTACCCCCAAGTCCTCTGAATGTGATGTCATCACCGTGGCCATTCTCGATGTGGGGGATTGATATGATCAGCAAGATCGAGCCTATGGCATCCAACGGACACTGGTTCATATTGGTGGCAATTGATTACTTCACCAAGTGGGTGGAAGCAGCATCATATGCCAATGTCACCAAACAAGTGGTCGCCAGATTTATCAAGCGGGATATTATCTGCAGATATGGAACCCCTGAGCGGATTATCACCGACAACGGTTCGAATTTGAATAACAAGATGATGAAAGAACTGTGCCAGAATTTCAAGATTGAACATCACAACTCTTCTCCTTACCGACCCAAGATGAATGGCGCTGTTGAAGCGGCCAATAAATAAAGAAGATTGTTCAGAAGATGGTTGTGACGTATAAGGATTGGCACGAGGTGCTACCTTTCGCTTTGCACGGTTATCGTACAACGGTACGCACATCAACCGGGGCAACCCCTTTTTCATTGGAATACGGAATGGAAGCACATCTTCCTTCCTTGAGGGTTTTACGAGATGTCCAACTTGACGAGGCAGAATGGGTTAAAGACAGGTTGAATCAGTTGAGCTTAATGGATTAGAAGAGGCTAGCTTCTCTCACATACGGTCGGTTGTATCAGAGCCGGATGAAGAAAGCGTATGATAAGAAGATACACCCTCGAAGCTTTCAGACGGGCGACCTTGTGCTGAAAAGGATTCTCCCACCACAAACAGACCACAGGGGCAAGTGGACCCCTAATTACGAAGGGCCATACGTTGTCAGAAAAGTCTTCTCTGGAGGAGCCTTGCTACTATCTACCATGAATGGTGAAGACTTTTCGTCTTCTGTGAATTCGGACGCAGTTAAAAAATACTTTGCTTGAAAGTGACCCGCTGGACAGTAAAAAGAGAGTCCAGGCAAAAATGGGGCATCCCGGCGAACCAAAAACAGAATAAAAGGTTCGGGCAAAAGTTAGGGATAAAATTGAAAAGATGTACACCCGCGAAGTTGAAAACCTGCATTGGGCAACTTCGGCAAAAAAGGGTATCCCGGTGAATTGAAAACCCGCAAAGGGCGATTCACGCAAAAGTTAGGGATTTAAAGAGCAAATGACTGCGATCCGGATATGATACAGCATTTCTTAGTGGTTTGGGAGTACTTGAGGGTTCGTCTATCAGATACAATCTCTTCCGAAAGTTGAATACCGGGAAAGCAATGGAGTCAGGCGAGTCATAGGAGGATCAGCTCACGATGTTTGTCTGCACCACGTTGCCGACATGTGTACAAATTCGAGTTGTATTTTTATGCTTCCTGTGCATATATGTATGTGTGTGTACGTAGCTTCCTCTTTTCAGGAGTTGCATCCGATGTACAAAACTTTGCCTATTCAGAGGCCTGTTATTAATAAAACATGTTATTCAGTATTTGATACTTGTTCTTTACTGTTTTGTATGTGGAAAACGCCAATGTTCCGATGAACTTGCATTTGCATAACTTTGCTGGCCCTTGCCAATAATTGATAAAACTTCGAATTGACTGAAGTAATGTCACGGACACTAACCCGAATAAATTTGGTTGTATAGATTTGTCTTGTCTCGTTTGTGTTTTACAGGGTTCTCGCCTTTGAAGCGGACAATCAGAAATTGTGGCCCCCAGCCGGAGGTTCGTGGTGAAAAACCTGACTTTGTGTTATGCCAATCCTCAGGCAGGTCGCACCTCATCAGTTGAGATGATTTTGTCCCTTACCGAAGAGATCCATTTCCCCAGCTAGTTGCAGCTTATCCCCAGAGGATATCCCCAGCCAGTCAAGATCAGTATCCTCTGCAGAGGTGGCACTCCCCAGAGAGTCGAGTATGTGAACGATCAATCCCCAGCTTGGAGGATTCCCGCAGTGTTTAACCAAGTCATAGTTGGTTCATAAGGATTATTCCCATAGAAGATGGTTTTCTTCCCGCAAGTCGTCATGCCTTCGTCAGGATGATTATCCCCAGCGGAGTGGTAGCCCCAAGTTTGTAAACTGGGTTCAGACAACACCGTTTCCTCCAGAAGGATTTCCTCGTTCCCCAGCTGAGTCGTTTCTTGCTCAGTCAGTTTATTTTCCCCAGGAGAGTCGAATCTTCCCCAGCGGAGTTACTCTCCCCAGCAGGTGTTCTTTCCTCCCAGTGGAAATCAAAGTTTAATCTCCTCGGCAGAGTTGGTAATATTGCAACAGGGTGGTATTTGCCTTCAATAGCCGTGTTGAAGCGAGCTTATCAGAGTTTCCCCAGCAGCTTGAGCCTGCATTTGCATTTGCATATAGTGTCATATTTGCATCTACCCGAAAACGCGTAGCATATCCGTGTTGTACGGAGCATTACGTCATTGTCAAACATGCGCATTTTGAGACATAAGCTAGGTTGGTTAACCTTTGGTTTTCAAGTACTGTTTCCCTTGCAGGTGGTGAGAGCTCTTGCTCGGATCAATTACCAAATATTAAAAACCTCAGCATGTGATGATCATGTTCGTCTTGTCATTATTCCCCACAGAGTTGCTCGTTTAAGTTTCTCTTACCCCTCCAGCGGAGTATTTCTTCTAGATTGTTGTTATGTCAGTTTTTGGAAGTTGCCGCCTATGTCGAAGTAGGTGTCTGGCAGTTTAGGTTCAGAAAATCCCCAGTAGAGTCCTTTTCAGATTTATTGTCGTGTCAGCATTAAAGATTGAAAGATTTGACCTTTATGTGTTACCCATTTGATTGATCGAGTTAGCTACTGCAAAGATAGGCAGAGGAGCTGTATTCAAGAGTATTACCCGTAGCGATGGCAGTGTTATTTTCCTGTAGCGATGGCAGAGTATTACCCGTAGTGATGGCGGTGCTATTTTCCTGTAGCGATGGCAGAGTATTACCCGTAGCAATGGCGGTGTTATTTTCCTGTAGCGATGGCAGAGTATTACACGTAGCGATGGCGGTGTTATTTTCCTGTAGCGATGGCAGAGTATTACCCGTAGCGATGGCAGTGTTATTTTCCCGTAGTGGTGGCGGTGTTATTACCCGTAGCGATGACGGTGTTATTTTCCCGTAGTGGTGACAGAGTATTACCCGTAGCAATGGCGGTGTTATTTTCCCGTAGTGGTGGCAGTGTTATTACTCGTAGCGATGGCGGTGTTATTTTTCCGTAGTGGTGACAGAGTATTACCCGTAGTGATGGCGGTGTTATTTTCCCGTAGTGACGGCGGAGTGTTACCCGTAGCAATGGCGGTGTTATTACCCGTAGCGATGGCGGTGTTATTTTCCCGTAGTGGTGGCGGAGTTATTACCCGTAGCGATGGCGGTGTTATTTTCCCGTAGTGATGGCGGAGTGCTACCCGTAGTGATGACAGAGTATTACCTGTAGTGATGGCGGAGTTATTTCCCGTAGTGATGGCGGAGTTATTTTCCTATATCGTTGGCAGAGTCATGTTTGTTGACAGAAGTACTTCCCCAGTGAAGTCATCCAGTTTATTTCTATATTGATAAGTTTGGTGCTGCGCAGGCAGTTAATCAGATCTGTATTAGGTGGTTGATCAGTGGTTACCGTAACAATCAGGTTCAATCGACGAATGTTGTTCCCCAAGCAGTGGTGCAATTTATCTCTACGGTTGGCAAATTTCCGGGTTCTTGATATTCAACCATCTCGTACCTCGAATGTTTGAAGGTCGTTCGCTCTTCACCCAGTCGGGTCTAAGCCGTTTGAATAGGGGCAGTTGTTTCACCCTAAAATTTGCTCAACCCATTTCACCAGGTTTATGTTTCAATTGCATTGTCATTTGCATAATAAGTCATGTACATAGTCTAATCATTTGCATAGCATAGAATAACAAGTCATCTAACAAGGGATCAAGTGCCATTCTTATCAGAAAGAGGCACATCAAGGGGTTTTATTCAAGTTCAAGACCATCCAAGTAATCAAGAAATGAGTTGAAGCTTTGAAATGTTTGAGGGTCAACCAGTGGATTTCTCTCCTAATCTTGGAGGGTTGAAGATCATCAATGAGTGTGTGAGCCATGGCTAAGGGTATGGAATGTGTACAAAGATCATGGAAGACCTAGAGGGTCATTTTGAAGATGAGACAAGTTATTGATTCAAGTACAAGAGCCAGAGTTGAAGTACAGTCAACTAGGGTTTCATCTGGGTCAACCCTAAGTCAACTGAGTGATTTGAAGAGCATCAAGGCTTAGTTGGAGGATGTGGGATTCATGAATTTAGATGTGGATACATGTGTGGTGTTGTGACAAATAGAAATCAAAGAGAATCAAGAAGAAGAGGAGTTACTAAATTAGGGTTTCAATGTAAAAAAACCCTAATTTAGGCCTAACTTCCAATCCAGATAAGTCAAAATGCAAGTTTCAAATGAATTATTGGTCAACATGAAACTTGTAGAGCTTCTCAATAGATTTAATTTGAGTACTATAAGTCTTCAAGGAGATTTATAGAACTCAAGTTATGGTTCTTGCAAGTTATGGGTCACCAGAGGACACTAAAATTTATCTGTGAAAGTCACTTGACTTCTAAGCAACTTTTGCCCATGAAGGAGTTTTCAAATGGATTCTTGGCCAACATAAGAGTTGTAGGTCTTGATCTTAGCTTTAATTTGAGTACTAGAAGTCCTCAAGAGTATTTTTAGAACTCAAGTTATGGTCTTGGCAACCCAAGGGTATTTTGGGAAGGTGAATTACAGGTCATTTTTCAACATAGGTCCAAATCTTCATCTTCCACTCCTCAAATGAAAAAATGTTCAACATGATATGTGTTCAAAATGATGTTTTTAGGCTATATAAAAGGTCATGAGAACTTGGAATGGCTTGCTTCACAAAATCATAAAAATGGCCTAAAATGAAGGTAAAATTTAAATGAACCAAAGTTGAAAATTAAGGTTTTTGATTTACAAATCCAAACCAAGCCGTATGACATACCAATTTGATTGTAAAATGCATTTTGAGAACATTGACATTGCCACAATTTTGAATTTAGGGTTACTTTTAGGACTTGCTTTGAAAATTGGTTACTTGAATCATAAGGCACTTATGCAAAATCACTTGTCAAGGCAAATGCAAGGCTTCCTTCCAACCTAACACATCCAATCTCTCATTTGGAGAGAATTTAAACTCAGAACAAAGTGAATTGCAAGCTAAATCATGAGTTGATATGTGCATAGCATGAGATGAGATTTCCATGGCATGAGAAGTTGATTTTCTCATTGGATCAATCTAGAACTTTCTAGGGTCTTCAAACACATTCTATATAAGATTCAGAAGAGGTTCAGAGCAAGAGTTGGAGAGAATTGGGAGAGATTTGTGAGATTGCAATTTGAAACTTCCATGTGCAAAACAGAATTCAGTTACAAGTTTCAACCACATTCAAGCCATTCTTTTGATCTCAGAACCTTGATCAAGCATTGGTGAATGATTCCAGATGGATAATTGAGCAAGATTGTAGAAGAATCGTGTGATAGCCTTTGAAATTTTTCATCTGCAACTCAAAATCGAATTCAAAGATTCAAGCCATTTCAATCAAGTTCTTTGCATACAGAAGCTTGCTTATATTCCATTGAAGGAATCTGGAAGCTTTTGAGGATTGATTTGAAGGTTTGAGAACTCTGTTCATCTCAAATTTGCAGGTATGTAAACTTCACTCCATGGCATGATTTAGGTAGTTTCAATCTGTTTTCATTAGTTAGATTCAATGTAGGTTAGTGTATGAAGCTTTCTGGTAGCTTTAGGGTCAATTTAGAGACAATTAATGAAGTGATGCAATTTCTGTTCATGCTTATATCTTGTTGTTCTTGATGATATAATCATAGTTTGATGGTTAGAAATGATCAGTGAAACATGGTGAAGAGTTTAGGCTATCCAATTTCAAGTTTGGTGAGTTTTGGTTTTTGAGTAATTTCAGAGGATTCAATCGTGTTTTGAGGAGGAAGATGTTTCAATGTGTTTAATTACCATGGTTGAGTTGTTGGTGAAAATGGAGCAAGTTAGGGTTTTCATTTTTGAGTTTTGATGAAGATTTGAGGGAGCACGATTGGGAAGAAGATGAAGATCATAGCTCTGTTTCCATGGCTGTTTCTCCCTCCACAATTCAAAAGGTTGAAGACAACTTTCCCACCATTAGATTAGAGGAAGACTTTGACTCAAAACAAGATCCATTGGCCATGATTGGCTCTTAGCTTGTGAAGGATTTCTGAGTGACCAAAGCGCACCGTTTCATTAAAGTGCCAGCTTTGGGCTTAAGTGATGAATTGATAATCCCACCCCACTTTAGAAGCCCAATAGGAAATACACTAATATTCATTGCTATTCGCACCACGAATTTTTCATTTTCCTTTCTATTTTCCACTTAATTTCTGATGGTATGTTGGGCTTAGGCGTGCTGCTATCCCCACCCCCTCTCTGGGCCCAGTTGGTTTTTATATTGATTTTTATTACTATTTGACACACTCATTTTCCCTTTTTCGATATTTTCTTTTATTTTCACATTTATTTTTAGGTTCTTTAAAAAATCATAACTAATTGGAAAATTAATATTTTTAGATGGGAGTTTTTTCCCCATTTTCATCAAGACATCAAGAAAAGTATAAAAGAATAACAATGTCATTTCATGCGTTTTTCTATTTTTGGTTTATTTTTTACTTTGAATAGCTTTTATTTCATTTTCATTTGATACATGTTACTTGCTAAATTTAGTATGACCATTTTATTTTGGTTTTTGATGTGATTATTTTTCCTATAGTGAGATTATAGTATTAGGTTCCACCTGGAATTTTATCACATTTTTGTGATTTAATTTTAGTTAGTTTTGAATAAGGAACTTTAGGGTGCTAGAATTAGGGTTTCAACTTGGCATAGGTGCATTTCAACACATAGTTCTTGGGTTTTTAGTTTGATTTAGGCCTTGGTGTTTATGTGGGGTATAGGGTACATAGTTAGGGTCCCTTAGAAATTAATCTAGGATTTTATGATGAATATTGCCATTTTATCTGATTTTTGCAATTTGAGTGATATTGGTGTGTTCCCTCTTGGGATATTGTTTGGTTTGTTGAGTTTTGGGCCTTTTCTTTGGGTGTTGGGGCTTGTGCTTGGCTTGTGGAGCTAGTGAAGATCTTGAGGATGATTGAAGACCAATAATGATGCTTGGAGCTTGAAGTTACTTGTGCTTGAAGATTGCTTCTGAAGGCTTAGGAGATAGGAGATATAGGGAGAGCTCTAGAGTAGACTAATTTTTTCTGTCAAACATAGAGAGCTTCTTGTGCCTCTATTCCATCATATGATACAAGGTCCCTAAAAGAGCTTCATCTCTCCTTAGTAGGGATGTAGAGCATGCTTTGACTGGGTAGAACCTTGAGGATACCTTTCACTTGTTGTGTTAAGATCTTAGTGATTTCCCTGGGTTATCATTAAGCCTCTTAACATTCTAACTTCATCTGTTAGTTGATTTTCTCCTGTGAGTGTCTGCATTGAAGTTGAAGACTTATTGAAGAGAAGAATTTCATTGATGACTAGAGAAGATGAAGCTTGTACCTGTCAAAGCTGGATATCTGTTGAGGATTAGGGTTTTACTGCTGTTTGAAGCTGTCTACTTTTGGATTCAGTGCTTGCTAAAGCTGAAGATTATGGAAGATAAGAGCTTATCTGAAGCTTGAATATCATTGGAAAGTGAAGATGGGATCTTTCCTAAAGTTGTTACTGTCAACCTTTTGCTGTTAATCAACTGTAGCTGCCAGAGCTGGTGCTGTTTGAACTGTTTGCTGTCAGAGCTGCTGTTGGATTTTAGTCCTTTTTTTGTATTGTCTGTTGATTTTCCCTTAGGTTTGAAGTGAAGCTGTATCACTTTGCCTATTGTTTTCCCAGGTTCGAGGTTGAGTGGGACTCCCTTGCCTCGCTTGTATTGTTGCATCTCATGCATTGTACTGTTTACTATATATCTGCTGCTTCTTTTCCGTTTATCCCCTAGGATCTCTGATTTCCTCTGTGCAGGAGGGAATTATGAAAGACATTAGGTTGTAATCCATGCATGATAACATTAGGTTAGTTTTGATTCCCCTTTCAAACCCTAGGTTTTTAGACTCCTTTTTTGTCTCAGAACAATCCAAAAACACAGTAATAAGGATAATCGATGTCGTACGCCACGAGCCTTAAGCTAGTTTGAGAAAGGTTGATGGAGGGTCACTCTTCAGTAACCTGATTACTTAGTGTGTTACCCTTAGGGTGGCATACAACGTAGTCACTCTCAAATCATAGTCTCTAGTGCATCAGTGATTGCAAACATCATAAAAAACAGTTCTTGCGTAAAAGACTGAAAACAAACATCAAAATGTCATTTTTGTCCGCTTGGACTCTTGATCAGGAAAACCCTTTCATAAGGAGATATTAAAAACATGCAGATAAACTTGTGTCTTCCGTAGCCCGAACTACGTTTGCTCTGATCTTTCATGCTTTATGAAAGTACGTAGGCATAGGATGTGATATCCTAGCGAGCAACCTTCCCCTCCTTTCCCGTAGGTAGGCGAACTACATTGACTCTGATTTCTCGTTCCAAGACGGGAATACGTAGGCATAAAGTGCGATACTTTGCCGAGTCATTTTCTTTTCTTTTTAACCTCAGACCTGTAGAATAAATAGAATAACAATCCGTACTAGAAAACAAGCATGGATCCCGTCGAGTACGACGAACGTGACGGGTGCTAATACCTTCCCCTTGCGTAACCGACTCCCGAATCCAGGATTTGGTTGCGATGGCCATTCCTTTCCCGTCTTTGCGGTAGGTTTACTTCGAGCGTTTCCTTTCCCTCTGTTGGGATAAATAACGCACGGTGGCGACTCTTCTGTTCAGCCGGCGCCGATTTCCGCAGTAACGACATTACCATGTTGTCGTCTGCAAAAGAAAAAAATTGAATTTCTTTGAATGGTTATAAAAATGAGAATGCGAATGAAAATGCACACAGTGTCATGGAACTCAGATGTTTGCAAACATCAAAAGGCGTTATAGACTTAAATTCATTGATCAACAAGAGTGGATTACAAAATATTGTTTCCTCTTACAAGAGTTTTAAGCAAAAGCTAAATAAAAGCTAATGAATCCTAAGAAGGTTCCCATAGCAGCCTCATGTTGAGCTTCTCAATCTCCTTTTCCATCTGAGCCTTCTCGAGAATGAGCTTATCCATAATCACTTTCCACATAGTAGAATGAGGACTAGAAGAAAATAGATCCTCTTGAGCTTTCCTCTTATTACAAGAGAGTACTTCTTCGTTCTTCAACTGTAGTTGTTTCTGGAGTTCTGTATTTTCTTCAACGACCACTTGATATTTGTGCTTCCAAGCGTCTTCTGTTTGTTGCGCTTTACCCAAGGTGATTTTCAACTTTTCTTCTTCAGACATGAAGATCAGGGTGTGTTCTTCCTTCAAAGCCATGGGTTCTTGCTTAGGATAAGGCATCTTCAATGCGATAGCTCTCTTTCGGACCCATTGGAGGTATGGTTCCAAAGAGACACAATTGAGTCTTCCAAGGTCCTTCTTCCCTTTCTTGTGCAGATGACTCCAAGCCTTTAGAATCTTTTCTTTCAGCTCTTGACTGTTCTTCTCTTCTTTGAAGAAAATGCTTTCCACATGAACACTATTAGGCTTGTCCTTCAAAGGATATCCTAATTGTCGACGAGCAAGAACTGGATTATAACTGATTCCTCCATTAGTACTAAGAAGAGGTATATTACCAAAATCTCCACAATTGTTAATGATCATTGTTCCATCATAGTCACGACTGTACAAATCGATATCGGAGTGAGTGAGAGCCATGATCTTCTGTGACCACCAACCTTTCTTCGGATCCCAAAAAGCGTTAGCTTTAGGCAAATGTGAAGTGAACCATTTGTATAATAAAGGAGCGCAACAAGTAATCATCCCTCCATTATGAAAGTTCCTCAGATGAACAGAATGATATGCATCTACTAGCAAAGTAGGCACATGGTTCTTCTTCAAGAAGATTTTAATAGCATTGAGGTCCACAAAGTTCTCGAAGCTAGGGAACAGGAAGATGCCATAAATTAGCAAGGCAAGGATAGCCTCAAATGCATCCATGCTCAGATGATCTGCATAGTATTGAGCTTTCTCAACCAAAAATTATGCACTTAACCCAAAAAATCCCCCTTTTGTAGTCATATTTTTCTGAATATCAATCAAACCCAAACGTGTAGCTTTGGTAATATCCTGCTCCTTAGGGTCCTTCTCCATGATCGAGAAAGGAGACTCTTCAAGAATGGGCAATCCAACCAAGTAGGAGTATTCTTCTAGCGTGGGTACTAGCTGATAATCGGGAAAGGTGAAACAATGATAGAGTGGATCATAGAACTGGAGAAGCGTAGAAAGAAGTCCAATATCCATCTTTATCTTCAATAGTAGCAACAACTTCCCATACCTGTTTTGAAATCCCTCTGGATCTATCACTAAGGTGCTCAACCTCCTTAGGTCATCTAGGTTAAAACCCTTGTAAGTGTAATTCAAAGTTTTCTTTCTTTCACCACCCATAATGACCTTGATGTTTACAAACAAAAAGTCTTAGTTCCATGAAACTTTATGATATGATGTTTATGAATGCAAGAATGCACAAACATAGGCAATGCAAAGATCACACATATACAAACAAAGGCCTAGGTTTTAGAGGACACGAGCGTGGAGCCATGGTCTACCCATCCCAAAAGGTGTGTAATATGGATTTTCAAACCTGTAGAACAGGGTTCTAAGAGGTTCTCAGAGTCAACAACCCATCTTTCGGATAATATCAATTTCCCAAATCACTTGGTAATCGATAATATTCTCAAGAGAGTCTCGTCCAAGTGTAGTATCGCGTACCAACTATTTCGGAAATACTTCCTTATAGCCATCGCACTACGTCCTAATAAGGCCAAAGTGGGGTTAAAATGTAATCTAAAAGTCCACAGTGTCACGGTCTCCTTCGTCGAAAGTAGCATTGTTTTCACGAATACTCGTTTAACAAAACTAACTCTCAAGAGGGCCTACACTGAGTGGTGGTTTCTCAAATTAGCTTGGTCGGGAATCAACTCCCTATAAGCCTTCTTGAATATACCACCATCCTATCATAATTTCACTCAAGTCTGGGTATAAGACCGTCTCACCACTCAAAGTACCCAATATCCAACATACAAACAAATATATTGACAAATATACATGTTAAGCAAATATTCACGAATATAACATACAATCAAGCAAAATAAGCTAAACCCTCAAGTTTAAGAATCCCTAGTGAAGTCGTCATTTCTGTTGCGGTAAGAATCGTGATACCAAGCTATTGATTAACTTGAATCTTTAATTCTTAATTCACAACCGGACTTTAATTTATCCAAAGGAAAGGTCTAAAGAATGAAAGAACCTTTTGCACGATGTAACAACAACGCTAAGAGATTCGGGGATCGGGGGTTGGTTATGCCTAGGGTAGGTATTTCACATCCTAAACATTTGTAGTACTCTACAGGAACCTTTTGTTTGTTTGTATGTTAAGTTTGCTAAAGGTTTGCTATGGATTGGGATTGGGTAAAAGGTGTAGGTAAAGACCTAAAGATAGTTCCTAAGTTTGCTTGCAAAGACATCGCGTCCTCTGCCTACGTATCCTTACAAGGATCGAATCAGAGCAATCGTAGTTCACCTCACTAGGGTTGAAGAACACTTGATTATGATCAAGGTTCAAAGGGGAACAAGCATAACAATGCTTGTGTAGAGTTTAACAAAACTCTCTAGATCTACATTGAACACTCAAGAAAGGGGAGTAAGTAATCATCTCCATGATTCTTACATAGAGTTAACAAACTCTATCCTAAGTTCTAATTGAAAGAGCACTCCTAACAAAGGGTAAGCTTTTTAGACTTAAGCAAAGTCTAATGGATAGGTTCTAAATTAACTAAGTGTATAGATGACTTTACAAAGTCAAGGGAGGGTAATGAGTTATCTATGACCCAAAGGTCAATAGAGAGACTTTCCTTTGGAAGGAAAAAGATGAGGCAACTTGGATGAGAACTAAAGAGTTCCATCACTTTGGGGAAGTAAACTTAACAAAGCAATAAACATTCAAACATGATGAATACAAAGAGACATGGTTACAACCAAGAATAAACAAGCATGTTACAATAAGCAAGGATTTCAATCGGGGTGAATGGTTACAACCAAATAAGGCATAAGGATATCACAATATCAATGATTTCAAACAAGATAGATGGTCACAACCAAGAACATGCAAGCATATTACAATATCAAGCAAAGATCGCAATCAAGATAATGGTTACAACCAAAATAAGGTAAGGATATCACAATATTAAGAAAGGGGTTCTTACAAGACTTAAGCACTAAAGGTGAAAACCAAAGATATGTCTTGACAAAGGTAAGGGTAACAACCAAGCAAACAAGTTATAACTTCATGGGGATTCTAAATGGAAATCAAATGAAACAATCATGATGCTTACAAGCAAAAGTAATTACAATCACATACACAAAGGAGTTGACAAACAAATTCTCATATCAAGTGCAAAATTAAACTCAAGAAAAAGTAATCCAAAGTTTTGAGATGAAAATTGCAAGAGAGGAGGGTGAAAACCCTATAAATGAAGCATAACTATCTTTTTTAATGCAAAATGTTTTCCAAAATGAAAATTCTAGAGTATTCACATGCCATATGAAAATATGCAAAACCAGCCAAGGCGCGCGCGTGTTGGTTGAAGGAAAAAGATAGAAAAAAAGGTGAAAACATGGAAAATATGAAAAATGACCAAAATAGTTGATCCCCACATGGATCAAACTCAGGTCATGTAACATGGCAAGGCAAGTTAAAAGCAAGGCATAACCATAGGGGTGGCAATACATCCATGTATTATGCCACCCCAATAAACACATAAGCCTAAAAAGACAAGCATATTGGGCCAGGCAAGGCAAGTAAGAAACAAAGCATTACATGAAAACGGTTTCATCACAACTCTTTCAAAACTCAACCAATTTTCACAAAATTTGGGTCTATCTTATGTTAAATTCAACAAGGAACACAATGGCATCATTAGTTTTTCAAGATAAGGCACATAAATTAAAACACGATTGCAAGTGCAAATGGAAGCTTGGATATGCATTATGGCAGCTACAACTCAAAACAGAAGTGATTAAGACCAGATGAAGGTGTGCACAAATTTCAAATACATAATCTAAGGATTCTAGATGCAAAGAACATTCAAAAATCAACCAAAACAGAAACTGGTATGCTAGTGGCAATTATTGAACAAAAGTGCTTGGAATGCTGTTTGGGAAATAAGAACATTCATGAGGCAGCAAACCATACTTCAAAACATTAATACACATAGATGATTCACATACATCAAGACATGAATTCTAAACACAAATGGCAAGAAAACTCAATACAAAGATTGATAGCACATGAGGTGAAAACACAAAATAGAAGTTGGCAGCAAGTTCTTGGTCAAAACAACATTTTAAACAATACAGGCATGATGAATCCCACACACATACATATAATTCATACCATGACACATTGGTCTTAACCAAAAATAACCTAACAAGCTAAGCATGACTAAATGGTTTTGCAACAGCAAACAACAAAAGTAGCAGCAGCCAGTCTTGGTCATTACAATACCAAATCCAACACATCAATTCAATACATGCCTTACAATGAAAGTTACAGCTCTATGGTAATGAACAAAAACCAAGTCGAGCATGAAAACCTAGTTCTAGCAGCAATATGGATCCTAACATGAGAATGCTAGTATCAATCAACAATTAACCCTAATACACCTAATGCACATATCAATTTTCAGGCCAATGACAATTGGTATCCTATAACAATAGGGCTAGGGCTAAATGGCAGTTTGAACTTGTAACAGGTAAAGCATGGTATGTTGATGCAAGTACTCATCTCATAGATCTATGAAGTTCACAAACAATTTCAAGACAAATTCAAACATGATTTTCAAACATAGATCAAACACAATCAGCAGTTCAAATCATCATAAAGGCATACTTAGCATGACAATGGCAAGGATCAAGTTTTAATGCAAATAAGATATGATTATGTCATGATTACAAAACAGTCCTATTACAATGCCTAATGCTGACAGCAACTGATGCAAACATGAACATGATGATGTCAAGTAAAAACATGATTCAATTGAATACCACATTCTCATGTTAACAAACATAGATCAACACACAACCATAGTTCAAGTTATCACAGATATTCACTTAGCATAACAATGGTAAGCAACAAACTACAATGCAATACATCTCATGATGGTTATGACCATGACATCTAAACAAATATTGGTCATCATGACTTAAAACAGGCCTCACATGAATCATCCCAAATGATTTCATACCAAAACCAACAGTACCAAACAACTTACAAGTACATTCAAAACATGTTATAGACAAAGCTTAAACACAAAGATGATTCAAAAATGTACTAGAATTGAAAATGGCCTAATGAGTTGGAAAAATGCATATGAGTTTGAAAAAGGCAAGAACAGAATGGTAGCAGAACCAAAACATGATATAGTTTCAACTAATACCAAGTCAAACATCTCATGATTCAAATATATAAGGACTTCTAAATCAAAATACCAGCAAAAAAGATCAAGATCCAAGGATGCTGCAGCAACAGAAACAAATCAAAACATCCTTCACAAACAGAACCATAGCAAAACAGCCTCAAACTTCCTAACAGTTGCAAACAATCCTTCGTATGTTCATACATGACATAGAGTAGCATTTAAGTGAATCTCAAGGTTTAACACACAGCAACACAACATTGTATGATCATTGAAAGAGCAATACACATTGATGAGCAAAACAAGCAAAATATGGAAGATTCAAACATGACTGCACATTGCATTTAAACTCAAACCAACTAATGCACATTAAACATACTCATGACAGTTTAAGATGAAGATAGTGACTACCAACCTCTTGTAGACCTCCAAGCAAGCTTATATAGTAGGGAAAACCTTGAAGACTCCCAAATGAGATCCAACAAATGCCTTGATGAAAATAACAACTTTTCTTGCACTTGAAGTAAACAAGTGAACCTTATGACAGAATTCAAAACAAGTGATGATGAGTGTATCTTAGGTTATGGACAGTTGCTACATCATAAACCTAAGGTGTTTGGAGGTTTAAAGTGATCAAAACAGGCTTGAGCAGAGATTTAGCAGATTTTGTGTGTAAAGTCAAACTTTGCTTGGTTGAAACTTTGACTGGTTTAAGAGTTTGAACACCTCCAACACATCATTTGTGGATTGTGTGGATGGTTTGTGATGATTTTAAGTGGGTGAAAATGGTTTTGGAAGGCTAAATGCCCAAGGCAAAGTTTTGAGGTAGTTTTGGAATGGTTTCTTCACTTATAAGCAAAGCAAGGCAATATGAAAGCTATGGTTTTCTCTTGAGTTTTAGAGTGCTCTGGTGTGTCTTTCAACATAGAGGAAACCTCTATTTATAGGCTAAGGAATGGTTTGGGGCAGATTTGTACTTTGGCATTTTGGAGGGAGTTTTGTAAATCCAATCTTGTTCAAGATATGTTGCAGCTGCAAGTCCAAGTTCTTGGCTCAAGATGATGCAAAAATCAAGTGGCATGAATGAAAAGGAAGTGACTGAAGTGTGGCTAGGGAGTAGGGAGCTGCAACTATAAGTTACTTCATGAAACTTTTCTCTTTCCTTGATTTGTTTGATTAAAATATTGACAACTTGCATACAACTTGCAATTTCCACCAAATCTCTTAATTTTTTGCATTTTTATTCATCATACTCTCTAACTATCAGATATAAACATGATCAAATGGCTGAGAATAGCTCAAGTGGTTAAAGAGTGAGTTTGTGAAAAAGTGAAAATGGTGAACTCAAGTGTTGAAACCCCAACTTGTTGAATTCATAACTCTCAACTCATAAGGGCTATAGAGGAGTTCTAGTACATTTTGGAAAGCCCTCATAAGTGAAACTAGGTCAAAAATCCACTCAAAGTTAGCTAAAATCATGCCTAAAAAGGCCAATAACTTAGAATTTTTTATAAGTGTTTTTTCTCTCTTGTAATGACTTTGGCCATAACTCCAAATCTATGCATTTTCTGCTCATGGGCCACTGTGGGGCTTTTGTAGGACTTGTCAAGACCTTTCCAATGAGCTATGAACCAACTCAATTGGATGTGTGATTAGGGAGTTATGGTCTTGCCCCTTTCAAAACCCTAATTTTCCGATTTTTCGATTACTCCTCAATCCTTGATCCAATGGTCATGACACTTCATGGATAGGTGTAATATGACACTAGGAACATTTTTTCTTCATACTTTGAAGTCAAATTCCTTATGGTTGAAGAGTTGACTTTTCGGTCAACAAAACGATCGATCGATGACTACCGAGTCGACTGTTGATGTTCTGGGTCCTTTGAGGCCTTGAAACTTCTTGAGTAGACTTCACTAAGCCATATGAACTTTATGGACCATGATCCCGCCATTGTAACACCCTTTAAGTCAAAATTCAAACTACAGTTGACTTTTCCTGATCGAAAACCCTAATCGGGTATCCTGAACTGCACTGTTCTTGATCCTTGGGTGACAACCTCAAATTGGATTCATACGTGACCCAATGGAGTATATTTGATGATGTGGAGACTTATTTCATGAAGAATCAATCCAATACGTTGACTGATTAACCATCGAAACCTCGATTCTCGGCTGTACGGAACCCTAATTCACCTGTATCTTAACAAAGACCAACTTGAAATAGATTAAGGTTAGATAATCAAATGAAAATGACCCTAGAATGATGATGAAGATCTAAGAGGTCAAAATTTGGGGTGCAACAGCTAAGAAGTGTCATAACTGCCAGATTTATGTAGATAAGATTCACGTGCCACCGAGCCCGTTGAATGTCATGGCGTCTCCTTGGCCCTTTTCCATGTGGGGAATTGACATGATCGGCAAGATCGAGCCCACTGCATCTAACAGACATCGTTTCATCCTGGTAGCCATTAATTACTTCACCAAATGGGTTGAAGCAGCTTCGTATGCCAACGTCACTAAGCAAGTGGTAGCCCAGTTCATCAAGAGGGACATCACCAGTCGCTATGGAATACCCGAGAGAATCATTACTGAGAATGGTTCAAACTTGAATAACAAGATGATGAAGGAATTATGCCAAAATTTCATAATTGAGCATCACAACTCATCTCCCTATCGTCCGAAGATGAACGACGATGTCGAAGCGGCCAACAAGAATATCAAAAAGATAGTGCAGAAGATTGTTGTAACCTATAAGGATTGGCATGAGATGTTGCCCTTTTCCCTGCATGGTTATCGTACTACGGTATACACCTCAATGTGGGAAACTCCTTTCTCGATGGTATATGGTATGGAAGTCGTCCTACCATTAGAGGTTGAGACCCCTTCTTTGAGAGTCCTGGTGGATGTTAAGCTCGATGAGGCAGAATGGATAAGAAATAGATTGAATCAGCTTAGCCCGATGGAAGAGAAAAGGATAGTATCTATTACATATGGTCGGTTGTATCAGATCCAGTTGAAGAAAGATTTCGACAAGAAGGTGCGCCCTCGAAGCTTTCAGACGGGCGATCTTGTGCTGAAAAAAATCCTCCCGCCACAAACAGATTACAGGGGCAAATGGACTTCGAACTATGAAGGTCCATATGTCGTGCGAAAGGTCTTCTCCGGAGGAGCCTTATTGTCGTCCTCCATGGATGGTGAAGATTTCACATCCCCTGTGAACGCAGACGCAGTTAAAAAATACTTTGCTTAAAGAGACCTGTTGCACCCCAAAATTTGCCCAACCTTTTTCTTTAGCTGGCTTGGGTTTCATTTCATTTTGTTCTAGCATTTGCATTACATATCATTGTTCATTTAGCAGGGGATAAAGAGGTTGTGCATAGAAAGAGGAGTCTACTCAGAGTGTTGTGCCTAAGCAAGGGGTGTTACTCAAGCATGGATGGTCATCAGGTCATCTAGAAGTGGTCAATGTTCTTTGAAAGGATTGATGGATGTATGTGGGTCAGCTCCTAACTTGGAGGCCAGTTGAAGATCATCAGAAGTTTGTGAATGCATAATTATGAATATGGGATGTTGAGAGAGCTCATTGAGTGCTTTGAGAGCCATGTTGGAGCTTATTCAAGTTGTTGTGTGATGTGGAAGAAGCCACGGTCATGAATGTTGCATATAGGGTTTTCATCTGGTTAATCCTCAGTCAATTGTGAAATCAAAGGAGATTAAGACTCAATTACAAGTCTTTATGGTCATGGGATTTTGTGTTGATATGTCAAATATATCATTTCAAGATCAATTCATCAAGAATCAAGAGTGTGAGAAGTTGCTAAATTAGGGTTCTCTGTCTAAAATCCCCTGTTTAGTCCCCAACTTCAAGACCACCTTTCTCGAGATAGAAGTCTCATCTCATCTTGACATGGTCATGAAACTTGTAGATCATGTTTCTAGCTTTCTTTTGAGTACTAGAAGTCATTCATCTGATTTCTAGAACTCAAGTTATGATGCTCACAAGTTACAGGTCCTCGGATGAATGTGGTTTTGGTCAACAAAAGTCAACCAACTTCCAAGCCATTTTTGACTTAGAAGGATGTTTCTCCTCAACTTTTGATGAACATGAAAGTTGTTCCTTATGATCTTAGATTTCAAAAGAGTACTATAAGTATTTCATTTGATTTGTAGAACTCAAGTTATGAGGCTTGCAAGTCAGGGGTATTTTGGGAAAGTGAGATTATAGATCATAAAATTATAGGTCCATTTCACCAACTTGCACACTTTAAATGGAGATCTTTCCAACATCAAACTTGCTCTAAATAGATTCATTTACATTACCAAACCATCACTTGTCATGGTTGATGCTTGGATTGAAGAATTCTTAAAGACTTTTTCATGAAGAAAGCTTAAAAAGGAGAAAATGGAATTATTTGATTTTGATTCATTTTGTATCAACTTTATGCATATTTTGAGTGCAAATCATGTTTTAAACACAATGCCAATGTTGGATTTGCAATTTGAGTCCATCTTGATGGCCATTTCCATGCTTGCTTCACCATGAAGTAGCAAATGAGAATTCAACCATAAGATCAAAATAAGGATCAATTGTTGGCCATTTGATCAATTCAATCCATGTGCAAGTGATTGGAATCAAAATGGAAGCATGTGCAGCTCAGAATGCACGAGTTTGGAATGCAAGAAGTGAAGGAAAAATTGAAATTCAATTGGACCAAAGGCAGCTGTAATTGGGCCTTATCTCCATCCAAATCCAACATATAAAGCTTCAGGATGATTTTCAGACCTAGAGGACACGATTTGGTGAAGAATTGGCTCAAGAACAGTTTGAAAAAAATGGAGAAAAAGAAAAATTCAAATTTTGAGATTCGCATCATCTCACACCAAATTAAGTAAATCAGAAGCTTCTTTGGAGTTCATGGAGTGATTCTGGATATTTTTCTTCAAGCTTCAACACCATTTCAAGGCCCAGTGGAGGCTCTCCACTATGTAAACTCCAAATCAACTTTTCTCTCAATTCATGATGCTATTGCTTGCCATTTTTGCATATTTGTGATCCTTGAACTGTGTAGATCATTTCTGGGTAATTATTGTTGATGTTTATGATGATTTTTGTTTTGAGCTTCAAACTGGTGTGGCACGATTTGCTCTATTCTTGAGGTTTCATGCTTAAATAATGGCTGATTCATGTTCCATGTGATGTGTAGATGATTTCTGGGTACAATTTGTGGCTGTTTGTGAACTTTTGAGATTTGAGTTCAAAGCTTGTTGTTCACGATTTGGTTTTGTTATGGCGTTTCATGCCTAATTGATGATTGATTCATGTTCTACGTGATGAGTAGATGAATTTTGACTATAAGTTTGCTGAATTTGGTGATGTTTTACTAGCTGCATTTTTTGTCACTTTTCATGGTGGCCGGTCTTGAGGGAGAAGACGACCGGAGATGAATTCCGGCCACCGTCTGGTTTTATTTTGGTTTTGTGTTGAGGATGATGATGTGGCGTGTTGTGAATCATCTGATGCGCTTACTTTTTGAATTCACGGTCTTGATTAAGAAACACGCTGCACACACATTGACCACACACCACCAAATCACATTTGAAATTCATTAATTGACGTGGCGCGATTTGTTCCATTGGATGAGCATACCTTTTGATCTGACTGCCTTTATTGCATTCCACCGTGTGCTTTGTTTGACTGAATACACCCAATTATTGTGAGTCTGCGTTTTGTTTTTGGATCTGGGCCTCTAGTTGCTAATGGCACCCCCCTTATAGGCCCATCTTGGTTTTAAACGTGTTTACTTTGCTTACTGCACCGTGCTTTTTATTTTTTTCTTTTTTATTTTGTTTTAAATCTGTTTAGGTTTAATTCAATTAAAAACAGTTCCAATGGTCCAAAAATTCCACAAAAATATTTTTTATACACTTTGAGATGTCCTTTATTTTTAGGATTTTTTTTTTATTTTCAATTGAAAATGGAATTAAACATTAGAAGTGTTTTATTTGGATTCAATCTTGACATGGCTTGTTCTTGATTTTGTTTTTGCATTTACTTTTGGATCCAATGAATGAAAATTGATCCTCATACCCATGATGAGTTGAAAAAAAATTTAGGACCATTTTGCCCCTGGTTGGTTGACTTTAGGGTTGACTTTGGGTGCTTTTCTTTTGACCCTTGATTCTCCCATTTCAAAGTGGTACATCTTGAATATTATTTTCTTTTGATGGTGCTTTGAGGGGATATTTGCTTTGAGCTTTTGGCCTCTGGTTTCCAACTTGGTTATGCATCTCTTGTATTTTATTTGTTCATTTTTTAGCCTTTTTACTAATTTTGAGATGACTTGCAAGTCAAGTCATTTCTTAGGGTGGCTCATACAAGTGTATGGCCTAGTTTGAGTTGGAAATGACCTTTGTGGATCCAATAAGATCTCAACTCTTTTTGTTTCATATAATAGACATGTTGAGCTTGCTGTATGTTCATTTTTAGGTCAAGATTATATTCATTTCTTGTTGGTTTATGCATTCGTTTTGTTGTTTCCATTTAGGGTTTCCATATGTTACATGCTTGCATTGTTTGTGTGATATCTCCTTTTGTGTGGTTTCTTTTTGTGCATTTCTTCTCATCCTTTCTTCTTTGCATTTCCCATATGCATTCTTGGTTGAGATGAGCTTGTGGAGGCTATTGCCCCACACTATTTTCCTCCCACTTTCATTCTACTTGTGCATCTTATGTTTGCATTTTCATTTGCATGTTATTTCTTCTTCTTCCTTGTTTCTTCTTTGCCATGTTCCCCATAAGTTCTCTAACCTCTTGAGGTTATGATAGACATTAGGTGCTTAACCATGCATGATAACATTAGGCAGATTGTAACACCCATTTTAATTATTTAGTCATTTTATAATTATTTTAAATATTATACGTTGGTGTGTCCTTTGGTGGGGGTGTATTTGGTGATGTTTGGTGGGTGTCCCTAATGTGGAAGGACTATTGGTGGTATTTTGGTGTGAAATATAATAATATAAAAATAATAGTAACATTGGTGGGGGTGTTATTATTATTATTATTATTATTACTATTATTATTATTATATTTGTTAATATTATTAATATTATTATTATTTTGGTGAAATAATGATATTATTATTATTATTATTATTATTATTATTATTATATTTATTATATTTGTTAATATTATTAATATTACTATTATTTTGGTGAAATAATGATATTATTATTATTATTATTATTATTATTATATTTATTATATTTGTTAATATTATTAATATTATTATTATTTTAGTGAAATAATGATATTATTATTATTATTATTATTATTATATTTGTTAATATTATTAATATTATTATTATTTTGGTGAAATAATGATATTAGTATTATTATTATTATTATTATATTTATTATATTTGTTAATATTATTAATATTATTATTATTATTTTGGTGAAATAACGATATTATTATTATTATTATTATTATTATTATTAATGAGTATTATTATTATTATTATTATTATTATTATTATTATTATTATTATTATTATTATTATTATTATTAGTATTATAATATTATTAGTATTAATAATAATATTGTATTATTTTATTAAGTTATTTTATTAATTGGGATTAGATTTAATAAAGAAAATAGAATGTGAAGGGGTGGGGAGAGTGGTACGATACATTTGAGAAAAAGGGAACGAAGAACGGAAGAGAAAAGGGGAAGGCCAAGAGACCAATTCTAGGAGGATTTCTATCGATCAACCAATTGATAAGGTAAGGGGGGAGAAATTTGATTGGGAATGGTTTATACATGTATAGGGTAGAGGGGATTCCTTAACCCCGTAGGAGTTTATCGTTATATAAAGTTTTATATTGGCATGCTATGATTATTGTTGATGTTGGGGGATTGATGAATGCTGATGATGCATTTTGGGGTATATATATATATGGTGATGATAGTAACTGTAATGTTGAGCCATTTTGTTGGATTGTTGATGTTACTGTAGTATTGATCCATTTTGTTGGATTGTTGATGTTACTGTAGTGTTGATAGTAACTAGGAATATAAAGCTGATGAGATTATGTGTTGTTACCGTAGTGTTGGCAATGACCATGATTATAGCTTTGGGAAAGTTATGTGTTGTTTCCCTATAGTGTCGTTAATGACTATGGTTAGGACCTTGGTGAGATTCAGAGTGACTCTGAAGTGTCAGTAATGTACCGTAATGTCGGTTATAGAGTAGAAATTATAGGATAATTGGTAAGTATAATATCTATTGGCATGTTTGTGATTGTGGATTGATGTTGATGAATTATTGATTTTGGTGTATAGGCTGAGGTGTTGGTTTAGGGAGGTTCTGAGTAACCTCAGAGACTTTTGGTGAGATGTCTGAATTGGTCTCGTGTGATCCTTCTAGCCTTGCTGTAGTGTGAAAATGATGAGTATGGGATATAACTTGTGTACTTAGGGATAGTACGCGTTTCCCTTAATATTGTTGGTGAGCAATTAGTAATGTATATGTGTAGTGATCAGTAGGATCCTGTATCCCCGAGTGGGGGGGGACGTAGTTATATCCGGTGTGATAGTATGAATTCGTTTACTATCTGATTGATTTATATGGTGTTGGTGTAATATATCTATATATATGCATTGTTGTATGATGATATGATCAGGAGGATCGTGTGCACTTAGCGTGCCAGAATATAATAATTATGCATTAGTGTCTTGCATATCATGGTGTTTTGGTGGGATGAATCATGTCTCAGGAGGAGCGTAAGTGATTCATCCGTACTCCTTTGTGGAGAATGGTGGGGGATAGATCATGTCTCAGGAGGAGCGTAAGTGATCTATCCAGGTTCGATTGAATGAACCAATGAGTCGGTACCGCATGCATGGTGTTGAGTTGCATAATTGCATTATAATATGTTATATTGTAATTTGAACAGTAGGTTCGTTATATGGTGTTGTTGGGGTGAATAATTGATGTGTTGGTGTGTTTTACTGCCTTATTACATGTATTACATTACCATTATATTTTTGATCATGATTTCTCACCCCTTTGCTGTTGTTGTGTCTGTGCTTCTCTGGAAGTACAGATAATCCAGGTACTTAGCTAGCTTGGATTATGGTGTGACAGTCGAGTCTAGGATGCTCTGATACGTAGCACGGGACTTGGGCGCTTTTATTTGTTTTATGAAGAACTTATATTTTATTTTCCTGTGAACGTATCAAACTTTTATTTGGTTTTATATTTAATATTCCGCTGTATTTGGAGAAAAACCTTTTTATAAGGAAACGTTGTTTTCATGTGATATCCCACTTGGGAAATTGGAACTCTGATTTTGTTTATTTATAATGTTTATTAATTTAATTGATTTTGGGAAGTGGGGTGTTACACAGATCCCTTTTGAATCTCAATCTTAGGATCACCATTGCATGACAACTTTTAGGATTGATTAGTCTCCCATTAGTGGTCTTTTCTTCTCTTCTCATCTTCAAACACTCATAAAACATCTAATAAAGAATGACAAATGTCGTACGCTACGAGCCTTAAGCTACTTGGGAAATGATGATTGGGTGGTTGCCTCTCAATTTTCTAGAATGTTAGTATATGTCATTTGGACGATATGCGACGCATTCGCTCCTGAGTCATAGTCTTTAGTACAACATGAGTTACAAATCAAGTTCAAAACACTTCTTCCTTAAAAAACACAAAAGCACTTCAAATCTTTTTTCATCCTTCGGGATTCTAATCAAGAAAATATTTTCAAAAAAAGAGTGTTGTTAACTCTTAGTTCTATCGCAAACGGTAACGCCTAAGTCTCCCATGCTCGAGCTGCACACACCAACTGCTAAAACTACTTGTTAACCCTACTCGGGCCAAAAACATTTTTGAACCAAACCGGTGTTCTTTTTAGCCCAAACTATGTTTGCTCTGATCTTTCATACCAGATGAAAGTACGTAGGCACAAAACGCGATGTCTTGGTGAGCAACCTTTCCCCTTTCACCCGTAGTTAGCCGAACTACGTTGACTCTGATTTCTTGTTCTAGACAGGAATACGTAGGCCTATAGCAGCGATGCTATGTCGAGTCTTCCTTTCTTTTTCTTTTGTCCCTGAGACCTTTAGCTAGATAGATTGATCACCATTTTAGATAGACAACAATGCGTGGATCCCGTCGAGTACGACGGATGTGAGGGGTGTTAATACCTTTCCCTTGCGTAACTGACTCCCGAACCCATGCATGGTTGCGATGACCTTGTCTTTCCCTTTTTCGTCATGTTTTTCCGATCGTTTCCTTTCCCTCTCTTTGGGATAAATAACGAAAGGTGGCGAATCTTCTGTTTTCCACCGGGTGTTTTTCGCAGTTGCGACAACACCCGCTGGAATAAAAAAGAATATCCAGGAAAAAATGGGGCATCCCGGCGAACCATAAAAAGAATGTGTTCGGGCAAAAGTTAGGGATAAAAAAGAAAAAGATGCAAACCCGCAAAGTTGAAAACCTGAAAAGGCGACTTTGGCAAAAACGGGTATCCCGGTGAATTGAAAACTTGAAAGGGCGGCTCATGCAAAAGTTAGGGATCGGAAAGGCAAATGACTGTTGTCTGCGTATTAAGCTCCAGAGATTAGTGGATTGCAGGAGGACCTGAGGGCCGTTTATTCAAATCAATCTCTTCAGAGGACGAAGCGTCGGGGAATCATCGAAGTCAGGCAAGTCATAGAGGAATCAGCTCATGGTTTTTGTCTGTGCCATATTGCCGACATTTTGTATATTTCTGTTCATTTTCGTTAACTTTTTGAGCAGCTTCCTCTTTTCAGGGGTTGCATCTGTTGTAAAATCTGACTATTTACAGGCCATATGTAAATAAAACGTATACTATTCAGTAAATTGTTTGCATTGCTTTAATATTTACTGTTTTGTTTGCAAAAAATGCTCGATGTTTCTGATAAAACTGCGCATACATAAACTTGCAGGCCTTTGACGATAATCAGTAAAACTTTGATTTATTTGAACAATGTCATGGATGACGACCGAGATAGTTCCCGTTGTGTAAGATATCTTGTTGTTTGTTCATTTTTGCAGGGTCGTTATCCTTAAGGCATTTGCTAGAGATGTATCCTCGGCAGGATCATCATACCCCAGTTAAATCCCCACAGGAAGGAGATGGGTACTAGAGACTCATTCGTCCCCGGCAGGTGGAGTCTATGCATCTCCATATCCCCGGCCAGGGTAAGATACACAGGTTGAGTGAGCAGTTAAGTGTGTGCACTTATCCCTAGCAGTTGAGCAGTACACATTTAGTTCTAGCAGATTGTCTGTGTGCACTTGTTCCTCAGCTGTTTAGGCCGAGCTCGCCCGTAGAGTGAAATCATCCCCAGAGAGCTGAGTTGATACTTCCCCGCGCAGGTCAGGTAGGTGCCCGTATCCCCAGCAGGTTGTAGGTACACACTTCCTCCTCAACAAGTTGAGACGGGTTTTCGCTCCACAAAGCTTAATCAAGTGATATTGTATCCCCTCAGAATTCAGATTGCTGACTTAATCCCCGAGCATAGGTTGAGGTTGTTTCCCCTATTGCTTATTCCCCGGTGAATTCGGCAAAGTTTGACTTTTCCTCAGCAAAGTAGTGCTACTCCCTAACTGAAGAGGGTTGGTTCATAGATTGTTATTCTATCCCCAGTGGAGTCTGAAGAGAAAGTTTTCTTCCTCAGCTGAGTAATTCCCGACAGGATGGATTTATCTCCAGCAGAGTAGAATATCCGACAGAAAACTCTACTTCCCCATTATAGTCATTTGTTTCCCTAGAGTGTTATTCTGGAAGGCCATTCAGGGCTCTAGTTAGTTGAAGTTACTCGCAGTGTTGATGGTTATCCGCTACAGAGTGGTTGGTTCCCTAAAATGTTATATTCTGATAGGCCATTCAGGGTTGATTTCTCCAGTAGAGTATGATTAACCTCGGTGTTTGGTTGTGCTTTCCCCACAGAGTCGTTGATTCCCGGCAAGGTTAGATCCGTTTCCAGTGTCTGGTTGTCTTTCCTCAGCCAAGTCATTTGTTCCCCACAGAGTTGTATCCTGGAAGGCCATTCAGGGCGTTTATCTCCGACAGAGTAGAATGGCTGTTTAGCGTGTGGTTCCGTTTTCCCAAGCCGAGTTGTCTATCCCCCTAGAGGGTTGGTGTTTTGGAATGCCATTTAGGGCATTTTTCTCAGCAGATTTTAATTTGAATCCCCAGCGGAGTAGATTCCCGTTCTTGTCAGAACATTGTTAATCAGGGATATCCTTTTGCAGGAAGCCATCTAGGGCTTGTTTCCCCAGCTTAAGCCCAATGGTAATTGGCATGCTTTGTTTTCCCCAGCAGGGTGGTGTTTTCTCTTCAGCATTTATTTTGCTGATTCAGTTCAGTTGCATCTGCATTCGTGCATTGCATCTTCAAATGCATAGCACTTCCAATTTGTATGGAGCATTAAGCCATATTCAAACATATGCATCTGAAATATAAGCCAGGTTGTTACCTCTTTGCTTTTAGGTGTTTCTCCAACCAGTGATTGATATTCTGTTGCCCGTATGGTGTTTAAACCATGGAAATTCTCGCCAGTCCGCGTGGTATCCTGATCCTGGCTTACATTATTCCCCAGCAGTGTCGCCCGACGATGGTCGGCAGCATTCTTCATTAACCCGTGTGGTATCCAGACCCCAGTTAATGATATTTCTTGAGCCTGTGTGGTATCCAGACCCCGGCTTCTACCGTTGTATGTTCATTAGCATGTGCAGCATCCAGGCCCTGGTTAATGATTGTTTCATTAGTAGGTGTGGTATTCAGACCCTGATTAATGATGCTTCCAGAAAGCTCGCGTGGTATACAGACCCCGACTTTCACCGGTTTTATTGGCTCAAGCCCGTGCGGTATCTAGACCCCGGCTTCCTCCAACTTATCCTATCGGCATGTGTGGCATCCAGGGCCTGGCTGATATTACTTCCATTGGCATCTGAGGTATCCAGACCCTGGCTAGTGATGGTTTATTTCTATAGCTTGTGCGGTATCCAGACCCCGGCTTCCTCCGGTTATTTCTTGAGCCCGTGTGGTATTCAGACCCCGGCTCACACCGTTTGTTTCATCGACATGTGCGACATTCAGGCCCTGGCTAGTGATCGTTCTCGTTAATCTGCATGGTATCCAAACCCCAGTTAATGACGTTTCCATTGGTATGTGTGATGTTCAGATCCTGACTAATGATTATTTCTTGAGCCCGTGTGGTATCTAGACCCCGGCTCACACCGTGTGTTTCCTTGGCATGGGCGGCATTCAGGCCCTGGTTAATGATTATTCCATTAGTATGTGCGACATCCAGGTCGTGGCTAGTGATGTTTGTCAGAGTGTGTGTGGTATCCAGACCCCAGCTCGCATTGGTTTTTCTCAAGCACGTGCGGTATCCACACCCTGGCTAGCGTGAATTTATCTTGCTGGTATGGTGTTCAGACCATGGCAATGTGATATTGTTTCTCTAAGTCCGTACAGGTATCCAAACCTCGACAACAACCCTTTGATAAATGTGTTCATCTTATCATATGCTCCCCAAGTGGACTCCTAATAGAGTTACTTGGTTAAGTTTCTTTTGTTTCCCCGCTAGAGTTACTTGTTTAAGTTTCTCCTTGCTACCCCAAGCAGAATTTTTTGGATTCCTGATGGTGATATAAGATAGTTCTTTCCGAATTCGTGTCGTTTCCTACGCGTTAGCAGAGGTTCTCCCGGTTACGTGCCGAGGGGTGGATTGGTAATCAGTTAGCTTGTTACCGTTGCATCTATTATGCAGTCATTTCTGGAGATTTTATCCCCGAAGGGGTTTGCAGTTCTATTTCTGCAGTTGGCAATTTTCTGGGTTCGTTGGTATTCAACCGTCTTTTACCTTGATTGTTTAAAATTTGTTCTCTTTTCACCCAGTCAGGTCCAAGTCGTTTGAATAGGGACAACTGTTGTACCACAAAATTTGCCCAACCTTTTTTTCTTTACTTGGCTTGTGTTTCATTTCATTTCTCTAGCATCTTTGCATTGCATAGCTTGGTTGTTTGTAGGGGATCAAGAGATGTGTGCATCTCAAGAGAAGGTTATCAAGGATTCCTAGCTCAAGCAAGAAGGCTTAGTTCAAATCATCTGAGGATTACAAGCTCATGGATATGGATAAGATATGATGGAGAATCTCATTGAGTGCTTTTGAAGCTATTGTGGAGCTCATCTAAGTGATTATATCATGTGCAAGAGGTTGCAGTCAAGGGTTGCATCCCTAGGGTTTCATCTGTCTAATGCAAAGTCAACTAGGGACTTGAAGGTGTTTGAGACCTAATTCCAAGTCATTAGAGTCATGGATAGTTGTGTTGAGACATATAGAATGTTATTTCAAGATCTAATCAAGGAGAATCAAGAGTGTGAGAAGTTAATAAATTAGGGTTTCAGAGGTTGTCAGTGTAAAATCCCTTGTTTAGTGCCTGACTTCAAGACCACATATCTCAAGATACAAGTGTAATATTGTCGGAACTGCGAAAAACAACCGGCGGAAAAAACAGAAGAGTCGCCACTTTCTTTATTTATCCCAAAGAGAGGGAAAGGAAATGATCAGAAAAACCTAACAAAAAAGGGAAAGACAAGGTCATCGCAACCATGTCTGGATTCGGGAGTCGGTTACGCAAGGGGAAGGTATGAGCACCCCTCACGTCCGTCGTAATCGAAGGGATCCCTGCATTGTTATCTATCTAAAAAGGGTGTGTTGATACTATCTACGCTAAAGGCTCAGGGACAAAAGAAAAAGAAAAGAGAAGTGACTCGGCAGAGCATCGCCGCTCTGTGCCTAGTACTCCCTCGTGCAATGGGAAAGTCAGAGTCAACGTAGTTCGACTAACTACGGGTGAAAAGGGGAGACGGTTGCTCACCAAGACATCGTGTCTTGTGCCTACGTACTTTCATCTGGCATGAAAGATCAGAGCAAATGTAGTTCGGGCTAAAAGGAACACCGATTGTTTCAAAAGTTTTTTAGGCCCGAGTAGGGTTAACAAGTAGTTCTAGCAGTTTGGTGTATGCAGCTCGACCATTGGAGACTTAGGCGCTACCGTTTGCGGTAGAACTAGAAGTTAACGACACTCTGTTTGTGAAAATATTTTCCTGATTAAGAACCCCAAAGGGAAAAAGGTTTGAAGTGTTTTTGTGTTTTTTAGAGAAGAAGTGTTTTGAATTTGAGTGTTTATAATGTATGTTGTACTAAAGTCTAAAACCTAGGATCGAATGCGTCGCATATCGTCCTAAGGACGTATACTAAACACTCTAGACAATTGAGAGGTGGCCCCTCAATCACCATTTCCCAAGTATAAGGCTCATGGCACAACATTTATTATCCTTATTAAGTATGTTAAGATTGTTTGAAGATGAGAAGAGGAGAAAGGGCCACTAATAGGGGACTAATTCAATCTTAAAAGTTATCATGCAAAGTGGACTTAAAGTTTGGATTCAAAAGGGAGCTACCTAATGTTATCATGCATGTTTAAAACCCTAATGTCTATCATAACCTCTCTAGGTTAGAAATCCTAAGGGAAGAAAGACAAAAGAAGAAGAGGAAACAACAAAAGAAACATGCAAATGAAAGAATGCACACGTTGAATGCACAAGTAGAATGAAAGTGGGAGGAAAATAGTGTGGGGGAGTAGCCTCCACAAGCTCATCTCAACCAAGCATGCATATGAGAAATGAAAAGAATAAAGAAGAATAATAAATGCACAAGAAGAAATCACACATAGGGAGAAATCACACAAACAAGGCAAACATGTCACATATGGAAACCCTAAATGGAAGCAACAAAAGAAACACACAAATGAACAAGCAATGAACATAATTTTGACCTAAAACTGAACATGCAGCAAGCTCAACATGTCTAACATGTGAAACAAGAAGAGTTGAGAGCTTAATGGATCCAAAAAGGTCATTTCCAATTCAAACTAGGTCATGCACTTGTATGAACCTTCCTTGGAGGTAACTTGACTTGCAAGTTACCTCAAAATTAGGAAAATGGTTCAAAAATAAACAAATAAAATGCACAAGAAAGCTAAACATGTTGGCAAATAGAGGCCACAAGCACAAGGAAAATATTCCCTCAAAGCACCATCAAAAGAAAAAATTCATTTAGATGTACCACTTTGAAATGGGAGAAACAAAGGAAAAAAGAAAAGCCACAAAAGTCAACCCAAAAGTCAACAAGCCAGGGGCAAAATGGTCCTCAAAAATTGATCAACTCATCATTAAGATGAGGATCAATTTTCATTCATTGGATCAAAAATAAATGAGAGAAACAAATGCAAGAACAAATAATGCTACAATTTAACTCATTTAAAACAACTCCAATATCTAATTCCTTTTTAAATTGAAAATAAAATCAAAAAATAGAATAAAAATATCCTAAAAATAAAGGACATCTTAAAGTTCATGAAAAATATTTTTTTTGAATTTTTAGAACAATGGAGCTATTTATATGATTTAAATTGAAAACAGAATAAAAGAAAATAAGAAGAAAAAGAAAAAACATTGGTTCAAATAGCAATGAAATGCAGTGCAAAATGAGAATGGGCCCAGCAGGGGGGCGTGCATAGCAAGCGAGATCCAACCCAAAACAATAAAACAAAAACTCTGGTGATCAAGCGTGCAAGAGTCAAACAAGGGAGCATGGTGGAAATCATTGTAGATCACATGATCAACTAGTATGCAAATCATGAGGCTTAGAGCGTGCCAGCACATTAATGAGAATTTGAATATGATTACATGCATTCAGTCAAAGCAAGAACACCGTGTTTCTTAATCCTGTCCGTGAGTGTGAAAAGTATGCAAATCGTGTGGTCTAAAATGCGACACCACATCATCTTCTTCATAAAATTGGGAGGGAAACAGGTGGTGGCGGGACTGCAACTCCGGTCATCTTCTTCGCAGCTCTGGCCACCATGAAAACAACAAAAACACCCAGGCAACAATTCTTCACCATTTTGGACAAACTTTATATGAAAATTAATCTAGAGATCACGAGGATCACAAATCCAGTATCCAAACTCCTTAATAATGCATAACAAAGTCAACTCGAAGCCAAACATATTTGTACATCAAGAACAAAAGTTCACCAAACTCACTCAATTTTGTGCAAACATCATCTACATGTTATGGAGATCACAGATCAAGCAAGAATTAAGCAAGAACACTCAAGAACAAATCAATCCAAGTCCAAACAGTTTGGAGCTCATAACATCAACCATCACAAATGCCAGTTTGTTTTAGTTATTAATGATCTACATGTTTCCTAGGTCTCAAGTATGCAAAGAAGATACCTAGTAGAGAACTTCCACTGAGCCTTCAACTCTTGATGAAGCTTGAAGATAAATGTCCAGAATCACTCCACAAACTTCAATAAAGCTTTTTCAATCCACAATTTAGCTTGAAATGGCTTGGATCTCAGAATTTGAATTTTGAATTTTCTTCACTTTTTCCAAATGCTCTAGCTCCAATTATGCTTCCAATTCGTGTTCTCCTGATTTGTGAATGATAAAAACCTTTTATGTGATGGATTTGAATCATAATAAAGCCCAATGGTAGCCCCTAGAGCCCAATTGCAAAACCAACTTTTCTTCACTTTTTTACTTGTTCAAGTGCACGAAAATGCCTCCACTTTGCCTCCAAAATGCTTCAAATCATCTGCTGGTAGTATATGGAGTATGAATGGCTGTGATTTAATCCTTGTTTGATCTCCATGGTTGATATTGATTGTGTAACTTAAGCTTGAAGTAAGCTTGAAAATGGCTCATCAAAACATACCAAATTCAAATTCTGAAATTGCCAATGTGCTTAAAACATGTTTCGCACTCAAAATATGTACCTACCTGCACAAAAATGATCCATAATGATTTAATTCCAAATTTGCCCTTTTAATCTATTTCCATGAAAATTCCTCCACCAATTCTCCATTCCAACCTAAATCCATGACTTCTCAAAGTTTGATTGAACAAGTGACACCATTTGGAGCACATTTGATGTTGGAAAAAACTCCATTTGAAGTGTGCAAGTTGGTGAAATGGACCTATAATCTCACTTTCCCAAAATACCCCTGACTTGCAAGCCTCATAACTTGAGTTCTACAAATCATATGAAAGACTTCTAGTACTCTTTGGAAAGCTAAGATCATGAGGGTCAACTTTCATGTTCATAAAAAGTTGAGGAGAAACATCCTTCTAGGTAAAAAATGGCTTGGAAGTTGGTTGACTTTTGTTGACCAAAATCACATTCATCTGATGACCTGTAACTTGTCTGCATCATAACTTGAGTTCTATAAATCCAATAAAAAACTTCTAGTACTCAAAAGAAAGCTAAGAACATGATCTACAAGTTTCATGTTGGTCAAAAGTTGAGATGAAACTTTTATCTTGAGAACGATAGTCTTGAAGTTGGGAACTAAACAGGAGATTTTACACTGAGAACCCTAATTTAGTAACTTCTCACACTCTTGATTCTTGATGAATTGATCTTGAAATGATATATTAGCTACCTCAACACAACATCCCATGACCATAGAGACTTGGAATTGAGTTTTAATCTCCTTCAATTTCACAGTTGATTGGGGATTAACCAGATGAAAACCCTAGATGCAACATTCTTGACTGTGGCTTCTTTCACATCACACAACAACTTGAATAAGCTCCAACATGAATTCACAATCCTCTAATGATCTTGAACTGGCCTCCAAGTTAGGAGCTGACCCACATACATTCATCAATCCTTTCACAAGACTATTGCCCACTTCTAGATGACCTGATGACCATTCAAACTTGAGTAACACCCCATGCTTAGGCTTAACACTCTGAGTAGACTCCTCTTGCTAGGCACAACCTCTTGATCCCCTGTTCAAAGAGAAATGTTATGCAATGCAAATTCTAGAATAAAATGAAATGAAACAAAATCCAGCCAAAGAAAAAAAAAGTTGGGCAAATTTTAGGGTGCAACAAATATCACTTTGATGCAAACAAGATACTTGTAGAGAATGTTTTTAGCTTTCTTTTGAGTACTATAACTCATCCATTGGGTTTGTGAAAATCAAGTTATGATGTTGACAAGTTAGAAGTCTCAAATGAACCATATTTTCAGTCAACCAACTTCCAAGGCACTTTTGACCTAGAATTATGTTGCTCCTCAACTGTTGATGAACATGAAAGTTGTTCCTTATGATCTAGGATTTCCAAAAAGGCCTAGAAGTCCTTCATCTCATTTGTAGAACTCAAGTTATGAGGCTTGCAAGGCAGGGGTATTTTGGGAAAGTGAGATTATAGGTCATTTTCATTATAGGTCCTTTTCATCCACTTATGCATTTCAAATAAAACTTTGATCAACATGAAAGTTACTCTAAATGGTCTTAATTTCATCATGGAAAACCAAATTGTCATAAGTTATGCAATGATTAGGAGATTGGTGAAGAAAATCAAGTGAATTTGAAATTAAAGTCATGAATTCAATTGAATTAGTTTTGGAACATTTACATGCCATATTTGTGCTTATTTTGATTCACATTTGTCCAACAAGCAAGATACACCAAAAAGTTTTGAGGTATGAGGTGAAATACACGTCAATTCAAAGCTTACTTCAAGAAGAAGTTTCACATCAAATCTCCACCATTGGATCAAATTAAGGCTTAATTTCCATCCACATGATCAATTCACCTTGCCAGCAGTTGATTTAAATCAAATTCAAGGGGAATTAGAGGGAAATTCACGTGTGCATGAAGCTTGCATTTCAACTTTGGGCATTTTGAAATTACACTCCAATAAGGCCATGTTGGGCCTCCAAATCATTCCAAATCCATTACATAAAAGCTCCATATGAAGTTTGAGCTCTCATTCATGCAAATTCGTGGAGGGAGAGCATAGTTGCAGTTTGAAAATTCAAGAGCAATTCCAAAATCGTGAATCAGAATTGAAGCAAATTTAAGCCAAGTCAAAGTAAGCAGCATCTTCCTTGAACTTCATAGAGTGATTCTGCACGTTTTTGCTTAAGCTCAACACCAATTGAAGCTCCACCGAAGAGACTCCGTTAGGTAAGCTTCTGGCTCAAAATTCTCTCATGTTATAGATCTAATCCATGCCATTTTTGTTGCAATCTGAAGACCTACACTTGTAGGAAAATTCTGGATAGTTTATTGATGTGTTTATAGCAATTTCAGTTTTGAGCATGAATTTTCAATCGTTCGATTTGCTTTGTGTGTGCATGATACATGAATTTTGAGCTTGGATCTGTAATCTACATGAGTTCCTCTTTCAATTGATATATAATTTCATGTTGTTTGGTGATGTTTTGAACCTGCAACTCCAGCAGTCTTGCCGGAGAAGATGACCGGAACAGTGGTTTTGTCGTCTGCTTTGACTTACCACCTCAGTTAAGTTATGCGCTGCGTTTTGATGTGGCTGGCTTGGTTTTTTGTTTGGGCCTCACACGCGCTATTCATACCCCCTCCCAGTCTGGCCCAAGGACTTGAACTGCAATCCTTACTGTTTGCACCATTTTAATTAATTGTTTTATTTTATTTTATTTTTTTTTGTTGTTTTGATTTAATTCTTTTAAAAATACCTCCAAACATTGGAAAATTCCATAAAAATATTTTTAGGACACCTTAGGGTGTTAGCTAGTTTTTGGTATTTTTTATTTTCATTTTTGGTTTATTTTTCAATAAAAAAGGGAATTAAATGTTTGGAGTTGTTTTTAATTGGATTATTTCTTGTTCTTGCTTGTTCATGGCTAGTTGCTTAATCAATTCTTATCTCCAATGATTGAAACTTTTTTCTCATACCAATGATGAGATGAATAGTTTTATAGGATGATTTTGCCCCTTGTTTAGTTCATTTTGGTTTGACTTTGATCCCATTTTATTTGACCCTCGATAACCCTCCTTCAAAGTGGTGCATCCTTGTGAATCAAATTCTTTGATGATGCTTTGAAGTGACTTTGGTTGTAATATTTTGGCCTCTGGTTGCCAACTCTTTGATGTTTCCTTTGAGATTTTATTTGGATAATTTTGAGCCTTTTTCCTATTTTTGAAGCAACTTGCAAGTCAAGTTACTTCTAAGGGTGGTTCATACAAGCACTTGACCTAGTTTGAAAGGGAAATGACTCCTATGGATCCCTTGAGCTCTCAACTCTTGTTGATTCATACTTATAACATGTTGAGGTATTTGAATTCTCATTTATAGGTCATAAATTTGTTTGATGCTTGTGCTTGAGTTGCATTCTTTAAGGCTTTTCATTTGAAGTCCAAATGTTGAAGTTTCTTAAGACCTAGGTCTTTTGCCTTGCCTATGCTTGAAATTCCCCTTGATGTCTGTGCTTCTTGCTTTGCACAATATCTTCTCTCATCCCCACTTCTGTCCAATGACCTTTGAGTCCCATTTGAGATGGTTTAGTCCCTCCTTTGGAGGAACTTTGAACATATCATGAATGGTGATTCTTTGAGGACTCTTTTGTGTTTTCTTGCATGATTATGGTGTTGCTTATGGTTGAGTTGCCCATTTGAGTTCCTTGTTGTCCTCACATTGCCTCCCATTCTCCCATTTAATCATGACTTCTTCTCTTTCTTTTTGGTTTGCCTTTGGACTTGAGGTCGATGACAAATGGTTGTAGGAATCCCATTTCATCCCACTTTTGTGTGAACTTTGTATGATTGCTTTTGTGTGCATTCTTTTCTTTGTTCTTGCATCTCCTCATATGCATGCTTGAGGTTGAGATGTGCTTGTGGATTCTACTTCCCCACACTTTGTTCCTACCTCACTTTCATTCTAATTGTGCATAACATGTTTGCATACTTTCTTTATCTTTTGCTTCCTTGTTCTTTCTTCTTTGCCATGTTCCCTTAGGACCTCTAAGAGAGGTTATGATAGACCTTAGGTTTGAACCCATGTATGATAACGTTAGGTAGCATTCCTTTTCATCCCAATCATGGGTGAATTTTGTTTGAGAACATTAGGTTGAGTCTTAGTCTCCCTTTAGAGGTGTCTCTCTCTTCTCATCTTCAAACTCTTTCAAGTCACTTAATAAAGGATAATGAATGTTGTACGCTACGAGCCTTAATTATTTGGGAAATGGTGATTGGGGGGCCTCCTCTCAATTTTCTAGAGTGTTTAGCGTATGTCCTTTGGACGATATACGACACATTCGCTCCTAAGTCATAGTCTTTAGTGCAACATGAATTATAAATAATAATCAATGCATTTCTTCTCTAAAAAACACAAAAACAAACTTCAGACTTTTTTATCCTTCGGGATCTTAATTTGGAAAACCTTTTTCATAAAGAGAGTTTTGTTAACTCTTGGTTCTACCGCAAACAGGTAACACCTAAGTCTCAAATGGTCGAGCTGCATACACCTAACTGCTAAAACTAAGTTTTAACCCTACTCGGGCCTAAAATAGTTGAACCAATCTGTGGTCTTTGTTAGCCCGAACTACGTTTGCTCTGATTTCTCGTACCAGACGAGAATACGTAGGCACAAGACGACAATGTCTTGGCGAGCAACCTTCCCCCACCTTCACCCGTAGTTTTCCGAACTACGTTGACTCTGACTTTCCCATTGCACGAGGGAATACGTAGGCATAGAGAGGCGATGCTCTATCGAGTCTCTTTTCTTTTCTTTTGTCCCTGTGGCCTGTAGTTCAGATATATTAACACCCTTTAGATAGACAACAAGTGTGGGTCCCATCGAGTACGACGGACATGACCGGTGTTAATACCTTCCCTATGCGTAACCGACTCCCGAACTCGAGATATGGTTGCGATGACCTGTCTTTTCCCTTTTTCGTAGGTTTTCTCTAATCGTTTCCTTTCCCTCGTTTGGGATAAATAATGAACGGTGGCGACTCTTCTGTCCTTGTCGGACCCTCTTCACAGCGATGCGACACTAACCCACCAAGATTTGAGACAAGTTTCAAGACCTTTTATGAAGACCAAATAAAGCACATGAATGTCCAAAACTTGTGGGAGCATTTTCCCACTTATGTAGTTATGGAGACCTTTTTCAATAAGCAAGATCAAGCTTTACAGAATAGGAGAGCTGAAATCAGGACTATACAGGCTAGACAAAATCAGTAATTTCATAATGATGTTCATGATCTCAGCAGCTACTTCAACTCCAAAACATGTGACTTAAGAGTTTTCAGTTTTAGTTTTAAATCTTATTTTCGTTTCTGTACTCGTATCCAAAGAAGAGTACTAGCTATATATTTAGAATCTTTTTCCCTTGTATTTTTCTTTACTTGAAATTATTGAACTTGTTTGCTGTTGTTTTTATTTTAGTTTTTAATTTGTTACCTTACTAGTGGCATCATGAAAAAGAAAAAAAATCACCAAAAAAAGAAAGAACAAAAGAGATCAACAGTGATGTTACGTTGCAGATGGAAGGTTGATAAAGAAAATGGAAATTGACTACTTGTACTCAATCTCCATATACCTCATCTAATAAGGTTTGCAGCAAAGAATTTCCATTATTTACTTTTCCTTCTTATGAGAGTATCCATGCATTAAACATTTTTTAGAATTTTCACTTTTTATGATTTATAGTCTATTGGTTTGATAAATACACACTGAGGCAGCTTTTTCTGAAAACTCTGAGCCTTTTAAGCCACGTTGTTTCAATATATAATATTTTTTGTTTAAACACTTTGAGCCTTAGTCTTTCATTCAGTGACATATTCATATTATACACCCACTGACTTGTAAGATAATTCTTACCACCCTCTTTGGGGTTAGGTAGAAATAATTATTTTATAATGAAAAATAATAAGTTTATGGATGCTCTTGGAAGTTAGTAACGAATACGTTTATGGTTGGGGTACTAGAGAAATTGGTCAAAAAGAAAGATAGAAAGAATACAAGGCCTTCATTATTGGCATGATTCTATCCTTAGAAATGGGATCCCCCAAATTGAAAGCCAAAAGCGATTCCAAATTAGTCTCCGACCAAGTCTCCCAACAGTACCATACAAAAGAACCCTAGCGTATAAGACACATACAAAAGGTACAAAGTCTATCTTATCGCTTTACTTATTTTGAAATAAAACATGTTCCTTATGAATTAAACTTTGGAGAAGAACTTTTGTCCAAACTCACCAATTCAAAAACAACAAGGTTTAATAAAACAGTGATCTAGAAGACTCTCAGCTTCCCTAACATCGAGGAGGGTGATGTTTACTCCTTGGAAGTTATCCCTGAGTCTAGCTGGATGTCATCCATGATGCGCTACTTGTAGGGGATGAACTCCCGCTATACGAGGGGGAAGTAAGGTGAGTTCAAAAGAAGGCTTCTAAGGACACCATTTTCTTATGAAAGCTTTATAAAATGGGGAGAATGTCTCCGATACTACAGTTTCTGGGTGAACAAGAGACTACCTTGGTACTTGTTGAAGTACATAAAGAAGTTTTTAATAGTCATATTGGCGAAAAAGCTCGCTCCCATAAATTTCTAAAGGTGAGATACTATTGGCCTACCCTAATGATGTGAGACTAGTTCCAGAGGCACACTGGCCTTTATCATGCCCCAGTTGAACTTCCCCAGTCATTGACGTCGCTTTGGCTTTTTTACCAGTGGGGGTGTACATCTTAGGCTTTTTCCCCTAGCGCCAGGCCAATTGAAATTCTTGATAGTAGGAATAAGTTACTTCACAAAGTGGATAGATGTGGAAGTTCTCAAAAAAATTACAAAAGAAAGAGTTCAATGGTTCTACTGGAAGAAAATTATTGGGCTTTATAAAGCCATTGTCTTCGACAACGGGACTCAATTCAACAACGTTATAATCACTGAATTTTGTAGACATTTAGGAGTATAAACAAAGCTCATATCTATTGTACACCCACTAGCCTATGGGTAAGAGGAATCGGCAAACAAGGTAACTTTGGAGGGACTCGAGAAGAAGGTTGATGATGCTAAAGGCTTATGGGCAAAACTCCTCCACGAAATATTGTGGTCATATCATACCACCACTCACTCTACCACCAAGGAAACTCCATTTGTCATGGTATATGGAAAATATGTCATGCTGCTTATAGATATTAACACTCCCTCATGGCGAAGCACCAATTTGATCAAGATGTAAACATGGAAGAATTAGAATGCTCGACGAACTTGATCAATGAATTGAGAGAAGTCACCATGTCCGAGAATTCTTCACCAACATACAACCTTCAGAAGATACAACTCCAAAGTCAAACAAAGGCAGATGCGGGAAGTGAAGGTGATGAAAAAACATACGAAGATGAGGTTGAATTCTCTTAGGTTTTTCTTTCTTTCTGAAAAATCTCTTATCAAATTCTATACACACGGTCTATAATATGAATCTGATTTAAGTGTTTAGCAGCAAATTAAAACACTTCAAAGGTCGGCAGTAAAAAAAGATAGACAAAATAAATTATCCTAGTTCGTCCAACAAATCGAGAGTAATCCAGTCCCCTTGCACTTCCAAGGGATTTCATTATAATAAAAACTAATTGTTACGGTGAAAATTAGATATCAAGCCATTAAATTAACTTGAATCTTAATTCTTTTACAACCGAACTTTATTTTATCCAAAGGAAAGGTCTAAAGAAAGAAAAACCCTTTTCGCGATGTAACGACAATGCTAAGAGATTTGGGGATCGGGGGTTGGTTATACCTAGGGAAGGTGTTAGCACCCTAAGCATCTGTAGTACTCTACAGGAACCTTTTGTCTGATTGCTTGCTAAGTTTGTGAAATGTGCTATGGTTTGGGGTTAAGGTATAAGTTGAAACCTAAAGTTATACACACTAAGTTTGCTCGCAAAGACATCACATCTTCTGCCTACGTATCCTAACTAGGATAGAACCAGAGCAATCATAGATCACCTCACTAGGGTTTAAGAACACTTGATTATGATCAAGGTTCCAAGGGGAACAAACATGACAATGTTTGTGTGGAGTTTGACAAAACTCCCTAATCTAAATTGTAACACTCAAAAGGGGAAGTAAGAAATCATGACGATGATTCTTACGTAGAGTTGACAAACTCTATCCTAGGGTTCTAGTTGAAGAACACTCCTAGTACAGGTGGGTTTCTTAGACTTAAAGCAAAGTCTAATGATTTCTAAACTAAGGTTAAAGGGACTTAACAAAGTCAAGGGATGGTGAATGAACTATCCATGATACAGGGGTCAATGGAAAGATCTTTTCCTTTGGAAAGAGAGGGGGGAGGCAACTGGGATGAGAGCTAACAAGCTTCATCACTTGGGGAAAGAAAACATTAAGAAAAGTATCAACATGATAAAGATACATACATGGTGACAACCATTAAATGAGCATGTGAAATGATAAAATAAAGACGCATTGATGACAATCAAAGCAGTTGATTAAGCAGGAAGTGTGACGACAGATCGAGCTTAAGAAAATTCAACAGGGAGGACAAAGCAAACATGGTAACAACCAAAGAATAAATCCTAGCATGTTAACTAACATTTAAGGATATGAATGCAAGCAAGTATCACAAACAATCACAAATATAACAAGAGAAAATTCATATGCATACGCGAAAACGATCACAAAACTTACTTAACTTGCACATAGCAAAAAGGGATGAAAATTTAGGCAAACATGGAATTTAAAAATATGGCATGAAAGTAAAGATAAAAATAGAAACAATGAAAAAAGAATGGGTGACAAATGATAAATATTGAAAGAGATATGAATTTTTGAAGTTTGGTAAAATAAATGGAAAAATGTCAAAAGGGTTGCCCTCCTCAGGGGTCGAACCCAGGTTCATGTAGTGATAGGCGCATTTAGTGACAAGTTGATTACCATTGGGGTGGTTGTACATCCAAGTACAAATGCCACCCCATAAATATATATGGGAAACATTCATGGCAGGCTGGGCACAAAGCAAGCAAAAACTTGGATTTGCATTTTCATTGTAACTTTCTCAAATCTTAATGGATTTTCACAAACTTTAGGTCTAGATTTCATAGAAAATCACAAAGAACATGATGGTGGCATTGGTTTTTTTTAGATAATGCACACAAATAAAAATTCGATAGCAGTTGCAAATGGAAGTATGTGATGTGCATTTTGAGATGAGGATCACATTCCAGTCAGTTTCAAGTCCAAATAGTCATGCACACATACTATATATATGCTACTAAGGGAATCTAAACATATAATGGCATGCAAAACAGACTCTAATAAAAAATTATGTTCAACTTGCTATTTTTAACATGAAGATGCATAATGAGATGAGAGTCCAATTCCAATCATTTTCTGATCAAACCAAGTACACACATACTATGAATATGAGGATGAATGAAATTAACAAAGAATAGGTTCAGAACAGCTCATAGTAAAAAGTAATGATTGAGATGCAAGTAGCATTTGTGAAGTGCATGAGACTGTCCATTTTCAATTCCAAACAGGTTCTAATCAAACAAAACAAATACATACTCTATATACATGTTATTGAGTGGCTTCAAGCAAGAAATAAGATCCAAAAAAGACTGTCATGGAAAGTGACCAACAAGTTGCAATTATGGCATGTTCAAAGCATGAAGACATTCAAATTAAGTTTCAGGCACTTTTTGATCAGTTAAACTATGCACACACCTCTCAAATATGATAACAAACATGTTTAGGCATGAATTTGGTTTCAAAACAAACTGAGGCAAAAAATGAAGAGCAAGCTGCCACTTTGGTATTTTGCAATGCAGTAGGATTTTCAAAATTAGTTCTATGCACATCTACACCAAATAAATCACTCACACATCTTGCATACATGTAAACAAGTGAGTTTAAACAAAGACAATGGTTCAAAACAGGTCTGTTATGAGAAAATGATATGCAAGCTGTGATATTGTGCTTTGTACATTCATCAAAACATTCAAATTAGTTTCTGGTCATGCTTAACCCAAATCAGTTGCACACACAAGTCATAAATGCATAATTAGATGATTCTAAACTCAAACTTAAACCAACTCTAGCCTGTAACCAAAACTAACATGTCTATGGCATTTTGTGAATGAATAAGCAAACCAGATGGAAACAGCTCTAAATAACCTTACATATCCAACATAAACATGATTTCAAAAGTGCTCTAATTCAACAAACAGCTGCATCTCAGTTGTAACAAGATTTGACATATGACATGAAAATGACATTTTTCAATACTACCACAAGCTCAAAAATGCCAAACATGATATTATGAGATAAAGGATGAAGTGGACTATCTACATACCTCTAGTAGACTGTATTGAGTAGATTAAAACACCAAGAAACCCAGAGGAACTTCAAATGCACCTAGCTTTGGAGATTTCTTCTTCTTGAAGCAAGAATGCAAACTTCAAGACAGTTGGAGAAATAAACTCCACCAATGATCCTCAATGCTTTGGACAGTTGAGAAATGATATATGTGAGGTGTTTGAGTGGTTAGGACATCAAGCAAATGCCTAGAACAAGTTTTGACAGATTTTGTGGCTTTTGGTCAAAGTAACTTGGTATGGGAGTTGACTTTTTGAATGGTGAGGTTTTTGAGTGGTCTAAGATCTTGGACACCTTCTATATCATATTTAGAGATTTTGTGGATGATTGTTGGGGAGTTTGAGTCTAGAGAAATGATTTTGGCAGCAATTGTACCAAGACAGATTTTGGTGGTTTTTGGTGAAAATGTGATTTTGTGATTTTGAAGCAAAGTGTGCAAGAGCAAAGGCTTGAGCTTTCTTTGGTTTTTTAGAGTAGATATTGTGTACGTTATGAAGTGGTGAGGGCCTCTATTTATAGGCAAAGCCATGGAGTGGGCAGATTTGGAGATTTCCTTCATATGAAGGAAAGACTTGCTTTTTGGATCAAACCTCCACAAAGAGGTTTCCTTGGCTGGTAGATAAGCTCTAAAGTCAAGCTTCATGATGAGTTTGAAGTGGCTAAATGCAGGCTAGAATGCATAGGTTGATGGCTGGTTCAGATTTGTCTTTCCACCTCATGCTTGCCATTTTCACTTTAAGTGCAAGTTGTAAAGCCACTTGCAAGCCCACTTGCAAACTTGGCTAATTCCATTTCCTCTGCATTTTCATTGTACTTCCATGCTACAAAGTCTCTACACATCAGATAAAACATGTTTCAAAAGCTGAGATTGGCCCAATTGATCAAAGGAATGATTTTTGAAAGTTTGTCAATGTGGGACTCAATTGTGAGAACACCAACTTGCCATAACCATAACTCTCAGCTCACAAATCCTTTTGAGATGTTCTAATACTTTTTAGAAAGCCATCAAATATCTCTAAAACATTCATGTTTTCATGAGTTTCAAATTTTCAAAGGATCTTGGCCAAAAAATCTCTCAAAGTTGCTAAAAAATGAACTTAAAAGTGAAATTTCTCTAAGTCTTTTTCCCTTCTCAAAATGAATTTGATCATAACTCCAAATCTATGCATTTTCTGATCATGGGCAACTTAGGGACTTTTGTAGGATTTGTCAAGAGCTTTCTAATGAGCTTTGAACCACTCCATTTGGATGTGTGGTTAAGGAGTTATGGTTTAGCCCCTTTCAAAACCCTAATTTCCCGATTTTTCAATTACTTCCTCATCCTTGATCCAATGGTCATGAAAATTGATAGGCAAGTGCAACATGATATAAGGAAGATTTTTGATTCACACTTTGAAGCCCAATTCCTTAAAGTTGAAGAGTTGACTTTTCGGTCAACTGTATGATCGATCGGTGACTACCGAGTCGCCAGTTGACACTCTGGACCTCCTGAGACTTTGATACTTCTTGAATGAGCTTTATTAAGTTATATGAACTTCATGGATCATAATCCCACCATCAAAACACCTTCCAACACCAAAGTCAAACTACAGTTGACTTTTACCGGTCAAAAAACCCTAATCGGGTGCCCTGAAATGCACTGTTCTTGATTCTGGGGTAACAACCTCAAATTGGATTCTCAGTTAACCTTGCATAGCATCCTTGATCTTGTCTCATGATTGAATTATCCTAAAACTTGGATTGATCACAAACCCTGAAGCTTCAATTTGACTGTACCCAACCCTGATTCATCTGTAACTTGACAAAGCCAAACTTGCATTGGGTTAAGGTTAGGTAATCCATGAGTATGCTCCTAAAATGATAATGAGAATCTAAGGGGTCAAAATTTGGGGTGCAATAGTTGCCCCTATTTAAATATCTTCACTTAGATGGAACTGATAGATGACAATCCTCGTAGAATCGCAGTGAAAGGTATTTAAATATAGAAAAACCAAAAATTTTGTCCCTTAGATCCGATGATATGCAAAAGGACAGGTCATGCCATGCCATGAATTTTAAATGATGCCTTATGATGCTTGGATGCAAGACATATGCAGAGGACAGAAAAACAAAACAACGAGTAACTACTCGTGGGACCTGGTTATGTGGATCTGACACTGGGGAAAACCGAGGTATAACAATCAATAGTTCAAACATGACTAGTGATAACTGAGAGGAAAATTTCACATGAGGATGCAAGAATTCCAATGAAGATGATAATCTCGCTGAGGAAGAGCAAACACTTCACTGGGAGAGAAGTAGATTCCCACCGGGGAAAAAGAGCGATTCTATACTGGGGAAGTGAAGAACCAGAGACATGAACCTCACTGGGGATGATCAGATGAGGAACTTCCTATAGTGAAGAGTTCAAACGGGATCTTCGGGAATGGACTAGAAAGAAGACCAAAAACCCTGGGGATACTAGTGACGACTTGATCTACGAGACTTATCTGGGGAGAAAGATTTCACTAGGGATAATGATGTCACCCAGTTTTAACAGATGGTTCAAAATAGTGCTAGTAACCACTAGACTTTTCGGAGGTAATGGTAACGACCAACCTGAGATAATAACAAATGAGACTTCTCAAATCCAATCGGTAATACATAGGATTTCGACTGGGGAAATTGGTGACGACCAAATTTCAAGCAATGCCAGTAACTACTGGACTTAAAGGAGATTGGTAACGACCAAGTCTGGGTACCAATGACGATTGGATTTCAAGTAATACCAGTTACGACTGGACTTTAAAAGAAAACATGGTGCCGACCAAATCAAGGTATATCAACACATGTGGTTATGAGAATTCTAGCAAGCTACTAGGCTTTAGCTGGGGAGGTTGGTAACGACCAAACCAAAAGATACCAATAACTATTGGATTTCAAGTGACGCCAGTTACGACTGAACTTCATGGGGAAGGTTGGTAACGACCAACAAGATACCAATGCCAATAGGATTTTGAACATCTGCCAGTTACGACTGGACTTAAACGGAAAATCAACTAGTAACGACCAGACTTCACAGGGGATTTGCTAGTGACGACTAGACTTCAGAGGGAAAAAGTTGGTAACGACCAAACCAAAAGATAATAATGAGTAAAGTTAAGACAATGCCAGTTACGACTGGACTTTAAAGGAAAATATGGTGACGACCAAAAGAATACCGATAACAATTGGATTTCGAACATTGCCAGTTACGACTGGACTTTAAAGAAAAAAGGTGGTGACGACTGAATCAACAGATACCAACGAGTGGAATTAAGACAATGCCAGTTACGACTGGTCTTAACAAGAAATATGGGGACGACCAAAAGAATACCAATAACGATTGGCTTCTAAAACAATGCCAGTTACAACTGGACTTTAGACGGAGATTCACTAGCAGTGATTAGACATTCACGAGGAATCAACAGATAGCACACCGAACCCGAGAGACAAAATGAATCACACTGAAACCAGGCTGAATGGTATATGAAGTTTTGAGAATAAACCCAATCCTAACGGGGAACAGAGCTTTTAAACCAGCTAGTCAGAGATGACAAAGTAAATTCAAACAAATGCTCAGAAATCTTCTACTGGGACGAGCCCTCACATCATCATAAGAAGTTCTTGAGAGACAGTCTTCAAGCTTGATAACCACACTTGACCAAAGGAAAATTAGCAATTCAACTTGCTTACACTTCACCAGGGAGTGTGATAGGCTTGTGTATTAAAGTTTCTGCTACCCTGAGGTTTCGGGGAAGTATGATTCTCCTCGATTCTTTTCCATGAGTTGGAGTTTTTACGTTTGTTAATCTTTTCAAGTTTTGTCCAATAATTTGACCCCTATGCTTTCAAAATTATCGTTGATCAACAAATAATATTTTGCATAACAAAGAAAATAAGGGAAGATAAATTTGCAAAAGAAAGAATGGCTCAAAACTGATTTTATTCAAGAATGAAATCTTCCAAATGACAAAACTCCATAGAAATTTTACAGGTGAAAAATGGCAACGTGGACAAGGTTACATTGAATCCCATGACCAAACTATCCCTAAAGACTAAAACTCCCCAAAATCCTCGCTTCTGACAAGAGCGATTGGAGTGAATTCTTGTAGGATCTTCTGCGGTAGTGACAACTCATCTGATACAGTGAAATGCCTTTGTCCCTAACTTTTGCCTGGATCGCCCTTTCGGGTTTTCGATCCACCGGGACGTTCATTTTTGCCTAAGCCGCCCTTTCGGGTTTTCAACTTAGCGAGCTCTTATTTTTCTTTTTCTTTTTCTCTTTTTTCTCTCTCTTTTTCTCAACCCTAACTTTTGCATAAGCCGTTCTTTTGAGTTTTCGACTTATCGGGTTCTTTTAGGCATAATATTTTCGTATTGCATCAGAATTCACTGGATGAGTAAGTTGCTCTCCATCCATGGTAGTGAGAATCAACGAGCCTCTTGAGAAGACTGTTTTCACAACAAACGGGCTGTCATAATTAGGCATCCATTTTCCCCGTGCATCTTTGTGAACTGGTAAAATCTTTTTGAGTACAAGCTCCCCTTCTCGGAATTCTCGGACACGAACTTTCTTGTCAAAAGCCCTCTTGATCCTTTTCTGATATAACTGACCATGACACATCACCGACATGTGCTTCTCGTCGATAAGATTCAACTAATCAAACCTTTCTCTCACCCATTCTGCTTCTTCAAGCTTGATCTCCATTATGACTCTCAAAGAAAGTATTTCGACCTCAATAGGAAGTACCGCATCCATTCCATATACCAAAGAAAAGGGGGTTGCCCCTTTTGAAGTGCGGACGGACGTTCTGTACCCATGCAAGGCAAATGGTAGCATCTCATGCCAATCATTGTAAGTTTTCACCATCTTTTGCAAAATCTTTTTGATGTTTTTATACGCAGCTTCTACAGCTCCATTCATCTTGGGACGATAAGGAGAAGAATTGTGATGTTCAATTTTGAAGTCATCGCACAACTTTTTCATGATTTTGTTGTTCAAATTGGTACCATTGTCCGTTATGATTCGGCTCAGAATTCTGTAACGACAGATAATCTCCTTCTTGATAAAACGGGCCACCACTTGTCGAGTAACATTAGTGTAGGATGCGGCTTCAACCCACTTCATGAAATAGTCAATAGCAACCAGAATAAATCGGTGTCCGTTAGAAGCTTTTGGCTCAATTGCCCCAATCATATAAATACCCCACATAGAAAAAGGCCACGGTGATGACAACACATTTAGCAATGTCGGAGGTACGTGCATCTTGTCCGCATAAATCTGACACTTGTGACATTTCCTGGCATATTGAATACAATCAGTTTCCAAAGTCACCCAGTAATAACCATCCCTCAAAATCTTTTTAGACATAGCATATCCATTGGCGTGAGTGCCAAATATTCCCGCATGAACATCTTGCATTAACAAATCTACTTCTCGTCTGTCGACACATCTAAGCAGGACCATATCATGATTTCTTTTGTAAAGCACATCATTATTGAGAAAGAACTTGGATTCTAATCATCTCAGAGTATTCTTGTCAAGTGACGTAGCATCTGCTGGATACTCTTGTTTGGACAGTTAATTCTTGATGTCGTGGTACCAGGGCTTATTATCAGTTTCTTCTTCAACCATCTGACAGTAGGCAGGCTCAGTCTTGCGTTCAATTTGGATGAGAGTGGTATCATTGACATCCCTGACTTTCCACATTGAGGCTAACATGGCTAGGGCACCGGCGATGTGATTCTCAGATCTCGGGATATGCTTGAAAGTGATTTCATCAAAATACTCCATCATCTTGACAATGTAGGCTCTATAAGGGATCAAATTCTCATGTCTAGTCTCCCAGTCACCAGTAACCTGATAAATAACCAAAGCGGAATCTCCACTTACTTCAAGAAGTTTGATTTTAAGGTCGATAGCTGCTTCGAGGCCGAGAATGCATGCTTCATATTTGGCGATATTGTTTGTGCAATCAAAATCTAACCTGGCTGTGAATGGAGTGTAACCACCTTTCGGACTCATTAAAACGGCGCCTACACCATGCCCATTGTAGTTGGAGGAACCATCAACATCATTTTCCACCAAAGACTTGTTTGCGGACCTTCATCGGCACCTGGCTCTTCACAATCCTTTACCAACATAATGTCCTCATCTGGGAAATCAAATTTGAGAGACTCATAATCTTCCACTGGTTGATCTGCGAGATATTCTGACAACACACTACCCTTGATAGACTTCTGAGCTACATATTGGATGTCGTATTCTTATAATAACATATGCCAACGGGCGAGCCTTCTAGTCTGAGCAGGCTTCTCGAAAATATACTTTATCGGATCCATTTTTGAAATCAACAAGGTGGTATGACAAATCATGTACAGCCTCAAGCGTCTAGCAGCCCATGCTAGAGCACAACAAGTTTTCTCCAGAAGCGAATATCGGCTTTCACAATCAGTGAACTTCTTACTCAAATAGTAAATAGCATGTTCTTTTCGTCCAGACTCATCCTGCTGACCTAACACACAACCCATTGAATTCTCGAGCACTGTCAAATACATGAAGAGAGGTCTTCCTAGAACAGGAGGTATCAAGATCGGAGGTTCTTGAAGGTAACCCTTGATCTTATCAAACGCTTGCTGACAATCTGGATTCCAAACGACCGTCTGGTCCTTGCGTAACAATTTGAAGATGGGCTCGCAAGTAGGAGTCATATTAGAAATAAATCTGGATATGTAGTTCAGTCTTCCAAGAAAACCTCTGACTTGCTTCTCAGTTTGTGGAGCTGGCATATCTTGAATGGCTCGGACTTTATCTGGATCCACCTCAATCCCTCGGTGACTGACAATGAAACCGAGTAACTTTCCATATCTTACTCCAAAGGTGCACTTGGCTGGATTTAGTCTCAATTGATATTTTCTGAGTCTATTAAACAATTTCAAAAGATGTTCCAAATGGTCCTCCTCGCTCTGAGATTTGGCTATCATATCATCAACATATACCTCTATCTCCTTATGCATCATATCATGAAATAAAGTCACCATGGCCCTTTGATAAGTAGTACCTGCGTTCTTCAGACCGAAAGGCATAACTTTGTAACAGTAAGTCCCCCACGGAGTAATGAAAGTAGTTTTTTCCATGTCATCGGGTTCCATCTTAATCTGATTGTAACCGGAGAAACCATCCATAAATGAGAAAACTGCAAAACGAGCCGTAGTATCCACCAACGTATCAATATGCGGCAAAGGGAAATCATCTTTCGGACTAGCCTTATTTAGATCCCTATAATCCACACACATTCTGACTTTCCCATCCTTTTTCGGTACAAATACAATATTGGCCACCCATTCGGGGTATTTGGACACTGCTAAGAAACCGGGGTCAATCTGTTTCTTCACCCCATCTCGAATCTTGAGAGCCATGTCAGGTCTTGTTCTTCGGAGCTTTTGTTTAACCGGTGGGCATTCTGGTCGAAGCGGTAATTTGTGAACCACTATGTCAGTGTCTAAACCCGACATATTTTGGTATGACCAAGCGAATACATCCACATATTCTTTCAGAAGCTCTTCTAGTTGCTGCTTGACTTCTGCCCCTAGGGCTGCCCCAATCTTGACTTCTTTCTTATCTTCTTCGGTGCCAAGATTAATGACTTCTACCTGTTCTTTGTAGGACTGAAGTTATGTGTACTCATGATGTGCCCATTTTACCAGTTCATCAGGGATTTCAAAATCTTCGTCCTCATCTTCAGCTTGGTATATTGGTGAATCAAAGTCAGGAGGGAATGCAAAGTCATAAGATTCAATGGGTTTTAGGACATCACTACACGTTGGAATGGCATAATTTATTAAAACACACAAAGACAAATGCAGCACACAAAAGAGAAAATTGTTTTAGGTTTTTTAAGATTGCCATTTTTCTTTTAAAATGAAAGAAAAAGCAGTAAAGGAAATAACACAAGGAAATTAACAAAATAGTTCGTTTTTCATTGATTTTCTTGAAAGCTCGGGGCCCTTACAAAACATTCCTATAGCCTTGGGCATGGCTATGGAGATTCAAAACAACAACAAGAAAAGAAAGACAAACAAATTACTTTAACTCAGGAAAGATCATAGGAATCTCAATAGCTTCCCAGTTGCTCAAGGCAGAGTTGCAATGATACACTAACTGTTCAAGGTCTTCATCTTCAAAATCTTCTTCCACAATGCTGACTTGGAAACCTCCACTGATGAATACTTCTTGTATAGTCTTTGGGTGTCCTTTGTCATGTGTTGATGCTTCATCATGAGTTGGTTTGTAACCCAACCCTTGGCGATCTATCTTTGGCTTCACTTCAATAACCTTTCCCCAACCTGTGGGAGTACCTTCTTCCAGTGTAGACTTGATGCTCTGAGCGGATGCAAAAGATGGACCACTCTTAGCCACTGTTTCCTCTAACATCACTGCGTTAGCTATCTCGAGTGCCTGAAAGGAAGTTTCCAACGCGCTCTCATCTGCTTCAATATACTTGAATGATGACAGATTGCTCACCATTAGGTCTTCTTCATCGTGTACAATCACTAACTTGTCATTCACAACAAATTTCATTCTCTAATGCAATGTAGAAGTTACTGCCCCAGCCGCGTGAATCCATGGTCGTCCCAACAAACAACTATAAGCTGGGTTAATGTCCATGACTTGGAATTTAATATCGAACACATGAGGTCTTATCATGATTGGCAACTTTACCTCTCCAACAACCGTTCTTCTTAAACCGTCAAAAGCTTTTACAATCAATGATGTCGGTTTCATTTCTGCCCCTGCATATGCTAACCTTGCGAGTGACCTTGCGGGCAATACATTTAATGAGGATCCGGTATCGACTAAAACTCGTGCCATTGTGTCTTCTTGGCACCTGACAGATATGTGCAACGCACGGTTGTGATTACGCCCTTCTTTTGGCAACTCTGCATCACTAAAACTCAGGGTGTTACATGCAGTAATGTTGGCTATTACTGAGTCAAATTGGCCGAGATTTATATCTTTTGTCACATGTGCCTGCTTCAATACTTTTTGCAGAGCTTCTCTGTGAGCTGGAGAGTTCATCAAGAGAGACAAGATCGATATCTTCGATGGGGTTTGGTGAAGCTGATCAATAACCCTGTAATCACTTTTCCGAATAATCCTTAAGAATTCTTCGTCGTCTCCCTCAGTACTTGGTACCTCTTTTTCTTTTGTTGCAGCAGGGGTGACCTCTTCTGGAGCGGCTACTGTTATCTTTGGCTGATAGATTCGACCACTACAGGTCATCTTGCTTGTACCTGCAATATTTGTTACGTCCACTTGGTCATCTTTCACTGTCTCTTTCTGACTAACCTTCCCAGATCCTCGGTCTATCACAGTCATGTCATACTTCCATGGAACGGCTTTCGTGCTTTCAAAAGGAAAGGGTTTTGGTTTCTGAATAATAACCGGTTGAGGTTGATCGATAGCCGACTTGTTGAAAACAGGCTTCACACTTTTGTTGGTCATTTTGAACATCAGAACTTTCTCACCTTTCTTTGGTAAATTAAAAATAGGCTCAATTACCAAAACTTATCCTTTCCTCACTTTACTACACACTTGCAACACTTCATCGTCAATCAATCTTTGCATATCCCTTCGTACTACATCACACCCTTTAGAATCAGTAGAACATTCTTTACAACCATTATGGGTACCTCTATCAATCCTGCTTTCAACAGCTTCTCGTGAAGTAACTTTACCGGAGTCTTGATTTCTGACACACCTCGAACTACCCTTTCCTCTGAAACTTCTTCTACAGCATTAACCCCTCCATGGTTCGGCAATGGATTACTTTTAACATTTTGGGGTACATCATCAAAAGACAAGATCTTCTTTTCCATCAACTCCCTGACAAAATGTTTTAAAGCAAGACAACCTTCTAAATCATGACCGGCAGCGCCTTCGTGAAAGGCACAATGAGCGTTTGGATTATAGTGAGGAGATGTAGTGTCTGGATTTAACGGTCGCGCTGTTACCAATCCTTGCTACACTAAGGAGGGGTACAACTCTGTGTAAGTCACCGGTATCTGAGGAAGTGGAGGTTTTGTTGCTGGCCTCCAATTCTGGTAGTTCTGTCTGGGTTGTTGAGCTCTAGGCTGATGATGTTGTTGATAGGGTGGAGCGTTGGGCGCTCGTTGATACCCTTGTTAAATTGGCTGATATACAGGTGTTGGCTACACTGTCTGATAACCGGGAATAGGGTGATTAAAAGCCGGAGTTACAGCTGCCACATATGGTTGTTGGGCATACTGCAACGGATACATTGGTCGTTGTTGCTGGGATTGCTGAACATAACTCTGCGGATACTATTGGTAAGGCGGTCTCCAGGTGCGACTCTTTCTTCCCACGGTTACTGCATTTGTCTCCCCTTCTTTCTTTTTATGAAAATTACTGCTGAACTTCTTGACATTGTTGTTACTAGAACTGCTGGAACCACTAGCCACCTTTCCATTCTTAATTCCTAACTCCACTCTCACCCCTACTGCTACTATATTAGAAAAACTTGCGGTTACACTACTAATCATCTTCTCATAAAACTCCGGTCTCACTGTGTCGACGAACCGATCTGTTAACTGTTTTTCACTCAAAGGAGGTTCCACCTGAGAGGTGGTTTCCCTCCACCGTTGTGCATATTCTTTGAAAGATTCCGAACTCTTCTGTGACATACTCAGTAATTATCTTCTATCAGGGGCTAAATCCATATTGTACTTGTAATGTTTTACGAAAGCATCGGCCAAATCTTGGAAACTGTGAATACAAGATTGATCCAAACCTAAATACCATTTAGCATGAGCTCCTTTCAAACTATCTTAGAAACAGTGAATCATCAACTTGTCATCTTCTACATGAGCGGCCATTCTTCGGTAATACATAATCAGATGCGGGGCCTTGAATTTCGACAGAATTACCAACCCAGACACTAAACACTTATCTCTGGCATCAGTGCCAAAGATGTCATTCCCTTCCATTACTTTGACTTTCATGCCTATAGTCTCTACACTTTCTTTCAACTTATCATGTCGTCCATTCTCCTCTTCATACCCATCAAGACCTTCGTACACTTGTGGAGGATTATGAAAAACAGTGCGCGCTTGAATCTGAACAGAAGGCTGAGTGTAAGTAGGGATAGCTTGAGGAACTTCTGCCCCTAGGGGAACTGCTTGTTGATTGACTGCTGGTGGAGGTACAAAGCCAGGCGGTAGCCCATATGGTGGAACATTTGCAACAGTGACTGCCGTTGGGATCGGCTCTACAGCTATGCCAGTGATTTCAGAAACAACAGTGGCTTTAGTGTCCAACTTTGCACGGATGACTTGTAGGGCTTCCATGATCTGCCCCATGCCTCCTCGTAGCTCTCCGAGTTCATTATCAATCATGTCCACATCCAAATTTTGTCCTTCCATTCTTAGGAAAGCTTGGGCTCGGGTGTTGTATCGGTGTTGAGGATTCAGTGTGATTCTTTCTGGAGACAAGACAGCGAGATGAGACACAACACAAGAACATGCACATGCAATGCTTATGAATGTAAAATGCAACAATGCAAAATTAATCATTCAAGGAATCCAAAGAAATATTTGCAAAAATTATAACAATGGGGAAATAAGCAAATTCAAAGTCTTCATAGATTAATAACTGAGAGTTTTACAACAATGATTCTGAAACTGAAATACAAGTCTTCAATACAGATACATGATGAAATAAAACGGAAAACAAAAGGATTTTAGATCTTCTGGTTGGATGGCCCTTTGTCTTCTGGCTGACTCTTCTTTCCACCTTGACGGATCAACTCTTGAAGCTCTTCCTTCTCTTGCATAGCCTTGAAATACTTATCCCTCCAAGCCTTTCCTTCTTTTTCAGCTTTTGCTAAAGCAGCTTTCAATTCTTCTACGAGAGTAGGTTTGGGTGAGTCACGCTCAAAGCGAGTATAGAACATCTTCAACGCTGCTTCTTTTACCCCTGATAAGTAAGATTTTGAAAGTGTGGTGTCATGGTAACCTAGGGCAGTTACTCCCCTCATGTGGACATAACGCCAAGCATACACAATTCGAGCCCTGTAAGCGGGATTCTTCCCCTCTTCAATGTAGAAGCTTCTCAAAAAGTCTGGGTCTGGTTCATTCTCCATTGGGTGCCCCAACTGGCGACGAGCTAAAATAGGATTATAGCTGATGTAACCATTAACGTTGATGAGCGGTACATTCGGGAAATCTCCACAGCTTTGGATCATAGCAATCCCTCCATACATAGGGTCATACCACTTAATATCTGAGTGTTTGAGCAAAACAGCTTTTCTGTCCACGAGAGCCCATTTTGCTTATCCCAGAGGGCTGGACTTTTTGGCAAGTGCGAAATAAACCACTTGTGCAAAAGAACGGTGCAACACTCAATCTGTCCAACTTCATAACAGTTCCTACACTGGATGGAAAAGTACATAGCAGCCAATAAGGTAGGTACAGGATTTTTGATTAAGAAAAGGTTGATCGCATTTGCGTCCACAAAATCATTAGCAGTCGGGAACAGGAACAATCCGTAAATTAGTAAAACTAGGATGGCCTCAAATGCTTCAATATTCTTCGACACGGCATAACCTTGAGCTTTTTCATACAGGAACATAGCTGGAAATCCAAACAACCCTCCCTTAGCAATCATATGAGATCGTACCTCGTCCACCTCCAAATACGCGGCCTCTGCAACTGCTCTTTCATTAGGAGTTCCTTCTCTTCCAGAAAATAGTCTAGGAGTGACGCCTACTCCCATCAGGGCGGAATATTCTTCCAAGGTTGACAGCAACTGATAGTCTGGAAATGTGAAACAGTGATAGGTTGAATCATAGAACTGCACGAGTGCGGACAACATCTCTTCATATACTTGAACTTCTAGCAAAGACAGCATATTCCCATACTTCTCTCTGAATGCCTCGGGGTCTTCTAATAAACTTCCCAATTTCTTCAAGTTCTCCAATTTTGGTCTTTCGAATGCAACCTCTACTTTCTTTCCAGAATCCATCCTATAATATCTGCAAAACAATCTTTAGTTCCTTGAATGATTAATTAATGAGAATGCAAATGCAAAGGTTTCATGGAACTCAGATCAAAACATCATTTCATTTCATTGATTTTCAAGTTTTGAATTACAAAATAGTACATCTTACAAAAAGTCCTAAACATAGAGCTAAAGATAACAAAGGTCCTTTCTTGCTTTGATCATCTTGAGTTCTTCTTCTATCTGCGTCTTCTCAAGAATGAGCTTGTCCACCATTAACTTCCATGGAGTTGACTGATGGATGGAATAGAATAAATATTCTTGCGCTTTCCTCTTCTTACAAGCAATCATTTCTTCATCTTTTATCTGAAGTTGTCTACGAAGTTCATCATTTTCTTCCACGGCCACTTGGTACTTGTACCTCCAGGCTACTTCAGTTTGTTGTGATTTCCTCAAAGCAATCTTCAACTTCTCCTCTTCAGACATAAATATCATTGGGGGTTCCTCCTTCAACACCATGGGTGCCTGCTGAGGATAAGGCATCTTCAGCTGAATGGCTCTCTTTCGGACCCATTGGAGATAAGGCTCGAGAGAGATGCAATTAGGTTTCCCTAAGTCTTCTTTTCCTTTCTTGTGTACATGACCCCATGATTTTAAAATTTCTCCTTTCAATTTTGAACTTCCTTTAAAGAAAATATTCTCCACATGAGAGCTATTAGGTTTGTCCTTCAAAGGATATCCAAGCTGTCGGTGAGCGAGAACAGGGTTGTAACTGATTCCCCCATTTGTACCAAGAAGAGGCACGTTACCAAAACTTCCACAACTGTCAATGATCTTTTTCCCATCGTAATTACGGCTGTACCAATCAATATCAGAGTGAGTGAGAGCCATAACCTTCTGAGAACACCAACCTTCCTTCTAAAAAGCATGAGCCTTAGGTAAGTGAGAAATAAACCACTTGTATAATAAAGGGACACAGCAGATAATCATTCCTCCCTTATGCAAATTCCTCAGATGAACAGAATGATAGGCGTCAGCTAGTAAAGTAGGCACAGGGTTTTTCTTCAAGAAAATCTTAATGGCGTTGAGATCCACAAAATTATCAAAACTTGAAAACAAGAAGATCCCATAAATGAGCAAGGCAAGGATAGCTTCGAATGCATCCATACTCAAATGAGCAACATAGTATTGGGCTTTCCCAACCAAGAACTCGGCAGTCAAACCAAATACTCCTCCTTTAGTAACCATATTTTTCTGAATATCCACCAATCCCAAATGTGTAGCTTTAGCAATTTCTTCTTCCTTAGGGTCCTTCTCCATGATTGGAAAAGGAGAGTCTTCAAGAATAGGCAAACCAATCAAGCAAGAATACTCCTCAAGTGTAGGTACTAGCTGATAATCAGAAAAAGTTAAACAATGGTAGAGCGGATCATAAAACTGGAGAAGTGTGGAGAGGAGTCCCAGATCCATCTTCTTCTTTACTTTCAACAATGGCAATAAGTTCCCATACCTGCTCTTGAATCCTTCTAGATCTGTTATCAAAGTGCTCAACCTTTCTATGTCATCCAAGTTAGGACTTTTGTAAGTGTACTTCATAGTTTTCTTTTTTCCACTATCCATGATGATCCTAATGTTTACAAACAAAAGATCTGAGTTCCATGAAACTTTTATGATATGAGGTTCATGAATGCATGAATGCACAAACGCATGTAAGCACATATTCACATATACACATGGGTAAACAGATAAAGGTTTTGGTGGTTGACAATATTCTCAAGAGAGTCTCGTCTAAGTGTAGTATCGCGTATCAACTATTTCGGAATTACTTCCTTATAGCCATCGCACTACATCCTAATAAAGCCATAGTGGGGAAAAGGTAATCTAAAGGTTCTCAGTATCACGGGCTCCCATGTAGAAAGTAGCATTGTTTTCACGAATACTCGATCAACAATACTAACTCTCAGAAGGGCCTCTACTGAGCGGTGGTTTTCTCAAGTCAGCTTGGTCGGGAATCAACTCCCTATAAGCCTTCTTGAATATACCTCCATCCTATCATAAGTACGCTCAAACACGGGTATAGTGTTGTCTCACCACTCAAAGTTCCCAAGATCCAACAGGGCACATATATACATATTTACAAGTATTCACAAATATAGCAAGTATTCAAATAAGATAGGCTAAACCCTCAAAACATATGTCCCTAGTGAAGTCGCCATTTCTGTTGCGGTGAAAATTGGATATCAAGCCATTAAATTAACTTTAATCTTAATTCTTTTACAACCAAACTTTATTTTATCCAAAGGAAAGTTCTAAAGAAAGAAAAACCCTTTCACGATGTAACGACAACGCTAAGAGATTCGGGGATCGGGGGTTGGTTATACCTAGGGAATATGTTAGCACCCTAAGCATCTGTAGTACTCTACAGGAACATTTTGTCTGATTGCTTTCTAAGTTTGTGAAATGTGTTATGGTTTGTGGTTAAGGTATAAGTTGAAACCTAAAGTTATACACACTAAGTTTGCTCGCAAAGGCATCGCATCTTCTGCCTACGTATCTTAACTAGGATAGAATCAGAGCAATCGTAGTTCACCTCACTAGGGTTTAAGAACACTTGATTATGATCAAGGTTCCAAGGGGAACAAACATGACAATGTTTGTGTGGAGTTTGACAAAACTCCCTAATCTAAATTGTAACACTCAAAAGGGGAAGTAAGAAATCATGACGGTGATTCTTACGTAGAGTTGACAAACTCTATCCTAGGGTTCTAGTTGAAGAACACTCCTAGTACAGGTGGGTTTCTTAGACTTAAAGCAAAGTCTAATGGTTTCTAAACTAAGGTTAAAGCAACTTAACAAAGTCATGGGATGGTGAATGAACTATCCATGATACAGGGGTCAATGGAAAGATCTTTTCCTTTGGAAAGAGAGGGGGGAGGCAACTGGGATGAGAGCTAACAAGCTTCATCACTTGGGTAAAGAAAACATTAAGCAAAGTATCAACATGATAAAGATACATACATGGTGACAACCATTAAATGAGCATGTGAAATGATAAAATAAAGATGCATTGATGACAATCAAAGCAGTTGATTAAGCAGGAAGTGTGACGACAGATCGAGCTTAAGAAAATTCAACAGGGAGGACAAAGCAAACATGGTAACAACCAAAGAAGAAATCCTAGCATGTTAACTAAAATTTAAGGATATGAATGCAAACAAGTATCACAAACAATCACAAATATAACAAGAGAAAATTCATCTGCATACGCGAAAACGATCACAAAACGTACTTAACTTGCACATAGCCAAAAGGGATGAAAATTTAGGCAAACATGGAATTTAAAAATATGGAATGAAAGTAGACATAAAAATAGACACAATTAAAAAATAATGGGTGAAAAATGATAAATATTGAAAGAGATATGAATTTTTGAAGTTTGGTAAAATAAATGGAAAAATGTCAAAAGGGTTGCCCTCCTCAGGGGTCGAACCCAGGTTCATGTAGTGATAGGCGCATTTAGTGTCAGGTTGATTACCACTGGGGTGGTTGTACATCCAAGTACAAATGCCACCCCATAAATATATATGGGAAACATTCATGGCAGGCTGGGCACAAAGCCAGCAAAAACTTGGATTTGCATTTTCATTGTAACTTTCTCAAATCTTAATGGATTTTCACAAACTTTAGGCCTAGATTGCATAGAAAATCACAAGGAACATGATGGTGGCATTGGTTTTTTTAGATGATGCACACAAATAAAAATTCGATAGCAGTTGCAAATGGAAGTATGTGATGTGCATTTTGAGATGAGGATCACATTCCAGTAAGTTTCAAGTCCAAATAATCATGCACACATACTATATATATGCTACTAAGGGAACCCAAACATATAATGGCATGCAAAACAGACTGTAATAAAAGATGATGTTCAACTTGCAATTTTTAACATGAAGATGCATAATGAGATGAGAGTCCAATTCCAATCCTTTTCTGATCAAACCATGTACACACACATACTATGAATATAAGGATGAATGAAATTAACAAAGAATAGGTTCAGAACAGCTCATAGTAAAAAGTAATGATTGAGATGCAAGTCGCATTTGTGAAGTGCATGAGACTGTCCATTTTCAATTCCAAACAGGTTCTGATAAAAAAAACATATACATACTCTATATACATGTTATTGAGTGGCTTCAAGCAAGAAATAAGATCCAAAACAGACTGTCATGGAAAGTGACCAACAAGTTGCAATTATGGCATGTTCAAAGCATGAAGACATTCAAATTAAGTTTCAGGCACTTTTTGATCAGTTAGACTATGCACACACCTCTTAAATATGATAACAAACATGTTTAGGCATGGATTTGGTTTCAAAATAAACTGAGGCAAAAAATGAAGAGCAGGCTGCCACTTTGGTATTTTGCAATGCAGTAGGATTTTCAAAATTAGTTCTATGCACATCTACACCAAATAAATCACTCACACATCTTGCATACATGTAAACAAGTGAGTTCAAACAAAGGGAATGGTTCAAAACACGTCTGTTATGAGAAAATGATATGTGTCGCTACTGCGAAAATCGGCGCCGGCTGACAGAAGAGTCGCCACCGTGCGTTATTTATCCCAACTGAGGGAAAGGAAACGCTCAGAGTAAACCTACCGCAAAGACGGGATAGGAATGGTCATCACAACCAAATCCTGGGTTCGGGAGTCGGTTACGCAAGGGGAAGGTATTAGCACCCCTCACGTCCGTCGTACTCGACGGGATCCACGCTTGCTTGGGTTGTCTAAAGGATGCAAAACAATCTATCTACGACTTCTAAATCTAAACGGAAAGGGAATTGACTCGATAGAGCGTCGCACTCTATGCCTACGTATTCTCAAGAGAGAAAGTCAGAGTCAACGTAGTTCGGGACTACAGGGAAATTGGCTCGCCAAGACCTCGCGATTTGTACCTACGTACCTCCACAAGCTTACGTAGTTCAGGCTAACTACGGCTAATCTGGGTGTTCTCATATAGGAGTGAGAAATTAAACTGGTTTCAAAGGTACGGGAACCTATGGGAAAAACTACGGTCTGGTCTCAAATGCACTCGGGCAAGAGAAAGGATAACATCAGTCGTCAGCGGGAAAGTCTCGATCGCACAACAGCGAGAGAACAAAAGTTTAGTTGTTAGTGTGCTCACTAGGATATCGCATCCTATGCCTACATATTCTCGTCTGGTACGAGAAATCAGAGCAGCTGTAGTTCGGCTACTTTCGGGACCACAACTCAAATCTCGTTTTATTAATATTCTGAAAAATGGTTACAATGATTGAATACGGGAAATAAACTCCTAGAAACTATCCTATGAAAAATCAAATGGAAAATAGTCCCCTAACAAGTGGACTTCTAAAACTACCTCTAAAAGTGTAAAAATAAACTCCTATGAAAAATATCTATTCTAAAAAATATTGAATCTACAAAGTAATATTTTTTACTATTTTTCTTACCATTTTTTCCTTCTATATTTCTTTTCCTCATTTTTTCAATATTCTTTTATTCATATTTTTCTTTTTCAATCTTTTTCTCTATTTTTTTCACATATTCTTTTCACTAATTTTTCATGTATTTCTTTTTTCAAATATATTTTTCTCTCTTTTTCTTTTTTTTTCTCATTTCATTTTATCTAAAAACTAAGAAAAAAAATTAAAAAAGAAAATAATAAAAAGAAATATAATGGGGAGGGGGTACAGTCTGTTACAAAGGATGTGTTGAGTAAAAAACAAAAACGGACAGCAACTTGGGCCCAGCCCAAAATCTCAACAGACCCCCACACACGCAGGGGGGAAGTGTTCACAGAAACGGGGGTGCAGTAAAGAATATCCAATGGGCCTCTGGAGCCCCTAAGCCCAAATCCGGTCCGGCCCTAACCCTCAAACCCTAATTCCAACTTTCTTCTCCTGAACACTGTTCATGTGCGGCGCCTCCTCTTCCCTCTCTTCACTCCATCTTTCACAACTCCGACTAATCCTCTCCCACTCCTAACTCCGTTTCTTCCAAGTAATCAACCCTAACGTAATCCAACAAATTACCTGAACTTCCTCAACATTGACTGAAGTTCGATGATATTTGGTGAAGATCTCAAGTGGGACGAAGGTCTAGGACGCATGTTGACGGAATGGAGATCTGGAAGTATGGTGTAGGTAACTTATTTGAAGACTCAATGAAGGTCTCGGAATCTTGTTAACGGAAGCTCTTCAAGATGACTGAAAACGGAAAGCATATTACCGGAAATTCGTTGAATGTGGTGGAAATCTACGGATCATGTATGAAGTTGAAGATTGCTGACGATTTCTGAGGAAGGTTCTTGGAACATTTCTGGATGAACATGCGAGATGAACATTGATGAAGATTTGTGTGGATCTGGTGAAATATTGAGAGAATCGTTGTTGAAGATCGAGATGATGATGAATCTTGGAGTCTTCTGGAAAGAGGTTGACGGTCGGCGAAGGATCTGTTGCGTCTTGAGCGTTCTTGGCTGGATTTTGGGTGAAGCGTTGTTGAAGGTTGATGGAGGACATGGATGAACAACAAGAAATCTAGAGCTTCCTGATGAACACATGATGAAGACTGGGAAATCAAGATGAACATCATGATGAAGGTTGAAGGATTCTGGAAACGATGAACTTCAAGAACTGCGATGAAGATCTTGACGCTCTTTCTAGAAAAATGTGTTGGTGAATCTTGGACGCCGATCTGGGAGAAATCTGGAAATGGATGAACCTGATGAACGCTCTTCAAGTTTTCTGGGAAAAGGCTTGAAGGTGATGAACGATTGTTGAATCTGGAGGTTTGTTGAAGCTTGATCCAAAAATGTTCGAAGATTCTTGATGAAACGGTAAAACTGGAGAAGGACTCATGAACATCATGAACAAGGCATGAAGATTCCGGCGGGCTGAGGGATTCTCCGGCGAGGTTGATGAAGATTATTGATGAGAGTTGATCGGAGAAGATGAGTATTTAGAGGTGAGGATTCTGGTGATTTCATGTGTTCCGGCGGAAGTTACGGCGGCCGGAGGTAGTTGGGAATCTGTTAGGGCTGCCGGAGTTGGTTGGTGGTGGCCGGCGAGGTTGGGGGGACGGTGGTTGCATGGCCTCCGGCCATGCAACCGGCGAGGCTCAATGGTGGACACGTGGCAGCGCTAGTGGCAGAAGGCTGGTGCATGTGTGCCACGTGTGAGTGGCGTGGCAGAGAGAGGGAGAAGGTGGGGGTTGCGTTGTCACACATGCAGTGAATGTGCAGTGAATATGTGGGGGCCTCCTTGAAGAACACGTGTGCACTGAATTTATATGACACATGGAATTTTTGGACTCTTCTAATGGGCTTCCTGAGATTAATTTGGATAATTGTGGCCCAATGCAAAATAGTTAATACTGATGAAAACGAAAATTAAATGATGGATTAGCATGAAGATTAATGAAAAGATTAGTGAAATGATTCTGGACAAATCAGGCTAATAAATGGATTGCAAACTAATTAAAATGGGTTAATGAAATGGAAACTTGATTAATGTGAAGTAATACGGATTAATGGATGATTAACGAAAATGATTAGTAAACTGAAATGATTAATCCTAATTATTTAATATCATAATTAACTATTAACCTCTAATATTCTGAAAACCAATTAAGCTATTTAATATCTATTATCCTATATTAATCTAAACTAATATGTTCTAAAAACAATATGGACTACTACAAGGTTTCACTAATCTATTCTATAAAAAGAAACTATTATCTATTAGAAGAAATATTCTAAAAACAACCTATATTAACTCTTAATATCTATTAAAACTATATTCTAAAAAATTAAAATCTATTAATTCTATTTAAAAGTAAATTTATCTATTATCTATATTAACCAAAATCTATTAAAAACTCTAGCAAGACAATCTATTATCTAAAAAACTATATTATAAAGGAAAATATTTTTTCTATTAAAACCCTAATATTCTAAAAAGAAAATGCTATTTATTAATAAAAGAAAACTATTTAATTCTATTAAAAGAAAAACCTATATCCTATATCTAAAATTAATATCTATTAACAGATAGAAAAGCCAATAAACCCTAATAAAGCTGTAAAATGCCATTTATTCAATTAAAAAGGAGATCGAGACCGAAGCGGAACCAGCGATAAAACCTGGACACAGGAATGTCCTCAAAAACTACAGCGTGAGCTGAAAACACCCGGGAAGTGTACAACTTCCCAAAAAACCTCTGATTATCTGAATCGGTCTGGAACACCTGAAATGCGACAGCAGGGCTGTAATCCCGATAAAATCACCATGATTGAGAAAATGCACTATATGCAGTATGTGAATGCGAATGTGAAATGCGTCGAAACATCGAGCTAGATACGGGACCCGGTTGGTCAAATTTTAGGGTGCAACAGCTGCCCCTATTCAAACAGCTTGAACCTGAATGGTTGAAGAGCGCCCAACCTTTGATCATTCAAAGGTAGAAGATGGTTGAATACAAATGGAACCCTGGAATTTGCCAACCGCAAAAATAAACTGTAAAGCTGCTTGAGAAATAGCGTCTAATAAAATGAAGTCTGGTTGTCACGGCAATAACTGGTCAATTATCTGATAAATTTTCTGCTGTTTTTTTCAACATCAATCACCTGTGTGACGCCACAGATACTGATTCTTTGGAATAATGCTTCAAAAAAGCAAACACCTTCCCATCTATTATGGGATCTTTTCTGTCGACTCATGGTTCACGGAGAACCTGAGGAAACTCTCCTGGGGAATTCTGAATTGAACTGCCTGGCACCTATTTCAACGAAGGCGGCAGCTTCAGAAGTTCGATATGTGTTAATATTTCTTTCTTTTTTTAGTGCTGACGTAACAACCAAATGTGAAGAAATCACTCCGCTTATGGAGAAGAGAAGCTTAACCAAACAACTCTGCAGGTGAACAAATTCGAAAGCCAATAGGTAACCATCCTGGTCTATGTTTCGTCATGCGTATACTTGAAATGATGCAATGCCCTATATGACATGTGAATGTTATGCGTTTGTAACTGCAATACCCTATACGGCATGAATATGCTATGTATTTGTAAATGCAATGCCCCGTACGGCCTGAATATGCTATGCATTTTGATAGATGCAAATCTGACGATATATGCGAATGCTAATGTAAGCTCGAGCTGCCAGAGAACACCAGGTCTACAAACCGTCTAGCAAAATAAATGTCGGAGGCAAAGTCAATTCCACTGAAGGTAACCTGGTATCACAGAATCATCTCAGCAAAATAAATGCTGGAAAAGGGAAACCAAATCCGCTGGGGATAACCATCCTGCTGGAGAAATGGAAAAGCAACCCTGCTTGGGTAGAAAGAAAAAACAACTCTGCTCGGGGATGCTCTCTTCAAACCATTGGCAACTGATTGTGCTATGTGGGGATTGACCCGAACTGGGGTTGATTACGCGCAGCACGCTGCTGGAAATGCCCCTACTATCAAGGATATCAATCTTAATCTGCTGAGGATACTCCTGGTCCTACTCTGATGCGAGGTAAAATACAATCTCAATTCTCCCGGGAACAATACACAACTTTCATCTGCTGAAGAGGAGTACATCTGATTTAACAACGTCCATACGGTATTCAACATTAATCAGGGAACTGGCATCCATTAAGCTTCGTATCGGGGAACCTGATAAATTATTGTATCGGGTATTTACACATTTTTAGTTTCTTTTTTTTTTTTAGGATAAAAGCGGGTTATTAACAAGATGGAAAATACTAGACGAGAACTAGCATTCAAAGGTAGACTACCGAGCGAGAACTGATAGCAAAATAGATTAGGAAATTTGAACGAAAATCGGTTTTTATGTTTTGAACGTCAAACGAGCTGACTGGATATAGGCTAAGAAAAGACAACCAGGCGAGAACTGGCTGAAAGCTGACACGTACCAGACGAGAACTGATACAACAATAGGTTAAAGAAATGAAAACAACCAGACGAGAACTGGTTGGAAGTTGACATGCATCAGGCGAGAACTGATGTTTACGGGAAGCAAATCGACAATACGATAACTGGTTACAAGAAAGACAGTACCAGGCGAGAACTGGTATTTACGGAAAAAGATCGACAATACGATAACTGGGTTAAACGAAAACAGGTACCAGGCGAGAACTGGTATTTACGGAAGCATGGGCCAGACGAGAACTGGTTACCGGTTTGCCAGGCGAGACCTGGGCTTTGGAAGCGACATGGCTACGAAGTTCTGACACGTAACAAATTTAAACTGTAGGATAACAATCCACCGACAACACGGCTCTTTCTCAGGTTTTTGATAAGGGTATTGACATGATTCCCCGATACTCAACTCTTGCTGGGGATAAACAAACTTGCTTGCACGACTTGCCCCAGTACGGTTCAACTTGCCCCAATCCAATTTTTGGGAATATTGCTCTGAACAGCTCTCCACGAGACGACTTTGAGAATATTTGCCCCGGTATCTGTATGACAAAAGAATTCAACCTCAATCAAACAATTGTCAACCCAGTTGGTCTTCACTATCTCTGAAGTGACTTTGCCCTTGAATGAGCGTATAAGCGACTTAACCTGATCTGATTACCCACTGGAAGGTTCTGCTTTCAAATCATGACATTCTGTATAATTGCCCCCTGATTGGGTCTTGAGAAAATTCATTTCTGATCAACTGCCCCATAATCAACTGATGCTTCGGGCCTCGTCCTCAGACTAACTGATTATGAACTTATTGCAAAATAATGCCCCTGATTCACGGGTCTTCACAACATACACCATTCTGGTTCAGACTACTGTATTATTCAGTCCTGTTTGATTATTCCCTGTTGGAGTTTCCTTCGTGTCAATTACTAGCCTGCAAGTAAAATTGTCTATTCACGAATGGTAATCTTAATGCAATGTTTATGCAGATTTTGAAAATTTTGCGCTGTCACTCATTTACATGCTATGATTGTGAGTGACGAATGAACCAGAGTTCAAACGTAGTGCTTACGTGGTCAGTGAAAAAATACAACAAGGAAATGACTAGCAAATCAAGAAGGAGTCAGGTTACTCAACCTTATCGTAATGCGCTTTAAGAATAACCCTACCTCAATTAGGTCTTTTAAGGGTTGTACCGTGGTCGGGTTCACGGTTCGTGAAACAAAGGATATTTGGCTCAACTTTTGATTTGTACCCACCCCTTCTACGTGATGATCTCCGATCCTAAAGTTCAGTTAGCTTAGCACGAGCGCTCGCCTCTTCGAGAGGTATGTTGAATGGTAAGAACCATGGCTAAAGAATTCACAAGGTTTTTTTCGGAGTGACAGTTACTCCTTCTTCGTCTTCGATGTCTGTGTACACGACTTTGTGATTCGCTGGGGAAAAATTTCTATTGATATCCTTTCTCGTTCGTTCTTTTGATTCCCTAATTTTTGCATGGACTAACTCCCTTTGAGTTCTTTTCGATTTTTCGTTTTCTTTTGAAGTCCAGCGGGATGCCCTGATTTTTGCCTAAGTATTTAGCTTTTCAGCTTTTTCTTTCTCTTTACTTAGCGGGCTTTCTTTTCTTTCTTTTGGAACAAAGTCGTGTGACACTGGTTGTCTTGAATGCTCCGAAAGGATTGTAACTGTCTCACTCCTGATTGGTGAGGTATGACCTCTTGAAAGGCATAAACTGATTGGTCCTCGAAAAACAACACTCCTCTGTAAGACTTGAATGCTCGGTCAAGCTAACTGACAACTACCCTGCCCCGGGTAAGATGTGAGGGTTTGAAAGTCCGAAAAAAACTTCTACTTCCTGGCTCGAAGTGGTTAACAAGGGACTAACTCCTTATATCTCCAGTGTTTGGGGGATTTGAAACAATGCCTTGTACGTCATCAGCAAGGTCTTATCTGAAGGCATACGATCATCGGTTATGAGTTTAGTTTCGTCATCCTCTCTCCAATCTTTGCTAATCACAGTGATAAAGTGGAAGTGAATAAAATGCAAGTGTCAGTGCAATACAATAAATGAGCAACAGCGACATGATTAATTCAGAAAAATGCATAGTTACATTATTAATATCACCATTCGAAACGTACAATGTTTACAGCAAGTAATAACTAACAGAAAGGAAAACTACAAATGCAAATGATATAAAAGTCTGAGGACTGCCAATGCTGGAGGCGCCCGCCTGTCTGAATCACTGGCTCCTTTGCTGGGGGATACTTTCCGAGTCTACGAGCTTAGACAGCTGAGCGGTTGGTATGAACAAACAGAAATCCTTCTCGAAAGGAAATGCAATCCTGGTCGATCAACTGTTGTACCTTCGCCTGAAATGCTTTACAATCTTCCGTCGAATGCCCCGGAGAGCCACCATGGTAACCACACTGAACGTGGGGATTGTACCCAGGAGGGTAAGGTTCTGGAACTGGCTTAAGAGCTTTAGGTTCCACCAAAGAGCTCTGGATCAAAGATGGTAGCAGCTGGCTATACGACATAGGCACTGGGTGAGAAGGAGCTTTCCTTCGTTCCAAATTGTTGCGAGGTCGATTCTAATTCTGACGCTGATTCTGATAACCTCGACCACGAGTTCGCTGATTTGCAATGGAAGCGACATAAGATTCTTGATAGGGTGCCCCAGGCACGGTTGTCTGTTCAGTATAACAAGCCACAGGAGGTACTGATCTCTGATAAGATGAAGAACCAACAAAATTCACTGATTCGCTTCGAGGATATTCAACCTTTGGCATGACTGCATTGATCACAACTCCTTGTTCATTCTGATAGTCACAAGGGTATTCAGTTTCACCAGCTCGATCATTTGAAGTAATCTGAATTTTCCCAATTCTTATGGCATACTCAAGGCGTTCTCCTAATGTTACCACGTCAGAGAAACTTAACGGAAGTCCAAGCAATCTTTCGAAGTACGGATCTTGTAGGGAATCTACAAACATGCTCGTTAACTCTCGGTCCAAAAGCGGTGGATGCACTCTAGCAGCAAATTCTCTCCATCTCTGAGCATACTTCCTGATAGGTTCATTGTTCTCTTGAGACAGTTCTTGCAACTGCATGCGATGGGGAGCTATGTCTAAATTATAATCGTACTGCTTCAGAAAAGCTCTGGCTAAATCCATCCATGACTGAATCTGATTTCTCTCTAACTACATATACCACCTCAAAGATGCCCCAGTCAAACTATCTTGAAAGCAATGGATCATCAATTTGTCATCTCGCACAAACGAAGTCATTCTTCGACAGAACATCATCAAATGTTACTTCAGACAGCTATCTCCCGTGTACTTCTCAAATTTCAGGCACTTTGAACTTATAAGGCAACACCAGGTCAGGAACCAAACACATGTCTGCAGCATTCAGGTTAACAGCATCTTTCATCTTCAAAGCTTTCATTCCTTCTTCCAACGCTCGGAGTTTTCTATCCGTCTCAAGAGCTCTTGGATCTACGGTCCTGGCTATCGGAATATCTCTTCGGTAATTCATCCCAGGGAAAACAACACCTTGATTGTTAACAGGAGGAGGACGTTCATTCCGGGCAATAAACTGCTCATGTCGATCTCTGTTCTCAACAAAAGGTTGTACAACTTGGTCTGCAGTAACGTTGTTCGCTTGCGGGAAGTCTTCCATGGAATCATATAGAGGGTTGGACGTCATAGTGAACCCCGTCAAGGTGTTAGGAGACTGGAAATTTCCTTCAGACATAGCTACCAATAATCTTCAGCTGACTTCAATGCTCGATTCTACTCAAATCTAATCAACCCCTAGGTCGGTCTTCTGACAATCAACAGCTGCTCAATCCAAACTCTGGGTAATCACCTTCAGGAAACAAAGGCTGGATCAGAACTCTGGCTAACTGGAGGATGATATGCAATATGATGCAACACTGTTATGCACATGATATGCAAGATGCAGCAAACATGGGATCACAGCCCCCACACAAATCTGAATACTGCTGCGCTGCTGACGGAGTACGTTCGCTCTGAAGAGAAGACCACAATAAAGGGTAGGTTGGAAGTCAAGGTTCCTGCAAAAAAACCCTCCCCACTCACAGGTATGGACCTAAATCTGTCAAGGTACGGCATCCTATGCGGTCGTCAGTGTCACAGATTTTCAAAACTGACGATACGATTCCCAGAAGGAGTGGCATCATCAAGTCTTGAAGAGGCCTCACTTAGCTAACTTCCAAATGATCGATTCCCAGAGTCGACAATCCAACTAACCAGCAACCCGAGCCACCCAAAGGGTGGGACAAGAGGCCAACCAGAAGAACCTCGTCTGAGTGTAGATTTCGCAGGACACTAATACAAGCAAAGCCGGTACGCGCCCACTAATCTCTACTCTAAGTCTAAGGTGCACTCAAGCCCAGGTTCGGCTTATCTCTCAATCATAGAACACCCGTCACACCCCAATAGCACAACAGCAACAGATAATATCAATAAATAGACCCCAATAGACAAGCAAACAAGCGCTAGGATTGACTCTCTTAAGGGACGTTGGATCCCCAAATGCATAAAGAACTATCGCAGTCCTTAGCAGCCAGGGGACGTTGGGTCCCCAGCAGAGTCTCCAGCTGTCGCTACTGCGAAAATCGGCGCCGGCTGACAGAAGAGTCGCCACCGTGCGTTATTTATCCCAACAGAGGGAAAGGAAACGCTCAGAGTAAACCTACCGCAAAGACGGGAAAGGAATGGTCATCGCAACCAAATCCTGGGTTCGGGAGTCGGTTACGCAAGGGGAAGGTATTAGCACCCCTCACGTCCGTCGTACTCGACGGGATCCACGCTTGCTTGGGTTGTCTGAAGGATGCAAAACAATCTATCTACGGCTGCTAAATCTAAACGGAAAGGGAATTGACTCGATAGAGTGTCGCACTCTATGCCTACGTATTCTCAAGAGAGAAAGTCAGAGTCAACGTAGTTCGGGACTACAGGGAAATTGGCTCGCCAAGACCTCGCGTCTTGTGCCTACGTACCTCCACACTGCATGGAAGATCAGAGCTTACGTAGTTCAGGCTAACTACGGCTAATCTGGGTGTTTCATATAGGAGTGAGAAATTAAACTGGTTTCAAAGGTACGGGAACCTATGGGAAAAACTACGGTCTGGTCTCAAATGCACTCGGGCAAGAGAAAGGATAACATCAGTCGTCAGCGGGAAAGTCTCGATCGCACAGCAGCGAGAGAACAAAAGGTTAGTTGTTAGTGTGCTCGCTAGGATATCGCATCCTATGCCTACATATTCTCGTCTGGTACGAGAAATCAGAGCAGCTGTAGTTCGGCTACTTTCGGGACCACAACTCAAATCTCGTTTTATTAATATTCTGAAAAATGGTTACAATGATTGAATACGGGAAATAAACTCCTAGAAACTATCCTATGAAAAATCAAATGGAAAATAGTCCCCTAACAAGTGGACTTCTAAAACTACCTCTAAAAGTGTAAAAATAAACTCCTATGAAAAATATCTATTCTAAAAAATATTGAATCTACAAAGTAATATTTTTTACTATTTTTCTTACCATTTTTTCCTTCTATATTTCTTTTCCTCATTTTTTCAATATTCTTTTATTCATATTTTTCTTTTTCAATCTTTTTCTCTATTTTTTTCACATATTCTTTTCACTAATTTTTCATGTATTTCTTTTTTCAAATATATTTTTCTCTCTTTTTCTTTTTTTTCTCATTTCATTTTATCTAAAAACTAAGAAAAAAATTACAAAAGAAAATAATAAAAAGAAATATAATGGGGAGGGGGTACAGTCTGTTACAAAGGATGTGTTGAGTAAAAAACAAAAACGGACAGCAACTTGGGCCCAACCCAAAATCTCAACAGACCCCCACACACGCAGGGGGGAAGTGTTCACAAAAACGGGGGTGCAGTAAAGAATATCCAATGGGCCTCTGGAGCCCCTAAGCCCAAATCCGGTCCGGCCCTAACCCTCAAACCCTAATTCCAACTTTCTTCTCCTGAACACTGTTCATGTGCGGCGCCTCCTCTTCCCTCTCTTCACTCCATCTTTCACAACTCCGACTAATCCTCTCCCAAACCCAACTCCGTTTCTTCCAAGTAATCAACCCTAACGTAATCCAACAAATTACCTGAACTTCCTCAACATTGACTGAAGTTCGATGATATTTGGTGAAGATCTCAAGTGGGACGAAGGTCTAGGACGCATGTTGACGGAATGTAGATCTGGAAGTATGGTGTAGGTAACTTATTTGAAGACTCAATGAAGGTCTCGGAATCTTGTTAACGGAAGCTCTTCAAGATGACTGAAAACGGAAAGCATATTACCGGAAATTCGTTGAATGTGGTGGAAATTTATGGATCATGTATGAAGTTGAAGATTGCTGACGATTTCTGAGGAAGGTTCTTGGAACATTTCTGGATGAACATGCGAGATGAACATTGATGAAGATTTGTGTGGATCTGATGAAATATTGAGCGAATCATTGTTGAAGATCGAGATGATGATGAATCTTGGAGTCTTCTGGAAAGAGGTTGACGGTCGGCGAAGGATCTGTTGCGTCTTGAGCGTTCTTGGCTGGATTTTGGGTGAAGAATTGTTGAAGGTTGATGGAGGACATGGATGAACAACAAGAAATATGGAGCTTCCTGATGAACACATGATAAAGAATGGGAAATCAAGATGAACACCGTGATGAAGGTTGAAAGATTCTGGAAACGATGAACTTCAAGAACTGCGATGAAGATCTTGACGCTCTTTCTGGAAAAACGTGTTGGTGAATCTTGGACGCCGATCTGGGAGAAATCTGGAAATGGATGAACCTGATGAACGCTCTTCAAGTTTTCTAGGAAAAGGCTTGAAGGTGATGAACGATTGTTGAATTTGGAGGTTTGTTGAAGCTTGATCCAAAAATGTTCGAAGATTCTTGATGAAACGGTAAAACTGGAGAAGGACTCATGAACATCATGAACAAGGCATGAAGATTCCGGCGGGCTGAGGGATTCTCCGGCGAGGTTGATGAAGATTATTGATGAGAGTTGATCGGAGAAGATGAGTGTTTAGAGGTGAGGATTCTTGTGATTTTATGTGTTCCGGCGGAAGTTACAGCGGCCAGAGGTAGTTGGGAATCTGTTAGGGCTGCCGGAGTTGGTTGGTGGTGGCCGGCGAGGTTGGGGGGGCGGTGGTTGCATGGCCGTCGGCCATGCAACCGGCGAAGCTCAATGGTGGACACGTGGCGGCGCTAGTGGCAGAAGGCTGATGCATGTGTGCCACGTGTGAGTGGCGTGGCAGAGAGAGGGAGAAGGTGGGGGTTGCGTTGTCACACATGCAGTGAATGTGCAGTGAATATGTGGGGGCCTCCTTGAAGAACACGTGTGCACTGAATTTATATGACACATGGAATTTTTGGACTCTTCTAATGGGATTCCTGAGATTAATTTGGATAATTGTGGCCCAATGCAAAATAGTTAATACTGATGAAAACGAAAATTAAATGATGGATTAGCATGAAGATTAATGAAAAGATTAGTGAAATGATTCTGGACAAATCAGGCTAATAAATGGATTGCAAACTAATTAAACTGGGTTAATGAAATGGAAACTTGATTAATGTGAAGTAATACGGATTAATGGATGATTAACGAAAATGATTAGTAAACTGAAATGATTAATCCTAATTATTTAATATCCTAATTAACTATTAACCTCTAATATTCTGAAAACCAATTAAGCTATTTAATATCTATTATCCTATATTAATCTAAACTAATATGTTCTAAAAACAATATGGACTACTACAAGGTTTCACTAATCTATTCTATAAAAAGAAACTATTATCTATTAGAAGAAATATTCTAAAAACAACCTATATTAACTCTTAATATCTATTAAAACTATATTCTAAAAAATTAAAATCTATTAATTCTATTTAAAAGCAAATTTATCTATTATCTATATTAACCAAAATCTATTAAAAACTCTAGCAAGACAATCTATTATCTAAAAAACTATATTATAAAGGAAAATATTTTTTCTATTAAAACCCTAATATTCTAAAAAGAAAATGCTATTTATTAATAAAAGAAAACTATTTAATTCTATTAAAAGAAAAACCTATATCCTATATCTAAAATTAATATCTATTAACAGATAGAAAAGCCAATAAACCCTAATAAAGCTGTAAAATGCCATTTATTCAATTAAAAAGGAGATCGAGACCGAAGCGGAACCAGCGATAAAACCTGGACACAGGAATGTCCTCAAAAACTACAGCGTGAGCTGAAAACACCCGTGAAGTGTACAACTTCCCAAAAAACCTCTGATTATCTGAATCGGTCTGGAACACCTGAAATGCGAAAGCAGGGCTGTAATCCCGATAAAATCACCATGATTGAGAAAATGCACTATATGCAGTATGTGAATGCGAATGTGAAATGCGTCGAAACATCGAGCCAGATACGGGACCCGGTTGGTCAAATTTTAGGGTGCAACAATATGCAAGCTGTGATATTGTGCTTTGTACATTCATGAAACCATTCAAATCAGTTTCTGGTCATGCTTAACCCAAATCAGTTGCACACACAAGTCATAAATGCATAACTGGATGATTCTAAACTCAAACTTAAACCAACTCTAGCCTGTAACCAAAACTAGCATGTCTATGGCATTAATATGTAAAATATGGCATTTTGTGAATGAATAAGCAAACCAGATGGAAACAGCTCTAAATAACCTTACATATCCAACGTAAACGTGATTTCAAAAGTGCTCTAATTCAACAAACAGATGCATCTCAGTTGTAACAAGATTTGATATATGACATGAAAATGACATTTTTCAATACTACCACAAGCTCAAAAATGCAAAACATGATATTATGAGATAAAGGATGAAGTGGACTATCTACATACCTCTAGCAGACTGTATTGAGTAGATTAAAACACCAAGAAACCCAGAGGAACTTCAAATGCACCTAGCTTTGGAGATTTCTTCTTCTTGAAGCAAGAAAGCAAACTTCAAGACAGTTGGAGAAATAAACTCCACCAATGATCCTCAATGCTTTGACAGTTGAGAAATGATATATGTGAGGTGTTTGAGTGATTAGGACATCAAGCAAATGCCTGGAACAAGTTTTGACAGATTTTGTGGCATTTGTTCAAAGTAACTTGGTATGGGAGTTGACTTTTTGAATGGTGAGGTTTTTGAGTGGTCTAAGGTCTTGGACACCTTCTATATCATATTTAGAGATTGTGTGGATGATTGTTGGGGAGTTTGAGTGTATAGAAATGATTTTGGCAGCAATTGTACCAAGACAGATTTTGGTGGTTTTTGGTGAAAATGTGATTTTGTGATTTTGAAGCAAAGTGTGCAAGAGCAAAGGCTTGAGCTTTCTCTGGTTTTTTAGAGTAGATATTGTGTATGGTATGAAGTGTTGAGGGCCTCTATTTATAGGCAAATCCATGGAGTGGGCAGATTTGGAGATTTCCTTCATATGAAGGAAAGACTTGCTTTTTGGATCAAACCTCCACAAAGAGGTTTCCTTGGATGGTAGATAAGATCTAAAGTCAAGCTTCATGATGAGTTTGAAGTGGCTAAATGCAGGATAGAATGCATAGGTTGATGGTTGGTTCAGATTTGTCTTTCCACCTCATGCTTGCCATTTTCACTTTAAGTGCAAGTTGTAAAGCCACTTGCAAGCCCACTTGCAAACTTGGCATTTCCTCTGCATTTTCATTGTACTTCCATGCTACAAAGTCTCTAAATATAATATAAAACATGTTTCAAAAGCTGAGATTGGCCTAATTGATCAAAGGAATGATTTTTGAAAGTTTGTCAATGTGGGACTCAAGTGTGAGAACACCAACTTGCCATAACCATAACTCTCAAAAGCTGAGATTGGCCTAATTGATCAAAGGAATGATTTTTTATACACACTTTGAAGTCCAATTCCTTAAAGTTGAAGAGTTGACTTTTTGGTCAACCATACGATCGATCGGTGACTACCGAGTCGCCCGTTGACACTCTGGACCTCCTGAGACTTTGATACTTCTTGAATGAGCTTTATTAAGCTATATTAACTTCATGAATCATAATCCCACCATTAAAACACCTTCCAACACCAAAGTCAAACTACAGTTGACTTTTACCGGTCAAAAAACCCTAATCGGGTGCCCTGAAATGCACTGTTCTTGATTCTGGGGCAACAACCTCAAATTGGATTCTCAGTTAACCTCATATAACATCCTTGATCTTGTCTCATGATTGAATTAGCATAAAAAATGGATTGATCACAAACCCTGAAGCTTCGATTTGACTGTACCCAACCCCTGATTCATCTGTAACTTGACAAAGCCAAACTTGCACTGGGTTATGGTTAGGTAATCCATGAGTATGCTCCTAAAATGATAATGAGAATTTAAGGGGTCAAAATTTGGGTTGCAATACTAATTACAATTGCTCAAGCATAAAGAAAGAGACTTCCAATGCTCAAACACACAAGTAAGAGACTTTTAATGCTCAATACACAAGCAATAGACTTCAAATTCTCAATCACACATGCAAGAGACTTCAGATGCTCAAGCACACAAGCAAGAGACTTCAGAAGCTCAAGCATACAAGCAAGATACTTCAAATGCTCAATCACATAAGAAATAGACTTCTTAAACTCTAAACTATAGTTAAGAGATCATGAAAAACTATACTTGATATACAATCATAGGTTTTAGACAAAATACAACATAAAATGACTCTTTAAGACTTAATAATTTCTAAGAATATACAAGTGTTAAAATTCTAAGTTGAATTTGAGTTTTTGTTTGACAGAGTAAAAATTCTTTATTGTTAATGGTTCGTTTAACATTCTTCAAGTCTTCAGATCCTTATATAGAGAGAGGAAAAAGAGTCGTTGAAGACTTTGCACAAAAGAGTCTTTGAGAAACTTGATTCAAATACGTTGAGATGTTAATATGGTTAATATGGTTAATACCATTAAAAGCTCATTTTAAATCCTTTGCTACAAAAGGAACCGAACGGTTGAAAATCTTCAAATCGACTATTGATGTTCTGGGTTCCCTGAGGCCTTGAAACATATTGGGTAGACTTAATTGGGTCATATGAGCCTCATGGACCATAATTACCTCATTGGAAAACCTTCTAGACCAAAATACAAATTACAGTTGACCTTTCCAACAAGAAACCCTAATTAGGGTTCTTGCACTGCACTGTTTCCAATCTCTTGGTGACAACCTCAAATTGGACTCATTCTTGATCACCTGTGATATCCTTGATGATATAGAGACTTGTTATGTGGAGGATAAATCCAAAACCTTGATTGATCAATCTCTAGAAACCTTGATTTTTGACTGTATGAAACCCTGATTCATCTGCATCTTGACAAAGACAAACTTGAAATAGGTTAAGGTTAAATAATTAATGTTGATGCTCCTAGGATGATAATGGAATATAGGGGGGAAATTTTGGGGTATGACAGTTTCCCTTATCTAAATATCTTCACCAGATGGCAATGAGATATGACTATCTTCATATAATCATGGTGAAAGGTATTTCAATATAGCAAACCGAAAATTGTGTCCCTTAGATACGACATTATGCAAAAGGACAAATGATGATCATGCAATGAATTCTAAAAAATGATGTTTCATGATGCTGGAGTGCAAGAAGATGCTGACACGCGAGCAGAAAAAAGAAAAATAAAACAACGAGTAACCACTCATTGGGAAAGCAGACGCACTAGGAAGAGATCCGAAGTGAAAAAAATCAATAGTTCAGACATGACTAATGATGGCACTTCAAGGGGGTCCTTCACACAGGGGACACAAGCTCTACTGGGGAAGATAAATCTTCATTGGGGAAAAGGTAAAATCTCCACTGGGGAAATGCAAACCTCCACTAGAGAAATGCATCGACGCAGATAAGAAGCCACGCAGAGGGACAAAAGTCAACGGGCACAAACTCCAACTAGGGGAGCAAAAAAAACTAGAGACATGGTCCTTAATGAGGGACAAACCAATAGGGACTTTTCTTGCGACGAAGAGTTTGAACGGGATCTTCAAGAAAGGACTAGAAATAAGACTGGACTCATCGGGGATGCTAGTGACTACTAGACTTCTGAGACCTGCTGAAGGGGTATCCAGGGATTCACTGGGGAGATATCGGTGACGACCAATAATCTAGGAAACACAACGAAGTTGGACAGAAAATGCTAATAACCATTGGACTTTAAACAACGCTAGTGACTACTGGATCTTCTAGGGGATGCTAATAGCAACTAGACTTCAAGGGGATGTTTTAGTAACAAACAATATTTAGAGATACCAATAACGATTAGTTTTTAGTCAAAGTCAGTAACCACTGGACTTTCTAGGAAGCGCTAGTAACGACTAGGCTTCACGGAGATATGGTGACAACCAAATCAATGATACCAATAACGATTGTATTTTTAGAAAGATGCTAGTAACAACTGGTCTTCGGATGAGTTGATTAATAAATGGAACATCGACTGGGAGATAGATTCAGGTAAACACCAGATCTCAGGGATAAGCTGCAGCATTAGTAACGACTAAAGTTTGGTAATTACCAATTAGCAGTATCAAATAGGGGTCAGCGATCGACCTATTGCTAGTTACAACTAGACTTCACAGGGGAATCTGGTAACAACCAGTCAAGTGAAAATACAGGGAGCTGGTAACAACTAGACTTCCTAGGGGATCCAAAGAGAAACAAAATCTTCCCTGGGTATTCACTCAAAAAACAGAGGATCTCCTTATAGCAAAGAGTTCGAACGGGATCTTCAGGAAACAACTGGAGGTGTAGGTAGAACAAAATAACAATTAGATTTATGACAATACCAGTAACTACTGGACTTCAATGGGGGGATAGGTAGCTACCATATCTTGCACCAATAACAATTGGGTTTTGAAAACATAGTAACTACTATGTCTCAGCAGAGTCAGTTAACTAACGGAACGTCGGCTGGGGTTAGACATCAGGTCCACATTGGATCTTAAAGACAAATTGTGGTATTAGTAATAACTAACATCTTGGTAAACACCAATAAGCAGTATTAGATATTGCTAGTTACAACTAGACTTCCTGGGGATATAAGCATTTATCACAATAATACTTACTCCAGATAACTTGACGAAGTTAAAGTAACAACCAAAAGGGAAGCCCGTGACGACAGGTCTGAAGGAAAGGAGTTTGGTAACGACCAAAGGATCTCAAGACGGCATCCAGTAACTACTGGGGAAGGAACACCTGACGGATTCTTGACAAAGAAAAACCGCCCAATTGGATCACAAAAAAAAAAGCCAAAACGACCTGAAACACGAGGCATGCTAAAAAATGTATATGCTAAAGGTATGATGCAAATGCAATGCCGAAATGACCCGCAGGGGAAGGAAACGAGAGATAGATAACGATTTATCACAGGGGAAACAAAAAAGAATGACATTGAATCCCATTGCTGGAGAACGGTATTAATCCTCTGGCGATTCTTCTGCAGAAACGGTCTCTTTTCTTGCAAACTTGCTAGGGAGAAGTCACAACTTTGATACAGTTGGCTGGCTTTGTAGCGCGGGGGCTTGGGGGAATGAAATCTTTATCGAACCCTGTATTGTTGAGATGATGGTATTGAGGTTTCGACTGTTCTGCTCTCATGATAGGAGTTTTTTATTTCACACTGTCACGTCACAGTCGACACTGTGATTTGCTTGTTAATTTTTTAAAAAAAAATTTAGTTTCAAAATAAAACTTTGTTTTTAAAAACCATTATTAATGAATAAGTGATATTTGCATAACAAAGAAAGTATAGCATAAAAAAGAACGCAAACAAAGATTGGTTCAAATATTTTTTTATTCAAAGATGAAAACTTGCAAAAGGCAAAGTCCCATGGAATAATTACAATTTGGAACAAAAAATGGCAATATGGGAAAGAGTTACAAAAATCCAATAATCATCTGGTCCTATCTAGCTAAAAGTCGGCCCTAGCGTGTTGCTTCTGACGAGAGTAGCGGAAGGTGAGCTTTTTTTGACGATCTTTTGCAATCGTGACAACTCCTGATGCAGTGAAATGCCTTTGCCTCTAACTTTTGCCTGAATCGCCCTTTTTGGGTTGTGATCCACCGAGATGCTCATTTTTGCCTAAATTTACTTTCCAGGTTTCAACTTAGTGGGTTATTTAGGCATAATATTTTCTTACTGTATCTGAGTTCATAGGATGAAGGAGTTGTTCACCATCCATCATTGTAAGGATCAGAGAGCCTCCAGAAAAGACCGTTTTCACAATGAATGGACCATCGTAGTTCGGCATCCATTTCCCACGCGCATCTCGATGCACTGATAGAATCTTCTGAAGTACTAATTCACCTTCTTTGTATTCTTTGACCTGTACCTTTTTATCGAAGGCCATTTTCATCCTTTTTTGGTACAGCTGGCTGTGGCACATTGTCGTCATCCTCTTTTCATCGATGAGATTCAGAGTATCGAACCTTTCCCTCATCCACTCAGCTTCTTCGAGCTTGGCTTCCATCAAGACCCTTAACGAAGGTATCTCAACCTCAATGGGTAGTACTACGTCCATCCCATAGACCAACGAGAAAGGGGTTGCCCATGTTGAAGTGAAAACGGAGGTTCGGTATCCGTGCAGAGCGAAAGGCATCACTTCATGCCAGTCCTTGTAGGTCACTACCATTTTTTGTACAATATCTTTAATGTTCTTGTTCACGACTTCCACAACGCCATTCATATTGGGGCGGTAGGGAGATGAGTTGTGATGTTTAATCTTGAAACTGTCACAGAGCTCTTTCATTATTTTGTTGTTTAGATTTATCTTGTTGTCTGTGATGATCTGATTGGGGATCCCGTAACGACAAATAATCTCCCTTTTGATGAATCGGGCAACCACCTGCTTGGTGACGTTGGCGTAGGATGTGGCTTCTACCCATTTGGTGAAGTAGTCAATGGCGATGAGGATGAACCTATGTCCGTTGGATGCTTTGGGTTCGATTGCCCCAATCATATTGATGCCACATATGGAGAATGGCCAAGGTGATGTCAACACGTTTAGCAGATGAGGTGGAACATGCACTTTGTCTGTGTAGACTTGGCATTTATGGAATTTTTGGGCGAACAAGATGCAGTAAGTTTCCAAGGTTAACCAATAATAACTCTCCCTCAAGATCTTCTTGGCCATGGCGTGGCCGCCCGCATAAGTGTCGAAGGTGCCTTCATGAACGCCCATCATTAACAGGTCTGCCTCTCTCTTGTCAACACATTAGAGCAGGACCATATCACAGTTTCTTTTGTATAAAACGTTGTTGTTGATGAAGAACTTGGATGATAATCTACGTATAGCTCTCTTGTCAATTTTAGAGGCATCAATTGGATACTCTTGATTCTGAAGAAAGTTCTTGATATCATAAAACCAAGGTTTTCCATCGGATTCTTCCTCTGTCATCATGACGTATACCAGCGCGGTCTTTCTTTCAATGCAAATTAAAGGAGCCTTGTTGACAAAATGGACCTTCCACATCGACGCTAGCATGGCCAAAGCATCTGTAGTATGATTCTCAGCCCTCGGGACATGTTTGAAAGTGATCTCATCAAAGTACTCGATCATTTCCAAAATGTAGTCTTTGTAGGGAATCAACTTCTCACCTCGAGTTTCCCATTCAACTTTGAGTTGGTAGATTACTAAATCGGAGTCACCGATAACCTCTAGGATTTTGATGAGAAGGTTGATGGCAGCTTCAAGCCTCAGGATACAAGCTTCGTATTCAGCTATATTGTTTATACATGATAAACATAGTCTTGCGGTAATGGTAGTATATCCTCCAGTTAGATTTTCCAAAATAGCACCAACTCCATGGCCTTTCTTATTGGATGCTCCATCAAACATTAACTTCTAGCGTGAACCAGGTTCAGGACCCTCCTCTGGACCAGGTTCTTCTTTAGCTTGGTAAAGAAACATGACATCTTCATCAGGAAAGTCAAATTTGAGCGGTTGTTAATCCTCAATAGGTTGCTCAGCAAGGTAGTCTGACAAGACACTTCCTTTTATCAACTTCTGGGCGATATGTTGGATATCATACTCTGACAAGAGCATGTGCCAACGAGAGAGACTTCCTGTCTGAGCAGGCTTTTCAAAGATATACTTTATCGGGTCCATCTTGGAAATCAATAGACTAGTGTGGCAAATCATGTATTGTCTCAGACGTTTGGCTGCCCATGTTAAGGCGCAGCAAGCTTTTTCCAGCGGGGAGTAACGACTCTCGCTGTCGGTAAACTTCTTGCTCAGGTAGTAAATTGCATGCTCCTTCTTCCCTGACTCATCTGTTTGATCCAACACGCAGTCCATTGATTCTTCGAGCACCGTTATATACATGAAAAGCAACTTTCCAGGTACAGGAGGGATCAATATAGGAGGCTCTTGGAGATAATCCTTGATCTTTTCAAATGCTTCCTGGAAATTCTCATTTCATATAACTGCTTGATCTTTTTGTAACAACTTAAAGATAGACGTGCAAGTAGGAGTTAAGTTGGAGGTAAATCTGGAGATGTAATTCAACCTTCCAAGGAAACTTCTAACTTGCTTTTCAGTTTATGGTGCAGGCATCTCTTGAATGGCTCGTACTTTTTTAGGGTCCACTTCAATTCCATGTTGACTAATAATGAAACCGAGTAACTTGCCAGATCTTACCCCAAAAGTACACTTGGTGGGGTTCAGTCTCAACTGATACTTCCTAAGCCTCTTGAACAATTTTAACAAATGCTCAAGGTGATCTTCCTTGCTTTAAGATTTACCAATCATGTCATCGATGTAGACTTTAATCTCTTGGTGCATCATATCATGAAATAATGCCACCATGGCCCGTTGGTACGTAGCTCCAGCGTTCTTCAGGCCGAAAGGCATAACCTTATAAAAATAGGTGCCCTAGGGAGTGATGAATGTCGTCTTTTCCATGTCATCTGGATCCATTTTATCTGGTTATAGCTGGAGAAACTGTCCATGAATGAAAACACCGCGAAGCTGGCCGTGTTATCCACCAAAGTGTCAATATACGGTAGGGGGAAGTCGTCCTTTGGACTAGATTTGTTGAGGTCCTTATAATCTACACACATTCTAACCTTGCCCTCCTTTTTGGGCACTAGTATGATGTTGGCCACCCATTCTAGGTACTTGGATACTGCCAAGAAGCCCGCATCAATTTTTTTTAACCTCTTCCCAGATTTTCAAAGCTATGTCAGGTCGGGACCTTCAAAGCTTTTGCTTGACCGGAAGACACTCGGGTTTAAGGGGAAGTTTGTGTATTGCGATATCAGTATCCAACCCAGGCATGTCTTGGTAGGACCAAGCAAACACATTTGCGTCATCTCTGAGAAGGGTTATTAACCAGCTTTTAATGTCTGCCCCTAGCGATGCCCCAATCTTGACCTCTTTTCTCTCTTCTTCGGAGCCCAGGTTGATGACGTCAATCTTTTCTTTATACGGCTGAAGATAGACATCTTCGTACTCAGTCATTTTGGTTAGTTCTTCGGACCATCGAAATCTTCATCATTGCCTTCTTCAGCTTGGAACACTGCCGAATTGAAGTTAGATGAGATCGGATGACTATCAGACTTAAGAGGTGATGGAGGTTCTCTGCGTGTGTTAAACAGGTCTGAATGAGGAAACACACACACACAAAGGGATGCAGATAATTCTTGTTTTTTAGGCAACATGATAGAGATTTCAATGGCCTCCCAGTTTCTCAGGACGACTTCACCTCGGAACACCAGATTTTCTATGCAGCTTTCTTCATTGTTTTCTTTAATAGCATTGACTTGAACGCCTCCACTTACAAAGATTTCTTCCAAAGTCTTGAGGCGCTTGTCGTTGACTTCTGACTCTTCGTCTGGAGTTGGTTCATAACCCAACCCTCGTCGGTTATTCTTTGCTCGGGAATTGACTTCGATCACTTCTCCCCATCCTTGCAGAAGTCCCTCTTTCATAGTGTTTTTAATACTCTGAGCAGAGACAAAAGACGGACCACGTGTAACAACAACATCTTCCACCATCACAGCATATTTGATTTCCAATGCTTGGAAAACATTTTATAACGCGTCTTCGTCAGCTTCGATATATTAGAAAGAGGATAAGTTGCTTACCATTAAGTCCTCCTCACCGTGCACCACGATCAATTGATCCTCAGCAATGAATTTCATCTTTTGATGCAGAGTGGACGTGACAGTGCCTGCCGCGTGTATCCATGGTCTCCCTAACAGACAACTGTAAGCTGGATTTATATCCATCACTTAGAAGGTGACTTCAAAAACTTAGGGACCCACCATGATGGGTAAGTCAACTTCTCCGATCATCGTCCTTCATGATCCATCGAAAGCTTTTACAATCAATGACGTAACTCTCATCTCTACTCCTTTGTAAGCTAATTTGGCCAATGTTCTTTTAGGCATCAAGTTAAGAGTCGATCCTTTGTCAACAGGTACCATGGAAAGAGTATCTTCTTCACTTTTAATAGACACATGCAAGGCACAGTTGTACTTGCGACCTTCGGCAGTTAAATCAAAGTTGTCAAAACTCAACGTGTTGCAGGCTACAATGTTGGCAACCACAAAATCAAACTACCCCACGGTGATGTCCTTCATGACATGGGCTCGTGTTAATATTTTCAATAGGGCTTGTCGATGGACGGGAGAGTTTAATAGTAATGACATGATGGAGTTTTTGGAAGGAGTTTGGTGGAGTTGGTCCACTACCCGATAATCACTCCGACGAATGATTCAAAAAATTATTCCTCCTCCTCTTTTGGGATTTCTTTCCCTTTTTTTTCAACGATAGGTTCTTTGGAGGTGATTTCCTTTGGAACACCTTCCTTAGGAATGGTGGTAGTTGTTTTGGGGATAGTGGCCGCAGCCTGAGGAAAGGTGAATTTTGCCTTAGGTTGATACATACGACCACTGCGGGTCATCTTGCTTCCTCCGACCATATTTGTTACATCCTCCTGCTTTCTTCCTGCATTCATGTCGTACCAGGAGTAGTCACATTTCCAAGTTACAGCTCTTGGATGAGGACTCGGTCCCCTCCTTGGATCGTACCCAGGCTTAGGCGTCTGTAGTCGGTGTGGGATCGTTGTGAAAAATAGGTCTGACCATAGCGGGATGAGCATACTTTTTATTCATAGTATTGAACACTGGTCTTTTTTTAGATTTTCTCTACAGGTAGAAGATTGGCTCAATTACTGAGACATCCTCCTTATTTTTCTATCCACCTATTTGCAGTATACCTTCATCAATCATTGACTGAATATCTCGTTGCACAAGGTTACAACCCTGCGGCCTGTGATGACAATCATTGTAACTTTCGTAGGAACACTTGATTAGACCTGCGTTCACCAGCTTTTTGTGTAACTCAACCAGCAGAGTCTTGATCTCAAATACCTCAGAAATTACCTTTATGTCAGAATCTTCTTCCACAGCATGAACGCCACTGTGAGTTGGTAGGGGATGGTTCTCCATATTCGGTTGATTATCCTTAAAGGAGAGGATTCTCTTTTCAATTAGCTCCCGCACGATATTTTCGAGTGCTTTACAGCTCTCGAGATCATGCCCGATGACATTTTTGTGAAATGCACAGTGTGCATTTGGATTGTAGTCGTACGGTAGTGGAGTTGGAGGGGGACCCAACTTCCTAGTTTAGATTAAGCCTTATTGCACCAGCTAAGGGTACAAATCTGTATAGCTCATAGGGATAGGCCAAATATTCGGCCTTCTGTTTTGGAAAGCGGTCCTCAGAGCCGGTGCTCCTTGCTATGGGCGTACCTGTTGATTATTGTTCGGTCGATAGGTATTGGGCGCCTGCTGTTGAGGGTTTTGTGGATTTAATCGTGGTTGAAAAACCGGTGTGACCACAGTCGCGTACTATTGTTAATGATAACTTTGTTGAGGCCACAGACGAGACGACCGTTGATTCTGCGGATGGCTTCTTTTGTTCTGAATTCATTCGTCGTACATTATGGCGTTTGCTTCCCCTTCATTTTTCTTGTGGAGATGACCCAACGGTTTTTTCGTTGTGCTAGTGCTAACTGCACTTGTCACCTTGCCTCTTTTCAACCCAACTTCTACTTTTACGCTGACAGCCACGATACCGGAGAAATTTGTTGTGACAATACTGATCGTTCTCTCATAGAATTTTGGTCTAACAGTTTCCACAAACCAGTCGGAAAGCTCCTTTTCAGTTAGTGGCGGTTCTACCTGGGCAGCTGTCTCGCGCCACCTTTGCGCATATTCCTCAAAGGCTTCAGAGTTTTTTTCGGTCATCCTCAGAAGTTGACGCCGTTCTGGTGCTAGGTCCATATTATATTTGTATTGTTGTATGAACGATCTGGCAAGTCTCGAAAATAATGGATCTTGGATTGATCCAGGCTTAAATACCACTTAGCAGAGATGCTTTCAGACTATCCTGGAAGTAGTGAATCAACAATTTATCATTCTCGATATGCGGTTCCATTCGTCGGCAGTACATTATTAAGTGGACTTTCGGGCAGGTAGCCCCTTCGTATTTCTCAAATACAGGCATTACGAATTTTGGTGGAAATATCAAGCCTAAAACTAAGCACATGTATTTTGCGTTAGAACCAAAGACATTATTCCCCTCTATGACCCTCATCCTTCTGGCCATTATATCCATCTCAACCCGCAACTTTTCATGTTTTTTGTCTTCAACTTCGGACCCGTCTGGTATGTCGAATATTGGTTGGTGGTGGTTGAAGATCGGTCGAGCCTGGGCTTATGCCAGCTTAAGTGTATATCGGATTCTAAAAGTCCGTCATCAGGGGAACACTTTGTGGGTTCGAATATGGCTGATGGTTGAATGGTTGGGTGTCGCTGAGTGGAGGTATGAAATCCCTGGTGATGCCGAAGGGATGATTTGTCGCTGCAGTTACTGGTGGTGGAGGAATTGATGTCGTCGTATTGATTTCAGACACGACAGTGGCTTGTGTGTCCATCTTCTCTCTGATCACCTGAAGAACTTACATTATTTAGGAGATGCCGTTGCGTAGTCATTCAACGTTGTTGTCAATCTGGTCAAATCTTTGGTCTTGTTCAGCCATTCTCCTTTGAGTGCGGGCTCTCGTGTTATACCGGTGGAAGTTCAGTGTGATTCTGATAGCACAAAACACAGAATAAGTCGGAGGGCCAATGAAATGAAATATGATATGTAGGATGCAGATGCAAATGCAAACCACACATTCAAGGAATAAACAATTTTTGTTTACGAACAAAGCTAAACTAACACATAACAACATGTTGCTTATCATTGGCAAATGAAAGGTGAAACAAATTTCATTGATAGCAAAAGGTTTTACAACATTGAGTTTTTATTAACAAATGAAACTCTTTTTCGAAAAGAAAGATTACATTCCCATAAGCTTGGGATACAACACAAGGAAATTAAAGCTAAGGATCTTCTAACAGGACGACCCTTCTTCCTCCTGCAACATGGCACTGCTCTGACTCTAATGGAGTAGATCCCAAAGCTCTTCATTTTCTCTTCTAACTTTGTCTAGAGAGAACCTCAACTCCTTTCTAATCAAGAGTTCATCCGGCTTCAGAGAGATGTCATATGAATGAGTATAGAACATCCTCAATGATATTTCCTTTGTCCAAAGTAAATATGCATTTGAAACTAGACAACTGGGATTCTCCACAACTGTCATTCCTTGAAGATTTGGGCTACACCAGACAAAAATGGCTCGTGCTTCAAAGTATGGGTTGTCATTTAGTTCACAAAAGAAATATCTTAGCAACGATGGATCTGGTTCTCCCTCGGTGGGGTATCCTAGCTGACGGCGAGCTAAGATGGGACTATAGTTGATATACCCTCGAGTGCTGATCAGAGGTATATTAGGGAACTCCCTGTAGCTATGTATCATTTCTATTCCTACGAGTGTCGGGTCATACCAACTGACGTCGTAGTGAGAGAGTGAGGATAATTTTTCAATCCCTGCCTCACTGTCTTGCAGGTTCCATAGTGGGAACGTCCTAGGCAAATGCGAAATAAACTGTTTGCTCAAGAGGGCTGTGCAGCATGAAAATTGTCCCAGATCATAAGTTTTCCGTCAATGGATGGTGTAGTAAGTGTCAGCCAAAAGGGTGGGGACTGGGTTCCTGGTGATAAACAGCATGACGACTTTCAAACTGATGAAATCAGGGTTGTTAGGAAACAGATACAAACCATAAGTCAAGAAAGCTAAAATGGCTTCGAAGATTCCCAACTCCCTGCGATTGTAATAGAATTCAGATTTCTCCATGAATGGTTTGGCTTTCATTCTGGTGATTCCATCCCTATCACTCAATTGAGTCGGAAGATCAGTAGGCTCTAAGTGAAGAGCTTTAGCGATGCCTATTCTCCTCGGTCTTCTCTCGATTTCGAAGTTAGCTGTGAAGGTCATCAGGATTTTCAGATACCCGAAATATTCTTCCAAAGTTGGTAGTAATTAGAAGTCTGGAAATGTAAAGCAGTGGTAAATGAGGTCGTAGAACTCTACGAGCACTTGCAACATTTCCTGGTTTACTTGTGTATCAAGTAAAGATAACAAATCCATGTATTTTGCCATGAAAGCTGCAAGATTCCTCACCGGGTTCCTTAAAATACTTAGGTTACCCAACCTTAGTTTAGGGAATGTAATCATGTTTCCTTGACTCATTACTATGTATACAAAAAAACAATATTTAATTCCTTGAATGGTTAGTAAAAAAAATGCAAGATGTAATGCAAGGATGCAACTGGTTTTACAAAACTCAGAAGATAGTTAAAGCAAAAACACTCATCTCATTTATTTTGGGAAAAGTTACAACTTTTGAAATATAACCCAAGAAATGTGAGGCTACATCAGAGGAGAAGACTTAGGTCTTATGGTTTAGGAAATCTGATAAGAATCCTATCCGCGCGTCCTCTTCAGTCTTTCCAGCATAGTATTCACCATCACCAATTTATCCACTATTCCTTTCCAGGCGCCAGAAGTAGGTGGGATGCTTGAATACCCATGAGTGATCTATGTGGGTTTGACACTAGAGAAAAATAAACTCTCTTTTGTCACCTCTCCATCAGTTAGGCGTCTTTCGAGCCACCCAATCAACTGATCTTTGTCTTGCAATTCTTTCTGCAGCTCAGTCGTCTCAGCGCGAAGAGTATGATATTTGTCTTCCCATGTGTCCCTCTCAAGTTTTTCTCTTTCTAGAACCTCTTGATACTCCTCCACATTTCCAATGGGAACGGCGCAAGATGACGCGATGACAATCTGCGTATTATTCTTAGGAGGGTAAGGCATCTTAATATTATGAGCCCTAGATTGGACCCACTGAGTGAATGGCTCAAAAGCCACACAGTTCCTTTTCCCTAAGTCAGCCTTAGTTTTTCTTCAGATATTCTTCCAAGCGTCGACTATACTGTTTCTTAAGCTTTTCTCTACTTTGGCATTGAGGTAGAAGAAACCGGACAATAGGATGTTGTTGGGCTTGTCCTTCATCGGCAACCCAAACTGTCGTCTGGCCAAGGTAGGATTATAGTTGATTCCTCCTTGTGTCCCTAAGAGTGGTACATTTGGGAAAGAACCACAATTGTCAATGTATACTCCTTGGTCATGTGCGGGATCGTACCAATGGATGTCTACTTGAGTGAGAGACATGATTCGTTGAGACCACCTCCAACCATTAGGGTTCTCTCTGAAAGCATATGTCCTTGGTAGATGATTGACAAATCATCTATATAGCAAAGGAGCACAATAATTAATAGTTCCTCTACCTTGAAGAGTTCTGCGGTGGATGGAATTATAGGTGTCACCTAACAAAGTGGGCACCGGGTTACCATTCAAGAATATTGCGATGGCAGTTGAATTGACGAATTCTTCTACCTCTGGGAACAATACCAAACCATAGATTAGGAGGGCCAAAACTGCTTCGAATGCATCCATACTCCTTCCTTGGAAAGGTAGGTAGCTTTTCCCAATAAGTAAGCAGAGTGAAAACCCTTGACTCCATTCTTTGAGAGATGATTGGTTTTAACCTCGGACACTTCTAGGTGAAGTGCGTCAACAATTTCCTTCGGCGAGGGTAGCTTTTCCAGACCACTGAAGGGCTTCTTATCTTTCACGGGAACTCCGAAGAAGTAAGAATACTCTTCTAAAGTTAGCATCAACTGATAATCCGAGAAGGTAAAACAGTGATACAATGGATCGTAGAATTTAACCAAGGTGTTGAGAACCCCTTCTTCTATCCTTGTCTTCACAATGCTCTGAAGCTTTCCATATGTCTTCCCAAATTCTTTAGATACCATTGTCCCTAGCTTTCTTAACTCCAATGTGTCACATTTCTTGAAGTTATATTTCTTGGTGTTTCTTTTTGCAAAATCCATGATCACTAGGGTTTCGGAAAAGAAAAGGACTGATTTTTACAAAACCAGGGCAACCAGATGAAATGATTATAATGATTATGATGATATGATGCGCACATAACACATAAACAAGTATTCGCAAATATAATGCACATGCACACACAAGGCTTCCCTAGGTTCAGGGTCAAAGTATGAAGTCATAAGGTCTACCCATCCCTCAGGACTTGTGTTATAGGTTGTTTGTACCTGTAGATCGGGTTCTAACAAGAGTGCCTAGAGTCATAGGTAAATCCCTCGGATATTATCAACCAACATGACTACTCACATGGGTCAAAAACATTCTCGGGATAGACTCGTATGAGTGTAGCATCGTGTAACAACTATTTTGGGACTACTCCCTCATAATTTCCGCACATGTCCTAACAAGGCCAAGTGGGGTAAACGGGTAACTAAAGGTCCTCAATTTCACGGATTCTCAGGTTGAAATGATTAATGAAATGCATGACTACTCATACATCATTAACTATTTCAAAGAGGTCTCAACCGAGTGTGATTACATCATATGTCAAACTTGTTAGGACTACTACCAACAGTCAACTATTGATCATATCACATCTTATCTCATGTGCACTCAAGTTCGGGTTAGGACTTATCTCACCACTCATGATACCCGATGTCCACAACATACAACATAAATATATTCATAAATACACATGTAAGCAAGTATTCATACAATCATACAAAATAGGCTAAACCCTCAAGTTTTAAGATTTATCTCCCCAGTGAAGTCGCCATTTCTGTTGCGGTGAGAATCAAATGTTAAGCTATTGATTAACTTGAATCTTAATTAATTAAATTCACAACCGGACTTTCATTTATCCAAATTAAAGGTTAAAGAAAGAAATACCTTTTGCGCGATGTAACAACAATGCTAAGAGATTCGAGGATCGGGGGTTGGTTATGCCTAGGGTAGGTATTTCACATCGTAAACATCTGTAGTACTCTACATAAACCTTTTGTATGTTTGTAAGCTAAGTTGCTTGCTATGGTTTGGGATCAAGGATGGGGTTTTAAGGTCAAGACCTAGGATTGATGTTTCTAAGTTTGATCGCAAAGATATTGCATCTTTTGCCTAAGTATGCTAACTAGGATAGAATCAGAGCAGTCGTAGTTCACCTCACTAAGGGTGGATGAACACTTGATTATGATCAAGGTCCAAATGGGAACAAACATAATAATGCTTGTGTAGAGTTTAACAAAACTCTTTATTCTAAGTTGTACACTCAAGATTAACTTCAACAAAAGCCAGAAGGGGAGTAAGTAATCATGAAAATGATCCTTACATAGAATTGACAAACTCCAACCTAGGGTTCTAGTTGAAGAACACTCCTTGTAAAGGTGGGTCTTTTAGACTTAAGCAAAGTCTAATGGCTAATAGGTTCTAACCTAACTAAGATAGGTTTCAAGATGACTTAACAAATTCAGAGGGGAGGTAAAGAGCTATTTATGACCCTGGGGGTCAACAGAGAGACTTTCCTTTGGAATAGGAGAAAGATGAGGCGCCTGGATGAGAACTAACAAGTTCCATCACTTGGGGAAGGTTTAACAAAGGTAAAGAAATGAGCAAGAACATGTCACAAAATGTGAACAATAGTTGTAAGTGCTCTTGATTGGCTGCATTTTGTGGCAAAATATTAGTGCATGTATGAATGTCATGTCTGATGTTGATACATTCATAATATGGACTGTGCAGGGTAAGCTAACTATAAGTTAAGCTGGATGTCATACTCAATGTTATGACATAGGTCGTATGACATCAAGCGGAGGTTTGTTATTCGGGTAGCTAGAACTCAAGAAACAAATCAGAAGCTCAAGCTGGAATGCAGGAGACATTTTAGAAGCCCTAGGGGAACTAATATGTACCTGATTAATGTGGCAAGTGTGCAAAATACTGAAGAAAGGTTTTATTATGGATAAAACCTAATTTATGCGCCCAGGCCCAAGGACTGATCTGCTGCTATAAATAACAGGAGAAGCAATCCTAGAAGGCAGTTGTTGAAGATAGAGAAACAGAGAAATCACCATAGTGGTTTAGAAGTGAAGAGGTTGTTCTTCACGATTGTGTCTTAGGAACACTTGTAATCCAAGAAACTGTTGATTACATTGGTTAGGTAGTTTCTAGGTTGTGTACCACTCGAAGCTGTTAAGCAGGAGTGAGTGTCACTTGATTAAAGCTTTGAAGCAAGATCAAGGTGTGTGTAGTTGAAATGTCTCTTCATACTATTGTTTAATCTGTAAGTGTTTTTGGATATCATTGAGGTGATTGTAGGGAGTGAGTGGGTATACTCAGGTCTAGAGTGTCTCTAGGTTAAATTGTCATTGGGTAGGTTTTAAGTCAGGAGTGCAAACTGGAGGTTTGACTCTGAATTAATTCGACTGGTAGTGAAATTTCTCCCTGGCTTGGTAGCCCCCAATGTAAGTGTGTTGCACTGAACTGGGTCAACAACCAACTGTGTTATTTACTGCTTTATAATTACTGCATAATAGTAGGTCAGTAGTGAATGTCACAGTGGATGTTATAACTTCTGTGATAACATCCATCGTGGGCTTGCCAGAATTTTCAATTGGCATCAGAGCAGGCACTCTGCCTATTTATTACTGGGTGAGATCTAGGGAAATTAAATTTTGGTACTACGGATAAAGATATTGGATTCACCAATAGACCTCAAATTTTGGATGGTTCTAATTATGACTATTGGAAGCCTAGGATGATTGCTTTCCTAAGGTCCTTAGACAGCAAGGCTTGGAGAGCTGTAAACTCCGGCTGGGAACATCCTGTGAAGACTGACAAGGATCGAGTATCTGTGCAAATTCCTGAAGAGGAATGGACCAAAGAGCAAGTGGCATTGGCTCTTGTAAACTCTAAAGCATTGAATTCACTCTTCAATGGTATAGATAAAAACATCTTTAGACTGGTCCACCACTGTGAACTAGCAAAGGATGTTTGGGACACTCTCAGAACTACTCATAAAGGAACCTCTAAGGTCAAAATGTCAGGACTTCAAATGCTGACCACCAAATTTGAAGGTCTGAAAATGAAGGAAGAGGAGACCATTCATGAGTTTTACATGAATGTTCTTGAACTTGGAAACACCTCAGGAGCTCTGGGAGAAAAGATGACTGAAGAGAAACTTGTAAGAAAGATTCTGAGGTCACTACCTAAAAGGTTTGCCATGAAGGTAACAGCCATTGAAGAAGCTCAAGACATATGCCACATGAAAGTGGATGAACTCATTGGATCCCTTCAAACCTTTGAGATGGGGATGTGTGATCAGGCTGTGGAGAAAAAGAGCAAAAGTATAGCTCTTGTCTCAAAATCTGTAGAGGCTTCAGATCATGAAAAAGAGGAAGATCTATCAGAGGCAATAGCCATGCTTGGAAGACAGTTCAACAAACTGGCCAAAAGGATAGATGCTAAGTCTAAACCTTATTTCAAAAGCCTGCCTGTTGATAAAGAAAAACTGAAGATAAAGCCAACCAAAGCAGAGGAGTACAGTGACATGAGTGTGAGGGATATGGACATGTTAGAAAGGAATGTCCCACATGAAGGAAAATTGCGATCTAAACGCAGCGGAAAACAAAAATTTCCTTTAGTGATCCTTACGAATGAGCATGGTCAGTGATAGAATCGTTACCTCTTTGTGGCGATTCAGATCTTTGATGCAGCGATCACAAGCGTTGATGAAGTGCAACGCCTCTACTCAGTCCACACAAACAGCTTCCGGTCACAGTGCTAGCTGCTTACGAACGAAATTATTTGAGTGAGAAAAGAGAATCAAAAACGAAATTGCATCAAGTGAAAGCTTCATCACAAGGGTTCCTTTTATAGACTCTCTTGTGGGCTGCGGGCTAAAAACCCAATTCACATGATCCATAATAATATTATATATTATTATAATAACTATTATTATAATAAATATATTTATTTTATTATTATTTTATAACCATTATAAAATAACAATAATTATTATTATATTATCCGAATTTCTATTTTTCACTTAAGTGAACCGTACCTTACGGTGTTCCTTTGATTTCTCTATCTCTCATCAAACTGTCCTTATGTGTGTGACCCTGTAGGATTTCGTAACGTTGGTAATTATATTAAATTATATATTTAACATAATAAACAGTAAGCGGTATCTAGCAACACATCACTGCTACCCAAGTCACGAAAATGTCATGTGATCTGACAAAACCTTTTTAGTGATAATATATGTTTGTACAATTACCCTTTTGCCCCTATGTCTATATTGAACACAAGGCATACACTGTGTCATCCTTGTCCAGTTCAATATTGGGCCCTTAGACATTTCTCCTGTTATGCAGGATTGGCAAATTCCATCTAGGACACTCATGTCCCTCAACATGCTTCGTGGAGTGCCCATCAACTGTCTTTATGATCATCCAGTTACGGATAATGTTTGATCAGCAATAAAGCACCCGACTCTACATCTAGGGTCCATAGTGGTTTCAGGTCGAAGGGTGGTAATACACCATTATCACCATGAGAATAACTTATGACACTTTGCATAACATACTATGTAGTATTCTCATAGCGGGTCAATCCGGTATAAATATTACTCCTAATATTTATACCTATGTCAAGACTTGATAACTCTTTATCCATGATCCATGAGATGTGATCATCACTCTATCTTCATAATAGTCTCAATGCTTTTAATGTTATCCCACTTTGCAATAAAGCTTGACTACGGATATTTTAAGAATAATGTCTTTATGTTTAATGGGATCTCATGATTAAGTCACACTTAACATTTCATTAAACAGACTAACTATTCTAGGGACTTTATTATTCTGAAAGACAAACATAATAAAGAAATGCCTTTTATTATTAAACGAATAATCCGATACAAGTACCAAAAAGTATTGGCCTCTAGGGCTTACACCAACAATCTCCCACTAGCACTAGAGCCAATTAGGCATACCCTTAATACCCATAGATCTAGTATGACCATCATGCTTCTGTTGTGCAAGAGGCTTTGTTAATGGGTCAGCGATATTGTCAAGTGTAGGTACTCTGCATATCTTCACATCTCCCCGATCGATTATCTCTCGAATGAGGTGATAACGCCTAAGTATGTGTTTGGATCGTTGGTGAGATCTAGGCTCCTTAGCTTGTGCGATAGCACCATTGTTATCACAATATAAACCAATGGGATCCACAATGCTAGGGACTATGCCAAGTTCACTAATGAACTTCTTGATCCAAACAGCTTCCTTTGCTGCATTTGAGGCAGCAATATACTCGGCCTCAGTTGTAGAATCAACAACTGTTTCTTGCTTTGAACTTTTCCAGCTCACAGCGCCACCATTGAGACAGAACACATAACCAGATTGTGATCTAAAATCATCCTTATTTGTCTGGAAGCTAGCATCAGTGTAACCAATTACATCAAGCTCTCCCTGACCTCCATATATCAAGAATGAATCCTTAGTCCTTCTCAAGTACTTAAGGATATTCTTGACAGCTACCCAGTGAGCATCACCGGGATCAGATTGGTACCTACTCGTTGCACTTAATGCATACGAGACATCTGGTCGAGTACATAACATGGCATACATGATAGATCCTATTGCAGATGCATATGGAATCTTATTCATGTGATCCCTTTCTTCCTTAGTTGAAGGGGATTGTGTTTTTGATAAACACAGACCATGTTGCATAGGTATGAATCCTTTCTTGGAATCATGCATATTAAAGCGTCTCAACACTTTATCTATGTATGTACTCTGACTTAGGCCAAGCAGTTTTCGTGATCTATCTCTATAGATCCTAATTCCTAATATATAGGCTGCTTCGCCTAGGTCTTTCATAGAAAAACAATTCCCTAACCAAGTCTTCACTTGTTGCAAGGTAGGGACATCGTTTCCAATGAGTAATATGTCATCTACATATAATACCAGAAACACGATCATGCTCCTACTAACCTTCTTGTAGACACAAGGTTCATCTTCATTTTTGATGAATCCATATTGTTTTACGGTTTCATCAAAACGAAGATTCCAGCTTCTGGAAGCTTGCTTCAATCCATAGATTGATCGCTGTAACTTGCATATCTTTTGGGCATCTTGTGGTATGTCAAATCCTTCAGGTTGTGTCATGTACACATCCTCAAGAAGATTCCCATTAAGGAAAGCAGTTTTGACATCCATCTGCCATATTTCATAATCATGATATGCAGCGATGGCAAGTAAAATCCGAACAGATTTAAGCATTGCAACTGGTGAAAAGGTTTCATCATAGTCAACCCCATGAATTTGTTTATAGCCTTTTGCAACCAGTCTTGCTTTATAGGTATGTACCTTACCATCCATGTCAGTCTTCTTCTTGAAGACCCACTTGCATCCTATAGGGTTAACTCCTATAGGAGGTTCTACCAAGGTCCAAACCTGGTTTGTGTACATGGAATCCATTTCAGATTTCATGGCTTCTAGCCACTTCTCAGACTCAGGACCAGTTATGGCCTCTTTGTAGGTCACAGGCTCATCTTGATCCATGAGTAATACATCACCCTGATCACTTATGAGATATCCATATCTCTCAGGTTGGTGACGTATCCTGCTTGACCTACGCTGGTCTTGTTCTACATGAGCAGGTTGCTCTTCCACAACTACTTGTGTTTCCCGCTCTAGTTCCTCCATAGGTGTTTCAATGTTTTGTGATTCTTGAATTTCTTCAAGCTCTATTTTCCTCCCACTGTTTCCTTTGGAAATAAAATCCCTTTCCAGAAAGACTCCAGTTCGAGTGACAAACACTTTGCCCTCAGAAGGATTGTAGAAGTAATATCCTCTTGTTTCTTTAGGATACCCCACAAATAAGCATTTGTCAGATTTGGGCTCAAGCTTGGTTGAAATTTTTCGTTTGACGTAAACTTCGCAACCCCAAATCTTCATGTAAGACATATGTGGTTTCTTACCACTCCATATCTCATATGGTGTCTTATCAACCTTTTTGGATGGAACACGGTTAAGTGTGTAAGCTGCTGTTAATAATGCATGTCCCCAAAAGGAGTTTGGAAGATCGACGTGACTCATCATGGATCGAACCATGTCTAACAAGGTTCGATTTCTTCTCTCAGATACACCATTCCATTGTGGTGTTCCAGGAGGAGTAAGTTGGGATAGAATCCCATACTCTTTTAGATGGTCATCAAATTCTAGGCTTAAATATTCACCGCCTCGATCTGATCGAAGAACTTTAATATTCTTACCTAGTTGGTTTTGTACTTCATTATTGAATTGCTTGAACTTTTCAAAGGACTCAGATTTGTGTTTCATTAAATACACATATCCGTATCTACTGAAGTCATCAGTAAAAGTGATGAAGTACTGAAAACCTCCTCTGGCTGGTATGTTCAGTGGTCCACATACATCAGTATGTATGAGTGCCAAAAGATCATTAGCCCTTTCACCTTTTCCTGTGAATGGGGACTTTGTCATCTTTCCAATTAAACAAGATCTGCATGTCTCATATGATTCATAATCAAAAGAGTCCAAGAGTCCATCTTTATGGAGTTTGGAAATGCGTTTCTCATTTATGTGGCCTAATCGGCAGTGCCAAAGGTAAGTTGGATTCAACTCATTAGGTTTCAACCTTTTAGTATTAATGTTATAAATTGGCATTTCAAGATCAAGGACATATAGTCCATTATTCATTTTTGCAGTAGCATAGAATATATCATTCAAATAAATGGAGCAACAATTGTTCCTTATTATGAATGAAAAACCAAACTTGTCCAAACAAGAAACGGAAATAATATTCCTGCTAATTGCAGGTACATAATAACAGTTCTCTAACTGAATTATTAAACCACTAGGTAAAGTTAAAACATAAGTTCCTACAGCTAAAGCAGCAACCTTTGCCCCATTGCCAACTCGTAGGTCAACTTCACCTTTTGCCAAATCTCTACTCCTTTTTAGCCCCTGCACATTAGTACAAATGTGAGAACCGCATCCAGTATCTAATACCCATGATGCAGAAGTAGATAAATTAATTTCAATAACAAAAATACCTGAATTTGAAGTCTCTACTCCATTATTCTTATCTTCCAGGTACTTTGGGCAATTTCTCTTCCAATGTCCGGTCTTACCGCAATGGAAGCAAGTGCCCTCCTTTGCTATTCCTCCACTAGGCTTCAAAACAGGAGGAGTGGGTTTGGGTTTGGCAACTTCCTTGCCTTTCCCTCTACCACCCTGTTTGATGGGCCTCTTGTTCTGTTTCTTTCCATTACTGAACATCAGAATGGATTTCCCTTTTGTCTTCATATTCTGCTCAGCAGTTCTCAACATGCCTAGCAGTTCTGGAAGACTTTTGTCCAAGTCATTCATATTGAAATTCAGGACAAACTGACTGAAGCTCTCTGGCAACGATTGCAAGATCAGATCAATCGCAAGTTCTTTTCCAAGGGGAAACCCTAATCTGTCAAGGTTCTCCACATACCCAATCATCTTGAGTACATGGGGACTTACAGGAGCTCCCTCAGCTAACTTATTGTTAAAAAGGGACTTTGAAACCTGAAACCTCTCATTTCTTGCTTGCTCTTGATAAAGCATTTTCAGATGTCCGATCATATCGAACGCAGACATGTTCTCGTGTTGCTTTTGCAACTCAGAGTTCATGGTAGCAAGCATGAGGCAAGCGGTTTCATTGGCATCATCAAAATGCTTCTTATAAGCATCTCTTTCTGCCTTTGGTGCAGAACTAGGAGGTTCCTCCTCAGGAACTGGTGTCTCCAAGACATACAGCTTCTTATCGTGCTTGAGGACAATCCTCAGATTACGGTGCCAATCCAGGAAATTTGTCCCAGACAATTTTTCCTTATCTAGGATGGATCGCAAAATATTGTTCGATGTGTTTGTTGTCATGGTAATCTTCAAGAGAAATATGAAAATATAAGTATCATTAAAACAACATATTTAATTAGGCCTTTAATCAAATATGCTCCCACTATTTTATTCAAAACAAATGACCCTCATCATTTGATTCGGAAAATCCCGTTGGAAGACTTTCTAGTGGGTCGAGATCCATGTTTCACTTTGTTTTAAGTCAGCGTTAGGCTGATTACACAAAACTAAGTTATTTAGGTAGGAACTCCTTCCAATTGTATCTCATACAACTCTCGAATATTTTCAATTGGGTGAATAACTCCTTATTCTGATCCATCACATGAATCATTCCCAATTCTTGCTTCTAAACATATATAATCTTATTATAATTTGTTTAGTTAAGTTTGACCCATTGTTTTAGCAATTGGATATTACAATTATCCCATCACACCTTACTAATATAGAACATGCACCTCGCATAGGCGAAACCTACAATGCTCGATACTAGTATTGATGAGTGCTAAAAATTGGAAAGCATAAACTTAATATTTAATTTTGAGGGAATTTGTTATTAGTTTGATCTCACCGGCTTAACATGCAAAACGTCTCTCACATGCATCAACATACAATTACATGCATCAACATACATATAAAAAAAGATACAATTATGGCCCCTAACGCAATTGTTCTCTCAAGCCAATGAGAGAACCTAAGCTAACCTAATAACGATCTAAGCTTCTCCAAGCATGATCTCCAAGGTTATCCTCCTTTAATATTGAATACTTCCTTTTTTTTTCATAACATAATATTACATTACATATAAGAAAACTCGTTTTACATACGAGGGAGTGAGATGAGAAAAGAAGTTACATAAAGAGATTGAGAGAGAGGCACGACACGCAGGCCGTATTCAAAAATCCCAAAACAATAATAAAGGATAAACTAAGGCTATAACTGATCACCACAAATAAATAATAATAAACACACTTTTATTATTAGTTTAAAATTCCGATAATTAAATAAACTAAATTAAATTTTGGCTCATTGATCACACTTTGCAGACTTAGCCGGGGGTTCCGCTGCCCGGTCAGCGGACGGTGGTTAGGGGCAGCGCCTCCTTGCGGGGTGGTTAGGGGCAGCGCCCCGACGAAAAATTTTATGAACACTTCATTGTATTTCACGTCGTTTCCTGCACAACTTTTGTGCATTTACAACCCCAACCGGAAAAGTCTGCGGCAATACAACACTTGTACTGCCATTAATCCTAATGCAACAATTTCATGCCGTCAAACACAACTCGATTGATAACTCAATATGATAGATCAACATGTCATTGCTTCACCATACTAACGTCGGATTCCGAAGCGAATGAAAATGATGATCTTTCAAAAGAATTACAATCCTTATGTGATTGAATGGATGAAATCAAAACGGTATATCCCATATACCATCTTTGCATCAGAATTTCTTATATCTTATATAAAAGTGATCGATCTAATTGTGTAACCTATGGATGATCAATGTATCGCACAACTTCACCATACTAATGTCGGTTTCTAAAGCATAATCAACATCAATCATCCAAATCGTACACAACAGATGCCAAATTTAATTAATCGTTTATTGTTAAATTCATTCTGTGTTTTAATCGAATCAAATACAGAAAAGACGGAAATTTAACAGCTATCAGATCCATGGTTTCGTAAGTGGCTCTGATACCACTGAAGGAAAATTGCGATCTAAACGCAGCGGAAAACAAAAATTTCCTTTAGTGATCCTTACGAATGAGCATGGTCAGTGATAGAATCGTTACCTCTTTGTGGCGATTCAGATCTTTGATGCAGCGATCACAAGCGTTGATGAAGTGCAACGCCTCTACTCAGTCCACACGAACAGCTTCCGGTCACAGTGCTAGCTGCTTACGAACGAAATTATTTGAGTGAGAAAAGAGAATCAAAAACGAAATTGCATCAAGTGAAAGCTTCATCACAAGGGTTCCTTTTATAGACTCTCTTGTGGGCTGCGGGCTAAAAACCCAATTCACATGATCCATAATAATATTATATATTATTATAATAACTATTATTATAATAAATATATTTATTTTATTATTATTTTATAACCATTATAAAATAACAATAATTATTATTATATTATCCGAATTTCTATTTTTCACTTAAGTGAACCGTACCTTACGGTGTTCCTTTGATTTCTCTATCTCTCATCAAACTGTCCTTATGTGTGTGACCCTGTAGGATTTCGTAACGTTGGTAATTATATTAAATTATATATTTAACATAATAAACAGTAAGCGGTATCTAGCAACACATCACTGCTACCCAAGTCACGAAAATGTCATGTGATCTGACAAAACCTTTTTCGTGATAATATATGTTTGTACAATTACCCTTTTGCCCCTATGTCTATATTGAACACAAGGCATACACTGTGTCATCCTTGTCCAGTTCAATATTGGGCCCTTAGACATTTCTCCTGTTATGCAGGATTGGCAAATTCCATCTAGGACACTCATGTCCCTCAACATGCTTCGTGGAGTGCCCATCAACTGTCTTTATGATCATCCAGTTACGGATAATGTTTGATCAGCAATAAAGCACCCGACTCTACATCTAGGGTCCATAGTGGTTTCAGGTCGAAGGGTGGTAATACACCATTATCACCATGAGAATAACTTATGACACTTTGCATAACATACTATGTAGTATTCTCATAGCGGGTCAATCCGGTATAAATATTACTCCTAATATTTATACCTATGTCAAGACTTGATAACTCTTTATCCATGATCCATGAGATGTGATCATCAGTCTATCTTCATAATAGTCTCAATGCTTTTAATGTTATCCCACTTTGCAATAAAGCTTGACTACGGATATTTTAAGAATAATGTCTTTATGTTTAATGGGATCTCATGATTAAGTCACACTTAACATTTCATTAAACAGACTAACTATTCTAGGGACTTTATTATTCTGAAAGACAAACATAATAAAGAAATGCCTTTTATTATTAAACGAATAATCCGATACAAGTACCAAAAAGTATTGGCCTCTAGGGCTTACACCAACACCACATACCTCAAAAAGAAGGGAAAAGGTCTAACAGTCACTTAGTCTGATGAAGATTCTGACAGTGGATCAGAAGGAGAATCATCCAAACATGTTGCTGTTCTAAACAGTGTGTGTGTATCTGGTGGTGACTCAAGTGAAGAGGAGCTAACTTATGATGAACTAGTTGAATCATATAAGAAGTTGTCCATCAGAAGCACAGAGTTGTACCAGCAAGGAGAGCATCAGAAGAAGCTCATCAAAGAGCTAGAAGATGAAAAGAGAGAGCATCTAGTTACTATAAACTCACTCCAAGGAGAGGTAAAGGAGTTGAAAGGAAAAAGGAGCAAATGACAAAATCCATAAGAATGCTCAACTCTGGAACTGACACCCTAGAGGAGATTCTTCAAAGTAGTCAGACTGAAGGAAATAGGTATGGTCTAGGATTTGTTGAAAATCAAAATCCTGTCTTGAAACTCAAGAGGTTGCAGCCTGAGATTCAAAAGTTACAAAGGATGTCACAGTCAAAGTTACAACATCCTCCACACAGAAATTGAGATCAAGTCAAGAGACAATTCTAAAGGCATAGATGCTACCACTGTGGAAAACTTGGGAATATCCAAGTTGTGTGCTTCTGGTTGCATGTTTTTCCTGGCTAAAGCAAGACCAAACAAAGAAAGCATGGAAAAATGCAGCATCATGCCACACCTGGAAAAAGACAGCATCATGCCAAGCCTAGCAAGTGGCAGCATCAGGCTAAGAAAGAAGTGCATAACAAGCAAAATCAATGGATTACCAAGATTGTTGCTCTAGCAGTACACACTTCTCCAAGGATGCCTACCAATGAAGATTGGTACTTTGGCAGTGGCTGCTCCAGGCATATGACTGGAATTGAGGATCTATTGATCAAACTCAAACCTCATTCATCTAGTCATGTAACCTTTGGTGATGGAGCTAGAGGAGAAATCACAGGGGCTGGACAACTTGACAGCCCTAAAGCTCCAGAATGGAAGGATTTCCTGTTAGTTAAAGGACTAACTGTTAACCTAATAAGCATAAGTCAGCTATGTGATCAAGGTTTAAAAGTCCACTTTTCTAAAGACAAGTGTGTGGTGATCAATGAAGAGGGTAAGGAAGAAATGAGGGGATCTAGATCCAATAATAACTGTTACCTATGGGAGCCCAGAAGTAACATAAATGGATTGGTTAATGAGGAAAAGAAGGACCACCTAGGACTGGAGAAAAGCACCAGTCCAAAGCATCAGCAAAAGGATACTCAAAGTATGCTTCAGAAAGAAGAACAGGTTGTAAGAAAAGTCAGGTGGGAAGGCTAGACAAGACGAGATACGCAAAGATTGGGCATCAGGTAAAACTAGATACACTATTTTGGAACCTGATGGAGTCCATGGAGGATACCCTGCAGAAAAGAAGCAATGTCACTCCTGATGTCATGACCTTGTTCTGTGACATCCAGCGCACCATTCAAACAAGTCCTGGTGAGTCCAAAGGAGGAATGTTCAGGGGTCACTCGTGTAAAGGACAAGGGATTGGTGCAAAACCAGATAAGGATGCAATGAATAGGCCTGAAATTGGTGCATGTAGGGTCAAGGCCCATAAAAATGATTTACAGAAATTAAGGCCTTTAAGTAATGGTGAGTTATAGCAATTAATGGGAATAGGGAATTATAATTTAAAATTTAATCATTTACTGATTGGCCAAAACATTAAGTTCCCTCCTCATTTTCTATATCACCTAGTGAGCCCCTCCATATTAACCTTCTACTCAACTTGGTCCACTATCGAACTGTTCATCTTCCCTACAGCCTTCAACAAATGGAAACCCATGTTCACACTATCAACGTCCTGTACAATGTCTTAACATTCACCAAAATCCTCTCCCTCCAAGAACATACCCACCAATGAGTCTGAGATAGGAATTGAGTCAAGCAACCCTGACTCAATGCTTGAAATAGCACCCCTGCGCATGATGACTCCAGAAGGGGTTCTAGTAAAAAAATCCAAGGAGCCAACATGCAAGAAGGTCCAAGGACATTGTCCCAGGTAAAAATCCTACTCCGGCAACCTCTGATGTTAATGATGATGGAGCCAAGAACACGCACAACATCATTGCTGGCATGGTAGCTAGGGCTCTGAACATCCCTATTTCACCCAGCAATGAGGGGTCTGGTCCAACTGTGCATGATCAAAGGGATGATATGCCCAATGTTGAAACCTTGAAAGACCATGCTTCAAAAGAGAAAAACAAGGGTATAGGCTCGGATGGTGGAGATGGTGATGTACAAGACACCAAGAATGCTGAGTTGGTGGACCTTGATGAATACTCTGATAACGAGTTAATTGCAAACATCAATTCGGGCATAGCTAAAAGGCTAATGACAAGGAAAGATAAGAAGGTGGCTGAACAAGTTCTCCCCAAGAAAAAGGCAGTTGAACAGGCTGTTGAGCAAGACAACCTCACAGAGAAGAAGACAACTGAACATGACACTCCCTCAAGGAAGGCTAGGACTAAAAGAAGACCAGTTGGACCTCCCAAAGCCTGGAGCAAAGTGGTCACCAAGAAAAGAAAGGATGACTCTGGTACTGAATCAAAGACTGAGTCTGATGTTGCTGAAGATGTCACTGACATTCAAAACAAGAAGAAACTCTCCAAGAGCAAGCTGGCTGAAAAGGTCCCTGAAGTCCCAATTGACAATATTTCATTTCATTACCCCTCGTGTGTTAATAGGTGGAAGTATGTTGTTCAGAAAAGGCTGGCAGTGTAAAGGGAGCTGGGACAAAATGTGCTTGAAAGTAAAGAAATCATGAAACTCATTAATGATGCAGGACTAATGAAAACAGTTAGTGACTTCTGTTCATGCTATGAGCTACTTGTCAAAGAATTCATAGTTAATCTCTCAGAGGAATGTGCTGACAGGAAATCTAAAGAGTTTGGCAAGGTGCATGTAAGAGGGGAGTGTGTTAGTTTCACTCCATGAATAATCAATAAATATCTGGGGAAATCAGATAGAGCTCGTCCTGATGTAAATGGTTCAGAAAACACAATATGCCAAGTGATAACAGGAAACCAGGTACAAATATGGTCATCCAAAAGAAAGCTAGTTGCCAGCAAATTGAGTATCAAATATGTTATGTTGCATAAGATTGGAGCAGAAAATTGGGTGCCCACAAACCATAAATCTATTGTGGCAACTGGTCTTGGTAAAATCATCTATGTTATTGGGACCAAGGCCAAATTTGATTTTGGAACATATGTGTTTGATCAAACTATGAAGCATGCGGGCAGCTATAGCATCAAGGGTCCCATTGCATTCCCTTCCCTCATATGTGGCATCATTTTGAAACAGTTTCCCAACATTCTCAAAAAGACTGATGTTGCGAGCAAACGAGAAATCCCCTTATCATTTCATCCCAAGTTGTTTCATGGAAACCATGTCCCTGACCTTCTTGCAACATCAGCTGAGACATCACAGTCTACATCAACAAAAGCAGAAGTGATTGTCAAGCTAAAAGAAACATGTCAAGAGATGGATGCGAGGAAAAGAACTCTTGAAGCACTAATCAGGACACTTGAGCAAAATGACAAGGATGAGTTCACTGATGAGGACAGGAAAAATGATGATGCAGAAGAGAGTGATCATCAGGAAGCTGATTCAGAGGAAGAAAGAGAGAACAATGATGAAGATGAATCCCCTGAGGCTGAGGAAACTAGTGATGGAGAATCTGACAAAGGTAGGTCTAGTTCTGCATCTGAAGAAGAAGGATGTCATGTGTTGATAAAATGTTGTGAAGCTCGTGCTGATTGAGCTGGTTGTGTGAACTATTGTATTGATGTGTGTTATGTTGGGCAGACCTTTTTGACAGCAAGAATTGCACTGGTTGTGTAGGGCTCTCTATGAGCAGTTTTGTAATTTAACCCCATACTTATGTATTGGTATAATTTATGGTCTATGCTATGTGTTAGTTGGATCTTAATTTGTGGCTAAAAAGGGGGAGAGAGTGTTTGATAAAAACATGATCAGGTACAGCAGATGGAAGAATGGGTTGATAACCAATATGAGTACCACAGGTTATGTGGTAGTGGTAGTAACAGCAGGTGGAAGAACAAGACAACCATGAGTTGTGCTTAAGCACATGCACCACATTTGCAGTGGTAACTACAGGTGCTGCTAATGATATGTGTGTGTGTGATAACAGCTATTTGGGTTGTTACTGATATGATATGTATGCCATGTATGCTAGAACTAGGAACTATGTGCAGGAGCAGAATAAAAACATAGTGCATCCCTTTGCATAGTGCATCCCTTCAAGGGGAGTAGTACAAATGTGTGACTTCAGAATGTTATCCTGAAGGTCATAATATCCAGAGCAGGCTGGATTCATATGTGTGACTGCAGGCTGTTTGTAGGAGAAATGTTCAACTGATGTGCATCAGTTGAGGGGGAGTAACTCTGTGTGTTACTCACTCAGCAAAAATTGACACTTATTGTCATAACTAACAGGTGGCTAACAAAGTGAGTGTTAACAGGGCTGAAAGCCAACTGTGTGGAGTCTGAGAGCTTCAGCAGCAAGTGACTTACCTGCATGACAGGACCTATGTTAAGTCTTTTGCTGTGTGTAAATCTCTCGTGTAAGTACAGAGTGTTTTAGCCAAAAATTTGCCAAAGGGGGAGTTTGTAAGTGCTCTTGATTGGCTGCATTTTATGGCAAAATATTAGTGCATGTATGAATGTCATGTCTGATGTTGATACATTCATAATATGGACTGTGCAGGGTAAGTTAACTAAGCTAACTATAAGTTAAGTTTGATGTCATACTCAATGTTATGACATAGGTTGTATGACATTAAGCAGAGGTTTGTTATTCGGGTAGCTAGAACTCAGGAAACAAATCAGAAGCTCAAGCTGGAATGCAGGAGACATTTTAGAAGCCCTAGGGGAACTAATATGTACCTGATTAATGTGGCAAGCATGCAGAATACTAAAGAAAGGTTTTATTATGGATAAAACCTAATTTATGCGCCCAAGGCGAAGGACTGATCTGCTGCTATAAATAACAGGAGAAGCAATCCTAGAAGGCAGCTGTTGAAGATAGAGAAACAGAGAAATCACCATAGTGGTTTAGAAGTGAAGAGGTTGTTCTTCACGATTGTGTCTTAGGAGCACTTGTAATCCAAGCAACTATTGATTGCATTGGTTAGGTAGTTTCTAGGTTGTGTACTACTCGAAGCTGTTAAGCAAGAGTGAGTGTCACTTGATCAAAGCTTTGAAGCAAGATCAAGGTGTGTGTAGTTGAAGTGTCTCTTCATACTACTGTTTAATCTGTAAGTGTTTTTGGATATCACTGAGGTGATTGTAGGGAGTGAGTGGGTATACTCAGGTCTAGAGTGTCTCTAGGTTAAATTGTCATTGGGTAGGTTTTAAGTGAGGAGTGCAAACTGGAGGTTTGACTATGAATTAATTCTACTGGTAGTGAAATTTCTCCCTGGCTTGGTAGCCCCCATGTCGCTTGCGCGAAAATAAGGTGTCGGAAAAATAGAAGAGTCGCCACCTTTCATTATTTATCCCTCAGAGCGGGAAAGGAAGCAATCGGAAAAACCTGACGAAAAAGGGTAAGACAAGGTCATCGCAACCATTGTCTGGGTTCGGGAGTCGGTTACGCAAGGGGAAGGTATTAGCACCCCTCACGTCCGTCGTACTCGACGGGATCCTCGCTTGTTTGTTTACTTGGACGGGTTGGTTTTATTCTATCTACCTATCAAGGCTGGCTGAAACAGAAAAAGAAAAAATGACTCGGCAAAGCGTCGCACTTTATGCCTACGTATTCTCATCAGAGAATGAGAAATCAGAGTCAACGTAGTTCGGCCTACGAAGGGTTATGTGGAAACGTAGAAGGTTGCTCGCTAGGATATCGCATCCTATGCCTACGTACTTCCACACAGCATGGAAGATCAGAGCAAACGTAGTTCGGCCAACTACGGCTTATTTCCTGAAAGAAGTGTTTTTTATTGTGTTTGCGATTTCAACCGCACTAGAGACTATGACCTGAGAGTGAATGCGTCGCATGTCACCCAAAGGGTACCATACTAAACATCCAGACTGTGGAAAAGAAACTCTCCCACAATCCTTTCTCAAGTAGCTTAAGGCTCGTAACGTACGAAAGAAATCATTCATGATTACTGTATTTTAAACTGTTTTGGGATGAGAAGAGAACAGGCCCAACTAGGAGGGAGACTATCAAGTCCTACTGTTATCATGCCATGGATTCATCCTATGGTTGAGGTTTGAACAGGGAACTCCTAGAAGTTGTCATGCATAGGTTTCAACCTAAGATTCTATCATCAACTCCTTATCAAAGGAAATGAGAGTCCTAAGGGATCATGTCAATGATACACCAAAACAGACAAAGCATCAGCTTAACAGTAAAATGCATGCAATGCAAGTGAGGGAGGAAATGTGTGTGGGGCTTCAGCCTCCACAAGCTCGTCTCAACCTCAAGCCAGTCATGAAATAACAGTAATCATACTGAAAATAAACAACATGCTATCGAGCAATAAACAGTAAACTGCAATCATACAGATAAAAGAAATGAAATGCCATCAGGCAAACAAACCACATGGGCAAGGGAGCTGGGCTCTACCGAATACCCACAAGCAAAGCCACGCAATAACAATACAAGCAGAGGGAGCAACTCAACCTCTAATGCAATCATGCTCCTAGATTCTACTTATTCTAGATGGACTTAATCTAATGCAACAGACAAATCAAGCAAAACACACAATACAGAAAAGAAAAACAGAAGAAAGCCTCAGCTCCTCCAGCAGCAACCCCAGTCTTCAGACTTCAATCATCAATTGCTTTCCAGGTATCAACCCTACAACATGAGTATCAACTCATCTTCTCCCTTTAAGCTTCAGCTTCTAACCCAAGTGTCAACTTGATCTTCACAAAGTCCTCAGACTTCAACAATCTCCAAGGAATCATCCTCTCCAAAGCTTCAGCTTCTATCTTCAAGGGCTTTTAGATCTTCAATCAAATCTTTTATCATCTTCTTCTTCAAAGCAAACAACTTCAATGCAAATCTTCAATACTCTTCATTGCTATCTTCAACAACCCAAATGCTCCATCAAACAAGACTCAGTCAATAAGATGAGGTGAGGATGTTAAAGTGCTCACTGACTTCCAAAGGATGCCATTAAGGACTTAACATCAAAAGGAAAGGCTCTCTCAAAGTTCTACCTCATAGGGCAAGGTCACTAATACCTCCAAAGGAGAGAGGTGAATACCCTTAAGGGACTTTATATCATAGAGAAGGAAGGAGGTGAACAAGACACTCCTTGCTTATTGAATGGAATTATTCTATCTAAAGCTCTACCTATGTACTTATGATCCTATAACAGAACAAACAAAAGCTAAAACTAAGCTCCTCTTCAAGGTCTTCAAAGTCTTCAATGATGATCCATAAGATCTTCAACTCAATCTTCAAGGCTCACACACTCAAAGGAGAAGAAAAGAAAGCAAAACAATACAAACTATTCCCTTAAACAACACACATACTAACCATACATTCAAAAATCAATTAAAAATACTAAAATACTATATAATATTCTAGTAAAATTATAGGGGATTCTATACATATCTACCCTTAACCCATATATTCCCCATACTCTAATCTTGCCCTAAAAAACCCAAAACAAAATTGTTAAGTCTACTTATGTTGAATAAAACCCTAATTTTGTTATACTAATGCTAGCCTAAACAAACTAATCAAATTTTAATCTAAAAATCATGAATTAAATCCTATGGGAAACTATGATTCAATATCTAACTATGCCAAAAATAATGGCTTAAAAATCCTAAGGGAAGGTCCTAAAAGAAATTCCACAAAATTGAGTATACACATAAACTTCTAAAAAAATCTATTTAAAAGAATAATATGCTAAAAATATTAAATGAAAAATAAAATGGAATTTTATTTATTGATATTTTTCTAGACAGGATTATGAACATGTAGAAAAAACAAGCATTAAAAAACAATTTCTCATTTTTATATGATTTTTATAAAATGCAAGAAATATAAAGGAAATTAAAAAATAAAAGAAAATGAATTAAAGGGGATGGGGGGTGTCAAACTGAATACGCCCAGTTCAATGGTTGTTGGGCTGAGAATATGGGGGTGCGCGTAGCAATATTGGTAGGCCCATGCGCTATCAGAAAAATCAAAAGAAAAATTAAAGGAAAATTAAAACGGAGCCGGTGAGAATAGCAAGGAAATCCTGTTGAAAATTGGATTGGGCCGTGTGAGGGGGTGTGGGTATCAAGGTTTCATTAAGCCCAGAACTTCCAACTAATTCAAACGCTGCGTTTAGCTTCAAGTCTTTCCCTCCACTTTCAGAATTAAATCAAGGTCGTGCGATTAGATGAACAAGTCCAACATCTGAGACGATCCAACGGTGGATAACTTGTCTTCTCCAAAATGCCCTTAGGGTTTCAGGCTTAACAGAGTCCATGCACGACTATTCAACCCGATCATTCTCCATGATTACTTGATGAAAATGAGAGATTCAAAACCCTAAAATGATCTACTAATCACAAGGAATCTATTCCTGGTCTTAGTTTTTGCTAACACTCCTTGTAGATCCCAAACAGAGGGCACGAAAGCTAGGGTTTCACCATGCTCTTCTGACATCAACCTTGCTAGAACTTCAATTTAATGGCATAAACTTGTTCTACATATTACCCTAACCAAACTATGCTATCACATATCAATCAATGCATACTAAACAGCTTGCTCTTGAATCTTGAAAAAATCGTGATCTGTTACCAACCTTCATGAATTCCTCTGAAACTCTATGGAAATGGTCATCTGATCTAACTTAGCCATTTTATACTAAAGATCTAAACATCTAGCACCTAATTAAGGAGATGGCAATGAAAACACCAACCTGTCAAATATCAATGGTGGAGGTATGAACAGCTCGATTTGGTACTTGAACCTGCTTCAAAATACTCCTCTAATGGTGGATAGGGTTCTGTTTGCAAGAGTCTTGAGGAAGAGAGCTTGCAATGATGAATTCGAGCTTGACTTGCACTTGAAGAAAATCTTGAATATCTCTTTCTCCTCTCACTCTTCACCAATGGAGTCACCAACCTTTTCTTCACTATGATCAAACCAATATATAGAAACCAATGGAAGAGTCTAGAAGCTTATAGAAAGAGCTAGAATGTTATGGAACTTCTCTTGTAATGACATATTGGATCATCTCCTTTCATGCATTAAGACATTCAATTTTGCTTTAAAATCTCCCCTTGTGATATATTGGAAGGGAATGTGTGAAAAACAAGCCTTGCCTTGCCTTATGCCAAGTTTTCTCAAAGTTCCTTAATATGCAAGAAACAAAATTACAAAGCAACCTCCATTTTTAAGCTTCAAATCAAAAATATATTTGAACCATTGTTTTTAAAATGATGTTTGGAGTCAAAATGACATATTGGATGACCTATTTTGGATTTGTGGATCTCCCAAACCAATTTCCAACTTGGATCCATTTAAGTTATAAGTCATTTTTAGGTCATTTTTACCCAATCTTGTAAATCCTTGCTACAAGCTTTTTCAACAACTTATGACCACTTTTCTAGGCTCAAAATCCCATTTTGAACAACTTTTATGTTTTGAGTTTTTTCATTTGAGGCTTGGAAATAGGAGATATGGCCTTTGCTTAAAATGACCCATAACTTCCAAATGACCAAAATACCCCTGTCTTGTTCAAACCATAAGTTGAGTTCTACAAATCCTATCAAGGACTTCTAGTACTCTATAGAAATCTAAGAAGATACTCTTAAACATTTATGTTGACCAAGAGATCATAGGAATCATCCTACTAGGGCAAAAGTTGTCTGCAAGTTGGGTGACTTTCAAGGACCCAGATTCACACACCTCAGCTGACCTGTAATTTGTCAAAACCATAACTTGAGCTCTGCACATCCTATCAAGGACTTCTACCACTCAAATTAAAGCTAAGAACAAGCTCTACAACATTCATGTTGTGGGGAGGATGATATATCAACCACATCTTGAGCTAAAACTGCCTGGAAGATAGGGGTCAAATTAGGGTTTTTTCACTGGCAATCCTTAGAAACCCTAACTCAAAACTTCTCAAACTCCTCAATCATGATGAGTTGGTCTATGAATCATCCTTATAACATCTCTATACATCATTCCATGATCTCATGGCCCTTGGATTAGGTATCAACCTTCTCCAAATCTTCAGTTGACTTAGGATTGACCCAGTCAAAACCCTAATTCTACCATTCATGGCTGAATCTTCTGAATTCTTGCATAATGACCTCTCTGGGCTTCATGATGGCTTTCAAGACATCTCATAAACTTTCTCAAAGCTTCAAGTTCATTCTCAAAGTCTCATAATCATCTGGGGAGCACCCACAACTCTCAAGTTATGAGACACACAACTTTGGTTTCAACCAAGTCCTTTGAGGATCTCTTGAACTTTCTGATGAAGGTATCAACTTTCAAACACTTGATGGATAAATAGTTGTTGGTCAAATTTTGGGGTGCAACAGCTGCCCCTATTCAAACGGCTTGAACTTGACTGGGTGAGAAACGAACGGCTCTCAGCCCATCAAGGTGCGAGACGGTTGAATACCGGTAAACCCGAAAATTTGCCAACTGTACGAGCACACGATACTCTACGGGGAATAAATCTTCGAATACTGCAATACTTGTTGCACGGCAACTAGCTGGAGAAATATCGATCTGACATCGCCATCAGTTACCCGTATTACCTTCTTATGATATTGCCTTCAGACAACCACAACACCCAACATCGCCGCTGGAGAACTACATCTGACATCGCCGTCAAACAATCAAAATACCCCGCGTCGCCGCTGGAGAACTAAATCTTCTGGCATACCCAACACTACTGCTGGAAAACTGAATCTGACATCACCGTCGGAAACAAACATTACTCTGAGAGACACCTGATATCGCCGTCGTACAATCATCATCTCTGCTGGGGATTTAAAGAGTCTGACCTCGCCGTCAAACAAACATTCAACCTCGCCGTCGAACACAAACATGATCTGACCTCACCGTCAAAACAAACATTCAACCTCTCCGTCGAACACAAACACTGAACAATTCTGTCCTGGGGTTCATCCCTGGTAAATGAAACAAAAGGTACACTTGCGTATTTGAAACTACTCCGCTGGGAATGAGAGACTCAGCCAAGTACACTCTGATCTGGGGTTCACCCTCAGGACCATAACGAACATCCAAATACTACTGCATACTGAGCCCACCGTAGCACTTCAACATCAAAGCTATATGAAACCCTGGCCCCTGGCCACTTCCAGCTTCAGCTAGAAAAGATCTTCAAGTATTTCTGAAGATAAGCATCCTTGGCCTTCAAGGATGGCAACTCTGCAGGAGGTATCTTCGACTTCAGTCTGAAGAAAATGACCCTTGGCCTTCAAGGATACATGGATCCGCCTTCAGGCAACTCCACCTCTGCTATAGAGTATCCGAGACTTCAGTCAGGGATATACTTCGGCCTTCAGTCCGAAAAATGAATCCTAGGTCATTCATGACCTTAGGGATAACCTTGCCTTCAGGCACCTTCGCTTCAGCTTGGGAAATCTATGACTTCAGTCAGAGAAGTGGTATCCTGAGCCATTCATGACTCTACGGGGATTCAAACACTTTGCCTTCAGGCAAACTCCGCTTCAGCTGGAGAAACATCTTCGACTTCAGTCAGAGGAAAAACTATTCACTTGATCGCAATTAATCATCACCTCAGGAAAACTGACTTGGTCTTCAGGCCAACACGGATCACCTTGCACACAAAAGCTGCATCTACAAACTTCTGAACTTTGTCTTCGGACATACGTTGATTCATCAACAAGGAAATCTGAATCCACAGGAACATTCTGATATCGCCTTCAGGCGTTTACGAAGTCAATCTTTAGATTAGACATCACGGTTGGAGCAAACATATCACGCTGCTAGGGACTTCAAGAATCATCTTGAACAAACAACTCCGTCGGGCACCTTCAAGAATCATCTTGAACTGATAACCATTCTGGAGACTTTATTATGCTAGGGATTCCAGGAATCCTCCTGGGCAACTCTTGCTGGGGACGCTACTGGGGAGCTCAAGAATCATCCTGAGCAAACAACTCGGGAAACTGCGCTGAGGTCTTAAGAATCATCATAAGCAAACGGCTCTGCTGAGGAATTCGAGAATCATCTTGAACTGAAGATTTCGCCGGGGACCTCAAAAATCATATTGAGCGAGCGACTGTGGGGATTACACCGGGGTCTTAAGAATCATCTTAAGAAAGCGACCTCGTTGGGGAGAATATCAGGAATCATCCTGAGCAACTGATCCTTCGGTGGTACACCTGTAAAACAAGAATGATAATAACCTAGATCATGCGTATGATGCCTATGCTTCGGCACCATGCCCCACACGGTGGAAATGCTATGCGTTTATGCTAAATGTTATGCAATCGTGCGCAATACTATGCAATCATGCACAATGCTATGCAATCATGCACAATGACGCGATCCCGTCAGCAAAATAAATGCCGAGGGGGAAATCCTCCTGTCAAGGAGAAAGAACTACTCAGATAGAGGAATCATCCTGCTGAGGAGAAAGTGGACACGCCAATATCAATCGGACTCCGTCTGGGGAATTGATCTTCCGTCGACTGCTGCAGGGGAAACAACTTCAGTTGATCGCTGCAGGGAACGAAGCTCTACGAGGACTTGGACCTGCTGATATCAATCGCGAGAATAAATTGTGTGGCCTTCTCGGCTACTCTTCTGGGGATGATAACTCTGTGGGGAAACAACTTCAGCTGCTCAACACTCCACTGGGAAAAACCAATCATGATCTGATCAACTTCCAAGGACTCGGCTCTCTTGGACATCTGCAAACTCGGCTGGGGAAGGAGATGTCATTCTGCTTCGCTGGATAGAGCGCGACCCTGGGGGGAGATACAGCATCAGCTGCTCAATATCTGCTAGGGAACATCCACTCAAGGTCCCTACTGCTTCCAAGGATTCGGCTCTCTTGGGGGTTAGCGGACTCTGCCGGGGAGGGAGAAATCATTCTACTTCACTGGAGAGTACAACTCTGATGAGGAACTCTAATCCCGCTGGGGAAGAAGGAATCATCCGACTTCGGGGGAGAGTACAACTCTGCAGGGGAATACAGCATCAACTGTTCCAACACTCTACTGGGGGAAGAGGGAATCATCCGACTTCGGGAGAGAATACGGCTCTGGTGGGGAATCTCAATCCCGCTGGAGACTTCAGTCTGGCACCATCAGTTGCTGCACACTTCGGCGTACGAACACTTTCCTACGAATCCTGCACTTGTGACCCGGTGCTGGGGGAGGCACCTGCTTCGGCGACCTTACTGGGGAAACACGAGCTTCGGCGCCCGAACATTTCTACGAAATCTGCACTTGTGACCCGGTGCTGGGGGCATACGAGCTTCGGCGCGCGACTCAGCTGAGAAAAATGACGTTCCTTCAGGATGCGTCTGCTTGGGGAAGAGAGTCATCTCTGCCTGGGGAGACATGTCAATGCTCGCTTTCTTGTGTTCAGATCCTGCGGAGGAGAGACTACTGAACACTGCTGGAGAAGGGGGACTCGCCCTGCTTCCTGGATGCGCACGGCGCACCGTCTGGAAGGTGCTACACCTGCAACAACACAAACAAAAAGATAAGATACCCTCTTCAAAGGGGCCTATCAAGGTTATTATCTCGTGACAATATTCAGATAATTAATTATTTCAACAATCAATGGGCCTAGGCCCGTAAGTTTATGTATGCGCATTTTATCAAAAACATCGGCGTTTTCTTTCGCAAACAAAACAGATAAATGCTAAACAGGCAAGCAGAATTGCTGAATAACATGTATTTTATTGATGGTAAACCCCTGAATGGGCAAAAAAATGTTTTACAACAGAGGCAAACTCCTGGAATGAGGAAGCCGCGCAAAAATAAAACATAAATATACACCATGAGTTGATCCCTCTAAGACCCACTCGACTTCGATACTTCTCCGATGCTTCAGCTTCGGAAGAGATTGATTCAGATCAACGGCCCTCAGGTCCTCCAAACCACCAAACAATGAAAGTCCACACACGGAACGCAGTCATTTGCTTATTCAAATCCCTAACTTTTGCGTGAACCGCCCGTTACGGGTTTTCAGTTCACCGGGATACCCTTTTTTGCCGAAGCCGCCCAGTGTAGGTTTTCGACTTCGCGGGTGTACATTTTTTCAATATATCCCTAATTTTTGCCCGAACCTTTTATTCTGTTTTTGGTTCGCCGGGATGCCCCTTTTTTGCCTGGACTCTTTCTTTTTTGTCCAGCGGGTCTCTTTCAAGCAAAGTATTTTTTAACTGCGTCCGCGTTCACCGGGGATGCAAAATCTTCACCATCCATCATGGATAACAACAAAGCTCCTCCTGAGAAGACCTTGCTGACGACATACGTCCCTTCGTAATTTGGAGTCCACTTGCCCCGGTGATCGGAGTGTGGCGGAAGAATCTTCTTCAGGACGAGATCACCCGTCTGAAAGCTTCTAGGACGCACCTTCTTATCATAAGCTTTCTTCATTCGGCTTTGGTACAGGCGACCAAACGCAATCGATGCTAACCTCTTCTCGTCCATCAGGCTGAGTTGGTTCAAGAGATTCGTAATCCATTCTGCCTCGTCGAGTTTCACATCAACCAAAACTCGCAAAGAAGGAATCTCCACTTCTAACGGTAGGACAGCTTCCATACCGTACACCAAGGAGAAAGGAGTTGCCCCGGTCGACGTACGCACCGTCGTACGATAACCGTGCAAGGCAAACGGCAGCATCTCGTGCCAATCTTTGTAGGTCACAACCATCTTCTGAACAATCTTCTTTATATTCTTGTTGGCAGCTTCGACGGCGCCATTCATCTTCGGCCGGTAAGGAGATGAGTTGTGGTGTTCAATCTTGAAGCTCTGGCACAGCTCCTTCATCATCTTGTTATTCAAATTCGAACCATTATCAGTAATGGTCCGCTCGGGAACTCCGTAACGACAGATGATGTCCCTCTTTATGAATTTAGCCACCACCTGCTTGGTCACATTAGCGTACGAGGCTGCCTCCACCCATTTGGTGAAGTAGTCGATAGCTACCAGAATGAAACGATGACCATTGGATGCAGTGGGCTCGACCTTGCCTATCATGTCGATGCCCCGCATGGAGAACGGCCAAGGGGAGGACATGACATTTAATGGGCACGGCGGCACATGAACTTTATCAGCATAAATCTGGCATTTATGACATTTCTTCGCGAATCTGAAGCAATCCGACTCCATAGTCAGCCAGTAATATCCTGCTCTCAGGATCTTTCTCGTCATGGCATGCCCGTCGGCGTGCGTACCAAATGGGCCCTCATGGACTTCTTCCATGAGCATACTTGCCTCTTTCTCATTTACACATCTGAGTAGCACGAGATCATGGTTTCTCTTATACAACACTCCATCAGGATTAAGATAAAAGTTTCCAGACAGCCTCCTTAGAGTCTTCTTATCCTGGGTTGACGCACCCGCAGGATACTCCTTAGTCATAAGGAAGGTCTGGATGTCATGGAACCATGGCTTGCCGTCGGCGGCATCCTCGATTGCAAAAACAAATGCCGGTCTGTCAAGACGCGAAAGCACAATTCTTGGAGCCTCATTCCAAAAATTGACTTTATACATTGAAGCCAACGTGGCTAAGGCATCAGCCATCTGATTTTCAGCCCTGGGTACATGATGAAGTTCCACTCGATCGAAGAACGGAAGCAGCCTCCTGGCATAATTCATGTACGACACTAAATTCGCTTGACGCGTTTCCCACTCCCCTTTAATCTGATTGATTACAAGCGCTGAGTCACCATATACGTCTAGATTCTTGATTCTCAAATCAATTGCCTCTTCTAGACCCATAATACATGCTTCGTACTCTGCCTCATTGTTGGTAACTGGAAACGTCAGTCTCACGGTAAACGGGATGTGGGATCCGTGAGGAGTCGTGATGATAGCCCCGATACCACTTCCATAGGAATTAACCGCTCCGTCGAATATCAACTTCCACTGAGACTTCCTATCCGGCCCCTCATCGGGCAATGGCTCATCGCAATCCTTCGCTTTGAGAAACATAATATCCTCGTCAGGGAATTCGAACTTCATTGGCTGGTAGTCTTCAATTGGCTGCTCGGCAAGGTAATCAGACAATACGCTTCCCTTAATGGCCTTCTGGGAGACGTACTGAATATCATATTCCGTTAACACCATTTGCCATCTGGCAATCCTACCCGAAAGAGCCTGCTTCTCGAAGACGTACTTGATCGGGTCCATCTTCGAAATTAGCATAGTGGTGTGATTAAGCATATACTGTCGTAGGCGTTTGGCGGCCCAAGCTAATGCACAACACGTCTTCTCCAGCATCGAGTATCGAGATTCACACTCAGTGAACTTTTTACTCAAATAATAAATGGCATGCTCTTTTCTGCCCGTCTCGTCGTGCTGACCGAGAACACACCCCATACTATTCTCCAGAATCGTCAGGTACATGATTAATGGCCGTCCAGCCACTAGGGGTATCAAGATTGGATGTTCTTGAAGATACTGCTTTATTTTGTCGAATGCCCTCTGGCAATCCTCATTCCAAGTAATCGCCTGATCTTTCTTTAAAAGCTTGAACATCGGTTCACAAGTGGCCGTGAGCTGAGAGATAAACCTTGCAATGTAGTTTATTCGGCCCAAGAAACCACGAACTTCTTTTTCTGTTTTCGGCGCTGGCATTTCTTGAATAGCTTTTATTTTTGCAGGATCAACTTCGATACCTCGTTCACTAACGATAAACCCCAATAACTTTCCGGACCGCACTCCGAAAGTGCACTTGTTAGGATTCAGCCTCAGCCTGAACTTCCTAAGCCTCTCAAAAAGCTTCATTAAGTTGACCAGATGCTCTTCCTCCGTTTGGGACTTTGCAATCATGTCATCAACATAGACCTCGATCTCATGATGAATCATATCATGAAACAAAGTTACCATTGCTCGCTGGTAAGTGGCCCCTGCGTTCTTCAGACCGAAGGGCATTACCTTATAGCAAAATGTTCCCCAGGGGGTGATAAACGTCGTTTTCTCCATGTCCTCCGGTGCCATCTTAATCTGATTGTAACCGGAGAAGCCATCCATGAACGAAAACACGGAAAACTGGGTTGTGTTGTCGACCAACACATCGATATGAGGCAACGGGAAATCATCCTTAGGGCTCGCCCTATTCAAATCCCGATAATCGACGCACATGCGTACCTTACCGTCCTTCTTCGGTACAGGCACTATGTTGGCGACCCACGGAGGGTAAGTGGTAACGGCTAGAAACCCTGCGTCCAACTGCTTCTAGACTTCTTCTTTGATTTTTACAGCCATATCTGGTGTCGTCCTCCTAAGCTTCTGCTTGACTGGCGGGCAATCTTCTCGCAACGGCAAGCGATGACCCACGATGTCTGTGTCAAGTCCGGGCATATCTTCATATGACCAAGCAAAGATGTCACTATACTCTCGAAGCATCTCGACCAGTCTATGCTTGACATCATTCTGCAGCGCAGCCCCTATTCTGACATTTCTGACGAGCTCTTCAGAACCCAGGTTTACGATCTCAATATCCTCCTCGTGAGGCAGAATAACCTTTTCCTCTTATCTCAACAAGCGGGCCAACTCTTCCGGAAGGTCCTCCTCTTCATCAATCTCATCCTCGGCTTGATAGATCGAGCAATCGAAGTCGTAGTGAGCCGTAGAGGGTCCAGAGTCGATGTCGTCTGTTATGTGGATCCTGCAATAACAAGGGTTAAGTTTAAAGCAAGAATGTGCAGGTTAGCACAAACCCCGTTGCCATTTTACTGTTTTTCGAAATAAACATAAAACAGGAATAACAGAGAACACAATATTTGAGTACGAAGAAAACGCCTTTGATTTATTAACAAAATGCAGGTACATAATCCAACAAGGCCCTGACAATAAAACCACTATGCCCTGGGCAGGACATAGGGTTGTACAAAGATTGTAAAAAGCAAATCATTACTCTTCACTTGTCAGCTGGATAATCTCCTTGATGGTCCAATTGTTGAGGCGCTCGCCCGGCTTGCTTGGCTGAATCCAGGCGTCAAGATCACAATCGCTATCCCCGTTGTCCTCAGACGCTGCGTTGATGCTTTCGAAAATCACTCCGCCCTTGGTGAATAGGATCGGCCCCTTCCCACGAGACGAACTGCTAGACGAAGAAGATGAAGCTTCAGCTTCAGGAGAATACCCCAATCCAAACTTATCCTGCTTGATCGGTATCTCCAAAACATGCCCCCAGCGTGGGGTGGAACCGGCTTCGACGACGACCCGAGCTTCTTTGAATGAGGAGAGATTCATCTCTTGCTTCTCTATGACGACAGGAGCTACCTCTTTCACCTTGACGGTCTCAAATGCTTGGCAGAGAGTTTCATGGATTTCGCCGTCCATTTCAACATATTTAAAGGATGACAAGTGGCTCACCATAATGTCCTCCTCACCACAGACGGTTACTATGCTTCCCCCGACAGCATATTTGAGCTTTTGATGCAGCGTGGACGTCACGGCACCAACAGCATGGATCCATGGCCGACCTAAGAGGAAACTGTAGGCAGGCATGATATCCATGATATAGAAAACCGTATCAAACGTCTCCGGACCAACTTGAATCGGCAGGGTCAACTCTCCGAAAACGTGGCGCTTAGTTCCATCAAAGGCTTTCACCACCAGATAACTGGGCGTGCAAAGCAATCCACGAGTGTCCAACTTCATTAGTGCCTTTTTCGGAAGCACATTAAGCGAAGAACCCGTATCCACCAGGACATGCGACATGATTGTGCCTCTGCACTCTATTGAGACGTGCAAGGCGCTGTTGTGATCTCTCCCTTTAGGAGTCAGCTCTAAATCTGTGAATCCCAGCACATTGCCAGCGTTAACATGGGCTACCACCTCTTCTAGCTGATTTACTGATATCTCCTGCGGCACGTAGGCAGCGTTCAATACCTTCAGCAACGCGTTGCGGTGCGCTTCAGAACACAGCAACAAGTTAAGAATAGAAATTTTTGACGGAGTCTGATGAAGATGATCTACAATCTTGTAGTCGCTCTTCTTGATTAACCGCATGAACTCCTCAGCATCTTTAACTAGCAAATCCTTCTCTGCCCCAGAAGGGACCTCTTCGACGGCTTTGCCTTTACCCTTATCAGCAGCATCAACTCTGACCACTCTCTCTGCCACAACCTCTGTCGGCGCAAACACTCTACCGCTTCGAGTAATACCACTGACTCCTGCGAGACTCTGCACAGTCGACCCGTATGGCTCTAGCTCTATCTTCTGACCATTGCAATAGACCTCGGCGCCATAATACCATGGAACGGCGTTAGTGCTCTCGAATGGGATTGGCCCGGCCCTGGTGATAGTGATTGTAGGCGGTCGGGGCGCCGAAATAGTGATAGGTTGACGAGGAATGGTAATGGTGGCGACTTCATCTGCCTGCTTCAGCACAACCTCCCCCGATACATTTTCAACTCTCCGGCTGAACTGCAAAATACCCTCAGACATCAGACTTTGGATACCTTCTACCAGCTGCTCACACCCATCAGGAAGTGTAGCACAAGCCATACATAACTCTCCGCATCCAGGAAAGAATCCCTTCTTCAGCAACTTAGCTTTGACGAAACTAAGCGGCGTCTTCAAGTCTTTGACATCAGTCAGCAAGTATGCACTCTCCTCTGTGATAATGGCGTTCACTCCGCCTCCCCTATGGTGAGGCATAGGGTTTTTGGTAACATTGGGCACACTATCAGAAAAGTTAATGACCTTGGCGTCTACCAGGTCCTGCACTTTGTGCTTAAAAGCTTTACAGTTCTCAATCGTATGGCCTGGTGCCCCAGTATGGAAATCACAAGTAGCGTTTGCATCATACCCTGGTGGTGGTGCCCCTGTCAAGGGAGCCAACGTCCTCTTTTGAACTAGCTGAAGCTGAAGCAAAGTTTGCAGAAGCTGCGCATACGACATAGGTGGAGCTTCAAAATGACGATTTGCCAAAGGAGCCCGATTTTGATATTTCCTATACCCCTGCTGATTCTGTTGTGGCGGTTGCTGCTGCTGCTGCGGAGCTGCCGGGATATTTATGCTAGCAATCTGCTGCTGAGGGCCCTTGCCCTTTCTCTAAGCATTAGTGACAGCACTTGCATCTCCTTCTCGACGCTTGCCAGCGTAGGGTTTCTTACCACCTCCTCCGGCTGAGGATGATTCGCCTTGAATTTTTCCGATTTTTATACCGTTCTCGACATGTTCGCCCATAGTGATGAGAGCCGAGAAAGTCCCAGACATGCCACTGACCAGCTTTTCATAGTAGATTCCAGGAAGGGTAGCCACGAACATTTGCACTAGCTCACGCTCAACCATTGGCGGTTGAACCCGAGCAGCCAATTCACGCCACCGCTGGGCATACTCTTTAAAGCTTTCATTGTTCCGCTGTGAAAGATTCTGGAGCTGAACTCGGTTGGGGGCCAAGTCGCTGTTGTACTGATAGTGGAGGACGAACCTTCAGCGAGATCTTTCCACGTGCGCACAGTAGCGGGCTCCAAGCCCATATACCACTCAAGGGATGGACCAGAAAGACTATCTTGGAAGAAGTGCATCAGCAACTTCTCATCGTCAGAATAGGCAGACATCTTTCTATAATAAGATCGGAGATGGACACGAGGGCAAGTAGTACCCTTATACTTCTCAAAGACAGGCACCTTGAACTTATGAGGTACCTTGAAATCAACAATTAACCCCAGCTTGGACATATCAACGCCCAAAGTATTCTGATTTTCAATGTCTCTCATTTTGTCTTCCAATGCCTTGAACCTGAGTCGAGCTTCAGCATTCAACTCCGCTTCCATACCTCTTTGGGAAAACACGTCATCCTGATGATCCTCAAGCCACGGTTGAGGCACCAACAGATTTCTGACACCAGCATTGCCGTTGACCGGCCCTATGTTGACATTGGCTCCCAGACTACCATTGCCGACGCCTGCCGCATTGAGTCCGATATTAGTCATCAGATTGCCGTTAGCACTGCCGTTGCCCCCGGCAACAGGAACAACATTCTGCGGAGCATCCACTGGAGGAGGAGTAGGCACAGCCCCGCCGTGAAGTATGCCATTACTATCAACCCTGGAGATCAAAGGTTGAACCAAAGTACGAAGCTGGTCCTGACCATTAGCGACTACCTGCATCAGTTCCATAAAACGATCCATCCGTTCACGGAGCTCTTGAACATCTGACTGCACCTGATCCATGATCCTAGTCTGATTAGCTCGAGTTGAGTAGCGGTGAATGAGTCTTTGATCAATCCTGGAGACCGGAAACAGCTCGGAACCTGTGAACCTGAAAAACCTGAAAACATTAAAGGTTAGGAAAAGCAACAAAATGTACGCCATGTAAATGCTTCATGCAGATGCATGCGTGTGTCTGTGTGCTTGGGAGATTTCCCCCAATCCTAGTGCCTTAGTGCCAGTGCTGACAATAATAAAAGGAAGAAGTCCGAGCCCAATCATGGAAACATCAATCTCATATATATATATATATATATATATATGGAAAGGCCTGTCAAGGCAGTATACAGTATCAGCGAGTACAAAACAAATCAACAGCATGACCTCAGCCAACAAGTCTGGTGATGGTCAGCATACAACAAAGATCAAAACAACAAGAATACAACTAGTCAAGTACGGCCACAGGCGCGATACTCTGCTAATAACTCCTTCGTCTCTGGGTGATCTGGCAAAGTGAGCAACCCCTCGACGAGTAGTTCCCTCTGCACAATGGTATGCTGAAGCCCCTGAATTGAACTTTCCCAAGCTCCTTCGCCAAAGCAATCCTCCAGTTTCCGCTTCTTAGACTCAATCATCAGCTTATGCTCCTTCAGGTTAGCAAGAGCTTTGTTGAGTTGGCTTTCGGCGGCGTATCTGCGGGCGGTCTCTTCATCAAACCTCCGTTCACTGTCCTTGACTTCGGCTTCCAGCTTAGAGATCTGTAGCGTCAGCTTGTCCTCTCGCTCCTTCTTGGTGGCCAGGGAGGTCTTCCAATGCTGGTCGAACTTAGATATCCTCCGATATGCCTCATCCAAATGTTGCTTCTTTGTAGCTAGTACATCATTAACAGCCCTGAAGTCTTGACCCAAGCGTTCCCGATCAGCTATTTGCTTTGCCAAGTCTGCACCCAGTTGGTTTACCGACTCGGTTTGCTTTTTGAGAGCATGCACGGCTTCGTTCCTTTCACTTCGAAGCTGAGCTAACTCCTGCTCTAATTCTGCGTTCGCCCGCTTCAGTTCATCCCGCTCGGCTAATACCTGGTTGTGCTGATGAATGGACACAGTGGTAGGCTCTTCGACTGGTGGAGGACTCTCTGGCCTGACATGAGAAAATGGCATCCCTATAGCGTTGGCTCTGGCTCTGATCCAAGCTGAATAAGGAGGGTAGGCTTGACTGTTGCTCTTTCCCAACAAAGGCTTTCCTCTTTTGCTGATACTGTTCCATGCACGCTGAAGCTTGGACAACAAATCCCCCTCTAGAGTACCCGTGAGGTACAGAGATTCCTGTACCTCTTCCTCCTTCGGTGGAGTCCTTAAAGCATATGCGAACTGACGAACTAGCAACGACGGATTGTAGTTGATGCAACCCTTCCTACCTATCAGAGGTACATTAGGAAACCCACTACAACTGAAGATCACCTCGGTGCCTAGCCTGTCTCTGTCAACGAACCAATCAATATCTTCTGCAGACAAACTCATCAGACGCTCAGGCCACTCAGTTGTGGCTGCAGACAAGACAAAGGAACCTCTCTTGGGAAAATGACTATCAAACCATTTGTACAGCAGCGGTACGCAGCATGAGACATTCTTCCCTCTCCGGTTCTCATTCTTGTAATGCACTGAGTGATAGACGTCTCCGATCAGAGTAGGGACTGGATTCCCTGAGGCGAAGATGTGAAATGCATCAAAGTCTACGAAATCAGGCATGTTGGGGAACAGGATAATGCCATATATGCATAAAGCAAGGATGGCATTGAATGCGTCCCAACACTTTTCCTTAGCACACTGCTGAGCCTTAGCTATCAGAAACTGCAAGGATAACCCAGGAACCTTGTTCCAACTCGTCACTACTAACTCAGAGGTGCCCAAATGGAGTGAAGAAGCTAAACCAGCCAGATCAGGCTCAGCATCCATGTGGACAAAAGGCATCTGCCTTTTGATAGGCACACCCAGCAAATCAGCATACTCTTCCAGCGTCGGCGCGAGAACGAAGTCCTGAAAAGTGAAACACCTCAGAGGAGGGTCATAGAACTGCAGAAGAGCATGTAACCCATTCAACTCGGACGTAGAAGGTTTGCAAACCAGACTGAGCAACCTGCCATAAGACTTTCTGAACCTATCCTTCACAGAATCACCTGCTAGAGCTATCAACCCAGTCAACTTCGACACCTCAGGGGTCGGGAACTTGTACGCAATAGTCTTCCTGAGAGAGGCCATAATAACAGTAGGAGGCGAGAAATCCTGGATCGGGGAAACGGTACCTGCAACACAGACACACGTTAATGAAATGCAAATGAACATGCAAACTAATGCAAAATGCAGGCATGCAATAATATATCCGGATAGCTGCTGTGGAGATTATGTATCAACAATCACTGATGAGAAGGAAACCCCGGTGTAAGACCACTGATCTGATCTGCTAAGAACGACCATCTGATAGGACCGTATACATAAGATCAAAATTTTGTTCTGTCAAGACCAAATGTCTGATAATAAGGACCCCGGATGTGTGATCAAGAGATATATGCTGATGAAGTCTTCAGACCCCAAATAAAAAATTTGCCCTATCAAGAACAAACATACAGCTGCTGATGAGATCTTCAGACCCCACTCAAAATCTGCCCTATCAAGAACAAATAACATCTGCTGATGAGATCTTCAGACCCCACTCAAAATTTGCTCTATCAAGAACAAACTACCGATGACAATACTCTGATCAAAACCTGCTCTATCAAGAACAGACATACACCTGATGATAAGATCCTCTGATCAAAACCTGCTCTATCAAGAACAGACAATTCAGCAACTGAGACACCCTGGTACCAACATAACTGATCCACTGTCAAGAAAACCAGGTGGTCTGAAGGTCAAAGTTTCCTGCAATAAACCCAATCCCGCTCACAGGTATGGACCTAAACTGACTCAAGGTACGGCATCCTATGCGTTCATCAGCGTCACAGACTTTCAAAACTGACGATACGATTCCCAGAAGGAGTGGCATCATCAAGTCTTGAAGAGGCCTCACTTAGCTGAATCACAAATGATCGGTCCCCAGAGTCGACAATCCACCAAACCAGCAACCGTCTCAACCCAAAGGGTTGAAAGTGAAGCCAACCGGATGAACCTCGTCTGAGTGTGGATTTCATGAGACACTAGTGCCTGCAAAGCAAGCACGCGCCCACTAATTTCCACTCTAAGTCTATGGTGCACTCAAGCCTGGGTCTGGCTTCTCACTCATCAGAACTCCCATCCCGCAACAGCACAAATAATTAAAATAAACTGCGGGAAATAAAGTGCGAGAAGTAAAAATGCGATAAATAAACGCAACCCAACAAGCAAACATACAAGCGGTAGGATTGACTCGCAGGGAACCGTTGGAGTCCCCAGCAGAGTCGCCAGCTGTCGCTTGCGCGAAAATAAGGTGCCGGCAAAACAGAAGAGTCGCCACCTTTCGTTATTTATCCCTCAGAGCGGGAAAGGAAACGATCGGAAAAACCTGACGAAAAAGGGTAAGACAAGGTCATCGCAACCATTGTATGGGTTCGGGAGTCGGTTACGCAAGGGGAAGGTATTAGCACCCCTCACGTCCGTCGTACTCGACGGGATCCTCGCTTGTTTGTTTACTTGGACGGGTTGGTTTTATTCTATCTACCTATCAAGGCTGGCTGAAACAGAAAAAGAAAAAATGACTCGGCAAAGCGTCGCACTTTATGCCTACGTATTCTCATCAGAGAATGAGAAATCAGAGTCAACGTAGTTCGGCCTACGAAGGGTTATGGGGAAAGGTAGAAGGTTGCTCGCTAGGATATCGCATCCTATGCCTACGTACTTCCACACAGCATGGAAGATCAGAGCAAACGTAGTTCGGCTAACTACGGCTTATTTCCTGAAAGAAGTATTTTTTATTGTGTTTGCGATTTCAACCGCACTAGAGACTATGACCTGAGAGTGAATGCGTCGCATGTCACCCAAAGGGTACCATACTAAACATCCAGACTATGGAAAAGAAACTCTCCCACAATCCTTTCTCAAGTAGCTTAAGGCTCGTAACGTACGAAAGAAATCATTCATGATTACTGTATTTTAAACTGTTTTGGGATGAGAAGAGAACAGGCCCAACTAGGAGGGAGACTATCAAGTCCTACTGTTATCATGCCATGGATTCATCCTATGGTTGAGGTTTGAACAGGGAACTCCTAGAAGTTGTCATGCATAGGTTTCAACCTAAGATTCTATCATCAACTCCTTATCAAAGGAAATGAGAGTCCTAAGGGATCATGTCAATGATACACCAAAACAGACAAAGCATCATCTTAACAGTAAAATGCATGCAATGCAAGTGAGGGAGGAAATGTGTGTGGGGCTTCAGCCTCCACAAGCTCGTCTCAACCTCAAGCCAGTCATGAAATAACAGTAATCATACTGAAAATAAACAACATGCTATCGAGCAATAAACAGTAAACTGCAATCATACAGATAAAAGAAATGAAATGCCATCAGGCAAACAAACCACATGGGCAAGGGAGCTGGGCTCTACCGAATACCCGCAAGCAAAGCCACGCAATAACAATACAAGCAGAGGGAGCAACTCAACCTCTAATGCAATCATGCTCCTAGATTCTACTTATTCTAGATGGACTTAATCTAATGCAACAGACAAATCAAGCAAAACACACAATACAGAAAAGAAAAACAGAAGAAAGCCTCAGCTCCTCCAGCAGCAACCCCAGTCTTCAGACTTCAATCATCAATTGCTTTCCAGGTATCAACCCTACAACATGAGTATCAACTCATCTTCTCCCTTTAAGCTTCAGCTTCTAACCCAAGTGTCAACTTGATCTTCACAAAGTCTTCAGACTTCAACAATCTCCAAGGAATCATCCTCTTCAAAGCTTCAGCTTCTATCTTCAAGGGCTTTTAGATCTTCAATCAAATCTTTTATCATCTTCTTCTTCAAAGAAAACAACTTCAATGCAAATCTTCACTACTCTTCATTGCTATCTTCAACAACCCAAATGCTCCATCAAACAAGATTCAGTCAATAAGATGAGGTGAGGATGTTAAAGTGCTCACTGACTTCCAAAGGATGCCATTAAGGACTTAACATCAAAAGGAAAGGCTCTCTCAAAGTTCTACCTCATAGGGCAAGGTCACTAATCCCTCCAAAGGAGAGAGGTGAATACCCTTAAGGGACTTTATATCATAGAGAAGGAAGGAGGTGAACAAGACACTCCTTGCTTATTGAATGGAATTATTCTATCTAAAGCTCTACCTATGTACTTATGATCCTATAACAGAACAAACAAAAGCTAAAACTAAGCTCCTCTTCAAGGTCTTCAAAGTCTTCAATGATGATCCATAAGGTCTTCAACTCAATCTTCAAGGCTCACACACTCAAAGGAGAAGAAAAGAAAGCAAAACAATACAAACTATGCCCTTAAACAACACACATACTAACCATACATTCAAAAATCAATTAAAAATACTAAAATACTATATAATATTCTAGTAAAATTCTAGGGGATTCTATACATATCTACCCTTAACCCATATATTCCCCATACTCTAATCTTGCCCTAAAAAACCCAAAACAAAATTGTTAAGTCTACTTATGTTGAATAAAACCCTAATTTTGTTATACTAATGCTAGCCTAAACAAACTAATCAAATTTTAATCTAAAAATCATGAATTAAATACTATGGGAAACTATGATTCAATATCTAACTATGCCAAAAAGAATGGCTTAAAAATCCTAAGGGAAGGTCCTAAAAGAAATTCCACAAAATTGAGTATACACATAAACTTCTAAAAAAAGCTATTTAAAAGAATAATATGCTAAAAATATTAAAAGAAAAATAAAATGGAATTTTATTTATTGATATTTTTCTAGACAGGATTATGAACATGTAGAAAAAACAAGCATTAAAAAACAATCATTTTTCATTTTTATATGATTTTTATAAAATGCAAGAAATATAAAGGAAATTAAAAAATAAAAGAAAATGAATTAAAGGGGATGGGGGGTGTCAAACTGAATACGCCCAGTTCAATGGCTGTTGGGCTGAGAATATGGGGGTGCGCGTAGCAATCTTGGTAGGCCCATGCGCTATCAGAAAAATCAAAAGAAAAATTAAAGGAAAATTAAAACGGAGCCGGTGAGAATAGCAAGGAAATCCTGTTGAAAATTGGATTGGGCCGTGTGAGGGGGTGTGGGTATCAAGGTTTCATTAAGCCCAGAACTTCCAACTAATTCAAACGCTGCGTTTAGCTTCAAGTCTTTCCCTCCACTTTCAGAATTAAATCAAGGCCGTGCGATTAGATGAACAAGTCCAACATCTGAGACGATCCAACGGTGGATAACTTGTCTTCTCCAAAATGCCCTTAGGGTTTCAGGCTTAACAGAGTCCATGCACGACTATTCAACCCGATCATTCTCCATGATTACTTGATGAAAACGAGAGATTCAAAACCCTAAAATGATCTACTAATCACAAGGAATCTATTCCTGGTCTTAGTTTTTGCTAACACTCCTTGTAGATCCCAAACAGAGGGCACGAAAGCTAGGGTTTCACCATGCTCTTCTGACATCAACCTTGCTAGAACTTCAATTTAATGGCATAAACTTGTTCTACATATTACCCTAACCAAACTATGCTATCACATATCAATCAATGCACACTAAACAGCTTGCTCTTGAATCTTGAAAAAATCGTGATCTGTTACCAACCTTCATGAAATCCTCTGAAACTCTATGGAAATGGTCATCTGATCTAACTTAGCCATTCTATACTAAAGATCTAAACATCTAGCACCTAATTAAGGAGATGGCAATGAAAACACCAACCTGTCAAATATCAATGGTGGAGGTATGAACAGCTCGATTTGGTACTTAAACCTGCTTCAAAATACTCCTCTAATGGTGGATAGGGTTCTGTTTGCAAGAGTCTTGAGGAAGAGAGCTTGCAATGATGAATTCGAGCTTGACTTGCACTTGAAGAAAATCTTGAATATCTCTTTCTCCTCTCACTCTTCACCAATGGAGTCACCAACCTTTTCTTCACTATGATCAAACCAATATATAGAAACCAATGGAAGAGTCTAGAAGCTTATAGAAAGAGCTAGAATGTTATGGAACTTCTCTTGTAATGACATATTGGATCATCTCCTTTCATGCATTAAGACATTCAATTTTGCTTTAAAATCTCCCCTTGTGATATATTGGAAGGGAATGTGTGAAAAACAAGCCTTGCCTTGCCTTATGCCAAGTTTTCTCAAAGTTCCTTAATATGCAAGAAACAAAATTACAAAGCAACCTCCATTTTTAAGCTTCAAATCAAAAATATATTTGAACCATTGTTTTTAAAATGATGTTTGGAGTCAAAATGACATATTGGATGACCTATTTTGGATTTGTGGATCTCCCAAACCAATTTCCAACTTGGATCCATTTAAGTTATAAGTCATTTTTAGGTCATTTTTACCCAATCTTGTAAATCCTTGCTACAAGCTTTTTCAACAACTTATGACCACTTTTCTAGGCTTAAAATCCCATTTTGAACAACTTTTATGTTTTGAGTTTTTTCATTTGAGGCTTGGAAATAGGAGATATGGCCTTTGCTTAAAATGACCCATAACTTCCAAATGACCAAAATACCCCTGTCTTGTTCAAACCATAAGTTGAGTTCTACAAATCCTATAAAGGACTTCTAGTACTCTATAGAAAGCTAAGAAGATACTCTTAAACATTCATGTTGACCAAGAGATCATAGGAATCATCCTACTAGGGCAAACGTTGTCTGCAAGTTGGGTGACTTTCAAGGACCCAGATTCACACACCTCAGCTGACTTGTAATTTGTCAAAACCATAACTTGAGCTCTGCACATCCTATCAAGGACTTCTACCACTCAAATTAAATCTAAGAACAAGCTCTACAACATTCATGTTGTGGAGAAGATGAGATATCAACCACATCTTGAGCTAAAACTGCCTGGAAGATAGGGGTCAAATTAGGGTTTTTTCACTAGCAATCCTTAGAAACCCTAACTCAAAACTTCTCAAACTCCTCAATCATGATGAGTTGGTCTATGAATCATCCTTATAACATTTCTATACATCATTCCATGATCTCATGGCCCTTGGATTAGGTCTCAACCTTCTCCAAATCTTTAGTTGACTTAGGATTGACCCAGTCAAAACCCTAATTCTACCATTCATGGCTGAATCTTCTGAATTCTTGCATAATGACCTCTCTGGGCTTCATGATGGCTTTCAAGACATCTCATAAACTTTATCAAAGCTTCAAGTTCATTCTCAAAGTCTCAGAATCATCTGGGGAGCACCCACAACTCTCAAGTTATGAGACACACAACTTTGGTTTCAACCAAGTCCTCTGAGGATCTCTTGAACTTTCTGATGAAGGTATCAACTTTCAAACACTTGATGGATAAATAGTTGTTGGTCAAATTTTGGGGTGCAACACCCCATATGTAAGTGTGTTGCACTAAACTGGGTCAACAACCAACTGTGTTATTTACTGCTTTATAATTACTGCATAATAGTAGGTCAGTAGTGAATGTCACAGTGGATGTTATAACTTCTGTGACAACATCCATCGTGGGCTTGCCAGAATTTTCAATTGGGATCAGAGAAGGCACCCTGCCTGTTTATTACTGGGTGAGATTTAGGGAAATTAAATTTTGGTACTACGGATAAAGACATTGGATTCACCAATAGACCTCCAATTCTGGATGGTTCCAATTATGACTATTGGAAGCCTAGGATGATTGCTTTCCTAAGGTCCTTAGACAGCAAGGCTTTGAGAGCTGCAATAATCAAACCCTAGCATGTTATGGTTATAAAAAGACACATAAACAAGTATAATGAGGCATGAAAAACATATTCAAGAGGTTACAACATCAAGAATCATGGTATGAATCATAAAGAAGTTCGAGGTATACCATTCACATTCAAGCATTCACAAAGGCAAGAAACAAACCCTAAACATGTTATGGTTCTAACAATACACATAAAATAGTAGAATGAGACATGGTAAACACATTCAAGAGGTTACAACATCAAGAATCATGGTATAGGTCACAGATGAAGTTCAACAGGCCATTTTCACATGTATGCATTCACAAAAGCAAGCATGAACATGGCAAGGCAATGAATAAAACAAATTTGAACATTTAAACATGCTAAAAAACATATATGAATCATACAAGATAAATATCACAATAAAAATCAAGTTATAAGTTGAAAACGTTCATGAACACCATGGTAAAAAACCCTAAAAACACATGTTTTTCAAGTGGACCAAAGTATTTCTAAGATAAAAATCCTTGAATTCTTTCTTCAATCAATTAAAATAGACATGTTAAGGAGTAGTTTCCAAAAATAATGGCATCAATAGCATAAAAAATGAGCAAGTTATGATCATGGAAAGTTGGTACACCAAGAGGGCAAAAATAGGTCAAGGCAAGGAAAGGCAAAACTAGGTCATTTGCATGAAGGATTGGAACTTAGTCAAAATTAACCAAATTAGGTGAAACAAAGGTGAAAACTGTGTATTTTTGAACAAGGAATTAAATGGTACCATTTGTTTTTCCATACCATGAACCCACAAGAAAAATCGATAGCATCAATGGTAGCACAAGAGAAATTAAGAAATACACAAGTGGTTTGGCATATTGGAATCAAAATGCAAAATATGACTAGGTCGGGCCTAGTTTGTGACCTGAAATTTCACAGTCTCAAAAATGCACATTTTTTCTGCAAGAAATGGTTCATACATGACACATAACATACATAAAACATGTCCAAGCAATGTTCAATACAAAATCATGGCTAGAACTCAAGATGGCATGAGAAATGCAAGTTTAAGGCATACCTCTTGTAGCCTTGTGTTGCAAACTCTGGAAGCAAGACAACTAGAGATCCTACAAGCTCTTTTATGGTCTACAAGTTCTCCAAGGGTGATGAGAAGATGCTCCGTGTAACCCCTAAGCAAGCTAGTGGGTAGAATTCCTTGATAGTGAAGAAAACACCAAAAAATCCAAAGATTTTGAAAGCCAACTTGCTCAAACCTTGTTACAAAAGTGTGAATGACTTATGGATGGTTTATATATGTTATATTTATGGTGTGAATGGTCTTGGAACTCAAGGAAATGCAATGGTTTGAAGGCTGCCTTCCAAAATGCAGAAAAGTCAACAAATGAGGTTTTGGAAGTTGACTTTTGGATTGGATGGTTTTATGGCTAAAGTGAGGTCTTAGGCAGCTGTAACACATCATTTTTAATGTTATTTAATCTTTTTTTGAGTTTGAGAATGTTTGGAAATGGTTTTGGAAGGGAAAATTCAAGGCAGATTTTGAAGATGGTTTGAATATTTGGTGGAAACTTGCATAAACTTGGTGATTGAGTGGGGGAGAGTGTTATGATTGGTTTCTATAAATGAACTGGTGTTCTTTTGATGTGAGATTGAGGTTCTATTTAAAGCAAGAGGTCTTGAAGAAGAGGCATGGGTAGAATGACTCAAAATGCCAATTTTGGCCTTGTAACTTTGGAAATCTTTGGAGGAACCAATGCTATCTTCATTTCTAACCTCAAGCCACCCTAACCAGAGCTTTTCCATGCCTTATAGATAATTTTCATCATGTTTGAGGGTATAGGAGGTGACTGGTTGCATCATACCTAGTGATTGAGTGAAGGCAGCCACCATTTTTCTCTTTCTTCACTATTCATTCTTGCAACTTGCATTAAACAATGATATTCTTCATTTCTTGTGCCAACTTCGTGGGATATGGTGCTAAACACCTCCATTAGTAATTTGAAGATCATAAATGAGGCTTAAACCTTGATTAGAATTGATTTGGGAAGCTTTAGAATCAAGACATCCATCCTGAGCCGGTTTTGCAGCAGTGAGTTTTTGCCAACTTGTGAGCTTTGGTTCTCCCTAACCATATGGAGTTATGGAACCCGCTTGTAATTTTTAGAAATACATAATTAGGTACTACAACATTTATGTTTGAGTTAGGAGCTCATTCCTCTTTAAACAAGGTCAAAACCTCTTGTGAAAATGCTAAACTCTTGACTTACAAGTCAAGAAACCTCAAAATTTCTAAGTGTTCAAAATCCTTCACAACTTGATGGATTCATAACTCCAAATCCATTCATTTTTGCTCATGGGTCAGAAGGAAACTTTTGTTACGCTCCTTAAGAACTTTCCAACAAGCTTTGAACCACCCCATTTGAATGTGTGGTTAGGAAGTTATGGTCATTCGAAGTTTGATCAAAATTAGGGTTTTTTCACTTACCCTTGTTTCTTGATTTGCAAGTTATATATCAATTCTTGATTAAATCTCCACCAAAATTCATAATTAGATGTAAAATGATGTTGGAAACAATACTGGCTTCAATTTAGGGTAAAACCCCTGTTGGTCAATGAGTTGACTTTTATGATAGACGAACCTAACGGTTAAATATCTCCTAATCGACTGTTGATGTTCTGGGTTTCCTGAGGCCTTGAAACTTATTAGGTAGACTTCATTGGGTAATATGAGCCCCATGTACCATAATTCCCTCATTGTAAAACCTTCTAGACCAAAAGTCAAACTATAGTTGACTTTTCCAACAAGAAACCCTGATTAGTGTTCTTGCACTACACTGCTTCAAGTCTCTTGGTGACAACCTCAAATTGGATTCATTATTGATCACCTGTGATATCCTTGATGATATAGAGAATTTTTATATGGAGGATCAAACCAAAACCTTGATTGATCAATCTCTTGAAACCCTGATTTCTGACTATATGAAACCCTGATTCATCTGCATCTTGACAAAGACAAACTTGAAATAGGTTATGGTTAAATAATCAATGTTGATGCTCCTAGAATGATAATTGAATCTAAGGTGGAAAATTTGGGGTATGACACTTGGTATTATGATATTAAATGTTTTCTTCAGAATCAAGAATACCTACTTGGGGCATCCAAGAAGGATAAGAAAACTTTGAGAAGATTGGCTGGTAGTTTCTTCTTGAATGATGATGTGTTGTATAAGAGGAATTATAACATGGTCTTGCTAAGATGTGTGAAGCAGAACTTCCTAACTAAGAAACAAGGGTAAGTGAAAAAGTGACTGTTAAGGGCAGGTTACTATTTGGCAATGTCCATTGGAATTATAACATGGTCTTGCTTCATGAAGGATCCTTTGGTACCCATTCCAATGGACATGCAATGGCTAACAAGATGTTAAGGGCAGGTTACTATTGGCTGACAACAGAATATGACTGTTGTAAATATGTGAAGAAGTGCCATAAATGCCAGATTTATGATGACAAAATTCATGTGCCTCAAACTCCTCTCAATGTTATCTCTTCTCCATGGCCTTTCTCCATGTGGGGCATTGATATGATTGGAATGATTGACCCAAAAGCGTCGAACAAACACCATTTCATATTGGTGGCTATTGACTATTTTACCAAGTGGGTTAAAGCGGAATCATATGCCAATGTAACAAAGCAAGTAGTGGTCCAGTTTATTAAAAATCAAATCATTTATCGGTATGGTGTTCCGAGAAAGATTATCACTAATGATGGGTCAAATCTGAATAACAAGATGACGAAGGAATTATGCGATGAGTTTAAGATTGAGCATCATAATTCTTCTCCTTACAGACCTAAGATGAATGGGGTTGTTGGAGATGCTAATAAGAACATTAAGAAGATCATTCAGAAGATGGTTGTTACACGCAGTGATATTGGCAACAATATTGTCAAACTGGTTAATAGTCACATCATGATCTACATAAGCTTATTCCAATATTTTCTGCAACGATTCATGATGAGCCTCAAAGCTCATTAACAGAGATAAAATGAATATTTTTGATGGTGTATGCAATAGTTGGTCTACCACATTATATTCACTCTTCTTGATCAATTTCAATACCTCATCATTATCTGATTTTTGGTTCACGTCATTTGATTGACCGAATTCAACAGAAATCTTCAACTGAGTTTGCTTACCCACAACATCTTCACTTGTCTTCGAGGGTACATTAGCAAATACCCTACCACTTCTGGTTACACGTCCTACATCTGAAATAGTCACAACTGAGGCAAGAGAATGAATGGGAACCTCGTTCCCATCCTCCAACATAGTAGCATTGTATTTGTAGGGAATAGCTTTATCTGATTCATATGGTACTGGGTCAGGAAAACAGATGACCAAAGGTGTCACAATAGATTTCTGACTATCGTAAGAAATCACAACTCAATCCAGGATGTTGAAACATGGAACTATCACTTTCACCTTATTCTCAACTTTATTTTTGTTTGTAGTAACCTGAATCAAATTCTGATCAATCATCTTTTGTAAGTCCCTTTTTACAATCACACACCCACGAGGGTGTACCGAACAAATACAACAAGCGGCATAATCATGTTTAATATCATGGAATTCACTCAAAGTAGCATGCATTTCCACAAGCGGCCTTCGAATCTACCGAATATAAAAAATGCGATATGTACCTGTCATGCCCCAAATTTGTCCTACTTTTTCAAAATTTTATTTGTCCAAGTTTATTTTTAACTTTCATCGCTTGTACAACATAACGTGCATTTTATGCATGAATAATTCCTAAAATGATTAGCCAGAATAAATTTCTTGGATATACAGACAGGCCGGTGAATTTATTTCTCAAATTATGCGTAAAATCAGCATACAAAAAGTTTTAAACTCGAGCTTGCGGAAGCCAGTATATTTTATCTATGTTTCACGTAGTTCAGCCTGGTGTGCTCATTTTAATTTTTTGACTATTTTTCGATCGTTTTTTTATCAGCTGAGCCTTTTTGCCGGTCCGAAATTATTTCCTAATCTAGCCAAACACTGTATTTTCCAGAGTCGTTTATTTTGTGCTAACCATTTTGACGCGTTCATTTTAATTTTTTGGACACTTTCAAATTTGACTTTTATTCAATTTTAATTTTTTTTTATCAAAATAATTAGTTTAATTTAGTTATAATTAACTAATATTTAGATTAAACTTTATTTTACCAATTAATTTTTATTTTAATATTTTAAATGTTGTTTCTTGTATTTCCAAAATAATAAAATGAAAGAAAAAGAAGGATATTTGCATTGGATTCTATTATTTCTCCATAATACATAGCTGGCAAAGGAAGAAGAGAATATTCTCCTCCTTCTATGCGCGAAAACTGGCATTGGGAAAGAAAACAAAATCACCAAATACCCACTACTCCACTCCAACGGTCCACCCACCAATATCCACACTCACTCCCATGACACCTCACGCGTACTACACCCACTGACCCTTTTATTTTTTCCACGATTTATACTCTCTCTCAGCATATACTTTCTCTAAAAAATTCATTATGCTCACCCATAAAAAGATATTCCATTCTTCAATCATGTTTCTACAATAAAAGGATATTATTTATCCTCACCCTCGGGTGAAAGATTTTTTGTGTGGACATTAACAAATTTTCTCATTACACAAAGTTGATCACCTTCCTTGTTATCTATCTCACTTTCTACTTTTGGAAGTCCACTGGTTACTGGCATTTTTAAGTCAAATGGTTATTGACAATTTCATTCAACTCTGTTGTGTTCTTTGATTGTTGATTGTTACCAACATCTCGTCATGAAGTCCAGTAGTTATTGGAACTGTTTGAAACCAATTGTTATTGGAATATGGTTGTAACCTACATCTTTTTTTCCCTATAAGTTGAGTGGTTACTAACATTGTTAAGACTAATGATTATTGGAAGGGATTTTTCTGTACTTTTAGGATAGTTGGTTTTGACCAACATCCCTAGATGTCCCCAGCAGGTTTTGGAGGTCTAGTAGTCACTAGCATCCCCGGTGAGTCTAGTCTTGTTTCTAGTCTTTTCCTGAAGGTCCTATTTGAACTCTTCGTTGAAGGGAAAGTACCCATTTGGTTCATTCCCCAATAGGGACCGTGTCTCTCATCTTTTGAATCCCCGGTCGGAGTCTGAGTCTATTGACTTTTGATCCGCTGTCTGGCTTCTTATCCTTGTTTCCCTTGATGCATTTTCTGGCTGGATTTGCATTTCCCCAGTGGAGATTTATCTTCCCCGGTGGAGTTTTTGTCCCCTTTCACCTGTGTGGAGGATCCCCTTGAAGTACCGTCATTAGTCATGTCTGAACTATTGGTTGGTATGCTTTAGATCTCTCCCCAGTTTGTCTGTGTTCCTAGTGAGTGGTTACTCGTTATTTTGTTCTTTTTTTTCTTTTGCTCCTGTGTCAGCATTTTCTTGCACTCAAGCATCATAAAGCATCATTCTTAGCAATCATTCCATGATCAGGATTTTTCCTTTTGCATACCATCGTATTTAAGGGCAAAATTTTCAGTTTGCTATATCTAAATACCTTCCACCATGATTCTATGAAGATCGTTATCTCTCATTGCCATCTGGTAAAGATATTTAAATAGGGGAAACTGTCATACCCCAAATTTTTACCCCTAGATTCCATTATCATTCTAGGTGCATCAAGCATATGTTATCTAACCCTAACCTCTTTCAAGTTAGTCTTTGTCAAGATGCAGATGAATTAGGGTTTCACACTCTTAAAATCAAGGATCCTATGAACTGATCAATCAAGGTTTTGATTGATCTTCTACATATCAAGTCTTCACATCATCAAGAGGTTCATATCTTACCAAGAACAAGTGCTATTTGAGGTTGTTACCAAGAAAATTGAAGCAGTGTTGTGCAAAACCCTGATTAGGGTTTCTAGTTGAAAAGGTCAACTGTAGTTTGACTTTTGGTCTAAATGGGTTTCAAAATCTTGAACCATAGTCCATGATGTTTATATGACTTATTGAAGTTCCCTTAAGAAGTTGAAAGGTTCAAAAAACCCCAGAACACTAAGGATCAACCCTGATGATTTCAACTGTTTAGTTCGTCTGTCTGGAAAGTCAACTCTTTGACTTTTAGGGTTTTGACCCCAAATTGAAGAAATCGAGATTTACAAGATCATTTTATGCCTAAATAGTGATTTTGGTGAAATTTAATCAAGAATTGATGGTTAACTTGTGAATCAAGAAATTAGGGTTTATGAAAAACCCTAATTACATGCTTATTTGAAATGGTCATAACTCTAAAACCACACATCCAACTAAAGTGGTCCAAATCTGGTTGGAAAGCACTTGAGAAATCCTACAAAAGTGGTTTGATGTCCAAAAATGCATAGATTTTGAGTTATGAGCTCATCAAGTTGTGAAGGATTTCCACACTTAAAAAATTTTCATGTTTTTTTGACTTGTAAGTCAAATTTTGCAGCCAACTTCATGAAGATATTTGGCCTAGTTCCCTTTGGAATCTAAACTTTGGACAAACATGAACATTGTAGATCATATTTGTGGCTTTTTAAGAAGTATAAGAGCATTTTCACAACCTTTGTGGATAGGGAGAATCGAAGAGAGCAAGTTAGGGGTTTTCCATATCACAAAAACCAAGTTCAGCATTTGCATTTTGATGCATAAACCACTCAAACCTATTCTAATCACTTGTTTAACTCATTCTCTGATGTTTAGGGACTTAATTGATGAGATTAAAAGGGATTACCATGAGAAAAAAACTAGAGATTGGATTATTTGATTTGTTTATTCAAGCATTGGATGCAAGTGGCAAGGAGAGAGAAACTTTTTGCATTTTCTGCTACAGCTCAGGTACTGCATCAGCTACTCTCTTTCCTTCATTTCATGTCAACTATTTTCATTCTATTGATGATGTTGAAACACATAGGAAGCATTCTCATGCTCAGGAAAGAAATCCCAAGTTGGATTTGCTCATTTTGCCTCCAAAAAGGGGAAACTTGGCAAGTTGGCACGATCTGCCCATACCTCTCATTCTCCAAAATTTCCTATAAATAGAACACACTTCTAACATCCAAGCGACACTAGAATCAACTAGAAACCAAGTTGGATCTCTCTCATTTCTATGATCACCATATTCTTGCAAGTGGTAGAGATTGCTTCCTTGTGAAGAAAAATCTGCCTTTGTATAAACTCTGCCACAACTCAATAAAGCCACCAAACACTTGAACCAACACCTAAAACACATCACATATGATGTATTGAAGCTGTCCAAACCCTCACATCCACCAGAAAACGTCACATTCCAAAAGTCAACTCTCATACCTTGAAATTTTAACTTTTCTGCATCTTCATAAACCAGAACCAACCCAGCCCTTTTCCAAGCATTCTAACATTTCAAATAATCTCCATATAAGTTGTTTGAACTATCCATGGCATCATAAAAGCTTTGTAACACCATTTCCTAGAGTTTCACTTTAAAGCTTTTGGTGTTTTCTTGCATAAGAAGGTATTCTGTCAAGGCAGTGATCTTGGAGGAGTTCTCATTATTTGAACACCTTATTTGGAACATATTGGAGTTTCTTGGATCATCATCTATCAATTGGATTTCTTATTTGGTGCATTTAATTGAAAAATCTATAAGAGGTAAGTGTTCTAACTTGCTACTTTTAAGATCATGTTGAATATTGATGTACACTGATTATGCACATGTTAGATACAATCTAAAGGTCATGTTTGAACCATTTCTTGCTCAAAAACTTGAGTATTCATGAACGTCCCTTTGGTTTGTCTTGTTAGCTTACTTTAAGTGTCACTTCAATATGCAACTTGTTTATTCTGGTTAGGCATAGATGATTGGCATTTGTAAACATCATTTATAGGTCATATGTGATATGTTTGATCATTTAGTTGATGTTGAATTGGTGCATTTCTGTCTGTTGCTTTACTCTTGCATAATCTTGCTATTTTTGCCACTACACATGCCATCTATTGAGTTAGCTTGTCTATTGATGTATGGTGCTTGTAAGTACTCTCTATGTATCTCATATTTTGTGTTTGAATTATTACTTGTTGCTTAAAACATGTACATTGGACAGTCACATTGCTCTTGCACATAACATGTCATTTTCAATGCTGCTATCAAATTTTTCTCATGGGGCATGGTTTGAGAAAACCGCCACCACCATTGGATTCCTTGTAAAAAAATATACAATTTTCTTTTTTATTTCACCCAATTTGGTTAAGTTTTGAGTGAGTTATGACCCTTCTTGCAAAATCTACCTTGCCTTGGTTTTTGCCTTGCCTTGCTTTTCGCCCTAGTTGCCTAGTTTTATGCTTAGTTTTCTAATGTGCATAACTTATTTTATTTTTATCATTTTGATGCCACTCTTTTTTCACTATGCTCCTTAGTATGTCTATTTTCAACGTGTGAAGAAATAATTCAAAAATTGTTATTTTTGAAACACTTTGGTCCACTTTAATGACATGGTCCTTTTAGGGTTTTCTTTGGTTTTCATGAACTTGCTTGACCTAGTACTTGATTTTTCTTGTAATATTTATCTTTTATGAATCATTGTTGAATGTCTAACATGTTTATATTTTTGAAAACACTTGGCTATTTGCTTTACCATGATTATACTTGCCTTTGTGAAAGCATGAATGTGAAAAGTATGCCTTGAAACTTCTTTGTAAACCATGATATGTTTCTTGATGTTGTAACCTCATGAACATGATCCTCCACCCCCATATTAATTTTTATGTGTCTTGTTAGAAACATAATATGTTTAGGGTTGTTTCTTGCCTTTAAAGTTACCATGAATCTTGTTTATCTTTCCCTTTGTGAAGTTTGAATCCATGCTTGAACTGTTGTTACTTTTCTTGCCTATCCATGATTGATTGTCATCAATATGTCTTTAATATTATTAAATGTGTTACATTTGTCTTTAATTTATTCATATACCATGTTTTATTCAAGTTGTAACTTATTTTCATGAGTTTTTTTTTAATACCATTGATGAAAATGTTGTTGTTACACATGTTTCATGCTTGCCCTTGTTGGTTGTTACCTTCATGATCTTTGAACATTGTAATGTTAAATCATAAAACCTTGGTTGTTACCATGCCTTTTTTTGTTCAATTTGTTAATTGAACCTACTTATTTATCTTTATCTTTATCAAGTTTGTTTCCCCAATGGTGGAACTTGTCATTTCTCATCAAGTTGCCTTCTTATCATCTTTGCTTAATATTGTCACAAACTTGTCTTTATCTTTCTTGGTTGTTACCATGACTTTATATCTTCATCATGTTTGAATAATACATATGTGTGTTTAGGCTTCGATAAGTTTCCCCAAGTGATGTAACTTGTTAGCTCTCATCCAGTTGCCTTGTTATCCCTTATTCCAAAGGAAAGTCTCTTTATTGACTTCATTGTCATAGATAGCTCATTACCCCTCCCCTTGACTTGGTTAAGTCATTAGGTCTTTTAACTTACTTAAGTTAGAACCTATATCCATTAGACTTTGCTTTAAGTCTAAAGACCTACCCCTTGTTAGGAGTATCCTTCAATTAGAACTTTAAGATAGAGTTTGTTAACTCTATGTAAGGATCATTGTCATGATTACTTACTCTCCTCTTGGCTTTTGTCAAAGTCAATCCCCTTGAGTGTTAAACTTAGATCTAGAGAGTTTTGTAAAACTCTATACAAACATTGCTATGTTTGTTCCCCCTTGGAGCCTTGACCATAGTCAAGTATTCCTCAACCTTAGTGAGGTGAACTACGGTTGCTCTGATTCCATCCTAGTAAGGATACGTAGGCATAAGATATGATATCTTTGCAAGCAAACTTAGAACTATAATTAGGTCTTTACCTCAGCTTTACCTTAAACTTGATCTCGTGACCCTAGAAAACAACAACTTAGATGACTTGGCATACACATACACAAAAGGTTCCTGTAGAGTACTACAGATGTTTAGGATGTGAGAACTACCCTATACATAACCAACCCCCGATCCCTGAAACTCTAGCATTGTTGTTACATCGCGCAAAAGGTTTTTCTTTCTTTAACATTTCCTTTGGATAAATCAAAGCTCGGTGGTGAATTTCAATGAATTAAGATTCAAGTTAATCAATAGCTTGATATCCGATTCTCACTGCAACATATACATTTGCCAAATGTAGACCAAGAAGATGTAATTGAATTCATCAAACAACACATTATCTATAGATTTAGAATCCCAAAAACCATTACAATAGATCAAGGATCAGTTTTTACTTGTCAAAAGATGCAAGGTTTCGCTAACGAAATGGGTTCCAAATTGTTGACTTCCACGCCCTATTATGCTTAGGCTAATGGTCAGATCGAAGCAGCAAACAAGATAGTGATAGATCTAAGTAAGAAACATGTGGGAAAGAAGCCTAGAAATTGGTACAAGACTTTGGAACAAGTGCTTTGGGAATGTCGAACTTCTCCCAAAGAATCGACCAACGCAACTCCGTTTCGACTAACCTTTGGCCATGATGCAGTGTTGTTAGTGGAAATCTACTTACAGTCAATAAGGATCCAAAGGCACCATGAGATTCCATCAGAATCCTATTGGAACATGATGTTGGACAAATTGGTTGATTTGGATGAAGAAAGACTTAATGCCTTGGAATTGTTAAGAAGGAGGAAGAAAAGAGTAGAGAAATCGTATAACAAAAAAGTTAAGGTCAAAATTTTTTCGCTAGAAGAATTGGTTTGGGAAGTAATTTTGCCTATGGATCGAAAAGATAGAGCCTTAGGTAAGTGGTCCTCTAAATTGGAAGGACCTTTTCAAGTTATACAAGTCTTTTCTAATGGTGCATACGAGATCGAAGAATTAGATAAAGATAAAAGAATCTTGAATATAAATGGGAAATATTTGAAAAAATATAAGCCTGCACTTCAAGAAATAAAGATCACTAAAGAATAATTATATGAGAAAAAGAAAATTTGAAATGGTAAATAAATATGCCAAAATGGCTTTATCCGTTACAAAAATGCCACAAAGGCCTAAAGTCATAATTTGCAAAGAAGGAAAATACTAAGTAAGTTTATAAAAGAAAGGAGCTTTTCATCTTTTCATACTTCGACTTCTGAAGGAGCAGGCGGCGTTCACAGAGAGTCTTGTTGGTTGAGAGAGCTTCGATATCTTTTCCAAGTTGTTGATCTTTCTCAAGGTGTTGAAGGCCAACCTGGATTTCTTTTGCTACCGCATCTTCGACAGAGCTAAGCAGATTAGTCTTGCGTTGCCTAGCCTGAGAAATTTTGTTTTGTAGAATGGAAATTTATTTCTCCCGTTTTGAAATGCTCCTATCATACTTTTCGACCTCCTTCTTATTTTGCTCAGAGAGTTTTTCAAGTGTTGAAACTTTTTTAGTGGATGCAGAGACAACCTCCCATGCAGCTTTTTGACTGCCAGTTTTTTTAGAAAGGTTGCTCGAGAAGTCTCAAAGGCGGGTGAGGTCAGCGGCAACTAGGTCAATCATCGTGCTCGGCTCCATAATGATATCAACCACTTCTAGGGAAACTTCCAAGACATTAATTTGTTTCAAAAGCTTCTTAAGACTAAAGTTGGTAGAAACATCTTGTTCCAGGATTTGAAACAAGTCTACTGCAAAGATTTTTTCATTTATCTGCGCCAGCAAGTCACTGTCAGTTTTCCTAGTTAGGGTCTTCCTTGTGGCAGTCAAAGTAGTAGTACTCTTGTCGCCAAAACTGCATTGAGAACTGAGCATAGCCTTTAAGTACTCCAATGATCACTGAACTTTCAAACATTCCAGTTGTTCATGGGAAAGACTGATCGATTGAGTGTCAGTTGAAGTGTTGGCTAGAGGATCCTAGGATTAGTTGTCTTGGTTCACTTGGCCTTCCAGAACCTCAACCTCAATCTCTGGTTCAGATGCAGTTTTCTCTCCTTCCCCTTCTTCTTCTTCTTCTTCTTCTTTTCCTTCTTCATATTCTTCTTCTTTATCTTCTTCTTCTTCTTCATCTTCTTCTGTGTCTTCTTCTTCTTCAACATGTTTGTCTTCCTTGCTTGGTTGTTCCTTGAGATCACCCTCAGCAGGCTATTCTATGTCAGGTATCACAATGTCCCTATAAAGATCAACAATCTCTTTCTCGACTGGGTCCTCTTTTGGAACAGATGCTTCGACATGAGGGAACTCCGCCATAGGAATGACTAGAACTTTCTTGAGAGCACCTGTAGATTGGATCCCCTCCTCATAACCTTTTGTCGAGCCTTTTGCAGAGGCCCTAGAAGGGCTTATTAGATGGTAACTTGGGTCACTACTTATTGTCGGAATAAGCTGCTTCACTATGGGGTGACCCCTGGTGTCGGTGGTTACCTGTAAAAACAAAAAGCCAAAGAATTAAAAGAGTAAATGATAAAGAAATTCGACAAAGCTTCAGGAGAAGTTTTTACCTTGGGCTCATCAGCCCTAGGACTAGAGTTTTCGCTTTTAGTCTGTGTTGCGTGGCAAGCAGAAGTTGTTGTTGTCGAAAGTTTACCAGCCTTGGGTTTTGGTTTGTTGAAGGCTTTAGGTATTTTTGTTTGCTTCCTCCTCATCTTCAAAGTTTGTTCTTCAGGAGGGGATTGTTCTTCCTCATCTAATTCAATGATGATTTGATGGGAAGCACCCCTCGATTTTTGCTTTTTGGGAGTAAGGGGCGGCCTTCGAGAGCTCTGAGAAAAATTGAAGCATCAGACAACGTGAGATTTTGCAATCAAGGAGAATTAAGTAAGAAATTTACCTTAGTAGTTTGAGTGCTTTCTTTTGTCTGCTCTTTGATTTTCTTCTTCTTTTTTGGGGTAAAAATAAAATAATACAAGTAAGATGATAAAAAATCAAATAAGAGAATTTAGTTCGAAAACCTCCCATTCCACACCTTCATATATTTCGGATTCGATGCGAACATCTTCGATACTGATGTGAAGAGGACCTTTGAAACTGTCTAGAGTATGCTTAGTCACAATCATTCGCTGAGATTTTGGTTTCGACTGCTGACGAAGGATCTTTATAGAATCCCCACAGATAAACCAGTCTGGAAACGGAGGGGCAAGGGCCACTCTAAAATTAGCATTTGATAGTCGAGGAAATTTAATAGGAAATTTTTTGAAAGCCAGTGCATACCGTTCCTTGGGAGGAACGAACGAAGGGAGTTCCAAATTCTCCATTTTCTTTAAAAACGTTTCCTTTAGAGTGACAGCGGCCTCGCGGGAGATGGAAAGTGTAATGGGTACCGTCTCAGAAGTACAAGGAAGAGACTAACATAGTCTGACAATAGTCGAGACTTATTTTTGACATCATGATTAAATCATAAATTCCCAATTTCTTCCAGGTTTGGGATTTTACTTTTTCTATCTTTGCTAGCCAGCTCATATAATCATCTGACTCTTTGAAGGAGGGTGTCGCTCTAAAAACTCTAAAGTTGTTGTTCATGCACCTTAAATTTATATTGTTCAACACTACCGCATCAGCAGAAGCTTTCTCAACCCTAGATTTGTTGGCTTGTCTTATGGGTTTGGATTTATGGTAAGAGGGGAAGAAGTCCCTAGCTTTACTATTATCAAAACTAAAGGAAGGCAGAGGGCCACATAGAGCATGCATTTTACCAGAAACAACAAGAGGGATAAGTACCTGGGATTCGTATATTTTCCTCTTCTCTTCCGCTAGTGGCTCAGGGAGAAATTGTTGGTTCCCCATCATCATCGGTGCTGACAGCGTGTCAACAGGGGGAGTTGAGTAATCTTATTCAGATCTTTGGAGTTGTGACTTTTCTTAGAATCCTTGACATTGGTAGTTGAAGATGTCATTGTTGAGATTTTTGAAAATCTAAGTTTTTCTGTTTAGAAATTTAGAAATGAAGGAGAAAGGAGGTTGTTTGAAGATTTTTAGGAGCGTAAAAGTTGAGATAAGTGAGCTTGGAGCAATTTATAGGCTTGTGGGAGATTAAAGGACCTCAAATCAGCATTAAAGAGCTGATAGTTAGTGGGGCACATGTCCCACAATGACCGTTTGACAAAAACGTGGGTAGTTAATATCTAGTGCATGATTTCCTATTTTCTTGGGATTATGATGATGGCTAGGGGTAATGGCGTGCTTTGAGGAGACGTGTTGCAGAAAGTGCCATGATGATTTTGACGTCATAAGCCTTTGGAATAGTAAAATACATGCAAAAGTCGTTCGAGGCATCGAATGATACTATCAAAAAATGTTTGTTCTTCATTGATGTCGAAAATGACATATTTTGGGGGCAATTTGTTGGCTTCTAATTTCGACGCCTGAATGAAGTTAAAAGTAACAAATAGAGTTTCTTGAAGAAGTCTAACTACTTCGACTAGAGCTATTTTTTGAAATAAGAGTCGAAGTTGTCATTTCTCTAGGAGGGTCTATGTTATGGACTTAGAGATATTCCTCAGCAGTTGGAAGACCTGATTCGACAGAAGCATTGCTAGAGGTATTTTGACGAGTTCGTTTGAATTCAAATTAAAGAGGGAAAGCCCGTTTTTGAAATGAGACACGTGGAGCGCCCTTATGATTTAAAGGCATGCACAACGAAACTTGTCTTGATTTTGTTTATTAACCGTTAATGGCAGTTATGTTCGATTGTTATAAATAGCAGGTCTTAGTGATAAGATTTGTGTGTGTTCAATTGTGTATAAAATCTTCATTTACTCCAAGTATCCGTGTGATTAAGAGAAACGAGTTTTAAGAATGTATGTTAAATAAACACTAGTTTTTATTTCAATGAAATTTGACAAATCTCTTTATTTAAGAATTTATCTTTTCCTTATGAAAGTTCTTATCTTTGTCATTTACCAGCGTTTCGATTTCACTTACTCTCAGTTAAATTCATTTAGCTTTGAAATAAGTTGCCTTACCATGGAATATGTCGAAGTGTTCATAGTTTTCATACACTTCATTTAAAAGATCAATTAGCACTTGTCTGAGGATTTGTGTAGTCGATCCTGCAAGTAATATAAATCTCTTTTCAATTTGTAAGATCAGCAGTTATTCACCTATTTTTATGGCGAACACATACAACAGCTACTAATTCAGCATAAAAGTAGGTGTAAAAGGCAGGCATCAAGCAAGCATAACATAGACAACATATAAGTTCAGAATAAAATAGTTATAGAAAGCAGGGCAGCAAGCATGTTTCAACACAATCAACATGAGCAAGCTTCATTCATGAACAAGTATCAAGAAAGGATGGACATGCATCAATAATCAAACACAAATGTTAACTAATATTGCATCATTAATAATCAACAAAAACAACATGCTTTTCACATCAATTCAAGCAATTAAACGATCACGCGATAAACGGAATCAGAAGCAGATACACACATGCATCACAAGTCCAACAAGATAACCATAAACAATTAATCATTAACATGATACAAATAAGAAAAGCATATGATCATCACATCAATCAAGCAACATGAAGATGTTAAGCATTCAAAACAGAAACCAGAAGTCACGCGTCGAAGAATCCAAATCAAACAATCAAGCATGATGAAACAGGTCAAAAACAGTCCACACAAATGTGTTAGTTCCATGGTTCTATGATTGGCTAAATTTTGGTAAAACATGTTTCTACACTGAAGTTAAGTAAGATGTTATAACATCTTCATTAACTGTTATGACAGTACTACTTTCATGTGTTTCAAACAAGATGTCGAGACAGATGTCATGACATCTTTGTCTAGTACAGCAGGCGCTGCTACTTTATATCTCTTGACCGAGGTGTTTTGGTTTGATGAGATTCTCTTGGATATACTTCATCGTTATGCGTAGGTCAAGGAGATTTATTAGGAACAAAGTTAAGATTTAATTGGATTTCATAAAAAGGATCTTTGAGACTTTTTAGAAAACTATAAAATACTTGTTTCTATTTTTATGGAGAAGATTCTGCAGAAGATTTACAATGAGAAGATTTGGAATTTGATTTGATTTGATTAAATATGAGTTGGTTTTATTTATGAGAAGATTTGGAGTTTGATTTAATTTTATTTGATCAAATCTAAGTTGGTGTTAATTATGAAAAGATTTGAAGAATTATCTTTTGAAAAGATTTAAAGAATTATTTGATTTGATTTTATCAAATCGGAGGAAGCTTTTGCTAAAGTCCAAGCCCATACTAGAAGAGTTTATAAATAAGGAATTTCTAGACCTAAGGAATACAAGCATTCATAACAAGAAGATCTTGGGTGCAAAATAAGGGTTTAGGGTTTTGAGAGTCTCTTGTGTGTGACTTTGCAAGTCAACCTTTGTATCTTTTGATGCATCATGGTAGACATATTTAGGTTGTATATTGTTCTTGATTGAAGTTGTTAAGCAAGATCAAGTATAGTCTTTGAAGAGTGTCTTCTAAATTTTTATTAATTTGTTGTTATCACTGTTGTGATTGAGGGGGAGTGAGAGGTGTCTCATATCTAGAAGTGTCCTAGGTAGAAGTTGCACTGGTAGGGATTAAGTGAGGGGTTGTAAACAGGGGAGTTTAGCTCTGAATTGATACTACTGATTATGGATTTCCTTCCTGGCTTGGTAGCCCCCAAATGTAGGTGATGTTGCACCGAACTAGGTTAACAATCCATTGTGTTATTTATCTTTCTGCATTTAATATTCTGCTCAACTTAAATGGTTAGATAAATTGTTCTGTCTGTCTACAGATGTTACAACATATGTCAAGACAGTGTTAATTCTTAAAGTAAATCAAAATGATCATGTTCTGTCCTTGTTATGGTTAAGCAGAGATCAATGTCTAGGACATCTGAGATCTGCATACCAGAATTTCAAAATGCATCATATCAATCCATGAAGGTTAGAGGTGGAAAGAAATTAAAACATGCTTGAAAACAACCAAAAATCCCATTATGGTCCAGTGTTAATCGATTAACCATTTGCAATACAAATTTGGTTAATCGATTAACCACTTAAAAATGTTTAAAATTACACTAGTTAATCAATTAACCAGTTTTGTACTGCAATTGGTTAATCGATTAACACTGCACCAGAAGCAGAAAAATAGTAATTCAAAAGCACTTTCAGCAATTAATCCAATGTGCAATCATTCAAATGATCATGTAATCAATTATGCACAAATTTAACACCAAAAAAAGTGATCAAACATCAATCAAACTTAATCAAGAATTGAGATCACAAATCACATAGATTAAATCATAAAAATCAATTAAAATTGAAGATCTACATTGTGATTATCCAAATAAGCTCAAAACAGAAATGGATCTAGAATTAACTAACCTTCAAAGTTGATATTTGCTTTGGTAATTGTAGATTTACTGCAAATTGATAGATCCAAGCTAGAAAGCCAAGAAACTTCAAGATCTAAGAGCTTTCTTGAAAGAGAAGTGAAGAATGAGCAAAATAAGCCAAAGTTGATCCAAGAATAACTTAAAAGCTTGCTTCCAAAATCAGATCCAAATCCAAATGAAAATCAAATGATGAATTGAAGATGATGGAGATGAATGATGGAGTTTTAGCTCTAGAATTCAATGATTCCAATGAAGAATCAAGGAATTCAAGTGAAAGAGCTTTAATGGAGTTTTGGGAGTGTAGAAAAGTTGAGAGAATTTGAGAGAAATGTGTAGACAGATCATAAAAAATGAAGGTTATTGTGAGAGGTTTGGAGCAAATTCTCTTATATAAGCTCTTGGTTAGGAGTAGAATCCTGGTTATGTTGATGTGTTTGCTTGGTAATACCAAGATATGCTAGTCTTGACACAACTATAGTGGAGCATCACTTGCCTTTGAATCCAGAATGTCCGTCGATCAAGCAGAAACTCAGGAGAACTCGTCTTGACATGGCTCTGAAAATTAAAAAAGAGGTATAGAAGAAAATTGATGCAGGTTTCCTCGTTACATCTGAATATCCACAATTGTTAGCCAACATTTTACCCATTCCAAAGAAGGATGGCAAGGTTCACATGTGTGTTGATTATCGAGACTTGAATAAAGTTAGTCCAAAAGATGACTTTCCTCTGTCGCACATTGACATATTGGTGGACAACACAACAAAGTATAAGGTATTCTCCTTTATGGATGGCTTTTAAGGTTACAATCAAATCAGAATGGCTCCCGAAGATATGAAGAATACATCGTTCATTACACCTTGGGGCACCTTTTGTTATAGGGTTATGTCGTTCGGTCTGAAAAATGTTGGAGCAACATATCTAAGGCCCGTGACTACTCTTTTTCATGATATGATGCACAAAGAAATCGAAGTGTATGTGGATGACATGATAGCTAAGTCCAAGACTGAGGTAGACCATGTTGAGTATTTGTTGAATTTGTTTCAGCGGTTGAGGAAATATCAACTCCGTTTGAATCCTAACAAGTGTACCTTTGTGTAGCACCCCAAAATTTTCTCATCTCCTCTTGTGTTCCTGGCTTATGTTTCTTTGCATCTTCATATTCATTTTTGCATAGCATTTTTTCTTGGCAGGGGATCAAGGTATCATGGTTTGTTTCTTAGGCAAGAAGGTTGTGTTTCTTCAAGTTCAAGCAAGGTTTTCTCCATGACTTTGTGGTATTCTCAACCCTAGAAGCTCGTTATCATCATGTGTGATCTAAGGAAACATCATTCCAAAATCATATGTGTTTCATCATGGCTTATTGTGCAAGAAATCATCAAGAGATTCAAGTTTGGTGCAAGGTGTTTAACCTAATATAGCAATTTGTGGATGCTATGATCAAATGAGCATAACTCCTTTAATTTTCAACATCTTGAGGTGGTTATTTTTATGATGAACTCTTCTCGTCATCCCTAATAAGTTCTCTTTGCAAGGAAAGATCAAATTATGCTTGGAAAGTCATCAAAAGTTTCAAGACATTATAGGTCATTTTGAGTTTTGGAAGGATTTCTAGGTCAACTTCAAAGGAGCATAACTTGGTCAATTTTTATCATTTGGATCCCATTATTTATCTAGAATAAACTTGAGGATGTCCTCTACAACTTTGATTCAACATGGAAGAGCTAAAAACCCATGGAAGGTCTTATTTTACATCAAAACATTATAGGTCTCTTTTTGGTCCCTAAAAGACTTGAAACTTTTCTAAGTGTTTTAGGACTTTCACTTCTCTCATGGAGGCTACTTTTAAGGACCATATCTCTCAACTCAAGATGTCGAATCAATACTTTCTTTTCACATTTCAAAGATTGCATCTCCCTCTATCCAATGCAAAAGGAATCATCCCAAAAAGCCTCCTACATTGTGAGCACCATGGTTGGAAAATTTGAATTTCAAAGCTGAGATTTCTCTCCAAGTCAGAATTGGAATTCATTGAATTTGCCTCTAATCACCAAATTAAGCCACAAATTCAATCTAAACATGATTAACTAACCTGCCTGGGTTGATTAGAGCCTTGAAACACGAGTTTTGAGTGAGTTTTGACAGATTTCGAGTCACACTTTGAGCATGCTGCAGGTGTGCATGATTTCCATCCAAATTGCCTCATTCACCCTCCATTTTGATTCAGATAGTTTCTCCTATAAATAGGGAGTCATTTACACCCATTTTCACAAGCTTTTGATAACCAAAACCACTCTGTCAAGATCCCATTTGAACTCTTGAGCGTGAACTTCGAATTTCCATTTCCATACCTTAAACACTCAAATTCTCCACTCAGTTAGCTTCACAAACATTCAGTGAAGCTAACCAGATCAAGAGCTTAAAGAATTGTAGCCTGAATCAAGTTAGGGAACTCCACATTTAGCGCTTTAAGGTTGAGCTTCAACAAGTATAATTCTCAACCATTTTGCTTCAAATTTGTTGCTAAGATGTAGTCCTTGACATGTTGATGTTGTTTGTATAGTTAGTTTTTAGTTGTAGTTGAGTTTTGTTGCTGAATTTTCAAATTTGTGTTTGAATCTTGTTATGGTTTTTTTCAAATCGAGTGAGTTGTAGTTTAAAGAAATTTGGCGCAATGATATGGTTGAGATCGTCTTGAAAATACGCGTCCAATAAAACCACTATGAGCTCCATTGGTTTTGGTTTGAAGGATCCACGTTTTTCTGAAAATTTCCTTGAGTTTCAGATGGCTGGAGGTTGAAGATGATGAGCTGGCATCATCTAACCGTCCAAGCATGCCAGATGTTTTAATACTATGTGTTTGACTTTTGTTAGCTCCATGTGGTTGAGCTGACTCAAGTGCACCATGGATGCGCGCTTCTAGATCCTTGGATTCACCACGTCACTTAATAAGGCTAGATCCAGCGCGCTGTGTTTTTCCCTTTTTATTTTCTTTTTATAAATTGTTTTAAAATTCATTTTATTTTCAGAAATTCATAATTAATTCTTTTTTATCAGAAAAATACCAAAATATTTTCTAAAATTCTCTTTTATTTTTTTTCTTTCTGATTTATATTTTTTTGCATTTTTATTTTGCATTGTTATATTTTTCATAATTTTTTATTTTTTTTGCATGATTTTAATTGGTTTAAAAATACTTTTGAGCCATCTAAAATTATGAAATTATTTTCATATGATCCTATGATGGTTTTGAACCTATGGTGATTTTCTTGGATTTTTGTTTTCTGTTTTAGGTATTTTCTTGTATTTTTGATTTATTTGCTTGATCTTAATTAGTTTAAATTATTTTTGGGCATTTAAAAATGTTGGAATTATTTTCATATGATCCTATGATGGTCCTACACCTATGGTGATGTCCTTGAGCCTTCATTCATGCCTTGGCTTCTTCTTTCTTTTTTAGGGTTTTTCTTTCCTTTTTATTTTTGTTTTTATTTTGATTTAATTTGCAAATGGGTGAATAAATCATTTTTGATCCATTGTGGGGTGATGTTCTGACTTTTGCTTAAGTCATATGGATCTTTGATATTTACCTTGTGTGACCTCTCATTTATGGATGTTTATGATGATTGATTCACGTTGAAGTTTGACTTTGATTTTCAAACTTAAGTGATCCTTCTCATGTATTCATGATTGGATGTCTATTTGTTGATCACGGTATGTTGCTGCCCTACCTTGTTTGTCAAGTCATTTGATTGCTTGATGTTTTACTTCTTGCTTTGCTTCTTTTCTGGATTCATTTGATTAAGAATGGTTTGGTTAGCCTTACTTTGGTGTTTGTCGGCACATCTTGGATGTGGTTTGGATTTGGGAGGCACCAATGATATGTTGACTTGAGGTGTGTTTGTCCAACTTGCTTGGGTTTGACCTTTTGTTTTTCTTTATGCATATTTCCTGTTCATCTTCTTCTTCTCTCTCTTTGAGACTTCTTCTATTTTAGCTTTCATTTGTGATTGAACTGGATATTGTTTACTTGTGCTTGCTCACATGATCCCTTAGGATTCCTAGTCCCTATGTTTAAGATGGGAGTAGGAGAGACATTAGGCTTTCAATCCTCTGCATGATAAAAATTAAGATAGTTACCCCTTATCTCAACTTTATGTTCATCTTTTGTATGATAACAGTAGGTAGATTTCCCTTTTATCTCAACCTTAGGACCATTTTGTATGATAACATTAGGGTTTTCAGTTTCCCTTTAGTGTTTGCTTGTGTCTTCTCTTCTCATCTCAAACTTCTCTAAGACACTTAATAAAGAATGACAAACGTTGTACGCTACGAGCCTTAAGTACATGGGGAATGATGAGTGGGGGGTTTCTCCTCACTTGTCTAGAGTGTTTAATGTATGCCCTTTGGGAGATATGTGATGCATTCGCTCCTATTTCATAGTCTTTGGTGCAATGTGAGTCTCAAACTAACTTAATTCACTTCACTAAAAATACAAACCAAATTCAAACCTTTTTATCCTTCGGGATTGTACTTCAAATTATTTTCAGAAAAGAGTGTGTTACTTTCTCGTTCTATCGCAAACAGGCATCGCCCCTAACTGCTGGAATGGGAACTTAACGTCACTCATAAAAAACACTTAACCAACTTGCGGTTTCGTTGCCCGAACTGCGTTTACTCTGATTTCTCATACCAAATGAGGATACGTAGGTACAAGACGACAATGTCTTGGCAAGCAACCTTCCCCCCATCACCCGTAGTTTCCCGAACTACATTGACTCTGACTTTCCCATTGCACTAGGCAATACGTAGGTATAGGGCGGTGATGTCCTATCGAGTCTCTTCTTTTCCTTGTCCCCGATTTAGAAATAGTTTTTTAGATAACTTACCCCCTTTTTTAGACAACAAGCGTGGATTCTGTTGAGTACAACAGACGTGAGGGGTGCTCATACCTTCCCCTTGCGTAACCGACTCCCGAACCCCAAGATTTGGTTGCGATAACCTTGTCTTCTCCCATTCTTTTAGGTTTTCTTTGATTGTTTCATTTCCCTCTCTTTGGGATAAATAACGTTCGGTGGCGACTCTTCTGTTTGTTTTCCGCCGGTCCTTTTTGCAGTTGCGACAGCTGGCGACTCTGCTAGGGACCCTGGTTCCCTATGCGAGTCAATCCTAGCGCTTGTCTGTTTTAGTTTTGGGTGTATATTTATGTATATGCGTGTACTTTACTATTGTATTTATTTGTAGCACTTTATTTTTATTATCATATTATACTGTTGTCGTTGTGATGTTGGGTGGGTTGTTCCACTGAGAGATAAGCCCAATACCTAGGCTTGAGCATACACCTAGTATTAGTGTGGAGAGTAGTATAGGCTTGCATGTTCAGACGAGGTTTTCTTTGAAGACATCATATCCTGTGCATCTTGGACAATTGAGGGGGTGTTGGATTTGAAAACTAACGACTCTGGAAACCGTTCATTGGGAAGTCGGTTGAGACCTCCTTGATTAACCATGATGTCAAACCAAAAATGGTGAACGTATCATTGTTTCTCGACCTGAGAGTCCATGATACTGATGACCTGCATAGGATGTCGTGCCTCTTCAGGGACTAGGTCCTACCTGTGAGTGGGAAGGGTTTGCAGGAAACCTTGACTTTCAACCAACCCGGTTTTCTATCAAAGCATACTTTTGATCTTGAGTGTTCCAGTATTCTAGATTTCTTATCTTAGCGAAACTCTGGTTCAACTCAGTCAACAGCGCAGCAGTTTTGGATACCTTGATCCCCTGTTTGCATTTGCATAATCATTTTGCATTAGCATGTATGTGTGTTCTCAGGTTCTTATTTTCTTTTTGATTCTAGTGATTTGGTTGGTTGCTGAGATGGAGGTTGAATTGAAGAAGACTATCATCTACAAGTTTCTGCTACTAGAGTTAAGACCTTTGTTTGGTCTTATTTCCGTGGCTAGTGCTGGTGTCATGGAAGATTTCAAAAGAGATTATTGGAAGATTCTGATTTTCGTCCACAAAGTCACAAGTTATGAACAAGGAGCTATTCATACTTTGTTATAGTTTTATGACCCTCAGTTGTGTTGTTTCACATTTCCTAATTATGTCCTAGTTCCTACTTTGGAGGAATTTGTGTTTCTAATGGGAGTTCTAGTCTTATAAGGGACGCCTTTATTTCATTCTGAGGAAGAACCTGATCTGGAGAAGTTGGCTAGTGCTCTTTATTTGAGCAAGTCTGATTTGGTGGGTAATGTGGTCTGTAGGAGTGGAGTCTCTGGTTTTCCTTTGTCCTTCTTGGTGGGTAAGGCTCATTATTTTGCTAAGGAAGGTTGTTGGGTAGTCTTCAATGTTATTCTGGCGTTGTGCATATATGGTATTGCTTTGTTTCCCAAAATTCCAAATTTCGTTGATATGGACGTTTTTCACATCTTTGCTTCCAAGAACTCTATACCTACTCTCCTAGGAGATTTTTATCACTCAGTTCACTACAAAAATGAAAAGAGGAGAGGGAAAAATGTTTCTTGTCGTGCATCATTGTTCCAAAAAGGGCTCGTGGATCATCTTCCTCGTATTGGAGCTTTTGTTGATACAAAAGATACATCTGAGTGGTTAGAGAGACTTATGGGCCTAAAATCTAAGGATATTATCAGGGTTAATCGAGATCTACTTGGTATGGAGATTATCTTTAGATGTGGAAGTTTTCTTAATGTTCCTCTAATAGGAAGGAAATGGGGATCAATTATAACCCTTCTCTTGATGTCAGACAGTTTGGTTATGCCTTGAGGGGACCCCCGAAGGAAGAAGAAGTGCAGGAATCTCTGTACTTCACAGGTGTAGCTGATTTTGATACTCTGGCTAGGATAAAGGAAGCTTGGGGAAGAGTTCATAGAAGAGGAAAGCTTTCTTTGGGTAAAAGTAATTGTAGAGCTTTTGACCCTTATTTAGATTGGATCCAAAAAAGAGTAGAGAAAGTGTTGTTTCCTTTTCCTGTTAGGGATATTTTATACCCTTTAGTCATTGAAGAGCCCGCGACAATTGACATCCTAAAATATAATAAGCTTTGGGCAGAAAAGGAAGAATTGCGCAAAAAGAATGAAGATTTGAAATAAGAGATCAGCCAGTTGAAACGTGACAAAGGAGAAGTTGTTTATTTGGCTAAGAAGAAATCAGAGTCTTTAGCTAGTATGGAGAAAGAGTTAACTGAGCACCTCAGGATGTGAGAGCGGATTGGTCAAGACCTAAAAAGTACTTGCAGTATCTTGAAGCATAAGAAGGAAGATTTAGACAGAGCTTATCTGAAGATATCCAAATTCAACCAGCAATGGAATGCTACTTTAACTGCCAACAAAGGGAGGAAGAATCAGCTTCGTATCCAGATTGACCGGTTGAAGACACAGCATAAAGTCAAGGAGAGCGAGAGATAAAGGTGGAGTCTTCCCACAGATACAGGGTAGAGCAGAAACTTCGTGATACCTTGTCAACCTTGGAGGAACTGAAGATTCAAGCAGAGGTGAAGAAGCCCAAGTTGGAAGATGCTTTTGGTGAAGACGCTTGGGAGGATCTTTGCCTTTATCTCAGAGAGGTGATATCCAGCAAAAGTGTCCTTATCAGAGAACCGGTTGCTAGACCAGACCACCCAGATACAAAGGCAATGCTCATGGAGGCCTTGCCTTGGAGCAATGAGCATAACTGTTAGGGTTTATTGAGATGACATTGTCATTGCTTTCTTGTATTTTGATCATCACCAGACTTGTTGGATGAGATCATAGCTTGTGTATTTGGATCTTTCTCATTGTTTCTTTGTATTGACTTAACTTTATGTGATTTGAGAATTGTTCGTAGTATCCTTATCCATCTCAGTTATTTCTTATTTGCTTGGAAATTAGTATCAAAGGGGAAATTTTACTATGAACACATATACATGTTTACATATTTGCATCCTGCATTTTCATTTGCATAGCAGGTGTGCTTGGTAGTTCTTGTTCTTATTTCTGCTCAATTTTCAACAATTACAGGATTGAAGAACCCAGTTTTCACAGGTATTCAACAAGGGGGAATCAAAAGAGAATCATAGATCAAGTGCAAGCTGAGCTAAAGGAGGTCAGGGCTTGTATGGCTCAGTTCATGGAATTAATGCAGAACGTCGCCAGTTGGCAAGAATAGTTGAGAACTATGGTCCAGCTGTTGATAGCACAAGTTGATAAATAAGGGGTTGTGCATGGAGGATCTGGTGTTATACCTTCACCTATAGGTGGCTATGTTCCGGTGAGTGGTCCTGTACGTGTTGTACATTGACCTATTGGTCCTTAGTGGGAAGATAACCAAGATGGCGTCTTTCCAGTGAAGGATACAGAATGTGGGCTGCCATCTGAAGTAGACAAGAGGTTTAAGTTAATTGAAGAGAAAATGAAGTCCTTTGAAGTGCAAAACTCTTTGGGTCTAGATATGGTTGATTTTGGCTTGGTTCCAGGAGTTAAAGTTCCCCTCAAATTCAAAGTGCCTGACTTTGATAAGTACAAAGGGACAACCTATCCTAAAGTACATATCCAGGCATATTATAGAAAAATGTCTGCTTATTCTGAGGATGAGAAGCTTTTGATGCACTTCTTCCAGGATAGTTTGGTCAGAGCGTCGCTAGAGTGGTATATAGGATTAGAAAGGACCCACATTTGCAGCTGGAAAGAGCTGGCAGAGGCTTTTGTTTGCCATTACTAATATAATAGTACCATGGCACCAAACAGGGTGCAATTGCAAACTTTATCACAGAAGAGCAATGAGAGTTTCAAGGAATACGCCCAGAGGTAGCATGATCTAGCTGCAAGAGTCCAACCTCTCATGGTGGAAAGAGAACTAATTGATATGTTTATGGCCTCGTTAACAGGTGTGTACTTTGAGAAGTTGATAGGATGCATGACTACCGGGTTTTCTAATCTAATGATGGCTAGAGAGAACGTAGAGAGCGGAATCAAGTCCAGAAAGATCTCAAATGCTGGTGGATCTTCTACAGGAGGAGCGAAGAAAGTATATTCTTCCAACCACAAGAGAAGAGAAAGGGATACAAACACCGTTTCACACAAAGATAGGGCCAGAGCACAACATCAAGTTGCTATAGTGGCTATTTCGGCTGCACCTCAGCAACGAGTTAACACTTCGCGTCCTTACGTGGCAAGGCAAAGAATGGATTACAAACAATTTGAAATTCCACCCATGCCATATTCTCAATTACTACAGTATTTGTTACAATTATAGTTGGTTCAAAAGAGGACTTTGGCGCCTCTTACTGACATGCCACCCCCGGTATATGATGCAAATGCCAAGTGTGATTTCCATTCTGGTGCTCCGGGTCATAGTATTGATAACTGCAAAGCTTTTAAGCACAAGGTACAGGATTTTCTTGGTTCTAAAGCCATTAATTTTACCAATGATGGTCTGAATATAAATCAAAACCCTATGCCAAACCACGGGGTGGCAAGGACTAACGCTATCATTGAAGGGGAAAAGCTAAATTTGATAATTAACATAGAGGAGTTGAAGACTCCGTTGTGCTTTGTGAAGGAAACATTTTTGAGAGGGGAAGTGTTCCCAGGGTGTTCCGATAATTGTTCAGAGTGTGAGGAAAGACCTGAGGGTTGTGTTTAGTTGAAGAAAGGAATTCAAAAGATGATCGACGAGGGTTATTTACAGTTTGACTGGGTGATTGAGGAGAATGAAGTGAGTAATGAAGAGGATGAAGTTGCTGCTATATCTATTCCATTCCAGACAATCAATATTTCAGCGCCTTCAAGGCCAACGCCGGTGATTATTATTACTCCTGGACCGATACCTTATGAAACCAATAAGGCCATTCTGTGGAATTATGGGGCCGAGGTATTTTGCAACGGTCAGAAGCAAGAGTTGGTGAGTTCTTCCTATGAAGGCTCTTCTGTGGAAAACATAGTTAGTATTGGCGGCATTACAAGAGTGGCAGGGTCTTTTCCTCACTGCAGAATATTGTTGATAAAGGAAAATGGAAGGTTGTGGTGGAGGAAGAAGTTCAATAGCAAGGGGAGAAGAACTCTTTGGCTAAAGATACTGAAGAATTTATGAGACTTATTCGTAAAAGTGACTACAAAATCGTAGGTCACCTGCATCAGACACCTTCTAAAATCTCTATTCTATCATTGTTGTTGTACTCAGAGGAACACAAGAATGCTTTGTTGAAGATCTTGAATACGACATTTGTGCGACAGGAGATTTCTGCTAATCAATTAGAAAGAGTGATGGCCCACGTAAATGCTGGCAATGGGTTGGGCTTTACTGACTTGGACTTGACTCCTGCCAAGAGAAACCATAACCACACTCTGCATATATCCATAGAATGCAGGGGAGCTGTTTTATCCCATGTGCTAGTATATACGGGATCCTCACTTAATGTGTTACCAAAGAAAGCACTAATGAAGTTAGATACTCAAGGCTTAATATGTACGCCGAGTGATTTGGTGGTAAGGGCGCTTGACAGAACCAGGAGGTCTGTATTTGGTTAGATCACATTACCAATTCAGGTGGGACCAAATATTTTTGATGTAGTCTTTTATATCATGGACATCCAGCCGGCCTATAGCTGTTTACTCGGTCGACCTTGGATACATGCTGCCGGGGCAGTCACTTCGACTCTACATCAGAAGTTGAAGTATATGGTGGAAGAAAAGGTTGTTACAATCTGTGGAGAGGAGGATATTATGATCAGTCATCTGTCATCATTTAAGTATGTGGAAGTAGAGGGGGAGATTCATGAGACATCGTGTCGGGCCTTTGAAACAGTGCAGATCCAGGAGAGGCCTTCTGTAGAAGACAAAAGTCCGGAGGTTTTAATGTCCTCGTTTAAGGAGGCCCGTGCTATTGTAGAATCCGGTTATTTGCATTAGTGGGGCCAAGTTCTCAATGTTCTGAACAAGCAAGACAAGTTTGGCTTGGGTTATAAGTCGTCCAGCTCTTCTTAAAGTGCTCCAAGGTACAGAGGACCAGTACAGTTCACCAGTGGCGGTGCTACCTACGACAGGATCAATGCTATCGGGGAGGACGAAGGAGACAGTGATTGTGATATGGATGCTTAGATTCGTCTCTGTGTCCCCGGGAAAAAGCTTTGCAACTGGTCTATGAAGGAGGTCATACAAGTTACATCGGAAACGTAAATTTCCATCTTTTTTATTATGTTTGGTTATGCGCTCTGCCCAAGGCGTATTGACTTTGTTGTGGGGATCTTTTCTTGACATTTAACTTTATCATGAATAAAAGACGTCCTTTCGCATTCAAATTTTGTGATCTCTATTTTTCTTGTTTTATTTGTTTTATGCACTTTTTTATAAACAGAAAAATGGCAATGTGTTTTGTGTTTGTTCGCATATCATGATCATCGTAAAACATCAATCATCCAGGTTGTTCATCTCAGATACCATCGATCCTGATATGGCTATGACTTTGTATGACTTTGATAATCCCATTTATCAAGCCGAAGAAGAGACTAATGAAGACTGTGATCTACCTGAGAAATTGGCTAGACTACTCAAACAGGAGGAAAGGATCATTTTAGCTCATCAGGAGGATATTGAAGTCATCAATCTGGGTATCGAGGACGACAAGAAAGAATTCAGAGTTAGGGTAGCATTGGAAGACGATGTCAAGAGAAGATTGGTAGAAATGCTCCATGATTATAGTGATATCTTCGCTTGGTCTTACCAAGACATGCTTGGGCTGGATACAGATATTGTGGTACACCATCTACCTCTTCGAGAAGAATACCCGCTTGTAAAGCAAAGGTTGAGGAGAACCAAGCCTGACATGGCTATCAAGACCAAAGAGGAAGTTCAGAAGAAGTTGGATGTTGGTTTCCTTGTTGTTACCACTTACCCTCTGTGGGTCGCTAATATTGCTCCTGTACCTAAGAAAGATGGAAAGGTCAGGATGTGTGTTGATTATCGAGATTTGAATAGAGCAAGCCCCAAGGATGATTTCTCGCTCCCTCACATTGATGTTCTGGTTGATAATACATCTTTGTATTCGGTGTTTTCATTCATGGATGGTTTCTCTGGGTATAACCAGATCAAAATGGCCCTAGAGGACATAGAGAAAACTACTTTCATCACACCTTGGGGGACGTTTTGCTATAAATTTATGTCTTTTGGATTGAAAAATGCAGGGGCAACTTACTAGCGGACAATGGTGACTCTCTTTCATGATATGATTCATCATGAGATCGAAGTGTATGTTGATGACATGATTACGAAGTCACAAATAGAGGAAGGACATTTGGTCAATCTTTTGAAGCTATTTAAGAGGCTAAGGAAATTCAAGTTGAGGTTGAATCCAAATAAGTGCACCTTCGGAGTGAGGTCTGGAAAGCTATTGGGGTTCATTGTCAGTGAAAAAGGAATTAAGGTGGATCCTGCCAAAATAAAAGCTATACAAGAAATGCCTGAGCCAAAAACAGAAAAAGAGGTTTGTGGTTTCCTGGGGAGATTGAGCTACATTGCAAGGTTTATATCTCATCCTACAGCCACTTGTGAACCAATATTTAAATTTTTAAAGAAAGATCAAGCGGTTGTCTGGAACCAAAACTATCAAAGGGCATTTGAAAAAATAAAATAATATTTGCAGGAACCTCCAATATTAATGCCTCTGGTTGCAGGGAGACCTCTGATAATGTATCTCACAGTTCTTGAGAATTCAATGTATTGTGTGCTCGGTCAACATGACGATACAGGTAGAAAAGAACATGCCATTTATTACTTGAGTAAGAAATTCACTGATTGTGAGTCGAGGTACTCAATGCTGGAGAAAACATGTTGTGCACTTGCTTGGGCAGCCAAACGCCTAAGGCAGTACATGCTAAATCATACAACCATGTTGATTTCAAAGATGGATCTGATTAAGTATGTGTTTGAAAAGCAGGCACTTTCTGGAAGAATTTCTAGATGGCAGATGGTTTTAATAGAGTATGATATTCAGTATGTTTCCTAGAAAGCTATCAAGGGGAGTGTATTGTTAAAATATTTGGCTGAACAAACTGTTGAGGATTATCAACCTATGAGATTTGAATTTCCTGACGAAGATATAATGTTTTTGAGGATGAAAGATTGTGATGAGCCTCTACCAGACGAGGGTTCAAAAATTGGGTCTCAGTGGAAATTGGTTTTTGACGGTGCTGTTAATTCGTACGACAACGGAATTGGGGTAATTATTACAACTCCCCACGATTCGCACATACCGCTCACTGCCCGATTGACGTTTGCTTGCACGAACAATGAGGCTGAATATGAAGCATGCATCATGGGTCTAGAAGAAGCTATTCATTTGAGAATCAAGAGTTTGGATATGTACGATGATTCAGCATTGGTCGTCAACTAGATTAAAGGAGAGTGGGAGACGCGCCAGGCCAACCTGGTACCTTACAAGAACTATACCAGGAGATTATTGCTTTTCTTTGATAGGGTTGAATTTCATCATGTACCAAGGGCTGAAAATCAGATGGTGGATGCTTCGGCAACATTATCATTAATGTATAAGGTGAATTTTTGGAATGACGCTCCAACAATCACTATCATGCGCCTTGACAGGTCAGCCTTTATATTTGCAGTAGAAAAAGCGTCAGATAGGAAGCCTTGGTACTTTGACATCAGACATTTTCTCAAGACTCAAGAGTATCTTCCTGCGGCATCAAGTAGAGACAAGAAGACTCTAAGGAGGTTGCCGGGCCACTTTTACTTGAACAAGGATGATGTGTTATAGAAAAGAAACTTTGATATGGTATTGTTGTGTTGTATGGATGAAAATGAAGCGAGCTTGCTGATGGAAGAGGTTCACAAAGGTTCTTTTGGTACTCATGTCGGTGGGCACGTGATGTCTAGAAAACTGTTAAGAGCAGGGTACTACTGGATGACCATGGAGTCTGATTATTTTAAGTATGCCAGGAAATGCCATAAGTGTCAAATTTATGCTGATAAGATGCACGTGTCATCGAGTCCTCTTAATGCTTTGACATCTCCTTGGCCCTTTGCTATGTAGGGTATTGACATGATTGGTAAAATCGAACCGACAGCCTCCAACAGACATCGTTTCATTCTGGTCTCCATTGATTATTTCACCAAGTGGGTGGAAGCAGCTTCTTTTGCCAACGTCACGAAGCAGGTGGTAGCCCGTTTTATAAAGAAAGACCTTATCTGCCGATATGGAATACCAGAAAGAATCAGTATTGGCAATGGTTCGAATTTGAATAATAAGATGACGAAAGAATTGTGCTAGAGTTTTAAAATTGAACACCACAAATCTTCGTCGTATCGTCCAAAGATGAATGGTGTTTTCGAGGCAGCAAATAAGAATATCAAGAAGATTGTGTAGAAAATGGTGGTGACTTACAAAGATTTGCATGAGATGTTGCCTTTTGCTTTACATGGTTATCGCACTTCGGTATGTACATCTACTGGGGCAACACCTTTCTCGCTGGTATATGGTACGGAAGTTGTCCTACCATTAAAAGTAGAAATTTCTTCCCTGAGGATATTATCTGATGTGAAGCTTGATGAAGCAAAATGGGTGAAGACCAGATTGAATCAGTTGAGCCTGATTGATGAGAAGAGATTGGGAGCTATCGCCCATGGACGGCTATACCAGAGCAGAATGAAGAAGGCATTTGATCAGAAGGTACGTCCTCGGCATTTCCATGTAGGCGACTTGGTGTTGAAGATGATCCTCCCTCCACAAACAGATCACAAGAGCAAATGGACTCCCAACTATGAAGGTCCATACGTAATAAGAAAGGTTTTCTCTAGTGGAGCCTTATTTCTATCAACCATGGACGACGAAGATTTTACATCTCCTGTGAACGCAGACGTAGTAAAAAAATATTTTGCTTAAAATAGACCCGCTGGACATAAAAAGAAAGTCCAGGCAAAACTGGGGCATCCCGGCGAACCATAAAAAAGAAAAAGTTCGGGCAAAAAATTAGGGATAAAATAAATAAATAAAAGAGAACCCGCAAAGCTGAAAACCTGAAAAGGTGACTTTGGCAACAAAAAAAAGGGTATCCCAATGGATTAAAAACTCGCAACAGAGATCCAGGCAAAAGTTAGGGATCAAAAAGCAAATAACTACGGTCTGCGTTTGATCTGCGAATCTATCTTGGTACATGGTCACCCTGAAGATTAAAGATCAATCCGATCAGTCTTTTCAGAAGAAAGAGCATTGGTGAAGCATCAAGGATATATAGGTCATAGCCGAATCAACACATGGTGGTTGTCTGTTCCCACGTTGCCGACATTTATGTATTTTCTTGTTTTTACTTTTTTGCGCAATTTCCTCTTTTTAGGGATTGCATCCACTTGTAATTTGCCTATTTCACAATCCTTTTCCAATCAATACAATATTATTCATTCAAAGAGATTTTCTTTTCTTTACTTTTGTTGTTTTGTTTGCAAAAAGGGCGTCTATACTTTTGATAAACTTTACATGTGAAAAGGTTGGGGGCTCTACAAAACATGTTTAAAATGATAATTTACGCTGATATCATGTATGGTAAATGAAGTAACCATTTTGCAGTCAGGACGCCCTATTTGTGTTTGTGTGCTTGCAGGTTGTTGCCCTAGTATTGCTTAACTCATACCAGAGAAGTTCCATAAGGGTTTATATCAATTGAAGTGGTACTACACAGTCAGACAGCGATTCAGTAAAAGGCTATTTGTCTACCTATATCAAAGTTTTTGTCATACCCACAAAATTTCTTTATTACCGGTAGTGGCATTGCGATTATCCCCAGCAAGGTAAGGATGGAGGATGTTCTTCAATGGTAAGGTAAACCCCATGGCGTGGTCGATGTTCTAAACTCTTATCCCCAAGCATAGATTGTTGTTGATCTCCTTAATGGGTATATAGCGGTAGTCAATATCTCCAACAAAGTCTAATGGTCGTGGACATGTTTTAGAGGCAGTTTCAAGGCTGATTCCTCCAAAAGAGTGGTTTTCTCCCCCAAAGGGACTAGTGTTCATGAAGGTCGTTCAGGGCATTTTCCTTAGCATGGTTGGTTTGCTGGTCTTGTCGGCACTTCTTCTAGTGGTGTTCTCTTGCATTTGCATTTTTGCATAACATCCTCCTAAATGCGTAGCATTTCCATTTTGTATGGAGCATTGCGCCATATTCAAACATATGCATCTGAAGCATAAGCCAAGCCTGATTTCCCTGTGACCAGACGTTTCTCTAGTTGACATTGGTATGACTTAAGATCTCGTTATCTTCAATCAGGAAGGTCATTGTTGGTTGTCTTTTGTATCCAGGAGGAGTTAGTTTGTCTTAAACATCTCCTTCCCCAGCAGAGCCTTTTCCCCATTTGTGATTCATTTGATTCTACTTCATGTATACTTGTTTCATCCCAACTCTTGGTTGGTATTTCCTGGCGTGGTCATCTTTTCTTGTGAGGTTATTCCAACTTTTGGTTGATGCCCTTTTGATTTCCCAGTGGAGTCGCTTTTCCAACTCTTGGTTGGTATTCAGTTGTTTCATTCCATCTTTTGGTTGGTGGTATTTCTTTCTGGCAATCCTAACTTTTGGTTAGTAACTCCCGATATCCCAACTTTTGGTTGGTAATCTTTGTATCTCCCCGGCAGGTTTGTTTCTCAACTTTTGGTTGGTGGTCTTTGGTTAGAATCCCAACTTTTGGTTGGTATTCGCTTTTTAGCATCCCAACTTTTGGTTGGTATTCGTTGTTTCTCATCCCAACCCTTGGTTGGTATCCCCAGTTTGTTATTCCAACTCTTGGTTGGTGCCCTTTAGGTGTTTCATCCCAACTTTGGGTTGGTAATCTGTATTCCCGATAATCCTAACTCTTGGTTAGTAACCTACATTCCAACTCTTGTTTGGTATCTTTTGGCTTTATCCCGACTTTTGGTTGGTATTCGGTGCTTTCGTTTCAACTTTTGCTTGATAAATTGTTGTTTACCTTGGATTGTTATCCTCGTCGTGTTGCATCTCAACTTTTGGTTGGTATTCGTTTGTCTCACATCCCAACTTTTGGTTGGTATTTGCTGTTTTGCACCCCCGCAGGTTGCAAATTTCTGGGTTCTTTTGGTATTCAATCATCTTTTACCTTGAACATTTAAAAGCGGTTGCTTCTCATCCCTTCAGGTCCAAGAAGGTTGTGTTTCGTCAAGCTCAAGCAAGGTTTTCTCGATGACTTTGTGGTATTCTCAACCCTAGAAGCTCATCATTATCAAGTGTGATCCAAGGAAACATCATTCCAACATCATATGTGTTTCATCATGGCTTATTATGCAAGAAATCATCAAGAGATTCAAGTTTGGTGCAAGGTGTTTGACCTAATATAGCAATTTGTGGATGCTATGATCAAATGAGCATAACTCCCTCAATTTTCAATATCTTGAGGTGGTTCCTTTTCTAATGAACTCTTTTCATCATCCCTAATAAGTTCTCTTTGCAAGGAAAGATCAAATTATGCTTGGAAAGTCATCAAAAGTTTCAAGACATTATAGGTCATTTTGAGTTTTGGAAGGATTACTAGGTCAACTTCAAAGGAGCATAACTTGGTAAATTTTTTTCATTTGGAGCCCATTATTTGTCTAGAATAAACTTGAAGATGTCCTCTACAAATTTAATTCAACATCGATGAGCTAAAAACCCATGGAAGGTCTTAGTTTTCATCAAAAGATTATAGGTCTCTTTTTGGTCCCTAAAAGACTTTGAATTTTTCAAAGTGTTTTATGACTTTGACTTCTCTCATGGAGGCTACTTTAAAGGACCATATCTCTCAACTCAAGCTGCCAAATCAATACTTTCTTTTCACATTGCAAAGATTGCATCTCCCTCTATCCAATGCAAGAAGAATCATCCCAAAAAGCCTCCTACATTATGAGCACCATGGTTGCAAAATTTGAATTTCAAAGCTGAGATTTCTCTCCAAGTCCGAATTGGAATTGTTTGAATTGGCCTCTAATCACCAAATTAAGCCACAAATTCAATCTAAACATGATTAACCAACTTGCCTGGGTTGATTAGAGCCTTGAAACGCAAGTTTTGAGTGAGTTTTGACAGATTTCAAGTCACACTTTGAGCATGTTGCAGGTTTGCACGATTTCCATCCAAATTGCTTCATTCACCCTTCATTTTGATTCGGATAGCTTCTCCTATAAATAGGGAGTCATTTCCACCCATTTCCACAAGCTTTTGATAGCCAAAACCACTCTGCCAAGATTCCATTTGAACTCTTGAGCTTGAACTTCGAACTTCCATTTCCACACCTTAAACACTCAAATTCTCCACTCAGTTAGTTTCACCAACATTCAGTGAAGCTAACCAGATCAAGAGTTTGAAGAATCGTTGCCTGAATCAAGTTAGGGAACTCCATTTTCAGAGCTTTAAGGTTTAGCTTCAACAGGTATAATTCTCAAACATTTTGCTTCAAATTTGTTGCTAAGATGTAGTCCTTGACATGTTGATGTTGTTTATATAGTTAGTTTTTAGTTATAGTTGAGTTTTGTTGCTGAATTTTCAAATTCGTGTTTGAATCTTGTTCTGGTTTTTTTTAAATCGAGTGAGTTGTAGTTTAAAGAAATTTGGCACGATGATATGGTTGAGATCGTCTTGCAAAGACGCATCCAATGAAACCACTATGAGCTTCATTGGTTTTGGTTTGAAGGATACACGTTTTTCTAGAAATTCCCTTGAGTTTCAGATAGCTGGAGGTTGAAAATGATGAGCTGGCATCATCTAAGCGTCCAAGCATGCCAGATGTTTTAATCCTATGTGTTTGACTTTTGTTAGCTCAATGTGGTTGAGCTGACTCAAGTGCACCATGGATACGCACTTCTGGATCCTTGGATTAGCCACGTCATTTAATAAGGCTAGATCCAACGCGCTGTGTTTTTCCTTTTTTGTTTTCTTTGTATAAATTGTTTTTAAGTTCATTTTATTTTCAAAAATTCATAATAAATTCATTTTTTATCAAAAAAATACCAAAATATTTTCTAAAATTCCCTTTTATTTTTCTCTTTCTGATTTATATTTTTGTGCATTTTTATTTTGCATTGTTATATTTTTCATGATTTTTTATTTGTTTTGCATGATTTTAATTGGTTTAAAAATACTTTTGAGCCATTTAAAATTATGAAATTATTTTCATATAATCCTATGATGGTTTTGAACCTATGGTGATTATCTTGGATTTTAGTTTTATGTTTTAGGTATTTTCTTGTGTTTTTTATTTATTTACTTGATTTTAATTAGTTTAAAATTATTTTTGGGCATTTAAAAATATTGGAATTATTTTCATGTGATCCTATGATGGTCCTAGACCTATGGTGATGTCCTTGAGCCTTCATTCATGTCTTGGCTTCTTCTTTCTTATTTTAGGGTTTTTCTTTCCTTTTTATTTTTGTTTTTATTTTGATTTAATTTGCAAATGGGTGAATAAATGATTTTTGATCCATTGAGGGGTGATGTTCTGACTTTTGCTCAAGTCATATGGATCTTTGATATTTACCTTGTGTGACCTCTCATTTATGGATGTTTATGATGATTGATTCACTTTGAAGTTTGACTTTGATTTTCAAACATAAGTGATCCTTCTCATGTATTCATGATTGAATGTCGATTTATTGGTCATGGTATGTTGTTGCCCTACCTTGTTTGTTAAGTCATTTGATTGCTGTCACGGTGAGAATTGGATAACAAGTTATTGATTAACTTGAATCTCAAATCATTATTCACCACCTGTCTTTAATTTATCCAAAGGAAGGGAAAAAGAGCGAATAACCCATAAATATCCAATGCAATGCAAAGCAAAAGTGAATCTAAGGTTCGGGGGCTGGTTATACCTAGGGAAGGTGCTAGCATTCCAAGTATTTGTAGTACTCTATAGGAACCTCTTGTTTTATTGTGTTATTTGTTATTTGTCTGCTAAAGGTGAAAGGGTAAAAAGGGGCCTAAGGTATTATTCCTAAGTATGCTTACCAAGACATCGCATCTCGTGCATACGTATCTTGACGAGAATGGAATCAGAGCATTTGTAGTTTCCCTTAATAAAGGTGAGTAACTCTTGAGTATGGCCAAGGTTCCAGGGGGGAAGAGGTAAGTGTCTATGGCATAACACCTACATAGAGTTAAGAAACTCTAAACTTAAGGTTAGGTTGAAAGGGAGGTAAGTGTTTTTATTAAGGTTTCCGAAACATATTAGAAATATGATTAAAGTATTTTTGTATTTTTGAGAAAAGAAAGAGATTTTAGTTTTAAGAAAATAAATACTCGATAAAAGACCGAGGTTTGAACTTGTGTGATGGTGATTGCAAAATGCAACTGACTTATGCGGAAAGTAACCACTTGACATTGGATCAAGGGTTTGAGAAAAAGTTAGGTCGGTTCCTAGTCCCTAAGGATGCTCCTAGTAAATGAAACCACAACTAAAGAAAAAGTGTAAGTGTGTGCATGAGGTTGATGGAGATGCTAAAAAGTAGTCGACTTACAAGTTAGGGTATGACTTGATATATGAATCAAGAATGTTTTTGGTTTGGTTGATGGCGATCGTAGAAACAATCAACTTACAAAGGTGTTTTGAAAAAGGGCTCAATATTGAATCGAGAATTAGTATGAAAATGGTTTGAGCATGTAAGTGAGAGATGTATAAAGCATTAAAATACAATCAAGATGAAAGCGATAAAATTATTACACTTAATGGGAACGGGGTACATTTTTTCGGATGAGAAACCACTGAGGCTTTGGACATAGTCTTTGGATTTGACTTTGAAGTCCAGCGGGATGCCTCAATTTTGCCTAAGTCTCCTTCATAGGTTTTGACTTAGCGGGTTTTTTCGTTTTTTCATTTTTTATTTATTTATGAACAAGTCGTGTGACTCTAAGTTATTTTGACCCTTTTGAAAGGAGTGTGACTGCCTCAGTCTTTAGATAATCGAGGGATAATCATTGTGGATTTTACTTCCAGCCTCCTAATGTGTGAGGAATAGATAAAGTGGATTCTTAAATGTTCATTCCTCCCTTTTTAGAAAGTATGGGTGCTCGATCGGCTTAACTGAAAACTATCCTACCCCAGGTTTAAATTGAGGGTTTTGTATGTAAGGAAAAGAAAACTCCTACTTCAAGGCTCAAAGGGTTTAACAAAGGTCTATCTCCCTTATATCTCTAGTGTTTGAGGATTTGAAACAATGCCTTACATCATCAGCCGAGTTTTATTCAAAAGCATATGACCAGAGATCTTGTGTTTTCAATTTCGTCATCCTCCCTCCAATTCTCTATCAAAGAAAGAGATTGGGTAAAGTTGGCATTGTAAAACATGAAAAAACATTTTATGAGTGAATATGAATGGATTTCTTCAAGACAAACATATTTATTGCATTAATCCTTCAAAACAAACAAGTTCTTACATGTAAATCATGCTTTTATAATCAAAGAAATAATAACAAATGCAAGCAAACAAACAATAAGCCTTATAAACAAATGCAAGTTCTTACACTCTTCAATCAAATTCCCAACTTCTCCATCATGAAATTCACAACTGGTATCTGGATTGAATCAAAGAGGGCAAGACTTCATGACTCTGGTCTTCCTGGGTGCCATTGCCGAGTTTTGGATAAAATAAGACCATAATTGACTGTAAGTCATTGGGATTGGATGACTCTGATGTGTTCTTTGACGAAATTGTGATTGACAGTTCGGAAATACTTGAGTGGCAAGAGCAACATCAACATGAACTTTCTTACCACCTTCCATCAAAGTAGCATCGTATCCACAAGGCACGGGAGAGGATTTCTTACTGTTGCATGTAACTACCACTGGTTATGGCATATTAAAGCGCAAAACTATGACATTCACCCTTTCTCTAGTGACAAGGAGAATTTTCTGATCCAACATATTCTGGAAATCCCTCTTCACAACAGAATATCCATGAGGACTTTTTGAACAAATTTTGCAAGAAGCGTGATTATGCTCATAGTGGGTAAGCCTACACAAATTGACGTGCATATGCACTAAAGATCCTCTTATTAAATTCACGTCAGAGATACAGTATTCTCCAAGACATCCTTCCACAGTGTTTCCATACTTGGGTAACAAACTTGTTGAGACATTGGGTCCAGAATCTTCAAAAGACAAAATACCGCTTTGCACTAACTTTTGTACTTCAGCTTTCAGAGAAAAACAATGTTCAATATCATGATCGGGTGCCCCTTGATGAAATGGAGAAAAACGATCATACTTAAACCACCATGGGGGATTCTTTGGGATGGTCGGTGGAGTCTCCGTTTGCACCAGATTCTTCTGTACTAAAGTAGGATATAATTCAGAATAGGCCATCGGGGTCGGGTCAAACTGATCCACGTGTTATTTACTTTTGTTATGAGATCCTCCTTATTTCTCTCACGAAATAGCATTAGCAGCCTGTTCCTAGGTTTTTTAGAGTTGCTAGAGGCGTTAATGGGAGTCACGAAAATGGCCATTGACATGATTTCAGAAATCACGGTCCTTTGATGTGGAGTCTGAGAAATACGAGGAGAAGGTTGATTTTGAGTAGCAACCAAAGTTTCAACCAAAGTAGAGAACTTTTCCATACCAGCCCTCAAAGCAGTCACTTCCTTACAAACTTTATGGTTTTCTTGCTCAATGTTCTTCATCTTCTTTCTTTGATTGGACCGAGCATTGTATAGATAAATTAGCTTGTCTGCTCTGAAGGAAGAAACAAGAGTGAGAACCTGGGATGTAAATAATATAATGCTAATGACGAACGTAAATGTGACAATGCATATGAGTTTCAAGAAACTCAAAAGTTATGTTTGCAAACACCATAAAATGGATAACACTTTTGATAACTGAAAAATCTCATTTTATTGAAGGATTACAAGATATAGTATAACTTCTAAAATCCATGGTAAAACCTATGATGTTTGTAAACTTAAGCTTTGAACTCCATGAAACTTTTATGAACGTGATGTTTATGAGTGCATGTATGCTCAAACACAAGTATACACATATTCGCATATCCACATATACACGTTCAAACAAACAAATGTTGGGGTTTGAAAGTCACGAGCATGGAGCAATGGTCTACCCATCCCAAATGGTGTGGACTAAGAGTTTATTGTACCTGCAGAACAAAGGTTCTTAAAGGTTCCCAAAGTCATCAGTCCATCTTACGAATATTATCAATTTCCCAAATACTCGATAGTTAATAATATCCTCAAGAGAACCTCTTTTGAGTGTAGTATCGTGTATCAACTATTTTGGGAATACTCCCTCATAGTCATCATACTACGTCCTAAGTAAGCCAAGTTGAGTTAAGGGTAACAAAAGGTTTTCAGTGTCACAGGCTCCTAGGTCGAAAATAGTAAGTATTTTCACGAATACTCGTTCAACAATACTATTATCAAGAGGGCCTTAACTGAGCGGTGATCTCTCAAGTTAGCTTGGTCGGGAATCAACTCCCTATAAGCCTTCTCAAATATGTCAGCTTCCTATCATAAATGCACTCAAGTCTGGGTGTAAGACTTATCTCACCACACAAGGATAACAACCCAAAGTGGAAACATATATATACAAATAAACAAATATGTATAGAAATACAACAAAAACACAAATAAGCAAGTTAGGGGAAACCCTCGAAAGCCATTCCCAGTGAAGTCGCCATTTCTGTCGCAGTGAGAATTGAATATCAAGCTATTAATTAACTTGAATTGCAAATCATTATTCACAACCGGTCTTTAATTTATCCAAAGGAAGGTAAAAAGAGCGAATAACCCATAAATATGCAATGCAATGCAAAGCAAAAGAGAATCTAAGATTCGGGGGTTGGTTATACCTAGGGAAGGTGCTAGAATCCTAAGTATATGTAGTACTCTACAGGAACTTCTTGTTTTATTGTGTTATTTTTTATTTGTCTGCTAAAGGTGAAAGGGTAAAAAGATACCTAAGGTGTTATTCCTAAGTATGCTCGCCAAGACATCGCATCTCGTGCCTACGTATCCTGACGAGAATGGATTCAGAGCATTTGTAGTTCCCCTCAATAAGGGTGAGTAACTCTTGACTATGGCCAAGGTTCCAGGGGAGAAGAGGTAAGTGTCTATGGTAGAACACCTACATAGAGTTAAGAAACTCTAAACTTAAGGTTAGGTTGAAAGGGAGGTAAGTATTTTAATTAAGGTTTCCGAAACAGATTAGAAATATGATTAAAGTATTTTTGTATTTTTGAGAAAAGAAAGAGATTTTAGTTATAAGAAAAAAAAATTGCACGATAAAAGACCAAGGTTTGAACTTGCGTAATGGCGATTGCAAAATACAACTGACTTATAAGGAAAGTAACCACTTGACATTGGATCAAGGGTTTGAGAAAAAGTTAGGTCGATTCCTAGTCCGTAAGGATGCTCCTAGTAAACGAAACCACAACCAAAGAAAACGCATATGTGTGTGCATGAGGTTGATGGCGATGCTAAAAAGAATTCGACTTACAAGTTAGGGTATGACTTGATATATGAATCAAGAATGTTTTGGATTTGGTTGATGGCGATCGTAGAAACAATCAACTTACAAAGGTGTTTTGAAAAAGGGCTCAATATTGAATCGAGAATTAATATGAAAATGGTTTGAGCGTGTAAATGGGAGATGTATAAAACATTAACATACAATCAAGATGAAAGCGATAAAATTATTACACTTAATGGGAACGGGGTACATTTTATCGGATGGGGATGAAATGAAAAGATTATAAGTAAACCCAATTACAGAAATTAGCGCAAGAACGAAAATAAATTGAGCTCGTTGGTTTTGACTTGAGAAAAAGTGTCTCGACGTTGGATCGAGTATTTATTATTTTTTTTTAAAAGAGTTGATTTTATATTTTTTTTTTGTTGTATTTTATCTATTATTCAATTAATTATCTTTTCTAACTAATGGAAAATAAAAGCAATAATGATAATTAAATAATCGCAAACAAAACAAATAAATAATAAAATTAAACAATCCACATAAAGCTATATAAACAAAGTAAAAGAAAATCAATCACAAATATTAAGATAAAATGCTTGTTATTTTTTTTTATAAAATTGTCATTTTTTATTTTAAAAAGGTTTTGTTTTGATAAAAAGACCAAAGAAAGATTTCTAAACACCTAACATATTAATAAAAAGATTTCTTAAAACTAAAACAAACAAAATCAATAAAAAGTTTTTATGAACATAAAACGAAAGGGATGAGAGAAAGCTACCACAAACATAGGCTGAACGGTGTCGAATGCGTGCATGATTGCGGATGTTTCCATTTGTTATTTAGAGACTTTCATGGTACTTTACGGATTTGTTATGAGCTTGAAAGAAAAATGGATTTGGTGTTGTTACTCATGGGCTTGTGTGAAGATGAAGTATGACCTCTCTTTTATTTATTTATTTTGTTTTAACGAGAGAGAGAGAGAGAGAGAGAGAGAGAGAGAGAGAGAGAGAGAGAGAGAGAGAGAGAGAGAGAGAGAGAGAGAGAGAGAGAGAGAGAGAGAGAGAGAGAGAGAGAGAGAGAGAGAGAGAGAGGTTTTTTTGTCTCTTTTTTGTGTGTCCTTGTTTGTTTTTTCTAATGCATATATATAGCACTAGAAAATAGACAAGAATGATAATAACAATTAACACAATTTTTTTTCGTTTTTTATAATAAGACAAGAATAAAAAGAATTAAAAATCATTTTTTTGTGTTTTTATGATATGACAATAATAAAAAAGAATTAAAAAGCATGTTTTTGTGTTTTTTAGGATAAGACAAAAATAAAAAGAATTATAAATTATATTTTTGTGTTTTTTTATGATAAGACAAAAATAAAAAAATTTGTTTTTGCGCTTTTTAAAAAGAAAATATTAATAAACAAATCAAAAATATAATTAATTAATAAAAGTAAAATTTTATATTAAATATCTAATTAAATCTAAATGAATTAAATGACTATTTAAATAAAAATGATTAAAAAACAAAATAAAAAGTCGGGCAAAAAAGTGCTCGAAAAAATAAAATGAACACACCAAAATAATCAGCGCGAAATTAACATATTGAAAAAATATAGCGTTTGGTCAGATTTTAAAATTAATTTTACCCGCTAAAAAGGCTTAAACTAACTAAAAAACATTCAAAAGATGGTTGAAAAATTTAAATGAGCACGCCAAGTTAAACTACGCGAAACGTAGATTAATATCACTGACGTTTGCAGGCTCGATCTTGAAATTTTTCGTCCACTGATTTTACACATAGTTGATTTTTATTTGATCAATTTGGTTGTAATTCTAACAAGCTTATTCCAGCTGATAAATTGGATATTATGCATGATAAAATGCGTGATATGCTATACAGACGATGCAAAACGAAAAACAGAATCTCAGGGTCAAAAATTAGGGTATGATAGATGCCCCTATTTAAGTTTATTCTATCCGGAGATATGGAGATTGAAATCTTCGTCTCGACGAGATAGGAGAGACTTAAATACAAACATGCATAATTTTTGGCCCTAAGATGCACATGATATGACATAAAGTGATAGAGTGCAAGATAGGGATCTGGGAGGGAAAAGATGCCACAGGAGATAACTGTATATAGACAATGCTGAAACACAATTAAAGAATGGAAGACCCGATGAGGAACAACTTAGCAAAGCCAGACTCCATGGGGAAAAGATCCAACTCCACCGAGGATGAGAGTCAACTCCACTAGGGAAGAGACTACAAACTGACAATCACAGGGCATTTCCCAATAGATTAAAGGATATAGTAGCCTAAACAACAGGTAAGACACTTGAAGGGAAGGATAACCTACTACCAACAACTTGTGGCAGCCTAAACAAAGGTATCCAATTGGAATGAAAGGATGTATATTACCTACTATCAAGTACATTGATAACGCGAAATCGTATATATATATTGACGTATAATTCAACTAATATTTGATTGGTTTCAATCCGATTTCGGGTTTTTTCCATGTTATTTGTCTGATATTTTGCAGGTATTTGAAGATCATGTCCAAACAAAGCAATATGAAGAAAAGAAGCAATTACAGATGAAATATGGACGAAAACCAGATGAAAACAACATGAAAAATAGCAGATGCGGATTTTGCTGATGTGACGACCGTCACACATTCATGACGACCGTCACACGGGTGACGACCGTCATGCAGGCAAAAACGCAAAACTTCATTTAACGTGCAAAAACCAGTTCCAAGTCCCAAAATAATGGACCGCTACTCCCTAATTTTTCTGACTCCAAGTCCACCTTCTGCAAATTATAACTGTTAGCATTTCACCTCTATAAAAGGGGAAGGAGGGGAGCTGAGAAAGAGAGCCGCATTCAGATAACGAAGTGCTGCCCAAATATTTTCCAGAGCAAATTTAGTTTCAGTCTTGTCTTTTTGTTTTCCTTTCCTTTTTCCTGTATTCCATTTCTGCAATATTCATTTGTGCGCTCTATTGGTTTGAAGACACAATCCTGCCGACATCGTTGGGATTTGGCCAAATGCCAATTGGATACGTTACAGGTTTTTATTATTTCGTTAATTGTAACTTTAATTCCCAGCGGTATGAATGTTCTAAATTTCTGCTTTTATTTACGCTTTACTTATTCCAAATCCATGTCTAGATAAACCAGAGTAATCGGTATGTAATAATAGTTCAAACGGGATTTGATAATAACCGGTTAAAACCTTTCTTTTTCAAAAGTTGTTTATGGCTTGAGTGTTTAAACTTATTTCCTGAATAATCGTTCGTCGCGACAGCGAGAACTTATTTAAAAGTAGTTTCGCCACGACAGTGGGAAATTAATTAAGGTACGAACCAACAAGCGACAGCTGCGGCTAGGACCAGATAGTAAACACTAGGCATTTGTTTTAATAATAGCGAAAGCACTTTAAAATAGATTAGAACTTAGAGATTTCCAAAAAGCGATTTTAACCCCGAACGGGATAGCGACAGCATACGTTCCGCCTTAAAGTTGCGACTAGCGTCAACAACCATCGTGAGACGAAGGTCTTTAGATCACTATTTTTCTTCTTAAATAAATTCTGAAAATATTTTATATACCGGTAACTTGTCAAATCCCCGAAGAACATAATTATTGCATATCGATTCGCGTAATTATAATTTAAGTAACGCTTTTAGTTCCCTTTAGTAATAGCAGTTATTCCCTTAAACATTATCTACCTAGCTAAACATAGTAACTCCCGAGAACACTAGTTTGATTACGAGTCCTTGTGGGATCGATATCTTTTATTACTACGCGATAGACTGTGCACTTGCAGTTAAGTTATATTAGACATAGAAAGTCGCGATCATGTTTTTGGCGCCGTTGTCAGGGACCCGTTTAGTCAATAGTGTAACCTTCTGTTACGCCGTATAGACTAGGTTAACTATTTTTATTTTCCCTTTACTGGTTCTGTCGATTGTATGCCAAGTAATCGCCCACAAGGCGATATCTTAAAACCTTCAGTCGCAGAACTAGAGCGCTTCTTACATTTAAGAAGTCGCATCATTGAGTACCAACAAAAACATAACATTCCTGATCCTCTCACTCACATTCCCAAATCTGAAGAAGAACCAAAGATGGTTGAAGGACCTCAAAACAAACCGTTGAAGGCATACGCTACACCCTCTCAGATGGAGCCTAGAAGTAGCATTGTTGCCCCAGCTATTACTCAAAACGATTTTGAGCTGAAACCGTCATTGCTGTCAGCTGTACAACAAAACCAATTCTCAGGAAATGCAACTGATGATCCGAACGAACATTTAACGAAATTTGTACAATACGCAGACACAGTGAAAGCAAATGGAGTAACTCCAGACGCAATAAGACTTCGTCTTTTCCCTTTCTCTCTTAGAGATAGAGCGTGGACATGGTTACAATCCTTACCATCCAACTCCGTTACGATGTGGGAACAGTTGAAGAACGTCTTCTTAGCGAGATATTTTCCGCCAAGCAAAACTGCTATGCTTAGAGCTCAAATCAACGGATTTCGACAAAAAGATACTGAATCTCTCTACGAAGCGTGGGAAAGGTTCAAAGATATGATGAGAACATGTCCTCACCACGGTCTAGAAGACTGGGTGACGATCCATACTTTCTATAATGGGCTTTTATACAACACCAGATTAACGGTAGACGCCGCCGCGGGCGGTGCACTTATGGATAAGCCATACGACGAAGCCTATCAACTAATCGAAAACATGTCTCAAAACCACTGCCAATGGGGAGGTGAACGCATTCCAACAGAGAAACCCGCAGCGAAAGGTGGGATGTACGAGATCAGCAGCCTTGAAAAGTTCAACGCTAAAGTAGAGCTCTAGCACAGAAAATTGACAGTTTGACCGCTAACTCCACTACAACTGTCGCTGCCGTAACTCCAAACTGCGAGTTATGCGAAATCGCCACTCATAATGTGCCCGAATGTCCATTGCTGGCCGGAATCCCACCAGACCAAGTAAATTATGCTCAAGGAAATCCTTACGCAAATACCTACAACCCAGGTTGGCGAAACCATCCAAACTTTTCTTACAAAAGCGATAATGCATTGCAGATGCCTGCTGCTCCGCCAGGATATCAGAAACCAGCTGCTGCCCAGACTGCCCCTAGGAAATCAAACCTCGAGTTGATGATGGAAAAATTCATAGCTACTCAAGCTCAAACAAACAAAGAATTCCTAAATCAAAACATACACACTAGCGAGCAAATTAAACAGCTGACCGGAAAAGTAGACGCTTTAGCCACCCACAACAAAATGCTAGAAACACAAATATCACAAGTGGCTCAACAACAAGCCTTTGCTGCCGCACCCGCTGGCACATTTCCTGGACAACCCGAACAAAATCCAAAAGGGCAAGCAAATGCTGTCATATTAAGAAGCGAAAAAGAATTGGACGAACCGATCGATCCGAGAACCGAAAACTCAGCCATGCAACAAAAACCAACTGAACAAGCAGAAAAGGAATCCGAGTTAGAGAAGAAGGAAGACAACGAGAAGGAGGACACCGCAAGTGAAAAAACGCAAGCACCTCCAGCGTCATATAAACCACCTATCCCTTATCCTCAAAGACTAATAAACTCCAAAACTTCAGGACAATTTAAGAAATTTGTAGAGCTCCTTAAACAGTTGAATATCACTATTCCTTTTACAGAAGCGATAACTCAAATGCCGTCATACGCTAAATTTCTTAAAGAAATTTTGTCTAATAAAAGGAAAATAGAGGATAACGAAACAGTTACACTTACTGCAGAGTGTAGTGCTATTATTCAAAACCACATGCCTCCTAAATTAAAAGACCCAGGTAGCTTCTCCATACCTTGCGTCATAGGAAAGTTCGTAATAGACAAAGCTCTATGCAATTTAGGAGCCAGTATCAGTGTTATGCCTTTATCTATATGCAAAAAGCTGAATATGGGAGAACTAAGACCAACCAAAATGTCCGTTCAATTGGCTGACCGATCAGTCAAATACCCCATCGGAATACTGGAAAACGTTCCAGTACGCATAGGACAATTCTACATCCCAACCGACTTCATAATCATGGACATCAAAGAGGACTCTGTTACCCCAATTATCCTAGGAAGACCGTTCCTAGCTACAGCTGGAGCTATTATAGACGTGAAGAAAGGAAGGCTAACATTCGAAGTAGGAGAAGAAAAGATAGAGTTCATTCTCACCAAGTTCTTACAAGCACCAGCCATAGACGATACCTGCTATTTAGTAGATGTAATCGACGAATGCATAAGAGAACTTGAAAATGAAGAGACCACGTATTCAGAAATAATAAAGATTCAAATACCCGATATTTCTGAAGACGATGATTGGCGTAAACCGTATAAAGACGACAGTCTAAGCGAAAGCTTAGCACTAACCCCAAACCATATGCCAAGGCCGAAGAACCCATCTTTAGAACTTAAAACACTACCCAAAAACCTTAGATATGAATTCTTAGATGATGAACTAAAAAGACCAGTGATAGTCAATGCCGACTTAGGACAATTAGAAACCGTAAAGCTATTAGAAGTCCTAAAGAAGTACCCCACCGCGTTAGGCTATAACATAAGCGATCTAAAAGGTATAAGCCCTTCGATCTGTATGCATCGAATTACAATAGAGGAAGATTGTAAAACCTCTAGAGAGCATCAGAGGAGACTGAACCCCATCCTAAGCACTGTAGTCAAAGACGAAGTAAAGAAATTGCTAGATGCAGGAATCATCTATCCAATCTCCGATAGTGAATGGGTCAACCCAGTTCATGTCGTACCTAAGAAAGGAGGAGTCACAGTAGTTAAGAATGAAAAAGGCGAATCAATAACAAAAAGAGTCGTGACTGGAAGCAGAATGTGCATTGATTATAGAAAGCTTAACAAAGCCACACGAAAAGATCACTTCCCCTTACCCTTCATAGACCAAATGTTAGAAAGATTAGCCAAACATTCATATTTTTGCTATCTAGATGGTTATTCAGGATTTTTCCAAATTCCCATTCATCCTGATGACCAAGAAAAGACTACATTCACATGTCCTTATGGTACTTTTGCTTACCGCCGAATGTCGTTCGGACTTTGTAATGCTCCAGCAACCTTCCAAAGATGCATGATGGCAATCTTCGCAGATTTCATAGACGACATCATGGAAGTATTTATGGATGATTTCTCAGTATGTGGACAAAGTTTCAAAGGATGCCTACAAAACTTAAAAATGGTATTAGAACGTTGTGTAAAAGTGAACCTCGTCCTAAATTAGGAAAAATGTCATTTTATGGTCCGACAAGGAATAGTTCTAGGACATGTCATATCAAATAAAGGGATTGAGGTCGACAAAGCTAAAATAGAAATTATAAAAGACCTCTAACCTCCAAAATCCGTACGAGAAATACGGAGTTTTCTAGGACATACCGGTTTCTACCGCAGATTTATAAAAGATTTTTCAAAAATCACAAAACCTTTGACCGGCCTGTTGATGAAAGATGCTGAGTTCGTCTTTGACAACGACTGTCTAAAAGCATTTAAAACATTAAAATCAGCCCTTATCACCGCACCAATTATGCAACCACCCGATTGGTGACTACTGTTCGAAATCATGTGCGATACGAGTGATTATGTTGTAGGCGCAGTTCTAGGACAAAGGAAGGACAAGAAGCTCCATGCCATCTACTATGCTAGTAGAACCTTAGATCCTGCCCAAATGAACTACGCTACAACAGAAAAAGAACTTCTAGCAGTTATATTTGCGCTTGACAAATTCCGTTCTTACTTAGTAGGAGCAAAAATTATCATATACACAGACCACGCTGCCATTAGGTACCTAATAAGCAAAAAGGATGCCAAACCAAGACTATTGAGATGGATCCTATTATTACAAGAGTTTGACTTAGAAATCAAAGATAAGAAAGGAACCGAGAACGTTGTTGCAGATCACTTATCCCGAATAGAAGGCATTAAACATGAACCAGTACCAATAAATGACGATTTTCCATACGAACATCTGATAGCCAAATTAGAAAGTGACATGCCTAACTAAACCTCGGAAGATCCAGAACTCAAAAAAGCCGTGGAAGCCGTCTATGCCCAAGTTACATTACCTTGGTATGCCGACATCGTTAATTACCTAGCTGCAGGCGTGCTTCCACCGGATCTCACTTATCAGCAAAAGAAGAAATTCTTCCACTATCTGAAACACTATTATTGGGACGAACCTCTACTCTTCAAGAGAGGGGCCGACAACATATATCGTCGCTGTGTCCCAGAGGAAGAAATAGAAAACATTATTTCCCAATGCCATTCAGCACCATATGGTGGTCATGCCAGTACATCCAAGACGTGCGCTAAGATTCTCCAAGCCGGCCTATTCTGGCCTAACCTCTGGAAAGACATTCACATCGCTGTGCTAAAATGTGATCGATGCCAACGAACTGGCAACATCTCACGACGCGATGAAATTCCCCAGAAAGGAATCTTAGAGGTAGAAATCTTTGACGTATGGGGAATAGATTTCATGGGACCCCTCCCGTATTCTTTTGGTAATAACTACATACTCGTCGTTGTAGACTATGTGTCTAAATGGATAGAAGTCATTGTCGCTCCAACAAATGACGCACGAGTAGTAATCAAACTCTTCAAAAACACAATATTTCCTAGATTCGGTGTACCCAGACTCGTCATTAGTGACGGCGGATCACATTTCATATCGCGAATTTTTGACAAACTTCTTTCTAAATATGGAGTCCGACACCGGGTAGCTACACCTTATCATCCGCAAACTAGCGGACAAGTAGAGGTCTCGAACAGGGAAATAAAACAAATATTGGAAAAGACTGTCGCTACCTCAAGGAAAGATTGGTCATCAAAGCTAAATGAAGCTTTATGGGCTTATAGGACCGCTTTTAAGACACCAATAGGTACTACACCCTTCAAATTAGTTTACGGTAAATTCTGTCATCTCCCTGTAGAATTAGAGCATAAAGCCTTCTGGTCCATTAAGACACTTAATTTCAACTACACTGAGGCAGGAGAGAAACGAATCTTGAACTTACACGAATTAGAAGAACTTAGATTGGACGCCTACGAAAATGCCCGTATCTACAAAGAACGAACTAAGAGATGGCATGATAAACGTTCAGTCCGGAAACAATTCAGTGTGGGAGACATCGTACTTCTATTTAATTCAAGATTGAAACTTTTCCCAGGTAAACTAAAATCTAGGTGGTCTGGACCTTTTGAAGTGACTAAAGTACTTCAAAGTGGAGCTGTTGAAATTACCGATAAGATGAATGCACCTTTTATCGTAAACGGGCAACGTCTAAAACATTATAATAAGAACGAAACCAGCCCTCAAGTCATCAGTATAACATTGCTCGAGCTTCCTGCTCAAACACCCAAATAGCTTGTCACCAAGCTATTGTCAGGCTTTTGACGTTAAAAACAGCGCTTAATGGGAGGCAACCCAATTTTCCCGTATTTCCCTCTTTACTGTATTTCATTCTCATTTTTATTTGAAATCTTACTTTGAAATTTTAACAAAATTCTAAACTTAAATTGCTACTATTTTTATTTTATTTTCATTATTTTCTCTTTTATTTAAACTTTGTTTTTTATTTCTACCACCTTTTGTTTCTAAAAATTCTGACTTAAAATTTCTGTTTTAAACTTTTCAGGATTTTAAAAGCCTTCAAACCTTCCTCCTGTTTTTCTCCGACTAACCTGCGAGTATGGCCGCGTACGATTTCACAAAGGTTCATTTTTGAGGATTAGCTCAAAAGGCAAGATTTGAAGCATTAACTGAGAGAGACATAGCCTTAACACTGTATTATGATAAGTCTACCATGGAGAAGCTAGGAATTACTGATAGCATTCAATTCCTGTTTAATCAATTAGGCTGGGAGAACACCTCCTTGAAAACCCGTTTTGCTACATATAAGGACCTCACCTACGAATTCCTTAGTTCCTTCAGGTACTTACCCAACTATGGTTTTGGATCAAACACAGAGCTGATCACCATTAGGATGTTTGGAATGGACCAAACCCATAGCCGGATTTCATTAGCTAACCTCCTAGGATTTCCTAGCGGACCACATGTGTTCATCAGTGCCGAAGATGACGATCTTGATTTTGAACTAAACCAGTTCTGGGGTAAAATCACAGGCGACTATTACCCTGACCCAAATGGCATGTATAATGATGAGATTCATAACCCCGCTTTCAGATACTTTCATAAGATCCTAGCTCACACCCTTTTCGGAAAAGAAGAAAACATTACTACAGTATCTAAAGAAGAGTTATTTATCTTGTTCTGTGCTTCTCAGGGCCGTCCAGTGAATGTCGTGCCTTTTATGATGAGATCCTTCCTACGCCTCACTCAGGAACCACAATCACCTATTCTAATAGGAGGCCTCGTGACAATGATTGCCCACGAGCTTGGCCTTAGATTCCACCTAAATGCAAGCACTAGTTTTGGCACCGCCCGACCCATGAATATCCAGTTTTGCTTTAACAGGCGCATTTTAAGAACCATGGGACCTGGACCTTACGAGTACCTTATCAATGACAAACCTGTCCAGCTGTTCACATTGCCAAATCATCAGATGACGAGTATCCATAACACGGACAATTGGGTTTATGAATTGGATGAGCCTATGGGACCTCCTTCACCTCAATCAACACCATAGAATTACATGTACGACAGTGATCACATCTCTGAAGCACATGATTATATGTACTATGAGGATGTTGTATCAGAAGCGGAGGTAGACCCTGAGACCCCTCCACATTACAACACCTATCCTGAGCCCATTCCTGAAGAAAACACTGACAAAATGGATATTGTTATGCACCGATTAGACAACGTCGACGCAGCTCTGACCACTGTAAGAGAAGAAATCACAAGCATACACAGCGAACTAGCAGTTTTCATGGACTTAGTTTGTGACCAGCTCGATTACTACGCCCGGAAGTTTGACGAATTGAAGGCACAAAAGGACTGAGATTTTAACTTTAGCTTAGTTTATTTTTTCCTGTTTTTCCGTACGTTTTCAATTATTTTGATTTTCGCATTGTTTCATTTCACTTATGTATTACATTAAAAATAATCATTTTAATTAAATGTTATTTCAATATTATTCATTATTCCTTTATTCTGTTTTTATATTATCATATGCTTCTTGGCTGATTTATTACATTGCGATATCATTTACAAGCCTTAAAACCATGTTAAAAGCACCCCTGTAGCAAAATTTTGCGTTCTGCAGAATTTGTTGGTGTGACGACCGTCACAGAAGCATGACGCCCGTCACACGGGTGACGACCGTCACAGATGTGTGACGATCATCACGAGTCCAAAACCTGATATCTGCTATAACAGAGGTTACGTTTCCTCCCCCACTCCCATCTTATCAACTTCCAATCACCACACACTCAAACCCCACTTCAAAATTTCATTTTCCCTCCTTACTACATATAATCCCAACTCCCATTTCATCTTCATAATCCACTTTTGTGACATTTCTCATTCCACAGAAACAACCTAATCCCCATTTCATCAGCATCATCCAACCATGGCAAGAAACAATGAAACCCCTGACCTTAGCAATATCATGTTCAGCGACGGCGACTCCGGTGAGAAATAGAGAGCAAACTATGTCGCCTTCCATCAACGGTCGCTACAGCCGACCCACTATCCGCACATACCATCTCTCACGGAGCTCGGCCTCCTTGACGGCGTCACTTGGATGCTCCAGAGAGCCGGCATTTGGCATCTGTGCACAAATCCACAGCCCACTTACGAACAACTCACCCTTGAGTTCCTCAGTTCGTTCAGTTACTTCACCTCCAGCGGCGACCTCAGCCAACATTCCGGCGCCGCCTGCTTCCGTATGTTCGGCACGAACTACCAATTAAATCAAAATCAGATTGCCAACATCCTACATTTCCCTCGCGGCGAAGATGCTCACCGCCGCATTACCGAACAATTTCAACATGAAGCCTTTGCGCTTTGGTACCAATTGACCAGAATCAATGTCGACGGCTGGGATTCTCTGCATGCAACACACATCCACAACCCAACCATCCGGTATTTCCACTGAGCACTGAGCAATACCATCTTCTCAAGGGATAGCAACCACAAGGTGAACTCTAAAGAACTTTTCTTTCTCCGCTGCGTGTTCAATTCCGAGCCCATCAACGTCGCTCCGTTCCTCCTGGCCCACATTCAGGCCAACTGCAACCGTGGCTCTAAGCCATTTTACTTTGGCGGGATTGTTACCTCCATTGCACTAGGGCTGAACCTCGGTAACCAACTCCAGAATCTCCATACAATTCCTTCGGTATTTCTCAACACCGACCATTGCAGAGCTTCTCACCTCATCCGCTCCAGGGCCGATGGAAAGTACCATCTGGTCGTGCGTGGCAAAACCATCAGAAGTATCATCATGATGTCACGTACCCGGATGCACCCACAGGAATGTGCCAACTGGCTTTTTGACCTCAATGCCCCTGCTGCTACCGCTGCCCCAACTCAAACCAACACCCAAGGTTCTGTTGACAAAATGCAAGATGAGTTGGACAGAACTGAGCAACCTGAGGCATCGCAACCACTTCCTTTTGAAGGCACATCCTACCGTCTCCGCCGCCAACGTCCAGAGCCCGACTACTCTGAAGAAGACCTTCGCGGATCCCTCTACCAGCAAGCACAGATACTCGCCATGATGCAGCAACAAAATCAGCGAGCAGAGCAATTCGAAGCTTGGCATAGGACCACGATGCAACAGCTCCAAACTGGCCAGGAAACCATCACTGAGAACTTGGCAAATCTTACCTTGCAATTCGAAGGACTCCGAGATTATGTCTATCACACCGGAGCGCTGAACTTTGAGGCCCGAGTCGACCAAGTCAGAGGTAGAGGACGAGACAGAGGACGTGACTGAGGCAGAGGCCGTGATTAGTTCTTTCTTTCTTTATTTGTTTACTATATTTTTCGTTTCCTGTATTTTCATTTCCCTTGTATTTCCCTCTCGCATTCTTTCAAATCAGTGGGGACACTGATTGAGATAGTGTGGGAGCGGAGCGTTTATTTCTCGTTCCCTTGTACTTTCAATTCAGTAATTTCAATTCAAACATTTTCCCATTTTAGCAAATAAAAGCTCTTTTATATATCTTCTTCCGTTACACAAATTTCCCCACTTTATTCGACATAAACAAAATTTTTTCAGTCGTTCCTCAAAAGCATCACGAGAATGCGCCAAAGTTCAAACCAAGTTTTGAAACTCCGAGACGAAAATTCTAACAAAACCAGTACCGTCCTGACACCTTAGACCTCCGGTTTATGCGAGTCGGTTTCACTACCTACGTGTACCAAAGTTTCAAGTTTCTACGCAAACTCAGCCCCAAGTAGTTTATACAAGCAGTCAGCACCATCCTAAACATTTCTAAGCGAGCGACCAATGCGAATAAGTGAATGATCTCTAAAAAGATGAAAAATCATGAAAAGAAAGCCATATAGCCCAAGTATAGAGACATGTTCCCTCTAAGTTAGGTGCTCCTCACCCGAGCATTTAGCCCAACGGTACAAAAACTCATTGAAAAATCAATAGTAGAAGCTTATGAGCAATGAAAAGATCAAAACAACAATGAGATCATATTCACTAACAGGTTGACTTGCCATGAAAGTGTATGGATAACGGGCTTAATGTGATTGCGCTAGAACAAACAGGGTAAACTTGACGCAAGAACCTTGATACCAAGCTGCAGTAGCGTGATTGGGACCGATTTGCATAAAAAGGAGACCTCCGAAGACTTATAGTCCAGTGTCGTCACCGTACTCGTTTTGTTCCTATTTAGAATCCCGATTTTTCCCAACTTTCTGAACGAGGAAGCTGCCTCGTGCTTGCCGACTTTTATTCTTCCTGTTTTTACTTGAGGACAAGCAAAGATTCAAGCTTAGGGGAGTTTGATAACGTGAAATCGTATATATATATTGACGTATAATTCAACTAATATTTGACTGGTTTCAATCCGATTTCGGGTTTTTTCCATGTTATTTGTCTGATATTTTGCAGGTATTTGAAGATCATGTCCAAACAAAGAAATATGAAGAAAAGAAGCAATTACAGATGAAATATGGACGAAAACCAGATGAAAACAACATGAAAAATAGCAGATGCGGATTTTGCTAATGTGACGACCGTCACACATCCATGACGACCGTCACACATCCATGACGACCGTCACACGGGTGACGACCGTCACACACCATGACGACTGTCATGCAGGCAAAAACACAAAACTTCATTTAACGTGCAAAAACCAGTTCCAAGTCCCAAAATAATGGACCACTACTCCATAATTTTTCTGACTCCAAGTCCACCTTCTGCAAATTAAAACCGTTAGCATTTCACCTCTATAAAAGGGGAAGGAGGGGAGCTGAGAAAGAGATCCGCATTCAGATAACGAAGTGCTGCCCAAATATTTTCCAGAGCAAATTTAGTTTCAGTCTTGTCTTTTTGTTTTCCTTTCCTTTTTCCTGTATTCCATTTCTGCAATATTCATTTGTGCGCTCTATTGGTTTGAAGACACAATCCTGCCGACATCGTTGGGATTTGGCCAAAAGCCAATTGGATACGTTACAGGTTTTTATTATTTCGTTAATTGTAACTTTAATTCCCAACGGTATGAATGTTCTAAATTTCTGCTTTTATTTACGCTTTACTTATTCCAAATCCATGTCTAACTAAACCAGAGTAATCGGTATGTAATAATAATTCAGACGGGATTTGATAATAACCGGTTAAAACCTTTCTTTTTCAAAAGTTGTTTATGACCTGAGTGTTTAAACTTATTTCCTGAATAATCGTTCGTCGCAACAGCGAGAACTTATTTAAAAGTAGTTTCGCCACGACAGCGGGAAATTAATTAAGGTACGAACCAACAAGCGACAGCTGCGGCTAGGACCAGATAGTAAACACTAGGCATTTGCTTTAATAACAGCGAAAGCACTTTAAAATAGATTAGAACTTAGAGATTTCCAAAAAGCGATTTTAACCCCGAACGGGATAGCGACAGCATACGTTCCGCCTTAAAGTTGCGACTAGCGTCAACAACCATCGTGAGACGAAGGTCTTTAGATCACTATTTTTCTTCTTAAATAAATTCTGAAAATATTTTATATACCGGTAACTTGTCAAATCCCCGAAGAACATAATTATTGCATATCGATTCGCGTAATTATAATTTAAGTAACGCTTTTAGTTCCCTTTAGTAATAGCAATTATTCCCTTAAACATTATCTACCTAGCTAAACATAGTAACTCCCGAGAACACTAGTTTGATTACGAGTCCTTGTGGGATCGATATCTTTTATTACTACGCGATAGACTGTGCACTTGCAGTTAAGTTGTATTAGACATAGAAAGTCGCGATCATACATCATAACCTAAGCAAAGGTAATAGACTAGAAATGGGAGATCACCTACTACCAAACACGATAGCCTAAGTAGGGGTGTCTGGCTCATAAACGTGTGTTACATACTACCAAACACATGGTAGCCTAAGCAAAGGTATTTGACCAAAAAGACATGGTATATTACCTACTATCAAACATATGATAGCCTAAGCAGAGGTAATAACCAAAATAAGCCTCCATGATTGAAATATGATTTAACTTATTCTTTAACTAAATGATTCATCTAAAAAGGGTAAATAAACCTCCCCACGCTTCAAGGTTGTATGCCATGAACGGGTCTCAGTTTCTTCTTTAATCAAGTCTTCCACTTGAAAAGGGTGAAATACACCTCCTCACACTTCAAGGTTGTATGTCATAAGCGGGTCTCAGTTTCTTCTTTAATCAAGTCTTCCACTTGAAAAGGGTAAAATAAACCTCCCCCACACTTCAAGGTTGTATGCCATGAACGGGTCTCAGTTTCTTCTTTAACCAAGTCTTCCACTTGAAAAGGGTAAAATGAACCTCCCCACGCTTCAAGGTTGTATGCCATGAGCGGGTCTCAATTTCTTTTTTAATCAAGTCTTCCACTTGAAAAGGGTAAAATAAACCTCTCCGCGCTTCAAGGTTGTATGCCATGAACGGGTCTCAGATTCTTCTTTAATCAAGTTTTCCACTTGAAAAGGGTAAAATAAACCTCCCAAAGCCTCAAGGTTGTATGCCATGAACGGGTCTCAATTTCTTCTTTAATCAAGTATTCCACTTGAAAAGAGTAAAATAAACCTCCCCACACTTCAAGGTTGCATGTTGTAAACGGGTCTCAGTTTTTTCTTTAATCAAGTATTCCACTTGAAAAGGGTAAAATAAACCTCCCCTCGTATCAAGGTTGTATGCAATGAACGAGTCTCAGTTTCTTCTTTGAAAAGGGTAAAATAAACCTTCCCTCGCTTCACGGTTGTATGCCATGAACGGGTCTCAGTTTCTTCTTTGAAAAGGGTAAAATAAACCTCCCCTCACTTCAAGGTTGTATGCCATGAACGGATCTCAGTTTCTTCTTTGAAAAAGGGTAAAATAAACCTCCCCTCGCTTCAAGGTTGTACGCCATGAATGAGTCTCAGTTTCTTTTTTGAAAAGGGTAAAATAAACCTCCCTCCGCTTCAAGGTTGTATGCCATGAACGGGTCTCAGTTTCTTCTTGAATCAAGTATTCCACCTGAAAAGGGTAAAATAAACCTCCCCTCGTCTCGGGTCATAAGCCACGAACAAGTCTTAGTTTCTTCCTGGAATGGTGAATACTTATGGGAGAGTATCTTCACAGGGGATTGGAATTTCACTAGAGATCTACGACTTCCAAGGGAATCCATAACTTAATGGAGATTAGGAAATATCATCGGGGATCTTCAAAAGAGATGCAGGCCGGTTGATTTGTAAAACAGGTCTTCTCAAATAAAGAGAAAGATCAATTGTAAGAATCTTCACCAAATTTCTCGAAGAGATGCCCTTTGATGGAAACAAGTTGAATAATGGACTCACTGGGGAGAACATCACTGAGGAGAAGTATTACTGTAATTTGAAGTTGTGTTGAAGTAAATGGAGTCCTTGTATCAGGAATTATCAAATAAAGAGAAACACTTGTCAATTCTTCACCAAACTTCTCTGATGGATTTTCGGAGAGATGTCATTTGATGGATGATAAGTTAATAATCTTGATAAACTCATTGGGGATAGACAAACTGTTTTGAGGAGACTGCCATTTGTCATCCAAATAGAAAACCTGAGAACGAAGTAAACTGCTCAAATAAAGAGATGCCACTTGTTGTCTGGATATAAATTGTTGAGAAAATGTTGTAACACTGCTGGAGAAATACTTTGTCTTCAATGGTGATCTTCAAATAGATTATTTCTGGGGAGAAGTGCAAAATAAATGCACGCTCAATCCAGGTTCAAAAGCTTAGAGAGACTAAAAATTGTGATTGTCAGGGACCAAAGTTCAATTCAGGAAATAACTGAAGAGAAACGGTCAAGCAAGACTCTACCCATTGAGGAATGAACTCAACTGGGGTTTATCTTTATCCAAAACTGGAAAAGAAAACTAAAGCAACCATATTCTGCGAGAATCGAACTCAGTGGGAAATTAGAAAGAATGTGCGCTTTATGCTTAAGATTGATGACTCTACTTGGAGGGAGAAGACAAATCCAGTCACTTGGGGATAAACACAACCAAAGTAAACAAATAAACAAACAAACACAAAAATGGAAAATGCATAGATGCCATGTATCCATATGAATGAATGTATGTTATGTTATGCTTATCATGACAAAACAAACAAGGAGAAGTAAATCGGAGATGAAATAAACATCTCGGCACGAATACTCGGCCAATCTTCGCAAGACAGAAGCATCACTAGGGTGAATGGAAAGTGACCGATAAATTAGCAAGCGTACTAATTATTCTGATGTAGTAATAATAGGGTTTTTCCCAGTATCGATCTCTGAGAACTGCGTGTAAATTTTAAGTACAAATTTTCTTTCAATCAAACAAAATAACCTTGGGTTTTGTTTGGGGTTTTCAAAAGGAAAAAGCAGAATGATAAAATTATTTTAACAATTAAGAGAAAACATGCTAAGGGAAGTGTATGAATTGCGTATAACGAACCCTAGAGTAAACCAATAAGACTTCTCACAAGACCTTAATTTTTATTACACCTCAAAAGTGTTTTTCTTAAATTCCTTAACTGAAAAACCTTTGATATTCTTCCTTGACCCTAATTCCTTAGCAGTCAAGGAAAGACATCAAGCAATAGTTCTGATAAAGGGTTTTTACAATCATTATAGGATATCCCTATTCCTAGGCAATATTCATTGTAATGTGTTATACAAAGTAATCGATCGGTTTTTCAGGCCAAATCCCTAATCATAAATCGTTCCCAATTTATACGATCTTTAAAAGTTTAAACGAATTGCATAACAAAATATTAAGGAATGAAACAAAATCTCATTAAGAAATGCAACAGAGGTTCATTACAACACAATTCAGGGACACTCCCCTAGCAATGGGGTGTTTAGTTATTCATAGTATTCGATAAAACAACATGACAAATAGAAACATTACAAGATTTAGGGAGTAAATTTGATCTTCAATTTCTTCCGAGCATGAAAATCTCCTTGTCCTCCCAATTCTCCAGAGCTTCAATCTTCCGTTGTATTTTCTTCGTACCAATCAAAAGTCCCCTATCTTTTGTCAAAACACATATCAAATAATCTCAATTCAAACTCAGTACCAGGGAAAAGCCCAAAATACCCTCAGGGATCACAAGTGTCAAAAATACAAGAAAAATAGGAAATGAGGTGTTTTAACCGACACGGGCCGTGTCAGGCAACACGGGCGGCCGTGTTGGCTTTCTGATATCATTTTCGCGTGATTTTTCCAAGTCCCAGGTGTCCTAACACGGGCCGTGTCACGTGACACAGGCGGCCATCTCAGGCCACTGTTTTCCACCCAAAAAAACACCTCTTCTGAGCACATCCTAACACAGGCCGTGTCACACAACACGGGCACCCGTGTCAGGCCCCTCTTATGAATCTGACTTCGACTCCAACACAAAAGTTGTAGTTCTCTCTCTTAGCTTTCCGAAGGTTTTTAGAACACCTCAAACGGATTCTCGGAACTCCAGTTATGATCGTTTTCGTGCAGACTGCTAAAGAGTTTACTTTCACAACAAAACTCTTCTGAAATCTTGCCATTTTTCCCCGGTTTTCACTCTGCTTCTCCTTTATTGTTTACCTGAACCTAGAAACAATGAAAATACCAAATCGACGCGTAAAATGTAATAAAAACAACTAAAATGCGACAAGACAAAACAAATGATTAACTAAAATAAACGGTAAAATCACATGTAAAAACCACTGATCAGAAAGCCACACATAGAATCAAAGTCTTTCTTCAAGGCTTCAAAATTTTATGGGGAAAAGAGAGCACTCCACTTGGGGATATTATATCATGACTTCACTTAAGGGATTGTCAAGATGAATCTCGCTGTTCTGTTGGGATGAGAAAGATTCACTAGGAAAGGATAAAACTCGTGATCGAAAAAACTTCATAGGGGATAAAATAAATATCCACTATGAATTAAAGTAGACTGAAAGGAATTCATTATCGGAGATGCCAGAGTTGAGGCCTCACAGGGGATAAAATAAATATCTATTTCATTAGGGGAACTCGGATTAAAGTCATAGCTGCAGATATCAGAGTTGAGACTCTATAGGAATGAAATAAACATCCACTTTTCCGGGTAAGATTGAAGTTGTAAGAAGTTTGTTGAGGAGTGAAATAACATTCACTTCACTGGGAAGGTTGAAGCCAAGGAAATTCACTGGCGGATGCTTAGGTTACCAATAGGGGAAATCTTGCACCAGACATGTCATAACTGCTTGAAGTGGAGATTCACCGGGGAATTGTCATGACTACCTATGGTAGAGAATTAATGGGGAATCATCACACCACTTGAGACAGGAGCTCTTTGGTGTATGGGTGAAGAATTTTATAAGAACAAAGTAGCTCTGCATTGATGAACTGTGTGGTGGTTGCCATTTCGAACAAAATTTGTTGTGAATGGATAAAATAATATTCAATTCTCAAATTCCCCAAGATCACATAGTTTATGAGAACAAAGTCATTCCAAGATGATTTCACATAAAACTTGGAATCCAAGATGTTCTAATATCTTCCAACTCTTGGAAAGATTTGTCGAATCTTGACGTAACTGCCTCAGATTGACTACATTCTGTATAGCTGAAACTTAAAACTTGCCCCTTAGGGATGGTTAGTCTATGAAAGGAACAACTGGGAAACAAACTTGCCCCTTGTCAGCAGAGTCTTCAAGAAACATGCCCCTGATATGATCATTCTTGGAATATTTCGCCCTTTTTTTTATCATAGTTTCAAGTCTCAAAAGATTAAGCTCATCATTATTGTTTGTATTCAAGCTTCTATGATGTCAAGAAATGTTAGCAAGCAAAACAATGTTAATTATGAAACTACTAATGCAACACACATGTTTGTCTTGAAGTTTTTGTTTATTTATTGAAAAGATATCACAATAACTTGTGACTAAATCACTAGTTAGGATAGGAAATTAATTAATTTTACAAAGCCAACACAACTTTTGAGCTTAGCTCATAGGAGTCAGGAAACGATATCTCATCGAGTATGCTTTTGAAATGGACCTTGCTTCAATTAGGTCTTTTAAAAGGTTGTATCGTGGCTTGGTTCACGGATTAAGAAACAAAGGATATAAGGCTCAAAGTTTATTTGTGCCCATCCATTCTTCATGATGTTCCCTAATCCTACCTTCAGTTAACCTGACACGAGCACTCATCTCTCAAGAGGAGTTTTGATATGGTTGAGAAACCACTGAGGCTTTGGACATGGCAGTCACTCACCTTTTTGCCTTTGGTGTATGATCACACGACTTTGTTATTTATTGAGGATTTTTCCTGGTGATCCTTTTTTTTTTGCTTTTCGTGTTTCCTTTTATTATTATTTTGTTTTTATTCCCTAACTTTTGCCTGGACGGAGTCTTTGGATTTGACTTTGAAGTCCTGCGGGATGCCTCAATTTTTCCTAAGTCTCCTTCATAGGTTTTGACTTAGCGGGATTTTTCTTTTTTCTTTTTTTATTTATTTATGAACAAGTCGTGAGACTCTAAATTATTTTGCCCCTTTTGAAAGGAGTGTGACGGCCTCAGTCTTTAGATAATCGAGGGATAATCATTGTGGATTTTACTTCTAGTCTCCTAATGTGTGAGGAATATATAAAGTGGATTCTTAAATGTTCATTCCTCTCTTTTTAGAAAGTATGCGCGCTCGATCGGCTTAATTGAAAACTACACTGCCCCAGGTTAAAATTGAGGGTTTTTGTATGTAAGGAAAAGAAAACTCCTACTTCAAGGCTCAAATGGGTTAAAAAAAGGTCTATCTCCCTTATATCTCTAGTGTTTGAGGATTTGAAACAATGTCTTACATCATCAGTCGGGTTTAATTCAAAAGCATACGACCAGAGATCTTGCGTTTTCACTTTTGTCATCCTCCCTCCAATTCTCTATCAAAGAAAGAGATTGGGTAAAGTTGGCATTATAAAACATGAAAAAGCATTTTATGAGTGAATATGAATGGTTTTCTTAAAGACAAACATATTTATTGCATTAATCCTTCCAAACAAACAAGTTCTTACATGCAAATCATGCTTTTATAATCAAAGAAATAATACTTAAACCACCATGGGGGATTCTTTGGGATGGCCGACGGAGTCTTTGTTTGCACCAGATTCTTCTGTACTAAAGTAGGATATAATTCAGAATAGGCCATCGAGATCGGGTCAAACTGATCCATGTGTTGTTTACTTTTGTTATGAGATCCTCCATATTTCTCTCATGAAATAGCATTAGCAGCCTGTTCCTAGGCTTCTTAGAGTTGCTAGAGGCGTTAATGGGAGTCACGAAAATGGGCATTGACATGATTTCAGAAATCATGATCCTTTGATGCGGAGTCTAAGAAATACGAGGAGAAGGTTGATTTTGAGTAGCAACCAAAGTTTCAACCAAAGTAGAGAGCTTTTCCATACCAGCCCTCAAAGCAGTCACTTCCTTACAGACTTTATGGTTTTCTTGCTCAATGTTGTTTATCTGTTTTCTTTGATTGGACCGCGTATTGTATAGAGAAGTTAGCTTGTCTCCTCTGAAGGAAGAAATAATAGTGAGAACCTGGGATGTAAAGAATATAATGCTAATGACGAATGTAAATGCGCCAATGCATATGAGTTTCAAGAAACTCAAAAGTTATGTTTGCAAACACCATAAAATGAGAAACACTTTTGATAACTGAAAATCTCATTTTATTGAAGGATTACAAGATATAGTATAACTTCTAAAATCCATGGTAAAACCTATGATGTTTGTGAATAAAAGATTTGAATTCCATGAAACTTTTATGAACGTGATGTTTATGAGTGCATGTATGCTCAAACACAAGTATACACATATTCGCATATCCACATATACACGTTCAAACAAACAAATGTCGGGGTTTGAAAGTCACGAGCATGGAGCAATGGTCTACTCATCCCAAATGGTGTGGACTAAGATTTTATTGTACCTGCAGAACAATGGTTCTAAAAGGTTCCCAAAGTCATCAGTCCATCTTACGGATATTATCAATTTCCCAAATACTCGATAGTTAATAATATCCACAAGAGAACCTCTTTTGAGTGTAGTATCGCGTATCAACTATTTTAGGAATACTCCCTCATAGTCATCGCACTATTTCCTAAGTAAGCCAAGTTGAGTTAAGGGTAACTAAAGGTTCTCATTGTCACGGGCTCCTAGGTCAAAAAATAGTAAGTATTTTCACGAATACTCGTTCAACAATACTATTATCAAGAAGTCCTTAATTGAGCGGTGATCTTTCAAGTTAGCTTGGTCGGGAATCAACTCCCTATAAGCCTTCTCGAATATGTCACCTTCCTATCATAAATACACTCAATTCCAAGTGTAAGACTTATCTCACCACACAAGGATAACAACCCAAAGAGGAAACATATATATAAAATTAAACAAATATGTATAGAAATACAAAAAAAAACACAAAAAAACAAGTTAGGGGAAACCCTCGAAAGCCATTCCCCAATGAAGTCTCCATTTCTGTCGTGGTGAGAATTGGATATCAAGTTATTGATTAACTTGAATCGCAAATCGTTATTCACAACCGATCTTTAATTTATCCAAAGGAAGGGAAAAAGAGCGAATAACCCATAAATATGCAATGCAATGCAAAGCAAAAGAGAATCTAAGGTTCAGGGGTTAGTTATACCTAGGTAAGGTGCTAGCATCCTAAGTATCTATAGTACTCTACAAGAACCTCTTGTTTTATTGTGTTATTTTTTATTTGTTTGCTAAAGGTGAAAGGGTAAAAAGAGACCTAAGGTGTTATTCCTAAGTATGCTCGCCAAGACATCGCATCTCGTGCCTACGTATCCTGACGAGAATGTAATCAGAGCATTTGTAATTCCCCTCAATAAGGGTGAGTAACTCTTGACTATGGTCAAGGTTCTAGGGGGAATAGGTAAGTGTCTATGGCAGAACACCTACATAGAGTTAAGAAACTCTAAACTTAAGGTTAGGTTGAAAGGGAGGTAAGTGTTTTTATTAAGGTTTCCGAAACAGATTAGAAATATGATTAAAGTATTTTTATATTTTTGAGAAAAGAAAGAGATTTTAGTTATAAGAAAAAAATACTCAATAAAATATTAAGGTTTTAACTTGCATGATGGAGATTGCAAAATGAAACTGACTTATGAGGAAAGTAACCACTTGACATTGGATCAAGGATTTAAGAAAAAGTTAGGTCGATTCCTAGTCCCTAAGGATGCTCCTAGTAAATGAAACCACAACCAAAGAAAAAGTGTAAGTGTATGCATGAGGTTGATGGTGATTCTAAAAAGCATTCGACTTACAAGTTAGGGTATGACTTGATATATGAATCAAGAATGTTTTGGGTTTGGTTGGCGATCATAGAAACAATCGACTTACAAAGGTGTTTTGAAAAAGGGCTCAATATTGAATCGAGAATTAGTATGAAAATGGTTTGAGCGTGTAAGTGGGAGATGTATAAAACATTAAAATATAATCTATTGTACCCCAAAATTTGACCAACCTTTTTTTACTTTTGACTTGGCTTATGTTTCATTTTCATTTAGCATTTGCATTTTGCATATCATTGGTTCTTAACAGGGGATCAATAGTTGTTGTGCCATTCAAGAAGAGAGCTTCTTTGTTCAAGCTAAAGAAAGGGCATCATGTGCAAGCCATCAGGGTTTCATTACCATCAGGATTGGGTTTTAAAGCTCCTTGAGAGGAGAGGTTTGTGTATGGGTGTCACCTCCTATCTTGAGGATCATCAGAGGGTCATCAGAGGTTCATGAGGGCATTTAACTGGATAAATAATGTTTTAAAATTTCAATGGGCCTATTTAGGGTTCTTTATGGAGTTTGTGTAGTCATTCAATTCATTTGCAAAATCCTCAGTCAAAGGATGTGGAGCTAAGGTTTCATCTGATCAACCCAAAGTCAACTGTGGACTTGAAAGGGTTCAAGACTTGGTTCTAGGTCATTGAGACATGGGAAGTCATCCCAAAGCATCTAGTATGTCATTTTAAGGTCAAATAAAAGTTATTCATGAGTTCAAGGAGTTGCTAAATTAGGGTTGCAGATGATTTCAGTGTAAAATCCCCTTCTTTAGTGCCTAACTTCAAGGACAAGTTTCCCTATGATGCAAGCTCAATATCACTTTCATGTAAACATGGGACTTGTTGATTATCTTTCAAGATTTCTTTTGAGTACAAGAAATCATCCATTGAGTTTGTAAATCTCAAGTTATGGTGTCAGCAAGTTGGTGTCCTCAGATGAAGAGAATTTTGGTCAACTCAAAGTCAACTCACTTCCAAAGCATTTTTGACATGGAACCAAGTTTCTCCTCACTTTCATGAAAACACGAAATTTGTTCCTCATGATCTTATATTTCCAAAAAGTCCTAGAAGTCCTCATTCTCATGTGTACATCTCAAGTTATGGTCTTCATAAGGCAAGGGTATTTTGGGAAAGTTCATTATAGGTCATTTTCTTCAATGGTCAATTCCATGAACTTGGAGACCTCAAATCCAATTTTGTGCCACATGAATGTTGTGTCACATTGATTCAACTTCATCATGAGCTTGATTTCCATGAGATTTAATGGATTATGTGATCATGTGGACCATTTTTAAGGTGAAAATTGAACTTTTAGACATGGTTTGGCTTTCTTCATTTACAAGTCACCCAAATGACTTTGTTTTTGAATTTTTTTATACTATAATGTCATAAAATATTGGCTTTGTTAATCTTTACCACTTTTGGACCAACAAAGATCATGTTATGTACCACTTTTTCACATTTTACATCTTGAAAAGTCATGACTTGAAACTTGGTACAAACTCTTGCTACATGAACCAAATCCATACCATTGATTTCTACACATCCCATTTTCCATTTTTGCTAACCAAAGAGAAATGTTTGCTGTTGAACCCGTGTGTGGTGTGAAATGTAATTTTTTGGCAAAGATTTGAAATCACATAATACAGCCAACATGGGCCTGCATGATCACTACAAATCCCTCATATAAGAACTCAGATACTTGCCCTAATGCTCAGTGAGTGTATTGGCTGCGTGAGAGAGCTCCTCCATTCAAAAATTCCTCAAACTTTCATTGCTTCGAATCTGGAATTTCCTAAGATTTTTCTCCAAGTATTGGATAGAATCATCATTAGTGAAGATCAAGGAAGGATTTGGAAGGCTTAAATTGAAGCTTGCTTGCAGATTAAAGGGTCAACAGAACCTCTCCGTTAAGTACTTTTCTTCAACTTAAAACCATCATTCTAGGCACAATTTTAAGGGCATTATTGGTGCATCTGAATACCTACCTTTGGTAGGCAATGTTTGACTGGTTTTTCATCATGTTTGATGCATTTTCAGTTAATATGTTGAAAAATCATGGCTGGATTTCATGCTTGTTTAAGAGGCTTTTTGTAAAATGATTGATGGATTCGTGTTCCTTGCAATGATAGCTTTCAAATGGTACCAGATTTATAGATTTTTATTGAGATCTGACCTCTGATCTCCGACGAGCTGGCCAGAGAAGACGACCAGAGCCCTAGCTCCGGCATGTGGTCTGTTTTCTGATCAAGGCTGAGTTGGCTTGTGTTTTAATATTTGACCCATGAGGTGTTTCGCCCTGATTCGTTTGACCATGTTCACATGCGCGTTTGACTCCATGTCTAATTAATGAAACGCTGAGTTTCATTAACTCAGCTGCCATTTGATAATTAGTCTTAGCTGTTTTATTATTCACACCTCCACTATTTTGGGCCCAGACGTGTTGTTCATGAGTTCAGTTCAAATGATTTTGCTGCTTTCACCCCCTTTGGCTTTTGTTTATTTTTATTTCATTTTTATTTCTAGCTTTCACTTGATTATTTTAAAAATAGTTCTTTAATTCATAAAATTCCCAAAAAATATTTTCTTGATAGTTTGAAATGTCATTTAATTTTCCATAGTGTTTATTTTTCATTTATTTTTCTATTTTAATTGGAATTTAAAAGTCAAAGTGTTTTATGGTGTGTACCCTAACTTAATCATGGCCATTGACCTTCATTCAAATACCCCCCATGATCAAACTTTTTTCCCACTTAGGTGATGGATTGAAGGAGTTTTGAGGGCTGGTTTGAGTCATTATTGATCAATTTTCATTTAGTTTTGCTTTGACTTTTGTTGACCCTCGACAAGCCCTCGATAAGGTGGAATACCATGCTTTTGAATTTTATTTGGTGGTGCCTTAAGCAAGCTCTTTTCTTGGGCTTTTGATTCATGTTTTCCACTTGTTTTATCTTGGTTTGGGATTTATTGAGCTTTCCTTCTATTTTTGGTGAATCTTGCAAGTCAAGTTATTTTTATGGTTGTTTACACATGCTAGTTTGACTTAGTTCTTTGGGATATGATTTCAAGTGATCCCGTATGCATATTGTAATCCTTGTTACATTATTCTAACATGCTTAAGGTGATGTTTTGCTTGTCTTGGGTCATTTACATGTGTAACTTGCATTGCAAGTCACCTTTGAATCATGTTTTTCCACTTGTCTTAAGTGTTGAGATTGTGTTAGAACTTGGTTTCTTTCACTTGCCATGATCTTACTTGTGCTTTCCATCTTGTTTTAAGTTTGATTTGAGCCTTTTCTCTTGTTGATTCACCTCTGCCCCATGTCGGTTTGACCATTGTTCATGATAATTTGGTGTCTTTTGTTTACACTTTGAGTTTGTCATGAGCATTGTTGGTTGCCTTGCATTGTTTGCTTGCTTCTCCTTGTATGATCAAAGATGAATGTTTGGTTAAGATAACCTTGATGTGGTTGCTTCCCTATCCTCTTTCTCCCATCATTTCTTTGATCATGGTTCTTTACTTTTGTTTTATGATTAGTATTTTTCCTTGATGATTGATGTTTGGTGGTTGTAGGAGTTTCACTTCTCCTATTTCATCTCATCTCTTGTTGACTTGTTTAAGTCTCTTGTTCGTGTTTGAGTCTCATTTTGTTGTTAAGTCTTTGTTGCATATTTGCATACTTGCATTCCATGTTTGCATTTCATCTTGCTTTGACTTGTTTAAGTCACTTTCATCTCTCATCTCTCTTCATGTGTGATTGAATTGCTATGTGTTTACTTGTGCTCTTTTGCCATGATCCCTTAGGATTCCTAGTCCCTCTGTTTAAGATGGTAGTAAGAGAGACATTAGGCTTTCAATACTTTGCATGATAACATTAGGTAGTTCCCCTTTCAATCCCAATTTTAGGAACACATTGCATGATAACATTAGGGTTGATCAGTTCCCCTTAGAATTTGTGTTTTCTCTTATCATCTCATAACTTCATAAGACATTTAATAAAGGTTAACACTTGTTGTACGCTACGAGCCTTAAGTACTTGAGGAATGATGAGTGTGGGGCCTCCTCTCACCTTGTCTAGAGTGTTTAGCGTATGCCCTTTGGGTGATATGTGACGCATTCGCTCTCAAGTCATAGTCTTTAGTGCAACATGAGTTTCAAATTTAACTCAATTCACTTCTTCTCATAAAAAACACAAACAAAAAGATCAAACCTTTTCATCCTTCGGGATTTGTTTCAAATTTAATTTTCAGAAAGAGTGTGTTAAGTTTTTGTTCTACCGCAAACAGGCATCGTCCGTAACTACTAGAACGGATACTTAACCCTACTCATTAAAACACTTGAACCAACCAGTGGTCGTGTCAGCCCGAACTACGTTTGCTCTGACTTCTCATACCAGATGAGGATACGTAGGCACAAGACGACGATGTCTTGGTGAGCAACCTTTCCCCCTTTCACCCGAAGTTTTTCGAACTACGTTGACTCTGACTTTCCCATTGTACGAGGGAATACATAGGCATAGGGCGACAATGTCCTATCAAGTCTGTTTAGACAGCAAGTGTGGATCCCGTTAAGTACAACGGGCGTGAGGGGTGCTCATACCTTCCCATTGCGTAACCGACTCCCGAACCCAAGATTTGGTTGCGATGACCTTGTCTTCTCCCTTTTCATCAGTTTTTCTTCGATTGTTTCCTTTTCCTTTCTTTGGGATAAATAACGTTCGGTGGCGACTCTTCTATCTAGTTTGTCGGCCCTTTTTCGCAGTGATGTGACACAATTAAGATGAAAGCGATAAAATTATTACACTTAATGGGAACGGGGAACATTTTGTCGGATGGGGATGAAATGAAAAGATTATAAGTAAACCCAATTAAAGAAATTAGCGCAAGAACGAAAATAAAATGAGCTCGTTGGTTTTGACTTGAGAAAAAGTGTCTCGACGTTGGATCGAGTATTTATTATTTATGTTTTTAAAAGAGTTGATTTTATATTTTTGTTGTTGTATTTTTATCTATTATTCAATTAATTATCTTTTTTAGCTAATGGAAAATAAAAGCAATAATGATAATTAAATAATCACAAACAAAACAAATAAATAATAAAATTAAACAATCCACATAAAGCTATATAAACAAAGTAAAAGAAAATCAATCACAAATATTAAGATAAAATGCTTGTTATATTTTTTTTATAAAATTTTGTCATTTTTTTATTTTAAAAAGGTTTTGTTTTGATAAAAAGACCAAAGAAAGATTTCTAAACACCTAACATATCAATAAAAAGATTTCTTAAAACTAAAACAAACAAAATCAATAAAAAGTTTTTATGAACATAAAACGAAAGGGATGAGAGAAAGCTACCACAAACATAGGCTGAACAGTGTCGAATGTGTGCATGATTGCGGATGTTTCGATTTATTATTTAGAGACTTTCATGGTACTTTACGAATTTTTTATGAGCATGAAAGAAAAATGAATTTGTTGTTGTTACTCATGGGCTTGTGTGAAGATGAAGTATGACCTCTCTTTTATTTTTTTATTTTGTTTTAACGTGTGTGTGTGTGTGTGTGTGTGTGTGTGTGTGTGTGAGAGAGAGAGAGAGAGAGAGAGAGAGAGAGAGAGAGAGAGAGAGAGAGAGAGAGAGAGAGAGAGAGAGAGAGAGAGAGAGAGAGAGAGAGAGAGAGAGAGAGAGAATGATGGGACAGTGGTTTTTTTTGTGTCCTTGTTTGATTTTTCTAATGCATATACATAACACTAGAAAATAGACAAGAATGATAATAACAATTAACACAATGTTTTTTTGTTTTTTATAATAAGACACGAATAAAAAGAATTAAAAATCATGTTTTTGTATTTTTTTTATGATAAGGCAAGAATAAAAAGAATTAAAAATCATGTTTTTTGTGTTTTTTGTGTTTTTTATGATAAGACAAAAATAAAAAGAATTAAAAATTATGTTTTTGTGTTTTTTTATGATAAGATAAGAATAAAAAGAATTAAAAAAATTTATTTTTGCGTTTATTAAAAAGAAAATATTAATAAACAAATCAAAAATATAATTAATTAATAAAAATAAAAATTTACATTAAATATCTAAATGAATTAAATGATTATTTAAATAAAAATGATTAAAAACGAATTAAAAAGTCGGGCAAAAAAGTGCTCGAAAAAATAAAATGAACACACCAAAATAATCAGCACGAAATAAACATATTGAAAAAATATAGCGTTTGGTCAGATTTTGAAATAAATTTTACCCGCTAAAAAGGCTTAAACTGACCAAAAAAACGTTCAAAAGATGGTCGAAAAATTTAAATGAGCACGCCAAGTTAAACTATGCGAAACGTAGATTAATATCACTTACGTTTACAGGCTTGATCTTGAAATTTTTTGTCCACTGGTTTTACACATAGTTTATTTTTATTTGATCAATTCGACTGTAATCCTAACAAGTTTATTCCAGCTGATAAATTGGATATTATGCATGATAAAATGCGTGATATGCTATGCAGATGATGCAAAACGAAAAACAGAATCTCAGGGTCAAAAATTAGGGTATGACATTTGCTTGATGCTTTACTTCTTGTTTTGCTTCTTTTTTGGATTCATCTGATTAAGCATGGTTTGGTTTGCTTTACTTTGGTGTTTGTATGCACATCTTGGATGTGGTTTGGATTTGGGAGGCACCAATGATATGTTGACATGAGGTGTGTTTGTCCAACTTGCTTGGGTTTGACCTTTTGTTTTTCTTTATACATCTTTCCTGTTCATCTTCTTCTTCTCTCTCTTTGAGACTTCTTCTATTTTTGGTTTCATCTGTGATTGAACTGGATATTGTTTACTTGTGCTTGCTCACATGATCCCTTAGGATTCCTAGTCCTTTTGTTTAAGATAGGAGTAGGAGAGACATTAGGCTTTCAATCCTCTGCATGATAACAATTAGGATAGTCCCCCCTTATCTCAACTTTAGGTTCATATTTTGTATGATAACAGTAGGTAGATTTCCCTTTCATCTCAACCTTAGGATCATTTTGTATGATAACATTATGGTTTTCAGTTTCCCTTTAGTGTTTGCTTGTGTCTTCTCTTCTCATCTCAAACTTCTCTAAGACACTTAATAAAGAATGGAAAACCTTGTACGTTACGAGCCTTAAGTACATGGGGAATGTGAGTGGGGGTTTCTCCTAACTTGTCTAAAGTGTTTAGTGTATGCCCTTTGGGCGATATGCGATGCGTTCGCTTCTATGTCATAGTCTTTAGTGTAACGTGAGTCTCAAACTAACTCAATTCACTTCACTAAAACTAACAAACCAAATTCAAACCTTTTTATCCTTCGGGATTGCTCTTCAAATCATTTTCAGAAAAGAATGTGTTACTTTCTCGTTCTACCGCAAATAGACATCGTCCCTAACTGCTGGAATGGGAACTTAACGTCACTCATAAAAAACACTTAACCTACCTGTGGTTTTGTTTCCCGAACTATGTTTGCTCTGATTTCTCATACCAGATGAGGATACGTAGGCACAAGACGACGATGTCTTGGTGAGCAACCTTCCCCCCATCACCTGTAGTTTCTCGAACTACGTGGACTCTGACTTTCCCATTGCACTAGGGAATACGTAGGCATAGAGCGGCGATGTCCTATCGAGTCTCTTCCTTTCCTTGTCCCCGGTTTAGCAGTATTTTTTTAGATAACTTACCCCCTTTTTTAGACAACAAGTGTGGATCCCGTTAAGTACAATGGACGTGAGAGGTGCTCATACCTTCCCCTTGCGTAATCGACTCCCGAACCCAAGATTTGGTTGCAATGACCTTGTCTTCTCCCGTTCTTTTAGGTTTTCTTCGATCGTTTCCTTTCCCTCTCTTTGGGATAAATAATGTTTGGTGGCGACTCTTCTGTTTATTTTCTGCCGACCCTTTTCCCAATTCTGACACTTTGGTGTTCCTTCAGAGAAGCTCTTAGGTTTCATTGTTAGCTGAAGCTAGCAGGACTATACCTGAGTGAGTTGTGCACTCAAAGATACAACAGAGTCACCACCGAACTTTACTTAGTCCCAAAGGACAGGGAAAATATCGATAAACCCCAAGGGAAGAGAAACGGGAAAGGGGGTCGGTTATGCGAAAGGAAGGTACTAGCATCTTAAGCATCTGTCGTACCCGACGAGAACCATTTTGCTTGCTTCTAGGCTTGGATGAGTTATCTATCTAAAGGCTTCTAGATAAAAAAAAGGAAGGAAAGAAAAGAAAGAAAAATAAAGAAAGGAAAGTGCTCACGAAGGATTGGGGTCCTCGTGCCGACGTACCCTCATAGTGTAATGAGGAAGTTAGAGCTCCGTAGTTCAAGGAACTAAGAAAAAGAAGAAGATTCGGACGGACCATAGAGATAGAAGAATGAAAGAAGATAGAGGAAGGTGGATCGCCAAGATTTCGCAATATTGTGCCTACGTACCCTGATAGTGCAATGAGGAAGTCAGAGCCTACATAGTTCAGGGAACTAACACTAAAAGAGAAAAGGGAAAGAGACGGCATTAAAGCCAAGAACCAAAACAGAAAGCAAGACCCAACTGGAGAATGCAAAAGGATTGGTGTCAACACCCAGAAAGAAGACGAAAGAAAACTCTGCTAAGGAACGGAGAAGCGAAGAAAGCACTCTGTCGGGGAATTCAGATGAAAAGTGATGACTCCACTAGGGAGAAAACAAAAGAATGGCGATGTGGTCGGGGAAGAAAGGAGTAAAGGACAAGAATTAAAATAAAGGTAAGATCCACGGGGGACTCAGTGCATTAATTGTAAGCAGTGATTAACCAAATAAAGATAAGAGTAAAACTTTATGGGAAGAGCAAAAAGGTTGATGTCAACAAGCGGACTGTGACGAACCAAGCGAAAGAGAGTATTACACCAAAGGGAGGTGTTTGACTCTGAGGGGAAATTGGTATATTAGCTGATAAACAGTGGTTAACTGGAAGGAGAAAGGAACTGGTTTTAATCGATAAATGGTGATCAACCAAGAGACGGGTGTAGAACCAAGCAAAGTTTGTGATCCAAAGAACGGAACATTGACTAAACAAATAGCACTTGGCCAAAGGAAAGGGGTATTCGAACCGAACAAAGGTTACTAACCCAAAGCTGGCAGTGTTTGAACCAAAGAAGTGTCGCTAACTCCAGGGGTTTGGTGCTTAACATACGGACTATGATTAACCGAAAAGAATGAGTGATTAACTCAAAAGAAACTCAGCATCTTAACAGACATGCTGTAGTTAGCTGAGAAGAAGAGTGATTGGTTCATACAGGCGGACTGTGATTGACCAAAAGGCGGGTGATTAACCAAGAGAAGGTGATTAACCCAAAGAAAAAGTTGGTTTTAACGGACAGACCATGATCAACCAAAGATCGGGTGATTAGCTGGAAGAAGGCGATTAACCCAAAGTAAAAGATGGTATTAACAGATGGGCTGTGATTAATTGAGGAAAACTGACTGGTGTTTAATTGACAGTCATTTCTTAACCAAGCAATAAGGAGAGAGAATCAAGAGAAGGTTGCGAACTCTGATGGGGATTAGGTTTTAACAGGATGATTGTGTAAATCAAAGAAGCAAGACTGACTTTGCTGGGGAAGAAGAGAATTGGCTTTATCCAAAGAATGGTTGAATAGCCAAGGAAAGAAGTGATTACAAATATCTGGGGAACCAAGAATGAATTGGACTCAAGAGAAAAGAGTGTTGAATTGAAAGCAGGAAGTTACTTCCAAAATGGAGATAAGGGTGCAAGTGATCAAGGATCGACTCGAATGGAGAAATCAGGGATACCACAGTAAGGAGATAGAGGCGACTATTCTAGGCACAGGGTCATTCATCCCCTACCCAAAATAGTCAGAATGAGTGTAGGAATTCTCCACTCTCATTCCTTCTCTAACACCAAAGTGCGGTGCGAGAAACGAAACGGGCAGTACAACGGTGCCAAGTTTGTATAGTGCTCCAATGTGTTGCAAATCTTCAACTACATGGGGGAAAAGAGAGGACCAAGCACTAGAAGATCCAAAGGAGAAGAAAAAGGAAGGACCGACTAATCGAAACAAAGTTTCGATTAATCCATCAAAAGGGGAAGATGCTAACAATTTTCCAAAGGGATGAAAAATCGTTGAAGCAAATGATGAGTTATTGATTATACAAGATTAAGTTCATTCCCATAAGGAACAAACTTAATGCAAACATGAATGGAAGTGTAAAACAGTACCAAATGCAATTTAGTATGCATCACAAAATCATGTAGCATGTGATCAAAGAATGTGCAAGAACGTTCATGATCCTACAATGTCAAAAATGCAAATAATCGAGAATCAAAAAATCGCACATTGAAAGTTTGCATATATGCCTCAAGAGAAAGTTAAACAACTCAAAAAAAATATTCACAAATGTCAAGCATATCGAGCCACAGAAGTTACATAAGGAAAGAATAGCAAACAAGCTTGATAATGGGCAAAAATAGCATTTTGTCACTGTTTTAACCGGTTACCATATGCAGGTAACCAGTTACCTGCTTAAATTTGCAAAAACACGTGAAAATTGTGCAGGGTAACTGGTTACCACTGTGACAGTGGCAAAAACAGCTTTTTGAAAAATTACTTTCAGCAACCAAAAGACTTATCCGAACCTCCGCGTGCCATGATTAACACTTGAGCGTGAAAAATGAAGTTCAAAATCACTTAGGCATCAACTAAACATCAATTAAAAGAATCAAACATGAAGATCAAAGATCAAACAATCACATGATCAATCAACAGTGAAAATGATCAAACTACATCGTAAATGTGGGAAAGTTATCAAAACAGTAAATCAAGTGTGAATTACCAACCTACAAGGCAGAGGATTACCTTGGTGATTGTTGCTATTGATATGTGATGAGAATTAAACAAAGAAAACTAGAGAAATCCAAGCTTGAGATCCAATCGTAGCGAAATCGACAAAAATGCGATAAATGCTCCAGAATACCGATTTGCACCGAAGAAGCTTGAGATGATTACTTGAATTGGAGAAGAATCTACTGTAAATCCAGAAATCCAAGTAAGAATATGGTGGAATGAGGTTTAGCTTAAGAGAATAACATTTTCGATTTGAAGATTGTTACACTCTAATGGTGGAAATTGAGCTTTTGTGAGGGTTTTTTAGAGAGGATGAAGATGAATGTGAAAATGTTGTAGAAAATTCAGAGAGAATGTGAGAGAATTGAGAGTGAAGAATGTAGAAATTGAGAAAATGATTGAACCCCCTTGTGAAATGGTGGTGATTTGCTTATATAGAGTTTTGCTTCGGAGTTGCTAGGTTCGGAGTGAGCTTTGGATGCAGCCTTGGAACTAGCCTTGGAGTTAGTTAGTCTCAAATCACTGAGTTGGAGGTTAACTTTGTTAGTTAGGTAGTTGAATCGGTAACCATCCCAATGCAAACTTGAATCTAAGGGCTCACATGCTTGGGAATGAAGCAACATGGTGGTCTTAATCCAAATTGATGTATTGGAGCAAATGCCTTGAAGTGTTTAGAAAAGTCTTGAATTATCTAGAGATGTCTAGAATGTTCCACATAATGCTAGAACAATTTAGACCCCCAAAATGTAGAGTGAAAGTTATTGTCATAGAAAATGCCGCAAAAACTGCATTTTTACATAGGGTAACCTGCTACCCTACTTTACCTAGAAAAGTGGTAACCGGTTACCACAAGCAAAACTTGCATATTTGCTTGAAAATGGTGTTGTGGCCATGGTTCCAATTTTCGACCTTTTGCTTTGATGAGTAGGCATAGAAATCTTCATTTTGTGCTTGTTTTAGTGATGTGATATCTTTGAGAGGATGTAATTAATCGGGCTTGCAAAACCTGAATATCCCTGCAACAAAAATCACAGAGAAAAAGTGCAAATGCGTATGCCAATGATGCGAATGCACATGCTTATGCAAAAGGCAAGAGGAGGTCAAATTTCGGGTTACGACATTAGCCAAAAGGGTGTTGAGGTGGAACCTGATAAGGTTAAAGCCATACAAGAGATATCAGCCCCAACTACAGAAAAGCAGGTCAGAGGTTTCTTAGGACGTCGAAATTACATCTCTTGGTTTATCTCGAATATGACAGCCATTTGTGGACTAATTTTCAAGCTTCTTATAAAGGATAAGGGTTGTGTTTGGACTGATGATTATCATAAAGCATTCGACAATATCAAGGAGTACCTTATTGAGCCTCCTATTTTGATCCCTCCATTTGAAAGAAGGCCCTTGATCGTGTATTTGACCATTCTGGAATATTCCATGGGGTGCATACTCGATCAGCAAGACGAGACAGGAAAGAAAGAGCACGCCATATACTATTTGAGTAAGAAATTAACTAACTGTGAGTCTCGATACACAATGCTAGAGAAAACCCGTTGCGCCTTAGCTTGGGCTACACGACATTTGCGTCAGTATATGCTAAATCATACCACTTGGCTGATATCTAAAATGGACCCAATTAAATACATTTTTGAGAAACCTGCTTTGACAAGAAGAATTGCCAGATGGCAAATGTTATTGTTTGAGTATGACATTGAATACCACCCTCAGAAGGCTATTATGGGGAGTATTTTGGCTGATCACTTAGCTCATCAACCTATTGAAGACCACCAGTCCATTGAGGATGATTTCCCTAATGAAGATGTGATGTATTTAAAGATGAAGGATTGTGAAGAGTCATTGCCAGATGAAGGGCCTGAGCCAGAATCCCAGTGGGGTTTGATTTATGATGGTGTCGTCAACACCTTTGGGAAAGGAATTGGGGTAATCATTGTGACTCCTCATGGATCTCATATCCCATTTACTTCTAGATTGACTTTCAAATGTACAAAAAATGAAGTCGAGTATGTGGCATGCATTGTTGGCCTTGAAGAGTTAATTGATTTGAGAATCAAGAATTTGGATGTATATGGTGATTCTGGTTTGGTGATCTACCAAATCAAAGGAGAGTGGGAAAGTCGTCAAGATAATTTTCTTCCATACAGAGATTATGGAAGAAGACTGGTTTCTTTCTTCAATAGAGTGAAATTCCATCATATTCCTCGTGACGAGAATAGAATGGCAGATGCTTTAGAAACTTTGGCTTCTATGATTGTAGTGAATCGATGGAATGATTATCCCAACATTGATGTTATGCGTCTTGACAGACCCACTTATGTGTTTTCAATATAAGAGGTTGATGATGTTAAACCTTGGTATCATGATATTGAATTATTTCTCCGCAAACAAGAATACCCGGATGGGGCATCCAATAAGGATAAGAAGACATTAAAGAGATTGGCTAGTAATTTCCTTCTGAATAATGATGTGCTACAAGAGGAATTTTGACATGGTCCTGCTAAGATGTGTTGATAAGAGTGAAGCAGACATATCGATGACTGAAATTCATGAAGGATCCTTTGGCACTCATTCCAATAGACATGCTATGGCAAAAAAAACTCTTAAGGATAGACTACTATTGGATAGCGATGGAGTCTGATTGTTACAAGTTTGCTAAGAAGTGCCACAAATGTCAAATATACACCGACAAAACTTATGTACCGCCAACTCTTCTTAATGTTATCTTGTCTCCATGGTCGTTCTCCATGTGGGGCATTGATATGATTGGCATGATAGAGCCACAAGCTTCTAATGGACATCACTTTATTTTGGTGGCAATTGATTACTTTACCAAGTGAGTTGAAGCAGCTTCGTATGCGAATGTCACCAGACAAGTAATGGTTAAATTCATCAAGAACTAGCTTATTTGCCGTTATGGTGTCCCAAGTAAAATCATCATCGATAATGGGTCAAATTTGAATAACATAATGATAAAGGAGTTGTGTGAGAAGTTCAAGATTGAACATTATAACTCTTCTCCTTACCGGCCAAAGATGAATGAGTTTGTCAAGGCGGCGAACAAGAACATAAAGAAGATCATTCAGAAAATGGTTGCCACCTGCAAGGACTAGCATGAGATGCTCTTATTTTCTTTGCATAGGTATCATACTTTAGTAGGCACATCAGCAGGGGAAACTCTCTTTTCACTTGTTTATGGTATGGAGGTTGTACTCCCGGTAGAAGTTAAGATCCCTTCCATGCGAGTTCTGAAGGAGGAAAAGCTCTCAGAGGCTGAATGGTGTCAAAGCATATATGACCAGCTGAACTTAATTGGAGAGAAGAGGATGAATGCTTTATGCCATGGTCAGTTGTACCAGCAAAGAATGAAGAAAGCTTTTGACAAAAAGGTTCGACCTCAGGAATTCAGAGAAGGTGACCTTGTGCTTAAGAAAATCCAATATTTCCTCACTGATTCTAGGGGTAAGTGGACTCCTAACTATGATGGTCCATACGTTGTTAAGAAGGTCTTCTCAGGAGGCGCTTTGATGTTAGAAACTATGGATGGGGAGAAGATCACTCGTCTTGTGAATATTGATGCAATCAAAAAGTACCATGCCTAAAAAAATAAAAAATAAAATAAAGTCTCTCCTCCAAGCGGTGTGATGATTCCCCGATGTGATGATTCCCCGATGTGATGACGTCATCTTCAAGCGGTGTGATGATTCCCCGATGAGTCTCTCCTCCAAGCAATTATGGCAGACGGATGCGAGAACTCCCCAGTGGTGATCTAAGAATTCCCCAGTGAATTTCTTTGGTTTCAACCTTCCCAGTAAAGTGAATGCTACTTCACTCCTCAGTGGATTTCTCACAATTTCAATCTTCCCTAGAGAAGTGGATGTTTATTTCATCCCCATGAAATCTCAGCTCTGATATCTATAGCTTCTATGGTGATCTAAGCTTCCTCATTGAGATGGATATTTATTTTATCCCTTATGAGGCCCCAGCTCTGGTGTCTCCGAAATTCTCATTCAGGTTTTCAATTCGTAGTGGATATTTATTTTATCCCTATGAAGTCTCTCCAATCATGAGTTCGAACCTTTCCCAGTGGATCTTTCTTATCCCCAACAGAGTCACCGAGTTCATTTTAACAATTCCCTAAGTGAAGTCATGATGTAATATCCCCAAGTGGAATGCTCTCTTTTCCTCAAAGAAGTTTGAAGCCTTGAAGCAGGACATGGTTCCATATGTGGCTTCCCATTCATCCCTAGTGATGTTCTTATCTTGTGAAGATTGGCCAAGTATCCTTGTCGAGATGTTTATTTCATCTCTGATTTACTTCTCCTGTTTTTGTTTGTCAGCATAAGCATAACATTACATACATTCATTCATACATATATACATGGCATATGCGCATTTCACATTTTTGCTTGTTGTTTTTCATTCACTTTGGCTGCATTTATCCCCAAGTGATTTGGTTTGTCTTCTCTTTTCAAGTAGAGTCGTCAGCCTTAAGCAGAAAATGTACATCCTTTCTAGTTCCCCACTGAGTTTGGCCCTCGTGGAAGATGGTTGCTTTAGTTTAATTTTCTATTTTTAGATAAAGATAAATCCCCAATTGAGTCCGTTCCTCAACGGATAGAGTCTTGCTTGACCATTTCTCTTCAGTTATTTCCTGAATTGAACTTTGGTCCCTGACAATCAATTTTGAATCTCTCTAGGCTTTTGAACCCGGATTGAGCGTGCATTTATTTTTCACTTTGTATCCCAAGAAGAATCTATTTGAAGATGACCGTGGAAGACAAATTCTTTTCTCTAGCGATGTTGTTACAATATTTTCTTGGAATTTATACCCAAGCAACAAGTAGAAGCCTCTTTTATTTGAGCAACTTGTTTTGGTCTCAGGTTTTCTATCTGGATGGCAAAGGGAAGTCTCTTTCCAAGACGGGTTGTCTATCCCCAATAGATTATCAAGATTATTAACTTGTTCCTCCATCAAATGGCATCTCTTCGGAAATTCGTCAGAGAAGTTTGTTGAAGACTTTACAAGTGTTTCTCTTTATTTGAGAATTCCTGATACAAGATTTTATTTGCTTCAATGCAATTTCAAACTACAACAATGTTGCTCCTTAGTGATGTTCTCCCCAGTGAGCCAATTATTCAATTTACTCCCATCAAGTGGCATCTTTCCAAGAAATTTAGTGAAGATTCATATGCTTTTCTCTTTATTTGAGAAGACATGCTTTACAAATTAACCTACCTGCATCTCCTTTGAAGATCCCCGATGAAACTTCCTAATCTCCAATAAGTTATGGATTCCCGCTAAAGTCATAGATCTCCAATGAAGTTCCAATCCCCTGTGAAGATACTCTCCCATAAGTATTTACCATTCCAGAAAGAAACTGGGACCAATCTATGGCTTATGACCCGAGACGAGGGGAGTTTTATTTTACCATTTTCAAGTGGAATACTTGATTAAAGAAGAAACTGAGACCAGTATGTGGCTTACGACCCGAGGCGAGGGGAGGTTTATTTTATCCTTTTCAAGTGGAATACTTGTTTAAAAAAGAAAATGAGATCAGTCTTTGGTTTATGACCCGAGACGAGGGGAGGTTTATTTTACCCTTTTCAAGTGGAATACTTGATTAAAGAAGAAACTGAGACTAGTCTACGGCTTATGACCTGAGACGAGGGGAGGTTTATTTTACCCTTTTCAAGTGGAATACTTGATTAAAGAAGAAACTGAGACCAGTCCTTGGCTTATGACCCGAGACGAGGGGAGGTTTATTTTCCCCTTTTCAAGTGGAAAACTTGATTAAAGAAGAAACTGAGACCAGTCTGTGGCTTACGACCCGAGACGAGGGGAGGTTTATTATTTTTTACCCTTTTCAAGTGGAATACTTAATTAAAGAAGAAACTGAGACCAGATCGTGGCTTACACCCGAGACAAGGGGAGGTTTATTTTTACCATTTTCAAGTGTAAGGCTTGATCAAAGAAAAAATTGAGACTCGTTTGTGGCTTATGGTCCGAAACGCGGGGAGATTTATTACCTCTGCAAATGTATTATCCCATCATTACAACTAAATAATTTTCTCATGAAAATTTACTTCTTAGAGCTACCCTGCATAGTCTCATTCCCAGTAGTAGTTAGTTGGCTCTTCCTCTTGAAATTGTCCTTTTATGTTCCCTAGTGGATTTGTAATCTTTTCTCGTATAAGTTTTCTCCAGTGGCATTTATTCCCCACAGAGTCTTTGTCTTGCATTCATATCATTTCATACCATTTTAAGCATTTTGTGGTATCTTAGGGCCATAAATTGTGCATGTTTGTATTTAAGTCTCTCTTATCTTGTAGAGACGAAGATTTCAATCTTCATGTCTCCGGATAGAATAAATTTAAATAGGGGCATTTGTCACACTCTAATTTTTAACCCTAAGATCTCACCTCTTTGTGCATCATCTTGCATAACACTTCTAGGTCAACCATACATGCATGGCTAACCAAGTCTTTATGCTTTGTTTTATTTGTTTGTTCACTGATGAATTAGGGTTTACTTCAAAGGGACATCAAGGGTTAGTCAGTCAAATTTTGAGTGTACCATCAACCAAGTACACTAGACTCAAGTGAATACTCATTCTCATAAATACCTCAAGATATGACTAGTTAGTTCTGATTTAGAATGGTTCTAGGGTTTTCTATTGGGTCATTTTCCTCGATATTTCTCAAAATTTCCAGTGTATACTCCCGAAGAAAGTCAAGGTGTTGAGTGTGGTCATGTGGAAACCGGCTAGGTTTTTTTTTTTTGTGTGGCAAGACGAATTTCAAGTTGTATCCTTATTTTCAAAAATTTCTTAAAGCATGGCTCTTGTATCAAGTTCAATTTTGGACCGTGAAAATAACAAAGATCAAGATTCATTCAAAAGGGACTTTGTTTTTATCCGTAAGGTTAGATCATGATTTGTTCCTTTTAATCTTCAGGAAAAGAGATTCATGATTGTCCTGTTGATTAGTTTATGAGCAACATGCTTGGAAGTAATGAAGTTTAGGTGAAAGAAAATCTCTTGATTCAGAGAAGCTCAAATTAAAACTCAAGACTCATGAAAACTCAAATTGATTCATTTACAAAGTTTAAAACTATGATTGAATTTGCTCGGGTTGCAATATTCAAAAGTCTTCAGATAAAAATACTAGACGTGATTCATATGTCACCATGATCCACTCACCAAGTTACAAATTCAATTTAAAAAAATATAAAAGTCTCATGTCTTTACAAAATTCAAAACAATTCCAAAATGCAAAGAACAAGTTATCATTCTAATTCATTCAAGATTTACAAATCATTTCCTAAGGGTGAGATTAAAAGGCTCAAATCATATAAAAGTCTTTTTCTTTCAAGTTCTTTCACATAAGAAGATTTCAAGTCCTTTCCACATTCCAAATTCATACAATCTTACAAAATCCCTAAGTTCACAAAATCCAAATCCTAAACTCCTTGCTAGCTCCATTCTCCGGGTCATTCCCATACTTCAATCTCCATGCTATCATGACTACAAGGTTTAGAAAAACCAAAGGTCAGTCCTGCATACGAAATCAAGATAAATGAAAATGCCACCAAGTTTACTTTACCACTAAAAATCCAACAATTTCCCATGTAAGTTTGTTTATGCTAATTGGAAAGAAGATGAATGACAAACCAACCATGAACATAAAGAAAAGAAAAGGGAATCAAGGATTGCTTACAGTATGAACACCTTCTTGAATGTTTTGACAGCACACATACATGAAGTAAGCGACATGTTGCCAAGATTTCCTGCTAGCAGTTCTAGGACACAAGGAAATCCAATTGGATTTGTTCCTAAGATATCAGCTCGAGAGAAAATATTAAAAAGACCAGCTTGACTTACTTCAGCAATTTAAGATGAATTTTCTCACTGTTTCGATACGGATATACGGTTCCCGCGTCAATGTTTCTGTTGCCTCTCTGTTGTTATAAAGTTGATGTGCAACTGACAATGTTCTCGTCCTTGTTAGTGCCTCAGTAGTGTGTGAAGTTCGCATAAATGACGTTCCCGATGATGGAGCAATCAAGATCAGATTGTGGTCATTGCTTCTGCAATTCCTATTGAACACCAATAACTTAAATAAAATGACAGTTTACAATTGGAGCTGCAGTAGTCGTGAAAATAACAAATACTGAATCATCACATTCAAGACCATTTCATTTCCTTTCCAAAACAATATACAAATATAATAATTCATTCATTAATCGTGTTCCAGACAGGATCAAAGATAATTCCAAAAAATAAATGGAGCATTCATGAGGATTACAATAGACAGGGGACAATCATCCTCTCCTTTCTAAAACAGAAATCAAAACATGTTCATTAGAGAATTCAAGACAAAATCCTTTACATGGCCTATAAAAACTCACAAGGAGATCATAGATACACAAAGAAAAGAAGCATCAATAGCAACATTACGTAAGAAGGAATAACAGAAACAACAACGCGCAAAGGCAGCATAAACGATTTCATAGAGAGAAAAAAGAAGGCACAAACAACAAAGACACACAAAAAAGGAGTAAAGAGAATCATACCTTTGTCGTCGCCAGATTCATTTTTCTTCAGGTAACGACTTCTCCATGCTTTTATTTTGTTTGCCTTGACCCGTGTATGCTACGCTTGATTGTCCTTAAGTCACTTTTAATTGTTGATTGCTGCTTGATTTGGAGATTAATAAGTTAGGGTTTTGATACTCTGATTTGGGATTTTGTGATTTGTGTTGAGATTTAGTGGAATTTGAGAGTAGATTCGTGTTTGGGAGGTGTGATTTAGGGTAGAAAGAGGGGTTTGATCGGATTCTAGAATGTCCACGGCGGCCCCGCCGTGAAAATTCATGTGAGCCGCCGCGTTTGATCTATGTTTCTGGGTCATGGGTTGTGTTTGTTGTTGTTTGAGAGAGAGAGAGAGAGAGAGAGAGAGAGAGAGAGAGAGAGAGAGAGAGAGAGAGAGAGAGAGAGAGAGAGAGAGAGAGAGAGAGAGAGAGAGAGAGAGAGAGAGAGAGAGAGAGAGAGAGAGAGAGAGAGAGAGAGAGAGAGAGAGAGAGAGAGAGAGAGAGAGAGAGAGAGAGAGAGAGAGAGAGTGATGAAAGGAATAGCAGTGAGAGAGAAAAGTTAACGGAGAAAGAGAGAGAAAGATATGATAGGAGAAAATGTATTTTGTTTTGAGTTTATGTGATTCTGGAGAATCCTATGCGTGCACCCTCACGCGCGTACCCATAGATCCAACGTGCCATATCTTCTATGCAGTTCAATTGATTTGACCGAGAGTCCAATGGACTCTCCTTCCTCAGGGCTGGTGGGCCATTGTGGATGGGCTTTGGCCCTTCTATTCAGACTCTCAGCTTTCCTGTTTGCACACCCCTGCTGTTCTATTTTCTTTAATTGTTTATTTACAATTTATTATTATTATTGTTTAATAAATAAAAATATCAAGGATGTATATATTATTAATTATTATTAACAATTCTATTTAATTTTATTAATTAAATTATGAATTAATTTTATTAAGTAAATTTATTTAATTTAGTTAACAATTTAGCGCTTTTGTTCGAATATGCGACCTTCGACTTTCATGCCTATTACTTTCATTCTTGTGTTGGTTGTACTCATGGTTTAATTACATAAGTTTTCACACTAATTGTTGGCTCTTGAACTTATATGATTGCCTATGTCCAAATCTAAGGGAGGGATTCATTGTTTGACTATATTTTCATATACATTGCATTTCTTTTGCATTTCTCTTCTACCCCTTCTGTGATTTCTATTCCCTTTTTTTAGGTTGATTACTTCAGGTGATACTTGGTTTGTTTATCCCTTAGGTTAGTTTCTCTTAGGATACTTTAACTTAGATAACTTATAGTTAGGTTTCCTTTTCCATGAGAGAATTAGATGTGAGTCATCCCTAGTTGAGATGTAATTCTCCTACCACATGACATAGTTAAGAAAGATGTAGATTTTTTTCCACTTGAGAGAGGTATGTAACATACTCGTCAATTATATATCTAAGTTGGAGCTCTTCTCTTAATGTGAAGCAAAGTTCTATTTTCCATATGTTTGTGGTGTAACGCTCGTTTTTTTTAAATTAATTATTTATGAATTGTTTGTGCACCTTTATGTGGGAGTGTGGCTGAGAGCGTGGGTGGATGTCCTTAAAGTATAGGAAACCATTTAATAAATATAGAGTTTGATAATATAATATGATTAATAATAAGGATAATTTAATAACTAGTAGTAATATTATATTACTATTATTATTATTATTATTATTATTATTATTACTATTATTATTATTATTATTATTAGTGGATGGAATAATGTGAATTAGGGAGTTATTAGAGAGGTTGTGGGGAAAGAGAGCAAACGCACGATAAATTGCTCAGAAAACCAAAATTGAGGAAAAAGGTTGAAGAGAAGGAAAAAGGAACGTGACTGTGGAGGAGTTAGGAACAGAAGAATTATCCGTCGAAAAGAACTCAAGGTAGTTGCAGAAGAGTCACCGAAGAGCTGATCGGAAGTTTAGAGTTACCCTCAATCCAAAGGTAAGGGTGGGGTTCAATTTTATAACTGTGGGTATGATCGATTTCATGTAGGGAATTGAATCATGGGGTTAATGTTCCCGTAGGTCGATAAATATTAAGGGTGAATGTTCCTATAGGTTGAGAAATATTAAGGGTTAATGTTTGTCTGTGCCTGAATTAGTGTTCTATGTCATTAGTTCTAGGTAATAATATCGGGAATCGGCGCCGACACGCGCTAATTTCCCATTAGTTGAGAAAAGGTTGTTATTATGCTCTTACTTGATTGATATGAAAATTGTAGTTGTATGATGCGTAGGAAGTTGTGATGTTTCGGTTATGGACGATTTGGTTGTAGGCTTAATGCCTTGTTGCGTAGTTGTTACGGTTGTGTTGTAGTCCATAATAGATGCATCTCATAGCATATCATCCTGGTTGGCATGTATTGGCGTTGGTTGTGCCTGTATTGGCGGCCTATAATGGCAATTAAATTGGTTGTGGAGTGCTGCTTCAAAATGGTACCACATGCATAGTTGAGTTGCATAGTTGAGTCGTATATTGTCGCGTTATTATGTGTTTGCAAGTAATGATGAGTTGCTGAATTTTCACGCTAATTGTGCATACATGAATGATGAAGTCCCTGATAGTTCGTTGTGATAATACTTGTAGAACTGCGAGAATCTTAATTGCTATGATGTAATCATGACATGACTTTTATCATGCCTTATGTTATAATTTTGATATCTCACCCTTTACGTTGTATGTTACCTCCGTTGGTGGTAATTTGCAGGTAGCTCAGAATAGAGTGTAGCTTTCCGTTTAAGGTGTTGTTGGTCGCTCTAATACGTAGCACTCTTGGGGGATGAACGATTGATTTTACTGCTTTAGTTGATTTACTTGTTGCTGAATTTTATTAAGCACTTTTCTTTAATAAATTGGTTGCTTCTGATAGTGCCAAATGTTGGTTGTGCGCACTAGACCGATGAATCGGTAGTGCTGATTTTTATAATTGGAACTAGTTGTTTTGAGACTTGATGCAAGATATGTACTTGTTGAATTTTAATGAAAAATTTAGTTGCAGACTCTTCTGGTCTTGCTTTGGTTTATTTTAAATGTTGAAAGCTAATTAGATTTCGCTGCCAAATAGATTGCCTTGTAATTGACATGCTAAGCAAGCTATTGTTGTCTGTTCATCCAAATTATGTGCTATGTATGTTACTAAATGATTTTGTTACAGGTGTGTGTGTTCTGTGTAAGTTGAAATGTGACGCCCAGTTTTTGTGAGTGTGACGATCGTCACCACTCCATCACGATCATCACGACCCTCACGGTCGTCATGATCATCACGGTCGTGACGGTTCCCTCACGATCGTCACCTATCCAATTTTCGTGCACTCTGATTGTTATTTTGTTGTTTATATGTTGGGGTTAGAATGGGGTGTTACATTAGTGGTATTAGAGCAGGTCGGTCCATCCGACCAAGTTATCGAGTCATTCGTCGTGTCTAACAATCGAGTATTGTTGTTTGTGAAATCTGACTGCTGGTTGTTGCAGTTTAAGCAAAATGGCTGGAAGGAATAATGCTGCAATTGCTGCTGCTCTTCAAGCTTTAGCTAATGCTATGGAAAATCAGTCGAATCCTGCTGGAGATGCTGGGTCTCGCAGTTTGGAAATGTTTCAGCGGGAGAATCCACATACCTTTAAGGGTAGGCACGATCCTGATGGTGCACTAGACTGGTTGAAGGAAATGGAGCGAATCTTTCGGGTGATGGATTGTACTCCAGCACAGAAGGATCGTTATGGGACTCATATGCCAGCAGTCGAAGCTAACGACTGGTGGCTAGAGACTCGTCCGGTATTGGAAGCTGCAAGTGGAGAGATCACTTGGACGGTATTCCGTAGAGAATTTCTGAAGAAGTATTACCCGGAAGATGTCTGTGGTAAGAAAGAGATTGAGTTTCTTGAACTGAAGCAGGGAGACAAATCTGTTACTGAGTATGCTGCGAAGTTCAAGGAGTTTGATAAGTTTTATCCACACTACAGCGCAGATACCGTTGAGTTCTCTAAATGTATCAAGTTTGAGAACGGATTGAAGTCTGAAATCAAGAAAGCAATCGGGTACCAAAAGATCCGTGTTTTTGATTCATTGGTTGAAAGTTGTAGGATTTATGAAGATAGCAATACTTATTACAAGCTGTTGAGGGAGAGGAGAGGCAAGTCACATCAAACTCGTGGTAAGCCTTACGACCCTTCAGTTGGCAAAGGAAAACAGAGAGCAACTGATGACAAGAAAACTAGTAGGGGAGATGCTCCTGCTGGTATTGTTTGCTATAAGTGTGGGAAACCTGGTCACAAGAGTAATGTGTGTAACTCTGGACCAGTGAGATGTTACCATTGTGGTGAGTTGGGACACGCTATTGCTGAGTGCAAACGTAAGGGAATAGTTTGTTTCAACTGTGGTGAAGAGGGACACCTGCGTGACAAGTGTCAGAAGCCTAAGAAATAAAGGATTGGTGGAAGGGTGTTCGCTCTATCTAGGACTCAGACATCCAGCGATGACAGAGTCATTGAAGGTACTTGTTTCATTAATAGTACTCATTTACTTGCTATTATTGACATTGATGCTTCTCATTGTTTTATTGATGCTGATTGTGCTGAACGTTTGGGTCTTGTGTTATCTCACATGAATGGGGAGATGTTAGTTGAGACTCCAGCTAGGGGATCAGTGACTACATCTCTGGTATGTTTGAAATGTCCTCTGTCAATGTTTGATAGAGATTTCCTGGTTGACTTAGTCTGTTTGCCACTAATTGGGATAGACGTAATTTTAGGTATGAACTGGTTAGAGTATAATTGCATTCATATTAATTGCTTTGATAAGTCGGTGAGGTTTTCTACTCCTGAGGAGGAGGGAGCCCGTTTAGTAACTACAAAACAGATGAGGCAGATATTGCTAGAAGATGCTCAGGTGTTTGCGTTGATGGCATCATTATCCATTGAGAATCAAGCGATAATTAATGAGTTGGAAGTTGTTCGTGATTTTCCTGAAGTGTTTCCAGATGAAGTTCCTCCGGAACGAGAAGTTGAATTTTCTATTGACCTTGTACCTGGTACCAGACCTGTGTCTATGGCACCGTACAGGATGTCTGCATCTGAATTGGTTGAGTTGAAGAAACAGTTGGAAGACTTACTTGAGAAGAAGTTCGTTAGACCGAGTGTGTCGCCGTGGGGAGCTCCGGTATTATTAGTAAAGAAGAAAGATGGCAGTATGAGGTTGTGTATTGATTACCGACAACTGAACAAGGTGACAATTAAGAATAAATATCCGCTCCCAAGAATTGATGACTTGATGGGTCGGTTGGTTGGTGCGCGGATGTTTAGTAAAATTGATCTGAGGTCGGGGTATCACCAAATTAAGGTAAAAGATGAGGATGTCCAGAAGACTGCATTCAGAACCAGATATGGACACTATGAGTATACGGTAATGCCTTTTGGTGTTACTAATGCGCCGAGAGTTTTTATGGAATACACGAACCGTATCTTTCATGACTATTTGGATCGGTTTGTGGTAGTATTCATTGATGATATATTAATTTATTCTAATTCTAAGGAGGAGCATGTGGAGCACCTGAGATTAGTACTCCAAGTTTTGAAAGAAAGGAAGTTGTATGCGAAACTGTCGAAGTGTGACTTCTGGTTGGAAGAGGTTAGCTTTCTGGGTCATGTTATATCAGGTAGTGGAATTGTTGTAGACCCATCTAAGGTCGATGCGGTGTTGCAATGGGAAACTTCAAAGTCGGCAACTGAGATTAGAAGCTTTTTGGGACTTGCTGGTTATTACCGAAGGTTTATTGAAGGTTTTTCTAAGTTGGCCCTTTCGTTAACTAAGTTGACTGGTAAAGGGAAAAGTTTTGCGTGGGATGCTCAATGCAAAATAGGTTTTCTAGAGTTAAAGAAGAGGTTGACGTTGGCTCCGGTGCTGACCTTGCCTAACCCAAAGGAACCTTTTGTGGTATACTGTGACGCTTCTAAGTTTGGTTTGGGAGGTATACTCATGCAGAGTAACAAAGTAGTTGCTTATGCGTCAAGACAGTTGAGAATCCATGAGAAGAATTATCCTAAACACGATTTAGAACTTGTTGTTGTTGTTTTTGTGCTGAAGATTTGGAGACATTATCTGTATGGTTCGAGATTCGAAGTGTTCAGTGACCATAGGAGTTTGAAGTACTTGTTTGATCAAAAGGAACTGAACATGAGACAACGAAGGTGGTTAGTGTCGCACCCTAATTTTTGACCTTAAGGTCCCACATCCTTCGTTTTTTTACTTTTGTACGCATATTTATTATAACTAACTAGTGTGTGCAGCTGCAGTAATTTCAAGTGGAGATAACTTTCATGCTCACTAATAAAAATTATTAAGAGGATTCCAGGATAGTTGAGAAATCTCAAGGGGACTTCAAGAACAGGATAGCATGACAGTTTGATTATTGAGGATACTCGGAAGCGAGTTATGACACAAAATGTGGAGTTGTGATCAAGGGATGAAGAATAAATGGTGTTTTCTTTGGCAAGACCATGATTTCTTTGTAGTGCATACAAGGAGCAAATTTCCACGCAAGGCAGTTGTTTTCTTTACAAGGTGTTACAGGGCGTATTAACTTAAGGAACATGAATATAATCACCGTTGTTCATAACTTTTCCCAAGAATGCATTTTAATCGGAAATAGGCAAAATATCAATGTGGAATGGTTTCATTTTAACGCCAAGTTATTACATAATTCAAGGCATTACACAAGAAGGACACCTCCTTAATCAAGGGTTCTTATCCCTCAAAGTGCACTTAATATTGAAAAAAAACACTCAATTGAAGTCAAGCTTAAAGCTTTTGAAGAAGAATAAAAAAACTTGCTTTAACCGTACAATACTAAAGCCATACGAGTATGTCGACAAGAAGAAGCACCCTATACAAAAACCTATGCTTCAGTAATAAACACATATGGAAAATTACATCAATAGCATGGAATAGCTCGCCGGATTGTTCCTCATTAGAGGACTCAACGCTTTAACAGTAGTGTTGCACCCCAAAATTTGCCCAAACTTTTCTTAACTTGGTTTATGTTTCATTTCATTTCTTTCTAGCATTTGCATTGCATAGCATAGTTCATTGAATAGGGGATCAAGAGTTTGTACACATGAAGAGGAGTATATTCAGAGTATTGAGCCTAAACAAGGGGTGGTACTCAAGTTTGGATGGTCATCAGGTCATCAGGAAATGGACATTGGTCTTATGAAGAAAGGATGGATGTATGTGGGTCAGTTCCTAACTTGGAGGCCAATTCAAGATAATCAGAGGTTTGTGAATTCATGGTTATGGATATAAGAGGTTGAGAGAGCTCATTGAGTACCTTTAAGGTCATGGTGGATCTCATCCAAGTGTTTGTGCCAAGTGTGAAGAGTTGCAGTTGAAGGTGTTGCAATTAGGGTTTTCATCTGGCTAGTTCTCAGTTAACTGTACAGTTGAAGGAGATTAAAACTCAATTCAAGGTCTCTATGGTCATGGTATGTTGTGTTAAGACATATGAGACATAATTTCAAGTTTAATTCATCAAGGGTTAAGTGTATGAGAAGTTACTAAATTAGGGTTTTCAGGGTAAAATCCCCTATTTAGTGCCTGACTTCAAGACCACCTATCTCAAGATACAAGTTTCATCTCAGCTTTTGACCAACATGGAACTTGTAGAGCATGTTCTCAGCTTTAATTTGAGTACTAGAAGTCCTTGATTGGATTTATAGAACTCAAGTTATGGTCCAGACAAGTTACAGGTCATCTGAGAGATGTGATTTTGGTCAACAAAAGTCAACCAACTTCCAAGCCATTTTTGACCTAGAAGGAATTTTCTCCTTAACTTTTGGCCAACATGCAAGTTGTAGGTCTTGATCTTAGCTTTCCAAATTGTACTAGAAGTCTTTCATCTGATTTGTAGAACTCAAGTTATGAGGTTTACAGGTTAGGGGTATTTTGGGAAAGTAAGATTACAAGTCATAAAATTATAGGTCCATTTCACCAACTTGCACACTTCAAATGAAGATTTTTCCAACATCAAATGTGCTCCAAACGGTGTCAATTGGTCAATAAAACATTGATAAGTCATGGATTTGGCTTAGAATGAAGAATTGGTATTTGGATTTTCATGGAAGGAAGCTTAAAAGGGCAAATTTGTAATTAATTCATTTTTAATCATTTTTGTGCAAGTGAATACATATTTTGAGTGGAAATAATATTTTAAAATTATTGGCAATTTCAGAATTTGAATTTGATGCCATTTTCATGGACATTTCCAAGCTTACTTCACCATGAAGTTACACAATCAAAAACAACCATTGGATTGGAAAGAAGGGTTGAATCTTGACCATTCATACTCCATACACTCCCAGCAGTTGAATTGAGCCATTTTGGAGCCAAGCAAATTCCATTTTCGTTCACTTCCATATTCAAAAAGTGGAGAAAATTTGAATTTTAGTTTGGGCTCTAAGGCATGAAATTGGGCCTCATTTTGATTCAAATCCATCACATATAACATTTCCAACCTTCACAAATGCTGAGATTTCGAAATTGGAGGGAGATTGCTCAAGAACAACTTTGAAAAAGTGGTGAAAACTCAAAATTTGAATTCTCATATTTACTCCATTTCAAGGCGAATTGAAGGTTGCAAAAGCTTTATTGTGGATCATTGAACATGTTTGGATCGTTTTCTTCAAGCTTTAGCACCTGTTTAAGGCTCAGTGGAAGTTCTCCACTAGGTAACTTTAATTCAACCTTACACTCTCAATATGCCATGATTTTTTGCCATTTTTGTTGCATTGTGATCCTTGAAGCATGTAGATCGTTTATGGATCATAATTGTTTGCGTTTGTGATGATTGATTTTATGAGCTCCAAACTTGCTTGATTCGGTTTGATCAATTCTTGAGGTGTTTTGCTTAGATTTTTATGGATCTATAACCTACATAACATGAGGATGATGTTAGGATAAAATTATTTGAGTTTTGATGAACTTTTGTTTTTGTGCACCGAGCTTGTTGTTCACTTTTCTCTTTAATGGTGAGGAATTAATGAAAACTAAGGATAGATATGAGATCCTTGTTCCGAGGAGATGAATTTGCATCTAAAGAATATTGAAAACGGTGGATTTTTACGGAAGTTGTGTTGTTAGGAGGAGGTCGTGGCCGCCGGCGGTGGAGGAGAGGACGGCCGGATTTTCGCCGGCGCCGGTGAGAGTGAGTTGGAGAAGACGCATGTTAGCCGTTCGATCGAGTGGGGTATGCGCACGGACAGTTGAGATCGTGCCTTACCGTGTTCATTTTGGTCTTGTATGCATGTGATAGAAACTCCAATTCATTAATTGACATGGCATTGTTTGGACCACTTGATTTGCATATTGTTGATCCAACGCTTCTCACTGCATGACTATGGTGCACCTTGGTTGACTAATCACATTTAATTTTCAGAATTTATTTTATTTTGTTTTTTATGTTGGGCTTAAGGACTACACGCTTTTGACACCCCCAGGGAGGCCCAGTCCAGATTTTGCACTTGATTTGTTTGCTATTTGTCACATTGTTTTGTCATTTAAATAGTATTTTCGTTTTAAATTCTGCTTTGTATACTGTTTCATTTTAATTCAAATAAAATAGTTCCAATATCCTAAAAATTCCCCAAAAATATTTTTCGTGAACTTTGAGATGTCTAGTATTTTCTGGATATTTTTATTTTATTTTTTTATTTTATTTTCTATTTTAAAATGAATTAAATATTGGGACTGTTTTAGTTGAATTAAATTGAGATATTGTTTGTTCTTAAAATTGTTTCTCTCATTTCTTTTTGGTTCAATGATTGAAAATCATTCCTCATGTTCACCATGAGTTGAGTGGTTTTTGAGGACCATTTTGCCCCTGGTTGTTGACTTTTGAGTTGACTTTTGTGGCTTTTCTTTTTGCCTTTGGTTCTCCCATTTCAAAGTGGTACCTCCTAATGAGTTTGTTCTTTTGAGGGTGCTTTGAGGGGATATTTGGCTTGTTCTTGTGGCCTCTGTTTGCCAACATGTTTAGCTTGTTTGTGCATTTTATTTGGTAATTTTTGAGCTATTTTCCTATTTTTGAGATACCTTGCAAGTTAGGTCATCCCATATGGAAGCTCACACAAGTACATGACCTAGTTGGATTGGAAATGACCTTTGTGGATCCAATAAGCTCTCAACTCTTTTTGTTTCACATTAGACATATTGAGCTTGTTGTAGGTTCATTTTTAGGTCAAAATTATGTTCATTGCTTGTTGAATTGTGCCTTTCTTTTTGTGCTTCCAACTTGAACTCTTATGAGACACATGCTTGTTTCCTTCATGTTATTGCTTGCATTTCTTTTTATCTTGCTTTGATATTGATTGTGAGCTTTCTACTCTTCATCTCCCTTATGTCCGATGACCTTGGAGTGTCATTTAAGGTGGCTTGGTCCCTCCTTTGGAGGTATTTGAAGCATACCTACAATGATGAATCCTTGATGACACTTTTGGTGTTTCTTTTTGTTTGATAAGTGATACTTATGGTTGAGGACCTATTATGGGGTCCTTGCTTCCCTCATTTGATCTCCCATCCTCACTTGGCTTTGGTGTTTGATTTCCCTTTCATTTGGTTTGATTTTATTGGTGTGGTTGATGTTGCTTGACTTATGTCATTCCATCCCACTTTTTGGTGCATCTTTGTGAAGTTTACTTGTGTTTATCTAATGTTCTTCTTGTGAACTTCTTCTTCTTCTCTTTTCTTGCATTTCCATATGCATGCTTGGTTGAGATGAGCTTGTGGTGGCTACTGCCCCACACTATTTTCCTCCCACTATCATTCTATGTGTTGCATTTTGTTTGCGTTCTCATTTCCATATGCATTTCTTATTCTTCTTCTTGCTTTTCTTTGCCATGTTCCCCATAAGTCCTCTCTTGAGGTTATGATAGACATTAGGTGCCTAACTATGCATGATAACATTAGGTAGTTCCCTTTTCAAACTCAACTTTAGGTGCACTTTGCATGATAACTTTTAGGATTGATTAGTTTTCCATTAGTGTTCCTTCTTCTCTTCTCATCTTCAAACACTCATAAAACAATTAATAAAGAATGACAAGTGTAGCACGCTACGAGCCTTAGGCTATTTGAGAAATGGTAATTGAGGGGCCTCCTCTCAAGGACCTAGAGTATTTAGTGTGCACCCTTTGGGTGATATGCGACGCATTCACTCTTAGGTCATAGTCTCTAGTGCGACATGAGTTGCAAATCAAATTCAAAACACTTCTTCTCTTAAAAAACACAAAAAACAATTCAAACTCTTTTTCACCCTTTGGGGTTCTTAATCAAGGAAAATATTTTCATAAACAAGAGTTTCATTAACTCTTAGTTCTACCGCAAACGGTAACGCCTAAGTCTCCAAAGGTCGAGCTGCATACACCAACTGCTAGAACTATCTGTTAACCCTACTCGGGCCAAAAAAACTGTTGAACCAACCTGTGGTCCTTTGAGCCCGAACTACGTTTACTCTGATCTTTCGTACCAGATGAAAGTACGTAGGCATAAGACACAATGTCTTGGAGAGCAACCTTCCCCCCTTCTTTAGCCGTAGTTAGGCGAACTACGTTGACTCTGACTTTCCCATTTCACGAGGGAGTATGTAGGCACAGGGCGGCGATGCTCTACCGAGTCAGTTCCTTTTTTCTTTTTCTTTTGTCCTTAAGCCTTTAGCTAGATAGTATCAACACACCCTTTTAAATAGACAACAATGCGTGGATCCCGTCGAGTACGACGGACGTGAGGGGTGCTAATACCTTCCCCTTGCGTAACCGACTCTCGAACCCAGACATGGTTGCGATGAACTTATCTTTTCCTTTTTATTTAGGTTTTTGCGATCGTTTCCTTTCCCTCTCTTTGGGATAAATAACGAAAGTGGCGACTCTTTTGTTTTTTTCCGCCGGTTGTTTTTCGCAGTTCCGACAGCTGGCGACTCTGCTAGGGAAAGTGATGGTTCCCTATGCGAGTCTCGCCTTGGATTTTCTTCCTAGCTGTCTGGGTCATCCCCAGCAGCTGGAGACTCTGCTGGGGATCTGGTTCCCTATGCGAGTCAATCCTAGCGCTTGTGTGTTTATCTTTGGGTGTTGTATATATGTACTTTATTTACTTTCCCGCATTTATTTTCCGCATCATATATCATTACTGTTGTGTTTAGGGATGGGATGTTCTATTGAGTGATAAGTCGGACCTGGGCTTGAGTATACACCTAGCTTTAGTAGTGGAGATTAGTGGTGGGTGTGCTTGCTTTGCTTGTACTAGCTCACCACGAAATTCATGCTCGGACGAGATTCTCTTAGACAACTTTCTTTCTGGCCCTTTGGGCTCGAGGGAATTTTGGATTTGAGGGTTGTCGACTCTGGGAACCGATCATCTGTGAGTCAGTTAAGTGAGGCCTCTTCAGGAGACGATGATGCCAAACCAGAAATGGTGAACGTATCATCATTTCTTGAAAGTCTGTGACGCTGACAAACACATAGGATGCCATACCGTATTAGTGAATAGGTCCATACCTGTGAGTGGGACTGGGGTCATGCAGGAAACTTTTACCTTCAAATTACCCGGTCTTGTCTGCAGTTTGAATCTGGATTGTTGGTATCAGTTGGTTTCTATCGGTGCAGTGCTATGTTCTTGCTGAAGCAGAGCTTTGATCTTCCTCAGTCTACAGCACATCGGTCTTGATCCCTTGTGTGTGCATTAGTATTTTTCATTTAGCATTGTTTGCATTTGCATTTCATTTTTGCATATCCATCCTCAGCCGGAACAGGGAGCTTACCCGTCTTTTGTCTGATTCGTCAGTTGATTTCTTGACATTCATATTGGATTTGAGTTAGCTTTTGAAGAATCATGAACTCAGGAGGGCAGAACTTGGTTGTGACGAGGGCAGAGTTTGAATTGATGAAGAATCAGTTGAGTCAACTCGTGGAAGCCATGTCAGCTATGACTAAAGGAGAGGCCAGTATTCAGAAGACCCCAGTGAACAATGTTGCTCGAGCTCATCCCGTGCCGATTCCTGTTGAAGAGCATCCCATTGCCAGAGATGGAGATTCTTCTTCTCTCCATGACACGGACTATCAGAGTTTCACTTTCTCTGTGCCAGATTCTCAGAGGACTGTTCTAAAGGCTAATGCTGAAGACCCGCAAACTGTTGAATTTATGGGAAAATGTCAGCTGTTGAAGGAAAAGCTTGATACCTTGATGAGTCAGAATACTCTTGATTTGAATGCTGCGAGCATGCGTTTGGTACCCGGTCTGGTGATGCCTCAGAAGTTCAAAATGCCGAATTTTGAGAAGTTCAAAGGAGATAGTTATCCGAAGCAGCATTTGGTGATGTTCTGCAGAAGAATGACTTCACATGTCCATAATGATCAGCTTATGATTCACTGTTTTCAAGACAGTCTGAGTGGGGCATCGTTGAGTTGGTATATGCAGTTGGAGAGTGGTTGCATCAAATCATGGTCAGATCTAGCCAGTGCCTTTGTGAAGCAGTATGACTACAATATCAATATGGCTCCTAGTCGCATGCAGCTACATGAATTATCTCAGGCGGAGAATGAATCCTTTAGAGGGTATGTGAAGAGATGGAGAGAGTTAGCTGCTCGTGTTCAACCACCGCTTCAGGATAGATAGTTAGTGGACATCTTCTTGGGTACTCTAAAAGGCCATTACTTTGACAAGTTGATCAGTGGGGGAATGTCAAATTTTGCTGACTTGGTGATAATGGGTGAACGTGTTGAGAGTGGACTCAAGAATGGGAAGATTAGAGACATTCCCTTTACCTCAGTTGAGGAGAATGAGTTAGTTGTGAGTTCTCAAGATGAATGGGCGAAAGGAAGTGATCTTATTTCAGAATCTTCAGCATCTCAGGATCAGTCTTCAGACGTTTCAAGCATTCAGAGTCAACAATCTTATAGGCATCAACCGCATCAGCACGCTAGACGAAGACCCAGGAAACCCGAAAGGCAGCTTACTCAGCTACCGGTGTCGTACAGCCAGTTGTTGCCAGATTTGGTTAAAAATGGGCTGATAGTGCCAAAAGAGACTAATCCAATGATCTCGCCGTACCCTCCAGGCTTCGATGTCAATGCTCGCTGTGAGTACCATGTTGGGGCACATGGGCATTCCACGTATGATTGTAAAGTGCTTAGGAGCCAAGTTCAGACTCTGTTAGACTCTAACAATTTTTCCATCACGCCTCAGGGTATTATTCAGATTAATGATTATCCTTCATCCCACCATGAGGGCACATTAGTTCTTGTTATGGAAGGATCCTCCGAGAGTGTGTATTCTGAAGAGTTTCAAACTGAGGGCTCAGTTGAATATGTGGACAGTTGCTAGAAGGTTTCCTGTGCCGACCGCCGCATCTGTTTTCCTTGCTTGCGTGATTAGCTTCTGTTCATTATTGCTTGCTGACCATCGCCAGGCTTGTTGGTCGAGGTCACTCTGTTTGTATTCGGTTATTTCTGGATGGTGTGATATCTGTGTGTTGGTTATCCCTGTTTGGATCTTGGGTTCTTGTTGCTTTGGTGCTATTCTGATATTTCCTTGTTGCATGTTTGTTTGCATCTTGCATATTATTTTTGTGTAACAGGTACCTCAGAGTTGTTAATCTGACTTCATATACTCCACTAGTTTGTTGTAGGTTATGTAATCAGGTAGTCATAGGAATTCCCGCAAAGTCATGGAGCAAGTACAAGCAGAGCTGAGAGAAGTCAAGAACCAGATGAGGCAGTTCGTCGTGGACATGTAAGCGTTGCGCTTAGATCAGAATGCACTCAGTGAGGAAAACCGTCAGTTGAAAACTCAAGTGGGTTTAATCATGGAAGTGATAAGAAATGTGCTTAGGAAAGAAGGTGATCAAATGCCTGAGACTGCAGCAAAGATGCTTGTTTCACTTCTGTCTGTGGAGCCTATCCCAGAGCGTGACGTGTGTCAGAAATCTGCTGCACAACCGGAGGTTCCAAAGTTCCCGTGTCATCAGATGCGCCCTGTTCCTCAGGAGAATCCCAGGATTAAAAGATATGGTCAGAGGACAAAATCTCAAGACAGAATCTTCGATCAGATCCCCATGGATTATGCTCAGTTGGTGCAACTCTTGCTCCAACTTCAGTTGGTTAAGCCTCGAACTTTGGATCCACTTACTGGCCAACCACCCCCAGGCTTCGATATCAATGCTTATTGTGATTTCCACTCTGGAGGACAGGGGCACAACGTTGCAAACTGTAAAGCTTTTAAGCATAAGTTTCAAGACTTGATTGATTCAAAGACAATTGAATTCATGCCTAGCGGCATGAAGGTATCAGGCGAGTTAGCTCCCTATCGTGAAAAAGAGATGGATACTCCTTTTCCTATTCCTAAAGCTGCAGTAGGTCAAGAGTATATCCTACAATCTTTGGTGTCAGAATCTTCCTGCCCACAGTTGATGCCTGTTCCTGGGTCAAGTTTAAGGATGAAAGCGCCCGAGCAAAGAGAGTCCTCAAGAATTCAAACCCAGTCGCCGGATGTTTCTGCTGTTCAGAATCCACGACCTTTTGGGTCATCATAGCAAGATTATTGTCGCCAGATCCAGAGTAGGCCCCGCAACAACAATTTGAAGAGAAGGAGTGCTCCTCTGCGCCCGGTGCCTATATCGTACAGTCAGCTGCTGCGGTGCCTAGTTCGGAATTCTTTGGTGGAGCCTAAAGCTCTCAAACCGGTGCCAGAACCTTACCCTCCCGGGTATGATCCTAAGGCCCAATGCGGATATCATGGAGGATTCCATAGGGCATACTACTGAGGATTGCGAGGCTTTTCAAGCCAAGGTACAACATTTGATGGACTGAAGGTGTATATCTTTTCCAGGAGGAAGGTTGGTCGTACATCGCTCGTTTGACTGAATTTGAAGACTTCAAGGGCCGCATCTCCCCAAGCAGCTAATTAGTGTGAAAGTCGTTCCCAGAAGCTGACAATTTTCGTTTTATCCTGTTACTTCTTTATGTTTGTAATTTCCTTTCCTGGTTAAAGTGCAACTCATCTGTAAAACTTGTTGTTTCCGTTGATTGATATTAATGAAATGAATATGCATGTTTTGATTTAATCCATTCTTGTTCACTAATTGCTTTTTTACAGATGTTATACGCTTGTTTAAGCGGAATCCGGGGAGGATGACGAAGTTTAAAGACGCGCAAGCTTCCGAAAGTATGCTTTTGAAATAAAATCTGCTGATGATGTACATGCATTGTTTCGAATCCCAAACACCGGAGATATAAGGATGATAATCCCTTGTCAACCCCTTTGAGCCTAGTTGTAGGAGTTTCTTTTTGAAAACGAAAAACCCTCAATCTTAACCCGGGGCCGGGTAGGTGTCAGCTAATTTCGACTGAATATCCAAATTGCAATAGGAGTGTTCCCGTTCGAGGATAAATCACACCTGTATAGGTCGTGCCTAAAGAACCACAGTGGTTAAATCTTGTCGATAAGGAGTGAAACAGTCACATTATTCCACAAAGAGTCAGACAAGCCGGTGTCACATGATTTGTTCGAAGAAAAAGAATTAAAAGAAAAAGAACAAAGCCCGCTAAGTCGAATCTTGAAAAAAAAACGACTTAGGCAAAAATTAGGGCATCCCGTTGGATTGTGAAATCAAAAGAAGCTCGAAAGAGCCAGTCCAGGAAAAAGTTAGGGAAATAAAAAATGATAATGAAAAATAAGTCGTGTGATTCAGGCACCAAAAGATGAAAAGCGAGTGACTGTCACTCCAAAAAATTGGTGGTTTCCCGAACCAGCACTCCTGTCATTCAACCTCTGAGAGGTGAGCGCTAGTGTTGAATTAGCTGAGCATAGGATTGGAGAACATCACGGAGAATGGGTGGGTTAAAATAAACTTTGAGCCTTTATCCTTTCCTTGTAAACCGTGAACCTGACCAAGTTACAACCTGAAAAAGTCCTAATTGAAGCAGGTTCATTTTGAAAGCATACTTCAGTAAAGATTGCATCGAAACTGACTCCTAAAAGGATTCCTCTTACAGCGTTGTACTAATGTTGACATGTTGATATTTGATTTCACACACTTTATGTCACAATTTTTTTCAGTGAACAGTTTGGATTGTCAAAACTGTCATATGCGTTGCATTTAATATATCTTTTATGCAGGACAACTTGTTTTACTTGCGAGTAAGTGCTTGACAGCAGGAAAGTTTCCACAGTGGAAAGATTGATCAGGATAGAAGGCAGATTGCCTGAATACTCCATCGAACTGAGGCAGGTTATATCAAATGATCATGGGAGTCAACCATCCGAAAGTCAGTCAATCTGAAGCAGTCAAGTCGAGATTCGGTGAATCTCTCGCAGCTAAGAAACACTTTCCCCACATATCAGCCAATCAGGGGCAAAGTCATTGCAGACTGGGGCATGCCACCATAGGAGCGCAAAAGTTATTCCTTATCTGTGGGGCAATTAATGTGAAGCACCTCTCCGAGCTTAAAGGTGTTTAGGCAGTGCATATTAAGCCATCAGGGCATGAGATTTCAGATTTCCTTTCAAGGAGTATCCCCGCAGAGGTCCCACAGGCTGGGGCAAGATTGGAAGCGTAGGATTGGTTCCTCTCCATGTCTTCAAGAGTTGTTCAAGCAGGCTCAGCTAGTTTTCGAGTGCAAGAAGAATGTCGGGAAGTCATATTAATCAATCACCGTCAGGTTTCACCTGTCTTCCCCAGCAGAAGCCCAATCATCATTGGCACGTGTAAGCTATCCCCGGTAGAGTTCGGTTGTACTTGGCACATCTGGTTATCCCCAGCGGAGTTGGCTTCACCTTTCCAGCATTTATTTTGCTGGAATATTCTGTTGTATTCAGCTTTCCCCGGCAGTCCGAGCCTGCATTTGCATCTTTGCACATATCATTATATTTGCATCATCTTTGCATTTCATCCTCAAACGCGTAGCATTTCCATTTTGTATGGAGCATTACACCATTTTCAAACATACGCATATGCATTCGAAGCATAAGCCAGTTTCTGTCAGCCTTCCGTGGCAACTCGAATCACTCTTCGCAGTCAATGCAGGGGCATTTATCCAGCAGCTTTATTCAAACAGCTTATCGGTTTATTCGGGTTTCAGATCATCCGTCGGTTATGATTTTGTTCATCAGTCCTCTGATGATAATATCCCCAAGCAGTTTTTCTTTCCGTCATTTCCTATCGACGATGTGTTTCCCCAGCAGGTTTTCTCTCGTCTATCATTAGACGATGCGAGCCTTGTGTATGATGTTCCTCTCATCTATCATTAGACGATGTGACTTTTTTGGGATGTACGTTTCTCTCATCTATCATTAGATGATATGAGTTTTGGATATGGTTTTCTCTCGGTCTATCTTTAGACGCTGGGAGGTTTCAAGGCGATCTTTCAGATATGGTTTTCTTTCTGTTTTATTGGTTGAGGTGACATTACAAGGAGGGTTTTTCTGGCTGTCGATTCTTATTGATGTCGGGGCTCTTTGAAGAATGTTAGGATTTCCTAGTTGTTGATTCTTATTGACGACATGGCTCTTTGAAGGTGGTTTTCTTCCTGTCAGTTCTTATTGATGATGTGGCCCTTTTGAAGATATTTTTCCATCAATTCCTATGGACGAAAGGATTCTGAAATTTGATGGGTAGTTTTGAGGTTCATTGACGGAGATATGATTTTCCTCTCGTCTATCATTAGACGATGCGAGATTTGGATATGATTTTCCTCTCGTCTATCATTAGACGATGCGAGATTTGGATATATTTTTCCTCTCGTCTACCATTAGACGATGCGAGATTTAAATATGGTTTTCCTCCCGTCTATCACTAGACGATGCGAGCTTTGGATATATGATTTTTATTCCTGTCTATCATTAGACGATGTGAACCTTCGGGATTATTTTCCTCTCGTCTATCATTAGACGATGCGAGATTCGGGATTGTTTTTCTTCCTGTCTATCATTAGACGATGTGAACCTTCAGGATTATTCTTCCTCTCGTCTACCATTAGACGGTGCGAGATTTGGATATGGTTTTCCTCTCGTCTATCATTAGACGATGCGAGCTTTGGATATATTGTTTTTCTTCCTGTCTATCATTAGGCGATGTGAATGGATCAAGTGCATGTTGATCTGGCTTTAGACGATGTGAAAAGATCAAGTGCATGTTGATCTGGGTTTGGACTATGGAAATAATCCAGTGCATGTTGATCCGGTCCATGGGTTCAATGTCTGTAGCGTTACACAGATGACTAGAAGCAATGTCATGTGTTCTTTATCAGATGATCAGTCAGCCGGTTGCCGTTGCAACTGTCTGCGTTTAGTTTTTTCTGGATATTTGTTCCCCGATCAGAGTGTTGCAGTTTATTTCTGCGGTTGGAAAATTTCCGGGTTCTTTGGTATTCAATCGTCTTTTACCTTGATTGTTTGAAAGTCGTTCGCTTTTCATCCATTCAGGTCCAAGTCGTTTGAATAGGGGCAGCTGTTGCACCCTAAAATTTGCCCAACCTTTTCTTAACTTGATTTATGTTTCATTTCATTTCTTTCTAGCATTTGCATTGCATAGCATAGTTCATTGAATAGGGGATCAAGAGTTTGTGCACATCAAGAGGCGTCTATTCAGAGTATTGAGCCTAAGCAAGGGGTGGTACTCAAGTTTGGATGGTCATCAGGTCATCAGGAAATAGACATTGGTCTTATGAAGAAAGGATGGATGTATGTGGGTCAGTTCCTAACTTGGATGCCAATTCAAGATAATCAGAGGTTTGTGAATTCATGGTTATGGTTGTTAGAGGTTGAGAGAGCTCATTGAGTGCCTTGAAGGTCATGGTGGAGCTCATCCAAGTGTTTGTGCCAAGTGTGAAGAGTTGCAGTTGAAGGTGTTGCAATTAGGGTTTTCATCTGGCTAGTTCTCAGTTAACTGTACAGTTGAAGGAGATTAAAAATCAATTCAAGGTCTCTATGATCATGGGATGTTGTGTTAAGACATATGAGACATCATTTCAAGTTCAATTCATCAAGGGTTAAGTGTATGAGAAGTTACTAAATTAGGGTTCTCAGGGTAAAATCCCCAATTTAGTGCCTGACTTCAAGACCACCTATCTCAAGATACAAGTTTCATCTCAGCTTTTGACCAACATGGAACTTGTAGAGCATGTTCTTAGCTTTAATTTGAGTACTATAAGTCCTTGATTGGATTTATAGAACTTAGGTTATGGTCCAGACAAGTTACAGGTCATCTGAGGGATGTGATTTTGGTCAACAAAAGTCAACCAACTTCCAAGCCAGGTTTTACCTATAAGGATGTTTCTCCTTAACTTTTGGCCAACATGCAAGTTGTAGGTCTTGATCTTAGCTTTCCAAATTGTACTAAAAGTCTTTCATCTGATTTATAGAACTCAAGTTATGAGGTTTACAGGTTAGGGGTATTTTGGAAAAGTAAGATTACAAGTCATAAAATTATAGGTCCATTTCACCAACTTGCACACTTCAAATGAAGATTTTTCCAACATCAAATGTGCTCCAAATGGTGTCAAATGGTCAATCAAACATTGAGAAGTCATGGATTTGGCTTATAATGAAGAATTTGTATTTGAATTTTCATGGAAGGAAGCTTAAAAGGGCAAATTTGTAATTAATTCATTTTTAATCATTTTTGTGCAAGTGAATACATATTTTGAGTGGAAATCATATTTTAAAATCATTGGCAATTTCAGAATTTGAATTTGATGCCATTTTCATGGACATTTCCAAGCTTACTTCACCATGAAGTTACACAATAAAAAACAACCATTGGATTGGAAACAAGGACTGAATCTTGACCATTCATACTCCATACACTCCCAGCAGTTGAATTGAGCCATTTTGGAGCCAAGCAAATTCCATTTTCTTTCACTTCCATATTCAAAAAGTGGAGAAAATTTGAATTTTGGTTTGGGCTCCAAGGCATGAAATTGGGCCTCATTTTGATTCAAATCCATCACATATAACATTTCCAACCTTCACAAATGCTGAGATTTCGAAATTGGAGGGAGATTGATCAAGAACAACTTTGAAAAAGTGGTGAAAACTCAAAATTCGAATTCTCAGATTTACTCTATTTCAAGGCGAATTGAAGGTTGCAAAAGTTTTATTGTGAACCATTGAACGTGTTTGGATCGTTTTCTTCAAGCTTTAGCACCTGTTGAAGGCTCAGTGGAAGTTCTCCACTAGGTAACTTTAATTCAACCTTACACTCTCAATATGCCATAATTCTTCGCCATTTTTGTTGCATTGTGATCCTTGAAGCATGTAGATCGTTTACGGATTATAATTGTTTGCGTTTGTGATGATTGATTTTATGAGCTCCAAACTTGCTTGATTCGGTTTGATCAATTCTTGAGGTGTTTTGCTTAGATTTTTGTGGATCTATAACCTACATAACATAAGGATGATGTTAGGATAAAATTATTTGAGTTTTGATGAACTTTTGTTTTTGTGCACCGAGCTTGTTGTTCACTTTTCTCTTTAATGGTGAGGAATTAATAAAAACTAAGGATAGATATGAGATCCTTGTTCCGAGGAGATGAATTTGCATCTAAAGAACGTTGAAAACGGTGGATTTTTACGAAATTTGTGTTGTTGGGAGGAGGCCGCGGCTGCCGGCGGTGGAGGAGAGGACGGCCGAATTTTCGCCGGCGCCGGTGAGAGTAAGTTGGAGGATATGCATGTTGGCCGTTCGATCGGGTGGGGTATGCGCGTGGATGGTTGAGATCGTGCCTTACCGTGTTCATTTTGGTCTTGTATGCATGTGATAGAAACTCCAATTCATTAATTGACATGGCATTGTTTGGACCACTTGATTTGCATACTGTTGATCCAACGCTTCTCACTGCATGACTATGGTGCACCTTGGTTGACTAATCACATTTAATTTTCAGAATTTATTTTATTTTGTTTTTTATGTTGGGATTAAGGACTACACGCTTTTGACACCCCAAGGGAGGCCCAGTCCAGATTTTGCACTTGATTTGTTTGCTATTTGTCACATTGTTTTGTCATTTAAATAGTATTTTCGTTTTAAATTCTGCTTTGTATACTGTTTCATTTTAATTCAAATAAAATAGTTCCAATATCCTAAAAATTCCCCAAAAATATTTTTCGTGAACTTTGAGATGTCTAGTATTTTCGGGATATTTTTATTTTATTTTTTGATTTTATTTTCTATTTTAAAATGAATTAAATATTGGGACTATTTTAGTTGAATTAAATTGAGATATTGTTTGCTCTTAAAATTGTTTCTCTCATTTCTTTTTGGTTCAATGATTGAAAATCATTCATCATGTTCACCATGAGTTGAGTGATTTTTGAGGACCATTTTGCCTCTGGTTGTTGAATTTTGAGTTGACTTTTGTGGCTTTTCTTTTTGCCTTTGGTTCTCCCATTACAAAGTGGTACCTCCTAATGAGTTTGTTCTTTTGAGGGTGCTTTGAGGGGATATTTGGCTTGTTCTTGTGGCCTCTGTTTGCCAACATGTTTAGCTTGTTTTTACATTTTATTTGGTAATTTTTGAGCTGTTTTCCTATTTTTGAGATACCTTGCAAGTTAGGTCATCCCATATGGAAGCTCACACAAGTACATGACCTAGTTTGGATTGGAAATGACCTTTGTGGATCCAATAAGCTCTCAACTCTTTTTGTTTCACATTCTAGACATGTTGAGCTTGCTGTAGGTTCATTTTTAGGTCAAAATTATGTTCATTGCTTGTTGAATTGTGCCTTTCTTTTTGTGCTTCCAACTTGAACTCTTATGAGACACATGCTTGTTTCCTTCATGTTATTGCTTGCATTTCTTTTTATCTTGCTTTGATATTGATTGTGAGATTTCTACTCTTCATCTCCCTTATGTCCAATGACCTTGGAGTGTCATTTAAGGTGGCTTGGTCCCTCCTTTGGAGGTATTTGAAGCATACCTAGAATGATGAATCCTTGAGGACACTTTTGGTGTTTCTTTTTGTTTGATAAGTGATGCTTATGGTTGAATACCTATTGTGGGGTCCTTGCTTCCCTTATTTGGTCTCCCATCCTCACTTGGCTTTGGTGTTTGATTTCCCTTTCATTTGGTTTGATTTTATTGGTGAGGTTGATGTTGCTTGACTTATGTCATTCCATCCCACTTTTTGGTGCATCTTTGTGAAGTTTACTTGTGTTTGTCTAATGTTCTTCTTGTGGACTTCTTCTTCTTCTTCTTCTTCTTCTCTTTTCTTGCATTTCCATATGCATTCTTGGTTGAGATGAGCTTGTGGTGGCTACTTCCCTACACTATTTTCCTCCCACTATCATTCTATGTGTTGCATTTTGTTTGCGTTCTCATTTGCATATGCATTTCTTATTCTTCTTCTTTCTTCTTCTTGCTTTTCTTTGCCATGTTCCTTATAAGTCCTCTCTTGAGGTTATGATAGACATTAGGTGCCTAAATATGCATGATAACATTAGGTAGTTCCCTTTTCAAACTCAACTTTAGGTGCACTTTGCATGATAACGTTTAGGATTGATTAGTTTCTCATTAGTGTTCCTTCTTCTCTTCTCATCTTCAAACACTCATAAAACACTTAATAAAGAATGAAAAGTGTAGCACGCTACGGGCCTTAAGCTATTTGAGAAATGGTAATTGAGGGGCCTCCTCTCAAGGACCTAGAGTGTTTAGTGTGCACCCTTTGGGTGATATGCGACGCATTCGCTCTTAGGTCATAGTCTCTAGTGCGACATGAGTTGCAAATCAAATTCAAAACACTTCTTCTCTTAAAAAACACAAAAAACAATTCAAACTTTTTTTCACCCTTTGGGGTTCTTAATCAAAAAAAATATTTTCATAAACAAGAGTGTCGTTAACTCTTAGTTCTACCGCAAACGGTAACGCCTAAGTCTCCAAAGGTCGAGCTGCATACACCAACTGCTAGAACTATCTGTTAACCCTACTCGGGCCAAAAAAATTGTTGAACCAACCTGTGGTCCTTTGAGCCCGAACTATGTTTGCTTTGATCTTTCGTACCAGACGAAAGTACGTAGGCACAAGACGTGATGTCTTGGCGAGCAACCTTCCCCCCATCTTTAGCCGTAGTTAGGCGAACTACGTTGACTCTGACTTTCCCATTGCACGAGGGAGTACGTAGGCACAGGGCGGCGATGCTTCGTCGAGTCAGTTCCTTTTTTCTTTTTCTTTTGTTCTTAAGCCTTTAGCTAGATAGTATCAACATACCCTTTTAGATAGACAACAATGCGTGGATCCCGTCGAGTACGACGGACGTGAGGGGTGCTAATACCTTCCCCTTGCGTAACCGACTCCCGAACCCAGACATGGTTGTGATGACCTTGTCTTTTCCTTTTTCTTTAGGTATTTGAGATCGTTTCCTTTCCCTCTCTTTGGGATAAATAATGAAAGTGGAGACTCTTCTAATTTTTTCCGCCGGTTGTTTTTCGCAGTTGCGACAAGCAGCAACATTCGTCTTTAACTTCAGTAACCACGACCTCAACATCAGCAGCAGCGCCGCAACTTACGACCTTCTCGAGACAAAATCAGGAAGGAGGAAAAGGGTTAGCGGTGAAGAAACGTGATGGAAGAAAACAAAAGATGAACCGCGGAAGCAAGAAGAAAGAAGAACGGTGAAGTGAAGGAAAGGGAGAACGAGATAGGAAGAAGAGGACAGTAGACGGTGCATCAACAGGGGAGAAGGTTTTATGTTTTTTTTATTTATTTTATTTTTTGGTTGATGTAATCATGTATAAGAACACTATGCTAACTGTGATACACCCTCACACACGAACCATTGGATCTACAACGGATCCTATCACACGATCCGCATCGCCGCCCATGGAAAGTCCAGTGCACCCGCGCTACGTCTGATCCGTTCCTCCACTAATCCCTTAATTAGCTTTTTTTAATTAAACTAATAATTAACCTTTACTAATCAGTTTTTTAAAATGAATTAACACATCTTTTATCAACCAATTAATTTAACCTTAATCAACTTTTTATTTAAAATTAAAACAATGCCCCTTTTAAATTAACCCCTTCTTTTTTATCCATTAAATAACTTTTTTTTATTTAATAAACTATTTAATCTTTTTTAATTTGACTCTTTTATTTTATTAATTAACTAATTAATCTAATAGCTTTAATTTGACCTTTTATAAATAAATAAAAATCAATAACCTTTTATAATTAAATAACTTATACTTAAATCACTTTTTCTATTTTATTAATTCATTAAATAACAATTATTCAAAACTCGTTTTTTCTAGGTAATTTGCAACTAAACACTATTGTAATAGTAAAACTTTTTATCTAATAATACAACTTTTTTTCTTAAAATCAATTCAACCATTTTCTTAAAATAATCTCTTAAATCAATCACTTATTAAAATCAATCTCACCAATAATATATTTTAAGTATAATTCAACTAAAATTAATCAACCTCTTCTTAAAAATCAATTCAACTTCGCTCCTCTCTATAAAATCAATCACACCCTTAATCAACTTAATCAATCGAGCACGCTTACGTCTCCATACGTCTTCACTCACAACCACTTTCACACACTTTAGCGCTTTCATGCATTTATGTATGGATTTACTTATCTGCCTTTATTATTCCGCAATTTATCTTTACCGCAATTTATTTTATCGCATTGCATTACGTCCAAAAGAAGAATCTGCGCATGACTTAAACAATTGTGCATATGCATCTCATTTGCATCATACTCCCCATTGATCCTTGATCCCATTCAAGTCGATCTCTTAAGATATATCCTACCCTATAGGAAGGACCTTTCTCTTTTCTTTACAACATAGGAAAAACAATTCAACAACTCAATTCAAATTCTTCAAACACATTAGAGAATAAGATGTTAATCATCTTAAGCGAGATAAAACTCCTACCCCATAACAATTCAATCAATATGTAGGGACTTTGTCTTAGGAGAGATAGAGGCATACTCGTTGACAATCCGAGTACTTGAGCCCTTCTCTTAAGACGATGCAAAGACTATTTTCCTACAAAGTTGTGGCGGTTAAATCAAGTAATCTCCCTTAGAATGACAACTCATCTTTTCTCCTAAAATCAATCAATCAACTACCTTATCCTATAGGAACTTTGACCACAGTCAAAGAATTCCTCAAACCCTTTAGGGGAACTACAGATACTCTGATTCCACTCCCGTAAGAATATGTAGGCATAAGATGCGATATCTTATCGAGTATACTTAGAAATAAACCCCTAGGTCTCTCATCCTTAAGCAGATAAACCTTAATAATAAACAAATATAAAATAAGAGGTTCCTGTAGAGTACTACAAAAACTTAGGATGTTAGCACCTTCCCTAAGTTTAACGAACCCCCGAACCTATAACTCTCTAACTTTTGCATTTGCATTGCATTGTGAGAATTTCGATCTTTATCCCTTCCTTTGGACAAATCAAAGTTCGGTTGCAAATGAATTAGATTCAAGTTAATCAATAGCTTGGTATCCAAATTTCACCGTGACAAAAATGGCGACTTCACTGGGGACCTTCTTAGTGGGTTTCCCTAACTTGCTTTTTATGTTTGTTTATATTTGCTTATATTTGCTTAATTGTTTACTTGTTTTGTTTATTGCCTTTGGGTTGATACTCTTGAGTGGTGAGACAAAGTCCTACACCCGGACTTGAGTGAACTTAAGATAGGATTGTGATATATTCGACGAGGCTTATAGGGAGTCGAATCCCGACCAAGTTGACTTGAAAATCACACTCAATTGAGGCCCTCTCGAAAGCTGTAATGTTGAATGAGTACTCGTGAAAACATTCACTATTTTCGATTGGAGCCTATGATATTGAGGACCGTAGTTGCCTTTAACCCCACTTTGGCCTTTATTAGGATGTAGCGTGGGACTATGAGGGAGTACTCCCGAAGTAGTACTACGCGATGCTACACTCAAAAGAAGTTCTCTTGAGAATATTATTAATCATCGAGTAATTGGGAAGTTGATAATATCCAAAAGATGGAATAATGACTTTGGGCACCTCTTTAGAACCTTGTTCTGCAGGTACAATCAACCTTTAGTCCATGTCCTTTGGGAATGGGTATACTCTTTGGCTCCATGTTCGTTTCAAACCTAGGGTCCCCTTTGTTTGTTTATCTTTGTGCATCTATGTGCTTACTTGTGTTTGTTGCATTCATAAAGCATCATATTGCATTGGTTTCATGAAATCCCGAGTTTATTTCTAAACGTTATAAAACCAATATGGATTACAAAAGAAAAACATTTTGAAATATTCTTTTAAGAGTCCTAGCTTGGATGACCTAAGGAAGTTAAGGGCACTGATTGAAGAATCAAGATAACTCAAAAGAAAAATACGAAAGGCTTCCATTATCATTGAAGATCAATAGAAGTTCAAAAAGGCTTTCAAGGGATTCCTTCCTTATCTTCCAGCAAAGAAAAGAAGAGAGATGGAGGATTTATTTTCCTCTATCACATTACTCCTTAGAAGTTGATCATGGACGACTTATCTTCAAGAAGATCCAAGTGGAAGAACAAATCAACAAGCACGATGAAGGACTTCCTTAGGACTTTATTAGCTTTTATTTAGCTATTATGTTAGGACTCTTATAAGAATGTTTCTACGTGATCCGATATCAAAAATAAATAAATGAATTTTCTATGATACTCTGTAACGTTAATAAATACTCGAGTCCCATGAAACCTTTCGTTTTCTGCATTCTACATTCTTGCATTAGCATCCTTCATTTAGCATTTTGCATATGCATGTGTCTCTCCTCTTCTGTGGCTCATTCCAGTCTTCTGTCTTTGTTTTGTCAGTTGACATCTCGACCATCTGACCAAGCTTGAAGTATTACTAAAGGATAGTAAAGAGAACAAGGATATGGATCCCTTGATTGGTTTTAGAGTAGTGACTAATCCGTTATTTGATCTCCCTTCTGATGGTAATGTTCAACGAGTGGATATTCCTATACGACCTCAGCCTGTGCAAGATAATCTCGTTGTTCAAGTTGATGGAAGATATTCCCAGTCTCTGCAGTGTATTTCAAAACTTCAGAATGTTCATACTAAGATGAAAATGGACGATCCTAGATTTTTAGCAATTGAGAAAGGATTTTGTGATCTCAAAGAACAATTAAAAATGATGAAAGGAGATGATGCATCTGATTTGGATGCTCATGACGTATGTTTAGTTCCAGGCGTAATTATTCCTCCGAAGTTCAAGATGCCTGTATTTGAAGTGTACAAAAGCGTTAGTTGACCGAGATACCATCTGACGATGTTTTGTTGAAAGATGACTGATTTCATTGGAAACGACAAACTGATGATTCACTGCTTTCAAGAAAGCCTATCTGGGGCATCCCTGATGTGGTATATGAAGCTACAAAGGAACTGTATTCAGTCTTGGAGAAACTTAGCTGATGCTTTTGTAGAGCAATACAATTATAATTTAGACATCGCTCCAGACAGTGATCAACTGGCGAGAATGAGTAAGAATGACAATCAATCTTTCAGGGAATACGCGCAACGGTGGAAAGAGTTAGCAACTCAAGTTCATCCACCACTTCAAGAGAAAGAATTAAGCAAGATGTTTCTAAGAACGTTGATAGTCTCTTATTATGATAGGATGGTAGGCGTTGTGCCATTAGATTTCTCCAAGATTGTAGAAGTTGGAGTAAACATTGAGAACACACTCAAAAGTGGAAGAATTCAGGATAACTTGAATAACCAAGCTAATGAGGAAATTTCAGTTGATAATTTCCTAGAGGAAGAAAGTGTGGATGTTAATGCAATTTGGGATTCCTCTCAAATCCTGCCAGATCCAGTTCCAGTACCTTACCCTCAACATCAGTACGTGGCACCTGCTCAGCGTAAACGACAGGTACCTCATAAACGAAGATTAACCTCTCCAGATCAACATCAGGATCGACGAGTTCGAAGACAGTGTCAGAATCAAAAGACGCCTCTGAGTATTCCGAAAGAAGAAACTCGCTGGTTTGATCTTATCCCGATGACTTACCGTCAATTGTGATCTTATCTTGCTAGAAACTCAGTGATGACTCCCAGAAGGACTAGAATCATGAAGTCTCGTCCACTGTGGTTCAACTCGAACGCCATCTGTGAATTTCATGATGGAGTGTTGGGGCATTCGATTGAAAAGTGCAAAGTTTTTCAAGAGAAAGTCCAAGAAATGATAGATGACGAAGTGCTGATTTTCAAAGAAGGAAACCCGATCATGAATGGAATACCGTTACACTGATATAAGTGAAAACTCCAGAAAATACTGAGAAGGGCTCATCAATTGTTTATTTCGTTTGTCTATGTGTACTTCCTTTTTATTTCTTTGATTAAAAGCATAGTTGGCATGTAAGAACATGTTATTTTGAATAAGTTGTGCGACAAGTGTTTGTCTTGAAGAAATCCATTCGTTTCACTCGTAAAATGTTTTTTATAATTTATAATGCCGACTGTACCCCAATTTCTTTCACTTTGATGAACAATTGGGAGGAGGATGACAAAGTAAAACGCTTGGTCTATTGTTGTATGCTTTTGAATAAACCCTACTGATGATGTAAGGCATTTTTTTTCAAACCTCCTAAACACTAGATATAAAGCAGTTGATTCCTCTTTAACCATTTTTCAACCTCATTTTCAACCCAAGGCAATTTTCAATCAACTTGATTGAACACTCAACTTTCAAAGATAACGAACCTTCAAAAATGGGTGGGTACAAATATATTTTGACCTTTATTCCTTTGTTTCACAACTCGTAAACTAAGCCCTGATACATACCTTCAAAAGTCCTAATTGAAGTAAGGTTTAATGTGAAAGCATACTCAGTGAGATAACGTTTCCTGACTCCTATGAGCTATGCTCGGTTTGATGATTGGCTTTATAAAATAAATCTATATCCTAACTAGTGATTTCAGTCATAAGTTATTGTGATATCCTTTTTTCAAAACTTCAAGACAAACATATGTTGCATTAACGGTTTCAAAATTAACATTTCATATGTGTTTGATTTTGCCCGATATCATAGAAAGTTTACGTGTAAACATCGACGATAAGTTTGTTCGATTGGAATTTGAAGAATCTGCTGACCCAGGGCAAGTTTGTTTCCCAGTGGTATGTTATATGAAAATTTGACTAAAGGGTTACTTTTGAAGACTCAGTCATAATACCGTCAATTAGAGCCAGTTACGTCGAGATTCGGTGAATCTCTCCGGAGAGTTTCAAAACAATGGGACGCCAAATTTTCTGTAAAATCCTCCTGGAATAATTGTTTTTCTCATGAGCATGTGACTTGGGGCATCTGAGAAACAAAGATTATCTTATCCATCCACAACAAACTATTATTCAAAATGGCGACTACCATTACGTAGTTCATCAAGACGAGTTACTTTGTTCTTACAACATTCTTCACTCATGTCCCTGGTAAATTTTACTTCCGGTGGTCATGACATTTCTCCGATGAAGCTTTTCGATGCAGAACACCCAGTAATTTGCTCAAACTTCACTTCCCCAACGAAATGGATACTATTTTAATCCTCAGTGGATCTTCTCCAACTTCACCTTCCCGATGAAGTGGATGTCAAATTTACTCCTCAGTGGACATCTGTCAACGTCATTTTTCTTTCCCAACAAAGCAGGTGTTTATTTCATCCCCTTTGAGTTCGACCTTGACATTTTCAACGACTATGATGATCCAGGATTCCTTATATAAATGGATATTTTATCCATGAAGGTTCCTCCATTATGAGTTAGATCCACTCCTAGTAGATCATTATTCTCATTATCAACAGGACAATCTTTCAAGATTTATCAAGAAGTTATATCCCTAAGTGGAATGTTCTCTATTCCCCATATGAGTTTTAAGACCTTGAAGCAAAATTGAGATCCCATATTTGGTTCTCCATCTATCCCCAGTGATACTTCTATCTTTTAAGATTGGTCGGATGTTTTGCTCCAAGATGTGTCATCCCTGGTTGCCTCTTATTATCTGTTTTGTCAGCATACGCATAACATATAGATAGATAGCATGGCATATGCATCCTGCATCTTTTTGTCACCTTGGCTGTGTTTATCCCCAAGTGGTCGGGCGCGTCTTCTCCTTCCAATTAGAGTTGTCAGCCCAAGGCAGAAAAAGCGACATATTTCTATTTCCCCACAGAGTTCGATCCTCGTGGAAGACGGTCGCTTTAGTTAAAATCTCATTTGAGTTCATACCTCAATGGTAGAGTCTTACTTGACAGTTTCTCTTCAGTTATTTCCTGAATTGAACTTCGGTCCTTGACAACCACTTTGCGGACATCTCCAACTTTTGAATATGGATTTAACGTGCATTTATTTTGCACCCGGCTCCCTAGGAAGAGTTTATGGAGATAACTATTAAAACGGGTTTTTCTCCAACAATATTACAAGACCTTCTCAATAATTTACATTTGGATTGCAAGCATCTCTTTATTTGAGAAACTCATTTCAATCAGGTTTTTTTATCAAATGGCAGTCTCCTCAAGATAGTTTGTCCATCCCCAGTGATTATCGACTTGGTAAATGGAAAACCTTACAGATATTTCTCTTTATTTGAGAATTCACACATTTTTACAAAAGCTTGGATGCTCCTCAGGAATGTATTCCCCAGCGGGTTCATCACACAAGTTTATTTCCATCAAGCGACATCTCCCCAGAGAAGTGGAGGAAGTCTATCACATTAGTCTCTCTTTATTTGAGAAGACATATTTTGCAAATCAACTGGCTTACATCTCTATCAAAGATTCCCAGTGAAGCGTTACGATCTCCAGTATATTATGGATTACCACCAAAGTTCTACAATCTCCAATGACATTTTAAATCTCCTGTGAAGATGCTCTCGCAAGTTTTCATCATTTTGGGTAGGAACTGAGACCCGTTCATGGCAAACACACCATGAAGCGTGGGGAAGTTATTTCAAGAAACCAAGCCCCGTTCATGGCAAATAAACCATGAGTCATTGGGGAGGTTTATTTCAAGAAACCGAGACCCGTTCATGGCAAACAAACCATGAGACGCTCGGGGAGGTTATTTCAAGAAATTGAGACCAGCTCATGGCATCCAGACCATGACGCTCGGGGAAGTTTATTTCAACTCTTTTTAAGTTCAAGCGAGAGACTGAGACCCGCTCATGGCACACAAACCATGAGACGTGGGGAGGTTATCTTGGTTATTACCTTTGCTTAGGCTATCATACATTTGATAGTAGGTAATATACCATTTCATTTTGGATAGATACCTTTGCTTAGGCTACCAAGATTGGTAGTAGGTCATCTTTCCATCGTGAACATTTATTCAAAGATATTTCATTTCCTGGATAATCTCGGCAGTAGATTCCCATAAGACCTCAGCAGTAGGTCTTTCTATTTCATTTTCTGGCAAATCTCGGCAGTAGATTTCCAGAAGACTTCGACAGAAGTATTTCTCCAGCAAACTTCAACGTAGAATCTCGGCAGTAGATTCCCTAAAAGTTTTAACAGTACATACTTTGGCAAAAGTATTCTCAATTACATTTACAAGTCTCGACAGTAGACTTCTCCAGCTGATATCTTGAAATCTTTACGTTGACCTATCCGATAGGTTCTTCAAGTGGTTTTCTCACCAAATTCTCCATGATATGTCTAAAGATATCTTGTGATTGTCAGTCTTTCCCCGTGGAGTCTCGCTCTGTTGAGCCGGTTCTTCCCGTATGTCGTGTCTGGGTTCCCCCTGTGGCATCCTTTCTCCACAGGACCTGTGTCTTGCATTCTCATATCATTGCATATCATTTGCATTCGGTGGCTCTTTATGGCCAAAAATTCGTGCAATGTTTGTATTTAAGTCCCTCCTATCTCGTCGAGACGGAGATTTCAATCTCCATATCTCCGGATAGAAGAAACTTAAATAGAGGCATCTGTCACACCCTAATTTTTGACCTTAAGGTCCCACCTCCTTCGTACGCATATTTATTATAACTAACTAGTGTGTGCAGCTGCTGTAATTTCAAGTGGAGATAGCTTTCATGCTCACTAATAAAAATTATTAAGAGGATTCTAGGACAGTTGAGAAATCTCAAGGGGACTTCAAGAACAGGATAGCATGACAGTTTGATTATTGAGGATACTCGGAAGCGAGTTATGACACAAAATGTGGAGTTGTGATCAAGGGATGAAGAATAAATGGTGTTTTCTTTGGCAAGACCATGATTTCTTTGTAGTGCATACAAGGAGCAAATTTCCACGCAAGGCAGTTGTTTTCTTTACAAGGTGTTACAGGGCGTATTGACTTAAGGAACATGAATATAATCACCGTTGTTCATAACTTTTCCCAAGAATGCATTTTAATCGGAAATAGGCAAAATATCAATGTGGAATGGTTTCATTTTAACGCCAAGTTATTACATAATTCAAGGCATTACACAAGAAGGACACCACCTTAATCAAGGGTTCTTATCCCTCAAAGTGCACTTAATATTGAAAAAAACACTCAATTGAAGTCAAGCTTAAAGCTTTTGAAGAAGAATAAAAAAACTTGCTTTAACCGTACAATACTAAAGCCATACGAGTATGTCGACAAGAAGAAGCACCCTATACAAAAACCCATGCTTCAGTAATAAACACATATGGACAATTACATCAATAGCATGGAATAGCTCGCCGAATAGTTCCTCATTAGAGGACTCAATGCTTTAACAGCAGCAACATTCATCTTTAACTTCAGTAACCACGACCTCAACATCAGCAGCAGTGCCGCAGCTTACGACCTGCTCGGGACAAAATCAGGAAGGAGGAAAAGGGTTAGCGGGGAAGAAACATGATGGAAGAAAACAGAAGACGAACCGCGGAAGCAAGAAGAAAGAAGAACGGTGAAGTGAAGGAAAGGGAGAACGAGATAGGAAGAAGAGGACAGTAGACGGCGCATCAACAAGGGAGAGGGTTTTATGTTTTTTATTTTATTTTATTTTTTGGTTGATGTAATCCTGTATAAGAACACTATGCTAACTGTGATACACCCTCACACACGAACCATTGGATCTCCAACGGATCCTATCACAGGATCCGCATCGCCGCCCACAGAAAGTCCGGTGCACCCGCGCTACGTCTGATCCGTTCCTCCACTAATCCCTTAATTAGCTTTTTTAATTAAACTAATAATTAACCTTTACCAATCAGTTTTTTAAAATGAATTAACACATCTTTTATCAACCAATTAATTTAACCTTAATCAACTTTTTATTTAAAATTAAAACAGTGCCCCTTTTAAATTAACCCCTTCTTTTTTATCCATTAAATAACTTATTTTTTTATTTAATAAAGTATTTAATCTTTTTTAATTTGACTCTTTTATTTTATTAATTAACTAATTAATCTAATAGCTTTAATTTGACCTTTTATAAATAAATAAAAATCAATAACCTTTTATAATTAAATAACTTATACTTAAATCTCTTTTTCTATTTTATTAATTCATTAAATAACAATTATTCAAAACTCGTTTTTTCTAAGTAATTTGCAACTAAACACTATTGTAATAATAAAACTTTTTATCTAATAATACAACTTTTTTTTCTTAAAATCAATTCAACCATTTTCTTAAAATAATCTCTTAAATCAATCACTTATTAAAATCAATCTCACCAATAATATATTTTAAGTATAATTCAACTAAAATTAATCAACCTCTTCTTAAAAATCAATTCAACTTCGCTCCTCTCTATAAAATCAATCACACCCTTAATCAACTTAATCAATCGAGCACGCTTACGTCTCCATACGTCTTCACTCACAACGACTTTCACACACTTTAGCGCTTTCATGCATTTATGTATGGATTTACTTATCTGCCTTTATTATTCCGCAATCTATCTTTACCGCAATTTATTTTATCGCATTGCATTACGTCCAAAAGAAGAATCTGCGCATGACTTAAACAATTGTGCATATGCATCTCATTTGCATCATACTCCCCATTGATCCTTGATCCCATTCAAGTCGATCTCTTAAGATATATCCTACCCTATAGGAAGGACCTTTCTCTTTTCTTTACAACATAGGAAAAACAATTCAACAACTCAATTCAAATTCTTCAAACACATTAGAGAATAAGATGTTAATCATCTTAAGCGAGATAAAACTCCTACCCCATAACAATTCAATCAGTATGTAGGGACTTTGTCTTAGGAGAGATAGAGGCATACTCGTTGACAATCCGAGTACTTGAGCCCTTCTCTTAAGACGATGCAAAGACTATTTTCCTACAAAGTTGTGGCGGTTAAATCAAGTAATCTCCCTTAGAATGACAACTCATATTTTCTCCTAAAATCAATCAATCGACTACCTTATCCTATAGGAACTTTGACCATAGTCAAAGAATTCCTCAAACCCTTTAGGGGAACTACAAATACTCTGATTCCACTCCCGTAAGAATATGTAGGCATAAGATGCGATATCTTATCGAGTATACTTAAAAATAAACCCCTAGGTCTCTCATCCTTAAGCAGATAAACCTTAGCAATAAACAAACATAAAACAAGAGGTTCCTGTAGAGTACTACAGAAACTTAGGATGCTAGCACCTTCCCTAAGTTTAACCAACCCCCGAACCTATAACTCTCTAACTTTTGCATTTGCATTGCATTGTGGGAATTCCGATCTTTATCCCTTCCTTTGGACAAATCAAAGTTCGGTTGCAAATGAATTAGATTCAAGTTTATCAATAGCTTGGTATCCATAATAGATGCATCTCATAGCATATCATCCTGGTTGGCCTGTATTGGCGTTGGTTGTGCCTGTATTGGCGGCCTATAATGGAAATTAAATTGGTTGTGGAGTGCTGCTCTGAAATGGTACCACATGCATAGTTGAGTTGCATAGTTGAGTCACATATTGTCGCGTTATTATGTGTTTGCAAGTAATGATGAGTTGCTGAATTTTCACGCTAATTGTGCATACATGAATGATGAAGTCCCTGATAATTCGTTGTGATAATACTTGTAGAACTGCGAGAATCTTAATTGCTATGATATAATCATGACATGACTTTTATCATGCCTTATGTTATAATTTTGATATCTCACCCTTTACGTTGTATGTTACCTCCGTTGGTGGTAATTTGCAGGTAGCTCGGAATAGAGTGTAGCTTTCCGTTTAAGGTGTCGTTGGTTGCTCTGATACATACCACTCTTGGGGGGATGAACGATTGATTTTACTGCTTTAGTTGATTTACTTGTTGCTGAATTTTATTAAGCACTTTTCTTTAATAAATTGGTTGCTTCTGATAGTGCCAAATGTTGGTTGTGCGCACTAGACCGATGAATTGGTAGTTCTGATTTTTATAATTGGAACTAGTTATTTTGAGACTTGATGCAAGATATGTACTTGCTGAATTTTAATGAAAAATTTAGTTGCAGACTCTTCTGGTCTTGCTTTGGTTTATTTTAAATGTTGAAAGCTAATTAGATTTCGCTGCCAAATAGATTGCCTTGTAATTGACATGCTAAGCAAGCTATTGTTGTCCGTTCATCCAAATTCTATGCTATGTATGTTACTAAATGATTCTGTTATAGGTGTGTGTGTTCTGTGTAAGTTGAAATGTGACGCCCAGTTTTTGTGAGTGTGACGACCGTCACCACTCCATCACGATCGTCACGACCCTCACGGTCGTCATGATCATCACGGTCGTCATGACCATCATGGTCGTGACGGTTCCCTCACGATCGTCACCTATCCAATTTTCGTGCACTCTGATTGTTATTTTGTTGTTTATATGTTGGGGTTAGAATGGGGTGTTACAGTTTAAGTTAAGTATTCTCCTTAAGATGGCAACTTGCCTCTTCTCCTAAAACCAACCAACAAATATTGTTTACCCTTAGTGAGGGGAACTACGAATGCTCTGATTCCATTCTCGCCAGGATACGTAGGCACGAGATGCGATGTCTTGGCGAGCATACTTAGGAATATCACCTTAGGTCCCCCTTTTCTTTACCTTTGTAGCAAACAACTTAACAAGTAACATATTATAACAAAAGTTTCATGTAGAGTACTACAAATACTTAGGATGCTAGCACCTTCTTTAGGTATAATCAACACCCGGACCTTAGATTCTCTCTTGCTTTGCATTACATTGCATACTTATGGGTTATTAGTTATTTTTCCCTTCTCTTGGATAAATTAAAGATTGATGGTGAATTATGATTTGTGATTCAAGTTAATTAATAGCTTGATATCTAATTCTCACCACGACACAACTAATTCAGGTTTACACCTTCATAGCCACGACACTACATCCTAAAAGGCCAAGTGGGGTAACGGGATACTAAGGTCCTCAACTTCTCGGGCTCCCAAATCGAAAATAACAATGTCTTCAGAATTACTCGTTCAATAAATAATATCCTCAAAGAGTCCTCCATTGAGTGGGGGATTCTAAAGTCAGCTTGTTTAGGATTACTCCACCAAAGACAACTTGACTATACTACCTCCTAATCATAAGAGCTCTCAAGTTTGGGTATAAGACTTATCTCACCACACAAATATCATCACCCTGAAAAACAAAAAATGCTCAAGTAATACAAGTAAACAAATAATAATAATAACACAAAAGCATAGATAAAACAAGTTAGACTTAACCCTCTTGGAGTGTGTCCCCAGTGAAGTCGTCATTTCTGTCATAGTGAAGAATCAGAGACCAAACTATTGACTAACTTGACTCGCAAAACAAGATGTCACCATCGAACTTTATTTTTCTAAGGGAAGGGGAAAAGATCGAATAAACCCACAATAAATATGCAAAGCAAAAAGCAAGGTTAAGAGCAAAACAATAAAGAGATCTAAGGTACGAGGGCTGGTTATGCAAACGAAAGGTACTAACACCCTAAGCATTTGTAGTAGTCTACAAGAACCTCTTGGAATATCTATGTTTGGTTAAAAGTGTTTGTTGAAAAAAGATTGAGGAAATGATAAAAGATGTGTTTTTTTTATTGTTTTTTTGATTTGGAGAGATATGAAGTCTTGTACCTACGTACCAATAAAATATCAAAACCTCGTAGTTCAGGGTACAAATAACAAAAAGGTTTCTTTTGGTTGATTTTAATGAAGAGACATTTTATCATCTTAAGGAGAATACTCAACTAATCAACCCACAAGTATGAGAAGATGGATCTTTGCATCATTATGAAGGAAGGGTCCCAACTTGGATATAAAATTTACAAGTATTCCACTAACTCCTTCACATGGAAAAGAATTGACATCATTTTCAATCATTACTATGGGGATAGGAGATTTATATCTCAACTATAGAGATGACTCATGTCTAATCTCTTAAGAAAATATTTTAAAAGGAAAAACCAAATGGCAAAAGTTTTGAATGAGATTGGTGTTTTTTAGTATTATGAAAAGAGTTTGATAAGTTTAAGGTATCTTAATAATTTATCGAAAGAAATAAAGTTGAAATGCACTTGACAAGAGTCAAGGTTTTTTGAAAGTGGTTTAAATTAAAAAAACCCTAAGGTTTGGACTAAGTCTAAAGCAAAAGGTGAGAAAATGATGCAACAAAACACATACTAGACACACACACACACATGACAAAGAGTCAACAAGTAATCCCCTTCCTCTTGGATTAGGTCAAAAGCATTAAGCCACAAATAAGGTTAACACGCACATGATAAGGTGATCCAACATCAATGGTATGATCAAACAACAAGCACTAAGCATGGTTAAAAGGACCAAACATCATGAAACTATCAAGCATATGACCAAATAAAAATCAAGCATCAACATCAAAACCTAATCATGCATCATGTGAAAATTTTGCACAAATAACATGAATTCATTATCAAAGCGTATAATTTATCACTATGACCAAGATCAAACAAAATGTATGACAAGGTATTTAACACATATGAATCAAATAGAAGCAAGTTAATCATGGCAAGAATTGAACCAAAGCATAATGAAAACATTGATAAAATGAGATAAATAATAAAGGTTTTTTTGTGGATTTTAACATGAAAACGTAAATGAAAATAAGCAATTAACAAAATAAGTATTTTTTGGGATTTTTTTAATATTAAGATTTAAGGAATAAATGAAAAACAAATGAAAGAAAAATAGAAAGGAAAATCAAAAAGAAAGAAAAGAGAAAAAAATAAGAAAAAAAACATGAAAGAACAGAAAAATAAGAAACAAAAGTGTAAAAATGAGGTCCATATGTGCTGAACCCGTGATAACTTGGTTGCAAGCAAAACCACCTAGCCAACGCAATAAATATAAAAATAATTTTTAAAAAAGAAAAATGGCCATAGCTTCTTCTTCAACCTCTCGTTACTATAACAATTTTTTTTTTCAAAAATGGCCAAATGTTTTTTCGTCAAAAGCGACATATGAATATACTATATTGCTCATAATTTAACAAGGATCTTGAATATGACTCTTAATTTTGGAAATGGAAACTGTAAATCATGTAATTTCAAAGTGAAGCTAGCAGAAATATACCTGAGCGCATCACACGCTCGACGATACAACTTATTCGCCACCGAACTTTATTTATTCCAAAAGGAAAAGGAAAATATCGATAAAACCCAAGGAGAAGAGAAACGGGTAAGGGAGTCGGTTATGCAAGGGGAAGGTATTAGCACCCCACACATTCGTCGTACTCGATGAGAACTATTCTGTTTGTTCTAGGCTCAAATGGGTGTTTTATCTAAAGGTTACTCACGGAAGAGGAAAGGAAAAGAGACAAAGAAGGTGCTCACGGAGGATTGGGACCCTCATGCCTACATATCCTCATAGTGCAATGTAGAATTCATGGATCCGTAGTTCATGGAACTAAGGATGAAAAGGAATGATTGTGGGAAGAAGATATAGAAGAAGGGTGCTTGCCAAGATCTTGCGATCTTGTGATCTTGTGTCTATGTATCCTCATAGTGCAATGAGGAAATCAGTGCTCCGTAGTTTATCGAACTAAAGAAGATGAGTAAAAAGGCGGTGTCAAAACCAAGAGAGAGACCAAAAGGTAAGATCAAGGAAATTGTGGCAAAACTAGGAGAAGAACAAGGAAGTGGTTTCAAAGCCAAGAGGAAGAAGGAAGTGATGTTAAAACCAAGAGAAGAAAGAAAGTGGTGTAAAAACCAAGAGAAGAAAGGAAGTGGTGTCAAAACTAAGAGAGATAAGGAAATGGTGTCAAAACAAAAAGAGAGAAGTAAGGAAGTGGTGTCAAAACCAATAGAGAGAACAAGAGGTAAGAGCAAGGGTGTTTAACCGAGACTCGGTGATTAACCCAAGAAATGAAATGTTGGTCTTTTAATTGATAGGCAGTGGTTAACCAAAGAAATGGTTATTTTAACCAAAAGGTGATTAACCCAACAGGAAAAGAATGGTCTTTTAACCGAGCAACAATGATTAACCAAGGAAATAAGTTTTTTAACTAAAAGGTGATTAACCTAACGAAACTCGGTATTTTAACTAATAAATAATGATTAACCAAAGAAAATGGTGTTGAACCAAGAGAAGGTTGCTAACCCTAAGGGACTCAATATGTTAACTGACAGATAGTGGTTAACCGAAGGAAAGGGTGTTGAACTAAGAGAAGGTGTTAACCTAAAAAGGATTTGGTATTTTAACTGACAAGCAATGGTTAACCGAAGAAAAGGGTGCTTGAACCAAGAAAAGGTTTCTAACCTAAAAAGGATTCAGTATTTTAACTGACATGCAGTGGTTAATCAAAGAAAAGGGTGTTTGAACCAAGAGAAGGTTTCTAACTCAAAGAGGACTCGGTACTTTAAGTGAAAAGGCAGTGGTTAACCAAGAAAATGGGTGTTTTAACCAAAAGGTGATTAATCCAACATAAATCGGTATTTTAACTGATAAACAGTGATTAACTGAAGAAAAAGGGTGTTTGAACCAAGAGAAGGTTGCTAACCCAAAGGAGACTCGGTATTTTAACTGATAGGTAGTGGTTAACCAAGGAAATGGGTCTTTTAACTAAAAGGTGATTAACCTAACAGAAATTGGTATTTTAATTGATAAACAATGATTAACCAAAGAAAAAGGGTGTTTGAACCAAGAGAAGGTTACTAACCCTAAATGGACTCGTCATTTTAACTGACAAATAGTGGCTAACCGAATAAAGGGTGTTGAACCCAAATATTGCTAACCCAAAGTGAAAGAAAAGACTTGGAGCAGGAACGAGTGACTATGCCAAGGATCGACCCAAGAGACACTACAATCTTGGGATAGAGGTAACTACTCTAGGCTTAGGGTCATTCGTCCCCTACCAAGAATAGTCAGAATGAGGGTAGGAATTCTCCATTCTCATTCCTTCTCTAGCACCTAAAATGTGGTGCAGAAATTGAGATTGACTATTTGTACAACGCTCCGACTTTTTGCTTAGTCGTCCAGTTTGCAAAGTCTGTCTGGCTTGAATTGATGTGAAGTCTTGGAGTGTGAAGTCTATAACAGCTAAAGTATTGGGAATAGGTCTTTTCAAGTGATCAAGAGACTCCTGGTCACTTGACTCAGATAGAAAAAATAGACACATTCAAAGGATTTAATCGATCAAAGAAGACTTTGATCAACTTAATCTATCAGGGTAAAAGTCAGTTGTAATCAGGTATGAGGATTAAAAACCTAAGGAAAACAATACCATGATCCTAGTTGTAAAAGCTATCCTAAAACTAAAGGGACATGGTCAATGTTAATTATTGGGTTATAACTAGTTACAAAGTTAACCCTAAGCAAGATTGACATTCTGACAACATCACTAAATGATTATTTTCTAAAAAAACATGAATTAAGTGTAAATCTAAGAAAAAATACATCTAATGCTTATTTAACCTAATCATCCATGTTAAAAAAAATAATTCAAAAATGAACCAAAAAAAGTGCTTAAAAAAATAAAGACAAACAAATGGAAGAAAAAAGGAATTAGACAAAGAAGGGGGCGTGGGCGCTTGATAAAGAGGTTTATGCTAGCAATGCTGACTGGGCTTGAAGTGCGAAGCCCAAAGGAAGTAGAAAGTCAGAGAGGGTGCAGTATAACGTGGCAGGTTGGTGTAGGGTATATGGCCCATTGTGTTAAGGCCCAAGGGATATCAGCAACCTCACAATACCATGCTGCACCAAGACTGATCCCAAATCAAAGTACAACTTTTCTACAATCTCTATCAAACGCGGTTTTCCACCTTCAATCGTGCTCAATAATCACTTCTCACGAACGCGACTTCCATCTTCAATCGCGATAAACAAATTGCTTCTTGCAAACGCGATTCTTTCTTCACTCGGACTCAGCAATCGCTTCGTGATTTCCACCTTGAACTCCAAACCGTGCTTCTTGCAATAATCGCTTCTCACAATCGCGCTTCAAAACGCCATGGCAACCTTCAACCAAACTCAGAATTGCTTCTTGCAAACGCAATTGTGAATTGCATCGTGTTCACTTCAAATTCAACGGCAGTGGAATCACATTGAAGCTCAGGCATGGCGAAATCCAAAGTTTAGGTCGATCTCGATAATCACTTTTGAATCACAAAGTTCATAAGATTGATGGCGGAGAGTTCATTCAGAAGTAGCTTGCATCAATAATTTAAGTGAAGGTTGCAGAATACGTACCAAAATGCGTCGCGGCTTTGATGACGTTAGCGGCTTCACAGGTAACGCTCCTCTACTCTACTTCGTTCTTCTTCTCCTTCTTAGTTGGATTGCTCTAAGCTTGTTGTGGTTCTTCTGCGTTGAATTTGTGTGTTGTGCGTCTTTGAATGTTGTTGCGTAGTTTCGTGTTGTGGTGTACTGAGGTTTAAGCTCTACACCATTGAAGCTTCAATGTGAACCTCCAATGGAGTGTTAGAAGGTGCTATGAGTGAGGGTGGGAGAGTGATGCAGAGAGAACCAGAAGCAGAGAGTGTTTGAGAATGAATTGTGAGTGAGAGGGAGAGAAGAATGAGGAATCACCCAAAATCATGAGGAAGATGAAGCTTTATAGAGGTTGGAGTGAGGGAGACATTAAGGGATAGATTAGGGAATTCAGGGAATTCACAATGAGTTAGTTAGAATTCAGTACTACTGCCAGCTGCTGTAATTAGTTGTTAATTAGATGGTTTTGAAATTTCATTTATGATGTTAGTTATAGGGTTTGCAGTCAGTTAAAGTGAAACTAATATGCAACTTTGAAGTAGTTAGTTAATAACAGTTTCACTTAGAAAAGTTGTTATGTGGTAGTTAAATTGGATTGTTGAATGTTTATGTTAGTTAGTCATAGCTACTAATGAAAACTTAAAGCTTGAACAGTTATTATGAAAACTAATTAGTTTATTTACATTTAATTGTCAGAAATTAGTTAGAAACTATTTTTGTGGTAATGTATGACAGTTAGTTATTGACATGGTGAAAATTTTGTTGGTTTTAGTTTCTATTAAGTTAGTAATGTGAATTCAGTTAGGTTAAAATTCTGTTATGAGATTAATTATTGTTAGAAGTTAGTTGTGAGTGATTGTTGTTAGTTGTGAGTTTCTGGTACGTTGGTTTAGTCGTGGTGCATTTGAAGTTCTGTTTTGAAATTTGCCTGTGATTAACATTAGTAAGTACTTTAGGTTAGCTTGATTACATGGCATTTAGTGTGTAGAAGTTAACTTAACAGTGGATGGATGCTATTCTTATACTGTTAATGGCTGAGCTGATGCGAATTATTTACTTAGCCGTTAGTTGCTAATGTGGATGTTAGTGAAACAGGTTATTTAGGTTTGCTATAAATTGATAAGATTGCTAATGAATGGTGAGTTTAATCAAGAGAAAAGCTTAATTAGTTATGTTGTATTGTTAATAAAATGGAAATGTTGGTTAATTAGGTTAGTTGTTAGGGAATAAATTAGTGAGTTGAAATTAGTCAGATTCAAGTAATAAGTTAATTCATACTCTGACAGTGGAAATTGAATTAGTGATCTCTTTGATGAATGTTAATGCTATGTGAATTGGAAGTTATTGGTTAATGTCTACTCTGTTTTTTAACTGCGACCTTGATTTTATTTGCTTGATTTTAGATTAATTTAGAGTTAATTGTAATGTTAAGATAACATAATGGGGGTTATCATACCTGGCTGTTAACTTGATTGGTATGAATGCAGGTTAGGGAAAGCACTTGGGACAAGGGTGGTCGCAAGAACAAGACAAGAAGCAGATCTTCTCGTTTATTGTTAACTACATGACATGCTAAGCAATATTAAACTTTTTGCTAGCCCTTGTATTCACATGTAATGACACTTTGTACCTATTTTAATCAAAATTGTTTGCCTTAAAAAAAGTGTATGTAAATTATAATGGATACACAATGTAAACAACACGTATTGATCTAAATAGCTCCAAATGCACCTTACCAATAGAATGAAACTAAAGAAATGTAGAAGTGACAAATGACTATAGCAAATACCATGAACTAATATGGTAGGCAATAGGCTAAACATTGAATAGTCAAAATGTTAGAATAAGATTTGGTTCTGCATTTGTATCTCTAAGTTTTGATTATAACAAGTCAGTATTTGTGTAAGAACAATTTTAGTACCCTAATAGTTTGTTATTGTGTATCTTTAGCAAACAACTTTGATTCTAACTCTTGAACGTGGAACGTTACAAGTTTCTGAATATATTGATGTAAATTGCTTATGCTCAAACTCACAGATGAGAAGCTTTTAAGAAAACTGTATGTTGTTGTTGCAACGTTCTCTTGACTCTTACTTTTAACGTGTGACTCTGATCAATTCACTTCTAAAAACTCTGAACACAAGGTTCTGTTGAACAAAGTTCTGAAGACTCTGAAGACTACTCAAGCTTCCGAATATTAAAAGCTGAAGGTTTTAAAAACTCTGAATAATCTCAAGTTAGATATTGATGTGATCAAGCTTCTGATTGATGATTGAAGTTTCTGAACTCAAGCTTCCGAAGATTAAAAGTTGAAGGCTCTAAAAACTCTGAAGAATCTCAAGTCAGATATTGATGTGATCAATCTTTTGATTGATGATTGAAGTTTCTGAACTCAAGCTTCCGAAGATTAAAAGCTAAAGGTTCTAAAAACTCTGAAGAATCTCAAGTCAGATATTGATGTGATCAAGCTTCTGATTGATGATTGAAGTTTCTGAAGAATAAAAGATAAGAATGACTTTATACGTGGGAAAAATAGTATTCATGGTATAAACCAATATTCCTTCCACTAGCGGTTTTTGTGGAGTAAGGAAATTGAGGTGGTACGATTCTTGTCCCCTCCGTATTAAACCGTTACTCAAGTCGCCAACTCATTCATGAAGAATACCAGATTTGCCCTCCAACGGATCTTTTTTATTGGCTATATAAAGATTTGAAGACTTGAAGAAACTACACACATGCAAGACTGTTGTCATAACTTATGCTGAAATTTTCTTTAAGTGTATTGTGTTTTTAACTTGTTTATACATGCTTATATAGAAGCAATCTTTGTAAACACAACCTTGTAATCAAACAATTGTTTGTATTTTCTTAAGGGATCAGTTAGGTCAGAATACTTGAGAAGACATAGACAGTGTGTCTTTGTGGTTTATTAGTCACCAGCGGTTGCTAGTGCAGTTGTAATTAGTTGATTATAGTAGATTAAGTCCTTGGGTATAAGGAGAAATCACCTTGGCGGGTGGACCGGATTAACTTTGAGATTTTCAAGTGAACCAATATAAAAATCAAAGTGTATTTTTCTTTGTTGTTGAATAGTTTTGGTTTTTATTGAGTGAGTAAAAAGTTTTTGTTTTTGAAAACCCCAATTCAAACCCCCTCCCCCCTTTCATGTGTTTTTCTCACCTTCAATTGGCATCAGAGCTCCGGTTCTGATTGTGATAAAATTTTATCAAACACTTAACTGTGTTCAGTACCGATCCAGTGTGTGAGAGAAACAATGACAGTTGCTGCTATTCCAGTAAAGAAAGATCATTATAGTCCAAACCACCAGTCTTTGATGGTGACAAGTTTGAGTATTGGAAAGATAGAATCGAAAGTTTCTTTCTTGACTATGATGTAGATCTTTGGGATCTTGTTATTGATGGCTACAGCCATCCTGTTAATGATGCAGGAGAAAAAGTGTCAAGAAGTGCTATGACTGATCAATAAAAGAAAGATTATAAGAATCATTACAAGGCAAGATTTATACTGTTAAATGTTATCTCTTATACTGAGTACGAGAAGATGACAAACAGAGATATTGGCAAGTCTATTTTTGATTCTCTAAGAATGACTCATGAAGGAAATGTCAAGTTAAGGAGACAAATACACTTGCTTTAATCCATAAATATGAGGTATTCAAAATGGAGGATGATGAAACAGTTGAAACTATGTTTTCAAGGTTTCAAATGCTAGTTGTGGGACTCAAGTTTTTAGACAAAGGATACTCAACTACTTAAATGTCAAAAAGATCATCGGAAGCCTTCTTAAGAAGTGGAGACCGATGGTAACTGCCTTGAAACTATCTAAAGATCTGAACAATATCAGTCTTAAAGAACTTGTTAGTTCTTTGAGAAGTTATGAGATAGAGCTTGAGGGAGATGAACCTCAAAGGAAAGGAAAGTCAGTTTCTTTGAAATCCAACTCTGAAAAGTCAAGAGCTTATCAAGTTGAGGAAATCTCAGAAGATTCTGATGAAGACTCAAAAGATGATGATGAACTTTAATTAATTTCCAGAAGGGTCAAGAGACTCTGGAAGAACAAACAAAATGGTCAAGGAAAGTTCGAAGGAGCTAGAAGGGTTGTCGGTTATTCTGTCTCAACGTCTTGACAAAAGAAGCAAAGTTTTAGAAAAGAAGTCATCTGCTATGAGTGCAATGAGCCAGGTCATGGCTACCTGGGACAACTCTGATTCAGAAGAAGAAGATTCAGAAGAACAACAAGCTAATGTTGCACTGATGGCAACAACCTCTGATGCTGGAGTCTCTGGAGAATCCGAAGACAAAGTATCATCAGACTCAAACACAGAATTTGATCATGATTCTGAAGAGGCATTTTCTAATCTCTCCCATTCTGATTTAGGATCATTTCTTTTTGAAATACTGGAGAAGTATCAAAGTCTTCAAAGAAAATACAAAGACCTTCAACAAATCCAAGTAATTGCTTCTGAAACTTGTGAGAAGCATAAAGAGAATATTTCTTCTTCAAATAAAAAATTATTTTCTTTAGAAAGTACAAACTCTACTTTGAGAAATCAAATCTCAAAATTAGAAGAAGAAATAGGTCCATATGCTTCTAGTACCAACTGTGTATTTAGATATGATAGAGCTTTTCAACACTTTTTGACTAAAAGCATATATAGAAGCAAAACTTCTTCCTTAATCTATGGAGTTAGTAGAAATGATAAGAAAGGTTTAGGTTGTATATACACCTCTAAGATTGATGAAAGTATTGTGGTAAAACCGAAACCTCTCTATAAGCACTTTGTACCTGCTGGCACAAAACCTGTTTATTTTGAGCTTGCACAAAAACCTCCACCGACATAGAAATCTGTTTCTAAGCCTAAATATCATACACAAATGCCACTTGATTATTCTGTTGCACATAAATCCAAATTTGTTAAACACTATGGGAAAAATAACAAAAAAGGACCCAGAAAGTGGGTACCTAAGGAAAAGATAATTTATGTTGCAGAAATCCTTAGCAGCTCAACGGAGGTACCAATCATGGTACCTGGATAATGGTTGCTCACGACACATGAAGGGAAGAAGGCATATGTTTCAAAGTTTGGAACTTAAGCCTAGAGGCTTGGTTAGTTTAAAAGGAAACTAGAAAGTGAAAATTATTGGCTCTTAAACTATCGGTAATGGTAAACTTCCCTCTATTAATAATGTTCTCCTGATCGATGGTTTGATACATAACTTATTATCATCAGTCAGCTTAGTGACAATGATTATGATATCATATTTAATCAAAATTCCTGCAAGACTGTCAGTCAGAAAGATGACTCAATCCTTCTTACCGGAAAGAGGAAAAACAACATTTACAAGATTAGACTTTCTGATCTCTATGAACAAAATGTTAAATGCTTAGTGTCTGTTAATGAAGAGCAGTGGGTATGGCATAGACGTTTGGGCCATGTTATCATGAAGAGGATTTCTCAGCTAAATAAACTTGAATTGATTAGAGGCTTACCAAACCTGAAGTTTGCTTTAGATGCTCTTTGTGAAGCATGTCAGAAAGACAAGTTCTCTAAAAAAACTTCCTTTAAAGAAAAGAATGTTGTTTCCACCTCTAAATCGTTAGAACTTCTACACATTGATTTATTTGGGCCAGTAAAAATTGCTTCAATCAGTGAAAAGAAATATGGATTAGTTATAGTTAATGACTATAGACGTTGGACATGGGTAAAGTTCTTGAAACACAAGGATGAGTCGCATTCTGTATTCTCTACCTGTTGCTCTCAAGTGAAAATAGAGAAGAATTGCAAAATAGTCAAAGTCAGAAGTGATCATGGCGGAGAATTTGAGAACAAATACTTTGAGGATCTATTTAATTCTCATGGCATTTCCCATGATTTCTTCTGTTCTAGGACTCCACAACAAAATGGAGTTGTAGAAAGAAAGAATAGGACTTTGCAAGAAATGGCTCGTACCATGATCCAGGAAAATGATATGGCTAAGCATTTATGGGCAGAGGCAGTAAACACAACATGTTACATTCAGAATAGGGTTTCTATTAGACCTATTCTGGGTAAGACTCTTTATGAATTGTGGAAGAATAGAAATCCCAACATATCTAATTTTCATCCCTTTGGTTGTACATGTTTTATGTTAAACACTAAGGAGAATCTTGACAAGTTTGATTCTAAGGCTCAAAAGTGTTTGTTGTTAGGATATTCTCCAAAAGGCTATAGAATCTATAACACAAAAACACAAATTGTTGAAGAGTCAATTCATCTTATATTCAATGATAAGCTTGACCCTGAAAAGTCAAAGCTAGTTGAGAAACTTGGAGATTTAGAAATCACCTTCTCATAACCTAAAGATAAAGACTCTATAGATAAAGATACAACTGCTAAAACTAAAGACTCGGAAACAACTCAATCATAAAATGTTGTTGGACCATCTCATCAGAAGAAAAGTAGACCAAGAACCTCTCATTCTGAAGAATTGATTCTAGGAGATAAAGACGCGCCAGTGAAAACCAGATCATCATTCAAACCTTCTGAAGAAACTCTTCTTGGCTTGGTCTCTCTCATCAAACCAACCTCTATAGATGAAGTTCTTCAAGACAATAACTGGATTCTGGCTATGGAAGAAGAACTAACTCAATTCACCATAAATGATGTTTGGAATCTTGTTCAGAAACCAAAAGGTGTCCACGTTGTTCGAACCAAATGGGTATTCAGAAACAAGCTTAATGAAAAAGGTGAGGTCGTAAGAAACAAAGCATGACTGATAGCACAAGGTTATAGTCAGAAAGAAGGAATAGACTATAAAGAAACCTTTGCACCAGTTGCCAGGTTAGAATCTATTCGTCTCTTAATTTATTTTGCTGTAAATCATGACATCAGTTTATATCAGATGGATATAAAAGTGCATTTTTAAACGGGTATATTTTTGAAGAAGTGTATGTGCACTAACCTCCTAGTTTTGAAAGTTCTGAAAATCCAGATTTCATTTTCAAACTTAAAAAATCGTTATACGGTATGAAACAAGATCCTAGAGCTTGGCATGAAAAGCTAAGTAAATTTCTTTTGGAAAATAACTTTACCAGAGGAAAAGTATATACAACACTCTTTTGCAAAACCTATAAAAATGACATTCTAGTTGTGTAAATTTACTTTGATGATATTGTATTTGGTTATGCTAATATTTCCTTGTGCAAGGAATTTTCTAAGTTAACGCAGGCTGAATTTTAAATGAGCTTGATGGAAGAACTGAAGTTCTTTTTGGGAATTCAAATTGATCAATGAACTGAAGGAACATATATCCATCAAAGAAAATATACCAAGGAACTTCTAAAGAAATTCAACATGTCAGAATGCAAGCCAACAAAAACTCCAATGCATCCTACGTGTATTTTGGAGAAAGAAAAGGTAAGCAATAAGGTAGAACATAAGTTATTCAGAGGTATGATTGGATCTCTCCTTTATCTGACTACTTCTAGACTAGACATCCTCTTCAGTGTGTGCCTATGTGCTCGTTTCCAATCAGATCCTAGAGAAACTCACTTAACAGCTGTTAAGAGAATCTTTAAGTATCTGAAAGGTACTTCTAACCTTGGGCTATTCTATAGAAAATCATCTGAGTACAAACTGGTAGGCTATTGTGATGCAGACTATGCTGGAGACAGAATAGAAAGAAAAAGTACTTCTGGAAGCTGTCAATTTCTAGGAGACAATCTGATCTCATGGTCCAGTAAAAGACAGTCCACAATTGCTTTATCAACTATCAAAGCTGAGTATATTACAGCTTCCGGATGTAGCACGCAGGTTCTTTGGGTGAAAAGTAAGTTAGAATATTATCAGATTTCTGAGAGTAACATTCCTATCTTATGTGATAATACTTCTGCTATTTGTCTTTCCAAGAATCCTATTCTGCATTCTAGAGCTAAACATATTGAAATAAAACATCACTTTTAGGTGACTTTTTTCAGAAGGGCGTTTTTCATTTAAAATTTATAGATACAGACCACCAGTGGGCTGATATTTTCACAAAACCCCTTGTTGAAGATAGATTCGTATTCATTCTGAAAAAATTATGTATAAAACTGTGTCCAGAATGAGTTGATAAAATTTCAATGTGTTAAGTCACCATAACTTCTGAAATAAGTTTCTGATGAATTTATTTGTTTATTACACGTTTGGTCCTGAAACATGAGCTTTCTGAAGTAAGGAAGTTTCATGAATTATAACGTTTATTTTTAAAAGAAAATCTTTTGATTTGTCTTCTGGATTATGAATATTTACAACATTAATTGTTATCTTTTCATCTAAGAACGTGTGAATGCTAGTGGTGACAACTGCCCCATTTAATGAACATGCATAATCATGGTTTGACACATTGGGCTTGGTAACCTACTTGAAAATAAGTTAAATCTTTACGCCTTCCTCTATTACTGTGCATTCATTAAGACTTATGTGAGTTAAAGGTTTTTGAGACTAAGTGTTTCTACTCTCAATTTTTATTCCTTGTCATATTTCTTTTGCCACTTTTAAGTTTACATTTAATCGTATTTATTGACTGATATCAAGATTTGAATAACGTATACCTAATATGTGACCTTTTGGACATTCCTTTCCTAAGAGACAACTTCACTCATTTCCTATCTTTGATAACAACGTCTCTTACTCTGCCTGTGTCCTATGTCGCGTGTTTAGGAAATGGTGAATTTTTCATGTCAATTCATCTAAACTTTATTGCTATTTATCGCTGATACATTTCTTCTCTTTATATATAAACTCCTCCTCATTTCTCTTCCTCAGTCTCTCAAATCTCTCTTATCCTGTTTTTGTCACTATGTCTATCAAATTTTTTTTATGGTAATAAAGAAGTCATGGAAGTAATCTCTGAGAAAAGGCCTAACCTTCCCAGACTCAGAGACTCCGGTTTGAACATATCTACCAGCATGCAGATTCAAGGATGGTTTGGTTACTACACATCTTGAATGGACATATCTATCCTATCCTTGTGTAGGAATTTTGGACATATGCAAGAATTAATGAAGATGATGTATCACCCTAATTTTAGTAATTATTTATTTATTAAATTAATTGATTAATTGTGTAATTTTGTGCCTATTTGATTTAATGGATTTAATTGAATTATGTGATTTATTTGAATTAATTAATTTATGTGATTTATTCCATTTATTTGAATTATTTGATTTAAATGAATTATTTGATTTATTGAATTTATATGAATTGTTTGATATATATGAACTATTGGGGTTATATAAATTAATGACTTATTTAATTTATATGAGTTAATTGATTTAATCTAAATATGTGATTTATTAAAATAATTAAATTAATTGATTTATTCTATTTGGTAGAATAATGTAGAATTGTTAGATTATTTAGTTGGGCTTAATTAGGCACGTGAATAGTGAGTGGGAGTGGGTTGAGTTAAGCCCAATTGATTAAGACAATGTTAGGGTTTAAAAAAAAGAATAGAAAGAGAGAAAAAAAATAGTAAAGAGGAATAAATAGGCAAGAGCGAAAGAGGAGTGGAGAAGAAGAGAAGAACCAAGAGAGAGAGAGAGAGCTCAAGAATTATCAAAATTCAAGGTAAGAGTGGGTCTTTATATGGTTATGGGATTGTATGATAGTGTATGATGGGTAGTATCACATTTAGGATAAAAATCTCTAATTTCCATGATTTTGAAATTGATGATTACATGATGTATGATGGTAGAATCCTTAAATCTGTGTTGTAGGCTGTTTTAATTGTCATATAATGGTAGTATTTTGTATTCTGGAACTGGAACTTTTCACGGAATCGAATTCGGAGGTCTGGAAGGCCTCAAAACTGCAAAAATCGCAATTTTTTGGTTTGCTGTCTAGGAGAGTTCGCTTAGCGAACTATATTTTGTATAGCAAACCAGTAGCGAATGTCCATGGTGTGTATTATGTAATGTGTCTCGAAGCGAGAGGTATTTCGCATAGCGGACGTCGCGATGCGAGCTGTATTTCGCATAGCGAAAGTCGCGACGCGAGCAGTTGCGAACCTGTAGCGAGTGATGGCAGAATGAACGTGACTTTTGATCCGTAAGTCCGTTTTGGTCCCCGTTCAAAGCGTAGGAAAACTAATGAATAGAGATATATCATAGTATATATAAGAGAATTGATAGCCCAATATTTTTATATCTAATATGTTTGGGAATTCAGTTGTGTATATGTTCTATTAATGAATTGTTGCACTGTTTGCTGCCGGTTGTGAAATTATTGTGAATAATTTACCAAATTCTTGTGTGTTTGATTGTATAAGTATATTTTTGGTGTGACAATATGAAATTCATGATAGTTATTTCTCGTTGTAATTATAATACAGTTGTATTATATTGTAAAATATGTTGAATACCATTTGAAAGTGAATTGTGTTTGGATGATTCATAAAAATATGCAAGTATGTGTAACCGTGTGGTAATTCAAGTGTGATGAATTATTAAAGATATGCATGAATTTTAAGATTAGGGAATGATCTTAATTGCATATGGTTGTTAAACTTGCACATGCATCATTTGATGTTAAGAGGCAATGCTTGTTAGTTCCGTGGGAACTAGTGACTTGTCCCAAACCTAGAGCGGGGTTTGAAAGATTAGGAAATGGGCTTTTGTGTGTTATTGGTCTAGGGAACGGACCCGGTTTAAATTTAAAAGCCGAAAAATAATAACAAGTGTTGGTACCACATGGCATGAGTTGCATTGAGTTGTGCATTGAGCCTCATTGTGTATATGTTTGTGATATGAGATTATGTGTATCTATGTGAATTGTTGAATTGGTGGAATTATGGATTGAGTGTATATACTTGTTAATGGTATGGTTACTTTAGTGATACTTTGTTGATGAAACTTTTGAAATGTGAGAATAATTGTGATTATGATTGTGTGCCTTAAATTATATATCTTATGATTTCAATAATTATGTGAGTTCTCACCCTTCTGTTAGAATAATGTTTTTCACGACATCGCTCAGGTACCGAGGAGTAGAGTTGCTTATAGCACGAGGTAGCCGTTGGATTAGCTTGTTTTAGTTTCTCTATTTATTTTGGGTTGAGTTGTGCTCTGATCATGTAACACTGGGAATGTTTCGATTCATGTTTTGAGAGATACTTTATGTACTCTACTTTATTTTGTTATTGTTATTTGAATTATATGGAGTATCAGCTTTTATGCCTAAGTGATGATTATGAATGAGTTGACCATGGGGCTTTCATTATGTTAATTTATCATTGAAGTAATTCTGCTGCTACATGCTATGTGAAAGTATATGAAAATCATGAATTTATTTTAAGTGTTATTGAGCATGACAAGTATATGTGTGACATTTTGAATCATATGTGACACCCTTATTTGAGATGCGTGATAATTTACTCTGGTTATTTATATATTCTGCGGGGTTTAAAAGGGTGTTACATTAGTGGTATCAGAGCAGGTCAGTCCATCCAGCTAGGTTGTCTAATGTTATTTGTTCCCTAGTATGCGACATGTGTGTGAAAACACTATCGTTACACGTTTGTTTTTCTAACCTTTGTTTGTAGGAATGAGATTGAAACAAGTGGGGGAGAAGCTTATGCTTCTCCAAGATGCTTCAGGTGTGGAGTGGTGGCTTAGTGTGTCATTAAACGCTATTATAGTTTGGTAAATATGGTTTATGCCCCATCATGATTGTCGGCTGTCTATTGACAAATTGAGGAACTGATCACCCTTAATCTCTTGTTAATAGTGGATGGGATCATGTTTGATGGAATAGACGTGTCTTGCGAGCTTAGATAGTGTGTGCACTGAATTTTTTGGAGTTAAGCCAAGTGCTTACATATTGTTTTGATGAGTCGGTGCATGATGGTGTTGAGACGTTTATGTTGATGGCAACTTTGAGTATCAGTGAAGGTGGAGAAGTTGGTGTTTTCCCAATTGTTTGTGATTTTCTAGAATTTTTTCCTAATGAGATAAGTGATTTACCGCCGAAACATGAAGTGGAGTTTTCGATCGACTTAGTTCTTGGAACTAGTCCAGTATCGTATGTCCGCATCGGAATTGAAAGATTTGAAGAGTAAACTTGAATATTTGCTTGAGAAGAGGTTTATTCATCCGAGTGTGTCACTGTGGGGTGCACCAGTTTTGTTGGTCAAGAAGAAAGAAGGTTTTATGAGGCTTTGTGTGGATTATAGACAATTCAACAAGGTGACTATTAAGAATAAGTATCCACTTTCGAGGATTGATGATCTGATGGATCATTTGGTTGGTGTAAGTGTGTTCAGTAAGATAAATTTGAGGTATGGGTATCATCAGATTTGTGTGAAGGCTGAATATATTCAGAAGATTGCTTTTAGAACGAGGTATGGTCATTACGAGTATTCTGTGATGCCGTTTGGTGTGGCTAATGCACCAGGTGTATTTATGGAGTACATGAACATGATTTTCCATCCGTATTTAGACAAGTTTGTGGTTGTGTTTATTGATGATACTTTGATCTACTCGAAGAGTGAAGATGATCATGCTGAGCATCTCAAAATTGTGTTATCAGGGTTGAAAGAGAAATAGTTATATGCTAAACTTTCTCAGTGTGAGTTTTGGTTGAAGGAAGTGAGTTTTCTTGGCCATGTGATTTCGAGTAGAGGTCTTGTATTTGATCCATCGAAGGTTGAAGTTGTATCGCAATGGGAAACTCCAAAATCAGTTTTTGAAATTAGAAGTTTTCTTAGTTTGGCAGGTTATTATCGGAAATTCATTGAAGGATTTGCCAAGTTATCTTTGCCGTTGACGCAATTAACTCGGAAGGGTCAAGCTTTTGTTTGGGATGCAAAGTGTGAAGAAATTTTTAAAGAGCTTAAGAGAAGATTGACAACAACTCCTATTTTGATTTTGCCGAATTTGGCAGAACCATTTATTGTGTATTATGATGCTTCTTTGATGGGTTTGGGGGGGGGGTGTTGATGTAACATCAGGAAGTTGTAACTTATGCTTCAAGGCAACTTAAAGTGCATGAGAGGAATTATCCGACGCATGACTTAGAGTTGGCCGCTGTTGTGTTTGTGTTACAACTTTGGAGGCATTATTTGTTTGGTTCGAGATTTTATGTATTTAGTGATCATAAGAGTTTGAAGTATCTCTTCGATCAGAAAGAATTGAATGAAAGGAAAATGAGATGCTTGGAGCTTCTGAAGAATTATGATTTTGGTTTGAATTACCATCTGGGTAAAGAAAACGTGGTAGCTGATGCATTGAGTAGAAAATCTTTGCATATGTCGATGATGGTGGTAAAAGAGTTGGAAATGATCGAGCAATTTCGTGATATGAGTTTGGTTTGTGAAGAGACTTCTTATGGAGTTAAGCTTGGTATGTTGAAGCTTACTATTGGTATTCTTGATGAGATTTGAGAAGGTTAGAAATCTGATTTAGGTTTGGTAGATCGGTTGACTTTGATCAATCAAGGCCGAGGTGGTGATTTTTGAATTGATGAAAATGGTATCATGAGATATCGTGATAGAGTTTGTGTTCCAGATATTGTTGAGCTGAAGAAGAGTATTCTTGAGGAAGGACATCATAGTGGATTGACTATTCATCCCGGTGCTACTAAGATGTATCAAGATTTAAGGAAAGTATTTTAGTGGTCTTGTATGAAGAAAGATATTGCAGAGTTTGTGTATTTTTGTTTGACTTGTCAGAAGTCAAAGATTGAGCATAAAAAATCATCAGGTTTGATGCAACCATTATCTATTCCTAAGTGGAAATTGGATAGCTTATCTATGGATTTTGTATCTGGTTTACCTAGAACGCCGAGTAATTGTGAAGCTATTTGGGTTATTGTGGATAAATTGATAAAATCTGCTCACTTTATTCCAATGAGAATGGATTACCCGTTGTAGAAGTTAGCAAATATGTACATTGAGAGGATTCTAAGTTTGCATGGTATTTTGTCTAGCATCGTGTCAGATAGAGATTTGAGGTTCACTTCGAGTATTAGAATGACACTGTTTAAAGCGTTGTATGGTAGGAGGTGTAAGACGCTATTATATTGGTATGAGTCGGGAGAGAGTGTTGTGGTTGGACCTGAGATAGTCCAACAGACTACTGATAAGATTAAGATGATTCAAGAGAATATGAAGATTTCTCAGAGTCTTCAAAAGAGTTATCATGACAAGAGGAGGAAAGCACTTGAGTTTTAAGAGGGAGATCATGTGTTTCTTCAAGTTACTCCTGTAACTGGTGTTGGTAGAGCGTTAAAATCGTGTAAGTTGACATCGCATTTTATTGGTCCTTATCAGATTTTATAGAGGATATGAGAGGTAGCCTATCGGGTTGCTTTGCTGTTGTCGCTTGCTAATATCCATGACGTGTTCCATGTATCTCAGTTGAAGAAATACATTGCAGATCCGTCTCATGTAGTCCAAGTAGATGATGTGTAGGTGAGAGATAACCTGACCGTGGAGACATCACCTATGCAGATAGAGGATCGGGAGTTGAAGCAGCTTCGGGTAAAGAGATTGCTTTGGTGAAGGTAGCTTGAGGAGGACCAACTAGAGGGAATGTGACTTGGGAGCTTGAGAGTCAGATGAGGGAGTCTTATCCCGAGTTATTCGTTTGAGTTAATTTTGGAGGGCGAAAATCTTTTAAGTGGGGAAGGGTTGTAACACCCCAATTTTATTAATTAATTATTTATTAAATTAATTGATTAATTGTGTAATTTTGTGCCTATTTGATTTAATGGATTTGACTGAATTATGTGATTTATTTGAATTAATTAATTTATGTGATTTATTCAATTTATTTGAATTATTTGATATAAACAAATTATTTGATTTATTGAATTTATATGAATTGTTTGATATATATGAATTATTGGGTTTATATAAATTAATTGACTTATTTAATTTATACGAGTTAATTGATTTAATCTAAATATGTGATTTTTTGAATTAATTAAATTAATTGATTTATCCTATTTGGTAGAATAATGTAGAATTTTTAGATTATTTAGTTAGGCTTAATTTGGTGCGTGAGTAGTAAATGGGAGTGGATTGAGTTAAGACCAATTGATTAAGACAATGTTAGGGTTTAACAAAAGAATAAAAAGAGAGAAAAAGTTAGTAAAGAGGAAGACATAGGCAAAAGAGAAAGAGGATTGGAGAAGAAGAGAATAACCAAGAGATAGAGCTCAAGAATCATCAAAAGTCAAGGTAAGGGTGGGTCTTTACATGGTTATGGGATTGTATGATAGTGTATGTTGGGTAGTATCACATTTAGGATAAAAATCTCTAATTTCTATGATTTTGAAATTGATGATTACATGATGTATGATGGTATGATCCTTAAATATGTGTTGTAGGCTATTTTAAGTGTCATATAATGGTAGTATTTTGAATTCTAGAACTGGGACTTTTTACGGAATCGAATTCGGAGGTTTAGAAGGCCTCCAAACTGCAAAAATCGCAATTTTTTGGTTTGCTGTCTGGGAGAGTTCGCATAGCAAACTATATTTCGCATAGCGAACATCACATAGTGAACCAGTAGCGAATGTCCATGGTTTAAATTATGTAATGTGTCGTGAAGCGAGCTGTATTTTGCATAGCGGACGTCGTGATGCGAGCTGTATTTCGCATAACAAAAGTCGCGACGCGAGCAGTAGCGAACTTGTAGCGAGTGATGGTAGAATGGACGTAACTTTTGATCCGTAAGTCTGTTTTGGTCCCCGTTCGAAGTGTTGGAAAGCTAATGAATAGAGATATATCATAGTATAGATAATATAATTGATAGACCAATATTTTTATATCTAATATGTTTGGGAATTCAATTGTGTATATGTTCTATTGATGAATTGTTGCACTGTTTGCTGCCGGTTGTGAAATTATTATGGATAATTTATCGAATACTTATGCATTTGCTTATATAAGTATAATTTTGGTGTGACAATGTGAAATTCATGATAGTTATTGCTCTTTGTAATGATAATACAATTGTTATTGTATTGTAAAATATGTTGAATACCATTTGAAAGTGAATTGCGTGTGGATGATTCATAAAAATGTGCAAGTATGTGTAATTGTGTGGTAATTCAAGTGTGATGAATTATTGAGGATATGCATGAATTTTAATATTAGGGAACGATCTTAATTGCATATGGTTGTTGAACTTGACACGCATCATTTGCTGTCAATAGGCAATGCTTGTTAGTTCCGGGAACTAGTGACTTGTCCCAAACGTAGAGCGGGGTTTAAAAGCTTAGGAAATGGGCTTTTGTATGTTATTAGTCTAGGGAACGGACCCGGTTTAAATTTAAAAGTAGAAAAATAATAACAAGTGTTGGTACCACATGGCATGAGTTTAATCTAAATATGTGATTTTTTGAATTAATTAAATTAATTGATTTATCCTATTTGGTAGAATAATGTAGAATTTTTAGATTATTTAGTTAGGCTTAATTTGGTGCGTGAGTAGTAAATGGGAGTGGATTGAGTTAAGACCAATTGATTAAGACAATGTTAGGGTTTAACAAAAGAATAAAAAGAGAGAAAAAGTTAGTAAAGAGGAAGACATAGGCAAAAGAGAAAGAGGATTGGAGAAGAAGAGAATAACCAAGAGATAGAGCTCAAGAATCATCAAAAGTCAAGGTAAGGGTGGGTCTTTACATGGTTATGGGATTGTATGATAGTGTATGTCGGGTAGTATCACATTTAGGATAAAAATCTCTAATTTCTATGATTTTGAAATTGATGATTACATGATGTATGATGGTAGGATCCTTAAATATGTGTTGTAGGCTATTTTAAGTGTCATATAATGGTAGTATTTTGAATTCTAGAACTGGGACTTTTTACGGAATCGAATTCGGAGGTTTAGAAGGCCTCCAAACTGCAAAAATCGCAATTTTTTGGTTTGCTGTCTGGGAGAGTTCGCATAGCAAACTATATTTCGCATAGCGAACATCACATAGTGAACCAGTAGCGAATGTCCATGGTTTAAATTATGTAATGTGTCGTGAAGCGAGCTGTATTTTGCATAGCGGACGTCGTGATGCGAGCTGTATTTCGCATAACAAAAGTCGCGACGCGAGCAGTAGCGAACTTGTAGCGAGTGATGGTAGAATGGACGTAACTTTTGATCCGTAAGTCTGTTTTGGTCCCCGTTCGAAGTGTTGGAAAGCTAATGAATAGAGATATATCATAGTATAGATAATATAATTTATAGACCAATATTTTTATATCTAATATGTTTGGGAATTCAATTGTGTATATGTTCTATTGATGAATTGTTGCACTGTTTGCTGCCGGTTGTGAAATTATTATGGATAATTTATCGAATACTTATGCATTTGCTTATATAAGTATAATTTTGGTGTGACAATGTGAAATTCATGATAGTTATTGCTCTTTGTAATGATAATACAATTGTTATTGTATTGTAAAATATGTTGAATACCATTTGAAAGTGAATTGCGTGTGGATGATTCATAAAAATGTGCAAGTATGTGTAATTGTGTGGTAATTCAAGTGTGATGAATTATTGAGGATATGCATGAATTTTAATATTAGGGAACGATCTTAATTGCATATGGTTGTTGAACTTGACACGCATCATTTGCTGTCAATAGGCAATGCTTGTTAGTTCCGGGAACTAGTGACTTGTCCCAAACCTAGAGCGGGGTTTAAAAGCTTAGGAAATGGGCTTTTGTATGTTATTAGTCTAGGGAACGGACCCGGTTTAAATTTAAAAGTAGAAAAATAATAACAAGTGTTGGTACCACATGGCATGAGTTGAATTGAGTTGTGCATTGAGCCTCATCGTGTATATGTTTGTGATATGAGATTATGTGTATCTATGTGAATTGTTGAATTGGTGGAATTGTGGATTGGGTGTATATACTTGTGAATAGTATGGTTACTTGAGTGATACTTTGTTGATGAAACTTTTGAAATGTGAGAATAATTGTGATTACGATTGTGTGCCCGAAATTATATATCTTATGATTTCAATAATTACTTGAGTGATACTTTGTTGATGAAACTTTTCAAGTAAACACTAAATAAATCAGTCGCAGATGAAATAAGAAAGAAAATAAAATGATGAATTCAAAATAAAAATGATAAAATACAATAGAATAGAATGGAAAATAAAATGATGAATTCAAAATAAAAATGATAAAATAAAATAAAATAGAATGGAAAATAATACATTAAAATAAAAAAAGATATTTTTTTGGATTTTTCATAATATTAAAATAAAACAAATAAGTGTTAAAAAAGAACAAATGCTTTCACATGGGGTTGAACCCTTGACCTCTGGTTCACAAATCTAACAAATAACCAACTCAACTAGACACGCGCGTGTGACAAGGAGGAACAAAGAGAAACTAAAATATTAAAACAAATGAAAAACAAGAAAATAAACAAAAAACGCCCCAGCTGGGCTCGAACAGGGGACATGGGCGTGATATGGCAAGGCATTAACCATTGGGGTGGCGATACATCCTTGTATTAATGCCACCCTATTAATACAAATACTAAAGGGCGCGTGTGACTGGGCAGAAAACAAGGCAAGCTGCATGAAAATAACCAAAATATGTTTTGATCGTAACTCACTCAAATCTCATCCAAATTGAGAAAACTTTTAGTCTAACTTGACTAACTTTTCATAAGAAACACAAAGGTGCAATTGATTTTCTCAAATAATGCACACACAAAGAAATTCGATGGCTCACGCATAATGGAGCTTAAGATGCATTTTGAGCTCTATGGATTAAAACTGATGAGACTACACACCAATGAGGGTCTGCACACATTGAAAATATGAGGTTCATGGATTGGATTCAAGGAAAAGTATGAGATTTGCCATAAATCAGAAAGTGGTTGTCAAATGGCAAGTTTATGAAATGGTTTAGAATGGACTTTGTATCCAACAATGCTAAAGAAATGATCTATGACAGCAACCAAATTATCAATCCAAACTGCAAAATCTTATGAACTAATGGTGCAGTACCAGTCCTTTGTACTAAACCAAAGCATAAGGGTAGCATCCAACATCTAATGCACTTAATCTCAATAAACCTTACAATGCCAAGAGTGAACTTTGATGGAAATAAAAGCTGGACTTTACCACAGTGGTAGATAGTTCATAAACAAAGTATCCATGAAAAATAAATATGCAGATTTAACAGGCCTAGAGTAACAACTCTATCCTCCTACAGGCACACAAGCAAGGTACCTACAAAGGCTCCCACCAAGTACTAAACTCCTAGGCTGTCCAAGACTTGCCTCTATGGTTTAGCCAATCCTAAAGTACTACAAGTCCATGACTTGATGACAACAACCAATTTCCCCACCTCATGACAATATCAGTTTTGATCCTCAATCTCACACATTAATTTCAATAACTAGATTAGATGAAGGTGTTGCACCCAAAAATTTGCCCAACCGTTTCTTGTATTTGGCTTATGTTTCATTTCATTTTGCATTTGCATTTGCATACCGCATACATTGCATTTTTCAGTCAGATTGATTTCTATCGGGATTACAGCCCTCTTCTCACGTTTCAGGCAGTGCAACCAGTTCGAATACGGAGATTTATTTTGGGAGTGGTGCTCCTTCCGGTGTTTTCAGCTTTTGCTGTTGTTTTTGAGGATATTTCGGTGTCTGTATTTTTACCGGTTATCTCATTGCGTTCTCGCAGTTTTGTTCGCCGATTTAATCGATGTTCATTGTTTCTTCCTCGTGGAATTATTAGAAATTTTCTAGATTTTTATCTCCTATTTGTAGTATAGAAGTTAGATTTTTAATTGTATTTTAGATTTAATTTCCTGTTTTGAGAATATTTTAGTTTTGCTAGATATTAATAGTTTTAATAGCTTTCTAGATATTAATAGTTTTGAATAATATTCTAGATTTATTTTCTTTTTTTTGGAGTATTATTATATTTTAAATAAATGTTTAGAAACATTTTCTATTTTTAGAATGTTATTACATCTTTTAATATGTTTTAAATAGTTGTTTCTATATTTTAGGATTTAATTGATTGGTGTTTAGATTCTAAATAGATTTGTTGGAATTTTAGATATTAATTCTTTTTTTAGAATATTAAAACATTAATTGTTTAGAAGGTATTAGAGTAATATTCTAGATTTAATTATTTTCTAGATTTTAATAATTAGTCTTGAGGATTTAGTCTAGATTAGTTTTGATATAGATTTTAATTAGGATTGGCTTTGATTAGTGTTGTGTCTAGCTTTTATTAGCATTTAATCAGCTTCGTTTATCATTAATGCTAATCCATTCATCATTTAATTCAGTTGGTTAATTCAGTCTTTGAAGTTAATTTGAGTCAACTTTGGATCCATTCAGTCTGAGTTGTGGGCCAAGTGTCCGTTTTCTGAAGGCCCAGCAGTCCAGTTCTGCGCCACTTGGCGCTATAAGAGCCACTCCCTCGTTCTCTCTCTCCTTTTTCTCGCCACATGTCCCACTCACCACAACCTTCACCTGCATGCGCGCCACATTGCCTGCTAGGTGGCACTCCCCTGTCTCTCACATGCAAACCGCCGGATACCTTCGCCGGCGAAATCAAATGACTCCAGACTCGCCGAAAACTGCATTCAACTCGCCGGAATCTTCATAGATTCATCCATGTTCATCAATGTTCATCAGGTTTTTTTTCCAGAAATTATTGTTATTCATCAGTCTTCATGATAGTTCTTCGTTTTTCTGGATTTTGTTTGAATCTTCATCCAACTCTCCAAGAACATTCATCACCTTCAACAATGTTCATCGGATCTCCAAGAAATTTCCAGCAAACTTCAAAGATCTTCACACAACCCTACTATGTTTCAGAAACTACACATCAACCTCACGATTCTTCACCGAAGCTTCAAACGAGCTTCAAATCTTCATCACTTTCGTACGATCTTCATCAAGATTCCTAAGATTCTTCACGTATTCATCCGAAAATCTCCAGGCTCCATCGTTGTTCATCCAACTTCAAGAACATTCCTCATGTTCATCAAGAACTCCGTCCGATTCTCCGTCAAGAGTCATCAAACCTTCTACAACTTGCCGATTCCTTCGAGAGATCTATAGATCCAGCAACTTTCCGCTTTCCAGAAAACACCGGCGATCATCACCTTCATTGTCTTTCCAGAAATCCTCAACGAACATGCATCATCCATCTTCGTCCAAGAACATTCAGGAACTTCATCGTGTTCATCATCTTCATGTTTTTTCCTCCAGAAATAGTCAATAATCCACCATTAACACTAATCGGATCTTTGTCATCAACCATCATATCAACCATCACAACGAATGTTCATCCGTCTATGAACACACTTCAATCCAGATCTAGCGAAATCTTCATCACCAAAACACAGTGTCTTCGGATTTTTCTCCCCAAATCAACGAACTAATGATGAGCCGTCAGCGTGCATCTGAAGTGGTAGTTGGAGAAAGCGAGATGAGACTAAGCGGAAGGGAGAGATTATGATCGGAAAAGGTTCGTCAGAAGAGGTTGAGAATGGATGGCGGTGGCGGAGGATGAGTGAGAGAGAGAAAAGCTAGGGTTTGCCACAGTGGGAGGAAGAAGATGATTATGGCTCTTTGGGACTGTTTGGACCGGGCAATGGGCTTTTCCTGGGCCCAATTTCGTTTTTCGGACTCACACCCCCATTTTCCATATTCGCCCCCCCCGGTTTCTTTTCCCTTTGCTGTTGTTTTGTTGGGCTCAAAGCCCAATTGTTTTTCTTTAGATTGTATCCCTGTTGGACTGATTACCCCTCCCCCTGTGCTGTATTTTCTTTTGTACATTTTTGTTAATATTTTCTTTACTATTTTTCTTGTAGAGAATTATAATATTTTCTTCTTTAGGATATTATGGTATAGTTTCTTTGAATAGAATCTTATATTCTATTTTTTAGTATTGTATATAGATTTTATATTCTAGTTTTATATTCTATTTTCTTTTAGGATATATAGAGTTTTATATAGAATTTTCGTTTTATTTTCTATATGCAATTTCCTTATAATTTCCTTTAAGTTTTTCTATTAGGATTTATTTTCAATTTTAGAAGTAGAATATTATTTCCATTTGTCATTGGATTTGTTATCACCATCTTTGTTTTGTAGGTCGATGAAGAGACTTCCGTAAGGCATTATTAATCAAATTTTTGATGGATAATGCAGGATCCGAGACCATCTTTTTCTCTCCTCATTTTTCTTCTTCCATCTGATTTTACTTTGGTTTTCTTCTGTGCTGGCCGTGTGAAATGATTCAATTGGAGAATGATTCTCAATATCATTTCTCTATCTTGTCTTTGACACGGATATCAATACACTACCTCTTAGAGTTTGATTTCTCTTATAAGTCGAACTATGACGGTTTAGCGTTACATTGGTTATGATTTGAAATGTCATCATCAAGGATCTGAAGAGGAGAAGATTGGAATGGAGCTTGCGCATAATGTCGAGGGCCAACGGAACCGCTTCGTTCGATAACATCTTTCTTATTCAAGTCTTTATGCAACCGTCGAGTGTTGTGAGTTGTAGCGTTAGATACGTAGGAAATGGTGATTGAGGGGTTTCCTCTCAATCGTCTAGAGTGTTTAGTGTAGCACCCTTTGGGTGATATGCGACACATTCTCTCCTACACCTTAGGTTCTTGCGTGTGTGTCCCGAGTTCCTTCCCGTTTAGGCGTGTTAGGCCTGCTTCCTCTTTGTCCTCGCCCCCGCGCGATCGAAACCCTTTTCTCTCGCATTCAGGCGATTAAGACCCCTTCTCTTGCCCCTGTGCAATCGAGACTTGTTTTCCGCATGCGCCAAACTACGTTTGCTCTGATCTCTCGTACCAGACGAGAGTACATAGGCATATGATTGCGATAATCCTAGCGAGCTCACTTTTTCCCCTTTCCTGTAGTTAGTTGAACTACAGCTGCTCTGATTTCTCGTACCGGACGAGAATATGTAGGCATAGGATGCGATATCCTAGCGAGCACACTAACAACTAATTTCTTTGTTCTCTCGCTGCCGTGCGATCGAGACTTTCCCGCTAATGACTGATTTCCCTTTCTCTTGCCCTAGCACAATTGAGACCAGACCGTAGTTCTAGTTCCCGTAGGTTCTCATTCCTTTAAACCCCGACATACTACGTCCGTTCTACCGCAAACAGGTAACGCCTAAGTCTCCAATGGTCGAGCAACATACACCTAACTGCTAGAATGCGTACGCTAGTATCGTCAATCCTTTCTCTCACCCCTGTGTGATCGAGAACACCCCATAATCCGTATTATCCCGAACTACGTAAGCTCTAATCTCTCATATCTGTTGAGAGTATGTAGGCAAAATACTGACGTATTGGCGAGCCATCTTCCCCTATCCTTTTAGCCATAGTTAGCCGAACTACGTTGACTCTGATTTCTCGTTCTCTGACGAGAATACGTAGGCACGAAGCGCGATGCTTTGCCGAGTAAGTTTTCTTTTCTTTTCAGACCAGCCTTGATAGGTAGATAGTTAAACCAACCCGTCAGATAAACACTTCAAGCGTGGATCCCGTTGAGTACAACGGACGTGAGGGGTGCTAATACCTTCCCCTTGCGTAACCGACTCCCGAACCCAGACATGGTTGCGATGACCTCGTCTTATACCTTTTCGTCAGGTTTTTCCAATCGTTTCCTTTCCCTTTCTGTGGGATAAATAACAAAAGGTGGCGACTCTTCTGTTTTGCCGACACCTTATTTTCGCAGTAGCGACAGCTGACGACTCTGCTGGGGACTCCAACGGTTCCCTATGCGAGTCTCGCCTTGGTTTTTCTTCCTGGCTGTCTGGGTCATCCCCAGCAGCTGGCGACTCTGCTGGGGACTCCAACGGTTCCCTATGCGAGTCTCGCCTTGGTTTTTCTTCCTGGTTGTCTGGGTCATCCCCAGCAGCTGGCAACTTTGCTGGGGATACAACGTCCCCTGTGCGAGTCAATCCTAGCGCTTGCGTGTTTATCTGTTGGGTTTGCGTTTATTTATCGTACTTTACTTTCCTGCATTTTACTTTCAATATAATATGATTATTTGCTGTGCTGTTGTGGGAGAGGGGCTCTGATGAGTGATAAGCCAGACCCAGGCTTGAGTGTATACCTAGCATTAGTTATGGAAAGTAGTGGGCGCGTACATGCTTTGCATGTACTAGTGTCTCGCAAAATCCACGCTCAGACGAGATTCTCTTGGTTGACTTCTTTTCCAGCCCTTTGGGCTTGAGGGGTTGTTGGTCCGGAGAGTTGTCGACTCTGGGGACCGATCATTTGTGACTCAGCTGAGTGAGGCCTCTTCAAGGGGTGATGATGCCAAACCAGAAATATGAACGTATCATCATTTCGTGAAAGTCTGTGACGCTGGGAAACGCATAGGATGCCGAACCTTTATCAGTTTAGGTCCATACCTGTTAGTGAGAGGGTTTTTGTAGGTAACTTAACTTCCAGCATACCTGGTATTTTGGTTTCTCTCTTTAGAGCGAACTTATCCCGTCAGCAGCGCAACAATATTCAGAGCTTTGTGGGGGCTGTGATCCCGTGTCTATTGCATCTTGCATTGCATTTCATGTGCATCTTATGTTTGCATGTCCATCCTCGGCCGGAACAGAAAGCTTACCCGTCTTTTGTCCAACCCGCAGTTGATTTCTCGACATTCGCATTGGACTCGAACTAGCTTTTGGAAGGATCATGAACTCAGCAGAGCAGAATCAGGGTGTTACGAGGGCCGAGTTTGAATTGTTGAAGGATCAGTTGAGTCAATTCATGGAAGCTGTGACAACTATGACTAGAGATGAGACCAATGTTCAGAGAATCCCGGTAAATAATATTGCTCAAGCTCAGCCTGTGCAGATCCCTGTCAGAGATAAAGATGCATCTTCTCTCCATGACACAGACTATTAGAACTTTATTTTCCCTGTGCCAAATCCTCAGAGGGTTGCTTCAAAGGTTAATGCTGAGAACCCACAAACTGTTGAATTCATGAGAAAATTTAAGCTGTTAGAGGAAAAGCTTGACGCCCTGATGAGTCAGAATACTCTTAACCTGAATGCTTCGAGCATGTGTTTGGTGCCAGGCCTTGTGATGCCTCCGAAATTCAAAATTCCGAATTTTGAGAAGTTCAAAGGGGATAGTTGTCCGAAACTACATTTGATAATGTTCTGCAGAAAAATGACTTCGTATGTCGCCAATGATCAGCTTATGATTCACTGCTTTCAGGACAGTTTGAGCGGAGCATCGTTGAATTGGTATATGCAGTTGGAAAGCAGTTGCATCAGATCATGGTCAGATTTAGCCAATGCCTTCGTGAAGCAGTACGACTATAATCTCAACATGGCTCCTAGCCACGTGCAATTGCAAGAATTATCTCAGGCGGATAATGAGTCGTTCAGAGGATATGCTCAGAGATGGAGAGAATTCACTGCTCGTGTTTAACCCCCGCTTCTGGACAGAGAGTTGGTTGACATATTCCTAGGTACCTTGAAAGGCTATTACTTTGACAAGTTGATCAGTGGTAGAACGTCGAACTTTGCTGATTTAGTGATAGCAGGAGAACATGTTGAGAGCGTAATCAAGAGCGGAAAAATTCGAGACATCTTAGATACTTTGGCTTATGAAGAGGAATCAGTTGTCAGTTCTCAAGAAGAATGGGAGAAAGAAAGTGGTGTCATCCCAGAATCTCCAGTACCTCAGATCCAGTGTTCAGATACTTCGAGTATTCAAAGTCAGCAACCTGTTGGGTCTGTATGTCAGATATCTGTTCCCCGCCAGAGTCAACAGTCGTATCATTGTCAGCCGCTTCAGCATGCTGGACGAAGGCCGAGGAAGCCAGAAAGGCATTTTGCTCAGCTACCGGTATCGTACAGTCAGTTATTGCCGGATTTGATCAGAAGTGGATTGGTTGTTCCGAAGAAGATTGATTTAGAAATTCCTCCATATCCGCCAGGTTTTGATGTCAACGCCCACTGTGAGTACCACGCTGGGGCACAGGGGCACTCAACTGAAGACTGCAAGGTGCTTCGAAGCCAAATTCAGACTCTGTTGGATTCTAACAGGATCTCAATCACACCTCAGGGTGTTCAGATTAACGACCTTCCTTCATCCAGCCAAGTGGGTGTATCAGTTCATGTTATGGGAGAGTTTGCTGAGAGCAGATGTTCAGAAGAGTATCAGGATGACTTTGACGATCAATTCTGAAGATGGTTGGCTCAGCAGCAAATCAAGTTCGAAAAGCCCGGTTCCTAGAGGCCGGCAACATGTGTTTTATCATGTCATTTCTTTGCATTTGTAGTTTCTTTTCTGTTAAAGCGCAAATTGCATTCGTAAAACTTGTATTGTTTTCAATTGATACTGATAGTGAAATGAATATACATGTTTTGATTTAATCCATTCGTGTTCACTCAATGTTTTAACTGATGTCAAACACTTGTTTAAACAGAATCCGGGGAGGATGACGAAATCCAATGATGCGTAAGCTTCCGATGCTATGCTTTTGAATAAAAAACCTGTTGATGATGTACATGCATTATTTCAATCCCCAAACACCGGAGATATAAGGAAGATAATCCCTTGTTAACTCCTTTGAGCCTTGTAGTAGGAGTTTCTTTCTGAAAATGAAAAACCCTCAATCTTAACCCGGGGTAGGGTAGGTGTCAGTTAATTTGACCAAGCGTTCAAATTACAAAAGGAGTGTCCATTCGAGGATCAATCACACCACTATAGGTCGTACCTAAACAACCATGATGGTTAAACCTGGCCAATCAAGAGTGAAACAGTCACAATCTCTTTAGCAAGTCATACGAGCCGATGTCATACGATTTGTTCAAAAGAAAGAGAAAGACAAGAATCAAAAGAAAAAAGCCCGCTAAGTCGAATCTTGAAAGCAAGCGACTTAGGCAAAAATTAGGGCATCCCGCTGGACTTTAAAATCGAAGAAACTCAAAAGAGTTAGTCCAGGAAAAAAATCAGGGAATGAAAAAACAAAAGACGAAAAGGATTACAAATGAAAAATACTCGAAAAGAACGAAATCGTGTGGCTCCAGACGTCAAAAGACGAAAAGCGAGTGACTGTCACTTCGAAAAAAACATGATTGCTTGAACTATCACTCAACCTTTGAAAGGTGAACGCTAAAGTCAAATTAGCTGAACGTAGGATGGGAGAATATCAAGGAGAATGGGTGGGTTAAAATGAATTTTGAGCCTTTATCCTTTCCTTCTTGAACCGTGAACCTGACCATGTTACAACCTTTAAAAGTCCTAATTGAAATAGGCTAGTTTCGAAAGCATACTTTGATGAAGATCGCATCGAAACTGACTCCTAGAAAGGATTCCCCTTACAGCGCTGTATTGACATTGACATGTTGATGAATGATTTCATATACTTTATGTCACAAATTTTTTTCCAGTGAACAGGAATGGATTTTGAAAACTGTCATATGCATTGCATTTAATATGTCTTTTATGCAGAACAACTTGTTTTACTTGCGAGTAAGTGCTTAACAGCGGGAAAGTTTCCACGATGGAAAGATTTGATCAGAACAGAATGTAGAACGCCTAAATATTCCGGTGAACCGGGGCAAGCTACATCAAACGATCACAACATGGGAGTCAGCCATCCAGAAGTCAGTTAATCTAAAGCAGCCAGGTCGAGATTCCGTGAATCTCTCGAGGACAATCAGGGTATTTCCCCACATATTAGCCAATCAGGGGCAAAGTCATCGCAAGACAGGGGCAGGCCACCCTAAGAGCAAAGAAGTTATTTATGGCCTGTGGGGCAATTAATATGAATCACCTCTTCGAGGTTCAAGATGCTGAGGCAGATCCGGGTGCAGAGATTGTAGATCTCCTTTCAAGGAACATCCCCATAGAGATCCCACAGGCTGGGGCAAAAGCTGAAAGCGAAGGAATTGTTCCTCTCCATATCCGTAGAGTTTACCAAAAGTCGTTATAAATTCTGGGGCAAGCCATCTCGAGCTCGTTTCATGGCGTGTTTTTCCAAGCAGGATGATTCCTTCTTCCCCAGCAGGTTCAGTTGTGTTTCCCCATAGAGTCTGAACATGAGGCTGTGAGCATTGATGTGTCTCCCCGAACGGAGATGGATTCTCCCCAACAAGATGTATCCCAGTTAGGATCATCATTTCCCCAGCTGAGTCATGCGCAGAAGTGTATACTCGTTCCCAGCAGTGGGTCAACAGGCAGTTTTCTCGTAGAAGACTATCCGAAAGTGCTTAGCTCTCGATAGTTTAGACAGAAGTCTCCGGCAGAGTTGTTTGCCCAAGATGATTCTTGAAGTCCTCAACAGAGTTGTTTGTTCAGGATGATTCTTGAATTCCTCAGCAGAGTTTATTCGTCCAGGATGATTCCTGAATCCCCGAAGCAGAGTTACTTGATAGTTCTCCCGAATCCCCAGCGGAGTCTGTAACGCCCCGATTTTGATTATTCCTTTTTAGTTAAGTCCTTTTTGATTTTAATTGGGCGAATATTATTTTGATGTGGAAGTTTCGTGGAAATATGTTATGTTTACATATTATTCTATTTTACCCGATTTTGGGAGTTTTCGGAGAAAATAGTTGGAGGGTATTTTGGACATTTCCTATTTAATGATAAGTGGGATATTTTATGAGATATTGAGTGTTGCACCCCAAAATTTGCTCAACCTTTTCTTGCCTGATTTATGTTTCCTTGCATTTCATTTGCATAGTTACATCATTCACATAGTTCAATCATTGGCATATCATAGCATAGCATGCCTCCAACAGGGGATCAAGGGTGCCTATAAAGAGAAGAGCCTATCAAGAGGTGTTATCCAAGTTTGAGAGATCATCCAAGCCATCAAGAAGTGATTTGAAGTCTTGAGAAGTTTGAGTGCCTACATGTGGGTTTTGCTCCTATCTTGAGGAATATTGAGAATCATCAGTGGGATGAAACATGGATTGTGAATTTGAGGTGTGTATGGATCTCATGGAGTGCCTATAGGGCCCTATTAAAGCTGAGACAAGTCATTGATTCAAGTATGAGAGCCACAGTGGAGGTGCAGTCAACTAGGGTTTCATCTGGGTCAATCCTAGGTCAAGTGAGTGATTGAAGAGCATCAAAGCCTGATTTGAGGTCATGGGATTCAGGGATTGGTATGTTGATACATGTGTGGTGTTGTGCCAAGGTTAAGCAAAGAAGGATCAAGAATGTGGGAAGTTGCTAAATTAGGGTTTCAGTGTAAAATCCCCTATTTAGTGCCCAACTTCAAAGCCACATAAGTCAAAATAAAAGTTTCAAATGGATCTCTGGACAACATGAAACTTGTAGAGCATCTCAATACCTTTAATTTGAGTACTAGAAGTCTTCAAGGGGATTTATAGAACTACAGTTATGGTTCTTGCAAGTTACAGGTCATCAGATGACACTGAAATTTATCTGTGAAAGTCACTTGACTTCCAAGCAACTTTTTCCCTTCAAGGAATTTTCAAATGGATTCTTGGCCAACATGAGAGTTGTAGATCTTGATCTTAGCTTTCCATAGGGTACTAGAAGTCCTTGATAGGATTTGTAGAACTCAAGATATGATCTTTGCAAGCCAGGGGTATTTTGGGTATTGGTGATTATAGGTCATTTGTGATCATAAGCCATTTTCACCAACTTAGAGGCCTCAAATGAAATTTTGTTCAATTAGAAAATTGCTCAAAATATGGTGTTAACCTTAACCATGCATCAAGGAGGCATTGAAATGGCTCATAGGAGAAGTTGGTTTGAGAAATTTTGAAAAGGAAGAAATTAAAGTCATTTAAAAGGCCAAAAATGGAATTTCTTGATTGGTGTCCAAACAAGGTCATGTTATAGGTCATTTTTATCATAAATACCATTTTGAGAAGGATGAAATTATTACATTTTTGAATTGGGGTCATTTTCCATCACTTTCATTTCGTGACTTATGGTTGAGGCAACATATCAATCCATTGCCTTTGGATAAAAAACAAGGCAATTACACATCCCATTCATTTCAAAATGTCATAAGGGGAGAAATTCAAGCAAGATCAGGCTGAGAATAGAGCAAAAACACCAACTTTGCACATGAGATTTTGAAGGAGAATGAGAAATTGAAATTCTCATTTGGATGATTACAGAACTTTCTAGAGAGTTCTAATCAACTCTATATAACATATGCATTGGATTCAGATCATTTTTTGGGCCAGCATTGAAGAGAAACCAGAGAGAGCAATTGAAATTTTCTCACCTGCATCAAGAATCGTGTTTGGAGATTGAAGGAGATTCAAGGCAAATTGCTTGTTTCATAAGCTTGGGGGAGTGTTGAGTGATTCTGGAAAGAATTGGAGGCTGGATCGAGCAAAAACACTATTTGTTCATCTCTCAAAACCAGGTTTGCAACTTTCAATTTTTGCTTTAATTTATAGGGAGTTGTATAGAAATTGGTATGAGGATAGGCTATAGATGATGCTAGGATGGATTTGGGCGCAAGAATTGGACAATTGGAGACCAAATTAGGTGCATCACCATTTCTGTTGAGGAGTAGAACTCTTGGTTCTTGATGAATTAATCATGTTTAGATAGCAAGTTTTAATCAGTGAAACATGTAGATGACACTAGGCTTGTTAATTTCAAGATTTGAGACATTTGAGATTTGGTGATTTCTCTGAACTTTCAGTCGTATTTTGGGATGGAGCATGAATCAATGATTTTAGAGGTTGGATTTGAACTCAGGGGATGATTTTGAGTAGGATAGGATGTTTAGGTTGGGCGTTTGATGCATTCTGTGGAGGCCTCACCGGAGACGACGGTGGCTCTGTGTCTCAGGCCACCGTCCTGAACTTCCCTCTCATTTTCAAATGTTTTGGGGAAGATGACTCCCAGACCCTAGGATCATGTATTGACTTTGACTGAAGACACAAATGCACGGCCAGGAATTCATTTCACCATCTGAAGAGGATGAGTTTCACATACGAAACTCTGCGTTTCATTTAAGTTTTTGTTTTGGGCTTAAGTGAATCATTGTTTTCTACACCCTGCGTTCAGGCCCAATGGGAAAATACACTGAAAAACCTTGCTATTTGACACACATTTTTCCATTTCCATTTCATTTTCTGATTTTCTTTTAATTGGTTTTTGGGCCTAGTTACTCATTGCTACGCGCACCCTCTCCTTGGGCCCGGTCTGGATAATAACTAGAAATAATTGCTATCTGGCACGCAGGTTTATTCATTTTGTATTATTTTCTCTTAATTTCTTTATTTGCATATAGTTAGAAAATAAATCATAACAAATAGAAAAATTAAGCAATTTAGGTGAGATTTTTTTCCCCTGACTCCTTAAAGGGTCTAGAATTTAATAGGATTGAGAAATTATTAATTCATGCATTTTAGAATTTAATTGCATTTTTTTGAAGTTTCATTGCTTTTATTTTGAACATGGTTGATGCTTGATCTTGCTGATTTTAGTATGGGTGTTTGGTGTATGATTTTGAGTTGATTCTTTTTGGAATAGATAGCTTAGAAATGCATGTACCCCTAGTAATTTTCTCATATTTTTGTGAGAGAATTTTAGGCTATTTTGAACATTGAACATTAGGTGTTGTAGTTTTAGGGTTTTAGGATAGTACCCTTAGGTTTAGGGCATAGTTTTAGCACTTAATGGTTGATTAACCCCTGGTTTTTGTATGGAGATATTCTTAAGAGGTTTCGGAACCCTTAGAATTTTTTATAGGATTTTACAATCACTTTTGGTATTTTAATTAGACTTAGTTTTAGGACTAACATTTAGGAGTTTCTAACACACTAACTTGACTAGTTTAACTCAATAGTTCCCCTTAAATTAGGGTGGTGTTGCTCTTGTGCTTGGATGAAGATGAAGACCAATTGAAGATGCTTTGGAGAGCTTGAAGGAGCTTGGAGATGAAGTCTTGTCCTCTTGTGGAGTGCTTGTCAGGAGCTTAGGGAAACTAGGGTTTTAGGGAGAGCATTAGACTAGTTTTGCTTCTTTCTTCAAACATGGAGTATATTGTTCATCTCCATTCAATCCAATGACATAAAGTCCTCTTGAAGAAGTCACATCTCTCCTTTGGAGGGATGAATGGCATTCTTTAAGAGTAGAACTTTGAGGGTACTTTTCTACTATAATGTTAAGTTCTCAGTGGCTTCCTTTGGTTGTCATTAAGTTACTTAACATTTCAACCTGATCTTGTTGAATGATTCTCCCTTGGAGGTGCTTGTTGAAGCTAGGAGTTTGTGCTTGTTGAAGCTGGTTGCTTGTTGAAGCTAGGGTTTTGCTGCCTGTTGAAGATGAAGTTAGGAGCTTGTTGAAGCTGTTTCCTGGTTGAGGTTTGTGCTTGTTGAAGCTGGTTGTTTGTTGAAGCTAGGTGCTTGTTGAAGTTTGAAGTTTATTGAAGCTTGAGGATAGGAGTATTCATGAAGATGAAAGTTGCTGCTGTCAACTCTTTTGCTGTTTAATCATCTGTTGCTGTCAGAGCTGCTGCTTGTGCTGTTTGCTGTAGGAGTTTGGTGCTGCTGCTTGGGCTGCCTCCTCTACTTTGGTTTTGTTTTCTGTATTGTTTGTTGGCTTGTTCAGCTTGCCCCCTAGGTTTGAAGTGAATGTTGATTCACTTTGCCTGTTGTTTTCCCAGGTTCGAGGTTGAGTGGGACTCCCTTGCCTCGCTTGTATTGCTGCATTGCATGCATTTTACTGTATTTACTTGCTTTCTTTTCTGTTTATCCCCTAGGATCTCTGATTTCCTCTGTGCGGGAGGGAATTATGACAGACATTAGGATTCTTATCCATGTATGACAATATTAGGTTAGTTTTTATCCCTTTTTCAACGCTAGGCTTTTTAGAGCTTCTTTCTCTTCTTATCTCAAAACAACTCGAAAATACAGTAATAAGGTTAATCGATGTCGTACGTTATGAGCCTTAAGCTATTTGAGAAAGGGTTGCTGGAGAGTTTCTTTCCAGTAGTCTGGCTGCTTAGTGTGGCACCCTTTGGGTGACACGTGACGTAGTCACTCTCAAATCATAGTCTCTAGTGCGTCAGAGATTGCAAACAGACTAAAAAACACTTCTTTCGTAAAAGATTCAAAACAAATATCAAAGTGTCATTTTTGTCCGCTTGGACTCTTAATCAAGAAAAACCCTTTCATAAGGTAATAAAAAACAGTCGGACAAGCTTGTGTCTTCCGTAGCCCGAACTACGTTTGCTCTGATCTTTCATGCTGTACGAAAGTACGTAGGCATAGTATGTCGTATCCTAGCGAGCAACCTTCCCCTCCTTTCCCGTAGGTAGGCGAACTACGTTGACTCTGATTTCTCGTTCCAGACGGGAATACGTAGGCATAAAGTGCGATACTTTTCCGAGTCATTTTCTTTTCTTTTTAACCCAGACCTATAGAGTAGATAGAATAACAATCCGTACTAGAAAACAAGCGTGGATCCCGTCGAGTACGGCGGACGTGAGGGGTGCTAAATCCTTCCCCTTGCGTAATCGACTCCCGAATCCAGGATTTGGTTGCGATGACCATTCCTTTCCCGTTTTGCGTTAGGTTTACTCTGAGAGTTTCCTTTCCCTCCGTTGGGATAAATAACGCACGGTGGCGACTCTTCTGTCATAGCTGGCGCCGATTTTCGCAGTAGCGACAGCTGGCGACTCTGCTGGGGACTCCAACGGTTCCCTACGCGAGTCAATCCTAGCGCTTGTTTTCCCGTCGTGGGTTTTGTATGGATTTACTTTTCTATATTTACTTTCAGCATTATATTATTGTTGTTATGCTGGGTAGGGGGTCAGATTGAGAGATAAGCCGGACCTGGGCTTGAGTGCACCTAGAATTAGTTGTGGAAAGTAGTGGGCGCGTGCATGCTTTGCATGTACTAGTGTCCCGCAAAATCCACGCTCGGACGAGGTTCTTCTGGTTGACTTCTTTTTCAACCCTTTGGGTTGAGGGGGTTGTTGGTTAGCTGGATTGTCGACTCCGGGGACCGATCAATTGGAAGTTGGCTAAGTGAGGCCTCTTCAAGACATGATGATGCCACACCTTCTGGGTATCATATCATCAGTCTTGAAAGTCTGTGACACTGACGACCGCATAGGATGCCGTACCTTGTGTCAGTTGATAGGACACCTACCTGTGAGAGGGATTGGGGCATGCAGGAAACTTGACCTCCAGACTACCCGGTTTTCTTAATATTGGATCAGTATGTGTGGTTACTTGGGGTTCTTCATCAGGACAGTGTTATGGGTCTGTTGAGACCTGGTTGGAGCATTGTTTTAGGTCTGTTGAGACCAGGTTGAAGCATTGTTATAGGTCTGTTGAGACCAGGTTTGAGCAGTATTGTGGGTCTGTTGAGACAGATTTTGTGGATGGATCTCTTCAGCAATATATCACTTGATCCATGTTGCATGTTTGCATATTGCATTGTTGCATACTCATTTTGCATATCATTAACATGTGTCTGTGCTGCAGGTGCATTTCATACCTTCTGATTCTAGTTTCTCGGATTTCTGTCTGCTATCATGGATACTTTGAAGAAGACTGTGGCATACAAGTTGCCTACTCCAGATGTTTCTGCTTTGCTTGGTTTGATGTCTTTAGCTGATGATGATGTGAAGAGAAGTTTCAGGAAGAGTTATGGGAAACTGCTTAGGTTGGTTTGCAAACCATCCACGTATGAACTGAACGGATTGTACGCACTGATGCAATTCTATGATCCCCCGCTGAGGTGTTTTACTTTCCCTGACTTCATTCTGGCTCCGACCATGAAGGAATATGCTGAGATCTTGGAGTTAACCATTCAGAATAGGGTACCCTTCATGCATATGGATGCTGAGCCCAAGCTGGAGGACTTGGTTGTTGCTTTGCATCTAGACTCCTCAGAGTTGCTGTTAACCTCGTGGAATGGAGTTTCTGGTTTTTCTCTCAAGTTCTTGGTTGGGAAAGCACAAGAGTATGCCAAAAGTGGCTGTTGGATTGTGTTTAATGCTATCCTTGATTTGTGTATCTATGGCATTGTACTGTTCCCTAATATGTCTGACTTTGTTGATTTGGATGCATTCCATATATTTGCTTCAGGCAATCCTGTGCCTACACTGATTGGAGACTTCTATCACTCTCTGCATTATAAGAACGAGAATAGGAGGGGCAAGAACGTCTCTTGTTGTGTGCCTTTGTTGTATATGTGGTTTGATAGTCACCTGCCCAAGAAGGGTATCTTTGCTGAGTCTGCAGCTACGGTGGAATGGTCTGAGCGTCTGATGGGGTTTTCTTCAGAAGATGTTGTCTGGTTTGATAGGGATTTACTGGGATCTGAGATTATCTACAGCTGCACAGGATATCCTAACGTTCCTCTGATTGGGAGGAAAGGGTGCATTAACTACAATCCCTCATTGTTAATCAGGCAATTCAGTTATGCTTTGAAAAGCCCGCCAAAAGAGGAGGAGGTGCATGAATCTCTGTACTTCACAAGTGATTTGAGGGGAGAATTGTTATCCAAGCTTCAGCATGCTTGGAATAACATCTGCAAGAAGGGTAAGCCATTGTTGGGTAAGAATGATTGTCAAGCCTATGCTCCGTACCAAGTCTGGATCCAAGATAGGGCAAAGCAGGCGCTGATGCCGTTTCCTGCAGTATTACCTCCTGATCCCCTCATGGTTGAGGAGCCAACTACTGTGTCTATTGAGAGATTTGAGCAGGTTGTGAAGGAGAAAGAAGAGCTGATGAAAGCCAATGAGCAGTTGGAAGAAGAGCTAGTGCAACTCAGGAGCGAAAGGAATGAAGCCGTATATTCCTTTGAGCAGCAAACAAAGCTGGTGAACCAGTTAGGCACAAAACTGACTGAACAACGAAAGAAGCGTGAACGTTTGGGGATAGATTTCGAGAGCTCTCATGACATGCTGGAGTCTAAGAAGAAAGCACTCGATATAGCCTACCGGGAGATCTCCACATTCAACAAAATCTGGAATGCTACACTGGCCAATAATAAAGAAAGAGAAGACAAACTGAAGCAGCAGATCTCTGAACTGGAAGATCAGTTGAAGGCTAGCCAGAAAAAGTTTGAAGAAGAGGTTATACGGAGATACGACATTCAGAATTCGTTGAACAAAGTTGTCAAGCGTAAGAAAGAGTCTACATCCCAGAAGCGGAAGCTGGAGGAGTGCTTTGGAGAGGGTGCTTAGGAGGAGTCCATTGGGGATCTCCAGCATGTTATCAGGCAAAGAGACTCGCTCGTTGAAGGGTTGCTTTCCCAGCCGGATCATCCCAAGACTAAGAAATTGTTAGAGGAGTATCGGGCATATGGTCGCACTTGATTACCTTATGCACTATTGTATATGCTTTATTTGCATTGTGCTGACCATCACCAGGATTGTTGGTTGAGATCATGCCTTCTTGTTATTGTACACTCAACGATATTGTATTTCTGCCTTGATGGGCTCTTTGCAGCAATATATGAGATGTTTTCTCCATGGATGAATCCAAGCGTCTTGGCACTGTCACTGCACTGGCACTTTGGCACTAGAATCAGGGGTTGATCTCCCTAACACACAGACACATATTGCATCTACATATTCATTTTTGCATTGCCGGTTACTTGTTGAATCTGTACCTTATTTCTTGCATCTCACAGGTTTTTCAGGATTGACGACCAAAGAATCCACCGCTACTCAACCAGAAACAACTGTAAGAAAGCAATGGATCAAGTTCAAGTCGAGATGCAGGAAATCCGTAAGAAAATGACTCTGTTCATGCAAGCTATGGAGAGTATGGCCAAGGGCCAAGAGAATCTTCAGACCTTGGTGCAGCCGCTGCTGACGTGGACAAACGGAAATGGCAATACTAACCACAATTCTGTTGGGACTCCTCACCGGGAGGATGAGGTACCGGTAGTTACTCCGCCTGTTGTGACTGTCAACGGAAACACTGGTACTGGTGCAGGTGCTGGCGCTGGTAATGGCAATACTGGAAATGGTGGTGATGGGCATGTGGTTAACAACAAAGGCAACACTGGGGATGCCGATCAACGATTCGGTGACAATGTTGGCTTTGGAAACAATGGGTATGGCAATGTTAATCAGGACGGGAACTTCGGGTTCAACGATCAAGGCTTTGGTAATGACGGTTACAACAACAATAAGGGGTATGGCCATGGTAATGGTGGGTTCGGTAATGTGATTAACAACGGCGCTGGAGCATTTCCTTTCAACAATGGTTTTGGACCTGCTGGGGTCAATCTAGGGTTCGGCAACCGAGGACAGGGTCCTGTGTTCAATCAGCAAGGATTTGGCCGTAACATTGGTTACAACGGGTATGGCAATGACTGGAATGTGGATCACCAGGACGACGCTTTTTCGGGAAGAGGTATGGGACCTGAGGGCCCCATTGACCCTGTTCAGAGGATCAGAATGCTAGAAGAGCAAATGAAAGGTGTGGTTAATCAGAACTCCGCTGGGTTAGATATGACTACGATGGGGTTGGTACTAGGGCTGAGGGTGCCATTAAAATTCAAGGCTCCCATATTCGACAAATACAAAGGGGATACCTGCCCAAAGGTCCATGTACGTTCTTATTATAGAAGGATGTCTGCATATTCCAATGATGAAAGGATGCTCATGCATTTCTTTCAGGATAGCTTATCGGGACCATCACTGTAATGGTACATGGGACTGAAGCCCACTCAGATTAGAAGCTGGAAGCAGTTGGCTGATGCTTTCGTTATGCATTACAAATATAACAGCGATTTGGCGCCAAACAGAGTTCAGTTGCAGAGTCTGTCGCAGAAAAGTGGTAAAAGTTTCAAAGAGTACGCGCAGTGGTGGCGCGATATGGCAGCTCGGGTGCACCCTCCTTTGGTTGAAAGGGAGATGAATGACATGTTTGTGGGAACATTTACAGGAATGTACTATGACAAGTTACTCAATGTTTCGATGGGTAGTTTCTCCGATATGATCCTTATGGGAGAAAGGATTGAAAATGGAATTAAAATTGGAAAGATTCAGGCAGGCAAATCTACTTCAGCTGGGGGTGCGAGAAAAGCGTTCGGCGGAAGACGACAGGGTGATACAAGTGCTGTATTTGGTGGCAGAGGCCGGGGCAGAGGCAGAAATCAGTACATTCAACCTCAACAAATAGACAATGTTACTATTATAATCCAACCACAACAGCAGCCGCAACAATCGCAGCAGCAGCAAAGGCAGAATCAGGGTCAGAGAAGGTTTCAGAATGCAAAGCCGAAGAGGGTATTTGATAAGCCTCCGTCGACATATGAAGAGCTTCTTCAGACACTGCTGGGGTTGAATTTGGTCGAGAAAAGAACATTGGAACCGCCTACAGGACCGGTACTTCCTTACGGGTACGACGCTAATAAGCATTGCGAATTCCATTCCGGGGCGCCCGGACATGATGTAGAATCTTGTCATGCTTTCAAGCATAAAGTTCAAGACTTGTTAGACAGTAAAGTCATCAACTTTGGCCAGGTGGGGCCCAATATTGTACAGCAGCCTATGCCTAATCATGGGGCAAATGCCATCTTGACAGAAGAGAGTTTGAACTTGGTGATGGATGTTAACAAACTGAAGACACCATTGAGTGAGGTGAAAAGCAGGTTGCTCAGAGGGGGAGTATTCCCTGGTTGTGATGAATACTGTTTAGAGTGTTGGACCCAACCTGAGGGTTATACTGATTTGAAGCAAGGCATTCAGGCCATGATCGACGAAGGGACCTTGCAATTTGATCGAACTGCGGTTTAGAAGCCTGTGGAGGCATTATGTGATAAGCAGAATGATATTGCAACGGTGACGATCCCGAGGAAGACTATAACGATAACAGCGCCTGCCCAGCGGCCAACTATTACGATTACCAAAGCAGGGCCTGTTCCCTTTGAGAGTACGAAAGCTGTCCCGTGGACATACGGATTAGAAGCATATTGCAACGGTGAAAAGATTGTGGTGAATAGCCAGCCAGCTGGGGCTGTTGATAATGTCGTTGGAACGGGGGGCATGACCCGTAGCGGAAGGATCTTTACCTCACCTGAAATAGAAGCAGAGAGGTTGGCCAAAGGCAAAGCCAAAGTAAATGAAAGCGGGCCTACTCAGTTGAAAGAAAAGGATACGTCACTCAAGGACGTAGAGGAGTTCATGAGACTGATTCGCAAAAGCGACTACAAAATTGTTGAACACCTACAGCAGACGCCGTCGAAGATTTCTATCTTGTCGTTGTTGTTATGTTCCGAGGCCCATCGGAACGCCTTGCTAAAGATTCTGGATACGTCATTTGTGCCTCAAGAAGTTTCTGTAAATCAGTTAGAGGGGGTAATGGCACATGTCAATGCTGGACATAGCCTGGGCTTCACAGATTTTGATCTAACACCCAGGGGTCGAGAGCACAACATGGCTTTGCATATATCGGTAGAATGTCGGGGCACCGTAATGTCGCGTGTATTGGTGGATACTGGATCGTCGTTGAACCTATTGCCAAAGAAAGCCATGATGAAATTGGACATACGGGGAATTATTTGCACACCCAGCGATTTGGTTGTGAGGGCGTTTGACGGGACGAAAAGATCAGTGTTTGGGTCAATAACATTACCGCTTCAGGTGGGGCCAGAAATTTTTGATACCGAATTCTACATCATGGATATCCATCCAACTTATAGCTGCCTTCTTGGGCGCCCATGGATCCACGCTGCAGGAGCCGTAACGTCCACATTGCATCAGAAGTTGAAGTACATGGTGGGTGATAGTGTTGTTACCGTTTGCGGGGAGGAGGACATTTTGGTCAGTCACCTGTCACCGTTCAGATATGTTGAGGTCGACGGAGAAATACACGAGACACCTTGTCAAGCCTTCGAAGGGTTGCGAATTAAAGACAAAGCTACGGGTCCCAGCAAATGCCAGAGGTGGCAGTGTCATCCTACAAGGAAGCTCAGGCTTTAGTGCAGACTGGTGAGACTAAAGGTTGGGGGCAGGTGCTAGAAATTCCCGTGAAGAATGACAAGTTTGGGTTAGGGTATCGACCGACATCGTCAGCGTCATCTTCAGGAGCGCCCAGGTTCAAGGGACCGATAACGATCACGCCAAGCGGGGTGTGCTTCGAGACAATCAACGCTATTTTCGATGCTGAAGACGGAGACAGTGATTGCGATATGGACGCATGGATCAAGCCAAGCGTTCCAGGACAAAGTCTCTGCAACTGGTCCATCCGGGAAACTGTCCCAGTGACTTTTAAACAGTAATTATTTGTTTTGTCAATTGTTGAATAATCCTGTGTCCTACCCAGGGCATAGTGATTTTACCCTAGGGCTACTTGATTATGTGTATTGCATTGTTTTAATCATGAAATAAAGGCGTTTTTCATATACAAATGTTGTGATCCCTGTTTTTCTTGTTTTTTCTTTAACAATAAATGGCAACATGGTTATTTGCTTTGTTTGCGTGTTGAAGCGTTTAACCATTTCCTTTGCAGGACTAATATTTCAGATGACATCTTCTACGAACCGCCTATGACTCGTTTTGACTTCGAGCACCCGGTATTCCAAGGAGAGGAAGAGATTGTTGAGGATAGTGACTTGCCAGAGGAGCTGACTCGTTTGTTGAAACAAGAAGAGAGAATCATTCTGCCTCATCAGGAGGAAATTGAGATTATCAACTTGGGGTCGGAAGAAGTTGTGAGAAATATCCGTATAGGGGCTGCGCTGCAAAGCGACATCAAGCAAAGGCTGATTGAGATACTGCGAGAGTATAGTGATATATTTGCTTGGTCATACGAGGATATGCCTGGGTTGGATACGGACATGGTTGTGCACCGTCTCCCGTTGCGAGAGGAATGTCTGCCTGTTAAGCAGAAACTCAGAAGAACCAGACCAGACATGGCTGTGAAAATCAAAGAGGAAGTTCAAAAACAGTGGGATGCTGGTTTCCTAGCCGTTACAACTTATCCGTCATGGGTCGCTAATATAGTACCAGTGCCGAAGAAAGATGGTAAAGTGCAAATGTGTGTAGACTACCGTGATTTGAATAGGGCGAGCCCGAAAGACGACTTTCCAATTACTCACATTGATGTGCTGGTTGATAACACTGCTCAGTCCTCTGTATTCTCCTTCATGGATGGCTTCTCAGGCTATAATCAGATCAAAATGGCACCAGAAGACATGGAGAAGACTGCCTTCATTACTCCCTGGGGAACATTTTGCTACAAAGTGATGCCCTTCGGACTGAAGAACGCTGGGGCAACATATCAACGTGCTATGACGACTCTCTTTCATGACATGATGCATAAAGAGATCGAGGTTTATGTTGATGATATGATTGCCAAATCTCAGACAGAGGAGGAGCATTTGGTTAATCTGCTGAAACTGTTCAAAAGACTTAGGAAGTTAAGGTTGAGACTGAACCCTAACAAGTGCACCTTTGGGGTGAGATCGGGTAAACTGCTGGGGTTTATTGTGAGCGAAAAGGGAATAGAGGTTGATCCTGCAAAAATAAAAGCTATACAAGAAATGCCAACGCCTAAAACAGAAAAAGAAGTGCGTGGGTTTTTAGGGAGGTTGAACTACATCGCTCGGTTCATATCTCACCTAACTGCGACATGCGAGCCGTTATTCAAGTTGTTGAAAAAGGATCAGGTGTTGACCTGGAATGAAAATTGTCAAAAGGCGTTCGACAAGATAAAAGAATACTTGCAGGAACCTCCTGTTTTGATACCCCCAGTGGCCAGGAGACCTTTGATTATGTATTTGACGGTTCTTGAGGAAAGTATGGGTTGTGTTCTCGGTCAACACGACGGGACCGGACGTAAAGAGCATGCGATCTACTACTTGAGTAAGAAGTTTACCGATTGTGAGTCCAGATACTCAATGCTCGAGAAGACGTGTTGCGCGCTAGCCTGGGCCGCCAAACGTTTGAGGCAATACATGCTGAATCATACAACCATGCTAATTTCAAAGATGGATCCAATCAAATATGTGTTTGAGAAGCAAGCACTCTCCGGAAGAATTGCCCGATGGCAGATGGTATTAACAGAATACGATATCCAATATGTCTCGCAAAAGGCTATTAAAGGTATCGTTCTGTCAGAGTACCTTGCTGAGCAGCCTGTTGAGGACTACCAATCGATGAAGTTTGATTTTCCTGACGAGGATATCATGTACCTGAAGATGAAAGATTGTGAAGAACCATTGTCGGACGAAGGACCAGAGTTGGGTTCCAAATGGCAGTTGATATTTGACGGAGCTGTAAATTCCTATGGTAGCGGAATAGGTGCAATTATCACTACTCCTCAGGGGTCGCACATCCCATTTACTTCCCGATTGACTTTTCCCATTACCAATAACGAGGCGGAATATGAGGCTTGCATCATGGGTCTGGAAGAAGCCATTGATTTACGAATCAAGAACCTGGATGTATACGGAGACTCAGCTCTAGTGGTGAATCAGATTAAAGGAGAATGGGAGATACGTCATCCCAATTTGATACCCTATATGAATTATGCAAGGAGATTGTTGCCTTTCTTTGACAAGGTGGAATTGCATCATGTGCCACGAGCAGAAAATCAAATGGCTGACGCCCTGGCGACATTGTCTTCAATGTATAAAGTTAACTTCTGGAACGAGGCTCCCCGGATTGTTATCTCTCGGCTTGATAAGCCTGCCTTCATATTTTCCATTGACGAGGCTCCCGATGGTAAACCCTGGTACTTTGACATCCAGAATTTCCTGAAGAATAAGGAGTATCCGGCTGGGGCGTCCAGTCGAGATCAGAAGAGTCTCAGGAGATTGGCTGGCAATTTCTATCTGAACCCGGACGGTGTCCTGTACAAAAGAAACCACGACTTGGTGTTGCTACACTGTGTAGATGAGAAAGAGGCGAAGTTGCTCATGGAGGAGATACATGAGGGTACATTTGGTACACATGCTGGTGGGCATGCTATGACAAGAAAACTGCTGCGGGCAGGTTATTATTGGCTGACTATGGAAACAGATTGTTTCAAGTTTGCAAAGAGGTGTCATAAATGCCAGATTTATGCGGACAAAATCCATGTGCCTCTGAGCCCTCTGAATGTGATGTCATCACCGTGGCCTTTCTCGATGTGGGGAATTGATATGATTGGCAAGATTGAGCCTACGACATCAAACGGACACCGATTCATTTTGGTGGCAATTGATTACTTCACCAAATGGGTGGAAGCAGCGTCATATGCCAATGTGACCAAACAAGTGGTAGCCAGATTTACCAAACGAGATATTATCTGCAGATATGGAATCCCTGAGCGGATTATCACCGACAACGGTTCAAATTTGAATAATAAAATGATGAAAGAGCTGTGTCAGAATTTTAAGATTGAGCATCACAACTCTTCTCCGTACCGGCCCAAGATGAATGGCGTTGTCGAAGCGGCCAATAAGAACATAAAGAAGATTGTTCAGAAGATGGTTGTGACGTATAAGGACTGGCACGAGATGTTACCTTTTGCTTTGCACGGTTATCGTACGACGGTACACACATTAACCGGGGCAACCCCTTTCTCATTGGTATACGGGATGGAGGCGGTGTTACCGTTGGAGGTCGAGATTCCTTCCCTGAGGGTTTTACGTGATGTCCAACTCGACGAGGCAGAATTGATTAAGGATAGACTGAATCAGCTCAGCTTAATGGATGAGAAGAGACTGACTTCTCTAGCATACGGTCGGCTGTATCAGAGCCGGATGAAGAAATCTTACGACAAGAAGGTGTGCCCTCGAAGCTTTCAGACGGGCGATCTTGTTTTGAAAAAGATTCTCCCACCACAATCAGATCAGGGGCAAGTGGACTCCCAATTACGAAGGTCCCTACGTTGTCAGAAAAGTCTTCTCTGGAGGAGCCTTGTTACTATCCACCATGGATGGTGAGGACTTTACGTCTCCTGTGAATTCAGACGCAGTTAAAAAATACTTTTCTTGAAAGTGACCCGCTGGACAGTAAAAAGAGAGTCCAGGAAAAAATGGGGCATCCCGGCGAACCATAAAAAATGAATAAAAGGTTCGGGCGAAAGTTAGGGATAAAATTGAAAAGATGTACACCCGTGAAGTCGAAAACCTGAAAAGGGCGACTTCGGCAAAAAAGGGTATCCCGGTGAATTAAAAACCCGCAAAGGGCGGTTCACGCAAAAGTTAGGGATTGAAAAAGCAAATGACTGCGGTCCGGATTTGATACGACATTGCTTAGTGGTTTGGGAGTACCCGGGGGCCGTCTATCCAAAAACAATCGCTTCCGAAGGTAGGGTACCGGGAAAGCGCAGAGTCAGGCGAGTCATAGGAGGATCAGCTCATGGTGTTTGTCTGTGCCATGTTGCCGACATGTATACAAATATTGTTTTGAAGTTTCTTTATGCTCCTTGTGCATATATTTATGTGTGTTTGTGCGTAACTTCCTCTTTTCAGGAGTTGCATCCAGTGTACAAAACTTTGCCTATTCAGAGGCCCGTTATCAATAAAACATGTTATTCAGTACTTGATGTTTGTTCTTTACTGTTTTGTTTGTGAAAAACGCTGATGTTTTTGATAAACTTGCACTTACATAATCTTGTTGGCCTTTGTCAGTAATTGCTAAAACTTCGAATTGACTGAAGTAATGTCACAGATGCTAACCCGGATAGATTTTGTTGTATAGGCCTGTTTTGTCTCGTTTGTGTTTTGCAGGGTTCTTACCTTTGGAGCAAACGGTCAGGAATTGTATTCCCCAGCCAAGGTCGCTTGACGTAAGACCTAACTCCAGTTGATGTCATTCCTCAGCTAGTCGCAGCTTATCTCCAGAGAGTTGAAATGACATTTATCCCTTCCCGAAGGAGGGAATCATTTTCCTCAGGAGAGTGTCCTCATGGAAAGCCGTCCATAGGATTAAACCCAGCAAGTCAAAATCAATATCCCCTGCAGAGGTTGCGCTCCTCAGCGAATCAAAGATGTGCGCGTTCAATCCCCAGTATGGGAGATTCCCACAATAGTTAACCAAGTTGGTGGTTCGAAAGGTTTATATCCGCGAAGGATGGTTTTCTTTTTCCCCACAGGTCGTCATGCCATTGACATGATGTTGATCCTCAGCAGAGTCCGAGGCTCCGAGTTTGTAAACTGTGCCCAGACAGTGTGCTTTGCCCAGAAGTGTCGCTTCTTCCCCAGCTAAGTTTGTTCACCAGCAGGGTGTTTGTTCTTTCCTCCCAGTGGAAATTGATGTTTAATCTCTCCCCGGCAAAGTTGACTGTGTTTCCGGTATTTATTTTACTGGAATAACTTATGATACTTGTTCTCCCCAGCGGAGTTGGCTCTGTCCTCAGCATTCATGCTGTTGAGGCATCATTACCAGAGTGACCCCGGCGGCTTGAGCCTACATTTGCATTTGCATATATCGTCATATGTGCATCTACTCAAACGCGTAGCATTTCCGTGCCGTACGGAGCATTATGCCATTTTCAAACATACGCATTTTGAAACATAAATCAGGTTGGTTAACTTTTGCTTTCAGGTATGTTTTCTCAGCAGGAGTATGGAGTTCTAGCTCAGATCTATTACCACGTATTCGAGGTCTTGCCGTGAGACGTGTGATGATATGGTTCATCTTACTATTTTCCCCACAGAGTTGCTTGTTGAAGTTTCTCTTATCCGGCCAGCGGATTATTTTCTTCAAATTTGCTGATACGGCAGCGTTAGAGGGTTTCATGAATCACAATTTCAGAAGCTGCCGCCGGTTATCGGAACAGGCGTCCGACAGTTTGGTTTCCAAATATCCCAGTAGAGTCCTCCTCAAAGTCGCTGTCACGTCAGTGCTAAAAGGTTTGTGGGTTGGGACCAATGGAATTAGCTACTGCAGAGATAAGCAGAGAAGCTGTATTCAGAGTATATTCCCGTATGGATAAACGGATGTATTTTCCTGTTGGTTGACAGAAGTATTTCCCCGGAAGCCGCCAAAATTTTATTGCCTATGTTGATAGGAGTTCCTCGTGTTGACGAGATATGAGTCCTGACATGGACAATATTTATTCCTGTATTGACGGGATTTCTTCGTGTTGGCGAAGTGGGAGTCCTGACATGGACATATTTATTTCCTCGTGTTGACGAGATGTGCTAGTCCTAACGTGGATAAATTTGATTTCTCCGTGTTGACGGAATGTGAAGTCCTGACGTGGGCAAATTGATTACATTTCGTGTTGACGAAATGGTGTCCTGACATGGACCATTCATCCCCAGCAGATATCCTTCTTCGTATTGGCGAAATCTGCGTCCTGACGTGGACAAGTTCATTAGTTCCTCGTGTTGACGAGATGCGCGAGTCCTGACGTGGACAAATTTATCTTTCTTCGTGTTGACGAAACGGTGTCCTGACGTGGACAATTTACTCCTATGTTGATAGGATTTTCTCGTGCTGACGAGATGTGAGTCCTGACATGGACAAATCCAGTTACCTTCCCTCGTGTTGACGAGATTGCGAGTCCTGACGTGTACAAGTTTATTTCCTCGTGTTGACGAGATGTGAGTCCTGACGTGGATAATTTACTATATTGATAGGATCTTCTTGGGTTGACGAGATGCGGACAACTCATCCCCAGCGAAGTCGCCGGAATTTCTCCGTGGTGACGGAACAAGCGTCCTGACATGGACAAAGTTTTATTCCTATGATGACAGGATTTCTCTGTGTTGACGGAATATGGAGTCCTAACATGGACAAGTTTATGATGGGATTTCTTCGTGTTGACGAAGTGTGCGTCCTAACATGGACAAAATTTTGCTCTTGTTGAGGGGATTTCTTCGTGTTGACGAAACCAGCATCCTAACGTGGACAAAGTTCTATTCCGGTGTTGTTGGGGATTTATTCGGGTTGACGAAATGTGAGTCCTGACGTGAACAGATTTGTATTTATTCGTGATTTGACGAAATTTGGGTCCAGATGTAGACAAGGTTACTCCTGTGACGACATAATTTCTATTCGTGTTGACGAATCTGTTTCTCCTCTTGTGTTGACAAGGTTAGTCCAGTTGTGGACAGAGGCGTTTTTGAAAAAATTGTTCAGTACCTGTGGCGTTACATAGGTGGTTGAAGTCGAAATCAGAATTATTATCAGACGTTGGATCAGTCGTTGCCGTAACAACCAGATTCAGATAGGGGATGTTGCTCCCCAAGCAGTGCAGTTTATTTCTGCGGTTGGTAAATTTCCAGGTTTCTTGGTATTCAACCGTCTCGTACCTCAATTGTTTGAAGGTCGTTCGCTCTTCACCCAGTCGGGTCCAAGCCGTTTGAATAGGGGCAGCTGTTGCACCCTAAAATTTGCTCAACCTTTTCTTGCCTGATTTATGTTTCCTTGCATTTCATTTGCATAGTTACATCATTCATATAGTTCAATCATTGGCATATCATAGCATAGCATGCCTCCAACAGGGTATCAAGGGTGTCTATCAAGAGAAGAGCCTAGCAAGAGGTGTTATCCAAGTTTGAGAGATCATCCAAGCCATCAAGAAGTGATTTGAAGTCTTGAGAAGTTTGAGTGCCTACATGTGGGTTTTGCTCCTATCTTGAGGAATATTGAGAATCATCAGTGGGATGAAACATGGATTGTGAATTTGAGGTGTGTATGGATCTCATGGAGTGCCTAGAGGGCCCTATTAAAGCTGAGACAAGTTATTGATTCAAGTATGAGAGCCACAGTGGAGGTGCAGTCAACTAGGGTTTCATCTGGGTCAATCCTAGGTCAAGTGAGTGATTGAAGAGCATCAAATCCTGCTTTGAGGTCATGGGATTCATGGATTGGTATGTTGATACATGTGTGGTGTTGTGCCAAGGTTAAGCAAAGAAGGATCAAGAATGTGGGAAGTTGCTAAATTAGGGTTTCAGTGTAAAATCCCCTGTTTAGTGCCCAACTTCAAAGCAACATAAGTCAAAATACAAGTTTCAAATGGATCTTTGGCCAACGTGAAACTTGTAGATCATCTCAATACCTTTAATTTTAGTACTATAAGTCTTCAAGGGGATTTATAGAACTCAAGTTATGGTTCTTGCAAGTTACAGGTCATCAGATGACACTGAAATTTATCTGTGAAAGTTACTTGACTTCCAAGCAACTTTTTCCCTTCAAGGATTTTTCAAATGGATTCTTGGCCAACATGAGAGTTGTGGATCTTGATCTTAGCTTTCCATAGATTACTAGAAGTCCTTTATAGGATTTGTAGAACTCAAGATATGATCTTTGCAGGCCAGGGGTATTTTGGGTATTGGTGATTATAGGTCATTTGTGATCATAGGCCATTTTCACCAACTTAGAGGCCTCAAATGAAATTTTGTTCAACTAGAAAATTGCTCAAAATAGGGTTTTAACCTTGACAATGCATCAAGGAGGCATTTAAATGGCTCATAGGAGAAGTAGGTTTGAGAAATTTTGAAAAGGAAGAAATTAAAGTCATTTAAAAGGCCAAAAATGGAATTTCTTGATTGGTGTCCAAACAAGGTCATGTTATAGGTCATTTTCATCAGAAATACCATTTTGAGAAGGATGACATTATTACATTTTTGAATTGGGGTCATTTTCCATCACTTTCATTTTGTGACTTATGGTTGAAGCAACATATCAATCCATTGCCTTTGGATAAAAAACAAGGCAATTACACATCCCATTCATTTCAAAATGTCATAAGGGGAGAAATTCAAGCAAGATCAGGCTGAGAACAGAGCAAAAACACCAACTGTGCATATGAGATTTTGAAGGAGAATGAGAAATTGAAATTCTCATTTGGATGATTATAGAACTTTCTAGAGAGTTCTAATAAACTCTATATAACATATGCATTGGATTCAGATCATTTTTTGGGCCAGCATTGAAGAGAAACCAGAGATAGCAATTGAAATTTTCTCAACTGCATCAAGAATCGTGTTGGGAGATTGAAGGAGATTCAAGGCAAATTGCTTGTTTCAGAAGCTTGGGGGAGTGTTCTTGAGTGATTCTGGAAAGAATTGGAGGCTGGATCGAGCAAAACCACTATCTGTTCATCTCTCAAAACCAGGTTTGTAACTTTCAATTTTTGCTTTAATTTATAGGGAGTTGCATAGAAATTGGTATGAGGATAGGTTATAGATGATGCTAGGATGGATTTAGGCACAAGAATTGGACAATTGGAGACCAAATTAGGTGCATCACCATTTCTGTTGAGGAGTAGAACTCTTGGTTCTTGATGAATTAATCATGTTTAGATAGCAAGTTTTAATCAGTGAAACATGTAGATGGCACTAGGCTTGTTAATTTCAAGATTTGAGACATTTGAGATTTGGTGATTTCTCTGAACTTTCAGTCGTATTTTGGGATGGAGCATGAATCAATGATTTTAGAGGTTGGATTTGAACTCAGGGGATGATTTTGAGTAGGATAGGATGTTTATGTTGGGCGTTTGATGCATTATGTGGAGGCCTCACCAGAGACGACGGTGGCTCTGTGTCTCAGGCCACCGTCCTGAACTTCCCTCTCATTTTCAAATGTTTTGGGGAAGATGACTCCCAAACCCTAGGATCATGTATTGACTTTGACTGAAGACACAAATGCACGACCAGGATTTCATTTTACCATCTGAAGAGGATGAGTTTCACATACGAAACTCTGCGTTTCATTTAAGTTTTTGTTTTGGGCTTAAGTGAATCATTGTTTTCTACACCCTGCGTTCAGGCCCAATGGGAAAATACACTGAAAAACCTTGCTATTTGACACACATTTTTCCATTTCCATTTCATTTTCTGATTTTCTTTTAATTGGTTTTTGGGCCTAGTTACTCATTGCTACGCGCACCCCCTCCTTGGGCCCGGTCTGGATAATAACTAGAAATAATTGATATCTGGCACGCAGGTTTATTCATTTTGTATTATTTTCTCTTAATTTCTTTATTTGCATATAGTTAGAAAATAAATCATAACAAATAGAAAAATTAAGCAATTTAGGTGAGATTTTTTTCCCCTAACTCCTTAAGGGTTCTAGAATTTAATAGGATTGAGAAATTATTAATTCACGCATTTTAGAATTTAATTGCATTTTTTTGAAGTTTCATTGCTTTTATTTTGAACATGGTTGATGCTTGATCTTGCTGATTTTAGTATGGGTGTTTGGTGTATGATTTTGAGTTGATTCTTTTTGGAATAGATAACTTAGAAATGAATGTACCCCTAGTAATTTTCTCATATTTTTGTGAGAGAAGTTTAGGCTATTTTGAACATTGAACATTAGGTGTTGTAGTTTTAGGGTTTTAGGATAGTACCCTTAGGTTCAGGGCATAGTTTTAGCACTTAATGGTTGATTAACCCCTATTTTTTGTATGGAGATATTCTTAAGAGGCTTAGGAACCCTTAGAACTTTTTATAGGATTTTACAATCACTTTTGGTATTTTAATTAGACTTAGTTTTAGGACTAACATTTAGGAGTTTCTAACACACTAACTTGACTAGTTTAACTCAATAGTTCCCCTTAGATTAGGGTGGTGTTGCTCTTGTGCTTGGATTAAGATGAAGACAAATTGAATATGCTTTGGAGAGCTTGAAGGAGCTTGGAGATGAAGTCTTGTCCTCTTGTGGAGTGCTTGTCAGGAGCTTAGGGAAACTAGGGTTTTAGGGAGAGCATTAGACTAGTTTTGCTTCTTTCTTCAAACATGGAGGATATTGTTCATCTCCATTCAATCCAATGACATAAAGTCCTCTTGAAGAAGTCACATCTCTCCTTTGGAGGTATGAATGGCATGCTTTAAGAGTAGAACTTTGAGGGTACTTTTCTACTATAATGTTAAGTTCTCAATGGCTTCCTTTGGTTGTCATTAAGTTACTTAACATTTCAACCTGATCTTGTTGAATGATTCTCCCTTGGAGGTGCTTGTTGAAGCTAGGAGTTTGTGCTTGTTGAAGCTGGTTGCTTGTTGAAGCTAGGGTTTTGCTGCCTGTTGAAGATGAAGTTAGGAGCTTGTTGAAGCTGTTTCCTGGTTGAGGTTTGTGCTTGTTGAAGCTGGTTGTTTGTTGAAGCTAGGTGCTTGTTGAAGTTTGGAGTTTATTGAAGCTTGAGGATAGGAGTATTCATGAATATGAAAGTTGTTGTTGTCAACTCTTTTGCTGTTTAATCATCTGTTGTTGTCAGAGCTGCTGCTTGTTCTGTTTGCTGTAGGAGTTTGGTGCTGCTGCTTGGGCTGCCTCCTCTGCTTTGGTTTTGTTTTCTGTATTGTTTGTTGGCTTGTTCAGCTTGCCCCCTAGGTTTGAAGTGAATGTTGATTCACTTTGCCTGTTGTTTTCCCAGGTTCGAGGTTGAGTGGGACTCCCTTGCCTTGCTTGTATTGCTGCATTGCATGCATTTTACTTTATTTACTTGCTTTCTTTTCTGTTTATCCCCTAGGATCTCTGATTTCCTCTGTGCAGGAGGGAATTATGACAGACATTAGGATTCTTATCCATGTATGACAACATTAGGTTAGTTTTTATCCCTTTTTCAACCTTAGGCTTTTTAGAGCTTCTTTCTCTTCTTATCTCAAAACAACTCGAAAATACAGTAATAAGGTTAATCGATGTCGTACGTTACGAGCCTTAAGCTATTTGAGAAAGGGTTGCTGGAGAGTTTCTTTCCAGTAGCCTGGCTGCTTAGTGTGGCACCCTTTGGGTGACACGCGACATAGTCACTCTCAAATCATAGTCTCTAGTGCGTCAGAGATTGCAAACAGACTAAAAAACACTCCTTTCGTAAAAGATTCAAAACAAATATCAAAGTGTCATTTTTGTTCGCTTGGACTCTTAATCAAGAAAAACCCTTTCATAAGGTAATAAAAAACAGTCGGACAAGCTTGTGTCTTCCGTAGCCCGAACTATGTTTGCTCTGATCTTTCATGCTGTATGAAAGTACGTAGGCATAGGATGCCGTATCCTAGCGAGCAACCTTCCCCTCCTTTCCCGTAGGTAGGCGAACTACGTTGACTCTGATTTCTCGTTCCAGACGGGAATACGTAGGCATAAAGTGCGATACTTTGCCGAGTCATTTTCTTTTCTTTTTAACCCAGACCTATAGAGTAGATAGAATAACAATCCGTACTAGAAAACAAGCGTGGATCCCGTCGAGTACGACGGATGTGAGGGGTGCTAATACCTTCCCCTTGTGTAATCGACTCCCGAATCTAGGATTTGGTTGCGATGACCATTCCTTTCCCGTTTTGCGTTAGGTTTACTCTGAGCGTTTCCTTTCCCTCCGTTGGGATAAATAACGCACGGTGGCGACTCTTCTGTCATAGCCGGCGCCGATTTTCGCAGTAGCGACATTGAGTTAGTAGATGTTTTGGGAAAAATAATAGGAAGATATTAAAGAGGAAAATAGAATAGAAAGAAAGATAGTAAGAAAGGAAGGAAAGAAAAGAGAAAGAAAGAAGGAGAAGAGAAAAAGGAGAGAAAGAAGAGGAAGCTTTGGAAAACATCAAGATCAAACCCTAGCTTACGGTTAATTAGGTAAGGGTGAGAAGTTTTATCATCTTGATAATGTATGTAATAATGTATGTGCTAGTTTGGATGTATTGGATTGTTTTCTATGTTTCCATTTCTAGGTCAGAAGTTGATTTAATCGGTAGAAACTGAGTTTTATCGGTTAGAATTTGGAATAGACGGTGTAGTATAGTCGGGTCATGAGTGGGTTGTGCTAATGGAACTAATTTGGATTAAATCGGTCAGTTTATGAGGTTTGGGCTTTTAGACAGCCATGGAAGTTCTGAGTTCGCAGGTTCGCCAGGCGAATGGTAGCGAAGCTTCGTCGGGCGAAGCCCAGCGAGCAGCAGCGAACCAAGTCAGAAGCATCTACCATGTCTTCGCTGGCAAGTTTGCCAGGCGAATGAGAGCGGCGAAGGTTCGCCAGGCGAGTATGCTGGCGAGTGCTAGCGAGTAATTCCAGAATAAATCCCAGTGGTCTTCGCTGGCAAGTTCGCCAGGCGAACGGAGTAGCGAAGGTTCGCCAGGGGCTTCGCCAGGCGAAAGTTAGCGAACATAGCCGCATATTTTCTTTTCTTGTGTTTTCCATTCGTGGATTGTTTGTGTGGTTTGGTTGCAATCATTCCTTGTGTGAGATGACTAGTTATATGCTGTTATATGTGCTGTGGGTGGCCGTATGGCGTGAATCCTAGTTTGTGATTCGTGAAGTGTGGAATGTGGCCGTTTGGCAATTTGGTGCATTTACTTGAATTGAATAGAAATGCATGTTGAGATCGAATGATGAATATGTGTATATGTATTGTGATATGTATATATATTGTGAATGCATAATGAACATATGCGATGAATATGAAGAATGCATGAGTATGTTTGTAAACAAGTATGCATTTCAAGAAGTGTATGGAGTCATTTTGCATGTGAAGCATCATGAAGTACATTCTTGTGCTGTTGATTCCTAGGAGAGTCCGATGAGTAATGTGATTCCTAGGAGAGTCTGATGAGTGATAGGATTCCTAGGAGAGTCCGATGAGTAATGTGATTCCTAGGAGAGTCTGATGAGTGATAGGATTCCTAGGAGAGTCCGATGAGTGATGTGATACCTTGGAGAATCTGATGAACAATGTGATTCCTCGGAGAATCTGATGAACAATGTGATTCCTCGGAGAATCTGATGAACAATGTGATTCCTCGGAGAATCTGATGAACAATATAATTCCTTGGAGAATCTGACGAACAATGTGATTCCTCGGAGAATATGATGAACGGTATGATTCCTCGGAGAATCTGATGAGTTATAGTGTACCCGTGAGGGGCGTGAGTGAATTGATTCTTAGGATAATCTGATGGACGATTAAGTCGGTATCGTATTAAATTTGCGTAGAGTAGCGAGTTGGCCTCTATGATTTGCATTTATCATCTTTGCATGATGTATGGTGAATAAACATGATTGTAGATGTTTATGTAAGTTGTTGATAATTGGCATGAATGGAATGTTTGAAGGTACATGTATGTGTGAATATATGTGTATATGTATGCATGTTTATGAATTGATATAAACATTGTTGATGCACATTGTATATGCTTGGTGCTCTATTTGTAAATAGTTAATCGTGAATACATTGCGATGTACGGTGTAGTGAGATGAGTTGCGGTGAGAATGCGGAAGACGTTTTTTGGACGTTATATATATATATATATATATATATATATATATATATATATATATATATATATATATATATATATATATATATATATATATATATATATATATATATATATATATATATATATATATATATATATATATATATATATATATATATATATATATATATATATATATATATATATATATATATATATATATATATATATATATATATATATATATATATATATATATATATATATATATATATCTTTTTTTTTATGTGCATTATGTATTACGATATTGTTTCTCACCCTTCTGCTGTTTTATAATGCTCTATGAGGCATTGCAGATTAGATTGCTGGAGTCTTTGTAAAGCGTGGCTTCATTCCTTTTTGGTCGGTCGGCTCTGATGTGTAGCACCGGGTAGCTAGGGATTATTTTGATTCTTTTGTGATACATCTATGTTTGTATCCGCTAATGAATGTTTATGTAAACATGCTGGTTGAATATTGTTTATATTGATGATGCTGTAAATCAACTTGAATGATGTATATGTATGTGATTACATGATTTGGAGGTAATGAAATATTTAGATGTTTCCGCCTTTGTTCTAAATATTTTCTTGTGGGTGTTGCCCCGATGTTGCATATCTGTCGAGCAGGTGTTGTATGTATCGAATTTTTAGTATAATGTGATATGCCCCTTTTATGCCATAACATAAATGTACTCTGATGAAATTTTGAATTTATGCCTAAATGATTATTTGTTTTATTTGGGGGTATAGAAAGGGGGTGTTACATTAAGTGGTATCAGAGCCAATGTTGAGTCAGTTGTGTCTGTCTAGTTGTTTTGTTGGTTGAACGGTTGTTTAACCTTGTTGTTACTTTTGGGAATAATCAGAATATGGCTGGTCGTAATGACAATGCGATGGCTGCTGCATTGGAGGCAATGGCTAGGGCGGTGCAGGATGCGCCGAATGTGAACACTAATGATGAGTTCAGAAAGAATCAGCCGCCGGTGTTTAAAGGAAGGTTTGATCCGGACGGTGCTCAGATTTGGTTGAAGGAGATCGAGAGGATCTTCAGGGTTATGAATTTTGCTGAAGGGAACAAGGTGAGACTTGGATCTCACATGTTGCGAGGAGAAACCGATGACTGGTGGATCGGTATGCGACAAGTCCTTGAAGTGGATGACGAGGAAATAACATGGGATTTATTTCGTGCTGAATTTTTAAGGAAGTATTACCCTGAGAGTGTGAAGGGAAGGAAGGAAATGGAATTCCTGGAATTGAAGCAAGGAAATATGTCCGTGGTAGACTACACGGCTAAGTTCACAGAGTTAGTAAAATTTCATTCTCACTATGATGCGGTGACGACAGAATTTTCCAAGTGCGTTAAGTATGAGAATGGCTTGTGTCCTGAGATCAAGCAAGCGGTGGGCTATCAGAGGATAAGGAGATTTTCAGACTTGACCGAATGTTGTCGAATTTTTGAAGAGGATAGTAAAACTCGTTCTACTCACTATAAGAGTTTGAAGGAGGAGAAAGAAAGGCAACAGGTAAGGAGTGGACCTTATGTGATGCCTACTGATAAGGGCAAGCATAGGGAGGACTTTGTTAAGAGGCCTGGAGGAGGGAGTTCTGGATCCATTAAATGCTACAAGTGTGGTGAGATGGGTCATAAGTCTTTTATGTGTGGAAAGCCCAAAGTTAAGTGCTCTAACTGCGGAGTTATTGGGCATGATGCTGCGGATTGTAGAAAGGGTGTAGTGAAGTGCTACAATTGTGGAGAAGAAGGTCACATCAGTGCTAAGTGTCCTAAACCTAAGCAAGATCCAACAAGTGGAAAAATATTTGCATTGGCAGGATCAGACACTACTAATGCGGATCGTTTGATTTGAGGTATGTGCTTTATTAATAATACGCCTTTAATTGCTATTATTGATACCGAAACGACTCATTCGTTCTTTTCTTTTGAGGATGCTAAGCATTTGGAATTGTGTTGTACTCTTGGGAGGGTGGTATGGTTATTGAGACGCCCGCTTTGGGGTCGGTAACTACATCTTTAGTATGTTTAAATTGTCCCTTGACCATGTATGGTAAAGAATTTATTATGGACTTGGTGTGTTCACCATTAGAAAGATCATATGTAATCTTGGGTATGAGCTGATTGCAGTATGATAGAGTTAGTGTAGATTGTTATTCCCCGTTGGTGAGGATTTCTTCTATGAAGGATGGAAGGGATGAGAGTTTCTTATTCCCGAAAGAGTTGAAGAAACTTTTGAGGGACGGAACTCAAGTGTTCAGTTGTCTGCATCATTGTCGGCGGAGAGTAAGGCTGAACTGGATGTGTTCCCAGTGGTGCGTGACTTTTCAGAGATGTTTCTGGAAGGATGTTAAGGATGTACCGCCGAAAAGAGAAATTGGATTTGAAGTCCGTGGATTTGATGATGATAAGAGGGGAGACTTCAAGATGATGATATTGGAATATGTATATGTCCAAGGTTCGATCTCATTGGGGTAGAATGACTAGTATGTCGTTCCTAATGAGGTATAAGCGGTATAGTTGTAATCACTGGGGTAGAATGACTATGTGTCGTTCCTAGTGAGACGATCACCAGGGTTGAATGACCGAGATGTTATTCCTGGTGGGGTACGGGCGGTGTACCCATAATCTCCAAGGGAGATTGTTGCGAATTGAAGGTTTTATAGGAACCACATGGCATAGCTCTGATTGCGGTATGAAGTGTGCATGCGTGCGATCGTGTACGACTTTGGAAATTGAGGAGTAAGATGCGTGAGTCGCATCCAGAGTTGTTTTGGATCAGGTAATATTTTCGAGGACGAAAATTTCTAAAGTGGGGGGGGGGGGGAGTTGTAACGCCCCGATTTCGATTATTCCTTTTTAGTTAAGTCCTTTTTGATTTTAATTGGGCGAATATTATTTTGATGTGAAATTTTCGTGGAAATATCTTATGTTTACATATTATTCTATTTACCCGATTTTGGGAGTTTTCGGAGAAAATAGTTGGAGGGTATTTTGGACATTTCCTATTTAATGATAAGTGGGATATTTTATGAGATATTGAGTTAGTAGATGTTTTGGGAAAAATAATAGGAAGATATTAAAGAGGAAAATAGAAGAGAAAGAAAGATGGTAAGAAAGGAAGGAAAGAAAAGAGAAAGAAAGAAGGAGAAGAGAAAGAGGAGAGAAAGAAGAGGAAGCTTTGGAAAACATCAAGATCAAACCCTAGCTTGCGGTTAATCAGGTAAGGGTGATAAGTTTTATCATCTTGATAATGTATGTAATCATGTATGTGCTAGTTTGGATGTATTGGATTGTTTTCTATGTTTCCATTTCTAGGTCAGAAGTTGATTTAATCGGTAGAAACTGAGTTTTATCGATTAGAATTTGGAATAGACGGTGTAGTATAGTCGGGTGATGAGTGGGTTGTGCTACTAGAACTGATTTGGATTAAATCGATCGGTTTGTGAGGTTTGGGCTTTTGGACAACCATGGAAGTTCTGAGTTTGCAGGTTCGCCAGGCGAATGGCAGCGAAGCTTCGCCGGGTAAAGCCCAGCGAGCAGCAGCGAACCAAGTCAGAAGCATCCACCCTGTCTTCGCTGGCAAGTTTTCCAGGCGAATGAGAGTGGCGAAGGTTCGCCAGGCGAGTATGCTGGCGAGTGCTAGCGAGTAATTCCAGAATAAATCCCAGTGGTCTTCGCTGGCAAGTTCGCCAAGCGAACGGAGTAGCGAAGGTTCACCAGGGGCTTTGCCAGGCGAAAGTTAGCGAACATAGCCGCATATTTTCTTTTCTTGTGTTTTCCATTCGTGGATTATTTGTATGGTTTGGTTGTGATCATTCCTTGTCTGAGATGACTAGTTATATGCTGTTATATATGCTGTGGGTGGCCGTATGGCGTGAATCCTAGTTTGAGATTCGTGAAGTGTGGAATGTGGCCGTTTGGCAATTTGGTGCATTTACTTGAATTGAATAGAAATGCATGTTGAGATCGAATGATAAATATGTATATATGTATTGTGATATGTATATATATTGTGAATGCATAATGAATATATGCGATGAATGTGAATAATGCATGAGTATGTTTGTAAACATGTATGCATTTCAAGAAGTGTATGGAGTCATTTTGCATGTGAAGCATCATGAAGTACATTCTTGTGTTGTTGATTCCTAGGAGAGTCCGATGAGTAATGTGATTCCTAGGAGAGTCTGATGAGTGATAGGATTCCTAGGAGAGTCCGATGAGTAATGTGATTCCTAGGAGTGTCTGATGAGTGATAGGATTCCTAGGAGAGTTCGATGAGTGATGTGATACCTCGGAGAATCTGATGAACAATGTGATTCCTCGGAGAATCTGATGAATAATGTGATTCCTCGGAGAATCTGATGAACAATGTGATTCCTCAGAGAAACTGATGAACAATGTGATTCCTTGGAGAATCTAACAAACAATGTGATTCCTCGGAGAATCTAATGAACAATGTGATTCCTCGGAGAATCTGATGAGTTATAGTGTACCCGTGAGGGGCGTGAGTGAATTTATTCTTAGGAGGATCTGATGGACGATTAAGTCGGTATCGTATTACATTTGTGTAGAGTAGCGAGTTGGCCTCTATGATTTGCATTTATCATCTTTGCATAATGTATGGTGAATAAACATGATTGTAGATGTTTATGTAAGTTGTTGATTATTGGCATGAATGGAATGTTTGAAGGTACTGTTGCACCCCAAAATTTGACCAACTACTTCTCGCAATTTGGCTCATGTTTCGACTCATTTCATTTTGCACTTGCATACCGCCTACATTGCATTTTTTCAGTCAGATTGACTTTATCGGGATTACAGCCCTCCCCTGGCGTTTCAGGCCGTTTCATACCATTTCGAATACGAGGATTTATTTTGAGAATTTGTGCCCATCCTGGTGTTTTCAGCTCTCGCTGTTATTTTTTAGGACATTTCGGTGTCCGGTTTTTACCGTTTATTTCGCTGTATTCGCGCATCTTTTTTCTAATCGGTTTAATTGGCCTTCCCTGCATTTTTAGATTTTCTCTCTTAATTTCCAGAATTTTAAATGAATTTTAATTGTTTTTCTAGAATTTTAATTCTTTTAAATAGATTTTTATAGCTTTTTAGAGGTTTATTTTCTATTATAGAATTTAATAGGTCTTAATAGCATTTCTATATTTTAGAGGTTATTAAAATGTTATTTTTAATCTTTGATAGATTTTAATAGATTTTAATACAATTTCTCTTTAGATTTTAAATAGAATTGTAGGTTAATTTCTTTTTTTAAATAGGTTTTGATTTCTCTAAACAATTTTTAATATTGTTTTAGAATATTAATTGTTTAGACTTTAATTAGTCTTTAGAACTTAATTGGGTTGTTTAGTTTCTAACAGATTTTTAATAGTTTAGAACCTATTAGAGTTTTTTTTAAGGATTCATTTCTAGAACTTAATCAGAATTTAATTAGGATATTGATTAGTTTTAATTTGGATTAATAGGGTAGTTAATCAACATTAATTGAGTCTTTAATTCATTTTCGGTTAGATTAATCAACGTTAATTAGTTGCAGTCTTTGAGTCTGATTGGTGGGCCATGTGTCTGTTTCTGGGGCCCAATCCAAGTCTCGCCACTTGTCACTATAAGAAGACCCCACCTCAGTCTCTCTCTTCTCTTCGCCACATCACCCTCCACACACTCTGCAGAGCATGCCACACGCTTCACCCTCGTCTTTTCCACCTCATCCCTCACACTTTACGCATGGTTGCCACATACCACACCTCATCGCCACCTGCCTCTCCCTCTCTCCCATGCGGTGACACACGTCCCTCCAGGTGGCAACACCATACAACACACATGCAAACCGCTGGAGCTTCACCGGAAAAATCACACAGTGGTTCACACGGCCAACACTTCGCCGGAAGCTTCCAACTGCTCACCGGAAAATTCATAATCTCATCCTCTTCAAGATCTTCATCAACAATTTGTTAGCCTTCATCTGTTTTCCGACAATGTTCATCACCTTCGTTCATCCGATCCTTCAAGAACGTCCACCTTCATCAATACGTTTTCCAGTTTTTTCAAGAACCTTCATCAGTTTCGCCCGATTTTCTTTCAAATGTTCATCCTCGATCTTCTTTATTTTCCAGATGATCATATGAACTTATACAAATTTTCCAGAAATTCACAATGACGATCTTCGATCGTTGATCTTCAACTTGCAAACGCCTTCTGATTTACGTTCATCATCCTCGCATCAAGATTCCCTCATATATATTGGCAAGTCAGTATAATATATATGACATGATATTTTTTTCAACAAATTCTATTTCAAGTTAGTATAGCGAAGCTATTCGACAGCATCGAGAAGTATGGCTTGACTTTTTTTAATTTACATAAACAAGTTATAATTCAAATTTAATATTATATATATATATATATATATATATATATATATATATATATATATATATATATATATATATATATATATATATATATATATATATATATATATATATATATATATATATATATATATATATATATATATATATATATATATATATATATATATATATATATATATATATATATATATATATATATATATATATATATATATAGATATATATATACATATATATATACATATATATATACATATATATATATATATATATATATATATATATATATATATATATATATATATATACATATATATATACATATATATATACATATATATATATATATATATATATATATATATATATATATATATATATATATATATATATATATATATATATATATATATATACATATATATATATATACATATATATATATATATATATATATATATATATATATATATATATATATATATATATATATATATATATATATATATATATATATATATATATATATATATATATATATATATATATATATACATATATACATATATATATATATATATATATACATATATATATATATATATATATATATATATATATACATACATATATATATATATATATACATACATACATACATATATATATATATATATATATATATATATATATATATATATATATATATATATATATATATATATATATATATATATATATATATATATATATATATATATATATATATATATATATATATATATATATATATATATATATATATATATATATATATATATATATATATATATATATATATATATATATATATATATATATATATATATATATATATATATATATATATATATATATATATATATATATATATATATATATATATATATATATATATGATCGTTCGGATCGAATTATGTCGATACGCTATTTGCATATTTGTGTGCATGATGCGTGACATTTTTTGTTTAATTCGATTCGGTTGCCATGATCGTATTTTTGTGCGTTAGCAACATTGTTGTTTTTTTTAGCACGTTAGTTTTTTTTTATTATTTATGTATTTTCTATTTTATAAATTCAGATCTACACTATTTTGATATCTATTGGGATGATCACGTTGAGTGTAGCAAGTTAGTGGTAAATTTTATTGGTTTATGTGCGGATCTATTATTGTGTTTCAATTGTATATGCGTCTGATGGTCTAGCAAAGCAATAATCCATTTTTTGCGCTTACCTATTCGCGTTTTGATTCGCAAATTATGATTTTATCTAATTTTATTATCTCGATTTCTTGATCTAACTTGCGATGACCGCTAATGCGGTAGCAATTTGCTATTTTAATTCGTATTATATTTTAAATAATTCAATGTCACTATCGTTATTATTGGATCTAATTTCTTGTGATAGTCTTTGCACGTCTTCGCATACGCGCCTTGGAATTGCGTATTTGCGTCATGATTTTAATCCGTGCACTTTTCATTTCAACTTATTTTGAGTTATTTGATGTATGATGTTAATATTGTGTATATATTTTATTCTCGTTCATACTTAAATTGTTTTAAAAATTGTTTTAAAACTAATTCTTGATTTAATCAAGCCACTTTCATACCTTGTAAGTCGATCATTCATGATCGCCATTGACCGTAACCGTTAAGGTATTTCATTTCACGATAATATTAGCGTAGTCTCCCCTTTGATCTTAATCTTTGGGATCATAGAATTAGGTTAGTTTTTTCTCTTAAAACTAAAATTTATTTTCTTAAAAAATCACAAAAAAATAACTTTTTATCAATTTAAAAATAAATTAGTCTAGCTCCTTTCACTTAATTCCACTCTAATTTTCCAACTTTTCTTTAATTACATAACTCACAACAAATTATAAAATAAAAAAAATATAGATTAGGGCTTAGTTTAATACTTTTTTTTTAATAGTCTCAAAAATCACAAAAATAATTAAACTCCTAATTTTCAAACCATTAATTTCACCATTGCTAATCTCTAAATCCACTTAACCATAATTCACTATCTAACTTCATTTCTCAGTTTCATCCCTTTACATTTAATCTCTAATCACTTTTCTTCATACACATTACCTACATTTCATTACCTCGCGCTTATCAACCACATCATCGCTTTTATCCATTCGATATTCTCCATTACCGATATTCCCATCCAAATGAAAGGTTCACATGTTTGACCCCCGTGTCAATACCTTTACTCTCACCCTAGCCTTAGGATTTGAGTCCCCGTACTCACCTTTTTAGGCATCCCTCCGTGGACATTCTCCGTTTATCCTAGCCTTAGGATTTGAGTCCCCGTACTCACCTTTTAGGCGTCCCGTCGTGGACATACCTTCATCCTTTTCAATTTAACTTTTAACGTAGATAGGAGTCTTCGCACTCCAAGTAAGCGTTTCCATATGAACGCTTATTTCCCTTTGGAACTTTGACTCACAGTCAATAATTCCTCAAACCCTTTAGGGGAACTACAGATATTCTGATTCCATTCCCGTCAGGATATGTAGGCACACGATGTGACGTCTTGGCGAGTATACTTAGAAATAAACCCCTTAGGTCTTTAACCTTAAGCAAATAACTTAGCAATAAACAACATAAAAACAAGAGGTTCCTGTAGAGTACTACAGAAACTTAGGATGCTAGTACCTTCCCTAAGTTTAACCAACCCCCGAACCTAAAACTCTCTAAACCTTGCATCTGCATTGCATTGTGGGAATTTCGATCTTTATCCCTTCCTTTGGAAAAATCAAAGTTTGGTTGCAAACTGAATTAAAGATTCAAACTAATCAATAGTTTGGTATCCAAATTTCACCGCGACACCAGGGAATACACAACATTAAACAACTTGTCCGGACGAACCGACCTGCTCTGATACCACTAATGTAACACCCCAATATAACCCGACGGATAATTAAGGAAAACAGAATCAGAGTGCAACAAATTTTGTAAACATGACGGTCGTAAGGGGCTGTCACGACCGTGACGGTCATGACGATCGTAATGAAGTTGTGACGACCGTCACATCAGCAAATTCTGGGCGTTACAATTTCAACTCATAGAAACATACAACAATAACTTGATTTACATTTTGATTACAAGGCATCTTATTAATTTGCAGCGGAATATAAAACATTTCCAACATTTAGCATGATTAAAGAAAGACCATGAAACTTGCAACAAAACTCCATTAAAATTCAGCAAGTAATTATCTTGCATCAATTCAACATAAACAACGAGTTTCAACCATAAAAATCAACACTACTAATTCATCGGTATAGTGCATCCAACCAACATTTGGCACTTAACAACAGCCACCAATTTAATGAAAAATACTTGATAAAATTCAGCAACAAGGAAATTAAATAAAAGCAATAACATCAATCATTCATCCCCCCAAGAGTGCTACGTATCAGAGCGACCAACAACTTTAAACGGAAAGCTACACTTATTCTGGATTTCCTGAAAATTACCACCAACGGAGGTAACATACAACGTAAAGGGTGAGATATCAACAATATAACATAAGGCATGATAAAAGTCATGTCCGAATATTATCACAGCATTATAATTCCAGCAGTTCGCATAAATATTAGTAATAATTAAACTGCAACAATTCATTATTCCTATCCACAACAATTATCATCATAACTCAGCAACTCATCAAAACAACTCAACAACGCAACTCAACACTGCGACTCAACAATGCGACTCAACTGTGCATATGCATGTGGTACCATTTTGGGAGACAACACTCCATAATAATTCGGGAGACAACTCTCCACAATAATTCGGGAGACAACTCTCCACAATAATTCGGGAGACACTCTCCACAATCATTTTATTTTTTCATTAAAGACACAACCGTCCCCAATCCAGGCCAAATGATATGCTATGAGATGCAACTATTATGGAATATAACACAACAACAACAACTGTGCAACAACCGTGCAACAAGGCATCACGCCTACAACCAATTATCCATAACAGAAACATCACATTTCGCATACATCATGTACTCACCATTTCAACCTGTTCATATCAGAGAACTACCAACAGTATCATTCCTACGAATAAGGCTCTAACACATTTTCACAGAGAACAATTAAAAACAACCTCGTCTCTACGATTGAGAACTCAACAACATTTTCATGTCAGAGAACAACTGACAACATCATTACTACAAATAAGAACTCAACACATTTTCATATACCTTCATACGGGTAATATAACTACAACTTACCCACATAATCCAAGGAGAATATTATAATAACATTTTCTCAACAGTGACATAACAACTTCATATGCATCAAGTATTCATCATTTCAATCTGTTCATGTAGGGGAACAATAACAACATACTTTCGGCAATTAAGAATTCAACACATTATCGTAAGAACAACATTACAACTTTTACTCACTAAATTAATTATAGTTCCTGAAAAGGTTCGTTAACTACGGGGCAACTAATCTTGCCTCATTAAGGGCAACCATACAACATCGTACAACACTGACGATATAACACATTCATTCCTACACAGAAAAACCTCGTCCCTAACATATATCGAGTGACGGGAACTATACCTATGATTCGATTCCCTACTTGAAGTCGATCAAGTAAGAGCATAACATTCCCAACATTACTACATAAACCAATGACATAAACACTAATGAAGGCGTGAACAAACACTTAATATTTCTCAACCTACGGGAACATTTACCCTTAATATTCCTTTAATATTTCTCAACCTACGGGAACATTTACCCTTAATATTCCCTTAATATTTCTCAATATTGCTCAACCTACGGGAACATTACTACGGGAACATTACCACGAGAATATTACTACAAGAACATTTCCACGGGAACATTAATCTTAATATTTCTTCAACTTATGGGAACATTACTACGGTAACGTTACTACGGTAGCATTAATCCTTAATATTTCCTCAACTTACGGGAACATTAACCCCATGATTCCATACCCTTCATGAAATCCATCATACCCACAATTATAGAATTGAACCCCACCCTTACCTTGAATAGAGGCCAATTCCAAGCTTTCAGGTTCTGGTTCCGTTCTACGGTGACTTTTCTGCAACAACCTTCAATTCTCTCCGGTGGTTAATTCTTCTATTCTTCCTTTCTCCACAGCCACGTCCTTTTTCCTCTTTTCTCAGCCTTTTTCTTCCAATTTGGTTTTCTGAGCAGTTTATCGTTCTTTTGCTCTTTCTCCTACAACTTCTCTAATAACTCCCTAATTCCCTTTATTCTTTCTAATAATAATAATAATAATAATAATAATAATAATAATAATAATATAATATTACTACTAGTTATTAAATTATCATCATTATTAATTATATTATATTATTATCAAACTCGATGATTTATTAAATGGTTTCCTATACTTCAAGGACACCCACCAACGCTCTCAGACACACTCCCACATAAAGGTACACCAGCAATTCATAAATAATTTAATTAAAATGAACGGGCGTTACAGTACTTCATTCCCTTTACATTTTTAATTTCTTTTGTATTGGATGGTTGATTGTAATAATTGTAGTTTTTATTTTTCTAATTTCTTTTAGGGATTAGTTTTATAGTTTAGAATATTATACATATTTTTACTATAGATTTTAATATAGAATTTATATTCTATTGTTTTTAGGATATTATAGAGATTTTAGTATAGAATTTTTCATTCTATTTTCCTTATAGCAAATTATAAAATATTGTGCATGGGATAGAATTTCCATTATATTTTCTATTATGCAATTTACCTGTGTATTTCTTTAGAATATTTTCTAGTAGAAATTAATTGCTGTATTCTAGGAGTAACATATTATTTTCATTTGTGATTGGATTTCTTTCCTATTTTCTCTCCTCATTTCTTTTCTTATCTGATTTTATCTTCAATTTTATTCCGGGCTGGCCGTGTGACATGATTCAATTGGAGAATGATTTTTGATATCACTTCTCTATCTTGTCTTTGACACGGACATCAATACGCTACCTCTGAGAGTTTAATTTCTCTTATAAGTCGAACCATGACAGTCTAAGTGTTACATTGGTTCTGATTCGAGCGTCATTATCAAGGATCCAGAGAGGAGAAGATTGGAATGGAGCTTGCGCACATGTCAGGAGCCAACGGAGCCGCTTCGTTCAACGTCATCTTTCTTATTCGAGTCTTCGTGCAACCGTCGAGTGTTGTGAGCTGTATCGTTAGATACGTAGGAAATGACAGTTGAGGGGTTTCCTATCAATCGTCTAGGGTGTTTAGTATGGTACCCTTTGGGTGACATGCGACGCACTCGCTCCTACGTATTAGGTTCTTGCGTGTGTGTCCCGAGTTCCTTCCCGTTTAGGTGTTAGGCCTGCTTCCTCTTTGTTCTCTCCCTCGTGCGATCGAAACCCCTTTTCTCTCGCGTTCAGACGATTGAGACCCCTTCTCTTGCCCCTGTGCAATCGAGACTTGCTTTCCCATAGAGCGCTGAACTACGTTTGCTCTGATCTGTCGTACCAGACGAGAGTACGTAGGCATAGGATTGCGATGATCCTAGCGAGCTCCTTTTTCCCTTTTCCCTGTTTTGCTGTAGTTGGTTGAACTACAACTGCTCTGATTTCTCGTACCAGACAAGAATATGTAGGCATAGGATGCGATATCCTAGCAAGCTCACTAACAACTAACTTCGTTGTTCTCTCGCTGCCGTGCGATTGAGACTTTCCCGCTAACGACTGATGTTCCCTTTCTCTTGCCCTAGCGCAATTGAGGCCATACCGTAGTTCTAGTAATCGTAGGTTCCCGTACCTTTAAACTCTGACATACTACGTCCGTTCTACCGCAAACAGGTAACACCTAAGTCTCCAATGGTCGAGCAACATACACCTAACTGCTAGAATGCGTACGCTAGTATCGTCAATCCTTTCTCCCACCCCCGTGTGATCGAGAACACCCTGTCTAGCCGTAGTTAGCCCGAACTACGTAAGCTCTGATCTCTCATATATGTTGAGAGTACGTAGGCACAATACTGATGTATTGGCGAGCAACCTTCCCCCATCATCTGTCGTTTCCCGAACTACGTCGACTCTGATTTCTCATTCTCTGATGAGAATACGTAGGCATAGAGCGCGATGCTCTATCGAGTCAATTTATTTCCGTTTAGCCTTAGAAGCCGTAGCTAGATTGTTTTTCACTCGTAGACAAACCAATAAGCGTGGATCCCATCGAGTACGATGGACGTGAGGGGTGCTAATACCTTCCCCTTGCGTAACCGACTCCCGAATCAAGACAATGGTTGCGATGACCTTGTCTTATACCTTTTGCGTCAGGTTTTTCCCGATCGTTTCCTTTCCCGCTCTGAGGGATAAATAACGAAAGGTGGCGACTCTTCTGTTTTTCCGGCACCTTATTTTCGCGGTAGCGATAGCTGGTGACGCTGCTGGGGATTCCAACGGTTCCTATGCGAGTCAATCAGGGGATCCAACGTCCCTGTGCGAGAGTCAATCCTAGCGCTGATTTGCTTGTCTGTGGGTGTTTATTTTTGTGTGTTGTATGTTGTATATTACTACTGTATTTACATTTCCCGCACTATTATTATTTGTTGCTACTGTGCTGTTATGGGAGGGGCTCTGATGAGTGAGAAGCCATACCCAGGCTTGAGAGCTACCTAGTATTAGAGTGGAGATTAGTGATGGACCTGTATGCTTAGCATGCACCAGTCCCCATGAAATCCACACTCAGACGAGATCCTCTTTGATGACTTCTCTTCTGGCCCTGAGGGCTCAACGTGAGGTTGGATCTGAGGGTTGTCGACTCTGGGGACCGATCATTTGTGATTCAGCTAAGTGAGGCCGCTTCAAGAGATGATGATGCCACACCTTCTAGGTATCGTATCATCGTTCTTGAAAGTCTGTGACGCTGATGACCGCATAGGATGCCAAACCTGTGTCAGTTTAGGTCCATGCTCGTGAGTGAGAGGGTTTTTGCAGGAAACTTGACTTCCAGCCTACCTGGTATTTTGGTTTTCTCTCGTCAGAGCAAACGTATCCCTTCAGCAACACATCAGTAATCAGAGCTTTGTGGGGGCTATGATCCCGTGTTTGCTGCATCTTGCATTGCATTTGCATAAGCATCTTTGCATCATATTGCATAGCATTCTCCAGCTAGCCAGAACTCTTATCCAGCCTTTGTTTTGCTTCAGAGGGTGATTCTCTGGTGTTTGGTCTGAGCAAGTGTTGATTGTTAGAAGACGACCAAGGGGTTGAAGCAGATTGAGCAGAATCAAGCAGTGAAGTCAGTTGAAAGTTGTTGGTAGCTATGTCAGAGAGCAGCTTCCAGTTTGTTGATACCTTGTCAGGTTTCACTATGACGTCCAATCCTCTGTATGGTTCTATGCCTGATGAAGACTTCCTGCAAGTGAACAACCTTACTTCAGCTCGACTTGTACAACCTTCTGTTGAAGACCGAGATCTACATGAGCAGTTTGTTGTCTGAAGTGAACGTTCTCCTTCTATTGATACCTCAGACTATCAGGGTGTTGTTTTCCCTGTGCCAAATTCCCGAAGAGAGGTCCCAATAGCAAAGACTGAAGACCCATTGGCTCTCGTGTATGCTAAAAGGTTTCGTGCGTTGGATGAAAGATTCAAAGCCTTGGAAGTTAAAGATGTTGTTAACCTCAATGTTGCAGACATGTGTCTGGTTTCTGGCCTAGTGTTACCTCCGAAGTTCAGAGCGCCGAGGTTTGAAAAGTACAAAGGAGATAGTTGCCCGAAGCAACATTTGGTGATGTTCTGCCGAAGAATGACTTTGCTTGTGCACAATGACAAGTTGATGATTCACTGCTTTCAGGATAGTCTGATCGGGGCATCTCTGAGTTGGTATATGTAGTTAGAGGGTAATCAGATCCGATCATGGGTGGATTTAGCCAATGCTTTTCTGAAGTAATATGACTACAATCTTGATGTAGCTCCTAGTCGCATGCAGCTGCAAGAATTGTCTCAAGGGAACAATGAACCTTTCAGGAAGTATGTTCAGAGATGGAGAGAATTTGCTGCTAGAGTGTAACCACCGCTTCTAGACCAAGAGTTAAAAGGCATGTTCGTAAGCTCCTTGCAGAGCCCGTACTTCGAAAGAATGCTTGGAATTGCACCAAATTTCTCTGAATTGGTAAGGGCAGGAGAACGCATCGAGTATGGCGTTAAGACTGGAAGAATTCAGAATGTTTCAAGCAGTCAGGCTGGTGAAACCGAATCTCTCTGTAGCTTTCAAGATGAAGATGAAACTGTGGTCAATGCAATCATGACAGATGTTGCGTATTCTCAAGACGAATCAGTGAAATTTGTTGGTTCTTCGTCTTCTTAGCGGTCGGTATCCTCCGTGTCTCGTTATTCTGGACAGACAATTGTGCCTAGGGCACCACATTGGGAACTTTATGTCGCTCCTCTTGCAAACCCATGAGCCCGTGGCCAAGGTTATTAGAATCAGCGTCAGAATCAGAACCGACCTCGTAACAACTTGGAACGAAGGAATGCTCCTTCTCATCCAGTGCCGGTGCCGTATAGCTAGATTCTGCCACATTTGATTCAGAATTCTTTGGTGGAACCCAAAGCTCTTAAGCCCGTGCCAGATCCTTATCCTCCTGGGTACAATCCCCATGCTTAATGTGGATACCATGGTGGATCCCCGGGGCATTCAACTAAAGATTGCAAAGCTTTTCAGGCAAAAGTGCAACATTTGATCGACAAAGGGTGCATTTCCTTTCCAGAAGGAGTTCTGGTTGTGCATGACAACCTCTCAGCTGTCTGAGCTCGCAGATTCAGAGGTTTATTTCCAGAAGCCAGTGGTCTAGATAGGCAGACGTCCTTAGCATTGGCAGTCCTCGGACTTTTTATCATTTGCATCTGTAGTTTCCTTTCTGTTAGTTACTACTTGCTGTTAAACATTGTTTGTTTCGAATGGTAATATTGATAAAGTGACTATGCATTTTTCTGAATTAATCATGTCGTTGTCGCTCATTTATTGCATTGCACTGACACTTGCATTTTATTTACTCCACTTTATCACTATGATTAGTAAAGATTGGAGGGAGGATGACGAAGCTAACTACTCATAACTGATGATCGTATGCTTTCGGATAAAACCCTGCCTATGATGTACATGCATTGTTTCAAATCCCCTAAACACTGGAGATATAAGGAGTTAGTCCCTCGTTAGCCACTTCGACCCGAGAAGTAGGAGTTTCTTTTGGACTTTTAAACCCTCTCATCTTAACCCGGGGCAAGGTAGTCGTCAGTTAGCTTGACCGAGCATTCAAGTCTTATAGAGGAGTGTTACCTTTCGAGGACCAATCACAGTTTATTCCTCTCCGGAGGTCATACCTCGTCAACCGCAGTGGTTAAACTTCACCAATCAGGAGTGAGACAGTTATAACCCTTTCGGAGCAAGCAAGACAACCAGTGTCACACGACTTGTTCCAAGCAAAAGAAAAAGAAAAAAGAAAGCCCGCTAAGTAAAAAAGAAAAGAAAAGCTGGAAAGCAAATACTTAGGCAAAAACCAGGGCATCCCGCTGGACTTCAAAAAAAATTGAAAAGAACTCAAAAGAGTCAGTCCAGGCAAAAATTAGGGAATCAAAAGAATAAAATGAAAGGATCTCAACAGAAAAATCCTCAAACAAGGACAAAGTCGTGTGGATACAGACACCGAAAACGAAAGAAGAGTAACTGTCACTCCGAAAACCTTGTGGGTTCCTTAACCATTGTTCCTAACATTCCTCGAAGAGGCGAGCACTTGTGCCAGGTTAATTGAACATTAGGATCGGAGATCATCACGTAGAAGGGGTGGGCACGAATCATGACTTGAGCTTAATATCCTTTGTTTCACGAACCGTGAACCCGACCATGATACAACCCTTAAAAGACCTAATTGAGGCAGGGTTTATTTTGAAAGTGCATTACGATAAGGTTGAGTAACCTGACTCCTACATGATTTGCTAATCATATCCTTGTTGTATTTTCCACTGATCGAATCAACACTATGTTTGAACTCTTTGGTTCATTCGTCACTCACTATCATGACACGTAAATGAGTGACAACACTTTTTTTGAAATCTGCATGAACACTACATTAAAATTACCATTTGCGAATAGACAATTTTAATTGCAGGTCAGTAGTTGATATGAAGGAATTCCAACAGGGAATAGTCAATCAGGACTGAATCGTTAGTAGTCTGGATCAAAATGGTATACTGCGAAGCCCTGTGAATTTGGGGCATTGACTTCCAGTGAGTTTGGAATCAGTTGGTCTGAGGACAAGTCCCGAAGCATCGGTTGATTATGGGACAATTTGTTCAAGAAGCAGTTGATCGGAAGTGAATCTTCTCGAGACCCAATCAGGGGCACTTATCCAGAACTCCTGTGATTTGAGGGCAGATCCCTCCAGTGTTCAATCAGGGCAGGTTAAGTGGCCTCAACGCTCGTTCAGGGGCAAGCTACTTCAGAAGTATATTGAAACTAGCCATGCTGAGAGTTGGTTAGTTGAGGATGAATCCTTCCGTTGCACAGATGCCGGGGCAAGCCATCTCGAGGTCGCCTCATGGCAAGCTGCTTTCTGTTCAAAATAAAATTTCCCAAGAGTCGGATTAGGGCAAGTTGAATTGTACTGGGGCAAGTTGTTCATACGAGTTTGCTCACCCCAGCAAGAGTTGAGTGTCGGGGAATCGTGTCATTACCCTACCAGATAACCTTAACCTTCCGGAAAGGCCTTGCTGTCATTGGATTGTTATCCTACAGCCTAAACTCGTTACTTACCGTGTAACCAAAGTCATTTCCAAAGCCCAGTTCCCGCCTGGCATACCTCCAAAGCTCAGTCCTCGTCTGGAAAACCAGAAACCAGTTCTCGCCTGGTCCGCCTTTCTTAGAATACCAGTCCTCGTCTGGTGCGTGTCAGCTTTTAAACCAGTTCCCGTCTGGTCACCTTTTCCTCGACCCACTGTTTAACCAGTTCCCGTCTAGTCACCTTTTCCTCGACCCACTGTTTAACCAGTTCTCATCTGGCTAACGCAGTTTTAAAGCCCAGTTCTCGTCTGGCAAACCAGAAATCAGTTCCCGTCTGATATCCAAAACCTAGAAGTCAGTTCTCGTCTGACAATTTAAACCCTTTTTGCCACCAGTTCTCGTCTGGTAGTCTACCCTCGAATGCTAGTTCTCGTCTAGTATGTCCCCTTCAAATCCACTTTTCTTGGTAACCAGAAATAAAGCCCTATCACCATAAACCTATCCCTAAACTAGAAAAAGCCTAACTGTACCTGGCACGGTATTCCCGGTGACATGTGCTATCACGTTCCCTGACACGAGGCTCGAATGATCTCAGTTCTCCATGATTGGTGTTTTGTATTCCCTTAGGGGGTGATGTTGTTAAATTAGGAAATTTTCTTCAGCAGAGATATGCAGTTAAGATCGACTCTCCTCAGCTGTTTGAGATTGCAGCAAGTTGAGATGGCACTTGTCCTTTATCAGAGTAGGGTCAAGATTATCCTCAGCAGGGCGAGATTGATGTCCCCAGCAGAGTGTAGCCATCCCCGGCAGATTGATTGTGCATTCCCAACGGTTTAGGATCGAAGTTTTCCCTGACAAGCGGATTTGGGTTTATTTCCCCAGCACTGAGTCAGTGTGCAGTTTCTCGTAGGAGACTATTCACAAGTGTTCAGCCTTCGATAGCGTAGACTGAAGTCTCCAGCAGAATTGAAAGTCCCCCACAGAGTTGTATTTTCCCCGGCAAGTAGGATTTATTCCAGCAACTGGTTGCCTATCCTCAGCCGAATTTGTAGTTTCCCAAGAGAGCCGAGTCCTTGGAAAGAGTTCAGACCATGATTGGTGCTCCCCAGTAGAGTGTTGAATAACTGATGCTGTATTTCCCCATCGGAGTCGTTATCTCTAGGAAGGTTTAGCCGTGAAGACCGCGCAGTTTATTTCTGCGATTGACATCGTTTCCCTCAGTAGTTTGTGGGTTGTATACCTAGCAGAGTAGGTCCCAGTTCTCGTAGAACTTTGTCCCCCTGCAGCAGTCGACTGAAGTTCAGTTCCCCAGGCAGAGTCCAATTGAGATTGGTGTGACTTCTTCTCCTCGGCAGGATGATTCCCCCTCTCCCCCAGAGTGGTCCTTTCTTCTTGACAGGAGGATTCTCCCTTCAGCATTTATTTTGCTGATGGGGTTATAACATTTTGCATGATTGCATAACATTTACCCTAAATGCGTAGCATTTCCACCGTGCGGAGCATTGCGCCATTGTCAAACATATGCATACATGAGCTAGGTCGTTACCGTTCTTGTTTTGCAGGTGTTCCTCCGCAGAATGGTTTGCTCAAGATGACTCTTGAATTCCACAGCGAAGTTGATTGTTTAAGACGATTCTTAAAATCCCCGGTGAAGTCGCCAGAGTTGGTTGCTCAAATTGATGCTTAGAATTCCCGGCAGAGTGTTTGCTCAGGATGACTCCTAAAATCTCCAGCAGAGCTATCGGTTCAGGATGATTCTTGAAGTCCCCAGCGGAGTTGATTGTTCAAGATGATTCTTTATTCCCTCAGCAGAGTTTATTTGTCCAGAATGATTTCTGAATCACCTGAAGCAAAGTTACTTGATAGTTATCCAGAATCCCCAGCGGAGATGTGTCATCCCCAGCAGGTTTGAACGGAGAAGTTGAAATTTCCCTTGAAGACTTGGTGATTGAAGTCTGGCAGTAGTGCCAAATTCCCTGACTTACTGAGGAAGTCCAACTGCAATGTCGAAGTAGTTATCTCAGCTGACGCGGAGTGCCTAACGGCAGAAGATTGCATATCCTTATTGACCCGTGAATGACTAAAGATCCCATTTCATGACTTATTGATGAAGTCCGATTGCGAGGCCGAAGCAGTTCACCCAGCTGACGCGGAATGCCCGATGGCAAAATCAACCATCCTTCACTAGTTACCGAGTAACCAGTGATCCCTTATTGATTTGCTGATGAAGTCCGACAAAGATACTGTCGATGTTCCTAGAGACATGATGAGTCCATAGGCGACGATAAGGAATTCTTCTGCTATGACACAGAATGCCTGACGGCATAATCGACCCTCCATTACCAGTTACCGTGTAACCGGTGACCCCTTGATGACTTGAGGACGAATATCTACAGCAAAATCAGATGATCATCTTGACGGAAATGTGAGATTAGACCTTTCACCGGTTACCGTGTGACCAATTCTTCAGCAGAGTTGTCGTGCAACTGTCATGCTCAGTTTTGAAGATGTTCCTACCAATCAGAGTATCGTTTACCTGTGCGGGCGGCATATCTCCAGTTACCGTGTAACCGGTGATCCCTCGATGATTTGAGGACGCAACGATATCAGATAAATCAGAGAATCATCCTGAAGGAGGTTCAGATCAGTATTTCTCCAGCTAGTTGCCGTGCAACTATTATTTCAGTTTCCGAAGATTTGTTCCCATCAGAGTACCGTGTACTTGTGCAGTTGGCAAATTTTCGGGTTCTTCGGTATTCAACTGTTTTCTACCTTGACTGTTTGAGAGCCGTTCGCTTCTCACCCAGTCAGGTCCAAGCCGTTTGAATAGGGGCAGCTGTTGCACCCCAAAATTTGACCAACTACTTCTCGCAATTTGGCTCATGTTTCGACTCATTTCATTTTGCACATGCATACCGCCTACATTGCATTTTTTCAGTCAGATTGACTTTATCGGGATTACAGTCCTCCCCTGGCGTTTCAGGCCGTTTCATACCATTTCGAATACGAGGATTTATTTTGAGAATTTGTGCCCGTCCCAGTGTTTTCATCTCTCGCTGTTATTTTTTAGGACATTTCGGTGTCTGGTTTTTACCGTTTATTTCGTTGTATTCGCGCATCTTTTTTCTAATCGGTTTAATTGACCTTCCCTGCATTTTTAGATTTTCTCTCTTAATTTCTAGAATTTTAAATGAATTTTAATTGTTTTTCTAGAATTTTAACTCTTTTAAATAGACTTTTATAGCTTTTTAGAGGTTTATTTTCTATTATAGAATTTAATAGGTCTTAATAGCATTTCTATATTTTAGAGGTTATTAGAATGTTATTTTTAATCTTTGATAGATTTTAATACGATTTCTCTTTAGATTTTAAATAGAATTGTAGGTTAATTTCTTTTTTTAAATAGGTTTTGATTTGTCTAAACAGTTTTTAATATTGTTTTAGAATATTAATTGTTTAGACTTTAATTAGTCTTTAGAACTTAATTGGGTTGTTTAGTTTCTAACAGATTTTTAATAGTTTAGAACCTATTAGAGTTTTGTTTAAGGATTCATTTCTAGAACTTAATCAGAATTTAATTAGGATATTGATTAGTTTTAATTAAGATTAATAAGGTAGTTAATCAGCATTAATTGAGTCTTTAATTCATTTTCGGTTAGATTAATCAAGGTTAATTAGTTGCAGTCTTTGAGTCTGATTGGTGGGCCATGTGTCTGTTTCTGGGGCCCAATCCAAGTCTCGCCACTTGTCACTATAAGAAGACCCCACCTCAGTCTCTCTCTTCTCTTCGCCACATCACCCTCCACACACTCTGCAGAGCATGCCACGCGCTTCACCCTCGTCTCTTCCACCTCATCCCTCACACTTCACGCATGGTTGCCACGTACCACACCTCACCGCCACCTGCCTCTCCCTCTCTCCCATGCGGTGACACACGTCCCTCCAGGTGGCAACACCATAAAACACGCATGCAAACCGCTGGAGCTTCACCGGCAAAATCACATAGTGGTTCACACGGCCAACACTTCACCGGAAGCTTCCAACTGCTCACCAGAAAATTCATAATCTCATCCCTCTTCAAGATCTTCATCAACAATTTGTAAGCCTTCATCTATTTTCCGGCAATGTTCATCACCTTCTTTCATCCGATCCTTCAAGAACGTCCACCTTCATCAATACGTTTTCCAATTTTTTCAAGAACCTTCATCAGTTTCACCAGATTTTCCTTCAAACGTTCATCCTCGATCTTCTTTATTTTCTAGATGATCATATGAACTTCATACAAATTTTCCAGAAATTCACAATGACGATCTTCGATCGTTGATCTTCAACTTGCGAACGCCTTCTAATTTACGTTCATCATCCTCGCATCAAGATTCGCTCATGAACCTTCAGATCTTCAAACACACATCCAATTTCCAGAAACCTTCAGCATGCATCAAGATCCTTCGAAGATCCTCTAACAACCTTCAGGATCTCAATAGCACTCATCCGATCAAGAAACTCCATAATCTTCAAGGGATGCCTTCGAGTGTTCATCAATCCATCAACTGAAACGCGAGCCGGACCTCGCTATCAACATGCAACCACGAATTTCAACCTTTCTTTTCCCAGCGAGTTTCGACGGACATAGTTGCAGGTATGACATTTTGTTCGAGATCTGTGGAGACATATTTGCGAAGGAGAAGTGTTGTTTGGTTTGCAAGCATGAAGCAAGGAAGAAAGAGTGGAAAGAAGGAGAGAAGCGAACGGAGGCTGAAACGGCGGCGGAGATAAGAGAGACTGAGTGCTAGGGTTTCAGGAGAGAGTGAAAGGAGTGAGTGAGGGAGAAGAGAGGGCTCTCGTGGACTCCTCAGATTCGAAGAGCGGGCCTCCGTTTTTGGCTCAATTGTCAATGGTTCTTGTTGAGGCCTACACCCCCCAAAAATCTCGCTGCACCCTCCGTGTATTTTTCTGTTTTGATTGTTGATGGGCTGGGCCCAACGTTCACTTACTTGGTTGTACTCCCTTTTTCCATGTCCGCACCCCCCGTTTCCTTTATTTTTATTTTTTGCTAGTGTATTGTGGGTTGGGCCCAGTTCTGTTTTTTTTGCAGGCTGCACCCCTGTTTGGTTAATGTACCACCTTCCCTTTACATTTTTAATTTCTTTTGTATTGGATAGATGATTGTAATAATTGTAGTTTTTATTTTTCTAATTTCTTTTAGGGATTAGTTTTATAGTTTAGAATATTATACATATTTTTACTATAGATTTTAATATAGAATTTATATTCTATTGTTTTTAGGATATTATAGAGATTTTAGTATAGAATTTTTCATTCTATTTTCCTTATAGCAAATTATAGAATATTGTGCATGGGATAGAATTTCCATTATATTTCCTATTATGCAATTTACCTGTGTATTTCTTTAGAATATTTTCTAGTAGAAATTAATTGTCGTATTCTAGGGGTAGCATATTATTTTCATTTGTGATTGGATTTCTTTCCTATTTTCTCTCCTCATTTCTTTTCTTATCTGATTTTATCTTCAATTTTATTCCGGGCTGGCCGTGTGACATGATTCAATTGGAGAATGATTTTCGATATCACTTCTCTATCTTGTCTTTGACATGGACATCAATACGCTACCTCTGAGAGTTCGATTTCTCTTATAAGTCGAACCATGACGGTCTAAGCGTTACATTGGTTCTGATTCGAGCGTCATTATCAAGGATCCAGAGAGGAGAATATTGGAATAGAGCTTGCGCACATGTCAGGAGCCAACGGAGCCGCTTCGTTCAACGTCATCTTTCTTATTCAAGTCTTCGTGCAACTGTCGAGTGTTGTGAGCTGTATCGTTAGATACGTAGGAAATGACAGTTGAGGGGTTTCCTCTCAATCGTCTAGGGTGTTTAGTATGGTACCCTTTGGGTGACATGCGACACACTCGCTCCTACGTATTAGGTTCTTGCGTGTGTGTCTCGAGTTCCTTCCCGTTTAGGTGTTAGGCCTGCTTCCTCTTTGTTCTCGCCCTCGTGTGATCGAAACCCCTTTTCTTTCGCGTTCAGGCGATTGAGACCCCTTCTCTTGCCCCTGTGCAATCAATACTTACTTTCCCATAGAGCTCCAAACTACGTTTGCTCTGATATCTCGTACCAGACGAGAGTACGTAGGCATAGGATTGCGATGATCCTAGCGAGCTCCCTTTTCCCTTTTCCCTGTTTTGCTGTAGTTGGCTAAACTACAGCTGCTCTGATTTCTCGTACCAGACGAGAATATGTAGGCATAGGATGCGATATCCTAGCGAGCACACTAAAAACTAACTTCACTGTTCTCTCGCTGCCGTGCGATCGAGACTTTCCCGCTAACGACTGATGTTCCCTTTCTCTTGCCCTAACGCAATTGAGGCCAGACCGTAGTTCTAGTTCCCGTAGGTTCCCGTACCTTTAAACTCCGACATACTATATCCGTTCTACCGCAAACAGGTAATGCCTAAGTCTTCAATGGTCGAGCAGCATACATCTAACTGCTAGAATGCGTACGCTAGTATCATCAATCCTTTCTCTCACCCCCGTGTGATCGAGAACACCCTGTCTAGCCGTAGTTAGCCCGAACTATGTAAGCTCTGATCTCTCATATCTGTTGAGAGTACGTAGGCACAATACTGATGTATTGGCGAGTAACCTTCCCCCATCACCCGTAGTTTCCCGAACTACGTCGACTTTGATTTCTCATTCTCTGATGAGAATACGTAGGCATAGAGCGTGATGCTCTTTCGAGTCAATTTCTTTCCGTTTAGCCTTAGAAGCCGTAGCTAGATTGTTTTTCACCCGTAGACAAACCAATAAGCATGGATCCCATCGAGTACGATGGACGTGAGGGGTCGTAATACCTTCCCCTTGCATAACTGACTCCTGAATCCAGACAATGGTTGCGATGACCTTGTCTTATACCTTTTGCGTCAGGTTTTTCCCGATCGTTTCCTTTCCTGCTCTGAGGGATAAAGAACGAAAGGTGGCGACTCTTCTATTTTGCCGGCACCTTATTTTCGCGGTAGCGACAGGTACATGTATGTGTGAATATATGTGTATATGTATGCATGTTTATGAATTGATATAAACATTGTTGATGCATATTGTATATGCTTGGTGCTCTATTTGTAAATAGTTAATCTTGAATACATTGCGATGTACGGTGTAGTGAGATGAGTTACGGTGAGAATGCGGAAGACGTTTTTTGGACGTTATATGTATATATATATATATATATATATATATATATATATATATATATATATATATATATATATATATATATATATATATATATATATATATATATATATATATATATATATATATATATATATATATATATATATATATATATATATATATATATATATATATATATATATATGTTTATGTGCATTATGTATTATGATATTGTTTCTCACCCTTCTACTATTTTATAATACTCTATGAGGCATTGCAGATTAGATTGCTGGAGTCTTTGTGAAGCGTGGCTTCATTCCTTTTTGGTCGGTCGGCTCTGATATGTAGCACCGGGTAGCTAGGGATTATTTTGATTCTTTTGTGATACATCTATGTTTGTATCTGCTGATGAATGTTTATGTAAACATTCTGGTTGAATATTGTTTATATTGATGATGCTGTAAATCAAATTGAACGATGTATATGTATGTGATTACATGTTTTGGAGGTAATGAAATATTTAGATGTTTCCGCCTTTGTTTTAAATATTTTCTTGTGGGTGTTGCCTCGATGTTGCATATCTGTTGAGCAGGTGTTGTATGTATCGAATTTTTGGTCTAATGTGATATGCCCCTTTTATGCCATAACATAAATGTACTCTGATGAAATTTTGAATTTATGCCTAAATGATTATTTGTTTTATTTGGGGGTATAGAAAGGGGGTGTTACAGAGTCGGTCTCACCTTTCCAGCATTTATTTTGCTGGAGTAATTCTGTGATACCCGGTTATCCCCAGCGGAGTTGGCTTCACCTTTCTAGTATTTATTTTGCTGGAATAGTCCTTCTGTGTACAGCCTTTCTCCGGCAGCCCGAGCCTGCATTCACATCTTTGAATATTTGCATCATATTTGCATTTCATCCTCAAATGCGTAGCATTTCCATCGTATGGAGCATTACGCCATTCAAACATACGCATATGCATACGAAGCATAAGTCAGTTTGTTATTAGCCTTCCGTGGCAACGTGAATCACCCTGCGATCGATACAGGGGCATTTATCCAGAAATTGTGTTCAGGAAGCTCATCAACTACTTTCTCTCGGGTTTCAGATCATACAACGATTATGTTTTGTCCAGCAGTCCTCTGAGGATGACATCCCCAAGCAGAATTCCTTTGTCCATCAGCTCTCTAATGTCGACAGATTCTCTTTCCGTTAATTCCTATTAATGATGTGTATCTCCGAGCAGATTCTCTTTCCGTTAATCTCTATTAACGATGTGTCTCCCCAGCAAGTCTTCTTACCGTCTATCCTTAGACGAAGTGAGTCGTGAATACGATCTTCTGTTCGTTCAGCGTTCAATGATTTGGATTTTGGATATTATTCTCTCTCCGTCTATCCTTGGACGATGCGAGATTTCGAGACGAATTTTAGATATGGTTTACTCTCCGTCTATCCTTAGACGATGTGAGTTTCGGACGTGGTTTTCTTTCAGTTTATTGTATGAGATGTTGTTCTAAGAAGGTTTTCGTGCTGTCAATTCCTATTGATGTCGTGGCTCTCTGAAGAATGTTTGATTTTGTGTTTTCGATTCCTATTGACGATATGGCTATTTGAAGATGATTCTCTTTCTGTCAATTCCTATTGACGATGTGTCCCTTTGAATATATTTCCTTTTCATCAATTCTTATGGACGAAAGAATTCAAAAGTTTGCTGAATAGTTGTGAAGTTCGTTGACGTAATCATTCATTTGATCTTTCTTCTCGTCGATTCCCATTGACGATGTGGTTCTTCGGACAAGTTCTTCTTTCCGTATACTTTTAGACGACGTGAGTATCAGATGTCTACCCTCAACCGATATGAGCATGGTGGATTTCTTTATGTCTATCCTTAGATGATATGAACGTAGGGTGACTTCCCGTCTTTCCTTAGATGATGTGAGTATTGTTTCTCTTTCTGACGAAGGGAAAGGATCAAGTGCATGTTGATCCGACTTTCAGCAGTGACTTTCCGTCTACTTTTAGACGACGTGAGTATTGTCTCTTTCTGACGAAGGGAAAGGATCAAGTGCATGTTGATCCGGCCTGCGGGTTCGATGTCTGTGGCGTTACACAAATGACTGACGATGAGGTCAGGTGTTCTGTATCAGACGAGTAGTCAGTGTTGCCGTGCAACTGTCTGTATTCAGTCTTCCGGATATTGTTTCCCAATCAGAGTTGCAGTTTATTTCTGCGGTTAGCAAATTTTTGGGTTCTTTGGTATTCAACCGTCTTCTACCTTTGAATGTTTGAAAGCCGTTCGCTTCTCAACCCTTCAGGTCCAAGCCGTTTGAATAGGGGCAGCTGTTGCACCCCAAAATTTGCCCAACCGTTTCTTGTATTTGGCTTATGTTTCATTTCATTTTGCATTTGCATTTGCATACCGCGTACATTGCATTTTTCAGTCAGATTGATTTCTATCGAGATTAAAGTCCTCTTCCCACGTTTCAGGCAGTGCAACCAGTTCGAATATGAAGATTTATTTTGGGAGTGGTGCTCCTCCCGGTGTTTTCAACTTTTGCTGTTGTTTTTGAGGATATTTCGGTGTCCGTATTTTTACCGGTTATCTCGTTGCATTCTCGCAGTTTTGTTCGCCGATTTAATTGATGTTCATTGTTTCTTCCTCGTGGAATTATTAGCAATTTTCTAGATTTTTATCTCCTATTTGTAGCATAGAAGTTAGATTTTTAATTGTGTTTTAGATTTAATTTCCTGTTTTGAGAATATTTTAGTTTTGCTAGATATTAATAGTTTTAATAGCTTTATAGATATTAATAGTTTTGAATAATATTCTAGATTTATTTTCTCTTTTTTGGAGTATTATTAGATTTTAAATAAATGTTTAGAGTCATTTTCTATTTTTATAATGTTATTAGATCTTTTAATAGGTTTTAAATAGTTGTTTCTATATTTTAGGATTTAATTGATTGGTGTTTAGATTCTAAATAGATTTGTTGGAATTTTAGATATTAATTCATTTTTTAGAATATTAGAACATTAATTGTTTAGAAGGTATTAGAGTAATATTCTAGATTTAATTCTTTTCTAGATTTTAATAATTAGTCTTGTGGATTTAGTCTAGATTAGTTTTGATATAGATTTTAATTAGGATTGGCTTTGATTAGTGTTGTGTCTAGCTTTTATTAGCATTTAATTAGCTTCGTTTATCATTAATGCTAATCCATTCATTATTTAATTCAGTTGGTTAATTCAGTCTTTGAAGTTAATGTGGGCCAAGTGTCCGTTTTCTGGAGGTCCACCAGTTCAGTTCTGCGCCACTTGGCACTGTAAGAGCCACTCCCTCGTTCTCTCTCTCCTTTTTCCCGCCACATGTCCCATTCACCACAACCTTCACCTGCATGCGCGCCACGTCGCATGATAGATGGCACTCCCCCATCTCTCACATGCAAACCACCGGATACCTTCGCCGGCGAAATCAAATGACTCCATACATGCCGGAAACTGCATTCAACTCGCCGGAATCTTCATAGATTCATCCATGTTCGTCAATGTTCATCAGGTTTTTTTTCCAGAAATCATTGTTATTCATCAATCTTCATGATAGTTCTTCGTTTTTCTGGATTTTGTTCGAACCTTCATCCAACTCTCCAAGAACATTCATCACCTTCAACAATGTTCATCGGATCTCCAAGAAATTTCCAACAAACTTCAAAGATCTTCACACAACCCTACTATGTTTCAGAAACTACACATCAACCTCACGATTCTTCACCGAAGCTTCAAACGAGCTTCAAATCTTCATCACTTTCATACGATCTTCATCAAGATTCCTAAGATTCTTCACGTATTCATCTGAAAATCTCCAGGCTCCATCGTTGTTCATCCAACTTTAAGAACATTCCTCATGTTCATCAAGAACTCCGTACGATTCTCCATCAAGAGTCATCAAACCTTCTACAACTTGCCGATTCCTTCGAGAGATCTATAGATCCAACAACTTTCTGCTTTCCAGAAAACACCGGCGATCATCACCTTCGTTGTCTTTCCAGAAATCCTCAACGAACATGCATCATCCATCTTCGTCCAAGAACATTCAGGAACTTCATCGCGTTCATCGTCTTCACGTTTTTTCCTCCAGAAATAGTCAATAATCCACCATTAACACTAATCGGATCTTCGTCATCAACCTTCATATCAACCATCACAACGAATGTTCATCCGTCTATGAACACACTTCAATCCAGATCCAGCGAAATCTTCATCACCAAAACACAGTGTCTTCGGATTTTCTCCCCAAATCAACGAACTAGTGATGAGCCGTCAGCGTGCATCTGAAGTGGTAGTTGGAGAAAGCGAGACGAGACTGAGCGGAAGGGAGAGATTGTGATCGGAAAAGGTTCGTCAGAAGAGGTTGAGAATGGATGGCGGCGACGGAGGCTGATTGAGAGAGAGAAAAGCTAGAGTTTGCCACAGTGGGAGGAAGAAGATGATTGTGGCTCTTTGGGACTGTTTGGACCGGGCAATGGGCTTTTCCTGGGCCCAATTTTGTTTTTCGGACTCGCACCCCCATTTTCCATATTCGCCCCCTCGGTTTCTTTTCCCTTTGCTGTTGTTTTGTTGGGCTCAAAGCCCAATTGTTTTTCTTTAGATTGTACCCTTGCTGGACTGATTACCCCTCCCCCTGTGCTGTATTTTCTTTTGTACATTTTTGTTAATATTTTCTTTACTATTTTTCTTGTAGAGAATTATAATATTTTCTTTAGGATATTATGGTATAGTTTCTTTGAATAGAATCTTATATTCTCTTTTTTAGTATTGTATATAGATTTTATATTCTAGTTTTATATTCTATTTTCTTTTAGGATATATAGCGTTTTATATAGAATTTTCGTTTTATTTTCTATATGCAATTTCCTTATAATTTCTTTAGAGTTTTTCTATTAGGATTTATTTTCAATTTTAGAAGTAGAATATTATTTCCATTTGTCATTGGATTTTTTATCACCATCTTTGTTTTGTAGGTCGATGACGAGACTTCCGTAAGGCGTTATTAATCGAATTTTTGATGGATAATGCAGGATCCGAGACCATCTTTTTCTCTCCTCATTTTTATTCTTCCATCTGATTTTACTTTGGTTTTCTTCTGTGCTGGCCGTGTGACATGATTCAATTGGAGAATGATTCTCAATATCATTTCTCTATCTTGTCTTTGACACGGATATCAATACGCTACCTCTTAGAGTTTGATTTCTCTTATAAGTCGAATCATGATGGTTTAGCGTTACATTGGTTCTGATTTGAAACGTCATCATCAAGGATCTGAAGAGGAGAAGATTGGAATGGAGCTTGCGCACAATGTCGAGGGCCAACGGAACCGCTTCGTTCGATAACATCTTTCTTATTCAAGTCTTTATGCAACCGTCGAGTGTTGTGAGCTCTAGCGTTAGATACGTAGGAAATGGTGATTGAGGGGTTTCCTCTCAATCGTCTAGAGTGTTTAGTGTAGAACCCTTTGGGTGATATGCGACACATTCGCTCCTACGCCTTAGGTTCTTGTGTGTGTGTGTCCCGAGTTCCTTCCCGTTTAGGCGTGTTAGGCCTGCTTCCTCTTTGTTCTCGCCCCCGCACGATCGAAACCCTTTTCTCTCGCATTCAGGCGATTGATACCCCTTCTCTTGCCCCTGTGCTATCGAGACTTGTTTTCCGCATGCGCCGAACTACGTTTGCTCTGATCTCTCGTACCAGACGAGAGTACGTAGGCATAGAATTACGATAATCCTAGCGAGCTCACTTTTTCCCCTTTCCTGTAGTTAGCTGAACTATAGCTGCTCTGATTTCTCGTACCGGACGAGAATATGTAGGCATAGGATGCGATATCCTAGCGAGCACACTAACAACTAATTTCTTTGTTCTCTCGCTGCCGTGCGATCGAGACTTTCCCGCTAATGACTGATTTCCCTTTCTCTTGCCCTAGCGCAATTGAGACCAGACCATAGTTCTAGTTCCCGTAGGTTCCCATACCTTTAAACCCCGACATACTACGTCCGTTCTACCGCAAACAAGTAACGCCTAAGTCTCCAATGGTTGAGCAACATACACCTAACTGCTAGAATGAGTATGCTAGTATCGTCAATCCTTTCTCACACCCCTGTGTGATCGAGAACACCCCGTAATCCGTATTATCCCGAACTACGTAAGCTCTGATCTCTCATATCTGTTGAGAGTACGTAGGCACAATACTGACGTATTGGCGAGCCACCTTCCCCCATCCTTTTAGCCGTAGTTAGCCGAACTACGTTGACTCTGATTTCTCGTTCTCTGACGAGAATACATAGGCACGAAGCGCGATGCTTTGCCGAGTCAGTTTTCTTTTCTTTTCAGACCAGCCTTGATAGGTAGGTAGTTAAACCAACCCGTCAGATAAACACAACAAGCGTGGATCCCGTTGAGTACAACAGACGTGAGGGGTGCTAATACCTTCCCCTTGTGTAACCGACTCCCGAACCCAAACATGGTTGCAATGAACTCGTCTCATACCTTTTCGTCAGGTTTTTCCGATCGTTTCCTTTTGTCGCTACTCGAAAAATACGCATCGTGCAACGACGGGGAGGCGAAAAGAAAAGACAGAAGAGTCGCCATCGAACTTTATTTATCCCATGAGGGGAAGGGAAAACATCGAGAAAACCCCAAGAAACAAACGGATAAGATAGTCTCGCAACAAAGAACGGGTTAGGAAGCCGGTTATGCGAAGGGAAGGTATTAGCACCCCTCGCATCCATCGTACTCGATGGGAACCTTTTGTTTGTCGATGTGTGATTTATTTGCTTAAAGATTATGCTATAAAAGAATGCTCCAAAAGATAGAAAGAAGGGTTTAGAAACGAAGAAAGGAGGGATAGAGAGATAATGGGGGAGAAAGGGGATAGAACAGACTCGGTAGGACTTCGCAGTCCTATGCCTACGTATTCTCAATAGATGTGAGAAAGTCAGAGTCGACGTAGTTCGGGGAACTACAGATATGGGGGGAAAGTGCTCGCCAAGGATTGTGGCCCTTGTGCCTACGTATTCTCATCCGGTATGAGAAATCAGAGCAGCCGTAGTTCGGCCTACGGTGTGTTGATGTTTTTACGGATGATGCTATCGTGCGCATTCTAGCAGTTTAGGTGTTTCGCTGCTCGCTCGTTGGAGACTTAGGCGTTACCTGTTTGCGGTAGAACGGACGTAACATATCCTTTTTGAAAGATTGATTAGTTTTCGCCACGCGAGGCAAGAAGTCACGTTTGATTGATTGGATTGTTTTTAGGGGGCGAGACAGGTCCTTGGGTAGTAACCCCTACGGGTAGTACCCAATTCGTTATCTCAAAGTTTTTGTTATAAAAAGGTGTGGCGAACTAGGCGTCTTTGTATTGAAAGACGAGCGTCGAAAACACCCTCACTACAGTGGGCATCCCAACACTCGAAGAAGAAGAGGTCTACACCCAATCCTCTCTCTTTAATTCAATGCAAAGAGAACTTCGTTCTCTTATTAAAGATGTTTTTGGTTTTGAATGGTAAGTGCTTTGCGACAAAAAACCCTACGGTAAACGTCAGCACTCGGGATAGGAGAAGGCCTACGCCTAACCACTCCACGACCATTCAAGTTTATTGTTATGAAAAGATTTGAAAATGCACTCGGTATAAGACCGAGGTTTTAGGTGTGAAAATTGTGGACGGAAGTTGTGAAAGCGAGATGGTGGAAGAAGTCGCGTCTTCGTATCGAAAGACGAGTGTCGAGACCACCCTCACTACAGTGGGCATCCCATCACTCGGAGAAGAAAAGGTATACACCCAATCTTCTCTCTTTAATTCGATACAAAGAGAAATCAATTTATTGAAAGGATTTTGAAAATACATTTGGTACGAGACCGAGGTTATAGGAGAGATGGTATGGAAACGTCTTCGTATTGACAGACGAGCATCGAGACCACCCTCACTACAGTGGGCATCCCTACGCTCGAAGAAGAAGGGGTCTACACCCAATCCTCTTTCTTTAACTCGATACAAAGAGAAATCAATTTATTACGGTTTGAAAATGGACTCGGCACGTGACCGAGGTTTTAGGAGAGAAGGATATGGATGAGTGCGAAGAATACGAGCGTCTTCGCATTGAAAGACGAGTGTCAAAACCACCCACACTACAGTGAGCATCTCGACACTCGGAGAGGGAGAAAGTCTACACTTAATCCTCTTTTTTTCAATTCAAAACGAATATAACTCGATTCCTTTATTGAAGATGGTTTGATAGCGTCAATGAATCAAATCGTGACAAGAAATGAAGAAAGAAAGGAGGTGGCCTCAGATCCAACGATACTTATCAATATATTGACTTAGCAATCGATTTATGGAACTTTCGTCATCGGCCAAAACAGCGAAACATGCCCAATAACAAAAGAAGAAAGAATACAACTTCAAAAATAAAATAAGTCTTAGAATCTCTAAAAGAAAATGAAATATAAAACATAAAATAAATTAAAGCTCTAAAAGAAATATAAAAAAAAGAACTGATAGAAAAACTACAAATAAAATATATCACATAAATAATATAATATATTCAAAATAATAAGGATAGTATAAAAAGTATTTACAAAAATGAAACAAAATTATGTAACAATAATAATATAATAATATTATGTATAATATGTGCTTATTAATAATTTACAATGAATAATATATAATATAAAATTTGAATAAATAATAAATAAAAGAGACAAACTTCTTCTTCTTCGTATCGTTTCTGTATCTCACTGCGTTCTCGCTCTCGCTCTCACTCTCATTGTTCTTCGAAACAAATCTTTCTATTCTTACTAACACTCTCACTCTCTCTTGTTTATGAATCACATCTAAACCTACATCTCGTTTTTTTGCTTGTGTGTGGGTTTGTGGTTACAGGTTGTTTTGGATGTTAGATTGAAGGTAGGCTTCGAGAACAGCAAATTTGCGGTGGAAATGGGCTGGTTATTTACGGTTTTCTGATTGAGTTTTCACGGTGGAGATTATGTAAGGTGGGTGGTTCGTGAAGCTTGAACGAAAGTTGTAAATGGTGAGGGTTAACGAAGGTGTTTGGGGAAAGATGGATGGTTGATTCGAAAATGGTTGTCTGAGGTTGGGGGCGGCGTTCTGTGGAAGGTCACGATGGTGGTGAAGCTGGTGACGAACAGGGACGCGAAAGTCGCCCACCACGTGTTTGACGAAAGTATTGTTATGGATTTAAGAGTTTGATGTTGGATCTGTTTGGTTTTGGGTTGAGAAAAGGGATTGTTGGAAGTGGTTCGAAGATTGGAAATGGAAGAAGGGGAGTTGGACGAAGATGATGATGATGTGAGATGATTTTCGGTTTGAGGTTGTTTTATGGTTGTGGGAAGGTGAAATGATGTTCAGCCACTGATGTTGTTACCAACTCAACAATAAGAGCATCTTATGTTTCATGGTCATGGGAGCTCATGAAGGTCAATCTTTTTCTCGTTTCCTTGGTGTCCTGGCTTTTCACTCCCCTCTCCTTTTTTACAACATTCCTCTGCCTCTTTCTCTCGAAGGCTTGCCATCAGAAATCAAAATGACAATAGTTTAAGATTATGAAGACAGAAAAGACAATAGAATACTTACAGAGCTGGAGCGATACCACCAAATTGTCAATGCTGAAAGCAGATAAGCTCCTTCTCCAATCTCTCTTTTTTTCAGTTCTTTATGTGTGTCTTGTGTTATGATGAAGGTGAGTTGTGAGAGAAGGCAGGAATTTTTCCTCTCCAAACATTAAGCCTTTATAGTGAAGTCAATTAGGTTTAGCAGACCAACTCTTGAGGCTCTGAAATCCTCTGCACTTTAGGTTTTAGGTTTGGTCTGCTACTAATCTGTCCTATTACCATTTCTGTGCTAAGACTGTGGTGCTGTAATTGCCTACAGCTGCCCTGTATTTGCCATTTTTGTGAATGTGTTTTCTGCTGTCTTATTTTCATGTCCCTGAATTTGTTCATTTAAATTGAAAATATCTGATATTTTTACCCTGAATTTTTACTGCTTCATTTGTGATTTTTTACTGCTTTGATTTATGCTGATGGGGCAACTTTTCAAACTGGGATTTTATCAATATTCGTATGGATGGAAGTTGATCATACTCATCTCCTTCTTCCTTGTCTGAAAGTAAAATTTCCTCCATTTCATCATCAATTCCATTTTGATTGGATACAGGGCGATGACGTAACAGGGACGAAAGAAGATGAGGCAGAGAAGGAACTTGGGCATTATTTGCTGGTCCTAGTTCTACGCCATTCTGAAACTTAAGGAGGGAGTTTACATCGCCCAGAACTTTGGTACAAATGCAAAATAACAAGAGTTGAGATCTACAAACCTGTCCATTAGGAAGAACTTTCTCCCCCGTAATATTTCTTGGGCACTGAGGATGGTTCTCAACCAAAAGTGCAGGGCTTTCAAGTCTTGAATCTAACATTGCCTGTTGTATATACTGCTGTATTAGATTAGTACATTGAGATATATATGAATCATAATTAACAGTATATCCCTCAGGTCCTTCTGGAATAGCTGAGGAAGAATGAGTCATGACTAGGATAGTGTTGAACCAGATTGCTGCACCAAATACTTCAGTTATGAGTTTCAAAAGTGAGAGGTCACTATAACCAGAATTGATAAGATCAAGACGTTCAAAATATAAAACGATGTCTGGAGGAGATTTCCTAATGAATCTCTTCACAGACAGCATGATCCTCTTATTTCTCTTCACATTATTGGGAGATGAAGGCAGGAAACCAGGGGTATCAATAAACGTTATGTTAAGCCCGTTTACAGTTCCCACAATTTCTTGGATGCAATCAGTAGCAGGTTGAAAAGCATTAGTTGTGGCTTTTTCTTGATCAAAAATAGAGTTTATGGTAGCACTTTTACCAACTCCTGTTTTACCAAGGACAAGTATTCTGCAGGAGAACTCCAATTGGGGAATCCCAGTCGCCTCCTGATGATTTGCTATTGCTCCGACTCTACTGCTACTAAGGTTAACTCTTTTCAGATCCAATTCTTCGGTACAAATCAAAGTTGCCAGGTGCATCCGATAAAGAACCTTTGTAACCAAGAGGTTTTCTTGCCCAGTAATGTTGGATTTATCCTAGTGTATTAGACACGTTTCTGCATATTGCTCTGAAGAATATTTATCACCATGTCTTGACTTGCATAAGTTTTAGGATTAATTTACTCTATCATGTTTGTTATTTTCAGGCTTTGATTATGAGCACAGTATGGAAGGAAATCCGGCGCGTACACGCTAACTACATGGAGGTTGAAACACTACAGCGCACTTTTAGGAGGGGAATTTTGCCACAATATCAAACTTGTTGATGACATTCTGGGTCTGTTATAATGACAGGTGTTGCAGGACTCATTCTCAAACTATTGCATCTCAAGTCCATCCTCAGGAACAGAGTAATCACATGCAGCAAAGCTTCTCTTTTTTTTTGACATTGTTGAACAAATTCTTGATCTGACTCAGAAGAAAAGGGATTTAAATTTTGGTGATCACAAAGATGTTGTGAGGAGTGAAACCAAGGAGATAAGTTCTGCCCCAATGAAGTTAAAGACCAAAAGTCAAGTAAAGGAGGAAAAGGAACAATTTGACTGGGATAGTTTACGAAGAAAAGCACAAGCTAAGGCTGGGAAAAGAGAAAAGACAGAAGACACCGTGGATTCCTTAGACTGGGATGCCGTGAGATGTGCAGATGTCGGTGACATTGCTAATACCATCAAAGAACGAAGCATGAACAACAGGCTTGCCGAGCGTATTCAGGTAAAATGAAACTTCGATGAAATGCTATTAATCACTTTCTGGACAGAATAAACTTATTGATGCAGCCCATTTTACATGATTTATCTGGCAGGAATTTCTGAAGAGACTGGTTGATGATCACGGAAGCATTGACCTCGAGTGGCTGAGAGACGTTCCACCTGTAGTCATGAGTCAGTTGCAGTTGCCTTTTGCTGGGAGCACAACCAAGTGGACGAAATTCCCGAAACAGAAGTGAGCGGACAACTGGCAGGAAGGTGAAATGTCAAAGGCTCTGGTTGCTTTGAATCCAGAGGCTGCCTCCATTCCTTTGAAATTTTCGCGCGTGGATACCGAAAGCCTTTGGTCAGGTTTGATTCTTTGTAGTTTATTGCTTTCGTATTGATTGTGGCTCGTTTCATGTATTTAACTTACGCTTGTTATGCGTTGTTTCAAGAAGTGAAGAGGATGTGGCTTGCAGAGGATCCTTCGAGGCATGAAGGATTGGTAAATGAGAAAGAGCTTCTTGCAGCAGGCATTAAAGTTGACAATGCAATCCCTCCTGCAGTTGAATTAGTTTGACAGCATATCAATTGTATATCATACTTAATATATGCATCTTAAACAGCCGTTGGGATCAATATTAACTTTCTGTTGGATTCTGTCACACAGGGTAACTTGGTACAAATTCCAACTTTCATCCACTATGCAGCAGCTTGGGAAAGCAACGGTAAATGCTTCGGATAACGACTTTTTCCACTTAAAATTCTCCAATGAAATCATTCATAAATCCATATGTACATAACCCCTTCTTTTGTGCTTCATGATGATTAGTTCAGACAGAGGGAATGGGTATAGTATCTGCTCCAGCAGAAACCGACGTCCGTAGAGCCACATATATTTGACAGAAATCTTCACGACAAACCAACTTCTTTGAGAAGCTCTTTCAATTTGCATAGGCCAAGGTCCCGCAAACAACCAGCATGATACTTCTCCTCGCACTGATCACCAATTATTGCTGTTTGGGTCATCAAAATTATCAACACTGAAATCATTTTCCCTCTTTCATCATCAGTATTATCTTTACAATCTAGACAATGCCAACCACTAGCTGGTGCAGCGTGTAAGCCCAAGCAGGTTGCATGAAGGGCCCTAGGTCATCCATTGTAAAGGATCAAATCTCTTCCATCTCCACATATTGCACATATATCTCCTGTGGTAAGGTTTTGACCATTTGCCAAAGAGAGCTATATCATGAACTGTTAAATCGTTGGAAGTATATACATGTGGCGATAAGGTTGACGTCTAGCTACCATTCCAGCATGGGCTTCAAACTGTGAAGGGCTTATCTCTATATCACAACAGACTGCAGACTATACCACTTCCTTGTTCGTAACCTCCAAATAAACTCCGTCTTTTGACATGGTAAGCCAACTCGGCATCATCCGGTAGGCCATGAGGCAGAAAAAGTAACTTGACCAAATTATTTGTGTGTCCAAGGTACGAGTTTGATGAACACAGTTTGAGAAACGGCTCTCAACCAAAGGACACAAGTTTTTTTTTATAATTAAATCCTGCTATGAAATTTTTCTGTCAACTAATCACAGCCTATTTTCCATTGATCTTCTCACTGTTTGGTAGGTAGCAGGCAAATAATAAGTGCTGGTTTCTCCTTCATCTTCATCGTATGCAACCTCTTCATATCCAAACTCTGTTCCAGTATCATATATGGAGGTTTCCACTTCTGAATTTGTTGAGGTAAAAATCATATAATTGAAAACTAACTAAGAATTATATATATACTCTTCAAACATATTCTTGACACTCTCTTCCTATCAGGAATGAAACCCAAGATCTCTAGGATTTCATACTAAAGTATAGAGGTGTACAAGTTGGCAAAGGTAGCTGTTGTTGTACGGTTTGATTTGCAGCTGAAAACAACTCGCGTGGGGTCCTTTGTGCCCCTTTTTTTGTGTGAAATATTTGTAATGAAGTTCTTCAATGCCTTGTAGTTTGCTGATTTTGCTATGTAATCTCCCTCTCAATTCTGTTATGTACGAATTATTACCTTGAAGATATGAACTTTTCTAATCAAACATGAATCCTGAGGCAAGCATGAGTCACTCCTCTTTTAAAGCATGAATTGTCATAATTTGCACAAATTTAAAATAAATCAAACCATGACTTATCTCGCTTAATTCTCATAACCTCAATACTTATCTAAGGATGTGGCTCCAAGAATATTGGAACACCAAATCAAAGATATTCCAAAAATCTCTTAAAACGATTAACCATGCCTTGAAAGGAATCAAACCTATCACTTGAACCAATCATCTCTAATCCTCAATCATGAAATAAAATTCGCCAGACCAAGATCAAGTCAAACCTGACTGATTTCCAGCCTTTACCGGGCCCACACATTGATACACTCATCCCTTAAATGAACCTTAATGATTACCACATACCACCGTCCTGCTAGCCTAAAAAACAACTCATTTCCCTTCGACCCTGCCTTGTGACATCTTGAGTTTGGGGCAATAAGCAGAAACAACATATCTTTTGATTTTTTTGCCCCTGACAACCACATATGCTTATCTGTTTGTCTTCAAGGACTTTGACTTGTCTCTGATAAAGGTAACCACTTGGTGACTTGAATATAACCTCCTTGATCAGGTTAAAAACCATTGGTAATTTTTGTTAGACACACATTTCTTGATCCCCTGTGAAATGCAAAGTGCTATGCAATGCAATGCTTACGTATGTGCTGATGCAATAAAATAAAACATAAGCCAGAGAGGTCGGTCAAATTTTGGGGTACAACAGCTGCCCCTATTCAAGCGACTTAGACCTGAAGGGATGAAAAGTAAGCGACTTTCATACAATCAAGGTAAAAGACGGTTGAATACCCAAGGACCCGGAAATTTGATAACCGCGATACGAACTTCTGATATTGCCGCCAGGTACCCATATTAAGTAGAACGTCTGACCTCGCCGTCAGCTCCTTTAACAGCATCTAACCTTGCTGTCAAATCTCAGCGTCAAAATTATAAATCAACTGACTTTATCGTCGATCTTCAATATTTTCTGACTTCGCCGTCAAATTTTTTCAAAATCGTCTTCTGACTTCGCCGTCAATTCCCATATTAAATGGAACATCTGACTTCACCGTCAGTCATAAATCAAGTAAACATCTGACCTCGCCGTCAATTCTCATATAACCTGACTTCGCCGTCATCTCTTAAAACAATCTTCTGACTTCGCCGTCAATTCTTAAAAATAATTGGTAAAAGCATCTGACCTCACGGTCAGGCCTCGACATTAAGTCGGTAAAAAGATCTAACCTCGCCGTCAGTCCTCTGTTAAATACAAACAGATATTGAATCCAAAGATACGATCCTCCGACATCGCCGTCAAGACAAAATCCAACATCGCCGTTGGAAGAACCAAATTACCTGACATCGCCGCCAAGAACAAACATCTAGCATCGCTGCTAAAGAATCAAACCACTCGACCTTGCCGCCGAAAATAAACACCCAACCTCGCCACTGAATAAACAAATTACTCCGACATCGCCGCCAGAAATAAACACCCAACCTCGCCGCTGAATAAACAAATTACTCCGACATCGCCGCCAGAAATAAACACCCAACCTCGCCGCTGAATAAAAAAATTACTCCGACATCGCCGCCAGAAACAAACATCCAACCTCGCCGCTGAATAAACAAATTATTCCGACATCGCCGCCAGAAACAAACATCCAACCTCGCCGCTGAATAAACAAATTACTCCGACATCGCCGCCAGAAACAAACATCCAACCTCGCCGCTGAATAAACAAATCATCTGACATCGCCGTCAGAACTAATTTCTCAACATCGCCGTTGAAGAACTAAATCACTTGACATTGCCGCCAAGGCTTCGCTGAATATATGAGCAACAAGATTCAAACGAATTTAAGACCTTCCATTGGTGACGACCACCAAAGAATTCCGTTGGGGAAACAGTACGAGCTGGGGTATAAACAACACAACGGGCAAAGATGCTGATCGTCTGCGAGATTCACTTGAAACAAAAGGGGTAACGACCTGGCTTATGTTTCACATGCATATGTTTGAATATGACGAAATGCTCCATGCGAGATGGAAATGCTTCACGTTTGGGTAGATGCTATGCATGTATGTAGATGCAAATGAACCACTTTAACAAAATAAATGCTAAAGAGAAAGATCCCACTCCGTTGTGCCAGAGCTAGGTACGCTTAGCGCAAACAAACTCATGCTGGGGAATACAAGCCCTGGATGGCTTCCGATAAAAACTTCTGGGTAAAACTGCTCCGCTAAGAACAAAACCACTCCGTTGGGGATCCAAATTAAACTCTACTGCGGAAAACGTTCTGAATGGCCTATCGGCCTACAACTCTTTTGGGGAACAAACAACTTGACTGGAGACAACCACTCCACTCTGGCGGGGAAATCAACCGTGAATGTTTAGCCAGAATAACTCCACCAGGTAAACATAGCTGAGCGTTGTGAAATAACTCTCTTCTGCCGGAGATTGAATCCACTATCTGCTAGGGATGTTGAATAAGATTTACTAGGAGGACTATCCCACACTCTCTCTGCTGGAGATGGAGATGAACGATCTCTGAGTTAGTTCCATTCTGTGGGGAAGAAAATTAACTCTGCTAACTTGGCTATGGATTAGATAAGGAGGGAATCATCATCAACCTCTGCTTGGGGAAAGTAACAACAACTAGACAAGTGTGTTGTACAGCTGGCACCAAGTTATCAATTATGACTTTATTTAAAACAAATGTCCTGATTAACAGTTAACAAAGCCCACAAGTTCATGTATGCAAGGTTTTTTCATCAAAAAATATCAAGCGTCTTTTGCAAACAAAATGGTAAAAAGTTAAAACCAGAACAAAAGCTTTTTCTGAATAGTATATTTTATTGATAAAAGGCCTGAAAATAGGCAACTTTACATCGGATGCAACTCCTGAAAAGAGAAAGCCGCGCAAAAAGACAATCGCAAGGAAAATATACAAAAATGTCGGCAATGTGGTACAGACAAACACCATGTGACGACTCATCCATGACTCGCGTGGCTTTGACGCTTTCCGATACTTTAACTTTCGAAGAGACTGATTTGAACGCTCGATCTTCGAGTTCTCCCTAGAATCCACTATGCTTGTGATGATCAATGCGCAGGCCGCAGTCATTTGCTTTAAAATCCCTAATTTTTGCCTGAATCGCCCTTGCGGGTTTTCGATTCACCAGGATACCCACTTTTGCCAAAGCTGCCCTTTCGGGTTTTCAACTTTGCGGGCTCGCATTTTTCTTATATCCCTAATTTTTGCCCGAACCTATCCTTTTATGGTTCGCCGGGATGCCCCATTCTTGCCTGGATACTTTTTTCTTTCCAGCGAGCTTTCTTAAGCAAAATATTTTTTGACCGCGTCTGCGTTCACCGGGGATGTAAAATCTCCACCATCCATAGTGGAAAGTAGCAAGGCTCCTCCTGAGAAAACCTTTCGTACCACATAAGGACCCTCATAGTTAGGAGTCCATTTGCCTCTGTGATCATTCTGCGGTGGGAGAATTCGCTTTAACACCAAGTCGCCTGCCTGAAAGCTCCGAGGACGTATCCTTTTATCATAGGCGCTCTTCATCCTCTTTTGATACAAACGACCGTATGCGAGAGACGCCAATCTTTTCTCATCCATCAAACTGAGTTGATTCAACCTGTTCTTCACCCATTCTGCTTCATCTAGTTTGACATCTGCCAGTACTCTTAGAGAAGGGATCTCGACCTCCAATGGAAGAACAACTTCCATGCCATACACCAACGAGAAGGGAGTTGCCCCAGTTGAAGTACGCACCGAAGTGCGATATCCATGTAAGGCAAAGGGCAACATCTCGTGCCAATCCTTATAAGTTATCACCATCTTCTGTACTATCTTCTTGATGTTTTTGTTGGCCGCTTCCACGGCGCCATTCATTTTCGGGCGATAGGGAGAAGAATTGTGATGCTCAATTTTGAAACTCTGGCACAGTTCCTTCATCACCTTGTTATTCAGATTAGAACCGTTATCAGTAATAATCCTCTCAGGTATCCCATATCGACAGATGATATCTCTTTTGATGAATCGGGCCACTACCTGCTTTGTGACATTGGCATAAGAGGCCGCTTCGACCCATTTGGTGAAATAATCAATAGCCACTAAGATAAAACGGTGTCCATTGGACGCGGTCGGCTCGATTTTTCCAATCATATCAAGGCCCCACATGGAAAAAGGCCATGGCGACGACATGACATTCAAAGGACACGGCGGTACATGAATCCTGTCGGCATAAATTTGACATTTGTGGCATTTCTTGGCGTACTTGAAGCAATCTGACTCCATAGTTAACCAATAATATCCTGCCCTCAACAATTTCCGAGACATGGCATGCCCACCTGCATGTGTTCCGAAAGCACCTTCGTGGACCTCTTCCATAAGCAAATTTGCCTCTTTTTCGTCCACGCATCTTAGTAGCACTAAGTCATGGTTTCTCCGATAGAGCGCACCGTCCGGATTCAGATAGAAATTGCCGGACAATCTCCTCAAAGTCTTCTTATCTTGGGTAGATGCCCTAGGCGGATACTCTTGGTTCTTAAGAAAGTTTTGGATGTCATAAAACCATGGTTTACCATCAGGAGCTTCATCTATTGCAAACACAAATGCTGGTCTGTCGAGCCGTGAAATGACAATTATTGGAGCATCGTTCCAGAAGTTAACTTTGTACATCGAGGATAGAGTAGCCAAAGCATCGGCCATCTGATTCTCCGCTCTTGGCACATGGTGAAGTTCTACTCGATCGAAAAAAGGTAGCAACCTCCTTGCGTAGTTCATGTATGGGATCAGATTTGGCTGGCGCGTTTCCCACTCCCCCTTGATTTGGCTGACCACTAAGGCTGAATCTCCATAGATATCAAGGTTCTTGATTCTCAAGTCGATTGCTTCTTCAATACCCATGATACATGCTTTGTACTCGGCCTCGTTATTGGTGCATGGGAATGTTAACCTTGCGGTGAATGGTATATGGGACCCATGGGGAGTTGTAATGATTGCCCCAATCCCACTACCGTATGAGTTAACAGCGCCGTCAAAGATCAACTTCCACTGGGAACCCAACTCCGGTCCCTCGCCCGGCAACGGCTCGTCGCAATCTTTCATTTTCAAGCACATAATGTCTTCGTCAGGAAAGTCAAACTTCATTGGCTGATAATCATCGACTGGCTGCTCTGCAAGGTATTCTGACAGAACACTACCTTTAATAGCTTTTTGAGATACATATTGAATATCATATTCTGTCAGAATCATCTGCCACCTAGCGATCCTTCCTGATAGCGCCTGCTTTTCGAACACGTACTTAATTGGGTCCATCTTTGAAATCAACATGGTTGTGTGGTTTAGCATATACTGCCTTAGGCGCTTGGCGGCCCAAGCAAGTGCGCAACAAGTCTTTTCTAACATTGAATATCTGGATTCACAGTCTGTGAACTTTTTACTCAAGTAGTAAATTGCGTGCTCCTTTCTTCCAGCTTCGTCGTGCTGACCGAGAACACAACCCATAGAATTTCCAAGAACTGTTAAGTACATTATCAACGGTCTCCCAGCCACCGGGGGCATCAGTATTGGGGGTTCTTGTAGGTATTCCTTTATTTTCTCAAACGCCTTCTGACAATTCTCGTTCCAAACGACTGCCTGATCCTTCTTCAGAAGTTTAAACAATGGCTCGCAAGTGGCGGTGAGGTGAGATATGAACCTTGCAATATAGTTCAATCTTCCTAAGAAACCACGAACCTGCTTCTCGGTCTTTGGTGCTGGCATTTCTTGAATTGCCCTGATCTTCGCGGGATCAACCTCAATACCTTTCTCACTAACGATGAACCCCAACAGCTTTCCTGACCGTACGCCGAAAGTACATTTGCTTGGATTCAACCTCAATTTGAACTTCCTCAACCTCTCAAACAATTTTAGAAGATTTACCAAGTGCCCCTCCTCCGTTTGGGACTTTGCAATCATATCGTCGACATAAACTTCGATTTCGTGATGCATCATGTCGTGAAAGAGTGTGACCATTGCTCGTTGATAAGTTGCCCCTGCGTTCTTCAACCCGAAAGGCATTACTTTGTAGCAAAAGGTCCCCTAAGGTGTGATAAAAGTCGTTTTCTCCATATCCTCCGGCGCCATCTTAATTTGATTGTATCCAGAAAAGCCGTCCATGAAGGAAAATACCGAGAATTGCGCGGTGTTATCAACAAGCACGTCAATATGGGGAAGCGGGAAATCATCCTTTGGGCTTGCTCTATTCAAGTCCCTATAATCAACACACATCCTAACTTTGTCGTCCTTTTTAGGCACGGGTACGATGTTAGCGACCCAAGGAGGGTAGTTGGCTACAGCAAGAAATCCGGCGTCTAACTGTTTCTGAACTTCTTCCTTGATCTTCACTGCCATATCTGGCCTTGTTCTTCTCAGTTTCTGTTTGACAGGAGGACATTCTTCACGAAGAGGCAGACGATGAACCACGATGTCCGTGTCGAGTCCTGGCATATCCTCATATGACCAAGCAAAAACATCCTTGTACTTTTGGAGTAGCTCAACCAATCGTTGCTTGACATTATCTTGCAGCGTAGCCCCTATTCTGACCTCCTTCTTATCTTCTTCTGTTCCCAGGTTGATAACTTCAACTTCCTCCTGATGAGGCAGGATGACCTTCTCCTCTTGTCTTAATAATCTGGAAAGCTCCTCAGGCAGGTCCTCGTCTTCTTCGATCTCTTCTTCGGCTTGAAAGATTGGATTGTCAAAGTCATACTGAGTCATAGACAAGTCTGAGTCGGTGGCATCTGAAATGTGTAACCTGCAATGATGATGATTTTATGCTTTTAAATGGTATGCAAACAAAAAACACGAACCACATTGCCATGTTATTGTTAAAGATAAAAACAAGAACAACAAGGATCACAAAATTCTGAATGAAAAGACGCCTTTTAATTGATGATAAAAAGATTGTTCACATGCATAAAGATAGGGCCCTACAAACAAAGTCCATTATGCCTTGGGCAGAGCATATGGAAATACATTAATCAAGACAAATCAATTACTCTTCATAAGTCACTGTAATAATTTCCTCCATGCTCCAATTCTTCAAGCCCTGACCGGGGATGCATGGCTGGATCCATGCATCCATATCACAGTCGCTGTCTCCTTCCTCATCTGATATGGCATTGATTTGATCGAAAATGACTCCACTGCTAGTAAATCGGACAGGACCCTTGTAACGTAGAAGGCTTTGTGAAGATGATCCATGTGGGCTATATCCCAATCCGAACTTATCTTGCTTGTTTGGGACGCTCACCACTTGTCCCCATCCTTGTGTTGACCCGGATTCCACCACGGCCCGTGCTTCCTTGTATGACGACATGGCAACTTCTGGAGTCTTGACCTCGACCGGCGCCTTCTCCTTGATTTGGACAGTCTCAAAGGCCTGGCACAGCGTTTCTTGAATTTCGCCGTCGACTTCCACATATTTGAATGAAGACAGATGGCTCACCATGATGTCTTCTTCTCCACAAACGGTCACAATACTCCCATCCACCATATATTTCAATTTCTGGTGCAAAGTCGATGTTACAGCGCCTGCTAAGTGTATCCAAGGCCGACCCAAAAGACAGCTATAAGCAGGCTGGATATCCATGATGTAGAAAACTGTTTCAAACACCTCTGGGCCTACTTGGATAGGCAGAGTTATCTCCCCAAAGACGGATCTTCGAGTTCCATCGAAAGCCCGCACAACCAAATCACTGGGCGTACAATATAGACCTTGATGATCGATCTTCATTAATGCCTTCTTTGGCAACACATTCAAAGACGACCCTGTATCAACAAGTACATGTGACATCACTGTTCCTCGGCATTCAAGTGAAATATGCAGAGCCAAGTTGTGATTCCTCCCTTTTGGTGTCATATCGCGGTCAGTGAATCCCAACCCGTTACCTGCATTGACATGGGCCACCACGCCTTCCAACTGATTAACGGATATCTCTTGAGGTACATAAGCATTATTCAAAACTCTGAGCAAAGCATTCCTGTGAGCCTCAGAACATAACAGCAATGACAAGATAGAAATCTTTGAAGGAGTTTGCTGTAAATGATCCACAATTTTGTAGTCACTCCTTCTTATCAAGCGCATGAATTCTTCCGCATCCTTCAGCAAAGTTTCCTTTTCTCTAGCCTGAGAATTCTCTTCCGCTACAACCTTCCCCTTACCTTTATCAGCCCTTTCTGTACTTACTTCGGGAGGTGCAAATACTCTCCCGCTCCGAGTCATTCCTCCAGTTCCCACCAAATTATCAACAGAATCCAACGGCGAACCTCTCAGTTCCTGCTTTTGACCATTGCAGTAGACCTCGGCCCCATAGTTCCAAGGAATTGCTTTAGAACTTTCATAGGGTACGGGCCCTGCCTTTGTGAATATAATAGTGGGCCTCGCCGGAGGCGCAGAAATTGTAATTGTTTTGTATGGGATGGATATGGTGGCCACCTCATCCTTATCTTTGATGACTACCTCTTCAGCATTCTTCTCACAGATTCTATCGAATTGCAACAAACCGTCATCCATCATGTGCCGTATATGGTTCCTCAAGTTCCGACATCCTTCTGGACAAATCATACAGTCTTCGCAATCCTTTCCACAGCCTGGGAATACCCCTCCTTCTAACAACTTGCTCTTCACGAAACTTAACGGCGTCTTCAAATCCTCTACTCTGGACACCAAGTTCAGGCCTTCCTCACTGTCAATAGCATTCACGCCACCACCCCTACCATGGTTAGGCATGGGATTTCGATCCACGCTTGGCGCATCCTGATTGAAATTGATAGCTTTACTATCGATAAGGTCTTGTACCTTATGTTTGAAGGCTTTACAGTTGTCAATACTGTGGCCGGGGGCGCCAGAGTGGAATTCACACCTAGCGTTGGCGTCATATCCAGGAGGTGGTTGGCCAGTTAGAGGTGCCATTGTCCTTTTCTGGACCAACTGCAGTTGAATTAAGTGTTGTAGCAACTGAGCGTATGGCATTGGCGGTGTGTCAAAGTGTCTATCCGCCACCCTTCTCCTATCCTGGAATTGTCTCGGTGCATAATTCTGTTGTTGAGGTCGTTGCTGCTGTTGTTGACGTGGTTGTTGTTGCGGAGGCTGTGTCGCCGGGATGGCAATACTGGCTACTTGTGACGGTTGCTGGTAATATGGTCGCTGCTGACGCTGATCCAGGTATCTTTTTCGGTTGTTAAAGCCGTACACCGCATTTGTTTCATTATCCTTTTTCTTCGCACCAAAAAACTTTCTTCCACCTCCAGATGAGGTCCCTTCCGCTGCTTGAATTTTCCCCATTTTTATACCGTTTTCAACTCTTTCGCCCGTGATAATCAAGTCCGAGAAGCTTCCTGACATATTGCTCACCAACTTTTCGTAGTAGATTCCGGGCAATGTGGCCACGAATAAATCGATTAGTTCTCTTTCCACCATGGGAGGTTGAACCCTAGCGGCAAGCTCTCGCCACCTTTGGGCGTATTCTTTAAAACACTCATTGCTCCTTTGGGATAGATTCTGCAACTGCACTCGATTTGGTGCCAAGTCACTATTGTACTGGTAATGCTGGACAAAAGCCTCTGCTAAATTCTTCCAGCTCCGAATATTGGCAGGTTCTAAACCCATGTACCACTCTAGAGAAGGCCCTGACAGACTATCTTGGAAGAAGTGCATAAGCAACTTCTCATCATCTGAGTACGCCGACATCCTTCGGAAATAGGAGCGGATATGCACCTTTGGACATGTCGTTCCTTTGTATTTATCGAAATCTGGTACCTTGAACTTTGGAGGAATCCTAAGTCCCGGAATCAGTCCCAGGTTGGACATGTCGAGTCCCATAGTGTTCTGGTTTTCCAGAATGCTCTTCATCTTTTCTTCTATTTCATCAAACCTTCTATTAGTGTCGGATCGCAACCCTCCCCCAAGGTCTCTCATGGAGAAGATATCATCCTGTTCATCTTGGTCCCATTGAGGATTCACGCTAGTAGGTATGGCGCCTGCCACAACTGGGATAGGGATTCCAGTTTGTTCTCTTCTGCCCGGAAGGTTGACTACAGTTGGGCCACCGTTGACTTGCGAGGTTCCACCATTAACAGGAGGGGGAATAGCAGCAGCCCCTCCGTGCAAAACGCCACTTCCATCCACTTGAGCTATTAAAGGTTGAACTAATGTCCTCAACTGGTCCTGTCCATTGGCCACCCCCTGCATCATCTCCATGAATTGCGCCATCTTCTCACGAAACTCCAAAAGCTCGGCTTGAACCTGATCCATAATTCTCTGCTGATTTCCCCGCGTGTTGTAGGAGTGTTGAGAAGTCAGCTTGCTCTTTCTCTTTCCCTCTCTTTCTCTCTGAAATGGCAAGCAGTGTGAGGTCGAGTTTCGGGGAATGCAAAATGATGCGCAAGTTCATGCGAATGCTCAAGAGACTTTCAAAACCTATGATTATAACCGGTATTATAGAATTGCGAATGAACAAATAATAAAGAAAACACAATTAGACCAAAAGCAAATTCTCATTAATTTAGGAAGATTCAATACAAACATTTGCTGACTATGCTGAATAACAATCCTCATTATAAGGAAAACACTAAATGACTGAAAATCAAGAGTACTAAAAACTAGAATTTCTCCTTTTGGAGACGCTCTTCAAGCTTCTTCGTCTCGAACATGAACCTCCTAACCATTTGGTCGCAGAGCTGGATGAAGTGGTGAACAGAAGGGGGGATATCATTTCCTTCCAAATCTTGAATGGCGCTTTCCAACCTCCATGGGATATCTCGGATCATGAGGTTGCAATGCTCCACCAAATTGTTGTACCTAGCACGACACGTATCTAGAGTCGACTGGTAATAACAAATAGAATCCACATGGGTGTCCAGCAACTCATTGAGCTGAGCCTCTTTCTCGAGCCACTGCGCACTATTTCTTTGCAGAGCCTCAAAACGATTCCTCCACAGAAGGGCTGTTTCTTGGGCAGTTTCCAATTCTTGACATTTGTTATTCCACAGGTCAGATGTGACATATGAATCTTTCAACGCCTCCTCTTTGAGTCTTCGTTCATTTTCCACTAAGGTCAAGGCGTTTCTCAGTCGTTCTTCAAGATCCCCAATATCAGCCTCAAGATTCTCTCGTATTTCCTTCTTTTCGGCAGAGGCTATCTCAAAGAAGTGCCATGCCCTATCACAAGAAGCTTTGGTGTCCTTTAAGCGTTGTCGGAGAGTTGTTAATGATGCATCAACCCCTTCGTAACCCTGCTGGTACCTGACTCTCAAATCCGTTTCTAATTTTAGCTTCTTGCTACTCTCAGCCGCTTGATCCTGTTCAAACTCCACCTTTCTTTTGTACTGACCGCTTTCCACATTTGCTTGGTGGACCTCATTCTGAAGGTCCTGATTCTCCTTAGTCAATCTCTCCACTATTAGCTTCAGTTTTTCATATTCTTCCATGGATACATGAGTGGGAGCAGGAGGTGCTTCTTGCATAGAGGGCTCTAAGGGAAATGGCAACGACCTTTCAGCTACTCTAGCTAGTAACCACCGATTGTATGGCTCCTTTGCCACACAATTCTTTGCTTTTAACTCCTTCCTCCCCTTTGTATGAATCTTTCCCCAAGCCTTAGCAATCTTCCTGACAAACGCAGGGTCCTCTGATGTGGCTAGCAAAAAGAAACTCTGAACCTTCTCTGCTTCGGGCTCGCCCTCCATAGCATAGCCCAACTGACGTAATGCCATGACTGGGTTATAGTTAATACAACCGGCCCTACCGATCAAAGGTACATTACTGAATTCTCCACAACTAAAGATGATTTCCACATCATAGTACTCATGAGAGTACCAAGCAATATCACTAGCTTCCAGAGACATGATGCGTTGAGACCATTTCAATTCCTTCTTGTTTTCCACGAACGGTCCTTTCTTGGGCAAATGAGAAGCATACCACTTGTATAGTAGGTGAGAGCAGCATTGGATCATTCCCGCCTTCTTTTCACTCCTCCAATGAATAGAGTGATAAACATCGGCGAGGAGTGTAGGGATGGGATTCTTCTGCATGAAGAGAACGATGGCAGTGATGTCTATGAAATTGTCCACATTTGGAAAGAGGACAATCCCGTAAATCATCAGAGCAACACTTATACCGAACTTTTCCCAATCTTCATCAACCTTGTACTGAACGGCCTTTTCTAGCAGAAACTTCAATGGAAAACCCTGAACACCCCCTTTACTGGTTAGACCCTTCTTGACTTCTTCTTTGGTCATATGAAGAGCAAGAGCAATGACAGCAGGCTTTGGTTCTTCTTCCAAACCAGTATAGACAGGTTGATCCTTAATCTTAATGTTCAAAATGTGAGAATATTCTTCCAAGGTGGGAGCCAACTGGTAGTCTTGAAAAGTGAAGCATCGGAGAGGCGCATCATAAAATTGAGCCATAGCATACAAGGCCCAAGTATCAACTCTGGAGTGGAGAAGATCAAGCAATTTCCCATGTTTCCCCTGAAAGTTGATCTTGATAACTTTCGGCACGTCAATCAGAAGGTCTTGAATTGATTCCAACTTTGGTTCCCTAAACTTTATGGAATTTGTGCTTCTCTTTCTTAGATCAGCCATTGAGTTCACCAATACCTGAGATAATCACAGTTTCTTAAGTCTCTTGGTATGCAAAATGATATGCAATGCAATGTTTTATGAATGCATATGATAATATTCACACATCGAGATCAAAGTCACAAATCCTGCAAGACAACATCAAAAGGTATCTTCTCCCACGAGTGGGCAATCTACTGGTGTACAAAAGGGTATTCCAAAGGCCTTTCAAACAAAGTCCCATGTACTAACCCTCAAAAGTTTTCCATCATAACGACTACTCGTAAGACGGTAATCCTTTCAAAAGGATGAACACAGAGTTATGTTTCAGCAACCTTCGGAATAAAGGTTCTACAAAAGGTCCTCAGAATCGCGGACTCTCAAGTTGAAGATAAGAACGCCCTTACGACTACACGTAAGACATAATTATTCCAACGGAGTCTCATCTGAGCGGTGAGATTCAATCCAACTCAACGAGTCCTAAGTCTCGCAAATCAGAAAGAATCCACCTCCTAACTTAGTGTGTATGCTCGAAAGCTTCATCCTCACAAACCAAATCAAATAAACCCAACAGTTAGAAAATAAAGCATAAATAAATAAACAAGTAAAGACACAAACACGACAAACAAAATAGGCTTGGCTCGCTAGGAATTTCCCCAGCAGAGTCGCCAGCTGTCGCTACTCGAAAAATACGCATCGTGCAACGACGGGGAGGCGAAAAGAAAAGACAGAAGAGTCGCCATCGAACTTTATTTATCCCATGAGGGGAAGGGAAAACATCGAGAAAACCCCAAGAAACAAACGGATAAGATAGTCTCGCAACAAAGAACGGGTTAGGAAGCCGGTTATGCGAAGGGAAGGTATTAGCACCCCTCGCATCCATCGTACTCGATGGGAACCTTTTGTTTGTCGATGTGTGATTTATTTGCTTAAAGATTATGCTATAAAAGAATGCTCCAAAAGATAGAAAGAAGGGTTTAGAAACGAAGAAAGGAGGGATAGAGAGATAATGGGGGAGAAAGGGGATAGAACAGACTCGGTAGGACTTCGCAGTCCTATGCCTACGTATTCTCAATAGATGTGAGAAAGTCAGAGTCGACGTAGTTCGGGGAACTACAGATATGGGGGGAAAGTGCTCGCCAAGGATTGTGGCCCTTGTGCCTACGTATTCTCATCCGGTATGAGAAATCAGAGCAGCCGTAGTTCGGCCTACGGTGTGTTGATGTTTTTACGGATGATGCTATCGTGTGCATTCTAGCAGTTTAGGTGTTTCGCTGCTCGCTCGTTGGAGACTTAGGCGTTACCTGTTTGCGGTAGAACGGACGTAACATATCCTTTTTGAAAGATTGATTAGTTTTCGCCACGCGAGGCAAGAAGTCACGTTTGATTGATTGGATTGTTTTTAGGGGGCAAGACAGGTCCTTGGGTAGTAACCCCTACGGGTAGTACCCAATTCGTTATCTCAAAGTTTTTGTTATAAAAAGGTGTGGCAAACTAGGCGTCTTTGTATTGAAAGACGAGCGTCGAAAACACCCTCACTACAGTGGGCATCCCAACACTCGAAGAAGAAGAGGTCTACACCCAATCCTCTCTCTTTAATTCAATGCAAAGAGAACTTCGTTCTCTTATTAAAGATGTTTTTGGTTTTGAATGGTAAGTGCTTTGCGACAAAAAACCCTATGGTAAACGTCAGCACTCGGGATAGGAGAAGGCCTACGCCTAACCACTCCACGACCATTCAAGTTTATTGTTATGAAAAGATTTGAAAATGCACTCGGTATAAGACCGAGGTTTTAGGTGTGAAAATTGTGGACGGAAGTTGTGAAAGCGAGATGGTGGAAGAAGTCGCGTCTTCGTATCGAAAGACGAGTGTCGAGACCACCCTCACTACAGTGGGCATCCCATCACTCGGAGAAGAAAAGGTCTACACCCAATCTTCTCTCTTTAATTCGATACAAAGAGAAATCAATTTATTGAAAGGATTTTGAAAATACATTTGGTACGAGACCGAGGTTATAGGAGAGATGGTATGGAAACGTCTTCGTATTGACAGACGAGCATCGAGACCACCCTTACTACAGTGGGCATCCCTACGCTCGAAGAAGAAGGGGTCGACACCCAATCCTCTTTCTTTAACTCGATACAAAGAGAAATCAATTTATTACGGTTTGAAAATGGACTCGGCACGTGACCGAGGTTTTAGGAGAGAAGGATATGGATGAGTGCGAAGAATACGAGCGTCTTCACATTGAAAGACGAGTGTCAAAACCACCCACACTACAGTGAGCATCTCGACACTCGGAGAGGGAGAAAGTCTACACTTAATCCTCTTTTTTTCAATTCAAAACGAATATAACTCGATTCCTTTATTGAAGATGGTTTGATAGCGTCAATGAATCAAATCGTGACAAGAAATGAAGAAAGAAAGGAGGTGGCCTCAGATCCAACGATACTTATCAATATATTGACTTAGCAATCGATTTATGGAACTTTCGTCATCGGCCAAAACAGCGAAACATGCCCAATAACAAAAGAAGAAAGAATACAACTTCAAAAATAAAATAAGTCTTAGAATCTCTAAAAGAAAATGAAATATAAAACTTAAAATAAATTAAAGCTCTAAAAGAAATATAAAAAAAAGAACTGATAGAAAAACTACAAATAAAATATATCACATAAATAATATAATATATTCAAAATAATAAGGATAGTATAAAAAGTATTTACAAAAATGAAACAAAATTATGTAACAATAATAATATAATAATATTATGTATAATATGTGCTTATTAATAATTTACAATGAATAATATATAATATAAAATTTGAATAAATAATAAATAAAAGAGACAAACTTCTTCTTCTTCGTATCGTTTCTGTATCTCACTGCGTTCTCGCTCTCGCTCTCACTCTCATTGTTCTTCGAAACAAATCTTTCTATTCTTACTAACACTCTCACTCTCTCTTGTTTATGAATCACATCTAAACCTACATCTCGTTTTTTTGCTTGTGTGTGGGTTTTTGGTTACAGGTTGTTTTGGATGTTAGATTGAAGGTAGGCTTCGAGAACAACAAATTTGCGGTGGAAATGGGCTGGTGATTTACGGTTTTCTGATTGAGTTTTCACGGTGGAGATTATGTAAGGTGGGTGGTTCGTGAAGCTTGAACGAAAGTTGTAAATGGTGAGGGTTAACGAAGGTGTTTGGGGAAAGATGGATGGTTGATTCGAAAATGGTTGTCTGAGGTTGGGGGCGGCGTTCTGTGGAAGGTCACGATGGTGGTGAAGCTGGTGACGAACAGGGACGCGAAAGTCGCCCACCACGTGTTTGACGAAAGTATTGTTATGGCTTTGAGAGTTTGATGTTGGATCTGTTTGGTTTTGGGTTGAGAAAAGGGATTGTTGGAAGTGGTTCGAAGATTGGAAATGGAAGAAGGGGAGTTGGACGAAGATGATGATGATGTGAGATGATTTTCGGTTTGAGGTTGTTTTATGGTTGTGGGAAGGTGAAATGATGTTCAGCCACTGATGTTGTTACCAACTCAACAATAAGAGCATCTTATGTTTCATGGTCATGGGAGCTCATGAAGGTCAATCTTTTTCTCGTTTCCTTGGTGTCCTGGCTTTTCACTCCCCTCTCCTTTTTTACAACATTCCTCTGCCTCTTTCTCTCGAAGGCTTGCCATCAGAAATCAAAATGACAATAGTTTAAGATTATGAAGACAGAAAAGACAATAGAATACTTACAGAGCTGGAGCGATACCACCAAATTGTCAATGCTGAAAGCAGATAAGCTCCTTCTCCAATCTCTCTTTTTTTCAGTTCTTTATGTGTGTCTTGTGTTATGATGAAGGTGAGTTGTGAGAGAAGGCAGGCATTTTTCCTCTCCAAACATTAAGCCTTTATAGTGAAGTCAATTAGGTTTAGCAGACCAACTCTTGAGGCTCTGAAATCCTCTGCACTTTAGGTTTTAGGTTTGGTCTGCTACTAATCTGTCCTATTACCATTTCTGTGCTAAGACTGTGGTGCTGTAATTGCCTACAGCTGCCCTGTATTTGCCATTTTTGTGAATGTGTTTTCTGCTGTCTTATTTTCATGTCCCTGAATTTGTTCATTTAAATTGAAAATATCTGATATTTTTACCCTGAATTTTTACTGCTTCATTTGTGATTTTTTACTGCTTTGATTTATGCTGATGGGGCAACTTTTCAAACTGGGATTTTATCAATATTCGTATGGATGGAAGTTGATCATACTCATCTCCTTCTTCCTTGTCTGAAAGTAAAATTTCCTCCATTTCATCATCAATTCCATTTTGATTGGATACAGGGCGATGACGTAACAGGGACGAAAGAAGATGAGGCAGAGAAGGAACTTGGGCATTATTTGCTGGTCCTAGTTCTACGCCATTCTGAAACTTAAGGAGGGAGTTTACATCGCCCAGAACTTTGGTACAAATGCAAAATAACAAGAGTTGAGATCTCCAAACCTGTCCATTAGGAAGAACTTTCTCCCCCGTAATATTTCTTGGGCACTGAGGATGGTTCTCAACCAAAAGTGCAGGGCTTTCAAGTCTTGAATCTAACATTGCCTGTTGTATATACTGCTGTATTAGATTAGTACATTGAGATATATATGAATCATAATTAACAGTATATCCCTCAGGTCCTTCTGGAATAGCTGAGGAAGAATGAGTCATGACTAGGATAGTGTTGAACCAGATTGCTGCACCAAATACTTCAGTTATGAGTTTCAAAAGTGAGAGGTCACTATAACCAGAATTGATAAGATCAAGACGTTCAAAATATAAAACGATGTCTGGAGGAGATTTCCTAATGAATCTCTTCACAGACAGCATGATCCTCTTATTTCTCTTCACATTATTGGGAGATGAAGGCAGGAAACCAGGGGTATCAATAAACGTTATGTTAAGCCCGTTTACAGTTCCCACAATTTCTTGGATGCAATCAGTAGCAGGTTGAAAAGCATTAGTTGTGGCTTTTTCTTGATCAAAAATAGAGTTTATGGTAGCACTTTTACCAACTCCTGTTTTACCAAGGACAAGTATTCTGCAGGAGAACTCCAATTGGGGAATCCCAGTCGCCTCCTGATGATTTGCTATTGCTCCGACTCTACTGCTACTAAGGTTAACTCTTTTCAGATCCAATTCTTCGGTACAAATCAAAGTTGCCAGGTGCATCCGATAAAGAACCTTTGTAACCAAGAGGTTTTCTTGCCCAGTAATGTTGGATTTATCCTAGTGTATTAGACACGTTTCTGCATATTGCTCTGAAGAATATTTATCACCATGTCTTGACTTGCATAAGTTTTAGGATTAATTTACTCTATCATGTTTGTTATTTTCAGGCTTTGATTATGAGCACAGTATGGAAGGAAATCCGGCGCGTACACGCTAACTACATGGAGGTTGAAACACTACAGCGCACTTTTAGGAGGGGAATTTTGCCACAATATCAAACTTGTTGATGACATTCTGGGTCTGTTATAATGACAGGTGTTGCAGGACTCATTCTCAAACTATTGCATCTCAAGTCCATCCTCAGGAACAGAGTAATCACATGCAGCAAAGCTTCTCTTTTTTTTTGACATTGCTGAACAAATTCTTGATCTGACTCAGAAGAAAAGGGATTTAAATTTTGGTGATCACAAAGATGTTGTGAGGAGTGAAACCAAGGAGATAAGTTCTGCCCCAATGAAGTTAAAGACCAAAAGTCAAGTAAAGGAGGAAAAGGAACAATTTGACTGGGATAGTTTACGAAGAAAAGCACAAGCTAAGGCTGGGAAAAGAGAAAAGACAGAAGACACCGTGGATTCCTTAGACTGGGATGCCGTGAGATGTGCAGATGTCGGTGACATTGCTAATACCATCAAAGAACGAAGCATGAACAACAGGCTTGCCGAGCGTATTCAGGTAAAATGAAACTTCGATGAAATGCTATTAATCACTTTCTGGACAGAATAAACTTATTGATGCAGCCCATTTTACATGATTTATCTGGCAGGAATTTCTGAAGAGACTGGTTGATGATCACGGAAGCGTTGACCTCGAGGGGCTGAGAGACGTTCCACCTGTAGTCATGAGTCAGTTGCAGTTGCCTTTTGCTGGGAGCACAACCAAGTGGACGAAATTCCCGAAACAGAAGTGAGCGGACAACTGGCAGGAAGGTGAAATGTCAAAGGCTCTGGTTGCTTTGAATCCAGAGGCTGCCTCCATTCCTTTGAAATTTTCGCGCGTGGATACCGAAAGCCTTTGGTCAGGTTTGATTCTTTGTAGTTTATTGCTTTCGTATTGATTGTGGCTCGTTTCATGTATTTAGCTTACGCTTGTTATGCGTTGTTTCAAGAAGTGAAGAGGATGCGGCTTGCAGAGGATCCTTCGAGGCATGAAGGATTGGTAAATGAGAAAGAGCTTCTTGCAGCAGGCATTAAAGTTGACAATGCAATCCCTCCTGCAGTTGAATCAGTTTGACAGCATATCAATTGTATATCATACTTAATATATGCATCTTAAACAGCCGTTGGGATCAATATTAACTTTCTGTTGGATTCTGTCACACAGGGTAACTTGGTACAAATTCCAACTTTCATCCACTATGCAGCAGCTTGGGAAAGCAACGGTAAATGCTTCGGATAACGACTTTTTCCACTTAAAATTCTCCAATGAAATCATTCATAAATCCATATGTACATAACCCCTTCTTTTGTGCTTCATGATGATTAGTTCAGACAGAGGGAATGGGTATAGTATCTGCTCCAGCAGAAACCGACGTCCGTAGAGCCACATATATTTGACAGAAATCTTCACGACAAAACCAACTTCTTTGAGAAGCTCTTTCAATTTGCATAGGCCAAGGTCCCGCAAACAACCAGCATGATACTTCTCCTCGCACTGATCACCAATTATTGTTGTTTGGGTCATCAAAATTATCAACACTGAAATCATTTTCCCTCTTTCATCATCAGCATTATCTTTACAATCTAGACAATGCCAACCACTAGCTGGTGCAGCGTGTAAGCCCAAGCAGGTTGCATGAAGGGCCCTAGGTCATCCATTGTAAAGGATCAAATCTCTTCCATCTCCACATATTGCACATATATCTCCTGTGGTAAGGTTTTGACCATTTGCCAAAGAGAGCTATATCATGAACTGTTAAATCGTTGGAAGTATATACATGTGGCGATAAGGTTGACGTCTAGCTACCATTCTAGCATGGGCTTCAAACTGTGAAGGGCTTATCTCTATATCACAATAGACTGCAGACTATACCACTTCCTTGTTCGTAACCTCCAAATAAACTCCGTCTTTTGACATGGTAAGCCAACTCGGCATCATCCGGTAGGCCATGAGGCAGAAAAAGTAACTTGACCAAATTATTTGTGTGTCCAAGGTACGAGTTTGATGAACACGGTTTGAGAAACGGCTCTCAACCAAAGGACACAAGTTTTTTTTTATAATTAAATCCTGCTATGAAATTTTTCTGTCAACTAATCACAGCCTATTTTCCATTGATCTTCTCACTGTTTGGTAGGTAGCAGGCAAATAATAAGTGTTGGTTTCTCCTTCATCTTCATCGTATGCAACCTCTTCATATCCAAACTCTGTTCCAGTATCATATATGGAGGTTTCCACTTCTGAATTTGTTGAGGTAAAAATCATATAATTGAAAACTAACTAAGAATTATATATATACTCTTCAAACATATTCTTGACACTCTCTTCCTATCAGGAATGAAACCCAAGATCTCTAGGATTTCATACTAAAGTATAGAGGTGTACAAGTTGGCAAAGGTAGCTGTTGTTGTACGGTTTGATTTGCAGCTGAAAACAACTCGCGTGGGGTCCTTTGTGCCCCTTTTTTTTTGTGAAATATTTGTAATGAAGTTCTTCAATGCCTTGTAGTTTGCTGATTTTGCTATGTAATCTCCCTCTCAATTCTGTTATGAACGAATTATTACCTTGAAGATATGAACTTTTCTAATCAAACATGAATCCTGAGGCAAGCATGAGTCACTCCTCTTTTAAAGCATGAATTGTCATAATTTGCACAAATTTAAAATAAATCAAACCATGACTTATCTCGCTTAATTCTCATAACCTCAATACTTATCTAAGGATGTGGCTCCAAGAATATTGGAACACCAAATCAAAGATATTCCAAAAATCTCTTAAAACGATTAACCATGCCTTGAAAGGAATCAAACCTATCACTTGAACCAATCATCTCTAATCCTCAATCATGAAATAAAATTCGCCAGACCAAGATCAAGTCAAACCTGACTGATTTCCAGCCTTTACCGGGCCCACACATTGATACACTCATCCCTTAAATGAACCTTAATGATTACCACATACCACCGTCCTGCTAGCCTAAAAAACAACTCATTTCCCTTCGACCCTGCCTTGTGACATCTTGAGTTTGGGGCAATAAGCAGAAACAACATATCTTTTGATCTTTCTGCCCCTGACAACCACATATGCTTATCTGTTTGTCTTCAAGGACTTTGACTTGTCTCTGATAAAGGTAACCACTTGGTGACTTGAATATAACCTCCTTGATCAGGTTAAAAACCATTGGTAATTTTTGTTAGACACACATTTCTTGATCCCCTGTGAAATGCAAAGTGCTATGCAATGCAATGCTTACGTATGTGCTGATGCAATAAAATAAAACATAAGCCAGAGAGGTCGGTCAAATTTTGGGGTACAACACCTTTCCCTTTCTGTGGGATAAATAACGAAAGGTGGCGACTCTTCTGTTTTGTCGGCACCTTATTTTCGCAGTAGCGACAAAAGGCTCTTCAAACTGTTAAAGCAAAAATCACACCACACCTCATCATGATCTCAAAATTAAACAGCCAGCCACTAGGAGTTGATAAACTCATACTTCAATAATACAATTGTGAATCCAACCAATAGCTGTATCAGCAGCTCATAGAAGACAGAAATATCCAACATGAGTATTTGTTAGCAAACACCAAAAAGAACAACAATTTGACATGGTTAGAAGTGATAGTTTGTTGCAGCAGTTGTTCATAAAAAAATCAGATTCAAAACAGAAGCAGCCACGTGTCTTGTATTATCATACCAAATCCAACAAAGAATAGTCCAATGCCTTGTCGTAATTGACACGACCATGTTAAATCCTACTGCATCAAACAGAAACTGAACATGTATGCAAAACTGCAAATGATGGATTAATGTTGATGAATTCTTTGTATCTGTAATACCCTAATTTTTACCCCTAAGATCCCACATTTCATTTGCATATCATTCCACAAACTAGGTCATACTTTTGGCTTTCGCACCCTTATGGGTTTCTTACTTTCTTTTTGTTGTTTATGTTTACTAACATCTAATCAAAATACCAAAAATATTTTTCAATTTGTCTGTTTCTTCTTCTCTGTGTGTTTAGGATTTTGCAAAAGGGATTGATGGCAAGGACATTCATTCAAGTTTAAATCAGATGGACGTTTGACCTCATCTTGGTCAAACTATCAAGAGTTTGCTTCAATTATAAGTTACCCATGGTGGTAGGGTATTTTCTCAGCAAATGTGATTGTTCACGGTCAATTTGTCTTGTGTTGAAATTCATTGGTTTATTAAGCAGTGTTTTATGAAAAGTTTGGCCCTGTTTTAATCAAAGATTCAAAGGTTTGTCTGTGCAAGTCAAGATTGGTGGATGTTTGTTTTGGGATGCAAGTCCAAAAGTGTTCATTCAAGTGTGCAATTTCCAAGTGATTCTAAAGCATGTTTGGAGATTAATCTTTGGGTTCATTATGACATCAATTTCTTAAGAATTTGTTTTATTCAAGAATTTGATTCAAGTTAAATTTGGAAGAGACAAGAGAGGGAATATAAGAGGAGAATTGATGCTGCCAGGCCATTGTCTTTCGCCTCCTTGGATTTATCAAAAGATTAGGGATATGTTGAATAAACAAGGTAAGGTTAGTGCTAGGTTGTTGCAGAGGATAAGAGACCGTGTTCAGAGGTGGTATTACGAGGAAGGTTATGCTTGTGCTCAGGTTGTTAATTTTGGTAACCTCAATACACGTGAGGTTGTGTGTGAGGTTGTTGAAGGGAACACGGAAGGATCTGTTGTTTCAAGAGAACTTCCAAAAACAGCTTCAACCGGGTCATACTTTTAACATTGAAGTTGGGAAACAAGCTTTGAGGAACATAAATTCCCTGGCTTTGTTTTCCGACATTGAGGTGAATCCGCGGCCTGATGAGAAGAATGAGGGAAGCATAATAGTTGAAATTAAGATCAAAGAGTTGGAGCAGAAATCAGCTGAAGTAGTACTGAGTGGAGTATTGTTCCAGGGCTGAAGGACTAACTGCAGAGTTGACATTGACATCTTGTTATGATTTTGTTGAGTGGTCCTGTGATTTTGTGCTGCAAAAACTGAGTGGATACCCTGAGGAATGTAGGGAAGTTATAGCGTCTATGATTGTTGCTGCCGCAAGATTTTTCTGATCTACCAGAGTTACGTGACATTCGGCAAATATTTCAAGAGAGATACGGAAACTCCCTAGAATGATATGTCAATCAAGAGTTTGCTGCAAAGTTGAATCCAAAGTCTTTTACAGTGGAGCAGAAGGTTTGGTTGATGCAAGAGACTGCTTCCGAGTTTTCAATAAAATGGGACTCCAAAGTTTTTGAACTAAGGATGTCAAAATCCTTTGCTTTCGCACAGGGCCACAATACTTATAAGCTTGACCATTCAGTTAAAACATCATTACAAGGCAAGCATGAGGTTTTCCTGAAGTGATAGAAGAGTATTTGGAGCTGGAACATGGCATTATGAAATGCATTGCTTTCAACCGTCGCGGTGCCCTTCTTGCTGCTGGGTGCAATGATGGAAGTTGTTTTATCTAAGATTTTCTAACCAGGGGCATTGCTAAAAAGCTTCCAGATAATGAATGTTCTTCTTCCATCGCCAGTATCTGTTGGTCAAAATATGGTAACCGAATTCTTGTATCTGCTGTTGACAAGTCATTATCCCTGTGGAATGTTTTGAGTGGTAAGAGGATAAGAAGAATAGTTTTGCAGCAAAGCTCCATTACAAGCTCGTCTTCATCCAGCAGAGTCCTCCAAACCATCTCTCTGCTTGGCATATTCTCTCTCATGTTCTCCGATGATTGTTGACTTAAATACCGAAGAAACAACTTTTCTTAAAGTTTCTGTCTCTGAGAAACCAAGTGGACCAAACCCTGCGTCACGCAGTAAGGGTTCTGATGGAAGCACCTCCTTCACACCTACTGCAACTGCTGATGGAATGCCGTAAACTATGTGGCGGTGCTACGGTATTTTGAAGAAATTGATCCTTCATTTGTTGACACACGTAACGAAGGCAGGTTACAAGCTTTTAGTGTCTGAATATGTCAGCCATGTCCTTGGTGATACCACTCTCCAGATGCTGGAAGTTGAACATCCTGCTGCTAAGGTTTTGTTTGAGCTTGCTGAACTTCAAGCTAGAGAAGTTGGAGATGGTACGACTTCCGTCGTCATTGTGGCTGTGGAGCTTCTTAAAAGAGCAAATGATCTTGTTAGGAATAAGATTCATCCAACTTCATTTATCAGTAGATATAGGCTTGCTATGCGAGAAGCGTGTAAATACATCAATGAAAGCTGGCAGTCATGGTACGAAAGGACTGGTTCTGGACAGTTATTGCGGCAAGAAAGCACAGCTGCATGTATGATGAATGAGATGATATTTGGCCTATCAGATAAAGCAATTAATGATTTTTGCTAGAATATTTCATAGGTTTCCTTTTAGCAAAGAAGTTCTGGTTCAATTATACAAACTTGATTGTGCTGATCATGAATCTTTCTGGAAGGTGTCAAAAGATACAGCTGTGAAGAGTTATTTAGTTGATTGCATCGGTGGGATCTTACACGAGTATTTATCTGCTGAGGTGTGGAGTGTTCCTGTTGATCGCAGAGTTGCTGACTTGCAGCTGAATGTTTCAGATGAAGATATTAGTCTCTACTTTTTCAACTGCTGCAAAAGATGATGACGGTGTTGATGATAAAAAACGCTGCCACTGCTATGAAGTCTCCAAGTCATGCAGGAATTCATTCCAAGAACAATTTGAATGAGCCATTTGCTGTTAACCATGGTGGCCTACCTGTTCTTGATTACTCTCAGAGAAAAGATCAAAAGGATGAAACTCCTAGGGTAAAGCCCTACTACAGTAATGCTATCCCATCGCCTTATGTAAAACATAATTCTAAACTCAAGACCAGTGTTGCACCCTAAAATTTGACCAACCGGTTCTCTTATCTGACTCATGGTTTAATTTCATATTCGCAGCTCAGACAGATGATTTTTGTGCACAAGCGGGGGGATATCAGAGTTTACAGCTTGATTTTTGTCTATCAGATATGGCAGATCCAGTCCAGATAACTAGGGTTTTATTTTCGGGAAATTGTGCGCTCCTCGGTGATTTTTCAGTGATTTTGGGATATTCTGATGCCCGGGGATCTCCGTTCGATTCGATCTGGTCTCGTGCGCTTTTATGGGGGTCATTTGCATTCATCTGCATTTTTAGGATTTTTATAGGCTTTTGTGAATTTTTAATAGGCTTTATAGAATTTTTCTGGAATTTAAATAGGGCTTTTGAATATTTTAATAGCTTAATTTTCTTTTTAGAATTTTATAGGATATTTTAAATAGATTTTAATCATTTGTAGAATTTTAATAGAATTTAAATAGCTTTTATCATTTTTAGGATATTAGTGAATTTTCTCTTAGCATATTAAATAGAGTGACAAATTAGGGTTAATAGGAATTAATTGTTTTTTTAAATAATATAGTTTTTCTTTTTTAATAATAGATTTTTAGTAGATATTAAATAATATTAGAAGTTTAATAGAGTTAGTAGAGATATAGAATTAATTAGACTTTAATCATTTTTTAGAGTTTAATTAGGATTAATTGAATTTTTAGAGTTAATTAGAGGTTAATTGATTTTTTAGGGTTAATTAGGATAATATAGAATTAAGTAGATTTTTAATGACTTTTTAAAGTTTAATTAGGTTAATCATGTTTTAGATTTAATTAGATTGATTTAGAGTTAATTAGGTCTAGTTAATTGTTTTAATACAGTTTTTTTCAGTTTTTTATTCCTTTTTCGTATTGGGCCCAGGGGGCGTTTTTGGCAAGGCCCAGTTTGTTTTTTGTCCAGGAATTATTCAATGGTCCAAAAAGTCCACATTCATCCAGCAGACTCCAGAAACTTCTGGAAAGTGCCAGCGCATGTCAGAGTAATAAAAGCAGACACGTGTCTGCAAAAGAAGCCCCCACGCGTTTCTCAATCACTGCGCCACCACCCATTCCCCAGACGCTCACCACGTGGCCCATCTGTCCCCCACTCCCTCTCTCTCTCAGTGCATGCACACCACGTGTCTCCCTCACATCCCTCACCGGAGAATCACCAGAACGCCACCGGCGGCCATGCAAACGCCGTAACCCCCACCTCCGGCCACCACCTAACCACCAAAATCTCCAGAAAACCACAGATCTTCATCTCCTTTCTCCGATCCCCTTCCCAGAACCTTCATCGTCTTCATCAATTTTTTCCCCAGAACCTTCATCGTCTTCATCAAGTTTCCAGATCACCTTCATACCTTCAACCACAGTTTTCCAGAAATCGTCCTCAACCTTCAACAACCTTCGTGCAAAATTTCCAGAAATCACTAAACCTTCATCCAAGATTTCTCCAGAAATCGCCATAAACATTCATCCTTCAAGCAAGAACTTCATCAAATCATCATTAGATCTCCAGGAGGTTCATCGTTTCCAAATTCTTCTCCAGAAACTCACGAAGGCGTTCATCCGTGTTCATCGTAAGCCTCATCCAATCCAGGAAATTCCAAGGAGTTCCATTCAGAATCTTCAGGTTAAGCAAGAACTCCCGTTCTTCATCATTCATCGCCAACTCCAGCATCCAGATCGTCGACTTTCGTACGCATCCAGATCCGTCCAATCCTCCGTTGAGTTCATCACCGTTGCGCCAGATCCTTTGTTGTTCTTCAAGAAAGATCAATCTCGCGTTTTCCAAGTCGCTTTGAAGATCTTCGTGGCCTCCAGGTTTTACTTCGAAACTTCCGATTTTGTTAAGTTGTTTGTTGTTAGGTTGAAGAAGTAGTTTGGGTTGATTGATAAATAGTGAATAGGGTTTAATTTAGGGGGATAATGGTGACATTGTGGCGTGTTGTTGTTGTTGGATGTTTGAGAGTTGCAGAGAAGCGAGAGCGTGAGGGGGAGGAAGAAGATGATGGGGCGGCGCTTGATGAACAGTGCCAGAAGCATTTGGGAGAAGAATTGGTTTTGATTAGGTTGTTTGGATTAGGGTTTGACGTTGGGCTTAGGCCCAAACGCGTCTTCTGATCACGCACCCCCTCAATTGCTAGTTCCCCCCCCCTGTTTGAGAGACCTGAGAATAATTGGGGTGGGCCTTAGGCCCAATTGCTGTTAACACCCCTCATTTGAGCCCAGTAATGAAACCAACTGAAAAATTGCTAATGTGACACCCCCTGCGCTCCAGTTCAGTTTGTTTTATTGTTTTTGGATATTAATCATGGGCCTGCGTCCCATTGCCATTGGCACCCCCCAATCAGGGCCCAATGTAGAATCCCTTATAGAACCATTGCTGTTTAGACCCCCATGTCATTTTCTTTTAGATTTTGATATTCTTTTATATTTTAATAGTTAGAAATTCATAATAAATGTAAATAATTGTGGTTCTTTAATAATTCTTTTTCCATCCATCTCATGAAAATGTTAGGAAAATTAAATAAAAATAAAAGTGACATTTTATTTTTTGTTTGTTATATTTTGCATATTTTTCAATTAATTGATTTGTTTTTTAATATTTTCAATGCATGCATATCATTAAAAAATTCATAAAAAATGGTAGAATTAGTCAAATAATTCCGTTCTTTTTTCTGTAGACTCGTGATTCAGTGTAGAATTTTATAGCATAAAAATATTAGCTCAATCATGCATTTTCATTTTAATTGCATTTTTCACTGTTATTGATGTTTGAATAATTGGTCTGTTGGCATGTCTGTGTTGCTGATTTTATTTCTTTCATCTGGTATTGAATTTTGTTTTGATTTTTCAGTATGTTACCCTAGAGCCATGTAGGTTTCCCAGTAGATTTTTGATAGATTTTTGTAGGGTGTTCTGCTGTGACTTGTCTGAGCCTGAAGATAGGAGAAGTCTTGATGACTTCTGACTTTGAAGTTCAACTGCGGTTGAACTTCAGAGATAGTCTCCTGTGGTTTGTTGGCCTGTGGATTCTTCTTGAAGGTGAGAGCTGATGGAGGTCCTGTTGGAGCTTGCAGAGTTGCATTGGATTGAGGCTTAGTCTAGGAGCTTGTTGTCTGTTTGCGAGGTTCGAGATCCTGAAGTTTGAAGGGAGTTTATGGTACTTTCCTGAGGAAGGCACTATGAATGACTTTCATTCTTTCTTCTCACCTCCTTCGTAAGTATCCAATGATGTCGGAGCCGACTTGTGAGTTTAATTCCTCCTGAGGAGGAATGTAAACTGATCACATGTTGTTGAGCCACATGGGATACGATTCCTAAGTGGAAGCCCCTTAGCACTTTCCTGAGGAAGGTCCTATGGGTCTATTCACTTAGCTCCATTAGTTTATCTAGGATTTCGTAAGTATCCAGTGATGTTGGAGCCAACTTGTGAGTTTAATTTCTCCTGAGGAGAAATGTAAACTGATCACAGTTGTTGAGCCACGTAGGGTACGATTCCTAAGTGTCAGCCTCCTAGTACTTTCCTGAGGAAGGTCCTATGAGCCTGTTCACTTAGTTCCCCTAGTGCATATAGGTTTTTTCTCAAGTATCCCGTGATGCCGGAGCCTTCATGTGAGTTTAATTTCTCCTGAGGAGGAATGTAAACTGATCACAGTTGTCGAGCCGCATAGGATATGACTCCTGAGTAGTAACCTCCTGGTACTTTCCTGAGGAAAGCACTATGAGCTTGTCTGCTTAGCTTCCTTTCTCTGGTAAGCTTGTTCTGAAGCTTGGAGACTGGGATTGATTCCTCTTGCTTAGGTTTTGATTAGGTTGTTGCTTAGATCCCTGCTTAGGGTATTGCATAGAGTTCTGTTTAGAGATAGATTAGAAGCTTGTTTCAAGTTTGTTAGAGGCCCTGCTCAGGGTTAGTCTCCTTGTATTGTTTGACTTGTGTGATGTTATGTTGCATTAGACTTAGGTTCATCCAGATAGTTCTGAATAGGCATCTTAGAAGTAGACTTTGTGTGCATGAGAAGTTGAGGTGGTCCTCCTTCTGCTTGTTTGTTATTGCGTGGCTTTGCTTGTTGGTATTTGGTAGAGCTGAGCTCCCTTGCCTCTGTGCCTTGTTCGTCTAGTTGTTGCATTCATGCATATTTTCAGTATTCCTTTGCGTTGCAGTTTCTTGTTTGTAGTTTAGTCCTGTTGCCATGATCCCTTAGGAGCTCTGACTTCTCCGCTGCGGAGTTGTTATGATAGACATTAGGATGGTCAGCCAGGTGTGATAGCAGTAGGTAGATTCCCCTGTTTCTCAGCTATAGTTTTAGGGTTTCCCTTTCCTTTCTGTAGGAGCTTTTGAGTAGCTTGATCCGTAGTTAGCTGAACTACAGCTGCTCTGATTCTTCGTTCCAGACGAAGATATGTAGGCATAGGATGCGATGTCCTAGCGAGCACACTAACGACTAACCTTTGTTCTCTCGCGGCTGTGCAATCGAGACTTTCCCGCTAACGACTAATTGTTATCCCTTTCTCTTGCCCGAGTGCAGTTGAGACCAGATCGTATTTGTAGGTTCCCGAGCCTTTAGGACCAGTTTGTTTTCTCACTGCTGTGTGAGAGCCCCTGTTTACCCGTAGTTAGCCGAACTACGCTTGCTCTGATCTTTCATTCCAGATGAAAGTACGTAGGCACAGGACGCGATGTCCTGGCGAGCAACCTTTCCCCCGTTTAGTCGTAGGAAGTCGAACTACGTTGACTCTGACTTTCCCATTGCACGAGGGAATACGTAGGCCCAGAACACCGTATGTTCTGTCGAGTCCTGTCCTTTTATTTTCTTTTCAGACCAGCCATTAGCGTAGATAGATAATACACCCTTTTACCTATAAACACCAAGCGTGGATCCCATCGAGTACGATGGACGTGAGGGGTGCTAATACCTTCCCCTTGCGTAACCGACTCCCGAATCCAGGTTTTGGTTGCGATGACCATACCTTTTCCCGTCTTTGCGAGGTTTACTTCGAGCGTTTCCTTTCCCGCTCTGAGGGATAAATAACGCACGGTGGCGACTCTCCTGTCAAGCCGGCGCCGATTTTCGCAGTAGCGACAGCTGGCGACTCTGCTGGGGACCTATAGCATCTAGGGACTTTTCCCATCCCTTATGCTGGGACCGTTTCCCGTCCCCTACGCGAGTCAATCCTAGCGCTTGGATGTTTATTCGTTGGGTGTTGTGCATATTGTGTTTTACTTTTCTGCACTTTACTATTCTGTACCTTTACCTTTCCGCATTTATTTTCCAGCATTATATTATCATGATTATTGCTGTGGGCAAAGGGAGGTTACTGTGAGTGAAAGCCGGACCTGGGCTTGAGTACACACCTAGATATAGTTGTGGAGAAGTAGTAGACGAACCTGTCTGCTGAGCAGGCACAGTTCCCTACGAAAATCTGCGCTCAGACGAGATTCTTGCAGAGGTGCTCCTTTCCGGTCCTGAGGATCTGAGGGGAGTCCAGACGTGAGGATTGTCGACTCTGGGGACCGATCATTTGGAAGTCAGCTAAGTGAGGCCTCTTCATGATTTGATGATGCCACTCCTTCTGGGAATCGTATCGTCACTCATGAAAGTCTGTGATGCTGACGACCGCATAGGATGCCGTACCTTTGCCCGTGGATTAGGTTTATCCTACCTGTGAGAGGGACTGGGTTATTGCAGGAAAACTGGCCTCCAGAAACCATGGTTCAGTACTTTTATCAGATGGCGTTCTTGATTCATCTCCAGGTGTGTTGTCTGGGTCAGATGGGTTTCTTATCTGAGGTTGAGGCTATTATCAGATGGTATTCTCGTTAGATACAGAGGTTCAGATGGTTTTCTTACCAGGGGATTGATATTTTGAGTATCAGATGGTAGTTAGTGGCATGAGATTCTGGTGACCGTGATGGTTTTCTGTTCTTGATCACAGAGATATTCCTCTTCAGGCTACAGCATAGCCCTATGTTCGCAGATTGCATTATTTATCATATTGCATCATTGCATTACCACCTGCATTCAACTAACGTGTGTGTATTGCAGGTACATATTTTCCCTTCCAGTTCTGGTGTTCGTTCCTAACAAGACATGGAAAACCTGAAGAGAGTATTGCCCTATAAGTTTCCGTCGCCGAATATCAGTCTATTGTTAGAATTGATGGCTATTGCTAAGAAGAGAGGAATGGGTGACTTCAGAAAGAGATATGGGAGGATTCTGACCTACGTTTATCAGCCATCTGTCTACGAGACCAGCGGCATTTATACTCTGTTACAGTTCTACGACGCGGAGCTCAGGTGTTTTGTATTTCCCGACTTCGTTTTGGCTCCTACCCTGGAGGAGTACTCTGCACTTCTGGATATACCGATCCGTGAGCAGATGCCTTTTTATCGTCCGGACGCTGAGCCTAAGCTGGCTGAGCTTTCTGCCATCCTGTGCTTGAAAGAGTCTGAGTTGTCTGGGAAGATGATCAGAAGAGGAGATGTATGGGGATTTCCGTTGGACGTCTTAGTGGATAAGGCTCGAGAGTATGCCCAGAAGGGTAAATGGGATGTTTTTGACGTTATCCTTGCTGTATGTGTGTATGGCATCGTGTTGTTCCCGAACATTCCTGATTTTGTTGATTCAGATGCCTTCTATATTTTGGCTGCGGGAAACCCAGTTCCTACTTTGCTGGGAGATATCCACCATTCAACTCATTATCAGAATGAAAAGCGACGAGGAAGGAACGTGTCTTGTTGTGTCCCTCTCCTATGCAGGTGGTTCACCAGTCATTTGCCTAAGTCAGGCCCGTTTGTCACATCTATCAATTCTCTAGGATGGCCCGAGCGCTTAATGGGATTAACTGCTGAGAACGTGGTATGGGTCATTAAAGAAGTATTTGGAGCTGAAGTCATACTCAAAGGCGAAGGATTCCCGAATGTTCCGTTAATAGGAAGGAAAGGTTGTGTCAACTATAACCCTTCTTTATTGATCAAGCAATTTGGGTACATACCTCAAGGAGCGCCAAAGCCCGAGGAGATACAGGAATCTCTGTATCTCACTGGGGCAATTGGGAAAGAGATGCTGACCAAACTTGAGAAAGCCTGGAAAAACTTGCACAAGAGAGGGAAGCTTTCAGGTAACAGAGGGGATACTCGAGTTCCTAGCCCATATGAAGAATGGATTCGTGAGCGAGCTGTGAAGTTCCTTATGCCGTATCCAGCGGTTCAGCCATTGCATCCTTCTCCGGTAGAGGAGCCCACCACTGTGGACATTCAGGTTTACAAGCAGCTAATGGCGGAGAAAGAAGAGCTAGCCAGGGCTAAAGAGGCTTTAGAACAGGAGAATGCCCAGCTTCGGCATGAAAGGATTGAAACAGGATATATCTCTAAGCAACAGGCTGAAACTCTGAAACATCTGAAGACTACGCTATTGGAATTGACTGAAACCAAGAAGCGTCTGGAGTTAGATGTAGACTCCGTTAGTAGTGTGCTGGCCACTAAGAAGCAAGAGTTGGAAAGGGCCTACACAAAGCTAGCCAAGTTCAGAGAACACTGGGATCTCACTATGACCAAGCGCAAGGGGCGAGAAGAAGAGCTGAAGACACAGATTGCTCAATTAGAAGAACAGGTCAAAGTGAAGAATGAAGAGCTTGAAGAAGAAGCCTGTCGCCGATACGAGGCCGAGCGCAAGTTGACAGATGCCATGAAGAATTTGGAAGATTTCCAGCATAGAGCAGATGCCAAGAGACCCAAACCTGGGGGCGGTGCCAATGATAAGGCTTGGGAAGACTTTGTTAGAGACATCCAGGGGACAGTCAGGAAGAGGGATCGACTGATAGAAGGTTTGATTTATCAACCAGATCACGCAGAGACAAAGAAGATGGTCGAAGACTTCCGCAACCGTACCCGTATTTGATTTCTCTCTTGTATTCTGTATGTTGAGATCACCACCAGACATGTTGGCTGGGATCCTCTTTGTCATATCAGCTGTATGGAGCATAGTTGTGTAACTTCTTGACAAGACTGTTATTCTAATCAATATATGAGGGATTTTCCAAATATTGTCTCTATGGTTTATCTCGTCTTGCTACCACTGACACCGGAATTGGAGGGAAAATATCTCCAATGCACACATGCACGTTAGCATTTTTGTATTTCTGTTTGCATAAATCATATTGCATAGCATTTCTCTAGCAGGTCAGAGCACTTATCCAACCTTTGTTTTCACCAGAAGGTGATTCTCGGGGAATTGTTTGAGGCAAGAGTAGAGTGTTGAAGACAACCAAGGGGCTAAAGCAGATTTGAGCAGAATCAAGCAGCGTAATCAGTTACCGGTAGTTGGTGGCTATGTCTGAAGGCAATCTCCAGTCTCCTAATACCCAGGGAGGGTTTACTATGGCGCCCAACCATCAGTATGATTTTATGGAAGGCTTCCCGCAAGCAAACAATATTACTGCAGACCAAGTCGTACAGCCAACTGTTGAGAACCGAGCTCAGCATGAGCAGTTTATTGCCCGAAATGAACGTTATCCTCCTGTTAACAATCAATGTGTTGCTTTCCCTGCGATGAATTACCGGAGAGATATTCCAATGACCGGGTTAGTAGACCCAAGAGCTCTTGACGATGGTAGAAGACTCCGAGTGTTGGAAGAGCAAATGAAAGCCTTGGAAGCGAAAGATGCCGTTAACCTGGATGCTGTAGCCATGTGCTTGGTCCCTGACCTCGTGATGCCGTACAAGTTCAAAGTGCCGGAATTTGAAAAATACACGGGAGATAGCTGTCCGAAGTTGCATTTGATAATGTTCTGTCGAAGGATGACTTCGTTTGTGCGAAATGATAAATTGATGATCCATTGCTTCCAGTATAGCCTGACTGGGGCATCCCTGAGATGGTATGTGCAATTAGAGAGTAATCAGATTCGATCATGGGTGGATTTAGCCAGAGCTTTCATAAAGCAATATGATTACAACTTGGATTTGACTCCTAGTCTCGTAGATCTGCAAGAATTGTCTCAAGCGGAGAATGAATCATTCAGAGCGTATTTGCGAAGGTGGAAAGAATTGTCTGCTAGTGTTCGACCACCGCTTCCGGAAAGAGAACTGGTTGACATCTTCTTGGGTACTCTGAAAGGCCATTATTTTGACAAATTATTCAGTTGCACAAACTTTGTGGGCCTGATGAGGCTGGGAGAGATTGTTGAGCGAGGACTCAGGAGTGGAAAGTTTCGAGGTGTTCCTTATGTCCCAGTTGATAAGATTGAGTCAGTTGTCAGTTCTCAAGAAGAGTGGGAAGGAGATGATGCCACCTCAGAATCTCTAGCATCTCAGGATCAGTTTTCAGACACTTCAAGTCAACGATCATCCTATCGCCGATCGCGTCAGCATGCTCCACGAAGACCAAGGAAACCTGAAAGGCAGTTTACTCAGCTACCAGTGTCGTACAGTCAGTTGTTGCCAGATCTGGTCAGAAGTGGATTGATAGCACCGAAAGAGACTAAGCCGGTGATTCCACCGTATCCTCCCGGTTTTGACGCCAGCGCCCGCTGTGAGTACCATGTTGGGGCACAGGGGCATTCAACCAATGATTGTAAGGTGCTTAGAAGTCAGATTCAGGATCTGCTAGACTCTGACCGTATTTGCGTCACTCCTCAAGGTTGTGTTCAGATTAATGATTTTCCGTCTTCTAGTTGTGCGGGTTCGTCAGTTAATGTCATGGAAGACTCCACAGGAAGTGTGTGCTCTGAAGATTGCCAATCAGAAAGTTCGGTGGTATGGGAGAAATTTCTAGAGGTTTTCGCGTCGGATGCCGCATCTGTTTTCTCTGCTTAACCCGTTTAGCTTTTGTGCATCAGTATTTGCTGACCACCACCAGGATTGTTGGCTGGGGTCACTGTATTCGTACTCATTTGTGCTTACCTGCTGATTTTGTTGGTTGTACATTTATGGGAGATGTTCGTCTGTTTGCTTATAGCTTGGGTTTCTCTTTATCTCGTTGTGAATGTGTGTTTGCTTTCTGCGCTGCATTATCATTTAACAGGTATATCAGAACCGTGGGTCTTATTTCTTCATCATCCAGTTTATTGCAGGAATTCCTTCAGAGATATGGAACAGAATCAGTTTGAATTGATCGAAGTCCAAAGCCAGCTGGGGCAGATGATGAGAGACATGCAAGAGATGCGTCTGGAGCAGAAGATTCTCAAAGAGGAGAACAGTCAGCTGAAGACCCAAATGAGCTTGATCATGGAGGTAGTCAAGAATGTGCTTAGGAAAGAAGACGATCAGCTATTTGAAGCCGCAATGAAGAAGCTCGCGCTACCTGTGCATGTGGAACCTGAGCAGCAGCAACAGAAGATGCATCCGGCTCAACAGAGGATCCAGGAAGGGAAGCCAAAGAGAATGTTTGAGGCACCACCTATGGCATATGCTGAGCTCTTGCAGATCTTACTGAGGTTTAATCTGGTGGAGAAAAGAGCGTTGACACAACCAACGAAAGCGTTTCCTCAAGGGTACGATGCCAGTAAACAATGTGAATTTCATTCCGGGGCATTCGGACATGACATCGAGGGTTGTCATGCTTTCAAGCACAACGTTCAAGACCTGATTGACTCGCACGATATTGAATTCACGCCGGGCGGCGTAGCTGTGCATATTGCTCCTGTCTCAGTCGATGCTAAGATGACAGATGTTTCCAAAGCTGCAGTGGGTCAGAAGCGTATCCTGGATTCCATAGTGTCAGAATCTCCAGGCCCACAACTGTTGCCTATTCCTGGGGCAGATCTAAGAAAGAAAATGGTTAAGCATAAGGAGAGTGTTCAGTACATTGAAGGTCAAGAAACCAATGTTGCATTTGATACAAAGGGTGTTCAAGGGTCAACCCGATACCAGCAGCAGCAGCCTCAGCAGGGGGCACAGCAAACTCAAAGAAGATTCCAGGGCGGCAAGTCGAGAAGAGTGTTTGAGAAGCCTCCCTCAACATATGCCGAGTTGTTGCAGACATTGTTGAGATTGAATCTGGTAGAGACAAGAACTCTGGCGCCAATAACGGGAACTCCCCCGTTTGGCTATGACGCAAGCAAGCACTGTGAGTTTCATTCTGGAGCCCCGGGTCACGATATAGAAGGCTGCCATGCTTTTAAGCACAAAGTGCAGGATTTGCTGGACAGTGCAGCAATCAGCTTCGGGCAGAGAGGTCCCCAAATCATATGAATGAAGGAGAAAGGGCTCTATAATTTGTTTGAGTCGATTGAAAGCAGATCAAGACAGCATCGGGTTACCTCTAATAAAGATAGCTGGTTCAGCAGCAGGGCAGATGTGAAAGCCCGATTCTCAGAAGCTAGCATATTTTCTTTGTTTTAGCTTGTCATTCCTTTGCATTTGTAGTTGCTTTCCTGTTTGAATTTGTAAACTTGTTTGTAAAACTTGTTGTTTTCAGTCAAATTGATGATAATGAAATAAATGTGCATGTTTTGATTGAATCCATTCGTGTTCACTAACTGTTTTGCAAATGTCCAACACTTGGTTAAGTAGAATTTGGGGAGGATGACGAAAATGACCGACATGCAAATATCGATAATGTATGCTTTTGAAATAAAACCTGCTGATGATGTACAGGCATTGATTCAAATCCTTAAACACCGGAGATATAAGGAAGATAATCCCTTGTCAACCCCTTTGAGCCTTGTAGTAGGAGTTTCTTTCTGTGAACGGAAAAACCCTCAATCTTAACCTGGGGCAGGGTAGGTGTTAGCTAATTTGACCGAGCGTCCAAATTGCAAAAGGAGCGTCCGTTCGAGGATCAATCACACCCCTAGAGGTCGTACCTAAAAGACCACAGTGGTTCAATCAAGAGTGGGACAGCCACATCATTCCCAAAGATTCAGGCAACCAGTGTCACACGACTTGTTCGAAAGGAAAAAAATGAAAGAAAAAGAATCAAAAGCCCGCTAAGTCAAGAAAATTTCAAAACAAATGACTTAGGCAAAAATGAGGGCATCCCGCTGGACTAAAAAATCCAAAGAAACTCAAAAGGAGTCAGTCCAGGCAAAAGTTAGGGATATGAAAAGAAAAAGTGAAAAGGATCAAAAGAAAAATCCTCGATGAAAATACAAGTCGTGTGACCACAAATGTCAAAGACGAAAAGTGAGTGACTGTCACTCCAAAATCCAAAAGTTTCTCGAACTATCATTCCTATTTTCTTTCAGCCTCTGAGAGGTGAGCGCTAAGGTCGAATTAGCTGAACATAGGATCGGAGAACATCAAGGAGAATGGGTGGGTTAAAGTAAACTTTGAGCCTTTATCCTTTCCTTTCAAAACCATGAACCTGACCATGTTACAACCTTCGAAAGTCCTAATTGAAGCAGGTTGTTTCGAAAGCATACTCCGGTAAAGGTCGTGTCGATTCTGACTCTTAAAAAGGTTCCTCTTACCATGTTGATACTGATGTCGACAAATGTTTTGTGCATTATATGCCATAAACTGTTTTTCTTTTTCCCAGTGAACAGATTGGATGTCAAAGCTGTCATATGTGTTGCATTAATACATCTTTTATGCATAACAACTTGTTTTACTTGCGAGTAAGCGCTAGACAGCAGAAAAGTTTCCTGCAATGGAAAGTATGATCAAGATAGAATGCGGAACGCCCGAATGTTCCGAGAGCAGGGGCAAGCTTTGTTGTGATCCCCAGTCAGGTCAGCTTTTCGAAATCAGTTATCCTGGGGCAATCAGGTTGAGATTCAGTGAATACGCCGCAGTTAGAGAGCACTACTCTGAATCAGATAATCAGGGGGCAAGGTCGTCGCAGTCAGGGACAGACTATCTTAAGCACGGCGAAGTTATTCAAGAGGCATGTGAGGTGAAGTATCTCTCAGAAGTTCAGAACGCTGAGGCACGTTATATCAGACCATCGGGGCAACAAATTTGCAGATTCTCTTTCAAGGACTATCCCCACAGATGTCCTATAAGCTGGGGTATATCAGAAGCAAAAGGATTGTTGTTCTCCGTACCTACAGGGTCATTCATAGTCATTCGAGCAGATGCAGTCGATTTTCGAGAGCGAGATGAATGCGGGAGGTCGTGTCACCATCCCTTGACTCTTCAAGGCTGTGTATTCAGGAAGAATATTTTCCAGCGGCAGTTGTATCTGACTCAGTAAGGTAGTTTAAGAGCTCAAATCCGTGTTTGCGATTACTGTGAAGCCCATCCGCGTTGGCGCATTAATTTCCAAATCCGAGCGTCGTCAATACGCAGGAGGACTCCCTCCATCGTCTCCAGCAGAGACCAATTTGTCATTGGTATGGGTAAGCTATTCCCAGAGGAGTCCAATCATATTCAGCACGTCTGCTATTTCACAGCGGAGTTATATTCCCCAGCAGGGTATTACTTCGTCAAAGTGTTCGGTTAAGTTCCCGGTATCCCCAGCAGGGTTGATTTCACTCTCCCAGCATTTATTTTGCTAGGACGATTCAGTGATATCCGGGTTATCCCCAGCAAAGTTGGCCTCGCCTTCAGCATTTATTTTGCTGAAGTGGTTTTCTGTACCCGGCCTTCTCCGGCAGCTCGAGCCTGCTAGCATATTGCATGCATCATCATATTTGCATCATACTTGCATATCATTGTCAAAATGTGTAGCATTTCCATCTGGAATGGAGCATTACGTTGTAGAAAGACTAAAGCATTTGCATGTGCATACAAAGCATAAGTCAGGTTTTCTATCAGCCTCATATGGCACGTGAATTACTCTGTGATCAGTTCAGGGGCATTTATCCAGCAACAGTATTCAGACGATTCAGCGGATTATTTGTATCTCAGATCATACAGCGATTATGCTTTAAGCAAGCAGTCATCTGATGTTGACAAGCTTTTCTTCCCGTCAATTCATATTGGCGATGTGTTCCTCCAATGAGTGGATTTCTCCGTCTATCATTAGACGTCGGGAGTGCGAATGTGGTTTTCTTTCCGTCTATCCATAGACGATGTGAAGTTGCGGGTGATCGCAGTAAGATTTCAAGAAGGGGTTCTCCCAGGATATGCTTTTCTTCCCGTCTATCAGTAGACGATGTGAAGTTTTGGTTGATTTTCAATGGGGTTCAAAACAGAGCTTCTCTAATAAGTAGCTTTTCTTTCCGTCTATCAGTAGACGATGTGAAGTTTCGGTTACTGTCCAGCGGGTTTCTTATTGCCAGATCATGCATATGATGAGGTGTTTCCCCAGCGAGTCTTCTCCGGCTATCCTTAGTTGTTGAGGGGTTTCAAAATGATTTTGAATGTTGGTTCTCTTTCTGTTCATTGGATGAGATGACGTTTCAAGAGGTACTTTTCTGACCATCAATCCCTATTGATGACGAGGCTCTTCGAAGAATGTTCAGTTTGCGTGATCGTTGATTCTTATTGACGACATGATTCTTTAAAAGGTGGTTTTTCTTCCCGTCAGTCCATACTGACGATGTGGCCCCTTCAAGGATATTGATCTTTCCATCAATTCCCGTAGACAGAAGGATTCTGAAATTCAAAGGATGGTGTTGAATTGCGTAATGGTGCCTTCCCGTCTATCCTTAGACGATGTGAATGTGGAGATTATGGCGACTTTCCGTCTATCCTTAGACGATGTGAATTGAGTGGTTTCATCAATCAGGATGATGCCGTCTACTCTTAGACGATGTGAGTTTGGAGATTATTCCTTCCCGTCTACTCTTAGACGATGTGAGTTTGGAGATTATGAATGTCTTCCCGTCTATCTTTAGACGATGTGAGTATGGAGATTAAGGTTTTCTCCCGTCTGTCAGTAGACAGCGTGAATTCAGAGATTATGTCTTCCCGTCTACCCTTAGACGATGTGAATAATGAGTTGTTCATCAATCAGGATGATGCCGTCTACCCTTAGACGATGAGAATATTGATTTGTTCATCAGTCAGGATGATCCCGTCTACCCTTAGACGATGAGAATATTGATTTGTTCATCGATCAGGATGATTCCGTCTATCCTTAGACGATGTGAATATGGAGATTAAGAATTTGATCCCGTCTACCCTTAGACGATGTGAATATCGATCTGTTCATCAATCAGGGTGTCTTTCCGTCTATCCTTGGACGATGTGAATTGATTTGTCATAATGTTGTCTTCCCGTCTATCATTAGACGAGGTGAGTATCCAATCAGGGTGTCTTCCCGTCCATCTTTGGGCGATGTGAGTATATTTCTTCCTGCCTATCAGTAGGCAATGTGAAAGGATCAGGTGTTTTGTTGTAGACCTCAGGGTTTGTTATATGGGGTATCACAAGCAACGGGTATTCAAATCAGGAGTTCTTTATCAGATGATTAATCAGTTTGGTGCCGTAATGACTGGACTCGGTTTTCTGGACTTTATTCTCCAAGCAGTTAACAGTATATGCTCGCGGTTGGCAAATTTTCGGGTTTTATTTGTATTCAACCGTCTCGTACCTCTGAATGTTTGAAGGCTGAGTGCTCTTCAAACCCTTCAGGTCCAAGTCGCTTGAATAGGGGCAGCTGTTGCACCCTAAAATTTGACCAACCGGTTCTCTTATCTGACTCATGGTTTAATTTCATATTCGCAGCTCAGACAGATGATTTTTGTGCACAAGCGGGGGGATATCAGAGTTTACAGCTTGATTTTTGTCTATCAGATATGGCAGATCCAGTCCAGATAACTAGGGTTTTATTTTCGGGAAATTGTGCGCTCCTCGGTGATTTTTCAGTGATTTTGGGATATTCTGATGCCCGGGGATCTCCGTTCGATTCGATCTGGTCTCGTGCGCTTTTATGGGGGTCATTTGCATTCATCTGCATTTTTAGGATTTTTATAGGCTTTTGTGAATTTTTAATAGGCTTTATAGAATTTTTCTGGAATTTAAATAGGGCTTTTGAATATTTTAATAGCTTAATTTTCTTTTTAGAATTTTATAGGATATTTTAAATAGATTTTAATCATTTGTAGAATTTTAATAGAATTTAAATAGCTTTTATCATTTTTAGGATATTAGTGAATTTTCTCTTAGCATATTAAATAGAGTGACAAATTAGGGTTAATAGGAATTAATTGTTTTTTTAAATAATATAGTTTTTCTTTTTTAATAATAGATTTTTAGTAGATATTAAATAATATTAGAAGTTTAATAGAGTTAGTAGAGATATAGAATTAATTAGACTTTAATCATTTTTTAGAGTTTAATTAGGATTAATTGAATTTTTAGAGTTAATTAGAGGTTAATTGATTTTTTAGGGTTAATTAGGATAATATAGAATTAAGTAGATTTTTAATGACTTTTTAAAGTTTAATTAGGTTAATCATGTTTTAGATTTAATTAGATTGATTTAGAGTTAATTAGGTCTAGTTAATTGTTTTAATACAGTTTTTTTCAGTTTTTTATTCCTTTTTCGTATTGGGCCCAGGGGGCGTTTTTGGCAAGGCCCAGTTTGTTTTTTGTCCAGGAATTATTCAATGGTCCAAAAAGTCCACATTCATCCAGCAGACTCCAGAAACTTCTGGAAAGTGCCAGCGCATGTCAGAGTAATAAAAGCAGACACGTGTCTGCAAAAGAAGCCCCCACGCGTTTCTCAATCACTGCGCCACCACCCATTCCCCAGACGCTCACCACGTGGCCCATCTGTCCCCCACTCCCTCTCTCTCTCAGTGCATGCACACCACGTGTCTCCCTCACATCCCTCACCGGAGAATCACCAGAACGCCACCGGCGGCCATGCAAACGCCGTAACCCCCACCTCCGGCCACCACCTAACCACCAAAATCTCCAGAAAACCACAGATCTTCATCTCCTTTCTCCGATCCCCTTCCCAGAACCTTCATCGTCTTCATCAATTTTTTCCCCAGAACCTTCATCGTCTTCATCAAGTTTCCAGATCACCTTCATACCTTCAACCACAGTTTTCCAGAAATCGTCCTCAACCTTCAACAACCTTCGTGCAAAATTTCCAGAAATCACTAAACCTTCATCCAAGATTTCTCCAGAAATCGCCATAAACATTCATCCTTCAAGCAAGAACTTCATCAAATCATCATTAGATCTCCAGGAGGTTCATCGTTTCCAAATTCTTCTCCAGAAACTCACGAAGGCGTTCATCCGTGTTCATCGTAAGCCTCATCCAATCCAGGAAATTCCAAGGAGTTCCATTCAGAATCTTCAGGTTAAGCAAGAACTCCCGTTCTTCATCATTCATCGCCAACTCCAGCATCCAGATCGTCGACTTTCGTACGCATCCAGATCCGTCCAATCCTCCGTTGAGTTCATCACCGTTGCGCCAGATCCTTTGTTGTTCTTCAAGAAAGATCAATCTCGCGTTTTCCAAGTCGCTTTGAAGATCTTCGTGGCCTCCAGGTTTTACTTCGAAACTTCCGATTTTGTTAAGTTGTTTGTTGTTAGGTTGAAGAAGTAGTTTGGGTTGATTGATAAATAGTGAATAGGGTTTAATTTAGGGGGATAATGGTGACATTGTGGCGTGTTGTTGTTGTTGGATGTTTGAGAGTTGCAGAGAAGCGAGAGCGTGAGGGGGAGGAAGAAGATGATGGGGCGGCGCTTGATGAACAGTGCCAGAAGCATTTGGGAGAAGAATTGGTTTTGATTAGGTTGTTTGGATTAGGGTTTGACGTTGGGCTTAGGCCCAAACGCGTCTTCTGATCACGCACCCCCTCAATTGCTAGTTCCCCCCCCTGTTTGAGAGACCTGAGAATAATTGGGGTGGGCCTTAGGCCCAATTGCTGTTAACACCCCTCATTTGAGCCCAGTAATGAAACCAACTGAAAAATTGCTAATGTGACACCCCCTGCGCTCCAGTTCAGTTTGTTTTATTGTTTTTGGATATTAATCATGGGCCTGCGTCCCATTGCCATTGGCACCCCCCAATCAGGGCCCAATGTAGAATCCCTTATAGAACCATTGCTGTTTAGACCCCCATGTCATTTTCTTTTAGATTTTGATATTCTTTTATATTTTAATAGTTAGAAATTCATAATAAATGTAAATAATTGTGGTTCTTTAATAATTCTTTTTCCATCCATATCATGAAAATGTTAGGAAAATTAAATAAAAATAAAAGTGACATTTTATTTTTTGTTTGTTATATTTTGCATATTTTTCAATTAATTGATTTGTTTTTTAATATTTTCAATGCATGCATATCATTAAAAAATTCATAAAAAATGGTAGAATTAGTCAAATAATTCCGTTCTTTTTTCTGTAGACTCGTGATTCAGTGTAGAATTTTATAGCATAAAAATATTAGCTCAATCATGCATTTTCATTTTAATTGCATTTTTCACTGTTATTGATGTTTGAATAATTGGTCTGTTGGCATGTCTGTGTTGCTGATTTTATTTCTTTCATCTGGTATTGAATTTTGTTTTGATTTTTCAGTATGTTACCCTAGAGCCATGTAGGTTTCCCAGTAGATTTTTGATAGATTTTTGTAGGGTGTTCTGCTGTGACTTGTCTGAGCCTGAAGATAGGAGAAGTCTTGATGACTTCTGACTTTGAAGTTCAACTGCGGTTGAACTTCAGAGATAGTCTCCTGTGGTTTGTTGGCCTGTGGATTCTTCTTGAAGGTGAGAGCTGATGGAGGTCCTGTTGGAGCTTGCAGAGTTGCATTGGATTGAGGCTTAGTCTAGGAGCTTGTTGTCTGTTTGCGAGGTTCGAGATCCTGAAGTTTGAAGGGAGTTTATGGTACTTTCCTGAGGAAGGCACTATGAATGACTTTCATTCTTTCTTCTCACCTCCTTCGTAAGTATCCAATGATGTCGGAGCCGACTTGTGAGTTTAATTCCTCCTGAGGAGGAATGTAAACTGATCACATGTTGTTGAGCCACATGGGATACGATTCCTAAGTGGAAGCCCCTTAGCACTTTCCTGAGGAAGGTCCTATGGGTCTATTCACTTAGCTCCATTAGTTTATCTAGGATTTCGTAAGTATCCAGTGATGTTGGAGCCAACTTGTGAGTTTAATTTCTCCTGAGGAGAAATGTAAACTGATCACAGTTGTTGAGCCACGTAGGGTACGATTCCTAAGTGTCAGCCTCCTAGTACTTTCCTGAGGAAGGTCCTATGAGCCTGTTCACTTAGTTCCCCTAGTGCATATAGGTTTTTTCTCAAGTATCCCGTGATGCCGGAGCCTTCATGTGAGTTTAATTTCTCCTGAGGAGGAATGTAAACTGATCACAGTTGTCGAGCCGCATAGGATATGACTCCTGAGTAGTAACCTCCTGGTACTTTCCTGAGGAAAGCACTATGAGCTTGTCTGCTTAGCTTCCTTTCTCTGGTAAGCTTGTTCTGAAGCTTGGAGACTGGGATTGATTCCTCTTGCTTAGGTTTTGATTAGGTTGTTGCTTAGATCCCTGCTTAGGGTATTGCATAGAGTTCTGTTTAGAGATAGATTAGAAGCTTGTTTCAAGTTTGTTAGAGGCCCTGCTCAGGGTTAGTCTCCTTGTATTGTTTGACTTGTGTGATGTTATGTTGCATTAGACTTAGGTTCATCCAGATAGTTCTGAATAGGCATCTTAGAAGTAGACTTTGTGTGCATGAGAAGTTGAGGTGGTCCTCCTTCTGCTTGTTTGTTATTGCGTGGCTTTGCTTGTTGGTATTTGGTAGAGCTGAGCTCCCTTGCCTCTGTGCCTTGTTCGTCTAGTTGTTGCATTCATGCATATTTTCAGTATTCCTTTGCGTTGCAGTTTCTTGTTTGTAGTTTAGTCCTGTTGCCATGATCCCTTAGGAGCTCTGACTTCTCCGCTGCGGAGTTGTTATGATAGACATTAGGATGGTCAGCCAGGTGTGATAGCAGTAGGTAGATTCCCCTGTTTCTCAGCTATAGTTTTAGGGTTTCCCTTTCCTTTCTGTAGGAGCTTTTGAGTAGCTTGATCCGTAGTTAGCTGAACTACAGCTGCTCTGATTCTTCGTTCCAGACGAAGATATGTAGGCATAGGATGCGATGTCCTAGCGAGCACACTAACGACTAACCTTTGTTCTCTCGCGGCTGTGCAATCGAGACTTTCCCGCTAACGACTAATTGTTATCCCTTTCTCTTGCCCGAGTGCAGTTGAGACCAGATCGTATTTGTAGGTTCCCGAGCCTTTAGGACCAGTTTGTTTTCTCACTGCTGTGTGAGAGCCCCTGTTTACCCGTAGTTAGCCGAACTACGCTTGCTCTGATCTTTCATTCCAGATGAAAGTACGTAGGCACAGGACGCGATGTCCTGGCGAGCAACCTTTCCCCCGTTTAGTCGTAGGAAGTCGAACTACGTTGACTCTGACTTTCCCATTGCACGAGGGAATACGTAGGCCCAGAACACCGTATGTTCTGTCGAGTCCTGTCCTTTTATTTTCTTTTCAGACCAGCCATTAGCGTAGATAGATAATACACCCTTTTACCTATAAACACCAAGCGTGGATCCCATCGAGTACGATGGACGTGAGGGGTGCTAATACCTTCCCCTTGCGTAACCGACTCCCGAATCCAGGTTTTGGTTGCGATGACCATACCTTTTCCCGTCTTTGCGAGGTTTACTTCGAGCGTTTCCTTTCCCGCTCTGAGGGATAAATAACGCACGGTGGCGACTCTCCTGTCAAGCCGGCGCCGATTTTCGCAGTAGCGACAACCAGCACACACAAAACTGATATTTCCTTCATCAAGCCAATGGATTGAAAATTTGATGCAACTTTGTTTGTTCCTTCATTCGGAAGGTTTGAAATTTAGACAAAAAATGGAAAGATCCCATTCTAGTTTTGCAAAAGTTGTTGGGCCATCCGAAATTGAAAATGCAGTTTGATATGAGGATGAAGCTCTTTTTGGAGATCTTTTTTTTCTGAAACAGGGCGGTCTGTTGGATCTACAGATGGATGTGAACAACCACCGGCTGCTGCCTTAGTTTCTAACTCCAGCAATCAGAATATGCCAATTAGGACTGCTATAGAACTTCTGAGTTTTATTACAACATGCATATTCTCTATTGAATGGCATTCTTCTCTTTTTGTTAATGCTTGCAACAAACTCAGTAGTAGAGACATTGATATTGTGCTTTCCCTATTTAATTGTCACAGTTGTTGTTCTAAAGATAATATGTCTGATGGTTGTAACCCTTCAAATGAAGATAGGAAGTTGGACCATCCATAACACTCGCCAGCTTATCCGAGGTTCTAGCATTTGCTGTAGGATCATTTGTTTCTATGCTAGCATGCCGTGTTTTCTCGATGATTGCAGCTTTAGCGGTTCTGCTGGACTTCCTTCTACAAATCACTGCTTTTGTGGCTTTGGTTACATTAGACTTTGAGAGAGACAAGGATAACCGGGTTGACTGCTTCCCATGCATTAAGTTGAACCGACACTCAATGGAGCAGACTGAAAACATTATGCAGGAAATTGTAGATGAATCTGCTGATATTGAGATTCGACCTGAAACTCAACATAATCCAGGTCACCAATCCGATGCCGCAGAGTTAATTTACAAGTTTTGGTCAGATTTATCTGAGTAAGCCTATGATGACAGAATCTGATGGAGAAACTGCCACATTGTTTCCTAAGGCATCTAGTGGAGGATGAGAGTTGTCAAGACAGGCCATTGTTGTAGATATATCAAAGAGAAAATCAATTAATGATCCAGCATCAGGAAGATCACCTCTGAGTATGCATCATAGTACTTTTGAGGATAAAGGAAGCATATTAACTCCTGCAATCAATTCAGCCTCCATTGCACATATGAAGAAATCACATGGCAAGCAAGGGAGCCAGCAAGCGGCAAATGACTTAAGGTGTGATGTCAGTTCTTCTAAACCCCAAGGTTCGACAGGAAAAGTTGACACTGATATGAAGGATACCCATTGTGCTATGTCCGAGGAAGAAAAGGCTGCTATTGCTGCTGCAGAAGCTGCTCGTGCCAAAGCACTTGCTGCGGCTGAGGCATATACTTCTGCTGAAGTTAGGAGCAATATGTAACTCCAGCTTCCGAAGATACCCTCATCCCACAAATTTAAGAGTCGGGAGCAATATTCACAAAATGGTGAGAGTGATATTAGGAAAAAACGGTCTGGTGGTATCTTGTCGGGAAAGCAAGATTGTATTTCCGAGATTGATTCTAGAAATTGCAGAGTTAGGGGCTGATCTGTTGATTTCTCTGCTGTTTGTGTTAACCTTGATAATTCCAGAATGTCAGCTGATAACCTGTCACAACGGAGTCATTCAAATGAGATTGCAAGCCATTTGAATTTCAGAGAACACTCGGGAGAAAGTGTTGATGTGGACAACAGTTTATACACCAAAGCTTGGATTGACTCAGTTGATGGCGAGGGAATAAAAGATTACCATGCCATAGAGAGGTGGCAATCTCAAGCAGCGGCAGCTGGTTCTGATTTTTCTAATCTAGCTATACATTTGAAACACGAAGAGGATTCAAATGCCTGTTCAAGGTTACCCAGCTGGAAGCATGATGGAGTGGCAAATAACAGCTCTATTTCACAAATTACTATAAATAAGAAGAATTCAAAAAGCCATTCTCGAGAAGCAGATCGTATCAAACAAGCGGTATCAAGAAGCGGCGGGAAATAGAATTCTGTGGTAGCAGAAGCTTTGTTTTTATTCAGACTATTTTCACGTATCCAAGACATCAACCAAGCCATATTCACAAGCTGCAGCAAAAAGGAGTAGCATGTGAGCCAGCTAAAAAAATTAATCCACGTCAGCTCTTAAACTCAAGCTGCAGCTAATCCATGTCACGTAAATGAGCTACAAAAGTGTAAAAAGCAAAACGACATGAAAAAATATCACAACCTATCACGCACAACTTGCAACAACCAAAACGCAGTGAAAATTTCAAAACGGAAAATCATTTTTTCTCACTCTCAATCTATAAATAGGGTGCATACCTCTTCATTTTTCTCAAGCTTGAAAAGCCAGAAAATCCCTGCTGAAAACTTGCCAATACTCATCTTCAACCTTCAACCGAACTACTTCGATCAATTCCAAATTCACCATTCTTCATCACTCTTCTTCCATTTCCTTCAAATTCTTTCCCATTTCAAAGCAAACTGGAGCTAGAGCAGTAGAAGAGAGAAGAAGAAAGTTTTAATTGACATTTACCTCGACTTTGAAGGTAGTTTGGAGTGAATTTCTCTTTTCCGCTTCGTTTCCGTTGTCGATCATTCTTGAAATTGTTGGTTGCATCATGTGAAACTTTTCATTTCGATCAATTTCGTATACCTTTCAAGCTCCGCCGCTGCCGGATTGAGCTCCAACATCACGGAGAAAGTGATGGCATTGAGAGCTTCAACGTGAAGCTTCACGAGAAAGATGGTCATTCTGTTTGTTTTTCTTTCTTTTCAATTTTGTTTTTTTTATTTCAGTTTTTCTTTCTTTTTTTTTTATTATTTCTCTTAAGAACCGGGCCGTGTGGGCCTTTCCTTTTTTTTATCTTTTTGTTACTAGTTTATATTTTAAATAGTATTCTTGTAGAAAAATCTTGAAAAATTATTTGAAAAAATATTTTAATTTGGATTAATTGTTGGTTTGTTTTGGATCCTAAATTTTGATAAAATTTCATCAATATCAATGGACTTTGGGTGTCGATTTTATCCACCAAGAGAGGTGATTGATATTGATGATGATTTAATCGATTTAAGATTCACATTGAAACTTCTTTTCATTTTAATTTTCTTTCTTCTTCTTTTTATTTTTGATCGATGAAATCTATGGATCATAGATTGTTGATTATCAAGGTTGTTTAATCTTCATTATTTCAAATCTATGGACGAATAATCATTAAGATAATTCTCCGTACTTTGGAATAGTGATAGATTACCTTTGATTAATTGATAAAAATCTTGATTATGATGAGATCATTACCTCTTTTCTTTTTGTGTGGCATGTTTTAGGAGAGTGATTTATATATCATTTCTCTAACATGTATTAACACTAACATTTTATTGACCGGCCTCAGATAGTCGTGGTTTCTACATAAACCCGATTACGATTGCTTAACATAGCGCTAAATTGTCCCTTAATCGGAAAATGATCATTCGTGGCTCAAACTTACGTTTAAAAGTCCAAGTATGTTTAGTTGCTTGTCTTAACTCCAATACCTATGAAAATCATTGTTAGGAGGCTTTGATTCTATCAATCCTCTAATGAATTTTCATTAATCTTGGTCTAAGTGCAAGAATTAATCATCATTGATCATATGTTCTAACCACTAACCACTAATTCACTAACAATATCCTTGTTTAATTTTGTTTATATTCTCTTCTTACTCTTTATTTTTTACTTTTATGCTTCCATTTTATCATTACATACCATATCTTTGTTTATGTTTATGTCATTTTTTCTTTTGTCCACTTGGACCATACTTTGTTCAAAACACTAATAAAGGATAAAACATCTAAAAAATTTGGTGTTATTAATTTTGTGGTTATACTCTTGGACCATTCTTAGACCTTGGACTTCATGGACATTTTGGACTTAGGATTAGGACTTTCTTCCCTATGCTTGGAGAATTTTGAATCTTAGCCTTTATTTGGCTAGATCACTGGCTTATACTTTAAATCGGATGGAATTCTTTTTGCTTGCTTTGGAGTGTGCTACAAGTCGGTTAGATCTTTCTTACCTCTAGCTCTTATTTTGTTTTTCAGGATAGTCACTTCATCTCCTCCCCTTCTTAAATTTTCAAAACTTTCTCCCTCTTTCAAAACCTTCTTGGTTTCAAACTTCAAAACCGCTTTCGCAATAAAACCTTGACTTTCGTCAAGTGATTTTTTAAACTTTGTTTTTTTCTTTTTCTTAATAAAAGTCAATCAATGTTAATCATGTTTTGACCAATTTCAAAAGACATAAAAAATACAAAAACTCATCAACTCTTTTTGTGCCTTTATGCACTTTTTCACTTTAAAACTTTTCATAAAGTTTAGACATGATTCATTTCTATAGTTGAGATGTAAATCTCCTATTCCCCATATTATTAAGACTTTGACATTTTCCACGTTGATGTTGAGTGATAGTCTTGTTGATAATCCAAGCAAATCCTCCATCTTTATGTGACGCAAATGTTGTTTTAATACTCGTGGGTGGATAGTCGCAGTTTTCTCCTTGAAATGACGACTTGTCTGAACATCTAAAATCAATCAAAACCAACAAAGTTTTGTCATTTGTACCACGAACTACGGGGTTTTGATTCCATATTGCACTTTATGGGTACGTAGGCATGAGACGATAAGTCTCTCCAAACACAAAAATATAAAAAATAATTCTCTTCTCATCTCCCCAATCTCTTTTTAAACAAACCACTTTCAAACCAAAAAGCGTAAATATTTCAAAGGGCTCCTATAGAGTACTATAGACGTTTTGGGTGCTAACACCTTCCCATTGCGTAACCAACCCCCTTACCCCGATCTCTATCTCGTGTTCTTATTTTAGAACTCTTTGGTTTTGTTCGCTCTTTTTCCTTTCCTTTATTTGGATAAAAATAAAAGTGCGGTGGCGACTCTTGTTTTCTTTGAGTTAAGTTAGTCAGTAACTTATACTCACGATTTTTACCGCTACAGAAAAGTGGCGACTCTGCTGGGGACTCCAACGGTTCCTAGTGGGTTTCGCCTACTTTGATTTATTTATCGCTTTCTGTTTGACTTGCTTGTTATTGTTTGTTCTGTTTTGGTGCCTGGTAATTTGTGTGGTGAGATAAGTCCTAACCCGGACTTGAGTGCACTTATGATAGGAGGGTGGTATAGTCTTGTTGGCTTACGTGGAGTAGTCCTTACTAAGCTGACTTGAGATCCCCCGCTCGGTGGAGGCCCCTTTGGAAATTACTGATGTCTTACGAGTAGTCGTAATTGATATTACTTTTTCCGACTGGGAGCCTGAGAAGCTGAGGACCTTAGAACCCTTTAACCCATCTTGGCCTTATTAGGACGTGGTGCGGTGGCTGTTCAGGTGTAGACTTGAATTGGTCGTTACGCGATACCACACTCAGATGAGTTTCTCTTGAGAATATTGTTGGCCGACGAGTAGTCGTTTAAGCCGATAATATCCAAAAGATGGAATTATGATTCTGGGAACTTTTTAGAACCTTGTTCTACAGGTGATGATATAACCATAGTACATACCATTGTGGGTTGGTTGATTCTTACTTTTGGCTCCATGCTCGTGCCGAACCTTTGAACCTGTGTGCTTTGTATGTCTTGTTTGTGGGTGTTGCATCTTGCACTCATGCATTCATGAGCATTGTGTTTCAGCTGGTTTTTAAGGATCTCAGAGATTTTCTTTTGCAAACATCGCAGATATTGTTGATTATGGATATTGGAAGGAGAAATACTCAGAAGTACGGTTTTCGGGCTCCTGATCTTACAGAGTTGAGAAAGCTAGTGTCCTTGGTAGATGATCGTTCAGGCTTCTTATCTCGTTATGGGAGACTTTTATTTGTTCTTTCTACCAATATTGAAGACGGAATTCTGAATACCCTTATGCAGTTCTATGATCCTATGTACCGATGCTTCACATTTCCCGATTATCAGCTCATGCCGACCTTGGAAGAATATGCTTATTTGTTGGGTGTACCGGTTTCTGATAAGGTCCCGTATACTGGTTTGGAGGAAGCTCTTAAGCCCCAAGATATTGCTGAAGCTACCCATTTGACGAAGTCGGATATTGATGCAAATCTAAAGACTAAGGGAGGCCTCAAGGGTTTAACTGCTAAGTTCTTGATTGAGAAGGCTACTTTATTTGCTGACATTGGTCGCACATTGGCGTTTGAGGCTATATTGGCTTTACTCATCTATGGATTAGTCTTGTTTCCTAATATTGATAATTTTGTGGACATTAATGCTATTAGAATTTTCTTGATTGGGAACCCTGTTCCAACTTTGCTTGGTGATACTTATTTTTCCATCCATAGTAGGACTTCTAAGGGAAACGGTACCATTGTTTGCTGTCTACCTCTGCTGTATAATTGGTTCGTTTCACACTTACCTCAGACATCTGCTTTTAGGAAAAACAAGGATTGTTTAAGGTGGTCTCAAAGGATTATGTCTCTTACGCATACTGATATCACTTGGTCTTCTTCGGTTTACGATAATGTCCGGATTATTGATAGTTGTGGAGAATTCGCCAATGTTCCTCTTCTTGGAATACAAGGCGGAATTAACTACAACCCGAGTCTAGCTCGCCGTCAGCTGGGATATATGCTGAAGGATAGGCCTAAGAATATTTTATTAGAGGGTTTATTCTTTCAAGGAGGGGATGATTCTCTTGGTTTGAGAAGAAAAATGGCTCATGCCTGGACTAAGATTCACAGGTTGGGTAGAGGGGAGCTTGGAAGACAAGTTTGCATTGCTTTAGAACCTTACACGCTTTGGGTGAAGAAGAGGGCTATGGAGCTTAAGATGCCTTACCCTGTTGAGAAACCTCTGACTACTGTGATCTCTACGCCACTCCCTACGGCAATCCCTGTTTCTTCTGATGATGTGAAGACACTTCAAGACGCTTTGGCTAAGATGAAGGAAGAGAAAGAGATGTGGGAAAGTAAGTTTCAAGCTTCTGACAAAGAGAAGATGGAATTGCAAAAACAGATGAAGGAGAAAGATGATTTGATAGAGTTACTTGAGCGGCGCGCTGTGAAGAGGCATGCAGAGGATTTATTTTCCTCTACTACTCCATCATCACATCCTCCTACTTCTGGTGCTTGGAAGGGTATTGTGGATCAGCTTGTGCTAGAGAAGATCACCATGAAGCACAACTATGAGAAAGAGATTAAGAGACTCCGAAGGAAGTATCAGCTTGGATCGTCATCAGATGTTCCTTAGGACCTAGCCTTTTTCTTATTTTGATATTATTGTATTTTGTACTTCCAAGTGTAACTCTTTCCAATATTCAATGAAATGAGATGTTTATCAGTATTTCAAGAAGTGTTATTTTTCTTTATGATGTTTGTAATTGCTTTATATCTTAAAAATCCTTGAAAACTGGTTGAAACACCTGCATTTTGCATTTGCATTCGCATCATCATGCATTGTGTGTTGCCTTTTCCAGATGTCTTATTTGTTTCTTTTGGCCTTCCTTCAGTCAAGCTGTCGCATCACTACAACACCCGGGCTAACTCTAAGAAAAAGATGGATCAGTTGCAACAAGAGAATCGCGAGCTCCGTGAAGAGGTATCAACTCTGAAAGATGGTTTGGAAAGACTGACTGCCGCAATGGAAGCTCTGGTGGCTGCTCAGAATCAGCCACCACTACCTCCTCCTTCTCCTGTCCAAGGAACTGTGATTTCTGAAATCGGATCAACGCCCATTTCTGTGGCCCCGATTAATACTTCTCAATATCAAATGCCTGTTGGTTTCCCTTGGGGCATGCCTAACAATTATGTGCCAGAGGGATATCGACCTCCTGTTCCCGAAGGTTCTAGACTCCCTGCTGTCATGGCTGTACCACCTCCTGTGGTTAATGTTGTTTCTAATGCTGAAGTTCCGGTTGTTCCTACTGTCATACCTGTGCCACCGCCTGTAACTCACGCTATGCCTTATACTGAAGAACAAATTTTCCATACTGCTCCAAGCGAGAGTTTGGATGTTATGGATCGAATAGATGACTTTCAAGATCAGTTTGCTGAAATGCAAAGAGAAATCAGGGCTTTAAGGGGAAAAGAGTTATTTGGAAAGAATGCTCATGAGCTTTGCCTTGTTCCAAATGTGAAGATTCCCGCCAAGTTTAAAGTTCCGGATTTTGAAAAATACAAAGGGAACACTTGTCCGCAAAGTCACTTGATCATGTATGCTAGAAAGATGTCTACCTATACTGACAATCATCAGTTGTTGATCCACTATTTTCAAGATAGTCTTACTGGTGCTGCGCTGAAATGGTATATGGGACTCGATAGTACACAAATCAAAACATTCAATGATCTTTGTGAAGATTTTGTTCGTCAGTATAAGTATAATCTCGATATGGCGCCAGACCGTGATCAGCTTCGCGCAATGTCTCAAAAAGAGAAAGAAACTTTTAAAGAATATGCGCAAAGATGGCGTGAGATTGCAGCTCAGATAAGCCCTCCGCTTGAAGAGAAAGAAATGACCAAGATTTTTCTGAAGACTCTGGATTCATTTTACTATGAAAGGATGGTTGCGAGCGCTCCTAGTGATTTCACGGAAATGGTTAATATGGGGATGAGATTAGAGGAAGCTGTCCGTGAGGGACGTCTGATAAAAGAAGGAAATTCTGGAAGTACAAAAAAGCCTGGTGTTGGGTTCCCTAAGAAAAAAGAGGGAGAAACTAATGCTATATCTCAGGAAAGGTCTAGAAGACGCAGAGTTGTGAACAACAATGGTAGTCGTCGTCAGCAACAAGTAGCATCTGTTATGCCTGTTGTCAGTAACACCCATACCGCTTAAGCTACTGCAAGTTATCAACCACGTTTCTAAGAGAAGACAACTCAACAAGGTCGTACACAGAGGAAAACACAATTTGATCCCATTCCAATGACGTATACTGAGCTCTTTCCGGCTTTAATAAAGAATAATTTGGTTCAACCTCGTGATCCGCCGGCTGTTCCAACTGAAATTCCATGGTGGTATAAGCCAGATGCTCATTGCGCATTTCATCAAGGTGCCCCTGGACACGATATCGAAAATTGCTATCCTCTGAAGCATGAAGTTGCAAAGTGTCGCTACTGCGAAAATCGGCGCCGGCTGAACAGAAGAGTCGCCACCGTGCGTTATTTATCCCACGGGAGGGAAAGGAAACGCTCAGAGTAAACCTCGCACAACACGGGAAAGGTATGGTCGTCGCAACCAAAACCTGGATTCGGGAGTCGGTTACGCAAGGGGAAGGTATTAGCACCCCTCACGTCCGTCGTACTCGACGGGATCCACGCTTGTTTTCGGGTATGGATTGTTATTCTATCTACGCTAAAGGTCTGGGGTTAAAAGGAAAGAAAATGAAAATAAAAATGACTCGGCAAAGTATCGCACTTTATGCCTACGTATTCCCGCCTGGAACGAGAAATCAGAGTCAACGTAGTTCGCCTACCTACGGGAAAGGAGGGGAAGGTTGCTCGCTAGGATATCGCATCCTATGCCTACGTACTTCCACACTGCATGGAAGATCAGAGCAAACTTAGTTCGGGCCACGTACGACACAAGTCTGTCCTTGATTGATTTTATTCCTTCTGAAAAAGGTTTTTCTTGATTAACAGTCCAAGCGGACAAAAATGACGTTTTGATGAGTTCACATTCTTTTACGAAAGAAGTGTCTTTTATTGTGTTTGAAATCTTTATGTGTTTTTCTGTTTGTTTTGAGAAAGAAAGAGACAGAACTCTAACCTACGGTTGCGAAGGGAAACAAACTACCCTAATGTTATCATGCATGGGTTAAGACCTAGTGTCTATCATGCTCCTCTCTTGCACAGAGAGAAACAGAGATCCTAAGGGATAGGCAGAAACAGAAACAATATCAGATATATATAGTAAAACAGTAAAATGCATGGATGCAACAGTACAAGCGAGGCAAGGGAGTCCCACTCAACCTCGAACCTAGAAAACAATAGGCAAAAGTGAACAGGCTTCACTTTCAACCCAGCAGGGTAAACAGCAAACAATACAGTCCAGAAAACCAATCAATACATCAAGAAATGAAATACCGCAAAAAAAAAAAAAAAAAAAAAAACAGCTTCAGCAGCTCTGACTCAACATCTGGCTTCAAGTAATTTCCAATCATTCATGAGCTTCAACAAGCATCAATCTCCATCTTCACGATCTTCAGGCAAGGGCTTTGATCATCATTCTTCCATCTTTTCTTCATGTTTAAACCTCCAGGATGAGGAATTAGTCACAAGAGTGGAGTGAATGAATGTTAGGCAGTTAATTACCTACCAAGGGTGGTTCATCAACTGTCAACATTAAACAGAAAGTTTCCTCTCAAAAGTTCTATCTTTCAAATATATTCACTGATCCTTCCAAAGGAAGGAGGTGGATATTTGAAAGAGACTTTGAATCATAGAGAAAGGATGGATGCAGACAAGGCATTCCATGTTTGAGAAACAAGCTTTCTAACCTAGAGCTCTGCCTAGCTCCTAAACCCTAGTCTCCTCAGCAGCTGCCAGCAAGAACCTCCTCTCCAACTCTGGCAGTTGATCTTCAATCTCTGGATCTCCAATGGCTTTCATCTCCTCAAATCCTCAGCTCTCCCAAGTCCCCTGACAATCCCAATACCCAAGCAAGCAAGCAATAATCCCCAGAGGGCACACCACACCAGACAATCAGATATACACAGAGTATTAATAGCAGTAGGGGAATCCTGACTTTTTTCTAAGGGATCTAATAGCTACCCATAACCCCTATAGTCCCATAACTAATCTAGTCAAACCCTAAGTCCTAAGGGAAAAGAATCAAATCTCCTAAGTCATCACCTAAAAACCCTAATTTGTTCATGTTGTTCAAGCCTACATTAAGCACCTAAAATTAATTTCTAAAAATGGGAACTAAATTGTTTCTACAAGTTCAATATCTCATCTAAACAACCTAAAAAGAATGAACAAAAAATATGAAAGCATCTAGTAGAACAAAAATTAATAAAATCATGCATGAAATGAAGCTATTTAAAATGTCATTTATTTAGAAAATATGAGAAAAATATCAAATAACAATAAAATGCAATTTTTATTTAATGACAATTTTCTACACATTCTAATGAAAATGATGTAAAAAGAATGGATTAAAAATGATTTTTTATCTATTTATTATGAATTTTAGAAAATGCATAAAAAAATTGAAGAAAATAAAAGAATATATAATGAAATAAAGTGGAGGGGGTTTGAATAGCAGGGCGCCCTAGTTGATACTCAGGATGGGCCAGCAAACGGGGGGTGCGCGTAGCAAGTTTTGGTTAAGCCCAGAACAATTTCAGAATTAAAGAAAATAAAAAAACAAGCAGGGGGTGCATTCAGTAAGGTTATCACGTTCAAATGGAATTGGGCTCAATATTGGGGGGTGGGGATATCACTCAACACTCAGGCCCGCCCGTTTCATTAAATGAAACGGTGCCTTTAGGGCACCACTCTCTCCCTCCAAATTCAGCTTTAAACGAGAGCCACAGGATTGCTCTTGGGGTCAAAGGTCCAACAGGCAATGGACGGACCTGATTGCTTCTTCTTCCTTGCGCCATGAAGCTAGGGTTTCAGCTTCCATGAAAACCCCATGCACGAATCACTTCCCTCAATCTGTTCTCCTTCCACAATCCATGAAACACCACGATCCAAACATGAAAAACACTCAGAATTTCTCCCTCTACAAGCCTATGGTGGTAATTCATTCTGAAATTCAACCTAACTCTCAACCCGAGCGCAACAATCTCTGGCCACCATGAAAATGCTCTGCAACTCATCAGCAAGAACCTCAACCAAACCTATACTAATCTCTTCTATGCTTCACGGTGATCATTCTAAACTAACAAGCTAAGGTTATAATGCACTATGCTATGAATTCTACATCCTAACAGTTCTAACAACCTGTCACAAACTATCACTAAACATCACCAAACTCATCCTAATCGTTCTACTAACAACCTAGATCACATCTAAACTAATAAAACTATGCTAAACTAACTATATCAAGCTGTGGCAGAGAAATTGCACCTGATGTAAAAGCTTGGAGATGCTGATGGAACTCGTGGATCTGAGGCTTTTGAGGCTTGGATCTTGATCTACAATTGCACTACTTGATTCTGTATGCAACACTTTGAGGAGTCTTGCACTGGATCTTGAGTTCCAACTGAATTTGCAGCTTGTGTGTTCTTGATGAAAGTGCACGAAATTGAGCTCTAACCACTAGGATCTTGATTGAATTCTATGCCATGATGATGAATCAGTATGATGAAATTGATTTTGATGGTGATTGGTGAAGAATTTGAGAAATTGGAGTGAAAATGCAATGAGAAAGAATGGAGAGAATTTGTGAGATTTTGGTGAAAAATGAATCCAACCCTTGCTCAATTCTGATTTCATGAATATATAGGGCTCAATGGACACTTCTAGATCCATCTTACAACTTCCCTTGCCTTCCAACTTTGATTGATTTTGGTTATGTTTCTTCAAATGCAAGTAACCATGAATAACTTTGATTTTTTCCACTAAGCTCAAAAATGTACTTGAACCATTGTCTTTGAAATGTCTTTTCCATTCAAAATCATATATTGGAAGTCCCCATTTGGACTTATAAATCTCCCAAACCATTTTTCACCTTGACTTTCTTTAAATTATAAGCCATTTTAGTTCAAATTTAACCAATCATGCAACTTCATGTTATGAGCTTTTCCAACAATTTGTGACCTTCTTTCTAGACTCAAAATGTCATTTGGAGCAAGTTTGATGTTGTAAGTTTTTCCATTTGAGGCCTCCTTGTATGAGTTTTGGACATAGGTTAAAATGACCTGTAATTCACAAATGCCCAAAATACCCTTTGCTTGTCAAGACCATAAGTTGAGTTCCACACATCATATGAGGGCATGCTATACCATTATAGAAAGCTACGACAATGAGGAACAATTCTTATGTTGACCAGAAATTCATTTGAAATTTCCTTGAGGGGTAAAACTAGCTTGGAAGTCAAGTCACTTTCACAGACAAAATTTCAGATACCTCAGATGACCTGTAACTTGCAAGGACCATAACTTGAGTTCTATAAATCTCCTTGATGTCTTCCACCACTAAAATTAAAGGTATTGAGATCCTCTACAAGTTTCATGTTGGCCAAGGATCCATTTGAAGCTAGCATTTTGACTTATCTTGCTTGGAAATTTGACCTAAACTAGGGGATTTTACACAGAAACCCTAATTTAGAAACTCCTCTTCTCCTTGATTTCTCTTGAATTCTTCTTGGCATATCACCATATCCTTCTTTATATGTCTAATGATGAACCCCACATCTCTCCACTAGACTTGAATGCCCCTTAAATCAGTCAATTGACCTAGGGTTGACCTAGGGTTGACCCAGATGAAACCCTAGTTGACTGCCTTCAGCTATAGCTCTTGTGCTCTCATCAATGACTTGTCTCCTTCTTTAAATGACTTTCTAAGTCTCTCATAAGGTCTAGATACTCTCCATGCCTTCACCTCACAGCTCACAACCCTCTTGTTGACCCTCAGATACCCTCAGCTAGGAGATGGACTCAAGGCTTGAGCTGCTGAACTCTTTGCTTTCAAATTCTTTCCTGATGACTTTAATGAGATTGAATTGGGATAATAACCTCTTGATAGGCTTCTAGAGATGAGAATAATGATTGGTCCCCCTGTTGTATGACTTGCTATGCTTATGCTATGCAGATGGTTAGTCTATGCACATGACTCTATATGCAAATGCTAATGACATTGAAACATAAACCAAGTGAATAAGGTTGGGCAAATTTTAGGGTGCAACAGCTGCCCCTATTCAAGCGACTTGGACCCGATTGGGTGAAGGGCGAACGGCCTTCAAACATTCGAGGTACGAGACGGTTGAATACTAAGAAACCCGGAAATTTGCCAACCGCAGAAATAAACTGCACCACTGTTTGGGGAACGACATTCATCCACTGAATCTGACTGTTACGGCAACCCACTGATCTCGTGCGACCGTGCTGGGGATTGTCTTCATCGTTCTGAAGAGGATTCTGTCATAACATATTGCTTGCTTGTCCACGTTAGGACTCTGTCTGTCGTCAATACGAAGAAATCTCAACTAAAGCCTGTCCGCGTTAGGACTCCATTTGCTGTTAACCCAGAAAAACCTCGGCAACTCCGCTGGGGATAATTCGTCTGCATTTCCATAAACTGAATCGTCCACGTTAGGAATAAAACTCTTCCACGTTAGGAGTAGCACCTGTCCACGTTAGGAATCATTTCTTCTGTATCTGTCCACGTCAGGACTAACCCTTTCATCTTTCCACGTCAGGAAGCAATCTTCTTTCCACATAAGGAGAACTATATCAATCTGTCCACGTAAGGACTCCAATACCACTTGACATGTCCGCGTCAGGACTCCATTCTTTCCACGTAAGGAATTCAACTTTGGTTCTAAACCTGTCCACGTTAGGACTCACCTTTCCACGTAAGGAGTACAACATTCTTCCACGTCAGGAATCAACTTTTCTTGAATCTGTCCACATAAGGACCCCAATTTTTCCACGTAAGGAATAAATCTTCTTTTGAGTCTGGGCACATCCTACACTCTTTCTTTCCACGTCAGGAATACAAACCTCTTTCCACGTAAGGAACGCTATCCGTTTTCCACGCAAGGAGACATAACCTTTCCCCATAAGGCAACCAATTCCTTCCGATTTGTCCGCGTCGGGACTACATTTTTCCACGTAAGGAATGCCATCTTACTCTGTCCACGTAAGGACTCCCCTCTTTCCACGTCAGGAATGCTATCATTTCCACGTAGGAAACTATCTTTTTCCACGTAAGGAATCATCTCTTTCCACGTAAGGAATCCTCTTCTGATATGTCCGCGTAAGGACTACATCTTCCACGTTAGGACCCTCTTCTCCACGTTAGGAATAATAATTTCTTTGATTTGTCCACGTCAGGACACTAATCTCGTCTTGATTTGTCCACGTTAGGACTCAGGCGTCTTCGACCTGCTGAGGAGATAAGACTTGTCCACGTAAGGACTCACACCCTTGTCTGATCTGTCCCCGTCGGGGCCCATGATTTGCCAACACAAAGAAAGATAACTGCTGAGAGGAACTGGTCCAAGTCAGGTCATCAACACAAAGAGTAACCACCTTTGTCAACGTCATGACCTCCCATTCGACTAATTTCGAGAACCCGAATCTGCCCATGTTAGGGCTAACACACCTCACCATTCCGGGAAAATGAACTTGTCCACGTTAGGACGCCCACTTCTGAAGAAATCCCGTCAATATAGGAATAAATTGTCCGCGTCAGGACTTAGTTCTCCAATGATCCTCACCCACAAACTTCTTAGCACTGACGTGACAGCGACTTTGAGGCGGACTCTACTGGGGATGTCTGGAAACCAACTATCGGACGCCTGCTCTGATAACCGGCGGTGGCCTCTGCAATTCTGATTCATGGAACCCCCGATGACAACTAAATCTGCCTGGGAATAAAGAGAAACTCATCCTGGTAACTCTGTGGGGAATACTGCCAAAACTGACATTATCATTGGATGCCTCATGCCGAGATCTTGAATGTTTGGTTGTTCATTTAAGCAAGAATTCTCTCCACCTGAACTGCTAGAGTACAGAAACTGCTTCAGCAAAATAAATGCTAAAGATAATGCCGACTCCGCCGGAGATAGCCAGATGCTATAGAATTATTCCAGCAAAATAAATGCTGAAAGGGTGAAGTCAACCCTGCTGGGAAATTAGGAACTTAAACCAAACGCCTTGTTGAGGTAACCCCTGCTGGGGAAAATAACCTTGCTGGGGAATAGCAGATGTGCATAGTACGATCGGACTCTCTGCTGGAACGTGAACTGATATTACACAGTATCTCTGACAAAATAAATGACCGGACCCACCATCAACTCTGCTTGGGAGAGTCTTAATCTTCGAGTTCCACCGGAAGGAATGAGAACACTTGCAAAGAGAATTCCGCTGGGGATAGGATGATTCTCTCGGGGAAAATCCACTGACTCTGCTGGGGGAGAGTGCATGACCCTGCGGGGAAAGATGAACCTGTCTGAATACAGCCTTATGACCTTGGAATCGTCAAACTCTGTTGAGGACGAATAACTTTTCTGCTCCCTTTGGGTAAGCTACGGCTAGCTGGGGAATTCTATCCTTCTTCAGGAAGAACATGCATGACTTGCGTGGGGATCAAGTCTTTCGTTATCGCAATCTTTTGATCGTCTTCCTCGTATGGTTATGAAACCTGCAACAACACAAACAAGACATGACAAGCCTATGCAATCAAATCAATTCAGGTTAGTGACGTTACATTCAGTTAATTCAAAGCTTTAATGATTGTTGGCAAGGGCCAGTGATGTTATACTCATGCTAGCTTCACTAAACTTAGGCGTTTTATCATGCACAAAACAGTAAAGAAACCAGCATCAAGTACTGAATAACATATTTTATTGATCGGGCCCCTGAATGGGCGGAGTTTTATACACGGGATGTAACTCCTGAAATGAGGAAGCTACGCAAAGCAAATACATAAGTATGCACAAGAAGCATGAATATTTTGACAAATTAAATTTTGTACACATGTCGGCAACGGGATGCGGATGAACACCACGAACTGATCCTCCCATGACTCGCCCGACTCTAATGCTTTCCCGGTATCCCCCCTTCTGAAGAGATTGTACCCAATAACTGGCTCCTCAAATATATTCTCCCGCATTGATGCTCATTGAATTCGGACCGCGGTCATTTGCTTTTCAAATCCCTAACTTTTGCGTGAACCGCCCTTTACGGGTTTTCAGTTCACCGGGATACCCCTTTTTGCCGAAGTCGCCCAGTGTAGGTTTTCAACTTCGCGGGTGTACATTTTTTCAATTTTTATCCCTAACTTTTGCCCGAACCTTTCATTCTGTTTTTGGTTCGCCAGGATGCCCCATTTTTGCCTGGACTCTCTTTTTCTGTCCAGCGGGTCTATTTTAAGCAAAGTATTTTTTAACTGCGTCCGAATTCACAGGTGACACAAAGTCTTCTCCGTCCATGGTGGACAACAACAACGCTCCTCCTGAAAAGACTTTACTAACGACGTATGGCCCTTCGTAGTTGGGGGTCCACTTGCCCCTGTGATCTGCTTGCGGCGGGAGAATCCTTTTCAGCACAAGGTCGCCCGTCTGAAAGCTTCGCGGAAGTATCTTCTTGTCGTACGCTTTCTTCATTCGGCTCTGGTACAAACGACCGTATGCTAGGGAAGCTAGCCTCTTCTCGTCCATCAAGCTCAGTTGGTTCAATCTATTCGTTACCCATTCTGCCTCGTCCAGCTGAACGTCTCGCAATACCCTCAGAGAAGGGATCTCAACTTCCAATGGTAATACCGCTTCCATTCCGTATACCAACGAGAACGGAGTTGCCCCGGTTGATGTGCGTACCGTCGTACGATAACCGTGCAAAGCAAAAGGTAGCATTTCATGCCAATCCTTATAGGTCACCACCATTTTCTGAACGATCTTCTTGATATTCTTATTGGCCGCCTCAACAGCGCCATTCATCTTGGGTCGGTAAGGGGAGGAGTTGTGATGTTCGATCTTGAAATTCTGACAGAGCTCCTTCATCATTTTGTTGTTCAGATTTGAACCATTATCCGTGATTATCCGCTCGGGGATCCCATATCGGCAAATGATATCTCTCTTGATGAATCTAGCCACCACTTGCTTCGTTACATTTGCGTAAGACGCCGCTTCCACCCACTTGGTGAAATAACCGATTGCTACTAGGATGAACCGATGCCCGTTAGAAGCCGTCGGCTCGATCTTGCCAATCATATCGATTCCCCACATCGAGAATGGCCATGGAGATGACATCACATTCAGAGGACTCGGAGGCACGTGTATCTTGTCAGCATAGATTTGACACTTGTGGCACTTCCTTGCGAACTTGAAACAATCAGTTTCCATCGTCAACCAAAAGTAACCTGCCCTCAGCAGCTTTCTCGTCATAGCATGCCCACCAGCATGCGTACCAAAGGTACCTTCGTGAATTTCCTCCATGAGAAGCTTTGCCTCTTTCTCGTCTACACAACGCAACAACACCAAATCGTGGTTTCTTCTGTACAAGACGCCATCTGGATTCAAGTAGAAATTACCCGCTAATCTCCTGAGAGTCTTCTGATCCTGACTGGATGCCCCAGCCGAATACTCTTTATTCTTCAGGAAATTAAGGATATCGAAATACCACGGTTTGTCATCAGATGCTTCGTCAATAGCAAATACATAAGCTGGCCTGTCCAACCGAGAGATAGTGATTTGGGGAGCTTCGTTCCAGAAGTTGACCTTGTACATGGAAGACAAAGTGGCAAGGGCGTCAGCCATTTGATTTTCTGCCCGCGGTACGTGATGCAATTCAACCTTGTCGAAGAAAGGCAACAATCTCCTTGCATAATTCATGTAATGTATCAAATTAGGCTGCCGTGTCTCCCATTCCCCTTTTATCTGATTCACCACCAGAGCCGAGTCTCCGTATACGTCTAGATGTTTGATTCACAAATCAATGGCTTCTTCAAGCCCCATTATACAAGCTTCGTATTCGGCCTCATTGTTGGTAACGGCAAAGGTCAATCGGGCAGTAAACGGGATGTGTGACCCGTGTGGCGTGGTGATGATTGCCCCTATCCCGCTACCGTAAGCATTCACAGCTCCGTCAAATATCATCTTCCATTTGGACCCCAATTCTGGTCCTTCGTCTGGCAACGGCTCTTCACAATCTTTCATCTTTAGGTACATGATATCCTCGTCAGGAAAATCAAACCTCATCGATTGGTACTCTTCAATAGGCTGCTCCGCCAGATACTCAGACAGCACACTCCCCTTTATAGCCTTTTGCGAGACGTATTGGATATCATATTCAGTCAAGACCATCTGCCAACGGGCAATTCTACCTGACAACGCCTGCTTTTCGAATACATATTTGATAGGATCCATCTTCGAGATGAGCATGGTTGTATGATTCAGCATGTAATGCCTCAAACGCTTGGCGGCCCAGGCTAGCGCGCAACAAGTTTTCTCCAGCATTGAGTATCGAGATTCACAATCTGTAAATTTCTTACTCAGGTAATAGATCGCATGCTCTTTCCTTCCTGTCTCGTCGTGTTGACCGAGAACACAACCCATGCTTCCCTCAAGAACCGTCAAATACATGATCAAGGGTCTCCCTGCCACTGGGGGTATCAAAATAGGAGGCTCCTGCAGATACTTCTTTATTTTATCGAACGCCTTTTGACAATTTTCGTTCCACGTTACAGCTTGATCTTTCTTTAACAGCTTGAATAATGGTTCACACGTGGCAGTTAGGTGAGATATGAACCGAGCGATGTAGTTCAACCTCCCTAAAAACCCGCGCACCTCTTTCTCTGTTTTAGGCGTCGGCATTTCTTGAATCGCTTTTATTTTAGCAGGATCGACCTCTATTCCTCTTTCGCTTACGATAAACCCCAGCAGTTTACCCGATCTCACCCCGAAGGTGCATTTATTAGGGTTCAGCCTCAGCCTGAACTTCCTAAGTCTTTTAAACAACTTCAGCAGATTCACCAGATGCTCTTCCTCCGTCTGGGATTTGGCAATCATATCGTCAACATAAACTTCGATCTCTTTATGCATCATGTCATGGAAAAGAGTCGTCATCGCACGCTGATATGTTGCCCCAGCATTTTTCAAACCAAAGGGCATCACTTTGTAGCAAAATGTTCCCCAAGGCGTTATGAAAGTAGTCTTCTCCATATCCTCTGGCGCCATTTTAATTTGATTATAGCCTGAAAAGCCATCCATGAAGGAGAATACAGAGTATTGAGCGGTATTATCAACTAACACGTCAATGTGAGGAAGTGGAAAATCGTCTTTTGGGCTTGCTTTATTCAAATCTCTATAATCCACGCACATTCGAACCTTGCCATCTTTCTTTGGCACTGGTACGATGTTGGCAACCCATGAAGGATACTTCGTCACAGCCAGGAAACCAGCGTCCCACTGTTTCTGAACCTCCTCTTTGATCTTCATTGCCATATCTGGTCGAGTTCTGCGAAGCTTTTGTTTGACCGGCGGGCAATCTTCTTTCAGTGGCAGACGATGCACGACCATATCTGTATCGAGCCCTGGCATATCTTCATATGACCAAGCGAATACATCACTATACTCTTGGAGCATTTCAACCAGTCTTCGCTTGACCTCACTCTGCAGTGCGGCTCCGATACGAATATTTTTCTCAACCCCTTCCGACCCCAAGTTGATAATTTCGATGACCTCGTCGTGAGGCAGAATGGCTCTTTCCTCTTGCTTTACTAACCAAGACAGTTCTTCAGGAACGTCGCTATCTTCGACAACCTCTTCTTCAGCCTGAAACACCGGGTGCTCAAAGTCGGGACGAGTCATAGGTGGTTCAAGGATGTCATCTGAAAATGTTATCCTGCAAAAGGAATGGTTAAGTGCTTCAAAATGCGTATAAAGCGAATAACCACGTTGCCATTTTATTGAAAAATACAAAACAAGAAAGACAGGGACTACGGTATTTGCACATGAAAAAACGCCATTTATTTAATGATTAACGCGCAATGTTTATAACAACACAGCCCTAAGCAAATCCTGATGCCCCGGGCAAGACATCAGATTATTCAACAATTAATAAAGCAAAGCATTACTGTTTAAAAGTCACAGGAACAAGCTCCTGAATAGACCAGTTGCATAGTCCTTGTCCTGGCGTGCTTGGCTGAATCCAGGCATCCATATCACAGTCGCTGTCTCCTTCATCAGACTCTGAAGCAGCATTGACAGTTTCATGACACACTCCACTGGCAGAGATGGTAATTGACTTTCTGAAACGGGGGCCCCCCACGGAAGGAGTTGATGATGACGGTTGGTACCCCAGTCCGAACCGGTCCATCTTCACAGGAATGTCCAATACTTTGCCCCAGCCCTTGGCTTCTCCTGCTTCCACTAGAGCTTGAGCTTCCTTATACGATGAGACAGCTATCTCTGGCACTTTGCTCGGCCCGGGACTCTTGTCCTTGATGCGCAAACCTTCGAATGCCTGGCATGGTGTCTCGTGGATCTCCCCGTCGACTTCCACATATTTGAATGAAGATAAATGGCTGACCAGGATGTCTTCTTCTCCGCACACGGTGACTACGCTGTCTCCGACCATATATTTTAACTTCTGATGCAGGGTAGACGTGACTGCCCCCGCCCCATGAATCCAGGGTCTTCCAAGCAAGCAGCTGTACGCAGGCTGTATATCCATGATATAAAACTCCGTTGCAAACACTTCCGGCCCCACTTGCAGAGGCAAGGTAATCGATCCGAAGACTGTTCTCCGCGTGCCGTCAAATGCTCTGACTACCAAATCACTGGGTGTACACAAAATTCCTCGAACATCCAGCTTCATCATCGCCTTCTTGGGTAACACATTCAGAGATGACCCGGTGTCAACCAATACGTGCGACATTACTGATCCTCTACACTCAACAGATACGTGTAATGCCATATTATGATCTCTCCCTTTCGGAGTCAAGTCAAAATCGGTAAAACCCAGACTGTGGCCTGCATTCACATGTGCCAATACTCCTTCTAGCTGATTTACGGAGACATCTTGGGGTACAAAAGAAGTGTCCAGGACTTTCAGCAAAGCATTTCTGTGAGCTTCCGAACACAACAGCAATGATAGGATAGATATTTTGGACGGTGTCTGCTGCAGATGCTCCACAATCTTATAATCACTTTTTCGAATTAAGCGCATGAATTCTTCCACATCCTTCGATGCTGCTTCTTTCTCACTTGCTTGTACCGGAACATTCTCAACCACTTTCCCTTTTCCTTTCGCTAGTCTTTCAGCCTCCACTTCAGGAGATATAAAGATCCTGCCACTCCTTGTCATGCCTCCTGAACCAACAACATTATCCACAATCTCCGCTGGCTGCTTGTTAACATCAATCTTTATCCCATCACAATACACCTCTAACCCATATGACCATGGGACTGCTTTCGTGTTCTCGTACGGGATTGGCCCGGCCTTAGTTATGGTGATCGGTGGTCGCTGAGCTGGCGCTGCAATAGTGATCGTCTTCCGAGGAATCGTTACCGTGGCCACATCACTCCGATTATCCACCACTGCCCCTGCAGGCTCGTCAGTTGCCGCTCGATCAAACTGCAATATGCCCTCATCAATTAAAGCCTGAATGCCTTTCTTCCAATCCTCACACCCCCCAGCTAGGGTCCAACAATCTAAGCAATACTCGTTACATCCTGGGTAAACACCTCCTTGTAACAGTCGGCTCTTTATCTCGCTCAGCGGCGTCTTCAAATCTTCCACATTCATAATCAGATTCAGACCTTCCTCAGTCAGAACGGCGTTGGCCCCATGATTAGGCATGGGTTTCTGGACTATATTTGGACCTGCCGTTCCGAAATTGATAGTCTTGTTGTCCAAGAGATCCTGCACAACATGCTTAAAAGCATGGCAACCTTCTATATCGTGGCCCGGAGCCCCAGAATGAAACTCGCAGTGCCTGCTTGCATCGTAACCAAACGGGGGAGCTCCCGTTATCGGCGCCAGAGTTCTTTTCTCTACCAGATTCAATCCCAACAATGTCTGCAACAAATCGGCATAGGTTGAGGGAGGCTTCTCAAACACTCTTCTCGATTTACTACCCTGGAATCTTCGTTGAGCCTGCTGTGCCCCTTGCTGAGGCTGCTGCTGCTGTGGCATTGGCGGTTGCTGAACCGGTTGTTGTTGCTGGAGTGGTTGTTGCTGATAGGGGATAGTAACACTCGCCACCTGCTGCGGCTGACGATATTGACCTCGTCCCCTGCCTCGGCCCCGGCCTCGGCCTCCAAATACTGCGCTGGCTTCGCCCTGACGGCGCCCACCATAAGCTTTCCTATTACTGCCAGATGCATTTGATTCCTCGACTTGGAACTTTCCTTGCTTAATGTTACGTTCAATCTTTTCCCCCATCAGGATCAGGTCTGAAAAACTGGCCAGAGACGTGTGAAACAGCATGTCATGAAACAGCCCTGTGAATGTGCCGACGAACATGTCATTCATTTCCTTATCTTCTACAGGAGGACGGACCCTGGCAGCCATATCGCGCCACCTTTGCGCGTACTCTTTAAAACTCTCCCCCTTCTTTTGCGAAAGCCCGACCAACTGGACCCGATTGGGCGCCAGGTCGCTGTTATACTTGTAATGGGCTACAAATGCCTCTGCTAATTGCTTCCATGTCTTGATATCAGTTGGCTCCAACCCCATGTACCACTCTAGGGAAGGGCCCGATAGGCTATCCTGAAAGAAATGCATTAGCATTCTTTCATCAGTTGAGTATGCAGACATCTTTCTGTAATAAGCTCGTACATGCACTTTCGGACATGTGTCTCCTTTGTACTTGTCAAACGCAGGAGCTTTGAATTTAATTGGCACCCTCAAGCCAGGTACCAGACCCATGGTCGCCATGTCCAATCCCACAGCACTTTGATTTAAGACTCCCTTCATCTGCTCTTCCAGCATTCTAATCTTTTGGGAATCATCCATCGGCCCTTCAAAACCTCCTCCGGAGAAGGCGTCTTCCTGCTGATCTTCTTGCCACATACCGTTTCCAGGTCCGTACCCATCATATCCATTATTACGTCCAGCTCTGATCTGATTCATCCCCGGACCCCGGCCTCTGTTGCCGTACCCTTGAACACCTCCAGCAGGACCAAAAGCCATAAATCCAGTACCGTTCCCGTTTCCAAAGCCTCCGTAACCCTGATTGACCATGCCATAACCATCTTGCCCAAAGCCTTGAGCATTAAAGCCATACTTCCCCGTGTTATCGAATCCCTGATCGTTGAATCCGAACCCAGTATTGACAAAGCCATTGCCTCCTAGATTATCTCCCAAATTGACATCACCCAGCCCAGCATTATGGACAGCAGTCTCATTCCCAACTCCGACGTTACCGTTCACAGCAGCGGTAGCGTTGTTGACATTAGCAGCAGATGTATTGACTACAGGCGGAGCCACTGGCGTGGGAGTGCCGTCTCCGTGAGCAGTATCGACCCGGACAGACTGATGATCTTCATTACCATGACCAGCGTTTCGAGCCAACAGAGGCTGGACCATGGCCTGCAAATTCTCCTGCCCTTTTGCTATAGCTTCCATAGTCTGCATGAAGAGGGCGAGCTTCTCGCGCACATCTTGCATCTCGTTCTGCATTTGGTCCATGATTCTTCGACAGTTGGAGCGTGTATAATAGCGGTGCGGATGCTGATCTGCAATCCTGTTAAGTACCTGATGCAAAGCAAGAAATAAGACACCATCCAAAGATTACCTGTAATGCAATATGAATATGAATGCAATGCAATGTGTCTGTGCATTAGGGAAGTTCATTCCCCCAGTTCTAGTGCGAAGGTGCCAGTGCAGTGACAGTGCTGACAATAGGAATATCAGAGCTGAATCATAGAAAGCCTCATATATTGCAGGGAGAATCAATAAGCCCAGGGTAAAATATCACTGAGAGTACAAAGAAGGCATGACCTCAACCAACAATCCTGGTGATGGTCAGCACTATGCAAATAAAGCATACAAGTTACTACATGAAATGATCAAATCCTCCCAAAAGTCTGGTACTCCTCTATCAACTTCTTGGTCTCCGGATGGCTTGGTCGATCAAGCAGCCCTTCAACAAGCTGGTTTCTCCTCTTAAGGACACGGCGTACATCTTCAGCAGTTTCTTCCCATGTTGCTTCTCCGAAGCAATCTTCTAACTTTCGCTTCTGAGACACTACTTCATCTCTGGATTTGATTGCCTTGTTCAGAGCATGCTGGACACTATACCGGGTCATCACTTCCTCCTTACACTTCTTGATGCTAGACTTCAACTTCTCTTCGAGGTCGGAAATTTGCTGTTTCAGCTTATCTTCCCTCTTCTTATTGTTGGTGAGTGTGGCATTCCAAGTCTTATTGCAAGAAGAGATCTCTCGGTGAGCGATGTCAAGCGCCTTCTTCTTGGATTCAAGCATGTCATGGGAGCTTCTGAACTCTTGCCCCAGACGTTCGCGCTTCTTCTTTTCTTCAGTCAACTCAGCCCCTAACCTGTTTAACAGCTCGATCTGTTGTTGGAAAGCATATACGGCCTTGTTTTTCTCGCTGCGTGCCTGGGCTAACTCTTGCTCTAACCCTTCATTAATCTTCATCAAGGCTTCTTTTTCTCTCACAACTTGTTCATAGGCTTCCCTAGAAACAGTAGTTGGCTCTTCTGCCGGGACGGGAACAATGACGGGTGCAGCTGGAAATGGCATTAATAACTGACTTGCTCGTTCCTGGATCCAAACCCTGTAAGGTTCATAGGCCTGACAGTCATTCTTTCCTAACAAAGGCTTCCCTCTGCGGTTAATACGCGTCCAGGCATGTCGCAACTTGGCTAATAACTCCCCCTTCACATCTCCTGTGAAGTACAGAGATTCCTGTACTTCTTCCTCCTGAGGTGGATTCTTCAGCGCATATCCGAACTGGCGAATGAATAGGGAAGGGTTGTAATTGATACACCCTTTTCTTCCTATCAGCGGCACATTAGGGTACCCGGAACAACTGAAGATGAGCTCGGATCCCAATAGGTCTCGATCAAACCACACAATGTCTTCGGAATATAGCCTCATCAGGCGCTCTGACCAACTGGCTGAGGTTGCACTATCTGCAAAGGGTCCCTTCATGGGGAGATGACTTTTGAACCACATATTCAACAGAGGAGCACAGCAGTACACAACCTTTCCTCTTCGGTTCTCATTCTTATAGTGCAATGAGTGGTAGAAGTCTCCGATCAGCGTTGGCACTGGGTTGCCTGCAGCAAACAGATAGAAAGCGTCCAGGTCCACAAAGTTGGGCAAGTTAGGAAACAGCACAATTCCATAGATGCATAAAGCCAAAATAGCATTGAAAACCACCCAACAACCGTTCTTGGCGTATTCTCGAGCTTTGACAACTAAGAAATCAAGAGAGAAACCTGAAACCCCAAGCCAAGAAGTCAATAACAGATCTGCAGCGTCCATATGTAAGGCTTTGGCTAAGTCCTCCAACTTGGGTTCAGCAGCAGAGTGAATAAAGGGAACCTCGTTCTGCACGGGAAGCTCGGTAAACTCCACATACTCCTCAATGGTAGGTCCTAGAATGAAGTCAGCAAACGTAAAACATCTCAATGCGGGATCATAGAACTGCATCGAGGTGTATAGCCCGTTCATCTCATCAGCAGTGGGCTTGCAGACTAATCTCAGTAATCTTCCATGACTCATTCTGAAGCTTCTCCTAACCTCCTCATCGGCAAGAGATATCAGACCAAGCAAAGAAGTAATATCGGGTGAAGGCAGCTTATACGCAACTGTTTTCCTCAAACCAGCCATAGTCAATACTCAGAAGTCCGGGCACTAGAACTAGGGAAATGCAAATGCACCTGCAGCACAGACACACGTTAGTGAAATGCAAATGGTAATGGATATGCAGGCAATGCAATGCAAGTAACATGCAACAGGGACCAAAGCTGTAGCTGAATAGCCTAAACCCAATCAAGAAAGGTCTCAGATAGACCATCCAAAAGTCCTCAAACCCTGGTCTCAGATAGGCCTAAAACAAAGCTCCATTACTGGTCTCTGACAGACCTCAAACCATAACTCCAACTGGTCTCTGGTAGACCTCAAATCATATCTCCAATTGGTCTCTGACAGACCTCAGAACACATCTCCAAATGGTCTCTGACAGACCTCATAACTCTCCATAAATACCCCGGATCTCTGATCGAGAACAAACCGGTATCTGAAGGTCTGGTTACCTGCATAACCCCAAATCCCCTCACAGGTGGGTGGCCCTATAAATGGAAATGGTATGGCATCCTATGCGGTCGTCGGCGTCACAGACTTTCAGGGTTGATGATACGATTCCCAGAAGGAGTGGCATCATCAATTCCTGAAGAGGCCTCACTCAGCCGACTTCCAAATGATCGGTTCCCGGAGTCGACAATTCAGCTGACCAACAACCCCTTCGACCCAAAGGGTATAAAAAGAAGCCAACCAGAAGAACCTCGTCCGAGTGTAGATTTCATGAGACACTAATGCAAGCAAAGCCGGCACGCGCCCACTACTTTCTACGCTAATTCTAGGTACACTCAAGCCCAGGTCCGGCTTATCTCTCAATATCAGAACACCCGTCATACCCCAAATACAGCAATAATAATCAATATACAAAGCTGAAAATACAAGGTTAGGAATATACAATAACTCCATACAAAATCCTCGACGGGAAAACAAGCGTTAGGATTGACTCTCTTAAGGGACGTTGGATCCCAAATGCATAAGAACCCTCGCAGTCCTTAGCAGCCAGGGGACGTTGGATCCCCAGCAGAGTCGCCAGCTGTCGCTACTGCGAAAATCGGCGCCGGCTGAACAGAAGAGTCGCCACCGTGCGTTATTTATCCCACGGGAGGGAAAGGAAACGCTCAGAGTAAACCTCGCACAAAACGGGAAAGGTATGGTCGTCGCAACCAAAACCTGGATTCGGGAGTCGGTTACGCAAGGGGAAGGTATTAGCACCCCTCACATCCGTCGTACTCGACGGGATCCACGCTTGTTTTCGGGTATGGATTGTTATTCTATCTACGCTAAAGGTCTGGGGTTAAAAGGAAAGAAAATGAAAATAAAAATGACTCGGCAAAGTATCGCACTTTATGCCTACGTATTCCCGCCTGGAACGAGAAATCAGAGTCAACGTAGTTCGCCTACCTACGGGAAAGGAGGGGAAGGTTGCTCGCTAGGATATCGCATCCTATGCCTACGTACTTCCACACTGCATGGAAGATCAGAGCAAACGTAGTTCGGGCCACGTACGACACAAGTCTGTCCTTGATTGATTTTATTCCTTCTGAAAAAGGTTTTTCTTGATTAACAGTCCAAGCGGACAAAAATGACGTTTTGATGAGTTCACATTCTTTTACGAAAGAAGTGTCTTTTATTGTGTTTGAAATCTTTATGTGTTTTTCTGTTTGTTTTGAGAAAGAAAGAGACAGAACTCTAACCTACGGTTGCGAAGGGAAACAAACTACCCTAATGTTATCATGCATGGGTTAAGACCTAGTGTCTATCATGCTCCTCTCTTGCACAGAGAGAAACAGAGATCCTAAGGGATAGGCAGAAACAGAAACAATATCAGATATATATAGTAAAACAGTAAAATGCATGGATGCAACAGTACAAGCGAGGCAAGGGAGTCCCACTCAACCTCGAACCTAGAAAACAATAGGCAAAAGTGAACAGGCTTCACTTTCAACCCAGCAGGGTAAACAGCAAACAATACAGTCCAGAAAACCAATCAATACATCAAGAAATGAAATACAGCAAAAAAAAAAAAAAAAAAAAAAACAGCTTCAGCAGCTCTGACTCAACATCTGGCTTCAAGTAATTTCCAATCATTCATGAGCTTCAACAAGCATCAATCTCCATCTTCACGATCTTCAGGCAAGGGCTTTGATCATCATTCTTCCATCTTTTCTTCATGTTTAAACCTCCAGGATGAGGAATTAGTCACAAGAGTGGAGTGAATGAATGTTAGGCAGTTAATTACCTACCAAGGGTGGTTCATCAACTGTCAACATTAAACAGAAAGTTTCCTCTCAAAAGTTCTATCTTTCAAATATATTCACTGATCCTTCCAAAGGAAGGAGGTGGATATTTGAAAGAGACTTTGAATCATAGAGAAAGGATGGATGCAGACAAGGCATTCCATGTTTGAGAAACAAGCTTTCTAACCTAGAGCTCTGCCTAGCTCCTAAACCCTAGTCTCCTCAGCAGCTGCCAGCAAGAACCTCCTCTCCAACTCTGGCAGTTGATCTTCAATCTCTGGATCTCCAATGGCTTTCATCTCCTCAAATCCTCAGCTCTCCCAAGTCCCCTGACAATCCCAATACCCAAGCAAGCAAGCAATAATCCCCAGAGGGCACACCACACCAGACAATCAGATATACACAGAGTATTAATAGCAGTAGGGGAATCCTGACTTTTTTCTAAGGGATCTAATAGCTACCCATAACCCCTATAGTCCCATAACTAATCTAGTCAAACCCTAAGTCCTAAGGGAAAAGAATCAAATCTCCTAAGTCATCACCTAAAAACCCTAATTTGTTCATGTTGTTCAAGCCTACATTAAGCACCTAAAATTAATTTCTAAAAATGGGAACTAAATTGTTTCTACAAGTTCAATATCTCATCTAAACAACCTAAAAAGAATGAACAAAAAATATGAAAGCATCTAGTAGAACAAAAATTAATAAAATCATGCATGAAATGAAGCTATTTAAAATGTCATTTATTTAGAAAATATGAGAAAAATATCAAATAACAATAAAATGCAATTTTTATTTAATGACAATTTTCTACACATTTTAATGAAAATGATGTAAAAAGAATGGATTAAAAATGATTTTTTATCTATTTATTATGAATTTTAGAAAATGCATAAAAAAAATTGAAGAAAATAAAAGAATATATAATGAAATAAAGTGGAGGGGGTTTGAATAGCAGGGCGCCCTAGTTGATACTCAGGATGGGCCAGCAAACGGGGGGTGCGCGTAGCAAGTTTTGGTTAAGCCCAGAACAATTTCAGAATTAAAGAAAATAAAAAAACAAGCAGGGGGTGCATTCAGTAAGGTTATCACGTTCAAATGGAATTGGGCTCAATATTGGGGGGTGGGGATATCACTCAACACTCAGGCCCGCCCGTTTCATTAAATGAAACGGTGCGTTTAGGGCACCACTCTCTCCCTCCAAATTCAGCTTTAAACGAGAGCCACAGGATTGCTCTTGGGGTCAAAGGTCCAACAGGCAATGGACGGACCTGATTGCTTCTTCTTCCTTGCGCCATGAAGCTAGGGTTTCAGCTTCCATGAAAACCCCATGCACGAATCACTTCCCTCAATCTGTTCTCCTTCCACAATCCATGAAACACCACGATCCAAACATGAAAAACACTCAGAATTTCTCCCTCTACAAGCCTATGGTGGTAATTCATTCTGAAATTCAACCTAACTCTCAACCCGAGCGCAACAATCTCTGGCCACCATGAAAATGCTCTGCAACTCATCAGCAAGAACCTCAACCAAACCTATACTAATCTCTTCTATGCTTCACGGTGATCATTCTAAACTAACAAGCTAAGGTTATAATGCACTATGCTATGAATTCTACATCCTAACAGTTCTAACAACCTGTCACAAACTATCACTAAACATCACCAAACTCATCCTAATCGTTCTACTAACAACCTAGATCACATCTAAACTAATAAAACTATGCTAAACTAACTATATCAAGCTGTGGCAGAGAAATTGCACCTGATGTAAAAGCTTGGAGATGCTGATGGAACTCGTGGATCTGAGGCTTTTGAGGCTTGGATCTTGATCTACAATTGCACTACTTGATTCTGTATGCAACACTTTGAGGAGTCTTGCACTGGATCTTGAGTTCCAACTGAATTTGCAGCTTGTGTGTTCTTGATGAAAGTGCACGAAATTGAGCTCTAACCACTAGGATCTTGATTGAATTCTATGCCATGATGATGAATCAGTATGATGAAATTGATTTTGATGGTGATTGGTGAAGAATTTGAGAAATTGGAGTGAAAATGCAATGAGAAAGAATGGAGAGAATTTGTGAGATTTTGGTGAAAAATGAATCCAACCCTTGCTCAATTCTGATTTCATGAATATATAGGGCTCAATGGACACTTCTAGATCCATCTTACAACTTCCCTTGCCTTCCAACTTTGATTGATTTTGGTTATGTTTCTTCAAATGCAAGTAACCATGAATAACTTTGATTTTTTCCACTAAGCTCAAAAATGTACTTGAACCATTGTCTTTGAAATGTCTTTTCCATTCAAAATCATATATTGGAAGTCCCCATTTGGACTTATAAATCTCCCAAACCATTTTTCACCTTGACTTTCTTTAAATTATAAGCCATTTTAGTTCAAATTTAACCAATCATGCAACTTCATGTTATGAGCTTTTCCAACAATTTGTGACCTTCTTTCTAGACTCAAAATGTCATTTGGAGCAAGTTTGATGTTGTAAGTTTTTCCATTTGAGGCCTCCTTGTATGAGTTTTGGACATAGGTTAAAATGACCTGTAATTCACAAATGCCCAAAATACCCTTTGCTTGTCAAGACCATAAGTTGAGTTCCACACATCATATGAGGGCATGCTATACCATTATAGAAAGCTAAGACAATGAGGAACAATTCTTATGTTGACCAGAAATTCATTTGAAATCTCCTTGAGGGGTAAAACTAGCTTGGAAGTCAAGTCACTTTCACAGACAAAATTTCAGATACCTCAGATGACCTGTAACTTGCAAGGACCATAACTTGAGTTCTATAAATCTCCTTGATATCTTCCACCACTCAAATTAAAGGTCTTGAGATCCTATACAAGTTTCATGTTGGCCAAGGATCCATTTGAAGCTAGCATTTTGACTTATCTTGCTTGGAAATTTGACCTAAACTAGGGGATTTTACACAGAAACCCTAATTTAGAAACTCCTCTTCTCCTTGATTTCTCTTGAATTCTTCTTGGCATATCACCATATCCTTCTTTATATGTCCAATGATGAACCCCACATCTCTCCACTAGACTTGAATGCCCCTTAAATCAGTCAATTGACCTAGGGTTGACCTAGGGTTGACCCAGATGAAACCCTAGTTGACTGCCTTCAGCTATAGCTCTTGTGCTCTCATCAATGACTTGTCTCCTTCTTTAAATGACTTTCTAAGTCTCTCATAAGGTCTAGATACTCTCCATGCCTTCACCTCACAGCTCACAACCCTCTTGTTGACCCTCAGATACCCTCAGCTAGGAGATGGACTCAAGGCTTGAGCTGCTGAACTCTTTGCTTTCAAATTCTTTCCTGATGACTTTAATGAGATTGAATTGGGATAATAACCTCTTGATAGGCTTCTAGAGATGAGAATAATGATTGGTCCCCCTGTTGTATGACTTGCTATGCTTATGCTATGCAGATGGTTAGTCTATGCACATGACTCTATATGCAAATGCTAATGACATTGAAACATAAACCAAGTGAATAAGGTTGGGCAAATTTTAGGGTGCAACACAAAGCTCGTAAAAAGCGGTATTCTGTCTTTTGAAGATACCAACCCTAATGTGCAATCAAATCCGTTTCCTAAGCATGGTAATGCAACTGTTAATATGGTATATGGTTGTCCTGGTACATACCGTATTTTCGACATTCGCTGGATTCGGAGATCGCTTGTTGAAATGCATGCTACTTTGAGTGAGTTCCATGATATTGAGCATGATTATGCCGCCTGTTGTATTTGTTCTGTGAACCCTCGAGGGTGTGTGATTGTAAAAAGGGACTTACAAAAGATGATGGATGAGAATTTGATTCAGGTTACTGCAAACAGAAATGAAGTGGAGAACGAGGTGAATGTCATAGTCCCACGTTTCAATATTCCTGAGCGGGTTGTAATTTCTTACAATAGTCAGAAATCTGCTGTGACGCCTTTGGTTATCCGTTTGCCTGGCCCGACGCCGTATGAATCCGATAAAGATGTTCCCTACAAATACAATGCTACTATGTTGGAGGATGGAAAAGAGGTTCCCATTCCTTCTCTTCCCTCAGTTGTGACTATTGCTGATGTCGGACGTGTAACCAGAAGTGGTCGAGTATTTGATAATGTGCCTTCAAAGACAAGTGAAGATACTGGGAGTAAGCAAATTCAGTTGAGGACTACTGTGGAGTCTGGTCAATCAAGTAACGTAAATCAAAAGTCAGATAACGATGAGGTATTGAAATTGATCAAGAAGAGTGAATATAATGTGGTGGATCAATTGTTACATACACCGTCAAAAATATCTGTTCTATCTCTGTTAATGAGCTCTGAGGCTCATCGTGAATCGTTGCAGAAAGTATTGGAACAAGCTTATGTAGATCATGATGTGACTGTTAACCAGTTTGATAGCATTGTTGCCAATATCACTGCGTGTAATAATCTGAGTTTTTGTGATGAAGAGTTGACCGATCATGGAAGAAATCATAATTTGGCTCTCCATATTTCCATGAATTGCCAGGAAGACGCTCTATCCAATGTGCTGGTTGATACTGGGTCATCGTTGAATGTGATGCCAAAATCTACTTTGTCCAGATTATCTTATCAAGGTACTCCTATGAGGTTCAGTGGGGTCATTGTGAAAGCCTTTGATGGATCGAGGAAAACCGTGATTGGAGAGGTTGATCTCCCTATCAAGATTGGTCCGTGTTTTTTCCAGATCACTTTTCAAGTCATGGATATTCGTCCTGCTTACAGTTGTCTTCTAGGACGCCCATGGATACATGAAGCTGGAGCTGTTACTTCGACGCTGCATCAAAAGTTAAAATTCGTGCAGAATGGTAAACTTGTCGTTGTTGGTGGAGAACAAGCTATGTTGGTAAGCAGTTTGTCGTCTTTTTCTTATATCGATGCGGAAGAGGATATTGGAACTCCGTTTCAGGCTCTTTCTGTGGTTGATAAAGCTGTTAAGAAGGATGGGGTGTCCATGTCTTCTTTAAAAGATGCACAACGTGCAGTGGATAATGGCCAAGCTGATGGATGGGGCCAAATCATTGAAGTTGCTGAGAAAAAAGATAGAGCTGGTTTGGGTTTTACATCTGGTTCAACCCAAAAAGAGCTGAAGAGTATTCATGAAGTCTTTCGAAGTGCTGGGTTCATCCATTGCAAAGATCATTCTACAGCTGCAATTCTCGAAGATGACCAAGAGGAAGAAATGCCCAACTTTGTGACACGTGGATTGATATGCCAGAATTGGATCGCTGTTGATGTTCCTACTGTTGTTCATGTTTCAAAGTAATTTGTTTTTGTTTCTTTCAAAAATCCTTTCACTCTGCCCAAGGTGAAAGTGAATTTGTGAGGGCTTTGTTTCAACTTTTATCATCATCAATAAAATGTTTTTCTGTTTATCCATATGTTGTTTTCCTTTTTTTGCTTTACTTCTGAAAAATGGTAACATAAAAAACCGAAAAAAAGTATAATAATGTTATAATCACTCTTATCTGCATAATATTTTCATTTTTTTGTTCATATTCTAAAATCAAACATAAAATCATTGTGCAGATTGATTGTTAAACCCATTGGAAACAATGACCATATGCCCCCTCCCAACTTTGAGTTCCCTGTGTTTGAAGCGGAAGAGGAGGATATTGAAGAAATTCCTGATGAGATTTCTCGATTGCTTGAGCACGAGGAGAAGGCCATTCAGCCTCATGAAGAGCCGGTGGAATTGGTTAATCTGGGTTCCGATGATGATAAAAAAGAAGTCAAGATTGGGGCACTGCTTCAGTCAGATGTTAAGAAGAGGATGGTAGAGCTTCTTAGAGAATATGTTGACGTGTTTGCTTGGTCCTATCAAGACATGCCTGGTCTTGATACTGGTATTGTGGAGCACCATTTGCCATTAAAGCCTGAATGTTCACCCGTGAAGCAGAAATTGAGAAGAACTCATCCTGACATGGCAGTGAAGATTAAAGAAGAGGTTCAAAAGCAGATTGATGCTGGTTTTCTTGTGACCGTAGAATATCCTCAATGGGTGGCCAATATCGTGCCTGTTCCAAAGAAAGACGGAAAAGTCCGAATGTGTGTTGACTATAGAGATTTGAATAAAGCAAGTCCAAAAGATGATTTTCCACTACCACACATTGATTTGTTGGTAGATAATACTGCTAAGTTCAATATCTTTTCATTTATGGATGGATTTTCCGGTTATAATCAAATAAAGATGGCACCAGAGGATATGGAAAAAACAACATTCATTACACCCTGGGGAACATTCTGTTACAGAGTGATGCCCTTCGGTTTAAAAAATGCTGGTGCAACGTACCAGAGAGCTATGACCACTCTGTTCCATGATATGATGCATAAAGAAATTGAGGTCTATGTGGATGATATGATTTGTAAGTCGAAGACTGAAGAAGATCATATTAAAAATTTATTGAAATTGTTTCAACGTTTGAGAAAGTTTAAGCTCCGTCTGAATCCTAATAAATGCACTTTTGGTGTTCGTTCTGGAAAATTGTTAGGCTTTATTGTCAGTCAGAAAGGCATTGAAGTTGATCCTGGTAAAGTTAAAGCTATCCAGGAGATGCCTGCACCCAGAACAGAAAAACAAGTAAGAGGATTCTTGGGACGTTTGAACTATATTTCTCGATTTATATCCAATATGACTGCCACATGTGCACCGATTTTCAAACTTCTCCGCAAAGATCAGGGTTGTGTCTGGACAGAAGATTGTCAGAAAGCTTTCGAAAGAATTAAAGAGTATCTGCTTGAACCTCCTATTTTGTCTCCTCCCGTAGAAGGAAGACCTTTGATCATGTATTTGACCGTGCTAGAAGAGTCTATGGGTTGTGTTCTGGGTCAACAAGATGAATCCGGGAGAAAAGAATTTGCCATTTATTATTTGAGTAAGAAGTTCACTGATTGCGAGTCTCGGTACACGATGCTTGAAAAGACATGTTGTGCTCTAGCTTGGGCTGCCAAACGCCTCCGTCAGTATATGTTGAATTGTACAACTTGGTTGATATCTAAAATGGATCCAATCAAGTATATCTTTGAAAAGCCTGCTTTAACTGGGAGGATTGCTCGTTGGCAAATGTTGTTATCAGAATATGATATCGAGTACCGAACTCAAAAGGCGATAAAAGGCAGTGTTTTGGCTGATCATTTGGCACACCAGCCAATTGATGATTATCAACCTATTCAGTTTGATTTTCCTGATGAGGATGTGATGTATCTAAAGGTCAAAGATTGTGAGGAACCATTACATGAAGAAGGACCTGAGCCTGGATCCCGTTGGGGTTTGATTTTTGATGGGGCGGTTAATGAATATGGCAGAGGTATTGGTGCAATTATTGTTACTCCTCATGGTTCTCATATTCCTTTCACTGCAAGGTTGGTTTTCAATTGCACAAATAATGCGGCTAAATATGAAGCGTGTATTATGGGCTTGGAAGAAGCTATCGATTTAAGAATCAAGATTCTTGATGTGTATGGAGATTCAGCTTTAGTGATTAATCAGATTAAAGGGAAGTGGGAGACACGTCAACCTGATTTGATTCCTTATCGTGATTATGCAAGAAGGTTGTCAACTTTCTTCAATAAAGTTGAGTTTCACCATATACCAAGAGCAGAGAATCAAATGGCAGATGCTTTAGCGACTTTATCCTCCATGATTGTGGTAAATCATTGGAATGATGTGCCAAAGATTAATGTGATGCGTCTTGATAGGCCAGCTCATGTGTTTGTAGTTGAAGAGGTTGTTGATGATAAACCATGGTATTATGATATTAAATGCTTTCTTCAAAATCAAGAGTACCCACTTGGGGCATCCAAGAAGGATAGGAAAACTTTGAGAAGATTGGTTGGTAGTTTCTTCTTGAATGATGATGTGATGTATAAGAGAAATTATGACATGATCTTGCTCAGATGCGTGGATAGACACGAAGCAGATATGTTGATGAAAGAAATCCATGAAGGATCCTTTGGCACCCATGCCAATGGACACGCGATGGCTAAGAAGATGTTAAGGGCAGGTTACTATTGGCTGACAATGGAATCTGACTGTTGTAAATATGTGAAAAAGTGCCATAAATGCCAGATTTATGCTGACAAGATTCATGTGCCTCCAACTCCTCTCAATGTTATCTCTTCTCCATGGCCTTTTTCAATGTGGGGCATTGATATGATTGGAATGATTGAGCCTAAAGCGTCAAACGGACACCGTTTCATATTGGTGGCTATTGACTATTTTACCAAATGGGTTGAAGCGGCATCATATGCAAATGTGACTAAGCAAGTAGTGGTTCGGTTTATCAAGAATCAAATTATCTGTCGGTATGGTGTTCCGAGCAAGATCATCACTGATAATGGGTCGAATTTAAATAACAAGATGATGAAGGAATTATGCGATGAGTTTAAGATTGAGCATCATAATTCTTCTCCTTATAGACCCAAGATGAATGGGGCTGTTGAAGCTGCTAATAAGAACATTAAGAAAATTATTCAAAAGATGGTTGTTACATACAAGGATTGGCATGATATGCTTCCTTTTGCTCTGCATGGGTATCGTACATCCGTTCGCACTTCAACAGGGGCAACCCCTTTTTCTCTTGTTTATGGCATGGAAGCAGTGCTCCCGATAGAGGTTGAAATCCCTTCTATGAGAGTTTTGATGGAAACTGAATTGTCTGAGGCTGAATGGTGTCAAAGTAGATACGACCAGTTGAATCTGATTGAAGAGAAAAGAATGACGGATTTGTGTCATGGCCAATTATATCAACAAAGAATGAAGAAAGCATTTGATAAGAAGGTTCGACCCCGTGTGTTCAGAGAAGGTGACCTCGTGCTCAAAAAGATCTCGACTTTCACTACTGATTCTAGGGGCAAGTGGACTCCTAATTATGAAGGCCCATATGTTGTTAAGAGAGCCTTCTCTGGCGGTGCATTAATTCTTACAACTATGGATGGAGAAGAGTTCACTCGTCCTGTGAATGTCGATGCAGTCAAGAAATACTTCGCCTAAAAAAATAAAAGAACAGCTCGCTAAGTTGAAAACCTGAAAGGGCGGCTTAGGCAAAAATGAGCGTCTCGGTGGATTGAAAACCCGAAAGGGCGGTCCAGGCAAAAATTAGAGACAAAATAGAAATAATCATCCCGGTAGATTGAAAACCCGAGAGGGCAATCTAGGCAAAAGTTAGGGATCATGGCAAGTAACTACATCTGGCCAGTCTTGATCGTTTGAAGCAACATTTCCTATCAAAGGTTTTACTTCAGATATTCTCCGCTGAAGTCTCAAGCACAGTTGGAATTCAAAGTTGTTAGGGAGAATAATGGTCATTGTATTTCAATGTAGAACTTTCCATTGTACTTACCATTTTTCAAACTTTGTAATGATCCATGGAGTTACGCCATTTGCGGACTACCATTCTATCAATATAATTTGGGCCTTTGTCCCTTTGTTTGCAATTCTTATTTTGTTTCTGTTTATAGAATTTCATTTTATTTTTGATGATGATTTTTGAAACAAAATGTGAATAATTGATTTAAATTTTGAAAATTATAAAAACATTTTTCTTTGATTTGTGAAAATAAAAGAAAGAATATCAACAGTAATCCCAAGAATGGTAGAATCTTGAAGCGAAAAGCGTAAGTGTTCTCTTTAGCAGGGTTCTTTCTTGCCTCTCTGGTAGAATTTATTGGCAGCTCCCCAGTAGAGTTGTGTTGAATGTTTCCCCATTTGAGCTATATTGAAGTCTCTTCAGTAGAGTTTTGATATCCCCGTAGCAAAGTTTTGTTTCTTTGGATAAACCAGACGAGTGTTGAACGGTTTTCCACAACAAAGTCTTGATTCAAATGATGGATATGTTTTATTCATTCAACCAGATTATGATCGGACAGTTGAGAAATTTGAAGACCACTTCTCCTTGATGTTTTTGCCCAAGCGGAGATTTGTCTTTGATGATTCCTAGCGGAGGTTATGCGCATTTGCTTTGGATTATTCCCCAAGTAGAGAACAATGTTGAGAAGTGTTGACATAGCAGTCACCTGTCGGGTTTTCTCTCACCTTGTGATTGGGTGTTGATTTAAAATCCCCCACAGTTTGACTTTTTGCTATGATGTTAACTTCTTATTCCCCTGGCAGGGTTGGAAGATTTGTGTTGCTATGTTTTTCTCCAACAGTTTTTTTCTCAAAGCGGAGTTCATATTGTTGAATTATTAATGGTTGAAGATTGATCTTTGGGGTCTTTTCCCCAAGAAATATCTCCATTTATTCAGCGAGATTTAAGCCTTGTAGTAGGATTTATTTTCCTTTGATGGCTCTTGTGTATCTCTTGCAGATTTTCTGTTGCTGATCCCCAGCACGATCTCCAATGATATCTCTAACTCGCAGAGATTAGCCGAGTATTTCAATAGTGTTGTGGTGTTTTGTTCACCCTCTGTTTGCCCTTTTTGTCTGATTTATCAGCATATTCATACTCACTGCATGCGCATTCATTTTGGTTGAGCATAGCATGTCTTTGTTGCATTGTGCACCCTGCATTTTCTGTTGGTATTTCCCTTTTCCCGATGTTGTTATCTCGCAGAATACGTGTGTCCTCTCTTCATTAGAGTGTCGACCCCTAAGCAGAAAATACCTATCATTTTTAATTCCCCACTGAGTTTATGCTTCGTGGAAGATGTTTTGTTTAGCTTTCATCCCCAGCTTTTATCTGGATGGAATTGTTCCCCAGTTGAGTTATTTCCTCATTGGGTCGAGTCTTGTTTGACCGTTTCTTTCCAGTTTGTTCCTGGATTGAACTTTGGTCTCTTGCAGCAGTTACTTTAGTTTTTCCTGGGCTGTGGAACCGGGATGACGAGAAGGTGGTTTTGAGGATTTATTTTCCTCAGCAGAATCTGTTATTGATCCCCATCAGAAGATGAAGATTTGATTTTCCCAGTAGTGTTTTGATAACACTCTCTTGGTAATTACTTATGCAATTTCATGTGGAAGCCTCTTTATTTGAGCAGCTTGTGTAATCTCCAGAAATTTACCTTCGCAATAAATAACATTTCTCTAATTCATCCTCAACAGAGAAGTTTATTGTGAAATGATGGATCTTTATCCGACCAACTTTTCTGTTCAATTGGAATTTCTGTGAAATAACTCCCGATGAGAATTCTATTGCATGGTTCAACCTGCTCGTATCTCTTTTAAAGATCCCCGACAGAGTTGTTAATATCTTTTTCCAACAAATGGTTGTCTCTTTATTTGAGAAGTTTGTTGTGTGTTTGGAGCTGCTCAGTAACAAGTAGCTAATGATATATCTCTTTCTCCTACCCAGTGACAGGTAGTCGAGTATGTTTGTCCTACCCAGTGTCAGGTAGTTGACCTTTTATCTTTTTCTCCTACCCAGTGACAGGTAGTCGAGTCCGTCATACCCAGTAACAGGTAGTCGACATGTTGTTTACCCTATCCAGTAACCGATAGTTGGTAACCCCTTTCATTCAAGTTTATTATTCTCACTAAACTACTCAGTAACCAGTAGTTGGCGTTGCTTCTTTTCCTACCCAGTAGCAGGTAGTTGATTATATCTTAACGAGTGGATTACTTTTTATCCAGTAACTGGTAATAAGTAATACATTTCTTTGTTTTCTACCCAGTAACTGGTAGATAACAATTCTCTTGTGTTTTTGCACTTATTTTCTACTCAGTAACCGGTAGAAAGTATTTTACCTATTCTCTTCGGTTCGAATATCTTCGCCCAGTAACTGGCAGTTGGTATCTCTTTCCCCATTGAGTCGTTTCCTTTCCCTTATCGGAATAGGATCTTGTTCTTTTGTTTTCTCATGTGGAGTCTCTTTTTTTTCTCCCGAGCTTTTGTTTGTCTCCTGTGGCATTTCTCTCCCCACAAAGGTCTTGTGTTTGCATACCATTAGCATAATCATATCATTTTGTGGTCTCTTAGGGCCAAAAATTGGGTTTATTGTTATATTTAAGTCTCTTCTATCTAATCGAGACAAAGATGTCAATCTTCATATCTCCGGATAGAAGAATCTTAAATAGGGGCAGCTGTAATACCCTAATTTTTACCCCTAAGATCCCACATTTCATTTGCATATCATTCCACAAACTAGGTCATACTTTTGGCTTTCGCACCCTTATGGGTTTCTTACTTTCTTTTTGTTGTTTATGTTTACTAACATCTAATCAAAATACCAAAAATATTTTTCAATTTGTCTGTTTCTTCTTCTCTGTGTGTTTAGGATTTTGCAAAAGGGATTGATGGCAAGGACATTCATTCAAGTTTAAATCAGATGGACGTTTGACCTCATCTTGGTCAAACTATCAAGAGTTTGCTTCAATTATAAGTTACCCATGGTGGTAGGGTATTTTCTCAGCAAATGTGATTGTTCACGGTCAATTTGTCTTGTGTTGAAATTCATTGGTTTATTAAGCAGTGTTTTATGAAAAGTTTGGCCCTGTTTTAATCAAAGATTCAAAGGTTTGTCTGTGCAAGTCAAGATTGGTGGATGTTTGTTTTGGGATGCAAGTTCAAAAGTGTTCATTCAAGTGTGCAATTTCCAAGTGATTCTAAAGCATGTTTGGAGATTAATCTTTGGGTTCATTATGACATCAATTTCTTAAGAATTTGTTTTATTCAAGAATTTGATTCAAGTTAAATTTGGAAGAGACAAGAGAGGGAATATAAGAGGAGAATTGATGCTGCCAGGCCATTGTCTTTCGCCTCCTTGGATTTATCAAAAGATTAGGGATATGTTGAATAAACAAGGTAAGGTTAGTGCTAGGTTGTTGCAGAGGATAAGAGACCGTGTACAGAGGTGGTATCACGAGGAAGGTTATGCTTGTGCTCAGGTTGTTAATTTTGGTAACCTCAATACACGTGAGGTTGTGTGTGAGGTTGTTGAAGGGAACACGGAAGGATCTGTTGTTTCAAGAGAACTTCCAAAAATAGCTTCAACCGGGTCATACTTTTAACATTGAAGTTGGGAAACAAGCTTTGAGGAACATAAATTCCCTGGCTTTGTTTTCCGACATTGAGGTGAATCCGCGGCCTGATGAGAAGAATGAGGGAAGCATAATAGTTGAAATTAAGATCAAAGAGTTGGAGCAGAAATCAGTTGAAGTAGTACTGAGTGGAGTATTGTTCCAGGGCTGAAGGACTAACTGCAGAGTTGACATTGACATCTTGTTATGATTTTGTTGAGTGGTCCTGTGATTTTGTGCTGCAAAAACTGAGTGGATACCCTGAGGAATGTAGGGAAGCTATAGCGTCTATGATTGTTGCTGCCGCAAGATTTTTCTGATCTACCAGAGTTACGTGACATTCGGCAAATATTTCAAGAGAGATACGGAAACTCCCTAGAATGATATGTCAATCAAGAGTTTGCTGCAAAGTTGAATCCAAAGTCTTTTACAGTGGAGCAGAAGGTTTGGTTGATGCAAGAGACTGCTTCCGAGTTTTCAATAAAATGGGACTCCAAAGTTTTTGAACTAAGGATGTCAAAATCCTTTGCTTTCGCACAGGGCCACAATACTTATAAGCTTGACCATTCAGTTAAAACATCATTACAAGGCAAGCATGAGGTTTTCCTGAAGTGATAGAAGAGTATTTGGAGCTGGAACATGGCATTATGAAATGCATTGCTTTCAACCGTCGCGGTGCCCTTCTTGCTGCTGGGTGCAATGATGGAAGTTGTTTTATCTAAGATTTTCTAACCAGGGGCATTGCTAAAAAGCTTCCAGATAATGAATGTTCTTCTTCCATCGCCAGTATCTGTTGGTCAAAATATGGTAACCGAATTCTTGTATCTGCTGTTGACAAGTCATTATCCCTGTGGAATGTTTTGAGTGGTAAGAGGATAAGAAGAATAGTTTTGCAGCAAAGCTCCATTACAAGCTCGTCTTCATCCAGCAGAGTCCTCCAAACCATCTCTCTGCTTGGCATATTCTCTCTCATGTTCTCCGATGATTGTTGACTTAAATACCGAAGAAACAACTTTTCTTAAAGTTTCTGTCTCTGAGAAACCAAGTGGACCAAACCCTGCGTCACGCAGTAAGGGTTCTGATGGAAGCACCTCCTTCACACCTACTGCAACTGCTGATGGAATGCCGTAAACTATGTGGCGGTGCTACGGTATTTTGAAGAAATTGATCCTTCATTTGTTGACACACGTAACGAAGGCAGGTTACAAGCTTTTAGTGTCTGAATATGTCAGCCATGTCCTTGGTGATACCACTCTCCAGATGCTGGAAGTTGAACATCCTGCTGCTAAGGTTTTGTTTGAGCTTGCTGAACTTCAAGCTAGAGAAGTTGGAGATGGTACGACTTCCGTCGTCATTGTGGCTGTGGAGCTTCTTAAAAGAGCAAATGATCTTGTTAGGAATAAGATTCATCCAACTTCATTTATCAGTAGATATAGGCTTGCTATGCGAGAAGCGTGTAAATACATCAATGAAAGCTGGCAGTCATGGTACGAAAGGACTGGTTCTGGACAGTTATTGCGGCAAGAAAGCACAGCTGCATGTATGATGAATGAGATGATATTTGGCCTATCAGATAAAGCAATTAATGATTTTTGCTAGAATATTTCATAGGTTTCCTTTTAGCAAAGAAGTTCTGGTTCAATTATACAAACTTGATTGTGCTGATCATGAATCTTTCTGGAAGGTGTCAAAAGATACAGCTGTGAAGAGTTATTTAGTTGATTGCATCGGTGGGATCTTACACGAGTATTTATCTGCTGAGGTGTGGAGTGTTCCTGTTGATCGCAGAGTTGCTGACTTGCAGCTGAATGTTTCAGATGAAGATATTAGTCTCTACTTTTTCAACTGCTGCAAAAGATGATGACGGTGTTGATCATAAAAAACGCTGCCACTGCTATGAAGTCTCCAAGTCATGCAGGAATTCATTCCAAGAACAATTTGAATGAGCCATTTGCTGTTAACCATGGTGGCCTACCTGTTCTTGATTACTCTCAGAGAAAAGATCAAAAGGATGAAACTCCTAGGGTAAAGCCCTACTACAGTAATGCTATCCCATCGCCTTATGTAAAACATAATTCTAAACTCAAGACCAGCACACACAAAACTGATATTTCCTTCATCAAGCCAATGGATTGAAAATTTGATGCAACTTTGTTTGTTCCTTCATTCGGAAGGTTTGAAATTTAGACAAAAAATGGAAAGATCCCATTCTAGTTTTGCAAAAGTTGTTGGGCCATCCGAAATTGAAAATGCAGTTTGATATGAGGATGAAGCTCTTTTTGGAGATCTTTTTTTTCTGAAACAGGGCGGTCTGTTGGATCTACAGATGGATGTGAACAACCACCGGCTGCTGCCTTAGTTTCTAACTCCAGCAATCAGAATATGCCAATTAGGACTGCTATAGAACTTCTGAGTTTTATTACAACATGCATATTCTCTATTGAATGGCATTCTTCTCTTTTTGTTAATGCTTGCAACAAACTCAGTAGTAGAGACATTGATATTGTGCTTTCCCTATTTAATTGTCACAGTTGTTGTTCTAAAGATAATATGTCTGATGGTTGTAACCCTTCAAATGAAGATAGGAAGTTGGACCATCCATAACACTCGCCAGCTTATCCGAGGTTCTAGCATTTGCTGTAGGATCATTTGTTTCTATGCTAGCATGCCGTGTTTTCTCGATGATTGCAGCTTTAGCGGTTCTGCTGGACTTCCTTCTACAAATCACTGCTTTTGTGGCTTTGGTTACATTAGACTTTGAGAGAGACAAGGATAACCGGGTTGACTGCTTCCCATGCATTAAGTTGAACCGACACTCAATGGAGCAGACTGAAAACATTATGCAGGAAATTGTAGATGAATCTGCTGATATTGAGATTCGACCTGAAACTCAACATAATCCAGGTCACCAATCCGATGCCGCAGAGTTAATTTACAAGTTTTGGTCAGATTTATCTGAGTAAGCCTATGATGACAGAATCTGATGGAGAAACTGCCACATTGTTTCCTAAGGCATCTAGTGGAGGATGAGAGTTGTCAAGACAGGCCATTGTTGTAGATATATCAAAGAGAAAATCAATTAACGATCCAGCATCAGGAAGATCACCTCTGAGTATGCATCATAGTACTTTTGAGGATAAAGGAAGCATATTAACTCCTGCAATCAATTCAGCCTCCATTGCACATATGAAGAAATCACATGGCAAGCAAGGGAGCCAGCAAGCGGCAAATGACTTAAGGTGTGATGTCAGTTCTTCTAAACCCCAAGGTTCGACAGGAAAAGTTGACACTGATATGAAGGATACCCATTGTGCTATGTCCGAGGAAGAAAAGGCTGCTATTGCTGCTGCAGAAGCTGCTCGTGCCAAAGCACTTGCTGCGGCTGAGGCATATACTTCTGCTGAAGTTAGGAGCAATACGTAACTCCAGCTTCCGAAGATACCCTCATCCCACAAATTTAAGAGTCGGGAGCAATATTCACAAAATGGTGAGAGTGATATTAGGAAAAAACGGTCTGGTGGTATCTTGTCGGGAAAGCAAGATTGTATTTCCGAGATTGATTCTAGAAATTGCAGAGTTAGGGGCTGATCTGTTGATTTCTCTGCTGTTTGTGTTAACCTTGATAATTCCAGAATGTCAGCTGATAACCTGTCACAACGGAGTCATTCAAATGAGATTGCAAGCCATTTGAATTTCAGAGAACACTCGGGAGAAAGTGTTGATGTGGACAACAGTTTATACACCAAAGCTTGGATTGACTCAGTTGATGGCGAGGGAATAAAAGATTACCATGCCATAGAGAGGTGGCAATCTCAAGCAGCGGCAGCTGGTTCTGATTTTTCTAATCTAGCTATACATTTGAAACACGAAGAGGATTCAAATGCCTGTTCAAGGTTACCCAGCTGGAAGCATGATGGAGTGGCAAATAACAGCTCTATTTCACAGATTACTGTAAATAAGAAGAATTCAAAAAGCCATTCTCGAGAAGCAGATCGTATCAAACAAGCGGTATCAAGAAGCGGCGGGAAATAGAATTCTGTGGTAGCAGAAGCTTTGTTTTTATTCAGACTATTTTCACGTATCCAAGACATCAACCAAGCCATATTCACAAGCTGCAGCAAAAAGGAGTAGCATGTGAGCCAGCTAAAAAAATTAATCCACGTCAGCTCTTAAACTCAAGCTGCAGCTAATCCATGTCACGTAAATGAGCTACAAAAGTGTAAAAAGCAAAACGACATGAAAAAATATCACAACCTATCACGCACAACTTGCAACAACCAAAACGCAGTGAAAATTTCAAAACGGAAAATCATTTTTTCTCACTCTCAATCTATAAATAGGGTGCATACCTCTTCATTTTTCTCAAGCTTGAAAAGCCAGAAAATCCCTGCTGAAAACTTTCCAATACTCATCTTCAACCTTCAACCGAACTACTTCGATCAATTCCAAATTCACCATTCTTCATCACTCTTCTTCCATTTCCTTCAAATTCTTTCCCATTTCAAAGCAAGCTGGAGCTAGAGCAGTAGAAGAGAGAAGAAGAAAGTTTTAATTGACATTTACCTCGACTTTGAAGGTAGTTTGGAGTGAATTTCTCTTTTCCGCTTCGTTTCCGTTGTCGATCATTCTTGAAATTGTTGGTTGCATCATGTGAAACTTTTCATTTCGATCAATTTCGTATACCTTTCAAGCTCCGCCGCTGCCGGATTGAGCTCCAACATCACGGAGAAAGTGATGGCATTGAGAGCTTCAACGTGAAGCTTCACAAGAAAGATGGTCATTCTGTTTGTTTTTCTTTCTTTTCAATTTTGTTTTTTTTATTTCAGTTTTTCTTTCTTTTTTTTTTTTATTATTTCTCTTAAGAACCGGGCCGTGTGGGCCTTTCCTTTTTTTTTCTTTTTGTTACTAGTTTATATTTTAAATAGTATTCTTGTAGAAAAATCTTGAAAAATTATTTGAAAAAATATTTTAATTTGGATTAATTGTTGGTTTGTTTTGGATCCTAAATTTTGATAAAATTTCATCAATATCAATGGACTTTGGGTGTCGATTTTATCCACCAAGAGAGGTGATTGATATTGATGATGATTTAATCGATTTAAGATTCACATTGAAACTTCTTTTCATTTTAATTTTGTTTCTTCTTCTTTTTATTTTTGATCGATGAAATCTATGGATCATAGATTGTTGATTATCAAGGTTTTTTAATCTTCATTATTTCAAATCTATGGACGAATAATCATTAAGATAATTCTCCGTACTTTGGAATAGTGATAGATTACCTTTGATTAATTGATAAAAATCTTGATTATGATGAGATCATTACCTCTTTTCTTTTTGTGTGGCATGTTTTAGGAGAGTGATTTATATATCATTTCTCTAACATGTATTAACACTAACATTTTATTGACCGGCCTCAGATAGTCGTGGTTTCTACATAAACCCGATTACGATTGCTTAACATAGCGCTAAATTGTCCCTTAATCGGAAAATGATCATTCGTGGCTCAAACTTACGTTTAAAAGTCCAAGTATGTTTAGTTGCTTGTCTTAACTCCAATACCTATGAAAATCATTGTTAGGAGGCTTTGATTCTATCAATCCTCTAATGAATTTTCATTAATCTTGGTCTAAGTGCAAGAATTAATCATCATTGATCATATGTTCTAACCACTAACCACTAATTCACTAACAATATCCTTGTTTAATTTTGTTTATATTCTCTTCTTACTCTTTATTTTTTACTTTTATGCTTCCATTTTATCATTACATACCATATCTTTGTTTATGTTTATGTCATTTTTTCTTTTGTCCACTTGGACCATACTTTGTTCAAAACACTAATAAAGGATAAAACATCTAAAAAATTTGGTGCTATTAATTTTGTGGTTATACTCTTGGACCATTCTTAGACCTTGGACTTCATGGACATTTTGGACTTAGGATTAGGACTTTCTTCCCTATGCTTGGAGAATTTTGAATCTTAGCCTTTATTTGGCTAGATCACTGGCTTATACTTTAAATCGGATGGAATTCTTTTTGCTTGCTTTGGAGTGTGCTACAAGTCGGTTAGATCTTTCTTACCTCTAGCTCTTATTTTGTTTTTCAGGATAGTCACTTCATCTCCTCCCCTTCTTAAATTTTCAAAACTTTCTCCCTCTTTCAAAACCTTCTTGGTTTCAAACTTCAAAACCGCTTTCGCAATAAAACCTTGACTTTCGTCAAGTGATTTTTTAAACTTTGTTTTTTTCTTTTTCTTAATAAAAGTCAATCAATGTTAATCATGTTTTGACCAATTTCAAAAGACATAAAAAATACAAAAACTCATCAACTCTTTTTGTGCCTTTATGCACTTTTTCACTTTAAAACTTTTCATAAAGTTTAGACATGATTCATTTCTATAGTTGAGATGTAAATCTCCTATTCCCCATATTATTAAGACTTTGACATTTTCCACGTTGATGTTGAGTGATAGTCTTGTTGATAATCCAAGCAAATCCTCCATCTTTATGTGACGCAAATGTTGTTTTAATACTCGTGGGTGGATAGTTGCAGTTTTCTCCTTGAAATGACGACTTGTCTGAACATCTAAAATCAATCAAAACCAACAAAGTTTTGTCATTTGTACCACGAACTACGGGGTTTTGATTCCATATTGCACTTTATGGGTACGTAGGCATGAGACGATAAGTCTCTCCAAACACAAAAATATAAAAAATAATTCTCTTCTCATCTCCCCAATCTCTTTTTAAACAAACCACTTTCAAACCAAAAAGCGTAAATATTTCAAAGGGCTCCTATAGAGTACTATAGACGTTTTGGGTGCTAACACCTTCCCATTGCGTAACCAACCCCCTTACCCCGATCTCTATCTCGTGTTCTTATTTTAGAACTCTTTGGTTTTGTTCGCTCTTTTTCCTTTCCTTTATTTGGATAAAAATAAAAGTGCGGTGGCGACTCTTGTTTTCTTTGAGTTAAGTTAGTCAGTAACTTATACTCACGATTTTTACCGCTACAGTATCCAATCAATGTCAAGGGCTCCAAAACAGCACACACACCAATTGCAACTATTGACAGCCACCACTTCAACCATTCACCTAAACTTCTCAAACAGCTTGGGCAGCCCCACCATAATTTCCAACAGCAAGTCTTTAAATCAACAAAAATATCAAAGATAGACCTAGCATAACTATACTAAGCTGGACTGGTTCAAGGTCAAGCTCACAAATGAAAGGTATTAAACAGACTACGCTAAACAATAAACCACTAAACCAAGGCCTCTTATGCTGCTAATTCTTCCTTCAAAACAGTTTGGTGATCAATCCAACATAATAGTGTTTAAGGCATAGATTCATCAAGTATTTAGCATCAGTCAAGGTGTAGAAACTTAGCAAAGTTCTGATGGGAAACCAAATTGATCAATCTAATAAAACTTGGACAGCGGGAAAAGCAACAGTATAAAGGGTCTACCTATTACAATCATCATATCCTAACATTAAATAGATCTAAAAGAAACATCTCATTCTTTACTTCATCATAACAGCAGAGAAACTCACTAAAATCTACACTCAAACTAACCTATGTCAGCAAAGACATCACTAGCTGGTAGTAGCAGGACCAACCAAATTCAAACCAATAAGTTCAAACAGATCAAGGTCTAAATGCCAAATGGATTGATTGCCTATAAATTCCTCAGGACTACACTGTCAGCCAGAGATTCACAATATGAGAATTCTTGACAAGAAGTAAAGATTTATGATGCCAAACATTAGCTCATGGCAGAATTCAAACCTAACTAATGAAGCAAACATGGCAAGGGTATTCACACCACATTTGTATGCTTGAAAACAAACTGATCACCAAATAAGAGAGACTTGCTTACAACTAGGGGTATTAATGCAAAAGCTGCTCAAGCCTAAACACTGGACATAGGTTGGCAAACTCCACTCTCAAAACAGTTCTGAACAGCACATGATCAAGAAAATAAAGTCACCACATTAATTCTCAAAGCTCCATACATTTCCAACAGCCTATAACACAATCTGAGGTCCAATTAAAATGGTTCTAAACAAAAAGGTGGTTAACTTGAGGATAAGCCAAATAACAATATCCCGACAGCAAAACTAGACAGCGTGTAGAGTGCCAAACAAAACTGCACTAAGTCATCAATGCTTGAAATTCAACCCTGGCTTGAATTCAACTAGACACACAATGATATCACTCTCCTCCATAAATTCAACACAAGCAGAAAAAAGTCCTACTGAGTTCGATCATCCTAGCCTCACCTAGCCCACTAACCTATTCACTAATGGTTAACAGCAACAAAATCTCCATCAAGAACCAAACTCAACTAAACAGCCAACCAGCATAAACCTTCCTCAAAGCTCTAACCAAAACTGAGGCACACAACAGAAAGTAAGGTATTGCTAAAACCAGGAACTAAACATACCCCCTAAAGACTATCCAGCTGGTTTGAGTTGAACAAACTCAACTCAAAAACAAACGACAACTCAAACTGTGGACTTAACATCAAAAAGCCTAATTCACTCAAACCAATCAAAACCTATGAGGCAGCCACTAAACTGTCATCACTATGCCACAACACAATGAGCCATCCATTCTACACATCTCAAACATGAGTTGTCAGGTCTAACACAACCTCTAACAGCAGCTCTAAACATGGTCTTAATCTTACCCAAAACCCAGCCACACAATAAGTGGAACAAAATCCTCTGTGCCAAAATGAACTGGCAGCAAACAAAGGCCTTACATAACAATGCTAGAAACTTATCCTCATCATGCATTCAACAAATAAGTCAAGCAACCTTGCTTGAAACAGAAACCAATACCAATCATTGGCACAACAGGCATGAGCTAGCGAACTCAGCCTCTAGAAACACTTAAGATCAAGATTTAACATGGTTGGAAATGATAGGTCATAGCAGCATGATATAGCAGTTACTTATGAATTGGAAACAACCCTAACATAGGAATCTGATTCAAACAGCTACAGCCACATGTTTTGGTACTTCAATGCCAAAACCCACAAATATAACCTTAAACGATGAACTAAAAGCCCAATGCAAACCATCATGAATTGGCAAGCTCATATTCTAGACAGCTCTAGCAGTACTATTGTGAATCCTAGCATGACTAGGCTAATTATCCAGACATCAGTCCAAAGCTTCACTCAAATGAGAACTTACAAGTTCAAGATATGTAGCTGTTTGGTTATTACCACGCCAATCACAAACACCAATTCATAAACTGCATCACATGGAAGTTAGCTCTAAAAAAACAAAACACAAACAAATTATGCTTAAAACCAGCTAGAAACAACAATAGGAACAAGTTGTCAAACTCCCTTTTCATCACAGTTTGGCAGCTATGATCAAGAACTTAAAGTAACAATAACAATCATCAACAATATCATACCTTTCATCAGCCCAGTACCAACATGATCCTATTTCCCTAATGACAGTTATACAAAAACAACTAGCAACAACCTTGATAAAAATCTACACCAGCTACCAAACTTGACAACAAAGTTGTGACCTTTAACATGAAAAAGTTCAAAACAGTCCACAACCAAAACACATCTCACAGGATGTTAAATCCACATGATGGCAAGCATAGACACTAGAAACACTAAACATGGCTCAAACAAGAACAGAGGCAAACATGACATGATAGTGTCAAGCCAATAAGCACACTCAACATACATTTCTCATGGAAACAGTTTGCAAACAAGTTAAACACAACAGAACTTATACAGTCAAGGTCACAAATTTGTCATCACAATACACCTCAATATTTCAAATGAAAGTTAACCAATTCCAAGAACACATTCAAGCTCAAACATGTTTTAATGATGTTGATGCAATAAAATAGAGGGTTTAGAAACACTTACCTCTTGCAAACTCCTCACAGCAAGCTAGCAGCAAGTTATCCCCTTCTTGAGCAAACTCTGATGTTTCTCCCCCCTCTTGATGCAACAGTTGATTCTTAGAGCAGTTCAAGAGAAGAGTCAACAGCTCCTCCTTTTGCAAACAATTTCAAAGTGGTGTTGAGGTGATAAAGTGTTTGAAAAATGGTGAGGAAATCAGTGAGATTCGAGGGAATTCTCAGAGAAACACAAAATGCAAAATCTGATTTCTCTCTCAAATGGTAGCTAGGGTTTTGCCCAACTGCTAGTTAGCTTAAATAGCATATGGAGAATGTGAAAATGGGAGTTTAACAGTGGTAAAAGATAAATGGTGCCGATCTGATATGTTCATGGTTCTTGGGATCAAATGGTGAAGGGAAGCACAGTACATGAACATACTGGCTTTCTTGTTGTTTTTTGGAGTGGAGGGAACAAGATGGGTGGTCTGCACAGTGGGCAAAATGAGGGTGGCTGGTCTCCTTCTTTTTAGGGCAAGAAAGTGCACAAATGGTACAAGCTTTGTTCCTCTTGTTATGGCAATGCTTTGGTACACAAAAGATGCATCAGAAGTGTACATCAATCGTGTGGCATGCTACAAGGAGTAAAGGTCCAAATGCTTCATGAATGGCACTTTGCAACAGCTCCAAGAGGCTCACTTCAAACCACCATAAGTGAATAAATACTCAAGCAAATGATATGATGTTTAAACAAGAAATGAAGATTGCATATCCATGAACAACTTTCATGTTGATGAAAGTCCCATTTGATCATTGGAAGGGCACTAAAATTGGGGTTGAAAAGTATGTCATTCAAGCTGCTCACAAATAACTTAGAAAAAATTCTAAGTATGGATTTTGCCTTATTTTTCCTTAACTTTGCACATCCATAACTTGAGCTTCTCAAATCCAATGGAGGACTTCTTGTACTCTTTGGAAAGCTTGGAACACACTCTACAACTTTCATTTGAGACAAAGTTTCATTTGACATCAAGAAGGTGATGAAAATTGGCTTGCAAAGTGGTGCAAAAATCTGTTCAAACTTAACAGTTTTGAAATCATTGAAATCCCCAACTTTGATTGATCATAACTTGAGCTCCAAATATCATATGACTATGAATTGGTACTCAAAAGAAATCTTGAGATACAAGGAACAACTTTGATTTTGGCCAAAAGTTAATTTGAAACCTTTATCATGAATAAAAATGGCCTTGAAGATGGCTGTTCCAAACTTAAAACTTTCCAAAAATGGAAAGTTTCTAAAACCCTAATTCCAAAAATGGCAACTTTCAACAAACCTCTTGATTTTTCATGATTTCCTTGACTTTTCTTGATCAAATTCCATCCATTGGTCATATTGAAATTAAGGATCATGATCTTGACTTCAAAAAGTCAGGAGTTGACTTTTTCCCTGCATAGTTGACTTTTCTCCAAATTTCCCGATTTTCAATCAATTGATCAATTGGAGCTCTTCTGATTAAAATTTATGATCGATCTCTCATCCTCAAACACCTTAGGACATGTGGAGGGCCATGGAAACAAGTTTTCTTCAAGAAACAAGTTTTATCCTGATTAAAATTGAAACCCTAATTCCAACCCATTTGGCCTGGGCATTGTGCAGATGAACTGAGTAACCATTCCACTCCTCCACGACCTATGAAGTATTCAACAAACTTCTACCTCATGTTCACACCAGTGATAAGACCTTATGGACCCCTTGACAACATTCTGATGGTTTGTACAAGTGCCTTTGTTTGAGCTTGAATCTAATAAAGACTCCCCTATTGGATGACACAAACAAACACTTGATCCCCTGCCAGAACTATGCTATGCAAATGCATGATGCTGAAATGCAATAAAACATAAGCCAAAGATAAGAAAAGAGGTTGGTCAAATTTTAGGGTACAACACTAGGCATCTTCTTGGAGAAAACGTAGCGACTTCTTGGGAAAAGTACACCAACTTCCTGTGGAAAGTACATCAGCTTCCCTAGGGAAGGTAACTGGAATTCTTGGGGAAAATATGGCAATCTCCTGGGGAACATTTCCTGAGGAAAGCATGGCAACTTTAGTGCGGAAAAGATGATTCCACTGGGAGTGGGTCCTCAAATAAAATGTATCACTTGGAAGATACTGGTATGACCTCTGCAGTCTTGAAAATCATTGGAGATTACCAGATCAGTCCAAAATGTTGTCAGCTTATAGTCTCGCTGGGGACTGGTGCTGAGGCAATGGTTCATAATTGTTTCTGCAACAATGGGACTTATTGGGGAATGAAGACCGCCTGGAGTAAGATTCATCGGGTGCATGAAGAAGGTTGTGAAACATGCTAGTTTTGATCTTAATGGACTTTGTAGTAGTCGCCATTTTGAAAAACATAATGCCCTAGAGTACCTGCTTTATGAGAGAGTCATCTCGAGAGGATTTTGTAGAGAAAATAGAGCCTAATTTCCCCACTGTTTTCAAACTCTTGGAGAGATTTGTCGGATCTCGACGTGATAGGTCCGGATCGACAATGTTATGACTGGGTCCTCCAGAAATAGCAGTCAGACTTGCATCAGTAAACGACTTGGAAACCACCTGCCCCTATTTAGCAGGATCTTCGAGTTCCATTGGCAACGTCTATATGTAAGTTTCTAAGATATCAGGCAAAATTAACACGCATGAAATGCTAATCCTGAAATTATTAATGCACATATATATATTTGTCTTGAAGTTGTTTTTTGTTTTGAAAAAAGATATCACAATAACTTGTGACCGAAATCACTAGTTAGGATATGAATTTAATTTATGATGCCAACGTTAAATTGAGCATAGCTCGTAGGAGTCAGGAAACACTATCTTGTCGAGTATGCTTTCAAAATAGATCCTACTTCAATTAGGTCTTTTAAAGGTTGTATCGTGGCTTCGTTCATGGTTTATGAAACAAAGGATAAAGGCTCAAAGTTATTTGTACCCACCCATTCTTCGTGATGTTCTCCAATCCTATATTCAGTTAATTGTATATGAGCACTCATCTCTCAATCGGATTTGATATGGTCGAGGAACCATTAAGGCTTTGGACATGATAATTATTCACCTATTTTCTTTTGGTGTTTGGCCACACGACTTTGTTCTCTATTGAGGATTCTTTATTGTAATCCTTTGTTTTTTTTCTTTTGCCTGGATGGAGTCTTTTGAATTTGACCTCGGGGTCCAGCGGGGTGCCCCAGTTTTGCCTAAGTCTCCTTTATAGGTTTTGACTTAGCGGGCTCTTTTTCATTCATTATTTTCCGCATAAGTCGTGTGACTCTTTTGAAGGCTTGTGACTGCCCCACTCTTTAAGTAGTCGAGGGATAGTCATTGACTTCTAACTTCTTAATATGTTAAGGATAGATTCTCGAAGGTCCGCTCCTTCTTTTTGAGAGTCTGAACGCTCGATCGGTTTGACTGAAAAACTACTCTGCCTCAGGTTAAAGTTGAGGGTTTTTTATTTGGAAAAAGAAACTCCTACTTCAAGGCTCAAAAGGGGTTAAAGAGGGATTGTCTTCCTTATATCTCCAGTGTTTAGGATTTGAAACAATGTCTTACATCATCAGCTGGGTTTCATTCAAAAGCATACGCCAAGAGATCTAGCGTTTTTAGCTCATCATCCTCCTCCCAATTCTCTATCACAGTAAGAGATTGGGTAAAGTTGGCATTATAGATTATAAAAAATATTTTTGTGAGTGAATACGAATGAATTTCTTCAAGACAAACATATTTATTGCATTAATTATTCAAAACAAACAAATTCGTACATGCTAATTATGCTTTTATAATCAAAGAAATAAAATACATATAAATAAAAAAAATAAACTGTCTGACAAGTCTATCTAAAGGTGTTTATGAAGTCCTTGTATTCAAGGTCGACACAGTAGTAGCGGTTTCCTCTGGCGGAGCCTCATTGAAACAAGGAGTATGAGTACGATCACTGCGAGTCATCTTGCTTTCCCCAGCTATATATGTCACATCCTCATTGTCAGTCTTCAAAGCTTCCTTCGGGGTGATCTTCATAGATTCTTTGTCATTCATGGTCACATCATCTTGAGGATCACTGCAATGAAATGGACTAGGCTTCAGAATAATTATCGACTTTGGCTGATTCGCTGTAGGAGTAATTGGCTTAGATATGTTGAGAACAGGCTTTGCAAAGCTTGATCTTGGAAAATAGAAAACCCTGCGAGAAGTCCTGATCTGAGAAGCATCAGATATATCATCAATAGCATTAACAACCCTATGATTTGGTAGAAGGTTATTCCTGACATTCGGCTGAGGATCATCAAAAGACAGGATCTTCTTTTCCATTAATTCCCCGACAATGGACTTGAGAGCGTAACAGTTTTCTAAATCATGGCTAGGCGCACCCTCATGAAATAAACAATGAGCGGTGGCATTGTAATTGGCAGGTAAAGTATCTGAAGGTGGACCCACAACTCTAGTGGTAATCATACCTTGTTGCACTAATGATTGGTACAACTCGATAAAAGTCATCGGAATCGGAGGACACGGCTTGTACTATCCCCTATTCGGACCATTCTGATGAGGTGTTTGATTCTGCGGATGTTGATAGGCAGGAGCGTTGGGTGCTCGTCGATAGTTGGCAAGAGCTTGTGCAGGCTGATAGACAGGAGCCGGTTGCACCGTTTGATAAGTAGGAACTTGCTGATTGAAGGTAGATGTAACAACAGTCACATATGGTTGTTGAGCATACTGAACAGGATAACTTGGTTATTGAACATAATTCTGCTGATGTTGCCAAGGTTGATGAGTAGCCATTTTACAGTTATACCTGCTCGACTGACTCCTTGGGCGTGTAGCTCTTTTATGATGGTCGAAGCTCGGAGTTTTGAACTTTGAAGGACTGACTTGTTGAACTGGTTGAGCAATAGTAGGAGGCACCAAGCCGGGTTGAAGATCATAAAGAGGTACATTCGCAACAGTAACAGCTGGTTGAGGATCCCCAATATCACCAGTAATCTCAGAGGCAACAGTGTGTTGAGTATCCATCTTTGCATTCATAACTTGTAGCATCTCCATAATCTTCCCCACACTTCCTCGAAGATCTTCGAGTTGATTTTGTTATGCCATCTTTTTCCGAGCTCGAGCTCTGGTGTTGTTCTGATGCAGAGGACTCAGGGTGACAAAACTGGAAGGCGAGAGAACCGAGAAAGAGAAACCGGAGGGGGGGAATGCAATGCAAAAATATGATATTAATTCCATGCAATGGTTTCAAGGATTTCAACGGTCGGTTGCAATTATTTTCTTTTAGGAAAGCCGGAAAAGATTTTAGACTTTAAAATGTAAGACTTTTTGAATTTGCAAAGGACTGTTGAATTCCTTGAAACTAGGAATGATATGATGCTTTATGGATGCAATGCACAAACACACAAAAGCACACCAAGGTCCTAGGTTAGAGCGACAATGAACGGAGCCAAGGTTTACCCATACCAAAAGGTATGTACTATGGGTTAATTGTACCTGCAGAACAAGGGTTCTAAAGAGATGCCCAAAGTCATCAGTCCATATTTCGGATATTATCAATTTCCCCGACTAACTCGATGGTTAATAATATTCTCAAGAGAACCTCTTTTGAGTGTAGTATCGCATAGCAACTATTTCGGGAATACTCCCTCATAGTCCTCGCACTATGTCCTAAATAAAGCCTAAGTGGTGTTAGGTAACTACGGTCCCCAGTATTACAGACTTCACTCGAAAATAATGAATGTTTTCACGATTACTCATTCAACAATACTAGTTTTCAAGAGGGCCTCAAATGAGCGGTGATTCTCAAGTCAACTTGGTCGGGATTCAACTCCCTATAAGCCTCGTTGAATATATCACCTTCCAATAATAATTGCACTCAAGTCCGGGTGTAGGAATTATCTCACAACAATGATGAAGGTGGGAAAAACACTTAGAAGGGGGGTTGAATAAGGGTTTTGAAATAATTATGGCAATAAAAACGACACATAATTTTTATCCTGGTTCGTTGAACTCAAGTAATCCAGTCCACCCTACCAAGGTGATTTGCCTTTCTCAACAAGGACTTAATCCACTATATTCAAACAGATTACAGTGTCAACCACTAAGAACAATTGTCTTAGTCTTCTCAAGAAATCCTGACCACAACTTGGTCTTCTTAAGGAACCTTTTACAAATAAAATATAAACTAACAAGTGTTTAAGATGCTTCTAAAAAGCTATATCACAACTATGATTTTTACACTTAGATTAAGAATGAATAAAAACTATTCAGCTTATGAAATATATTGTATGAGAGCTTGAGAGTAGTTTTCAATTTGATTTCTCAATAATTCGTCAACTTTGAAATGTTGTTGAAGACATCCTTTTATAGAGCAGAAAGTCCAATGCTTGAAGACTGTGCATAGCAGATTAGCTGTAGCCTTTTTGTCTTCTATTGACTTTAGCTTTCCCAGAAGAGGAGTGTTCAGACAAATCCCTTTTGTCTGATTTCCTGTGCCATACATGAATAAGGAAAGAGTCGTTTGGAATATGCCAACGGATATATCTTTGAATAATGTCTTCTTCAACAAGCTTCTGTCTCAAAGTTATCAACATCAGAGTTTTGAAGTGATCAGAGTTTGATGGTATCAGAGTCTTGATGTTATCAGAGTTTTGAAGCCAATGTGCTTCAGCGTGAATATCAATCAGAGCAGAGTTTGAATAACATAACCTTTGTACTTGCAGCGAAAAGTACTTTCAGAGTCTTCTTGAAACAATGCTTGAAACTCTTCATACAAATTCTTCAGCTACGCTTCAGAGTCTTCTGCAGCTTCTACTTCAGAGCCTCTTCTGGCAGCGCTCAGAGTCTTCTGATGACTTGCTTCTGATGCTTTAGAGCTTTGCGTAGAGTAATGTTCAGATGCATTTTTGCTTCCATAAGAATATTTATTTTAATATCTGAAACAAAAACACTTGAACAAAATTAGAGTATATATTTTCTTAATACAAAATTTCATTAGTGTTATCATCAAAACATAGAGATATATTAAACACCAATCTGTGTTCTAACAATCTCCCCCTTTTTTATGATGATAAAAACATAGGAAATTTTGTTCAATAAAAGGATAAGTATATAACTCCCCCTGAGATAAGAATCTCCCCCTGAAATGAATACTCTAATAGAAGAAAATACTTCCCTTTTTGCATGATTATACTTTTCAGATTAAGAGCCTGGTTAGAATCCTGGTTAGAATATACTTTCCAGAATCAGATCTTGATTTACTTTCCAGAATCATAGCTTGATTTACTTTCCATAATCAGAGTCTGGTAATCAGAACCTGGTTTGAATTAAGGTCTGGTTTGGGGATTCTCAGGGTAACTTCAATGAATTTTGTCAGATGATACGTTATAGTTCTGAAAGACTAAAATTCAATGTTAGTTATAATTTATTATGTTTAAATTCCATTTTAGTAACTGTTTATTTTTGAACAATCAGAATTTCTTTTTCTCCCCCTTTTTGTCATAATAAAAAAGAAACCTGTAAAAACAAATAAAGGATAACAGAAGAAAATAATATAAAAACAGATAAGGAAACAACCAACTTCATTGATAAATAAAATCCAGAAAACATTCAGATAAACAGCAAAACAACATCAACAAGAAAAACAACAAACAGGTGCACAAACATGACAGGAAAACAACTAAGGTTGGCGAGAGGCTATCATCTTCAGAAGGTTTGTAATCTCAGAAGTAGATTCCTCTTCTCTAGTCATCCAAGTTTTAATCTCATCTGTGGTTTGTTCTTGCTTGACCATCCATGTTCTGATCTCTTTGTTGCTGGCTTCTAGTTGAGCAAACGTTTCTTCTAAATCTAGATTTTTTGTCTTGATTTCAGAAGAAGCAGGAACAAATCCAGATGCAGGAGTTGGAGCACTATCAATGACCATAGCAGATGTAGATGCATTTTCTTGAATCACAAAATTAGATGCTTGTTCCAGAATCGTCAGAGCTAACTGATTATATACCAAAGTTTTTTCATGTGCATATTCTTCTGTCAGAACTTTTGTAGGAGCAGATTCTTCAGCAATCACAGAATTAACAGATTCTTCAGAAGATGAATTTTCCAGAAGAAGGGTTGGCGTTCTGGTAACATTCTAGAGAGTCTATATGACAGCTTCAGCAAATCTGATCTTCACATCATCAGAGCAAACGTTCTTTAGATTTGAAGCAACAGTGTTGAATCTGGATATGAAACTATTCCAAATAGAATCAGAGTCATATGGATTGATGCTTCTGAGGTATTTTTCCTTAACAACATCTAAATTCATCTTTATTTCATTTTCAAAATTAGCAATCAAACCATCAACATTCAGCCTAGGTTTAGGTTTCAAGTAGGCTTCCAGAGGTGATGTTTTGGGTTGTTCTGGTGGCGGTGGTATTGTAAAGGTTGGGATAATGAACATAGGACGAGAGAAAGATGAAAAAGATGTTTGGCCAGATGATTCAGTGATAGCTTGACGTTTTGGATAAAAGTTTTTAAGTTTGAGTCCAGAGGGAAGGTCATCAGATGGAAAAGGTTTTAATGAAGCAAAAAAAAAAACAAAAGCAGATGATCTTGGTTTTGGTTTTGGAGTGGTTTGAGAAAGGATAGATTCAGATGGAATGAATACATCTGGTTGTTTTGGTTCATAGCCACGGAGTGAGGGGGTGAGTTTACTTCTGGGGGTAAATCAGATTCAGTAGAATCAGATGATGCAGAAGAGTGACAAGATGTGGAAGAGACGTCAAACAGAATTTTCAGGGGTTGTACATCAAGAACATCCAGGTATAAATGATTCAGAAGTTTGATGTTGTTCTGGTTGAGGATCAGAGGGAGTGGGTTTTTCTGGTTGTGGTTCAGAAGTTTGTTTTTGGTGAGGGAATTTCAGAGGGTTGTTTGTCATATGGGTGTGGGTTAGGTGCAGAAGGTTGTTTTGGTTTAGGAGTAGGAGGAACAGGTTCAGATGTTTCTGGTTCAGAAGGGATGGTTTCAGGTTCATGAGGAGGAGAAGGTGAGGGTGAAGGTATGGGTTCATAGATAGGAGGATCAAATGTTAGTACCTCTTTGACTGTTTCTAAGATAGAATCTAAACTGGCCTCAAGAGGGTTACCTTTTTGCTTCTTGACCCTCTTAGGTTTAACAAAAGCTGCTTCTCCAGAAGCTTTCCTCTTTGGTTTTGAAGATCCTTCTTCAGAAACTTTCCTATTCTTCCTGTGTCTATCTCCATAAAAATCTGGTTCAGGTTTGCCTACTTTTTGAATCAGATGTTCTGGTAGAGGAGTTCCATCTGCCAGACACGTTGCTATATACTTCAAAATAATTTCCCTTGGTTCATTAGCGTATAACATAGGAAAATCATCCACTAGTATCCTTCTTTTGCTGACCTCTTTAGAGTTTATCTGTTTTGGTGCAGAAGTGAGTTCTTCTACAACCTTCATCCTCTGAAGACTTTTCCCATTCAGAGGTTTGCCTACCATAAAAGCTAACTCTTCCTGTATTCTGGCTTCTATCAGATGTCCAACCAGACCATTCTCAGTCAGAATGTCTGAAATGAGTCTTCCCATTGGAATCCAATTCCTCATCTTCTGATGTTTAGTTCTGACTTCTTCCCTTGATTGTTTCACGTGAGTCCACAGATGATTGAAAAGTAGATAAGGCAGATCCACTTTTGTGCTCTGACTCAGACAGTACATGAAGTGCATCTGATCAATATTTACATAATCAGGAGAGTTTGAAGACTTCCTGTGATGTATGCATCCCATAAAGATCTTAGCCCAGATCCTGTAGTTTGGCTTCAGATCTTTCACTTTGTTAGAAGCTTCTCCAAATGAGCAAACTTCACTATAAACTTCTGTCATATCAACACGCCCAGCTGGCAGATTTGTAACACCATCAGTTTCTTCATAACATATGAGCTTCCTGATCAGATCCTCAGTTATGATGATTTCCTTACCCAGAACAGATGAAACAATGAACTTAGGGTATGTAGTTGCATGGATCCAAAATTCTTTCACCAGACATGGATAAACTGGTCCCATCAGCCTATCAAAGAACTTTGTCCAACTTTGAGCATCAACAATGGGACGAAGATCAAACCCATTTTCAGCAATTGGTTCAAAGTTCACAATAGATTCACACAATACTTCAAGTTTGTCAACTGGTGTGAGTAGGGTTCTAACTGGTTCCTTGAAAGCAACGTACAGTACCCATATTTGCATAAGAGACAACAACCATAGTTGATTGAAACTGAGCAGAAGTTGATGAAGAAGTAGCCATTGTTGTTCTTGAGAGAGATTTAGGGTTACAAATGGTTTTGGATTTGGGAGAGAGATGAAAGCAGTGAAACAGACAGAAATGCATACAAGAGTGTGAGAGAGTGAAAAATGTGAGAAGTGAAGTGTTGTGGAATTTATAGAAGAAATTAGGGCACACATAGAGTCACACATTCAGCACGTTTACACTTAGCATTTAATTGCATTTAATAAAAAGAATATAATTATTTCAAGCATTTAATGATTCTGACAATTTGGGGGAAAAACGAGAAACTCAATATTCAAAACAGTACCTCAAACGTCATTTCAGTAATGTGCACTCCACCTTTTCAGATTCAGAGTTACACGTGTTTGCTTGCATGTGCTTCTGAAACTTCTTTGAGAAATGAAACGTTAGCCAACATTCAGATCCTCCGAGGCTTGTTAGTTCAGATACACACAAATAAATAAACAAAGAAATTAACTGAAGTAATACTTCAGAGTTTAAGCATTTTGCATCTGAGTAAATTTTCTTCTGGATAGAAATCCATACTTATATTTTTCAGATTAAATTTAAACCTATCTTCAGCAAGGGGTTTAGTAAAGATATCAACCCATTGATGGTCTGTATCAACAAAGTTTAAGCTTAAAATTCCCTTCTGAATATAGTCTCTAATGAAGTGATGTTTAATTTCTATATGCTTAGCTTTAGAGTGTAAAATTGGATTTTTAGAAAAGCATATAGCAGAAGTATTATCACAGAAGATAGAAATGTTACTCTCATGAATCTGATAGTCTTCTAGTTGACTCTTCATCCAGAGCATCTGAGTGCTACAATCAGCAGCAGCAATGTATTCTGCTTTTGTTGTTGAAAGCGCAATTGTGGGTTGCTTCTTGCTGAACCAAGAGATCAGAGGACTTCCAAGAAACTAGCAGCTTCCAGAAGTACTCTTACGCTCTACTCTGTCTCCAGCATAGTCAGCACCACAAAATCCAACTAATTTATAGTCATCAGATTTTCTGTAACACAAACCCACATTAGTAGTACCTTTCAGATACCTTAGAATCCTCTTAACAACTATTAAGTGAGATTCTCTAGGATCTGATTGGAATCTGGCACACAGACAAACATTGAATAAAATATCAGGTCTAGAAGCAGTCAAATACAGAAGAGATCCAATCAGACCTCTGTAGAGATTTTGATCTACCTTCTTACTTACCTCTTCCTTTCCAAGAGTGCTTGTAGGATGCATTGGAGTTTTAGCCAACTTGCTTTCAGTCATATTAAACTTCTTCAGAATCTCCTTCACATACTTAGTCTGATGTATGTAGATGCCTTATGGAGTTTGATTGACTTGGATGCCCAGAAAGAATCTGAGTTCTCCCATCATGCTCATCTCGAATTTTGCCTGCATAGACTGAGCAAACTCCTTTCCAAGCGTAATATTGGTAGTTCCAAATATAATATCATCAACATAAATCTGACAGACTAACATGTCTTTCTTAATTGATTTATGAAAGAGAGTAGTGTCCACTTTTCCTCTGATAAAGTTCTTTTCCAGAAGGAAATTACTCAGCCTCTCATACCAAGCTCTGGGAGCTTGTTTTTAGCCATAGAGTGATTTCTTAAGTTTAAAAACATGTTCTGGAAATTTTTCATTTTCAAAACCAGGAGGATGATGAACATAAACTTCCTCTTCTATAAAACCATTTAAGAAGGCACTTTTAACATCCATCTGATACAGAGTGATGTTATTCTGTGCAGCAAAAGAAATAAGCAAACGAATAGATTCTAACCTTGCCACAGGAGCATATGTCTCTGTGTAATCTATACCTTCTTGCTGACTGTATCCTTGAGCCACCGACCTAGCCTTGTTTCTGATCACTTCTCCTTGCTCATTCAACTTGTTTCTGAAGACCCATTTAGTTCTAATGATGTTGAAACCTTGTGGTCTTGGAACCAGATCCCACACGTTATTTCTGGTGAATTGATTAAGCTCTTCTTGCATAGCAAGTATCCAATCATTATCGTTCAGAGCCTCATCAACAGAAGTTGGTTCAATGATAGACACCAACCCAAACAGCGACGTTCCAGATGATCTGAGAAATGACCTTGTTCTGATAGGGTCATCATTCTTTCCAATAATCATCTCCTTTGGGTGAGAGGCTTTGATTCTGGATGATCCTTTAACATTTGGTCCTTCAGAAATTGTCAAGCTATCCATATGAGCATCCAAGGGAGTAGCATCTGGCGTTGCTTCTGGTTCTTTTACTTGAGCCTTTTCTTCCTCTGAGTCTTCAGAGTCTGTGAGAATGACTTCTCTATCTGCAGAATTTTCAAGCTGCTCTGGCTTTTGATTGCCAAGCTTATCATCAAATCTGACATGAATTGATTCCTCTACAATCTGTGTCTCAGTATTATATACTCTGTAGCCTTTAGAGCTTTTAGAATATCCAAGCATGAAACACTTCTGTGCTTTAGAATCAAACTTGTTTAGATTCTCTTTAGTGTTCAACATAAAACATACACATCTAAAAGAATGGAAATAAGAAGTGTTGGGCTTTCTATTCCTCCATAGTTCATAAGGAGTCTTCTCCAGAAGAGGTCTAACTGACACTCTGTTCTAAATATAACAAGTTGTATTCACTGCTTCTGCCCAAAAATGTTTTGCCAGATTAGTCTCGTTGATCATGGTTCTGGCCATTTCTTGCAATGTTCTATTTTTCCTCTCTACAACTCCATTCTGTTGAGGAGTTCTAGGGCAGGAGAAATCATGTGCAATGCCATTTTCTTTAAAATATTTTTCAAAATATTTGTTTTCAAATTCACCACCATGATAACTTCTGACTTTAACAATTTTAAAATCTTTTTCGTTCTGGACTTGTTTGTAGAAGTCAATGAATTCAGAATGAGACTCATCCTTGTGTTTCAGGAATTTTACCCATGTCCATTTGTTGTAGTCATCAACAATGACTAATCCATACTTCTTGCCTCTGATGGATGCAGTATTCACTGGTCCAAACAGATCAATATGAAGCAGCTCTAATGGTCTTGAGGTTGAAACAACATTTTTTGTTTTGAAAGAAGATTTTGAAAATTTTCCTTTCTGACATGCTTCACAAAAAGCATCTGAGTTGAACTTCAACTGAGGAAGTCCTCTGACAAGATTGAGTTTATTAATCTGAGATATACGTCTCATACTAATATGCCCCAATCTTCTGTGCCAGACCCGTTGCTCTTCGTTAACAGACACAAGGCATTTTACATTCTGAACCTTAAGTTCTGAAAGATTGATTTTATAAATGGTGTTCTTCCTTTTTCCATTAAAGAGGATTGAGCCATCCTTTTGACTGACAACTTTACAACATTTTTGATTGAAGATTATGTCATAACCATTATCACTTAATTGACTTATGGACAATAGATTATGTGTTAATCCATCAACAAGTAACACATTATAAATGGAAGGGAGGTTACCATTACCTATAGTTCCAGAGCCAATTATCTTGCCCTTCTGGTTCCCTCCAAACTTCACATCACCTCCATATCTAAGCTCCAGGCTTTGGAACATAGACCTTCTTCCCGTCATATGACGCGAGCAGCCAGAGTCCAGGTACCAGGACTGATGTTTCAACTTTGTTGCTAAGGATGTCTGCAACAAAATAATTTTGTCCTTAGGTACCCATATTTTCTTGGGTCCTCTGGGGTTAGTAGGTTTGAAATCTTTCTGAATTTCTTTCCCTTAGACCTCAACTGATCATTCTCAGATGTAAGACAGCTTTGAAGCTTCTTTTATTTGAGTTTGATTTTGCTGTAGCTTTCCAGCATTTCAGATAAACTCTCAATAAGTTCTGCTTTAGAAAGTTCAAAAAACACCTCTTCAGAATCATATTCTGATTCAGATCCAGATGTTTCTGCATGGTCTTCCACATCAGCCATAAGTGCCATGTTTGCACATTCTTCTTCTGACTCTGATGAAGATTCAGATGCATCTGAATCATCCCAAGTTGCCATCAGAACTTTCTTTTTATTATCAGACTTCCTTCTTGGCTTCTCCTTCAGAAGTTTTGGGCATTCATTCTTATAGTGCCCAGGTTCCTTGCATTCATAGCAGACCACCTCTTTCTTTCCAGATCTTCTGTGTCCAGAAGACTCTTTACGTTGATCTGGTTTCTTGAAGTTTCTGAACTTCTTCTGTTTATGCTTCTAGAGTTTGTTGATCCTTCTGGACAGCAGGGACAATTCATCTTCTTCTTCAGAAGAAGATTCTTCATAACTTTCTTCTATAACCTGCAAAGCTTTGGCAGATTTGTTAGACTTTAAAGCAACAGACTTACCATTCTTCTGAGGTTCGTCTTCTTCTAGTTCAATCTCATGACTCAAGGAGCTGATCAGTTCCTCCAGCGTGATCTTGTTTAGATCCTTTGCAAGCTTCAGAGTTGTGACCATTGGTCTCCATCTGGTTGGCAAACTTCTGATGATCTTCTTGACATGATCAGCAGTGGAGTAACCCTTATCCAGAACTTTCAAGCCAGCTGTGAGAATCTGAAATCTAGAGAACATAGCTTCTACAAATTCAGATTCCTCCATTTTGAAGGCTTCATATTTCAGGATCAGCGCTAGAGCCTTGGTCTCCTTTACTTGGGAGTTCCCTTCATGAGTCATCTTCAAAGATTCAAACATACCAAATGTTGTTTCTCTGTTAGTAATTTTCTCATACTCAGTATGAGATATAGCATTTAGTAGAATGGTTCTTGCTTTATGATGATTCCTGAATTCTTTCTTCAGAGCTTCAATCATTGACTTTCTGTCAATCTTTTTGCCATCCCCATCAGTGGGGTGAACATAACCATCAATGACTAAATCCCAAAGGTCAGCATCATATCCTAGAAAGAAGCTTTCAATTCTATCTTTCCAGTAGTCAAACTTCTCACCATCAAACATCGGAGGTTTAATGCTGATTCTATCTCTGTCCTCATATTTGTTGTTGGATGTTGAAGCTTTAGCCATAATGTATCAACCAAAATATATCAAGAGTTTTCCCACTGGATCTTTTCTCTTTCACGGTTAAGTGATAGCACAACAAAGCCGGAGCTCTGATACCAACTGAAGGTGGGAAAAACACTTAGAAGAGGGGTTGAATAAGGGTTTTGAAATAATTATAGCAATAAAAATAACACAGAATTTTTATCCTGGTTCGTTGAACTCAACTAATCCAGTCCACTATACCAAGGTGATTTTTCTTTCTCAACAAGGACTTAATCCATTATATTCAAACAGATTACAGTGTCAACCACTAAGAACAACTGTCTTAGTCTTCTCAAGAAATCCTGACCACAACTTGGTCTTCTTAAGGAACCTTTTACAAATAAAATGTAAACTAACAAGTTTTTAAGATGCTTCTAAAAAGCTATATCACAACTGTGATTTTTACACTTAGATTAAGAACGAATAAAAACTATTCAGCTTGTGAAATATATTGTATGAGAGCTTAAGAGTAGTTTTCAATTTGATTTCTCAATAATTCGTCAACTTTGAAATGTTGTTGAAGACATCCTTTTATAGAGCAGAAAGTCCAATGCTTGAAGACTGTGCATAGCAGATTAGCTGTAGCCTTTTTGTCTTCTATTGACTTTAGCTTTCCCAGAAGAGGAATGTTTAGACAAATCCCTTTTGTCTGATTTCCTGTGCCATACATGAATAAGGAAAGAGTCGTTTGGAATATGCCAACGGATATATCTTTGAATAATGTCTTCTTCAACAAGCTTATATCTAAAAGCTATCAACATCAGAGTCTTGAAGTGATCAGAGTTTGATGGTATCAGAGTCTTGACGTTATCAGAGTTTTGCAGCCAATGTGCTTCAGCATGAATATCAATCAGAGCAGAGTTTGAATAACAGAACCTCTGTACTTGCAGTGAAAAGTACTTTCATAGTCTTCTTGAAACAATGCTTGAAACTCTTCATACAAATTCTTCAACTACGCTTCAGAGTCTTCTGCAGCTTCTGCTTCAGAGTCTCTTCTGGCAGCGCTCAGAGTCTTCTGATGACTTGCTTCTGATGCTTTAGAGCTTTGCGTAGAGTAATGTTTAGATGCATTTTTTCTTCCATAAGAATATTTATTTTAATATCTGAAACAAAAATACTTGAACAAAATTAGAGTATATATTTTCTTAATACAAAATTTCATTAGTGTTATCATCAAAACATAGAAATATATTAAACACCAATCTGTGTTCTAACAAATGATACAACCCTAAGCAAGGTACATCAAATATATACAAGCAAATAATAAAGCAAATAGCAAGCATAAAACAAGATAGGGATAACCCTCAAAGGATAAAGTAAGTTTCCCCAGTGAAGTAGCCATTTTTTGTTGCGATGAGAATAGGATATCAAATTATTAATTAATTTGAATCACAAATCTTAGATTCATAATTGGTCTTTGATTTGTCCGAGGGAAAGTTTAAAGAAAGGAAAAACCTATTTTGCATCGTAAACACAGTGCGGGGAAAGATCTAGGTTTCGGGGGTTTGTTAAGCTTAGGGAAGGTATTAGCATCCTAAAATTCTATAGTACTCTATAGGAACCTCTAGTTTTTAAATGCTGTTATTGCTAAAATTATCTGCTTAAGGGATATGCTAAGGGTTATAGGTTAAAGAAAAAAAGACCTAAGGGTTAGTCCTAAGTTTACTCGCCAACACTCGCATCTTGTGCCTACGTATCATGGGTACGGGATGAAATCAGAGTAATAGTAGTTCCCCTCGAAAGGGAGGTAAGAAACTTCTTGACTGTGGTCAAGGTTTTAAGGGGAATAAGCGTTCATATGGAAGCGCTTATGTGGAGTGCGGCGACTCCTATTTCTACGTTGTAAAGTTTGAATTGAAAAAAGGGTAAGATAGGTATTCCACGGCGAGAAACCTAATATGGAGTGCGGCGACTCCTTATCCTGATGCTAGGTTAAAAGGGAGAACCTGTCCACGGCGGGACACCTAAGTAATTAGGGTTTGAAAGGTGAAAGAGTCAAGGATAAAGACTATTGACGCGGTGGTCAAACGGCTAGACCTATCCTTCGGAGGGGATATCACAGTAAATAATATAAACAGTGAAAAATTAATAAGCAATGAAGATATAATGATATAGTATACACATGATAATGATGGGGTAAGAACGGCAACGGTAACGTTAGATAATGTACGAGGATAAAAATAGATACAAAAAAAAGAAAGGTTAGTACACAAGTTCATGGATAAATGGGAATGATATTAGGAACGAAGGATGAAAATTAGACAAACATTAGAATTAATCGAAATATGGTTTTGGGGTGTTGTTGAGAAGAAGGCTTGAATTACCATTAAATTGAAAAGGATGTTAGCAATTAAAAAAAGAGATTAGCATTTTAATAATAATAAAATGTTAGAATTAAAAGCTAAAAAAATGAGTTAGAACTTTAAATTTAAAAAAGAGGTATTTTGAGTTTTAATTTTAAAAAAAAGGTGTTTGGATTATAAAAAAAATTTAGAATTTAAAAATAAAGAAAGTTAGAGTTTTTTTTTTAAAAAAAGGGGTTAAACGTTAATTTTAATATTAGCAAAGAAATAAAAGTTAATTAAAAATTCTTAAAAAGCTGTTAGAAAAAAACAATAAAAAGAGGTAAAGATAAAGCATTGGGTCGGGCTGGGTGATGAATCCCCAGACCTGACCCGTCTGTTAGAGTACAAAAGGATGCAAAAAAAAAATTTAGGGTTTTTAGAAAACCCATTTTCTGGCCGCGGCGGACCCTCTTGTTGCATTTTCTTTTCTTTCTTTCTCTCTGTCTCATGGCTTTGCATGTATTTCTTCTTCTTATTACTTCTTCTTCTTTGTTCTTTCTCCTCAGTTCTCTTGGAAAAAAAAAATCAAAAGAACAAACATGAGTTAGTTCGAGGTGATTCTTACGAATGATTGTGTTTTCTTGATGGTTTCCGTCGCTGGTATGAACGGTGAGGGTGGTGATTGGTTGATGGCGGCCGATGATGGATGAACCTGAGGCCCGTTGGTTCATCGTGGTTCGTCGATGGTGATGATTCTTGATGATTTACGTCTGTGGTTGAATGATGATGATGAAGATCTGATAAACTTTTGTGTTGATGATTGTTCTTCTTTTGGGGTTTACGGTCGCCGGATTCTTGATGTTGTTCTTGATGAACTTTGGGTTTCAAAAATCTCGTCCCCCTCTCTCTGATCTTTGATGATGATTTTATATTATGTTTTGTTAATTTGTAGGCTTGGATCTTGTTACCATGTTTTTTACATTTTGATTTGTTTTGATTCTGTTTTGAAGCAGATGAATCTACGGATTTGTTTCTCGTTATTTTTGCCTTGAAAATCTGAGATTTGGTTTGCTGACCCTGATTTACCGAAAAATATGATTTTCTGTTTTGGAGCATAGGGATATGCGGATTTGTTGTTTTTTATCTGATGATTTGGATTCACGGTTTTTCCGGATTTCAGTTTGTTTTGCTATGAACGGGCTTTGGATTTTGTTCCTGATGTATATCTAGATTGGTTTTGGACCGTTGGATTTTTTTGTATGTCTGGATATGATTTGGTTATGTTGGATTTTTTATGACTTGTTTTGCTAAATAGAAAAATCATTTAAAATAAGCTCTTTTTCTCAAAAAATTTCTCTCTCTCTCTCTCTCTCGGAAGCTTTGAACAGAAATCTGTCGGGTTGCCGAGGTCGGAAAGTAGAGTCGGGAGCTGGCGACAGAATGTTTTGTTGCTCTCCCGACATACTCGATGATGATAATTTCCTGAGGGTGTCACAACAACTAATAACCATTTTTGATAAAAATTAATTAATCCCGTTGAATATATTTCTGACATTGTTGGATTTTCCGCAGGTTCGGAGATTCGAAGATTGAAGATCGGATATGAAGAATTAGATCGTTTATGACCAATTTAGGATTTTAGGCATTAATTTGTAATTTTGAACATGTTGTAAGTTCCCAGATATATTGTAATAAAAGTTGTACGGAAATTGAATAAGTTTATTCAATCTTTAATCAAATGAATTCTTATTTTCCGACTCTAATCCATCTGCATAAAACTTGACGCTTCAACATCCGAATTCGACAACTGAACGGCTTGCACAAATACTTGAAATTAAATTACATCCAACGTGATTTCTGAGTATAAACGGATCCCTTGCAAATTAATTCGTACTCGATAATAAAATCAGTGAATATGGCCTTGAACAGATTAATAGAGAAATCCAATTTAACGGCAAAACAAACTTTACTCTGCATTTAAATCCAAATTGTATCTTGAGTAACCTAGCATTGTAACCTGAATCGATTTGACTGATACTCGTGATCAAACCAACCGATATTTATTATGAATCCAATGCAAACCGAAATTCCGCTTTTCCTCTAAAAATTAGCTCGTAACTAGCATAGAAAAGATATGAAAGCGTCCACTTGTCAGAATAAATTCCTTGAAACCGATTCTTGCCCCGATTTAACCCAAATTCATTTATATTTCAACGTCCTCAGTTCCATATGGTTTATGAATCAAACATCATTTCAAAATCCAACTGACGACTAAATCCCAGTTCTCGCATAAAGATGTACTGTGTCGAGGAGAAACTGACGTCAATACTGTCTTAAAAGTTCAAACCATCTTAAGCCAAACGTCTTGTGAATCGAGAGATAAGAAACCCTAGTTGCTTGGGGAATCTCTAAGATTAAATTGACTTTGTAATCATCAACAGACTGACGATTATGTTTGCACTTCATGAACTAAAGCGCACATAGTATTATTTTCCTGCAAAAACAAATAGACTGAGCAAACCAGTTAGCGGTTAGTTAAAAATGAAGTACAGAATGAATGAAATGAAAAATGAACCTAATGATCTAAGGGTAAAATTTGGGGTATGACACTTCTGCATAAGTCTTTTACACTTGCTCTGACCAACTGTCTGAGAATTTCATGCTTAGAGCACATGACTAAGACTTCCCTTGCTCACACCTTCTGACCAAGCCACCTGCTCCAAAGGTCATCTGGTTGAGACTTACCCTTGCTTAGAGAAAATGTCTAAGACTTCATGCTAACGCCCTCTGACCGAGCCACATGCTCTTCTGGCCATCCATACTTAGACCTCCTTGCTCTAGCAGCACTTGTGACTTCCTGGTCACGCCCCGGTAGCGAAAAAATTTATGAGTATAAGCTATTGATTAACTTAACTCAAAAATGCAAGAGTCGCCACCGCACTTTTATTTTGTCCAAAAAAGGAAAGGAAAACGAGCGAACAAAACCTAAGAGTTCTAAAATAAGAACAAAAGAATTAGAGATCTAGGTAAGGGGGTTGGTTACGCATTGGGAAGGTGTTAGCACCCAAAACGTCTATAGTACTCTATAGGAGCCTTTTGAAATGTTTACGTTTTTTGGTTTGAAAAGGGTTTGTTTAAAAATAGATTGGGGAGATGAGAAGAGAATTATTTTTTTAAAGATTTTTGTGTTTGGAGAACTAATCGCCTCATGCCTACGTACCCACAAAGTTCAATATAGGATAAAAACCTCGTAGTTCATGGTACAAATAACAAAAATTTGTTGGTTTGGTTGATTTTAAATGTAAAGACAAGTCGTCATTTTAAGGAGAAAACTACGACTAGTCGCCCACAAGTATAAGACAACATTTGCATCACCTAAAGATGGAGGAGTTTTCTTGGATTAAAATCAACAAGTCTATCACTCAACATCTAAGTGGAAAATGTCAAAATCTTAATACTATGGGGAATAGGATAATTATGTCTCAACTATGGTAATGACTCGTGTCTAAACTTTATGAAAAAATTTTAACATGAAAAGTGCACAAAGGCACAAAAGTTTGAATGAGGTAAAGTGTTTTTTATATCTTTTTGAAATTGGTCAAAATATGATTGACATTTATTAAGAAAAAACAAAGTTTAAAAATCACTTGACGAAAGTCAAGGTTTTATTGTGAAAGCCGGTTTTAAGTTTGAAAACAAGAAGGTTTTTTAAGAGAGGGAGAAGATTTTGAAAATTTAAGAAGGGGAGAAGATGAAGTGACTACCCTAGAAAGCAAAATAAAAGCTATAGATAAGAAAGATCTAACCAACTTATAGCACACTTCATAGTAAGCTAAAAGAATTCCATCCATCTCGAGCATAAGCAAATGAGCATGCCAAATAAAGGCAAAGATCCACGATACTCCAAGCATAGGTAAAGAGACCTAATTCTAAGTCCAAAGGTCCAAGGTCTAGGAATAGCCTAAGAGCATAGCCACAAAGTTAAGAGCACTAAGTTTTTTAGAGGTTTAATCCTTTATTAGTGTTTTGAACAAGATATGGTCCAAGTGAACACAAGAAAAGAGGCGAAAACATAAACAAAGATATGATATGAGATGATAAACATAAAGTATAAAGATAAAAGAGAAATAGGGAGCAAGAAGGAAACATAAACAAAATTAAAACAAAGATATTGTTAGTGAGTTAGAAGTTAGTCGTTAGAGAAAATGATCAACGACGGTTAACTCTTAAACTTAGACCAAGGTTAATGAAAAATCATTAGAGGATTGATAGAATCAAAGCCTCCTAACAATAAGTTTCATAGGTAGAGGACTTAAGACAAGTAATCAACCATACTTGGACTTTCAAACATAAGTTTGAGCCATGAATGATCATTTTTCCGATTACGGGACAATTTAGTGCTATGTTAAGCAATCACAATCGGGTTTATGTAGAAACCATGACTATCTGAGGATGGTCAATAATACTGTTAGTGCTAATGCATGCTAGAGAAGTGATATGTAGATCACTCTCCGAAAGCAATACCGAACAAAAAGAAAAGAGGTAGTGATCTCATCATAATTAAGATTTTTCTCGATTAATCAAAGGTAATCTATCACTATTCCAAAGTAAAGAGAATTATCTCAATGATCATTCATCCATAGATTTGAAACAATGAAGATTAAACATCCTTGACAACCAACATTCCATGATTCATAGATTTCATCGATCAAAAGAAAAAGAAAGAAGAAAGGGAATGCCAAATTGAATTACAAGTTCAAGATCATTCCTTCTTTAAGTTCATCCACTCATCTTGGTGGATTAAAGCACTAAACATATCATTAAATCAAAGAACCTAAAATAAATTGAATAATTCACTTTAAAGATAGATTTAAATTGATGAATATTTATCCAACTTCATCTACACCTTAAGTCGAATGAATTTAAAGAGGAAAATGATCTTTAAAAGTGTATTTCAAGGCCAAAATCAAAAGGAAATGAAAGAAGAGGTGGGAACCAAAACAGTCCCAAAAAGAGCCAAAATGGCAAAATTATCACTGAGTAACCGGTTACCCTATGAAAACAACAGCAAAACAGCTTGAAAAAGGGGCAGAAACTTGATCAATCATTTCTACAAACACCGCATGATCAAGGATGCAATTGAGCACAAAAATTTAAGTAAAATAACAACAATCAACACCAATAGAACATGATATGCAAGATCCAAAGATCAAGCAACAAGAATCAATAATGGATCACATTGTAAAAGATGTATCAAGAGCAACAATGGTGGATCAAGAAATTACCACTTCAAATCGAGAAATTCTTCAAATCAACTCCACAAACCCCACTTCAAAGCTTTGATCTACTAGAATTAAGGATGAAAAAGTGAATGGATGAAGGTTTAGTTCAAATATTAGTAAATTCTAATGATAAACCTACTAATCTTTCAAAGGAAGAAAGAGCTTTTGGTGAATTTGGTAATTGGAGAAAATTGAAAGTCAGGAAAGAGTTTGACAAGGTGATTTTGGCTATCAAAAGCTTATGAAATGAGAGAAACGAGGCCTCTATTTATAGGATTTAGGCTTGGAAAATTTGGTGGATTGGAATTTGGTTTGGATTCAAAATTAGGCTTGGAATTTGAATTTGGAGGGAAATTCAAGATCAAGTGGGGATTAGTGAAGGTGTATGGTGGGAATTAATTATAATGAGGTAGGGGATTTAAAATGAAGTGATCTAGAATATTCTCATGTTGCAATATTTGAATTTGGTGCAAAAAATGTTGCAGAATTTGAATTTGCCCAATTTTCACAAAATTCATACAGGGTAACCGGTTACTCTATATTAGGTAACCGGTTACCACTGGCAAAAATGTTGAAAATTGCCTTTTTGATGTGTTGTCTTGGCTCTGGCTCGATTCTTTTTCCTTGTCAAAGAAGGCATGAAAATAAACACATGAACCTTGGAATATCTTGAACAAAAGTCAATCAAAACTTGGGAGACTCTTGATCAGATGATTTTAAATTGTTTTGCAGATGAACTTTGACATTTTCTAGATGAAATTCACTCGAGCTAAGGGACTGATATTTGATACCTTTGCTACAAATTCTTCTTGAAAAAGTTAGTAAAGGAAAACAAACACATATTTTTTTTGGATTTTGATTAATGGTTAGTAAACATAAACATAAACAAAATACCAAACAAGCAAAAAAATAAAGGTGCCCGGTGATCTCTCAAGAACAAACCTGCTGAGAAAGGCAAGAGAACCAAAGCTTGCAATCTTGTTTGTCGGATGAGACGCAAATGATATGTGGGATCTTAGGGGAAAAAATTAGGGTATTACAGCTGCCCCTATTTAAGTTTCTTCTATTCGGAGATATGAAGATTGACACCTTTGTCTCGACTAGATAGAAGAGACTTAAATATAACAAATAAATCCAATTTTTGGCCCTAAGAGGCCACAAAATGATATGATTATGTGAATGATATGGTATGCAAACACAAGACCTCTGTGGAGATAAAATACCACAGGAGACAAACAAACACTGGGGAGCAAAAGAAGAAAAGAGACTCCACATGGGAAAACAAAATAGCAAGATCCTATTCCGATAAAGGAAATGAAACGAATCAACGGGGGCAGAGATACCAACTACCGGTTACTGGGCGAAGATAATCGGACCAAAGAGAACATGTAAAATACTTTCTACTGGTTACTGAGTAGAAAATAAGTGCAATAAACACAAGAGAATTGTTATCTACTGGTTACTGGGTAGAAAACAAAGAGATGTATTAATTATTACCAGTTACTGGGTAGAAAAATATAATGGTAACTGACCAAAAGAGAGACAAATTTTACCTGTTACTTGTTACTGGGTAGAAAAATAAAGGCGACAAAGCTCTGGAGGAAGGACTACCTTTTACCGGTAACTGGGTAAAAACAAAGGATAACCAACCAAAAGGGGTGAGGAATAATACCTGCTACCTGTCAATAGGTAAAACAAATGAAATATACTCAAAAGGTGAAGAAACATTACCAACTACCCGTCACTAGGTAGAAAAATAAAGGTAATGAACTCACAAGGAATACCTGCTACTAGTCACCGGGTAGGGTATTCCAAATGCCAACTACTTGTCACTAGGTAGGACAAACAAACTCGACTACTGTCACTGGGTAGAAGAAAGAAATAAAGGTCGACTACCTGTCACTGGGTAGGACAAACATACTCGACTACCTGTCACTAGGTAGGAGAAAGAGGTACATTATCAGCTACTTGTCACTAGGCAACTCAAATCACACAACAAACTTCTTAAATAAAGAGACAACCATTTGTTGGGGATGAAATATCAATAACTCTATAGGGAATCTTCAAAAGAGATACGGGCAGGTTAAATCATACAATAGACTTCTCAAATAAAGAGACAACCATCTATTGAGAATTTCACAACAAACTTCTCACTGGGACTTATTCCACAGAGATGCCATCTGATGGAAAAGCTGGTCGGATAAGGATCCATCATTTCACAATAAACTTCTCTGCTGAGGATGAACTAGAGAAATGTCATTTATTGCGAAGGTACATATAAATTTCTGGAGATTACTCAAGCTGCTCAAATAAAGAGGCTTCCATTTGGTACCAAGTGAGGTTTATCTTGCTAGGGACATACAAGTTGCTCAAATAAAGAGGTTGCCACAATGAAGTCACACAAGCAATTACCAAGAGAGTGTTATCAAAACATCACTGGGAAATTCAAATCTTCAACTTCTGATGGGGATTAATAACAGACTTCTTCCGAGGAAAATAAATCCTCAAAAGGGAGAAATAAATACCTTTTCATCATCTAGGTTTCACAGCCCAGGGAAATCTAAAATAACTGTTGAAAGAGACCAAAGTTCAATCTAGGAACAAACTGGAGAGAAATGGTCAAACAAGACTCGACCCAATGAGGAAATAACTCAACTGGGGAATAATTCCATCCAGATAAAATCTGGGGAAGAAAGCTAAAATAAACATCTTCGATGAGGCATAAACTCAGTAGGGGATTAGAAAGGATGGGAATTTTCTGCTTAGGGGTCAACACTCTAATGGAGAGATGACACACGCACTCCGCGGGGGTAACAACACCGAAGAGCAAAGAAACACCAACAAAAATGCAGGATGCACAATGCAACAAAAACATGCTATACTCAACAAAAAAAATGAATGTGCATGCAATGCATATGGGTATGAATATGCTGACAAAACAGACAAAAAGGATAAACAAAGGGTGAATAAAACATCACAACACCACTTGAAATACTCGGCTAATCTCATCAAGCTGGAGACATCACTAAAGATCGTGTTGAGTATTTAACAAAAGAAATCCTGCAAGAGATAAACAAAAGCCATCAACGAAAAATAAATCCTACTATAAGGCTCAAATATCACTGAGGAGATGGAGATACTGCTTGGGGAGAAAACCCAAAGATCAATCTTCAAACATCGATAATCCAAAAAGAGGGAACAACAATATGAACACCGTTTCGAGGGAAAGATTTGTTGAAGAAAACATAGCAACACAAATCTTCCAAATCTGCCTGGGGATAAGAAAAATCCATATGACAACTGCTTCAAAGGGATGAAGAGATCTGCTGCGAAATATAATGGATTAGCTGGAGGATTGTAATCATGTGAACAACTCCACAACTCCACTAGGGAACAACACAGCTCTTCTGAGGATATCAAAAAAAGTTTTCTAAGGATTATCCAACTCTGAGAGAAGCATCCTGGACTTGCCGGGGAAAATAATAAGTTAACAATCATAGCAAAAAAGTCAAACTGTGGGGGATTTTACATTAACACTCAACACAAGGTGAGAGAAAACCCGACAAACGATTTCTATATCAACACATCATAGAAGAAAGCAACATTGTTCTCTACTTGGGGAATAATCCAAAGTAAAGATGCATAACCTCTACTAGGAATCAGCAAAGGAAAATCTCTGCATGGGCATTAACATCAAGGAAATATGGTCTTCAAACTGCTCAACTTCCTGACCATAACTTGACTGGATGAAGGAAACATACTCAGCTAGAGAAAATTTGAATCAATACTTAGCTGGGAAAACTGAACAACACTCGTCTGGTTATCCAAAGGAGCAAAACTCTACTAAGGGAACATCAACAAACACTACTGGAGAAACCTCGACACAACTCTATTGAGGAGCTGTCAATAAATTCTACCAGAGGAGCAAGAAAGAACCCTGCTGAGGAAAACATCAACAAACTCTACCGAGGAGAAAATCAACAAAAACAAACTCCGCTAAGGAAAATACTAAGCTTTGCGCTTTGAGATTTTACCATTCTTGGGATTACTGTTGACATTCCTTTTTATATTCATAAATCAAAGAAAAATGTTTTTATAATTTTCAAAATTTTAAATCAATTATTCACATTTGTTTCAAAAATCATCATCAAAAATAAAATGAAATTCTATAAATAGAAACAAAATGAGAATTGCAAACAAAGGGGCAAAGACCAGAATTTTATTGATAGAATGGTAGTCCGCAAAAAGGCGTAACTCCACGGATCATTACAAAGTTTGAAAAATGGTAAATACAATAGAAATGGCTAATTTGAAATACAATGACCACTATTCTCCCTAACAACTTTGAATTCCAATTGTGCTTGAGACTTCAGCTGAGGATAATTGAAGTAAAGTCCTTGATAGGAAATACTGCTTCAAGCGATTAAGACCGGCCAGATGCAATTACTTGCCATAATCTCTAACTTTTGCTTAGATTTACCTCTCGGGTTTTCAATCTACCGGGATGATTATTTCTGTTTTTGTCTCTAATTTTTTCCTAGGTTGCCCTTTCAGGTCATCAATCCACCGAGACGCTTGTTTTTGCCTAAGCCACCCTTTCGGGTTTTCAATTTAGCGAGCTGTTTCGTTTATCTTTTTAGGCGAAGTATTTCTTGACTTCATCAGCATTCATAGGATGAGTGAACTCTTCACCATCCATAGTTGTAAGAATTAATGCATCGCCAGAGAAGGCTCTCTTAACAACATATGGGCCTTCATAATTAAGAGTCCACTTGTCCCTAAAATCATTGGTAAAAGTCGAGATCTTTTTGAGCACGAGGTCGCCTTCTCTGAACACACAAGGTCGAACCTTCTTATCAAATGCTTTCTTCATTCTCTGTTGATACAATTGGCCATGACACAAAACCTTCCCTCTTTTCTCTTCAATCAAATTCAACTGGTCGTACCCACTCTGACACTATTCAGCCTCAGACAATTCAGCTTCCATCAAAAATCTCATAGAAGGGATTTCAACCTCTATCGGGAGCACTACTTCCATATCATAAACAAGAGGGAAAGGGGTTTCCCCTATTGAAGTGTGAACGGATGTATGATACCCATGCAGAGCAAAAGGGAGCATATCATGCCAATCCTTGTACGTAACAACCATCTTCTGAAGGATCTTCTTAATGTTCTTATTAACGGCTTCAAAAGCCCCATTCATCTTAGGTCTATAAGGAGAAGAATTATGATGCTCAATCTTAAACTGATCACATAATTCCTTCATCATCTTGTTATTCAGATTTGACCCATTATCAATGGTAATCTTTCTTGGAACACCATACCGACAGATGATTTGGTTCTTGATAAACCGGACCACTACTTGCTTGGTCACATTGGCATATGATGCCGCTTCAACCCATTTGGTAAAATAATCAATAGCCACCAATATGAAACGGTGTCCATTCGACGCTTTAGGCTCAATCATTCCAATCATACCAATTCCCCACATGGAGAAAGGCCATGGAGAAGAGATAACATTGAGAGGAGTTGGAGGCACATGAATTTTTTCAGCATAAATCTGGAATTTATGACACTTCTTCACATACTTACAATAGTCAGATTCCATCGTCAGCCAATAGTAACCTGCCCTTAACATCTTCTTAGCCATTGCATGTCCATTGGCATGGGTACTAAAGGATCCTTCATGAATTTCTTTCATCAACATGTCTGCTTCGTGTCTATCCACGCATCTGAGCAAGATCATGTCATAATTTCTCTTATACATCACATCATCATTCAAAAAGGAACTACTAGACAATCTTCTCAAAGTTTTCTTATCCTTCTTGGATGCCCCAAGTGGGTACTCTTGATTTTGAAGAAAACATTTAATATCATGATACCAAGGTTTATCATCAACAACCTCTTCAACTGCAAACACATAAGATGGTCTATCAAGACGCATCACATCAATATTTGGCACATCATTCCAATGATTTACCACAATCATGGAGGATAAAGTCGCTAAAGCATCCGTCATTCGATTCTATGCTCTTGGTATATGGTGAAACTCAACTTTATTGAAGAAAGTTGACAACCTTCTTGCATAATCATGATAAGGAATCAAATTAGGTTGACATGTCTCCCACTCCCCCTTAATATGATTAATCACTAGAGCTGAATCTCCATATGCATCAAGGATTTTGATTCTTAAATCAATAGCTTCTTCCAAGCCCATAATACACGCTTCATACTCAGCCACATTATTCGTGCAAGTGAACACCAACCTTGCAGTGAAAGGAATATGAGAACCATGAGGGGTAACAATAATTTCTCCAATACCTTTGCCATATTCATTAATAGTTCCATCAAAAATCAAACCCCATCGGGATCCAAGCTCAGGTCCTTCTTCAGGTAATGGTTCCTCACAATCTTTAACCTTTAGATACATCACATCCTCATTAGGAAAATCGAATTGAATAGGTTGATAATCATCAATTGGTTGGTGTGCCAAATGATAAGCTAAAACACTTCCTTTTATTGCTTTTTGAGTTCGATACTCAATATCATATTCTGACAACAACATTTGCCAACGAGCAATCCTCCCAGTTAAAGCAGGTTTTTCAAAGATATACTTGATCAGATCCATTTTAGATATCAACTCAAGCTAAAACATAACATGTCTTTTCAATCATTGAGTACTGAGAATCACAATCGGTGAACTTCTTGCTCAAATAATAAATGACAAATTCTTTTCTTCCAGATTCATCTTGTTAACCCAGAACACAACCCATAGACTCTTCTAGCACGGTCGTATACATGATCAAAGGTCTTCCTTCCATGGGAGGAGACAAAATAGTAGGTTCAAGCAGATACTCTTTAATTCTTTCAAAAGCTTTCTGACAATCTTCTGTCCATACACAACCCTGATCCTTGCTGAGAAGCTTGAAGATTGGCACACATGTGGCAGTCATATTGGATATAAATTGGGATATATAGTTCAAATGTCCCAAGAATCCTCTTACTTGTTTTTCTGTTTTGGGTGTAGGCATTTCCTGAATAGCTTTAGCTTTACCAGGATCAACATCAATGCCTTTCTGACTGACAATAAAGCCCAACAACTTTCCAGAACGGACACCAAAAGTGCATTTATTAGGTTTCAGATGGAGCTTAAACTTTTTCAAACGTTGAAACAACTTCAATAAGTATTTAATATGATCTTCTTCAGTCTTCGACTTACAAATCATATCATCCATATAGACCTCGATTTCTTTATGCATCATATCATGGAACAGAGTGGTCATAGCTCTCTGGTACGTTGCACCAACATTTTTCAAACCAAAGGGCATCATTCTATAACAGAATGTTCCCCAGGGTGTAATGAGTTTTGTTTTCTCCATATCCTCAGGTGCCATCTTTATTTTATTATAACCGAAAAATCCATCCATAAAGGAAAAGATATTGAACTTAGCAGTATTATCTACTAGCAAATCAATGTGTGGCAGTGGAAAATTATCTTTCGGACTTGCTTTATTCAAATCTCTATACTCAATGCACATTCGGACTTTTCCGTCTTTCTTTGGAGCAGGCATAATATTGGCTACCCATTGAGGATATTCAGCAGTCACAAGAAAACCAACATCAATATGCTTTTGAACCTCCTCCTTAATCTTCACAGGCATGTCAGGATGAATTCTTCTCAATTTCTGCTTCACAGGTGAACATTCAAGCTTCAGCGGCAAACGATGCTCCACAATATCAATATCAAGACCAGGCATGTCTTGATAGGACCAAGAAAATACGTCAACATATTCTCTAAGAAGCTCTACCATCCTCTTCTTAACATCTGATTGAAGCAGTGCCCCAATCTTGACTTCTTTCTTATCATCTTCAGAACCCAAATTAACCAATTCCACCGACTCTTCATGAGGTTGAATGGTCTTTTCCTCGTGCTTAAGCAATCGAGAAATTTCATCAGGAATTTCTTCAACATCCTCCTCTTCCAGTTCAAACACAGGGAACTCAAAGTTGGGAGAAGGCATAGGGTCATTATTTTCAATGGGTTTAACAATCAATTTGCACAGTGATTTATGTTTGATTTTAGAATATGAACAAGAAGTGCAAGTATCATGCAGATAAAAGTGATCATAAAATTATTATTATTTGGTTCTTTATGTTACCATTTTTCAGAAATAAAGCAAAAAGGGAAAATAACATATGGATAAACAGAATAACATTTTATTGATGATGATAAAAGTTGAAACAAAGCCTTCACAAATTCACTTTCACCTTGGGCAGCGTGAAAGGATTTTTTGAAAGAAACAAAAACAAATTACTTTGAAACATGAACAACAGTAAGAATGTCAACAGCGACCCAATTCTGGCATATCAACCCATGCATCACAAAGTTGGGTGTTTCTTCCTCTTGATCATCCTCAATGATAGCATTGACTTCATACTCAGGTCTCTTAAGTCTCGGTCGAGGAGAGTAGAAGGGTATGTATGCATCTTCTGTCTCAGAATCATATCCCGGATCTTCCAAATAAGGCTCCCAGTCTTCAGCAGGAATGGAATCATTTTCAAAACCATATGAGATGTAACCTTCAGAGTCATCTTCAACAATTGCAGCTGTAGAATGATCTTTGGTAAGGATGAACTTAACACTTCGAAAAACATCATGAATACTCTTCAGCTCTTTGCGGGTTGAACCAGATGTAAAACCCAAACCAACTCTATCTCTTTTCTCAGCAACTTCAATAACTTGGCCCCATCTATCAACTTGGCCACTGTCCAACACATGTTGTGCATCTTTTAGAGAAGACATGGACACCCCATTCTTCTTAACAGCATTATCAACCATAGAAAGAGCCTGGAACGGAGTTCCAATATCCTCGACAACATCAATATAGGAAAAAGATGCCAAACTACTTACCAACATAGCCTGTTCTCCACCAACAACAATAAGTTTGCAATTCTGGACAAATTTTAACCTTTGGTGGAGTGTCGAAGTGATAGCTTCGACTTCATGAATCCACGGGCGTCCTAGAAGACAACTGTAAGCAGGATGAATATCCATGACTTGAAAAGTAACCTGGAATAAACACAGACCTATCTTGATAGGGAGATCAACCTCTCCAATCACAGTTTTCCTTGAGCCATCAAAGGCTTTAACAATGACCCTACTGAATCTCGTAGGAGTACCCTGATAAGACAATCTGGATAAAGTAGATTTTGGCATCACATTCAATGATGACCCGGTATCAACCAATATATTGGATAAAGCGTCCTCCTCGCAATTCATGGAAATATGGAGAGCCAAATTATGATTTCTTCCATACTCGGTCAACTCTTCATCATCTCAAATTATTACACGCAGTGATATTGGAAACAATGCTGTCAAAATGGTTAATAGTCACATCATGATCTACATAAGCTTATTCCAATATTTTCTGTAACGATTCACGATGAGCCTTAGAGCTCATTAACAGAGATAAAACAAATATTTTCGATGGTGTATGCAACAGTTGATCTACCACATTATATTCACTCTTCTTGATCAATTTCAACACTTAATCATTATCTATTTTTTGGTTCACGTCACTTGATTGACCGGATTCAACAAAAGTCTTCAACTGAGTTTGCTTACCCACAACATCTTCACTTATCTTCGAGGGGACATTAGCAAATACTCACCCACTTTTGGTCACACGTCCTACATCAGCAATAGTCACAACTGAAGGAAGAGAAGGAATGGGAACCTTCTTTCCATCCTCTAACATAGTAGAATTGTATTTATAGGGAACAACCTTATCTGATTCATACGGTGTTAGGCCAGGAAAACGAATGACCAAATGTGTCACATCAGATTTCTGACTATTGTAAGAAATTACAACTCATTACGGGATGTTGAAACATGGAACTATGACATTCACCTCATTCTTAACTTCATTTCTGTTTGCAGTAACTTGAATTAAATTCTGATCAATCATCTTTTGTAAGTCCCTCTTTACAATCACATATCCATGAGGGTTTACCGAACAAATATAGCAAGCGGCATAATCATGTTCGATATCATGGAACTCACTCAAAGTAACATGCATTTCCACAAGTGACCTCTGAATCCAACGAATATAAAAAATGCGGTATGTACCAGGACAACCATGTACCATATTGACAGCTGCATTACCATGATTAGGAAACATATTTGATTGCACATTGGGATTGGTATCTTCAAAAGACAGGATACCACTTTTTACGAGATTTGCAACTTCATATTTCAGAGGATAGCAATTTTCAATATCTTGCCCAGGGGCACCTTGATGAAATGCACAATGGGCATCTGACTTATACCACCATGGAATTTCAGTAGGAACATCCGGCGGGTCATGAGGCTGAACCAAATTTTTCTTTGTCAAAGCTAGAAATAATTTAGTATACGTCATTGGAATGGGATCAAATTGAGCTTTCTTCTGCGCACGACCTTGCTGAGTTGTTTTTTGTTGGAAACGTGGTAGATAACTTGAAGTAGCTTGAGCAGCAGAAGCGACATTGATGACTTGTGTAACAGATGCTACTTCTTGCTGACGATGACTACCATTGTTGTTCACAACCCTGCGTCTTCTAGACCTCTCTTGAGAGATGACATTAGCTTCTCCATCCTTTTTCTTAGAAAAACCAACGCCAAACTTCTTCGTATTTCCAGAATTGCCTTCTTTAGTCAGACATCCCTCACAGACAACTTCCTCTAATCTCATTCCCGTATTAACCATTTCTATGAAATCACTAGGATTACTTGCAACCATCCTTTCATAGTAAAACAGACCCAAAGTCTTCAGGAAGATCTTGGTCATCTCTTTTTCTTCAAGCGGAGGGCTTGTCTAAGCTGCAATCTCGTGCCATCTTTGTGAGTGCTCTTTAAAAGTTTCTTTCTCTTTCTGAGACATTGCACAAAGTTGATCACGGTCCGGCGCCATATCCAGATTGTATTTATTCTGACGGACAAAAGCTTCACAAAGATCATTGAATGTCTTGATTTGGGAACTATCAAGTCCCATATACCACTTCAGTGCATCACCAATAAGACTATCTTGAAAATAGTGAATCAACAACTGATGGTTGTCAATATAGGTAGACATCTTTCTGGCATACATGACCAAATGGCTTTGTGGACAAGTATTCTCTTTGTATTTCTCAAGATCCAGAACTTTGAACTTGGCAGGAATCTTCACATTAGGAACAAGACAAAGCTCGTGAGCATTCTTCCCAAATAACTCTTTTCCTCTTAAATCCCTGATTTCTTTCTGCATCTCAACAAACTGATCTTGAAAATCATCCATATGATCAATAACATCCAAACTCTCGCTGGGAGCAGTGTGGAAAATTTTCTCTTCAGCATAAGGCGAAGTGTGAACCACGTGTGGTGGTACAGGTACAATAGTAGGAACAATTGGAATCTCAGCATTAGGAACAATATTAACCATAGGAGGTCGTACAGTCATAACAGCAGGAATTCTTGGACCTTCAGAAGTAGGAGGTTGATATCCATCTGGCATAGAAATGGAAGGCATGCCCCAAGGGAAACCAGTAGGCATATGATATTGAGAAGCATTAATCGGGGCCACAGAAATAGGCATTGATTCGATCTCAATAATTACAGTTCTCTGTACAGGAGAAGAAAGAGGCGGTGGTGGCTGATTTTGAGCAGTCACCAGAGCTTCCATCGGAGCAGTGAGTCTTTCCATACTATCCTCCAGAGTTGATACCTCTTCACGGAGCTCCCAGTTCTCTTATTGCAACTGATCCATCTTTTTCTTAATATTAGCTCGAGTATTATAGTGATGCGATAACTTGGCTGAACGAGGACCAAAAGAAACAAATAAGACACCTGAAAAAGGAAAAACATAATGCGCAATGATGCGAATGCAAATGTTTCAATCAGTTTTCAAGAATTTTTAAGATATAAAGCATATGCAGACATCTTAAAGAAATAACACTTTTTAAAAAAAAATTCTGATAAACATCTCATTACATTGAATATTTACACTTGGAAGTACAATTTACATAAGATCAAATGTTCAATAAGAAAAATCTAGGTCCTAAGGAGCATTTGATGACGATCCGAGCTGATACTTCCTTCGGAGTTTTTAATCTCTCTCTCATATTTGTCCTTCATGGTGGTATTTTCTAACACAAGATGATCCACAATACCCTTCCAAGCACCAAAAGTAGGAGGATGAGCAGATGAAGTAGTAGAGGAAAATAAATCCTCTGTGTGTCTCTTCACAGCGCGTCACTCAAGCAACTCAATCAAGTCATCTTTCTCCTTTATCTGCTTTTGCAACTCCATCTTCTCCTTGTCAGAAGCTTGAAACTTACCTTCCCACATCTCTTTATCTTGCTTCATCTTGGCCAACGCATCTTGAAGAGTCTTCACATCATCAGAAGAAATAGGGAATGGCGTAGAGATCACTGTAGTCATGGGTTTCTCAAAAGGATAAGGCATTTTGAGCTCCATAGCTCAATTCTTCACCCAAAGTGTGTAAGGTTCCAAGGCAGTGTAAACTTGTCTTCCAAGCTCTCCTTTACCTACCATATGAATCTTAGTCCAAGCATGAGCCATTCTTTTCCTCAAACCAAGAGAGTCATTCCCTCCTTCAAAAAATAAACCCTCTAATAGAATATTTTTAGGCTTACCCTTCAACATATAACCAAGCTGACGACGAGCTAAACTCGGGTTGTAGTTAATTCCACCTTGTGTTCCAAGAAGAGGAACATTGGAGAACTCCCCACAACTATCAATAATCTAGACATTCTCATAAACAGAAGAAGACCAAGTAATGTCAGCATGAGTAAGGGACATGATCCTCTGAGACCACGTTAAGCAATTCTCGTTCTCCCTAAAATAGGTAACTGTGGCAAGTGTGAAATGAACCAATTATACAACAGAGATTTACAATAAACTATGATATAGTTCCCTTTAGAAGTCCTACTATAGATGGAGAAATAGGTGTCACCAAGTAAAGTCGGAACAAGGTTCCCAATCAAGAAAATACTAATAGCGTTAACAACCACAAAGTTGTCAATGTTAGGGAACAAGACTAGTTCGTAGACAAGCAAAGCAAATATAGCCTCAAACGCCAATGTACGACCAGAGTTAGCAAATAAAGTGGCTTTCCCAATCAAAAACTTAGAAGTCAAACCCTTGATGCCTCCATTAAACATTAGATTAGCACCAGTATCAGATTTCATCAAATGGGTAGCTGCAGCAATATCTTAGGGCTTAAGAGCTTCTTCCAAACCAGTATAAGGAACCTTATCAGAAAATGGTATACCCAACAAATAAGCATACTCCTCCAAGGTTGGCATGAGCTGATAAACGGGAAAAGTAAAGCATCGATAGACAAGATCATAGAATTGTACAAGGGTGTTTAGAATTCCGTCTTCCATGTTGGTAGAAAGAAAAAATAGAAGCCTCCCATAACGAGATCTGATGCTTGAACGGTCAACTACCAAGGAAATTAGCTTTCTTAAATCTATAAGATCGGGAGTTCGGAAACCGTACTTCTGAGTGTTTCTCCTTCCAATATCCATAATCACAACATCTGTGATGTTTGCAAAAGAAAATCTCTGAGATCCTTAAAAACTGACTGAAACAAAATCCCCATGAATGCATGAGTGCAAGATGCAACACCCACAAACAAGACATACAAAGCATTCAGGTTCAAAGGTTTGGCACGAGCATGGAACCAAAGGTAAGAACCAACCCATACTGATATGTACTAAGGTTATATCATCACCTGTAAAACAAGGTTCTAAAAACTTCCTAGAGTAATAATTCCATCTTGTGGATATTATCGGCTTAAACGACTACTCGTCGGCTAAAAATATTCTCAAAAGAAACTCGTATGAGTGTGGTATCGTGTAACAACTAATTCATGCCTACACCTGAATAGCCACGCACCACGTCCTAATAAGGCTAAGATGGGTTAAAGGGTCCTAAGGTCCTCAACTTCTTAGGCTCCCAGGTCGGAACAAGTAATGCCAATTACGACTACTCGTAAGACATCAGTAATCCCAAAGGGCCTCCACTGAGCGGGGGATCTCAAGTCATCTTAGTAAGGACTACTCCATGTAAGCCAACAAGACTATACCACCCTCCTATTATAAGTGCACTCAAGTTAGAGTATAAAACTTATCTCACCATACAGATCACCAGGCACCAAAACAGAATAAACAATAACAAACAAATCAAGCAAAAAGCGATAAATAAATAAAAGTAGGCTAAACCCACTAGGAACCTTAATTTTCCCCAGAAGAGTCACCACTTTTATGTAGTGGAAAAATTTGTGAGTATAAGCTATTGATTAACTTAACTAAAAAATGCAAGAGTCGCCACCACACTTTTATTTTATCCAAAAAAGAAAAGAAAAAAGAGCGAACAAAACCAAAGAGTTCTAAAACAAGAACAAAAGAAACAAAGATCTGGGTAAGGGGGTAGGGTACGCAATGGAAAGGTGTTAGCATCTAAAACGTCTATAGTACTCTATAGGAGCCCTTTGAAATATTTATGCTTTTTGGTTTTAAAATGGTTTGTTTAAAAATAGATTGGGGAGATGAGAAGAAAAATATTTTTTAAATATTTTTGTGTTTAGAGAGACAAATCGCCTCATGCCCACGTACCCACAAAGTGCAATATAGGATCAAAACCTCGTAGATCATGGTAAAAATAACTAAAATTTGTTGGTTTTGATTGATTTTAAATGTAAAGACAAGTCGTCATTTTAAGGAGAAAACTACGAATAGTCGCCTACAAGTATAAGACAACATTTGCATCACCTAAAGATGGAGGATTTTGCTTGGATCAAAATCAACAAGTCTATCATTCAACATCTAAGTGGAAAATGTCAAAATTTTAATACTATGGGGAATAGGAGAATTATGTCTCAACTATGGAAATGACTCGTGTCTAAACTTTATGAACAGTTTTTAAAATGAAAAGTGCACAAAGGCACAAAAAGTTTGAATGAGGTAAAGTGTTTTTTATATCTTTTTGAAATTGGTCAAAATATGATTAACATTTATTAAGAAAAAACAAAGTTTGAAAATCACTTGACGAAAGTCAAGGTTTTATTGTGAAAGCGGTTTTAAGTTTGAAAACAAGAAGATTTTTTAAGAGAGGGAAAAGATTTTGAAAATTTAAGAAGGGGAGAAGATGAAGTGACTACCCTAGAAAGAAAAATAAAAGCTAGAGATAAGAAGGATCTAACCAACTTGTAGCACACTCCATAGTAAGCTAAAAGAATTCCATTCATCTTAAGCATAAGCAAATGAACAAGCTAAATAAAGGCAAAGATCCACGATACTCCAAGCATAGGTAAAGAGACCTAATTCTAAGTCCAAAGGTCCATGGTCTAGGAATAGTACAAGAGCATAGCCACAAAGTTAAGAGCACCAAGTTTCTTAGATGTTTAAACCTTTATTAGTGTTTTGAACAAGATATGGTCCAAGTGGACAAAATAAAAGAGGCAAAAACATAAAAAAATATATGATATGAGATGATAAAGATAACGCATAAAGATAAAAGAGAAATAGGGAGCAAGAAGGAAACATAAACAAAATTAAAAGAAAGATATTGTCAGTGAGTTAGTAGTTAGTCGTTAGAGCAAATGATCAACGACGGTTAGTTCTTGCACTTAGACCAAGGTTAATGAAAAATCATTAGAGGATTAATAGAATCAAAGCCTTCTAACAATAAGTTTCATAGGTAGAGGACTTAAGACAAGCAATCAACCATACTTGGATTTTCAAACATAAGTTTGAGTCACAAAAGATCAATTTTCCGATTACGGGACAATTTAGCGCTATGTTAAGCAATCATAATCGGGTTTATGTAGAAACCATGACTATCTGAGGCCGGTTAATAATAATGTTAGTACTAATGCATACTAGAGAAGTGATATATATATCACTCTCCGAAAGCAATATCACACAAAAAGAAAAGAGGTAGTGATCTCATCATAGATTTGAAACAATGAAGATTAAACATCCTTGACAACCAATAATCTGTGATTCATAGATTTCATCGATCAAAAGAAAAAGAAAGAAGAAAGGGAATGCAAAATTGAATTACAAGTTCAAGATCATTCCATCTTTAAGTTCATCCACTCATCTTGGTGGATTAAAGCACTAAACATATCATTAACTCAAAGCAACTAAAATGAATTGAACAATTAACTTTAAAGATATATTTGAATTGATGAATATTTATCCAACTTCATCTACACCCTAAGTCCAGTGAATTTAAAGAGCAAAATGACATTTAAAAGTGTATTTCAAGGCCAAAATCAAAAGGAAATGGAAGAAGAAGAGATGGGAACTAAAACAGTCCCAAAACAGAGCCAAAATGGCAAAATTATCACTGAGTAACCGGTTACCCTATGAAAACAATAGCGAAACAGTAACAAAACAGCTTGAAAAAGGGGCAGAAACTTGATCAATCATTTCTACAAACACCGCATGATCAAGGATGCAATTGAGCACGGAAATTTAAGTAAAATAACAACAATCAACACCAATAGAACATGATATGCAAGATCCAAAGATCAAGCAACAAGAATCAGTAATGGATCATATTGTGAAAGATGTATCAAGAGCAACAATGGTGGATCAAGAAATTACTACTCCAAATCTAGAAATTCTTCAAATTAACTCCACAAACACCACTTCAAAGCTTTGATCTACTAGAATTAAGGATAAAAAAGTGAATGACCGAAGGTTTAGCTCAATGATTAGTAAATTCTAATGATGAACTTACTAATCTTTCAAAGGAAGAAAGAGCTTTTGGTGAATTTGGTAATTAGAGAAAATTGAAAGTCAGGAAAGAGTTTGACAAGGTGATTTTGGCTATCAAAAGCTTTTGAAATGAGAGAAATAAGGCATCTATTTATAGGATTTAGGCTTGGAAAATTTGGTGGATTGGAATTTGGTTTGGAATCAAAATTAGGCTTGGAATTTGAATTTGGAGGGAAATTCAAGATCAAGTGATGATTAGTGAAGGTGTATGGTGGGAATTAATTATAATGTGGTAGGGGATTTAAAATGAAGTGATCTAGAATATTCACATGTTGCAATATTTGAATTTGGTGCCAAAAATGTTGCAGAATTTGAATTTTCCCAATTTTCACAAAATTCGTACAGGGTAACCGGTTACTCTATATCAGGTAATCGTTACCACAGGCAAAAATGTTGAAAATTGCCTTTTTGATGTGATGTCTTGGCTCTGGCTCAATTCTTTTTCCTTGTCAAAGAAGGCATAAAAATAAGCACATGAACCTTGGAATCTCTTGAATGAAAGTCAATCAAAACTTGGGAGACTCTTGATTAGATGATTTTGAATTGTTTTGTAGATGAACTTTGACATTTCCAGATGAAATTCATTCAAGCTGAGAGACTGATATTTGATACCTTTGCTCCAAATTCTTCCTGAAAAAGTTAGTAAAGGAAAACAAACACATATTTGTTTTAATTTTGATTAATGGTTAGTAAACATAAACATAAAAAAAAATACCAAACAAGCAAAAAAAACAAAGGTGTCTGGTGATCTCTCAATAAAAAACCTGCTGAGAAAGGCAAGAGAACCATAGCTTGCAATATTGTTTGTGGGATGGGACACAAATGATATGTGGTATCTTAGGGGTAAAAATTAGGGTATTACAGCCTCTCAAATGGAGACTTCCCCTTGCTCAATCAGACTAGCTGAATAAGACTTTCATTGCTCAAGCAGTTAAGATATAAGACTTACGTGGCTTAAGCATCTTGGCTCAAGACTTGTTGCTTGAATCTCAATAAGACAAGACTTTTGCTCAAGCACATAACAAGAGACTTTATCTAAACTACTGAAGGCTCGGCAGAATAGAGAACAAGGTGTACATGATATAAGCATCAGAGGTACGTGAAATCAACATAACAAAGACCTAAAGCTATTAAGATTTCTAAGATATTCAATGGTAAGAAATCTTAAGGCTTTTACAATTACAACATACAACAAAAAATTTGCATATTACAATAGAGTTGATAATTGCTCGATCTTACTACTCCTTCATGTGAAGAATCCTTTTTAAGATTCAAACTTGAATCTTCAGTCATATATATAGCTTTTGCATAAACTAGCCATTGAAGAGGTAACTTGATCGAGTATCTTTGCCTTTACTCCATAGTAAAAGACACATTGAAGATGGATGCGCAATAGATTTTGAGTCCAGTGTGTAACGCATTTTAACCTTTGAGTCTTCAAGAGGTTTTGTAATGATAGAGTCGTTAAGAGCATATATCCGTAGAGAATGCCAACCTTTCTTGAGCCTTGCAATCTTGTATACTCTAGCTGACAAGATGATAAGACAATACATCTTACTTTCCACAGTATAGACAATCCACAGCTTTATCGCTAACTCTGAATAATACCAAATGTTGATATATAATTACCAATTATAACAACTCATCTGAATGCTAAGGCCTTCAGCTTAGAGTCTACGCCAAGCCACACTAATAATTGTTCTTCAGACTCTGTCACCAGAAGCTAGAAATGTAGAAATTTCCAAGTGTGTTCTTGTAACATAGATTCTGATTATTTATATACAATGATGTAGAACCTGCATCAATAAAACACACATCAAATAAATCATTGTTCTTTCAATTCTTTGTTATCATCAAATATAAAAGAGAATATGTAATGAACAAATCTTGTTCGAACAATCTCCCTTTTTTGATAATGACAAACATAAGTATTTAAAGGACAATGTTGGACATTTAATTTTCTCTGCAACAACAGGGTATGTGGTTTGTAAGCTCTCCCTGAGTCTGATAGTCTATAGCTGAGTTCTGTTGACTCTAACACCAAGAACTATTTTTCAAGAAAAAATAAATCAGTCTTCTTAGTAACATTATGGTTTGACGTTTGCAAGCTCCCCCTGAGTCAAACGGTTCCAAGGTTAAGGTTTGTAAGCTTTCCTTTAGTTCCATATTTAAGAAAACCAGAATAAAAACATTTTAACTTCCTTTGGAAACAATAGAATACGAGGTTTGTAAGCTCCTTCTGAGTCTAAATAGGCTAAGTCAGAGGCTTGTAAGCTCTTACTTAACACTATGTACAAGAAATTTAAAATATGTTGCCCTTTTAACATTCTTTGGCAACACCAGAATACGAGGTTTGTAAGCTCCATCTGGGTTTGATAGGCTAAGTCTGAGGTTTGTAAGCTTTTCCTTAAACCTATGTATAAGAAAGTTAAAATACGCCTTGGGTAAGGTAACCATAAAAATAGAAAATAAATGGCCAATATATACAACTGAATAGGTACTCAATGGGTTCAGTTTCCCCTTAAATACTTACTATTGTTTTCCCCCTTTTGTAACATCAAAAAAAATAAAAAGAAAAGAAGAAGAAAAAAATACCATTAATAAATGTATCTCAGATCATCATTATAGGATCATTTTCCAAGGAGGAAAAGTAATCAAGTAATAAGAATCATTAAGGATTGTATAGTGCATGCTTTAAAATCTTGGTGTTTGTTACTATTCCATAATTTAAGCAAGGATTAATTACTGACTCTTGGTATACACAAAAGCCATTATAAAAGCACCCAGCTACTAAATTATTTTCATCAACATCTTCCTAGAGATATGGAGTCATCAACTGAGAGTCATAACACTTCTATCATAAAAGATGTTACAGAGAGCTCTACGAGTTTCGAAGTCTAATCCCCTCAGAGGAGAGCTGCTTCTGAATCCTCTACGACTGAGCCTTTTCCCTCAACAACACTTACTTCTGAAGAGGCAACTTCAGCAATACCTGAACAACCTTTAAAAAGAGGATTTTCAAAAGCTGCTTTGAAGCCAAAGAGAAAAGGCATGAAGAGGTCAAAGAAGAAAAGAAGGATCAACAAGCGATTTTACCACTCACTCCCAGTCATAGAAGAGGTAGAAGAAGTTGATTATAAAGATGAAGAAGTGGATTATGGAAACAGTGGACGCTGTTGGGCATGAGATGCTCTAGCTAGGGATCTTTACTAGAACCATCTTGTCCCTTTTTTATCTAAAATGTTTTTGTAACCCATTAGCTTAATATTAATGAAATAGCAATTTTAACCAAGATTTCTTCAGCATGTAAGTACATTCCAGTAACTTTTCTTTAGATTTTCTGAAAGTACATTAACTAAGTGAAACTGACAGAAGCAATAGTTAAAACAAATCAAACATAAAGTCTTAGTCGTTCACAGAATCTTAATAGGCTATACTGCTAGATAACATTTCCAAGAGTTATTATTAGAGTACTGATAAGACTTATCCAATACTTAAATAATATTAAACTTAAGACAATGTATGTAACACGTCTATAAAAAGGACTAAAGTAAGCTTTCTTCCATCATCACTTAATCCTTAAAACACCAAGATGTACAAGCAAAAGAAAATTTGAGTTTTAGAGAGAGATTTCAGGAAGGTAGTGTTATTGAATGTAGCAACTCAAGCAAACCAAAGCAAAGCAACAACTGAAGGATTTGCAAGCAAGAAAACAACTTCAAAAGTGCTCTCCTCTTTAACATCCTTTGTGAAGACACACGAAAGAAGAAGATCTTCTGGATCCAAACGTAGAAACCAACTAAAAAAGGAGGCTTTAGAGTTTGCTAAGGAAGAATGACAACATTTCTTAGATAATCTGGACATGTCAGATGATCCTAGGGAATTCCTTAGGGCCAATTCAACAAACTAGGAAATCCAATTGTCTTGTAATAGCTTCTTTTTATTAATGAAACAAGTTGCAAACATTGAACTCTTTCTTCTATTACATAGAGAATTCTTTTAAACAACACAAAATTAATATTCAATAGTTTAAAACTAAATACAAGCATGAACAATCACTGAATTTATTAATAAGAAGCTTAATACAAATATTTCAACAAAATACAAGGCATGAATATGCAAAAATCTAACATTAGAATATTTCATAGATAACTTTAAACTTGTATCTCCAAATCTTAGAAGAACTGGCTTCAGAACTTATGTTGACCCCCTGCTGAACAATTATTTCAGAAATAACTCATCCATAAGGAATGGAGAAGGTCTTTCCCTTTTGAGAAGTCAGTTTAAATCTGAATTAAGAAGTAGAAGCAGATTTTTTTTAATAGGGTCCACTTGGTCTAAATCTTTATCCTTGAGAAGTAAGTTTGAAATCAAAATCTGATTCCAAATAACAACATCAGGAAGAAGATTTAAGACCTCTGATGTATTCAATGAATCTACAAAGATACGCCAAGTAGGAAGATAGTGTTCCCAAACAAGAGTTCATGGGATTTCTCCAATCTCCTCACAATTGATCACATTTGCAATCGCTTTAGAGGTTACTGTAACAGAAACACCAATTACTCTAGACAGAATATCACACTCTGAATTCAGGTCAATAATGGAGGGATTGATCCAAAACTCTTTGACAAGAATTGGATAAGTGAAACCACATAGCATCTCAAAGTAGCCATTCCAACCTTGTTTACACACAGTCTTCCAAAATTTGAAACCAATCTTAAGCAACTCATCAAAATCCACAAACTTTTCATTGATGACAATCAGCTGATTCAAAGGAGAATTAACTGAAGAACTCATCTTAGGTTTGGTTTGATCATCACACAAACAAGATGAAAAGAAGAAGAAGAAGAAGAAGAAGAAAAAGAAAAAGAACTTAACAAGAATCCTACAAGAATAAGAATCTTGTTAGAAAAATGATACAATGATATTTCATAAGACAGGGAATAGTAACAACAAGTACTAAAAGAGAGAAAATCATTAAAAAAAAAGGTTATTTATCCAACAAATATTTCAATTCCACTAGATAAGTTTCACCTTTATGAAAATTTAGTATTATAAAAGTTTTTGGATTTTTTTTTTACTTAAACTGCTATATCATAAGTAAAGAATCTTCTTCTAAATCTCAGAATCTGACAACTTTTAAAAGCTACATCGATCAGAGTCTAGTAGATCTAGGCTTAGATAGAGATATCATTTGTTAATCATAAGACTCTAAGATTCTATTCAGAGCTAGCACTTTATCTTGAAACATGAGTCATGAGTAATAGATTAATATTGAATGACTTCTTTAGACATCTAACAAGCAACAATATCAACTCAAAAAGTGAGAAAACTATTTCCATAAATATGATCATCATCTGGCTTAATAAGACATTCAGTAAAGACAAATACAACAGAGTTTCCTCTTAAAGATTTCGGAAGTTCACTTTTTAAAAAGAACTTCTCTAGAAGTCTAGCAAATAATTTGTATTTATATCTATGAAAATGTTTCCTTGAATGAAAAGATAAACCAGAAAAGAACAAGCATACCTTTTTCTTTTCTCGGTCAGACTTGATTCAGTATTCAAACTTGACCAATAGAGTCTAAACACCACTTTGAGTGGATTCTGATTCAACTAACCATTGATTCCACTACTCTCACCCAATTCAGTACCACCATTACTTGAATCTGGGTTGTTGGCTCTTCCTCCAATAAATGTAGTAAACAAACTTATGAAAGATGCATCTGCTCCTCTCCTTGATATCTGTAGCAGATATATTATGATACTCATATTTCTATAAGACCATACATGTAAGTACATGTAGACTCTTCTTTACCTTATGTCTCAATCTAATAGAAAAATCATAAATCACTCATGAGTATAAGTTTAGGATGAGATATGATAAGAACATAATCTTGTTCTAAGCAGAGTCACTAATCTCGTTGTCTAGGACTAAATCTTTTGACTATGAAATTATTAACAAGCTCAAAATCATATGGTGTTAGCTATCAGAAATTGAAACAAAGAAAATCAAAATATTGTCTTAGTACTGCTGACAAAAATCAAAGAGAAATTGAAGACTTCACATAGAAATGTCTTTTAAAACAACTTCCATGATGATCTTCAATCAAGAAGCACTGAAGTCTCTTAAGATATGACCTTATATAAAAGACTTCAAATTATCAAATATTTTGTAGCAAGATATATTTGACACCATCTCTTACTTTTCAATACTTGATTCTTATTTCAGAACATATGCTTCTTTTCATCTGCATCTTGCACTAATATCAGCTTCAAAAGTTTAGACGTTTGAAGGGCATATGGTATTGGGTTTTGGTAGTGTTTTCTTCTTACTTTTAGATCTGGAAAATCAGTTGATACAAGTATTTCAAAAGCTTCTGAAGTTACTCTTCTATTAACAAATATCATAATCCATTTAGCCAGTATGAAAATTCTTCTGACAAGAAACCTAAGTTTCTTATCATCAGTCATTCCATAGAACTTGAGCTAAATTGAGAAGGTGATCTGTTGCATAGTTTTTCATCATCTGACTTCATTTATTTCCTTTGAAGACTGCAAGACAAACCTTCAGAACACAGCGGATTCAAGATGTAAACATCCTGAATAACTATGATCTTAGATTTAAGTCTTAGAGCGATCTTCTCCGAATTTTTTTGAAAAGATTAGATGAAGTGTAAATGTTCAAGCTTCAAAAAAATATCCCCACAAACCCAATCACAAGAATTCAAAGATTGTCTAAGCATTAGACACATCAATGATGCTGATATACTCAGAAGTGAGATAGAGCATCTACCAAAATGAAACTACCTCTAAAGATATTCAATACGCATCTTCTGAGCTGGTGAATTTTTTTTTTCAAAAAGATCATCTTTACACCATCAACTTCTATAGTAATACATCTTTCAAGGATATTCTATAAACCTTCAGCAATCTTTCATTAAGACCAATGAATTAAAAATATGTTTAGTTTTTCCATCATTTAAATGCGGTGGAATCATCCATTGAATATGGTAAGAAAAACCTTATGATATTTTTCATGTGGCACTTGATTCCCTCTTGAAGAAGAAATATACTTTTCTTATTGGTTCATTATTTGTGCCACTGTTAAGTGCTAAGCACAAACCATACTCTAATACCAATTGAAGGTGTGAAAAGTGCACAAGAATGGGGATTGAATTATGTTTCACATTTTCTTCAAATTTTTGAATTTTTAAATATTTTAATTTTATTTTCAAAAATTAATTTCTCTCTCAATTTTAATCATTTTCAAGTGATTTTATAAATATAAATCCTTCACATACTTAAATATTTTATTCCACACAAAATTCAAAAAAATATTTTATTTGATATTTTTTTAAATATTTTAAATAATTTTATTTTAATTTGTTTTAAACATTTTAAATAATTTCTTTTTCTTGATTTTTCAAAACCAAATGAATTTTAAATCATCATGTGAATAAAGCCTTATTTTCAAACTCTAACCATGGTTCATAACTTACTTTTTAAATTTATTTGATATTTTTCATCATTTTTAATTATTTTTTTCTTTTAAAAAATGCAAAAAAATAAATAAAACTAGGGCTTCCCTTTTGATTTATTCTTTCAAAACTTCATTTCAAACAACCATGGGCTTCTATTAGAGTGTAAGACCCAACCCCTTTATGTACATAAATAAATCATCTGGGCCTCTACTATAGTATAAGTCCCACAATGTCTTTCGGTGTCGCGGTGCAATCACTGGTTTTCAAATAAATCATATGGGCCTCTCCATGCGTATAAGCCCCAATTTTTTGTACATATATCTTATTTTAAACAATACATAATACTCATGGGCCTCTCCTTGAGTTGTAAGCCCCATACCTCTATTTTCAAAATCATTTGGGCCTCTACTAGGATTGTAAGTCCCATTTCTCTGTACATAAACTTTGTTTTCAATAACCATGGGCCTCTATTAAAGTGTAAGACTGAACAACTTTTTTAAATAGAAATTTTTTTAGCCTCATTCATCATGGGATTTTTACAGGATACAAACAATCATCTGGGTCTCTATCTAGAGTGTAAGACCTAACACCTTTGTTTACTTAAAGATTAAGTCATCTTCAAAGTCAAAACTTTCTTCAATTTCTCAAAACCCTAACTCAGTCTTGAAGAAAACTTCTAATCAATCACAATACACTTGGGCCTCTATCTAGAGTGTAAGACCCACCACCTTTTTCAATTCAATTCATACTTGTTTATATACTTTTTCATATCTCTGTATATATACTTGTACATATCTTATTAAGTTTCTCTTAGCATTTGAATCATCCTTAGTTTAGAATAGTTCAAATAATAGGATCCTTGTCAATTAGTATAACTTAGTTCAAACAAATAGTTCCCCCCCATGTACAAAGGAATTCTTATTCCCAATACAGTCAGCCTCCTCTTGGGCTTTGTTCAATTAATTCAACCTTGAAAAACTTCAATAAAGAGGGGATTATTTCCAAGGGAAACCTCTTATTTAACCCCTTTAATCTTGGAATAGTTCAACAAAGAAAGAATTATTTCTCGGTGAAACCTTTCTTGAACTCTTTTTAAGACTTGGATAGTCTAAATTCCCTAGCCTCCTCTTGGGCTTCATACAAGGATCCATGGGCTTCCTAGAAGCATCCCCGTCCTCCTACTGGGCTTAATACAAGGACCCTCTGGCTTCCTAAAAGCACAAGATAGACCCTAGTCATCCCTAAACCAATTCACAGGAGTGTCAAAACCTCTAAAACATTCAAACTCATCCTTTGAGTCTCCTCTGATCCTCAAAAAGGCTTGACTTCCACCTTAAATCCCCAACAAGGGTCAGGTTACAACCAAAAAATCCCTAAAAGAATCAAAACCTTTATGGCAGTTCAATGAATCCAACTCTCCTCTAATTTCCAGCAGGAGTCAATTTCTCTTTTGATTCCTCAGAGCAATTGGATCCTGCTCTTGGATTCAATTTTCCTCAGCAAGAGTCAGTCTCCACTTAAATTCCCTCAGCCTCCTCTTAGGCTTCATATAAGGACTTTCCCCAATCAACCTCAATCTTGGGCTTTGTACAAGACATATATAATTCTCCCCTAGTTGAGTCCGTTTTCAATCTTTTTTTTAGCTTCAACCTTGGGCTTTGATCAAGGCACAAAATTCAACATCCCCACAGATGAGACTCTGAGTCCTCTCTATAAGAGGATATTTCCTCTATACATCACATTTCAAAACAAACAATTAAAATCTTTTCTCGATAATTGATGTAAGTGGCACACTTGTTGATTCAAAATCCAAGTTGGAGTCCCTCCTTTATCCTGGCCAAAGTTCTCTTTCATCTAAGTGATGTAAGTGGCAAGCCTTTGAAACACATCCAAGCCAATGTCCTGCTCTTAGCATGCAAAGATTCATAAATGAACAAGTGGCATTGCTATGCACTGAGTTAAAGCTTCTTCCTTCATGACATTTCAATTCTCTTATAAAGGAGATGTGACATTGTTGGATTCCATACATCCGAGTTAAAGCAACTTCCCTTAAAATCAAATCCTCAATCATTGGGATGAATATGTAAGATATCTTCTTTTAGAGATGACAAATTCTCTCTCAGTCAAACTCTTAATTAGCTTCAATCTTGGGCTTTGAACAAGACACAAATACACTTTTAGCTTCAATCTTGGGCTTTGACTAAGACACATATACTCTTTTAGCTTCAATCGTGGGCTTTGAACAAGACATCAATACTCTTCCAACTTAATTCTTTGGCTTTGAACAAGACACAAAAACGTTTTTTGGCTTCAATCTCGAGCTTTGAACAAAACACCAAACATTTTTCGAACGCTCTGATTTCTCAGTTTCCTTTTTGAGAATACGTAGGCATAAGATTGTGAAATCTTAGTGAGCGTACTAATCGAAAATCTTAGGTCCAGATACCTTTTTGTTATACCCTAAATTTTACCCTCAAATCCTTCGATCATTTTATCAGTTTAAGTTAGCTATTTTTTTCATTTTTCTAGTTAAACATTTCATTTCATCGTTAATCGTGCATTTTTAGTCATTTTATCATTCTTTTAGATTTTTTTTTCTATTATCTTAAGTTTTTTAATTTAGTTTTTTTATTTTTAAAGTTAATCTTTCTTTCAATCTAGTTTAATTTCAATTTAGTTTAACTCTAATATAGTTTCTTTATAATTTTTAAAAATTAGTTTTTCTTTTAATTTGACTTAATTTCAATTTAGTTAATTTTAATATAGTTTATTTTTCTTTTAATTCAATTTATTTAAATTTTGTCTTTTTATTTAATTTATATTAATCTTTTTTAATCTATTTGATTCTATGGCCAAACTCCTACACTTTCTCTGCATCAATGTGTATAATCAATTATGTCAATGTCACTTAAAAGCTGCTGCAATAATAAATTCTGCAGACAACCTAGTAAAACCATCCCAAATTGGTGAAAATTCACTCTCCAAATTTCTAGACAACCAAAGCAAAGCCCACACAACACTGCAGACCTACGCATTACACAACTTTGACCAAAGCACTCCAAGCCACCCCACGCCAGCTTGCAAAGACCTGCATCAACCCATAACCTGTCCACATACAGACTTCCTACTGCAAAGCATGTTATCACGCCATGATCCTGCAACTCCCCAACGTTAACCAGCCAAAAACACATTACAAACCAAAACCTCTACAAATGATAATGATATAGCAGTGTGACTTTGAAATTCAAAAAAAACAAAAAGGACAGGATTTCATGATTTTAAAAGAAAAACAGTAAGGAGAGAGAGAGATGTAGCAATAAGAGAGTTAACATAAAAAACCTCCCCTCACCCTATTTCAATGGGACCACCCCTTTCCTCACCCTTTTGTATCTTTTCAAGCAATGACACCAACCTACAGAAATTAATCTTCACCCAAATCACACAAATTCCATCACCAACCACCTCTCATCTAGATTTGAAAGCAAAAATGTAACAGAAAGATGTGATAGCAACACATGAACTCCTTGACAATTAAAACCTTTTTTGATCTTCATCATCGCCTCACTCATGTGAAACACAACCCTCACACTTCAGCTTTCATAACCGTGAGTCATCTTCACCATTACCGAACAACAACATGTTCTTCATCTAACTGTCTCGTGCTTCTAAATACGACGTCGAACCTTCATGAAGCACCACCATCATCTCCGACCTCATCACTGGCCGCACCACCACGTCACCCTTCTTCACTGTTGTCGCAGCACAACCACCAATAAAAGAAAGCAGTGAGAGAGATTGAGCTTGGTGAAGAGGGTAGGGTAAACGCGTTGCAGTTTGATTGATTTTGTTTTTCTTCAGATTTGTCTTTTATATTTTATTTTAATTATTTTTTCTTTTTTATTTTCTCTTTGGGCTCAGCCCAATATGAATGAACTTCCCTACACCTCTTTAACCGTAGGCAAACCCCTCCTCCTTTATTTATTTTATCTTTTTACTTTATTTCTTTATTTTTATCATTTTATTTTACTAATTTTCTTTATGGTGGTTATAATTTATTTTTCTTAGATTGGATTTGCTTATTTATTTTGCTCGGTTAATTGAATTGTTGATTAGTTTAGTTTAATATTAAAAAAAACAAAAAAAAACATTTTTTTATTAGATTAATCTTAAAATTTTAAATCATGTTTAAAATGTAAATATTTAAGATTTATTTGTGATCATCTCGATTTTAACTTTCATTAATTTCTTTGGCTTTTAACTTGGTAGTTTGTAACTTAGACTCTTTTTGCCTAATCTTATAATTTTGATTATGTTCAGACCGTTATTTTGCTCGTATCTTGTGCTCATCACTACTCATCTAATTCATGCATTTTTATCATAGTGTTTCTCTTTTCCTGATTCTATTTGGTGTCTGGTACTTCCATACTTTAGTTCTGCTTTCTCTTATTAATTCATTTTGATGCTTGTGTACATATATCTTAATCATTTGCTAGCTTTCCTATTCACATATTCCCTTAAAATCTCCTAGCTCGACTTAATTTTTGATTAAGCTCAAGGTAGAATAGATTTAGGCTCTTAATCTGATTTCAAAGGAAAGGATTCCCATTTGACTGATATGTCATGGTGGATAGCATTGTCCTTTTTTCCCTAGACCTTGTGAGAGTCTTGCTTGTTGTAACCTAGTTTAGGTAGAAAGTTGGTTAACTCTATGTAAGTATCATGGTTATGAATACTTACTCCTCTTTGGAACCTTGACCATAGTCAAGTGTTCTTCATTCCTAGTTAGACCGAACTATGGAGGCTTTGATTACCCTTTCCTAGTCAGGATACGTAGGCACAAGATACGATATCTTGTCGAGACCTCTAACCACTAACAAATAACACTTACCTCCCTCCTTTTGGTCTGGTTAGAACCAATTGGTCTTGCAACTTAGAATTAGGTTTAGAGTTGGTAAACTTTATGTGAGTATCATGGTTATGAGTACTCACTTTCCCTTTTGACTTTGGTTAAAGTCAACCCTAGTTAGTTTTCAACTTAGATTTAGAGAGCTGATTAACTCTGTGTAAGTATCATGGTTATGAATACATACTTCCCCACTAGAACCTTGACCACAATCAAGATTTCTTCATCCCTATTTAGGTGAACTATAATTGCTCTGATTCCATCCTTGTTAGGATACGTGGGCACGAGATGCGATGTCTTGGCGAGCATATTTAGTGTATATACCTTAGGTATTTACCTTAGAACCTTTTCCTTAGCAAGCAAACTTTAGCATAAAACACATACTAACAATAGGTTTCTGTTGAGTACTACAGATACTTAGGATGCTAACACCTTCCCTAGGTATAACCAACCCCCGAACCATAGATCTCTAGTTGTGTTGTTACATAGCGCAGTTAGGGTTTTCTTTGATCTTTACTCTTTCCTTTGGATAAATCAAGTTAATTAATTGCTTGATATTCGATTCTCACCGCAACAGAAATGGCGACTTCACTAGGGATCGTATCCCCTAAGAGGGTTAAGCCCACCTTGTTTGTATTTGTGTTTGTTATATGTTTGCTTGCCTGTATGTCTGTATATTTGTAAGTATCTGTATATATCTGCTTCTGCTTGGGTTTTCTATATGCAGGGTTGTTACCTTGAGTGGTGAGATAAGTCCTAACCCGAACTTGAGTGTACATTTATGATAGGATAATGGTATAATCAATAGTTAGCTGTTGGGAGTAGTCCTAACATGTCTAACATATGATAACCACGCTTAGTGGAGGCCCCTTTGGGATTACTGATGTTTGATGCGAATAGTTGTATTGGCATCACTTTTTCTAACCTGGGAGTCCATGAAGTCGAGGACCTTTTGTAAGTCTTCACCCCTCTATTCCTTTTAGAACGTAGTGCAGTGATTATCCAGGTGTAGACCTGTGATGGTTGTCATGCGATACGACACTCATACGAGTTTATCTTGAGAATATTATTGGCCCACACGAGTGTTGCAGTGAGAATCGTGATACCAAGCTATTGATTAACTTGAATCTTAATTCTTTAATTCACAACCGGACTTTGATTTATCCAAAGGAAAGGTTAAAAATAATAAAAACCATTTTGCGCGATGTAACAACAACGCTTAAGAGATTCGGGGATCAGGGGTTGGTTATGCTTAGGGTAGGTATTTCACATCCTAAACATCTGTAGTACTCTACAGGAACCTTTTGTTTGTTTGTATGCTAATACTTGCTAAATGTTTGCTATGGTTTGGGGTTGGGTATAAGGTAAATGTTAAAACCTAAAGATAGTTTCTAAGTTTGCTCACAAAGATATCGCATCTTCTGCTTACATATCCTTACTAGGATAGAATCAGAGCAATCTTAGTTCTTCTTACTAGGGATAAAGAACACTTGATTATGATCAAGGTTCAAAGGGGAACAAACATATCCATGCTTGTGTAGAGTCTATCCAAACTCTTTAGATCTATGTTGAATACTTAAGAAAGGGGAGTAAGTAATCATTTCCATGATTCTTACATAGAGTTAACAAAACTCTACCTAACTTTACGTTATATGACCAATTGGTTGTATCCAGACCAAAAGGTGGGAGAAGGCTCTATCCAGGCCTAAAGGGTAAGTCCAATTGGTTCTATCCAGACCAAAGGGAAGGTTGATGAGCTATCTATGACCCCAGGGTCAATAGAGAGACTTTCCTTTGGAAGGAGAAAGATTAGGCAACATGGATGAGAACTAAAGAGTTCCATCACTTAGGCAAAGTAAACTTAACAAAGCGTAAACATTCACACATGATGAATATAAGGGATATGGTTACAACCAAGAACAAGCAAGCATATTACAATATCAATGCAATGATTTCAATCAAGATAAATGGTCACAACCAAAGCAAGTATTAAGATATTACAATATCAATGATTTCAGTCAAGATAAATGGTCACAACCAATGCAAACAATTAAAATATTATAATATCTAGAAGGGGGTAAGTTCTTTCAAGACTTAAGCACAAGAAGTGACAACCAAAAGCATATCTTGACAAAGATAAGGGTGTATCTTAACAAATATAATGGTAACAACCATGCAAACAAGTTATAACTTGATAAAGGGTTCAAAATCTCACGGGGATTTTAAGTGTTTCGAGAAATGAATCAATTACAATGCTTACAAGCAAAAGTTGAAATCAAAATCAAGTACACAAAGGAGCTAACAAGCCAAATCATAACTTTAAAATAAAACTCAAAAGAGAATGAAATTAAAGTTGGAAATGAGAGAGGAAAAGTAAGAGAGTGAAAACCCTAAAATGAATCGTAAATTCTTTATAATGCAAAGTGTTTCTAAAATAAACATTTTAGAATTCTTTGAGCATTATATGAAAGTATTCATTAATACAAGAATTGGAAAAAAAGAATCATTAAAAAATGATTAAAAATGAAGGAGTTATGATTTTTTGAAATTTAATGACAATTAAATAATAATCAAATAAATCAAATATTAAAAATCAAGAAATGCCTCCCCCAAGGCTTGAACCCAAGACCTTGGGGTCATGATCAGTGCATATTTATGCACATTCTCCTATACTTGTACTTAGACATTTCTTTACTATATTTTGATTATTTTTATGTTTTATTATGTTTTTACATTTTATTTTATTTTTGGTTTAATTTGATTTTCGCACTTTATTTTTCAGCTTTAGTAGTCTGCATGGAAACAATCTTAATTGGGGTTCCGGGAATCCGTTTGAGACGTTCTAAAAATCGCCGGAAAGCTAAGAGATAGAGCTACAACTTTCGTGATGGAGTCAAAGTCAGATTCGGAACACATTTTCCCAGAATATTCGTTGAAGTTGCAGCATTAGGATATTGTTTTAGTTTTGGGTCATGTTTTGGGCCTAGGTTATATTTTCGACCCAGTTGGGTTTTGAACCGGATCCATTGTTTGCCTTTTTAAGGAGAACTCGTGTTACTGTTCACGGGATTCACTATTCACGAAAAAATTAGAAAAATGTTTTGAGAAGAATTCATGGAGAACTAATACCCCCGGGCAAATCCTGCCGTGTACGGTTTCATTACTTTGAGGTTATTATAATATCAATTTAAATCTGATTCCTTTCAATCCTTTTCTATGAAGTCATTTGCTTAATTTGATTGCAATTTTTTGCTTAATTCAATTGTTGTTCATAGGATATAATTGTTTAAATTCGATTGTATGCATGCTTCTAAATTTAATTGCGTGTTATCGTTTGCTTAGTTCGTTAATTCGTCATATTCTTAACCGTTTGCTTAATTCGGTAAACAGGAACATAATTTATTTGATGTTGATAAACGCTTGTCTGATTAATATCATAATCGAATAGGATTAGAACCGCTTAGGGATTGATGTTATAATAGCCGATGATAAGTCGAAACTCGAATCAGTAGGATTAACCGTTTCAGCTTATTTTGACAATCACTTATTTTCAATTTTTTCTCTTAATCAAAAATCCAAACCCCCAATAACTGTTACTTTATTGGTCAATCACTACAAGAATCCTTGCGATACGACTCGAGTCATTGTCGATAAACTATCATTTTCCAAACTACTCGTTTTGATCCGCGCGCGACAGCGAATCAAATTGGCGCTGTTGCCGGGGATTCTTGTTGATTTAGCCAATAATATAGTTTTAGATTTTGTTTGTTTTAATTTTCTGCATTTTTGTGTATTTTCTTGCATTTTCGCGTCCGGCCGTCATGTTTCTCGTCAGACCAAGTAAAAAAAAAAACCAGGTTTTGGAAAAATCGCCTTCTTTTTTAGATTTGTTTCGTGAACTTGAAGCAGAAAAATCGTGCGATCAAAAGTCTTTAACTCTAAAAGAGTTATAAGTGTTGGCCCCTCGAATCGCGAATTCCTCTTTTTTCTATTTTTAATTAATTTTTTACTGTTTTCACTGTCTCAAAAAAATCCAAAAAAAAATCCAAAATTCTTATTTGATCTAATTAGGTTAAATTTTGTGTTTTTAAATTTTTTCGATTTTATTTTAACCATCTTCCTTCTTTGAGTTTGATTCTGACCTATAGGGACATTGTGGGAATTATCAGATTTGTTGCTGCATTTGCAATCCTGGCCATAATCTTTGATGCAATGAGACATCCCATGGAAGAGCATTCAATGTTTCAAATTGAGTTACTTTCTGACTTAGTAGACGATACACTTCCCGAGTTTTTATCTGATTTCCCGTCTTTACTAGACTATAATGATATTTTCTCCTGTGATGTGTGCACTAACACTAATGTTTGCTCTACTTGTGCCGAGATAAATGCTGCATTACGAACTGATATTTTGTAGGTGGATAAGATTATCGATGAAGTGGTTTGTGCAGTTGAGGCTCTGGACGTTCCTGCTGCCCCGACCATCCCATCTATTGAGCAGCCCCCTTCTTTAGAACTCAAACCTCTCTCAGAAAATCTCAAATATGCCTACTTAGACATAAATGATAAGCTTCCTATTATTATTTCAGCCCTTGATTTCAATCAAGAAAGTAGGCTTTTGCAGGTTTTAAAGAGGCACAAAAAAGAAATAGGGTGGACCTTGGCGGACATTCCCGGTATTAGCCCTTTCAGGTGCATGCATCGGATTCTGCCTAAAGAAGGAGCTAAATTAGTGAGACAACCCCTTAATCCTTTTATTCTTGACATGAAAAATGAGATCATGTTCACGTGCCCATTCGACACGTTTACGTATCAAAGGACCTTCTTTGATCCTGGAATAAAAGACGAAGGCATTACTAAAAATTTCAAAAGCAATGATCACTGCCCAAAGCTACTCCATGAGAGCTCAACTTTGGAAGAGGAGACTGTAGAAGAGCTCTCTTTAGGAAATGTTGCTTATGCGATCATCTATCCACCTTGACTCCTCGGGTGTGTCCTTTCCTATCTCTTCTCACTTTTATTTTATATTTTTGTTCTTTCATTGAGGACAATGTATGTTTTAAGTGTGGGGGAGAGAACAATTTCTTTGTTTCGTTTGTTTTCCTTGTTTTTGTTAGTGTTTTGTTTGTTTTCAGTCAAATAAAAAAATGCATCTTCTTGAAAGTTTGAGGTTATAGTCTAATTTGAGATTAGTTTACGGAGACCTGGGAAAAATTCACAAGATCGGTATCATCTTAACACCGTAAGTCTCCTGCATGTGGAAATAAATTTGAATACTCTTTATGTTTTAGCCTTAAATTTTCATTCTCTGACAGCTCTTGAGTAGTTTATTTCAGCAGTCAGCACCATCTCGCACGCACTCTACGCAGGGAAGCCGATGAATATAAGTGAGTGTTCCGAAAAAGAAAAAAAAAGAAAGAAAAAAAAGAAGAAAACAAATCTCAAATGATAATAAGACTCGTTGTAGTTGGTTCAGCGGTTTTTGGTGCTGAACTTGGTAGGGCGGATTACGATCCGATCTCCCGCAACTACAACTGAGTAAGTAAGGGGTTATGTCACGCAAGTACCAGAACCCCATGAAAAAAGGTTCAGAGTCACTAATCAGTCGCCTTGCTATGAGTGTGTGGAGATAACGGGCTTAATGTGATTGCGCCTGAATGAAAAAGAGCAAAAAGAAGGATGAGTAAGTTAGGCTTTAACATAATAACATGATTTGAGTTGATTTCTGTATCCAGGAGGCTTATGTCTGCAAAATTGTGGGTTAGTGTTCCTACGATATCCTTAGTGTGTAAGATTAGTACCTATCGATGCAAACTTAACCGAAGAAGACTTTTAGCCTGGAACGAGTAACTGTTAATGTGTTTGTGCTTTCTTTGCTTTGTTTTATTTTAATTTTGCTCGGAGTGCAAAAGTTCAAGTGTGGGGGAATTTGATCAGTGCATATTTATGCATATTCTCCTATATTTGTACTTAGACATTTCTTTACTTTATTTTGATTATTTTTATATTTTATTATGTTTTTACATTTTATTTTATTTTTGGTTTAATTTGATTTTCACACTTTATTTTTCAGCTTTAGCAGTCTGCATGGAAACGATCATAATTGGAGTTCTGGGAATCCGTTTGAGGCGTTCTAAAAATCGCCGGAAAGCTAAGAGATAGAGCTACAACTTTCTTGTTGGAGACAAAGTCAGATTCGGAACACATTTTCCCAGAATATTCGTTGAAGTTGCAGCATTAGGATATTGTTTTAGTTTTGGGTCATGTTTTGGGCCTGGGTTATATTTTCGACCCAGTTGGGTTTTGAACCGGATCCATTGTTTGCCTTTTTAAGGAGAACTCATGTTACTGTTCATAGGATTCACTATTCACGAAAAAATTAGAAAAATGTTTTGAGAAGAACTCATGGAGAACTAATACCCCCGGGCAAATCCTGTTGTGTACGGTTTCATCACTTTGAGGTTATTATAATATCAATTTAAATCTGATTCCTTTCAATCCTTTTCTATGAAGTCATTTGCTTAATTTGATTGCAATTGTTTGCTTAATTCAATCGTTGTTCATAGGATATAATTGGTTAAATTCGATTGTATGCATGCTCCTAAATTTAATTGCGTGTTATCGTTTGCTTAATTCGTTAATTCGTCATATTCTTAACCATTTGCTTAATCCGGTAAACAGGAACATTATTTATTTGATTTTGATAAGCGCTTGTCTGATTAATATCATAATCGAATAGGATTAGAACCGCTTAGAGATTGATGTTATTATAGCCGATAATAAGTCGGAACTCGAATCAGTAGGATTAGCCGTTTCAGGTTATTTTGATAATCACTTATTTTCAGTTTTTTTTTCTCTTAATCAAAAATACAAACCCCCATAACTGTTACTTTATTGGTCAATCACTACAAGAATCCTTGCGATACGACTCGAGTCGTTGTCGCTAAACTACCGTTTTCCAAACTACTCGTTTTGATCCGCACGCGACAGCGGATCAGGTCACAGGCTCAAAATTTTGCCAAGTCAACCATTTTCTCGCGCGTGACATATAATGGAAAGGGCAAGTTAAAATGCACAAATAAGGAAAAAATCATGAAAATATGCAAAACTGCCCTCACTGAGGGTCGAACCTGTGTCATTGGGTGTGGCAAGTACTTAAGGCATGGCAAATAACCACTGGGGTGGCGGTACATCCAATGTATCAAGCCACCCTAAGTTATCATATACTTAACAAAGCGAAAATCCTGGGCCAAGGCAAGGCAAATTCAAAGTGAAAATCTCATAACGGTTTGATTCTTAAATCCTCAAAACATAGTCATCTTTCATGAAATTTTAGTCAAAACTGTTTGAAATTTCATGAGGATTGCAATGGTATCAACCATGTTTTCAAATAATGCACACATCATAAAAACTCGAATGATCATGCAATTGGATGTTTGAAATGCGTCTTGAAACTCCAAAACCAAGACAGTTCCAAACATGCTTAAGTGAGGGTCTGCTCAAGTTTCAAACATGATATAGACTGAATCTCAACAGAAAGTTTGATCAAAAGACATTAGAATAAGAATTTGGCACATGAATTGCAATCATGAGCATGATTTGAACATAACCACAGCAGAAGGGTCACAACATCAAACAAAGCAAATCCAATATGTCAAGAGTATCTAGAACCTCTAAACCAATCTGTTAGTAAAAGACCTAAAATATCTAGGGGCTGTTAAGTTATGGCACTTGACTTGCAGCAGCATATGAATAAATGAAAACAATGACCTATGATGCTAACAAAAGGTTCATGGCAGAAGATCAAACATGACTCACAAGTCATAGAAAAGCACAAAACAAGACACATATGCTTTAAAACACCAACATAGGCATGTTCATAACAAGTGGTGACAACCTAAACATTGAACTGAGTAGACCTAAACATCATGCTCTATCATCCGACATTAAGGGTTCAACAGCCAAACATGAAACCAACTGAAATCCTGATGGGAATAGAGGTTGACAAACCTCAAGACAGAAATTGGCAGCAGACTAATGCAACAACATATTTACCAATGGCCTCAACAACAACATAAAACAAATGCAGAAATCTCATATAGGTTAACAAAATTTTAAGGCAAAATTAGACAGCAAACACAGGGAAATGTATTTCAAAAGCAAACATGATTAGTTGATATGAACAAATAAATCCCTGGCCTATGATGCTAACAAACAGAATTATGGAAGGTTTACAATACACAAACAGTTATCCACTGCTGGAATTCCACAAACAAAGATGTCAACATGAACAGACCCAGACATGATCTTCTTCTACATCAAACATAAGACATAGAATTTAGTAAGGTTCTGATGGGAAAATAAGTTGGTCTACTCTTTACCAAAACTTGGTCAGTGAAATAAGTATTAAGGTAACCTCAATGAAACTTAAACCCCCATCTGTTATGACTACAGCAAAAACCCCTTCTCACCAGAGCATACTAGCAGAATAATGGTTAATCACCCCATTTGTTATGACTACACCTGAACTTCTCAACCTAGACTCAAAATCCCCTACCTAAAGCACCAACATGTCAATAATGGTCAATGAGCTCAACACCAACCAAACTAAGATCAGTTATTCACAACAAAGTCACCACCTACACATTGTCAAAGTCCAACACAACTATCAAGCTAAAACTCAAAGCCTAAAGTCACAAACTGCGGATACTAAACTAGAACTTAAGCAGTACCACATTCTGACATTACAATGCCAAGTCGAACTAGTGTATGCTTAAACAAAAGGTTAATAACTCCAAGCAAGTCATCACAAGTTGATAAATTCCAACTCAAAACAGTTTTGGTGGACAACAACAAAACATAAACTCGACATAACAATGTCAACCCTAAGCCTCATCATCTGTTTCAACAGCAAGTAGAAAATCAAGGTGACAACCAAATCTAAGCCACAACTGTTCCATTCATACATGGTAGAACAGTCACCTCTGTGCAATTGTTAATATGGCAAAAATGCTTGACAGTATAGTTCAAACTCAACATAGAAATATCATAACATACCAACTGTTTCAACAGCAAAACCTACCAAAATGGCAACATATCATAATGCCTTAATATCAGTTATCTATCTAAAACTAACACCTAGCATGAGGGACAAGTCCTAACAGCAATAGCCATGAGTTGATAAACTCAAACTTCAAAACAGTTTTGGACAACATAGTTGTAAGTTCAAACATGGTAATGTTAACATACATTCAAGCCTGCTTCAAATGAGAATAACTAATCCATGATAGCAAACATGACAAAATAGATGCAAACTTCACATGGCAACAACAAGATCAATCACATTCTTTCATGAGTTACAACTCATCAAGCAAATATAGATCAAATTCCACATATGATACATATAAATGAGAGGGTATGGAATCACATACCTCTTGTAGAGTTTCCAAAGTAAGCTAGATGCTGGATATCCCACCTTTGAAGCAAGCCTTGAGTTTTCTTCCTTTTGGAGCGACAAGTGGTCTTTTGGGACAGATCTAGCAAATGAGGTTTTAGTTGCTTTTTAAGGTTTTAGACAGTTGATATAACATAAATGGAAGGTGTTCAAAGTGTCCAAGTGGTTCAAATTGATCTAGGCAGTGAGTTCCTCCATATTATGCATAAAAGTCAAACCAAAGGGTGTGAGAAGTTGACTTTTGGTTTTGTGATGTTTTTGGTGAAACTAATGGTTGGAACACCTTCTAATAATGATTTTGAGGTTGTGTGGATGATTTTTATGGTGGTTGAATGATTGGAAAGGATGCTGGTATGAAGTTTGCACAAGGTAGTTTTTTTAGTGGTTTTGGAGGATTTCTTTACTTTCAAGCAAAGAGGGGAAGAGGATGAGAGCTGTGTTTTCTCTGGGGTTTGGAGTGCTCTGGTATGCTTTAAAGAGTGGAATGAGTTTCCTTTTTATAGGCCAAGGAAAGTTAGGGCAGAATTGTCATTTGGAGCTGTTACCTTGCATTTAGTGGGAAAAACATTGATATTTCAAAAGTGATTCCATATCTGCTGGTTTGAGATTAACTCCATCAGTTATACCCTTACCACAACTATCCTTAAGCTGGTTGTGCTGTCAAAATAGAGATGTTGAGGCAAGCCATGGCAGCAGCAAACCCAATGCCTCTTACACATGTACTTTATAATAAATAAAGGGATTATGGTTAGATTTTTAGTTTTTCCTTGGTTCTCTCCACATCTGGTTCAAGGATAAACTTAACACACCACACCAAACATTCCTTCATGGTTGGAAATTAAGCATATGGTTGGAAGTCAAATTTATGTTGAATTTTGAAAAATTGACAAACTAGTGTTCAGGCCCAACTTGCTCAATTTGAAACTCTCAGCTCACAGGGGCTGTGGAAGAGTTCTAGCACTTTTTGGAAAGCCCTCATGGATCTCTACAATTTTCATGTTTTTGAAATTTTCAAATTCCTAGGGGAACTTGGTCAAAAATCCCCTCAAAGTTGGCTGAAAACATGCCTAAAAAGGCCAGAAACTTAGAAAATTTTCTAAGTGTTTTCCCCTCTTGTAATGATTTTGATCATAACTCCCAATCTACTCATTTTATGCCCATGGACCACCGTGAGACGTTTGTAGGACTTGTCAAGAACTTTCCGACAAGCTTTGAACCAACTCAATTGGATGTGTAGTTAGGGAGTTATGGTTTTGCCCCTTTCAAAACCCTAATTTCCCGATTTCTCGATTACTCCTCAATCTTTGATCCAATGGTCATAAAACTTCATGGATAGGTGTAATATAACATTAGGAACATTTTTTATTCACGCTTTTAGGTCAAATTCCTTATGGTCAAGGAGTTGACTTTTCGATTAACCGAACGATCGATCGATGACTACCGAGTCGACCGTTCATGTCCTGGGTCTTCTGAGGCCTTGAAACTTCTTGAGTGGACTTCACTAAGCCATATGAGCTTCCTGGACCATAATTTCATCATTGGACCACTTTTTAAATCAAAAGTCAAACTATAGTTGACTTTTCCTGATCGGAATCCCTAATCGGGGATCCTAAACTACATTGTCTTTAATCTTTGGGTGGTAACCTCAAATTGGACTCATACTTGACCCAATGGATTATCTTTGGTGATGTGGAGACTTATTTCATGGAGAATCAATCCAATACATTGACTTATTAAACCATCAAAACTTTGATTCTTGACTGTACGAAACCCTAATTCACCTGTATCTTGACAAAGACCATCTTGAAATAGGTTATGGTTATATAAAATGAAAATGACCCTAGAATGATGATGCAGATCTAAGGGGTCAAAATTTGGGGTGCAACAACGAGTAGTCGTATAAGCTGATAATATCTGAAAGATTTATCGATGACTTTGGGAACTTTTTAGAACCCTGTTTCACAGATCAAGAGCCCATAGTACACACCTTTTGGGATGGGTATACCATGGCCCCATGCTCGTGATCATCAAACCTAGGCCTTTGTTTGCTTGTCAGCATATTTGTGAATATCTGTGTATACATGTGCTTGTGCATACATTCCTCCATACATTCCTGCATTCATGAGAAGCCCTTTAGTTTCAAGGAATTCAATTGTTCTTTCCTTTGCAAAAATTAATACGAGATCATTGAATTTGAAACAAAACTCTTCAATCTTTCCAGAAAAATAAGTTTGCAACTTTCTTTTGAGTTCCTTGAAACCATTTGGCTTGCATTCGCATTGCATGCGCATGTCATCACATTTGCATTTGCACTCCTCAGTTTTGGGTATCATCTTTCCTTTGTCGTAACCCAGTTCACTTCCCGAACCCAGCATTGGACTTGATGTAGATTTTGAAGGATCATGAATTCAGAAGAGCCAAACCAGTTCGTGACCAGAGTGGATTTTGAATTGATGAACCATTAGTTGGATCAGATTGTGGAAGCTATGACAACCTTGGCAAAGAGAGATGACCATGTTTAGAGGACTTCTGTGAACAATGTTGCTCAATATTAGCCTGTGCAAACTCTTGTTAGGAACCAGATTATACAAGAACATACTATTGTCTGAGATGGACATTCCTCTTCTCTTGATGATACAGACTATCAGACTTTTTCATTTTCGGTGCCAGATTCTCAAGAGGCAATCCAAGTGATGTAGTCCAAGGACCCACAATACGTTGAGGTAATGGAGATATGACGTGCGTTGGAAAAGAAACTTGATATCGTTAAGGGTCGTGACTCTGCTGATCCGAATGTTTTGAACATCTGTTTGGTACCCGATCTTGTGATGCCACCTAAGTTCAAGACACCAAAGTTTGAAAAGTACAAAGGAGATAGCTTTCTAAAGCAACATTTGGTGATGTATTGCAGAAAAATAACTTCACATATCCACAATGATGAGCTTATGATCCACTGTTTTCAAGATAGTCTGAGTGGAGCATCGCTGAATTGGTATACATAGCTAGAGAGCAACAACATTCAATCATGGTCAGATTTAGCTAGTGCCTTTGTGAAGCAATACAACTACAATCTTGACTTGGATCCTAGTCGCTTGCATTTGCTAGATTTATCTCAAGAAGACAATGAATCCTTCAGAAGGTATGCTCAGAGATGGAGAGAAATAGCTGCTCGCGTCCAACCACCACTCTTGGACAAAGAATTGGTTGACTGATTCATGGATACTTTTTAAGGCCCATACTGAGAGAAGCTGTTTAGAATTGTGACATCAAACTACTCAGACTTGGTAATAGCTGAAGAGCGCATTGAGAGCAGTCTCAAGGTTGGAAAAATATGAGATGCTTCGAACATCCCAGCTAGTGAGAGTGAATCAGTTGTCAATTCTCGAGAAGACTTGGAAGAGGAAATAATTTTGTCCAGGAATCCCTGATATCTCGATCTTAATGCTCATGCATCTCAACTTTTCAGAGTCAGCATTCTTTTGGATCTCCACGTCAGACATCATTCTTTCCACAAAGGAAATTTTTTTTCCAAATCGAATACTTCCTCAGAATCAATGATCATATCACCATCAACTGTGTCAGCATGCCTGATAAAGGCCAAGGAAGCCAGAGAGAGATTTCACTCCATTGCTAATGGCATATAGTCATATTTTTCTAGATTTGGTCAAAAGTGGATTGATAGTGCTAAATGAGGTAGATCCAATGACCTTTATACCCGCTAGGCTTTGACACCAACGTCCAATGTGACTACCATGATGGGCACAAGGGCATTCAACTGAAGACTGTAAGGTGCTCAAGAGCAAGGTTCATAATTTTCTTGACTTCGAGATGTTCTCATTCATGCCTCAAGGCATTCAAATCAACAATCCTTTACTTGGTCAAGAGGATTCATCAGTCCATATTATGGATTAAATCACCAAGATTGGGAGTGAAAATGCTTCGCAGACTGATCTCAATAATCAACCTTAAATATAGTTATCTCAGTTGGCAAATCAAGAAAGGAAAGCTCAGTTCCCCGAAGCTGGCAATTTTTGGTTGTTTCAGCATTTGTTGTTGTATTTACTTTGCATTTTGAATTTAAATTTTGCTTGTAAGTTATTTGTTTTTGAATTGGCAAGATTAATGAAATGTTTATTCATCTTTTGATAAAATTCATTTGTATTCACTCTTTCTCTTTCCTTTCATTGTTTAAAAACAAAATAAAAAAATGAAAAAAAAATCTTTTCCATCCATTTATCTATACCAAACTGTTGTTTAAGCAAAGATTAAGGAGGATGACGAAAATGTTATACCCATAACTGCTATTGGTATGCTTTCAATTAAACTTTGCCGATGATGTAAGGCATTGTTTCAGTCCCCAAACACTGGAGAAATAAGGAAGATAATCCCTTGTTAACCCCTTCGAGCTTAGAAATAAGAGTTTTCTTTCCTCACAAAAAACCCTTTAAATCTTAAACCTGGGGCAAGGCAGTTCTCAGTTAATTTGTTGATACGTGCATAAAAGACACCTTTCATATAAAGGTTGTTCTCACAGGTTTTTCATCGCATACAGCAAACAAGGGTCAAAGATATTTTCCAAGTCTAAAGGCCGATAATTGTTCACCATAGCCATTAAATCCGGTAGTCACCTTCAGTCTCAAAAGGGAGAATAAAAAAATCAAAAAGAGAAAGCTTGTTAAGTCAAAACCTATAAAGGAGACTTAGGAAAAAATGGGGCATCTCGCTGAATGTATATTCAAAAGAAACAGTTTAAGCAAAAGTTAGGGGTAATAAAAAGAGGAATTCTTTAAAGCTTCCACTCTGAAAGTCCTCAATAGCAAAAAACACCAAATGTTGTAAGGGAGTGGTGTCTGCCTTAGGTTTTTGAACCGTCAACAAATATCATCAGTTTAATTGCTAGCCTACAGAAACCTGAGTGCATAACTTGAGTTAATAGAACTTAGGAGTGAAGTTCATTATGAAGATTGGGTGGGAACAAATAATCTTTGAGCCTTTATCCTTTGTTTCACGAGCCGTGAACCAAGCCAAGTTACAACCTTTAAAAGACCTAATTGAGGTAAGGTTATTTTGAAAGCATACTACAACAAGGTTGGGTAACCTGACTCCCAATGATCTTTGCTATTTCTTTGTGTTGACCACTTCACCTGTCATTCTGTAAATGACAGGATCCATTGTATTGTTTTATCAATAAATTTTGTTTTCAAAAGCTTGCATGGATGTTGCATTGAAATTGCCAATTTTTAAATGAACGACGTTGTTTGCAAGACATCCAATATCAAAGGAATCCCAACAAATGCAGCCATCTAGGGAATTTGACTTAGTACAAGAAGCTCAATATGGGGCAACCAATTTGGAGGATTTGTTAGTTAATCATCCCTAGGAGTTAGTGAATCGAGGCAGAACTCTTCAAAGTTCAGAATATTAGGGCACACCCTCTTGAGGTCTTATAGTAGGTTGTTTCCCAGCTCCTTTAAATGCGAGCCACTCAAAGAACAGTTAATCAGGAGTAATCAGGTCAAGATTAGATTAATCTCTGAAAGGTAGTTAATATGGGGCATCTCCTTCACAAATCAATCAATTAGCAGGGGCAAGTTTGTTCCCCAGTTGTTCCTCCCACAGTCAGACAGAAAAGTTAGAAGACTTTATGGTGCAAATGCAGTTAAACTGGGGCAATTAAGTTGAGATTGGTGAATATCTCCAAGATTTTTAAGATATTGAAGCATCTCATATGTCAATTCTTCTGTAAAATCCTCTTGATGATTTCCTCCTGTAGACCATGTAATCTTGGGCAGAAGAGATTTAAAGATTATTACTTTCAAGGGTCGTTACTCATTATGATGATCATTATGCAAGCTAGAGTGTTGAAGTACATTGTTCTTATGACATCTTTTACCAGCTCCCCAGTAAGTTGTTACTTCAGTTGATATTGGCAGTTTCCCATGGATCTTCTCCTCCAACAAGGAAACCGGGCTTATGATAGCAATCCATGGTCAAGTCATGACGTTATATCCTGAGTGGAATACTCTTTTCACAATCCTGGATTAAAAAAATACCGAACTTTGTGATCCACAGAGGAGTTCATCACAATTGGGTCGCGGTTGATGTCTCGAATATCGTTCATAAATCAAAGTAATCGCCTCATATTTGTTTTGACCTTTCACTTTGACCAAGTGAAAGGGATGTTTTATAGGGCTTGCTTTTCTGTAAATTCCCCTCTTCGCTTCTCCCAGAGCGGAAGATTTTTGTTTTATAGGGTTTGTGTTTCAAGAATCGACAAATCATAAATAAGAATGTCATTCTAAATTCCAGAATTTATTGTTATTTTCACTTTTTTCTTTTTCAGAAAATTGTAATCCTCTAAAACATCCCAAAATAAAAATAAGCATTTTTCAAAAATACACTGCACACACTTTTGCATTCCCTCTCTCTTCTAAAAAAGAATCATCACGCTATGCATATTATTTGTTTTAAACCTCATTGAAACGTATGATCCAATACCTTATCCCAACTTTGAGTTCCCAATATTCGAAGCCGAAGAAGAAGAGTACAAAGAAATTCCAGATGAGATCTCTCGACAACTCAAACATGAGAAAGAATCCATTCAACCTTACAAAGAAATGATGGAAACTGTCAATTTGGGTTCTGAAGAGGAGAGAAAAGAAATTAAAATTGGAGCACTGCTCAATACAATTGTTAGAAAGAGTCTGATATAGCTGCTCAAAGAATTTCCAAATGTGTTTGTTTGTTCCTACAAAGACATGCCAGGGTTGGATACCAACATCATGGAACATCACTTTCCACTGAAGCCAGATTGTCGTCCTGTCAAAAAAAGATTGAGAAGGACTCATCCAGATATGGCCATCAAAATTAAGGAAGAGGTACAGAAACAGATTGACGCAGGTTTCCTTGCCACCTCAGGATATCCTTAATGGTTGGCCAACATAATTCCAGTTCCCAAGAAAGATGGAAAAGTCAGAATGTGCATGGACTACAGAGATTTAAACAGGGCAAGTCCAAAGGATGAACTCCCTCTACCACACATTGATATGCTAGTTGACAACAAAATAAAACCAAACCGGATTGTGAAGAGAAGAAGGGTGCAAAGAAAAGGGTCAGCATGGGCCTAAGCCCGATCCAATACCAACAAAATAAAAACTTAAAACTAAACAGACTTCACTTCATTTTCTCTTTCGTTCCATATGCCTTCACCTTTCTCCTTCTCGAACTCATCTTTCCTAACCACTCAACACGACCTCTTCCGTGAGAGCTCCACCACGCCACGACGGCGGCGGAACATTCACGTTATCACCAAACAAAATACCAACAATCCTGATTCTCACGACGCGAGAAACAACCCAGCTTGCTTCAGTTTTGTCTCAAGTCTTAAACCAGATACGACCTCACATATGATCAAGATTACGAACACACACAAGAAAATGGAAACGATGTGTAACGAAATACCTATATTGAATTGACACTTTATTCAAGTAAGCTCAATGAATATTCGATCATTGTTGAACTTCTTCTCTTTCTTCATTCATCCTTCTTCTCTTCACAATCCAATTTGGTTTTCTTTTCTTCTACTCTGTTTCTATTTCTGGTTTGGATTTGCAGAAAGATTTGGGATGGTTGGTTTATGGGTTTAGGGGGGTTGTAACGGAAAGGATGAACATGGTTGAAGGTATGATTTGGGGGAAGTGGTTTGTTTATTGTTGTTTGGAGATATGGAAGAGGAAGGTTGAAGGAGTATATATGTTATTGTGGATCAGTTTTGAAGATGAAGAAAGAGAGGAGATTTGAGGAAAAGGAAGTTTAGTAGCCTTTATTTGGTTCCACTGAACTTTCTTTGTGAAGGAGAATGCGTCTGATATATAGGAGTGGAGGTGAGTTTTGCAATTGATATTCGTTTCCATTTTGTTTCAACTTTCTGTGCTTTGCAATTGTTGTCCTCGTAGCAGCAGAGTATTGTGTAGGTTGTACAAATTCGTAGGTTTTATGATTATTTTTATGATGTATGAAGTTATTGTGCAGGTTTTTGCAAGACGGGGTTTGTATTGTTAAGTTTATCATGTAGTTGGTGGTGCGTAATGTTGCTAAGGTTTGCAGGTCCCTTTTTGTTTTGTTGCGTTGCTGATGGTATAATGCATTGTGGTGATGCGTGCTTTGCGTGTGTTTGTAAACATTGGCACATGATTGACTTCGGCTTGGCATGTGATAGAAATGCTGGCAAGGTCGTGTGTGATAGAATTGTAGGGAATCATGGTTGATGATGCACTGTGTGTTATTCATGTTTGGTTGCTTGTGCAAGGCTTGGTAATTGTTGTGTGTTTGAAAAATACTTGTGTGGAAGCTAGTTTCATGGGCCGTGTTGATCAATCTTTAAATGACAATTTGTTTTTGTTGTAATGGATCTTTTGGCATCTTATATAAAAATGGACTTGGACACAATTTATTATGCAACATGAATCTTGACCTTGTAAGTGGGCTTTCATTGGATTTTTTTGTAAAAGGTGAACTTCAGAAGAAAATTAACGGGCTCTAAAAATAAATAAAAAATGGTAATGGAATTGGAATGTAAGTAAGAAAGCTTTGAAATATGGATTGAATTTGAACTAAAATGAATATTAAAAAGAATTGCTTCTAGAATGAGAAAAATGGATATTAATGACTTTGAAATGAACTGAATGGATGATGAAGCACGCCTTTGTTATTTGAATACCAAGAAATCATCATAACCAATCTTAACATGTTTGAATATCTTCAATCCTAAATCGAACATCAAATCTAGATCAAACTTACACCCTTAATGGTCCCCAATATTATTCTCGCATCCTCATAACCTGTATTACAAGCGACATGGAATAAGCAACTGTGAGGACAACAATATCTTGATCACAATAGGAATCCACAACTTGATCTCTTGCACCATGACCTAATGCTTTACCATTTAATCTATAAGATAACTTGCCTTTATGATCAGTGATCTCATCACAAGAACCATTCCCTGAGGAAACCTTGAAGATGAGGATGAGACCTGAAGTGTAGAAAGAAACATGACCACCAAGATGTCCTTGACATGAGAACTTTAATCCAATGAATCTCAGTTGATTAAATGTCTACAAGCTCAGACATGAATAAGAAACCCTAAGTCACCTCGAACACACATTAATGAAGAAAACATCTTGATGAATCTTTGTAGAGGAAGGCCTTGTAGCTAGATGAACTTTGATAGAAACATACTAATGATGATGTTAACTCAAGCCTCTGTCTCAATTTGAGTGCCATAGCTAGATAAATCACCTCTGAATAGGGAAAACTCACATCACAAGAGAATGCTTTGATCCCATGTCTTAGGATCCCGATGAAATGCATGATTATGAGTTATGACCTATGGATATGCAGGTGAATGCGAAACAAAAGCCAGAAAAAGTTAGAAAAAATGAGGGCAAATTTTGGGGTGCTACAGTTACCCCTATTCAATCGACTTGGACTTGAAGGTATGAAAAGCAACTGCTTTCAAACATTCAAAGTAAAATGTGATCGAATATAAAAAAGAACCCAATAATTTGCAGTCTGTGGGGATGCACATAGTAAAGTGATTGGCAGCCGAAGGTGGACTTAAAAGTAGAGGATACCAACCAAAAGTTGGGATATCCGACAAACATAAGATATCAACCAAAAGTTGGGATAGAAAAAGATAACAATAAAAAATATACTAACCAAAAGTTAGAATAAAGGCTACTAACTAAAAGTTAGGATCACCAGAGGGAGTACCAACCAAAAGTTGGGATAAAAGGCTATTAACTAAAAGTTAGGATCACCAGAACGCTGACCGAAGACAAACTCACAAAAATAAAGACTACCAACCAAAAGTTGGGATGATCAACAAGAGATACCAGCCAAAATTTGGGATAAAGGCTACTAACCAAAATTTAGGAACGCCGACCGATAGCGAACTCACAAAAATGAAGACTACTAACCAAAAGTTGGGATAACGATTTCGCAGGGGAGAATACCAACCAAAAGTTGGGATAAAGCTGGAGACTATCAACTAAGAGTTGGAATGATCAACAGAAGGGGCACTAACCAAAAGTTAGGATAACTACAAGGGATACCAACCAAAAGTTGGGATACGACCCAAAAAAAATACTAACCAAAAGTTGGGATACGAAGAGGATATATAGGAAGTAGAATCAACCGACTTACGACCTGAAAAGAAGATGACTCCGTTATGGAATAAAAGAAAACCAGTTCTATCCATTAAAGAGTTAATGGATAGGTAAAACGTCCTCCTCAGAGGGACACATCATCAAATAGTTGATGGAAAGGAAACTGACATCGTCAAAGGGTTGACGGGAAGAAAACCTCCAGAACATCATCATCAAAGGGTTAATGGCAAGAAAATATACTTTGTCAAAGGGTTGACATAGTAGAAAAACTTCACCGAAGAGACACATCATCAAAGAGTAGACAGAAAGAAAACCTGACCGAAGAAACACCTCGTCAAAGAGTTGACGGGAAGAAAACTTGAAGAACCATCTCGTCAAAGAGTTGATAGGAAGAAAACCTGCTTGGGTATATCATCATCAAGGGGTTGATGGACAAAGCCTGATCAAGAGTAAGATCAACGTATGATCTAAGACCCAAAAGAAAGTAAGCAAATGAGTTAACTGAAATGTCCACCGGGGAATGGCTCGGCATTCTCTGAGGATATGTCACTGATTTGACTGAAAGTTGATTCGGGCTTCCATGCAAGGTACAAAATATGGCCTATACTTTGCATGCATATGCTTGAATATGGTGTAATGCTCCACATCAAATGGAAATGCTAAACATTTGAGAATGTAATGCATAGGTGATGATTATATGCAGATTGCATATGTATGCTCAGGCTGCCAGGGAAAGAAAGATGTGCCAAGTATGATTGGACTTTACTAGGAAAGACAGGTGAAACCTGATGGTGATTGATTTTGTAAGGTGAGATTTTTATGGGTACCAACGGGGATTGGGTTTTGGATTGAGGTGCCAATATGGATAGAATTTCTGGTGATTGACAATAGGGATTGGGTTTTGGTTGAGGAGACGCCAATAGGAATTGGGATTTTGGTTTGAGGTGCCAATATGGATTGGGCTTTTGGTTTCTGTAAATGCCAATAGGGATTGGATTTTGGATTTTTTATTCAGTTTTAAAATGCTTCATGCTATGCTATGGTAGACGAATCATATACAATGATTATACAATGATATGACAGCTCAACCAGTGGTTTCGAGGTAGGTCAGGTATGGCTGACGTTGGAAAGTTTATTTTCTGGATACAAGATTTATGTTGAAAGGTTATGGAATGGTTAACATGACTTCCCGACATTCGTCTTGAACTTGAAGGTTAAAAGAACCTGCTTGAGTAGCTCTAAAAATATGGAGAGGAAACATTCTTTTGTCTCCAATTCTTTCCTAGCCTGTGGGATCTCTGTAAAAATCTTCCTCGAAAGGAACCTGGAATCTTTGTACCCTGATGGTTTGAAATAGACTGCCCCAATATTCTGAGCCTTAGAGAAGTGTTTCATATTAATTATCATCTGAATAAGGATAACTTTTATGCTTTTGGTGTGGCCTGCCCCAACCTTGAAGTGATTTTGCCCCTGACAGGCTAATTTGGAAATGAATTGCCTCAAACCAACTGACCTTCGAGAGATTTATCAAATCTCGACCTGATTGCCCCAGATTAATTGAATCTTGGATAGCTGGCCCTCTGGTGTGATCATTTGACATGACTTTCCCCTACTCAACGGAGTACTCAGGCGCTTTGCATCTTATCTTGATCAATCCTTCCATTGCAGAAACTCTCCTGATGTCAAGTGCTTACTCGCAAGTAAAACAATTCATTTTGAAAATTATAATTTTAATGCAATGCATATGACAGTTTTGAAATCCAAGTTTGTTCACTGGAAAAATGAACTGTGACATATATTGAACGAATCACTTATTAGAATGTCACACCGATACCAACATGAGTGGTAAGAAAATCCTTTTAGGAAACAGTTTTGACGCGATCATTGAAGTATGCTTTCAAAACAAACCTGCTTCAATTAGTTCTTTTGAAGGCTGTAACGTGGTCTGGCTCACAGTTTAAGAAAGAAAGGATATAAGGCTTAAAGTTTTGTTTTAACTCACCCATTATCCTTGATGTTCTCCAGTCCTACATTCAGGTAATTCGGCACAAGCGCTCACCTTTCAAATATTATTGAATGGAAGGAGTGATGGTTAGGGAACTCACAAGGTTTTTAGAATAACAGTCACTCACTTTTTGTCTTTGGTGTCTGGAATCACACGACTTGTTCTTTATCTAGGATTTTTCTTTTGTAATCCTTTTCGTTTTTCACTTTTCCCCTGATCTTTCCTGGACCTATATATATATATATATATATATATATATATATATATATATATATATATATATATATATATATATATATATATATATATATATATATATATATATATATATATATATATATATATATATATATATATATATATATATATATATATATATATATATATATATATATATATATATATATATATATATATATATATATATATATATATATATATATATATATATATATATATATATATATATATATATATATATATATATATATATATATATATATATATATATATATATATATATATATATATATATATATATATATATATATATATATATATATATATATATATATATATATATATATATATATATATATATATATATATATATATATATATATATATATATATATATATATATATATATATATATATTTGATTTCGAAGTCCAGCGGGATGCCCTAATTTTGTTTTTGCCTAAGTTACTTGCTTTCAAGTTTTTGACTCAGGGGGCTTTCTCTCTTTTTTTTTTCTTTTGATCCTCTTTTTTGGAACAAATCGTGTGACACTGGCTTATTTAACTTGTTTGAAAGGGTTGTGACTGCCTAACTCTTGGCTGGTAAGGGATAACTATTGTAAGTTTGTGAGGTACAACCTCTAAGATGTGATTGACCCTCGAATGGGAACACTCCTTTTGTAATTTGGACACCTGGTCAAATTAGCTGACATCTACCCTACCCCAGGTTAAGATTGAGGTTTTTTTGTTTTCAGAAGAAAAGAAACTTCAACTACTAGGCTCAAAGGGGTTTACAAGGGATTATCATCCTTATATCTCCGGTGTTTATGGATTTGAAACAATGCCTGTACATCATCAGCAAAATTTTTATTCAAAAGCATACAATCAAAAGTTTTGCGTCTTTCAATTTCGTCATCCTCCGTCGGATTTTGCTTAAACAAGCATTTGTCATCAATAAAAAAAAGTGTGAGTGAGCACAAATGGATTTAATCAAAACATGCATATTCATTTCATTACCATTATCTATCGAAAACAGACAAGTTTTACAAATAGGTTCGCACTTTAACAGAAAAGAAACTACAAATGCAAAGAAATGACATGATATAAAAGGCTGCCAGCTACGGGGACCTGGGCTTTCCAATCTTGATTTTCTACTGAGCTATCCATTTTCAGAATTGCTCATTGAAGTTAGCCTGATAATCATCTAAACATCTGCTCTCGGTGAATTCTTCCATGACATGGACTGATGAACCCACATGATTGGATGAAGGGGAATTGTTGATCTGAATACCCTAAGGCATGAATGAGAACATATCAAAGTCAAGAAGAGTCAGAACCTTGCTCTTGAACACCTTACAATCTTTAGTTGAGTGCCCATGTGCCCTAGCATGGTAGTCACAATAGGCGTTGACATCAAAACCTGGCGGGTACAGAGGAATCACTGGATTTATCTCCTTTGGCACTATCAACCCACATTTAATCAAATTTGGAAACATCTGACTATATGACATTGGCAACTATGTGGAATGCCTCTCTAGATTCCTTGGTCTCTGTCGGGTGTGCTGACGCAGTTGACAGTGATATGACCATTGACTCTAAGGAGATCTCTACTCGGGAGAAGGATACTGCTCCTGTGGAGAGAATGGTATCTGATACGGAGACCCAGAAGATTGGTGATTCTGAATAGTTGAAATATCAGAGGACTGAGGCTGAGGTATCGGAGATTCCTAGATGGAATTACTTTCTTTCTCCCATTCTTTTTGAGAACTGACAACTGATACACTTTCACCAGCCTAAACGTCCGATGCGTCTTGAATTTGTCCACTCTTGAGGCTACTCTCAATATGTTCCCCAACTACTATCAAGTCAGAAAAGTTTAATACCCAATTTCCAATCATCTTATCCAGGTATGGACCTTGCAAAGTACCAATGAACAGGTCAACCAATTCTCTGTCTAGAAGTGTTGGTTGGACACGAGCAACTAACTCTCTCCACCTCTGAGCATACTCTTTGAAGGATTCATTGTCTGCTTGAGATAAGTCTTACAATTGCATGCAGTTGGGATCCACGTCGAGATTATAGTTGTACTGCTTCACAAAGGTGTTGGCTAGGTATGACCATGATCGAATGAAACTACTCTCTAACTGCATGTACCCACTCAGTGATGCCCCACTCATACTGTCCTAAAAATAGTGTATTATAAGCTTGTCGTTATGGACATACGAGGTTATTCTTCTGCAAAACATCACCAAATGTTGCTTTAGACAACTATCCCCTTTGTACTTCTCAAACTTAGGTGTCTTAAACTTCTGAGGCATCATAAGGCCGGGAACCAAAAACATTCTTGAAGCATTCAAATTAAGAGCATCACGACCCTCTAGGGTGTCAAGCTTCTCCTCCAATAAACGATATCTTCTCATAAACTCAACAGTCCGTGGGTCTTTAGGTTTCATCTTTGGAATTACCCCTTGGAAGTCTGGCACAGAGAATGTGAAACTCTGATAGTCCGTGGCATTAGGAGAAGAGGAATGTCCATCTCGGACAATGGTACGCTCTTGTATAACCTAATCATCAACAGGAATCCGCGCATAGTGAGCTTGAGCAACATTGTTCCCTAGAGGTGGAATAACATTCCCAGTAACTAGAGTCCCCTGAATATTGGCCTCTCCCTTTATCATGGCGGTCATAGCTCCCACGAGTTGATCCAACTTATTCTTTGTCAATTCGACATCTTCCCTTGTAGCAAACTGATTCTTCTCTCCCGAGTTCATGGTTCTTCCAAAAGCTGATTCAAGTCTAATACGAGTGTCAGGAAATCAACTATGGGTCAGACAAAGGATGGATGAGCTCTGCTGTTTTTGGATGAGGAAAGACATGAAAAATGATACATAAATTCTTATGCAATGCAATGTTATGGATGCAACAGACATGGGATCAAAGCTTCCATATATATTTTGAATAACTGTTGTGCTGATGACTGAATAAGCTCATAAGTCTGCTCTGAAGAAAATATTGGAATACCAGAATACCCGAATATCGGAATAACAGAGTACCGAAATAATTAGAATACCAAAATACCAGGCTGATAAGTTCACACTTATAAGAAATCCAGAAAACTGGGTTGGTTGAAAGTCGAGGTTTCCTACAAAACCCATCCCCTCTCACATGTGGGTTCTAGTCTTGGAAAACATGGCAATCCTAGCAAGTTACCAGTATTGCAGACTCTCGGGTTAAGAAACGATGATACGTTCACCATTTCTGGTTTGGCATCATGGTTAATCAAGAAGGTCTCAACTGACTTCCCAATGAACGGTCTCCAGAGTCGTTAGCTTTCTATGTCAACACCCACTCAACTTCACCAGACGCGCATGATAGAGTATCTCCAAAGAAAACCTCGTCAGGACGTGAATTTCATGTGAGCTTTTGTGTGGCCAGATGCCATACTAGCCCCCACTACTCTCCACACTAATCCTATGTGTATACTCAAGCCTGGGTATTGGGGTTATCTCTCATGGAACAACCCATCCAATAGCACACCAACAACATCATAATAGGATAACAATGATAAAGTGCAAAAACGTAAAATGCAAAATGCAATAATATACAACAGTAAATATACAACAGATACAACATACATATGCACAAATATAAACACACAAAGATATAAAAAGACAAGTGATAGGATTGACTCAAATAGGGAACCAGAGTCGCCAGCTGTCGTAACTGCAAAAAAACAACCGGCGGAAACAAACAGAAGAGTCGCTACCGAATATTTATCCTAAAAGAAGGAAATGAAATGATCAAATAAAACCTAAAAGAAAAGAGAAGACAAGGTCATCGCAACCAAATCTTGGATTTGGGAGTCGAATCCGCAAGGGGAAGGTAGTAGCACCCCCTCACGTCCATTGTACTCAACGGAATCCATGCTTGTTGTCTAATTAAAGGGTGAGTTATCTAAAAGCTACTACTAAACGGTGTCGCAACTGCGAAAAACACCCGGCGGAAAACAGAAGAGTCGCCACCAAACGTTATTTATCCCAAAGAGAGGGAAAGGAAACGATTGAAGAAAACCTGAAGAACAGAAGAAGACAAGGCCATCGCAACCAAATCTTGGGTTCGGGAGTCGGTTACGTAAGGGGAAGGTATTAGCACCCCTCACGTCTGTTGTACTCAACGGGATCTATGCTTGTTGTCTAATCAAGGGGTGTGTTTATCTATAAGCTACTGCAAAACGGAAATGAGAACAAAATAAAAAAAGAAAAAGACTCGATAGGACATCGTCGCCTTATGCCTACGTATTCCCTCGTGCAATGGAAAAGTCAGAGTCAACGTAGTTTGGAAAACTACGGGTGATGGGGGGAAGGTTGCTCGCCAAGACATCGTCATTTTGTGCCTACGTATCCTCATCTAGTATGAGAAATCATAGCAAACGTAGTTCGGGAAACTAGACCACAAGTTGGTTAAGTGTTTTTTAATGAGCGATGTTAAGTTTCCATTCCAGCAGTTAGGGTCGATGCCTGTTGTCGCTACTGCGAAAATCGGCGCCGGCTGAACAGAAGAGTCGCCACCGTGCGTTATTTATCCCATGGGAGGGAAAGGAAACGCTCAGAGTAAACCTCGCACAACACGGGAAAGGTATGGTCGTCGCAACCAAAACCTGGATTCGGGAGTCGGTTACGCAAGGGGAAGGTATTAGCACCCCTCACGTCCGTCGTACTCGACGGGATCCACGCTTGCTTGGGTTGTCTAAAGGATGCAAAATAATCTATCTACGGCTGCTAAATCTAAACAGAAGGGAATTGACTCGATAGAGCGTCGCACTCTATGCCTACGTATTCTCAAGAGAGAAAGTCAGAGTCAACGTAGTTCGGGACTACAGGGAAAATGGCTCGCCAAGACCTCACGTCTTGTGCCTACGTACTTCCACACTGCATGGAAGATCAGAGCTTTACGTAGTTCAGGCTAACTACGGCTAAACAGGGTATTCTCACACAGCAGTGAGAAATCAAACTGGCTTCAAAGGTTCGGGAACCTACAGGCAAACTATGGTTTGGTCTCAAATGCACTTGGGCAAGAGAGAAAAAGGGTAACAATTAGTCGTCAGCGGGAAAGTCTCGATCGCACAGCAGCGAGAGAACAAAAAGTCAGTTGTTAGTGTGCTCGCTAGGATATCGCATCCTATGCCTACATATCCTCATCTGGTACGAGGAATCAGAGCAGCTGTAGTTCGGCTACTATCGGGACCACAACTCAAATCTCGTTGTATTAACATTCTGAAAAATGATTACAATGATTGAATACTTAAAATAAATCTCCTAAGAAATACTATCCTATCCTATCCTGAAAAATCGAATGGAAAAAATAGTCCCCTAACAAGTGGACATTCTAAACTACCTCTAAAAAGGTGTAAAAGAATTTCTGTGAAAAATGTACTCTAAAAAATATTATATCTATACTAATATTTTTTTATTCTTTTCCAACTATTTTTTCTCTCTTCTTTTCTTTTTTTCCAAAATATATTCTTTTTTCTCAAAATATTTTTTCCACATTTTTCTATGTATTTTTCATATTTTCTTTCAATATTTTTTCACAATATTTTCTCTCTTTTCTTTTTTTTCATAATATTCTTTCATATATTTTTTCTCCATATTTTTCTTTTCAATAACTTCTTTTTTCATTTCTTTTTTTCATAACACTATATATGAAAAAATATAAAAGAAAAGAAAATAAAGGGAGGGGGTACACTGCAGCAGTTTACAGGGGGGAATTAGCAGAAACAAAAAAAACAAAAAGGGCCCAGCCCAAACTTTAACAAACAAAAGAAGGGGAAGGGGAATTATGAAACAGAGAGGTATGCAAGTAAAAACATTGGGCCTAGCCCAACCCGTCCGCACACACGCAGGAGGGGGTGAAGACAAAAAACACAGGTGCAATCCAGAAATCCAATGGGCTTGAGGTTTCAGGCCCAAAAGTCCAACGCTCCCTTCACAGCAGGCCAAACCCTAATTCCTCCCAATTCCCCTTGCACTGTTCACGGACCTAGCGCCGTTTCCTCCTTCTCTCTGAGTCTATTCTCTCAACAAGCTCGTTCAACTCTCAACCCAATCTCCTCAGACAATCCTTCTAAAACCTGCAACCAACTGAACAAATTAACACACCAAGAATAATACCAATATCTGAGAATAACCATCCACCCCTTTGATGTTCTTGAGGCAAGTAATCGTCGGTGAAGACTTGAACACATTTCTGGAAGAAACTCTTGAAGTTTCTGGAGATTTGGTTCGTTGAAGCTAGTGAACCGGAGGTCCGTTCTGAAGAATTGTTGAAGGAAACCTGAAGAAATCTCGTAACCTGACGAAGATGAATCGATCTGGACTCATGAAGGTTATTGGAGACCAATTGTAGAAGACGACTTGAAGATCTCAACGATGTTGTTGAAGAACGAGGCAATCTGGAGACTCGTGTGGAAGGTGAAAGATCTCGAAGATTCTGAAAAAGATCACTGAAGAACATTGAGGACCGGTCGAAGAATCTGGAAGATGATTGAAGGTTGATGAAATTGAGGATGATCGGAGCCGATGACGATGATTGGTGATGTTGATCGGTTGAATCTGGGAAAAAGGACGAAGCACTGATGAAGTTCTTGATGAATACTCATCTTTCCTGATGAAGTTCTGGAGAATCCAGAGGAAGATTAATGAATGGCGATGAATTTTACGATGACCATTGTGGTTTCCGGCGGCATCTCCGGCGGCTATTGATGATGACGACCGGTCAGAGAAGGAGGCGATTGGAGAAGAAAATGAATATCTGGAGCTTTCTGGGTTGTTGGCGCTCCGGTGAAGTTCACGGTGGCCGGAGGGTTGTTAGGGCTGCCGGCGGGGATCTGTTGCGGTGGTTGCATGGCCGCCGGCCATGCAACTGGTGGGGGCTTAGGGGGTGACGCGTGGCACCGGTAGTGGAAGGGGTGCACGCATGGTGACCACGTGGTATGGAAGGTGGCAGATAGAGGGAAGAGAGAGAGGATGGCGTGGCAGTGCGTGAGTGTGAAATGTGGCCAGCCTCCTCATTCAACACGTGTACTGCTGCATTTATATGGACTGAGAATTTTCTGGACAACTCGGGAATTTCCTGGAAACTTCTGGACTTATTCTGGAAATGGGAAGAAAGAATAACTGGGCCTCCCACCCATTGGGCCCAACGAAATATGATAGCAAAAAACCACAAAAACTGAATCTGGATTAAAATTGAATTAACACTAATGCTGGATTAAGATAGCTAATAATATGAATTAACGGATGATTAAATGGATTAATTAACTGCACACTAAAGCATTAAAATTCTGATTAACCTAAACCTAATTAATTTATAAACTATTCAATTAACCTAATATAACCTCTAATTAAATCTAATATTCAAAAACCTATTAATTCTATAATATCTAGAAAAATCTATTCATTCTATTAAGAAAATAATAGAAAAAACTATTTAATATCTAATATTCTAAAATGGATTTAAACTATTAAAACTATTTTTAAAACTATTAATATCCTATTAAATCCTAAAATGATTAAAATCTATCTAAAAAGAATTAAAACTATTAAAAATCCTATTAATATTCTAAAAAATGATTTAAAAGCTATTAAAAAGTCTAAAAATGGCTAATAAATTCTAGAAAAATCACAATAATTCCCGAAGGGACAAAAATAGCACAAAATCACCAATAATACTGCGAGAGCGCACCAAAATAGCCGGTAAGATACGATTCTACTTATCTGAGCTAATTAAAAACACCTGAAACGCGAGACGAGAGCTGTGATCCCGATAAAATCAAAACAACCGAAAGATGCATTGTATGCGATATGCAGATGCGAATGCGGTCATGCGTCGAAACATCGAGCCAGATACGAGACCCGGTTGGTCAAATTTTGGGGTACAACAGCTGCCCCTATTCAAGCAGCTTGAACCTGAATGGTTGAAGAGCGCCCAGCCTTTGATCATTCAAAGGTAGAAGATGGTTGAATACAAATGGAACCCTGAAATTTGCCAACCGCAGAAATAAACTGCACCACTGCTTGGGGATTATTTCATCAGCCTGAAAAGCTTTCTATCATTGCAAGAATAAAACTTTGTCCTTTGCTTGTCCACGTCAGGACTCTATCTGCTGTCAACTCGGAAAAACTTCAACAACTTTGCTGGGGGTGGCTCGTCTGCCTTCTCGTCAGAAATAAATCGTCCACGTTAGGAATAACACCGTCCACTTAAGGAATAACACCGTCCACGTTAGGACTCACCTTTCCACGTAAGGAATAACCGTTCCACGTTAGGAATAACACTGTCCACGTTAGGACTAAGACTTCGTCTGGATCTGTCCACGTCAGGACTAAACTCTCTGGGTTATGAATACTTCGTCCATGTTAGGACTCACCCTTCCACGTTAGGAATACATGTCCACGTCGGGACCCACCTTTCCACGTAAGGAATATATCGCTTTTCCACGTAAGGAAAACATCTATTGTCTTGGTTTGTCCACGTGAGGACTCCACTTTTCCACGTAAGGAATGCATCTTTGTCCACATAAGGAACACAATTTTCCACGTAAGGAATGCCATCTTCTTCCACGTAAGGAAACGAACTTCTTTTCTTTCCACGTAAGGAAACACAATCTTATCTTAGTTTGTCCACGTCAGGACTCCAATCTTTCCGCGTAAGGAAACACAACCTCGATCTGTCCACGTCAGGACTCCAACTTGATATGTCCACGTAAGGACTCAATCTTTCCACGTAAGGAATCACATCTTTCCACGTAAGGAAACCACTCTTTCTGATTTGTCCACGTAAGGACTCCCATCTTGATATGTCCACGTGAGGACTCAATCTTTCCACGTAAGGAATCAATCCTTCCACGCCAGGAATGCTGTCTTTCCACGTAAGGAATAAATCTGATATGTCCACGTAAGGACTCAATCTTTCCACATAAGGAATCTCCTCTTTCCACGTAAGGAAACACATTTTGATTCGTCCACGTAAGGACTCCAACTTGTTCCACGTAAGGAATCACATCTTTCTTCCACGTAAGGAATACAATCTCGATCTGTCCACGTAAGGACTCCAATCTTTCCACGTAAGGAATACAAATTTTTTTCCACGTAAGGAATAAACTTGTCCATGTTAGGACTACATCGTCCACGTTAGGACCCACTTTTCCACGTTAGGAATAATAATCTTCTTGATTTGTCCACGTAAGGACTCCCATTTTTCCACGTAAGGAATACTTCTTCATCTGTCCACGTAAGGACTCCTGTATGATATGTCCACGTAAGGACTCAATCTTTCCACGTAAGGAATACAACTCCGTCCACGTAAGGACCCACCTTTCCACGTCAGGAACACAATCTTTTCCACGTAAGGAATCATTTTTCTTCCACGTAAGGAATACATCTTAATCTGTCCACGTAAGGACTCTAATCTTCATTCCACGTAAGGAATCACAATCTTTCCACGTAAGGAAACCAACTCGTCTTTTCTGCGTCTGTCCACGTCAGGACTGAACTTGCTTTTCCACGTAAGGAACTGAAGCTTCTCTTTCCACGTAAGGAATAACCTTGTCCACGTCAGGACTCATCTTTCCACGTAAGGAATAACTTGATATGCTTTGTCCACGTAAGGACTCCGATCTCTTGACTTGCTGAGGAGATAAAACCTTGTCCACGTCAGGACTCATATCCCAACCTGCTGAAATAATAGAACCTGTCCACGTCAGGACTTGCGCGTCTTCGACTTGCTGGGGAAATAAAACTCGTCCACGTCAGGACACACACTCTGCCAACAACACGAAGAAGGATAAATTTGTCCACGTCAGGACTCTCGCATCTTGTCATCGCGAAGAACTATAAACTCGTCCACGTCAGGACACACCTTTCACCATTACGAATAGAGATATCTGCTGGAAATAAATTGTCCACGTCAGGACACCAACACGAAGAGTAATCCACTTTGTCAACGTCATGACTTCACATTCAATCAATACCAAGAAATCTAAACTGTCCACGTTAGGACTGGCACATATCGTCAACTTGAGGAAACGAAACTGTCCACGTCAGGACTTCACTTCTCTAACACGAAGAAAACTTGTCAATAAAATTCGTCCACGTCAGGACTCATTTCTCCACTGGTCCCAACCCACAAACTTCTTAGCACTGACGTTACAACAACTTTGAGGCGGACTCTACTGGGGATATTTGAAAACCAAACTACTGGATGCCTGTTCTGATAACCGGCGGCAGCCTCTGAAATTCTGGTTCGTGAGATCCTTTGATGACAAATAACTCTGCTTGGGAATGAGGAGAAATTTTGCCTACTCACTCTGACGGGGAAAACACGAGAAATTCACAAATAACTCTGCTCGGAGACAAAGAAACTTCATCATGATAACTCTGTGGGGAATAGTGCCAAAGCTGACACTTTCGCTGAATGTCTCACGTCGAGATCTTGAATGTTTGGTAATTCATTTGAGCAAGAGCTCCTTCAACCTGCATGAGAAATAATACTTGAACGCAAACGGTTAGCCAACCTGGTTTATGTTTCAAAATGCATATGAAATGCTACACGTGTTTATTTGGTGGATGCAAGTATGACACTATATGCCGATGCAAATATGACACTATATGCTAATGCAAATATGACACTATATGCCGATGCAAATGCAAACTCGAACTGCTGGGTACAGAAACTGCTTCAGCAAAATAAATGCTGAAGATAATGCCAACTCCGCTGGGGATAGCCAGGTGCTACAGAATCATTCCGGCAAAATAAATGCTGGAAGAGTGAAGCCGACTCAGCTAGGAAATTGGGAACTTGAACCAAGCACCTCATTGAAGTAACACCCTGCTGAGGAATATATCTCTACTGGAGAATAGCAGATGCGCCTGGTATGATCGAACTTCTGCTGGAGAGTGAACTGGTACCCCACGGTATTCCGGCAAAATAAATGCCAGGACACACAACCTACTATGCCGGGGAGAGTCTTAATCTTCAATTTCCACTGGGAGGAATGAAAACACTGGTTGGAAAGAGAACTCCGCTGGGGATGGGATGATTCTCTTGGGAAAATCAACTGACTCCGCTGGGGGGAGAGTAACTAACCCTGCGGGGAAAGGTAAACTGCCTGAATACAGCTCACCAATATTAATCTTCTGCGGCTAGACCACTCTGCTTGAGATGGGGGAATCCTTCTGGGGGACACCACACTGTCTGACTACAGCCTACAATCTTTGAATCGTCAATTCTGTTGAGGATGAACGACTTTGCTGGAGAATGTCCTTTTGCACAAGCTACGACTAGCTGGGGAATTTGATCCTTCTTCAGTAAGGAATACTGCTATCTCAGAAATGCTACCTGCGTGGGGGTTCACTTCACGTAACGATCAAGTCTTTCACCACAAAAGCCTCTGGTCAGGGCGACATGAACTCTATTCCTTCTCGGAAATTTGCCCCGCAAATACCAACATGCCCCAGTCCGAGCATTTCGTCTGGAAAAGAAAGGCTAGCCATAGTGCTACTCACAATACCTTGCCCCTGAATCGGCACCAACCTTCTGATGAGGACTCTTCGATCTCTGTACCCTGACGGTTAGATCTGAACTGTTTCTGCACGTCAAACCCCAAAAGAATGTCCCAACAACATCTTTTTTTTTAGGGTGTTCTGCCCCGGTCTTGCGATAATCTTTTGCCCCTTATCGACTGATTCGTGGAGCAGTGCCCATAGCCGCGAGAGATTTGCCAAATCTCGACCTAATTGCCCCAGATGAACTGCTTCTCGAATGTATGACTTTACTGGGGAGAACCGAATGTGCCAAGTAGGCTGGACTTCTGTACATCCGTGGTGGGTCATACATGCCTGATGCTGGACAATATCCAGTCTGAATTCACAACTTCTAGTAGAAGGGTTACAATTTCCCGATATTTGTCTCAAACTTGAAGATTGGCTGGATCTGCTCATGTAGCTCTGAACAACTCTGATGACACTAAGAAGAACAACTCTTTCGCCTTTGCTATGCCCCGGCCTGCAGGAACCTCTGTGGGATAGTCTGAAAATCTGTACCCTGACGGTTTAATATGAACTGCCCCAACATTCTGAACTTCCTCGAGATACTTCGAATCGAACGCCTCTCGAATAAAGAATAATCTCTGCACTCTTGGGATGGCATGCCCCTGTCTGTAATGACTTTGCCTCAATCTGGTTCTCGGAAAAAACTCACTCTGAACCGAAAGCAATCTTGCTACAATACGACCTTGCGGTGGCTTACCCCAGTGTTTCCCTTAATTCAACAACTATCAACATGGTGACTTGCCCCTGAACGAGCATTGAGTGACTTAACCTGCCCTGATATAGCATTCTGGATAACTGCCCCTGATTGGCTCTCGAGAAGATTCGCTCTTGATCAATTGCTCCGTGATCCACTGATGCTTCGGGACTTCTCCTCAGACTAATTGATTCCGAACTCTCTGGAAGTCAATGTCCCAGATTTACAGGGTTTCACAACATACACGATTCTGATCCAGACTGTTGAATTATTCAATCCTGTTCAATTATTCCCTGTTGGAATTTCTTTCCTGTCAACTACTAACCTGCAAGTAAAAATCGTCTGTTCACGAACGGTAATCTTAATGCAGTGTTCATGCAGATTTTGAAAAAGTTTGTGCTGTCACTCATTTATGTGTCATGATTGTGAGTGACGAATGAACCAAAGTTCAAACGTAGTGCTTATGTGATCAGTGAAAAATATAACAAGGATATGACTAGCAAATCAAGAGGGAGTCAGGTTACTCAACCTTACCGTAATGCGCCTTCAGAATAAACCTTGCCTCAATTAGGTCTTTTAAGGGTTGTATCGTGGTCGGGTTCACGGTTCGTGAAACAAAGGATATTTGGCTCAAATTATGTTTTGTACCCACCCCTTCTACGTGATGATCTCCGATCCTAAAGTTCAATTAACCTGGCTCGAGCGCTCGCCTCTTCGAGAGGTATGTTGAATGGTAAGGACCATGGCTAAAGAAAACTCACAAGGTTTTCGGAGCGACAGTTACCCCTTTTTCGTTTTCGGTGTCTGTATCCACACGACCTTGTCCTTGTTCGAGGATTCTTCCTTTAATATCCTTTCTTTTCGTTCTTTTGATTCCCTAATTTTTGCCTGGACTGACTCCTCTTGAGTTCTTTTCGATTTCTTTTGAAGTCCAGCGGGATGCCCTAATTTTTGCCTAAGTATTAGCCTTCCAGCTTTTTTCTTTTTCTTTTTACTTAGCGGGCTTTCTTTTTTCTTTCTTTTATAACAAAGTCGTGTGACACTGGTTGTCTTGATTGCTCCGAAGGGATTGTAACTGCCTTTCTCCTGATTGGTGAGGTTTAGCCACTGTGGTTGACGAATTACGACCTATTGAGAGGCGTAAACTAATATCGGTCCTCGAAAGACAACACTCCTCTGTAAGACTTGAATGCTCGGACAAGCTAACTGACAACTACCCTGCCCCGGGTTAAGATGTGAGGGTTTAAAAATCCGAAAGAAACTCCTACTTCTCGGCTCGAAGTGGTTAACAAGGGATTCTCTTCCTTATCTCTCCGGTGTTTAGGGATTTGAAACAATGCCTTGTACGTCATCGGTACGGTCTTATCTGAAAGCATACGATCATTGGCTACGAGTTTCAGTTTCGTCATCCTCCCTCCAATCTTTGCTAGTCACAGTGACAAAATGGAGTGAATAAAATGCAAGTGTCAGTGCAATGCAGTAAATGAGCGACAACGACATGATTAATTCAGAAAAATGCATAGTCACTTTATTAACATCACCATTCGAAACATACAATGTTTAAAAGCAAGTAGTAACTAACAGAAAAGAAACTACAAATGCAAATGATATAAAGTCTGAGGACTGCCAATGCTGAGGGCGCCTGCCGGTCTGGATCACTGGCTTTTGAAAAGGATCTGCGAGCTCAGACAGCTGAGAGGTTGGCATGAACAAACAAAACTCCTTCTGGAAAGGAAATGCACCCTTGGTCGATCAACTGCTGTACCTTTGCCTGAAATGCTTTACAATCTTCAGTTGCATGCCCTGGAGAGCCACCATGGTAACCATATTGAACTTGGGGATTGTACCCAGGAGGGTAAGGTTCTGGCACGGGCTTGAGAGCTTTCGGCTCCACCAAAGAACTCTGGATCAAAGATGGTAGCAGCTAGCCATACAACATAGGCACTGGGTGAGAAGGAGCTTTCCTTCGTTCCAAGTTGCTGCGAGGTCTAATCTGATTCTGACGCTGAGTCTGATAATCTCGGCCACGAGTTCGCTGCTTTGCAAGGGAAGCGACATAAGATTCCTGATATGGTGCCCCAGGCACGGCTGTCTGTCCCGTATAACAAGGCATAAAAGATACTGATCCAACAAATTTCACCGATTCATCTCGAGGATACCCAACATCTGGCATGACTGCATTGATTACAGCTCCCTCTTCATTCTGATAGTCATAAAGGGATTCAACCTCACTAGCCTGACTGTTTGACGTAACTCCAAGCATTCTTTCAAGGTATGGGCTCTCCAGGGAGTGTACAAACATGCTCATTAACTCTCGGTCTAGGAACGGCGGCTTTACTCTGACAGCAAATTCTCTCCATCTCTGAACATACTTCCTGAAAGGTTCATCGTTCTCTTGATACAATTCTTGCAGTCGCATGCGATGGAGAGCTATGTCTAGGAAAAGCTCTGGCTAAATCCATCCATGACTGAATCTGATTTCTCTCTAACTGCATATACCACCTCAAAGATGCCCCAGTCAGACTATCTTGAAAGCAATGGATCATCAGTTTGTCATCTCGCACAAACGAAGTCATTCTTTGACAGAACATCATCAAATGTTGCTTCGGACAGCTTCCTCCCATGTACTTCTCGAGTTTCGGCACTTTGAACTTATAAGGCAACACCAGGTCAGGAACCAAACACATGTCTACAGCATTCAGGTTGACAGCATCTTTGACTTTCAAAGCTTTCATTCCTTCTTCCAACGCTCGGAGTCTTCTATCCTTTTCAAGAGCTCTTGGATCTACCATCCTGGCTATCGGAATATCCCTTCGTGGATTCATCACAGGGAAAACAACACCTTGATTGTTAACAGGAGGAGGACGCTCATTCTGGGAAACAAACTGCTCATGTCGATCTCGGTCCTCAACAGAAGTCTGTACAACTTGGTCGGCAGTAACGTCGTTCGCTTGCGGGAAGTCTTCCATAGAATCATACAGAGGGTTGGACGCCATAGTGAACCCTGTCAAGGTGTTAGGAGACTGGAAATGGCCTTCAGACATAGCTACCAATGGTCTTCAGCTGACTTCAATGCTTGATTCTGCTCAAATCTACTCAACCCCTAGGTAGGTCTTCTGACAATCAACAGTTGCTCAATCCAAACTCCGGGTAATCACCCTCAGGAAACAAAGGCTGGATCAGAACTCTGGCTAACTGGAAGATGATATGCAATATGATGCAACACTGCTTATGCAAATGTAATGCAAGATGCAGCAAACAACGGGACCACAACCCCCACACAATCTGAATACTGCTGCGCTGCTGACGGAGACGTTTGCTCTGAAGAGGAGACCCAAATAACGGGTAGGTTGGAAGTCAAGTTTCCTGCAAAAAACCCCCCACTTACAGGTATGGACCTATATCTGACAAGGTACGGCATCCTATGCGGTCGTCAGCGTCACAGACTTTCAAAACTGACGATACGATTCCCAGAAGGAGTGGCATCATCAAGTCCTGAAGAGGCCTCACTTAGCTAACTTCCAAATGATCGGTTCCCGGAGTCGACAATCCAACTGACCAACAACCCCCTCGACCCAAAGGGTAGAAAAAGAAGTCAACCAGAAGAACCTCGTCCGAGTGTAGATTTCGCGGGACACTAGTACAAGCAAAGCCGGTACGCGCCCACTAATCTCTACTCTAAGTCTAAGGTGCACTCAAGTCCAGGTCCGACTTATTTCTCAATATCAGAACACCCGTCACACCCCACAATACAGCAATAATCAATATATATAATGCTGAAAATAAAGGTCAGAAATATAAATCCATACAAAATCCTCGACGGGAAAACAAGCGTTAGGATTGACTCTCTTAAGGGACGTTGGATCCCAAATGCATAAGAACCATCGCGGTTCTTAGCAGCCAGGGGACGTTGGGTCCCCAGCAGAGTCGCCAGTTGTCGCTACTGCGAAAATCGGCGCCGGCTGAACAGAAGAGTCGCCATCGTGCGTTATTTATCCCACGAGAGGGAAAGGAAACGCTCAGAGTAAACCTCGCACAACACGGGAAAGGTATGGTCGTCGCAACCAAAACCTGGATTCGGGAGTCGGTTACGCAAGGGGAAGGTATTAGCACCCCTCACGTCCGTCGTACTCGACGGGATCCACGCTTGCTTGGGTTGTCTAAAGGATGCAAAATAATCTATCTACGGCTGCTAAATCTAAACAAAAGGGAATTGACTCGATAGAGCGTCGCACTCTATGCCTACGTATTCTCAAGAGAGAAAGTCAGAGTCAACGTAGTTCGGGACTACAGGGAAAATGGCTCGCCAAGACCTCGCGTCTTGTGCCTACGTACTTCCACACTGCATGGAAGATCAGAGCTTTACGTAGTTCAGGCTAACTACGGCTAAACAGGGTATTCTCACACAGCAGTGAGAAATCAAACTGGCTTCAAAGGTTCGGGAACCTACAGGCAAACTATGGTTTGGTCTCAAATGCACTTGGGCAAGAGAGAAAAAGGGTAACAATTAGTCGTCAGCGGGAAAGTCTCGATCGCACAGCAGCGAGAGAACAAAAAGTCAGTTGTTAGTGTGCTCGCTAGGATATCGCATCCTATGCCTACATATCCTCATCTGGTACGAGGAATCAGAGCAGCTGTAGTTCGGCTACTATCGGGACCACAGCTCAAATCTCGTTGTATTAACATTCTGAAAAATGATTACAATGATTGAATACTGAAAATAAATCTCCTAAGAAATACTATCCTATCCTATCCTGAAAAATCGAATGGAAAAAATAGTCCCCTAACAAGTGGACATTCTAAACTACCTCTAAAAAGGTGTAAAAGAATTTCTGTGAAAAATGTACTCTAAAAAATATTATATCTATACTAATATTTTTTTATTCTTTTCCAACTATTTTTTCTCTCTTCTTTTCTTTTTTTCCAAAATATATTCTTTTTTCTCAAAATATTTTTTCCACATTTTTCTATGTATTTTTCATATTTTCTTTCAATATTTTTTCACAATATTTTCTCTCTTTTCTTTTTTTTCATAATATTCTTTCATATATTTTTTCTCCATATTTTTCTTTTCAATAACTTCTTTTTTCATTTCTTTTTTTTATAACACTATATATGAAAAAATATAAAAGAAAAGAAAATAAAGGGAGGGGGTACACTGCAGCAGTTTACAGGGGGGAATTAGCAGAAACAAAAAAAACAAAAAGGGCCCAGCCCAAACTTTAACAAACAAAAGAAGGGGAAGGGGAATTATGAAACAGAGAGGTATGCAAGTAAAAACATTGGGCCTAGCCCAACCCGTCCACACACATGCAGGAGGGGGTGAAGACAAAAAACACAGGTGCAATCCAGAAATCCAATGGGCTTGAGGTTTCAGGCCCAAAAGTCCAACGCTCCCTTCACAGCAGGCCAAACCCTAATTCCTCCCAATTCCCCTTGCACTGTTCACGGACCTAGCGCCGTTTCCTCCTTCTCTCTGAGTCTATTCTCTCAACAAGCTCGTTCAACTCTCAACCCAATCTCCTCAGACAATCCTTCTAAAACCTGCAACCAACTGAACAAATTAACACACCAAGAATAATACCAATATTTGAGAATAACCATCCACCCCTTTGATGTTCTTGAGGCAAGTAATCGTCGGTAAAGACTTGAACACATTTCTGGAAGAAACTCTTGAAGTTTCTGGAGATTTGGTTCGTTGAAGATAGTGAACCGGAGGTCCGTTCTGAAGAATTGTTGAAGGAAACCTGAAGAAATCTCGTAACCTGACGAAGATGAATCGATCTGGACTCATGAAGGTTCTTGGAGACCAATTGTAGAAGACGACTTGAAGATCTCAACGATGTTGTTGAAGAACGAGGCAATCTGGAGACTCGTGTGGAAGGTGAAAGATCTCGAAGATTCTGAAAAAGATCACTGAAGAACATTGAGGATCGGTCGAAGAATCTGGAAGATGATTGAAGGTTGATGAAATTGAGGATGATCGGAGCCGATGACGATGATTGGTGATGTTGATCGGTTGAATCTGGGAAAAAGGACGAAGCACTGATGAAGTTCTTGATGAATACTCATCTTTCCTGATGAAGTTCTGGAGAATCCAGAGGAAGATTAATGAATGGCGATGAATTCTCCGATGACCGTTGTGGTTTCCGGCGGCATCTCCGGCGGCTATTGATGATGACGACCGGTCAGAGAAGGAGGCGATTGGAGAAGAAAATGAATATCTGGAGCTTTCTGGGTTGTTGGTGCTCCGGTGAAGTTCACGGTGGCCGGAGGGTTGTTAGGGCTGCCGGCGGGGATCTGTTGCGGTGGTTGCATGGCCGCCGGCCATGCAATTGGTGGGGGCTTAGGGGGTGACGCGTGGCACCGGTAGTGGAAGGGGTGCACGCATGGTGACCACGTGGTATGGAAGGTGGCAGATAGAGGGAAGAGAGAGAGGATGGCGTGGCAGTGCGTGAGTGTGAAATATGGTTAGCCTCCTCATTCAACATGTGTACTGCTGCATTTATATGGACTGAGAATTTTCTGGACAACTCGGGAATTTTCTGGAAACTTCTGGACTTATTCTGGAAATGGGAAGAAAGAATAACTGGGCCTCCCACCCATTGGGCCCAACGAAATATGATAGCAAAAAACCACAAAAACTGAATCTGGATTAAAATTGAATTAACACTAATGCTGGATTAAGATAGCTAATAATATGAATTAACGGATGATTAAATGGATTAATTAACTGCACACTAAAGCATTAAAATTCTGATTAACCTAAACCTAATTAATTTATAAACTATTCAATTAACCTAATATAACCTCTAATTAAATCTAATATTCAAAAACCTATTAATTCTATAATATCTAGAAAAATCTATTCATTCTATTAAGAAAATAATAGAAAAAACTATTTAATATCTAATATTCTAAAATGGATTAAAACTATTAAAACTATTTTTAAAACTATTAATATCCTATTAAATCCTAAAATGATTAAAATCTATCTAAAAAGAATTAAAACTATTAAAAATCCTATTAATATTCTAAAAAATGATTTAAAAGCTATTAAAAAGTCTAAAAATGGCTAATAAATTCTAGAAAAATCACAATAATTCCCGAAGGGACAAAAATAGCACAAAATCACCAATAATACTGCGAGAGCGCACCAAAATAGCCGGTAAGATACGATTCTACTTATCTGAGCTAATTAAAAACACCTGAAACGCGAGACGAGAGCTGTGATCCCGATAAAATCAAAACAACCGAAAGATGCATTGTATGCGATATGCAGATGCGAATGCGGTCATGCGTCGAAACATCGAGCCAGATACGAGACCCGGTTGGTCAAATTTTGGGGTACAACACCTGTTTACGATAAAACGGAAGAGTAACACACTCTTTTCTGAAAATGAGTTGAAATACAATCCCGAAGGATAAAAAGGTTTGACTTTTGTTTTGTGAGTTTTAGTGAAGTGAATTAGTTTGCTTTGTGATTCCCGTTGCACTAAAGACTACAACATAGGAGTCAATGCATCACATATCACCCCCAGACGAGACGTACACTAAACACTCTAGATAAGCGAGAGGAGACCCCTCACTCATCATTTCGCATGTGCTTAAGGCTCGTAGTGTACAACATTCATTGTATTTATTAGATAGGTTAGAATGTGTTTTGAGATGAGAAGAGAGACGCACGAAAGGTCTAAGGGAAACTCGGCCCTAACGTTGTCATGCAAAGTGGTCCTAAAGTCGGGATGCGAAAGGAGATTCTATCCTAATATTAGCACGCAAAAGATGGACCTAAGGTTGAGGTTAAAAGGGACTAGCCTATATGTTATCATGCATGGATTTCCCTTTTAGTGTCTATCTTACTCCAAATTTAATCAGAAATTAAACTGGCATAGGAACCGTAAGGGAGCATGCAAAGACAAAGCAAAAAGCAAGAAAACAAAGCTAAAACAGTAGCTACAACAGCGCCCCTGCATAAGACAGCAATAAAATCCAGCACACAAGCAAGACAGCCTATAACAACACTTGTTTCAGCATAAAAGCAGCTGTAAAAGGCAGACAACAAGCAAGCAAGGTAAATACAGCATGCACAACTGTGGAAAGCAAGAAGCAAGCAAACTTAAATGCAAATAATCGAGAGTGAGCACCAATCATGAATAGCTATCATGCAAATGTGAACATGTTTTCACAAACAACAATGCATCCACAAGAATCATCAAGATCCACATGCGATGTGATCATTCATCAAGCAAACAACAATAACATATTAAGCACTCAAATGGAAACCGGATGTTATGCATCGAAGGAACGAGATCAACCACTCAATAATGATGAAATATGTCAAAAACAAACCACACAAATGCATCATATCAATCCATGAAGTTTACATGTGAAAAGGAGCCCAAACAAGCAAGAAAAATGCAAAAACAAGACATTCTGCTCAGTAGTAACCGGTTACTCAATATCAGGTAACCAATTACCCTATTGAAAAAACAGCCTGGACGTGAAATTTGTACTGAGTAACCGATTACCCTATATAAGGTAACCGGTTACCACTGAACCAGAACCAGAAAAACAACTTTTAAAATAAGTTTTCAACATCCAACAGTTTATCCAATCAGCCATATGAACATGTTATCAATTAAGCACGAAACTGACATCAAATATAAATGATCAAACAACATGTAAACATAATCAAATAATGAAATCACAAATGACCAAGATCCAAATCATCAAAATGGATCAAAAAAGCAGCAAAAACCAAGGATCTACATTGTGACCACTCAAATAAGCTCAAAATAGAATTAGATCTAGAGTTGCCAACCTTCAAAGCTGAGATTTGCTTTGGTGAGTGTTGATTCACTTGAAATTAGCAGATCCAAGTAAGAAACCCAGAGAATCTTCAAGATCCAAGAGCTTCCTTGTGGTAGAAATGAAGATCAAGCAATATCAAGCAAAATGACTCAAAAAAGCACTTTCAATCTAGCTTCCAAATTCAGATCCAAAACCAAATGAAAATTGAATGGTGAATTGAAGATAATGGAGATGAATGATGGAGGTTTAGCTCTAGAATTCAAGGATTCCAATGAAGAGTCAATGAATTCAAGTGAAGGAGCTTTAGTGGAGGCTTTGGGAGTGAAAAAGTGGAGAAAAGATTGAGACCAAATTCTCAAGAGTGAGAGTGAAATTTGAAAATGGAGGTTAATTGGTGAGGTTTGGAGCAAATTCACTTAAATAAGCTCTAGGCTTGGAATCAAAATTTGGTTTGGAATGTGGATTAGCATTTGGAATGGAAATTAGGAGTGAAATTAGGAATGAAGTGCTTGAAATTTGGAGAGAAATAGTGAAAATTGAAATAATTCTAGATCCTTCCAAATAAGATCAAGTGAAATCAATGGTTGAGAATGATTGGGAAATTGCACATGCTGAAAATTCAAATTTCTTGGCAAATTTCGTTTGAAGTAACTGGTTACTCAATAATAGGTAACCGGTTACCCTATTCAAAAAATGCCAATTTTGGCGCCAAGTGAAGGGAATCCCGCATAATTACCCATTGCCACTTGTTATAAGCTCCGTTAAGCCTCTGAACCATGCCCTTGGCTATTATGAATGTGAGAATGCTTGAGATAGCCTGTACACAGTCTCCTAAGCTGAAAATAACTTGTTGAAAAAACTAACCAACCGCTCGGTCGCTGGGCAAAATAAATGTTGGAGCCTCTGACGCTCGATGTTTGAACTCTTGCAACAACAAGGAACCCTGAGCCACAAAAATACCTTGATCCCATGTCTCGAGAACCAATGCTATGATATGCAGAAATGCAAAAATGTAGAGGAATGAATGCCAGTAAACCAAGAAACGATGAGGAAAATTTTGGGGTGCTACAAGCGGAAGCAGTAATGGGAAAAGAAAAGGAAAAAGGAAACTCGATAGGACATTGTTGCCCTATGCCTATGTATTCCCTCGTGCAATGGGAAAGTCAGAGTCAATGTAGTTTCGAAAACTATGGGTGATGGGGGAAGGTTGCTCACCAAGACATCGTCGTCTTGAGCCTACGTATCCTCATCTAGTATGAGGAATAAGAGAAAACGTAGTTCGGCTAGCTACAGATAAAAAGGGAAAGGTATCAATCATATTGGGGCGAGAGAAAAGGTTTGAATAACAATTTGGTCTCGATCGCACTGGGGCGAGAGAAAAGGGAAGTTAGTTGTTAATGTGCTAGGCAAGGAGAGGAATCCTCGTGCCTACGTATCCTCATTAGGGAATAAGGAATCAGAGCATCCATAGTTCACAGTACGGGAAAACAGGTTCTCGATGGAGAGAGAAAAGGTTCTGGATTTGAAACGCGTTAACAAAAGGGAATTGACTTTGTTTGAGATATGTATTTCACTGAAGTCTATGACATAGGAGCAAATGCGTCACAAATCGCCCCTAGATGGGGCGTACACTAAACACTCTAGACAAGTAAGGATAAACCCCTCACTCGTTATTTCCCATGTACTCGAGGCTCGTGGCGCACAATACTCATCGTAGTTATTAAGTAATTTGATTATTGTTTTGAGAAAGAAGAGAGAGAGGCGCACGTAAGGTCTAGGGGAAACTGAACCCTAACTGTTATCACACAACAATGGCCCTTAAGTCGGGATTAGGAGGGAGCTAACCTAATGTTGTCATGCTTATATTAAGAGCCTAATGTCTCTCCTACCTCAAACTTAATCAGAAATTAAGTCGAGCTAGGAATCCTAAGGGATCATGTGAATACAGAGTAGTCAACAGGTAAACACGAAGCATCACAATCACAAACAACATCAAGTATCAAAACTTGAGTAAATATGCACCCCCTCACGTGCGTTGTACTCAACGGGATCCACACTTGTTGTCTAATCAACGGGTGAGTCATCTAAAAGCTAATGCTAAATGGAAACGGGAAAGGGAAAAGAAAAAGGACACTCGATAGGACATCGTCGCTCTATGACTATGTATTCCCTCGTGCAATGGGAAAGTCAGAGTCAACATAGTTCAGAAAACTACGGGTGATGGGGGGAAGATTTCTCACTAAGACATCGTCATCTTGTGCCTACGTATCCTCATCTAGTATAAGAAATCAGAGAAAACGTAGTTTGGGTAACTAAACCACAAGTTGGTTAAGTGTTTTTTATGAGTGACGTTAAGTTCCCATTTCAGCAGTTAGGGTCGATGCCTATTTGTGATCAAACAGAAAAACAACGCACTATTTTTTGAAAATGATTTTAAAATCAACAATCCTGAAGGATAAAAAAGTTTTGAATTTTGTTTAAGAGTTTTAATGAAGTGAATTGAATTTTTTTGAAATTCACGTTGCACTAAAGACTATGATATAGGAGCAAATGCGTCGCATATTGCCCAAGGGGAATTAACTAAACACTCTAGACAAGTGAGGAGAAACCCCCCACACATCAGTTCCCATGTGCTTAAGGCTCGTGGCGCACAACATTCATCATTTTTATTAAGTGTCATAGAGTTGTTTGAGATGAGAAGAGAAGACTCAAAAGAAAAACACTAAAGAGAAATGAAAACCCTAATATTATTATACAAAATGGTCATAAGGTTAGGATAAAAGGGAAGTCTACCTAATGTTATCATACAAATGATGGACCTAAAGTTGAGGTCAAAGAAGGGACTATCCTAATTGTTATCATACAAAGGATTAAAAGCCTAATGTCTCTCCTATTCCTACCTTAATTAAAAAATTAAGTGGGACTAGGAGTCCTAAGGGATCATGTGAGCAAGCACAAGTAAACAATATCCAATTCAATTATAAATGAAAACAAAAATAAAACATACACAAGTCTCAAAGAGAGAGGAGATGAAGAAGAAAATAGAAGAAGGAGGAAGATACAATCATGGAAATTCAATGATAGGGAAGTATCAAGCACACACATCTTAATCACATACAAAGTAAATACTTACATCATGTCAAAATAACAAAGGATCAATCAGATGTCAAACCATGTCACAAGATCAAAACACAATGTCAAAACAAAGGGCTCAAACACAACCAAATGACTCAAACATCTCACAAGAAGAAATATTAAACACAAAGCAAAGTAAAATGAAGTCAAATGAGATGAGAAACAAGATGGGGTAGTAGCAACATTACAACATATCCAATCATGTTAATAATCAATGAAGAAACACAAAGAACTAAATCATGCATTTCATTCACAATCAAAGCACATACTACATAAAACAAGCATACACAACATAAACCTAAGGGAAAGGACATGGGATTAGGGCATGGGATTAAGTGGGCATCAATAACAACATGGTTATTGTTGCACCCTAAAATTTGCTCAACCTTATTCACTTGGTTTATGTTTCAATATCATTAGCATTTGCATATAGAGTCATGTACATAGTCTAATCATCTGCATAGCATAGCATAGCAAATCATCCCACAGGGACCAATCATTATTTTCATCTCTATGAGCCTATCAAGGGGTTATTATTCAAATCCAAGTACATTCAAGTCATCAGAGAAGAATTTGAAAGCTAAAGAGGTCAATAGATCAAGCAGTGCATCTATCTCCTATCTGAGGGTATCTGAGGATCAACAAGTAAGTTGTGAGCTGGGGATGGAGCATGGAGAGTATCTGGACATCATGGGATATTTAGAAAGTCATTTGGAGAAGGATACAAGTCATTGGTGTGACCACAAGAATTGCAGTTGAAGACAGTCAACTAGGGTTTCATCTGGGTCAACCCTGGGTCAACTCTAGGTCAATTGACTGATTGAAAGGCATTAAGGGCTATTGGAGAGATGTGGGGTTCATCATTTGACATGTATAGAAGGATATGGTGATGTGCTAAGAAGAAATCAAGAGAAATCAAGGAGAAGAGGAGTTTCTAAATTAGGGTTTCTGTGTAAAATCCCCTAGTTTAGGTTAAATTTCCAAGCAAGATAAGTCAAAATGCAAACTTCAAATGGATCCTTGGCCAAAATGAAACTTGTAGAGGATCTTAAGACCTTTAATTTGAGTGGTGGAAGACATCAAGGAGATTTATATAACTCAAGTTATGGTCCTTGCAAGTTACAGGTCATCTGAGGTATCTGAAATTTTGTCTGTGAAAGTGACTTGACTTCCAAGCAATTTTTACCCCTCAAGGAGTTTTCAAATGAATTTCTGGTCAACATAAGAATTGTTCCTCATTGTCTTATATTTCTATAATGGTATGGTATGCCTTCATATGATTTGTGGAACTCTACTTATGGTCTTGGCAAGCAAAGGGTATTTTGGTCATCTGGTGATTACAGGTCATTCTTAGCCTATGCCTAAAACTCATACAAGGAAGCCTCAAATGAAAAACTTCACAACATCAAAGTTGCTCAAAATGCCATTTTAAGTCTAGAAAAGAAGTCATGGAAGTTGGAAAATGCATGGAATGAGACTTGACCAAAGTTGGTGGAAAATGACCTAAAAAGGGCATATAAGTTGAAAAAGTTGAAATGAAAAATTGGTTTGAGAGATCTACAAATCCAAAATGGGTCATCCAATGTACCAAATTGGTTCCAAACATCATTTTAGAGACATTGGTTCAGCCACGTTTTTGAGTTAGGAGTTAAAAATTGGACTTGCTTTGTATTTTTGTTGCTTGCATATTAAGGCACCCTTGTAAAACTCAACATAAGTGAAAATTCAAGGCAAGGAGATTGGTTTTTTCACACACACCATGTCAATAACTCATAAGGGGAGATTTTGACACAAATATGAAAGGAAATGCATGAGATATGAGATGGATCAAAGTCTCATTGAGGGAGAACTTCCATAACTTTCCATCACTTTCTAGAACTCTCTAAGATCATTCTCAAACCTTCTAGATCTGTCCATCCTCATCTATATATTGAAATGAAGCCATTGGTGCAAGGGGTTGGTGAAAAGAGGGAGAGGATAGAGAGAATTTCATGATTGCTTCCATTGTAAGAAAGTGAGTGAATCATCATAATCCTCCATTTCTGTTCAAGAGAGTTTTTCATTTCCAATCTTTGGTATATTGTGAGGGAGAATGAGCATGATGTAAGGTCCATCAATGGAAGTTTAAGGAGTTGTGGTCCAAGATTCAAAATTGTGAACCAGAGTTGCAGCCAACAATCCAAGCACTTTCCTCCCAGTTTTTTGCAAACAGAAGGATCTTCATCAATTAGAGATCATCCTCGAAGGGTTTCAAGCATTGGATCCACCTGCAACTACCTCTGCCATAGCTGCTAAGCAGGTTAGTGATTTCTTTCCTATCTCTATATTTAGATGTTGTTAGGTTAGATCATTGGTGTAGGATTGTTAGGGTTAGGAAAATGAACATGTACCCCATCTGTTATGGCCATTAGAGACAGTTTGATTCATGGTGATGAAACTTTCTTGATCTAGAGCACACAGTTTAGGGCACTATAATGTTAGTTAAGATGTGCAGAACACTCCCCATAATGCCCAGATTACATTAGTATAAGTTTGAGCAAGTTCCATTAACATGCATATCATAGTTAATTCAATGGTGCCAAGACTTCCATCGTTCGGGTTTGATTCTTGGGGGAGTTTCAGGAAAAACTAGATGCAGGGTGTTGAAGAGGGAAATTAGTAGATCGTTTGGTTTTTGTGGTGTGGCATTTAGTGGAAGGACGAGGGAGTATGTGAGGCTGGAAGGTTCTCGCATGGAGTTAGGGTTTCTGAAAACCCTAGGTTGAGTGGGGAAGATGAGTCCATCTCCGTTGGATCGTTCTTCCTATGTTGACCTTTTAACCTCATCCTACGGCTGCGATTCAAACAAGAAAATGGAGGGAGTTTCTAATGCCAAACGCACTGTTTTACTTGAATCAAAGGCATGGGCTCAGCGTCAGACTGCTATTCGCACACCCACCATCAGGCCCAATTGGAAATTACACGTGAAAAGTTACTCAGGCACACCCCCGCGTGTCTTTCTCTTTTTTTTGTTTTATTTCGTTTCTGATTAGTGACTGGGCCTTGCCATACTGCTATCTGCACCCCACGTTCATGGCCCAATGGTGAATAACAACTGGGCGCAAATGCTATTCAGACCCCCTCCCCCTTTATTTCATTATTTTGTGATTTTTGTTTCTTTAATATGTTCTCATCTTTAAAAAATCATAAAAAAATGAAAATAGCTTAGTTTTAATTGGTTCTTTTTTCTCTAGGTCAATAATTCTGTCTAGAAAAATATAAAAAAATAAAAGTGGCATTTTATTTTGTTTTAATATTTTTCATGCATTTTTCTTGTAAATAGCATTTTAATGAGTTTAGTTTGATACTTAAATTTGTTGATTTTAGTTATCATAGTTCCCCTTACATTTTTAATCCATTCTTTTTAGGTTGATTAGTAGATAATGTTAGCTTGTACATACAATTTAGCTCACAATTTTTAGGAATTAATTTTAGGTGATTTGATTAGGTGTGAATAACATGAACAAAACTAGGGTTTAGGTGACAACATAGGAGAATTGAATCATTTCCCTTAGGATTTAGAGATTGAAAGTTTGGGATATGGGACTATAGGGACTATGGGTAGTTATTAGATCCCTTAGAAAATATTAGGATTCCCCTACTGCTATTAATACTGTCTGTATTTGTTTGACTGGTGTGGTGTGCCCTCTCTGGGGATTATTATTTGTCTGTGTGGGTATTGGGATTGCTTGGGGATTGGGGGAGCTGAAGACCTGAGATGATGAAGCCCATTTGAAGATCAGAGGCTGAAGACCAACTTCCAGAGTTGATGAGGAGATTTTGTGCTGGCAGCTGTTTGTAGGATCTAGGAGTTAGGCAGTGCCCTAGAGTAGTCAACTTGATTCTCAAACATGGAAGGTCTTGATTGCCTCCATTCTTCTCTGTGATACAGAGTCTCTCTAAGACACTCACCCCCTTCCTTTGGAAAGCTTGGTGCAACTGTCTAAGGGATAGAACTCTTAAGAGAAAATATCTTATGTGTTAGTAGCAGTTTGTTTGCCACCTTTGGTGGTCAACTAATTGCTTAACACCCAATTCACTCTTGTGATTGATCCCTCAGCTTGGAGATGGAAACTTGAAGAAAAGCCATTGCAGATGGAAGACTGATAATCAAGACCTTGCTGGAAGGCTGTGGAGATGGAGATTGATGCTTGCTGAAGCTTGTAGCTGTGTGATGATGACTTGAAGACTGATGTGGTGCAGAGCTGTTATGGCTGTTTATTTTAGTTGTTATTCATTGCTGATGTATTGATTGGTTCTCCTGACTGTATTGTTTGCTGTTTACCCTGTGAGGTTGAAAGTGAATCCTGTTCACTTTTGGCCTATTGTTTTCTAGGTTCGAGGTTGAGTGGGACTCCCTTGCCTCGCTTGTATTGCTGCATCCATGCATTTTACTACTTTTCTGTATATATCTGCTATTGTTTCTGTTTCCGTCAATTCCCGTAGGATCTCTGTTTCTCTCTGTGCAAGAGAGGAGCATGATAGACACTAGGTCTTAACCCATGCATGATAACATTAGGTTAGTTTGATTCCCTTCGCAACCGTAGGTTAGAGTGCTGTCTCTTCTTTCTCTCAAAACAAACAGAAAAACACAATAAATCTTTCAAACACAATAAAAAAACACTTCTTCCGTAAAAGAATGTGAACTCATCAAGACGTCATTTTTGTCCGCTTGGACCAGTAATCAGAAAAACCCTTTTTCAGAAGGAATAAAAGCAATCAAAACAGACTTGTGTCGTACGTGGCCCGAACTACGTTTGCTCTGATCTTTCATGCTGTATGAAAGTACGTAGGCATAGGATGCGATATCCTAGCGAGCAACCTTCCCCTCCTTTCCCGTAGGTAGGCGAACTACGTTGACTCTGATTTCTCGTTCCAGACGGGAATACGTAGGCATAAAGTGCGATACTTTGCTGAGTCATTTTCTTTTCTTTTAACCCCTGACCTTAGTTTAGATAGAATAACAATCCATACCCGAAAACAAGCGTGGATCCCGTCGAGTACGACGGACGTGAGGGGTGCTAATACCTTCCCCTTGCGTAACCGACTCCCGAATCCAGGTTTTGGTTGCGATGACCATACCTTTCCCGTCTTTGCGGTAGGTTTACTCTGAGCGTTTCCTTTCCCTCCCGTGGGATAAATAACGCACGGTGGCGACTCTTCTGTTCAGCCGGCGCCAATTTTCGCAGTAGCGACAGCTGGCGACTCTGCTGGGGATAAACCGCCCCCTGGATGCTAAGGATTGCGATAATCCTTATGCATTTGGGATCCAACGTCCCTTATGAGAGTCAATCCTAACGCTTGTTTTCCCGTCGAGGATTTGTATGGATTTATATTTCTGACCTTTATTTTCAGCATTATATATATTGATTATTATTGCTGTATTGGGGTGTGATGGGTGGTTCTATGATTGAGAGATAAGCCGGACCTGGGCTTGAGTGCACCTAGACTTAGAGTAGAGATTAGTGGGCGCCCGCTTGCTTTGCTTGCCTTGGTGTCCCGCGAAATCTACACTCAGACGAGGTTCCTCTGGTTGGCCTCCTGCCCCTTCCTTTGGTTGGCGTGGGTTGCTGGTTAGTTGGATTGTCGACTTTGGGGACCGATCATTTGGAAGTCAGCTAAGTGAGGCCTCTTCAAGACTTGATGATGCCACTCCTTCTGGGAATCGTATCGTCAGTCTTGAAAGTCTGTGACGCTGACGACCGCATAGGATGCCATACCTTTGTCAGTTACTAGGACATCCACCTGTGAGAGGGTTTGGGGTTATGCAGGTAACTAGACCTTCAGATACCGGTCATTTCTTGATCAGAGATCCTGGGTATTTATGGACAGTTATGAGGTCTATCAGAGACCAGTTAGAGTATGGTTTGAGGTCTATCAGAGACCAGTCAAAGTTATGGTTGAGGTATGTCAGAGACCAGTGGGAGATATGATTGGAGGTCTATCAGAGACCAGTCAGAGTTATGGGTCTATCAGAGACCAGTGTTGGAGCTTTGTTGTAGGTCTATCTGAGGCCAGGGTTTGAGGACTTCTGAAGGGTCTATCTGATACTTCTTGATATGGTTCAGGCTTCTCAGCCGGGGCCCTTGATCCCTGTTGACTGTGTGCATACGCATTTGCATTTTCATTCATATGTTGGTAGCATATTGCATATCCATTTTGCATTGCAGGTACTGGTTCGAAATTGTATCTCATCTCCTGCTTCTCACCAGGTGTTCACAGAATTGCTAGCCAACATTCTCATCGATACTCCACTCGCACCAACTGCCGAAGAATCATGGATCAAATGCAGAACGAGATGCAAGATGTGCGCGAGAAGCTAGCTCTCTTTATGCAGACCATGGAAGCTATTGCAAAAGGTCAGGAGAATTTGCAAGCCATGGTGCAGCCTCTGTTAGCAAGGAACGCTGGGCATGGAAATGAGGATCATCAGTCTGTGCGAGTCGACACTGTTCATGGGGATGGCACTCCCACGCCAGTGGCTCCACCTGTAGTCAATATACCGGTTGCTAATGTCAATAACGCTACCGCTGCTGGGAACGGTAACGTCGGAGTTGGGAACGAGACTGCTCTCCATAACGTTGGGCTTGGTGATATCAACTTGGGTGATAATACGGGAGGCAACGGCTTCGGCAATGTTGGATTCGGATTCAATGATCAGGGATTCGATAACGCGGGGACATATGGTTTCAATGCTCAAGGCTTGGGGCAAGATTGATATGGTATGACCAATCAGGGTTACGGAGGATTCGGAAATGGCAATGGCAATGGGTTAATGACTTTTGGACCTGCTGGAGTTGCTCAGGGGTACGACAACAGAGGGCGAGGCCCGACGATGAATCAGATCAGAGCTGGCCGTAATAATGGATACGATGGGTATGGAGTTGGGATTGGTAACTGGCAAGAGGATCAGCAAGAGGACGCCTTCTCCGGTGGAGGTTTAGAAGGGCCGATGGATGACTCCCAGAAGATCAGAATGCTAGAAGAGCAGATGAGGGGGGTCCTGAACCAAAGGGCTGTGGGCTTAGACATGTCAACAATGGGTCTGGTACCTGGCTTGAGGGTGCCAATCAAATTCAAAGCTCCTACATTTGATAAGTATAAAGGGGACACTTGTCCGAAAGTGCACGTGCGAGCTTATTACAGAAAGATGTCTGCATATTCAACTGATGAGAGAATGCTAATGCATTTCTTTCAAGATAGTCTGTCAGGCCCTTCCCTAGAGTGGTATATGGGATTGGAGCCAACTAATATCAAGACATGGAAACAGCTAGCAGAGGCATTTGTAGCTCACTATAAGTATAACAGCGACTTGGCGCCCAATCGGGTCCAATTGCAAAGGCTGTCTCAGAAGAAGGGTGAGAGCTTTAAAGAGTATGCGCAAAGATGGCGCGACATGGCTGCCAGGGTCCGTCCTCCTTTAGAAGACAAGGAAATGAATGACATGTTCATCGGAACATTCACCGACATGTTTTATGACAAGTTGTTTCACACATCTTTGGCCAGTTTCTCAGACTTAGTTCTGATGGGGGAGAAGATTGAAAATAACATTAAGGTAGGGAGGTTCCAAGCAGGTGAGCGTACTTCAGCTGGAACAATAAGAAAGCTTTCGGGGGTAGAAAACAGGAAGATGCCAATTCGGTATGTAGCTCTCGGGGAAGAAATAGGGGGTGAAGGCAATACCAACCGCAACAAGTTGCAAGTGTGACAATCCCCGCGCAACATCAGCAACAGCCGCAGCAGCAGGGGCAACAACATCCGGCTCAGCGAAGAATTCAGAATGGGAAGCCGAAAAGGGTATTTGATCCGCCGCCAATGTTGTACGCTGAGCTTCTTTAGAATTTGTTACGGTTACAGTTGGTCGAGAAAAGAACGATGGCTCCCCCGACAGGGATCCCCCCACCCAGTTATAACGCTAATGAGCATTGTGAATTCCACTCTGGGGCACCCAACCATAATATCGAAAACTGCCACGCTTTCAAGCATAAAGTGCAAGATTTGCTTGATAGCACTGTTATTAATTTTGGTACGGAAGGGCCCAATATTACACAACAACCAATGCCAAACCATGAATAGGCTGGAGTATGGTGGACAAAGAGGAGTTCTATAGTTCGGGTGGGCCGTTAAAAGTAGATCAGAACAGTGGCAGGTGGCCTCTAATAACTGATTGTGAAGATAGCTGGTTCAGCAGCAGGACAGATGTGAAAGCCCGGTTCTCGGAAGCTGGCATTTTTCTTTGTTTTATCTTGTCATTTCTTTACGTTTGTAGTTTCTTTCCTGTTTAAATTGCAATCTTGTTCGTAAAACTTGTTGTTTTCATTCAATTGATGATAATGAAATAAATATGCATGTTTTGATTAAATCCATTCGTGTTCACTAATTGTTTTTATAAATGTCCAACACCTGGTTAAGAGGAATCTGGGGGGGATGACGAAAATGAACGACCTGCAACTTCCGATTGCATGCCTTTGAAATAAAACCTGCTGATGATGTACAGGCATTGTTTCAAATCCCTAAACACCGGAGATATAAGGAAGATAATCCCTTGTCTACCCTTTTGAGCCTTGTAGTAGGAGTTTCTTTCTGTGAATGAAAAACCCTCAATCTTAACCTGGGGCAGGGTAGGTGTTAGCTAATTTGACCGAGCGTTCAAATTGCAAAAGGAGTGTCCGTTCGAGGATCAATCACACCTCTAGAGGTCGTGCCTAAAAAACCACAATGGTTCAATCAAGAGTGAGACAGTCACATTATTCTCCAATGAGTCAGGCAACCAGTGTCACACGACTTGTTCGAAAAAAAAGAAAGCAAAAAAAAATCAAAAAGCCCGCTAAGTCAAAACTTGAAAACAAATGACTTAGGCAAAAATAGGGGCATCCCGCTGGACTGGAAAATCAAAAGAATCTCAAAAGATACCCAATCCAGGAAAAAGTTAGGGAATGAAAAAAAACGAAAGACGGAAATGATTGTCAAAGAAAAGAAAAATCCTCAAATCAAATGCGAGTCGTGTGACCTCAAGGGTCAAAGATGAAAGGTGAGTGGCTGTCACTCCCAACAATAATAATTTCTCGAACTATCACTCCTATCTTCCAGCCTCTGAGAGGTGAGCGCTAAGGTCGAATTAGCTGAACATAGGAGTGGAGAACATCACGAAGAATGGGTGGGTTAAAATAAACTTTGAGCCTTTATCCTTTCCTTCAAAACCGCGAACCTGACCACGTTACAACCTTCAAAAGTCCTAATTGAAGCAGGTCGTTTCGAAAGCATACTTCGGTAAAGGTCGTGTCGATTCTGACTCCTGAAAGGGTTCTTCATGCCATGTTGGTACTAATGTTGATAAATGTTTTGTGCATTATATGCTATAAACTGTTTTTCCCTTTTCCCAGTGTACAAATTTGATGTCAAAACTATCATATATGTTGCATTAATACGTCTTGTACGCAGAACAACTTGTTTTACTTGCGAGTAAGCGCTTGACAGCAGGAAAGTTTCCTATAGTGGAAAGTATGGTCAGGATAGAATGCAGAGCGCCCGAATGCTCCGCAAGATGGGGCAAGCCATTAAGTGCTCCCCAGTCAGGTCAGCCATTCGAAGTCAGTTATCCTGGGGCAATCAGGTCGAGATTCGGCAAATCTCTCGTAGTTGGAGGTACTGCTCTGGATCAGCTAATCAGGGGCAAAGTCATTGCAATCAGGGGCAGGTCATCTTAAGAGCGCAGAAGTTACTCTTTATTCGAGAAGCATTTGGTGTGAAGTATTTCTCCGAAGTTCAGAATGCTGGGGCAGTTCATATCAGACCAACGGGGTACAAATGTTCAGATTCCCTTTTGAGGACTATCCCCACAAAGGTTCCACAGGCCGGGGCATATCAGAAGCGAAGGAATTGTTCTTCTCCGTATCATCAGAGCTATCCAGAGCTATTCGAGCCGATTCAGTCAATCTTAAAGTGTGAGACGATGGCGGGAAGTCATGTTACGGTCTTCCGATTCTTCACCCAAATCCATGTTGGCGATCACTGTGAGGCCCATCCGTGTTGGCGCATCAGTTTCCAAATCCAATCGTCATCAGTACGCAGGAAGACTCCGTCTATTTTCTCCAACAAAAGTCCAGTTTTTCAGTGGCACGGGTGAGCTATCCCTATAGAAGTCCAATCATACTTGGCACATCTGCTATTCCCCAGCAGAGTTATATTCCCCAGCAGGGTGTTACTTCAACAAGGTGTTTGGTTGAGTTCCCAAATTCCCCAGCGGAGTTGATGTCACTCTTCCAGCATTTATTGTGCTGGAATGATTCTGCGATATCCGGTTTATCTCCAGTGGAGGTGGCTTCGTCTTCAGCATTTATTTTGTTGAAGTGGTTTTCTGTACCCGACTTTCTCCAACAGCCCGAGCCTGCATTAGCATATTGCATACAACATCATATTTGCATCATACTTGCATTTCAATGCGTAGCATTTCCATCCTGAATGGAGCATTACACCATAGAAAGAGTCAAACATATGCATACGCATACGAAACATAAACCAGGTTGGTTACCTCGTTGGTTTCAGATGTTTGTTTTCCCCTGCAGATAATTGAGATTAGGATTCAGGGAGATGTTCGGATAGTCGGATTTGTGGCGCAAGGCGAGCAGTGATCGTGTTCGTCCTATCATGTGGGCCCCATCAGAGTTGCTTGGTTGAGTTTCTCTTTTTCTCCAGCGAAGTTTTCTTCAGACCGTTGTCACGTCAGTATTGAAAATCTTGAAATTACTACCTGCCGTCGAAGTAGGTGTTTGACGGCTGTCGTCAGTTATACCCTGGTTGAAGGAGTTATACCCTGGTTGAAGGAGTTATACCCCGGTTGAAGGAGTTATACCCCGGTTGAAGGAGTTATACCCTGGTTGAAGGAGTTATACCCTGGTTGAAGGAGTTATACCCCGGTTGAAGGAGTTATACCCTGGTTGAAGGAGTTATACCCCGGTTGAAGGAGTTATACCCCGGTTGAAGGAGTTATACCCCGGTTGAAGGAGTTATTACCCCGGTTGAAGGAGTTATATCCTGGTTGAAGGAGTTATATCCTGGTTGAAGGAGTTATACCCTGGTTGAAGGAGTTATACCCCGGTTGAAGGAGTTATATCCTGGTTGAAGGAGTTATACCCCGGTTGAAGGAGTTATACCCTGGTTGAAGGAGTTATACCCCGGTTGAAGGAGTTATTACCCCGGTTGAAGGAGTTATACCCTGGTTGAGGAATTATTACCCTGGTTGATGGAGTTACACCCTGGTTTGAGGAGTTATTATGCCTTGTCTGAGGCAGTTTGTTATCCTGGTCGATGGAGTTGTTACCTTTTGTCAAAGGAATTATTATCGGTGTTGGCAGAATCATTACCCGTGCTAACGGAGTGGCTCCCTGCGGAATTATTGGTTCAAGTATCTGTGTCGTCAGATATGTGTCCCACAGAGTAACTTGTTCAAGTCACCGGATGCCTGATTCGCGCTTTACGTAGCATTTTGTTTGTTTCTCTACAAACGAAGGTCAAGAATTTTGTGTTTTCGACGTGGTCCTTTGGCTCGATGCATGCTTATTGTAGCAAAATTTGGAATTAATTGTGGATTCAAGGCCTGTGGCGTCGCGCAGGTGGTTGAGGACGAAATCAAGTCAGTTCTTATCAGATAATTGATCAGTTGTTGCCGTGACAACCGGATTCGGTTTTCTGAATGATTATTTCCCGTAGTGGTGACGGAGTTATTTTCCCGCAGTGGTGGCGGAGTTATTTCCCGCAGTGGTGGCGGTGTTATTTCCCGTAGTGGTGACGGAGTTATTTTCCTGTAGTGGTGACGGAGTTATTTTCCTGCAGTGGTGGCGGAGTTATTTCCCGCAGTGGTGGCGGAGTTATTTTCCCGCAATGGTGGCGGAGTTATTTTCCCGCAGTGGTGGCGGAGTTATTTCCCGCAGGGGTGACGGAGTTATTTCCTGTAGTAATGATAAAGTAGTACCCGTAGCGATGGCAGTGTTGTTTTTCAGATTATCTTCCCGCAGTGGTGGCGGAGTGATGACGGTGTTATTTTTTCTGTAATAGTGACAGAGTGATTTTCCTGTATCGTTGGCAGGGTCATGTTGTGTTGACAGAAGTACTTCCCCAGTGAAGTCGTCCAGTTCATTCCAGTATTGACAAGATAATATTGAAATCATACTTATTCCCCAAACAGTGGTGTCGTTTACTTTTGTACAGTTTATTCTCGCGGTTGGCAAATTTCTGGGTTCTTAGTATTCAACCGTCTCGTACCGCGAATGTCTGAAGGCTCCGGGCTCTTCACCCAATTGGGTCCAAGTCGCTTGAATAGGGGCAGCTGTTGCACCCTAAAATTTGCTCAACCTTATTCACTTGGTTTATGTTTCAATATCATTAGCATTTGCATATAGAGTCATGTACATAGTCTAATCATCTGCATAGCATAGCATAGCAAATCATCCCACAGGGACCAATCATTATTTTCATCTATATGAGCCTATCAAGGGGTTATTATTCAAATCCAAGTACATTCAAGTCATCAGAGAAGAATTTGAAAGCTAAAGAGGTCAATAGATCAAGCAGTGCATCTATCTCCTATCTGAGGGTATCTGAGGATCAACAAGTAAGTTGTGAGCTGGGGATGGAGCATGAGAGTATATAGACATCATGGGAGATTTAGAAAGTCATTTGGAGAAGGAGACAAGTCATTGGTGTGACCACAAGAATTGCAGTTGAAGACAGTCAACTAGGGTTTCATCTGGGTCAACCCTGGGTCAACTCTAGGTCAATTGATTGATTGAAAGGCATTAAGGGCTATTGGAGAGATGTGGGGTTCATCATTTGACATGTAGAGAAGGATATGGTGATGTGCTAAGAATAAATCAAGAGAAATCAAGGAGAAGAGGAGTTTCTAAATTAGGGTTTCTGTGTAAAATCCCCTAGTTTAGGTTAAATTTCCAAGCAAGATAAGTCAAAATGAAAACTTCAAGTGGATCCTTGGCCAACATGAAACTTGTAGAGGATCTTAAGACCTTTAATTTGAGTGGTGGAAGACATAAAGGAGATTTATAGAACTCAAGTTATGGTCCTTGCAAGTTACAGGTCATCTGAGGTATCTGAAATTTTGTCTGTGAAAGTGACTTGACTTCCAAGCAATTTTTACCCCTCAAGGAGATTTCAAATGAATTTCTGGTCAACATAAGAATTGTTCCTCATTGTCTTAGATTTCTATAATGGTATGGTATGCCTTCATATGATTTGTGGAACTCTACTTATGGTCTTGGCAAGCAAAGGGTATTTTGGTCATCTGGTGATTACAGGTCATTCTTAGCCTATGCCTAAAACTCATACAAGGATGCCTCAAATGAAAAACTTCACAACATCAAAGTTGCTCAAAATGCCATTTTAAGTCTAGAAAAGAAGTCATGGAAGTTGGAAAATGCATGGAATGAGACTTGACCAAAGTTGGTGGAAAATGACCTAAAAAGGGCATATAAGTTGAAAAAGTTGAAATGAAAAATTGGTTTGAGAGATCTACAAATCCAAAATGGGTCATCCAATATACCAAATTGATTCCAAACATCATTTTAGAGACATTGGTTCAGCCACTTTTTTGAGTTAGGAGTTAAAAATTGGACTTGCTTTGTATTTTTGTTGCTTGCATATTAAGGCACCCTTGTAAAACTCAACATAAGTGAAAATTCAAGGCAATGAGATTGGTTTTTTCACACACACCATGTCAATAACTCATAAGGGGAGATTTTGACACAAATATGAAAGGAAATGCATGAGATATGAGATGGATCAAAGTCTCATTGAGGGAGAACTTCCATAACTTTCCATCACTTTCTAGAACTCTCTAAGATCATTCTCAAACCTTCTAGATCTGTCCATCCTCATCTATATATTGAAATGAAGCCATTGGTGCAAGGGGTTGGTGAAAAGAGGGAGAGGATAGAGAGAATTTCATGATTGCTTCCATTGTAAGAAAGTGAGTGAATCATCATAATCCTCCATTTCTGTTCAAGAGAGTTTTTCATTTCCAATCTTTGGTATATTGTGAGGGAGAATGAGCATGATGCAAGGTCCATCAATGGAAGTTTAAGGAGTTGTGGTCCAAGATTCAAAATTGTGAACCAGAGTTGCAGCCAACAATCCAAGCACTTTCCTCCCAGTTTTTTGCAAACAGAAGGATCTTCATCAATTAGAGATCATCCTCGAAGGGTTTCAAGCATTGGATCCACCTGCAACTACCTCTGCCATAGCTGCTAAGCAGGTTAGTGATTTCTTTCCTATCTCTATATTTAGATGTTGTTAGGTTAGATCATTGGTGTAGGATTGTTAGGGTTAGGAAAATGAACATGTACCCCATCTGTTATGGCCATTAGAGACAGTTTGATTCATGGTGATGAAACTTTCTTGATCTAGAGCACACAGTTTAGGGCACTATAATGTTATTTAAGATGTGCAGAACACTCCCCATAATGCCTAGATTACATTAGTATAAGTTTGAGCAAGTTCCATTAACATGCATATCAGAGTTAATTCAATGGTGCCAAGACTTCCATCGTTCGGGTTTGATTCTTGGGGGAGTTTCAGGAAAAACTAGATGCAGGGTGTTGAAGAGGGCAATTAGTAGATCGTTTTTGGTTTTTGTAGCGTGGCATTTAGTGGAAGGACGAGGGAGTATGTGAGGCTGGAAGGTTCTCGCATGGAGTTAGGGTTTCTGAAAACCCTAGGTTGAGTGGGGAAGATGAGTCCATCTCCGTTGGATCGTTCTTCCTATGTTGACCTTTTAACCTCATCCTACGGCTGCGATTTAAACGAGAAAATGGAGGGAGTTTCTAATGCCAAACGCACTGTTTTACTTGAATCAAAGGCATGGGCTCAGCGTCAGAATGCTATTCGCACACCCACCATCAGGCCCAATTGGAAATTACACGTGAAAAGTTACTCAGGCACACCCCCGCGTGTCTTTCTCTTTTTTTTTTGTTTTATTTCGTTTCTGATTAGTGACTGGGCCTTGCCATACTGCTATCTGCACCCCACGTTCATGGCCCAATGGTGAATAACAACTGGGCGAAAATGCTATTCAGACCCCCTCCCCCTTTATTTCATTATTTTGTGATTTTTGTTTCTTTAATATGTTCTCATCTTTAAAAAATCATAAAAAAATGAAAATAGCTTAGTTTTAATTGGTTCTTTTTTCTCTAGGTCAATAATTCTGCCTAGAAAAATATAAAAAAATAAAAGTGGCATTTTATTTTGTTTTAATATTTTTCATGCATTTTTCTTGTAAATAGCATTTTAATGAGTTTAGTTTGATACTTAAATTTGTTGATTTTAGTTCTCATAGTTCCCCTTACATTTTTAATCCATTCTTTTTAGGTTGATTAGTAGATAATGTTAGCTTGTACATACAATTTAGCTCACAATTTTTAGGAATTAATTTTAGGTGATTTGATTAGGTGTGAATAACATGAACAAAACTAGGGTTTAGGTGACAACATAGGAGAATTGAATCATTTCCCTTAGGATTTAGAGATTGAAAGTTTGGGATATGGGACTATAGGGACTATGGGTAGTTATTAGATCCCTTAGAAAATATTAGGATTCCCCTACTGCTATTAATACTGTCTGTATTTGTTTGACTGGTGTGGTGTGCCCTCTCTGGGGATTATTATTTGTCTGTGTGGGTATTGGGATTGCTTGGGGATTGGGGGAGCTGAAGACCTGAGATGATGAAGCCCATTTGAAGATCAGAGGCTGAAGACCAACTTCCAGAGTTGATGAGGAGATTCTGTGCTGGCAGTTGTTTGTAGGATCTAGGAGTTAGGCAGAGCCCTAGAGTAGTCAACTTGATTCTCAAACATGGAAGGTCTTGATTGCCTCCATTCTTCTCTGTGATACAGAGTCTCTCTAAGACACTCACCCCCTTCCTTTGGAAGGCTTGGTGCTACTGTCTAAGGGATAGAACTCTTGAGAGAAAATATCTTATGTGTTAGTAGCAGTTTGTTTGCCACCTTTGGTGGTCAACTAATTGCTTAACACCCAATTCACTCTTGTGATTGATCCCTCAGCTTGGAGATGGAAACTTGAAGAAAAGCCATTGCAGATGGAAGACTGATAATCAAGACCTTGCTGGAAGGCTGTGGAGATGGAGATTGATGCTTGCTGAAGCTTGTAGCTGTGTGATGATGACTTGAAGACTGATGTGGTGCAGAGCTGGTATGGCTGTTTATTTTAGTTGTTATTCATTGCTGATGTATTGATTGGTTCTTCTGACTGTATTGTTTGTTGTTTACCCTGTGAGGTTGAAAGTGAATCCTGTTCACTTTTGGCCTATTGTTTTCTAGGTTCGAGGTTGAGTGGGACTCCCTTGCCTCGCTTGTATTGCTGCATCCATGCATTTTACTGCTTTTCTGTATATATCTACTATTGTTTCTGTTTCCGTCAATTCCCGTAGGATCTCTGTTTCTCTCTGTGCAAGAGAGGAGCATGATAGACACTAGGTCTTAACCCATGCATGATAACATTAGGTTAGTTTGATTCCCTTTGCAACCGTAGGTTAGAGTGCTGTCTCTTCTTTCTCTCAAAACAAACAGAAAAACACAATAAATCTTTCAAACACAATAAAAAACCACTTCTTCCGTAAAAGAATTTGAACTCATCAAGACGTCATTTTTGTCCGCTTGGACCAGTAATCAGAAAAACCCTTTTTCAGAAGGAATAAAAGCAATCAAAACAGACTTGTGTCGTACGTGGCCCGAACTACGTTTGCTCTGATCTTTCATGCTGTATGAAAGTACGTAGGCATAGGATGCGATATCCTAGCGAGCAACCTTCCCCTCCTTTCCCGTAGGTAGGCGAACTACGTTGACTCTGATTTCTCGTTCCAGACGGGAATACGTAGGCATAAAGTGCGATACTTTGTCGAGTCATTTTCTTTTCTTTTAACCCCTGACCTTAGTTTAGATAGAATAACAATCCATACCCGAAAACAAGCGTGGATCCCGTCGAGTACAACGGACGTGAGGGGTGCTAATACCTTCCCCTTGCGTAACCGACTCCCGAATCCAGGTTTTGGTTGCGATGACCATACCTTTCCCGTCTTTGCGGTAGGTTTACTCTGAGCGTTTCCTTTCCCTCCCGTGGGATAAATAACGCACGGTGGCGACTCTTCTGTTCAGCCGGCGCCGATTTTCGCAGTAGCGACAGCTATCAATTAAAATATTCATCCATGAACACACAAAGGAAACATCAAAGCTTGAACTCAAAATATGCCTCAAGAACAAATACATACACCAAAGTCAACCAAAGATAGGAGGCACTCAAACAAGAGCATACATAATCAAGAAAAAAATCCATAATGATTGGAAACAAACTCAAATGGTACGTATCATGTTCAAATTGCAATCCACAATCAAAGTTAAGAAGAGGCAAACACAAATTGAAGCATCAAAGTCAACCAAACACAACTAAAGTTGTTCATGTGAGAAGTAAAAGATCATGTAAGGCAAATGAAACAAAATGAGCATAAAATGGACCAATAATCATGAAAATTAGAACCTAAGACAGGTTGAGGGAAGCCAAGAAAGATCATAAAACACTCATTGAATCAATAAAGAATCAAGTTCAAAAGATTATGGCAAGGCATGCACAAACTCATAGTCAAAACAAACACATTTTGATGCTTCATCCAAAAATAGAAAAAAGAGCATATAAAATCCAAATAAATTTTCAAACTCACATCCTGTGTGTTATGAATCAAATGGAAAAGCATCAAAACAAGAGTTGCAAGAAAACATCATCAAATGAATCAAACAAGGTCAAGCATTCAACTAATCGAGCAAGAATAGAAGGTCCAAAGAAACTTCATGAAGACAAATCAAAATGAAATATTTTAACACCCAAACAACACTCAAACAATGCCCATTGATATGTCAAAACAACATCACAAACATGGTCCAAAAAAGCACACACAACACCTCAAAAGTCAAAACCATAATCCAAGGGTTGTTTGGTAAACACCTTACACAAATAATGAAAAATAAAATAGAAAAATAAATTTAAAAATAAGAATAAAAATATGAAAAAATTATTAAGACATTAAAGTGTGTAAAAATCATTTTTGTGAATTTTTCAAAGCTTGAAACAATTATAAATAAATAAAAATGAAAGAAGAAAAAAATGGAAAAAATAAATAAAAGGAAACGTGAGAGAGGATGCAAAAGTAAATCTAGAAACAACATGATCACTTAACACACGCGCTTCGGCCATAAAGCAGGGGGTGTGAGTATCAAAATCTTAGGCCCAATTTCCAAAAAAGACTGAAACCACACGAAAATCAGATCCTTGTGAGCCTCTCATTAATGCGTTGGTACACTGTCAACGCCATTTGGACAAGTCAAGGAGTTGACTCTAGCCAACTCAGCCTTTGATGACCAGACGGTGAAGCCCTAACTCCGACCGTCTTCCCCGGTGGTCCTCGTCGGAGATGGTCCAAACCCTCACCAAAACACAACAAAGCTTACACTACTCCACCAGTTTTTTCATGTAGAACCCATTTCCACCCTTAGTTTCCACTTTTAATCACTCTAACACCCCTAAAAATGGCCACAAATATCAAACATACATTATGAATCTTAAACAAAACAAAACAATAACCACTCAAATATCATTCTTAAGCTCCCAGATGTTCAAAAGCAAACAACACATGCTTAAAAGAGCCATGAAAAAAGAGAAAAAGATAGAGAAAATATTACTCAAAGTGGAGCTTTCTATAGGTTCTGACCTTGACAAAACACTCACTAATCATTCCTCCTTTGCTTCCTTAAGCTCTTTGAACGATGAGGCTAATCAGAGAATGAAGAAAAAGGCTTGGAAAATGGAGATTCGAAGAGATGAAAATTTCTGAAAATGAGAGAGTTTTTATGGTTCTTGGATGCTGAAAATGAAGCTCTCCTACTCTAGGTTTTGTCTTTGGTTTATATATGAAGTTTGTATGGTAAAGAACTAAGTCATAGTGGTAAAAAGCTTGTGGTAACAACTTGGTGAAAAATTTGAAAATAAACAAAGGGTGGATTGGGTTTTGCTTGCTGCTCATGTTTGTCCTTGTTGGTTATCCCTTGTCATGAGTGGGAGAGATTCATAATTAGAGTGGAGGTCGAGGCACAACCTTGTGGAACAACTTTTGGCTCACTTTGCTTTTATTCCAATATTGGCAAAACATGCTTATGAAGCACATCAATGGTACAAGGCTTGCTAGGTTGTTTAGGGCAAAGTTTTGTGACTCAAAAGGTGACCTAATACGTATGAAATCAAAATGAAAATTGTTGCTGCGATACATGTTAAGAAAATGCCAAGGTTACTCATCAATTGTGCATCATGAACCAACTCCATGTTGCCTACTTTGAACTAACATAAGTTGATGAATGATAATCCAATGATGATGAAACTTGTATGGTTGGAAAGGTTGGAGATTGTATAAAAAATCTCATGTTATTGGAAACTTGAGACAAACCTTGGAAATTCATGAAAGAAGTGGTTTAAAATCATGTTTCAAAATCTGCCCAAGATAACTTCAAAAATATTTCTAAGTTAGGAACTTTGACATAATTGAAACCTCATCTTTGAATCCACATAACTTGAGGAGTTTTGATCCAATGGAGATGATATAGTAATGGATAGAAATATTTGAAGAATGATCTTCAACTTTCATGCTCAAGGGAAATTGATTTGAGGTCAAGAACTTGGTGAAAAGGGCCTTGGAAAGTAGCCCCAAAAATCTGCCTAAAACTTATCCAATCTTGACAACTTTGAAACCCTAATTTTGAGAGACCATAACTTGAGCTCTACACATCCAATGGAGATTATCTAGTACTCAAAAGAAATCTTGGAGGATGCTCCACAACTTTCATGTCCAAGGAAAATTCATTTGAAGCTTGCATTATCATGTAAGATAGGCTTGAAAACATGCACTTCAAGCTGAATTTCCATACTTAGAAAAATTTCTAAGTGTTAGAATGTTAAAATCTCGATTTTCTCAACTTTAGCCCATCATATCTCTCAAACTATGGATCTTTTGGACTTTCTTTCTTCTATAAACTTGTATTTCATGATGTACTCTTTAATTTGATAACAAGTTTTCTTCCATTGGATCAAGGATGAGAAAGTTATGGATGCTGCAAAATGGCTAGAATTAGGGTTTTCTACACTTAGAAAATATCTCAATCAAACCCTAATCCAACCAAACTCCTGATTTTATGTTTCCCCTTGACTTTTCTTGTTTCAAACACATGAAAACATATATAAAACCCTTGTTTGACCTTGAGATCTTAGATTTTGACCCCATTGAACCACAATTGACTTTTGTTGACCAGATGAAACCCTATCATCTTTTCCATTGATTGAAGCTCTTGTGATGTCTTGTCGTCATACCCCAAAATTTACCCTTAGATCACTGATCATTTTGCATCTCATTTCGTTCCACATATCATTGTTTTTTGCTAACCGCTAACCGATTTGCTTAGTTGTTCGTTTTGCAGGTGTGTTGAAAATTGGAAAAATGCCCGCGTGCCCTTTAAATCGGTGGATGTAGACGCATTACCAGTTAATGTCCATTTTGGTTATTATAGAGCCCATTCATTTCTAGAGGACCCCAAGAAATTAGGTTCTCTTACCTCTCGAATTACAAGACTTTGAGTTGAAAACTGTTCGAATTTCCATGGCAGTGTGGATGTCAGATTCTTCTTGATACAGTCCATCCAGATTTAAGAATCAGATTGTTAGCCGTCAGATGAAAGGTTGGAATATTGATTTGATTTATGAACCGTTTGATTTGGGACTGTCAATGTTTGGACAAATTGAGATGTCGTCTACTCGAAAACTCCTTTCCAAAGTTAAGTCTTTATTCACGGAATGTTTGAGTCGTTTACGAGTTAATTGTCACAGGCAGCTCAAGTCAATTCACGATTTGCGTCAAATTCCCACTGGTTTGTCTGGTTTCAAGAGTTTGTGTTTTTTTTTTGCTCAGATGCAAGTTGAGAAAATTCAAAGTTGTTCGTAGGAAGATTGGGGTCGGAAGTAAAGTCAGAATAATTAAATTCACAGGATATGCGAAGGATTTAAAATTCGTATTTTGATTCAAGAATCGAGTTTTATACATTTTCGAATTTAATTTCTATTACAAAGCTACAAAGTTATATTTCATTACAAGTTACAAGTCCTAAAATTTCTAAAGGTCCTAAGACTATGGTCTTCAAACTACGTCTTTAAGTCCCATATTGCCATATTCAAAGAGCAACCTGCAAGTAAAAAACAGATGGTTAGAAATTCGATTTGTTTTTAATCAGAAGTAATTTTTTAAAATTATTTTCGAAACCCTCAGAGTATTATATCATCACCGGGTTCTTGTAACACCTCGTTCCCCAAAACAAAATAAAACACTTAAAATAAACACAAATCAGAGTTTCTCTCCCAAACTGGATGTCACAATTCACATTAGAATTTCACAAATCATTTTCAAAACTGATTTCAATAAAATTTCAGCGGAAAGAGAAGTCTGCCATAACTCAAAGTATATGTACATCATCAACATCCAACAACATCATCATATATACAACCATCGGCCATCTGCCCAAAATATATAACATAATCATCAAACATCATCATATGTCTCACAAAAGTCAGATACGCCACAGGGGCACACATATCAACAATAAACAATAAGACTCCCAAAAAGCCCTGGTGTTACGTATCAGAGCAGTCCTACAACGACACCACAGTCCAAGCTAGCTAAACACCTGGATTGTCTGTACTTCCAAAGAAGCACAGACCACAACAACAGCAAAGGGGGTGAGAATCACGATCAAATAATAATGGTATAATAGTACATGAAATGAAAGGCAGAAATCAATAATAATACTGTTTCATATACATATCATCCGGACTCACTGTCCCACCATCACCCACAACACACTATCGCGCAACAATGCACTCACACAACTTTAAACATACGGTACCGACTCATAATCACGATGGGCACCGAGCCATCAACCCTCCTCATAGGAGCACATATCAATGATGGGCATTTGGCCATCAACCCTCCACAATGGGAGCACACCACACTGATGGGCAACTGGCCATCAACCCTCCACAATGGAAGCACCACAACAATGCCGATGGACACCTGGCCATCACCCTCCGCAACGGGAGCTCATCTCCGATGGACACCTGGCCATCACCCTCCCCACCGGGAGCACAACACATTAGCATCGATGGACACATGGCCATCACCCTCCCCACCGGGAGCATAACATAATAACATCGATGGACACATGGCCATAACCCTCCCCATCGGGAGCACAACACATTAACATCGATGGACATATGGCCATCACCCTCCCCACCGGGAGCACAACACACTATTCACACGCATCAAACATCTAGCACACCAAGTGCACACCGATCTTATTGATCCACCCCTTACACAACATATACATATACACGACGCACAAAGCGTACCGATCCCGTGGATCCACTCACATCATAAAATACATACATAACAAGCACACACAGTGCGTCGGTCCCACAGATCCATTCACCACACAACTTATCACGTACAATGCACACAAGGCATGTCGGTCCTTCTGACCCAAATATATCACATAGTCGCACATAAGTGCAACGCATAATAAGCGTATTGATCCTCACGGATTCACTCACCACAACACACCAACACAATGCACTCAAGGCGTAACGATCATACTGATCCTCATATCTCGCACACAACACATCAATACCACGCGCACTAGGCGTAACGATCCTACTGATCCAGTCCTCATACTATAATATGTAAACGCAACACACATAAAGCGTATCGATCCTACGGATCCACATACAAACACAACGCATAACGAGCGTATCGATCCTACGGATCCACTCATCACCATACATCACCACACATAGCACATAGTGCATACATATCACATACGCATCCACACTTATATAAACTTAACACATAATCCACCGATTATGTCCAATGTGATAAACGCCAGCCACACGGCCCTCCCACACCTCAACATACTCTAAACACCCAGCTATCATCACAACACGTCAATCCGATCGCACTCAGCACCCTTATATCACCACATACATGTATCATAACTTACACTGACGCAATCCCTCCAATTAAGGGAGTATCCAGGAATTCACATCCTGCACCACACATACACTCACCACGGCTCGCGGTCACGCCCATCGTCAAACATGACCAACAAGGGTCCAAAACCACAAAGGAAGCCAACAGAACAGCAGTAGAAACACAAACTGATGTCGGTCTCGCTGGCACATTCGCCTGGCGAGGCCCCGCAACAAACACTCATTGGCCATTCGCTTGGCGAAGCCCCGCAGCGAACACTCACTGGAACTCGCCTGGCGAAACTTCTGGCGAAACCAAACAGTAGCTTCTGCCAACACTCGCTGGCCAGTTCGCCTAGCGGAGGCTCGCCCCCTCCTTCGCCCAGCGAATACCTGCGTACTCAGAAAAAGTCTGCACAGCAGAAACAACATCCATCACCGATTAAGCCCGATTAAATCGAAACTAACATCCACTCACAACCAAACAACATACTACAACTTAGTTACGGGGTCTATTCCCTATTCTACCCGATAAATTATTATAGCTACTCAATTTACCAACTTCCGGCATAACCTCAAATTTACCGGAAAGCCCCAAATTCACTCAACCATCACTCCACAGCACATGCAAACGAAATTAACATACTTCAACACAATAATCTCAGCAACAACAACATGCAATAGCATCAATTCATCATCAATCATCATTAACATGCAATTATTCATACATGGGGTTAGGGATTCCCCTTCTACCAACATTCATGTAAAATACCATTTAACCGTTAAATCCCCCCCTTACCTCGAATTCGTTGCTGATGATGAAGGAGCTTCACAAATTTGCAACTTTGAGGCACTCCTACTTGCCCTTGATCACTCACTTTGATCGTTCCTCCAACTTGATTCCACCGTGCGTGTGTTTTTTTCTCTAGTTTTCCCAAAAATGCCAAAGTTACCCCTCATCCCAAATAATTCTCTTTTAATCCCAATAAATCATATTCTCATAATTCTTTTAATCCAAAAATCCAAATAATAATAATAATAATAATAATAATAATAATAATAATAATAATAATAATCCTCTTATTTCTTTTAATTCACAAAATCCACTTAATTCCAAAATTCTATTTAATTATATTTTTCTCATATATTAATATTAGTAATAATAATGATAATAATTAATAATAATATTACATTACTATCAACTATCACATTTTTATCACTGTATACCAATATCATGAGTTCTTGATCCTCCAAATAATTTCTCAAAACACATCCGCGAATAAAATAACTCTGAAACCAAAAATAATTAAAATGGGTGTTACAGGTTCCGTCTCGGTCCACAAGGGCAACAAAAAAGAATCGCCGCCAGCTTGCGTTCCAAGATCAAGGCAGTTTCTATTCTAGTCCGAGAAAGAGAAAAGAGTTTTTTAGAAATTAATTTTTTGTCCAAACGAGCCTTAAGAGAATTCGAAAATCCAGCAAGGGACAAAATTCGAAAATCCAATAAGTACAACAGCCTACATTAAACACAAAATGGATTATTATTCTCAATGAACACCAACAGCATCCGCAGATATTAGCATCAAACTTAATGAAGACATCAAAACAATATCATCATCAAAAAAAATAAATAATCATGGCAGATTCAGATTTGGAAAGAAGAAAAATTATCAAAATCCAACATGACAGCGAAATCACACGGATCACCATCAAAGCCACAAATCTGAAAACATGGAATATCCATCACCATAATCATCAAATCCGACAGCAAGACAACATCATCAAAGCCATGGACCCGAATATGGAAAATCTCAAGACATGCTAAAACATGTTCTTCAAAAAAAGAGAAACTTTGTTTAAATCATCAAAACATGTTTTAGGAAGAAATAGTATAAGAAGAACAGAAAATCATAAGTTCGGGGGCGGGAAATCATAAACTCCAGACGCAAAAAAAAGCCATCCTGAAAAATCGTCACAAAAGCCACCACCGAAAATAATAACACAAGAGTTTCTTACAGATCCGATCCCAAAATCCAAAAATCACAAGTAAATCGTGAACAAACCAACCAACTTCATTCGCGAAATCCGAAATAGAGGCTCAGTTAAAAACATCATCGCCCCCAACCATCAAACACATCATGAAAAAACACCGTAACCAACACAAAAGCCAACCACAAAACACAAGCAAACCGTCCCCAAAACCGTTTTAGACCCACAAAACGTAAGCCATCATTTCACTTTCTTAGTTTGTTATTTTTTTTCCAGGAAATCATAAGAAGAAAGTAGAGATAAACAAGAAAAAGAAGAATCATGGACATGCAAGGGAGAGAGCAGAGAGAAGAAGTAAAAAAAATTCAGCGTGACAACATCACATGGGGCGCCGCCGGCCACCCTTGTGATTTAGGGTTAAAACCCTAAAAATGACCCACTCCCCCTTTTATATGATGTCCAACCGGGTTGGGTCCGGGGCCTGACCACCCAGCCCGACCCAATTCAATTTTTTTTTTTTTATATTATTTTTCCTATTTTAATTAATTTTTCTATTTATATTGTAATTGTTTAGTAATAATAAAAACTAACCACTAATCTACTAACTACGAACAAAAATAATTAAAATCTAAAAAGTAAAATAAAATAATATCATTTTCTAATTTATATTAAAAAAATATTTTCTATTAAAAAGATAAAATAAATAATAATTTTAGATTTAGCTGTGTTTTTAATTTATTTTTATTAAAATAACAAATGTAATTAGTTTTAAGATAGTGGTGATTTAATTCTATTTCAATAAAAAAAATGTTTAATTTACCTCTTTAATTTAAATTTCAATTTCTTTTCTTAATATTAAAAATCCAAAAAAAACTTATTTCTAATTTCTAATCTAACTAACTAATTCAACTTAGAGAATTTAAAACCTTTTTAGAATTTAATTAATCTTTAGCTAATTAATCCAATTTCTCTTAAAAACAATTAATTCAAATTTTTCTACTTAATTTTATCCAAAAATTCTAACATTTCAAAATTCTTAAAAATCATAAAACAATTATTCACAAAATTCTCAAGCAATTAATTTCATTTCTCAATTCAATCTCAATTTCACCATTACACTTAAAAATCAAAATCCTTAACTAAGTCCATGGCTAATCACTCTCATTATCTTTCTAACTTGACTATTTCATTACGCTGTATATATGAATTATCATCACTCGTATCAATATCCATTGCCACTTTATTTTACCACCATATTTCGCCCCCCGAGGAAAGGTCTAACCGTTTGACCGCCCTGTCAATAGTCCTTAACCCTCGCCTATCCTAGCCGTAGAATCCGAGTCGCCGCACTCGTGCTTAGGCGTCCCGCCGTGGACACATCCATACCTTTACCCTTTCAAACCTTAAGACTTTGACTCTTTGTACTCATGCTTAGGCGTCCCGCCGAAGACAATCCATCCCTTTATCCTAGCCTTAGGATAAGGAGTCGTCGCACTCCATGTAGGTTCCCGCCGTGGAATACTTACCTTTCACCCTTTTCAATTCAACTTATAACGTAGAAATTAGAGTCACCGCTCTCCAAGTAAGCTCTTCCTTATGAACGCTTATTCCTCTTGGAACCTTGACCACAGTCAAGAAGTTTCTCACCTCCCTTTGTGAGGGGAACTACGATTACTCTGGTTCCATCCCCTACCTCAGATACGTAGGCACAAGATGCAAGTCTTGGCAAGTAAACTTAGGACTAACCCTTTAGGTTCTTTTCTTTACCCTTTAACCCTTAGCATTGCCTTTAAGCAGATAACTTTAGCAATTAACACATTAAAACAAGAGGTTCCTGTAGAGTACTACATATGTTTAGGATGCTAACACCTTCCCTAAGCTTAACCAACTCCCAAACCCTAGATCTTTCCCCGCATTGTGTTTATGATGCAAAATAGGTTTTTCCTTTCTTTAACCTTTCCTTAGGATAAATTAAAGACCGGTTGTAAATCAAGATTGTGATTCAAATTACTCAATAATTTGATATCCTATTCTCACCGCAACAGAAAATGGCGACTTCACTGGGGAATTTTGTATCTTTTGAGGGTTACCCCTATCTTGTTTTTTTATGCTTGTTATTTGCTTTATTTATCTGCTTGTATATATTGTTGTACCTTGCTTGGGGTATCATTGTTGTGAGATAAGTCCTACACCCGGGCTTGAGTGCAATTTTTATAGGAAGGTGATATATTCGACGAGGCTTATAGGGAGTTGAATCCCGACCAAGCTGACATGAGAATCACCGCTCAGTTGAGGCCCTTTTGAAAAGTAGTACTGTTGAACCAATTAATCGTGAAAACATTCACTATTTTCGAATGGAGCCTGTGATACTGGGGACCGTAGTTACCTAAACACAACTTCAGCCTTATTTAGGACGTATTGCAAGGACTACGAGGGAGTATTCCCGAAATAGTTTCTACGTGATACTACACTCAAAAGAGGTTCTCTTGAGAATATTATTAACCACCGAGTAGTCGAGAAATTGATAATATCCGAAAGACGGACTAATGACTTTGGGCACCTCTTTAGAACCCTTGTTCTGCAGGGACAATTAACCCTTAGTACATACCTTTCAGGATGGGTAAACCTTGACTCCGCTCATGTTCCTCTAACTTAGGATCTTCTGTTTGCTCGTGTGCTTGTGCATTGCATCCTGCATCATATCATTCTTGGTTTTAAGGAATCCAACCGTCCTTTACAAATTCAAAAATCTTGAATTCAAAGTCTAAAACCTTTTTCAGCTTTTCCTAGAAAATATTTGCAATCGACCATTGAAATCCTTGAAACCATTGCATTGCATTGACATCCGGTTTTTGCATTTGCATTTTCCTTCCAGTTTTTCATTCTCGGTTCTCTCGCTTCCAGTTATGTCACCCTGAGTCCTTTGCATCAGTACAACACTAGAGCCCGAGCTCGGAAAAAGATGGAAGAACAAAATCAAGAGCTTAATCGTGTTAGTAATGAACTCGAAGACCTTTGAGGAAGTGTGGGGCAAATTATGGAGATGCTTCAGGTCATTAATGCAAGGATGGATACTCAGCCCACTGTTGTTTCCGAGATTACCAATACTGTTGTGGATCCTCAACCTTCCGTTAGTACTGCAAGTGTACCTCCTTATAGTCTTCCGTTTGGCTTTGTGCCTCCTCCTGCTGTAGTTTCTATTGCTCAACCGGTTCGTCAAGTTGTTCCTCTGGTTTATGAAGCTCCTCAAGTGATTCTGAATTTTGCACCAGCTGCTGTTCATACTCGGGTGCAACCTTATTTCAATGAGTCGGTTTATGATATTCCTGATGTGAAGGATGACGAAGATGAGCGACATGAAAATCTTGGTGAGAATGTAGAAACTATTGATAAAAGGCTGAGAATGATGGAAGGTGACCAAATCTTTGGTGCTACTGCCAGAGATATATGTTTGGTATCTGGTCTGGTTATTCCTCCGAAGTTCAAAACTCCGAGCTTCGACCGTTATGAATGTGCTACTTGTCCATAGAGTCATTTGATAATGTACTACCGTAAAATGGATGCTCATGTTGAGAACGAAAAGTTGATGATACATTGTTTCCAGGATAGTTTGAAAGGTGCTTCCTCAAAGTGGTAGTTAACCTTGGATCAGTCCTGTATCAAGTGTTTTCAGAATCTATCTGATGCCTTCATCAAACACTACAAATACAATATGGATCTGGCTCCTGACCGTAGACAACTGTTCAGTATGTCCTAGAAGAGTGTAGAATCACTCAAAGAATATGCTCAGAGGTGGAGAGAGATTGCTTCACAAGTAGAACCTCCTTTGACCGAGAAAGAATTAGCCGATTGGTTTGTTGACATGGTTCGTCCATAATTCTACAAGAGAATGGTTGGTAGTGTGACTGCTAATTTTTCTAACACTGTTGCTGTTGGTGTGAATGTTGAATTAGGTCTGAAGAGTGGTAAAATGTCAAGTGCTGCTGGTAGTTCAAGCTCAAAAGATCATACAGAGAAACCTTCCTTCAATTCTCATAAGAAGAAAGAGGGTGAAACTAATGTTGTAGTTGCAAGTAGACGAAGAAATTAGCCTTATTAACATCAGCAAAATTATGTTCAACAACAAGGTTATCCTGTTTAGTATGCTCAACAACCGTATGTGGCTGCTGTTACACTTACTTTCAATCAACAAATGGATGCTTATCAGCCTGTGCAACCGGCTCTTGTCTATCATCCTCTGATCTATCAACCACCTCTTGGTTACCAGCCTATACAAGCTCCATCCAACTATTAACGAGCGCCCAACGCTCCTGCTTATCAATAGCCAAAGAATCAGGCACCTCGCTAGAATGGTCCCAACAGGACACAATATAAGCCATGTCCTCCGATTCTGATGTCATACACCGAGTTGTACCCTTCATTAGTGAAACAAGGTCTGGTTACTACCAGAGCTTTGGGTCCACCTCCAAATCCATTACCTACCAATTACAACACCGCCGCTCATTGTTTATTTCATGAGGGTGCGCCTGGCCACGATCTAGAAAGCTTCTATGCTCTCAAGAACCTTGTCAGAGATTTGATGGAAAAGAAGATCCTGTCTTTTGATGATCCTCAGCCGAATTTCAAGAGCAACCCTTTGCCTAACCATGGGGCTGTTAATGATATTGATGATATATCTGATGAAAGCCTCATTCTTGATGTTGTTTAGATCAAGACTCATCTCTGGGTTTTCCATGCAAAGTTATTTGAAGCCGGTTTAGTATCTACTTCTCATGTTGTTTGTACATATTGTGATGTCGGTATCAAGGGCTGTTTGTCGATCCAGAATGATGTTCAGAAATTGATCAACGATGGTTTCTTACAAGTGGTTAATAAAGTGAAGAAGGACGAGGTTGCTATGATTCAGCCCGTCTTCAACTTACCAGAACCAAGTGCTAAAGTGCCAGTGTTTAATTTTCCAAGATCAGGTTCTGTAAAGCCTGTGTTCAACACATCTAAGCCTGCCACTTCTACAGTAAATCAGCCGAAGCCGATAATCATTCACAAGCCTAGTCTGTTTCATTTTAGTGATCCTAATGTTGTACCTTGGAAGTATGATGTGACCATGATTGACAAAGAATCTGGGAAAGTTATTCCAAGGGAAGATTTGAAGATTGCTAATGAAAATGTGACCAACATAGATGGGGCAAGCAGGATGACGCGCAGTGGTCGTATTTATACTCCCCGTTTCAATGAGGCTCCGCCAAAAGAAATTACTGCTACTGTGCCTGCCAAAAACAAGGGTAAAGAAGCAGTTACCAATGATGAGGATACAGAGTTCTTGAGGATCATCAAAAAGAGCTACTATAAAGTTATTGATCAGCTTCATCAAACTCCTTCCAAGATCTCAATCTTATCTCTGCTAATGAGTTCACCTGCTCATAGAACTGCTTTACAGAAGATACTAGCTCAAGCCCATGTCGCTCAGGACATTACTATCAGACAATTCGACAGTGTGATTGCCAACATTATTGCCAGCAATACTCTTATCTTCAGTAACGAGGAGCTACCAAGAGAAGGTCAAAATCATAACCGTGCTTTACATATATTGGTGAAATTTCAAGAGGATAACTTATCAAAGGTGCTTGTGGATACCGGTTCATCTTTGAACGTCCTACCCAAGAGACTTCTTACCAAGTTGGCTTGCAAAGAGATTGTGATGAAGCCTACTTCCTTGATCGTTAAAGCCTTTGATGGTTCTCGCAGGGCTGTGATTGGAGAAGTGGAGCTGCCGATCTTGATTGAACCCATATTTTCAACATCACTTTCCAAGTAATAGACATTAATCCCAACTATAGTTGTCTACTTGGAAGACCTTGGAGCCATGCCGCTGGAGCTGTAACTTCAACTCTGCATCAAAAGATGAAGTTTGTGGTTGATGAAAAGTTGGTTATTATAAATGGTGAAGAGGATTTGATGGTCAGCAACCTATCTTCTTTTTGTTACATAGAGGCCTATGAAGACACTTTGGAAACTTCTTTCCAAGACCTTGAGATCGCCAATGCTGTCCTATTGGAAGTCGAAGAAACAGTGGGCCAGAGTACTCCATCTTTTGCATCTTTCAAGAGCACCAGATCAACAATCAACAGGGGCGTACCTGAAGGTTGGGGAGAAGTGATCGACATCAAGACCAAGACTAATCACCACGGGTTGGGTTACAAACCAACTCATGATAAAGCTTCTACATATGTCAAAGGACGCCCGAAGACTGTTCAAGGAGTGTTTGTCAGCGGAGGTTTCCAAGTCAATGCTATCAACGATGATGATGATGATGATGAAGACCTGAGCAACCTAGTATTGAAGTGTGATGCAGCTCTGAACAACTGGGAAGCCATAGAGATCCCCGTGATTTTTCCCATTTCAAAGTAATTTAATGTTTTCAAAATTCCATAGTTATGCCCAAAGCTACTGGATTATTTTGTAGGGCCACCTTTTCACTTTCTAAAAGGATATTAATAAATGCATTTTGTTAAATTTTATTTGTTCATTTACCATTTTTTGCTTTTACCATTTAAAATGAAATTGGCAAATCTTTTCAAAAACTACAAAAAAAAGCATTTTCGTTCTATTGCATTGTTCTTTGTGCATTTTAATAAAATAAGCCTTCCAACATGCAGTGATATCCCAAACCATGTTGAATCCAATGACTCTACTTTCACTCCTGACTGGGATTCACCCATTTATTAAGCTGAAGATGAGGGTGAGGAAGATTTTGAAGTACCCGCTGAACTGGAAAAATTGGTTGAGTATGAGTACACTGAGCTTCAACCGTATAAAGAGCAAATGGATTTGATTAATCTTGTCACTGATGAAGACAAGAAAGAGGTCAAGATTGGTACAACGCTTGGGGCCGAGGTCAAGCAAAAATTGGTCAAGCTTCTAGAGGAATATTCTGATGTGTTTGCATGGTCGTATTAAGATATGCCCGGGTTAGACATTGAGATTGTTGTTCACAAGCTACCACTTAAACCAGAATGTCCACCTATCAAGTAGAAACTTCGAAGAACAAGACCTGACATGACTTTGAAGATTCGAGATGAGGTTAAGAAACAACTTGATGCAGGTTTCCTTACAGTTGCGAAGTATCCTGATTGGGTAGCCAACATTGTTCTAGTGCCCAAAAAAGACGGTAAAGTCAGAATGTGTGTGGATTACAGGGATTTGAACAAGGCAAGCCCAAAAGATGATTTCCCTCTGCCACATATCGATACACTTATGGATGATACAGCCAGTTTTGCAGTTTTCTCTTTTATGGATGGTTTCTCCGATTATAATCAGATCAAGATGGATCTTGCCGACAGAGAAAAGACCACATTCATTACTCCTTGGGGAACCTATTGCTACAAAGTCATGCCCTTTGGTTTGAAGAACACAGGGGCAACATATCAAAGAGTTATGGTCGCTTTCTTTCATGACATGATGCATAAAGAGATCGAGGTGTATGTTGATGATATGATTGCCAAATCTCAAAATGAAGAGGACCATTTAGACCATTTGCTAAAACTGTTTGAACGACTCAGGAAATACTAGTTGAAACTGAATCCTGCTAAGTGCACCTTTGGTGTTAGATCTGGAAAACTACTTAGTTTTATCGTCAGCCAACGAGGAATTGAAGTAGATCCTAACAAAGTCCGAGCCATTTAGGACATGCCGGCTCCGCATACTGAAACACAAGTCAGATGTTTTCTTGGACGACTAAACTATATCTCCAGATTCATTTCTAATATGACTGCTACCTGTGAGCCAATCTTCAAGTTACTTTGCAAAGGTCGGGTTATTGATTAGAATTCTGATTGTCAGCAAGCATTTGAGAAGATCAAGGGTTATTTGCAAGAGCCTCCTATCTTGATTCTTCTGGTTCCTAGAAGACCACTCTTCATGTATCTTACTGTTCTTGAGAAGTCTATGGGTTGCGTACTTGGTCAACACAATGAGACTGGAAGAAAAGAGCATGCCATCTACTACTTGGGCAAGAAGCTTACTGATTGTGAGAGCAGATATTCACTTTTGGAGAAGACTTGTTGTGCGCTAGCATGGGCTGCTAGGCGTCTCAGGCAATACATGATTTGTCACACTACTTTGTTGATCTCGAAAATGGATCCAATAAAGTACATTTTGAAAAGCCTACTCAGATTGGAAGACATACCCGTTGGCACATGTTGTTATCCGAATACGACATCCAATATGTGACTCAGAAAGCTATCAAAGGAAGTATCTTATTAGATTATCTTGCAGACCAGCCAGTTGAAGACTATGAGCCTCTCAAGTTTGACTTTCCTGACGAAGACATTATGTTAGTGAAGGATTACGAAGATCCAGGTCATGACGAAGGTCCCGAGCCGGGTCTCTGTTGGAAGATGATGTTTTATGGTTCCTCTAATTATAGTGGACATGGCATAGGCGTCATTCTAATGAATCCAGAAGGCGGTTATACCCCATTCACAGCAAGGTTAGACTTTGAATGTACGAACAATATCGTCGAATATGAAGCATGCATTCTTGGCCTCGAAGCAGCTATTGACCTCAGAATCAAACTTCTTGAAGTGAGTGGAGATTCGGCTTTGGTTATTTATCAAGTTACAGGTGAAATGGAAACCAGACATGAGAAGTTGATCCCGTACAGAGCTTACATTGTTGAAATGATTGAGTACTTTGATGAGATCACTTTCAAGCATGTTCCGAGATCTGAGAATCACATTGCCGATGCTTTAGTCATGTTAGCCTCAATGTGGAAAGTCAGATATTTCAATGATGCTACTCTCATTCGAATTGAACGCAAGACTGAGCCTGCCTACTGTCAGATGGTTGAAGAAGAAACTGATGACAAGCCTTGATTTCATGACATTAAGAATTATCTGCTCAAGCAAGAGTATCCAGTCGATGCTAATAATCTTGACAAGAAGACTCTGAGAAGATTGGCATCCAAGTTCTTCATCAGCAGCGATGTGCTATACAAGAGAAACTACGATATGGTTCTGCTTAGATGTGTTGACAGATGTGAAGCAGACATATTACTCCAAGAGATTCATGAAGGGACCTTTGGAACTCATGCCAACGGTTATGCTATGTCCAAGAAAATTCTAAGGGTTGGATATTACTGGTTAACCATGGAATCAGACTGCACCTAATATGCTAGGAAATGCCATAAGTGCCAAATCTATGCTAACAAGGTCCACGTACCTCCAACACTGCTGAATGTGTTATCTTCACCGTGGTGTTTCTCAATGTGGGGTATTCACATGATTGGGGCAATTGAGCCAAAACCTTCCAACGGTGACTGATTTATTCTGGTCGCCATCGACTACTTCACCAAATGGGTAGAAGATGCTTCCTACGCCAACGTGACCAAGCAAGTAGTTGTTCGCTTCATCAAGAAAGAGATTATCTGCCTTTATGGAATCCCAAGTCGAATCATAACAGACAACGATACCAATTTGAACAATAAGACCATGAAGGAGTTGTGCGAAAGTTTCAAGATTGCACATCACAATTCTTCTCCTTACTACCCTAAAATGAATGGATCTGTTGAAGTCACGAACAAAAATATCAAGAAAATTCTGCAAAAGATGGTAAAGACTTACAAGGATTGGCATGAAATGCTACCATTTGCCTTGCACGGATATAGAACTTCAGTGCGAACTTCAATAGGGGCAACCCCTTTCTCATTGGTATATGGAATGGACATCGTCCTCGCCATCAAAGTCGAGCTACCTTCCTTAAGGGTATTGATGGAAACCAAGCTAGATGAAGCCAAATGGGTTCAAGACAGATTTGACCAGATGAATCTCATCGACGAGAAGCGCATGAGAGCTATGTGCCAGGGACAGTTATATTAGAAACGTATGAAGAGAGCCTTTGACAAGAAAGTCTGAATCCGTGAGTTTCGTCAAGGAGAACTTGTACTCAAGAAAATCTTGCCAGTTCATAAAGACATGTGTCGCTACTGCGAAAATCGGCGCCGGCTGAACAGAAGAGTCGCCACCGTGCGTTATTTATCCCAACGGAGAGAAAGGAAACGCTCGAGGTAAACCTACCGCAAAACGGGGAAAGGAATGGTCATCGCAACCAAATCCTGGATTCAGGAGTCGGTTACGCAAGGGGAAGGTATTAGCACCCCTCACGTCCGTCATACTCGACGGGATCCACGCTTGTTTTCTGGTACAGATTGTTATTCTATCTACTCTACAGGTCTGGGGTTAAAAGAAAATAAACTGACTCGGCAAAGTATCGCACTTTATGCCTACGTATTCCCGTCTGGAACGAGAAATCAGAGTCAACGTATTTCGCCTACCTACGGGAAAGGAGGGGAAGATTGCTCGCTAGGATATCGCATCCTATGCCTACGTACTTTCATACAACATGAAAGATCAGAGCAAATGTAGTTCGGGCCACGTACGACACCAGTCTGTCTTGATTACTTTTATCTCCTTCTGAAAAAGGGTTTTCCTAATTACTGGTCCAAGCGGACAAGATTGACGTTTTGATGAGTTCACATTCTTTTTACGGAAGAAGTGTCTTTTATTGTGTTTGAAATATTTATTGTGTTTTTCTGTTTGTTTTGAGAAAGAAGAGACATAACTCTAACCTATGGTTGAAAAGGGAATCAAACTAACCTAATGTTATCATGCATGGGTTAAGACCTAATGTCTATCATGTTCCTCTCTTGCACAGAGAGAAACAGAGATCCTAAGGGAATAGACGGAAACAGAAACAATAACATATATACAATAAAGCAGTAAAATGCATGGATGCAGCAATACAAGCGAGGCAAGGGAGTCCCACTCAACCTCGAACCTAGAAAACAACAGGCAAAAGCGAACAAAATTCGCTTTCAACCTAACAGATTAATGGCAAACAATACAGTCAGAGAAATTCAAACAATACATCAAGAATTATAAACAACAAAAGTAAACAGCAAACAACAGTCTTCATCAACATCTGTCTTCAAGACATCTTCAACCATCTTCAAGCTTCAAGCAAGCACCGGTCTTCATATTCAAGCCTTCAAGCAAGGTTTCTATCTTTAATCTTTCAATGGCTTTTCTTCAAGTCTCACTCTCCAAGATGAGTATCAGTCAACAAGATGAATTGGATGTTAAGCAGTCAATTGCCTACCAAGGGTGGCCTACTGGCTGTTAACATGATATAGACAATTTTCTCTCAAAAGTTCTATCTTTTAAATACATTCACTAATCCTTCCAAAGGAAGGAGGTGGATATTTAAAAGAGACTTTGAATCATAGAGAAATAATGGAGGCAGACAAGACCTTCCATGTTTATGAAGCAAGTTTTCTACTCTAGAGCTCTACCTAGTTCCTAGACCCTATAACCTTCAACAGCTGCCAGCAAGATACTCTCCTCATCAACTCTGGAAATTGGTCTTCATTCTTTCAGTCTTCAATGGGCTTCATCAGCACAGTCTTCAGCTCAAACCCAAACCCCAACCAGGCCCAATCCCCCACACAGTCAAATAATAACCCTAGAGAGGGCACACCACACACAATCAATCAAATACAAGCATATGCTAATAGTATTTATAATAGGGGAAGCCTAATATTTTCTAGGGGATCTATTATTTACCCATAATATCCCTATAGTCCCATCATTGAATTTGTCCTAAAGAAAACCCAAAAGAAAATTTGTTTTGTATACCTACATTATATTCACAACCCTAAATGATTAGCCTAATGTTTCCTAACTAAACTACCTAAAATAAATCCTAAAAAATTGGTATAAAAATCAAGGGGGCACCTAACATATGTATCTAGTTATACTAAAAAAAAATGGCCTAAAAAGATTATGAGAAGCACCTAAAAGAAATTCTACAAATACTATGTACAAATTAAATCTATTTAAAAAGGCACTAAAAGAGAAAATATGTAAAAAATATTAAAAGAAAATAAAATGGAAATTTTATTACATGATATTTTTCTACACAGAAATATGAAAATAGTAAAAAAACAACCAATCAAAAATATGGAATTTTCAATTTATTAGGAATTTTCAAACAATTAGGAAAAATGAAGGAAATTGAAATGAAGTAAAATTGGTTAGGGGTGCAGTTAGTAATGATTTTCAGTTGAAAAATGAATGATGGGCCCAGACTGGGGGTGCGCGTAGCAAGGCGCGCCTGGGCCCAGTTTAATCAGAAAACACAAAAAGAAAATAAAAACGAAAAACGGTGCAGGAAGTAAATAATGCAGTTCAATTGGAAATGGGCCTGGCAAGCGGGGGTGTGGCTAGCAATTGTCATTAAGCCCACCAGAGGACTTAAGTGAAACGGAGCGTTTCACGTTTTCTGAATTCCCTCTTATTTTCAACTTTAAACACAGGCCGTTGGATCAAATTCTCAGTCAACCAAGTCTCCATAATCCAACGTGCCTAACTTCATCTTCTCCATTAGTCTAGGGTTTCTACCATGGATGCCATGAACAAGCTTGCATGAACCAGACTTCAACACACTCGTACAGCTTCTTTCTCCATGAAATTCAAATCCACAAAAAGCAAAGATGCTCTATTTTTCGAGCTGAATACAACCATGCTAATAATTCTCACTGAAACCAACTGAATCAAGAAACCCGATGGTGCACTTCCATGGATACTCAAACTTCCAACTTCTTCTTTCTTCAATTTCTTGCCATCAAAATACTCACCTTGCATCACTGATTAACCTAAGCTAAACCACATGAATTAAAACCTCTTATTCTTCTAGTTCTAGATCCAAACAGTTGGTGTGCTCACATATCAACCTCCACCAAATGCAGTCAAAATCTCCAGAATTATTCATCTAACTACCTAGGTCATTCTTATCCTAACCAACCTACATCATGCTAACTAAATTAAACCAATTCGAAGAGATTACTAACCTGGTGCAAAACTGAAAACAGATGGTGAGATCCTTGGATTCACAGCTAGCAATGCTCTAGACTTGATCAATGGCTATGGATCTTGTTTCTGTATGCATTTGTGCTTGCTCAAAGGCTTTGGATTCTTGTAACCAACTCTTTTTGCAATTTGGAGGATGAACTTGTAGCACACGATTATGGCGTCAATACACTCAAATCTTGCTTGGGATGTGATCAATGATGATCATGGAGTATGGTAGGATCAATAATCTTGCAGAATGATGAAGAATTGGGAGGGTTTGAATGAATTTGCAAAAATGCAAAATGGAGTGAAACTTGGTGTTTTGGATCAAAATGAAGTGCCACCCTGCATTGAAGGAGCTCTAGGGTTTATATAGATGCCCATGGAATCATCTAGAACTTGTTGGAAGCTTCTTGTTCACCAATCCCTTGTGTTTTGGCATGTGTCACTTTAATCATAAGCAAGCCATGATATCTCTCAAACTTTGAACTAAACTCAAAAATACACTATTTCCAATGTTCTCAAAACATTCTTTCCAATCAAAATGACCTATAATTTCATCCCATTTGGACATGTTATGAAAAATCTCATTTTTTAGTCACTTTTATTCATTAAATTCACCTTTTAATTGACCAAATTTGCAATCTTGAGCTATGAGCATTTTCCAACTTCCAGGACCACTTTTCTAGACTCAAAATATCATTGGAACAACTTTTATGTTGTGAAGTTTTTCATTTGAAGCTTCCTTGTATGAGTTTTAGGCATATGCTTGAAATGACCTGTAATTCCCAAATGACCAAAATACCCTTTGCTTGCCAAGGTCATAAGTAGAGTTCCACAAATCAGATGAAGGCATACCATACCTTTCTAGAAAGCTAAGATCATGAGGAACAACTTTCATGTTGACCAGAAATCCATTTGAAAGCTCCTTGAGGGGTAAAAGTTGCTTTGAAGACAAGTAACTTTCACAGACAAAATTTCAGATGCCTCAGATGACCTGTAACTTGCAAGGACCATAACTTGAGTTATATAAATCTCCTTGATGTCTTCCACCACTCAAATTAAAGGTCTTGAGATCCTCTACAAGTTTCATGTTGGCCAAGGATCCATTTGAAGCTTGAATTTTGAATTATCCTGCTTGGAAGTTTGACCTAAATTAGGGGATTTTACATAGGAACCCTAATTTAGAAACTCCTCTTCTTCTTGATTTCTCTTGATTTCTCCTTGGCACAACACCACATCCATATCTACATGCCAAATGATGAACCCCACATCTTTCAAATAGGCCTTGATTCCCTTCAATCAATCATTTGACCTAGGGTTGACCCAGGCTTGACCCAGATGAAACCCTAGTTGACTGTCTTCAACTGCAGCTCTTGTGATCACATCAATGACTTGCCTCACTTTCAAAATGACCCTCTAGGTCTCCCATGATGTCTATATACCCTCCATGGCCTCAATTCACAGCTCACAACTTCTCTGATAATCTTCAAATACCCTTAAGATAGGAGATAGATCCACTGCTTGGTCCACTGGCTTCTCTAGGTTTCAATTTCTTTCTGATGACTTGGCTAGGCTTGAATTTGAATAAGAACCTCTTGATAGGCTCATAGAGATAAGAATAGTACTTGGTCCCTTGTTGGATTACTTGCTATGCTATGCTATGCAAATGATTAGACTATGTACATGACTCCTTATGCAAATGCTAATGCAATTGAAACATAAACCAAGTGAAGTAGGTTGAGCAAATTTTAGGGTGCAACAGCTGCCCCTATTCAAGCGACTTGGACCCGACTGGGTGAAGCGCGAACGACCTTCAAACATTCGAGGTACGATATGGTTGAATACTAAGAACCTGGAAATTTGCCAACCGCAGAAATAAACTGCACAACTGTTTAGGGAACGACATCCACCAACTGAATCTGGTTGTTACGACAACAACTGATCCGACGTCTGATAATTTTGATTTCAACTTCAACCACCTACGTAACACCACAGGTACTGAACACTTTTTGCAAAACCTCTGTCCACAACTTGACTAACCTTATCAACACAAGAAGAGAGACAACTTCGTCAACACGAATAGAGATTCTGTTGTCACAGGAGTAACCTTGTCCACATCTGGACCCAAATTTCGCCAAATCACGAATAAACACAAATCTGTCCATGTCAGGACTCACATCACGGAAAAATCCTGGCGCTTTCGCTGGGGAAACATTTCTGTCTAATCACAGGAAACTCCATCCGTCTATCCATACGGGCAAACCATCTGTCTAAACACAGGAAACTCCATCCGCCTATCCATACGGGAAAATCATCTGCCTAAACACAGGAAACTTCATCCGCCTATCCATACGGGAAAATCATCTGTCTAAACACAGGAAACTTCATCCGCCTATCCATACGGGAAAATCATCTGCCTAAACACAGGAAAACTTCATCCGCCTATCCATACGGGAAAATCATCTGTCTAAACACAGGAAACTTCATCCGCCTATCCATACGGGAAAATCATCTGCCTAAACACAGGAAAACTTCATCCGCCTATCCATACGGGAAAATCATCTGTCTAAACACAAGAAACTTCATCCGCCTATCCATACGGGAAAATCATCTGTCTAAACACAGGAAACTTCATTCGCCTATCCATACGGGAAAATCATCTGTCTAAACACAGGAAACTTCATCCGCCTATCCATACGGGAAAATCATCTGCCTAAACACAGGAAAACTTCATCCGCCTATCCATACGGGAAAATCATCTGTCTAAACACAGGAAACTTCATCCGCCTATCCATACGGGAAAATCATCTGCCTAAACACAGGAAAACTTCATCCGCCTATCCATACGGGAAAATCATCTGTCTAAACACAGGAAACTTCATCCGCCTATCCATACGGGAAAATCATCTGCCTAAACACAGGAAAACTTCATCCGCCTATCCATACGGGAAAATCATCTGCCTAAACACAGGAAAACTTCATCCGCCTATCCATACGGGAAAATCATCTGTCTAAACACAGGAAAATCATACTCTGCCAACTACAGGAAAATAACTCCGCCTTTGCTACAGGTAATACTCTGTCGAATACAGGAAAATATCTCCGCCTCTGCTGCGGGTAATACTCTGTCGAATACAGGAAAATATCTCCGCCTCTGCTGCGGGTACATACTCTGCCAAATACAGGTTAATATCTCCGCCTTGGCTACGGGTAACACTCTGCTACAGCTTTTCTGCCTATCTTTGCAGCAGCTAGCTCCATCAATCACATGGGTAACACAATATGAGTCTAGTCTTCAATTTTCAGTGCTGACATGGCAGCAAACCTGAGAAGGACTCTACTGGGGATTTTCTGAATCCACACTGCCAGACACCTATTTTAACATAGGCGGCAACTTCCAAAAATCGATTCACGAAATCTTTTGATGCTGTCACAACAACAACCTTGAAGAAATACTCCGCTGGAGGGGTAAGAGAAACTTAATCAAGCAACTCTGTGGGGAATAATGCCACAACTGACATTATCATTACACGTCTCACGTCGAGATCCTGAATGTTTGACAATTAATTTGAGCAAGAGCTCTCTCCACCTGCATGGGAAACAACACTAGAAACAATCGGTTAACCAACCTGGCTTATGTTTCAAAATGCATATGTTTGATAATGACGCAATGCTCCATTCGACATGGAAATGTTATGCGTTTTTATTTGGTAGATGCAAATATGACACTATATGCCAATGCAGATGCAAGCTCGAACTGCTAGGATACAGAAACCGCTTCAGCAAAATAAATGCTGAAGACAACGCCAACTCCGCTGGGGGTAACCAGGTGTCACAGAATTATTCCAGCAAAATAAATGCTGGAAGAGTGAAGCCAACTTCGCTGAGGAATAACCGAATGCGCCAATCATGATTGGACTTCTGCTGGGGAGTGAACGGGTATCACACGGTATTCCGGCAAAATAAATGCCAGGACACACAGCCAACTCTGCCGGGGAGAGTTTTCTTTTTTTAATCTTTGAGTTCCACTGGGAGGAAAGAAAACACTTGCTGGAAAGAGAACTCCGCTGGGGACGAAACGATTCTCTTGGGGAAAATCAACTGACTCCGCTGGGGGAGAGTAAATGACCCTACTGGGAAGGGTAAACTGTCTAGGTACAGCTCACGAGTTGGAAATTAATCTTCTGAGGCTAAACCACTCTGCTCGGGATGCACTGTCTGAATACTGCCTTTGATCTTGGAATCATCAATTCTGCTGAGAGTAACCGACTTTGCTGGAGAATGTCCTTCGGCTAAGCTGCGACTAGCTGGGGAATTCGATCCTTCTTCAGTGAGGAACAATGTTATCTTGGAAGCGCGACCTGCGTGGGGATCGAGTCTTTCCGTTACGAGCTTCTGGTCCATACTGCAATCTTTTGATCGTCCACTTCATACGGCTACGAACCCTGCAACACCACAAACAAGACAAGACAAGTCTATGCAACCAAATCTATTCAGGTTAGTGTTAGTGCCCTTATTTTCAGTTAATTCAAAGTTTTAGCAATTATTGGCAAGGGCCAGCGATGTTATACACTTGCTAGTTCTATTAAACCTAGGCGTTTATCATGTACGAAACAGTAAAGAACCAGCATCAAATACTGAATAACATGTTTTATTGATTGGGCCCCTAAATGGGCGGAGTTTTGTACACGGGATGTAACTCCTGAAAAGAGGAAGCTACGCACAACAAATATACAAGTATGCACAAGAAGCATCAATATAATAACAAATCAAATTTGTACACATGTCGGCAACGGGATGCAGACGATCATCATGAGTTGATCCTCCTATGACTTGCCCGACTCTAATGCTTACCCGGTCTCTGTCTTCGGAAGAGATTGTATCGGATAATCGACCCCTCGGGTATATTCTCCCGCACCAATGCGCACTGCAGTATCAAATTCGGACCGCAGTCATTTGCTTTTCAAATCCCTAACTTTTGCGTGAACCGCCCTTTACGGGTTTTCAGTTCACCGGGATACCCTTTTTTGCCGAAGCCGCCCAGTGTAGGTTTTCAATTTCGCGAGTGTACATTTTTTTCAATTTTATCCCTAACTTTTGCCCGAACCTTTCATTCTGTTTTTGGTTCGCCAGGATGCCCCATTTTTGCCTGGACTCTCTTTTTTTCTGTCCAGCGGGTCAATTTCAAGCAAAGTATTTTTTAACTGCGTCCGAATTCACAGGCGACGTAAAGTCTTCACCGTCCATGGTGGACAACAATAAAGCCCCTCCTGAAAAAACTTTTCTGACAACGTATGGCCCTTCGTAGTTGGGGGTCCACTTGCCCCTGTGATCTGCCTGTGGCGGGAGAATCCTTTTCAGCACAAGGTCGCCCGTCTGAAAGCTCAGAGGATGTATCTTCTTATCATATGCTTTCTTCATTCGGCTCTGGTACAAACGACCGTATGCTAGAGAAGCTAGCCTTTTCTCATCCATTAAACTCAGCTGGCTCAACCTGTCTTTCACCCATTCTGCCTCGTCTAGTTGGACATCTCGTAATACTCTCAGGGAAGGAATCTCAACTTCCAGTGGTAATACTGCTTCCATTCCATATACCAATGAGAACGGGGTTGCCCCGGTTGATGTGCGTACCGTCGTACGATAACCGTGCAAAGCAAAAGGTAGCATCTCGTGCCAATCCTTATAGGTCACCACCATCTTCTGAACGATCTTCTTTATATTCTTATTGGCCGCTTCAACAGCGCCATTCATCTTGGGTCGGTAAGGGGAGGAGTTGTGATGCTCGATCTTAAAATTCTGACACAGCTCCTTCATCATTTTGTTATTCAGGTTTGAACCATTGTCAGTAATTATCCGCTCGGGGATTCCATATCTGCAAATGATATCTCTCTTGATGAATCTGGCTACCACCTGCTTGGTCACATTCGCATAGGATGCCGCTTCCACCCATTTGGTGAAATAATCGATTGCTACTAGAATGAACCGGTGTCCGTTAGAAGCTGTCGGCTCGATCTTTCCAATCATATCGATTCCCCACATCGAGAATGGCCATGGTGACGACATCACGTTCAGAGGACTCAGAGGCACATGGATCCTATCTGCATAGATTTGGCACTTGTGACACTTCCTCACAAACTTGAAACAGTCAGTTTCTATAGTTAGCCAAAAATAACCTGCCCGCAGCAGCTTCCTCGTCATAGCATGCCCACCCGCATGCGTACCAAATGTACCCTCATGTATTTCTTCCATGAGCAGCTTCGCCTCTTTCTCATCTACACAACGTAGTAGCACCAAGTCGTGATTTCGTCTATACAGGACACCGTCCGGATTCAGATAGAAATTACCCGCCAATCTCCTGAGAGTCTTCTGATCGTGACTGGATGCCCTAGCCGGATACTCTTTATTTTTCAGGAAATTAAGGATATCGAAATACCACGGTTTATCGTCAGATGCTTCGTCAATGGCAAATACGAAGGCAGGTCTGTCAAGCCGAGAGATAACAATTCTGGGAGCCTCATTCCAGAAGTTGACTTTGTACATGGAAGACAAAGTGGCCAGGGCGTCAGCCATCTGATTCTCTGCTCGCGGTACATGATGCAATTCAACCTTGTCAAAGAAAGTCAACAATCTCCTTGCGTAATTCATGTACGGTATCAAATTAGGCTGACGTGTCTCCCATTCTCCTTTTATTTGATTCACCACCAGAGCTGAGTCTCCGTATACATCCAGATTTTTGATTCGCAAATCAATGGCTTCTTCAAGCCCCATGATACAAGCTTCGTATTCGGCTTCATTATTGGTAACTGGAAAGGTCAATTGAGCGGTAAACGGGATGTGCGACCCGTGTGGAGTAGTGATGATTGCCCCTATTCCGCTACCGTAGGCGTTTACAGCCCCGTCAAAGATCAACTTCCATTTGGAACCCAATTCTGGTCCTTCGTCTGGCAACGGCTCTTCACAATCTTTCATCTTTAGGTACATGATATCCTCGTCAGGAAAATCAAACCTCATCGATTGGTAATCCTCAATAGGCTGCTCTGCCAAGTACTCAGACAATACACTCCCCTTTATAGCCTTCTGCGAGACATACTGGATGTCATATTCGGTCAAAACCATCTGCCAACGGGCAATTCTCCCTGATAATGCCTGCTTTTCGAATACATATTTGATAGGATCCATCTTCGAGATGAGCATGGTTGTATGATTCAGCATGTATTGCCTCAAACGCTTGGCGGCCCAGGCTAGCGTGCAACAAGTTTTTTCGAGCATTGAATATCGAGATTCACATTCAGTAAACTTCTTACTCAAGTAGTAGATCGCATGCTCTTTTCTTCCTGTCTCGTCGTGTTGACCGAGAACACAACCCATACTTCCCTCAAGAACTGTCAAATACATAATCAAGGGTCTCCCTGCCACTGGGGGTATCAAAATAGGAGGCTCCTGCAAATACTACTTTATTTTATCGAACGCCTTTTGACAATTTTCATTCCATGTTACAGCTTGGTCTTTTTTCAACAGCTTGAATAATGGCTCACACGTAGCTGTCAGGTGAGATATGAACCGAGCGATGTAGTTCAACCTCCCTAAAAACCCGCGCACCTCTTTCTCTGTTCTAGGCGTCGGCATCTCTTGTATCGCTTTTATTTTTGCAGGATCAACCTCTATTCCTCTTTCGCTCACGATAAACCCCAGCAGTTTACCCGATCTCACCCCGAAGGTGCACTTGTTAGGGTTTAGTCTCAGCCTGAACTTCCTAAGCCTTTTGAATAACTTCAGCAGATTCACCAAATGCTCTTCCTCCGTCTGGGATTTGGCAATCATATCATCGACATAAACTTCGATCTCCTTATGCATCATATCATGAAAAAGAGTCGTCATTGCACGCTGATACGTTGCCCCAGCATTCTTCAATCCGAAGGGCATCACTTTGTAACAAAATGTTCCCCAAGGTGTTATGAAAGTAGTCTTCTCCATGTCTTCTGGCGCCATCTTAATCTGATTATAGCCCGAGAAGCCATCCATGAAGGAGAATACGGAGAATTGAGCAGTGTTGTCCACCAGCACATCAATGTGAGGAAGCGGAAAATCATCTTTCGGGCTCGCTTTGTTCAAATCACGGTAATATACGCACATTCTCACTTTACCGTCTTTCTTTGGCACTGGTACAATATTAGCGACCCATGAGGGATATTTTGTAACAGCTAGGAAACCAGCATCCCACTGCTTTTGAACCTCCTCCTTAATTTTCACTGCCATATCAGGTCTGGTTCTGCGAAGCTTCTGCTTGACCGGCGGACATTCTTCTTTTAACGGCAGGCGGTGCACAACCATATCTGTATCAAGCCCAGGCATGTCTTCATACGACCAAGCGAACACATCACTGTACTCTCTGAGCATTTCAACCAGTCTTCGCTTGACGTCGCTCTGCAGCGCGGCTCCTATACAGATGTTCTTTTCAACCCCTTCCGACCCCAGGTTAATAATTTCGATGACCTCCTCATGAGGCAGAATGACTCGTTCTTCTTGCTTTACCAACCAAGACAATTCTTCGGGAACGTTGCCATCTTCAACAATCTCTTCTTCGGCTTGAAATACCGGGTGCTCAAAGTCGAGACGAGTCATAGGCGGTTCAATGATGTCATCTGAAAATGTTATCCTGCAAAAGGAATGGTTAAATGCTTCAAAATACGTATAAAGCGAATAACCACGTTGCCATTTTATTGTAAAACACAAAAACAAGAAAAACAGAGATCGCAATATTTGTACATGAAAAAACGCCTTTTATTTAATGATTAAACAATGCAATGTACATAACAGCACGACCCTAAGCAAAATCACGATGCCCCGGGTAAGACACCAGATTGTTCAACAATCAAGAAAACAAAGTATTACTGTTTGAGAGTCACGGGAACAATCTCCTGAATAGACCAATTGCATAATCCTTGTCCTGGCACGCTCGGCTGAATCCAGGCGTCCATATCGCAATCACTGTCTCCTTCTTCAGAATCTGAAACAGCGTTGATGGCCTCGTGACACACTCCACTAGCAGTGATGGTTATCGGCCCTTTGAAACGGGGTGCCCCTGCAGCAGGCGTTGATGACGACGGTTGATATCCCAGCCCAAATCGGTCCATCTTCACAGGAATATCCAGCACCTTGCCCCAACCCTTTGTCTCACCAGTCTCTACTAGAGCCTGAGCCTCCTTGTATGACGAGACGGCTACCTCTGACGCTTTACTCGGCCCGGGACCTTTGTCTTCGAAGCGCAACCCTTCAAAGGCTTGACAGGGTGTTTCATGAATCTCGCCGTCGACTTCTACATACTTGAATGATGACAGATGGCTAACCAATATATCTTCTTCTCCATAGACTGTGACCACACTATCCCCTACCATGTATTTCAGCTTTTGATGCAAGGTAGATGTGACTGCCCCAGCACCATGAATCCAGGGTCGTCCGAGAAGGCAGCTGTATGCTGGCTGGATGTCCATAATATAAAATTCAGTTGCGAAAACCTCCGGCCCCACCTGTAGAGGTAACGTTATGGATCCAAAGACTGTTCTTCGTGTACCATCAAATGCCCTGACCACCAAGTCACTAGGCGTACAAAGGATTCCTCTGACGTCCAGTTTCATCATCGCTTTCTTAGGCAGCACGTTCAAGGAAGATCCGGTATCTACCAGTACATGAGACATGACTGAGCCCTTACACTCAACTGAGACGTGCAACGCCATGTTATGCTCTCTCCCCTTCGGGGTCAAATCGAAGTCTGTAAATCCCAAGTTATGGCCTGCGTTCACATGCGCCAACACCCCCTCCAGCTGATTCACGGAAACATCTTGGGGTACGAAGGACGTATCCAGCACTTTCAACAATGCATTTCTGTGAGCTTCGGAACACAATAGCAACGACAGTATGGATATCTTTGATGGCGTCTGTTGAAGGTGATCAACAATATTATAATCACTCTTATGAATAAGGCGCATGAATTCTTCCACATCCTTCGATGACGTTTCTTTTTCGTTCCTCTGCACAGGGACATTCTCATTCATCTTTCCCTTTCCTTTCGCCAGTCGTTCAGCCTCTACCTCAGGTGATATGAAGATTCTCCCACTTCTTGTCATCCCTCCGGTGCCGACGACGTTGTCTACAGTCTCAACTGGCTGCTTACGAACATCAATTTTCACCCCATCACAGTACACTTCCAACCCATAGGTCCAGGGGACTGCCTTAGTGCTCTCATAAGGGATTGGTCCTGCCTTGGTGATAGTGATCGGCGGTCGCCTGGATGGCGCCGTTATGGTTATTGTTTTTCGGGGAATCGTCACAGTGGCTACATCACTTTGCTTGTCTGCTAATACCTCTGCAGGCTCTTCGACTGCCGTTCTGTCGAATTGTAATGTGCCTCCATCTATTAAGATCTGAATACCCTTCTTTAATCCAGCACAACCCCCAGCTTGGGTCCAACACTCTAAACAATACTCGTTGCAACCTGGATACACACCTCCTTGCAATAACCTTCTCTTTATCTCACAAAACGGTGTCTTGAGGTCATCAACATGCATAATCAAGTTCAAACCCTCCTCGGTTAAAATAGCATTTGCCCCATGGTTGGGCATGGGCTTTTGCACTATGTTCGGACCAGTCTGTCCAAAATTGATAGCCTTACTATCCAATAGATCCTGCACCACATGCTTGAACGCGTGGCAACCCTCTACATCGTGGCCAGGAGCCCCGGAGTGGAATTCACAGTGCTTGCTTGCATCGTAACCGTACGGAGGAGTGCCTGTTATTGGCGCCATAGTCCTTTTTTCCACCAAGTTCAAACCCAGTAAGTCTGTAGCAATTCTGCATACGTTGAAGGAGGCTTTTCAAACACCCTCCTTGGTCTGCCCCCCTGGGTTCTGCGCTGGGCAGGATATACCCCCTGTTGTGGCTGCTGTTGTTGTTGTTGTATTGGTTGTTGCTGAAATGGAATAGTAACACTGGCCACCTGCTGCGGCTGATTGTACTGGCTTCGCCCTCTGCCCCGGCCTCGGCCTCGGCCCCCAAACACTGCACTTGCATCACCTTGACGACGTCCACCGAAAGCCCTTTTGTTACTGCCAGCGGAAGTGGATTCCTCAGCTTGGAATCTTCCCTGTTTAATGTTGCTTTCAATCTTCTCTCCCATCAGGATTAAGTCTGAGAAACTGCCCAAAGAAGTATGAAACAACTTGTCATAAAACATACCGGTAAATGTTCCTATGAACATATCATTCATTTCTTTGTCCTCCAAAGGAGGATGAACTCGAGCAGCCTTGTCGCGCCATCTCTGCGCATACTCTTTGAAGCTCTCGCCCTTCTTCTGGGACAATCCCTGCAATTGGACCCGGTTGGGTGCCAAGTCACTGTTGTACTTATAGTGAGCCACAAACGCTTCAGCCAGCTGCTTCCATGTCTTTATCTGTGTTGGCTCCAACCCCATATACCATTCAAGGGAAGGACCAGACAAGCTATCTTGAAAGAAATGCATCAGCATCCTCTCATCGTTTGAATACGCCGACATCCTTCTGTAGTATGACCGCACGTGCTCCTTTGGACAGGTATCCCCCTTATATTTGTCGAATGTGGGAGCTTTGAATTTGATCGGTACCCTTAGGCCAGGCACCAGACCCATTGTAGTCATATCTAAGCCAACAACGCTTTGATTCACGACCCCTTCATCTGCTCCTCGAGCATCTTGATTCTCTGAGAGTCATCCATAGGACCTTCGAAACCTCCACCGGAGAAAGCATCCTCTTGCTGATCTTCTTGCCAATTATCGTTCCCAGTTCCGTATCCATCGTACCCGTTGTTACGGCCAGCTCTAGTCTGATTCATTACAAGGCCTCGCCCCCTGTTACCGTACCCTGGAGCGACTCCTGCAGGTCCAAAAGCCATTAATCCAGCGCCATTTCCATTTCCGAATCCGCCATAACCCTGATTAGTCATACCAAATCCGTCCTGTCCGAAGCCTTGAGCGTTGAAGCCGTACTTCCCAGCATGATCAAACCCCTGGTCATTGAAGCCGAATCCATTATTACCGAAGCCATTACCTCCCATATTATCACCCAGGTTGACATCTCCGAGCCCAACGTTGTTGACGACAGTCTCGTTACCGATTCCAACGTTACCGTTCCCGGCGGCAGCGCCGTTGTTCACATTGACAGCAGGTATGTTCACCACAGGTGGAGCTACCGGTGTGGGGGTACCATCCCCGTGAATAGTGTCGACTCGCACAGAATTATGGTCTTCATTTCCGTGCCCAGCATTTCTTACCAACAAAGGCTGCACCAAAGCTTGCAAACTCTCTTGGCCTTTCGCAATGGTCTCCATTGTCTGCATGAATAGCGCCAGCTTCTCACGCATGTCTTGCATTTCATTCTGCATCTGATCCATAATTCTTCGGCAGTTGGTACGAGTGGAGTATCGGTGCGGGCGCTGGCTTTCAATCCTGAAAAGACCTGGTACAGTGCAGGAAATAAGATACAGTTCGATAATCACTTGTAATGCAATATGAATGTGAATGCAATGCAACATGTGTCTGTGCATTAGGGAATATCATTCCCCGATTCTAGTGCGAATGTGCCAGTGCGGTGACGGTGCTAGCAATACGAAGATCGGAGCCGAATCATAGAAAACACCTCATATATTGCAGAGAAATCCATTAAGCCAAGAATACAATATCAATGAGCGTACAATAAAAAGGCATGACCTCAACCAACAATCCTGGTGATGGTCAGCGCTATGCAAATAAAGCATTCACATTAATACATGAAATGGTCAAGTACTCCCATAGGCCTGGTACTCCTCTAATAACTTCTTAGTCTCTGGATGACTTGGTCGGGTAAGCAGACCCTCAACAAGTAGATCTCTTAGCTTGAGAACACGTCGCAAATCACCAGCAGATTCCTCCCATGCCCCTTCTCCGAAGCGATCCTCTAGCTTCCGCTTCTGAGACACAGCTTCTTTCTTGCCCTCGATGGCCTTGTTCAATGTGTTATGGAGACTATATCTTGCCATCACCTCTTCTTCGTACTTCTTAGTGCTAGCCTTCAACTGTTCTTCGAGTTCAGAAATTTGCTGCTTCAATTTGTCTTCCCTCTTTTTGTTGTTGGTTAGCGTAGCATTCCACGTCTTGTTACAAGAAGAGATTTCCCGGTGGGCGGCATCGAGTGCTTTCTTTTTGGACTCCAACATGTCATGAGAGCTTCTGAATTCTTTCCCCAGGCGTTCATGCTTCTTTTTCTCTTCAGTCAATTCAGCACCTAGCCTGTTTACTAATTCCATCTGCTGTTGGAAAGAATACACAGCCTTGTTCTTCTCACTACGCATCTGAGCCAGTTCCTTTTCTAACTCTTCATTGATCTTCATCAAGGCTTCCTTCTCTTTTACAACTCGTTCGTAGACCTCCATGGCAACGGTGGTTGGTTCCTCCACTGGAACATGAACATGAACCGGTGCAGCTGGAAATGGCATCAGCAACTGTTTTGCCCTCTCTTGGATCCAAACTTTGTATGGTACATAGGCCTGACAATCATTCTTCCCCAATAGTGGTTTCCCTCTTCTGTTGATACGCATCCAAGCGTGCTGAAGCTTGGCTAGTAACTCTCCATTCAAATCACCGGTGAAGTACAAAGATTCCTGTACTTCTTCCTCCCTGGGTGGGTTCTTCAACGCGTATCTAAACTGGCGAATGAACAGAGATGGGTTATAATTGATGCACCCTTTTCTTCCTATCAAAGGAACATTAGGATATCCGGCGCAGCTGAAAATAAGCTCAGACCCCAGCAAGTCTCGGTCAAACCACTCAACGTCTTCAGAAGATAGTCTCATCAGGCGCTCTGGCCAGTCGGCTGTAGTTGCACTATCTACAAAAGGTCCCTTTAGGGGGAGATGGCTCTTAAACCACATATTCAACAGCGACGCACAACAATAATCAGTCTTTCCTCTTCTATTTTCATTTTTGTAGTGCAATGAATGATAGAGATCTCCAATCAAAGTGGGTACCGGGTTGCCAGCAGCAAACAGATGAAAGGCGTCCAAGTCCACAAAATTGGGTAAATTGGGAAACAACACTATTCCGTAGATGCACAGAGCCAAGATAGCATTAAAGACTATCCAGCACCCACTCTTGGCGTATTCTTGAGCTTTGCCAACCAGAAAATCAAGGGAGAAACCTGGAACCCCAAGCCAAGAAGTCACTAATAGTTCAGAAGCGTTCATGTGCAAGGCCTTAGCTAAGTCCTCCAGCTGGGGCTTAGTGTCACGATGGATGAAAGGAACCTTACTTTGCACCGGCAGCTCGATAAACTCTGCGTATTCCTCCATGGTAGGCCCCAAAATAAAGTCAGCAAACGTGAAACGTCTCAATGCAGGGTCATAGAATTGCATCAGGGTGTACAGCCCATTAATCTCAACAGCAGTTGGCTTGCAGACCAGTCTCAACAATCTTCCATGACTCATCCTGAAACTTCTCCTAACCTCCTCATCAGGAAGGGACATCAGACCAAGTAGGGGAGTAATGTCAGGTGTAGGTAACTTGTACGCGACTGTCTTTCTCAAACCAGCCATGATCAATAAGCAGAAGTCCGGGCACTAGAATCAGGGAATATGCAAATGCACCTGCAGCACAGACACACGTTAATGAAATGCACATGATAATGGTTATGCGAGCAATGCAATGCAAATAAATGCAACAGGGACCAAATGCCATGGCTGAGAAGCCTGAACCACATCATAAGCCTCAGATAGACCATCCAGAATTCCTCAAACCCTGGTCTTAGACAGACCCAACACAAAGCTCCAACACTGGTCTCTGATAGACCCCATAACATAATTCTGACTGGTCTCTGACAAACCCCATATCATAACTCCAACTGGTCTCTGATAGACCTCTCAACTGTCCATAAATACCCAGAATCTCAGATCAAGAAACAAACCGGTATCTGAAGGTCTAGTTACCTGCATAACCCCAAACCCTCTCACAGGTAGGTATCCTAGTAACTGACAATGGTATGGCATCCTATGCGGTCGTCGGCGTCACAAACTTTCAGGGTTGATGATACGATTCCTAGAAGGAGTGGCATCATCAAATCCTGAAGAGGCCTCACTTAGCCAACTTCCAAATGATCGGTTCCCGGAGTCGACAATTCAGCTAACCAACAACCCCTTCGACCCAAAGGGTAGAAAAAGAAGTCAACCAGAAGAACCTCGTCCGAGTGTAGATTTTATGGGACACTAATGCAAGCAAAGTCGGCACGCGCCCACTACTTTCTACTCTAATTCTAAGTGCACTCAAGCCCAGGTCCGGCTTATCTCTCAATCATAGAACACCCGTCACAACCCCAATACAGCAATAATAACAATAATATAATGCTGAAGGTAAATGACAGAAAAATAAATCCATACAAAATCCTCGACGGGAAAACAAGCGCTAGGATTGACTCGCTTAAGGGACGTTGGATCCCAAATGCATAAGGAACTATCGCAGTCCTTAGCAGCCAGGGGACGTTGGATCCCCAGCAGAGTCGCCAGCTGTCGCTACTGCGAAAATCGGTGCAGGCTGAACAGAAGAGTCGCCATCGTGCGTTATTTATCCCAACGGAGGGAAAGGAAACGCTCGAGGTAAACCTACCGCAAAACGGGGAAAGGAATGGTCATCGCAACTAAATCCTGGATTCGGGAGTCGGTTACGCAAGGGGAAGGTATTAGCACCCCTCACGTCCGTCGTACTCGACGGGATCCACGCTTGTTTTCTGGTACAGATTGTTATTCTATCTACTCTACAGGTCTGGGGTTAAAAGAAAATAAACTGACTCGGCAAAGTATCGCACTTTATGCCTACGTATTCCCGTCTGGAACGAGAAATCAGAGTCAACGTAGTTCGCCTACCTACGGGAAAGGAGGGGAAGGTTGCTCGCTAGGATATCGCATCCTATGCCTACGTACTTTCATACAGCATGAAAGATCATAGCAAACGTAGTTCGGGCCACGTACGACACCAGTCTGTCTTGATTGCTTTTATCTCCTTCTGAAAAAGGGTTTTCCTGATTACTGGTCCAAGCGGACAAAATTGACGTTTTGATGAGTTCACATTCTTTTTACGGAAGAAGTGTCTTTTATTGTGTTTGAAATATTTATTGTGTTTTTCTGTTTGTTTTGAGAAAGAAGAGACAGAACTCTAACCTATGGTTGAAAAGGGAATCAAACTAACCTAATGTTATCATGCATGGGTTAAGACCTAATGTCTATCATGTTCCTCTCTTGCACAGAAAGAAACAGAGATCCTAAGGGAATAGACGGAAACAGAAACAATAGCATATATACAATAAAGCAGTAAAATGCATGGATGCAGCAATACAAGCGAGGCAAGGGAGTCCCACTCAACCTCGAACCTAGAAAACAATAGGCAAAAGCGAACAAAATTTGCTTTCAACCTAACAGATTAATGGCAAACAATACAGTCAGAGAAATTCAAACAATACATCAAGAATTATAAACAGCAAAAGTAAACAGCAAACAACAGTCTTCATCAACATCTGTCTTCAAGTCATCTTCAACCATCTTCAGGCTTCAAGCAAGCACCAGTCTTCATCTTCAAGCCTTCAAGCAAGGTTTCTATCTTCAATCTTTCAATGGCTTTTCTTCAAGTCTCACTCTCCAAGATGAGTATCAGTCAACAAGATGAATTGGATGTTAAGCAGTCAATTGCCTACCAAGGGTGGCCTACTGGCTGTTAACATGATATAGACAATTTTCTCTCAAAAGTTCTATCTTTTAAATACATTCACTAATCCTTCCAAAGGAAGGAGGTGGATATTTAAAAGAGACTTTGAATCATAGAGAAAGAATGGAGGCAGACAAGACCTTCCATGTTTATGAAGCAAGTTTTCTACTCTAGAGCTCTACCTAGTTCCTAGACCCTATAACCTTCAACAGCTGCCAGCAAGATACTCTCCTCATCAACTCTGGAAATTGGTCTTCATTCTTTCAGTCTTCAATGGGCTTCATCAGCACAGTCTTCAGCTCAAACCCAAACCCCAAGCAGGCCTAATCCCCCACACAGTCAAATAATAACCCTAGAGAGGGCACACCACACACAATCAATCAAATACAAGCATATGCTAATAGTATTTATAATAGGGGAAGCCTAATATTTTTTAGGGGATCTATTATTTACCCATAATATCCCTATAGTCCCATCATTGAATTTGTCCTAAAGAAAACCCAAAAGAAAATTTGTTTTGTATACCTACATTATATTCACAACCCTAAATGATTAGCCTAATGTTTCCTAACTAAACTACCTAAAATAAATCCTAAAAAATTGTTATAAAAATCAAGGGGGCACCTAACATATGTATCTAGTTATACTAAAAAAAAATTGGCCTAAAAAGATTATGAGAAGCACCTAAAAGAAATTCTACAAATACTATGTACAAATTAAATCTATTTAAAAAGGCACTAAAAGAGAAAATATGTAAAAAATATTAAAAGAAAATAAAATGGAAATTTTATTACATGAGATTTTTCTACACAGAAATATGAAAATAGTAAAAAAACAACCAATCAAATATATGGAATTTTCAATTTATTAGGAATTTTCAAACAATTAGGAAATATGAAGGAAATTGAAATGAAGTAAAATTGGTTAGGGGTGCAGTTAGTAATGATTTTCAGTTGAAAAATGAATGATGGGCCCGGACTGGGGGTGCGCGTAGCAAGGCGCGCCTGGGCCCAGTTTAATCAGAAAACACAAAAAGAAAATAAAAACGAAAAACGGTGCAGGAAGTAAATAATGCAGTTCAATTGGAAATGGGCCTGGCAAGCGGGGGTGTGGCTAGCAATTGTCATTAAGCCCACCAGAGGACTTAAGTGAAACGGAGCGTTTCACGTTTTCTGAATTCCCTCTGATTTTCAACTTTAAACACAGGCCGTTGGATCAAATTCTCAGTCAACCAAGTCTCCATAATCCAACGTGCCTAACTTCATCTTCTCCATTAGTCTAGGGTTTCTACCATGGATGCCATGAACAAGCTTGCATGAACCAGACTTCAACACACTCGTACAGCTTCGTTTCTCCATGAAATTCAAATCCACAAAAAGCAAAGATGCTCTATTTTTCGAGCTGAATACAACCATGCTAATAATTCTCACTGAAACCAACTGAATCAAGAAACCCGATGGTGCACTTCCATGGATACTCAAACTTCCAACTTCTTCTTTCTTCAATTTCTTGCCATCAAAATACTCACCTTGCATCACTGATTAACCTAAGCTAAACCACATGAATTAAAACCTCTTATTCTTCTAGTTCTAGATCCAAACAGTTGGTGTGCTCACATATCAACCTCCACCAAATGCAGTCAAAATCTCCAGAATTATTCATCTAACTACCTAGGTCATTCTTATCCTAACCAACCTACATCATGCTAACTAAATTAAACCAATTCGAAGAGATTACTAACCTGGTGCAAAACTGAAAACAGATGGTGAGATCCTTGGATTCACAGCTAGCAATGCTCTAGACTTGATCAATGGCTATGGATCTTGTTTCTGTATGCATTTGTGCTTGCTCAAAGGCTTTGGATTCTTGTAACCAACTCTTTTTGCAATTTGGAGGATGAACTTGTAGCACACGATTATGGCTTCAATACACTCAAATCTTGCTTGGGATGTGATCAATGATGATCATGGAGTATGGTAGGATCAATAATCTTGCAGAATGATGAAGAATTGGGAGGGTTTGAATGAATTTGCAAAAATGCAAAATGGAGTGAAACTTGGTGTTTTGGATCAAAATTAAGTGCCACCCTGCATTGAAGGAGCTCTAGGGTTTATATAGATGCCCATGGAATCATCTAGAACTTGTTGGAAGCTTCTTGTTCACCAATCCCTTGTGTTTTGGCATGTGTCACTTTAATCATAAGCAAGCCATGATATCTCTCAAACTTTGAACTAAACTCAAAAATACACTATTTCCAATGTTCTCAAAACATTCTTTCCAATCAAAATGACCTATAATTTCATCCCATTTGGACATGTTATGAAAAATCTCATTTTTTAGTCACTTTTATTCATTAAATTCACCTTTTAATTGACCAAATTTGAAATCTTGAGCTATGAGCATTTTCCAACTTCCATGACCATTTTTCTAGACTCAAAATATCATTTGGAACAACTTTTATGTTGTGAAGTTTTTCATTTGAAGCTTCCTTGTATGAGTTTTAGGCATATGCTTGAAATGACCTGTAATTCCCAAATGACCAAAATACCCTTTGCTTGCCAAGGTCATAAGTAGAGTTCCACAAATCAGATGAAGGCATACCATACCTTTCTAGAAAGCTAAGATCATGAGGAACAACTTTCATGTTTACCATAAATTCATTTGAAAGCTCCTTGAGGGGTAAAAGTTGCTTGGAAGACAAGTAACTTTCACAGACAAAATTTCAGATGCCTCAGATGACGTGTAACTTGCAAGGACCATAACTTGAGTTCTATAAATCTCCTTGATGTCTTCCACCACTAAAATTAAAGGTCTTGAGATCCTCTACAAGTTTCATGTTGTCCAAGGATCCATTTGAAGCTTGAATTTTGAATTATCTTGCTTGGGAGTTTGACCTAAATTAGGGGATTTTACATCGGAACCCTAATTTAGAAACTCCTCTTCTTCTTGATTTCTCTTGATTTATCCTTGGCACAACACCACATCCATATCTACATGCCAAATTATGAACCCCACATCTTTCAAATAGGCCTTGATGCCCTTGAATCAATCATTTGACCTAGGGTTGACCCAGATGAAACCCTAGTTGACTGTCTTCAACTGCAGCTCTTGTGATCACATCAATGACTTGCCTCACTTTCAAAATGACCCTCTAGGTCTCCCATGATGTCTATATACCCTCCATGGCCTCAATTCACACCTCACAACTTCTCTGATAATCTTCAAATACCCTTAAGATAAGAGATAGATCCACTGCTTGGTCCACTGGCTTCTCTAGGTTTCAATTTCTTTCTGATGACTTGGCTAGGCTTGAATTTGAATAAGAACCTCTTTATAGGCTCATAGAGATAAGAATAGTACTTGGTCCCTTGTTGGATGACTTGCTATGCTATGCTATGCAAATGATTAGACTATGTACATGACTCCTTATGAAAATGCTAATGCAATTGAAACATAAACCAAGTGAAGTAGGTTGAGCAAATTTTAGGGTGCAACAGATGCGTGGGAAATGGATGCTCAATTATGAAGGCCCATTTGTTGTGAAGACAATCTTCTCCGGAGGATCGCTAGTTCTTACACCAATGGATGGTGAAGAGCTGGCACATCCTGTGAACTCTGATGCAGTCAGAAAATATTATGCCTAAAATAATCCGCTAAGTCGAAAACCTGGAAAGGTGACTTAGGTAACGGGTATCCCGGTTGATCATAACCTATAAAGGAGATCCAGGAAAAAATAAGGGATGAAAATACAAAAAGAATAATAGCTCGCTAAGTTGAAAACCTGGAAAGGTGACTTAGGCAAAATTGAGCGTCCCGGTGGATTGAAAACCCGAAAGGGGGATCCAGGAAAAAATTGGGGACAAAGGCATTTCACTGCATCAGATGACGTCGATCATCAAAGAACATTTACAGAAGATCAACTCCAATCCAAATCCCTCTTGCCAGAAGCAAGATTTTAGGTAGTCTTAGTTATTAGGGTCAGTAGAGGTCGTTGGATTCAATATAACCTTTCCCTTTTGCCAATTTCAATTGTAATTTTCCATGGAGCTATGCCATTAGCGAGCTACCATTCTTCAATATATTAAACATTTTTCTATTAAAATTTTTTCCATTTATGCTATCTCTATTTTCATTTTTGTTATGCAAATTGTTTTTGTTAATAATAATTTTGAAGGTGAAAAGTTTTCTAAACTTAAAACTGTTTTTTTGAAAACACTTTTGAAAATATAAAGTTGCTTTGACTTGTGGAAATATCTGAAGGACATCTTCTTTCCCCAGTAAGTCTCAATGCTGCAGAAGCACTTTTAAACCATTGCCTCAGTGCAAATCTCTAGCGAAACATAAACTGACAACACTTTTGGACTGATCCGGTAATCTCCAGTGTTCTTCAAGACTGCAGAGATCTCCCTAGCATCTCCCAAGTAATACATATTGTCTGAGGACCCACTCCTTGTGGAATCATCTTTTCCTTACTGAAGTTTCTATACTTTCCTCAGGAAGATTTCCCCAGGAGATTGCCATATTCTCCCCAAGAATTCAAGATACTTTCCCCAAGGAAGATGATGTACTTTCCCCAGGAAGTTGATGTACTTCTTCCAGGAAGCTGCTACACTTTTCTCCATGAAGCTGCCTAGCTTCACACTTCCCCATGAAGCGGATATTTATTTTATCCCCGTAAGTCTCCGCTCCTAAGATGACTCTCCCAAAGAATAGGTCCTCTTTGATCAGATTCAGATTCATGATGGCAATCCTCTCCATTGAAGTCATGATATCTTATCCCCAAGTGGAATTTTGTTCTCCCCGGAGAATTTGGAACTTTGAAGCAAGATTTGGTTCCGCCATCAACTTTCCTATCCCTTGATAGATGTACTTTTTGCAGAGGTCACTGGGTATTCCTGTCGAGATGTTTATTTCATCTCCTGTTTTCTCGTCCGCTTGTCTGTTTTGTCAGCATGGGCGTCAGCATAAGCATCAGCATTTTGCATACGCATTGCATTAGCATTTTACATAGGCATTGACATACGCATTAGCATGTGCATGTTTTCTATCCTCGTTGTCTTTTGTCGTTACTTTGGCTGTGGTTACCGCTAAGTAACTGGGTTTGTTCGTTCTCTCCAAGTAGATCGTCAGCCCTAGGCATAAAACACCTACCATTTTCAGTTTCCCCACAAAGTTCAACCCTCACGGATGATGGTTACTTCAGTTATCTTTTCCGCATCTGGATAAGATAATACACATTTGAGCTCATTCCCTCAATGGAGTCTTGTTTGACAGTTTCTTTCTAGCTCGATTCTAGATTGAACTTCGGTCCCCGTCGGTCACCGAACCTACCTAGACGTGCATTTATTTTGCACTATCTTTCAAGAAGAGCCCTTTTACAACGACTTTGCACAAGCGAAAGTTCTCTCCCGAGAAGCTTATCATTACAACCCCGACAAGCGACAGTTTTCATCCGAGAAGCTTACCACTACTTTTACAATCCCGATAAGCGGCAGTTCTCCTCCGAGAAGCTTATCATTATATCTTTACGTCGACAAGCGGTAGCTCGCCCGAGAAGCTTATCATTATATCCGAAAAGCGACAGTTCTCGCCTGAGAAGCTTATCATTATATCCGACAAGCGACAGTTCTCATCCAAGAAGTTTATCACTATCTTTTACAACACCGTTAAGCAACAGTCTCATCCGAGTAGCTTATCATTATATCCGACAAGCGACAGTCTCATCCGAGAAGCTTATCATTGCTACCCTTGCAAATAAGCGGCAGTTCTCGCCTGAAAGCTTATCCTATCTTCATTATGACTAGCAACAAGTGGCCACCTCCCTCGAGAAGCTTGTTTCTATTTCCCTAAACCTTAAGAAGTTGACTCTCTGTACTCATTCTTAGGCATCCCGTCGTGGAAAATTTTACCCTTTTCAAGTAAAAGAAGAAACTGAGACCCGTTCATGGCACACAAACCTTGAAGGCGTGGGGAGGTTTATTTTACCCTTTTCAAATAAAAGAAGAAACTGAGACCCGTTCCTGGCATACAAACCTTGGAGGCGTGGGGAGGTTTATTAACCCTTTCTAAATGAATCATTTAGTTAAAGCAGAAGCTAAATCATATTTTGATCATGGAAGCTTATCTTTTTATCCTAGAGTGTCAACCGGTCATGCTTGAACCTGTTGAGCAGCTACCCTGAATATTTCCCCAGTGGAGGCCGTCTTGCCGGTGCCATCTCCATCAAGGATCTCTTTTGTTTTATCCTAGAGTGTCAACCAGGTCATGCCTAAACCTGTTTAGCAGCTACTCTAGATATTTTCCTCAGTGGAGGCCGTCTCGCCGGTGCAATATCCATTGAGGATCTCTTCTAGTCTTTCTATCTAAAGTGACAACTGGTCATGCTTGAACCTATTGGTCTATCACTTTAGATTTCCCCGGTTTCGTGTTGTTCCCTAGTGCATTGTCTTACCCAGTGTGTGGTTGCTCGTTGCGTCACCACCCTGTGTCATCGTTTCTTCTGCATCCTTGCATTTATCATTTTTCATCATATGCGTCATTTTTGATTCATAGCATCGTCAACATTTCGTTTTATCCATAGCATTGCATATCACTGCATATAAGGGCAAAGTTTTCAGTTATCTGTATTTAAATCCCTTTCACCATGATTTCTCGAGCCTTCGTTGCTTAAATCATCCGGTGAAGTTATTTAAATAGGGGCAACTATCATACCCCAAAATTTACCCTTAGATCACTGATCATTTTGCATCTCATTTTGTTCTGCATTTCATTTTTTTTGCTAACCGCTAACCGGTTTGCTCAGTTGTTCGTTTTGCAGGTGTGTTGAAAATTGGAAAATGTTCGTGTGCCCTTTAAACCGGTGGATGCAGACGTATTACCAGTTAATGTCCATTTTGGTTATTATAGAGCCCATTCATTGCCAGAGGACCCCAAGAAATTAGGTTCTCTTACCTCTCAAATTACAAGACTTTGAGTTGAAAACTGTTCGAATATCCATGGCAGTGTGGATGTCAGATTCTTCTTGATACAGTCCATCCAGATCTAAGAATTAGATTGTTAGCCGTCAGATGAAATGTTGGAATATTGATTTGATTTATGAACCGTTTCATTTGGGACTGTCATGGTTTGGACAAATTGGGATGCCGTCTACTCGAAAACTCTTTTCCAAAGTTAAGTCTTTATTCACAAAATGTTTGAGCCGTTTACGAGTTAATTGTCACAGGCAGCTCAAGTCAATTCACGATTTGTCTCAAATTCCCACTGGTTTGTCTGGTTTCAAGACTTTGCATTTTTTTTGCCCAGATGTAGGTTGAGAAAATTCAAAGTTGTTTGTAGCAAGATTGGGGTCGGAAGTAAAGTCGGAATAATTAAATTCACAGAATATGCGAAGGATTTAAAATTCGTATTTTGATTCAAGAATCGAGTTTTATACATTTTCGAAATTTAATTTCTATTACAAAGTTACAAAGTTATATTTCATTACAAGTTACAAGTCCTAAAATTTCTAAAGGTCCTAAGGCTATGGTCTTCAAAATACGTCTTCAAGTCCCATATTGCCATATTCGAAGAGCAACCTGCAAGTAAAAATCAGATGGTTAGAAATTGGATTTGTTTTTAATCAAAAGTGATTTTTTAAAATTATTTTTGAAACCCTCAGAGTATGATATCATCATCGGGTTTCGTCTCGGTCCGCAAGGGCAACGAAAAAGAATCGCCGCCAGCTTGCGTTCCAAGATCAAGGCAGTTTCTATTCTGGTCCGAGAAAGAGAAAAGAGTTTTTTAGAAATTAATTTTTTTGTCCAAACGAGCCTTAAGAGAATCCGAAAATCCAGCAAGGGACAAAATTCGAAAATCCAACAAGTCCAACAACCCAAATTAAACACAAAATGGATTACTATTATCAATGAACACCAACAACATCCGCAGTTATTACCATCAAACTTAATGAAGACATCAAAACAATATCATCATCCAAAAAATAATAATCATGGCAGATTCAGATTTGGAAAGAAGAAAAATTATCAAAATCCTACATGACAGTGAAATCACACGGATCACCATCAAAGCCACAAATCCGAAAATATGGAATATCCATCACCATAATCATGAAATCCGACAACAAGACAACATCATCAAAGCCACAGATCCGAATATGGAAAATCTCAAGACATGCTAAAACATGTTCTTCAAAAAAAGGGAAACTTTGTTTAAATCATCAAAACATGTTTTAGGAAGAAATAGTATAAGAAGAACAAAAAATCATAAGTTCGGGGGCGAGAAAATCGTAAACTCCAGACGCAAAAAAAAGCCAGCCTGAAAAATCGTCACAAAAGCCACCACGGAAAATAATAACACAAGAGTTTCTTATGGATCTGATCCCAAAATCCGAAAATCACAAGCAAATCGTGAATAAACCAACCAACTTCATCCGCGAAATCCTAAACAAAGGCTCAATTAAAAACATCATCGCCCTCCAACCATTAAAAACATCACGAAAAAACATCGTAACCAACACAAAAGCCAACTGTAAAACACAAGCAAACCGTCACCAAAACTGTTTCAGACCCAGAAAACGTAAGCCACCATTTCACTTTCTTAGTTTGTTTTTTCTTTCCAGGAAATCATAAGAAGAAAGATGAGATAGACAAGAAAAAGAAGAATTATAGACATGCAAGGGAGAGAGCAGAGAGAAGTAAACAAAATTCAGAGTGACAACATCACATGGGGCGCCGCCGGCCACCCTTGTGATTTAGGGTTAAAACCCTAAAAATGACCCACTCCCCCTTTTATATGATGTCCAACCGGGTCGTGTCTGGGGCCTGACCACCCATCCCGACCCAATTTAATTTTATTATATTTTATTATTTTTCCTGTTTTTATTTATTTTTCTGTTTATATTGTAATTGTTTAGTAATAATAAAAACTAACCACTAATCTACTAACTACTAACCAAAATAATTAAAATCTAAAAAGTAAAATAAAATAATATCATTTTCTAATTTATATTAAAAAAACATTTTCTATTAAAAAGATAAAATAAATAGTAATTTTAGATATAGCTTTGTTTTTAATTTATTTTTATTAAAATAACAAATGTAATTAGTTTTAAGATAGTGGTGATTTAATTCTATTTCAATAAAAAAATGTTTAATTTACCTCTTTAATTTAAACTTCAATTTCTTTTCTTAATATTAAAAATCCAAAAAAACTTATTTCTAACTTCTAATCTAACTAACTAATTCAACTTAGAGAATTAGAACCTTTTTAGAATTTAATTAATCTTTTGTTAATTAATCCAATTTCTCTTAAAAACAATTAATTCAAATTTTTCTACTTAATTTTATCCAAAAATTCTAACATTTCAAAATTCTCAAAAATCATAAAACAATTATTCACACAATTCTCAAGCAATTAATTTCATTTCTTAATTCAATTCCAATTTCACCATTACACTTAAAAATCAAAATCCTTAAATAAGTCTATGGCTAATGACTCTCATTATCTTTCTAACTTGACTAATTCATTACACTGTATATATCAATTATCATCACTTGTATCAATATCCATTACCGCTTTATTTTACCGCCATATTTTGCCCTCCGAGTAAAGGTATAACCATTTGACCGCCGTATCAATAGTCCTTAGCCCTCGCCTGTCCTAGCCGTAGAATCCGAGTCGCCGCACTCGTGCTTAGGCGTCCCACCGTGGACACACCCATACCTTTACCCTTTCGAACCTTAAGACCTTGAGTCGCCGTACTCATGTTTAGGCGTCCCGCCGAGGACAATTCATCCCTTTATCCTAGCCTTAGGATAAGGAGTCGCCGCACTCCATGTAGGAACCCGTCGTGGAATACTTACCTTTCACCCTTTTCAATTCAACTTATAACATAGAAATCGGAGTCGCTGCACTCCAAGTAAGCGCTTTCTTATGAACGCTTATTCCCCTTGGAACCTTGACCACAGTCAAGAGTTCCTCACCTCCCTCTGTAAGAGGAACTATGATTACTCTGATTCCATCCCCTACCTCGGATACGTAGGCACAAGATGCGAGTCTTGGCGAGTAAACTTAGGACTAACGCTTTAGGTCCTTCTCTTTACCCTTTAACACTTAGCATTATCCTCAAGCAGATAACTTTAGCAATTAGCACATTAAAACAAGAGGTTCATGTAGAGTACTACAGAAGTTTAGGATGCTAATACCTTCCCTAAGCTTAACCAACCCCCGAACCCTAAATCTTTCCCCGCATTGTGTTTGCGATGCAAAATAGGTTTTTCCTTTCTTTAACCTTTCCTTCAGATAAATAAAAAATCGGTTGTGAATCAAGATTGTGATTCAAATTAATCAATAATTTGATATCCTATTCTCACCGTAACACTTGTGATGAAACATAATCCATGTAGAGGACTCCCAAGATGTATATTGAGCCTTAGAATCATTTCTTTCCAAAGGAACTAGCCACAAATGCCTTTTGAACCAAAACCCTAATCTAGTTGCCCACAAGATAGGAGGAGGTGATCAGTGGTTGAATCCTTGATTCAAGTGGTTGTGAGACATGTCTTGATGATGAGAGGACCTTGTAACTTGATAATACCACAAGGTTGAGAATGAACCCTTGCTTGAGCTTTGAACATGAAGCTCTTCTCTTGAGAAATGAGCAAGATACCTTGATCTCCTGCCTAGAACTAATGTTATACACTAATGACAATACAAAATGATATGAAACATAACTCAAGATATTAAGAAAAGGGGTGGGAAAATTTTGGGGTGCTAAAATATGTATGTTGTATTTGTACTTTACTGTTGTATATTATTGCATTTGGATTTTACTTTTTGCACTTTATCATTGTGTCGCACCTTAAAAAATATCGGAGAGATAATTCGAAAACACGACCCTCGCGCTAAAGGTGCGGAAATGCGGTTCAACACAGTCGCCACTGAACTTTATTTATCCTGAATAGACGGGAAAGGAAAATATCGATAAAACCTTTTAGAATGAAAGGACAGGAACAGGGTCATCGAAATCGATGTTCCGGGTTCGAGGGTCGATTACGCAAGGGGAAGGTATTAGTATCCCTTACGCCCGTTGTATTCAACGGGAACCTCTTAGTTCGAATTGTGATGAGCGTTAACTAAGCTTATTGTTTTCTTCTCAATAATAAATGTGAAACGGTAGGATAAAAGGATAAAGACGATAAGGGGAAATGGATGGTTATAAGATAGGGTGCTCGACAAGGATTGGGGCCCTTGTGCCTACGTATGCTCATTCAGACAAGAATGAGAAATCAGAGCTCTCGTAGTTCGACTACGGGAAAGGATGGGGGAAACGGAAGATGGACCAAACATAGACGGAATAACAGAGAAAGATAGAAGTGTGCTCGCCAAGATCATCACAATCTTGTGCCTACATATCTTACATTCAAAGAAATGAATGAAGAATCAAAGTGTCCATAGTTCGTGCTAACGGCCACGAAAAGAGAGGGGTTGAATTGATTTGATGTTTAGGTTGGATGACGATTACTTGAAGCTTAAGATGGGCTCCTCGGGCCCAAGTAATCGGGAATGTGAGTCAAAGACTTGACTCTCTCTCTTTTTCATCTTGAAAGGAAGTTGTGTTTGAATAGTTTTTGGTTGGAAGGTGGTTGAACGTTGTTGAGTTGGTAATGTTATTAGAGGCGTCAATTGCTCACACACGAGTAAGATAACTCGCATCCAAACAATTGAAGGGAGATCAAAGGCTCAACCCCCCCCCCCTCTTTTCACCTTGAAAGAGTTGAATAGTTGTTAATTATTTTGATAGCTTATTGAGAAAATTCGCTTGACGTTGGATCAAAGGTTTGACTTGTATTTGCGTGCAATACCCATGGTAGAATGGAAGTTGGTTTGAAAATGTCTCGACGATGAGTCGAGGGTTTGGTCGAAAATGGAATCGGCTTAACGACGAATCAAGGGTTAGGTTGTGAGAAAAAATACTAGTCCTTGAGAGTGCTCCTAATATTGAAATCAGGACGAAATGTGAAAGTGTGTGCGATAGGTTGATGGCGAATACAAATGAGCACTCAACTTACGAGGGGTGTTTGAAAATGGCTCGATGACGAGTCGAGAATTAGTTTGAAAATAGTTTAATCTATGCTAGTCTTGAGGGTGCTCATAGAAGATAAACCACAATCAAAGAAATATGAATGCATACATCGGAATGGGAGAGGGGTACATTTAAGTTACACGGGATTGCTCGAAATAAAAGGTCTCGTTGTCAGGTATCCCAAGAGGAAGCATGTGTGTGCAAAGTGTACTAAACTAAGCCATGAGCAAAAGTCGGATAAAACTCCAAGCTAAGGTTCCTGAAAAAGTCCAATGATCCAACAGTCCACCAATTTAGACTTTTAGTAATTATTAAAAGTTTTTGAATATAATGTGAAAGAGAGATGAACAATATGAATATGAATATGAACAATTATGAATAATATGACAAGATGTATATAACAATATAATCAAGATAATATCCACAATAATATGAACAAGATAATATAATCGAGATATAGTGACTGAAAATAAAGCAATTGTATAATTGACTGAAAATAAAGTAGTTGTATATTGACGGAAAGTAGAGTTAGTGGTTATGTATCGGTGGATTTCACTTGTGTTTTCAAACTCTGTTTGTTGTTGGTTTTGCACTGTTTTTATCTGTTTTCCAAGCTTTGGTTTTTGTTATCTTAGTTATTTGTAGTCGTTTTTATATAAGTCTTATTTTGAGGTTTGTATTACTTTTGCCACTGGTGCGTTTGATTCGGTTTCTTTTAGTGTGTTTTTGGCAGGAATTGATGGCCCGACATTCGCACCGTTTCGGAGGCAAAGAAAAGTCGAAAAAGTGGAATTCAGAGGCCTGACACGGGTACCTGTGTTACACAACACGGCCCGTGTCAGGAGGGACACAGCCAAGAGGAGAAGAAAAGAATGGATAACAGAAGAGCAACACGGGTACCCGTGTCACACAACACGGCCCGTGTTGCAGCCTCTGATGCATGTTTTTGAGCATTTTGGATACAAAAGCCTGACACGGCCACCTGTGTTACACAACACGGCCCGTGTCAGGGCCACTGATGGTGAAAATTGTCGTTTTCTGATTTTTTGCATTTGGAGCTATTTCGAAGGGTATTTTAGACATTCTATCATGTAATTTGAATTGAGTTATATTAGTCGTATTTTGGCAAAAGGAAAACACGACTTTTTGGATTGGGATAGATTTTTACACATCTGAAGGAGAGTTCTGGAGAACGAAGGATCAATCAAACGCGGAAGCAATTGACGATCCAAGTGAACCAATTTCAATTGTAATGATCTCTTACCTTTTATTTCTAAGTTCATTTGTTTTTATTAAGAACATGAGTGGCTAAACCCCCAATTGTTAGGGGGTGGCTCTGCATTGCGATGTATTGACATTTGTTTGGATTATTCTATGAGAATTATGTTATTCACCTTATATATTTTATTTTGCAACAATCTTAATGCGTATTCATATTGGAAAGTAGAATTCGATTTATGATTAGGTTTTGGTTTGGAAAGTCAACCTAATGCTTTTGCAAAATAATATTACGATAGATATTGCTTAGGAATGGGGATATCCCGTATCACGTATTTTATGTCAGAACTATTGCTTGATGCTTTTCATGGACACTGAGGAATTAGTGTACATGAAACTCATCAAAGGGTTTTTATTAAGGAATAAAGGAAAACTAATTTTGAGAACTGATGAATTAAGGTTAATAAAAATTATCTCAGAATAATCCTACATGGTCTTTACTCGCATTGTGTCCACTCCCCTAACATCGTTCTTAGATTTATCTATAAGTCTTTATTTACTTGTTGTGTTACTCTGCTACCAAACAACCCCCTAGACTTTTTGTTCCTTTGAATACTAAAAATTCCGTTAATTCCTACGCAGTCTTCGAGATCGATCCTTGGGACTTTTTCCCTTATTACTACAATCGGTAAAAATAGTACACTTGCTATTTTCCCTATCAAGTTTTTGGCGCCGTTGTCGGGGACTGCCAAATTAACGTTGTTTTTAGAATCCAAAAGAAATTTTGTTGCTCTACGACTAAAATTTTTATTACTCCTGTATTCTCTCTATGCTTAAAATATCTAACGTTTGTCTAACTGTGTATGCGAGGTCAGGCCTCAGCTAAATATTCTTTTGATACAGAACCAGAACGAGCATTACACGAAAGACTGAGAAGAGCTAAAGTTAAAAGACTGGCAGAAATAGAAGAAATTATTTCTGTGCATAGTGACTTAGAAACAGAGAGAGAGACGTCACCCGAAACTGTTCAAATGGCTGGGAATCCACCTCAGCCTGAAAGATTGTTAGGAGACTATGGAGGGGCCAATGCTCAACCAAACCGGATGACTGTTGTGAATCAACCGGTGAATGTTGCACATTTTCAGCTACATCCTTCCACCATCCGCCAGTTGGAGAGCAAACCGTTCGCAGGAAGAATCAACGAAGATGTAAATAAGCATCTTCAGAGATTCCTTACAACTACCACATCTTTGAAGATAGAAGGGTATTCCGAAGAAGCCAAGAGATTGGTTATGTTCCCGTTCACACTCACTGATGATGCGGAAGAATGGTTTTACTCACTTCCAGCTGGGAGTATCACAACATGGCAAGAGATGGAAACTGTGTTCCTTAATGAGTATTTCCCTACTTCAGTGTTTATTCGAAAGAGATATGACATTGTCAACTTCAAGCAAAAATAAGGAGAGTCTTTAGGGGATGCATATAAGCGGTTTAAGAGGTGTCTGACGGCATGTCCTACTCATAACATGGACGCCACTGAGTAGATGCAAAACTTTGTGAATGGATTACGACTCAAAACTAAACAGCTCATAGACACTGCTGCCGGTGGCTCAACCAACTTCTCAACAGCCACGGGTATCAAAAGGATCATAGAAGCAATTGCCGCTAACGAGCACCTTGAGTTGTATGATCGCACTGTAAACCAACCGGAAGGTAATATTGATTTGAAGCTGGCAGACCAGGTTGTTAAAATGGAGGATCAGATTACCGCCGAGGTAGAGAGAAGGTTAAAGAAAATGAATATTGGAACTCAGACAGTGGCACAAGTTGAACCAGTTCAAGCATCACCTTGTGAAATATGTGGTGGACCACACTTACCGTGCATTGTGTAGCAACTCGAGCAGGTGGAACAGATTAATATGTTGAGGCAGAACAATCCTTATGCCAACACATATAATCCTGGTTGGAAAAATCACCCCAATTTTTCATGGAAAGATCAGCAAGGAAATGTACAAAAACCGGTTCAAGGCCAACAACCGTATCAACCTCAGCAGCAACAATACCAGCAGCCACCGTACCAACCTCAATATCAACAACAAGCTCCTAAAAAAGCTGATTGGGAAGTCGCCATTGGAAAAATGGGTGCCCAAAGTTCTCAATTTCAAGAAGAGACAAGGAGCAACTTAAGGAATGTTGGTGCATCCATTAAAAATCTTGAAGTACAAATGAGTCAAATTGCTCAACAACTAGCGAGTTCGCAAGCGCCGGGTACACTTCCAAGTGCTACAGTACCAAATCCGAAGGATCACCACCAAGTTAAGGCGGTAGTAACAAGAAGTGGAAGAAGAGGAAACTGAACTAAATGATCATATGATTGAAGTGGAACTGAAAATAAAAGAAAATGATGTGGTTGAGGAAGAAGTGGTGACACCAGTACCGGTAACTAAAGAAAAAGTTGTAGAACCGAAACCGGTGATCAAGCTGCCATACCCCTCAAGAAATAAAAAGAAAGGACAGCAAGAGAGGAATTTCTTGAACTGTTTAAAAAGTTAGAGCTGAACATTTCGTTGTTGGAGGCACTAGAACAAATGCCCACCTATGCCAAATTCATGAAGGACATCATTGCTAAGAAGCGGACTAGTGAGTCCGAACCTGTTATTCTAACTGAAACTTGTAGTGCTATTTTGCAGGGTCTGAAGATTCCAGTGAAGAAGAAAGACAGTGGAGCTGTTACTATTCCATGCACTATTGGTGATAGGTCATTCAAAAGAGCTTTAATCGATTTGGGAGCAAGTATTAGCCTCATGCCCTTGTCCATCTACAAAAAGTTGGGTATTGGTGCGGTTCAAGACACTCGGATGACTCTCCAATTTGCGGATCATTCGGTTAAGCAGCCGTATGGAGTGGTTCAAGATGTTCTGGTTAAGGTAGATAAATTTGTGTTTCCGGTTGATTTTGTGATACTAGAGATGCCGGAAGATGAAGAAATTCCGTTAATTTTGGGCCGGCCATTCTTGGAAACCGGGAGAGTCATGATAGATATGGAAGGCGGTACCCTTACCTTGAAGGTATATGACGAGGAGTTAAAAATTGATGTCAGGAATACCATGAAGCATAAACAGGATTTTGGCACAAGTAGCAACATATAAGTGCTAGAACAAGTTGTAGAGAGTGAACATTTGGAGAGTGTGACCCAACTGCCCCTTGAGAGAGTGTTAAGCATGTCAATTTTTAAGGAAGATAAAGAAGTGGATGAGAATGACATGAAAGTAGTTGAAATGTTGGAGACTCGACCATTTCAAAGGGGATCCCGACCACACCGATGGGAAGACTTAAGGCAACCTATAGCGTTGGAAGGTAATGAAGAAAAGCCTAAAGGTTCGGAATTGAAACAACTTTTGGAGAATCTCAAACATGTTTTTCTCGACACCGAAGAAAAATGCCCCGCCATTATTAGCTCTAGTTTGAAAAGTGTCCAAGAGGAAAAGCTGATTGGGGTTCTTAAAAAATTTAAGAGTGCTATCGGATGGAAAATCGAAGACCTCAAGGGTATAAGTCCTACAGTTTGCATGCACAAAATTCTTATGGAGAAAGACCACAAACCGGTTGTACAGCCCCAAAGAAGACTGAACCTCGTTATGAAGGAGGTATTAAGAAAGGAAGTCGCGAAATTGTTGGATGCTGGACTTATCTATCCTATATCGGACAGTTCATGGGTGAGCCCTGTTCACGTGGTGCCCAAGAAAGGAGGTACAACTGTGGTGACTAATGAAAATAATGAGTTGATTCCTACGCGTACAGTCACTGGTTGGAGGGTGTGTATTGATTATAGGAGATTTAATTTGGCCACAAGAAAAGATCACTTTCCGTTGCCGTTCATTGATCAGATGCTAGAAAGATTGGCTGGGCATGACTACTATTGTTTTCTGGATGGATACTCCGGGTACAACCAAATCGCGGTTGCGCCGGAGGATCAAGAGAAGACGGCTTTCACATACCCGTACGAAGTTTTTTCCTACAGGAGGATGCCATTCGGGTTATGTAACGCCCCAACGACATTTCAAAGATGCATGACTTCTATTTTTGCTGATATGCTTGAGAAGCATATGGAAGTCTTCATGGATGACTTTTCTGTTTTTGGTTCATCATTTGATAATTGTTTAACTAACCTTTCACTTGTTTTGCAGAGATGTCAGGAAAGTAACTTGATCCTAAATTGGGAAAAAGGCCATTTTATGGTAAGAGAGGGCATTGTCCTTGGTCACAAAATCTCACACAAAGGGATCGAATTCGATCAAGCAAAAGTGGAGGTAATATCTAAGTTACCACCACCTGTGAACGAGAAAGGTATTCGAAGTTTCTTAGGCCACGCGGGTTTCTACCGTAGGTTTATAAGAGATTTCTCCAAGATAGCTAAACCGTTGACTTCCTTGTTAGTCAAGGACACAACATTTGTATTCAATAAGGAGTGTGTTGACGCGTTCGAAAACCTGAAAAATAAGTTAGTGTCAGCACCGATTGTGATTGCCCCCGATTGGTGTCTGCCGTTTGAGATAATGTGTGACGCCAGTGAAATCACGGTGGGGGCTGTGTTGGGGCAGCGGAGAGAGAAGCTTTTGCATGTTATTTACTATGCTAGTCACGTTTTGAACCCTGCACAGATGAATTACACAACTACCGAGAAGGAGTTGTTAGCGGTGGTGTACGCCTTTGACAAATTTAGGCAATATCTGTTGGGATCCAAAGTGATTGTTTATACTGACCATGCTGCTTTAAAATATCTTTTTGCTAAGCAGGATTCAAAGCCCAGGCTTCTGAGATGGATCCTACTTCTCCAAGAATTCAACGTGGAGATTCGTGATAAGAGAGGATGTGAAAATACTGTAGCTGATCACCTCTCGCGAATGTCACCGATTGAAGAAAACGAGGACAAGCGTCCGATAACGGATGAGTTTGCTGATGAACACATCCTAGTTATTAATGGTGTCCCTTGGTTTGCTGATTACGCCAATTATTTGGTTGGGGGTATAATACCTGACGACTTTGATTCTAACAAGAGAAAAAATTTTGTTCATGACTGCAGGTTTTACTTATGGGATGACCCGTTTCTTTACAAAAGAGGGGTGGATGGACTGATCAGAATATGTGTTCCTGAAGATGAGCAAAGGAAGGTGCTCGAAGCATGTCATAATTCAGATTATGGAGGGCATTTCAGTGGTGACCGCACCGCAGCCAAAGTCCTCCAATCGGGGTTTTATTGGCCGTCTTTGTTCAAGGATGCCCAGGACGTAGTGAAGGAATGCGACAGATGTCAACGGACTGGAAATATCTCGAAAAGAAACCAGATGCCGTAAAATTCCATGTTGGAAGTAGAGTTGTTTGATGTTTAGGGGATTGACTTTATGGGGCCATTCCCACCATCATTTGGAAAAAATTATATACTGGTGGCAGTTGACTATGTTTCGAAGTGGGTAGAAGCAGTGGCACTACCAACCAATGATGCTAAGGTAGTGGTCAGGTTCCTGAAGGAGAACATATTTTATCGGTTTGGGGTACCAAGGGCTCTTATAAGTGATGAAGGAACTCACTTCCTGAATCATCTCATGGAAAGGTTACTCCTTAAGTATAATGTGAAGCACAAAATAGCTACCCCTTACCATCCTCAAACCAACGGGCAAGTCGAGGTGTCGAATAGACAACTCAAACAGATACTAGAGAAAACAGTGCGTGCCTCCCGTAAGGACTGGGTAGTAAAGCTGGACGACGCTCTTTGGGCGTACCACACTACTTACAAAACACCCATCGGTATGTCCCCTTACCAATTAGTTTATGGAAAAGCTTGTCATCTGCCTCTAGAGTTGGAACACAAGGCGTTATGGGCATCTAAAGTACTCAATCTAAACCTCACCAAAGTAGGAGAGTCTAGAACTCTCCAACTCCATGAGCTAGAGGAATTTCGAAATCGGGCATATGAGAATGCCAAAATTTACAAAGATCAGACAAAGAAATGGCATGATCGAAGAATTCAGAAGAAGGAATTTTGGGAAGGACAGTTGGTGCTGCTGTACAACTCCCGGCTGAAACTCTTTCCCGGAAAGCTTAAATCAAAATGGTCAGGACCGTTTGTCGTACATAAGGTGTTTCCGCACGGGGAAATAGAGCTTAGAAATCAAACTAACGGAGACATTTTTAAAGTCAACAGTCAGCGATTGAAACCTTACTACGAGGGGCAGCAAAAGGATCGAAATAATGTCGTTCATCTCTCCGGATAAGATGAAGGACCGTCGAGCCATGCGACGGAAAATGAAGTGCTTCGTGGGAGGCAACCCACGCCTTTTTATACTAAAGCTTTCATGTTATTTATTGTTTTAACAGGTTTGGTGTACTCGCAATTCATCGGAGGAAGAAGGTTGTCAGAAACCGGACAAAGAATGCGGAGAAAATTGAAAAATCAGTACCCTGACACGGGTGGCCGTGTTGTGCAACACGAGCCGTGTCAGGATGGCTACAGCATGAGAGGAAAATTTGAGGATAACAGCGGTGTGACACGGGTGCCCGTGTTGCACAACACGGCCCGTGTCACACAACACGGCCCGTGTCACATAGTTCAGTGGATTTTTTTAATCAAGCTACAAGTGGCGCAACACGGCCCGTGTTGCAGGCGCGAAAATGAAAAATTATTTTTTACCTGTGTGGGGCCCATCTCTTTATTCCTCACTTATCTCCTTTACCCCTCTCATTTACCCCACTTATCTTATCATCTTCATCTTTTACTATCTTCCTTCTTCCAAAAACCCTAAACCTCCATTGCCTCCTCTCCACAAAAGCTTCATATTCACCAATACCCACTCATCAAACACACTTTCCTTCTTCACAAAAAACGTTCCCGTCATCCTTGTGATCATTCCTCCGGTTGCGTTTTTCTCTAACGGTGATTTCAAATTTTTCGAATTGTCTGTGTTGTTTGTGTTTTGCAGGATAAACAATGCCGCCTCGTAGAGACACCGGAAAAGCCGTGGCCGAAACTTCGCGCCCCAAAAAGAGAGCACACCGAATGGCAGATCCTCACAACATACTCTTTGAAGACCCGGATCACCAGAAGAAATATTCCAACATCATAAAGCGTAAGCTCATCCCAACGGGGTATATTTGTAACACTACGCTTGATAATTTAGGGTTGAGAGTAGAAGTCCATAGGATGTTTCACATTCTTGGTATGCTGGAATTTATGCAATTTGAAGCGCCGACTTATGAGCGCATAACTGTTGAATTCTTAAGTACTTTAGAATTTCAGTTGAAGCATAGGTGGACAGGTGTGGAGGAGGAATACTATGGCACACTTAGATTTCTCCTGTTCGATAATGACCATAGCCTGACAGTAGCCAAATTGGGAGATATTCTGAAGCTCCCCAATTTTGGTCCTGGAGCTCCTCCGGGAAATTTTAGTGCAGGTGACTTTTGGAGGGCCATCACAGGTAAAGCTGATTATGTCGCTAAGGCGGCAAAAGCCTCGTGTATTCATAACCTGTGTTTCAGGTACGCTCAAAAAGGGTTGGCCTATACACTATTCGGCAGGGGTGACAGCACAGGAGTGGCAACTCAGAGGGAGTTGTACTTATTGTATGGCATGGAGAATCAAGAGCTCATTAATGTAGCTGCCTTTGCAGTTGACCATCTGAAGAGGGTTGCGAATGCACCTTCTGGCGAAATCAGTGTCGGCGGTATGATCACTAAAATCGCCAATCACCTTGGATACGGTCCCCAGCTGAGGGAGGAACCCATACTCGCAGGTAAGACTAAGATAGACCTTGCCACCCTAACCATCCAAGGTATGATTCAAACCTTTGATAATTATTACTCGTTGGTCAGCCGAAACAATCATCTTTTAGCGCTACCTGCCCCTGACTTTATCGGCATTAAAAATGTGAATAACTGGTTGTATGAGAGCCCAATGCAGGACGAAGACCAATTTTATGATGGTGCAGGTAATGATGAGGATGAGGAGGAGGAAAGAGACCAAACGGAAGGCACCCATGAACCGACTCCTAGAATGTCTCCCCAACCCCAACCGGAGTCCGGCTCTTGGAGCTTGTCTAAAAAAGAATGGGAATGGATGGAGAGTAAGGTGTGTCATCTCTGGAGTGAGCAGACAAGGCAAGGCGATGAGCAAACGAGGCAAGGAAACGAACAAATCCGCCAAGGCAGGTTGACTGGTGAAATGCACGAATGGATGCGGCAAATGATGCTGCACGACCAACCTCCTCAACCATGAACTATGTGAGTCCCCTTCTACTGGTGTTCCAACAGTGGGGACACTGTTGAATCCAAGTGTGGGGGTATTTTATTTGTGTGTTTTTGTTTCTGTTTTTCTTTATTTGGTTATTTATTTTTAAGTGTTAGTTTGAAAGCATGATGGAAGTTCCACAGGAAAAACCTCCCGATATTGAGCGATTAAAATAAGAACTGTTTGGTTGAGCTGTTTGCAAGTGAGGTGATGAGAAAGTATATAGAATGCTCGGAAAAAGAACCGTGAGGATGAAATCGGAACAATCTTGAGAGATAGGTAAAAAGCAAACACCCTGGGTTTCCCGAATAGGAACAAGTCCGACGTGTAGATTTGTACCATAGTGCTTTGATCTGAGAAGTACCCCCTAGTAGTTTATCTTGACAGTCAGGCTTAATCAGTAAGAATCGTGTGTGCGAGGTTGATTGAAAATATATATATATATATATATATATATATATATATATATATATATATATATATATATATATATATATATATATATATATATATATATATATATATATATATATATATATATATATATATATATATATATATATATATATATATATATATATATATATATATATATATATATATATATATATATATATATATATATATATATATATATATATATATATATATATATATATATATATATATATATATATAGAAAAGGCATAGAGAAAAAGGGGCAATTAGACGACCAATCCTTCTAAGTTGGGTAACCCTCACCCGGTTATTCAGCCCAACGGCGGTCGAACCTGAAAGCCATTCAAAAGTAATAACAGTGCCAGAAAAAAATTATTAATAATAATTAGTTGATCAATCTTGTGCATGCGAGGAAAAATCATAAATGCCCTTATAGTTATTGTCCGAATGAAAGGGATGAAAATCGAAAAGAAGACTTAAGTACAAAGCATAGTCGGAGAGGTTACCAATAGGGAGACTGAGGTCTGTGGTTTACCGCGGTCTAGTGTTTGTGTGTTACTTGTTTTGAGGGAGAGGCCGAGATTAACCCTAATGGGACTTGGAACGAGAAGTTCACGTATGAGTATCATTACCGTAACTCACAGTTCTATGGACGGTTCAGTTGTGCAAAAAGATATTTTAAGTTCGGTTTGGCGAGCTTTTTGCTTGAGGTCAAGCAAAAGTTCAAGTTCGGGGGAGTTTGATCGGTGGATTTCACTTGTGTTTTCAAACTCTGTTTGTTGTTGGTTTTGCACTGTTTTTATCTGTTTTTGAAGCTTTGGTTTTTGTTATCTTAGTTATTTGTAGTCGTTTTTATGTAAGTCTTATTTTGAGGTTTGTATTACTTTTGCCGCTGGTGCGCTTGATTCGGTTTCTTTTAGTGTGTTTTTGGCAGGAATTGATGGCCCGACATTCGCACCGTTTCGGAGGCAAAGAAAAGTCGAAAAAGTGGAATTCAGATGCCTGACACGGGTACCCGTGTTACACAACACGACCCGGGTCAGGAGGGACATGGCCAAGAGGAGAAGAAAAGAATGGATAACAGAAGACCAACATGGGTACCCGTGTCACACAACACGGCCCGTGTTGCAGCCTCTGATGCATGTTTTTGAGCATTTTGGATACAGAAGCCTGGCACGGCCACCCGTGTTACACAACACGGCCTGTGTCAGGGCCACTGATGGTGAAAATTGTCGTTTTCTGATTTTTTGCATTTGAAGCTATTTCGAAGGGTATTTTAGACATTCTATCATGTAATTTGAATTGAGTTATATTAGTCGTATTTTGGCAAAAGGAAAACAAGACTTTTTGGATTGGGATAGATTTTTACATATCTGAAGGAGAATTCTGGAGAACGAAGGATCGATCAAACGCGGGAGCAATTGACGATCCAAGTGAACCAATTTCAATTGTAATGATCTCTTACCTTTTATTTCTAAGTTCATTTGTTTTTATTAAGAACATGAGTGGCTAAACCTCCAATTGTTAGGGGGTGGCCCTGCATTGCGATGTATTGACATTTGTTTGGATTATTCTATGAGAATTATGTTATTCACCTTATATATTTTATTTTGCAACAATCTTAATGCGTATTCATATTGGAAAGTAGAATTCGATTTATGATTAGGTTTTGGTCTGGAAAGTCAACCTAATGCTTTTGCAAAATAATATTACGGTAGATATTGCTTAGGAATGGGGATATCCCGTATCACGTATTTTATGTCAGAACTATTGCTTGATGCTTTTCATGGACACTGAGGAATTAGTGTACATGAAACTCATCAAAGGGTTTTCATTAAGGAATTAAGGAAAACTAAATTTGAGAACTGATGAATTAAGGTTAATAAAAATTATCTTAGAATAATCCTACATGGTCTTTACTCGCATTGTGCCCACTCCCCTAACATCGTTCTTAGATTTATCTATAAGTCTTTATTTACTTGTTGTGTTACTCTGCTACCAAACAACCCCCTAGACTTTTTGTTCCCTTGAATACTAAAAATCCCGTTAATATCTACGCAGACCTCGAGATCGATACTTGGGACTTTTTTCCCTTATTACTACAATCGGTAAAAATATTACACTTGCTATTTTCCCGATCAGGTTAGTCGATTTGTGAATTGAATCGGGACAAAATGTAACGCTAAACTGTCGTAGCTCGACTTATGACGAAAGTCGAACTATAGGAGGTCGCGTAAGTTAATATCTGTGCTAAAACAAGATAGAGAAATGATATTGAGGATCATTCTCCAATTTAATCGTGTCGCACAAACCAAATAGAAAATGATCTTGTCTTAATCATAAACTCGTGTTGATTAATCGAAGATAGCCTATCACAATCCCAAAGTATAAAAAATGAACCAAATGGTCATTTTCCACAGATTTGACATAGTGAAGGTTATCGACTTCGATAAATTAACATTTACGAATCCAAAGACTTCATCGATCGATAAAATAAAATAAAATCGAGATGAAAACAAAAATGAAAAGAGAAAAAGAAAGTGGTCTCGGTTTCATCGCCATTTATCAATAATTTGACTAGTGGTGACCTTTATGTTTCGTCATCGACCGTAGGAGAACCGAAAGGAATAAAATATAAATCCTTCTAGATGGAAGGTAAGACATAGAAAATAGATCACACAAAAAATCAACAATAAAACAAAATAATAAAAAATTTATCAACAAAAATTATTTAACAAAAATATAAACAAGGTGATTAATAAAAAACAGAGTTATTAAAAGTTTAACAAAACATTTAATAAAATAAATAACTAAAATCATTAATAAAAAAATGAAATAAGAGGTTGAGAAAGAAATTAGGATGGTGGTGTTATAGGATTGATGGAATCATGTAGGCTCACAGCCCATCATCCACAACCGGTAAGAAACAAATCAGTCATGGATATAACGAAACAAATGGGCTGAGCCCGTGACCCAATTATTCCAACATTAAAAATTTTCTCATTCTAAAAAAAACTATGTGAACGAATAACCCTCGGATTTAATATATTAACAACAATATCACTATCACTGTCAAAGTTCAAACGAAAAATGGAAGGAGACAATGTCAAAGTGTTTCGTCCCAACCTTCTTCGCTGTCTGATTTGCTCCCACTCACTCATTCGTCCGTCCTTCGTTCGATCTATTTATTTTCATTCTCGTTTGAATTTGATTTGGTTCGTCAATCTCTCTACCACTCGCCTTTCGGTTTGGTTTCAGGTATTGCTTTATGTTTGTATATGTTCAAAAAATTTCTTCTACCCTATCTTCTTTTCTTGATTTGCGATTTCGGTTTCTTGGATCTGCTTCTTGTTCTAGTTTTGTTTCGTGATTCTGAATGTGTTTGAAATTTTGGTGAAGATTTAATGAAAAGGGAGGAATATCCAAGGTGTTTGGAAGCAATGAAATGGTTGAGAGATTGGTAGAAAGGGTTCCGATTGAAGGTGTTATGGTAAAAAAAACAATCGAAGAAAGGATGAAAAGGGACAGAGGTTTTCGCAAGGCTCTTTTGGCTACCAACTCCCCCCCTTTCAGAGTGAGAGTCTTCCTCGTATTTGTAGTATTTATGGTCTGCCGACTCGCATGTGTAGTGAGGGTATTTTTAGTATATAGAGTTTGTGAGCAAGTGTAATGAGTTTTTGTTGTTTTCAGGTGCATGACGGTGTTGTACCCCAAAATTTGACCAACCTTTTCTTCTTAACTTGGTTTGTGTTTCATTGCATTTTAGCATTTGCATTTGCTCAGAATTGTTCTGTACAGGGGATCAAGAGTTGTTATGCCATTCAAGAGGAGGGTCTCTTTGGTTTCAAACTCAAGCAAGAGGTATTTGTGTAAGCCATCAAGTGTTTATCATCATCATGAAAGGGTCAAAGCCCCTTGAAAGGAGAGATTGGTGTGAGGTTGTTACCTCCTATCTTGGAGACCATCAGAGGGTCATCAGGGATGCATGAGGTCTTTATCTTGAAGAATACATGGCCTACAAACTAATTCAGTACCCTAAGGGGTCATTGTAGAGTTTGTGCAATCATTCAATTCATCTGCAAGAGCCACAGTCAAAGGAATTAGAATTAGGGTTTCATCTGGTCAGCTCAAGGTCAACTGTGGACTTGAGAGGTTTCCAAATTGGTCTTCAAGTCACAAAAGCCATGGGAAGTCACCTTAAAGCATTTGAGATGTCATGATGAGATCAAATAAAGAGGAATCAAGAGTTCAAGAAGTTACTAAATTAGGGTTTCAGATGATTTCAGTGTAAAATCCCCTTCTTTAGTGCCCAACTTCAAGGCCATTTTCACCTATGTTTCAAGATTAATCACATTTTCATGAAAAAATGAGACTTGTATAACATGTTCTTAGCTTTCTTTTGAGTACAAGAACTCATCCATTGGGTTTGTATATCTCAAGTTATGATGCCAACAAGTTAGGGGTCTCAGATGAATAGAATTTTGGTCAACAAAAAGTCAACTCACTTCCAAGGCATTTTTGACCTAGAAGCAAGCTTCTCCTCAACTTCAAGTGAACATGAAAATTGTTCCTCAAGGTTTTATATTTACAAAACATCCTAGAAGTCCTCTTTCTCATGTGTGGAGCTCAAGTTATGGTCTTGGCAATGCAGGGATATTTTGGGAAAGTTTCATTATGGGTCATTTGTTTCAATGGTCAAGTTCATGAACTTATGTACCTCAAATGCATTTCCAACCAACATGGAAATTGTACCTAAGACCCTTACTTACATCATGGAACTCAAAATTCGTTCTAATTGTGGGGTTACTTGGCCATGTGGAAGACTTTTGAAGTGAAATTTGGACTTTTGGTCATAACATGAACTTGGTACATTATAGGTCTTATTTTGTACCACATTTGAACTTTTTTACACCAATATATGATCATAATGAAGCTTACCACATTTGGACCAACAAAAAATGCCATGAAATGCCTCATTTTCAAATTTCATTCCATAAAAGTTTTCACTTCAAACTTGAGATATGGATCAAATGCAATGCCCAAATCAATTCAGGTCAATTGTGTACTTCACACACTTCCAATTGCTGAGCTCATGTGGTGTGAAAAGGGCAAAACCCATGTGTATGTGAAACTTGATATTTTTGGCCATTTTTTGAAATCACTTAAAAGAAGCAGCATGGGCCTGCATGGTGATCAGAAACCCATCATATAAAAACATTCTAGGTTGCCCTAATGCTCGGAAGTGAGAATTGTAGCTGGAGAGAGCAGAGAGAATTTCAAATTTTCCAAACACTTTCCATTTTCGAATCTGAGTTTTCTTTCAAAATTAACTTCAATTGAGGCTTGCATCTTCTTCCTGGGAGAAATTGGAGTGTGTTTGAAGCAAGAAAGCAGAGGTTGCACGCATCTAAAGAACCAACAGAGTAGCTCCATTCCGTAAGCCACTCTTCCTTTTTTCTCTCATGCTAGGCACATATCTTAGCTCATACTGGTTGCATCTGAAGACCTATGATCCATAGGCAATGTTTGCATCATTATCGTTCTTGTTTGATCACATTTTCAGATGACATGTTCAAACTTCAATCCCTCGATTCTCTCTGATTTGGAACTGTTTTAATGTTTGGATTATGGATTTGAAACCCTTGTTGCAAGATCTTTCGAATGGTACCAATTTTATGCATGTTTGTTGAGAAATGTGAGCTGAGCTCCGGCGACGTGGCCGAAGAAAACGACCGTAGCCCTAGCTCCGGCGTCTGGTTCACTCTCAGCTCATTGCTGAGTTGTCCTTGGTTGAAATTTTGACTTGCATGCGTGTTGGTGAGTGTTTCGTTTGACCATGAGCATGTGGCACGTTGACTCCACATCAGAATAATGAAACGGTGTGTTTCATTAATCTGGCTCAACTTTGGTCTTTGGGCTTTACATTTTTGCTATGCACGCCCCCCACTCAGATGGCCCAATTGCATTTTGCCTTGCGTGTAGTTCATCATGGAATCTCTGTTTCACCCCCCCTGCTTGGTTATTTCATTTTTTTTCTTTTTGTTTTCATTTTAATTATTAAAAATACCTCCAATGCCCCAAAAAAATTTTCTCTTATTTCAAGACTTTATTTAATTTTCAATAATTTTTTATTCTGATTTTATTTTATTTTTGCATTTTATTTTAATTTTGCAAAGTGAGGTGTTTTTATTGTTGCCTTTGTTTGATCATGTGCATTTGAACTACCAATTCACATCACCTATGAATGAGGATTCTTCTCCATTTAGAGGGTGGGTTGAGGTACCTTTGAGGATGATTTTGGTTCATGTTTGATCAATTAAGGGTTGACTTTGGTTTGACTTTTCTTGACCCTCGATAAATACTGAAAAAGGTGGAGCACCCTTGTTAATAAAATTATTTGGTGATGCCTAAGATTGAGTTTGGCTTTGAAACTTTGGCTTCTGTTTGCCGTTGGGATTGGTTATCTTGTTCATTTTATTTGGAATTTATTGAGTCATACTTCTATTTTTGGTGAACCTTCCAAGTCAAGCCACCTTTGAAGTTGTTCATACAAGCTAGTTTGACCTAGTTTCTTTGGGAAATGATTCCTAATGATCCCATATGCACCCTATGAGTCTTAATACTCATTCTTGACATGATTAAGGTGATGGTCTTTCATTTTTAGGTCATACATTTGTGTAACTTATTTCACAAGTTACTTTGAAGTTAAGCATTTCCACTTGTTTGTAAGTTTTGAACATGGTTTGGGACTTTGGTTCTTCCATTTGCCTTGAATTGTTTCTTGCTTAAGCTTTGTTTTCCATATTGATTTGAACCCTTTTATTTTGATTTTCACTTCTTCCCTTTTGGTTTGGATCACCATTTGAGACAATTCGGCATTCATGTTCATGCTTTGAGTTTGTTTTGAATGGTGGATCAATCTTTTAGCACTTATTTGCTCTTTTCTTTTGCATGATCAATGTGTTTTGTTTGGTTGAGATATTTCTTCATGTGATTGCTGCCCAATCCTCTTTCTCCCATCTACACTTTGATCATGACCTTTGAGTGTGCATTGTTGTTTATCTTTTGGTGTAAGTGATTGATGTATGAATGATTGTAGGAGTTGTAACTTCTCCCATTTCATATCACTTTTTCTTTGACTTGTTCAAGTCATTTTGCCTTATCCATTTGTTTGTGTGGCATCATTTGAGTCTTTCATATCATGTTTACTTTGTCCTTAACTTGTTTAAGTTAATTTCTTCTCTTTCTTTCATTTCATCTATGATTGAATTATCTGTTGTTTACTTGGTTCTTTTGCCATGATCCCTTAGGATTCCTAGTCCCTCTGTTTAAGATGGGAGTAGAAGAGACATTAGGTGTTAAATCCTTTGTATGATAATATTAAGATAGATTCTTCCCCTCTTAATCCCAACATTAGGAGCATCTTGCATGACAACATTAGGGTTGATTAGTCTCCCCTTAGAGTTTGTGTCTTTCTCTTCTCATCTCCTAAACATCTCAGAACACCTAATAAAGGATAATAAGTGTTGTACGTTATGAGCCTTAAGTACTTGAGGAATGATAGTTGGGGGGGGCCTCCTCTCAATCAGTCTAGAGTGTTTAGCGTATGCCCTTTGGGCGATATGCAACGCATTCGCTCTCAAGTCATAGTCTTTAGTGCAACATGAGTTACAAACTTAACTCAATTCAATTCTTCATAAAAAACAAAAAACAAAAATATCAAACCTTTTTATCCTTCGGGATTGTTTGGAATGTCATTTTCAGAAAGAGTGTGTTAACTCTTGGCTCTGCCACAAACTAGCATCGTCCCTAACTGCTGGAACCATTATTTAAACCTACTCAGTTAAAACACTTGAACCAATCTGTGGTCGTGTCAGCCCGAACTACGTTTGCTTTGATTTCTCATACCAAACGAGGATACATAGGCCCAAGACGGCGATGTCTTGGCGAGAAACCCTCCCCCACCTTCACTTGTAGTTTTCCGAACTATGTTGACTCTGACTTTCCCATTGCACGAGGGAGTACGTAGGCATAGAGCGGTGATGCTCTATCGAATCTCTTTTCTTTTGTCCCTGTGAGCCAGCCTTTGATAGATTAACACCCTTTTAGACTAGACAACAAGCGTGGATCCCGTTGAGTACAACGGACGTGAGGGGTGCTCATACCTTCCCCTTGCGTAACTGACTCCCGAACCCAAGACTTGGTTGCGATGACCTGTCTTCTCCTTTTTCGTAGGTTTTCTCTGATCATTTCCTTTCCCTCTCTTTGGGATAAATAACGAACGGTGGCGACTCTTCTGTCCTTACCGGCCCCTCTCCGCAGTGATGCGACAACTGGAGACTCTGCTAGGGACTCTTCCCATCCCCTATGCGAGTCAATCCTAGCGCTTGTGTGTTTATCTGTATTTTATCGCATTTGCATTGTATAATGTTATTGCTGTGTTGTTGGGTGGGTTTGTTCCATTGAGTGATAAGCCAAAACTCAGGCTTTAGGATACACATAGCATTAGAGCGGAAAGCAGTGATGGACCTGTATGTTTCAGCATGCATTAGTCCCCACGAAATTCGCGTTCAGACGAGGTTTTCTTTGAAGACATCCTATCCAGTACATTAGTCGGGAGATGGTGTTGGATCTGGAAGCTACCAAACCATAAATGATGAACGTATCATCGTTTCTAGAAAGTCTGTAATGCTGACTACCGCATATGATGCCAGACCTTGTCAGATATTAGGTCCATACCTTGTGAGTGGGAGGGTTATGCAGGAAAATTGACCTCCAACCTACCTAGATTTCTTATCAGTGCGGACCTTTGATCTCTGATGTTATGCGGTTCCTATACTTTGGTCCTTTGGTGTACCGATATTTTCTCACCAAAGCGAAGCGCTGGTTCATCTTAGTTAGCAGCACAGCAATCTTGATCCCTTATTGCATTTGCATTTTCATTTTCACTTTAACATTGACATCTATTTGTGTTTCAGGTGTATATTTTCTCCTTGATTCTAGTAATCTAATCCACGGTCATTATGGAGCCTGATTTGAAGAAGAGTGTGTTGTACAAGTTCCCGACACCGGAAATAGGACCTCTGCTCAAGATAATCTTTGTGGCCGATCGTAATGTGATGGAAGATTTCAGGAAGGAGTATGGGAAAATTCTGAGTTTTGTTTGTAAAGCCTCCAAGTTTGAGTTAGATGGTGTTTATGCAATGTTGCAATTTTATGATCCTCGGTTGCGCTGCTTCATGTTCCCAGGATATGTTTTATTGCCCACTCTAGAAGAGTTTGCTCAACTAATAGGAATTCTTGTGTTGGAAGAGGTGCCTTTTGTGCACTCTGAGAAGGAGCATGAGTTATCTAAGTTGGTTGGCGCTTTTCATCTTGATGCTTATGAGTTGGAAGGTAATTTGGTACGGAGAATTGGAACTCCTGGCTTTCCACTTTCATTCTTGATGGGTAAAGCTCAACATTTTGCTAAGGAAGGATGTTGGGTGGTTTTCAACGCTATCTTGGCCTTGTGTATCTATGGGATAGTCCTATTTCCAACTTGCCTGACTTTATCGACTTGGATGCCTTTTATATCTTCGCCTTCAAGAATCATGTTCCAACACTCTTAGGAGATGTTTATCATTTTGTTCACTACAATAATGAGAATAGACGAGGAAAGAATGTCTCTTGCTGCACTCTACTGCTATACAGATGGTTTATTTCGCATCTGCCTAAGTCTGGTCCTTTTGTTGATGTTACAGACACTGTTGATTGGCCAGGAAGACTTATGGGATTGAGTTCGGAGAATATTGTATGGTTCAGCAGAGATTTCTTGGGTATAGATATTATCCACAGTTGTGGAGATTTCCCCAATGTTCCTTTGATCGCGCGCAAAGGTGGCATCAATTATAACCCTGCTCTCATTGTTAGACAATTTTGTTATGCTCTAAGAGAACCTCTGAAGGAAGAAGAAATACAGGAATCTCTATATTTCACCGGTTTAGTTGACAGTGAGACTTTAGTCAGGTTGGAAAAGGCCTGGGGTAAGGTTCACCATAAAGGAAAATCTTATTTAGGCAAAAGTAATTGCAGAGCCTATGGACCATATGTGGAATGGGTTCGGGAGAGAGTTGACAGACTATTGCTACCATTTTCGATCAGGGAGCCTTTGTACCCCCGAGTAGTTGAAGAACCAATGACAGTTGATATCCAGAAGTACAATCAACTGTGGGTTGAAAAAGAAGAACTACGCAGGGTGAGTGAAGAATTGAAGAAAGACATCATTCAGCTTAGGAGTGAGAAGAACCAAGCCACTCGCTTATCTAAGATGCAGACAGAGATAGTGAATAAGATAGGCAGAGAACTGACTGAAGAAATTCGCTTCAGAGAATGTCTTGGTCAAGATATGAGGAGTTTGGGTAATGACCTCAAAGGGAAGAAGAAAGAGTTGGAGAAAGCTCACCTTGAGATATCCAAGTTCAACGCACAATGGAATGCTATCCTAACCAACAACAAAGAAAGAGAAGATAGACTTCACCAGCAGATTGACAGGTTGAAGACTCAACTCCGAATCAAAGATGAAAAAGCTCCCGGAGAATCAGCTCGCCGATGTGAAAGCGACCGCAGGCTACGTGAGGCTCTTGCAATGTTGGAGGAATATAAGTTGAGAGCATATCTGAAGAGGTCTAAACTTGAAGAAGCATTTGGGGAAGGCGCCTGGGAAGATTATACTCAAGGCTTACAAGCTACCATCAGTAGGAGAGAGTTGCTTATCCAGGGATTGATTGTTAGGCCTAACCACCCTGATACGAGGGAGTTGTTGGAGGAGTTTCAGACTCGCTGTCGCACTTAATGTACTTTCTCTTTTGTATTTTGTTGTTTTGTACTCAGACCATCACCAGGATTGTTGGATAAGCTCGTATTGACTCAGTTGTATTTTTCCTTGGTGATGTATTGTGTGTTGATACTCTGTTCCTTATTATATGTTATGAGAAAGGTTTTGTGGCTCCATATGTTGGCTCTTCATTCTCCTATGGTTCCCGTGGAACTAGAATCAAGGGGAAGATTTCCCTGAACCACATTTACATGTCTGCATTTTGCATCATTTTTCATATTGCATTGCAGGTGTTCTGGTTCCGTTGACCTTATTCCTTTCTGTGGTTTTCTCAGTGTCGTTTCAGGATTGAAGACCGCACCATCCATCGCTACTCAACAAGGGGGAATCAGCAAAAAGCCATGGACCAAATTCAACTTGAGCTGCAAGAGTTCCGTGATCGTGTGGCACAATTTATAGACTTGATGCAAGGAGTCGCCAACGGCCAAGAACAGATGAGAACACTCGTTCAACCTCTGATTGCTAGGGTTGACAGAAGCGGAGTTTTACACGGAGGAACTGTTATTGTGCCTCATACAGTTGACAATGGCACTCCTCATGCCACTGCCATTCCAACAATTGTTATCCCTCCGGGCGGAGGTAATCATACTGGAGTCCACATTCTCTCACCAACATGCGCTGTACATGGAAACGTTGGTCTTCAATGGGAGGAGGACGAGCAAGAAGATATTTTCTCTATGGGAGATCTGGGAGTAGGATTGCAGCCAGACGCATACAGGAGGTTTAAACTGATAGAAGAGAAGATGAGGAACCTTAAAAACCAGAACTCTCTTGGTCTGGACATGTCAAACTTAGGGCTAATCCCAGGTTTAAGGATCCCACCAAAGTTTAAGGTCCCAGACTTTGATAAGTATAAGGGGACGACCTGTCCCAGGGTCCATCTCCGTTCTTACTATAGAAAAATGTCTGCATACTCTGATAACAAGAAGTTGCTGATGCACTTCTTCCAAGATAGCTTGTCTGGTCCGTCCTTGGAGTGGTATATAGGTTTAGAGCCGGTCAACATATGAAGTTGAAGAGATTTGGTAGAGGCTTTCTTCAGACACTATTAGTATAACAGTGATCTGGCACCTAACCGTGTGCAGTTGCATAATTTGTCACAACGAAATAATGAAGGATTTAAGGAGTACACCCAAAGGTGGCGCGAACTTGCTGCAAGGGTTCAACCTCCTATGGTGGAGAGGGAACTTATTGATCTGTTTGTAGCTACACTGCCTAGTGTGTACTACGAGAAATTGGTCGGCAATATGTCTGGTAGCTTCTCAGACTTAATCATTACAGGTGAGCGGGTTGAAAGTGGGATTAAGCTGAGAAAGATCCAAGCCGGAGAAGGGTCCTCATCTGGAGGAGGTAGAAAAATCTTTGGTAATAAGAAAAGAGAAGGGGAGACAAACGTGGTCTCAGGATATAGGGGTAACAACAGGAACAGAAACAGAAATCAGTATCATCAGCAACAGCCTCGAATTGCGAGTATTGCTATTCTGGCAGTACAACTACAACAACAACAACAACATCCACAACAGCAACAACAACAAAATTACGCTCCACGTCAGTTCCAAGACCGTAGGAGGACGATGAACATACATTTTGATGCACCTCTAATGCCATACTCACAATTGTTACAACATTTGATGTAGTTGCAGTTAGTTCAAAAAAGGACGCTGGCGCCTCTGACTGGCGCACCTCCCCCAGGATATGATGCAAATGCCAGATGTGACTTTCACTCAGGTGCTCCCGGCCATCACATAGATAATTGAAAAGCCTTCAAGCATAAGGTTCAGGACTTTATAGATAGCAAGGTGATCAATTTTATGAATGATGCGCCCAATGTTATGCAGAATCCTATGCCCAACCATGGGGCAGCGGGGGTAAATGCTAATGTGGAGGGAGAGAGTTTGAATCTGGTGACCAATGTTGAAGAGCTGAAAATCCTTTGGGTGTTATTAAAAGCAGACTGTTGAAGGGTGGAGCTTTTCCAGGATGTTTGGAAAGCTATGAAGGTTGTTTGGCATGTCCTGAAGGATGTGAGGACTTGAAAAACCATGTGTAGAGATTAATGGATGAAGGTATACTACAATTTGACAGAATTGGTGAAGAAAAGGATGAAAGGGTGATTGGTCAAGAGAAGAGTGAGGTTACCAAAATCTCAATTCCATTTAAAACCATTAACATATCCGCACCGCCAAGGCCAGCTACCGTCATAATCACTAAGGCAGGGCCTGTACCTTACGAAAGCACTAAGGCGATCCCATGGAATTATGGTGCTGAAGTCTTTTGTAATGGTAAAAAACAAGAGCTGAAAGGTACGACGTCTAATTCGGTGGATAATTTGGTGGGAACAGGCGGAATAACGAGAAGTGGGAGAGTGTTTGCACCTCCAGAGACTAATGCTGAAAGACCGGATAAGGGAAAGAGGAAAGTTGTTGTTGAAGAGAGTTCTCAAGGGACTGAAAAGAATGCTTTGTTGAAAGATGCTGAGGAATTCATGTGTCTAATTAGAAATAGCGATTATAAGATTGTGGACCATCTCCAACAAACTCCGTCAAAAATATCAATCTTATCATTATTATTGTGCTCTGTGGCACATCGGAATACCCTCTTGAGGATTCTGAACACTGCATATGTGCCACATGAGATATTTGTGAACCAACTAGAAGGAGTGGTGGCGCATGTGAACGCTGGAAATGGATTAGGATTTACTGATCTGGATTTGATCCCTAAAGGGAGAAACCACAATCACGCCCTGCATATTTCTATTGAGTGCAGAGGGGCTACTTTATCTCACGTGCTGGTGGATACTGGGTCTTCGCTTGATGTGTTGCCCAAAAAGGCTTTGATAAAACTCGACACCCAGGGAATAATATGCACTCCTAGTGACCTGATTGTGCGAGCGTTTGATGGGACAAGGAGGTCCGTGTTTGGAGAAGTAACTCTTCCTATCCAGGTTGGTCCTGAGGTTTTTAATGTTTTCTTCTACATAAAGGATATCCAGCCAGCATACAGTTGCTTGTTAGGTCGGCCCTGGATTCACTCGATAAGGGCAGTGACGTCGACCTTGCATCAGAAATTAAAGTATATGGTGGGGGTAACATTGTCACCATCTGTGGTGAGGAGGACATTATGATTAGCCATTTATCCTCGTTCAAATATATGGAAGTTGATGGGGAGATACATGAGACTCTATGTCAGGCGTTTGAGATAGTCCAGATTAAAGAGAAGGCGCCAGTTGTGGGCAGTGTTCCTGAGGTTGCTATGTCATCATTCAAAGAAGCGCAAGCTGTGGTAAAGTCTGGATCATCCCAAGGTTGGGGGCAAGTGTTGTGTATCCCCAATAAGCAAGATAAGTTTAGGTTGGGGTACAACTCATCATCGTCTTCTTCACGGAGTGCGCCACGTTACAGAGGGCCGGTCTAGTTTACAAGTGGTGGGGTGATTTTTGACTGGATCAACACTGTGTCCGAGGACGAAGGTGACAGTGATTGCGATATGGATGCGTGGATCCAGCCATGTACTCCCGGCCAAAGCCTGAACAACTGGGCTATCGAAGAAATTGTCCAAGTGACGCATGAAGAGTAATTATCTTGTTTTTGATTATGTACAGCCCTATGTTCTACCCGGAGCATAGTGGTATTTGTCTGTAGGGCCTTATTCTTGTTTATGTTCAAACAATTGTGTTATCATTAATCAAAGGGTGTTTTTGCATTCAAATATTGTGATCCTTGTTTTTCTTGTTTTTATTTTTAACAATAAAATGGCAATATGGTTTGTGTTGTTTGCATATCATTTTAAGCATCAAATCATCATTATTGCAGGTTTCACATAGCAGATGCCAACGATTCAGACTCGTCTATGACATGGTATGACTTTGATAATCCAATCTTCCAAGCTAAAGAAGAGATTGAAGAAGACGAAGACTTGCCTGAAGAGCTCGCCAGGTTGTTGAGACAAGAAGAGAAGGTTATTCTGCCTCATCAGGAGGAAATCGAAGTCGTCAACCTCGGCATAGAGGAAAATAGAAAAGAAGTCAGAATAGAGGCTGCTTTAGAGGATGATGTCAAACAAAGACTGGTAGAAATGCTCCTAGAGTATAAAGATATCTTTGCTTTGTCATATGAAGATATGCTCGGACTTGATACAGATATTGTGGTTCATCGCTTGCCTCTTCGAGAAGAGTGCCCACCTGTGAAACAGAAGCTAAGAAGAACCAGACCAGACATGGAAGTTAAGATCAGAGAAGAGGTCGAGAAGCAGTTGGACGCCGGATTTCTTGTCGTGACGAACTACCATTCGTGGGTCACTAACATTGTACCTGTATCAAAGAAGGATGGTAAGGTAAGAATGTGTGTAGATTACCATGATCTAAATAGAGTGAGCTTGAAAGATGATTTCCCGCTCCCCCACATTGATGTGCTTGTTGATAATACTGCTTAGTATTCAGTGTTTTCCTTCATGGACGGTTTCTCCGGATATAACCAAATCAAGATGGCCCCGGAGGACATGGAGAAAATGACTTTTATTACGCTGTGGGGGACTTTTTGCTACAAGGTAATGCCCTTTGGATTGAAGAATTCAGGGGCAACCTATCAGCGGGCAATGGTGACTTTGTTTCATGATATGATTCATCATGAGATTGAAGTTTATGTTGATGACATGATTGCAAAGTGGAAAACAGAGGAAGAGCATTTGGTGAATCTGTTGAAGTTGTTTGAGAGGTTAAGGAAGTTCAGACTAAGGTTGAATCCGAACAAGTGCACTTTTGGTGTACGGTCAGGAAAGTTGTTGGGGTTTATAGTCAGTGAAAAAGGAATCGAGGTTGATCCTGCAAAAATAAAAGCTATACAGGAAATGCCAGCACCGAAAACTGAGAAAGAGGTTCGTGGTTTCTTAGGTAGATTGAACTACATTGCAAGGTTCATATCTCACCTCACAACCACGTGTGAACCAATGTTCAAATTGTTAAAGAAAGATCAAGCGGTGGTTTGGAATGAAAATTGCCAAAGGGCCTTTGAAAGAATAAAAGAGTATTTGTATAAGCCTCTGATACTGATGCCTCCTGTGGCTGGAAGACCGTTGATAATGTACTTAACGGTTCTTGAGAATTCCATGGGTTGTGTTCTCGGTCAACACGACGAGATAGGAAGAAAAGAACATGCCATCTACTACTTGAGTAAAAAGTTCACAAATTGTGAGTCTAGGTACTCAATGTTAGAGAAGACGTGTTGTGCACTTGCTTGGGCTGCCAAACGCCTAAGGCAGTATATGCTGAATCACACAACCATGATCATTTCAAAGATGGATCCGACTAAGTACATGTTCGAGAAGCAAGCACTTTTGGGAAGGATTGCTAGATGGCAGATGGTTTTGACAAAATACAACATTCAATACGTCTCCCAAAAGGCTATTAAGGGAAGTGTTCTGTCAGAATATCTCGCAAAGCAACCAATCGATGACTATCAGCCGATGAAGTTTGAATTTCCTGATGAGGACATTATGTTCTTGAAGATGAAAGATTGCGATGAGCCGCTACCTGATGAAGGTCCCGAGCTGGGTTCCCAATGGCAAATGATTTTTGATGGTGTTGTTAACTCTTATGGCAGCGGAGTTCGGGCGATCATTACGACCCCCCATGGTTCGCACATACCATTTACTGCCAAGTTAACATTTCCCTACACCAATAACGAAGCTGAATATGAAGCATGTATCATGGGCATTAAGGAAGCGGTTGATTTGAGAATCAAGAACCTTGATATCTATGGTGATTCAGCTTTGGTAGTCAATCAGATCAAAGGAGAACGGGAGACTCGTCAGCCTAACTTGATTCCCTACATGAACTATGCAAGGAGGTTATTACCTTTCTTCGACAGGGTATAGTTTCGTCACATGCCAAGAGCGGAGAATCAGATGGCAGATGCCTTGGCTACATTATCCTCGATGTATAAGGTGAATTATTGGAACGACACTCTAAGAATTATCATCTCCCGCCTCGATAGGCCAGCGTTCGTATTTGCAATAGAGGAAGCTTCAGATGGGAAGCCATGGTATTATGATATTCGAAACTTTCTCAAGAATCAGGAGTATCTGCCTGGGGCATCTAGTTGGGATAAGAAGACCTTGAGAAGACTGTCTGGAAACTTCTATCTAAACAAGGATGATGTACTCTATCGAAGAAACTTTGATTTGGTTCTGTTGAGATACGTGGACGAAAAAGAAGCAGGGTTGCATATGGAAGAGGTCCAAGAGGGTGCTTTTGGAACGCATGCAGGCGGACATGCAATGTCTCGAAAACTGTTAAGGGTAGGCTATTATTGGTTGACTATGGAGTCTGTTTGTTTCAAATACACCAAGAAATGCCATAAATGCCAGATTTATGCCGATAAGGTGCATGTGTCGTCGAATCCTTTGAATGTCATGGTGTCTCCCTAGCCCTTTTCCATGCGGGGCATCGATATGATCAGTAAGATTGAACCGACTGCATCCAATGGACACTGCTTCATCTTAGTGGCAATTGATTATTTCAGTAAGTGGGTGGAAGAAGCTTCTTTCGCCAACGTCACCAGACAGGTCATGGCCCGATTCATTAAGAAGGACATCATTTGTCGTTACAGAGTGCCCGAGCGAATCATTACCGATAATGGTTCAAATTTGAATAACAAGATGATGAAGGAATTGTGCCAGAGTTTCAAAATTGAGCATCATAACTCTTCCCCCTATCGTCCGAAGATGAATGGCGCTGTCGAGGCAACCAATAAGAACATAAAGAAGATTGTGCAGAAGATGGTTGTGACCTATAAAGATTGGCACGAGATGTTGCCCTTTGCATTACACGGGTATCGTACTTCGATACGTACCTCAACTGGGGAAAATCCTTTCTCGCTAGTGTATGGTATGGAGGCGGTGCTGCCATTGGAAGTCGAGATCCCTTCTTTGAGAGTTCTGGTTGACGTTCAACTTGATGAGGCAGAATGGGTAAGGAACAGATTGAATCAGCTCAGCTTGATGGATGAGAAGAGGTTAGCATCCATTGCATATGGTCGTTTGTATCAGAGCAGGATGAAGAAAGCTTTTGATCAGAAGGTACGCCCTCGGAGCTTTCAGGCAGGTGACTTAGTGTTGAAGCGGATTCTCCCTTCACAGACAGATCATATGGGCAAATGGACTCCCAACTACGAAGGGCCATACATTGTAAGGAAGGTCTTCTCAGGAGGAGCCTTACTACTCTCAACCATGGATGGAGAAGATTTCACATCCCCTGTGAACGCGGACGCAGTTAAAGAATACTTTGCTTAAAATAGACCCGCTGGAAAGAAAAAATAAAATCCAGGCAAAAATGGGGCATCCCGGCGAACCTAAAAAGAATGGGTTCGGGCAAAAATTAGGGATAAAAAGAAAAGATGTAAACTCACAAAGTTAAAAACCTGAAAAGGCGACTTTGGCAAAAATGGGTATCCCGGTGAATCGAAAACCCACAAGGGCGATTCAGGAAAAAGTTAGGGATTTGAAAAGCAAATGACTGCGGTCTGTGTATTGATCCTTTAAGCACAGTGGATTCTGGGAGGAACCAAGGGTCAATCAATCAAGTCGGTCTTTTTAGAGGATGAAATGTTGGAGATCCATCAAAGTCATGCGAGTCAAAGATGAATCGACACATGGTGGTTGTCTGTACCGCATTGCCGGCATTTTGTATATCTGTTGTACTTCTGTACTTTTTGCACAACTTTCTCTTTTCAGGAGTTGCATCTGTTGTAAATTTGCCTAGTTACAGGCCATTTATCAATGAAGTATATATTATTCAGAAAGCTTTCGTGCTTGTTTTAGCTTTTACTGTTTGTTTGCAAAAAATGCCTGATGTTTTGATAAAACTTTGCATACATAAACTTGTGGGCTCTTCAAACCATGATCAAAACTTTGATTTGCTTGAACAATGTCATGGACAATAACCGAGATAGCTCTTGTTGTGTACAGGATACTTTGTTTGTATTTGTTGCAGGACTCTCATTCTTGAGGTTATTCCAGAAAGTTATCCCCAGCAGGCTGAGACTGGTTTATCCCCAGCAGATTATGACTAGTTTCTCCCCAGCAGGTTGAGATTGTGGTTATCCCCACGAGGTATTTGGGATAATTACCCCAGTAGTGGGATGAGTTTAGGGTTTTTCCCCTCAGAGTTTAAGTCAGGGACTCAATTCCCTAAGCAGAGGTTGATTTTGTTGAGCTTATTGCTCATTTCCCCAAGCAGAGGTAGATATTGATTCCCTCATTGGGTGATCTCCCAGTGGAGTTGTTGTCCGTAGAAGAATCCAGTTGGTCAGAGTAAGTTTCCTTCGGGATATTTCCCCAATTAATTTTCACCCCCTGCAGATTCCCAGCGAAGTCAGCAGATTGTTTTCTTCCTACAGAAGGGGATTAACCCGGAGAATTGTTATTCCCCATCCTCAGCAGAAAGAGTTTGGGATATCTCCCCAGTAGATCTTATTCATTATCCTTAGCAGAGCGGATTCAAATTGCCAGCAGAGCGGAATCTCCGGAAGAGTGGAGTAAGTCCCCGCAGTCTGCTCTACTTCCCCAGTAGAGTCGTATTCTGAAAGGCTGTCTAGGGCTGATTTCCCCAGTAGAGTGGATTCGTTTCCCCAACCAAGTCGCTTGTTCCCCAGAAGAGTTGTATTCTGATAGGCCGTCCAGGGCCGTTCATCCACAACAGAGTTGATTTTGTGATCCCTAGCGGAGCAAATTTTATTCTCAGCAGAACAGTTTACCCAGGAGAGTTCTTTTCCAGGGAGCCATACAGGGCTTGTTTTCCCAAGCATAAGTCCAATGGTACTTAGCACCCGGTCGTTCCCAGCGGAGTTGGTTTCGTCTCTTCGGCATTTATTTTGTTTGAGCGTTTCCTTTGCATTTGCATTTTGCATAGCATCCTCCCAAACGCGTAGCATTTCCATTTCGTATGGAGCATTACGCCATTTTCAAACATGCGCATTTGAAACATAAGCCAGGTTGTTACCTTTTGTTTTCAGGTGTATCTCCAACCGATGATGGTTTATCTTGTTAGCCGGCGTAGTATCGAGACCTCGGCCAATTGCGGTTTATCTCTTTAGCATGTGCGGTATCCAGACCCTGGCTCTCACCGGTTTATCTCTGTAGCCCGTGTGGTATCCAGACCCCGGCTCTCATTGGTTTATCTCTGTAGCCCGTGTGGTATCCAGACCCCGACTCTCACCGGTTTATTTTGGTAGCCCTTGTGATATCCAGACCCCAGCTCTCACCGGTTTATTCCTTTAGCCCGTGTGGTATCCAGACCCCGGCTTCCACCGGTTTTATTTGGCTCAAACCCGTGCGCTATCTACACCCCGGCTTCCACCGGTTCATTTCTTCAGCCTGTGTGGTATCCAGACCCCGGCTGATACCGGTTTATTTCCTAAGCCTATGTGGTATTAAGACCCCGACTTCCACCGGTTTATATATTTTCCCATGTGGTATCCAGGCCCTGGCTCAGACCGGTTTATTTCATTGGCATGTGAAGTATCCAGACCATGGCTAGTGATGGTTTATCTATTTTCCCGTGTGGTATCTAGACTCCGGCTCACACCGTTTGGTTTTATTGGCATGTGTGGTATCTAGACCCCGACCAATGATTTGTCTTGCCTGAGTGGTATCCAGACCTCGGCAGAATATCATGTCTTTGATGGATGCGTTCATCTTATCACATTTTCCCCAACAGAGGTTATCAACTACAGTTTCTTTATGCGGTTGGAAAATTTATGTGTTCTTTGGTATTCAACTGTCTTTTACCTTGAAAGTTTGAAAGTTGTTCACTTTTCATCCGTTCAGGTCAAAGTCGTTTGAATAGGGGAAGTTGTTGTACCCCAAAATTTTACCAACCTTTTCTTCTTAACTTGGTTTGTGTTTCATTGCATTTTAGCATTTGCATTTGCATAACATTGTTCTATACACGGGATCAAGAGTTATTGTTCCATTCAAGAGGAGGGTCTCTTTGGTTTCAAACTCAAGCAAGAGGTATTTGTGCAAGCCATCAAGTGTTTATCATCATCATGAAAGGGTCAAAGCCCCTTGAAAGGAGAGATTGGTGTGAGGTTGTTACCTCCTATCTTGGAGACCATTAGAGGGTCATTAGGTATTCATGAGGTCTTTATCTTGAAGAATACATGGTCTACAAACTCATTGACTACCCTAGGGGGTCATTGTGGAGTTTTTGCAATCATTCAATTCATCTGCAAGAGCCACAGTCAAAGGAATTAGAATTAGGGTTTCATCTTGTCAGCTCAAGGTTAACTGTGAACTTGAGAGGTTTCCAAACTGGTCTTCAAGTCACAAAAGCCATGGGAAGTCACCATAAAGAATTTGATATGTCATGATGAGATCAAATCAAGAGGAATCAAGAGTTCAAGAAGTTACTAAATTAGGGTTTCAGATGGTTTTAGTGTAAAATCCCCTTCTTTAGTGCCCAACTTCAAGGCCATTTTTACCTATGTTGCAAGATTAATCTCATTTTCATGAAAAAATGAGACTTGTATAGCATGTTCTTAGCTTTATTTTGAGTATAATAACTCATCCATTGGGTTTGTACATCTCAAGTTATGATGCCAGCAAGTTAGGGGTCTCAGATGAATAGAATTTTGGTCAACAAAAAGTCAACTCACTTCCAAGGCATTTTGACCTAGAAGCAAGTTTCTCCTCAACTTCAAGTAAACATGAAAGTTGTTCTTCATGGTATTATATTTCCAAACTTCCTAGAAGTCCTCTTTCTCATGTGTGGAGCTCAAGTTATAGTCTTGGCAATGCAGGGGTATTTTGGGAAAGTTTCATTATGGGTCATTTGTTTCAATGGTCAAGTTCATGAACTTATGTACCTCAAATACATTTCAAACTAACATGGAAATTGTACCTAAGAGCCTTATTTACATCATGGAACTAAAAATTCATTTGAATTGCGGGATTACAAGGCCATGTGGAAGACTTTTGAAGTGAAATTTGGACTTTTGGTCATAAGATGAACTTGATACATTATAGGTCTTATTTTGTACCACATTTGAACTTTTTTACACCAATGTATGATCATAATGAAGCTTACCACATTTGGACCAACACAAAATTCCATGAAATGCCTCATTTTCAAATTTCATTCCGTAAAAGTTTTCACTTCAAACTTGAGATATGGATCAAATGCAAGGCCCAAATAAATTCAAGTCAATTGTGCACTTCACACACTTCCAACTGCTGAGCTCATGTGGTGTGAAAAGGGCAAAACCCATGTGTATGTGAAACTTGATATTTTTGGCCATTTTTTGAAATCACTTAAAAGAAGAAGCATGGGCCTGCATGGTGATCAAAAACCCATCATATAAAAACATTCTAGGTTGCCCTAATGCTCAGAAGTGAGAATTGTAGCTGGAGAGAGCAGAGAGAATTTTAAATTTTCCAAAAACTTTCCATTTTTGAATCTGAGTTTTCTTTCAAAATTAACTTCAATTGAGGCTTGCATCTTATTTCTGGGAGCAATTGGAGTGTGTTTGAAGCAAGAAAGCAGAGGTTGCACGCATATGAAGAACCAACAGAGTAGCTCCGTTCAGTAAGCTTCTCTTCCTTTTTTCTCTTATGCTAGGCACATATCTAAGCTCATACTGGTTGCATCTGAAGACCTATGATCCATAGGCAATGTTTACATCATTATTGTTCTTGTTTGATCACATTTTCAGATGACATGTTCAAACTTTAATTCATTGATTCTCTCTGATTTGGAACTTATTTAATGTTTGGATTATGGATTTGAAACCCTTGTTACAAGATCTTTCGAATGGTACCAATTTTATGCATGTTTGTTGAGAAATGTGAACTGAGCTCCGACGACGTGATCGAAGAAGATGACCGGAGCCCTAGCTCCGGCGTCTGGTTCACTCTCAGGTCATTGCTGAGTTGGCCTTGGTTGAAATTTTGACTTGCATGCGTGTTGGTGTGTGTTTTGTTTGACCATGAGCATGTGGCACGCTGACTCCACATCAGATTAATGAAACAGTGCGTTTCATTAATCTGGCTCAGCTTTGGTCTTTGGGCTTTACAATTTTGCTATGCACACCCCCCACTCAGACGGCCCATTTTCATTTTGCCTTGCGTGCAGTTCATCATGGAATTGTTGTTTCACCCCCTGCTTGGTTATTTCATTTTATTTTTATTTTTTCTTTCTGTTTTCATATTTAATTATTAAAAATACCTCCAATGACCCAAAAATTCCCCAAAAATATTTTTATCTTATTTCAAGACTATATTTAATTTTCAATAATTTTTTATTCTGATTTTATTTTATTTTTGCATTTTATTTTAATTTTGTAAAGTGAAGTGTTTTTATTGTTGCCTTTGTTTGATCATGTGCATTTGAACTACCAATTCACATCACTTAAGAGTAAGGTTTCTTCTCCATTTAAAGGGTGGGTTGAGGTACCTTTGAGTATGATTTTGATTCATGTTTGATCAATTTAGGGTTGACTTTGGTTTGACTTTTCTTGACCCTCGATAAATACTAAAAAAGGTGGAGCACCCTTGTTAATAAAATTATTTGGTAATGCCTAAGATTAAGTTTGGCTTTGAAACTTTGGATTCTGTTTTCCATTGGGCTTGGTTATCTTGTGCATTTTATTTGGAATTTATTGAGTCATCCTTCTATTTTTGGTGAACCTTGCAAGTCAAGCCACCTTTGATGTTGTTCATACAAGCTAGTTTGACCTAGTTTCTTTGGGAAATGATTCCTAATGATCCCATATGCACCCTATGAGTCTTGATACTCATTATTGACATGATTAAGGTGATGGTCTTTCATTTTTAGGTCATACATTTGTGTAACTTATTTCACAAGTTACTTTGAAGTTAAGCATTTCCACTTGTTTGTAAGTTTTGAATATGGTTTGGGACTTTGGTTCTTCCATTTGCCTTGACTTGTTTCTTGCTTAAGATTTGTTTTCCATCTTAATTTGAACCCTTTTATTTTGAGTTTCACTTCTGCCCTTTTGGTTTGGATCACCATTTGAGACAATTTGGCATTCATGTTCATGCTTTGAGTTTGTTTTGAATAATGGGTCAATCTTTTAGCACTTATTTGCTCTTTTCTTTTGCATGATCAATGTGTTTTGTTTGGTGGAGGTATTCCTTCATGTGCTTGCTGCCCAAGCCTCTTTCTCCCATCTACACTTTGATCATGATCTTTGATTGTGCATTATTGTTAATCTTTTGGTGCAAGTGATTGATGTATGAATGGTTGTAGAAGTTGTAACTTCTCCCATTTCATCTCACTTTTTATTTGACTTGTTCAAGTCATTTTGCCTTATCCATTTGTTTGTGTGGCATCATTTGAGTCTTGCATATCATGTTTACTTTGTCCTTGACTTGTTTAAGTCAATTTCTTCTCTTTCTTTCATTTCATCTGTGATTGAATTATCTGTTGTTTACTTGGTTCTTTTGCCATGATCCCTTAGGGTTCCTAGTCCTTCTATTTAAGATGGGAGTTGGAGAGACATTAGGTGTTCAATCCTTTGTATGATAATATTAGGATATATTCTTCCCCTCTTAATCCCAACATTAGGAGCATCTTGCATGACAACATTAAGGTTGATTAGTCTCCCCTTAGAGTTTGTGTCTTTCTCTTCTCATCTCCTAAACATATCAAAACACCTAATAAAGGATAATAAGTGTTGTACGTTACGAGCCTTAAGTACTTGAGGAATGATAGTTGGGGGGCCTCCTCTCAATCATTCTAGAGTGTTTAGCATATTCCCTTTGGGCGATATGCAACGCATTCGCTCTCAAGTCATAGTCTTTAGTGCAACATGAGTTACAAACTTTACTCAATTTACTTCTTCATAAAAAACACAAAACAAAAACATCAAACCTTTTTATCCTTCGGGATTGTTTGGAAAGTCATTTTCAGAAAGAGTGTGTTAACTCTTGGCTCTACCACAAACTAGCATCGTCCCTAACTGCTAGAACCACTATTTAACCCTACTCAGTTAAAACACTTGAACTAATCTGTGGTCGTGTCATCCCGAACTACGTTTGCTCTGATTTCTCATACCAGATGAGGATACGTAGGCACAAGACGGTGATGTCTTGGCGAGTAACCTTCCCCCACCTTCACCCGTAATTTTCCGAACTATGTTGACACTGACTTTCCCATTGCACGAGGGAGTACGTAGACATAGAGTGGCGATGCTCTATCGAGTCTCTTTTCTTTTGTCCCTGTGAGCCAACCTTTGATAGATTAACACCCTTTTAGACTAGACAACAAGCGTGGATCCCGTTGAGTACAACGGATGTGAGGAGTGCTCATACCTTCCCCTTGCGTAACCGACTCCCGAACCCAAGACTTGGTTGCGATGACCTGTCTTCTCCCTTTTTCGTAGGTTTTCTATGATCGTTTCCTTTCCCACTCTATGGGATAAATAATGAACGGTGGCGACTCTTCTGTCCTTGCCAGCCCCTCTTCGCAGTGATGTGACAGACGGTTTTGCAAATTCCTCCTTTTGTTGTTGCAGTGTAGTGTGTACTGTTGGTGAAATCATGTTGCGCGGTTTATGTGTGAGAAAGCTATAGGAAATTTTGCACAACAATTTGTCGTATGCGCGAGGTTTTTTGGAAGGAATTATTGTTGGATACATCAAGTGGATGGTAATATCCTATGTGTTGTTGTGGTATTGTTTGGCTGGGTTGTATTGTGAATTGAATTGTTGTGATTATGGCTTGGGTTATTGGGAATTTTTGTCTTGTTGGTTTAAATGATGTAGGTGATGTTGCAGTGAGTCGAGTTGTGCTGCGTATGGTTGTTTCATGGGCCATTTGGTGCACTGGAGGAGGATTGAAGACATAGTGTGTGACTGTATTGTCATGGCTTTTGGGTGATAGTACTAATCTTGGAGCTATGCACATGTGATGATTCAAAATATGATATGTGCCAATGACCATGTATGTGGACTGTGATGTTGGTGTGGCCATGGACCCTTTGTCTTTATTCACTTCAAAAATTTACTTTTAAATTTGGAATCTTGAATTTGGATGTTATGGACTTTGATTCTTGGTAATTCTTGTAATGGGCTTGAAATTAATATGGCTTTCTTTTTTGTAGATTTTTTTATTATCTTGCACCTCCATTTTTCCTTTGAACCATGGTTATCCATCATGACAATTGGAAAAAGAATTTACGTGATCCTCAAAACTAGTAAAACATCTCTCACCCTTATTAAATTCTTCCCAAAAAATATACCATAAAACAATCTGAGAAATAACACACGCCAATTTTGGGTTTAAAATGAATTAACACTTCAAATCACAAATGCGTCTTGTACTCATCATGAAGACTGAATTTGAGTTAAACATCTGAATCAATAAATTCATTTAAACCTAGTCTCCTGAACATTGACAAATCAATTCTTTACCCATGAACTAAATGAGTAACAACATGCCTTGAAATCTGAAGGTAGTGACTTGATGTGTGAATTGCACCAACACCTAACTGGAAAGGAACTAAACCTTGATCTTGAAACAAAATTTTGCACGACTGAGATTAAGTCAAAACCATTGAACTATACTCATCACTTTCCTAAATCATCTTGCATAACCTTGAACAACATGTATATTTTTTGGGATTTCTGAATAACAATTAGTGGGTAGATGTACAGATGAAAAATATATACAGGTAGGACAAATTTGGGGTACGACACATTGTTATCCTATTATGTTGCTATTGCTATGTTGTTGGGTGGGTTATTCCATGAGAGATAAGCCCAATACCCAAGATTGAGTATACACATAAGATTAGTATGGAGAATAATGTGGACTTGTGTGGCGTCTTGACACGCAAGAGTTTGCATGAAATCAACGTCCACATAAGGTTTTCTTTGGAGACATCCTATCATGTGCATCTTGGGTAGTTGAGGGGGTGTTGAATTAGAAAGATAACAACTCTGGAGACAGTTCATTGGGGATTCAGTTGAGGCCTCCTTAATTGACCATAATGCCAAACCAGAAATGGTGAACTTATCATCGTTTCTCAACCTGAGATTCAGTGATATTGACGACCTGCATAGGATGCCATACCATCCAAGACTAGAACCCACATGTGAAAGGGATGCGTTTTGCAAGAAACTTTGACCTTCAACCAACCCGGTTTTCTGGTTTTCTTGTCAAAGCAGACATTTGATCTTGGGTATTCTGGTTTTTTGTCACCTCAGTGTTCTAGATTTCTAGGTTTTCTTATTAGAGCAGAGCTCTGGTTATATTCAATCAATATCACAACAACAATCTTGAGCATTGGATACCTTGATCCCCCTGTCTGCATTTGCATAATCATCCGGCATCTTAACATTTCATGTTTATGTGTTTTCAGGTTCTCGTCTCTCCTTTGATTCTGGTTATCTATTTTTCTATAGAGATGGAGGCTGAGAGAAAGAAAATCATTATATACAAGTTTCCATTACCGGAGTTGGGACTTTTATTTGGTCTGATTGATATGGCTAATCCCGATGTTCTTAAGGACTTCAGAAGGGATTATGGGAGAATTTTGAGTTTTGTCCGTAAGGTCACAAGCTATGAGCAAGGAGCCATTCATGCTTTATTACAGTTTTATGCCCCTCCACTACGCTGTTTCACTTTCCCAGATTATGTGTTGGTTCCTACTTTAGAAGAGTTTGCTTTTATTTTGGGAGTTCTAGTCCAAGATGAAGTGTCATTCATTCATTCAAAGGAAGAACCTAATCTCGATAAGTTTGCCAACGCTCTTTATCTGAGCAATTCTGGTTGATAAGTAGTCAGCAGAAATGGAATTTCTGGCTTTACCCTATCTTTCTTGGCGGGTAAAGCCCAAAAATTTGCCAAAGAGGGTTATTGGGTGGTTTTTAGCACATTATGACTCTATGTATCTATGGCATTGTATTATTTCACAATATACCAGACTTCGTTGATATGGACGTCTTTCGTATCTTTGTTTCCAAGAATCCTGTACCCTCTCTCCTAGGAGACTTATACCATTCAGTGCACTAAAAGAATGAGAAGAGGAGAGGAAAAATTGTTTCTTGTTGTACACCGCTTTTCTACAAGTGGTTTATAGATCACCTCCCTCGTTCTGGAACTTTTGTTGGTTCAAGGAATACATCTGAATGGTCTAAGAGACTCATGGGTTTGATAGCCAAAGATATTGTCTGTTTTAACCGAGATCTGCTTGGTAAAGAGATTATCTTCAGTTGTGGTAGCTTTCCCAATGTACCTTTGATGGGGAGAAAAGGGGGAATTAACTATAACCCTTCTCTCGCTATCAGACAAAGGATGAAGAAGTGCAGGAATCTCTGTACTTTACTGGTGTAGCTAACCCTGACATTCTGGCAAGAGTTATTGAAGCATGGGGAAAAGTTCATAAGAAGAGGAAGCTCTCCTTGGGTAAAGGTGATTGTAGAGCCTATGATCCTTACGTGGAGTAGATCCGGAAGAAGGTTGAGGAGATATTATTTCCTTTCCCTGTTGAGGAACCTTTGTATCCTTTGATAGTTGAGGAGCCTACGACAGTTGATATCCTGAGGTACAATAAGCTTTGGGAAGAGAAGGAAGAGTTGCGTAAAGAAAACGAAGAATTGAAAAAGGAGATCAGCCAACTGAGTATGACAAGAATGAAGTTTTCCATTTGGCTAAGGTGAAGACAGAAGCATTAACCAAGATAGAAAATGAGCTATCTGAGGAGATCCAGATGCGAGAGCGAGTTGGTCAGGATTTGAGGAGTACTGGTAGCATTCTGAAGCATAGAAAGAAAGATTTAGACAGAGCATATCTAGAGATATCCAAATTCAATGATAAGTGGAACGCTACAGTAACTACCAACAAAAACAGGGAAGATGAACTCCACAACCAGATTGACAAGTTGAAGACATAGATCAGTTCAAAGAAAGAGAAGTTTTGGCAGATTCATCTCACAGATGTACAAGTGAGCAGAAACTACGAGAAACTTTATCAGCTTTTGAAGAGCGCAAGATTAGGGAAAAATTGAAGAAGCCTAGACTTGAAGACGTCTTTGGTGATGATGCTTGGGAGGAAAATAGTTAGTGTTTCAATGATGTCATTCACAGAAGAGACTTCCTTATCTAAGAACTGATTGCAAGACTGGAGCATCCAGACACGAAGAAGTTTCTCGAGGAAGCCCAGACTTGGCATAAAGATCACAGTGGTTGAGGAGGAGTATCTTCAATAATGATATATCTCAATAGATTTTCCTTTCTTGTATTTGATCATCACCAAGCTTATTGCGTGAGATCACTAGCACTCGTATTCAATTGTATTTCCTATCTGTGGATTGTGTATGGTGGCTTATTGTTCTCATTTTATTTATGAGTAAGACTTTTGATTCTTCCATCTATCTCTATCACTCTGTAATTTGTGAAACTAGAATCAAGGGGGAGATCTCCCTGAAACACATAGACATGTTTACATTTTGCATTAGCATTTTTCATTTGCATAACAGGTGTTCTCGGTGGCTTTACTGTTATCTCTGCTTGGTTTTCTGTATTAGTTGACATGATTGCAGAATCAGGTTTTCATGGATACTCTACTCGGGAAAATCAGGAAAGGATTATGGATCAGGTTAAGAATAAGCTTCCAGAAGTTAGAGTGTGCATGACTCAATTCATGGAGTTGATGTAGAATGTGGCTAATGGACTGAAGCAGTTAAGGACTTTGGTCCAATCTCTGATAACACAGGTTGATGTAGACAGTGTTTTACATGGAGGAACTATTGTTATTCCTCCACCTGTTGTTGGAAATGTTCCACAAGGAAATGGTATTCCTACAGTTGCTAACCCTCCAGGCGGAGGTCCTCATGATGGAGTACAGATGGGTGGTGCTGGTGGTAGTGTTTGTGTAGTACATGGGGTTGTTGGACCTCAATGGGAGGAGGATAATCAGGATGATGTCTTTTCGATGAGAGATATGAACGTTGGTCTTCCGTCGGGGGCTGACAAAAGGTTCAAGCTAATTGAGGAAAAGATGAAAGCCTATGAGAGCCAAAATTCTTTGGGTCTTGATATGTCAGATCTTGGTCTAGTTCCAAGGGTCAGAATTCCCCCGAAGTTCAAGGTGCCATATTTTGACAAGTACAAAGGGACGACCTGTCCTATAGTACATATTCAGGCATATTATAGAAAGATGTCAGCATACTTTGATGACGAGAAGTTGTTAAAGCATTTTTTCCAAGATAGTTTGTCAGGACCGTCATTAGAATGGTATATGGGGTTAGAGAGAACCCACGTCAGAAGCTGGAGAGAATTAGAAGAGGCTTTTGTTCGCCATTATTAGTATAATAATGATTTGGCACCGAACAGGGTGCAATTACAAAATTTGTCGCAGAGAAATAATGAAGGTTTTAAAGAATATGCCCAGAGGTGGTGTGAGTTGGTAGCAAGAGTACAACCTCCAATGATGGAGTGGGAATTGATTGATATGTTTATGGCTATATTTCCTGGAACATACTATGAGAAGCTAGTTGGTTGTATGTCAGGAAGTTTTTTAGACTTAGTCATGGTAGGTGAAAGAGTGGAGAATGGTATCAAGATCGGAAAAATTCAAAGTGGATGAGGATCCTCATCGGGAGGAATGAAGAAACCATACACTGGAAACCCTAAGAAGCGGGAAGGAGACTCTAGTTATATCTCTTCTTATAGAGGTAAGGTCTGAGCGCAACCCCATTATCATCAGCAAGTTCCTACTGTAGCCATCCCGGCTGCACCACAGCAACAAGCCAACGCTCCTCGCCGTTACCAAGATAGAACTAGAATGGCTAACAGACAGTTCGAGACCCTGCCCATGTCGTACTCTCAACTATTACAACATTTTCTTCAATTGCAGCTTATTCAAAAGAGGGCCCTAGAACCTCTCACTTGTGCACCTCCTCCTGGTTATGGCGCTAATGCAAGATGTGAGTTCCACTCAGAAGCTCCTGGCCATCATATTGACAATTGCAAGGCATTCAAGCACAAGGTCCAAGATTTTCTTGATTCAAAGGCCATCAATTTTACCAACAAGGGCCCTAATGTGAACCAGAATCTAATGCCAAATCATGGCATTGCTAGAACAAATGTTGTAATAAAGGGGGGAGATTAAATTTGATAACTGATGTTGAGGAGTTGAAGACACCTTTATGTTTCGTGAAGGACAAGTTATTGGAAAGAGGAGTATTTCCAGGATGTTCTGTTGATTGTTCAGAGTGTGCATTGCAACCCGAGGGTTATAATTTTTTAAAGAATGGTATCTAGGAAATGATTAGTGATAGTTTTTTACGATTTGACAGAGTTGTTAAGGAGCATGTGGATCACAAGGTTAGTAATGATGGAAGAGAAATCGCCACGATTTTGATTCCTTACCGGGCCATAAATATTTCAGCGCCTGCTATGCCAGCACCGATAATCATTACTACACCTGGAGTTGTGTTGTATGAGAGAACCAAAGCCATCCCATGGAACTATGGGGCATAAGTGTTCTATAACGGGCAGAAGTATGAGTTGACCAGTTCGTCGTATGGTGGTTTTACTGTTGAAAACATAGTTGGTGCGAGAGGAATCACTCGTAGTGGAAGGGTATTCTCTCCACCTGAAGCTAGTACTGACAAGAATGATAAAGGGAGAGGTAAAGCAATGGTTGAAGAGGATGTGCAACAACAGGCTGGTAGTGATGCTTTTTCAAAAGATGCTGAGGAGTTTATGAGGCTAATTCGTAAGAGTGACAATAAGATTGTGGATCACTTAAATCAAACCCCATCCAAAATATATATTTTATCTTTGTTGTTATGTTTAGAGGCGCACCATAATGCCTTATTGAGGATCTTGAATCCAGCATATGTACCGCCAGAAATTTCAATTAACCAATTGGAAGGGGTAGTGGTGCATGTCACTGCTGGCAATGGTTTAGGTTTTATTAACCTAGATTTAACTCCTGCTAGGAGAAATCATAATCATACTTTACATATTTCCATGGAATGTAGAGGATCATTACTGGCACACGTCCTGGTTGATATAGGATCGTCACTCAATGTGCTACCCAAGAAGGCGTTAATGAAGCTGGACACTCAGGGGTTGATTTGTACACCAAGTGATTTGGTGGTGAGAGCGTTTGATGGCTCAAAGAGGTATGTGTTCGGAGAAATTACTATGTCAATTCAGGTAGGACTTGAAGTTTTTGACGCAACTTTCTACATAATGAATATCCAACCGGCATACAGCTGCTTGCTTGGCCGACCATGGATACACATTGCGGGAGCATTCACATCAACTTTGCATCAAAAGCTGAAATACATGATGGAAGGAAAGGCTGCTACGATGTTTGGGGAAGAAGATATAATGGTAAGTCAATTGTCATCGTTCAAGTATGTAGAGGTGGATGAGGAGATCCACGAGATGCTCTGTCAGGCCTTCGAAGCAGTACAAATCCAGGAGAAGCCTCCTGTCGAAGACAAAGACCCAGAGGTTTCAATGCCGTCTTTTAAAGAAGCTTGTGTTATTGTTGAGTCTGGAACTTCCCAGAGGTTGGGTCAAGTGCTTGATGTTCCTATTAAACAAGAAAAATTCCGTCTGGGGTATAAGCCCTCCAATCCTTCTCAAGACCCTCCAAGATACAAGGGACCTATTAGATTCACCAGTAGTGAAGTCATCTTTGACAGGATTCATGCCATAGGGGACGAAGAAGGTGATAGCGATTGCGACATGGATGCTTGGATCCGTCCTTGTATTCTTGGACATAAGCTGTTCAATTGGACCACCGAGGAAATCATTCAAGGTACCACCAAAGAGTAATTTTCTTTTTGTTTTTTATTATGTCTAGTCCTATGTTCTTCCCAAGATGTAGTGACTAATTCTGTAGGGCCCCTTTTTTATTTTCCAACATTATCATAAATAAAGGGCGTCTTTTTGCATTCAAATATTTTGATCCCTGTTTTTCCTTTTTTGTTTTATATTTTGATTAAACAAAAAAATGGCAATGTGTTTGTGTTTGTTTGCATTTTATAATGAACATAAAACATCAATCATGCAGGTCTTTCATCTCAGATACCATCAACTCTTATTCAGCTATACTTAAGTATGACTTTGATAATCCAATCTATCAAGCTGAAGAAGAGACTAATGAAGATTGTGACCTACCTGAGGAATTAACCAGACTTTTGAAGCAAGAGGAAAGGATCATTTTGCCTCATCAGAATGTTAGACGATGTCAATGATCTAGAATGGGGTTTAATAGATCACTTATTATAAACATAGTCGGGGCTTAAGATAAATTGGTTTTTAAAAGTTTTAAGCGGAAGCGGCCGAGGAACTATAATCGTATAAACGAACTGTTACCAAAAAGATCAGATATACACTACGCCTATATGGATACCGATAAAGACGAGAAATTGAATCAATAGTTTGAACACAAATCAATAAGATTTTGTTCGCTTAAAGTTGGTCAATTTCCAATGCTTGTGGAATATAAACCAAATTGAAAAACAGCTCAAACGTTTGTATTTAAGTAATTAGTTGAACACTTGGTGTCCGAAGCACTCCAAGTAAAATTCACTGAGTAAACGTAGTGTTAAGCTTTTCTGATTACAATCAAACGGATTGTAATGAGGTTTCCAAAAATGTTTCAGCACTACTATAAACAGGAATTTTAGTCAACCAATTTGTTTGCACACAAACTTAAAATTCAGCAATGAAAATAGTAAAAATAGAGAACACCAATTTGTTGAGGCAGTCCCCCCGTCGTCCTCGCTCGGGGTACGTCTGCACTCAATCCTAAAAATAGAATTGAGACCTATATATATAACTTGTTGCAAATTGTTTTTACAATAAAAGCAATAGAAATCAAACACTCAATCCTAATCGTTGATTCTGAGCCTATGCCTTCTCTTCCCTTGATTCAAGATGAATCAAGTCCTTCGAATGTGATGAGTAAACCTCCGATTATGGCACCACCTTTGAACAACCCTTTGGTCTTCAAAACTTGCTCGAATGATTTCAAACACCCACAATTCGAACCCAAACCTTCCTTCTATAATCCTCCGGTTAACGCTACTAAATTGGCAGAACCTCTCGTTCTTCAATTACCTTCGCTCGGCTAAATCTATGAAGGAACGATTTATTAAAAACTCCCAAATCCAAGATTCATGGAGGACAAAACCCTAAAGGTTTTATTCATGAAAAACCCACTGATTTCTCAACCCAAACCCGATACACTGATCCTATGTTTGGACGCTATCACCTCAATGATGCAGAATGCACAACAAAAATGATTATGTGTATTTGTTGAGAAAATGCAAGAAAGAAGATGAAGATGATGAGAACCAAATCAATGTATATTTTCACTTTTCTTGTTATTTTGTGAAGAATGAGCTAACTCAATATATATACAAAGCTATGACCAAATAACCAAAATAACAGACACTTTGAATGATAAACATAATAGAAAAATAATGAGAAACGAGCGAACGATCAAACTAAAATTATGAAGAAAAATTATGAAGAAAAATGCTCTTTGCATCGACCGGAACAGGTCCATGCATCGACGCAAAGCAACTCAATTTTGACAAATATAAATGCATACAGTATGAGTCAACCAGAGGGTTGACCCGAGTTATCCTGAGAGAAAATCACAAAAATTTACTTCTACATGAGTCGACCTAAGCAAGCTTTGAGTCGACTCAAAGACTCAGAACTTGCAAAAATGTTGATTTTGATTTGTTTAGCTATTTCTAAGTGCTCCTAATGCATATCTAACTCAACCAATATGATTAAACTCACATAGAACACATATAATGCTTTTTCTATATGATCTAACACACATTTTTTAGAAATGCTTGACACTAGAAAAATAACATATGCATATATGACTCGATGATACCTTCCAAAGTACAAGTTTCGAACTATATATGTTTTGACATCATTAAAACAAGTATAACCAATTATTGAGACACGTTGCCCTCACATACTCCCCCTTTTTGATGATGGCAAAACAATAGCAAAACAATTAAGCATAATGTGTAGTATCATCCTCCCCCTTACTTTATGTATTTATCTAGAAACAATCTGAATGTTTGATCAGTCTTGTAAAGTGATTTGTTGTTTATTCTTGGTCTCTTCTCCCCCTTTGACAACATCAAAAATAAAGAAGAAATAGGTCAATGAAAGACATAGTATATTGAGATAAGCATATTCACCGAATTTGCAACAGGATAGCATTAACAAACATTCACATATAATGAAGTTAATGAAAACATATAAAAGGATAAATAGAGAACACAACAAATGACCAAAAGAAGTAAGTTCCATTACAAATATTAAATTTTAACATATCTTCATGTCTTAGTAATTCAAACAAACATAATAGGAAATGAACATTAGAGTGCAACAAATAATATATGAAATGACATGCACAATAATACACAAAGACTCCTCATCTATCCACTCCATAAGTTCTAGGATAGCTCGATTAAGAATGATGAAGATAGTAGTAAGAGCACAATTTTAACCTGCAGCAGATTCAACCATGCTATCAAAACAACCCATCACTGTTGTGGTGAATGTGTTGAAGTTATTTGTGTGAGCCTGAAGTTGGTTCTACAGATTTGTGAACCGCTCATCCTGTGCAGTGACAAAGTTATGTTGTTCGAGCTGCATGCTCCTCATCATTTTGAGGAGTTCTTCATTATTCTGTTGGGGACGCAGAGGAGATGGAGGCATGTAATTCCAATCAGGTGTCTCTTGATAATCCCAATTCGTTGTCTGTGGCATGTAATTTGAACCAATTGTGGTCCAACCCTTGTGTTTCCAGGCACGCCATCCTTGGTTTCCATATGAGTCCAAAGGGGGTGATTGATCTAGCCAAACACTATTATCATATTCATCAGCATCCATTTAATTTCCACCCTCTTCTCATTCTCCTTCTTCTTTGTTTTCTTCACTCTCATCAAATTCCTGCAGACGAGAACTGGTTGCCTTAACAATAAAATTGTAGCGCGTCTCGTGAGGATCCTAAATATAACCCATCATAGTTAGATTCTTTTGACAAAAATATTGGTCGACTGCCAAGGTTTTGTATGGGATACCGGGTATGACTACTTCAGCATAATTGAGGATAGATTGGATGAAGGAACCATATGACAGTGCGGTCCCTTGACCAGAGTCTTTCAAAGAGTAGTGTCTACTCGCAATGTAGTGAGGCCAATTGATTTTGATCTTATTTTTTAAGATGTAAACCAAGTGAACATCTTCTTGGTCAATCCGAGAATAACCTCATTTCTTGGTTCGAAGAGTGTGAGATACAATCCATTACAAAATTCGGTCAACCGATTTCAACCTACCAGTTGTGATCGATTTTGGAAAAAGATCTCTAGCGACAATGTCGTCAGCATATGGTTTCTTTAGCATGGAGTTCAAGGCTTCCTTGAACTCATACCCATCCACGGTTCGAGTATTCGTGACCTTAATCAGTGCATCAACAGTTATAGGAGACATATTGAAGAGATCTTTCCAAATAGAGTCATTTACATAGACTTTATTATTTCCAATCTTAGTACTGAACTCAAAACCATCGAACTTTCCTTGAAGACCAGTGTATAAAATTCTAACCAAATCCTCATTATATTTTTTATCGCATTCCAAAAACTAGTTGAAATTCTGAGCATCCAGAAGTTCAAGAACTTCTTGGATATGTATTTTTTAGCAGCTTTTCGATAATAAACAATTTGTTCGACAATTGATCGCTTGCTCATATTTTTATCATAAAGTTTAGTATATTCAGGAGGTAATAAAGAGAGAGCATTTACCGGTAGAGCAACCCTTGTAATGCCAGCTTGAGCGGATGGAGCTCTGGTTGTTCTCTTGCTTGTGACTCTTCATGTAGCCATGAGAGAATTTCTTGAGGAAGATGAATAGTAAACAGAGTTTTCGGTGTTAAAGAGAAACTCACTAGACTTCTTGAACATATGATGAAATTAGGTTTTGATAGGGATTTTGGGAAGAGAAGATATAGAGATTAGCTTTGTGTAGATGCAAAGTACCAATGTTAATGCTAATGATGATGTTTGAATACATAGAAGGAATGAAAGCATTAAATGGGTCAAAGAATTTTGAATGTTTCATCAAGAACAAGGATTTTTCAAAAAAATCGAGCGAAGTGTCGACCTATACAGTCTTTGTGTCGATGCATACTGAGAAAATATAGACAATGAAAAATGTTCAAAACTTGAGTCGACCTAAGGGTTGACCTGAGCATACCCACTTCTAAATCATGAAAATTTGTCATTTTATGAGTTGACCGGTGTCTTGTTTAGGTCGACTCAACCAGTAAGAATTAGCACATATTATCATTTTGAGTCATACATGCATCAAAAAGAGATAAATAGATAGCCTACACAAACATTCAAAAGGATAAAACATGCTCAACCATGCAATAAACATCAATATTAACACATAGCTTGGTACACCAACTCACACATATGAAGTGATCAAGAAAATTTGATAGAGAGGAACGATATTACCTCAACCGCGATCAATGATAGATGCCCTCACATATGGCTTAGTTACTTCTTCATTTTGTTAGATAAAGACATAGAAAAACACATATCTAGAAAGCATGCAATAATAAACTCCTAAACACGATCTGAGATGTCGAGAACGCCTAGTTCCCTACAGATGTGAATGAAAAGCTTTGTAGCGAGTGGTTTTGTAAAAATATCCACAAGTTAATTTTTGGTATCAACGTGTTCAAATACCACATCACCCTTCTCCACATGATCCCTAAGGAAATGATGACGTATTTTGATATGCTTGGTGCATGAATGTAATACGCGGTTCTTTGTTAGATTAATGGCGCTTGTATTATCACATAAAATAGGAATACACTCAATTTTTACATCGAAGTCGAGCAATTGTTGCTTAAGCCATAAGACTTGAGCGTAACAACTACCGGCCGCAACGTGTTCCGCTTCGGTTGTTGACAAAGCAGCGGAAACTTGCTTTTTGTTATGCCAAATCACTAAAGAATTTGAAAAGAGGTGACAAGTTCCACTTGTGCTTTTCCTATTCGATTTGCAACCGGCAAAGTCGGAATCAGAATAGCCAACCAAGGAACAATCACTACCCTTGGAATACCAGAGCCCATACTTTGGATTACCAGAGAGGTATCTAAGTATGCGTTTTACAACTTTCAAATGAGATTCCTTAGGACATGAGTGATACCTCGCATACATGCAAACACTAAACATTATGTTGGGTCGAGATGCGGTAAGATAGAGGAGAGAGCCGATCATACCTCTATATTTCTTCACCTCCACATCCTTACCATTTTTATCTCAATTAAAGTTTGCACACGTCGGCATCGGAGTGTCAATTGCCTTGGAGTTTGCCATGTCAAAATGATTGAGAAGCTTAAGGCAATACTTTGTCTGGCTCATAAGTGTACCCTCTTCGAGTTGCTTGATTTGCAATCCGAGGAAATAATTGAGCTCCCCTGCCATGCTCATCTAGAACTCTCCCTACATTAATCTAGAAAACTCCTTGACGATATTCATGTTAGTTGATCCGAAAATGATATCATCAATATAAATTTGTACCAAAATTAAGTGTTTTCCTTAACATTTAATGAAGAGAGTTGTGTCAACCTTTCTTCTTGAATACGCTTGATCAAGTAGAAATTTTCTAAGACGGTCATACCAAGCCGTAGGGGCTTGTTTTATTTCGTACAAAGCTCGTTTTAGCTTGTAGACATGATCAGGATACTCATGGGATTCAAACTCAGGAGGTTGGGCTACATAAACCTCTTCGTTGATATATCATTGAAGAAAGCACTTTTTACATCCATTTGAAATAATTTGAAATTTTTTGCACATGCGTAAGCAAGCAAAAGGCGTATAGCCTCGAGTTGGGCAACCAACCCATAAGTTTCATCATAGTCGATTCCCTCCTCTTGGGTATACCCTTGCGCAACTAAGTGCGCCTTGTTATGTGTTATAACTCCATTTTAGTCCAGTTTGTTCCTAAACACCCATCGGGTGCCAATTACTCGATGGCCTCGTGGAGGAGGGACAAGATCCCAAACCTCATTTCTTTTAAACTAATTCAATTCCTCTTGCATTGATAAGAACCAATGTTCATCGCGTAATGCCTCTTTAGGGTTTTTAGGCTCAATCGGAGAGACGAAATCAAAGTGATAACATAAGTTACTTAGCTTAGATCTTATGGCCAATCCATTTGAAATATCACCGAGAATGTTGTCGATAGGATGGTCTTTAGAAGACTTCCAAGTTGGAGGAAGCCCATTGGTGTTATTCGGATGATCCTCCTCAATCTCCTCATGATGGTGATATTTTTCCTCCTCAACTTTCACTGATTCAGGTTGATTTATTCTTTTCTCAGTGTCTTTGAGTATGTCTTCAGAACATACACCTCCACTATGAAACGAAATACCTTTTCCGACACTTTTCGGATAAGTTTCATCAAAAGTGATATGAACATATTCTTCAACAATATGTAACCTTTTATTATATATCCTATATGTTTTACTTGACTGAGAGTATCCAAGAAAGACACCTTCATCTGCCTTGGAGTCAAATTTACCAAGACTCTCCTTACCATTGTTCAACACAAAACACTTACAACCGAAAACATGAAGGTGGGACACATTGGGCTTCCTCCCTTTCAAAAGTTCATACAGAGTTTTGTTAAGAATAGGACGAATAAGCACCTTATTCAAAACATAACAAGCCGTACTAATGACATCGGCCCAAAAATATTTAGGAAGGCCACTTTCATTGATCATAGTTCTTCCTAACTCTTCAGAAATTTGATTTTTACGTTCCACGACCCTGTTTTGTTAAGGGGTACGCAGAGCATAAAAATTATGACCAATTCCATGCCTACCATAATATTCTTCAAAGAGATGATTTTCAAACTCACCTCCATGATCACTTCTAATTGATATAATGTTTGTGTTCAACATGTTTTGAGAAACTTTGGCAAAATTTTCAAAGGCGGAAAAAGTATCGTTCTTGCTAGCCAAGAAGATAGTCCAACAAAACCTAGAGAAATCACCGACTATAAAAAACCATAGTAGTTACCAACTAGACTCTTAATTCTAGATGGTCCAAAGAGGTCCATATGAAGAAGTTCAAGAAGTCTTATAGTTGAAACAATGTTTTAGATTTAAACGAGATCCTTGTTTGCTTCCCCATTTGGCACGCATCACATAAGTGATCCTTTGAAAACTTGATTTTGGGTAAGCCAATCACTAGGTACTTGGAAACTATCTTATTTAGCAAGTCAAAATTGACATGCACCAAACGTCTATGCCACAACCATGAGTCTTCACTCATAGTGACGAGACATTTGTCATTACTCAATGATACTTCACTCAAATCCAGCATATACACATTATTTACCCTCAAACCATTAAACACATCCCCATTTTTATCATTATTTTCAATCATGCAATAATCCTTTGAAAAAGATACTTTTTATCCCTTATCACATAATTGACTAATGCTTATGAGGTTGTGTTTAAGACCCTTAAATAGCAATAGATCAGAGATAGTAGTAGACAAGGGATTACCTACACTACCTTTTCCAAGTATTGTTGCCTTGTTGTTGTCTCCATAGGTTACAAATCCCTTCTTCTTTGCCACAAAGTCAATGATGAGAGATATGTCTCATGTCATATGTCTTGAGCATCCACTATCGAGAACCCATCTTCTCTCCATAGGCTCAAGACTGTGTACCTATAAAACCAATCAACGAAAATAGGTACCCAATTGTTTATTAGGTCCTTGGTTGTGAGTGAAATCTTGGTTGCATTTAGGAAACTATTGATAATCCCCTTTAGAAACTAAAAATCTCCTAAAGCAACATTTAGCAATGGTATGACCCCTTTTGCAACAATACAAGCAAGTGAGGTTAACCTTTTTTATCACTTTTGTTACCTTGATTTTTAATCACATATGTATATTTTTGCTATGGATTAATCATGATTTTTCTAAAGTATGATCTATTAATAGCAAAAGTGATCTTTGGTTCTAGAGCCTTGTCAAGTTTGGCTTTAAAAGTTCTAACATCTTTTTTCCAAATATGACAAGTATCACACCTAAAATTTAACCATCTACTTCTTTCTTTCTCAACATCTATCTTTGTTACTTCCACCATGGATGCCTTGAGAGCCTCCAATTCCCTTTTGGAATCAGAGATCTTTTTCTCCAAGTGATTAAAAATTTGTTTTTTTGAGGCCATCCGTTTAAAGGCTTCCTTAGCCTCATGGTGTAAGGTGTCAAAGGCATGTTGTTACTCAGAATGAGACAATTTATTAGAGTTTTCGTATTTAGCATGTCATGCTTTTTTTTATTTTTCTTCTTTTGATGAGAGGAGAGACAAAAGTTGACGGACTCTTCTTCGTCACTTGAACTATCATCCATGGATGACTCACTATCACTTTCCCAAGCGATGTAAGCTCTTCTAGGCTTAAATTGTTTCTTTTGTGAGCAATTACTTTCCTTTCCTTTGTCCTTCTTCATCAATGGAAAATCCGGCTTATAGTGCCCGGCTTTTCCACAATTAAAGCACGACCCTCTTCCTTTACTCCCCTTATTGCCTTCATTCTTGGAAGACCTTGTTTGTCTTCTAAAATTGACAAGATTCTTTTTGGAATGTTGGATACCATTCTTCTTTACATAGCAATTGTATCGCTTCACAAATAGCCTCATATCCTCATTCGTTTCTTCATCATCGTGATCACTCGAGTTGTAATCACTTAGCTCTTTTGCAGAAGACTTTGAACAAGAAGCTTTTAGAGCTATAGACTCTTTTTTTTCCGTAGTTTTGGTCTTTTCTTTCTTTTCCTTTTTTTCAAATTTCTTAAGACTAAGAAGTACTTGTTAGAACACATATTGGTTCTTAGTTATATCTCTATGTTTTGATGATAACACTTATGAAATTTTGTATTAAGAAATTATATACTCTAAATTTGTTCAAGTATTTTTGCTGCAGATATTAAATTGAATATTCCTCTGAAAGCAAAAATGGATCTGAACGTTGAACTACGCAAGGCTCTGAAGCGTCAGAAGTATCCTATTAGAAGACTCTGAGCGCTGCTTACAAAAGACTCTGAGCGCTGCCTACAGAAGGATCTGAAGCAGAAGCTACAGAAGCATCTGAAGCGTAAACTAAAGATTTTGTATGAAGATTTCAAGCATTGTTTTTCAGAAGACTCTGATAGTACTGTTCGCTGCAAGTACTGAGGATCTGATCTCCAAACTCTACTATGATTATTACTCACACTGAAGCACACTTGCTGCAACACTCTGATACAGCAAACTCTGAAGACATCAAGACTCTGATCACTCAAGGCTCTGATGTTGATTGCTGCAAGATAGAAACTTGTTGAAGAAGATTATTCAAAGTTATATCCATTGGTTATGCCAAATGAATATTTCCTCTTTCATGCTAGACACAAGAACTCAGGCAAAAAGGATTTCTCTGAACGTTCTACTTCTAGGAAAGGTTAAGTGATGTGAAGACAAAAGGCTACATCTACTTTGCAGTACATAGTCTTCAAGCTTGAAACGTCTTGGACTTCTATGTCTATAAAAGCAAGCCTTCAACAACTTTCTTTAGTTGACGAATACATTGACGAAAATTGAATAATTCATTGAAAACTCTCTCTAAGCTCCCATACAAATTATTATTCTTTGCTAAATAGTTTTCATAAGTTCTTAAACTTAAGTGTAAATCATAGTTGTGATATAGCTTACTTAGAAGCATTTCAAACACTTGTTTAGTTTACATTTAATTGTAAAAGTTCCTTGCGAAGACCAAGTTGTGGTCAATAGTTCTTGAGAAGACTAAGACAGTTGTTCTTAGTGGTTGATATTGTAATCAGTTTGATTATAGTGGATTAAGTCCTTATGGAGAAAGGCAAATCGCTATTGATAGGGTGGATTGGAGTAGTTGAGTTCAACGAACCAGGATAAAAATCTATGTGTCTTTATTGCCATAATATTTTCAAAATCCTTATTCAACCCCCTTCTAAGTATTTTCTCACCTTCAGTTGGCATCAGAGCTCTGGTTCTATGTGTGCTATCACTTCACCGTGAACAGAAAAGATCCAGTGAGAAAACTCTTGATATTTCTTGGTTGATATTATGGCTGAAGCTTCAACATCAAACAGCAACAACAGATATGAAGAAAGGGATAGAATCAGTACAAAACCCCCTATGTTTGATGGGGAGAAGTTTGACTATTGGAAGGACAAAATACAGAGTTTCTTCCTTGGTTATGATGCTGATCTTTGGGACTTAGTCATTGATGGTTATGTTCATCCTACTGATGGGGATGGCAAGAAAATTGATAGAAAATTTATGACTGAAGCTCAAAAGAAGGAGTTCAGAAATCATCACAAAGCAAGAACAATCTTATTAAATGTTATATCTCATACTGAGTATGAGAAGATTACCAACAGAGAAACAACATTTGATTTGTTTGAGTCTTTGAAGATGACTCATGAAGGGAACTCACAAGTTAAAAAGACCAAGGGTCTGGCGCTGATCCAGAAATATGAAGCCTTTAAAATGGAAGAATCTGAAAATATAGAAACTATGTTCTCTAGATTCCAGATCCTCACAGCTGGATTAAAAGTGTTGGACAAAGGCTATTCAACTACTGATCATGTGAAGAAGATCATCAGAAGCTTGCCCATCAGATGGAGACCAATGGTCACTGCTCTGAAGCTAGCTAAGGATCTGAACAAGATCACATTGGAGGAGCTAATCAGCTCTCTGAGGAGCCATGAGATTGAACTTGAAGAAGACGAGTCTCAAAAGAAAGGTAAGTCAATTGCTTTAAAGTCTAACAAATCTGTTAAAGCATTGCAGGTGTTAGAAGAAAGTTCTGAAGAGTCTTCTTCTGAAGAAGAAGATGAACTGTCCTTGCTGTCCAGAAGGATCAACAAACTTTGGAAGCACAAACAGAGGAAGTTCAAGAACTTCAAGAAGCCAGATCAATGCAAAGAGTCCTCAGGACACAAAAGATCTAGAAAGAAGGAGGTTGTTTGCTACGAATGCAAGGAACCTGGTCATTACAAGAATGAATGCCCAAAGCTTCAGAAGGAGAAGCCGAGAAGGAAGCCTGAGCATAAAAAGAAAGTTCTGATGGCTACATGGGATGATTCAGATGCATCTGAATCTTCATCAGAGTCAGAAGAAGAATGCGCCAACATGGCACTGATGGCAGGCGTGGAAGATCAGGATGAAGGAACATCTGGATCTGAATCTGATTCTGAATCTGACTCAGAAGAGGTACTTTCTGATCTATCTAGGGAAGAACTTATTAAGGTTTTATCAGAAGTCCTGAATAACTATAACCAGATTAAGCTCAAATGCAAGAAGCTTAAATGCAATCTTGAATCTGAGAATAATCTATTAAAGTCAGAAGTTGCTGAGCTCAAAGAAAACAATTTGAAAATGAAAAACAATTTTGAAAAAGATCAACAAGACTCTGAATCTAAAACTAAGTCAAAATGTAAAAATATTTTAGAAGAATATGACTATAGTTTTCAGAAGTTTCTGGCTAAAAGCATAGAGAGAAGCAAGATGGCTTCAATGATCTACGGAGTTAGCAGAAACAACAGGAAAGGAATTGGATATGAATCTTCCTCTGGAAAGGATTTAAATCCAATGCCTGTTGATAAAATTATCATTAAGAAGACTCCTTTATATTCTCATTTTAAGTTTGGTCATCTAAATGATATTAAACACACACGTTCTGATCATAACGTTTCTGTGTTTAAACCAAAAGTTAGTCAGAACAAACCTGTTGTAAAAAGACAGAAGTTCAGACAAACTTTTAAGGCAACTAACCCAAAAGGACCCAAAAAGATCTGGGTACCTAAGGATAAGATAATACCTGTTGCAGATGTATTTAGCAGCAAAGTCAAGACGCCAGTCATGGTACCTGGACTCTGGCTGCTCACGTCACATGACGGGAGAAAGGTTTATGTTCCAAAGCCTGGAGCTTAAATCTAGAGGAGACGTCAAGTTTGGAGGGAATCAGAAGGGCAAGATTATTGGCTCTGGTACTATTAGCAATGATAGAGAAGTAATTCTCACAGACTCTGAAGGCTCAGAGGCAGAAAAGGTTCAAGTGAAAGAGTCAGAAGAAACGCCAGATGCAACTCCTTTGACTACTCAAATGAACAACTTGAATATTTCTGAAGAACTTAATGTTAGAGGATCATCTTCCAGAATCAAGGCCTCTCACCCAGAGGATGTGATCATTGGAAAGAAGGATGACCCTATAAGAACAAGATCCTACCTCAGATCATCTGAAGCGTCATTATTTGGTTTGGTGTCAGTTATTGAACCAACTTCTGTGGATGAAGCTCTACAAGACAATGACTGGATAATTGCCATGCAAGAAGAGCTCAACCAGTTCACAAGAAATGACGTTTGGGATTTGGTTCCAAGACCAAAAGGATTTAATATAATTGGAACTAAATGGGTCTTCAGAAACAAGTTGAATGAAAAAGGAGAAGTTGAAAGAAACAAAGCAAGGTTTGTTGCTCAAGGTTATAGCCAGCAAGAAGGAATTGATTACACAGAGACTTATGCACCTGTGGCCAGGTTAGAGTCTATTTGTTTACTCATTTTTTTTGCAGCACAAAATAACATCACTCTATATCAGATGGATGTTAAGAGTGCCTTCTTAAATGGGATTATAGAAGAGGAAGTGTATGTTCACCAACCTCCTGGTTTTGAAAGTGATAAATTTCCAGAACATGTTTTTAAACTTAAGAAATCTCTTTATGGTTTAAAACAAGCTCCCAGAGCTTGGTATGAAAGATTAAGCAATTTTCTTCTAGAGAAAATTTTTATCAGAGGCAAAGTGAACACAACTCTCTTCTGTAAAACATTTAAGAAAGATCTGTTAATTTGTTAAATAAATGTAGATGATATTATATTTGGATCTACCAATGTTATGTTGGGAAAGGAGTTTGCTCATTGTATGCAGGCTGAATTTGAGATGAGCATGATGGGAGAATTGAGATTCTTTCTGGGAATTCAAGTCAACCAGACTCCAGATTGCACTTACATTCATCATACCAAATATGTAAAAGAGCTTCTGAAGAAGTTCAACATGACTGATAGTAAGTTGGCCAAGACTCCAATGCATCCAACAAGCACTCTTGGTAAGGAAGAGGTAAGTAAGAAAGTAGATCAAAAAATCTACAGAGGTATGATTGGATCTTTTCTCTACTTAACAACTTTTAGACCTGACATTTTATTCAGTGTATGCTTGTGTGCTAGATTCCAATAAGATCCTAGAGAATCACACTTAACAGCTGTTAAGAGGATTCTAAGGTATCTGAAAGGTACTTCTAATGTGGGTTTGTGTTACAGAAAATCTGATGAATTTAAACTAGTTGGATTTTGTGATGCTGATTACGCTGGAGACAGAGTTGAAAGAAAAAGTACTTATGGAAGTTGTCAATCGCTGGGAAGAAATTTAATCTCCTGGTACAGCAAGAAACAACCTACAATTGCTCTATCCACTACAGAAGCAGAATATATTGTTGCTGCTGGATGTAGCACACAGATGCTCTGGATGAAAAGTCAGCTAGAAGACTATCAAATCTTTGAGAGTAATGTTTCTATATTCTGTGATAATACTTCTGCTATATGCTTATCTAAAAACCCAATTTTACACTCTAAGGCTAAGCATATAGAAATTAAACATCACTTCATCAGAGACTATGTTTAGAAGGGTATTATAAAATTAGACTTTGTTGATACAGATCATCAATGGGCTGATATTTTTATAAAACCCCTTGCTGAAGATAGGTTTAAGTTTATTCTGAAAAATATTGGTATGGAATTTTGTCCAGAATAATATTTATCAGAAGCAACTTTCTCAGATGCAAAGTGTTTAAACTCTGAAGTATTCCATCTGTCATTTACTTAATTTCTTGAATTATTATTTTTGTGTGTATCTGAACTAACCAATCTCAGAGGATCTGAACATTGGCTAACGTTTCATTTCTCAAGAGTTTTCAGAAGCACATGCAAGCAAACACGTGTCACTCTAGAATCTAAAAAGATGGAGTGCACAATACTGAAGAGACGTTTGAGGTAACATTTAAATAGTTGAAATTCTTGATTTCTCCTCAATTGTCAGAATCATAAATGTTTTGAAATGATTAATTTCTTTTCATTAATTACTATTAAATGTTAAATGAGAACGTGCTGAATGTGTGACTGTTTGTGTGCCCTAATTTTCTCTATAAATTCCACAAATCTCAACATTTCACACTTTTCACTCTCACAAACACGTTTATGCATTTCTGCTTGCTCTTTAGGCTTCATCTAAACCCTAAACCTTCATCATCTTCAACAATGGCTACTTTATCTTCAACCTTAGCTCAGTTCCAATCTTCTATGGCTGTTGTTTCTTCATCAAACATGGGTGTTGTCCCTTTTAAGGAACCTGAGTGAACTCTTTTAACACCAGTTGATAAGCTTGAAGTTTTATGTGAATCAATGGTAGAATTTGACTCCTTAGCTGATAATGGTTTTGATTTACGTCCTACCATTGATTCTCAAGGTTGGGTGAAGTACTTTGATAGATTGTTTGGACCAGTTTATCCACATTTACTGAAAGAATTCTGGATTCACGCATCTGCCTACCCAAAGTTCATAATCTCTTATGTTCTGGGAAAAGAGATTACTATCACTGAAGATCTGATCAGAAAACTTATTGGGTATGAAGAAACTGATGGAGTTTCTCATCTGCCAACTGGGTATGTTAAAATGGAAGAAGTTTATGCTGAAGTAATTTCATCTGGACAAGCTTCCAACAAGTTCAAGGATCTGAAACCTGAGTACAAGATCTGGGCCAAGATTTTTCTGGGCTGCATCAACCACAAAAAATCCACAAACTCTCTAGATTATGTTAACAATGAACAGATTTACTTCATGTACTGCTTGAGTCAGAGTACTATAGTGGATCTGCCACACATTCTTTTCATGCATCTGTGGAATCACATTAATGCATCCAGAGAATCTGTCAAGACTAAGGGTCAGAAGATCAGAACTTGGATACCTTTTGGAAGATTAATCTCAGACATTCTGACGGAGAATGGTCTGGTAGCTTCTCTGCATGAAGCTGGAGTGAAAGAAGAACTTGCTTCAATTGTTGGAAAACCTTTGAATGGGAAGAGTCTCCAAAGGCTGAGAGTTGTGGATGAACTCACAATTGCTCCTAAAAAGCTGAATATTGCTGAAGTCAGTCAGAAGAGGATGCCAATAAAAGACTTTCCTATTTTTGGTGCTGAGGAACCTAGAAACGCAATTCTCACATACATCCAGATGTGCAAGGCAATGGGACACCTGTAACTGCTGATATTCTACTACGTGCAAGAGAACCTGTCCCAGATGTTTATGAGGAGAATATGAAGAAGAGAAGACAGTTAGAGGTGGAAGAAACTGCAAGTCAGAAGAAGCAGAAAACTTCTGAAGAACCTCATAAGAAGAAGAAAAGAAAAGCTTCTGGAGAAGCTACTTCTGCACCTATCAAACGCATCAAGATAAGAGGTACTAAAAAATCCTTACCTTCTATTTCGGAAATTGCAATAGAATCATCACATTTAGTTCTGTTTCTGAACCCCCCCCCCCCCTTCTCAAACTCAAACCATTCCTGTACCATCTCAATCATCGGTACAACCACCTCCATCCTCAAAACAAACTGCATCTGACACAACATCATTACCATCATCTGAACCACTAACATCTGATCAACCTGCATAACCAAAAGTTTCTGAATCACAAATTCCAACTGATTCTGTTCCCATTAAACCAATATCTCCTACACCCCAGAATCCACTCAAACAAAATCTACACCACATCAATTATCTGACATTCCTCCATCAGAACCACAAACAACAAAATCAGCAGAACCAATACCAACACCACAAGAATCTACTCCAAAACAACCAGAACAACAACAAGAACCTCAACCAGAAATTCCTCAATCTAAAATTTCTAAACCAGAAACTATCCAATCCTTTGAACCTATTCTATCTGAACCCCTACAATCTGAACCTATTGTATCTGAACCACCAAAATCTATACCTTCTACTCCACAACCCAATCATCAACCAGAACAACCCAAACCTACTGAATCATACATATCTGATTATGAGGCTCTGGATGTCCAACCCCTCAAAACTTTGTTTGATGTATCTTCTACATCGTGTCCCTCTTCTACCTCATCTGATTCATCTGAATCTGATGTTCACCCAGAAGTTAGCTCACCCCCTCTCTCAGAGGATATGAACCAAAACAACCTGATACATCTATTTCATCTGATGCTATCATTCCTACACCCACTCCAGAACCTAAACCAAGATCATCAGCTTTTGTTCCATATTACTTTGATAAAACATGTATTATTCCAAGCATACGCAAACTTAAACCATTCTTTCATCTCATACCTGCTCAGAAGAAACCACCTTATCCTCGTCCTCTGTTCATCATCCCAAAATTTACCATACCACCCCCACCAGTTCAATCCAAACCATCCATTCTGGAAGCCTTTCTCAAACCTAAACCAAGGCTAAATGTTGATATTTTATTTGCTAATTTTATGAAAGAAATAAGGATGAGTTTAGACTCTGTGAAGAAGAGATGCCTTTCAACCATGAACTCAGATGAATCTGATGCTATTTGGAATAGCTTCATGTCCATATTCAACACTGTTGCTTCAAATCTGGAGAGTGTTTGCTTTGATGATGCGAAGATCAGATTTGCTAAGACTACCAGAACCATGTTATGGAACTTGAAAAGATCTCCAACTTTTCTTCTTGAAGATGCACCTTCAACTTCTGGAGTGTCTGCTACAGAAACTATTGAAGGATCTGCTTCTGAAGTATTTCTGGAAGAGAATCCTTTAGCTTTGATGATTATGGATAAATCATCTGCATCTGTGGCTCCAGACTCTGCAACTCCAATGGAAATTGACTCTGCTCCTACTCCTGCATCAGAATCTGCTCTGTCTACTTCTTCTGAAATTAAGAAAGAGAATCCAGACTTTGAAGATAAGATTGTTGTGCTGGAAGCTGGTCAATCTGAGATTAAGTCCTGGATGGCAAGACAAGATCAGAAGACTGAAAACATTGAGAAGTGGATGTCAAAGCAAGAAGAATCTTCTTCTGAGATCACTCACCTTCTGAAGATGCTTCTCTCCAAACAATCCTAGCTTTATGTTTTCTTTATCTGATGTTTGAGCACCTGTTTTGAATTCCTCATCTGTTGTTTTCGTATCTGAATATCTATTTGAATGAATGAATGAATCTAAATGTTTTCTCTATATGTGTGTATCTTTTCTCTCTGTTTCCTTTTATTTGTCTATAAAAGTTTTCTTTTTGATTATGACAAAAAGGGGGAGAAAATGAAATTCTGCCTGTTCAAATAAACTTTACCTGAATGGAATTCAGACATATCAAATTATAACTAACATGAATTTTTAGTATTTCAAAACAATAATGATAAATCTGACAAAATTCATTAAAGTAACTCTGAGATCCCCAGATCAAGTTTAAACAAATCAAGGCTCTGATTCTGAAATGTTCGTCAAAATCAAGCTCTAATTCTGAAATTTCAGGCTCTGATTCTAAAAAGAATACTCATGCAAAAAGGGAAGTTTCCATTCTTTCTAAGTATTCAATTCAGGGGGAGATTCATAATCTCAGGGGGAGTTATATTTATCTTTTTATTAAACAAAATTTCTTATGTTTTTGTCATCATAAAAAAGGGGGAGATTGTTAGAACACATATTGGTTCTTAGTTATATCTCAATGTTTTGATGATAACACTTATGAAATTTTGTATTAAGAAATTATATACTCTAAATTTGTTCAAGTATTTTTGCTGCAGATATTAAATTGAATATTTCTCTGAAAGCAAAAATGGATCTGAACGTTGAACTACGCAAGGCTCTGAAGCGTTAGAAGTATCCTATTAGAAGACTCAGAGCGCTGCCTACAAAAGACTCTGAGCGCTGCCTACAGAAGGATCTGAACGTTGAACTACGCAAGGCTCTGAAGCGTCAGAAGTATCCTATTAGAAGACTCTGAGCGCTGCCTACAGAAGACTCTGAGCTCTGTGATATAGCTTACTTAGAAGCATTTTAAACACTTGTTTAGTTTACATTTAATTGTAAACGTTCCTTGAGAAGACCAAGTTATGGTCAGTAGTTCTTGAGAAGACTAAGATAGCTGTTCTTAGTGGTTGATATTGTAATCAGTTTGATTATAGTGGATTAAGTCCTTGTGGAGAAAGGCAAATCACTCTTGATAGGGTGGACTGAAGTAGTTGAGTTCAACGAACCAGGATAAAAATCTTTGTGTCTTTATTGCCATAATATTTTCAAAATCCTTATTCAACCCCCCCTTCTAAGTATTTTCTCACCTTCAGTACTTGCTCATGTTCTTGGAGCTTTCCAAAAGAGTTGTAAGGTCCAAAGTCATAAGATCGTTTGCTTCCTATATGGTCGTGACCTTTGGTTGTCACTCCCTGGTAAGACATCTTAAAACTTTGTTAGTAGCAACATCATTGGAAATTGGTCTACCAAGTGAATTTAGTCTATTGATTAAGTGAGAAAATCTCTTTTACATGTCGGCAATGGTTTCCCTTTGATCCATGTGAAAGAGATCAAACTCTTGAGTCAAAGTGTTGATTCGAGCTAGTTTGACATCATTAGTTCCCTCATGGGCAACTTGCAATGAGTCCCACATGGCTTTAGAAGTCATACAATGTGAAACTATAATTTTCATCAACTCCCAAGGAGGAGATCGAAATATTTCTAGCCTTCCAATCGTAATTGTACTTTTCTCATCTTCATCATTCCATTGTGTTTTAGGCTTAGGCACAACAATGTTATTTTCATTGTTCATGGTGATTTCCATAGGACCGTTCAATATAACGTTCCATACCTTTCTATCAATGGAATTGATATACACGCGCATACAATCATTTCAGTAACTATAGTTCTCACCGTTAAAAACAAGTGCTCTATTGTTAGCCCATTTTGGTTCGTTTGCCATATTCTAAGAAGTTATATACGAAGCATAGAATGAACCGGGGCTCTTGATACCACTTGTTAGACGATACCAATGATCTAGAAGGGGGTTGAATAGATCACTTATTCTAAACAGAGTCGACGGTTAAGATAAATTGGTTTTTAAAAATTTTAAGCGGAAGTGGCCGAGGAACTACAATCGTCTAAACAAATTGTTACCAAAAAGATCAGATATACGCTACGCCTTTATGTAATACCGATAAAGACGAGAAATTGAATCAATAGTTTGAACCCAAAACAATAAGATTTTGTTCACTCATAGTTGGTCAATTTCCAATGCTTGTGGAATATAAACCAAATTGAAAAATAGCTCAAATGTTTGTATTTAAGCAATTAGTCGAACACTTAGTGTGCGAAGCACTCCAAGTAAAATTGACTGAGTAAACGTAGTGCTAAGCTTTTCTGATTACAATCAAACGCATTATAATGAGAATTCTAAAAATGTTTCAGCACTACCATAAACCATAATTTTAGTCAACCAGTTTGTTTGCACACAAACTTAAAATTCAGCAATGAAAATAATAAAAATAGAGAACACCAATTTGTTGAGGTAGTTCTCTCGTCGTCCTCGCTCGGGGTACGTCTGTCCTCAATTCTAAAAATAGAATTGAAACCTGTATATATAACCTATTGCAATTTTTTTTACAAGAGAAGCAATAGAAATCAAACACTCAATCTCAATCGTTGATTTTGAGCCTATGCCTTCTCTTCGCTTGATTCAAGATGAATCAAGTCCTTCAAATGAGATGAGTAAACCTCCAATTACGGCACCACCTTTGAACAACCCTTTGCTCTTCAAATCTTGTCCGGCTGATTTTAAACACCCATAATTCGAACCTGAACCTTCCTTCCACAATCCTCCGGTTAACGCTACTAAATTGACAGAACCTCCCGTTCTTCAATTACCTTCGCTTGGTTGAATCTGTGAAGGAACGATTTGTGTGAAACCCCCAAAATCCAAGATTCTTATAGGACAAAACCCTAAAGGTTTTATTCAAGAAAAACCCATTGATTTCTCAACCCAAACCCGATACATCGATCCTATGTTTGGGTGTTATCACCTCAATGATGCAGAATGCACAACAAAAATAATTATATGTATTTGTTGAGAAAATGCAAGAAAGAGGATGAAGATGATGAGAACCAAATCAGTGTATATTTTCACTTTTCTTGTTATTTTGTGAAGAATGAGCTAACTCAATATATATACAAAGCTATGACAAAATAACCAACATAACAAACACTTTGAATTATAAACATAACAGAAAAGTAATGAGAAACAAGCGAACGGTCGACCTAAAAATAGGGGGGGTCGACCTGAGCTCTCCCGAATTCAGAATTATGCAGAAAAATGCTCTTTGCATCAACCAGAACAGGTCCATGCATCGACGCAAAGAAACTCAATTTTGACAAATACAAATGCACACAGTATGAGTCGACTGGAGGGTCGACGCGAGCTCTCCTGATAGCAAATCATAAAAATTTACTTCTGCATGAGTCAACCTATGCAAGCTTTGAGTCGACTTAAAGACTCAGAACTTGCAAAAATGTTGATTTTGATATGTTTAGCTATTTCTAAGTGCTCCTTTGTATATCTAACTCACCCAATATGATCAAACTCACATAGAATACATATAGTGCTTTTTCTATATGAACTAACACACATTTTTGATAAATACTTGACACTAGAAAAATAACGGATGCATATGCGACTAGATGATACCGTCCTAAGTATACGTTTATAACTTTTGACATCATTAAAACAAGTATAACCAATTATTGAGACACATTGCCCTCATAAGGAGGATATTGAAGTCGACAATCTGGGCACCGAGGATGAAAAGAAAGGAGTTAGAATATGGGCTGCTTTGGAAGACGATGTCAAAGGAAGATTGGTCGAGATGCTCCGTGAGTATATGGATATCTTTGCTTGGTCTTACCAAGATATGTTCGAGTTGGATATAGATATAGTGGTATACCGGCTGCCTCTCTGAGAAGAATGCCCACTAGTGAAGCGAAAATTGAAAAGGACGAGGCCTAACATGGAAGTCAAGATTAAAGAAGAAGTTTAAAAGCAGTTGGACGTTGGTTTTCTTGCTATCACCAATTACCCTTTGTGGGTCGCTAACATTGTTCCTGTATCTAAGAAAGATGGAAAGGTCAAGATGTGTGTTGATTACATAGATCTGAATAGAGCGAGCCTGAAAGATGATTTCCCGCTCCCCCACATTAATGTGTTGGTTGATAACACTGCTCAATATTCTTTGTTTTCTTTCATGGATGGCTTCTCTGGGTATAACCAAATAAAAATGGCCCCAGAGGACATGGAGAAAACTACCTTCATTACACTGTAGCGGACTTTCTGCTACAAAGTGATGCCCTTTGGATTGAAAAATGTTGGGGTAACTTATCAGCGGACGATGGTGACTCTATTTCATGATATGATTCATCAAGAGATTGAGGTCTATGTTGATGACATGATTGCGAAGTCACAGACGGAGGAAGGACATTTGGTTAATCTTCTGAATCTGTTTGAAAGATTGAGAAAATTCAAGCTGAGGTTGAATCCTAATAAGTGCACCTTCGAGGTGAGATCTGGGAAGCTACTAAGTGTCATTGTCAGTGAGAAGGGTATTGAAGTAGATCCTGTAAAAATCAAAGCTATTCAAGAAATTCCTGAACCAAGGATGGAGAAAGAGGTTTGTGGTTTCCTAGGGAGATTGAACTATATTGTAAGGTTCATCTCTCATCTTACAGCCACTTGCGAGCCTATATTCAAATTGCTAAGGAAAGATCAGGCGGCTGTTTGGAATGAAAATTTCCAGAAGGCTTTTGAGAAGATAAAAGAGTATTTACAGGAGCCTCCAATACTAATGCCTCCAGTTACAGGGAGACCTCTAATTATGTATTTAAAGGTTCTTGAGAATTTAATGGGATGTGTGCTCAGTCAACATGATGAGACAGGTAGGAAAGAGCATGTTATTTACTACCTGAGTAAGAAATTCACTAATTGCGAGTCGAGGTACTCAATGCTAGAAAAAACATGTTGTGCACTTGCTTGACAGCTAAGTGCTTGAGGAAATACATGTTAAACCACACAACCCTGTTGATATCAGAGATATATCCAATCAAGTACGTTTTTGAGAAGCAAGCGCTCTCCGGAAGGATCTCCAGGTGGCAGATGGTTCTGACAGAATATGATACTCAATATGTTTCCCAAAAAGCCATTAAGGGAAGTGTCTTGTCAAAATATCTTGCTGAGCAGCCAATTAAGACTATCAGTCAATGAAGTTTATATTTCCAGATGAAAACATCATGTTTCGGAAGATGAAAGACTGTGATGAGCCTTTACCGGATGAGGGTCCTGAGATTGGATCTCAGTGGAAGTTGGTTTTCGACGGTGCTGTTAACTCATATGGCAACAAAATCGGGGCAATCATTACAACTCTTCACGATTCTCACATACTGTTCACTGCCCGGTTGATGTTTGTCTGCACTAATAATGAAGCAGAGTACGAAGCGTGCATTATGGATTTGGGATAGGCCATTAATCTAAGGATAAAAAAAATTGATGTATATGGCGATTCAACACTGGTTGTTAATCAAATCAAAGGAGAATGGGAAATTCGTCAGGCCAACTTAGTGCCATACAAGAACTATGCTAGAAGACTGTTGTCGTTCTTCGACAGATTTGAGTTTCATCATGTGCCTAGGGCTGAGAATCAGATGGCAGATGCCTTGGAAATGTTATCGTCAATGTATAAAGTGAATTTTTGGAATGAAGCTCCAGCAATCACCATCATGTGTCTTGATAGACATGCCTCCATGTTTGCAGTTAAAAACGCGTCAGATGGAAAGCCCTGGTATCTAGCCAAGACAATAAGACTCTGAGGAGGCTTTCAGGAAACATCTACTTAAACAAGGATGATGTGTTGTATAGAAGAAACTTCGACATGGTCTTGTTGCGTTGTGTTAATGAACACGAAGCAAACCTGTTGATGGAAGAAGTTCACGAGGGTTTTTTCGGTACTCATGCCGGTGGACATGAAATGACCATAAAATTATTAAGGGATGTGTATTATTGGATAACTGTCGTACCTCGAAAAATACGATCCTTGCAATGGACGCGGAAAAAACATTCGAACAGAGTCGCCACCGAACTTTATTCATTCCAAGGAAGGAATAGGAAAATATCGATAAAACCTTTAAAGAGATAAGAACTTGGTCATCGTAACCAATATTTTAGGTTCGGAAGTTGATTACGCAAAGGGAAGGTATTAGTACCCCTCACATCCGTTGTACTCAACGGGAACCTCTTGATTCGATTCGTGAGAGAAGTTAGATATGCTTGTTTGTTTATCTTCTAAGGAATTTCTTACTAAGGGGAAAATGGGTGATTTTAAGATAGGGTTCTCGCCAAGGATTGGGGCCCTTGTGCCTACGTATCTTTACTTGTAAGAAGTGGAAAATCAGAGCATTCGTAGTTCACGGGACTACGGGTATAGGATGGAATTATGGAATTGTGGGGAAATGTGCTCGCCAAGATCATTACAATCTTGTGCCTACGTATCTTACATTCGAAGAAGAATGAAGAATCAGAGCGGCCGTAGTTCGGCCAACTACGGTAAAAGGTCTCGATCGCACTAGGGCGAGAGAAAAGGTTTTGAATAACAGGTTTGTCTCAATTGCACTGGGGCAAGAGAAGGGGAAGTTAGTTGTTAGTGTGCTTGTCAAGGATAGAGATCCTCGTGCCTACGTATCTTCATTAGGGAATGAGGAATCAGAGCAGTCGTAGTTCGGCCTACTGCGGTAAAAGGTTTGTAAACGAACGAGTGTTTAGGTTGCATTCTAACTGCTAAATGTTGGCTTGTCTGCTCGCTAGGGGAGACTGAAGCACTAGTTTGTTATGCGCGGAAGAATGGACTAAAAAATGTTCTTGGTAACAGGGGTTTGAGTTGAACAAGATTGTAGGTCGCATTCTAACTACTAAACGTTGGCTTGTCTGCTCGCTAGGGGAGGCTGAAGCACGATTTTGTTATGCGCGGAAGAAGGGACAAAATAATGTTCTTTGGAAAAGGTGTATTGAATTGTAGGTCGCACGAGGGCGAGGAATTAGGTTTTGAGAAGTGTCAATCGCACGGGAGCGAGAAAAGAGATTTTGACTGGTTAAGTATTTTGGTTGGGAAAAGGGGATAGATTTGAATACGTTTTTAAGGTTATGGTCGCACGGGGGCGAGACAACGAGGTTGGTTAGCTGTTTAGCTAGAGGTGACGATTACTTGAAGCTTAAGAAATACTTCTCGAACCCAAGTAATCGGGAGAGTAAACCAAAGACTTGGAGCTCTCTCTTTTTCAACCTCAAATGCGAAAGGATAGGATGGAGTTCGAGTGGGTTAATCGGATGACGATTACTTGAAGCTTAAGAAAGACTTCTCGGACCCAAGTAATTGGGAGATTGAACCAAAGACTTGGAGCTCTCTCTTTTTCAACCCAAATACGAAGGAATTGAGTACGGTTCAAATAAGGTGATTGAATGACGATTACTTGAAGCTTAAGAAAGACTTCTCGGACCCAAGTAATCGAGAGAGTGAACCAAAGACTTGGAGCTCTCTCTTTTTCATCTTAATGGTGAAAGAGTTGGATATGGTTCGAGTAAGATAAACGGATGACGATTACTCGAAGCTTAAGAAAGACTTCACGGACCCAAGTAATCAGGAGAGTGAACCAAAGACTTGGAGCTCTCTCTTTATCATCTAAAAAGGAAGGAAATGGATATGGTTCGAGTGGTTAACCGAATAACGATTACTTGAAGCTTAAGAAAGACTTCTCGAACCCAAGTAGTTGGGAGAGTGAACCAAAGACTTGGAGCTTTCTCTTTTTCATCTTAAAGAGTGGTTGTGTTTGGAAGAGCATTGAACGATGGAATATGGTTAAAGTACTTTAACGGATGAGGATTACTCGAAGCTTAAGAAAGACTTCTCGGACCTTAAGTAATTGGAAGAGTGAACCAAAGACTTTGAGTTCTCTCCTTTTCTCATATAATATTATGAAAGATGTTTGATATAATTAGAGTAAATTAATCGGATGACGATTACTCGAAACTTAAGAAAGACTTCTCAGACCCAAGTAATCAGGAGAGTGAACCAAAGACTTGGAACTCTCTCTTTTTCATCTAAGTGTTTAGGAAAATAGATTCGAATTCGTTTATCATTTTTAGAAGACAATTGTTCGAGCTTAAGAAAGACTTCTCGGACCCAAACAATTGGGAGAGTGAACCAAAGACTCGGAACTCTCTCTTTTCATCTTTTATTGAAATTGTATTTGAGTAGTTATTAAGTGTTTTAATTTGATTTGGAGAAAATGTTTGATGTGAATCAAAGTTCGAAATTGAGTTTTAAACGTATATACTAGCAAAGTGGGCTAGTCTTCTAAATGGCCAACTAGAAATAATTGATTAAATAGGGCTCACTATAAGGAAGTCCAGGAGTAAGCTTTAAATGTTGTGTATGGTGATCAAAGGTTGACGGCGAGGCTTTGAAAGCACTCGACTTACAAAGGTAGAAAATGGCTCGGTGAATCGAGGATTTATTTTTAAAAAAGGGTTTAAAGTATTAAAGTATAAATAAGACAAAAACGACAAAATTATTATATTTTGTGAGTGGGGGTACATTTTTATCGAATAGGGATAGAATGAAAACAAAAGCAAGTGCGTATAAACAAAAGGTGCTCATTGTAAGAAGGCCCAAGAGTAAGTTACGGGACTCGAAAACAAACCGAAATTAAAAACAACCGCATTTAAAACCATGTTAAACTCATTTAGAATGGATTTATGTGGGAATCACTCTACACATAATCAATTGATAAAATTTATGCGTTTGTTTCGAAAGCAAATATTGGATTAAACTTTCAAGATGACAATGCAATAAAGCATCACAAACACTTATTAATACAAATGTTACAATTATTACATCATCTCAAAGAATTAAAATGCGGGAACAGAAATAACAAACCATATGTATATAGAATTAAAACAAAAGTATATATCATAACCAAAAAAATAGAAATAGTATATATATTAACTAAAAGAGAAATATATATTTATATATGAAGACATGAAGTGCAGTATTATATGTACATAAAACAAAAACTGGAAGTGTATATATAATTAAAGAAGTGTAAATATATTATTAAACTACAAATTATATATACATACAAGAAAAACGGTAATATATAAACTTTACAAAGAAAAGTGACTACATATAAACATATATAAAAACTTAAAACGTGAAATTATATACACATGTATATATTACTAATGAGGTAACAGTATATATATGAGTCAAATAAGAAAAATATATTTAAATCTGGACCAAAATGTATGTATAAAATATATGAAGTAACAGTATATATAATATTACAAATTACATATAGCTAACAAAAGCAATTCCGAAGCATTATTAAGAATTGAAATTTAACTCAAAATGCCAAACAAAACGTAATCAGTAGCGAACTCAAGTAGGAACTCACAATCTAAACGCAGCCCAAATAAAATATTTTATGTTATTACCGACTTTGACCGAAACTTCGAATAAACAACAAGGGTGACACCTCAAAATTCAAAGCTATGTAGCATCTCAATGATATTCACGATTTGATCATGTAAAAAAAAAATCAAGCACCGACTGCAAGCACGATTAATTTGTGTCATGACGCAAATCCTTGAAAACACATGGCACAAATCAAACAATAACTATAGCTCATCGTGATATAACAAACGAGGAGTTGAGTTCGAAAAGAAGAACAATCGCAACCACTTCAGATTATAAATTGCAGCAGTAGCCAATAAAATCACAATGTTCATCTTATGCTCACAATATTATGCTTCAATGTCTACCAAATAATCATCACTATCAGAACAAAACCGCGACAACACCGACAACGCGAACCAATTTCAAAAATATAAAAAATTAGCAAAACAAAATGGTCATCAGTTCCATAAAAGCTATGCCAACATCTAAGTAGCAGAGAATAAAATAATTAAAATTCACTTGAAGTCAATTTAAAGTTGCATTAACTCAGAATTGAGACACTACCTCATGTAATGTGTATACTGCTGCTTCAAGTTTGCGTGATTGGAAACAGAGTCGGTGATGTCGCAATGAAATATAGATCCACATCCTGAATCTCTCTCATAACTTGTTCTTCGAATAGACAACAACCCAACCTAAACGAAAAAACTTGTTCTCAGATCAAAAAGTACTTTCACCAGCAACGGTGTACATTTATCTCCAATAGGGTAAGGTTGAAGGCCATTCCCTAGCAGCAGAGTAAATTCAGTGTCATTCTCTAGAAGGATTGATATCTTTGACTTCTCTCCCCAAGTAGAGTTTATTGTTGATTCCCTTGACGCATAAGTCAGTAGTAGCTGATATTCCCAACAAAGTTCAATGATCATTGGCATTATTCAAAATCATATTTTTGGAACGGTCTCCCAGCAGGTGTTATCCACAATTCCCACCAGAGTGGAATTCCTAGCAGAGATTTTTCAGGAAGATCGTTCAGTGTGTCTTACTCAGCAGAGTTTGTTTACTGATCTTCTCAGCACTTATCCTGGTGGTGTTCTTTTGCATTCGCATTTTTGCATTGCATCCTCTCAAATGCGTAACATTTCCATTTTGTATGGAGCATTACGCCATTATTCAAACATATGCATCCGAAACATAAGTCAAGTTTGATATTATTTTTGCTAGTTGTCTCTCCAGCAAATATTGGCATAACTCAGGATATTTTGTTATCATTATCCCCAACAAAAATAATTTATAGATGTGTTCATATTATTTGTACTTGTTATAACACAGATTGATGTTCAATATATCTCATTGTTTTGATGATAACATTAATGAAATTTTGTATAGAGAACTTATATACTCTAATTTTGTTCAAGTGTTTATTTGTTTCAGATATCAAAATTAATATTATTCTGGAAGGAAGAACGCCTCTGAACACCACAGAACGAAAAAGCTCTGAGCGTCAGAAGCAACTCATCAGAAGACTCTGATCTGCTACAATAACTCTGAGTGAAGCTAAGGAGAACTTGAGCAAAGAACATACGTAAGGCTTCAGAAGACTCTGGAAGTACTCAATGCTGCAAGTACAGAAATTCTGGTAAGCAAGTATGCTCTGATAAGGATCTCACGCTTAAAGCACTTTGCTGCAAACTCTGATAGAGAAACTCTGATTGAGTTAACTCTGATCTGAAGATCTTGGAACATCATCAGAAGTTCTGATGCAAGGCGTTCCAAAGTTGTTGAAGAAGATGTTGTTCAAATAAAGATTCATTGGTATATTTCTTGTCTTATCCTAAACGGCTCTTTCCCCATTCGTGCATGACACAGGATTTCAGACAAAAAGGATTTGTTAGAACATTCCTCTTCTGAGAAAGGAAAAGTCAATAGAAGACAAAAAGAACATAATGCACAGATTGTGCAGTCTTTGAGAAAAGGATTTCAAAGGACTATAAAAGCAAGTCTAAGCATCACTTCAAAGGTTAACGAACTTGAAACAAATTCTTGAAAAGTTATTCAACAAGCTCTCATACAACTTTCTTCAAAAGCTGAATAGTTTATTTTTGTTCTAAAACTTGTGTAAAAATCATTGTTGTGATATAGCTTTTTAGAAGCACATCTTAAACACAAATTTGTTAGTTTATCTTTTGTAAAAAGATTTCCTTAAGAAGACCAAGTTGTGGTCAGAATTTCTTGAGAAGACTAAGACAGTTGTCTTAGTGGTTTACACTGTAATCAAGTTTGATATAGTGGATTAAGTCCTTGTTGAGAAAGGCAAATCACCTTGGTAGGGTAGACTGGATTAGTTTGAGTTCAAACGAACCAGGATAAAAATATTGTGTTATTTTTCTATCATAGTAATTGTTTTAAAACCCTTATTCAACCCCCCCCCCTTCTAAGTGTTTTTCTCACCTTCAGTTGGCATTAGAGCTCCGGTTCTGTAAGTGCTTTCACTTAACCGTGACAGAAAAAGATCCTGTTGGGAAAAACTCTTAATCTATTGTTATTTATTCATCATGGCTGTTGAAGCTTCAACTTCAACTTCATATAACAACAAATACGATGATAGAGATAGAATCAGCACCAAACCTCTCATGTTTGATGGTGAGAAGTTTGATTACTGGAAAGATAGAATAGAAAGTTTCTTTCTAGGCTATGACGCTGACTTATGGGATTTGGTTACTGATGGTTATATTCATCCTACAAATGATGAAGGAAAAAAGGTTGACAGAAAGTCTATGTCTGATCAACAGAAGAAGGAGTTTAGAAACCATCACAAGGCAAGAACTATTCTATTAAATGCAATATCTCATACTGAGTATGAGAAAATAAAAAATAGAGATACTGCATTTGATATGTTTGAATCTCTAAAAATGACGCATGAAGGAAACTCCCAAGTAAAGGAGACAAAAGTCTTGGCGCTCATTCAGAAATATGAGGCCTTCAAGATGGAGGAATGTGAATTTTTAGAAGCTATGTTCTCAAGGTTTCAGATTCTAACTGCTGGTCTGAAGGTTCTGGACAAAGGTTACTCTACTGTTGATCACGTCAAGAAGATCATCAGAAGCTTGCCAACAAGGTGGAGACCAATGGTGACAGCGCTGAAGCTTGCAAAGGATCTGAATAAGATCACTCTGGAGGAACTGGTCAGTTCCTTAAGGAGTCACGAGATTGAGCTAGAAGAAGACGAACCTCAGAAGAAAGGTAAGTCTGTTGCACTAAAATCTAACAAATCTGCTAAAGCTTTGCAGGTTATTGAAGAAAGCTCTGAAGAATCTTCCTCTGAAGAAGATGAACTGTCTTTGCTATCCAGAAGGATAAACCAACTCTGGAAGCACAAACAAAAGAAGTTCAGAAACTTCAAGAGATCTGATCAGCGTGGCAAATCTTCTGGACATAAGAAATCTGGAAAGAAAGATGTAATGTGCTACGAGTGCAAGGAGCCTGGCCACTATAAAAATAATGTCCCAAACTTCTGAAGGAGAAACCCAGAAAGAAGTTTGAAAATAAGAAGAAAGTGCTAATGGCCACGTGGGATGATTCAGATGCCTCTGAATCTTCATCAGAATCAGAAGATGAATTTGCTAATGTAGCACTGATGGCTGACGTGGAGGACCACGAAGAAACTGATGAATCTGGATCAGAATCAGATTCAGAAGAGGTATTTTTTGAACTTTCTAGAGCTGAACTTGCTGAAAGTTTATCTGAAATTCTTGAAAGCTACAGCAAGATCAAACTCAAATACAAGAAGCTTCAAAGCTGTCTTGCATCTGAGAATGATCAGCTAAGATCAGAAGTTGCTGAGCTTAAAGCAAACAATCTTAAAATGAAAAATGATTTAGAAAAAGCTCAGAAATCTGACTCAGATTCTATATCATGCTCTAAAAAATTTTTAGAAGAGTATGATTATAGCTTTCAGAAGTTTCTGGCCAGAGGCCTAGATAGAAGCAAGATGGCTTCAATGATCTATGGCGTAAGCAGAAACAACAGAAAGGGAATTGGATATGAATCACCTTCTGGGAAGGATTTAAATCCAAAACTTGTTGATAAACTGATCATTAAGTATTCTCCTCTGTATACTCACTTCAAATATGGTCATTTAAATGATATTAAGCACATACGTTCTGATCAGAACAAACCTGTGTTTAATAAACCAAAACCTCAGCAGAACAAAGATACCTTTAAGGGAAAGAATTTCAGAAAGAATTTCAAACCTACTAACCCCAGAGGACCCAAGAAAATATGGGTACCTAAGGACAAATTTATTTTTGTTGCAGATATCCTTAGTAGCAAAGTTGAAACGTCAATCATGGTACCTGGACTCTGGCTGCTCGTGACACATGACGGGAAGAAGGTCTATGTTCCAAAGCCTGGAACTTAGATCTGGAGGTGACGTGAAGTTTGGAGGGAACCAGAAGGGAAAAATAATAGGCTCTGGAACTATTGGTAATGGTAACCTTCCTTCCATATCTAATGTCTTACTTGTTGAAGGATTAACACATAATCTATTGTCCATAAGTCAATTAAGTGACAATGGTTATGACATAATCTTCAATCAAAAATGTTGTAAAGTTGTCAGTCAAAAAGATGGCTCAATCCCCTTTAATGGAAAAAGGAAGAACAACATTTACAAAATCAATCTTTCAGAACTTAATGTTCAGAATGTAAAATGCCTTCTGTCTATTAATGATGAGCAATGGGTGTCGCTACTGCGAAAATCGGCACCGGCTGAACAGAAGAGTCGCCACCGTGCGTTATTTATCCCAAAGAGGGGAAAGGAAACGCTCGAGGTAAACCTACCGCAAAACGGGGAAAGGAATGGTCATCGCAACCAAATCCTGGATTCGGGAGTCGGTTACGCAAGGGGAAGGTATTAACACCCCTCACGTCCGTCGTACTCGACGGGATCCACGCTTGTTTTCTGGTACGGATTTTTATTCTATCTATTCTACAGGTCTGGGGTTGAAAGAAAATAAAATGACTCGGCAAAGTATTACACTTTATGCCTACGTATTCCCGTCTGGAACGAGAAATCAGAGTCAACGTATTTCGCCTACGTACGGGAAAGGAGGGGAAGGTTGCTCGCTAGGATATCGCATCCTATGCCTACGTACTTTCATACAGCATGAAAGATCAGAGCAAACATAGTTCGGGCCACGTACGACACAAGTCTGTCTTGATTGCTTTTATCTCCTTCTAAAAAAGGGTTTTTCTGATTACTAGTCCAAGCGGACAAAAATGACGTTTTGATGAGTTCACATTCTTTTACGGAAGAAGTGTCTTTTATTGTGTTTGAAATATTTATTGTGTTTTTCTGTTTGTTTTGAGAAAGAAGAGACAGAACTCTAACCTATGGTTGAAAAGGGGAATCAAACTAACCTAATGTTATCATGCATGGGTTAATACCTAATGTCTATCATGTTCCTCTCTTGCACAGAGAGAAACAGAGATCCTAAGGGAATAGACGGAAACAAAAACAATAGCATATATACAATAAAGCAGTAAAATGCATGGATGCAACAATACAAGTGAGGCAAGGGAGTCCCACTCAACCTCGAACCTAGAAAGCAACAGGCAAAAGCGAACAAAATTCGCTTTCAACCTAACAGATTAAATGGCACACAATACAGTCAGGGAAATTCAAACAATACATCAAAAATTATAAACAGCAAAAGTAAACAGCAAAAGCAATCCTCATCAACATCTGTCTTCAAGTCATCTTCAACCATCTTCAGACTTCAAGCAAGCATCAGTCTTCATCTTCATAGCCTTCAAGCAAGGTCTCTATCTTCAATCTTTCAATGGCTTTTCTTCAAGTCTCACTCTTCAAGATGAGCAGCAGTCAACAAGATGAATTGGATGTTAAGCAGTCAGTTGCCTACCAAGGGTGGCCTACTGACTGTTAACATGACACAGACAATTTTCTCTCAAAAGTTCTATCTTTTAAATACATTCACTAATCCTTCCAAAGGAAGGAAGTGGGTATTTAAAAGAGACTTTGAATCATAGAGAAAGAATGGAGGCAAACAAGACCTTCCATGTTTGTGAATCAAGTTCCTATTCTAGAGCTCTACCTAGCTCCTAGTGCCTACAATCTTCAACAGCTGCCAGCAAGATATACTCTTCATCAACTCTGGAAATTGGTCTTCATTATTTTAGTCTTCAATGGGCTTCATCAGCAAAGTCTTCAGCTCAAACCCAAACCCCAAGCAGGCCCAATACCCCACACAGTCAAACAATAACCCCAGGAAGGGCACACCACACAATCAATCAATTACAGAAAATATACTAATATTAATAATAGAATAGGGGAACTCCTAGCATTTTCTAAGGGATCTATTACTTACCCATAATACCCCTATAGTCTCATCATCTAATTTGTCCTAAAGAAAAAACCCAAAAAGAAACTTGTTTTGCTATACCTATATTATATTCACAATCCTAATTGACTATCCTAATAATTTCTAACTAAACTACCTAAAATAAATCCTAAAAAATTGGTACAAAAATCAGGGGGGCACCTAATATCCATTTCTAGTTGTACTAAAAAGAATGGGGTGAAAATCCTAAAGGAAACTCTCAAACTAAATTCAACAAATAGTAGCATAAACCAAAAGAATTAAAAAAAGCTATTAAATGTAAAAATATGCAAAAAATATGAAAATAAAATGACAATTTTATGTTTTTATATTTTTCTTGACAGAAAATAAAAAATGGAAAAAAAAGTCTCATTAAAAAATATGCATTTTTCATTTTATTATGAATTTTTAAAGTTTGAAGAAATTTGGAGTAAAATTTAATATGGAAATGAATGAGGGGTGCAAGAAAGAAATAAAATGCAGTTAAAAATGAACTGGGCCCAGAACATGGGGGTGCTGGAAGTAAGGCGCTAGGCCCAGCATGTTCAGAAAAACATTTAAAAAAATCAAAAGAAAAAATTAAAATGGTGGTGCAAAAAGCAAGAAATCATAGTGTAAAACCAATTGGGCTTGGAATGGGGGTGTAAAAAGTGATTCGTGTGAGCCCATGAAGACTCACTTATCCATTATTTCGTGTTTGATTATGGGCCGTTGGATGGTTTTCAAGTCAAAAAGTCAAGCGCAAATCCGACGGTAGATGTGTTGTCTTCTTCCTTTGGACACCTAGGGTTTTAGAACTCCATGAAAAACAACTTCATGCATGCAACTTCATCTTCTTCGTTCTCTCTCATTTCTCCACCAATTGCCATGATCCAAGAACCAAACTTGGCTAGAATTTTACGTAGAATAGAACCATGCCCTTGGATTCCATTGAAACAAACTACATCATGCAAACCGAACCGTACAACTCCATGCACTCAAACTTTCTTCAGTTTTTTGACCATCACAAAACTCAACAATCTTTATATATAATTAATCCCTATGCCATGCTGATCAAAACCAACCAAAATTCGTGCATTATCGTCCATTAAATAGTGTGTTCTACCTCCATCAAGAATCAACCTCCATTAATGAAACCTCACTAATTGGTCTAAAACTCATCCAAATGAATCACCTAATGGTCTCTAATGGTTTTACAACAAGAATCAATCCTAGCCATGCCTAAATCAAAGTGTGGGAAAGATTTTGCATACCTTGACCCTTGCAATGGTAGATGGTGAAAAGCTTCGAATCAATCCTTGTGGATCTTCAAGAATGGCCTCTAGGTGATGAACAATGCTCTGCTTGCACAAGATTTCATGGAGATGGCTTGTATCTTCAGATTCAATCCCTTTTGCTCTTTTGCAACTTCACTTGGAAAGCTCCAATTCTTCAACAATGGGGGCTCACTCTTGCATGAACATGTTCAGGGAAGTTTGTAGTGATGATTTGTGGAAAGAAATGGAAGGGTAATGAAGAGAAAAATGGAGTTTCAATACAATTTGCAAATGGAAAATTTTTGGTTCAAACTCTTTTCTCTACCACCATTAACATCAACAATCACCAACCTCTCACCAATGGAGAGTGTAATCAATATATAGAGATGTTTAGAAAGATCTAGAACCATTTAGATCACTCTAGAAAGAACTTGAAGTTTCATGACTTGATATTTTGCATTTCCATTCTCACCATGTGATATATCATGACAAAAACCCTTGTAGCTTGAGTAATTAACTTGAATATCTCCTTAAGTGGTATTTTGGACAAGATACAAAGCTTAAACACCTTGTTTATGGATTTTTCCTTGTTTTGGTTTGGTATGCCATTATGCAAGTAAGACTTTTACAAAGCAACCCCAAGATTTAAGCCTCAAATCAAAATTGTGGCTGAACCAATGTTCTTAAAATGTCCTTGGGAGTCAAAATGACCTATCATATGCCATGGTTTGGATTTGGAACTTGGATTTTAGGATTTTCCATTTCACTTGAATTAACTTATGTCTCATTTTTAGGCCATTTTTATCACTTTTTGCTATGAGCCTTTCCAACATCTCATGACCACCCTACTAGCCTTAAAACATCATTCTAAGCAACTTTGATGTTGAAGGTTTTTTCATTTGAAGCTTGGAAGTAGGAGATATGGCCATATGCTTGAAATGACCCATAATGTCCAAATGACCAAAATGCCCCTGGCTTGCCAAAGTCATAAGCAGAGTTCCACAAATCAGATGAAGGCATACTATACCTTTCTAGAAAGCTAAGATCATGAGGAACAACTTTCATGTTGGCCAGAAATCCATTTGAAAGCTCTTTGAGGGGTAAAGGTTGCTTGGAAGTCAAGTAACTTTCACAGACAAATTTCAGTGTCCTCAGATGACCTGTAACTTGCAAGAACCATAACTTGAGTTCTATAAATCTCCTTGATGTTCCACCACTCAAATTAAAGGTCTTGAGATACTCTACAAGTTTCATGTTGGCCAAGGATCCATTTGAGACTTGCATTTTGAATTATCTTGCTTGGAAGTTTGCCCTAAATCAGGGGATTTTACACAGAAACCCTAATTCAGAAACTTCTCTTCTTCTTGATTTCTCTTGATTTCTCCTTGGCACAACACCACATCCATATCTACATGTCAAATGAGGCATCCGCATCTTTCAAGCAGGCCTTGATGCCCTTCAATCAAGCATTTGACCTAGGGTTGACCCAGATGAAACCCTAGTTGACTGTCTTCCACTGCAGCTCTTGTAATCACATCAATGACTTGCCTCACTTTCAAAATGACCCTATAGGTCTTCCATGATGTATATATACCCTCCATGGCCTCAATTCATGACTCACAACTTCTTTGATGATCTTCCAATACCCTCAAGATAGGAGATAGATCCACTGCTTGGTCCACTAACTTCTCAGATTTCAATTTCTTTCTGATGACTTGGATTTGCTTGAATTTGAATAATACCCTCTTGATATGCTCATAAGAATTGCATTTGGTCCCTTATTGGATGACTTACCCATGCTATGCTATTCAAATGATTAGACTATGTACATGACTTTTTATGCAAATGACAATGCAATTGAAACATAAGATCAGGTGGAATAAGTTGAGCAAATTTTAGGGTGCAACAATGGGTCTGGCACAGAAGATTGGGTCATATTAGTATGAGACGTATATCTCAGATTAATAAGCTCAATCTAGTCAGAGGACTTCCTCAGTTGAAGTTCAACTCAGATGCTTTTTGTGAAGCATGTCAAAGAGGAAAATTTTCAAAATCTTCTTTTAAAACAAAAAATGTTGTTTCAACCTCTAGACCATTAGAGCTGCTTCATATTGATCTGTTTGGACCAGTGAAAACTGCATCCATCAGAGGCAAGAAGTATGGATTAGTCATAGTTGATGATTACAGCAGATAGACATGGGTAAAATTCCTAAAACACAAGGATGAGTCACATTCTGAATTCATTGACTTCTGCAATCAAGTCCAAAACGAAAAAGAATTTAAAATTGTTAAAGTCAGAAGTGATCATGGTGGAGAATTTGAAAACAACTATTTTGAATTTTTTTTTTAAGAAAATGGCATTGCACATGATTTTTCTTGTCCTAGAACTCCTCAACATAATGGAGTTGTAGAAAGGAAAAATAGAACATTGCAAGAAATGGCCAGAACCATGATCAACGAGACTAACATGGCAAAACATTTTTGGGCAGAAGCAGTGAATACAACTTGTTATATTCAAAACAGAGTGTCTGTAAGACCTCTTCTGGAGAAGACTCCCTATGAATTATGGAGGAATAGAAAGCCCAACATTTCTTATTTCCATCCTTTTGGATGTGTATGTTTTATGTTGAACACTAAGGAAAATCTGAACAAGTTTGATTCTAAAGCTCAGAAGTGTTTCATGCTTGGATATTCTGAACGCTCTAAAGGCTATAGAGTATACAATACTGAGACACATATTGTAGAGGAATCAATTCATGTTAGATTTGATGATAAGCTTGGCAATCAAAAGCCAAAGCAGCTTGAAATTTTTGCAGATAGAGAAGTCCTTCTCACAGACTCTGAAGAATCAGAGGCAGACAAAGCTCAAGCAAAAGCACCAGAAGCAACGTCAGATGCTACTCCCTTGACTGCTTAGATGGATAGCTTGACAATTTCTGAAGAACTAAATGTTAAAGGATCATCCAGAATCAAAGCCTCTCATCTAGAGGAAATGATAATTGGAAAGAAGGATGACCCTATCAGAACAAGGTCATTTCTCAGATCTTCTAGAACATCAATGTTTGGTTTGGTGTCTATCATTGAACCTACTTATGTGAATGAGGATCTGAACGATAATGATTGGATACTTGTTATGCAAGAAGAGCTTAACCAATTCACCAGAAATGACGTATGGAATCTGGTTCCAAGACCAAATGGTTTCAACATCATTGGAACTAAATGGGTCTTCAGAAACAAGTTGAACGAGCAAGGAGAAGTTATCAGAAACAAGGCTGGGCTGGTTGCTCATGGATACAGTCAGCAAGAAGGTATAGATTACACAGAGACTTATGCTCCTGTGGCAAGGTTAGAATCTATTCGCTTGCTTATTTCCTTTGCTGCACAGAATAACATCACTATGTATCTGATGGATGTTAAAAGTGCATTCTTAAATGGTTTTATAGAAGAGGAAGTTCATGTTCATCAACCTCCTGGTTTTGAAAATGAAAATTTTCCAGAACATGTTTTCAAACTTAAGAAATCACTCTATGGCTTAAAACAAGCTCCTAGAGCTTGGTATGAGAGGCTGAGTAATTTCCTTCTGGAAAATAATTTTGTCAGAGGAAAAGTTGACACTACTCTCTTTCATAAATTAATTAAGAAAGACATTATAGTCTGTCAGATTTATGTTGATGATATTATTTTTGGAACTACCAATATTACGCTTGGAAAGGAGTTTGCTCAATCTATGCAGGAAGAATTCGAGATGAGCATGATGGGAGAACTCAGATTCTTTCTCGGAATTCAAGTGAATCAGACTACAGAAGGCACTTACATACATCATACAAAGTATGTAAAGGAACTTCTGAAGAAATTCAACATGTTAGAAAGCAAGGTAGCAAAGACTCCAATGCATCCTACAAGCACATTAGGTAAAGAAGAGGCAAGTAAAAAGGTAGATCAGAAGCTCTACAGAGGTATGATTGGTTCTCTTCTGTACTTGACTGCTTCTAGACCTGATATTCTTTTTAGTGTCTGTCTATGTGCTAGATTCCAATCAGATCCTAGAGAATCCCACTTGACAGTTGTTAAGAGGATTCTGAGGTATCTGAAAGGTTCTACTAACGTGGGTTTGTGTTACAGAAAATCTGATGATTATAAATTAGTTGGATTCTGTGATGCTGACTATGCTGGAGACAGAGTAGAGCGTAAGAGTACTTCTGGAAGCTGTCAGTTTCTGGGAAGTTATCTGATCTCTTGGTTCAGCAAGAAGCAACCCACAATAGCGCTTTCAACAACAGAAGCAAAATACATTGCTGCTTCTGGTTGTAGCACACAGATGCTCTGGATGAAGAGTCAACTAAAAGACTATCAGATTCATGAGAGTAACATTTCTATTTTCTGTGATAATACTTATGCTATTTGCCTTTCTAAGAATCCAATTTTACATTCTAAGGCAAAACACATAGAAATTAAGCATCATTTTATCAGAGACTATGTCCAGAAGGGAATTATTAGTTTGAACTTTGTTGATACGGACCATCAATGAGCTGATATCTTCACAAAACCCCTTGTTGAAGATAGGTTTAAATTTATTCTGAAGAATATTAGTATGGATTTCTGTCCAGAATAAAACTATTATTCAGAAGAAAATTTATTCTGATGAAATATGAATAATGTCTATGTTCTGAAGTAATTTCTTCTGATTATTTCTTTTGGTACATTAATTTTTTTTTAAACTCTGATCTAACAAGTCTCAGAAGATCTGAGCATTGTTTAATGTTTCTTATTCTTAAGAGATTCAGAGGCACATCAACATCAAACACGTGTCACATGATATCTGAAAAGGTGGTGTGTATTCAATGAGACGCCGTTCTGAGGTACTGTTTGTATTCTCAATTTCTCGTTTTCCTCCCCACGTTTGTCAGTACCATTTGATGTTTGAAATCATTATTCTTTTTTATGTGACTTTTTGAATTAAATTAAATGAATTAATTGTTGATCGTGTGAATGTGTGCCCTAATTGTTGCCCCTATAAATGCCACAACACAACACCTTCTCACACTTTTCACTCTCTCTCACACCGTGTATGCATTTCTGTTTGCTCCATTGTTTCTTCATCTTCTCCAAACCTAAAACCCAAAGAAGCATTTGTTATCTCACTTCTTCATCAATGGCAACCTCATCTTCAACCTCTCAACAATTTGAATCAACAATGGCTGTTGTTTCTTCTTCTGTAATGGGTCCTACTCCATTCACAGCTCCTGAAAGAACTCTCCTCACACCAGTTGATCAACTGGAAGTTCTATGTGAGTTCTTGATAGACTTTGAAAGTATTGCTGAAAATGGATTTGATTTACGTCCAACTGTGTCATCACAAGGATGGACAAAGTACTTTGACAAACTGGTTGGTCCAGTTTACCTTTGCTTGGTCAAAGAATTTTGGATTCATGCAAGAGTTTTCCCCAAATTCATCATGTCTTCTGTTCTGGGCAAAGAAATCATTATCACTGAAGATCTGATTCACAAGTTGATACGATATCAAGAATCAGATGGTGTTACTCATCTGCTAGCTAATCGTGTGGATATGGATGAGGTATACAGGGAAGTGTTTACTTCTGGGGAAACCTCCAGCAAGATAAAGGATCTGTTCAATACAAGATCTGGGCTAAGTTCTTCTTAGGATGCATCCATCACAGAAAATCAACAAATTCACCTGACTACATCAACTCTGATCAGATGTACTTCATGTATTGTCTAGACAAATGTATTAAGGTGGATATGCCTTATTTACTTTTCACTCATCTGTGGACTCATGTGAAGCAATCTAGAGAAGAAAACAGAACCAAGCACCAAAAGATAAGAAATTGGATACCTATGGGAAGAATTATCTCAGACATTCTAACTAAGAATGGCTTAGTTGGTCATCTGACAGAAGCTAGTATGAAAGAACAAGTAGCTTTAGTTGTTTGAAAACCTCTGAATGGTAAAAGTCTGCAGAGGATTAGGATTGTAGAAGAACTTACTTCTGCACCAGATCAGATCAACTCTGAAGAAGTAAGCAAGAGAAGGATTCCTGTGGATGATTTCCCTCTCTTCTATACTAACGAACCCAAGAAGATCATTCTGGATTACATAGCAGAATGCTTAGCAGATGGAACTCCTATACCAGAACATCTGATTCAAAGAGCATATGAACCTGGATTTCATTTTCATGGGGAGAGACAGAGGAAGAAAAGAAAGGTCTCAGAAGAAGGATCTTCTAAGCCCAAGAGGAAAGATTCTAGCAGAGCATCTTCTGCAAATCCAAAGCGTGTCAAGAAACAGAAAGGTAACCCTGCTTCTGCTAGTTTAGATTCTATTTTAGAAATAGTAAAAGAAGTACTAGCATCTGAACCTCCTTCTTATGAACATATTCCTTCACCTTCTCCTCCTCACGACTCTGAACCCATTCCTTCTGAACCAGAAAAATCACAACCACTTCCTTCTACACCCAAACCAAATAAAACTTATGAACCTCAACAACCATAACCATCTGAACCACAATCTTCTGTACCATCCACACCTTCATTCAACATCCATCAGAAAACTACCCCTGATAAAACCCCGACTTCTGCTCCTAAAACTTCTGAACCAACACATTCTGTAAACCAAACTTCTGAAATTCCCCCATCTGAAAAACAAACTTCCGAATAACAAACAGAAACCATTCCATCTGATCCTAAACTAATGGTTCTTGATATTCAACATCTTATGACTTTCTATCCAGTTCCCTCTGGATCATCTGAATCTTCTGAATCTTTTGATTCTTCAGATTCATCTGATTCCACAGACTCTGATAGATCAGATATCATTTCATCTATTCTCAAACCATTAGTTTCCATTCCATCTGACCCTGACAATGAAACTTTATCATCTGAACCAACTCCATCTGAACCTCAGATTGCTAAACCTTCATCTGTCCATACTCTTTCTTCATACCCACCTATCATCTATATCCCTTCTTTTCCTATACCCTCAACATATGAAACCACCAAAACACCTTCATTAGAAGCCTACCTGAAACCTAAACCTAGGTTGGATGTTGGTACTTTATTTGCTGGTTTTGAAAAAGAATTAAACATGTGGTTATTGACTACCAAGAAGGAATGCATGTCCAGTTTGAATCCTGATGATTCTGAGGCTATCTGGCAGAGATTCAGATCCAGATTTGACTCTGTAGCTTCCAATCTTCAAGAGATTTGCACTGAAGATGCCAAGATCAAATTTGCTGAGGCTGTTAGACAAACTCTTATGAGAGTAAGCAAAAATTCAATCTTGCTTCTGGAAAACACACATGCAAAGGACGTGTGTATTCCTACTGCAGACTTGGCTGCATCTGAGACTGCTAAAGTGGTTAGACCTGAAGAAGTAGCTCCAAAAGTTTCTGCTCCTGCTTCTGAGACTCTTGACTCTGCTCAACCTGCTGACATGATTATCCAGAATACTTCTGCGTCCTTCATTGTTCATGATGTCTCTGCTTCTACATCTTCTCCTGAGTCATCTGAAGTGAAGAAAGAAGACGAAGATCTGCATGCTCAGATTGCTGAACACAAGGCTAGCAACACTGAGATGAAATCTTGGATGGTTCAGCAAGAACAGACAACTGAAGAAATTAAGACATGGATGGCGAAACAAGACGAATCCACATCTGAGATAACGAATCTTCTGAGGATGTTGGCTTCTCGACCTTCTTAGTTTTCCTTGTTGTTTTCTGCACTTTTGTGTTAACTGTTTGTTTCTGTTCTTGGATTACCTTGATTAATGCATCTGAATGTTCTATTTTTCTGGCTGATTTTATCTTATGCTTTATTGTTTTTCCCTCTATTATTTTTTCTGTCTTAAAGATTTTCTTTTTGATATGACAAAAAGCGGGAGAAAATGGTAATTTTGATAATTCACATAAAAAGTTACCAAAGGCAACTCATACATGATAAATTTCAACTAATCATATTTCTTGAGTGTTTCAGAGCTAATAATTCTCATCTGATAAATTCTAAGAATTAACTCTGAACTAAAAGTCTGAGAATCTGCAAGTTTCCTCTGAAGCTGAAAGGAAAGTATTTTATCTTTTCAGAAGTATTCATTTCAGGGGGAGATTAATATTCTCAGGGGGAGTGATATTTCTTTTCTATTTAAACAAAATTTCCCATAGTTTTTGTCATCATCAAAAAGGGGAAGATTGTTAGAACACAGATTGATGTTCAATATATCTCATTTTTTTGATGATAATATTAATGAAATTTTGTATAGAGAACTTATATACTCTAATTTTGTTCAAGTGTTTATTTGTTTCAGATATCAAAATTAATATTATTCTGGAAGCAAGAACGCCTCTGAACACCACATAACGAAAAAGCTCTGAGCATCAAAAGAAACTCATCAGAAGAATCTAATCTGCTACAATGACTCTGAGTGAAGCTAAGAAGAACATGAGCAAAGAACATACGTAAGGCTTCAGAAGACTCTAGAAGTACTCAATGCTGCAACTACAGAAGTTCTAATAAGCAAGTATGATCTGATAAAGATCTCACGCTTAAAGCACTTTGCTGCAAACTATGATAGAGAAACTCTGATTGACTTAACTCTGATCTGAAGAACTTGGAACATCATCAGAAGTTCTGATGCAAGGCGTTCCAAAGTTGTTGAAGAAGATGCTGTTCAAATAAAGATCCGTTGGTATATTCCTTGTCTTATCCTAAACGACTCTTTCCCCATTCGTGCATGACACAGGATTTTAGACAAAAAGGATTTGTCAGAACATTCCTCTTCTGAGAAAGGAAAAGTCAATAGAAGACAAAAAGAACAGAATGCACAGATTGCACAGTCTTTGAGAAAATGATTTTAAAGGACTATAAAAGCAAGTCTAAGCATCACTTTAAAGGTTAACGAACTTGAAACAAATTCTTGAAAATTTATTCAACAAGCTCTCATACAACTTTCTTCAAAAGCTGAATAGTTTATTTTCGTTCTAAAACTTGTGTAAAAATCACTGTTGTGATATAGCTTTTTAGAAGCACATCTTAAACACAAATTTGTTAGTTTATCTTTTGTAAAAAGATTTCCTTAAGAAGACCAAGTTGTGGTCAGAATTTCTTGAGAAGACTAAGACAATTGTCTTAGTGGTTTACACTGTAATCAAGTTTGATATAGTGGATTAAATCCTTGTTGAGAAAGGTAAATCACCTTGGTAGGGTGGACTGGATTAGTTTGAGTTTAAACGAACCAGGATAAAAATATTGTGTTATTTTTTTATCATCCTAATTGTTTTAAAACCCTTATTCAACCCCCCCCCCCCCCCCTTCTAAGTGTTTTTCTCACCTTCACTTCCTGACAGAGTTTGTTTGTTTAAATTTCTATTTCCCTCAGTGGAGTCTTCTTTCCAAGTCGTAAGTCGGTTGACTCTACTTCCTATATATTCCAGTTTTATCCCAAGTATTGGTTGATATCTTTTATGGGTTGCATCCCAACTTTTGGTTGGTTTCTCTTGTGGCGATCCTAACTTTTGGTTAGTAGCTTTTCCGTCCCAAATTTTGGTTGGTATTCTTTCATCATGAATTCGCCTTCGGTCGACGTGTTGGTTATTCTAACTTTTGATTAGTACCCCTTCTGTTGATCATACCAACTTTTGGTTGGTAGTCTCCATTTTTTTATCCTAACTTTTGGTTGGTATTTTCCCCTGCGAAGTCGTTATCCCAAATTTTGGTTGGTAGTCTTCATTTTTGTGTGTTCTCCTTCGATCAGTATTCCGGTGATCCTAACTTTTGGTTAGTAGCCTTTTATCCCAACTTTTGGTTGGTGTTTCTTGTTGATGTTCCCAAATTTTGGTTGATAGTCTTCATTTTTGTGTGTTCTCCTTCGGTCGACGCTCCGGTGATCCTAACTTTTGGTTATTAGCCTTTTATCCCAACTTTTGGTTAGTATTTCTCGTTTATGATCTCAACTTTTGGTTGGTAGTCTTCATTCTTGTGTGTTCGCCTTCGGTCGGCGTTCCTAACTTTTAGTTAGTAGCCTTTTATCCCAACGTTTTGGTTGGTATTTCTCGTTGATGATCCCAAATTTTGGTTGGTAGTCTTCATTTCTATGTGTTCTCATTCGGTCGGTGTTCCGGCAATCCTAACTTTTGGTTAGTAGCCTTTATTCTAACTTTTGGTTGGTAATCTTTGATAACAATCCTAACTTTTGGTTGGTAGTCTTCATTTTTGTGTATTCATCTTCGGTCGACATCTAGGTGATCCTAACTTTTGGTTAGTAGCCTTTATTATCTTCTTGATCTGTTACCTAATGATATCCCAACTTTTGGTCAGTATCCGCTACTCTTAAGTTTACCTTCAGTTGGCAATCACTTTATCCTATGCACATCCCCCCAGGTTATAAATTTTTGGGTTCTTTTGGTATTCAACCTCCCTATACCTTAAAGATCTGAAAGTCTCACTTATAATCTTAGGATACGTCTGTTTGTCTCCTAAAATTTCTTTATAGTTGTAGTTTCTTATCACTAAGCAAATTAGGTTAGTGAATATCTCTATCCTACTTGTGCAACTATTTTTATTATGAAATCCACTTGTTGTTGGATCTTTTATCTTTTTCTAATTTGATCATTCAAAGAAACAGATTTAAACATGGTACCACATAATAAAACAAGACACTAAACAACGCACCATTTTAAAATTAAAATAACTTCATATTAACTTCTCATTGCTCAATAAACAAAAGGTTTAGCTCATGAAGAGCTGAGTACAACTTACAAAGCTAGTTCTGAAAGGAAACGTTCTTAAACAAAAGATGAAAAAGAAATAGCAACCTAAGACTAATGTGAAGCTTCCTCGTGGTAGATAACCAGCAAGTGATGACTTCAGTCACGTCACGCTTCAGCAGTTAGCACTAGAATAGGTGAGAAGAAGAAACTCCCTTTTCTCCCTGCTCTTTCTAACAATAATATTTTCTGTGTTTTTCTCTACTGTGCTGAACTCCCTCAACAAACTTCAATATAGTCTATATATAAGCCTTCAGTTAGGGTTTCTATCTCTCTTATGTTAGATCATGGGCCTTCTTAGAATCGCATCAAGTACAACTATTAAATCAGAATATTCGCTTACTTCCTTCAAATTAGTCTACAAGGAATCAAGTACAGAGACAATAATGGGGGATAAGGTGTAGCGTGATAGTCTGTTGTGACATGGGGCACAGACGATGCAGTCCTTTCTGCATGGCACATTCCATTGAGGATGTACTATTAAACCTTCTTTTGTCTTCTAGTGCCATGAGTCTTATCCACTCATCGTGATGGAGCTCTACCAACACACAAACAAATACTCCTTCTGAATGCATCTCTTTATCCACGTATGCCCAAGGGATTCATATGGTTCTTCATTTCATCTCTTAACTGACTTCATTTTCGTTTTAGCTTGAACTCCAAGGTCCTGTCCTCAATTGTCTTGCCTCAGCTCACCAGAATATTACTAAAACGAGCAACAAACATATCAAAACTATAAAAGAAAGCACCTACTGTGCTCTACGCTAGAACTACATAAACATCTATAATGCATTAGAAGATAAATAAAATGATAATTCTACTAGTGTTAAATAAGAGATTAGGTTGTATAATAACTCACAAAATATGGGTTATCACTCACCCTGTTATTCCTTCCTCCGACTCTTTTGTGTGATAATCACAGTGCAATATTATTGTTCCACAATCCAATACTTTGTGCTTACACAAAATATATTGAACTTGATATTCATTTTGTTTGTGAGCGTGTTATCTCCAAAAAGATGAAGACTCAACATATTCTAAACTCCTTGTAAATTGCAAACACTCTCGCCAAACCATTTGACACGGCTGCTTTTAGAAAACTTCACATCAAACTCAAAGTCATGACCTTTGTCCATCCTTGAATTTGTATATGAGAAGTAGTAGTCTGTATCCTCAGGTATCCAGTGTTGCATTATGCATGATGTAGAGGATGATGATAAAGTTCATAATACATAAATACGAAATGCATGGTAGCATAAACTTAGCATACATATGTTGCTATATATACTAGGGCATTGCATTTGTGAAAGCTTAGCTCATTCATGCATATTACAATGGAGTTCAAAATATAATTCTATCACTCATTGACTTTTCAAAAACTAACTTAAATTATATTTGAGTTTCACATTGCTTAAATTAATATTTTAGGGAAATCTCATCGTTCAATTAGTTTGTATATAAAAATTAAATTATTTAACATAATATCAGAGTCTAACATATTTGTATGTTTTGAATGAATTGTCGAATCATTTACTCTTTATGGTGTTGTATTTCCATCTCCACCTTCATTCCACTTATTAGAAGTATTATATTTAATATAAGAGAATTTCCAACATATTAGTTTTAAAATAATTTTTTTTAAAAGTGTCGCAAATTTATTATTATACGGTGTGATTGTCCAGTTGTCACACTAGCAAATCGAAGTATGAAAGTGTCTAATGTAGCACTTAAAGAATGAGACTCACTCATTAAATATAAAAATATGACTTTATTTATTTATTTATTTAAATCTTTATTTGTTTATTTAAATCGTATTTTGGTGAAGCTTTCAAAGTGAAAAGAGTATCATGACATCAATTTTAATAGAGTGAAAATCGTTGTGGTATTGTGGATGTTGACACGTAAAATTCTTAAGAGTTCCATATTTTAAAAAAACAAGTAATATAATATTTAAATTCTGATATTCTTTTACATAACAAAATTTTTCTAATCCTTCCTTCCTATTATATTTCTAATCTTTGATAGTTATTTGACACAAATTCATGATACATGAACATAGACAATTCATATCAATATATAACAAAAGACTTAGTCAAACATGCATGAACAAGAATCCATGAATCTCAATCTCCCATTGACATGCATGCATTTTAAAATGCTTAAATCTTCTTTATTTTCCTTCATTGTGCATCTCACTTTCTCATTTATCTTTTTAATTATTTTTTCTTCTCACAGGTTCTCACATTCCATTTTCTTTTGTCTTTTTCATCGATTTTATTCTTTATAATTTCTACTTCTTTTTTGAAAGCTCTAAACTTTCCTCCTTTCTTTAGTTTTGGGTTCATATGTGTACAGAAAAGGACACTGAGAAAAGTCTTTAAGATGTAGTTTGAATCGACTTTAGGATAAAATATTTATTCAATAATTAACTTAAATAAATTCATAAAAATATAAGTAATATTAATTTTATAAAAACTTGATAAAATAATAATTTTAATATATAATATATACAATATAATGTATTAAAAATTAATATTATGGAATTACAATGATCATTATGTTTAAAAATAAAAAAATTATAAAAAAAATTAGTTTGTACTAATAAAAAATAGGCTTAATTGCAACTATGGTCCCCATATTTTACATTTTTTTTTAGTTTTGATCCCCCCATTTTAAAAACTATGATTTTAGTCTCGTTTTTAAGTTTTGAGTTTGACTTTAGTCCCCTTTTCAATTTTTGACTTTTGTTTAATGATGTGGAGTTATTTAAGATGACATGTCAATGCCATGTCATTTTAAAATTAATTTGAGAATTTTTTTATTGATTAGAATAATTAATTAATTTATATTATTTTAATTAATAAATAAATTAACGATTATGATTTTATTATTAATTTTTATAATTAATTAATTAATCAAATTTTTAAATGAAACAAATATTATAATTAAGTTTTTTGAATGTGATTAAGCCCAAATATTATTACATTCTACTTAAGTTACTATCACTTGTTTGTTTCAGCTTTATATACCTTTTCAAAACTTATTCATAAATTGATGTGGGGCTTTTGTCCACACAACTTGTCCTTCTTCTCAAACTTGTGTCAATTATATCAACTTCTCCTCTTCTTTATTTTGCAACTTCTCTTGCTCATTACTTTTCACCGCCATTGATGCACTAATGTAAACTACTTAGTAATCATCAAATTGAAACAAAGCCTGGTTGCAAATAGAGATTAAAGATCTCATGTCTACATACACCAGTTGCTGCAAATATTATTTGGTAAGTTACATGTTCATTCGTTTTTTGAATTGAATGATTAATGTTGCAATTGAAACAGGGTTTTGTGTAAAATCAATCAATGAATTGGATTTCATGAAAATCTCAGCACCTAACTGTTGCAAGAACATACTACACAGTTGTTCGACTTCATCTTCTTTGTTACCATAGATTTCATAAAAAATTAGAATGAACAAAATATGTTGTTTTGTGAAAAAATATAGATTTTTATGAATTGCAAAAGATTTAGTGAGGAATTCAATTTTGGTATACATTTCACAGTTAATGATGCCAGTATTATGTCAAAATCTAGCAAGGAACAACAACTATCTTAGATAGAATTTGTGTCGAAGCAAACATGGAATAGCAGATAAAAGAGATGGGATAGTTTTTAGGAAGTCACATAGTAAGTCATGAATAAGAGATCTAGAGAAGGTATTATCAAAATAATTATTCCCCATTGAAAACTCAAGTGACAGAAAAACATAGTTGAAAAGAAATACCAATTGCTAGATTGCATTTGTACTATCAGCATACTATGTTGTGTCTTTGTAAACAATGAAGATAGTAGTAAAACAAAAAAGCAATAGACACAAGTTTTATAGGATTTCTTTTATGTGAGCTTGTTAGCTCCTAAATTCGACGCCTCAGCTAGAAAGGAAGTGTCCAAAGAAAGAGGGTGGAGAATACCTTGAATATAGGAAAATGGTCGAAAGGAGGAAGAAGCTAAGTCGAAGGACTCACACCGAGGCCAAGGGTTCGATCGCCTTCCAATAACGAATGGTGCATCGAAGTGTTTGAAATTTGAATGTTGGAGGGAACGATTTTGCTTGTGAAAAATGGAGGGAGACACGTGTCACCTTATGAATAATGGGTCCATGCATTTAAGACAAGTGGCGGAAGGAGATTATGGTGGAAGTTATTAGAGGTTATTTTTTGTTACTATAAATAGAGTGTCTTAGACATATCCAAAGTGTGTTGTAATTTACTATTGTACAAGTTACTCTTGAAATTACTCCAAGTATCCGAGTGTAGAGAAAACGAGTATTGTAACAGAATGTACGTGATGTAAACACACAATCTTTTAAACTTAATGCAATTTATTTGTTTTTACTTTAAGTTTTACAAAGTCTTTTATTGCCTTTATTGTCTTTACCCTTTTTACTCTTTACCTTACTTCTCTTCTTTTCTCTTCGCCCTCAATCCAAATTCACCTTTACCAACAAACTTTCTTCTCTTTTATTAGAAGCCTTATGTTACCTTCAAATCAACCCGTAGTCGAATAGATGTTCTTTTAGGATTCTGTTTATCCCAACCTTATTCGAGTGTGGAACTTGGATAAATCCTCAAAACCAAAAAATAAATCTTTTAGCACATGTCCTAGGATCAATCTGATCGATCCTGTGAGTCACCAAAGTTAGATTTGGAAGATCAGCGGTTGTTTTTCGATTTTCAAGGGAAACAGAATGGCACACCTGGTGGGACAGTGCTAGGAAGTCTGTTTTATAAAACTAAACTTATAAGAGATTCTTCAGTCTTACTGGTCCCTTTTTCGTAAGAAGGTACACTTTTATGTTACTGAGAAGTGGTAAAATTACCGCTATAAACGAAGAGACGCGATCAAGACGAAGCAGCAAGAACATGGCTACGGATACAAACCAGCCAGATAACTCCAACCAACAAAGAGACGGTTCCATCGAAGGAATAAGAGACGAGGGAATTCCCCCTCCGATACCGTCAACCGGAGAACAAACAATGCTTCCTGTGAGGCCAGTGCCGACACCTTCATCACTTGGAGTAGGATCGACAGTGATAAGGCCCTATACTCAAGCAGTATTGGAATACATTGGTCACCAGACGCCGAATCCTCAGATTGTGTTAGGGGGAGTTCGACGTCCAGGCAGTTTGTGCCTCCTGGTTTTTCACAGTCACCAAGAAACCCCTCATAAGGGATGCCCACTGCTATGATGCAAGGGCTCCAAAGTGCACCCCCTATATTTTCAGATCAGGCGATGGCTTTGTTACTGCAAGGGTCGGGTGTGAACATGAGTCGAAACCCCCAGAGTTTAGGGTATTCGACACAAGGCCCCAATTTGACCAACACGTCAGTTGCGTGTTTGAGACAGCAGATGGATGAAAGTAACCTACAGATGGTTCAGACTTTGTCACAAACCATGGGTGAAATATTTGAGCCATTAATCCAAAATACAACCCATACCAACCAACAATTGGCGGTACAATTAACAAGATTGGCTGAATTCATGGGGGTACCTCCCTTAGCCAGAAATCAAGCCGCAGTAGCGAACACCCCGCGAGATAACCTGACGAATGTGATAGAGGTCGGCGTAGGAAACCAAGGAAGGGTAGTCCCTCCGGTAGTCGAAGAGCTTAGGGAAGAGCCGTTGCAAAACCAACCTCGTGGCTTGGGAGAAAGAAATCCAGGAGTGGTGGTTGTGAATCGAAACCAAGACGCAGACAATGTAGTCCAGCGTGTTCGTCGAAACAACATAGCCGTAGACAATAATCTAGCGGCCATGGTCGAGAGAATTATGGCCAGAAATGGGTTAAACACCGGTTTTACTAGGCCAAATTACACTTCACCTATAGTAGACTATATCCTTCAGGCAGAGTTACCCCCTAGGACGAAAGTACCTAAATTCACTAAGTTCTTAGGAGATACGACGGAATCCACCGTCGAGCATGTGGCTCGTTACTTAATTGAGGCTGGAGAGATAGCGAACGACGAAAGCCTTAGGATAAAATACTTCCTAAGTTCTATTACTAGGAACGCCTTCACTTGGTTCACGACGCTTCCCCCTAACACGATATGTAACTGGACCCAGTTAGAGCGTTTGTTTCATGAACAGTTCTATATGGGTCAGACTAAAATTAGCTTGAAGGAGCTAGCTAGTGTGAAGCGTAAATTCTATGAACCGATAGAGGAGTACCTTAATAGGTTCCGCCTGCTCAAGGCCAGATGCGTCACGCAGGTCCCTGAACATGAGTTGGTCGAAATGGCCGCTGGTGGCCTCGACTACTCTATTAGGAAAAAGTTGGACACCCAGTACCTAAGGGACATGGCCCAATTAGCCGATCGGGTTTGGCAACTCGAAAGACTCAAAGACGAAAAGGCTAAATTTAATAAAAATAAAAAGATAGCTTTTGTCGAATTCAATGATAACGTCGAAGGTCTGGGTGACGAGTCCATGAGTTTCGACGATGGTGAAGTGGATCTTGCTGAACTCAAGCAAGGGCCACCTTACTTATGCAAAGTATTAGCTCCCCCACAAGGGAAGAGTTATGTCGAATCTGAAAAGAATGATAGGTTCCCAAAGAAAACATATACCTTTGACATCACAAAATGTGATGAAATCTTTGATTTGTTAGTTAAGGATGGACAAATGGTAATGCCTCCTGGCGCCAAAATGCCATCCCTAGAGCAAAGGAAGAAAAGAGGGTTTTGTAAATATCATAATTTCTTTGGTCATAAAACATCTCAATATTTTCTTTTCAGGGACCTCGTTCAGAATGCGATCCAAGAGGGACGTCTAAAGTTCGGGGAGAAAGCTGGTGGCCAAATGAGGGTCGACTCAGATCCTCTACAGACGGCAGACGCAAATTACACAGAGTCAGTCGAGGCTAGTATGATCGAAGTTGTCATCGGTTGCTGCTGCACCCCAAAATTTGCCCAGCATTTCCTTACCTAGCTTATGTCTCATTTCATTCACATTAGCATTATCATTTGCATTTCATTGACATGTATGCAGGAGATCAAGAGGTATGATTACCAATCAAGAGCTATAAAAGACAACAAGGCTAGCTAAGAAGGTTATTCAAGTGTTCAAGGGTTGATATCATTGTCAGAGAAGTTAAAAGATCCTCAGAGAGAGTGGTTGAAACCAAGTATGTGGGTCTCCTAACTTGAGAGTTATGGGGAAGACCATCAGATGATTCTTAGGCCATAAAGATGGACTTGAGGTCTTGAGAGATCTCATGAGAAATGTTGAAGTTCATTTTTTGAGGCCTAGACAGGTCATTGTGCAAGATTAAGAAGCCTCAGCCATGATTGGTGCAGCTAGGGTTTGACTGGGTCAACCCTAAGTCAACTAATGATTTGAAGGAGGTTGAGACCTAATTCAAGAGCCATGTGATCATTTATTAATGCATTGAGATGTTCTAAGGATGATTCCAAGGTTAACTCATCATGATTGAAGAGTTTGAGAAGTTTCAGGCTAGGGTTTCTAAGACTTGACAGTGTAAAATCCCCTAGCTTGACCCCTGACTGCTAGGCCATTTAACTCAAGATATGATCTTCATATCATCTTGACCCCAACATGATTGTTGTAGGTCATGGTCTTAGCTTTAATTTGAGTACTAGAAATCCTTGATAGGGTTTATAGAACTCAAGTTATGAGCCAGACAAGTTACAAGTCATCTGAGGCATGTGTATTTGGAGCTTGAAAGTTACCCAACTTTCATGACACTTTTGCCCAAGAAGGATGATTCCTATGAACTTTTGGTCAACATGAATGTTGTTCATTATTCTATTAGCTTTCTAGAGAGTACTAAAAGTCCTTGATAGGATTTGTATAACTCAGGTTATGGCTTTGACAAGTCAAGGGTATTTTGGGAAGTTGTGATTATGGGTCATTTTTGGTTATGGGTCATTTTCACCAACTTAGACATCTCAAATGAAATTTTTTGCAACTTAAAAGTTTCTCAAAATGGGGTTTTAACCTTGCCCATGTATCAAGGAGACATTGAAATGGCTCAAGGAGAGACTTGATTCAAGAAATTGTGAAATAGGAAGAATTAAAGAGAATTAAAGACCAAAAATTCAAAATAAATGTTATGTGAGCAAATGAGGCAAAGTAATAGCATTTTTTGAATGAAAAATACATTTTGGAAACATTGGCAATATTAGATTTTTGATTTGAGTTCAATTTCATGGACTTTTATCTCATTGCTTCATGATGAAGTAACATAACATACATGAGCCATTGGATTGAAACAAGGGGAGAATCACCACCAGTCATGTTCAATATCTCATGAGAAGTTGAATGCAAGCTAGCTGAGGCCAAAACAGAGAGGAAACCGTGACTGCCATGAATGAGATTTTGGTGAGAATTTGAAATTCCAAAATCTCATTCTGGATGATTCCATCAAGTTCTATATAAACCACTGAGTGTGTTCAGCCATTTTTTTGGAGGAGTTTGAAGCTGATAGCAGAAAGAGCAATCAAAAATTCAGATTTGCAAGTGAAGATCGTGTTCTGATTTCAAGGAGGAATCAAGGCAAATTGAAGGTGGCATTAGCTTCAGAAGGTGATTTAGATTGAATCTGCATTATCTTGAAGGTTGAATCGAGTAAAAAGTGCTTCTGTTACACCTCTGAACTCAGGTTGGTAAATTTTGTTTTTGTGCTTAATTTAGGAGGAGATAGATAGAAATCAATAGGTGGTTAGGATCCTTGCAATGTGTAGTTGGATTCTAGAACAAGAAATCGTGGAATTGAGACAAACTAGGATGTGGATCATTTTCTGTTGAGGCTGAAATCTAGCAGTTCTTGGATGGATAATCAAGATTAGATAGTGAGGATTGACCACCATAAGATGAGGATCACATTGGTGCTTTTAATTTAAAGAATGGTCATGATCAAGATTTTGACACTTTCTGAAGATGTTATCGTGTTTTGAATTTGAGAGAGAGTTAGATGATTTTGAATGGAGATTATTGATCAGGGTGAAAACCTGAGTTGATTGATGTATAATTATGTAATGTTTGATGACCTGTGTAAAGAACTTCACCGGAGAAGACGGTGGCGCCACTGCTCAGGCCACCGTCTGTAAACTCCCTCCAACCTGAGTTTCAAATGGGACGATGCACTGCAAGCGTTGGATGGATGTTGGACCTTAACCAAGTAGGAGCATTGCACGACCACGATCTATTCTTGAACTCAGACTTTGACTTGAGAATGAAACGCTCTGTTTCATTAATTGGAAGCATTGGGCTTAAGACTCTGAATGATACTTGCACCCCCCATCTGGCCCAACCCACATATTGAACTGAGATAGATTGCTATTTGCAACGCATGTTTCACCAATTTCTTTGAATTTCTTTTATTTTCATCATTTCATGATGGTTTAATTTTAATCCATTAAAAATAGAAAAATTAATCAATTAATTCTGAGATTTTTTTCCCTGATTCATGAATGAATTTAGGAATTTTAGAAACAAAAAGATTAGGATTAGAATTTATTTTCATTTTATTTGATTTTTTCCCATTTTATTTGATAATAAAATTGTATTAATTGATTCATCTGTTTGGTGAATTTTGTTTGAGCATTTGGTATTGAGTTTGTGCTTGATTTTTGGTTTGTAATTAGTTTAGACATGTATTCTCCCATAGTATTTTTCTCACATTTTTGTGATGAAACTAGGTTCTGTTTTTAGGTTGAAACCTTAGGTGCTCCCTTTTAGGGTTAAGTTTAGTACCTTGTAGTTTAGAGTTTATTTCTAGGTCTTATTTGAGGATTTGATCTCTGGAATTAACATGGTAGAGTCATGATTGACATAGTTTCCCATATTTATTTTTGTGGGATTTTATAATTGATGTTAGTATTTTAGTTAGAATTAACTTTAATACTAGGTTTTAGGTGATCCTAACTTGCTAACTCAACTAGAATGACTTCATTAGTTTCCTTAGACTAGGGTTTTTCTTCTCTTGCTTTTGGATGATGATTAAGACTTGTGTGGGCTACTGTGGAATGCATAGTGGAGCTTGGATTGAAGATTTCCTTCCTTTTTGTTAGCTTTGAATAACTTAGGAAATTAGGGCTTTAGGAGAGAGCTTTAGAAATAGAGATTTCTTCAAATAATGGTTGGTTTTGTTCCCATTCTATTCTCATCCTATGATTCAAAGTCCTCATGTTTAAGTATCATCTCTCCTTTGGAGGGATGTATGACATTTACAATGAGTAGAACTTTTGAGGATGCCTTTCTCTGATAACTGGTTGAGTGTGAGACGGGATTCCTTTGGTTTACTGTCTGCTTCCCATTATCAACCAACTTCCCTGATGATTGTTCTCTTCATTCTTGGTGGAGCCTATTGAAGATTGAAGCTTGAATATGGAGTACCTTTCATTCCCTAAAGAGGATAGACTTGAAGAACAGTTACAGACTGTGGACTGAACTGCTGTCAGAGGATTGCTTTACTGTGAAGCTGTGGAAGCTGTTGATTTGCTTTCTTGACTGTCTGTTTTCTTTCTGTGCAACTGTATTGATGTGACTTGTTTGATTTGCTTGATGCATTAGAATAAGTTCATGTGTAGATTGTTTTAAGCTAGGAGCATGATTGCATTAGAGGTTGAGTTGCTCCCTCTGCTTGTATTGTTACTGTATGGCTTTGCTTGCGGGTATTCGGTAGAGCTCTGCTCCCTTGCCTATGTGGTTTGTGATTTGCTTGATGGCATTTTATTTTCCTTAATGATTGCAGTTATTCATATCTGGCTTGAGGTCGAGACGAGCTTGTGGAGGATGATGCCCCACACACATTTCCTCCCTCACTTGCATTGCATGCATTTTACAGTCGTTTACTGTTTATTATTTAAGCTGATGCTTTATCTGTTTCTGTTTACCACTGACATGATCCCCTAGGAATCTCACTTCCTTTGATAAGGAAGTGATGATTAGAACTCTAGGTTGAAACCTATGCATGATAACTTCTAGGATTTCCTGGTTTCAAACTTCAACTATAGGATGAATCCTTGGCATGACAACATTAGGACTTGATAGTCTCCCCGTAGTTGTCCCCCTTCCTCCTCTCATCTTGAAACAACAGTAAAAAACATAATAAAGGCAAGTTAGTATAAGCGCGTTACGAGCCTTAAGCTACTTGGGTAATGATAATTGAGCGGCCTCCTTTCAATCGTCTAGAATGTTTAGTATACGTCCTTTGGACGATATGCGACGCATTCGTTCCCAGGTCATAGTCTCTAGTGCTATGCAAACTACAGACAAACATAAAAAACAGTTCTTCCGTAAAAGACATAAAACAAACTTCAAACCTTTTTGACCCGTGGGCCCACAATTCAAAGGAAGCTTTTCTGAAGAAAAGAGTGTCGTTAACTCCCAGTTCTACCGCAAACGATAACGCCTAAGTCTCCAAGGGTCGAGCTGCGTGCGCCAAACTGCTGGAACTGTTTGTTAACCCTACTCGGAAAAACAGATGAATCTGAATCCCCGTAATCCGTATTATCCCGAACTACGTAAGCTCTGATATCTCATACCTGTTGAGAGTACGTAGGCACAATACTGACGTATTGGCGAGCCACCTTCCCCGTAACTCGTAGTTAGCTGAACTACGTTGACTCTGATTTCTCATTCTCTGATGAGAATACGTAGGCATAAAGCGCGACGCTTTGCCGAGTCATTTTCTTTTCTTTTTAAGCCAGCCTTGATAGGTAGATAGTAAAATAAACCCGTCAGATAAACACAACAAGCATGGATCCCATCGAGTACGATGGACGTGAGGGGTGCTAATACCTTCCCCTTGCGTAACCGACTCCCGAACCCAGACAACGATTGCGACGACCTTGTCTTATACCTTTTCGTCAGGTTTTTCCGATCGTTTCCTTTCCCGTTCTGAGGGATAAATAACGAAAGGTGGCGACTCTTCTGTTTTGCCGGCACCTTATTTTCGCGGTAGCGACAGTTACGACTTCTCAATCGAAGTAACAGAGGCTGCTGGCAATCCCATAGATGAAGCGGTGATGGCGAAAGTTACCATCAACTTTGGACAGGAGAGTTGTGTCGAAATGGAAGTTGTTAGCTGTGAACAGAGGGGTGAAACCAAAGGCCCAAGCAACATGAACAATCTGGGTTGGGAGATAGTGACCAAGGAAACAGCTGACGACTTCGTTAAGATCGATGAAGCTACCAAAGGCGTGTAGTTAAGTTTGAAAAAGCTTAACATGGCCAAAGAAATTGAGATTAACATGGTTCAAATCACTTAGCATGAGGAGGTAGCGGATAGTGAGTCAAACTACCAGGAAACACACACAAGGGAAGCCTACCCAGAACAAGAGGAATCCATAGTTTCTTTCCTCACCGCTGTCAGCAAAAGGGTTCTAGTGTGATGCTCTACCCCCGATGCAGCACCATATTCGACAAGAAGGCTGCACAAAAATTGGAAGGGACACGAAGGTTGAAGCAAGAAAGAGAAAGGCCAAGATTTGACCCTCGAAGAGGCCTCCAGCAGAGATATGACCCTCGCATAAGGCCTCCGATAAACAAGCCCACTAGCTTCAAGCCCAATGTTAAGGCCACTGATGGGAAGTGGACAAAGCCTAATGAGAACAAACAGCAAGGGCAGAAGAGATGGGAGAATTTCGAAGTACAAAGGGGATCCTCGTTAAGCTATCTAAAAGAATTTCAGTCTTTGAAGGCTGCTCATATATCAGAAAATTACAAAGGGAAAAATCCCATGTCTCGATCCCAATGCAGACGTGAGCAGAGAAGAAGGAAAGCACACAGAGAAGGTGCACACAAAGACCAACCACAGTCCAGCACCAATATTCCCACAAACAGGAAGGTCGAACGAAAGCTCTTGGGAAGGCACCTGTAGGAAGGAAGTTGTTTCCAACACGGATGGAAGAACAAATAAAGTCGGTTGACGACGAAATGACCGATAACTTCGATGAATATTCTGATGATTGTTGTACCCTAAAATTTGACCAACCGGTTCCCTATCTGGTTTATGTTTTGATACATTTTGCATTCGCATTCGCATACGGCATGCATTGCATTTTTATCAATCGAGATTGATTTTTATCAGGATTAGAGCCCCTGGCATTTCAGGTAGTACAGGCCAGTCAGAATAAAAGTCTGGTGAGAATTGGTGCTCATCTCCCGTGTTTTCAGACCATCTCGGTGCCCGGGTTTCGCTACGGTTGCGCAATTGGTTTTTAATCGGCTTCCTGGCATTTTTAGGTTTTTTCTGTCATTTTTCTGGATTTTAAATGCATTTAATTGGATTTTTCTGGATTTAATAGAGTTTTTTAATATTTTTTAGAGTTTAAATAAATCTTCTTTTCATTTTTTAGAAATTAATAGATTTTTTAAGGATTTTTTAGATATTATAGTTTTTAATAAATTTTAGATATTGATTTTCTTTTATTAGTTTTAATAGATAAATAGTTTTTTTAAAAATAGTAGATTTAAAAGATAGATAAATAGATATTATCATTTTCCTTTAATAGAATAGTTAATAAAAAAATAGATATTAGTTTGTTTTAGTTTTTTAGATTTAATTTGTTTTTAAAATGTTAATAGTTTTTTAATAGAGATTAAATGTTTTAGATTTTTTTGATTTTTTATTTTTCAGAATTAATTAGGTTTTTAAGAAAAGATAATTTTTAGAATAAATAATAGTTTTTTTTTAGATTTTTAGATTTAATTAGGTTTTATTTTTATTTTTATTTTCGGTTTTAGATATTAATTAGGATTAATTTTAGGATTAATTAGGGTTTATTAGATTTTAATTAGGTTTTAGTGTTAATTTTTGTTTTAGATTAATTAGGGTTAATTTTTAGTTTAAATTTGTTTTAATCAGAGTTTAATTCCATTTTAAGTCCAATAATCCAGGTTTAATCTATTGAGCCCAATTATGCATTATCCATTATCCAAGCCCAGTCAGGGTCCAACGCGCCACGTGTCCCATAAATAACAACGCCACGCGTGCGTTCCTCTCTCTTCCACCTCACTCTCTCTCACTCTGCATGCTTGCCACGTCTCCCTCTCTCACCTCACACTTGTCCACTCTCAGACCTCACTCCCCACACACGTGTCTCGCCCTCACCACTCCCTTTGCCACCTGCCACCTCGCCGGCCCTCTCACCGCCGGCCATGCAACAACCCACCGGACCACCTCCCTCCACCGTAACTGTCGCCGGAGACCGGTGAATTCGCCGGAAACTGCAATTTTTCCAGTTTTCCTTCATCTTCTCCGACCTACTTCCGATCAACCTTCATCAGCAATTACCAAATCTTGCAAGAAATCCAACGATCACCACCATTCATGCATCATTCTTCGTATCCCTCAAGATCAACACGATAATCTCCATATTGTTACCGGAATCTTCATCAACAGCGATCAAGGATCATCCAGATTCGGCCGTTGTTCTTCTTTTGTTTCCAGATTCGCCAAGAACAGCAACGATACTCATCCCCTTAATCTTCAGATTTCGACAAAATCCACCAGAAATCACCAAGTTCTCTGTGGATCTGCGTCGTGGTCGTTGATCTTCATCAAGTTCGTGAAGACTTTTCCAGAAATCTTCAAACGTTGCCAAGAACGTTCAATCCTCAAGATCTTCAAGGGGATCTTCACCAGAAATCGCTCCAAGCTTCGTCTAGGATCAAGAATCGTCATCGTGTGAGTCATCCATCCAGGTTAGTGCTTCGAATCCTTCGCTCTTCGTTTTTGCTCGCATCGATTAGCTAGAAATTGAGGAGATTGTTAGGGTTTGATGTTCTGGACTGAGAGATTGAAAGAGGCTTTATGTTGATAACCGAGTTTGATGAGGGTGGACGAAGAGATTTAGGATGAAGTTTGTTTGAGATTGTTGGTTGATTTGGTTTCAGAGAGGTTCAGGGTGAGAGAGTTTCAGAGAAAGGGTTTGAACATGAGAGCGTCGTTAGGGTTAGTGTTGAAGGTGATGAACAGTATTAGGGATAGTATGAGTGTTAGAAGTTTTAGGGTTTTGCTAATTGTGGATTTGGGCTTTAGGCCCAATGGCAATTTCTGAACCATACTCCCTTGTTTCTCACAATGCCCCCTCTCCCTGGTTGGTATTTTGGTTGGGCCTAACCCCATTGCTCCTAGCACCCCCCATTGAGGGCCCAAACGAGAATTGCAAGTGAAGTTTTCGCTGGCTGCACCCCCCGCTCGTTTTTGCTGATTTTTCTTTTGTGTGTGTTTTTCTGAAACAAACCTGGGCCCAGCGCATTGCTGAGTGCACCCCCCTCCTGGGCCCAGTTGTATTCTGAAGAGTATAAAACTGCTTTTGCCACCCCCTTGCTCCATTATATTTTTAATTGAATTTCTTTTTTTTTCATCATTTACATATAGTCTAAATAAATCATAAAAAATCAGAAAATCATCATTTTAACATGGGACTTTTTCCCACATTTCGGTAATGGTTTCATGAAAATTATAAGAAAATAAAAATATTATTTTAGGTATTTTTTACATTGATGGTGGATTTTTACATTTTTATTGCTTTTATTTTCATATTGTTCATACATCTCATTTGGGGAATTTTGTTTAGTCATTTTAATTCCTATTTTGGTTCCATTCTTTTTGTGGTAGTTAGATTAGAACATTAAGTTCCCCCTGAATTTATTCCACATTTTTGTGGATTAATTTTGATTAGTTTTGATTAGAGAACATTAGGTTAGTATAAATAGGGTTTAAACTCAACATAGGTGCAGTCTAACATTTTATTTTGGGTTTTTTTAGCTTGAATTAGAGTATGGGACATATAGGGTATGTAGGGTAGATATAGAAATCCCCTTAGAATAAATCTTAGGATTTTAAATGCCATTTTACTTTTTTTAGTATATTTTGCAAATTGTGTGATTGTTTGGTGTCCCCCCTTGGGGTTTATGTTTGTCTGTTTGGGTTTCTGGGTTTTTATTTTGGGGTGTGGGCTTGTTTTGGGCTTGTGGAAGCATGAAGAATCAATGGAGGAGATTGAATACAAGGATCAATGTTGATGCATGAGGATTGCTTGGATTGAAGACTTAGGAGAAATAGGATAAAATAGGAAGAGCTTAGAATAGACAAATTCTTCTGTCAAACATAGAGTGCATTGTTTGCCTCTATCCTATCCAATGACATAAAGTCCTCCTTGGGAAGCTCCATCTCTCCTTAGGAGGGATGAGTGGTATGCCCAAGTGAGTAGAACTTTGAGGATACCTTTCATTTGCAATGTTAAAATCTTAGTGATTTCCTTTGGTTGTCATTGAGTTTCTTAAAATTATAACCTGATCTTGTTGAATGATTCTCCTTTGGAGGTGCTTGTCGAAGCTTGGTAAAGAGAAAATTGAAGCTTATTGAAGTATAAGTTTGAGCTTGTTGAAGCTGGTTGCTTGTTGAAGCCGGGGTTTTACTGCTTGTTGAAGTTGAAGTCAGGAGCTTGTTGAAGCTGATTACTGGTTAAGTTTGAGCTTGTTGAAGCTGGTTGCTTGTTGAAGCCGTGGTTTTACTGCTTGTTGAAGTTGAAGTCAGGAGCTTGTTGAAGCTGGTTACTGGTTAAGTTTGAGCTTGTTGAAGCTGGTTGCTTGTTGAAGCCGGGGTTTTACTGCTTGTTGAAGTTGAAGTCAGGAGCTTATTGAAGCTGGTTACTGGTTAAGTGTGAGCTTGTTGAAGCTGGTTGCTTGTTGAAGTTGGGGTTTTACTGCTTGTTGAAGTTGAAGTCTGGAGCTTGTTGAAGCTGGTTACTGGTTAAGTTTGAGCTTGTTGAAGCTGGTTGCTTGTTGAAGCTGGGATTTTGCTGCTTGTTGAAGTTGAAGTCAGGAGCTTGGTGAAGCTGGTTACTGGTTGGGGTTTGAGCTTGCTTAAGCTGGGAGCTTGTTGAAGTTGGTGTCTATTGAAGATTGAAAGTTTATTAAAACTTGAAGATAGGAGTATTCATGAAGATGAAGGTTGTTGCTGTCAACTTTTTGCTGGTAAATCAACTGTTGCTGTCAGAGCTATTGCTTGTACTGTGGGCAGTAGGAGTTTGGTGCTGTTGTTTGGGCTGCCTCCTCTGCTTTGGGGTTTTATTTTTCTTTGTTGTACTGTTTGTTAATCTTCCCCTTAGTTTTGAAGTGAAGTTGTTTCACTTTGCCTATTGTTTCCTGCCGCATTCATGCATTTTGCTGCTTTACTGTATGTATCTGTTTCTTTTGCCGTTTATCCCATAGGATCTCTGTTTCTTTCTGTGCAAGAGAGAAATATGATAGACATTAGGCTTTCATCCATGCATGACAACATTAGGGTAGATTTTGATTCCCTTTTCAACCATAGGCTTTTTTAGAGTTTCTTTCTCTTCTCATCTCAGAACCATTCAAAAACACAGTAATAAGGTTAATCGATGTCGTACGTTACGAGCCTTAAGCTATTTGAGAAAAGGTTGTTGGAGGGTCACTCTTCAGTAATCTGATTGCTTAGTGTGTTACCCTTAGGGTGACATACGACGTAGTCACTCTCAAATCATAGTCTCTAGTGCGTCAGAGATTGCAAACACACTAAAAACACTTCTTCCGTAAAAGATTCAAACCAATATCAAGAATGTCACTTTTGTCCGCTTGGACCCGTAATCAGGAGAAAACCTTTTTCAGAAGGATAAAAGATAAACAGACAAATCTGTGTCTTCCATGGCCCGAACTACGTTTGCTCTGATCTTTCATGCTGTATGAAAGTACGTAGGCATAGGATGCGATATCCTAGCGAGCAACCTTCCTCTCCTTTCCTGTAGGTAGGTGAACTACGTTGACTCTGATTTCTCGTGCTAGACGGGAATACGTAGGCATAAAGTGCGATACTTTGCCGAGTCATTTTATTTTCTTTTAACCCCGGACCTGTAGCGTAGATAGAATAACAATCCGTACTTGAAAACAAGCGTGGATCCCGTCGAGTACGACGGACGTGAGGGGTGCTAATACCTTCCCCTTGCGTAACCGACTCCCGAATCCAGGATTTGATTGCGATGACCATTCCTTTCCCGTCTTTGCGTGAGGTTTACTTCGAGCGTTTCCTTTTCCTCTGTTGGGATGAATAACGCACAGTGGCGACTCTTCTGTTCAGCCGGCGCCGATTTTCGCAGTAGCGACAGCTGGCGACTCTGCTGGGGACTCCAACGGTTCCCTACGCGAGTCAATCCTAGCGCTTGTTTTCCCGTCAGGGGTGTTGTATGGATTTACTTTTCAGTCATTTACTTTCAGCATTATTTTATTGTGATTATTGTTGTGGGTATGAGGGGGTAATCTGTTGAGAGATAAGCCAAACCCATGCTTGAGTACACATATAGATTTAGAGGGAGAGTAGTGGTTAGCCTGCTTGCTTAGCTCGCACCAGCTAGCCGCGAAATCTCACTCGGACGAGATTCTCTTTGATGCTTCTTGCCTGGCCCTTAGGGCTCTACAAGTTGTCTGACCCGAGGATTGTCGACTCTGGGAACCTATCAATTAGGATTCAACTAAGTGAGGCCGCTTCAAGGGATGATGATGCCACACCTTCTGGGTATCGTATCATCGCTCTTGAAAGTCTGTGACGTTGAACCCGCATAGGATGCCGTACCTCGTATGCGAGTTAAGTACACACCTGTGAGGGGTGGGAGGGTATGTTTGCAGGAAACCTTTGACCTCAGAATACCTGGTTTATCTCTATCAGTAAGATGTGGTTACAGGGTTCTTTTGAGTGGTTGGTTTGTGATAAAGGCTGAATGGTTCTCAAGGCTTCAGTACATGTTGCACCCTAAAATTTGCTCAACCTACTTCACTTGGTTTATGTTTCAATTGCATTGTCATTTGCATAAAAAGTCATGTACATAGTCTAATCATTTGCATATAATAGCATAACAAGTCATCCAACAAGGCATCAAGTGCTATTTTTTATCTCAAGGAATGTATTCAAGAAGCTCTTATCAAGATTCAAGCCTATTCAAATCACCAAGAAAGAAATTGAAGCTTTGAGAAGTTTAAAGGCCAAGCAGTGGGTTTCTCTCCTATCTTGAGGGTATGTGAAGATCATCAGAGAAGTTGTGAGTTATGAATTGAGGGCATGGAAGATCTAGAGGGTCCTTTTGAAAGTAAGACAAGTCATTGGCATGGTTGCAAGAGCTACAGTTGAAGACAGTCAATTAGGGTGTCATCTGGGTCAACCCTGGGTCAACCCTAGGTCAAATGCTTGATTGAAGGGCATCAAGGCCTATTTAGAGGATGTGGGATTCATAATTTGATATGTGGATATGGATGTGGTGTTGTGCCAAGGATAAATCAAAAGAAATCAAGAATAAGAGAAGTTTCTGAATTAGGGTTTCTGAGTAAAATTCCCTAGTTTAGGTCAAACTTCCAAGCAAAGTAATTCAAAATGCAAGTCTCAAATGGATCCTTGGCCGATATGAAAATTGTAGAGTATCTCAATACCTTTAATTTGAGTGGTGGAAGGCATCAAGGAGATTTATAGAACTCAAGTTATGGTTCTTGCAAGTTACAGGTCCTCAGAGGCATCTGAAACTTGTCTGTGAAAGTTACTTGACTTCCAAGCAACTTTTTCCCCTTAAGGAATTTTCAATTGGATTTTTGGCCAACATGAAAGTTGTTCCCCATGATCTTAGCTTTCTAGAAAGGTATGGTATTCCTCAATCTGATTTGTGGAGCTCAACTTATGATCTTGACAAGCCAAGGGCATTTTGGTCATTTGGAGGTTATAAGTCATTTCAAGCATAAGGCCATATCTCCTACTTCCAAGCTTCAAATGAAAAAATCTTCAACATCAAACTTGCTTAGAATTATGTTTTAAGGATAGTAGGGAGGTCATGAGATGGTGGAAAGGCTCATATCAAAAAGTGATAAAAATGGCCTAAAAATGAGGCATAAGTTAATTCAAGTGAAGTTGAAAATCATAAATCCTAAGCTACAAGTCCAAACCATGTTATGTAATAGGTTATTTTGACTCCAAATGACATTCTAAGAACAATGGTTCAGCCACAATTTTGATTTGAGGCTTGCATCATAGGGTTGCTTTGGAAAAGTCTTGCTTGCATAATAAGGTACCATGGCAAAACTCAAAATAACTCAATAAACAAGGAAGATGTGCATTGTATCTCATCCAAAATATCATGTAAGGAGAAATTCAATTCAGTTACCAAGATTACAAGGCATATTGCATGAGATACCATATAAGGAGAAGTGAAAATTCAAAATACCATTGCATGAAAAGATCAAATTCTCATGGGAAGGTCCTAGATGATTCTAGGGGGTTCTAGATTGTTCTAATCCATTCTATATAATCATTGTGACTTGCATTTAGGAAAGGTTGGTGTTGATTGTGGTATAGAAGAGAGTGTGAAATCATAAAGCTTCATTTGCAAATTACATTGAATCTCTTGATTCTTCTTCATTGCTATCTCATTTTTCTTCACAAACCTTCTCCATACACATTTCTGAGTGTGTTCATATAGATTTGCAACTCCATTGATGAAGATTTGAAGGTATTCACATTGAATTTGCAAGAAGGCAATTACCATTGGATCTTGAAGTACAAGCTTGCTACACCAAATCTTTTGCATACAGAAGAATATTCATCATCTAGGGAGCATTCTTGAGGAGTTACAAGGCCTGAATTGAAGAGTTTTATCACCTACCATTCCAAGAAGCCAGGTATGCAAAACCACTTCTACACCCTTATCTAGGCATGGCTAGGGTAAATTATTAGTTTAGATTGGTTAGAGACAATTAGGTGGTCATTTTTGATGAGTTTGAGACCAATTGGAGAAGTTTCATTCATGGAGGTCAATTCTTGATGGAGTTAGAACTAGTGATTTAGTGAGTTTCAATGCTAGTTTAATGGCTGATTTTAACCAGTGCAATGCAAGGATCATTTTTATGTAAAGAATGTTGAGTTTGGTTGAAGTCGAAAGTTGATGACATTTTGAGGTTAGGATGGTTTCACATTCGGGTTGCATGATTTAGAGTGTTTCAGTTCAAACCAATGGCATAGTCGTGTTCATGGCGAAATTCTGAGCAAGATTGGTTTTTATATCGTGTTAATTGATGCTGAAATGAGGGAGAACGAGTGAGAGGAAGTTTTGTGCATGGATGTGCTTTCATGGAAGTTTTTTCTGCAAACCCTAGACGTGAGGAAGAAGATGAGTTCGCGTCCGTTGGATGAAGCTCTTGACCATTGACTTGATACCAGATCCTGTGGCCCGCATTTAATTGAGCTTTTGGAGGGAGTCAGAAACGCGTGTGAAACGCGGCGTTTCATTAAACGCCAGTCTGGGCTTAGTGCGTTGGATTCCTATTCCCACCCCTATTCAGGCCCAAATCCAAGTTTCAACTATAATTTGTTCTTATTCGCACCGCATATTTCTTTATTTTCTTTATATTTTTTAAATGGTTTTTCTGACTAAAGGCTGGGCCAGGCGCGTTTCTATACGCACCCCCATGTCTGGGCCCAAGTTGGAATTTAACTGGATATTATTGCTGTTTACACCCATGCTTCATGGTTCTCATGTTATTTCTTCTCCATTTTTTTTCATATTTTAGAAAATTCATGATAAAATGAAAAAATAAAGATTTTCTCATGGTAATTTTTTCTCCACTTTCCATTTTTTGTCAAGAAAAATATGAAATGAAAACATTTTTCATATCATGCATTTTTATATTTTTTGCATATTTTTACTTTTAATAGCTTTTTAATGCTTTTATATTGATGTATGATTTTGTAGATTTTAGTTTAGGTAGCTCTCTTAATATGTTTAAGTCAATCTTTTTAGGGTAGTTAGATGTATGTTTTAGGTTCCCCCTGGATTAATCCCATATTTTTGTGATGATTTTTAGGATAGTTTTGATTAGATGCTATTAGGTTGTATAGAATTAGGTTAAACTTCAACTTAGGTGCATTAAAACAATTTCTTTTGGGTTTTTTAGGACAAGTTAGGCTATGGGGCATATATGGGTATTAAGGGTAGGTTTATTAGATCCCCTAGAAATAATATTAGAATTTTCCCTACTATATTAATATTTTTAGTTTATTTTGCAATTGTATGCTTGTTTGGTATGCCCTTTTGGGGTTTATTTTGTTTGTATGGGCTTATTGGGCTTGCTTGGGGTGTGGGTTAGCCTTAAAGAGTATGATGATGAAGCATAATTTAAGACAAAGAGTTGAAGATCAAGTTCAAAGTTGATGAAGATGCTAGGCTTGCTTGAAGACTGTTTGAAGACCTAGGACCTAGGAGCTAGGTAGAGCTTTTAGAATAGAACATTTCTTCACAAATATGGATGGCTTCTGTTGCCTCCATTCTTCTCTATGATTCAAAGTCTCTCTTTGATACTCACCTCCTTCCTTTGGAAGGATTAGTGACAGTATCTAGGAGATAGAACTTTTGAGAGAAATAGTCTGTATTTTGTTAACAGTCTGTATGCCACCTTTGGTGGTTAACTGACTGTTTAACATCCCAAATCATCTTGTGAACTATTACTCATCTAGGAGAGCTTGCTTTGAAGAATACTTTGAAGATTGAAGATGAAGTCCCTTGCCTTGAAGACTGATAGAAGAAGGAGCTTATGCTGTCAGGTTTTGCTGTTTAGAGCTACTGGTGCTGTGTAGAGCTGGTGATGTAGTGTTTGAGTTTCTTGACTGTATTGTTTGTTAATTGTCCCCTTGAGATTGAGGTGAAGCTGTTTCACCTTGCTCATTGTTTTCTAGGTTTGAGGTTGAATGGGACTCCCTTGCCTCGCTTGTATTGCTGCATTCATGCATTTTACTGCTTTACTGTATATATGTTGTTGCTTTTCCGTTTATCCCCTAGGATCTCTGTTTCTCTCTGCGCAAGAGAGAAATATGACAGACATTAGGTCTTAACCCATGCATGATAATATTAGGGTAGATTTGGATTCCCTTTTCAACCATAGGTTTTAGAGTTGTTGTTTCTCTTCTTTCTCAAAACCATCAGAAAATACAATAAAAGGTTAAACATCAATAAAAAACAGTTCTTGCGTAAAAGACTGTAAACCAATCAAAAACGTCATTTTTGTCCGCTTGGACGCGTAATCAGGAGAAAACCCTTTTCAGAAGGAGATAAAAACAATCAAGCCAGACTTGTGTCGTACGTGGCCCGAACTACGTTTGCTCTGATCTTTCATGCTGTATGAAAGTACGTAGGCATAGGATGCGATATCCTAGCGAGCAACCTTCCCCTCCTTTCCCGTAGGTAGGCGAACTACGTTGACTCTGATTTCTCGTTTCCGACGGGAATACGTAGGCATAAAGTGCGATACTTTGCCGAGTCATTTTATTTTCTTTTAACCCCAGACCTGTAGAATAGATAGAATAACAATCCGTACCAGAAAACAAGCGTGGATCCCGTCGAGTACGACGGACGTGAGGGGTGCTAATACCTTCCCCTTGCGTAACCGACTCCCGAATCCAGGATTTGGTTGCGATGACCATTCCTTTCCCGTCTTTGCGGTAGGTTTACTTCGAGCGTTTCCTTTCCCTCCGTTGGGATAAATAACGCACGGTGGCGACTCTTCTGTTCAGCCGGCGCCGATTTTCGCAGTAGCGACAGTACAGAGCAGCCGAGTCTATCAGCAGTGCACTTGATCCCTTGATTGCATATGCATGTGCATTTTCATGATTGCATTTCATTAACATGTATTTATGTTGCAGGTGATCATTCCCCTCTGATTCTAGGATATCTTCTAGCCAGACATGGAGTCCCTGAAGAAGACGGTTGCTTACAGGTTGCATTCACCAGACATCAGTTCATTATTGGGTTTAGTTGCTTTGGCAGATGAGAGTGTGAGGGCCGAGTTCAGAGTATCCTATGGGAAACTGCTTAGCTTGTTGTACACACCTTCAGCTTTCGAGATTACTGGGGTGTATACTTTGATGCAGTTTTACGAGCCGCAACTGATATGTTTCTTATTTCCAGACTACATTCTGGCACCCACTTTGGAGGAGTATTATGTTATGTTGGGTATTCCCGTGCTAGACCAGATGCCCTTTGTACACGTTGATACTGAGCCTGAGTTAGCTACACTCACAGAGATTGTCAGTTTGGACGCTTCTGAGTTTCCAGGAGGCTTGGTCAAGCTGAATGGAGCTTATGGTTTTCACTTATCTGTCCTAGTTGAGAAGGCTACATAGTGCGCGAAGAATGGGTGTTGGGTTGTTTTTAGTGCTATTCTGGCTGTCTGCATCTACGTGATTGTCTTGTTTCCTAATGTGCCAGACTTTGTTGACTCGGATGCCTTCTTGATTCTCGCCTCGAAGAATCCTGTTCCTACTCTCTTGGGCAATGTTTATCATTCTATTCACTACAAGAATGAGAAACGTCGTGGCAAGAATGTTTCATGATGTCTTCCTCTCTTGTACAGGTGGTTCTAGAGGCACCTTCCGAAGACTGGGCCGTTTGTTGATACTGTTGATACTTTGGATTGGCCGTCCCGATTGATGAGGCTATCTGCTGAGAATATCATTTGGTTTGATCGGGGTATGCTTGGTACTGACATTATATATAGTTGCAGTGGCTTTCCGAATGTTCCCCTGATTGGACGGAAAGGCTGTATCAACTATAATCCTTCACTATTGGTACGACAGTTTGGTTATGCCTTGAGAGATGCTCCTATTGAGGTTGAGATACAGGAATCTCTGTATCTCACGGGCTCCTTAGACGAGGCTGCTTTGATCAGGTTGAGGCATGCATGGGCTAACATCCATAGGAGGGGGAAGGCTTTGCTCGGTAAGAGCAACAGCAGAGCTTATGATCCTTACGTGGCGTGGGTCCGTGAGAGAGCTAGTACTTCTTTGATGCCTTATCCTGCTGTGGAACCACTGTATCTTCCATTGATTGAGGTACCTCCTACAGAAGAGAGTGAGAAATATAGCAAGTTGTTGGCTGCAAATGAGGAATTGAAGAAAGCTAATGAGGAGTTAGAGAAGGAGATCTTCCAGTTACGACGAGAGAAGAAGGAAGTCACCTTCATTGTGAAGGAACAGACCGAATTAATTAACAGGTTGGGATCAGAGCTGACAGAAGCAACCAACAAGAAAGAAAAAGTAGGGATAGCCTTGAACGGTGTTAGCAAGGTACTTACGTCCAAGAAGGAACTTCTAAGCAAGGCTTATGCTCGTATCAGCAAGTGGGAAGCTTTGTGGGAGGCTACGCTCACCAAGCGGAAAGAGCGCGAAGACGAGCTGAAAATGCAGATTGCCACGCTGGAGGCACATGTTAAAGCCCAGGAAGCAAGGATTGCTGAAGTAACATCCCTTAGGAGTACTGCTGATCTCAGAGTCAGTGACAGTGACGAGAAGTCGAGAGGTTATGAGGAGAAGGCCGGTTCCAAGAGGTACAGATTTGAGGAGAGTTCGAGCAAAGGAGCTTCCTGGGACGATGCCGCGAAGCTGAGATCCACTACCGAGAGGCATGCTTTACTGATTCAGGAGTTGATCTCCCGACTAGGGAACTCAGAGACGATGAGGATATTGGAGGACGTCCGAGCACGCCATTTGGCCTGATGTATCTTTGCCTTACCTTTGTTACTTGTACTTATATTTGGGCCATCGCCATACTTGTTGGCTGAGGTCTCTTCGGTTGTATTCAGTTGAACTCTTGGCATTTGTTATATATGAGGATTTTCTGGTTTATTGCTTGCTGGATAGGGACTCCATTGCCATAATGGCTTTCTCTCCGGAACTAGAATCGGGGGAATATAACCTGTAGCATATTTACATAATTGCATTTGCATTCATATTGCATTCACCAGGTGATTATTGAATTATATCTCATTTCCTGCATTCTCCAGGTTCTTCCAGGATTGAAAGTCAACGCCCGCACCGATACTCTACTCGTACCAACTATAAAAGAGTTATGGACCAGATGCAGAGTGAGATGCAGGACATGCGTGAGAAGCTGGCGCTGTTCATGCAGATGATGGAGACAATTGTGAAAGGGCAGGAAAACCTGCAGACTTTGGTGCAGCCATTGCTGGTGAGAAATGCTGGGCACAGAAACGAAGACCACAATTCTGTACGTGTTGACACCATTCATGGGGATGGTACTCCTACACCGGTAGCTCCACCTGTGGTAAATATACCTGTTGGGAACATGAACAATGGCGCTGGCACCAGGAATGGTAATACAGGAATTGGTAATGAGACTGTCATTAACAACGTTGGATTCGGAGACGCCAATCTGGGCGGGGATTGTAACACCCCCTTCTATACCCCAAATAAATGCATATAAAACAATTAAGCACATACAAATTATCAGAGTAAAAAGGTTTTATAATAAGGTATAAAAGAAGAATGCCACAATTTCACCAATAAAACACTTTCACATTTTTCTCCATAAGATATGTAACATTTTCAAAATTAAGCGGAAGATCAAATCACTTAATCGTTTTCAAAATATTAATCCACGTACACACAAGTTAATCCAAATTAATACATCATATCAGTTAGATTACATAATCACATCAACTGATACATCGCAATGTATCACAAAAGAATGACTATACTAGTCTAACTACCCGGTGTTACATATCAGAGCAGCAGACTCAAAAGAATGAAGAATACTTCACAAAAGGGACTCCAGCATCCTAATCTGCAATGCCTCATAGAGCATTATAAAACAGCAGAAGGGTGAGAAATACTACCATAATAATCAATGCATAAGATTATATATATATACAGGTATCATATAATTGCATTCTACCTTTCTCACCACAAATTCATTTCATAGTTATATTTACCATATTAAACAAATATGAACATACCCAAACATATCCCATCATATATATTCCTCAATCATCCAAAACCCATTATATTCACAAGCATATTTCATATATCCATGACATTTATGCTATTACCACGTCATCAAACAATGCACACATATCCACGATATGTTCCCATGCATTTCTCATATTAACGATGCACACATATCCACGATATGTTCCCATGCATCCCTCACAATTACTAACGATGCACACATATCCACAATATGTTCCCATGCATCCCTCACAATTATTAACGATGCACACATATCCATGATATGTTCCCATGCATCCCTCACAATTATTAACGATGCACACATATCCACGATATGTTCCCATGCATCCCTCACAATTATTAACGATGCACACATATCCACGATATGTTCCCATGCATATCATTACATAATTGTATACCCATTAAGCATTCGCAAGTTCATTAGACAATACACATACATTCATCATTGTATTCACATGTATTTCTATTTATCATAATTAATACGCATCGCACATCAACTAGGATTCACGCCCGGAGGCTACCCATAGTACACATCATCACAATAGATCATATCTATATCATATCATAGAGGTATTAACCTATGTGAATCAATCAAACAATCACCACATGAGCAACACAGCAAAAGAAAAATGCTGTCACATTCGCCTTCATTCGCCTGGCGAACCCTCGCAGCGAACCTTCGCCTGGCCTTCGCCCGACGAACTCTCTCAGCGAACACTCACTAGGCTTCGCCTGGCGAGACTTCCCAGCGAGCCCAAGTCAGTAGCTACTGACTTCATTCGCCACCATTCGCCAGCACCTTCGCTGGGCGAACCTTCGCTAACCAACTTCGCCTGGCGAACCCACCAGCGAAGTCCACTGGAACTTAGACTTAATTATTCGCCAGCATTCGCTGGGCTTCGCCTGGCGAAGCTTCGCTTTCGCTTGCCTGGCGAGAGCCAGCGAACCTGCGCAGAACAGATTCACTCTCTGTTCCTCCTTCACCAATTCATCATCAACCCTCTCTTACACATCTAAATCAGTATAAACAGCATCAATACATATTACCCGACTATTCTACGACATTATTACTCAGTTCCAACCAATTAAATCATCAATCTACCGATTAATCCAACATTTGCCCTAATTGGAAAGTGATGAAAACTCTACCAAAACCCCAACCCAACATACATAACATCATGCAATGATCAAATAGAAACATTTCTCACCCTTACCTCGATTGATCGGAGCTTTGATGTTGGTTCTTGATGATTTCCACTTTTCCTCTTCTTCTCTTCTCTTTCTCTCCTTTCTTCTTCTTTCCTCTTTCTTTCCAAATGTTTTCTATCTTTCTTTTCTTTTCTTCCTCACTTATATATTCCTTTTATTTTCTTTCCTTCCAATTTCCTTTCAATTCTCTATTAATTCCAATTAATAAAAATTAATTCCAATATTAACATAAAATCCCACTAAATCAATTAATTACTACAATTAATTATTTAATGAAATTTGGGCTGTTACAACCCTCCCCCACTTAGGAATTTTCGTCCTCGAAAATGTTACCTGGTTCAAACAGTTCTGGATAAGACTCCCTCATCTGGCTCTCAAGCTCCCACGTAACATTTCCACCAGCCGGTCCTCCCCAAGCGACCTTCACTAAAGCAATCTCTTTACCTTGAAGCTGCTTCAATTTCCGATCCTCTATCCGCATAGGTGATGTCTCAACAGTCAGGTTATCTCTCACCTGCACATCATCTAATTGGACTACATGAGACGGATCCGCAATGTATTTCCTCAACTGAGATACATGGAATACGTCATGAAGATTAGCAAGCGACGGTGGTAAAGCCACACGATAGGCCACTTCTCCTATCCTTTGCAAAATCTGATAAGGACCAATGAAACGCGGCGACAACTTGCGCGACTTCAGTGCCCTACCAACACCTGTCATCGGAGTGACTCGAAGAAACACATGATCTCCCTCTTGAAATTCAAGTGCCTTCCTCCTCTTGTCATAATAACTCTTCTGACGACTCTGAGTAATTCTCATCTTCTCTTGAATCATCTTGATCTTGTCAGTAGTCTGTTGAACTAACTCGGGTCCAACAACAGAACTCTCTCCGGACTCGAACCAACACAATGGTGTCCTACAACGCCTACCATACAACGCCTCAAATGGTGCCATACTAATACTCGAATGGAAACTGTTGTTGTAGGTAAACTCAATCAAAGGCAAGTAGCTATCCCAAGCTCCTCCTTTTTCCAATACACAAGCTCTCAAAAGATCTTCAAGCGACTGAATCGTCCTCTCCGTCTGACCATCAGTCTGAGGATGATACGCTGAACTCAAACGCAACTTAGTACCCAAAGCACTCTGCAAGCTCTCCCAAAATCTCGAAGTAAACCTCGGATCTCTATCCGAAACAATACTTGACGGAATACCATGCAAACACACAATCCTCTCAATATACAACTTAGCCAACTTCTCCAAAGGGTAATCCATACGCATAGGAATAAAGTGAGCAGATTTAGTCAACTTATCCACGATAACCCAAATAGCCTCAAAATTACTCGGCGTCCTCGGCAAACCCGATACAAAATCCATGGAGATACTATCCCATTTCCACTCAGGAATAAACAACGGCTTCATCAAACCTGATGGCTTCTGATGCTCAATCTTTGACTTCTGGCAAGTCAAACAAGAATATACAAATTCCGCGATATCCTTCTTCATACTAGGCCACCAAAATACTTTCCTCAAATCCTGATACATCTTAGTAGCACCCGGATGAATACTCAACCCGCTACGATGTCCTTCCTCAAGGATGCTCTTCTTAAGCTCAACCATGTTCGGAACACAAACTCGATCCCGACATCTCATAATACCATTCTCATCAATCCGAAAATCACCACCTTGGCCTTGGTTGATTAAAGTCAACCGATCAGCTAAGCTCAAATCCGATTTCTGTCCTTCTCGAATTTCATCCAAAATACCACTTGTAAGCTTTAACATACCCAACTTAAATCCAAAAGAAGTTCTCTCACATACCAAACTCAAATCTCGAAATTGCTTGACCAATTCTAACTCTTTCACCATCAACGCCGACATATGCAATGACTTCCGACTCAATGCATCCGCTACTACATTCGCTTTACCCGGATGGTAATTCAAGCCAAAATCAAAATCCTTCAAAAGTTCAAGCCATCTTCTTTGTCTCGCATTCAATTCCTTTTGATCAAAAAGATATCTCAAACTCTTGTGGTCACTAAACACTTCAAATCTTGCGCCAAATAAATAATTCCTCCAAAGTTTCAACACGAACACAACGGCGGCCAACTCTAAGTCATGCGTCGGATAATTCTTCTCATGCACTTTGAGTTGCCTCGAAGCATAAGCTACAACTTGGTTATTCTGCATCAACACACCTCCTAAACCCATCAAAGAAGCATCACAATACACAATGAATGGTTCTTCTGGATTTGGCAGAATCAAAACAGGGGTTGTCGTCAACCTTCGCTTAAGTTCTTGAAAACTCGCTTCACACTTGGCGTCCCAGACAAAGGCTTGACCTTTCCTAGTCAACTGTGTCAACGACAATGATAACTTAGCAAATCCTTCAATAAACTTCCGATAATAACCGGCTAAAACAAGAAAACTTCTAATCTCAAAAACTGACTTCGGAGTCTCCCATTGCGACACCGCTTCAACCTTCGACGGATCGACCGCAATACCACTACTAGAAATCACATGACCAAGGAAACTAACTTCCTTCAACCAAAACTCACACTTAGAAAGCTTCGCGAACAACTGCTTCTCTCTCAGCACAGATAACACAATCTTCAGATGCTCGGCATGCTCTCCTTCGCTCTTCGAATAAACCAAGATGTCGTCGATAAACACCACCACAAACTTATCCAAATAAGGATGGAAAATCCTATTCATGTACTCCATAAATACACCTGGTGCATTAGTCACACCAAATGGCATCACGGAATACTCATAGTGTCCATACCTCGTCCGAAAGGCCGTCTTCTGAATATCCTCAGCTTTTACACGGATCTGATGATACCCAGATCTCAAATCAATCTTGCTGAACACGCTTGCACCAACCAACTGATCCATCGGATCATCAATCCTTGGAAGTGGATACTTATTCTTAATAGTCACCTTGTTCAACTGTCTGTAATCCACACAGAGCCTCATAGAACCCTCTTTCTTCTTAACCAACAACACCGGTGCACCCCACAGTGACACGCTCGGACGAATAAACCTCTTCTCAAGCAAATCCTCAAGTTGACTCTTCAACTCTTTAAATTCCGATGCCGACATACGATAAGGAGCCATCGATATCGGACTAGTTCCAGGAATCAAATCTATCGAAAACTCCACTTCTCGCTCCGGCGGTAAATCCTTTATCTCTTCAGGGAATACTTCCGGAAAATCACTAACAATGGGCAAAACATCAATCTCTTCACTTTCACTAGTCCTCAAAGTTTCCATAAGCATAAATACCTCAGCCCCATCTTGTACCGATTCCTTCACTTGTTTCCTCGTCATAAACAATTCCCTTTCAACATCCGAGTCGGGAAAAATAACCGTTTTGTCAAAACAGTTAATATACACACGATTGAATTTTAACCAATTCATTCCAAGAATGACATCCAGTTGATCTAAATGAAGACACACTAAATCGATCCGAAAATCTCTACCGAAAATACTCAACGGGCAATTCAAGCAAACATACGGTGTAGTTACCGAACCCATAGCAGGAGTATCAATAACCATACCGCCACCAATCACAGACAACTCAAGATTTAACCTTCTAACACAATCCAAAGAAATAAAAGAATGCGTAGCTCCGGTATCAATTATAGCGATCAAAGGTGTACCATTAATAAAACACGTACCTCTGATCAAGCGATCATCACTAGCAGTCTCAGATCCAGATAGAGCGAACACTTTTTCGCTTCCTTGATTCTTCTTCGGCTTATCGCATTTGGTACTAATGTGTCCTTGCTCGCCACAGTTGTAGCAAGTCACATTTGCACCGCTTCTGCATTCAAGGGCTTTGTGGCCTGGCTTGCCACACTTAAAACACGCCTTCTCAACACTCTTGCATTCCGAAGCACGGTGTCCCTCTTCACTGCACCTATAACACTTCATCGGAGTAGAAACTCCCCCACTTAGCCTCTTGCCATAACCCATTCTCTGCTTCCCTTTGTCTGCAGGAGTCACATAAGGTTTTCCTCTGAATTGACCTTTTCCTTTCTTATCACTTAAACTCTTGTAGTGGCTAGACTTAGCCCTACTGTCTTCGTCATAAATTCTGCTCTTGTTAACCAACTCAGAAAACCGTCTGATTTCCTGGTACCCAATAGCTTGTCTAATCTCGGGTCTCAAACCGTTCACAAACTTGAGGCACTTAGACCTCTCAGCATTACCAGTATTATAGTGAGGACAAAATTTGATCAACTCCTCAAATTTCGCCGCATACTCAACAACCGTCGAATTATCTTGCTTCAACTCAAGAAATTCGATCTCTTTCTTCCCCCGCACATCCTCTGGAAAATACTTCTCCAGAAAGGTTTCTCTAAACAAATCCCACGTAATCACAATATCATCTTCCTCAAATCTTTGGCGAGTATTACCCCACCAATCTTCAGCTTCTTCTTCGAGCATATGAGTCCCAAACTGCACCTTCTATGCATCCGAGTAATTTATAACTCGAAAAATCTTTTCCACAGCTTTCAACCAAATTTGTGCCTTGTCTGGTTCATGAGTTCCCTTGAAGACCGGAGGGTTATTCTTTTGGAATTTCCCCAAAGCACGGAATCCATCATCAGCATGATTCCTCACATTCACATTGGCCGGAGGATTCTGCCCAATCGCTCCCGCCAACCTTGTCAAAGCTTCTGCGATCGCTTCATCGTTCCTCCCTGCAACCATCTTACTAATTCCAACAACAGAACCACGTAAGAACGACCAATATTGGTAATGCAACACACGCATATCAATAACACACAGGGAAACACTCTAACAACTTGGCCGGACGGACCGACCTGCTCTGATACCACTATTGTAACACCCCCTTCTATACCCTAAATAAATGCATATAAAACAATTAAGCACATACAAATTATCAGAGTAAAAAGGTTTTATAATAAGGTATAAAAGAAGAATGCCACAATTTCACCAATAAAACACTTTCACATTTTTCTCCATAAGATATGTAACATTTTCAAAATTAAGCGGAAGATCAAATCATTTAATCGTTTTCAAAATATTAATCCACGTACACACAAGTTAATCCAAATTAATACATCATATCAGTTAGATTACATAATCACATCAACTGATACATCACAATGTATCACAAAAGAATGACTATACTAGTCTAACTACCCGGTGTTACATATCAGAGCAGCAGACTCAAAAGAATGAAGAATACTTCACAAAAGGGACTCCAGCATCCTAATCTGCAATGCCTCATAGAGCATTATAAAACAGCAGAAGGGTGAGAAATACTACCATAATAATCAATGCATAAGATTATATATATATACAGGTATCATATAATTGCATTCTACCTTTCTCACCACAAATTCATTTCATAGTTATATTTACCATATTAAACAAATATGAACATACCCAAACATATCCCTTCATACATATTCCCCAATCATCCAAAACCCATTATATTCACAAGCATATTTCATATATCCATGACATTTATGCTATTACCACGTCATCAAACAATGCACACATATCCACGATATGTTCCCATGCATTTCTCACAATTATTAACGATGCACACATATCCACGATATGTTCCCATGCATCCCTCACAATTATTAACGATGCACACATATCCACGATATGTTCCCATGTATCCCTCACAATTATTAACGATGCACACATATCCACGATATGTTCCCATGCATCTCATCACATAATTATATACCCATTAAGCATTCACAAGTTCATTAGACAATACACATACATTCATCATTGTATTCACATGTATTTCTATTTATCATAATTAATACGTATCGCACATCAACTAGGATTCACGCCCGGAGGCTACCCACAGTACACATCATCACAATAGATCATATCTATATCATATCATAGAGGTATTAACCTATATGAATCAATCAAACAATCACCACATGAGCAACACAGCAAAAGAAAAATGCTGTCACATTCGCCTTCATTCGCCTGGCGAACCCTCGCAGCGAACCTTCGCCTGGCCTTCGCCCGACGAACTCTCTCAGCGAACACTCGCTAGGCTTCGCCTGGCGAGACTTCCCAGCGAGCCCAAGTCAGTAGCTACTAACTTCATTCGCCACCATTCGCCAACACCTTCGCTGGGCGAACCTTCGCTAACCAACTTCGCCTGGAGAACCCACCAGCGAAGTCCACTGGAACTTAGACTTAATTATTCGCCAGCATTCGCTGGGCTTCGCCTGGCGAAGCTTCGCTTTCGCTCGCCTGGCGAGAGCCAGCGAACCTGCGCAGAACAGATTCACTCTCTGTTCCTCCTTCACCAATCCATCATCAACCCTCTCTTACACATCCAAATCAGTATAAACAGCATCAATACATATTACCCGACTATTCTACGACATTATTACTCAGTTCCAACCGATTAAATCATCAATCTACCGATTAATCCAACATTTGCCCTAATTGGAAAGTGATGAAAACTCTACCAAAACCCCAACCCAACATACATAACATCATGCAATGATTAAATAGAAACATTTCTCACCCTTACCTCGATTGATCAGAGCTTTGATGTTGGTTCTTGATGATTTCCACTTTTCCTCTTCTTCTCTTCTCTTTCTCTCCTTTCTTCTTCTTTCCTCTTTCTTTCCAAATGTTTTCTATCTTTCTTTTCTTTTCTTCCTCACTTAGATATTCCTTTTATTTTCTTTCCTTCCAATTTCCTTTCAATTCTCTATTAATTCCAATTAATAAAAATTAATTCCAATATTAACATAAAATCCCACTAAATCAATTAATTACTACAATTAATTATTTAATGAAATTTGGGCTGTTACAGGGATAATAATGGAGGTAATGGCTTCGGTAACAACGGATTTGGCTATAACGACCAGGGGTTTGATTATGCTAACCAGGATGGGAAGTTCGGCTTCAACGCTCCGGGTTTCGGACATGATGGATTTGGTAATGCCAATCAGGGCTATGGTGGATTCGGTAACGGAAATGGTGCTGGAATGATGCCTTTTGGACCTGCCGGGGCCGCTCAAGGGTATGGTAACAGGGGACGGGGCCCTGTGATGAATCAGACTAGATTTGGTCGTAACAATGGGTATGATGGGTACGAAAACAAGAATGTTAATTGGATGGAAGACCAACAAGAAGATGCTTTCTCTGGTAGAGGTTTTGAAGGTCCTGTAGACAACACTCAGCGAATCAAGATGCTCGAGGAGCAAATGAAAGGTGTCGTGAATCAGAGTGCTTTCGGTTTAGATATGACCACGATGGGACTGGTGCCTGGTCTGAGGGTACCGTTGAAATTTAAGGCTCCCACCTTTGATAAGTATAAGGGAGATACCTGTCCCAAGGTACATGTGCGGTCATACTATAGACGGATGTCCGCTTACTCGAACGATGAGAGAATGCTGATGCATTTCTTTTAAGATAGCTTGTCTGGTCCTTCCCTTGAATGGTACATGGGGTTGGAGCCTACTCAGATAAAGACATGGAAGCAACTGGCTGAAGCGTTTGTGACTCATTACAAATATAACAGTGACTTGGCACCAAACTGGGTCCAGTTACAGGGGTTGTCATAGAAGAAAGATAAGAGTTTCAAAGAATATGCGCAGAGATGGCGCGACATGGCTGCGAGTGTTCATCCTCCTTTGGTTGAGAAGGAGATGAATGATATGTTCATAGGAACGTTCACCGGTATGTTTTATGATAAGTTGTTTCCTGCTTCCTTGGGCAGTTTCTCGGATCTAATCTTGATGGGCGAGAAGATTGAAAGTAATATCAAAATGGGGAGATTCCAAGCTAGGGAATCCACCTCAGTTGGCAGTAACAGAAAAGCTTTTGGTGGTCGCCGTCAGGGTGACACAAGTGCAGTATTCGGAGGCCGAGGCCGAGGCCGGGGTAGAGGACGGAATCAGTACAATCATCCACAACAGGTGGCCAGCGTCACAATTCCATTTCATCAACAACCAATACCACTACAGCAGATACCATCACAGCAGCAGCAGGGGCAGAATGCTGCCCAAAGAAGATTTCCGAATGCGAAGCCGAAAAGAGTGTTTGAAGCGCCTCCTTCCACGTACGCGGAACTTTTTCAGACACTGTTGGGGCTGAATTTAGTTGAAAAAAGGACGTTGGCTCCACCCACGGGACCAACCCTTCCTTATGGGTATGATGTTAATAAGCACTGTGACTTCCACTCCGGGGCACCCGGGCATGACATAGAGGCCTGTCATGCGTTTAAACATAAGGTTCAAGATCTACTAGATAGCAAGGCCATAAATTTTGGACGAGCAGGTCCGAATATAGTACAGCAGCCAATGCCCAACCACGGGGCCAATGCTATTTTAACTGAGGAGGGTTTGAATCTGATTATGGATGTTGATGAACTGAAAACACCATTGTGTGAGATAAAGAGCAAGTTATTGAAAGGAGGTGTGTATCCGGGCTGCGATGAGTTTTGTCTAGAATGTTGGACCCAAGCTGGGGGTTGTGCTGAACTGAAGAAGGGTATTCAGACCTTGATAGATGAAGGCACGTTGCAATTCGACAGAACGGCAGTTGAGAAACCTGCAGAAGTATTAGCTGATGAGCAAAGTGATGTTGCCACGGTGACAATTCCCCGAAAAACGATAACTATAACAGCGCCAACCAGGCGACCGACGATCACTATCACAAAGGCAGGACCAACCCCTTATGAGAGTACTAAGGCGGTACCATGGACTTAAGGGCTGGAAGCATATTGTGATGGGGAGAAAATTGATATCAGTAAACAGCCAGCTGGGGTTGTGGACAATGTCGTCGGGACTGGAGGGATGACAAGGAGCGGGAGAATTTTTATATCGCCTGAGGTAGAGGCTGAACGAATGGCAAAGGGTAAAGGTAAAGTGAATGAGGATGTTCCTGTGCAGAGGAATGAAAAAGAAACGACACTGAAGGATGTAGAAGAGTTTATGCGTCTTATCCGTAAGAGTGATTATATGATTGTTGAGCACCTTCAACAAACGCCGTCGAAGATATCCATATTATCGCTGTTATTGTGTTCCGAGGCCCATAGGAATGCATTATTGAAGATTTTGGACACGTCGTTTGTACCCCAAGATGTTTCTGTGAACCAGTTGGAGGGGGTGATGGCGCACGTGAATGCAGGCCATAGTTTGGGATTTACGGATTTTGATTTGACCCCGAGGGGAAGAGAGCATAATATGGCGTTGCACGTCTCAGTTGAATGCAGGGGCGCAGTCATGTCCCACGTGCTGGTAGATACCGGGTCTTCCTTGAACGTGCTGCCAAAGAAAGCAATGATGAAATTAGACATCAGGGGGATCATTTGTACGCCTAGTGACTTGGTGGTCAGAGCATTTGATGGTACACGGAGGTCAGTCTTTGGATCCATAACTTTGCCTCTACAGGTGGGGCCGGAGATTTTTGAAACGGAATTTTACATTATGGACATCCAGCCAGCATATAGCTGTCTTCTTGGACGACCATGGATCCATGGTGCTGGGGCAGTCACATCTACCTTGCACCAAAAGCTGAAGTACATGGTGGGAGGCAGTGTGGTCACAGTTTGTGGGGAGGAGGATATACTGGTCAGCCATTTATCGTCATTCAAGTATGTGAAAGTCGACGGCGAGATTCATGAAACACCCTGTCAAGCCTTTGAAGGGTTGTGCATCAAAGACAAAGTTCCAGGGCCGAGTAAAGCATCAGAGGTGGCAGTTTCGTCATACAAAGAGGCTCAGGCTTTAGTGAAGACTGGTGAGACCAAGGGCTGGGGGAAGGTTCTGGATATTCCCGTGAAAATGGACAGATTTGGGCTGGGATATCAACCTTCATCATCAACGCCTACTGCAGGGGCACCCCGTTTCAAAGGACCAATAACAATTAAGGCTAGTGGAGTATATCACGAGACCATCAACGCTGTTTCAGATTCTGAAGAAGGAGACAGTGACTGCGACATGGACGCCTGGATTCAGCCGAGCGTGCCAAGACAAGGGCTTTGCAATTAGTCTATTCAGGAGACTGTTCCTGTGACAACTAAACAGTAATACTTTGTTTTCTTAATTGTTGAACAATCCGGTGTCCTACCCAGGGCATCGTGATTTTGCTTAGGGTCGTTCTGTTATATACATTGCACTGGTTAATTGTTAAATAAAAGGCGTTTTTCATGTACAAATATTGTGATCCCTGTTTTTCCTGTTTTTATTTTTTACAATAAAATGGCAACGTGGTTATTCGCTTTGTATGTATTTTGAAGCATTTAACCACTTCCTTTGCAGGATTACTATTTCAGATGACATCTATGAACCGCCTATGACTCACTTTGACTTTGAGCACCCGGTATTTCAGACCGAAGAAGAGATTGTTGAAGATGCCGACGTTCCAGAAGAGTTTTCTTGGTTGGTAAAACAAGAAGAACGAATCATTCTGCCTCATGAGGAAGTCATTGAGATCGTCAATCTGGGGTCGGAAAGGGTTGAAAGGAACATCCGTATAGGGGTCGCGCTGCAGAGCGACGTCAAGCGAAGATTGGTTGAAATGCTCAAAGAGTACAGTGATATTTTTGCTTGGTCGTATGAGGACATGCCTGGGCTGGATACGGATATGGTTGTGCACCGTCTGCCGCTAAAAGAAGAATGCCCACCGGTTAAGCAGAAGCTCTGAAGAACTAGACCGGACATGGTTGTGAAGATTAAGGAGGAGGTTCAAAAGCAGTGGGATGCTGTTTTCCTAGCTGTTACAAAATTTCCCTCATGGGTCGCTAATATCGTGCCAGTGCCAAAGAAAGACGGTAAAGTGAGAATGTGTGTAGATTACCGTGATCTGAACAAGGCGAGCCCGAAAGATGATTTTCCACTTCCTCACATCGATGTGTTGGTCGATAATACCGCTCAATTCTCCGTATTCTCCTTCATGGATGGCTTCTCGGGCTATAATCAGATTAAAATGGCGCCAGAAGACATGGAGAAGACTACCTTCATTACACCCTGGGGAACATTTTGCTACAAAGTGATGCCCTTCGGATTGAATAATGCTGGGGCAACGTATCAACGTGCAATGACGACTCTCTTTCATGACATGATGCATAAAGAGATCGAGGTTTATGTCGATGATATGATTGCCAAATCCCAGACGGAGGAAGAACATTTGGTGAATTTGCTGAAATTATTCAAGAGGCTTAGGAAGTTCAGGCTGAGACTGAACCCTAACAAATGCACCTTCGGGGTGAGATCGGGTAAACTGCTGGGGTTTATCGTGAGCGAAAAAGGAATAGAGGTTGATCCTGCGAAAATAAAAGCAATACAGGAAATGCCGACGCTTAAAACAAAAAAAGAGGTGCGCGGGTTTTTAGGGAGGTTGAACTACATCGCCCGGTTCATATCTCACCTAACAGATACGTGTGAGCCATTGTTCAAGCTGTTGAAAAAAGACCAGGCTGTAACGTGGAATGAAAATTGTCAAAAGGCGTTCGTTAAAATAAAACAGTATTTGCAGGAGCCTCCTATTTTGATACCTCCAGTGGCAGGGAGACCCTTGATTATGTATTTGACGGTTCTTGAGGGGAGTATGGGTTGTGTTCTCGGTCAACACGACGAGACAGGCCGTAAAGAGCATGCAATATACTACCTGAGTAAGAAGTTTACTGACTGTGAATCTCGATACTCAATGCTCAAAAAAACTTGTTGCGCGCTAGCCTGGGCCGCCAAGCGTTTGAGGCAGTACATGCTAAATCATACAACCATGCTCATCTCAAAGATGGATCCTATCAAATACGTATTTGAAAAGCAGGAACTATCTGGGAGAATTGCCCGTTGGCAGATGGTTTTGACTGAATATGACATCCAGTATGTCTCACAGAAGGCTATAAAGGGGAGCGTGTTATCAGAGTATCTGGCTGAGCAGCCTATTGAGGACTACCAATCGATGAAGTTTGATTTTCCTGATATCATGTACCTAAAGATGAAAGATTGGGAAGAACCGTTGCCGGATGAAGGACCAAAGACGGATTCCAAGTGGCAGTTGATATTTGACGGAGCTGTGAATTCCTATGGTAGCGGAATAGGGGCAATCATCACTACTCCACATGGGTCGCACATCCCATTTACTGCTCGATTGACCTTTCCGGTTACCAATAATGAAGCCGAATACGAAGCTTGCATCATGGGGCTTGAAGAAGCCATTGATTTGCGAATCAAAAATCTGGATGTATACGGAGACTCAGCTCTGGTGGTGAATCAAATAAAAGGAGAATGGGAGACACGTCAGCCCAATTTGATACCGTACATGAATTATGCAAGGAGATTGTTGCCTTTCTTTGACAAGGTTGAATTGCATCATGTGCCGCGAGCAGAAAATCAGATGGCTGAAGCCCTGGCCACATTGTCTTCCATGTATAAAGTCAACTTCTGGAATGAGGCTCCCAGAATTGTTATCTCTCGGCTTGACAGACCCGCCTTCGTATTTGGCATTGACGAAGCATCCGATGATAAACCCTGGTATTTTGATATCCAGAATTTCCTGAAGAACAAGGAGCATCCGGCTGGGGCATCCAGTCGCGATCAGAAGACTCTCAGGAGATTAGCTGGTAATTTCTATCTGAATCCGGACGGTGTCCTATACAAAAGGAATCATGACTTGGTGCTGCTACGTTGTGTAGACGAGAAAGAGGCGAAGTTGCTCATGGAGGAAATACATGAGGGTACATTCGGGACACATGCTGGTGGGCATGCTATGACGAAAAAGCTGTTGCGGGCAGGTTATTACTGGCTAACTATGGAAACTGACTGTTTCAAGTTTGCGAAGAGGTGTCATAAGTGTCAGATTTATGCGGATAAGATCCATGTGCCTCAGAGTCCTCTGAACGTGATGTCGTCACCGTGGCCATTCTCGATGTGGGGAATTGATATGATTGGAAAGATTGAGCCGACGGCATCTAACGGACACCGGTTCATTTTGGTAGCAATCGATTATTTTACCAAATGGGTGGAAGCGGCATCATATGCAAATGTGACCAAGCAGGTGGTAGCCAGGTTTATCAAATGAGATATCATTTGCAGATATGGAATCCCTGAGCGGATTATTACCGATAACGGTTCGAACTTAAATAACAAAATGATGAAGGGGCTGTGTCAGAGTTTTAAGATCGAACATCACAACTCTTCTCCTTACCGACCCAAGATGAATGACGCTGTCGAAGCGGCCAATAAGAACATAAAGAAGATTGTTCAGAAGATGGTGGTGGCCTATAAGGACTGGCACGAGATGCTACCTTTCGCTTTGCACGGTTATCGTACGACGGTACGCACATCAACCGGGGCAACCCCGTTCTTGTTGGTATACGGAATGGAAGCAGTGTTACCACTGGAAGTTGAGATTCCTTCCCTAAGGGTATTATGAGATGTCCAACTCGACGAGGCAGAATGGGTGAAAGACAGATTGAACCAGCTGAGTTTAATGGATGAGAAGAGGCTAGCCTCTCTAGCATACGGTCGGTTGTACTAGAGCCGGATGAAGAAAGTGTATGATAAGAAGATACATCCTCAGAGCTTTCAGACGGGCGACCTTGTGTTGAAGAGGATTCTCCCGCCACAGACAGATCACAGGGGCAAGTGGACCCCTAACTACGAGGGGCCATACGTTGTCAGAAAAGTCTTTTCAGGAGGAGCTTTATTGTTGTCCACCATGGACGGTGAAGACTTTACGTCGCCTGTGAATTTGGACGCAGTTAAAAAATACTTTGCTTGAAATTGACCCGCTGGACAAAAAAAAGAGAGTCCAGGAAAAAATGGGGCATCCTGGCGAACCAAAAACAGAATAAAAGGTTCGGGCAAAAATTAGGGATAAAATTGAAAAGATGTACACCCGCGAAGTTGAAAACCTACACTGGGCGACTTCGGCAAAAAAGGGTATCCCGGTGAACCGAAAACCCGCAAAGGGTGGTTCACGCAAAAGTTAGGGATTTGAAAAGCAACTGACTGCGGTCCGGATTTGATGCTGCGTTGCGCGTTGGTGCGGGAGAATACACCTGGGGGTTCGATTGTCAGATACAATCTCTTCAGATGTTTGAATACCGGGAAAGCGTCAGAGTCAGGCGAGTCATAAGAGGATCAACTCATAATGTTTGTCTGCTTCACGTTGCCGACATATGCGCAAATTTGATTTGTCATTATATTTATGCTTCCGGTGCATACTTGTATATTTGTTGTGCGTAACTTCCTTTTTTCAGGAGTTACATCCAGTGTACAAAATTCTGCCCATTCAGGGGCCCAATCAATAAAACATGTTATTCAGTATTTGATGCTTGTTCTTTACTGTTTTGTATGTGAAAAACGCCAATGTTTTGATAAAACTAGCATTTGTATAACGTTGCTGGCCCTTGCCAATAATTGCTAAAACTTCGAATTGACTGAAAATGATGTCACTAACGCTAACTTGAATAGATTTGGTTGTATAGACTTGTCTTGTCTCGTTTGTGGTGTTGCAGGGTTCTTGCCCATGTGAAGTGGACGATCAGAAAAGTGTAGTCCTAACCAGAGGCTTGACGAAAAGACTTGATCATTATGTGAAGTGAATCCCCACGCAGGTCGCGCTTCATTTCTCGAAGCTAAGATGACAATGTTCTTTACTGAAGAAGGATCAAAATTCCCCATCTAGTCGCAGCTTATCCGAAGGACATTCTCCAGCAGGGTCGTTTACCCTCAGCGGAGTTTGGTGATTCCAAGATTGTGGGCTGTATTCAGACAGTGTGGTGTCCCCCAAAAGGGGTTCCCTATCCCGAGCAGAGTTGTTTAGCCTCAGAAGATTAATATTTCCAAACTTGTGAGCTGTACCCAGACAGTCTACTCTCCCCAGCAGAGATTCCCTTCCCAGTAGGGTCATTTATTCTCCTCAGCGGAGTCAGTTGATTTTCCCCAAGAGAGTCGTTTCGTCCCCAGCGGAGTTTTCTCTTTTCAGCAAGTTGTTTTCTTTCCTCCCAGTGGAAATTGAAGGTTTAAAGCTCTCCCCGACAGAGTTGGTTGTGTGTCCTGGCATTTATTTTGCCGGAATGCTTGGTGGTACCCGTTCCTTCCCCGGCAGGGTGGTATTTGTCCTCAGCATCCGTGTTGATGAAGCAAGCTTATCAGAGTTTATCCCAACAGTTCGAACCTGCATTTGCATTTGCATGCATTATCATGTTTGATCCATCCAAAAAACGCGTAGCATTTCCATGCTGTATGGAGCATCGCGCTATTGTCAAACATATGCATGATGAAACATAAGCCAGGTTGGTTAACCTTTTGCTTTCAGGTGTGTTTTCTCAACAGGAGTGTGGAGTTCTAAAGCTCAGGGGTCTTTTCAGATAATCAAAGTCTTGACGTGAGACGTATGATGACGTGATTCAGTTTATCATCATCCCCACAGAGTTACTGATCGAGGTTTTCTCGTGTCTGATCAGCGGACTGTTTTGTCAAGTATGTTGCTGCAGTAGCATCTCAAGGTTCCATGTATCAAAATTTCAGAAGTGGTCGCTTGTTGTCAGAACGGGTGTCGGTCATTGGTTTTCAGAATATCTCCAGCTATGATGATAGGATTTATTCGTATTGACGAACTATTTCTCCGTGTTGACGGAATATGGAGTCCTGATGAGGATAATTTATGCCTATGATGATAGGATTTATTCGTATTGACGAACTATTTCTCCGTGTTGACAGAATATGGAGTCCTGATGAGGACAATTTATGCCTATGATGATAGGATTTATTCGTATTGACGAACTATTTCTCCGTGTTGACGGAATATGGAGTCCTGATGAGGACAATTTAGGCCTATGATGATAGGATTTATTCGTGTTGACGAATTACTTCTCCATGATGATGGAATATGGGGTCCTGTTGAGGACGAAGAATTACTTCTCCATGATGATGGAATATGGGGTCCTGTTGAGGACGAAGAATTACTTCTCCACGATGACGGAATATGGGGTCCTGATGAGGACAATTGATGCCTATGTTGACGGAATAGGAAGTCCTGATGAGGACAAGTTACGCCTATGTTGATAGGTTGTATTCGTGTTGACGGATTACTCTCTCTGTGTTGACGGAATATGCGTCCTGAGGAGGACAATTTATGATTATGTGGATAGGATTTCTTCGTGTTGACGAAATGTGAGTTCAGAGATGTACAAGAATGGTATTCCTATGATGATAGGATTTATTCATGTTAATGAATCTATTTTCCTCGTGTTGACGAGATGCGGATGGCCCATCCCTAGTGGAGTCGGCAAGTTTTGTTTCTCCATGATGGAATACGGAGTCTTGCTGAGGACAAATTTGAAAAGTACTAATGAGGGCAAGGTGTATTCCCATGATGATAGGATTTCCTCGTAATGACGAATTTATGGCTTTTCGTGTTGACGAAATTTAAGGGCAATTGTGAATAAATTTTCCTGTAATGATGGGATCTTTACTCATGTGGATGAATTTGTTTCTCTTTTTGTGTTGACGAGGTTAGTCCAGTTGTGGACAGAGGTGTTGTTGCAAAGATAGTTCAGTACCTGTGGTGTTACACGGGTGGTGGGAGTTAAAATCAGAGTTATTCTCCGACGAACAATCAGGTTCACTCGACGAATGTCGTTCCCCGAGTAGTGGTGCAGTTTATTTCTGCGGTTGACAAATTTCAGCGTTCTTTGGTATTCAACCGTCTCGTACCTCGAATGTTTGAAGGCCGTTCGCTCTTCACCCAGTCGGGTCCAAGCCGCTTGAATAGGGGCAGCTGTTGCACCCTAAAATTTGACCAACCGGTTCCCTATCTGGTTTATGTTTCGATACATTTTGCATTCGCATTCGCATACGACATGCATTGCATTTTTATCAATCGAGATTGATTTTTATCAGGATTAGAGCCCCTGGCATTTCAGGCAGTACAGGCCAGTCAGAATAAAAGTCTGTTGAGAATTGGTGCTCATCTCCCGTGTTTTCAGACCATCTCGGTGCCCGGGTTTCACTACGGTTGTGCAATTGGTTTTTAATCGGTTTAATCGGCTTCCTGGCATTTTTAGGTTTTTTCTGTCATTTTTTTGGATTTTTAATGCATTTAATTGGATTTTTCTGGATTTAATAGAGTTTTTTAATATTTTTTAGAGTTTAAATAAATCTTCTTTTCATTTTTTAGAAATTAATAGATTTTTTAAGGATTTTTTTAGATATTATAGTTTTTAATAAATTTTAGATATTGATTTTATTTTATTAGTTTTAATAGATAAATAGTTTTTTTAAAAAGAGTAGATTTAAAAGATAGATAAATAGATATTATCATTTTCCTTTAATAGAATAGTTAATAAAAAAATAGATATTAGTTTGTTTTAGTATTTTAGATTTAATTTGTTTTTAAAATGTTAATAGTTTTTTAATAGAGATTAAATGTTTTAGATTTTTTTGATTTTTTATTTTTCAGAATTAATTAGGTTTTTAAGAAAAGATAATTTTTAGAATAAATAATAGTTTTTTTAGATTTTTAGATTTAATTAGGTTTTATTTTTATTTTTATTTTCGTTTTTAGATATTAATTAGGATTAATTTTAGGATTAATTAGGGTTTATTAGATTTTAATTAGGTTTTAGTGTTAATTTTCGTTTTAGATTAATTAGGGTTAATTTTTAGTTTAAATTTGTTTTAATCAGAGTTTAATTCCATTTTAAGTCCAATAATCCAGGTTTAATCTATTGGGCCCAATTATGCATTATCCATTATCCAAGCCCAGTCAGGGTCCAACGCGCCACGTGTCCCATAAATAACAACGCCACGCGTGCGTTCCTCTCTCTTCCACCTCACTCTCTCTCACTCTGCATGCTTGCCACGTCTCTCTCTCTCACCTCACACTTGTCAACTCTCAGACCTCACTCCCCACACACGTGTCTCGCCCTCACCACTCCCTTTGCCACCTGCCACCTCGCCGACCCTCTCACCGCCGGCCATGCAACAACCCACCGGACCACCTCCCTCCACCGCAACTGTCGCCGGAGACCGGTGAATTCGCCGGAAACTGCAATTTTTCCAGTTTTCCTTCATCTTCTCCGACCTACTTCCGACCAACCTTCATCAGCAATTACCAAATCTTGCCAGAAATCCAACGATCACCACCGTTCATGCATCATTCTTCGTATCCCTCAAGATCATCACGATAATCTCCAGATTGTTGCCGGAATCTTCATCAACAGCGATCAAGGATCATCCAGATTCAGCCGTTGTTCTTCTTTTGTTTCCAGATTCGCCAAGAACAGCAACAATACTCATCCCCTTAATCTTCAGATTTTGACAAAATCCACCAGAAATCACCAAGTTCTCCATGGATCTGCGTCGTGGTCGTTGATCTTCATCAAGTTCGTGAAGACTTTTCCAGAAATCTTCAAACGTTGCCAAGAACGTTCAATCCTCAAGATCTTCAAGGGGATCTTCACCAGAAATCGCTCCAAGCTTCGTCTAGGATCAAGAATCGTCATTGTGTGAGTCAACCATCCAGGTTAGTGCTTCGAATCCTTCGCTCTTCGTTTTTGCTCGCATCGATTAGCTAGAAATTGAGGAGATTGTTAGGGTTTGATGTTCTGGACTGAGAGATTGAAAGAGGCTTGATGTTGATAACTGAGTTTGATGAGGGTGGACGAAGAGATTTAGGACGAAGTTTGTTTGAGATTGTTGGTTGATTTGGTTTCAGAGAGGTTCAGGGTGAAAGAGTTTCAGAGAAAGGGTTTGAACATGAGAGCGTCGTTAGGGTTAGTGTTGAAGGTGATGAACAGTATTAGGGATAGTATGATTGTTAGAAGTTTTAGGGTTTTGCTGATTGTGGATTCGGGCTTTAGGGCCAATGGCAATTTCTGAACCATACTCCCTTGTTTCTCACAACGCCCCCTCTCCCTGGTTGGTATTTTGGTTGGGCCTAACCCCATTGCTGCTAGCACCCCCATTGAGGGCCCAAACGAGAATTGCAAGTGAAGTTTTCGCTGGCTGCACCCCCCGCTCGTTTTTGCTGATTTTTCTTTTGTGTGTGTTTTTCTGAAACAAACCTGGGCCCAGCGCATTGCTGAGCGCACCCCCCTCCTGGGCCCAGTTGTATTCTGAAGAGTATAAAACTGCTTTTGCCATCCCCTTGCTCTATTATATTTTTAATTGAATTTCTTTTTTTTTCATCATTTACATATAGTCTAAATAAATCAGAAAAAATCAGAAAATCATCATTTTAACATGGTACTTTTTCCCACATTTTGGTAATGGTTTCAAGAAAATTATAAGAAAATAAAAATATTATTTTAGGTATTTTTTCCATTTATGGTGGGTTTTTACATTTTTATTGCTTTTATTTTCATATTGTTCATACATCTCATTTGGTGAATTTTGTTTGGTCATTTTAATTCCTATTTTGGTTCCGTTCTTTTTGTGGTAGTTAGATTAGAACATTAAGTTCCCCCTAGATTTATTCCACATTTTTGTGGATTAGTTTTGATTAGTTTTGATTAGAGAACATTAGGTTAGTATAAATAGGGTTTAAACTCAACATAGGTGCAGTCTAACATTTTATTTTGGGTTTTTTAGCTTGAATTAGAGTATGGGACATATAGGGTATGTAGGATAGATATAGAAATCCCCTTAGAATAAATCTTAGAATTTTAAATGCCATTTTACTTTTTTTAGTATATTTTGCAAATTGTGTGATTGTTTGGTGTCCCCCCTTGGGGTTTATGTTTGTCTGTTTGGGTTTCTGGGTTTTTATTTTGGGGTGTGGGCTTATTTTGGGCTTGTGGAAGCATGAAAAATCAATGGAGGAGGTTGAATACAAGGATCAAGGTTGATGCATGAGGATTGCTTGGATTGAAGACTTAGGAGAAATAGGATAAAATAGGAAGAGCTTAGAATAGACAGATTCTTCTGTCAAACATAGAGTGCATTGTTTGCCTCTATCCTATCATATGACATAAGGTCCTCCTTGGGAAGCTCCATCTCTCCTTAAGAGGGATGAGTGGTATGCCCAAGTGAGTAGAACTTTGAGGATACCTTTCATTTGCAATGTTAAAATCTTAGTGATTTCCTTTGGTTGTCACTGAGTTTCTTAACATTATAACCTGATCTTGTTGAATGATTCTCCTTTGGAGGTGCTTGTGGAAGCTTGGTAAAGAGAAAATTGAAGCTTATTGAAGTATAAGTTTGAGCTTGTTGAAGCTGGTTGCTTGTTGAAGTCGGGGTTTTACTGCTTGTTGAAGTTGAAGTCAGGAGCTTGTTGAAGCTGGTTACTGGTTAAGTTTGAGCTTGTTGAAGCTGGTTGCTTGTTGAAGCCGGGGTTTTACTGCTTGTTGAAGTTGAAGTCAGGAGCTTGTTGAAGCTGGTTACTGGTTAAGTTTGAGCTTGTTGAAGCCGGGGTTTTACTGCTTGTTGAAGTTGAAGTCAGGAGCTTGTTGAAGCTGATTACTGGTTAAGTTTGAGCTTGTTGAAGCTGGTTGCTAGTTGAAGTTGGGGTTTTACTGCTTGTTGAAGTTGAAATCAGGAGCTTGTTGAAGCTGGTTACTTGTTAAGTTTGAGCTTGTTGAAGCCGGTTGCTTGTTGAAGTTGGGATTTTGCTGCTTGTTGAAGTTGAAGTCAGGAGCTTGGTGAAGCTGGTTACTGGTTGGGGTTTGAGCTTGCTTAATCTGGGAGCTTGTTGAAGTTGGTGTCTATTGAAGATTGAAAGTTTATTGAAACTTGAAGATAGGAGTATTCATGAAGATGAAGGTTGTTGCTGTCAACTTTTTGCTGGTAAATCAACTGTTGCTGTCAGAGCTATTGCTTGTACTGTGGGCTGTAGGAGTTTGGTGCTGTTGTTTGGGCTGCCTCCTCTGCTTTGGGGTTTTATTTTTCTTTGTTGTACTGTTTGTTAATCTTCCCCTTGGGTTTGAAGTGAATCTGTTTCACTTTGCCTATTGTTTCCTGCCGCATTCATGCATTTTACTGCTTTACTGTATGTATCTGTTTCTTTTGCCGTTTATCCCATAGGATCTCTGTTTCTTTCTGTGCAAGAGAGAAATATGATAGACATTAGGCTTTCATCCATGCATGACAACATTAGGGTAGATTTTGATTCCTTTTTCAACCATAGGCTTTTTTAGAGTTTCTTTCTCTTCTCATCTTAGAACCATTCAAAAACACAGTAATAAGGTTAATCGATGTCGTACGTTACGAGCCTTAAGCTATTTGAGAAAAGGTTGTTGGAGGGTCACTCTTCAGTAATCTGATTGCTTAGTGTGTTACCCTTAGGGTGACATACGACGTAGTCACTCTCAAATCATAGTCTCTAGTGCGTCAGAGATTGCAAACACACTAAAAAACACTTCTTCCGTAAAAGATTCAAACCAATATCAAGAATGTCACTTTTGTCCGCTTGGACCCGTAATCAGGAGAAAACCTTTTTCAGAAGGATAAAAGATAAACAGACAAATCCGTGTCTTCCATGGCCCGAACTACGTTTGCTCTGATCTTTCATGCTGTATGAAAGTACGTAGGCATAGGATGCGATATCCTAGCGAGCAACCTTCCCCTCCTTTCCTGTAGGTAGGCGAACTACGTTGACTCTGATTTCTCGTGCCAGACGGGAATACGTAGGCATAAAGTGAGATACTTTGCCGAGTCATTTTATTTTCTTTTAACCCCGGACCTGTAGCGTAGATAGAATAACAATCCGTACTTGAAAACAAGCGTGGATCCCGTCGAGTACGACGGACGTGAGGGGTGCTAATACCTTCCCCTTGCGTAACCGACTCCCGAATCCAGGATTTGGTTGCGATGACCATTCCTTTCCCGTCTTTGCGTGAGGTTTACTTCGAGCGTTTCCTTTCCCTCCGTTGGGATGAATAACGCACGGTGGCGACTCTTCTGTTCAGCCGGCGCCGATTTTCGCAGTAGCGACAATGATACGTTGAATATTTTGGTCAATGTAGTGTCAGTGATGCCTAGGGAGTTCGACAGGGTTTCAGTAGTCGAGAACTCAGACACCTATACGGAATGGGAAATAACGGCTCATAAGCCGGTGTGCTATTATGTAATGAACAATGGCTGCATCGAGGAGCAAAATGGTTTCTTTGAACGGCCAACAGAGGCGATGAAAAATCATCTGAAGCCTCTTTATATCACAACACAAATAGAGAAGGTCCCAGTCAACAAAATATTGGTGGACTACGGCGCTACGATGAACTTGATGCCGCATTTCTTGCTGAATAAAATTGGGAAAAGTGAGACAGACACCAAGCCACACAACATGGTGTTATCAAATTATGAAGGGAAGATAGGTTCGACTATGGGGGTCATTCAGGTAAATGTCACGGTCGGAACCATCACCCGTCCGACTGTCTTCATGGTGGTAGAGACCACCGCCAATTATAATCTATTACTGGGAAGAGAATGGATCCATGGAGTGGGGGCAGTACCATCGTCGATGCATCAGAGGATTGCTATCTGGCGACCAGATGGTATTGTCGAAAACATCGAAGCGGATCAGGGATACTTTAAAGCACCTATAAATCAAATTAATAGAGGACAGTTTGACAAACATTTGGCCAGTATAGGGCCATGCGAACCTGCAGACTTCGACTTTACACCTAATGACAAAGTGTATTGTTCATTGTATCTGTAACACCCCCTTTCTATACCCCCAAATTAATACATTTAATCAATTAGGCACTTAGAAAATTTATTTCATCAGAGTTTAATTAAAATTTAATTAAAACATGGTATATAAGAGGCGCATCACATTATCACGAAATTAAACACATACGATACCTGCTCAAAATAGATATGCAACAATGGGTAACCCACATCTCAATATTTAGAATAAAAGCGGAAACATCCAAATATTGAATTGATCACATTCATAAAAGTATATACAACCATTCAATCAATTCATGCTTTACAACCATATCCACAGCGGATACATACACAGATGTATCACAAGGAATCAAAACAAATGTAACTCCAAAGGAGTCAAAGGCTTCCTAACTACCCAGATGTTACATATCAGAGCCATTGACCAAAAAGAATGAAGACATCGCTTCACAAAAAGAACCTCCATCTTCCTACTCTGCAATGCCTCATAGAGCATTATAAAACAGCAGAAGGGTGAGAAACAATATCATAACAGTTAATGCATAAAATTGTATATATATACATATACTCATATTTGTACAAGTTATACTCAAATTATGTTCTCACCATATTAAGCATATACAATTAATCATGCCTCTACACATGCTCATGAACATTCACTATATGTTCCTCCAAACAATCATATATAACATACACAGTTACATTCATACAACTAATGCATCATACACAGATGACTCATGCAACTCATAGAGACCGACACACGACTCTATGCAGATGCAAATGCGGTACCGACTCATTTCAACAAATTCTCTAAGGAATCGAGTATTCAGCAGATTCTCCACGGAATCAAGTATTCAGCAGATTCTCCACAGAATCAAATATTCATCAGATTCTCCACGGAATCGAATATTCAGCAGATTCTCCACGGAATCAAATACTCTGCAGATTCTCCACGGAATCAAATACTCTAGTCAATCCTCCAAGGGATTACATGTTACGACCGATTCTCCGAGGAATCATACAATGCAACCGATTCTCCAAGGAATCTAATGTAACCATCGTATCATACGAGGTTCTGCAAATCCTCCGAGGGATCATTCAACACAAAAATGCATACTAAGATGCTACACAATGCTAATCCTCCGAGGGATCGATCAACACAGAATGCATACTATGTTCACAAACATACTCATTGCATTTATCACATACATCGCATATATCTACCATGCATTCACATTATGCACCATTTCACACATGGTTTACACACATATCAGCCTATCAATGCGTTTCTATTCAATTCAAGCAAATACACAAGATTATCAAACGTTCAAGATTCACCATTGGCTCTACAATCTAGGATTCACGCCTTTCGGCCACCCACAGCACGACATGTCGAAACAGTTCACACATCAATCATTCATATAGGCATTAATCATAATTGAATCGGCCAAAAAATTATGCTATGAATAAACAGCAAAACAAATAACACTGTCAGGTTCGCCAACCTTCTCCTGGCGAAGCCACGCAGCGAATGCTCGCTGGCCTTCGCCTGGCGAACTTCCCAGCGAAGTCCACTGGGAGTAATTCTGGAATTACTCGCTGAGGCTCGCTACACACTCGCCTGGCGAACCTTCTCCAACTCACTTCGCCTGGCGAACTTTCCAGCGAAGACAGGGTGTTTGCTTCTGACTTGCTTCGCTGCAGCTCGCTGGGCTTCGCCTGGCGAAGCTTCGCTGCCATTCGCCTGGCGAGCCTGCGAAGACAGAACCTCCATGGCTGTTCCAAAGCCCAAACTCCACACAACCAACCGATTAAATCCAAACCAGTCTCAGTGGCACAACCCTACCATCACCCGACTAAACTACATCGTCTAATCCGAGTTCTAACCGATTAAAACCTCTTTCTACTCATCAAACCAACTTCTAACCTAAGTGGAAAAAGAGTAGAAACTCTACAAAATCCAAACACATACACATACAATCATATACATTAAAGAGATGATGGAGTTTCACACCCTTACCGATCGATTGCAAGCTTTGGTGATGATTCCTTGATGATTCTAAGTTTTCCTCTCTACTTTCTCTTCTCTTTCTCTTCTCCTCTTTTCTTTCTCTTGTTTTTCTTCTTATGTTACTATTTTTCTTTCTTTTCCTCTCTTATCCTATTTCTATCTCTATTTCTTTCCTCTCAAATTCTTTCCAACACTTACCAATCAATTCTCACACTAAATTGCTAAATGTCTAAAATGCCCTTTTTACTCTAATTCCCCCGAAAACTCTCCGAATCGGTAAAAATAGATAAAATAAGCAAACACCACATAGTAATATATAATTTCTCAATTTAAAACAAACATCAATTAAATAAATTAAAAGACTCAACAATTAATGGGAATTCAGAATCGGGGCGTTACAACTCTCCCCCACTTTAGAAATTTTCGTCCTCGAAAATATTACCTGATTCAAACAACTCTGGATGCGATTCTCGCATCTTGCTCTCCAATTCCCAAGTCATGTTGCCTTCCGCGGCACCTCCCCAGGACACTTTCACAAGCGCAATATCCTTGCCTCTTAGTTTCTTAACTTCACGGTCCAAAATACTAACCGGTAAAACTTCAACTGTAAGGCTATCTCTTACTTCAACTTCATCCATCGGGATCACATGTGACGGATACGGAACATACTTCTGAAGTTGCGAGACATGGAATACATCATGCAAATTCGAAAGGTTCGGAGGTAACGCCACACGATAAGCCACATCACCAACTCGTGCGACAATCTGATACGGACCAATAAAACGAAAAGTCAACTTTCTCGACTTCAAAGCACGACCCACACCCGTAACCGGTGTAACTCTCAAAAACACATGGTCGCCCTCTTGAAACTAGAGATCCTTTCTCCTTTTATCATGATAACTTTTCTGACTACTCTGAGAAGCTCTCATCTTTTCCCGAATAAATTTCACCTTTTCCGTCGTTTGCTGTACCATTTCCGGACCAACTACCGACTTTTCACCTGTCTCATGCCAACACAGAGGTGTTCGACATCTCCGACCATATAAAGCCTCAAATGGCGCCATACCAATACTCGAATGGAAACTGTTATTATAGGTGAACTCAATCAACGCTAAATAACCGTCCCACGCACCACCTTGTTCAAGCACACAAGCACGCAACAAATCTTCTAACGATTGAATCGTCCTCTCGGTTTGACCATCTGTTTGCGGATGATATGCCGAACTCAATCTCAACTTAGAACCCAAGGCACCTTGCAAACTCTCCCAAAATCTTGAAGTAAATCTAGGATCTCTATCCGACACAATACTCTTAGGAACTCCATGAAGCTTCACAATAGTGCCAACATAAATCTCGGCCAACCTTTCCAAAGAATAAGTAATATCAATCGGAATAAAGTGAGCCGATTTAGTAAGCTTATCAACAATCACCCAAATAGCATTATGTCCTCTTTGCGTATTCGGCAATCCCGTAACAAAATCCATCGATATACTATCCCATTTCCATTCCAGAATATCCAACGGTTGCATCAATCCACTAGGCTTCTGATGCTCCACCTTAGACTTCTGGCAAGTCAAACACGAGTATACAAAACGAGCAACATCGCTTTTCAATCCAGACCACCAAAAGATCTTCTTCAAATCCTGATACATCTTATTCGCTCCCGGATGAATACTCAAGTTACTCCGATGTCCCTCTTCCAATATCATCTTTTTCAAATCCGCATCATCGGAAATACAAATACGACCTCGAAACCTCAAAACTCCTAATTCATCAACTTTGAAATCTTCCTTTCCATTCGTCATCAAATCCACAAATTTCAAATCCAACTTTTGCTTTTCACACACCGTAGCAAGGAAATCATTCGTGACATGCAACATACCCAGCTTCACACTACTCGGTGTTAACTCACAAACCAAACTCAAATCTCTAAAGTTCTCCAAGAGTTCCCACTCTCTAACCATCAAAGTAGACACGTGCAACGACTTCCGACTTAAGGCATCGGCTACCACATTCGCCTTACCCGGATGATAATTTAAACCAAAATCATAGTCCTTCAAAAGTTCTAGCCATATCCTTTGCCTCATATTCAATTCTTTTTGATCAAACAAATACATCAAACTCTTGTGATCGCTAAAAACTTCAAATCTTGCACCATAAAGATAGTGCCTCCAAATTTTCAAAACGAACACTACGGCCGCTAACTCCAAATCATGAGTAGGATAATTCTTTTCATGTACTCTCAACTGTCTAGAAGCATACGCCACGACCTTCTCATCTTGCATCAATACACCACCCAATCCTGACAAGGAAGCGTCGCAATAAACCACAAAAGGTTCCGTAGGATTTGGAAAAATCAAAACCGGCGCTGTCGTTAACCTTCTCTTTAATTCCATGAAACTCTCTTCACAATTAACATCCCAAATAAAAGCCTTTCCTTTACAAGTCAACTGCGTTAACGGAAGTGCTAACTTTGAAAATCCTTCGATAAACCTCCGGTAGTAACCGGCCAAGCCCAAAAAGCTTCGAATTTCCGTAACTGATCTTGGAGTCTCCCATTGCATTACCGCATCGATCTTGGATGGATCCACACTAATACCATTTCCGGAAATAATATGTCCAAGAAAACTCACCTTCGATAAACAAAACTCACACTTAGACAACTTTGCGTACAACTTCTTCTCTTTCAAAATCCGCAACACAATCCTTAAATGTTCTTCGTGTTCCTCTCGAGACTTAGAATAAATCAAAATGTCATCGATAAACACTACCACTAAACGATCCAACTGCTCGTGGGAGATACGGTTCATATATTCCATGAAAACACCCGGCGCATTAGAAACTCCGAATGGCATCACCGCATACTCATAGTGACCATATCGTGTTCTAAAAGCCGTCTTCGAAATATCTTCTTCCTTAACCCGAATCTGGTGATAACCGGATCTCAAATCAATCTTACTAAAAACACGGGCTCCAACTAATTGATCCATCAAATCATCGATTGTTGGAAGCGGATACTTGTTCTTAATTGTCACCTTATTCAACTGCCGATAATCAATACACAATCGCATACTACCATCCTTCTTCTTTACTAACAATACCGGCGCACCCCAAGGAGAAACACTTGGTCTTACAAATCTCTTATCCAACGAATCATTCAACTGCTTCTTCAATTCCACCAACTCCGATGCCGACATCCGATACGGGGCCATCGAAATCGGTCTAGTACCCAGAACTAGATCAATAGAAAATTCAACCTCTCTCTTTGGCGGCACATCCACAACATCTTCCGGAAACACTTCAGGAAATTCACAAACCACAGGAAACACGTCGAGCTCAACTTTGCTCTCCACCGACAACGATGCAAACAAACCAAACAACTGAGCTTCGTCCACTAAAAGTTTCTTCAACTCTTTAGTGGAAAGAAAACTCTCGTCTTCACCATCTTCCAAAGAAGGAAACCTTACTAACTTGTGATAGCAATCCAGATGAACTCTATTAAATTGCAACCAGTTCATACCCAAGATTACGTCTAAACCTTTCAACGGCAAACACACTAAATCCATAACGAAGTCCTTACCATACATGGTCAAAGGACAACTTGCACACACCAAAGAAGTAGTTACCGACCCCGAAGCGGGAGTTCCAATAACCATACCACTATTCAAAGAAACCATACACAAATCCAACCGCTTAGCACACGCAAGAGAGATGAACGAGTGAGTCGCTCCAGTATCAATAATAGCAACTAAAGGCATATCATTAATAAAGCATGTACCTTTAATCAAACGATCCGCCGCATTAGTAGCGTCTGAACCTGCTAATGCGAATACTTTTCCGCCCGCCGGAGATTGCTTCGGTTTGGTACAATTCGGGCTAATGTGACCCACCTCGCGACAATTAAAACACTTCACAGCATTCTTTCTACATTCTGCTGCATCATGTCCAAGGAGCCCACAGTTGGAACACTTCGCCTTGAACTTTCCACAATCATAAGACTTGTGGCCCATCACGCCACACTTAAAACATTTGATCGCATCGGAACCTCCTCCGGGTCTCCTATCAAAGTTTCCCCTATGTTTGCCCTTCTCAGCAGGCGTCACATAAGGTCCGCTTCGTACTTGCTGCTTCCCTCTCCTCTCGCTCAAACCCTTATAATGAGTAGAACGAGCTCTACTGTCTTCTTCATAAATTCTACAACACTCGGTCAAATCCGAAAATCTTCGTATTCTTTGATAACCCACCGCTTGCTTTATCTCAGGACGCAAGCCATTCTCATACTTGATACATTTGGAAAATTCTGTCGTAACCGCATCATAGTGAGGGTGAAACTTCACTAACTCAGTAAACTTAGCGGTGTAGTCCACCACCGACATATTACCTTGTTTCAACTCCAAAAATTCCATTTCTCTCTTCCCTTTAACACTTTCGGGATAATACTTCCTTAGAAACTCAGTACGAAATAAATCCCATGTAATCTCCTCATCGTCGACCTCAAGAACTTGCCTCACGCTGACCCACCAGTCATCAGCCTCTTCTCTCAGCATGTGAGTCCCTAGTCTCACCTTGTTCCCTTCAGCATAATCCATCACCCTAAAGATCCTCTCAATTTCCTTTAACCATATCTGAGCACCATCCGGATCAAATCTCCCTTTGAACACCGGTGGTTGGTTCTTCCTGAACTCATCATTCGCATTCACGTTGGGTGCACCCTGCACAGCTCTGGCCATAGCCTCTAACGCTGCTGCCATAGCATTGTCATTACGACCTGCCATATTCTGAGGATTCCCAAAAATAACAACAAGGTTAAACAACCGTTCAACCAACACAACAACAAGACAGACACGACTGACTCAACACTGGCTCTGATACCACTTAATGTAACACCCCCTTTCTATACCCTCAAATTAATACATTTAATCAATTAGGCACTTAGAAAATTTATTTCATCAGAGTTTAATTAAAATTTAATTAAAACATGGTATATAAGAGGCGCATCACATTATCACGAAATTAAACACATACGATACCTGCTCAAAATAGATATGCAACAATGGGTAACCCACATCTCAATATTTAGAATAAAAGCGGAAACATCCAAATATTGAATCGATCACATTCATAAAAGTATATACAACCATTCAATCAATTCATGCTTTACAACCATATCCACAGCGGATACATACACATATGTATCACAAGGAATCAAAACAAATGTAACTCCAAAGGAGTCAAAGGCTTCCTAACTACCCAGATGTTACATATCAGAGCCATTGACCAAAAAGAATGAAGACATCGCTTCACAAAAAGAACCTCTAGCTTCCTACTCTGCAATGCCTCATAGAGCATTATAAAACAGCAGAAGGGTGAGAAACAATATCATAACAGTTAATGCATAAAATTGTATATATACATATACTCATATTTGTACAAGTTATACTCAAATTATGTTCTCACCACATTAAGCATATACAATTAATAATGCCTCTACACATGCTCATGAACATTCACTATATGTTCCTCCAAACAATCATATATAACATACACAGTTACATTCATACAACTAATGCATCATACACAGATGACTCATGCAACTCATAGAGACCGACACACGACTCTATGCAGATGCAAATGCGGTACCGACTCATTTCAACAGATTCTCTAAGGAATCGAGTATTCAGCAGATTCTCCACGGAATCAAGTATTCAGTAGATTCTCCACGGAATCAAATATTCATCAGGTTCTCCACGGAATTGAATATTCAGCAGATTCTCCACGGAATCAAATACTCTGCAGATTCTCCATGGAATCAAATACTCTAGTCAATCCTCCAAGGGATTACATGTTACGACCGATTCTCCGAGGAATCACACAATGCAACCGATTCTCCAAGGAATCTAATGTAACCATCGTATCATACGAGGTTCTGCAAATCCTCCGAGGGATCATTCAACACAAAAATGCATACTAAGATGCTACACAATGCTAATCCTCCGAGGGATCGATCAACACAGAATGCATACTATGTTCACAAACATACTCATTGCATTTATCACATACATCGCATATATCTATCATGCATTCACATTATGCACCATTTCACACATGGTTTACACACATATCAGCCTATCAATGCGTTTCTATTCAATTCAAGCAAATGCACAAGATTATCAAACGTTCAAGATTCACCATTGGCTCTACAATCTAGGATTCACGCCTTTCGGCCACCCACAACACGACATGTTGAAACAGTTCACACATCAATCATTCATATAGGCATTAATCATAATTGAATCGGCCAAAAAATCATGCTATGAATAAACAGCAAAACAAATAACACTGTCAGGTTCGCCAACCTTCGCCTGGCGAAGCCACGCAGCGAATGCTCGCTTGGCTTCGCCTGACGAACTTCCCAGCGAAGTCCACTGGGAGTAATTCTGGAATTACTCGCTGAGGCTCGCTACACACTCGCCTGGCGAACCTTCGCCAACTCACTTCGCCTGGCGAACTTGCCAGCGAAGACAGGGTGTTTGCTTCTGAGTTGCTTCGCTGCAGCTCGCTGGGCTTCGCCTGGCGAAGCTTCGCTGCCATTCGCCTGGCGAGCCTGCGAAGACAGAACCTCCATGGCTGTTCCAAAGCCCAAACTCCACACAACCAACCGATTAAATCCAAACCAGTCTTAGTGGCACAACCCTACCATCACCCGACTAAACTACATCGTCTAATCCGAGTTCTAACCGATTAAAACCTCTTTCTACTCATCAAACCAACTTCTAACCTAAGTGGAAAAAGAGTAGAAACTCTACAAAATCCAAACACATACACATACAATCATATACATTAAAGAGATGATGGAGTTTCACACCCTTACCGATCGATTGCAAGCTTTGATGATGATTCCTTGATGATTCTAGGTTTTCCTCTCTACTTTCTCTTCTCTTTCTCTTCTCCTCTTTTCTTTCTCTTGTTTTTCTTCTTATGTTACTATTTTTCTTTCTTTTCCTCTCTTATCCTATTTCTATCTCTATTTCTTTCCTCTCAAATTCTTTCCAACACTTACCAATCAATTCTCACACTAAATTGCTAAATGTCTAAAATGCCCTTTTTACTCTAATTCCCCCGAAAACTCTCCGAATCGGTAAAAATAGATAAAATAAGCAAACACCACATAGTAATATATAATTTCTCAATTTAAAACAAACATCAATTAAATAAATTAAAAGACTCAACAATTAATGGGAATTCAGAATCGGGGTGTTACAGTATCTGCATCCCGTCGAAGGTTTCCGATGGGACAAGGAGGTTCCAAGCGAAAGGTTACCATACCTTGGCGAACTTCCCGTAGACCCCACTAGCTGGGGAAGTGAGTTCGATGATAATGACTGAAGCCGCAGCGCTTCAAAAGATTTCGACCTACGTGGCCGAGACTAAACTACAAACGGCCTTGGAGGCCGCTAATAATAAAATGGCTGAAGAAGCCAATGAAAAATCCAACCAAGCAGATCCAGTTGGGTATTTTGACCCTAAGATTCAATACGAGGGGCAAAGACTCGACGCCATATACGACGATGAGCCTTTGTGTTTCGAAAAGGACCCCCTGGCCAGCGATGTTAAACTGTTGGCGCAAGATCCATTGGAGGAAGTTGACCTGGGAGATGGAGCAATCACAAGGCCAACTTATATTAGCGCCAGCCTTGACCCCCAACTTAGGGTCAAAATCATTCATTTACTACGAGAGTACAGGGATTGTTTTTCTTGGGACTACGATGAAATGCCAGGTCTAAAAAGAGATCTAGTCGAGCATAGACTACCAATCAAGCCTGGCAAAAAAACCAGTCAAGCAGAATCCAAGACGCTTCGCCCCTGAGATCCTCTCGAAAATAAAGGAGGAAATCGAAAGACTCCTCCGATGCAAATTCATCCGTACAACCAGGTATGTCGAATGGCTAGCAAATATTGTGCCAGTCATAAAGAAAAATGGATCCTTAAGGGTCTGTATAGTCTTTAGGGATCTGAATTCAACAACCCCTAAAGATGAGTATTCGATGCCAGTGGCAGAAATGTTAGTCGATTCAGCTGCTGGCCACGAATACCTTAGCATGTTGGATGGATATTCTGGTTACAACAAGATTTTCATAGTTGAGGATGATGTTCCTAAAACAGCGTTCTGTTGCCCAGGGGCCTTAGGCACTTACGAATGGGTAGTGATGCCTTTTGGCCTAAAGAATGCTGGGGCAACGTACCAGCGGGCAATGAATTCGATTTTTCATGACTACATTAAGTCCTTTATGCAAATTTACATTGATGACATTGTGATAAAATCTGTGTTAGGAAAGGCTCATGTGGAACACTTGGGTAAGTCCTTCATGAGAATGAGGAAATTTGGGCTCAAGATGAATCCTCTCAAGTGTGCATTCTGTGTGCAAGCAGAAGATTTTTTGGGTTTCATAGTCCACAAGAAGGGGATCGAAATCAACCAAAACAAAACAAAGGCCATCATGGAAGCGAAAACGCCATCCAACAAGAAGGAACTTCAGTCCTTGCTGGGTAAAATAAATTTCCTAAGAAGGTTCATATCGAATCTCAGCGGAAAAACTCAAGATTTTTCGCCATTACTTCGAGCTACCAAGGAGAATTTCGAATGGACGAAAGATCAGCAAGAGGCCTTCGACAAGATCAAAGACTACCTGACTCATCCTCCAGTCCTTACACCTCCGTGTCGAACCAAAAACATGAGACTGTACATATCAGCATCAGACAAAACTCTACGGAGCATGCTTGCTCAAGAGGATGAGAGGGGCGTCGAAAGGCCCATTTACTACCTTAGTAGAGTTCTAAATGATGCAGAAACTAGGTATAGTGAAATAGAGAAATTATGTTTATGTTTATATTTCTCATGTATGAAGCTGAAGCAGTATATAAAACCAGTTGATGTTTATGTGTCTTCACATTTTGATGTTATTAAGCACATGTTGTCCAAACCTATTTTGCATAGTCGAATCGGTAAATGGGAATTAGCGTTAACTGAGTATTCATTGACTTATAGACCGTCGAAAGCGGTCAAAGGACAAATAGTGGCAGACTTTATTGTCGACCATTCTATAAACGAAAATATCCTGAACTTTGTTGAACTAGAGCCTTGGAAACTATATTTCGATGGGTCTAGTCACAAGAACGGGACATGCATAGGTCTATTGATCATTTCGCCTGACAAAATTCCAACAAAATTCAAGTATAGGGTCGAGGGCTTATGTTTTAATAATGAGGCTGAATACGAAGCTTTGATCGTCGAACTTGAAATTTTGTTAGAATTGGGGGAAACCCGAGTCAAAATAATGGGAGATTCAGAGTTGGTTGTAAAACAGCTAACAAAGGAATATAAATGCGTCAAAGAAAATATCATCATGTATTTCGTAGTAGCTAACAGGCTGCTCAAAAAATTTGAATTCTGTATCATTCGACACATACCGCGAATATACAATCAGATAGCCAACGACCTGGCGCAAGTTGCCTCAGGATACAGGGTCTCGAAGGAGAACTTACAGGAGGCAAGGCCAGAGGAAAGGTGGTGTCCGTGGGCTTAAGACCATCAGACCTGGAGATCACGAAATTTGGCTACGCTGATGAGGAAACCTTTGAGATTTTTACAGTCGAGGGTTTGTCAGACAAAGACTGGAGGAGACCTCTAGTCGAATACCTTTAGAACCCTTCATCGACTATAGAGCGAAAGATAAGATACCAAGCATTAAGCTACGTCCTGTTGGGGAACGAGTTGTTTAAGAAAACTTCTGAGGGAGTTTTACTCAAATGCCTCAGTGAATCTGAAGCATACTTAGCATTGTCCTCAGTCCATGGTGGGACATGCGGAGTGCACCAAGTGGGCCATAAGATGAAATGGGTGTTGTTTCGCTAGGGGATGTACTGGCCTACGATGCTGAAAGATTGCATTGAGTTTGCCAAAGGTTGTCAGGAATGCCAAATTCATGCTGGCATACAGCATATCCCAACAAGCGAGTTGCATTCCATAGTCAAGCCATGGCCATTTAGAGGTTGGGCTTTAGACCTTATAGGAGAGATTCGACCAACATCTCCCAAAAATCAGAAATACATTCTGGTAGGGATATACTACTTTACCAAGTGGATCGAGGCTATACCTCTGCCGAAGGTCGACCAAGAGGATGTTATCGAATTCATCCAGAAGTATATCATCTACAGGTTTGGCCTACCAGAGACAATAACGACAGATCAATGGTCAGTATTTACGGGTAGGAAGATGCAGGAGTTTGCTAAAGAAATGGGATTTAAACTCCTTACCTCATCACCTTACTATGCCCAGGCCAATGGCCAGGTCGAAGCGGCAAACAAAGTAATAATTGGCATGATAAAGAAACAGATTGGAAGCAAGCCTAGGAATTGGCATAAGACATTGGATCAAGTCCTATGGGCATGTCGAACATCCCCGAAGGAAGCAACCAACACTTCCCCCTATCGACTTACTTTCGGACATGACACAGTGTTGCCAATCGAGATACACATACAGTCAGTAAGAATTCAAAGACATCATGAAATCCCTCGAGAGGTTTACTGGGACATGATGCTTGATGAGTTAGTTGATTTAGACGAAGAAAGAATAAAAGCTCTAGAACTCTTGAGAAGACAAAAGAGGAGAGTGGAAAAATCATATAACAAGAAGGTCAAAGCGAAGACTTTCCTGGTTGGAGATTTGGTATGGAGGGTAATCCTGCCTATGGATCGAAAGGTGAAATCCCTAGGTAAATGGTCCCCGAAGTGGGAAGGACCATTCCAGGTATCGAAGGTATTCTTCAATGGGGCATATGAAGTGACAGAGCTGAGCAAGGATGAGAGAGTATTAAAAGTAAATGGCAAATATCTAAAGAAATATAAGCCTGCTCTTCAAGAGGTGAAAATATCAACAGAGTAATTATAAAAGATAAAACGAAGCCATAAATGGTAATTTAAACATGCCAAAATGGCCCAATGTCTTACAAACAAAAGAAATGGCTCGTAAAGGCCACTATAATCTACTCTATTACAAAAGCCCAACAAATCAAAAAGGAAGATTCACCTTCATCTTAAGGTAGGTCGACTTTTGAAGTTCGAGGCGGCTGTGGCATTGAGCTTTATCTGCCCTTAGCTAGGTGACTTCAGATTCTAAACGACAGGCTTCCTCAGCATAGGTGACGGCGTGTTCAAGCTCAGCTGTTAAGGAGGTATCTTCGAAAGAAGATAACTCAGTATTTCTTTTCTTAGCCTTCGCTATCTTACTACAGAGCTTTCTAATGTTCCATTCCCAAAAGGCGATGTTCTCCTCGTTAGTCAGAACCTCTTGTTTATTCTTTTCCTTGGTTTCTTCCAACTCAGCAATTTTCTTCTCAGAATCTACAACAGCGCTAGCCTTCGTTTCGATCTCACCCTCAATCTGGGGCAGCAGTCGATAGTCTTTGTAAACTTGGTCGATCAGGATATCAACCTCTCGAATAACGCTTACAGCCTCAAGGGTAAGGGATTTAATGTCCACTTTCTGAAGGAGAGCTTTAAGGGGAAGATGGCTGGCAGGGCCCGTCTGCAGGAGGGTAAAGAGATCCCCTTTGAAGATTTTTTATTTGACCTTGTCAAGGGCACTGTCAGTTGGGGGCTTCGAGGTTTTCCCTTTAGAAGTCGAAGTGCTGAGCGTACGGCTGGAAGAACGAGTTCTCCTACTCAACAAGAGCCTGATATATTGTCAAGGGTTGGAAACCTTCAGCGCATCTAGTTCAGCGGGAGTCAGTTGAGTTTCGTCTGGGAAAGAGCTTGTTGGGATTTCTTTTGGGATAGGAGGAACGAGAGTCTTTGCTGCTTCAACAGTTTCAGGTTCTTTGACAGAAGTATCCACAATTGGCGATTCTCTATTTTTGTTGTCTTTGATCTCATCAACATCTTCCTCCATGGCATCCCCGCTGCCTTTGTCATCAGATTCATGCAATTCAGGTTGGGGCTTAGCCTGATCCTTAATGGCTTGACTACCTTCGACAGCTGTTTCATCCATAGCTACTGTCTCACCCAAAGGAGAGTTGGTCGTATCAGCCGGATTTGTTTTCTCCTCTGAAGCATCGACCTCATCATCCATTGTGATAGGATCAGCCTGAAGATGGTCATCTTCATGATCAGACCCGTTAGTCTGAGACTGTTGGGTAGTAGTCTTTGCAGGAGATGGAGGGGCTGTGAAAGAATCAGGTTTATTAATTTCGCCAAGTGAACTCACACCAGAACCCAAATCAGAAGTGGGATGATATGTAAGCTCACCTTGGCTATTCAAAGAGTACAATGACAGAGGAATCGCGGTGGGATTAGATCTTGAAGTGCCAGCATCGTCCTGGAAAAAGTAGACATTAGACAAAGATTCAACGCAAAGACCCAAGGAAGGGTGGATGAGTGACATACCTTGACAGTTTCGTCAGCAGGGCTCGAATGATCACTTTCCATAGGGACAGCCGCTTGAAGCGAAGCATCCCCTACAGGAGCAGGAGTAGGTTCTGGAGGAGGATTGGTAGATTGAGGTGTGTTGGCCACAACAGGAGCAGTAGGAGCAGGTGGAGCATCTGGAGTATCTACATCATGAATAAGCTTTCTTTTTCGTTTCACTTGAAGACTCTCACGAGGAGATTCGTCTTCGTCATCAAAATCAAGAATAATTTGGGGAGAATCCCTTTTCAATCTCCTTTGAGGAATAGGTGGTTTTCGACTAGCCTGAAAAACAACATGAAATGGTGAGATCGAGATAGTAAAAGCTGCGGAAGGTTACCTTTTAACCTTCGTCCTTGACTCCAGCCCTGGTCGTTGGGATAACACATTTTAGGGCAGCTGAAAATAGATGATACTTAAAACAGTTAGCAGAAATAAAGCTCAGAGAAGGAAGTCCAAATCGAAGGGGGATGCACCTTCAAGAATGTCGGATTCGATGCGAACATCTTCGATACTGACATGAAGGGGCCCTTTAAACGTATCGAGTGTATGTTTAGTCGGAACCACCCGTTGTGCCTTGGGCTTAGACTGCTTTCGAAGAATTTTTATAGCATCCCCACAGATAAACCAATCTGGAAATGGAGGGGCAAGAGCCACGCCAAAACCAGCAGTTGGCAATGGAGGGATTTTTGGGGGAAAGAGTTTAAAGGCAACCTCATACCGTTTCTCACGAGGAACAGAAGAGGGAATCTTAAAACTATCTAGTTTTTTGGAAAATTTTTCTTTTAAGGTAACAACAGCCTCGCGGATGGTTCGACTAACATCATCTGGTCGATAGGCAGTTTCGAAATATTTCTGGAAGGCTTGGATCTCTTTGATATGAGTGGACGTACCTTTCTTGACCTTCTCCTACACATCAATAAAAGCTTGGTCAATCAAGCGAGTAAAACCTGGAGCATCGAGAAATTCTGAAGCGTAATGCTTCGACCACCAATCATAGAAATTTTGAGAACAAAAATAAAAGGGTTCAAAGTGAACAGGCGTGAGGTAGGACTTGTGAGCATGGCGTGCCAGTTGCGTCAAACAATCCAGAGGAGACAGCACAGTAAAAGGAAGGATGACGTGTGACTTCTTATCGTACAAACATTTGGGCAAGGTTTGAATCAACCCAAATTGTCTAGAAACCAAGTTAGGCTGATATACCAATAGGCTGGAGTGACCTTTTACGAGGTTTAGTTTATGGACCAGTAGGCGGGGAATGAGGAACCTCTCCCAGATCAGTTTCGACTCCTCCTCATGTTTCTTTAAGGGAGCGGGGAAGGGTCTAATAAACCATTTTGGCCCACATTTTCGTTCTGCGAAAGGAGCCATGTTCGCGGTAAACTCATGCCGTTTTGTGAAAATATGAACGAAGCTAGACAAGTTGGATCGAAGGGAATGACCTTCCTCACTAGGAGTAAGTTGAGCCAGGCGAGGCCACTCGACTTCCCTCTCAGCAACTGCAGGCGAATGTTCATCAACTTCACCTTTGTTGGGGAGACTGTGCTCGAATGTGGCATTAAGCCACAACTGAAGTAGCCAGAAGAGGCTCGACAACAGCAAGTTGGCATGACTGTCAGGATCTTTCAGTTTACCTACACCTTCGCTTAAGGCTTTGTAGAGACTATCCAGGATCATTTCACTGAGACAAATGCCTCTCTTCAGGTGCAGTTGGTTGGCCATGACTAGATACTTTCTCACCACCTGCAAAGATTTGGTACAAAATAAACAGCGGGATAACCACATGGCCAAGAAGGCTATGTGTTCTTCATCCTCAACAGAGATACTATTTTTTTTCTTCATCCGTCTTGAAGATACTTAAAGTCCATGTCGAAGAGGGTCAGGTTGTCAGGACCATCAGTGGAAGCTTTTTTGAAGTTTCATTGCCCTAGGGGTTTAGTGGTTCTGTAAGAAGGGAAGAAATCTTTGATGGCGAAATAATCGAGACCGGGAGGGGGTAAAGGCCCAGAAATGGCTAAAGGCCTCCCTGCAACATTAACAGAGATGATTACCTGAGATTCGTAGATGTGTCATTTTTCCTCCGTCAGGGGCTCGCGGATGAATTGTTGATTTTTTACCACCTGAGGGCCGCTCAAACTAGCAAAGGGAGGAAGTACGGGTGCATAAGTTTGTCCCTTAGGTTGCACTTTCTTTTTCTGATGATCGGCCATTGTTGAAAGAAATAAGAGTTAGTTGGTTGAGAGCAGAGAATTAGAGAAAGAGCAAGGAAAGTTATAGGAAGTTAGAGAAGTTGTAAGAAATGAAAAAAATAGAAGAAATTACTTATGTAGTGAGTGGAAGACTAAAAGTTTCCATCATTGAGGGGCTAGAGGTAGTGGTCCACGTGTACGCCTGGATGTATGGCAGAGGTAGTAGCTGCAGATCACGTCCCCGAGGATGGTAGGATGATGATGGCCCACGATTTTGTTGAGTCCCGAGAAAATAGCCATGATGATAATGACGTCATAAAACGTGCATCAAGGTGGCGGAACAGTAGCTTGCGTGTTTATAGCTATTTCTCTCTTTCTATTTCATTCCCTTTCAACTTCCCAGGCTCACATTGGTGGAAAGAATACCAGGTGGCACTCACATGGGAAAAGCGGCGTCGAAGGTCAAATGTTGTCAAAAAATGTGCTTTTCCACGGTCGAAGTTGAAAAGACATTTTTTGGGGGAAATTTGTTAGTTCCTAAATTCGACGCCTCAGCTAGAAAGGAAGTGTCCAAAGAAAGAGGGTGGAGAATACCTTGAATACAGGAAAATGGTCGAAAGGAGGAAGAAGCTAAGTCGAAGGACTCACACCGAGGCCAAGGGTTCGACTGCCTGCCAATAACGAATGGTGCGTCGAAGTGTTTAAAATTTGAATGTTGGAGGGAACAGTTTTGCTTGTGGAAAATGGAGGGAGACACGTGTCACCTTATGAATAATGGGTCCATGCATTTAAGACAAGTGGCGGAAGGAGATTATGGTGGAAGTTATTAGAGGTTATTTTTTATTACTATAAATAGAGTGTCTTAGACATATCTAAAGTGTGTTGTAATTTACTATTGTACAAGTTACTCTTGAAATTACTCCAAGTATCCGAGTGTAGAGAAAACGAGTATTGTAAGAGAATGCACGTGATGTAAACACACCATCTTTTAAACTTAATGCAATTTATTTATTTTTACTTTAAGTTTTACAAAGTCTTTTATTGCCTTTATTGTCTTTACCCTTTTTACTCTTTACCTTACTTCTCTTCTTTTCTCTTCGCCCTCAATCCAAATTCACCTTTACCAACAAACTTTCTTCTCTTTTATTAGAAGCCTTATGTTACCTTCAAATCAACCCGTAGTCGAATAGATGTTCTTTTAGGATTCTGTTTATCCCAACCTTATTCGAGTGTGGAACTTGGATAAATCCTCAAAACCAAAAAAATAAATCTTTTAGCACATGTCCTAGGATCAATCTGATCGATCCTGTGAGTCACCAAAGTTAGATTTGGAAGATCAGCGGTTGTTTTCCGATTTTCAAGGGAAACAAAATGGCACACCTAGTGGGACAGTGCTAGGAAATTTGTTTTATAAAACTAAACTTATAAGAGATTCTGCAGTCTTACTGGTCCCTTTTTCGTAAGAAGGTACACTTTTATGTTATTGAGAAGTGGTAAAATTACCACTATAAACGAAGAGACGCGATCAAGACGAAGCAGCAAGAACATGGTTAGGGATACAAACCAGCCAGATAACTCCAACCAACAAAGATACGGTTCCATCGAAGGAATAAGAGACGAGGGAATTCCCCCTCCGATACCGTCAACCGGAGAACAAACGGTGCTTCCTGTGAGGCCAGTGCCGACGCCTTCAGCACTTGGAGTGGGATCGACAGTGATAAGGCCCTATACTCAACCAGTATTGGAATACATTGGTCACCAAACTTCAAATCCTCAGATTGTGTTAGGGGGGAGTTCGACGTCCAGGCAGTTTGTGCCTCCTGGTTTTTCACAGTCACCTAGAAACCCCTCACATGGGATGCCCACTGCTATGATGCAAGGGCTCCAAAGTGCACCCCCTATATTTTCAGATCAGGCGATGGCTTCGCCACTGCAAGGGTCGGGGTGTGAACATGAGTCGAAACCCCCAGAGTTTAGGGTATTCGACACAAGGCCCCAATTTGACCAACACGTCAGTTGCGTGTTTGAGACAGCAGATGGATGAAAGTAACCTACAGATGGTTCAGACTTTGTCACAAACCATGGGTGAAATATTTCAGCCATTAATCCAAAATACAATCCAGACCAACCAACAATTGGCGGTACAATTAACAAGATTGGCTGAATTCATGGGGATACCTCCCTTAGCCAGAAATCAAGCCGCAGTAGCGAACACCCCGCGAGATAACCTGGTTAATATGATAGAGGTCGACGTAGGAAACCAAGGAAGGGTAGTCCCTCCGGTAGTCGAATAGCTTAGGGAAGAGCCGTTGCAAAACCAACCCCGTGGCTTGGGAGAAAGAAATCCAGGAGTGGTGGTTGTGAATCGAAACCAAGACACAGACAATGTAGTCCAGCGTGTTCGTCGAAACAACATAGCCGTAGACAATAATCTAGCGGCCATGGTCAAGAGAATTATGGCCAGAAATGGGTTAAACACCGGTTTTACTAGGCCAAATTACACTTCACCTATAGTAGACTATATCCTTCAGGCAGAGTTACCCCCTAGGAAGAAAGTACCTAAATTCACTAAGTTCTTAGGAGATACGACGGAATCCACCGTCGAGCATGTGGCTCGTTACTTAATTGAGGCTGGAGAGATAGAGAATGACGAAAGCCTTAGGATAAAATAATTCCCAAGTTCTCTTACTAGGAACGCCTTCACTTGGTTCACGACGCTTCCCCCTAACATGATATGTAACTGGACCCAATTAGAGCGTTTGTTTCATGAACAGTTCTATATGGGTCAGACTAAAATTAGCTTGAAGGAGCTAACTAGTGTGAAACGTAAATTCTCTGAACCGATAGAGGAGTACCTTAATAGGTTTCGCCTGCTCAAGGCCAGATGCTTCACACAGGTCCCTGAACATGAGTTGGTCGAAATGGCCGCTGGTGGCCTCGACTACTCTATTAGGAAAAAGTTCGACACCCAGTACCTAAGGGACATGGCCCAATTAGCCGATCGGGTTTGGCAACTCGAAAGACTCAAAGACGAAAAGGCTAAATTTAATAAAAATAAAAATATAGCTTTTGTTGAATTCAATGATAACGTTGAAGGTCTGGGTGACGAGTCCATGAGTTTCGATGATGGTGAAGTGGATCTTGCTGAACTCAAGCAAGGGCCACCTTACTTATGCAAAGTATTAGCTCCCCCACAAGGGAAGAGTTATGTCGAATCTGAAAAGAATGATAGGTTCCCAAAGAAAACATATACCTTTGACATCACAAAATGTGATGAAATCTTTTATTTGTTAGTTAAGGATGGACAAATGATAGTGCCTCCTGGCGCCAAAATGCCATCCCTAGAGAAAAGGAAGAAAAGAGGGTTTTGTAAATATCATAATTTCTTTTAATGGATTGTGCTAAGTAGTTTAGATCAAGACCCTTATTTTCATTCATTTAAAATTTATAATTTCATTTTCTATTCTATTTGATCCATCTCAATCAATAATATATAAAAAAAACCAGTGTCACATAAGTATCCGTAATAATTTTTCTGACAATTTTATCTTTCATATATGTTGTAATTGCATGATTATAGATAATATCTTTTAGGATTATTTAATATTGATGCATTAACATTATGAGTTAACTAAAATGAAAAATGATTGGACGTAACATATAAATATTATTATGAGGCCTATTTCATACCTTAAAACTCATTTTCTCTCTTACTGGTGGGTGTGATAGCAGGGGCTATTTCATCTTATCAATGAAAAATAAATAGAGAGAACCACTAAAATAGTACTATTATAATATCTATATAGAAAAAAAAATTAAAGAAATCTTAATAAACGCATATGTAAGAGAGAGAAATATGGAATATTGGAGGCCATCAAGAAGAAGGTATATGAGGGGTTGGTTTTTTAAAGGTCTCGGTTACTTTACTTCCTTAACTTCTTATTGTAACTTCTATGTGATTATTTGAGGGTATTTTTAGAAGAAGATAAGGTCACTCTAAAATCTCCAATCCTCTTTATATATAGTTATAGAATAGATTATAGAAATAGATATAGATATATATTAAACTGGGAAGAATATTATTACTTGGAATAGATTATAGATATAGATATAGTTATATATTAAACTGAAAAGAATATTAGTACTTCGAATAATATTATTACTTGGAATAATATTCTTATCCAAGTGTTAGGAAAAAATTAATTTTTTTGAAATGTTTATAATATTTATTTAATTTAAAATTTTAAAAAATAAAATAAATAAATAAATGTAAATAATAGTGAAGAGTTATAGTTAGTTGAATTTTATTCTCCGTCAAATTTTTATCATAGACGATGATAGTAGCAAACACATTTTTATTTGACAAGTTGCTTCGTGCCTTAGTAAAGAATATAAGGTATTTAACTCCAATTCAAAATTATATGTGCAGAATTTGTAAGAAAATCATTATACTATGAAGAATTATATGTCTTATACTGTATATTATATGTAATTCAGTCTTTGTTTATTATGTTAGGAAACACAAAAGATTATTTATTAAGATAGTCTTACTCTAATAAGTAAAATTTTATTCTATCGATCAAGCCATTATAAAAATTGTTTATTATCTCTAATTTGAATTGTTGAGAATTAGAATATTATATGGTTGTAATAGGTTGTATTTAGTGATAATAAATACATGCATGATTCAATTCTATGAAAATTTTCATGTATTATCTATGTTATATATATACTTAAACTATATATATATATATATATATATATATATATATATATATATATATATATATATATATATATATATATATATATATATATATATATATATATATATATATATATATATATATATATATATATATATATATATATATATATATATATATATATATATATATATATATATATATATATATATAGTTTAAGTATATTTAGAGATTAATCAACTAGGATAGATATTAAGTATATTTAGAGGTTAACTAAATAGGATAGAGATTATTATTTCTACAACTGTAGTATTAGACAACACAATTAAGACTGTAAAAAATCTCGCAATTTTTTAAAATGGTTTTTTCAATTTTTACCTTTAATACTAATACGTTCAAATAACCTATTGCTAAAACATAATTATTGTACTAATTAATAAAAAACTAAAAATTTACTTTTGATCAATGAAAAAAGCTTCAATGATAATATTATGAGTTAACTAAAATATAAAATAATTTGGAGTAATATAAAAATATTATTATGAACCTATAAGAAATATAACACTATCTTTTCTCATATTATTTTAATATAACTTTTATCTATAACATAAATTACACTAATTTTGTTTCTTACCCCATTTTATATTTTAATATTTAGTTAATATGCAATCTTTTCATCTATTTGTCCAACATAATTTATGTTTCTTTTTATTGATTGCCCATTTCTTCTTCGTCTTTTTTATATTTTAGTTTTGATTTATATTTTTAACATATGTTTTACAAATAATACTTTTTGGGGTAAACTTCTTTTTTTTTTTTAATATTTATTTTAAATCCCATATATATTTACCAATATTTTTCAACATAATTAGTGAAATTATGTTGTTCATAAATTGCATATGTGTTTGGCAGTTACATTAACAAAATGAAAAATAACACCCGTCAGATATCAAGTCAACAACAAAGGACAAGAAGGGCCGAAAATGAAAGGAAGAGGAGACAAAATATGAACATCGAGTAAAGAGAAAATTATTTATCGATACGACGTGACAATTATAGGCGGCGAAAAGAGCAAGATAAACAAGCTCAAGCATCTCACACTGAACAGTCGGAGGAGAGTTTCATTTCAAAAATTTTCAAATATGAGATCTCCAATATCACACTTTCAAGGAACTCATGACAATGAAGTCGGCCCAAGTAGAATTACACATGTTAATGATGTTGCACTTGGTTGGTGATGATCAATATAGACATTATAATCGTACATTGTATAATATTGTTTATTTGTCATCTCTCATTTTATGTATTTTAACCCGCAGATCGTAATTGCACATCACCTAACTAACGTATCAACAATAGTCACTCTGCTACAGGTATACGGGATATTGTTCTAAGTATGCGAGCAGTAATTTCAACATATATATATATATATATATATATATATATATATATATATATATATATATATATATATATATATATATATATATATATATATATATATATATATATATATATATATATATATATATATATATATATATATATATATATATATATATATATATATATATATATATATATATATATATATATATATATATATATATATGGATGTTGATGAAGCTTATTTTTGTATTAGGCGATATGGATGTTGATGAAGCTTTGGAGGATGCAATAATATCAGATGTTAACATGGAAGCCATAGATGATGGTGCATCATGTCGTCCTCAAGGTATGTTCATAAAATTTTTTGGGCCAAATAATGTAGCTTATACTCAAGTAACATAAAACTGAAAATTGTGCAATGTTAAATCTTCTAATTTAGGAATCTTGCGTTAATTATTTATTTGTATTTTAGATTTTAGATAATATTTAGTAATCAATATCAAACTCCTTCTTGTAGAATCAGGATGCGCTTTTCGAGTATGACACAATATTGCTCGAAATTTCAAAAATAATTCGATGATGGCAAAATCCCAGTGGCCTAATCTAATTACCTATAGATATTGCAATGCAACATTGTTTCATCATGAATCACGTGATACGTGTTGTACTGGTGGAAAGGTATCATTTTTACGAGTTAATGCTCCTATAGAATTGCAACAATTATTTTTGGATGGTTCAGTAGAAGGAAGGCATTTTAGGCAACATATTCGAAGTTACAACCATGTGCTCTCATTCACTTCAATTGGTGTTCACGTTGATGAGAATATTCTTGCATCTGGTCGTGGTATATATACATTTCATGCTCATGGTGCTTTTTACCATAACATAGGAGGTTTCTATCCAAATGAGGGTGTCAGACTGCATTTCTTACAGCTATACATCTATGACACAGATAATGAGCTGCATAATAGAATGCAGGAAAATCCACAACTCCACCAAAATGTAGTTCAAAAATTACAAAAAATGATCCATCAGTTTAATCCTTTTGTAATTAGCTTCAGACAACTATCACAACTTCCAAATATCGGTGAATGTAGCTTCACACTTAAAGAGCGTCCAAGTAATCACCATCAATATAATCTTCCAACTGCAGAACAAGTTGCGGCAATTATTGTTGGTTGAGATTCAGATTCTATGGAATATGTAAGGGATATTAATGTCATTCGTCGTGATGGAAATCTAAAGAAAGTTCAAGAGACAAAGGGATATTATGATACGTTGTAGTATCCTATATTGTTTCCATTTAGGACACATGGTTGGGACGTTAACACAACAAATTATAATGGATGAAGATTGTCATGTCGAGCATATTACAGTTACATGCTTCAGGTAAATTTAGATTAATTTTAGTAAATAGTATACTTAGATAAGCGTAGTTTAAAACACATCACTTTTAATGCCGACATGTTTTTCAATCAATTGTAGATTCACCCAAATGATCAATCAATGTTGTTAAATGCGGGTCAACTGTTGCAACAATATGTTGTAGACAATTATGTCTAAATTGAACCAGGGAGGTTAAGGTGGATTAGAGAGCACCAACGTGATATTTGTAAGAGCAAGACTTGTCTCTACATGTTATCTCTATGTCTTGATGATAACAATTAAGTATTTGTGAAAGAACCATTTTATGTTCTAATGTTTGTTGTGTGCAGATCGTTAAATAAAGATATCAGATCAAACAAACATTATCAAGAAGTGCATTAAATTCAATATGGAGTTACTTTGTGTGACGTGACATAAAGCGTTTATTAAAGAAGCAAGTTTGCCTCTGTATCTATTCACGATCAGAAAGTTCCAAGGATGTTGTATATTGCAGTTGCAATGCTCTTGTGGATTCTGCTATGAGAAATGCATCCGATCTGAAAGCAATCAAAGCGTATTGAAGAAGCAAGTATGGCTCTGTATCTGATCACAATCAGAAAGATCCAAAGATGTTGTAATATTGCAGTTGCAACGCTCTTGTGGATTCTGCTCTGAGAAGTGTATCTGATTTAGAAGCTATCAACGCATATGAGATATAGTCCTCTGAAGAACCAAGCTCTGAAGGCTCTGATGACTTGAAGCTCTGAAGGCTAAATGCTCTGAAGACCAAGTGCAGAAAGACTCTAAAGACTTAAGAGTTCTGAAGATCAAGACTCGAAAGACTCTGAAGACTTAAGGGTTCTGAAGATCAAAACTCTGAAGACTCTGAAGATATAATCCTCTGAAGATCTACGTGCTGAAGACTCTAATGACTTGAAGCTCTGAAGGCTGAAGGCTCTGAAGACCAAGTGCAGAAAGACTCTGAAGACTAGATTCTGAAGTTGAAGATTATGTAGCTTCACCCAGATAAAGACGTGTTAATCAGATAAGCTGTTGCTATCAACTATGATAAACAAGGCGCCGAAGTCAGACTCTGATGTTATTATGCTATCATACCAAAGTAGTTTCTGAACTACTCATCTGATACATCATTAGAAGAACCAACGCCAGAAGCTAATCTGTCCTAGATGATATATGAAGATCACATCATTTGTGGATAAGATCTGTCTCCCACAATGATATATTAACGTTGCAAGAAAAGGAAAAGAAAGGGATTTCAGTACTGTACAACACATGAGTATTCTATCCATTGGGAAATGACCGTTGGAATATTTGAATGGACATATCTACCCTCACAACGTCTCTTTTGAATGCACTATAAAAGAAGAACATTTGATTCATTCAAATGTTAGCTAATTAGAAAGCAAGCCAACTTGTTACAAAGCAATGATGCTGACGAGTGAAGTTAGCAAAATAGTTTATAAACAAGAAACGCTTTATGCTAAGAAGCCGCAGTGCTGACATAAGAAAGATGTTAAGCAATATGGAAACTACTGTTCTAATAATCTCATAGAGATTTATCTTTAGATTAGTTTCTGTATTAGGAAGCAAGGAGTTGTTGCTCAATACTTTCCATGTACTTAATTAGGAGCAATCTGCTTGATAAGAAGCACTCATGTAATCTCCGGCAACACAAATTCAATTTTGAATTAGTGGTTCCTCAAGTGATCTTGTGAAGATCAATATACTTGAGAAAAGAGTGACAGTTGTCATTTGTGGAATTCTAATATAAGATCTTTTGTGATCAGATTCTATTAGATGTCAATGAACGTTATATACTAAGGGATCCCTGAATGTATCATTGTCTATTTGTTAGTCAACTGCAGTTAGATTATGCAACTGTAATCAGTTTGGTTATAGTGGATTAAGTCCTTGCTTGAGTAAGGCGAAATCACCTTGGAAGGGTGGATTGGATTAGCTTGAGAGTTGTTCAAGTGAGCCAGGATATATCATGTGTTCTTTACTTGTGTTATGCTTTATTATATATGCTTCCATAATGCATCTTATAGAACTCTATAGAAAGCAACAAGTGAAAAAACCAAGAAAAAGTTTTAATAGAGTAAATACCCAATTCAAACCCCCCAATTCTTGTGTATTTTTCATACCTTCAGTTGGTATTAGAGCATCGGTTCTGTTATTGATGGATATCAAACACCTAACTGTGTCAGAAAAAGATCCTAAAGCTGTGTGATGAATCTTTAGATTAGTTTCTGTATTAGGAAGCAAGGAGTTATTGCTCAATACTTGCCATGTACTTAATTAGGAGTAATCTGCTGGATAAGAAGCACTCATGTAATCTCCGGCAACACAAATTCAATTTTGAATTAGTGGTTCCTCAAGTGATCTTGTGAAGATCAGTATACTTGAGATGACAAGTGACAATTGTCATTTGTGGAATTCTAATAGGAGATCTTTTGTGATCGGATTCTATTAGATGTCAATGAACGTTATATCCTAAAGGGTCCCTAAACGTATCATTGTCTATTTGTTAGTCACCTGCAGTTAGCTTGTGCAACTGTAATCAGTTTGGTTATAGTGGATTAAGTCCTTGCTTGAGTAAGGCGAAATCACCTTGGAAGGGTGAACTGGATTAGCTTGAGAGTTGCTCAAGTGAACCAGGATATATCATGTGTTCTTTAATTGTGTTATGCTTTATTATATATGCTTCCACAATGCATCTTATAGAACTCTATAGAAAGCAACAAGTGAAGAAACCAAGAAAAAGTTTTAATAGAGTAAATACTCAATTCAAACCCCCCCTTTCTTGTGTATTTTTCATACCTTCAGTTCGTATCAGAGCATCGGTTCTGTTATTGATGGATATCAAACACCTAACAGTGTCATAAAAAGATCCTAAAGCTATGTGAAGAAATACTCTTGGTGGTTTTTCACTTCTCTTACAATTTCAGTCAAATATCAGTTTTTGATGAAGATGAGTACTGAAATTGTAATCAAATGGGTTATCTTGAGCAAGTCAGTGATTAGTTGAAGTTTGAAGTTTTGAAGTTTGAAGAATCAGCTGACAAGAAAGATTCATCAGTTAAGAAGTTCTATGTTGAATGCTTATCTTAAAATGCATTTGGATATATATTCGCTCAAAAGATCAAATCATCAGAAGCAAGAAATCTTGTTTGCTGAAGATTATTTCTATGTGAGTATGAGATGTTTTCAAGAAACGGATTAGTCCACTCTTGACTTTCTCATGAAAAGCTCATTGGGAATTATCTTTAGTAAGTAAAGAAATATTGTTGGCTAATGAATTTGACTCATAGGAACTTCAGAATGAAGTCTGCAGAAAAAGGCTGGAACAGAGATAGTTCAAATTTTTAAGCAACGATCCTCCTGATTCAAGGCATCAGAATGTTGTTGTCCTTTGAGAAGCTTCAAAGAAATCTGTAGATGGTTCGTGTAAAGAAGTTCACTAACTCATCATGAATATGATGTAAGATGAACTCTGAGATTTTATTAGAAGTAGCATGGACAATTAAGTTCTGTTAACTTGAGATTTTATCTCAGTTGAACAAACTGTAATTGGTCAGATGTTATCATACATTCTTTCTCAGAAGTTCATAATGATTGGATCCTGAAGTCAAGCTGTTCAGAAAGATACAATGACATAAGTCATTCAATCTATTTTAAAAGGGATTTAAGTCACTGGTGTTGTTCATAATGAATAAGTCAGTTGACATTCTTTTCAGAAGCAAATGTACTATCAACTCTGGTTGAAATAACTCTGTACAAGTTAGCTAAGCATTGTTAGAACAAAATTTTCATTTAGACTGTGTCATTTGATGCATCTAAGTTTGATGATAATGGTATCAAGACTGGATCTGCATTTGAGTCATGCTAACAAAATCAGAAGATAAAGCCTGATGGAAGTTAGATGCTCTAATCATGAAGACTAGTTTATCTGTGCTATGAAGATATCTCTTAGAAATTAGATGGATGATCTGTTGTGAAAGCTGCTGCAGAACGCAACCAAAGGATATGAGATCAACTCATAAGAGAAATTCAGAAGATCCTACTTCAGATTTTGTTACTGGCTCCTCTCACAAGAACAAGATCCTTCCTCATATCTTCAAGGCTAGTCAGCAAAAAGGTTTTGACTACACAGAGACATATGCTTCTGTGGCAAGGTTAGAATCCATACTCGTGTTAATTTCCTTTGTTGCTTAGAATAACATCAATCTAAATCAGATGAATATTAAAAATATATTTTAAATGGTTTAATTGAAGAAGAAGTATGTCTTCATCAACCTCCTAGTTTTGAAAATGAAAGATTTCCAGAACACGTTCTATAAATTAAAGAAATCATTCTATAGCCTAAAACAAGCTCTCAGAGCTTGGTGTGAAAGGATGAGTAATTTTCTTCTGGAAAATAATTTTATTAGAGGAAAGATTGATAACACTCTTTTTCATAAATCAATTAAGAAATATATTTTAATATGTCAGATTTATGTAGATGATATATTTTTTTTGGAACAACATATATTACACTTGGAAAGGAGTTTGCTAAGTGTATGTAGGCAGAAGATAAAATTAAGCTACAAAATGATCTGAACGTCAAGCCACAACACTTCAGAAGATTCTGAGTGTTTTACAAGAAGCGAAGCTACAAAATACTTTGAGAAAGAAACTCTATAGAAGACTCTAAACGCACCTATCTCAAAGGCTGCAACTGCAGAGGCTCTAAGAATCAGATTATGCATGGCTCTAAAACGTTAGAAACAAAGCTTACATCTAGATAACAAGGACATCTGAAGAACGAAGATCTGCTCGGATTTGAAGCGTTCCTCTGGATGAACAGTTTACTGAAACACTCACTAGAGCTAAGCTGCATAGATCTGAAGATTACTCTGATAAGGGGAGAAATAGAAATTCATCAGAAGATCTGAAGCTTACTCTGATAAGAAGAAGACGGAACTTCATCAGAGGATCTAATGCAAGGAAACATTTCCATATTTGTTCACTCAATAGATGCTGATCAAGATAAGTAGAATTGAAACTTCACAGTCAAAAGAATTTATTCTAGAAATCAATGAAATCTAGTATCTAAACCATATCAGTATCAAACCCTCTGAAGAAACACTTCTGGGCTTGATGTCATTGATTGAGCTATCATCTGTTGATGAAGATCTTCTGGGCAAGACTGGATGTCAAATGACAAGAAGTACTAACTAATATAACTCTAATAGTTATGGTTAGAAATTCTGGTACAAAGAATCTCTCCAGAAGATAAAGCGAAGCTTTGTTAATCTCTGAAGAGATATCTGAAAGGAAAATTGTTCAGTGAAGCTGTTGATACATGATTGTATCTGTTGATGTTCACCTTCTTCTGAACTATTGGGATTGAGTTGAAGTATGAACTTGAGATTGATTTGGTTGCAAGATGGAATCAGAAACCAAAGATGGGTGAGCAGAAGAAGTCACCATCAGACGATCTGATGCTGATTGATAAGAACAAGATTGTCATTCAAATCGATGCTAGATATACATCTTGGTTTGATGATAGTTTGTGATGATCAACTACGTCTATTCAAAGGATAAGTTCTTATGATGCAAGAAGTCAACAAGTTTCCTCAGCTCATAACCTTTTTGAAGCTTATGCTTATTCTGAGAAACTAGCGTTCATCAGAAAACAAGTTGTCTGACAGAAGATAAAGAGGCGTGTTCATTGGTATAAGAAGATGGATGATCAGAAGATGAAGACCAAAGGAATAATCTAGAATTTATAACTATTGTTCAAGACGATACAAACATCAGAGGAGATATGTTTCTATTCACAAGAAAGGAAGCTGAACAAGTCATTATGATTCAAAAGAAGAAAGTAGCAGAAAGAAGATTAATCTGTCAGAGAGTAGCCAGCTAAAACTCTCATACATTCAACGTACACTATGGGAAAAGAAGAGGTTAGTAAAAAGATAGATGAAAAGTTGTATAGAGGTACAAGTTGTTATCTTCTGTATTTTACTACTTTTAGACTTGACATTCTTTTCAGTATATGTTTATATGGTTGATTCCAATCAGATCCTAGAGAATCTCACTTAACAGTTGCTAAGAGATTTCTGAGGTATCTGAAAGGTACTACTAACGTGGCTCTGTGTTACAGAAAATCAGTTGAATATAATTTAGTAGGTTTATGTGATGCTGATTTTGCTGAAGACAGAGTTGAACACAAAGAGCACATCTAGAAGTTGTCAGACAATCTGATCCTTGTTACAACAAGAAGCAACTCAAAATAGCACTCTCTACTATAGAAGCAGAATATGTTATTGCTGCTTGTTGAAGTATCTGATGCTCTGGATGAAGAATCAGCTGAAGAACTATCATATGCATAAGACTGAATAATCAGAACGCATTTTTCGCACATTACCTTCTATTGGTGTCAAAGATGCTCTTCTAAAGATCTGAACAAATCTAAAGTCGTAGATCATCTAAAGATTTGGATTATCTGGAGATCTAGATAAAATATTTAATTAGAAGAAGTTCTGTAAAATTAAACTCTGATACTTCTGAAGTATAATGTTTTGATGTTGAAGAAACAAGACGAAGAAAGATAAAAGTCAGAATGGAAAGCTCTCAGAAAAAGAATAACTTTGAAGATCTCAGAATCTCAAAGGAATATGAGCTCTCTGAAAAGTGAAAGTCTTGATTCTGAAAGCTCCTCTCCATTTGCATCTGCTCCCTTAAAAGAGAATATGGTTTCAACAATTCCTACACCTCCTTCAATTGGTATTCCTCAGTAAACCAATTCTTCTGAAGTTCCCTCTTCAAAGCAACCAGATGATGAAAATCCCTCTGAACCTTTTCCTCTGTCCCCTCATCACTTTACCATTCACATCTCTAAGCACTATTCATTTCTCTGAGTATGTTCATGTTTCAGAAACCCCTCCTCACACTCAATAAACCTTCATCCTCTGTTGAACCTTCATCCTCTGGAGTTTGAGACTTTCTAGAACGTCTTTCAGAAGTGGTTAAACTTTGAATCTGGACACTTTTCAAAGTCACTAGAAGCTGAAGTTCAACTGGTTAAGGAAAGAGAAGACAAGCTAGAAAGGATAAGAAACTTCAAACTTCTTGCTTAGAAGCAAAAAGAAGCTGAAGAAAGAGCTGCTGAAGAAGCGATATTTTTAACATAGGAAGATTCCAGAAAAGAAACTATCAGATTGACACAAGAAGCTGTAGATGCTGAGAATGTTAGAAAATAGATTGGTTCTTAGTTATATCTCTATGTTTTGATAATAACACTTACGAAATTTTGTATTAAGAAATTATATACTCTAAATTTTGTTGAAGTATTTTTGCTGCAGATATTAAATTTAATATTCTTCTGAAAGCAAAAATGGATCAGAACGTTGAACTATGCAAGGCTATGAAGCGTCAGAATCATCTCTTAGAAGAATCTGAGCGCTGCCTGCAGAAGACTTTGAGTACTGCCTACAGAAGGATCTGAAGCAGAAGCTACAGAAGCATCTGAAGCATAGACTGAAGACTTTGTATGAAGAGTTTCAAGCATAGTTTTTCAGAAGACTCTGATAGTACTGTACGCTGCAAGTACTGAGGATCTGATCCCTAAACTCTGCTCTAATAAATCTCACGCTAAAGCACACTTACTGCAACACTCTGATACAACATATTGTGAAGACATCAAGACTCTGATCACTCAAGGCTCTGATGTGAATTGCTGGTAATTAGAAACTTGTTCAAGAAGAATTCAAAGTTATATCTGTTGGTTATGCCGAACGACTCTTTCCTCATTTATGCTAGACACAAGAACACAGGAAAAAAGGATTTCTCTAAACGTTCTACTTCTAGGAAAGGTCAATTGATGTGAAGACAAAAAGGCTACAGCTCTTTTTAGTACACGGTCTTCAAGTGCAAACATCTTGGACTTCTGTGCCTATAAAAGCAAGACTTCAACATCTTTCTCAAGTTGACGATTATTGAAAGAAATTCATTGAAAAGCTCTCATACAATTTATTCTCTTTGCTGAATTTATTTCATACGTTCTTAAACTTAAGTGTAAATCACAATTGTGATATAGCTTTCTTAGAAGCATTCAAACACTTGTTTAGTTTTACATTTGATTGTAAACGTTCCTTGAGAAGACCCAGTTGTGGTCAGTAGTTCTTGAGAAGACTAAGAACAGTTGCTCTTAGTGTTTGCTATTGTAATCCGTTTGATTAATAGTGGATTAAGTCCTTGTGGAGAAAGGCAAATCACTCTTGATAGGGTGGACTGGAGTAGTTGAGTTCAACAAACCAGGATAAAAATCTTTGTGTTTTTATTGCCATAATATTTTCTATATACTTATTCAACCCCCCTTCTAAGTATTTTCTCACCTTCAGAGAAGGCTAAGCAAGTTGCTGTAGTTGGTTCTTCTTCTGAAACTACTCTTGTACGTTGAGAACGTGACATTAGTGAGATTCAAGAAGATCAACAAGCTAAAGAAAGAACAACAAGTTTTCAGAGAAAGCTTTGCTAAACAGAAACTTGTCAACAACTCTCTTTTGTGGATGCTTCAACAAATTCTGGAAAAGATGTCAACTTATAAGAATTAGGCACTCAGGTTTTATTTCTTGACTCAATTAATTTAATTTTTTTAATTCTGTTAATAAAGAGGAAGAAATAGAATATATCTTAAATCTTGTTTTTAATGAAAACTCACCTTTTTGATGATGTCAAAAGGGGGAGAAATAGAAAATGATTTTGATATAACCTGGAGAAATAGAATATAATCTGATATAACCTAAAGAGAATGCAAAACATCAACTTTGATATAAACTGCGTTTATTACTAACTGTATATTTGATGTTTTATCGAGGAACTCTAAACAAGTTCACTAGGCATTCTAAAGACAGGTCAAATGAATGAACTCTGAGTTTAAATGAACTGGTTGTTCATATAATCGAAGTTATACACTTCGTGAACATATGTTCAGAATCAAATGGACCCAATACTATTCATGAGAAAGTTAAAGTCATCTTGATTTTGGTATTATAATGTTTAGAAGATGTAAACTATCTGTGAATATGATAATCAGAGCATAAGAATCAGAAATCTTCATAAAAGTAAGAATTGGTCTCAAACTCAGAATCAAGAACTAGTATCAGATTCAGGGGGAGTTCTGAAGATCCAAATATCTGACCTATTGTAGCCTGGGGGAGTTCACCCAGAAAGGTTCATAAGTCAGAATATTTAATTTTTACCCAGTCTGAAACTCAGAGGGAGCGTCTCATTTGAAGAAAAGCTAGCTCTGCTTCTGATAAATAGCGTGGCTAAGTTATTGGAAAAGAACTATTTTGTAGCTATGCTACAAATGTGCAAATGCTCTAGAAGACTCTGAAGATATACGGCTCTGATACGATGTTTAGAGAAAACAAGTTCTAAAGATCTGAAGATGGAAGTTCTGTTAACTAGTCCAGATGCTAAAGACTTATGCTCTCTTATATCATAGTGAAGTATTCCTTATCTTCTATTTGTTTTTGTTTTTTTAAATATTTCTATTTTGTAAGTCTTGGGATCAGAGAAAGTCTCTGAACAAGCATAATAAGATTTTTTAAGGTTAACACATTTAGGGGGAGCTGGTGCTTGAAACTCTAAATATGTTAATGCTTGGTGATTAACCTGTATAAAATGTTCTATCAAAATACATGTTTTTGTCATCATCAAAAAGGGGGAGAATGTAAGAGCAAGAATTGTATCTACATGTTATCTCTATGTTTTGATGATAACAATTAAGTATCTGTGAAAGAACCATTTTATGTTCTAATTTTTGTTGTGTGCAGATCGTTAAATAAAGATATCAGATCAAACAAACAATATCAAGAAGTGCATTAAATTCAATATGGAGTTACTTTGTGTGACGTGACATAAAGCGCTTATTAAAGAAGCAAGTTTGCCTCTGTATCTGTTCACGATCATAAAGTTTCAAGGATGTTGTATATTGCAGTTGCAATGCTCCTGTGGATTCTGCTCTAAGAAGTGCATCTGATCTGAAAGCAATCAAAGCGTATTGAAGAAGCAAGTATGGCTCTGTATCTGATCACAATCAGAAAGATCCAAAGATGATGTATATTGTAGTTGCAATGCTCTTGTGGATTCTGCTATGAGAAGTGTGTCTGATTTGGAAGCTATCAACGCATCTGAGATATAGTCCTCTGAAGAACCAAGCTCTGAAGACTCTGATGACTTGAAGCTCTGAAGGCTGAATGCTCTGAAGCCCAAGTGCAGAAAGACTCTGAAGACTTAAGGGTTCTGAAGATCAAGACTCGAAAGACTCCGAAGACTTAAGGGTTTTGAAGATCAAGACTCTGAAGACTCTGAAGATATAATCCTCTGAAGATCTTTGTGCTGAAGACTCTGATGACTTGAAGCTCTGAAGGCTGAAGGCTCTAAAGACCAAGTGCAGAAAGACTCTGAAGACTAGATTCTGAAGTTGAAGATTATGTAGCTTCACCCAAATAAAGACGTGTTAATCAAATATGTTGTTGCTATCAACTATGATAAACAAGATGCTGAAGTCAGACTCTAATGTTATTATGCTATCATACCAAAGTAGTTTCTGAACTACTCATCTGATACATCATCAGAAGAACCAAAGCCAAAAGCTAATCTGTCCTAGCTGATATATGAAGATCACATCATTTGTGGATAAGATCTGTCTCCCACAATGATATATTAACGTTGCAAGAAAAGGAAAAGAAAGTGATGTCAGTACTATACAACATGTGAGTATTCTATCCATTGGGAAATGACCGTTGGAATATTTAAATGGACATCTCTACCCTCACAACATCTCTTTTGAATGCACTATAAAAGAAGAACATTTGATTCATTCAAATGTTAGATAACTAGAAAGCAAGCCAGCTTGTTACAAAACAATGATGCTAACGAGTGAAGTTAGCAACATAGTTTATTAACAAGAAAAGCTTTATGCTAAGAAGCCACAATGCTCACATAAGAAAGCTATTAAGCAATATGGAAACTACTGTTCTAATAATCTCATAGAGATTTATCTTTAGATTAGTTTCTGTATTAGGAAGCAAGGAGTTGTTGCTCAATACTTGCCATGTACTTAATTAGGAGTAATCTGCTTGATAAGAAGCACTTATGTAATCTCCGGCAACACAAATTCAATTTTGAATTAGTGGTTCCTCAAGTGATCTTGTAAAGATCAGTATACTTGAGATGACAAGTGACATTTGTCATTTGTGGAATTCTAATAGGAGATCGTTTGTGATCGGATTCTATTAGATGTCAATGAATGTTATATCCTAAGGGATCCCTGAATGTATCATTATCTATTTGTTATTCACCTACAATTAGCTTGTGTAACTGTAATCAGTTTAGTTATAGTGGATTAAGTCCTTGCTTGAGTAAGGCGAAATCACCTTGGAAGGGTGGACTGGATTAGCTTAAGAGTTGCTCAAGTGAACCAGGATATATCATGTGTTCTTTACTTGTGTTATGCTTTATTATATATGCTTCCACAATGCATCTTATAGAACTCTATAGAAAGAAACAAGTGAAGAAACCAAGAAAAAGTTTTAATAGAGTAAATACCTAATTCAAACCCCCCTTTCTTATGTATTTTCACACCTTCAATATTCATGCTGAAGTGTACCAAGGTTTACAGGATGCTTTGCATGTTGGTGAAACTAATGCAGGTACTAAATAATGTAGCATAAATATATATTTTTAGATTACTAATTAATTGTACTTATAATGATAATCTTTCATGTATTCTGAAACTAATACATTTCATGAATCACCATAGAAAACATTGGAAAAAGAACAATATTGCCATCATCATTTATTGGAGGTCATCAAGACATGACACAACGCTATGAAGATGGCATGGCTATTGTTCTTCATGGCGGTAAACCAGATGTTTTTCTGAAAATGACATGCAATCTTTCTTGGAGTGAGATAACATCAGAAATTTTGCCTTTTCAAACACCATAAGATCGTCCAGATTTGCTAACAAGAATATTTCGTTCGAAGTTTGAGCAATTAAAGGATGATGTTATTAATAAAGAAGTCTTAGGAAAGGTTAAAAGCTACATGTATGTCACTGAATTTCAAAAACGAGGATTGCCGCATATGCATATGTTGCTGGTGTCGCTACTGCGAAAATCGGCGCCGGCTGAACAGAAGAGTCGCCACCGTGCGTTATTTATCCCAAAGGAGGGAAAGGAAACGCTCGAGGTAAACCTCACACAAAGACGGGAAAGGAATGGTCATCGCAACCAAATCCTGGATTCGGGAGTCGGTTACATAAGGGGAAGGTATTAGCACCCCTCACGTCCGTCGTACTCGACGGGATCCACGCTTGTTTTCTAGTACGAATTGTTATTCCATCTATTCTACAGGTCAAGGGTTAAAAGAAAATAAAATGACTCGGAAAAGTATAGCACTTTATGCCTACGTATTCTTGTCTGGAACGAGAAATCAGAGTCAACGTAGTTCGCCTACCTACGGGAAAGGAGGGGAAGGTTGCTCGCTAGGATACGGCATCCTATGCCTACGTACTTTCATACAGCATGAAAGATCAGAGCAAACGTAGTTCGGGCTACGGAATACACAGATTTATCTGTTTGTCTTTTATCCTTCTGAAAAAGGTTTTCTCCTGATTACGGGTCCAAGCGGACAAAAATGACACTTTGATTGGTTTTCAGTCTTTTACGCAAGAACTGTTTTTTATTGATGTTTGAAATCTTATTACTGTGTTTTGAATGATTTTGAGATAGAAGAGAAAGAACTCTAAAATCCTAGGGTTTGAAATGGGAATCAAAACTACCCTAATGTTATCATACATGGATTAACACCTAATGTCTGTCATATTTCTCTCTTGCGCAGAGAGAAACAGAGATCCTAGGGAATAAACGGAAAAGAAACAGCATATATACAGTAAAGCAGTAAAATGCATGAGATGCAGCAGTACAAGCGAGGCAAGGGAGTCCCACTCAACCTCGAACCTGGGAAAACAATAGGCAAAGTGAAACAGCTTCACTTCAAACCTAAGGGAAAATTAACAAACAATACAGCAAAGAAAATAAACCTCAACACCAGCTCTGACAGCACACCAGCTCCTACAACAGTAGCTCTGAAAAACATCAAACTCTGACAGTTGATTAACTGCAAAACCTTAACATCTTCAAATGAATCCCAAAATCAACTCTTTAATAATCCCCTACACTCTAAGCAACACCAAACCTGATCAAGCAAGGAACCCCAACAGTTGACATCTTCAGACAGCAGTAAAACCCTAATCCAACAGTTGAGCAGCTTTGACAGGCACAAACTTCTCCTTCACCCATCTTCAATGTAATGAACTTTATCTTCGATGAACTTCTATCTTCAAGGCCATCACTCCAGAAGAGAATCACTTAACAGAATAAGTTGAATGCTAAACAGCTTATTGACAACCAAAGGAAGCCTATAAGTGTTTAACATTATGAGAGACAGGTTTCCTCAAAGTTCTACTTCCAAGATAAGCCACTTATCCCTCCAAAGGAGGGATGTGAATATCTTAGAAGGACTTTTATTCATTGGGATGAATAGAAGCACAAGATGCTTTCCATGTTTGTGGAAGAATTCAGTCTAATTTAAAGTTCTGCCTATTTTTTCCTATTTTCCTATGTCTTCACAAACCATCTTCAAGCAAAAGAATCCCCAAGCTCCAAGCGTCCTTATTTGTCTTCAATCTTCTTTCATGCTTCCTCATGCTCCACAAGCAAAATCCAAGCCCCACACCCCAGTTGAAATGCCCAAAACCCAACAAACAAAGCAACATCCCAAGTGGGAAACACACCAATATCAACCAAATTGCAAAAATCAGGTAAAAATAGTAAACTCACTACAAAATCCTAATTAAATTTCTAGGGGACCCTAAATATGTACCCTATACCCCATACAAACCCCAAGACCTAAATCAATTCTAAAATCCCAAAACTATGTGTTGAATTGCACCTATGCAAGTTGGAACCCTAATCCTGATCACCCTAAAGTTGATGGTTCAAAACTATCCTAAATTAAATCAAAAAAATGTGATAAAATTCCAGGGGGAACCTAATACTCTAATCTAACCATAGGAAAAATAATTACATTAAAATATGAAACACAATGACCATACTAAATTCAGCAAGTAACATATACCAAGTGTAAATGAAATAAATGCCATAAAATGTAAAAATGCACCAGAAAATAAAAAATGAATGAAATGCCAATTTTATTATTTTATAATTTTCTTGATGTATTTATGAAAATGATGGAAAAATCCCATGTAAAAATAACCATTTTTCAATTTGTTATGATTTATTTACTAACCTATATGCAAACATGAAAATCAAAGGAAAATCAATAAAAAATGAAAAAAATGTGTGGCAAATAGTAATTATTTACAGTTCAGAATGAATTGGGCTCAGGAGGGGGGGTGCGCATAGCCAGCGCGCTAGGCCCATTATCCATTCTGAAAAAACACTAAAAAACAAACAAGGAAAATAAAAACGGGGGGGGGGGGGGGGGGCGAATAGCGCTTATTCGCCTTGTTATCCTATTGGGCCTACCACTGGGGGGTGTGGATAGCAAGTCTGGGCTAGGTCCAGCGGAATTTCACACCAAGGGAGGGGGTGTCAAGGGAAAATTGGGGAGATGGTTAGCAAACCTCACCATGGGCTTAAGCCCGAGTCCAGTCTCAACTCAACCTCACAACAAAACCCTAATCCTCATTCCCTCTGTCACTTTTCATCGAACCCTAAACGACGCTTCAACCCTTTTCCAAACTCAATCTCTGAAACTCTCTCAATCTCTCAAACCTTTGCTCAAAAAAAACTCACAGACTTGCTTTGATTCCCTAACCTAATCTCTCCACATTCTACCAAAACTGACCTAGTTATCTAACTAAAACAACAACTACCATCGTCAGAAGAAGAAAGTGAATCAAACATGGAAATATGAAGAAGGTTGGTGATGAAGATCACTCTGGGGGTTTTGAAGCTTGGGCGCTCTTGACAACGTTTGAGGCTTTCTAGAAGATCCTCACAAGCGTGATGAAGATCTACGAACACGATGCATATCCACGGAGCAGTTCTGGAAACTGATGATAGCGCAGATGTTTCTGATGAAAACCCTGAGAGTTCTTGACGAAAAGAAGAAGAACTAGCGGCCTATGAATCCTGATGAAAATTCTTTGAAGAACTTCTTGAAGATTCTCGGCATTTGTGATGTTCGGTGAGATCTTGGAGCGTTGAAATCGGAGGAGATCTGGATGTTAAGGGAGTGAAAGTTCTTGAACTCGTTGGAAGTTTACTGAAAAAACTTGAAGATTGAGGGAGTTCTTGGTGAAATCTGGGGAATGACGAACTGGATGAAGATGATGAATGATCTGGAAAAAATCGTATGAAGATTTTAGATGATGTTCTTAGTAGATCTGGAAAAATGAAGATTCAGATGAATTTTCCGGTGGAATTAACGTTTCCGGCGACGGTTAGAAGTTACCGACGAGAGGTTACGGCGGAGGTGCGGTGGTCCGGCGAGGATTGCATGGCCGGCGGTGGGATTCTATAAATGGGGCGCGTGGCAGTGAGAAAGAGGGGGAGAGAGACGCATGGGGCCAAAGGGAGATTGAGGAGGAAACACGTGTGAGGAGAGAGGGACGCGTGGGGCCAGAGCTGTGAGTGGTCAGTGATGAGGTGGCTGGGGGCTGGGGGAGGCTTAACACGCGTGGCATGCATTTTTATAAGACATGTGGCAGGATTCTGGACCCCTCTGACTTGGGCCTTGACTGGACACCTGGCCCATTAATGACTAAGACTAAACATGATTAATTCTGATTAATGCATTGATTAAATGCTAATGACCTACCCTAATTAACTAACGACAGCTAATAACAAAAAACCCTAATTAATCCTACTTAAATCTAATTAACAAAACATAATTAACCCTAATTACAACTAAACGAAAATTAATAATAAAAAACCCTAATTAATCCTAAAAAACAAAATTAACCCTAATTAACCTATTAAAAAACAGAAAAAGATTATTTACTATCTATTTATCTATTTAAAATTCTAATTAAACCTATAAAATAAATTAAAAAAATCTAATAAAATCTATAAAAAAACCTATTAAATTCTATATTAAATCTATTAAACCAATTAAAAAATCTAATCTAACATTATTATATTCCCCTTTTTTAAACTATATCAAAAAAACTATTATTAAGAAAATCTAAAATCTATATTAAAATCTATATTAAACTACTCTATTTAATGATAAAAAAAACTAATATCTAAAATGTTAAAAATCTATTAAATCTATAAAAAAAGGAATATCTATTTAAAAATCTAAAAAAACCTATTTACTTCTATTAAAAAATCTAGATATAAAAATCTATTAAGTTCTATTAAAGAAATTATTAACCTATTTAATATTTAAACACAAACAAGTCTATTAAAAAATCTATTAAATGCATTAAAATTCTAGGAAATAAAAGAGAAAATTTTAAAAATGCCAGGAAGCCGATTAAATCGATTAGAGAATAATTGCGCAACCATAGCGAAACCCGGGCACCGAGATGGCCTAAAAACACAGGGAACGAGCATCAAATCTCAAAAGACACTTATTCCAACCGGCTTGAACTGCCTGAAACGCCAGGGGCTATAATCCCGATAAAATCAATCTGACTGAGAACAATGCAATGCACGCAGTATGCGAATGCGAATGCAAAATGCGTCGAAACATAAACCAGGTGTGGGAACCGGTTGGTCAAATTTTGGGGTGCAACAGCTGCCCCTATTCAAACGGCTTGGACCTGAAGGGTTGAAGAGCGAACATCCTTCAAACATTCAAAGGTGGAAGACGGTTGAATACAAAATAAACCCGAAAATTTGCCAACCGCAGAAATAAACTGCACATTCGCTTGGGGAAAAAATATCCAGAGAATTGAATCCAATTATTATGGCAACAAACTGATCAATCACCTGATAAAGAGATTTGACTTTAGCACCAGTTACTTGTGTGACACCACAGATAACATACCCGAAGGTTGGATCAACATGCACTTGATCACCTCACATCGTCTAATGATAGACGGAAGACACCATCCCGCAGGAAAACAATATCCATACTCACATCGTCTAAAGATAGACGGAAAGACACCATCCCGCAGGAAACCAATAACTCATACTCCCATCATCTAAAGATAGACGGAAAGACACCATCCCGAAGGAAAACAATAACCCATACTCACATCGTCTAAAGATAGACGGAAAGACACCATCCCGAAGGAAAACAATAACCCATACTCACATCGTCTAAAGATAGATAGAAAGACACCATCCCGAAGGAAAACAATATCCATACTCACATCGTCTAAAGATAGACGGAAAGACACCATCCCGCAGGAAACCAATAACCCATACTCCCATCGTCTAAAGATAGACGGAAAGACACTATCCCGAAGGAAAACAATAACCCATACTCACATCGTCTAAAGATAGACGGAAAGACACCATCCCAAAGGAAAACAATAACCCATACTCACATCATCTAAAGATAGACGGAAAGACACCATCCCGAAGGAAAACAATAACCCATACTCACATCGTCTAAAGATAGACGGAAAGACACCATCCCGAAGGAAAATAATAACCCATACTCACATCGTCTAAAGATAGACGGAAAGACACCATCCCGAAGGAAAACAATAACCCATACTCACATCGTCTAAAGATAGACGGAAAGACACCATCCCGAAGGAAAACCGTCAGTGAGAACTAGCGGAAAGAGAACCATATGAACTTCATCACCACCCATCAAATCTCAGAATCCTCTCGTCTACAGGAGTTGATGGAAAGACCAGTATCTTCAAAGGGGCCACATCATCAGTAAGAACCGACAGGAAGAAAAAAACCACCTTCAAAGAGCCATGTCATCGATAGGGGTCAACGACTAGGAAAACCAAACATTCTTCAAAGAGCCTCGACGTCAATAAGGATCAACGGTCAGAAAAACCTTCTTGAAATGTCATCTCGTCCAATAAACAGAAAGAACACCGATATCTGAAAGATCACCTTGAAACCTTCCAACGTCTAAAGATAGACGGAGAAAACCATCCCCAAACTCACGACGTTTAATGATAGACGGAGAAGACTCGCTGGGGGAAACACATCGTCAATGTGAACTGACGGTAAGACCTGCTGAAAAACCACCTGCTCAAACTCCCAACGTCTAGAGATAGACGGAGGAAACCATATCCAAACTCATGACGTCTACAGATAGACGGAGAAAATTCCTGCTGGGGAAATACATCGTCAATAGGAATTGACGGGAAGAACAGTCTGTCTTCATCAAATGATCAATAGGCAAAGCATAATCGTCGTATGATTTGAGAATCAAATACCAAATAGCTGTCTGATCAAAGCTGCTGAATAAATGCCCCTGAACTGATTACAGAGTACTTCATGTTGCCACGGAAGGCTTATAGAAAAACTGACTTATGCTTCGTATGCATATACGTATGTTTGAATTTTCTATGGCGTAATGCTCCATATAGGATGGAGATGCTACGCGTTTGAGGATGAAATGCAGATATGATACAAATATGATAATATATGCAAGATGCAAATGCAGGCTCGGGTCGCTGGAGAAGTTGGATACAGAAAACCGTTTCAGCCAAATAACTGCTGAAGACAAAACCAACTCCGCTGGGGATAACCTGATATCACAGAATTATTCCAGCAAAATAAATGCTGGAAGAGTGAAACTAACTCCGCTGGGGAACGACAGAATGTGCCAAGTATGATTGGACTTCTCCGGGGATAGCTTACCCGTGCCAATGAAAATTGGACTTTGCCGGGGAAAACAGACGGAGTCTTCCTGCGTACCAATGAAGATTGGATTTTGAAACTGATGCGCCAACCTGGATGGGCCTCACAGTGATAGCCAATATGGATTGGGGCTCTTGGGATATCCGTGATGGGTCAGGCACGACTGACTCTGGAAAACATCCTGTCTGAATTCACAATTTCTGATTGCAAGGTCAAAGGATAATACAACTTCCCGACATTCGTCTCACACTTGAAGATCGGCTGAATCTGTTCACGTAGCTCTGAGTAACTCTGATGACACGGAGAAGAACAATTCCTTTGATTTTGATATTACCCCAACATGTGGGTCCTCTGTTGGGATAGTCCTCAAAAGGAAAACTGAAAATCTGTACCCTGATGGTCTGATATGAAATGCCCCAGCATTCTGAACCTCGGCAAAATACTTCAAATCAAATGCCTCTCGAATGAAAAATAAATTCTGCGCTCTTAGGATGGCCTACCCCTGTCTGCAATGACTTTGCCCCTGATTGGCTGCTTCAGTGTAGTGCCTCTAGCTTCGAGAGATTTGCCGAATCTCGACCTGATTGCCCCAGAATAATAATGTTGGATGGCTGACCTCACTGGGGATCACTTGATAATAGCTTGCCCCGGCTCTCGGAACGTTCGGGCATCCTGCATTCTATCCTGATCAGACTTTCCACTGCAGGAAACTTTCCTGCTGTCAAGCACTTACCCGCAAGTAAAACCAATTGTTCTGCACAAAAGATATATTAATGCAATGCACATGACAGTTTTGGCATCCAATCTGTTCACTGGAAAAGGAAAAAGTTTATGGCATATAATGCACAAATCATCTATCAGAATATCAACATCAGTACCAACACGGTAAGAAGAACCCTTTTAGGAGTCTGCTTCGACGCGATCTTTACCGATGTATGCCTTCGAAACAATCCTGCTTCAATTAGGACTTTTGAAGGTTGTAACGTGGTCAGGCTCACGGTTTTGAAGGAAAGGATAAAGGCTCAAAATTTATTTTAACCCACCCATTCTCCTTGATGTTCTCCAATCCTACGTTCAACTAATTCGACCTTAGCGCTTACCTCTTAAAGGTTGAAAAATAGTAGTGATAGTTCGAGAAACTATGAGTTTTTGGAGTGACAGCCACTCACTCTTCGTCTTTGACACTTGGGGTCACACGACTCGTATTTCGTTTGAGGATTTTTTTTTTTGTAATCCTTTTCATTTTTCTTTTTATTTCCCTAACTTTTGCCTGGACTGACTCTTGAGTTTCTTTTGATTATTAAGTCCAGCGGGATGCCCTCTTTTGTGCCTAAGTCATTTGCTTTCAAGTTTTGACTTAACGGGCTTTTGATTCTTTTTGCTTTTCGTTTTTTTTCCCGAGCAAGTCGTGTGACACTGGCTGTCTGACTCTTTGGGAAATAATGTGACTGTTTCACTTTTGAAATTTAACCCTTGTGGTTTTTTAGGCACGACCTCTAGAGGTGTGATTGATCCTCAAATGGACACTCTTTTTTTGTAATTTGGACGTTCGGTCAAATTAGCTAACACCTACCCTGCCCCAGGTTAAGATTGAGGGTTTTTCGTTTTCAGAAAGAACTCCTACTACTAGGCTCAAAGGGGTTGACAAGGGATTATCGTCCTTATATCTCCGGTGTTTAGGGATTTGAAACAATGCCTGTACATCATCAGCAATTTTATTTCAAAAGCATACAATATCGGAAGCTTGCCTATCGTTCATTTTCGTCATCCTCCCCGGATTCCGCTTAACCAAGCGTTGGATATCTGTAAAAATATTTAGTGAACACGAATGGATTTAATCAAAACATGCATACTCATTTCATTATCATCAATTGAACGAAAACCACAAGTTTTACAAACAAGATTGTAATTTAAACAGGAAAGAAACTACAAACATAAAGAAATGACAAGATGAAGCACAGGAAAATGTCAGCTTCCGAGAACCGGGCTTTCACATCTGACTTGGTGCTGAACCAGCCATCTTCAAAGTTGCCTATTGAAACCATATTGCTTAAAACGATTACCGGGTGAATTGCCTTTCTGACTTCATTGGGCTTTGTCTAGCACGCAGGTTTGACCGATAACGATAAGGCTGCTGACTCTGGAAAGGAGCTGACGTCTGTTGCGAAGACTGGACAGATTGTTGACTTTGAACAGCTGAACCACTTGGAGGTCGAGTCTGAATTATCACGAACTCCTTTTGTTCAAGCGCTTTCATCCTTAGGCTTGGTCTAGGCAGCAACTGAGGACAGGGGGATTCTGACACCACTGATTGCAGAATATACTTCTGATCTACGGCAGCTTTGGGAACGTCCATCATTTTAGCACCAACTGGGATAAGACCATTAGGTACAATTACGCCGCCCGGCGTGAATTCAATAACTTTTGCGTCAATCAGGTCCTGAACGTTGTGCTTAAAAGCGTGACAACTTTCCACATCATGTCCGGGTGCCCCGGAATGAAATTCACACTGCTTACTAGCGTCATACCCATAAGGAAGTATTGTTCCCTTGATTGGGGCCAATGTTCTTTTTTCAACCAGCTTCAAATCTAATAAAGTCTGAAAGAGCTCAGCATACGTGGAAGGTGGCGCTTCAAATACCCTCTTTGGCCTCCCCTCCTAAATTCTCCGTTGAGCCGGATGTATCCTTTATTGTTGTTGCTGGTGTCAATCAACACGTTTTTTAAGCTCAGTTTCCACAGGCCCGGGTTCCACAGGCACAGGGGGAACAAGCTCCTTTACTGTGGCTTTAGCTAGCTGATCACCCTCTTTCCTAAGCACACTCTTGACGACTTCCATGATCAAGCTCATTTGGGTCTTCAACTGATTATTTTCCTCTTTGAGTATCTTCTGATCCAGACGCAACTCTTGCATGTCTTTCATCATCTGCCCTAGCTGGCTTCGGACTTCAATCAATTCAGCCTGATTCTGTTCCATAACTCTGAGAGAATTCCTGCAACAAACTAGTGAAGAACAGGAAATAAGACCCACGGTTCTGAGGTACCTGTTATGTGAGAATGCAATGCGGAAAGCAAACACATATTCACAACAAGATAAGGAGAAACCCAAGCTATAAGCACAGAGATAAACACCTCACACAAATATGCAAAACCATCAAAATCAACATATAAGCACACATGAGTACGAATACAATGACCTCAGCCAACAAGCCTGGTGATGGTCAGCAAACAACAATGCACAAAAGCTAAATAAGTCAGCAGAGAAAACAGATGCAACACCCGGCACAGAAACCTCTAGCAACTTCCTCCATATTCAACTGAGCTCTCAGTTTGACATTCTTCCAAACACACACTTTCGGTGGAGTCTTCCATGACATTAATTGACGAACCCACACAACTGGATGAAGGAGAATCATTAATCTGAACAAATCCCTGAGGTGTGATGAAGATCTTGTTAGAGTCTAACAGATTCTGAACTTGACTCCTAAGCATCTTACAATCATCTGTCGAATGCCCCTGTGTCCCAACATGGTACTCACAGCGGGCGCTGGCATTAAAACCTGGAGGATACGGCCGGATCATTGGATTAGTCTCTTTCGGCACTATTAATCCACTTTCGACCAAATCTGGAAACAACTGGTTGTACGACACCAGTAGCCACGTAAACTTCCTTTCAGGCTTCCTTGGTCTTTGTCGGGCGTGATGACGCGGCTGACGATAATATGACTGCTGGTTTTGAACACTTGAAGCGTCTGAAAACTGAGCTTGAGATGCTAGGGATTCTAAGACAACATCACTTCCTTCTTCCCATTCCTCTTGAGAACTGAGAATTGATTCATTCTTATCAACTGGGATATAAGGAGCCTCTCGAATCTTTCCATTCTTGAGTCCTCTCTCCACCAGCTCTCCCATTCTCATCAAGCCCTCAAAGTTTGTACAACTGAACATCATGTCATAATAACGGCCCTTCAGAGTACCCAAAAAGAGGCTAACCATTTCTCTCTCCTGAATCGGTGGTTGAACACGAGCAGCCAATTCTCTCCATCTTTGCACATACCCTCTAAAGGATTCATTCTCCACACGGGATAATTCTTGCAAATGCACGCGAAAAGGAGCCATTTCTAAGTTGTAGTCGTACTGCTTCACGAAGGCATTGGCTAAGTCCGACCATGATTTAATACTATCACTCTTCAAGTGCAGGTACCAGTCCAAAGATGCTCCGATCAAACTATCTTGAAAACAGTGAATCATGAGCTTGTCATTGGTGATATGTGAAGTCATTCTTCTGCAGAACATAACCAAATGTAGCTTCGGACAGCTATCCCCTTTGTACTTCTTAAAATTGGGCACCTTGAACTTCAGAGGCAACACAAAACCTGGAACCAAACACATGCTCGCAGCATTCAGGTCAAGAGTATTATTATTCACCAGGGCAGCAATCTGATCTTCCAACGTCTGAAGTCTTCTCATATACTCAACAGTCTTTGGGCCATGATCATTAACCTGCGGAACAACTCTTGGAGATGGAACAATCCTTGGAGAATCTGGCGTAGAGAAAGTGGAATTATGGCACTCTGTGTCATTGAAGGAATATGGACCTCTGACAGGGGTTTGCACGGGCTGAGCAACATTGTTCATCTGAGCTCTTTGACCATTGTTTCCTCCTCCATTTATAGTTGTTATGGCTTCCATGACCTGACTCACCTGGTGCTTCAACAATTCAAACTTCGCCCGAGTAACAATCAAGTTCTGCTCTCCTGAAGCCATGATCTTTCCAGATGCTAACTCAAGTCTAATGCGAATGTCGGGAAATCAACTGGCGAAGCGGACAAAAACGGGTAAGCTCCATGTTCCGGTTGAGGATGAATATGCAAAATGAAATGCAAATGCAAACAGTCATGCAAAATGCCAAGTGCACACACAAGGGACCAAGTGTGCTGTTGAGAAGCCCAATCCACAATACTGATCTTAGCCAGACCCATAACACTGCTCAAACCTGGCCAAAACAATACTCCAACCTGGTCTCCAACAGACCCCATAACGCTATCCTCAAATATCAACACCACTGAATCTCAATCAAGAAAACCGGTACTCTGGAGGTCAAGTTACCTGCATGCCCCAACCCCTCTCACAGGTAGGTGTCCTATCAACTAACACAAGGTATGGCATCCTATGCGGTCGTCGGCGTCACAGACTTTCAAGACTGATGATACGATACCCAGAAGGTATGGTACCATCATGTCTTGAAGAGGCCTCACTTAGCCAACTTCCAATTGATCGGTCCCCAGAGTCAACAATCCAACTAACCTGCAACTCCCTCAACCCAAAGGGTTGAAAAAGAAGCCAACCAGAAGAACCTCGTCTGAGCGTGGATTTCATAAGACACTAGTGCCTGCAAAGCAAGCACGCGCCCACTAATTTCCACTCTAATTCTAGGTGCACTCGAGCCCAGGTCCGGCTTACCTCTCAATCATAGAACCCCCTCATACCCACAGCAATAATCATAATAATATAATGCTGAAGGTAAATACAGAAAGGTAAATCCATACAAAGCCCACGACGGGAAAACAAGCGCCAGGATTGACTCGCATAGGGAACCGTTGGAGTCCCCAGCAGAGTTGCCAGCTGTCGCTACTGCAAAAATCGGCGCTGGCTGAACAGAAGAGTCGCCACCGTGAGTTATTTATCCCAAAGGAGGGAAAGGAAACGCTCGAGGTAAACCTCACGCAAAGACGGGAAAGGAATGGTCATCGCAACCAAATCCTGGATTCGGGAGTCGGTTACGCAAGGGGAAGGTATTAGCACCCCTCACGTCTGTCGTACTCGACGGGATCCACGCTTGTTTTCTACTACAGATTGTTATTCCATCTATTCTACAGGTCAATGGTTAAAAGAAAATAAAATGACTCGGCAAAGTATAGCACTTTATGCCTACGTATTCTCGTCTGGAACGAGAAATCAGAGTCAACGTAGTTCGCCTACCTACGAGAAAGGAGGGGAAGGTTGCTCACTAGGATACGGCATCCTATGCCTACGTACTTTCATACAGCATGAAAGATCAGAGCAAACGTAGTTCGGGCTACGGAATACACAGATTTGTCTGTTTGTCTTTTATCCTTCTGAAAAAGGTCTTCTCCTGATTGCGGGTCCAAGCGGACAAAAATGACACTTTGATTGGTTTTCAGTCTTTTACGCAAGAACTGTTTTTTATTGATGTTTGAAATCTTATTACTGTGTTTTGAATGATTTTGAGATAGAAGAGAAAGAACTCTTAAATCCTAGGGTTTGAAATGGGAATCAAAACTACCCTAATGTTATCATAGATGGATTAACACCTAATGTCTGTCATATTTCTCTCTTGCGCAGAGAGAAACAGAGATCCTAGGGGATAAACGGAAAAGAAACAACATATATACAGTAAAACAGTAAAATGCATGAGATGCAGCAGTACAAGCGAGGCAAGGGAGTCCCACTCAACCTCGAACCTGGGAAAACAATAGGCAAAGTGAAACAGCTTCACTTCAAACCTAAGGGAAAATTAACAAACAATACAGCAAAGAAAATAAATCCCAACACCACCTCTGACAGCACACCAGCTCCTACAGCAGTAGCTCTGAAAAACATCAAACTCTGACAGTTGATTAACTGCAAAACCTTAACATCTTCAAATGAATCCCAAAATCAACTCTTCAAAAATCCCCTACACTCTAAGCAACACCAAACCTGATCAAGCAAGGAACCCCAACAGTTGACATCTTCAGACAGCAGTAAAACCCTAATCCAACAGTTGAGCAGCTTTGACAGGCACAAACTTCTCCTTCACCCATCTTCAATGCAATGAACTTTATCTTCGATGAACTTCTATCTTCAAGGCCAGCACTCCATAAGAGAATCACTTAACAGAATAAGTTGAATGCTAAACAGCTTATTGACAACCAAAGGAAGCCTATAAGTGTTTAACATTATGAGAGACAGGTTCCCTCAAAGTTCTACTTCCAAGATAAGCCACTTATCCCTCCAAAGGAGGGATGTGAATATCTTAGAAGGACTTTTAGTCATTGGGAGGAATGGAAGCACAAGATGTTTTCCATGTTTGTGGAAGAATTCAGTCTAATTTAAAGCTCTGCCTATTTTTCCCTATTTTCCTATGTCTTCACAAACCATCTTCAAGCAAAAGAATCCCCGAGCTCCAAGTGTCCTTATTTGTCTTCAATCTTCTTTCATGCTTCCTCATGCTCCACAAGCAAAATCCAAGCCCCACACCCCAGTTGAAATGCCCAAAACCCAACAAACAAAGCAACATCCCAAGTGGGAAACACACCAATATCAACCAAATTGCAAAAATCAGGTAAAAATAGTAAACTCACTACAAAATCCTAATTAAATTTCTAGGGGACCCTAACTATGTACCCTATACCCCATATAAACCCCAAGACCTAAATCAATTCTAAAATCCCAAAACTATGTGTTGAATTGCACCTATGCAAGTTGGAACCCTAATCCTGATCACCCTAAAGTTGATGGTTCAAAACTATCCTAAATTAAATCAAAAAAATGTGATAAAATTCCAGAGGGAACCTAATACTCTAATCTAACTATAGGAAAAAGAATTACATCAAAATATGAAACACAATGACCATACTAAATTCAGCAAGTAACATATACCAAGTGTAAATGAAATAAATGCCATAAAATGTAAAAATGCACCAGAAAATAAAAAATGAATGAAATGCCAATTTTATTCTTTTATAATTTTCTTGATGTATTTATGAAAATGAGGGAAAAATCCCATGTAAAAATAACCATTTTTCAATTTGTTATGATTTATTTACTAACCTATATGCAAACATGAAAATCAAAGGAAAATCAATAAAAAATGAAAAAAATGTGTGGCAAATAGTAATTATTTACAGTTCAGTATCAATTGGGCTTAGGAGGGGGGTGCGCATAGCCAGCGCGCTAGGCCCATTATCCATTCAGAAAAAACACTAAAAAACAAACAAGGAAAATAAAAACGAGGGGGGGGGGGCGAATAGCGCTTATTCGCCTTGTTATCCTATTGGGCCTCCCACTGGGGGGTGTGGATAGCAAGTCTGGGCTAGGCCCAGCGGAATTTCACACCAGGGGAGGGGTGTCAAGGAAAAATTAGGGAGATGGTTAGCAAACCTCACCATGGGCTTAAGCCCGAGTCCATTCTCAACTCAACCTCACAACAAAACCTTAATCCTCATTCCCTCTGTCACTGTTCATCGAACCCTAAACGACGCTTCAACCCTTTTCCAAACTCACTCTCTGAAACTCTCTCAATCTCTCAAACCTTTGCTCAAAAAAAACTCACAGACTTGCTCCGATTCCCTAACCTAATCTCTCCACATTCTACCAAAACTGACCTAGTTATCTAACTAAAACAACAACTACCATCGTCAGAAGAAGAAAGTGAATCAAACCTGGAAATATGACGAAGGTTGGTGATGAAGATCACTTTGGGGGTTTTGAAGCTTGGGCGCTCTTGAAAATGTTTGAGGCTTTCTGGAAGATCCTCACAAGCGTGATGGAGATCTACGAACGCGATGCATATCCACGGAGCAGTTCTGGAAACTGATGATAGCGCGGATGTTTCTGATGAAAACCCTGAGAGTTCTTGACGAAAAGAAGAAGAACTAGCGGCCTATGAATCCTGATGAAAATTCTTTGAAGAACTTCTTGAAGATTCTCGGTGTTTGTGATGTTCGGTGAGATCTTGGAGCGTTGAAATCGGAGGAGATCTGGATGTTAAGGGAGTGAAAGTTTTTGAACTCGTTGGAAGTTTACTGAAAAAACTTGAAGATTGAGGGAGTTCTTGGTGAAATCTGGGGAATGACGAACTGGATGAAGATGATGAATGATCTGGAAAAAATCGTATGAAGGTTTTGGATGATGTTCTTAGTAGATCTGGAAAAATGCAGATTCAGATGAATTTTCCGGTGGAATCAACGTTTCCGGCGACGGTTAGAAGTTACCGGCGAGAGGTTACGGCGGAGGTGCGGTGGTCCGGCGAGGATTGCTTGGCCGGCGATGGGATTCTGTTAATGGGACGCGTGGCAGTGAGAAAGAGGGGGAGAGAGACGCGTGGGGCCAGAGGGAGATTGAGGAGGAAACACGTGTGAGGAGAGAGGGACGCGTGGGGCCAGAGCTGTGAGTGGTCAGTGATGAGGTGGCTATGGCTGGGGGAGGCTTAACACGCGTGGCATGCATTTTTATAAGACATGTGGCAGGATTCTGGACCCCTCTGACTTGGGCCTTGACTGGACACCTGGCCCATTAATGACTAAGACTAAACATGATTAATTCTGATTAATGCATTGATTAAATGCTAATGACCTACGCTAATTAACTAACGACAGTTAATAACAAAAAACCCTAATTAATCCTAATTAAATCTAATTAACAAAACACAATTAATCCTAATTACAACTAAACAAAAATTAATAATAAAAAACCCTAATTAATCCTAAAAAAACAAAACTAACCCTAATTAACCTATTAAAAAACAGAAAAAGATTATTTAATATCTATTTATCTATTTAAAATTCCAATTAAACCTATAAAATCAATTAAAAAAATCTAATAAAATCTATAAAAAAACTATTAAATTCTATATTACATCTATTAAACCAATTAAAAAATCTAATCTAACATTATTATATTCCCCTTTTTTAAACTATATCAAAAAAACTATTATTAAGAAAATCTAAAATCTATATTAAAATTTATATTAAACTACTCTATTTAATGATAAAAAAAACTAATATCTAAAATGTTAAAAATCTATTAAATCTATAAAAAAAAAAGGAATATCTATTTAAAAATCTAAAAAAACCTATTTACTTCTATTAAAAAATCTAGATATAAAAATCTATTAAGTTCTATTAAAGAAATTATTAACCTATTTAATATCTAAACACAAACAAGTCTATTAAAAAATCTATTAAATGCATTAAAAATCTAGAAAATAAAAGAGAAAATTCTAAAAATGCCAGGAAGCCGATTAAATCGATTAGAGAACAGTTGCGTAACCATAGCGAAACCCGGGCACCGAGATGGCCTAAAAACACAGGGAACGAGCAACAAATCTCAAAAGACACTTATTCCAACCGGCCTGAACTGCCTGAAACGCCAGGGGCTATAATCCCGATAAAATCAATCTGATTGAGAACAATGCAATGCACGCAGTATGCGAATACGAATGCAAAATGCGTCGAAACATAAACCAGGTGTGGGAACCGGTTGGTCAAATTTTAGGGTGCAACAGCTGGTCTTAGAAAGTAACGACAAATTGCATGGCCCAGAAGAGTATGATAGTGTGGTAAGAGAAGAAGGACCTAAGTTAGAATGTGAACCACATTTGCGTGAAGCTGTTCTAAAACATATGATCCACGGACCTTACAGCATTATGAACTGGAAGTTCCCATGTATGAAAGACGGACATTGTAAAAAAAGATATCCAAAATAATTATTGGATGAAACACGTCAAGGCACTGACTCATATCCTGAGTACGGGAGAAGGTTTGATGAATCTATATCGTTAGGTAGAGGTAGGTTTGCCGACAATAGATGGGTGGTTCCTTATAACCCTTGGTTACTGTCAAAGTACGACTACCACATCAATGTAGAGATTTGCATTAGCATTAAAAGTATCAAGTATCTATACAAATATGTGTACAAAGGCCCTGATCGTGTGGCTATGGAGGTTCACAAAGGATCATACATGGATGAAATTCAAAAATATGTTGATGCAAGATGGATTTGTGCTCCCGAGGAATTATGGAAAATATTTCGCTTCACTCTTTACCGATTATATCCTTCTATTGAAAGATTACAGATCCACTTGCCGAACCGCCATCAAGTGCGCTTTTATGATCATCAGCGAATTGTGGATTTGTTAAATAATGAACACAATTCCAAAAAAATGCTCACACATTCTTTGCTTTAAATCTAAGAGATCCAAAAGCAAAAAATTATCTGTATAGAGAGATTCCAGAGCATTGCTGTTGGAATAATAGGGACAAGGAATGGCATCGCAGGCGGTCACTAAGAAAAGTTATCGAGAGAATCTATACGGTATCACCTTCGAAGGGAGAGAAGTTTTACTTGCGAGTACTGTTATCTCATGTAAGAGGTCCAACAAGTTGGGAATATATTCTTACAAATAATGGCATTCCTTTCAGTATATTTAAAAAATCAGCCGAGGATAGAGGATTTATAGAGACTGATCATAGTATTCATGATTGTTTGGTTGAAGCAGCGAGTCTCCAAATGCCATATGGTTTAAGGAGGTTATTCATGACGATTCTCAAATTTTGTGAACCTACTGATGTTAGAAGCCTTTGGAATAAGTTTCTTACACATATGACAGAGGATTATCAAACAACAAACAATGTTTGGAATCGGTCTTGACTAATATGTTGTTGAAGGACTTGAATGAACTCTTAAACATGCACGGTAAAAAGATTGAAGATTATGATCTCCCATCTTTACCCCTTGATACAGTACAAGGAGATTCGGTTCCAAGAGTCATACAGGAGGAGTTAGCGGTCGATATCCCCAATGAAGATATTGAATATGTTGCTAAGTTAATAATGACCAAGTGATTGCATTCAAAACCATTATGAATGTAATTGATCAAAAATACAGTGGGGTATTTTTTGTTGATGGTCCAGGAGGAACAAGTAAAATATTCCTTTATAGAGCATTAATGGCAAGTTTAAGAAGTAGAGGAGAAATTTTTTGGCAACTACATCATCTAGTATAGCTGCAACGTTGTTACCTGGTGGTAGAACTTCGCACTCTCGATTTAAGATACCTATCGATATACAACCGAGTTCCATTTGTGGTATTCAAAAGCAAAACGATCTTGCAAATCTCATTAGGGTTTCTGCTGCAATAATTTGGGATGAAGCCCCAATGATAAACAAAAATTGTTTGGATGCCTTAGATCGATCATTACAAGACATTTGTAGCAACAATGCTCCATTTGGAGGAAAAGTTATGATCATGGGGGGAGACTTTCGTCAAGTTCTTCCTGTTGTAAGAAAAGGTACTAAGGTACAAATGATTTCTGCATGTATTGTTTAGTCTCATTTATGGGCTCATACCAAAATTTTGCGATTGCGTCAAAATATGCGATCATTGCATGATCAAGAGTTTACAGAATTTCTTATGCGCATTGGTGATGGTGTTGAGCCTACAAAACCAGATGACATGGTGAGGTTATCTTCACAGATTACATTCCCATGGGAAGGTGACCATTCCATACAAGTGCTTATATAACATATTTTTCCTGATTTCTAATTGCATGGTTGGGATGCCCTTTAAATGGTACAAAGAGCTATTTTGACCCCAACAAACGATGATGTCCAAAAATTGAATGATATAATTATTGACCAATTTCCAGGAGAAGAACATGATTTTTTATCATTTGACGAGGTTGAAGGGGATAATAATAATTTATACCAGCAAGAAATCTTAAACTCAATTGCACAAGGTAGTTTGCCACCATATATTCTAAATATAAAAAAGGGTGCACCATTGATGTTGTTGCGAAATCTAGATCCTAGATAAGGGCTGTTGATAACGCGAAATCGTATATATATATAATGACATACATTTTTACTAATCAGTGACTGGTTTCACTCCGATTCGGGTATTTCCACATTATTTTTCTAGTATTTTGCAGGTATTCAAAGTTCATGCTCAAATGGAGCAAGATGAAGAAAGCAAGCAATTACAGATGAAAACCAGATGAAAAACAGGCCAAAAACAGCAAATACGAATTTTGCTGATGTGACGACCGTCACAAGCCCATGACGACCGTCATACGTGTTACGACCGTCACACATCCATGACGACCGTCATGCAAATAAAAAGTGCAGAAATGCTGCACGTGCTGTGAGTGCTTTCAAATACCAAAAGGAGTGGACCACTAACTCCTACATTTTCTGAGATCAGTCCCACTTCCTGAGGCAATTAACCGTTAGAAATTCCATCTATAAAAGGAGGGAGCTGGTACCAGAAAATGGGAGCTGCATTGAAGACACGAAGTGCTGCCAATTTATTTTCAGAGCAATTTTTGAGTTTCAGAATTTCTTATTGTTTCCCTTTTTCTTTTCTTTCCTTGCAATTGTGTTTTACTTTTCAAATTCTATTCTGTACGAGTAATTGGCATCAAGACTAAATCCTGCCGTCATTTTGGAGGATTTCCCAAAGGCCGATTGAATTATTTACAGGTTCTTATTATAACCGTTAATTGATTTCTATTTCCTATTATGATGCATGTTTATATATTCTACCATTGTTTACGTGTTCTTAGTTTATATTCCATGTTTGGCTAAATTAAAGTAATCGGTATGTAATAGGTAGTCAGATGGGATTCGATAATAACCGGTGTATACTTTCCTTTTCAAACTTATTTATGGCTTTAGTTTTTTAAATCAATTTTTCTAAAATAAAAGTTCGTCGCGACAGCGAGAACTTATTTAAAAGCAGTTTTGCCACGATAGTGGGAAATTCATAAAGGTACGAACCAACAAGCGACAGTTGAGGTTAAGTCCAGATAGTAAAAACTAAGCATTCGTTTTAAAAATAGAGACAACGCTTTAAAAAGGATTAGAGCTTAATGGTTTTCAAAAAGTAATTTTAACCGCGAACGGGATAGCGACAGCATACGTTTCGCCTTAGAGTTGCGACTAGCGTCAACAACCATCGTGAGACAAAGGTCTTTAAACCGTCATTTTCTTCTTAAACTATTTTTGAAAACACCCAAAACACCGGTGACATGTCGAATCCTTGAAGGACCAATATATTTCATACCGATTCAAGCATTTATACCTTAAGTAATGTTTTTAGTTCCCCTATAGTTTACACACTTATTTTGCTTTTATTCCCCTAAAACCATATCAACCTAGCTAAACACAATAACACCCGAAAATACTAGCTTGATTACGAGTCTCTGTGGGATAAATATCTTATATTACTACGCGATAGACTGTGCACTTGCAGTTAGTTCAGTTAGACATAGAAAGTCGCGATCAAGTTTTTGGCGCCGTTGCCGGGGACCCGTTTAGTCAATAGTGTAATCCTTTGTTACACGGTATAGACTAGGTTAACTATTCTCTCTCCCTCTACTCGTTCTTCGGTTGGATGCCAAGTACTCGCTCACAAGGAGACATCTTACAACCTACAATCGCCGAACTATAGCGCTTCTTACATTTAAGAAGGTGCATCCTCGAATATCAACGAAAACACAATATTCCTGATCTTCTAGCTCATCCTCCTGTTGAAGAATCAAAGATGGCTGACGGACCTCAGAACAAACCGCTGAAGGACTACGCTACCCCCTTTCAGTTGGAGCCTCGAAGTAGCATTGTTGCCCCCGCTATCAATCGAAACGATTTCGAGCTGAAACCGTCATTGCTGTCAGCTGTACAACAACATCAATTCGCAGGAAATGCAACTGAGGATCCGAATGAACACTTAACGAAGTTTGTGCAATACGTAGACACAGTGAAGGCAAATGGAGTGACTCCAGACGTAATAAGACTTCGTCTCTTTCCTTTCTCCCTTAGAGATAGAGGTTGGACTTGGTTACAATCCTTACCATCCAAATCCGTTACGACGTGGGAATAGTTGAAGAACGTTTTCTTAGCAAGATACTTTCCGCCAAGCAAAACTATTATGCTTAGAGCTCAAATCAACGGATTTCGACAAAAAGACGCTAAATCTCTCTACGAAGCGTGGGAAAGGTTCAAGGATATGATGAGAGCATGTCCTCACCATGGTTTAGAAGACTGGGTGACGATCCATACTTTCTATAATGTGCTTCTTTATAACACCAGATTAACGGTAGACTCCGCCGCAGGCGGTGCACTTATGGATAAGCCATACGACGAAGCCTATCAACTTATCCAAAACATGTCTTAGAACCACTGCCAATGGGGAGGAGAAAGAACTCCAGCAGAGAAACCCGCAGCGAAAGGTGGGATGTACGAGATCAGCAGTCTTGAAAAGTTCAACGCTAAGGTAGATGCTCTAGCGTAGAAAATCGACAGTCTGACCATTACCCCAACTGCAATCGTAGCTGCTGTAACTCCAAATTGTGAGTTATGTGGAATCGCCACTCATAATGCGTCCGTGTGCCCATTATTGGTAGGAATTCCACCAGACCAAGTAAACTACGCTCAAGGAAATCCTTACGCAAATACTTACAACCCAGGATGGAGGAACCACCCAAACTTTTCCTATAAGAACGATAATGCCTTGCAAGCACCAGCTACTCCGCCAGGATATCAGAAACCAGCCGCTGCTGCCCAGACTGCCCCTAGGAAATCAAACCTCGAAGTGATGATGGAAAAATTCATAGCTACTCAAGCTCAAACAAATAAAGAGTTCCTGAATCAAAACATACACACTAGCGAGCAAATTAAACAGCTGACCGGAAAAGTAGACGCTTTAGCCACCCACAATAAAATGCTCGAAACGCAGATATCACAAGTGGCTCAACAACAAGCCTCTGCAGCCGCACCAGCTGGGACATTTCCAGGTCATCCAGAACCTAATCCGAAAGGTCATGCAAACGCTGTCATATTGAGAAGTGGAAAAGAATTGGAAGGCCCAACAGATCCTAGGAATGAAGATTTAGCCATGTATCAGAAATCTGATAAGCCAAGAGAAAAGGAGTCTGAAACAGAAAAGAAGGAATGTGACGAGCAAAAGGCCGCCAAAGATGAAAACTCATATGTGCCTCCAGCGCCATATAAACCACTGATTCCTTATCCTCAAAGATTCATAAATTCCAAAACTTCAGGACAATTTAAGAAATTTGTTGAACTTCTGAAACAACTAAATATCAATATTCCTTTCACAGAAGCGATAACTCAGATGCCGTCATACGCTAAGTTTCTTAAAGAAATCTTGTCTAACAAAAGGAAAATCGAGGATAACGAAATAGTTACACTTACTACCGAATGTAGCGCAATCATTCAAAACAACATGCCTCCTAAACTAAAAGACCCAGGTAGTTTCTCCATACCTTGCGTCATAGGAAAGTTCGTCATAGACAAAGCTTTATGCGATCTAGGAGCCAGTATAAGTGTCATGCCCTTATCTATATGCAAAAAGCTGAATATGGGAGAACTAAGACCAACTAAAATGTCCGTGCAATTGGCTGACCGATCAGTCAAATATCCCGTCGGTGTGCTGGAAAACGTTCCAGTACGCATAGGCCAATTCTATATCCCAACCGACTTCATAATCATGGACATCAAAAAGGACTCTGTTACCCCAATCATCCTAGGAAGACCGTTCCTAGCGACAGCCGGAGCTATCATAGACGTAAAGAAAGGAAGGCTAACATTCGAAGTAGGAGAAGAAAAGATAGAGTTCATCCTTACTAAGTTCTTGAAGGCACCAGCTATAGATGACACATGCTATATAGTAGATGTCATTGACGAATGCATACGAGAATTAGAGAAGGAAGAAATTACATATTCTAAAATCATGAAGATCCAAATCCCTGCTATTCATGAAGACGAAAACTGGCGTGTGCCATACAAAGATGATAGGTTGAGCGAGATCTTAGCACTAACTCCAAATCACATGCCAGGTCCGAAAAACCCAGCTTTAGAACTTAAAGAACTACCTAAAACCCTCAGGTACGAATTCTTAGACACAGAATTCAAAAGATCAGTAATAGTCAACGCTAATTTAGGACAGTTAGAAACTGAGCAATTATTAAAAGTCCTAAGGAAATACCCAATTGCATTAGGCTATAATATAAGTGATAAAAAAGGCATAAGTGCTTCCATCTGTATGCACCGTATCATGCTAGAGGAAGACTGCAAAACTTCAAGAGAACATCAGAGAAGGATAAACCCGACCCTAAGCACTGTAGTCAAAGACGAGGTGAAAAAGTTACTAGACGCAGGAATCATATACCTGATCTCCGACAGCCAATGGGTCAACCCAGTACACGTAGTGCCAAAGAAAGGAGGCGTTACTGTAGTGAAGAATGCGAAAGGTGAATCGATAACCCAAAGAGTTGTGACCGAAAGCAGGATGTGTATCAATTACAGAAAACTGAATAAGGCGACTCAGAAAGATCACTTCCCTTTACCTTTCATAGACCAGATGTTGGAAAGACTAGCGAAACATTCATACTCCTACTATCTGGATGGTTATTCGGGATTCTTTCAAATTCCTATTCACCCCGATGACCAAGAAAAGACAACATTCACCTGTCCTTATGGCACTTTTGCTTATCGCCGAATGCCGTTCGGACTATGCAATGCTCCAGCAACCTTCCAAAGATGCATGATGGCAATCTTAGCGGATTTCATAGATGACATCATGGAAGTGTTCATGGATGATTTCTCTGTATGCGGGCAAAGCTTTGAGAGCTGCCTGTCAAATTTAGAAATGGTACTCAAAAGATGCGCTAAAGTGAACCTTGTCCTTAATTGGGAGAAATGCCATTTCATGGTTCGACAAGGCATCATTTTAGGACACGTCATATCTAAAAAAGGGATTGAAGTTGACAAAGCTAAAATAGAGATCATAAAGGATCTTCAACCTCCGAAAACCGTACGAGAAATACGAAGCTTTTTAGGACACGCTGGATTTTACCGAAGATTCATAAAGGATTCCTCGAAAATCACAAAACCTCTGACAGGTTTGCTAATGAAAGATGTCGAGTTCGTTTTCGACAAAGAATGCTTAGAAGCATTCGAAACTCTAAAGACAACGCTCATTACCGCACCAATCATGCAGCCCCCAGATTGGCGGCTACCATTCGAAATCATGTGCGATGCGAGTGATTATGCTGTAGGTGTAGTTCTAGGACAAAGGAAAGACAAGAAGCTTCACGCAATCTATTACGCCAGTATAACTTTAGACCCTGCCCAAATGAACTACGCCACAACGGAGAAGGAACTTCTAGCAGTTGTGTTTGCACTTGACAAATTCCTTTCCTACTTGGTAGGAGCCAAAATAATCATATACACAGACCACGCTGCCATTAGGTACCTAATAAGCAAAAAGGACGCCAAACCAAGATTATTGAGATGGATCCTATTATTACAAGAGTTGGACTTAGAAATTAAAGATAAGAAGGGGACCGAGAACGTAGTTGTAGATCACTTATCCCGAATAGAGGGTATTAAATAAGAATTAGTGCCTATCAATGACGATTTTCCCTACGAACGTCTGATAGCCAAATTGGAAAGCAATATGTCCAACTCAACCTCGGAAGAACCAGAACTTGAAAAAGTTGTGGAAGCTATCTATGCCCAAGCGACTTTGCCGTGGTTTCTCGACATCGTTAATTACTTGGCCGCAGGCGTGCTTCCACCGGACCTAACTTATCAACAAAAGAAGAAATTCTTCCACGAATTAAAGCATTACTATTGGGACGAACCTCTACTCTTCAAACGAGGCGCCGACAACATATACCGTCGCTGTGTTCCAGAGGAAGAAATAAACGACATCATTTCCCAATGCCATTCAGCACCTTATGGTGGTCATGCTAGTACTTCAAAGACGTGCGCTAAAATTCTGCAATCTGGCCTATTTTGGCCCAGCCTCTGGAAGGATGTCCATATCGTTGTACTTAAATGCGACTGATGCCAACGCACCGGCAACATCTCACGACGCGATGAAATGCCTAAAAAAGGAATTTTAGAAGTAGAAATCTTTGACGTGTGGGAAATAGACTTCATGGGACCTTTCCCGTCTTCTTTTGGAAACAAATATATACTCGTCGCTGTCGATTATGTATCTAAATGAATAGAGGTCGTTGCCGCTTCAACAAATGACACGCGAGTAGTCGTCAAACTCTTTAGAAACACAATCTTTCCTAGATTCGGTGTGCCCAGACTCGTCATTAGTGACGATGGTTCGCACTTCATATCGCGAATCTTTGACAAACTCCTCTCCAAATATGGAGTCAAACACGACGTAGCTACACCGTATCATCCACAAACAAGTGGACAAGTGGAGGTTTCGAACAGAGAGATAAAGAAAATTTTGGAAAAAACTGTCGCAACCTCTGGGAAAGATTGGTCACCAAAACTAAACGAAGCTTTATGGGCCTACAGGACCGCCTTTAAGACGCCAATAGGTACCACACCATTTAAATTTGTTTTCTGAAAATCCTGTCGCCTGCCAGTAGAATTAGAGCATAAAGCCTTATGGGCTATTAAGACGCTGAACTTCAACTACACTGCGGCAGGAGAGAAACGAATCTTAAACCTTCACGAATTGGAAGAGCTCAGATTGGACGCATATGAGAATGCCCGCATCTATAAAGAAAGAACCAAGAAATGGCATGATAAACTTTCAATCCGGAAACAATTCAGTGTGGGAGACATCGTGCTCCTATTCAAATCAAGATTAAAACTTTTCCCTGGAAAATTAAAATCTAGACGGTCTGGACCTTTTGAGATAACCAAAGTCCTTAAAAGTGGAGTTGTTGAAATTAGCAATACAATCAACGCACCGTTTATAGTAAACGGATAGCGTTTAAAACATTATAATCAAAATGAAAACAGCCACCACGTGAGCAGTGTGAAATTGCTCGAGCTTCCCGCTCAAACCCCCGAATAGCTTATCACCAAGCTATCGTCAGGCTTTTGACGTTAAAAACAGCGCTGATTAGGAGGCAACCCAATTTTTCCCGTTTTTCCCTTCTAAATTTATTGAAACTATGCTTTCATTTTAACTTAGAATTTCCATAAAATTCTATTTTCTTATTTTCTACTATTTATTTTATTTTATTTTTCTTTCTTTTATCACCTTTTGCTTCTTAAAAATCTAATCTGAGTAAATGTGATTTCAACTTTTCCAGGATTTTAAAGTCGTTCTACTTTTCTCCCGTTTTTATCCGACTAACCTTCGAGTATGGCTGACATTGACGTTACGACCGTTGTATTTAGAGGACTAGCTCACAAGGCCAGATTTGAGGCACTGACTCAGAGAAGCTCTGCTTCGACTCTGTACTACGATAGATCCACCATGGATAAGCTAGGAATCCAGGATAGCATTCAGTATCTATTTAACCAATTAGGCTGGGAGCAAACTGCTCTAAAGACCCGATTTGCTACCTACCGCGAACTCACGTTCGAATTTCTCAGCTCCTTAAGCTACTTACCGGAACATGGCTATGGATCCACCAAAGAGCTGATAACCTTTAGAATGTTTGGAATGGACCACACCCACAACCGTACGTCATTAGCTAACATCCTAGGATTCCCTAGCGGACCTTATGTGTTTACCAACACTGAAGAGGATTTTGATCTCGAGTTAGAACAATTCTGGGGTACCATCACGGGTAACTATCACCCTGAACCTAATGACATGCACAATAACGAGATACATAATCCAGCACTCCGTTACTTTCATAGGATTTTAGCCCATACCCTCTTTGGGAAGGAGGAAAACATTACAACAGTCTCAAAGGAAGAGTTGTTCATCCTTTTCTGTGCTTCACAAGGCCACCATGTCAATGCTGTCCCTTTTATGATGAGGGCATTCACACGCCTTAATCAGGAACCTCACTCACCCATCTTAATAGGAGGCTTAGTCACCATGATCGCCCATAAAATTGGCCTGAGGTACCACCTGAACAGAGCCATTCGTTTCGGCAACCTCAGATCAATGGACATCCAATTTTGCTTCAACAGACGTATCTTAGGTACCTTAAGACCAGGAGCCTACGAATACCTCATAGCTGATTAACCTGTCCACCTTTTCACATTGCCCAACCACGAGCTAACGAGTATCCTCACAGAAACAATTGGCTTTATGAATTGGACGAGCCTATGGGATCTCCATCACCTCACTCCACACCCAGGCTTACATGTACGACAGTGATCACATATCAGAAGCACATGACTATATGTATTACAAAGATTATGAGTCCGAAATGGAGACAGATGCTGAGACCCCTCCTAATTACCATAACTTTCCTGATCCTACTTCTGAACAAGACACAGACAAGTTGGACACTGTTCGGAGAACTATGGACGACTTCAAGCTGGAATTAACCACTATAAAAGATGAATTAACGCAACTTCACATGGATTTTATTACTTACATGGACGTAGTTAGCGATCAATTTGATGACGTTATTCAGTAGATCAACAACTTGAAGCAACCAAAGGAGTGATGTTTTAGTTTCTTTTTAAGTCTAGTTTACTGCATTTCACGTTGTTTCCCATTATTTAATTTTGCAATTGTTTCTTTTTGGATATTGTATTACATTAAACTCGTTTTTAGATTCAATGTTATTTTAATTGCATTCCGGTATTTCCCTTAATTTTTGTTTCCCGTTATCTTCTATTTTGTAACTAGTCTCTCATACTGCAATAGAATAAAAATCACTATGGAAAACGCCCCCTAAGCAAACTTCTGCAATTCTGCAGAATTTGTTGATGTGACGGTCGTCACACACCCCTGACGGTCATCACGCGTATTACGACCGTCACACACCCCTGACGGTCGTCACGCTAACAAAACCCTAATTCTGTCAAAATAGGGGTTACGAACCCTTCCACCTCCACTCTCCTAATTTCCCACTTTCACACATTTAAACTCCACTACAACCTTCTGAATTCCCCATTAATCCTCCACCATTTCAACTTCCATTTCACTACTATATATTGACCTCTACATTCGCATACTTCTCCATCCACAGAAACTATCTATTTTCCATCTCTGAACCTCTCTCTCTCGAAAAAATGGCTAGACAAAATCGTGAAAACCCCAACTTGAGCAATATCCTTTTCCGATAAGGCGAGGCCGGCGAAAGGCAGAGGACCAACTATATAGCTTTCCATCAACGGTCGCTTTAACCGACCTGCTATGCTCACCTAGATTCTTTGACAGAACTGGGAATTCTGGATGGTGTCACTTGGATGCTGCAGCGGGCCGGCATTTGGCATCTCTGCACCAACCCTCAACCCACCTACGAGCAACTCACACTGGAGTTTCTCAAGTCCTTCGCGTACGTGACTTCACCCGACGATACCAATCAGCTCACCGGCGCCACTTGCTTCCGCTTGTTTGGCACCGAATATCAAGTCCCCCAGGACCGCATCGCCGATATGCTGCAGTTTTCTCACGGCGACGACGCTCATCGCCGCCCCTCCGATCAGTTATACCATGAAGCTTTCACTCTATGGAACCAACTGACCGACACCACTGCTGATAGTTGGGAGACTCTGAATGCCACTCACATCCATAACCCAACAATCCGCTACTTTCATCGCGTGTTGAGCAACACCATCTTCGCTCGTGACAGTAACCACAAAGTCAACTCGAAGGAGCTGTTCTTTCTCCGTTGCGTGTTTGCTTCGGAACCCGTTGACGTCACCCCATTCCTCATGGATCACATTCAAGCCAACTGCAACCGCGGCTCAAAACCATTCTATTTTGGTGGCATCATCACATCTATCGCCTTAGGCCTCGGTCTTGGCGACCACCTCCAGAACCTTCGCCAGATGCCCCCTGTCTTCCTAGACACCGACCATTGTCGCGCCTCTCACCTAATCAGATCTCGCGCAGATGGGAAATATCATCTGGTAGTGCGAGGCCGCACTATCCAAAGCATTATTATGCCCCCTCGCACCCGAATGCATCCGCAGGACCGAGCCAACTGGCTCTTCGATCCGAATGCTCCTGCTGCCCCAACTCAGGAAAATGCCCAAGGGCCCAGGAATGAAGTTCAAGAAGAGTTGGATAGACCTGACCAGGCTGAGCCATCACAACCACCTTCTGCCGAAGTTCCTTCCTCGCGCCGCCGCCGTCCTGAAGCCGATGACACAACCGCTGCTCTCCTCCGCTGCATCAAACAACAAAATTAGATGATGCTTATGATGGAACAACAGAATCAACAGGCTGAACAGTTCGAAGCTTAACAAAGAGAACAAACAGGTCACATGAGGACATCTATGCAGCAGATCTAGGACGTCCAATCCGGCCTGGTCGATGACATGGCCAACCTTACCGTGCGAGTCGATGGCCTCCGCGAGTACATCTTCCACACCGGAGCTTTGAACCTCGAGGCACGCGACAGAAGAGCCAGAGGTAGAGGTAGTGATAGAGGAAGAGGAAGGGACTAGTAGTATTTTTCATTTCTTGTATTTTGTTTTTTCTTTCCTTGGTATTTTTCCCTTCCGCATTCTTTCAAATCAGTGAGGACACCGATTAAGATAGTGTGGGAGCGGAGCATTATTTCCCTTTTCCCTGTTATTTCCTATTCTGAATGTACTTTTCATTCAACTTTTCGTACTTTTCATTCAAATTTCCAATTTAAAGTATTTCAATTTTAGCAAATAAAGCTCATTTATATATATATCCGTTACGTGAACTCCCCGTGCCTTATCCGACATATACAAAGAAACTTTTATCCTCTTCAAAGCATCACGTGACACGCCTGTGCTTAACCAAGTTTGGAATTCCCGAGAAGAAAATTTTAACAAAGCCACTACCGCCTTGACACCTTAGACCTCTGGTTTATGCGAGTCAGTTTCACTACTTACTTGTACCAAAGCCTCAAGTCTCGCCTCAAACGGAGCCTCCAGTAGTTTATACGAGCAGTCATCACCATCCTAAACACTTCTAAGTAAGAAACCGATGCAAATAAGTGTGTGATCTCTAGAATGAAATGAATAATCATGAAAAAAAAAAGCCATATAGCCTGAGTACAGAGACAAGTTCCTTCTAAGTTAGGTGCTCCTCAACCGAGCATTTAGCCCAACAGTACGAAACTCCTCAAGATTTATAATAGAATAAGCATATGTGCGAAGAAAAATCAATTGAGCAAAGAGATCATAGTCACTAACAAGTTTACCTACCATGAACGTGTATGGACAACGAGCTTAATGTGATTGCGCCAGAACGAAACCGGGTAAAACTTGTTGCAGGAGACTTGACGCCGAGCTCCAGTAACATGATTGGGACTAACTTACATAAAAGAGATGCCTTCAAAGACTTACAATCCAGTGTCATGGCCGTATATTTTTTATTTCCATTGGACCCCCGGCTTTCTTAACTTGACGTCTGAGAAATCCTATCAAAAGAAGAGCGTGTCGCGTGCTTGCCAAAATTTAAAATTTTCCGACCTTTACTTGAGGACAAGCAAAGATTCAAGTTTAGGGGAGTTTGATAACGCGAAATCGTATATATATAATGACATACATTTTTACTAATCAGTGACTGGTTTCACTCCGATTTCGGGTATTTCTACATTATTTGTCCAGTATTTTGCAGGTATTCAAAGTTCATGCTCAAATGGAGCAAGATGAAGAAAACAAGCAATTACAGATGAAAACCAGATGAAAAACAGGCCAAAAATAGCAAATACGAATTTTGTTGATGTGACGACCGTCACAAGCCCATGACGACCGTCATACGTGTTACGACCATCACACATCCATGACGACCGTCATGCAAATAAAAAGTGCAGAAATGTTGCATGTGATGTGAGTGCTTTCAAATACCAAAAGGAGTGGACCACTAACTCCTACATTTTTTGAGATCAGTCCCACTTCCTGAGGCAATTAACCGTTAGAAATTACATCTATAAAAGGAGGGAGCTGGTACCAGAAAAGGGGAGCTGCATTGAAGACACGAAGTGCTGCCAATTTATTTTCAGAGCAATTTTTGAGTTTCAGAATTTCTTATTCTTTCCCTTTTTCTTTCCTTTCCTTGCAATTGTGTTTTACTTTTCAAATTCTATTCTGTACGAGTAATTGGCATCAAGACTAAATTCTGCCGTCATTTTGGAGGATTTCCCAAAGGCCGATTGAATTATTTACAGGTTCTTATTATAATTGTTAATTGATTTCTATTTCCCATTATGATGCATGTTTATATATTCTACCATTGTTTACGTGTTCTTAGTTTATACTCCATGTCTGGCTAAATTAAAGTAATTGGTATGTAATAGGTAGTCAGATGGGATTCGATAATAACCGGTGTATACTTTCCTTTTCAAACTTATTTATGGCTTTAGTTTTTTAAATCAATTTTTCTAAAATAAAAGTTCGTCGCGACAGCGAGAACTTATTTAAAAGCAGTTTTTCCACGACAGTGGGAAATTCATAAAGGTATGAACCAACAAGCGACAACTAAGGTTAAGTCCAGATAGTAAAAACTAAGCATTCGTTTTAAAAACAGTGACAGCGCTTTAAAAAGGATTAGAGCTTAATGGTTTTCAAAAAGTAATTTTAACCGCAAACGGGATAGCGACAACATACGTTTCGCCTTAGAGTTGCGACTAGCGTCAACAACCATCGTGAGACAAAGGTCTTTAAACCGTCATTTTCTTCTTAAACTATTTTTGAAAACACCCAAAATACCGGTGACTTGTCAAATCCTTGAAGGACCAACATATTGCATACCGATTCAAACATTTATACCTTAAGTAACGTTTTTAGTTCCCCTATAGTTTACACACTTTGCTTTTATTCCCCTAAAACCATATCAACCTAGCTAAACACAGTAACACCCGAAAATACTAGCTTGATTACGAGTCCCTGTGGGATCAATATCTTATATTACTACGCGATAGACTGTTCACTTATAGTTAGTTCAGTTAGACATAGAAAGTCGCGATCAGCTGTGTAATGGGACGCGGTTATTATGTCGTGGGTTATATATGAATATGTTGGATATGGAAATCTTGACAGGAATCAATGTAGGAAGACATGCTTTCTTGCCCAGAATTAAAATAAAAACATCAGCCAGTGATGGGTTACCTTTTGTCCTTAGTAGAAAGCAGTTTCTTGTGCGACTAAGTTTTGCAATTACAATAAATAAGTCACAAGGACAAATCATTCCAAATGTTGGAATATATCTTCCACGACATGTTTTCAATCATGGACAACTATATGTGGCTTTATCCAGATGTGTTTCACAGACTACAACAAAATATTTATCCAAGGAAGGAAAATTGGAAGGAAAAGATGGTGACTACACAAAAAATATAGTCTTTAAACAAATTCTTTTATTGCACCCGCAGGTATCATTACGTACATTAAAAAAATAATCTCACACATTGATTCCCATTTTAGTTACACAAAATATCAATATTATATTGTATTCTTTATTATATGATAATAATTAAGTATAACTAAGTATAAAATTGTGTGGCTTTGATATACAGCCAAACTAGAACACAATGAAGTCTTCCAATTATGTAAGGAGCTGAGACAGAAGAATGTTGAAACTTGCTTCAACATAAACTTGTAAGAAGAGTTCTTCTTGTCCTAGATTATAGTTTTGATGAAGACAAACACATCAACAAAAAGAAGAGTCAAATCTTGAAGACTAGAGCAATCAAGTTCAAATTATAAAAAAGCTTTGGAAAATAAATGGAAGAATGTTGATGGTTGAATATGCTTTACAATTCAAGTATATATCTTTATTTCTCATAAAAACAATGCATATTCATCTTAAACCTTTCATGAATATTTTTAAATTATTTTTAAATTAACTATTTTTTTTTTGGTAAATTATGGCATTTAAAACGGCCGTAATAGCCCTTTAAAATCGCCATATCTTGCTCAATTTTCTCAAAATGTAGAAATACTTTAATTTTTGAAATTTTATCATGTGTAATCGATTACCTACTTTAGGTAACCGATTACCACTGAACTAGTGACACTTTTTCATGAAAATTTTATTGCAAACAAATTTTTTAATGCATATTTGAACCATGGCATTGATAGTCTAAGTTGCACCTAAGAGGGGGGTGAATTAGGTTTCTTTGAATTTTTCTAGTTTTATCGACTGAGTTATTACTTTCTCAAGATGTGATGAGGTTATGAAAGCGGTAAAGAGCAGAAAGTAAAGAATACAGAGAAATATCCTGGTTCCCTTCACACTCCGAAGGTACTCCAGTCCCTTTTTAACACGAAAGAGATTTCACTATAGTTAGGATCAGTGTACAATACTTTCTAACTTATAGGTAGATCAAAGGCTCTTAAACACCTTTAAGATCTAAACACTAAGTGCAAGAAGAACAGTCATCTTCAATGCACACACTTGCTTTCAACTATCCTGAACAGTAAGGGGAAATAAGTTCAGTCTGAATTTTACAATGAGTTTATAACAATGTATTCAATGTTGTATCAATGTTGTGATTGGTCTTCTCTTTAAATGAGAATTTCCACAATTATCTAAGATTTTTTGCTCAAGATTTTTTTTAAAGGATATAAAAATATGCAGAAAATTCTTTATGAAAAGTGGTTTGAACTTAGATGTGGAAAGATACAAAATATGTTAAAGATTTTTGAAAGAGAATTGAAAGAGATGTTGTTTTTGAAAAATTTGAAGGATTAGGTATTTATATTTCACAAACACCTTTTTGAAATAAAATGCAAATCCTCAGAAAAAATTGATGAACAATTGTCATGTTTCAATGGAAACATTTCATAGAAGATTGGTTGAAGAGATGCAATTTTTCAGAATGATTTTTGAAAAACGTTCAGTGAGCAATCAATTGCACATATAGACCAATCGATTGCACCTTCACAAAAACATTTGAAATTTTAATTTTTCAATAGAGCAATCGATTGCACCAAAGCACCAATCGATTTTACTAAGAAACAGAAGCAAAAATTCAAAGAATTTTAAGTATGCAATCGATTGCACCAAAACACTAATCGATTACACTAAGAAACAGAAGCAAAACAGAAGTAAAATTTTGATCATGCAATCAATTTCTCTAAGAGTGAAATCGATTTCACTTGCAAAAACTTAGAAAAATCTGTTTTAAAAAGCTTGTGTTAGTGTGAAAAGTAATGCAAAAGTTTTTTTATTGTTTGAGCAACTTAGTACTTAGATACTTGATGAAAATTTTCATTATACGTTATGATGAAAACATTCTTCATGTCAAGTCTTCGTCCTGATGCTGATGTCTTGAAAATAGTTAAACATCTTTGCCTTCTTTTCAAGTGGTTTGTCTTCATCAAAACATAAGTTGATCCTTGAGAATCTTGATTTCACAGACATCTTTTCATGTATTTGTACACTTTTATAAAGGTGTTAAGGCATTATATAAACCATACTTTTTAGAATCCAAACTCATCTCTCTTTCATAGAAATTCAAAACTTATATCGTCTCATTTTCAAAATCAAGTGTTCTATAACTTTTTGTTAAAACTTTTGCACATCAATTTCATTACATTCTCAAATAGTTTCAACTAAATAATACATTAAGCACTTGTACTACATATTAAGAATTGCCTACACGATAGAGAAGATCAATTCTAGGAATTAATATACAAATCCAAAAACTTGTAAAAATTTAGATTGTAATTTCCTTGCTATCCAGGATTGTTGGAAGCAAGAGAGTGAATAAGGGATGATTGTTCTCTTGTTGCACTTTGTAAAGATCATATGGGGATTGTCCTTATTGATTGTGTTGCTTATGTTATAAGATTGTAGGATAGGTCTTAGTGGAAGACTTATACAAAGATCCGACATATTAAAAATCTCTCACGGGGAGTGAGGGGACTGGAGTACTCTCGGATTGTGAGGGGAACCAGGATATATCTTTGTGTTCTTTACTTTCCGCATCTATTTTTTCAGCATATTTATTTTCATATCATTTCTGAAAAATAACAAAACTAGTGCTAACACTTAAAATTAAGAAAATTTCAATAAATCTAATTCACACCCTTCTTAGAGACCGCGCATAAACTAACAATTGGCATCAGAGCAGGTTATAGGTAACTTGTTCCTAAAAGATTCATAATGGCTTCCATAAATCTGGTTTTTAGAGACAGTGGTAGAAATAACAAGCATCCACTGTTCTGTGGTGAATACTTTGATTTTTAAAAAATTCGTATGAAGACACATCTAGAAGCACAAGGAGAAGATATTTGGGATGCTGTACAAAATGGTCTATTTGTTCCTACTAGTATTGTCGATGGTGTTGAGACAAAAAAGAGTAAAAATTCATGGAATGAAGATGATAAGAAGAAGGTACTATACAACAAGAAAGAAATTAACATTCTTCAAAGCGCTCTTAGTATGGATGTATTTTTCCGTATATCTCAATGTAAATCAACAAAAGAAATTTTGGATACTTTAGTGGAAACTCATGAAGGAACCGTTGAAGTTAAAAGGTCAAGATTGAATACCTTGAGTCAAGAATATGAAATGTTCAGAATGTAACCCATAAAATCAATCCTTAATATACAAAAGAGATTTGTTCACTTAACTAATCACCTGATTGCTCTTGATAAAACTTTTAATAACGATGAATTAAATCTTAAAGTTCTTAGGTCTTTAACCAGGGAATGGCAGCCAAAGGTGACAATGATATCAGAAAAGAAGAGTCTTTCTACCATGATGTTTGCTTCCTTGTTCGGAAAACTTCAAGAACATGAAATAGAAGTTGAAAGATTAGAGCAACATGAAATACAAGTAAAAGATTCAAAAGATATTGTATTAAAGACAAAAGTTAAATTTCATGATAGCAATCAAGAGGAAAAATCTAGTGATGACGATGATGATTGATAACATGAAATCGTATATATATATATTGATGCATAATTCAACTGATGTTTGACTGTTTTCGATCCGATTTCGGGTTCTTTCCATGTTATTTGTATGATATTTTGCAGGTATTTGATAATCATGTCTAAACAAAGCAATGTGAAGAAAAGAAGCAATTACAGATGAAATATGGACGAAAACCAGATGAAAACAACATGAAAAACGCAGAATGCATATTTTGCTGTTGTGACGACCGTCACACCTCCATGACGACCGTCACACGGGTGACGACCGTCACACACCGTGACGACCGTCATGCAGGCAAAAACGCACTACTTCAAATGAACGTGCAAAATGCAGTTCCAAGTCCCAAATAATGGACCACTACTCCCTGATATTTCTTCCTCCAAGTCCACCTTCTTCAAGTTGTAACCGTTAGAATTCTATTTCTATAAAAAGGGAAGGAGGGGAGCTGAGAAAGGGAGCCGCATTCAGACAACGAAGTGCTGCCCAATTTTATTTCCAGAGCAAAACTTTAGTTTTATTCTTTCTATTTTTTTGTTTCCTTTCCTTATTCCTGTATTCCATTTCGACAATATTCGTTTGTGCGCTCTATTGGTTTGAAGACATAATCCTGCCGACATCGTTGGGATTTGGCCAAAAGCCAATTGGATACGTTACAGGTTTTTCATTATTTCGTTAATTGTAACTTTAATTTTCAGCAATATGAATGTTCTAAGTTTCCATTTTTATTTATGTTTTACCTTTCCCAAATCCATGTCTAGCTAAATCAGAGTAATCGATATGTAATAATAATTCAGAAGGGATTTGATAATAACCAGTTGAAAACTTTCCTTTTCAAAAGTTATTTATGGTCTGAGTGTTTAAATTTATTTACTGAATAAACGTTCGTCGCGAAAGCGAGAACTTATTTAAAAGTAGTTTTGCCACGACAGTGGGAAATTAATTAAGGTACGAACCAACAAGCGAAAGCTGCGGCAAGACCAGATAGTAAACACTAGTCATTTGTTTTAATAACAGCGAAAGCACTTTAAAATGAATTAGAACTTAGAGATTTCCAAAAAAATAGTTTTAACCCCGAATGGGACGCGAAAGCGTACATTAGGCCCTTAGAATTATGACTAGCGTCAACAACCATCGTGAGACGAAAGTCTTCAGATCACTATTTTCTGCTTAAATAAATTCTGAAAAATATTTCATATACCGGTAACTTGTCAAATCCCTGAAGAACATAATTACTGCATATCGATTCACGTAATTATAATTTAAGTAACGTTTTTAGTTCCCTTTAGTGACATAAATTATTCCCTTAAACATTATCTACCTAGCTAAACATAGTAACTCCCGAGAACACTAGTTTGATTACGAGTCCCTGTGGGATCGATATCTTTTATTACTACGCGATAGACTGTGCACTTGCAGTTAAGTTGTATTAGACATAGAAAGTCGCGATCAATGATCATATTAAAATTTTTGAAAAGTTCTTGAGAAAAGAAAGGAAAAAGGAGATCATTCACAAAAAAGCATCAATAAGAAGAGTTACATGTTTTGAATGTGAAAAAAAGGGACATGTAAAGAAATAATGCGCTACACTTGAAATGAAAGAAAATTTCAAAAATCACAAAAAGGAAAAGAAAGCATATGTAGCATGGGATGATAATGAAATAAGTTCATCTTCATATGAAGATCATGCATGCAAGGCATTGACGGTCTCACATCATTCAAGTGATGAAGGACACGAGATGTAACTAATTATTTTGTAGGTACTTGAAGGTCATATGCTAGAATTGTCAAATCAAGATTGATCCTTCAAGACACAAAACCATACAATATGGTAGCTCTAAAAGTTTTTTTGATTAAAGAGATGTTTTGAAGAAGCATCAATATTTATATCAACTTTGAAATAAAATTCTTATGAAGGAGATAAGTGTTTAATTTTATGCTATTAATTTTCAATTATAATAATATACCCTTCCTATATTTTTTTGATGATGTCAAAAGGGGGAGAAATAGTAGGTATTGTATTTGTTCTTGTTTATAATTCTTTTAGAAGAGAAAGCCTTGAATTGCAAAAGCAATGGGGAGATATACGAGATAGAGGGAGATTCTAGTTGCTACTCAACATCTCAAAAAGTCACATATTGAAGCAACTCATTGATGAACATGTTAAATTTTAAAGAATGGGTTGTCATCATCAAAAAGGGGGAGAATGTAAGAAGAGTTCTTCTTGTTCCATGTTATAGTTTTGATGAAGACAAACACATCAACAAAAAGAAAAGTCAAAGCTTGAAGACTAGAGCAATCAAGTTCAAATTATAAAAAAGATTTGGAAAATAAATGGAAGAATCAAGATGGTTGAATATGCATTACAATTCAAGTATATATATCTTTATTGCTCATAAAACAATGCATATTAATCTTAAACCTTTCATGAATATTTTAAAATTATTTTTAAATTAACTATTTTGTTTCTGGTAAATTATAGCATTTCAAACTGCCGTAATAGCATTTTAAAACCGCCGTAATTTGGTCAATTTTCTCAAAATGTAGAAATACTTTAATTTTTAAAATTGTATCATGTGTAATCGATTAGCCACTTTAGGTAACCGATTACCACTAAACTAGTGGCACTTTTTCATGAAAATTCTGATGCAAATATTAAGAATTGCCTACTAGATAGAGAAGATCATTTCTAGTGATTGATATACAATGTTATACAAATGCAAACACTTGTAAAAATTGCTTACTTGATAGAGAAGATCATTTCTAGGAATTGATATACATTATTATACAAATTCAAACACTTGTAAAAATTCAGATTATTGTAATTTCCTTGCTGTCCAGGATTGTTGGAAGCAAGAGAGTGAATAAGGGAGGATTATTCTCTTGTTGCACTTTGTAAAGATCATAAGGGGATTGTCCTTATTGATTGCATTGCTTATGTTAGAAGATTGTAGGATAGGTCTTGGTGGAAGACTTGTACAAAGATCTAACATAGTGGAAATCTTTCACGGGGAGTGAGGGGAATGGAGTACTATCGGATTATGAGGGGAAACAGAATATATCTTTGTGTTCTTTACTTTTCGCATCTATTTTTTCAGCATATTTATTTTCATATCATTTCTGAAAAATTACAAAAACAGTGCTAACACTTCAAATTGAGAAAAGTCCAATAAATCTAATTCACACCCTTCTTAGAGACCGCACATAAACTAACACAACTAGGCTCCGCGTAACATTGTCTGAGGGACTAAGATTTCTCAGGCTATCTAAACTCCCGACCAGAGAAACTCAGAGTTTACTTCGCCGGGACCGAACTTATAAATATCGCCCAAGAGGCGCGAGTGAAGTCTAGCCTAATAGAAATATTCTTAAGCTAAGAGGTCTAGTGCCTTGCCCGAGGGACTTATAGGCCTCATCAACAATGTCTCATATAACTTCACCCGAGGAACTTAAACCTTAGTCAGAATGGTCAATTACATCGTATCACCTAAGAATTTTGGGTCTCAAGACAATCGTACGTTCTGTAGTTTAAAAGCTTTTTGCCCTTTTATAAAATGCCTTTGTGCTTGACGAACCGTTTAGTGTTATATTTATAAACGACTAACTAAAGGTGGGGGATGTAGCCCTTCAGAAAGAGTGAGAACCATATGTCACCCCCTAGTGGGAATCACCTTGTCCTAAGTGTCCCCCACTTGCCCAATTATGGGAAACGTGGATAAAGACGTTTTTGGTCAGAGTGCAGTTAGGGTCAATAGTTGATCCACATCTTTCTAGAATTTAAGGATTCAACGGTCCACCATTGACTATTGGCTGATTATCATTCCCAAGGAAACCATAAGCTCAAAGGCCTCTATAAATACACCTCCCCAAACGAAAGAAAGATAAATCATAACCTAATTAGCATTACACATAATATAGAGTCTCTCACCTCACGTTAGCTGACCTCTCTTACCACAATAAACACCACCATACAATGGTTCTCGCCGCCGCGGAAAACCCTTATAACCCTAACTATTATAAATCTACTAACACTTCTGAGTATCCCCTACCCCTACCCTTGTAAATATATCACACAGAGCTGTATTATTTCACTAATACAATGATGAAGATGAATGATGTATATATATATATATATATATATATATATATATATATATATATATATATATATATATATATATATATATATATATATATATATATATATATATATATATATATATATATATATATATATATATATATATATATATATATATATATATATATATATATATATATATATATATATATATATATATATATATATATAGGGTTTGCTAACATATATCCATTTATTTTTATGAAGATATATTTTAATAAGCTTCAATTAAAAAATCTTTAAATGCACCTTAAGGTGTATGCTACTAAAACAGACATTCATAAAAACAAGTGGGTGTATTATAATACACCCACTTGTTTTTTTTGTAAAGTCTATTTTATCAAACTTTAACTAAAAAAAGGTTAAATGCACTGTAATATGCATGTCGCTAAATAGATCTTCATAAAAACAAGTAAATCTAATATATATATATATATATATATATATATATATATATATATATATATATATATATATATATATATATATATATATATATATATATATATATATATATATATATATATATATATAAAAGCACCTTTACAACATGTAGTCTGTAATTGATTTTATCCATTCAATTAACGGCTATAAGATAAATTGACTCATGGTAGATTAAAAGGTTACTTTTCCGTATACTAAACGCCACCAAATTTTAGTGATATCTAACCCTGAGTGAACTCTTTTTAGTGTATTTTCATGCTTCTAGTTTCACTCGAAAGCCGTATGTTGAACCTTAAAAATATATTTGAGTGGCCACAGATAAAGAGACATGTGAAGGAGTTTGTGTATGCTTAAACGACATATCATAAATATGAAGTATAGAATAAAAAGCCTTCACTCATCTATGATGTATTGTCCCCATACTATTGTTGAACCTGCCAAGGGAAAAGTCATTTAGTCATAAAGCCTCTAACCCCTATTAGTCAAATGCAAATTGAAAAGAATCTTATCTATATATTTTTATCGCCACCTATCGCTCTAGAGGAGTATGATTATACATACTATTTTTTTTTTTTAAATGTCATGTGCATAGAGCCACACCGAAAAAAGATGGACCCATTAGAAAATTGTAGATGCTAAGAAATTGAATAGACGTGATAATGAAATATTTACTTTAACAAGAGTTTATCCAATGTTTTTGTGTGGTCGTGTTATGAGGAGCATGGTAGTAGTAATTGGTGCAATGAAACTAGACCAAAGACCAAGCTACCAATCTTTTCTTTGTAGCAGTTTTCACTTCACATGGGTTGTCCTCACTACAGGTTACGTTTTCATATCCCATTAGCATCTTACTTCTTGCTTGTCGTATCTTTAGTTTTGTACCATATGATTTTTAATTAAATTAAATATAATGCAATATTTATATTTTATTATCATCTGCAACTATATATTATCTACATGTGTACTAGAGAAGCTGATACCATTACTATGTTGATTATTTATACATTTTTATTATGTATCCGGATAATTATTGACAAATGCATGTATGAAAAAGTCTTTGGAGTCTAAAAAGGAGACTATGATAGATTAAGATATAGTAGAAAATAAGACACGTATACTGTTTATTGTTTAAATACAATGAACCCGTGTTTCTTTATGACAAATTTTGTTTTGTTTTTTAGTTATAATAATTTTTTAAGAATAATATAAAGAGTTATTTTTGTTACCATTTTTATTATTTTTTTAATCATTAAAATATAGAGTATTAATCACTTCTTTTATACATATTTAACCAATTGTTTTCATTAATATATTTTTTTTAAAACTAGGCAAAATCCAAAACAACTAAACTAACATTTGTCTAGGGGGATAAAACACCCATTGCATCATCATCAAACAAACACTTTACTACAACATGAAACTTCTTCAAGGAAATACATCGCTCTTTCACTAGATACTCTATTAACGCACCAGTGCATTTATTTACTTCATGATAGAGTGTGGACCACTAATACTTTTTCATGTCACTCTACTAATTTGTGAATTTGTTTGATCAACGCATATTCATCTATTGACATTGTTGAACCATTCTTTAGTATTTTAACAACCAACATAAAATTCACATTATACTCCACATACCTCAAGCTTAATCTTTGGTGATATTCAACTTTTCAAAAATGCTCCATAGTTTAGCCTTAGTCGCACTACACATGCTAATGGGCTTCAAAAATCCGCCCTTGCATCTTCGTTGAGAGTCTTAGATGATTCCTCTATGATTAGCGATCGTATTCACCTTATTCGCCCCATCCGTATTTAACTTCACTCAATTGTTCGAGACGGATTTTCGACCTACTAATATGGTTAGGTTTTCTCCTCCCAAGGCCACTATATTTGTAATAGTAGCATCCTCATAATCATTTATCAACTGTAACACATAACTACCCAAATTTATAGGCCGCTCATAAGAATTATCATGTTTCTCCTTATTGCACCAATTCCAAAAGTTATGGCACCCAATGGCCCAAAACCTACTCCAAGCATTTCTCCAATCGTCCCTTGGATTAATATTCAAAACTGCAATACCCCGTATTAAATAAAATGCTCTAAATAATATTAGTTGAGATCGCCTGAGTTCCGGTGTACTCTGAGAGTTAACTGTTGAGATAATTAGCCCTTCTCTTTTGGACATATCTTGTAAACCTTGAATGAATCAAGATTTTCTCTTTGTCTTTTGGAATTAATTTGAACCTTGTAAAAATCATGAATTTAAATCCCTTAATTTTGGACTTGAACACTTGAATGATGCATTGTATCTTGTTTTGAGATAGTACAATTGAATCTTGAATAGATGTTTGGCATTCACATTCTTGCACTTTGTCTTGAACTTGGTTTGAACTTTGACATCTTCAACTTGAACTTGATTCAAATCATGAACCTTGAAACTAAACTAGTACACCTTGAATATTTATGTCAAAAGTTCCTTTAATTAAACTTGAACTAAAACTCCTTTTGATTATACCTTGAATGAATTGTGGGTCGTATCGCAATCTTGAAATTGAGCTTAACATGTAACTTTGCAATTTGAGCTTGTAAACTTATTAGGAGAAGAATGAATTGAACTTGTATTTGGATTGTAATTACGGTGAAATATGAGTCACTACTTGTACTAAAGATAGAAAAGGTCTTGCCACCTGAGTCATATTTGGAACTTCAAACCAAAATTCAGGCTTCATCCTCTTAAGTTCAAAAAAACATAAATGATGAGTTTTGTTGTTCGCACAATCAAATATGAATTTGGTACAAGATTCATGCCCTGAGAAAATCTTTGAAAACGAGGATATCATTTTCCATGCACCACGAAATTTCAACTAATTCTCTAATGACCATCCTTGAAACCAAAAGGCAGAAAACCCTAATCTTCCTTGGGGAAACCTTTGAGAAATCATAAGGTAAATTAGTTTTGTATTGACTAAAATACCATAAGGATGAAGGCATATCCTTCCTTCCTCTCTACAGGAATTACACAACATACAGGGACTATGAGGACACACAAAGCCTTCATGCTATCTGAACCTTCTTTTAGCAGCAATCCTAACTTCACAAAACAAACAAAACAAATAAAACAGTTAGGTATGCATGGAAGATTGACTTAAGATGATATGCAAAATATCAAAGAATCTAAGGATAAATTTTAGGGTATAACAAATATACATTGAAACTTTAGCATAACATTGGTCCACAAAAGCAAGAACACTTGAAGGATTTTTTAGTGTTCTTCACATTCTTCACAAACTAAAACTGCCAAAATCACCATTCTTCCATCAAACCCTCATCCTTTCCACTCAAGTATATTTCATTCACCTCATTTAAGTTTTTGTAACACATTAAAACACTTCATTATACCCAGAATCAGAAATCACATCTTTGCCAAAACTTCATTTTTTCTCAAAACCAAAACTTCGAATCTCATAATCCAACCACTTTCCATTCAATTTCACACTTCAAAAACGTTCCATACATCACATATAAACATCCAATATCACCAAACATGACTTGAAACACCAAAAACTCCATTTCCACTTTTCACTTTTTTTCCTTTGCAAGTTGATTCGAGCAGAAAGATTCAGAGCATTTCAAGGCAAAGTAAGCATTCCAACACACTCTTGGGGGTTCACTGAAGCTATAAGGATCATCATCATTCATCTGGAAGATCATTTAAAGGTGCATTGGACACTCTCCAATAGGTAAGTTTTCTGACATTTCAAACTCCATGTTGTAAGCACCATTTACATCCATTCAAGTTACCAATATGCTTGCCAAAATGTGAGGATTAAAAGTCCTATACCTGTGTTCATTGATTTTATGTGTTTGGTATTTAATTTTTGTTTGAAAATTTAGGGTTCTTTTGATATTGTTTGAAATTCATTAGTTGTGGTTATTATAAATGAAATTTGAACGCATATTTGAATTCTGAATGAAATGATGTATTAGATTGTTTAATTTGGTGAAAAAAATAAGAAAGTTGTGTTTTTGAAAATCTTGAGCTTAAGGTTGAAAATGATCATGGTGTTGCGTGATTTTTAATTTTTAAATACTTTGTTATATATATATATATATATATATATATATATATATATATATATATATATATATATATATATATATATATATATATATATATATATATATATATATATATATATATATATATATATATATATATATATATATATATATATATATATATTATTGAAGCGAAGTTTTAACAAGGCTAGATGGCCTGCCGCAGTGGTTTGATTGTTTTCCTGGTCACCAATGGGTGCAGGTTTAAATCCCAGCAGTCCATCCCTTCTATTTTTTTAATTACCACTTACTTTCTTTCTATTTTCCTTCTTTCCTTTTATTTTATTTTAATTAATTAATTCCATTTTTATTTTCTTTTCTCCAATTACATTCTTATTTTAATACCTAAAACACAAAAAATATTTGTATTATTTATTTCTCCTATTTTTATTTTATTTACACTTTACAAAAATAAAAAATAAAAATATTAATTACCTTTTAATTATTCATTTCATTCTAATTTAAACTTAAATAAAAAAAACATTTCTGTTTCTTTTTCTCATTTTATTTTATTCTCACATTTTAAAACATAACATATATTTATCACTTTTAATATTTTTTTAGGGTTTGCATTTGTTTATAAATAGGTATTTAATACTATTTTAGAAGACTTTATTCAATATTGTTGTGATATTTATAATTATTTCAATTGTTCAATGCCTAGAACTTTGTTGATAGCATTATTGACCAAGAATCTTTGATAAATCCATGTATTATTTGTTGTCCATGTATTGGTGTTATCTTCTTAAATCATGCCTTGATAAGGGATGTATTTATGCTTTTGTTGGATGATAGCTTGTGTTTAAGTAGGCCTTGAACAAATATATTGCTTGAATACCACGTTTAATATTTTTGATTCATGTGTTGATCTTGTCCATATTTGAGCCATGCCTTATGTCTTTTGTTGCTCTTTGTTTAGTTATGTGTTCAAAAATCATTGTGATGTTGTGTATCATGTCTGAATTAATTTCAATGTTGAATGTCATGTGTTTGTAAATTCATGTTCATCTTGTTCTAATGTTTACCAATCCAAGGGAAAAGACTTCTTGTTGACTTCTTGTCATGTGAATATCCATCTTTATCCTTTTTTGCATCTTCCCTATTTGTATGATCATTTTTTATCTCTAGGAAGTTTTTCCTTAGGCTAATTCACCCTTAGATATTTCAAGTAGTTTCCCCTTTTCTTAAACTTAAACTTTGTCAATAGAAACCCTGACATTAGGTCATTTCTTTTTCAAATCTTTTTCTCAATAAAATGCTTCAAGATATCTTAAGCATATTAAAACCTTTCAATAAGACTAAAAGACACCAACCTTATTCAAAACTTTGCCACTTGGCTTTTCAATTTAAAACCTTTTCAAATAGATTAGACATTAGGCATCCTTAGTTGAGATATAATTCTCCTACCCCATGACATTGTTGAGAAAGATGTTGATTCGTTTCCACTTGAGAGAGGTATGTGGCATACTTATTGATTATAAATCGAAGTTGGAGCCCTTTTCTCAATGTGAAGCAAAGATCCCTCTTCCACATGTTTGTGGTGGATAAGTTGAGTATTCTCCTTAAGATTACAACTTGTCTCTTCTTAATTAAAATCCACCATAACAAAACCTTTTCAATTTATACCCCAAACTACGTGGTTTTGATCTTTCATTGGCACGTAGGCACAATACTTTGTGTTTTTCCAAACACAAAAAACAATAAAAAAACACTTCTCGTCTCATCTCCCCAATCCATCAATAGAGAATAAATTTTAACCTAACACAAATACAACAAGAAGTTCATATAGGATAGTAAAGATACTTAGGATGCTAGTACCTTCCCTTAGTATAACCAACCCGCGTACCTTAGATCTCTTTATTGCATTGTTTTGCATTGCATGTTTATGCTTTTATTTTATTTTCCCCCTTCCCTTGGATAAATTAAAGTTCAGTGGTGATATTTTATGTTTTATGAAGCATAGCTAATCAATAAATATGGTCTCTGATTCTCACTGTGACAGAAATGGAGACTTCACTAGGGAAACCTCCCAAGAGGGTTACACCTATCTTGTTACTATTTATGTTGTTATCATTTGTTTGTTGTTTAATTATTTACTCTTCTATGGGTGTTTGGGTGACATATGAGAGGTGAGATATGTCCTAACCCGAACTTGAGAATATAAATAAGATAGGAGGGTGGTATAGTCAAGAAGGCTTTAAGGGAGTAATCCTAAATAAGCTGATTTGAGAATCCCCCACTCAGCGGAGGCCCCTTTGAGGGTAGTATTTATTAAATGAGTAATTGTGAAAGCATTTGGTACTTTCGACTTAGGAGCCCGAGAAGCTAAGCGCCTTAGTATTCCTTTACCCCACTTGACCTTTTAGGACGTAGTGCGGTGGCTATGAAGGTGTAAACCTAAAATATTTTACACGCGATAGTACACTCAGACGAAATTCTCTTAAGAATATTATTGATTCCCAAATAATCGGTGTGTTAGTAATATCCGAAAGATGGATCTATGGCTCTAGGAACTATTTAGAATCTTGTCCTATAGGTACAAAAACCTTAGTACATATCTTTTGTGATGGTTAGACCATGGCTCCGTGCTTGTGATGTCAAACCTTTGAACCCCCTATGGTTGATCTTGTCTGTGTTTGTGCATCCATGCATTCATGCATTCATAAACATAATTTTTAACCAAGTATTCAAGGAACTTAGGGTTATTCTTTGCAAACACCATAGGTATTTTTCATGGATTTCGGAAGGAGGAAAACTCAAAAGTACACTTTCAGGAGTCTTAAATTGGAAGATCTGAGGAAGTTATGAGGTTTGCTTGCTGATCCTAAGGCTTTTAAAGGAAAATATGGAATACTTCTGTCTCTCTTGAAGATCAACATGGTGGATGGGATTCTTGCCACATTGGTTCAGTTCTATGATCTGGTGTATCATTGTTTCACCTTTCCAGATTACCAGTTTATGCCCACACTAGAAGAGTATTCTCGTTTACTTGGATTACCCATTTTTGATCAAGACCAATTTTCTAGTTTGGAAAAGAGTCTTAGGGATCAAGCTATTAAAGAAGCTACTCACTTGAAGATGTTTGAGATCAAAGCTCATATGGCCACCAAAGGAGTAATTCTTGGGTTATGTGTTAAGCATCTGATGGACAAAGCTCATTATTTTTCTATCATGAAGAGTATCAATGCTTTTGAGGCTATCCTTGTCTTACTTGTCTATAGATTATTCTTATTTCCTAATGTTGACAATTTTGTTGACATTAATTCCATCAAGATATTCCTAATTGGAAATCCAGTTCCTACTTTGCTCGCATATGCCTACCATTCAGTTCATCTCAGGAATTCTTATAGTGGAAGGATGATTACATGTTGTTGGTCACTACTGTACAAGTGGTTTATTTTCACTTGCCTCAATCTACTGCTTTTTGGGACCTCAAGGATGGTTTGTTATGGTCACAGAAGATTATGTCTCTCATTCATTATGATATTGAGTGGTATAGTCGTGCTTATGATGGAGTGATGATCATTGATAGTTACGGTGAGTTTCCTAATCTCCCTCTTCTGAGTCATCCTATGAAGGACAAACTAAAAAATATCCATTTGGAATGTTTTTTTCTTTAAGGAAGGTGAAGGCAACAAAGCATTCAAAGAGAAGATTGTGCATGGGAAACGATAGGGCCAACAAAGTGCTCATGTTCACATAAAGGGAAAAAGTAGTTATAGGAAAGCCAAATTGTGACTCTTTGAAGCCTTATCTCCAATGGGTAATGAATGTGAGATAATACTTAGAAGGGGGGTTGAATAAGTATGAAGATTAAAACTTAGAAATAAAAACTCAAGTATTTTTATCCTGGTTCGTTGAACTCAACTACTCCAGTCCACCCTTCCTAGAGTGATTTGCCTTTCTCAATAAAGGACTTAATCCACTATTAAATCAATTGATTACAATAGTTAAAACTTAGAACAACTGTTCAAAGTCTTCTCAAGAACTACTGATCCTAACTGGATCTTCTTAAGGATTACAATCAAATGTAAAATCAATACAAGTGTTTAAGATTGCTTCTATAAAGCTTTATTACAACTGTGATTTTTCACTTAACTTTTAGAACAAAGAAATAAATTCTTAGAATGAATATGAAAGTATGAGAGCTTGAATGTTTAATTTCTTTTCAATAATAACGTCAACTGAAGAATTTGGTGAAGTCTTGCTTTTATAGGCAGCTGATCCAAGGTGAGCTTCACGTTGAGAAGAGTGTCAAAAAGGTATGAGCCTTTTTGTCTTCACATCAAGTGACCTTTCCTAGAAGAAGAAAGCACAGAAAAATCCTTTTTGTCTGTGTTCTTGTGTCTAGCATAAATAAGGAAAGAAAAACGGATATAAACTTTGAATAATTCTTCTTCAGTTTTCAGCAAATTCATCAGCCTCTAATTGGGTCAGAGTCTTCTGATGATGATCAGAGTTTTGCTAAATCAGAGTCTTCTGCAGCAGGTGTGCTTTCAGCGTGTTTAGGATCAGAGCATATTTGAGACAGAACTTCAGTACTGGCAGCTTTAGTACTTTCAGAATCTTCTGTAGAAACTATGCTTTGAAAAACTCTTCATACAAAATTCTTCTTTGCTTCAGATGCTTCTGAATTGCTTCAGATTCTTCTGGAGCTTCTGCTTCAGATCCTTCTGGAGGCTACGCTCAGAATCTTCTGTTGGCAGCAATCAGAATCTTCTAATGAATGCATCTGGCGCTTCAGAGTCTAGCTAATTTCTTGTGTTCAATTCTGATTTGCTTCTAGAGTGTTAATTCCTTTACTATCTGCAGTAAAAATTCTCAAGCAAATTTTAGAGTATATAATTCTTAAATACAAAATTTCATAATAGTTATCATCAAAACATAGAGATATTATTAAGAACCAATCTGTGTTCTAACAATCTCCCCCTTTTTGATGATGACAAAAACATCAGAAATTTTGTTTAATTGAAAATATTAAAATTATAACTCCCCCTGAGATGATGAATCTCCCCCTGAGTTAAATACAGATAAGGAATATAAACTTCCCTTTTGTCTTGAGTAATTTTCAGTGTTAGATCTTGATTGTTCTTTTAACATTTGAAAGTCAGAATGTCTTGCAAATATCAGATTCAGAGTTTGATAATAGTCAAATGATCTGAGAGACTCAGAGTTTCTTTTATAGAGTGTACTTACCAAATATTCTGAAATACTCAGATTAAATGTTAGATAGAATAGACATGTCTGATGTTTCATTCTGGTGAAGTTAAATTAAACAGTTCAGATTTATATTTTCTCCCCCTTTTTTGTCATAAGCAAAAAGTAAAAACTTTAAAAAGAAAAATAAAAGGAAACAGTAAATGAGATAGTTCAGTGGAGAAAACTTTGATTCATTCAATGAGTTCAGATCAAGAGTACATGCATCAGAAGATATTTCAAAAAGTACATAAGCAAACATCAGATGCAAAAACATCAGAATGAAAAAAATGAAAATCTAAGAGTGTTTTGACAAAAGCATCTTCAACAGATCCGTGATCTCAGAAGAGGACTGCTCTTGCTTTGACATCCACTTAGCCATTGTTTCATTCTTCTGATCCTGTTTTGACATCCACTCAGTCATGTCTTCAGATTTCTTATCCTGTTTGGCCATCCAAGACTTGATCTCTGATTGACCAGCTTCCAGAGCAGCAATTTTATCCTCAAAATCAGGATGTTCTTTCTTAATCTCAGATGAAGAGGGTTGATTATTTTCTGGAGCTTGAACAAAGTCAATTTCCATAGGGTCTGTAGAGTCTGGAGCATTGGAGCCAGAAGGAAGTTCTACCAGAGTCATGGCCAAAGGATTGTCCTCAGATGCAAGTTCAGTAGTTTCTTCTGATGATGGAGGAGCATCTGTAAGGAGCAGTGGTCCAGATCTCTTGACGGTCCGAGCATCTGTAAGGAACAAATTTCTTGCAGCTTCAGCGAATCTGAGCTTCGCATCATCAGAACATATGTTCTTCAGATTTGATGCTACAGTGTTGAATCTGCTGATGAATCCATTCCAGATAACATCAGATTCTTGGGCATCCATTGTTGCTGAACACTTCTTTTGTACAGTACCTAAATACAACAGTATTTCTTGCAAAAAAGATTGAAATAAATGATTAACATTAAGTCTAGGCTTGGGATGTAACAGAGTCTCCAGTGTTATTGGTTTTGGTTGGGGAGTAGGTGGAAAAATGGATTTCTGAATGGAAATCAGAGGAAGAGGGTAGTATGGAATGAAAGGAATTTCAGGTTTATCAGGTTTGGATCTGTTTAAAGCGTTTAACAGATTTGGTTTTGCTTTGGTGTGATAGGAAACCACATCAAAGGATTTATTTGAGTAAGGTTGGAAGGCAGATTTTGGAGGTTCATCAGAAGCAACAGTTTTATCAGATGAAACTGGTATAGCTGAAGCAACAGCTTTGGCAGATTTAGCAGAATATGATATTGTTGTTAATGAACCTACATCTGACATGGATTGAATATATGTGAGAAGCACAGATGGAAGGGTTATTGTGAGTTTGGGTTTCAGGGGAGTGATAGGGTCAGATGGTTCAACTCTATCATAAAAATCTTTGAGTTTGAAACCATATGCAAGATTGTGAAATAGGGATGAGAATTGTGCACAAGAGATAGATGATCTTGCGTTAGATTTTGGGTTAGGATTTGGAATCAGGATTTCAGATGCTGGATTAGGTGTGGGAGTAGGATCTGGAATAGGAGCTTTAGAAGATATAGAGGGTTCTGGTTGGTTTACCTCAGAGTCTCTGTGAGATGGAGAGATTATAAAATCTAGGTGAATGTCAGATTCTGAGGAGTTTGATGAGGTGGTTGGTGTGTAGGAGGTAGAGGATACTTGAAACACAGTTTTTAGTGGTGTGACATCAAGAACTTCTGTCTCAAGAATGTTGGGTTCAGAAGGATTGGTTGATTCTGAAGGAATTTCAGAAGGTTTTGATGAGGGTGGATCAGATGAAATTTTTATTGGTTCAGATGAAACTGGTACAGATTCAGTGGGTTTAGATGTGGTGGATGGATGATTATCTGATGGTGGTTGATGTTTAGAGGCTTTTTCTGGTAGAGGTTCAGATGATTTTTGTGGTTGTTTTTCTTGTGGTTGCTTTTGTTGTTCAGAGGGCTTTCGTTGTGCAGATGGTTTTGTAGTTTGTTGTTGTTCTATGGGTTGTTTTTCTGATGGTTGTTTTTGTGGTACAGATGGTTTGGTTGGAGCTTCTGGTTGTGGAGTCTGAATTTTTTGTTTTGTTGTTGTTGGTTATGGTACAGATTGTTTGATTTGAATTTTTGGTTGAATTGTTTGTGGTACAGAGACTTTTGGAGTTTGAATTGTTTTTGTTGTTATTGGTGTTGGAACAGATGATTGTTTTTCAGGTGAAATGGAAATTGGAGTAGAAGATTTTTGTGGTGATGGGGTAGAAACATGAGGTGGAGCAGTAACAGATATTTTGTGTAGAGGGTGGTTTTGGAATAGACTTAACATTAGAATCATTTATAACAATAGGATTTGCAGAAGATACAGAAGTTTTAGTACCTTTGATCTTGATTCTTTTAGCTGGTACAAAAGGAATGACTCCAGATTCTTTCCTCTTTAACAGCTTCTGAGGATTTTCAGCAATCTTGGACTTCTTCTGAACAGATGCAGCTTCTGCTTCTGGTTGAGTCCTCTTTCTTGGTGGTTCTTCTTCTTCTACAACAGGCAGTGGTTGTCTTGCACTCTTTATAATATCAGCAGAAACATGCTTTCCTTTTTTCTTGCAATCATCAATGTATCTTACAACAATTTCCCTAGGCTCTTCAGCATAGAACAGAGGGTAATCAACTACAGGATTTCTCTTCTGACTCAGTTCAGAAGTATTCAGCTTCTTGGGAGCTGTTGTGAGTTCATCCACTATTTTAAGTCTCTGAAGACTTTTGGCATTCATAGGCTTTCCCAAAATAAATTCCAATTCTTCTGTGACTCCAGCAGCGTACAGAGCAGTAACAAGTCCATTCTCAGTTAGAAGATCTGAGATTAACCTTCCAAAAGGAATCCAGGTTCTGATCTTCTGACCTTTTTCTTTCACATATTCTCTAGAAGCATTTATATGATTCCATAGATTGATAAAAAGAATATATGGAAGATCTACCTTGGTGCTCTGACTGAGGCAATACATAAAGTAAAGCTGTTCATTATTGACATAGTCTGGAGAGTTTGTTGACTTCCTATGATGAATGCATCCCATGAAGATCTTAGCCTAGATCTTGTAGTCAGGCTTCAGATCCTTGAACTTGTTAGAAGCTTGTCCAACAGTCATCACTTCTTCATACACTTCATCCATATCCACACGCCCACCTGGCAAGTGTGAAACTCCATCTGTTTCCTCATGGCCAATAAGTTTTCTAATCAAATCCTCTGTTATTATAATATCTTTGCCCAGAATAGAGGATAAAATAAACTTAGGGTAAACTGAAGCATGGATCCAGAACTCTTTCACAAGAAGGGGGTAAACTGGTCCAAAAAGTCTATCAAAATACTTCACCCATCCTTGAGCACATATGATGGAACAAAACTCAAAACCATTCTCAGCAAATGAATCAAATTCCACCATTGATTCACACAGAACTTCCAGCTTTTCAACAGGGGTGAGCAAAGTTCTTTTTGGTGGAGAATAAGGAGTAACGCCCATGTTAGCAGAGGTAACTGCAGCCATTGTAGATTGAAATTGTGCAGCAGATGATGATGAAGTTGCCATTGAAGATAGTTTTGTCACACGCTTAGGGTTTTTATGCAGAGAGAAGAGAAGATGGAAATGAATAAAATGTCTGAGATGTGAAAAGTGTGAATATGAAGAGAGGAGATGTAATTATACTAAAACAAGTAGGCATGCAAACAGTCAGAATTTTGCACGTTTGAACAAAGCATTAAATGAAAAGAATAAAAATCATTTCAAGCATTTATTGCTTCTGACAAATTGGGGGGAAAATCAAGATTTTCACTATTCAAACTTCACCTCAAACGTCTCTTCAGTAGTGTACACGCCACCTTTGCAGATTTTGAGTGACACGTGTTTGCTTGCATGTGTTCTGAATTCTCTTGAGAAATGAAATGTTAACCAACTTTCAGATCCTCTAAGGATTGTTAGTTCATAGTTTCACAAAAATAATTTAAGAAAATAAATAAGCAATCAGAAGAAGTACTTCAGAGCATTAGGCATTTTTACATCTGTAAAATTTGCTTCTGATAAATATTATTCTGGACAAAAATCCATACCAATATTTTTCAGAATAAATTTGAATCTATCTTCAACCAGGGGTTTTGTAAAAATATCTGCCCATTGATGATCTGTATCAACAAAGGCCAAATTTATGATTCCCTTCTGAACATAGTCTCTGATGAAATGATGCTTAATTTCTATATGTTTTGCCTTAGAGTGTAAAATGGGGTTCTTAGACAAACATATAGCAGAAGTATTATCACAAAAGATGGAAATGTTACTTTCAAATATTTAATAATCTTCTAGCTGGCTTTTCATCCAGAGCATCTGCGTGCTACATCCAGCAGCAGCAATATATTCTGCCTCTGTGGTTGAAAGTGCAATTGTGGGTTGCTTCTTGCTGTACCAAGAGATTAGATTTCTTCCTAGAAATTGACAACTTCCAGAAGTACTTTTCCTTTCCACTCTGTCTCCAGCGTAGTCAGCATCACAGAATCCAACTAATTTGAACTCATCAAATTTTCTGTAACACAAACCCACATTAGAAGTACCTTTCAGATACCTTAGAATCCTCTTGACAGCTGTCAAGTGTGATTCTCTAGGATCTGATTGGAATCTAGCACACAAGCATACACTAAACAATATGTCAGGTCTAGAAGCAGTTAAATAAAGAAGAGATCCTATCATACCTCTGTAGAGCTTCTGATCTACTTTCTTACTTACCTCTTCCTTGCCAAGTGAGCTAGTTGGATGCATGGGAGTCTTTGCCAGCTTACTATAAGTCATGTTAAATTTCTTCAGAAGTTCTTTAACATATTTGGTCTGATGTATGTAAGTGCACTCTGGAGTTTGATTGACTTGGATTCCTAGAAAGAATCTGAGTTCTCCCATCATGCTCATTTCAAATTCTGCCTGCATACATTTAGCAAACTGCTTTCCCAGCATAGTATTGGTAGATCCAAATATTATATCATCCACATAAATTTGACAAATTAGAAGATCTTTCTTAATTGATTTACAAAAGAGTGTTGTGTCCACTTTGCCTCTGATGAAATTTTTCTCCAGAAGAAAATTGCTCAATCTCTCATACCAAGCTCTGGAAGCTTGTTTTAAACCATACAGAGATTTCTTTAATTTGAAAACATGATCTGGAAATTTTTCATTTTCAAAACCAGGAGGTTGGTGGACATAAACTTCTTCTTCTATAATACCATTAAGAAATGCACTTTTAACATCCATCTGATACAGAGTGATGTTATTTTGTGCAGCAAATGAAATAAGAAGGCGTATAAATTCTAACCTTGTCACTGGAGCATAAGTTTCAGTGTAATCAATACCTTCTTGTTGACTGTACCCTTGAGCTACAAGCCTTGCCTTATTTCTTTCAACTTCTCCTTTTTCATTTAGCTTATTTCTGAAGACCCATTTTGTTCCAATTATATTGAATCCTTGTGGTCTTTGAACTAAATCCCATACATCATTTCTGGTGAATTGATTTAACTCTTCTTGCATGGCAATAATCCAATCATTGTCTTGCAGAGCTTCATCCACAGAAGATGGTTCAATTTCTGACACCAATCCAAATAATGATGCTTCAGATGATCTTAGAAACGATCTTGTTCTGATGGGATCATCCTTCTTTCCAATAATGACATTCTCTAGATGAGAAGCTTTAATTCTAGATGATGATCCTATAACAGTTGATTCTTCAGAAATGTTTAGATTGTTCATCTGAGAAGTTAAAGGAATAGCATCTAGCGTTGCTTCTGGTTCCTTCACTTGAGCTTTGTCTGCTTCTGGGACTTCAGAGTCTGTGAATACTACTTCTCTATCTGCAGAGTTTTCAGACTGCTTTGGCTTTTTATTGCCAAGCTTATCATCAAATCTGACATGAATAGATTCTTCCACAATCTGTGTCTCAGTGTTGTATACTCTGTAGCCTTTAGAGCGTTCAGAATATCCAAGCATGAAACACTTATGTGATTTGGAATCAAACTTGTTCAGATTTTCCTTAGTATTTAACATATAGCAAATACATCCAAAAGGATGAAAATATGAAATGTTGGGCTTTCTGTTCTTCCACAGTTCATATGGAGTCTTCTCCAGAAGAGGTCTTACAGACACTCTGTTCTGAATGTAACAGGCTGTGTTGATTGCTTATGCCCAAAAGTGTTTTTCCAGATTTGTCTCATTGATCATGGTTCTGGCCATTTCTTGCAGAGTTCTGTTTTTCCTCTCTACAACCCCATTTTGTTGTGGAGTTCTAGGATAGGAAAAATCATGAGCAATGTCATTTTCGTTAAAATATTTTTCAAAATATTATTTTTTCAAATTCACCACCATGATCACTTCTGACTTTTATAATTTTGAAATCTTTTTCATTCTGGACTTGCTTGCAGAAGTTAAAGAACACAGAATGTGACTCATCCTTGTGTTTTAAGAACTTTACCCATGTCCATCTACTATAGTCATCAACAATGACTAATCCATACTTCTTACTTCTGAAGGATGCAGTTTTCACTGGTCCAAACAGATCAATATGAAGTAGTTCTAGTGGTCTGGAAGTAGAAACAACATTTTTTGATTTAAAAGATGATTTTGAAAACTTCCCTTTTTAGCATGCTTCACAAAGAGTATCTGAGGTGAACTTCAGATTAGGAAGTCCTCTGACAAGATTAAGTTTATTAATATGAGATATACGTCTCATATTAATATGGCCCAACCTTCTATGCCAGACCCATTGCTCTTCATTAACAGACAAGAGGCATTTAACATTCTGAACTTTAAGTTCTGAAAGATTTATTTTATAAATGTTGTTTTTCCTCTTACCACTAAATAGAATAGAGCCATCCTTTTGACTAATAGCTTTACAACATTTTTGATTAAAGGTAATATCATAACCATTGTCACTTAATTGACTTATGGACAATAAGTTATGCTTTAACCCTTCACCAAGTAAAACATTAGTAATAGAGGGAAGTTTACCATTTCCAATGGTGCCAGATCCAATGATCTTGCCCTTCTGGTTCCCTCCAAAATTCACATCACCTCCAGATCTAAGCTCCAGGCTTTGGAACATAGACCTTTCTCCTGTCATGTGTCGTGAGCATCTAGAGTCCAGGTACCATGATTGGCGTCCTGACCTTGCTGCTAAGAACATCTGCAACAGGAATTATTTTACTTTTAGGTACCCAGATCTTCTTGGGTCCTTTAGGGTTAGTGGTTCTGAAGGTTTGTCTAAACTTCTGTTTTTCAACATAAGGTTTATTCTTACTAGCCTTAGATTTAAACATATGAATATTATTTTCAGAGCGTGTTTGTTCAATATCATTCAAGTGACCAAATTTAAAGTGTGAATATAAAGGAGTTTTCTTGATGATAATTTTATCAATAGGTTTTGGATTTAAATCCTTTCCAGAGGGGGATTCATATCCAATACCTTTTCTGTTATTTCTGCTAACTCCATAGATCATAGAAGCCATTTTGCTTCTGTCTATGCTTTTAGCAAGAAACTTCTGAAAGCTATAATCATATTTTTCCAAAATATTTTTGCATTCAGATTCAGTTTCAGAATCAGAGTTTTGTTGAGCTAATTCAGAATCAGTTTTCAATTTTAAGTTCTTTTCATTTAGCTCAGCTACTTCTGATTTGAGAATATTATTCTCAGATACAAGATTGCTCTGGCGCTTCTTGTATTTGAGCTTAATATTGTTATAGCTTTTCAGAACTTCTGATAACACTTTGATAAGTTCTTCTTTAGTAAGTTTGGCCATTACCTCTTCAGCGTCAGAGTCAGATTCAGAGTCAGATTCAGATCCTGAAGTTCCTTCCTCCTGATCTTCTATGCCTGCCATCAAAGCTACATTGGCACACTCTTCTTCTGACTCAGATTCAGATTCAGATGTATCTGAATCATCCCAGGTGGCCATCAGAACCTTTTTCTTCTTATCAAATTTTCTTTTAGGCTTTTCTTTCAGCACCTTTGGACATTCATTTTTGTAATGTCCAGGTTCTTTACACTCATAACAGACAACCTCCTTTTTTCCAGATCTTCTGTGTCCAGAAGATTCTTTTCTTTGGTCAGTCTTTCTGAAGTTTCTGAACTTCTTTCCTTTATGCTTCCAGAGTTTGTTTATTCTTCTGGACAACATGGATAGTTCATCTTCATCTTCAGATGATGATTCTTCAGAGCTTTCCTCTATTACCTGCAATGCTTTAGCAGATTTATTAGATTTTAAAGCTACAGATTTACCTTTCTTTTGAGGTTCATCTTCCTCAAGTTCTATTTCATGACTTCTTAGTGAACTGATCAGTTCCTCCAAGGAGATTTTGTTCAGATCTTTAGCCATCTTCAGCGCTGTCACCATAGGTCTCCATCTGGTGGGTAAACTTCTGATGATCTTTTTCACATGATCAGCAGTAGAGTATCCTTTGTCCAGAACCTTTAGTCCAGCTGTAAGTATTTGAAATCTGGAGAACATAGCTTCAACAGATTCAGAGTCTTCCATCTTGAAGGCTTCATACTTCTGGATCAGAGCCAGAGCCTTTATTTCCTTGACTTGAGAGTTTTCCTCATGAGTCATCTTTAAGGATTCAAACATGTCAAATACAGTTTCCCGGTTTGTAACTTTTTCATACTCAGTATGAGATATTGCATTCAACAATATTGTTCTGGCCTTGTGATGATTTGTAAATTCTTTCTTCTGAGCATCTGTCATAGATTTTCTGTCTATCTTCTTGCCATTCCCATCTGTGGGATGAACATATCCATCTATGACCAGATCCCATTAATCAGCATCATATCCAAGGAAAAAACTTTCAATTGTGTCTTTCCAATAATCAAATTTCTCCCCATCAAAAGTAGGGGGTTTGGTGCTGATTTTGTCCCTTTCTTCGTATTTGTTGTTAATGTTAGACATTGTATTATCATCCATAGTAACAACCAAACATATATCAAAGTAGTTCTCTCTGGATCTTTACTGTCACTGTTAAGTGGTAGCACACACAGAACCGGAGCTCTGATGCCAACTGAAGGTGAGATAATACTTAGAAGGGGGGGGGGGGGGTTGAATAAGTATGAAGATTAAAACTTAGAAATAAAAACTCAAGTATTTTTATCCTGGTTCGTTGAACTCAACTACTCCAGTCCACCCTTCCTAGAGTGATTTGCCTTTCTCAATCAAGGACTTAATCCACTATTAAATCAACTGATTACAATAGTTAACACTTAGAACAACTGTTCAAAGTCTTCTCAAGAACTACTGATCCTAACTGGATCTTCTTAAGGATTACAATCAAATGTAAAATCAATACAAGTGTTTAAGATTGCTTCTATAAAGCTTTATCACAACTGTGATTTTTTCACTTAACTATTTAGAACAAAGAAATAAATTCTTAGAATGAATATGAAAGTATGAGAGCTTGAATGTTTAATTTCTTTTCAATAATAACGTCAACTGAAGAATTTGGTGAAGTCTTGCTTTTATAGGCAGCTGATCCAAGGTGAGCTTCACGTTGAGAAGAGTGTCAAAAAGGTCTGAGCCTTTTTGTCTTCACATCAAGTGACCTTTCCTAGAAGAAGAAAGCATAGAAAAATCCTTTTTGTCTGTGTTCTTGTGTCTAGCATAAATAAGGAAAGAGATGTTTGGTTCACTCCAACGGATATAAACTTTGAATAATTCTTCTTCAGTTTTTAGCAAATTCATCAGACTCTAATTGGGTCAGAGTCTTCTGATGATGATCAGAGTTTTGCTGAATCAGAGTCTTCTGCAGCAGGTGTGCTTTCAGCGTGTTTAGGATCAGAGCATATTTGAGACATAACTTCAGTACTGGCAACTTTAGTACTTTCAGAATCTTCTGTAGAAACTATGCTTTGAAAAACTCTTCATACAAAATTCTTCTTTGCTTCAGATGCTTCTGACTTGCTTTAGATTCATCTGGAGCTTCTGCTTCAGATCCTTCTGGAGGCTACGCTCAAAATCTTCTGTTGGCAGCAATCAGAATCTTCTAATGAATGCATCTGGCGCTTCAGAGTCTAGCTAATTTCTTGTGTTCAATTATGATTTACTTCTGGAGTGTTAATTCCTTTACTATCTGCAGTAAAAAATTTTAAGCAAATTTTAGAGTATATAATTCTTAAATACAAAATTTCATAATAGTTATCATCAAAACATAGAGATATTATTAAGAACCAATCTGTGTTCTAATAGGTAAAAGATAGGGCCATTAAGTTGAAGATGCATTATCCTCGTCAAGAGCCTTTACCGATAGCTTCTAAATAGCCTACTCTAATCTTCATGAGTGATGCAGAGAAACTCCAGATTTCTTTGACTAAGGCACAACGAGAGAGGAACACTTGGAAGAACGAATACCAGATTATCAACAACTAGAACGCAGAACTCCAAAAGCTCTTGAAGCAGAAGTATGAAGAAGATCTTGCTGTAACACCCCCTTCTATACCCCCAAATAAAACAAATTAACATTTATGCACATTTCCAAATTCATCAGAGTATGATTTATTATATGGTATAAAAGAAGTATGTCACATCATCACCAATTAAAACACTCAACACAAGCTCTTATATATAAAAATATATATACAACAGTGGGATAGTTATCGAAATAGAGGGACTTAGTCCTTAACCCACACCTCAATATTTAAAATTAAAGCGGAAGAATAAAACATTTGAATTACCTCAAAACATTTGATCACATAAATACATATTATCCAGTTGTTCATCAATCATTCAAGTTACAAAACATCATCAACTGATACATCATAAATGTATCACAAAAGAATGCTATACAAGCCTAACTACCCGGTATTACATAATCAGAGCAGTCCGAATCAAAAGAATGAAGCTATACTTCACAAAAGAAACCTCCCGCAACCTAATCTGCAATGCCTCATAGAGCATTATAAAACAATAGAAGGGTGAGAAATATTACCATAATAATCAATGCATAAGATTATATATATACAAGTAACAATTACATATAACCCACATTTCTCACCACAATTCATTTTTCATTATCATATGCATCATCATACATATACACAAACCACTCATGGATATTCAACAAGTATATTTCACCCTACGTACATCCATATCCTCAACTCCATAATTCACAATCAAGAATATTCATATAACTAGGACATCCATGTTATATGACTCAATCACGACTTAATGCAACTCAATGCTATGTGGTACCAACACTTGTTATCATTTTTCGGTTTTTACACTTAAACCGAGTCCACCCTTCTAGACCGATAACAACAAAGCCCGTCCCCTAGGCTTCAAACCCACCCTTCTAGGTTTTGGACAAGCCACTAGTCTCCACGAAACTAGAAACGTTGCCTCTTGACTAAATGATGCATATGCAACCAACCAACAAAATGCACTTAAGACCGATCCCGCGTCTTAATCTCATGCATTCAAATAATTCATCCCTTCAAGAATTACAACATGATTTCACACACAACATATTCATAACAATTCAAGGTATTCACATTCAATACCATCATCACATTCATCAAAACAATGCACACATATCCTCGATATGTTCCCATGCATTACATACATTAGCATACAACAAATGCATTCACATACTTATTAGACAATACACACATATTCACTAATATGTTCTCATGTATCCCTAATCAATTCAAACAATACACATATCACAATCTAGGATTCACGCCCAAAGGCTACCCACAGCTCATCACAATAGTACACAACCTATTCATATCACATAGGATTAACATAATTGAACTAAGAAATTAATCATTGGATGGATAAAACAGAAAAAGACAATGATGTTCTGCTCGCCATCCTTCGCCTGGCAAAGCCATTGGCGAATGCTCACTGTGACCTTCCCCCGGCGAACTCGCCAGCGAACAAAGTCAGTAGCTACTGACTTGTTTCGCTACCCTTCTCTGATGTACTCGCCTGGCGAACCTTCATCACTCACCTTCGCTTGGCGAACTTGCCAGCAAAGACCACTGGGAGTTTTCTTGAATTATTCGCCAGCTATTCGCTGGGCTTCGCCCAGCGAAGCTTCGCCTTCACTCGCCTGGCGAGAGCCAGCGAACCTGCGATATTAGAACCCTCATTCTGTCCCAAAACTTCTACCCTTCAAAAAATCGACCGTTTGTCACCGAACCAGTTCCAGTAATCTTAATCCCACATCACCCGATTATTCTATGGCATTATTTCTAGTTTCTAACCGATTAAACTACGATTCTACCGATTAAATCCATTTTGCCCTAGCTTGAAAAATGGTGGAAACTCAAAACAAAACCCAACCCACACATACATAACCGCATACATTGACTAGATAATAATGTTTCTCACCCTTACCTTGATTGGATTGAAGCTTGAAGTTGATTCTTTGATGATTTCTCCAAGTTTCCCTCTTCTCTTCTCTTTTCTTCTCTTTCTCTATTCTTTCTCTTCTATTTTTCTTTCTATCCAATTCTTTCCACTTATTCCTTATATACTTCTATTATTTTCTTTCCTTCCCATTTCTCTCTTCAATTATCTACCAAATAAATCCAATTAATCCAAATCATTAAGATTAATTCCAATAAATCAATTAATTAACATAATTAATTAATTAATGAAATTTGGGCTGTTACAATCCTCCCCCACTTTAGGAATTTTCGTCCTCGAAAATGTTACTTGGTTCAAACAGTTCTGGACAAGACTCCCTCATTTGGCTCTCTAGTTCCCAAGTCACATTTCCACCGGCTGGTCCTCCCAAAGCGACCTTCACCAAAGAAATATCTTTGCCTCGAAATTGCTTCAACTTCTGATCCTCTATCCGCATAGGTGATGCCTCCACAGTTAGGTTATCTCTCACCTGCACATCATCTGCTTGGACTATATGAGACGGATCCGCAATGTATTTCCTCAACTGAGATACATGGAACACATCATGGAGATTAGCAAGCGACGGCGGTAAGGCCACACGATAGGCCACTTCTCCTATCCTCTGCAAAATCTGATAAGGACCAATGAAACGCAGCGTCAACTTACGCGACTTCAATGCCCTACCAACACCAGTCATTGGAGTAACCTGAAGAAACACATGATCTCCCTCTTGAAATTCAAGTGCCTTCCTCCTCTTGTCATGATAACTCTTCTGACAACTTTGAGAAATCCTCATCTTTTCTTGAATCATCTTAATCTTGTCTGTAGTCTGCTGAACTATCTCGGGTCCAACTACAGAACTCTCTCCGGACTCATACCAACACAGTGGCGTCCTACATTGCCTACCATACAATGCTTCGAACGGTGCCATACCAATGCTCGAATGAAAACTGTTGTTGTAAGTAAATTCAATCAAAGGCAAGTAGCTATCCCAAGCTCCTCCTTTCTCCAATACACAAGCTCTCAAAAGATCCTCGAGTGATTGAATAGTTCTCTCAGTCTGACCATCTTTCTGAGGATGATAAGCTGAACTCAAACGCAACTTCGTACCCAAAGCACTTTGCAAGCTCTCCCAAAATCTCGAAGTAAACCTCGGATCCCTATCCGACACAATACTAGACGGAATACCATGCAAACTGACAATCCTCTCGATGTATAACTTTGCCAATTTCTCCAACGGATAATCCATTCACATAGGAATAAAGTGAGCAGATTTAGTCAATCTATCCACAATAACCCAAATAGCTTCAAAATTATCCGGCGTCCTAGGTAATCCAGACACAAAGTACATAGAAATGCTATCCCATTTCCACTCAGGAATAAACAACGGTTGCATCAAACCCAACAGTTTTTGATGCTCAATCTTCGACTTATGGCAAGTCAAACAATAATACACAAATTTGGCAATATCCTTCTTCATACAAGGCCACCAAAATATTTTCCTCAAATCTTGATACATCTTAGTAGCACCCGGATGAATACTCAATCCGCTACGAGATGTCCTTCCTCAAGAATACTCTTTTTAAGTTTATCAAGATCCGGGACACAAACTCTATCTCGACACCTCATAATACCATTCTCATCAATCCGAAAATCACCACCTTGGCCTTGGTTGATCAAAGTCAACCGATCAACTAGACTCAAATCAGATTTCTGTCCTTCTCGAATTTCGTCCAGAATACCACTCGTAAGCTTCAACATTCCAAGCTTAACCCCATACGAAGTCTCCTCACACACCAAAATCAAATCACGAAATTGCTCAATCAATTCCAACTCTTTCTTCATCATCATCGACATGTGCAACAATTTCCGACTCAACGCATCCGCTACCACATTCGCTTTACCCGGATGGTAATTCAACCCAAAATCATAATCCTTCAAAAGCTCTAACCACCTTCTTTGCCTAGCATTCAATTCCTTTTGATCAAAGAGATACTTCAAACTCTTGTGATCACTAAACACTTCAAATCTGGCACCAAATAAATAATGCCTCCAAAGTTTAAGCACAAACACGACGGCGGCCAACTCTAAGTCATGCGTCGGATAATTCTTCTCATGCACTTTGAGTTGCCTCGAAGCATAGGCTACAACTTGATTATTCTGCATTAACACACCTCCCAAGCCCATCAAAGAAGCATCACAATACACAACAAATGGCTCTTCCGGATTTGGCAAAATCAGAACAGGGGCTGTCGTCAATCTTCTCTTAAGTTCCTGAAAACTCTCTTCACACTTGGCATCCCAAACAAAAGCTTGACCCTTCCTAGTCAATTGCGTCAACGGTAACAATAACTTAGCAAATCCTTCAATAAACTTACGATAATAACCCGCTAAACCAAGAAAACTTCTAATCTCAAAAACTGATTTCGGAGTCTCCCATTGCGATACCGCTTCAACCGTCAATGGATCAACCGTAATACCTTCACTTGAAATCACATGACCAAGGAAACTCACTTCTTTCAACCAAAATTCACACTTAGAAAGTTTCGCATACAACTGCTTCTCTTTCAACACAGATAACACAATCTTTAAATGTTCGGCATGCTCCTCTTCATTCTTCGAGTAGACCAAAATGTCATCAATAAACACCACAACGAACTTGTCCAAATAAGGATGGAAAATCCTATTAATGTACTCCATAAATACACCTGGTGCATTAGTCACACCAAATGGCATTACAGAATACTCATAATGTCCATACCTCGTTCTAAAAGCAGTCTTCTGAATATCCTCAACTTTCACACGAATCTGATGATACCCAGACCTCAAATCTATTTTACTGAACACACTTGCACCAACCAACTGATCCATCAGATCATCAATCCTTGGAAGTGGATACTTGTTCTTGATAGTCACCTTGTTCAACTGTCTGTAATCCACACAGAGTCTCATAGAACCTTCTTTCTTCTTAACCAACAACACCGGTGCACCCCACGGCGACACACTCGGACGAATAAACCTCTTCTCAAGAAAAGCTTCAAGTTGACTCTTCAACTCTTTCAATTCCGATGCGGTCATACGATATGGAGCCATCGATATCGGACTAGTTTCAGGAATCAGGTCAATCGAAAACTCCACTTCTCATTCTGGCGGTAAATCCCTTATCTCATCAGGAAAAACTTCTGGAAAATCACGGACAACTGGTAAGGCATCAATTGCCTCACTTCTACCAATACTCAAAGTTTCCATCAATATAAATACCCTTGCACCATCTCGCACTGATTCTTTCACTTGCTTAGTAGTCATAAACAAATTCCCTTCATCACCCGGTTAAGGAAAAATAACCGTTTTATCAAAACAGTTAATATAAACACGATTGAATTTTAACCAATTCATTCCCAGAATGACATCAAGTTGATCTAAGTGAAGACACACTAAATCAACCCCAAAGTCTCTACCGAAAATACTCAAAGGGCAATTCAAACACACATACTGTGTAGTTACTGAACCCATAACAGGAGTATCAATAACCATGCCACCACCAATAACATACATTTCAAGATTCAACCTTCTAACACACTCCAGAGAAATAAAAGAATGCGTAGCTCCAGTATCAATTATAGCGATCAAAGGCATACCATTAATAAAACACGTACCTCTGATCAAGCGATCATCACTAGTAGTCGCAGATCCAGATAGAGCGAACACTTTTCCGCTCCCTTGATTCTTCTTCGGCTTATCACATTTGGTGCTAATGTGCCCTTGCTCACCATGATTGTAGCAAGTCACACCCGTACCGCTTCTGCACTCAAGAGCCTTGTGGCCTGGCTTGCCACACTTGAAACTTGTCTTCTCAACACTTTTGCATTCCGGAGCACAGTGTCCCTCTTCACCGCACCTATAACATCTCACCGGAGTAGAAACTCCCCCACTTGGTTTCTTACCGAAACCAACCCTTTGTTTCCCCTTTTCAGCAGGAGTCACGTAAGGTTTTCCTCTGAATTGGCTCTTTCCTTTCTTATCACTTAGGCTCTTGTAGTGGCTAGACCGAGCCCTACTATCCTCATCATAAATCCTACTCTTGTTTACCAACTCAGAAAATCGCCAGATTTCCTGATAACCAATAGCTTGCTTGATCTCAGGCCTCAAACCATTCACAAATTTGAGACACTTAGATCTCTCAGTATTAACAGTGTTGTAGTGAGGACATAACTTGATCGACTCCTCAAATCTTGCCGCATACTCAGCTACCGTCGAATTACCTTGCTTCAGCTCAAGGAATTCAATCTCTTTCTTTCCGCGCACGTCTTCTGGAAAATACTTCTCCAGAAATGTCTCTCTAAAAAGATTCCAAGTAATCACAATCTCATCCTCTTCAAATCTTTGGCGAGTATTACCCCACCAGTCCTCAGCTTCCTCTTCGAGCATATGAGTTCCGAACTGCACCTTCTGTGTATCCGAACAATTCATAACCCGAAAAATATTCTCAATAGCTTTCAAACAAATTTGTGCTTTGTCATGCTCGTGGGTTCCCTTGAACGTCGGTGGATTATTCCTTTGGAACCTTCCCAAAGCACGGAATTCATCGTCAGCATTTCCCCCATTCACGTTGGCCTGAGGATTCTGTCCAATTTCCCCAGCCAATCTCGTCAAAGCCTCCACAATTGCTTCGTCATTCCTACCTGCAACCATCTTACTGAATTCCAACAACAGAACTACGTAAGAACACCAATATCGATAGTGTAACACACACACATATTAATATACACGGAGAACAACACACTAACAACTTGGCCGGACGGACCGACCTGCTCTGATACCACTTAATGTAACACCCCCTTCTATACCCCCAAATAAAACAAATAAACATTTATGCACATTTCAAAATTCATCAGAGTTTGATTTAACATATGGTATAAAAGAAGTATATCACATCATCACCAATTAAAACACTCAACACCCGCTCTTATATATAAAAATATATATACAACAGTGGGATAGTTGTCGAAATAGAGGGACTTAGTCCTTAACCCACACCTCAATATTTAAAATTAAAGCGGAAGAATAAAACATTTGAATTACCTCAAAACATTTGATTACATAAATACATATTATCCAGTTGTTCATCAATCATTCATGTTACAAAACATCATCAACTGATACATCGCAAATGTATCACAAAAGAATGCTATACAAGCCTAACTACCCGGTATTACATAATCAGAGCAGTCCGACTCAAAAGAATGAAGCTATACTTCACAAAAGAAACCTCCCGCAACCTAATCTGCAATGCCTCATAGAGCATTATAAAACAGCAGAAGGGTGAGAAATATTACCATAATAATCAATGCATAAGATTATATATATACAAGTAACAATTACAAATAACCCACATTTCTCACCACAATTCATTTTTCATTATCATATGCATCATCATACATATACACAAACCATTCATGGATATTCAACAAGTATATTTCACCCTACATACATCCATATCCTCAACTCCATAATTCATAATCAAGCATATTCATATAACCAGGACATCCATGTTATGTGACTCAATCACGGCTCAATGCAACTCAATGCTATGTGGTACCAACACTTGTTATCATTTTTCGGTTTTTACACTTAAACCGGGTCCACCCTTCTAGACCGATAACAACAAAGCCCGTCCCCTAGGTTTCAAACCCACCCTTCTAGGTTTGGGACAAGCCACTAGTCTCCACGAAACTAGCAACGTTGCCTCTTGACTAAATGATGCATATGCAATCAACCAACAAAATGCACTTAAGACCGATCCCGCGTCTTAATCTCATGCATTCAAATAATTCATCCCTTCAAGAATTACAACATGATTGCACACACAACATATTCATAACAATTCAAGGCATTCACATTCAATACCATCATCACATTCATCAAAACAATGCACACATATCCTCGATATGTTCCCATGTATTACATACATTAGCATACAACAATATGCATTCACATACTTATTAGACAATACACACATATTCACTAATATGTTCTCATGTATCCCTAATCAATTCAAACAATACACATATCACAATCTAGGATTCACGCCCAAAGGCTACCCACAGCTCATCACAATAGTACACAAACTATTCATATCACATAGGATTAACATAATTGAACCAAGCAATTAATCATTGGATGGATAAAATAGAAAAAGACAATGCTGTCCTGCTCGCCACCATTCGCCCAGTGAAGCCATTGGTGAGTGCTCGCTGGGACCTTCGCCAGCTATTCGCTGACCTTCGCCTTCACTCGCCTGGCGAGAGCCAGCGAACATGCGATATCAGAACCCTCATTCTGTCCCAAAACTTCTACCCTCCAAAAAATCGACCGATTCTTACCGAACCAGTTCCAGTAATCTTAATCCCACATCACCTGACTATTCTACGACATTGTTTCCAGTTTCTAACCGATTAAACTACAATTCTACCGATTAAATCCATTTTGCCCTAGCTTGAAAAATGGTGGAAACTCACAACAAAACCCAACTCACACATACATAACCGCATACATTGACTAGATAATAATGTTTCTCACCCTTACCTTGATTGGATTGAAGCTTGAAGTTGATTTTTTGATGATTTCTCCAAGTTTCCCTCTTCTCTTCTCTTTTCTCCTCTTTCTCTATTCTTTCTCTTCTATTTTTCTTTCTATCCAGTTCTTTCCACTTATTCCTTATATACTTCTATTATTTTCTTTCCTTCCCATTTCTCTCTTCAATTATCTACCAAATAAATCCAATTAATCCAAATCATTAAGATTAATTCCAATAAATCAATTAATTAACATAATTAATTAATTAATGAAATTTGGGTTGTTACACTTGCTACCAAGAAAAGGAAGGTGCAAGAGGATTTATTTTCCTCTGCCATTCAACCAACTCCTACTATTCAGAATATTTCATATGCCACTCCTTCGTCAGTTGCTTAGAAGTTAGTTGTCAACAACCTTGTGTTAAAGAAGGCTCAGATGGAAGAATAGATCAATAAGCTAACTAGGAAGTTGCAATAGGGGATCGGATATTCTCTTGGGATTTCTTAGGATTTCTAGATTCCAGTTTTCTAGTATCTTCTATTTTGTTTAGGATTTTTGAAAGTTGTACCTCAATTGTAATTCTTCAGTTTTTTAATGAAATGAGATTTTCAACTATTCAAGAGTGTTATCCATTTGCGATGTTTTCAATATAATTGTTAAGTTCCTTGAAAATTCATTTGCATTTGTACAACACACATCATTTAGCATTGCATTTTTGCATTCCAGGTCCTTACTCATGTCTTTTCTCTCTAATAGTCAAGCTGAGTCATCAATACAACACTCGAGCCAGTCAAAAGAGAAGGATGAACCAACTTGAACAGGAAAACTGTGCACTTCATGAAGAGGTTACTACTTTGAAGGAAAGCTTGGAAAGACTCTCAACGATGATGAAAGTGTTGGTGGCTGTGCAGAATCAGCCACCCCCTCAAAGAACTGTAATGTTAGAGATTGTTTCAACACTAGTTCCTGCAGCACCTGCCAATGCTTCTCAAATGCCTCACGGATTCCCTTGGGGAATGCCCCAAAATTTCATACCAGAAGGTTATCAACCAGCTACAAAATCTCCAGTTGTTCCCGCTTTTCCAGCCATGGTATCTATGCCACCTCCTGTGGTTCACACTATTCCACATATTGAAGAAGCCATCTTTCATACCACTATAAGTGAGTCTGTTGGCGTCTATGATAGAATGGATGAGTTTCAAGACTAGTTATTGGAAATTTAGAGAGAAATCAAAGCCCTTAGGGGAATTAATTATTTGGGAAGAATGCCCATGAATTATGCTTAGTGCCAAATGTCAAAATCCTGCACAAGTTCAAGGTGCCTGATTTTGAGAAGTACAAAGGAGACTCCTGTGTTAGAAGTCATTTGACCATGCAAGCCATGAAGATGTCGACTCAAACCGACAAAACTCAATTAATGATTGACTATTTTCAAGATAGCTTGACTGGTGCCGCTCTTAAGTGGTACATGAGCTTGGATAGCACCCAGATCTGTACTTTCAATAATTCGGGATAGGCTTTTATCAAACAATACAAATACAATGTTGATATGGCACTAAACAGGGACCAACTCTGAGCCATGTCTCAAAAAGACAAGTAATCTTTTAAAGAGTATGCGCAGTGTTGTCGTGAGGTTATCGCCCAGATCTTTCCACTTCTGGAAGAAAAATTGATGACGAAGATTTTCTTGAAAACTCGGAGCTTGTTCTATTATAAAAGGATGATTGCTAGCGTACCAAATGACTTCACCGAGATGGTGAACATAGGGATGCGTCTGGAGGAAGGTGTCCGAGAAGGAATATTAGCTAGAGAGGGATGTGCTTCCAGTAGTTTGAAGAAGCATGGAAGTATTTTTGGTAAGAAAAAGGAACAAGATGCTGGTGCCATTTAACATGGCAGATCAAAAAGAAGGTACCAACAGTCGCATGTCGCAGCTGTGTCTCCAGTTACTAATTCCACAATGGTAGCTCCAGCCTACCAACCACAATTTTCAGAACAACGTACTCAAAAAGTCTTGTAACCCAAATCACCTCAAAACCAGTTCCCTTTATGGACGCGGGATTCGGTCCCTTATTTTGAAGTGAGGTTGCCCCTTTTCTATCTACGTATGAACTTTTAATTTATCCTAGGAGAGGGAAAGGGAAAAAATCTAAATAAACCCGTGAGTGTGTGCAATGCAATGCACTTAACAGATTTGGGAATTGGGATGGGTTATACTAAGGGAAGGTATTAACACCCTAAGTATCTATAGTATTCTATAGAAACCTCTTGCGTATATTTATGCTTATTGTTCATAAAGTCATTTGTTGTGTATTGGGGATTTTGTTGACTGTTTTGATAGGAGATGTTTTATTGTTTTTGTAGTGTAAGTTGAAATGGTTTAAGATAAAGGTACAAGAACCTAATGGTTTTATTTAGTACTATGCTCGCTAAGATTTCACAATTTTATGCCTACGTATTCTCAAAAGGAAATTGAGAAATCAGAGCGTTCGTAGTTCCACCTACTAAAGGATGGATTTGGATTTGTTGGTTTGAGAGAAAATAAAAATTGTCATCTTAAGGGAGATATCTCACCTATTCACCATAAACATTTTGATAAAATAATAAAGGAAGAAGCTTTAAATTTGGATGTAGAAAATCCAGAGTAATGCCACATCTTCCTTTAAAATGAGTCTTTATATATTAAGAGAAGGACCTTGACTTAGATATAGAATCAACAAGTGTGCCACTTACATCACTTAAATGGAAAAAGTTTTTGAAAAATGTTTGATTGAATTTTATGTGAAATAGAAGAGACATCTCTTCCATAGAGATGACTCATGTCTCGTCTCTGGGGAAGTATTTTGAGTTTGAAGCCAAAGCTTGGCTAGGGTTTAATTTAAATTTTGAAGGTTTTGAAGCCTGACTTCCTTGTATAAAGCCTAAAGGAAGGCTAGGTTGATTGGAACTCCTTGTAAAAAGCCCAAGAGGAGGCTAAGTTAATTGTGAAGTCTCCTTGTACAAAGCCCAAGAGGAGGCTAATGCTTGAGGTTGGAACTTCAACAGGAGGAACCTAATGTTTTAACTAGGTTGTAGTTGAATGGAATCCTAATGTTTTTGTGTTATAAACATAAAGGAATAAGCTAAGAGGTTTCTCGCTAGGATCTCACAATCCCATGCCTACATATCCTTAAGAAGGAAGTTAGAGCAATTGTAGTTCAGGTGTAAGCCTGCAGTGTAAAAAATGTCAAGAGAAACTTAACAAGGTAAGTTTATTTAAGCTTTTAAACAAGTGTGGTCATCGAGGATCACATGAATGGGGTATGTCTAAGCATGTATAAAAATATGTGAATGTGCCTTAATCAGAGAGAGATATTCATCATGGTAAGAGTTTATGAAGGAAATACTTGAATATGTGAGCAAAGGTTTAATCAATGGAAGCAATCACAGGAGAATTCAAGCAAGAATATGTTCAAGATGAATCAAAGATTAGAAGAATATGAAAAAAGTAAGAAAAACCCTAATGGAATTTTATGAATAGAAGTACAGGAACCAAGCATTAAAACATGGTTGAATCAAAGGCTTTGGTAAATCCAAACTCAAGTGGAAGCCCTAATTATGTACAAATAATTTTGAAAGTTTAATCAAAGTGAAAACCCTAATTAAACATTTAATCAAAAGTATTTTCAAAAGGAAAATCAATTAAAAAGGGTGTGAATGGTGTTTAAATCAAGACAATCATGTTATATACATTTAAACAAGACTTAAACAAAGTGTATCATGATCATGTAAGCACATGTGATCAATTAGGTTAAGAGGAAAATCAAAAGAAAGTCAATAAAAGCATGAAAATAGTTTTAAAATGGACCACTTTTTAACCTAATTAAAATGTGTTAAATAGAAATTATTTTTGACATTTTTTAATATATTCATAAAATATGATATTTGAACAAGAAGTGTGCAAAAAATCAATTAAAAATAATGAATTTTGCTATGTGAAATAATTTTATGAAGTTATGGAAAAAAAAGAAGAAAATAGGTGATAAAAAAATAGGATGGCCCTCCCAAGGTTTGAACTTGCGCCCTTGGGGTGGAGGCTTTAAAACATTGCCATCTGAGTCACTTACATGTGGCTGATAAAAAATGTTGCATAAAAATAATATATGAGAAATATTTTTGAAAATGGTTTAAAAAATAAAATCACAAGGTCTGGGGCGAGGGGAATTCGAACCCCAGACCTTACACTCACATGCCTCCCAAACACACGCCTTAACCACTGGGGTGGTGATACATCCGTGTATCAAACCACACCCAATTAATTATATTTTAAAACAACATAAATTTCAGAAATGGCGCCACCACCACCATTGTCATCTTTATCATTTTCATAAGATTTTTCAAATTTCCTATCTCCCCCAATACGCAACCAAATTGAATTAAATAAAAATGAAAGTTGCTGGATTTTTCAAGAGGAATGGAATGGTTATTTTCAATTTCATTTAAATTCAGTGTATTCAAGATATTGATTTGAAAATCGTATGAACCCTAACTGAACTTTTTAATATGAAATCTCAAATAATCATGATAAGTGGAAATTAAATGAGGGGAAATGATCACAATATCATGATAAACATGTCTGTAACTTGAATGATCAAATTTGATGATGAATAATAGAGTTTAGGTTTTGAGGGAACTTACATTGCAAGTGAGAATCAAATTCTCTATTGGAGGTGTTACATATATGATTTGATGATTTGGACAACTTCCTTGACCCTCAAGGATGGTGTTGCAATACTTAGAATAAGTTGAAACCTTCTGGATCACTTGGCTCGATCCAAAATATAGCTTGTGATGTATGTGAAGCAAACAACATGTGACTTGGTGATTCTGGTGTTACAGTTGAGGTTTGAGTGTTTGGATCACTTACACATGATGTATGTGAAGTGTTTGGATGCTTAAATTGAGTGGAAATGGACTTGTTTAAGAATTCCAAGTTTTCAATCTTTGAGAACTTTGAATTTAGCAAAGAGGATGAGTTGTGAGAAAACAAGCCATGGAAATGTTTTGGTGTGATTAATTTGAAGGAATTGACCTCTATTTATAGGAGAAATGAGTCTAATATTTTGATCTTAAAAGGATTGGGATGCAAACCATTATCCAACAAGTGATGTCATGCGCCCATAACTTGAAAGCCAAGGTACATATGGGTTATTCTTCACATGGTTTAAATTCTGATCTTTTGAGCTTGGTTCCTCATGTTTTCATCCCACCCCTTGATGCTCTGATCAAGTCCTAACAGATTGGAGGGTTTTTGCTCAAAATCACTATTCCACTTTAATACTAGAGGATAACACCTCACTTCTCACTTTTGAAATGATCGTTTTCCCATGCCAAGCAATGAATCTTTGAAAATTCAGTTATGCTTTGTAGAGCACATGCTTGTATGATCATTTGGAGTTGATTTTTTTGAAGATTTCAGGCTTACAAGACTTATCCAAATTGCGTGACACAAGTAGGTTTGGCAATTCTGTCATGAAAATCAACTTTATTAAGTCTTATTGCAACATTCATAACTTCTTGCTCAAATTAAGGATTTTGAAGTTCTTGATCATTTTGGAAAGCTGGTATAATGTAATTCAAGTTTGATGCTCAAGGTTTGTCTTGAATTATTGTGGATTATGGAGAAAAATGGCCCTAAAGTTGGCATAAACACAAAACAGATTCTATCCAAAATTCTCTAAGTGTCAAAGTTCAAAAAGTATTGAAACCCTACCTTCATGGCCTCATATCTTAAAATCTATGCATCTTCCATTTCCTCATGGTTGCCTTTTTTACAAGTAACCTCTCTTTTCTTGATTTTTATTGATCAATCATGATTCAAATCATATTTTAACATCATTCTTGACTTGAAAAAACCATGATTAACCAAAATCTTCAAAAGTCAAACTTGATTTTGACCATAGTTGACTTTTATATAAGATGAACTTTGAATTTGGTGATCTTTTATGAAATCAAAACTTGGGGCTAATTAAACACTATAGATAGAATCTAAAGGTGTTTTTGAGTGTCTTGAATCATGTCTCAAGGTTTGAGATCATGTCTTGTCAAAAGTCAAAGGTGCAGTTGACTTTTCATAAAAAAACCTAGTTTGTAGTCCAGATGAACTTGAATCCTTGTATTACTTATGAATCAAATTCTTTGGATAAATCCAAACATAAGAATGGACTAATATGAGGAATTTGAGGTCCTTGAAACATATCTTGAGGTATTGGATCATGCCTTGCTTCAAAAGTCAATCAGGGACAGAATCAGGTCAAAACCCTAATCTTGGTGCACTAAGGACTTTAAGGTTTGATAAGCTTGTCCTGATGCAATCTTACACTTGATTATGGATGAGGGGAAACTCATAATATTCATGAATGAGTAGGGGACTTAGTATGTTGAATATGGCGCACATCCTTTGACCACTAATCTGCTTGAGCCCTTGGAGGACTAACCTATAAAGCAAACAAACAAACAAACAAACACACACACACACACACACACACACACACACACACACACACACACACACACACATCTTTGTACTTGTTGTGGGTTAGTGAAGCATAAAATGTACACATATATGTTATGTAAATGAGGTGAATGAAGTGGCATCTTAGGGGTAAAAAATTAGGGTATGACACCTGTTTGGAAAATCATCTCAGGATACCAGTTCTCGTCTCGTAGACAGCTTTTAAACCAGTTCCCGTCTGGTCACCTATTCTTTAAACACCCTTTCAAAGTCTAATTCTTGTCTTACAAACCCTTTAAAAGTCAGTTCTCATATGACAAATAAAATAAGAAGTCAGTTCTCGTCTGACAACTTAACCTTTTGCCACCAATTCTCGTCTGGTAGTGCACCTTCAAAGCTCACTTTCATTGGCACCAAAGAATAAAACCATACAAAAATACAATCACCATCAATCTGATCCCATGCTTAACCAAAGCCCAACTTTACTTGGCACCATAAACCAAAGCCCAACCATACTTGGCACAACATTACTCAAAAATCACATACCATCATCTCCCCAGCAGCCTAAGCATACATCGACATTTTTCTTACATATCTTGCATAGATTCTCCATCATTACATGCACGCTTAGCCAGTCGTTCTTGAAGACACGAATTTTCTGTGGACATCCCGTCAAGATTCTTTCAAGGTATTTATCCCTTCACTAACTATCTGTAACTCCTTTTGTGCCTCTTGCACAAGAACTCTTCAACTTATCTTTTGTATGTCTTTCGATGTCTTTTCCACAAAGTATCTCCTCCCTGCCTTTCGCATAGGAGTCAGCTTACCTTTTGTAAGGGATTTCGTTTCCTTTTGCACGAAATCATATCTCGACACTTGCCTTTTGTAAGCGTTCTCGCTGCCTTTTGCATTGGCTACACATATGGGACTAAATGAATAATATATTCCTCTTTCGATCAATTTGGATGCTTGATGCCTGTGTTGCCAAGTACTGAATGATTTCCATACTCCAATAATGTCATCTCCGTCGTTAAGCCTGTGAGGTCAAATGATGTTCTAATACCCTATGCAAGTTCCCTCTGCCTTTGGCATGAGGATGGTTATTGCCCTCAACTTACCTTTTGTAAGTCTTTATGTGTCTTTTCGATGAAGTATCTCCTCCCTACCTTTTGCATAGGATTCAGCTTACCGTTTGTAAGGGATTTCGTTTTCTTTTGCACGAAATCATATCTCATCGCTTGCCTTTTGTAAGCGTTCTCATTGGCTTTTGCGCGCGAAATAATTTTGCACTGAGTACAAATGTAGGACTGGATGAATAATCTATTACCGATCAATTTGGGCGTTTGATGCCTGTGTGGCCAAGTACTGAATGATTTCCATACCCCAAGAATGTCATCTTCGCTGTTGCACCTGTGAGGTCAAATGATGTTCTAGTACATCTTGCAGGTTCCATCAACCTTCTATTTGAGGATGGTTATTTTCCTTTGCACTTGCCTTTTGTAAGTTACCTTTGCCTTTAACACGAAGATTATTTTCCCCTCTGTCCTTGCTGTATGCAAGTCCACATTGCCTTTCGCAATGGATTCAACTTACCTTCTGTAAGTACCCTCTCTGTCTTTTGCAGAAGGAACCTATCAACCAATTATTAGTCTCCTAACCTTTTGTTCAGGAGTCCTCTCTATCTTTTTGTAGAAGGAGATATCAATTTTCTCCTAACCTTTTGTTCAGGAGTCCTCTATGCCTTTTACAGAAAGAAATATCATCTCGAGTATTCTCCCAGCCGTTTGCTGAGGAGTCTGTCGCGGTGAAATTTGGATACCAAACTATTAATTAGTTTGAATCTTTAATTAATTTTGCAACCGAACTTTGATTAGTCCAAAGGAAGGGATAAAGATCGAAATTCCCACAATGCAATGCAAATGCAAGCTAGAGAGTTATAGGTTCGGGGGTCGGTTAAACTTAGGGAAGGTGCTAGCATCCAAATTTTCTGTAGTACTCTATAGGAACCTCTTGTTTTATGTTTGTTTATTGCTATGGTTTATCTGCTTAATGGTTGAAAGACCTAGGGGGTTTATTTCTAAGTATACTCGATAAGATATCGCATCTTATGCCTACATATCCTTACGGGAGTGGAATCAGAGTATTTGTAGTTCCCCTAAAGGGTTTGAGGAGTTCTTTGACTGTGGTCAAAGTTCCTACGGGTTTAGGGTAGTTGGTTGATTGATTTTAGGAGAAAAGGATGAGTTGTCATTTTTAAGGGAGATTTAACCGCCACAAATTATAGGAAAATAGTCTTTGCATCGTCTTAAGAGAAGGGCTCAAGTACTCGGATATTGATCGACGAGTACACCTCTATCTCTCTTAAGGCAAAGTCCCTACATATTGTATTGATATGGGGTGGAGATTCTATCTCGCTTAAGATGATTAACATCTTTCTCTAATGTGTTTGAATAAGTTTGATTGAGTTGTATTGTTTGTTTCTATGTTGTAAAGGATAAAGGTCCTTCCTATGGGGTAGGATCTAACTTAGAAAGATCAACTTGAATGGGATCAAGGATCGTAAGGGAATATGATGCAAATGAGATGCACTAAACACAATTGTTGAATCATGTGTAGGTTTTTCCTTTGGACAGAATGCGATGCGATAAGAGTAAATGCGATAATGAAAATTGCTCGTAAAATAAATTGCGGAAATAGTAAAGGGCAAGTAAGTAAAGCATACACATACGCATGAAAGCGCCGAAGTGTGTGAGAGTGAATTGTGGAGTGTAAGCGTGAGCGTGCACAATTTGATTATGTTATGTTGAATTTTTAGGCGAGTTAATTGATTTTAAGCGAGAAGTTGATTTTAACTGGGTTGATTTTAAATGAGATTAAATATAAATTAAGGTCTAAGGTTGAATAAGACGTTATAATGATTTACTTATTATCTAAAACTTAGGTGAGGTGGTTTATTTTATCATGGATATTATTAAAAGTTGAATTTAAATTAATATTGGTTATGGAATAGTAAAGTGTTTTTATTATTTATCTAGAAGTTTACTAAATACTAAATTATTTTATTATTGATTAAATAAATTTAACAAAGAGGGTAATTTCTTTATAAAAGTTTATTATTAGTGAAGAAATACTTATTTTGAAAAGTTATTAAGATAAGAGAGTTAAAATTAAATTAGTGAAATATATTAATAGGAATTAATAGAATTTTTAAAAAAAAGGTTGCTTTTAGTTTTTAAAAGAGATTATGAGATTGATTTAAATTGGAATTAAATAAATGATTAAATAGGGTGAATTATTTTAGAGAATAATTAGCTAAATAATTAAAAAAGATAAAAAAACGGATTTAATTAATTAAAAGGGTATAAATTTATTTAGGAAAAAGGATTAGTTATTTGATTAATAAAAAGCAGATTGAATGTTGATTAAAAAGCTACTGGTTAATAAAAAAGATTAAATAAACAAAATAAAGACAGATTAGTGGGTGATTAACGTTTACGTGTGGGTTTAGGAGAGATTAATGGTTACGCGTGGTGTTGTGAGTATGTGGAAATCAAACTGCAACTGCAAACAAAGAAAAATGAAACGAAACGAAAAAAAGGAAAGAACCCTAGCCCCCAAATTCCCTTTTCTTCCCCAAATCGTCTTCGCCGATCTCACCCTCGCTATCCTCCTTCTCCGATCACGATCGGTTTTCTCCTACTCATCATGTTTCGAACCTGAAAACAACATCAAAAGCATCAATAATTTAAGAAGGTAGAAGAGGATAAAACGTTACCGACGGTTGGTGGTCACAGTTGTGTTAGAGATGACGGGAATGGAGCGTTTTGTTCGTCGAATCTGTGGCGCCGACGATGTTTCGTCAACTGGTGTTTGTGGTGACCGGAGGAGATTTCTCCAATTGAGGAGATAAGTTCTTTTTACTCAAAATCTCTGTTTTCGCACATAGGGTCTTTTTCAGTCGTTTTTGAATTCCTTCTCTTCGTCTTATATAAGCTTTTAAGAATCAATTGCATTGAAGATTGATTTAAAACACTTTGAAGGCTTGATTGGATTTTCTATTTCGGTACAAACCAATTCGAAAACTTTCCTTTCTCGCTCCAATCTCGTTAAATATCTGTTAAGTGAAAATCCAATCCCTGATTTAGTGTTTCAATCTGCTAAAAAACTTATCTGTCTAGGTTCAATGTTTTGGATTTAGGTTGGATATTCCAACGGTATATTCCTCAAACAATTTGCTAACTCAGGACTTGTAATTTGGCAGGGGTGGATAGCGATTATCTTGGGCCAGAGAAGCTTAACAGTCCAGAGTAATTTCCAACCTCTAACGATACGCTCTCTTGAGGGTGATTCAAGTCTGAAAATTCTCTACAGTTTTCTCACGAAGAGCTACAAGCATCAATCCAGTGGAAAACTTGTTGGCTTTAGTTGGTAATCACTTTGGTTCCAAATTCTTGATTCTTCCCTTTCGATTATAGCACAACCCGACATACTTCTCTATCCAAATGATTTTTCAGGTTACCGTTGTTGATTTCTTTATGTGACAGGGCCACTGTTGCTGAGGGTTCGATTGAAAGTAACTCATCTTGCCTAGATCATTCAAGTGGTGGTGTGAGGTTAGCTACAGCGGCTGCTTGTAGAAGCTGAAAGGGAATCCTAGGACACCTTCAGGTAAACCTTGTATCATATGACGTTCTTGTGATTTAGGAGTTGTAGGGCTCTTGTGATGCTTCTCGCCTTAACTGGTTCTCTCTCTTTTCCAGGACCCTGTCAATGGTGCGGAATCTACCGGTTTTAGCTTCGTTTCGAGAAAGGTTCTGAAGTGGTAGTGACGACTTGCGCGTCTGAACCACGAAGGAAAGAAAAAAGAGTGTTGTGGCTCATTCGTGTTTCGCAATGCTGAACTGTCTGCTAGTTTCTTTTCGCGTCCGAATTTCAATCTTCGATGTTCGGTAAGAGGCTGGTGACAGCTTCGGCTTGTCGCCCCTCCGACCACTCAAAGTTTAGCTCGATGATGAATGTAAGCTGAGGGCTGCACATTTCTCAATTATCTCTTAGGCTTCTGTTTGTTTTGTGTGGGCACCATGTGATTACGATACTCTCGTAATCGTTGCCCCAAATTGTTTACTTATCTTTAATATTGTTGCTTGATGAGGTTTGTCTTGCGCATGGTCAACATGCCTCTGGTGTGGGAACAACGAGAGATGCGGAACAATGTCGTTGGTGCAGTTCTATTGTTGGTCGCAGCTTTTGAAATGTTAATTGTAGCCTGAAGTTGCTTATTGTAAACCTGTTATTGTTTTGATACCTTAACTGATGCAGCTGATGCAGCTTGTTTAAAGTTGATACTAACAAGCTGTTGTTTTGATGTCCTTAGGACGATCACCTGATGCAGCTTGTTTAAAATTGATACATGCTGCTGTTATTGTGCTAATTTTCCTATTCTTCTTTCAGGACCCGATTATAAGTCTGAGAGATGTCGGTCTCGTGTCATTGTCGAGAAAGGTATAACGGTAATGATGACTTGATGGTCTGAACCGTGTGTGCTTGAAGTTGCAGCTGTCTGTAATTGTGTATGCTTTGCATTGTGTTGGGTCGTTGAAGTTAATTGTTTTGCTGTCCCAGAATTCAATCTTTCGGTGTTCGGTAGGGAGCTGGTGGCAGCTTCGGTTGTTGCCCTCCCGGCCGCTCGTGCTTCTGCCCGATGATGAGTTTAAGCTGAGGGCTGAATAAAACTCAATTCATCCTTTCGATTTTCTCATGGTTACTCTGGTTGTGGTCGCGGTCGGTGACCCCATCTTGTACTTTGCAGGTGGTGATCTTGTTGTTATTGAGGCTCAAGATGGCGTATGAAGCATACACCCGTCGCCGTCATAAGCCCACAAGATGCACGCTAGGATTCACAACGCTGGTGTCACGTTGTTACTCTGGCGTGAAGAATCCATCGGCTGTGATGAAGGGTCTGTGGCTGCGCTAACGTTGCCTTTACGGTGTTTCCACGTGATCGCCCCTTACGCACCGACTGTTGGAGTTCAAGCATTCTGCTAATTGTTCTGCTCAATCTTATGTAAGGGCACAGTTATATGAGTAGGTTGTAACTTAGTTGCTTTCTAATACGTTTCAAACTTCAATTCTATGATGACCATTTGTTCCATAATGAAAAAGAAATGATATGACTTGGCTACTTGAGTAACGTTGCAATGCTCCTTTTATAACCACTCGAGTAGTCCTTTATCTAGTTGTAAACTTTGGCTTCACTTACAGCTTCAGGATTTCTCTTCATGTAGTTTCTATTTTCTTACAAAACCGTGGCACCTTACCCGGTAGCATTTGTATGAATTATGACTTGTATGCCCTTGTAATTTCAAAGTTTTAATTTGCAACGTCTAGTATTTGTAAAGGCTTGTACGGTTGTGAAAACTCTGGAGTTAGTATCATATTAGCGAATATTGCTTGCTGCTGAGTAATTTTATATGTCTCATTCTAAAGATGCTATCGGACATGGGCTTTGCATCTTTTGTAGTGACTTTTGAATTAATCGTGACGACATTCAAAACCACTTCTTGAACTTTCTCTTCTCTAAACCTGACGGAATTTGCCCTTCATTACAAAAAGAAAACAAGAGCTCCTTGAATTTGTAAAATTTGAACCACTTGAATTTGAACGTCCTTTGGAAATAAAGTGTTGAATTCCAAACACAGATGAACTATCCTTAGATTTGAATTCACTCCATCTTGCACTAAACCTGTTAGAAATTTCTTAGAAAGCTATATGGACCTGCACACATTCATTAGTTGTGAATAAAGGTAAAGGGATAAACATGCGCGAAAACCAAAAGAGGTGGGATCTTAAGGTCAAAAATTAGGGTGTGACAGATGCCCCTATTTAAGTTACTTCTATCCGGAGATATGGAGATTGAAATCTCCGTCTCGAAGAGATAGGAGGGACTTAAATACAGACATTGCACGAATTTTTGGCCCTAAGAAGCCAACCGAATGCAAATGATATGCAATGATATAAAAATGCAAGATAAGACGGTCCTGTGAGGGAAAGATGTCACAGGGAGGTGAACTGGACACAACACGCGAAACAAAGGAGAAATAGACCCAACGAAGCGGGACTCCACAAGGACAGGAAACAACCAGCAATGGGGATCTCCAAACGTGTGAAAGTGTAGCACATACACCAAGAATATGGTGTTTCTAATACGTGAGAAATTTGGTAATCAAATGATGGATTTATTACCATAATGTAGTGGTCGGTAATAGTCCAAATGAATTTCTTGATTGGGACACAATTCAGTTTTGTTTCGTATTCTTTTTTCTTCCTTTTTTTTATATTATTATTTTTTGAAATCTAACCGGAAATAGTAATATGTAAAACTTCCCCGAGCGTCCTGGTATGGGAACCATGAGCTGGTCTCAGTCTCTGATGTAGAACCTCCCCGAGCGTCCTGGTATGGGAACCATGAGCTGGTCTCAGTCTCTGATGTAGAACCTCCCCGAGCGTCCTGGTATGGGAACCATGAGCTGTTCTCAGTCTCTGATGTAGAACCTCCCCGAGTGTCGTGGTATGGGAACCATGAGCTGGTCTCAGTCTCTGCCCAAAATGATGAAAACTCGTGTGAGCATCTTCACAGGGGTTGCAAATTTTGTAGTTCTTAGAATCATTGTAGTTGTAGATGTTGTTGTAGATATTGTTATAGATGTTGTTGTAGATTGGAAAACTTCATCGGGGATCTTCAGAAGAGATGTAAGCCGGTTGATTTGTGAAACATGTCTTCTCAAATAAAGAGAGACTGACTGCAATGAATTTCCTTGACTTCTCTGGGAAGATGTCACTTGATGGAAATAATCTTGTGTAGCGAACTCACTGGGGAAAATATTCCTAGGGAGTACCTTTATTGTAGCTGTAGAAGTATATATCATTGTAGATTCTCAACTAAAGGGAAATGTTTGTAATGGGAATTCTCAAATAAAGAGAAGTGTCTTGTAATGTCTTTGGCGGACTTCTTTGATGGATTTGCGAAGCGATGCCATTCGACGAGTTGATAATGTTGAAGAACCCGCTGAGGGTGAATGAACTGTCTTGTAGAGATTTTCGTTTATCGTTTTGAATAAGATCTTGGTCAAAATGAGTTGCTCAAATAAAGAGATTGTATATAGTCCTAATGTAGATGGTTGAGAAAACCTGTGATATTGTTGGAGAAATATCTGTCTTCATGAAGATTCTTCGAAAATATTATTCCTGGGGAATAGAGTGCAAAATAAATGCACACCTGATCCATGTTCAAACATTGGAGATTATCCATACTGTGGTTGCCAAGGACCAAAATTCAATTCGGGAAGTAGCCGAAGAAAAAACTATCAAGTAAGACTCGACCATTGAGGTATGAACTCAAATGGAACATACTGGAATAACCGTCTTCCACGAGGATCGAACTTCATGGGGAAAGTATAAATATTGTGCTTTTTCTGCTTAGGGCTGACAACTCTACTTGAAAGGAGAAGACACACCCAAATGCCTGGGGATAACCACAGCCAAAGCGATAGAATAAAGCAAACACAAAAAGATGCAACAAGATGCGCATGCCATGCTATCTATATATATGCTATGCGTATGCTGACAAAACAAACGAACAAAGGCAAACGGAAATAAAAAGAACATCTCGAAGCAAACATCCAACCAATATTCGAAGATAGAAGCACCACTGGGGATAGACGGGGAACCAAGTATGGGATCACAATCTTGCTTCAGGCTTTAAAACTTCTCTTGGGGAATACAGATTAATCCACTTGGGGATGTATCATCTTGATAAGTCTGAAAGGTTGTCCTGTTGAAGATAAGGAAAAGGATCTTCATGGATAAAATAAATATCCACTTCCCTGGAGAGATTCCTGTTGGAGTTGTAGATGGAAATACCCAAACTGAAGTTTTACAAGGGATAAAATAAATATCCTCTTCAAATGAGAAACCTGTGTCATCTTAGCTATTGAACACGTCAGAGTTGAGCTTTAGATGGGGATGAAATAAACATCTGCTTCGCTGGAGAAGACCAGTGTTGATGTCTTCAAATCAGTCCTCAAATGCCCCAAGTCATATGGTTTACGAGAATCAAGAGTTTTCAAAGAGGATTTTACAGAAAACATGGCGTCCCACTATTTCCAAACTCTTAGAGAGATTCGCCGAATCTCGACGTAACTGGCCCTGATTGACGGTATATTTGAGTCTTCAAAAATGGTTCTTCAGAAAGTCACATTTGCCTTAGAACAGACCGCTGGGAAACAAACTTGCCCTAGGTCAGCAGAGTCTTCGAGTTCCAATAGAATAAACTTATCATTAATGCTTATGTGTAATCTTTCTAAGATATCAAACAAGGTTAGCAAGTCAGAAATGTTAATTCTGAATTTACTAATGCAACATATGTTTGTCTTGAGGTTTTGAAAAGAGATATCACCATAACTAGTGACCGAAATCATTATTTAAAAAGCCGACATCAAATTTAAGCATAGCTCATAGGAGTCAGGAAACGATATCTCATCGAGTATGCTTTCGAACTAAACCTTACTTCCATTAGGACTTTGAGGGTTGTATCTGGGTTTAGTTTCTGATTTGTAAAACAATGGAATGAAAGGTTAAGGTATATTTGTGCCCACCCAAATTTTGAAAGGTGTTTTTTTTTGATACCCTGCCCCAGGTTATAATGAGGGTTTGGTTTGGGAAAAGAAACAAAATCTTCATCTAGGTTCAAGGAAGTTTAAATATTTCTGGTGTTTTTAGGAAGTTGAAACAATACCTTACATCATTAATAGGGTTGTTATCCAGAAGCATACAACAAGAGATCCTGCGTTTTACTTCATCATCCTTCTTCCAATTATTCACCAAAGTGAAAATAAAATTGGATAAAGTCGGCATTATAAATTATGAAAAACATTTTGCGAGTGAAAACAAATGGATTTCTTCAAGACAAACATTCTAATGCATTAATTATTCAAAATAACAAGTTCTTATATGCCAAACATGCTTTTAATCAAAGAAACGAAAAACACAAGAAACAAGAAAAGTGAAAATCCAAACAAATCCCTTTCTTGGGTTTTATTACGCCTTGGAATGGAGAGGCTCGTTGAATTGTCTGATATACTTTCTGACGCTATATTGATATGAGTTTTTTCAAATAACCTTAGATCATGTTCTCGGAGGGTGAACCATGTTGAGGTTAGGATTGGAACCTCTGAGGGATAAGATTCCTTCCTTAACCAACCTTTGAACGTCAGCCTTCAAACCGTAACAACTCTCAATATCATTCCCCAGAGCACCTTGATGGTATGGGAAAAATTTGTCAGTTTTGTACCAGTACGGAATTTTCTCAGGTACCTTAGGTGGAGCTCTTGTCTGGATATGTCCTTTCTGGATTAATGCTGGAAAAAGGTCAGCATACTACATAGGGATAGGGTCAAATTGACGAATTCCTTTTCTCGGAACATCCAAAGATATCTTATGATTACAAAACCGTTTCCGAAACCGTCGATTCTATGGTTGATCTGGAGAGGCCAACTTCCGCTTGGGAGGTGGTTGCTGTTCGCGCTGAGCAGGCGTTGCATACTGATGTTGAGGACGAGGTATCGAAGCTATGAACTCTCTAGAAGATCCATTGTCATCCTTATTATCCGGAGCTATACCCAAATTGTAATTGTATTGCTTCACAAAAGCAACAGCTAAGTCTTCCCAATAAGAAATGAACTCTCTAGAATGTGGTTACTTTGCAGCTTCGTGTACCATACTAAGGATGCCCCACATAAGCTTTCTTGAAAGCAATGAATCATTAATTTGTCGTTGTCAATATAAGCAGACATCTTTCGACAAAACATCGTCAGATGGTATTTTGGACAACTGACGCCCTTGTAAACTTCAAAGACAGGCATCTTGAACTTTGGAGGGATAATTACGCCTGGAACTAAACATAAGTCGTGAGCATCAAGACCAGATGCATTAGCTCCTTTCATCATCTTCACTTGTTCTTGGAGATCACGAAGTTCTTTCTCCATTGCCATAAATCTAGGGTCGTCCATTTCCCTCTCAAGATGAGTATTCTGAGGGTCAACAAATAGGTTGTCTTGCACAGGCCGAGGTTGCACAGGAACATACATTTGTTGAGCAAAGTCGTCGGAAGAACTGTCAAATGTCGGATTGGTCCTTACTTTGAAGCCAGTCATGCGATCCATATCTTTGTTCTCCTTACTATCCTTCAATAGTACTTTAAGCTTGGTCAAATGGTCGAGATGTCGACTGGCGAGACAAAGATAGAAAGACGGATGAAGGCGCAACGAAGAAGAGACACATGCACATGCTAAAATGCTAGATGCTATGCAGAATGCAGGATGAAACTTCAAGAAACTCAAATTGTTTTTCGGTATTATAACGTTGGATAAAAACTTATTATTATTTTAATATTAGAGAGGCATTACAAAGCAAAGTACTCTTTTAAGAGTTTATTACATTGAACCAAAAGAAAAAGAGAAACTCAGAGATCTAATCCCTATGCTCCTTCCGTGCGCGAAGTTCTTCTTCTAACTGGTTGACGCGTTCTTGCAATTCGGCCTTCTCACTGATGAGTCGATCTACACATTATTTCCAGGCCACAGTATCTGGGGGAAGATCTTCATTGGTGACAGCTCTTGAAGAGGTGTGAGAGGAAAATAAATCCTCTTGTGCCTTTTTCTTCTTTGCGAATTCTATCTCTGGCAGCTTCTGGGACTTCTCTTTCTCTACCTTGAGGGTGAAATACTTGTTCTTCCAAGCGGCCTTCAGTTTTCGAGCCTCATCCAGGGAAGCCTTCAACTGATCTACTTTACTCACATCAAACCAAATAGGATCATGGAAAGCTAATACCATAGGTTCATGAAAAGGGAACGACATTTTGAGGTCGAGAGCTCTTTCTCGCACCCAATGTAGATATTCTTCAGAGACAGCACAATTGGGGTATCCTAAAGCAGTCGTCCCTTCCTTATTGACGTATCTCCATGCATAAATTATGACGGTCTTCAAGTCTGGATCTTCTCCTTCCTTGAGAAAGATCCCTTCCAACAGAGCTTTGTCAGGTACTTCGATCATAGGATGCCCAAATTGTCTGCGGGCTAAGGCGGGATTATAACTTATGCATCCTTCTCTCCCAATGAGCGGTATGTTAATAAATCCTCTGATGCTAGGAATCATACATATACCTCCATAAGTAGGGTCATACCACACAATGTCAGAGTGAGTAAGGGCCATAACTATCTCGGGCCAATGGGGTGATTCTACCTCGTCCCAAATAGACGGATGCCGAGTTAGGCGAGCGATGAACCATGAATACAGCAGAGCGGTACAACAAACAATATGTCCTCCTCCTTCAGCATTCTTCGAGTGGATTGAATAACATGTGTCAGCTAACAAGGTAGGGACTAGGTTCTTGAGTATGAATAGTTTAGTCGCATCCATATCAACAAAATCATCAATCTTTGGGAACCAGAAAATCCCATAGACCAACAAAGCAAAGGTAGCTTCCAAGATAAGGACCTCCTTTCTTTTAGCATGGTAACGGACTTTTTCGATCAAGAAATCATATGGAAATCCAAAGGCTCCTTCCTTGGTGGTTAAGTGTGCTTGCACATCTGTTAGGCTGAGATGAGTAGCATTGGAAATTTCTTGGTGATTGGGTATCTCTTCCTGGCTGGTGAATATTGGTCAGGCCATCACAGGCATCCTCAAGAAATCAGAATACTCTTCCAGAGACGGCATCAACTGGTAATCCGGAAAAGTGAAACAATGGTACAACGGGTCATAAAACTGAACAAGGGTCTCCAACAGCCCTCCTTTTATCTTGAGTTCGAGGAAATGGAAGACTTCTCCATATTCTGTTGCAAAAGCATGACGGTTCTCGATGAGATCTGCTAGCTCTCTTAAGCTTTCAATGTTGGGACTCTGAAAAGTGTACTCCAATGCTTCTCTCTTAAAATCCATTGTTACAATACCTGTAAAATAAAATTGAGTTTCTTGAAGTGAATAAAGAAATAATGCAATGCGAGATGAATAGGACTTCATGGGATCCCCACTATTTATAAACATTGCGGTAAAAGAAAATGTTTTTTTATTAATTTTGAAATGGAATACAAATAATTGCTTTTAAAAGTCCCAAATAAATAGCTAAATAAAAGCTAATGAAAGCCCTAAAGAAGTTTTGAATTCCGCTGCATGAGCTCTTCTTCCAACTAGGTCTTCTCACGGATAAGGTTGTCCACAATAAGATTCCAAATAGTACATTGCGGGTCGGAGAAAAAATAAATCCTCCATGACTCTCCTCTTCTTGCAAGGAAGTAAGTCTTCATCCTTCAACTGTAGCTGCTTCTGAAGTTCATCCTTCTGTTTCTGAAGTTCATCCACTTCTGCAACCATTACTTGATACTTGTTCTTCCATGACTCTAACTCACGTTGCGACTTCCTCAAAACAACCTCTAATTTCTCAGCTTCATACATAAAGACATAAGTGGGCTCCCTTCTCGGAGGTATAGGATCTTGACGAGAATATGGAATCTTCAACTTGATTGCTCTCTCTCTGACCCACTGAAGGTAGGGCTCCAAGGACACACAATTAAGTTTCCTAAGGTTTCTCTTGCCTTTCTTGTGCAAATGATCCCATGCAGCCAAAATCTTGTCTCGGAGTTCCTTGTCATTCCTAAAGAAAATGCTCTCCACTTGAACACTCTTAGGCGGTTCCTTCAACGGAAATCCCAACTGTCGACGAGCTAAGACTGGATTGTAACTGATCCCTCCATTAAAACTGAGTAACGACACATTAGCAAAGTCACCACAACCATCAATAATTAAAGTTCCATCATACGCTCGGTTGTACCAAACGATGTCTGAGTGAGTCAAAACCATAACTCTCGGAGACCAAAGCCCTCTATCGAGATTCAAAAAAGAAGTAGACCTCGGCAAGTGCGAAATAAACCACTTATAGAGTAAGGGCACACAACAGGTGATCATCCCTCCACCGTAGAAGTTTCGGAGATGCACAGAATGATAAGCATTACTCAATAGAGTTGGTACTGGATTGTTCTTCAAAAAGATCTTAATTGCATTGAGGTCGACGAACCCTTCAAAACTTGGGAACAAAAACACTCCATAAATAAGTAAGGCAAAGATCGCCTCGAACGAAGTCTTGTTTGTATAATCGGCATAAAACATAGCTTTACTGATCAAGAACTTCGTAGTCGAACCAAAAATACCACTTTTACTAATCAAACTTCCCTTGACGTCGGATACCTTTAGATAAAGGGCCTTTAGCAATATCTCTTTCATCGGGGTCCTTCTCCAAGAAAGGGAAGGGGGATTCTTCTAAGATAGGTAGCCCAACCAAAAAGGAGTACTCTTCCAATGTAGGCAATGGCTAAAAGTCTGAGAACGTAAAACAGTGCTAAAGCGGATCATAAAACTGCAATAAAGTGGAAAGAAGTCCTTCATCTACTTGGCGACTCAATAAAGATATCAGCTTCCCATACTTGCTATTGAACTTCCCTTGGTCTTCAACCAAGGTTACCAACTTCTTTAGGTCATCCAATTTAGGAATTTTAAAAGTGTATTTCAACGTGTGCCTTCTATTGGGATCCTTAGCGACCTACAATGTTCATAAACAAAAGGGAATCCCATGAAATTCAATGCAAAATGATGCTATATGAATGCAACAAACATAAGTAAGCACATAAGGACACATATGTAAACAAACAAAAAAAGATCCTAGGTTTGCAACGAGCATGGATCCAAAGGGTATACCCATTCCCAAAGGATACGGACTAAAGATTGATTGTACCTGCAGAACAAGGTTCTAATAAGGTTCCCAAAGTCCTTAGCCCATCTTTCGGATATTATCAACTTCCCAATTATTCGGTGATTAATAATATTCTCAAGAGAACTTCTTTTGAGTGTAGCGTCGCGTAGCACTATTTCGGGTGTACTCCCTCATAGTCCCGCACTACGTCCTAATAAAGGCCAAAGTGGGGTTAAGGTAACTACGGTCCTCAATATCATAGGCTCCAACATCGAATATAGTGCATGTTTTCACGATTAAGAACTCGTTCAACAATACAACTTTCGAGAGGGCCTCAATTTAGCGTGATTTTCAAGTTAGCTTGGTCGGAATTCCACCCCCTATAAGCCTCTTTGAACATATCACTATCCTATCTTAAGTTCACTCAAGTTCGGGTGTAGGACTTTATCTCACCATTCAAGAGTATCAACCCAAAGGCAATAAACAAGCAAGTAAACAATTATACAAATAACAAATATAAAGCGATAAACAAGTAAAAACAAGATAGGGAAACCCACTGAGGTCTCCCCAGTGAAGTTGCCATTTCTTTCGCGGTGAAATTTGGATACCAAACTATTAATTAGTTTGAGTCTTCCCAATAAGAAATGAACTCTCTAGAATGTGGTTACTTTGCAGCTTCGTGTACCGACTGTTGGAGTTCAAGCATTCTGCTAATTGTTCTGCTCAATCTTATGTAGGGGCACAGTTATATGAGTAGGTTGTAACTTAGTTGATTTCCAATACGTTTCAAACTTCAATTGTATGATGACCATTTGTTCCATAATGAAAAAGAAATGATATGACTTGGCTACTTGAGTAACGTTGCAATGCTCCTTTTATAACCACTCGAGTAGTGCTTTATCTAGTTGTAAACTTTGGCTTCACTTACAGCTTCAGGATTTCTCTTCATGTAGTTTCTATTTTCTTACAAAACCGTGGCACCTTACCCGGTAGCATTTGTATGAATTATGACTTGTATGCCCTTGTAATTTCAAAGTTTTAATTTGCAACGTCTAGTATTTGTAAAGGCTTGTACGGTTGTGAAAACTCTGGAGTTAGTATCATATTAGCGAATATTGCTTGCTGCTGAGTAATTTTATATGTTTCATTCTAAAGATGCTATCGGACATGGGCTTTGCATCTTTTGTAGTGAATTTTGAATTAATCGTGACGACATTCAAAACCACTTCTTGAACTTGCTCTTCTCTAAACCTGACGGAACTTGCCCTTCATTACAAAAAGAAAACAAGAGCTCCTTGAATTTGTAAAATTTGAACCACTTGAATTTGAACGTCCTTTGGAAATAAAGTGTTGAATTCCAAACACAGATGAACTATCCTTAGATTTGAATTCACTCCATCTTGCACTAAACCTGTCAGAGATGTCTTAGAAAGCTATATGGACCTGCACACATTCATTAGTTGCGAATAAAGGTAAAGGGATAAACATGCGCGAAAACCAAAAGAGGTGGGATCTTAAGGTCAAAAATTAGGGTGTGACAGAGTCCTCTCTACCTTTTGAAGAAGGAACAAAAACATATTTCTCATAACCTTTTGTTCATGAGTCCTCTATACCTTTTGTAGAAGGAACAAAACCATTTTTCTTCTAACCTTTTATTCATGAGTCCTCTCTACATTTTGTAGAAGGAACAAAACCATCTTTCTCCTAACCTTTTGTTTAGGAGTCCTCATTGCCTTTTGTAAGAGGAAATCAATTCGATCCAGTTTTCTCCCAGCCTTTTGTTGAGGGGTCCTCTCTACCTTTTATAGAAGGAATTGCGATCCAATTTTCTCCTAACCTTTTGTTCAGGAGTCCTCTCAGCCTTTCGTAAAAGGAGTTTCAAATTATAATCATACCACTGTTGTACAAAAATTTCTTCTCTTGGAATTCTACAAGGGTGTCTCCCCTTCCAAGACTTGCAAAGCACTCATTCTCATGCCATCCATTTGCATCTAAATCATATCGCTACATCCATCTCCTTTCTACACAGCCAAAATTCTGGATATTCTAGTATTTAATCCCCTTTTACCTTGAATGTATGAAGAGTTGTTGATATTCATACCTTAAGGTCCAAGAAAATTAAATAGGGGTAGCTGTTTTACCCCAAATTTTGACCTGGCACTTTTATCTTGCATTAATTCTCGCTTAACATCATCTGTATAATATAACATGCATTTCATCAGGCTCTTAAGACATGGGATTAGAGAATTTATGTTGATTCTGGATTTCCATCATTCAGAGGTGTTTTCTTTCGGCTATGGTACTCAAGTTTAAAGCGAAGTGTTTGTTTTTCATCATCATGGATATCTTTTTATCAGAGGTTTGTCAAATCACAATGCCAGCTTCTTTGAGTTTCTTCAAGGGTATCAGTTGTTTAAGGTTTCATTAGTGGCATAACTGGGAAGACGTCTAATTCGGGTTTTTGGTTCTCATCAATTTCCTAAATCATTGTTTCATCAATATCCGCCCAAGGTAGGAAGATTATGATTTCTCACCTCTTTATGTTTAAGCTAGTCAATTATTGTTCAATTGAGGTTCACTTGAGGCTAGAAGTCTAGATGTGTGTGAAGCATTGTGCAGTTCAATTGGTTGTGACTTCATCTCCTTTAAGGAAGAGGAGAATGTTTCATTCGCAAGTTGGATCTTGGCATGGATCGGTACTTTATGTCTGAAGATCAGTAGATTAGGGTTTTTGGTGCCAATTTAAGTTCATCTGGTTGATTTAGTTTGCAGAGCATTCAAGATTCAAGGACTTAGGTGTGAAGGTTTCATGGATGTGTTGTTGAAGAATATCAATGGAGGGGAAATTCACATTTCTAAACCATTTTCTACTCCAGTTACCCATTTCAGTTATCCATTCATCCGTATCCATGTTCATAACCATTTTAATCCATTTTCCGTTTTCAATTTACCGTTTTAATCATTGATTTCATTTCCAATTTAAATCCATTCATTAACCAAATCCTCTTTTTCTATTCCAATTTCAATTTATCCCAATTCATTTTATTTTCCATTTCATTTTTCATTACTATTAATTTCTAAATCAAAATCCATCAAGCCCATTTTCAATCCACTTTTAGGTCCATATCCAAATTTAAGACCATTATCCATATTCATTTTCAATTATCCAATTACCCAATATCCATTTTCAATCTAATTCTTAAATTTCCATACATGCCATCAAATCAAATAACCAAATCATGTCCAAAACCACATTGATCCAAATCCATTTTAATTTCAAATTCTAAACCCGTTACATGAATAAAAGGCATTGCAAAAAAAAGAAGAATTCTACAAAAAAGCCATTAAAGTCCATTACACAACTTGAGCCAAACAACTGCACTTGACAAAACTTTCTACTCTGCTACAGCAACAAAACCTACGCCAATACACTCCAAACTCGTTCCAACTACTTGGAAAAACCTCTAGTGAGCCATAACTTCAAAATTTCAATAACGAGCCTCAACCTGCAAGCCATTACTACCTCCAAGCCACCTTCAATAGGTAGCAAACAAACCTGCAAATTCATACAAAACAAGAACACTCTGCAACAATTCAAAACGAAAGCCACGAGCAACAAAACCTCTACATGCATCAAAAATAACCAGCGCACAACGCACAACAAATTTGGCAACAGAACACACTTGAAATTATGCGTAAAAAAATTCACAAACCAAAATAAGCAGCACACCACATGCGTCATGTAACAATTGGTGCAAACCATTCGTACAACACGATTTCTTTACATCCCAAAACGTCCTGAAAAAATATCAAATTCTAGCTCACAACTTTTCCACTCGATTCCCTCAAATACCCTCATATTCTCTCTATAAATAACAACCCGTTCTCACCCTCATTCTCAAGTTCGGCTGAACCAAATCCACCCTATCGAATTCTTTCCTCAACCCTCTTCAAATCGAAACCCAAGATTTTCATCTCTTTTGAACCCAACCTTCCTTCAACACCATTCACAAACACTCAACCAATCAACCCCAAACCAAAATCGAACCAGAAAAGGGGAAGAAGAAAGAAATTGAAACCAAACACCCAAAACCATTCTAAAAGCACAACCGTCAACAACCACAGAATAAAATCAGAGAAATAGAAGGGAAGAGAGAGTTTGAGCGAAACAAAAACGGAACCAAACTCGAACCTGAAATCATATGCAGAGTAGATCGAGAAGACAATCAAGAAAGTGAAGAATAGATCGGAAGGGAGTGAGATTGAGAAAACTGTGAAGAACGAGTGAGAAAGAAACTGAGTCGCGATAAGGTTGGAATCCATTGTTATGCAGTCGTTGTTTTTCTTCACCATGATTGTTAACTCGCTTCCAACTCTGCGTCTTTTCGCTTATGTCGTTCGTTTTTCGCATAGCAATAGTTGGCGACTCTGCTGAGGACTTTTCTGTTAGCAAGCCAAACCTAGTTCTGTTTGTCACATGTATGGATTGTTTGCTTTTATTTTTCTTTATTACTTTATTATTTGGTGTTCTTCTTATTTGTTGGGTTTATTGGGGATGGGTTGTGAGGAGAATGGCTTTCTACCCGAGCTTTTCAAGTATACACTAATCTAGGAGGTGGTTGCTTATTGACTTGCGAGACTTAGGACTCGTTGAGTTGGTTTAACTTCCATCGATCAGATGAGGCCCTTTTAGGAATAATGATGTCTTACGAGCAATCATAACAATGTTATTGTTTCCGACCTAGGAGTCTGTGATTCTAAGGATCTTTAGAACCCTATTCCATAGGTTACCAAGACATAACTCCGTGCCCATCCTTTTGAAGGGATCACCATCTTATGAATCGTAATTATGATGGGAAACTTTTGAGGGTATGATGCAAGGGACCTTGTTTTAAAACCCTTGGAATGCCCTGTTATAAACCAATAGACTACCTACCTGAGGAGAGAGATACATGTTATGTGAATCCTTATCTTAGTGACCTTTGATTCGTGTGTTACAAGCTTGTTCCAAGTATACATTCATAACATTGCATTTTCATAAGCATCTGTGTGTCATTTTGCATATCATTCTCTTACCAAAATACAAAGAGCTCACCCGTCCTCTGTCTATAACTCGCTGTTGATTTCCTAACACTCATATTAAATCTGTGGTAGCTGCAAAGCATTTGAAGCAAAAGGAACATATACGACTTGAAAGGCCAGTTAGACAAATCAAGTTGAAAGCTGTGGTAGCTATGTCAGAGAATAACCCTCGACATGTTGTGATGGAGACTGTTGACTCCCCACTCGATTTTACTATAACAACTAATCCCTTGTACGGTCTTCTTCCTGATGATGATCCTCCACAAGTTAACATTCCTACTCATTCCCAGATGATGCCATTGACTGATCCCATATAAGAAATCCTTCATGCCATTGTGGAGAAACTTCAAGATATGAAAGTGCATGATACGTCTGGACTCGATGATGTTGATATGTGCCTAGTGCCAAACTTGGTAATTCCTCCAAAATTCAGGGTATCCAAATTCGAGAAGCACATATGCCTTAGTTTCCCAAAGTGTCATTTATTGATGTTCTGTCAGAAAATGACCTCATATACCCACAACGATAAGTTGATGATTAATTGTTTTCAAGACAGTTTAGGTGCGGCATCTTCGAGTTGGTACATGGATTTAGAAAGAAGTTGTATCTAATCATGAAAGGACTTAGCCAATGCTTTTTTAAACCACTACAGTACAATTTGGACGTGCCTCTAAGTTGCACGCAGTTGCAAAGCCAATCCCAGAAAAGTAGTGATTCCTTCAAGGAGTATGCACAATGGTGGAGAAATTGGAAGCTAGGGTGCAACCGCCACTCTTGGACAGAGAATTGATTGACATGTTCACGAAAATTATGCATGGCTCTTATCTTGAAAGAATGGCAGGCTATTTATTTTTAAGCTTCTCTGATCTTGTGATAGTAGGAGAACACGTCGAAGTTGTTGAGACCCAGTTCCGAGCTCTCTCAATTTCTAGTGACAATACCAAGAAGAATGGGGCATCCATTTCCTCTTTAAAAGATGTACAACGCATGGTAGAGAATGGTTCTACTAATGGATGGGGGCAAGTTTTGAGTTTGCCAAAAAAAAAAATTTCAAGAAGGTTTTGGTTTTTCTTTCGGTTCTACAAAGGTTTCTGAAGAGGGCATGGTTATTCGTCCTATCCAAGAGATTTTCTGTAGAGGAGGGTTCATCAATCCTACTCCACCTAAAGTGGATGCTATTATCGAAGATGATTCTGAAGAGGATTTCCAAGACTTCATAGTGTATGGAGCGGTCTTCCAGAATTGGAGCGCCGTTGATGTCCCATTTGTTGTTCACTAATCTAAGTAATATTTCTTGTTTGTTGTTTTAAAATCCTTTTGCTCTACCCAAGGCAAACGAGTAGTTGTGTGGGATTTATTTAAATAGTTTCATTTTGCTCTGCCCAAGGCAAAAGTGTATTTATGTTAGGGCTCTGTTTCAAGAATTTGCAATCATTAATAAAAATGTTATTTTATGTTCCATATCATTGTTTTTACTTTTTTCTTTTTTCGGAAAATGGTAATCTAAAAAACCCAAAAGAAGATAAAAAGGAAACCATTCACCCTCACAAGGAGTCAATGGAAGTGATTAACTTGGGTTCAGAAGAAGATAAAAAGGAAGTGAAGTTGGGGAACTCCTTGTTCCAAGTGTTAAAGAGAGAATGATAGAACTGCCCAGAGAGTACGTGGATGTGTTTGCTTGGTCTTACCAAGACATGCCAGGGTTAGATATAGACATTGTGGAGCATAGATTATCATTGAAGCCAGAGTGCCCGCTGATAAAAAAGAAGTTGAGAAGGACTCGTCCATACATGGCTCTCAAGATCAAGGAAGAAGTGTAAAAGCATATTGAAGCTAACAGGATTATACCTGAGTGAATCACACACTCAAAGATACAACAGAGTCGCCACTAAACTTTATTTAGTCCCAAAGGATATGGAAAAGATTGATAAAACCCAAGGGAAAAGAAACAAAAAAGGGGGTCGGTTATGCGAAAGGAAGGTATTAGTACCTTAAGCATCCGTCATACCCAACAGGAACTATTTCGCTTACTTCTATGCTTGGATGGGTTATCTATCTAAAGTCTTCTATCTAAAAAGAAAGGAGAGAGAGGAAAGGAAAAGGAAAAGAACATGCTCACAAAGAATTGGGGCCCTCGTACCTACGTACCCTCATAGTGCAATGAGGAAGTCAGAGCTCCGTAGTTCATGGAACCATAGGCAAAAAAAAGATCTGGACGGACTAGAGAGTTAGAAGAAGAAGACAGAGGAAGGTGGCTCACTAATATTTTTCAATCTTGTGCCTACGTACCCTCATAGAGGAATTAGGAAATCAGAGCCTACGTAGTTCGAGGAACTAACGCTAAGAAAGAAAACAGAGACGACGTCGATGCCAAAAGCGAAAGCGATAGAAAGACTCTACTGGGGAACATAGAAGAGTAGTGTCGACAAAAAAGCAAGGCGAACTCAACTGGGGAGCGCAAAAGCAAGGCAAAGACTCTGCTGGAGAAGAAAGCAAAAAATTTCTGGGGACTACAGAGAAAAAGATGTCTCCACTTGAGAGAAAACAAAAGAGTGGCGATGGAGTCGGGGAAAAGAGACAAGAATCGAGATGAAAGGTAAGCTCCACAGAGAACTTGATGCGTTAATTGGCAGGTGGTGATTAACCAAAGAAAAACAAGAGAAAGATTTTGTCGAGAAAGCCAAAAGGTTGGTGTCGACAGACGGACTGCAAGGAACTAAAAGAAAGAGAGTATTGAACTAAAGGAAGGTGTTAACTCCGAGGGGATTGCGGTATAATCACTGATAAATAGTGGTTAAATAAGAAAAAAGAGAAAGGAAGTGGTTTTAACCGGTAAGCAGTGATCAACCAAGAAAACTGGTGAGGAACCAACAAATGTTGTGACCCAAAGAACGATACACTGACTGAATAAATAGCACTCGGTCGAAGGAAAAGGTATTCGAACCGAACAAAGGTTCCTAACCCGAAGATGGCGGTATTTGAACCAAAGAAAGGTTGCTAACTGCAAGGGATTCAGTATCTAACAGACAAATTATGATTGACCGAAAAGAATGAGTGATTAACCAAGAGAACATGATTAACTCAAAAGGAACTCAGTATGTTAACAGGCGGATTGTGATCAAATGAGGAAAAGGATGATTAACCAAGAGAAGTTGATTAACCCTAAGAAAACTGGTTTTAATGGACGAACTGTGATCAACCAAAGAACTGGTGATTAACCGAAAACGATGATTAATCCAATGAAAACTCAGTGTTAACAAACAGACTATGGTTAACTAAGGAAAAGAAATGGCGTTTAACTGACAAACAATGATTAACCAAACAGGAAGGAAAGAGAACCAAGAGAAAGTTGCAAATTCTAGTGGGGATTAGGTTTAAACAGAAAGACTGTGTTAAATCGAAGAGAAAAAGGTTAACTTCGCTAGGGAAGAAGAGAATTAGGTTTTAACCGAAGGACGGCTGATCAACCAAACAAGGGTTTGGACTAATATTCTCAGGGGAAACCGGGGATGGTGAAGGCCATGAGAGAAAATAGTGTTGAATCCAGAGGAGGAATTTAAGCCAAGAGACAAAAGTTGGGATGCAAGCGATCGAGGATCGACTCAGATGGAGAAACGAGGAAACCACAGTAAGGAGATAGAGGTGACTATTCCAAGCACATGGTCATTCATCCCCTACCCAGAATAGGCAAAATGAGTGTAGGAATTATCCACTCTCATTCCTTCTCTAAAACCAAAGTGCGATGCAAGAAACGAAACAGACAGCCCAACGACGCAAAATTTGTACAGTGCTCTAATGCGTTGCAAATCTTCAACTCTGCGGGGGAAAAAGAAAGGAAAAATCTCAAGAAGATCCAAAGGAGGAGAAAAAGGAATGATCGACTAATCGAAACTAAGTTTCGATTCATTAATCAAAGGAATGAAAAATCGTTAAAGCAAAAAATGAAAGTGTTAATTATACAAGATTAAGATTGTTCCCAAGGGGAAAAATCCTAATGCAATCGTGAATGGGAGTGTAAAACAATACCAAAGTCATTTAGTATGCATCACAAACCAAGTAATCATGTGATCAAAGATTAGGCAAAAATGAACATGATCTTACAATGCCAAAAATGGAAACAAATGCGAAATCCATAAAATTGGGCATTGAAAAATGCACAAGCATTCTTCAAACAGATGTTAAAATATCCATAAACATCAAACATATCAATCGATGGAAGTTGAAAGAGGAAAAAATGCCAAACATACATGAAAAATGCACCAAAATGACATTTTAGAGCAATGTTAATCGATTAACACTTTTCATGTGCAAAAGTGTTAATCGATTAACCCTTTTAAAACAGGAAGATTTTGCTGAAAAATACATGGTTAATCGATTAACACTTTGCTAGGGGAAAAGTGTTAATCGATTAACACTGGAACAGAGCCTAAAATTTGATTTTTCAAAAGCACTTTTTCCCAATTTTGATTTGTGCAATCCTTCACATGTTAGGGAAAACAATCATGCAAAAAAATAAAGTCCAAAAATAGTAAATAATCACTTATGGAATCAATTAGCACATCAAGAATGAAGATCAAATCATGGCATAATCAATTTGCAAACGAGAAAAACGTCGAAACTACATCGCAAACGATACGGTAATGATCAAAACAGTGAAAAGAGTGAGAGTTAACCAACCTACAAGGCTAAGATTTGTCTTGGATGTTGTTGTAAAGGGAATGTGATGAAGCTACTCAAAGATATTCATAGAAAATAGAATTCACAATCGAACCATAGTAAAACCGAGCAAATTCCGACGAAAACTCCAAAATTTAAATTACACCGAATAAGCTTGAAGTAATCACTTGAGATGGATCCAAATGCAGTATAACTCCAGAGAAGCAATAAGAATTTTCAAGATGATGATGGCTAAGCTCAAGAGAAAGCACTTCCAATGAAGAAGTTGCTACTCTTTAATGGAGGTTTTGAGCTCTATTGAGGTCTTGGATAAAAGCGAAGAAGATTATGAGTAGAAGTTGCAGAAAATACTGAGAGAATGTGAGAGAATTAAGAGTGATCAAGTGTGAAAATTTGGGAGAATGATTGGGCTATCTTATGAAATGGTGATGATTTGCTTATATAGAGTTTTTCTTCGAAGTGAGCTTTGGATGTAGCCTTAGAATTAGCCTTGGAGTTAGTTAGCCTCAACTCACTGAGTTGGAGGTTAACTCAGTTAGTTAGGTAGTTGACTCGGTAACCATCCCAATGCAAACTTGAATCTAAGGGCTCACATGCTTGGAAATGAAGCAACATGGTGGTCTCAATCCAAATTAATGTATTAGAGCAAATACCTTGAAGTGTCTAGAAATGCCTTGAAGTGTCTACAACTATCTAGAATGTTCCACACAATGCTAGAACCATGTAGACCCCAAATATGAGAAGTGGAAGTTGTTGTCCTCAAAATGCAGCAGATTCTACAAATTTTGCAAGGGTTAATTAATTAACCCATTTGCACTAGCAAAAAGTTAATCGATTAATCAGACTAAAACTTGCCCAATTTTGCCTGGAAAAAGATGTTGCAGTTATGACACTAATTTTTGACCTCTTGCTTTGATGAATAGGTATAGAAACCTTCATTTTGTGCTTGTTTTGATGATGTGATGTATATTTGGGAGGATTTGATTAATCGGGCTCAAAACACCTAAAAGCTCCTGCAACAAAGATTATAGAGAAAACATGTGAATGCATATGCTAGCGATGCAAATGCACATGCTTATGCAAAGGAAAAAAGAGGAGGTCAAATTTCGGGTTACGACAGCTGCCCCTATTTAATCTTCTTGGATATGAATGTTCGAATTGCGTTAGCTCTTCGATTATTTGATGTGGAAGAGGATTAAATAAAAGAGTAGCTCGAAAGATTTGGACGACGAAGACTGCTGGGAAAAGCAAAGATAGGCTTAAGCAAAAAGTTTGGCTAAGATCTGTTGGGGAGATAAATCAGTCAAAGGGAAGTATGATATGATGCATATGCTATGATGCTTAATAGTCACATGATGTTGTATATCATGCTATGCAGCGACAAAGGTTGAGATACAGTTTTGTAGGCAAATAGAGTTTGTAGCAAAACGAACTCGATATCATTGGCTGGGGAAAAGAGATCCTCGAATGATGACCCGCTATTGAGGAAAAAGTCTAGAGAAACCGATGTTCAGGCTATCACCAACACTGCTACTATAGAGGAAGGAACTTTCTAACTATAGCTGGCTCTGGTTGGAGAATGAAGGAATCATGGATGATCTTCAACTAACCGACTCTTCATGGGGAAGAACAAAGTCAGGATGAAACGAATCACCATCATTGCTGGGGAATGACAACCTTGATCTGTTAGGGATGTTGCGAGAAATTTTGCTCTTACTGTGGAAAAGCAAACAATTCTCTGCTTGGGGGATATGACTCTCTGAGGATATGAAAGATAAATCCCTCCAAAAACCAATCTGATGCCTGTTGGTGAAATTACGGCTCTGCTGAGGAGAGGAGAGGTACACAACCCTTCCAAAGAACCATACTGGTACTTGCTGGGGAAAAATAGCCTTCTCAACCAACCATGATATTGTTCACCGGGAATCAAGCTTATAAAGGGAAACTACCAATTATCCCTTGATGATTTCCGGCAAAACATGCAATGCATAATGTTTTCCTGGTTGATTTTAGCTTTTTGTTATTCTCAACGCTTTATAGCGTTATGTGATTACAAATAATTATTCAATTTGCAAACAAAATACTGAAAAGAGACAAATGAGAAATCAAAGGATGCATTTTATTGAATGTAAAAAGCTTTTGAACACAAGATGTGTACAAAGATGTAAAAATCCTTGATGAGGAAATTTATAATAAATTGACAAATAAAGTAAATGGTAATGGGAAATTTGACTTTGCATTGATTACAACATTGGCTACCATCCCCTGTAAGTCTAGGTTCTGACGTTGTGCGTCAGTTGATGATGATTTGACTGATTATTTACCATTTGAGGTCTAGCTATGATGAAGACAAACTCAAGTCTTCACAGTAAAATGCCTTTGTCCCTAATTTTTTCCTGGACATTTTCTTTTCTTTTTTCGTCCACCAAGACACCCATTTTTGCCTAAGTCGCCCTTTCGGATTTTCAACTTAGCGGGCTGTTACTATTTTTTTGTTTTGTCCCTAACTTTTGCATGGTGTCATACCCCAAATTTTACCCTTAGATTATTAGGATAATTTCGCATTCCATCTCATTATGCATTGCATTTTAACTAACTGCTAACCAGTTTGTTCAGTCTGTTGGTTTTTGCAGGAAAACCCCGCTGTGTGCGATTTAATTTATGAAGGGCAAAAGGGTCATTATTTTGCGGTCTGCTGACAATTCATGAAGCAAAGTTGTTTCTAGAAATTCTTCAAACGATTAGGGTTTCAATATCCGGGTCATGTGATTTTATTTGAGACTGAGTTGAATTTTACGACGGTTTTTGACGTAAGGTTTCTCGTGACACAACACATTTTATTCAAGAGTCGAGATTTAGTTGTCAGTTAGATGTCAGAAATGTTGTTTACTTCCTAAACCATATGGAGATGAGTGTGTTGCAATATGAATGGATTCGGGTTAAATCGGTGCAAGAATTTGCTTTAAAGAATTTATTTTGACACACACACGTTTTCCTGCTTTCTGCTACCTACCAGTCAATTTTTAAAGGAACAGTGGAATTTCGGGGCACGTCGAATTTATAATAAATATCTGTTGGTTTGACCATGATTATCAGTCGAGCTGATTCAAGTTACAAAGTTGAATTATTTAAGATACAATTTGAATTTTCAATGCGGAAGACAGTTCGTTTCGCCGTTTAATTGGATTTCTCTGCTTATCCATTCAAGGCCATATTCACCGATTCTATTATCCGGTACGAATTAATTTGCAAAGGGATTTGTTTGAACTCAGGAATTACTTTGGATGAAATTTAATTCTAAGTTGCGCGAGATGTTTAACTGTCGGATTCGGAGGTTGGAACGTCCAATTTCATGTGGATGAATTTAATCAGATGAATCTATTTGTATGACGTTAATTGGACGAATTTATTTGGATGAGTTTAATCAATGAAGTTAGTCATTTGAATATTAACTGAATGGACTTAATCAGGTAAATTTAGTCGGAGGAATTTAATTGGATGAATTCAGTCGGGTAAACTGAATCAGATGAATTTATTTGTATGGATTTAAGCGGATCAACTTCGTTGGACAAATTTAACCAGGTGAATTTATCTGGACGAGTTTATTGGGTGAATTTAATCCAATAAATTTAGTCGGTGAGTTTAATCAATTGAGTTTATTTGGAGGAATTTAATCGAAGAAATAAACTCAATTTGTTAAGAAAAATAGAATTTATTTCTTCTATATTTTTTTATTACAATATACAAAATGATTACAATTTTAAACCCATTCCTAAAAAGTCCTAATTTTTCTAAGATGGTCTTCGTGCCGATCTTCATCTTCCATTTTTTTTCGGACCTGCAAAAATACCGACAACAGATGGAAATAATGGTTAAGTGGTTAGAATCGATAAAAATGGTTTGTTTACTGATTATTCTGATACCCTCAGTTAATTTTCATCATCGGGTACGTCGGGAAGGCAACAACGACAAAGTCGGCGCCAACTCCCAAATTTTTATTTTTTTCGACCCCGACACCGACCCGACAATTTCTGTTCCAATTTAGTCTAGGAGAGAGAAAAAGTGATTTTGAAAAAAGTGATTTTGGAAAAAGCGCTTATTCTGGAAAAATGATTTTTTGTCAAACAAGTCACAAACGACTTTCCCAAAGTTCCTGCAACCTAACAAGATCAAATAAATTTTCTGAAAGAAATTCTTGGAAGGCGCAAAAATAAATCCATATCATCCCTGAAAAAAAAGCAAGATCAACAACAACCTTCCAAGTTTCTAGCCAAAACAAATAGCAACAAAACCATGAGATTCGCAACACACAGCCACCAAACTTCCTGAAAAGAACCACAACAAATGAATCCTGAAAAATCGCAACCAAAATCATAACAACATGGATCCCAGGCCCATAAAAGTTAATATAAGGACATCATGAGTAGTTCATCAGAGGGGGAGATAGGGAACATCAAGGACGAATCCGTGAGCTCATCAACAAGAACATCGCCGCCAGCCTCAGGTACAACATCATAATCCAGCGAAGAAAGATCGTCACCAAGAAACAACACGGCGACTAAACCCATCAACAACTAGTAAGTCATCAAAGCAATGAAACCGTCACGAAAAGCCCAGATCTTCATCATCATCGTTCAACCGCGGATGTGAACAACCTCTAAGATCATCTCCAACATCCACAACAGCGGACTCAGAGATGAAACGACGTTGTCACCATCATCGTCCGTAACAAAAGCACCGAGGACCACATCACCACCGCGAAACTCAGAGCTTTCACTCATCATCGTTCAGCCACCAGCGAAACCGCTCCAAACCCTCAAAGGGTGAGCAATTTCTGTTGCATGTTTTTATTTCTGTTTTTCAGGTAGATGCAAGAAAGAATAAGAAGATTCATAAAAAATGGAAGAAAAAAAACGCACGGCGAAGCCACCAAGAGGAAGGAGTTGCCGCGCCGCAATGAACAAGATGAGAGGGTCAAAACCCTAATACTTCAGCAACATTGCCACTTCCCCCTTTTATTGTCTTATTATTTATTTATTTATTTTTTTATTTTAGAATTTGTTTATTTTATTTTAGTTTAATCATAACTTAATTAAAAACCCACCTTTAAAACTTAATTAATATTTTTTTTAAAATTTAACTAAAACTTATTTTTTAAAACTTAATTGAAAATTATCTCTTAAAACTCTTTTAAAAAAACAAGAATTTAAAACGTAAATAAAGAACTAAAATTAAACCTTTTTTTAATAAGTCTAATAAAATTTATTTAGTTTAGTTTATTGATTTTCTAATTAAAACTTTGTAAAGATTCAATTCTAATTTTTAGAAATAGTAATATAAAACCCATCAAAAATTTAACTTTTAAAAAAAAATTAAAACTTGTTAGAAATTGATAATTTTAATCAACTTTCCCCTTTTAATTAAGACTATTTTTCAAATTAATCCTAACTTTTTTCTTAAAACATGTCTAACCTAATTGTGCAGCAGTTCGCTTTTGGTTTTGAATTAACTGTCGCCTAATGCCAGATTTGCCTGTCAATTTTGTCTAATGCTTATTTCTTTCTTTTTATGTTTCTCAGTTGTATAGTTTACGAATCCCTCATACTTTTCGCATTTCATTTTTTGGTTGTAATTTATGCGAGGCAATCGTCGCTTTTATGTCGTTATTATTCTTGCATTTTTCATGGTTGTAATTTATGCGAGGACATCGTCGCTTTTATTTCGTTATTCTTTCATGTTCCCATATTTCAATATTGCCGCTTGATAATTATTTTCATTGTATTATTTACCGATAAGACTCCCCACTGAAGGAATTGGTCTAGCCGTTTGATCACCGCGTCAATAGTCCTCACCCTTGACTCTTTCACCTTTAAAACCCTAATTGCCTAGGTGTTCCACTATGGACCAAATTACCCTTTACCCTAGCATTAGGTTAAGGAGTCGCCGCACTCCGTATTAGGTTTCTCGCCGTGGAATACCTATTTTACCCTTTTCATTTCAATTCAACTATTTTCAACATAGAAATAGGAGTCGCTGCACTCCACGTAAGTGCTTCCTTATGAACATTTATTCCCCATTGAAACCTTGACCACAGTCAAGAAGTTTCTAACCTTCCTTTCAAGGGGAACTGCAATTACTCTAATTCCATTCCCTACCACGGATACGTAGGCACAAGATGCAAATATTGGCGAGTAAACTTAAGACTAACCCTTAGGTCTTTCTTTCATCTTTTAACCCTTAGTATATACCCTCAAGAAAATAATTAAAGCAAAATAGTAGTATTAAACAAGAGGTTCCTGTAGAGTACTACAGATGTTTAGGGTGCTATTACCTTTCCTAAGCTTAACCAACCCCTTACCTAGATCTCTCCCTGCATTATTTACGATGCAAAATAGGTTTTTCCTTTCTTTAACCTTTCCTTTGGATAAATCAGAGACCGGTTGTGAATCAAAGATTGTGATTCAAAGTAATTAGTTATTTGATATCCTATTCTCACTGCAAGAGAAAATGGCGACTTCACTAGGGAGTACGAATATCATTCGAGGGTTATCCCTATCTTGTTTTATGCTTGCTTATTTGCTTTATTATTTTCTATGTATATATCTCTATTGCACCTTGCTTGGGGTATCCTTGTCGTGAGATAAGTCCTACACCCGGACATGAGTGCAATTATTATAGGAAGGTGATATATTCGACGAGGCTTATAGGGAGTGTGTCCCGTCCAAGATGACTTGAGAATCATCGCTCAGTTGAGGCCCTCTCGAAAATGGTTTTGTTGAACGGGTAGTCGTGAAAACATTTACTATTTTTGACTAGGAGTCCGTGATACTGGGGACCGTAGTTACCTTTAACCTCACTTTGGCCTTATCTAGGACGTAGTGCGAGGACTATGAGGGAGTAGTCCCAAAATAGTTGCTACACGATACTATTATTAACCACCGAGTCAGTCGGGAAATTGATAATATCCGAAAGATGGACTGATGACTTTGGGCACTTATTTAGAACCCTTGTTCTGCAGGTACAACCAACCTATAGTACATACCTTTTTGGGAAGGGTAGACCTTGACTCCACTCATTATTCCTCTAACCTAGGACTTTTGTGTGTATGTGCGCATTGCACCCATAAAGCATCACATTGCATTAGATTTCATGGAATTTAAACTTTATTTATGAACATTGAAGGATACCATGGATTACAGTAGAAAAATACTTTGAAATATTCTTTCAAGGGTCTTAAATTGGATGACCTAAGGAAGTTAAGAGCTTTGGTTCAAGATCAAGAAGAATTCAGAAACAAGTATGGAAGGCTTCTATCCTTGTTGAAATTTCAAGTGGACGAAGGACCCTAAAAGAGCAATACATTGCTAGACCCTTATGTTTGAGGTTATCCGGCATCAAGGGCATTATGATCACCAAAGGTAGAACTTTTGGGTTACCGTGCACATGACGGGACATTAATCACCAACACTTGTAAAGACTTTTCCAGCGTACCCTTGCTTGGTTTTAATGGAGGATTTATTTTCCTCTGACCCTCAATCTATCTTTTGAAGACAGGCTCATCCTCGAAAAGTCCCAACTAGAAGAGCAGAGCAAGGAGCAAAACATGAAGCTTCCTTATGGCCTTATTAGCTTTTATTTAGCTATTATGTCAAGATTCTCTTTTAAGAATATTCACTTGTAATCCATTTTCAAAAATAATAAATAAAGCTTTCGTTGGTATTCTGCGATGTTCGTAACTATTTGAATTCCATGAAATCTTTTATCCGCATTCTGCATTGTAGCATCATGTCTTGCATATCATATTTCTGTCCGGTAACTCATGTCTAGTTGTCTTTATCTTCCAGTGTCTCTTTGAGTCGTCAAGCTGATTCCTCAACACAGATATCGTACTAGGGCTAACTATAGACTCCAGATATCAGAACAAGAGACATATAATGCGGAAATCCTAACCGAGATCGATGAGTTGAAATCCGGCATGACCAAGCTCACCGAGATGCTTCAAGTACTGATTGCCAGGGAAGAGCCATCGTAGAGGACTGTCATTCAAGAAGTTTCAAGTGTTGTTCCACCTCCTGTTCAATTACCACCATCTACTTGGCCAGAGTTTGGTTTACCTCCTAACTACTCTCCACCTCTTGCATCTGCTGCTATGATTGGTCAGGCTATCAGACCAGTTTTTCAAGCTCCCATCCTTACTGAGCCCTGACCTGTGGTCAACACTGTTACCCAGACTGTCCAAGCTCCCTTTAAGAACCTTCCCTATGAGTACAATGCTGCCGGTGTTCAAGGGGAAGACCATGAAGATTTTGTTGAGCCTGAGATTACCCGTGAACAGTTTCAAATCATAAATAAGAGACTCCAAGCTGTCGAGGGTACTAATTTCTTCAACATAGATGCAAACAATATGTGCCTAGTTTCTGGTCTAGTTTTGCATGCCAAATTCAAGACTCCTGAGTTTGTGAAGTATCAAGGTCACTCATGTCCAAGAGCCCATATAGTCATGTACTTCTGAAAGATGGTAGCTTACACCAACAATCAGAAGCTGCTCATCCGTTGCTTTCAGGACAGTTTGAGTGGTGCTTCTCTCAAATGGTATATGAACTTAGAGCATAACAGCGTTCGATGCTTCCAGGATCTCGCCAACGCTTTTATGAAGAAATACAAATACAATTTGGACATGGCTCCCGATCACCGTCCACTTCAAAATATGTTTCAGAAGGAAAGAGTGTCGTTCAAGGAATACGCTCAGCGCTGGAGAGAGTTAGCTTCCCAAGTTGAACCCCCTATAGCAGAGAAGGAACTAACAAGAATGTTCATGGATACTTTGTCTCCTTTCTATTGGGAAAAGATGATTGGGAGTTTCTCTTCAAACTTTACAGATCTAGTGACTATTGTCCAAAGGTTAGAAGAAGGTTTGAAAAATGGTAAGGTATCCAAAGCTGCCGAATCTTCTAATGGTGCAAATAAATCCTATGGGAATTTCCAGAAGAGGAAAGAGGATCAGACCAATGCTATCACGACTGAAGCAAGAAGGCCTCGCCATGGACCTCAATCCGTTGATCATTATATTGGTGCTACTGTTACTGCTCCACAGCCAGCTCAGACTCTTCAGCGTCCCGTTTGTAAGAACAGAGTATGCCTAAGAGGGGGGGGGGGGGGGGGTGAATTAAGACTTTTGAAATTTTTCCGGTTTTTATATGGTTCTTGGAATATACTGGATGGTGTTCTTGGTTATGGAAAGCAGTAAATCAACAGAAAGAAAGAAGGACACAGGATTTATAGTGGTTCCCCTCACAATCCGAGAGTACTCCACTCCCCTTTCAATATGAAAGAGAATTTTCACTATTGTTTAAAACAGTACAACCTATCACACCATCAACCGGTGAGGCCTACTATCAAACAATAAAAACTCACAAGTGTACAAGAACAATCCTCTTCTATACACTCACCCTTGTGTCCAACAATCCTGGATCACAAGTCAAATACAAAATAATTGTAATGAATTTGGATTGAGTATAATTGTCAAAGTGATCTTCTCCAATGAATCAAAATTCACTCTTTGTAATTTTTCAATACAAGTGTTCAATGAATGTGAAACTTTTAATGCAAGTATGAACACTTTTGAAAAATGAATTTGATTCTAAGACAATTTTAAAAATGAGTATTGGTTTTGTTGGTGTGTCTTTCAAAAATGAAAAACTCAGAATTTATATGAGTAAAATAACCTTTCACAAAAGGTATGATTTTAAAAGATTCAAACCATGAAAAGGTATGATTTTAAAAATAATTTTGAACTCAAAACAAAGCAATTTTTCACTGCACGTTCAGTGTTAATCGGTTAACCCATATGGTTAATCGGTTAACACTGGTACGTTAGCCCAGAAAATTCAAAATTCAAAATGGTTAACCGGTTAACCCATATGGTTAATCGGTTAACACTGCTAATTTTCAGAAAAATGCTTTTTAAAATTAATGTTATACCATTTTTAAAGTTTCAAAAACATGTGTATGTATTATGCACAAAAGATTGATGTTTTTGAACACTTGTATATCAAAATTAAAAAGGTGGATTTGATATACCAGTAATGCAGGCAAGTCTGGAAGAATCAGTTCCATATGTAGCTTGACTTGAAAGATAGCTTGATGACTTTATCTTGATGACTTTGAACGGCTTGTCTTTTTGCAATCAAGAGATGACTTTGAGTAGTGTTGACATCATCAAAACTTGAGACTGAAGCATGCTTCTACATTCTCCCCCTTTTTGATGATGGCAATCAAACAAATGTGGTGCGGTATCTCTTGGTTCTTGATCTGGTTCTCCCCCTATGTCTAGCAACTCCCCCTATCTTAACAGAGGAAAAATCTGCACACAGAGAGATATTAACAGAACCAAGCTCTTCTCCCCCTTTGACATCAGCAAAAAGGAAGAGCTTTCAAAGAAATCACAAGATAGCAACAAATATAGTAATAAGCACATGCAAAGCCAAGTAAACACAAAGCACAAACATAGTACATATAAAATGCAGCAAATAGAAATTGTACTTGTTACAATAAAACATAGTTCAAATGAAAGCATAAAAACTTATAACTAGAAAGCAAAGCAATAAAAACAACAGCAGCAACATATTCTCTAAACATCCTCATCCGCCATATCCTCCTCTTCTTCTTCTTCATCACTATCAACCTCTTCTTCAATCTCGTCGTCCACAACTCGGGTGCTGGAATGTGGAGGGTTAAGTATGAGGTTTCTAAGGGAGGCAATTGCTCGGGAGGTCTCTCTATGCATATTCATGGATTCTCGATGCTGGTTCATCATGGTTGTGTAGAGAAACTCACTGGTCAGACCACCTTCAGGCATTGGATAAGCGTGATGCACAGGACCATCATCAGTATACCTGTAGGTACCGTCAGCCGCCTTGATGATTCCAGTATTCTTCACAATATTAATCTCATTAGTTGTAGGTTTCATCTTGGAGGATGGTTCTCTGTTGAGGTCAAGTTCAGTTAATTCCAGAATTCTAGAAACCAAGCGAGCATACGGCAGCCGGGTAATGCAATGAAGTTGTTGCTGCAGATGATACATAATAGTCAAAATCCAATTGACTCCGATGCGATTCTTAATAGCAAAGATCAGCTGCATTTCCAAATCGTTGATCTGAGAGTGATTTGAGTCCTTTGGAATGAGGACATAGCAGATAATGTAGTGAAGCATTCGATCAGATACTGTCAGATTCTTGGCATAACATAGCATACGAGCAGTGCGGGAGTTTGCAATAACAGTTTCTTTTGGGAACCTGCAAATCTGATAGTAATACTCCATTTTATCATAGTTTGCCCAGGGTCCATCTACATGGTTTACACCTTTTCTCAGGAAGCATCCCTTTGATGGGATCTTAAGGTGTCTAGCAAGGGTGGATAAATTCTCAACAAACTCATGATCTCTAATGGTGGACCGGATCATGTGGTTCTCATCCATATCCAGATATACAGACATTTTATTCATAAAGGCTTTAACCAGATCAGGATAGATAATACCAGAGTCGGTGACGAACTTGTCGATACGCTGATATTCCAACAGAGCAGGAAAATCAAAAGATATTGCAGGAAAAGCTCGAAGATTCACATACTTTACCGGCATAAGTTGACGAACACGTACTTTGAAATCCATTCGTCTCTTCTTGGTGGTTTCCATTGGAATACTGTCGTCATCTGATTCTGATGCAGAATGATGTTCTGGAAGTTTTCCCTTGCCGCGGTTTGATGCTGAAGCCATGGATGGAGGTTTGAGAGGTTGTGGGTTCTGAGGAAGTTAGGGTTTGAGAAGTTGTGGGGAGTTTTTCCAACTTTTAAGAGTGGGAGAGAGAAGTTATGATTTTAAGAGGGAATGTGGATTTTGGATATGGATGTGGATATTTAAGAGAATATGGACCACACAAAATATATAAAGAAAAATATAAAATTTTCAAAAATTAATATAATTTTCGTTTCTGATTTTTTGAAAAATTTACAGTGTTAATCGGTTAACCATATAGGTTAATCGGTTAACACATTAAAAAATTTAATCAGAATTGAAAATTCAACAGTGTTAATCGGTTAACCCATATGGTTAATCGATTAACATGCTCGAATTTTTGAAAAATACATAAAAACAGAATGCATAACATGAAAACATATCACAATTAATGCATACATATAATAGAGACAAGGATCAGATGTCACCTTCATCAAGAATACCAAGTTCTCTCCGAATTTTGTAGAATGATTCTTTTGCCAAAGGCTTGGTGAAGATGCCGGCGAGTTGGTTGTGTGTGTCGACGAAAGTAACATCAACATCTCTGTTTAATACGTGATCTCGAAGGAAATGATGCCGGATATCAATGTGCTTTGTTCTGGAATGCATAACCGGATTCTTTGTGATATTTATGGCACTAGTATTGTCACACCGTAGAGGAATGCATCCGAGGTCAACACCATAATCCAGAAGTTGTTGTTTCAGCCATAAAATATGTGCACAACAACTTCCTGCAGCGATGTATTCTGCTTCGGCGGTGCTGAGTGCTACACAAGCTTGCTTCTTGCAGGCCCATGATACTAGAGCATTTCCGAGAATATGACATGTACCACTTGTACTTTTTCTATCGGTTTTGCATCCTGCATAGTCAGCGTCAGAATAACCAACTAAAGAACAAATACTACCTTTAGGATACCATAATCCAACGTTGGTCGTTCCTTTGAGATACTTGATAATTCTCTTCACAGCAGTGAGATGTGATTCCTTCGGATTTGCTTGGAAGCGCGCACACAAACAAACACTAAACATAATGTCAGGACGGCTTGCCGTCAAATATAGTAATGAACCAATCATACCTCGATATTTAGTAATATCAACTGGAGTACCAGATTCATCTTGATCAACATACGTTTCGGATCCCATAGGAGTAGACATCATCTTGCAACTATCCATATCGAATTTCTTTATTAATTCCTTACAGTACTTGGATTGGTTGAGGAAGATTCCATCCTTGGTTTGCTTGATTTGTAGTCCAAGAAAATAATTTAACTTTCCCATCATGGACATCTCGAATTCTTCTCGCATCATGAGTGAGAATTCTTCGCACAGTTCTTTGTTTGTTGATCCAAATATGATGTCGTCGACGTAGACTTGTACTAACAAGGTGTTACCCTTGATCTTCTTTATAAACAGCGTCTTGTCAACCTTTCCTTTTGTAAATCCTTTCTCACATAAGAAGTTGCTAAGGCGATCATACCATGCTCGTGGTGCTTGTTTTAAACCGTAGAGAGCCTTCTTCAGTTTGAAAACATGTGAGGGATTTTTGAAGTCTTCAAAACCCGGAGGTTGTTTGACGTAGACTTCCTCATTAATGTATCCATTCAGGAAAGCGCTTTTGACATCCATCTGGAATAACTGAAAATTCATAGAACAAGCGTAAGCAAGTAGTAATCTAATTGCTTCTAACCTTGCTACCGGAGCGAATGTTTCATCAAAATCAATTCCTTCCTCCTGGTTGTAGCCTTGTTCGACCAATCTTGCCTTGTTACGAACTATAATCCCATTCTCGTCAAGTTTGTTCTTGAACACCCATCTGGTTCCTATAATATGCTTATTGTCCGGTCTTGGTACAAGGGTCCAAACTTGATTTCTTTCGAACTGATTAAGTTCTTCTTGCATTGCTATAATCCATTGGTCGTCGCCTAAAGCTTCATCGATCTTTGATGGTTCAATTTGAGATACAAATGCCATGTTGAGACACGCATCCTTTAAGTTAAGTCGAGTTGCCACGCCTTGACTAATATCACCAATAACTTTATCAATTGGGTGATCTCTGTGTGTTCTCCATTCTTTCGGAAGATCTTGATTTTCTTGAGTAACATCTTCTTGTAATATTGTTTGATCTTCTGAAGCAATTTCTTCATTTTGTGAAGTATCTACAAAATCATCATCATCATCCAAAACAATATTATCCTCTTTCGAGGGGTTAGTCTCATCAAACGAAACATGAATGGATTCTTCAATGGTAAGAGTTCTTTTATTAAAAATTCTAAAAGCTTTACTATAAGAAGAGTAACCAAGAAATATACCTTCGTCGGACTTCTCATCAAACTTACCGAGATTGTCCTTATTGTTATTGAGAACGAAGCATTTGCAGCCAAATATGTGAAAGAATGATATATTCGGTTTCCTTCCCTTGAACAACTCATACGGAGTCTTTTTGAGTAGCGGTCGAATATTCACGCGGTTGCTTACAAAGCATGCCGTGCTTACTGCTTCTGCCCAGAAATATTTTGGAAGATTTGTGTCGCTGAGCATTGTTCTAGCAAGTTCAACTAGTGAACGATTCTTCCGTTCTACGACGCCGTTTTGTTGAGGAGTTCTTGGTGCCGAAAAATTATGAGAAATTCCATGTTCTTCGCAAAATTCTTCAAAGTCTGAATTTTGAAATTCTCCACCGTGGTCGCTTCTTATGGAGGCTATAGTGAGTGACTTCTCGTTTTGAATTTGTTTTGCATACTTTTTGAATGCTTTAAACGCATCATTTTTCTGCACTAAAAACATTGTCCAGGTATATCGAGAAAAATCATCAACAATAACTAAAGCATAAATACTACCTCCAAAGCTCTTCGTTCTTGATGGACCAAAAAGATCCATGTGCAATAATTGAAGTGGTCTTGATGTAGAAACCACTTGCTTGGATTTGAAAGTTGTCTTGGTCTATTTTCCCTTTTGACATGCATCGCATAATTTATCCTTGATGAATTTTATCTTCGGAAGCCCAACAACCAGATCATGCTTGATTAATTTGTTTAAATGCTCCATGTGAATGTGAGCAAATCTTTTATGCCAAAGCCATGCCTCGTTGTTGTTCGCCATAAGACACTTTACCTTCAAAGAAGAATCATCAAAAGAGATCATAAAAATATTATTGTATCTTTTACCTTTTAGCAGAATCTCATGAGTGACTTCGTGTTCGATCAAGCATTCCTCCTTTGTGAAGTTGATTTTGAACCCTTTGTCACACAATTGACTGATGCTAAGCAGGTTATGCTTAAGGCCTTCAACAAAAAGAACGTCTTCGATGACTGTACATGGAGGTGCACCAATGGTTCCAACTCTAAGAATTTTTCCTTTATTATCATCACCGTAAGTGACGTATCCTTTGGCCTTTAATGATAGACTTGAAAATTTGTTTATATCTCCCGTCATATGCTTCGAGCAACCACTATCAAGATACCATTCATTTGTGGTTGTCTTCAAGCATACCTACAAAACAAAATTAGGTAGTGTTAGGTACCCAAGTTGCTTTGGGTCCTTGATAGTTAGTACCTTTTTCCACCCACACATAATGCCCCTTTGCAACACCAATATTACGTACATAGCAGGCATTAGGTGTGTGCCCTTTAATACCACAATAAAAACATGTAGGTTGAAAATGACTTCTATATCTAGGAATATAATTCTTTTTCTTATTAATTCTTTTCTTGTTATGATTTTGATGCTGAGTCTTAGAAGTGCTTGTCTCTTTCTTCACAATTTGTTCACTTGCTCTTACAAAAATGGTCTTATTGGTGCTTGGTTTTGAAAATTTAGAATATCCCAATCCACTTTTATCATTAGGATACCTTTGATGTTTAAGAATCTCTTCCAAGCCAATTTGACCCTTTTCGTATCTTTCTAAAACTCTTTTAAGTTGAACAATTTGAAAAGATAAAGACTCACAATTCTTACATACAAGACTTTGTTCTTCATCCATCACTTTTTGTTTTTCATCTTCAATATTTTTCAAGAAATCAGAATTTTGTTTTTCTAAAAGTAAAATTTTTTTCTTTTGTGATGAGATGTCTTTGTACAAAGTCTTGCACTCTTTTAGAAGTTCATCTATAACTTCTTGTGCATCATTATCATAGACAGAAAAATTACTACTAACCTCATTTTCGTCATCGGAATGGTGAGAGGCCATTAAGGCAATATTTGCACATTCATCGCTATCTGATTCCGATGATGAACTCACTTCGTTGTCGTCCCATGCGACATAAGCCTTCTTTGTTTTGAAATCCTTCTTGCCCTTGAATTTTCCTTTATTTGCGAGTTTCGGGCAGTCTGGCTTTATGTGACCTTGTTTTCCACATTCATAGCATGTAATTTCTTGGTTTGATGTGGATGCTTCCTTTTTCCTGAAATGTTTATTCTTTTTAGGAAAAGAAGAAGTTTTATTATTATTGAAAAACTTACCAAGCTTCTTTACTAGAAGCATGAAATTTTCGTCTTCGGAAGATTCGTCAATTTTGTCATCCTTTGTGTCAGCCTTCAAGGCAATTCCTTTGGACTTCTTGTCTTGACTTTCATGTTTCTCAAGCCTTCCAAGTTCCAGTTCATGCTCTTGAAGTTTCCCGAATAATGACACGGATGTCATCGTTGAAAGACTTTTCTTTTCTGAAATGGCAGTCACTTTTGGTTGCCATTCTCTTGTCAAGGATCTTAGGACTTTTAAGTTGAGATCATCGTTGGTGAAGGTCTTCCCAAGAGCAATCAGGTGATTTGTTAGATGAACGAACCTCTTTTACAAGGCAACAATAGATTCACCGGGATGCATACGGAACATCTCATATTCTTGACTTAACGTGTTAAGTCTTGATCTTTTTACTTCTGCTGTTCCTTCATGCGTTTCTACCAAGGTATCCCAAATCTGTTTTGCCGATTGACACTGTGATATGCGAAAGAATTCATCCATACTGAGAGCGCTTTGAAGTATGTTGATTGCTTTCTTCTCATTCAAGATTCTCTTCTTGTCATCTTCATCATATGAGGATTTGATCTTTGGGGTTCCAACACCATTTACCACACTTGTAGGAACATGTGGACCAGTTCCAACGGTTTCCCATATACCATCTCCTTGAGCCTCAAGATGTGCCTTCATACGGATTTTCCAAAAATCGAAGTATTCTCCAGAAAAGAGTGGTGGTTTGTTACTACTTCCACCATCTTTGAAAACCGGGTTGGTACTTGCGGAAGCCATACTGAATCGTTAGGAACAGGTTACCTTAACCTGCTCTGATGCCAATTGTAAGAACAGAGTATGCCTAAGAGGGGGGGGGGGTGAATTAGGACTTTTGAAATTTTTCCGGTTTTTATATGGTTCTTGGAATATACTGGATGGTGTTCTTGGTTATGGAAAGCAGTAAATCAACAGAAAGAAAGAAGGACACAGGATTTATAGTGGTTCCCCTCACAATCCGAGAGTACTCCACTCCCCTTTCAACATGAAAGAGAATTTTCACTATTGTTTAAAACAGTACAACCTATCACACCATCAACCGGTGAGGCCTACTATCAAACAATAAAAACTCACAAGTGTACAAGAGCAATCCTCTTGTAAACACTCACCCTTGTGTCCAACAATCCTGGATCACAAGTCAAATACAAAATAATTGTAATGAATTTGGATTGAGTATAATTGTCAAAGTGATCTTCTCCAATGAATCAAAATTCACTCTTTGTAATTTTTCAATACAAGTGTTCAATGAATGTGAAACTTTTAATGCAAGTATGAACACTTTTGAAAAATGAATTTGATTCTAAGACAATTTTAAAAATGAGTATTGGTTTTGTTGGTGTGTCTTTCAAAAATGAAAAACTCAGAATTTATATGAGTAAAATAACCTTTCACAAAAGGTATGATTTTAAAAGATTCAAACCATGAAAAGGTATGATTTTAAAAATAATTTTGAACTCAAAACAAAGCAATTTTTCACTGCACGTTCAGTGTTAATCGGTTAACCCATATGGTTAATCGGTTAACACTGGTACGTTAGCCCAGAAAATTCAAAATTCAAAATGGTTAACCGGTTAACCCATATGGTTAATCGGTTAACACTGCTAATTTTCAGAAAAATGCTTTTTAAAATTAATGTTATACCATTTTTAAAGTTTCAAAAACATGTGTATGTATTATGCACAAAAGATTGATGTTTTTGAACACTTGTATATCAAAATTAAAAAGGTGGATTTGATATACCAGTAATGCAGGCAAGTCTGGAAGAATCAGTTCCATATGTAGCTTGACTTGAAAGATAGCTTGATGACTTTATCTTGATGACTTTGAACGGCTTGTCTTTTTGCAATCAAGAGATGACTTTGAGTAGTGTTGACATCATCAAAACTTGAGACTGAAGCATGCTTCTACACCGTTGTTAGATAGAACCAGTACCGAAATAGGAATCAATTTGATCCTATTCATATGACTTATACAGAACTATATCCTAACTTGGTTCGACAAGGGCTGAGTACTACAAGGGCTTTACCATCTCCTCCTAATCCGCCTCCAGCTGGATTTAGAGCTGATCTCCATTGCGCTTTTCATGAGGGTGCCCTAGGCCATGAATTGGAGCATTGTTTTGCACTGAAAGCTAGACTGCGTGAGTTGGTTAGAGCTGGAATACTTGATTTTGAGGATAGTCATCCGAATGTCTAGAAAAATCCTTTGCTAGTGCATCAAAAGTGAAGCTCCGGCCTGACCCCAGCGGATTATTTTCCTAAACGCCAGTGTTTTAGACAAGACGACTCATCTTTGTACTGATTTAGTTACTAGGCCTCTATTTCTTGTTGTTTTTACTTTCCGTACTTTTATATTAGTTGTTTGCCTTCAAATTATGTTTGTACTTTTATATTAATGAAATGAGCATTGCGACTTTTGATTCAATTCATTTCATCCATTTTTTGCATCTTTATGCTTTATCTTTTAAAATATGAACTTTTGTTCATGTTTTGATATTCAAAGATTGGAGGGAGGATGATGAAAATGTTATACCCATAACTGCTGTCAGTATGCTTTCAATCAAGCTTTGTTGACGATGTAAGGAATTATTTCAATCCCCAAACACTGGGGAAATAAGGAAGTTATTCCCTTGTCACCCCTTTAAGCCTAGAAGTTGGATTTTCTTTCTTTACAGAAAACCCGCAAACTTAACCTGGGGCATGGGTAGGTTCTCAGTTAGCTCGGTTGTGATTTCCTACAATACGCCTTTCATATAAAGGTTGCACTCATAATTTTCCTTCGCACACAATAGACAAGTGCCGAAGATGTTTTCAAGCCAAGAAGCCGATGATGTTTCACCGTAATCATTAAAGCCAAGCAGTCACTTTCTTTCCAAAGAAAAAAAATCAAAAGAAAAAGCCCGTTAAGTCAAAACCTATGAAGGAGACTTAGGCAAAAATGGGGCATCCCGCTGACTGTGTGCTTTAAAAGAAACAGTTCAGGCAAAAGTTAGGGATAATAAAAAGAGGAGATCTTTAAATCCTTACCCTGAAGATCCTCAATGTAAAAACAACCAAATGTTATAGGGAAGTAGTGGCTGCCTCTTCATAGGTCCCTTGACTTTTGAACCATCATTACTATCATCAGTGCAATTCCTAACCTATAGGAACCTGATTGCACAATATGAGTTAACTGAGCGTAGGACTGAAGATTATCACGTAGATTGGGTGGGTACAAATAAATTTTGAGCCTTTATCCTTGTTTCATAAATCGTGAACTAGGCCACGTTACAACACTCAAAGGACCTAGCTGAAACAAGGTTATTTTGAATGCATACTACAACAAGGTTGCGTAAGCTGACTCAAAAAGATCTTTGCAAATGATTTATTTTGGTAGTATACCTTTGTTTTAAACTTTGAGCGTCTTGAACCACCGTGTTCTGACCAACGACTCATTTATTTTTCATCTCTAAAAAATGATTTTTGTTTCAAAAGTTGCATGAACTTTGCATTACTATGTTTGTATGAATATTTTGTTTGCAAACTAGTTTTTCTCTCGAGGAATTTTCAAACAATGGGAAACTTGGTCGGTGATCCTATCAGGGGCAAGTTCCTTCCAGATCCTATCGAGAATCAATTTAAGATTTGTGGTTCAGGGGCAAGTCCTTCCTAGAATATGTTAATCTAGAAGATCCATCAAGACCTATACTAGGGCAGACCTTCCGAGGGCACAGGAAAACAGTCATTTTCACAAATCAGACAAGTTGAAGCATTATCAGCTCATCTACAATGGACAGTTTAATATGATGTAATTTACTTGAAGAACCCCCAAGCAACTCTTCATCCTTCCTACAAGGACCATCAACTTGATGCAGTTTAGAAGTGTGGCAGAGATGTGTTTAACAGTAACATCTTTAGTCCCTAAAGCATAAGGACAGTGATCTCCGTGTTGAGGAATTGGTTTTCCAGTCCTGTCATTTTACCAGAAGAGTCGAGTCATGTCGTTGGTGTCTGCACTTGCATTTGATCATACATCATTTGCACAACTCACGTACTAATGCATATCATGAGTGTTTCATCCTCAGTTGCATTTCTCCCGAGGTCGTGCCGTTATCCACGTCTTACCTTGTGGTCAAAGTCCAACTCACTTGGCACCTACCCAACAGTTTTTATCGTGTCTATTTGATGTTCTTCCAGATATGACTTTTTTTTATCCGATTGTTCTTCCGGATATGTCTGTTCCTATATACATCCAATACCATTCTCAGATATTGTGATTATACCTTTCATTCAAAGCCATTATTGAATGTCTGGTATATTTTTATCCAATTCCATTCTTGGATGTCACCTTTGTTTCTCTTTCTGATGTTTTTCTAGATTGAGTATCTGTTCTGATGTTTTTCTAGAATTTATCCGATGTTTTTTTCGGATTTGTTCTCTTTCTGATGTTTTTGCAGATTGAGTCTTTGTTCTGATATTCTTCCAGAACTTATCTGATGGTTTTCCAGATATTCCTTTTGATTCTGATGTTTTTCCAGAATCTATCCGATGTTTTTCCGGATATGTTTCTCTCTCTGATGTCTTTCCAGATTGAGCTTGTGTTCTGAGGTTCTTCCAGAACTCTTTTGTTGCTTATCTGATGTTCTTCCAGATATGTCTTCAAACTTTTCCCGTACATTTAATGTTTTCCTAAATGTTTCGGATGTACCTTCAGAGCCTTGTCTTCATCTAATGCTCTTCTAGATGTTTTCATTTTGTTTCTGGATGTGTCCCAGAATTTATTCGATGTTTTTCCAAGTATCTCTGGTGTGTTTTAGAGTTCATTTGATGTTCTTCCGGATGTTTATGATGTTTGTTTCTTTGTCCCTGATATATTTCCCATATTTCCCCTCGCTTCATTCAATGTTTTTCTGAATGTTGTGACTATTTTCCATCCATTTCCGTTCATGGATGATGTTTGCTGCTTCCTCTGTGTTGCTGCCTCGCCCTAGTGTATGTTTAGTCGTCACGCCTGTTCCCTGTGTCGTCGTGTCGTTTGCGTCCTTACATTTATCATTTTAGTCATACGCATCATCATGGAATTGTCCATGTTATAGTTCGTCTCGTTTTGTCCGTAGATTTGCATATCGCTGCATCTGAGGGCAAAATTTTCGGTTATTTGTATTTAAATCCCATTCACCACTATTTCTCGAGCCTATGCTGCTCAAATCATCTGGTGAAGCTATTTAAATAGGGGCAACTGTCATACCCCAAATTTTACCCTTAGATTATTAGGATCATTTCGCATTCCATCTCATTCTGCATTGCATTTTAACTAACCGCTAACCAGTTTGTTCAGTCTGTTGGTTTTTGCAGGAAAACCCCGATGTGTGCGATTTAACTTATGAAGGGAAAAATGGTCATTATTTTGCGGTTTGCTGACAATTTATGAAGCAAAGTTGTCGCCAGGAATTCTCCAATCGATTAGGGTTTTAATATCTGGGTCATGTGATTTTATTTGAGAATGGGTTGAATTTTACGAAGGTTTTTGACGTCAGGTTTCTTGTGACACAACACATTTTATTCAAGAGCCGAGATTTGGTCGCCAGTTAGATGTCAAAAATGTTGTTTTGCTTCCTAAACCATATGGAGTTGAGTGCTTGCAATATGAATAGATTCGGATTAAATCGGTGCTAGAATTTGCTTTGAGGAATTTATTTCGATAGACACACGTTTTCCTGCTTTTTGCTACCTACCAGTCGATTTTTAAAGGAACAGTGGAATTTTGGGGCACGTCAAATTTATAATGAATATCTGTTGGTTTGACCATGATTATCAATCGAGCTGATTCAAGTTACAGAGGTTAATTGTTCAAGATACAATTTGAATTTTCAATGCAGAAGACAGTTTGCTTCGCTGTTTAATTGGATTTCTCTGCTTATCCGTTCAAGGCCATATTCACCGATTCTATTATCCGGTACAAATTAATTTGCAAAGGGATTTGTTTGAACTCAGGAATCACGTCGGATGAAATTTAATTCTAAGCTACGCGAGATGTTTAACTGTCAGATTCGGAGATTGGAACGTCCAGTTTCATGTGGATGAATTTAATCGGATGAATTTATTTGTATGACGTTAATTGGACGAATTTATTTGGATGAGTTTAATCAGATGAAGTTATTCGTTTGAATATTAATTGAATGAACTTAATCAGGTGAATTTAGTCGGAGGAATTTAATTGGATGGATTCAGTCGGGTATACTGAATCAGATGAATTTATTTGTATGGATTTAAGCGGATGAACTTCGTTGGACAAATTTAACCAGGTGAATTTATCTAGACGAGTTTATTTGGTGAATTTAATCCAATAAATTTAGTCGGTTAGTTTAATCGGTTGAGCTTATTTGGAGGAATTTAATCGGAGAAATAAATTTAATTTGTTACGAAAAATAGAATTTATTTATTCTATATTTTTTTAATTACAATATACAAAATGATTACAATTTTAAACCCATTCCTAATAAGTCCTAATTTTTCTAAGATGGTTTTCGTGCCGATCTTCATCTTCAATTTTTTTCCAGACCTGCAAAAATACCGACAACAGATGGAAATAATGGTTAAGTGGTTAGAATCGATAAAAATGGTTTATTTACTGATTATTCCGATACCCTCAGTTAATTTTCATCATCGGGTATGTCGGGAGGGCAACAACGACAAAGTCGGCGCCAACTCTCGAATTTTTATTTTTTTCCGACCCCGACACCTACCCGACAATTTCTGTTCTAATTTCGTCCAGGAGAGAGAAAAAGTGATTTTGAAAAAAAGTGATTTTGGAAAAAGCGCTTATTTTGGAAAAATGAGTTTTTTCCAAACAAGTCACAAACAACTTTCCTAAAGTTCCTGCAACCTAACAAGATCAAACAAATTTCCTGAAAGAAATTCGTGGAAGGTGCAAAACCAAATCCAGATCATCACTGAAAAAACGCAAGATCAACAACATCCTTCCAAGTTTCCAGCCAAAACAAACAACATCAAAACCATGAGATTCGCAACACACAGCCACCAAACTTCCTGAAAAGAATCACAACAAACGAATCCTAAAAAATCGCAACCAAAATCGTAACAACATGGAACCCAGGCCTAGAAAAATTAATATAAGAACATCATGAGTAGTTCATGAGAGGATTTTACGTTTAGTTTATTGATGGGTTTTCAATTCTACATACACACACGCACACACACAGCACACACACACACACATACTCACGCACGCACACACGCATGACACACGCGTGCATGCACACACGCACTCGCGCACTCGCGCACACACCCACATGCATGCTCGCCCGCAGGCACATGCACGCACCCACCCACACACACACACATACACACACATGCACAAACACACACAAGCACCCACCCACACTCATACACGCACGCAAGCACGCACACGCACGCTCACAAAGACATGCACGCACGCATGCACACCCACACACACACACACACACACACATACACGCGCACACACACGCATGCACACACACGCACGCACACACACGCACGCACGCACACACACACACGCACACACACACGCGCGCGCGTACACTCACACACACACACACACACGCGCACAGACACATAGAGACACACAGACACACGTACACATACCCTCGCACACACCTTTAAAGCTTATTTTTTGATGGGTTTTCTAATAAACTTAATTTAGTTTATTTTATTGATTTTCTAATTAAAACTTTGTAAAGATTCAATTCTAATTTTTAGAAACAGTAATATAAAACCCATCAAAAATTTAACTTTTTAAAAAAAATTAAAACTTGTTAGAAATTGCTAATTTTAATCAACTTTCCCCTTTTAATTAAGACTATTTTTCAAATTAATCCTAACTTTTTCTTAAAATATGTCTAACCTAATTGTGCAGCAGTTCACTTTCAGTTTCGAATTAACTATCGCCTAATGGCATATTTGCCTGTCAATTTTGTCTAACGCTTATGTGGTTCTTTTTATGTTTCTCAGTTGTACAGTTTACTAATCCCTCGTACTTTTTGCATTTCATTTTTTGGTTGTAATTTATGCGAGGAAATCGTCGCTTTTATGTCGTTATTATTCTTGCATTTTTCATGGTTGTAATTTATGTGAGGACATCGTCGTTTTTATTTCGTTATTCTTGCATGTTCCCATTTTTCAATATTGCCGCTTGATAATTATTTTCATTGTACTATTTACCGATAAGACTCCCCTCCGAAGGAATAGGTCTAGCCGTTTGACCACCGCGTCAATAGTCCTCACCCTTGACTCATTCACCTTTCAAACCCTAATTGCCTAGGCGTCCCGCTGTGGACTAAATTAACCTTTACCCTAGCATTAGGTTAAGGAGTCGCCACACTCCATATTAGGTTTCTCGCCGAGGAATACCTATTTTACCCTTTTCATTTCAATTCAAATATTTTCAACATAGAAATAGGAGTCGCCACACTCCACGTAAGCACTTCCTTATGAACGTTTATTCCCCATTGAAACCTTGACCATAGTCAAGAAGTTTCTAACCTCCCTTTCATGGGGAACTACGATTACTCTGATTCCATCCCCTACCACGGATACGTAGGCACAATATGCGAATCTTGGCGAGTAAACTTAGAACTAACCCTTAGGTATTTCTTTCATCTTTTAACCCTTAGTATATACCCTCAAACAAATAATTAAAGCAAAATAATAGTATTAAATAAGAGGTTCCTGTAGAGTACTACAGAAGTTTAGGGTGCTAATACCTTCCCTAAGCTTAACCAACCCCTTACCTAGATCTCTTCCCAAATTGTTTACGATGCAAAATAAGTTTTTCCTTTCTTTAACCTTTTGTCGCTACTGCAAAAATCGAGGCTGGCAATGACAGAAGAGTCGCCACCGTGCGTTATTTATCCCAAGAGAGGGAAAGTAAACGCTTAGAGAAAACCTAACGAAAAGAGGGATAAGATCGGTCATCGCAACTAAATCTCGGGTTCGGGAGTCGGTTACGCAAGGGGAAGGTATTAACACCCCTCACGTCCGTCGTACTCGACGGGATCCACGCTTGTTGTCTAGTCTATGGGTGAAAAACAAACTATCTACGGCTGCTAAAGCTAAACAGAAGGAACTGACTCGATAGAGCATCACCGCTCTATGCCTACGTATTCCCTCGTGCAATGAGAAAGTCAGAGTCAACGTAGTTCGGGAAACTACGGGGGAAATTGCTCGCCAAGATGTTGCGTCTTGTGCTTACGTATTCTCGTCTGGTACGAGAAATCCAAGCAAAACGTAGTTCAAGCTAACTACGAGTAAACGGGGTGTTCTCCATCACACGGGGGCAATAGAAAAGGTAGACGATACTAGCGTACGCATTCTAGCAGTTAGGTGTATGCTGCTCGACCATTGGAGAATTAGGCGTTACCTGTTTGCGGTAGAACGGACGTAGTATGTCATTGGTTAAAAGGTACGGGTTACCTAAAGGGGAAAGGGAAAATGTGCTCGCTAGGATTATCGCAATCCTATGCCTACGTACTCTCAACATATATGAGAGATCAGAGCAGCCGCAGTTCGGCTAACTACGGAAAACTGTCTCGATTGCACGGAAGCGAGAGAAAAGGGAGTCACGATTGCACGGAGGCAAGATGGGTGATCTCAATCGCCAGGATGCGAGAGAAAATAGTTTCGATCACGCGGAGGCGAGGGAAAAGAGGAAGTAGGCCTAACACGCCTAAACGGGAAGGAACTCGGGACACACACGCAAGAACCTAAGGCGTAGGAGAGAATGCGTCGCATATTGCCCAAAGGGTATATACTAAACACTCTAGACGAGAGAGAGGAGGCCCCTCACTCATCATTTCCCATGTATCTATTGCTCAGAACTCACAACGCTCGACGGTTGATTAAAAGACATGAATTAGAAAGATGTTACCGAACGGAGTGGTTCCGTTGACTCTTGACATGGTGCGCAAGCTCCATTCCAATCTTCTCCTCTTTTGGTCCTTAATGATTCTTTGAATCGGGACCAATGTGACGCTAAATCATCATGGTTCGACTTATAAGAGGAGTCAAACTTTAAGAGGTCGCGTATCGATTTCCGTGCTATGGACTAGATAGAGAAACGATATTGAGGATTGTTCTCCAATTGAATCATGTCGCACCGACAAAAAACAATGGGATATCGTCTTACAAGACTTCATCGATCACCAAAAGACAAAATAAAATTGAAAGATGAAAAGAAATGAGGAGAGAAAAATGTGGTCTCGGATCCTTTGTTTCACGTCAATAGTTTGACGGCTAAACGGTGGAAACTTCATCGACCAAAACGGCGAAAAATGCCCAATAGTAAATGCGAAGTGAAATCCAAAGAATAAACCCTAAAATAAAACCAATATAATAACTATTATGAAAATAATATATACAAAATAAGAATAGCTTATAAATTTCTAAAAGAAGAATTAATAAAAACTATTAGGAAAATATAATATATATAATGTATATAATTTATTAACAAAAAATAATATTATTAAAACAAATTATTAAGACAAAGAAGGGGAGGGGTTATGAGATAGAAACGGGAGTATGAATCCAAACTAATACAAATGGGCTACGAAGCCCAGTAACAGACAGCAAGAAAATGAGAAAAGGCCAAACGTTCTCCTTCCTTTCCAACATTCCGTTAATCCCTCTGTTCAGCAATAACCTCGTAAACCAACATTTTCAGGAAAATTCCTCTTCAATCTCAAACCCCCCATTTTCGCTTTTGAATTTGCTATCCGTTTTTCGATTTCACCTCTGAACTTCTTCTTCTTATTTTTATTCTGTTCTACTTTAGATTTGAACTTTGTGTGGGTTAGGGATTTGAATGGGTTTTTGGTGGTTCAAATATGGCGTGCGGTAGGTTTCGTCGGAAGAACAAGGGCGAGTTTCTGTTTGGTGAGTGATTTTCGGAGGTTGTGTTCATGGTGGAATCTGGGTTATTGATGTTTGGTTGAAGGGTTTCGATGGAGTTGTGAAGAGGGATCCTACGAGGGATTTTGTTGGTGGTTAAGGTTTTGAAACGATATTTAATGGAGACGGAAGGAAATTTGAAGGGGAAAAAGAATTAAGGTCTGGGCGGGTGGTTTTTTCTGAGTGAGTTTGGTTTAAGAATAGGGGTTGTGTTTTTCATGGAGTTTTCGAATGGTTTTGTAGATGATTTAAAATGAAGGAGGTTGTTCGTTGGTGAACGAGTATGTGTTGTAGTTGTCTGGAGATGAAGGTGACGGAAATGGCGGCGCAGTTTCGATGGATCTTTGAGCTGGGTTTGAAGTTTAGCTTTTGTGATTCATGGTTCGATGAAGAAACTTGAAGATTTGTATGAGTTTGTCAATGGAGGTTTTTGTGGTTTTCACGGTGTGGTTTATGAGTTTGAGAATGAGTTTGAGGTGGAGGATTTGGGTTGTGACAAGGTTCAAAGTTGAAGCTGAGAGTTTCAGTTTTTATGAAGTTTGGAAGGGTTTCGCTTGAAGACTAGGTTTGTTCATAGAAGAAGAATATTGAAGGTGAGTTTATGAAGTTTGTGTTGAGTTTTATTGAAGGTGAAACAGGGGAAGAGTTTCTGCTGAGAAGTTGCAGTGGGCGATTGAAATATGGTTGTGTTGTGTTGAATCCAATGAAGATTAAAAGTGAAAGTGATTTGGAGAGAAGTGATTTTCGATTTTGGTGAGTTAAGGTTATTGAGGGTTAAAGGAGATGTTTTTGTTGTTTTTAGAAGGTTGGTGAAGAGTGTAAGCCATGAAGCATTTTTAAAGTAGCTGAAGGCTTTGTATCTGAAAAACTCAAAGATTGTTTCTCTCGCCCTCTTTTAATTTTCTCTTCCTCTCTTTATTCTCTGTTCCGGTTTTCAGAATGTCAATGCTCATGTCGTGTTGCTTTCATTTTGCAGGAAATTGTAGGAAGTTCTTGGCAGGTTGTGTATTTCCTTACAAGTGCAGGTTTTGCAAGTGATAGTAGGATGTACGTAATGTTGCTGTCAAATAAATGTGCAGTTCTGTTGTTTTTTTGTGGCTGATTTAGAGTGTAGCGTTTGGAGTGATGCCACAACAAAGGAGATTGCAGGTTGCATTGTGTAGGGGGTGTACGGTTCGTGATGTAATGGCAGTAGGGTGTACTGATGTTGGTTGGTGCAGGAACTTGTCTGACGTGGTGTTTGGAGGTTGGACTGGTGTGGTGTACCAAGAGATAAACAAAGTGGATCATGTTTCGTCTGTTTATGATTAAAAATAAATTAATATATAAATTGCAAACTAAATATTGTCTAATAAAACATAATGTAAATCCTAATTGATTGAAAATTTAATTAACTAACAAAAACTAATAATTAAATCTAATCCAATAAATAAATAAAAGAAAATAAACCTAATAAAATAAAATTCTAAAAAGAAAATAATTAATAAGAAAATTCTATATATATATAAGAAACTTAAAATAAAATATATTTAAATCTCTATTTAAAAAAACTTTATTTAAACTGATAATTAAACTAAATTGACTCTAAATAATTAAAATCTCAATTAAATAAAACCTATACTAAACTAAATATAATCTTAATCTAATAACAAAATACAAACTATATAACTAAACAAAAGCCATAAAAGTGTCAAGAAAAATAGGCGTGCACCGAAATGTCATCGAAAATACTAGCACAGACTAGATCAACAGAATGAGAACAAACTCCACTCGATTCCGAAATAAATCCCCCTTATTTAAACCAGTTTGAATCGCCTGAGTCGTGAGAGAATGGGCTGTAATCCTGATAATTCGTCCTGACTGACAAAATACACCGTATGCGAGAAATGATATGCAAAAGCAAATGAAACGAAAAAATTAAGCCAAATCTAGAAAAGGTTGGTCAAATTTTGGGGTGCAACAGCTGCCCTTATTCAAGCGACTTGGACCTGAAGGGTTGAAAGGCGAACGACTTTCAAACATTCAAAGGTAAAAGACGGTTGAATACCAAAGAACCCGGAAATTTGCCAACAGCAAAAACAGAACTGCAAACTCTGATATATTGGAACAAAATCTCTGGAAGATAGCTGAACTGATCATGACCTTGCCGTCAGTTATCCACATTAAATTCCTCTGACATTGCCGTCAGTCCTCTACCTCCAGTTGGTAAAGTAGCTAACATCGCCGTTAGAGCTCTGTTAAATAAAAACAAACATCGAATCCAAAGATACGACCCTCTGACATCGCCGCCAGTCATTCAAAACAATCAATCGGTAAATCACACTTGACATCGCCGCCAGTCATTCACAAAAATAAAGCGTCTGACATCGCCGCCGGACAATCAAAACACCTAACATCGCCGCTGGAAAACTAAATCACCTGACATCGCCGCCAGAAACAAACATCCAACATCACCGCTGGAGAACCAAATTACCTGACATCGCCGCCAGAAAAAACATCACCTAATGTCGCCATCAGAAAAAAATCCAACCTCGCCGCTAGGAAAACAAAGATATTTGTCATCGCCGCCAGAAAAACATCCAACCTCGCCACTGGGAAAACAAAGATATTTGACATCGCCGCCAAAAAAACATCCAACCTCGTCGCTGGGAAACCAAATTACCTGTGGGGATACAGAACTCTGATATCGCCGCCAGACAACCACGGTGCTAATAAACCTCTGACATCGCCGCCAGACAAACATAAATCTGATAAGCATCTAACATCACCGTCAGACAACCATATTCCTCAGAAACTTCTGACATCACCGTCAGACCTTCACTAAATAAAAGTGAGCGTCAAAATCCACATGAAGTTAAGATCACCCACTGATAACAATCACGGGGAAACTCCGGTGGGGAAATAACATGAATTAGGGTTTAGCCACCACACGGACAAAGACCCATCACCTGCGAGATTCACCTGAAACAAAGAGATAACGACCTGGCTTATGTTTCAAATGCACATGTTTGAATATGGCGTAATGCTCCATACAAAATGGAAATTTATGCGTTTGGGAGGATGCTATGCACGATGCAAATGCAAAGGAACCACTTTAGCAAAATAAATGTTGAAGAGAGGAAAACAACTCCGCTGGGGAAGACTAAGCACGCCTAGTGCCAATGGGCTCATGCTGGGGAATACAAGCCTTGGATGGCCTCCGAGAAAATATTTCTGGATAAAATTTCTCTGCTAAGCACAAATCCACTCCGTTGGGGATCAAGACAAAATCTGCTGAGGGAAAACGCCCTGGATGGCCTACCAGAACACAACTCTTCTGGGGAAACAAACAACTCCGCTGGGAATCAAGGCAGACTGCTGAAGATTTAATCCACTATCTGTTAGGGATCATGAATAAGATCTACTGGGGAAACGTTCCAAGCTCTCTCTCTCTCTGCTGAGGATGGAGAATAAACAATCTTTGAGTCAGTCCCATTCGGTGGGGAGGACCACTACTCTGCTGACTTGGCTGGGGATTAGGCAATGAGGGAATCAGCATCGACCTCTGCTCAGGGAAAATGAGCACAAAACTCAACAATAACAACCTCTGCTTAGGGAATGAGTCAAAGACCTAGACTCTGAGGGGAAAGGAGCCAAATACTTGGACTCTGTGGGGGCAACAACACTGCACTCATCACACTGTTGGGGAAATAAACCCAAATTTTCCTATCAGGAAGAACTTCAATCTCAAACCACTGAGGATGGTTGCACATGATCCATCTGCTGGGGATGGCTAACACTCTGCCCGGGATATCAATCTTGGCCTGCTGAGGATATCCTTGATCACCTCCTGATAAGGGAGAAATGCAATTCCAACTTGCTGCAATCTTAAACTGCTGGGGGAGAAACAATCCCAACCCGCTGAGGAGAAACTAGTCATAATCTGCTGGGGAGAAACTAGTCCCTACCTGCTGTGGGAATATGTAACTCAATCTGCTGTGGAGATAATCTGATCTGATATCAACATCTTGTGGGCATATAGAGCCTCTTCTCCGGAGAAGTGAGATCACCTGAGCCTCGCATTGGGTAATGTGGTAGCATGCGAGCCGCTAGAAATATGGTTGGGCTTTTTGGTTAGGTGGGACCGGGTTTATGGTGATTGGATGTTTTCTGGTTACCAACAAAGGTGGATTTAAAGAGGAATTACTAGACGAGAACTAGTATTCAAGGGTAGACTACCAGACGAGAACTGGTGGCAAAAGGGTTAAGTTGTCAAACAAAGAACTGACTTCTGAGTTCGATATCAGACGGGAACTGATTTTTGGTTTGGGTATCAGACGATAACTGATTTTTGGTTTGGATATCAGACGGGAACTAATTTCTAGTTTGGATATCATACAGGAACTGATATCTGGCTTGGTTATCAGACGAGAACTGAACTTCTGGTTTGGATATCAGACGGGAACTGATTTCTGGTTTGGACATCAGACGGGAACTGATATTTTGAAGCTGTGTTTGCCAGACGAGAACTGGTTAAACAATAGGCTAAAGAAAAGGTGACCAGACGGGAACTGGTTGAAAAGCTGACATGTACCAGACGAGAACTGGTTTGAAGGTTTGGTTACAAGGTTCTGACAAGTAACAAGTTTAGGTAATGGGATAACAATCCAATGACAACAAGGCCTTTTCAGTAGGTTCAGGTTATTTGATGAGGTAATGGAACGATTCCCCGACACTCAACTCTTGCTAAGGAGAATAAACCCGCTTGAACAACTTACCCCAGTCTGATTCAGCTTGCCTCAGTCCGATCTTCGGGAAAGAGTTCACCTTGAGAAGAAAGTATCTTGCCATGAGACGACCTCGAGATGGGTTGCCCCAGCATCTGTACCACGAAAGGATTCATCCTTGATTATCCCAATCTCAGAATGGCTGGCCTTGATGCACTCTTAAAGTGGCTTGCCCCTGCACGAGCGTTGAGGCGACTTAACTCATCCTGAATGAACACTGGAGGAACTTCCCTCAAATCAGCAGAATCTCCAGGTGATTGCCCTTGATTGGTAGTCTGGAGATGATTCACTTCTGATCAACTTCTTCTTGAATGATTTGCCTCATAATCAACTGATGCTTCGGGACTCGCCTCAGACTGACTGATTCCAAACTCACTGGATGTCAATGCCCCAGATCCACAAGGCTGCAAGGTATACACAATTCTGATCCAGACTGCTGAATGATCTAGTCATGTTTGACTATTCCCTATTGGAATTTCCTCCATGTCAACTACTGACCTGCAATTAAAATTGTTTGCTCACGAATGGTAATTTTAATGCGGTGTTCATGCAGATTTTGAAAGAGATGTCACTTATTAAGTGTCAAGATAGTGAGTGACGAATGAACCAAAAGTACAAACGTTGTGCTGATTTGATTAGTGAAAGATTCAACAAGGATATGATTAGCAAATCATGTAGGAGTCAGGTTACGCAAACTCATTGTTCCATGCCTTCAGAATAAACCTCGCCTCAATTAGGTCTTTTAAGGGTTGAATCGTGGTCGGGTTCACGGTTATTGAAACAAAGGATATTAGGCTCAAAGTTTGATTTGTACCCACCCCTCTTCGTGATGATCTCCAATCCTACGTTCAGTTAACTAGGCACAAGCACTCACCTCTCAAAAGGTTTGTTGAATGGTAGGAGTGATGGTTAAGGAACTCACAAGGTTTTTAAAGTGATAACTACCCCTTTTGTCTTCTGTGCCTGTAGCCACACGACATTGTCCTTGTTTAAGGATTTTTCGTTTGAGATCCTCTCTTTTTTTTCTTTTATTCCCTAATTTTTGCCTGGACTGACTCTTTTTCGAGTTCTTTATATCTTGAAGTCTAGCGGGATGCCCCAATTTTGCCTAAGTATTGCTTTCCAGCTTTTCAAACTAAGCGGGCTTTCTTTTTTCTTTTCCTTTTATTTTTTTCGAAACAAGTCGTGTGACACTGGTTGTCTTGATTTCTCCGAAAGGGTTGTGACTGTCTCACTCCTGATTCGCGAGGTTTAACCATTGTGGTTGATGAGGTATGACCTCTTGAGAGGGATGAGATGTGACTAGTCCTCGAATAAGGACACTCTTCTATAAAATTCGAACCCTCGGTCAAGCTAACCGACAACTACCCTGCCCCAGGTTAAGATGTGAGGGTCTGAAAGTCCGAAAGAAACTCCTACTTCTAGGCTCGAAGTGGTTGACTAGGGACTAACTCCTTATATCTCCAGTGTTTAGGGGATTTGAAACAATGCCTGTACGTCATCGGCAGGATTTTATCCGAAAGCATACGGTCATCAATTATGAGTATTCAGTTTTCGTCATCCTCCCTCCAATCTTTGCTAACCGTAGTGATAAAGTGGAGTGTATAAAATGTGCATATGTCTGTACAGTGCATAAAATGAGCGAAAGCGACATAATTAATTCAGAAAAATTCAAATTCACTTCATTAATATTACCATTCAAAACAACAATGTTTAAAAACAAATAACAACTAACACAAAAGAAACTACAAATGCAAATGATAAAAAGTGCCCGAGGAATGCCATTGTTGAGGACGTCTGCCTGTCTGGACCACTGGCTTCTGGAAATGACCCTCTGAATCTGTGGGCTTAGGCAGCTGAGAGGTTGACATGAACAAACAAAACTCCTTCTGGAAAGGAAATGCACCCTTCGTCGATCAACTGCTGCACTTTTGCCTGAAAAGCTTTGCAATCTTTGGTCGCATGCCCTATAGATCCACCATGATATCCACACTGAGCATGGGGATTGTACCCAAGAGGGTAAGGTTCTGGCACGGGCTTAAGAGTCTTAGGCTCCACCAAAGAGTTCTGAATCAGACGTGGCAAAAGCTGGTTGTACGACACAGGAACTGGATGAAAAGGAGCATTCCTTCTTTCCAAGTTGTTACGAGGCCTGTTCTGATTCTTACGCTGATTCTGATAACCTCGACCACGGGCTCGTTGAGTTGCAAGAGGAGCGACCCATGGTCTCTAATATGATGCCCTAGGCACAGTTGTCTGTCCAGAATAACGAGACACAGAAGATACTGACTGCTGAGAAGATAAAGAACCAAAAGATTTCACCGATTCATCTTGAAAATACCCCATATCTGTCATGACTGCATTGACCACAGTTTCGTCTTCAGCTTGAAAGCTACAGAGAGATTCAGTTTCACCATCCTGATCGCTTGAAACATCCTGAATTCTTCTAGTTTTACGCCATACTCAATACGTTCTCCTGCTCTTACCAATTCAGATAAATTTGGTGCAATCCCAAGCATTCTTTCGAAGTACGGGCTCTGCAAGAAGTTTACGAACATGTCTGTTAAATCTCGATCTAGAAGCGGTGGTTGCACTCTGGAAGCAAATTCTCTCCATCTCTGAGCATACTTCCGGAAGGGTTCATTGTTCTCTTGAGACAAGTTTTGCAACTGCATGCGACTGGGAGTCATGTCAAGATTATATTCGTACTGCTTCAGAAAATCCTTAGCTAAGTCCATCCGTGACCGGATCTGACTACTCTCCAACTGCATATACCAACTCAGAGATGCTCCAATTAGGATGTCTTAAAAACAGTGAATCATCAACTTGTCATTGTGTACAAACGAAGTCATTCTTCTACAGAACATCACCAAATGTTACCTCGGGCAGCTATCCCCTTTATACTTCTCAAACCTCGGCGCCTTGAAATTCAGAGGTAACACTAGGCCGGGAACCAGGCACATGTCTGAAGCGTTGAGACCAAAAGAATCTTTAACTTCCAAGGCCTTGAGTTTTTTATCCAACGCACGAAACCTTTTAGCATACTCAAGAGCTCTCGGGTCCTTCGTCTTCATTATCGGAACCTCTCTTCTGGAATTTGGCACAGAGAAAACAGCATCATGATAATCTGAGGTATCAAGAGAAGAAGAACGTTCACTTCGGACAACAAACTGTTCATGTAGATCCTGGTCTTCAACAGAAGGCTGCGCAGGCTAAGCTTCAGTCAGGTTGTTCACTTACGGAGTACCTTCATCAGGAAGAAAACCATATAGAGGATTGGTCATCACAGTAAAACCCAACAGGCTATCAACATTCTGGAGGTCGTTCCCTGACATAGCTAACAACAATTCTCAGCTTGACTTCACTTCTTGCCACTGCTTGATTCTGCTTCAACCAATTAGTCGTCCCCTAATAATCACCACTTTCTTAGAACGGGCACCGGGGAATGACCTTCTGAATCAAAATAAAGGTTGGATAAGAGCTCTGGTAGCTGGAGAATGATATGCAAAATGATGCAGAGATGATTATGCCAATGCAATGCAAGATGCAACAAACACGGGATCACAACCCCCACAAAGCTCTGAAAAACTATTGCGCTGCTGACTGGGTAAGTTTAAAATTCCGCTCTAAAGAGAAAAACCAGAATACCGGGTTGGATGAAGGTCAAGGTTTCCTGCATAAAAACCCCCCACTCACAGGTGTGGACCTATCTCTGATAAGGTTGGGCATCCTATGCGGTCGTCAGCGTCACAGACTTTCAAGAAATGATGATACGTTCACCATTTTTGGTTTGGCATCATCAACTCCCGAAGAGGCCTCACTTAGCTGACTCCCAAGTGATCGGTCCCCAGAGTCGACAATCCTCAGATCCAAAATTCCTTCGAGCCCAAAGGGCCAGAAAGAAAATCGTTAAAGAGAATCTCGTCCGAGCGCGAATTTCATGGCTAGCTGGTGCATGCAAAGCATACAGGCTCACCACTAATCTCCACTTCTAATGCTAAGTATATACTCAAGCCTGGGTCTGGCTTATCTCTCAATGGAACAATCACCCAACAACACAACAGCGGCAGATAATAATAGAGTGCGGAAAATGTAAATACAACAACACACAAATATACAGATACACACACCCACAAACAAAAATAGACAAGTGCTAGGATGGACTTGCATCGGGGATGGGAAAAGTCCCCAGCAGAGTCGCCAGCTGTCGCTACTGCGAAAATCGAGGCCGACAATGACAGAAGAGTCGTAACCGTGCGTTATTTATCCCAAGAGAGGGAAAGGAAACACTCAGAGAAAACCTAACGAAAAGAGGGATAAAATCGGTCATCGCAACCAAATCTCGAGTTCGGGAGTCGGTTATGCAAGGGGAAGGTATTAGCACCCCTCACGTCCGTCGTACTCGACGGGATCCACGCTTATTGTCTAGTCTATGGGTGAAAAACAAACTATCTACGGTTGCTAAAGCTAAATGGAAGGAACTGACTCGATAGAGCATCTCTGCTTTATGCCTACGTGTTCCCTCGTGCAATGGGAAAGTCAGAGTCAACGTAGTTCGGGAAACTACGGGGGAAATTGCTCGCCAAGATGTCGCGTCTTGTGCCTACGTATTCTCGTCTGGTACGAGAAATCATAGCAAAACGTAGTTCAAGCTAACTACGGGTATACGGGGTGTTCTCGATCGCACGAGGGCGAGAGAAAAGGTAGACGATACTAGCGTACGCATTCTAGCAGTTAGGTGTATGCTGCTCGACCATTCGAGACTTAGGCGTTACCTGTTTGCGGTAGAATGGACGTAGTATCTCATTGGTTAAAAGGTACGGGTTACCTAAAGGGGAAAGGGAAAGTGTGCTCGCTAGGATTATCGCAATCCTATGCCTACGTACTCTCAACAGATATGAGAGATCAGAGCAGCCGTAGTTCGGCTAACTACGGAAAACGGTCTCGATCGAACGGAAGCGAGAAAAAAGGGAGGCTCGATTGCACAGAGGCAATAGGGGTGATCTCAATCGCCACGATGCGAGAGAAAGGAGTTTCGATCACACGGAGGCGAGGGAAAAGAGGAAGCAGGCCTAACACGCCTAAACGGGAAGGAACTCGGGACACACACGCAAGAACCTAAGGCGTAGGAGCAAATGCGTCACATATTGCCCAAAGGGTATATACTAAACACTCTAGACGAGCGAGAGGAGGCCCCTCACTCATCATTTCCCACGTATCTATTGCTCAGAACTCACAACGCTCGACGGTTGATTAAAAGACTTGAATTAGAAAGATGTTACCGAACGGAGTGGTTCCTTGACGCTTGACATTGTGCGCAAGCTCCATTCCAATCTTCTCCTCTTTTGGTCTTTAATGATGCTTTGAATAGGGACCAATGTGACGCTAAACCGTCATGGCTCGACTTATAAGAGGATTCAAACTTTAAGAGGTCGCATATCGATTTCTGTGCTATGAATAAGATAGAGAAACGATATTGAGGATCGTTCTGCAATTGAATCATGTCGCACGGACCAAAAACAATGGGATCTCGTCTTACAAGACTTCATCGATCACCAAAAGACAAAATAAAATCGAAAGATGAAATGAAATAAGGAGAGAAAAAAGTGGTCTCGGATCCTTTGTTTCACGTCAATAGTTTGACGGCTAAACGGTGGAAACTTCTTCATCGACCAAAACGGCAAAAAATGCCCAATAGTAAATGCGAAGTGAAATCCAAAGAATAAACCCTAAAAGAAAACCAATATAATAACTATTATGAAAATAATATATACAAAATAAGAATAGCTTATAAATTTCTAAAAGAAGAATTAATAAAAACTATTAGGAAAATATAATATATAATATATATAATTTATTAACAAAAAACAATATTATTAAAACAAATTATTAAGAAAAAGAAAGGGAGGGGTTATGAGATAGAAACGGGAGTATGAATCCAAACTAACACAAATGGGCTACGAAGCCCAGTAACAGACAACAAGAAAATGAGAAAAGGCCAAACGTTCTCCTTCCTTTCCAACATTCCGTTCATCTCTCTATTCAGCAATAACCTCGTAAACCAACATTTTCAGGAAAATTCCTCTTAAATCTCAAACCCCCCATTTTCGCTTTTGAATTTGCTATCTGTTTTCCGATTTCACCTCTGAACTTCTTCTTCTTATTTTTATTCTGTTCTGCTTTGGATTTGAACTTTGTGTGGGTTAGGGATTCGAATGGGTTTTCAGTGGTTCAGATATGGCGTGTGGTAGGTTTCGTCGGAAGAACAAGGGAGGGTTTCTGTTTGGTGAGTGATTTTCGGAGGTTGTGTTCATGGTGGAATCTGGGTTATTGATGTTTGGTTGAAGGGTTTCGATGGAGTTGTGAAGAGGGATTCTGCGAGAGATTTTGTTGGTGGTTAAGGTTTTAAAACGATATTTAATGGAGACAGAAGGAGATTTGGAGGGGAAAAAGAATGAAGGTCTGGGAGAGTTTGGTTGAAGAACAAGGGTTGTGTTTTTCATGGAGTTTTCGAATGGTTTTGTAGATGATGTTGAAATGAAGGAGGTTGTTCGTTGGTGAACAAGTCTGTGTTGTAGTTGTCTGGAGATGAAGGTGACAGAAATGACGACGCAGTTCCGATGGATCTTCGAACTGGGTTTGAAGTTTAGCTTTTGGGCTTCATGGTTCGATGAAGAAACTTGAAGATTTGTATGAGTTTGTCAATGGAGGTTTTTGTGGTTTTCACGGTGTGGTTTATGAGTCTGAGAATGAGTTTGAGGCGGAGGATTTGGGTTGTGACGAGGTTGAAAGTTGAAGCTGAGAGTTTCAGTTTTGATGAAGTTTGGAAGGGTTTCGCTTGAAGACTAGGTTTGTTCACAGAAGAAGAATATTGAAGGTGAGTTTATGAAGTTTGTGTTGAGTTTTATTGAAGGTGAAACAGGGGAAGAGTTTCTGCTGAGAAGTTGCAGTGGGCGATTGAAATATGGTTGTGTTGTGTTGAATCCAATGAAGATTGAAAGTGAAAGTGATTTGGAGAGAAGTGATTTTCGATTTTGGTGAGTTAAGGTTATTGAGGGTTAAAGGAGATGTTGTTGTTGTTTTTAAAAGGTTGGTGAAGAATGAAAGCCATGAAGCATTTTTAAAGTAGCAGAAGGCTTTGTATCTGAAAAACTCAAAGATTGTTTCTCTCGCCCTCTTTTAATTTTCTCTTCCTCTCTTTATTCTCAATTCCGGTTTTCACAATGTCAATGCTCATGTCGTGTTGCTTTCATCCTGCAGGAAATTGTAGCAAGTTCTTGGCAGGTTGTGTATTTCCTTACAAGTTCAGGTTTTGCAAGTGATAGCAGGATGTACATAATGTTGCTGTCAAATAAATGTGCAGTTTTGTTGTTGTTTTGTGGCTGATTTGGAGTGTAGCGTTTGGAGTGATGCCACAACAAAGGAGATTTCAGGTTGCATTGTGTAGGGGGTGTACGGTTTGTGAAGTAATGGCAGTAGGGTGTACTGATGTTGGTTGGTGCAGGAACTTGTCTGGCGTGGTGTTTGGAGGTTGGACTGGTGTGGTGTACCAAGAGATAAACAAAGTGGATCATGTTTCGTCTGTTTATGATTATAAATAAATAAATAAATAAATTACAAACTAAATATTGTCTAATAAAACATAATGTAAATCCTAATTGATTGAAAATTTAATTAACTAACAAAAACTAATAATTAAATCTAATCCAATAAATAAATAAAAGAAAATAAATCTAATAAATTAAAAATCTAAAAAGAAAATAATTAATAAGAAAATTCTATATATATAAGAAACTTAAAATAAAATCTATTTAAATCTCTATTTTAAAAAACTATATTTAAACTGATAATTAAACTAAATTGACTCTAAATAATTAAAATCTCAATTAAATAAAACCTATACTAAACTAAATATAATCTTAATCTAATAACAAAATACAAACTATATAACTAAACAAAAGCCATAAAAGTGTCAAGAAAAACAGGCGTGCACCGAAATGTCGCCGAAAATACTAGCACATACTGGATCAACAGAATGAGAACAAACTCCACTCGATTCCGAAATAAATCCCCCTTATTTAAACCAGTTTGAATCGCCTGAGACGTGAGAGAATGATATTGCGGTGAAAATTGGATATCAAGCTATTAAATTAACTTGAATCTTAATTCTTTTACAACCGAACTTTATTTTATCCAAAGGAAAGGTCTAAAGAAAGAAAAACCTTTTTCGCGATGTAACAACAACGCTTAAGAGATTCGGGGATCGGGGGTTGGTTATACCTAGGGAAGGTGTTAGCACCCTAAATATCTGTAGTACTCTACAGGAACCTTTTGTTTGATTGCTTGCTAAGTTTGTGAAATATGTACTATGGACTTGGGAAAAGATATGAGCTGAAACCTAAGGTTATATACACTAAGTTTGCTCGCAAAGACGTCGCATCTTCTGCCTACGTATCCTAACTAGGATAGAATCAGAGCAATCGTAGTTCGCCTCACAAGGGAAGAAGAACACTTGATTATTATCAAGGTTTAAGGGGGAACAAACATGACAATGTTTATGTGGAGTTTGACAAAACTCCCTAATCTAAATTGTAACACTCAAAAGGGGAAGTAAGAAATCATGACGATGATTCTTACACAGAGTTGACAAACTCTTTCCTAGGGTTCTAGTTGAAGAACACTCCTAGTAAAAGTGGGTCTTTTAGACTTAAAGCAAAGTATAAGGGTTTATAATCTAGGGTTAAAGTGACTTTAACAAAGTCAAGGGGGGATAAGAGATGTTTCCATGACATGAGGGTCAAATGGACAGACTTTTCCTTTGGAAGCAGACAAGGGAGGCATCAGGATGAGAGCTAACAAGCTTCATCACTTGGGGAAAGAAATCAACAATAAAATTAACAAAATGATAAAGGCATATTCATGGTGACAACCATTAAATGAACACATGGAATGATAAAGATGAAAGTGCATTGATGACAATCAAAGTAGGTAAACAGAACAGGAACTGTGACGACAGATCAAGTTTAAATAAGTTTAACAGATAAAGTAACATGGACATGGTAGCAACTAAAAATGAAACTTTAAACATGTTAGCAAACACTTAAGGATGATAATGCAAACAAACATCACAAAAAATCACAAGTACATCAAGAGACAATTCATCTGCATCTGTCAAAACGATCATAGAAAGTACATAACTTGCACACAGTCAAAAGAGATGAAAAATTTATCAAACATGAAAATAAAAAATATAACATGAAATTACACATCAAGATGAACACAATGAAAAAAGAACGGGTGAAAAACGGTTAAAATTGAGAGAGATATGATTTTTCAAAGTTTGGTAAAAAATTACAAAATTTAATAAAAGATTTGCCCTCCTCAGGGGTCGAACTCATGTGTGCAGGGTACAAGGCGGGTTTGGCATAAGGGGCTTACTACTGGGGTGGATATACATCCGTTTGTAAAAGCCACCCCTTTAATTAATAAGGGTATCTACCTTGAATTTCTGGGCCAAACATAACACATAAAAGGTGATTTACGTTTTCTACCGTAACTTTCTCGTTTTTCAACCAAACGTGACAAAATTTATATGCAACTGGACCAGAAAAACATGAGGAACAAGATGGTGCACTTAGTTTTCTGAGATTATTCTTCTATTTAAAAATTTGATAGTGTGTGCTCTTGTGGAAGTTTGATGTGCATTTTGAATCTCCAAACTTGTTTTAGCTATTTTCAGTTCAAAACAAATATACACACAGACCAAGTATGTGATAATGAATGATCTTAGCACATAAATCAAGCTCAAGGCCAACTGTTATGAAAAAGACATGCCAAGTTGCAAGTTGTTTGAAAGATGCACTTTGAAGAACACAAGTTGAGGCATTGGGAATTAAATCCAAAGAATCATGCAAGCAACTCATAAATGATTAATGCAAGGTTTTTTAACATGAATTTGATGCATAATAGATTTACTTTGAAAATTGACATGTGAGTTGCTAGTGATGTTTTGAAGATGCATTTTGAAATCACCCAAACCAAAACAAACATGTTTAGTAACAGGAATTGATTTCAACAAAAATTAAACATGCCAAGGAAAGTATCTCAGTAGGTATTTTGTCCATAAACCAACAAAATGAGAATTTGGTATAAAATGCAAATGGTGATGGATACCTCCAAACATACTGTCAACAGGATTTGATGCTTTTCAATGATGAATTTCCAACAGTCTAATGTTCAACAGAAAAGCAAATCACACAAGAGCAATGTAAACATATGCAATAACCACTAAATCAAAACCTGATGCAAGCCTTAAATAAGACAACATCATGATCAACAAAACCTCTAAACTTGACAAAAGATCAAGTATAACAAGCTGTCAACACCAGGCCCCAAGGACATCTGTGGTCATCATGAAAAGGACCCTATTATGATAGTGCCTATTGCTAAACAGAAGTTCAAAATGAGTCAATTGCAATTCACAAACTCAGGGTACAACCCTTATGCACCAGAATCTCCAAAATAGTCAACAAACTTGATCAAAAATGTCCTCACAGCAGAACAATGCTTCAATAACAATCTCATGATTCAAAATCTAAATGCCATAGGCTAAGAGTTCTTATATTCAAATCAGCAGCCTTTTTCAAAACAGGAAAGGTAGTAGGGCCACTATCCTACATATGCTACAGTAGACTGTGGATTAATCTTATGGACCTGTCAATTGGTTTTGATGAGTTTTGGAATGTAACACAGTCTGCATTAATTGTAATGATCAGGTTTTAATGGTTACCTAAACTCACAGCACAAACAAGTTTCAAAACTCGACATGTGCATTCCCGCTGCTATCACCTACACAAAGAACCAAAACTTCCAAGACAACAACACCAACATACTCCAAACAACCTGATATTGGCAGCTCCTCTACGTAAATCCCCTCATGTACTTGCTTAATGAAAGAAGATACCACAGTGAGGAAAAATACTAGGAGCTTCACACAACCTTCCCTCACCACCCTAAATCATCCTAACAGTAAAAGGTTCTTGGCACTAACAACTTCAAATGACATACATGATAAAAAAACAAACTACAGCAGGCAAGACTGAGTTTCCTGGCTCAGGCCTTCAACTTAGTTGCCTAACATCCTAACAGTCACACTAGCCATCATACAGCCCCAAAACCAAAGTAAACACATACTTGCCAAGGATGTAAAAACAACCCATAATGGTATAATAGTACAACTCAAGTCAGAAATAAAAACATCAACATGACTGTGCCTAAAACTAAAATCAAATCCAACTCAACTTCAAGATAGCTCTTAAAAGTTTATGAAGACAAAGGTAAAAGCAATGTAGAACTATGTTTTATCATCTCAACATGCAAGTGAATTTTTCAACCAAAATCAGCAACCAACACCTAAAAGACATTAACAGGACTAAACTCACACAAAGAGTAATTAGTTTAGTATCCTGTTTTCAACAACATGTTTTTACTAACCTAAAGGTGCTCCAACAGCAAGAGTACATTGTATGGCTTTCACATAGATTTTGACAGCAAGTTCATAAACCATGATAGTATGCAAGCTAGGTAACAAGACCAAACAATACATGATATATTTAATGAAAGAGTTTGGAATGACATACCTCTGGCAGGTCTGACTGTGCTAGCAGTTAACAATCCAAAAATTCCCTTTTTATAGCACACTTGTGACAGTTGCTTCTTTTTGAAGAAAGATGGCAAATTTGAGACCAGTTTGAGCAAATGCAAATCCAGCTGATCTTTGAAGTTATGAACAGTTATAATATCATATATAGAAGGTGTTCAAAGTGTTGTAATGTTGAGAAACAGCTTATGGAGTGATTTGGTTGATCTTGAGCATATTGGTCAAAGTAACTTAGTGTGAAGGTTGACTTTTTGAATGGTGAGGTTTTGGAATGGTTTAAGGTCTTGGACACCTTCTATACCATATTTAGAGAGTGTGTGGATGGTTGTTGGGGTGTTTGAATGTAGAGAAATGGTTTTGGCAGCCCTAGTAGCAAGGCAGATTTTTTGTGTTTTTTGGTGGAAAATGAGATTTTGTGATTTTGAAGTTTTGAAGCAAAGTGAAAGGGCAGAGATTTCTTTTGGTTTTTAGAATGTTGTTGATGATGAAAATGAGGTGGGGGAGAGTCCTATTTATAGGCAAGTGGAGTGAGGGGGCAGATTTGAAGGTTTCTTCATTTTGAAGAAAGGTTTTGGCACATTTGGAGGAAACCTCCCTAGGAGGGTTTCCTTGGCTGAAAGGTAGGCCTCTTTAGTCAAGAAAAATGATGAATTTTGGTGGCTAATTACAGGCTAGAGGTATAGCATTAAGGCTGGTTCAGAACTACTTTTACACCTCATGCTTGTTTTTACTTTTTGAATGCAAGTTGCAAAACAACTTGCAAGCCACTTGCTTTGGCTTTGAAAATTCAAGTTTTGCATAATTCCTTGATTCTTTCATGTTACAATCATTCCACATATCATATACAACATGTTTCATAAGCTGAGATTGGCCAACTTTGATGAAAGAGTGCATTTTGAAGCTTGGACAATGTGGGACTAAAGTGAAAAACCACCAACTTGCCATGACCATAACTTTCAGCTCACAAATCATTTTGAGATGTGCTAGTACTTTTTAGAAAGACCTCACATAGCTGTAAAACATTCATGTTTTCATGAGTTTTAATTTCCCAAAGGAACTTGGCCAAAAAAACCTTCCAAAGTTGCTAAAAAATGAACTTAAAATTGAAATTTTCCTAAGTCTTTTTCCCCTCTTGAAATGAATTTGATCATAACTCCAAATATATGCATTTTCTGATCATGGAGGGACTTTTGTAGGACTTTCCAATAGCTTCCAAATGAGCTTTGAGCCAACTCAATTGGATGTGTGGTTAAGGAGTTATGGTTTAGCCCCTTTCAAAACCCTAATTTCCCGATTTTTCGATTACTCCTTCATCCTTGATCCAATGGTCATGAAAATTGATATGCAAGTCCAATATGACATAAGTAACAACTTCGTTTCACAACTTAAAGTCCAATTCCTAAAATTTGGAGAGTTGACTTTTCGGTCAACCGTACGACCGATCGGTGATTACCGAGTCGCCTGTTGACATTCTGGGCCTCCTGAGACTTTGAAACTTCTTGGATGAACTTTATTAGGCTATATGAACTTCATGAATCACAATACCACCATTTAAACATCTTCCAACATTAAAGTCAAACTACAGTTGACTTTTACTGGTCCAAAACCCTAATCGGGTGCTCTGAAATGTACTGCTCTGAATTCTGGGGTAACAACCTCACATTGGCTTCTCAATTGATATTATATAATACCCTTGACCTTGTTTCTTATTTGAATGAGCCCAAAACATTAACTAATCACAAACCCTGAAGTTTCGATTTTGACTGCACGAAACCCTGATTCATCTGCAATTTGACAAAGACAGACTTGCACTGGGTTAAGGTTAGAAAATTCATGAGTATGCTCCTAAAATGATAATGAGAATATAAGGGGTCAAAATTTGGGGTGCAACAGTTGCCCCTATTTAAATATCTTCACTATATGGAACTGAGGGATGATGATCCTCGTAGAATCGCAGTGAGAGGTATTTAAATATAGAAAAACCGAAAATTTTGTCCCTTAGATCCGATGATATGCAAAAGGACTGGTCATGATATGTCATGAATTCTAAATGATGCTTTATGATTCTTGGACGCAAGACATATGCAGCAGACAGAAAAACAAAACAACGAGTAACTACTCGCGGGGACCTGGCATTGTGGATCCGACACTGGGGAATACCGAGGTATCAACAATCAATAGTTCAAACATGACTAGTGATAACAGAGAGAAAAATGAGGGTGCGCCAAGTCTAATGAAGATGACAATCTTACTGGGGAAAAGCAAACACTTCACCGGGGAAAGAGGTAGATTTTCATCGGGGACACGAGCGACTTTTTACTAGGGAAATTACAACATGAACCTCACTGGGGATGATCAGATGAGGAGCTTCCTATAGTGAAGAGTTCAAACGGGATCTTCAGGAGTGGACTAAAAACAAAGACAAAACATAATGGGGAATACTAATGATGATTAGATCTTCGAGACTTGTCTGGGGGAAAGGTTTTACTGGGGATAATGATGTCACCCTGTTTTAACAGATGGTTCAGGCAGTGCTAGTAACCACTAGACTTACTGGAGGTAATGGTAACGACCAACCTGAGATAACAACAAATGAAATTTCAAATTCAATTGGTAATACAGGACTTTGACTGGGGAAACTGGTGACGACCAAATTTCAAGCAATGCCAGTAACCACTGGACTTAAAGGGGATTGGTAACGACCAAGTCAGGGTACCAATGATGATTGGATTTCAAGCAATGTCAGTTTCGATTGGACTTCGGAAGAAATACGTGGTCATGACCAAATCAGGGTATGCCAACACATGCGGCTACGAGAATGCTAGCAAGCTACTAGGCTTTAGCCAGGGAGGTTGGTAACGACCAAACCAGAAAATACCAATAACGATTGGATTCCAAGTGATGCCAGTTACGACTAGACTTTCATGGGGACGGTTGGTAATGACCAACAAGATACCAATGACAATTGGGTTTCGAACACCTGCCAGTTACGACTGGGCTTTAACGGAAATCAATTAGTAACGACTAGATTTCACAGGGGATTTGCTAGTGACGACTAGACTTCAGAGGAATAAGTTGGTAACAACCGAACCAAGAGGTAATAATGAGTGGAGTTAAGACAACGCCAGTTACGACTGGTTCAAAGGAAAATATAGTGACGACCAAAAGAATACCAATGACGATTGGATTTCGAACACTACCAGTTACGACTGGGGAATTTAAAGGAAAAAAGGTGGTGACGACCGAAACAAGGGCACTGATGAGTGGAATTTAAGACAATGCCAGTTATGACCGGTTTAAAAGAATAATATGGCACGACCAAAAGAATACCAATGACGATTGGCTTTTGAAGCAATGCCTGTTACAACTGAACTTTAAACAGAAATTCACTAGCAGTGATTAGACATTCACGGGGAATCAAAAGATAGCACTCTGAACTCGAGAGACCGAATGAATCACACTGAACCCTGGCTGAAAAAGGTGTATGCAGTCTTTGACAAATAGATCCACTCTCAATAGGGGAACAAAACATTAAACAAGCTATTCAGAGATGACGAAGTAAAATCAAAACACAATGCTCATGAATCTTCTACTAGGGACCAGTCCTTATATCATCATAAGAGGTTCCTTGAGAAAATAGTCTTCCAGGTTTGACACCTACACATGACCAAAGGAGAATTGGCAGTTCGACCTGTTTACACTTCATTGGGGGAATATAATTGGATCGCATATCAAAGCTTTCGCTACCCTGAGGTTTCGGGGAAGTATGATTTTCCTCGACTTTCCATGAGCTGGAGTTTTTACGTTTGTCAATCTTTTCAAGTTTTATTCAAATAGTTTGACCCTAATGCTTTCAAAACTATTGTTTGATCAACAAACAATATTTTGCATAACAAGAAAATAAAGGAAACGATAATTTTGCAAAGGAAAGAATGGTTCAAAACTGATTTTATTCAAGAATGAAATCTTGCAAATGAAAAAATTCCATAGAAATTTTACAAGTGAAAAAATGGCAACGTGGATAAGGTTACATTGAATCCCATGACCATCAATTCCTAAAGACTAAAATCCCCCAAATCCTTGCTTCTGATGAGAGCAGTTGGAAGTGGATCTCTTGTACAATCTTCCGCAATGGTGAAAACCTTTTGAAGTTGTGACAACTCTTCTGATGCAGTGAAACACCTTCGTCCCTAACTTTTGCCTGGACCGCCCTTTCGGGTTTTCAATCCACCGGGACGCTCATTTTTGCCTAAGCCGCCCTTTCGGGTTTTCAACTAAGCGAGCTCTTATTTTTCTTCTTTTTCCTTTTTCTTTTTTTCCTTTTCTTTTTCTTTAACCCTAACTTTTGCATAAGCCGTTCCTTCGAGTTTTCGACTTATCGGGCTCTTTTTAGGCGTAATATTTTCGTACTGCATCAGAATTCACTGGATGAGTAAGTTGTTCTCCATCCATGGTCGTGAGAATTAATGAGCCTCCTGAGAAGACTGTTTTCACAACAAACGGGCCGTCATAGTTAGGCATCCACTTTCCCCGTGCGTCTTTATGAACTGGTAAAATCTTTTTGAGTACAAGTTCCCCCTCGCGGAATTCTCAGACACGAACTTTCTTGTCAAAAGCCCTCTTGATCCGTTTCTGATATAACTGACCATGACACATTGCAGACATGCGCTTTTCGTCGATAAGATTCAGCTGATCAAACCTTTCTCTTACCCATTCTGCTTCTTCAAGCTTAGTTTCCATTATGACTCTCAAAGAAGGTATCTCGACCTCAATGGGAAGTACCGCATCCATTCCATATACCAAAGAAAAAGGGGTTGCCCCTGTTGAAGTGCGGACGGACGTTCTGTATCCATGCAAGGCGAACGGCAGCATCTCATGCCAATCTTTGTAAGTTTTCACCATCTTTTGCAAAATCTTCTTGATGTTTTTATTTGCAGCTTCTACAGCTCCGTTCATCTTGGGACGATAAGGGGAAGAATTATGATGTTCAATTTTGAAGTCATCTCACAAATCTTTCATGATTTTGTTGTTTAAATTGGTACCATTGTCCGTTATGATTCGGCTCGGAATTCCGTAACGACAGATAATCTCCTTTTTTATGAAACGGGCCACCACTTGCTGAGTAACATTAGTGTAGGATGGAGCTTCGACCCACTTTGTGAAATAGTCAATAGCAACCAGAATAAATCGGTGTCCATTAGAAGCTTTTGGTTCAATTGCCCCAATCATATCGATGCCCCACATAGAAAAAGGCTATGGTGATGATAACACATTTAGCATCGTCGGAGGCACGTGCGTCTTGTCCGCATAAATCTGACACTTATGACACTTTCTGGCATATTCTATACAGTCAGTTTCCAAGGTCAACCAGTAATAACCAGCCCTCAAAATCTTTTTAGACATAGCATATCCATTGGCATGGGTACCGAACATTCCTTCGTGAACATCTTGCATTAACAACTCTGCTTCTCGTTGGTCAACACATCTAAGCAGGACCATATCATGATTCCTTTTGTAGAGTACATTATTGCTGAGAAAGAACTTGGATGCTAATCGTCTAAGAGTTTTCTTGTCAAGTGACGTAGCATCTGCTAGATACTCTTGTTTCAACAGGTAATTCTTTATGTCATAGAACCATGGCTTATCATCAGCCTCTTCTTCAATCATTTGACAGTAGGTGGGCTCGGTCTTGCGTTCGATTCGGATGAGAGTGGCATCATTGATATCCCTGACTTTCCACATTGAGGCTAACATGGCTAGGGCATCGACAATGTGGTTTTCAGATCTCGGGACATGCTTGAAAGTGATTTCATCAAAATACTCCATCATTTTGGCAATATAGGCTCTATAAGGAATCAAATTTTCATGTCTAGTTTCCCATTCTCTAGTAACCTGATAGATAACCAAAGCTGAGTCCCCACTGACTTCAAGAAGTTTGATTTTGAGGTCAATAGCTACCTCGAGGTCGAGAATGCAAGCTTCATATTCGGCGATATTGTTTGTGTAGTCAAAATCCAACCTGGCTGTGAATGGAGTGTAACCACCTTCCGGATTCATTAAAATGGCGCCTACACCATGCCCACTGTAGTTGGAGGAACCATCAAACATCATTTTCCACCGAAGCCCTTCCTGTAGACCTTCATCAAGACTTGGTTCTTCACAATCTTTTACTAACATAATGTCCTCATCTGGGAAATCAAATTTGAGAGGCTCATAATCTTCCACTGGTTGATCTGCAAGATATTCCGACAAAACACTACCCTTGATAGACTTCTGAGCTACGTACTAGATGTCATATTCGGATAACAACATATGCCAACGGGCGAGTCTTCCAGTCTGAGCAGGCTTCTCAAAAATGTATTTTATTGGATCCATTTTTGAAATCAACAAAGTGGTATGACAAATCATGTACTGCCTCAAACGTTTGTCCGCCCATGCCAAAGCACAACAAGTTTTCTCCAGAAGTGAATATCTGCCTTCACAATCAGTAAACTTCTTACTCAAATAATATATAGCATGCTCTTTTCGTCCAGACCCGTCCTGTTGACCTAACACACAACCCATTCAATTCTCCAACATTGTCAAATACATGAAGAGAGGTCTTCCCGGGACCGAAGGTATTAAGATTGGAGGCTCTTGTAGGTAACCCTTGATCTTATCAAATGCTTGCTGACAATCTGAATTCCAAACGACCGTCTGGTCCTTGCATAATAGTTTGAAGACGGGCTCCCAAGTGGGAGTCATATTGGAAATAAATCTGGATATGTAGTTCAGTCTTCCAAGGAAACCTCTGACTTTCTTTTCTGTTTGTGGAGCTGGCATGTCTTGAATGGCTCGGACTTTGTCTGGATCTACTTTAATCCCTCGGTGGCTGACAATGAAACCAAGTAATTTCCCCGATCTTACCCCAAAGGTACACTTGGCTGGATTCAGTCTCAACTGATATTTTCTGAGTCTCTTAAACAATTTCAAAAGATGTTCCAAATGGTCCTCCTCGCTTTGAGATTTGGCTATCATATCATCAACATACACCTCTATTTCCTTGTGCATCATATCATGAAATAAAGTTACCATGTCCCTTTGATAAGTAGCACCTGCGTTCTTCAGACTGAAAGGCATAACTTTGTAACAGTAAGTCCCCCACGGTGTAATGAAAGTAGTTTTTTTCCATGTCATCAGGATCCATCTTAATCTAATTGTAACCGGAGAACCCATCCATAAATGAGAAAACTGCAAAACGAGCCGTATTATCTACCAACGTGTCGATATGCGGCAAAGGGAAATCATCCTTCGGACTGGCCCTGTTTAGGTCCCTGTAATCCACATACATTCTGACTTTCCCATCTTTTTTCGGTATAGGTACAATATTGGCTACCCATTCGGGGTATTTGGACACTGCTAAGAACCTGACGTCAATCTGTTTTTTCACCTCATCTCGAATCTTGAGAGTCATGTCAGGTCTTGTTCTTCGGAGCTTTTGCTTAACTGGTGGGCATTCTGGTCGAAGCGGTAATTTGTGAACTACTATGTCAGTGTCTAGACCTGGCATATCCTGGTATGACCAAGCAAATACATCCACATATTCTTTCAAAAGTTCCTCTAGTTGCTGCTTGACTTCTGCCCCTAGAGCTGTCCCAATCTTGACTTCTTTCTTGTTTTCTTCCGTGCCAAGATTAATGACTTCTACCTGTTCTTTGTAGGGTTGAAGCTCTGAATGCTCATGGTGTGCCAACTTTACCAGTTCATCAGGTATTTCAAAATCTTCATCCTCATCTTCAGCTTGGTATATTGGTGAATCAAAGTCTGGAGGGAATGCAAAGTCATAGGATTCAATGGGTTTTAGGACATCACTGTACGTTGGAATGGCTTATTTTATTAAAACATACAAAGACAAATGTGTTGCACCCCAAAATTTGACCAACATTTATTTACCTAGCTTGTGTTCATCAAGAGGTATGATTACCCAGCAAGAGTTATGCAAGACTTGGAAGCTAGCCAAGAAGGTTGTTCAAGTGTTCAAAGGTTGATACCTTTGTCAGAGAACTTAAGAGATCCTCAGAGAGATTGGTTGAAACCAAGGGTGTATGCCTCATAACTTGAGAGTTGTGGGAGCCCCTCAGATGATTCTGAGGCTATGAGGATGGACTTGAAGCTTTGAGATAGCTTATGAGATGTCTTGAAAGCCATCATGAGGCCTAGAAAGGTCATTGTACAAGAATAAGAAGACTCAGCCATGAGTGGTGTAACTAGGGTCTAACTGGGTCAACTGATGATTTGGAGAGGGTTGAGACCTAATACAAGAGCCATGTCATCATGAATTGATGCATTGAGATGCTATAAGGATGATTCCTAGACCAAATCATCATGATTTAAGAGTTTGTGAAGTTTCAAGCTAGGGTTTCTAAGGCTTGACAGTGTAAAATCCCCTAGTTTGATCCCTATCCTCAAGGAAGTTTAGCTCAAGATGTGATTGTCATCTCATCTTAACCCCAACATGATTGTTTTAGATCTTTCTCTTAGCTTTAATTGGAGTACTAGAAGTCCTTGATAGGATTTGTAGAGCTCAAGTTATGACTTTGACAAGTTACAGGTCATCTGAGGTATGTGAATCTAGGTCCTTGAAAGTCACCCAACTTGCATCCAACCTTTGCCCAAGAAGGATGATTCCTATGAACTCTTGGTCAACATGAATGTTGTAGAGCATCTTCTTAGATTTCTAGAGAGTACTAGAAGTCCTTGATAGGATTTGTAGAACTCAACTTATGGCTTTGACAAGTCAAGGGCATTTTGGTCATTTGGATGTTATAGGTCATTTCAAGCATAAGGCCATATCTCCTATTTCTAAGCTTCAAATGGAAAAATATTCAACATCAAACTTGCTTAGAATGATGTTTTAAGGCTAGTAGGGAGGTCATGGGATGTTGAAAAGGCTTGTAGCAAAAAGTGATAAAAATGACCTAAAATGGAGGCATAAGTTAAATAAGTTGAAGTTGGAAATTGGAAATCTCAAGTTACACATCCAAACCATGTCATATAATAGGTCATTTTGACTTTAAAAGACATTCTAAAAAAAATGGTTCAGCCACTTTTTTGAATTGAGGCCTAGATCATGGGGTTGCTTTGGAAATTGCTTGCTTGCATCTTAAGGCACAAATGCAAAACTTAAGGAAACTCAATGTACAAGCTTGTAAAGGGTTTCAACATATCATATATCTCATATGAGGAGAATTTCAGGTCAGTTACAAGGGCTGCAAGGGCTATGGCATGAGATGATACATGATATGAATGAATTCATAAACTCATGGCATGAGAATTCCAATTTCTCATAGGATGGTTCCAGATGGTTCTAGATGATTCTAAACCACTCTATATAACCTATAGAACTTGCTCAGATGCAAGGTTGGTGAGAGAATTGAGAGAAGAGAGAGTTGGCCATTTCACTTGCTTCCATTGCAAGTTGAAAGCAAAATCCACATTCTGATTCAATTCCATTCATTCTTTCAATCTAAACACATTCCTCTGATCATAGTGAAGCTGTGTAAATCAATTTGAGAGCAAAACCATGGAGATTTGAAGAGTTGACATTTGGATTTTCAAGGTTGCAAGTCACCATCGAATTCTGAGATTCAAGCATTCTCCATCAAATCTTTTGCAAACAGTAGCAAGATCATCATTCAGGGAGTGATTCTGAAGAGTTTGAAGGCTTGCAGTGAAGGTTTACACCATCTGTTAATCAAGATTCAACAGGTTAGTAAATTTTCTTCTACACCATGATTTAGGCATGATTAGCAAGAATGGTTAGGTTAAAACTGTTAGAGACCGATAGGAGATGGATTCTAAGCAGTTTGAGAGCAATTGGTGAGGTTTCAGTTGGTGTCACCATTTTTATTTGGACCAAGAACTCGAGTTATGGTGAGCTATAAAAGGAATTAGATGTCAAGAATCAATCAGTGTGAGTTGGTGATTAATCTGAGGTGGTTAATTGCAAGAATTATTGAAGTTGATGTTTGAGCATATCTTTGAGCTTGGATCGGGTTTGAAGATTTAGGGTGTTTCAGTTGATTTCAAAGCCATGGTTAGATTCAGCATGAAATTCTGGGCAGGTTAGGGTTTGGAATTTTTATTTTCCATGGAGAATTGATGAGGTTCGAGTTTGGGGGAAGATGGAGCTTGAAGCTCTGCATTTCCATGGCTTCAGTTAGAACCCTAGCTGGAGGTAGAAGAAGAAGGCTTGGCCATTGGATCAGGCGTGGACCCTTGACTAAGACCAAGATCCAAGGGCTGAGATTCAATCTTGCTTGAAGAGGGAAAATCTGAAGAGCTTGAAACGCATCGTTTCATTAAAAGGGATTTGGGCTGGACTGCTAATTACACCCCACTTTCATGGCCCATTGGTTTTTGTACTGATTTTCATTACTTTTCACACCGTTGCTTTTTCATTTTTCTTTATGTTTTTGATTTAATTTCTGATTAATTGGTTGGTCCTAGCGCGCCTCACTATCCCCATCCCCATTTTGAGCCCATTCATGAAATGAACTATCTGGCATTGCTATCTGCACCTAGGTTTTCTCATTTTAATTTCATTTTTCTCCATTTTATTTCAATCTTTGAAAAATCATAATAAATAGGAAATTAGTGATTTTTGCATGGGGATTTTTTCTCCCATTTCATGTTCATGTCTAGAAAATGATAAAATAAAAATATTTTCATTTCATGCATTTTTAATATTTTTTGAGTATTTTCTCTTTTAATAGCTTTGAAATTCTTTTATGTTGATGCATGAATTTGTAGAATTTTGTTTAGCTAGTTCCCTTCATATTTTTCGGCCACTCTTTTTAGGATAGTTAGATTAGGATTTTAGCTCCCCTCTGGATTTATTCCATGATTTTGTGATAAATTTTTGATTAGTTTTTCTTAGATGATTTTAGGTTGTGTAGAATTAGGTCAATCCTTAACATAGGTCCACAATAACACTAGAATTTTGGGTTTCTAGGTCAATATAGATATTGGAACATATAGGGTATTAAGGGTAGGTATATAGGATCCCCTAGGAATTATATTAGGTTTTAATATAGTAGTATACTATTTTTAAATGATTTTTGCAGTTGATAATTGTTTGTGTTGCCCTTGTGGGTTTGTATTTTTGTTTGCTTTGCTTTGTGGGCTTGGAGAGCTTGGTCTTGCTTTGAGGAGCATTGAGGAGCATAGTAGAAGACTTGAAGTTGATTGAGGAGCTTGAGAGCTTGAGAATCTTGTCTGTTTTGTTGTTGTTTTAGGGTTAGGAATTAGGAAGAGTTTAGACCTAGTTAACTTCTTTCTTAAACATGGATGGTATCTTTCACCTCCATTCCTCCCTATGATTCAAAGTCCTTCCATGGTATTCACCTCTCTCCTTTAGAGGGATAAGTGATGGTACCTAGGAAGTAGAACTTTTGAGGGAACCAGTCCTTTGATGTTGAACCCTTATAGGTCACCTTGGGTGGTCAGTAAGCAGTTTAACACCCCAGCTTATCCAGTTAAGTGATTTCCTCTAGTTTGAATATCTTGAGAGATGTTGAGCTTGAGTGTGAAGATGAAGACCTCATTGAAGAGTGTTGAAGAGAGGATGATTCCTTGAGCATTTCCATTCCAGCTGAAGCTTGAAGAGCAATAAGAGCAAGTTGATACTTGAAGACCCAATGAAGATCCAGTAAAGACTGAATGAAGGGCTAAGGCTTAAAGACTGAAGGATGAAGTTGATACTTCTAAGTGATTGAAGATTACTCTGAGAAGCTGAAGCTTGCAGGAATAGAAGACCAAGTTGATACTGGTAAAGTAGAAGAGCTTGAGAGCTTGAAGACTAAGTTGATACTTAGGAAGAGGATTCAATTGAGATTGATTCTGAAGAGCTGAAGCTTGAAGAACAAAGGGAGTTGATATTTACTTTGAAGCTTGGAGATCCTGAAGGAATCCAGTTGATACTTGTGGTTAATGGTGAAGCCTGAAGGTGGAACTGACCAAGAAGCTGAAGCTTAGAAGAAGAAGATAAGTTGAAACTTATGTTGAAGGGTTGAAACCTGGAAAAGCAAATTGATATTTGTCAAGAGTGATGGAAGTCTGAAGATTGAGTTGCTGTTAGAAGAGCTGAAGCTTGGAGTTGAGAGTGAAGTTGATCTTTTTTCTTTTCTCTTCTGTATTGATGTGCCCTGTTTGACTTGCTTGATGCATTAGAATAAGTTCATATCTAGACTAGGTAGAATCTAGGAGCATGATTGCACTAGAGGTTGAGTTGCTCCCTCTGCTTGTACTGTTACTGTGTGGCTTTGCTTGCGGGTATTCGGTAGAGCCCAGCTCCCTTGCCCATGTGGTTTGTTTGCCTGATGGCATCTTATTTCATTTCTTCTGTATGATTGCAGTTTACTGTCCTTGCTTGATAGCATGTTTTATATTTCAGTATGATTACTGTTATTCATTCTGGCTTGAGGTTGAGATGAGCTTGTGGAGGCTGAAGCCCCGCACACATTTCCTCCCTCACTTGCATTGCATGCATTTTACAGTCTGAGCTGATGCTTTATCTGTTTCGGTGTATCATTGACATGATCCCTTAGGACTCTCATTTCCTTTGATAAGGAATTGATGATAGAACCTTAGGTTGAAACCTATGCATGATAACTTCTAGGAGTTCCCTGTTCAAACCTCAACCATAGGATGAATCCTTGGCATGACAACAGTAGGACTTGATAGTCTCCCTCCTAGTTGGGCCTGTTCTCTTCACATCTCAAAACAGTTTAAGATACAGTAATCATGAATGATTTCTTTCGTGCGTTACGAGCCTTAAGCTATCTGAGAAAGGATTGTGGGAGAGTTTCTTTTCCATAGTCTGGATGTTTAGTATGGTACCCTTTGGGTGACATGCGACGCATTCACTCTCAGGTCATAGTCTCTAGTGCGATTGAAATTGCAAACACAATAAAAAACACTTCTTTCGTAAAAGACAGGAAATAAACCGTAGTTTCCCGAACTACGTAAGCTCTGATCTCTCATACCTGTTGAGAGTACGTAGGCACAGTACTGATGTATTGGCGAGCTACCTTCCCCCATAACCCGTCGTAGGTCGAACTACGTTGACTCTGATTTCTCATTCTCTGATGAGAATACGTAGGCATAAAGTGCGACGCTTTGCCGAGTCATTTTTCTTTTCTTTTTAAGCCAGCCTTGATAGGTAGATAGACAACCAACCCGTCCAAGTAAACACAACAAGCGTGGATCCCGTCGAGTACGACGGACGTGAGGGGTGCTAATACCTTCCCCTTGCGTAACCGACTCCCGAACCCAGACAATGGTTGCGACGACCTTGTCTTACCCTTTTTTTCGTTAGGTGTTTCCGATCGTTTCCTTTCCCGCCCCGAGGGATAAATAACAAAAGGTGGCGACTCTTCTATTTTGCCGGCACCTTATTTTCGCGAAAGCGACAGCTGGCGACTCTGCTGGGGACAGGAATATCCCCTATGCGAGTCAATCCTAGCGCTTGTATGATTACTTGTTGGGTTGCGTTTATTTATCGCATTTTACTTCTCGCACTTTATTTCCCGCATTTTATTTCCAGTATGATATGATTATTTATGCTGTTGTGGGAAGGGGCATTCTGATGAGTGAGAAGCCAGACCCAGGCTTGAGTGCACCATAGAATTAGTTGTGGAAATTAGTGGGCGCGTGCTTGCTATGTAGGCACTAGTGTCTCATGAAATCCACGCTCAGACGAGGTTCTCCCGGTTGGCTTCTCTTTCAACCCTTTGGGTTGAGACGGTTGCTGGTTTGGTGGATTGTCGACTCTGGGGACCGATCATTTTTGATTCAGCCGAGTGAGGCCGCTTCATGAGCTGGTGATGCCACACCTTCTGGGTATCGTATCACCCCTCTTGAATGTCTGTGACGCTGATGAACGCATAGGATGCCGAACTTGAGTCAGTTTAGGTCCATACCTGTGAGCAGGGTTGGGTTCATTGCAGGAAACTTTGACCTTCAGACCACCTGGTTTTCTTGACAGCGAATCAGTTTTGTTGGATTAGGGGATCTTATCATCAGATGTATGTTTGTTCTTGATAGAGAAGATTTTTGATTGGGGTCTGAAGATCTCAGCAGCAGATGTATGTTTGTTCTTGATAGAGCAGATTTTTGATTGGGGTCTGAAGATCTCATCAGCAGATGTATGTTTGTTCTTGATAGAGCAGATTTTTGATTGGGGTCTGAAGATCTCGTCAGCAGAGCAGAATTATGATCTTGTGTATATGGCCCTATCAGATGGTTGTTCTTGACAAAGCAGATTTGTGGTCCGATACCAGGGTTTTTCTCCTTATCAGATGCAGTGGTTGTTCTTGATAGAGCAAGATTATGGTTTCGTTGATACAGAATCCCCACAGCAGTTGCCTTGGTCTCCTATTGCATGATTGCATTTTGCATTAGTTTGCATATTCATTTGCATTTCATTAACATGTGTCTGTGTTACAGGTACCGTTTTCCCCGATCCGGGATTTCTTGCCTCCTATTGTATTGTCATGGGTTCTCTGAGGAAGACTGTGGCTTACAAGTTCCCTGCCCCTGATGTGGTTAAGTTGACTGGTTTGATAGCTTTAGCAGATGATTCTGTGAGGGATGAGTTCAGAAAATCTTACGGCAGGTTGCTCAGTTTGGTTCGTAAACCTTATGCGTTCGAGTTGAATGGGTTGCACGCTCTGCTGCAGTTCTACGACCCTCCGTTGAGATGTTTCACTTTCCAGGATTTTGTTCTCGCACCCACGCTGGAAGAATATGCTGATTTGTTAGGGGTGCCTATCAAGAGGCAGATGCCTTTTGTTCATATGGACGCTGAGCCTGATCTGGCCGGTTTAGCCCCTTCGCTTCATCTGGATGCCTCCGAGTTAGTATTGACTAGTTGGAACAAGGTTCCCGGGTTCTCCTTGCAGTTTCTAGTGGGTAAGGCTCAACAGTGCGCTAAGGAAGGATGTTGGGTCGTATTCAACGCCATCCTTGCTCTCTGCATATACGGCATCATTCTGTTCCCCAATATGCCCGATTTTGTAGACTTTGATGCCTTTCATATCTTTGCTTCAGGGAATCCAGTCCCTACCTTGATCGAAGATGTCTACCATTCTATCCACTACAAAAACGAGAATAGGAGGGGCAAGAATGTCTCATGCTGTGTACCTTTGCTTTACAAATGGCTTGATAGCCATCTGCCCAAGAGGGGTCCTTTTGTCTCGTCTGCAGCCACAACTGAGTGGTCCGAGCGTCTGATGAGTTTATCTGCAGAGGATATTGACTGGTTCGACAGTGATAGGTTGGGTACTGAGGTGATCTTCAGTTGCAGCGGGTTTCCAAATGTGCCTTTGATAGGCACGGAGGGCTGTATAAACTACAATCTGTCGTTGTTGGTCCGACAGTTCGCGTATGCTTTGAGAGCTCCGCCGAAGGATGAAGAGGTACAGGAATCTCTGTACCTCACTGGTCTTCTAGAGGGGGATCTGTTGTCCAAGCTTCAGCGCGCTTGGAATGGTATCAGTAAGCGAGGAAAGCCATTGCTGGGAAAAAGCAACAGTCAAGCCTACCCTCCGTATTTGACTTGGATCAGAGCCAGAGAAGATGCTATAGGGATGCTGTTTCCTCATGCCAAGCCAGAAAGCCCTCCAATGATTGAAGAGCCTACTACCGTGTCCATCCAGCAGCATAATCAGGTGTTGGCTGAGCGAGATGAATTGAAGCGGGCAAACGAGGAACTGGAGAAGGAATTGGCTCAGCTCCGAAGCGAGAGGAACGAAGCCGTTCATTCTTTCAAAAGGCAGACAGAGTTGGTGAACCGGCTAGGTACAGACCTGACTAAGCAGATAGCCGAGCGTGAGCGCATGGGTCAAGACTTCAAAGCTGTCAACGACGTACTGGCTACAAAGAAGCAGCACTTGGACGAGGCATATCGGAGGATATCCAAGTTCAACCAGCACTGGAAGGCTTCCCTGGCCACCAGGAAAGAGCGGGAGGATAAGCTGATGCTACAGATCTCCAAGCTGGAAGCCCAGGTGAAGGATAGTGAAAAGAGGTTTGATGAAGAAACCGCTCGCAGATACGCCGCCGAAGGCCAGCTCAACAAAGCTCTCGCTAACCTGAAGGAACGCAAGCTGACGTTTGAGTCCAAGAAGCGGAAGTTAGAAGATTGCTTCAGCGAAGGAGCATGGGAAAGTTCAGTTGAAGGACTTCAGTATACCATTGTGCAAAGGGAACTACTCGTCGAGGGGTTACTCACTCTGCCGGATCATCCAGAAACGAAGGAGTTGTTAGAAAAGTATCGCGCCCGTGGCCGTACTTGACTATTTGTATTCCTTTTGTTTTGATCATTGTTGTATGCTGACCATCACCAGGCTTGTTGGCTGAGGTCACGCTGTTGATTCATCTTGTACTCGCTGATGCTATGTACTGCCTTGATAGGCTTTCTTTATATATGAGATTGGTATTTCCATGATTGGACTCGAACTTCTTCTTATTATTGTCAGCACTGGCACTCAGGCACTAGGATCGGGGGGGATCTCCCTAATACACAGACACACGCATGCATTTGCATGAAGCATTTGCATGACGAGCATTTTGTTGTTTTTCCTAACCCTTTTGTGTTCACAGGTTATCGCAGGTTGTCACAGGTTGTTCAAGGTTGTCTCCGGTGGTTCCAGGATTGATCAGAGACCGATTCACCGCTATCCAACTAGAGCTAATCAGACCAGAATCATGGAGCAAGTGCAAACCGATGTTCAGGAACTCCGCGAAAGGATGGATCGCTTCATGGATCTCATGCAAGCGGTCGCTAATGGCCAGGATCAGCTCAGAACTTTGGTTCAGCCTTTGATTTCTAGGGTTGATAGCAACGGCGTACTCCACAGTGGGATCGTGCCTACTCCTCCACCAGTTGAAACTCCATAGAATGGTGTTCCCGTGACCGGGGGCAACGGCAGTGCTAATGGCAATGTGATGGCCAACATCGGACTCAATACGACGGGCGTCGGTAATGGGAGTCTGGGAGCTAATGTCAATGTCGGGCTGGGCAATGGCAATGCAGGCGTCGGGAATCTGTTTGTGCCCCAGCCATGGCTAGAGGATCATCAGGATGATGTGTTCTCTCATAGAGGTGCTGAAGGGGAGCTGAATGCTGAAGTGCGGCTTAGATTCAAGGCACTGGAAGATAAAATGAGAGATATCGAGAATCAGAATACTTTGGGCGTTGATATGTCCAAGCTGGGATTAATCGCTGATTTCAAGGTGCCTCCTAAGTTCAGGGTACCTGACTTTGAGAAGTATAAGGGCACCACTTGCCCTCGTGTCCACCTGAGATCGTATTACAGGAAGATGTCTGCTCATTCCGAAGATGAGAAGTTGCTGATGCACTTCTTCCAAGACAGTCTTTCTGGGCCATCCCTCGAGTGGTACATGGGTCTGGAGCCCACTAGTGTGCGCACATGGAAGGATCTCGCTGAAGCATTTGTGCACCACTACCAATACAATAGCGACTTGGCCCCAAACCGAGTCCAGATGCAGAACCTGTCGCAGAGGAATAATGAAGGGTTTAAGGAGTACGCCCAGCGGTGGCGTGAGTTGGCAGCCAGGGTTCAGCCGCCGATGGTTGAACGCGAGCTCGTGCAGATGTTTGTTGCCACCCTCCCAGGGGTTTACTATGAGAAGTTAGTCAGCGGTATGTCTGGGACGTTCTCAGCTTTCATTATCATGGGTGAGCACGTCGAGAATGGGATCAAGATCGGGAAAATTCAAGGTGAGTCATCCTCAGCTAGAGGAGGTGGAAAGAAACCTTATGCTGGCAAAAGGCGAGAAGGAGAAGCGAGCGCTGTGACCAACGCTCGAAGGAAGGGTAAGGGCCCTTAGCAGCAGGTGGCCAGTATAAATATCCCGGTAGCTCCGCAGCAGCAGCAGCAACCGAGTCAACAGGGATATAGGAAGTACTAGAATCGGGCATCTTTGGCAAACCGTCACTTCGAGACACTGCCCATGTCGTACGCGCAACTCTTGCAGACTTTGCTTCAGCTACAGTTGGTCCAGAAGAGGACGATGGATCCCTTGACAGGGGCACCTCCGCCGGGGTACGACGCCAATGCCACTTGTGATTTCCACTCAGGGGCACCAGGCCACACAATCGAGAACTGCAAAGCCTTCAAGCACAAGGTGCAGGACATGGTGGATGCCAAGATCATCAACTTCTCCGATAATGTGCCCAATGTCACGAAGAATCCTATGCCGAATCATAGGGGAGGCGGAGTGAACGCCATTATCGATGAAGAGAGTGCAGATTTGTTGACTGACGTCAAAGATCTGAAGACGCCGCTTAGCTTCGTCAAAGCTAAGTTGCTGAAAAGAGGGTTCTTTCCAGGTTACGGAGAGTTATGTATGGACTGTGCCACACATTCTGATGGATGTGAGCAGTTGGTAGAAGGAATTCAAAGTCTGATGACTGAGGGGATTTTACAGTTTAGCCAGAGGGCTGCAAGTGCGTCAGGAGAGGTAGTGCTGAAGCAGGCCGATGAAGTCGCCACCATCACCATCCCTGGCTGGCTGATAACCATTTCTGCGCCCATACCGCCCACAATCACTATTACCAAAGTTGGGCCGATACCCTTCGAGAGCACTAATGTCGTTTCATGGCATTATGGGGCTGAAGTATACTGCAACAGACAGAGGTTGGAGCTAGAACCGTATGGGTCGACTGTGGAGAACCTTGCGGGAATCAGTGGTATTACTCGCAGCGGAAGAGTGTTTGCACCGCCAGAGGTCGTGGCGGATAAAGCGGTCAGAGCTGATGCAGCCGATAAAGGTAAAAGCAAAGTCGTTGAAGAGGCCCCGTGTGGGGTAGAAAAAGACTTGCTTGTTAAGGATGCCGAGGAGTTTATGCGGTTGATTAAAAAGAGTGACTACAAGATTGTAGACCATCTCCATCAGACGCCCTCGAAGATTTCCATCTTGAACCTGTTGCTGTGTTCTGAAGCACACTGCAATGCGCTGCTGAAGGTGTTGAATGCCGCGTATGTACCGCAGGAAATATCGGTAAACCAGTTGGAAGAGGTCGTAGCCCACGTAAATGCTGGAAATGGGTTAGGTTTCACTGACCTAGAGTTGACGCCGAAGGGGAGGAACCATAATAGCGCCCTGCACATCTCGATAGAGTGTAGGGGAACGATTATGTCTCATGTGTTGGTAGACACAGGTTCGTCACTCAATGTTCTTCTGAAGAAGGCATTAATGAAGTTAGATACTCGTGGAGTGATCTACACACCCAGTGATCTGGTTGTGAAAGCGTTCGATGGAACTAAACGCCACGTTTTCGGGGAGGTGACCCTGCCGATTCAAGTTGGCCCAGAAACGTTCGACGCGGTCTTTTATATTATGGACATCATGCCTGCCTACATTTGTCTCTTGGGACGGCCGTGGATCCATGCTGCTGGTGTCGTGACCTCCACGTTGCACCAAAAGCTCAAATATGTTGTCGGAGGAAGCATCGTAACCGTGTGTGGCGAGGAAGACATAATGGTGAGCCATTTGTCGTCCTTCAAGTATGTGGAAATGGATGGCGAAATCCATGAGACCCTTTGTCAAGCGTTCGAGGCTGTCAAGGTAAAAGACGTAGCTCCTGTGGTCACTGAAAATCCAGAGATGAATCTCTCCTCCTTCAAGGAAGCTCGGGCCGTTGTCCAGGCCAGATCTACCCCAGGCTGGGGGCGAATTTTGGAGATACCCAACAAGCAGGTTAAGTTTGGGTTGGGATATTCTCCTGGAGCTGAAGCTTCTTCTTCTTCGTCTAGCAGTGCGTCTCGAGGTAAAGGGCCGGTCCAGTTTACCAGCGGCGGAGTGATTTTTGAAAGCATCAACGCGGTGTCTGAAGACAGGCGAGGGCCTCAACAATTGGTCCATCAAGGATATCATCCAGATGACAAGTGAAGAGTAATGATTTACTTTTTCCAATCATTGTACAACCCTATGTCCTACCCGGGGCATAGTGGTTTTATTGTCAGGGCCTTGTTGGATTATATACATGCATTTTGTTAATAAATCAAAGGCGTTTTCTTCGTATTCAAATATTGTGATCTTTGTTATTCCTGTTTTATATTTGTTTTGAAAAACAATAAAATGGCAATGAGGTTTGTGCTAACCTGCATATCCTCGTTTTAAGCTTAACCCTTGTTACTGCAGGATCCATATAACAGATGACATCGACTCTGGACCTTCTACGGCTCACTTCGACTTCGATTGCCCGATCTATCAAGCCGAAGAAGAGATTGATGAAGACGAAGACCTTCCTGAGGAGTTGGCCCGCTTGTTGAAACAAGAGGAGAAAGTTATTCTGCCTCATGAGGAGGAGATCGAGATCGTGAATCTGGGTTCTGAAGAGCTCGTCAGAAACGTCAGGATAGGGGTTGCATTGCAGAGTGATGTCAAGCAGAGATTGGTCGAGATGCTAAGAGAGTATAGTGACGTCTTTGCTTGGTCATACGAAGATATGCCCGGACTTGACACGGACATCGTGGTCCACCACTTGCCGCTACGAGAAGATTGCCCTCCCGTTAAGCAGAAGCTTAGGAGGACGAGACCAGATATGGCCATTAAGATCAAAGAAGAAGTGCAGAAACAACTTGATGTTGGATTCTTAGCGGTTACCACTTACCCTCCGTGGGTCGCCAACATAGTGCCTATACCGAAGAAGGACGGTAAGGTACGCATGTGCGTCGATTAAAGGGATTTGAATAGGGAGAGCCCTAAAGATGATTTCCCGCTGCCTCATATCGATGTGTTGGTCGACAACACAGCCTAGTTCTCCGTGTTTTCGTTCATGGATGGCTTCTCCGGTTACAACCAGATCAAGATGGCGCCGGAGGACATGGAGAAAACGACGTTTATCACTCCCTGGGGAACATTTTGCTATAAGGTAATGCCTTTCGGTCTGAAGAACGCATGGGGCCACTTACCAGCGAGCAATGGTTACTTTGTTTCATGACATGATTCATCACGAGATTGAAGTCTATGTTGATGACATGATTGCGAAGTCCCAAACGGAGGAAGGACATCTGGTCAATTTACTGAAGCTTTTTGAGAGGCTTAGGAAGTTCAGGTTGAGGCTGAATCCTAACAAATGTACTTTCGGAGTATGGTCCGGAAAGTTACTGGGGTTTATCGTGAGTGAACGAGGCGTCGAGGTTGATCCTGCGAAAATAAAAGCCATTCAAGAAATGCCAGTGCCAAGAACAGAAAAAGAAGTTCGTGGTTTCTTGGGCAGAATAAACTACATTGCAAGGTTTATCTCTCAGCTCACGGCCACGTGTGAACCGATGTTCAAGCTTTTAAAGAAAGATCAGGCGATTACTTGGAATGCGGATTGCCAGAAGGCATTCGACAAGATAAAGAAGTATCTCCAAGAACCTCCAATCTTGATACCCCCAGTGGCTGGACGGCCATTGATCATGTACTTGACAGTTCTTTAGAATAGTATGGGGTGTGTTCTCGGTCAATACGACGAGACGGGCAGAAACGAGCATGCCATTTACTACTTGAGTAAAAAATTCACGGACTGTGAATCTCGCTACTCGATGCTGGAGAAGACGTGTTGTGCACTAGCCTGGGCTGCCAAACGTCTACGACAGTACATGCTCAACCACACCACCATGCTAATTTCGAAGATGGATCCGATCAAGTACGTCTTCGAGAAGAAGGCTCTTTCGGGCAGGATTGCCAGATGGCAAATGGTGTTAACGGAATACGATATTCAGTACGTGTCCCAGAAGGCCATCAAGGGAAGCGTATTGTCTGATTACCTTGCCGAACAACCGATCGAGGATTACCAGCCGATGAAATTTGAATTCCCTGATGAGGATATCATGTTTCTCAAAGCGAAGGATTGCGACAAGCCATAGCCCGACGAGGGGCCAGATAGGAAGTCCCAGTGGAAATTGATATTTGACGGGGCGGTTAATTCCTACGGAAGTGGCATTCGGGTGGTCATCACGACTCCCCACGGATCCCATATCCCATTCACTACGAGACTGAAGTTTCCAGTCACCAATAACGAGGCAGAGTATGAAGCATGCATCATGGGTCTAGAAGAGGCTATTGATTTGAGAATCAAGAATCTAGACGTATATTGTGACTCGGCGCTTGTGATCAACCAAATTAAAGGGGAGTGGGAGACTCGTCAATCGAATTTGGTGTCGTACATGAACTATGCCAGAAGGCTGCTTCCGTTCTTCGATCGAGTGGAACTCCATCATGTACCCAGGGCCGAGAATCAAATGGCTGATGCCTTAGCCACGTTAGCTTCAATGTATAAAGTCAATTTTTGGAATGAGGCTCCAAGAATTGTCCTTTCTCGTCTTGATAGACCTGCATTCGTCTTTGCGATCGAGGAACCCGCCGACGGCAAGCCATGGTTCCATGACATCCAGACTTTCCTTATGACTAAGGAGTATCCTGCGGGTGCGTCAACCCAGGATAAGAAGACCCTGAGGAGGCTGTCTGGAAATTTTTATCTCAATCCTGATGGAGTGTTGTATAAAAGAAACCACGATCTCGTGCTACTCAGATGTGTAGATGAGGAAGAGGCGAGTACCCTCATGGAAGAAGTCCATGAAGGCACATTTGGTATGCACGCCAGCGGGCATGCTATGACGAGAAAGATCTTGAGAGCAGGATACTACTGGCTGACGATGGAATCAGATTGCTTTAAATTTGTGAAGAGATGTCATAAATGCCAGATTTATGCTGATAAAGTTCATGTGCCGCCGTGCCCGTTAAATGTCATGTCCTCCCCGTGGCCGTTCTCCATGTGGGGCATCGACATGATAGGCAAGATCGAGCCCACTGCATCTAACGGTCATCGCTTCATTCTGGTAGCTATCGACTACTTCACCAAGTGGGTGGAGGCAGCCTCATATGCTAATGTGACCAAGCAGGTGGTGGCTAGATTCATAAAGAGGGACATCATCTGTCGTTACGGAATTCCCGAGCGGATCATTACTGATAATGGTTCGAATCTGAATAACAAGATGATGAAGGAGTTGTGCCAGAGTTTCAAGATTGAACACCATAACTCATCTCCTTACCGGCCGAAGATGAACGGCGCCGTTGAAGCGGCCAATAAGAACATAAAGAAGATTGTTCAGAAGATGGTTGTGACCTACAAAGATTGGCACGAGATGCTGCCATTTGCACTACACGGCTATCGTACGACGGTACGTACGTCAACTGGGGCAACTCCTTTCTCCTTGGTGTACGGTATGGAAGTTGTCCTACCATTAGAAGTGGAGATCCCTTCTTTGCGAGTTTTGGTTGATGTGAAACTCGATGAGGCAAAATGGATTACGAACCGACTGAACCAACTCAGCCTGATGGACGAGAAGAGGTTAGCATCAATTGCGTTTGGTCGTCTGTACCAAAGCTGAATGAAGAAAGCTTATGATAAGAAGGTGCGTCCTAGAAGCTTTCAAATGGGTGATCTCATCCTGAAGAAGATTCTTCCTCCACACTCCGATCACCGGGGCAAGTGGACTCCCAATTACGAAGGTCCATATGTCGTCAGCAAGGTCTTCTCGGGAGGAGCTTTGTTGTTATCCACGATGGATGGTGAAGATTTTGCATCCCCGGTGAACGCGGACGCAGTTAAAAAATACTTTGCTTAAAAGCGACCCGCTGGACAGTAAAAAGAGAGTCCAGGAAAAAATGGGGCATCCCGGCGAACCATAAAAAAGGAAAAAAGGTTCGGGCAAAAATTAGGGATATAAATCGAAAAAATGTACACCCGCAAAGTCGAAAACCCGGATGGGCGACTTTGGCAAAAAAGGGTATCCCGGTGAACTGAAAACCCGCAAAGGGCGGTTCACGCAAAAGATAGGGATTTGAAAAACCAAATGACTGCGTTCCGCGTGTGGACTTTCTTTGTTTAGTGGTTTGGAAGACCTGAGGGCCGTTTATCTGAATCAATCTCTTCCGAAGCTGAAGCGTCGGAGAAGTATCGAAGTCGAGTGGGTCATAGAGGGATCAACTCATGGTGTTCGTCTACGCCTCGTTGCCGACATTTGTATATACTGATGTATATTTATGTTTTATTTTTGCCCGTTTTCTTCATTCTAGGAGCTAGCATCTGTTGTAAAACATTTTTACCCGTTCAGGGGTTCGTTATCAATAAAATGCATACTATTCAGCAATTCTGTTTGCCTGTTTAGCATTTATCTGTTTTGTTTGCGAAAAAGAACGCCGATGTTTTTGATAAAATGCGCATATATAAGCTTACGGGCCTAGGCCACTGATTGTTGAAACAATGAATTACTTGAACATCGCCACAAGATAATAACCTTGATAGGTCCCTTTGAGTAGGGTATCTTGTCTGTCTATTTGTGTTGTTACAGGTGTAGCATATGCCAGGCAGTGCGTCGTGCGTATCCCGAAGCAGGATGATTCCTCTTTCTCCAGCAAAGTTCAGCAGCCTCTCCCCACAGAGTCTGCACACGAGATAGTGAGCATTGATATGTCTCCCCGGGCCGAGAAGATTCTCTCCCCAACCAGATGTGTCCTGAAGGAACGTCATCTCCTCAGCTGAGTCATACTGAAGTGTGCAGCAACTGATGGTGACAGACTGAAGTCTCCAGCATAATCGAAATTCCCACCAGAGTCGTACTCTCCCCCAAAGTCGGATGATTCCACCTTCCCCAGCGGAATTGAGATTCCCCCGCAGAGTCGTACTCTCCCCGGCAAGCAGAATGATTTCTCCTTCCTCAGCCGAGTTTGCAGATACCAAAGAGAGCCGAGTCCTTGGAAGTTGCTCAGACCATGATTGGTTCTCCCCAGTAGAGTGTGGAATAGCTGATGCTGTGTTTCCTCACCGGAGTCGTTATCTCCAGAGAGTAGCCGTGAAGGCCGTGCAGTTTATTCCCGCGATTGACATCACTTTCCCTTAGCAGGTCCAGGTGCTCGTAGAGCTTCGTTCCCCTGCAGCAGTCAACTGAAGTTGTTTCCCCCGCAGCAGTCAACTGAAGTTGAGTCCCCTGCGGAGTCCAATTGAGATTTGCGTGACCTTGCTCTCCTCAGCAGGATGATTCCTCTATCTGAGTAGTTCTTTCTCCTTGACAGGAGGATTCCCCCTTCAACATTTATTTTGCTGACAGGATCGCACCATTTTGCATGACTGCATAGCATTTATCATAAACGCATAGCATTTCCACCGTGTGGAGCATTGCGCCATTTCTGAAGCATACACATAATAAACATGATCTAGGTTGTTACCGTTCTTGTTTTGCAGGTGTTCCGCCGCAGAATTGAGTGCTCAGGATGATTCCTGAAGTTCTCCCCAACAAAGTCACTTGCTCAAGATGATTCTTGAAGTCCCCAGCGAAGTCTTAAATTTAAGATGATTCTTGAATTCCCCAGCAGGGTCGTTTGCTTAAGATGATTCTTAAGACCCCAATGCAGTCGCCAGAGTGGTTTCTCAAGTTGATACTTAGAGTCCCCGGCAGAGTGTTTGCTCAGGATGATTCCTGAAATCTCCCGCATAGTTATCGGTTCAAGATGATTCTTGAAGGCCCCAGCGGAGTTATGTGTCCAAGATGATTCTTGAAGTCCTCAGCAGAGTTGATTCATCCAGAATGATTTCTGGATCCCCGAAGCGGAGTTACTTGATAGTTCTCCAGAATCCCCAGCGGAGATGCGTCATCCCCAGCAGGTTTCTAAGCGGCAAAGTTGAAACTCCCCTTGAAGACTCCATGATTGAAGTCTGACAGTGTAATGAAGCAGTTCTCTCAGCTGATGCGGAGTGCCTGATGGCAGAGGTTTAGATATTCCCAGTTGGCTCATGATTGACCAAGAATTCTATTCCCGACTTGCTGATGAAGTCCGGCTGATGCCCGACAGTTTTCTTCGAATGCCTGATGGCATGATCAACTTGATTGTTGACCTGGTGAAGTCCGGCTGATGCCCGGCAGATTTCTTTGAATGCCTGATGGCATGATCAACATGATTGTTGACCTGATGGAGTCCGGCTGATGCCCGACAGTTTTCTTTGAGTGCCTGATGGCATGATCAACTTGATTGTTGACCTAATGGAGTCCGGCTGATGCTCGGCAGTTTTCTTTGAATGCCTGATGGCATGATCAACTTGATTGGTGACCTGGTGAAGTCCGGCTGATGCCCGACAGATTTCTTTGAATGCCTGATTGCATGATCAACATGATTGTTGAAGTCCGGCTGATGCCCGACAATTTTCTTCGAATGCCTAATGGCATGATCAACATGATTGTTGACCTGTAGAAGTCTGGCTGATGCCCGACAGTTTTCTTTGAATGCCTGATGGAATGACCAACATGATTGTTGACCTGATGGAGTCCGGCTGATGCCCGACAGTTTTCTTTGAACGCCTGATGGCATGATCAACCTGATGGTTGACCTGATGAGTCCCGAGGAATCGTAATGCCTGATGGCATGATCGACCATGTACTACCGGCTATCGTGTGACCAATGCTCCAGCTAGTTGTCGTGCAGCTATTATTCCAGTTTCCGAAGATCTGTTCCCGCCAGAGTACCGCGTACTTGTGCAGTTGGCAAATTTCCGGGTTTATCGGTATTCAACCGTCTCGCACCTTGATTGGCTGAGAGTCGTTCGCTCCTCACCCAGTCAGGTTCAAGCCATTTGAATAGGGGCAACTGTTGCACCCCAAAATTTGACCAACATTTATTTACCTAGCTTGTGTTCATCAAGAGGTATGATTACCCAACAAGAGTTATGCAAGACTTGGAAGCTAGCCAAGAAGGTTGTTCAAGTGTTCAAAGGTTGATACCTTTGTCAGAGAACTTAAGAGATCCTCAGAGAGATTGGTTGAAACCAAGGGTGTATGCCTCATAACTTGAGAGTTGTGGGAGCCCCTCAGATGATTCTGAGGCTATGAGGATGGACTTGAAGCTTTGAGAGAGCTTATGAGATGTCTTGAAAGCCATCATGAGGCCTAGGAAGGTCATTGTACAAGAATAAGAAGACTCAGCCATGAGTGGTGTAACTAGGGTCTGACTGGGTCAACTGATGATTTGGAGAGGGTTGAGACCTAATCCAAGAGCCATGTGATCATGAATTGATGCATTGAGATGCTATAAGGATGATTCCTAGACCAACTCATCATGATTGAAGAGTTTGAGAAGTTTCAAGCTAGGGTTTCTAAGGCTTGACAGTGTAAAATCCCCTAGTTTGATCCCTATCTTCAAGGTAGTTTAGCTCAAGATGTGATTGTGATCTCATCTTACCCCCAACATGATTATTGTAGAGCTTGCTCTTAGCTTTAATTGGAGTACTAGAAGTCCTTGATAGGATTTGTAGAGCTCAAGTTATGACTTTGACAAGTTACAGGTCATCTGAGGTATGTGAATCTGGGTCCTTGAAAGTCACCCAACTTGCATCCAACTTTTGCCCAAGAAGGATGCTTCCTATGAACTCTTGGTAAACATGAATGTTGTAGAGAATCTTCTTAGCCTTCTAGAGAGTACTGGAAGTCCTTGATAGGATTTGTAGAACTTAACTTATGGCTTTGACAAGTCAAGGGCATTTTAGTCATTTGGATGTTATAGGTCATTTCAAGCATAAGGCCATGTCTCCTATTTCCAAGCTTCAAATGGAAAATTCTTCAACATCAAAATTGCTTAGAATGATGTTTTGAGGCTAGTAGGGAGGTCATGGGATGTTGAAAAGGCTTGTAGCAAAAAGTAATAAAAATGACCTAAAATGGAGGCATAAGTTAAATAAGTTGAAGTTGGAAATTGGAAATCTCAAGTTACACATCCAAACCATGTCATATAATAGGTCATTTTGACTCTAAAAGACATTCTAAAAACAATGGTTCAGCCAATTTTTTGAATTGAGGCCTAGATCATGGGGCTGCTTTGGAAATTGCTTGCTTGCATCTTAAGGCACAAATGCAAAACTTAAGGAAACTCAATGTACAAGCTTGTAAAGGGTTTCAACATATCATATATCTCATATGAGGAGAATTTCAAGTAAGTTACAAGGGCTGAAAGGGCTATGGCATGAGATGATACATGATATGAATGAATTCATAAACTCATGGCATGAGAATTCCAATTTCTCATGGGATGGTTCCAGATGGTTCTAGATGATTCTAAACCACTCTATATAACCTATAGAACTTGCTCAGATGCAAGGTTGGTGAGAGAATTGAGAGAAGAGAGAGTTGGCCATTTCACTTGCTTCCATTGCAAGTTGAAAGCAAAATCCACATTCTGATTCAATTCCATTCATTCTTTCAATCTAAACACATTCCTCTGATCATAGTGAAGCTGTGCAGATCAATTTGAGAGCAAAACCATGGATATTTGAAGAGTTGACATTTGGATTTTCAAGGTTGCAAGTCACCATCGAATTCTGAGATTCAAGCATTCTCCATCAAATCTTTTGCAAACAGTAGCAAGATCATCATTCAGGGAGTGATTCTGAAGAGTTTGAAGGCTTGCAGTGAAGGTTTACACCATCTATTAATCAAGATTCAACAGGTTAGTAACTTTTCTTCTACACCATGATTTAGGCATGATTAGCAAGAATGGTTAGGTTAAAACTGTTAGAGACTGATAGGAGATGGATTCTGAGCAGTTTGAGAGCAATTGGTGAGGTTTCAGTTGGTGTCACCATTTTTATTTGGACCAAGAACTCGAGTTACGGTGAGCTATAAAAGGAATTAGATGTCAAGAATCAATCAGTGTGAGTTGGTGATTAATCTGAGGTGGTTAATTGCAAGAATTATTGAAGTTGGTGTTTGAGCATATCTTTGAGCTTGGATTGGGTTTGGAGATTTAGGGTGTTTCAGTTGATTTCAAAGCCATGGTTAGATTCAGCATGAAATTCTGGGCAGGTTAGGGTTTGGAATTTTGATTTTCCATGGAGAATTTATGAGGTTCGAGTTTGGGGGAAGATGGAGCTTGAAGCTCTGCATTTCCATGGCTTCAGTTAGAACCCTAGCTGGAGGTAGAAGAAGAAGGCTTGGCCATTGGATCAGGCGTGGACCCTTGACTAAGACCAAGATCCAAGGGTTGAGGTTCAATCTTGCTTGAAGAGGGAAAATCTGAAGAGCTTGAAACGCATCGTTTCATTAAAAGGGATTTGGGCTGGACTGCTAATTACACCCCACTTTCATGGCCCATTGGTTTTTGTACTGATTTTCATTACTTTTCACACCGTTGCTTTTTCATTTTTCTTTATGTTTTTGATTTAATTTCTGATTAATTGGTTGGGCCTAGCGCGCCTCACTATCCCCACCCCCATTTTGAGCCCATTCATGAAATGAACTATCTGGCATTGCTATCTGCACCTAGGTTTTCTCATTTTAATTTCATTTTTCTCCATTTTATTTCAATCTTTGAAAAATCATAATAAATAGGAAATTAGTGATTTTTGCATGGGGATTTTTTCTCCCATTTCATGTTCATGTCTAGAAAATGATAAAATAAAAATATTTGCATTTCATGCATTTTTATTATTTTTTGAGTATTTTCTCTTTTAATAGCTTTGTAATTCTTATATGTTGATGCATGAATTTGTAGAATTTTGTTTAGCTAGTTCCCTTCATATTTTTAGACCACTCCTTTTAGGATAGTTAGATTAGGATTCTAGCTCCCCTTTGGATTTATTCCATGATTTTGTGATGAATTTTTGATTAGTTTTGCTTAGATGATTTTAGGTTGTGTAGAATTAGGTCAATCCTAACATAGGTCCACAATAACACTAGAATTTTGGGTTTCTAGGTCAAGATAGATATTGGGACATATAGGGTATTAAGGGTAGGTATATAGGATCCCCTAGGAATTATATTAGGTTTTAATATAGTAGTATACTATTTTTAAATGATTTTTGTAGTTGATAATTGTTTTTGTTGCCCTTGTGGGTTTGTATTTTTGTTTGCTTTGCTTTGTGGGCTTGGAGAGCTTGGTCTTGCTTTGAGGAGCATTGAGGAGCATAGTAGAAGACTTGAAGTTGATTGAGGAGCTTGAGAGCTTGAGAATCTTGTCTGTTTTGTTGTTGTTTTAGGGTTAGGAATTAGGAAGAGTTTAGACCTAGTTAACTTCTTTCTTAAACATGGATGGTATCTTTCACCTCCATTCCTCCCTATGATTCAAAGTCCTTCCATGGTATTCACCTCTCTACTTTGGAGGGATAAGTGATGGTACCTAGGAAGTAGAACTTTTGAGGGAACCAGTCCTTTGATGTTGAACCCTTATAGGTCACCTTGGGTGGTCAGTAAGCAGTTTAACACCCCAGCTTATCCAGTTAAGTGATTTCCTCTGGTTTGAATATCTTGAGAGATGTTGAGCTTGAGTGTGAAGATGAAGACCTAATTGAAGAGTGTTGAAGAGAGGATGATTCCTTGAGCATTGCCATTCCAGCTGAAGCTTGAAGAGCAACAAGAGCAAGTTGATACTTGAAGACCCAATGAAGATCAAGTAAAGACTGAATGAAGGGCTGAGGCTTAAAGACTGAAGGATGAAGTTGATACTTCTAAGTGATTGAAGATTACTCTGAGAAGCTGAAGCTTGTAGGAAGAGAAGACCAAGTTGAGACTGGTAAAGTAGAAGAGCTTGAGAGCTTGAAGACTAAGTTGATACTTAGGAAGAGGATTCAATTGAGATTGATTCTGAAGAGCTGAAGCTTGAAGAACAAAGGGAGTTGATATTTACTTTGAAGCTTGGAGATCCTGAAGGAATCCAGTTGATACTTGTGGTTAATGGTGAAGCCTGAAGGTGGAACTGACCAAGAAGCTGAAGCTTAGAAGAAGAAGATAAGTTGAAACTTATGTTGAAGGGTTGAAACCTGGAAAAGCAAATTGATATTTGTCAAGAGTGATGGAAGTCTGAAGACTGAGTTGCTGTTAGAAGAGCTGAAGCTTGGAGTTGAGATTGATGTGCCTTGTTTGACTTGCTTGATGCATTAGAATAAGTTCATATCTAGACTAGGTAGAATCTAGGAGCATGATTGCACTAGAGGTTGAGTTGCTCCCTCTGCTTGTACTGTTACTGTGTGGCTTTGCTTACGGGTATTCGGTAGAGCCCAGCTCCCTTGCCCATGTGGTTTGTTTGCCTGATGGCATCTTATTTCATTTCTTCTGTATGATTGCAGTTTACTGTCCTTGCTTGATAGCATGTTTTATATTTCAGTATGATTACTGTTATTCATTCTAGCTTGAGGTTGAGATGAGCTTGTGGAGGCTGAAGCCCCACACACATTTCCTCCCTCACTTGCATTGCATGCATTTTACAGTCTGAGCTGATGCTTTATCTGTTTCGGTGTATCATTGACATGATCCCTTAGGACTCTCATTTCCTTTGATAAGGAATTGATGATAGAACCTTAGGTTGAAACCTATGCATGATAACTTCTAGGAGTTCCCTGTTCAAACCTCAACCATAGGATGAATCCTTGGCATGACAACAGTAGGACTTGATAGTCTCCCTCCTAGTTGGGCCTGTTCTCTTCTCATCTCAAAACAGTTTAAGATACAGTAATCATGAATGATTTCTTTCGTGCGTTACGAGCCTTAAGCTATCTGAGAAAGGATTGTGGGAGAGTTTCTTTTCCACAGTCTGGATGTTTAGTATGGTACCCTTTGGGTGACATGCGACACATTCACTCTCAGGTCATAGTCTCTAGTGCGATTGAAATTGCAAACACAATAAAAAACACTTCTTTCGCAAAAGACAGGAAATAAACCGTAGTTTCCCGAACTACGTAAGCTCTGATCTCTCATACCTGTTGAGAGTACGTAGGCACAGTACTGATGTATTGGCGAGCTACCTTCCCCCATAGCCCGTCATAGGTCGAACTACGTTGACTCTGATTTCTCATTCTTTGATGAGAATACGTAGGCATAAAGTGCGATGCTTTGCCGAGTCATTTTTCTTTTCTTTTTAAGCCAGCCTTGATAGGTAGATAGACAACCAACCCGTCCAAGTAAACACAACAAGCGTGGATCCCGTCGAGTACGATGGACGTGAGGGGTGCTAATACCTTCCCCTTGCGTAACCGACTCCCGAACCCAGACAATGGTTGCGACGACCTTGTCTTACCCTTTTTTTCGTTAGGTTTTTCCGATCGTTTCCTTTCCCGCTCCGGGGGATAAATAACGAAAGGTGGCGACTCTTCTGTTTTGCCGACACCTTATTTTCGCGAAAGCGACAAAATGCAGCACATAATAGAGAAAAAATTGCTTCGGTTTTTTAAGATTGCCATTTTTCGTTTTAAAATGAAAGCAAAAGCAGTAAAATAACACAAGGAAATTAACAAAATAGTTCATTTTCATTGATTTTCTTGAAAGCTCGGGGCCCTTACAAAACATTCCTATAGCCTTGGGCATGGCTATGGAGATTCAAAACAAAAACAAGAAAAGAAAGACAAACAAATTGCTTTGACTCAGGAAAAACCAAAGGAATCTCAATTCCTTCCCAGTTGCTCAAGGCAGTGTTGCAATGATACACTAAATGCTCCAGGTCTTCGTCTTTAAAATCTTCTTCCACAACACTGACTTGGAAACCTCCGCTGATGAATATTTCTTATATAGTCTTCGGGCGTCCTCTGTCATGTGTCGGTGCTTCATCATGAGTTGGTTTGTAACCTAACCCTTGGTGATCCATCTTTGGCTTCACCTCAATGACCTCTCCCCAGCCTGCAGGAGTGCCTTCTTCCAGTGTAGACTTGATGCTCCGGGCGGATGCAAAAGACGGACCACTCTTAGCCACTGTTTCTTCTAACATCACCGCATTAGCTATCTCGAGTGCCTGAAAGGAAGTTTCTAACGCGCCCTCATCTGCTTCGATATACTTGAATGATGACAGATTGCTCACCATTAGGTCCTCTTCACCATGCACAATCACTAATTTATCATTCACAACAAATTTCATTCTCTGATGTAAGGTGGAAGTTACTGCCCGAGCGGCGTGAATCCATGGTCGTCCTAACAGACATCTATAAGCTGGGTTAATGTCTATGACTTGGAATTTAATATCGAACACATGAGGTCCGATCATGATTGGCAATTCTACCTCTCCAACAATCGTCCTTCTTGAACCGTCAAAAGCTTTTACGATCAAAGATGTTGGTTTCATCACTACCCCTGCATATGACAACCTTGCGAGTGACCTGGCGGGCAATACATTCAGTGAGGATCCAGTATCGACTAAAACTCGGGCCATTGTGTCTTCCTGGCACCTGACAGATACGTGCAATGCACGATTGTGATTGCGTCCTTTGTTTGGCAATTCAGCATCACTAAAGCTCAGGGTGTTACAGGCTGTAATGTTGGCTATTACTGAATCAAATTGTGTGAGAGTTATGTCTTTTGTCACATATGCCTGTTTCAATACCTTCTGCAGAGCTTCTCTGTTAGCTGAAGAATTCATTAAGAGAGATAATATCGATATCTTTGATGGGGTTTGGTGGAGTTGATCAATGGGGTTTTAATCTCTGACACATCTTTGACCATCCTTTCATCTGACACTTCTTCTACTATATTGACCCCTCCATGGTTCGGCAATGGATTACTTTTGACATTCGGGGGTACATCATCAAAAGACAAAATCTTCTTTTCCATCAACTCCCTGACAAGATGTTTTAAAGCAAGACATCCTTCTAAATCATGATCGGCAGCACCTTCGTGAAAGGCACAATGAGCGTTTGGATTATAGTGAGGAGATGTGGTGTCTGGATTTAATGGCCGTGTCGTTACCAATCCTTGCTGCACTAAGGAGGGGTACAACTCGGTGTAAGTCATCGGTATATGAGGAAGTGGTGGTTTTGTTGTCGGTCTCCGATTCTGGTAGTTTTGTCTAGGTGCCTGAGCTCTAGGCTGATGATGTTGCTGATAGGGCGGAGCGTTGGGCGCTCGTTGATACCCTTGTTGAATTGGCTGATATACAGGTGCTGGCTGTACTGTCTGATAACTGGGAACAGGATGACTGAAAGCCAGAGTTACAGCTGCTACATAAGGTTGTTGGGCATACTGCAACAGATACATTGGTCGTTGATGCTGGGATTGCTGAACATAACTTGGTTGAGGCTGCGGAACAAAGCCCTACTGAGGTTGTTGAACATAACTCTGCTGATACTGTTGGTAAGGTGGTCTCCAGGTGCGACTCTTCCTTCCCACAGTTACTGCATTTGTTTCCCCTTCCTTCTTTCTATGAAAATTACTGTTGAGCTTCTTAACATTATTACTACTAGAACTGCCAGAACTGCTAGCTACCTTCCCATTTTTCATTCCTAACTCCACTCTCACCCCCACTGCTACTATATCAGAAAAATTGGCGGTTACACTACTGATCATCTTTTCATAAAACTCTGGTCTTACTGTATCGACGAACCAATCTGTTAGCTCTTTTTCACTCAAAGGAGGTTCTACCTGAGAGGCAGTTTCCCTCCACCTTTGTGCATACTCTTTGAAAGATTCTGAACTCTTCTGTGACATACTCAATAACTGTCTTTGATCAGGGGCTAAATCCATGTTGTACTTGTAATGTTTTACAAAAGCATCAACCAAGTCTTGGAAACTATGGATACGAGACTGATCTAAGCCCAAATACCATTTAGCAGGAGCTCCTTTCAAACTATCTTGGAAATAGTGAATCATTAACTTGTCATCTTCCACGTGAGCGGCCATTCTTCGGTAATACATAATCAGATGCGTCTGAGGACAAGTAGCCCCAGAATACTGATCAAAATTAGGAACTTTGAATTTCGGCGGAATTACCAATCCAGACACTAGGCACATATCTCTGGCATCAGTACCAAAGATGTCATTTCCTTCCATTTCCCTGACCTTTCTTCCGATAGTCTCTACACTTTCTTTCAACTTATCATGTCGTCCACTTTCTTCTTCATACCCATCAAGACCTTCGTACACTGGTGGAGGATTATGAAAAACAGGGCGCGCTTGAACCTGAACAGAAGGCTGAGTGTAAGTAGGAATAGCTTGAGGAATTTCTGGCCCCAAAGGAACTACTTGTTGATTGACTATTGGTGGAGGTACAAAGCCAGGTGTCAACCCATAGGGTAGAACATTTGCAACAGTGACTGCCGTTGGGATCGGCTCTACAGCTATGCCAGTGATTTCAAAAACAACAGTGGCTTGAGTGTCCAATTTCGCACGAATGACTTGTAGGGCTTCCATGATCTGCCCCATGCCTCCTCATAGCTCTCCAAGTTCATTATCAATTCTGTCCACATCCAAATTCTGTCCTTCCATTCTTAGGCGAGCTTGGGCTCGGGTGTTGTATCGGTGTTGAGGATTTAGTGTGGTTCTTTCTGGAGACAAGACAGTGAGATGAGACACATCACAAGAACATGCACATGCAATGCTTATGAACGCAACATGCAACAATGCAGAATTAATCATTCAAGGAATCCAAAGAAATATTTGCAAAAATTATAACAATGGGGAAATAAGCAAATTCAAAGTCTTCATAGATTAACAACTGAGAGTTTTACAACAACAATTCTGAAATCGAAATACAAGTCTTCAATACAAAATACATGATGAAATGAAACAGAAAAAGGATTTTAAATCTTCTGGTTGGATGGCCCTTCGTCTTCTGGCTGACTTCTCTTTCCACCTTGACGTATCAATTCTTGAAGTTCTTCCTTCTCTTGCATAGCCTTGAAATACTTATCTCTTCAAGTCTTTCCTTCCTTTTCAGCTTTTGCCAAAGCAGCTTTCAATTCTTCTACGAGAGTAGGTTTGGGTGAGTCAGGCTCAAAGCGAGTGTAGAACATCTTCAATGCCGCTTCTCTTACCCATGATAAGTAAGATTCTGAAACAGTAGTGTCGTGGTGACCTAGGGCAGTTACTCCCCTTGTGTGGACATAACGCCAAGCATACACAATTCGAGCCTTGTAAGAGGGATTCTTCCCTTCTTCCAAGTAAAATCTTCTCAAAAAGTCTGGGTCTGGTTCATCTTCCATGGGGTGCCCCAACTGTCGGTGAGCCAAAATAGTATTATAGCTGATGCAACCATTGATGCTGATAAGCGGTACATTCGGAAAATCTCCACAGCTTTGGATCATGGCAATTCCTCCATACAGAGGGTCATACCACTTAATATCTGAGTGTTTGAGCAATAACAACTTTTCTGTCCATGAGAGCCCATTTTTCTTATCCCAGATGGCTGGAATTTTTGGCAAGTGCAAAATAAACCACTTGTGCAGGAGAACGGTGGAACACTCAATCCGTCCAACTCCATAATGATTCCTACGGTGGATGGCAAAGTACGTGTCATCCAGCAAGGTAGGTACAGGATTTTTGATCAAGAAAAGAATGATTGCATTTGCGTCCACAAAATCACTAGCAGTCGGGAACAGAAACAGTCCGTAAATTAGCAAAATCAGGATGGCCTCAAATGCTTCAGTATTCTTTGACAAGGCATAGCTCTGAGCTTTTTCATACAGGAACATAGCTGGGAATCCATACAACCCGCCTTTAGCACCCATATGAGATCGTACCTCGTCCACCTCTAAATACGCGGCCTCTGCAACTGCTCTTTCATTCGGAGTCCCTTCTCTTCCAGAAAATGGTCTAGGAGTGATGCCTACTCCCATCAGGGTGGAATATTCTTCCAAAGTTGGTAGCAACTGATAATCTGGAAATGTGAAACAATGATAGGTTGAATCATAGAATTGCACGAGTGCGGATAATATCTCTTCATACACTTGAACTTCTAGCAAAGATAGCATATTCCCATACTTCTCTCTGAATGCCTCGGGGTCTTCTACTAAACTTACTAGTTTCTTCAAGTTCTCCAATCTTGGTCTTTGGAACACAACCTCTGCTTTCTTTCCAGAATCCATCCTATAATATCTGCAAAACACTCTTTAGTTCCTTGAATGATTAATTAATGAAAATGCAAATGCAAAGGTTTCATGGAACTTAGATCAAAATATCATTTCATTTCACTGATTTTCAAGTTTTGAATTACAAAATATCTAGTACATTTTACAAAATTCCTAAATATAAGGCTGACAGTATTCTAAATAAAAGTCTTCTTATGCTTTGAGTTTCTTGATTTCTTCTTCCATCTGAGTCTTCTCGAGAATGAGTTTGTCCACGACCAGCTTCCATGGAGTTGGCTGAGAGCTGGAAGAAGGTAAGCCTTCCTGTGTCTTTCTCTTCTTATAAGCAATCATTTCTTCATCCTTCACCCGGAGTTGTCTACGGAGTTCATCATTCTCTTCCATGGCCACTTGGTACTTGTATTTCCAGGCTACTTCAGTTTGTTGTGATTTCCTCAAAGCAATCTTTAACTTCTCCTCTTCAGACATAAAGATCATTGTGTGTTCCTCCTCTAAATCCATGGGTTTCTGCTGGGAATAAGGCATCTTTAGCTGAATAGCTCTCTTTCGGACCCATTAGAGATAAGGCTCGAGAGAGACGCAATTAGGTTTCCCTAAGTCTTCCTTTCCTTTCTTGTGTACATGTCCCCAAGCTTTTAGAATTTCCCCCTTCAATTCTGAACTTCCCTTAAAGAAGATATTCTCCACATGAGCACTGTTTGGTTTGTCTTTCAAAGGATATCCAAGCTGACAGCGAGCGAGAATAGAGTTATAACTGATTCCTCCATTTACACCCAGGAGAGGTTGTTGCACCCCAAAATTTGACCAACTACTTATCGCAATTTGGTTCATGTTTCGACTCATTTCATTTCGCATTTGCATACCACGTACATTGCATTTTTTCCAGTCAGATTGGCTTCATCGGGATTACAGCCCTCTGATCGCGCTTCAGGCCAATACGAGAACGTATTTTGAGAATCGGTGCTCGTTCCCGGTGTTTTCAACTCTCGCTGTTGTTTTTGAGGACATCTCGGTGTCCGGGTTTTTACCGTTTATTTCAATATAGTCGGTAATCGATTTAATCGGCTTCCTCACTATTTTTAGGTTTTTCCCTTATTTTCTAGAATTTTTATGGATTTAATTGATTTTTCTAGGTGTTAGATAGATTTTTTTATATAGCTTTAATAGATATTAAATGTTTTTTTAAATAGTTTTAGAGTTAATATCAATTTTCCTTTTTAGATAATGGTTTTAAAATGATTTTTAATAGGAAATTCTCTTACTAGGTTTTTTAAATAGAATTAATAGAGTTTTTCTATTTTTGCTTGTAATAGAAATTAATAGAATTAATAGAGTTTAATAGTTAATTCTCTTTTTAGATTTAATATAGGTTTAGGAATTAATAGACATTAATTAGATTATAATCATCCTTTTGTAGGTGTTAATTAGGTTTAATAGTTCATTAGTATTAGTTTTAATTAGGTTTAGAATAGTTTTAATTTTCAATTTAGGCCTTAATTGCAGTTTTTAATCTTTGTTTAGTATTAATTGAGTTTTTTAATTAGGCTTAATCAGGTATTAATTAGATGTTAATCAAGTCTGAATTGTAGTGGGCCAGATGTCCATTTTCTGGGCCCAGTCCATTTTCTGCCAAGTGTCATATATATAAGCCTTCCACGTTTCACACTCAGGGCTAGCTTCTCCATTTGCCACGTTTTCACCTCAGAAGCATCCACGCGTGCGTTTCTCCATCTCCCACTTCACGCCACGTTTTCATCTCAGAAACTCCCTCCTCACGCCACATCACCGCCACGTGTGTTCACCTCATCATCCCCTCCGCATGCAAGTGCTACGTGGCGCGTCCTCCTTCACCTACATCCCTCACCGGAGACGCTCCCCGCCGACCATGCAACCGCCTCCGGCCACCGCAACCGTCGCCGGAGGCTCGCCGGAAACTGCATAATTTACCAGAACGATGAGCATTCATCAAATAACTCCATCTCCTTCATCATTTTTCCAGAGTCATTCATCATGACTCATCAACAATAATCATCAACAACCTTCATCGTCCTCGCTCACACATTCATCAGATCAAGAACTTCTGCCATGAATCCTCAACGAACTTCGTCCAGTTTTCCAGAAATCCTCAAGAACGCCATGGTGTTCTTCATGAGTTTTCCAGATCTGTGAAGATCTTCACCAACGACCTTCATCTTCCTCCGGTTCTCGTCAAAGATTCCCAGAAGTACTCAAGAACATGCATCCAGATCTTCGTTGTGTTCTTCGGCAAACTTCATCAACAATATCCGTTCAATCTTCATTTGAAGAGCTCAACATTCAATAATCTCTGGATCTTCAACTAGGTTCTTCAGATTTTGCTCCATAGAACCTTCATTCAACTTCAAAGTTTTCCAGATCATCGTCCAACATCAAGTTCCGTTTAAATCTTCAACAGATCTTCCATCGCCCATCATCAGAATCGTTGTTGAACGCTCAAAGAGCAACTTCGCCCAGATCCTCCGATTCGAGGTCTTCAGCAACCGATCGTTCGTCGAGGTTTTTTCTCAAGATCTTCAAGGACCTTCAAAGATCTTCGTCCCTGTCATCTTGTTTAGTTGTAAGGTAGAAGATTTCGTTGGGGTGCTTGTATAGGGTTTGAAATGAGAATGATATCAGAGTTTGTGAGAGAGAAGAGCTAACGAGAGAGAGAGAGGGTGAGAGGAAGGAACGGCGTGAACAGTTCCTAGGGTTTCAGAAGGGAGTGAGTGGAAGAGGGAAAGGATAGTGGGCCTTGGGCCCAACTTGTGTTTCAGTCCGTGCACCCTCCGTTTTTTCCTTTTCCCCCCGTTGTTGTGATTAATTCTGTTGGGCTAGGCCCATTAGTTTTCGCTCATACACCCTCCGTTTCGGTTGTTCACCCCCCTCCCCGTTTTGGGGCATTTTTGCTGGGCTCTGGGCCCAGTTTCCTGTATTTTTTGCTGAAGCATCCCCTGTAATTTCTGCTGCACCCCCCTGTCCATTTTGGTTAATTTTCTTGTATGACTTTAATTGTATTTTTTAGAATAGTTAGATGATTCTAGAATATAATTAGCATTGGATTAGCATGTTAGGATTATAATTAGGATTTAATTGTTTTAGTTTAATATGCTTAGCCTATAATTGTTAGTATTTTTTCTCTTAATAGAATTTAAGTAGAATAATTTCTAGGATAGGTTGTAATTAGCGTATTATATTCTTTAGTGAATTTTAGATAATATTTCCCTTAGAGTTCTCTTGTATAGAATAGGAATGCAGCATTTATCCCTTTATAAAAGAATTTAGGAATTAGATATCTTTAGGAGTTATAGATTTAATTTCTTTAGAATGTTTTCAATTGGAATTTAATTGCCGTATTTTAGGAGTAGTGTTTTATTTCCATTCTGCTATTGGATTTCTCTCCTATTTTCATTTCCATCCGATTTTATCTTCGATTTTATTGTTGGCTGGCCGTGTGACACGATTCAATTGGAGAATGATTTTCGATATCATTTCTCCATCTTGTCTTTGACACGGATATCAATACGCTACCTCTGACAGTTCGATTTCTCGTATAAGTCGAACCATGACGGTCTAAGCATTACATTGTTCTGATTCGAGCGTCATCATCAAAGATCCAGAGAGGAGAAGATTGGAATGGAGCTTGCGCGCACGTCAGGAGCCCAGGAGCTGCTTCGTTCATCATCGTCATCGTCTTCTTCAAGTCTTCGAGCAACCGTCGAGTGTTGTGAGATTATTAGATACGTAGGAAATGATAGTTGAGGAGTTCTTCTCAATCGTCTAGGATGTCTAGTATGGTACCCTTTGGGTGACATGCGACGCATTCACTCCTACGTCCTAGGTTCTTGCGTGTGTGTCCCGAGTTCCTTCCCGTTTAGGCGTAGGCCTGTTTCCTCTTTGTTCTCGCCCCTGTATGATCGAAACCCCTCTTCTCTGGCCCCCGTGCAATCGAGACTCGTTTCTCCGCCCGAACTACGTCGTGCTCTGATTTCTCTGACGAGAATACGTAGGCACAAGACGCGACGTCTTGGCGAGCAAGCTTTCCCTGTAGTCCCCGAACTACGTCGTGCTCTGATTTCTCTGACGAGAATACGTAGGCACAAGACGCGACGTCTTGGCGAGCAAGCTTTCCCTGTAGTCCCTGAACTACGTCGTGCTCTGATTTCTCTGACGAGAATACGTAGGCACAAGACGCGACGTCTTGGCGAGCAAGCTTTCCCTGTAGTTAGCCTGAACTACGTCGTGCTCTGATTACTCTGATGAGAATACGTAGGCCTAAGACGCGACGCCTTGCCGAGCAAACTCCCCTGTAGTTTCCCGAACTACGTAGACTCTGATTTCTCATTCTCTGATGAGAATACGTAGGCATAGAATGCGACGCTCTATCGAGTCAGTTTCTTTCTGTTTAGATCTAGCAGTCGTAGATAGATTGTTTTTCACCCGTAGACAAACCAACAAGTGTGGATCCCGTCGAGTACGACGGACATGAGGGGTGCTAATACCTTCCCCTTGCGTAACCGACTCCTGAACCCAGACAATGGTTGTGATGACCTTGTCTTATTCCCTTTTTCGTCAGGTTTTTCCGATTGTTTCCTTTCCCGCTCCGAGGGATGAATTACGAAAGGTGGCGACTCTTCTGTCTTGCCGGCACCTTATTTTCGCGGAAGCAACAGAGGTACGTTACCAAAGCTTCCACAACTGTCAATGATTCTTATTCCATTGTAACTACGGCTATACCAATCGATGTCAGAGTGAGTAAGAGCCATAACCTTCCTTCCAAAAAGCATGAGCCTTAGGTAAGTGAGAAATAAACCACTTATATAACAACGGGACACAACAGACAATCATTCCTCCTTTATGCAGATTTCTCAAGTGAACAGAATGATATGCGTCAGCTAGTAAAGTATGCACAGGGTTTTTCTTCAAGAAGATCTTGATGGCATTGAGATCCACAAAATTATCAAAGCTTGGAAACAAGAAGATTCCATAAATGAGCAAGGCAAGAATAGCTTCGAATGCATCCATACTCAAATGATCAGCATAGTATTGTGCTTTTCCAACCAAGAACTCTGCAGTCAAACCAAAGACTCCTCCCTTAGTAACCATATTTTTCTGAATATCCACCAATCCTAAACGCGCAAATTTAGCAATCTCTTCTTCCTTGGGGTCCTTCTTCATGACTGGAAAAGGAGAGTCTTCAAGAATAGGTAAACCGATCAAGCAAGAATATTCCTCAAGTGTAGGTACCAGCTGATAATCAGGAAAAGTGAAACAATGATAGAGTGGATCATAAAACTGGAGGAGTGTGGAGAGAAGTCCCAGATCCATCTTCCTTTTTACCCTCAATAATGACAATAAGTTCCCATACCTGCTCTTGAATCCTTCTAAATCTGTTATCAAAGTGCTCAACCTTTCTATGTCATCCAAGTTAGGACTTTTGTAAGTGTACTTCATGGTTTTCTTTTTTCCACTGTCCATGGTGATCCTATTGTTTATAAACAAGAGATCTGAGTTGCATGAAACTTTTATGACATGATGTTCATGAATGCATGAATGCACAAACACACGTAAACACAGATTCATATATACACATAGATAAAAACAGACAAAGGTTTTGGTTTTGGAGAACATGAGTAAGAAGTCAAGGTCTACCCAACCCAAAGGTATGTACTAAGGTTTCCACAACTGCAGAACAAGGTTCTAAAAGAGTTCCCGGAGTCCTCGACCCATCTTTCGGATATTATCAATTTCCCAAATACTTGGTGGTTGATAATATTCTCAAGAGAGTCTCGTCCAAGTGTAGTATCGCGTATCAACTACTTTGGAATTACTTCCTTATAGTCATTGCACTACATCCTAATAAGGCCATAGTGGGGAAAAGGTAATCTAAAGGTCCTCAGTATCACGGGATCCCATGTAGAAAGTGGCATTGTTTTCACGAATACTCGATCAACAATACTAACTCTCAGAAGGGCTTCTACTGAGTGGTGGTTTTCTCAAGTCAACTTGGTCGGGAATCAACTCCCTATAAGTCTCCTTGAATATACCACCATCATATCATAAGTAAGCTCAAACACGGGTATAGTGTTGTCTTACCATTCAAAGTTCCCAAGAACCAACAGAGCACATATGTACATATTTACAAGTATTCAAAAGTAAGCAAGTATTCAAACAAGATAGGCTAAACTCTCAAAGCAATAAAAAGTCCCCAGTGAAGTCGCCATTTTTGTTGCGGTGAAAATTGGATATCAAGCTATTAAATTAACTTGAATCTTAATTCTTTTACAATCAAACTTTATTTTATCCAAAGGAAAGGTCTAAAGAAAGAAAAACCTTTTTCGCGATGTAACAACAACGCTTAAGAGATTCGGGGATCGGGGGTTGGTTATACCTAGGGAAGGTGTTAGCACCATAAATATTTGTAGTACTCTACAGGAACCTTTTGTTTGATTGCTTGCTAAGTTTGTGAAATATGTACTATGGACTTGGGAAAAGATATGAGCTGAAATCTAAGGTTATATACACTAAGTTTGCTCGCAAAGACGTCGCATCTTTTGCCTACGTATCCTAACTAGGATAGAATCAGAGCAATCGTAGTTCGCCTCACAAGGGAAGAAGAACACTTGATTATGATCAAGGTTCAAGGGGGAACAAACATGACAATGTTTGTGTGGAGTTTGACAAAACTCCCTAATCTAAATTGTAACACTCAAAAGGGGAAGTAAGAAATCATGACGATGATTCTTACACAGAGTTGACAAACTCTTTCCTAGGGTTCTAGTTGAAGAACACTCCTAGTACAGGTGGGTCTTTTAGACTTAAAGCAAAGTCTAAGGGTTTCTAATCTAGGGTTAAAGTGACTTTAACAAAGTCAAGGGGGGATAAGAGATGTTTCCATGACATGAGGGTCAAATGGACAGACTTTTCCTTTGGAAGCAGACAAGGGAGGCATCAGGATGAGAGCTAACAAGCTTCATCACTTGGGGAAAGAAATCAACAACAAAATTAACAACATGATAAAGGCATATTCATAGTGACAACCATTAAATGAACACATGGAATGATAAAGATGAAAGTGCATTGATGACAATCAAAGCAGGTAAACAGAACAGGAACTGTGACGACAGATCAAGTTTAAATAGGTTTAACAGATAAAGTAACATGGACATGGTAGCAACCAAAAATGAAACTTTAAACATGTTAGCAAACACTTAAGGATGAGAATGCAAACAAACATCACAAAAAATCACAAGTACATCAAGAGACAATTCATCTGCATCTGTCAAAACGATCACAGAAAGTACATAACTTGCACACAGTCAAAAGAGATGAAAAATTTATCAAACATGAAAATACAAAATATGACATGAAAGTACACATCAAGATGAACACAATGAAAAAAGAACGGGTGAAAAACAATTAAAATTGAGAGAGATATGATTTTTCAAAGTTTGGTAAAAAATTACAAAATTTAATAAAAGAGTTGCCCTCCTCAGGGGTCGAACTCATGCGTGCAGGGTGTTGCACCCCAAAATTTGCCCAACATTTCTTTACCTAGCTTATGTTTCATTTCATTCACATCAGCATTATCATTTGCATTTCATTGACATGTATGCAGGAGATCAAGAGGTATGATTATCAATCAAGAGCTATACAAGACTGTGAAGCTAGCTAGAGAAAGTTATTCAAGTATTCAAGGGTTGATATCCTTTTTAGAGAAGTTAAAAGAGCCTCAGAAAGAATGGTTGAAGCCAAGAGGGTGTGTCTCCTAGCTTGAGAGTTGTGGGAAGTCATCAGATGATTCTGAAGCCATGAAGTTAGACTTGAGGTCTTGAGAGAGCTCATTATAAGTGTTGAAGATCACTTTGAGGCCTAGACAGGTCATTGTGTAAGATTAAAAAGGCTCAGCCATGAGTGGTGCAGCTAGGGTTTGACTGGGTCAACCCTAAGTCAACTGATGATTTGAAGAAGGTTGAGACCTAATTCCAGAGCCATGTGATCATGGATTGATACATTAAGATATTCTAAGTATGATTCCAAGTTTAAATCATCATGATTGAAGAGTTTGAGAAATTTCAAGCTAGGGTTTCTAAGACTTGATAGTGTAAAATCCCCTAGTTTGACCCCTGACTTCAAGACTATTTAACTCAAGATATGATTGTCATCTCATCTTGAACCCAACATGATTGTTGTAGAGCATGATCTTAGCTTTAATTTGAGTACTAGAAGTCCTTGATAGGATTTGTAGAACTCATGTTATGGCTTTGACAAGTTACAGGTCATCAAAGGAATGTGAATTTGGAGCTTGAAAGTTACCCACCTTGCATGAAACTTCAGCCCAAGAAGGACAATTCCTATGAACTTTTGGCCAACATTAATGTTTTTCCTTATTCTCTTATCTTTCCATAGAGTACTAGAAGTCCTTGATAGGATTTGTAGAACACAAGTTATGGCTTTGACAAGTCAAGGGTATTTTGGGAAGTTATGATTATGAGTCATTTTTGGTTATAGGTCATTTTCACCAACTTAGACACCTCAAATGAAATTTTGTTCAACTTGAAAGTTTCTCAAAATTGGGTTTTAACCTTGACCATGTATCAAGGAGACATTGAAATGGCTCAAGGAAGGACTTGGTTCAAGAAGTTGTGAAGAAGGAAGAATTAAAGGCATTTAATGACCAAAAATTGAAATAAAATGATTTGTGTCCAAACAAGGAAAAATTATAGGTCAAATTGATTGGAAAAATCATTTTAGAAACTTTGTCAATGTTATAATTTTGGTTTGACTTCATTTTCATGCACTTTTACTTTGTTGCTTCATGATGAAGTAACATAATCAACATGAACCATTGGATTGCAAACAAGGAAATAATCATAACAAATAAGTTCAATATCTCATGAGATGAAGATTTCAAGTGTTTTCATGCCCAAACTGAGGGGGAATCGTGACTGGTGTGGTTGGCATTTTGAATAGAAATTGAAATTGCAAAATCTCATTTGGAAGCTTACAGAAGTTTCTAGACATTTCCATTGAGTTCTATATAAGATTTGGAGTGTATTCAGCCAGTTTTTTTGGAGAAGATTGAGGTTGGTTGCAGAAAGAGCAAGTGAAAACTCAGAGTTGCAACTCAAGATTGTGTTCTTGGATTGAGTTGAAATCAGAGCAAATTGAGGTGTGCATTAGCTTCAGAGGAAGATTTGGAGTGAATCTGGATCATATTGGAGGGAGAATCGAGCAAGGATTGTACCTGTTCTTCATCTGAAACCAGGTTTGTACAAATCAAAATTCTGCTTAATCTATAGGGAGATACATAGAAACTTGTATGTGGTTAGGTTATTGGTATGACATAGATGGATTTTGGTACAAGAAATTGAGGAATAGAGACACTTTAGGTCATGGATCATTTTCTGTTGAGGCTGATATCTCAAGATTCTTGGAGAGTTGTTCATGATTGGATAGTGGAGATTGACCTCTGAAGAGTGTAGATTACATTAGGATCATTATTTTTGAGAATTGTGATGATCAAGAATTGGTGTGTTTCTAAAAATGTGATCGGGTTTGAAGTTAGAGAAAGAATTAGTGAATTTGGAGATTGGATTCATGTTCAGGAGAAAAAACTGAGTGAGATGATGATTTGTTTTGTTGTTTTTGATGACCTGTGATGATCACTCCATCGGAGAAGACGGTGACGCTGCAACTCAGGCCACCGTCTGGAGAGTTCCCTCCATCTGATTTGAATTTGGGGACGATGCATGGGAGCCATTGGATGAGTGTTTGACCATTGACTCAGACTAGGAATGGATGGCCACGATTGCTTGCTAAAACTCTGAAGAGAGACATTGAGATGAAACGCACCGTTTCATTAATTGGAAGACAATGGGCTTAGTGACTGAACTACTACCCACACTCCCGTTTGGGCCCAGTCTGTGAAATAAACTGGAAATAATTGCTATTCAGCACGCGCTTTATGCTATTTTCTTTTGTTTTTCTTTTATTTTACACATTTCATATAGTTTGAAATTAATTCATAATAAATAGAAAAATAACTCAATTTGATCCAGGTTTTTTTTCCCTGATTCGTGAATGAGTCTAGAATGTTAGGAAATTAAGATTTTATGAATTCATGCATTTTTTTTAATTGCATTTTTTGTATTTTAATTGATATTAATTTCATAATGGTTGATACCTTGTTTTGTAAATTTTAGTATGATCATTTTGTGATGATTTTTGAATTGATTTTTTGTGTGTAGCTAGTCTAGACATGTATGCTCCTCTAGTAATTTTCTCACATTTTTGTGAGGAAGTTTAGGGCTGTTTTTGTATTGAAACTTTAGGTGCTCTAGTTTTAGGGTTTAACCTTAGTACCCCATAGTTTAGGATTTAATTCTAGGACTTGTTGGATGAGTTGATCTCTGGAATTAACATGATAGATTCATGATTGACTTAGGTTCCCATAGTTATTTTTGTAGGATTTTAAAATTGGTTTTAGTATTTTAGTTAGGATTAACTTTAGTACTAGGTTTTAGGTGATCCTAACTTGCTAACTCAACTAGAATGATTTCTTTAGTTCCCTTAGACTAGGGTGTTGCTTCTCTTGCTCTTGGATGAGAATGAAGGCATGTGTGGGCTGCTTTGGAATGCATGATGGAGCTTGGACTTGAAGATTTCGCTCCCTTTGGGGTAGTTTTGTTTAGGGTTAAGGATTAGGGTTTTTAGGGAGATCTCTTAGAATAGATTTTCTTCCTTCATGAAACATGGAAGGTGTTGATCACTTCCATTCCTCCCAATGATGTAAGGTACCATTGTGAAGGCCTCATCCCTCCTTTGGTAGGATGATTGGCTCCTCACAAAGTGGTAGAACCTTTGAGGGTTCCTTTCCTTGATGTTTGGAGTGCTTAAGAGGTGACCTTTGGTCTTCACTTTGCTCACCACTATCCACACCTTGCTCTTGTTAGATGAGTCTTTCTCCCTTGCTAGAGGATGGAGTTCCTTGCTAGAAGATTGAAGATGCTATAGGTTGCACTTCCCTGTGTTTGAAGACTGCCCTTGGAGCTGAAGCTTGAAGATCAAGAAGAACAAGTTGACACTTGTGTGAAGGAGATCAAATTGAGAGCTGAAGCTTGAAGAAGATGAAGAACAAGTTGATACTTGTGTTTGATGCATTGAAAGCTTGAAGGAGCAAGTTGATACTTGCCATTGAAGATGAGAGCCTTGAAGAACAGTTGCAGACTGAGGACTGAGTTGCTGTCAGAGGAGTGCTTTGCTGTGAAGTTGTGGAAGCTGTTGATGTGCTTTCTTTCCTGTCTGTTTACTTTCTGTGCAACTGTATTGATGTGACTTGTTTGATTTGCTTGATGCATTAGAATAAGTTCATGTTTAAATTTTTTTAAGCTAGAAGCATGATTGCATTAGAGGTTGAGTTGCTCCCTCTGCTTGTATTTTTACTGTATGGCTTTGCTTGCGGGTATTCGGTAGAGCCCTACTCCCTTGCCTATGTGGTTTGTGTTTTGATTGATGGCATTTTATTTCTTCTGTATGATTGCAGTTATTCATATCTGGCTTGAGGTCGAGACGAGCTTGTGGAGGCTGATGCACCACACACATTTCCTCCCTCACTTGCATTGCATGCATTTTACACTCGTTTACTGTTTACTGTTTAGCTGATGCTTTATCTGTTTCTGTATCCCTTTGGCTTGATCCACTAGGAATCTCACATCCTTTGATAAGGAAGTGATGATTAGAACTTTAGGTTGAAACCGATGCATGATAACTTCTAGGAGTTCCCTGTTTCAAACTTCAACCATAGGATGAATCCTTGGCATGACAACAGTAGGACTTGATAGTCTCCCCCTAGTTGAGCCTGTTCTCTTCTCATCTCTGAAGAGCCTTAAGCTAGTATAAGCGCGTTACGAGCCTTAAGCTACTTCGGTAATGATAATTGAGCGGCCTCCTCTCAATCGTCTAGAATGTTTAGTATACGTCCTTTGGACGATATGCGATGCATTCGTTCCCAGGTCATAGTCTCTAGTGCTGTACGAACTACAGACAAACATAAAAAACAGTTCTTCCGTAAAAGACAGAAAACAAACTTCAAACATTTTTGCCCCGTGGGCCCATAAGTCAAAGGAAGCTTTTCTGAAGAAAAGAGTGTCGTTAACTCCCAGTTCTACCGCAAACGGTAACGCCTAAGTCTCCAAGGGTCGAGCTGCGTACACCAAACTGTTGGAACTGCCTGTTAACCCTACTCGATAAAACAGATGAATCTGAAACCCCGTAATCCGTCTCATCCCAAACTACGTAAGCTCTGATCTCTCATACCTATTGAGAGTACGTAGGCACAATACTGACGTATTGGTGAGCCACCTTCCCCCGTAACCCGTAGTTAGCCGAACTATGTTGACTCTGATTTCTCATTCTCTGATGAGAATACGTAGGCATAAAGTGCGACGCTTTGCCGAGTCACTTTCTTTTCTTTTTAGACCGACCTTGATAGGTAGATAGTAAAACCAACCCGTCGGATAAACACAACAAGCGTGGATCCCATCGAGTACGATGGACGTGAGGGGTTCTAATACCTTCCCCTTGCGTAACCGACTCCCGAACCCAGACAATGGTTGCGATGACCTTGTCTTATACCTTTTCGTCAAGTTTTTCCGATCGTTTCCTTTTCCGTTCCGAGGGATAAATAACGAAAGGTGGCGACTCTTCTGTTTTACCGGCACCTTATTTTCGCGGAAGCGACAGCTGGCGACTCTGCTGGGGAACTTGATAGTTTCCTGGGGATCCAACGTCCCTTACGCGAGTTAGTTTTGGGGATCCAACGTCCCCTGCGAGAGTCAATCCTAGCGCTTGTATGATTACTTGTTGGGTTGTGTTTATTTATCGCATTTTATTTCCCGCACTTTATTTTCAGTATGATATGATTATCTGCACTGTTGTGGGAGGGTCATTCTGATGAGTGAGAAGCCCGACCCAGGCTTGAGAGCTACATAGTATTAGAGTGGGTTAGTGGAGGACGTGCTTGCTTTGCTTGCAGCTGTTCCCACGTAATCCACACTCAGACGAGGTTCTCTTTGATGGCTTCCTATCAGTCCTTTGGACTCGAGGGGTTGTTGGATCTGAGGATTGTCGACTCTGGGAACCGATCATTTGGAATTCAGCTAAGTGAGGCCGCTTTAAGAGATGATGATGCCACACCTCCTGGGTATCGTATCGTCATTTTTTGAAAGTCTGTGACGCTGATGACCGCATAGGACGCCAAACCTTTTCCGTGATTAGGTCCATACCTGTGAGCAGGGTCGGGTTATTGCAGGAAACCTTAACCTTCAGACTACCTGGTTTTCTTGATAGTGAATCAATTTTATTGGTATCAGAGGTTCTCATTATCAGATATGTGTGTTATTGACAGAGCAGAGTTATGGTCTGATATCAGAGGTTCTCATTATCAGATATGTGTTTGTTCTTGAAAGAGCAGATTTTTGGTCTGGTATCAGGGGTTTCTTCTCATCAGAGATATGGTTGTTCTTGACAGAGCAATATCGTTGTCTTGTTGATACGGAATCTTCACCTTCTCAACAGCGCAGTTGTCCTGATCTCCTGCCGCATGATTGCATTTTGCATTGTTTGCATCCTCATTTGCATGTCATTAACGTGTGTCTGTGTTTCACGTGCATATTTCTCCCCTGGTTCTAGTGATCTTGATCCTCATGGCAGATATGGCATCTCTGAAGAAGACTGTGGCTTAGAAGCTACCAACACCTGACATCCGAGAGTTACGGACTTTGATTTCTTTGGCTGATAAGACAGTGATGGAGAGTTTCAGACAGAGTTATGGGAGACTGCTGAGTATTGTGTATAAGCTTCCTACGTACGAGTTGAATGGCCTCTATGCCCTGCTGCAGTTTTACGACCCACAGCTCAGATGCTTTGTGTTTCCAGACTATGTCCTAGCTCCGACCTTGGAAGAGTACTCTGACCTGTTAGGGGTCCCTTTGATGAATCAAATGCTTTACTACTGTGTTGAGGGTGAACCCAAACTGAGTAAGCTGACTGACGCTCTTCATATAGATGAGTCTGAATTAGAAGGGATGGTATCCAGAAAGATTGGAGTTCATGGTTTCCCTTTGCCTTTCCTGATGGAAAAAGCCCGAAAGTTCGCCGAGAAGGATCGCTGGGATGTATTCAATGCCTTCTTAGCCCTCTGTATCTATGGGATCGTGCTATTCCCAAGTCATCCGGACTTCATAAGCATGGATGCTTGCCACATATTTGCCTCCGGGAATCCAGTGCCCACTCTCCTCAGAGACGTCTACCATTCAGTTCACAGCAAGAATGAAAACAGAAAGGGGAAGAACGTGGCGTGTTGTGCTCCTTTACTGTATAAGTGGTTCGCTAGCCATCTTCCTAAGTCATGGCCGTTCATTGATTCTGCTGAGTCTTCGCCTTGGTCTGCACGTTTGATGGGTTTGACTGCTGACGATATCGTCTGGTTTGATAGAGATCTGCTAGGCAAGGATATTATACATAGATCCTGTGGCTTTCCAAACGTCCCCCCTGGTCGGAAGGAATGGGTGTATCAACTACAATCCCTTTCTGCTGGTACGACAGTTTGGGTATGCACTGCGAGGTCCTCCTGAAAAGGAAGAGATATGGGAATCCCAGTATTTCACAGGATTGCTTGAAGGTGACACCTTGGTCAAGGTACAAAATGCTTGGAGCAAAATTCACCGAAAAGGGAAAGTCTTGCTAGGAAAGAGCAACAACAAGGCCTTTGGTCCGTACGTGAATTGGGTTCGAGAATGAGCCGTCAAGTTTCTAATGCTGTTTCCTGCCGTGGAACCATTGTATGCTCCCGTGTACAAAGAGCCTACTACCGTTGATATTCAGAAATTCAACCAGGTACTCCGAGAGAAGGAAGAGCTACAAAAGGCCAACGAAGAGTTGGAAAAGGAGATCGCTCAACTTCGGAAAGAGAAAAGTGAAGTCGTTTATACCTGCAAGAAGCAGATTGAGATGATCAACCGCCTAGGCTCCAACCTCACCAAAGAAACTGATGCTAGGGAACGTCTGGGGTTGGATCTGAAGTCGGTACATGGCGTGTTGACAACCAAGAAACAGGATCTGGACAGAGTGTACCGGAAGCTAACCCAATACAATAGGGTCTGGAGCAGCACCATAGCCAAGTACAAAGGGCGGGAAGAAAAGCTGAAGCAGCAAGTAGCCGAGCTAGAAGCTCAGATTATGGTGAAAGACGAGAGTACAGAGGCTGAAGCCTCCCTGCGACATGACGTCCAGTATAGATTGGCTGAGGTCGAGGCGATTTTGCAAGATTCTCAACTCCGGGCTGATGCTAAGAGGAGAAGAGTCGAGAACCATTCTGAAGAAGGTATTTCTAGGAGCGTTACCGAGAACCTCCCAAAGTCCGTCAGTCAGAAGGACTTGTTGGCCCAGAGTTTGCTTACTCAGTCAGATCACTCCACTATAGAGAAGTTGATAGAAGATTTTCGTGCCCGTGGCCGCGCCTGATCTTTTGTATCTTTCTTTGTACATTTTTATGCATTGATATGTTGATCACCGCCAGGTCTGTTGGTTGGGGTCATGCCTTATTGCTTCAGTTGTATGTGATTACAGTTGTACGCTACCCGAGCGAGATTTTCAGATGAATATATGAGGATTTCTTTTCCATGATTGGATCATAGACTTTATTGGTCTCGGAAGCTAGGATCGGGGGGATCTCCCCAAGGCATAAACACACGTTTGCATTTGCATGAAGCATTTGCATAACGAGCACCTTGTCGTTTTTCTTTCTAACCCTTTGTGTATGCAGGTTGTTCCAGGATTGATCGAAGGCTGATCCACCGCTATCCGACCAGAGGAAATCAAGCTAGAGCAATGAAACAAGTGCAGACTGACGTCCAGGAACTCCGAGAGAGGATGGACTGCTTCATAGAGCTCATGCAAGTGGTTGCCAATGGCCAAGACCAGCTCAGAACGTTGGTCCAGCCTCTGATCTCAAGGGTTGACAGCAACGGTATACTTCATGGAGGGAGTGTTCCAACCCCTCCTCCTGTTGAAACTCCTCAGGGTGGCATCCCCGTGACCGGGGGGAATGGAAGTGGTAACGGCAATGTGATCACTAACATCGAGCTCAATGGTAATACGACTAGCGTCGGTAATGGAAATTTTGAAGCTAATGGCAATGCTGGACTGGGCAATGGCAACACAGGTGCTGGGAATCTGTATGGGCCTCAGCCATGGCTAGAAGATCGTCAAGAAGACCTGTTCTCACAAAGGAGTGCTGAAGGAGAACTGATTGCTGAAGCACGTCTGAGGTTTAAGGCACTCGAGGACAAAATGAGGAATTTCGAGAACCTGAACACTATGGGGGTCGACATGACTAAGTTGGGATTGATTTCTGATTTCACGGTGCCTCCTAAATTCACGGTGCCTGACTTTGAGAAGTACAAGGGCACCATTTGCCCTCGTGTCCACTTAAGCTCATACTACTGAAAGATGTCCGCTCACTCTGAAGACGAGAAGCTGCTGATACACATCTTTCAGGATAGCTTGTCCGGACCATCCTTGGAATGGTACATGAGTTTGGAACCCACCAGTGTGCGCACGTGGAAGGAACTTGCTGAGGCCTTTGTGCACCATTATCAGTATAACAGTGACTTGGCTCCAAACCGAGTTCAACTGCAGAACCTGTCATAGAGGAACAACGAGGGGTTCAAGGAATACGCCCAGCGATGGCGTGAATTAGCAGCTAGAGTTCAGCCGTCGATGGTTGAACGAGAGCTTGTTGAAATGTTTGTAGCCACCCTTCCGGGGGTCTATTACGAGAAATTGTTCAGTGTTATGTCAGGGAGTTTCTCAGATCTCATCATCACCGGCGAACACGTTGAAAATGGGATCAAGTTGGGGAAAATTCAGGGTGTTGATCTATCCTCATCTGGAGGAGGAAAGAAACCGTATGGTGGCAAAAGGCGTGAAGGAGAGACGAGCGTCGTGTCTAACGCTCGAAGGAAAGGTAAGGGCCGCGCCAGCAGGTGGCTAGTATAACCATCCCTGCTGTCCAACAACCCCAGCCACAGTAACAGTCGCAGCAGCAACAGCCAAATCAGCAAGGGTACAGAAAGTATCAGAACAGGGCACCTCTATCAAGCCGTCACCTCGAGATACCGCCCATGTCTTATGCTCAGCTGTTACAAACTCTGCTTCAGTTACAGCTAGTCTAGAAAGAACCCTGGCTCCCTTGACAGGGGCACCTCCGCAGGGTTATGATGCGAATGCAACGTGTGAGTTTCACTTAGGGGCACCCGGCCACACGATAGAAAACTGCAAAGCCTTCAAGCACAAGGTGCAAGATATGGTGGATGCTAAGATCATCAATTTCTCAGATAATGTGTCGAATGTCACGAAGAACCTTATGCCGAACCATAGGGGAGGTGAGGTGAATGCCATTATTGAAGAAGAGGATTTGGATGTGTTGATTGATGTCAAGGATCTAAAGACACCGCTTAGCTTCGTTAAAGCCAAACGGATGAAGAGAGGCTTCTTTCCAGGCTGTGGAGAATTGTGTATGGGTTGTGCGACTCGTCCTGATGGATGTGAACAGTTGATAGAGGGGATTCAGAGTCTGATGACCGAAGGAATTTTTCAGTTTAGGCGAAGGGCCGAAGGTGGATCTAGAGAGGTAATGCTGAAGCAGGATGACGAGTTTGCCACCATCACCATCCCTCGCCAGACGATAACCATTTCTGCACCCAGACCGCCCACAATTACCATCACGAAGGCAGGGCCGATACCTTTTGAAAGCACCAACACTGTCCCATGGCACTATGGGGCAAACGTCTACTGTAACAGACACAAATTGGAACTAGAACCATCTGGGCGGTCTGTGGATAACCTAGTAGGAATTGGCAGAATCACGCGCAGTGGAAGAGTATTTTCTCCACCTGAGATTGTGGCGGACAAAGCCGAGGAAACTGATAAGGGAAAGAGTAAAGTCACTGAGGAAGCCCCTCGTGGGGTAGTGAAGGACTTACTTGTAAAGGACGCTGAAGAGTTCATGAGGTTGATCAAGAAGAGTGACTATAAGATCGTGGATCATCTCCATCAAACACCCTCGAAAATTTCCATCCTGAATTTGTTGCTGTGTTCGGAGTCACATCGCAACGCACTGTTAAAGGTTTTGAATGCCACGTATGTACCGCAGGAAATCTCGGTCAACCAGTTGGAAGGGGTTGTAGCCCACGTGAATGCTAGAAACGGGTTAGGGTTCACTGACCTGGAGCTGAAGCCGAAGGGAAGAAACCACAACAGCGCCCTGCACATCTCGATAGAGTGTAGGGGAACAGTTATGTCTCACGTGTTGGTGGACACAGGGTCATCACTCAATGTTCTTCCGAAGAAAGCATTGATGAAGTTAGATACTCGAGTATTCATTTGCACACCCAGTGACCTGGTTGTGAAGGCTTCCGATGGAACCAAGCGTCATGTCTTTGGAGAGGTAATGCTGCCAATACAAGTTGGGCCGGAAACTTTCGACGCAGTCTTCTACATTATGGGCATCATGCCAGCCTACAGTTGTCTCTTAGGTCGGCCATGGATCCATTCTGCTGGCGCCGTGACCTCCACGTTGCACCAGAAGCTCAAGTATGCTGTCGGAGGCAGCATCGTGACTGTATGTGGCGAGGAAGACATAATGGTGAGCCATTTGTCATCCTTCAAATATGTTGAGATGGATGGGGAAATCCACGAAACCCTATGTCAGGCATTCGAAGTTGTTAAAGTCAAGGACGTGACTCCTGTAATGATTGAGAAACCAGAGATGACTCTCTCTTCCTTCAAGGAAGCTCGGGCCGTTGTTCAAGCCGGATCTACCCCAGGCTGGGGGCAGGTTCTAGAAATACCAAACAAACAGGACAAGTTTGGGTTAGGATACTCTCCTGCGGCTGAAGCCTCCTCTTCTCACAGTGCGTCGCGAGGTAAAGGGCCGATCCAGTTTACAAGCGGCAGAGTGATATTTGAAAGTGTCAACGCGGTGTCTGAAGACGGCGAAGACAGCGACTGTGACCTAGACTCTTGGATCCAGCCAAGCAAACCAGGCAAGAGCCTCAACAACTGGTCCATCAGGGATACCATCCAAGTGACAGGCAAAGAGTAATGATTTACTTTCTCCAATCATTGTACAACCCTATGTCCTACCCGGGGCATAGTGGTTTTATTGTCAGGGCCTTGTTTGATTATGTACATGCATTTTACCAATAAATCAAAAGGCGTTTTTTCGCATTCAAATGTTGTGATCTCTGTTATTCCTGTTTTATATTTGTTTTGAAAAACAATAAAATGGCAATAGGGTTTGTGCTAACCTGTATATCCTTGTTTTAAGCTTAACCCTTGTTATTGCAGGATCCACATAGCAGATGACATCGACTCTGGACCTTCTACGACTCACTTCAACTTCGATTGCCCGATCTATCAAGCCGAAGAAGAGATTGATGAAGACGAAGACCTTCCCGAAGAGTTGGCCCGCTTCTTGAAACAAGAAGAGAAAGTTATTCTGCCTCACGAGGAAGAGATTGAGATTGTGAATCTAGGTTCTGAGGAACTAGTCAGGAACGTCAGGATAGGGGCTGCACTGCAGAGTGATGTCAAGCAGAGATTGGTCGAGATGTTGAGAGAGTATAGTGACATCTTTGCTTGGTCATACGCAGATATGCCCGGACTTGATACAGACATCGTGGTCCATCACTTGTCGCTGCGAGAAGATTGTCCTCCCGTTAAGCAGAAGCTTAGGAGGACACGACCAGATATGGCCGTTAAGATCAAAGAAGAAGTGCAAAAGCTGCTTGATGCTGGCTTCTTAGTGGTCACTACTTACCCTCCGTGGGTCGCCATCATAGTGCCAGTACCGAAGAAGGACGGTAAGGTACGAATGTGCGTCAATTATCGGGATTTGAATAGGGCGAGCCCTAAAGATGATTTCCCGCTCCCTCATATTGATATGTTGGTCGACAATACAGCTCAGTTCTCTGTATTTTCGTTCATGGATGGCTTCTCCGGCTACAATCAGATCAAGATGGCGCCAGAGGACATGGAGAAAACTACGTTTATTACACCTTGGGGAACATTTTGCTACAAGGTAATGTCTTTCGGTCTGAAGAATGCAGGGGCCACTTACCAACGAGCAATGGTTACTTTGTTTCATGACATGATTCATCATGAGATTGAAGTCTATGTTGATGACATGATTGCGAAGTCCCAAATGGAGGAGGGACACCTGGTCATTTTTGCTGAAGCTTTTTGAGAGGCTTAGGAAGTTCAGTTTGAGGCTGAATCCTAACAAGTGTACTTTCAGAGTGCGGTCGGGAAAACTACTGGGGTTTATCGTGAGTGAAAGAGGCATCGAGGTTGATCCTGCGAAGATAAAAGCAATACAAGAAATGCCAGCGCCAAAAACCGAAAAAGAAGTTCGTGGTTTCCTGGGCAGAATAAACTACATTGCAAGGTTTATCTCTCAGCTCACGGCCACTTATGAACTGATGTTCAAACTACTGAAAAAAGACCAGGCGATTATCTGGAACGAGGATTGCCAAAAGGCATTTGATAAGATAAAATAGTATCTGCAGGAACCTCCAATCTTGATACCCCCAGTGGCCGGACGACCCTTAATCATGTACTTGACAGTTCTTAAGAATAGTATGGGGTGTGTTCTCGGTCAGCACGACGAAACGGGCAGAAAGGAGCATGCCATTTACTATTTGAGTAAAAAGTTCACGGATTGTGAATCTCGTTACTCAATGCTGAAGAAAACGTGTTGTGCACTAGCCTGGGCTGCCAAACGTTTACGACAGTACATGCTCAATCACACAACCATGCTAATTTCGAAGATGGATCCGATTAAGTACGTCTTCGAGAAGCAAGCGCTTTCGGGCAGGATTGCCATATGGCAAATGGTGTTGACGGAATACGACATTCAATATGTTTCCCAGAAGGCCATCAAGGGAAGCGTATTGTCTGAATACCTTGTCGAACAGCCGATCAAAGATTATCAGCCGATGAAATTTGAATTCCCTAATGAGGATATCATGTTTCTCAAAGTGAAGGAATGTGATGAACCGTTGCCCGACGAGGGTCCAGATAGGAAGTCCCAATGGAAATTGATATTTGACGGGGCGGTTAATTCTTATGGAAGTGGCATTGGGGCAATCATCACGACTCTCCATGGATCCCACATCTCGTTCACTGCTAGACTGATGTTTCTGGTCACCAATAACGAAGCTGAGTACGAAGCATGCATCATGGGTCTAGAAGAAGCAATTGATTTGAGGATCAAGAACCTGGATGTATATGGTGACTCGGAACTTGTGATCAACCAGATTAAAGGGGAGTGGGAGACTCGTCAATCGAATTTGGTGTCGTACATGAACTATGCCAGAAGGATGCTTCCGTTCTTTGATCGAGTGGAACTCCATCATATGCCCAGAGCTGAAAATCAGATGGCTGATGCCTTAGCCACGTTGGCTTCGATGTATAAAGTCAATTTTTGGAATGAAGCTCCAAGGATTGTTCTTTCTCGTCTTGATAGACCTGTATTCGCCTTTGCGATCGAGGAAGCCTCTGATGGCAAGCCGTGGTTCCATGACATCCAGACTTTCCTTATGACTAAGGAATATCCTGCGGGAGCGTCAACCCAGGATAAGAAGACTCTGAGGAGGCTGTTTGGAAATTTTTATCTCAATCCTAATGGAGTTTTGTATAAAAGAAACCACGATCTCGTGCTACTCAAATGTGTAGATGAGAAAGAAGCGAGTATGCTCATGGAAGAAGTCCATGAAGGCACATTTGGTACGCACGCCGGAGGGCATGCGATGACGAGAAAAATCCTGAGAGCAGGATACTACTGGCTGATGATGGAGTCGGATTGCTTTAAATTCGCGAAGCGATGTCATAAATTCCAGATTTATGCTGATAAAATTCATGTGCCGCCGTGTCCATTGAATGTCATGTCCTCCCCGTGGTCGTTCTCCATGTGGGGCATCGACATGATAGGCAAGATCGAGCCCACTGCATCTAACGGTCATCGCTTCATTCTAGTAGCCATTGACTACTTCACCAAGTGGGTGGAGGCAGCCTCGTATGCTAACGTGACCAAGTAGGTGGTGGCTAAATTCATAAAGAGGGACATCATCTGTCGATACGGAATTCCCGAGCGGATCATTACTGATAATGGTTCGAATTTGAATAACAAGATGATGAAGGAGCTGTGCCAAAGTTTCAAGATTGAACACCACAACTCATCTCCTTACCGGCCGAAGATGAATGGCACCGTTGAAGCGGCCAATAAAAACATTAAGAAGATTGTACAGAAGATGGTTGTGACCTATAAGGATTGGCACGAGATGTTGCCATTTGCACTGTACGATTATCGTACAACGATACTTACATCAACCGGGGCAACTCCTTTCTCACTGGTGTATGGTATGGAAGTTGTCCTACCGTTAGAAGTTGAGATTCCTTCTTTACGAGTTTTGGTTGACGTAAAACTCGATGAGGCAGAATGGATTAAGAACCGACTAAACTAACTCAGCCTGATGGACGAGAAGAGGTTAGCATCGATTGCATATGGTCGTCTGTACCAAAGCCGAATGAAGAAAGCCTATGACAGGAAGGTGCGTCCTAGAAGCTTTCAGACGGGTGATCTCGTCCTAAAGAAGATTCTTCCTCCACACTCCGATCACCGGGGCAAGTGTACTCCCAATTACGAAGGTCCGTACGTCGTCAGCGAGGTCTTCTCGGGAGGAGCCTTGTTGTTATCCACGATGGATGGCGAAGATTTTGCATCCCCGGTGAACGTGGACGCAGTTAAAAAATACTTTGCTTAAAAAATGACCCGCTGGAAAGAAAAAAGAAGATCCAGGCAAAAAGGGGGTATCCCGGCGAACCATAAAAAAGGAAAAGGGTTCGGGCAAAAATTAGGGATATAAAAGAAAAGAACGTACACCTGCAAAGTCAAAAACCTGGAAGGGCGACTTTGGTAAAAAGGGGTATCCCGGTGAATCGAAAACCCGAAAGGGCGATTCAGGCAAAAGTTAGGGATTTGAAAAAGCAAATGACTGTGTTCCGCATGTGGACTTTCATTGTTTAGTGGTTTGGAAGACCTGAGGGCCGTTTATCTGAATCAATCTCTTCTGAAGCTGAAGCGTCGGAGAAGTATCGAAGTCGAGTGGGTCATAGAGGGATCAATTCATGGTGTTCGTCTACGCCGCATTGCCGACATTTATGTATATACTGATGTATATTTATGTTTTTATATTTGCGCAGCTTCCTCATTCCAGGAGCGTGCATCTGTTGTAAAACATTTTCACCCATTCAGGGGTTCGTCATCAATAAAATATATACTATTCAGCAATTCTGTTTGTTTGTTTAGCATCTATCTGTTTTGATTGCAAAAAAGAACGCCGATGTTTTTGATAAAATGCGCATACATAAACTTACTGGCCTAGGCCACTGATTGTTGAAACAATGAATTAATTGAACATTGTCACAAGATGATAACCTTGATAGGTCCCTTTGAGAAGGATATCTTGTCTGTTTGTTTGTGTTATTGCAGGTATAGCATATTCCAGGTAGTACGCCGTATGCATCCCCAAGCAGGATGATTCCTTCTTCCCTAACAAATGTAGCAGCATCTCCCTACGGAGCCCGAACATAGGACTAAAAGCATTGATATGTATCCCCCAAGTAGAGAATATTCTCCCCCCAATCAGATGTATCCTGAAGGAACGTCATCCCCCCCAGCTGAGTCATACACTGAAGTGTGCGTTCATTCGTCAGCACTAGGTCAGGGTGCAGTTTTCTCGCAGAAGACTATCCGTAAGTATGCAGCACTTGATAGTTCAAGACTGAAGTCTCCAGCGGAATTGAGATTCCCCACAGAGTTGTACTCTCCCTGGCAGATAGGAGTGATTCCAACATCCGGTTACCCTCCTCCGCCGAATTTGTAGTTTCCCAAGAGAGTCGAGTCCTTGGAAGCCGTTGAAGCCATCATTGGTGCTCCCCAGTAGAGTGTTGAATAGCTGATGTTGTATTTCCCCACCAGAGTCGTTATCTCCAGGAAAGTTTTGCCGCGAAGGCTGTGCAGCTTATTTCTGCGATTGACATCGTTTTCCTCAGCAGTTGTGGTTTGAATACCTGGTTGAGCGGGTCCAAGTTCTCGGAGAACTTTATTCCCCTGCAGCAGTCGAATGAAGTTCATTTCCCCAGGCGGAATCTAATTGAGATTGGTGTGACTTCTTCTCCTTGGTAGGACAAGTCCTTCCTCCACCAGAGTGGTCCTTTCTCCTTGACAGGAGGATTCTCCCTTCAGCATTTATTTTGCTGATGGGGTCATAGCATTTTGCATGATTGCATAGCATTTACCCTAAAAATGCGTAGCATTTCCACCGTGTGGAGCATTGTGCCATTGTCAAAGCATGTGCATACGAAACATGAGCTAGGTCGTTACCGTTCTGGTTTTGCAGGTGTTCCTCCGCAGAATGGTTTGCTCAAGATGACTCTTGAATTCCACAGCGAAGTTGATTGCTTAAGATGATTCTTAAGATCCCCGGTGAAGTCTCCAGAGAGGGTTGCTCAAGTTGATGCTTAGAGTCCCTGGCAGAGTGTTTGCTCAGGATGATTCCTAAAATCTCCAGCAGAGTTATTGGTTCAGGATGATTCTTGAAGTCCCCGGCGAAGTTATTTATCAGGATGATTTTTGATTTCCACAGCAGAGTTGATTCATCCAGAATGATTTCTGGATCCCCGAAGCAGAGTTACTTGATAGTTCTCCAGAATTCCCAGCGGAGATGTGTCATCCCCAGCAGGTCTTAAATAGAGAAGTTGAAATTTCCTTGAAGACTTGATGATTGGAGTCCGGCAGCAGTGCCAAAACCCCTGACTTACTGATGAAGTCCAACTGCAATGTCGAAGCAGTTATCTCAGCTGATGCAGAGTGCCTGACGACAAAAGATTGTATATCCTTAGTGGTTCCTGAGTGATTAAGGATCCCATCTCAAGACTTACTGACGAAGTCCAACTACGAGGTCGAAGTAGTTCTCCTATCTAACGCGGAGTGCCGGACGGCGAAAGAATATATATCCCTATTGGGTTCATGATTGACCGAGGATTCTATTTCAGACTTGCTAACGAAGTCCGGCTGACGCCCGAGATGTTCTTTGAATGCCCGACGGCATAATTAACTTGATTGTTAAAAAGTCCCTAACGACCTGATGAGTCCCGAGGAATCCTTCTGCCGCAGTGTCGCAGAACGCTTGACGGCAATATCAGCTATGTATCGCCGGTTACCGAGTGACCAGTGATCCCTTGATTACTTGAGGAAGAAGCTGTAGCGAAATCTGATAATCATCCCGACGGAGATTTGAGAGTAGCCCTTCACTAGTTACCGAGTAACCGGTGATCCCTTATTGACTTACTGATGAAGTCCGACGAAGATGTTGTCGACGTTCCTAGCGACATGATGAGTCCATAGGTGACAATAAGGAATTATTCTGCAGTGGTGCAGATTGCCCGACGACATAATCAGCCATCATTCACCAGTTACCGAATAACCGGTGATCCCTTATTGACTTACTGATGAAGTCCGATGAAGATGTTGTCGACGTTCCTAGCGATATGATGAGTCCATAGGCGACGATAAGGAATTCTTCTGCTATGATGTAGAATGCCTGACGACATAATCGACCTTCCATTACCAGTTACCGCGTAACCGGTGATCCCTTGATGACTTGAGGATGAAGATCTACAGCAAAATCGGATGATTATTGTCGCTACTGCGAAAATCGGCGCCGGCTGACAGAAGAGTCGCCACCGTGCGTTATTTATCCCTCAGAGCGGGAAAGGAAACGCTCGAAGTAAACCTCGCAAAAAACGGGGAAAAGGTATGGTCATCGCAACCAAAACCTGGGTTCGGGAGTCGGTTACGCAAGGGGAAGGTATTAGCACCCTTCACGTCCGTCGTACTCGACGGGATCCACGCTTGCTTGGGTTGTCTACAAGATGCAAAACAATTTATCTACGGCTGCTAAATCTAAACGGAAGGGAATTGACTCGATAGAGCGTCGCACTCTATGCCTATGTATTCTCAAGGGAGAAAGTCAGAGTCAACGTAGTTCGGGACTACGGGGAAAATTGGCTCGCCAAGACCTCGCGTCTTGTGCCTACGTACTTCCATTGATGGAAGATCAGAGCTTTACGTAGTTCAGACTAACTACGACTAAACAAAACATCTCACACAGCAGTGAGAAAAACAACTGGTTTCACAGGGTCGGGAACCTATGGGCAAAACTACGGCTCGGTCTCAAATGCACTCGGGCAAGAGAGAAAAAAGGGTTCAATTAGTCGTCAGCGGGAAAGTCTCGATCGCACAGCAGCGAGAGAACCAAAAGTCAGTTAGTGTGCTCGCTAGGATATCGCATCCTATGCCTACATATCTTCGTCTGGTACGAAGAATCAGAGCAGCTGTAGTTCGGCTACTTTCGGGACCACAACTCAAATCTCGTTTTATTAATCTCTGAAAAAAATGGTTACAATGCTTGCATACTGAAAAATAAATCTCCTAGGAAGTGCTATCCTATTCTATCCTAAAAAAATCGAACGGAAAATAGCCCCCTAACAAATGGGCTTCTAAACTATCCTAAAATCGAAAAATAATCTCTATGAAAATATATCCTAAAAGAAAATGCACTTAAAAAATATTAAATCTACTTTAATATTTTTTCCTTTTTTTCCTCCTTTCTTTTCAATCATTTTTTTTTCCATATTTTTCTATGAATATTTTTCCATAATATTTTCTCTCTTCATTTTTCAACAATTCTTTTTCTTATTTTTCAAAATACTTTTCTATATTCCTTTTTCATATTTTTTCTTCTTCTTTTCATATTTTTTCTCAACATTCCTTTTCCATCTTTTTTCAAATATACTTTTCTATTTTTTCTCACATATTTTTCTCTTAATTTTTCTCTATTTTTCTTTTTTTTTTTTCAATATGTCTTTTTATTATTTTTCACTTTTCCTTTTCTATTATTTTCCATAATATTTCTTTTATATTTTTTTTTCTCATATTACATTTTTTCACTAGCAACAAACATAAAAAACTAGAAAAGAAATAAAATAGAGGGAGGGGGTATGGTTACATGGGTGTTAACAGAAAATAAAATAAAAAACTGTAATGGGCCCAGCCCATGTCCTTGCTGTAGAACCCGGAGGGGGGAGGGAAGACTGAACTGGGAGTGTGTTGAGAAATAGGGCCCAGCCCAGAAAACAAAAAAAACACATGGTAGGGGTGTTTGCCCAAAAAACGTAATTGGGCCTGAAGGCCCACTCTCTTCTCCCAACTCCCTTCCTGAAAACCCTAGAGTCCTTCCCCTTTCTCAGGGCGCCGCCGCCGTCGACCTTTCTCTGACTTCTCTCCGTTCTCAATCTCAAAATCCTTGAATATCTTTCTCAACATCTCTTTTCTCCACCATCTCAGAGTCATCCTCATCTCCAAACCTGCATGACAGACGAATACCAAAACCATCACCATCTGGAAACCTCTGTTCTTGACACTCTTGAGGATCGTTGGAGATCTTCTCGAATGATGAACAGATGACGATTTATGTGGGGAATCTCTTAGACGCATGCATGAGCACTGGGCGATTTCTGGCGATGATCTCGTTTGGGGATTTTTTGGACGAAGATGAACCAATTTCTGGAAACGATGCACCTCGAAATCTTGATGAAGATCTTGGTGGTTGAAGAGGATTGTTGTTTGTTGATGAACGGTTGAAGGTTTGACGAGATCTGGAAACGAAGTGAAGACGGACGACTAGATGATGATTCTTGCTGACGTTCTTCTAGAGATGAATGTTCTTCCATTGAAGTCTCGTTGAAATCGTTTTCTGGAGATTTGTGGAATTCATGGATGGCATTGAAGGTCTTCTGCTGAAGTTGGTTATGGAGATGATGATCTGAAGTTTGTGGTGATTGAAGACGATGTTGGTGGATTTCTGGAATTTTGTTCTTGACCGCTTTGAAGATTCGTGTGAGGATGATGATCGTTTCTGGATGTGGTTGATCATGGATGATGAAGGTGGAAGATGAACGATGAGGATGATCGGTGAATCGGAGAAGACGGAAGTTTGTTGATCGGAGGTGGAAGAACTTTGGAGGTTTCTGGGTTGAGGATGGAGATTGGATGAAGATGCCTGGGATCTGGAGGTAGGAGATGAATGTTGTTGAGATCTGGGGATTTTTCTGGGTTTGAGGGTTTTCCGGTGAGCTGCGGTGGTCGCCGGCCATGCAGGCCGGTCGGAGGGGTTTTCAGGCGGGAGGCTATGGTGGAGACACGTGAGGGAGGTAGTGGATAGGGCGCACGCATGTGAGACGCGTGTCCCACGCGTGGCCTGGTGAGAGAAGGCGTGAAGGCGACGTGGCGTGTGGATGTTTGAGAATGTGGGGCCAGCCACGAACTAACACGTGGCTCCTGGTATTTAAATGGCTGAGAAACCTGGATACTTCTAGAACGTTCCAGACTTGGCTGGAAAAATCTGGACATTTGCTGGATATTTTTCTGGACTGAAACTATACTCTGGGCCTTGGCTGATTTGATAAAAGCCCAACCGAAAACCATTGCCAAAAAACTGATATGGATTTAAAAAAGACTAAACCAATTAAAACTAACTAAACACTACCCTAATTAACTAACTAATACTCAATTAATCCTAAAATTTCTAATTAACTCCTAACTAATAAAATTCTAAAAAATCCTAACTATATTATTAAACTCTAATAAATCTCTAATAACACTATATTGAATTCTATAAAAAAAAACTATATTTTTATTAATAAAAGAAAAAAATCTATCATTATTCTATTAAGAAAATAGTAAACCTATTTAAATTCTATAAAAGAAAATAAGAGAAAAATCTATTTATTTAATAAGGAAAAATCTATATTAAAAAATATTTAAAATCTATTAAAACTATTTAAAAATTCTATTAATATTCTAAAAATTCCTAAAAACCTATTAAATCCTAAAATGATCTATTTAAAAAGAATTAAAACTATTGAAAATCCTATTAAATCCTAAAAAATGCTAAAAGCTATTTATTACTATAAAATTCTATATATGATTTAAAATCTATTTAAACCATAAAAAATGGCCAATAAAATCCAGAAAAATCACAATAAATCCCAGAAGAGCAAAATAAGCACCGAACAACACATAGCACCGCGAGAGCGCACTAAAATAGCCGATAAAAATAAACGAGCACCGACCTATCCCAAAAATGCGATTCTATCTATTTAAACTGATTAAAAAAACACCTGAGACGCGAGACGAGAGTTGTGATCCCTGATAAAATCAAAACAAATGAAAAATGCACTGTATGCAATATGCAGATGCGAATGCGATTATGCGTCGAAACATCGAGCCAGATACGAGACCCGGTTGGTCAAATTTTGGGGTGCAACAGCTGCCCCTATTCAAGCGGCTTGGACCTGAATGGGTGAAGAGCGCTCAACCTTCAAACATTCAAGGTAGATGACGGTTGAATACCGGTAAACCCGAAAATTTGCCAACTGCTCAACTTGCCGAACATTGGAATACTAGCTGCACACTACCCGCCTTAGAATTTCAACACTAAAGATATATGAAACCCTGGCCCCTGGCCACTCCCAGCTTCAGCTAGAAAAAATCTTCAAGTATTTCTGAATATGAATGAAACCCTGGCCCCTCGGCTATTCCAGCTTCAGCTAGAAAGAACATCCTTGGCCTTCAAGGATGTAAACTTTGCCCGTCGGCAACTCTGCAGGAGGTATCTTCGACTTCAGTCTGAAGAAATGGTCCTTGGCCTTCAAGGATACATGGATTTGCCTTCAGGCAACTCCGCCTCTGCTATAGAGCATCCGAGACTTCAGTCAGGGATATACTTCGGCCATCAGTCCGAAAGATGAATCCTAGGTCATTCATGACCTTGGGGGATAACCTTGCCCTTAGGCACCTTCGCTTCAGCTTAGGAAATCTGTGACTTCAGTCAGAGAAATGGTATCCTGAGCCATTCATGACTCTACGGGGATTCAAACACTTTCCCTTCAGGCAAAACTCCGCTTCAGCTGGAGAAACATCTTCGACTTCAGTCAGAAGAAATATCATTCACTTGATCGCAATCAATCATCTCCTCAGGACAACTGACTTGGTCTTCAGACCAACACGGATCACCTTGTATACACAAGCTTTAGAACCTTGTCTTCAGCCACACGTTGATTCATCAACATGGACATCTGAGCTCACGGGAACCTTTGATTCCGCCTTCAGGCGTTTACGAAATCAATCTTCAGATTAGACATCACTGTTGGAGCAGACATATCACGCTGCTAGGGGTTTTCAAGAATCATCTTGAACAAACAAATCCGTCGGGCACCTTCAAGAATCATCCTGAACTGATAACCTTTCTGTAGACTTTTATTCTGCGGGGTATTCCAGGAATCTTCCTGGGCAACTCTTGCTGAGGACGCTACCGGGGAGCTCAAGCATCATACTAGGCGAACAACTCGGGAAGCTGTACTGAGGTCTTAAGAATTATCTTAAGTAAACGGCCCTGCTGAGGAATTCGAGGATCGTCTTGAACTGGAGACTTCGCCGGGGAGACGAGAAGCTTAACCACACAACTCTTGCAGGTGAACAAATTCGAAATCGAATAGGTAACCATCCTGGTCCATGTTTCGACATGCGTATGCTTGAGAATGATGCAATGCCCTATATGACATGTAAATGCTGTACATTCTGTTTGAAAATGCGATGCCCAGATGGCATGGATATGCTATATGCTTGTATAAATGCTATGACTATATATGCAAATGCTAATGCAAGCTCTAGCTGCCAGAGAACACCAGGTCTGAAAATCACTTGGCAAAATAAATGCCGAAGGTAACGGCAACTCTACTGGGGATGAACTGAAGTCACAGAATTGTCTCAGCAAAATAAATGCTGGAAGCGGGAAACCAAATCCGTTGGGGATAACCGTCCTGCTGGAGAAGTGGAAAAGGCAACCCTGCTTGGCGACTTCACTGGGGAAAGAAAACAACTCTGCTTGGGGATTGACCCAAACTGAGGTTGATTGCGCGCGGCACACCGCTGGAAATGCCCCTACTATCAAGGATGTCGATCTTAATCTGCTGAGGATCCTTCTGATCCTACTCTGATGCGGGGTAAAATACCATCTCGACTCTTCCGGGGACAAACGCAACTTTCATCTGCTGAAGAGTGGCAATTCTGATTTAACAACATCCACAATGAATTCAAACATTACTCGGAGCACTGGTATCCGTCGAGCTTCGTATCGGGGAACATGACAACATGCGGGTCACTGGGAAATACTGTGTCAGATACCTTTAGGTTTTTTGTTTTTCTGGTTTTGGGATAAACACGGATTATATACACAGTGGAAGATATGGAAATACTAGACGAGAACTAGCATTCAAAGGTAGCCTACCAGGCGAGAACTGATAGGAAAATAGGTTAGGAAAATTGATTTGGTTTTTGTGTTTTTGAACATCAGACGGGGCTGAATGGATAACAGACTGAGGCATAGACAACCAGGCGAGAACTGGCTGAAAGCTGACGTACACCAGGCGAGAACTGGTATAACACATAGGTTAAAACACATGATGACCAGGCGAGAACTGATTACGCGATGACATGTATCAGACGAGAACTGGATACAACACTTGAAAAAACGGTGACCAGGCGAGAACTGGTTGCAATAAACTGCGCCAGACGAGAACTGATGCTTACAATAAACTACACCAGACGAGAACTGATGCTTACGGAAGGGTGGGCCAGACGAGAACTGGTTACCGGTTTGCCAGGCGAGAACTAGACTTTGGAAACGACTGGTTACTGACGCGCAACAGGTTTAAACTGCAGGATAATGATCCAACGACAACAAGGCCTTTTATTATTTGAACGGTTCAGGTTTTTGATAAGGATATCGACATGATTCCCGATACTTAACTCCGGCTGGGGATAAACAGACTGGCTTGAACAACTTGCCCCAATGCACTCAGCTGGGGATAAAAAGACTGGCTTGCACAACTTGCCCCAATGCACTCAGCTGGGGATAAAAAGACTGGCTTGCACAACTTGCCCCAGTACAATTCCTGAGATTACCGCTCTGAATAGCTTGCTACGAGACGACTTCGAGAATACTTGCCCCGGTATCTGTACAACAACAGAATTCAATCTTCATTAGACACCTAACAACCCAGTTGATTTCGACATCTGCGATGACTTGCCCCTGAATGAGCGTTCTAGCGACTTAACCTGATCTGATTATCCACTGGAAATATTTGCTTTCAAATCTCCACGCTCTGCATAGCTGCCCCTGATTGGCTCTCGAGAAAACTCATTCTGATCAACTGCTTCTCAAATAAACTGCCCCTGACTAACTGGAACTTCGGGACTGGTCCTCAGACTGACTGATCCCGAACTCACCGGAAGTCAATGCCCCTGATTCGCAAGGCTTCACAACATTCACCATTCTGGTTCAGACTGCTGAATTACTCAGTCCTGCTTGATTATTCCCTGCTGGAATTTCTTTCATGTCAACTACTAACCTGCAATTAAAACTGTCTGCTTACGAATGGTAATCCTAATGCAGTGGTTATGCAGATTTTTTTAAAAAAAATTTGAGCTGTCACTCATTTACATGCATGATTGTGAGTGACGAATGAACCAAAGTTCAAACGTAGTGCTTACGTGGTCAGTGAAAATACAACAAGGATGTGACTAGCAAGTCAAGAAGGAGTCAGGTTACTCAACCTTATCGTAATGCGCTTCAGACTAACCTTACCTCAATTAGGTCTTTTAAGGGTTGTATCGTGGTCGGGTTCACGGTTCATGAAACAAAGGATATTCGGCTCAAATTTTGATTTGTACCCACCCCTTCTACGTGATGATCTCCGATCCTAAGGTTCAGTTAACCTGGCACAAGCACTCGCCTCTTCGAGAAGTATGTTGAATGGTAAGAACCACAGTTAAGGAACTCATAAAGCTTTTCTTCTAGAATGATAGTTACTCCTTCTTCGCTTTCGGTGTCTGTGTACACGACTTTGCGATTTGCTGGGGAAAATTCCTTTGATATCCCTCTTTTTCATTCTTTTGATCCCCTAATTTTTGCCTGGACTGACTCATTTTGAGTTCTTTTCGATTTTTCGATTTCTTTTGAAGTCCAGCGGGATGCCCTAATTTTTGCCTAAGTATTAGCTTTCTAGCTTTTTCCTTTTTACTTAGCGGGCTTTCTTTCTTTCTTTTGGAACAAAGTCGTGTGACACTGGTTGTCTTGATTGCTCTGAAAGGATTGTAACTGTCTCACTCCTGATTGGTGAGGTTTGACCTCTTGAAAGGTATAAACTGATTGGTCCTTGAAAGACAACACTCCTCTGTAAGACTTGAACGCTCGGTCAAGCTAACTGACAACTACCCTGCCCCGGGTTAAGATGTGAGGGTTTAAAAGTCCGAAAAAACTTCTACCTCCTGGCTCGAAGTGGTTAACAAGGGACTAACTCCTTATATCTCCAGTGTTTGGGGGATTTGAAACAATGCCTTGTACGTCATCGGTACGGTCTTATCTAAAAGCATACGATCATCGGTTATGAGTTTAGTTTCATCATCCTCCCTTTAATCTTTGCTAGTCACAGTGATAAAGTGGAGTGAATAAAAATGCAAGTGTCAGTGCAATGCAGTAAATGAGCGACAGCGACATGATTAATTCAGAAAAATGCATAGTCACTTTATTATTATCACCATTCGAAACATACAACGTTTAAAGCAGGTAGTAACTAACAGAAAAAGAAACTACAAATGCAAATGATATATAAAGGTCCGAGAACTGCCAATGCTGAGGCGCCTGCCTGTCTGAACCACTGGCTTTTTGCTGGGGAATACTTTCCGAATCTACGAGCTTAGACAGCTGAACGGTTGGGATGAACAAACAGAAATCCTTCTCGAAAGGAAATGCGATCCTGATCAATCAACTGCTGTACCTTCGCCTGAAATGCTTTACAATCTTCCGTCGAATGCCCCGGTGAGCCACCATGATAACCACACTGAACGTGGGGATTGTACCCAGGAGGGTAAGGTTCTGGAACTGGCTTAAGAGCTTTCGGCTCCACCAAAGACTTCTGGATCAAAGATGGTAGCAACTGGCTATACGGCATCGGCACTGGGTGAAAAGGAGCTTTCCTTCGTTCCAAGTTGTTGCGAGGTCTGTTCTGATTCTGACGCTGGTTCTGATAACCTCGACCACGAGTTCGCTGCTTTGCAATGGAAGCGACATAAGATTCCTGATATGGTGCCCCAGGCACGGTTGTCTGTCCAGAATAACGAGACACAGAAGACACTGACCACTGAGAAGACGGAGAACCAACAGATTTCCCCGATTCGACTTGAGGATATCCAACATCTGTCAGGACCGCATTGATCATAGTTTCATCTTCAGATTGAGAGCTATAGAGAGATTCGGTTTCATTGGCCTGACCTTTTGAAACATACGGGATTCTTCCAGTCTTTACACCATACTCGATGTGCTCTCCCGTCCTTACCAACTCAGAGAAATTTGGTGCGACTCCAAGCATTCTTTCGAAGTACGGGCTCTGCAAGGAGTTTACGAACATGCCTTTCAGCTCTTGGTCTAGGAGCGGTGGTTGCACTCTACCAGCAAATTCTCTCCATCTCTAAACATACTTTCTGAAAGATTCATTGTTCCCTTGAGACAATTCTTGCAGCTGCATGCGAATAGGAGCTTCATCAAGATTATAGTCGTACTGTTTCAGAAAGGCATTGGCTAAGTCCATCCATGATCGGATCTGATCATGCTCTAACTGCATATACCAACTCAGAGGTGCCCCAGTCAGACTATCTTGAAAGCAATGAATCATCAGCTTGTCGTTGTGCACAAATGAAGTCATTCTTCGGCAGAACATCACCAAATGTTGCTTCGGGCAACTATCCCCTTTGTACCTTTCAAACCTCGGCATTCTGAACTTCGGAGGTAACACTAGGCCAGGAACCAGACACATCTCTGCAGCACTAGGAGTAACAGCGTCTTTACCTTTCAAGGCTTTGAATCTCTCATCTACTGCACGAAACCTTTCAGCATACACGGGAGCTAATGGGTCTTCATTCTTTGCTGTCGGGACCTCTCTTCGGGGCTTTGGCACAGGGAAGGCAAAACCCTGGTAGTCTGAGACATCAACAGAAGGAGAACGTTCACCTCGGGCAACAAACTGCTCACGCAGACCTTGGTCTTCAATAGATGGCTGCACCAGCTGAGCTGCAGTAAGGTTGTTCACTTGCGGAAAGTCTTCGTCGTGCGGAGATCCATACAGAGGATTGGACGTCACGGTGAAACCTGACAAGGTATCAACAAACTGGAAGCTACTCTCTGGCATAGCTACCAATGGTCTTCAGCTGACTCCGATGCTCGATTCTGCTCAAATCTGCTTCCACCCCTTGGTCGTCTTCAATATTCACCTTCAGAACCAAAATAACGGCTGGATAAGAGCTCTGACTAGCTGGCGAATGGTATGCAATATGATGCGAAGATGCCTATGCAAATGCAATGCAATGCAACAAACACGAGATCACAGCCCCCACACAATCTAAATACTGCTGCACTGCTGACGGAGTACGGTTGCTCTGAAGAGAAGACCAGAATAACGGGTAGGTTAGAAGTCAAGTTTCCTGCACACAAAAAAACCCCCACTCACAGGTGTGGACCTATATCTGACAAGGTACGGCATCCTATGCGGTCGTCAGCGTCACAGACTTTCATGAGGAATGATACGATTCCCAGAAGGAGTGGCATCGTCATCTCATGAAGAGGACTCACTTAGCTAACTTCCAATTGATCGGTTCCCAGAGTCGACAATCCTCACGTCTGGACTCCCCTCAGATCCTCAGGACCGGAAAGGAGCACCTCTGCGAGAACCTCGTCTGAGCGCAGATTTTCGTAGGGAACTGGTGCCTGCTCAGCAGACAGGTTCGTCTACTACTTCTCCGCAACTATATCTAGGTGTGTACTCATACTCAAGCCCAGGTCCGGCTTCTCTCAATCATAGAATACCCGTAACACCCAACAGCAACAGATAATATCGATAAATAAGCCCCAAATAGACAAGCAAACAAGCGCTAGGATTGACTCTCTCAAGGGACGTTGGATCCCAAAAATTGACTCGCTTTCGGGACGTTGGATCCCTAGGAAACTATTAAGTCCCCAGCAGAGTCGCCAGCTGTCGCTACTGCGAAAATCGGCGCCGGCTGACAGAAGAGTCGCCACCGTGCGTTATTTATCCCTCAGAGCGGGAAAGGAAACGCTCGAAGTAAACCTCGCAAAAAACGGGGAAAAGGTATGGTCATCGCAACCAAAACCTGGGTTCGGGAGTCGGTTACGCAAGGGGAAGGTATTAGCACCCCTCACGTCCGTCGTACTCGACGGGATCCACGCTTGCTTGGGTTGTCTACAGGATGCAAAACAATCTATCTACGACTGCTAAATCTAAACGGAAGGGAATTGACTCGATAGAGCGTCGCACTCTATGCCTACGTATTCTCAAGGGAGAAAGTCAGAGTCAACGTAGTTCGGGACTACGGGGAAAATTGGCTCGCCAAGACCTCGCGTCTTGTGCCTACGTACTTCCATTGATGGAAGATCAGAGCTTTACGTAGTTCAGACTAACTACGGCTAAACAAAACATCTCACACAGCAGTGAGAAAAACAACTGGTTTCACAGGGTCGGGAACCTATGGGCAAAACTACGGCTCGGTCTCAAATGCACTCGGGCAAGAGAGAAAAAAGGGTTCAATTAGTCGTCAGCGGGAAAGTCTCGATCGCACAGCAGCGAGAGAACCAAAAGTCAGTTAGTGTGCTCGCTAGGATATCGCATCCTATGCCTACATATCTTCGTCTGGTACGAAGAATCAGAGCAGCTGTAGTTCGGCTACTTTCGGGACCACAGCTCAAATCTCGTTTTATTAATCTCTGAAAAAAATGGTTACAATGCTTGCATACTGAAAAATAAATCTCCTAGGAAGTGCTATCCTATTCTATCCTAAAAAAATCGAACGGAAAATAGCCCCCTAACAAATGGGCTTCTAAACTATCCTAAAATCGGAAAATAATCTCTATGAAAATATATCCTAAAAGAAAATGCACTTAAAAAATATTAAATCTACTTTAATATTTTTTCCTTTTTTTCCTCCTTTCTTTTCAATCATTTTTTTCCATATTTTTCTATGAATATTTTTCCATAATATTTTCTCTCTTCATTTTTCAACAATTCTTTTTCTTATTTTTCAAAATACTTTTCTATATTCCTTTTTCATATTTTTTCTTCTTCTTTTCATATTTTTTCTCAACATTCCTTTTCCATCTTTTTTCAAATATACTTTTCTATTTTTTCTCACATATTTTTCTCTTAATTTTTCTCTATTTTTCTTTTTTTTTTCAATATGTCTTTTTATTATTTTTCACTTTTCCTTTTCTATTATTTTCCATAATATTTCTTTTATATTTTTTTTTTCTCATATTACATTTTTTCACTAGCAACAAACATAAAAAACTAGAAAAGAAATAAAATAGAGGGAGGGGGTATGGTTACATGGGTGTTAACAGAAAATAAAATAAAAAACTGTAATGGGCCCAGCCCATGTCCTTGCTGTAGAACCCGGAGGGGGGGGGGAGACTGAACTGGGAGTGTGTTGAGAAATAGGGCCCAGCCCAGAAAACAAAAAAAACACATGGTAGGGGTGTTTGCCCAAAAAACGTAATTGGGCCTGAAGGCCCACTCTCTTCTCCCAACTCCCTTCCTGAAAACCCTAGAGTCCTTCCCCTTTCTCAGGGCGCCGCCGCCGTCGACCTTTCTCTGACTTCTCTCCGTTCTCAATCTCAAAATCCTTGAATATCTTTCTCAACATCTCTTTTCTCCACCATCTCAGAGTCATCCTCATCTCCAAACCTGCACGACAGACGAATACCAAAACCATCACCATCTGGAAACCTCTGTTCTTGACACTCTTGAGGATCGTTGGAGATCTTCTCGAATGATGAACAGATGACGATTTCTGTGGGGAATCTCTTAGACGCATGCATGAGCACTGGGCGATTTCTGGCGATGATCTCGTTTGGGGATTTTTTGGACTAAGATGAACCAATTTCTGGAAATGATGCACCTCGAAATCTTGATGAAGATCTTGGTGGTTGAAGAGGATTGTTGTTTGTTGATGAACAGTTGAAGGTTTGACGAGATCTGGAAACGAAGTGAAGACGGACGACTAGATGATGATTCTTGCTGACGTTCTTCTAGAGATGAATGTTCTTCCATTGAAGTCTCGTTGAAATCGTTTTCTGGAGATTTGTGGAATTCATGGATGGTGTTGAAGGTCTTCTGCTGAAGTTGGTTCTGGAGATGATGATCTGAAGTTTGTGGTGATTGAAGACGATGTTGGTGGATTTCTGGAATTTTGTTCTTGACCGCTTTGAAGATTCATGTGAGGATGATGATCGTTTCTGGATGTGGTTGATCATGGATGATGAAGGTGGAAGATGAACGATGAGGATGATCGGTGAATCGGAGAAGGCGGAAGTTTGTTGATCGGAGGTGGAAGAACTTTGGAGGTTTCTGGGTTGAGGATGGAGATTGGATGAAGATGCCTGGGATCTGGAGGTAGGAGATGAATGTTGTTGAGATCTGGGGATTTTTCTGGGTTTGAGGGTTTTCCGGTGAGCTGCGGTGGTCGCCGGCCATGCAGGCCGGCCGGAGGGGTTTTCAGGCGGGAGGCTATGGTGGAGACACGTGAGGGAGGTAGTGGATAGGGCGCACGCATGTGAGACGCGTGTCCCACGCGTGGCCTGGTGAGAGAAGGCGTGAAGGCGACGTGGCGTGTGGATGTTTGAGAACGTGGGGCCAGCCACGAACTAACACGTGGCTCCTGGTATTTAAATGGCTGAGAAACCTGGATACTTCTAGAACGTTCCAGACTTGGCTGGAAAAATCTGGACATTTGCTGGATATTTTTCTGGACTGAAACTATACTCTGGGCCTTGGCTGATTTGATAAAAGCCCAACCGAAAACCATTGCCAAAAAACTGATATGGATTTAAAAAAGACTAAACCAATTAAAACTAACTAAACACTACCCTAATTAACTAACTAATACTCAATTAATCCTAAAATTTCTAATTAACTCCTAACTAATAAAATTCTAAAAAATCCTAACTATATTATTAAACTCTAATAAATCTCTAATAACACTATATTGAATTCTATAAAAAAAAACTATATTTTTATTAATAAAAGAAAAAAATCTATCATTATTCTATTAAGAAAATAGTAAACCTATTTAAATTCTATAAAAGAAAATAAGAGAAAAATCTATTTATTTAATAAGGAAAAATCTATATTAAAAAAGATTTAAAATCTATTAAAACTATTTAAAAATTCTATTAATATTCTAAAAATTCCTAAAAACCTATTAAATCCTAAAATGATCTATTTAAAAAGAATTAAAACTATTGAAAATCCTATTAAATCCTAAAAAATGCTAAAAGCTATTTATTACTATAAAATTCTATATATGATTTAAAATCTATTTAAACCCTAAAAAATGGCCAATAAAATCCAGAAAAATCATAATAAATCCCAGAAGAGCAAAATAAGCACCGAACAACACATAGCACCGCGAGAGCGCACCAAAATAGCCGGTAAAAATAAACGAGCACTGACCTATCCCAAAAATGCGATTCTATCTATTTAAACTGATTAAAAAAACACCTGAGACGCGAGACGAGAGTTGTGATCCCTGATAAAATCAAAACAAATGAAAAATGCACTGTATGCAATATGCAGATGCGAATGCGATTATGCGTCGAAACATCGAGCCAGATACGAGACCCGGTTGGTCAAATTTTGGGGTGCAACAATTATCCTGACGGAAATTTGACCCTTCACCAATTACCGTGGGACCAATTCCCCAGCAGAGTTTCCGTGCAACTGTCATGCTCAGTTTCGAAGATGTTCCTACCAAGCGGAGTACCGTTTACCCGTACAGTCGGAAAATCACCAGTTACCGTGCAACCGGTGATCCCTTGATGATTTGAGGATGCAATGATATCAGATAAATCAGAAAATCATCCTGATGGAGATTCAGATTAGTATTCTCCATCTAGTCGCTGTGCAACTATTATTTCAGTTTTCGAAGATTTGTCCCATTAGAGTACCGTGTAATTGTGCAGTTGGAAAATTTATGGGTTCTTTTTTGTATTCAACCGTCTTCTACCTTTGAATGTTTGAAAGCCGTTCTCTTTTCAACCCTTCAGGTCCAAGCCGTTTGAATAGGGGCAGCTGTTGCACCCCAAAATTTGCCCAACATTTCTTTACCTAGCTTATGTTTCATTTCATTCACATCAGCATTATGATTTCCATTTCATTGACATGTATGCAGGATATCAAGAGGTATGATTACCAATCAAGAGCTATATAAGACTGTGAGGCTAGCTATAGAAAGTTATTCAAGTGTCCAAGGGTTGATATCCTTGTCAGAGAAGTTAAAAGAGTCTCAGAAAGAATGGTTGAAGCCAAGAGGGTGTGTCTCCTAGCTTGAGAGTTGTGGGAAGTTATCAGATGATTCTGAAGCCATGAAGTTAGACTTGAGGTCTTGATAGAGCTCATTAGAAGTGTTGAAGATCACTTTAAGGCCTAGACAGGTCATTGTGTAAGATTAAGAAGGCTCAACCATGAGTGGTGCAGCTAGGGTTTGACTGGGTCAACCCTAAGTCAACTGATGATTTGAAGAAGGTTGAGACCTAATTCCAGAGCCATGTGATCATGGATTGATACATTGAGATATTCTAAGGATGATTCCAAGGTTAACTCATCATGATTGAAGAGTTTGAGAAATTTCAAGCTAGGGTTTCTAAGACTTGATAGTGTAAAATCCCCTAGTTTGACCCCTGACTTCAAGACTATTTAACTCAAGATATGATTGTCATCTCATCTTGACCCCAACATGATTGTTGTGGAGAATGATCTTAGCTTTAATTTGAGTAATAGAAGTCCTTGATAGGATTTGTATAACTCATGTTATGGCTTTGACAAGTTACAGGTCATCAGAGGAATGTGAATTTGGAGCTTGAAAGTTACCCAACTTGCATGAAACCTCTGCCCAGAAGGAAGATTCCTATGAACTTTTGTAAAACATGAATGTTGTTCCTTATTCTCTTAGCTTTCCATAGAGTACTAGAAGTCCTTGATAGCATTTGTAGAACTCAAGTTATGGCTTTGACAAGTCAAGGATATTTTGGGAAGTTATGATTATGAGTCATTTTTGGTTATAGGTCATTTTCACCAACTTAGACACCTCAAATGAAATTTTGTTCAACTTGAAAGTTGCTCAAAATGGGGTTTTAACCTTGACCATGTAACAAGGAGACATCGAAATGGCTCAAGGAAGGACTTGGTTCAAGAAGTTGTGAAGAAGGAAGAATTAAAGGCATTTAATGACCAAAAATTGAAATAAAATGATTTGTGTCCAAACAAGGCAAAATTATAGGTCAAATTGATTGGAAAAATCATTTTAGAAAGTTTGGCATTGTTATAATTTTGGTTTGAGTCCATTTTCATGCACTTTTACTTTGTTTCTTCATGATGAAGTAACATAATCAACATGAACCATTGGATTGCAAACAAGGAAATAATCATAACAAATCAGTTCAATATCTCATGAGATGAAGATTCCAAGTGTTTTCATGCCCAAACAGAGGGGGAATCGTGACTGGTGTGGATGAAATTTTGAAGAGAAATTGAAATTGCAAAATCTCATTTGGAAGCTTACAGAACTTTCTAGACATTTCCATTGAGTTCTATATAAGATTTGGAGTGTATTCAGCCAGTTTTTTGGAGAAGATTGAGGCTGGTTGCAGAAAGAGCAAGTGAAAACTCAGAGCTGCAACTCAAGATCGTGTTCTTGGATTGAGTTGAAATTAGAGCAAATTGAGGTGTGCATTAGCTTCAGAGGAAGATTTGGAGTGAATCTGGATCATATTGGAGGGAGAATCGAGCAAGGATTGTACATGTTCTTCATCTGAAACCAGGTTTGTACAAATCAAAATTCTGCTTAATCTATAGGGAGATACATAGAAACTTGTATGTGGTTAGGTTCTTGGTATGACATAGATGGATTTTGGTACAAGAAATTGAGGAATAGAGACACTTTAGGTCATGGATCATTTTCTGTTGAGGCTAATATCTCAAGATTCTTGGAGAGCTGTTCATGATTGGATAGTGGAGATTGACCTCTGAAGAGTGTAGATTACATTAGGATCATTATTTTTGAGAATTGTGATGATCAAGAATTGGTATGTTTCTGAAAATGTGATCGGGTTTGAAGTTAGAGAAAGAATTAGTAAATTTGGAGATTGGATTCGTGTTCAAGAGAAAAAACTGAGTGAGATGATGATTTGTTTTGTTGTTTTTGATGACCTGTGATGATCACTCCACCGGAGAAGACTATGGCGCTGCAACTCAGGCCACCATCTGGAGAGTTCCCTCCATCTGATTTGAATTTGGGGACGATGCATGGGAGCCATTGGATGAGTGTTTGACCATTGACTCAGACTAGGAATGGATGGCCATGATTGCTTGCTGAAACTCTGAAGAGAGACATTGAGATGAAACACACCGTTTCATTAATTTGAAGATAATGGGCTTAGTGACTGAACTGCTACCCACACCCCCGTTTGGGCCCAGTCTGTGAAATAAACTGGAAATAATTGCTATTCAGCACGCGCTTTATGTTATTTGCTTTTGTTTTTCTTTTATTTTACACATTTCATATAGTTTGAAATTAATTCATAATAAATAGAAAAATAACTCAATTTGATCCAGGTTCTTTTCCCCTGATTCATGAATGAGTCTAGAATTTTAGGAAATTAAGAGTTTAGGAATTCATGCATTTTTTATTTTAATTGCATTTTTTGTATTTTAATTGATATTAATTTCATAATGGTTGATACCTTGTTTTGTAAATTTTAGTATGATCATTTGGTTATGATTTTTGAATTGATTTTTTGTGTGTAGCTATTCTAGACATGTATTCTCCTTTAGTAATTTTCTCACATTTTTGTGAGGAAGTTTAGGGTTGTTTTTGTATTGAAACTTTAGGTGCTCTAGTTTTAGGGTTTAACCTTAGTATCCCATAGTTTAGGATTTAATTCTAGGACTTGTTGGATGAGTTGATCTCTAGAATTAACATGATAGATTCATGATTGAATTAGGTTCCCATAGTTAATTTTTTAGGATTTTATAATTGGTTTTAGTATTTTAGTTAGGATTAACTTTAGTACTAGGTTTTAGGTGATCCTTGTAGAAGCATGCTTCAGTCTCAAGTTTTGATGATGTCAACACTACTCAAGGTCATCTCTTGATTGCAAAAAGACAAGCCGTTCAAAGTCATCAAGATAAAGTCATCAAGCTATCTTTCAAGTCAAGCTACATATGGAACTGATTCTTCCAGACTTGGCTGCATTACTGGTATATCAAATCCACCTTTATAATTTGATATACAAGTGTTCAAAAACATCAATCATTTGTGCATAATACATAAGCATGTTTTTGAAACCTTAAAAATGGTATAACATTAATTTTAAAAAGCATTTTTCTGAAAATTAGCAGTGTTAACCGATTAACCATATGGGTTAACCGGTTAACCAATTTGAAATTTGAATTTTCTGGGCTAACGTACCAGTGTTAACCGATTAACCATATGGGTTAACCGATTAACACTGAACGTGCAGTGAAAAATTGCTTTGATTTGAGTTCAAAAATTATTTTAAAATCATACCTTTTCATGGTTTGAATCTTTTAAAATCATACCTTTTGTGAAAGGTTATTTTACTCATATAAATTCTGAGTTTTTCATTTTTGAAAAACAACCCAATAGAACATAACTCAAAACCTTTCAACCTCCAATACTCATTTTTAAAAATTGTCTTGGGATCAAATTCATTTTCAAAAGTGTTCATACTTGCATTGAAAATTTCATATTCATTGAACACTTGTATTGAAAAATTACAAAGAGTGAATTTTGATTCATTGGAGAAGATCACTTTGACAGTTATACTCAATCCAAATTCATTACAATTATTTTATTTTTTGACTTGTGATCCAGGATTGTTGGACACAAGGGTGAGTGTTTACAAGAGGATTGTTCTTGTACACTTGTGTGTTTTTATTGTTTTATAGTAGGCCTCACCGGTTGATGGTGTGATAGGTTGTACTGTTTTAAACAATAGTGAAAATTCTCTTTCATGTTGAAAGGGGAGTGGAGTACTCTCGGATTGTGAGGGGAACCACTATAAATCCTGTGTCTTTCTTTCTTTCTGTTGATTTACTGCTTTCCATAATCAAGAACACCATCCAGTATATTTCCAAGAACCATATAAAAACCGGAAAAATTTCAAAAGTCCTAATTCACCCCCCCTCTTAGGCATACTCTGTTCTTACAATTGACATCAGAGCAGGTTAAGGTAACCTGTTCCTAACGATTCAGTATGGCTTCCGCAAGTACCAACCCGGTTTTCAAAGATGGTGGAAGTAGTAACAAACCACCACTCTTTTCTGGAGAATACTTTGATTTTTGGAAAATCCGTATGAAGGCACATCTTGAGGCTCAAGGAGATGGGATATGGGAAACCGTTGAAACTGGTCCACATGTTCCTACAAGTGTGGTAAATGGTGTTGGAACCCCAAAGATCAAATCCTCATATGATGAAGATGACAAGAAGAGAATCTTGAATGAGAAGAAAGCAATCAACATACTTCAAAGCGCTCTCAGTATGGATGAATTCTTTCGCATATCACAGTGTAAATCGGCAAAACAGATTTGGGATACCTTGGTAGAAACGCATGAAGGAACAACAGAAGTAAAAAGATCAAGACTTAACACGTTAAGTCAAGAATATGAGATGTTCCGTATACAGCCCGGTGAATCTATTGTTGCCTTGCAAAAGAGGTTCGTTCATCTAACAAATCACCTGATTGCTCTTGGGAAGACCTTCACCAACGATGATCTCAACTTAAAAGTCCTAAGATCCTTGACAAGAGAATGACAACCAAAAGTGACTGCCATTTCAGAAAAGAAAAGTCTTTCAACGATGACATCCGCTTCATTATTCGGGAAACTTCAAGAGCATGAACTGGAACTTGGAAGGCTTGAGAAACATGAAAGTCAAGACAAGAAGTCCAAAGGAATTGCCTTGAAGGCTGACACAAAGGATGACAAAATTGACGAATCTTCCGAAGACGAAAATTTCATGCTTCTAGTGAAGAAGCTTGGTAAGTTTTTCAATAATAATAAAACTTCTTCTTTTTCTAAAAAGAATAGACATTTCAGGAAAAAGGAGGCATCCACATCAAACCAAGAAATTACATGTTATGAATGTGGAAAACAAGGTCACATAAAGTCAGACTGCCCAAAACTCGCAAATAAAGGAAAATTCAAGGGCAAGAAGGATTTCAAAACAAAGAAGGCTTATGTCGCATGGGACGACAACGAAGTGAGTTCATCATCGGAATCAGATAGCGATGAATGTGCAAATATTGCCTTAATGGCCTCTCACCATTCCGATGACGAAAATGAGGTTAGTAGTAATTTTTCTGTCTATGATAATGATGCACAAGAAGTTATAGATGAACTTCTAAAAGAGTGCAAGACTTTGTATAAAGACATCTCATCACAAAAGAAAAGAATTTTACTTTTAGAAAAACAAAATTCTGATTTCTTGAAAAATATTGAAGATGAAAAACAAAAAGTGATGGATGAAGAACAAAGTCTTGTATGTAAGAATTGTGAGTCTTTGTCTTTTCAAATTGTTCAACTTAAAAGAGTTTTAGAAAGATACGAAAAAGGTCAAATTGGCTTGGAAGAGATTCTTAAACATCAAAGGTATCCTAATGATAAAAGTGGATTGGGATATTCTAAATTTTCAAAACCAAGCACCAATAAGACCATTTTTGTAAGAGCAAGTGAACAAATTGTGAAGAAAGAGACAAGCACTTCTAAGACTCAGCATCAAAATCATAACAAGAAAAGAATTAATAAGAAAAAGAATTATATTCCTAGATATAGAAGTCATTTTCAACCTACATGTTTTTATTGTGGTATTAAAGGTCACACACCTAATGCCTGCTATGTACGTAATATTGGTGTTGCAAAGGGGCATTATGTGTGGGTGGAAAAAGGTACTAACTATCAAGGACCCAAAGTAACTTGGGTACCTAATACTACCTAATTTTGTTTTGTAGGTATGCTTGAAGACAACCACAAATCAATGGTATCTTGATAGTGGCTGCTCGAAGCATATGACGGGAGATATAAACAAATTTTCAAGTCTATCATTAAAGGCCAAAGGATACGTCACTTACGGTGATGATAATAAAGGAAAAATTCTTGGAGTTGGAACCATTGGTGCACCTCCATGTACAATCATCGAAGACGTTCTTTTTGTTGAAGGCCTTAAGCATAACCTGCTTAGCATCAGTCAATTGTGTGACAAAGGGTTCAAAATCAACTTCACAAAGGAGGAATGCTTGATCGAACACGAAGTCACTCATGAGATTCTGGTAAAAGATTTGCTCACATTCACATGGAGCATTTAAACAAATTAATCAAGCATGATCTGGTTGTTGGGCTTCCGAAGATAAAATTCATCAAGGATAAATTATGCGATGCATGTCAAAAGGGAAAACAGACCAAGACAACTTTCAAATCCAAGCAAGTGGTTTCTACATCAAGACCACTTCAATTGTTGCACATGGATCTTTTTGGTCCATCAAGAACGAAGAGCTTTGGAGGTAGTATTTATGCTTTAGTTATTGTTGATGATTTTTCTCGATATACCTGGACAATGTTTTTAGTGCAGAAAAATGATGCGTTTAAGGCATTCAAAAAGTATGCAAAACAAATTCAAAACGAGAAGTCACTCACTATAGCCTCCATAAGAAGCGACCACGGTGGAGAATTTCAAAATTCAGACTTTGAAGAATTTTGCGAAGAACATGGAATTTCTCATAATTTTTCAGCACCAAGAACTCCTCAACAAAACGGCGTCGTAGAACGGAAGAATCGTTCACTAGTTGAACTTGCTAGAACAATGCTCAGCGACACAAATCTTCCAAAATATTTCTGGGCAGAAGCAGTAAGCACGGCATGCTTTGTAAGCAACCGCGTGAATATTCGACCGCTACTCAAAAAGACTCCGTATGAGTTGTTCAAGGGAAGGAAACCGAATATATCATTTTTCCACATATTTGGCTGCAAATGCTTCGTTCTCAACAACAATAAGGACAATCTCGATACTTCACAAAATGAAGAAATTGTTTCAAAAGATCAAACAAATTTACAAGAAGATGTTACTCAAGAAAATCAAGATCTTCCGAAAGAATGGAAAACACACAGAGATCACCCAATTGATAAAGTTATTGGTGATATTAGTCAAGGCGTTGCAACTCGACTTAATTTAAAGGATGCTTGTCTCAACATGGCGTTTGTATCTCAAATTGAACCATCAAAGATCGATGAAGCTTTAGGCGACGATCAATGGATTATAGCAATGCAAGAAGAACTTAATCAATTTGAAAGAAATCAAGTTTGGACCCTTGTACCAAGACCGGACAATAAGCATATTATAGGAACCAGATGGGTGTTCAAGAACAAACTTGACGAAAATGGGATTATAGTTCGTAACAAGGCAAGATTGGTCGCACAAGGCTACAACCAGGAGGAAGGAATTGATTTTGATGAAACATTCGCTCCGGTAGCAAGGTTAGAAGCAATTAGATTACTACTTGCTTACGCATGTTCTATGAATTTTCAGTTATTCCAGATGGATGTCAAAAGCGCTTTCCTGAATGGATACATTAATGAGGAAGTCTACGTCAAACAACCTTCGGGTTTTGAAGACTTCAAAAATCCCTCACATGTTTTCAAACTGAAGAAGGCTCTCTACGGTTTAAAACAAGCACCACGAGCATGGTATGATCGCCTTAGCAACTTCTTATGTGAGAAAGGATTTACAAAAGGAAAGGTTGACAAGACACTGTTTATAAAGAAGATCTAGGGTAACACCTTATTAGTACAAGTCTACGTCGACGACATCATATTTGGATCAACAAACAAAGAACTGTGCGAAGAATTCTCACTCATGATGCGAGAAGAATTCGAGATGTCCATGATGGGAAAGTTAAATTATTTTCTTGGACTACAAATCAAGCAAACCAAGGATGGAATCTTCCTCAACCAATCCAAGTACTGTAAGGAATTAATAAAGAAATTCGATATGGATAGTTGCAAGATGATGTCTACTCCTATGGGATCCGGAACGTATGTTGATCAAGATGAATTTGGTACTCAAATTGATATTACTAAATATCGAGGTATGATTGGTTCATTACTATATTTGACGGCAAGCCGTCCTGACATTATGTTTAGTGTTTGTTTGTGTGCGCTCTTCCAAGCAAATCTGAAGGAATCGCATCTCACTGCTGTGAAGAGAATTATCAAGTATCTCAAAGGAACGACCAACGTCGGATTATGGTATCCTAAAGGTAGTATTTGTTCTTTAGTTGGTTATTCTAACGCTGACTATGCAGGATGCAAAACCGATAGAAAAAGTACAAGTGGTACATGTCATATTCTCGGAAATGCTCTAGTATCATGGGTCTGCAAGAAGCAAGCTTGTGTAGCACTCAGCACCGCCGAAGCAGAATACATCGCCGCAGGAAGTTGCTGTGCACAGATTTTATGGCTGAAACAACAACTTCTGGATTATGGTGTTGACCTCGGATGCATTCCTCTACGGTGTGGCAATACTAGTGCCATAAATATCACAAAGAATCCGGTTATGCATTCCAGAACAAAGCACATCGATATCCGACATCATTTCCTTCGAGATCACGTATTAAACAGAGATGTTGATGTTACTTTCGTCGACACACACAACCAACTCGCCGACATCTTCACCAAGCCTTTGGCAAAAGAATCATTCTACAAAATTCGGAGAGAACTTGGGATTCTTGATGAAGGTGACATCTGATCCTTGTCTCTATTATATGTATGCATTAATTGTGATATGTTTTCATGTGTATGCATTTTGTTTTTATGTATTTTTCAAAAATTCGAGCATGTTAATTGATTAACCATATGGGTTAACCGATTAACACTGTTGAATTTTCAATTCTGATTAAATTTTTTAATGTGTTAACCGATTAACCTATATGGTTAACCAATTAACACTGTTAATTTTTCAAAAAATCAGAAACGAAAATTAATTAAATTTTTGAAAATTTTATATTTTTCTTTATATATTTTGTGTGGTCCATATTCTCTTAAATATCCACATCCATATCCAAAATCCACATTCCCTCTTAAATCCTAACTTCTCTCCCACTCTCAAAAGTTGGAAAAACTCCCCACAACTTCTCAAACCCTAACTTCCTCAGAACCCACAACCCCAGGTCTCTCAAACCTCCATCCATGGCTTCAGCATCAAACCGCGGCAAGGGAAAACTTCCAGAACACCATTCTGCATCAGAATCAGATGACGACAGTATTCCAATGGAAACCACCAAAAAGAGACGGATGGATTTCAAAGTGCGTGTTCGTCAACTTATGCCGGTAAAGTATGTGAATCTTCGAGCTTTTCCTGCAATATCTTTTGATTTTCCTGCTCTGTTGGAATATCAACGTATCGACAAGTTCGTCACCGACTCTGGTGTTATCTATCCTGATCTGGTTAAAGCTTTTATGAATAAAATGTCTGTATATCTGGATACGGATGAGAACCACATGATCCGATCCACCATTAGAGATCATGAGTTTGTTGAGAATTTATCCACCCTTGCTAGACACCTTAAGATTCCATCAAAGGGATGCTTCCTGAGGAAAGGTGTAAACCATGTAGATGGACCCTGGGAAAACTATGATAAAATGGAGTATTACTATCAGATTTGCAGGTTCCCAAAAGAAACCGTTATTGCAAACTCCCGCACTGCTCGTATGCTATGCTATGCCAAGAATCTGACAGTATCTGATCGAATGCTTCACTACATTATCTGCTATGTCCTCATTCCAAAGGACTCAAATCACTCTCAGATCAACGATTTGGAAATGCAGCTGATCTTTGCTATTAAAAATCGCATCAGAGTCAATTGGATTTTGACTATTATGTATCATCTGCAGTAACAACTTCATTGCATTACCCGGCTGCCGTATGCTCGCTTGGTTTCTAGAATTCTGGAATTAACTGAACTTGACCTCAACCGAGAACGATCCTCCAAGATGAAACCTACAACTAATGAGATCAATGAGATTAATATTGTGAAGAATACTGGAATCATCAAGGCGGCTGACGGTACCTACAGGTATACTGATGACGGTCCTGTGCATCACGCTTATCCAATGCCTGAAGGGGGTCTTACCAGTGAGTTTCTCTACACAACCATGATGAACCAGCATCGAGAATCCATGAATATGCATAGAGAGACCTCCCGAGCAATTGCCTCCCTTAGAAACCTCATTCTTAACCCTCCACATTCCAGCACCCGAGTTGTGGACGACGAGATTGAAGAAGAGGTTGATAGTGATGAAGAAGAAGAGGAGGAGGATATGGCGGATGAGGATGTTTAGAGAATATGCTGCTGCTGTTGTTTTTATTGCTTTGCTTTCTAGTTTTAAGTTTTTATGCTTTCATTTGAACTATGTTTTATTGTAACAAGTACAATTTCCATTTGCTGCATCTTATATGTACTACTGTTTGTGTTTTGTGTTTACTTGGCTTTGCATGTGCTTATTACTATATATACTGCTATCTTGTGATTTCTTTGAAAGCTCTTCCTTTTTGCTGATGTCAAAGGGGGAGAAGAGCTTGGTTCTGTTAATATCTCTCTGTGTGCAGATTTTTTTTCCTCTATTAAGATAGGGGGAGTTGCTAGACATAGGGGGAGAACCAGATCAAGAACCAAGAGATTTCGCACAACATTTTTTTGATTGCCATCATCAAAAAGGGGGAGAATGTAGAAGCATGCTTCAGTCTCAAGTTTTGATGATGTCAACACTACTCAAGGTCATCTCTTGATTGCAAAAAGACAAGCCGTTCAAAGTCATCAAGATAAAGTCATCAAGCTATCTTTCAAGTCAAGCTACATATGGAACTGATTCTTCCAGACTTGGCTGCATTACTGGTATATCAAATCCACCTTTACAATTTGATATACAAGTGTTCAAAAACATCAATCATTTGTGCATAATACATAAGCATGTTTTTGAAACCTTAAAAATGGTATAACATTAATTTTAAAAAGCATTTTTCTGAAAATTAGCAGTGTTAACCGATTAACCATATGGGTTAACCGGTTAACCAATTTGAAATTTGAATTTTCTGGGCTAACGTACCAGTGTTAACCGATTAACCATATGGGTTAACCGATTAACACTGAACGTGCAGTGAAAAATTGCTTTGTTTTGAGTTCAAAAATTATTGTAAAATCATACATTTTCATGGTTTGAATCTTTTAAAATCATACCTTTTGTGAAAGGTTATTTTACTCATATAAATTCTGAGTTTTTCATTTTTGAAAAACAACCCAATAGAACATAACTCAAAACCTTTCAACCTCCAATACTCATTTTTAAAAATTGTCTTGGGATCAAATTCATTTTCAAAAGTGTTCATACTTGCATTGAAAATTTCATATTCATTGAACACTTGTATTGAAAAATTACAAAGAGTGAATTTTGATTCATTGGAGAAGATCACTTTGACAGTTATACTCAATCCAAATTCATTACAATTATTTTATTTTTTGACTTGTGATCCAGGATTGTTGGACACAAGGGTGAGTGTTTACAAGAGGATTGTTCTTGTACACTTGTGAGTTTTTATTGTTTGATAGTAGGCCTCACCGGTTGATGGTGTGATAGGTTGTACTGTTTTAAACAATAGTGAAAAATCTCTTTCATGTTGAAAGGGGAGTGGAGTACTCTCGGATTGTGAGGGGAACCACTATAAATCCTGTGTCTTTCTTTCTTTCTGTTGATTTACTGCTTTCCATAATCAAGAACACCATCCAGTATATTTCCAAGAACCATATAAAAACCGGAAAAATTTCAAAAGTCCTAATTCACCCCCCCCTCTTAGGCATACTCTGTTCTTACAATCCTAACTTGCTAACTCAACTAGAATGATTTCTTTAGTTCCATTAGACTAGGGTGTTGCTTCTCTTGCTCTTGGATGAGGATGAAGGCATGTGTGGGCTGCTGTGGAATGCATGATGGAGCTTGGACTTGAAGATTTCTCTCCCTTTGGGGTAGTTTTGTTTAGGGTTAAGGATTAGGGTTTTTAGGGAGATCTCTTAGAATAGATTTTCTTCCTTCATGAAACATGGAAGGTGTTGATCACTTCCATTCCTCCCTATGATGTAAGGTCCCATTATGAAGGTCTCATACCTCCTTTGGTAGGATGATTGGCTCCTCACAAAGTGGTAGAACCTTAGAGGGTTCCTTTCCTTGATGGTGGAGTGCTTAAGAGGTGACCTTTGTTCTTCACTTTGCTCACCACTATCCACACCTTGCTCTTGTTAGATGAATCTTTCTCCCTTGCTAGAGGATGGAGTTCCTTTATAGAATATTGAAGATGCTGGAGGTTGCACTTCCCTGTGTTTGAAGACTGCCCTTGGAGCTGAAGCTTGAAGATCAAGAAGAACAAGTTGACACTTGTGTGAAGGAGATCAAATTGAGAGCTGAAGCTTGAAGAAGATGAAGAACAAGTTGATACTTGTGTTTGATGCATTGAAAGCTTGAGGGAGAAAGTTGATACTTGCCATTGAAGATGAGAGCCTTGAAGAACAGTTGCAGACTGAGGACTGAGTTGCTGTCAGAGGAGTGTTTTGCTGTGAAGTTGTGGAAGCTGTTGATCTGCTTTCTTTCCTGTCTGTTTACTTTCTGTGCAACTGTATTGATGTGACTTGTTTGATTTTCTTGATGCATTAGAATAAGTTCATGTTTAAATTGTTTTAAGCTAGAAGCATGATTGCATTAGAGGTTGAGTTGCTCCCTCTGCTTGTATTTTTATTGTATGGCTTTGCTTGCGGGTATTCGGTAGAGCCCTGCTCCCTGCCTATGTGGTTTGTGTTTTGCTTGATGGCATTTTATTTCTTCTATATGATTGCAGTTATTCATATCTTGCTTGAGGTCGAGACGAGCTTGTGGAGGCTGATGCCCCATACACATTTCCTCCCTCACTTGCATTGCATGCATTTTATAGTCGTTTACTGTTTACTGTTTAGTTGATGCTTTATCTGTTTCTGTATCCCTTTGGCATGATCCCCTAGGAATCTCACAACCTTTGATAAGGAAGTGATGATTAGAACTTTAGGTTGAAACCTATGCATGATAACTTCTAGGAGTTCCCTGTTTCAAACTTCTACCATAGGATGAATCCTTGGCATGACAACAGTAGGACTTGATAGTCTCCCCCTAGTTGAGCTTGTTCTCTTCTCATCTCAAACAACAGTAAAAAACGTAATAAAGGCAAGTTAGTATAAGCGCGTTACGAGCCTTAAGCTACTTGGGTAATGGTAATTAAGCAGCCTCCTCTCAATCATCTAGAATGTTTAGTATACGTCCTTTGGACGATATGCGACGCATTCGTTCCCAGGTCATAGTCTCTAGTGCTGTACGAACTACAGACAAACATAAAAAACAGTTCTTCCGTAAAAGATAGAAAACAAACTTCAAACATTTTTGCCCCGTGGGCCCATAAGTCAAAGGAAGCTTTTCTGAAGAAAAGAGTGTCGTTAACTCCCAGTTCTACCGCAAACAGTAACGCCTAAGTCTCCAAGGGTCGAGCTGCGTACACCAAACTGTTGGAACTGCTTGTTTACCCTACTCGATAAAATAGATGAATCTGAAACCCCGTAATCCGTCTCATCCCGAACTACATAAGCTCTGATCTCTCATACCTGTTGAGAGTACGTAGGCACAATACTGACGTATTGGCGAACCACCTTCCCCCGTAACCCGTAGTTAGCCGAACTACGTTGACTCTGATTTCTCATTCTCTGATGAGAATACGTAGGCATAAAGTGCGACGCTTTGCCGAGTCACTTTCTTTTCTTTTCAGACCGGCCTTGATAGGTAGATAGTAAAACCAACCCGTCAGATAAACATAACAAGCGTGGATCCCATCGAGTACGATGGACGTGAGGGGTGCTAATACCTTCCCCTTGCATAACCGACTCCCGAACCCAGACAATGGTTGCGATGACCTTGTCTTATACCTTTTCGTCAGGTTTTTCCGATCGTTTCCTTTCCCGTTCCGAGGGATAAATAACGAAAGGTGGTGACTCTTCTGTTTTCCCGGCACCTTATTTTCGCGGTAGCGGCACAGGGTACAAGGCGTGTTTGGCATAAGGGGCTTACCACTGGGGTGGCTATACATCCGTTTGTAAAAGCCACCCCTTTAATTAATAAGGGTATCTACCTTGAATTTCTGGGCCAAACATAACACATAAAAGGTGATTTACATTTTCTACTGTAACTTTCTCATTTTTCAACCAAACGTGACAAAATTTATATGCAACTAGACCAGAAAAGCACGAGGAACAAGATGGTGCACTTAGTTTTCTGAGATTCTTCTTCTATTTAAAAATTCGATAGTGTGTGCTCTTGTGGAAGTTTGATGTGCATTTTGAATCTCCAAACTTGTTTTAGCTATTTTCAGTTCAAAACAAATATACACACAGACCAAGTATGTGATAATGAATGATCTTAGCACATAAATCAAGCTCAAGGCCAAATGTTATGAAAACGACATGCCAAGTTGCAAGTTGTTTGAAAGATGCACTTTGAAGAACACATGTTGAGGCATTGGGAATTAAAGCCAAAGAATCATGCAAGCAGCTCATAAATGATTAATGCAAGGTTTTTTAACATGAATTTGATGCATAACAGATTTACTTTGAAAATTGACATGTGAGTTGCTAGTGATGTTTTGAAGATGCATTTTGAAATCACCCAAACCAAAACAAACATGTTTAGTAACAGGAATTGATTTCAACAAACATTAAACATGCCAAGGAAAGTATCTCAGTAGGTATTTTGTCCATAAACCAACAAAATGAGAATTTGGTATAAAATGCAAATGGTGATGGATACCTCCAAACATACTGTCAACAGGATTTGATGCTTTTCAATGATGAATTTCCAACAGTCTAATGTTCAACAGAAAAGCAAATCACGCAAGAGCAATGTAAACATATGCAATAACCACTAAATCAAAACCTGCTGCAAGCCTTATATAAGACAACATCATGATCAACAAAACCTCTAAACTTGACAAAAGATCAAGTATAACAAGTTGTCAACACCAGGCCCGAAGGACATCTGTGGTCATCATGAAAAGGACCCTATTATGATAGTGCCTACTGCTAAACAGAAGTTCAAAATGAGTCAATTGCAATTCACAAACTCAGGGTACAGCTCTTATGCACCAGAATCTCCAAAGTAGTCAACAAACTTGATCAAAAATGTCCTCACAGCAGAACAATGCTTCAATAACAATCTCATGATTCAAAATCTAAATGCCATAGGCTGAGAGTTCTTATATTCAAATCAGCAGCCTTTTTCAAAAAAGGAAAGGTAGTAGGGCCACTATCCTACATATGCTACAGTAGACTGTGGATTAATCTTATGGACCTGTCAATTGGTTTTGATGAGTTTTGGAATGTAACACAGTCTGCACTAATTGTAATGATCAGGTTTTAATGGTTATCTAAACTCACAGCACATACAAGTTTCAAAACTCCACATGTGCAGTCCTGTTGCTATCACCTACACAAAGAACCAAAACTTCCAAGACAACAACACCAACATACTCCAAACAGCCTGATATTGGCAGCTCCTCTACATAAATCCCCTCATGTACTTGCTTAATGAAAGAAGATACCACAGTGAGAAAAAATACTAGGAGCTTCAAACAGCCTTCCCTCACCACCCAAAATCATCCTAACAGTAAAAGGTTCTTGGCACTAACAACTTCAAATGACATACATGATAAAAAAAAACAAACTACAGCAGGCAAGACTGAGTTGCTTGGATCAGGCCTTGAACTTAGTTGCCTAACATCCTAACAGTCACACTAGCCAGCATATAGCCCCAAAACCAAAGTAAACACATACTTGCCAAGGATGTAAAAACAATCCACAATGGTATAATGGTACAACTCAAGTCAGAAATAAAAACATCAACATGACTGTGCCCAAAACTAAAATCAAATCCAACTCAACTTCAAGATAGCTCTTAAAAGTTTATGAAGACAAAGGTAAAAGCAATGTAGAACTATGTTTGATCATCTCAACATGCAAGTGAATTTTTCAACCAAAATCAGCAACCAACACCTAAAAGACATTAACAGGACTAAACTCACACAAAGAGTAATTAGCTTAGTATCCTGTTTTCAACAACATGTTTTTACTAACCTAAAGGTGCTCCAACAGCAAGAGTACATTGTATGGCTTTCACACAGATTTTGACAGCAAGTTCATAAACCATGATAGTATGCAAGCTATGTAACAAGACCAAACAATACATGATATATTTAATGAAAGAGTTTGGAATGACATACCTCCGGCAAGTCTGACTGTGCTAGCAGTTAAGAATCCAAAAATTCCCTTTTTATAGCACACTTGTGACAGTTGCTTCTTTTTGAAGAAAGACGGAAAATTTGAGACCAGTTTGAGCAAATGCAAATCCAGCTGATCTTTGAAGTTATGAACAGTTATAATATCATATATAGAAGGTGTTCAAAGTGTTGTAATGTTGAGAAACAGCTTATGGAGTGATTTGGCTGATCTTGAGCATATTGGTCAAAGTAACTTAGTGTGAAGGTTGACTTTTTGAATGGTGAGGTTTTTGAATGGTTTAAGGTCTTGGACACCTTCTATACCATATTTAGAGAGTGTGTGGGTGGTTGTTAGGGTGTTTGAATGTAGAGAAGTGGTTTTGGCAGCCCTAGTAGCAAGGCAGATTTTTTGTGTTTTCTGGTGGAAAATGAGATTTTGTGATTTTGAAGTTTTGAAGCAAAGTGCAAGGGCAAAGATTTCTTCTAGTTTTTAGAATGTTGTTGATGATGAAAATGAGGTGGGGGAGAGTCCTATTTATAGGCAAGTGGAGTGAAGGGGAAGATTTGAAGGTTTCTTCATTTTGAAGAAAGGTTTTGGCACATTTGGAGGAAAGGTTTCCTTGGCTACAAGGCAGGCCTCTTTAGTCAAGAAAAATGATGAATTTTGGTGGCTAATTGCAGGCTAGCGGTATAGCATTAAGGCTGGTTCAGAACTACTTTTACACCTCATTCTTGTTTTTACTTTTTGAATGCAAGTTGCAAAACAACTTGCAAGCCACTTGCTTTGGCTTTGAAAATTCAAGTTCCGCATAATTCCTTGATTATTTCATGTTACAATCATTCCAAATATCAGATACAACATGTTTCATAAGCTGAGATTGTCCAACTTTGATGAAAGAGTGCATTTTGAAGCTTGGACAATGTGGGACTAAAGTGAAAAACCACCAACTTGTTATGATCATAACTTTCAGCTCACAAATCATTTTGAGATGTGCTAGTACTTTTTAGAAAGCCCTCACATAGCTCTAAAACATGCATGCTTTCATGAGTTTCAATTTCCAAAAGGAACTTGGCCAAAAAACCTTCCAAAGTTGCTAAAAAATGAACTTAAAAATGAAATTTTCCCAAGTCTTTTTCCCCTCTTGAAATGAATTTGATCATAACTCCAAATCTATGCATTTTATGATCATGGAACACTTAGGGACTTTTGTAGGACTTGCCAAGAGCTTCCGAATGAGCTTTGAACCAACTCAATTGGATGTGTGGTTAAGGAGTTATCGTTTAGCCCCTTTCAAAACCCTAATTTCCCGATTTTTCGATTACTCCTTCATCCTTGATCCAATGGTCATGAAAATTGATACGCAAGTCAAATATGACATAAGGAACAACTTTGTTTCACAACTTGAAGTCCAATTCCTAAAATTTGGATAGTTGACTTTTCGATTAACCGTACGACCGATCGGTGATTACCGAGTCGCCTGTTGACATTCTGGGCGTCCTGAGACTTTGAAACTTCTTGGATGAACTTTATTAGGCTATATGAACTTCATGAATCACAATACCACCATTTAAACATCTTCCAACATCAAAGTCAAACTACGGTTGACTTTTACTAGTCCAAAACCCTAATCGGGTGCTCTGAAATGTACTGCTCTGAATTCTGGGGTAACAACCTCACATTGGCTTCTCAATTGACATTATATAATACCCTTGACCTTATTTCCTATTTGAATGAGCCCAAAACATTGACTAATCACAAACCCTGAAGTTTCGATTTTCACTGCACGAAACCCTGATTCATCTGCAATTTGACAAAGACAGACTTGCACTGGGTTAAGGTTAGAAAATTCATGAGTATGCTCCTAAAATGATAATGAGAATATAAGGGGTCAAAATTTGGGGTGCAACAAATGGGCTGTAATCCTGATAATTCGTCCTGACTAACAAAATGCACCGTATGCAAGAAATGATATGCAAAAGCGAATGAAACGAAACATAAGCCAAATCTGGAAAAGGTTGGTCAAATTTTGGGGTGCAACACCTTTCCTTCGGATAAATCAAAGACCGAATGTGAATCAAAGATTGTGATTCAAATTAATTAATAATTTGATATCCTATTCTCACCGCAACACATGGACATTTCTTTTTTTGGTCCATTGGGGGACCCATTTATGCCTAGATTGCCCTTGCGGACACCAACCTAGCGAGATTTTTATTCATCATTTTTTTCAGGCATAATTTTATTTGACTGTATCGGAGTTCACGGGATGTGACAACTGCTCCCATCCATGGTGGAGAGGATCAGGGCTCCGCTTGAGAAGGCTTTCTTTACAACAAAAGGTCTTTCCTAATTGGGAGTCCACTTGCCGCGTGGATTCGAATGAACAAGAGAGTACCTCTTAAGCACGAGTTTACCAGTGTGGAACGCTCGAGGAAGAAATTTCTTGTCAAAAGCTCGCTTGAGACGTCTCTGATACAATTGACCATGGCAAACGACTGTCAGGAGCTTCTCTTCGATGAGATTCAGCTGGTTTTACCTAGATTGAACCCATTCAGCTTCATCAAGATCTTCTTCCATGATGAGTCTGAGCGAGGGAATTTCAGCTTCAATGGGCAGAACAACCTTCATACCATACACAAGTGAATACGGAGTTTCCCCATTAGAAGTACGAACTGAAGTTATGTAGCCATGCAATGCGAAGGGAAGCATTTCATGTCAATCCTTGTAAGTTTTGACCATCTTCTGGATAATCCTCTTGATGTTTTTGTTTGCTACTTCTATGGTACCATTCATCTTGGGTCGATATGGTGAAGATTTGTGGTGCTCGATCTTAAATTCCTGACACAACTCCTTCATCATCTCGTTATTCAGGTTGCTTGCATTGTCAGTAATAATACTGCTTGGAATACTATAGAAATAAATCATCTCTTTCTTGATGAATCTGGAAACCACTTGTTATGTAACATTTGCATAAGAAGCAGCTTCAACCCACTTGGTGAAATAACCGATAGCAGCTAGAATGAAGTGATGACTGTTGGAAGCCTTCGGCTTGATAATTACAATCATATCAATACCCCACAGAGAGAAGGGCCAAGGAGAAGTCAGAACATTTAATGGAGTTGGTGGCACGCGAATGTTGTCACTGTAGATTTGGCACTTGTGACATCTTTTGGAAAAGTTGTAACAATCTTTCGCTTGCACGAAAATAAGGTGCCGGCACAACAAAAGAGTCGCCACCTTTCGTTATTTATCCCTCAGAGTGGGAAAGGAAACGATCGGAAAAAGACTAACGAAAAGGTATAAGACAAGGTCGTCGCAACCAATGTCTGGATTCGGGAGTCGGTTACGCAAGGGGAAGGTATTAGCACCCCTCACGTCCGTCGTACTCGACGGGATCCTCACTTGTTGTGTTTACTCGGACGGGTTGGTTTTATTTTATCTACCTATCAAGGCTGGCTTAAACAAAAAAGAAAATGACTCGGCAAAGTGTCGCACTTTATGCCTACATATTCTCATCAGAGAATGAGAAATCAGAGTCAACGTAGTTCGACCTACGACGGGTTATAGGGGAAGGTAGCTCGCCAATACATCAGTATTGTGCCTACGTACTCTCAACAGGTATGAGAGATCAGAGCTCACGTAGTTCGGGAAACTACGGTTTATTTCCTGTCTTTTACGAAAGAAGTGTTTTTTATTGTGTTTGCGATTTCAATCGCACTAGAGACTATGACCTGAGAGTGAATGCATCGCATGTCACCCAAAGGGTACCATACTAAACATCCAGACTATGGAAAAGAAACTCTCCCACAATCCTTTCTCAGATAGCTTAAGGCTCGTAACGTACGAAAGAAATCATTCATGATTACTGTATCTTAAGCTGTTTTGAAATGAGAAGAGAACAGGCCCAACTAGGAGGGAGACTATCAAGTCCTACTGTTGTCATGCCATGGATTCATCCTATGGTAGAGGTTTGAACAGGGAACTCCTAGAAGTTGTCATGCATAGGTTTCAACCTAAAGTTCTATCATCAATTCCTTATCAAAGGAAATGAGAGTCCTAAGGGATCATGTCAATGATACACCAAAACAGACAAAGCATCAGCTTAACAGTAAAATGCATGCAATGCAAGTGAGGGAGGAAATGTGTGTGGCGCTTCAGCCTCCACAAGCTCATCTCAACCTCAAGCCAGAATGGATAACAGTAATCATACTGAAATATAAACAACATGCTATCAAGCAAAAATAGTAAACTGCAATCATACAGAGGAAATGAAATGAAATACCATCAGGCAAACAAACCACATGGGTAAGGGAGCTGGGCTCTACCGAATACCCGCAAGCAAAGCCACACAGTAACAATACAAGCAGAGGGAGCAACTCAACCTCTAGTGCAATCATGCTCCTAGATTCTACCTAGTCTAGATATGAAATTATTCTAATGCATCAAGCAAATCAAACAAAACACATCAATACAGAAAAAGAAAAGAAAGCAGATCAACTCCTCTCTCAACTTCAAGCTTCAGCTCTTCCAACAACAACTCAGTCTTCAGACTTCAATCACTCTTGACAAATATCAATTGCCTTTCCAGGTTTCAACCCTTCAACATAAGTTTCAACTTATCTTCTCCTTTAAGCTTCAGCTTCTTGATCAGCTCCACCTTCAGGCTTCACTATCAATCATAAGTATCAACTTGATATCCTTCAGGATCCCCAGGTGTCAAAGCAAGTATCAACTTCCTTTGTTCTTCAAGCTTCAGCTCTTCAGAATCAATCTCAATCACTTAGAAGTGTCAACTTCATCCTTCAGTCTTTACTTCATCTTCAGGGGTCTTCAAGTGTCAACTTGCTCTTGCTGCTCTTCAAGCTTCAGCTGGAATGGCAATGCTCAAGGATTCATCCTCTTCTACACTCTTCAATGGAGTCTTCATCTTCAAACTCAAGCTCAACATCTCTCAAGACAATCTAACCAGAGGAAATCACTTACTGGATAAGCTGGGGGATATTGAACTGCTTATTGACCACCAAAGGTGACCTATAAGGGTTCAACATCAAAGGAATGGTTCCCTCAAAAGTTATACTTCCTAGGTACCATCACTTATCCCTCCAAAGGAGAGAGGTGTATACCATGGAAGGACTTTGAATCATAAGGAGGAATGGAGGTGAAAGATACCATCCATGTTTAAGAAAGAAGTTATCTAAGTCTAAACTCTTCCTAATCCCTAACCCTAAAACAATCAACAAAACAAATGAGATCAAGCTCCTCAATGCTCCTCAAGGCTCCTACTATGCTCCTCAATGCTCCTTAGAACAATACCAAGCTCTCCAAGCCCACAAAGCAAAGCAAACAAAAATATAAGCCCACAAGGGCAACACAAACAATCATCAACTACAAAAATCATCTAAAAATAGTATACTACTATATTAAATCCTAATATAATTTCTAAGGGATCTTACATACCTACCCTTAATGCCCTATATGCCCCATAGTCTAGCTTGACCTAAAAACCCAAAAATCTAAGGTTATTATGGACCTATGTTGAAGTTTGACCTAATTCTACACAACCTAATGTCATATAATCAAAACTATCCTAAAATTCATCACAAAATTATGGAATAAATCCAGGGGGAAGCTAAAACTTATATCTAACTATCCTAAAAAGAATGAATTAAAAATACTAAGGGAACTACCTAAACAAAATTCTACAAATTCATGGATCAACATAAAAGAAATAAAAATGCAATAAAAGAAGAAAATATACAAAAAATATCAAAAATGCATGAAATGAAAATATTTTTATGTGACAATATTCTAGACATGAATATGAAATGGGAGAAAAAATCCCCATTAAAAATCATTAATTTTCAAATTGATATGAATTTTCTAATATTAATGAAAAATGGAAGAAAATGAAATTAGAACATGGAAGCTGGGGTGCAAGAAGCAAACATATCTAGTTCAATTTCATATGGGCTGAAAATAGGGGGTACAAAAAGTAATGCGCTAAGCCCAAAATTAAATCAAAAAATAAATCAAAAAACATAAAGAAAAAAAGAAAAATACACGGTGCCAATAGAAACAAAATATAGTTCAGAAACCAATTGGGCCATGAAGGGGGTGGGGATATCAATCCAGCCCAGTACCCCAATTAATGAAACGACGCGTTTCATTGCAGTTCAGATTCCCTCCAAAACAAAATTAAATCGTGACCCTCAGATCAAGAAATAGTCAATGGGTCAGCTCCTCATCCAACGGCCCAGACTTCGTCCCTAACCTCCAGCTAGGGTTTGCTGAAACTCCATGAAAATGTAGAGCTCCAAGCTCTTCTTCTTCAAACACGAACTCCCTAAATTCCTCATGGAAAATGGAAATTCAAGACCCTATCCTGCCCAGAATTTCATGCTGAATCCATTTCTACTCTCAAAATCAACTGAAACTTCCTCTAACATGAAACACGATCCAAGATTAAAAATGTGCTCAATCATCCATCTCAACCATTCTTGCAATTAACTATCCCAGATCACTCACCAACTCACCCTGATTAAATCTTGATGTCTAACTCATTCTATATCTCAATATAACACGAGTTCTTGGTCATCAAAGAAATGGGGTCCATAGTTCAATCTTCACCAATTGGTCCCTAACTCTCCAAAATCCATCTCTTATTGGTCTCTAACAGTTTTACACTAACAAATTAACCTAATTATGCCTAAAACATGGTGTAGGGAAGAATTTGCAAACCTGGTTAATCTTGATGAATAGATGATGAAATCCACCAACTCAGCCCTTGAAACTCTTCAGAAAGTTTCCCTAGATGCCAATCTTGCTACTGTTTGCAACAAATTTGATGGAGGAGGCTTCAATCTCAGAATTCGATTTTGACTTGCTACCTTGAAATTTGAATCACCAACTCTTCAATTCTCCATGGATTTGATCTCAATTCAATCTGCACAGCTTCACTATGATGTATGGAATGTGTTTGAGTGGAAATAATGAATGGAAAGGAAGGAGAATGTGAAATGGAAACTTGACTTGCAATGGAAGATTCTTGATCTCACTCTCTCTTCTCTGCACCAATTCTCACCAACCTTGCATCTGAGCAAGTTACATATGTTATATAGAGTGGTTTAGAATCATTTAGAACCATCTAGGATCATCCAATGAGAAATTGAACTTTTCATGTCATGACATTTTGATTTCAATTCTCCTTACATACTATCTCATGCCAAGCTCCTTGTAACCTTTGATTCTGACTTGAAATTCTCCCCATATGAGATTTATGATAAGTTGAAATGCATAACCAACTTTCTTGTTGAGTTTTGTTGAGTTTTGCTTTGGTACCTTAATATGCAAGTAAGCAATTTCCAAAGCAGCCCTAAGATCTAAGCCCCAAATCAAAATTGTGGCTGAACCATTGTTCTTAGAATGTCATTTGGAGTCAAAATGACCTATTACATGACATGGTTTGGATGTACAACTTGGGATTTCCATCTTTCAATTTCAACTTATTTAACTTATGCCTCCATTTTAGGCCATTTTTATCACTTTTTGATACAAGCCTTTTCAACATATCATGACCTCTCTAATAGCCTTAAAACATCATTCTAAGCAAGTTTGATGTTGAAGATTTTTCCATTTGAAGCTTGGAAATAGGAGATATGGCCTTATGCTTGAAATGACCTGTAACCTCCAAATGACCAAAATGCCCTTGACTTGTCAAAGCCATAAGTTGAGTTCTACAAATCCTATCAAGGACTTCTAGTACTCTCTAGAAAGCTAAGAAGATGATCTACAACATTCATGTTGACCAAGAATCCATAGGAATCATCCTACTAAGGCAAAAGTTGGATGCATGTTGGGTGACTTTCAAGGACCCAGATTCACATACCTCAGATGACCTGTAATTTGTCAAAGTCATAACTTGAGCTCTACAAATCCTATCAAGGACTTCTAGTACTCAAATTAAAGCTAAGAACAAGCTCTACAAAATTCATGTTGTGGGAAGATGAGATGACAATCACATCTTGAGCTAAACTGCCTTGAAGATAGGGATCAAACTAGGGGATTTTACATTGTCCATCCTTAGAAACCCTAGCTTAAAACTTCTCAAACTCCTCAATTATGATGAGTTGGTCTAGAAATCATCCTTATAACACTTCAATGCATAATTCCATGATCACATGGCTCTTGGATTAGGTCTCAACCCTCTCCAAATCATCAGTTGACCTAGGGTTGACCCAGTCAAACCCTAATTCCACCACTCATGGCTGAATCTTCTGAATTCTTGTACAATGACCTCTCGAGGCTTCATGATGGATTTAAAGACATCTCATAAGCTTTCTCAAAGCTTTAAGTCCATCCTTACAGTCTCAGAATCATCTGAGGAGCTCCCACAACTCTCAAGTTATGAGGCACACAACCTTGGTTTCAACCAATCTCTCTGAGGATCTCTTGAGTTCTCTGACAAAGGTATCAACCTTTGAACACTTGAACAAACTTCTTGACTTTCTTCATAGCCTCATACAACTCTTGCTAGGTAATCATACCTCTTGATCTATTGCCCACATATCAATGAGATGCAGATGGTGAATACAATGAACCACAAACTTGGTAAATAAGTGTTGGTCAAATTTTGGGGTGCAACAGCTGCCCCTATTCAAACGGCTTGAACCTGACTGGGTGAGAAGCGAACGACTCTCAGCCAATCAAGGTGCGAGACGGTTGAATACCGATAAACCCGGAAATTTGCCAACTGCATAAGCACACGGTACTCTGGTGGGAACAAATCTTCGAACACTGAAATAATAGTTGCACGGCAACTAGCTGGAGACATACTGATCTGAACCTTGTCGTCATTTATCCACATTAAATTCCTCTGACATTGTCATTAGACACCGGACCTCGCCGTCAGGCATTCATGAAAATAAAATGTCTGACATCGCCGTCGGACAACCAAAACACTCAACATCGCCGCTGGAAAACTAAATCACTTGACATCGCCGCCAAGAACAAACATCCAACATCGCCGCTGGAGAACTAAATCACCTGACATCGCCGCCAGAAAAAAACATCCGACATCGCCGCTGGAAAACTAAATCACCTGACATCGCGGCCAGAAACAAACATCCAACATCGCCGCTGGAGAACTAAATCATTTGACATCGCCGCCAGAAACAAACATAACTCAGGGAAACACCCAACATCGCCGTCGAGTACTCAACATAATCTGACCTCGCCGTCAAAAACAAACATCCAACATTGCTGCTGGAGAACTCAAAATAATCTGACCTCGCCGTCAAAACAAACATCCAACATCGCCGCTGGAGAACTCAAAATAATCTGACCTCGCCGTCAAAACAAACATCCTCTGACCTCGCCGTCAGGGTGAAGAAACTTCATTGGGGAATTGGTCACGCGGTAACTGGTAATACATAGTCGATCATGCCATCAGGCATCCAAAGAAACTGTCGGGCATCAGCCGGACTTCAACCATCAGGTTAATCATGCCATCAGGCATTCAAAGACATTGTCGGGCATCGGCCGGACTTCAACCGTCGGGTTGATCATGCCATCAGGCATTCCGCATTACTGTCGAGCATCAGCCGGACTTCATCCGCAAGTCGGGAATAGAATTCTTGGTCAATCATGAGCCAACTGGGAATATCTAAACCACTGCCATCAGGCACTCCGCATCAGGTGAGAGAACTGTTTCATTAACACGGTCAGACTTCAATCATGGAGTCTTCAAGGGAGGTTTCAACTTTGCCGTTAGAAACCTGCTGCGGAGGACGCTATGCCGCTGGGGATTTTGGAGAACTATCAAGTAACTCCGCTCCGGGGGTCCAGAAATCATTCTGGAGGAATCAACTCTGTTGAGGACTTCAAGAATCATCTTGGACAAGTAACTCCGTCGCGGACCTTCAAGAATCATCTTGAACCGGTAACCATTCTGGCGATTTCAGGAATCATCCTGGGCAACCTTCACTGGGGACTCTAAGTATCAACTCGAGCAACCAACTTTGGAGACTGCATTGGGGTCTTAAGAATCATCTTAAGCAAACGGCCCTGCTGAGGAATTCAAGAATCATCTTGAACCGAAGACTTCGCTGGGGATCTCAAGAATCATCTTGAGCAAGCGGCTTCGTTGGAGAGAATGTCAGGAATCATCCTGAGCAACCAATTCTGCGGCGGAACACCTGCAAAACAAGAACGGTACCAACCTAGATCACGTTTATTATGCATATGCTTCAGCAATGGCACAAGGCTCCACACGGTGGAAATGGTATGCGTTTATGATAAATGCTATGCAATCATGTACAATGATGCAATCCCGTCAGCAAAATAAATGTCTAAGGGGGAATCCTCCTGTCAAGGAGAAAGAAATACTCAGATAGAGGAATCATCCTGCCGAGGAGAACATGGTCGCGCCAATCTCAATTGGACTCCGCAGGGGACCCAACTTCAGTTGGCTGCTGCGGGGGAAACAACTTCAGTTGATTGCTGCAGGGGAACGAAGCTCTAGAGAACCTGGACCTGTTGAGGGAAGGCGATGTCAATCGCGGGAATAAACTGTGTGGCGTTCATGGCTACTTCTCTGGAGATGACGGCTCTGTGGGGAAACAACTTCAGTTGATCAACACTCCACTAGGGAAAACCAATCATGGCTTGAGCTGCTTCCAAGGATTCGGCTCTCCTGGGGATCTGCAGACTCGGCTGAGGAAGGAGAAATCATTCTGCTTCGCTGGAGAGAGTACGACTCTGCGGGGGAATCTCAATTCTACTGGGGAAGAAGGAATCATCCGACTTCGGAGAGTACGACTCTGGTGGGGAATTTTGATTCCGCTGGAGACTTCAGTCTTGCACCATCAGTTGCTGCATACTTCGGCGTACGAATAGTTTCCTACGAAACCTGCACTTGTGACTCGGTGCTAGGGGATGAATTCACGCTTCAGCGCCTGATTCAGCTGAGGTGATGACGTTCCTTCAGGATACATCGGATTGGGGAGAGAATCATCTCTGCACGGGGAGACATATCAATGCTCACGATCTCGCATTCAGACTCTGCGGGGAGAGGCTACTGAACTTTGCTAGAGAAAGAGGAATCATCTTGCTTCAGGGATGCGCATGGCGCACTGTCTGGAATATGCTACACCTGTAACAACGCAAACAAACAGACAAGATACCCTTTTCAAAGGGACCTATCAAGGTTATTATCTCGTGACAATGTCCAAGTATTTAATTGTTTCAACAATCAGTGGCCCAGGCCAGTAAGTTTATGTATGCGCATTTTATCAAAAACATCGGCGTTCTTTTTCGCAAACAAAACAGATAAATGCTAAACAGGCAAACAAAATTGCTGAATAGTATGCATTTTATTGATAACGAACCCCTGAATGGGTAAAAGATGTTTTACAACAGATGCAAGCTCCTGGAATGAGGAAGCCGCGCAAAAATAAAACATAAATATACATCAGTATATACAAATGTCGGCAACGAGGCGTAGACGAACACCATGAGTTGATCCCTCTATGACCCACTCGACTTCGATACTTCTCCGACGCTTCAGCTTCAGAAAGGATTGATTCAGATGAACGGCCCTCAGGTCCTCCGAACCACTAAACAATGAAAGTCCATACGCGGAACGCAGCCATTTGCTTTTTCAAATCCCTAACTTTTGCGTGAACCGCCCTTTGTGGGTTTTCAGTTCACCGGGATACCCTTTTTTGCCGAAGCCGCCCAGTGTGGGTTTTCAACTTCGCGGGTGTACATTTTTCAATATATCCCTAATTTTTGCCCGAACCTTTTATTATGTTTTTGGTTCGCCGAGATGCCCCTTTTTTGCCTAGACTTTCCTTTTTTGTCCAGCGGGTCGCTTTCAAGCAAAGTATTTTTTAACTGCGTCCGCATTCACCGGGGATGCAAAATCTTCACCATCAATCGTGGATAACAACAAAGCTCCTCCTGAGAAGACTTTGCTGACGACGTACGAACCTTCGTAATTCGGAGTCCACTTGCCCCGGTGATCGGAGTGTGGAGGAAGAATCTTCTTCAGGACGAGATCACCCGTCTGAAAGCTTCTAGGACGCACCTTCTTATCATAAGCCTTCTTCATTCGGCTTTGGTACAGACGACCAAATGCAATCGATGCTAACCTCTTCTCATCCATCAGGCTGAGTTGGTTCAGTCGGTTCGTAATCCATTCTGCCTCGTCGAGTTTCACATCAACCAAAACTCGCAAAGAAGGGATCTCCACTTCTAACAGTAGGACTGCTTCCATACCGTACACTAAGGAGAAAGGAGTTGCCCCGGTTGACGTACAGACCGTCGTACGATAACCGTGCAGTGCGAATGGCAGCATCTCGTGCCAATCTTTGTAGGTCACAACCATCTTTTGAACAATCTTCTTTATGTTCTTGTTGGATGCTTCAACGGCGCCATTCATCTTCGGTCGGTAAGGAGATGAGTTAAGGTGTTTGTTCTTGAAACTCTGGCACAACTCCTTCATCATCTTGTTATTCAGGTTCAAACCATTATCAATAATGATCCGCTCGGGAATTCCGTAACGACAGATGATGTCCCTCTTTATGAATTTAGCCACCACCTGCTTGGTCACATTAGCATACGAGGCTGCCTCCACCCACTTGGTGAAGTAGTCGATAGCTACTAGAATGAAGCGATGACCATTAGATGCAGTGGGCTCGATCTTGCCTATCATGTCGATGCCCCACATGGAGAACGGCCACGGGGAGGACATGACATTCAACGGGCACGGCGGCACATGAACTTTATCAGCATAAATCTGGCATTTATGACATCTCTTCGCGAATCTGAAGCAATCCGACTCCATCGTTAGCCAGTAGTATCCTGCTCTCAGGATCTTTCTCGTCATGGCATGCCCGCCGGCGTGCGTACCAAATGTGCCTTCATGGACTTCTTCCATGAGCATACTCGCCTCTTTTTCATCTACACATCTGAGTAGCACGAGATCGTGGTTTCTCTTATACAGAACTCCATCAGGATTGAGATAAAAATTTCCAGACAGCCTCCTCAGAGTCTTCTTATCCTGGGTTGACGCACCCGCGGGATACTCCTTAGTCATAAGGAAAGTCTGGATGTCATGGAACCATGGCTTGCCGTCAGCGGCTTTCTCGATTGCAAAGACAAATGCAGGTCTATCAAGACGCGAAAGGACAATTCTTGGAGCCTCATTCCAAAAATTGACTTTATACATTGAAGCCAACGTGGCTAAGGCATCAGCCATCTGATTTTCTGCTCTGGGCACATGATGGAGTTCCACTCGATCAAAGAACGAAAGTAGCCTTCTGGCATAATTCATGTATGGCACCAAATTCGATTGACGAGTCTCCCACTCCCCTTTAATTTGGTTGATCACAAGCGCTGAGTCACCATATACGTCTAGATTCTTGATTCTCAAATCAATTGCCTCTTCTAGACCCATGATGCATGCTTCGTACTCCGCCTCATTATTGGTGACTGGAAACGTCAGTCTCGCAGTAAACGGGATATGGGATCCGTGGGGAGTCGTGATGGTCGCCCCGATGCCACTTCCATAGGAATTAACCGCCCCATCGAATATCAATTTCCACTGGGATTTCCTATTTGGCCCCTCATCGGGCAACAGCTCATCGCAATCCTTCGCTTTGAGAAACATAATGTCCTCGTCAGGGAATTCGAACTTCATCGGCTGATAATCCTCGATCGGCTGTTCGGCAAGGTAATCAGATAATACGCTTCCCTTGATGGCCTTCTGGGAGACATACTGAATATCATATTCCATTAACACCATTTGCCATCTGGCAATCCTGCCCGAAAGAGCCTGCTTCTCGAAGACGTACTTGATTGGATCCATCTTTGAAATTAGCATGGTGGTGTGATTGAGCATGTACTGTCGTAGACGTTTGGCAGCCCAGGCTAGTGCGCAACACATCTTCTCCAGCATCGAGTATCGAGATTCACAGTCAGTGAACTTTTTACTCAAGTAGTAAATGGCATGCTCTTTTCTGTCCGTCTCGTCGTGCTGACCGAGAACACACCCCATACTGTTCTCAAGAACGGTCAAGTACATGATTAATGGCCGTCCAGCCACTGGGGGTATCAAGATTGGAGGTTCTTGAAGATACTGCTTTATCTTGTCGAATGCCTTCTGGCAATCCTCATTCCAGGTAATCGCCTGATCTTTCTTTAAAAGCTTGAACATCGGTTCACAAGTGGCCGTGAGCTGAGAGATAAACCTCGCAATGTAGTTTATTCGGCCCAAGAAACCACGAACTTCTTTTTCTGTTTTCGGCGCTGGCATTTCTTGAATGGCTTTTATTTTCGCAGGATCAACCTCGATGCCTCGTTCACTCACGATAAACCCCAGAAACATTCCGGACCGCACTCCGAAAGTGCATTTGTTAGGATTCAGCCTCAACCTGAACTTCCTAAGCCTCTCAAAGAGCTTCAGCAAATTGACCAGATGCTCTTCCTCCGTTTGGGACTTCGCAATCATGTCATCAACATAGACCTCGATCTCATGATGAATCATGTCATGAAACAAAGTTACCATCGCTCGTTGGTAAGTGGCCCCTGCATTCTTCAGACCGAAGGGCATTACCTTATAGCAAAATGTTCCCCAGGGAGTGATAAACATCGTTTTCTCCATGTCCTCCGGCGCCATCTTGATTTGATTGTAACCGGAGAAGCCACCCATGAACGAAAACACGGAGAACTGGGCTGTGTTGTCGACCAACACATCGATATGAGGCAACGGGAAATCATCTTTAAGGATCGCCCTATTCAAATCCCGATAATCGACGCACATGCGTACCTTACCGTCCTTCTTCGGTACAGGAACTATGTTGGCGACCCACGGAGGATAAGTGGTGACCGCTAAGAAGTCAGCATCAAGCTGTTTCTGCACTTCTTCTTTGATCTTAACGGCCATGTCTGGTCTTGTCCTCCTGAGCTTCTGCTTAACGGGAGGGCAACCTTCTCGCAGCGGCAAGTGGTGGACCACGATGTCCGTGTCAAGTCCGGGCATATCTTCGTATGACCAAGCAAAGACGTCACTATACTCTCGAAGCATCTCGACCAATCTCTGCTTGACATCACTCTGCAGGGCGGCCCCTATCCTGACATTTCTGACGAGCTCTTCAGAACCCAAATTCACGATCTCAATCTCCTCCTCATGAGGCAGAATAATCTTTTCCTCTTGTTTCAACAAGTGGGCCAACTCTTCAGGAAGGTCTTCGTCTTCATCAATCTCTTCTTCGGCTTGATAGATCGGGCAATCGAAGTCGAAGTGAGCCGTAGAAGGTCTAGAGTCGACGTCATCTGTTATGTGGATCCTGCAATAACAAGGGTTAAGTTTAGAACAAGAATATGCAGGTTAGCACAAACCCCATTGCCATTTTACTGTTTTTCAAAACAAATATAAAACAGGAATAACAGAGATCAAAAAATTTGAATACGAAGAAAACGCCTTTGATTTATTAACAAAATGCATGTACATAATCCAACAAGGCCCTGACAATAAAACCACCATGCCCCGGGTAGGACATAGGGTTGTACAATGATTGAAAAAAGTAAATCATTACTCTTCACTTGTCAGTTGGATGATATCCTTGATGGTCCAATTGTTGAGGCCCTCGCCTGGCTTGCTTGGCTGAATCCAAGAGTCGAGGTCACAATCGCTATCCCCGCTGTCTTCAGATGTCACGTTGATGCTTTCGAAAATCACTCCGCCACTGGTAAATAGGATCGGCCCCTTACCCCGTGACGCGCTGCTAGACGAAGAAGAAGAAGCTTCAGCTCCGGGAGAATACCCCAATCCAAACTTATCCTGCTTGTTGGGTATCTCCAAAATACGCCCTCAGCCTGGGGTGGATCCAGCTTCGACGACGGCCCGAGCTTCTTTGAATGAAGAGAGATTCATCTCTGGCTTCTCTGTGACTACAGGAGCTACTTCCTTCACCTTGACAGCCTCAAATGCCTGGCAGAGAGTTTCATGGATTTCGCCATCCATTTCCACATACTTGAAGGATGACAAATGGCTCACCATTATGTCTTCCTCGCCACACATGGTTACTATGCTTCCCCCGACAGCATATTTGAGCTTTTGGTGCAACGTGGAGGTCACGACACCAACAACATGGATCCACGGCCAGCCCAAGAGGCAACTGTAGGCAGGCATGATGTCCATGATATAAAATACCGTGTCGAACGTTTCCGGGCCGACTTGGATCGGCAGGGTCACCTCCCCGAAAACGTTGCATTTAGTTCCGTCAAACGCTTTCACAACCAGATCACTGGGTGTGCAGAGCAATCCACGAGTGTCCAACTTCATTAAGACCTTCTTCGGAAGCACATTAAGCGACAAACCCGTGTCCACTAGCACGTGCGACATGATGGTGCCCCTACACTCTATCGAGATGTGCAGGGCGCTGTTGTGATTTCTCCCTTTTGGTGTCAGCTCCAAGTCTATGAAACCTAGCCCACTGCCAGCATTAACGTGGGCTACCACCTCTTCTAGCTGATTCACTGATATCTCTTGCGGTACGTAGGCAACGTTCAATACCTTTAGTAGCGCGTTGCGGTGTGCTTCAGAATACAGCAACAGGTTGAGAATAGAAATCTTCGAAGGTGTCTGATAGAGATGGTCTACAATCTTGTAGTCGCTCTTTTTGATCAACCGCATAAACTCCTCGGCATCTTTGACCAGCAAATCCTTCTCTACCCTACACGGGGCCTCTTCGACGACTTTGCTTTTACCCTTGTTAGCCGCATCAGCTCTGATCGCTTTATCTGCCACGACCTCTGGCGGCGCAAACACTCTTCCGCTACGGGTAATACCACTGATTCCTGCGAGATTCTCCACAGTCGACCCATACGGCTCCAACTCCAACCTCTATCCGTTGCAATAGACTTCAGCCCCATAATGCCACGAAACAGCGTTAGTGCTCTCGAATGGTATTGGCCCAGCTTTGGTGATAGTGATTGTAGGCGGTCTGGGCGCAGAAATGGTTATTGGTTGGCGAGGGATGGTGATGGTGGCGACTTCATCGGCCTGCTTCAACACTACCTCTCCTGATACACTTTCAGCCCTCCGCCTGAACTGCAGAATCCCGTCAGTCATCAGACCTTGAATTCCCTCTACCAACTGCTCACATCCATCAGAATGTGTGGCACAGTCCATGCATAGTTCTCCGCACCCTAGAAAGAACCCTTTTTTCAACAACTTAGCTTTGACGAAGCTAAGCGGCGTCTTTAGGTCTTTGACATCAGTCAATAGATCTGCACTCTCTTCTTCGATAATGGCGTTCACTCCGCCTCCCTTATGATTCGGCATAGGATTCTTCGTAACATTGGGCACATTGTCGGAGAAGTTGATGATTTTGGCATCTACCAGGTCCTGCACCTTGTGCTTAAAGGCTTTGCAGTTCTCGATTGTGTGGCCTGGTGCCCCTGAGTGGAAATCGCAAGTGGCATTTGCGTCGTACCCTGGTGGAGGTGCCCCTGTCAAGGGAGCCATTGTCCTCTTCTGGACTAACTGAAGCTGAAGCAACGTCTGTAAGAGCTGCGCGTACGACATGGGCGGTGCCTCGAAGTGACGGTTTTCCAAGGGTGCCCGATTCTGGTACTTTCTATATCCCTGCTGATTCGGTTGCTGCTGCTGCGGTTGTGGAGCCGCTGGGATATTTATAATGGCTATCTGCTGATGAGGGCCCTTGCCCTTTCTTCGAGCGTTGGTCACAGCGCTCGTCTCTCCTTCTCGTCGTTTTCCAGCATAAGGTTTCTTTCCACCTCCTTCGGCTGAAGATGACTCACCTTGAATTTTCCCGATCTTGATACCATTCTCGACGTGCTCGCCCATGATAATGAGAGCTGAGAACGTCCCAGACATACCGCTGACTAACTTTTCATAGTAAACCCCCGGGAGGGTGGCAACAAACATCTGCACGAGCTCGCGCTCAACCATCGGCGGTTGAACCCGGGCTGCCAACTCACGCCACCGTTGGGCGTACTCCTTAAATCCTTCATTATTCCTCTGTGAAAGGTTCTGGAGCTGGACTCGGTTCAGGGCCAAGTCGCTGTTGTACTGGTAATGGTGGACAAACGCTTCAGCGAGATCCTTCCATGTGCGTACGCTAGTGGGCTCTAGACCCATGTACCACTCGAGGGATGGCCCGGAAAGACTATCTTGGAAGAAGTGCATCAGCAACTTCTCGTCTTCCGAATAGGTAGACATCTTCCTGTAGTAAGATCTAAGGTGGACACGAGGGCAAGTGGTGCCCTTATATTTCTCAAAGTCAGGCACCCTGAACTTAGGAGGTACCTTGAAATCAGCAATTAACCCCAGCTTGGACATATCAACGCCCAAAGTATTCTAATTCTCAATATCTCTCATTTTATCTTCAAGTGCTTTGAACCTGAGCTGCGCTTCAGCATTCAGCTCCCCTTCAGCACCTCTTTGAGAAAACACATCATCCTGATGATCCTCAAGCCATGGTTGAGGCACCAACAGATTCCCGACGCCTGCATTGCCGTTGCTCGGCCCGATATTGGCATTAGCTCCCAGACTCCCATTACCGACGCCCTTCGTATTGAGTCTGATGTTGGCCATCACATTGCCATTAGCACTGTCGTTGCCCCCGGCCACAGGGACACCATTCTACGGAGTATCAACTGGTGGAGGAGTAGGCACGGCCCCGCCGTGGAGTATGCCGTTGCTATCAACCCTGGAGATCAAAGGCTGAACCAAAGTCCTGAGCTGGTCCTGGCCATTGGCGACCACTTGCATAAGTTCCATAAAGCGATCCATCCTCTCGCGGAGCTCCTGAACATCTGTCTGCACTTGATCCATGATCCTGGTCTGATTAGCTCTAGTTGGGTAACGGTGAATTAGTCTCTGATCAATCCAGGAACCACCGGAAACAGCTTGGGACCTGTGAACCTGAAAAACCTGTAAACACTAAAGGGTTAGGAAAAACAACAAAATGTGCGTCATGCAAATGCTTCATGCAAATGCATGCGTTTGTCTGTGTGTTTGGGAGATTTCCCCCGATCCTAGTGCCTGAGTGCCAGTGCTGATAATAATAAGGAGAAGAAGTCCGGGTCCAATCATGGAAACAACAATCTCATATATAAAGAAAGCCTATCAAGGAAGTACATAGCATCAGCGAGTACAAGACGAATCAACAGCGTGACCTCAGCCAACAAGCCTGGTGATGGTCAGTATACAACAATGATCAAAACAAAAGGAATACAACTAGTCAAGTACGGCCACGGGCGCGATACTCTGCTAATAACTCCTTCGTCTCTGGATGATCTGGCAGAGTGAGCAACCCCTCGACGAGTAATTCCCTCTGCACAATGGTATACTGAAGTCCTTCGATCGAACCTTCCCATGCTCCTTCGCCGAAGCAATCTTCTAACTTCCGCTTCTTGGACTCAAACGTCAGCTTGTGCTCCTTCAGGTTAGCGAGAGCTTTGTTGAGCTAGCCTTCGGTGGCGTATCTGCGGGCGGTTTCTTCGTCAAACCTCTTTTCACTGTCCTTCCCCTGGGCTTCCAGCTTGGAGATCTGCAGCATCAGCTTATCCTCCCGCTCTTTCCTGGTGGCCAGGGAAGCCTTCCAGTGCTGGTTGAACTTGGATATCCTCCGATATGCCTCGTCCAAGTGCTGCTTCTTCGTAGCCAGTACGTCGTTGACAGTTTTGAAGTCTCGACCCATGCGTTCCCGCTCGGCTATCTGTTTAGTCAGGTCTATACCTAGCTGGTTCACCAACTCTGTCTGCCTTCTGAAAGAGTGAACGACTTCGTTCCTCTCGCTTCGGAGTTGAGCTAATTCCTTCTCCATTTCTTCGTTCGCCCGCTTCAATTCATCCCGCTCGGCTAACACCAGATTATGCTGCTGAATGGGCGCAGTAGTAGGCTCTTCGATTGTTGGAGGACTTTCTGGCTTGGCCTGAGGAAACGGCATCCCTATGGCATTGGCCCTGGCTCTGATCCAAGTCGTATACGGAGGGTAGGCTTGATTGTTGCTTTTTCCCAGCAAAGGCTTTCCTCGCTTACTGATACCATTCCACGCGCGCTGAAGCTTGGACAACAGATCCCCCTCTAGAATACCAGTGAGGTACAGAGATTCATGTACCTCCTCCTCCTTCGGCGGAGTTCTCAAAGCATACGCGAACTGTCAAACCAATAACGACGGATTGTAGTTTATACAGCCCTTCCTGCCTATCAAAGGCACATTTGGAAACCCGCTGCAACTGAAGATCACCTTAGTTCCCAACCTATCTCTGTCGAACCAGTCAATATCCTCTGCAGATAAACTCATCAGACGCTCAGGCCACTCAGCTGTGGCTGCAGACAAGATGAAAGGACCCCTCTTGGGAAGATGGCTATCAAGCCACTTGTACAGCAAAGGTACGCAGCATGAGACATTCTTCCCCCTCCTGCAGACAAGATGAAAGGACCCCTCTTGGGATGATGCCATATATGCATAGAGCGAGGATGGCCTTGAACGCGTCCCAACATCCGTCCTTGGCACACTGCTGAGCCTTACCCACCAGAAACTGCAAGGAGAACCCAGGAACCTTGTTCCAACTAGTCAATACTAACTCGGAGGCGTCCAAATGGAGTGAAGGAGCTAAACCAGCCAGATCAGGCTCAGCCTCCATGTGAATAAAAGGCATCTGCCTCTTGATAGGCACACCTATCAAATCAGCATACTCTTCCAGCGTAGGTGCGAGAACGAAGTCCTGGAAAGTGAAACATCTCAGCGGAGGGTCGTAGAACTGCAGCAGAGCATGCAACCCATTCAACTCGAACGCAGAAGGCTTACAAACCAAACTGAGCAACCTGCCATAAGATTTCCTGAACTCATCCCTTACAGAATCAAGCCGGTCTAAGCAAGAGCTATCAAGCCGGTCAACTAAACCACATCGGAGACGGGGAACTTGTAAGCCACGGTCTTCCTCAAATAGCCCATAACAATACAATAGGAGGCAAGAAATCCTGGATCAGGGAAGCATGTACCTGCAACACAGACACACGTTAATGAAATGCAAATGAATATGCAAACTAATGCAAAATGCAATCATGCAATAAGATCAGGGCAACTGGTGCTGTGGAGACTCTGTATCAACAAAACCATAATCTTGCTCTATCAAGAACAACCACTGCAACAGAAGGTGTGGCATCACCAGCTCATGAAGCGGCCTCACTTAGCTGAATCACAAATGATCGGTCCCCAGAGTCGACAATCCACCAAACCAGCAACCGTCTCAACCCAAAGGGTTGAAAGAGAAGCCAACCGGATGAACCTCGTCTGAGCGTGGATTTCATGAGACACTAGTGCCTGCAAAGCAAGCACGCGCCCACTAATTTCCACTCTAAGTCTATGGTGCACTCAAGCCTGGGTCTGGCTTCTCACTCATCAGAACTCCCATCCCACAACAGCACATATAATCATATTATACTGAATATAAAAATGCGGGAAATAAAGTGCGAGAAGTAAAATGCGATAAATAAACGCCAGCCCAACAAATAAACATACAAGCGTTAGGATTGACTCTCGCAGGGAACCGTTGAAGTCCCCAGCAGAGTCTCCAGCTGTCGCTTGCGCGAAAATAAGGTGCCGTCACAACAGAAGAGTCGCCACCTTTCGTTATTTATCCCTCAGAGCGGGAAAGGAAACGATCGGAAAAAGCCTAACGAAAAGGTATAAGACAAGGTCGTCGCAACCAATGTTTGGATTTGGGAGTTGGTTACGCAAGGGGAAGGTATTAGCACCCCTCACGTCCGTCGTACTCGACGGGATCCTCGCTTGTTGTGTTTACTCGGACGGGTTGGTTTTATTCTATCTACCTATCAAGGCTGGCTTAAATAAAAAAGAAAATGACTCGGCAAAGCGTCGCACTTTATGCCTACGTATTCTCATCAGAGAATGAGAAATCAGAGTCAACGTAGTTCGACCTACGACGGGTTATGGGGGAAGGTAGCTCGCCAATACATCAGTATTGTGCCTACGTACTCTCAACAGGTATGAGAGATCAGAGCTCACATAGTTCAGGAAACTACGGTTTATTTCCTGTCTTTTACGAAAGAAGTGTTTTTTATTGTGTTTGCGATTTCAATCGCAATAGAGACTATGACCTGAGAGTGAATGCATCGCATGTCACCCAAAGGGTACCATACTAAACATCCAGACTATGGAAAAGAAACTCTCCCACAATCCTTTCTCAGATAGCTTAAGGCTCGTAACGTACGAAAGAAATCATTCATGATTACTGTATCTTAAGCTGTTTTGAGATGAGAAGAGAACAGGCCCAACTAGGAGGGAGACTATCAAGTCCTACTGTTGTCATGCCATGGATTCATCCTATGGTCGAGGTTTGAACAGGGAACTCCTAGAAGTTGTCATGCATAGGTTTCAACCTAAAGTTCTATCATCAATTCCTTATCAAAGGAAATGAGAGTCCTAAGGGATCATGTCAATGATACAGCAAAACAGACAAAGCATCAGCTTAACAGTAAAATGCATGCAATGCAAGTGAGGGAGGAAATGTGTGTGGGGCTTCAGCCTCCACAAGCTCATCTCAACCTCAAGCCAGAATAGATAACAGTAATCATACTGAAATATAAACAACATGATATCAAGCAAAAACAGTAAACTGCAATCATACAGAGGAAATGAAATGAAATACCATCAAGCAAACAAACCACATGGGCAAGGGAGCTGGTCTCTACCGAATACCCACAAGCAAAGCCACACAGTAACAATACAAGCAGAGGGAGCAACTCAACCTCTAGTGCAATCATGCTCCTAGATTCTACCTAGTCTAGATATGAACTTATTCTAATGCATCAAGCAAATCAAACAAAACACATCAATACAGAAAAAGAAAAGAAAGCAGATCAACTCCTCTCTCAACTTCAAGCTTCAGCTCTTCCAACAGCAACTCAGTCTTCAGACTTCAATCACTCTTGACAAATATCAATTGCTTTTCCAGGTGTCAACCCTTCAACATAAGTTTCAACTTATCTTCTCCTTTAAGCTTCAGCTTCTTGATCAGCTCCACCTTCAGGCTTCACTATCAATCATAAGTATCAACTTGATATCCTTCAGGATCCCCAGGTGTCAAAGCAAGTATCAACTTCCTTTGTTCTTCAAGCTTCAGCTCTTCAGAATCAATCTCAATCACTTAGAAGTATCAACTTCATCCTTCAGTCTTTACTTCATCTTCAGGGGTCTTCAAGTGTCAACTTGCTCTTGCTGCTCTTCAAACTTCAGCTGGAATGGAAATGCTCAAGGATTTATCCTCTTCTACACTCTTCAATAGAGTCTTCATCTTCAAACTCAAGCTCAACATCTCTCAAGACAATCAAACCAGAGGAAATCACTTACTGGATAAGCTGGGGGATATTGAACTGCTTATTGACCACCAAAGGTGACCTATAAGGGCTCAACATCAAAGGAATGGTTCCCTCAAAAGTTCTACTTCCTAGGTACCATCACTTATCCCTCCAAAGGAGAGAGGTGTATACCATGGAAGGACTTTGAATCATAAGGAGGAATGGAGGTGAAAGATACCATCCATGTTTAAGAAAGAAGTTATCTAAGTCTAAACTCTTCCTAATCCCTAACCCTAAAACAATCAACAAAACAAATGAGATCAAGCTCTCAAGCTCCTCAATTCTCCTCAAGGCTCCTGCTATGCTCCTCAATGCTCCTTAGAACAATACCAAGCTCTCGAAGCCCACAAAGCAAAGCAAACAAAAATACAAGCCCACAAGGGCAACACAAACAATCATCAACTACAAAAATCATCTAAAAATAGTATACTACTATATTAAATCCTAATATAATTTCTAAGGGATCTTACATACCTACCCTTAATGCCCTATATGCCCCATAGTCTAGCTTGACCTAAAAACCCAAAAATCTAAGGTTATTATGGACCTATGTTGAAGTTTGACCTAATTCTACACAACCTAATGTCATCTAATCAAAAATATCCTAAAATTCATCACAAAATTATGGAATAAATCCAGGGGGAAGATAAAACTTATATCTAACTATCCTAAAAAGAATGACTTAAAAATACTAAGGGAACTACCTAAACAAAATTCTACAAATTCATGGATCAACATAAAAGAAATAAAAATGCAATAAAAGAAGAAAATATACAAAAAATATCAAAAATGCATGAAATGAAAATATTTTTATGTGACAATTTTCTAGACATGAATATGACATGGGAGCAAAAATCCCCATTAAAAATCATTAATTTTCAAATTGATATGAATTTTCTAATATTAATGAAAAATGGAAGAAAATGAAATTAGAACATGGAATCTGGGGTGCAGGAAGCAAACATATCTAGTTCAATTTCATATGGGCTGAAAATAAGGGGTACAAAAAGTAATGCGCTAAGCCCAAAATTAAATCAGAAAATAAATCAAAAAACACAAAGAAAAAAGAAAAATACACGGTGCCAATAGAAACAAAATATAGTTCAGAAACCAATTGGGCCATGAAGGGGGGTGGGGATATCAATCCAGCCCAATACCCCAATTAATGAAACGACGCGTTTCATTGCAGTTCAGATTCCCTCCAAAATGAAATTAAATCGTGGCCCTCAGATCAAGAAATAGTCAATGGGTCAGCTCCTCATCCAACGGCCCAGACTTCGTCCCTAACCTCCAGCTAGGGATTGCTGAAACTCCATGAAAATGCAAAGCTCCAAGCTCTTCTTCTTCAAACACGAACTCCCTCAATTCCTCATAGAAAATGGAAATTCAAGACCCTATCCTGCCCAGAATTTCATGCTGAATCCATTTCTACTCTCAAAATCAACTGAAACTTCCTCTAACATGAAACACGATCCAAGATTAAAAATGTGCTCAATCATCCATCTCAACCATTCTTGCAATTAACTATCCCATATCACTTACCAACTCACCCTGATTAAATCTTGATGTCTAACTCATTCTATATCTCAATATAACACGAGTTCTTGGTCATCAAAGAAATGGGGTCCATAGTTCAATCTTCACCAATTGGTCCCTAACTCTCCAAAATCCATCTCTTATTGGTCTCTAACAGTTCTACACTAACAAATTAACCTAATTATGCCTAAAACATGGTGTAGGGAAGAATTTTCAAACCTGGTTAATCTTGATGAACAGATGATGAAATCCACCAACTCAGCCCTTGAAACTCTTCAGAAAGTTTCCCTAGATGCCAATCTTGCTACTGTTTGCAACAAATTTGATGGAGGAGGCTTCAATCTCAGAATTTGATTCTGACTTGCTACCTTGAAAGTTGAATTACCAACTCTTCAATTCTCCATGGATTTGATCTCAATTCAATCTGCACAGCTTCACTATGATGTATGGAATGTGTTTGAGTGGAAAGAATGAATGGAAAGGAAGGAGAATGTGAAATGGAAACTTGACTTGCAATGGAAGATTCTTGATCTCACTCTCTCTTCTCTGCACCAATTCTCACCAACCTTGCATCTGAGCAAGTTACATATGTTATATAGAGTGGTTTAGAATCATCTAGAACCATCTAGGATCATCCAATGAGAAATTGAACTTTTCATGTCATGACATTTTGATTTCAATTCTCCTTACATGCTATCTCATGCCAAGCTCCTTGTAACCTTTGATTCTGACTTGAAATTCTCCCCATATGAGATTTATGATAAGTTGAAATTCATAACCAACTTTCTTGTTGAGTTTTGTTGAGTTTTGCTTTGGTACCTTAATATGCAAGTAAGCCATTTCCAAAGCAGCCCTAAGATCTAAGCCCCAAATAAAAATTGTGGCTGAACCATTGTTCTTAGAATGTCATTTGGAGTCAAAATGACCTATTACATGACATGGTTTGGATGTACAAATTGGGATTTCCATTTTTCAATTTCAACTTATTTAACTTATGCCTCCATTTTAGGCCATTTTTATCACTTTTTGATACAAACATTTTCAACATCTCATGACCTCCCTAATAGCATTAAAACATCATTCTAAGCAAGTTTGATGTTGAAGATTTTTCCATTTGAAGCTTGGAAATAGGAGATATGGCCTTATGCTTGAAATGACCTATAACCTCTAAATGACCAAAATGCCCTTGACTTATCAAAGCCATAAGTTGAGTTCTATAAATCCTATCAAGGACTTCTAGTACTCTCTAGAAAGCAACGAAGATGCTCTAAAACATTCATGTTGACCAAGAATCCATAGGAATCATCCTACTAGGTCAAAAGTTGGATGCAAGTTGGGTGACTTTCAAGGACCCAGATTCACATACCTCAGATGACCTGTAATTTGTCAAAGTCATAACTTGAGCTCTACAAATCCTATCAAGGACTTCTAGTACTCAAATTAAAGCTAAGAACAAGCTCTACAAAATTCATGTTGTGGGGAAGATGAGATGACAATCACATCTTGAGCTAAACTGCCTTGAAGATAGGGATCAAACTAGGGGATTTTACACTGTCCATCCTTAGAAACCCTAGCTTAAAACTTCTCAAACTCCTCAATCATGATGATTTGGTATAGGAATCATCCTTATAAAACTTCAATGCATCATTCCATGATCACATGGCTCTTGGATTAGGTCTCAACCCTCTCCAAATCATCAGTTGACCTAGGGTTGACCCAATCAAACCCTAATTCCACCACTCATGGCTGAATCTTCTGAATTCTTGTACAATGACCTCTCTAGGCTTCATGATGGCTTTCAAGACATCTCATAAGCTTTCTCAAAGCTTCAAGTCCATCCTTACAGTCTCAGAATCATCTGAGGAGCTCCCACAACTCTCAAGTTATGAGGCGCACAACCTTGGTTTCAACCAATCTCTCTGAGGATCTCTTGAGTTCTCTGACAAAGGTATCAACCTTTAAACACTTGAACAAACTTCTTGTCTTTCTTCATAGCCTCATACAACTCTTGCTAGGTAATCATACCTCTTGATCTATTGCCCACATATCAATGAGATGCATATGGTGAATACAATGAACCACAAACTTGGTAAATAAGTGTTGGTCAAATTTTGGGGTGCAACACAATCTACCACCATTGTTGTCCAGTAATACCCAACTAGAAGGATCTTCTAAGCCATGCAGCCCCTTTGGCATGTACACCCTCACAACATTCATGTATGGACCTTATGATTGTTTTTGCTTCGTGTCTATCAATGCATCTGAGCAACACAGAATCATAATTCCTCTTGTATAGTACACCACCACTCAAGAAGAACTTGGCACAGAGTCATCTGAGAGCTTTCTTATCAGTGATAGTAATACTCTTGGGATATTCCTATTTTTCCAAATATCTTTTGATGTCGTAGAACCAAGGCTTGTTGTTAGACTCATCCTCGATTGCTAAACAGTGTGTTGGTTCGTTCAAATGATCAATGCGGATAGAAGGAGCTTCATTCTTCCACTTTACTTTGAACATGGATGCCAGGGTGGCAAGAGCATCAGCTAGTTGATTTTCTTCCCTAGGAATATGATGAAAAGATATTTCATCAGAGTAGGAAATCAATTTCTCGATGTGTTTTTGTTACGAAATCAACTTGGAATCCCGAGTCACAAAGTTTACTCTAACTTGGCAAATCATTAGAGCATAATCTCCATAGACCTCAAGAAAATTGATTCTGATGTCGATTGTCACTTCAATACCGTAGATGCATGCTACATAGTCAACCATATTGTTGGTGCATTAAAAGCATAATTTGGCGGTGAAGGGAAGATGAAAACCTATTGGAGAGATGAGGATAGCACCAATCCCATGATCTTTAGCATTGGCAGCACCATCGAACACGAACATCCATTGTGGCCCTGGTTTGGGTACTATATCAGAGTCCGGAGTCTCATAATCTCTGATGAACAGAACATCCTCATCGATAAAGTCAAACTTCATCTGTTGATAACCTTCCATAGGTTGATGAGCAAGGTAGTCAGACATGACGCTCCCTTTTATTGCTTTTTGGGTAACATGTTGGATGTCATACTCAGTCAACAACATTTGCCACCGAGCAATTCGTCCAGAGATAACAGGCTTTTCAAAAATGTACTTTATTGGATCCATCTTGGATATCAATAAAGTAGTATGGAAAAACATATATTGTCTCAGGCGTCGAGATGCCCAAGTCAGAGCACATCGAGTTTTCTCCAATAGTGAGTATTTGGTCTCACAATCATTGAACTTCTTGCTCAGATAGTAAATTGCATGTTCTTTTTTTTTAGTGTCGTCATGCTGACCCAATACACATTCCATCGATTCATCGAGAACAGTGAGACACATGATTAAATGCATACCAGGATTCAAAGGTACTAAGATCGATGGTTCTTGCAAATTTTTTTTTATTTTGTCAAAATCTTCTTGACAATCATTATTCCATTCAACCAATTGATTTTTTCTTAGAAATTTGAATATTGGTTCGCAGGTAGCCGTCAGATGAGAAATGAATCTGGAAATGTAATTAAGTCGACCTAGAAAGCCACAAACTTCTTTTTCAGTTTTGGGAGGCGGCATGTTCTGAATTTCCCGAACCTTATCAGGATCAATTTTAATGCCCTTATAACTTATAATAAAGCCCAAAAGTTTGGCCGAACAAAATCTAAAGGTAGACTTTGCAGGATCCAACCATAATCTGATCTTGCGAAGTCTGTCAAACTGCTTCTTCAGATGGTCCAGATGATCATCTTCAGTTCTAGATGTGGCAATCATATCGTCCACATAAACCTCAATCTCTTTATGGATCATATCATGAAAGAGTGTTGTCATGGCATGCTGGTATGTTGCCCCTGCATTTTTTAGACCAAATGGCATGACCTTTTAACAATATGTACCTCAAGGCGTGATGAATGTAGTCTTCTCCATATCAGCTGGAGGCATCTTGATCTGATTGTACCCTGAGAAACCATCCATGAAAGAAAAGATAGAGAACTGCGCAGTGTTTTCTACCGAAACATCAATATGAGGAATAGGAAATTCATCTTTCGGGCTTGCCTTATTGAGATCTTGATAATCCATACACATTCATACATTCCCATCTTTCTTCGAAACCAGGACGATGTTGGCAATCCATTCAGGATACTCGGAAGTGGCTAGGAACCTAGTGTTAAACTGCTTCTTTATCTCTTCTCTGATTTTAAGTGCCATGTCGAGTCTTGTCCTTTTGGGCTTCTGCTTGACAGGAGGACAATCAGGGTTGAGTGACAAGTGATGTTGAACGATGTTGGTATCTAACCCAGACATATCTTGATAAGACCAAGTGAAAATATAAAAAAAAACTCTTTCAATAACTTGACCAACTCGGAGTGTACATGCTTAGTGAGGGATGTCCCAATCTTAACTTCCTTTCTGACATCATCGGTACCAAGATTGATAACTTCCACTGGCTCTTTTTATGGTTGAATCTCTTTATGCTTGTGCTCAAGGAGCCTTGGTAGTTTAGCCGGTAGTTCACAATCTTCCTAACCATCTTCTGCGGCTTGGTTAATTGGAATCCTAGAATTACAACAGATGTTTTCCAAGTTGTTATCAATACAATTATTTGTTCTGCATGTTTATGAATTTTGTTTAGAATGAAGCTTTTTGAAAGGTGAAAAATAAAAGAAACTTTGCCATTTGTTTATTTGTGAAAAATTAAAATAAAGAAGGAAATAAGAACATGATTTGAATGCAAAAAAACTTTTCTTTATTGATCACATAATGTTTCAAAAACGTGAGGCCCTTACAAGCTATCCACTCGTCTCGGGCAAGGACGAGGGAACAGGAAAACAAAATGAATTACATGTTTGTGGGAAAAGCCACGGGAATCACGGTAGATGTCCAATTGTTGAGCATGAAATCCGGTGGACACTTGCGTACAAAGCTTGCACTTTGGTTGCTAGGACCTGCATCGTCAATAGCTAACACAATATCCCCCTGTTGGAATTCAGTGCTTGTGAACTTGATCAAGCTGCTCTTCTGATGGCTACATGAACTAGCTAGCTGATCAGGATGGTAGCCCAGTCCAAAGTGATCATGCTTCTCAACCACATTCAGAATTTTCCCCCAGCCAAGCAAAGCACCTTTCTCAATGGTATCTTTAACACTCTTGACAGATGACATGGATACTTTCAGTAATCTACCAAAATTGACAGAAGCGGAGCTGACATCTTCGAACTCGAGACATTGCAACGGTACTTCAGCTATGCCTTCATCAGTCTTGACATATTAGAAGGATGATAACTCGCTTACTAGCAAATATTCTTCAGCACAAACGATGACCATCTGATCTTCAAACATGAATTTCAGTCTTTGATGTATCATGGATATGAATGCCCCTGTGACATGAATCCAGGGTCTACCCAATAAACAACTATATGCAGGATTGATATCTATCACTTGGAAAGTGTTGCACCCCAAAATTTGACCAACCAATTATCGCATTTGGCTTATGTTTCGACTCATTTTGCATTTTGCATCCGCATATCGCATTCATCGCATTTTTGCAGCTAGATTGACTTTATCGGGATTACAGTCCTCCCCTAGCATTTCAGGCAGTTCATACCAGTTCGAATAAGCGGGTTTTGTGGCGAAATTTTTGCTCTTCCCGGTGTTTTCAGCTCTTGCTGTTGTTTTTTAGGACATTTCGGTGTCCGGTTTTTACCGTTTATTTCGCTATAGTCGCGCATCTGTTTTCTAATCAATTTAATTGGCTTTATTGCATTTTTAGATTTTTTCCTTTATTTTCTAGAATTTTTAAATAGATTTTAATAGATTTAATTGTTTTTTCTAGAATTTTAAATAGATTTTTAAATAGTTTTAATAGGATAATTCTTTTTCTAGAATTTTTTAAATAGATTTAAATTGGTTTAATAGATTTTTTTCTATTATTAATAGGTTTAGAAATTAATAGAGTAATCTCTTTTAAGATATTAATTGGTTTAATAGAGTTTAAATAAATTTTTTTAGATTCATTTCTTTTTAGAATATTAATTAGATATTAATTAGCATTTTAAGAAGTTTAGTTAGATTAATTAGCTTTAATTAGGTCTAGAATGTCTTAATTTTCATTTAGTATTAATGGAGTTTTTTTTAATCATCATTAGTCATCTTAGCAGCAGTAATTAGGCTTAATCATCAATTTTTTAATCAGAGTCATTAATCAAATTCGGTGGGCCAAGTGTCTGATTGTGGGGGCCCAATCCCAGTCCGTGCCACTTGGCAGTATAAGAAGCTTCCACATGTTCACTCTCTCTCTCTCCGCCAACACATACTCTGCATGCATCACACGCAGGACACCTCACCCCACACGCGTGTCTCTCTCCATCTCCCAGCCTGCCACCTGTCCTCCACCTTCACCCCTCACTGGCCGGCATGCAAGCGCCGGAGGTCTTCGCCGGAGGCTCGCCGGCAACTCCATAACTTTCACCGGAAACTACGAACAACTCGCCGGTAACCGCACTTTCTCACCGGAAAATCCAACAGATCCATGATCTTTATCGTCTTCGTCTAAACTTCATCCAAATCTCATGCGTTTCCAGATCTCGTGAAGGTGCCTCAAGATCTTCATCCTCTCCACCAGATCATCAAGACCTTCATCGCGTCCACCATCCTCATTGTATCTTCTCCAGAAATATTTCATGAAGATTCATCAATCATTCATCATCAGTCCTCATATCTCTCCAGATTATTCGAGAATGTTCATGCCTTCAAGTTCGTTCTTCGTGATCTTCATCATGTTCAGCGATCTCCCAGGTGTTCATCTTCTTCGCGCAGATCTTCAAGATCCATAACAACTTCTCAGTTTTCTTTCCAGTTTTCCATGAGCATCTATGGACCTTCATGTTTGATCTCCATCGTTTACTTCATCAGTGTTCATCTTCGCACACTCCCCAGATCCGCAGTAACAAAATTCCTCGAAGAATTTCTAATCTTTATCAATCTGCAATCATCATCTGGAGTCATCATTAGTCGTTGTTCTTACCGGATTCCAAGAACATCCAAGAGTTCTTCGTGAACGTTCATTCAACCTTCAAGCAATATTCATCAACGATCTGGATCTTATCTTCATCAAGTTCTTCATGGACGAATCTTCAACCTCCTCCGGGTTTGTGTTTAGCATGAAAGAAGAAGGTAAGCGAAGCAAGGGGAAGGAGCGTAGGTTGAGACGGTTTGAGATTGAGGGTGGGAAACCGTGAGAATGATGGTGGCAAGGTGGAATAAAGGAGAAACCCTAGGATTTCTGTTGGAATTGGAAAGAGGAATGAGTGAAAGGTGATGGACCGGTGGGGATTGGGCCGAGCCCAATCAATTTTTCAATTACACCTCTTGTTTCCACGCTACACCCCCCTTGTTTCTGCTTTGTTTCTGATGATGGGCTGGAGCGATAGGCCCAACGTTTCCTGGCCTCACCCACCTCCAGTTTTCCAGCGCACCCCCTGTTTTTTGTTGTTTTTTTCTGAATGTATTGTGAGCTGGGCCCAGCCCTGTTTTTTTCTGCATTTCACCCCAGTTTGCAGGCTATACCCCCTCCCTTTATATTTTTTAAATTCCTTTTGTATTGGATGATTGATTGTAATGATTGTAGAATTTATATTCTTTTTTTCTTTTTAGGAAATTATAGAATTATAGGATATATAGATTTTAATATAGAAATTTTCACTCTATTTTCTTATAGGATATTATTAGAGTTAGATAGATTTTATATGCTATTTTCTATTACGCATTTTCTCTTAGTATTTCTTTAGGATATTTTCTAGTAGAAATTAATTGCCGTAATTTAGGAGTAGGATATTATTTCCATTTAGTGTTGGATTTCTCCCCTATTTTCTTTTCTATCCGATTTTATCTTCGATTTTATTCTTGGCTGGCCGTGTGACATGATTCAATTGGAGAATGATTTTCGATATCATTTCTCTATCTTGTTTTTGACACGGATATCAATATGCTACCTCTGAGAGTTCGATTTCTCGTATAAGTCAAACCATAACGGTCTAAGCGTTACATTGGTACTGATTCGAGCGTCCTCATCAAGGATCCAGAGAGGAGAAGATTGGAATGGAGCTTGCACGCATGTCAGGAGCCAACGGAGCCGCTTCGTTCAACATCATCTTATTCAATTCTTCAGGCAACCGTCGAGTGTTGTGAGCTGTATCGTTAGATACGTAGGAAATAACAGTTGAGGGGTTTCCTCTCAATCGTCTAGGATGTCTAGTATGGTACCCTTTGGGTGACATGCGACGCATTCGCTCCTACGCCTTAGGTTCTTGCGTGTGTGTCCCGAGTTCCTTCCCGTTTAGGCGTGTTATGCCTGCTTCCTCTTTGTTCTCGCCCCGCGCGACCGAAACCCTTTTCTCTCGCGTTCAGGCGATTGAGACCCTTTCTCTTGCCCATGTGTAATCAAGACTCGTTTTCCTGCCGAACTACGTTTGCTCTGATCTCTCGTGCCAGACGAGAGTACGTAGGCATAGGATTGCGATAATCCTAGCGAGCTCCCTTCTCCCTTTTTCCCTTTTCCCCTTTTGCTCTAGTTAGCTGAACTACAGCTGCTCTAATTTCTCATATTAGACAAGAATATGTAAGCATAGGATGCGATATCCTAGCGAGCACACTAACAACTAACTTCTCTGTTCTCTCGCTGCCGTGCGATCGAGACTTTCCCGCTGACGACTAATGTTCCCTTTCTCTTGCCCGAGCGCAATTGAGACCAGACCGTAGTTCTAGAACCCGTAGGTTCCCATACCTTTAAAACCCGACATACTACGTCCGTTCTACCGCAAACAGGTAACGCCTAAGTCTCCGTCGAGCGAGCAGCATACACCTAAACTGCTAGAATGCGTACGCTAGTATCGTCAAACCCTTTCTCTCACCCCCGTGTGATCGAGAACACCCTGTCTAGCCGTAGTTAGCCCGAACTACGCAAGCTTTGATCTTTCACGCCATGTGGAAGTACGTAGGCACGAGATGCGATATCTCGGCGAGCAACTCCCCCCGTAGTTTCCCGAACTACGTTGACTCTGACTTTCCCATTGCACGAGGGAATACGTAGGCATAGAGCGCGATGCTCTATCGAGTCAGTTTCTTCCCGTTTAGCTTTAGCAGCCGTAGATAGATTGTTTTTCACCCGTAGACAAACCAACAAGCGTGGATCCCATCGAGTACGATGGACGTGAGGGGTGCTAATACCTTCCCCTTGCGTAACCGACTCCCAAACCCAGACAATGGTTGCGATGACCTTGTCTTATACCCTTTCGTCAGGTTTTTTCCGATCGTTTCCTTTCTCGTTATGAGGGATAAATAACGAAAGGTGGCGACTCTTCTGTTTTGTCGGCACGTTATTTTCGCAGTAGCGACAGAAAGTAATGGTAAACAAATGTGGCCCAACTTTAATGGGTAAATCTACTTTGCTAATGACATGCCTTCGTGAACCATCGAAAGCTATGACAATTAAAGCGCTTGGCCTTATCTCACTCCCTTCTACCAATAATTTACTAAATGTGCCATTAGGCATCACATTAAGAGAAGAATCAGTATCCACAAGAACACGAGATAGCAAAGAGTCCATACACGTCACTGAGATATGCAAGGCTCTATTATGGGTAGTACCTTCAGGAGGCAACTTGATTCGTTGAAACCTAAGTACCTACTTACAATTATATTTGCAATGACATCATCAAATTATTCTACTGGAATGTTGTGCATCACATGAGCAGTGTTCAAGACTTTCAACAAAGTTGATCCATACTGTTGCACCCCAAAATTTGCCCAACCTCTTCTTCTATCTTGGCTTATGTTTCATAGCATCTTGCATTAGCATTTTTGCATAGAATTCGTTCTAGATAGGGGATCAAGATGTTATATTTGCTATTTAAAGGAGACGATTCATGTTCAAAGTTCAAGCAAGGGTACAATTTCAAGGCACCAAGTCATTATTGTCATCAGAGTTGGAATCAAGGTTGCTTGAGGAGAGAGATTAGGTGTTTGGTTATCTCCTCCTATCTTGAAAGGGATTAGAGGCACATGTGGCTCTATACTTGGATGAGACATGGTTCAAGAGCTCAATGTACACCTTAAGGGTACTCTATGGGGGTCACATGATCACACAAATCATTTGCAAGAACCTCAGCCAATAGATAGGGTGTTAGGGTTTCATCTGGTCAACAAAAGTCAACTATGGATTTGAGAGAGCTCAAGGCTTGATTCTTGATCATTGAGGACATGAGAAGTCATCCTAAGTCATCTAAATTTTCATGTGGAATCTAGGTTAAAAAGATTCAAGAGTTCAAGAAGTTGCTAAATTAGGGTTTCAGATGATTCTCAGTGTAAAGTCCCCTCTTTTGGCATATAACTTCAATGACAATTCTCACTATGATGCAAGTCCCATCTCATCTTCCATCAAACATGAGACTTGTTCCTCATATTTCAAGATTTATTTTGAGTACAAGAACTCCTCCATTTGATTGATACATCTCAAATTATGATTGGTACAAGTTGGTGTCACAAAATGAAAAGAATTTAGAGGCACTCAAGGGTAACTCACTTCCAAGGCATTTTTCACATAGAATCAAGCTTTTCCTCATTCTTCAACAAACATAAGAGTTGTTTCTTGTTGTCTAAGCTTTCCAAAAAGTATTAGAACTCACCATTATCATGTGTAGAGCTCAAGATATGGTTATCCCAAGTCAAGGTCATTTTTGGAAACCTAGTTTTAGGTCATTCACTTCAAAAACCAAATTCATGAACTTCAAGGCCTCAAATCTAAATTCTTGCCACATGAAACTTGTTTGCCAAGACTTTAACTCCATCATGACTTTAAAACCCATGGTCCTTGATGATTTATGAGATAATTAAACCATGATGAGCATGAAAACATGAACTTTTGGACTTAATGTGAGTTTCTTCCATTTCAAGTCACCAAATGAGTTTGTTTTTTTTATCTCTTTTGTACCATTCTAATATCATCACATGAACATACCATTTATTACCCAAAGTGACCAAGCATGCACTCTTAATTTCAAGCCACATTGAATTTTCATGCCATATGAGGCAACCATTCAAAATACATGACATATTCATTTCCAATCCACCAAACCACACCTATTCATTTTCTCACCCCCATCTGACCAGAAGAAGTGAGTGGAATGAGTAGCAAATCCCAAAACCCATGTGTACCATCACTTTTGGCATTTTTTGCAAATTCATGAAATCAGAAGAATCAACCATCATGGGCCTATCAAAACAACTCCAAGCCTTCATATTTAAGCCATAAAAAAACCCTAACGTGAGGGCGTGAATTGATAGCTGCAGAAAGAGTGGTTTCCATCAAAAATTACACAAGATTTCTCTCTCTTCGAATCACACTTCCCTTTCGCTTTTTCTTCCATTTTTTGCTCGTTTCTCAATCACTGAAGCATAAGGAGAAGATTGGAAGCTTGAGTTTGAAGCTTACGTTGCATTTGAAGGACCAACGGAGTTTCTCCGTTAGGTAATTTTTCTCAACTTAGAACTCTCATTCTAGACACCAAAGCATGCTCATGTTAGTTGCATATGAAGCCCTACCATGTGTAGGAAATGTTTGGATACTTATTGTGGTTGTTTGATTCGTTTTCAGTTTGAGTTTTGATTTTTCGTGGCTTGATTTCACCATGATTGAGAGACCTTTTTAAGAAACTAATGTTGGATTCATGATCTACGAGATAAACTCTTCAAAACCATACCAAATATATTTTTGCTGTTTTCCAGTCACCACCGGGGAAGATGACCGGAGCTAGGGCTCCAACGTCCGAGGTCAAATGCTGAGGTGTTTGGTGACTGAGCGTTGACTTGCGTGCATGGAGGGTTGAATCTGATGTGTTTGCCACAATTTTTAATGAAACGGTGTGTTTCATGTGAGCAGAAGTTTCTGTTGGTTTAGGCTTTGAGTCATTTGCTATCCACACACCCCTTTTTGGGGCCCATTGGCGTGGTTACCTGAATTTAGTTCAACCCAAAATTGCTTCCACACCGCCTTTTGCTTGTTTTCCATTTTATTTTTTATTTCTTTTCTATTTTCATTCTAATTCTATTTTAAATAGTTTTAGCCATTCTAAAAATCCACAAAAATTTCTTTCTATTTATTTAGTATGTTAATATATTTTTCAATATTTTTGTTTTATTTTTCATTTATTTTTATTATTTTTAATTAATTTATTCTATAAAGTGGTTTCATGGCTTGTTCATTTATTTTAGACTTGATCTTTGAGCCCATTTGAATGCCCCCTTTTACCAATTTTCCTCTCACACTTAGGTGTTTGACTCAGGTTTATTTGAGGGCTAGTTTGGTGTCTTGATGTTCATTTCTTGGTTGTTTCTCATTTGATTTTATTTGACCCTCGAGGCATGCTCGACAAGTTGAATACCTTACTTTGTTTGATACAATTGGTGATGCTTTGATGAATTTCTTGCTATGATCTTTTGCACACTGATTTTGGATGGACTTAACTTGAGTTTGGTGATTTATTTGGATTTTATTTAGACTCATTTCTATTTTTGGTTGATGTTTAAATACCTCTTTTTTTTAACTGTGTGTGTGTGTGTGTGTGTGTGTGTGTGCATATCTTGACCAAGTTTTGGGATATGATCTTGTGTGATCCCTTGAGTGCTTGATAAGTCTTGTTTACTCTCATTGACATGTTTGAGATTCTGATCTTCTTGATTAGAGGTCCATTGAGTGTTTGTATCATCTCACATGCCCTGTATGATCATATTTTCCACTTGTGTTTGACTTATGAGATGTTTGCATGGACTTTGGTGTTTCAAATTGAGTGTGATTCTTCTTGACTTTGTTTGATGACTTGAATTTGAACTTGATGCATATTGTTTGACTTTGCTTCTAAATTTGATGGATGGATACTTGATCTTGTTGTTTTTGTGATATGTGTCTCACTTTGAGAATGATTTGAATGTGTGAACTTGTTTTGAAGTGTTTGGATGTTTTCTTTTGAAAGACCATGGATGAATGTTTGACTTTGATGATCATGATGTGCTTGCTGCCCCAATCCATTTTTCTCCTCATTTATTTGGTTGTGATTTGATGATTGATATCATTCTTAAGATGTTTAAGGCATGAGATGTTGTGTGTTTTGCTTTGTTTGCCTTTGTGTTCTAACTTCCATTTTGTTGATTTGAGCTTGACATGTGTGTGTCATTGGTGTATGTCTCATGTTTGAAATATTCATTGATGTTTGTGTTTATGTTTCTCTCATTTCTTTTCATCTTTCATGACTTGCTTAAGTCTCTTTTTTTATTTTCACTTGTGATTGATTAGTAATGTGTTTACTTGTGCTTGCTCACATGATCCCTTAGGATTCCTAGTCCCTCTATTTAACATGGATGTAGGAGAGACATTAGGCTTTCAATCCTTTACATGATAACATTAGGTAGATTTCCCTTTTATCCCAACTTTAGGACTACTTTGCGTGACAACGTTAGGGTTCTCACTTCCCTTTAGTGTCCCTGTGTCTTTCCTTCTCATCTCAAACTTCTCTAAGACACCTAATAGAGAATGACAAGTGTTGTGCGCTACGAGCCTTAAGTACATGAGGAATAATAAGTGGGGAGGTCTCTCTTCACTTGTCTAGAGTGTTTAGCATATTCCTTTTGGGCGATATGCGGCGCATTCGCTCTCGTGTCATAGTCTTTAGTGCAATATGAGTCTCAAATCAATTCAATTCACTTCTTCTAAAACTCACCAAAAAAATTCAAACCTTTACATCCTTCGGGATTGTTTCAAACCTCACTTTCAAAAAAGAGTACGTTGCTTCATCATTCTACCGCAAATAGGCATCGTCCCTAACTGCTGGAATGGAGATTTAAAATCACTCACAAAAACACTTAACCAACCTTGTCCCGTAGTTGCCTGAACTATAGTTGCTCTGATTTCTCATGCCAGATGAGGATACGTAGCCACAAGACGACGATGTCTTAGTGAGCAACCTTCCCCATCACCCGTAGTTTCCTGAACTACGTTGGCTATGACTTTCCCATTGCACGAGGGAATACGTAGGCATAGGGCGGCGAAGTCCTATCGAGTCTGTTCTTTCATTTCACCCCCATTTAGCATTAGCTTTTAGATAGTTCTCCCCCATATATTAGACAACAAGCATGGATCCCATTGAGTACAACGGACGTGAGGGGTGCTCATACCTTCCCCTTACGTAACCGACTCCGAAACTCAAGATTTGGTTGCGATGACCTTGTCTTTTCCTGTTCTTTTAGGTTTTCTTCGATCATTTTCTTTCCCTCTCTTTTTGATACATAAGGTTTGGTGGCGACTCGTTTGTTTGTTTTTCGCCAGCCCTTTTTCGTACTTGCGGCACATACGCGGGTGGGCTCATGAGTAGTGACAAGGTAGAAATCCTCGACGGAGTTTGCACTAGCTGATCCACAATCTTAAAGTCACTCTTCTTGATCAACTTGAGTAACTCTTGATCATCCATGACTTCTTTGCCTTTGGTGACATCCATAGACGGAGGGACAAGAACTGATGCAGCAGTTGATGCCCCTTCTTGCACAATAGGGGTAGTTGAAACAGATTTCTCCTTAAGAGGAATGACGATTGGAACTTGCACTGGCTTAGATATAACTTTCGGAGCAAACACTCGCCCACTACGAGACATCCCTCTAGTGGAAGTTATATTGGCAATTTTAGATTCTGAAAACTGAATTTCTCAACCCTCAGAGAATATGGTTGGACCATACTTCCAAGGAACCTCCTTTGATTTCTGATACGGGAATGGATTAGGAACACAAACAGTGATAGGATGAATTTTCTTATTACGAGATTCCACAGGAACCTTCCTATATATGATCGTGAACGGCTCGATAGTAGCTATTTCTTCCATAGACCTGGCTCTGGAAAATTGAACTATACCTTGGTTCATCAAAATTTGAATGCAGCCTTTCAACTTCCGACACTGATTAGGATTATCATCACAGATTTGACACTTCCCATTAAGACCTTTCAATAACCCTTACTCTTTCAACCTCTTGCTCACTACAATCATCAGAGTTTTCACTTTGTTGACATCTCTGATCAACTCAGCCCCTTGGTCGTCCTCAATCATATTAATCCTAGGTCCACCATGAGTAGGCAAAGGATTAGTCTGTATATTAGGACACTCTTCAGAAAATGTCAGGATTTTCTAATCAATAAGCTCTTGAACTTTGGCATTGATAACAATGAAATCTTCGGTAGCGTGTCATATGTACCCAGCATGGTAAGCACAAGATGCATTCGGATTATGCTTAGGACCAAAAGGAGGAACTGTAGGTGCAATCTCTATGGGGAAAATTGCCTCTTGATGAATGAGATAAGGAAACAACTCCATATAAGGAACCATAATTCTGTCAAAATTTATCCACTTACGATTGTTCTTATTGTTGTTATTCTATTTGTTCCGATGCTGATTTCTGTTGTTTTGCTGAGACTGCTGACGTGGAGGTTTTTGTTGATTTTGAGAATTCTGAACTTATTGTTATGGATGATATTGATATGGAGGTTGTTGATACTGAGCACCAACAACATAAGGATAAGGATAATACGGAATGGGAGCCATATGAACCTGATACTGAGGAGAAGCCTTTGCCATCACAACATTCACTTCACCTTCCTTCTTCTTTGAATGATTGTTCTGAGGTTTCTTGGTTGGTTGTTGACCAGTGGTACCAGCAATCCTACCAATTTTCAATCCATTCTCAATTGTTTCACCAATAGTCACAATATCAGGAAAATTTGAAGAAGATATGCCCACCATTTTATCATAATATAACCCTTGCAAAGTGCCCATGAAAATGTCAACTCACTCATTGTTAGAAAGAGCAGGTCACACCTGAGAGGCCATCTTGCACCACCATTGTGCATATTCTTTGAATGTTTCAGTTGAACGCTATGGCTGATTCTGTAACTTCAATTTGGTAGGATCCAGATCGAGATTATATTTGTATTGTTTCAAGAATTCCTCTGATAGGTCTCTCCACGAGTGAATCTTACTACGCTCCTAATCCATATACCAACCCAAAGAAGCTCTAGACAAGCTATCTTGGAAGCAATGAACCAGCAATTCATTGTTGTCAATATATGACGCCATTTTCCTACAGTACATGATCACATGACTGCATGGAAAACTCAACCCTTTTGTACTTAGGCAGTTCCAGAATCTTGAATTTCTGCGGCAACACGACATCGGGAACCAAACACAAGTCTTTGGCTTCCATGCCAAAAGTAGAATAACCTTCAATCGCTTGGATTCTCTCATCCAACAATCTATACTCGACAAGTCTGTTATGATCGGTAGGTCTGACAAAAGCCTGAGGATTTGGAAGCTATGATGCGGCTGGAGCAGGTATCTGTAGGGAAGCAAATTGACACGGATATACCAACCCAGAATTTAGCATCTGACCAGCATTCTGACTCAACTGAAAACCATATGGATAACCGGCAGGAAGTGCCGCTGCAGCATAATATTCCCCAAGGTAGGGCATTCCAGCATGAACATTCTGAGTCATAGTTTGGACAGGCTGAGACAAAACTAAAACACGAATAGGAGGACCTCTATACACATGCTCATCTTCGTCAGGAATCTCAACATCAGTAGACACAGGAGTCTGGAGAATATATGTCTGAGGGATCTCATGTTCATCATGATTCACTGCAGGTGGTGGAACTGAAGTAAGCTTGCCCCAAGGATAAGCAGCAGAATTACCATTGGGCATGAGTGCAACAAAAGGTTGATACGGGACAAAAGCACTACCGCTGGCAACCTGAGGTGTGAAATTCGGAGGCATTCCCTATGGGAAAGCAGCAGGCATTCTATTCAGACCGGGCTGAGCAAAAGATAAATTGACAGAAGGCTGAACAATAGTCTCAATTGGCACTTCGACAACAACAAGAGAAGAAGCAATGAAAGGAGGTGGAATGACCATAGGAGTGACAATAGTAGCATCAATAACAGTTGCAACAACAGAAGTAGCAACATTGGCGTCCTTCTGAGCACGAAGGAACTCCATAATAACATCCATGTTAGGCTTGAACTGATCCATCCGACCCTAAAACTGAGGCAAAGTCTCCTTGTAGGCGGTGTTCTCTTATTCAATATCAGCCATGGTCTTGGACTTGTTTGAGCGAGTGAAATAGTGACGTCGAGTCATCGTATTGCTACAACGCAGAGATGGACAGTGTAAGCATGTTGATTTTATGGTGAGGATATGCATATGAATATGATTGAATGTGATGTATGCAAAGATAAAGTTTTAAATGCATATGCAAAAATTAATTGTTATGATGAAATGGCATGCAACACAAGAATCACGAAGCCAAGCACAATCTGAACAAATCAAATTTGTACAATCTGCATATTTGCATATAATTATGTGTCGGTGCAAAAATATGATGTGCGTGAGAGAACAAAAGGTATGAAGAGTCTTAGTTTCCTACAAAACCCAAAATCCCTCTCACAGGTGTGATCTAAACACAACAAGGTAGTCCCTAGAAAGGTATCCCAAACCATAGGACCCAAGTGAGAACCCCCCGCTGTAGCAAATTCTCGCAGGACAGAAGTATTCTCAAGAGAATCACGATATGGGATTTGGCTCTCGTGAAAACCCAACGTGCAAAAGGTAGGCGTCACGACTATCCACGTTCAAGCCTATGTTTATGCTCAAGCCCAGTGTTATGACTTATATCTCCAATAATATCTACCCATCTCAACAACAACATAATATAGCAGATATCCAGAATATGCAGCATATGAATTGTAGATGCTTTTGATTGGCTTCATTTTATGGCAAAACGTTAATGTATGAGTAAATGTCATAACTGATGTTAAGACATACATGAAGAGTGTTATGCAGGGAAAGCTAAGTGTAAGTGAAGTTGAATGTCATGACTGAATGTTATGACATTGATCGTATGACATCAGGGCGCGCAAGTTTGTTTTTCTGTTATTAGCTCATGCTATACTTCAGGAAACAATCCAGGAAGCATAGTTATTTTAGGCAACATAACACGCATTGCTAAGGATAACATAGAAGGCTCCTTACCTAATGATAAGTGCGCAGCTTCATGAAGAAAGGTTTATCTTGGGTAAACCTAATTTCTCCATCAAGGCCTAAAACAAGCCTGCTACTATAAAAAGCAGAAGGATCATTCAGAACGGTGCAGACCTGGAAGAGAGCTTGAAGAGAAAGCTTCAAGATAGAGATTGGAGAGTGTGATTTGTAAGTGAAAAACTTTGTTCTTCACGTGAGTCTAGGAATCTTAATTCCTTGTGTGCCAAGAAATTGTATGCTGTAGAATTGATGTGGTTATTATGTATGAACAGGTGTGTTCATTGTGTCACTCAAAGCTATTAAGCAAGAGTGTGTGTCACTTGATCAAAGCTGTGAAGCAAGATCAAGGTGTGTTTGAAGTGTATCTTCATATTTCTTGTGTAAGTGTGTATTGATATCATTGAGGTGATTGAGGGGGAGTGAGTGGGAAACTCTGGTCTAGTGGTCTCTAGGCTGAAGTGTCATTGGGTAGGTCTTAAGTGAGGAGTGCAAACTGGGATTGTTTGACTATGAATTAATTCTACTAATAATGAATTTCCTCCCTGGCTTGGTAGCCCCCAGGTGTAAGTGTGGTTGACACTGAAACTGGGTGAATAATTACTTATGTTATTTATTGCTTTCCATTTATAACCTATTATTAAGTGCAGTAGTCTATGTTATAGTGGATGTCATAACATCTATAATAACATCCATCGTGTGCTTGCCAGAATTTCATGAATATTTAAAGCAATAAAGAAATGCAGTAAATAACATAAAGATAAAGAAAGTAAAGCATAAAGATAAACACCCAAACAAACAAGGAAATGCAAACAAAACTAGGCGAGACCCCAACTTGCAAGCACAAGGACTCCCTAGCAGAGTCGTCAACTGAAGCTAATAGGATTATACCTGAGTGAATCGCACACTCAATGATACAATAGATTCGCCACCGAACTTTATTTAGTCCTAAAGGATATGGAAAATATCGATAAAACCCAAGGGAAGAGAAACGGGAAAAGGGGTCGGTTTTGCAAAAGGAAGGTACTAGCACCTTAAGCATCCGTCGTACCCGACGGGGACCATTTTGCTTACTTCTAGGCTTGGATGGGTTATCTATCTAAAGGATTCTAGCTAAAAAGAAAGGAGGGAGAGGAAAGGAAAAGGAAAAGAACGTGCTTGTGGAGGATTGGGGCCCTCGTGCCTATGTACCCTCATAGTGCAATGAGGAAGTCAGAGCTTCGTAGTTCATTGAACAAAAAAAAAGATCTGGATGGACTAGAGAGTTAGAAGAAGAAGACGGAGGAAGGTGGATCACCAAGATTTCACAATCTTGTACCTACGTACCCTCATAGTGCAATGAGGAAATCAGATCCTACATTGTTTGGGGAACTAACGCTAAGAAAGAAAATAGAGACGGCGTCGAAGCCAAAAGCGAAAGCAGTTGAAAGACTCTACTGGGGAATAAAGAAGAGTTGTGTCAACCAAAAAGCAAGGAGAATCAACTGGGGAGTGCAAAAGCAAGGAAAAGAATCTGCTGGAGAACAAAGCAGAAATCTACCAGGGATTATAGAGAAAGAGATGTCTCCACTGGGGAGAAATCAAAAGAATGGCGACGGAGCCAGGGAAAAGAGACAAGAATCGAGATGAAAGGTAAACTCTACAGAGAACTCGGTACGTTAAATGGTAGGTAGTGATTAACTAAATAAAAACAAGATAAATATTATATGGGGAAAGCCAAAAGGTTGGTGTCGATAGACGGATTATGATAAACTAGAAGAAAGAGAGTATTGAACCAAAGAAAGGTGTTAACTCCGAGGGGATTACTGTACATTCACTGATAAAAAGTGGTTAAACGAGAAAAAAGAGAAAGGAAGTGGTTTTAACTGGTAGGCAGTGATCAACCAAGAAAACAGGTGTAGAACCAACAACGGTTGTGACCAAAAGAATGGTACACTAACTGAACAAACAACACTCGATCGAAGGAAAAAAGTATTCAAACAAAGGTTGCTAACTGTAAGGGATTCAATATCTAACAGTCGGGCTGTGATTGATCGAAAAGAACAAGTCATTAACCAAGACAAGGTGATTAACTCAAAAGGAACTCAGAATGTTAATAGGCGGACTGTGATCAAATGAGGAAAAGGGTGATTAACCCAAAGAAAAATGGTTTTAACGGACGGACCGTGATCAACCAAAGAACGCGTGATTAACCAAAGAAAACTCAATGTTAACAGACATACTATGATTAACTGAGGAAAGGAAAATGGTGTTTAAGTGACAGACAGTGATTAAGCAAATAGGAAGAAAAGAGAACCAAAAGAAGGTTGCAAATTCTGGTGGGGATTAGGTTTTAACAGAAAGATTGTGTTAAATCGAAGAGAAAAGGTCAACTTCGTTGGGGAAGAAGAGAATTAGGTTTTAATCGAAGAACGGCTGATCAACCAAACAAGGGTTTGGACTAATAATCTCAGGGGAAACCGGGGACGGTGAAGACCATGAGAGAAAATAGTGTTGAATCCAAAGGAGGAATTTAAGCCAAGAGACAAAAACGGGATGCAAGCGATTGAGGATCGACTCAGACGGAGAAATGAGGAAACCACAGTAAGGAGATAGAGGTGACTATTCCAAGCACAGGGTTATTTGTCCCCTACCTAAAATATTGAGAATGAGTGTAGGAATTCTCCACACTCATTCCTTCTCTAAAACCAAAGTGTGGTGCAAGAAACGAAACGGACATCACAACAATGCAAAATTTGTACAGTCCTCCAATGTGTTGCAAATCTTCAACTTCGCGGGGAAAAAGAGAGGATAAAGTTCAACAATATCCAAAGGAGGAGAGAAAGGGAAGATCAACTAATTGAAACGAAATTTCATTTAATTAATCAAAGGGCAAATATGTGCTAGCAATTTTCCAAAGGAATGAAAAATCGTTAAAGCAAAAAATAAAAGTGTTAATTATATAAGATTAAGATTGTTCCCAAGGGGAAAAATCCTAATGCAATCATGAATGGGAGTGTAAAACAGTACCAAAGTCATTTAGCATGCATCACAAACCAAGTAATCGTGTGATCAAAGATTAGGCAAAAATGAACATGATCTTACAATGCCAAAAATGCAAACAAATGTGAAATCGATAAAATCAGGCATTGAAAAATGCACAGGCATGCTTCAAATAGACGTTAAAACATCCATAAACATCAAACATATCAATCGATGGAAGTTGAAAGAGGAAAAAATGCCAAACATACATGAAAAATGCACCAAAATGACATTTTGGAGCAGTGTTAATCGATTAACACTTTTCATGTGCAAAAGTGTTAATCGATTAACCCTTTTAAAACAGGAAGGTTTTGCTGAAAACTACATGGTTAATCGATTAACACTTTGCTAGTGCAAAAGTGCTAATCGATTAACACTGGAACAGAGCCTGAAATTTGATTTTTCAAAAGCACTTTTGCCTAATTTTGATTTGTGCAATCCTTCACATGTTAGGGAAAACAATCATGCACAAAAATCAAGTCCAAAAATAGTAAATAATCACTTATGGAATCAATTAGCACATCAAGAATGAAGATCAAATCATGGCATAATCAATTCACAAACGAGAAAAACTTCAAAACTACATCGCAAACGATATGGTAGCGATCAAAACAGTGAAAAGAGTGTGAGTTGACCAACCTACAAGACTGAGATTTGCCTTGGATGTTGTTGTAAAGGGAATGTGATAAAGCTACTCAAAGAAATCCAGAGAAAATAGAATTCACAATCGAACCATTGCGAAACCAAGCAAATTCTGACGAAAACTCCAAAATTGAAATTACCCAGAATAAGCTTGAAGTAATCACTTGAGATGGATCCAAATGCAATATAACTCCAAAAGAGCAATAAGAATTTGCAAGATGGTGATGGCTAAGCTCAATAGAAAGCACTTCCAATGAAGAAGTTACTACTCTTTGTCGCTACTGCAAAAATCGGCGTCGGCTATGACAGAAGAGTCGCCACCGTGCGTTATTTATCCCAAAAGAGGGAAAGGAAACGCTCAGAGAAAACCTAACGCAAAGAGGGAAAGGAATGGTCATCACAACCAAATCCTAGATTCGGGAGTCGGTTACGCAAGGGGAAGGTATTAGCACCCCTCACGTCCGTCGTACTCGACGGGATCCACGCTTGTTTTCTATCAAAGGGTGTGTTTATCTATCTACTCTAAAGGTCTGGGTTAAAAAGAAAAGAAAATGACTCATCAAAGTATCGCACTTTATGCCTACGTATTCTCGTCTGGAACGAGAAATCAGACTCAACGTAGTTCGCCTAACTACGGGTTAAACGGGGAAGGTTGCTCGCTGAGATATCGCATCTCATGCCTACGTACTTTCATACGGCATGAAAGATCAGAGAAAACGTAGTTCGGGCTACGGAAGACACAAGTTTTTCTGACAGTTTTTTATCTCCTTAAGGGTTTTCCTAATTAAAGGTTCAAGAGGTCAAAAACAGAGTTTGAATGTTTGTTTGAGTCTTTTACGAAAGAACTGTTTTTTTAGGATGTTCGCAATCTCCGTCGCACTAGAGACTATGACCCAGGAGTGAACGCTTTGTATGTCACCCAAAGGGTACCACACTAACATCCATATTACTGGAGAGAGACCCTCCACCAATCTTTTCCTAGATAGCTTAAGGCTCGTAACGTACGACTTCAATTAACCTTATTACTGTATTTTTGAATTGTTTTGAGATGAGAAGAGAAAGACACCCTAAAACTATGGTTGAAAGGGAATCTACCTATAGTTATCATGCATGGGTCAAAACCTAATGTCTTTCATAATTCCCTCTTGCACAGAGGAAATTAGAGATCCTAAGGGAAACAGCAAAAGAAAATAAGCAGTAAACAGTAAACAGTAAAATGCATGCTATGCAACAGTACAAGCGAGGCAAGGAAGTCCGGCTCAACCTCAAACCTAAGAAAACAATAGGCAAGAGGAGACAAGCTCCACCTCAAACCTAGAGGTAATCAACACAAGCAAACAGACAATACAACAAGAGAAAAGAAACAGAGAAAGCAGCCCAAGCAACAACAACAGTCTTCAGCAACTTCAATACTCAACAGCAGCTCTAAACAGTAAATCCTCTTGACAGCAAAGTGTCATACCCTAAATTTGTCCTACCTGCTTTTACATTTCATTTTGTACATCTGCCCACCAATTAGTATCCAAAGTATGTGGTTGCTGCTCGAGTGTGTGGTATGGACTGAGTTTTAATGGTTGTGGCTTAATTGGTCAGTCGGGCAAACATATTTGTTTTAAACACAATGCTGGGGAGAGTATTGATCCAAATGATGTATGTTTAAGGATCAATCAGAGATATGTGTTTCAAAATGAATTTCTCGGTTCATTTATAACCAAAGTAGGATTTGCAGAAATCATGTTAGTTGTGGATTAGTGCTGATTAGGCTCAAATTGATTCTAATATTGGCATTAAATTCAAAGATTTTTTTTAGGGACATGATCATTAATTCTAAGGCGTGGATATGTTGGTTTGTGGTTATATAATGTTCAAGTTATGGTCCATAGTTTCTTGAGTGGCAAGACTTTGATTTATCTACTTTAAAATGTGGTTGAATTTGTTTTCGAGTGTGAGCGTGATATGCGTGGGATTTTTTTAATTTGAGAGTTGTTCTCATTTTATGGATTGATCAAGTATGATGTAAATTGCAAAATTTGAATACGAATATGTCCATGCCCAATTCAATTGTCATAAAAAAAGGGAGGCTTAACATATGCTTACGATCCGTAAAGAGTCCTACATTGCAACAAGCCATACTAATCATGTTTGGAATTCACTCAAACCATACAAGGATTGTTGTGCATTTCTTTTCAGTATTATTCAAAGTATACCTCATGTGACAAAAGAGCATTATTGATGCATTTTGCATAAATATGTATGGTGTAACACCCCCTTCTATACCCCAAATAAATGCATATAAAACAATTAAGCACATACAAATTTATCAGAGTAATAGTTTATAGAATAAGGTATAAAGGAAGAATGTCACAACTTTACCAATAAAACACTTGCTCCATAAAATATGTAACATTTTCAATTTAAGCGGAAGATAAAATCATTTGAACGTTTTCAAAATATTAATCCACGTACACATAAGCTATCCAAATTAATATATCATATCAGTTAGATTTACAAAACCACATAAGCTGATACATCGCAATGTATCACAAAAGAATGACTATACTAGTCTAACTACCCGGTGTTACATATCAGAGCAGCAGACTCAAAAGAATGAAGACTAATCTTCACAAAAGGACTCCAGCATCCTAATCTGCAATGCCTCGTAGAGCATTATAAAACAGCTGAAGGGTGAGAAATATAACCATAATAATCAAAGCATAAGATTATATATATATATAGGTAATCAATACAAGTTCCACTCCGTATTTCTCACCACAATTCAATTTCTTAGTTATACATATATTTGCCACACATATAATAACAACACGAATATTTGTAAAGCATTTCCACATCATGCATACTCTCATAATTTCACAATCTCATCATTCACACATAAGCATCACTTCATGCATATTTCATATATCAATGAGACTCAACAACTCAATGCAACTCATGCAATGCGGTACCGACTTTCGTTATCTTTTTTCGGTTTTTACATTAAACCGGGTCCACACTTCTAGACCGATAACCCGTTATCTTTTTTCGGTTTTTACATTAAACCGGGTCCACACTTCTAGACCGATAACCACAAAGGCCCGTCCTCTAAGCCTTCAAACCAACACTTCTAGGTTTGGGACAAGCCACTAGTTCCCACGAAACTAACATACATTGCCTCGTGACTAAATGATGCATGTACAATCAACCACAACAAATGCACTTAAGACCGACATCTTAATCTCATGCATTCGAATAATTCACCCCTTCGAGAATTTCATCATGATTGCACATACAACATATATCAAACATTTATCAATGTATTCATTTCACACAACAATGCACACATATCACATATGTTCTCATGCATTTACACAACAATCGCATATAAATATGCACTCTCAATTCATTAGACAATACACATACATTCATCATTGTATTCACATGTACTTCTAATTATCACAATTAATGCGCATCGCATATCAACTAGGATTCACGCCCGGAGGCTACCTACAGTACACATCATCACAATAGATCATATCTATATCATATCATAGAGGTATTAACCTATGTGAATCAATTAAACAATCACCACATGAGCAACACAGCAAAAGAAAAATGCTGTCACATTCGCCTTCATTCGCCTGGCGAACCCTCGCAGCGAACCTTCGCCTAGCCTTCGCCTGGCGAACTCTCTCAGCGAACACTCGCTAGGCTTCGCCTGGCGAGACTTCCCAGCGAGCCCAAGTCAGTAGCTACTGACTTCATTCGCCACCATTCGCCAGCACCTTCGCTGGGCGAACCTTCGCTATCCAACTTCGCTTGGCGAACTCGCCAGCGAAGTCCACTGGGATTTAACTTATAATTATTCGCCTGCATTCGCTAGGCTTCGCCTGGAGAAGCTTCGCCTTCGCTCGCCTGGCGAGAGCCAGCGAACCTGCGCAGAACAGATTCACACTTTGTTCCTCCTTCACCAATCCATCATCAACCCTCTCTTACACATCCAAATCAGTATAAACAGCATCAATACATGTTACCCAACTATTCTACGGCATTATTACTCAGTTTCAACCGATTAAATCATCAATCTACCGATTATCCAACATTTTGCCCTAAATGGAAAGTGATGGAAACCCTACCAAAATCCCAACCCAACATACATAACATCATGCAATGATCAAATAGAAACATTTCTCACCCTTACCTCGATTAATCGGAGCTTTGATGTTGGTTCTTGATGATTTCCACTTTTCCTCTTCTTCTCTTCTCTTTCTCTCCTTTCTTCTTCTTTCCTCTTTCTTTCCAAATGTTTTCTATCTTTCTTTTCTTTTCTTTCTCTCTGATATATTTCCTTCATTTTCCTTCCTCTCCAATTCCTTCTTAATTTTCTATTAATTCCAATTAATAAAAATTAATTTCCAACATTAATAAAAATCCCACTAAATCAATTAATTATTACAATTAATTATTTAATGAAATTTGGGCTGTTACAACTCTCCCCCACTTTAGGAATTTTCGTCCTCGAAAATGTTACCTGATTCAAACAGTTCTGGATAAGACTCCTTCATCCGACTCTCAAGCTCCCAAGTAACATTTCCACCAGCCGGTCCTCCCCAAGCGACCTTCACTAAAGAAATCTCTTTACCTCGAAGCTGCTTCAATTTTCGATCCTCAATCCGCATAGGTGATGTCTCAACAGTCAGGTTATCTCTCACCTGCACATCATCTATTTAGACTACATGAGACGGATCCGCAATGTATTTCCTCAACTGAGATACATGGAATACGTCGTGAAGATTAACAAGCGACGGTGGTAAAGCCACACGATAGGCCACTTCTCCTATCCTTTGCAAAATCTGATAAGGACCAATGAAACGCGGTGACAACTTGCGCGACTTCAGTGCCTTACCAACACCTGTCATCAGAGTGACTCGAAGAAACACATGATCTCCCTCTTGAAATTCAAGTGCCTTCCTCCTCTTGTCATAATAACTCTTCTGACGATTCTGAGTAATTCTCATCTTCTCTCGAATCATCTTGATCTTATCAGTAGTCTGTTGAACTAACTCGGGTCCAACAACAGAACTCTCTCCGGACTCGAACCAACACAATGGTGTCCTACACCGCCTACCATACAACGCCTCAAAGGGTGCCATACCAATACTCGAATGGAAACTGTTGTTGTAGGTAAACTCAATCAAAGGCAAGTAGCTATCCCAAGCTCCTCCTTTTTCCAATACACAAGCTCTCAAAAGATCTTCAAGCGACTGAATCGTCCTCTCCGTCTGACCATCAGTCTGAGAATGATACGCTGAACTCAAATGCAACTTAGTACCCAAAGCACTCTGCAAGCTCTCCCAAAATCTCAAAGTAAACCTCGGATCTCTATCCGAAATAATACTTAATGGAATACCATGCAGACACACAATCCTCTCAATATACAACTTAGCCATCTTCTCCAAAGGGTAATCCATACGCATAGGGATAAAGTGAGCAGATTTAGTCAACCTATCCACGATAACCCAAATAGCCTCAAAATTACTCGGCGTCCTCGGCAAACCTGATACAAAATCCATGGAGATACTATCCCATTTCCACTCAGGAATAAACAACGGCTTCATCAAACCCGATGGCTTCTGATGCTCAATCTTTGACTTCTGGCAAGTCAAACAAGAATATACAAATTCCGCGATATCTTTCTTCATACTAGGCCACTAAAATACTTTCCTCAAATCCTGATACATCTTAGTAGCACCCGGATGAATACTCAATCCGCTACGATGTCCTTCCTCAAGGATGCTCTTCTTAAGCTCAACCATGTTCGGAACACAAATTCGATCCCGACATCTCATAATACCATTCTCATCAATCCGAAAATCACCACCTTGGCCTTGGTTGATTAAAGTCAACCGATCAACTAAGCTTAAATCCGATTTCTGTCCTTCTCGAATTTCGTCCAAAATACCACTCGTAAGCTTTAACATACCCAACTTAAATCCAAAAGAAGTCTTCTCACATACCAAACTCAAATCCCGAAATTGCTCAATCAATTCCAACTCTTTTACCATCAACGCCGACATATGCAATGATTTCCGACTCAATGCATCCGCTACTACATTCGCTTTACCCGGATGGTAATTCAAGCCAAAATCAAAATCCTTCAAAAGTTAAATCCATCTTCTTTGTCTCGCATTCAATTCCTTTTGATCAAAAAGATATCTCAAACCCTTGTGGTCACTAAACACTTCAAATCTTGCGCCAAATAAATAATGCCTCCAAAGTTTCAACACGAACACCACATCGGCCAACTCTAAGTCATGCGTCGGATAATTCTTCTCATGCACTTTGAGTTGCCTCGAAGCATAAGCTACAACTTGGTTATTCTGCATCAACACACCTCCTAAACCCATCAAAGAAGCATCACAATATACAACGAATGGTTATTCTGGATTTGGCAGAATCAAAACAGGAGCTGTCGTCAACCTTCGCTTAAGTTCTTGAAAACTCGCTTCACACTTGGCGTCCCAAACAAATGCTTGACCTTTCCTAGTCAACTGTGTCAACGGCAACGACAACTTAGCAAATCCTTCAATAAACTTCCGATAATAACCGGCTAAACCAAGAAAACTTCTAATCTCAAAAACTGACTTCGGAGTCTCCCATTGCGACACCGCTTCAACCTTCGACGGATCGACCGCAATACCATGACTCGAAATCACATGACCAAGGAAACTAACTTCCTTCAACCAAAATTCACACTTAGAAAACTTCGCGAACAACTACTTCTCTCTCAGCACAGATAACACAATCTTCAGATGCTCGGCATGCTCTCCTTCGCTCTTCGAATAAACCAAGATGTCGTCGATAAACACCACCACAAACTTATCCAAATAAGGATGGAAAATCCTATTCATGTACTCCATAAATACACCTGGTGCATTAGTCACACCAAATGGAATCACGGAATACTCATAGTGTCCATACCTCGTCCGAAAGGCCGTCTTCTGAATATCCTCAGCTTTCACACGGATCTGATGATACCCAGATCTCAAATTAATCTTGCTGAACACGCTTGCACCAACCAACTGATCCATCAGATCATCAATCCTTGGAAGTGGATACTTATTCTTAATAGTCACCTTGTTCAACTGTCTGTAATCCACACAGAGCCTCATAGAACCCTCTTTCTTCTTAACCAACAACACTGGTGCACCCCACGGTGACACGCTCGGACGAATAAACCTCTTTTCAAGCAAATCCTCAAGTTGACTCTTCAAATCTTTTAACTCCGAGGCCGACATACGATATGGAGCCATCAATATCGGACTAGTTCCAGGAATCAAATCTATCGAAAACTCCACTTCTCGCTCCGGCGGTAAATCCTTTATCTCTTCAGGGAATACTTCCGGAAAATCTCTAACAATGGGCAAAGCATCAATCTCTTCACTTTCACTAGTCCTCAAAGTTGCCATAAGCATAAATACCTTAGCCCCATCTTGTACCGATTCCTTCACTTGTTTCCTCGTCATAAACAAATCCCTTTCAACATCCGAGTCGGGAAAAATAACCGTTTTGTCAAAACAGTTAATATACACACGATTGAATTTTAACCAATCCATTCCAAGAATGACATCAAGTTGATCCAAATGAAGACACACTAAATCGATCCCAAAATCTCTACCGAAAATACTCAACGGGCAATTCAAGCAAACATACGGTGTAGTTACCGAACCCATAGCAGGAGTATCAATAACCATACCGCCACCAATCACAGACAACTCAAGATTTAACCTTCTAACACAATCTAAAGAAATAAAAGAATGCGTAGCTCCGGTATCAATTATAGCGATCAAAGGTGTACCATTAATGAAGCACGTACCTCGGATCAATCGATCGTCGCTAGCAGTCTCAGATCCCGATAGAGCGAACACCTTCCCGCTCCCTTGATTCTTCTTCGGCTTATGGCACTTGGTACTGATGTGCCCTCGCTCACCACAGTTATAGCAAGTAACACCCGCACCGCTTCTACACTCTAGAGCCTTGTGGCCTAGCTTGCCACACTTAAAACACTTCGGTTCAACACTTTTGCACTCCGGAGCACGATGCCCCGCTTCACCACAAGTGTAACACCTAACCTGGGTAGAAACTCCCCCACTTGGCTTCTTGCCAAAACCAACCTTTTGTTTCCCCTTATCAGCAGGAGTTACGTAAGGTTTTCCTCTGAATTGTCCTTTTCCTTTCTTATCACTTAGGCTCTTGTAGTGGTTAGACCTAGCCCTACTGTCTTCGTCATAAATTCTGCTCTTGTTAACCAACTCAGAAAACCGTCTGATTTCCTGATACCCAATAGCTTGTCTAATCTCGGGTCTCAAACCGTTCACAAACTTGAGGAACTTATACCTCTCAGCATTACCAGTATTATAGTGAGGACAAAATTTGATCAACTCCTCAAATTTTGCCGCATACTCAGCAACCGTCGAATTACCTTGCTTCAACTCAAGAAATTCGATCTCTTTCTTCCCCCGCACATCCTCTGGAAAATACTTCTCCAGGAAAGTTTCTCTAAACAAATCCCACGTAATCACAATATCATCTTCCTCAAATCTTTGGCGAGTATTACCCCACCAATCTTCAGCTTCTCCTTCGAGCATATGAGTCCCAAACTGCACCTTATGTGCATCCGAGCAATCCATAACTCGAAAAATCTTTTCCACAGCTTTCAACCAAATTTGTGCCTTGTCTGGTTCATGAGTTCCTTTGAAGACCGAAGGGTTATTCTTTTGGAATTTCCCCAAAGCACGGAATCCATCATCAGCATGATTCCTCACATTCACATTGGCCGGAGGATTCTGCCCAATTGCCCCCGCCAATCTCGTCAATGCCTCCGCAATCGCTTCGTCGTTCCTTCCTGCAACCATCTTACTCATTCCAGCAACAGAACCACGTAAGAACAACCAATATTGATAATGCAACACACACATATCAATAACACACACGAAGAAAACACTCTAATAACTTGGCCGGACGGACCGACCTGCTCTGATACCACTATTGTAACACCCCCTTCTATACCCCAAATAAATGCATATAAAACAATTAAGCACATACAAATTTATCAGAGTAATAGTTTATAGAATAAGGTATAAAGGAAGAATGTCACAACTTTACCAATAAAACACTTGCTCCATAAAATATGTAACATTTTCAATTTAAGCGGAAGATAAAATCATTTGAACGTTTTCAAAATATTAATCCACGTACACATAAGCTATCCAAATTAATATATCATATCAGTTAGATTTACAAAACCACATAAGCTGATACATCGCAATGTATCACAAAAGAATGACTATACTAGTCTAACTACCCGGTGTTACATATCAGAGCAGCAGACTCAAAAGAATGAAGACTAATCTTCACAAAAGGACTCCAGCATCCTAATCTGCAATGCCTCGTAGAGCATTATAAAACAGCAGAAGGGTGAGAAATATAACCATAATAATCAAAGCATAAGATTATATATATAGGTAATCAATACAAGTTCCACTCCGTATTTCTCACCACAATTCAATTTCTTAGTTATACATATATTTGCCACACATATAATAACAACACGAATATTTGTAAAGCATTTCCACATCATGCATACTCTCACAATTTCACAATCTCATCATTCACACATAAGCATCACTTCATGCATATGTCATATATCAATGAGACTCAACAACTCAATGCAACTCATGCAATGCGGTACCGACTTTCGTTATCTTTTTTCGGTTTTTACATTAAACCGGGTCCACACTTCTAGACCGATAACCCGTTATCTTTTTTCGGTTTTTACATTAAACCGGGTCCACACTTCTAGACCGATAACCACAAAGGCCCGTCCTCTAAGCCTTCAAACCCACACTTCTAGGTTTGGGACAAGCCACTAGTTCCCACGAAACTAACAGACATTGCCTCTTGACTAAATGATGCATGTACAATCAACCACAACAAATGCACTTAAGACCGACATCTTAATCTCATGCATTCGAATAATTCACCCCTTAGAGAATTTCATCATGATTGCACATACAACATATATCAAACATTTATCAATGTATTCATTTCACACAACAATGCACACATATCACATATGTTCTCATGCATTTACACAACAATCGCATATAAATATGCACTCTCAATTCATTAGACAATATACATACATTCATCATTGTATTCACATGTACTTCTAATTATCACAATTAATACGCATCGCATATCAACTAGGATTCACGCCCGGAGGCTACCCACAGTACACATCATCACAATAGATCATATCTATATTATATCATAGAGGTATTAACCTATGTGAATCAATCAAACAATCACCACATGAGCAACACAGCAAAAGAAAAATGTTGTCACATTCGCCTTCATTCGCCTGGCGAACCCTCACAGCGAACCTTCGCCTGGCCTTCGCCTGGCGAACTCTCTCAGCGAACACTCGCTAGGCTTCGCCTGGCGAGACTTCCCAGCGAGCCCAAGTCAGTAGCTACTGACTTCATTCGCCACCATTCGCCAGCACCTTCGCTGGGCGAACCTTCGCTATCCAACTTCGCTTGGCGAACTCGCCAGCGAAGTCCACTGGGATTTAACTTATAATTATTCGCCTGCATTCGCTAGGCTTCGCCTGGCGAAACTTCGCCTTCGCTCGCCTGGCGAGAGCCAGCGAACCTGCGCAGAACAGATTCACACTCTCTTCCTCCTTCACCAATCCATCATCAACCCTCTCTTACACATCCAAATCAGTATAAACAGCATCAATACATGTTACCCAACTATTCTACGACATTATTACTCAGTTTCAACCGATTAAATCATCAATCTATCGATTATCCAACATTTTGCCCTAAATGGAAAGTGATGGAAACCCTACCAAAATCCCAACCCAACATACATAACATCATGCAATGATCAAATAGAAACATTTCTCACCCTTACCTCGATTAATCGGAGCTTTGATGTTGGTTCTTGATGATTTCCACTTTTCCTCTTCTTCTCTTCTCTTTCTCTCCTTTCTTCTTCTTTCCTCTTTCTTTCCAAATGTTTTCTATCTTTCTTTTCTTTTCTTTCTCTCTTATATATTTCCTTCATTTTCCCTCCTCTCCAATTCCTTCTTAATTTTCTATTAATTCCAATTAATAAAAATTAATTTCCAACATTAATAAAAATCCCACTAAATCAATTAATTATTACAATTAATTATTTAATGAAATTTGGGTTGTTACATATGGCAAGTGAGACAAGAATTTCAAAAAGGGTTGTCTTATTGCACCTATTACAAGACATACATATACATGTTCTGTTATGAAGTCACAAGGCCTAAAACGATGTTGGGTACATGAAACAGTGATGATGTTCATGAATAATATTCAAGATATCAGCATCCCAAACTTCAGAATTTAAATAGTACACAACAGTTTTACAAAGTGATTACATAATACTGTCACAAGTCCTGTCATAGTAAGATTGGCTTCCGAGTTTGACTCGAAGAGAGTCCGTTGACGGCATCCGCATCGGCTTATATAAGAAGCTGCTACAAGCCTTCAACAATAGCCTATCCGCAACACAACGCGCCGAAACTGTGTGCAGTCACATGTCATTCCAATTTCCCCAATGCCACTACTTGTAAAACGGATAAAATGCGATACGCAACATAGACAGCAGCAAACCGGTGCACCAAGCTGAGAAGAGTGAAGAAAGATAAAGACACACCGCCGCCGAAATTTTCCACCCCCCACCAACTTCCATCTACAAATTACCTAAAACCAATTCAAAAAAAACCACAAATCATACTACATCGCAATGACAGGAAAACAAAGTCTGTGTTGTTGCAACCAAGATAGAAGAATACCTGTTCCAAAATGCTTTCTCCATGATGCACTTCCTAGCCTGCACGATAGCCTCTACATCCCAAAGTGCTTCATAAGGCCATTTGCACCAAAACAATCCAAAGTCTGCATAATTTCATATAGACCAAGGTGTATCACTTGTCACAATATCCATCCATGTGAGGTGAAGATTCTTGTGCATAAGTCACCAAATCCTGCAGCACAAAGTTAAGGGAAATTAAACTACAAAAGCCCAACTTGTTCTTATTTTATTGATAAATGCCACAATATAATATTAAAGAAATATTAGGCACATGGAAAAGCTTTTTTTTTTTGGTTAAATATCATTTGCCAAACAAAAGATGGTACAAGAGTTGATACACCCACTTGCAGACTCGCTGTAGTACCACCTGCAATACTACAGACGGCTCACAGCTCACAATTCAGAAGTGCTACCATCCAATTACCCTGCTAAACCACATCCACACCAGACAAGTTCTGCCACAACCAAACAAAACCTGCTACATACAATGGCCTGCAAAACCTGTCAACAACAATACAAGCCATGCAGAAATTTCATAAAAAAGGGCCACAACAAGTCCTACATATCATAAAGTGATAACAGGAGCAAAAAGGGGACCATAAATCTACCTTTGATCTTCATTTCGAAGGGGGGAAGACAACTTTTTAAAACTTCAAGTCTCTCAACCCTAGCGGCCAGCTTCTTGAGAAAGTCTCTTCACCTCCAACGATAGCTTGCTGCTGAACCTTCACTCAGCTTGAAAACCTTTAAAAAAAACCAATACTCTCTTCGAAGTCCTTTCTTCACAAAACTCCTCACCTTTCAATCTTCAAAACCATTAACCTTCTAACAACTTTCTTCTTAAAAAACCCTTCAACCATCCTCTACTCTTCGACCTATGAACTGCAAAACCATTCCAAAACCTTCTGCTAAGATTAAGAAATGAAGGCCATCTTCTTCTCTTGAACCTGTGAACAATCACTTTCAACATAACCAAAAACCTGTAAAGACTTCCTTCAAGTATTTAATCTTTCAGCCAACACTTTTTTCACCCCAGAAACCGCATCTTCACTCACCTCCTTCTTCTCAAACCTCAAACGAACACACTTTGTTCACCATTCTATGAACCCAGAACGACGAAAACTCACTTCAAACTGTGATACTCTCACTGCAAACCCTTTCCCCCATATCCTTCAACCCTTAATAATCCTTCACAAACTTGCAGAAAAACTCCAACAACCAAACCCCACCAAACCCAATCGAAAACCGTTTTTTACTTTCATCAACTTCAACAACCCTTCATCCTTTGAACCTTCAATCTAACCGTTATTTCTTCTTCCATTCAACTCATTGCATGGCCCCAAATCAAACACACCAACATCACCTCCCGCGTGTCCTTCGAAATCCACCATCTCCAAACTCTCTTCGACCCCAAATCAAGTCCTCAACACTAAACCCCTAAATCTTTCTCAACTTCAACCCCAAACTTCTATAAACCTTAAACCTCCTCCAAATCTAGCTTAAAATCGGAACCCTCTTTCAAACCTGTTTTCGGAGCCATAGTTCAAATCACCAAGAAAAAGCAGAAAATCCACAACGAAACCAGAAATCAGAGAAGAAGATTTGCGTCGACACGGTGAGGAAATTAAAACAGAGAAAAATGCCTCAAAACGAATTCAATGAACTTGGATTTTGAACGGGATTGATTGAGCCAAAGTGTGAGACGGATCGAGAGGTCGAGACAAATATTGACGTTTCTAAACCCTGTTTTGTCGCTCGAAGCATGAAGAATATGAATAACGGTTCTGAAACGGAGAAGGTTGGACCAAACGTTGTGATGCGTGTTTGCTCTCATTTCAGTTCGTTGTCGATGTCCTGTTTTTCGTCTCTTTTGTTCAAAAGAGTGGAAGATATTGGGGGGCTGGGATTGTTTTTTTTTTTGAAAAGGAATTGGGTTTATCGTTGGGTTTATGGGCCCATTTTGCATACTATCAGCACCTCCATTTCCTCATTTTCACCCTTTGTATGTTGGTAAATGACATGGGCTTTAGGCCCATCTGATACCACATATCTCATCATTTCACAATCTTCAATCCTTTTTTCAGCCCCCACCCTTCTCTCTTGAACTTCTTTTAAAAGTTTTAAAATAAAGTTTTTATAATTGATTTTCTTAAAAGAATTTTGATAACTTCTATTAAGATTTCATTTATGTACATATTTCTTTTGTCAATATTTTCAACTAATATTATAAGAGTTCTTTAGTAAATAAATTTGGGGTTTATTTTTGGTTGTATTTTCTTTTATTTTTATTCATTTCCATCGTGTTTTTGGTCGATGACGAGACTTCCACCGTTTAACCGTCACATTGGTGGCGTGAAACAAAGGATCCGAGACCACCTTTATTCTTTCGATTTTATTTCGGTAAACTAACATTAAATTTAATTTCTGTCAAACATTATTGTCATATTATTTATTCATATTATTTATTATCATATCTCATTATTCATATCTCACTCACCCATATTTGAAAATACTTAATAAATTATCGAAACTCCTAAAAGCCAAATTGGTGGATTGTTGTATCATTGGTTATTTGCAGGTATCTTGACTTTAAGTCGTGCCCGACTTTGCTCAAGGCGTAGTTTAGGACACAAATGCACACACACGGCTTTCTCTTGGGCTACCTGACAATGAGACCCCTTTATTTCGTGCAATCCCGTGTAAATTACATGTATCCCTTCCCCATTCCGATGTATGTTTCGCATTTATTTGATTATTAGTTTATCTCCTAGGAGCACCCGTAGGGACTAGAGTGGATCAAGCTACTTTCAAACTAATTCTCGATTCATCATCGAGCCACTTTCAAACAACCCGCAAGTCGAGTGCTCATACGCACTAGCCATCAACCTATTACAACTCGACCCTTGATGCGTAAGTCAGGTCGGTCTCTTTTTTCAAACAATATTCATTTTCAACACGCTTTGCACGCGATAACGAGTCAAACCCTTGATCCAACGTCAAGCGGATTATCGAAACAAACCATCAATCAATTAACAACTATTTAATTCTTTTCAAGGTGTAAAGAGTGGGTTCAAGTCTTTGATCTTGCTTTCAGTTGTTTACATGCGAGTTGTCTTATTCGGGTGTGAACAATTGACGCCTCTAAATAACATTAACAACTCGACATCGTTCAACTATTTCCAACTCAAACAACTTTCCTTTCACGATGAAAAAGAGAGTGTACCAAGTCTTTGGTCCGCTCTCCCGATTATTTGGAGTTTGAGAAGTCTTTGGTTCATCATTTCAACCTCATCCTTTCAAACACAACTCCTCTTACCATGAAAAAGAGAGCGTTCCAAGTCTTTGGTTCGTCCTCCCGATTATTTTGGTCCGAGAAATCTTTCTTAGGCTAAAGTAATCGTCATCAGTTCAAACACCATTCAAACACAACTTTATCTTCAAGATGAAAAAGAGAGAGTTCCAAGTCTTTGGTTCACTCTCCCGATTACTTGGGTCCGAGAAGTCTTTCTTAAACTTAGAGTAATCATCATCCATACCCACTTAAAACTCATTCAATCCCGTTCCTTTCGTGGTCGTATCCACGAACTACGACTGCTCTGATTCTTCATTCATTCTTGAATGAAAGATACGTAGGCACAAGATTGCAATGATCTTGGAGAGCGCAATCCCCTCCATCTTCCATTTCCCCCATCCTTTCCCGTAGTCGAACTACAAAGCTCTGATTTCTCATTCTCGTCCGAATGAGCATACGTAGGCACAAGGGCCCCAATCCTTGGCGAGCACCCTATCCTTAAACCATCCCCTTTCCCCTAGTGTCTTTATCCCTTTATAATATCCTTTAGCATTTAGTAGTGAGAAGAGAAGAATTAAGTTTAGCTAACATCCATTAACTCGAATTAAGAGGTTCCCGTCGAGTACGACGGACGTGAGGGGTGCTAATACCTTCCCCTCGCGTAACCGACTCCCGAACCCAGGAATATGGTTGCGACAACCGTGTTCCTTCCGTGTTTATGAGGTTTTCTCGATATTTTCCTCTCCCGTTCATTCGGGAAAAATAAAGTTCGGTGGCGACTCTGTCGAACCGCATTTCTGCGCCTTTTGCGCCAGGCTCGTTTTCTCCGAAATATCTCCGTGATTTTTCGAGGTGCGACAGGTGGCGACTCTGCTGGGGACAATTGCTCCATGCAAAAGAGAGTCGAGCCTATCTTAGTTTGAGTTCGTTAGCTTTTCGTTTTTATTTTCTTCTCGCTTATTTATTGGTATCCTTATCTTGGTTACTTATGCTTGAGGCATTGTGGGGGTTGCTATACTTATGGTTACTTTGTGAGATGGCTCTATACCCGAGTCCGAGTATAACCCTAGGAATAGGATGGTGATTGTGTAGTGGAGACTTGCGTGGAGTCTTTCACGTTAAGTTGAAGCAAAAACCCCGCTTGGAGTAGATTCCTTGGAGATATTGTTGTTGTGGTGAGTCTTTTCCATGGCAATAATGTTTTCGAGTTTGAATCGTTTATCCCAAGGACCATAAACCGTTTTATCCATGGTGGTTGGTAGTGTTAATTCTTTGTGAATTAATACGAACGCCCCAATCGGATGAGATCCCTTGAACGTATTACTTCCTTACAGTAATATTTTCAACCTCGATCTATGACTCTGAGAACCTTTTCTAGAATCCGTGTGTCGATGGTTGTGTAGTTGATGCCTCCGAGAAGTCTTTCTCGTGTGGAAGATACGAGAACCTCACCTAGAGGAGATTCTATTGAGGATATTATCATCATGATGAGGCTTTGTCATGGCAGTAATATCTTTGAAAGATATCCATAACTCTAGGAACCTACCCGTTTTAGAATCCTACCCGTGGGGGTTTCTTTGAGCAGTGACTGCGATCCTTGAACCGTTCACCCGGCTAATTCTCAGAATTGTTTGAATTTGTGATCCTGTGATCCTGGATCTTATATCTTGCATTGCATATCATTTGCATTGCATCTCATTTGTTGTGCATCTTGCGTTCTCCTTCCTTCATCAGTTTCTCATGTTTCTCTTTCCTTCATATCCAGTAAATCAAGCTGAGTCCTCGACACCAGTACGCAACTAGAGCCAATACAAGACGAATGATGGAGCAGATTCAGCAGGAGCAAGCTACCTTCAGGGAAGAGTTGGATTCTATGAAAGGAAAGATTGACCAGATCCTCGAGGCCATCCTCGCGGCCAGAAGAGAGGAAGAACAACGTGAAGCCGCTGCTGTAGTCAACAACAATGGTCAAGGACAAGGGTCTACTGCCATCCCTTTGGTTCCAATTCCAAATCCTCATGGGATGCCGTTGAACTTCAATAACGCAGCCGAAGGGAACACTTCTCATCCAACCCCAGCGACCGGAGTTACCATTGGAGCTATCCCGCAGGCCCAGCCTACTGCTGTGCAAATCCCTGCTCCCCATACCGAAGATACTCTGATGGATCATTATGACGACGTTCAGAACTATCGTGTTGCTATCCCCATTTCCAGTCCTGTTGCTGTTCAGGATTCAGAAGCCATGAAGATGTGCCGAGATCTAGCCGAGAAACTCCGAGCCATGGAGGGGCACAGTTCAAATTCTTTCAGTGCTTTGGAATTATGCTTGGTGCCTGATGTTGTCATTCCTCCCAAGTTCAAAGTGCCAGAATTTTCGAAGTACAAAGGTCTCAGTTGTCCAAACATTCATCTGAAGATGTACTGTCGCAAGATGGCTGCCTATGCCAGAGACGAAAAGCTCATGACTCATTGCTTCCAAGACAGTTTGTCTGGGGTATCACTCGAATGGTATATGCAGCTGGAACGCAACAGTGTGCGCACTTGGGCCGAGCTAGCTGATGCATTTGTCAAGCAGTACAAGTACAACACCGACCTTGCTCCTAACCGTACTCAGCTTCAGAGTATGACTCAGAAGGACAGCGAATCTTTCAAGGAGTACGCGCAACGATGGAGAGAGCTAGCTGCAAGGGTGCATCCACCTCTGGTTGACCGTGAACTAATCGACATCTTTATGGGTACATTGCAAGGCCAGTACTACGAAAAGCTGATCGGTAGTGTCTCTGCTGGATTCTCTGACTTGGTGATCATCGGTGAGAGAATTGAAGAAGGGCTAAAGAGTGGAAAGATCCCAGGAGGTTCCAACAACCAGGCCAATGCCAAGAAGCCTTTCAATGGATACAAGAAGAAGGAGGGCGAAGCAAATGCCATATTTTTGCAGAAAGGGCAAGCTTCTCAACAAACTCCCGCTCCTATGCCTTATCAAGTTCCCTATTATCAGTATCCGTATGTTGCTTCCACGCAATATGCTCCAATGCCTTATCAGCCAGCTGTTCAAGCAGTGCAAGCTCAGATGCCACAACAACAGGCTCCTCAGCAACAAGCCTACAACCAGCAAGGATACCAATATCCTCCTCAGCAACAGCAGATGCAAGCTACTCAGCCACGACAAGGTACTTGCCCACAGCATCCACAGAGAACGTGGATACCAGATAGAGTCTTTGATCGTCTACCAATGACATATGCCAAAATCTTTGCTCAGTTGATGGAGAAGAAAGCTGTTGTTCCGAGAGATTTGGCTCCTCCAACTGTTATTCCTGCCGATTATGATGCAAATGCTCATTGTGAGTTTCATAAGGGCGCTCCAAGTCACACCATTGAGGACTGCAGGGCTTTCAAGCACATAATTCAAGACATGATCGATAGGGATGCTATCAACTTCAATGGGAAGCCTCCGAATATCATCAACAATCCGATGCCACCAGTCAACTAGTGCCAACATCAGATCGATTCCAGTCAAGTTCATTCCTCAAAGAAGGCCGTCATGCTGCCATTTCATATTTCGCATTTCTTATGTTTTGTCTTTGTTTGTTTAAGTATTGTATGCTCTGAACAATTGCCATTCGTATTTGGTTTTTCATTAATGTATCGTTTATGCATGTTTTGAATTAGTTATGTCGTATTCACTCATTTTTCACTTATCACCGACACATTTATTCACTCCACTCTATTCACTGTTGTTTAGCTTGATTTGAGGGAGGATGATGAAAACGAGATACCCATAATTGCAAACTGTATGCTTTCAGACCGAATCTCGTCAATGATGTACATACATTGCTTCAATCCCCTAAACACTGGAGATATAAGGAGTTAACCCCTAGTAAACCACTTCGAGCCTAGGAGTAGTAGTTTCCTTCGGATATTCAAACCTTTTACACTCAACCTGGGGCAGGGTAGTGTTCAGTTAATTCAACCCCACACTCGAATCAACAAGCAAATCCAGAAGACGTTTGTTCTCCAACGACCCATAACATGGCGGTCACAACCTTCCAACAAAATCCAAAAAAATCAAAAGCCTGCTAAGTCAGACACCTTGGAGGGGACTTAGGCAAAAATCAAGGCAATTCTGATGGATTTGACAAGCAAAGTCAATCCATGCAAAAGTTAGGGATCAAAACAAAAGCAAAAGAGGACCCTGAAATCCTCAACAAAAACAAAAAAGATTCAGTTGCCACCCAGATCAAAGGGGCACTGGCATCCATCAAAATAAGGTGACTGCCACATCGAGCAAACCTTAAACTATCAAGTTTATACCGTCAAGACAAGTGCAGAATTAACTGAGCGTAGGACTGGAGATCATTAAGAAGAATGGGTGGGTACAAATTATACTTTGAGCCTAGCATCCTTTGTTTCATAACCGTGAACCAGACCATGTTACAACCCTCGAAAGACCTAATTGAGGCGAGGTTTCTTCTGAAAGCATACTATTGCGAGGTTGTGTAACCTGACTCCTTACATGATTTCTAATCATCAGCATTGGTGTCATTATCCTTGCAATATCTTTTACACCAATCAAAGTTAGCACAACGTTTGGGCTAGTTGTCCATTCGTCTCACTACCACAACACTTTCAAATAAACGATACTTTCTCAAACTTGCATCGAACTTTGCATTAATTATTACTATTTATGAATGTACAATTTTAATTGCAAATCAGTGCTAGGTATTCAAAGACATCTCAACGAGGGGGCAATTAAGGAGGAACTTGACTTTCAGTGGCTGACACGAAGCAAGACTACCTCAGAACCCACAGGCTGGGGCAAATCACTCAACAGCTCGAGCAGGGGCAAGTCATCTGAGTTCAACTTCCACATGTCAGAACTGGTTAATCTGGGGCAGACCATTGTCGTGTTTAAACTGGGGCAAGACCGGGCCGTCCTGACCATAAGCAGAGTTGTAACCCTCTCTGAAGCGAATATCTCAAACTTGGGGCATCAAGGACATCTTCTGCTCCAATCATGACGTCTTCAATAAACTACGTGTCGAGGAAGTCAATCCCTCCCACCATCCAAAGTCCAATTCGCATTGGCAACTACCAAAAGATCCACCACGCTGGCATTTCCACCTGCATTTCCAATCACCTGTCTGCAATCATGCGCATCATACGCATTGCATTCGCTATCATAAGCATCTTGCATCATATGCATACCCAACCATATCACACTTCCCCGGTTCTTGCATTTCCGCGCATCAGCATTTGCATTTGCACTTCCACTCGTATAGAATATCATTTATCATCCAGCATTCATATATGCAAGTCAAGGTCCAGGATCAATCTTGAAGGTTTCCAAGACCATCATCATCCCAATCAGGGGCATCTTCCACAACATCTTCAAAGCAATCATCAGCCCAGTCAGGGGCATTTTCTTCAAAGACCATGGACGTCTCTCATGACGTATTTCAACCTTGTGGTTGGTCAAATCTTCGAATCAACATTTAGCCCAGTCAGGGGCATACCATTCAAGACCGTGGACGTTCCCCACGAAGTTATTCAATCTTTCGCTGGGCAAATCCAAGAAGTTGAGTGTAAGATTCAGCCCGAGCAGGGGCATCTTCAGCAAAGTCGTGAGCAGCCTTTTGTTGAGCAAGACAAGACATCAAGACAAACTCAGCCCAGTCAGGGGCATCCTCTTCAGAATTCATGGGCGTAACCATGAAATCATTTCAACAAAATTATGATCTCCAAGCAAGACGGTGGGCGTACCCCGTTGATTCATTTCAATCCAATCTTCCTCTTGGGCGTTCCCTAATGAGTTGTATTCAGCAAGCGTGACCGTTGTCAATTGCCTTACTATCATCCTTTTGATGATAGTCGAACCTCGTCAGTTCAACCTAGCCTGCATCCTTTTGGTGTTGGTAGCCTTCAATTTGTGTTTGTCCTATCATCCTTTTGGTGGTAGTGGCCGGTGTGTGTTTCGCTCCGTCATCCTTTTGGTGGGGGGTCTATCATAGTCATTAATGATAGATTGCGCAATGTTGTTCGTGTTTGTGTTTCGCTCCGTCATCCTTTTGGTGGGGGGTCTATCATGGTCATTAATGATAGATTGTGCGATATTGTTTGGCGTGTGTTTCGCTCCGTCATCCTTTTGGTGGGGGTCTATCATAGTCATTAATGATAGATTGCGCGATGTTGTTCGTGTTTAGTGTGAGTTCGCTCCGTCATCCTTTTGGTGGGGGGTCTATCATGGTCATTAATGATAGATTGTGGGATGTGTTTTGTGTTTCGCTCCGTCATCCTTTTGGTAGGGGGTCTATCATGGTCATTAATGATAGATTGTGTGATGTGTTTATTTGTGTTTCGCTCCGTCATCCTTTTGGTGGGGGGGTCTATCATGGTCATTAATGATAGATTGTGCGATAGTTTGTTTGTGTTTCGCTCCGTCATCCTGTTGGTGGGGGGTCTATCATGGTCATTAATGATAGATTGTGCGATATTGTTTGGCGTGTGTTTCGCTCCGTCATCCTTTTGGTGGGGGGTCTATCATAGTCATTAATGATAGATTGCGCGATGTTGTTTGTGTTTCGCTCCGTCATCCTTTTGGTAGGGGGTCTATCATAGTCATTAATGATAGATTGTGCGATGGTAGCCGTGTGTGTTTCTTCCCATCATCTTTCTGGTGATGTTGACCTTCTCCCAAGCGTTCTTTTTCTTTTCGGACAAATTCAGGGTCTTCTTTATATCTAATTGTCTTATCCCTTGAAAGAACGAATGTTGCAGCAATTCATCTTACTTGGTTTAAGTCAATTAGATAGGGGCATCTGTCATACCCTAAATTTGTCCTACCTGCTTTTACATTTCATTTTGTACATCTGCCCACCAATTAGTATCTAAAGTATGTGGTTGCTGCTCGAGTGTGTGGTATGGACTGAGTTTCAATGGTTGTGGCTTAATTGGTCAGTCGGGCAAACATATTTGTTTTAAACACAATGCTGGGGAGAGTATTGATCCAAATGATGTATGTTTAAGGATCAATCAGAGATATGTGTTTCAAAATGAATTTCTCGGTTCATTTATAACCAAAGTAGGATTTGTAGAAATCATGTTAGTTGTGGATTAATGCTGATTAGGCTCAAATTGGTTATAATATTGGCATTAAATTCAAATATTTTTTTAGGGACATGATCATTAATTCTAAGGCGTGGATATGTTGGTTTGTGGTTATATAATGTTCAAGTTATGGTCCATAGTTTCTTGAGTGGCAAGACTTTGATTTATCTACTTTAAAATGTGGTTGAATTTGTTTTCGAGTGTGAGCGTGATATGCGTGGGATTTTTTTAATTTGAGAGTTTTTCTCATTTTATGGATTGATCAAGTATGATGTAAATTGCAAAAGTTGAGTACGAATATGTCCATGCCCAATTCAAGTGTCATAAAAAAAAGGGAGGCTTAACATATGCTTACGATCCGTAAAGAGTCCTACATTGCAACAAGCCATACTAATCATGTTTGGAATTCACTCAAACCATACAAGGATTGTTGTACATTTATTTTCAGTATTATTCAAAGTATACCTCATGTGACAAAAGAGCATTATTGATGCATTTTGCATAAATATGTATGGCAAGTGAGACAAGAATTTCAAAAAGGGTTGTCTTATTGCACCTATTACAAGACATACATATACATGTTCTGTTATGAAGTCACAAGGCCTAAAACGATGTTGGGTACATGAAACAGTGATGATGTTCATGAATAATATTCAAGATATCAGCATCCCAAACTTCAGAATTTAAATAGTACACAACAGTTTTAAAAAGTGATTACATAATACTGTCACAAGTCCTGTCATAGTAAGGTTGGCTTCCGAGTTTAACTCGAAGAGAGTTCGTTGATGGCATCCGCATCGGCTTATATAAGAAGCTGCTACAAGCCTTCAACAATAGCCTATCCGCAACACAACGCACCGAAACTGTATGCAGTCACATGTCATTCCAATTTCCCCAATGCCACCACTTGCAAAACGGATAAAATGCGATACGCAACATAGACAGCAGCAAACCGGTGCACCAAGCTGAGAAGAGTGAAGAAATATAACGACACGCCGCCGCCAAAATTTTCCACCCCCGACCAACTTCCATCTACAAATTACCTACAACCAATTCAAAAAAAACCACAAATCATAATACATCGCAATGACAGGAAAACAAAGTCTGTGCTGTTGCAACCAAGATAGAAGAATACCTGTTCCAAAATGCTTTCTCCATGATGCACTTCCTAGCCTGCACGATAGCCTCTACATCCCAAAGTGCCTTATAAGGCCATTTGCAACAAAACAATCCAAAGTCTGCATAATTTCATATACACCAAGGTGTATCACTTGTCACAATATCCATCCATGTGAGGTGAAGATTCTTGTGCATAAGTCACCAAATCCTGCAGCACAAAGTTAAGGGAAATTAAACTACAAAAGCCCAACTTGTTCTTATTTTATTGATAAATGCCACAATATAATATTAAAGAAATATCAGGCACATGGAAAAGTTTTTTTTGTGGTTAAATATCATTTGCCAAACAAAAGATGGTACAAGAGTTGATACACCCACTTGGAGACACACTGTAGTACCACCTGGAATACTACAGACGGATCACAGCTCACAATTCAGAAGTGCTACCATCCAATTACCCTGCTAAACCACATCCACACCAGACAAGTTCTGCCACAACCAAACAAAACCTGCTACATACAATGGCCTGCAAAACCTATCAACAACAATACAAGCCATGCAGAAATTTCATAAAAAAGGGCCACAACAAGTCCTACATATCATAAAGTGATAACATGAGCAAAAAGGGGACCATAAAGCTACCTTTGATCTTCATTTCGAAGGGGGGAAGACAACTTTTTAAAACTTCAAGTCTCTCAACCCTAGCGGCCAGCTTCTTGAGAAAGTCTCTTCACCTCCAACGATAGTTTGCTGCTGAACCTTCACTCAGCTTGAAAACCTTAAAAAAAAAACAATACTCTCTTCGAAGTCCTTTCTTCACAAAACTCCTCACCTTTCAATCTTCAAAACCAATAACCTTCTAACAACTTTATTCTTAAAAAACCCTTCAACCCTCCTCTACTCTTCGACCCATGAACTGCAAAACCATTCCAAAACCTTCTGCTAAGATCAAGAAATGAAGGCCATCTTCTTCTCTTGAACCTGTGAACAATCACTTTCAACATAACCAAAAACCTGTAAAGACTTCCTTCAAGTATTTAATCTTTCAGCCAACACTTTTTTCACCCCAGAAACCGCATCTTCCCTCACCTCCTTCTTCTCAAACCTCAAACGAACACACTTTGTTCACCATTCTATGAACCCAGAACGACAAAAACTCACTTCAAACTGTGATACTCTCACCGCAAACCCTTTCCCCCATATCCTTCAACCCTTAATAATCCTTCACAAACCTGCAGAAAAACTCCAACAACCAAACCCAATCGAAAACCGTTTTTTACTTTCATCAACTTCAACAACCCTTCATCCTTTGAACCTTCAATCTAACCGTTATTTCTTCTTCCATTCAACTCATTGCATGGCCCCAAATCAAAAACACCAACATCACCTCCCGCGTGTCCTTCGAAATCCACCATCTCCAAACTCTCTTCGACCCCAAATCAAGTCCTCAACACTAAACCCCTAAAGCTTTCTCAACTTCAACCCCAAACTTCTATAAACCTTAAACCTCCTCCATATCTAGCTTAAAATCAGAACCCTCTTTCAAACCTGTTTTCGAAGCCATAGTTCAAATCACCAAGAAAAAGCAGAAAATCCACAACGAAACCAGAAATCAGAGAAGAAGATTTGCGTCGACACGGTGAGGAAATGAAAACAGAGAAAAATGCCTCAAAACGAATTCAATGAACCTGGATTTTGAACGGGATTGATTGAGCCAAAGTGTGAGACGGATCGAGAGGTCGAGACAAATATTGACGGTTCTAAACCCTGTTTTGTCGCTCGAAACATGAAGAATATGAATAGCGGTTCTGAAACGGAGAAGGTTGGACCAAACGTTGTGATGCGTGTTTGCTCTCATTTCAGTTCGTTGTCGATGTCCTGTTTTTCGTCTCTTTTGTTCAAAAGAGTGGAAGATATTGGGGGGCTGGGATTGTTTTTTTTTTTTGAAAAGGGATTGGGTTTATCGTTGGGTTTATGGGCCCATTTTGCATACTATCAGCACCTCCATTTCCTCATTTTCACCCTTTGTATGTTGGTAAATGACATGGGCTTTAGGCCCATCTGATACCACATATCTCATCATTTCACAATCTTTAATCCTTTTTTCAGCCCCCACCCTTCTCTCTTGAACTTCTTTTAAAAGTTTTAAAATAAAGTTTTTATAATTGATTTTCTTAAAAGAATTTTGATAACTTCTATTAAGATTTCATTTATGTACATATTTCTTTTGTCAATATTTTCAACTAATATTTTAAGAGTTCTTTAGTAAATAAATATGGGGTTTACTTTTGGTTGTATTTTCTTATTTTTATTCATTTCCATCGTGTTTTTGGTCGATGACGAGACTTCCATCGTTTAACCGTCACATTGGTGGCGTGAAACAAAGGATCCGAGACCACCTTTGTTCTTTCGATTTTATTTCGGTAAACTAACATTAAATTTAATTTCTGTCAAACATTATTGTCATATTATTTATTCATATTATTTATTATCATATCTCATTATTCATATCTCACTCACCCATATTTGAAAATACTTAATAAATTATCGAAACTCCTAAAAGCCAAATTGGTGGATTGTTGTATCATTGGTTATTTGCAAGTATCTTGATTTTAAGTCGTGCCCGACTTTGCTCAAGGCGTAGTTTAGGACACAAATGCACACACGGCTTTCTCTTGGACTACCTGACAATGAGACCCCTTTATTTCGTGCAATCCCGTGTAAATTACATGTATCCCTTCCCCATTCCGATGTATGTTTCGCATTTATTTGATTATTAGTTTATCTCCTAGGAGCACCCGTAGGGACTAGAGTGGATCAAGCTACTTTCAAACTAATTCTCGATTCATCATCGAGCCACTTCCAAACAACCCGTAAGTCGAGTGCTCATACGCACTCGCCATCAACCTATTACAACTCGACCCTTGATGCGTAAGTCAGGTCGATCTCTTTTTTCAAACAATATTCATTTTCAACACGCTTTGCACGCGATAACGAGTCAAACCCTTGATCCAACGTCAAGCGGATTATCGAAACAAACCATCAATCAATTAACAACTATTTAATTCTTTTGAAGGTGTAAAGAGTGGGTTCAAGTCTTTGATCTTGCTTTCAGTTGTTTACATGCGAGTTGTCTTATTCGGGTGTGAACAATTGACGCCTCTAAATAACATTAACAACTCGACATCGTTCAACTATTTCCAACTCAAACAACTTTCCTTTCACGATGAAAAAGAGAGTGTACCAAGTCTTTGGTCCGCTCTCCCGATTATTTGGAGTTTGAGAAGTCTTTCTTAAGCTTCAATTAATCGTCATCATTTCAACCTCATCCTTTCAAACACAACTCCTCTTACAATGAAAAATAGAGTGTTCCAAGTCTTTGGTTCGTCCTCCCGATTATTTTGGTCCGAGAAATCTTTCTTAGGCTAAAGTAATCGTCATCAGTTCAAACACCATTCAAACACAACTTTATCTTCAAGATGAAAAAGAGAGAGTTCCAAGCCTTTGGTTCACTCTCCCGATTACTTGGGTCCGAGAAGTCTTTCTTAAACTTCGAGTAATCGTCATCCATACCCACTTCAAACTCATTCAATCCCGTTCCTTTCGTGGTCGTATCCACGAACTACGACTGCTCTGATTCTTCATTCATTCTTGAATGAAAGATACGTAGGCACAAGATTGCGATGATCTTGGCGAGCGCAATCCCCTCCATCTTCCATTTCCCCCATCCTTTCCCGTAGTCGAACTACGAAGCTCTGATTTCTCATTCTCGTCTGAATGAGCATACGTAGGCACAAGGGCCCCAATCCTTGGCGAGCACCATATCCTCAAACCATCCCCTTTCCCCTAGTGTCTTTATCCCTTTATAGTATCCTTTAGCATTTAGTAGTGAGAAGAGAAGAATTAAGTTTATCTAACATCCATTAACTCGAATTAAGAGGTTCGCGTCGAGTACGACGGACGTGAGGGATGCTAATACCTTCCCCTCGCGTAACCGACTCCCGAACCTAGGAATATGGTTGCGACGACCGTGTTCCTTCCGCGTTTATGAGGTTTTCTCGATATTTTCCTCTCCCGTTCATTTGGGAAAAATAAAGTTCGGTGGCGACTCCGTGATATTTCGAGGTGCGACACAAAGTTGACAGCAAAATGGCTTCATCCTCAAGCTGGCTTCTATCTTCAAGCTTCATCCAACTTCATCTTCAAGCTCTAGTAAGCACACTCCAAGCAGAGGAATAATCACTAAGATCAAGGTTGCAATGTTAAGAACCAAATGAAAACCAAAGGAAATCATCAAGTACCAACATTGAAATGGAAGGGCATCCTCAAAGTTCTACTCAACTATGGGCATACCACACATCCCTGCAAAGGAGAGATGGAGTTTCCCTAGGAGGACTTTACATCATTGGATAGAATAGAAGCACACAATGCATTCTATGTTTGATGGAAAAAAATCAAAACTAGCCCTAATGGCTCTTCCTAAAACCCTAATTTCCTAAGCTCCTAAAACAACTCCTAAAAGAAAAGAAAACTTCAACTCCAAGCTCTAATCTTCAAGCCACAACAGCTACACCAAGTCTAGAAGACCTCCCAAGAAGGAAACCAAGCAAATCCAGCTCCAAAGTCACCAACAAAACCAAGCAAGCAAAGGAACACAAAATAGAACACCACAAGCACAAGCAACTTGCAAAATACAACTAAAATAGAAACCAAAGTTTTAAAATTCAAATAAAATTCCTAGGGGAACATACATGTTTGAACAACCTAGGGTTAAAATATTAAAGTCTAATTCCACTTCTAAGTCACCTAAATAATTTCTAGATTGAAGGGTATCAAGGTGATCCACAAGTTTGGAAAGGCTCTAATCTCAACACCTAAAACAGAATCTAAATTTGTTCTAAAATTCCAACAAAAATCCTAAGGAAGCATACGTGTCTACCCGAACACATACTAAAAACTCAAAGCCAAAGTCATCACCAATTGGAAGAACAAAATTCAACAAAACAGATAGTCAAATATGCAAAATTAAAAGAATTAAACAAAATAAGAAAAATCAAATTAAATTGAAAAATGCATGAAAATGCATTTTATTGATTTCAGAAAATCACAAATTCTCTCAAGATCATGGAGATATTTTTGAAACAATTTTTGGATCAAGAACGAATTTATTGTGATTTTTTGAATCAATAAAGCATTAAAAATAATCAAAATCAAATAAAAGAAATAAAATGCTGAAATAAAACACGAGCCAACGGATCTAATGACCAGTCAAGCAATCCAAGCATCCACAAGCTGCCATCACATTATTTAAACGCCTGCGTTTTGGACTCAAAATTTCACTTCTCAGATTAAAACACAACCATTGGATCTGGTGGTCAGTCAAGGTCAAAGGCATGATCTAACGGATCAAAGATCATCTTCTCCAACTCACAGGCTGGCCTGAGTGGAGATCAGGGACGGTGGCCGGAGAAGACTCTGGTCGTCTTCTCCGGTGAGAAGGTGGTTGCAGGTGATCAAACATCAACAATCCTTACATCAATCTTTCCAAAATTTCATCAGGATCTCAAATCTCCTACTCAAATGTTCTAAATCTCCATAGATTTTAAATCACGAATCAAAGTTCAGAAATGTCATCCAGATGAAACATCACCAATTGCAAATCTAATGATATAGAATTCATCCTCATGTCACACACATCACTCTGATCTATCTAGATTGCTCTAACTCTCCATGAATCAAGAGATTCGAATCAAAACATAAATGATATGTCATGATCAATCATCACCAAATGCTTCCAAATTGATCCTAAAACGATCTACATCTTGCCTAGATCCTAAACAAAAGTTAAAATCTAATTACATCATGCTAATTCATGTGGAAAGTTGAAAGTTACTAACCTATTGTAGATCTAGTAAAAGAGGTGCTTGGAGCTTGATTCTCCCTTCAAAACTCTCCAGATACGTTCAATGATGCTCTAGGAAGAGTTTGCAATCTTCAATTTGCACTGAATTGGCCTAGAACTCAAAACACGATTTCACTTGCTCCTCTTGAAAACTCAACTGCAACTTCAGTGTTCTTCACCAAAATGAAAGCTAAAACCACTCTGAATTCAATGCAATCAATATATAGAATGATTTTATGGGCTTTTGAAGTGTGTTTGAAGCCCAATCCATCAATTTACAAATTCTGATTTTCCTTCACATGTGCAATGTAACAGTCACGAATTCTTACTTGTAACTTGTTCTAGAAGCTTCATTTTGCTTGCAAATTCCCTTGTGCACGAAATTAAACCAAGAGGGAGGCCTGAAATGCATTGGTAAGGTGTTTGGCTATGTAACTTGCTTTTGAAGCAACCATATGATAACTCATGAAACTTGGCCTAAACTCCAAAATCTACCAATGTCAATGTGTCTAAAATGAACTTTACAATCAAAATGGTCACTTATTTGACATGTTTTGGTCATTCTATTCAAAATGTGAATTTTCCCTCCTTTAATCATTTGAAAATCTCCCCTATTCAAACCATTTCAAACCAAGTCTTGCTATGATCCAAATCAATCCATCATGACCTCTTGGCTAGCCTAAAAACCCCCATTTTTAACAACTTTCATGTTAAACAAAAATCCATTTGACAAGTGCAAGTTGGAGATTTTGGCCTATGATTGAAAATGACCTATAATCTCACTTTCCCAAAATACCCCTGACTTGTAAACCTCATAACTTGAGTTCTACAAATCAGATGGAAGACTTCTACTACAAGTTATAAATATAAGATCATGAGGAACAACTTTCATGTTGGCCAAAAGTTCAGGTGAAACCTCCTTCTAGGTCAAAAATAGCTTTGAAGTCAAATGATTTTCACAGCCAAATTTCAGTGGCATCTGAGGACTTGTAACTTGTCTGGGCCATAACTTGAGTTCTATAAATCCCCTTGAGGACTTATAGTACTAAAATTAAAGGTATTGAGATGCTATACAAGTTTCATGTTGGCTAAAGATCCATTTGAAACTTGTATCTTGACTTATGTGGTCATGAAGTTAGGCACGAAACAGGGAATTTTGCACTGAAACCCTAATTTAGCAACTTCCCACATTCTTGACCCTTCTTGATTTGATCTTGGCATAACACCACAAATGTCTTATCATATCATTTCATGAACTCCATGACCTAAAAGTAGGCCTTGATACTTTTCAATTGCACAATTGACTTAGAATTAACCCAGATGAAACCCTAATTGCTTGCACCTCAACTGTGGCTCTTGCATTTGACACAATGACTTGATTGAGCTCTCCCATGGCCCTCTAGGAATTCTATGAGCTTCATACACATCCTCTTTTCACATTCAACACTTCACAACCCTCTGATGGTCTTCAGTTTATCCTCAAGTTAGGAGAAGATTCACATTCAAACGTCTAAACCTTTAGGCACTCAAACCACCTTTTGATGACTTTGACCACTCCTCAATCTTGAATGAGACCTCTTGCTAGGCTTCTCTTGAGAAGAAACACATATGATCCCCTGCTATATGAATGATACCATGATATGCAAATGATATAACTATGCAAATGTTTAATGCAATGAAACATAAACCAAGTAAGAAAAGGTTGAGCAAGTTTTGGGGTGCAACAGCTGTCCCTATTCAAACAGCTTGGACCCGAATGGATGAAGAGCGAACGACCTACAAACAATCGAGGTAGAAGACGGTTGAATACCAAGAAACCCGGAAATTTGCCAACCGTAGAAACTCACCGCGAAAACTGCTTGGGGAACAACATTCGTTGTGCTGAACCCAGTTGTTACGGCAACAACTGATCAATCATCTGATAAAACATGGGATTTCAACATTAACCCCCTATGTGACGCCACAAGCATCGAATTAACTTTGCAAGAAACAACTTCGTCCACAACTGGACTAAACTTCGTCAACACGAGGAAAGACTCCATCACCATGGGTACAATTCCGTCCATAACTGGAATAATGATCTCTGTCAGTCACAGGTAACAACTCCACTGGGGACAATTCCGTCGATCACGGGTAACAATTACTATCAACACAGGTAACAATTCCGTCAACACGGACAACAATCATCGTCAGCACGGGGAAACATCACTATCAACACAGGTACAATTCCGTCAACACGGAGAACAATCACTGTCAATCACAGGTAACAATTCCGTCAACACGGACAACAATCACTGTCAATCACAGGTAACAATCTCTGCCAACACAGGTACAATTCCGTCAACACGGATAACAAACTCTGTCCATTTCACTGGGACAACTCCGTCAATCACGAGTAACGACTTCGTCAACACGAATAACGATCATTGTCAACACAGGTACGATCTCTGTCAGCCACAGGTAACCATCTCTGTCAACACAGGCACAACAATCACCGTCAGCACGGGGAAACATCACTGTCAACACAGGTACAATTTCATCAACACGGAGGACAATCATTGTCAATCACAGGTAATAATTTTGTCAATACGAACACAATCACTGTCAATCACAGGCAACAATATCTGTCAACATAGGGAAACATCACTGTCATCACAGGTACAATTCCGTTAACACGGAGAACAAACTCTGTCCATCACAGGTGCAATCTGAAGAATACTTCGCTGGAGAATACGAGAAACTTAAACCAAACACTCTGTGGGGAAATCACTAGTGATAACTCCGGAACTTAAGGCATGAAACCTTCTAATACTGACGTAACAGCAACCTGAGAAGAATCCCGCCAGGGACAAAGAGAAACTTAACCAAGCAACTCTGTTAGGGGACGAACGTTACCATCACCTATCTCACGCTGAGAATTTGAATATCTAGAAATCCTTCTGAACAAGAATCTCACTCCTCTGCAAGGGATAACACCTGAAAACAAAGAGGTAACCAACCTGGCTTATGTTTCAAAATGCATATGTTTGACAATGGCGTGATGCTCCATACGGCATGGAAATGCTACGCGTTTGAGTAAATGCAAATATGATGATATATGCAAAATGCCAAGATGCCAAGAGGCGCTTTAGCAAAATAAATGCTGAAGACAAGACCCAAATCGCTGGGGATGACCGGATATCACAGACATATTCCAACAAAATAAATGCTGGACATGTGAAACCAACTCTGCTGGGGATAACCATCCTGTCGGGGAATGGCTCACAAGCTTGAAATTACGAACTCTAACGAGGACGTTCATCCTGTCGGAGGAAAAAACAACCTGCTGGGGAGAAGGAGAAACAATCCTGCGCGGGGATAATCCTTCTGAACCAAAGACGACTTGGTTATACTTTGCGGAAGTTACCCATGATGGGAATGGAGTGTGCACATACTCACTGCTTGGAATGCACCTTCTGTTGGGGACATCAAGATCCACTGAGGAAACTCTCTTGGCAACTTCCCTGGGGAATACTCTTCTGAGGAGGACCACCCACATCTAATAAGGGTAATTACCATCTCAACTCTCGCTGGGATAAGTTGTAACTTCCATCTGTTGAGGAGTGATACCATCACTATGTCACAGGACTCTGGCTGGGGAACACAACTTTCCTGGCTATTTGCTCCAAAGGTGAGAACCCTGCAAAACACAAACAAGACAGAACAAATCTATACAACAAGATCTATTCCGGTTAGTATCTGTGACATTCGTTTAGTCAACTCGAAGTTTTAGCAATTATTGGCAAGGGCCAGCAATTTTATGTACATGCAAGTTCATCATAAACAACGGCGTTTTTCGCAAACAAAACAATAAAGAACAAGCATCAAGTACTGAATAATATGCTTTATTGACAATGGGCCTGTAAATAGGCAAAATTTTGTACACTGGATGCAACTCCTAAAAAGAGGAAGCTACGCACAAGCAAAATACAAGTATTACAGAAGCACAAAGAAAATTTGTACACATGTCGGCAACGTGGTACAGACGAACACCATGAGCTGATCCTCCTATGACTCGCCTGATTCTGACGCTTTCCCGATACTCGATCCTCGGAAGAGATTGTTTTAGATATACAACCCTCAGGTACTCTCAAACCACTCAATGCAGTATCAAACTCGGACTGCAGTCATTTGCTTTTTCAAATCCCTAACTTTTGCGTGAATCGCCCTTTGCGGGTTTTCAATTCACCGGGATACCCTTTTTTGCCGAAGTTGCCCTTTTCAGGTTTTCAACTTTGCGGGTGTACATTTTTTCAATTTTATCCCTAACTTTTGCCCGAACCTTTTATTCCTTTTTTATGGTTCGCCGGGATGCCCCATTTTTGCCTGGACTTTCTTTTTCTGTCCATCGGATCTTTTTAAGCAAAGTATTTTTTAACTGCGTCCGAGATCACAGGGGATGTGAAGTCCTCACCATCCATGGTGGACAACAGTAAGGCTCCTCCAGAGAAAACCTTTATAACGAGATATGGACCTTCATAGTTGGGAGTCCATTTGCCCCTATGATCTGATTGTGGTGGGAGAATCTTTTTCAGCACAAGATCGCCCGTCTGAAAGCTTCGAGGACACACCTTTTTATCATAAGCTTTCTTCATCCGGCTCTGATACAGCCGACCGTATGCTAGAGAAGCCAGTCTCTTCTCATCCATTAAACTGAGCTGATTCAACCTATCATTCACCCATTCTGCATCATCAAGTTGGACATCACGCAAAACCCTCAGAGAAGGAATCTCAACCTCCAATGGTAGGACAGCCTCCATACCATATACCAGTGAAAAAGGAGTTGCCCCGGTTGATGTGCGTACCGTCGTACGATAACCGTGCAAAGCAAAAGGCAACATCTCATGCCAGTCCTTGTAGGTCACAACCATCTTCTGAACGATCTTCTTTATGTTTTTATTGGCCGCTTCAACAACGCCATTCATTTTAGTCCGATAAGGAGAAGAGTTGTGATGTTCAATTTTGAAATTCTGGCACAATTCCTTCATCACCTTGTTATTCAAATTTGAACCATTGTCAGTGATAATCCGCTCCGGGATTCCATATCTGCAGATAATATCCTTCTTGATAAATCTGGCCACCACCTGCTTGGTAACATTAGCATACGATGCCGCTTCAACCCATTTGGTGAAGTAATCAATAGCTACCAACATAAAACGATGTCCGTTGGATGCCGTGGGCTCAATTTTCCCAATCACATCAATTCCCCACATGGAAAACAGCCAGGGTGACGACATAACATTTAGAGGGCTCGGAGGCACATGAATCTTGTCTGCATAAATCTGGCATTTATGACACTTCTTTGCAAATTTGAAACAATCTGTTTCCATTGTTAGCCAGTAATACCCTGCTCTTAATAGCTTTCTCGTCATTGCATGTCCACCGGCATGCGTGCCAAATGTACCCTCGTGGATTTCTTCCATGAGAAACTTAGCCTCTTTCTCATCCACACACCGCAACAACACCAAGTCGTGGTTTCTCTTGTACAAAACCCCATCCGGATTCAGATAGAAATTGCCAGCCAACCTCCTAAGAGTCTTCTGATCACGATTGGATGCCCCAGCCGGATACTCTTGGTTCTTCAGGAAATTTTGGATATCATAATACCACGGTTTGCCATCGGAAGCTTCCTCAATGGCGAATATGAAAGCGGGCCTATCAAGGCGAGAGATAACTATCCTGGGAGCCTCATTCAAGAAGTTAACTTTATACATTGAAGACAATGTCGCGAGAGCGTCTGCCATCTGATTTTCTGCTCGTGGTACATGGTGCAATTCCACCTTGTCAAAGAAAGGTAACAACCCCCTTGCATAATTCATATAGGGTATCAGATTGGGCTGACGAGTCTCCCACTCTCCCTTGATCTGGTTCACAACTAGAGCAGAGTCTCCGTACACATCAAGATTTTTAATTCTCAGATCAATAGCTTCTTCGAGCCCCATAATGCACGCTTCATATTCGGCCTCATTGTTGGTAACTGGAAAGGTCAATCTAGCAGTGAATGGGATGTGCGACCCATGAGGAGTAGTAATGATTGCCCCTATTCCACTTCCATATGAATTGACGGCACCGTCAAATATCAATTGCCATTTGAAACCCAGCTCTGGACCTTCATCAGGCAACGGCTCCTCACAGTCCTTCATTTTTAAGTACATGATATCCTCGTCAGGAAAATCAAAACTCATCGAGTGATAATCATCAATTGGCTGCTCAGGTAGGTATTCTGACAGAACACTACCTTTAATAGCCTTTTGAGAAACATACTGGATATCGTATTCTGTCAATACCATCTGCCATCGGGCAATCCTTCCGGAAAGTGCTTGCTTTTCAAATACGTACTTGATCGGATCCATCTTTGAAATTAGGATGGTTGTATGATTTATCATGTATTGCCTTAAACGTTTGGCAGCCCAGGCTAGCGCACAACACGTTTTTTCGAGCATTGAGTAACGGAACTCACAGTCTGTGAACTTTTTACTCAAGTAGTAAATCGCATGCTCTTTATGTGCAGTCTCGTCATGTTGACCGAGAACACAACCCATACTTTTCTCAAGAACCGTCAAATACATAATCAATGGTCTCCCGGCTACTAGTGGTATCAATATTGGAGGTTCCTGCAAATATTCTTTTATTTTTTCAAACGCCTTTTGACAATCTTCATTCCAGGTCACAGCTTGATCTTTTTTCAATAACTTGAATAATGGCTCGCACATGGCCGTTAGATGAGATATGAACCGAGTAATGTAGTTCAACCTCCCTAAAAAGCCACAAACCTCTTTTTCTGTTTTCAGCGTTGGCATTTCTTGTATTGCTTTTATCTTAGCAGGATCAACCTCAATTCCTTTTTTGCTCACAATAAACCCCAATAGCTTACCGGATCTCACCCCGAACTTGCATTTGTTAGGATTCAGCCTCAGCCTGAATTTCCTAAGCCTCTTGAACAATTTCAAAAGATTGACCAGATGCTCTTCCTCCGTCTGGGATTTGGCAATCATATAATCAACGTAGACTTCGATCTCTTTATGCATCATGTCATGAAAGAGTGTTGTCATAGCTCGCTGATATGTTGCTCTGACGTTCTTCAAACCAAAGGGCATCACTTTGTAGCAGAACGTTCCCCACGGGGTAATAAAAGTTGTTTTCTCCATATCCTCCGGCGCCATCTTTATCTGATTATAGCCCGAAAAGCCGTCCATGAAGGAAAACACGGAGAATTGAGCGCTGTTGTCGACCAACACATCAATATGAGGAAGCGGAAAGTCGTCTTTTGGGCTCGTCCTATTCAAATCTCGATAGTCCACGCACATCCGCACCTTACCATCTTTCTTTGGTACAGGTACTATATTGGCTACCCATGAGGGATAAGTTGTGACAGCCAGAAAACCAGCATCCCATTGTTTCTGAACTTCCTCTTTAATTTTCACAGCCATATCTGGTCGAATTCTTCTGAGTTTCTGCTTAACCGGCAGACATTCCTCACGCAATGGCAAACGGTGAACTACCATATCAGTATCCAACCCAGGCATGTCTTCGTAAGACCAAGCAAAGATATCACTATACTCTCGAAGCATCTCGATAAGCATTTGCTTGATATCACTCTGCAGTGCAGCCCCTATCCGTATATTCCTGACAACCTCTTCAGACCCCACATTGATAATTTCAATTTCCTCCTGATGAGACAGAATGATTCTCTCTTCTTGTTTCAAAAGTCGAGTCAGCTCTTCTGATAAGTCATTATCCTTAACAATCTATTCTTCTGCTTGAAATATCGGGTGCTCGAAGTCGAAGCGAGTCATAGGAAGTTCGGGATCGGTGTCGTCTAAAATATGAATCATGTAATGAGAATAGTTAAATGTTTCAAATAATGCAAACAAAGCACATAACCACGTTGCCATTTTATTGTTAAACAAAAACAGGAAAAACAAGGATCACAAAAATTTGCATGCGGAAAAACGCCTTTATTAATGATTAAATGAAGTACACACATAAGCAGGTAGCCCTAAAAACAGAATCGCTATGCCCCGGGTAGGACACATGATTATACAATAATTGAGAAAACAAATCATTACTGTTTTATAGTCACTGGGACAAGTTCCTGGATAGACTAGTTGCACAGATTCTGTCCTGGCACGCCGGGCTTGATCCACGAGTCCATATCACAGTCACTATCTCCGTCTTCAGCATCGGAAATAGCATTGATCGTATCATAACAGACCCCACCTGGAGTAATCACCACTGGTCCTTTGAACTTTGGCACGCCTCATGCGAAAGTTGACGACGTCGGGCGATACCCCAACCCAAACTTGTCCATCTTGACAGGAATTTCTAAGACTTGGCCCCATCCTTTGGTTGCTCCAGCCTGAACCACTGCCTGAGCGTCTTTGTACGAAGACATAGCCACCTCTGGCCCTTTGCTAGGAACATGAGACTTGTCTTTGATCTGCAACCCCTCGAAGGCTTGGCATGGCATCTCATGGATCTCCCCATCCACTTCGACGTACTTGAATGACGAAAGATGACTAACCAGAATATCCTCCTCTCCGCAAACAGTAACAACATTTTCCTCGACCATATATTTAAGCTTCTGATGCAGTGTGGACGTCACAGCCCCTGCAGAATGTATCCATGGTCGCCCAAGTAAACAGCTGTAAGCTGGGTGTATATCCATGATATAGAACACTGTGTGAAACACTTCCGGCCCGACCTAGAGTGGCAATGTTATGGATCCAAACGCCGACCTTCTGGTCCCATCAAAAGCCCTCACGACCAAATCACTTGGCATGCATATGATTCCTCGGACATCTAGCTTCATCATAGCCTTCTTCGGCAACACATTCAAAGATGATCTGGTGTCTACAAGAACGTGCGACATAACAGTGCCCCGGCACTCCACTGAAATGTGCAAGGCCATATTATGGTCCTGACCTCTAGGCGTCAAATCAAAGTCAGTAAATCCCAAGCTGTGGCCAGCATTCACATGTGCCAGTACCCCCTCAAGCTGATTAACAGTCACTTCCTGAGGTACAAAAAACGTGTCCAAGATTTTCAACAAGGCACTTCGATGGGCCTCGGAACAAAGCAACAAAGATAGTATTGAAATTTTGGAGGGCGTCTGCTGCAAGTGCTCCACAATCTTATAGTCACTTTTGCGAATCAACCTCATAAACTCTTCTACATCCTTGACTGATGTTTCCTTTTCTTTTGACTGGGAAGGTCCTCCTTCATTCACTTTGGCTTTGCCTCTAGCGATCCTTTCAGCCTCGATTTCAGGTGAAGTGAAGATTCTACCACTGCGGGTCATGCCTCCCGCTTCAACAAGACTACCCATTGCCCCTGCTGGTTGGCTATCCACATTAATCTTTTCCCCGTTGCAAAAAACTTCCAACCCATAATTCCATGGAATGGCTTTCGTACTCATAAGGAACAGGTCCTGCTTTCGTTATCGTGATAGTTGGCCACTTGGCGGGCGCTGATATCGTAATAGTCTTTCGTGGAATTGTAATTGTCGCGACCTCACCCTGCTTTTCACAGTTTACCTCACCAGATTTCTCAACAGCAGTGCGGTCAAACTGTAAAGTTCCCTCATCAATCATGGCCTGAATACCTCTCTTCAAATCAATACAACCCTCTGGTTGGGTCCAACAATCCAAACAGTACTCATCACATCCGGGGAAGACCCCCCCTTTCAACAATCTACTTTTAACATAGCTCAAAGGTGTCTTCAGATCATTTACGTCCATAACCAAATCCAAATCCTCCTCTGTCAAAACAGCATTTGCTCCATGATTCAGCATTGGTTTCTGTACAATGTTGGGACCATCATTACTGAAGTTGATGACTTTACTATCAATCAAATATTGGACTTTATGCTTAAAAGCATGACAACTCTCGATATCATGTCCGGGTGCCCCAGAATGAAATTCACACTGCTTACGAGTATCATACCCATAAGGAAGCGCTCCTGTGGGTGGGTCCAACGTTCTCTTCTCAACCAGATTCAAACTTAACAGCGTCTGAAGCAGTTCTGCATACGTTGACGGAGGTGTATCAAATACCCTCTTCGGCTTCCCATTCTGGATCCTTCTATGAGCAGGATTATACCTTTGTTGTTGCTGCTGCTGCTGTTGTGGTATAGGGATCGTCACACTAGCAACCTGTTGTTAAAGATACTGATTCCGACCTCTACCTCGTCCTCAACCACCATACACTGCACTGGTGTCTCCTTGTCTTTTACCACCAAAGACCTTTTTTGCAACTCCAGCTGAGGTCGATTCACCGGCTTAAATCTTACCAATTTTGATGCCATTTTCAATTCGTTCTCCCATGAGTATCATGTCATAGAAACTACCCATCGAGCAATTGAGCAATTTATCATAATACATCCCAGAGAATGTTCCAACAAAAATATCAATCAATTCCCTTTCAACCATAGGGGGTGGACTCTTGCCGCCAGATCGCGCCAACGCTGAGCACACTCCTTGAAACTCTCCCCATTCTTCTGTGAAAGACTTTGAAGCTGGACCCTATTTGGTGCAAGGTCACTATTGTATTGGTAATGTTTGACGAAAGCATCAGCCAATTCTTTCCAACTTCCGACCTGTGCAGGCTCTAGTCCCATGTACCATTCCAGCGATGGTCCTGACAAACTATCTTGGAAAAAATGCATAAGCATCTTCTCATCATCAGAGTACGCAGACATCCTCCGGTAATATGAACGCACATGAACCCGTGGGCATGTATCCCCTTTATATTTATCGAAAGTGGGAGCTTTGAACTTCAATTGTACTCTCAGCCCAGGAACCAGCCCCATGGTAGCCATGTCCAACCCTGCAGAATTCTGATTGGCTATACCTCTCATCTGTTCCTTCAGCATTTTAATCCTCCGATCACTATCAGTGGGACCCTCAAAACCCATGCCTTGCCCCGAAAAGGCATTTTCCTGACGATCTCTATTCCAGTACGACCCCTCATTACCATATCCGTCATAAGCAACATTACGACCATGACCATGACCACTTTGGAAGAACCTGGGGTCATACCTCAGATTGCCAAACTATTGATTAGCAGCCACTGTCCCAAAACCAGTATTGAAAGGACCCATCCCAGCACCATTGGTATTCACATTACCAAACCCAGCATTGTCGTAGCCATTATTACCATAACCTTGATTGTTATCACCAAAACCGGTATTGATACCAACATTCCTATTGGTTTCCACGTTCCCGTTAACATTATCAGCATTTCTGTTACCAGCGTTGCCATTGCCGTTGCCAATACCAGTTTCACCAGCATTCGGTATCACCTCCTCCCTGCAAGGAGTCTTAACATGAACAGAGTTGTATTCAGTATTACCAGCCGCTCGCGCCAGCAGCAGTTGCACCAGAGTTTGAAGATGTTCCTGGCCTTTAGCCACAGCCTCCATTGTCTGCATGAATTGGGCCAACCTATCCCGGATCTCCTATATCTCAAACTGTACCTGATCCATGATCTTCTTACTGTTGCTTCTTGTAGCGTACCGGTGAGTTCTCTGTTCGTCAATCTTGAAACAACCTGTAAGATGCAGGAGATAAGATTCGAGCTTAAAAATGTACCTGACGTGCAATATGAATATGCAAATGCACACATGTAAATATGCAACAGGTTAATTCCCCCCCCCCCCCGATTCTAGTTCCGGAGAAGAAGCCATAACAACAATGGAGCCCCAAGCAAGCGCAGAATCAGAAACCTCATACATAAACAAATGCCAAGAGGTAGAGTACAAAGATACAACTGAATACAACTGAAAAAGACCTCGGCCAACAAGCCTGGCGATTGTCAAAATACAAGTATGAATAACAAGAGAAAAGCAAAGGTAAATCAGGACAAATGGTGTGCCCGGACATCTTCCAATAGCCTCAACGTCTCCGGATGACCTAGTCTGGAGATTAGTTCCTGTATCAGTAATGCGTGCCGCTCAACAATGGATCTCAGCTTTTTGGCGTCCTCTTCACAGGCTCCCCTGCCAAAACACTCATCAATCCTGCATCTTTTGAAGCCAGCCTTCAATTCACCACCCCTAGTTTCTTTGACCATGTTGCTCACTCTAGACTCGGCGTCACGTCTAAGAGATACTTCTTCTGCAATCTTCGCATCCTTAGCACTGAGTTGCTCCTCTAACTGGGAAACCTGAAGCTTCAACTCATCTTCACGCTCCTTCCGGCTAGTAAGCGTGGCGTTCCACAAAAGTTCCCATTTGGAAAGTCGAGAATAAGCCTTGTTCATAAGTTCTTTCTTAGTAGCAAGCACACTACTAACACCATTCAGGGCTACTCCTACTTTCTCTCTCTTGCTGGTCTCTTCAGTCAAATCTGAATCCAACCTATTAATCATCTCAGTCTGCTTCTTCAAAGTGAAGGTTGCCTCATTATTCTCATGCCTAGGCTGGAAAATTTCTTTCTCTAGCTCTTCATTCGCTCTCTGTAACTCTTCCTTCTCATCCAGCAGCTTGTTATACTTCTCAATCTCTACTGAAGTAGGTTCCTCAATCATCGGAATATACAAAGGCTCTGCAGCAGGATATGGCATCAAAGAAGTCCTAACTCTCATGGATCCAGAGCCGATAAGGATTATAAGCTCGACTGTCACTCTTACCAAGCAATTTCTTTCCTCTTCTATGAATATTACCCCAAGCACGCCTCAATCTGACCAAAACATCTCCATCTAATAAACCCGTGAGATACAGAGATTCCTGTATCTCGTCTTCAACTAGAGAGTCCCTCAAAGCATAGCCAAACTATCTCACAAGCAGAGAAGGGTTATAGTTAATACAACCTTTCCGTCCAATCAAAGGAACGTTCGGAAAGCCACTGCAACTATATATAGTATCCACTCCGAGCAAGTTCCGATCAAACCAAACAATGTTCTCAGCACACAATCCCATCAATCTGGAAGACCAATCTAAAGTACCAATAGTATCAACAAAAGGTCCCTTCTTAGGAAGATGTCCCTGAATCCACCTGGATAGAAGAGGTACACAGCAAGAAACATTCTTTCCCCGACGCTTCTCATTCTTATAGTGAATAGAATGATAAACGTCACCCAAGAGAGTAGGCACTGGATTCTTCGAGGCAAGAATAAAGAATGCATCTGAGTCAACAAAATCAGGTAAGTTGGGGAACAATACAATCCCATAAATGCAAACAGCCAGAATAGCACTGAAGACAATCCAACATCCATCCTTTGCGCACTGCGTAGCCTTCTCAACCAAGCAAGAAAGAAGAAAACCATAAGCTCCGTTCAGCTTGAACAAACCTCCGGGGAACTCAGAAACATCTAAACTGACAATCTCAGCAAGCTTAGCCAACTCAAGCTCAGTATCTTCGTGAATAAAAGGCATCTGATCTAACACAGGAACTCCCAGCATATCAGAATACTCCTCCAAAGTAGGAGCCAGAATAAAATCAGGGAACAAGAAGCATCTCAACTAAGGCTCGTAAAACTGCATCAAGGTATACAATCCAGTCATCTCAAACACAGAAGGTTTGCACAACAAATTGAGCAGTTTCCCGTAAGACTCTCTGAACTCAGCCCTCACTCTCTGATCTGCTAGAGCAACCAACTGCAATAAGGAACTGATATCTGGAGAAGGCAACCTGTAAGCAATTGTTCTCTTCACGGACTCCATGTTTGGCAAGAAGAACACTAGAATCTGAGGGGAACAAACACACCTGCAACATAAATACACGTTAATGAAATGCAGACATGAAAATGCAGATGCATATGCAACAGGGGATCAAGTGAAATAATGAAGAGTTGTGCTATGCTGTACTGCAGCTTGAGAACCATCAGATCTTCTCCTCAATCCAGACCAACCATAAAAGAACCCTCACAACCAATTCTCATTGACAGAGACAAACCAGGTGTTCTGAGGCCAGAGTTTTCCTGCAAAAGACCCACCTACCCTCTCACAGGTATGTACTTAACTCGCAGACGAGGTACGACATCCTATGCGGTCATCAGTGTCACAGACTTTCAAGAGCGATGATACGATACGCAGAAGGTGTGGCATCATCGTCCCTTAAAGAGGCCTCACTTAGCCGAATCCCAAATGATAGGTTCCCAGAGTCGACAACCCTCAAATCCAACAACCTGTCGAGCCCAAAGGGCCAGGCAAGATGCCATCAAAGAGAATCTCGTCTGAGTGTAAATTTCGTAGCTAGCTGGTGCGAGCAAAGCAAGCAGGCTAACCACTACTCTCTACTTCTAAGTCTATGTGCACTCAAGCCCAAGTCCGACTTATCTCTCAAGCTAACCCTCTACCCATAACACAATAACAATAATATACAGTACTGAAAGTAAAGACAGAAAGATAAATACATACAAAACCCCAGACGGGAAAACAAGCGCTAGGATTAACTCACATCGGGAACCATTGGAGTCCCTAGAAGAGTCGCCAGCTGTCGCTACTGCGAAAATCGGCGCCAGCTATGACAGAAGAGTTGCCACCGTGCGTTATTTATCCCAAAAGAGGGAAAGGAAACGCTCAGAGAAAACCTAGCGCAAAGAGGGAAAGGAATGGTCATCGCAACCAAATCCTGGATTCGGGAGTCGGTTACGCAAGGGGAAGGTATTAGCACCCCTCACATCCGTCGTACTCGACGGGATCCACGCTTGTTTTCTATCTAAGGGTGTGTTTATCTATTTACTCTAAAGTTCTGGGTTAAAAAGAAAAGAAAATGACTCGGCAAAGTATCACACTTTATGCCTACGTATTCCCGTCTAGAACGAGAAATCAGAGTCAACGTAGTTCGCCTAACTACGGGTTAAAGGGGGGAAGGTTGCTCGCTAAGATATCGCATCTCGTGCCTACGTACTTTCATACGGCATGAAAGATTAGAGCAAACGTAGTTCGGGCTACGGAAGACACAAGTTTGTCTGACAGTTTTTTATCTCCTTAAGAAAGGGTTTTCCTGATTAAAGGTCCAAGAGGACAAAAGCAGAGTTTGAATGTTTGTTTGAGTCTTTTACGAAAGAACTGTTTTTTTAGGATGTTCGCAATCTCCGTCGCACTAGAGACTATGACCCAGGAGTGAATGCTTCGTATGTCACCCAAAGGTACCACACTAACATCCAGATTACTGGAGAGAGACCCTTCACCAACCTTTTCCTAGATAGCTTAAGGCTCGTAACGTACGACTTCAATTAACCTTATTACTGTATTTTTGAATTGTTTTGAGATGAGAAGAGAAAGACACCCTAAAACTATGGTTGAAAGGGAATCTACCTATAGTTATCATGCATGGGTCAAAACCTAATGTCTGTCATAATTCCCTCTTGCACAGAGGAAATCAAAGATCCTAAGGGAAACAGCAAAAGAAAACAAGCAGTAAACAGTAAACAGTAAAATGCATGCTATGCAACAGTACAAGCGAGGCAAGGGTGTCCGGCTCAACCTCAAACCTAAGAAAACAACAAGCAAGAGGAGGCAAGCTCCACCTCAAATCTAGAGGTAATCAACACAAGCAAACAAACAATACAACAAAAGAAAAGAAACAGAGAAAGTAGCCCAAGCAACAGCAACTTCAATACTCAACAACAGCTCTAAACAGCAAATCCTCTTGACAACAAAGTTGACAGCAAAATGGCTTCATCCTCAAGCTGGCTTCTATCTTCAAGCTTCATCCAACTTCATCTTCAAGCTCTAGCAAGCACACTCCAAGGAGAGGAATAATCACTAAGATCAAGGTTGCAATGTTAAGAACCAAATGAAAACCAAAGGAAATCATCAAGTACCAACATTGAAATGGAAGGGCATCCTCAAAGATCTACTCAACTATGGGCATACCACACATCCCTCCAAAGGAGAGATGGAGTTTCTCTAGGAGGACTTTACATCATTGGATAGAATAGAAGCACACAATGCATTCTATGTTTGATGAAAAAAATCAAAACTAGCCCTAATGGCTCTTCCTAAAACCCTAATTTCCTAAGCTCCTAAAACAACTCCTACAAGAAAAGGAAACTTCAACTCCAAGCTCTAATCTTCAAGCCGCAACAGCTACACCAAGTCTAGAAGACCTCCCAAGAAGGAAACCAAGAAAATCCAGCTCCAAAGTCACCAACAAAATCAAGCAAGCAAAGGCACACAAAATAGAACACCACAAGCACAAGCAACTTGCAAAATATAACTAAAATAGAAAAAAATTTGTAAAATTCTAATAAAATTCCTAGGGGAACATACATGTTTGAACAACCTAGGGTTAAAATATTAAATCCTAATTCCACTTCTAAGTCACCTAAATAATTTCTAGATTGAAGGGTATCAAGGTGATCCACAAGTTTGGGAAGGCTCTAATCTCAACACCTAAAGTTGTTCTAAAATTCCAACAAAAATCCTAAGGGAGCATACATGTCTACCCTAACAAATACTAAAAAATCAAAGCCAAAGTCATCACCAATTGGAAGAACAAAATTCAACAAAATAGATAGTCAAATATGCAAAATTAAAAGAATTAAACAAAATAAGAAAAATCAAATTAAATTGAAAAATGCATGAAAATGAATTTTATTGATTTCAGAAAATCATAAATTCTCTCAAGATCATGGAGATATTTTTGAAATAATTTTTGGATCAAGAACGAATTTATTGTGATTTTTTGAATCAATAAAGCATTAAAAATAATCAAAATCAAATAAAAGAAATAAAATGCTGAAATAAAACACGAGCCAACGGATCTGATGACCAGTCAAGCAATCTAAGCATCCACTAGCTGCCAGCACATTATTTAAACGCCTGCGTTTTGGACTCAAAATTTCACTTCTCAGATTAAAACACAACCATTGGATCTGGTGGTGAGTCAAGGTCAAAGGCATGATCTAACGGATCAAAGATCATCTTCTCCAACTCATAGGCTGGCCTGAGTGGAGATCAGGGACGGTGGCCGGAGAAGACTCCGGTCATCTTCTCCGGTGAGAAGGTGGTTGCAGGTGATCAAACATCAACAATCCTTACATCAATCTTTCCAAAATTTCATCAGGATCTCAAATCTCCTACTCAAATGTTCTAAATCTCCATAGATTTTAAATCACGAATCAAAGTTCAGAAATGTCATCCAGATCAAACATCACCAATTGCAAATCTAATGATATAGAATTCATCCTCATGTCACACACATCACTCTGATCTATCTAGATTGCTCTAACTCTCCATGAATCAAGAGATTCGAATCAAAACAGAAGTGCTATGTCATGATCAATCATCACCAAATGCTTCCAAATTGATCCTAAAACGATCTACATCTTGCCTAGATCCTAACCACAAGTTCAAATCTAACTACATCATGCTAATTCATGTGGAAAGTTGAAAGTTACTAACCTGTTGTAGATCTAGTAATAGAGGTGCTTGGAGCTTGATTCTCCCTTCAAAACTCTCCAGATACGTTCAATGATGCTCTAGGAAGAGTTTGCAATCTTCAATTTGCACTGAATTGGCCTGGAACTCAAAACACGATTTCACTTGCTCCTCTTGAAAAATCAACTGCAACTTCAGTGTTCTTCACCAAAATGAAAGCCAAAACCACTCTGAATTCAATGCAATCAATATATAGAATGATTTTATGGGCTTTTGAAGTGTGTTTGAAGCCCAATCCATCAATTTGCAAATTTTGATTTTCCTTCACATGTGCAATGTAACAGTCACGAATTCTTACTTGTAAATTATTCTAGAAGCTTCATTTTGCTTGCAAATTTCTTTGTGCACGAAATTAAACCAAGAGGGACGCCTGAAATGCATTGGTAAGGTGTTTGGCTATGTAACTTGCTTTTGAAGCAACCATATGATAACTCATGAAACTTGGCCTAAACTCCAAAATATACCAATGTCAATGTGTCTAAAATGAACTTTACAATCAAAATGGTAACTTATTTGACATGTTTTGGTCATTCTATTCAAAATGTGAATTTTCCCTACTTTAATCATTTGAAAATCTCCCCTATTCAAACCATTTCAAACCAAGTCTTGCTATGATCCGAATCAATCCATCATGACCTCTTGGCTAGCCTAAAAACCCATTTTGAACAACTTTCATGTTGAACAAAAATCCATTTGACAAGTGCAAGTTGGAGATTTTGGCCTATGATTAAAAATGACCTATAATCTCACTTTCCCAAAATAGCCCTGACTTGTAAACCTCATAACTTGAGTTCTACAAATCAGATGGAAGACTTCTAGTACAATTTATAAATCTAAGATCATGAGGAACAACTTTCATGTTGGCCAAAAGTTCAGGTGAAACCTCCTTCTAGGTCAAAAATAGCTTTGAATTCAAATGATTTTCACAGACAAATTTCAGTGGCATCTGACGACTTGTAACTTGTCTGGGTCATAACTTGAGTTCTATAAATCCCCTTGAGGACTTCTAGTACTCCAATTAAAGGTATTGAGATGCTCTACAAGTTTCATGTTGGCGAAAGATCCATTTGAAACTTGTATCTTGACTTATGTGGTCATGAAGTTAGGCACGAAACAGGGAACTTTGCACTGAAACCCTAATTTAGCAACTTCCCACACTCTTGACCCTTCTTGATTTGATCTTGGCACAACACCACAAATGTCTTATCATATCATTTCATGAACTCCATGACCTAAAAGTAGGCCTTGATACTCTTCAATTGGACAATTGACTTAGAATTAACCCAGATGAAACTCTAATTGCTTGCACCTCAACTGTGGCTCTTGCATTTGACACAATGACTTGATTGAGCTCTCCCATGGCCCTCTAGGAATTCTATGAGCTTCATACACATCCTCTTTTCACATTCAACACTTCACAACCCTCTGATGGTCTTCAGTTGATCCTCAAGTTAGGAGAAGATTCACATTCAAACGTCTAAACCTTTAGGCACTCAAACCACCTTTTGATGACTTTGACCACTCCTCAATCTTGAATGAGACCTCTTGCTAGGCTTCTCTTGAGAAGAAACACACTTGATCCCCTGCTATATGAATGATACCATGATATGAAAATGATATAACTATGCAAATGTTTAATGCAATGAAACATAAACCAGGTAAGAAAAGGTTGAGCAAATTTTGGGGTGCAACACTCTTTAATGAAGGTTTTCAGCTCTAGTGAGGTTTTGGATGAAAGTGAAGAAGATTATGAGTAGAAGTTGCTGAAAATTCCTAGAGAATGTGAGAGAATTGAGTGATCAAGTTTGAAAATGTGGGAGAATGAATTGGTTCTCTTGTGAAATGGTGATGATTTTCTTATATAGAGTTTAGCTTCGGAGTTGCTAGGTTCAGAGTGAGCTTTAGATGTAGCCTTGGAACTAACTTTGGAGTTAGTTAGCCTCAACTCACTGAGTTGGAGGTTAACTCAGTTAGTTAGGTAGTTGACTTGCTAACCATCCCAATGAAAACTTGAATCTAAGGGCTCACATGCTTGGAAATGAAGCAACATGCTGGTCTCAATCCAAATTAATGTATTTGAGCAAATGCCTTAAAGCGTTTAGAAATGTCTTGAAGTGTCTAGAGTTGTCTAGAATGTTCCACACAATGCTAGAACCATGTAGACCCCAAAAATAAGAAGTGGAAGTTATTGTCCTGAAAATGCAGCAGATTCTGCAAATTTTGCAAGGGTTAATCGATTAACCTATTTGCACTAGCAAATGGTTACTCGATTAACCAGGCTAAAACTTGCCCAATTTTGCGTGAAAAATGATGTTGTGGCCATGGCTCTGATTTTCGTTCTCTTGCTCTGATGAATAGGTATAAAAACCTTTGTTTTGTGCTTGTTTTGATGATTTGATATCTTTGGGAGCATATGATTAATCAGGCTCGAAAAACCTGAAAGCTTCTGCAGCAAAGATTACAAAGAAAACATGCGTATGCCAGTGTTGCAAATACACATGCTTATGCAAAGGCAAAAAGAGGAGGTCAAATTTCGGGTTACGACACATATTGATAAAGGGTTCCTTATTAAATCCAAATGTCCTTAGTGGTTGGCCAACATATCGCATGTTCCCAAAAAAGATGGTAAAGTTTACATGTGGGTAGACTACATAGATTTCAACAAAGCCAGTCCAAAATATGATTTTCCTTTGCCACATATTGATATGTTAGTTGATAGCACTTCCAAATTCAAAGTATTTTATTTCATGGATGGTTTCTAAAGATACAATTAGATCAAAATGGCACCTCAAGACATGGAGAAGACATCGTTTATCACACCATGGGGCACATTTTGGTATAGGGTGATGCCTTTTGGTTTGAAAAAAGATGGTGTGACATATCAAAGAGCTATAACTACCCTCTTCCGCAATATGATGCACAAATAAATAGAAGTTTACATGGACGACATGATTGTTAAGTCTAAAACTGAAGAAGAACATGTGGAGTATTTGCTAAAGTTGTTTCAGTGATTGAGAAAATATAAACTCCGTTTAAACCCAAACAAATGTACCTTTGGTGTCCGTTCAGGAAAACTCTTGGGTTTCATTGTCAACTAAAGAAGAATTGAGGTTGATCCTAATAAGGTTAAATTTATTCAAGAGATTCCAGTGGCAATAACTATAAACCAAGTCAGAGGGTTTTTTGAATGCCTGAATTATATCTCCTGGTTCATCTCACATATGACTGCCACCTGCGAGCCATTTTTCAAACTCCTCATAAAAGATCAGGGTTGTGTATGGGACAAAGACTGCCGGAAGACATTTGATAGTATCAAAGAATATCTGCTTAAGCCCCCAATTTTGATCCCTCCAGTTGAAGGAAGACCCTTGATCACGTACTTAACTATTTTGAAAGATTCAATGGGCTGTATACTCGGTCAGCAAGATGAAACAGGAAGAAAGGAGCACGCAATATACTATTTGAGTAAGAATTCACAAACTGTAGGTCTTGATAATCTATGCTCGAGAAAACCTGTTGTGCTTTAGCTTGGGCTACTCGACGTCTTCATTATTACATGCTGAACAACACTAATTGGTTGATTTCTAAGATGGACCCGCTCAAGTATATCTTTGAGAAGCCCTCCTTGACGGGGAGGATTTCCCGATGGCAGATGTTATTGTCAGAATATTATATTTATTATCACACTCAGAAGGTGATAAAAGGAAGTGTCTTAGCTGATCATTTGGCTCACCAGCCGATTGAAGACTATCAGCATGTCAAAGTTGATTTCCCATATGAGGATGTGATGTATCTGAAGGCAAAAGATTGTGAAGAGCCATTACCTGATGAAGGGCTTGAGCCAGGATCCCGATGGGTCTTAATATTCGATGTAGCTATTAATGCTTATCAAAAAGGAATTGGTGCAGTGATTGTCACCCCTCAAGGTTCCCATATTCCTTTTACCGTAAGATTGACATTTAAATGCACTAACAATATGGCCGAGTACAAAGCCTGCATCATGGTCCCTGAGGAAGCTACCGACTTGAGGATAAAGATTTTGGATGTATATGGGGACTCTAATTTAGCGATTAATCAGATCAAGGGTGAATGGGAAACTGTCATACCCCAAATTTTATCCTTAGATTAGTCGGTTCATTTCGCATTTCATCTCATTTTGCATTGCATTGTAAACTAACCGCTAACCAGTTTGCTCAGTCTGTTGGTTTTGCAGGAAAAATCACAATGTGCACTCTTTAGCTTATGAAGGGCAAAATGGTTATTAATTTGTATCCCGTTGAGAATTTATGAAGCTGAGTCATCCGCAGGGATCCCTCGAGCGATCAGGGTTTCCATCTCCGAGTCATGTGACTTATTTGAGGAAGGGTTGAATTTTACGGCAATTTGTGACGTCAGATTTCTCGTGACACAACACATTTTATTCAAGAGCCGAGATTTAGTCGTCAGTATGATTTCAGAATTGTTGTTTGATTCCGAAACCATATGGAGCTGAATGTGTCGAGATATCAGTGGATTCAGGTTAAATCGGTGCGAGAATTTGCTTTGCGGAATTTATTTTAACAGACGCGTGTTTGCCTGCTTTCGGCTAGTCACCAGTCGATTCTGAAGAAAACAGTGGAATTTCGATTCGTGTAGAATTTATAATGAACATTTGTGGGTTTTATCATGGTTATTAGTTGAGTTGATTCAGGTTACCGAGTTAAATCATTCGAGATGAGGTTTGAATTTTCAGTATAGAAGACAGTTTGCTATGCCGCTTAACTGAATTTCCCTACTTATCCGTTCAAGGCCATATTCATTGACTTTAATATCGAGTACGAATTAATATCAATTTATTACTTCTGTTTCTTTTTTTATTTTATTATTATTGTTATTATTATTATTATTATATTATAACTTTATAATATAACATGATTAAAATTTTTTAAAACCATTTTTTTTATAATTTAGTTTAATTAGTTTAAATTAAAACCTTTTTTAAAAAACTAAAACCATTTTTTAAAATTAAAATCTTTTTTTAAATTAAAACCAAATTTTTTAAAACCTTTTCTTGAAATTAACTAGAAACTTTTCTTTAAAAGTTAACATTTATAAATTGAAAAACCTTTTTTTTTTGAAAAAAAAAAGATTTTGTTAATAAATTAAAATTCAACATAATTAAAAATAAATTTTTTCAAATTCAAACCTTGTAGATTTTTCAACTAAAATTAAACCTGTCTAGAAAATATGGCTAACATGTCGACTTAAGTTGCGAATTAATTTTTCCGTTTATTGCCCCGTTCATTTTCGTCTAATTTTTATGTCGTTCCATTCATTGCTTTCTCATTTGTACAGTTATAATACTTTATATTTTTTCTTATTTCATTTTTCATGGTTGTAACTTTATGCGAGGCAATCGTCGCTTGTGTTCCGTTACTATTCTTACATACTTTTCTCATATTTCAATTTCGTCGCTTAATTATTTTTCATTAAATTATTTACCGTAATCTCCCTTCCGAAGGAATAGGTCTAACCATTTGACCGCCGCGTCAATAGTCCTCACCTTTGACCCTTTCATTTTCCAAAACCCTAATTGTATAGGCGTCCCGCCGTGGACCGAATTACCCTTTACCCTAGCATTAGGTTAAGGAGTCGCCGCACTCCATATTAGGTGTCCCGCCGTAGAATACCTAGTTTACCTTTTTATTTCAATTCAATTACAACGTGGAAATAGGAGTCGCCGCACTCCACGTAAGCGCTCCCTTATGAACGCTTACTCCCCATTGAAACCTTGACCACAGTCAATAGGTTTCTAACCTCCCTTTCAAGGGGAACTACGATTACTTTGATTCCATCCCCTACCCAGGATACGTAGGCACAAGATGCGAATCTTGTCGAGTAAACTTATGACTAACCCTTAGGTATTTCTTTCACCTTTAACCCTTAGCACATATACCCTAAAGCAAATAATCAAGCAAAATAGTAAACTTTAAACAAGAGGTTCCTGTAGAGTACTACAGAATTTTAGGGTGCTAATATCTTCCCTTACCTAGATCTCTCTCCGCATTGTGTTTACAATGCAAAATTGGTTTTTCCTTTCTTTGAGCTTTCCTTCGAATAAATAAAAGACCAGTTGTGAATCAAAGATTTGTGATTCAAATTAATTATTAATTTGATATCCTATTCTCACCGCAACAGAAAATGGCGACTTCACTGGGGAAATCCTATCTTTTGAGGGTTACCCCTATCTTGTTTTCATGTTTGCTTTTTGCTTATTATTTGCTTGTACACACACACACACACACACACACACACACACACACACACACACACACATACACACACACACACACATATATATATATATATATATATATATATATATATATATATATATATATATATATATATATATATATATATATATATATATATATATATATATATATATATATATATATATATATATATATATATATATATATATATATATATATATATATATATATATATATCTGTTGTACCTTGCTTGGTGTATCTTTATTGTGAGATAAGTCCTACACCCGGACTTGAGTGAACTTATGATATGAAGGTGATATATTCGACGAGGCTTATAGGGAGGCGAGTCTCGACCAAGCTGACTTGAGAATCACCGCTCAGTTGAGGCCCTTTCAAAAATGGTTATGTTGAACGAGTACTCGTGAAAACACTTACTATTCTCGATTGGAGCTTGTGATACTGGGGATTGTAGTTACCTTTAACCCCTCTTTGGCCTTTATTAGGACGTAGCGTGAGGACTATGAGGGAGTATTCCCAAAATAGTTGCTACGCGATACTACACCTAAAAGAGGTTCTCTTGAGAATATTATTAACCACCGAGTCAGTCGGAAAATTGATAATATCCGAAAGATGGGCTGATGACTTTGGGCACTTCTTTAGAACCCTTGTTCTGCAGGTACAACTAACCTTTAGTACATACCTTTTGGGGATGAGTAGATCTTGACTCCGCTCATATACCTCTAACCTAGGACTTCCTGTGTGTATGTGTGCATTGAATCCATAAAGCATTAGATTTCATGGAATTCATCCTTACTTATGAACATTGTAGGATACCTTGGATTGCAATAGGAAAAGCACTGTGAAATATTCTTTTCAGGGTCTTAAGTTGGATGACCTAAGGAAGCTAGGAACTTTGGTTCAAGACCAAGAGGGATTTAGAAACAAATATGGGAAGTTGTTACCTTTGTTGAAACTTCAAGTGGACGAAGGACTTCTTTCTACTTTGTTACAGTTCTATGATCCGAATTATCATTGCTTTACATTCCCAAATTATCAGCTATTGCCTACCTTAAAAGAGTACTCTCAATTGGTAGGGTTACCTATTTTGGACGGATCTCCTTTCCCTTTCTTGGAGAAGGACCCTAAAGAGCGAGACATTGCTAGAGCCACATGCTTGAAGGTATCTGACATCAAAGGCAATATGATTACTAAAGGTGGAACTTTTGGGTTACCCACAGCCTTCTTAATCAAGAAAGCCCAATACTATGTCGATCATTTGAGCATGGATACATTTGAGGCAATCCTCCCCTTACTTATTTGTGGAGTGCTACTTTTCCCAAGCTTCAAAGGATTTGTTGATCTCAACGCCATCAAGATCTTTATGAAGAATAATCCAGTACCGACTTTATTGGCTAACACTTACCATTTCGTGCATCTCTGAAACTTCCATGGCGGGGGGATGATCACCTATTGTGTGCCTTTATTATACAAGTGGTTTATTTCGCACTTGCCCAAGTCTGGTCCTTTTTGGGATATCGATAAAGGACGATGGTCACAAAAGGTTATGGCTCTAACTCACTCGGACATTGATTGGTATAACTGTGTCTATGATGGGACATTAATCATTGATGGTTGTGGAGACTTTGCCAACATACCCTTACTTGGTTTTAATGGAGGAATTAACTACAATCTTGTTCTAGCTTTTCGAGAGTTAGGATATCCGTTGAAGGAACCACCTAAGAACGTTCATATGGAGAGAATCTTCTTCAAGGATGACAAAGCACTTCAAGGTAAGATTGTGTCTGCTTGGCATTACTTGCATAAGAAAGGTAGATAAAGTCTGGGAAAGCCTAATTGCGTGTCTATGGAGCCATATCTTTATTGGGTCAGAGAAATAAAAATCAAGCTTAAGATGCCTTATCCTCGCCAAGATCCTTTACCTCCGAAAAGGGAACAAATTTTGGTGTTCATGTCCAAAGCCGAAGAGTTGAAGATCGCTTTGAGAAAAGCACAACATGAGGCAGAAGCATGGAAGAACAAGTATTAAGTTGTCGTCAGTGAGAATGCCGAACTTCAGAAGCATCTTTAGGCGAAGAATGAAGAATCGCTTTCCTACAAGAAGAGAAAAGTCTACAAGGATTTATTTTCCTCCCACTCTCAATCTACTCTTTGAAGTTGTGGACAATGCTTCCTTAGAACTTTATTAGCTTTTATTGTTATTTGTAATCCATTTTCAAAAAAAATAATAAATAAAGTTTCTTCGGTATCCCACGATATTCGTAAATACTTGAATTCCATGAAATTTTGCATCTGCATTTTGCATTTTAGCATCATATTTTTGCATTGCATTTGTCTCCTGGTGTCTTATTCTCGGTTCTCTCGCCTTCCAGTTCCGTCACCCTGAGTTCTCTGCATCAGTAGAACACTAGAGCCCAAGCTCGGAAAAGAATGGAAGAATAAATTCAAGAGATTAATCGTGTCAGCAATGAACTCGAAGATCTTCGAAGAAGTGTGGGGCAGATTTTGGAGATGCTGCAAGCTCTTAATGCGAAGGTAGATACTCAGCCCGCTGTTTTTGCTGAGCTTACCAATACTGTTTTAGGTCCTCAACCAGCTGTCACTGTTGCGAATGTACCTCCTTATGGTCTTCAACCCGGTTTGGTGCCTCCTCCTATTGCTCAACCAGTTCAGTAAGGTTGTCCTCCAAAATTCAAAACTCCGAGCTTTGACCATCATAAAAGAGCTACACGCCTGAGGAGTCTCTCGAGCAGGTATAACCATAAAATGGTTGCTCATCAACCGTGGCGACGTCAGCCTAATTATATCCCATTCAGTATGCTCAACAAACCTATGCAGCTACTGTTGCACCTCCCTTCAATCAACAATTTCCTACATATCAATCTATGCAACCGACTCCGGTCTATCAAGCTCCAGTTTATTAACAACCTCCTGGTTATTAGCCTGCACAAACTCCTTTCAACTTTCAACGAGCGCCCAACGCTCCTGCTTATCAACAACCTAAGAATCAGGCGCCTCGTCAAAATGGTCTGAATAGGAGACAGTACAAGCCTTGTCCTCCGATTCCGATGACTTTTACTGAGTTGTACCCTGCATTAGTGCAACAAGGTCTGATTACCACCCGAGCTTTGGGTCCACCTCGTAATCCTTTTCCTGCCAATTACAACACTGCCGCTCATTGTTTATTTCATGAGGGTGCGCCCGGCCATGATTTGGAAGATTGTTATGCTCTCAAGTACATTGTTAGAGATTTGTTAGAAGAGAAGATCCTCAACCGAATGTTAAGAATAACCCTTTGCCTAACCATGGGGCTGCTAATGATATTGATGATTTGTCTAATGAGATCCTTATTCTTGACGGTTCTCAAAGCAGGACTCCTCTCAGGGTTTTTCGTTTGCCAAGGTCAAGCTCTGCTAAGCTTGTTTTCAACACATCTATGACGAATCAGTCGAAGCCGATAATTATTCAGGAACCTAGTCCATTTCATTTCAGTGATCCTCAAGATGACGTGACCATGATTGATAAAGAATATGGGAAGGTTATTCCGAAGGAAGATTTGAAGACTGATAATGAAGAAGTGACAGATATAGCTGGGGCAAGCAAGACAACTCGCAATGAGCATATCTACACTCCCCGTTCCAGTGAGGCTCCGCCCGAGGAAACCACTACTACCATGCCGGTCTTGAATACAAAGACTTCATAAACACCTTTAGATAGACTCGTCAGGCAGTTCATCTGGTTTATATATATGTACTTTATTTCTTTGGTTATAAAAGCATAGTTAACATGTACGAACTTGTTTATTTTGATTAATTAATGCATATGTTTGTCTTAAAGAAATCCATTTGTATTCACTCACAAAAATAAATACTTTTTTTTTTCGTAATTTATAATGCCAACTTTACCCGATCTCTTGCTTTGATAGAGAATTGGGGGGAGGATGATGAACTAAAAACGTCAGATCTCTTGTCGTATGCTTTCGAATGAAACCCCGCTGATGATGTAAGGCATTGTTTCAAATCCCAAAAAATGGAGATATAAGGATGATAATCCCTCTTTAATCCCTTTGAGCCTTGAAGTAGGAGTTTTTATTTTCCAAATAAAAAACCCTCAACTTTAACCTGGGGCAAGGTAGTTTTTTAGTCAAACCGATCGAGCGCTCAGACTCTAAAAAAGGGAGGAGCGAACCTTCGAGAATCTATCCTTAACATATTAGGAAGATAGAAGTCAATGACTATCCCTCTACTACCTAAAGAGTGGGGTAGTCACAAGCCTTTCAAAAGAGTCACATGACCCCCAACAAAAAAAATGAAAGAAAAAGCACACTAAGTCAAAAACCTATGAAGGAGACTTAGGCAAAATTGGGGCATCCCGTCGGACCCCAAAGTCAAAATTCAAAAGATCCGTCCAGGTAAAAAAAACAAGGGATCACAATAAAGAATCCCTAATAAATAACAAAGTCATGTTGATCGAACACAAAAGAAAATAGGTGAGTGACTGCCATGTCCAAAGCCTTGATGAGTTCTCGACCATATCAAATCCGATTGAGATATGAATGCTCGTATCCCGTTAACTGAATTAGGATTGGAGAACATCACGAAAAATGGGTGGGTACAAATAACTTTGAGCCCTTATCCTTTGTTTCTTAAACCGTGAACCAAGCCACTATACAACCTTTAAAAGACCTAATTGAAGTAGGATCTCTTTTGAAAGCATACTCGACGACATAATGTTTCCTAACTCCTACGAGCTATGCTCAATTTAATGTTGCCTTTACAAATTAAAATCATATCCTAACTAGTGATTTCAGTCACAGGTTATTGCGATATCTTTTTCAAGACAAAAACAAAATTCAAGACAAATACATACGTGCATTAACAATTTCAGGATTAGCATTTTATGCGTGTTGATTTTTCGTGATATCTTAGAAACTTACATATAGACATCGTCAATGGAACTCGAAGATCCCGCTAAACAGGGGCAGGTGGTTCTCCAAATCGTGTACTGATGCAAGCCTTACATTCTTAAGAGCTATTTCTGAAGATTCAGTCACAACACTGTTAATATCGACCAGTTACGTCGAGATCTGAAAAATCTCTCCAAGAGTTTGAAAATGGTGGGGCATTTGGACTCCATGTTCTCTGTAAAACCCTCTTGAGATTACTCACTCTAATAAATTAGGTACTCTGGGGAATTATGTTTTTCAAAATGGTGACTACTACAAAGTCCCTCGTGATCAAAACTAATGTGTTTTCATAACATTCTTCATGCACCCGATAGATTTTATTCCCGGCGGTCTTCATACCCCAGTAAATCTCATCGTTGCAGAAGCACTTCCAAACTATCTCCTTAGGAAGAAGTCCCTAGCGAGACTTTAAGCTGACAACACTTTTAGACCGATTAGGTAATCTCTAGTGATTTTCAAGACTGCAGAGATCATACCAACATTTTCCAAGTAATACATTTACTCTGAGGACCCGTCCTCAGGTGGAATCATCTTTTCCGCACCAAAGCTACCATGCTTTCTTCAGGAAACAGTCCCCAACGAGACTTTAAGCTGACAACACTTTTGGGATCCATCTGATAAATCCCCAGTGACTCTCAAGACTGCAGAGATCTCCCCAGTATCTTCCAAATGTTCCAGGTCCTTGAGGACCCGCACCCAATGGAATCATTTGTTCCTCAGTGAAATTGCCTTAATTTCCTCAGGAAATACTCCCCAGGAGATTGCTTTTTTCCCCAAGAAGTCGAGATACTTTCCCCAGGAATGTCTGGTAAATACGCCCCAATAAGTCTGTTGAACTCACCTCAGGGAAGTCTGATATACCTTTCCTCGGGGAAGTTTGATATATTATCCCCAGGGAAGTTGGATGCACCTTTCTCCCAAGAAGCCGATGTATTACTCCCAGGAAGTCGCTACGCTTTCTCCATGAAGCTGCCTAGCTCCTCATCTTCCCCATGAAGCGGATATCTATTTTATCCCCAGAAGTCTATAATCCTAAGATTTTCTTTGGCTGATAATGATTCATGATAACAATCCCTCCAGTGAAGTCATGATATCATACTCTCCAGTAAGGTCGTATCGTATCCCCGTAAGGAATTCAAGACACCATATCCCCAAGTGGATTATTTTCTCCTCAGAGAAGTTGGAACTTTGAAGCAAGATTGGGTTCCGCTACCAACTTTTCCTATCTCTTGATAGATGTACTTTTGCAGAGGTCGTCAGGTATCCCGTCGAGATGTTTATTTCATCTCCCGTCTCCTCTCTCATCAGTTTTGTCAGCATGTGCATGATCCTAAGCATTGCATGCTCATTACATTTCCATTCACATACACGATTAACATACGCATTAGCATCTATTTGTTTGATATTTGTTGTAGTCCTTCGTCGTTCCCGCCGAGTAACTGGGTTTGTCCGCTCTCTCCGAGTAGATAGTCAGCCCTAGGCACAAAATACCTATTATTTCCAGTTTCCCCACAAGAGTTCAACCCTCGTGGATGATGGTTATTTTATTTACCTCTCCATGTTAGGATAAGATAATCCCCATTTGAGTTCATTTCCTCAATGGATTCTTGTTTGACAGATTCTTTCTAGCTCGATTATAGATTGAACATCGGTCCTGTCGGTCGCCGAACCTACTTGGACGTGCATTCATTTTGCACTACCTTTCCAGAAAAGCCTCTTACGACGCCTTTGCTGATCAGCGACAGTTCTCGTCCAAGAAGCTTATCATTACATTATTATACACCAATAAGCAACTGTTCTCACCCGAGAAGCTTATCATTACATTACAACAACTGGTACACGACAGTTCTCATCCGAGAAGCTTATCATCATTACACTTTACAACCTTGATATCATTTTACAACGTCGGTATGCGACAGTTCTCGCTCGAGAAGCCTATCGTTACACGTTTTAGTGACAAGCGACAGTTCTCGTACAAGAAGCCTATCATTTCATTACAACTTTCATTACAGCTTTCACTACAACTTTCATTACAACCTTCATTACAACCTTCATTACAACCTTCATTACATTACAACCATACATTACATTTTACAACCTCTAAAAGCAATTTTCATCCGAGAAGCTTATCATTGCTACTCTTACAAATAAGTGGCATTTCTCGCCTGAAAAGCTTATCCTATCTTCTTTATGACTAGCAGTAAATGGCCATCTCCGTCGAGAAGCTGGTTTCCATTGCCCTTTCATCTTGAAGAGCGGGGAGGTTTAAATTGAATCATATTCAGGGGGCGCAGACCTTGAAGTATGAAGAAGTTTATTTTACCCTTTAGTAAAAGAAGAAACAGAATCATATTCAGGGCGCAGAACTTGAAGTATGAAGAAGTTTATTTTACCCTTTAGTAAAAGAAGAAACTGAATCATATTTAGGGAGCAATAGACCTTGAAGTATGAAGAAGTTTATTTTACCCTTTAGTAAAAGAAGAAGCTAAATCATGCTTTGCTCATGGAAGCTTATTTTTATCAGATGAGCGGCAGTCCCTCAAGTGGAGCTTATCAATCAATCCTTCATCTATTATCCCCAGATAAGCAATAGCCTCTTTATTTGAGAGCTTATCCCGTTTGGCATTTAAGTCCCTTCCGACGATAAGTGGCAATTCCCTCCCGAGGAACTTATCAGGGCATTTCCATTAAAGTCCATTTATTTTGGCATACAACCGATTTTACCCTGTATATTTTCTATGGATTCCCGAAGATTCCGTCCGATCTCGTCATGCAGAGAGTTTCCAGAAGCTCGGATGTTATTCTTTGCTCAATGCTCCAACATTCTGTTTACTTGATCCTACAGTCGTGTGGATCCAGTTTTACCTTTTCATCCTAGAGTATCAGCCGGTCACGCCTGAACCTGTTGAACAGTACTCTCGGATATTCCCCAGTGGAGGTTGTCTCGTCGGTGCCATCTCCATTGAGGATCCCATTCTTACCGTTTATTTCTAAAGTGACGATTGATCGTGCTCGCACCAGTTGGCCATCACTTCATAATCCCCTAGTGTCGTGCTAATTCCCTAGTGCGTCGTTTTCCCCCGTGTGGTTTATTCGTCGCATCTGTCCCTTGTGTCGTCGTGTCGTTTACATCTGTACATTTAGCATTCCATCATACGCATCATACTAGAATCAGAATATTGTCCGCATCACAATTCAGTTTGTTTTCTCCATAGCATTGCATCTCACTACATCTAAGGGCAAAATTGTTGATTATGTGTATTTAAATCCCTTTCACCAAATTGGGGAAACTGTCATACCCCAAATTTTACCCTTAGATTAGTCGGTTCATTTCGCATTTCATCTCATTTTGCATTGCATTGTAAACTAACCGCTAAACAATTTGCTCAGTCTGTTGGTTTTGCAGGAAAAATCACACTGTGCGCTCTTTAGATTATGAAGGGTAAAATGGTCAATAATTTTCAGCCCGCTGATGATTTATGAAGTTGAGTCGTCCGCAAGGATCCCTCGAGTGATCAGGGTTTCCATCTCTGAGTCATATGATTTATTTGAGGAAGGGTTGAATTTTACGGCAGTTTGTGACATCAGATTTCTCGTGACACAGCACATTTTATTAAAGAGCCGAGATTTAGTCGTCAGTGGGATTTTAGAAATGTTGTTTGATTCCAAAACCATATGGAGCTGAATGTATTGAGATATCAATGGATTCGGGTTAAATCGGTGCGAGAATTTGCTTTGCGGAATTTATTTTAACATACGTGTGTTTGCCTGCTTTCGGCTAGTCACCAGTCGATTTTGAAGAAAACATTGGAATTTCAGTTCGTGTGAAATTTATAATGAACATTTGTGGGTTTGATCATGGTTATTAGTTGAGTTGATTCAGGTTACCGAGTTAAATCATTCGAGATGCAGTTTGAATTTTCAGTACAGAAGACAGTTCGCTTTGCCGCTTAACTGAATTTCTCTGCTTATCCGTTCAAGGCCATATTAATTGACTTTAATAACGAGTACGAATTACTTTGCAAAAGAATTTGTTTGAACTCAGCAGTTACGTGGAATTTAAATCGTGCAAAATGATTAATTGTCAAATTCAGAGTTGGAACTTCACGTCTTAACCAGATAAATTTCGTTGGATAAATTTGATTAAATGAAGTTATTTGAATGAGTTTAATTGGATGAAGTTAGTCATTTAATTCAAGCAGATGACTTTTAATCGATTGAATTTAATCAGTTGAATTTAGTCGAATAAGCTTAATTAAATGAAGTTATTCGGTTGACTTTACTTGGATGAATTATTTGGAGAAGTTTGATCGGAAAAATAAATTCAGGATATTAAGAATGAAATGGAATTTATTTATTTATTTAAATTCTATATTTTATTACAAGGTACAGAGGTAATTACAAGTGTCCTAAAATGCCTAATTATTTTCTAAGTTGTCTTCGCGCCCGTTTCTTTGATTCTTCGACTTTCGACAAACCTGCAAAAATACTGACAACAGATGAAAACAATCATTAAGTGTTAGAATTAATCGGAAGTGGGTTTTTATTTGTGATCCGATACCCTCAGTTAATTATCATCGGTATGTCGGGTGGGTAACGGAGTATTTCGCCGCCAGCTCCAGAATTTCAATTTCGACCCCGACACCGACCCGACAGCATCTGTTCTAATTCATGCCAGGAGAGAGAAAAATGATTTTAGAAAAGGGATTTTTGGAAAAGTGATTCTGGAAAAAGTGCTTTTGGAAAAAGAACTTATTATGAAAAAATGGTTTTTGCCAAACAGGTCGCTAACAACCTTCCCAAAAATTCTGAACTGCAAGCGGATCAAACAACCAACTAAACAATATCCACGCAAGCAAAAAACATTGTTCCCAAAGAATCCTGCAACAAAATAGGATCAAAACAACACATCAACCCAAAATGCAACAATCACAACAGATAAGCAAACATGTTCGCAAATCCAACAATGAATCAACCAAGCCATAACAAAACAACAACAAATCCTGGAAGCTCCTATAAAACAGCCATGAATCACGCAACATAAGCAACACAATTGTAACAACAAAGAGAAATCTCACAGGCCCAACAAATTAAAGTCGTCATTATAAAATGAGCCATCTTCATAAATTGAGGGGGGGGGGGGTTGATCCGAAAAATAAGAACAAGAAGGGAGAGGCATCAGTTCATCATAAAACAGCGGTCGTAAACTCATCCAAAGCAACACAAAACTCAACTGGACTCAGAGAAGTAGAAGCTTATCATCATCGTCCTAAAAATCTCCATTCGTAACAAATCGAAACCAGATGAATGGAAAAAGACGAAAATCATCAAGCCATCTTCGAATCATAAACTGAAACCCACCACAACCTTAGTTTTCTTCATCATCAGCCGTCACCCACAACCTCGTCATCACCGCAAGTTACCGCAAGCCGCCGCAAGTCATCGGCAAAATCGCTTAAAACCCGAAGGTGAGCAACTTTCCAACATGATTTCGGTTGGGTTTTTTTTGCAGGAATCATAAGCAGACGCAAATGGAGCAAGAAGAAGAAGAAAATTTCACAGAAAGCTTCAAGAAGTGTAACAATGGAGGCGCCATAGAACAAGGGAGAAGGAGAGGGTTTAAAACCCTAAGAAAGTCTCAACATGTGGACCGTCCCCTCCCCCCAATTTATTACTTCTGGTTCTTTTATTATTATTATTATTATTATTATTGTATTATAACTTTATAATTTAACATGATTAGAATTTGTTAAAACCATATTACTTTTTATAATTTAGTTATTTAGTTTAAATTAAAACCAAAATTTTTAAAACCTTTTCTTGAAATTAACTAGAAACTTTTTCTTTAAAAGTTAACATTTATAAATTAAAAAACCTTTTTTTTAAAAAAAATAAGATTTTGTTAATAAATTAAAATTCAACATAATTAAAAATAAAATTTTCAAATTCAAACCTTTCTTGTAAATTCTTCAACTAAAATTAAACCTGTCTAGAAAATATGGCTAACATGTCGATTTCAGTTGCGAATTTATTTTGCCGTTTATTGCCCCGTTCATTTTCGTCTAATTTTTATGTCGTTCCATTCATTGCTTTCTCAGTTGTACAACTATAATACTTTATATTTTTTCGTATTTCATTTTTCATGGTTGTAACTTTATGCGAGGCAATCGTCGCTTGTGTTCCGTTACTATTCTTACATGCGTATCTCATATTTCAATTCTGTCGCTTAATTATTTTTCATTACATTATTTACCGTAATCTCCCTGCCAAAGGAATAGGTCTAACCATTTGACCGCCGCGTCAATAGTCCTCACCTTTGACCCTTTCATTTTCCAAAACCCTAATAGCACAGGCATCCCACCGTGGACCGAATTACCCTTTACCCTAGCATTAGGTTAAGGAGTCACCACACTCCATATTAGGTTTCTCGCCGTAGAATACCTAGTTTACCTTTTTATTTCAATTCAATTACAATGTAGAAATAGGAGTCACCGCACTCCACGTAAGAGCTTCCTTATAAACGCTTACTCCCTATTGAAACCTTGACCACAGTCAAGAGGTTTTTAACCTCCCTTTCAAGGGGAACTACGATTACTCTGATTCCATCCCCTATCCAGGATACGTAGGCACAAGATGCGAATCTTGCCGAGTAAACTTAGGGCTAACCCTTAGGTCTTTCTTTCACCTTTAACCCTTAGCACATATACCCTAAAGCAAATAATCAAGCAAAATAGTAAACTTTAAACAAGAGGTTCCTGTAGAGTACTACAGAAGTTTAGGGTTCTAATACCTTCCCTAAGCTTAACCAACCCCTTACCTAGATCTCTCTCTGCATTGTGTTTACGATATAAAATAGGTTTTTCCTTTCTTTGACCTTTCCTTCGGATAAATCAAAGACCGATTGTGAATCAAAGATTTATGATTCAAATTAATTAATAATTTGATATCCTATTCTCACCGCAACAGAAACCAACCAACCCAGTTTAATTCCCTATAGAGATTATGCAAGGAGGTTGCTCCCTTTCTTCAATAAAGTTGAATTGCATCATGTTTCTCATGATGAGAACCGGATGGCAGATGCTCTAGCAATGCTAGCTTCCATGATTATGGTGAACTGTTTGAATGATATTCCCAAAATTGATGTTATAAGTCATGACAGACCAACACATGTATTTGCAGTGGAAGAGGTCGCTAATGATAAACTTTGGTACCACGATATTGAGTGCTTTCTCTGAAGACAAGAATACCCGCTTAGGGCATCGAGTAAAGACAAGAAAACTTTAAGCAGGTTGGCTTGCAATTTCTTTCTGAATAATGATGTGTTATACAAGAGAAACTTTAACATGGTCTTGCTTAGACATGTAGACAAACGCAAAGCGGACATGTTGGTGATAGAGATTCATGAACGATCTTTTGGCACCCATGCCAGTGGACATGTAATGGCAAAGAAACTTTTTAGCGCAAGCTACTATTGGATGATGAATGATCTGGTTGTTGTAAGTATGCAAAGAAATGCCACAAGTTCCAGATTTATGCTGACAAAATTCATGTGCCGCCAACTCTTCTTAATCTCATTTTGAAATTCTAGATACCCAACAGTGGATGTTATCACGAATGTTATGATATCCACTGTAACACAACCTACACAACTTAATGGCAAACTGTAAATGAAAACAGTAAATAACACAAGTAATTGTTTACCCAGTTCAGTGCAAACCACACCTACATCTGAGGGCTACCAAGCCAGGGAGAAAATTCACTATTAGTAGAATTAATTCAGAGTCAAACAACCAGTTTACACTCTTCACTTAAGACCTACCCAATGAAACTTCAGCCTAACACTAGACCAGAGTTACCAACTCACTCCCCCTCAATCACATCAGTGATATTAACCAATTCAAAGTTACAAAAGGCAATGAAGTCACACTTCAAACACACATTGATCTTGCGTCACAACTTTGATCAAGTGACACATCACTCTTTCTTAAAAGCTTTAGAGTGACACATTTAACATACAACTTAAGAACTCTATACTAATGCAATCACACAACAAATAATTGCTTAGTTTAGTAGTATTCCTAAGACCCACAAAAACACGTGAAGAACATAATTCTTCACTCACAATTACAGGTTCTCTGAAACCCTGTCAAAAATTGTCTTCAATTAGGATTGCTGCTTCTGTATATATAGGAAGCATACAGTCCTTGGGCCTTCGTACATAAGTTAGGTTTACCCAAGATAAACCCCTCTTCATGAAGCTGCGCACGTCCAATTGAGTCAGGGGCATTCCATGATATCCTTAGCAATGCCTGATATGTCGCCTTAGATAACTAGGCTTCCTAAAATGTTTCCTGAAGTATAGCCTGAGCTAATAACAGAAACTACTATTTGCACGCCCTGATGTCATATGCTTGATGTCATAACATTCAGTCATGACATCCAACTTAAGTGACTCTTAGCTATTTAAACTTACCCTGCTGAATCTTCATTATGTATGTCATAACATCAGTCATGACATTCATACATCCATCAATGTTTTGCCATAAAATGCAGCCAATCAAAAGCATTAATGTAACACCCTTATTCTACCCCACAGATATTACGGCAAAATAACACGGATTTTAGAGTAAAATATTAACTTTCATTAAAAAGCCACAAAAGGGCGTACATTTCTCAAAGTCAACAAATTGGTCAATACTTCGTAACACACGGGTTTTCTCAAAATACATCAAAACATCATATACAGCGGAACTAAAAACATAACTCAATGTTTTCCTCATAAGGGAACATCAGTAAAATAACCCAATGATATACAATCAACTCAAAGAACCCAATCCGATGTTACATATCAGAGCAAGACCCTCTACATTAACCATAAAGGCTAACGACTCTAAAACTTCAAAATACTCATCGACGGCGTCCACGGCTAAACTTGCTCATCTGCATGTTACCCACGTGGAGGTAACATTCAAACAGGCAGGGTGGGTAAGACAATTCATAATAATCAATGTATGACAATTGATGCATAAACGACAACATATTCATACTACATTCAACACATTGATATCGTTCAAATATGCCTCACAGGCCATAACGTCATAATTCATACACAAAGACTCATAGATGCAATGTGACACAACTCAATGCATGTGGTACAAATCATCACAGCGCGATGGACACTGGGCCATCAACCCTCCATAGATCCCCATCAATAGGATCGGAGCACATCAAAATACTTCACATCCACACAGTGGGATTGAAGCCAAAGAAATCGAGGTCCTGAAACGAAGTCCGGATGCACATGAATGCATGATTCATACTTCACAATAATCCTCGTAATAACAACATATGGTGCATCATCATTCATCATGTTCATCATATTCATCATATTCGTCATATGTCATAAATCATCATATTAATCATTGTTGCACCCCAAAATTTGACCAACATTTATTTATCCATCAAGTGTTTGAAGTTTGATACCTTCATCAGAAAGTTCAAGAGATCCTCAGAGAAATTGGTTGAAACCAAGGTTATGTGCTTCATAGCTTGAGAGTTGTGGGAGCTCCTCAGATGATTTTGAGACTTTGAGAATGAACTTGAAGCTTTTAGAAATCCTACGAGATGTCTTGAAATCCATCATGAAGCCCAGAGAAGTCATTATGCAAGAATGCAAGAGATTCAACCATGAATGGTAGAATTAGGGTTTTGACTGGGTGAACCCTAGGTCAACTGATGATTTGGAGAAGGTTGAGACCTAATCCAAGGGCCATGTGATCATGGAATGATGTATTGAGATGTTATAAGGATGATTCCTAGACCAACTCATCATGATTGAGGAGTTTGAGAAGTTTTAAGCTAGGGTTTCTAAGGATTGGCAGTGTAAAACCCCCTAGTTTGATCCCTATCTTCCAGGAAGTTTTAGCTCAAGATGTGATTGTCATCTCATCTTGCCCATAACATGAATGTTGTAGAGCTTGTTCTTAGCTTTAATTTGAGTGGTATAAGTCCTTGATAGGATTTGCAGATCTCAAGTTATGGTTTTGACAAATTGTAGGTCATCTGAGGTGTGTGAATCTGGGTCCTTGAAAGTCACCCAACTTGCAGACAACTTTTGCCCTAGTAGGATGCTTCCTATGATCTCTTGGTCAACATTAATGTTGAAGATCATCTTCTTAGATTTCTAGAGAGTACTAGAAGTCCTTGATAGGATTTGTAGAACTCAACTTATGGTTTGTACAAGACAAGGGTATTTTGGTCATTTGGAAGTTATAGGTCATTTTAAGCAAGGGCCATATCTCCTACTTCCAAGCCTCAAATGAAAAAACTCAAAACATCAAAGTTGTTCAAAATGGCATTTTAAGCCTAGAAAAGTGGTCATGAGTTGTAGGAAAAGCTTGTAGCAAGAATTGACAAGAATGGGTGAAAATGACCTAAATAATGAGATATAAGTTAAATGGATCCAAGTTGGAAAATGGTTTGAGAGATCTACAAATCCAAAATAGGTCATGTAATATGTCATTTTGAATCTAAACAACATTTTGGAAACTATGGTTCAGGCACAATTTTGATTTGAGGCCTAGAAATTGGACTTGCTTTGTAATGTTGTTATTTGCATATTAAGGCAACTTTGGAAAACTTCACACAAGGCAAGGAAATGCTTGTTTTTTGCACATACCATCTCAATATCTCTTGTAAGGAGATTTTAACACAAAATTAAGGATCTTAACACATGAGATGAGATAATACAACATGTCATCAAAAGAGAAATTCCAAGGCATTCTAGCTCATTCTAGAAGCATCTAGGCTTTTCCATTGATTGTTATATATTGAGTGGCTCATGAGGAGAACAAAGGTTGGTGAATTCATTGGTGAATAGTGAGGGAGAAAGGAGTATTCAAGGTTTTCTTCAAACACAAGCAAAGCCACGAATTCATCTCTAGAGGCTTTATTCATCACAACTCTTGCAAATAGAAAGATATACTTCATTAGAGGATCATCTTGAAGCAAGATCAAGCTCTGAAACCATCCCTAACTGCACCTGCCATAACCATTTGACAGGTTTTGTTCTCTCCCCACATCTCTATATTTATATGCTTTCTATTAAGTTTTTAGGTATAGAATGAACATGTTAGGTTAGTTGATCATTCCCTGTGAATTAGAGGGCTCTGTGTGAGGTTCCATAACAGACCCTAGCTTCTTTCAGTTTCAAGAATAAGTCGTGTGTTGAGTATTAATTGGCATGTTATGGTTTAGAATGGTTAGGGTAACATAAGGAACAAGATTACACCATTAGATTTGAGCTTTAGCAAGATTGATCTCAGAAGAATATGGTTGAACCAAGACCTTTAGGCATTCTGTTAGAGTGATGCACGAGGCTTTAGGAGAAACTATTGGTACCATCGTGTTCAGGGAAGAAAATGGTACATTTTTTATTTTGGAATTTTTGATTTTCATTGAATATTGAGAGAGCACGAGGCTGAAGAAGATTCGTGCATGGATTCTGTTAAACTGAAAACCCTAGGTGTGTTGGAGACGATGACTCTCCACCGTCAGATCATCTCGAGTATTTGACCATTTAAACCAATCTAACAGCTAGCATTTGAATCAGAAAACGGAGGGAATTGCCTAAACCAAAACGCGCCATTTAACTAAAGCTGCAACCCGGGGCCTAACATAACATTGCTATACGCACACCCAATATGGAGCCCAATGAAAATAACACTGAAATCCCTTGCTAAATGCACCGAGCTCTTATCTTTTTTTCTTTCTTTTTTTGATCTCAATTTCTGAATGCATGGGCTTAAGGCATTTGCTAATTGCACCCCAGTTTCCTGGCCCACCATCATAAATGAACTGAGCGCCCCTTCTAAACGCACCCCCTCCCCCATTTTATTTTAATTTCTTGATTTTAATTTCTTGATTTTAATTTCTTTTATTTTTCTTGCACTTTAAATAATTCATAGAAAATTGGAAAATGAATATTTTTAATTGGTTGTTTTTGCTATCATTTTCTACTTTTGTCTAGAAAAATATGAATAAATAAAATTAGCATTTTATTTTCTTTTAATATTTTTAGTACATTTTTTTCTTTTTAATAGGGTTTTAATAGTTTTAAGTAGATACTTGATTTTGTCCAATTTTGTTTAGGTAGTTCTTTTAAGATTTTTGCTCCATTCTTTTTAGGGTGATTAACTTAGGACATTAACATTCCCATAGGATTTAATTCATAATTTTAGGATTCATTTTTAGATGGTTTGATTAGGGGAGATTAGAGTGATCATAATTAGGGTTTAGGTGTGACATAGGTGAAGTGAATCATTTCTTTTAGGAGTTTTAGTTTGATTTTGGGTATGGGACTATAGGGATATCATGGGTAAGTGTAATATACCCTTGTGAATAAGCATTAGATTTTTCCCCTTTCTTTAGTATTTTCAGAGTATTTTCTGAATGGTCTGTTTGTGTGGCATGTTCTGTGATTGATTGTCTATCTTTGGGGTCATCTTTGGGGAATTGTTGTGGGGCTTGGTTTGCTTTGAAGACCTTGTTGAAGGAGCATGATGAAGGAGAAGATTGAAGATCAAGTACTAGAGGATTGGAGGAGGCATGGATTGAGGTCCTAGTCTAGGAGCTTGTTCTCTGTTTGTGAGGTTTGAGATCCTGAAGTTTGAGGGAAATTCTTGGTACTTTCCTGAGGAAGGCACTATGGATGTCTTTCATTCTTTCTTCTCACCTCTTTCCCAAGTATCCAATGATGTTGGAGCCTTCATGTGAGTTTAGTTTCTCCTGAGGAGGAATGTTAACCTATCACAGTTGTTGAGCCACATGGGATATGATTCCTAAGTGGAAGCCCCCTAGTACTTTCCTGAGGAAGGCACTATGGGTCTGTTCACTTAGTTCCCTTAGTTCATGTAGGATTTATCAAGTATCCAATGATGTTGGAGCCTTCATGTGAGTTTAGTTTCTCCTGAGGAGGAATGTAAACTGATCACAGTTGTTGAGCCACATGGGATATGAGTCCTAAGTATAAGCCTCCTAGTGCTTTCCTGAGGAAGGCACTATGAGTCTGCCTACTTAGCTCCCTTTCTTTGGTAAGCTTGTTTTGAAGCTTGAAGACTGGGATTGATTTCTTTTGATTAGGGTTTTGCTTTAGGGATTTGCTTAGAGGTAGATTAGGGTTTTGTCTTTAGGGTAGGATTAGGGAGAGCTTAGATGTAGATAATTTCTTTCTCAAGCATGGATGGTATTTCATTTCTTTTATCTGTATGATTGCAGTTTACTATTTATTGCTTGATAGCATGTTGTTTATTTTTCAGTATGATTACTGTTATTTCATGACTGGCTTGAGGTCGAGACGAGCTTGTGGAGGCTGAAGCCCCACACACATTTCCTCCCTCACTTGCATTGCATGCATTTTACTGTTAAGCTGATGCTTTGTCTGTTTTGGTGTATCATTGACATGATCCCTTAGGACTCTCATTTCCTTTGATAAGGATTTGGTGATAGACTTTTAGGTTGAAACCTATGCATGACAACTTCTAGGAGTTCCCTGTTCAAACCTCAACCATAGGATGAATCCGTGGCATGATAACAGTAGGACTTGATAGTCTCCCTCCTAGTTGGGCCTGTTCTCTTCTCATCTCAAAACAGTTTAAGATACAGTAATCATGAATGATTTCTTTCGTACGTTACAAGCCTTAAGCTATCTGAGAAAGGATTGTGGGAGAGTTCCTTTTCCACAGTCTGGATGTTTAGTATGGTACCCTTTGGGTGACATGCGACGCATTCACTCTCAGGTCATAGTCTCTAGTGCGGTTGAAATCGCAAACACAATAAAAAACACTTCTTTCAAAACAGGAAATAAACCGTAGTTTCCCGAACTACGTGAGCTCTGATCTCATACCTGTTGAGAGTACGTAGGCACAAGATGGCGAAGTCTTGGTGAGCTACCTTCCCCCATAATCCTTCGTAGGCCGAACTACGTTGACTCTGATTTCTCATTCTCTGATGAGAATACGTAGGCATAAAGTGCGACGCTTTGCCGAGTCATTTTTCTTTTCTTTTTCAGCCAGCCTTGATAGGTAGATAGATTATAACCAACCTGTCCAAGTAAACAAACAAGCGTGGATCCCGTCGAGTACGACGGACGTGAGGGGTGCTAATACCTTCCCCTTGCGTAACCGACTCCCGAACCCAGACAATGGTTGCGATGACCTTGTCTTACCCTTTTTTCGTTAGGTTTTTCCGATCGTTTCCTTTCCCGCTCTGAGGGATAAATAACGAAAGGTGGCGACTCTTCTGTCATGCCGGAACCTTATTTTCGCGCGAGCGACAGCTGGCGACTCTGCTGGGGATCGAACCCAGAATCTCTGGTTCTCTGGTTCCCTATGAGAGTCAATCCTAGCGCTTGTATGTTTGCTTGTTGGGTTGCGTTTATTTATTGCATTTTTACTTCTCGCACTTTATTTCCCGCATTTTATTTCCAGTTTGATATGATTATCTGTGCTGCTGTGGGAGAGGGAGGTTACTATGAGTGAGAAGCCGGACCTGGGCTTGAGTATGCACCTAGACATAGTTGCGGAGAGTAGTAGACGGACCTGTCTGCTGAGCAGGCACAGTTCCCTACGAAATCTGCGCTCAGACGAGGTTCTCACAGAGGTGCTCCTTTCCGGTCCTGAGGATCTGAGGGGAGTCCAGACGTGAGGATTGTCGACTCTGGGGACCGATCATTTGGAAGTCAGCTAAGTGAGGCCTCTTCATGACTTGATGATGCCACTCCTTCTGGGAATCGTATTGTCACTCATGAAAGTCTGTGACGCTGATGACCGCATAGGATGTCGTACCTTTGTCCGTGGATTAGGTCCATACCTGTGAGCGGGATTGGGTTTATTGCAGGAAACTTTGACCTCCAAACCACCTGGTTTTCTTGACAGTGGATCAGTTATGTTGGTACCAGGGTTCTCAGTTGCGGTATGTCTGTTCTTGATAGAGCAGGTTTTTGATCAGAGGATCTTATCGTCAGCTATATGTCTGTTCTTGATAGAGCAGGTTTTGATCAGAGTATTGTCATCAGTGGTTTGTTCTTGATGGAGCAGATTTTTGGGGTCTGAAGATCTCATCAGCAGGTGTTGTTTGTTCTTGATAGGGCAGATTTTGAGTGGGGTCTGAAGATCTCATCAGCAGCTGTATGTTTGTTCTTGATAGGGCAGATTTTTGATTTGGGGTCTGAAGACTTCATCAGCAGATATTTCTTCATCATACATCCGGGGTCCTTATTATCATACATTTGTTCTCGACAGAGCAGAATTTTGAGCTTATGTATATGGTCCTATCAGAAGGTCGTTCTTAGCAGATCAGATTAGTGGTCTTACACCGGGGTTTTCTTCTCATCAGTGATTATTGATACAGAATCTCCACAGCAGTTACCTGGATATATTATTGCATGACTACATTTTGCATTAGCTCGCATATTCATGTTTGCATTCCATTAGCATATGTCTGTGCGGCAGGCGCGTTTCGTACCCTGATTCTGGTGTCCCGAGCAATATGAGATATTTTCTTCTATGAATGGATCCAGTCTTATCACTGCATTGACACTATGTTGGCACGTTGACACCAGAATTAGGGGTGATCTCCTAAACGTACAGACACCCATGGCATTAGCATAAGTCATCTTGCATGACGGAATTCGGGGCTCGTCTTCTAACCCTTGTGTTTGCAGGTTTGACTCAGAATCGAGCAACTCAGACTAATGGAGCAGGTACAAGCTGAGTTGGGGAAAATCCAAAGCCAGTTGGGGCAGGTCATGAATGACATACAGGCAGTGCGCCTGGACCAGCAAGTACTCAGAGAAGAGAATCAGCAGCTGCAGAATCAGTTGAGCTTTCTCATGGGAGTGGTGAGAAGTATTCTAAAAAAGGAGAGTGGTTAAGCACCCAAGGTGGAGACCAAAGTGCTTCCTCCATTGCCATCAGTACCACCTGTGCCGAAGCCAAGTGGACTTCGTGGATCCTCTACACAGCATGAAGCTCAAGACCTGTCTCGTCGGCAGCCGCGCCAGGCATCTCAGCATAACCATGAAGGTCACAATCAAAAGAAGAAGTTACTTGATAGAGCTGTGGACCCAATACCTTTGAGTTATGCCCAGCTATTGCCACTGTTGGTTCAGAACCGTGTTCTCAAGCTTCGGACTTCGGATCCACCGGATGACGTGGCACCAGACGTTGATCTTAACACACATTGTGATTTCCACTCGGGAGCACCGGGGCACCATGTCGAAACATGTAAGGCTCTCAAGAATAAGATTCAAGACCTTATTGACTCAAGGGCAATTAGGTTTGTGCCGGGCAGCATGAGAGCATCGGGAAAGTTCATCCCGTACCCTGCAGAAGAGGTGAATGATTCCACTCCTTTGCCTGAAGCTGAGAAAGATCTTGAATATGTCCCGTGACCTTTGGTGACTGCATCTCCTCGCTCGCAGTTTCTACCTGGATCAAGTTCAAGAACGCAAGCGCCTAAACAAGGGACCATTGCCACTCAGAAACGACGACCTCTTACTCCTTGGCGGAAAGAATACCAACACCAGGATCAAAAGAGGCCTCGCAACCACTTAGAACGAAGGAATGCTTCTTTCCATCCAGTGCTTGTGTCGTATAGCCAGATTCTTCCACAGTTGATTCAAAATTCTTTGGTGGAACTGAAAGCTCTCAAGCCCGTGCCAGAGCCTTACCCTCCAGGGTACAATCCTCATGCTCAGTGTGGTTACCATGGTGGATCTCCGGGGCATTCAACTGAAGATTGCAAGGCTTTCCAGGCGAAAGTGCAATAATTGATCGACAAAGGGTGTATTTCCTTCCCAGACGGAGTTTTGGTTGTACGTGACAACCTCTCAGCTGTTTGAGCTCGCAGATTCAGAGGGTTATTTCCAGAAGCCAGTGATCCAGACAGGCAGACGTCCTCAGCATTGGTAGTCCTCGGACTTTTTACCATTTGCATTTGTAGTTTCTTTTCTGTTAGTTACTACTTGCTGTTAAACATTGTATGTTTCGAATGGTAATATTAATAAAGTGAATATGCATTTTTTCTGAACTAATCATGTCGTTGTCACTCATTTACTGCATTGCACTGACACTTGCATTTTATTTACTCCACTTTATCACTATGATTAGCAATGAGTGGAGGGAGGATGACGAAACCGAATACTCATAGCTGATGATCGTATTGCTTTCAGATAAAACCTTGCCGATGACGTATAAGGCATTGTTTCAAATCCCCTAAACACCAGAGAGATAAGGAAGAGAATCCCTTGTTAACCACTTCGAGCCGAGAAGTAGGAGTTTCTTTCGGATTTTTAAACCCTCATACCTTAACCCGGGGCAGGGTAGTTGTCAGTTAGCTTGATCGAGCATTCAAGTCTTATAGAGGAGTGTTGTCTTTCGGGGACCAATCACATCATATTCCTCCCCCAGAGGTCGTACCTCGTCAACCACAATGGTTAAACCTCACCAATCAGGAGTGAGACGGCTATAATCCTTTCGGAGCAATCAAGACAGCCAGTGTCACACGACTTGTTCCAAGAAAAAGAAAAAGAAAAAAGAAAGCCCGCTAAGTAAAAAAAGAAAAGCTAGAAAGCAAATACTTAGGCAAAAATCAGGGCATCCCGCTGGACTTCAAAAGAAAAAATCGAAAAGAACTCAAAAGGAGTCAGTCCAGGAAAAAATTAGGGAATCAAAAGAATGAAAAAGAAAGGATATAAAAAAAAAAGGAAAAATCCTCGAACAAGGACGAAGTCGTGTAGACAGAGACACCGAAACGAAAAAGGAGTAACTGTCACTCCGAAACAGCTTGTGAATTCTTTAACCAGTTTTCCCGATATCCAACATACCTCTCGAAGAGGCGAGCGCTCGAGCTAAGTTAGCTGAACTTTAGGATCGGAGATCATCACGAAGAAGGGGTGGGTACAAATCATAATTTGAGCCGAATATCCTTTGTTTCACGAACCGTGAACCCGACCACGATACAACCCTTAAAAGACCTAATTGAGGCAAGGTTTATTCTGAAAGCGCATTACGATAAGGTTGAGTAACCTGACTCCTTCATGATTTACTAATCATATCCTTATTGTATTTTTCACTGATCACATCAGCACTACGTTTGAACTCTTTGGTTCATTCGTCACTCACTAGCATGACACGTAAATGAGTGACAGTACAACATTTTTTCGAAATTTGCATGAACACTGCATTAAAATTACCATTCGTGAATAAACAATTTTAATTGCAGGTCAGTAGCTGATACAGAGGAACTTCAACAGGGAATAGTCAATCAGGACTGAATCGTCAGAGGTCTGGATCAGAACGGTATGCTGTGAAGCCCGACGAATTTGGGGCACTGACTTCCTGTGAGTTTGGAATCAGTTTGTCTGAGGACAAGTCCTGGAGTATCAGTTGATTATGGGGCAGTTTATGCAAGAAGCGGTTGATCGGAAGTGAATCTTCTCGAGACCCAATCAGGGGCAGTTATCCATAATTTTTGCGATTTGGGGGCAGATCCCTCCAGTGTTCGATCAGAGCATGTTGAGTCGCTCATCGCTCGTTCAGGGGAAAACTACTTCAGAGATATTGAAGCCAACCATGCTGAGAGTTGATTAGTGGAGGATGAATCCTTCCGTTGTACAGGTATTGGGGCAAGCCATCTGAAGATTGTCTTGTTGCCAGCTGTTTTCTGTTCAGAATGAATTATCCCCAAAGGTCGGATTGGGGCAAGTGGAATTGTACTGGGGCAAGTTGTTCAAATGAGTTTGTTCACCCTAGCAAGAATTGAGTGTCGGGGAGTCGTGTCATTACCCTGCCAAAACCTGAGCCTTTTGAAGAAGCCGTGCCGTCAATAGGTTGTTATCCTACAGCCTAACCTGTTACTTGGCTCCATGGTTGGTAGTCTGTATTCCCTGTGTTGACGTTGTTGAATCAGGATTGTTTCTCAGTAGAGATGCACCGTTTGAAGTTGTTTCCCCTGCAGCAGTCAACTGAAGATCATTCCCCAGACAGAGTCCAATTGATATTGGCGTAACCATGTTCTCCTCAGCAGGATGATTCCTCTATCTGAGTAGTCCTTTCTCCTTGATAGGAGAATTTCCCCCTCGGCATTTATTTGCTGACGGGATCGCATCATTGTGCATGATCGCATAGCATTTAGCATAGCATAGCATTTCCACCATGTGGAGCATGGCGCCGAAGCATATGCATCATAAACATGATCTAGGTTGCTACCGTTCTTGTTTTGCAGGTGTTCCGTCGAAGGATCAGTGATTCAGGATGATTCCTGATATTCTCCCCCAGCGAAGTCTTCAGTTCAAAACGATTCTTGAATTCCCCAGCAGGCCCGTTTGCTTAAGATGATTCTTAAGACCCCAGCGCAGTCTCCAGAGTTGGTTACTCAAATTGATACTTGGAGTCTCCAGCTAAGATCGCCCAGGATGGTTCCTGAAGCCCCGAGAGAGCCGAGTCCTTGGAAGCTGCTCAAGCCGCGATTGGTTTGTCCCTAACAAGAGTTGCCCAGGATGATTCCTGGAATCCCCAACAGAATGGGGGTCTTTTCCCCAGCAGGTGGTTGGCACTTCCCCAGCAGCAGGCAGGTAGATTGATATCCCCAGCCGAGCATAGCCATGGCTGGCGGATGAAGTGTTTCCCCCAAGCAGATCCTGAAGGATTGTCCAGCAAGCAGAAGTTTGTTTATCCCCGTGAGTTTGAGGACTTAATGACATGAGTGTCTGGTAGCCTGAAGGCTATGTTCCCCAGAAGGGTCGTTTCCCAGAGAGCCGTTCAGGGCATTTGTCGCTTTCCCCATGCAGAGTATAGCAGAAGATAGTGTGTTGATCAGCCTGATGTGCTGTGTTCTCCGGAGGAGCCCGTCATCCTCAAGTGTAAGTCCAGCTGAGATTGGCAGAAAATGCAGTTCCCTTGAAGGGTAGCTCTTCCTCAGCAGAGTGGTTACTCTCCCCGAGAGTATGATTCCTCTCCCCAGCATTTATTTTGCTGGGGCATTTCCTTGCATGATCGCATAACATTTACTCAAAAGCGTAGCATTCCGTTTCGCGCAGAGCATTATGCTCATTTTTCCAGCATTTGCATATGAAGCATGAACCGGGTGGTTACCTTGTTCTCGAGCAGAAGTACTTGCTCCCCAGTAAAGTTTATAGGAATCGTCTGAGTGAGCTCTTTCGTTATTCCCCAGCAGTTGTTGAAGTCGTTTGAATGAACTCTCTCGTTTTTCTGCAGCAAAGTCTACAAGGTTTTTTGGGTGAACCCTTCTTCCTTTTCCCCAGTGAGTCGTCAGGATTGTTTGGGTGAACCCTCATTCCTATCTCCTCAACAGATTTGTTAACCTGATGATTATTTCCGGTGACCCGGCATGTTTGCTTTTATTTAGCAACGACTTGACAGGATGTCAAGAGAATAGCAGCGTGATATGTTTGCTCCAACAGTGATGTCTAATCTGAAGATTGACTTCATAAACGCCTGAAGGCGATATCAGAAGGTTCCTGTGGATTCAGATTTCCTTGTTGATGAATCAACGTTTGTCTGAAGACAAGGTTCAAAAGTTTGTAGATACAACTTTTGTATGCAAGGTGATCCGTGTTGGCCTGAAGACCAAGTCAGTTGTCCTGAGGTGATGATTGATTGCGATCAAGTGAATAGTGTTTCTTCTGACTGAAGTCGAAGATGTTTCTCCAGCTGAAGCGGAGTTTGCCTGAAGGCAAAGTGTTTGAATCCCCGCAGAGTCATGAATGGCTCAGGATACCACTTCTCTGACTGAAGTCACAGATTTCCCAAGCTGAAGCGAAGGTGCCTGAAGGCAAGGTTATCCCCAAAGTCATGAATGACTTAGGATTCATTTTTCGGACTGAAGGCCGAAGTATATCCCTGACTGAAGTCACGGATACTCTATAGCAGAGGCGGAGTTGCCTGAAGGCAGATCCATGTATCCTTGAAGGCCAAGGACCATTTTCTTCAGACTGAAGTCGAAGATACCTCCTGCAGAGTTGCCGACGGGCAAAGTTTACATCCTTGAAGGCCAAGGATGCTTATCTTCAGAAGTACTTGAAGATCTTTTCTAGCTGAAGCTGGAATCGCCGACGGGCAAGGTTTATATCCTTGGAGGCCAAGGATGCTTATCTTCAGAAGAACTTGAAGATTCTCCAGCGGATCTGGAGTGGCCAGGGGCCAGCGTTTCATCTATCTTCAGAAGAACTTGAGGATTCTCCAGCGGATCTGGAGTGGCCAGGGGCCAGGGTTTCATCTATCCTTGAAGGCCAAGGATCCCATCTTCAGAAGTACTTGAAGATCTTTTCTAGCTGAAGCTGGAAGTGGCCAGGGGCCAGGGTTTCATATATCTTTGATGTTGAAGTTCTACGGTGAACTCAGTATGCAGTAGTATTTGGATGTTCGTTATGGTTCTGAGGGAGAACCCCAGATCAGAGAGTGCTTGGTTAAGTCTCTCATTCCCAGCGGAGTAGTTTCAAATACGCAAGTGTACCTTTTGTTTCATTTACCAGGGGTGAGCCCCAGGTCAGAGTTGTTCAGTGTTGTAGTTTCTCCAGCGGCGATACGGGGTATTTTGGTTGATCGATGGCGATGTCATATTTAGTTCTCCGGCGGCGATGTTGGATGTTTGTTTCCCCGAGTTATAGTTGTTCTTGACGGTGATGTCAGGTGATTTGGTGTTCCAGCGGCGATGTTGGGTGTTCCTTAGAATTTTGTCTGCTTCTGACGGTGATGTCAGGTGGTTTAGTCTTCCAGCGGTGATGTCGGGTGTTTTGGTTGCCTGAAGACAATGTCAGAAGAAGTTAACGTGGATAACTGACGGCGATGTCAGATCAGTATTTCCCCAGCTAGTTGCTGTGCAGCTAGTATTGCAGTGTTAGAAGATTTGTTCCCCGCAGAGTATCGTGTGCTCGTGCAGTTGGCAAATTTTCGGGTTACCAGTATTCAACCGTCTCGCACCTTGATTGGCTGAGAGCCGTTCGCTTCTCACCCAGTCAGGTTCAAGCCGTTTGAATAGGGGCAGCTGTTGCACCCCAAAATTTGACCAACATTTATTTATCCATCAAGTGTTTGAAGTTTGATACCTTCCTCAGAAAGTTCAAGAGATCCTCAGAGAAATTGGTTGAAACCAAGGTTGTGTGCTTCATAGCTTGAGAGTTGTGGGAGCTCCTCAGATGATTCTGAGACTTTGAGAATGAACTTGAAGCTTTGAGAAAGCCTACGAGATGTCTTGAAAGCCATCATGAAGCCCAGAGAAGTCATTATGCAAGAATGCAAGAGATTCAACCATGAATGGTAGAATTAGGGTTTTGACTGGGTCAACCCTAGGTTAACTGATGATTTGGAGAAGGTTGAGACCTAATCCAAGGGCCATGTGATCATGGAATGATGTATTGAGATGTTATAAGGATGATTCCTAGACCAACTCATCATGATTGAAGAGTTTGAGAAGTTTTAAGCTAGGGTTTCTAAGGATTGGCAGTGTAAAACCCCTAGTTTGATCCCTATCTTCCAGGCAGTTTTAGCTCAAAATGTGATTGTCATCTCATCTTACACACAACATTAATGTTTTAGAGATTGTTCTTAGCTTTAATTTGAGTTGTAGAAGTCCTTGATAGGATTTGCAGAGCTCAAGTTATGATTTTGACAAATTGCAGGTCATCTGAGGTGTGTGAATCTGGGTCCTTGAAAGTCACCCAACTTGCAGACAACGTTTGCCCTAGTAGGATGATTCCTATGATCTCTTGGTTAACATGAATGTTGAAGAGCATCTTCTTAGCTTTCTAGATAGTACTATAAGTCCTTGATAGGATTTGTAGAACTCAACTTATGGTTTGTACAAGACAAGGGTATTTTGGTCATTTGGAAGTTATAGGTCATTTCAAGCAAGGGCCATATCTCCTACTTCCAAGCCTCAAATGAAAAAACTCAAAACATCAAAGTTGTTCAAAATGGCATTTTAAGCCTAGAAAAGTGGTCATGAGTTGTAGGAAAATCTTGTAGCAAGAATTGACAAGAATGGGTGAAAATGACCTAAAAAATGAGGTATAAGTTAAATGGATCCAAGATGGAAAATGGTTTGAGAGATCTACAAATCCAAAATAGGTCATGTAATATGTCATTTTGAATCTAAAAAACATTTTGGAAACAATGGTTCAGGCACAATTTTGATTTGAGGCCTAGAAATTGGACTTGCTTTGTAATGTTGTTACTTGCATATTAAGGCAACTTTGGAAAACTTCACACAAGGCAAGGAAATGCTTGTTTTTTGCACATACCATCTCAATATCTCTTGTAAGGAGATTTTAACACAAAATTAAGGAGCTTAACACATGATATGAGATAATACAACATGTCATCAAAAGAGAAATTCCAAGGCATTCTAGCTCATTCTAGAAGCATCTAGGCTTTTCCATTGATTGCTATATATTGAGTGGCTCATGAGGAGAACAAAGGTTGGTGAATTCATTGGTGAAGAGTGAGGGAGAAAGGAGTATTCAAGGTTTTCTTAAAACACAAGCAAAGCCACGAATTCATCTCTAGAGGCTTTATTCATCACAACTCTTGCAAACAGAAAGATATACTTCATTAGAGGATCATCTTGAAGCAAGATCAAGCTCTGAAACCATCCCTAACTGCACCTGCCATAACCATTTGACAGGTTTTGTTCTCTCCCCACATCTCTATATTTATATGCTTTCTGTTAAGTTTTTAGGTATAGAATGAACATGTTAGGTTAGTTGATCATTCCCTGTGAATTAGAGGGCTCTGTGTGAGGTTCCATAACAGACCCTAGCTTCTTTCAGTTTCAAGAATAAGTCGTGTGTTGAGTATTAATTGGCATGTTATGGTTTAGAATGGTTAGGGTAACATAAGGAACAAGATTACACCATTAGATTTGAGCTTTAGCAAGATTGATCTCAGAAGAATATGGTTGAACCAAGACCTTTAGGCATTCTGTTAGAGTGATGCACGAGGCTTTAGGAGAAACTATTGGTACCATCATGTTCAGGGAAGAAAATGGTACATTTTTGATTTTGGAATTTTTGATTTTCATTGAATATTGAGAGAGCACGAGGCTGAAGAAGATTCGTGCATGGATTCTGTTAAACTGAAAACCCTAGGTGTGTTGGAGACGATGACCCTCCACCGTCAGATCATCTCGAGTATTTGACCATTTAAACCAATCTAACGGCCAGCATTTGAATCAGAAAACGGAGGGAATTGCCTAAACCAAAATGCGCCGTTTAACTAAAGCTGCAACCCGGGGCCTAACATAACATTGCTATACGCACACCCAATATGGAGCCCAATGAAAATAACACTGAAATCCCTTGCTAAATGCACCGAGCTCTTATCTTTTTTTCTTTCTTTTTTTGATCTCAATTTCTGAACGCATGGGCTTAAGGCATTTGCTAATTGCACCCCAGTTTCCTGGCCCACCATCATAAATGAACTGAGCGCCCCTTCTAAACGCACCCCCTCCCCCATTTTATTTTAATTTCTTGATTTTAATTTCTTTTATTTTTCTTGCACTTTAAATAATTCATAGAAAATTGGAAAATGAATATTTTTAATTGGTTGTTTTTGCTATCATTTTCTACTTTTGTCTAGAAAAATATGAATAAATAAAATTAGCATTTTATTTTCTTTTAATATTTTTAGTACATTTTTTTCTTTTTAATAGGGTTTTAATAGTTTTAAGTAGATACTTGATTTTGTACAATTTTGTTTAGGTAGTTCTTTTAAGATTTTTGCTCCATTCTTTTTAGGGTGATTAACTTAGGACATTAACATTCCCATAGGATTTAATTCATAATTTTAGGATTCATTTTTAGATGGTTTGATTAGGGGAGATTAGAGTGATCAAAACTAGGGTTTAGGTGTGACATAGGTGAAGTGAATCATTTCTTTTAGGAGTTTTAGTTTGAAATTGGGTATGGGACTATAGGGATATTATGGGTAAGTGTAATAGACCCTTGTGAATAAGCATTAGATTTTTCCCCCTTTCTTTAGTATTTTCAGAGTATTTTCTGAATGGTCTGTTTGTGTGGCATGTTCTGTGATTGATTGTCTATCTTTGGGGTCATCTTTGGGGATTTGTTGTGGGGCTTGGTTTACTTTGAAGACCTTGTTGAAGGAGCATGATGAAAGAGAAGATTGAAGATCAAGTACTAGAGGATTGGAGGAGGCATGGATTGAGGTCCTAGTCTAGGAGCTTGTTCTCTGTTTGTGAGGTTTGAGATCCTGAAGTTTGAGGGAAATTCATGGTACTTTCCTGAGGAAGGCACTATGGATGTCTTTCATTCTTTCTTCTCACCTCTTTCCCAAGTATCCAATGATGTTGGAGCCTTCATGTGAGTTTAGTTTCTCCTGAGGAGGAATGTAAACCTATCACAGTTGTTGAGCCACATGGGATATGATTCCTAAGTGGAAGCCCCCTAGTACTTTCCTGAGGAAGGCACTATGGGTCTGTTCACTTAGTTCCCTTAGTTCATGTAGGATTTCTCAAGTATCCAATGATGTTGGAGCCTTCATGTGAGTTTAGTTTCTCCTGAGGAGGAATGTAAACTGATCACAGTTGTTGAGCCACATGGGATATGAGTCCTAAGTATAAGCCTCCTAGTGCTTTCCTGAGGAAGGCACTATGAGTCTGCCTACTTAGCTCCCTTTCTTTGGTAAGCTTGTTTTGAAGCTTGAAGACTGGGATTGATTTCTTTTGATTAGGGTTTTGCTTTAAGGCTTTGCTTAGAGGTAGATTAGGGTTTTGTCTTTAGGGTAGGATTAGGGAGAGCTTAGATGTAGATAATTTCTTTCTCAAGCATGGATGGTATTTCATTTCTTTTATCTGTATGATTGCAGTTTACTGTTTATTGCTTGATAGCATGTTGTTTATTTTTCAGTATGATTACTGTTATTTCATGACTGGCTTGAGGTCGAGACGAGCTTGTGGAGGCTGAAGCCCCACACACATTTCCTCCCTCACTTGCATTGCATGCATTTTACTGTTAAGCTGATGCTTTGTCTGTTTTGGTGTATCATTGACATGATCCCTTAGGACTCTCATTTCCTTTGATAAGGATTTGGTGATAGACTTTTAGGTTGAAACCTATGCATGACAACTTCTAGGAGTTCCCTGTTCAAACCTCAACCATAGGATGAATCCGTGGCATGATAACAGTAGGACTTGATAGTCTCCCTCCTAGTTGGGCTTGTTCTCTTCTCATCTCAAAACAGTTTAAGATACAGTAATCATGAATGATTTCTTTCGTACGTTACGAGCCTTAAGCTATCTGAGAAAGGATTGTGGGAGAGTTCCTTTTCCACAGTCTGGATGTTTAGTATGGTACCCTTTGGGTGACATGCGACGCATTCACTCTCAGGTCATAGTCTCTAGTGCGGTTGAAATCGCAAACACAATAAAAAACACTTCTTTCAAAACAGGAAATAAACCGTAGTTTCCCGAACTACGTGAGCTCTGATCTCTCATACCTGTTGAGAGTACGTAGGCACAAGATGGCGAAGTCTTGGCGAGCTACCTTCCCCCACAATCCTTCGTAGGTCGAACTACGTTGACTCTGATTTCTCATTCTCTGATGAGAATACGTAGGCATAAAGTGCGACGCTTTGCCGAGTCATTTTTATTTTCTTTTTCAGCCAGCCTTGATAGGTAGATAGATTATAACCAACCTGTCCAAGTAAACAAACAAGCGTGGATCCCGTCGAGTACGACGGACGTGAGGGGTGCTAATACCTTCCCCTTGCGTAACCGACTCCCGAACCCAGACAATGGTTGCGATGACCTTGTCTTACCCTTTTTTCGTTAGGTTTTTCCGATCGTTTCCTTTCCCACTCTGAGGGATAAATAACGAAAGGTGGCGACTCTTCTGTCATGCCGGCACCTTATTTTCGCGCGAGCGACAATCATCAATACAGTATATCATCATAATTCATCATATTACTCATCATGCAACTTATCATCATAATTCATCATATTATTCATCATACAACATATCATCATAATTCATCATATTACTCATCATATAACATATCATCATAATTCATCATATTACTCATCATACAATATATCATCATGTCATCATTTAATCACGTATAAATCACATATTAGCTCATAGTCATATTATCCCATATTAATTCATAATTCTACCCCCATATCGTCTCATATTAATTTATCAAATTATACTCACGGTAATCCTCACACTATCTCCTATCAATCACATAAACTTCACAGTTCTACTCATGTTAATTCGTCATATCATCACATAGTATACACTTATTAATCCCTAATATCATCTCACATTGCCTCATGTTAATTCATCATAATTCCACTCGCAGTAATCCTCATAATATCACTTATTACTCATGCAACCCCACTGCCATACTCATGGCAACTCATCCCAGAAATCCCAAAATCACACATCACGGTATCAATGCAAAATAATCGATATTTGTGAACTCTGCTATGTTTGCTGGCTTGCTCGCTAGGCGAGCCTGTAGCGAACCTTCACTGGCTTACTTGCTAGGCGAACCCCTCGCTGGCTTGCTCGCTAGGTGAACAGTGCGATGATAACAACTTCTGCTATGCACCAGAACTGATTCTTGTCCAAATACTCATACGATTTACTTACCCAATGCCCCCAAAACATCATTAAAAAATTCCCAATGTCATACGGCGATAACGGTACAAAATCTATGGTTCATTAGGTTAATCCGGCAACATTCGCACTGCCTAAAACACTATTTCCCTGCAATTACCCTAAAGGCATCATAATTTCTCATATCACCTATCTCTATCCCTTCAAGGTCGGACGCATGTCACCCCATAGTTTTGGCCACGAAGGCCTAAGGTTTCCTAATCCTCATATCAGATATTCAATATTCAGTGATACATATCACAAACCATAATCTCAGAGTTCATCGTCAATTTCCTTTAATTTCCCACAGTCAACCCAAAATACCTTAAATCATAAACCACGTAAACCAGCCATAAACACATCTAAAGGCATACATAGAAAATCATGAAATGCGATACTCCCCATACCTTAGCCGATTCAAAGCTTTCACGATTAACTCCGACAACCTTTCGAAGCTTTTGCCTCCACTTCTCCCTCCTCAGAGCTCTGGCCTCATTCTTTTCACGGTTAACCAAAATGAATCCTCCACCTTCAGAATTCTATTTTGTCAAACTTAGACTTGGGCCACACAATTGGGTTTTCCCATAATACCCTTACTAACTCTTCATAATTCCCAATTTACCCTCATTTATCTTATATTCATTTTAATCAATAATAATATTGATATTCTCATATTGTATACTATTAATTAAATAAATAGTCCAAATGCACATTTTCTCAATAATTCCCAAAACCACCGAAACCACCCAAAACACCAAAAATACGAATATTCTCAATTAAATAAATTAATTAAAATATTCTGATTAAACTTGGGGTGTTACAATATTCTGATTGGTATGATAGAGCCCAGAGCTTCAAATGGACATCGCTTCATTTTGGTGGCCATTGATTACTTTACTAAGTGGGTAGAGGATGCTTCATATGCAAATGTCACCAGACAAGTGGTCGTCACGTTTATCAAAAATTAGCTTATATGTTGTTATGGTGTCTCGAGTAAAATCATCACCAATAATGGGTTAAACCTGAACAACAAAATGATGAAGGAGATGTGTAAGGAGTTCAAGATTGAACGCCATAACTCTTCCCCCTACAGACCAAAGATGAATGGTGTTGTCGAGGCTGCTAACAAGAACACAAGAAAATAATTCAGAAGATGGTGATAACCTATAAAGACTAACATGAGATGCTCTCATTTGCTCTACCTGGGTATCACACATTTGTCTACACATCAACAGGGGTAATCCCTTTCTCTTTAATTTATGGCATGAAAGTAGTGCTCCTCGTAGAAGTTGAAATTCCTTCAATGGGAGTTCTGATGGAAGTTAAGTTATCTGAGGCTCAATTGTGTCAGAGCATGTACGACCAGCTAAACCTGATCGAAGAAAAGAGAATAACGGCTTTATATCATGGTCAGCTGTATCGATAAAGGATAAAAAATGCTTTTTACAAGAACGCACGACCATTCAAATTTAGAGAAGGCGACCTTGTACTCAAGAAAATCCAATCTTTCATCATCGATTCTAGAGGCAAGTGGACTCCTGACTATGATGGGCCATACGTTGTAAAGAAAGCCTTCTCTGGAGGTGCCTTAATTCTTGCAACAATGGATGGTGATGAGATCACTCGTCCTGTGAATATTGATGCAGTCAAGAAATACTATACCTAAAATAAAAAGGAATAGCTCGCTAAGTTGAAAACCCGAAAGGGCGACTTAGGAAAAAATGAGCATCTCGGTGGATTGAAAACCTGAAACGGCGGTCCAGGAAAAAATTAGAGACAAAACAGAAAATAATCATCCCGGTAGATTGAAAACATGAAAAGGCAATCTAGGGAAAAGTTAGGGATTATGGCAAGTAACTACATCAAATTAAACTAGATTTTTGAAAGCAACCTCGACCATCAAGGATTTCTCAAGCACATCATCAGAAGCTCAAGAACATGTGGAATTCAAAGTTGTTAGGGAGAATAGTAGTCATTGTATTTTAATGTATCCTTTTCCCTTTATTTACCATTTTCCAACTTTGTAATAATCCATAGAGTCACTCCATTTGCGAGCTACCATTCAATTAATAAAATATGATTCTTATCCATTTGTTTGCAATTCTTGTCTTTATATCTATCTTGCAAAATGCCTTTTTACTATTGATAGCATCTCTTGAAACAAAAGTTAATTTTTTTATTCTTGCTTTTGAAAAATATGTGTGTTTTACTCTGATTTGTGAACACAAAAAGAAAATGGACATTAAAAATGATCCCAAGGATGGTTAGATCTCAAATTGTAGAACTGTGTTGCTCTTGTGATATGCCTTACACATGCTCCCAATGATGAGTCTCTACTTCAGGTAGCTAGGGCATCTTGGTGTGACCTAGGAGTTCCCCAGCGGGTTTCTTATTAACTTAGTACTCCCCGGCGGAGTACTAAACCTGAATTCTCATTTAATTTATGATTCAAGAATCCTAGTTTCCCCAGTTGGATGTGTTTCTTTTTGCCAGTAAGATATTTATCTTATCCCCTTTGAAGTCTTAAGTCTGGTATCACCAGCTGCAACTTGATTCAAGATTTTCCAGTTACGGGTGATCCTTTTCTATTAGATATTTCTCCCTCCCCCCCCACCCATGAAGCGGAGTTCATGTTGTTATCCCTTAGTGGATCTTTGATGATGGTAGACTATTTTGGGTTATCCCCAAGTGAAGTATCTCCCTCTTCTTAGAGAGATTGAAACCATGAAGTATAACTTTGTTCCATATATGGCTTCTAATTCATCCCCGGTGATCTTTTCACCTTGTTGAGATTGGCCTAGTATCCGATTATGATGTGATATTTATTTCATCTCCAGTTTGTCTCTTTTCGTCTATTTTGTCAGCATTAACATATACATGACATACATCCATTCATACACCTATGCATGATACATGTGCATTTCATATTATCATAATGTTTTCTACTTCACTCACTTTGGTTGTGTTTATCCCCATGTGACTTTAATTTTCATCTCTCCCAGTAAAGTTATCAACCTTAAGTAGAAAGTGTATATCCTTTCTAACTTCCCCACTGAGTTTACTTCTCATGGAAGATTTTTATTTAGCTTTCCTTTCCATCCTTGGATAGGATAAATCCCTAGTCGAGTTCACTCCTCAATAGGTAGAGTCTTGTTTAACCGTTTCTCTCCAATTCATTCATGGATTGAACCTTGGTCTATGACAATTATGGTTTTGAATCTCTCTTGGCCATTAACCCTAGATTGAGAGTGCATTTATTTTATGCGTTTGAAAAAACTTTGTCTCTATAGGAAGAATCTATTTATGGATCCCCATTGAAGACAACCTTTATTCACCAGCAGTGTTGTTGTAACACTCTCTCAGAACTTATACCTAACAACAAGTGGAGGTCTCTTTGTTTGAGCAGCTTGCTTATTCTCGGATTTTCTGTTGGACGACAAATAGCAGTCTTTTTTCAGGATAGTTTGTTTGTCCCTGATGAAGTTTTCAGATTATCAATTGATCTTTCCTCAGACGACATCTCTCCAGAAGTCTCGTCAAAGAAGTTTGTTGAAGACTTTAACAAATGGTTTTTCTCTTTATCTGAGATATCCCATTACTATAATTTTATTTGATCCAATGCAATTTAAAACTACAGTTAGTGATGTTCTCCCTAGTGAGCTCATTATTCAATTCACTTCCATCAAATGGCATCTCTCCAAAATTCTCTTCAGAGAAGTTTGGTGAAGATTCTTACAAATGATCTCTCTCTTTATTTAAGAAATATATTTTTCAAGTCAAACGGAATGCATCTCTTTTAAAGATTTCCGATGAAGTTATTAATCCCTGGTGAAGATATTTCCCCATAAGTGATTACCTTCTAGGAGCTTGTTCATTACCCCTTTCCAAGTGGAAGACTTGGTTAAAGAAGAAACTGAGATTCGTTCGTGGCTTGTGACCTAAAGCATGGAGGTGTTTATTGTTTACCCTTTTCAAGTGGAATACTTGGCTAAAGAAGAAACTGAGACTCGTTTGTGGCTTGTGACCTGAGGCATAGGGAGGTTTATTGTTATCCTATTCAAGTGGAAGATTTGATTAAAGAAGAAATTGAGACCCGATCGTGGCTTGTGACCCGAAGCTTGGGGATGTTTATTATCCTTTCAAACATACTATTTGATTATTTGAAGTTGAATCTTATTCTAGGTATAGGGATTTGTTATTATGTTCAATTGTCAGAGTTGTCAATCTTTCCTCAGTGAAGTTGCAACCTTTTCCCCAGTAAATTCATCTCCTGTGGCATCATTCCCAACATAATTCTCTTCTTGCATTCACATCATGAGCATCTTTGTGGTATCTTAGGACCTAAAATTGTGCATGTTTGTATTTAAGTCTCTCCTATCCTTTGAGACGTAGATTTAAATCTCCATATCTCTGGATAGAAGAAACTTAAATAGTGGCATCTGTCATACCCTAATTTTTAACCCTAATATTCCACATCATTTGCATCATTTTTCATAACATCAAGCATTTCATATGTGTTCCTTTTATGTATTACTAATCCCATTAAAAAAAACAAAAATACTTACTTCGCTTGCTTTGCTTACAAGTTAGGGTTTTACATCAAGATGTTCAAGCAGATGATCAATCAAGGACTTGTGTGATTCTCAAATTTTCAAGCTTCCAATTGTTTCAAAATGATCAAGAGCTTCCCTTCATCAACAATCAATTTTAATTTCATTCCAATTCAAGTTCATCAAGCCCGAATTCATATGGTACACCAAATTAGGGTTTTGGTCAAAATCAGCTCATGGTTGACTTTTTAACCAAGACTTGATGTCATCCCTCAATACATGATTAAAAGGTCTCAAAAACATCTTGGTGGTCAATTCATGCTATCCAATTGGCTCAAGAAGTGTGATTCATTGGTAGTTGAAGGATTTGAATTCATCTGATACAAAGTTAACAAATAATGAAAGTTAAAGTTTAACTTTTGAAATTTTTGGCCAAATATGGTTTCCTCAAGTCAATAATCCTTAAAATGTGTAAGATGTTTGAATATAATCAAGTTTAATCAATAAAATTAAGAAAAGGATCCAAAGTTGTCAAATTAGGGGTTTCTTGAATTTTTCTAAGTAAAGATTCTCATGGTCAAGTGACCTACTTTCCAAGATGGTGACTTCTTCCTCAAGCATCCAATGGAAAAACTTGAGAGCTACTTTAAAATAGAGCATTTGATGCTACAAGTTGATGAAAATTACAAGCCAAAAGCTTTATTGGAGTGAAATATATTTATGTCCGAAGTTAGGGTTTTAAGTTGTGATAAATCCAAAACACGTAGAAATTTTTCTGTTTTTCACATTGTCAACTGCATGACTTTGAGGATTCCTTATGAACAATTAAAGCCACCTCTTTTTATGTTTGATGGCTTTAATTAAATATCATATTTTATACTTCATTTTGGTGGGAAAATGAATCCAAAAAACCTTACCAATTGAAAGATATGATTGACCAGAGTTGGGATTTCATCATGATCAGCATGGTTCAAATTGAACTAGAATTTCACTAAGTCATGACCAGTTTGGTTGGAACGACTTTGAGACACTCTCTGGATACTTTTCAAGCATTTCCAAGACATATGATCAACTTGAACTTGTTCCCTTCCATGAGATCTTCATAATGGTACCAAATTTTTGGGAATTTGATCTCCATTCAAGGGATAAAAGCTTAATCCAACATGTCATCTTGAACTACTTTGGACATGACATGAAAAGTGTTACTTGATCAACAAACCACTTTCCACAATTCAAGGGAACTTGATTTGCATCAAAAGTGGTAGGTACAAGTTGAGAAGCATTGTGAGACAAGGTCAACTTAGGAGCTACTTCCAAAAGCAAAAGCAAAAAACAACTTTTGAACTTTTCACCATTTTCCTGGATTTGATCAAAGGTCCGTCAAATTAAGTCAATGTCCTTTATTTCTTTTCTGATAATTCCCCTATAAATAGAAGCCTCATATCAGATGCAAAACACACAACAATATACATTGAAACCTCAACATAGCATTGATCACAAAAAAAAAAAGAACACTTGAAGCATTTTTTTAATGTTCTTCACATTCTTCACAAACCAAAACTGCAAAACTCACCATTCTTCCATCAAACCCTCATCCTTTCCACTCAAAAACATTCCATTCACCTCATTAAGGTTTTTGTAACACACCAAAACACTTCATTCTACCCAGAACCAAAAATCACATCTTTGCCAAAACTCCACTTTTACTCAAAACCAAAACTTTGAATCTCATCATCTAGCCACTTTCCATTCAATTTCACACTTCAAACACCTTCCATAGATCACATATAAACTTCCCAAATCATCAAACATGACCCGAAACTTCTAAAACTCCATTTACACTTTTCACGTTTCTTCCTTTGCAAGATGATTCGAGCTGAATGATTCACAACATTTCAAGGCAAAGTAAGCATTCCAACAGACTCCTGGGGGTTCACTGAAGCTGTAAGGATCATCATCATTCATCTGGAAGAGCGTTAGAATGTGCATTGGACACTCTCTAATAGTTAAGTGTAGCGGGGAAATTTGTGAGTGTAAGCTATTAATTAACTTAACTCAAAATAATGCAAGAGTCGCCACCGTACTTTTATTTTATCCAAAAAAGGAAAGGAAAAAGAGCGAACAAAACCAAAGAGTTCTTAAAAAAGAACAAGAACAGAGATTTGGGTAAGGGGTTTGGTTACGCAATGGAAAGGTGTTAGCACCCAAAACGTCTATAGTACTCTATAGGAGCCATTTGAAATATCTATGCTTTTTGGTTTGAAAAACGTTTGTTCGAAAGAAGATTGGGGAGATGAGAAGAGAATTATTTTTTAAAGATTTTGTGTTTGGAGAGACTTATCACCTCATGCCTACGTACCCACAAAGTGCAATATAGATCAAAAATCTGTATTTAATTGTACAAATAACAAAGATTTTTTGGTTTTGATTGATTTTTAAATGTAAAGACAAGTCGTCATTTTAAGGAGAAAACTACGACTAGTCACCCACAAGTATAAGACAACATTTGCATCACCTAAAGATGGAGAACTTTTCTTAGATTATCAACAAGTCTATTACTCAACATCTAAGTGAAAAATGTCAACATCTTAAGACTATGGAGAATAGGAGAATTATATCTCAACTATGGAAATGACTCATGTCTAAACTTTATGAAAAGTTTTAAAATGAAAAGTGCACAAAGGCACAAAAAGTTTGAATGAGATTGATTTTTTTTAAAGTCTTTTTGAAAATTTTCAAAAATATGATTAACATTGATTGACAGTTATTAAAGAAAACAAAGTTTGAAAATCACTTGGCAAAAGTCAAGGATTTATTATGAAAGCGGTTTTAAGTTTGAAAGCAAGAAAGTTTTTGAAAAAGGGAGGAGATTTTGAAAATTTAAGAAGGGGAGAAGATGAAGTGACCACCATAGAAAGCAAAATAAAAGCTAGATATAAGAAGGATCTAACCAATTTGTAGCACACTCCATAGCAAGCCAAATAAGAATTCCATCCATCTTTAAGTATAAGCAAATGAGTAAGCCAAATAAAGGCAAATATCCACAATACTCCAAGCATAAGGAAAAAGTCATAATTCTAAGTCCAAGGGTCCAAAAGTAGTCCAAGAAGTCCAAGATCTAAGAATAGTCTAAGAGAATAACCACAAAGTTAAGAGCACCAAGTTTTTTAGAGGTTTAATCCTTTATTAGTGTTTTTCACAAAGTGTGGTCCAAATGGACAAAAGAAAAATGGCGAAAACATAAACATGTGTCCAACGGACAAAGGAAAAATAACGGAAGCATAAACAAAAGTATGATATGAGATGATAATAATGAAGGATAAAGATAAAAGAGAGATAGGGAGCAAGAAGGAAACATAAACAAAATTAGTACAATAATATCATTAGTGAGTTAGTAATTAGTCGTTATAGCAAATGATCAACGATGGTTAACCCATACACTTAAGCCAAAGTTGATGAAAACTTATTAGAGGATTGATAAAATCAAAGCCTCCTAACAACAAGTTTCATAGGTGAAGGACTTAAGACAAATACTCAACCATACTTGGACTTTCAAACATAGGTTTGAGCCATGAATGATCGCTCAAGAATAAACCTACAGAGGAAGGAAAAAGAGAACCAAAGCTTGTAATCTTGTTTGTGGAATGAGATGCAAATTATATGCGGGATCTTAGGGGTAAAAATTAGGGTATTACAGTAAGTTTTCTGAAATTCAAACTCCGTGTTGTGAGTATCATTTAGAATCATTCAAATTACTAATATGCTTGCCAATATGTAAGGATTGAAAGCCATATACTTGTGTTCATTGATCATGTGTGTTTGGTATTTAATTTTTTAAAAAATGTTTAGGGTTCATCTGATATTGTTTGAAATTCATGAGCTCTGGTTAATATAAATGAAATATGAATGCATATTTGAATTCCTCGTGAAATTCTAAGTGAAATGATGTATTAGATTGTTTGATTTGGTGCATAAATAAGAAAGTTGTGTTTTTTAAAATCTTGAGCTTGAGGTTGATAATGATCACAGTGTTGCGCACATTTTTATTTTTAAATACTTTGTTTTATATACATTTTATCGGAGCAAACTTTTAACAAGGCCAGATGGCCTGGCCCATGGGTTTGATTATTTTGCTGGTCACTTGAGGGGTGCGGGTTCAAAACCCAACAGCCTCTCCCTTCTAGTCACTTGAGGGGCGCGGGTTGGAAATCCAGCAGCCTCTCCCTTTTATTTTTTACCACTTACTCTCTTCCTATTTTCCTTCTTTCCTTTTATTTTCTTTTAATCAATTAATTCCTTTTTTATTTTCTTTTTTCCAATTTCATTTAAACATTTCATTTTTATTTTAATACATAACCTACCAAAAATATTTGTATTATGTATTTCTCCTATTTTAATTTTATTTACACTTTAAAATTCATAAAAATATTAATTAACTTTTCATTATTCATTTCATTCTAATTTAAACCTAAATCGAAAAATATTTATTTTTCCTTTACTCATTTTATTATATTCTCACATTTTAAAACCTAAAATATATTTATCTCTTTTATTATTTTTTAGTGTTTGTATTTGTTTATAAATAGATATTTAATTTTATTTTAGAAGACTTTGTTCAATATTGTTGAGATATTCATACCTATTTCAATTTTTCAATGCCTAAAACTTTGTTGATAGCATTATTGACCTAGAATATTTGATAAATCCATGTATTATTTCTTGTCCATGTATTGATGTTATCTTGTTAAAGTATGCCTTGATAAGTGATGTATTTATGCTTCTTGTGGATGATAGCTTGTGTTTAAGTAGGCCTTGATCAAATGTATTGCTTGTATATCATGTTTATGATTATTGATTCATGTGTTGATCTTTCCATATTTAAGCCATGCCTTATATCTTTAGTTGCTCTTTGTTTAGTCATATGTTCAAAAATCATGTTAATGTTGTGTATCATGTCTCACTTAATTTTATTGTTGAATGTGATAGTCACATACTGCGAAAAAGGCAAGTCGGCTGACTGACAGCAGAATCACCATCGAATGTTATTTATCCCAAAGAGAGGGAAAGTGAATGATCGAAGAAAACCTGACGAAAAGGGAAAGACAAGGTCATCGCAACCAAATCTTGGGTTCGGGAGTTGGTTACGCAAGGGGAAGGTATGAGCACCCCTCACGTCCGTTGTACTCAATGGGATCCATGCTTGTTGTCTAATCTATGGGTGAAAACTATTAGAAGCTACTACTAAACAGGGGTGAAGAGAAAGAACGGACTCAATAGGACATCTTCGCCCTATGCCTACGTATGCCCTCGTGCAATGGGAAAGTCAGAGTCAACGTAGTTCAGAAAACTACGGGTGATGGGGGGAAGGTTGCTCGCCAAAACATCATCGTCTTGTGCCTACGTACTCTCATCTGGTATGAGAAATCAGAGCAAACGTAGTTTGGGAAACTACGAAACAAGGTTGGTCAAGGTATTTTTGTGAGTGACGTTAAGTCTCCATTCTAGCAGTTAGGGACGATGCCTGTTTACGGTAGAACGGAAAGGTAACATGCTCTTGGTTGAAAGGGTGGAAAAGAAGGAAGAGTGCTCGCCAAGACATCGTCATTTTGTGCCTACATATTCTCATTTGGTATGAGAAATCAGAGAAGCCGTAGTTCGGCCAACTACGGTAAAAGGTCTCATCGTACGGGGGCAAGAGAAAAAAGGGTCTCAATCGCACGGATGCGAGAGAAAAGGGTCCTAGGCCTAGAATGCCTAAATGGGTATGAGTTGAATCGGTTCGGGACGCACACGCTAAATCCTAAGACGTAGGAGCGAGTGTGTCGCATATTGCCCAAAGGGTATACGCTAAACACTCTAGACAATGTCAGAGGAGGCCTCCCACTCATCATTTCCTATGTATCTAACGCTTGGAACTCACAACACTCATCGCGATTACGGGTTTGAAATACAGTTCGAAAGCGGTGAAGTGAATCGAATCGGGACCAATGTAACGCTAAACCGTCGTAGCTCAACTTATGAGGGAAGTCAAACTATAAGAGGTCGCATAGTTGATATTCGTGCTATGGACAAGATAGAGAAATGATATTGAGGATCATTCTCCAATTGAATCGTGTCGCATGGACCAAAAGGGTGGGATCTCGTCTTAATTGCAAACATTATGTCGATTAATCGAGGGTAGCCTATCGCGATCCCAAAGTAAAGAAAATGACCCAAATGATCATTTTCCATAGATTTGAAATCGGGAAGGTTATCGACTTCGATAATCCGACGCTTACGAATATAAGACTTCATCGATCGAGAAAGTCAAAATAAAATCGAAAAGAAGAAGAAATAAGGAGAGAAAGAAGGTGGTCTCAGATCCAACATTACTTATTAATAGTTTGACTAATAACGGTTTACGGAAGTCTCGTCATCAATAAAAAAATGATGAAAATAAATAAAGATGAAATAAAAGTCAAAAATGAAAAGTGAAGAGAAAAGTCGGTCTCGGATCTATCAATTTTCATCAATAATTTGACATAAAAACATTGAGGTCTCTTCATCGACCCAAAAGAGGAAATAAGTCCTCAAAGGTGAATAAAAATATCAAGATCTAACTTTTATAGAAAAATATTAAAGAGCTTCTAAAAGAAACTAAAATCTAGAAAAATTAATATATATATATATATATATATATATATATATATATATATATATATATATATATATATATATATATATATATATATATATATATATATATATATATATATATATATATATATATATATATATATATATATATATATATATATATATATATATATATATATATATATATATATATATATATATATATATATATATATATATATATATATATATATATATATATATATATATATATATATATATATATATATATATATATATATATATATATATATATATATATATATATATATATATATATATATATATATATATATATATATATATATATATATATATATATATATATATATATAACACTGAAAGTTAAATTAGGAATATATTAATAAATCTAAAAACTAATTTAAAAAGAAAAACTAACATATATTAACAATTTATAAACTGATTAAAAATACATATACATATACAATATACAAACTGTTTTTAAAAAACTAATATGTAAATATTATAAAAAAACTATTTACAAGAACTTATTTACAACTAATTTAAAAAATACATATTAAAAAACTAATATATTTAATACATAAAATAAAAACAAAAAGAGGGGAAATATGAAACAAGGGGGGTATATTCAGATCAATGGGCCTAAGGCCCATCCCAACAAATCCAAAAAGTCCCAAACAAAACCTCCACAAAGCAAAAACTCCTATTCTTTGTTCTCCGCTTTTCTCATCTTTGTCCCTCTATCTAACTCGGTTTCAGTCCTCAAACTTTCTCACCTTCCAATTTTGGGGTTTACTCACAAAGGAAGAGGATTTCATGGGTTGTTTATGTTGGTTTAAGAATGGGTGTTGAGGTTTGTTAATGATTAGAGGTTTGGGTTTCAGAACAGTTTAAAGGAGGAGGAAAGTTTGGTGGAGATTTGGGAGAAGAAGATAATGTTTAGAGTGAGTTTAGAAGGATATGGAGAGTGAATTAGAAGGTATGAAGATGGAAGGAGACGAAGGGTTGAATGGAATCGCGGTGAGGTGTTGAGTTTTGGAGATGTTGCTTGATATGGATTTTGCGGAAGTGTTTTGGATTGTTCAATTTGCAAAGGAGTTGAAGGTGGATTAATGGTTGAAAGGAGGTTCGTTGAGGTTTTGGGTGTGGCTTGTGTTGCTGGTGAGAAACGGGTTACGATGGTTTCAAATTAAAGTTGGGTTCTGAAAGAGGTTCGGGTATGGTGGGTGTCGCTACTGCGAAAATCGGCGCCGGCTATGACAGAAGAGTCGCCACCGTGCGTTATTTATCCCAACGGAGGGAAAGGAAACGCTCAGAGTAAACCTAACGCAAAACGGGAAAGGAATGGTCATCGCAACCAAATCCTGGATTCGGGAGTCGGTTACGCAAGGGGAAGGTATTAGCACCCCTCACGTCCGTCGTACTCGACGGGATCCACGCTTGTTTTCTATCTAAGGGTGTGTTATCTATCTACCCTACAGGTCTGGGTTAAAAGAAAAGAAAATGACTCGGCAAAGTATCGCACTTTATGCCTATGTATTCCCGTCTGGAACGAGAAATCAGAGTCAACGTAGTTCGCCTACCTACGGGAAAGGAGGGGAAGGTTGCTCGCTAGGATACGACATCCTATGCCTACGTACTTTCATACAGTATGAAAGATCAGAGCAAACGTAGTTCGGGCCGCGTACGACACAAGTCTGTCTGTTTATCTTTTATCCTTCTAAAAAAACGTTTTCTCCTGATTACGGGTCCAAGCGGACAAAAATGACGTTTTGATTGGTTTTCAATCTTTTACGCAAGAATTGTTTTTATTGTGTTTGAAACATTATTGTGTTTTTGATTGTTTTGAGATGAGAAGAGAAACTAAAAACCTAGGGTTTGAAAGAGGAATCAAAACTAACCTAAAGTTGTCATGCATATGTTACAACCTAATGTCTGTCATAATCCCCTCCTGCACATAGGAAATCAGAGATCCTAGGGGATAAACAACAAAATAAACAGATATACAGTAAACAATAAACATGCATGAGATGCAGCAGGGCAAGCGAGGCAAGGGAGTCCCACTCAACCTCGAACCTGGGAAAACAATAGGCAAAGTGAAACAGCTTCACTTCAAACCTAAGGGGCAAGCTGAACAAGCCAACAAACAATACGGAAAAAGAAATAAAACCCAACACCAGCTCTGACAGCAACACCAGCTCCTACAGTGAGCAGCTCAAACAGCAACAGCTCTGATAGCTACAGTTGATTAACAGCTAAAAGGGTTGACAGTAACAACTTCTCTCAGCAAGACCCCATCTTCACTCTTCAACCATCTTCAATCTTCAATGCTCCCCAAGCTTTAGATAAGCTCTTGTCTTCACAAATTTCCAAACTCTGGCAAGCAATGAACCCCAACAAATAAACAGCTTCAAACAGCAGCAGGACCCTAACTTCAACAGATAACTCTCTTTAACAGGTACATGCTTCAACTTCATCAATCTTCAATGCACTTTATCTTCAATAGGTATCCATCTTCAATGCAATCACTCCAGAAGAAAATCAATTATGAAATTGAAATGTTAAGATGCTTAGTGACAACCCAAGGAGATCACTAAGATCTTAATCATAGCAAGTGAAAGGTATCCTCAAGGTTCTACCCAACCAAAGCATGCTCTACATCCCTCCTAAGGATAGATGGAACTTCTTTGGGGGACCTTGTGTCATAGGATGGAATAGAGGCACAAAAGAAGAAATCAGTCTAATCTAAAGCTCTCCCTATATCTCCTATCTCCTAAGTCTTCAAAAGCAACCTTCAAGGATAAGAATCTCATGCATCAAGCTCCATCCTTTGTCTTCAATCATCCTCCAAGTCTTCATTAGCTCCAACAAACCAAGCCCAAGCCTAACACCCTATTAAAAGGACCCCAAACCCCACAAGCAAACCAAAAGCCCAAAAGGGAAACACACAAACATCACCCAAGTTGCAAAAATCAAATAAAATAGTAATACTCATCATAAAATCCTAGATTAATTTCTAAGGGAACCTAACTATATACCCTATACCCCACATAAACCCCAAGGCCTAAATCAAACCCTAAGTCTATAAACTATGCCCTAAACTACACCTAAGTGTTGTAAAACCCTAATCTTAGCACCCTAAAGTTCATTATTCAAAACTAACCTAAATTTCATCATAAAAATATGAGAAAAATCACTAAGGAAGCATGTGTCTCTACTCTAACTAGAGCAACAAGAATCACCTTAAAACTCAAAATGAAATGCTTATACAAAAATCAGAAAGTGGGAGTATCAAATAAATGCAAAATAAAAGCAATAAAAAATGTAAAACATGCCAGAAAATGAAAAATGCATGAATTAATGTTTTTATTGTTTTATTAAATTCTAGAAACCCTAAGGAAAACAGAGAAAAAACTTCCCATCCAAAAATTTTTATTTTTCAATTAGTTATGAATTTTCTAATTAACCTAAATGAAATGTGAAAATAAAAGGAAAATAAAAGAAAATAGAAAAGAGGCGTGTAGAATAGCAATGATATCCAATACAAATTCCAGGATGGGCCCAGGGTGGGGTGTTAATAGCGAGCGCGCCTTAAGCCCAATTCACTTTAGAAAATAAAATGAAAAAAACAAATGAAAATGGAAAGGTCTTGGTATGAATAGCAATCACTTCGCGTGTTATTCCATTGGGCCTTGGACAAGGGGTGCAAGTAGCACAAAATCTCATTAAGCCCATACACTCAAAGTTAATGAAACGGGGCGTTTCATTCTCTTTGGACTCCTTCACGAATTAAGAGCAAATCATGGCCCTTGGTTGTTAATTCCAGTCAAAGTCTCACCTAGATCTAATGGTGATGGTGTCGTCTTCAACCTTTTGAAATTGGGAGGGAACAAATGCCATGGATGAACAGAGCTTGTTACCTTCATCTTCTCCAAACGCAACTCCACTAATCTTCACCAAAACTCAACCCTAATAACATCATCTGGTTCGTTTTTTCACACTGAATTCAACCCTAACCTCCATTATCATTGAATCATCTTCTTCCTCAAAACACGAAGAAATGTTCAGAAAGTACTCAAACATAAATTCTCACCAAACTCAAAATTGAATAGCCTAGATTCATCACCACTTCATCCTGAGTAAAATTCACTATCTAACTAGGTTTTATCCTCAAGAATCATCAAGATACATCCCTGAACAGAAATGGTGTCATCTACCAAATTGTCTCTAATCCTTGAATTTTCCTACCAGAAAGCACTTAGCCATGTTCTACATCACATCTTACCTATTAAAACCTAGTAATTCTACATGAATCAAGCCATAAAATGAAGTTTACATACCTGCAAATCTTGGATTAACAGAACGAGCAAAGCTTCAAATTAAGCTCCAAGATCCTCTAGACACGATCTATGATCAATTACCAAGCTTCTGTATGCATCAATTGGAGTTGAATCTTCTTGAATTGCCAAATCCGATTCTGACTTGCAAGAGATGAACTCAATATGCTATCTCATGATTCTTCACAGTTCTTGATCAGAAATTTATCCAAATTCACTCACAAACTCATAACAATGCTTCTGAATGCAAAAGTTTGGATTGAAACCTCTCCAATTTGTGTAACCGATTTGGATTTGCAAGATGAAAACTCAAAACTCAATCTCTCCAATCTATCTCAATCTGCACCAACCAATGCCTTGAATCAATCACAAATCTTATATAGAACTTGTAGGAAGGCTCTATAAACTTCAGGATTGATCTATGGGAGAACTTCAATATCTCTTGCATTTGAAAATGTCATGAGAAGTTCATACATCGCAGCTGAGTTCTAGGCTTGTATTTGCACCTCATTCTGATCCAATTTCTCCTTAGATGACACTTTGAATAGATTGGCAAGGGTTAAGACCTTGGTTATGCTCTAAAGAGTGGTTTTGCATATGTGACTTATAATGTAAGTAACCACTTTACAAAGGAAGTCATGAAATTATCCCTCAACTCAAAAATGTGTAAATGTCATTGTGTCCAAAATGTGTTTTCCAATCAATTTGGTATGTCATATGGCTTGGTTTGGACCTATAGCTCAAAAATCTCAATTTTCCTCTTTGGTTCATTTAAAACCCATCCTTATTTTAGGCCATTTTTGCAATTTTGTGATACAAGCCCTTCCAAGCTCTCATGACTTATTACCCAGCCTAAAAACATCATTTTAAGCCCATCTCATGTTGAACATTTTTTCATTTGGGGAGTGGAAGATAGAGATTTTGACCTATGTTGGAAATTGACCTATAATTCAACTTTCCCAAAATACCCTTGGATTGACAAGACCATAACTTGAGTTCCACAAATCTTCTTGGGGACTTCTAGTACTAAAGTTAAAGATAAGGTCAATCCCTACAATTCTTATGTTGGCCAAGAATCCATTTGATAACTCCTTGATGGGCAAAAGTTGCTTGGAAGTCAAGTGACTTTCACAGATAAATTTCAGTGTCCTCTAATGACCCATAACTTGCAAGAACCATAACTTGAGTTCTACAAATCTCCTTGAAGACTTCTAGTACTCAAATTAAAGCTATTGAGAAGCTCTACAAGTTTCATGTTGACCAAGAATCCATTTGTGTCGCTTTCGCGAAAATAAGGTGTCGGCACAACATAAGAGTCGCCACCTTTCGTTATTTATCCCTCAGAACGGGAAAGGAAACGATCGGAAAAACCTAACGAATAAGGGTAAGACAAGGTCATCGCAACCATTGTCTGGGTTCGGGAGTCGGTTACGCAAGGGGAAGGTATTATCACCCCTCACGTCCGTCGTACTCGACGGGATCCACGCTTGTTGGTTTACTTGAACGGGTTGGTTTTATTCTATCTACCTATCAAGGCTGGCTAAAAAAGAAAAAAAAATGACTCGGCAAAGCGTTGCACTTTATGCCTACGTATTCTCATCAGGGAATGAGAAATTAGAGTCAACGTAGTTCGGCCTACGAAGGGTTATGGGGGAAGGTAGTTCGCCAAGACATCGTCGTCTTGTGCCTACGTACTCTCAACAGGCATGAGAGATCAGAGCATACGTAGTTCGGGAAACTACGGTTTATTTCCTGTCTTTACGAAAGAAGTGTTTTTTTATTGTGTTTGCAATCTCAACCGCACTAGAGACTATGAACTGAGAGTGAATGTGTCGCATGTCACCCAAAGGGTACCATACTAAACATCCAGACTGTGGAAAAGAAACTCTCCCACAATCCTTTCTCAGATAGCTTAAGGCTCGTAACGTACGAAAGAAATCATTCCTGATTACTGTATCTTAAACTGTTTTGAGATGAGAAGAGAACAGGCCCAACTAGGAGGGAGAGTATCAAGTCCTACTGTTGTCATGCCATGGATTCATCCTATGGTTGAGGTTTGAACAGGGAACTCCTAGAAGTTGTCATGCATAGGTTTCAACCTAAAAGTCTATCATCAAATCCTTATCAAAGGAAATGAGAGTCCTAAGGGATCATGTCAATGATACACCAAAACAGACAAAACATCAGCTTAACAGTAAAATGCATGCAATGCAAGTGAGGGAGGAAATGTGTGTGGGGCTTCAGCCTCCACAAGCTCGTCTCAACCTCAAGCCAGAATGGAATACAGTAATGATACTGAAATATAAACAACATGCTATCAAGCAATAAACAGTAAACTGCAATCATACAGATAAAATGAAATGAAATGCCATCAGGCAAACAAACCACATGGGCAAGGGAGCTGGGCTCTACCGAATACCCGCAAGCAAAGACACACAGTAACAATACAAGCAGAGGGAGCAACTCAACCTCTAGTGCAATCATGCTCCTAGATTCTACTTATTCTAGTTATGGACTTAGTCTAATGCATCAGACAAGTCAAACAAAACACAGGAATAAAGAAAAGAAAAAGAAGAAAACAGACTCCTCTCTCAACTCCAAGCTTCAGCTTTTCCAACAGCAACTCAGTCTTCAGACTTCAATCACTTGACAAACATCAGTTTGCTCTTCCAGGTTTCAACCCTACAACATTAGTTTCAACTCATCTTCTCCCTTAAGCTTCAGCTTCTTTGATCAGCTCCACCTTCAGGCTTCACCTAATCTTCAGGGATCTTCAAGTGTCAACTTGATCTTCATGCTCTTCAAGCTTCAGCTGGAATGGCAATACTCAAGAATTCATCCTCTTCAATACTCTTCAATGAAGTCTTCATCTTCAAGCTCAGGCTCTGCATCTCTCAAGACAATCAAAACCAGAGAAAAATCACTTACTGGATAAGCTGGGGGATATTGAACTGCTTATTGATCACCAAAGGTTACCTTTAAGGGTTTAACATCAAAGGACTGGTTCCCTCAAAAGTTCTACTTCCTAGGTACATCACTTATCCCTCCAAAGGAGAGAGGTGTATACCATGGAAGGACTTTGAATCATAGGGAGGAATGGAGGTGAATGATACCATCCATGTTTAAGAAAGAAGTTATCTACATCTAAGCTCTTCCTAATCCCTAACCCTAAAACAAAACAAAAAGGAAAAAGACCAAGCTCTCAAGCTCCTCAATGCATCTTCAAGTCTTCTACTATGCTCCTCAATGCTCCACAATGAGATACCAAGCTCCCCAAGCTCACAAAGCAAAGCAACTAAAGCAAACATGCCCTAAAGGCAACACAAACAAGCAACCAATACAAAAATCAACTAAAAATAGCATACTACTATATTAAATCCTAATATAATTTCTAAGGGATCCTACATACCTACCCTTAATACCCATATATGCCCCATAGTCTAAATTGTCTTAAAAATCTAAAATCTAAAGTTGTTGTGGACCTATGTTGAAGTTTTAACCTAATTCTACACTACCTAATAGCATCTAATCAAAACTATCCTAAAAATCATCACAAAAATATGGAATTAATTCAGGGGGAACCTAAAACATACATCTAACTACCCTAAAAAGATTGAACTAAAAATCTAAAGGGAACTACCCTAACTAAATTCTACAAAATCACGGTATCAACTTAAAAGAATTAAAAAGAAATTAAAATGAAAAATATGCAAAAAATATTAAAATGAAATAAAATGGCAATTTTATGATTTTATACTTTTCTTGCCAAAAAATGTAAAGTGGAGAAAAAATTCCCAAGCAAAAATATGGATTTTTCAATTTGATATGATTTTCTAAAGATTAAGAAAATAGTAAAAAAAAAATGCAAACAATGAACAAGGGGTGCAGGAAGCGATAACATTCAGTTCAATATGATGATGGGCCCAAACTGGGGGTGGCGAATAGTAAAGCGTTTGGGCCCAGTTATTTCAGAAAATCAAATAATGGAAATCATAAAAGAAAATAAAAAAGGTTTGGTGCGAATAGAAAGAAAATTCAGTTCAAATTGGAGATGGGCCTTGCATGGGGGTGGGAATATCACAAAATCCACTAAGCCCAGAATGGCGTTTAATGAAACGCCGCGTTTTGACGCTCTGAACTCCCTCCAAAACTCAAATTAAATCCACGCCGTAGGATCTATTCTCCAGTCAATGGTCAGCGTGCAATCCAACGGCTGAAACTTCGTCTTCAACCTTGGATTGGCTAGGGTTTCTGAACACCATTAGAACACACGCCATGCACAGAACTTCCTCCTCATCGTATGCCTTCGTTTCTCCATCAAATCCCAACATGTAAAAACCAATCTTGCTCAGAATTTCACCATGAACACGACTATGGCATTAGATTTCAATGAAACACTCTCTATGTTCGAACCCGAATGTGAAACCACCTTGAACTCAAAATGTGATCCATTTTCGACCTCAACCAAACTCAGCTATCTTTACATAAAAATGATCCTCATGTTACACTCATTAAAATCAGCCATAAATCTTGCCTTAACACTCAATATATCACTCATTCTTACTCCATCAAGAAATGACATCCATTAATGAAACTTCACCAAATGCTCTTAAACTCATCAAAATGGACCACCTAATTGTCTCTAACAGCTTTACACTAATAATTTACCCTAGCCATGCCTAGATTGAGGTGTAGAAATGGTTTTGCATACCTGGCTTCTTGGAATGGTAGGTGATGAAACTCTTCAATTTAAGACTTGAAACTCCTCAAGAATGATCCCTAGATGGTGAATCTTCTTCTGTTTGCAAAAGATTTGGAGTAGCAAGCTTGTACTTCAAGATCCAATGTGATTTTCTTCTTTGCAAATTCCAATGGAACACCTTCAATTCTTCATGGATGGATCTTCAAATCAGCATGAACACACTCAGAAATGTTTATGGAGAAGATTTGTGGAGAAAGAATGGATTGAAATGAAGAAGAATCAAGAGCTTCAATGTAATTTGCAATGGAGGAATTATGATTTCACACTCTCTTCTCTAGCACAATCAACACCAACCTTGCACCAATGCAAGTTAGAAACATTATATAGAGAGGTTTAGAACAGTCTAGAACTCCCTAGAACAATCCAATGAGAATTTCATCTTTTCATGCAATGGTATTTTGGATTTCCATTTCTCATAACATGGTATCTCATGCCAAATGCCTTGTAACTTTGGTAACTAACTTGATTTTCTCCTTACATGAGATCTAAGATGAGATACAATGCATATCTTCCTTGTTTATTGAGTTTTTCCTTGTTTTGGGGCCATTTTTATCACTTTTTGATATGAGCCCTTTCAACATCTCATGACCACCCTACTAGCCTTAAAACATCATTCTAAGCAAGTTTGATGTTGAAGATTTTTCCATTTGAAGCTTGGAAGTAGGAGATATGGCCTTATGCTTGAAATGACATATGACTTCCAAATGACCAAAATGCCCTTGGCTTGTCAAAGCCATAAGTTGAGTTCTACAAATCCTATCAAGGACTTCTAGTACTCTCTAGAAAGCTAAGAAGATGCTCTTCAACATTCATGTTGACCAAGAATCCATAGGAATCATTCTACTAGGGAAATAGTTGTCTGCAAGTTGGGTGACTTTTAAGGACCCAGATTCACATACCTCAGATGACCTGTAATTTGTCAAAACCATAACTTGAGCTCCACAAATCCTATCAAGGACTTCTACCACTCAAATTAAAGCTAAGAACAAGCTCTACAACATTCATGTTGTGGGGAAGATGAGGTGACAATCAAATCTTGAGCTAAAACTGCCTGGAAGATAGGGATCAAACTAGGGGATTTTACACTGTCAATCCTGAGAAACCCTAGCTTAAAACTTCTCAAACTCTTCAATCATGATGAGTTGGTCTAGGAATCGTCCTTATAGTATCTAAATACATCATTCCATGATCACATGGCCCTTGTATTAGGTCTCAACCCTCTCCAAATCTGCAGTTGACCTAGGGTTGACCCAGTCAAACCCTGATTCTACCACTCATGGTTGAATCTTATGAATTCTTGCATAATGACCTCTCTAGGCTTCATGATGGCTTTCAAGACATCTCATAAGCTTTCTCAAAGCTTCAAGTCCATCCTCATGGTCTCAGAATCATCTGAGGAAGCTCCCACAACTCTCAAGTTATGAGACACACAACCTTGGTTTCAACCAATTCCTCTAAGGATTTCTTGAGCTTTCTGACAAAGGTATCAACCTTCAAACACTTGATGGGTAAATAAATGTTGGTTAAATTTTAGGGTGCAACATCTGCCCCTATTCAAACGGCTTGAACCTGACTAGGTGAGGAGCGAACGGCTCTCAGCCAATCGAGGTGCGAGACGGTTGAATACCGGTAAACCCGGAAATTTGCCAACTGCTCGACTCTTCGAATACTGGAATAGTAGTTGCACGGCAACTATTTGGAGAAATACTGATCTGACATCGCCGTCAGTTATCCATATTAAATTCCTCTGACATTGTCATCAGACAACCAAAACACCCAACATCGCCGCTGGAAGACTAAATCACCTGACATCGCCGCCGGGCACAAATATCCACCATTGCCGCTGGGGAAATAGAGAATCTGAAACACCCAACATCGCTGCTGGAACCAAACATAACTCTGAGAGACACTCGACATCGCCGTCGAACAAGCATCCAACATCGCCGCTGGAGAGATACCCCACCTGACATCGCCGTCAGAAACAAACCATCCAACATCGCCGCTGGGGAGCTAAAGAGTCTGACAACGCCGTCCGACAAACAAATACCCAACATTACCGCTGGAGAACCAAAGAATGTGAGGAATACCCAACATCGCCGCTGGGAGCAAACATCATCTGACCTCGCCATCAAGACAAATATCCAACATCGCCGCTGGAAAACTGAATCATCTGACATCGCCGCCAGAAACAAACAAATATCCAACATCGCCGCTGGGGAATCAAAATCATCTGGCATCGCCGCCGGAAACAAACAAATATCCAACATCGCCGCTGGAAACAAACATAATCTGACCTCGCCGTCAAGACAAACATCCAACATCGCCGCTGGAAACGAACATAATCTGACCTCGCCGTCAGGGTGAAGAACTTCGGTAGTACATAGTCGATCATGCCAACAGGCATTCGGAGAACACTGTCGGGCATCAGCCGGACTTCAACCATCAGGTTGATCGTGCCATCAGGCATTCAAAGGAATTGTCGGGCATCAGCCGGACTTCAACCATCAGGTTGATCATGCCATCAGGCATTCCTCATTAGCTGAGATAACTGCTTCATTAACACGGTCAGACTTCAATCCTGGAGTCTTCAAGGGAGATTTCAACTTCGCCGTTAGAAAACCTGCTGGGGATGGCCGCTTCGCCGCTGGGGAATCTGGAGAACTATCAAGTAACTCCGCTCCGGGGGTCCAGAAATCATTCTGGATGAATCAACTCTGTTGAGGAATTCAAGAATCATCTTGAACAAATAACTCTGTCGGGGACCTTCAAGAATCATCTTGAACTGATAACCAACCTGAGCAAACACTCTGTTGGGGATTCTTGGAATCATCCTGGGCAACTCTTGCCGGGGAAAAACTAATCATGGCTTGAGAAACTTCCAAGGATTCGGCTCTCTTGGGGCTTCAGGAATCGTCCTGGGCAACCTTCTCATGGGGACTGCACTGGGGAGCTTAGGAATCATCTTAAGCAAACGGCCTTGCTAAGGAATTCAAGAATCATCTTGAACTGAAGACTTCGCTGGGGATCTCAAAAATCATCTTGAGCAAGCGACTTCGTTGGGGGGAGAGTGTCAGGAATCGTCCTGAGCAACTGATCCTTCGGCGGAACACCTGCAAAACAAGAACGGTAACAACCTAGATCATGTTTATTATGCATATGCTTCGGCGCCATGCTCCACACGGTGGAAATGCTATGCGTTTATGATAAATGCTATGCAATCATGCACAATGATGCGATCCTGTCAGCAAAATAAATGCCGAAGGGAGAATCCTCCTGTCGAGGAGAAAGAACTACTCAGATAGAGGAATCATCCTGCTGAGAAGAACCTGGGCACGCCAATATCAATCGGACTCCGTGGGGGCCACAACTTCAGTTGACTGCTGCGGGGAAAACAACTTCAGTCGATTTGCTGCAGGGGACGAAGCTCTACGAGAACCTGGACCTGCTGATGGAAAGCGATGTCAATCGCAGGAGTGAACTGCACGGCCATCTCGGCTACTCTTCTGGAGATAAGACTCTGTGGGGAAACAACTTCAGCTGCTCAACACTCCACTGGGAAACAACCAATCATGGCCTGATCAGCTTCTAAGGATTCGGCTCTCTTGGGGTATCTGCAAACTCGGCTGGGGAAGGAGAAATCATTTTGCTTCGCTAAAGAGTACAACTCTGGGGGAGATACAGCATCAGTTGTCCGACATCTGCTAGGGGAAAACCAATCATGGTCCCTACTGCTTCCAAGGACTCGGCTCTCTTGGGAGTTTGCGAACTTAGCCAGGGAAGGAGAAATCATTCTACTTCGCTGGAAAATACGACTCTGATGAGGAATTTCAATTCCGCTGGGGAAGAAGGAATCATCCAACTTCGGGGGAGAGTACAACTCTGCAGGGGAATACAGCATCAGCTGTTTCAACACTCTACTGGGGGAGAGGGAATCATCCGACTTCGGGAGAGAGTACAATTCTGGTGGGGAATCTCAATTCCGCTGGGGACTTCAGTCGGGCACCATCAGTTGTTGCATACTTTGGCGTACAACTAGCTTCCTACGAAACCTACACTTGTGACCCGGTGCGGGGGGAATGAACACGAACTTCGGCGCCCGACTCAGCTGAGGAGGTGGCGTTCCTTCAGGATGCGTCTGCTTGGGGAAGAGAATCATCTCTGCATGGGGAGACATATCAATGCTCACTATCTTGCGTTCAGACTCTGCGGGAAGAGGCTACTGAACTCTGCTGGAGAAGGAGGAATCATCCTGCTTCGGGGATGCACACGACGCACTGTCTGGAGTATGCTACACCTGTAACAACACAAACAAACAGACAAGATACCCTTCTCAAAGGGACCTATCAAGGTTATTATCTCGTGACAATATTCAAGTAGTTAATTGTTTCAACAATCAATGGTCTAGGCCAGTAAGTTTATGTATGCGCATTTTATCAAAAACATCGGCGTTCTTTTTCGCAAACAAAACAGATAAATGCTAAACAGGCAAACATAATTGCTGAATAATATGCATTTTATTGATAATGAACCCCTGAATGGGTAAAAATGTTTTACAACAGAGGCAAGCTCCTAGGATGAGGAAGCTGCGCAAAAATAAAACATAAATATACATCAGTATATACAAATGTCGGCAACGAGGCGTAGACGAACACCATGAGTTGATCCCTCTAAGACCCACTCGACTTCGATACTTCTCCGACGCTTCAGCTTCAGAAGAGATTGATTCAGATAAACGGCCCTCAGGTCTTCCGAACCACTAAACAATGAAAGTCCACACGCGGAACGCAGTCATTTGCTTATTCAAATTCCTAACTTTTGCGTGAACCTCCCTTTGCGGGTTTTCAGTTCACCGGGATACCCTTTTTTGCCGAAGCCGCCCAGTGTAGGTTTTCGACTTCGCGGGTGTACATTTTTTCAATATATCCCTAATTTTTGCCCTAACCTTTTATTCTGTTTTTGGTTCGCCGGGATGCCCATTTTTTGCCTGGACTCTCTTTTTTTTGTCCAGCGGGTCGCTTTCAAGCAAAGTATTTTTTAACTGCGTCCGCGTTCACCGAGGATGCAAAATCTTCACCATCCATCGTGGATAACAACAAAGCTCCTCCCGAGAAGACCTTGCTGACGACATACGGACCTTCGTAATTCGGAGTCCACTTGCCCCGGTGACCGGAGTGTGGAGGAAGAATCTTCTTCAGGACGAGATCACCCGTCTGAAAGCTTCTAGGACGCATCTTCTTATCATAAGCTTTCTTCATTCAGCTTTGGTACAGACGACCAAATGCAATCGATGCTAACCTCTTCTCGTCCATCAGGCTGAGCTGGTTCAAACGATTCGTAATCCATTCTGCCTCGTCGAGTTTCACATCAACCAAAACTCGCAAAGAAGGGATCTCCACTTCTAACGGTAGGACTGCTTCCATGCCGTACACCAAGGAGAAAGGAGTTGCCCCGGTTGACGTACGGACCGTCGTACGATAACCGTTCAATGCAAACGGCAGCATCTCGTGCCAATCTTTGTAGGTCACAACCATCTTCTGAATAATCTTCTTTATGTTCTTGTTGGCGGCTTCGACGGTGCCATTCATCTTCGGCCGGTAGGGAGATGAGTTGTGGTGTTCAATCTTGAAGCTCTGGCACAACTCCTTCATCATCTTGTTATTCATATTCGAACCATTATCAGTAATGATCCGCTCGGGAACTCCGTAATGACAGATGATGTCCCTCTTTATGAATTTAGCTACCACCTGCTTGGTCACATTAGCGTACGAGGCTGCCTCCACCCACTTGGTGAAGTAGTCGATAGCTACCAGAATAAAACGATGACCATTGGATGCAGTGGGCTCGATCTTTCCTATCATGTCGATGCCCCACATGGAGAACGGCCACGGGGAGGACATGACATTCAACGGGCACGGCGGCACATGAACTTTATCAGCATAAATCTGGCATTTGTGACATCTCTTCGCGAATCTGAAGCAATCTGACTCCATCGTCAGCCAGTAATATCCTGCTCTCAGGATCTTCCTCGTCATAGCATGCCCGCCGGCGTGCGTACCAAATGTGCCTTCATGGACCTCTTCCATGAGCATACTCGCCTCTTTCTCATCTACACATCTGAGTAGCACGAGATCATGGTTTCTCTTATACAACACTCCATCAGGATTGAGATAAAAGTTTCCAGACAGCCTCCGCAGAGTCTTCTTATCCCGGGTTGACGCACCCGCAGGATACTCCTTAGTCATAAGGAAAGTCTGGATGTCGTAGAACCATGGCTTGCCGTCGGCGGCATCCTCGATTGCAAAGACAAATGCCGGTCTATCAAGATGCGAAAGCACAATTCTTGGAGCCTCATTCCAAAAATTGACTTTATACATTGAAGCCAACGTGGCTAAGGCATCAGCCATTTGATTTTCAGCCCTAGGTACATGATGAAGTTCCACTCGATCGAAGAATGGAAGCAGCCTCCTGGCATAGTTCATGTACGACACCAAATTCGATTGAAGAGTCTCCCACTCCCCTTTAATTTGGTTGATCACAAGCGCTGAGTCACCATATACGTTTAGATTCTTGATTCTCAAATCAATTGCCTCTTCTAGACCCATAATGCATGCTTCGTACTCCGCCTCATTATTGGTAACTGGAAACGTCAGTCTCGTAGTAAACGGGATATGGGATCCGTGGGGAGTCGTGATGACAGCCCCGATGCCACTTCCATAGGAATTAACCGCTCCATCGAATAGCAACTTCCACTGAGATTTCCTATCTGGCCCCTCGCCGGGCAACGGCTCATCGCAATCCTTCGCTTTGAGAAACATAATATCCTCATCAGGGAATTCAAACTTCATCGGCTGGTAGTCCTTGATCGGCTGCTCGGCAAGGTAATCAGACAATACGCTTCCCTTGATGGCCTTCTGGGATACGTACTGAATATCATATTCTGTTAACACCATTTGCCACCTGGCAATCCTGCCCAAAAGAGCCTGCTTCTCGAAGACGTACTTGATCGGATCCATCTATGAAATTAGCATAGTGGTGTGATTGAGCATATACTGTCGTAGATGTTTGGCAGCCCAAGCTAGTGCACAACACTTCTTCTCCAGCATCGAGTATCGAGATTCACACTCAGTGAACTTTTTACTCAAGTAGTAAATGGCATGCTCTTTTCTGCCCGTCTCGTCGTGCTGACCGAGAACACACCCCATACTATTCTCCAGAACTGTCAAGTACATAATTAATGGTCGTCCAGCCACTGGGGGTATCAAGATTGGAGGTTCTTGAAGATACTGCTTTATCTTGTCGAATGCCTTCTGGCAATCCTCATTCCAAGTAACTGCCTGATTTTTCTTTAAAAGCTTGAACATCGGTTCACAAGTGGCCGTGAGCTGAGAGATAAACCTTGCAATGTAGTTTATTCGGCCCAAGAAACCACGAACTTCTTTTTCTGTTTTCGGCGCTGGCATTTCTTGAATGGCTTTTATTTTCGCAGGATCAACCTCGATACCTCGTTCGCTAACGATAAACCCCAGCAACTTTCCGGACCGCACTCCGAAAGTGCATTTGTTAGGATTCAGCCTCAACCTGAATTTCCTAAGCCTCTCAAGAAGCTTCAATAAGTTGACCAGATGCTCTTCCTCCGTTTGGGACTTCGCAATCATGTCATCAACATAGACCTCGATCTCATGATGAATCATATCATGAAACAAAGTTACCATTGCTCGCTGGTAAGTGGCCCCTGCGTTCTTCAGACCGAAGGGCATTACCTTATAGCAAAATGTTCCCCAGGGGGTGATAAACGTCGTTTTCTCCATGTCCTCCGGCGCCATCTTGATCTGATTGTAACCGGAGAAGCCATCCATGAACGAAAACACGGAGAACTGGGTTGTGTTGTCGACCAACACATCGATATGACGCAACGGGAAATCATCTTTAGGGCTCACCCTATTCAAATCCCGATAATCGACGCACATGCGTACCTTACCGTCCTTCTTCGGTACAAGCACTATGTTGGCGACCCACGGAGGGTAAGTGGTGACCGCTAAGAAGCCAGCATCAAGCTGTTTCTGCACTTATTCTTTGATCTTAATGGCCATGTCTGGTCTCGTCCTCCTAAGCTTCTGCTTGACGGGAGGGCAGTCTTCTCGTAGCGGCAAGTGGTGGACCACGATGTCCGTATCAAGTCCGAGCATATCTTCGTATGACCAGGCAAAGACGTCACTATACTCTCGAAGCATCTCGACCAATCTATGCTTGACATTACTCTGCAGCGCAGCCCCTATCCTGACATTTCTGACGAGCTCTTCAGAACCCAGATTTACGATCTCAATATCCTCCTCGTGAGGCAGAATAACCTTTTCCTCTTGTTTCAACAAGCGGGCCAACTCTTCAGGAAGGTCTTCGTCTTCATCAATCTCTTCCTCGGCTTGATAGATCGGGCAATCGAAGTCGTAGTGAGCCGTAGAAGGTCCAGAGTCGATGTCATCTGTTATGTGGATCCTGCAATAACAAGGGTTAAGTTTAAAACAAGAATATGCAGGTTAGCACAAACCCCATTTCCATTTTACTATTTTTCAAAACAAATATAAAACAGGAATAACAGAGAACACAATATTTGAGTACGAAGAAAACGCCTTTGATTTATTAACAAAATGCATGTACATAATCCAACAAGGCCCTGACAATAAAACCGCTATGCCCCGGGTAGGACATAGGGTTGTACAATGATTGTAAAAAGTAAATCATTACTCTTCAGTTGTCAGCTGGATAATGTCCTTGATGGTCCAATTGTTGAGGCGCTCGCCCGGCTTGCTTGGCTGAATCCAAGAGTCGAGATCACAATCGCTATCCCCGCTGTCTTCAGACGCCGCGTTGATGCTTTCGAAGATCACTCCGCCACTGGTAAATAGGATCGGCCCCTTACCACGAGACGAACTGCTAGATGAAGAAGAAGAAGCTTCAGCTTCAGGAGAATACCCCAATCCAAACTTATCCTGCTTGTTTGGTATCTCCAAAATATGCCCCCAGCCTGGGGTGGATCCGGCTTCGACGACGGCCCGGGCTTCTTTGAATGAGGAGAGATTCATCTCTGCCTTCTCTGTGACGACAGGAGCTACCTCTTTCACCTTGACGGCTTCAAATGCTTGGCAGAGAGTTTCATGGATTTCGCCATCCATTTCAACATACTTAAAGGATGACAAATGGCTCACCATAATGTCCTCCTCACCACAGACGGTTACTATGCTTCCCCCAACAACATATTTGAGCTTTTGGTGCAACGTGGAGGTCACGGCACCAGCAGCATGGATCCATGGCCGACCTAAGAGGCAACTGTAGGCAAGCATGATGTCCATGATATAAAAGACCGTGTCGAACGTTTCCGGACCAACTTGGATCGGCAGGGTCAACTCTCCGAAAACGTGGCGCTTAGTTCCGTCAAATGCTTTCACCACCAGATCACTGGGTGTGCAAAGCAATCCACGAGTGTCCAACTTCATTAATGCCTTCTTCGGAAGCACATTAAGCGACGAACCCGTGTCCACCAGGACATGCGACATGATTGTGCCTCTGCACTCTATCGATATGTGCAAGGCGCTGTTGTGATCTCTCCCTTTAGGAGTCAGCTCTAGATCTGTGAAACCTAGCCCATTGCCAGCATTAACATGGGCTACCACCTCTTCTAGCTGATTCACGGATATCTCTTGCGGTACGTAGGCAGCGTTCAATACCTTCAGTAGCGCGTTGCGGTGCACTACAGAACACAGCAACAAGTTGAGAATAGAAATCTTCGAAGGCGTCTGATGGAGATGGTCTACAATCTTGTAGTCGCTCTTCTCGATCAGCCGCATAAACTCCTCGGCATCTTTGACAAGCAAATCTTTCTCTACCCCACACGGGACCTCTTCGACGACTTTGCCTTTACCCTTATCAGCAGCATCATCTCTGACCGCTTTCTCTGCCACAACCTCTGGCGGTGCAAACACTCTTCCGCTACGGGTAATACCACTGGTTTCTGCAAGATTCCCCACAGTCGACCCATACGGCTCCAGCTCTAGCTTCTGACCATTGCAATAGACTTCGGCGCCATAATGCCACGGAACGGCGTTAGTGCTCTCGAATGGGATCGACCCAGCTTTGGTAATAGTGATTGTAGGCGGTCGGGGCGCAGAAATGGTAATTGGTTGGCGAGGAATGGTGATGGTGGCGACTTCATCGGCCTGCTTCAACACGACCTCTCCTGATACACTTTCAGCCCTCCGGCTGAACTGCAAAATACCCTCAGTCATCAGACTTTGGATTCCTTCTACCAGCTGCTCACACCCATCAGAACGTGTAGCACAGTCCAAGCATAACTCTCCGCATCCTGGAAAGAACCCTTTCTTGAACAACTTAGCTTTGAAGAAACTAAGCAGTGTCCTTAGGTCTTTGACATCAGTCAACAGATCGGCACTCTCTTCTTCGATAATGGCGTTCACTCCGCCTCCCCTATGATTTGGCATAGGGTTTTTGGTGACATTGGGCACATTGTCGGAGAAGTTGATAATCTTGGCATCTACCAGGTCCTGCACCTTGTGCTTAAAGGCTTTGCAGTTCTCGATCGTATGGCCTGGTGCCCCTGTATGGAAATCGCAAGTAGCATTTGCGTCGTACCCTGGTGGAGGTGCCCCTGTCAAGGGTGCCATCGTCCTCTTCTGAACTAACTGAAGCTGAAGCAAAGTCTGCAAGAGTTGCGCATACGACATAGGCGGTGCCTCGAAGTGACGGTTTGTCAAAGGTGCCCGATTCTGGTACTTTCTATATCCCTGCTGATTCGGTTGCTGCGGAGCTGCTGGGATATTTATACTGGCTATCTGCTGCTGAGGGCCCTTGCCCTTTCTCAGAGCGTTGGTCACAGCGCTCGCTTCGCCTTCTCGTCGTTTACCAGCATAAGGTTTCTTTCCACCTCCTCCATTTGAGGATGATTCGCCTTGAATTTTCCCGATCTTGATACCATTCTCGACATGCTCGCCCATGGTAATGAGAGCTGAGAACGTCCCAGACATACCGCTGACTAACTTTTCATAGTACAACCCCGGGAGGGTAGCAACAAACATCTGAACGAGCTCGCGTTCAACCATCGGCGGTTGAACCCGAGCAGCCAACTCACGCCATCGCTGGGCGTACTCCTTAAATCCTTCATTACTTCGCTGCGAAAGGTTCTGGAGCTGAACTCGGTTCGGGGCCAAGTCGCTATTGTACTGATAGTGGAGGACAAACGCTTCAGCGAGATCTTTCCAGGTGCGCACGCTAGTGGGCTCCAAGCCCATGTACCACTCGAGGGATGGCCCAGAAAGACTATCTTGGAAGAAGTGCATCAGCAACTTCTCATCTTCGGAATAGGCAAACATCTTTCTATAATACGATCGCAGGTGGACACGAGGGCAATTAGTGCCCTTATATTTCTCAAAGATAGGCACCTTGAACTTAGAAGGTACCTTGAAGTCAGCAATTAACCCCAGCTTGGACATATCAACGCCCAAAGTATTCTGATTCTCAATATCTCTCATTTTATCTTCAAGTGCTTTGAACCTGAGCCGCGCTTCAGCATTCAGCTCCGCTTCCGCACCTCTTTGAGAAAACACATCATCCTGATGATCCTCAAGCCACGGTTGAGGGACCAACAGATTCCCGACGCCAGCATTGCCATTGACCGGCCCGATGTTGACATTAGCTCCCAGACTCCCATTGCCAACGCCTGTCGCATTGAGTTTGATATTGGCCATCACGTTGCCATTAGCACTGCCGTTGCCCCCGGCAACAGGAACACCATTCTGCGGAGTATCAACTGGTGGAGGAGTAGGCACAGCCCCGCCATGAAGTATGCTGTTACTATCAACCCTGGAGATCAAAGGTTGAACCAAAGTCCGGAGCTGGTCTTGACCATTGGCGACCACCTGCATCAGTTCCATAAAGCGATCCATCCGCTCACGGAGCTCCTGAACATCTGTCTACACTTGATCCATGATCCTGGTCTGATTAGCTCGAGTTGGATAACGGTGAATGAGTCTCTGATCAATCCTGGAGTCACCGGAAACAGCTTGGGACCTATAAACCTGAAAAACCTGCAAACACTAAAGGTTAGGAAAAACAACAAAATGTACGCCATGCAAATGCTTCATGCAGATGCATACGTGTGACTGTGTGTTTGGGGGATTTCCCCGATCCTAGTGCCTTAGTGCCAGTGCTGATAATAATAAGATGAAGAAGTCTGAGCCCAATCATGGAAACATCAATCTCATATATATAAGGAAAGGCCTATCAAGGCAGTACATAGCATCAGCAAGTACAAGACAAATCAACAGCGTGACCTCAGCCAACAAGCCTGGTGATAGTCAGCATACAACAAAGATCAAACAAAAGGAATACAACTAGTCAAGTACGGCCACGGGCGCGATACTCTGCTAATAACTCCTTCGTCTCTGGATGATCTGGCAAAGTGAGCAACCCCTCGACGAGTAGTTCCCTCTGCGCAATGGTATACTGAAGTCCCTGACCTGAACTTTCCCACGCTCCTTCGCCGAAGCAATCTTCTAGTTTCCGCTTCTTAGACTCAAACTTCAGCTTGCACTCCTTCAGGTTGGCAAGGGCTTTGTTGAGCTGGCCTTCGGCGGCGTATCTTCGGGCGGTTTCTTCATCAAACCTTTGCTCACTGTCCTTCACCTCGGCTTCCAGCTTGGAGATCTGCAACATCAGCTTATCCTCCCGCTCCTTCCTGGTGGCCAGGGAAGCCTTCCAGTGCTGGTCGAACTTGGATATCCTCCGATATGCCTCGTCCAAATGCTGCTTCTTCGTAGCTAGTACGTCGTTAACAGCCCTGAAGTCTTGACCCATGTGTTCACGCTCGGCGATCTGCTTCGTCAGGTATGTACCTAGCTGGTTCACCAACTCTGTTTGCTTCTTGAAAGCATGCACGACCTCGTTCCTTTCACTTCGAAGCTGAGCTAACTCCTTCTCCAGTTCTGCGTTCGCCCGCTTCAATTCATCCCGCTCAGCTAATACCTGGTTATGCTGATGAATGGGCACAGTAGTAGGCTCTTCGACTGCTAGAGAGCTTTCTGGCTTGACGTGAGGAAACGGCATCCCTATAGCATTGGCCCTGGCTCTGATCCATGCTGTATACGGAGGGTAGGCTTGATTGTTGCTTTTTCCCAGCAAAGGCTTTCCTCTTTTACTGATACTATTCCATGCACGCTGAAGCTTGGATAACAGATCCCCTTCTAGAGCACCCGTGAGGTACAGAGATTCCTGTACCTCTTTCTCCTTCGGCGGAGTCCTCAAAGCATATGCGAATTGTCGAACCAGCAATGACGGATTATAGTTTATGCAACCCTTCCTACCTATCAGAGGTACATTAGGAAACCCGCTGCAACTGAAGATCACCTCAGTACCTAACCTGTCCCTGTCGAACTAGTCAATATCCTCTGCAGATAAACTCATCAGACGCTCAGGCCACTCAGCGGTGGCTGCAGACAAGACAAAAGGACCCCTCTTGGGCAGATGACTATCAAGCCATTTGTACAACAACGGTACGCAGCATGAGACGTTCTTCCCTCTCCGGTTCTCATTCTTGTAGTGGTCTGAGTGATAGACATCTCCGATCAAAGTAGGGACTGGATTCCCTGAAGCGAAGATGTGAAATGCATCAAAGTCTACAAAATCAGGCATGTTGGGGAACAGGATGATGCCATATATGCACAAAGCAAGGATGGCATTGAATGCGTCCCAACATCTGTCCTTAGCACACTGCTGAGCCTTAACCACCAGAAACTGCAAGGAGAACCCCTGAACCGTGTTCCAACTAGTCAGCACTAACTCAGAGGCGTCCAAATAAAGTGAAGAAGCTAAACCAGCCAGATCAGGATCAGCATCCATATGGACAAAAGGCATCTGCCTTTTGATAGGCACACCTAGCAAATCAACATACTCTTCCAGCGTCGGCGCAAGAACGAAGTCCTGAAAAGTGAAACATCTCAGCGGAGGGTCGTAGAACTGCAACAGAGCATGCAACCCATTCAGCTCGAACACAGAAGGCTTGCAAACCAAACCGAGCAACCTGCCATAAGATTTTCTGAATTCATCCTTCACATAATCACCTGCTAGAGCTATCACACCAGTCAACTTAACCACATCAGGGGTAGGGAATTTGTACACAACGGTCTTCCTGAGAGAGGCCATAACAATACAATAGGAGGCAAGAAATCCTTGATCGGGGAAACGGTACCTGCAACACAGACACACGTTAATGAAATGCTAATGACATGCAAACTAATGCAAAATGCAATCATGCAATAATATATCCGGGTAGCTGCTGGTGAGGAGGTTGTGTATCAACAAAACCACGACCACTGATGAGAAGAAAAACCCTGGTGTAGGACCACAGATCTGATCTGCCAAGAACAACCATCTGATAGGACCATATACACAAGATCAAAATTCTGCTCTGTCGAAAACAAATGTCTGATAATAAGGACCTCAGATGTATGATCAAGAAATATTTGTTGATGAAGTCTTCAGACCCCAAATCAAAAATCTGCCCTATAAAGAACAAACACACAGTTGCAGATGAGATCTTCAGACCCCACTCACAATCTGCTCTATCAAGAACAAACAACATCTGCTGATGAGATCTTCAGACCCCAATAATCTGCTCTATCAAGAACAAACAACTGATGACAATACTCTGATCAAAACCTGCTCTATCAAGAACAGACATACACCTGATGATAAGATCCTCTGATCAAAACCTGCTCTATCAAGAACAGACAAATCTGCAACTGAGAAACCCTGGTACCAACACAACTGATTCACTGTCAAGAAAACCAGGTAGTCTGAAGGTCAAAGTTTCCTGCAATAAACCCAATCCCACTCACAGGTATGGACCTAAACTGACTCAAGGTACGACATCCTATGCGTTCATCAGCGTCACAGACTTTCAAGAGGGGTGATATGATACCCAGAAGGTGTGGCATCACCAGCTCATGAAGCGGCCTCACTTAGCTGAATCACAAATGATCGGTCCCCAGAGTCGACAATCCACCAAACCAGCAACCGTCTCAACCCAAAGGGTTGAAAGTGAAGCCAACCGGATGAACCTCGTCTGAGCGTGGATTTCATGAGACACTAGTGCCTGCAAAGCAAGCACGCGCCCACTAATTTCCACTCTAAGTCTATGGTGCACTCAAGCCTGGGTCTGGCTTCTCACAAATTAGAACTCCCATCCCACAACAACACAAATAATCATATTATACTGAAAATAAAATGCAGGAAATAAAGTGCGAGAAGTAAAAATGCGATAAATAAACGCAACCCAACAAGCAAACACACAAGCGTTAGGATTGACTCTCATAGGGAACCAGAAAACCAGAGATTCTGGGTTCGGTCCCCAGCAGAGTCACCAGCTGTCACTTTCGCGAAAATAAGGTGCCGGCACAACAGAAGAGTCACCACCTTTTGTTATTTATCCCTCAGAACGGGAAAGGAAACGATAGGAAAAACCTAACGAATAAGGGTAAGACAAGGTCATCGCAACCATTGTCTGGGTTCGGGAGTCGGTTACGCAAGGGGAAGGTATTAGCACCCCTCACGTCCATCGTACTCGACGGGATCCACGCTTGTTGGTTTACTTGGATGGGTTGGTTTTATTCTATCTACCTATCAAGGCTGGCTGAAAAAGAAAAGAAAAATGACTCGGCAAAACGTCGCACTTTATGCCTACGTATTCTCATCAGGGAATGAGAAATCAGAGTCAACGTAGTTCGGCCTACGAAGGGTTATGGGGGAAGGTAGCTCGCCAAGACATCTCCGTCTTGTGCCTACGTACTCTCAACAGGCATGAGAGGTCAGAGCATACGTAGTTCGGGAAACTACGGTTTATTTCATGTCTTTACGAAAGAAGTGTTTTTTATTGTGTTTGCGATCTCAACCGCACTAGAGACTATGACCTGAGAGTGAATGCGTCGCATGTCACCCAAAGGGTACCATACTAAACATCCAGACTGTGGAAAAGAAACTCTCCCACAATCCTTTCTCAGATAGCTTAAGGCTCGTAACGTACGAAAGAAATCATTCCTGATTACTGTATCTTAAACTGTTTTGAGATGAGAAGAGAACAGGCCCAACTAGGAGGGAGACTATCAAGTCCTACTGTTGTCATGCCATGGATTCATCCTATGGTTGAGGTTTGAACAGGGAACTCCTAGAAGTTGTCATGCATAGGTTTCAACCTAAAAGTCTATCATCAAATCCTTTTTAAAGGAAATGAGAGTCCTAAGGGATCATGTCAATGATACACCAAAACAGACAAAGCATCAGCTTAACAGTAAAATGCATGCAATGCAAGTGAGGGAGGAAATGTGTGTGGGGCTTCATCCTCCACAAGCTCGTCTCAACCTCAAGCCAGAATGGAATACAGTAATCATACTGAAATATAAACAACATGCTATCAAGCAATAAACAGTAAACTGCAATCATACAGATAAAATGAAATGAAATGCCATCAGGCAAACAAACCACATGGGCAAGGGAGCTGGACTCTACTGAATACCCGCAAGCAAAGCCACACAGTAACAATACAAGAAGAGGGAGCAACTCAACCTCTAGTGCAATCATGCTCCTAGATTCTACTTATTCTAGTTATGAACTTAGTCTAATGCATCAGACAATTCAAACAAAACACAACAATACAGAAAAGAAAAAGAAGAAAACAGACTCCTCTCTCAACTCCAAGCTTCAGCTTTTCCAACAGCAACTCAGTCTTCAGACTTCAATCACTTGACAAACATCAGTTTGCTCTTCCAGGTTTCAACCCTACAACATGAGTTTCAACTCATCTTCTCCCTTAAGCTTCAGCTTCTTTGATCAGCTCCACCTTCAGGATTCACCTAATCTTCAGGGATCTTCAAGTGTCAACTTGATCTTCGAGCTCTTCAAGCTTCAGCTGGAATGGCAATACTCAAGAATTCATCCTCTTCAATACTCTTCAATGAAGTCTTCATCTTCAAGCTCAAGCTCTTCATCTCTCAAAACAATCAAAACCAGAGAAAAATCACTTACTGGATAAGCTGGGGGATATTGAACTGCTTATTGATCACCGAAGGTGACCTTTAAGGGTTCAACATCAAAGGACTGGTTCCCTCAAAAGTTCTACTTCCTAGGTACATCACTTATCCCTCCAAAGGAGAGAGGTGTATACCATGGAAGGACTTTGAATCATAGGGAGGAATGGAGGTGAATGATACCATCCATGTTTAAGAAAGAAGTTATCTACATCTAAGCTCTTCCTAATCCCTAACCCTAAAACAAAACAAAAAGAAAAAAGACCAAGCTCTAAAGGTCCTCAATGCATCTTCAAGTCTTCTACTATGCTCCTCAATGCTCCACAATGAGATACCAAGCTCCCCAAGCTTACAAAGCAAAGCAACTAAAGCAAACATGCCCTAAAGGCAACACAAACAAGCAACCCATACAAAAATCAACTAAAAATAGCATACTACTATATTAAATCCTAATATAACTTCTAAGGGATCCTACATACCTACCCTTAATACCCATATATGCCCCATAGTCTAAATTGTCCTAAAAATCTAAAATCTAAAGTTGTTGTGGACCTATGTTGAAGTTTTAACCTAATTCTACACTACCTAATAGCATCTAATCAAAACTATCCTAAAAATCATCACAAAAATATGGAATTAATCCAGGGGAAACCTAAAACATACATCTAACTATCCTAAAAAGATTGAACTAAAAATCTAAAGGGAACTACCCTAACTAAATTCTACAAAATCATGGTATCAACTTAAAAGAATTAAAAAGCAATTAAAATGAAAAATATGCAAAAAATATTAAAATGAAATAAAATGGCAATTTTATGATTTTATATTTTTCTTGACAAAAAATGGAAAGTGGAGAAAAAATTCCCAAGCAAAAATATGGATTTTTCAATTTGATATGATTTTCTAAAGATTAAGAAAATAGTAAAAAAAAATGCAAACAATGAACAAGGGGTGCAGGAAGTGATAACATTCAGTTCAATATGATGATGGGCCCAAACTGGGGGTGGCGAATAGTAAAGCGTTTGGGCCCAGTTATTTCAGAAAATCAAATAATGGAAATCATAAAAGAAAATAAAAAAGGTTCGGTGCGAATAGAAAGAAAATACAGTTCAAATTGGAGATGGGCCTTGCATGGGGGTGGGAATATCACAAAATCCACTAAGCCCAGAATGGCGTTTAATTAAACGCCGCGTTTCGACGCTCTGAACTCCCTCCAAAACTCAAATTAAATCCACGCCGTAGGATCTATTCTCCAGTCAATGGTCAGTGTGCAATCCAACGGCTGAAACTTCGTCTTCAACCTTGGATTGGCTAGGGTTTCTGAACACCATTAGAACACACGCCATGCACAGAACTTCCTCCTCATCGTATGCCTTCGTTTCTCCATCAAATCCCAACATGTAAAAACCAATCTTGCTCAGAATTTCACCATGAACACGACTATGGCATTGGATTTCAATGAAACACTCTCTATGTTCGAACCCGAATGTGAAACCACCTTGAACTCAAAATGTGATCCATTTTCGACCTCAACCAAACTTAGCTATCTTTACATAAAAATGATCCTCATGTTACACTCATTAAAATCAGCCATAAATCTTGCCTTAACACTCAATATATCACTCATTCTTACTCCATCAAGAAATGACATCCATTAATGAAACTTCACCAAATGCTCTTAAACTCATCAAAATGGACCACCTAATTGTCTCTAACAGCTTTACACTAATAATTTACCCTAGCCATGCCTAGATTGAGGTGTAGAAATGGTTTTGCATACCTGGCTTCTTGGAATGGTAGGTGATGAAACTCTTCAATTCAAGCCTTGAAACTCCTCAAGAATGATCCCTAGATGGTGAATCTTCTTCTGTTTGCAAAAGATTTGGAGTAGCAAGCTTGTACTTCAAGATCCAATGTGATTTGCTTCTTTGCAAATTCCAATGTAACACCTTCAATTCTTCATGGATGGATCTTCAAATCAGCATGAACACACTCAGAAATGTTTATGGAGAAGATTTGTGGAGAAAGAATGGATTGAAATGAAGAAGAATCAAGAGCTTCAATGTAATTTGCAATGGAGGAATTATGATTTCACACTCTCTTCTCTAGCACAATCAACACCAACCTTGCACCAATGCAAGTTAGAAACATTATATAGAGAGGTTTAAAACAGTCTAGAACTCCCTAGAACAATCCAATGAGAATTTCATCTTTTCATGCAATGGTATTTTGGATTTCCATTTCTCATAACATGGTATCTCATGCCAAATTCCTTGTAACTTTGGTAACTAACTTGATTTTCTCCTTACATGAGATCTAAGATGAGATACAATGCATATCTTCCTTGTTTATTGAGTTTTTCCTTGTTTTGGTTTGGTACCTTCATGTGCAAGTAATCAAATTACAAAGCAACCCTATGATGCAAGCCTCAAATCAAAATTGTGGCTGAACCATTGTTCTTAGAATGTCATTTGGAGTCAAAATGACCTATTACATGACATGGTTTGGACTTATAGCTTGGGATTTATGATTTTCAAATTCACTTGAATTAACTTATGCCTCATTTTTAGGCCATTTTTATCACTTTTTGATATGAGCCTTTTCAACATCTCATGACCACCCTACTAGCCTTAAAATATCATTCTAAGCAAGTTTTATGTTGAAGATTTTTCCATTTGAAGCTTGGAAGTAGGAGATATGGCCTTATGCTTGAAATGACCTATGACTTCCAAATGACCAAAAGGCCCTTGGCTTGTCAAAGCCATAAGTTGAGTTCTACAAATCCTATAAAGGACTTATAGTACTCTATAGAAAGCTAAGAAGATTCTCTTCAACATTCATGTTGACCAATAATCCATAGGAATCATCCTACTAGGGAAAAAGTTGTCTGCAAGTTGGGTGACTTTCAAGGACCCAGATTCACATACCTCAGATGACCTGTAATTTGTCAAAACCATAACTTGAGCTCCACAAATCCTATCAAGGACTTATACCACTCAAGCTAAAGCTAAGAACAATCTCTACAACATTCATGTTGTGGGGAAGATGAGGTGACAATCACATCTTGAGCTAAAACTGCTTGGAAGATAGGGATCAAACTAGGGGATTTTACACTGTCAATCCTGAGAAACCCTAGCTTAAAACTTCTCAAACTCTTCAATCATGATGAGTTGGTCTAGGAATCATCCTTATAGTATCTCAATACATCAGTCCATGATCACATGGCCCTTGGATTAGGTCTCAACCCTCTCCAAATCTGCAGTTGATCTAGGGTTGACCCAGTCAAACCCTGATTCTACCACTCATGGTTGAATCTTCTGAATTCTTGCATAATGACCTCTCTAGGCTTCATGATGGCTTTAAAACATCTCATAATCTTTCTCAAAGCTTCAAGTCCATCCTTATGGTCTCAGAATCATCTGAGAAAGCTCCCACAACTCTCAAGTTATGAGACACACAACCTTGGTTTCAACCAATTCCTCTGAGGATTTCTTGAGCTTTCTGACAAAGGTATCAACCTTCAAACACTTGATGGGTCAATAAATGTTGGTCAAATTTTAGGGTGCAACAATTTGAAACTTGCATTTTGATTTATCTGGCTTGGAAGTTAGGCCTAAATTGGGGGATTTTATACTGAAACCCTAGTTTGGCAACTCCTCCCACTCTTGATTCTCTTTGATTTATCCTTGGCACAACACCACACATGTATCAACATATCAATTCAAGAATCCCACAACCTCCAATTAAGCCTTGATGCTCTTCAATCACTCAGTTGACCTAGGGTTGACCTAGGGTTGACCCAGATGAAACCCTAGTTGACAGCACTTCAACTGTGGCTCTTGTACTTGAATCAATGACTTGTCTCATATTCAACATGACCCTCTAGTAATTTCATAAGCTTTGTACACATTCCATACCCTCAATTCATAGCTCATACCCCCATTGATGACCCTCAATACACCTCAAATTAGGAGAGAAGTCCACTGGTTGACCTTCAAACTTCTCAAAGCTTCAAACATTTCTTGATGACTTGGATGGTCTTAAGCTTGAATAAAAACCCTTGATGTGATTCTTTAGATAAGAATGGCACTTGATCCCTTGTTAGATGACTTGCTATGTTATGATATGCAAATGATGGGACTATGTACATGATGTGACTATGCAAATGAAATGCAATGAAACATAAACCAGGTGAAATAGGTTGAGCAAATTTTAGGGTGCAACAGCTGCCCCTATTCAAACGGCTTGGACCCGACTGAGTGAAGAGTGAACGGCCTTCAAACAATCGAGGTACGAGACGGTTGAATACCAAGAACCCAAAAATTTTCCAACCACAGAGATAACTGCACAAACTGCTTGGAAAACAACATCCGCTGACTGAATCTGGTTGTTACGGCAACAAACTGATCAATTAGCGACCGTGTTGGGGATTATTTTCATCAACTCGAAAAAGATTCTATCATCGCGGGGATAGAACTTTGTCCATATTCCGTCAACACAGAAACATCCCGACGACTTCGCTGGGGAAACAATTCTGTTTAATCACTAGGAACTCATCTGCCTATCTATACAGGCAAATCATCTACTTATATACAGGAAACCCCATCCTTCTACTTCACACGGGAAAAGTCACCTGCCTGATGCGCACAGGAAACTCCATCCGCCTGCTTCATACGGGAAGATTATCTGAATACTGTTTCTCTGCCTACCCCTGCAGTAGCTACCTTCGTTGGTCCCAACCCCCAACCGACTTTGAGGAGGACTCTACTGGGGATAGTAACACGAGGAAATCACGACGACTTCCTTGGGGAAAATACTTTTGTCAAATATCGGAACACAACTCACATACTCTGTCTATCACGGGAGAATTATCTATCTGGATATCGGAAGATCCATCCGCCTGCTTCATACGGGAAACTCCATCTGCCTGATTCACACAGGAAAAGTTCGTCCGCCTGTTTCATACGGGAAAAGTCCATCTTCCTGATTCATAGAGGAAAATATTCACCCGCCTGCTTCATATAAGAAACTCATAACACATCTGCCTGGTTCATACAGGAAAGGTTCGTCCGCCTGTTTCATACGCGAAAACACAACACATCTGCCTGGTTCATACAGGAAAGTTCATCCGCCTGCTTCATACGGGAAAACATAACACATCTGCCTGGTTCATACAGGAAAGTTCATCCGCCTGATTCTTACGGGAAAACATAACATATCTGCCTGGTTCATACAAGAAAGTTCATCCGCCTGATTCTTACGGGAAAACCTAACACGTCTTCCTGGTTCATACAGGAAAGTTCATCCGCCTGCTTCATACGGGAAAACATAACACATCTGCCTGGTTCATACAGGAAAGTTCATCCGCCTGATTCTTACGGGAAAACCTAACCTTGGATATAGCTTCCTTGCCTATCCTTGGTAGTAGCTTACTCCACTGGGGATATTCTGGAAATAACTGCCCGACACTCGTTTCGATAACAAGTGACCTCTTCTGAAATTTTGATTCATGAAACCCTGAAATGCTGCCGCGACAGCAAACCTGAAGAAAAACACTCCGCTGGTCGGATAAGAGAAACTTCGAACAGTAACCCTGTGGGGAATAATAACAGGAACTGCATCATCACATGTCTCACGGTGAGACCTCGATCGTCTGGTAATAGATCTGAACTATAACTTCATACTCCTGCTGAGAAACACACCTGAAAGCAAAAGGTTAACCAACCTGATTTATGTTTCATAATGCGTATGTATGGCAATGGCGTAATGCTCCATACGGCATGGAAATGCTACGCGTTTTTTTGGGTAGATGCAAATATGATAATGTATGCAAATGCAAATGCAGGTTCAGGCTGCTGGGGAAGCTCTGACAAGCTTGCTTCAACACGGCTGTTGAGGACAAATACCACCCTGTTGGGGATGAACGGATATCACAACGTATTCTGGCAAAATAAATGCCGGAAATACAACCAACTCTGTCGGGGAGAGATTACACATCGGTTTCCACTGGGAGGGAAGAACAACACCCTGCTGGGAAGATTAACTCAGCTGGGGGGAGAAGCAACCCTTCTGGGGGACAACTTTCTGGGTACAGTTTACAAACTCGGAACTACCACCCCGCTGGGGATAATCATCCTGACGAAAGCATGACGACCTGCGGGGAGAAAGAAAACCATCCTCGTTGGGGATAAACCTTCTGAACCTACTACGACTTGGTTATGCGCCACGGAAATCCTCCCAGCTGGGGATTGAGCGTGCACATACTCGACTCTCTGGGGAGTATAACCTCTGCATGGGACACTGATTCTGTCTAGCTGGGGATGTCCTGTGGACAACTTCCATGAGGATACTCTTCTGGGGAAAATAATCCTTCCTTCGGTAATGGATAGCATCACCTCAACCTCTGGGTATGAGGTACGACCTGCTGGGAAATAAGGTCAAGTCCTTCTTCCATGGCCTCTGGCTAGGACTACCATTTTCTGATTGTCCGCTTCAAGGGCGAGAACCCTGCAAAACACAAATGGGACAAAACAAACCTATACAACCAAATCTAGTTGGGTTAGCGTCCGTGACATTACTTCAGTCAATTCGAAGTTTTAGCAATTATTGACAAAGGCCAACAAAGTTAGGCACATGCGAGTCCATCAAAAACATCGGCATTTTCCACATACAAAACAGTAACACACAAACATCAAATACTGAATAACATGTTTTATTGATTGAGCCTATAAAAAGGCAAAGCTTTGTACATCGGATGCAACTCCTTAAAAGAGGAAGTTACGCACACACACATACATATATGCACAAAAATACAAAACAATATTTGTATACATGTCGGCAACATGGTGCAGACAAACATCACGAGCTGATCCTCCTATGACTCGCCTGACTCTGGCGCTTTCCCGGTATTCAACTTTCGGAAGAGATTGTGTTGGATAAACGAACCTCAGGCACTCCCAAACCACTAAGCACTGCTGTATCAGATCCGGACCGCAGCCATTTGCTTTTTCAATCCCTAACTTTTGCGTGAATCGCCCTTTGCGGGTTTTCAATTCACCGGGATACCCTTTTTTGCCGAAGTCGCCCTTTGCAGGTTTTCGACTTCGCGGGTGTACATCTTTTCAATTTTATCCCTAAATTTTGCCCGAACCTTTTTATTCATTTTTTTTCGGTTCACCAGGATGCCCCATTTTTGCCTGGACTCTCTTTTTACTGTCCAGCGGGTCACTTTTAAGCAAAGTATTTTTTAACTGCGTCCGAATTCACAGGCGACGTAAAGTCTTCACCATCCATGGTAGATAGTAGCAAGGCTCCTCTGGAGAAGACTTTTCTGACAACGTAGGGACCTTCGTAGTTAGGGGTCCACTTGCCCCTGTGATCTGTTTGTGGCGGGAGAATCCTCTTTAGCACAAGGTCGCCCGTCTGAAAGCTTCGCAGACATATCTTCTTATCGTACACTTTCTTCATCCGGCTATGATACAACCGACCATATGCGAGAGAAGCTAGCCTCTTCTCATCCGTTAAGCTGAGCTGATTCAGTCTATCTTTAACCCATTCTGCCTCGTCAAGTTGGACATCTCGTAAAACCCTCAAGGAAGGAATCTCGACCTCCAACGGTAACACTGCCTCCATCCCGTATACCAATGAGAAAGGGGTTGACCCGGTTGATGTGCGTACCATCGTACGATAACCGTGCAAAGTGAAAGGTAGCATCTCGTGCCAGTCCTTATACGTCACAACCATCTTCTGAACAATCTTCTTTATGTTCTTATTGGCCGCTTCAACAATGCCATTCATCTTGGGTCGGTAAGGAGAAGAGTTGTGATGTTCAATCTTGAAATTCTAGCACAGCTCTTTCATCATCTTGTTATTTAAATTCGAACCGTTGTCGGTGATAATCCTCTCAGGGATTCCATATCTGCAGATAATATCTCGTTTGATAAATCTGGCGACCACTTGTTTGGTGACATTGGCATATGATGCTGCCTCCACCCATTTGGTGAAGTAATCAATTGCCACCAAGATGAACCGGTGTCCATTGGATGCCGTAGGCTCAATCTTTCCGATCATATCAACTCCCCACATCGAGAACGGCCACGGTGATGACATCACATTCAGAGGACTTGGGGGTACATGGACCTTGTCCGCATAAATTTGACATTTATGACACATCTTTGCAAACTTGAAACAGTCTGTTTCCATAGTTAGCCAGTAATATCCTGCCCGCAGCAGTTTTCTCGTCATAGCATGCCCTCCTGCATGTGTACCAAATGTACCCTCATGTATCTCTTCCATGAGCAACTTTGCTTCTTTCTCATCTACACAGCGTAGCAACACCAAGTCGTGGTTTCTTTTGTATAGGACACCGTCAGGATTCAAATAGAAATTGCCAGCCAATCTCCTGGGAGTCTTCTGATCTTGACTGGATGCCTCAGCCGGATACTCCTTGTTCTTCAGGAAATTCTGGATGTCAAAGTACCAGGGTTGACCATCAGGAGCCTCGTCGATGGCAAATATGAATGCAGGCCTATCAAGCCGAGAGATAACAATCCGAGGAGCCTCGTTCCAGAAGTTAACTTTATACATCAAATACAATGTCGCCAGGGCGTCAGCCATTTGATTTTCCGCTCGCGGCACATGATGCAATTCCACCTTGTCAAAGAAAGGCAACAATCTCCTTGCATAATTCATATATGGTATCAAATTGGGCTGACGTGTCTCCCATTCTCCTTTAATCTGATTCACCACTAGAGCAGAGTCTCCGTATACATCCAGATGCTTGATTCGCAAATCAATAGCTTCTTCCAGACCCATGATGCAAGCCTCATATTCAGCCTCATTATTGGTAACGGGAAAGGTTAATCGGGCAGTAAAGGGGATGTGCGACCCCTGAGGAGTAGTAATAATTGCACCTATTACACTACCATAAGAATTTACAGCTCCGTCAAATATCAACTGCCATTTGGAACCCAACTCTGGTCCTTCGTCCGGCAACGGTTCTTCACAATCTTTCATCTTCAGGTACATGATATCCTCGTCAGGAAAATCAAACCTCATCGATTGGTAGTCCTCAACATGCTGCTCCGCAAGGTACTCCGATAGAACGCTACCTTTAATAGCCTTTTGCAAGACATATTAAATATCATATTCGGTTAACACCATCTGCCATCGGGCGATTCTTCCGGAGAGAGCTTGCTTCTCAAACACGTATTTGATTGGATCCATCTTTGAAATTAGCAGGGTTGTATGATTTAGCATGTACTGCCTCAAACGTTTGGCTGCCCAGGCTAGCGCACAACACGTTTTTTCAAGCATTGAGTATCTAGACTCACAGTCGGTAAACTTCTTACTCAAATAGTAGATCGCATGCTCTTTACGCCCAGTCTTGTCGTGTTGACCGAGAACACAACCCATACTTTCCTCAAGAACCGTCAAATACATAATCAGAGGTCTCCCGGCCACTGGGGGTATCAAAACAGGAGGTTCCTGCAAGTATTCTTTTATCTTGTCGAACGCCTTTTGACAATTTTCATTCCAAGTCACAACCTGGTCCTTTTTCAACAACTTGAATAACGGCTCGCACGTCGCAGTTAAGTGAGATATGAACCGTGCGATATAGTTCAACCTCCCTAAAAATCCACGCACTTCTTTTTCTGTTTTAGGCGTCAGCATTTCTTGTATTGCTTTTATTTTCGCAGGATCAACCTCTATTCCTTTTTCGCTCACGATAAACCCCAGCATCTTACCTGATCTCACCCCGAAGGTGCACTTGTTAGGGTTCAGTCTCAACCTGAACTTCCTAAGTCTTTTGAACAGTTTCAGCAGATTAACCAAATGCTCCTCCTCCGTCTAGGATTTGGCAATCATATCATCAACATAAACCTCGATCTCTTTGTGCATCATGTCATGAAAGAGAGTCGTCATAGCACGTTGATATGTTGCCCCAGCATTCTTCAATCCGAAGGGCATCACTTTGTAGTAAAATGTTCCCCAGGGAGTAATGAAGGTAGTCTTCTCCATGTCTTCTGGAGCCATTTTGATCTGATTATAGCCTGAGAAGCCGTCCATGAAGGAGAATATGGAGAAATGAGCAGTGTTATTAACCAGCAGATCAATGTGAGGAAGTGGAAAGTCATCTTTCGGGCTCGCTTTGTTCAAATCACGGTAGTCTACACACATTCGCACTTTACCGTCTTTCTTTGGCACTGGCACAATATTAGCGACCCATGAGGGATATTTTGTAACAGCTAGGAAACCAGCATCCCACTGTTTCTGAACTTCCTCCTTGATCTTTACAGCCATGTCCGGTCTGGTTCTTCGGAGTTTATGCTTAATAGGCGGACATTCCTCTCGCAGTGGCAGACGGTGAACAACCATATCCGTATCCAACCCAGGCATATCCTCGTACGGCCAAGCAAATATATCACTGTACTCTTTGAGCATCTCAACCAACCTTTGCTTGATGTCTCTCTGCAGCGCAGCCCCTATACAGATGTTTCTCACAACCTCTTCCGACCCCAAATTGATAATCTCAATGACCTCCTCATGAGGCAGAAGGATTTTCTTCTTGTTTCAATAACCAGGTCAACTCTTCTGGCACGTCGCCATCTTCAACAATCTCTTCCTCAGCCTGAAATATCGGGTGCTCGAAGTCGAAGTGAGTCATAGGTGGTTCATAGATGTCATCTGAAATAGTAATCTTGCAAAGGAAATGGTTAAATGCTTCAAAATGCAGACAAAGCAAATAACCACATTGCCATTTTATTGTAAAAGATAAAAGCAGGAAAAACAGGGATCATAACATTTGTATATGAAAAACGCCTTTATTTCATGATTAAACAATGTAATGTACATAACCAAATGGCCCCAAGCAAAATCACTATGCCCCGGGTAGGACACATAATTATTCAACAATTAAGAAAACAAATCATTATTGTTTAGTTGTCACAGGAACAGTTTCCCGGATAGACCAATTGCAGAGACTTTGTCCTGGCACGCTTGGCTTGATCCACGCGTCCATATCACAGTCGCTATCTCCGTCTTCAGCATCGGAAACAGCATCGATAGTCTCGAAGCTCACCCCATTTGGTGTGATGGTTATCGGCCCTCTGAACTTGGGCGTTCCTGAAGAGGATGCTGATGACGAAGGATGATATCCAAGCCCGAACTTGTCATTCTTCACGGGAATTTCCAACACCTGACCCCAGCCCTTGGTTTTGCCTGCCTGCACTAGAGCTTGAGCCTCTTTGTAGGATGACACTGCCACGTCTGATATTTTGTTGGGCACTGGAGCTTTGTCCTTAATCCGCAACCCCTCGAAGGCTTGACACGGTGTTTCGTGTATTTCGCCGTCGACCTTGACATATTTGAACGAAGACAAATGGCTAACCAGAATATCTTCTTCTCCACAAACAGTGACAACACTATCCCCAACCATGTACTTCAACTTTTGGTGCAACGTGGATGTGACTGCCCCGGCAGCATGGATCCATGGGCGTCCAAGAAGGCAACTATACGCTGGCTGGATGTCCATTATATAGAATTCAGTTTCAAATATTTTAGGCCCCACCTGCAACGATAATGTTATTGATTCGAAAACTGACCTCCTCGTTCCATCGAACGCTCTCACCACTAAGTCGCTGGGCATGCAGATAATCCCCCTGACATCCAATTTCATCATTGCTTTCTTCGGTAGCACATTCAGGGAAGATCCAGTATCTACTAAAACATGGGACATGACCGTGCCTCGGCATTCTACTGACACATGCAATGCCATATTGTGCTCTCGCCCTCTCGGAGTCAAATCAAAGTCTGTGAAGCCCAAACTGTGCCCCGCATTGACATGCGTCATCACCCCTTCTAACTGATTAATATAAACTTCTTGAGGAACAAACGACGTATCTAGAATCTTCAGCAAAGCGTTCCGATGGGCCTCGGAACATAACAACAATGATAAGATGGAAATTTTTGACGGCGTTTGCTGGAGGTGCTCCACGATTTAGTAATCACTTTTATGAATGAGCCTCATAAACTCCTCCACATCCTTAAGTGAAGTTTCCTTTTCATTCGACTGAGAAGGACCACCCTCAGCTACCTTGGCTAATCTTTCTGCCTCTACCTCGGGTGACGTGAAGATTCTTCCGCTTCTGGTCATACCCCCTGTTCCGACAACATTATCTACAACCCTAGCTGGTTGTCCATTGACGTCAATTTTCTCACCATCGCAATATACCTCCAACCCGTAAGTCCATGGCACTGCTTTAGTACTCTCAAAAGGGACTGGTCCTGCCTTGGTAATTGTGATCGTCGGCCGCCTGGCGGGCGCCGTTATCGTTATTGTTTTCCTCGGAATTGTCACCGTCGCAACATCGTTCCGCTCATCACACAATGCTTCTACAGGCTTTTCAGCCGCGGTTCTATCAAATTGCAAGTTGCCTTCATCCATCATAGCCTGAATACCCTGCTTCAACTTATTACAACCCTCTGGCTGGGTCCAACAATCCAAGCAAAATTCATCACAACCTGGGAATACACCCCCTTTTAGCAACCTGCTTCTAATCTCACCCAACGGTGTCTTCATCTCATTGACATCCATTACTAGATTCAGATTCTCTTCTATCAAGATGGCATTTGCCCCATGATTGGACATAGGCTGTTGTACGATATTTGGACCCACCCGTCCAAAGTTGATAGCTTTGCTATCCAACAAATCCTGAACTTTGTGCTTAACTTCCTGACAAGTTTCTACATCATGTCCAGGTGCTCCGGAATGAAATTCGCAATGCTTGTTGGCGTCATACCCATAAGGGAGTACCGCCCCTGTAGGTGGTGCCAAAGTCCTCTTTTCAACCAAGTTCAACCCTAGCAGGGTCTGGAGGAGTTCTGCATACGTGGAAGGAGGCGCGTCGAACACTCTTTTCGGTCTCGCATTTTGTACCCTTCTCTGGCCATGATTCTGTCCTTGCTGTTGTTGTGGTTGTTGTTGTTGTGGCTGTCTTTGTTGAGGATGCGGGATAGTGACACTAGCTATCTGTTGCGGCTGAACATACTAATTTCTTCCTCTGCCCCTGCCCCTGCCACCAAACACGACACTAGTATCACCTTGTCGTCTACCACCAAAAGCTTTTCTGGTACCTCCTGTTGTAGTAGACTCACCTGCTTGGAACCTTCCCACTTTAATCCCGTTCTCGATCATCTCTCCCATAAGAATCAAATCTGAGAAACTGCTCAATGACACACTAAACAATTTTTTCGTAAAACACCCTCGTAAATGTCCCAATGAACATGTCATTCATCTCCCTTTCAATTAAAGGAGGATGCACCCTCGCTGCCATATCGCGCCACCTTTGCGCATACTCTTTAAAGCTTTCACCGTTCTTCTATGACAAACCCTGCAATTGGACCCGGTTTGGCGCCAGATCGCTGTTGTATTTGTAATGTGTCACGAAAGCATCAGCCAATTGCTTCCAGGTTTTGATCTGCGTGGGCTCCAGCCCCATATACCATTCAAGTGAAGGTCCTGACAAGCTGTCCTGAAAGAAATGCATGAGCATCCTTTCATCATCTGAATACGCGGACATCCTCCTGCAGTAAGAGCGGACATGGACCTTAGGGCAGGTGTCCCCTTTGTACTTGTCAAAAGTGGGAGCCTTGAATTTCAATGGCACCCTCAGCCCTGGTACCAAGCCCATTGTAGTCATATCCAAACCGGTGGAGTTCTGATTCACTACCCCCTTCATCTGTTCTTCAAGCATTCTGATCCTCTGCACAGGATCAACAGGTCCTTCAAATCCCATGCCTCTTCCAGAAAAGGCATCCTCCTGGCGGTCTTCACCCCAATTCACATTTTCATTTCCATATCCGTCGTAACCAGTGTTGCGACCAAACCCTTGTTGATTGATCATGGGACCTCGTTCCCCGTTACCGAAACCCTGGTTGACCCTAACAGGTCCAAACCCAGTGTTGACAGGAATCACCCCAGCACCATTCGTATTACCGAATCCACCATACCCTTGGTTAGCGTTACCAAAACCGTCGTAACCGAAACCCTGAGTGTTGAAGCCGAATTTCGCGTCCTGATTGACGTAGTCAAATCCCTTATCATTGTAACCGAAACCATTGTTGTCGAAACCATTACCGCCATTGTTGTTACCACCGCCTTGGTTGGCGTCCCCAAATCCAACATTGTTAACAACAGTCTCATTTCCATTCCCTGTGTTGCCATTGCCAGCGCCAGCGCCATCGTTTACAATCACAACAGGTGGGGTCACTACATGTGGGACCACAGGCGTAGGGGGCCCATCCTCCGGAATAGTCTCAACGTGCGCAAAATTGTGGTCATTGTTGCGATTCCCATTAGCCCGCGTCAGCAGCGGCTGTACCAAAGTCTGAAGGCTCTCCTGGCCCTTAGCAATGTTCTCCATTGCTTGCATGAACAAATTCGACTTCTCGCGGATTTCCTGCATCTCCACTTGGACTTGATCCATGATTCTCTTGCAGTTGTTTCGGGTTGAGTAGCGGTGGACTCTTTGTTCGTCAATCCTGAAAAACCTGAAGATGCAGGAAATAAGATACAGATTATAAAATATGGGTCATGCAATATGAATGCAGATGCAATTGTGTAAATATGCGACAGGTTATATTCCCCCCGAGTCTAGTTTCGGAGAGAAGGCCATCATGACAATGGAGTCCCCATCAAGCAAGCAAAGAATCAGAAAACCTTCATATATAAGCAAATGCCAAGAGGCTGAGTACAAGAGTACAACTGAATATAACAGAAGGGACCTCGGCCAACAAGCCTGGCGATGGTAAAAATACAAGTACAGATAACAAAACAAGGCAAAGATAAATCAGGCCAAATGGCGTGCTCTAACATCTTCTAATATCCTCAACGTCTCTGAACGACCCAGTCTGGAGATTAGCTCTTGTATCAGTAAGGTATGCCGCTCGGCAGTGGATCTCAACTTTTGGGCGTCGTCCTGGCAGGTTCCTTCGCCCGAACTCTCGTCAAGTCTGTACCTCTTGGAACCGGCCTTCACTTCAAAACCTCTCAGCTTTTTGTCAAGGTCACTTACTCTAAGCTCAGCAGCGCTCCTAAGTGATGTCTCTTCGGCAATCTTTGCGTCTTGGGCCCTAATCTGCGCCTCTAGCGTGGCAATCTGCAACTTCAGTTTATCTTCCCGCTCCTTCCGCTTGGCGAGCGTGGTATTCCACAACGCTTCCCACTTGCCGAGTCGGGAATAAGCTTTGCTTAAAAGTTCCTTCTTGGAAGTAAGCACCTTGCTGACACCGTTCAAGGCTATCCCCACTTTTTCTTTCTTGTTGGTTTCTTCTGTCAGCTCCGAACCCAACCTATTAATCAATTCAGTCTGTTCCTTCATAGTGAAGGTAGCTTCATTCTTCTCATGACGCAACTGGAAGATCTCTTTCTCTAACTCATCATTGGCTTTCTTCAATTCTTCGTTTTCAGCCAATAATTTGTTATACTTTTCAATCTCTGTCGAAGCAGGTACCTCAATCATTGGAAGATACAGGGGTTCCGCAGCAGGATAAGGCATCTAGGAAATACTATCTCTCTCGCGGATCCAAGCCAAATAAGGGTCGTAAGCTTTGCTGTTGCTCTTACCAAGTAAAGCTTTCCCTCTCCTATGGACGTTAGCCCATGCATGTCTCAATTTGATCAAAACAGCCGTGTCTAATAAGCCTGTGAGATACAGAGATTCCTGTATCTCCTTCTCAATAGGAGCGTCCCTCAAAGCATAACCGAATTGTCTTACTAGGAGTGAAGGGTTATAGTTAATACAACCTTTCCGTCCAATCAAGGGGACATTCGGAAAGCCACTGCAACTATATATAACATCAGTGCCGAGCATGCTCCGATCAAACCAAATGATGTTCTCAGCATACAGCCCCATCAACCGGGAAGACCAATCCAAAGTATCAACGACATCAACAAAAGGCCCTGTCTTCGGAAGATGCCCCTGGAACCACCTGTACAAGAGAGGAAGACAGCAGGAAACATTCTTGCCACAACGTTTCTCATTCTTATAGTGAATAGAATGATAAACATCGCCCAAGAGAGTAGGAACTGGATTCTTCGAGGCAAGAATCAGGAAGGCATCTGAGTCGACAAAATTTGGCACATTAGGAAACAAGACAATCCCGTAGATGCAGACAGCTAGAATGGCACTGAAGGCAACCCAACATCCACTCTTCGCGCACTGTGTAGCCTTCTTAACCAGGACAGACAGGTGAAAACCATAAGCTCCGTTCAGCTTGACCAAACCTCCGGGGAACTCAGAAGCGTCTAAACTGAGAATCTTAGTGAGTGTAGCTAACTCAGGCTCAGCATCAACATGTATAAAGGGCATCTGGTCTAACACAGGAACTCCCAACATAGCAGAATACTCCTCCAAAGTGGGTGCCAGAATATAGTCGGGAAATAAGAAACATCTCAGCTGCGGCTCATAAAACTGCACCAAAGTATACACCCCAGTCGTCTCGAATGCTGAAGGTCTGTATAACAAACTAAGAAATCTCCCATAGAATACTCTGAACTCAGCCCTCACTCTCTCATCTTCTAGAGCAACTAAACCCAACAAGGAACCAATATCTGGCGAATGCAACCGGTAAGCAACTGTCCTCTTCAGGGACTCCATGTCTGGCCAGATGATATACTAGAATCATAGGGGAATGATCAAACCTGCAACATAAATACACGTTAATGATATGCAAGATGAGTATGAAACAATGCCATATGCAAAAATAATGCAGCGGGTATCAAGTGCCATATTGCTGAGGAGATCCATCCATAATATTTGTCTTCATAGGCTCACAATACTGCCCAAACCCGGTCTCGACAGACCCAAAACAATGCTCCAACCTGGTCTCAATAGACCCATACCAAAGCTCTGATGAAGGAACCCAGGTAACCACACATACTGATCCAAAATCAAGAAAACTGGGTGATCTGGAGGTCAAGTTTCCTGCATGTCCCAATCCCCTTCACAGGTAGGTGTCCTATCAACTGACACAAGATTCGGCATCCTATGCGGTTGTTGGCGTCACAGACTTTCAAGACTGATGATACGATACCCAGAAGGTGTGGCATCATCATGTCTTGAAGAGGCCTCACTTAGCCAACTTCCAATTGATCGGTCCCCAAATTCGACGATCCTCGGGTCAGACAACTTGTCGAGCCCTAAGGGCCAGGCAAGAAGCATCAAAGAGAATCTCGTCCGAGCGCAGATTTCGTGGCTAGCTGGTGCGAGCTAAGCAAGCAGGCTAACCACTACTCTCTACTTCTAAGTCTGTGTGTAACCTCAAGCCCAGGTCCGGCTTATCTCTCAACAGATCACCCCTTTCCCACAACAGCAATAACAATATAAAGTTGATAATAAAATGCGGAAAGTAAAGACAGAAAAGTAAATCTATACAACACCCACGGCGGGAAAACAAGCGCTAGGATTGACTCGCATAGGGGATATTCCTGTCCCCAGCAGAGTCGCTAGCTGTCGCTACTGTGAAAATCAGCGCCGGCTATGACAGAAGAGTCGCCACCGTGCGTTATTTATCCCAACGGAGGGAAAGGAAACGCTCAGAGTAAACTTAACGCAAAACGGGAAAGGAATGGTCATCGCAACCAAATCCTGGATTCGGGAGTCGGTTACGCAAGGGGAAGGTATTAACACCTCTCACGTCCGTCGTACTCGACGAGATCCACACTTGTTTTCTATCTAAGGGTGTGTTATCTATCTACCCTACAGGTCTGGGTTAAAAGAAAATAAAATGACTCGGCAAAGTATCGCACTTTATGCCTACGTATTCCCGTCTGGAACGAGAAATCAGAGTCAACGTAGTTCGCCTACCTACGGGAAAGGAGGGGAAGGTTGCTCGCTAGGATACGACATCATATGCCTACGTACTTTCATACAGCATGAAAGATCAGAGCAAACGTAGTTCGGTCCGCGTACGACACAAGTCTATCTGTTTATCTTTTATCCTTCTGAAAAAAGGTTTTCTCCTGATTACGGGTCCAAGCGGACAAAAATGACATTTTGATTGGTTTTCAGTCTTTTACGCAAGAATTGTTTTTATTGTGTTTGAAACATTATTGTGTTTTTGATTGTTTTGAGATGAGAAGAGAAACTAAAAACCTAGGGTTTGAAAGAGGAATCAAAACTAACCTAAAGTTGTCATGCATGTGTTACAACCTAATGTCTGTCATAATCCCCTCCTGCACAGAGGAAATCAGAGATCCTAGGGGATAAACAACAAAATAAACAGATATACAGTAAACAGTAAACATGCATGAGATGCAGCAGGGCAAGCGAGGCAAGGGAGTCCCACTCAACCTCGAACCTGGGAAAACAATAGGCAAAGTGAAACAGCTTCACTTCAAACCTAAGGGGAAAGCTGAACAATCCAACAAACAATACGGAAAAAGAAATAAAACCCAACACCAGCTCTGACAGCAACACCAGCTCCTACAGTGAGCAACTCAAACAGCAACAGCTCTGACAGCTACAGTTGATTAACAGCTAAAAGGGTTGACAGTAACAACTTCTCTCAGCAAGACCCCATCTTCACTCTTCAACCATCTTCAATCTTCAATGCTCCCTAAGCTTTAGATAAGCTCTTGTCTTCACAAATTTCCAAACTCTGGCAAGCAATGAACCCCAACAAATAAACAGCTTCAAACAGCAGCAGGACCCTAACTTCAACAGATAACTCTCTTTGACAGGTACAGGCTTCAACTTCATCAATCTTCAATTCACTTTATCTTCAATAGGTCTCCATCTTCAATGCAATCACTCCAGAAGAAAATCAATTATGAAATTGAAATGTTAAGATGCTTAGTGACAACCCAAGGAGATCACCAAGATCTTAATCATAGCAAGTGAAAGGTATCCTCAAGGTTCTACCCAACCAAAGCATGCTCTACATCCCTCCTAAGGAGAGATGGAACTTCTTTGGGGGACCTTGTGTCATAGGATGGAATAGAGGCACAAGAAGCTCTCTATGTTTGAAAGAAGAAATCAGTCTAATCTAAAACTCTCCCTATATCTCCTATCTCCTAAGTCTTCAAAAGCAACCTTCAAGGATAAGAATCTCATGCATCAAGCTCCATCCTTTGTCTTCAATCATCCTCCAAGTCTTCATTAGCTCCAAAAAACCAAGCCCAAGCCCAACACCCTATTAAAAGGACCCCAAACCCCACAAGCAAACCAAAAGCCCAAAAGGGAAACACACAAACATCACCCAAGTTGCAAAAATCAAATAAAATAGTAATACTCATCATAAAATCCTAGATTAATTTCTAAGGGAACCTAACTATATACGCTATACCCCACGTAAACCCCAAGGCCTAAATCAAACCCTAAGTCTCTAAACTATGCCCTAAACTACACCTAAGTGTTGTAAAACCCTAACCTTAGCACCCTAAAGTTCATTATTCAAAACTAACCTAAATTTCATCATAAAAATATGAGAAAAATCACTAAGGAAGCATGTGTCTCTACTCTAACTAGAGCAAAAAGAATCACCTTAAAACTCAAAATGAAATGCTCATACAAAAATCAGAAAGTGGGAGTATCAAATAAATGCAAAATAAAAGCAATAAAAAATGTAAAATATGCCAGAAAATGAAAAATGCATGAATTAATGTTTTTATTGTTTTATTAAATTCTAGAAACCCTAAGGAAAACATAGAAAAAAATTCCCATCCAAAAATGTTTATTTTTCAATTAGTTATGAATTTTCTAAATAACCTAAATGAAATGTGAAAATAAAAGGAAAATAAAAGAAAATAGAAAAGAGGCGTGTAGAATAGAAATGATATCCAATACAAATTCCAGGATGGGCCCAGGGTGGGGTGTTAATAGAGAGCGCGCCTTAAGCCCAATTCACTTCAGAAAATAAAATGAAAAAAACAAATGAAAATGGAAAGGTCTTGGTATGAATAGCAATCACTTCGCGTGTTATTCCATTGGGCCTTGGACAAGGGGTGCAAGTAGCACAAAATCTCATTAAGCCCATACACTCAGAGTTAATGAAATGGGGCGTTTCATTCTCTTTGGACTCCTTCACGAATTAAGAGCAAATCCTGGCCCTTGGTTGTTAATTCCAGTCAAAGTCTCAGCTAGATCTAATGGTGATGGTGTCGTCTTCAACCTTTTGAAATTGGGTGGGAACAAATGCCATGGATGAACAGAGCTTGTTACCTTCATCTTCTCCAAACGCAACTCCACTAATCCTCACCAAAACTCAACCCTAATAACATCATCTGGTTCGTTTCTTCACACTGAATTCAACCCTAACCTCCATTATCATTGAATCATCTTCTTCCTTAAAACACGAAGAAATGTTCAGAAAGTACTCAAACATAAATTCTCACCAAACTCAAAATTGAATAGCCTAAATTCATCACCACTTCATCCTGAGTAAAATTCACTATCTAACTAGGTTTAATCCTCAAGAATCATCAAGATACATCCCTGAACAGAAATGGTGCCATCTACCAAATTGTCTCTAATCCTTGAATTTTCCTACCAGAAACCACCTAGCCATGTTCTACATCACATCTTACCTATTAAAACCTAGTAATTCTACATGAATCAAGCCATAAAATAAAGTTTACATACCTGCAAATCTTGGATTAACAGAACGAGCAAAGCTTCAAATTAAGCTCCAAGATCCTCTAGACACGATCTATGATCAATTACCAAGCTTCTGTATGCATCAATTGGAGTTGAATCTTCTTGAATTGCCAAATCCGATTCTGACTTGCAAGAGATGAACTCAATATGCTATCTCATGATTCTTCACAGTTCTTGATCAGAAATTTATCCAAATTCACTCACAAACTCATAACAATGCTTCTGAATGCGAAAGTTTGGATTGAAACCTCTCCAATTTGTGTAACCGATTTGGATTTGCAAGATGAAAACTCAAAACTCAATCTCTCCAATCTCTCTCAATCTGCACCAACCAATGCCTTGAATCAATCACAAATCTTATATAGAACTTGTAGGAAGGCTCTAGAAACTTCAGGATTGATCTATGGGAGAACTTCAATATCTCTTGCATTTGAAAATGTCATGAGAAGTTCATACATGGCAGCTGAGATCTAAGCTTGTATTTTCACCTCATTCTGATCCAATTTCTCCTTAGATGACACTTTGAATAGATTGGCAAGGGTTAAGACCTTGGTTATGCTCTAAAGAGTGGTTTTGCATATGTGACTTATAATGTAAGTAACCACTTTACAAAGGAAGTCATGAAATTATCCCTCAACTCAAAAATGTGTAAATGTCATTGTGTCCAAAATGTGTTTTCCAATCAATTTGGTATGTCATATGGCTTGGTTTGGACCTATAGCTCAAAAATCTCAATTTTCCTCTTTGGTTCATTTAAAATCCATCCTTATTTTAGGCCATTTTTGCAATTTTGTGATACAAGCCCTTCCAAGATCTCATGACTTCTTACCCAGCCCAAAAACATCATTTTAAGCCCATCTCATGTTGAACATTTTTTCATTTGAGGAGTGGAAGATAGAGATTTTGACCTATGTTGGAAAATGACCTATAATTCAACTTTCTCAAAATACCCCTGGATTGCCAATACCATAACTTGAGTTCCATAAATCTTCTTGGGGACTTCTAGTACTCAAATTAAAGCTAAGGTCAAGCCCTACAATTCTTATGTTGGAAAAGAATCCATTTGAAAATTCTTGATGGGAAAAAGTTGCTTGGAAGTCAAGTGACTTTCACAGATAAATTTCAGTGTCCTCTGATGACCCATAACTTGCAAGAACTATAACTTGAGTTCTACAAATCTCCTTGAAGACTTCTAGTACTAAAATTAAATCTATTGAGAAGCTCTACAAGTTTCATGTTGACCAAGAATCCATTTGAAACTTGCATTTTGATTTATCTGGCTTGGAAGTTTGGCCTAAATTGGGGGATTTTATACTAAAACCCTAATTTGGCAACTCCTCCCACTCTTGATTCTCTTTGATTTATCCTTGGCACAACACCACACATGTATCAACATATCAATTCATGAATCCCACAACCTCCAATTAAGTCTTGATGCTCTTCAATCACTCAGTTGACCTAGGGTTGACCCAGATGAAACCCTAGTTGACAGCACTTCAACTGTGGCTCTTGTACTTGAATCAATGACTTGTGTCATCTTCAACATGACCCTCTAGGCATTTCATAAGCTTTGTACACATTCCATACCCTCAATTCATAGCTCATACCCCCATTGATGACCCTCAATACACCTCAAATCAGGAGAGAAGTCCACTGGTTGACCTTCAAACTTCTTAAAGCTTCAAACATTTCTTGATGACTTGGATGGTCTTAAGCTTGAATAAAAACCCTTGATGTGCTTCTTTAGATAAGAATGGCACTTGGTCCCTTGTTAGATGACTTGATATGTTATGATATGCAAATGATGGGACTATGTACATGATGTGACTATGCAAATGAAATGCAATGAAACATAAACCAGGTGAAATAGGTTGAGCAAATTTTAGGGTGCAACAGTTGGCTGTTGAAATCTGGAGAGGAGAAAGGTGAAGGTCGTGTTTGTGTTGAAGGTGATGATGAATGAGGGTGGTGCGTTTGGATTCGCGGCTATTGAAGGTTGGGAATGATGAAGATGATGAACAGTACATTGGGGTTATGCGGCTAGGGTTTTGCGAGGTGTTCCCAGGTTGAAGAGAATAAACAGTAGCCTTTATACTCAGAATTATGACACATGGCACTGGCTGTGTTTGATTTTTCCTGATTAAATTAATTAAAAACTGGGCTAATTATACTCCTAATTATAACATTCTAATAACTAAAACTAATTACTTAACCATTAATAATAAAAAAAACTAATCCTATCTAATTACAAATCTAGTTCTAATTAAAAGCTAATCCAACTAATTAACTAATATAATTCTAATTAAAATCTTATCCTTAAATTCTAATTCTATTTTCTAAACAAAAATTAATTCTATACTATTTATAATTAATCTTAGTTAATTAATCTAACTCTATTCTAATCCAAATTAACTCCTAAACTCTAATAAAATTCTAAACTCTATTTAATTCTAAATTAACTATTTTCTAAATAAATAAAAATCTATTTTCTAATAATTCTAAAGAAAATTTAAATTCTATTAAAAACAATTATATTCTAATAATTCTATTCAAAAAAGGTTAATTTAAACTAAATCTAAATAATAGAACAAACTAATATTAATTGAGATAAATCACGGAAAAAACGGGCGAACACCGGAACACAATCAGAATTATCAGTACAGAATGAACCACCGGGAAGAGAGCAACTTTCGCTCGATTTCGACATGGAACTTCTCATTTGAATTGGTTTAAATCATCTAAAATGCGAACAAAGCGGCTGTAATTCCGATAAATTAAATCTGACTGATAATATAAACAGTATGCGAGAAATGATCGACCTAAATAATATGCAGATGAAATGCGAAGCAAAAGCCAGCCAAAGTTAAAAAGGTCAAATTCTAGGGTGCAACAGCTGCTCCTATTCAAACAACTTGGACCTGAAGGGATGAAAAGCAACCGCTTTCAAACATTCAAGGTAAAAGGTGATTGAATACAAAAGAACCTGGAAATTTGCAGTCTGGTCGGGATGGTAAACTGTAGAATATGTCCACCAAAGTGGAATCTCCAAGAAAACATATCTGAAAGTAGGAAACAACCACTAACCACCAGTTAGAAAGCCTCCACACGCATTTGGAAAGAAGCAACTGCTAAACACAAGTTAGACAATCTCAACACAAAGTTGGTAGAACATCTGCTAAACAGCAGGCTCGACACTAAGTCGAAAAAACATCTGCTAACAAGCAGGCATCGACACTCGTTCGGTAAAACATCTGCTAACAAGCAGGCATCGACACTCGGTCGGTAAAACATCTGCTAACAAGCAGGCTCGATGCTAAATCGGTAAGAAACATCTGCTAACAAGCAGGCTTGACACTAAGTCGGTAAAAACATCGTACCCAAAATCACATCTGTTGTACCCCAAAATTTGACCAACATTTTCTTTTAGTTTGGCTTATGTTTCATTTCATTTAGCATTTGCATCTGCATATCATTTAGGTCGATCATTTCTCGCATACTGCCCATGTCATCAGTCGGATGGGATTTATCAGGATTACAACCGCTTTCCTCCCGTTTTAGACGATTCAAACCAATTCAAATGATGAGTTCCATGTCAAAATAGAGCAAAAGTTGCTCTCTTCCTGGTGATTCAGTCCGTAATGATAATTTTGTGTGTTTCATTGTTTATTTCGCTGCATTTTTGTGTTTTTTATTTCTATTTTTATGCTTTAATAGTTTAGTTAGATTTTTTTAAAATAGATATTTATTATTAGTTTTTTTTAATATTTTTTTAGAAATAGAAAATAGAATTTTAATTATTTAGAATAGAATTTTAAATAGCTTATTTCTTTATATTTTGTTTAAAATTAGCATTTAGGATTTAAATAGATTTTTATTTTAAATAGATTATTAGATTGGTTTTATTAAAATTAGAAATAGAATTTAATAGTTTCTAGAATTGGATATTTAGTTTTTAGAATAGAACTTTAATTAGCTTTAATTAGACTTAGATTTTTAGTTGGTTTAAAATAGAGTCTTATTTTAAAATTAGGTTTTAATCTAGAATTAAATAGAGTTTTAGAATTTTATTAGAAGTAACATAGTTTTAGAAATTAGAATTAATTAGTTAACTAGAATTAGAAGTAGCTTTAATTAAATATCTAGTTTAGGTTGGTTTTAATTAGGATTTAATTATTTAGAGTTAATTTAGATAGTTTAGTTAACTATTAGTTAGCATATTAATTATTAGTTATTACATGTTATCATTAGAGTTGTAGTTAGTGCAAAATTTCATTTAACTAATCAACAATTAATCAGAATCAACAAAAACCAAAATTACAACATGTACACGTGTCAACTTCTGCATATATAACCCACTGTAGACTTTCTTCAACCTCTTGGACAGAAACCCTAAATGCAACTACCGCCGCTCCCTCTCACTGTTCATCTCCTTCCCTTCATTCTCTTCGCAGACCCATAATCATCTTCATTCAACAAGCTTCCGAAAATCAACTTCAAAACCCATCTGATCTCCGAACAGAAACACTCTTTCAACCTCTCCAAATACAAATCGAGCCAACATTCTTCAAAACCCATAACAGACATTAAACAAAACTCATCTCTCTTTATCACCATTTCAACACCTTCATAAAATGAAAATCACTCACCTCACACCTTCAACCAACAAAATGGTCCAAAAATCTGCAAAAAAAACAAACATACCCAGATTCGTCACCACCCCATTTGCACTGTTCATCACCATAAATGTTCTTCAATCATCATCTTCTACCAACTCTCTTCCTCTATTCCTCAATAAACCTCCGAAAATATTCTTCAAACCCAATCTTCAATCATAAACCAAACCCATTTCCTCCATTAACTGACCTTCTTCAACCCATGCGACCTAATCTTCAAAAACCCAAACTCCTTCTTCAACATTCATCTCCCTCGGCTTCTACCTTCATGGCCAAATACAAACTGTTGCACCCCAAATTTGTCCTACCTTTACATAGTTTCTAGTGCCACTTTATTTAGAATGAATAAAATGACACAATTGGCAAGAGACCGTGTGTAAGGAGTTGTGAGTGTGAGAGGTCGAGAGTTTGAATCCCACCTTCTTCACTTTTTGTTTTGTTTCTTTTATTTTATTCTAACTTTTCTATTTTCATAAAAAAAATAGTTTTTTATTATTTAATTATTATTTTCGTATTTTATTTAAATTATTTTTAAAAAAATATTATTTTTTCACTTTTTTCCATATTTTTCATAAAAACATCCAAAAATCATAAAATTAAAAATATTAGAAAAGATTTTATGCTTTTAAGTTTGTTTCAGTTTGTTTCTTTTAGCTTTGACTAATTATTTAAGTTGGGCTTTAAAGTGGGCATTAGGTTAGAGTTAACCCTAATTGGTTACCTATATAAACATAAGTGAGGGAAGAAAACTTGATTAACATCAGAAAATCAAGAGCAGGTCATCAGAGGAAGAGAGATTTTTTTCGGAAGAATCCTAAAAGACTTGAATTCATCATCGGCCAAGCGCTACCGGCGAGCACAAAGTTCCAACGGCGGAGGCTCAGTTCATTCAACATCGTCGCCGTTACCGTAAGCTTTCTTTTTCCTTTGATTTACATAATTTTACTATTTTTCTATGTTGTTTTGTTCATTGATTATAGATTAAAGGGAAGACAAGGAGAAAAGACTCTGAACCATAGAAGACAGCCGCCGCCGGTTGGGAATAAGAAAGGAAAGGTTTTTCCCAAACCCTCAAAAAAGGGAAAGGGTTTTTTTCCAAACCCTAAAAAGAGGGAAAAGGTTTTTCCCAAACCCCAAAAAAGGAAAAAGTTTTTTTTCCTACACCATCCATCTATCCTCACTTCTTTTATTTCTATTTCTATTTCGTTTTTTATTATATTATCTTATTATTCTTTTTTTTTTAACTGTAATTAGTAATCACATTAGGTTTTAATTTATTACTAACACTTCTTCTTTTTTAACCTTTTCTTTTTATTAAAAGTTTCTTTTTATTATTAAAACTTTCTTTTATTAAATTCTTTTTTATATATATTAAAACTTTTTTATATATAGTAAAACATTTTTTTCATTTTAAAACTTTTTAAATAAATTAACACTAACTATTTTTTTAAATATAATGAAAACTAAAAACCTTTTGATATTAACATTAAAATTCGTCTTTTTTTTTCTTTTTTTTCAAAAATTAAAATTAAGATCTTTTTTCAAAAAGTATTAAGAACAATAACAATGTCCACATTCGTAATTTTTTCTTTTTCACTATTTTGTTATTTGCCATTGAATTTCGTCTAACTTTTCACTAATGTTTTCTGTTTCTCTCCTCAGATTATCCTTAAATTCCGATTAATATTTATTCAGTTTATTTTGTTCCATGGATGTAATTTACGCGAGGCCATGGTCGCGGTTTATTTTATTTTGCATTTTTTTGGGATTTGTAATTTGCGCGAGTGATCGTCGCGACACTTTCTTTACCGTTTTATTTACTTCCCGCACTTTAATCTTGCCGTATAATAATTTGCCGTATTTTGCACGTTTAGCCGTTAGAATCCCTCCGAAGGAATTAGGTCTAGCCGTTTGACCGCCGAGTCAATAACCCTAATTTTTGACCGTTTCAAAAACCATAATACCCTAAGCTTAACCAACCCCTTACCTAGATCTCTCCCCGCATTGTCTTTACGATGCAAAATTAGGTTTTCCTCTTTTGACCTTTTCCTTCGGATAAATCAAAGAGCGGTTGTGAACTAAAGATGTGATTCAAATTAATTAATAATTTGATATCATATTCTAACTGCAACAGAAAATGGCGACTTCACTGGGGACCCTCCTAATTTTTAAGGGTTGCCCCTATTTTATTTATTGTATGATATTTCTATTTTATTTTATTATCTATATATATATTGTACCTTGCTTGGGGTATCTTTGTTGTGAGATAAGTCCTACACCCGGACTTTAGTGACATTATTATAGGAAGGTGATATATTCGACGAGGCTTATAGGGATTGATTCCTCACCCAGAAACTCTCCCATCCGAAACTCACCAAATCCCCCAGTAAACCCCATCGCAAACCCATTTCGTCCTCCAAATCCAAACTTAACCCATTTCTCCAAATCCCCCCATCATCTTCTTAACCGAAAACCTTCAACAATCCCAACCATTTCCAAAACCCAGAAATTGGAAGATGAAGTTGATGTGAAGCAAGACAGAAACGTCCAAACCACGATAAATCGGAAACAAATTCATTGAACCAAAAGTGACTCGGAGCAGAACAATTTGAAGGAGACTAAGGACTGAATCACGCAAAGGTTGAGAGGTTTGACCATTTTTCAGCTTGGGCATTAGTTTGTTGATTTGCTATTATTGTTTTTGGGCCAAACCCGTAAGGCCTATCGTGGCTCCCTCTTCTCATATTTTTACAGCCACCCGTGTTTTTCTATATTATCCTTTTTTTTGTTTCTTTTAAAAATGTAAACATATTTTTTATATAATATGTAATATATGTTAATATATTTTACAAACAGTTTGTTAGATTTTTATTTAACAGTTTTTTAGATTATAGGTATATATATATTATATTAGCTTTTAGATTTATATATTTATTTATCTATTTTAGTTTCTTTAGATATTTTTAATATATTTCTATAGAAGTTCAATTTTCATTTTGTTTGAGGATTTATTTCCTCGTTTGGGTCGATGAAGAGACCTTTGTCGTTTTTCTATCAAACTATTGATGAAAAGCGATAGATTCGAGACCGACTTTTCTCTTCACTTTTCATTTTCGACCATTTATCCATCTTTGGTTACTTTCATTTGTTTTGGTCGATGACGAGACCTCCAAGTTGTTATACATAAAATTATTGATGGGAACGACAAGTCCGAGACCGACTTTCTTTCTCCTTTTCATTCTCGACTTTATTTCGATTCTTATTTCATTTTGATCGTTTTTTGTCGATGACGATATTTCCGTAAACCGTTGTTAGTAAAACTATTGATGAATAATGTTGGATCTGAGACCATCTCATTTCTCTCCTCATTTCTTCTTTTGTTCGATTTTATTTTGACTTTCTTGGATCGATGAATTCTTGTATCCGTAAGCGTCGAATTATCGAAGTCGATAACCTTCCCGATTTCAAATCTATGGAAAATGACCATTTGGGTCATTTTCTTTACTTTGGGATCGCGATAGGCTACCTTTGATTAATCGACATTATGTTTGCGATCAAGACGAGATCCCACTAGTTTTGGTCCGTGTGACACAATTCAATTGGAGAATGATCCTCAATATCATTTCTCTATCTTTTCCTTAGCACGAATATCAATTACGCGACCTCTTATAGTTTGACTTCCCTCATAAGTCGAACTATGACGGTTTAGCGTCACATTGGTCCCGATTCGATTCACTTACGCTTTTGAACTATTTTCCATCCATTAACTGCGACGAGTGTTGTGAGTAAGCGGTTAGATGCATAGGAAATGATGAGTGGGGAGCCTCTTCTCATTCGTCTAGAGTGTTTAACATATGCACTTTGGGCGATATGCGACGCATTCGCTCCTACGTCTTAGGATTTAGCGTGTGCGTTCCAATTCAATCCATTCCCGTTTAGGTGTTCCATGTAACACCCCAATTTTTAGTAATTATTTATTAATTAAATTAATTGATTAATTATGTGATTTTAGGCCTAATTGAATTAACTAATTTATGTGATTGAATTGGTATATTTGAATTAGTTGGTTTATTGAATTTATATAAATTATTTGATTTATTTGAGTTGTTTGGATTAATGGAATTATTGGACATATTCGAAATAATTGATTTAATTTTATTATTTAACTTGTATGATATATTCTAATTTGTAGAATAATATAGAAATTGTTAGATTAATTGATTGGGTCTATTTGGGGGTGTGAATAGACATGAGTTATTAAGCCCATTGGAATTATTAGGTTAATGATATTGTGAGAATTTTATAAAATTGAGAGAAAAGAGAATAGAAAGAAAGAAAAGATAGAAAGGAGAAAAGAGGCAAAGAGAGGAGTGGAGAAGAAGAAGAGGAAACTCAAGAGAAAGAGCTAGAAGTTCAAGAATTCAAGGTAAGGGTGGGTTTTTATATGATTATTGGAGTTATTTGATAGGGTATAATGGGTAGAAATATGTTTAGGAGTAAACCCCTAATTTTCATGATTTTATAATTATTAGGTTTTGATGATATTCTTTGATTTGTGATGATTAATTTTGTTGGAATTGGTGTGGATATTGGGTAGTAGTCAATGTAGCAGCTTTAAGCTAGAATGGAAATATGATATTCCTTAAAGTTGGTATGCTGTAGCGGATAAATGTGATATACTCGATGAAGTGATAACGTATTGTGTACTGTAGCAAATAAGATATAGGCAACGAAATGGGAATTTAATGCACAAGCTGTAGCGAAATATGTAGGAAATGATGGTGTATCTTCCACCTTATCTCATGACCTGTAGCGTGTAACACCCCACTTCCCAAAATCAATTAAATTAATAAACATTATAAATAAACAAAATCAGAGTTCCAATTTCCCAAGTGGGATATCACATGAAAACAACGTTTCCTTATAAAAAGGTTTTCTCCAATACAGCGGAATATTAAATAATAACATCCAATAAAGGTTTGATACGTTTCACAAGAAAATAAAATATAAGTTCTTCATAAAATAAATAAAAACGCCCAAGTCCCGTGCTATGTATCCGAGCATCCTAGACTCGACTGTCACACCATAATCCAAGCTAGCTAAGTACCTGGATTATCTGTACTTCCGAAGAAGCACAGACCACAATAACAACAAAGGGGTGAGAAATCATGATAAAAAATACAATGGTAATGTAATACATGTAAATAAGGCAGTAAAACACACCAACACAACAATTATTCCCCCAACAATACCATATAATGAACCTACTGTTCAAATTACAATATAACATATTATAATGCAATTATGCAACACAACACCATGCATGCGGTACCGACTCATTGGTTCCTTCAATCGAACCTGGATAGATCACTTACGCTCCTCCTGAGACATGATCTATCCCCCACCATTCTCCATAAAGGAGTACGGATGAATCACTTACGCTCCTCCTGAGACATGATTCATCCCACCAAAACACCATGATATGCAAGACACCAATGCATAACTATTACATTCTGGCACACTAAGTGCACACGATCCTCCTGATCATATCATCATACATCAATGCATATGTATAAATATAACACACCCCAACATCACATAATTCAATCACACAGTGAGTAGTCTCACTTTCTAACATCAAATATAAACACATCTCACCGCTCGGGAAATACACGATCCTACTGATTACTACACACATATACATCAACTAATTGCTCACCAACAATATTAAGGGAAACGCGTACTATCACCAAGTACACAAGTTATATCCCACACTCATCATTTTCACACTGCAACAAGGCTAAAAAGGATCACACGAGACCAACGCTCGAATCCAAAGCATCACAAAAATTCATTTGGTTCTGCTACGTTTGCTGGCATTCGCCAGGCGAACCCTTCTGGCGAACCTTCGCTGGCATTCGCCAGGCGAAGTTCTTGTGTTTTTAGTCTGGGACTTAATTTCTGAATTATTCGCTGCCCCTTCGCCTCAGCTCGCCAGGCGAACTCTCGCCTCCCTTCGCCGGGCGAAGCTTCGCCAACATTCGCCAGGCGGAGCCCAGCGAATGCTGCGATTCATCAGTTTCCTCACAATTCTGCGGTGCTATTCTAGGCCAAATTATGCCTATCATCTCAACTCAGATTCCCAGCCTATTCTAGTACCAATCTTGCCTATTACCGTAAACAATCGGTTTCTAATTCCTATTCCCAAAATCATCACCTAAACACTATCGATACCTCAAAAGCCATACAAAACTTTCCCTAAAAACCGTAAAACACCCTATATGCCCTATATGCCAACTCAACCAAAAACAACAATTCATTAACGATTACTATACAATTAACAACAATCATCATCAATCATAACATATCAATATATATTATCATATATCGATCAATTTCCTACGGGGTTAAGGAATCCCCAACTACCCTATACATGTATAAACCATTCCCAATCAAGTTTCTCCCCCCTTACTTTATCAATTGGTTGATCGATAGAAATCCTCCTAGAATTGGCCTCTTGGCCTTCCCCTTTTCTCTTCCGTTCTTCGTTCCCTTTTTCCTTCACTCTTTTTCCTTTCTTTCGTTCTTTTTTCTTCTCTCTTTTCTATCGCCCTTTTTCTCAATTTCTAAAATGTATCGTACCACTCTCCCCACCCCTTCACATTCTATTTTCTTTATTAAATCTAATCTCAATTAATAAAATAACTTAATAAAATAATACAATATTATTATTAATACTAATAATATTATAATACTATTAATAATAATAATCATCATAATAATGATAATACTCATTAATAATAATAATAATAATAATAATAATAATATCATTATTTCACCAAAATAATAATAATATTAATAATATTAACAAATATAATAAATATAATAATAATAATAATAATAATAACACCCCCACCAATGTTACTATTATTTTTATATTATTATATTTCACACCAAAATACCACCAATAGTCCTCCCACATTATGGACACCCACCCAACATCGTCAACTACCCTCCCACCAAAGGGCACACCAACGTATAATTTTTAAAATAATAATAAAATGACTAAATAATTAAAATTGGTGTTACAACTCTCCCCCACTTTAATTATTTTCGTCCTCGAAAATTACCTGATGGAAATAGCTCCGGATACGCTTCTCGCATCCTGCTTTCCAACTCCCAGGTCACACTGCCTCCTGCAGCATCTCCCCACGCTACCTTCACCAAAGGTATTTCCTTCCCTCGGAGCTGTTTCATCTTGCGGTCCTCGATCCTCAACGGCATCGTCTCAATAGTAAGATTCTCCCGAATCTGAACATCATCTCTCTGAATCACATGAGATGGATCAGAAACATACTTTCGCAATTGCGACACATGAAACACATCATGTAAGTTTGACAACTCAGGCGGCAACGCCACCCTATAAGCCACATCACCAATTCTCTGCAAAATCTCATAAGGTCCAATGAACTTAGGATCCAGCTTCTTGGACTTCAATGCACGACCCACACCAGTCATCAGATTAACTCTTAGGAATACGTGATCACCTACACAGAATTCCAACTCTTTCCTCCGATTATCATGATAGCTTTTCTGCCTACTCTGAGACACTTTCAATTTCTCACGAATCATTTGAATTGTCTCAGTAGTCTGCTGTACAATTTCTGGCCCAAGCACCATATTCTCACCAGTTTCATACCAACACAGAGGAGTCCTACACCTCCTCCCATACAAAGCTTCAAACGGTGCCATTTCGATACTAGAATGGTAACTGTTATTGTACGTGAACTCAATCAATGGTAAATGAGTATCCCACGCACCACCCTTTTCTAACACACAAGCTCTCAACAAATCTTCAAGCGACTGAATAGTCCTCTCCGACTGACCATCAGTTTGCGGATGATAAGCTGAACTCAATTTCAACTTAGTTCCCAAAGCTTCCTGCAAGCTCTTCCAAAATTCCGAAGTAAACTGTGGATCTCTATCCGACACAATACTGGACGGAACACCATGCAACTTCACAATTACCCGAATGTAAATATCCGCCAGCTTCGTTAACGGAAAACTAATATTGAGCGGCACAAAGTGTGCAGACTTCGTCAATCGATCCACAATCACCCATATAGCATCAAAACCTCTCGCCGTATTCGGCAAACCTGTCACAAAATCCATAGTAATGCAATCCCATTTCCAAACCGAAATCTCTAATGGTTGCATAAATCCAGAAGGTCTCTGGTGTTCCACCTTCGACTTCTGACATGTCAAACAGGCATACACAAATTGAGCTATGTCTCTTTTCATACCAGACCACCAAAATAATTTCTTCAGATCATGATACATTTTCGTAGCTCCCGGATGAATACTCAGGCTACTACGATGTCCTTCGCTCAAAATTGACTTTTTCAATTCTTCATTATCTAGTACACAAATCCTGCCTCTAAATCTCAACACACCTGTACTATCCAATTTAAAGTCACTATCGGAGTCACTCCCTACTCCAGGCATCAAATCTACCAATTTTACATCCAACTTCTGATTTTCTCTAATCATATCCAAGAAGTCATTATTTACCTGCAACATACCCAACATTACACTATCTGCAGTAGTCTCACAAACCATGCTCAAATCTCTAAACTGTTCAATTAACTCAATTTCTTTCACCATCAGAGCTGCCATATGAATTGCTTTCCTACTCAAAGCATCTGCCACTACATTGGCCTTTCCTGGATGATAACTCAAACTGAAGTCATAATCCTTCAAAAATTCCAACCATCTTCTCTGCCTCATATTCAGCTCTTTCTGATCAAACAGGTATCTCAGACTCTTATGATCACTAAACACTTCAAATCTTGAACCATATAAATAGTGTCTCCAAATTTTCAACACAAAAACAACCGCAGCTAATTCAAGATCATGAGTCGGATAATTTCGCTCATGCACTCTCAATTGCCGCGATGCATATGCTACTACTTTACCATTCTGCATCAGAACCCCGCCTAATCCCATCTTAGACGCATCACAGTACACCACAAACGGTTCACTCGGAGTCGGTAACACTAACACCGGTGTCGTAGTCAATCTCTTTTTCAACTCTTCAAAACTTTCTTCACAAGCAGCATCCCATACAAAAACTTGGTTCTTTCTCATCAACTGAGTTAATGGCAACGCCAAATTAGAGAACCCTTCAATAAACCTGCGGTAATAACCGGCTAACCCCAAAAAGCTTCTAATCTCTGTCGCTGTCTTCGGCGGTTCCCACTGCAATACTGCACTTACTTTTGACAGATCCACCGCTATTCCATCTTCAGATATTACATGCCCCAAGAAACTTACTTTCTTCAACCAAAAGTCACACTTTGACAGTTTAGCAAATAATTTATTTTCCTTCAGCACTTGCAAGGCAATTCTCAGATGTCCTGCATGCTCTTCATCAGATTTAGAATAAATTAATATATCATCAATAAACACTACAATGAACTGATCCAAGTAAGAATGGAAAATTTTGTTCATATACTCCATAAATACTCCCGGTGCATTAGTCACTCCAAACGGCATTACAGCATATTCGTAATGTCCATATCGAGTCCTAAAGGCATTCTTCTGAATATCACCTTCTTTTACTCTCATCTGATGATAACCCGATCTTAAGTCGATCTTACTAAATACACGAGCTCCCACCAGCTGGTCCATCAAATCATCAATCCTAGGTAAAGGATACTTATTCTTAATAGTCACTTTATTCAATTGACGGTAATCAATGCACAAACGCATACTACCATCCTTCTTCTTCACCAACAACACTAGAGCTCCCCACGGCGATACACTTGATCTAATAAACTTTCTATCCAACAATTCTCCAATCTGAGACTTCAACTCAGCCAATTCCACTGCAGACATCCTGTACGGCGCCATAGAAATAGGTCTCGTACCAGGAACAAGATCAATACCAAATTCTACTTCTCGCGTCGGAGGCAATTCCGTAATGTCGTCAGGAAACACTTCTGGAAATTCATTCACCACTGCTAATTCCTCCATTGGCACTTTGTTATCCATCGATAAAGTTGCAAATAAAGCAAACACTCTAGTTTCATCTTCCAACAAGGCCCTCAATTCTTTATTAGACAAAGAACTTGCCACAACTTCCTCTTCAGGGGTCAGGAACAACAATTCCTTCCGAAAACAATCGATGTAGACTCGGTTGAACTCTAACCAGTTCATACCCAGAATAACATCCAACTTACCAAGTGGTAGAAAAATCAGATCCACTCCAAATTCTCTACCGAAAATAGTCAGCGGACACTTCAGGCATACCAAAGAAGTAGTCACTGAACCTATAGAGGGTGTCTCAATAGTCATTTGTATCTCCAGAGTGGACGGCACCAAACCTATCCTCTCCACACAATCTACAGAAATAAACGAGTGCGTTGCACCCGTATCAATAATAGCAATCAAAGGAATATTATTGATAATACAAGTACCTCCGATCACACACTCATCACTGGCAGCTTGAGTTCCTGCCAAGGCAAACACTTTTCCACCAGCCGGAGACGTTTGAGGCTTCTTCGGCTTCTCACAATGTGTACTGATATGACCCTTCTCACCACAGTTATAACAGGTCGGCATAGTTGCTCTGCAATCAGCTATCACATGACCTGGTTTCCCACACTTAAAACATTTCTTGGCCTCATTAGGACAATCATTAGCACGGTGTCCCATACCACCGCACCGAAAACATTTCCCTTCAGCAGATGCTCTCCCATCTCTAGGCTTCTTATCAACAACAACTTTACGTTTTCCCTTATCAGCAGCAACACTATAAGGAGTACCACTAAACCTCTGCTTACCCTTACGGTCATTAACAGTTTTGTAGTGCGCAATCCTTGCTCGGTTATCATTATCATAGATTATGCTCCTGCCTACCAGCTCAGGATAGCTCCTGATCTTCTGACAAGCAATCCCCAAATTAATCTCTGGACGCAGTCCATTCTCAAACTTTAAGCACTTAGAGGTCATTGCCCCTTCCACATTATAGTGGGGACAATACTGCACCAGCTCCTCAAACTTGGCAGCATATTCTGCTACAGTCATGCTACCCTGTTTCAGCTCTAAGAATTCAATTTCCTTAGCGCTTCGGATATCTTCCGGGAAATACTTCTCCAGAAAACCTTTCCGAACCACCTCCCAAGTAATGGTAGTTCCAGCAGCTTCCAACCTTTGGCGACTATTGTCCCACCAGGCTTCAGCCTCACCCTCCAGCATGTGAGTACCAAACTTCACCTTTTGTTCATCGCTACATTCCATAGTCCTGAAGATCTTTTCAATTGCCTTCAGCCACTTCTGAGCAACTTCAGGGTCCAGAATTCCTCCTTCAAATGTTGGCGGCTTGTTGCTCCGAAACTGCGCCAAACTCCTGAATTGGGCATCTGCAGTTTGATTCTGATTAGCAACCGCCTGCGCCATTGCTTGCATAACAGCAGCCAATGCAGCATCGTTCCTTCCTGCCATACTTCTCAAAAAGAACAACACCAGGTTAAAAGATATTCAACTACATCATAAAGGACAGACTCAACTCGACTCAACAACACTGGCCGGACGGACCGACCTGCTCTGATACCAATTGTAACACCCCACTTCCCAAAATCAATTAAATTAATAAACATTATAAATAAACAAAATCAGAGTTCCAATTTCCCAAGTGGGATATCACATGAAAACAACGTTTCCTTATAAAAAGGTTTTCTCCAATACAGCGGAATATTAAATAATAACATCCAATAAAGGTTTGATACGTTTCACAAGAAAATAAAATATAAGTTCTTCATAAAATAAATAAAAACGCCCAAGTCCCGTGCTACGTATCAGAGCATCCTAGACTCGACTGTCACACCATAATCCAAGCTAGCTAAGTACCTGGATTATCTGTACTTCCGAAGAAGCACAGACCACAATAACAACAAAGGGGTGAGAAATCATGATCAAAAATACAATGGTAATGTAATACACGTAAATAAGGCATTAAAACACACCAACACAACAATTATTCCCCCAACAATACCATATAACGGACCTACTGTTCAAATTACAATATAACATATTATAATGCAATTATGCAACACAACACCATGCATGCGGTACCGACTCATTGGTTCCTTCAATCGAACCTGGATAGATCACTTACGCTCCTCCTGAGACATGATCTATCCCCCACCATTCTCCACAAAGGAGTACGGATGAATCACTTACGCTCCTCCTGAGACATGATTCATCCCACCAAAACACCATGATATGCAAGACACCAATGCATAACTATTACATTCTGGCACACTAAGTGCACACGATCCTCCTGATCATATCATCATACATCAATGCATATGTATAAATATAACACACACCAACATCACATAATTCAATCACACAGTGAGTAGTCTCACTTTCTAACATCAAATATAAACACATCTCACCGCTCGGGAAATACACGATCCTACTGATTACTACACACATATACATCAACTAATTGCTCACCAACAATATTAAGGGAAACGCGTACTATCACCAAGTACACAAGTTATATCCCACACTCATCATTTTCACACTGCAACAAGGCTAAAAAGGATCACACGAGACCAACGCTCGAATCCAAAGCATCACAAAAATTCATTTGGTTCTGCTACGTTTGCTGGCATTCGCCAGGCGAACCCTTCTGGCGAACCTTCGCTGGCATTCGCCAGGCGAAGTTCTTGTGTTTTTAGTCTGGGACTTAATTTTTGAATTATTCGCTGCCCCTTCGCCTCAGCTCGCCAGGCGAACTCTCGCCTCCCTTCGCCGGGCGAAGCTTCGCCAACATTCGCCAGGCGGAGCCCAGCGAATGCTGCGATTCATCAGTGCTATTCTAGGCCAAATTATGCCTATCATCTCAACTCAGATTCCCAGCCTATTCTAGTACCAATCTTGCCTATTACCGTAAACAATCGGTTTCTAATTCCTATTCCCAAAATCATCACCTAAACACTATCGATACCTCAAAAGCCATACAAAACTTTCCCTAAAAACCGTAAAACACCCTATATGCCCTATATGCCAACTCAACCAAAAACAACAATTCATTAACGATTACTATACAATTAACAACAATCATCATCAATCATAACATATCAATATATATTATCATATATCGATCAATTTCCTACGGGGTTAAGGAATCCCCAACTACCCTATACATGTATAAACCATTCCCAATCAAGTTTCTCCCCCCTTACTTTATCAATTGGTTGATCGATAGAAATCCTCCTAGAATTGGCCTCTTGGCCTTCCCCTTTTCTCTTCCGTTCTTCGTTCCCTTTTTCCTTCGCTCTTTTTCCTTTCTTTCGTTCTTTCTTCTTCTCTCTTTTCTATCGCCCTTTTTCTCAATTTCTAAAATGTATCGTACCACTCTCCCCACCCCTTCACATTCTATTTTCTTTATTAAATCTAATCTCAATTAATAAAATAACTTAATAAAATAATACAATATTATTATTAATACTAATAATATTATAATACTATTAATAATAATAATAATCATAATAATGATAATACTCATTAATAATAATAATAATAATAATAATAATAATAATAATAATAATAATATCATTATTTCACCAAAATAATAATAATATTAATAATATTAACAAATATAATAAATATAATAATAATAATAATAACACCCCCACCAATGTTACTATTATTTTTATATTATTATATTTCACACCAAAATACCACCAATAGTCCTCCCACATTATGGACACCCACCCAACATCGTCAACTACCCTCCCACCAAAGGGCACACCAACGTATAATTTTTAAAATAATAATAAAATGACTAAATAATTAAAATGGGTGTTACATAGCGCATGGGTAACTGAAAATGAAAAGAAAATATGACTTCCTTTACCTATTATATTATGTCGTGTGTTTAATCATGTAGAGGCTTAAGCATGTTATGGGTTGGTAGATAGCATTCCTTTGACAGTGTTAATACACATCTTGATTACATATTGTGTTGTTTAATATTATTTAATAAAGATAGCCTAATAATGTTCTTGTGGCACACAACAATAAATGACCACATGTGATTCCTCCCAAATTGTTACTGTTGCGTATGGAAAAGCAAAGAAAGAAATAAGAAGATTGAAATGTAGTTTTTTTTTATTCATGTGCCTTTATGCATTTAATATAAGACAATGAGCCATTTACTATACTGTAGTGATACAAATCAATTGGAAATGTGAAGTAATACTCCTTTTAATTGTGAAACTGTAGAGCATCATACATAAACCATGAAAGTAATACTTTCTTTAATGAAGTCTTGTAGAAAACTATAATATATATTATATATCAATTTATATAATAATAACCAATTATCTTCATTTAATTATTGGTATCTCCTTGTTATAGTTTGAATATTGGTTATTCAATTGAATATTGAATAATTATTGAATACTGAATTGAGTAGTGACTATTTATTGAATATTGATTGTTTATGAATATTGATTTTTAATTATTGATGATGAATTAAATATTTTATATTTAATTAGTAATGTGTGAATTGAGGTTGGATTGTGTTGATGTTTGTGTATGTGCAAATGTGTGGTAATTCAAGTGTGATGAATTATTGAAGATATGCATGAATATTAAGATTAGGGAATGATCTTAATCGCATATGATTGTTGAATTTGCATACGCATCATTTGTGTCAAGAGGCAATGTTTGCTAGTTCCGTGGGAGCTAATGACTTGTCCCAAACCTAGAGCGGGGTTTGAAAGCTTAGGGAATGAGCTTTTGTGTGTTATTGGTCTAGGGAACGGACCCGGTTTAAATGTAAAAACCGAAAAATAATAATAAGTGTTGGTACCACATGGCATGAGTTGCATTGAGTCTTGCATTGAGTTTTGCATTGAGTCTCATCATGTATATGTATGTGCTATGAGATTATGTGGGATATGTGGAACTGATAAATTGGTGAATTATGGAGTTGTGTGTATATACTTGTGATTAGTATGGTTACTTGAATAATATTGTGTTGATGAAATTTCTGAAGTGTGAGAATAATAGTGATTATGTTTGTATGCCTTAAATTATATATTATCTTATAATTTCAGTAATTATGTGAATTCTCACCCTTCTGTTGGAATGATGTTTTATACGACATCGCTCAGGTACTGTGGAGTAGAGTTGCTTCTAGCACGAGGTAACCGTTGGAGTCGCTTGAGTTGTGTCTTTATTTATTTTGGGTCAAGTCATGTTCTGATCATGTAACACTGGGGAATATTTCGATTTCATGTTTTGAGAGATACTCTATGTACTCTACTTCATTCTGTTATTGTTATTTTGAATTATATGAAGTATTGGCTTTTAAGCCTAAGTATTAAAAATGAGATGAGCATAAGACTTTTATTATGTCTATCATGATTAAAGCAAATCCGCTGCTACATGCTAATGTGAAAGTGTATGAAAAGCAGGAAGTTATTTTAATATTATTGAGCATGACGGGTGTTGTGTGATGTTTTGAAAATTTATGTGACACCCTTTTTGTGAAATGCATGATAATTACGCTAATCTATTTATAATTATTTCGCGGGGTTTAGAAGGGTGTTACATTAGTGGTATCAGAGCCTGGTTGGTCCGTCCGAACAAGTTGTTTAATGTTGTGTATTCCCTGGTATGCGACATGTGTGTGAAAACACTGTCGGTACATGTTTCGTTGTAGAACCTTTGTTTGCAGTAGTGAGAATGATTCAAGTGGGGGAGAAGCTTGTGCTTCTCCAGGATGCCGCAAGTGTGGAGTTGTAGCTCGGTGTGCAGTTGATCGCTCTTATAGTTTGGTAAAGATGGTTTGTACCCCATCATGATCTTCGGCTGTCTATTGACAAATTGAGGAACTGATCACCCTTAATCTCTTGTTGATAGTAGTTGAGATTGTGTTGGACGGGATATATGTGTCTTGCAAGCTTACATGGCGTGAGCAGAGAATTGTTTGAGTTAAGCCAAGTGTCTACGATTGGTTTTGATGAGTCGGTGCAGGATAGTGCTGAGGTGCTTAATGTTGATGGAAATTTTTGAATTATAATGAAAGTGGGAAATTGGTGGTTTGCCAATTAATTGTGATTGTACGAAAGTTTTCTGAAGAGATAAGTGATGAACATCCAGAACATGAAGTGGAGTTGTCACTGACTTGGATACGGAAACTAGTTCGAGAGTGGGAGCTCCGTATTTTATGTCTGTTTGGATGGTCAAGGAATTAAACTGATTAAGTAGTGTTGAGACTTGTGCCTGTTATGTGTGCTGAGGCAACAGAGTGTGAGGTTGAGTATATAAAAGGTGGATAGTGACTTCTGATGATTATTAAAGGAAGTAAGACGTGGGATGCGATATTGGTATAATTAGACCTGGAGATATTCCAAGAGTTGAAGATGTGTTGAATAACCTTCTAAGTGTGAAATTGTTGTCGTACGTCGAATTCTGAGATCGCAGTTTTTACGGAATCGATATTTTTATGGACGAAAGTCGGAATAGATTACGCGGTGGTGTTGGGTAATGTTAAGCCGTGATCGAGTATGCTTGTTTTATCGAATTTGATTGATTTTGTAAGTGTTTGCATTTTGAAGAGTTGAGGATTTAAGATTCGGATTGAAATCGAAAGTCGTGGATTTCACGTTCGATGGTTCTAAATCACTAATATATGTTTAGTATGAGTGAGTATGTGTTTGTTTCGAAGGAAATAATTGAATCGGTCGAATTTTCGTGCGAAAATGCTCAAACCCGTAGCAGTCTTTATGCATAAAAATTCTGTTTTGGAGAAACTTCAAAAATTCATAACTCTTGAACCGTATGTCGGTTTTGACCCCCATTTGAAGCGTTGGAAAGCTAACGAGATGCTCTTTCTAGGAAAAATTGTTTTGAGGCCTGTACCTGGTTCAATTATAGCAGAAAATTAAAAACGTACCGTGTGTTGATTTTTGCCGAACCCGACAGGACCATTTGTTGCGTTTTGTGATACCTTGTTGATATGATTGAGAGATATGTTAAGTGAAACTTCAACGAGTTTTGGTTATGCTTTAAGACAAATTTAAGTACATAAGAGGAATCACCTGACAAGTGAATTGGAGTTAGTTGTTGTTGTGGTTGTGCAGGCGTTGGAAGCTTCAATTAGTTAGTTTGAGATTTGATATGTTTGGTGACCTTAAGAGCTTAAGGTATTTATTTGTTTTAGAAGATTTGAAATGAGGCAGAGAAAATAATTGGGACTCCGGGAGGATTATGGTTTTGGATTGTATTACCCTTCTAGGAAAGCAAAACGTGGTAGCTTGTGCATTGATTTGGGGATTTTTGCATATACCAACGATGGTGGTGAAAAGAGTTAGGACTGATTGAGCAATTTTGTGATATGAGTTTGGTTGTGAAGAGACTCCTTATGGAGTTAAGCTTAGTATGTTGGACCTTACTAGTAGTATTCTTAATAAGATTCGATAAGGTCATAACTCTGGTTGAGTCGGTAGATTGGTTGAATCTGAGAAATTAAAGTCGAAGGGTTGATTTTCAAATTAATGGAAATGGTATCATGAGAAGTCGTGATAGAGTTTGTGTTCTAGATATTATTGAGTGGAATAAGATTATCGAGGTAGATGGAGTATCCATCCCGGTGCTATGAAGATGTAACCGGATTTAGGGAAATTATTTTGAAGGCTATAGATGTAGAGAGAAGTGGTTGAGTTTGTATATGCTGGTTAGACTTGTCGGAAGTCGAAGAATAAATGTCAGAGACCGTTGGATCTGATGGGAATCTGAGTTGGTCATCGAGACTTTGGGAGAGTTTGTAGACGCTTTGAGTATCATATTGAAGTTAAACTCTGTCTATCATCCGTGGACGGAAGGACGGACAAAGAGAACTACCCAGTCTTTAGAGGATTTGTGGAGAGCTTGTGTGTTGGATCAAGGTGGATCGTGGGATAATTAATTATCGTTGATTAAGATACCTACAATAACAGCTAGCATTCTAGTATCGGAATGGCGCAGTATGAGGCTTTGTGTGATAGGAGGTATAGGACTCTCTTGTGTTAGCATGAGTCGAGCGAGAGTGTTGTGCTCAGACCAAAAATTATGCTTGAGATGGCTGAGAAGATCAAGGGGATCCAAGGAAAGATGTGTTTTGAGAGTCACGTCGGTGACTGGTGTTGGCCGAGCTTCGAAGTCTCAGAAATTTGCACCATGTTTCGTAGTTGTATCAGAGTGGCGCAGCGGAAGCATGGGAAGAGTAACATGTTAGACCGTTTTGCCACCGTCGCTGTGAATTGGCATGATGTGTTTCATGTGTCTTCGTTGAGGAAGTACATTGAATCAGGCGGATGATGTACAAGTGAAAAATAATTTGACTGTTGAGGCATTGCTAGTTCATTTTGATGAACGAAAAACAACTCCGAGGGGAGGAGATATCTTTGGTGAAAGTGGTTTGGGGAGGTGCTGCAGGAGGCAGTGTGACATGGGAATTGGAATGAAGTATGTGGGAAGCGTATCCGAAATTGTTTCCATCAGGCAATTTTCGAGGACGAAAATACTTAAAGTGGGGGAGAGTTGTAACACCCCAATTTTTAGTAATTATTTATTAATTAAATTAATTGATTAATTATGTGATTTTAGGCCTAATTGAATTAACTAATTTATGTGATTGAATTGGTATATTTGAATTAGTTGGTTTATTGAATTTATATAAATTATTTGATTTATTTGAGTTGTTTGGATTAATGGAATTATTGGACATATTCGAAATAATTGATTTAATTTTATTATTTAACTTGTATGATATATTCTAATTTGTAGAATAATATAGAAATTGTTAGATTAATTGATTGGGCCTATTTGGGGGTGTGAATAGACATGAGTTATTAAGCCCATTGGAATTATTAGGTTAATGATATTGTGAGAATTTTATAAAATTGAGAGAAAAGAGAATAGAAAGAAAGAAAAGATAGAAAGGAGAAGAGAGGCAAAGAGAGGAGTGGAGAAGAAGAGGAGGAAACTCAAGAGAAAGAGCTAGAAGTTCAAGAATTCAAGGTAAGGGTGGGTTTTTATATGATTATTGGAGTTATTTGATAGGGTATAATGGGTAGAAATATGTTTAGGAGTAAACCCCTAATTTTCATGATTTTATAATTATTAGGTTTTGAAGATATTCTTTGATTTGTGATGATTAATTTTGTTGGAATTGGTGTGGATATTGGGTAGTAGTCAATGTAGCAGCTTTAAGCGAGAATGGAAATATGATATTCCTTAAAGTTGGTATGCTGTAGCGGAAAAATGTGATATACTCGATGAAGTGATAACGTATTGTGTACTGTAGCAAATAAGATATAGGCAACGAAATGGGAATTTAATGCACAAGCTGTAGCGGAATATGTAGGAAATGATGGTGTATCTTCCACCTTATCTCATGACCTGTAGCGCATGGGTAACTGGAAATTAAAAGAAAATATGACTTCCTTTACCTATTATATTATGTCGTGTGTTTAATCGTGTAGAGGCTTAAGCATGTTATGGGTTGGTAGATAGCATTCCTTTGACAGTGTTAATACACATCTTGATTACATATTGTGTTGTTTAATATTATTTAATAAAGATAGCCTAATAATGTTCTTGTGGCACACAACAATAAATGACCACATGTGATTCCTCCCAAATTGTTACTGTTGCGCATGGAAAAGCAAAGAAAGAAATAAGAAGATTGAAATGTAGTTTTTTTTTATTCATGTGCCTTTATGCATTTAATATAAGACAATGAGCCATTTACTATACTGTAGTGATACAAATCAATTGGAAATGTGAAGTAATACTCCTTTTAATTGTGAAACTGTAGAGCATCATACATAAACCATGAAAGTAATACTTTCTTTAATGAAGTCTTGTAGAAAACTATAATATATATTATATATCAATTTATATAATAATAACCAATTATCTTCATTTAATTATTGGTATCTCCTTGTTATAGTTTGAATATTGGTTATTCAATTGAATATTGAATAATTATTGAATATTGAATTGAGTAGTGACTATTTATTGAATATTGACTGTTTATGAATATTGATTTTTAATTATTGATGATGAATTAAATATTTTATATTTAATTAGTAATGTGTGAATTGAGGTTGGATTGTGTTGATGTTTGTGTATGTGCAAATGTGTGGTAATTCAAGTGTGATGAATTATTGAAGATATGCATGAATATTAAGATTAGGGAATGATCTTAATTGCATGTGATTGTTGAATTTGCATACGCATCATTTGTGTCAAGAGGCAATGTTTGCTAGTTCCGTGGGAGCTAATGACTTGTCCCAAACCTAGAGCGGGGTTTGAAAGCTTAGGGAATGAGCTTTTGTGTGTTATTGGTCTAGGGAACGGACCCAGTTTAAATGTAAAAACCGAAAAATAATAACAAGTGTTGGTACCACATGGCATGAGTTGCATTGAGTCTTGCATTGAGTTTTGCATTGAGTCTCATCATGTATATGTATGTGCTATGAGATTATGTGGGATATGTGGAACTGATAAATTGGTGAATTATGGAGTTGTGTGTATATACTTGTGATTAGTATGGTTACTTGAATAATATTGTGTTGATGAAATTTCTGAAGTGTGAGAATAATAATGATTATGTTTGTATGCCTTAAATTATATATTATCTTATAATTTCAGTAATTATGTGAATTCTCACCCTTCTGTTGGAATGTGTTTTATACGACATCGCTCAGGTACTGTGGAGTAGAGTTGCTTCTAGCACGAGGTAACCGTTGGAGTCGCTTGAGTTGTGTCTTTATTTATTTTGGGTCGAGTCATGTTCTGATCATGTAACACTGGGGAATATTTCGATTTCATGTTTTGAGAGATACTCTATGTACTCTACTTCATTCTGTTATTGTTATTTTGAATTATATGAAGTATTGGCTTTTAAGCCTAAGTATTAAAAATGAGATGAGCATAAGACTTTTATTATGTCTATCATGATTAAAGCAAATCCGCTGCTACATGCTAATGTGAAAGTGTATGAAAAGCATGAAGTTATTTTAATATTATTGAGCATGACGGGTGTTGTGTGATGTTTTGAAAATTTATGTGACACCCTTTTTGTGAAATGCATGATAATTACTCGTTGAGAATACGTAGGCATAGGATTGCGATAATCCTAGCAAGCACTTTTCTTTCTTTCACACCCTTTAGTTTCCCGTTCCTTATAACCCAGGAGATGCTACGTCTGTTCTACCGCAAACAGGTAATGCCTATGTCTCCAATGGTCGAGTAGCAATACACCAAACTGCTAGAATGCGTACGCTAGTATCGTATACCCGGACCTTTTCTCTCGCCCCCGTGCAATCGAGAACACCCCGTTTTCCCGTAGTTAGCCTGAACTACTTTTTGCTCTGATTTCTCATACCGGATGAGGATACGTAGGCACAAGACGCGATGTCTTAGCGAGCAAACTCCCCCATAGTTTCCCGAACTACGTTGACTCTGACTTTCCCATTGCACGAGGGAATGTGTAGGCATAGGGCGGCGATATCCTATCGAGTCAGTTCTTTCTGTTTCCCTCGTTTTAACAACATCCTCTAGATACATTCTTTCACTTGTAGACTAGATAACAAGCATGGATCCCGTTGAGTACAACGGACGTGAGGGGTACTCATACCTTCCACTTGCATAACCGACTCCCGAACCCTAGATTTGGTTGCGATGACCTGTATTTTCCTTTTTCAGAGGTTTTCTCTGATCGTTTCCTTTCCCCCTCTTTGGGATAAATAACGATCGATGGTGACTCTTCTGTCTTTGTCGGCCCTCCTTTTTGCAGCGATGCGACAACTAGCGACTCTGCTGGGGAATTATTCACATCCCCTATGTGAGTCAATCCTAGCGTTTGTTGTTTGTTTGTGGGTTTCTATATTTGTGTGTTGTATATTGCTGCATTTACATTTTCCGCACTTTATTATTTTATCTATCATTGTTGTGCTGTTGGGTGGGGCTGTTCCATCGAGAGATAAGCCAAAACCCAAGCTTAAGGATATCCATAGCATTAGAGCAGAAAGTAGTGATGAACTTGTATGTTTTAGCATGTATTAGTCCTCACGAAATTTGCGTTCAGACGAGGTTTTCTTTGAAGACATCCCATCCTGTACATTATTCGGGAGGGGGATGTTGGATCTGAAAACTGTCGACTCTGGAGACCGATCATTTGGGAGTCAGCTAAGTGAGGTCGCTTCGTTTGACCATGATGCCAAACTAGAAATGGTGAACGTATCATTGTTTCTCGAAAGTCTGTGACGCTGACGACTGCATAGGATGCGAAACCTTGTTAGATATTAGGTTCATACCTTGTGAGTGGGAGGGTTATGCAGGAAACTTGACCTACAACCTACCCGGATTTCTTATTAGTGCGGACCTTTGATCTATGATGTTATGAGGTTCCTATACTTTGGTCTTATGGTGTTCCAATATTTTCTCGCCAAAGCGAAGTTTTGGTTCAACACAGTCAGCAGCGCGACAATTATTCATAGATTTGTGGAGGCTGTGATCTCGTGTTCCTTGCATTTGCATAAAAAATCTTTGCATCATTTTGCATATCATTCTTCAGCTGGCCAGAGCTCTCATTCTGCCTTTGTTTTATTCAGAAGGTGATTCCCTGGTGCCAATTCTGAACAAGTGGTGATTGTTGGGAGACGACCAAGTGTTTGAAGAAGGATTAAGTAGTGTTAGGAAGTGAAATCAAGTTAGGATCTGTTGGTAGCTATGTCAGGGAACAACCTACAGAATGTTGATACCCCGCCAAGTTTTACTGTTACGACCAACCCTCTATATGGTTCTCTGCCGGGTGAAGACTCTCCACAAGTGAACAACCTTACTTAAGCTCAGCCTGTGCAACCCTCTGTTGAGGACCAAGATTTAAATGAACAGTTTGTTGTCCAAAGTGGACGTTCTTCTTCTCCTGATACTACAGATCATCATGATGTTGCTTTCTCTGTGCCGAATTCCAAAGGAAAGATTCCCGATGATGAAAAATAAGGACCCGAGAGCTCTTGAGTATGCTAAAAGGTTTCATGTGTTAGATGAAAAACTCAAGGCCTTGGAATTTAAAGATACTTTTGGTCTCGATGCTTCAGACATCTTCCTGGTACCTAATCTAGTGTTACCTCCGAATTTCAAGGCACCGAGGTTTGAGAAATACAAAGGGGATAGCTGCCCGAGGCAACATCTGGTGATGTTTTGCAGAAGAATGACTTCGTTTGTGCACAACGACAAGCTTATGATTCACTATTTTCAGGATAGTCTGATTGGGGCATCTTTGAGTTGGTACATGCAATTAGAGAGTGGTCAGATCCAATCATGGATGGACTTAGCAAAAACTTTTCTGAATTAGTATGAATATAATCTTGATATGGCTCCCAGTCACAAGCAGTTGCAAAGCTTGTCTCAAGAGAACAATGAACCCTTCAGAAGGTATGCTCAGAGATGGAGAGAATTTACCTTCAAAGTGCAACCGCCGCTTCTATACCAAGAGTTGGAGAGAATTTAACTCCTTGCAGAGCCCATACTTTGAGAGGATGCTTGGGATTACACCAAAATTCTCTGACCAGGTAATGGCAGGAGAACGCATTGAGAGTGGCATAAAGAGTGGAAAAATGCAGGATGTCTTAAGCAGTCAGGCCAGTGAAACTGAATCCCTCAGTAATTCCCAAGAAGAAGAAGAAAAGGTGATCAATGCAGTCATGACAGATGTTGGTTATTCTCGGGGTGAATTGGTGAAATCTTTTAGTTCTTCATCTTCTCGGCGGTCATTATCTTCTGTGTCACATTATTTTGGATAGACAACTGTGAATAGGGCACCACATAAGAAACCTTGGGTCGCTCCTCATGCAAATCAACGAGCCCATGGCCGAGGTTATCCGAATCAGCGCCAGAATCAGAATAGGCCTCGCAACAACTTGGAAAGAAGGATTGCTCCTCTTCATCCAGTCACTATGTCGTACAGTCAACTTCTGCCACATTTGATTCAAAACTCATTGGTGGAGCCCAAGACTCTTAAGCCTGTACCATAACCTTACTCTCCTAGGTACAATCCCCATGTTCAGTATAGATATCATGGCGGATCCATGGGGCACTCGACTGAAGATTGCAAAGCCTTCCAAGCTAAAGTGCAACAGTTGATTGACAAAGGGTACATTTCCTTTCCAGAAGGAGGTTTAGTTGTTCATGTCAACCTCTCAGCTGTCTAAGCTCGAAGATTTTAAGGGTTATATCCAAAAGCCAATGGTCTAGACAGGCAGACGTCCTCAACATTGGCAATCCTAACCATTGGCAGTCCTGGGGCTTTTCATCATTTGCATTTGTAGTTTCTTTCCTGTTGATTACTACTTGCTTTTAAATATTATTGTTTTGAATGGTAATATTAATGAAGTGACTATGCATTTTCTGAATTAATCATGTCGCATTCGCTCATTTATCACAAAGCACAGACACATGCACCTCTTATTCACTCCACTTTATCGCTGTTGTTTAGCAAAGATTGGAGGGAGGATGACGAAAACTGAAAACTCATAATTGTTGATCGTGTGCTTTCAGATAAAACCCTGCTGATGACGTATAGGCATTGTTTCAAATCCCCTAAACACCGGAGATATAAGGAGTTAGTCCCTAGTTAACCACTTCGAGCCTAGAAGTAGGAGTTTCTTTCGGGCTTTTCAAACCCTCACATCTTAACCAGGGGCAGGGTAGTTGTCAGTTAATTTGACCGAGCGCTCAATTTTATAGAGGAGTGTCCCCATTCAAGGACCAATCACATCTTACCCCTCTCAAGAGGTCATCCCTCATCAACCACGATGGTTATACCTCACCAATCAGGAGTGAGACAGTCACAACCCTTTCGGATAAATCAAGACAACCAGTGTCGCGCGACTTATTTCAAAAACAAAAAAAAAACAAATAAAAAAAGAAAAAAAGCCTGCTAAGTTGAAAAGCTGGAAAGCAAATACTTAGGCAAAATTGGGGCATCCTGCTGGACTTCAAAACCAAGAAAATTCGAAGAATCAGTCCAGGCAAAAATTAGGGAACAAAAGAATAAAAAGAAAGGATCTCAGAAGAAAAATCCTCAAACAAGAACAAAGAAGTTTGACTACAGATACCAAAGACGAAAAGGGGTAACTGTCGCTCCAAAAGAAAGCCTTGTGGTTTCATTAACCATCACTCCCACCTTTCAATAAACCTTTTGAGGGTGAACGCTTGTGCCAAGTTAACTGAACGTAGGATTAGAGATCATCATGGAGAAGGGGTGGGTACAAATCATACTTTGAGCCTAATATCCTTTGTTTCAATAACCGTGAACCCGACCAAGATTCAACCCTTGAAAGACCTAATTGAGGCGAGGTTTATTCTGAAAGCATATTATCGCAAGGTTGCGTGAACTGACTCCTCACATATTTGCTACCCATCAGCAATCGGTATCATTATCTTTTCTATATCTTTCACTCCAATCAAGTTAGCACAATATTTGGACTAAATGGTCCATTCGTCTCACTATCACGACACTTAATAAGTGACATTTCTTTCAAAATCTGCATGAACACCGCATTAAAATTAACATTCGTGAACAAACAATTTTAATTGCAGGTCAGTAGTTGACATGGAGGAAATTCCAACAGGGAGCAATCTAACAGGACTAAATCATTCAGCAGTCTGGATCATAATCGAGTATACTTTGTGACCTTGTAGATCTAGGGCATTGACATTCGGTGAGTTTGGAATCAGTTAGTCTGAGGCAAATCCCCAAGCATCGTTTAATTATGGGGCAGATCATTCAAGAAGCGGTTAATCAGAAGTGAATCATCTCGAGAATACCATTTAGGGGTAGGCCACCTGGAGATTCTGTTGTTTGAGGGAAGATCCTCTGATATTCAATTAGGATAAGTTAAGTCGCTGCCACGCTTATTCAGGGGCAGGTTACTTCAAGAGTACATTGAAGCCAATCATTTTGAGAGTTGATTAATCAAGCGCCTTTCATGGTACAGATTCTGGGGCAAGCCATCTCGAGGTCGTCTCATAGCAAGTTACTTTCTTTTCAAGATGAACTTTCCCAAGGATCATCCAGGGGCAAGTTGAACTACATTGGGGCAAGCTACTCAAACAAGTTCATTTTCATCAGCAAGAGTTGGGTGTCGGGGAATCGTGTCATCACCTCATCAAACAGCCTAAACCTGTTACCTGTCAGAACCTTGTAACCAGAAATCACTTTCAAAGACCAGTTCTCATCTGGCAAACCTTTAAACCAGTTCTCGTCTGGTCAACCCTTCACTAAACACCAGTTCCCGTCTGGTACATGTCAGCTTTTAAACCAGTTCTCGTCTGGTCACCCTTTCTTTAACCTACTGTTTAACCAATTCTCGTCTGGAAAACACAATTTCGAAATCAGTTCCCGTCTGATACCAAACCAGAAATCAGTTCTCGTTTGATACCAAGCCAGAAATCAGTTCCCGTATGATACCAAAACCAGAAGTCAGTTCTCGTCTGACGATTTAACCTTTTTGCCACTAGTTCTCGTCTGGTAGTCTACCCTCGAATACCAGTTCTCGTCTGGTAGTTCCCCTTTAAAATCCACTTTTGTTGGTAACCAGAAATAAATACCAATTACCAAAAACCTGGTCCTATCCCATACCAAAAGCCCAACCGTACTTGGCACAATTATTCCCAGTGACTCACATGCTATCACATTCCCTGACACGAGGCTCGATTGATCTCACTTCTCCACATTAGAGATTTTGTATCCCTACAAGGTGTTGATATTAGATCATAAGCTCTCCCCAGCAGGTTGAGACTAGTTTCTCCCCAGCAGGTTGGGATTACATGTGATCAAGGTTATTCTCAGCAGGTCGAGATTGATATCCCCGACATAGTAAAGTTATCCCCAGCAGGTTGGGATTACATGTGATCAAGGTTATTCTCAACAGTTCAAATGCATATCTTATCCACAAGCAGAGGCTGATGCTGATTCCCCCATTGGCTAATCCCTAGCGAAGTCGCCAAAGTGGTTTTCTTCCCTGCAGAACGGGATTGACTTAGAGATTGTTATTCTCCATCCTCAGTAGAGAAAGTTTGGGATAGCTTCCTAGTAAATATTATTCTTATCCCTAGCAGGTAGCAGATTCAATCTTCGTCAAAGCAGAATCTCCGGCAAAGTGGAGCTATTCCTCAGCAGTTTGCTTTGTATCCTAGAAGAGTTTTGGTCATTCTAGTAGGCCATCCAGGGCTGATTTCCCCAGTATAGTGGATTTGTTTTCTCTAGCCGAGCCGTTTGTTCCTCATAAGAGTCGTATTCTGGTAAGCCATCCAGAGCCGCTTTCAAACATGTGAATTCGAAACATAAGCCAGGTTGTTACTTCTTGTTTCCAACAGACAACGGTGTATTCTTTTGAGCCTGTGTGGTAGCCAGACCCCGGCAAGAGTTATCTACAGACGTGTTAACCATATTGACGTTTTGAGCCCGTGTGGTATCTAGACCCCAGCAAGATCATTGATAGATATGTCTATTTCATCATTCTCCCCAACAAAGTTTACTATTTCAAGTTCATTATTTCCCCAGTGGATTTCTTCTTTTAGATTATGAATCGATGGATTCTCTTCTCAACTTCATGTTGAGCCGGCCTTCGGGTTCGATGCCTGCTTGGATTAGCAGATGTTCTCAACTTCGTGTTGAGTCGGCCTTCGAGTTCGATGCCTGTTTGTTTTAGCAGATGTTCTCAACTTCGTATTTAGCCGGCCTTCGGGTTCGATGCCTGCTTGGATTAGCAGATGTTCTCAACTTCGTGTTGAGCCGACCTTCGGGTTTGATGCCTGCTTGGATTAGTAGATGTTCTCAACTTCATGTTCAGACGGCCTTCATGTTCGATGCCTGCTTGGATTAACAGATGTTTTCAACTTCGTGTTCAGCCGACCTTCGTGTTCGATGCCTGCTTGGATTAACAGATGTTTTCAACTTTGTGTTGAGCTAGTCTTTGGGTTCGACACTCGTTTTAATTAACGGATGCTTACTTGGATTAGCAGATGTTCTCAATTTCGTGTTGAGCCGGCCTTCGGGTTCGATGCCTGTTTTAATTAATGGATGTCTGCGTGTTAGCAGATGTTTCTTCCGACTGCATGTCGTTACTTCTTAATCGGTGATGAGTTTGCTCATTTTCCTACAACTATCAGATATAGTTTCTCCCGTGATTCTTTTCCACTCCGGTGGACCAGTCTACAGTTTTGTTTTGCGGTTGGCAAATTTCCGGGCTCTTTTGTATTCAACCACAATTTAAATTGAATGATTGAAAGTCGTTCACTTTTCATCCCTTTAGGTCCAAGTCGCTTGAATATGAGCAGCTGTTGTACCCCAAAATTTGACCAACCATTTCTTTTAGCGTGGCTTATGTTTCATTTCATTTAGCATTTGCATCTGCATATCATTTAGGTCGATCATTTCTCGCATACTGTCCATGTCATCAGTCGGATGGGATTTATCGGGATTACAGCCGCTTTGCTCGCGTTTTAGACGATTCAAACCAGTTCAAGTGATGAGTTCCATGTCGAAATCTAGCAAAAGTTGCTCTCTTCCTGGTGATTTAGTCTGTGCTGATAATTTTGTGTGTTTCGGTGTTCGCCCGTTTTTCCGTTCATTTCGCTGCATTTTTGTGTTTTTTATTTCTATTTTTCTGCTTTAATAGTTTAGTTAGATATTCATAGAATAGATAATTATTATTAGTTTTTTTTTATAATTTTTTAGAAATAGAAAATAGAATTTTAAATATTTAGAATAGAATTTTAAATAGCTTATTTCTTTAGATTTTGTTTAGAATTAGCATTTAGGATTTAAATAGATTTTTATTTTAAATGGATTATTAGATTGGTTTTATTAGAATTAGAAATAGAATTTAATAGTTTCTAGAACTAGATATTTAGTTTTTAGAATAGAACTTTAATTAGCTTTAATTAGACATAGATTTTTAGTTGGTTTAAAATAGAGTCTTATTTTAAAATTAGGTTTTAATCTAGAATTAAATAGAGTTTTAGAAATTTATTAGAAATAGAATAGTTTTAGAAATTAAAATTAATTAGTTAACTAGAATTAGAATTAGCTTTAGTTAAATATCTAGTTTAGGTTAGTTTTAATTAGGATTTAATTATTTAGAGTTAATTTAGATAGTTTAGTTAACTATTATTTAGCATATTAATTATTAGTTATTACATGTTATCATTAGAGTTGTAGTTAGTGCAAAATTTCATTTAACTAATCAATAATTATCCAGAATCAGCAAAAACCAAAATTACAACATGTACACGTGTCAACTTCTGTATATATAACCCACTATAGACTTTCTTCAACCTCTTGGACAGAAACCCTAAACGCAGCTACCGCCGTTCCCTCTCACTGTTCATCTCCTTCCCTTCATTCTATTCTTAGACCCATAATCATCTTCATTCAACAAGCTTCCAAAAATCAACTCCAAAACCCTTCTGATCTCCGAACATAAACACTCTTTCAACCTCTCCAAATCAAACTGAGCCAACATTCTTCAAAATCCAGAACAAACATTATACAAAACTCATCTCTCTTCATCGCCATTTCATCACCTTCATCAAACGAAAATCACTCACCTCACACCTTCAACCAACAAAATGGTCAGAAAATCTGCAAAAAAAAACATACCCAGATTCGTCACCACCCCATTTGCACTATGCATCACCATAAATGTTCTTCAATCATCATCTTCTACCAAACCTATTCCTCCACTCCTCAACAAACCTCCAAAAATCTTCTTCAAACCCAATCTTCAATCATAAACCAAACCCATTTCCTCCATTAACTGAACTTCTTCAACCCGTGTGACCTAATCTTCAAAAACCCAAACTCCTTCTTCAATATTTATCTCACCCAGAAACTCTCCCATCCAAGACTTACCAAATATCCCAGCAAAACCCATCGCAAACCCATTTCGTCCTTCAAATCCAAACTTAACACATTGCTCCAAATCCATCCATCATCTTCTTAACCGAAAACCTTCAACAATCCTAACCATTTCCAAAACCCATAAATTGGAAGAAGAAGTTGATGTGAAGCAAGACAAAACGTCCAAACCGCGATAAATCGGAAACAAATTCATTGAACCTGAAGTGACTCAGAGCGAAACAATTGGAAGGAGACTAAGGACTGAATCACACAAAGGTTGGGGGGGGGGGGGGGGGGGTTGATCATTTTTTTAGCTTGGGCATTAGTTTGTTGATTTGCTGTTATTGTTTTTAGGCCAAACCCGTAAGGCCCACCGTGGCTCCCTCTTGTCATATTTTTACAGCCACCCCTGTTTTTCTGTATTATCCTTTTTTGTTTCTTTTAAAAATGTAAACATATTTTTTATATAATATGTAATATTTGTTAATATATTTTAAAAACAGTTTGTTATATTTTTATTTTAACAGTTTTTTAGATTATAGGTATATATATATATATATATATATATATATATATATATATATATATATATATATATATATATATATATATATATATATATATATATATATATATATATATATATATATATATATATATATATATATATATATATATATATATATATATATATATATATATATATATATATTATATTAGCTTTTAGATTTATATATTTATTTATCTATTTTAGTTTCTTTAGATATTTTTAATATATTTCAATAGAAGTTCGATTTTCATTTTGTTTGAGGATTTATTTCCTCGCTTGGGTCGATGAAGAGACCTTTGTCGTTTTTCTATCAAACTATTGATGAAAAACGATAGATCTGAGACCGACTTTTCTCTTCACTTTTCATTTTTGACCGTTTATCCATCTTTGGTTACTTTCATCTGTTTTGGTTGATGACGAGACCTCCAAGTTGTTATGCGTCAAATTATTGATGAGAACGACAAGTCCGAGACCGACTTTCTTTCTCCTTTTCATTCTCGACTTTATTTTGATTCTTATTTCATTTTAATCGTGTTTTTTGTCGATGACGAGATTTCCGTAAACCGTTGTTAGTCAAACTATTGATGAATAATGTTGGATCTGAGACCACCTCCTTTCTCTCCTCATTTCTTCTTCTTTTCGATTTTATTTTGACTTTCTTGGATCGATGAAGTCTTGTATCCGTAAGCGCCGGATTATCAAAGTCGATAACCTTCCCGATTTCAAATCTATGGAAAATGACCATTTGGGTCATTTTCTTTACTTTGGGATCGCGATAGGCTACTTTCGATTAATCGACATGATGTTTGTGATTAAGACGAGATCCCACTGTTTTTTGGTCCGTGCGGCACGATTCAATTGGAGAATGATCCTCAATATCATTTCTCTATGTTGTCCTTAGCACGAATATCAATTACGCGACCTCTTATAGTTTGACTTGCCTCATAAGTCGAACTACGACGGTTTAGCGTCACAATGGTCCCGATTCAATTCACTAACCCTTTTGGACTGTTTTCCATCCGTTAACCACGAAGAGTGTTGTGAAAAAGCGTTATATGCGTAGGAAATGATAAGTGAGAAGCCTCTTCTCGTTCGTCTAGAGTGTTAAGCGTATGCTCTTTCGGTGATATGCGACGCATTTACTCCTACGTCTTAGGATTTAACGTGTGCGTTCTGATTCAATCTTTTCCCGTTTAGGTGTTCCAGGCCTAGAATCCCTTTTCTCTCGCCCCCGTGCGATTGAGACCTCCTTTCTCGATCAAGACCCCTTTTCTCTCGCCTCCGTGCGATCTAGACCCCTTTTCTCTTGCACCTATGCGATTGAGACCTCCTTTTCCGTAGTTAGCCGAACTACGACTGCTCTAATTTCTCATACTCGTTGAGAATATGTAGGCATAGGATTACGATAATCCTAGCGAGCACTTTCCTTTCTTTCTCACCCTTTAGTTTCCCGTTCCTTATAACCTAGGACATGCTACGTCCGTTCTACCGCAAACAGGTAATGCCTAAGTCTCCAATGGTTGAGCAGCAATTAACTTAACTGCTAGAATACGTACGCTAGTATCGTCTACCCAAACCTTTTCTCTCGCCCCCCGTGCGATCGACAACACCCCGTTTTCCCGTAGTTAGCCTGAACTACGTTTTGCTATGATTTCTCATACCAGACGAGGATACGTATGCACAAGACGCGATGTCTTAGCTAGCAACCTCCCTCGTAGTTTCCTGAACTACGTTGACTCTGACTTTCCCATTGCACGAGGGAATACATAGGCATAGGGCGGCGATGTCCTATCAAGTCAGTTATTTCTGTTTCCCCCGTTTTAGAAGCAACTTTTAGATAGTTTCTTTCACCCGTAGACTAGACAACAAGTTTGGATCCTATTTAGTACAACGGATGTGAGGGGGTGCTCATACCTTCCCCTTGCGTAACCAACTCCCGAATCCAAGATTTGGTTGCGATGACCTGTCTTTTCCCTTTTTCGTAGGTTTTCTCTGATCGTTTCCTTTCCCTCTCTTTCGGATAAATAATGAACGGTGGTGACTCTTCTGTCTTTGCCAGCTCTCCTTTTTGCAGCGATCGGACAACATCGTCTAATGATAGACGAGAAGAAAAACAAATCCAAGATCACGTCGTCTAATGATAAACGGGAAGAAAACATCATATCCAAAAGTCACATCGTCTAATGGTAGAAGGGAAGAAATAACGTCATATCCAGAATCACATCGTCTAATGGTAGACGGGAAGAAACACCATATCCAAAATCACATCGTCTAATGGTAGACGGGAAGAAAACCATATCCAAAGTACCACCTCGTCAATAGGAATTGACGGAAAGAAATGCCATATTCGAAGATCCACATCGTCTAATGGTAGACGGGAAGAAATACCATATCCCAAGATCATACCGTCTTATGATAGATGAGAAGAAAACATCATCTCCAAAGATCACATCGTCTAATGATAGACGAGAAGAAAACACCATCTTCAAAGATCACATCGTCTAATGGTAGACGTGAAGAAAACACTGTATCCAAAGAGAACACATCGTCAATATGAATTGACGGAAAGAAAATTGTATCCAAGATTGCATCATCTAATGATAGACGGGAAGAAATACCGTATCCAAAGCTCACATCATCTAATGATAGATGGGAAGAAATACCATATCCAAAACTCACATCGTCTAATGATAGACGGGAAGCAAACCATATCCAAAAATCACATCGTCTAATGGTAGAAGGGAAGAAAACCAAATTCAAGATCACATCGTCTAATGATAGACGGGAGGAAATATTGTCATATCCATAATCACATCGTCTAATGACACATGGGAAGAAACATATCCAAAGAACACCTCGACGAACTTCAGAACCACTTCGTCAATAGGAATCGACAGAAAGAAAACCTGTTGGGGAAAAACACATCGCCAATAGGACTTGACGGAAAGAAAATATGCTCGGAGAAACACATCGTCAATAGGAATTGACGAAAAGAAAATCTGCTCGGAGAAACACATCGTCAATAGGAACTAAAGGAAAGAAAATACGCTTGGAGATGTCATCATCAGAGGGTTGATGGGCCAAGTACGACCGACGTATAATCTGAAACCCAAAAGAAAGTAAGATGATGAGCTGTCTGAACAAAACTGCTGGAGATACACCACTGTCTTGAAGAAGATTCAGGTTTCCACGGAAGGCTAACAAAAACTGGCCTATGATTCGCATGCACATGTTTAAATTTTTTTATATATGGCGTAATGCTCCATATGAAATTGAAATTCTACGCATTTGAGGATGCAATGCAAAGATGATAACTATATGCAAAAACTGCAGATGTAGGCTCGGGCTTCTGGGGAAAGCTGGATGTGAAAGAACCACTCCAGCAAAATAAATGCGGAAGAGATGAAGCCAACTCCGTTGGGGATAACTGGATCTGCCAAGTATGATTGGACTTTTGTTGGAGAAGATAAGTGAAACCTGACGGTGATTGGTTTTTTGAAGGTGAAATTTTTCTGGGTACCAATGGGGATTGGATTTTGGAATGAGGCGCCAATAGGGATTGGACTTTCTGGTGGTTGCCAATAGGAATTGGACTTTAGGTTTCTGTGAGGGGTCAGGTACAGTTGACGCTGGAAAATGTCTTGTCTGGATACAAGGTCTGAAAATGGCTTGTCTGGATACAAGGTTGGAAAATGACTTATCTGGATACAAGGTTTATGGTTGAAGGGTCAGGGGATGGTTAACATGACTTCCCGACATTCGTCTTGAACTTGAAGGTTGACTGAACCTGCTTGAATTGCTCTGAGTAGCTCTAAAAATATGGAGAGGAAAAGTTCCTTTGTTTCTAATTTTGCCCCAGCCTGTGGGATCTCTGTAGAAATCTTCCTTGAAAGGGAACTTGAAATCTCTGTACCCTGATGGTTTAAGATGAACTGCCTCAACATTTCGAACCTTGGAGAGGTGCTCAAGAGTAATTTCCTTCTGGATAAGGATAACCTCTATGCTCTTGGGGTGGCCTACCCCAGCCTTGCAATGACTTTGCCCCTGATTGGTTGATCTGTGCAGAAGATGCCTCTGACTAATCTTCGAGAGATTTACCGAATCTCGACCTGATTGCCCCAGATTTGCTGCATCTCAGAATGGCTGACTCCCCTTATATGATCATTTGATATGATTGGCCCCTGTTCAACAGAGTACTCAGGCGTTTTGCATCTTATCTCGATCAAGCTTTCTATTGTGGAAGCTCTCCTGATGTCAAGTGCTTACTCGCAAGTAAAACAAATCGTTTTGCAAATGATAATATTAATGTAATGCATATGACAGTTTTGAAATCTAAGTTTATTCACTGGAAAAAGTTGTGACATATAGTGAATGTATCACTTATCAGAATGTCAATATCAATACCGAAATGGTAAGAAAATCCTTTTAGGAGTCAGTTTCGACGCGATCTTTACCGAAGTATGCTTTCGAAACAAACCTGCTTCAATTAGGTCTTTTGAAGGTTTTAGCGTGGCCAGGTTCACGATTATAGAAAGAAAGGATATAAGGCTCAAAGTTCTATTTTAACGCACCCATTCTCCTTAATGTTCTCCAGTCCTATGTTCAGCTAATTCGACACAAGCGCTCACCTTTTAAAGGTTGAACGACAGGAGTAATGGTTATGGAAACCACACGTTTTCAGAGTGACAGTCACTCGCTTTTCGTCTTTGGTGCCTGGAGTCACACGACTTGTTCTTTGTCATTTTTTTTATTTCCCTATTTTTTCCTAGACTGACTCTTCTGAGTGTATCTTTTGATTTCAAAGTCCAGCGGGATGCCCTAATTTTTTCCTAAGCCACTTGTTCTCAAGCTGTCGACTTAGCGGGCTTCTTCTATTTCTTTTGATTCTCTTTTTTCTTTTTCTTTTTGGAATAAGTCGTGTGACACTGGCTTGTCTGACTTGTTGAAAGGGTTGTGACTGCCTAACTCCTTGGTTGGAGAGGGATAACCACTGTATGTTTTTTAGGTACGACCTATACAAGTGCGATTGATCCTCGAACGGGAACACTCCTTTTGCAATTCGGATGCTCGGTCAAATTAACTGACACCTACCCTGCCCCAGGTTAAGATTGAGGGTTTTTCGTTTTCAGAAAGAAACTCCTACTACTAGGCTCAAAGGGGTTGACAAGGGATTATCTTCCTTATATCTCCGGAGTTTAGGAATTTGAAACAATGCCTGTACATCATCAGCAGAGGTTTTATTCAAAAGCATACAATCGGAAGCTTTGCGTCTTTCAACTTCGTCATCCTCCCTCGGATTCCGCTTAAACAAACGTTTGACATCAATGAAAAGTATCGAGTGAACATGAATGGATTTAATCAAAACATGCATATTCATTTCATCATCATTATCAATCAAAAACAGACAAGTTTTACAAATAAGTTTGCACTTTAACAGAAAAGAAAACACAAATGCAAAGAAATAACATGATATAAAAGGTTGCCAGTTTCGGGGAACCAGGCTTTACAAGCTTGACTTGCTACTGGACTAGCCATCTTTAAAATTGCTCGTCAAAGTCAATCTGATACTCTTCTGAACATATGCTCTCATGAGTTCATGATTCTTCCAAATGCTAGTTTAAGTCCAATGCGAGTGTCGGGAAATCAACTATGGGTTGGACAAAAGATGAGTAAGCTCTATGTTCCGGCTGAGGATGGATATGCAAAAATGAGATGCAAAATGCTGATGCAACAGACAAAGGGATCAAAACTCCCACAAAGCTCTGAATAATTGTTGTGATGCTGACTGGAGAGGTCTGCTTTGAAGAGAATACCAGAATACCAGGTCTGCTCCTAAACTCTAATAAAATTCTAAACTCTATTTAATTCTAAATTAACTATTTTCTAAACAAATAAAAATCTATTTTCTAATAATTCTAAAGAAAAACTAAATTCTATTAAAAGCAACTATTTTCTAATAATTCTATTCAAAAAAGGTTAATTTAAACTAAATCTAAATAATAGAACAAACTAATATTAAATGAGATAAATCACATAAACCATGAAATAAAAACGGAAAAAACGGGTGAACACCGGAACGCAACCAGAATTATCAGTACAGACTGAACCACTGGGAAGAGAGCAACTTGCACTCGATTTAGACATGAAACTTCTCATTTGAATTGGTTTAAATCGTCTAAAATGAGAACAAAGCGGCTGTAATCCTGATAAATTCAATCCGACTGATAATATGAACAGTATGTGAGAAATGATCGACCTAAATGATATGCAGATGAAATGTGAAGCAAAAGCCAACCAAAGTTAAAAAACTCGACGGAAAATTTTAGGGTGCAACAGTGATATGTGTTTGTAAATACATGTTCATCTTGTTCTATTATTGCCCAATCCAAGGGGAGGGACTTCTTGTTGACTTTTCGTCATGTGCATATATATCTTTATTCTTTTTTGCATCTTCCCCATTTGTATGATCCTTGTTTATCTCTAGGAAGTTTTCCCTTATGCTAATTCACCCTTAGATATTTTAAGTAGGTTCCCTATTTCTCAAACTCAAACTTTTTCAATAGAAACCCTGACATTAGGTCATTGCTTTTTCAAACCTTTTACTCAATAAAATACTTTAAGACATCTTAAGCATATTCAAACCTTTTCATAAGACTAAAAGACACCAACCTTATTTAAAACTTTGCCACTTGGTGTCGCATTGCTACGAAGAGGGCCCGACAAGGACCGAAGAGTCGCAACCATTCCTTATTTATCCCAAAGAGGGAAAGGAAATGATCAGAGAAAACCTACGAAAAAGGGAGAAGACAGGTCATCGCACCAAATCTTGGGTTAGGGAGTCGGTTACGCAAGGGGAAGGTATTAGCACCCCTCACATCCGTCGTACTCGACGGGATCCACGCTTGTTGTCTATCTAAAAGGGTGTTTAACTATCTAAGCTATAAGCCACAGGGATAAAAGAAAAGAAAAGAGACTCGATAGAGCATCACCGCTCTATGCCTATGTACTCCCTCGTGCAATGGGAAAGTCAGAGTCAACGTAGTTCAGAAAACTACGGGTGAAAGGTGGGGAAGGTTGCTCACCAAGACATCGCCGTCTTGTGCCTACGTATCCTCGTCTGGTACGAGAAATCATAGCAAACGTAGTTCGGGCTAACAAGATCACAAGTTGGTTCAAGAGTTTTACCCGAGTAGGCTTAAAACTTAGTTCTAGCAGTTAGGTGTATGCAGCTCGACCATCGGAGACTTAAGCTTTACCTGTTTGTGGTAGAAGCAAGAGTTAACAAAACTCTCCTTATGAAATAGGTTTTCCAAATTAATCCTGCAGGATAAAAAGATTTGATGTTTGTTTTTAAAGTCTTTTAGAGAAGAAGTGAATTGAACTTGGTTTGTATATCATGTTGCACCAAAGACTATGACTTAGGAGCGAATGCGTCACATATCGTCCAAAGGATATACGCTAAACACTCTAGACAATAGAGAGGAGGCCCCTCATTCTTCATTTCCCAAATGCTTAAGGCTCGTAGCGTACAACATTCATTATCCATTTTGAAGATGAGAAGAGAGAGACACAACTCTAAAGGGAGACTAAACTCAACCTAATGTTCTCATGCAAAGTGCACCTATGATTGAGATGAAAAGGGAAAGCTACCCTAATGTTATCATGAATGGATTAAAACCTAATGTCTATCATAATCAATCTTGAATAAGAAATATTATAGGTCCTAAGGGAACATGGCAAAGAAGAAAAAAGAAGAAAGCATAAGAAAGAAGAAAGAAGATGCAAACATGCAATGCACAACAACAAAAAATGAAGAAAGGAGGAACAAAGTGTGGGGCAGTAGCCACCACAAGCACATCTCAACCTCAAGCATGCAAAGATGATGATGCAAAACATACAAGGGATGCACACAAAGAATTAAACAAGTTCAAGCCAAAAGTGAGATGAAGTGGGAGAAATAGACTTCCTACAACCACTTGTACATCAATCACTAATCAAGGCAAAGAAAACAAAAAGGAGAAGAAGACATAATCATTGTGAAGATGGGAGATAAGGTGAGGGCAGAAAGCTACACAAAGAGAACTCAACCATAGGCATCACAATCATCATGTAAAAGAAACACACCAAAAGTTCTCAAAGTGAATCACCATTCAAGACAAACTCAAGGTACCTCCAAAGGAGGGACCAAATCATCTTGAATGGGACTCAAAGGTCATAGGACATAGGTGAGAACACAAGAAAGAGATGCACAAAGCAAGGAAGAAAACACACCAAAGCAAGTTGCAAGAATAGGCATGGTAAAGGACCTAAGTCCTAAACACTTTCAACATTTGAAACCAAATGGAAGGCCTAAAAAGAATGCAACTCACAACAAGAACCAAACAAGTGTATGACCTAAAAAAATGGCAACCAACCACCTAAACATGTTAGAAATTTGAATCAACAAGAGTTGGAAGCATATGGGACCCACAAGGGTCATTTCCCATCAAAACTAGGTCAAGTGTATGTGTGAACCACCCTTAGGGATAGCTTGACTTGCAAACTACCCCAAAAATAGGAAAATGATTCAAATAAATCCAAAAAAAATACCAAAATCACATAAAGATGATGGCAACCAGAGGCTGAAACATCACAACCAATGTCTACTCAAAACATCACCAAAGGAATTGATCCACAAGGGTGCACCATTTTGAAGGAGGGTTGTCGAGGGTCAAAAAGAAGCTCATAAAAGTCAACCAAAAACAAGTCAAACATTGACCAAAACCATCCTCAAAGACCTCTCAACTTGTCATTGAAATGAGGAAAACGTCTCATCCATAGGTGATTAAAATTGGTCAAGAATCAAGAATGAAACAAATAAGAACAAGTGAAAAACCATTAAAAAATACCTCCAATCATAAAATTCAAATTTAATTGAAAAATAAAATAAAAATGAAATTAAAAATTTGAGAAAATTAAATAACACATTAAAGTGTCAGAAAACATTTTTGGTGGAATTTTTAAATGATTGGAACTATTTTTAATTGATTAAATATAAAACAGAAATAAAAATAAAATAAAATAAAGCAAATAAAAACAAATGGTGTGAATAGAAACTTATCACGTTGTAATCCAATGGGATCACCAAACAAGGGGTGCCAAAAGAAATTGAGGCCCAGATTCACACCAACTCAGCTCAACATCAAAACGCGTCGTTTTAATAATTGAGGTGGTGTTGCACCCTAAAAATTTGCTCAACCTTATTCCTTGGGTTTATGTTTCAATGTCATTAGCATTTGCATATAGAGTCATGTGCATAGTCTAATCATCTGCATAGCATAAGCATAGCAAGTCATACAACAGGGGGGCCAATCATTATTCTCATCTCTAGAAGCCTATCAAGAGGTTATTATCCCAATTCAATCTCATTCAAGTCATCAGAAAAGAATTTGAAAGCTATCAAGTCAATGGGTCAAGCAGTTCATCTATCTCCTGGCTGAGGGTATCTGGGGATCATCAAGGAAAGTATGAGTTATGAATTGAAGGCATGGAGAGTATCTAGACATTATGAGAGAATTGGAAAGTCATTTGGAGAAGAAAACAAGTTGTTGATGTGATCACAAGTGTTGCAGTTGAAGACAGTCAACTAGGGTTTCATCTGGGTCAACCCTAGGTCAATTGACTGATTTAAGGGGCATTCAAGTCTAGTGGAGAGATGTGGGGTTCATAATTTGACATGGAGAATAAAGATATGGAGATATGCCAAGGAGAATTCAAGAGAAATCAAGGAGAAGAGGAGTTACTAAATTAGGGTTTCTCTGTAAAATCCCCTAGTTTAGGTCAAATTTCCAAGCAAGACAAGTCAAAATGCTAGCTTCAAATGGCTTCTTGGCCAACATGAAACTTGTAGAGGATCTCAAGACCTTTAATTTGAGTGGTGGAAGACCTCAAGGAGATTTATGGAACTCAAGTTATGGTCCTTACAAATTACAGGTCATCTGGGGTGTCTGAATTTTTGTCTGTGAAAGTGACTTGACTTCCAAGCTAGTTTTACCCCTCAAGGAGATTTCAAATGAATTCTTGGTCAACATAAGAATTGTTCCTCATTGTCTTAGCTTTCTAGAATGGTATAGTATGCCTTCATATGATGTGGAGAACTCAACTTATGGTCTTGACAAGCAAAGGGTATTTTGGGCATTTGTGAATTACAGGTCATTTTAACCTATACCCAAAACTCATACAAGGAGGCCTCAAATGGAAAAACTTACAACATCAAACTTGCTCCAAATGGGATTTTAAGTCTAGAAAGAAGGTCACAAGTTATTGGAGAAGCTCATAGCATGATGTTACATAATTGGTCAAAATATGAACTAAAAAGGCTTATAAAGTGAATAATTTCAAAGTGAAAAATGGTTTGGGAGATTTACAAGTCCAAATGAAGACTTCCAATATATGATTTTGAATGGAAAAACAATTCTAAGAACAATGGTTCACACACTTTTTTGAGTTTAGAAGGAAAAAATGAAGTTATCCATGGTTGCTTACCTTTTAAGAAACATAATCCAAAATGAGCCAAAGTTTGAAAACAAGGGAATGTGCAAGATGGATCTAGAATGTGCCATTGGGGTCTATATATTCATGAAAGGAGAATTTGGCAAGGGTTGGCCTCATTTGCACCAAGAATTCCACAAATTTTTCTCATGCTTTCTCATTAAGTTTTCATTCCAATTCTCCAAAATCTTCATCAATCTTCCTCAAAATCAATCCAATCATATTCAATATTCATCATAGATTAGAATTGAAGCAAGGATCAAGTGATTATCATCCATTTTCGAGTGCTTTTCTCAAGATCATCAAAATCACAATCTCAAGTGGATAGCATAATTCTGGCCAAGTCTCATCCAAAGCTTGCATACAGAATCAAGTTCCTCAAGGATTGATCAAGATTCAACACTTAGAAGCTTCAGATCCACATCTTCCATAGCTGTTCTCAAGGTTTTACATCAGGTAAGTTTTCCTTCGATTTGCTTAATTCAGTTAGTTTCACATGATTTTATTAGTGTAGACTTGATCTAGGTGGTTAGGAGATTAAGTTAGATGATTTTGGAACGATTTGGTGATGGTTAGTGACAGGTGCAACAAACTGTTAGTGTTCGAATCTCTTGGATTAGGGCGTTAGAATGTTAGTTTGATTCATCAAATTAATCTCCATTAGGTGTAGTTTAGTTTAGGGTAAGTTTGGGGAAGAATGGTGATGATGCATATCAGTATGATTTCATGATGATCAGTTTTTACCTCGATCGGGTTGAGAGATTCTGTGAGTTTCAGACTGAGCTAGTGGTATAGGATTGTAGAGGGGAAGATCCTGAGCAACTTTCGTGTTTATGGCGTGATGATTCGTGGCTTGGAGGTGGAGAACAGATTGGGAGAAATTATGCTCGTGCATGGAGTCTCATGGTGAAACCCTAGATTCTAACAGATCAAGTGAGGAAGACGAAATCAGGGCCACTTATTTGGTGCAAGACCATTGACTTCCAAGGCAATCGTGTGGCCTGTATTTAATTTCAGAATTGGAGGGAGATGCGTTGGCCAAAACGCACCGTTTCATTAATTGAAACGGGCGGGCCTGAGTTTATGTTGTTATCCCCACCCCCCAGTCATAGGCCCAATTGCATTTCAACATGATTTTGGTTTCTATTTTCACCCCCCTGCGCTGTTTCTGATTTTCTTTGTTTCTAAGTGATGCTGGGCTTAACTCAAGCGCTATCTGCACCCCTGGCTGTGTGGCCCATTCTGGATTTGAACTGGGCGTGGTTCCTATTCATACCCCCCTCCTTCATTTTTAATTCCATTTAATTTCTTAATTCATTTTAATTTTACCAATTTTTAGAAATTCATAAATAATTCATAAAAAATGCATTTTAATCCATTCTTTTTACCACATTTTCATTAAAATGTCTAGAATATTATAGGAGAATAAAATTTCATTTTTAGTTTTATTTCATATTTTTTTCATATTTTCTAAATAAATGTCATATTAAATAGGTTCATTTCATGCATTATTTTTATGATTTTTGTCCTCTCACATGCTTTAATATTTTTTGATCATTCTTTTCATATTGTTTAGATGTGATATTCAACTTGTAGAAATATTTTAGTTCCCATTTTTAGAGGTTAATTTTAGGTGATTAATAAATGCTTGAACATCATGTACAAAACTAGGGTTTTTAGGTGACAACTTAGGAGTTTGATTTCATTCCCCTTAGGACTTAGGACTTAAATAGATTAGTTATGGGACTATAGGGGCTATGGGTAGCTATTAGATCCCTTAGAGAACAGTTAGGATTCCCCTACTGCTATTATTACTGTCTGTATATCTGTTGTTTGGTGTGGTGTGCCCTCTGGGGTTTATTGATTGTTTGTATGGGTATTGGGTTTGTCTGGGGCCCTGGGGAAGCTGAGGATTTGTGGAGATGAAGCTATTGGAGATTCAAAGATTGAAGATCAACTGTCAGAGTTGAGGAGGAGTTTCCTGCTATCAGTTGCTGAGGAGACTAGGGTTTAGGAGCTAGGCAGAGCTCTAGATTAGAAATCTTGTTTCTCAAACATGGATTGCCTTGTCTGCATCCATTCTTCTCTGTGATTCAGAGTCTCTCTAAGACACTCACCCCCTTCCTTTGGAAGGCTTGGTGATAGTATCTATGAGATAGAACTCTTGAGAGAAAATGTCTCTTGTGTTAGAAGCAGTCTGTTCACCACCTTTGGTAGTCAGCTGATTGCATAACACCCATTCACTCTTGTGACTGATCCCTCATCCTGGAGGTTTGAGTTTGAAGAAAAGCCCTTGCAGATGGAAGACTGATGATCAAAGCCCTTGTCTGAAGGCCATGAAGAGGGAGATTGATGCTTGTTGAAACCTGTAGCTGATTGGAGGTTGCTTGAAGCCAGTTGTTGATTTAGAGCTGCTGATGCTGTTTCTTTTGCTGTATTTCATTTGTTGATGTATTGATTGGTTTTCTGAACTGTATTGTTTGCTGTTTACCCTGTTGGGTTGAAAGTGAAGCCTGTTCACTTTTGCCTATTGTTTTCTAGGTTCGAGGTTGAGTGGGACTCCCTTGCCTCGCTTGTGCTGTTGCATCCATGCATTTTACTGCTTTATTATATCTGTTATTGTTTCTGTTTCTGCCTATCCCGTAGGATCTCTGTTTCTCTCTGTGCAAGAGAGGAGCATGATAGACACTAGGTCTCAACCCATGCATGATAACATTAGGTTAGTTTGTTTCCCTTCGCAACCGTAGGTTAGAGTTCTGCCTCTTCTTTCTCAAAACAAACAGAAAAACACATAAAGATTTCAAACACAATAAAAGACACTTCTTCCGTAAAAGAATGTGAACTCATCAAAACGTCATTTTTGTCCTCTTGGACTGTTAATCAGAAAAACCTTTTTCAGAAGGAATAAAATCAACCAAGACAAGCTTGTGTCGTACGTGGCCCGAACTACGTTTGCTCTGATCTTTCATGCTGTATGAAAGTACGTAGGCATAGGATGCGATATCCTAGCGAGCAACCTTCTTCTCCTTTCCCGTAGGTAGGCGAACTACGTTGACTCTGATTTCTCGTTCCAGACGGGAATACGTAGGCATAAAGTGCGATACTTTGCCGAGTCATTTTTATTTTCATTTTATTTTCTTTTTCACCCTTGACCTATAGAGTAGATAGAATAACAATCCATACCCGAAAACAAGCGTGGATCCCGTCGAGTACGACGGACGTGAGGGGTGCTAATACCTTCCCCTTGCGTAACCGACTCCCGAATCCAGGTTTTGGTTGCGATGACCATACCTTTTCCCGTCTTTGCGAGGTTTACTTCGAGCGTTTCCTTTCCCGCTCTGAGGGATAAATAACGCACGGTGGCGACTCTTCTGTTCAGCCGGCGCCGATTTTCGCAGTAGCGACAGCTGGCGACTCTGCTGGGGATCCAACGTCCCCTGGCTGCTAAGGGCTGCGATGGTTCTTATGCATTTGGGATCCAACGTCCCTTGAGAGAGTCAATCCTAACGCTTGTTTTCCCGTCGAGGATTTTGTATGGAGTTATTGTATATTTCTAACCTTGTATTTTCAGCTTTATATATTGTTTATTATTGCTGTATTGGGGTGTGACGGGTGTTCTGATATTGAGAGATAAGTCGGACCTGGGCTTGAGTGCACCTAGAATTAGAGTAGAAATTAGTGGGCGCCCGCTTGCTTTGCTTGCTTTGGTGTCCCATGAAATCTACACTCAGACGAGGTTCCTCTGGTTGGCCTCCTGCCCCTTCCTTTGGTTGGCGTGGGTTGCTGGTTAGTTAGATTGTCGACTCTGGGGACCGATCATTTGGAAGTTGGCTGAGTGAGGCCTCTTCAGGAATTGATGATGCCACTCCTTCTGGGAATCGTATCATCAACCCTGAAAGTCTGTGACGCTGACGACCGCATAGGATGCCGTACCTTGTGCCAGTTATAGGGCCACCCACCTGTGAGGGGATTCAGGGTTATGCAGGTAACTAGACCTCCAGATTACCGGTTATTTCTTGATCAGAGATCCGGGTTATTTATGGAGAGTTATGAGGTCTGCCAGAGACCATGTGGAGATTTATTCTGAGGTCTGTCAGAGACCATTTGGAGATTTATTCTGAGGTCTGCCAGAGACCATGTGGAGATTTATTCTGAGGTCTGTCAGAGACCATGTGGAGATTTATTCTGAGGTCTGTCAGAGACCATTTGGAGATTTATTCTGAGGTCTGCCAGAGACCATGTGGAGATTTATTCTGAGGTCTGTCAGAGACCATTTGGAGATTTATTCTGAGGTCTGCCAGAGACCATGTGGAGATTTATTCTGAGGTCTGTCAGAGACCATGTGGAGATTTATTCTGAGGTCTGTCAGAGACCATTTGGAGATTTATTCTGAGGTCTGTCTGAGACCATTTGGAGATGTATTCTGAGGTCTGTCAGAGACCATTTGGAGATGTATTATGAGGTCTGTCAGAGACCAGTTGGAGATGTGTTATGAGGTCTGTCAGAGACCAATTGGAGGTGATTTGAGGTCTATCAGAGACCAGTTGGAGTTATGGTTTGAGGTCTGTCAGAGACCAGTGTTGGAGTTCTATTTTAGGTCTATCTGAGACCAAGGTTTGGTGACTTCTGGACGGTCTATCTGAGACCTTTCTTGATTGGGTTTAGGCTATTCGGCTGCAGCTTTGGTCCCTGTTGAATGTTACTTGCATTGCATCCTTGCATATCCATTACCATTTGCATTTCACTAACGTGTGTCTGTGCTGCAGGTGCATTTGCATTTCCCTAGTTCTAGTGCCCAGACTTCTGAGTATTCGATCATGACTAGCCTACGGAGAACGGTTGCTTACAAATTGCCTACGCCTGATATTGTTCCTTTACTGGGGTTGATCTCTCTTGCTGATGAGGGTGTTCGTAGGAGTTTCCGGATGAGCTATGGTAGACTACTGAGATTGGTGTGCAAACTTACAGAGGTAGAGTTAGATGGGCTGTATGCTTTGATGCAATTCTATGACCCTGCTTTGAGGTGCTTCACGTTCTCTGACCTCATTATGGGACCAACTCTGGAGGAATACGCTGAGTATGTTGAGCTGCCTGTGCAGAACCAGGTTCCATTCATTCATTATGATGCCAAACCCAAGCCGGAGGAATTGACAAAAGCCTTGCATGTTGATGCTTCTGAACTTGTGACTACTGTTTCCCGTGGAGTTCCAGGCTTCTCATTTCAGTTCTTAGTTGGTAAAGCCCAAGAGTACGCCAAGAGCGGGTGCTGGGTTGCTTTCAATGCTGTGTTGGCCTTGTGCATTTATGGCATAGTACTATTCCCCAATATACCGGATTTTGTGGATTTCGATGCTTTCTACTTGTTTGCCGCTGGTAATCCTGTGCCTACTTTACTCGGAGATCTCTACCATTCACTGCATTACAAGAATGAGAAGGGAAGAGGGAAGAATGTTCATCTGTGTGTGCCCTTATTGAGTATGTGGTTTGAGAGTCACCTTCCTAAGAGAGGATCTGCTGCAGAGACTACAGTTCCAGTTGGTTGGCCGGAGCGTTTGATGAGGTTATCGTCGGAAGATATGGAGTGGTTTGATAGAGATTTGTTGGGATCTGAGCTCATCTTTAGCTGTGCTGGGTACCCTAATGTGCCATTGATAGGAAGAAAAGGGTGTATCAATTACAACCCTTCTCTATTCATTCGCCAGTTCGGATATGCGCTGAAGAATCCACCTCAAGAGGAAGAAGTACAGGAATCTCTGTACTTCACCGGTGACGTGAAGGGGGAGTTATTAGCCAAGTTGCGACATGCTTGGACGCGTATTAACCGCAGAGGGAAGCCGTTGTTAGGAAAGAATGACTGTCAGGCCTATGCACCTTATAAAGCTTGGATTCAGGAGAGGGCTAGTCAGTTGAAGATGCCGTTTCCAGAGGCACCAATTCTTGATCCTATTCCGGTAGAAGAGCCGACCACTGTTTCCAGGGAAGCATATGAACAGGTTGTGAGAGAAAAAGAAGCCTTGATGAAGATTAACGAAGGGTTAGAGCGAGAGTTAGCCCAGGCACGCAGCGAGAAAAACAAGGCCGTATATGCTTTCCAGCAACAGATCGAGCTGTTAAACAGGTTAGGGGCTGAGTTGACCGAGGAAAAGAAAAAGCGCGAACGTCTGGGGCAAGAGTTCAGAAGCTCCCATGACATGCTGGAAGCCAAAAAGAAGGCGCTCGACGCAGCACACCGAGAAATCTCCTCTTGCAATAAGACTTGGAATGCTACACTCACCAATAACAAGAAGAGGGAAGATAAGCTGAAGCAGCAAATTTCCGACCTCGAAGAGAAGTTGAAGTCTAGCATCAAGAAGTGTGAGGAGGAAGTGATGAACCGGTATAGTGTCCAGCATGCACTGAACAAGGCAATCAAATCCAGAGATGAAGCAGTGTCCCAGAAGCGAAAGCTAGAAGATTGCTTCGGGGAAGCAACATGGGAAGAAACCGCTGAAGACGTACGCCGTGTCCTTAAGAAGAGAAACCAGCTTGTTGAAGGGCTGCTTGATCGACCAAGCCATCCGGAGACCAAGAAGTTGATAGAGGAGTACCAGACTTTTGGGAGGATTTGATCATTCCATTATTTGTATGCTTTATTTGCATAGTGCTGACCATCACCAGGATTGTTGGTTGAGGTCATGCCATCTTTGTACTCTCAGTGATATTGTACCCTGGGCTTATTGGTTCTTTTTGCTATATACGAGGCTTTCTATGATTCAATTCCGATATTCTTATTGTCAGCACTGTCACTGCACCGGCACCTTCGCACTAGAACTGGGGGAATGAACTTCCCTAATGCACAGACACATTGCATTGCATTCATATTCATATTGCATGACAGGTAATCTATGAATGGTGTCTTATCTCTTGCTCTCATCAGGTACTTAACAGGATTCCAGATCAACATCCGCACCGCTATTCTACACGATCCAACTGTCGGAAAGTCATGGACCAGATTCAGAACGAGATGCAGGATGTACGCGAGAAGCTCGCCCTCTTCATGCAGACCATGGAGGCTATAGCAAAAGGGCAAGAGAATTTGCAGGCCATGGTCCAGCCTCTATTGGCTCGCAACGCTGGTCATGGTAACGAAGATCATCAGTCTGTCCGGGTTGATACTGCTCATGGAGACGGCACTCCCACGCCAGTGGCTCCGCCTGTCGTCAATGTGAATGCTGCTAACGTCAACAACGCTACCGCTGCTGTGAATGGTAATGTCGGAGTTGGAAATGAAACTGCTGTCCATAACGCTGGGCTGGGTGATGTCAATGGGGGAGATAATCTCGGAGGCAATGGCTTTGTCAACGCTGGGTTCGGATTCAACGATCAGGGATTCGACAATACTGGCAAGTATGGCTTTAATGCTCAAGGCTTTGGGCAAGATGGTTATGGTATGGTCAATCAGGGCTACGGAGGTTTTGGAAACGGAAACGGTGCTGGTTTTATGGCTGGTGGTCCTGCTGGAGGTGTTCAAGGGTATGGCAACAGAGGCCGAGTTCCGGGGATGAATCAGGTCAGAGCTGGACGTAATAATGCGTATGATGGATACGGGGCTGGAAACGGTATGTGGCAAGAGGATCAACAGGATGACGCCTTCTCTGGAGGAGGTTTTGAAGGGCCGATGGATGATTCTCAAAAGATTAGAATGCTGGAAGAGCAAATGAAAGGAGTCCTAAACCAGAGTGCTGTGGGTCTGGACATGGCAACAATGGGCTTGGTACCTGGGCTGAGGGTGCCAATTAAATTCAAAGCGCCTGCGTTCGATAAGTATAAAGGAGATACATGTCCGAAAGTGCATGTACGAGCTTATTACAGAAAGATGTCTGCATACTCCACTGACGAAAGAATGCTCATGCATTTCTTTCAGGATAGTCTATCGGGTCCTTCCTTAGAGTGGTACATGGGGTTGGAGCCCACTGATATCAAGACTTGGAAGCAATTAGCAGAGGCGTTCGTAGCCCATTACAAATATAACAGTGACCTGGCACCCAATCGGGTCCAGTTGGCCGGGCTTTCGCAGAAGAAGGGGGAGAGTTTTAAAGAATACGCGCAAAGGTGGCGCGATATGGCTGCCAGGGTCCGTCCTCCTGTGGAAGATAAAGAAATGAACGACATGTTTGTTGGCACATTCACCGGGCTGTTTCATGATATGCTGTTTCATACGTCTCTGGCTAGTTTTTCAGATTTGATTTTGATGGGTGAAAAGATTGAGCGGAACATTAAGCAAGGAAAGTTCCAAGTTGACGAGTCAGCTGCATCTGGCAGTAATAGGAAAGCTTATGGTGGGCGCCGTCAGGGCGAAGCTAGCGCGGTATTTGGAGGCCGAGGCCGAGGCCGAGGCAGGGGAAGAAATCCATATCGTCAGCAGCAGCAAGTGTCGAGTGTCACCATCCCGTATCAACAACAACCAATTCAGCAACAACAACAGGTTCAGCAGCAACCAATGCCACAGCAGCAGCAGCCTCAGCAGGGGGCACAGCAGGCTCAGAGAAAGTTCCAGGGTGGTAAGCCGAGAAGGGTGTTCGAGAAGCCTCCCTCTAACTATGCTGATTTATTGCAGACCTTGTTGGGATTGAATCTGGTAGAGAAAAGAACCTTGGCACCGATAACGGGAACTCCCCCGTTCGGCTATGATGCAAATAGGCGCTGCGAGTTTCATTCTGGGGCCCCGGGCCATGATATAGAAGGTTGTCATGCTTTTAAGCACGTTGTGCAGGATCTCTTGGACAACAAGTCTATCAACTTCGGAACGACCGGTGCGAATATAGTCCAGAAACCCATGCCTAATCATGGGGCGAATGCCGTGCTGACTGAGGAAGGTCTGAATCTGATTATGAATGTTGAGGATTTAAAGACGCCGCTGAGCGAGATCAAAAGCCGACTGTTGCAGGGGGGTGTTTACCCGGGTTGTAATGAGTACTGCTTAGATTGTTGGGCCCTGTCTGGGGGGTGTGAAGATCTAAAGAAAGGCATTCAGGCCTTGATTGATGAAGGTGTATTGCAGTTTGATAGAACAGCAACTGATGAGCCGGCAGGGGCAGTAATGGATAATCAGAGTGATGTTGCCACAGTGACAATTCCTAGGAAGACGATCACTATTTCAGCACCAGCTCAGCGGCCACCGATTACTATAACTAAAGCCGGGCCAATCCCGTATGAGAGCACGAAAGCGGTCCCATGGTCATATGGGCTAGAGGTGTATTGTGACGGGATTAAAATCGATGTTAACAAGCAGTCAGCGGAGGTTGTGGATAATGTTGTTGGCTCAGGAGGCATGACGAGAAGCGGCAGGATCTTTATATCTCCTGAAGTAGAGGCCGAAAGGCTAGCGAAAGGAAAGGGGAAAGCGGTTGAGAATGTTCCGGTACAAGCAAATGAAAAAGAAGCAGCGTCGAAGGACGTAGAGGAATTCATGCGCTTGATTCGGAAAAGCGACTATAAAATCGTGGAGCATCTGCAGCAAACGCCATCCAAAATATCTATTCTGTCATTGCTGTTGTGTTCAGAAGCCCACAGGAACGCTTTGCTGAAAGTCCTGGACACTTCTTTTGTACCACAGGATGTCTCCGTGAACCAGCTAGAAGGGGTATTGGCACATGTAAATGCAGGCCACAGTCTGGGCTTTACTGATTTCGACTTGACTCCGAAAGGAAGGGACCATAATATGGCATTACATGTATCTGTCGAGTGCAGAGGGTCGACAATGTCGCACGTATTGGTTGACACCGGGTCGTCTTTGAATGTGCTGCCTAAGAAGGCTATGATGAAGCTGGATGTTCGAGGAATTTTGTGCACACCAAGTGATTTGGTAGTCAGAGCGTTTGACGGCACGCGGAGAACAGTCTTCGGATCGATCACCTTGCCTCTGCAAGTGGGGCCGGAAGTGTTTGCAACGGAGTTTTATATCATGGATATACAGCCTGCGTACAGCTGCTTGCTGGGGAGACCTTGGATTCACGGGGCAGGGGCAGTCACGTCTACCCTGCATCAGAAGTTAAAGTATATGGTCGGAGACAGTGTAGTCACCGTGTGCGGAGAAGAAGACATCCTGGTCAGCCATCTTTCTTCGTTCAAATATGTGGAAGTCGACGGGGAGATCCACGAGACGCCATGCCAGGCATTCGAAGGTTTGCGCATAAAGGACAAGAGTCCCGGGCCAAGCAAAGTGCCGGAGATAGCTGTCTCATCGTATAAAGAAGCCCAAGCGCTAGTGAAGGCAGGAGAAGCCACGGGCTGGGGCAAAGTATTGGACATTCCGGTGAAAATGGACCGGTTCGGACTGGGGTACCGACCGTCGTCATCAACTCCTTCCGTGGGGGCCCCTCATTTCAGAAAGTCAATCACCATCTCTGCCAGTGGAGTACGCCAGGAATCTGTCAATGCTGCTTCAGAGTCCGATGAAGGGGACAGCGACTGTGATATGGATGCCTGGATTCAGCCAAGCACGCCAGGACAAGGACTGTGCAACTGGTCTATTCAGGAGCTTGTTCCTGTGACTTTTAAACAGTAATGCTTTGCTTTATTAATTGTTGAATAATCTGATGTCTTGCCCGGGGCATCAGGATTTGCTTAGGGCTGTGTTGTTATAAACATTGCTTCGTTAATCATTAAATAAATGGCGTTTTTTTTCATGTGTAAATACTGTAATCCCTGTCTTTCTTGTTTTGTATTTTTCAATAAAATGGCAACGTGGTTATCCGCTTTATACGCATTTTGAAGCACTTAACCCTTTCTTTTGCAGGATAACATTTTCAGATGACATCCTTGAACCACCTATGACTCGTCCCGACTTCGAGCACCCGGTATTCCAGACCGAAGAAGAGGTTGTCGAAGATAGCGACGTTCCTGAAGAACTGTCTTGGTTGGTGAAGCAAGAGGAAAGAGCCATTCTGCCTCACGACGAGGTTATCGAAATTATCAACTTGGGGTCGGAAGGGGTTGAGAAAAATATTCGTATCGGAGCCGCACTGCAGAGTGATATCAAGCGAAAACTGGTCGAAATGCTCCGAGAGTATAATGATGTATTCGCTTGGTCGTATCAAGATATGCCAGGGCTCGATACTGATATGGTTGTGCATCGCCTGCCACTGAAAGAAGACTGCCCGCCTGTCAAACAAAAACTTCGCAGAACTCGACCAGATATGGCAATGAAGATCAAAGAGGAGGTTCAGAAACAGTGGGACGCTGGTTTCCTGGCTGTGACGAAGTATCCTTCATGGGTTGCCAACATCGTACCAGTGCCAAAGAAAGATGGCAAGGTTCGAATGTGCGTGGATTATAGAGATTTGAATAAAGCAAGCCCAAAAGACGATTTTCCACTTCCTCATATTGATGTGTTAGTTGATAATACTGCTCAATACTCTGTATTCTCCTTCATGGATGGCTTTTCAGGCTATAATCAGATTAAAATGGCGCCAGAGGATATGGAGAAGACTACTTTCATAACGCCTTGGGGAACATTTTGCTATAAAGTGATGCCCTTCGGTTTGAAAAATGCTGGGGCAACGTATCAGCGTGCGATGACAACTCTCTTTCATGACATGATGCATAAAGAGATTGAAGTTTATGTTGACGATATGATTGCTAAATCCCAGACAGAGGAAGAGCATCTGGTGAATCTGTTGAAGTTGTTTAAAAGGCTTAGGAAGTTCAGGCTGAGGCTGAACCCTAACAAATGCACCTTCGGGGTGAGATCGGGTAAGCTCCTGGGGTTCATAGTAAGCGAAAGAGGAATAGAGGTCGATCCTGCTAAAATAAAAGCGATTCAAGAAATGCCGACGCCTAAAACAGAGAAAGAGGTGCGCGGGTTTTTAGGGAGGTTGAACTATATTGCTCGGTTCATATCTCACCTAACGGCCACGTGTGAACCATTATTCAAGCTGCTAAAGAAAGATCAAGCTGTAACGTGGAACGATAATTGTCAAAAGGCGTTCGACAAAATAAAGAAGTATCTGCAGGAGCCTCCTATTTTGATACCCCCGGTGGCAGGTAGACCCTTGATAATGTATTTGACGGTTCTTGAGGGAAGCATGGGTTGTGTTCTCGGTCAACACGACGAGACGGGGAGAAAAGAGCATGCGATCTACTATCTGAGTAAGAAATTTACGGACTGTGAATCTCGATACTCAATGCTGGAGAAAACTTGTTGCGCGCTAGCCTGGGCCGCCAAGCGTCTGAGGCAGTACATGCTGAATCATACAACCATGCTCATCTCGAAGATGGATCCGATCAAATATATATTCGAAAAGCAGGCGTTGTCAGGTAGAATTGCCAGGTGGCAGATGATCTTGACTGAGTATGATATTCAATACGTCTCGCAAAAGGCAATAAAGGGGAGTGTGTTGTCTGAGTATCTGGCGGAGCAGCCTATTGAAGAGTATCAATCGATGAGATTTGACTTTCCTGACGAGGATATCATGTATCTCAAGATGAAGGATTGCGAAGAGCCGTTACCAGACGAAGGACCAGAGCCGGGGTCCAAATGGCAGATGATATTTGATGGAGCTGTGAATGCTTACGGTAGCGGAATAGGGGCAATTATCACTACGCCGCACGGGTCGCACATCCCGTTTACTGCCCGATTGACCTTTGCTGTTACCAACAATGAGGCCGAATACGAAGCTTGTATAATGGGGCTTGAAGAAGCCATTGATTTGCGAATCAAACATCTAGACGTATACGGAGACTCAGCTCTGGTGGTGAATCAGATTAAAGGAGAATGGGAGACACGTCAGCCCAATTTGATGCATTACATGAATTATGCAAGGAGATTGTTGCCTTTCTTCGACAAAGTTGAATTGCATCACGTGCCACGGGCAGAAAATCAAATGGCTGACGCCCTTGCCACTTTGTCTTCCATGTACAAGGTCAATTTCTGGAACGAAGCTCCCCAAATCACCATCTCTCGGTTGGACAGGCCAGCTTATGTATTTGCTATTGATGAAGCGTCTGATGGCAAACCGTGGTATTTTGATATCCTTAACTTCCTGAAGAATAAAGAGTATCCGGCTGGGGCATCCAGTCAAGATCAGAAGACTCTCAGGAGATTAGCGGGTAATTTCTATTTGAACCCGGATGGCGTCTTGTACAGAAGAAACCACGACCTGGTGTTGTTGCGTTGTGTAGACGAGAAGGAGGCAAAGCTTCTCATGGAGGAAATTCATGAAGGTGCCTTTGGCACGCATGCTGGTGGACATGCTATGACGAGAAAACTGCTGCGGGCAGGTTACTTTTGGCTGACGATGGAAACTGATTGTTTCAAATTTGCAAGAAAGTGCCACAAGTGCCAAATTTATGCTGACAAAATACATGTACCCCCGAGTCCTCTAAATGTGATGTCATCTCCATGGCCATTCTCAATGTGGGGAATCGATATGATTGGAAAGATTGAGCCGACGGCTTCTAACGGGCATCGGTTCATCCTCGTAGCAATCGATTATTTCACCAAGTGGGTGGAAGCGGCGTCTTACGCAAATGTAACGAAGCAAGTGGTGGCTAGGTTCATCAAGAGAGATATCATTTGCCGATATGGGATTCCCGAGCGGATAATCACGGATAACGGTTCTAATCTGAACAACAAAATGATGAAGGAGCTCTGTCAGAATTTCAAGATCGAACATCACAACTCCTCCCCTTACCGACCCAAGATGAATGGCGCTGTCGAAGCGGCCAATAAGAATATCAAGAAGATAGTCCAGAAAATGGTGGTGACGTATAAGGATTGGCACGAGATGCTACCTTTCGCTTTGCACGGTTATCGTACGACGGTACGCACATCAACCGGGGCAACCCCGTTCTCGTTGGTATACGGAATGGAAGCGGTATTACCATTGGAAGTTGAGATCCCTTCTCTGAGGGTATTGCGAGACGTTCATCTGGACGAGGCAGAATGGGTAACGAACAGATTGAACCAACTGAGTTTGATGGATGAGAAGAGGCTAGCTTCTCTGGCATACGGTCGTTTGTATCAAAGACGAATGAAGAAAGCGTACGACAAGAAGATAATTCCTCGAAGCTTTCAGACGGGCGACCTTGTGCTGAAAAGGATTCTCCCGCCGCAAGCAGATCACAGGGGCAAGTGGACCCCCAACTACGAAGGGCCATACGTTGTCAGTAAGGTCTTTTCAGGAGGAGCTTTATGGACGGGGAAGACTTTGCATCACCTGTGAATTCGGACGCAGTTAAAAAATACTTTGCTTAAAATAGACCCGCTGGACAGAAAAAAGAGAGTCCAGGCAAAAATGGGGCATCCTGGCGAACCAAAAACAGAATGAAAGGTTCGGGCAAAAGTTAGGGATAAAATTGAAAAAATGTACACCCGCGAAGTTGAAAACCTACACTGGGCGGCTTCGGCAAAAAGGGGTATCCCGGTGAACTGAAAACCCGTAAAGGGCGGTTCACGCAAAAGTTAGGGATGTGAAAAGCAAATGACTGCGGTCCGAATTTGGTATTCAATGAGCATCAGTGCGGGAGAATATGTTTGAGGAGTCAGTTATCGGATACAACCTCTTCAGAAGTAGGGATACCGGGAAAGTATAAGAGGCGGACGAGTCATGGGAGGATCAGTTCGTGGTGTTCATCTGCATCCAGTTGCCGACATGTGTACAAAATTTAATTTGTCAATATTTATGCTTCTTGTGAATACTTGCATACTTGTATATTTGCTTTGCGTAGCTTCCTCTTTTCAGGAGTTACATCCCGTGTACAAAACACTCCGCCCATTCAGGGGCCCAATCAATGAAAATGTGTTATTCAGTACTTGATGCCTGTTCTTTACTGTTTTGCGCATGATAAAACGCCTAAGTTTATTGAAGCTAGCATGAGTATAACATTACTGGCCCTTGCCAACAATTGTTAAAGCTTTGAATTAACTGAGTGTAACGTCACTAACCTGAATCGATTTGGATTGCATAGGCTTGTCGTGCTTTGTTTGTATTGTTGCAGGTTTCATAACCGTACGAGGAAGGTGATCAAAAGATTGCGATAGTGAAAGGCTTGATCCCCACGCAGGTCAGGCATGTTCTTCCTGAAGAAGGATAGAATTCTCCAGCTGGCCGTAGGTTATCCAAAGGACGTGCTCCAGAGAGGTTACTCGTCCTCAGCAGAGTTTAGTGATTCTGAGATCGTAAGGCTGTATTCCGACAGGTTCATCTCCCCCCGCAGGGTCAGGCACTCTTCCCCAGTGGAGTCAGTTAATTTTCCCCAAGAGAATCCAGCCATCCCCAGCGGAGTTCTCTTTTCAGTAAATGTTCTTTCCTTCCAATGGAATTCGAAGGTCAAGACTCTCCAAAGCAGAGTCGATGTTGGGTCCTGTCATTTATTTTGTCAGAGATACTGGTGATATCGGTTCACATTCCAGCAGAAAGTCCAATCGTGCTGTGCGCATCTGCTATTCCTCAGCAGAGTTATTGTCCCCAGCAGGGGTTACTTCAGCAAGACGTGTGGTTTGAGTTCCCAACTTCCCAGCAGGGTCGACTTCATCCTACTAGCATTTATTTTGCCGGAATAATTTTGTAGCATCAGGCTATCCCCGGCGAGTCGGCGTTACCCTTCCAACATTTATTTTGCTGAAGCAGTTTCTGTACTCTAGTGGTTCAGGTGGAGAGAGCTCCTGCTCAAATAAATCACCAAACAGTCAAGATCTCGGCAGGAGATATTCAATAACAATGTCAGTTTCGGCGGTATTCCCCCACAGAGTTATCGTGATAAAACTCTCTTTGTCTCCAGCAGAGTCATTTATGCAAATGTATCTGATTTTCCCCAGCCAGAGTGGCCAGGATAAGAATCTCCTTATTCCCAAGCAAAGTTCGTTTGTCATCAACGAGTCGCATGAATCAGAATTTTAGAGACCACCGCCGGTTATTAGAGCAGGCGTCCGATAGTTGGGTTTCAGACATTCCCCAGTAGAGTCCGCCTCAAAGTCGCTGTCACGTCAGTACTAAGAAGTTTGTGGGTGAGGATCATTGAAGAATTAAGTCCTGACGTGGACCATTTACTCCTAGAATGACGGGATTTCTTCAGAAGTGGGCGTCCTAACGTGGACAGGTTTGTTTTACCGGATTGGTAAGGTGCGTTAATCCTGACGTGGATAGATTCGGTCTCTCGAAATTTGGAGAAAGGGAGGTCATGACGTCGACAAAAGATTGGTTACTCTTCGTGTTGGTATCCTGACGTGGATCATTTGTTTTCAGCAGATATCTTTATTCGTAATGGTGAAATGTGCGTCCTGACGTGGACAAGTTTGTAGTTCTTTGTGATGACAAGATACAAGAATCCTGACGTGGACAAATTTATCCTTCTTCGTGTTGTTGGCAAAGTGTAAGTCCTAACGCGGATATTTCCCCAGTGAGTCGAAGGTGTGAGTCCTTACGTGGACAAGTCTTATTTCCTCAGTGAGTCGAAGACGCCTGAGTCCTTACGTGGACAAATCAAGACGATATCAGTGTCCTAACGCGGGCAGATCAAAGAGATTATTATTCCTAACGTGGAAAGATGTAGTCCTTACGCGGACCTATCAACAGAAGTGATTCCTAACGTGGAAAGACGGAGATTCCTAACGCGGAAAAGAGGGAGTCCATACGCGGACGTGTCAGAAGATAGTTTCCTTACGTGGAAATGACAGTATTCCTAACGTGGAAAGAAGAGAGTCCTTACGTGGACAGATTAAGATGGCATTCCTGACGTGGAACAGTTTAGTCCTGACATGGACAGATCAAGGTTTGATTCCTTACGTGGAAAGATCGGAGTCCTTACGTGGACATATCAAGAGCATTCCTTACGTAGAAGAAAAATGGTTTCCTTACGTGGAAAGACGAGTTTATTCCTTATGTGGAAAGATTGAGTCCTCACGCGGACATATCAAGATTGATTCCTGACGTGGAAAGAAATGGATTATTCCCGACGTGGAAGAGTTTAGTCCTGGTGCGGACAGGTCAAAGAAGGTATTCCTAACGTGGAAGAAGAAGTTTATTCCTTACGCGGAGAAATTGGGGTCCTGACGTGGACAGATTCGAGAAGTTGAGTCCTGACGTGGACAGGTTCAGCACCAAAGTGGAATTCCTTACGTGGAAAGATCGGAGTCCTGACGCGGACACGTCAAGTGGTATTGGAGTCCTTACGTGGACAGATTGATGCAGTTCTCCTTATGTGGAAAGAAGATTGCTTCCTAACGTGGAAAGATAAAAGCGTTACTCCTAACGTGGACGATGTGATTCCTATCGTGGACAGGTGTTACTCCTAACGTGAAAGAGTTTTTCCTAACGTGGGCGATTCAATTTACGGAAATGCAGATGAGTTATCCCCAGTGGAGTTGCCGGGACTTTCCTGGGTTGACAGTAAGTGGAGGCCTAGTGTGGACAAGTTCTAGTTGAGATTTCTTCGTGTTGACAACGGACAGAGTCCTAACGTGGACAAGGAAGCAATCTGTTATGACAGAATCCTCTTCAGAACGATGAAGACAATCCCTAGCACGGTCGCGCGAGATCAGTGGGTTGCCGTAACAGTTAAATTCAGCTGATGAATGTCGTTCCCCAAGCAGTGGCGCAGTTTATTTCTGCGGTTGGCAAATTTCTGGGTTCCTAGTATTCAACCGTCTCGTACCGCGAATGTCTGAAGGCTCCGGGCTCTTCATCCAATCGGGTCCAAGTCGCTTGAATAGGGGCAGCTGTTGCACCCTAAAAATTTGCTCAACCTTATTCCTTGGGTTTATGTTTCAATGTCATTAGCATTTGCATATAGAGTCATGTGCATAGTCTAATCATCTGCATAGCATAAGCATAGCAAGTCATACAACAGGGGGGCCAATCATTATTCTCATCTCTAGAAGCCTATCAAGAGGTTATTATCCCAATTCAATCTCATTCAAGTCATCAGAAAAGAATTTGAAAGCTATCAAGTCAATGGGTCAAGCAGTTCATCTATCTCCTGGCTGAGGGTATCTGGGGATCATCAAGGAAAGTATGAGTTATGAATTGAAGGCATGGAGAGTATCTAGACATTATGAGAGAATTGGAAAGTCATTTGGAGAAGAAAACAAGTTGTTGATGTGATCACAAGTGTTGCAGTTGAAGACAGTCAACTAGGGTTTCATCTGGGTCAACCCTAGGTCAATTGACTGATTTAAGGGGCATTCAAGTCTAGTGGAGAGATGTGGGGTTCATAATTTGACATGGAGAATAAAGATATGGAGATATGCCAAGGAGAATTCAAGAGAAATCAAGGAGAAGAGGAGTTACTAAATTAGGGTTTCTCTGTAAAATCCCCTAGTTTAGGTCAAATTTCCAAGCAAGACAAGTCAAAATGCTAGCTTCAAATGGCTTCTTGGCCAACATGAAACTTGTAGAGGATCTCAAGACCTTTAATTTGAGTGGTGGAAGACCTCAAGGAGATTTATGGAACTCAAGTTATGGTCCTTACAAATTACAGGTCATCTGGGGTGTCTGAATTTTTGTCTGTGAAAGTGACTTGACTTCCAAGCTAGTTTTACCCCTCAAGGAGATTTCAAATGAATTCTTGGTCAACATAAGAATTGTTCCTCATTGTCTTAGATTTCTAGAATGGTATAGTATGCCTTCATATGATGTGGAGAACTCAACTTATGGTCTTGACAAGCAAAGGGTATTTTGGGCATTTGTGAATTACAGGTCATTTTAACCTATACCCAAAACTCATACAAGGAGGCCTCAAATGGAAAAACTTACAACATCAAACTTGCTCCAAATGGGATTTTAAGTCTAGAAAGAAGGTCACAAGTTATTGGAGAAGCTCATAGCATGATGTTACATAATTGGTCAAAATATGAACTAAAAAGGCTTATAAAGTGAATAATTTCAAAGTGAAAAATGGTTTGGGAGATTTACAAGTCCAAATGAAGACTTCCAATATATGATTTTGAATGGAAAAACAATTCTAAGAACAATGGTTCACACACTTTTTTGAGTTTAGAAGGAAAAAATGAAGTTATCCATGGTTGCTTACCTTTTAAGAAACATAATCCAAAATGAGCCAAAGTTTGAAAACAAGGGAATGTGCAAGATGGATCTAGAATGTGCCATTGGGGTCTATATATTCATGAAAGGAGAATTTGGCAAGGGTTGGCCTCATTTGCACCAAGAATTCCACAAATTTTTCTCATGCTTTCTCATTAAGTTTTCATTCCAATTCTCCAAAATCTTCATCAATCTTCCTCAAAATCAATCCAATCATATTCAATATTCATCATAGATTAGAATTGAAGCAAGGATCAAGTGATTATCATCCATTTTCGAGTGCTTTTCTCAAGATCATCAAAATCACAATCTCAAGTGGATAGCATAATTCTGGCCAAGTCTCATCCAAAGCTTGCATACAGAATCAAGTTCCTCAAGGATTGATCAAGATTCAACACTTAGAAGCTTCAGATCCACATCTTCCATAGCTGTTCTCAAGGTTTTACATCAGGTAAGTTTTCCTTCGATTTGCTTAATTCAGTTAGTTTCACATGATTTTATTAGTGTAGACTTGATCTAGGTGGTTAGGAGATTAAGTTAGATGATTTTGGAACGATTTGGTGATGGTTAGTGACAGGTGCAACAAACTGTTAGTGTTCGAATCTCTTGGATTAGGGCGTTAGAATGTTAGTTTGATTCATCAAATTAATCTCCATTAGGTGTAGTTTAGTTTAGGGTAAGTTTGGGGAAGAATGGTGATGATGCATATCAGTATGATTTCATGATGATCAGTTTTTACCTCGATCGGGTTGAGAGATTCTGTGAGTTTCAGACTGAGCTAGTGGTATAGGATTGTAGAGGGGAAGATCCTGAGCAACTTTCGTGTTTATGGCGTGATGATTCGTGGCTTGGAGGTGGAGAACAGATTGGGAGAAATTATGCTCGTGCATGGAGTCTCATGGTGAAACCCTAGATTCTAACAGATCAAGTGAGGAAGACGAAATCAGGGCCACTTATTTGGTGCAAGACCATTGACTTCCAAGGCAATCGTGTGGCCTGTATTTAATTTCAGAATTGGAGGGAGATGCGTTGGCCAAAACGCACCGTTTCATTAATTGAAACGGGCGGGCCTGAGTTTATGTTGTTATCCCCACCCCCCAGTCATAGGCCCAATTGCATTTCAACATGATTTTGGTTTCTATTTTCACCCCCCTGCGCTGTTTCTGATTTTCTTTGTTTCTAAGTGATGCTGGGCTTAACTCAAGCGCTATCTGCACCCCTGGCTGTGTGGCCCATTCTGGATTTGAACTGGGCGTGGTTCCTATTCATACCCCCCTCCTTCATTTTTAATTCCATTTAATTTCTTAATTCATTTTAATTTTACCAATTTTTAGAAATTCATAAATAATTCATAAAAAATGCATTTTAATCCATTCTTTTTACCACATTTTCATTAAAATGTCTAGAATATTATAGGAGAATAAAATTTCATTTTTAGTTTTATTTCATATTTTTTTCATATTTTCTAAATAAATGTCATATTAAATAGGTTCATTTCATGCATTATTTTTATGATTTTTGTCCTCTCACATGCTTTAATATTTTTTGATCATTCTTTTCATATTGTTTAGATGTGATATTCAACTTGTAGAAATATTTTAGTTCCCATTTTTAGAGGTTAATTTTAGGTGATTAATAAATGCTTGAACATCATGTACAAAACTAGGGTTTTTAGGTGACAACTTAGGAGTTTGATTTCATTCCCCTTAGGACTTAGGACTTAAATAGATTAGTTATGGGACTATAGGGGCTATGGGTAGCTATTAGATCCCTTAGAGAACAGTTAGGATTCCCCTACTGCTATTATTACTGTCTGTATATCTGTTGTTTGGTGTGGTGTGCCCTCTGGGGTTTATTGATTGTTTGTATGGGTATTGGGTTTGTCTGGGGCCCTGGGGAAGCTGAGGATTTGTGGAGATGAAGCTATTGGAGATTCAAAGATTGAAGATCAACTGTCAGAGTTGAGGAGGAGTTTCCTGCTATCAGTTGCTGAGGAGACTAGGGTTTAGGAGCTAGGCAGAGCTCTAGATTAGAAATCTTGTTTCTCAAACATGGATTGCCTTGTCTGCATCCATTCTTCTCTGTGATTCAGAGTCTCTCTAAGACACTCACCCCCTTCCTTTGGAAGGCTTGGTGATAGTATCTATGAGATAGAACTCTTGAGAGAAAATGTCTCTTGTGTTAGAAGCAGTCTGTTCACCACCTTTGGTAGTCAGCTGATTGCATAACACCCATTCACTCTTGTGACTGATCCCTCATCCTGGAGGTTTGAGTTTGAAGAAAAGCCCTTGCAGATGGAAGACTGATGATCAAAGCCCTTGTCTGAAGGCCATGAAGAGGGAGATTGATGCTTGTTGAAACCTGTAGCTGATTGGAGGTTGCTTGAAGCCAGTTGTTGATTTAGAGCTGCTGATGCTGTTTCTTTTGCTGTATTTCATTTGTTGATGTATTGATTGGTTTTCTGAACTGTATTGTTTGCTGTTTACCCTGTTGGGTTGAAAGTGAAGCCTGTTCACTTTTGCCTATTGTTTTCTAGGTTCGAGGTTGAGTGGGACTCCCTTGCCTCGCTTGTGCTGTTGCATCCATGCATTTTACTGCTTTATTATATCTGTTATTGTTTCTGTTTCTGCCTATCCCGTAGGATCTCTGTTTCTCTCTGTGCAAGAGAGGAGCATGATAGACACTAGGTCTCAACCCATGCATGATAACATTAGGTTAGTTTGTTTCCCTTCGCAACCGTAGGTTAGAGTTCTGCCTCTTCTTTCTCAAAACAAACAGAAAAACACATAAAGATTTCAAACACAATAAAAGACACTTCTTCCGTAAAAGAATGTGAACTCATCAAAACGTCATTTTTGTCCTCTTGGACTGTTAATCAGAAAAACCTTTTTCAGAAGGAATAAAATCAACCAAGACAAGCTTGTGTCGTACGTGGCCCGAACTACGTTTGCTCTGATCTTTCATGCTGTATGAAAGTACGTAGGCATAGGATGCGATATCCTAGCGAGCAACCTTCTTCTCCTTTCCCGTAGGTAGGCGAACTACGTTGACTCTGATTTCTCGTTCCAGACGGGAATACGTAGGCATAAAGTGCGATACTTTGCCGAGTCATTTTTATTTTCATTTTATTTTCTTTTTCACCCTTGACCTATAGAGTAGATAGAATAACAATCCATACCCGAAAACAAGCGTGGATCCCGTCGAGTACGACGGACGTGAGGGGTGCTAATACCTTCCCCTTGCGTAACCGACTCCCGAATCCAGGTTTTGGTTGCGATGACCATACCTTTTCCCGTCTTTGCAAGGTTTACTTCGAGCGTTTCCTTTCCCGCTCTGAGGGATAAATAACGCACGGTGGCGACTCTTCTGTTCAGCCGGCGCCGATTTTCGCAGTAGCGACAGGTGGCAGTCAAGGGATCCACGCAAGCTGGTCAAGGAAATCTGATCCGTTCATCTCACTTGGTCAACATGTCAAACATGGACACATCAGATCATCTAAACATTGAACCAGACGCCGGAGCCCTAGCTCCGGTCGTCTTCTCCGGCTAGGTGGTCGGGGATTAGCTCTGAAAATCTCACCAAACCTTGACAAATTTTATACCAAATTAAAGGTCTCATTACGTAGATTCCAAATTTAGTCTCCATTTTCATTTATCATGCTTAAATAATGAGATTCGAACGAGGAAAGTTTCACATGCTCAATCGAAAAACTCATCAAACACCACAATCAAGATGCCAAACATTGCTTACAAGGTGTATGGCTTCGATGCACCAACAATGACCTAAGTTTAGTGCCTAGCATGAGAGAATTATGGATCTGAAAGTTACCTAACGGAGACACTCCGTTGGTGCTTCAATTGAGGTTGAGCTTGATCCAAAACGTGCAGATCCACTCCACTAAGCTCAAAGAAGAAGAAGATTGCTTCAATTTGCTTTGAAATGGCTTGAATCTTGATTCACGATTTTCAAATTTCCCTCCACTTTCCAAGTTTGCACTCTGAGCTTTCTCCATGAATTTTAACTTGTGAGCTCTCAAACATGATTTAGAACTTACATATTATGGATATCTGATGGATTGGAGGCCCAATGAGGCTTGATTCATTTGAATTTTTGAAATGCCCAATTTGGAAACCAACTTCATGCACACGTGAATTTAGCTTCAAATACTCATGAAATGGACTCGGTCTTGCAGCTGGAAACTTGGATTACTCATGTGGATTAGTTTTGGGCTTTGAATTGGTCCAACTATGGAGTTTTGAATGCAAACTTCTTCTTGAAGTAACTTTGCAGTACATGTGATTTTTCCTTCATCACCAAAGCTACTTTGTGCATTTTGTTTGTTGGACAATTGTGAACCAAATTGGATTAAAAGGAGTCATGAAAAAGACCTATAATCACTTCAATTGAATTCACATCTTTTAATGTCATTTTTCACTTGAATTTCTTCACCAATGTCCATATCCATGCAAAATTCATACCAATCTTGAGTTCCATGATGAAATTAGGGTCATTTGGGACAAATTTCATGTTGGTTGAAGTTTCATTTGAAGTGCTTATGATCATGAAAATGACCTATAATCAAAGTTTCCCAAAATACCACTGCCTTGCAAGCTTCATAACTTGAGTTCCACAAATGATATAAAGGACTTCTAGGACGTTTTAGAAAGCTAATATCATGACGAATAACTTTCATGTTCATCAAAAGTTGAGAAGAAACATGACTCTTGGTCAAAAGTGCCTTGGAAGTGAGTTGACTTTTGTTGACTGAAATATATGTTTATCTGAGACCCATAACTTGATGGCATCATAACTTGAGATCCACAAACATAATGGATGAGTTCTACTACTCAAAAGAAAGCTTAAAACATTACCTACAAGTCTCATGTTTATAAGAAAATGAGATTCAACCTGTATCTTGAAATATGTGGTGTTGAAGTTACACTGACAACCTCTAAAACCCTAATTTAGTAACTTCTCACACTCTTGATTCTTCTTGATTTGAACTTGAAATAACATCCTAGATGTCTCAACATGAGTTCCCATGACTCTAATGACTTGGAACCAAGTCTCAAATTCCTCTAAGTCCTCAGTTGACTTTGCACTAAGCAGATGAAACCCTAGATGCACAAACTTTGACTGCACCCTCTTGCACAAGATATGACCACTTGGATAAGCTCCTCCTTGGCTTCAAAAGCACTCAATGAGCTTCTCCAAAATTTCCTATCCATAACCATGGCCTTTTGAACCCCTGATGATCTCTAGTTGACCTCCAAGATAGGAGGAAAGCAACCCTTGTCAATCTTCTCCCTCAGAGAACTTTGACCACTTCTTGATGATTATAAGCCTTAGATAACTTGAGAAAACACTCTTGCTTGAGCTTGAAACCCTTGAAAATCTTCTCTTTAGTAGGTACACTCTCTTGGTCCCCTGCAAGAGACAATGCTCTGTAGATGCAAATGCTAAAGAATGAAATGAAACACAAGCCAAGTAAAGAAAAATGTTGGGCAAATTTTGGGGTACAACAGCTACCCCTATTCTAGCGACTTGGACCCGACTGGGTGAAAAGCGTACAGCTTTTAAACAATCAAGGTAAAAGACGGTTGAATACCAAAGAACCCGAAAATTTGCCAACCGCAGAAATAGAACTACCTACCCTCTTGGGAACAAAAATCTCCAGAAATAAATGAATCTGATAGTTGCAACGACAACAAGCTAACTGATTATCAATCAGAAAGCATCGACACGCAGTCGGAAGAAACATCTTCTAACACGTAGGCAATGACACAAAGTCAGAAAAGATCATCTGATATCACCCTCAGGCATCTATTGAAACAATAGGCATCGAGCCCGAAGGCCGGCTCAACACGCAGCTGAGAAGGAAACATCTGACATCGTTGCCAGGCATCTGTTAAATAAAAATAGGCATCGAACACGAAGGCCGGCTCAACAAGCAGGTGAGAAGAAACATTCTGACATCGCCGCCAGGCATCGAACCCGAAGGCCGGCTCAACACGCAGCTGAGAAGAGACATCTGCTAAACAGCAGACATTCACTAAATAAAAGCGAGCATCGAACCCGAAGGCCGAATCAATACGACATTGATAACATCTGCTAACCAGCAGGCATTTGCTAAATAAAAGCAAGCATCGAACCCGAAAGCCGGCTCAACACGAAGTTGAGAACATCTGCTAACCAACACTGTTGAGGTGAAAATCGTGATACCAAGCTATTGATTCACTTGAATCTTAATTCATTAAATTCACAACCGTACTTTGATTTATCAAAAGGAAAGGTTAAAGAAAGAAAGACCTTTTGCGCGATGTAACAACAACACTAAGAGATTCGGGGATCGGGGGTTGGTTATGCCTAGGGTAGGTATTTCACATCCTAGACATCTGTAGTACTCTACAGGAACCTTTTTTTTGTTTGCATGCTAATACTTGCTAAATGTTTTATATGGTTTGGGATTGGGTACAAGGTTAGGTGAAGACCTAAGGATAGTTTCTAAGTTTGCTCGCAAAGATATCGCATCCTCTGCCTACGTATCCTAACTAGGATAGAATCAGAGCAATCGTAGTTCACCTCACTAGGGATAAAGAACTCTTGACTATGATCAAGGTTCAAAGGGGAACAAACATATCCATGCTTGTCTAGAGTTTAAGAAAACTCTCTAGATCTACATTGAACACTCAAGAAAAAGGAGTAAGTAATCATCTCCATGATTCTTACATAGAGTTAACCAAACTCTACCTAATTCTACGTTATAAGACCAATTGGTTCTATCCAGACCAAAAGGTGGGAGAAGGCTCTATCATGGCCTAAAGGGTAAGTCCAATTGGTTCTATCCATACCAAAATGAGGGTTGAAAAGGTTGATTGGTTCTACCCATACCAAAAGTAAGGTTGATTGGTTCTATCCAAACCAAAGGGAAGGTTGCTCGTCAAGATATCGCATCTTGTGCCTACGTATTCTCATTATCCAATGAGAAATCAGAGCGTCCATAGTTCGGACATCAATTGGTTTTTCCAGACCAAAAGAGGGAAGAAGGTTCTATCCAGACCTATGAGTTTAATGAGCTATGTATGACCCAAAGGTCAACCGCGGGACTTTCCTTTGCAAGGGGAAAAGATTAGGCAACTTGGATGAGAACTAAAGAGTTCCATCACTTGGGGAAATATTCTTAACAAAGCAATAATCATCCAAACATTATGATTACAAGAGATACGGTTACAACCAAGAACAAGCAAGCATATTACAATATCAATGCAACAATTTCAATCAAGGTTAACGGTTAAGACCAAAGCAAACATTAAGATATTACGATATCAATTATTTCAATCAAGGTAAATGGTTACGACCAAAGCAAACATTAAGATATTACAATATCAACAATTTCAACCAAGATAAATGGTTACGACCAAAACAAACATCAAGATATTACGATATCAATGATTTCAATCAAGGTAAATGGTTACGACCAAAGCAAACATTAAGATATTACGATATCAATGATTTCAATCAAAAGGTAAATGGTTACGACCAAAGAAAACCTTAAGATATTACAACATCAATGATTTCGATCAAGGTAAATGGTTACAACCAAAGCAAACATTAAGATATTACGATATCAATGATTTCAATCAAGGTAAATGGTTACGACCAAAGAAAACATTAAGATATTACGATATCAATGATTTCAATCAAGATAAATGGTTACGACCAAAACAAACCTCAAGATATTACGATATCAATGATTTCAATCAAGGTAAATGGTTACGACCAAAGCAAACCTTAAGATATTACGACATCAATGTTTTTGATCAAGGTAAATGGTTACGACCAAAGCAAACATTAAGATATTACGATATCAATGATTCCAATCAAGGTAAATGGTTACGACCAAAGAAAACATTAAGATATTACGATATCAATGATTTCAATCAAGATAAATGGTTACGACCAAAGCAAACATTAAGATATTACGATATCAATTATTTGAATCAAGATAAATGGTTACGACTAAAAAAAACATTAAGATATTACGATATCAATGATTTCGATCTAGGTGAATGGTTACGACCTAAGCAAACATTAAGATATTACAATATCATGAAGGGGGAAGTTCTTTCAAGACTTAGAGATGATAGGTCAAAACCAATGGCACATCTTAACAAAGATGGGGATATTTCTTAACAAAGATGGAAGTGGATCTCAGCAAAGATAAAGATGTATCTTAACAAATATGAAGTTTCCTAAGGCTTGCAACATGACATGTATACTTACAAACATCAGGCTAAACAAACAATGTCACAACAAATGTAAGTGAGAAGTTCAAAACTTCATGGGAGAAAACTTTCATGTTTTAATGATGATTAAACACAAATGCTTACAAGCAAGGGTTTAAGTCCCAATCAAGTACACAAGGATGCAAACGATCCAAAATCATAACTTTAAAAGAAAACTCAAAAGAGAATGAAATTAAAGTTGGAAATGAGAGAGGAAAAGTAAGAGGGTGAAAACCCTAAAATGAAACGCCATTTTCTCATGATGTAAACTGTTCCTAAATAAAAAATTTATGATTATTTAAAAATCATATGAAAATGGCGCATTAATACGATAATTTGTCAAAAAGAATCATTTAAAAATGATAAAAAATGAAGGAGTTATGGAATTTTGAAATTTAATGACAATTAAATAAAGTTACAAAAAATACACTTATTAAAAAAATAAGAAATGCCTCCCCCAAGGCTTGAACCCAAGACCTTGGGGTCATAGGCTCAAAATTTTTCCAACCTAGCAATTTTACGTGTGTGCTGAAGTAATGGAAATGGAAGGTAAAATACCAAAACTTGGAAAAATCATGAAAATATGCAAAACTGCCCTCGCTGAGGGTCGAACACGGTACCATATGGCAAGGCATGTTCTTAAGGCAAGGCATTAACCACTGAGTTGGAGATACATCCATTGTATCAAGCCACCCCATGTGTAACTATACCTAACAAACGTGTATTTTCTGGGCAAGTCAAGGCCAAAACTCAAGTGAAAACTCAAACTACGATTTCATCATAACTCTTCCAAGTCTCAACCATTTTTCATGAAATTTAAACCAAACCTGCTTGAACTTTTGAGAGGAATACAATGGTACCAACAAAATTTTGAAATGATGTTCATACAATAAAATTCGAAGGTTCATGCACTTATGAGTTTTTGAGATGCTTGAAATGCATTTTTGGAGTCAATGATTAAAACTGATGCAATTAAGATCAAACAAGGGTTTGAGCAAGTTTGTGATATGATATTGAGGGAGTTCTAACAAGAATTTCACTCAATAGATCTCTTGAACAAGAAAAGGCTATGTGAGTTGCAAAGGGTGAAGTTTGAAATGCATTTTGAGACTTATGGACCAAACTAGATGCCAACAGTCCATGTTTTAAAAACTGCACAAACCTCAAGTATGCACCAGATCAAGTTCCAACAAATGTTTAAACCAGAAGGCAAAAAGATAAGGATCTGGTATATGAGTTGCAACATAATCATGAGTTGAACCTCAACAACACAGCATGGTCAAAGTAAAGTATTCTTGATATTTCAATCCAATTTGATGAATTCCAATCAACACACTTTTACAAAGACACTGTCATGAAAGTATTTTGGAAGAGATTAAGATAATCCAAACAAAAGCACTTGCTTAGAACACAAACATCAAGACACAACAACCAAGAGTAGTCGAAAACCTTGTCATGCTTTTAATTAAAACAAGTTAACAAACATAAATCCTGACAGAACCAAAAACAGCTTTCTAACCATGGCCAAATTGATGTTTTTAACAGGTTTGTCATGAAAATTCTCCAATTAAAGATTGCTACCTCAAAACAACTTAAGGTAGCAAAGATTCAACCAAAATCAAGTTGATCATCAGCCCCTCATATGGATCATTACTGCATTGGACACAACCCCCAACCAATCACCAATCCTACTTTAAAGGCTAACATCCACTCAAGGCAAATGACAGGTATTTGGTCAAGCCAACCTTGAAACATGTTTAAACAAAGAAAAAGAAAAAAGGTTGCAAACTCAGCACTTAAATTCAAAGCAAGATATCATGATTTGGCCATGTTGTGCACTTACAAACTGTTTCAATCACACATGATGACAACTGCTACTAAACAAGTTATGGAAGTAACCAACCATGCATGGAAAAGCTTGGCAACAATGGGCCAAATATCAACATCAGAGGGTCAATAACATGAAATATGGTCTGAGAAGCATTATGCATCATGCCCTAAGACTATGGCCAAGGATTTTAACAGCCATTGCCAAAGCAAACAGCTACAAATCAGAGTTCAAACTAAACTCAACCTGGTAGTAATTAGGACATGAACCAAGCAAACTGGCATCCTGATAAGGACAGAGGTTGACCAATCCTCTTAACAGAGCAAACCTTGGTCATTTACCATGCCAAACTCAAATATTAACAGAATATATTGCTTTTAAAGGCAGTTATCAGTTTGTCAAAAACAAACACAAACTCAAATTTTAGTACAACAAGACCATTTTAAAAACAGCCATGACTCATGAGTTGAAAAACTCATCTTTACAATGGTTTGAAAGAAAACTACATTAACCATACAATATTGTTCATCACATGCTTCAACATGTGTGAATCATCTCAACAGGGGTCATGACACCAATATGTTGCTTTTAAAGCAGTTATCAATTTTTCAAAACAAACATAAACTCACCTTTAGTATGGAAAACAAGTTTCAAAATAGCAATGCATTTAAGAGCTGACAAACTTCATTTCGAAATAGTTTTGACAACAAAGATCATGATTCCAATACAATAATATCAATCCTCAATATACCATACACTTCAACAGTCTAGTGACAACATAATAATATTGCCCTAGTGACAATCAAACATTCAGTAACACATGAGTTGACAAACTCCAAGTGACTCATGACAGAACCAAAGCATAACAAAGTTGGTCCACCATACATAACATGTTTCAACAAGAGTTCCATAGTTCTATAAACAAAAACTCTAACTCTAACAAAACAGTCTTGGTGTCAATGAGTATAAATTCAACATAACCATGCTAAACCTAAGTTCATCATATACTTCCACAACCTATATCAATTCCTTTACAAAGACAACAACATTGCCTTAATGGCAGTCTAAAAGCAACTATTCAAGATATTGGTTTCACACATTTTGGCAGCATACTAAACAATTTTAACATGACAATGTACAAACCAATTTCAACCACAAAACAACATATGATAATGCATACTAGTGAATGAGTTCAAAATAACATACCTCTTGCAGCCCTATCTATTTTAGCAGCCAAGAAAACCAGAGATCCTTCCTTTTGAGCAAGTTTGTGAAGCTACTTCCTTTTGAAGAAACAAGAAAATATTAAGGACAATTTGAGCAGATGCGATTCCAGCTGTTGTTTGGGGTTTTAGGCAGCTGGTATAACACAAATGGAAGGTGTTCAAAGTGTCAAAGTGGTTCAAACTATTTTAGGCAGTAAGTTTTACCACTTTGTGCAGAAAAGTCAAACTAATGAGTGTGAGAAGTTTACTTTTGGTTTTGTGGTGTTTTTTATCAAAATAATGGATAGAAAACCTCCTAATGATGATTTAGAAGTTTTGTGGATGATTTTTAAGGTGGTTGAGTGATTAGAAAGGCTGCTGGTATGAAGCTTGCACAAGGCAGTTTTTTGGTGGTTTTTGGAATTTTCATCACTTACAAGTAAAGTAAGGCAAGAATGAGAGCTATGTGTTTCTGGTTTTCTTGGATAGCTCTGGTGTGGTTTGAAGAGTGGGATGAAGTCTCTATTTATAGGTCATGAGAAGAGTTTGGGGCAGATTTGGTTTTTTGCCTTTGGAGGGAAATCTTGGAAGAAAATCTATTCAATATCATGAGGCAGATGTCCTCATCAGTCCCTTGGCTCAATGCAGGGCAAAAATCAAGTGAAATGAAGGACATGAGGTGGCTGAAGTGAGGCTAGAGGGATAGGGAGGCTGCAGCTGCAAGTCTTCACCAAAAACGTTTCTCTTTCCTCATGATTTTTTTATTAAAATATTGCCACATGTATTGCAACTTGCATTGTCTACCAAATCTATATTCCCTCTGCATTTTAAACCATCAACCTCTATAAATATCAAGACATGATCTAATGGTTGAGAATGATTCAAGTGGCTGAAAAGTGAATTTGTGGAAAAGTTGAAATGGTGCATTCAAGTGTTGAAACCTCAACTTGTTGGATTCATAACTTTCAGCTCAAAAGGGCTATGGAGTAACTCTAGTACTTTTTGGAAATCCCTCATGGAGCTCTACAACTTTCATGTTTTCATAATCTTCAGATTCCAACTGGAACTAGGTTAAAAATTCCCTCAAAGTTGGCTGAAAACATGATTTGCAAGGCCAGAAACTTAGAATTTTTCAAAGTGTTTTCTCCCTCCTGTGATGATTTTGGCTATAACTCCAAATCTATGCCTTTTTTGCCCATGGGCCAGTTCCACACTTTTGTAGGGCTTGCCAAGTCCTTTCCATCAAGCTTTGAACCAACTCATTTGGATGTGTGGTTAGGAAGTTATGATCTTGTCCCTTTCAAAACCCTAATTCCCGATTTTTATGATTACTCCCTAATCCTTGACCCAATGGTCATGAAACTTCATGGATAGGTGTAATATGTTACTAGGATCATTTTTTCTTCATACTTTGAGGTCAAATTCCTTATGACTGTAGAGTTGACTTTTCGGTCAACCGAACGATCGACCGATGACTACCGAGTTAACTGTTGATGTTTCGGGTCTTCTGAGGCCTTGAAACTTCTTGAGTGGACTTCACTAAGCCATATGGGCTTCATGGACAATAATTCCCTCATTGGAATACCTTTTAAATCAAAAGTCAAACTACAGTTGACTTTTCTTTATTGGAAACCTTAATCGGGGATCCTGAACGACATTGTTCTTGATCCTTGGGTGACAACCTCAAATTGGATTCATACTTGACCCAATGGATTATATTTGACAATGTGGAAACTTGTTTCATGGAGAATCAATCCAATACATTGACTGATTAAACCGTCGAGACTTCGATTCTTGACTGTACGGAACCCTAATTCACCTGTATCTTGAAAAAGACCAACTTGAAATAGGTTATGGTTAGATAAAATGAAAATGACCCTAGAATGATGGTGAAGATCTAAGGTGTCAAAAATTTGGGGTGCAACAGTTGCCCCTTTTTAAATATTTTCACTAGATGGCAATGAGAGATGATAATCCTCATAGAATCATAGTGAAAGGTATTTAAATATAGCAAATCAAAAATTTTGTCCCTTAGATCCGATGATATGCAAAAGGAAAAATGTGAATATGCCATGAATCTAAATGATGATTTATGATGCTTGAATGCAAGATAGATGCAGACACACGAGCAAAAATAGAAGAACGGCAAGACAACGAGTAACTACTCACGAGGGACCCAACATACTAGGGAAAGATCCAAGGCAAAACAAGAAAAATAGTTCAAACATGACTAATGTTGGTATTCAGGAGGAACCTTCCACACAGAGACACAAATTCTGTCGGGGAAAACAAATCTTCATTGGGGGATAGGAAGGAACATATTCCATTGGGGAAGAAGACAAATCTTCACCGGGGAAGCGAAAGGCCAGGGATGCGAACCCCACTGGGGATAACCAAATAAGGAATTTCCTATATTGAAGAGTTCTAACGGGATCTTCAGGAAAGGACCATAAACAAGACCAGACGCACCGGGGATGCTAGTATCCACTAGATCTCCGAGACTTGACTTGGGAAAGCAAAACTTTGTTGGGGATACTGGTGACAACCAGAACAATAATCATTTTCAAGCGGTGCTAGTTTCTACTAGACTTCTTGGGGGTGATGGTGACGACCAAACCAAAGTTACAATTAATTGAGAATTCCAAACAGCATTGGTAAAATACAAGACTTCGGCTGGGGAAGTTGGTAACAACCAACTCACGGTACTAATAACAATTAATTTTCAAGCAATGCTAGTAACCACTGGACTTAGAAAAGACTGGTGAGGACCAAATCAGAGTAGGCCAATAACAATTGGTTATTATAATGCTATTAATCACCAGACTTAATTGGGGAATCGGTAACGACCCACTCAAATACCAATGACCATTGGATTTGGGTAATACCATTAATTACTGGATTCTCAAAGGGTTTGGTGACAACCAGATCAAAGTAACGATAACAATCGAATTTTAAGTGATGCCAATAACAACTAGACCTAGACCAACTGGTGACAACCGAGTCAAAGATATACCAATAACAATTGGTTCTAACAATGCTAGTAACCACTAGAGATTTTTTTTGAGGAGATTAGTAACAACTAAATCAAACACCAATATCCATTGGATTTTCAAACAATGCTAGTAACCACTAGACTTAGAATGAGTAGTAGAAACTGAGCCAACAGGTGCCAATAACGATTGGGTTTGAGCGATGCCAATAACTATTGGACTTGTTTAGGAAACTTGGTAACAACTCTCTTAAATACCAATGACCATTGGATTTAAAAGCAATACTAGTAACCACTAGATTTCAGCAAAGATTGGTAATAACCGAATCAAAGGGATTCAAATAACGATTGGTTTTAAACAGAGCCAGTGACTACTGGGTTTGAAAGATTGTTGGTGACGACTATTGGTGACGACCAAGTCAAGGTACCGATCACAAATGGCATCAAACAATGCTAGAGACTACTAAACTTTCAAAGATCATCGGTGACAACCAAATCAGAGATAAACATTAGTAACAACTGACCATCTTGGTAATTCAGATATTTCTAGTCACAACTAGCTTCCCAAAGGAAAACTAGTAATCCCAGGATCACTGATAACATTGGGGTATCAACCGCAAAGAGAAAGCCGTGGTAATGGATCAAAGAGAGAGGTAACGACCAACTTACAATATTAATAACAATTGGATTTAGGCAAAACCATTAACCACTGGGCTCTTTAAAGTATTTGGTGACGACCGGATCTTCAAACAGGAAGTACAGATATATCCCTCAAAACATTAGGAACAAAAGTTAAATATCCTCAAAGCATTAGGATACGGAAGCGACACAACCCTCAACACGTTAGGATTGAAAACTAAAATCATCCAAACATTAGGAACAATAACTAATATCCTCAACGCATTAGGATATATCAAAGATTTCACGTAAATGCAACATTCTAGTCTCTGGAAATTCCTGAACTCGGGATCCAAAGTATACATCTCCAAAGGTACAAAACCTAATCTTGGGATGGAAACAAACACCTCCAAAGGTACAAAACCTGATATTGGAAACAAACATTTCCAAAGGTACACAACCTGATCTTGGAAACAAACAGTTCCAAAGGTACTCAACCTGATCTTGGAAACAAACACTTCCAAAGGTACACAACCTGATCTTGGAAACAAAACACTTCCAAAGGTACACAACTTGATCTTGGAAACAAACATTTCCAAAGGTACACAACCTGATCTTGGAAACAAACACTTCCAAAGGTACACAACCTAATCTTGGAAACAAACACTTCCAAAGGTACACAACCTGATCTTGGAAACAAACATTTCCAAAGGTACACAACCTGACCTTGGAAACAAACACTTCCAAATGTACACAACCTGATCTTGGAAACAAACACTTCCAAAGGTACACAACCTGATCTTGGAAACAACAAACACTTCCAAAGGTACACAACCCGATCTTGGAAACAAACACTTCCAAAGGTACACAACCTGATCTTGGAAACAAACACTTCCAAAGGTACACAACCTGATCTCGGAAACAACGAAGACTTCTAAAGGTACACAACCTGATCTTGGAAACAAACACTTCCAAAGGTACACAACCTGATCTTGGAAACAAACATTTCCAAAGGTACACAACCTGATCTTGGAAACAAACACTTCCAAAGGTACACAACCTGAGCTTGGAAACAAACATATCCAAAGGTATGAAACCTGAGCTTGGAAACAAACATATCCAAAGGTACGAAACCTGAGCTTAGAGGCAAACATATCCAAAGGTACGAAATCTGAGCTTGGAATGGAAACAAAGCGTGACTTCACTTAGAATGATACACAACCAAATCGTCAGTACTTGTTATCCATGGATTTTCCCAATGCCAATTACCAACTGGCCTTTCTCGAAATATGATTGGTCACCACCAAATTAACTATACCAGTATCCACTGGATTTTTCAAACAATGTTGTTCACAACCGTGCCTCAACGTCCCTAAGATAAGCTTCTAGAATGAGACTGCCACTCATCGCTACAAGGTTTGGATAAGCTTCTCAGAGAATGAGACAGCCACTTATCTGAAAAGATAACGATGATAAGCTTCTCAGGAGAGACTGTCACTTATCTAGGGATATGGATATACTAATAAGCTTCTCTGGAGAGACTGCCACTTATCTGGAAAACGTACTGGAAACAAGCTTCTTGAGGGAGATGGCCACTTGTTGCTGGATATAATGAAACAGGATAAGCTTCTCAGGCGAGACTGCCAATTATCTGTAGGTGAATAAGCTTCTCTATAGAGATTACCACTTATTGTTGATGATGAATAAGCTTCTCCACAGAGATTGCCACTTATGGATAAGCTTCTCTACAGAGATTGCCACTTATTGTTGAATATGAATAAGCTTCTCTACAGAGATTGCCACTTATCGTTGAAGATGAATAAGCTTCTCTATAGAGATTTCCACTTATCGTTGAAGATGAATAAGCTTTTCTACAGAGATTGCCACTTATTGTTGAACACATCATGATAAGCTTCTCAGGAGAGACCGCCACTTATCAGCAAGGCAATGCAAAATGTTCTTCTTAATAGATTAGTGCAAAATAAATGCACGTCCAGATAGGTTCGGCGACCAACAAGGACTAAAGTTCAATCTAGAATCAAGCTAGAAAGAAATTGTCAAACAAGACTCCAACCATTGAGAAATGAACTCGAATGGCGACGCATCTCATCCAATCATGGATAGAAGATAACGGGAGCAACCATCATCCACGAGGATTAAACTCTATGGGGAATTGAGAAAGGATGGACGTTTTATGCTTAAAGGCTGACGACTCTATCGAGAGAGACAAACCCAGTCACTTGGTGAAAAACACCAAAGTGAAACAAAATAGGTAATAACCAGAGATAGCAAAAATGCACTGATGTTATGCATATGCTTTATGCCATGCTTATGTTTATGCTGACAAAACAGACAAACCAAAATATGAGATGAAATAAACATCTCGACACGGATATCCATCCGACTTCACCAAAATTGGACATCAACGGGGATGATCATGAAGATCAACAGTTCCACTTCAAAGTTACAACCTTCTCTGGGAGAGAGTAGTCTACTTAAGCCAAAACATCATGACTTCACTTGGATTGCTATCATGAGCTTGAATTCTTTGTTGGAAGTGGAAAATTACAAAGGGAAATTCCAGATCAACTGAAGTAACAACTTAACTGGAAAGCTGACAAAAAGGTATCATGAGAACAAAACACTTCTGCCCCATGATAGTGTACTAATCCTCTTTAAGTGAGCAGCGGCTGTTACGACAAATAGTCTTTGAACCTTTTATGCCCCAGATTACATGGTCTGTGGGAAGAAACCATCAAGAGAATTTTATTAAAAAATTGGAATAAAGATGCTTTAATGTCGTCAAACTCTTATAGAGAGAGATTTACAAATCTCGACGTGATTGTCCCAGTTTAACGGTGCTTGCACAACAAAGTCTCGAACTATGGAAGTAACGACTGGGGAACAAACTTGCCCCTGTTAGTTGGTAACTGTAACATAGTTGCCCCAGAATAAACTGCTCTTTTAAGAGATCCAACTAATCTTGACCTGATGATTAGCTGAACATTGTGACAAATGATTAACAAATCCTTCAACTTGGTTGCCCCAGGCTGAGCTTCCTTTATCAAATAAAATTCCCTAACTGGCAACTTTTGTTGGGATTCCTTTTATATTGGATTATCTAGCAAACAATGGTGTTCATTAAAAGTTGGCAATTTTAATGCAAAATTCATGCAAACTTTTGAAAACAATTTTTTGATGAAACACACACGGCGGAGTGATCAAGTGATCAAAGTGAAAGTGATTCAATCATTTTACAAATGATGGATAAAGTGATTAACACATACAAACATCAAAGATCATTAGGAGTCAAGTTATCCAACCTTGCTGTAATATGCTTTCAACACAACCTTACCTCAATTAGGTCTTTTAAGAGTTGTAACGTGGCTTGGTTCACGGTTCATGAAATAAAGGATAAAGGCTCAAAGTTATTTGTCCCACCCATTCTCCATGATGAACTCGAATCCTACGCTCAGTTAACTCAAACTATACATTCAGGTTCTCACAGGCTTTAATAATTGAACTGATGATAGTTGGTGATGATTCACAAATCTAGGGTAGTCATAACTCCCTTGTAGTATTTAATAGCTTTTTCTATTTGAGGATTTTTAAGAGTGATGACTCTTACAGAATTCCTCTCTTTTGTTATTCCTGACTTTTTTCTAAGATGTTTTGTTCGAATATACAGTCAACGGGATGCCCCATTTTTGCCTAAGTCTCCTTCATAGGTTTTTACTTAGCGGGCTTTTCAATTTTCTTTTTTTCTTCTTCTCTCTCTTTTTTTTGAGAAAGGAGGTGACTACCTAGTTTAATGGCTACGGTGAACCATCATCGTCTTTTGAACTTCGACATTTGCTTGTTGTGTGCGAAGGAAAACCTGAATGCACCACTTTTATATGAAAAGTGTCTTGTATGCACGTATCTCTAAGTTAACCGAGAACTACCCACCCCAGGTTTGAGATTTAAGGTTTTTTTTTGTAAAGAAAGAAAACTCCTACTTCTAGGCTCGAAGGGGTTAACAATGGATTATCTTCCTTATTACTCAAGTTTTTGGGGATTGAATTAATGCCTTACATCATCGGTAAAGTTAGATTGAAAGCATATCAACAGCATTTATGGATATAGTTTTCATCATCCTCCCAAATCTTTGTTTTAAACAACAGTTTGATAAAGAAAAGAAATTTTTGCATTTTTCGTTATCTCATAACAACGAAAGGAAAAGAGAAAGAGTGAAATAAATGGACTTAATCAAAAAATGCACAAACATTTCATTAATCTTGCCAATTCAAAATGAACAACAGCTTACAAGCAATTCAAATGCAAAGAAAATACAACAAAATGCTGAAACAGTCTACAGCTGCCAGCCTTAGGGAATTAAATTTGACAAAACAAACTTCAAATTTTAGGCCCTATGCGAGGAAACACCTTCAATAACCACTTGCTCCTTATGATATAGAATTATGAGGGGTCTCACGGGTCCTTGGCCTTTGGATTTAAGAATCGCGGCATTGTCATTTGATTTATCCTCCTGAGGTTTCAGCAACTCCTGTAATCTCAGTTTAAAACCTTTACACTCTTCAACTAGGTGCCCTGTTGTCCCAGTATGATATGTACATTCCTGTTCTGGGTGGTCTTCTTCGAGGATCAAGTATTTTTCAATGATCAGCTCTTGCACCAAGGAACCTAATGCTAGACATGCACCTAAGTTGTGTCCTTCGGCTCCTTTGTGAAATTCACAGGTCAGGTTCGCATTATGCCATGGTCCTGGAACAGGATTGGCTAATCGCGGAGTCACTAACGAATTCTAAATCAATAGCGGGTAAAGTTTACTTAGCGGTACTGGAATTGGTTTACCGCAAGCCTTATTTTTCCTGACATGATTCTTCTTATTCCATCTCCGGATTTGAGAAGATTGAGGAGGAAAAAACACTGAGTGTTGGGAGTCTTTTCTGGTAATCGTCTGATATTTGACCGCTTAATCAGATACTCACTTAATTTCTCCGAGTGCATGCTCTTGCTGCGGAGGAGACATGAGAGGTGGTGAAGTTTTGTTGACTTGAACACCTTGAGGCATGAAAGATATCAATTTGGAGTCGAGCAAATATTTAACCTCGTTTTTGAATGCTTTACAGTCTTCAGTTGAATGCCCCAATGCCCCATTATGATAGTCGTATCTGGCGTTGGTATCGAAGGCCAGCGGGTAAGGAAGAATCACCGGTTTCAGCTCCTTTGGTATTATCAATCTACCTTGGATCAAGTCTGGCAATATCTGACCGTATGACATTGGAAACGGACTCTCTGGTTTCCTTGGTATTTGTTGGGCGTGTTAACACGATTGACGGTTATCTGTTCATTGATACCGAGAATGTCCTTGAGTTGGAGGAATCATCGGAGATAATGCATCCCTAGTTTCTCTAGATGTCACATGGTTAAAGTGACCTTCCTTTTCCATCATATTCTGCAATGTCTCAGGAACCCAATTCATCTGACACTTGAGAATTCTGATGTCCTCTTTCAGCATTTCCTGAGCTCTCAAAAGTTCACCCATTGTTGCTATTTGTCCTGGATATGTGCTAGGTATCCCCTCACCCTGTCTCTGAACAAAAGGGAAACAAAGCGACGCAAGGCTGAGAAATGCAAATGCATAATGTAAATGCAATGCAAAAGGAAAACTGGTTTTACAAAACTCAGAATATCGGTTAGGTCAAAACCCCATTTCATTAATTGTTGGAAAAAAGTTACAACTTTTAAAAATACCAGAAGTCAAATGAGTTTTACAAAACCAGTTGCGACATGATATGCTTATGGTGATATGATGGGATGATGCACACACAACACAAAGGCAAATATTCACAAATACCCTGCATATGCACACGCAAAGACCTCCTAGGCTCAAGATCAAAGCACGGAGTCAAAGGTCTACCCATCCCAACGATTTGTATTATGAGTTGTTTTTACTTGCCAAGCGGGTTCTAATAAAGTTCCCAGGGTCAACAACCCATCCTTCGGATATTATCAATTTCCCAAATTACTTGGTAGTCAATAATATTCTCAAGAGATTCTCGTCCGAGTGTAGTATCGCGTATCAACTACTTCGGGACTACTCCCTCATAGTCATCGCACTACGTTCTAATAAGGCCAAAGTGAGGTAAAATGTAACTAAAAAGTCCTCAGTGTCACGGGCTCCTTCGTCAAAAGTATCAATGTTTTCACGAATACTCGTTTAACAAAACTAACTCTCAAGAGGGCCTCCACTGAGTGGTGGTTTCTCAAGTTAGCTTGGTCGGGAATCAACTCCATATAAGCCTTCTTGAATATACCACCATCCTATCATAAGTGCACTCGAGTCCGAGTATAGGACTTCCTTACCACTCAAAGCACCCAACATTCCGCACAAAAAAAAAATATTGGCAAATATACATGTTAAGAAAATATTTACAAATATAGCATGCAATCAAACAAAATAGGCTAAACCCTTAAGTTTAAGTATGTCCCTAGTGAAGTCGCCATTTCTATTGCGGTGAGAATCGTGATACCAAGCTATTGATTAACTTGAATCTTAATTCATTAAATTTACAACCGGACTTTGATTTATCAGAAGGAAAGGTTAGAGAAAGAAATACCTTTTGCGCGATGTAACAACAACGCTAAGAGAATCGGCGATCGGGGGTTGGTTATGCCTAGGGTAGGTAATTCACATCCTAGACATCTGTAGTACTCTACAGGAACCTTTTGTTTGTTTGCATGCTAATACTTGCTAAATGTTTGCTATGGTTTGGGTTTGGGTACAAGGTTAGGTGAAGACCTAAGGATAGTTTCTAAGTTTGCTCGCAAAGATATCGCATCCTCTGCCTACGTATCCTAACTAGGATAGAATCAGAGCAATCGTAGTTCACCTCACTAGGGATAAAGAACTCTTGACTATGATCAAGGTTCAAAGGGGAAAAAACATATCCATGTTTGTCTAGAGTTTAAGAAAACTCTCTAGATCTACATTGAACACTCAAGAAAAAGGAGTAAGTAATCATCTCCATGATTCTTACGTAGAGTTAACCAAACTCTATCTAATTCTACGTTATAAGACCAATTGGTTCTATCCAGACCAAAAGGTGGGAGAAGGCTCTATCATGGCCTAAAGGGTAAGTCCAATTGGTTCTATCCAGACCAAACGGAAGGTTGAAAAGGTTGATTGGTTCTATCCAGAACAAAAACAAGGTTGATTGGTTCTATCCAGAGCAAAGGGAAGGTTGCTCGTCAAGATATCGCATCTTGTGCCTACGTATTCTCATTATCTAATGAGAAATCGGAGCGTCCGTAGTTCGGACATCAATTGGTTCTTTCCAGACCAAAAGAGGGAAGAAGGTTCTATCCATGATATTAATGATTTCAATCAAGGTAAATGGTTACGACCAAAGCAAACATTAAGATATTACGATATCAATGATTTCAATCAAGGTAAATGGTTACGACCAAAGCAAACATTAAGATATTACGATATCAATGATTTCAATCAAGGTAAATGGTTACGACCAAAGCAAACATTAAGATATTACAATATCAACGATTTCAATCAAGATAAATGGTTACGACCAAAACAAACATCAAGATATTACGATATCAATGATTTCAATCAAGGTAATTGGTTACGACGAAAGTAAACATTAAGATATTACGATATAAATGATTTCAATCAAGGTAAATAGTTACGAACAAAGCAAACATTAAGATATTACGATATCATTGATTTCAATCAAGGTAAACGGTTACGACCAAAGCAAACATTAAGATATTATTATATCAATGGTTTCAATCCAGATAAATGGTTATGACCAAAACAAACATCAAGATATTACGATATTAATGATTTCAATCAAGGTAAATGGTTACGATCAAAGCAAATATTAATATATTACGATATCAATTATTTCAATCAACGTAAATGGTTACGACCAAAGCAAACATTAAGATATTACAATATCAATGATTTCAATCAAGGTAAATGGTTACGACCAAAGCAATCATTAAGATATTACAATATCAACGATTTCAATCAAGATAAAATGATACGACCAAAACAAACATCAAGATATTACGATATCAACGATTTCAATCAAGGTAAATGGTTACGACCAAAGCAAACATTAAGATATTACGATATCAATGATTTCAATCAAGGTAAATGGTTACGACCAAAGCAAACATTAAGACATTACGATTTCAATGATTTCAATCAAGGTAAATGGTTACAACCAAAGAAAACATTAAGATATTACGATATCAATGATTTCAATCAAGATAAATGGTTACGACCAAAACAAACATCAAGATAATACGATATCAATGATTTCAATCAAGGTAAATAGTTACGACCAAAGCAAACATTAAGATATTGTGATATCAATGATTTCAATCAAGGTAAATAGTTACGACCAAAGCAAACATTAAGATATTACGATGACAATGATTTCAACAAAGGTAAATGGTTACGAACAAATCAAAGATTAAGATATTACGATATCAATGATTTCGTTCAAGGTAAATGGTTATTACCAAAGTAAACCTTAAGATATTACGACATCAATGATTTCGATCAAGGTAAATGATTACGACCAAAGCAAACATTAAGATATTACAATATCATTAATTTCAATCAAGATAAATGGTTACGACCAAAACAAACATGAGATATCAATGATTTCAATCAAGGTAAATGGTTACGACCAAAGCAAACATTAATATATGACGATATCAATGATTTCGATCAAGGTAAATGGTTACGACCAAAGAAAACATTAAGATATTACGATATCAATGATTTGAATCAAGATAAATGGTTACGACCAAAACAAACATTAAGATATTACAATGTCAATGATTTCTATCGAGGTAAATGGTTATGACCAAAGCAAACATTAAGATATTACAATATCATGAAGGGGGAAGTTCTTTCAAGATTTAGATATGAGAGGTAAAAACCAATGGCACATCTTAACAAAGACGGGGATATTTCTTAACAATGATGGAAGGGGAAATTAACAAAGGTAAAGATGTATCTTAACAAAGATGAGGTTTCCTAGGGCTTACAAGATGACATGTATACTTACAAACATCAGGCCTAAACAAACAATGTCACAACAAATGTAAGTGAGAAGTTCAAAACTTCATGGGAGAAAACTTTCAAGTTTTAATGATGCTTAAACACAAATGCTTACAAGCAAGGGTTTAAGTCCCAAGCAATTACACAAGGATGCTAACGAGCCAAAATCATAACTTTAAAATGTAACTCAAAAGAGAATGAAATTAAAGTTGGAAATGAGAGTGGAAAAGTAAGAGGTTGAAAACCCTAAAACGAAACGCCATTTTCTCATGATGTAAAGTGTTCCTAAATAAAAAATTTAGGATTCTTTAAAATTCATATGAAAATAGAGCATTAATACGAGAATTTGTCAAAAAGAATCATTTAAAAATGATAAAAAATGAAGGAGTTATGGAATTTTGAAATTTAATGAAAATTAAATAAAATTACAAAAAATCCACTTATTAAAATATAAGAAATGCCTCCCCCAAGGCTTGAACCCAAGACCTTGGGGTCATAGGCTCAAAATTTTTCCAACCCAGCCATTTCACGCGTGTGCTGAAGTAATGGAAATGGAAGGTAAAATACCAAAACATGGAAAAATCATGAAAATATGCAAAACTGCCCTCGCTGAGGGTCGAACACGGTACCATATGGCAAGACAGGTTCTTAAGGCAAGGCATTAACCACTGGGTTGGCGATACATCCATTGTATCAAGCCACCCCATGTTTAACTATACCTAACAAGCGTGTATTTTCTGGGCAAGCCAAGGCCAAAACTCAAGTGGAAACTCAAACTACGATTTCATCATAACTCTTTCAATTCTCAACCATTTTTCATGAAATTTAAACCAAACCTGCTTGAAATTTTGAGAGGAATACAATGGTACCTACCAAATTTTAAAATGATGTTCATACAATAAAATTCGAAGGTTCATGCACTTATGAGTTTTTGAGATGCTTGAAATGCATTTTTGGAGTCAATGATTAAAACTGATGCAATTAAGATCAAGCAAGGGTTTGAGCAAGTTTGTGATATGATATTGAGGGAGTTCTAACAAGAATTTCACTCAATAGATATCTTGATCAAGAAAAGGCTATGTGAGTTGCAAAGGGTTATGTTTGAAATGCATTTTGAGACTTATGGACCAAACCAGATGCCAACAGTCCAAGTTTTAAAAACTGCACAAACCTCAAGTATGCACCAGATCAAGTTCCAACAAATGTTTAAACCAAAAGGAAAAAAGATAAGGATCTGGTATATGAGTTGCAACATAATCATGAGTTGAACCTCAAAAACACAGCATGGTCAAAGAAAAGTATTCTTGGTATTTCAATCCAATTTGATGAATTCCAATCAACACACTTTTACAAAGACACAACCATGACAGTCATTTGGAAGAGATCAAGATAATCCAAACAAAAACACTTGCTTAGAACACAAACATCAAGACACAACAGCCAACAGTAGTCCAAAACTTGCCATGCTTTTAGTTAAAACAAGTTAACAAACATAAATCCTGACAAAACCAAAAATAGTTTTCTAACCATGGCCAAATTGATGTTTTTAACAGGTTTGTCATGACAATTCTCCAATGAAAGATTGCTACCATAAAACAACTTAAGGTAGCAAAGATACAACCAAAATCAGGTTGATCATCAGCCCCTCATATGGATCATTACTGCATTGGACACAACCCCTAACCAATCACCAATCCTACTCTAAAGGCTAACATCCACTCAAGGCAAATGACAGGTATTTGGACAAGACAACCTTGAAACAGGTTTAAACAAAGCAAAAGAAAAAAGGTTGCAAACTCAACACTTAAATTCAAAGCAAGATATCATGATTTTGCCACATTGTGCACTTACAAACTATTTCAATCACACATGATAACAGCTTCTACGAAACAAGTTATGGCAGTAACCAAACATGCATGGCAAAGCTTGGCAGCAATGGGCCAAATCTCAACATCAGAGGGTCAATAACATGAAATCTGGTCTGAGAAGCATTGTGCATCATGCCCTAATACTATGGCCAAGGATTTTAACAGCCATTGCCAAAGCAAACAGCTAGAAATCAGAGTTCAAACTAAACTCAACCTGGCAGCAATTAGGACATGAACCAAGCAAACTGGCATCCTGATAAGGACAGAGGTTGACCAATCCTCATGACAGAGCAAACCATGGTCATTTACCATGCCAAACTCAAATATTAACAGAATATATTACTTTTAAAGGCAGTTATCAATTTGTCAAAAACAAACACAAACTCAAATTTTACTACAACAAGACCAGTTTAAAAACAGCCATGACTCATGAGTTGACAAACTCATCTTTACAATGGTTTGAAAGAAAAGTACATTAACCATACAGTGTTGATCATCACATGCTTCAACATGTGTGAATCATCTCAACAGGGGTCATGACACCAATATGTTGCTTTTAAAGCAGTTATCAATTTGTCAAAACAAACTCAAACTCACCTTTAGTCTGGAAAACAAGTTTCAAAACAGCAATGCATTTAAGAGCTGACAGACTTCATTTCAAAATAGTTTTGACAGCAAAGGTCATGATTCCAATACAACAATATCAATCCTCAATATACCATACACTTCAACAGTCTAGTGAAAATATAACCATATTGCCCTAGTGACAATCAAACATTCAGTAACACATGAGTTGACAAACTCCAAGTAACTCATGACAGAACCAAAGCATAACAAAGTTGGTCCACCATACATAACATGTTTCAACAAGAGTTCCATAGTTCTACAAACAACAACTCTAACTCTAACAAAACAGTCTTGGTGTCAATGAGTATAAATTCAACATAACCATGCTAAACCTAAGTTCATCATATACTTCCACAGCCTATATCAATCCCTTTACAAAGACAACAACATTGCCTTAATGGCAGTCTAAAAGCAACTATTCAAGATATTAGTTTCACACATTTTGGCAGCATACTAAACAATTTTAACATGACAATGTACAAACCAGTTTCAACCACAAAACAACATATGACAATGCATACTAGTGAATGAGTTCAAAATAACATACCTCTTGCATCCCTCTCTATGTTAGCAGCCAAGAAAACCAGAGATCCTTCCTTTTGAGCAAGTTTGTGAAGCTACTTCCTTTTGAAGAAACAAGCAAATCTTGAGGACAATTTGAGCAGATGAGATTCCAGCTGTAGTTTAGGGTTTTAGACAGCTGGTATAACACAAATGGAAGGTGTTCAAAGTGTCAAAGTGGTTCAAACTGTTTTAGGCAGTAAGTTTTACCACTTTGTGCAGAAAAGTCAAACTAATGAGTGTGAGAAGTTGACTTTTGGTTTTGTGGTGTTTTTGATCAAAATAATGGTTAGAACACCTCCTAATGATGATTTATGGATGATTTTTAAGGTGGTTGAGTGATTAGAAAGGTTGTTGGTATGAAGCTTGCACAAGGCAGTTTTTTGGTGGTTTTTGGAATTTTCATCACTTACAAGTAAAGCAAGGCAAGAATGAGAGCTATGTGTTTCTGGTTTTCTTGGATAGCTCTGGTGTGGTTTGAAGAGTGGGATGAAGTCTCTATTTATAGGTCATGAGAAGAGTTTGGGGCAGATTTGGTTTTTTGCCTTTGGAGGGAAATCTTGGAAGAAAATCTATCCAATATCATGTGGCAGTTGTGATCATCAGTCCCTTTGCTCAATGCAGGGCAAAACTCAAGTGAAATGAAGGACATGAGGTGGCTGAAGTGAGGCTAGAGGGATAGGGAGGTTGCAACTACAAGTCTTCACCAAAAAAGTTTCTCTTTCCTCATGATTTTTTTATTAAAATATTGCCACATGTCTTGCGACTTGCATTGTCTACCAAATCCATCTTCCCTCTGCATTTTAAACCATCAACCTCTCTAAATATCAAGACATGATCCAATGGTTGAGAATGATTCAAGTGGCTGAAAAGTAAATTTGTGGAAAAGTTGAAATGGTGCATCCAAGTGTTGAAACTCCAACTTGCTAGATTCATAACTCTCAACTCACATGGGCTATGGAGTAGTTCTAGTACTTTTTGGAAAGCCCTCATAGAGCTCTACAACTTTCATGTTTTCATGATCTTCATATTCCAAGTGGAACTATGTCAAAAATCCCCTCAAAGTTGGTTGAAAACATGATTTGCAAGGCCAGAAACTTAGAATTTTTCAAAGTGTTTTCTCCCTCCTGTGATGATTTTGGCTATAACTCTAAATCTATGCATTTTTTCCCATGGGTCAGTTCCACACTTTGGTAGGGCTTGCCAAGACCTTTCCAAAAAGCTTCTAACCAACTCATTTGGATGTGTGGTTAGGAAGTTATGGTCTTGTCCCTTTCAAAACCTTAATTCCCGATTTTTTTATTACTCCCCAATCCTTGACCCAATGGTCATGAAACTTCATGGATAGGTGTAATATGTTACTAGGAACATTTTTTCTTCATACTTTGAGTTCAAATTCCTTATGACTGAAGAGTTGAGTTTTCGGTCAACCGAACGATCGACCGATGACTACCGAGTCGACTGTTGATGTTCCGGGTCTTCCGAGGCCTTGAAAATTCTTGAGTGGACTTCACTAAGCCATATGGGCTTCATGGACCATAATTCCCTCATTGGAATACCTTTTAAATCAAAAGTCAAACTACAGTTGACTTTTCCTGATTGGAAACCCTATTCGGGTATCCTGAACGACATTGTTCTTGATCTTTGGGTGAAAACCTCAAATTTGGTTCATACTTGACCCAATGGAGTATCTTTGACGATGTGGAAACTTGTTTCATGGAGAATCAATCCAATACATTGACTGATTAAACCGCCAAAACTTCGAGTCCTGACTATACGGAACCCTAATTCACATGTATCTTGATAAAGACTAACTTGAAAATGAAAATGAAAATGACCCTATAATTATGATGAAGATCTAAGGAGTCAAAATTTGGGGTGCAACAAGCAGGCATTCGCTAAATAAAAGCGAGCATCGAACCCGAAGGCCGGCTTAACACGAAGTTGAGAACATCTACTAACCAGCAGGCATTCGCTAAATAAAAGCAAGCAACGAACCCGAAGGCCGGCTCAACACGAAGTTGAGAACATCTACTAACCAGCAGTAATTCGCTAAATAAAATCGAGCGTCGAACCCGAAGGCCGGCTCAGCATGAAGTTTAGAGGAGAATCTACTGATTCACAATCCAAAAGAGAACTTCGCTGGAGAAAGAGAAACTTGAACAAATAACTTTGGTGGGGAGAGAAAAAGAGGAGTTTAACCAAGTAACTTTGTGGGCGATCACATTGGGGAAGGAAGAGAAACTTAACCAAGCAACTCTGTTGGGAAACACTTGATAAGATGAAACACATCCATCAAGAATCTTTTGCCGAGGTCTGGATACCTGTATGGGCTGGAGAATTAATATCACAAATTGCCATGGTCTGAATACCATCCGGGCAAAAGGAATCACATTATAATCTTCCAGGGTCTAGATACCACACGAGTAAAGGAAATCATCCATTAGTTGGAATACACCTAAAAAACAAGAGACAACAACCTGGCTTATGTTTCACATGCATATGTTTGAATATGGCGTAATGCTCCATACGAAATGGAAATGCTACGCGTTTCTGAGAATGCTATGCACAGATGCAAAATGCACCGGAACCGAATCAGCAAAATAAATTCTAAAGGGACAAAGGTCACCCTGCTGGGGAGGGATGGAACATGCCAATTACGATTGGACTTATGCTGGGAAATAAGCCATGGATGGCTTTCTGAAAAAAGAACTTCCTGGATAAGATTGCTCTGACGAGAACTAAAATTCACCCTACTGGGGATCAACGCAAACTCTACTGGGAAAAACGCCCTGAATGGCCTTCCAAAATGAAACTCTTCTGGGGAACACCCAACTTGGTTGGGGAGAACAAATCCACTCTACTGGGGAGATAAAACAACATGCTATACAATAGCTCTGTCGGAGATCCAATCAGATCCTGCTGAGAGAAAATGCCCTGAACGGCCTTCCAAGATACACCTCTCTTGGGGAATACACGACCCGAAAGGGGAAAGACAACCAGACGCTGGAGATAAGTCTAACCTATTGGGGAAATCAACGACTCTGCAGGGATAACAATTGACCACTGAGATTAACTTCACTTTACCGAGAAACTAGCCCTGAACGGCCTCCTAGAACACCAAAGTCCGTCTAGGGTACAGAATACGCTGCTGAGAACAATCCTGCTCCACCACAGATTAAAAATGTGACCTACCAGGGATTGTCTAGCTGGGGAATCAGCTTCTGTTATAGACTACATCTAATTGCTAGGGATCACTCAGTGGGGATAACCGAATAAGATTTACTGGGAAACGATCCCAAACTCTCTCTATTGAGAAATAATAACAATTCTCAGGGAGTAACTTCATCTTGTGGGGAAGAACAACTGCTCTGCTGACTCTGATGGGGATTGGACAACTGAGAGGAAACCTCTTCGACTTCCGCTTGGGGGATGAATCACCACTTCTCAGACTCTATGGGGAAACAAAATCTTGAACTTGCTCCGCTGTAGGGAAAATAGTTCGAACCCTGCTTGGAGAGAAATCTCATCTCGACTTGCTGAGGAGTAAGTGTGTACCTGCAATCTGCTGAGGATACATACCTGACTTGCACGAGAATATCAACCCTAGCACTCTGAGGACGATTCTACCCTGCTGGAGAATTCCGCCTTGAATTGTCGAGGAATGAGTGTATACAAACAATCTGTTGGGGAGAAGTGTACACCCTTTACTTGCACAAGCCTCTGCTGGAGAGAAACAGACCTTTGCTGGAGATGGAGATGCACCACATCCACTTGCTGGGGACGGTGATCATATCGGGGATACACCTCCGGAAACTTGCCTCAAGGGTAATGACCATGCAAAAGAACAAACGACAAGATATCCTGCACAAAAGGAACTATCTCGGTCATCATCTGTGACATTGCTCAAATAAATCAAAGTTTTAATGATTATCGGCCAAAGCCTGCAAGTTTATGTATGCACAATTTTATCAAAACATCGGGCGTTTTTCGCAAACAAAATAGTAAAGATTAATGCAACACAAACAAATTACTGAATAGTATATGTTTTATTGACAAATGGCCTGTGAATAGGCAGATTTTACAACCGATGCAACCCCTGAAAAGAGGAAGCTGCGCAAAAATTACAGAAATGCACAGAAATATACAGAATGTCGGCAATGTGGCACAGACAAACACCATGAGCTGGTCCCTCTATGACTCGCCTGACTTCGATGATTCCCTGACGCTTCATCTTATGAAGAGATTGATTCAGATAAATGGCTCTCAGGTCCTGCCTCAATCCACTACTCTGAAGATCAATATGTAGATCGCGGTCATTTGCTTTTCAAATCCCTACCTTTTTCCTGAATCGCCCTTTCGGGTTTTCAATTCACGGGGATACCCTTTTTTGCCAAAGTCGCCTTTTCAGGTTTTCAACTTTGTGGGTTTACATCTTTTGCCTTTTATCCCTAATTTTTTCCCAAACCCATTCTTTTTATGGTTCGCCGGGATGCCCTATTTTTTCCTGGATACTCTTTTTTCATTCCAGCGGGTCTCTTTAAGCAAAGTATTTTTTAACTGCATCTGTGTTCACAGGGGATGTGAAATCTTCATCATCCATGGTTGATAGCAACAAGGCTCCTCCAGAGAAAACCTTTCGCATGACATATGGAACTTCATAGTTGGGAGTCCATTTTCCCATGTGATCTGTTTGTGGAGGGAGAATCCTCTTCAATACTAACTCGCATGTCTGAAAGCTTCGAGGGCGCACCTTCTTGTCAAAAGCTTTCTTCATCCGGCTCTAATACAACCGACCATATGCAATAGATGCTAACTTTTTCTCATCCATCAGGCTGAGCTGATTCAATCTATTTCTTATCCATTATGCCTCATCAAGCTTGACGTCAACCAGGACTCTCAAAGAAGGAATCTCGACTTCTAATGGCAGGACAGCTTCCATGCCATGCACCACCGAGAAAGGAGTTGCCCCAGTTGAGGTGCGTACCGAAGTATGATATCCATGCAAAGCAAAAGGCAATATCTCATGCCAATCCTTGTAAGTTACAACCATCTTCTGAACTATCTTCTTGATATTCTTGTTGGCCGCTTCAACAGCGCCGTTCATCTTCGGACGATAGGGAGATGAGTTGTGATGCTCAATTTTGAAATTTAGGCACAATTCCTTCATCATCTTGTTATTCAAGTTTGAACCATTATCAGTAATGATTCTTTTAGGCACTCCATAGCGACAGATGATGTCCTTCTTGATAAACCAGGCTACCACTTGCTTCGTGACATTAGCATAGGAAGCTGCTTCCACCCACTTGGTGAAGTAATCAATGGCTACCAGGATGAAACTATGTCCATTAGATGCGGTGGGCTCAATCTTTCCAATCATGTCAATGCCCCACATGGAAAAGGGCCAAGGCGATGCCATGACGTTTAACGGACTCAGCGACACATGAATCTTGTCAGCATAAATTTTGCACTTATGGCACTTCTTTGCGTACTTGAAGCAATCTGACTCCATAGTCAACCAATAATACCCTGCTCGTAACAGCTTTTGAGACATGGCATACCCACCGGCATGTGTACCAAAGGCACCTTCGTGGACCTCTTCCATAAGCAGACTCACTTCTTTTTCGTCCACACACCTTAGCAGTACTAAGTCATAAAAATTTCCAGCCAACCTCCTCAGAGTCTTCTTATCCCGGGTTGACGCCCCTGACGGATTGGTTTTTGAGGAAATTTTGGATGTCATAATACCATGGCTTACCGTCCGAAGCTTCTTCAATGGCGAATACGAATTTCGGCCTATCAAGGAGAGATATGACTATTCTTGGAGCATCATTCCAAAAGGTCACCTTATACATTGAGGATAAAGTGGCTAAGGCACCTGCCATCTGATTCTCTACTCTCGGCACATGGTGAAACTCTATTCGATCAAAGAAAGGTAACAGCCTCATTGCATAGTTCATGTAAGGTATCAGATTAGGCTGTCGGGTCTCCCATTCTCCCTTGATCTGATTGACAACTAGCGCTGAATCGCCATATACATCTAGATTCGTGATCCTCGGATCAATGGCTCCTTCCAACCCCATAATGCACGCTTCATATTCGGCTTCATTATTAATGCAAGGAAATGTTAACCTGGCAGTGAAAGGGATATGAGAACCATGAGGTGTCGTGATAATTGCCCCAATTTCACTACCGTATGAGTTAACAGCGCCGCAAATATCATCTGCCATTGAGAACCCTTCTCCGGACCTTCATCGGGTAATGGCTCGTCGCAATCCTTTATATTTAAGAACATGATGTCCTCATCGGGAAATTCAAACTTCATAGGTTGATAATCATCAATCGGCTGTTCATCAAGATACTCTGACAGAATACTCCCTTTGATAGCTTTCTGGGAAACATATTGAATATCATACTCTGTCAAAACCATCTGCCACTTGGCAATTCTCCCTGAAAGTGCTTGTTTTTCAAAGACGTATTTAATCGGATCCATCTTCGAAATCAGCATGGTTGTATGATTTAGCATATACTGTCTCAGGCGTTTGGCAGCCCAAGCGAGTGTGCAACACGTTTTCTCCAACATTGAATACCTGGATTCATAATCTGTGAACTTTTTACTCAAGTAGTATATTGCATTCTCTTTTCTTCTAGTCTCGTCGTGCTGACCGAGAACACAACCCATGCTGTTCTCAAGAACCGTTAAATACATGATCAATGGTCTTCCAGCTACTGGAGGTATCAGTATCGGAGGTTCCTGCAAATATTCTTTTATTTTATCAAATGCCCTTTGGCAATTTTCGTTCCAGACAACCGCCTGATCTTTCTTTAGTAATTTGAACATGGGTTCACACGTGGTTGTGAGATGAGATATGAACCTAGAAATGTAGTTCAATCTACCCAAGAAACCACGAACCTCTTTCTCCATTTTCGGTGTTGGCATATCTTGAATAGCTTTTATCTTTGCAGGATCAACCTCGATTCCATTTTCACTGACAATGAACCCCAACAACTTTCCTGACCTGACGCCAAAAGTGCACTTGTTCGGATTCAACCTCAGTCTGAATATCCTTAGCCTCTCAAACAGCTTCAAAAGGTTTATCAGATATTCCTCCTCCGTTTGCAACTTTGCTATCATGTCATCAACATAGACCTCAATCTCATGATGAATCATATCATGGAACAAAGTGACCATTGCCTGCTGATAAGTTTCCCCTGCGTTTTTCAACCCAAAAGGCATTACCTTATAACAGAAAGTCCCCTACAGTGTAATGAACGTTGTTTTCTCCATATCCTCCGATGCCATCTTAATCTGATTATACCCGGAAAAACCGTCCATGAAGGAAAACACGGAATACTGCGCAGTATTATCCACCAATATGTTAATGTGGGGGAGCGGGAAATCGTCCTTCGGATTCGCTTTATTCAAATCTCTATAATTAAGGCACATCGGTACCTTACCATCCTTCTTTGGTACCGGTGCGATGTTGGCGACCCACAGAGGGTAAGTTGTTACAGCGAGAAACCCTGCGTCCAACTGCTTTTGGACTTCTTCCTTGATTTTCACAGCCATATCTGGTCTAGTCCTTCTAAGTTTCTGCTTGACTGGCGGACTCTCTTCATGCAACGGCAAGCGATGAACCACGATATCTGTGTCAAGACTGGACATATCTTCGTATGACCAAGCAAAGATATCACTATACTCTCTGAGCATTTCAACCAATATTTTCTTGATATCACTCTGCAACGCAGCCCCTATCCTGACATCTCTTCTGACTTCCTCGGTACCCAAGTTGACGACCTCAATTTCCTTCTGATGAGGTAGAATGATTTTATCTTCCTGTTTCAAAAGCCTGGCTAGATCTTCTGGGAAGTCTTCATCTTCATCATTCTCTTCTTCGGCTTGAAATATCGGATTATCAAAGTCAAAGCGAGTCATAGACGACTCTGGAGCGGTGTCATCTACAATGTGAAACCTGCAATGATGATGATTTAATGCTTAAAATGATATGCAAACAAGCACAAACCACATTGCCATTTTATTGTTAAAAACAAAACAGGAAAGACAAAGATCACAATGTTTGAATGCATAAAAACGCCCTTTGATTGATTGATAAAAAGATTGTTCAAACATAAACAATTAGGCCCTGAAGACAAGTACCACTATGCTCTGGGTAGAACATAGGGCTACACAATAATTAGAAAAATAAATCATTACTCTTCTGTCGTCACTTGGATGATTTCTTAGACAGACCAGTTGTTTAGGCTTTGTCCTAGGGTGCATGGCCGAATCCACGCGTCCATGTCGCAGTCGCTGTCACCGTCTTCATCTGATATGGCATTAATCTGCTCGAAGATTACACCCCCGCTGGTAAACTAGACAGGCCCCTTATAGCATGGCACGCTCTGGGAAGAGGAAGATGGGTTGTATCCCAAACCAAATTTGTCTTGCTTGTTGGGGATATTCAGCACTTGACCCCAACCTTGTGATGCCCCAACCTTCACCACTGCCTGGGCTTCCTTAAAGGATGACATGGCGACTTCAGGCGCTTTGCTCACGACCGGTGCTTTATCCTTGATTTGCACAGTTTCAAAGGCCTGGCATAAAGTCTCATGGATTTCTCCTTCGACCTTGACATACTTGAATGAAGACAAGTGACTAATCATTATATCTTCTTCCCCGCACACAGTGACGAATGTGCCACCCACCATGTACTTCAATTTTTGGTCCAGCATAGAGGTTACGGTGCCTTCCGAATGTATCTAGGGATGTCCTAGTAGACAGCTGTAAGCTGGCTGAATATCCATGATGTAGAACACTGCATTGAACACCTCAGGACCAACCTGAATTGGCAAAGTCAACTCCCCGAATACGGACCTTCGAGTCCCATCGAAAGCTCATACTACCAAGTCACTTGGTGTACACAAAATACCACGGGTATCTAACTTCAACAGCGCCTTCTTCGGCAACACATTCAAGGATGACCCTGTATCAACAAGCACGTGCGACAGAACGGCTCCTCGGCATTCAATAGATATATGCAGCGCACAGTTATGGTTCCTCCCCTTTGGCGTCAAGTCCAAATCTGTGAATCCCAGCCCATTACCTACATTTACATGTGCCACAACTCCCTCGAGTTGGTTCACAGAAATCTCCTGTGGCGCATAAGATGTATTAAGGATTCTCAACAAAGTGTTCCGGTGCGCTTCTGAGCACAATAACAAGGACAAAATGGATATCTTGGACGGATTCTGCTGTAAGTGATCAACAATCTTGTAATCACTCTTTCTTATCAGGTGCATGAACTCCTTCGCCTCCTTCTCCAAGGAGTCCTTCTCACCAGCTTGAGAAGTTTCTTCCACCACTACTTTATTCTTTCCACTGTCAAATTTATCAGCGACCACTTTAGGTGACGAAAATATTCTTCCACTCCAAGTAATTCCACCAGCTCCAACTAAGTTGTCCATAGAATCCACCGGTAAACTTTTTAACTCCTGCTTTTGTCCGTTGAAGTATACTTCGGCTCTGTAGTTCCACGGAATCGCCTTAGTACTTTTATATGGTACAGGACCAGGTTTGGTAATGATGATGGTCGGCAGCCTCGGAGGCGCAGAAATAGTAATAGTCTTGTACGGAATCGAGATTGCCGCAATCTCATCCTTTTCTTCAACCACTAATTCCTCAGTCTTCTTCTCAGCAACTCTATCAAATTGCAAGACACCATCATTCATCAACTTTTGAATATGGTTTCTCAACTTCTCACATCCCTCGGGATGGCTCAAACATTCAGCACAAGCTTCATCACAACCTGGGAATACCCCTCCCCTAAACAACTTGCTCTTTACAAGCTCATCGGTGTCTTCAACTCATCCACATCCGACACCAAATTCAAGCTCTCATCTTCAAGGATAGCACTGACCCCAGCTGCCCCATGGTTAGGCATGGGGTTCTGCACAATATTGGGTGCATCGTGAGAAACATTTATAGCCTTACTGTCTATGAGATCCTGAACTTTATGCTTAAACGCCTTACAGTTGTCAATATTGTGACCCGGAGCACCAGAATGAAACTCACATCGAGCATTAGCGTTATAACTAGGTGGTGGTGCACCTGTCAATGGAGCCAAAGTTCTCTTCTATATCAACTGCAACTGTAGCAAGTGTTGGAGTAATTGAGAATACGGCATCGGAGGCACGTCAAACTGTCTATTTACCGCCCTGCCCTGATCCTAAAAACGAAGAGGAGCATAATTCTGCTAATTCTGTTGTGGTTGTTGTTGTTATTGTTGTGGTACCGCAGGTATTGTAATACTTGCAACCTGTTGCTGCTGACGATATTATTGACGTTGATTCTTGTTCCTTCCCTGAGAACTAGCTAATGCATTAGCTTCTCCTTCTCGCTTTTTGTTACCAAAAACCTTTCTATTTCCTCCTCCTGCTGAGGATCCTTCGCCAGCTTGAATCTTTCCTAGTTTAATGCCGTTCTCGACCCTCTCCCCAGTAATAATCAGATCAGAAAAGCTTCCAAACATGTTACCGATCAGCTTCTCATAGTATACACCTGGTAGCATGGCGACAAACATATCAATTAACTCCCTTTCAACCATGGGAGGTTGCACCCTAGCTGCCAGCTCACGCCACCTCTGGGCATACTCTTTGAAGCATTCACCGTTCTTCTGAGACAGATTCTGCAATTGGACCCTGTTAGGCGCATGGTCGCTGTTATACTGGTAGTGCTTAACGAAGGCCTCAGCCAAATCCCTCCAGCATCGGATATTGACTGGTTCTAAGCTCATGTATCATTCAAGAGAAGGGGCAGAAAGGTTGTCTTGGAAAAAGTGCATCAGCAATTTTTCATCATCTGAGTAGGCGGACATCTTACGATAATAGGAACGCAGATGAACCCTAGGACAGGTAGTGCCTTTATATTTGTCAAAATCAGGAACTTTGAACTTCAAAGGTACTTTCAAGTCTAGGATCAAACCCAGATTAGCCATGTCCAATACCATGGAGTTCTGATTTTCAAAGCTTCGCATCTTCTCTTCGATCATCTTAAACCTCTTATCTGCCTCAGATGGCAACCCAACACCAATATCCCGTATAGAGAAAGCATCTTCCTGCTGATCTTCATCCCACTGAGAAACATTATTGCCATGTGCAGCATAAGCCATTTCAGGCATAGGAATTCCACCTACATTACCTCCGCCCGAAGGGATCATAACTGGAGGAATAACATTAGCATGTGGCGTGCCACCATCACTACGAAGAGGATTAGTAGCATTTCCTCCATGAAGCACACCATTACCATCAACTCTTGCAATAAGTGGGTGTACCAGAGTCCTTAGTTGCTCTTGACCATTTGCCATTCCCTGCATCAAATCCATAAATTGGGCCATCCTTTCCCGAAGTTCTTGCATCTCAGCTTGCATCTGCTCCATGACCTTACGCTGATTTCCCCAAGTGGCGTACCGGTGAGTAGTCTGGTGTTCAATCCTGAAACAAACTAACAAACCACAGAAATAAGGTTAACGGTCCCGAGCACCTGCGATGCAAAAATGCAAAATGATGCGGTATGCAGACATGTATATATGCATTAGGGATATTTCCCTATCGATTCTAGTTCCACAAGCACAACACGACAATGGAGAACTAGCAGATAAGCAATAAGCAAACTTCTCATAAATAAAATGAGAGCCAAGAGTCAGATACAACAATACAATGGAATCATAATGACCTCATCTAACAGGTCTGGTGATGGTCAATACATACATCATAGTAACAGACTGAAAAGAAAATACAATCAAGTACGACAACTAGACTGGAAATCCTCTAACAGCTCCTTCGTCTCTGGATGGTCAAGCCTGATAAGAAACCCTCGGATAAGCAGTTCTCTCCGGCTAATAATGGTCTGTAAGTCCTGAGCATAGTCCTCCCAGGCGCCCTCACCAAAAGCCTCATCAAGCTTACACCTCTTCACATCAGCTCTAGACTTGTAATCATCCAACGTTGCAAGCGCTTCGTTCAATCTATAATCACTATCACGTCAGAGTGAGGCTTCAACTGCAATCTTCTCATCCTTCACTTGGAGTTGAGCTTTTAGCTTGACGACCTGTTGTTTGAGTACATCTTCCCGCTCTTTGTTATTGGTAAGGGTAGCGTTCCACTTATCATTAAACCTGGAAATCTCTAGATAAGCTCTATCTAACTCCTTCTTCTTAGAAGTAAGGACATCACTAGAAGCCTTCAAATCTAAACCCATACGCTCACGAGCGCGAATCTCTTTGGTAAGATATGTACCTAGCTTGTTTACCAACTCAGTTTGCCTCTTGCAGGAATGAGTAGCTTCAATCTTTTCGCTTCGGAGCTGAATAATCTGTTTCTCCAACTCTTCATTTGCCTTGCGCAATTCCTCTTTTTCGGACCACAATTGATTATACCTCTGAATATCAACAGTAGTAGGCTCCTCAATTATCAGAGGATATAAAGGCTCACGAGGTGGAAAAGGTATCAACACTCTCTCAGCTCTCTCCTGAATCCAAGTCACATAAAGGTCGTAAGCTCGACTATTACTCTTCCCCAAAGAAGCTTTCCCTTTGCGATGAATTTTGTTCCATACTTTCTCAACTCTAGTCAAGGTATCATTCTCCAGCAAGCCAGTGAGATACAGAGATTCCTGTATCTCCTCTTCTCTCGGAGGCTCTCTCAAGGCATACCGAAACTGCCTTACTGCAAGGGATGGGTTATAGTTAATGCATCCTTTCCTTCCGACCAATGGGACGTTAGGAAAACCACCACAACTACAGATCATCTCCGTACCTAGCTAATCTCTATCAAACCAAATGATATTCTCATCAGTCAAGCCCATCAATATCTCTGACCACTCTGAAGTACCAGCAGTATCAACAAAAGGACCGGTTTTGGGAAGGTGGCTCACAAACCACCTGTACAACAAAGGTACGCAACAAGACACATTCTTCCCTCTTCGATTCTCATTCTTATAATGCACAGAATGATAGACGTTGCCTAGAAGCGTAGGTACAGGATTCCCTTAAGCAAAAATGTGAAAGGCATCCACATCCACAAAATTTGGAATATTAGGAAACAACATGATACCATAAATGCACAGCGCCAGGATGGCATTAAACACAACCCAACAACCCTCCTTCGCAAAGTGTCGAGCTCTAGCAACCAGAAAAGATAGTGGAAATCCAGGCATTCCATTTCTCTTGACCAACTTCCTTGTAGCTCAGAAGCATCCAAATGAAGGGAACCAGCAAGCTTAGCCAGATCAGGCTCAGCATCAGTGTGATAGAAAGGCATCTGGTCCAAGATAGGCACTCCAAGTAGCAAAGAGAACTCCTCTAGAGTAGGCAGTAATACATATACTGGAAAAGTGAAGCACCGTAACTGGGAATCATAAAACTACAGCAGAGTAAGGAGACCACCCAACTCATAAACTGAGGGCTTGCAAACAACACTCAAAAGCTTCCCATATGATTTCTTGAAATCTTCCATCACCTTTCTGTCAGCCACAGAGATCAAGCTGAGTAGAGATCCAATGTCCGGAGTAGGGAACTTATACACCACTGTCTTCTTTAGGCTAGGCTCCATGTCAGGAAAAGAAACAGATCACTAGAATCGAAGGAAAAATATGCATCTGCAACATAAATACATGTCAATGTTAATATGCAGATGAAAAATGCAAATGTAAATGCAACAGGGGATCAAGGTTGTTGTGCTGTTGATTGAGAAGAACCAACGCTTCGCTTTAGCAAGAACATAGCACCATCACAGGTTCACACTGAAGAGAAAACCGGGTAGGTTGGAGGTCATAGTTTCCTACATAACCCAATCCCTCTCACGGGTATGGACCTAATCACTGATAAGGTTCGGCATCCTATGCGGTCATCAGCGTCACAGACTTTCGAGAAACGATGATACGTTCACTGTTTCTGGTTTGGCATCATAGTCTAACGAAGCGACCTCACTTAGCTGACTCTCAAATGATCGATTCCCAGAGTCGACAACCCTCAGATCCAACAACCTCTCAACTGTCCGAAATGGACTGGAAAGGAAATCATCAAAGAGAATCTCGTCTGAGCACAGATTTCATGGGAACTAGTACATGCCAAACATGCAGGTTCACCACTACTTTCCGCTTCTAATGTTATGGTTGTACTCAAGCCTGGGTTTGGCTTATCTCGTAGTGGAACATTCCCACCCAACAGCATAACAATAATGATATATACAGTGCTGGAAAGTAAAATGCAAATGCAGATAAAATACGACACATATATACACACCCAAAGATAAACGCACAAGCACTAGGATTGACTCGCATAGGGGATCGGGATGAGTCCCCAGCAGAGTCGCCAGCTGTCGCATCGCTGCGAAAAGGGGCCGACAAGGGCAGAAGAGTCGCCACCGTTTGTTATTTATCCCAAAGAGGGAAAGGAAACAATCAGAGAAAACCTACGAAAAAGGGAGAAGATAGGTCATTGCAACCAAATCTTGGGTTCGAGAGTCGGTTACGCAAGGGGAAGGTATTAACACCCCTCACGTCCGTCGTACTCGAAGGGATCCACACTTGTTGTCTATCTAAAAGGGTGTTTAACTATCTAATCTACAGGCCACAGGGACAAAAGAAAAGAAAAGAGACTCGATAGAGCATCGCCGCTCTATGCCTACGTACTCCCTCGTGCAATGGGAAAGTCAGAGTCAACATAGATCCGAAAACTATGGGTGAAAGGTGGGGATGGTTGTTCGCCAAGACATCGCCTCCTTATGCCTACGTATCCTCGTCTGGTACGAGAAATCAGAGCAAACATAGTTCGGGCTAACAAGACCACAGGTTGGTTCAAGTGTTTTACCCAAGTAGGGTTAAAACTTAGTTCTAACAATTAGGTGTATGCAGCTTGACCATCGGAGACTTAGGCGTTACCTAATTGCGGTAGAACCAAGAGTTAACAAAACTCTCCTTATGAAATAGGTTTTCCAAATTAATCCCGAAGGATAAAAATATTTGATGTTTGTTTTTGAAGTCTTTTAGAGAAGAAGTGAATTGAATTTGGTTTTTAATTCATGTTGCACTAAAGACTATGACTTAAGAGCGAATGTGTCGCATATCGTCCAAAGGATATACGCTAAACACTCTAGACAATTAAGAGGAGGCCCCCCAATCATCATTTCCCAAATGCTTAAGGCTCGTAGCTTCCAATATTCATTCTCCATTATTAAATGACTTGAAGAAGTTTGAAGATGAGAAGAGAGAGACACAACTCTAAAGGGAGACTAAACTCAACCTAATGTTCTCATGCAAAGTGCACCTATGATTGGGATGAAAAGGAAAAGCTACCCTAATGTTATCATGCATGGATTTAAACCTAATGTCTATCATAATCAATCTTGAACAAGAAAGATTAGAGGTCCTAAGGGAACATGGCAAAGAAGAAAAAAGAAGAAAGCATAAGAAAGAATAAAGAAGATGCAAACATGCAATGCACAACAACAAAAATAAAGAAAGGAGGGAGGAACAAAGTGTGGGGCAGCAGCCACCACAAGCACATCTCAACCTCAAGCATGCAAAGATGATGATGCAAAACCAAAAAGGGATGCACACAAATAATTAAACAAGTTCAAGCCAAAAGTGAGATGAAGTGGGAGAAAGAGACTTCCTACAACCACTTGTACATCAATCACTAACCAATGAAAAGCAAACAAAAAGGAGAAGAAGACATAATCATTGTGAAGATGGGAGATAAGGTGAGGGCAGCAAGCAACACAAAGAGAACTCAACCATAAGCATCACAATGATCATGTAAAAGAAACACACCAAAAGTTCTCAATGTGAATCACCATTCAAGACAAACTTAAAGTACCTCCAAAGGAGGGACCAAATCATCTTGAATGGGACTAAAAGGTCCTAGGACAGAGGTGAGAACACATGAAAGAGATGAACAAAGCAAGGAATAAAACACACCAAATCAAGTTGCAAGAATAGGCATGGTAAAGGACCTATGTCCTAAACACTTTCAACATTTGAAACCAAATGGAAGGCCTAAAAAGAATGCAAATGGAGGCCCAATGAGGCTTGATTCATTTGAATTTTTGAAATGCCCAATTTGGAAACCAACTTCATGCACACGTGAATTCAAATTCAAATACTCATGAAATGGATTTGGTTTTGCAGCTGGAAACTTGGATTACTCATGTGGATTAGTTTTGGGCTTTGAATTGGTCTAATTATGGAGTTTTGAATGCAAACTTCTTCTTAAAGTAACTTTGCAATACACATGATTTTTCCTTCATACACCAAAGCTACTTTGTGCATTATGTTTGTTGGACAATTGTGAACCAAATTGGATTAAAAGGAGTCATGAAAAAGACCTATAATCACTTCAATTGAATTCACCTCTTTTAATGTCATTTTTCACTTGAATTTCTTCACCAAAGTCCATATCCATTCAAAATTCATACCAATCTTGAGTTCCATGATGAAATTGGGGTCATTTGAGACAACTTTCATGTTGGTTGAAGTTTCATTTGAAGTGCTTAAGATCATGAAAATGACCTATAATTAAAATGACTTATAATCAAAGTTTCCCAAAATACCCCTGCCTTGCAAGCTTCATAACTTGAGTTCCACAAATGATATGAAGAACTTCTAGGACTTTTTGGAAATCTAAGATCATGAGGAATAACTTTCATGTTCATCAAAAGTTGATAAGAAACATGAATCTTGGTCAAAAGTGCCTTGGAATTGAGTTGACTTTTGTTGACTGAAAAATATGTTCATCTGAGACGCATAACTTGATGGCGTCATACCTTAAAACATGCCTTACAAGTCTTATGTTTATAAGAAAACGAGATTCAACTTCTATCTTGAAATATGTGGTCTTGAAGTTAGGCACTAAACAGGGGATTTTACACTGACAACCTCTGAAACCCTAATTTAGTAACTTCTCACACTCTTGATTCTTCTTGATTTGAACTTGAAATAACATCCTAGATGTCTCAACATGAGTTCCCATGACTCTAATGACTTGGAACCAAGTCTCAAATTCCTCTAAGTCCTCAGTTGACTTTGCACTAAGCAGATGAAACCCTAGATGCACAAACTTTGACTGCACCCTCTTGCACATGATATGACCACTTGGATAAGCTCCTCCATGGCTTCAAAAGCAATAAATGAGCTTCTCCAACATTTCCTATCCATAACCATGGCCTTGTGAACCCCTGATGATCTCCAGTTGACCTCCAAGGTAGGAGGCAAGCAACCCTTGTCAATCTTCTCCCTCAGAGAACTTTGACCACTTCTTGATGATTATAAGCCTTAGATAACTTGAGTAAACATTATTTCTTGATCTTGAAACCCTTGATATTCTTCTCTTTATTAGGCACACTCTCTTGATCCCCTGCAAGAGACAATGTTATGCAGATGCAAATGCTAAAGAATGAAATGAAAGACAAGCCAAATAAAGAAAAAGGTTGAGCAAATTTTGGGGTACAACACTTGGATTTTCAATTTAAAACACTTTCAAATAGTTTAGACATTAGTCATCCTTAATTGAGATATAATTCTCATATTCTGTGAAATTTTTGAGAAAGATGTTGATTCTCTTCCACTTGAGAGAGGTATATAGCATACTTGTTGATTCTAAATCCAAGTTGGAGCCTTTCTCTCAATGTGAAGCAAAAATCCCTCTTTCACATGTTTATGGTGGATAAGTTGAGTATTCTCTTTAAGATGACAACTTGTCTCTTATTCATCAAAATCCACCATAAAAAACCCTTTTCAATTTGATCCTTCATTGGTACGTAGGCACAAGACTTTGTGTCTTGCCAAACAAAAAAACAATTAAAAAACACTTACCCTATCATATCCCTAATCAATCAATAGAAAACAAATTTTAAACTAACAAAAATATAACAAGAGGTTCTTATAGGATACTATAGATACTTAGGATGCTAGTACCTTCCTTTAATATAACAAACCCCCGTACCTTAGATCTCTTTATTGCATTGTTTTGCATTGCATATTTATGGGTTTATTTGATCTTTTCCCCTTCCATTCGATAACTTAAAGTTTGGTGGTGATATCTAATGTTTTGTGAAGCCTAGCTAACTAATAATTATGGTCTCTAATTCTCACAGCGATAACCTTAACACAACTTGCAGCATTCATCCATTCACTCTTAACCAACATAAACTTCACAAACCTGTATCTTCAATTTTCACAAGCAAAACAGTTTTCTCCATGTCTGTTTTGCATCCATCATGATTACCGATACGAAAGCAACCAACTCCATAACTGAGCAAACTTCAACAATGACATCATCTTTGCATCATCGGCGGAAGCGCAACCTCTAGAGCCAATGCATTGCTTTGGTATTCTCTTTTTAATACTAGCTATCATTTAAGATCTGTTATGGTTTTGATTCACATTTTGGTTGTGAGAGATTGAATATTGTGTTGGTTTAATTATTGATTCTTGATACTGCTTTATCGAACAAAGAATGAATAGACGAGAGAGAGAGAGAGAGAGAGAGAGAGAGAGAGAGAGAGAGAGAGAGAGAGAGAGAGAGAGAGAGAGAGAGAGAGAGAGAGAGAGAGAGAGAGAGAGAGAGAGAGAGAGAGAGAGAGAGAGAGAGAGAGAGAGAGAGAGAGAGAGAGAGAGAGAGAGAGAGAGAGAGAGAGAGAGAGAGAGAGAGAGAGAGAGAGAGAGAGAGAGAGAGAGAGAGAGAGAGAGAGAGAGAGAGAGAGAGAGAGAGAGAGAGAGAGAGAGAGAGAGAGAGAGAGAGAGAGAGAGAGAGAGAGAGAGAGAGAGAGAGAGAGAGAGAGAGAGAGAGAGAGAGAGAGAGAGAGAGAGAGAGAGAGAGAGAGAGAGAGACGAGCGTAAGAGTGAAAAAGTAAATCGTTTTCCTGAGATTTAATTTCATCTCATTTATTTGTTTTAATTTATTTTTTTTATTTTTTTTCCACATGTCATCTGGATCTAAGGGGTTTGAAATAGTCAAGAACTTTGATAGTAAGAGTAAAAAATAGGGGCACCACATTCCCTTAGATGATTTTTTATTTTATTTTATTTTTAATTATTATTATTTTGTTTTAATTTTAGTTTTAATTAGTGTTTTAGTATTTTATTTTGGGTTGGGCTCAAGTTACTTACAATGTTTACACCCATACCCAATAATATCTACACCTCTTTTCTTCCTTCCATTTTAATTATTTAGTTTTTTTATTTATTTATCTCTTGTTTTAATTTAATCATTTAAATTAGTGTTAGTTTTGTTTAAGTTTCTATTTTATTTTGTTAATTGGATTTTAGTTGATTTGGTTGATTATTAGTTTGCTTTTGATAAGTGGGTTTATTTGTTTAATCGATTTCACGTGTTTAGTAGATTATTTAGATGATCCATGTTTGCATCCTCACTTGTAAATAATAATTTCACATTAACTTCATCCACATTTATTTCATATCCAAAATCATATCAAACCATTGTCAAAAAAGATAAAATATTCCTCAATTCAATGTCGAGTCCATTTTAGCACCTTTGTAAGTCGATTGCTTTTAGCATCACCATCAACCTCACACAGCTTACTCTTGGGATTTCTTACAATGAACACCTTTTATTTGCATACACTTGTTTTTTATAAAATTTTGATCTTGTTTATATTTTAAGCTCTTCAAAATGACAAGACCTTAACCCAACACCAAGTATTTTTCCCTTCAAATCATCTCAAATCGCTTCCTAACTCAATCAAATTCAAATTATTTTCACAATTACTTAAATAAAAAGAAGTAGTCTAAAGTCTTTTAATCCCTTCTCGATTTCTTGGATATGAATAGCCTTACTCGGCCATTCAAGTATTCATCGTTCATCCAAAAACACTTAACCTATACTTAGATACTTTTTACTTAAAGATGAAAAGGGAGATGGTCTGGAGCATTGTATTCCTCTCCTCAATTGGTGGGGTACGAGTTGACTTACTCGATTAGTCAAACAATTGTCATCTCTTAAAAAAATTATAATCCGATTAACCTTAAAACTTTTTCGTAATTAAATCGAATCAAAACCTAATTTCCTAATAACTTAGATGAAAAAGAAAGTGGTATAGAACCTTCTATTCTCTTTCCCGAATACTTGGATACGAGTTTCCTTACTCGGCGATTCGAGTATTCGTCATCCACTTAAAATACTCTAAATATACTAAATCCTTTCGCAATTAAGGATGAAAAGGGAGATGGTATAGAGCCTTCAATTCCTCTCCTTGATTATTTGGATACAAGTTGGCTTACTCGACCATCTGAGTAACTGTCATTCAAACAATACATCCAATCAATCAAACTTTTGTCTCGTCGTCGTGCGATCTTAAAGCCTTTTAAAAAACAAAAGACATGATGTCTTAAGCTGACGCAAAGCAATGTTTCATCCACAACCGTTGAGTTAAGATAAGTGGCATTTTCCCGTGAATTTTGATTTGTAAATCCTTTCAATGTGATGCAAACGCTCACTCCTCACCTGTTTTGCATAAAACAATGTTTTACATTGATTAATACAAGATAACTTTTGCTAAAACCAACCAATAAGCAATTTTTTTTTTACCCAGAACTACATGTGCCTTGATTTCTCTTTTGAGATACGTAGGAGCAGGATTGCGAAATCTTGCCAGGCCCCCCAATAATAAAAACATTTTTAAGTCCTTTTCTTCTTTGCCCTCTAATAATAAAAACCTCTTTAAGTCCTTTTCTTCTTTGCCCCCCTAATAATAAAAATAATTTTAGGTCCTTTTCTTCTTTGCCCTTAATAATAAAAAAAATTCTTGGTCTTTTTCTTCTTTGCCCCCTAATAATAAAAACTTTTTTAGGTCCTTTTTTATTTTCTTTCCCTTATTAATAAATTAAGAAGTCTAGAATTTTTGAACAAACACTAATATGCACAACTAACCTAATGGTTCCTGTTGAGTACAACGGACGTGACGGGTGCTAATACTTTTCCCTTGCGTAACCGACTCCTGAACTCTGATATTGGTTGTGATGACCATATCCTTATCTCTCTTTTAGGAGTTTTATTTGATATTTTCTCTTTCCCTCTATGGGAATAAATAAAGATCGGTGGTGATTCTGTTAGGTTCATCCCGCAAGCGTGTGATTCGCTTCGCGAGGTCGTTCTCATTTTTCGAGGTACGACACCCTTTCTTCAAGTATTTCAACTAACAAAATTGTTAAGTATTTCAAGTGTTAAGGCCAAGGACACATTGTATCTCAATGTCCAACATAGAGAACTATGCTTATGGAGAAAAGTGAAGAAATTGTTGAAGATGAGGGTGATGATTATGACGAGGAGTTTGAAGAAGATGAAGAAGAAATACCTAGTAAAAATTTACTCATATTGGGAATCCAAAACAAGGAGGAGGATACAAGTCAATGAGAAAACCTTTTTCACACAAGATGCTTTGTGTAAGGTAAGATTTGTTCTTTAATTATTGATGGAGGAAATTGTACAAATGTTATTAGCGCACGTTTGGTTTCTAAACTCAATTTGGAAACAAAATCTCACTCTAAGTCCTACAAACTTCAATAGCTTAATAAAGTGAAAAAGTGACAAACCATTAAAAAAAAACAAAGACGAAGCATCTAGAAACGAGCCTCCGTAGACCTGTAACTAAGGTTGAAAATAAGTCGAGTTGAGTCGAACTCACCTCAGCTCGACTCGACTCATTAGGAATTGGTTCAACTCAAATCTCGGTTCGAGTTTGACAATAACTTTTTTTAAGCTCAAACTCGACTCATTATAAATTCACGAACAACCCGATTCATCTCTTTAGGTTCAGTTCGCTTGCTTCAAGGATTTAAAATCAATTTTTTTAAAGTCTATATTTTTTATATACATTTACATTTTAAATTAATATTTTTTTAAAGAAAATATTGAAATAAAATATAAGTTATCAAATTGAGATTTGTCTGTCTCAAAAATCTACTAATTCAAAAACTACACAATTTTTTAGAGATACATTTAAAAATTTAATTAAAAAACTAATCAATTAGAGTTTATATAATTTTGATTTTATTTATGTAATTATTTTAAAAATATTTTGCTCACTTAAGCATATAAATTGTCAATTAAAATCATTATATTAATAAAGAAAATAAAGAATATAAATTGTCAATTAAAATCATTATATTAATAAAGAAAATAAAGAATTAGGATTTAGAGTAATTATTTAAACTCACGTTAAAGATAATATAATTCTTATCATATGCAATCAAGTTGACTCATGAAACTAACGAGTCGAATTATGTATAATTAAAGTTCGGCTCATTTAATTAACAAATCTAATTATTTGGTCATATTCAACTCATTTGTTTCATGAATCAAGTTCAATAATATAATTATTGAATCAAATTTCAAACTATTTTTAAATTAATTTGATTCATTGTCCGTCTTTAACAATACAATAAAATTATACAAATGGTTAATGAAATAATTAATATGGTGGTTACGAGACCAAAGGTCCCCGACAACGTTCATATTTGATCATTATTGTAAATAGTCAAAATGATTCAAAACGAAATCCTATTGAATTAAACAAACTTTAAGACAAAATATTCAATTAATCATGGTTGTAAACAAGTGTTACAAAACATGATTAATGTCGTAAACGAAATTATATGGCATTATAAATAAATAACAATTAACCAAGCGATGGTTTCAAAGTTGTAAAACACAACTAGAAATATAACCCAGCATCATAAATAAAAACAGATTAAATAGAAGAGATTATATAGAGATAACACAATTCATATTTAGAGAGAATTATAAATTTGAAACTAAATTGCATTAAAATATAAAACAGAGTTTGCATGTATTACGAAAACGTGATAACAAAAGACGGGATTTGAGGTTCTATTGGACTCCTATGTATAATACTAAAACACAAATCTCAAAATTTTGAATAAAGTTAGGCTCATGAGACATTAATCAACTTACTACAAGATTAAATAGACAAAACCTGCAATCAATTTTTAAGCTACACAAATTCACATATTTGACCATCATTAATCCAAACTTATATTAGAGTCCAACTTAAGAATCGTATCGTAGATACGTTAAAGATTGTAATTTCTTATGTCGAAATATTATAGCTCGACAGAAATAAAAATTAGTCGAAATTAGTTTAAGATGTGTGTGTCGAGTTGTTTAGATGTCGAAGTGTCGAAACAGTTGTTTGACACAGAATTTCGACATAGATCAAAATAGTAATGTTTGGGCTTTTGTAATTTTTGGCTTTCATCTATTATAAATAGGAGTAATCCCTATTTTGTAATAACTTGTATTCACAGATTTTTTGTAGTTGCAGAGGGAATAAAGAAGTTTTCAACAGTTTGTGGGTGTAAATTTCGCAATTGAAAATTCATTCTCTTCTTCTTTTGATTTTGTTAAACTTTTTTTCTTTCTTGTTTTTTCATTAACAGGTGTTGCGCATAATCTTTCTTGAAATCAAGATTGATTAGGAATTCTGAAAAGGTTTTGGGTTATTCCAACATTTGATATCTAGAGCCCTCGTTGTGATTTGAGGGAAGAAAATCACGATGACACTGAATCATCGAAACGGGCATTTTCTAGCGAACCTTCCAATTCTCAAAAACAATAATTATGAGAATTCGTGCAAGCAAATAAAGGTGTTTTGCTGTTATCAAGATCTTTGGGATCTTGTGAAGAGAGGAATAACACCGCTTGTAGAAAACGTGATGAATCAAGAAAAGGCTGCATACAGAGAATTGAAGAAGATTATAAAGCTCTCTTTATAATCCATCAATGTGTTGATCAAGATAACTTTGAAAATGTTAGTGATTTAGAATCAACGAAAGAAGCATGGGAAATATTGGAGAAATCGTTTGGAGGCGTAGAGAAGCTGAAAGAGGTGAGGTTACAAACTCACAAAAGGACGTATGAATTGCTTCAGATGGAAGAAAGTGAAAGCATAAATGATTTCTTCACTAGGGTTACTAAATTGGTGAATCAAATCAAGGTATGTGGAGAATTTTTGACATCAAGATCAGTTGTTGTAAATATCTTTAGGTCATTGGCTCCAAAGTTCGATCATATGGTAGTAGCCATAGAAGAGTCGAAAGACTTGTCAGCATTAACAAAGGAAGAACTTCAAGGGACGCTTGAGTCTCATGAACAAAGGGTGGCTGAAAGAATTACATGAAAGTTGAAGAGTGACATGGCTTTGCAGGCACAGTCAGAAAAGGAAAAGAAATACAAAGGAAGCTGGAATGACAACAAAGGAAGAGGAGGCTACAACAATTCGATTGGTCAAAATCATCAAGAAGGAAACTGATCAAATCAGAGAAAACCCTGGAACCAAGAAAACCAAAGAGGTGGTGCTGCAGGTGGAGGAAGAGGTGGTTGTCGAAAACCTGAAAAAAGTCACATTCAATGTTACAATTGTCAAAAGTATGGTCACTATTTTAGTGATTGTCGAAAAAAGAAGAATAATCAAGAAAATTATGCAAAGCTGGAGAAACATGAAGAAGAAGAGATGTTGTTGATGGTTACAACAAGAGATGAAGAAAGATTTCAGAACCAATGGTACTTGGACTCAGGATGCTCATCTCATCATACATGACTGGAAGGAAAGATTGGTTTGTCAACATAAAGCCCTCAATGAAGAACATGGTGAAATTTGCAAATAACAATACTCTAGTAACTTAAGGTATTGGTGATTTTCTTATTATGAGGAAAGATGGAAAAAGGTCAGTAATTTCCAATGTGTTGTACATACCAGGTATGAAGAGCAATTTTCTCAACATATGGCAATTGGTCGAAAAGAACTACAAGGTGTCGATCAAAGACAAGATGATGAGAGTTCTTGGTTCATGTGGTAGTTTAATCTTGAAGGCTCCAATGTCTCAGAATAAAACCTTCAAGATTGAGCTTAATGTGATGGAACATAAGTTCCTCGTAACTGCATCCAGAAGAGATGAATGGATATGGCATTATCGACTTGGCCATCTCAACTTCAAAGATATCAGATATTTGAAGAGAAGAAATATGGTTTCAGGATTACTAGAAATCGACATTCCAAGTGAAGTGTGTGAAGAATGCGCTCCGGCGAAACAACACAAAAATAGCTTCAGCAAGGATGCAGGAAGCAAGTCGAAGGCAATTCTTGAAGTTAGATACTCTGATATATGTGGTCCTATCTAGGTAGATTCGATTGGAGGTAACAGATACTTTGTCACGTTCATAGAAGATTTCAGTCAAAAACTGTAGACTTACCTGATCAAGAAGAAAATTGAAGTGATCGAAGTATTTGCCAAATTTACATGTGTGTGTCACGTATGTGTCACATATAGGTTTTTGAAAGTCATTTTTAATTTTTCGTAGACTCGTACGAGTTTGCAAGTCGAGTCTACGGACCCTTTACGAGTCTGAGTAGACTCATGAGTTTGACAACCTTGGTGGAGAGTATGTTTCGAAAGGTTTTGATACATTGTGTGAGAAATAAGGGATTGTGCATGAGGTGGTGCCACCCTACACTCCACAACAAAATGGGACTGCATAAAGGAAGAATAGAACCATCATGAATATGGTGAGAAGTATGTTGAAAAGAAAGCATCTACCCAAAGAATTATGGGGAGAAGTTGTGTTGAATGCAACATACATCTTGAATAGATGTCCGACGAAGAAGCTAGAAGGAATCATGCATGAAGAATGTTGGTCTGGTGTCATTTGAAGGTGTTTGGATTTACAACACATAGACATGTTCCATATCAGTTGAAAAGAAAGCTTGATGATAAGCCAAGTCAAATGATCCTGATAAGATATCATTTGATTGGAGGATACAAGTTGTTCGACCCAGTGAAGAAGTAAGTAGTGATCAGCAGGGACGTGATCATAGATGAGCTTAAGGAATGTGACTAGACTGAGAATGTTAAGAAGGATTTAGTGAGAATCTTATGTGAAGAACCAGCTAGTGAAGTCAAAAGAGAAGTTCGACAAGAAGAAATCTGAGGTGAAGCAAGCCCAAGCAGACCTCAACGAATAAGACACATGCCTGCAAGGTTGCAAGAATGTGTGATTATATTAGATGATATGGTAAATGAAGAAGGTGATTTCGTACACTGTGCCTTCTACACAGATGTCGAACCATTCAATGTAGTTGATGTGAGGGAAAAGCCTCATATATAGATGTGCTCGTTTCGATGATGTCAAAACTCAGCTCCATAGAAAAATATATGTTGGACGTTGTCACCATGTCATATTTGCATGTCTTGTCTCTCTTAATTCAAATGCTCATCAAAATCATGGTTGTTGCATATAGAAATGGTCAAATTTGTGTTTCATATAGGGTTGACTTAGTTGTTATTGTGTGTCATACTATAGGTTTCATCAAATGTGTCTTAATGCTTGAAAATGGGCATTTTTGCCTATTTCAGGGTTTCGAGTCGACCCAAACCTTCTCCGGTCGACTCACACAACTAGTCATTTTAATGAATTAGTCTCCGGAAGGCTCACGTAGACCCTCCGGTCGACTCATGATGTGACCATTTCCATTTGGAAAAAAATTGCATGCTATGCTCCGGTCGATGCATGGTCCTGATTTCTGTACAATCTTGAATTTGGGTAAGCTCAAGTCGACCCTCTCTACTGCATAGGTCGACTGCTCGCTATTTTGTGTCAAAATTTTGGTATGCCAACTGCTTTTGTGAGTCTGTTTTGTTTGTTATGTCAGTTATGTTTTGTATATAAGTTGAGTTGTACTTTCATTTCACAACTACTAAGAAAACAAGAAAAATGAAATTATGTGTCGATTTGGTTCTCATCATCTTCATTCTCTTCATAGCATTTCACAACAATTACACATAATCATTTTTGTTGTGCATTGTGCATGTTCAAGGTGATAACGTTCAAAGTCGAAGATTGGTTTTATCTGGTTTGGGTTGAGTAATTGACAGGTTTTTCTTGAATAAAACCGTTAGGGTTTTGTCCTCCAAGAATCTCAAATTTTAGGGGTTTTTGCACGAATTGTTCCATCACATATTCAGCCGAGTGAAGGTAATCGAAGAGCTGGAGGTTTTATCGGTTTAGTAGCAGTAAACAGAGGATTGTGAGTGGGAGATTCAGGTTCGACACGTGGGTGACTAAAATCAGTCGGGCCATATTTTAAAGACCGAGGTTTGTTCAAAGAGAGATCCACAATCGGATGTTTATTCATCGCGTTCAAAGTACTTGATTCAACTTGAATCAAGGGGCAAGAAAAAATAGATTCTACAACAACAAATTGTGTTCGATTGTGTCGCGGTGAAATTTGGATACCAAGCTATTGAAGAGCTTGAATCTTAATTCATTTGCAACCGAACTTTAATTTGTCCAAAGGAATGGAAAAAGATCGAATTATCCACAATGCAATGCAAATGCAAAAAGCTAGAGAGTTATAGGTTCGGGGGTTGGTTAAACTTAGGGAAGGTGCTAGCATCCTAAGTTTCTGTAGTACTCTACAGGAAGCTCTTGTTTTATATGTGTTTATTGCTAAGGGTTATCTACTTAAGGATGAAAGACTTAGGGGTTTATTTCTAAGTATACTCGACAAGATATCGCATCTTGTACCTACATATCCTGACGGGAGTGGAATCAGAGTATCTGTAGTTCCCCTAAAGGGTTTGAGGAGTTCTTTAACTATGGTCAAAGTTCCTACGGGATAAAGGTAGTTGATTGATTGATTTTAGGAGAAAATATGAGTTGTCATTTTAAGGGAGATTACTTGATTTAACCATCAGGACTTTGTAGGAAAGTAGTCTTTGCATCGTCTTCAGAGAAGGGCTCAAGTACTCGGATTGTCAACAAGCACGCCTCTATCTCTCCTAAGACAAAGTCCCTACATATTGATTGAATTGTTATGGGGTAGAAGTTTTATCTCGCTTAAGATGATTAACATCTTATTCTCTAATATGTTTGAATAGTTTGAATTGGGTTGTTGAATGTTTGCCTAAGTCGTAATGATAAAAGGTCCTCCTTATGGGGTAGGATCTAAAATTAGAAGATCGACTTGAATGGGATCAAGGATCAATGGGGAGTATGATGCAAATGAGATACATATGCACAATTGTTTAAGTTATGCGCAGGTTCTTCCTTTGGACGTGATGCAATGCGATAAAATAAATTGCAGGAAGGTAAAGGCAGATAAATAAAAGCATACATAAACGCATGAAAGCGCTAAGGTGTGTGAATTGTGAGTGTATGAACGAATCGAAGACGGAAGCGTGCACGATTAAATTTTATGCGGCGTTGATTGATTAATTTTGTGAAATTGATTTTAAGTGATATTATATTATTAGTGAAATTATATTAGATAAAATGAAATGATTTAAAAAGGGTTGAGTTGACTTTAGGAGAAATCATATTGGATTTATTTTTTTTTTAAGGAAAAAGTTGTTCTTACGATTAATTTAGCGAAGTTAATGTTATGAATTGATTGATTACGTAGTCTAGATAGAAATTATTTTAAATAAATAAATTATTTATTAAATAGATGGTTTTGGTTAAAAGGCTTTGTTATTATGTGATTTTACTAAAAGATTATATTACTTAAATGAAATAAGTTTATCATATTATAAAAGGTTTTGTTGAATAATTATTATAATTTAAAAAAAGATTATGAAAGGTTGATTAATTAAAAGGTTGTTTAGAAAAAGATTAATTAGATAAATAAGCTAATAGTTACTTAAAAGATATATTAAGTTTTAAAAAAGGTCAGGTTAGTGGGTTTATAAAAAGGTTAATTAGGTTATTAGTTAAAAAGTGTGATCTAACGATTAATTACTAGTGATTAATAGCAGATATGATTGTGTGGGCGTGGCTTATGAGGGTTTATCATGGAGCGTGATTTGGACCGTGCAGTGGGATTCGTTAGAGATCCAATGGTACGTGCGTGAGGGTGTATCATAGTGTCTATGGGTGTGCAGGCATATGATTACAACATAAATAAGAACAGAAACCCTAAAGTCCCAAATCCCCCCCCCCCCCATCCGCCGATTCTCCATCGCCTCTTTCCTCTCTCGTTCCACTCTCAAATCTCTTCTTCACTTCGTATCTCCGTCAATTCTTCTTCTTTATCCCCTTTTTCTTTTCCTTCTTTACTCGATCCTCCTTCTTTCTCTTCCATTCTACACAAATCAAACAACAACAAAACAAACATTAAAGTGTTAGCAATAAAGAAACTCACAGTTTCAAATTTCGCAGGGGGTTTTGAAGGTGGCTAATGAAGGTGGTTATGGCGGATTCGTGACTATGATGATGACGCGTGAAGAGGGTGGTTGGAGCTCGCGATTGTTGCACCCCAAAATTTGCCTAACCTTTTTCGTTACTTAGCTTGTGTTTTATTGCATTCATTTTAGCATTATCATCTGCATTGCATTGACATGTGTGTAGGAGATCAAGAGGTATGACTACCAACAAAAGGCTACCAAGGTTATGAAGCTATCTAAGAGTCTTTATTCAAGTATCCAAGGGTGACATCCTCATCAAAGAAGTCAAAGATCCTCAGAGAAGTGGCTAGACAGTTATATGAGCATGACTCCTAACTTGACTAGCAGGGGAGCTATTTAAATGATGTTGAATCCATGGGACAAGACCTAGAGCATTTAGAGAGCTCATATGATGTCTTTATAGTCATTATGGAGTTTGGATAAATCATTATGCAAGGTATAAGAAGCTACAACCAAGATTGGTGCAATTAGGGTTTTCATCTGGTCAACAGATGGTTTGAAGAAGGTTGAGACCTAATTTCAAGGCCATGTGACCATGGAGTGATATGTTGAGACACTCAAGGGATGATTCCAAGACTATCTCATCATGAATCAATAGTGTGAGGAGTTCTTAGGCTAGGGTTTCTAAGCTTGACAGTGTAAAATCCCCTGGTTTAGTACCTGACTTCAAGACCACATAACTCAAGATGTGATTTTCATCTCACCTTGACCCCAACATGATTGTTGTAGAGAATGATCATAGCTTTAATTTGAGTACTAGAAGTCATTGATAGGGTTTATAGAACTCAAGTTATGAAGCATACAAGTTACAGGTCATCAGATGAATGTGATTTTGGCACTTGAAAGTCAACCAACTTCCATGCCATTTTTGACCTAGAAGGAAGCTTCTCCTCAACTTAAGTCCAACAGGAATGTTGTTCCTAATCTTTCTAGCTTTCCAAAGAGTACTAGAAGTCCATGATTGGATTTGTAGAACTCAAGATACATTGCTTGCAAGACAGGGGCATTTTGGGAAAGTAAGATTACAAGTCATTTTGGATTATAGGTCCATTTCTCCATCATACATACCTCAAATGAAGATTCGTCCAACTTGAAAGTTGTTCAAAATGATGTTATTTGTCCAACCAAGCTCCAAGAATTCATTGATATGGATTGGAATGAGAAGTGTGTGAAGAAAAGTTGACAAAAAGAGATTTAAAGGCATAAAATGAGTAAAAATCCAAAATAATTCATATTGGCTCAAAATGTTGCAAGTTTGTGCATATTTTGAGTGTGCTTGATATTTGGAACAGATTGGCATTGGTAGAATTTCAAATTGAGTTACATTTCATGGCCAATTTTGGAGTTGCTTCAAGAATAAGTTACATAACAAATACCAACCATTGATTGAAATCAAGGGTTGAATCATGTCCCTTCATTCACACCACATGACCAGCAGTGAATTTGAAAACAATTGGAAGAAGAATAGAGCTGTTTTTATGGACTGTTACAAGTGAGTTTTGGAGGAAAAATTGAAAATTGAAATGGACTGTATGGGCCATGATTGGGCCTGAAAAGTATCCAAGGTTGAGCACTTGACAAGGACTCCATTGAAGCTTCTGATCAGGTTTCTTCTTCTCACGAATTCTCCTTATTTATGTGCAATTAGGCTAGATTAGACATGTGGTTAGGTTTCTAGAATAACTTATATGAGTTTAGGATTAGAACAGTGGAGTTTTGAGATGATTCTTGGAAGTGCATACTTTCTGTTAGGCTTCGTGTTAGCTTATTCTTAAGAGGAACATGAAACTTGAGTATAGCATGATGATCAACGTGGAGAGAGGAAAAGAATGGTACCATTTTCATTGAGTTTGGTGAGGTTTGAAAACCTAGCGTCGTTGACACCGCCGGAGAAGATGACCGGAATCTTCTCCGGCCACCACAAAGTTCCCTCCTCTTTGAATTCAGTTTGAATGAGGAAGACGGGTCCTTAGCCACACGATTTGCTTGACTCCCTTGACTGAGTCAAGCATCCAACGCACACGATACACATCCAACGCACACGAATTTGTTCCACTTTTGTTGACCATTGACCAGTGAGGTGGCACACTCTAGGCAGTTAGATGAGATTACTTTCTGAATGAACGTGCCAGATTGGAGAGCATTGTGAACCATAGTCAACTGTAAGGCATGTGAATACCCAATAAAACGAACCATTTCATTAATCCCAGTCAGCGCATATGTGGCGCGCGCTCTCCCCTTTAGATCCCTTGACTGGTATTGAGATATGATGGTTGTGATATTTTCTCTCAATTCTGAATTTCTTTAATTCATTTTTCATATTTCTTTTATTCTTTAAATGTTTTTAATTCAGTAAAAATAGGAATATTTGCTAGAAAATTATGAAAAAAATCATGAATGATCCTTGACATTTCCTTTAATTTTGTGCATCTTTTAATTTCATTTTTGATGCATTTTGGATTTTTTGTGTATTTTCCATTTAAATTGTCATTTAAATAATGTTAAAAATACATGATTAGCTTGCTGATTTTTGTACTAGATCATGGTTATGATTTAGGATCTGAATTTTTGCATGATTACTCAAGACATCTTAGGTGACCCTTAGATATTTTTCTTGGATTTTTAGGGTTCCATCTCGATAGGTTTTGAATGAATTCTTTAGGACCCTCCCCATTTGAACTCCACATAACCCACTTTAGGTTTAACACTTAGATAGTGCCCTTAAACTTAGAGTTAGGCTCTGATTTTTCTACCATAGGTTCATAACAACCCTAGGAGACCCTAGGATTTTTGGTAGAATATTTAGGGATGATTTCCTATTTTAATTAGATTTTACATAGTGGCTGTTTTTAGGATGACCCTAACTTAGCATATCACATAGTTTGACTCCAAAAGTGATCTTTAGCCAACTTTAGATTCCTCAATCCTTCTTGCTAGTATAGAGCATAGGTTGACACCTTTGTGGAACAATTTTTAATGATTGATAATGTTCATAGAGCCCTTAGGATAAATATCCTTTAGTGCTTAGATATTAGGGTTTCTTAGAGGCTTTTGTGGTTGATTCCTCTCCTCTTTGTGCTTCCCTTTGCCTTGATCAATTCAAGTCATTCCAATTCCTCCTAGTCCTTATTATGATATCCCTCTTGTGAGAGCATGGTCTTCCTTAGGAAGTACTCTGTGCATTCCATAAAGAGGTGAACCATTAAGGACCACTCCTAATTAGATGAATCTGGTTGAGTGCAATGGTGATTTCCTTAGGTTGTCACCATGCTTCCCATCATATTAAATCATTCTCTTTGTCCTATTGACATAGGATCCCTCTCATGAGAGCCTGGTCTTCCTTAGGAAGTACTTTGTGCATTCCATGAAGAGGTTGAGCCATGAATGGACTCCTTGTGTTGAAACACACTGACCTAATCCTTTAGACAATTTCCAGGTTCTTAATCATCCACTCTTTGTCCTATTGACATAGGATCCCTCTTGTGAGAGCCTGGTCTACCTTAGGAAGTACTCTGTGCATTCCACAAAGAGGTTGAGCCCATGATGGACTCCAGTGCTGATGCACTTCAAATCAAAACTTTAGATTGATATCTAGGTTCTTCCTTAACAATCTCCTTGTCCTATTGACATAGGATCCCTCTTATGAGAGTCTGGTCTTCCTTAGGAAGTACTATGTGCATTCCATGAAGAGGTTGAGCCCATGATGGACTCCTTGTGCTGATGCACTTCAACCCAAAACCTTAGATTGACATCTAGGACCCATACTCAGTTTTTCTGTCCTACTGACATAGGATCCCTCTCATGAGAGTCTGGTCTTCCTTATGAAGTACTCTGTGCATTCCATGAAGAGGTTGAGCCCATTATGGACTCTTGTGTTGATACACATCCAACATGAGGTAGCCTTGGGATGATTTCCTTGTTGCTCTTCTTATTTTCCTCTCTCCTGATGGATTGTTTGCATGCTTGCTGTATTGATTGATCGACTATCTGTTGCTGTGATGCATTAGGTTAAGTTGGCATGAGTAGACACTCTTGTTAGTTGCATGACTGCATTCTTATTTGGATACCGGTTGTTGTGACGCATTAGGATAGATTTTCATGAGTAGATACTTTTGTTTAGGTGCATGACTGCATTGAAAGGTTGAAGTGGTCCTTGCTTTGCTTGGTTGTTTAACTGCTTTCATACTTGCCCTTGCTTGATTGCATTGAAGGTTGAGCTGATCCTCCCTTGCTTGTGTGTTCTTTTTCTTCTGTGCTTGCTTTGTTTGCATTAGAAGTTGAGGCTTCCTTCTTCTGCTTGTGCTGATGCATAGCATATTTACATGTCTTTATCTCAGTAGTTTGATAGCTCTGTGCTTATCTGCTTAATGATTTTTGCTGGTGTTTACCTTTGACATGTTCCCTTAGGGCTCTCACTTTCTTTGATAAGGATAGTGATGATAGAACTTTAGGATGAATGCATGTATGATAACATTAGGGTAGATTCCCCTTCAAACTCAACCATAGGATGAATCCATTGCATGACAACAGTAGGATGCTTGATAGTTTCCCCTGTAGAGTCCTTTCTCCTTCTCATCTTCAAACCACAGTAAAGTACATAATAAAGGCAAATTTATACCGTACTTATGAGCCTTAAGCTATTTAGGAAATGGTGATTGGAGGGCCTCTCCTCAATTACCTAGAGTGTTTAGTACACGCCCTTAGGGCGATGTGCGACGCATTCGTTCCTAAGTCATAGTCTCTAGTGCAGTATGAATTACAAACATTCATAAAAAACACTTATTTCATAAAAGACAAAAACAAACATTCAAACCCCGTTTTGCCCTGTGGGTCCGTAATTCAAGGAAAACCTTTTCTGATGAAAAGAGTGTTGTTAAGTTTCAGTTCTACCACAAACATGCATTGTCCCTAACTGCTGGAACTGTTGTTTAACTTTACTCAGGTAAAAATAGATGAATCGACCTGTGTTCCATTTTATCCCGAACTACGTAAGCTCTGATCTTTCATACCAGATGAAAGTATGTAGGCACAAGATGCGATGTCTTGGCGAGCAACCTTCCCCTATCACTCGTAGTTAGTCGAACTACGTTGACTCTGATTTTCCCATTGCACGAGGGAATACGTAGGCCCAGAGTAGCGATGCTTTGTCGAGTCACTTTTTCCCTTTTCTTTTCTTTTAAGCCAGCCTTGATAGGTAGATAGATAAACAGCCCGTCAGATAAACACAACAAACATGGATCCCGTTGAGTATAACGGACGTGAGAGGTGCTAATACCTTCCCCTTGCGTAACTGACTCCCGAACCCAGACTTGGTTGCGATGACCTCGTCTTTTCCTTTTCGTTAGGTTTGTTCCGATCGTTTCCTTTCCCTTCCTATGGGATAAATAACGAAAGGTGGCGACTCTTCTGTTGTGCCGACACCTCTTTTTTGCAGTAGCGACAGCGATGGCGCAAGAGTTTTGGCGGTGGGTGATTGAGGTGACGGATGAGTTGCGGTTGAGGTTTTGAAACGACTGGGGCTTATCGCGGCAGCTATGGATTCAGTCTCATGGGGATGAACTCCGAGAAGAAGGAATTGCAAAAAGATGAGTATTTCTTTACGATTTTCTAGGGTTTTGGATTAGGATTTCTTTTTGTGGATCTCTATGAATTGCCCCCCTTCTGCCAAATTTCGAATCCCTTTTTATAGGCTCAAAGTGGTTGCTACCAATTGATGGATTATTAATGAGGTTTCCAATTTCGTTGTGGACATGTCTGATTACTTTTTTGGAAAGGATTAAATTAGTTCTAATGTGAATTGAAACTTTCCCTTTCTGACTTATTTTGTCTGATGTGGTTGTAGGTCTGAACCTTGAAACACGCTTGTGCTTCTAAGGTGCTTCAAGAATCCTTGAGTGATTATCAATATCCAGAAGCTATTAATCGGGAATCCTCTCAGTTTTATAAGAGGTAAAGAGTAATGACCTTGATTGAACTTGATAAAACCCTCATGTAATTTTATTGACTTATCATCTCCGTTTCTTTGATACTAGGACGTCAACGCTTTTCTAAACATTGCATAACAAAGTTACGCCCTGTGGGGGCCGTCCATTCATGACCTCAAATACCTTAATCGATGCTCGTCTTGGCCCGAGTTGCAGCAACGTGCCACAAAGGATGCTCATATGTCATCAACTTCAAATCCGTCACTGTTGTCAGATGCTTCGTGGTTTTACGACTTGTCGAAGGTGTGTTTCCTGCCCAAAGTTGCTAGATTAATTCAAGCTCAATGGTTTTGATTTTGTTTGCTATCCTGGTAGCTACTTTCATAAGTTGCTCTTGCTGGATTTGAAATAAAGAGGGATAAGCCTCTGATATGTACACATAATAGTTGCTTCTTTCTGTTATAATTGGGCGTTAAGTTCATTTCTTTGCATGAGTTTCTTTTTCAGGTTTCTAATTTCTTTGCCCTATTGTATAGGTTTTTATCATGGCTCAATCTAGACAGCATTGTTGAATGGATATGGTAATCTTCAAAGCGGGGCCAGATGTTCGGACTCGTCTTGCTAGAAAGGGAGATGGGTTGAGTCAGCATGAAGTGGTGGCCGTGGAGTACGACTTCCTCTGAGTTTCGGTTTGGCTTTAATTTTATTTTAGCTCTTGTGTAACAACTCACATAACTAATTCCTTACTTTCTCTCACAGATTAAGCAGGCTGCCACGACCGGATGAGGTTTTGGTTATGGTTATAAAGTTCTCCAATTTCAGCAATGTCGGAATGTCGGAAACACGACTTTGGGCTTCGCACGTTTGATTTTATGGAGAAATTCAAAGCTTCCAATCGGGGCCTTGGGTGAATGGCGAAGTGCCAGGAGTTGCAGCTTGTCTGGCTCTGGTGTGGGCAGCACGGTTTTGATACTTCAAGCCAACACGCTTTGTACATCACGTAGGCATTACGGAGGCAAATGACGGAAGCAGCAAACAAAGTGTGTCACGACTACACACTGAGGGATCTGGTTCTACTAGTGGCAGAGATTCAAACATGTTGTCGCCTTCTAGTCTACGAGGCTGCGTATTTGCATTGTGAGCTTCTTTTGGCAGTGGTAAAGTTACCAAATGAATTATGCACCTTCTACCTTTCTAACTGTTTTAAATTTACATCTTCATGATAGCTTAATTCTTTCTCAATAGTTTCCGCCTGCAGGTGCGTGAATGTCGTGATAACGGTGCTGCCCTTACTTTCATGGTTGGTGTTTGTACTTATTGTTTCCTGTGAATTCATTGAACGATGGAGCGATGTTGATATTTTTATGCCCTTTGTATCTCGATGCGCCATGCTACGGTCTGTTTCAGAAGGAGAAATCACCTCACATTGAGTATGTTACTGTCTTGGGATGCTGGTGTTATTACGAAGTAATTCAAGACTGCATCATATCCTGACATTGTGCTTGTTGCAGGTTTAGAGGCTCGGGATTTGAGTGTGGGACGGTTATCTCTTGCAGTTTCCTTAATGATGCCGCATAAGGGATTTTGGCTTAGCAAGATCCATGGCGGTGTTGTTCGGTCTAGCAGATGTGATTTCTCCCTATAGTTCTTAATTATCAACAGCTGGAGGCTTTAATGACGGATTCAAGAGGCACCTCCCCGTTTTGTAACACTTTTTTAGGCAATTTGTACTTCTTTTATGCAGCACCTTAATAATTTGTTGGATAGGGAATGGTGTAGAGTTATGAGATGTGCCAAGCTTGATGTAACCCCTTTATTAATAATAAAAACCTGTTTTGTACCTTGAGTTTTTACACAATGAATCCTTGTATAAAATGAACTTGTAAATCTTGGATTTAGTCACTCTTAAATCTGATATATTTCATAAATCCAAAACATGGAGCCTTGGTACCAACTTTGTGCAGCAACGTTTAATCTTGAAAAAGGTGGATCCCTTGCATGGTTTGATATTGAGAGTGGGCTAATGTTGTAACTTGAATGAACAAATCGAACTTGAAGTTGTAAAACAATGAATCAAATCAAACTTGCTTCAATCCGATGACTTCTCGCTAACTTGATTCAAGATGCCGAATTCTCATGTTACCTACAAGCTGCCGATAATAATAAAAACACCTTCCTCCCTTAAAACCTAAGGGAACAAAAATGACGATCCAATCCCCCTGAAGTCAATGTACCTACGCACACTTGTTAGTTGTAAACAAAAGTAGGATAAAACAAGCAAGAAAAGGAACAAAGGTGGTGGGATCTTATGGTCAAAAATTAGGGTGTGACAGATGCCCCTATTTAAGTTACTTCTATCCGGAGATATGGAGATTGAAATCTTCGTCTCGACGAGATATGGTGTGACAGATACCCCTATTTAAGTTACTTCAATCAAATTCTGATTTGTGTTGTGCTGAACTAGTTTTTTAGGCTAATTACAATCATTGATTGTAATAGAAAACTTGAACACTCAACTCTCAAAACAAAATTTACTTGTAGTGCTCTGCACTCCAAGTGTTTGATAAATTGTGTGAACTAAAAACCTTGTGTGTTGTCTTTTCAAATTGTCTATATTTTAAAGGCATTGGAACTAGTCACACCTTAAAGTGAAAATAATCTAATTGAAATGTGATTGAAGTAGTGATTCTCATATCTCGTTTATCAGATTCCATAGGCTTTACGCATATCCGGTTTTCTAGTAACTGTTCGCTTTAGATGTGTATAGTTCCTCGGCCACTTTCGCCTTAAATAATTTTAAAAACCAATTTTGGTAGCACTAACTCTGTTTTAAACAAGCGATCTATTCAATCCCCCCTTCTAGATCTGTGACAGCGTCTAACAAGTGGTATCAGGAGCACCAGTTTATTCTGTGCTTCAAGTATAACTTAGTAGAAAATGGCTAACGAACCTAAAGGGGCTTATAATAGAGCACCTATTTTCAATGGAGAAAACTATAGTTACTGGAAAGCTAAAAATATTTTAATCTCCTTTTTGGGAGATGACGAATACTATAGAGTTTCCCATTGTTTGACTGCTAAGCCTATGTGGGACACATTGCAAGTTTCCCATGAGGGAATCAATGATGTCAAACTAGCGAGAATTAATAATTTAACAAAAGAGTGTGATCTCTTTCACATGGAGCAAGGGGGAACCATTGCTGACATGTAAAAGAGATTTTCTCATCTTATCATAGACTAAATTCACTTGGTAGGCCAGTTGTCAATGATGTTGCTACTAACAAAGTCTTAAGATGTCTTACCAGGGAATGGCAACCAAAAGTAACCGCCATAAAGAAGCAAACAATCTTATGACCTTGGACCTTACAACACTCTTTGGAAAGCTTCAAGAACACGAGGAAGTGCTTCTTAGTCTCGAGAAATTTGAGAAAAAGGAAAAGAAGGAGAAAACAAAAAATATGGAAAAGAAGTCCATAGCTCTAAAGGCTTCTTGTTCAAAGTCCTATGCAAAGGAGCTGAGTGATTGTGATACGAGTGATGATGAAGATGACGAAAAGAATGACAATATGGGGCTATTTGTGAAGCGATACAATTGTTATGTCTAGAAAAATGGTATCCAACATTCTGAAAAGAATCTAGTCAATTTCCGAAAACAATCAAGATATTCTAAGAATGACGACAACAAAGGAAGTAGAACTAAAGGGTTATGCTATAATTGCGGAAAAGCCAGACACTACAAGTCGGATTGTCCCTTGATGAAAAAGGACAAAGGAAAGGAAACAAATTAGTCACACAAGAAGCAAGTTAAGCCGAGAAGAGCTTACATCGCATTGGAAAGAAATAGTGAGTCATCCGAGGATGATAGTTCTAGTGACGAAGACGAACCCATCAACCTGTGTCTCTTCGCTCATTAAAAGAAGAAAAACAAAAAGGTACGACATGCAAAATACGATAATTCTACTAGATTGTATCATTCTGAATTGCAAACCGCTTTTGATACCTTACATCATGAAGCCAAAGAAGCCTTTAAAAGGCTAGCCTCAAATAAACAAATTTTTGCTCACCTAGAGCAAAAGATTCGTGATTCCGAAAAGAAACTAGAGGCGTTAAAGGCTTCCATAGTGGAAGATACAAAAGTGGATTGTGAGGAAATAAGAAAGAGAGTAGTTAACTTCGGGTGTGATACTTGTTACATTTGGCAAAATGAGGCTAGAAATCTCAAGGCCAAACTTAACAAGGCTCTAGAACCCAAAATCACATTTGCTATCGATTAAGCACACTTTAGAAAGAGTATGGTTAATCCATATAAAAAATACACATATGTGGTAAAGAATCATGATAGAAAAAGTGATACAAAAGTTAAATTTTCTTGTTTGTATTGTTGCAAAAAGGGACCCACCATTGCTAAATGTCACTTTAGGAGATTTTTGGTTCCTAAAGGGGTTTATCAATGGTTGCCTAAATGCGACCATGTTTTCACTCACAACCAAGGACCCAATAAACAATTGGGTACCTATTCTTGTTAATTGTGTTCATAGGTACAACGTCTTGAGACTACCGAGAGAAGATGTGTTCTCGATAGTGGCTGCTCAAGACATATGACAGGAGACATATCTCTCTTCATTGACTTTGTAGCAAAGAAGAAGGGATTTGTAACCTATGGAGACAACAATCAGGGTGAGATACTTTGAAAAGGTAGTGTAAGTAATCCCTCATCTAGTTCTATCTCTGATGTATTTCTAGTCGAAGGCCTTAAACACAACCTCATTAGCATTAGTCAATTATGCGACAAAGGATACAAGGTATCATTTTCAAAAGATTGTTGCCTAATTGAACACAATGATAAAATGAAGGATGTGTTTAACAGTATAATAGTAATAATGTCTATATGCTGGATTTGAGTGAAGTGTCATTGACTAGCGATAAATGTCTCATGACAATGAGTGAGGACTCTTGGTTGTGGCATATAGACGTTTAGCGCATGTCAATTTTGACTTGCTAAATAAGATAGTTTCAAAAGATCTAGTCATAGGCTTACCCAAAATCAAGTTCACCAAGGATCACTTATGTGATGCATGCCAAATGGGGAAGCAAAAAAGGATCTCGTTTAAATTTAAAAACACTGTTTCAACTACGAGACCTCTTGAACTTCTTCATATGGATCTATTTGGGCCATCTAGAATTAAAAGTCTAGGTGGTAACTATTATGGTTTTGTTATAGTCGATGATTTTTCTAGATTTTGTTGGACTATCTTCTTAGCTAGCAAGAGCGATACATTATCCGCCTTTGAAAAATTTTCTAAGCTTTCTCAAAATAAGTTAAACACAAACATCATATCAATTAGAAGTGATCATGGGGGTGAGTTCGAGAATTATCTATTTGAGGAATATTGTGGTAGACACGGAATTGATCATAACTTCTCCGCTCCGTGTACCCTTCAACAAAATGGGGTTGTGGAGCGTAAAAATCGGATTTTGGAAGAGTTAGGGAGAACTATGATCAACGAAAGTGGGCTTCCTAAGTATTTATGGGCTGACGCCATTAGTACAACTTGTTACATTTTAAATAGGGTGCTCATTCACCCTATTCTAAACAAAACACCGTATGAACTTTTAAAAGGGCGAAAGCCAAATGTGTCTCACCTACATGTCTTCGGTTGTAAGTGTTTCATGTTAAACAATGGAAAAGAAAGTCTAGGTAAATTTGATTCCAAGAAAGATGAAGGTATCTTCCTCGGATACTCTCAGTCAAGTAAAGCCTATAGAATATACAACAAGAGATTACTTATTGTCGAAGATTCTGTTCACGTGACATTTGATCATTCTTATCCGAGAAGTGTCGGAAAAGGTAATTTAGTTCATGGTGCAGGTGTATCTTCTGAAGACATACTCAAAGGTGCTGAGATGGGAATTAATCAACCTGACCCAACCGAAGTTGAGGAGGAAAAATATGACCGCCATGAGGAAATTGAGAAAGTTCATTCGTCTAACAAAGATGATCTCCCTCCAGCTAGGAAGTCTTTCAAAGACCATCCTGTTGCACCCTAAAATTTGCCTAACCTTTTCTTACTTGGCTTTTGTTTCATTGTATTAGTATATCATTGATCTAACATTTGCATAGCATAGCATTGTTTATTTGTGCAGGGGATCAAGTGTGGTTTATATCAAGAGGAGCCTATCTAGAGGTCTTATTAAAGCTTGAGGGGGTCACCCAAGTCATCAGAGAGTGGGTTGTGTTCTTGAGGAGTTTGGTTGCTTGTGTGGGGTTCATCTCCTAACTTAATGACCAATTGAAGACCATCAGTGGGTTGTGGGGCCTTTTTCATGGATAGGGTATGTGGATAGAGCTCATGGAGTGCCTTGAGGGTCATGAGAGAGCTCAGTCAAGTCATTATGCCAAGTATGAATGGCCACAATTGAGGGTGTTGCAATTAGGGTTTCATCTGAGTAACCTTGAGGCAAATGTGCAATTGAAGAGGATCAAAGCTCAATTCTAAGTCTTTGTGGTCATGGAGAGTTGTGTTGAGATACATGAGATAATATTCCAAGATCAATTCAAGAAAAGTTCAAAGTGTGAGGAGTTGCTAAACTAGGGTTCTCAGGGTAAAGTCCCCTATTTAGTTCCTAACTTCAAGACCACTTATCTCACGATACAAGTTTCATCTCAACTTTAGGCCAACATGAAAATTGTAGAGCATGCTCTTAGCTTTAATTTGAGTACTAGAAGTCCTCCATTGGATTTATAGAACTCAAGTTATGATCCAGACAAGTTACAGGTCATCAGATGATTGTGAAATTTGTCTGCAAAAGTCAACCAACTTCCGTGGAACTTTTGACCTAGAAGGGTGTTTCTCCTCAACTTTTTGCCAACATGAAAGTTGTATGTCTTGATCTTAGCAAATTGAAGTTTCTAAAGGCTTTATCATTCATCAAGAAAGGAATCTGCATCATCTGGAGGCTTGAATCACAGTGGAAGTGCTCCAATTTGAAGCTACAACTCAGGTATGTAACTTTCAAAATTGCTGTAGCTTCATGATGATCTAGCATATTTTAGCATGAGGTTAAGGTTTAGGAGAGATGATAGATGGATTCTGGATCAAAATCGTGGAGTTTAGAGACAATTCTAGGTGTGAGCAATTTTCTGTTGAGACCTATAATTGTTTGATCTTAAGGCTTTAGCATGAATGGATTAGTTTGTGATGATCTATGAAGTGTAAGGAATAGATCTATGGCTTTGGATTGAGGTTTGGTGACACTTGAGAATTTGATGTATTTTCTATTTGCGTTCGTGTTTAAGAATCTAGAAGGAATTAAGAGAAATGGATGTGATATTTGAGATCTACATGAAAATTGGAGTGGAATGATGTAGATTTTGTTAAGGTTCCTTGACCTGTAACTGATGGCTCGCCGGAGAAGACGGTGGCTCAGCCACCGGAGCCACCATCTGGTTCACCTGAAAGTTTCCCTCCACCTGAGAATTCAAACGAGGAAGATGACCTCCCCACCCTTAGATCTGAGGAGAATGAAGACCAAGTCTTCCAATCCAACGCGCGTGATTCACTCTCAGAGTTGAACCTTGACCAACCAAAACGCTGCACATCATTAATGCGCTGGCAGCCTGTGGTCCCTCAGATGCCTTGACTTGGTCCATTGATCCTACGCCTCAGATTTGATTTCAGCATTTTATTTCTTTTAATTGATTTTCTTATTATCTTAATTGCTTTGTTCTTTTAAAATTCATAGTAATTTCAATTTTGATCAGAAAAATATGATAAAAATATGTGGATGATCTGGATTTTATTCTTGATTTTCTGATACTTTTACATTTTATTTTCATGCAATTTTCCATTTAATGTGATTTTGTGCATTTTCTTTATTTCTTTAATTTGGCTTATTTCTTCATTGTTTTTGCTGAATTTTGATTGGCTGTTTGGTATAGAATTTATGACTGAATTTTGGCTTGCTGGTAGACTAGAGATGCATGATCCCCTAGGATTTAATTCAGATTTTTTAGATGACATTAGGTTTTGTTTAGGATTAGTTTCCTTGAACTCCCATTTATAGGGTTTCTTTTGACCTCTTTGGGTTTTAGGATTTCTTTAGGTGTATTCCCTTTAGATTAAGGCTCTGATCCTTTGCCCACAGATCAATAACATGCTTAGGATCCCTTAGAAAATTTGGTAGAATTTTAGAAGGTGTTTTAGGATTTTAAGTGGATTTAACATTTAAGGTGTTGATTAGGTTGCTTCTAGAGTAGCTTTTCCCTTAGTTGAATCTCAAAGGTGGATTTTAGTGCAAATAAGCTTCTAAATCTCTTGTGGTGGTTCATTAGACATCTTGAGGTTTCTTTAGCTTGAATACCTAGGCTTGAATTGTTGTTTTTTCCTCCTTTTAGTAGCTTTCTTTGAGCTTGTAAGAATTAGGTTTTAGGAAGAGCTTAGTTTGTTTTCTCTTTCTTCAAATAAACATGGATTGCCTTGATTGCTTTCCATACTCACCCAATGATTTAAGGTCCCTATGTGGAAGCCTCATCCCTCCTTTGGAAGGATGTGTGGCATTTCACAAGAGGTAGAACCTTTGAGGATGCCTATCTCTGATGTATGGTTGAGTGCCAGGATGAATTCCTTTGGTTTCCATCCTGCTTCCCATCATCAAGCAATAATCTTGATGTTAATTCTCTTCTCTCTTGTTGGAGCTTGAAGTTAGGGCTTTCATTTCCTTCTTTTGAAGATGGTTTGGACTTGAAATTGGTTGCAGACTGTTGATTTGTTTTGCTATTTATCTGCTTTGCTGTTGACCTGTTTGTCTACTGTGTTCTCTGTTGTCTTTTTTGATTGCCTTACTGTTGCATGTGTGACTGCTTGGTATGTTGCATTAGGCTAGGCTTCATGTAGATGTTTCTAGGCCTAAGAGAATCCTAAAGGTTGAGCTTGCTCCCTTTGCTTGTCTGCATTTAGAGGTTAAGTCTGGCTCCCTCTGCTTGACTGTTATTGATTGGCTTTGCTTGCTGGCATAAGGTTGAGTCTGTCTCCCTTGCCTGTGCTTTGTGTGTTGCCTTTGGGCTTGCTTGCTCTAGAAGTTGAGCTTGGCTCCTTCTGCTTGTTTGTTGCATTGCATGCATTTTATTTACAGCTATTTCTTTACAATTATTTCTTTTGTTGTTGCTTTCCTTTGCCATGTTCCCCTATAAACTCTGACTTCTCTTGCTCAAGAGAAGTTATGACAGACATTAGGGTTCTAACCATGCATGATAACATTAGGTAGTTCCCTCCTAACCTCAACCATAAGATCAATTTTGCATGACAACTTTAGGATTGGATCAGTTTCCCTTTAGTGCGTCTTTTCTCTTCTCATCTTCAAACAAATCAAGATACAGTAATAAAGGTTAATTGATGTCGTACGCTACGAGCCTTAAGCTACTTGAGAAAGGGTTATTGGAGAGTTTCTTTTCAACAACTTGGATTTTTAGTATGGCACCCTTTGGGTGACATGCGACACATTCACTCTCAGGTCATAGTCTCTAGTGCGATATCAGTTGCAAACATCCATAAAAGATACTTCTTCTAAAAAGCAGAAAACAAAGATCAAACTCTTTTTGTCCTCTTGGACCTTTAATCCCTAGAAACCATTTTCATAAGGAGAGTTCTGTTAACTCCCGGTTCTACCGCAAACGGTAAACACCTAAGTCTCCATCGAGCGAGCTGCATACACCAAACTGCTGAAACCGTCTGTTAACCCTACTCGGATAAAAAAGACAAACCTGTGTCTCTTGTGTCCCGAACTGCGTTTGCTCTGATCTTTCGCGCTGTATGAAAGTATGTAGGCACGAGATGCGATATCTCGGCGAGCAACCTTCCCCCGTAACCCGTAGTTAGGCGAACTACGTTGACTCTGATTTCTCGTTCCAGACGGGAATACGTAGGCATAGAACTGTTGTATTCTGCCGAGTCATTTTCCTTTCTTTTCTTTTTAGACCAGACCTTTAGTGTAGATAGATGTAATCAACCCGTCAAATAAACACAACAAGCGTGGATCCCATCGAGTACGATGGACGCGAGGGGTGCTAATACCTTCCCCTTGCGTAACCGACTCCCAAACCCAGACAATGGTTGCGATGACCTTGTGTTATACCTTTTCGTCAGGTTTTTCCGATTGTTTCCTTTCCCTTTCTGTGGGATAAATAACGAAAGGTGGCGAATCTTCTGTTTTGCCGGCACCTTATTTTCGCGGTAGCAACAGCTGGTGACTCTGCTGGGGACTTATAGCTGCTGGAGATTTTTCCCATCCCCTATGCTGGGACCGTTTCCCATCCCCTATGCGAGTCAATCCTAGCGCTTTTGTGTTTACCTATTGGGTTTTATTTATCGCATTTTACTTTCAGCATTTTATTTTCAGTATGATATTATTATTGTGCTGTTGTGGGGCTCTGATGAGTGAGAAGCCAGACCCAGGCTTGAGTGTACCTAGCATTATTTGTGGAAAGTAGTCGGCGCGTGCTTGCTTTGCAGGCACTAGTGTCTCATGAAATCCACGCTCAGACGAGATTCTCCCGGTTGACTTCTTTTCCGGCCCTTTGGGCTTGAGGGGTTGTTGGTTTGGAGGATTGTCGACTCTGGGGACCGATCATTTGTGACTCAGCTGAGTGAGGCCACTTCAAGATATGATGATGCCACACCTTCTGGGTATCGTATCATCATTTCTTGAAAGTCTGTGACGCTGGGAAACGCATAGGAAGCCATACCTTGTCTGTGACTAGGTCCATACCTGTGAGCGGGGTCGGGTTATTGCAAGAAACCTTAACCTTCAGACTACCTGGTTTTCTTGACAATGAATCAGTGTTGTTGGGTTCAGAGGATTATTATCGTTAGAGATGTGGTTGCTCTCGACAGTGCATAATTATTGGTCCTCTTCAGGGTTATATTATCAGAGCAGTGTTGTGTTTGTGTTGAAGCAGAGCCTCGGTCTCCTCAACAGAATCATCTTGATCCCCTGTTTCATGATTTCATTTTGCATTTTGCATACTCATTTACATATCATTAACGTGTGTCTGTGTTGCAGGTGCATACATTATCCCCCAGTTCCTGTATTCTTGCCTTCTGTTGTGCTAGCATGGGATCTCTGAAGAAGAATGTGGCCTACAAGCTCCCTACCTCAGATGTTGCTCTACTGTCCAGTTTGATTACCTTGGCAGATGATACAGTGAGAGGGGAATTCAGGAAATCATATGGGAAGCTGCTCAGTCTGACTCGCAAACCTTCAGTATATGAGTTGAATGGGTTGTATGCCTTGTTGCAGTTCTATGACCCTCCTTTGAGATGCTTCACTTTTTCGGACATTATTCTTGCACCCACATTAGAGGAGTATGCTGAGTTGTTGGGTGTACCCATTAAGAATCAGACGCCATTTGTTCACATGGACGCTAAGCCTAATCTGGCTAATCTAGCTCTTGCTCTTCATCTGGATGCTTCATCTGCAGCCACAACTAAGTGGTTTGAGCGCTTGATGGGTTTATCAGTAGAGAGTGTTGTTTGGTTTGATCGAGATATGTTAGGTACTGAAGTCATATTCAGCTGCAGTGGGTTTCCAAACGTGCCTTTGATTGGAAGAAAGGGTTGTATCAACTACAACCCATCTCTACTTGTCAGACAATTTGCATATGCTTTAAGAAGTCCGCCAAAAGATGAAGAGGTGCAGGAATCTCTGTACCTCACAGGTCTTCTAGAGGGGGATATGTAAGCTAAGCTTCAGTAGGTCTGGAATGATATCAGTAGATGAGGAAAATCATTGTTGGGTAAAAGCAATAGCCAAGCTTACCCTCCTTATGTGACCTGGATCAAGACCAAAACAGAGACAATAGGGATGCCATTTCCACCTGCTAAGCAGGAATGCCCTCCAGTGGTCGAAGAGCCTACTACCGTGTCTATTCAGCAGGACAATCAGGTGCTAGATGAGAAGGAAGAGCTGAAAAAGGCCAATGAAGAATTGGAGCAAGAGCTTGCACAACTCAGAAGCGAGAGAAACGAAGTCGTCCACTCCTTCAAAAAGCAGACAAAGCTGGTAAACCGGTTAGGCACGTACCTGACTAAGCAGATAGATGACCGTGAGTGTTTGGGTCTGGACTTCAAATATGTCAATGATGTACTGGCCACCAAGAAGCAGAATCTTGATGAAGCATACCGAAGAATTTCCAAATTCAACCAGCAGTGGAATGCCACTATAGCCAGCAATAAAGAGAGGGAGGACAAACTGAAACAACAGATCTCCAAATTGAAGGCTCAGGTGAAGGCCAACGAGAAGAGGTTTGATGAGGAACCTACTCGCAGATATGCCACTGAAGACATGCTAAACAAAGCTATCGCTAACCTGAAAGATCGCAAGCAGATGTTCGAATCCAAAAAGCGAAGGTTAGAAGGCTGTTTTGGCCAGGGGGCGTGGGAAGACTCTGTTGAAGGTCTCCAGTGCACTATTATGCAGAAAGAGTTGCTCGTCGAAGGGTTACTCACTCGGCCAGATCATCCCAAAACAAAAGAGTTGCTAGAAGAGTTTCGTGCCCAATGTCGCACTTGACTATCTGTGTAACCCTTTGTATTTTTCTGATCTTTGTTGTAGGCTGACCATCACCAGGCTTGTCAAGGTCATGCTATATATTCTCCATGTATTCAGTGACATTTTATTGCTACCTTGTTGGGCCATATATATAAGAGATGTTATTTCAATGACTGGATCCGGACTTCCTATTATCAGCACTGGCACTCTGGCACTAGAATCGGGGAAGAAATCTCCCTAAAGCACAAACACACGTTTGCATTTGCCTAATTCATTTGCATAACAGGTACCTTGAGTTGTTTTCCTAACCATCTATTTGGTGCAGGTTATTTCGGGATATCCGATCAGAAAGATTACAGAAATCCCCACAAGGATATGGAACAGATACGAGCAGAGCTGAGTGAGGTCCGAGGCCAAATGAGGCAGGTTATGGGGAACATGCAAGAGTTGCGTTCGAACCAGCAAGTACTCAGGGAGGAGAACCAGAAGTTGAAAGCTCAGGTGGGCTTGATCATGGAGGTGTTAAAGGATGTGCTCCGGAAAGAAGATGATCAGCTACCTGAAGCCGCATCAAAGATGTTTGTTCCACCTGTGCCAAGGGTTGATGAGCCTTGGGTGTCTAATAGGCAACAAAGAGCTTTGAATTTTGCTCTTCAACACGTTGCTTCTCGGGATAATCATGTGACTAGGAGGGGGTACGCTCAGAAGGCAAAATCAGATGACAGAACTTTCGATCCGATCCCAATGACATACGCTCAGTTGTTACAAGTGTTGCTTCAGCTTCGGTTGGTCAAATTTCGGATTTTGGATCCACCTAAGGGTAAGTTACCATCAGGTTTTGATAGGAATGCCCGTTGCGACTTCCACTCTGGGGCATTGGGGCATAGCATTGAGAACTGCCATGCCTTTAAGCACAAGGTTCAGGACCTGATTAACTCAAAAGCTATTGAATTCACGCCGAGCAGCGTAACTGTACCTGATGGTCCTATTCCAGCTGTTGCCAAGATGATGGATGTTCCTGAAGCTGTAGTAAGTCAGGAGTATGTCCTGCAATCAAAGGTGTCAGAATCCCCCTCTCCTTAGTTGTTGCCGGTGCCTAGACTGAGTTTGAGGATAAAAGCACCTGAACAAAAGGAGTCCTTGGTATCTCAGGCTCAATCTCCGGATGTCTTGACCGTTCAGAATCAACAACCCTTAGGATCCATGCCTCAGACATCATCTCCCTCCGAGAGTCAACGGTCATATTGCCCTCAGCAACAACAACAGACGCAACAGCAGTAGAGACATCAGCATCCTGCTCAGCGAAGAATTCAAGATAGGGATAGGGTCGTGAAAAGAGTAGTTGATGTACCCCCAATGCCGTATGCTCAGCTTTTTCAAACTTTATTACAACTGCAACTTATTGAGAAAAGGACATTAGCTCCGCCGAAGGGCCCGCCTCCTTTTGTCTATAATGCAAACGCCCATTGTGATTTCCATGATGGGGCACCCGGTCACAGCATAGAGAATTGCCATGCATTCAAGCACAAGGTACAAGACTTGATCGATAGCAGGGCCATCAACTTCTCCGATGATGTTCCCAACGTGGTCCAGAATCCTCTGCCAAACCGCGGGCAAGCTGGAAGCGGATGAGTTGCCCACAAGTCAAGATACGAGAAGGCCCAGTTCCTAGAAGCTGGCAGTCTGCATTTTTTCATGTCATTTCTATACGTTTGTAGTTTCTTTCTTGTTTAATTGTGAATTTCGTTTGTAAAGCATGTTGTTTTTCAATTGATATGGATAGTGGAATAAATATGCATGTTTTGAATTAATCCATTCGTGTTTACTCTATTGCTTTCTTTTATTTCAAACGCTTGTTTATGTGGAATCTGGGGAGGATGACGAAATCCAACGATGTGTAAGCTTCCGATGCTATGCTTTTGAATAAAAACTTGGTGATGATGTACATGCAGTGTTTCAAATCCCAAACACCGGAGATATAAGGAAGATAATACCTTGTTAACCCCTTTGAGCCTAGTAGTAGGAGTTTCTTTCTGAAAATGAAAAACCCTCAATCTTAACCCGGGGCAGGGTAGGTGTCAGTTAATTTGACCAAGCGTTCAAATTACAAATGGAGTGTCTGTTCGAGGATAGATCACACCTATATAGGTCATACCTAAGAAACCACAATGGTTAAGCCTGGTCGATCAGGAGTGAAACAGTCACAATCTCTTTAACAAGTCATACGGGCCGAGGTCATACGATTTGTTCCAAAAAGAGAGAAAGAAAATAATCGAAAAGAAAAGCCCGCTAAGTCGAATTTTGAAAGCAAGCGACTTAGGCAAAAATCAGGGTACCCTGCTGGACTTCAAAATTGAAGAAGCTCTAAAGAGTTAGTCCAGGAAAAATTTAGGGGGGAAGACGAAAAACGAAAAGTGAAAAGGGATTGCGAAAGGAAAATCCTCAAACTAGAACGAAATGGTGTGGCTCCGGACGCCAAAAGATGAAAAGAGAGTGATTGTCACTTCGGAAAAGTGTAATTTCTTGAACTGTCACTCAACCTTTGAAAGGTGATCACTAAGATCGAGTTATGTGAACGTAGGATAGGAGAACATCAAGGAGAATGGGTGGGCTAAAACAAATTTTGAGCCTTTATCTTTTCTTTTATAAACCGTGAACCTGACCACGTTACAACCTTTAGAAGTCCTAATTGAAATAGGTTTGTTTCAAAAGCATACTTCGATGAAGATCGCATCGGAACTGACTCCTAGAAAGGATTCCCATTACATCGTTGTATTAATGTTGACATGTTCATGTCATAAAATTTTTCTAGTGAACAGGAATGGATTTTGAAAACTGCCATATGCATTGCATTTGATATGTCTTTTATACAGAATAACTTGTTTTACGAGCGAGTAAGCGCTTGACAGCGGGAAGGTTTTCACGATGGAAAGATTTGATCAAGACAGAATGCAGGATGCCAGAATATTCTGGTGAACCGGGGAAAGCTATGTTCAATGATCGCGGCGTGGGAGTCGGCCATCCAGAAATCAGGTAATCCGGGGCAATCATGTCGAGATTTGATGAATCTCTCGCAATCGTGGGTACTACTTCCCATAGATCAGCCCATGAGGGGCAAAGTCATGACGAGACTGGGGCAGGTCATCCCGATAGCGCCAAAGCTATCCTTATCCTGAAGGCGATCAACTTGAAGCACCTCCGTGAGGTTGGAAGTGCTAAAGCCGTTCGTGTCAAACCACCAAAGTACAGAGATCTCAGGTTCCCTTTTGAAAGGATATGACGAAGATCCCACAGGCTGGGGCAAAGGTCAGAAAGCGAAGGAACCGTTCCTCTCCATACCTGCAGAATTGGTCAAAAGTTGTTACAGATTCTGAGGCAAGCCATTTCAAGTTCGTTTCATGGCATGTTTTTTTAAGCAGAATGACTCCTTCTTCCTCAGCAGGTTCAGTTGTGTTTCCCCAGCCGAAGTCCCTTGACGTAGGAGCGGGCTCTGGGTGATCTTATTTCTCCCTAGTAGATGGAAGGCGTATTTTCATCCCCAGAAGAGTTGGAGGCGAGCTAGCAAGCAGTCAGGAAGTGATGTGCACTCCCAGCAGTGGTCATGTACGTTTAATCCCTAGTGAAGACCTCATAGGGTACAACTAGATTGCCAGTGGTTTTGGAAAAGGATCGTCCCCACGCAGGATGGCTCTTTATGTTCTCCAGCAGGTTGTCTTTCCTCCAATAGGTTGATCATCCTCAACAGAGTTCGTAACTACGGATTTGTTAAGCTATCCCCCAGCAGGATTGTTTCTTCCCCCAGCGGAGTCAGTTCATCTTTCCAGCATTTATTTTGGTGAGATAATTCTGTGATACCCGGTTATCCCCAGCGGAGTTGGCTTTGTCTTCAACATTTATTTTGCTGAAGCGGTTATGTATCCAGCTTTTCTCCGGCAGCCCGAGCCTGCATTTGCATCTTGCATATATCATCATATCTGCATCATATTGGCATTTCATCGTCAGACGCGTGGCATTTCCATTCCATGGAACATTACGCCATTTTCAAACATATGCATTTTGAAACATAAGCCAGGTTGGTTATCTCTTTGTTTTCAAGTGTTTTCCCTGCAGGTAATTGTAATTCTTGTTCAGGATGGTTTTCGAATATTCAAATTTGGTGGGCATGAGACATGTGATGATAACGTTCGTCCTATCATGTGTTCTCTCGTCAGACTTGCTTGGTTAAGTTTCTCTTCTTCCCCAGCGGAGTTTTCTTCAGATTGTTGTTACGTCAGCATTTTAAAAGGAAATATTTCAGTGATTAGACCTTTGAGGTCGTTACTGGTTGTCAAGGTAAATGTCTGGCAGGTGACGTCAGGACTTACCTAGTAGAGTTTTCCTCGGATGGCTGTTACGTCAGCATTGAAAGACTTTATCATTATACCTTCGAAATTGTTACCCATTTTTGTTCAAGATGGATGTCTGGAAGCTGATGTCAAAAATCCCCCGCAGAGTTGCTTGTTCAAGTCTTCAGATGCTCAGTACTCGCTATTATTTAGCGAATACCCGTTTCTGTGGAAATGGAAGGTCAGAGATATTGACGATTCTCACTTTTATTTAGCGTATGCCCGTTTCTGCGGAAATGGAAGGTCAGAGATATTGACAGTACTCACTTTTATTTAGCGTATGCCCGTTTCTGCGGAAATGGAAGGTCAGAGATATTGACGATACTCGCTTTTATTTAGCGTATGCTCGTTTCTACGGAAATGGAAGGTCAGAGATATTGACAGTTCTCGCTTTTATTTAGCGTATGCCCGTTTCTGCGGAAATGGAAGGTCAGAGATATTGACAGTACTCGCTTTTATTTAGCGTATGCCCGTTTCTGCGGAAATGGAAGGTCAGAGATATTGACGATACTCGCTTTTATTTAGCATATGACCGTTTCTGCGGAAATGGAAGGTCAGAGATATTGATGATTCTCTCTTTTATTTAACGTATGCTCGTTTCTGCGGAAATGGAAGGTCAAAGATATTGACGATTCTCGCTTTTATTTAGTGTATGCCCGTTTCTGCAGAAACGGAAGGTCAGAGATATTGACAGTACTCGCTTTTATTTAGCGTATGCCCGTTTCTGCGGAAATGGAAGGTCAGAGATATTGACGATTCTCGCTTTTATTTAGCGTATGCTCGTTTCTGCGGAAATGGAAGGTCAGAGATATTGACAATTCTCGCTTTTATTTAGCGTATGCCCGTTTCTACGGAAATGGAAGGTCAGAGATATTGACGATTCTCGCTTTTATTTAGCGTATGCCCGTTTCTACGGAAATGAAAGGTAAAAGATATTGACGATTCTCGCTTTTATTTAGCGTATGCCCATTTCTGCGGAAGCGGAAGGTCAGAGATATTGACAGTTCACGCTTTTACCGAGTGTATGTCTGTTTCTGCAGAAATGGGAGACCAAGGATATTGATGTTGTGCTTTACGTAGTGCCTGCTCGTTTCTTCGGAGATGGAAGGTCGAGGATAATATTTCGATATGGTCCTATGGCTCGGTGCCCGCTTATTGTAGTGTATATTTGAAGATTGATTATTGATTCAACGCCTGTGGCATCACACAGGTGATTGATATTGAGATCAGGTTCTGTATCAGATGATTGATCAGTTTGTTGCCGTAACAACCAGATTCAATTTTCTGGATATTTTCCCCAAGAAGTTTTGTAGCAGTTTATTTCTCCGGTTAGCAAATTTCTGGGTTCTTTGATATTCAACCGTCTTTTACCTCGATTGGCTGAAAGCCATTCGCTTGTCGTCCAGTCGGGTCCAAGTCGCTTGAATAAGGGCAGCTGTTGCACCTTAAAATTTGCCTAACCTTTTCTTACTTGGCTTTTGTTTCATTGTATTAGCATATCATTGATCTAACATTTGCATAGTGTCGCTACTGTGAAAATCGGCGCCGGCTGAACAGAAGAGTCGCCACCGTGCGTTATTTATCCCAAAGAAGGGAAAGGAAATGCTCGAAGTAAACCTGACGCAAAGACGGGAAAGGAATGGTCATCGCAACCAAATCCTGGATTCGGGAGTCGGTTACGCAAGGGGAAGGTATTAGCACCCCTCACGTCCCCCGTACTCGACGGGATTGTCATACCCCAAATTTGTCCTACCCGTGTGTAAATTTTATCTGTACACTCATTTCAAGAAAATCCAAAAAAATATAATATTTTTCCTAGTTATTATAATGATTGAAGTCAAACAAGCACTATTTCAAGGTCAAGATTTCGGTGTGCACTTCAAATGATGTGTATTCAGGGTGACAGTTAAGTTTGGTTTGTCAAGTTGGATCAGTTGTGTGTGAGTCAATTTGTCTGGTTGAGATAAGTACAGATGTGTCATGTATGAAGATCAATAAAGCTCAGTATAATGGGTTTGGATAAGTCCAGTTCATAATTTCAAGTCATGTTCCTACATTTCGAGAATCTACATGCTGTTCAAGACTCAAACTCATTCAGAACCAAATTTGATTAGGGGATTGATTCACGGGATTGATTTATGGCTTAATTCACTATCAAAGATGTTGGGAATTTGGATAGTATGATCGTTGGGGTAAATCCACATGGATATTCAAGTGCATGCTATTATGAGCCATCATGATTTCGGATAAGTTCAAAACGGCATAATAATCACCGAAACTTGATGCAAGGATGTTAAGCCCATCATTTTAATGATGTTTTATAGATTCAACAAATAATGAAGTTACATAAATAGCCCATGAATACTTGTAATCCAAAGATAATATAACAATAAAAATGACACTCAGCAAGCTTCTTTTGATACTACCAACCAAGCCTCTGTGGATGCCAAACTAACAAGCAGAGCTTTAATTTGGGGATCTCATGTGCTGCACCTTGATGATGTCATCTCGGTTTCCTATCATGCTGGTTTTAAACATTTCACAGTGCACTCGTATCCAATGAAAAAGCTTCACGTGGTCTTTCTTGTTGTATTAAATCTCGAAGGAGTCGCAAGGACTTCCGATTTGTGGCTTTTACAATAGAGGAGGCAATTCAGTGGGTTGGTGGTTTTGCTGATCAACACTGTTTCATCAACTGTCTTCCTCACCCTCTAGTGTCTTCCAAGAAGCAAGCATCCTCTGAATTGTTTCAAACCGATACCCCTCCGGAATTGCTCTTTAGATGCAAAATTCCACCCAAGATGCTTGTAATTTTAAATACACAAAGGAAATACCAATAACATTCTCACCCCATGATGGCCTTCCTGCAGCGGCATACCGTTACCCATCAATTTGCGGCAAAATGGCAAAATGCTCAATCCCTATCTCGTATGTTCAAAACCTGCAGCAGCCTGTTAAAACAATGCGCAGCGTCACCAATACCTGCAAAACGTACAAACTGCATCAAATTCATATGAATGGATTAGCCACATCAGAAAAATTCCTATAATAAGTCAACAACACAGCAAGACCACCCCTTAACCACACCAGACAAAACTGGCACCTGAAAGTGACTGGACATCAGCAACAGGGCAATTGGAAAAAGACTTAAAAAGAGGGAGGGGGCGGATTCTGCTATCCATCAGTTTTCAAAGAGAAAAAACAACATCAGAGAAAAACTTACCTCAGAAACCTCCCAACATCTCCTTCTGAAACCAACATCAACAGACCCAAAACCTGCAAAACAACAATAATCTTTCAAAACTCTCCATCTTCTTCAACAACTCTCATATTATCATCCGACTCCAAAATAAACAGAACGATGATCCCTCAACCCTCCATTTTCGAAATCCTTAATACCCTTCCGTCAAACTCATTTGTAAGCCTCCATTAAAATACCTCAAAACCCACTAAATTTTCGGAACCCATTGTCAAACCTCAACTTTTCTTCAAAAAAGCTTTAGAACACACCTTCACCAAATGACTTCAGACCTTCATCGATAACCAACCCCAAACCCAGTTTCAACTATTTCCGAAAACCCAACCGTTCTTCATTTCTCCACCGTTAACCTATTCAAATCGAAGCTCACTCAGAACACCAGCAACCCCGAAAATCTCTTCGAACAAAAAAATCCATTAATCCTTCTTCAAAACCCCCAAACCCCAAAATCAACGACCTACAACCGTAACCCATTTTCGTTCGATCTCCACCGAAACAGCTTCAAAGCTTCGAAATCCCCAAACTCGCGACCCTTTCACAAACCCACTTCCTCAATATCTTCAAACTTAATCAAATGTTAAGCCCAGCAAACCTAGAACCTTCGAAACAACTCACAAACCCACCTCTTGAATCAATTTCAAACTCAGAAATAGAGGAGAAGAGAGATGAATTCAGAACCAGGATTGAGACTGAAAAATAGATTAGACGAAGATTAGAAAGAGAGGAAGTAAATCGGAACAAACAGGAGATTGGAAGTGAAAACAAAAGAAGGTCGGATTGGAACGAACATTACCGTCGATATTGAACCTTTCTTTTCAAACTTGACGTTCGTGTTTCAATTTACTTCTTTTCATCCTTGGCTATTGGGAATGTATGGCTCGGTTTCTGCTTAATCCTCAGAGAAATTTGCAGATTGATGGGTTTTGATGAACCCGTCGAAGATTATGTCCACCCCCCACTTGATCTGTGTGGCCCGTCTTTTCCTTTCTCTTTTTTATTTTATTATTTTATTTTATTTTATTATTATTATTTTTTTTGTTTGCTGCATTGTGAGGATATTGGGCTTTTGAAGCTTATTGAACATCGGCCTACATACCGCACGTAAAACCAATGTATTTCCCCTTTCTTCTTTGACAATTTCTTTTAAAAAAAAAAGGGGTTTTATGTAAAGTTTTTTTTAAATTTGTTTTTTTTAAAAAATAAATTTTGTTAAGAGATTCTATTATTTTATGTGCATTTGTTAAGTATTGAAAGAATTCTCTGGTAAATAATTTTGGATATTCTTTCAATCGTATTTTGTTTTTATTCATTTTTCTATCGTGTTTTTCGGTCGATGACGAGACCTCCGTAATTCATTACCAGTCAAATTATTGATGAGTAGTGTTGGATCTGAGACCACCTATTTTCTCTCTTCGTCACTTGTCCCGACTCGATTCAAAACTTTGTCAAACGATTTTCAAAAATCAATTTATCTTTGTATTGAATTAAAAAGAGGGGATTAAGTGTAGACTTTCTTCCTCTCCGAGTGTTAGGATGCCCACTGTAGTGAGGGTGGTTCCGACACTCGTCTTCCAATACAAAGACGCTTCCAACATTTCCTCATAAAACCTCGGTCTCGTACTGAGTATACTTTCAGTAATAAAATTCTCTTTGTATTGAATTAAAAAGAGAGGATTAGGTGTAGACCTCTTCCTCTCCGAGTGTTAGGATGCCCACTGTAGTGAGGGTGGTCTCGACACTCGTCTTTCAATACGAAGACGTGACTTCTTTATCCACCATCTCGCTTTCGCAACTTCCTTCCACAATTTTCACACCTAAAACCTCGGTCCTGTATCGAGTGCATTTTCAAATCATTTTCGTAACAAAAACTTGAATGGTCGTGGAGTGGTTAGGCGTAGGCCTTCTCCTATCCCGAGTGCGGACGTTTACCGTAGGGTTCTCTGTCGCAAAGCACTTACCATTCAAAATCAAAAACATTTAATAAGAGAACGAAGTTCCCTTTATATTGAATTAAAGAGAGAGGATTGGATGTAGATCTCTTCTTCTCCGAGCGTTGGGATGCCCACTGTAGTGAGGGTGGTTTCGACACTCGTCTTTCAATACGAAGACGCCTCGTTCGCGACACCTTTTTTATAACAAAGACTTTGAGATAACGAACTGGGGTACTACCCGTAGGGGTTACTATCCGAGGACCTGTCTCGCCCCCTAAAAAATAATCCAATCAATCAAATGTGACTTCTAGCCCCGCGTGGCGAAAACTAATCAATCTTTCAAAAAAGGATATGCTACGTTCGTTCTACCGCAAACAGGTAACGCCTAAGTCTCCAACGAGCGAGCAGCAAAACACCTAACTGCTAGAATGCGCACGATAGCATCATCCATAAAAAACATCAACACACCGTAGGCCGAACTACGGCTGCTCTGATTCTTTACTTTTTCAAGTAAAGATACGTAGGCACAAGGGCCACAATCCTTGCCGAGCACATTTCCCCCCATATCTGTAGTTCCCCGAACTACGTCGACTCTGACTTTCTCGCATCTGTTGAGAATACGTAGGCATAGGACTGCGAAGTCCTACCGAGTCTGTTCTTTCTCTTTTCTTCCTCTTTCTCTCTTTCCTCCTAACTTTCTTGTTTCAAACCCTTCTTTTACCCAGTGGAACATTCTTCTTATAGCATAATATTTAAGCAAATAAATTCACACATCGACAAACAAAAGGTTCCCATCGAGTACGATGGATGCGAGGGGTGCTAATACCTTCCCCCCGCATAACCGGCTTCCGAACCCATTCTTGGTCGCGAGACCATCTTATCCATTCTTTTCTTAAGGTTTTCTCGATATTTTCCTTTCCCCTCATGGGATAAATAAAGTTCGGTGGCGACTCTTCTGTCTATCCTTTTCGCCTCTCCGTCGTTGCACGATGCATTTTTCGAGTAGCGACAGCTGGCGACTCTGCTGGGGACACCTAGCAAGCCAAGCCTATTTTGTTTATCGTATTTGTGTTTTATTTGCTTTATTTGTTTATGCTTTGATTCTCTAACCTGTTGGGTTTATTGGGTGGTTTGCGAGATAAAGCTTTCTACCCGAGCTTTCAAGTACACACTAAGATAGGAGGTGGGTTCTTTCTGATTTGCGAGACTTAGGACTCGTTGAGTTGGATCGGATTCCACCGCTCAGATGAGACCCCGTTGGAATGATTATGTCTTACGTGTAGTCGTAATGACGTCTTTATTTCCGACGTGGGAGTCCGCGACTCTGAGGACCTTTGTAGAACCTTATTCCAAGGGTTGTTAAGACATGACTCTGTGTTCATCCTTTGAAGGGATTACCGTCTTACGAGTAGTCGTTATGATGGAAAACTTTCGAGGGCTAGTGCATGGGACTTTGTTTAAAAGCCTTTGGGATGCCCTCTTATAAACCAATAGATAACCTACCCGATGGGAGAGATACTTTTTGTGTTGCTTTTTGCAGGACCTATGACTTTGATCTCGCTATTGTTCCTTCATCATGTGCTCATTACATTACATTTGCATAAGCATATCTGCATCATTTCTTGCATTCCTTACAACCCGATCTTACACGCCGCTTACCCTTTCAGAAAGAGTAAAGCAAGCTGACTTCGCGACATCGGTATAATACAAGGAATAATCAGAGAAGAATCATGGACCAGATAGAACAAGACCAGGCTACTATGAGGAGCGAGATGCTAGGCATGAAGACGCAGATGAATCAACTCATGGAGGTGATTCAGAACATGGCTAGGAGTCAAGAGGAGATGAGGCAAGCAGTAGAGAGGAGCGCTAATCAGACTTTGGCTGGTGCAATTCCCAATGCAAGCGGTGCAATTCCAATTCCCGCTGAAGCCACCCCAACCCCTGTTGGGGCAATTCCTACTTCTGCCGGCGTCGTACCTATCAACACCGTCCCTCCGCCAGTCGGTACTACTCATCCTCATGGTACTACGATCCCAACACAAGTCCAGTACGACGATCATGAAGGTTTTTATGAGAATTCAGGTGAAGCATATGGACCACAGACCGCCGAATTAGAGAAGAAATTTAATGCTTTACAGGAGATGGTGAAGACATTGCAAGGCCCCGATGTTGTGGGACTGGATGCCGCTGAAATATGTCTTGTACCCGGAGTTAAGATACCTCCAAAGTTTGTAATTCCAACCTTTGAGAAGTACAAGGGTAACAGCTGTCCTAAGACCCACATAAGGTCTTACTATAGGAAGATGGCCGCCTATTCTGATGACGAGAAGCTACTAATCCATTTCTTTCAAGATAGCTTAACAGAGGCATCCCTAGAATGGTATATGCACCTTGAACGATCCAACGTAAGAAGCTGGAAGGAGTTAGCAGACGCTTTCGTGAAGCATTATCAGTATAATACTGACATGGCTCCGAATCGTATGCAGCTTCAGAATTTGACTCAGAAGCCGAATGAGTGTTTTAAGGACTTCGCGCAAAGATGGAGGGGAGTAGCTGCAAGGGTACAACCTCCGCTGATGGAGAAAGAACTGACAGACTTATTCATGGGCACGCTACAAGGACCGATCTTTGAGCGGTTAGCATCCTCAACATCCACAGTGTTTTCTGAACTTGTTATGGCTGGAGAGAGATTAGAGAGTTTCATGAAGGCGGGAAAAATTCAGAATGCAGGCGAATCTGCAAGTGGAGTCAAGAAGCCTTATCAGGGTTTCGTTAAGAAAAGGGAAGGCGAAGCTAGTGCAGTGTTCACCAACAGAGGAAGAACTCATCAGGGTCATCACCATGTTGCTGCTGTAGCTCCACAACAGCCGTTGTCCATTCCAGCAAATCAACCCGTGTTTCAACCAAACAGGCAACAACAATCCTATCAACCAAGACAAAATCAGTACCAGGGTCTACAAAGACAGAGGAGGCCAGAAAGAAGATTTGATCCAATCCCGTCTACATACGCCAAGTTATTGCCATTCCTATTGAAAGGAGGTCTCGTTCAGCTTAGGGAAATGAGGGATCCTCCGGAGGTTCTTCCTTTTGGATTTGATGTCAATGCCAAATGTGAATTCCATTCTGGCTCCCCAGGCCATGACATTGAAAATTGCAAGACTCTGAAGCACCTTGTACAAGATCTCCTCGATTCGAAGGCGATAAACTTTACCCGAAACACCCCCAAACATCAAAACTAATCCAATGTCAGCTCATCACTCAACAAATATGATTGAAGAATCCTGTGGTCATCTCCAAAATTCAGTGGTCCAAGCTGGCAGACATCTTCCACATTAGCAGTCCTTAGATGCTTTTCTCATTTGCATTTGTAATCTATTTTCTGTCAATCGCTACTTGTTATTTAAACATTGTTATGTTGAATGGTAACATTAATGAAATGATTTTGCGTTTTCCGAATTAATTATGTCGCATTCGCTCCTTATTTCCACCTATCACAATCACAGACACATATATTTTTATCCACTCCACTTTTTCACTGATTGTTTAGCAATATTGGAGGGAGGATGACGAAAACGAAATACCCATAATAACGAACTGTATGCTTTCAGACATAATCCCGTCAATGATGTGCAGGCATTGTTTCAATCCCCTAAACACCGGAGATATAAGGAGTTAATCCCTAGTCAATCACTTCGAGCCTAGGAGTAGGAGTTTCCTTCGGATATCCAAACCCTTACATTCAACCTGGGGGGCAGGGTAGTTGTTCAGTTAATCCAATCCCGCACTCAAATCAATAAAAAACATCCAAAGACACGACGGTTGTTCATCAATGACCCATGACGTGGCAGTCATAATTTTCCAACAAAATTCAAAAAAATCAAAAGCCTGCTAAGTCAAACACCTCAAAAGGGGACTTAGGCAAAAATCAAGGCTATCCCGATGGATCTGACAAGCAAAGTCAGTCCATGCAAAAGTTAGGGATCAAAATAAAAATCAAAAGAGGTCCTTAAACCCTCAACCAAAAACAAAATAACATTCAGTGGTCACCCCAAAGGGGCTACTGACATCCATCAAAATAAGGTGACTGCCATCTCAGGCAAACCCTGAACCATTAAGCTTACACCGTCAAGGTAAACATGCATAGAATTAACTGAATGTAGGTATGGAGATCATCAAGAAGAAGGGGTGGGTACAAATTAAGTTTGAGCCTAATATCCTTTGTTCTATAACCGCGAACCAGACCACGTTACAACCCTCGAAAGACCTAATTGAGGCGGGGTTTATTCTGAAAGAATACTATTGCGAGGTTGCGTAACCTGACTCCTTACAATTTTGCTAATCATCAACATTGGTGTCGGTATCCTTGCTATATCTTTCACGCCAATCCAGTTAGCACAACGTTTGGACTAAAGGGTCCATTCGTTTCACTCTCACGACACTTAAATAAACGACACTTCTCTTAAAACTTGCATGAACTTCGCATTAAAATTACCATTCGTGAACAAACAATTTTACTTGCAAGTCAGTAGTTGGCATCAAGGAAATTCCAACACAAAGCACTCAAGCGTGACTGGATTATTCAGCGGTCTGGACCAGAACCAAGTATACCATATAACCTATTAAACTTGGGGCATTGACATCCGAGAGTAGGAAATCAGTCAGTCCGAGGCAAATCCCCACGCGTCGGTCGACCATGGGGCAAATCATTCATGAAGCAGTCGATCAGAAGAGAATCATCTTGAGAATACTGATCAGGGGCAGGCCACCCAGAGTTTCTTTGACTTAAGAATAGGTCCCTCCAATGTTCAATCGAGGTAAGTTAAGTCGCTTACACGCTCTTTCAGGGGAAAGCTACTCTAAGAGTACATTGGAGCCAACTACCACAAGAATCGGCTAATCAATGATGAATCCATTTGTGGTACGAACTCTGGGGCAGACCATCTCGAGCACGTCTCATAGCAAGCCGCTCAAGCAAGTTCATTCTCGTCAACAACTGTTAAGTTCAAAACGATGTCAGGAAGTCAGGCTTGTCTTCCACTTTTCCACATAACCCAGAGTCCAACCCGCATTGGCAACTACCGAAAGCCCGCCACGTCGGCACCTGCATTCCCAATTGCCCGTCTGCATCATATGCATCATACGCATCGCGTTCGACTTCATAAGCATCTTGCATCACACGCATACCCAGAATTACATCATACTTTCCCCCAGCTCTTGCATCTCCGCGTGTTAGCATTTGCATTTGCATGGAATATCATTATCATCAAGCATTCACATATGCGAGTTCAGATCCAGGATCAATTTTGAAGATTTCCAAGATCATCATCAGCCCAGTCAGGGGCATGTCATTCAAAACCGTGGGTTCTCCCACAAACTCAAGAGCTTCAAAGCAACCATCAGCCCAGTCAGGGGCATGTCACTCAAGGCTGTGGGTGTTCCCCACGAAGTTGTGCAACGGCTGTTGGGCAGAGTTCAAGAGCTTCAACACAATCAGTAGCCCAGTCAGGGGCATTATCTGCAAAGCCGGGCGTCCTCTCACGAAATTCAAGCATATCAAAGCTAAAGTCAGCCCAAACCAAGGGGCATCTTTTCAAGACCATGGGTGTATCACATGATGTATTTCAACCTCATGGTTAATCAAGATCTTCAAATCAATTTGGCCCAGACAGGGGCATCTTCAATAAATCATGAGCGTTCCCCAGTGAGTTATCTCCAGCAGACTTCAACGATAAGTGGTAATCTCTTCAGAGAAGCTTATCCTTCATCAACGATAAGTGGCAATCTCTTCAGAGAAGCTTATCCATCTTCAGCGATAAGTGGCAATCTCTTCAGAGAAGCTTATCCATCTTCAGCGATAAGTGGCAATCTCTTCAGAGAAGCTTATCCATCTTCAGCGATAAGTGGCAATCTCTTCAGAGAAGCTTATCCATCTTCAGCGATAAGTGGCAATCTCTTCAGAGAAGCTAATCCATCTTCAGCGATAAGTGGCAATCTCTTCAGAGAAGCTTATCCATCTTCAGCGATAAGTGGCAATCTCTTCAGAGAAGCTTATCCTTCATCAACGATAAGTGGCAATCTCTTCAGAGAAGCTTATCCATCTTCAGCGATAAGTGGCAATCTCTTCAGAGAAGCTTATCCATCTTCAGCGATAAGTGGCAATCTCTTCAGAGAAGCTTATCCTTCATCAACGATAAGTGGCAATCTCTTCAGAGAAGCTTATCCATCTTCAGCGATAAGTGGCAATCTCTTCAGAGAAGCTTATCCATCTTCAGCGATAAGTGGCAATCTCTTCAGAGAAGCTTATCCATCTTCAGCGATAAGTGGCAATCTCTTCAGAGAAGCTTATCCTTCATCAACGATAAGTGGCAATCTCTTCAGAGAAGCTTATCCATCTTCAGCGATAAGTGGCAATCTCTTCAGAGAAGCTTATCCATCTTCAGCGATAAGTGGCAATCTCTTCAGAGAAGCTTATCCTTCATCAACGATAAGTGGCAATCTCTTCAGAGAAGCTTATCCATCTTCAGCGATAAGTGGCAATCTCTTCAGAGAAGCTTATCCATCTTCAGCGATAAGTGGCAATCTCTTCAGAGAAGCTTATCCATCTTCAGCGATAAGTGGCAATCTCTTCAGAGAAGCTTATCCATCTTCAGCGATAAGTGGCAATCTCTTCAGAGAAGCTTATCCATCTTCAGCGATAAGTGGCAATCTCTTCAGAGAAGCTTATCCATCTTCAGCGATAAGTGGCAATCTCTTCCGAGAAGCTTATCCATCTTCAGCGATAAGTGGCAATCTCTTCAGAGAAGCTTATCCATCTTCAGCGATAAGTGGCAATCTCTTCAGAGAAGCTTATCCATCTTCAGCGATAAGTGGCAATCTCTTCAGAGAAGCTTATCCATCTTCAGCGATAAGTGGCAATCTCTTCAGAGAAGCTTATCCATCTTCAGCGATAAGTGGCAATCTCTTCCGAGAAGCTTATCCATCTTCAGCGATAAGTGGCAATCTCTTCAGAGAAGCTTATCCATCTTCAGCGATAAGTGGCAATCTCTTCAGAGAAGCTTATCCATCTTCAGCGATAAGTGGCAATCTCTTCAGAGAAGCTTATCCATCTTCAGCGATAAGTGGCAATCTCTTCAGAGAAGCTTATCCATCTTCAGCGATAAGTGGCAATCTCTTCCGAGAAGCTTATCCATCTTCAGCGATAAGTGGCAATCTCTTCAGAGAAGCTTATCCATCTTCAGCGATAAGTGGAAATCTCTTCAGAGAAGCTTATCCATCTTCAGCGATAAGTGGCAATCTCTTCAGAGAAGCTTATCCATCTTCAGCGATAAGTGGCAATCTCTTCAGAGAAGCTTATCCATCTTCAGCGATAAGTGGCAATCTCTTCAGAGAAGCTTATCCATCTTCAGCGATAAGTGGCAATCTCTTCAGAGAAGCTTATCCATCTTCAGCGATAAGTGGCAATCTCTTCAGAGAAGCTTATCCATCTTCAGCGATAAGTGGCAATCTCTTGAGAGAAGCTTATCCTTCATCAACGATAAGTGGCAATCTCTTCAGAGAAGCTTATCCCCCTATCATCCTTTTGGTGTCCGGGTTGATTTTGTTTCGCTCCATCATCCTTTCGGTGATGGGTCTAGCATCCTTTTGGTGTTATGACTAGCGTCTCCGCTCCATCATCCTTTTGGTGATGGGTCTGGCATCCTTTTGATGTTATGACTAGCGTCTCCGCTCCATCATCCTTTCGGTGATGGGTCTGGCATCCTTTCGGTGTCATGACTAGCGTTTTCCATCATCCTTTTGGTGGTGGGTCTGACATTTCGTCAATATCAGATTGGGCGATATTTTGTTTGTGTGCTTCATCCCATCATGCTTTTGGTGGTGATGACCAGTTACTTACAGTTTACTCGGATGGTTTACATTTATCCAGTATTTCAATTCTCAAACATCTCTTTTCTTTTCAGACAAATTCAGGGTCTTCTTCATATCTAATTGTCTTCTACCGTGAAAGAATGAACGTCATATCCATTCATCTTACTCAGTCTAAGCCAATTAGATAGGGGCATCTGTCATACCCCAAATTTGTCCTACCCGTGTGTAAATTTTATCTGTACACTCATTTCAAGAAAATCCAAAAAAATATAATATTTTTCCTAGTTATTATAATGATTGAAGTCAAACAAGCACTATTTCAAGGTCAAGATTTCGGTGTGCACTTCAAATGATGTGTATTCAGGGTGACAGTTAAGTTTGGTTTGTCAAGTTGGATCAGTTGTGTGTGAGTCAATTTGTCTGGTTGAGATAAGTACAGATGTGTCATGTATGAAGATCAATAAAGCTCAGTATAATGGGTTTGGATAAGTCCAGTTCATAATTTCAAGTCATGTTCCTACATTTCGAGAATCTACATGCTGTTCAAGACTCAAACTCATTCAGAACCAAATTTGATTAGGGGATTGATTCACGGGATTGATTTATGGCTTAATTCACTATCAAAGATGTTGGGAATTTGGATAGTATGATCGTTGGGGTAAATCCACATGGATATTCAAGTGCATGCTATTATGAGCCATCATGATTTCGGATAAGTTCAAAACGGCATAATAATCACCGAAACTTGATGCAAGGATGTTAAGCCCATCATTTTAATGATGTTTTATAGATTCAACAAATAATGAAGTTACATAAATAGCCCATGAATACTTGTAATCCAAAGATAATATAACAATAAAAATGACACTCAGCAAGCTTCTTTTGATACTACCAACCAAGCCTCTGTGGATGCCAAACTAACAAGCAGAGCTTTAATTTGGGGATCTCATGTGCTGCACCTTGATGATGTCATCTCGGTTTCCTATCATGCTGGTTTTAAACATTTCACAGTGCACTCGTATCCAATGAAAAAGCTTCACGTGGTCTTTCTTGTTGTATTAAATCTCGAAGGAGTCGCAAGGACTTCCGATTTGTGGCTTTTACAATAGAGGAGGCAATTCAGTGGGTTGGTGGTTTTGCTGATCAACACTGTTTCATCAACTGTCTTCCTCACCCTCTAGTGTCTTCCAAGAAGCAAGCATCCTCTGAATTGTTTCAAACCGATACCCCTCCGGAATTGCTCTTTAGATGCAAAATTCCACCCAAGATGCTTGTAATTTTAAATACACAAAGGAAATACCAATAACATTCTCACCCCATGATGGCCTTCCTGCAGCGGCATACCGTTACCCATCAATTTGCGGCAAAATGGCAAAATGCTCAATCCCTATCTCGTATGTTCAAAACCTGCAGCAGCCTGTTAAAACAATGCGCAGCGTCACCAATACCTGCAAAACGTACAAACTGCATCAAATTCGTATGAATGGATTAGCCACATCAGAAAAATTCCTATAATAAGTCAACAACACAGCAAGACCACCCCTTAACCACACCAGACAAAACTGGCACCTGAAAGTGACTGGACATCAGCAACAGGGCAATTGGAAAAAGACTTAAAAAGAGGGAGGGGGCGGATTCTGCTATCCATCAGTTTTCAAAGAGAAAAAACAACATCAGAGAAAAACTTACCTCAGAAACCTCCCAACATCTCCTTCTGAAACCAACATCAACAGACCCAAAACCTGCAAAACAACAATAATCTTTCAAAACTCTCCATCTTCTTCAACAACTCTCATATTATCATCCGACTCCAAAATAAACAGAACGATGATCCCTCAACCCTCCATTTTCGAAATCCTTAATACCCTTCCGTCAAACTCATTTGTAAGCCTCCATTAAAATACCTCAAAACCCACTAAATTTTCGGAACCCATTGTCAAACCTCAACTTTTCTTCAAAAAAGCTTTAGAACACACCTTCACCAAATGACTTCAGACCTTCATCGATAACCAACCCCAAACCCAGTTTCAACTATTTCCGAAAACCCAACCGTTCTTCATTTCTCCACCGTTAACCTATTCAAATCGAAGCTCACTCAGAACACCAGCAACCCCGAAAATCTCTTCGAACAAAAAAATCCATTAATCCTTCTTCAAAACCCCCAAACCCCAAAATCAACGACCTACAACCGTAACCCATTTTCGTTCGATCTCCACCGAAACAGCTTCAAAGCTTCGAAATCCCCAAACTCGCGACCCTTTCACAAACCCACTTCCTCAATATCTTCAAACTTAATCAAATGTTAAGCCCAGCAAACCTAGAACCTTCGAAACAACTCACAAACCCACCTCTTGAATCAATTTCAAACTCAGAAATAGAGGAGAAGAGAGATGAATTCAGAACCAGGATTGAGACTGAAAAATAGATTAGACGAAGATTAGAAAGAGAGGAAGTAAATCGGAACAAACAGGAGATTGGAAGTGAAAACAAAAGAAGGTCGGATTGGAACGAACATTACCGTCGATATTGAACCTTTCTTTTCAAACTTGACGTTCGTGTTTCAATTTACTTCTTTTCATCCTTGGCTATTGGGAATGTATGGCTCGGTTTCTGCTTAATCCTCAGAGAAATTTGCAGATTGATGGGTTTTGATGAACCCGTCGAAGATTATGTCCACCCCCCACTTGATCTGTGTGGCCCGTCTTTTCCTTTCTCTTTTTTATTTTATTATTTTATTTTATTTTATTATTATTATTTTTTTTGTTTGCTGCATTGTGAGGATATTGGGCTTTTGAAGCTTATTGAACATCGGCCTACATACCGCACGTAAAACCAATGTATTTCCCCTTTCTTCTTTGACAATTTCTTTTAAAAAAAAAAGGGGTTTTATGTAAAGTTTTTTTTAAATTTGTTTTTTTTAAAAAATAAATTTTGTTAAGAGATTCTATTATTTTATGTGCATTTGTTAAGTATTGAAAGAATTCTCTGGTAAATAATTTTGGATATTCTTTCAATCGTATTTTGTTTTTATTCATTTTTCTATCGTGTTTTTCGGTCGATGACGAGACCTCCGTAATTCATTACCAGTCAAATTATTGATGAGTAGTGTTGGATCTGAGACCACCTATTTTCTCTCTTCGTCACTTGTCCCGACTCGATTCAAAACTTTGTCAAACGATTTTCAAAAATCAATTTATCTTTGTATTGAATTAAAAAGAGGGGATTAAGTGTAGACTTTCTTCCTCTCCGAGTGTTAGGATGCCCACTGTAGTGAGGGTGGTTCCGACACTCGTCTTCCAATACAAAGACGCTTCCAACATTTCCTCATAAAACCTCGGTCTCGTACTGAGTATACTTTCAGTAATAAAATTCTCTTTGTATTGAATTAAAAAGAGAGGATTAGGTGTAGACCTCTTCCTCTCCGAGTGTTAGGATGCCCACTGTAGTGAGGGTGGTCTCGACACTCGTCTTTCAATACGAAGACGTGACTTCTTTATCCACCATCTCGCTTTCGCAACTTCCTTCCACAATTTTCACACCTAAAACCTCGGTCCTGTATCGAGTGCATTTTCAAATCATTTTCGTAACAAAAACTTGAATGGTCGTGGAGTGGTTAGGCGTAGGCCTTCTCCTATCCCGAGTGCGGACGTTTACCGTAGGGTTCTCTGTCGCAAAGCACTTACCATTCAAAATCAAAAACATTTAATAAGAGAACGAAGTTCCCTTTATATTGAATTAAAGAGAGAGGATTGGATGTAGATCTCTTCTTCTCCGAGCGTTGGGATGCCCACTGTAGTGAGGGTGGTTTCGACGCTCGTCTTTCAATACGAAGACGCCTCGTTCGCGACACCTTTTTTATAACAAAGACTTTGAGATAACGAACTGGGGTACTACCCGTAGGGGTTACTATCCGAGGACCTGTCTCGCCCCCTAAAAAATAATCCAATCAATCAAATGTGACTTCTAGCCCCGCGTGGCGAAAACTAATCAATCTTTCAAAAAAGGATATGCTACGTTCGTTCTACCGCAAACAGGTAACGCCTAAGTCTCCAACGAGCGAGCAGCAAAACACCTAACTGCTAGAATGCGCACGATAGCATCATCCATAAAAAACATCAACACACCGTAGGCCGAACTACGGCTGCTCTGATTCTTTACTTTTTCAAGTAAAGATACGTAGGCACAAGGGCCACAATCCTTGCCGAGCACATTTCCCCCCATATCTGTAGTTCCCCGAACTACGTCGACTCTGACTTTCTCGCATCTGTTGAGAATACGTAGGCATAGGACTGCGAAGTCCTACCGAGTCTGTTCTTTCTCTTTTCTTCCTCTTTCTCTCTTTCCTCCTAACTTTCTTGTTTCAAACCCTTCTTTTACCCAGTGGAACATTCTTCTTATAGCATAATATTTAAGCAAATAAATTCACACATCGACAAACAAAAGGTTCCCATCGAGTACGATGGATGCGAGGGGTGCTAATACCTTCCCCCCGCATAACCGGCTTCCGAACCCATTCTTGGTCGCGAGACCATCTTATCCATTCTTTTCTTAAGGTTTTCTCGATATTTTCCTTTCCCCTCATGGGATAAATAAAGTTCGGTGGCGACTCTTCTGTCTATCCTTTTCGCCTCTCCGTCGTTGCACGATGCATTTTTCGAGTAGCGACAGGGATCCACGCTTGTTTTCTGGTACGGATTGTTATTCTATCTATTCTAAAGGTCTGGGGTTAAAAGAAAATAAAATAACTCAGCAATGTATCGCACTTTATGCCTACGTATTCCCGTCTGGGATGAGAAATCAGAGTCAGCGTAGTTCGCCTACCTACTGGAAAGGAGGGAAGGTTGCTCGCTAGGATATCGCCTCCTATGCCTACGTACTTTCATACAGCATGAAAGATCAGAGCAAACATAGTTCGGGCTACGGAAGGACACAAGCTTGTCTGAATGTTTTTTTATCTCCTTATGAAAGGGTTTTTCTTGATTAAGAGTCCAAGCGGACAAAAATGACACTCTGATGTTTGTTTTCAGTCTTTTACGCAAGAACTGTTTTTTATGATGTTTGCAATCTCTGACATACTAGAGACTATGATTTGAGGGTGACTACATCGTATGTCACCCTAAGGGTAACACACTAAGTAATCAGATTACTGAAGAGTGACCCTCCAGTAACCTTTTCTCAAATAGCTTAAGGCTCTTAGTGTACGACATCGATTATCCTTATTACTGTGTTTTGAATTGTTATGAGATAGAAGAGAAAGAAGTCTAAAAAATCCTAGGGTTTGAAAGGGGATCAAAACTACCCTAATGTTGTCATGCATGGATTAACACCTAATGTCTGTCATAATTCCCTCCTGCGCAGAGGAAATCAGAGATCCTAGGGGATAAACGGAAAAGAAACAGCAAGAATACAATAAACAGTAAGTATGCATGAGATGCAGCAAAACAAGCAAGGCAAGGGAGTCCCCCTCAACCTCGAACCTAAGAAAGCAACAGGAAAAGTGAATCAACTTCACTTCAAGCCTAAAGGGCAAGCAGCACAAGCCAACAGACAATACAGAGAAAAACAAAAGATACAGAGGACGCAGCCCAAGCAGCAGCAACAAACTCCTACAACAAACAGCAACAACACGCTCTGAACAACAAAGTTGAAATGACAGAAAAAGTCTTATCTTTGAGCTGGATTCCATCTTCAAGCTTCTTCAATCTTCATCTCCAAGCATTAGCAAGCACACTCTAAGAAGAGATTTGTCATCAAGATCAAGTTGCAATGTTGGCATACTTGCTGAAAACCAAAGGAATTCAACAAGAACCAACATCGAAGTGGAAGTGTATCCTCAAAAGTTCTACTCTCTAGGGTATGCCCCACTTCCCTCCTAAGGAGAGATGGAACTTCCATAAGAGGCCTTTGCATCATAGGATAGAATAGAAGCAAACAATGCATTCTATGTTTGATGGAAGAAATGAACTAATTCTACAAAAGCTCTCCCTAAAAGCCTAATTCTACCAACTCCTAAAACAAACTTAAAAGAGAAAGAAAGCTCCACTCCAAGCCCCACTCTTCAAGCCAAAGCATCTTCATCATGTCCAGAAGCTCCTCTAAAAAGGAATCCAAAGTCTTCAAGCTCCAAGTCCACCAAACGCTCCAAACAAGGCAAAGCACTCAAGAGAGAACACCGAAAGCAACAATCATTTGCAAAACCCAAAAAACAAATAGCAAAATAAATTGTAAAATTCTAATAAAATTCCTATGTGAACATACAGGTTTGAACATTCTAAAATTCTAGAATCAGGACCTAAATCAATTTCTAGGTCATCTAAACAATTCCTAAATGAAATTTGGTCACGCGAAACCATTATTTGGGAAGGCTCTAAACTACACACTTAAAACAGAATCTAATCAATTTTAAAAAATCTAAGAAAGTTCCAGGGAAACCCTATGTATGTCCACTAAATCATATCGAAAGAATCAGCTCAAAAGCATAACGCATCAAAGAGAACAAAATTAAACAAACAACAATACCAATTATGCATAACAATGGATATTAGCACAAAAGAAAATTCGTAACTAATTCAAATAAAATCCTAAAAATGCAAACTCAACTCCTACAGTTTCTTAAGACAATCAAGATCTACATAAAACAATTTCATAATTTTTTGATCAATTTTACTATTTTTAACGCAATTAATCCAAACAACTATTAAAACAGGAAAAAAAAAAGAACGAAAATGAATTAAACTAAGTTAATGTGCATTCGGCCAGGGGTGCGAACAACAAAATTCCAAAGCAATGTCCGTGTGGGCCTCGCGAGTGGAGGTGGGAACAGTACCCGCGCGGTGTTGTAGCTGTTCCGACGGTGACATTTTTTCGGTAACTTCCGAGCAACATAACTCCATCGATTCTTAACCGTTTCGCACGAAATTTTATTCAAACTTGAAGGAAAAAAATCAAGGATTCCAAATATGCTCTTGGATTCCATCAAAACTCCATGATCAAAGAGATATATCATCATCAAGAAAACATACTCATCCAAAAAAAGTCTCTAATCCTTAATTTCTTGATCCTAATTTCATCTATACATTTTCCAGATCCTAACCACATGAATAATCTAATCTAATTCGTCCTAAAATCATAGAAAAAGTGAATTTCACATACCGGCTTCGGAGCGTCGAAACGGAGTAGTTGGAGCTCGTTTTTTTCTTGCCAAAAAGCGCGGAAAACCTTTGTTGAAGTTTGTTGGAGAAGATTAAATTCTTGATAACTCTTGAAAATGCCTTGAATCCAACTTTGATCTCTCACTTTTTCTCTTCCAAACTCCAATGTCAATCTATGGTTTTTGCACAAATGAATCACCAACTCTTGCTCTGAACCTCTTCACAAGTATATATAGGATGTATTTGAAGACCCTAGAAAGTTCTAGATTGATCCAATGAGAAAATCAACTTCTCATGTCATGAAAATCTCTTCTTATGCTATGCACATACCATCTCATGTTTTGGCTTGCAATTCACTTGGTTATGAGTTTAAATTCTCTCCAAATGAGATATTGGAGGTGTATGGATGGAAAGGAGCCTTGCATTTGCTTGGAAGTGTGGTTTTGCATATGTGCCTTATGATGCAAGTAGCCCATTTACAAAGCAAGTCCTTGAAATAACCCTCAATTTAAAATTGTAGCAATTCCATTGTCTTTAAAATGCATTTTACAATCAAATTGGTATGTCATATGGCTTGTTTTTGACCTCTAACCCAAAATTTGATTTTTCCCACCAAACTTTATTTGACTTATTCCCTTTTTTTAGGCCATTTTAAGTGACTTTTTTGAAATAAGCCGATCAATCCACCATGATGACTTATTTGACCTAAAAACAACATTTTAAGCACATTCCATGTTGAACAATTTTTCATTTGAGAAGTGGAACATGGAGATTTTGACATATGCTCAAAAATGACTTGTAATTCAACTTTCCCAAAATACCCTCGGGTTGCCAAGACCATAACTTGAGTTCTACAAATCCTCTTGAAGACTTATAGTACTCAAATTAAAGCTAAGATCAAGTCCTACAAATCTTATGTTGGCAAAGAATCCATTTGAAAACCCTTGATGGGCAAAAGTTGCTTGGAAGTCAAGTGACGTTCATAGATAAATTTCAATGTCCTCTAGGGACCCATAACTTGCAAGAACCATAACTTGAGTTATACAAATCCTCTTTAAGACTTCTAGTACTCAAATTAAAGCTATTGATAAACTCTACAAGTTTCATGTTGACCAAGAATTCATTTGAAGCTTGCATTTTGACTTATCTGGATTGGAAGTTAGGCTTAAATTAGGGGATTTTACACTGAAACCCTAATTTAGTAACTCCTCTTCTTCTTGATTCCTTTTGATTTATCCTTGGCACAAAACCACACATGTATCCACATATTAATTCATGAATTCCACATACTCCAATTAGGCCTTGATGCCCTCCAATCAACCATTTGACCTAGGGTTGACCCAGATGAAACCCTAGTTGACTGCACTTCAACTCTGGCTCTTGTGCTTGAATTAATGATTTGTCTCATCTTCAAAATGACCCTCTAGGCCCTCCATGATCTTTGTACACATTCCATACCCTCAGCCATGGCTCACACACCCATTGATGATCTTCAACCCCTCAAGATTAGGAGAGAAATCCACTGGTTGACCTTCAAACTTTTCAAAGCTTCAACTCATTTCTTGATTACTTGGATGGTATTGATCTTGAATAAAACCCCTTGATGGGACTCTTTCTGATGAAAATGGCACTTGATCCCTTGTTAGATGCCTTGTTATACTATGTTATGCAAATGATTAGACTATGTACATGACTTAGTATGCAAATGACAATGCAATTGAAACATAAACCAAGTGAAATAGGTTGAGCAAATTTTAGGGTGCAACAGCTGCCCCTATTCAAGCGACTTGGACCCGACTGGGTGAAGAGCAAACGACCTTCAAACATTCGAGGTACAAGACGGTTGAATACCAAGAACCCGGAAATTTGCCAACCGCAGAAATAAACTGCACCACTGCTTGGGGAACCCCATCCATCCATTGAACCTGGACGACTTCACTGGGGAAGTACTTCTGTCAACAAACATAACTCTGCCAACGATACAGGAAAAGAGCCCCACCATCACTACGGGCAATACCACCGCCACCACTGCGAGAAATACTCTGGGAAAATAACATCGTCATCACTACGGGTAAACAACGCCGCCATTGCTACGGGTAATACTCTGCCATTACTACAGGGAAATAACACCGCCATCGCTAAGGGTAATACTCTGCCATCACTAAAGGAAAATAACACCGCCATCGCTACGGGTAAACAACACCGCCATTGCTACGGGTAATACTCTGCCATCACTACAGGAAAATAACACCGCCATCGCTACGGGTAATACTCTGCCATCACTACAGGAAAATAACACCTCCATCGCTACGGGTAATACTCTCTGTCACCACTACAGGAAAATAACACCGCCATCGCTACGGGTAATACTCTCTATCACCACTACAAGAAAATAACACCGCCATCGCTACGGGTAATAACTCTCTATCACCACTACAAGAAAATAACACCGCCATCGCTACGGGTAATAACTCTCTGTCACCACTACAGGAAAATAACACCGCCATCGCTATGGGTAATACTTTCGAATACAGCTCCTCTGCCTATCTTTGCAGTAGCTAACTCCATCAGTCAAATGGGTAACACATAATGGTCCAATCTTTCAATCTTTAATGCTGACATGGCAATAAATCTGAAAAGGACTCTACTGGGGATTTTCTGAACTTAAACTGCCAGACACCTACTTCGACATAGGCGGCAGCTTCCACAAATTGATTCACGAAATCTTTTGACAACAACATAACAACAATCTTGAAGAAATACTCCGCTGGAGGGGTAAGAGAAACTTAACCAAGCAACTCTGTGGGGAATAATGACAAGGCAAACATTATCGCCACGTGTCTCATGCTGAGACATTTAATATTTGGTAATTGATCTGAGCAAGAGCTCTCTCCATCTGCAAGGGAAACAACACTTGGATACCAAAGGTTAACCAACATGGCCTATGTTTCAAAATGCGCATGTTTGACAATGGCGTAATGCTCCGTACAGCACGGATATGCTACGCGTTTTTGGGTAGATGCACATATGACACTATATGCAAATGCAAATGCAGGCTCAAGATGCTGGGGAAACTTTGACAAGCTTGCTTCAACACAGCTGTTGAGAGTGAATATCACCATGTTGGGGATGAACGGGTATCATAAAGTCCTCCGGCCAAAATAAATTCCGGGCATACAACCAACTCTGCCGAGGAGATTAAACTTTGATTTCCACTGGGAGGAAAGAACACCTGCTGGGGAGAGTAACTCCACTGGGGAAGAATCGACTCTCTTGGGGAAAGTAAACTAACTGAGCAAGAAACGACTCAGCTGGGGAACGGGGAAATCCTTCTGGAGGAAACGATGCTGTCCGGGCACAGCTTACAAGCTTGGAGCCACCACTCCGCTGGGGATAATCATCCTGACGAAGGCATGACGACCTGTGGGAAGAAAACCATCTTCTATGGGAATAATCCTTCTGAACCAACTATGACTTGGTTAAACTCTGCGGGAACCATCCAAACTGGTGATTGATCGTTTACATACTCGACTCCCTAGGTGTAACACGGTGGGAGAACTGACTTTAAACAATGTTGCGGATAGCAAGAGTCGCCACCGACTTTTATTTTATCCATAAGGAAAGGTTATAAAAGAACAGGAAAGACCTTAGAGAATATTTTGGGTCCGGGGGGTAGGTTATGAAAAGGGAAGGTATTAGCATCCTTTTCATCCATGGTTATCCATGGGCTCTTAGGTACTTAAGCTCACTTTTGAATTGTTTTGAAAGTGTAGTGTGTGAATAGAAAATTTTCAGAATAGTTAATAAATAATCCATGTAAGGATGTGTTAAGAACTTGTTTGAAAACTTGTTGAAAATTTGTTTAAGTGTGAAACAGTTTTGAAGTGAGCAAGCACCTAGGAGGAACCTACCCTAATGTTTAAAGGTCTTTCTTATTCTTTATTCTTTCCTTTAGTAAGACTATCCCTACTATAATGGAGTAGGTAGTCCTTACTTTGGATGTTAAGGGACATGTGAGGGACAATTGGATTTTTGAAAGCCATTGTGGGGTGTAATAAGCAAACTGGAGGGACTATCATCATTTTTCGAAAGGGACTCGATTCGTAAAGGCAACCATAAGGGACTTTGATGATTTTCTTTTTGAGGGACTTGCTTTACACACCCCACTTAACCAGTATTCGTAGGCAACTTGAGGGATATCCTTAGGAAGTGAGACGGCGATTAAAATCGACTTACGTGTGTGACGTGTTTATTTTAATTATCTTTATTAAAAGTGATCTAAATTTATTTTAATATTACATACAGGTTGTTACACTCCCTAATTACTAACCATAATAATAATTAAATAATTAAACAACTTTACATCCAAGAAACAATTACAAAATAATAAGCAAAATAATTAAATAGCAAAGATAAATAAGCAATAAATAATAAAGGGGGTTAATTCTAAGTTTACTCGGCAAGACATCGCATCTCGTGCCTACGTATCCTTACGGGAGTGGAATCAGAGTAATCGTAGTTCCCCTCAATAGGGAAGTTAGAGATCTCTTGACAGTGGTCAAGGTCTCAAGGGGAATAAACGCGCCTTAAGGACACGCTTACGCGGAGTGTAGGAACTCCGAATTTCTACGTTGAAATGTTAAGTTGTAATTAGGGTTAAATTAGGGATTCCACGGCGGGAAACCCTAAAATGAGCGCGGCGGCTCTTTGACCTAATGCTAGGGGTAAAATGGTAATTTTGCCTGCGGCGAGGCATTTGTGAAAATTAGGGTTTGTAGTTATTTTTTTTAAAAAAAGATTAACTAATTATAATAAAACTGTTCAGTTATTAAAAAAAAAGGTTTGATTTAATTGGATTAAAAGACTATTAACTAATATGGCTTATTAGAAGATTAACTAAATAAATAAAACAAAAACTGGTTAGATTGTTTAAACGGTTAATTAACTGATTTATAAAATGTTGTTGGTTTATTTAGAAAAGTTAATTAATCTATTAATTAAATCAAAAAAAAAAAAAACTAAATGGGTGATTAAAGGAGGTTAAGTGTGGTTAGTGGCGATTAACGGTGATTAGCAGTGATAATCGTGGTGAATGTGTTGGTGATTACAACATAACAAAGATCATCAAAAATAGGAGAAAAGACAAAGAACCCTGATTCCCCTCTCATTCCCCCCCAAATCGAACTCTCAGTGTTCGTCTTCATCTCCCCTCTCCCTAATCGCGCCTGGTTCTTTCGTTCTTCACTTCTGAACCTGAAATCGAAACGAAAACATCAACAAAACAAGGATGTGGATGAAGATTAGAGTTTACCGAAGTTTGTGTGTAGCGCCGGCGGAGGGGATTCGCGGAAGTTGGACTCGCGGCGGCCGGAATCAGTTTCGTCAACGGAGAAGATAAGTGTTTTTTCGATCTCTTATGTTACGAGCCTTTAGGGTTTCTTCGTCGGTAGTTATCGGTTTCGTATGATAGGTTTTTTTTTTTGGTGATTTTTCTGTGTCTATGTCTTGTGTATTCGTCTCTTTATATAGGCTTCAACCGAGAATCAAATGCTTTGATTGAAATTGTTTGCTGCTTTGAATATGGATTTAGGTTTCCTAAATGGGATGAATCAGATTTGCAAATATTCCTAAATCGTCTAATTGCTATAATGAGCCATTAATTGATATTTCAATCTTTGATTCTAGTGATTCAATTTTGAGGTTGGATTTGATTTGGTTTCTGAATAGGATATTCTGTCTTCCAGGAATATTCTCTAACGATTTTATTTTGATTTTGTATGTGACTTGGCAGGTGTGGAAAACAATGGTTTTGGGCCAGAAGGTGGATTAGAAGCCCAGGAGGGAGAGAATCGTGTTTGATACGTCTGTTGGAGGTGAGGGACTTCCGTGGAAAAGGTTGGTGGTGAAGAGCAACAAATGCGAGTGTTCGCAGGGTATATTCCTTCAACTTGATCTATGTTCCTATGTTTCTCTTCAAACGGATATCCATTTGAACATCTTCCTTTTCATGTGTTTGATGACGGTTATCTTTTTACTGGGTTTGTATGTTAATGCTCTGCTGCGATTTCCAACAGGTTAACAATGGGAGGATTGCTTAATATGCTATGACAGCTCAAGAATCATTCTCTCCACAGAGCATTTGGTCGAGAAAATCATGGTGTGATCAGACCCTGAAGCAAGAACCATATCAGGATACTCGGAAAGAGTAGAAAACGATACAAAGATCCTCAATTCTGCTTGACTAGAGCTTGAAACTCATGCAGCATCGCGCTAAGTTCATGGTTAAATGATTGTATGTCGCAGACGTAAAGTTCCTTTCCAAGAATAAGTTATAGGAAGCTTTTGAAAAGTGGAGGTCTAGGACTCTTTTGTCTTGAAGTGTTTTAACTACAACTTGACAAAGTGCTTGATAGAACAAGTGACAACCCAAGTTTCATCTTGTACACGACAACTTGAATTGGTTTCTCTGAATGCCCTGTTCTGAACTTCGTTTTGATGTTATTTCTTTATTTTCTCGAGCAGGTCATGGGCTGTTGTTATTAATAGAACGTCTTTGGGTTCGGAAAGACGGTGGTGGCTGGTAGCGCGAAGTAGCAATGATGGCTTGAAGATTTTGTGGGAGAGCTGCATTGCTGCTTGTTTTCCCCTGGTATGTGACTTTGAAGACTTGATACTATAGTGCTTTTTCTTTTCATAATTTTCTGATACGATTATACTTCTGTGTGGATTTCTTGAGGGGACACCGAGTTAACAATGGAGGCAAAGAACAATAGTCAATGACGGTGATAACGACCTTGCAACTGATCTAGCGGGACTAACAGGACATGAGAAACCATGACTGATGCATCTCTTTCCAGCGGGTGAGTACTTACTCATTAGTAGTTAATATTGACATGAAGCATACTATCACAAACATCTTTTTACATGTTCTTCCATTTTCTTCTTGCAGGAACTCTGGTTTAGATTCGGTCGCAAATGTGGAGAGTTTATAACATGTGCAAGCAAGTTCCATCTTAGGCTCAAACAGACTGCTCAGATATCAGTCGTGACTGTCTTATCATCAAAACCAATTTCGTCTATATCATATAAAAAGCACGGTGACAGCAACTAGGAAAGTTCCAGCAGTTCTATTGCAAATGAAAGCTTTGAAGAAGCTGGGGCTGATAAACAAGGAGATTGGGGGATGATGGGTGAAAGCAGAGTTTTGACTTGAGGTAGTATGTTGCTAAAACACCATTGGCTTAACACTTATTTTTTGTTTCATCCTAAATCACCTGAGATTGTTTTAACAGTTGTTGTTTCCTGACTGGTGTGGTTGTTCGAGGTTGTATGAACGGGCGTTGTGAGCTTCTTATAAAGACTTCGAAGGTATCCTTTTATGTTTCCTAGAGCTAGCAGGATCTCTAATCTCAAACATATTTGTTTTAGCATCAAAGCCATATATCAACACATAGTGACCTGTATAGTATATCAATTCCAGCCTCCATTGCATCCTGAAGCAGTGTATCCACTCTTACTAGATCATTAGGCAATTCCTCCTTGTAGAAGGATTCACCACAATAGTTTGGGCTTGTACCAAGTGTCAATGTTAAGTAGGAAAAAAGTAACATAAAACTTTGTGAATGATACGCCAAACTAACAGTCCAACTGCTATCTACGGCGTAGGTCAGCCAGGGCTTGGATATCAAAGTTGTTGACGCCGAAAGTTTTTTCAGAACCATTACCACACGAGCAAGGCCGTAACCCCTAAGTATATTTGATTTATGTGTGGTACTTCAATGAAGAATGAACACCGTGATGACGGAGGATTGGAACCTATGACAAATTCTGAAACAGGTATTGTTCAATCACCTTCAGATTTTCTCTTTTTTATCTTCTTTTCATCTTCCATGTTAAGGATCTTTGTTGAATAGCAGGCATATGGGCTACATCATTGGCTAACTTGAATGTGCACGATGTTTACTTTCAAGAGAAAAAAAAAGTTCAGGAAATCAGGAGAGTTCAAAGAAGGTAGACAGGCTGTCTTTGATGATTTATGTTCTCTCCACGCTGAAACCAACAGACCTCCCCATAGAGAAATGCTGAGATTGCATCATTGGCATAGCAATGTCATGAAGTTGTTCTTTTTTTTTAGTGCATATCCATATCATAATCTGCACTAACACCTTTGAATCCTGGTAATGCAGGGGAATCTTCATCTTGAATGCTAAATTCAAGGTTTTTGTTGAGTAGATATCCAGCTTAAGTTCTGGCATTCATCCCTTTACTTTTAGATTAACAGATTATTGCATTGTTCTCTTAATTGTGTCTCCCTTCTTCTCTGCAGGAACCTTCAGTTAAGCATGGGAAACGAGTCATCGATGGAGGCTCTCATCTTGGTGTGTCTGTCCGCAGGACCAATGAAGTTGTTGTCATTGTTGTGGGAACATTCGATGATGCCATTTGTGATTGTGCAGGTTATAAGTTGGTAGGAAATGCCCTTTAGGAAAGCAAGCGGAGAGACATTGCATGGCTTCATCAATAGCATCAATTCTGTTGGTAACATATGCTAAAGTAACTTGTTTTAATGGCAGCAACTTTAGCATCAAGGCCTGATGAACTAATTATTTCAAGAAGTCATTGCTAAAACGTTACTGGATGCAGCTGCCTCAACAAACACCTTCCGTGCTTCTTTGATTTGCCTGTGTCTTTTATATGCTGGATTTGTTGATAGTTGTAGTCATCTGTCATCTGTAATTAAATGAAATCTTGTATAAACAGTGAATCCTTAGTTTATGTATTTGTTACTGTTCTCATTATCTATTTTTTTTTTACTTGTAACACCCTCTCTCAAATGGTTCCTTCAACATTATTTTGCTTCATGTTCAGCTTGTTAATCCTACTATCAAATAGCGTTCCAACAATGCAAGTCCATCTTTGCCTGAAGCCGGCGAACAATATCCTAAATATTTGCAATGGTGAATGGTATTCTTGAAGTTTGAGGCTTGCAATCCTCCCTTGAATTTAGGTGCCACCTTAACCAAAGTGATGACTTAAATTGAGCTTAATCCCAGCTTATTAAAAACAAAAGTCTTGAACCCTTTTAGAATACACTTAATGGAATTGGATATCAATTTGAAACGCACCAAATGAATCATCCTTAAATCTTGAATTCAAAATCTTGTACTACCAATGCTTCAATCTATGAGTCCGTGATCTCAATTCCTGTAGCAACCTTGTCTTGCCAAACCTTCCTTGATAAAGAGAGAAAGCATGAAAAGGACCAAAAGTCTTGATTTAAGGGGATCTAATCATGAAACTCCTCCAGAGACGTCTTCGCAACAAAATAACCCCGGTGAACATCATGAAGTGGCTTTGTAGACCTCATGACCCTTAGGGAGGCTTTGTAAACATTGTGAATCTTGTGAACCTTGTGAACCTTCTTAGAACACAAATTCTTGTATTGTGAGGGCAAATTTTGGGGTGCAACAGCTGCCCCTGTTCAATTTTCTGAAACCTGAGGGGTTAGATTGGTATATTTGCCAGTCGTAACCTGGAAGGTTGAAGGGGATTGAACACAAAAGCCCAAAAATTTGCACTCACCAGTGCATGGAGTGATATTGATGGTTGGTTGAACATGATTGAGTGGGCTTAAAGATGCCACTAGGGGAAAGTTCTTCAGTAGTATAATGAGAACTGTCAGGAGTCTGGAGTAATACTGATGTAACAGCATGTCTTCATGAGGGTAGAGCAATCAATAATGATAACCCTAAAGCAGTCTTGAAGTGATAAATCTGACCTCAGGAGGATAGAGCAATCAATAGCTCTAAAGCAGTCTTGAAGTAATAATGGCTTCAGGAGGATAGAGCAATCAATAGCTCTAAAGCAGTCTTGAAGTAATAATGTGATATGTCTTCAGGAGGATAGAGCAATCAATAGCTCTAAAGCAGTCTTGAAGTAATGATTTCAGGAGGATAGAGCAATGGATAACTCTAAAGCAGTCTTGAAATAATAATGTAATTTCAGGAGGATAGAGCAATGAATAACTCTAAAGCAGTCTTGAAATAATTAGATGGCTTCAGGAGGATAGAGCAATGAATAGCTCTAAAGCAGTCTTGAAATAATAATGTGATATGTCTTCAGGAGGATAGAGCAATCAATAGCTCTAAAGCAGTCTTGAAGTAATGATTTCAGGAGGATAGAGCAATGGATAGCTCTAAAGCAGTCTTGAAATAATAATGTAATTTCAGGAGGATAGAGCAATGGATAACTCTAAAGAAGTCTTGAAATAATTAGATGGCTTCAGGAGGATAGAGCAATGAATAGCTCTAAAGCAGTCTTGAAGTAGTAATATGACCTCATGAGGATAGAGCAATGAATAGCTCTAAAGCAGTCTTGAAGTAATAGGATGATTTCAGGAGGATAGAGCAATCAGTAGCTCTAAAGCAGTCTTGAAGTCATGAGAGGCTATCAGGAGGATAAAATAACCCTGAGGTTACAATAAAGCAGTCCCAAAGTAATAAGAAGCTCATCAGGAGGATAAAGTAACCCTGAGGTTACAATAAAGCAGTCCCAAAGATCATAAGCTTGTTTGTTGGATAATTAACCTGAAAACAAGGTAGCATTCTGTATAACAACATTAGTTTATGCTTTATGTATGCATGTATGACATGATGCACTTAGGTAATGTACTATAGACATATATGTTATGGTATGATGTAAATGATGTATGTATGCTATGACACTGCTGGAAGTGTCTGGATATCCTTGTATAACAACTGCTGGCCAAGGAAAATAAATCCCGATTCGTTGTTGAAGAATACATAACCCTCCGTCTGCTAGGGATAACAAGGTATAGATAACCTCCCGTTGTTGGGGATAACAAGGTATAGATAACCTCCCGTTGTTGGGGATAGTAGGGTATAGATAACCTTCGTTTTCGTTTGATAGTAGGATAAGTATAACATCCCGTCTTCGTTCATCGTGCCCTTATTGGAAAGTAATTTCCCGTATATCCGTATGAGGATAAAAGAGATGGATATAAATTCCAGGGGAGATTAGACTTTGTGAAAATGGATTAGTCCTACTGATGGTTTGTAACTGTCTTGTAAAGATGAACCGGCGAAGCTTCGTTGAAATCCTTCCCTCGTTCGTCCTTAGTAAATACTATTACTGCATTTTCATGCATTTCTGGTAAACATCAATCATATTAAAAGCATACATGCATTTCTGGTAAACATCAATCATATTCAAAGGCATACATACATTCAAACACAACCAATGGACGTTTCGCTTATGTAAATAGGGTAAAAGTAAATCTGGATTCAAAAGATGGAATTTATTTATATCAAAAGTGACCCATACACGGGTAAGTTTGTACAAGGAGACATAAACCCTAGTAAGAGAATTTTGTCATGAAGTTTTACAAAAAGAATCAGCTATGTGGGAAATAATCCTATTGAGTTTCAATTCTACTATTGCCATTCAAGTATCTCATCTTCTTGCTGTTGAGACGGAAACGATTGGATTGAGCTTTATCTGTTTGAGCTTGAGTAAGTAGTACAACTGGTTGCAGTTTCATGAGTGATCCAAAAGAGACATAGTCATACGCTTTAATCCCTAACTTTTGCCTGGATTGCCCTTTCAGGTTTTCAATCCACCGGGATACCCTTTTTTGCCCAAGCCGCCTTTTCAGGTTTTCGACTTGCCGGGTGTACATCTTTTTATATATATATCCCTAATTTTTGCCCAAACCCTTTTGGTTTGCCGGGATGCCCTTATTTTTGCCTAGGCCTGTCAACCTAGCGGGTCTCTTTTTATGCGTAGTATTTTTTAACTATGTCTGCGTTTACAGGTTGTGGGAAGTCTTCACCATCCATTGTAGTCAGTATCATGGCACCTCCTGAGAACACTGTCTTGACTACAAATGGTCCCTCATATGTTGGAGTCCACTTGCCCCTAGGATCACCCTGTGGTAATATGATACGCTTGATTACCAAGTCACCAGCCTGATATACCTTTGGCTTAACCTTCTTGTTAAAAGCTTTGATCATCCGTTTCTGGTACATCTGGCCATGACAAACTGCTGCTAACCTTTTCTCATCAATCAAATTTATCTGGTCAAGTCGAGTCTGAATCCACTCATCTTCATCCAAGCCTGCATCCTTCATAATTCTCAAGGAGGGGATCTGAACTTCAATAGGCAGAACTGCTTCCATACCATAGACTAAGGAGAATGGGGTTGCCCCTGTTGAAGTACGTATTGTAGTACGATAACCACGCAGAGCAAATGGTAACATCTCGTGCCAATCCTTGTAAGTAACAGTCATCTTCTGTACAATCTTCTTAATGTTCTTATTAGCAGCTTCAACTGCCCCATTCATCTTTGGACGATACGGAGAAGAGTTGTGATGCTTAATCTTGAACTGCATCTTCGAAATCAACAAGGTAGTATGGGTCAACATATACTGTCTTAGTCGGCGAGCAGCCCATGCCAAAGCGCAGCAAGTTTTCTCGAGCAGTGAGTATCTTGTTTCACAGTCGGTAAACTTTTTGCTAAGGTAGTATATTGCCTGCTCTTTTCGACCAGACTCGTCATGTTGCCCCAATACACACCCCATTGAGTTGTCTAATACTGTTAAATACATAATCAAGGGTCTTCCATCAACTGGTGGCATTAAAATTGGGGGTTCTAGCAAATATCTCTTGATTTCATCAAAGGCAGTCTGGCACTCATCATTCCATTCCATCACCTGATCTTTCTTCAACAACTTGAAGATTGGCTCACAGATGGTAGTTAATTGGGAAATAAATCTTGCAATGTAGTTCAATCGTCCCAAGAAACCTCTAACCTCCTTCTCAGTACGGGGAGCTGGCATCTCTCGTATAGCTTTCACTTTTGCAGGATCCACTTCAATACCTTTTCCACTGACAATGAAACCCAAGAGTTTTCCAGATATAACTCCAAAAGTACACTTGTTTGGGTTCAATCTCAACTTGTATTTCTTCAACCTCTCAAACAACTTGTGCAGATGATCAAGATGTTGCTCTTCATTCTGAGATCTGGTTATCATATCATCCACATATACCTCTATCTCATGATGAATCATATCATGAAACAAAGCCACCATAGCACGCTGATATGTTGCCCCTGCATTCTTCAAACCAAATGGCATTACCTTATAGCAAAAGGTGCCCCACTGTGTCACAAATGTTGTCTTCTCCATATCTTCAGGTGCCATCTTGATTTGATTGTAACCAGAGAAACCATCCATAAAAGAGAATACCTTATGCTGAGCAGTGTTGTCTACCAGAATATCAATATGAGGAAGTGGAAAGTCATCTTTAGGGCTAGCCTTGTTCAGATCTCTGTAGTCTACACACATACGTACCTTACCATCTTTCTTAGGAACTGGTACCACATTTGCAACCCACTGAGGATAAGAAGTTACGGCCAAGAACCCTGCATTGAACTGTTTCATTACCTCTGCTTTGATCTTTTCTGACATTTCAGGACGCATACGACGAACCTTCTGCTTCTTTGGACGACAATCTTCTTTCACTGGCAAACGGTGAACCACAATGTCCGTATCCAACCCTGGCATATCTTCATAAGACCAAGCAAAGATCTCCACATAGTCACGTAGCGTCTGAATCAACCTGCTCTTGACACTGTCCTCTAAATCAGCCCCTATCTTGACCTCTTTTCTGTTTTCTTCAGTTCCCAGATTCACAACTTCGACTGGCTCTTCATGTGGCTGTATAGCTTTCTCTTCTTGTTGTAACAACCTAGCAAGCTCTACAGGTATTTCACAATCGTCCTCGTTTCCGTCTTCAGTTTGATAGATCGGATTCTCGAAATTGTAATTGGCAATAGTAGAACTGTTATCAACTGGATCCAGAGTGGATGAGGATCTGCATTTTAGTGACGTGGGTGTGTGTAAGAACACATAGCTGATAAAGCAAAAATAAAAGAAAAAGAAAGACAAGGAACACAATATTTACGAAGACGAAACGTCCACTGATTTTATTGAATGAAGTATGCAAATGCAATGATAACCCGTAACAAGCACACCATTGTGCCCCGGGTAAGGCACATGGCTTGAAAGTTTTAATTGTTCCAGAAATTACAAATTTAAAAACATAACACAGTAATAGTATTTACTCCTGACTAAAGGAGATAGGGATAACATCTTCAGCTGTCCAATTATTGAGTCCAGCACCCACAGTAGGAAAAATCTATGCCTCCAAGTTGTAGTCTTCATCTTGATCTCCCACAGCATTGATAACCCCTTGATTGGTGATACGAACAGCACGGGCACGACGGACAGCCTTCTGGGACTCTGCAGTGAAACCCAAACCAAACTTGTCAGACTTGTATGGAATATCAGGAAGCTGACCCCAAATAGTACAACCACCTTCTTCCACCACAGCTTTTGCATCATTGAGGGAGGCCATTGCCATCGTTGGAGGGTTTCTGATGACCACAGGAACCTTCTTCACAGCAGGAGGAGTCACACAATCCTTAACAGCCCGGGGAACCACTTCAAATGACTGACATGGAGTTTCAATGTATTCACCTTCTACTTCCAGATACTTGAAAGTGTTTACATGGCTGACAAAGTATTCTTCCTCTCCAAAGACAGTAACAACTTTTCCATTCACCGGATATCTCAACTTTTGATGTAATGTGGAGGTCACAGCACCTGCCCCATGGATCCAGGGACGACCAAGCAGACATGAGTACGAAGGACGAATATCCATCACATAGAATGTAGCAGTAAACACCTGAGAGCCAACCTTGATTGGAAGATCAATTTCCCCATGCACTACTCTTCTAGAACCATCAAAAGCCTTTACCACAATATTACTGGGCTTCAATACCGTATTTTCAGGACTCAGCTTGTTCAGGACTTCCTTAGGCAACACATTCAGAGAGGAACCATTGTCTATCAGCACATGAGACAGGGTAGTGCCCCTGCATTCAATTGAAATATGCAAGGCCCTGTTATGATCCCTCTTGGCAGGGGTCAAGTCAGCATCAGAAAATCCTAACCCGTTGTCATAGGTCAGGTGAGCAATACAATTCTCAAACTGGTCCACAGAAATTGCACTGGGTACATGAGCCATCTTTAGAAACTTGATCAATGACTTGGCATGAGCCTCAGAACATAATAACAGGGAGAGCATAGAAATCTTTGAGAGAGTATGCCCCAGCTGATCAACAATATCATAATCACTCTTGCGAATGATTTTCAATACTTCTTCCATCTGCTTAGAGAGGTCATCAGCAGCTGGCACATCAGTAGATACATGCTCAATAACAGGACCCTTGCCCCGAGCATCAGTGGTGGAAGTAACAGCAGGAGTAACTGCACTCTTAGAAGCAACTGGAGGAGAGAAGACTCTTCCACTACGAGTGATCTTGCTAGATCCAGCAATATTATCAATGTCAACAGGCATATCAGGTAAAGGCTCCTGCTTGACACCATGGATGTAAACATCAGACCCATAGTGCCAAGGCACAGCTTTGTCAGATGTATAAGGAATAGGACCAGGAGTGGTAATGATCAGAGGAGCTACTCTGGCTTCAGCAACAACTTTCACAGGACCTTCAGCAGTAATCTTGATTGGGCCCTGATGAGTGATTTTAATGGGACCCTTTGAAGTGATTCTTAGTGGTACTTTGTCAACCATATCAACCTCTTCAATCTTCTTACCCTGAGTCAGATGATCTACCATACTTTCTACAGATGCTGGTCTTCTTTCAAACACTATAGTATACTTATCCATGAGACGTTGAATCCCATCTCTCAAAATGAAGCAACTATCCGGCTTATAGGTACAATATAGACAATCTTCATGACAACCTGGAAAGATCCTAGCTTGTACTAACCTCTTTTTGATAACAGACAATGGTGTGCTCAACTCCATAACTGAATAGACATGCAGATCTTCATCAATATCTCCATCAATGGCGTTGACAGTCTTCTCGTGATTTGGCATTGGAGCTGTAATCACATTTGGAGTACCTGGTGGATCAAACTCAATTTCTCCAGCATCAATCATATCCTGAATTTTGTTCTTCAAGACCCAGCAGTTATTAGTATCATGTCCTGGACAGTTTGAATGATATGCACATCGTGCATTGGGATTGTACTTGGGAGAGGTAACATTGGGATTCTGAGGAGCCTCCCTCAGGGTAATAAGTTCAGCCTTCAACAAGTGTTGCAATGCCTGAGCCATTGACATGTTGATCTTCGTGAACTGTCTTCTAGCCCTCTGTTGGTTGCCTTGAGGCTGCTCTGTTGTTGCAGGAGTTGGATTTGAAATATGAACTGCACTAACAGACTGATGCCTTCTGTTACGATCAGGCTGACCATACACAGCATTAGATTCTTTCTTCCCAGTGGGAGGCTTCTTTGCAGCACCTGATGAAGAAGTGCCCACTTGGATCTTACCACTCTTGATACCATTTTCTACTCGCTCTCCTGTCATGATCAACTCAGTGAAGCCAGATGATGAGCTTCCAATGAGATGACTGTAAAACGGACCATTCAGCGTACACATGAACATATCAACCAACTCCCTATCAGTCAAAGGGGGTTGAACTCTTCCAGCTAAGTCTCTCCACTTCTGAGCATACTCCTTAAAGCTTTCTTTGGCACCCATAGACATGCTTGCTTTATGAAGTAGCTTTGTTAGCTCTAGGATCCTTGCTTGGCTTGCTTTGTAATGAGCCTCGAAAGTATCCCTTTGCTCTTTCAGTTGGATCCATGACCTCTGCAAGTCTTCCATATCAGTAGGCATATCTGGGTGAAGGATGGTATAAGCTGTGTCTCCTTCAGCAACAGGTTCCATGGTAACTGGTAGGATGGCAGGATATGGCATCATGAGTGTCTGAGCACGAAATCGTACCCATCTGAGATAAGCCTCCATAGGAATGGTGTACTTAGGCTCCAGTGTCTTGCTGTCAATCCTGTTTACCTTTTCCCAAGCTCGTATGAATCTCTGACGGTAACCCTGAAGATCGTTGTCGTAATCAAACACAATGCCCTGAATCAACATGTCATGTGGACCATCGCTCCGGGCGTAACCAAACTGTCGTAAAGCTAGAGATGGGTTGTAGGTGATGCCTCCTCTTATGCCTAGAAGTGGCACATTAGGAAACTCCCCACAACGGTCAATGATGGTGACATTCTCCATAGATCTGGAGCACCAATGGATGTCTGAGTGAGAAAGTGACATGATCCTCTTGGACCATCTGAACCCTTGCTCATTCTTCATTACTGAGCGAGGAAGGTGAGAAATAAACCACCTAGAAAGTAAAGGTATGCAGCACATCAAAGTTCCTCTTGCCCTTGTAGTACGGGTGTGAAGAGAATGTAGGATGTCTCCAAGTAAGGTAGGCACTGGATTGTGACTCAGGAATATGTTGATGGCATGAACGTCTATGAACTGATCAGGATTGGGGAACAACACTAAGCCGTAAATCAATAAGGCTAAGATCTCCTCAAAAGCATCGTAACTCATAGCCTTCAAGAACATTTGAGCTTTATCCACTAATACCTTGGCAAGAATACCTTTAACTCCACTTCTCGTCTCTAGAACAATGTCAGACTTCTTCAGATGTAGAGCTGCGGCAATAACTTCTGGTTTAAGCTCCTTCTCTAAGCCTGTGAATGGCTTCTGATCAAGAACAGGTATACCCAGAAGTTTAGAGAACTCCTCCATGGTTGGAACCAGCTGATAATCAGGAAATGTAAAGCAATGGTGCTTAGGGTCAAAGAACTGAAACAGCACACTCATCATGTCTTCACTGAACCCTGAAGTAACTAGATCCAATAAGTGACCATGTCTCTTGTTGAACTGGGAATGATCAGGCACTAGGGAAACCAACTCTTTGAGCTTGGGAGGTATCCCTACAAAGTTGATCCTGATGGTGTTTCTACGAGCAGAAGCCATGACCTGCAACAAAGAACAAAAATAAATCCCTTGGTCCTTGAAATGGTTAGGGAAAATGATATGCTCATGATGCATGATGATGTCATGATGTTATGTTCAATCACAAACATGTGGCACACACAAACAAGTCACACAATTGCCCTAGGTTTAAAGGCTTGCATGAGGTTTAAAGGTAAGTACCCTCCCCTGAAGTTAGATGGTTCATCCTGTCCTACAAAAGTAACCGGGTTCTAAGGGATCTCAATATCATTGATCCTTCACAAGGGTGGTTGTTCAGAAGGCAACTTACTTGCCAACCAAAACCCTCCAAGTTTAAGATCTCAATGAGCGTAGTATCGAGTGTCAACCAACTTCAGTCTGCACCAAAGCCGGTTACCTCACTACTTTCTAAAGGCCAAGATGAGTTAACTAGGGTTCTAAAAGTCAGTTAGTGCATTGACAACATATGGCAGCCTCAATATTATCCTCAACTTGACTTAAGGAATATAAGCACCAACCAAGAAGTCGCACTAACTATGGCCACCAGATCAACCGTATCGATATACGTCGTACAGTTTCCTTGGTCTATTGCCATTTACCTAAGGCACACTAGATCCGGGTTAGGACCTTTCACACATAAGAGCACTCCAACAATATAATAATAAAGCAAACAAGGCAAACAATTTAAAGTGATCTTAATTCCTAAGGGTACCCCTCTTAAATAGATCCCCAGCAGAGTCGCCAGTTCTGTAACACGGTGGGAGAACTGACTTTAAACAATGTTGCGGATAGCAAGAGTCGCCACCGACTTTTATTTTATCCATAAGGAAAGGTTATAAAAGAACAGGAAAGACCTTAGAGAATATTTTGGGTCCGGGGGGTAGGTTATGAAAAGGGAAGGTATTAGCATCCTTTTCATCCATGGTTATCCATGGGCTCTTAGGTACTTAAGCTCACTTTTGAATTGTTTTGAAAGTGTAGTGTGTGAATAGAAAATTTTCAGAATAGTTAATAAATAATCCATGTAAGGATGTGTTAAGAACTTGTTTGAAAACTTGTTGAAAATTTGTTTAAGTGTGAAACAGTTTTGAAGTGAGCAAGCACCTAGGAGGAACCTACCCTAATGTTTAAAGGTCTTTCTTATTCTTTATTCTTTCCTTTAGTAAGACTATCCCTACTATAATGGAGTAGGTAGTCCTTACTTTGGATGTTAAGGGACATGTGAGGGACAATTGGATTTTTGAAAGCCATTGTGGGGTGTAATAAGCAAACTGGAGGGACTATCATCATTTTTCGAAAGGGACTCGATTCGTAAAGGCAACCATAAGGGACTTTGATGATTTTCTTTTTGAGGGACTTGCTTTACACACCCCACTTAACCAGTATTCGTAGGCAACTTGAGGGATATCCTTAGGAAGTGAGACGGCGATTAAAATCGACTTACGTGTGTGACGTGTTTATTTTAATTATCTTTATTAAAAGTGATCTAAATTTATTTTAATATTACATACAGGTTGTTACACTCCCTAATTACTAACCATAATAATAATTAAATAATTAAACAACTTTACATCCAATAAACAATTACAAAATAATAAGCAAAATAATTAAATAGCAAAGATAAATAAGCAATAAATAATAAAGGGGGTTAATTCTAAGTTTACTCGGCAAGACATCGCATCTCGTGCCTACGTATCCTTACGGGAGTGGAATCAGAGTAATCGTAGTTCCCCTCAATAGGGAAGTTAGAGATCTCTTGACAGTGGTCAAGGTCTCAAGGGGAATAAACGCGCCTTAAGGACACGCTTACGCGGAGTGTAGGAACTCCGAATTTCTACGTTGAAATGTTAAGTTGTAATTAGGGTTAAATTAGGGATTCCACGGCGGGAAACCCTAAAATGAGCGCGGCGGCTCTTTGACCTAATGCTAGGGGTAAAATGGTAATTTTGCCTGCGGCGAGGCATTTGTGAAAATTAGGGTTTGTAGTTATTTTTTTTAAAAAAAGATTAACTAATTATAATAAAACTGTTCAGTTATTAAAAAAAAAGGTTTGATTTAATTGGATTAAAAGACTATTAACTAATATGGCTTATTAGAAGATTAACTAAATAAATAAAACAAAAACTGGTTAGATTGTTTAAACGGTTAATTAACTGATTTATAAAATGTTGTTGGTTTATTTAGAAAAGTTAATTAATCTATTAATTAAATCAAAAAAAAAAAAAACTAAATGGGTGATTAAAGGAGGTTAAGTGTGGTTAGTGGCGATTAACGGTGATTAGCAGTGATAATCGTGGTGAATGTGTTGGTGATTACAACATAACAAAGATCATCAAAAATAGGAGAAAAGACAAAGAACCCTGATTCCCCTCTCATTCCCCCCCAAATCGAACTCTCAGTGTTCGTCTTCATCTCCCCTCTCCCTAATCGCGCCTGGTTCTTTCGTTCTTCACTTCTGAACCTGAAATCGAAACGAAAACATCAACAAAACAAGGATGTGGATGAAGAATAGAGTTTACCGAAGTTTGTGTGTAGCGCCGGCGGAGGGGATTCGCGGAAGTTGGACTCGCGGCGGCCGGAATCAGTTTCGTCAACGGAGAAGATAAGTGTTTTTTCGATCTCTTATGTTACGAGCCTTTAGGGTTTCTTCGTCGGTAGTTATCGGTTTCGTATGATAGGTTTTTTTTTTTGGTGATTTTTCTGTGTCTATGTCTTGTGTATTCGTCTCTTTATATAGGCTTCAACCGAGAATCAAATGCTTTGATTGAAATTGTTTGCTGCTTTGAATATGGATTTAGGTTTCCTAAATGGGATGAATCAGATTTGCAAATATTCCTAAATCGTCTAATTGCTATAATGAGCCATTAATTGATATTTCAATCTTTGATTCTAGTGATTCAATTTTGAGGTTGGATTTGATTTGGTTTCTGAATAGGATATTCTGTCTTCCAGGAATATTCTCTAACGATTTTATTTTGATTTTGTATGTGACTTGGCAGGTGTGGAAAACAATGGTTTTGGGCCAGAAGGTGGATTAGAAGCCCAGGAGGGAGAGAATCGTGTTTGATACGTCTGTTGGAGGTGAGGGACTTCCGTGGAAAAGGTTGGTGGTGAAGAGCAACAAATGCGAGTGTTCGCAGGGTATATTCCTTCAACTTGATCTATGTTCCTATGTTTCTCTTCAAACGGATATCCATTTGAACATCTTCCTTTTCATGTGTTTGATGACGGTTATCTTTTTACTGGGTTTGTATGTTAATGCTCTGCTGCGATTTCCAACAGGTTAACAATGGGAGGATTGCTTAATATGCTATGACAGCTCAAGAATCATTCTCTCCACAGAGCATTTGGTCGAGAAAATCATGGTGTGATCAGACCCTGAAGCAAGAACCATATCAGGATACTCGGGAAGAGTAGAAAACGATACAAAGATCCTCAATTCTGCTTGACTAGAGCTTGAAACTCATGCAGCATCGCGCTAAGTTCATGGTTAAATGATTGTATGTCGCAGACGTAAAGTTCCTTTCCAAGAATAAGTTATAGGAAGCTTTTGAAAAGTGGAGGTCTAGGACTCTTTTGTCTTGAAGTGTTTTAACTACAACTTGACAAAGTGCTTGATAGAACAAGTGACAACCCAAGTTTCATCTTGTACACGACAACTTGAATTGGTTTCTCTGAATGCCCTGTTCTGAACTTCGTTTTGATGTTATTTCTTTATTTTCTCGAGCAGGTCATGGGCTGTTGTTATTAATAGAACGTCTTTGGGTTCAGAAAGACGGTGGTGGCTGGTAGCGCGAAGTAGCAATGATGGCTTGAAGATTTTGTGGGAGAGATGCATTGCTGCTTGTTTTCCCCTGGTATGTGACTTTGAAGACTTGATACTATAGTGCTTTTTCTTTTCATAATTTTCTGATACGATTATACTTCTGTGTGGATTTCTTGAGGGGACACCGAGTTAACAATGGAGGCAAAGAACAATAGTCAATGACGGTGATAACGACCTTGCAACTGATCTAGCGGGACTAACAGGACATGAGAAACCATGACTGATGCATCTCTTTCCAGCGGGTGAGTACTTACTCATTAGTAGTTAATATTGACATGAAGCATACTATCACAAACATCTTTTTACATGTTCTTCCATTTTCTTCTTGCAGGAACTCTGGTTTAGATTCGGTCGCAAATGTGGAGAGTTTATAACATGTGCAAGCAAGTTCCATCTTAGGCTCAAACAGACTGCTCAGATATCAGTCGTGACTGTCTTATCATCAAAACCAATTTCGTCTATATCATATAAAAAGCACGGTGACAGCAACTAGGAAAGTTCCAGCAGTTCTATTGCAAATGAAAGCTTTGAAGAAGCTGGGGCTGATAAACAAGGAGATTGGGGGATGATGGGTGAAAGCAGAGTTTTGACTTGAGGTAGTATGTTGCTAAAACACCATTGGCTTAACACTTATTTTTTGTTTCATCCTAAATCACCTGAGATTGTTTTAACAGTTGTTGTTTCCTGACTGGTGTGGTTGTTCGAGGTTGTATGAACGGGCGTTGTGAGCTTCTTATAAAGACTTCGAAGGTATCCTTTTATGTTTCCTAGAGCTAGCAGGATCTCTAATCTCAAACATATTTGTTTTAGCATCAAAGCCATATATCAACACATAGTGACCTGTATAGTATATCAATTCCAGCCTCCATTGCATCCTGAAGCAGTGTATCCACTCTTACTAGATCATTAGGCAATTCCTCCTTGTAGAAGGATTCACCACAATAGTTTGGGCTTGTACCAAGTGTCAATGTTAAGTAGGAAAAAAGTAACATAAAACTTTGTGAATGATACGCCAAACTAACAGTCCAACTGCTATCTACGGCGTAGGTCAGCCAGGGCTTGGATATCAAAGTTGTTGACGCCGAAAGTTTTTTCAGAACCATTACCACACGAGCAAGGCCGTAACCCCTAAGTATATTTGATTTATGTGTGGTACTTCAATGAAGAATGAACACCGTGATGACGGAGGATTGGAACCTATGACAAATTCTGAAACAGGTATTGTTCAATCACCTTCAGATTTTCTCTTTTTTATCTTCTTTTCATCTTCCATGTTAAGGATCTTTGTTGAATAGCAGGCATATGGGCTACATCATTGGCTAACTTGAATGTGCACGATGTTTACTTTCAAGAGAAAAAAAAAGTTCAGGAAATCAGGAGAGTTCAAAGAAGGTAGACAGGCTGTCTTTGATGATTTATGTTCTCTCCACGCTGAAACCAACAGACCTCCCCATAGAGAAATGCTGAGATTGCATCATTGGCATAGCAATGTCATGAAGTTGTTCTTTTTTTTTAGTGCATATCCATATCATAATCTGCACTAACACCTTTGAATCCTGGTAATGCAGGGGAATCTTCATCTTGAATGCTAAATTCAAGGTTTTTGTTGAGTAGATATCCAGCTTAAGTTCTGGCATTCATCCCTTTACTTTTAGATTAACAGATTATTGCATTGTTCTCTTAATTGTGTCTCCCTTCTTCTCTGCAGGAACCTTCAGTTAAGCATGGGAAACGAGTCATCGATGGAGGCTCTCATCTTGGTGTGTCTGTCCACAGGACCAATGAAGTTGTTGTCATTGTTGTGGGAACATTCGATGATGCCATTTGTGATTGTGCAGGTTATAAGTTGGTAGGAAATGCCCTTTAGGAAAGCAAGCGGAGAGACATTGCATGGCTTCATCAATAGCATCAATTCTGTTGGTAACATATGCTAAAGTAACTTGTTTTAATGGCAGCAACTTTAGCATCAAGGCCTGATGAACTAATTATTTCAAGAAGTCATTGCTAAAACGTTACTGGATGCAGCTGCCTCAACAAACACCTTCCGTGCTTCTTTGATTTGCCTGTGTCTTTTATATGCTGGATTTGTTGATAGTTGTAGTCATCTGTCATCTGTAATTAAATGAAATCTTGTATAAACAGTGAATCCTTAGTTTATGTATTTGTTACTGTTCTCATTATCTATTTTTTTTTTACTTGTAACACCCTCTCTCAAATGGTTCCTTCAACATTATTTTGCTTCATGTTCAGCTTGTTAATCCTACTATCAAATAGCGTTCCAACAATGCAAGTCCATCTTTGCCTGAAGCCGGCGAACAATATCCTAAATATTTGCAATGGTGAATGGTATTCTTGAAGTTTGAGGCTTGCAATCCTCCCTTGAATTTAGGTGCCACCTTAACCAAAGTGATGACTTAAATTGAGCTTAATCCCAGCTTATTAAAAACAAAAGTCTTGAACCCTTTTAGAATACACTTAATGGAATTGGATATCAATTTGAAACGCACCAAATGAATCATCCTTAAATCTTGAATTCAAAATCTTGTACTACCAATGCTTCAATCTATGAGTCTGTGATCTCAATTCCTGTACGAACCTTGTCTTGCCAAACCTTCCTTGATAAAGAGAGAAAGCTTGAAAAGGACCAAAAGTCTTGATTTAAGGGGATCTAATCATGAAACTCCTCCAGAGACGTCTTCGCAACAAAATAACCCCGGTGAACATCATGAAGTGGCTTTGTAGACCTCATGACCCTTAGGGAGGCTTTGTAAACATTGTGAATCTTGTGAACCTTGTGAACCTTCTTAGAACACAAATTCTTGTATTGTGAGGGCAAATTTTGGGGTGCAACACTAGGGAGTGCGACCTCTGCAAGGGATACTGATTTTAACTGGCTGGGGATATCCTCTGGGGATAAGCTGCGACTAGCTGGGAAATTGATCTCTTTGGTAAAGGACAAAAATCATCCCAATTTCTGAAGATGAGGTGCGACCTGCATAGGGATTGGCATCGCACAAAGTCAAGTCTTTCACCACGAACCTCCGGTCGGGGGCCATAACTTCTGATTGTCCGCTTTAAAGGCGAGAACCCTGCAAAACACAAACGAGACAGGACAAATCTATACAACCAAATCTATTCGGGTTAGTGTCTGTGACATTACTCCAGTCAATTCGAAGTTTTAGCAATTATTGGCAAGGGCCAGCAAAGTTATGCACATGCAAGTTCATCGGAACATTGGCGTTTTTCACATACAAAACAGTAAAGAACAAGTATCAAATACTGAATAACCTGTTTTATTGATTGGGCCTCTAAATAGGCAAAGTTTTGTACATCGGATGCAACTCCTGAAAAGAGGAAGTTACGTACACACACATACATATATGCACAAGAAGCATAAAAATACAAATACAACTCGAATTTATACACATGTCGGCAACATGGTGTAGACAAACATCGTGAGCGGATCCTCCTATGACTCGCCTGACTCTGGCGCTTTCCCGATATTCAATTTTCGGAAGAGATTGTGTTGGATAAACGAACCCTCAGGTGCTCCCAAACCACTGATCAATGCAGCTATCAAATTCGGACCGCAGTCATTTGCTTTTTAAATCCCTAACTTTTGCGTGAACCGCCCTTTGCGGGTTTTCAATTCACCGGGATACCCTTTTTTGCCGAAGTCGCCCAATGCAGGTTTTCGACTTCGCGGGTGTACATCTTTTCAATTTTATCCCTAACTTTTGCCCGAACCTTTTTATTCTGTTTTTGGTTCGCCGGGATGCCCCTTTTTTGCCTGGACTCTCTTTTTACTGTCCAGTGGGTCACTTTCAAGCAAAGTATTTTTTAACTGCGTCCGAATTCACAGGAGACAAAAAGTCTTCACCGTCCATGGTGGACAACAACAATGCTCCTCCTGAGAAGACTTTTCTGACAACGTATGGTCCTTCGTAATTAGGGGTCCACTTGCCCCTGTGATCTGTTTGTGGCGGGAGGATCCTCTTCAGCACAAGGTCGCCCGTCTGAAAGCTTCGCGGACATATCTTCTTATCGTATGCTTTCTTCATCCGGCTCTGATACAACCGACCGTATGCTAGAGAAGCTAGCCTCTTCTCATCCATTAAGCTCAGCTGATTCAACCTATCTTTAACCCATTCTGGCTCGTCAAGTTGGACATCGCGTAAAACCCTCAAGGAAGGAATCTCAACCTCCAACGGTAATACTGCCTCCATTCCGTATACCAATGAAAAAGGGGTTGCCCCGGTTGATGTGCGTACCGTCGTACGATAACCGTGCAAAGAAAAAGGTAGCATCTCGTGCTAGTCCTTATACGTCACAACCATCTTCTAAACAATCTTCTTTATGTTCTTATTGGCTGCTTCAACAGTGTAACACCCCACTTCCCAAAACAAATAAAATATGAATAACATAATAAAAATCAGAGTTTCCTTCCCAAGTGGGATATCACATAAAAATCACGTTTCCTTATAAAAAAGGTTTTTCTCCAAATACAGCGGAATATTTAAATAATACAATTAAATAAAAATTTTGATACGTTCGCAGGAAAAAAAATAGGAGTTCAACATGAAACAATAAAAATGCCCAAGTCCCGTGCTACGTATCAGAGCATCCTAGACTCGACAGTCACACCAATATCCAAGCTAGCTAAGCACCTGGATTATCTGTACTTCCGAAGAAGCACAGACCACCACAACAACAAGGGGTGAGAAATCATGATCAAAAATATAATGGTAATGTAATACATGTAATAAGGCAGTAAAACACACCAACACATCAATTATTCACCCCAACAACACCATATAACGAACCTACTGTTCAAATTACAATATAACATATTATAATGCAATTATGCAACTCAACACCATGCATGCGGTACCGACTCATTGGTTCATTCAATCGAACCTGGATAGATCACTTACGCTCCTCCTGAGACATGATCTATCCCCCACCATTCTCCACAAAGGAGTACGGATGAATCACTTACGCTCCTCCTGAGACATGATTCATCCCACCAAAACACCATGATATGCAAGACACCAATGCATAATTATTATATTCTGGCACGCTAAGTGCACACGATCCTCCTGATCATATCATCATACAACAATGCATATGTATAGATATATTACACCAACACCATATAAATCAATCAGATAGTAAACGAATTCATACTATCACACCGGATATAACTACGTCCCCCCCCCCCCACTCGGGGATACACGATCCTACTGATCACTGCACACATATACATTACTAATTGCTCACCAACAATATTAAGGGAAACACGTACTATCCCCAAGTACACAAGTTATATCCCATACTCATCATTTTCACACTACAGCAAGGCTAGAAGGATCACACGAGACCAATTCAGACATCTCACCAAAAGTCTCTGAGGTTACTCAGAACCTCCCTAAACCAACACCTCAGCCTATACACCAAAATCAATAATTCATCAACATCAATCCACAATCACAAACATGCCAATAGATATTATACTTACCAATTATCCTATAATTTCTACTCTAGAACCGACATTACGGTACATTACCGACATTTCAGAGTCACTCTGAATCTCACCAAGGTCCTAACCATAGTCATTAACGACGCTATAGGGAAACAACACATAACTTTTCCCAAAGCTATAATCACGGTCATTCCCAACACTACGGTAACAACACATAATCTCATCAGCTTTATATTCCTAGTTACTATCAACACTACAGTAACATCAACAATCCAACAAAATGGATCAATACTACAGTAACATCATCACCATATATATATATACCCCAAAATGCATCATCAGCATTCATCAATCCCCCAACATCAACAATAATCATAGCATGCCAATATAAAACTTTATATAACGATAAATTCCTACGGGGTTAAGGAATCCCCTCTACCCTATACATGTATAAACCATTCCCAATCAAATTTCTCCCCCCTTACCTTGACAATTGGTCGATCGATAGAATTCCTCCTAGAATTGGTCTCTTGGCCTTCTCCTTCCTCTTCCGTTCTTCGTTCCCTTTTTCCTTCGTTCTTTTTCACTTTCCTCGTTCTTTCCTCTTCTCTCTTTCTATCGCTCTTTTTTCTCAATTTTCTAAAATGTATCGTAACTCTCCTAACCCCTCATATTCTATTTCCCTTTTTAATTATTCTAATCCCAATAATAATAACTAATAAAATAATATAATATTAATAATCTTAATAATAATAATAATACTAATATAATCTTACTAATATTAATAATACCACATATTAATAATAATAATAATAATAATAATAATAATAATAATAATAATAATAATATTAATAATTCTAATAATAATAATAATGATAATAATAATAATAATCTTAATAATAATAATACTATTAATAATAACAATAATAATAATATTATTATCTCTCCAATAATCATAATAATACTTTTAATAATAATAATAATAATAATAATAACACTAATAATAATAATAGTAATAATAATAATAATAATAATACTATTATTATTATCACACCAATATCCCACGCCTATGGTAATCCCTTTCCTCTCCATTCCAACTTTTCTAATATCTCCTTGCTACCCCTTCATATTTCCTTCCTCACGGTTTCTATCGTGACTTTTCATATTTCCATTCTAACTTCCCAATAACCCTTTCACCTCTTATTTTACTTATTCCAACCACTAATATTCCCAATAATAATTCTAATAATAATAATTATAATAATCATTATAATAATAATAATATAATATAATATAATACTATTATAATATTATAGTAATATTCAACATAATAATAATAATAGTGATACACCCAACAATAATTATAATTATAATAATAATAATATTATCACACCAATAATAATAATAATATTAATAAAAATAATATAATAATAATATAATAATACTAATATTATTATTTCACCAAAATAATAATAATATTAATAATAGTAACAAATATAATAAATATAATAATAATAATAACACCCCCACCAATGTTACTATTATTTTTATATTACTATATTTCACACCAAAATATCACCAATAGTCCTCCCACATTAGGGACACCCACCAAACATCATCAAATACACCCCCACCAAAGGGCACACCAACATATAATTTTTAAAATAATAATAAAGTGACTAAATAATTAAAATGGGTGTTACAACTCTCCCCCACTTTAATTATTTTCGTCCTCGAAAATTACCTGATGGAAATAGCTCCGGATACGCTTCTCGCATCCTGCTTTCCAACTCCCAGGTCACACTGCCTCCTGCAGCACCTCCCCAAGCTACCTTCACCAAAGGTATCTCTTTCCCTCGGAGCTGTTTCATCTTACGGTCCTCGATCCTCAACGGCATCGTCTCAATAGTAAGATTCTCCCGAACCTGAACATCATCTCTCTGAATCACATGAGATGGATCAGAAACATATTTTCGCAATTGCGACACATGAAACACATCATGTAGATTCGACAACTCCGGCGGCAACGCCACCCTATAGGCCACAGCACCAACTCTTTGCAAAATTTCATAAGGTCCAATAAACTTAGGATCCAGCTTCTTGGACTTCAACGCCCGACCCACACCAGTCATCGGGTTAACTCTTAGGAATACGTGATCACCTACACAGAATTCCAACTCTTTCCTCCGATTATCATGATAACTCTTCTGCCTACTCTGAGACACTTTCATTTTCTCACGAATCATCTGAATCGTCTCAGTAGTCTGCTGAACAATTTCTGGTCCAAGCACCACACTCTCACCGGTCTCATACCAACACAGAGGAGTCCTACACCTCCTCCCATACAAAGCTTCAAAGGGTGCCATTCCAATACTCGAATGGTAACTATTATTGTACGTGAATTCAATCAATGATAAATGAGTGTCCCACGCACCACCCTTTTCCAATACACAAGCTCTTAATAAATCCTCAAGCGACTGAATAGTCCTTTCCGATTGACCATCAGTTTGTGGATGATAAGCTGAACTTAATTTCAACTTAGTACCCAAAGCTTCTTGCAAGCTCTTCCAAAATTCTGAAGTAAACCTCGGATCTCTATCCGACACAATACTGGACGGAACACCATGTAACTTCACAATTACCCGAATATAAATCTCCGCCAGCTTCGTCAACGGAAAACTAATATTAATTGGCACAAAGTGTGCAGACTTCGTTAACCGATCCACAATCACCCATATAGCATCAAAACCTCTCGCCGTATTTGGCAATCCTGTAACAAAGTCCATAGAAATGCAATCCCATTTCCAAACCGGAATTTCCAACGGGTGCATAAATCCAGAAGGTCTCTGGTGTTCTACCTTCGATTTCTGACACGTCAAACAGGCATAAACAAATTGAGCAATGTCTCTTTTCATACCAGACCACCAAAATAATTTCTTTAAATCATGATACATCTTCGTAGCTCCGGGATGAATACTCAGATTACTACGGTGTCCTTCACTCAAAATCAGCTTTTTCAGTTCCTCATCATCTGGTACACAAATCCTGCCTCTAAATCTCAACACACCTGTACTATCCAATTTAAAGTCACTATCGGAGTCACTTCCTACTCCAGGCATCAAATCTACCAATTTCACATCCAACTTCTGATTCTCTCTAATCATATCCAAGAAGTCATTATTTACCTGCAACATACCCAACATTACACTCTCTGTAGTAGTTTCACAAACCATGCTCAAATCTCTGAATTGTTCAATTAACTCAATTTCTTTCACCATCAGAGCTGCCATATGAATTGTCTTTCTACTCAAAGCGTCTGCCACTACATTGGCCTTTCCCGGATGATAACTCAAACTGAAGTCATAATCCTTCAAAAATTCTAACCATCTTCTCTGCCTCATATTCAGCTCTTTCTGATCAAACAGGTATCTCAGACTCTTATGATCACTAAACACTTCAAATCTTGAACCATACAGGTAATGCCTCCAAATTTTCAACACAAAAACAACCGCAGCTAACTCAAGATCATGAGTAGGATAATTTCGCTCATGCACTCTCAGTTGCCGCGAAGCATATGCTACTACCTTACCATTCTGCATAAGAACTCCTCCTAATCCCATCTTAGACGCATCACAGTACACCACAAACGGTTCACTCGGAGTCGGTAACACTAACACCGGTGCCGTAGTCAATCTCTTTTTCAACTCTTCAAAACTTTCTTCACAAGCAGCGTCCCATACGAAAACTTGGTTCTTTCTCGTCAACTGAGTTAATGGCAACGCCAAATTAGAGAACCCTTCAATAAACCTGCGGTAATAACCAGCTAAACCCAGAAAGCTCCTAATTTCTGTCGCTGTCTTCGGCGGTTCCCACTGCAATACTGCACTTACTTTTGACGGATCCACCGCTATTCCATCTTCAGATATTACATGCCCCAAGAAACTCACTCTCTTCAACCAGAAGTCACACTTTGACAGTTTAGCAAATAATTTATTTTCCTTCAACACTTGCAAGGCAATTCTCAAATGTCCTGCATGTTCTTCATCAGATTTAGAATAAATTAATATATCATCAATAAACACTACAATGAATTGATCCAAATAAGAATGGAAAATTCTGTTCATATACTCCATAAATACTCCCGGCGCATTAGTCACTCCAAACGGCATTACAGCATATTCATAATGTCCATATCGAGTTCTAAAAGCAGTCTTCTGAATATCACCTTCTTTTACTCTTATTTGATGATAACCCGACCTTAAGTCAATCTTACTAAACACACGAGCTCCCACCAGTTGGTCCATCAAATCATCAATCCTCGGGAGAGGATACTTAATCTTAATCGTCACTTTATTCAACTGACGGTAATCGATGCACAAACGCATACTACCATCCTTCTTCTTCACCAACAACACTGGAGCTCCCCACGGCGATACACTTGGCCTAATAAACTTTCTATCCAACAATTCTCCAATCTGAGACTTCAACTCAGCCAATTCCACTGCAGACATCCTGTACGGCGCCATAGAAATAGGCCTCGTACCAGGAACAAGATCAATACCAAATTCCACTTCTCGCGTCGGAGGCAATTCCGTAATGTCGTCAGGAAACACTTCCGGAAATTCATTCACCACTGCCAATTCCTCCATTGACACTTTGCTATCCACCGATAAAGTTGCAAATAAAGCAAACACTCTAGTTTCATCTTCCAACAAGGCCCTCAATTCTTTATTAGACAAAGAACTTGCTAAAGCTTCCTCTTCAGGGGTCAAGAACAACAATTCCTTCCGAAAACAGTCGATGTAGACTCGGTTGAACTCTAACCAGTTCATACCCAGAATAACATCCAATTTACCAAGTGGTAGACAAATCAAATCCACTTCAAATTCTCTACCGAAAATAGTCAGCGGACACTTCAGGCATACCAAAGAAGTAGTCACTGAACCTATTGAGGGTGTCTCAATAGTCATTCGTCTCTCCAGAGTAGACGGCACCAATCCTATCCTCTCCACACAATCCACAGAAATAAACGAGTGTGTTGCACCCGTATCAATAATAGCAGTTAAAGGAATATTATTGATAATACAAGTACCTTTGATAACACGCTCATCACTGGCAGCTTGAGTTCCTGCCAAAGCAAACACTTTTCCACCAGCCGGAGACGTCTGAGGCTTCTTCGGCTTCTCACAATGGGTACTGATGTGACCCTTCTCACTACAGTTATAACAGGTCGGCATAGTTGCTCTGCAGTCAGCTATCACATGACCTGGTTTTCCACACTTAAAACACTTTTTGGCTTCATTAGGACAATCATTAGCACGGTGTCCCATACCACCGCACCGAAAACATTTCCCTTCAGCAGATGCTCTCCCATCTCTAGGCTTCTTATCAACAACAGCTTTACGTTTTCCCTTATCAGCAGCAACACCATAAGGAGTACCACTAAACCTCTGCTTACCCTTACGGTCATTAACAGCTTTGTAGTGTGCAATCCTTGCCCGGTTATCGTTATCATAGATCCTGCTCCTGCTTACCAGCTCAGGATAGCTCCTGATCTTCTGACAAGCAATCCCCAGCTTAATCTCTGGACGCAGTCCATTCTCAAACTTTAAGCACTTAGAAGTCATTGCCCCTTCCACATTATAGTGAGGACAATACTGCACCAGCTCCTCAAACTTAGCAGCATACTCTGCTACAGTCATACTACCCTGCTTCAGCTCTAAGAATTCAATTTCCTTAGCACTCCGAATATCTTCCGGAAAATACTTCTCCAGAAAACCCTTCCGAACTACCTCCCAAGTAATGGCAGTTCCAGCAGCTTCCAATCTTTGGCGACTATTGTCCCACCAAGCTTCAGCCTCACCCTCCAGCATGTGAGTACCAAACCTCACCTTCTGCTCATCAGTACAATCCATAGTTCTGAAGATTTTCTCAATTGCCTTCAGCCACTTCTGAGCAGCTTCTGGGTCCAGAATTCCTCCTTCAAACGTTGGCGGCTTGTTGCTCTGAAACTGCGCCAAACTCCTGAATTGGGCATCTGCAGTTTGATTCTGATTAGCAACAGCTTGCGCCATTGCTTGCATAGCAGCAGCTAATGCAGCATCGTTCCTTCCTGCCATACTGCTCAAAACATAACAACACCAGGTTAAAAGATATTCAACTACATCATAACGGACAGACTCAACTCGACTCAACAACACTGGCCGGACGGACCGACCTGCTCTGATACCAATTGTAACACCCCACTTCCCAAAACAAATAAAATATGAATAACATAATAAAAATCAGAGTTTCCTTCCCAAGTGGGATATCACATAAAAATCACGTTTCCTTATAAAAAAGGTTTTTCTCCAAATACAGCGGAATATTTAAATAATACAATTAAATAAAAATTTTGATACGTTCGCAGGAAAAAAAATAGGAGTTTAACATGAAACAATAAAAATGCCCAAGTCCCGTGCTACGTATCAGAGCATCCTAGACTCGACAGTCACACCAATATCCAAGCTAGCTAAGCACCTGGATTATCTGTACTTCCGAAGAAGCACAGACCACAACAACAACAAGGGGTGAGAAATCATGATCAAAAATATAATGGTAATGTAATACATGTAATAAGGCAGTAAAACACACCAACACATCAATTATTCACCCCAACAACACCATATAACGAACCTACTGTTCAAATTACAATATAACATATTATAATGCAATTATGCAACTCAACACCATGCATGCGGTACCGACTCATTGGTTCATTCAATCGAACCTGGATAGATCACTTACGCTCCTCCTGAGACATGATCTATCCCCCACCATTCTCCACAAAGGAGTACGGATGAATCACTTACGCTCCTCCTGAGACATGATTCATCCCACCAAAACACCATGATATGCAAGACACCAATGCATAATTATTATATTCTGGCACGCTAAGTGCACACGATCCTCCTGATCATATCATCATACAACAATGCATATGTATAGATATATTACACCAACACCATATAAATCAATCAGATAGTAAACGAATTCATACTATCACACCGGATATAACTACGTCCCCCCCCCCCCACTCGGGGATACACGATCCTACTGATCACTACACACATATACATTACTAATTGCTCACCAACAATATTAAGGGAAACACGTACTATCCCCAAGTACACAAGTTATATCCCATACTCATCATTTTCACACTACAGCAAGGCTAGAAGGATCACACGAGACCAATTCAGACATCTCACCAAAAGTCTCTGAGGTTACTCAGAACCTCCCTAAACCAACACCTCAGCCTATACACCAAAATCAATAATTCATCAACATCAATCCACAATCACAAACATGCCAATAGATATTATACTTACCAATTATCCTATAATTTCTACTCTAGAACCGACATTACGGTACATTACCGACATTTCAGAATCACTCTGAATCTCACCAAGGTCCTAACCATAGTCATTAACGACGCTATAGGGAAACAACACATAACTTTTCCCAAAGCTATAATCACGGTCATTCCCAACACTACGGTAACAACACATAATCTCATCAGCTTTATATTCCTAGTTACTATCAACACTACAGTAACATCAACAATCCAACAAAATGGATCAATACTACAGTAACATCATCACCATATATATATATACCCCAAAATGCATCATCAGCATTCATCAATCCCCCAACATCGACAATAATCATAGCATGCCAATATAAAACTTTATATAACGATAAATTCCTACGGGGTTAAGGAATCCCCTCTACCCTATACATGTATAAACCATTCCCAATCAAATTTCTCCCCCCTTACCTTGACAATTGGTCGATCGATAGAATTCCTCCTAGAATTGGTCTCTTGGCCTTCTCCTTCCTCTTCCGTTCTTCGTTCCCTTTTTCCTTCGTTCTTTTTCACTTTCCTCGTTCTTTCCTCTTCTCTCTTTCTATCGCTCTTTTTTCTCAATTTTCTAAAATGTATCGTAACTCTCCTAACCCCTCATATTCTATTTCCCTTTTTAATTATTCTAATCCCAATAATAATAACTAATAAAATAATATAATATTAATAATCTTAATAATAATAATAATACTAATATAATCTTACTAATATTAATAATACCACATATTAATAATAATAATAATAATAATAATAATAATAATAATAATAATATTAATAATTCTAATAATAATAATAATGATAATAATAATAATAATCTTAATAATAATAATACTATTAATAATAACAATAATAATAATATTATTATCTCTCCAATAATCATAATAATACTTTTAATAATAATAATAATAATAACACTAATAATAATAATAGTAATAATAATAATAATAATAATACTATTATTATTATCACACCAATATCCCACGCCTATGGTAATCCCTTTCCTCTCCATTCCAACTTTTCTAATATCTCCTTGCTACCCCTTCATATTTCCTTCCTCACGGTTTCTATCGTGACTTTTCATATTTCCATTCTAACTTCCCAATAACCCTTTCACCTCTTATTTTACTTATTCCAACCACTAATATTCCCAATAATAATTCTAATAATAATAATTATAATAATCATTATAATAATAATAATAATATAATATAATATAATACTATTATAATATTATAGTAATATTCAACATAATAATAATAATAGTGATACACCCAACAATAATTATAATTATAATAATAATAATATTATCACACCAATAATAATAATAATATTAATAAAAATAATATAATAATAATATAATAATACTAATATTATTATTTCACCAAAATAATAATAATATTAATAATAGTAACAAATATAATAAATATAATAATAATAATAACACCCCCACCAATGTTACTATTATTTTTATATTACTATATTTCACACCAAAATATCACCAATAGTCCTCCCACATTAGGGACACCCACCAAACATCATCAAATACACCCCCACCAAAGGGCACACCAACATATAATTTTTAAAATAATAATAAAGTGACTAAATAATTAAAATGGGTGTTACAAACAGCGCCGTTCATCTTGGGTTGGTACGGAGAAGAGTTGTGATGCTCAATCTTAAAATTTTGGCACAACTCTTTCATCATCTTGTTATTCAAATTCGAACCATTGTCGGTGATGATCCGCTCAGGGATTCCATATCTGCAGATAATATCTCGCTTGATAAACCTGGCGACCACATGTTTGGTGACATTGGCATATGACGCCGCTTCCACCCATTTGGTGAAGTAATCGATTGCCACCAAGATGAACCGGTGTCCATTGGATGCCGTAGGCTCGATCTTTCCAATCATATCAATTCCCCACATCGAGAACGGCCACGGTGATGTCATCACATTCAGAGGACTTAGGGGTACATGGACCTTGTCCGCATAAATTTGGCATTTATGACACCTCTTTGCAAACTTGAAACAATCTGTTTCCATAGTTAGCCAGTAATAACCTGCCCGCAACAGTTTTCTCGTCATAGCATACCCACCAGCATGTGTACCAAACGTACCCTCATGTATCTCTTCCATGAGCAACTTCGCCTCTTTCTCGTCTACACAGCGTAGCAACACCAAGTCGTGGTTTCTCTTGTATAGTACACCGTCCGGATTTAGATAGAAATTGCCAGCCAATCTCCTGAGAGTCTTCTGATCTCGACTGGATGCCCCAGCCGGATACTCCTTGTTCTTCAGGAAATTATGGATGTCATAGTACCAGGGTTTATCATCCGATGCTTCGTCAATAGCAAATATGAAGGCAGGTCTGTCAAGCCGAGAGACAACAATCCGGGGAGCCTCGTTCCAGAAGTTAACTTTATACATGGAAGACAATGTCGCCAGGGCGTCAGCAATTTGATTTTCTACTCGCGGCACATGATGCAATTCAACCTTGTCGAAGAAAGGCAACAATCTCCTTGCATAATTCATGTATGGTATCAAGTTGGGCTGACGTGTCTCCCATTCTCCTTTAATCTAATTCACTACTAGAGTTGAGTCTCTGTATACATCCAGATGTTTGATTCGCAAATCAATAACTTCTTCAAGACCCATGATGCAAGCCTCGTATTCAGCTTCATTATTGGTAACCGGTGTTGCACCCTAAAATTTTCCCAACCTTATTCACTTGGTTTATGTTTCAATGTCATTAGCATTTGCATATAGAGTCATGTACATAGACTAATCATCTGCATAGCATAAGCATAGCAAGTCATTCAACAGGGGACCAATCATTATTCTCATCTCTAGAAGCCTGTCAAGAGGTTATTATCCCAATTCAATCTCATTCAAGTCATCAGGAAAGAATTTGAAAGCAAAGAATTCAGCAGGTCAAGCCTTGAGTCCATCTCCTAGCTGAGGGTATCTGAGGGTCAACAAGAGGGTTGTGAGCTGTGAGGTGAAGGCATAGAGAGTATCTAGACATTATGAGAGACTTAGAAAGTCATTTGGAGAAGGAGACAAGTCATTGATATGAGCACAAGAGCTACAGCTGAAGGCAGTCAACTAGGATTTCATCTGGGTCAACCCTAGGTCAATTGACTGATTTAAGGGGCATTCAAGTCTAGTGGAGAGATGTGGGGTTCATCATTGGACATATAAAGAAGGATATGGAGATATACCAAGAAGAATTCAAGAGAAATCAAGGAGAAGAGGAGTTTCTAAATTAGGGTTTCTGTGTAAAATCCCCTAGTTTAGGTCAAATTTCCAAGCAAGATAAGTCAAAATGCTAGCTTCAAATGGCTTCTTGGCCAACATGAAACTTGTAGAGGATCTCAAGACCTTTAATTTTAGTGGTGGAAGACATCAAGGAGATTTGTAGAACTCAAGTTATGGTCCTTGCAAGTTACAGGTCATCTGAGGTATCTGAAATTTTGTCTGTGAAAGTGACTTGACTTCCAAGCTAGTTTTACCCCTCAAGGAGATTTCAAATGAATTTCTGGTCAACATAATAATTGTTCCTCATTGTCTTAGCTTTCTAGAATGGTATAGTATTCCTTCATATGATGTGTGGAACTCAACTTATGGTCTTGGCAAGCAAAGGGTATTTTGGGCATTTGTGAATTACAGGTCATTTTAACTCATGTCCAAAACTCATACAAGGAGGCCTCAAATGGAAAAACTTACAACATCAAACTTGCTCCAAATGTGATTTTAAGTCTAGAAAGAAGGTCACAAATTGTTGGAAAAGCTCATAACATGAAGTTGCATGATTGGTCCAAATTTGAACTAAAATGGCTTATAATTTGAATAAAGTCAAAGTGGAAAATGGTTTGGGAGATTTATAAGTCCAAATGGAGACTTCCAATATATGATTTTGAATGGAAAAGACATTCTAAAGACAATGGTTCAAGCACTTTTTTGAGTTTAGTGGAAGATTTCAAAGTTATCCTTGGTTACTTGCATTTTAAGAAACATAGCCAAAATGAATCAAAGTTGGAAGGCAAGGGAATGTGTAAGAGGGATCTAGAAGTTACCATTGAACACTATATATTCATGAAATGAAGATTGATCAAGGGTTGGATCCATTTTTCACCAAGAATTTCCCAAATTCTCTCATTCTTTCTCATTGCATTTTCACTTCAATTCCTCAAATTCTTCACCAATCACCATCAAAATCAACTTCATCATACTGATTCATCATCATAGATCAGAATTCAACCAAGAACAAGGTGTGATCAATCCATTTTCGAGCACTTCCATCATCAACATCAAAATTGCAAATTCAGTTGGAACTCAAGATCCAGTGCAAGATTCCTCAAAGTGTTGCATACAGAAGCAAGTAGAGCAATTGTAGATCAGGATCCAAGCCTCAAAAGCCTCAGATCCACGAGTTCCATCATCATCCACAAGATTCCACACCAGGTGCATTTTCTCTGCCACATCTTGATTCAGTTAGTTTAGCATAGATTTGTTAGTTTAGATATGATGTAGGAGGTTAGTAGAGCAATTAGGATGAGTTTGGAGTGGTTTGGTGATGGTTGTTAGCAGGTGTACCAAACTGTTAGGACCTAGAACTCGTGGATTAGTGCATTAGAATCTTAGGTTGTTAGCGCAGGATAATCACCATTAGTCATAGATTAGATTAGAATAAGTTTGATTGAGAATTATTGTGATGCATCTCAGTGTATTTTCATGGAGCCAGAGATTGTTGCGCGCGGGTTTATTGATTGGTTGAGTTTTAATGCAAACAAAGGCCATAGACGTGTAGAGGGAGAGATTCTGAATATTTTTCATGTTTATATCGTGGTGTTTCATGGATTGTGGAAGGAGAACCGATTGAGGGAAGTTTGCTCGTGCATGTGCTTTCATGGAGTATAAACCCTAATTCTCATGATCTAAGGTAGGAGACGAAATCTGGAGCGTCCGTTTGGTGCAAGACCTTTGACTCAGAAGCCCATCGTGTGGCTGAGATTTGATTCAGAATTTGGAGGGAATTAGCATGGTGCCCTAAACGCACCGTTTCATTAATTGAAACGGGCGGGCCTGAGTGCATGAATGATATCCCCACCCCCCAGTTGTAAGCCCAATTCCATTTTGAACGTGAATCTCATGCTATTTTCACCCCCTGCGCCTTTTTTTATTTTTTCATTGTTGCTGACTGGTTCTGGGCCTTAACCAATTCGCTAACCACACCCCTGTCTGCCTGGCCCATCCAGAATATAACTAGGGCGCCTGCTATTCTTACCCCCCTCCCTCTCATTTTAATTTCAATTGTTTTTTAATTCCACTTTAATTTTACCAACTTTAAAAATTCATAATAAATACATAAAAAATCATTTTCAATTCATTCTTTTTACACTATTTTCTTTAGGATGTGTAGAAAATTTTCATTAAATAAAATTGCATTTTTATTTTTATTTCATATTTTTTCCATATTTTCTAAATAAATGTCATTTTAGATAGTTTCATTTCATGCATAAATTTGTTAATTTTTGTTCTATTAATTGCTTTAATATTTTGTGCCCATTCTTTTTAGGTTGTTTAGTTTAGATGTTCAACTTGTAAATGCAATTTAGTTCCCATTTTTTAGGAATTAATTTTAGGTGATTAATGTAGGCTTGAACAACTTGAACAAATTAGGGTTTTTAGGTGATGACTTAGGAGAATCAATTCATTTCCCTTAGGACTTAGAGTTTAACTAGATTAGTTATGGGCCTATAAGGGCTATAGGTAGTTATTAGATCCCCTTAGAAAAAGTCAGGATTCCCCTACTGCTATTAATGTTCTGTATATATCTGATTGACTGGTGTGGTGTGCCCTCTGGGGATTATTGCTTGCTTGCTTGGGTATTGGGATTGTCTGGGGACTTGAGGGAATGAAGACCATTGGAGATTCAGAGATGGAAGATCAACTGCCAGAGTTGGAGAGGAGGTTCTTGCTAGCAGCTGCTGAGGAGACTAGGGTTTAGGAGCTAGGCAGAGCTCTAGATTAGAAAGCTTGTTTCTCAAACATAGATGGCTTTGTTTGCCTCTATCCTTTCTCTATGATTCAAAGTCTCTTTCAAATATCCACCTTCTTCCTTTGGAAGGATCAGTGAATGTATTTGAAAGATAGAACTTTTGAGAGAAAACTTTCTGTTTAATGTTAACAGTTGATGAACCACCCTTGGTAGGTAATTAACTGTCTAACATTCATTCACTTCACTCTTGTGACTGATTCCTCATCCTGGAGGTTTGAGCTTGAAGAAAAGCCATTGCAGATGGAAGATTGATGATCAAGGCCCTTGCCTGAAAGCCATGAAGATGGAGATTGATGCTTGTTGAAGCCTATAGCTGATTGGAGATTGCTTGAAGCTAGATGTTGATTCAGAGCTGCTGATGCTGTTTCTTTTGCTGTTGTATGTCATTGTTGATGTATTGATTGGTTTTCCGGACTGTATTGTTTGCTGTTTACCCTGTTAGGTTGAAAGTGAAGCCTGTTCACTTTCGCCTATTGTTTTCTAGGTTCGAGGTCGAGTGGGACTCCCTTGCCTCGCTTGTACTATTGCATCCATGCATTTTACTGCTTTACTGTATATATCTGATATTGTTTCTGTTTCTGCTTATCCCGTAGGTTCTCTGTTTCTCTCTGTGCAGGAGAGGAACATGATAGACACTAGGTCTTAACCCATGCATGATAACATTAGGTTAGTTTGTTTCCCTTCGCAACCGTAGGTTAGAGTTCTGTTTCTTCTTTCTCAAAACGAACAGAAAAACACATAAAGATTTCAAACACAATAAAAGACACTTCTTCCGTAAAAGAATGTGAACTCATCAAAGCGTCATTTTTGTCCTCTTGGACTGTTAATCAGAAAAAACCTTTTTCAGAAGGAATAAAATCAATCAAGGACAAGCTTGTGTCGTACGTGGCACGAACTACGTTTGCTCTGATCTTCCATGCTGTGTGGAAGTACGTAGGCATAGGATGCGATATCCTAGCGAGCAACCTTCCCCTCCTTTCCCGTAGGTAGGCGAACTACGTTGACTCTGATTTCTCGTTCCAGGCGGGAATACGTAGGCATAAAGTGCGATACTTTGCCGAGTCATTTTTATTTTCAGTTTTATTTTCTTTTTAACCCCAGACCTATAGAGTAGATAGAATAACAATCCATACCCGAAAACAAGCGTGGATCCCGTCGAGTACGACGGACGTGAGGGGTGCTAATACCTTCCCCTTGCGTAACCGACTCCCGAATCCAGGTTTTGGTTGCGATGACCATCCCTTTCCCGTGTTGTGCGAGGTTTACTCTGAGCGTTTCCTTTCCCTCCCGTGGGATAAATAACGCACAGTGGCGACTCTTCTGTTCAGCCGGCGCCGATTTTCGCAGTAGCGACAACCGGAAAGGTCAATCGAGCAGTAAATGGGATGTGCAACCCCTGAGGAGTAGTAACGATTGCCCCTATTCCGCTACCATAGGAATTCACAGCTCCATCAAATATTAACTGCCATTTGGAACCCAATTCTGGTCCTTCGTCCGACAATGGTTCTTCACAATCTTTCATCTTTAGTTACATGATATCCTCGTCAGGAAAATCAAACCTCATCGATTGGTAGTCCTCAATAGGCTGCTCTGCAAGGTACTCTGACAAGATGCTACCTTTGATAGCCTTTTGAGAGACATATTGAATATCATATTCAGTTAACACCATCTGCCATCGGGCGATTCTTCCGGAGAGTGCTTGCTTTTCAAATATGTATTTGATTGGATCCATCTTTGAAATTAGCAGGGTTGTATGATTTAGCATGTATTGCCTCAAAAGTTTGGCGGCCCAGGCTAGCGCGCAACACGTCTTATCGAGCATTGAGTATCAGGACTCACAGTCGGTGAACTTCTTACTCAAATAGTAGATCGCATGTTCTTTGCGCCCAGTCTCGTCGCGTTGACCAAGAACACAACCCATACTTTCCTCAAGAACTATCAAATACATAATCAACGGTCTCCCGGCCACTGGGGGTATCAAAACAGGAGGTTCCTGCAAGTATTCTTTTATCTTATCGAACACCTTTTGACAATTTTCATTCCAGGCCACGACCTGGTCCTTCTTTAACAGCTTCAATAATGGCTCGCATGTTGCGGTAAAGTGAGATATGAACCGGGCGATATAGTTCAACCTCCCTAAAAACCCGCGTACTTCTTTTTCTGTTTTAGGCGTCGGCATTTCTTGTATTGCTTTTATTTTCGCAGGATCAACCTCTATTCCTTTTTCGCTCACAATAAACCCCAGCAGTTTACCCGATCTCACCCCGAAGGTGCACTTGTTAGGGTTCAGTCTCAGCCTGAACTTCCTAAGCCTCTTGAATAATTTCAGCAGATTAACCAAATGCTCCTCCTCCGTCTGGGATTTGGCAATCATATCATCAACATAAACCTCGATCTCTTTATGCATCATGTCATGAAAGAGAGTCGTCATAGCACGTTGATATGTTGCCCCAGCATTCTTCAATCCGAAGGGCATCACTTTGTAACAAAATGTTCCCCAAGGAGTAATGAAAGTAGTCTTCTCCATGTCTTCTGGCGCCATTTTGATCTGATTATAGCCCGAGAAGCCATCCATGAAGGAGAATACGGAGAATTGAGCAGTGTTATCAACCAACATATCAATGTGAGGAAGTGGAAAGTCGTCTTTTGGGCTCGCTTTGTTCAAGTCACGGTAGTCTACGCACATTCGCACCTTACCATCTTTCTTTGGTACTGGCACAATATTAGCGACCCATGAGGGATATTTTGTAACAGCTAGGAAACCAGCATCCCACTGTTTTTGAACTTCCTCCTTAATCTTCACAGCCATGTCCGGCCTAGTTCTTCGGAGCTTCTGCTTAACCGGCGGGCATTCTTCTTTTAATGGCAGACGGTGCATGTTAGATCCCATTTAGATTAGATATTTGGTTTCTTTTTGGTAGTATTTTCACTCAATTTTATCTAATAATGTTTGATTTCGTAGTTGAATTGGTTTAGTTTGATTTTATGCGATCCAAGCGAAGAATGTTTGTAATATTGCTGTTAGTGTGCAGGATTGACACTATTAAGAGCACTTGGGATCAAGGCAAAGCAGTTGGGAGATGTTGCAAATCAAGACATTCGCCTGGCGAGCCACAGCGAGTGCCAGCGAATATTCGCCAGGCGAGTGCAGGCGAACTGGGGCGAATAAATCAGATTTAACTCCCAGACCCAAAGGATAGGAAGTTCGCCAGGCGAAGGTTCCAGCGAAGCTTCGCTACCATTCGTCTGGCGAAGGTGCTGGCGAAGAAGTGGTAGCTTTCCTCATGCAGATTCCAGTAGCAAAACCACCCAAAGTTCGCCTGGCGAGTGAAGCCAGCGAATGTTCGCCCGGCGAGTGTTTATTCGCCTGGCGAATGCACGATTCCTTAGGGCGGTTTGCTGATCAAAGGCGCTTTGAAGTGCCATGTTAAGTTGGTTCGCCGGGCGAATGAATGCCTTCGCCAGGCGAATGTGCGCAGACAGCACATCATTTTTACTTTATTTGTTGCTCTATTTAGCCCATACTTGGTACTAAAAAGAGAGGATCTTGCCAAATCAAAGGGAAGACATTATTGGATAGCTCTAGAACCCTAAATACTTGAGTTCTTCTTCATCTTTACTATTTTTTGGTAATCAAGAGAAGTGGAAGCACATCCTTCATTGTTTTCTTCAAAGTGGATGTTCTTCATCTTCTCCTTTCTTCTTGTTAAAGCTACCATGAAAATGTGTAGCTAAACTCATCTTTTGTCAAGGTTAGATGTAGGTGATTATTAAACTTTGTATGTGTATGGATGATCATCATTTGTAAACTCTTGAATGATTAATATATGGTGAAAACTTTGTTTCATTTACAATCTTTTGTGTTGGTTGATGATTGAGAAATATTTTCCAACTCTAGACCTAGGTTTTCATCCTTCTCTTTTCTTGAGCTAGAGATAGTCTTGAAATGTTTTGTTCACTTATAATGTTGAACTTTAAAGTTGTCATTTGATAGATTGTGTGAGAGATCAACAATGGATCAAAATGGTAAATCTCACAATATGAGTTAGAGATAATCATATTGAGAGGATGTTGTGGATATATTGATCATTAAAAGGAGTTTGTTAAATGTTGATTGGAAATATGCATGCAAAGTGATTACCGAACCCTAACTTTGGCAATATTTATTAAAACCGTTCAAATAATTATTTTACCGCATTTATTACTCACATGCAAAAGTTACCATTGTTTTTAAAACCAAACACTTTGTTACTACAAAGTTACGAATTTAACAACTGTAGAAAGGCTGCAAAATTTCATATTCCCTGTGGAGACGATAACAAAAACCCGACACTCAACCACTGTTTTAACAAATTGGCGCCGTTGCCGGGGAATATAAATTGATATTGCAAGCATCGTAATAGTTGTTGAATTTTTAGCTTTGAATTTTTGACTTGTGCTTGTAATTTGTTTGGTTTAGTGTGCAGCCCTTGTTTATGCGAGGACAAATTCCCGAGGACCAACTCCTTTTTGATCCCGAAATCGAGAGGACCGCGAGAAGATTGAATAGCAAAACAAGACGAAGGAGGCAACTTGCGAAGCAAAGCCAAAGACAAGGAGAAAGTTCTTCTACTACAACACCACCAATACATTTCACACCAGTTATGGCAGAACCACCACCACCACCACCTCCAGTTTCAACTCCATGTACAAATAGTCCGAGACACATGGCTCAGTTCGCACGAAATCTCCAAAATGGAAGACAAGCGGAGATGAAGACGGGGATCCTTGCTCTAGTCTATCAAAATCCTTTCACAGGATTAGACCACGAGGACCCATTCACACATCTTACCAAGTTCTATGAGATTGTGGGCGCAACTGGAGCTACTGAGGCTGATGAAGAGTCATTGTTCAGGAGACTATTCCCTCACTCCCTAATTGGGAAAGCGAAAGAGTGGTATCTTGATCAATCAACGACAATTATGACGGACTGGAATTTATTGGAGGAGAAGTTCCTTGAACGGTTTTTCCCACATAACCGGTTCATGGAAGCTAAGACGGCAATCGCGGTATTTTCCCAAGGAGCGAATGAATCGCTAAACGAAGCCTGGGAGCGCTACAAGTCCATGTTAAGGAAGTGCAAAGGCCATGGTTTCGATGAGCTTACTCAAGTTCATATTTTCCGCAACGGACTCCTTTCGGTTCACAAGACCTTATTGGATGCCACGGCGGGGGGATCTTTGATGTCAAAGAGTGCCGATGATGCAACATCTATTATAGAAAAGATGGCACTTAATGATCATCAGGGGAACCATAATCGAGGGGTAACTCAAAGAAAATCGGGAGTGCTCGAGTTGGGGACGAATGATGCAATTCTTGCCCAAAACAAGCTCATTTCACAACAAGTGGAACTTTTAACTCAACAAATCAAGGGGTTGAAAGAACCATCAAAAGCTAAACAAATAGCTTGTTGTGAACTTTGTAAAGGAGAACACGATACCGGATATTGTCCGCCTCCCGGATTTGAAGAAGTTAACTACATGGCAAACCAAAGAGATTATCAACAAAGGCAACCTCAACAACAACAACCATATCAACATCCTCAACAACAACACCAACAAAACTATCAAGGTAATCAAGGATACCAATCTAGAAGTAACTACCAAAATAACCAAGGTTATGGAGGTGGTAACTCTAACCGTCAAAATCCGTATGCACCTCAACAACCGCCGGTTGCAACTTCTAAGCTAGAAGATACATTGACGCAATTCATGCAAATGTCTATAGCAAATCAAAAAAGTAATGATGCGGCGATAAAAAATCTTGAAACTCAAGTTGGGCAACTCGCTAAGCAATTAGCGGAACAACAAGCCGGACCATCTTTCTCGGCAAATACGCAAACAAATCCGAAGGAGCATTGTAAGGCGATAAGGACGAGAAGTGGGAGGGAGTTGATTGACGAGAGTAAAAAAAGAGAGGTGGAGAAAAAAGTTGATGAGAAACTTGATGGAGAGGTTGGTGAATGGAGTGAGGAGGAAATGGAAAATAATGAAAAAAATGGTGAAGTTGAAAAAGAAAAAAAGGTTGAAGTTGAAAACAATACAAATGAAGTAGTGGAAAATAACGAAAGTGAGAAAGTGAAAGTGGATGAAGTGAAAAAGCGGAGAGAAAGAAACGCAAGAGTGTCTAGAGGGAAGGAGGTAGTGAGCACTACTCCGATTCAAAATTTACCGTATCCTCATTCCCCATCTAAGAGAGAAAATGAACGGCATTACGCCCGGTTCATGGATATTTTCAAACAATTGCAAATCAACATTCCGTTCGCCGAAGCTTTGGAACAAATGCCGAAGTATGCCAAATTTATGAAGGACATACTTACGAAAAAGCGGAGGTACACGGAGCCGGAAACAATAGTACTAGATGCGAGTTGTAGCGCCATCATCCAACGTACTCTACCAAGAAAGGAAGTTGATCCGGGGAGAGTCACATTGCCGGTTACCATTGGTGACTTTTATGTGGGAAAAGGATTAATTGATTTGGGGTCAAGCATAAATCTTATTCCTTTGTCTATTGTGAAAAAGCTTGGCAACATAGAGATTAAAGCCATCTGAATGACGTTACAACTAGCCGATAAGTCCACTACTCATCCTCATGGAGTAGCTCAAGACGTGTTGGTAAAAGTGGACAAGTTCTTTTTTCCGGTGGATTTTATCGTGATCGATATGGAGGAAGATGATGATGCGCCTTTGATTCTTGGAAGGCCTTTCATGAAAACCGCTCGGATGATGATTGATGTAGATGACGGTTTGATGAAAGTGAGAGTACAAAACGAAGAGGTCACTTTTGACCTTTTTGAAGCAATGAAGCATTCAAAGGACAAGCATGATAGTTTCCGAGTTGACGTAATTGAGGAAGCAACCGATGAAGTTGCAAAGCATGTTCACAACATCACTCCTATTGAGCTAGCCCTTAATGACTCCTTTCAAGTGTTCACTCTTGAAGAAGAGGAAGCTCTAGATGAATGTTTGAGAGAGCTAGATAGTCTTAAGGATTTGCACCCATGGGAAGTGGAGGAAGAAGTCTTAAAAAAAGAGGACAAGGATGAAAATCCAATCATTGAATTGAAGGACTTACCGAGTAATTTGAAATATGCATTTTTAGATGAAACCAAGGAGAAGCCGGTTATCATTAGCAACCTCTTGTCAAAACATGAAGAAACTCTTTTAATTGATGTGTTGAAGAAAAATCAAGAAGCAATGGGATGGACTCTTTCCGATCTAAAAGGAATTAGTCCTTCTTATTGTATGCACAAAATTTTAATGGAGGAGGATTTCAAGTCGGTAGCTCAACCGCAACGCCGTTTGAATCCTACAATGAAAGAGGTTGTTAGGAAAGAAGTTGTAAAGCTTTTGGATGCGGGAATGATCTACCCGATCTCGGATAGTCCTTGGGTGAGTCCGGTACATGTGGTTCCTAAGAAGGGAGGAATTACCGTAATCCGCAACGAGAAAAATGAGTTGATTCCCACAAAGATAGCAATGGGGTGGAGGATGTGCATAGACTATAGGCGGTTAAATACCGCAACTAGAAAAGACCACTTCCCACTTCCGTTCATGGACCAAATGCTAGAGAGACTTTCGGGACAAGAATTCTATTGTTTTCTAGATGGCTATTCCGGATACAACCAAATTGCGGTTGACCCGGCCGATCACGAGAAGACCGCATTCACATGTCCATTTGGAATATTTGCCTACCGCAAAATTCCATTTGGATTGTGTAATGCGCCGGCAACTTTCCAAAGATGCATGCAAGCCATTTTTGCCGATCTTATAGAGAAGACAATGGAAGTTTTTATGGATGACTTTTCGGTGTATGGAGGATCATTCGGTTTATGCTTGGAAAATTTGAAAATTGTCCTTGAAAGGTGTGTGAAGACCAATCTAGTGCTAAATTGGGAAAAGTGCCACTTTATGGTTACGGAGGGGATTGTTCTCGGCCACAAAGTCTCGTCAAAAGGACTAGAAGTGGATCGTGCAAAGGTAGATGTGATAGAGAAATTGCCTCCTCCATCTAACTTAAAGGGAATCAGAAGCTTTCTAGGGCATGCCGGTTTCTACCGGCGATTCATCAAAGACTTTTCAAAGGTGGCTAGACCTTTGAGCAATTTGCTCGCCAAAGATCAGGTATTTCTCCTTACTGATGAATGTTTAGAAGCCTTTGAGATATTAAAAAAAAAGTTAGTCACCGCTCCAATCATAGTCGCTCCAAATTGGAATTTCAATTTTGAACTGATGTGTGACGCTAGCGACTATGCTATCGGAGCGGTGCTTGGCCAACGGAAAGAAAAAAAATTTCATACCATACACTATGCGAGCAAAGTTCTTAATGAGGCTCAAGTTAATTACGCCACAACAGAAAAAGAATTGCTCGCAATAGTGTATGCTCTCGAAAAATTTCGGTCATATCTCATTGGCTCGAAAGTTATTGTTTACACTGATCATGCGGCGATCAAATTTCTGCTAACCAAGCCGGATTCTAAGCAAAGGCTTATCCGGTGGATCCTTTTATTGCAAGAATTCGATGTTGAAATTAAAGACAAAAAAGGATCCGAAAATGTGGTAGCAGACCATTTGTCTCGCCTTGTCAACACTGAGGTGACTACCTTAGAACAGGACATCCGAGAAGAGTTTCCAGACGAAAAACTTTTTAAAGTGCAAGTGAGACCGTGGTTTGCGGATTTCGCAAACCACAAGGCGAGTGGTTTCGTGCCGCTCGACCTAACTCCCAACCAAAAAAGGAAATTCTTATCGGATGCCAAGTACTATGTGTGGGATGATCCATACCTGTTTAAGCTGGGAGGTGATAATTTGTTGAGGCGATGTGTTACGGGTGATGAGGCCCAAAGTATCCTATGGCACTGTCACAATTCGCCTTATGGCGGGCATTTTAATGGGGCAAGAACGGCGAATAAAGTCCTTCAATCGGGATTCTATTGGCCTTCTATTTTTAAAGACGCAAATGCTCATGCGCAAAATTGTGATAGTTGCCAAAGGATAGGTGGTATTGGAAAGAGAGATGAGATGCCTCTTCAAAATATTCAAGAGGTGGAGTTGTTTGATTGTTGGGGCATTGACTTTGTCGGACCATTCCCACCATCTTTTGGAAATGAATACTTATTGGTGGCTGTTGATTATGTGTCTAAGTGGGTTGAGGCGATTGCTTCACCGAGAGCGGATGCTAAGACGGTAATAAGTTTTTTAAAAAGAAATATTTTTTCCCGTTTTGGTACCCCTCGAGTGTTGATAAGTGACGGAGGATCACACTTCTGCAATGCACCATTAGAAAAAGTCTTACAACATTACGGTGTAACGCATAAGGTGACAACTCCATATCACCCACAGGCTAATGGTCAAGCCGAGGTCTCAAATAGAGAGATAAAAAAAATTCTGGAAAAAACTGTGTCTAACTCTAGGAAGGATTGGTCACAAAAATTGGATGAAGCTTTGTGGGCGTACCGCACGGCCTATAAAGCTCCAATTGGGCTAACTCCATTTCAATTGGTTTTTGGTAAAACCTGCCATTTACCGGTTGAAATGGAGCACAAGGCCTTGTGGGCTTTAAAATTTTTAAATTTTGATCATGAGCTAGCCGGTGATAAAAGGAAAGTGCAACTTCTTGAGCTGGAAGAGATGCGCAATGCCGCATACCACTCAAGTTGGTTGTACAAAGAAAAGGTGAAAGAGTACCACGACAAAAAGCTCCGCAAGAAAGAATTCGCATCCGGGCAGCTTGTGCTGTTGTTTAATTCCAGGTTGAGGCTTTTCCCTGGAAAATTAAAATCCAAGTGGTCCGGACCTTTCCGAGTCAAAGAAGTCAAATCTTTCGGAGCGGTGGTAATTGAGGATTTGGAAAAGAAAGACAGTTGGACTGTAAATGGTCAACGCCTCAAGATATATCTCGGCGGTCAGGTGAACCGAGACAGCTGTGCGTATCTTCTTGATGGTCCGTTGTGAGCATCATGGACCGTCGAGCTTATCCGACGTTAAACAAGCGCTGGTTGAGAGGCACCTCAACATTGTAAGTATTTACCTTTTTTTTATGTCATTTTATGCATTTTTGGAAAGTGTTGGAAGTGGACTAGTGAAGTGGGCAATGCAGTGGAACTAAGCAAAACCTGTCATGTTCGCTATCATTCGCCTGGCGAATGAAGGCGAGTATTCGCCTAGCGAGCCTTAGCGAGCTTTCGCTGGCATTCGCCTGGCGAATATACGGTATCAGAAAAAAAAAATATAAAGGGCCACCTGGGCCCAAAAACCGTTTTACCTTTTCATTGCATCAGAAACCCTAAACGGTTTTCTTCTGCCTCACTCTCACAATCCCTTCCAACCTTCTTTCAATCCTTCGCTGCAGATTCATCACTAGCAATCCAAAAGGTAAGTGTTCTTGTTTCCCTTTTACAATTTGTAATTTGTTAGGTTTTGTTCTTGTACTGCTAGGCAAATATATTTTTGTTCAAAATTGGTTTAGGATTCGAACTTCTGCATTGGGAAATTAGTGTTTGCATGTTAAACCCTTTTCGATTTTCTGTGGAAATTTGCCATTGCATGTCAAAATTACATCTGGTAATGAGATAGTGGTAGAACATCCTTGTTTTAAAGAATAAAACCATTGCAGAAGTTCTGGTTGTGTGTGCATTTTCGCACCTTCGCTGGCATTCGCCTGGCGAAGGGAAGCGAAGCTTCGCCAGGATTCGCCCGGCGAACTTAGGCGAACGCTGCAGTATGTTTTCTTTTCTTACTGTGATTTGTTTTATTTCGTTTAACATGTTTGTTTGCTGTGTTGTTGGCTGTTTTGTTGTGTTGTGTTTGCAGAATGGGACCTAGAATGACCAACCCTCTAAAAAGGAAGGCCACCACCTCTCGCACGGTTCCGATCCGTTTCGATCAGGACCGTTACAGAGGAGCCACGCACGCTGCCCGTTACGAAGCTCTTGAGAAGCGGAACATTGTCCCTGAAAAAAGGTTTAATCTGAGTGACACCGGCGACTACCGCACCATTGAGGCTCTTTTCGCGGCAAAGAGGTGGCACCGGGTGATGACTCCACTTGACGGCTACAACGCCGAGATAGTGCGGGAGTTTTATGCAAATGCCCTCCCGGATGATGGTGAAGTTTTCAGTTGGACCTCAATGGTCCGAGGCGTTATGGTAAGATTCGATCGACGATCAATTAATGCTGTTTTGGGTGACCCTCAGACATTGACAGGTAGCCAGATTGATGACTACCACCGGGACCTTAACAAGCATCGTGATCAAGAGGCCATGACCAGAGACCTATTAGTGGAAGGTCGCGAGCCAGTGCGAAATTCATCTGGGGTTGTTGTCAGATATCTGAGAGCTGACATGAAACCATTGGTACAGCTGATCTTATTGTTTGTGCTGACAAATGTTGTACCAAGGTCCCATCATAGCTCGGTGCCCGTGCCTATTGCACATCTTATCCATTCCATTTTGCTGAACGTTCAGATCGACATTGCCCGCATCATTGCGGATGAATTACGGGCTGTTGTGCTTAGTGGACGGGGCGGGATAGCGGCTCGCAAAAATGCCCCGCTAGCTTTTCCTTGTCTGATCATGTCTTTATGTGCTGAAGCTAGGGTAGACATTCCTCAGAGAAGACAGGTTACTATCCCAGCCGCGATCGACGACAAATATGTGGATAAGTTCTGTAGAGTCAAACCCGTAGCTGGTGCGAGTTCTGGTGCCGATACTACTGCTGGTGGACAGGCCAGTGGTCCTGCCGTTTCTGATCAGGCATATTCTTCTTTTAGCCCTTTCCATTAGGAAGTCTGCAACTATAACTGGGATTGGATGGCCGCTCAGCAGCGAGCCATGTGTGATATTCATGACTCGATGCAGATGTTGCAGCTTCAGATTCGCGACCCCGCCGGCACCCACTCTATGATGATAAGGGAGCAATTCCTTGCACACGCTGGATGGCCTGTGGACAGGCCTAGTTTTGGTGGGGAGGATGATGCTGGGGATGATGCTGATGCTGATGAGGATGATGATGATGATGATGATGATGATGATGCTGAGAATGATGATGACGGTGGAGATGAGTATGATTTGTCTGAGGAGGATTGATTGCTCGTTTGTTTCGTTGATTCACTTTGAGCTACAAAGTGAAGTTTCCTTTTTTATGTTATAGTCATTCGGTTATTTTGCAGTGTACTTTATTTGTTGTGATGTTGTTGTACTTGTACCTTTCAAGGTATTTCCGACAGTATTGGTGTTCAGTTTTTTTTTATGGTTATGCATTTTATTTTTAGTTAATTGGTTTGAGTTTTTAATTATTTAATCTTTGATATTAAGTTTTCAAGTTTTAGTTTAATGTTGTGCATGAATTCTCTCAAGTGGGACGGCGATGATAGTATCGTTACCACAAAGGTGTTAACAAGGCATTTAGTGACTTTATTCTAGAAAATGTTGAGGAACTTGTTAGTTTAGGAACAACTCTTGAAACTTTGTTTCGTTTTGCAACTTTATTAATTGACATGTCATTTAGGTCCCTTACCACAAATGTAAGAAGCTTCTTGTTCTATGTACAAATGCTATGGATGAATGGTGAATTTTGTGTATACTTGTAATTCATACTTTGTCTTTTGTTTCGTATAATTTTGTGGAAGTTCTTGAGAGGATCAAGGCACTTGTTTCTGTTGAGCACAACCAGTTCTAAATTCAAATATGCTGTGAGTTGTGAGCATTCGTAAACCATTTTGAGCCTAAACAGTTGAATCCTTGCTTAAAAAGCAAGAGTTCAAAAATCTTGTTCTTAAAACCTTGGAGATTTTGATTCATTGTTCTTTTGCTAAAAAAAAAGGTAAGAGCATTCACTTAGGGGACGAGAACAGACAAGTTGGGGAGAATGAAAGTAAGGTGGTCAAGTTTTCACAACTATTGAGAAACCAAGCAAGCATTGAAAAGAAAATATAAAAAAAAAAAAAAAAAAAAAAAAAAAAAACACTCGTTTTTGCGATTATAGTGTAGAAAAAAAATAAATATAAATATATATATGAAAATATTTGCTTGTTTGGTAGAAAAATATTGATTGTGAAATATGAGTTGTGAAGGGTTTCAAATGAGGAACTTGTTAAACAAGTTGAAGATGTGTAAATAAGTGAAGAGTGAATGTCTCTCCTACATCGGAAATTTCGTTCAATGGCTTTAGATATGTCCCTTGTTTGTTAACCCGGCCAAGCTATAACCTTTGAAGACCTTTGTGATCTTGAACTTCCATAATTTTGTGGTGAATATGTAGATATTTTATGAATTATGTAGTATTGCATTGTTCATCATTGGAGTGAATTTTTGTCCCACGCTTGCACGTGTTTTTGCTTCAATCCTTTTTCGAAGTGGAGTGTTAGAATGACTTGTCATGAGATTTAGTTGTTGCTTGAAGCATTGTTTAAAATTTGTTCTTAGAATTTAGTTCTTAAACATTATCTATTGTGGAATTATGTAATATTTTGTGACCTTGTTGCACATATTGTGTATTTGAGCCATATAGTTTCACTTGAGTTGAATTGGTCTTGAGCAAATCCTCATTTTTGTTTTGAGAGGCATACTTTGCTTGAGGGCACGCAAATAGGTAGTTGGGGAGAGTTGTTAGATCCCATTTAGATTAGATATTTGGTTTCTTTTTGGTAGTATTTTCACTCAATTTTATCTAATAATGTTTGATTTCGTAGTTGAATTGGTTTAGTTTGATTTTATGCGATCCAAGCGAAGAATGTTTGTAATATTGCTGTTAGTGTGCAGGATTGACACTATTAAGAGCACTTGGGATCAAGGCAAAGCAGTTGGGAGATGTTGCAAATCAAGACATTCGCCTGGCGAGCCACAGCGAGTGCCAGCGAATATTCGCCAGGCGAGTGCAGGCGAACTGGGGCGAATAAATCAGATTTAACTCCCAGACCCAAAGGATAGGAAGTTCGCCAGGCGAAGGTTCCAGCGAAGCTTCGCTACCATTCGCCTGGCGAAGGTGCTGGCGAAGAAGTGGTAGCTTTCCTCATGCAGATTCCAGTAGCAAAACCACCCAAAGTTCGCCTGGCGAGTGAAGCCAGCGAATGTTCGCCCGGCGAGTGTTTATTCGCCTGGCGAATGCACGATTCCTTAGGGCGGTTTGCTGATCAAAGGCACTTTGAAGTGCCATGTTAAGTTGGTTCGTCGGGCGAATGAATGCCTTCGTCAGGCGAATGTGTGCAGACAGCACATCATTTTTACTTTATTTGTTGCTCTATTTAGCCCATACTTGGTACTAAAAAGAGAGGATCTTGCCAAATCAAAGGGAAGACATTATTGGATAGCTCTAGAACCCTAAATACTTGAGTTCTTCTTCATCTTTACTATTTTTTGGTAATCAAGAGAAGTGGAAGCACATCCTTCATTGTTTTCTTCAAAGTGGATGTTCTTCATCTTCTCCTTTCTTCTTGTTAAAGCTACCATGAAAATGTGTAGCTAAACTCATCTTTTGTCAAGGTTAGATGTAGGTGATTATTAAACTTTGTATGTGTATGGATGATCATCATTTGTAAACTCTTGAATGATTAATATATGGTGAAAACTTTGTTTCATTTACAATCTTTTGTGTTGGTTGATGATTGAGAAATATTTTCCAACTCTAGACCTAGGTTTTCATCCTTCTCTTTTCTTGAGCTAGAGATAGTCTTGAAATGTTTTGTTCACTTATAATGTTGAACTTTAAAGTTGTCATTTGATAGATTGTGTGAGAGATCAACAATGGATCAAAATGGTAAATCTCACAATATGAGTTAGAGATAATCATATTGAGAGGATGTTGTGGATATATTGATCATTAAAAGGAGTTTGTTAAATGTTGATTGGAAATATGCATGCAAAGTGATTACCGAACCCTAACTTTGGCAATATTTATTAAAACCGTTCAAATAATTATTTTACCGCATTTATTACTCACATGCAAAAGTTACCATTGTTTTTAAAACCAAACACTTTGTTACTACAAAGTTACGAATTTAACAACTGTAGAAAGGCTGCAAAATTTCATATTCCCTGTGGAGACGATAACAAAAACCCGACACTCAACCACTGTTTTAACAGTGCACAACCATATCCGTATCCAACCCCGGCATGTCCTCGTACGACCAGGCAAAAATATCATTGTACTCTTTGAGCATCTCAATCAACCTCTGCTTAACGTCACTTTGCAGTGCGGCCCCTATACGGATGTTCCTTTCAACCCCTTCCGAGCCCAAATTGATGATCTCAATGACTTCCTCATGAGGCAGAATGATTCTTTCTTCTTGTTTCAGTAACCAGGTCAACTCCTCTGGCACTTCGCCATCTTCAACAATCTCTTCCTCAGCCTGAAATACTGGGTGCTCAAAGTCGAAATGAGTCATAGGCGGTTCATAGATGTCATCTGAAATAGTAATCCTGCAAAGGAAATGGTTAAATGCTTCAAAACATGTACAAAGCAAATAACCATATTGCCATTTTATTGTAAAATATGAAAACAGGAAAAAACAAGGATCACAATATTTGTATATGAAAAGCGCCTTTATTCATGATTAAACAATGTAATGTACATAACCGAATGGCCCTAAGCAAAATCGCTATGCCCTGGGTAGGACACAGGATTATTCAACAATTAAGAAAACAAATCATTATTGCTTAGTTGTCACAGGAACAGTTTCCCGGATAGACCAATTGCAGAGACTTTGTCCTGGCATGCTTGGCTTGATCCATGCGTCCATATCACAGTCGCTATCTCCTTCTTCGGAATCGGAAACGGCGTTGATGGTCTCGAAGCTCACTCCACTTGGCGTAATGGTTATCGGCCCTCTGAACTTGGGCGTTCCTGAAGAGGATGCTGATGACGAAGGATGATATCCAAGCCCGAACCGGTCATTCTTCACGGGAATCTCTAACACCTGACCCCAGCCCTTTGTTTCACCGGCCCGTACTAGAGCTTGAGCCTCTTTATACGATGACACTGCCACATCTGATATCTTGAGTACTGGAGCTTTGTCTTTAATCTTTAGCCCTTCAAATGCTTGACAGGGTGTCTCGTGAATCTCTTCGTCGACTTCCACATATCTGAATGAAGACAGATGGATAACCAGAATATCTTCTTCTCCACAAACAGTGACGACACTATCCCCCACCATATATTTCAACTCTTGGTGCAACATGGATGTGACTGCCCCGGCAGCATGGATCCATGGGCGTCCCAGGAGACAACTATACGCTGGCTGGATGTCCATTATATAGAATTCAGTTTCAAAAATTTCCGGCCCCACCTGCAATGGTAATGTTATCGATCTGAAAACTGACCTCCTCGTTCCATCGAACGCTCTTACCACTAAGTCACTGGGCGTGCAGAGAATCCCCCTGACATCCAACTTCATCATGGCTTTTTTCGGAAGCACATTCAAGGAAGACCCTGTATCCACCAACACACGGGACATGACCGTGCCCCTGCATTCAACTGATACGTGCAGCGCCATATTATGCTCTCTTCCCCTCGGGGTCAAATCAAAATCTGTAAATCCCAAACTGTGCCCTGCGTTAACATGCGCCATCACCCCTTCTAATTGGTTAACCGAAACGTTTTGAGGAACGAATGACGTGTCTAGGATCTTCAGCAAAGCATTCCGATGGGCCTCGGAACATAATAGCAGTGACAAGATCGAGATCTTTGATGGCGTTTGCTGGAGGTGCTCCACAATTTTGTAATCACTTTTACGGATGAGCCTTATAAACTCTTCCACATCCTTAAGCGATGTTTCCTTTTCCTTTGTCTGCGAGGGGCCACTCTCGTCTACCTTGGCTTTCCCCTTTGTCAATCTTTCTGCCTCTACCTCAGGCAATGTGAAGATTCTCCCACTTCTGGTCATACCTCCTGTTCCGACAACATTGTCTACGACCTCAGCTGGTTGTTTATTTACTTCAATTTTCTCACCGTCGCAATAAACCTCCAACCCATAAGTCCACGACACTGCTTTGGTATTCTCGAAAGGAATCGGTCCTGCTTTAGTAATAGTGATTGTTGGCCGCCTGGCAGGCACCGCTATTGTTATTGTCTTCCTTGGAATCGTTACCGTCGCAACGTCGTTCCGCTCCTCACACAATGCTTCTACAGGCTCTTCAACTGCTGTTCTATTAAACTGCAATGTTCCTTCATTCATCAAAGCCTGGATACCCTGTTTCAACTCATTACAACCCTCTGGCTGCATCCAACAATCCAAGCAAAATTCGTCGCACCCTGGGAATACACCCCCTTTTAACAACCTGCTTTTGATCTCACCTAACGGTGTCTTCAGCTCATTGACATCTGTCACTAGATTCAAACTTTCCTCGGTCAGGATGGCGTTTGGCCCATGATTGGGCATAGGTTGCTGTACTATATTTGGACCCGCCTGTCCAAAGTTAATAGCTTTGCTGTCCAACAAGTCTTGGACTTTATGTTTAAACGATTGACAACCTTCAATATCATGTCCGGGCGCCCCGAAGTGAAACTCACAGTGTTTACCAGCATCATAGCCAAACGGAGGATTGCCCGTTAACAGCGCCATGGTCCTTTTCTCGACTAACTTTAATCCTAGTAGTGTTTGAAGTAGTTCAGCGTATGTTGAAGGAGGCGTTTCAAATACTCGCCTGGGCTTGCCCTCTAGGATTCTGCGTTGGGCGGGGTGTTGCCTTTGTTGTTGCTGCTGCTGCGGCTGCTGTTGCTGTTGTTGTTGTTGTGGAAAATGGATAGTAACACTAGCGACCTGTTTATGCTGAGCATACTGACTTCGTCCTCGGCCTCGGCCCCTGCCACCAAACATGGCACTAGAATCACCTTGCCGTCTACCACCGAATGCCTTTCTGGTACCTCCTGCGGGGGTAGACTCCCCTGCGTGGAATCTTCCAACCTTAATACTGTATTCGACCATCTCGCCCATGAGAATCAAATCTGAAAAACTGCTTAGCGAAACATTAAATAATTTTTCGTAATATATCCCCGTGAACGTCCCAATGAACATGCTATTCATTTCTCTCTCAGCCAACAGAGGATGTACTCTTGCTACCATATCGCGCCATCTCTGCGCATACTCTTTAAAGCTTTCCTCTTTCTTTTGCGACAAACCTTGCAATTGAACTCGGTTCGGTGCTAGATCACTATTATACTTATAATGCAGGACGAAAGCATCCGCCAATTGCTTCCAGGTTTTGATTTGAGCGGGCTCCAACCCCATGTACCACTCGAGTGACGGCCTTGATAGGCTGTCTTGAAAGAAATGCATAAGCATCCTTTCATCGTCTGAATACGCCGACATCCTTCTGTAATAAGCACGAACATGCACCTTAGGGCAAGTGTCCCCCTTATACTTGTCGACTGTGGGCGCTTTGAACTTCAGCGGTACCTTCAGCCCGGGAACCAAGCCCATAGTAGTCATGTCTAGTCCGGTAGAATTCTGATTAGCCATACCCTTCACCTGTTCTTCAAGCATTTTAATCCTCTGAGTATTCTCACCGGGTCCTTCAAATCCCATGCCTCTTCCAGAGAAGGCGTCCTCTTGACAGTCTTCACCCCAGTTCATATTTTCATTTCCGTACCCGTTATAACCAGTGTTACGACCAAACCCTTGCGGATTAGTCATGGGACCTCGTCCCCAATTACCATAGCCTAGATTAACCCCGGCATGCCCGAAACCAGTGTTGACAGGGATCAATCCAACACCATTTCCACCATAACCCTGGTTAGCGTTACTGAAACCGTCATAGCCGAAGCCCTGAGTGTTGAAGCCGAACTTTTCGCCCTAATTGCCGTACTCAAACCCCTGGTCGTTATAGCCAAATCCATTGTTACCAAAACCATTACCGCCATTGAAGTTACCGCCGCCCAGATTGGCATCCCCAATTCCAACGTTGTTAACAACAGTCTCATTTCCATTTCATGTGTTACCGTTGCCAGCGCCAGCGTCATTGTTTACAACCACGACAGGTGGGGTCACCACAGGAGGAACCACAGGAGTAGGGGGCCCATCCTCATGAAGAGTTTCGACGTGCACCGAGTTGTGGTCATTGTCGTCGTTCCCATTAGCCCGCGTCAGCAGCGGCTGCACCAATGTCTGGAGATTCTCCTGGCCTTTAGCAATACTCTCCATTGCCTGCATGAACAGGTTCAACTTCTCGCGAATCTCCTGCATCTCCACTTGGACTTGATCCATGATTCTTTTGCAGTTGTTTCGGGTTGAATAGCGGTGAACTCTTGGTTCGTCAATCCTGAAAACCTGCAAATGCGGGAAATGAGATACAGATTTGCGAATACCGGTTATGCAATACGAATGCGAATGCAAATGCGTAAATATGCCACCGGTCGTATTCCCCCCGATTCTAGTTTCGGAGAGAATGCCATCATTACAATGGAGTCCCCATCAAGCAAGGAATCAGAAAATACTTATATATATAAACAAATGCCAAGAGACTGAGTACAAGAGTACAACTGAATACAACTGAAGAGACCTCGGCCAACAAGCCTGGCGATGGTCCAAATACAAGTACAAATAACAAAGGCAAGGCAAAGATAAATCAGGCCAAATGGCGGGCTCTGACGTCCTCCAAAATCCCCATTGTCTCCGAGTGCCCTAGTCGGGAGATCAGCTCCTATATCAGTAAAGCATGCCGCTTGGTAGTGGATCTCAGCTTTTTGGCATCATCCTGGTAGGCTCCTTTGCCAGAACTCTCGTCAAATCTGCACCTCTTGGAACCGGCCTTCTCTTCATATCCTCTCGGCTTCTCGTCAATGTCACTCACCCTGAGCTCAACAGTGCTCCTAAGTGATGTCGCTTCAGCAATCTTTGCGTCTTGGGCTCTAACCTGTGCCTCTAGCGTGGCAATCTGCAGCTTTAGTTTGTCTTCGCGCTCCTTCCGCTTGGTAAGCGTGGCATTCCACAAAGCTTCCCACTTGCTGATATGGGCATAAGCTTTGCTTAGCAGTTCCTTCTTGGAAGTAAGCACCTTGCTAACACCGTTTAAGGCTATTCCCACTTTTTCTTTCTTGTTGGTTGCTTCTGTCAGCTACGATCCCAACCTGTTGATCAATTCAGTCTGTTCCTTCACAGTGAAGGTGGCTTCCTTCTTCTCACGACGTAATTGGAAGATTTCCTTCTCTAACTCCTCATTGGCTTTTTTCAGTTCCTCGTTTTCAGCCAACAATTTGTTAGACTTCTCGCTCTCTTCCGAAGGAGGTACCTCAATCAATGGAAGATACAGGGGTTCCACAGCAGGATAAGGCATCAAGGCAATACTAGCTCTCTCGCGGATCCAAACCAAATACGGATCATAAGCTCTGCTGTTGCTCTTACCGAGCAAAGCTTTCCCCCTCCCATGGATGTTAGCCATGCATGTCTCAATCTGATCAAAACAACCGTGTCTAATAAGCCTGTGAGATACATAGATTCCTGTATCTCCTTCTCAACAGGAGCGTCCCTCAAAGCATAACCGAACTGTCATACCAACAATGAAGGATTATAGTTGATACAGCCTTTCCGTCCAATCAGGGGGACACTCGGAAAGCCGCTGCAACTATACATAACGTCAGTACCAAGCATACTCCGATCAAACCAGATGATATTCTCAGCAGCCAGTCCCATCAACTGGGAAGGCCAATCCAAAGTATCAACAGCATCAACGAAAGGTCCTGTCTTCGGAAGGTGCCCCTGGAACCTCCTGTACAAGAGCGGAAGACAGCAGGAAATGTTCTTGCCACGACGTTTCTCATTCTTGTAATGAATGGAATGATAAACATCGCCCAAGAGAGTAGGAACTGGATTCTTCGAGGCAAGAATCAGGAAGGCGTTTGAGTCGACAAAATCTGGTACATTAGGAAACAAGACAATCCCGTAGATACAGACAGCTAGAATAGCACTGAAGGCAACCCAACATCCACTCTTCACGCACTGTGTAGCCTTCTCAACTAGGATCGACAAGTGAAAGCCATAGGCTCCATTTAGCTTAACCAAGCCTCCCGGAAACTCAGAAGCGTCCAAACTGACAATCTCGGCGAGCGTGGCCAACTCAGGCTCAACATCAACATGAACAAAGGGCATCTGGTCTAGCACAGGAACTCCCAACATCGCAGAATACTCCTCCAAAGTGGGTGCCAGAATATAATCAGGAAATAAGAAACATCTCAGCTGCGGCTCATAAAACTGCAACAAAGTATACACCCCAGTCGTCTCAAATGCCGAAGGTCTGTACAACAAGCTAAGCAATCTCCCATAAGATACTCTGAACTCAGCCCTCACACTCTCATCTGCCAGAGCAACTAAACCCAGCAATGAACTGATATCTGGTGAATGCAACCGGTAAGCAACTGTCTTCTTCAAGGACTCCATATCTGGCTAGAAGGTACTAAAATCAGAGGGGAATGATCACCTGCAACATAAATATATGTTAATGAAATGCAATCATGAAAATGCACATGCATATGCAAACAAGGGACCAAGTGCAATGCTGATAGACTGGGCTGCTCTGTACTGAAGCCTTGAGAACCATCCAATCTTTATCTCAAACCAAACCAACCACTCAAATGAACCTTGTAACCACATCTCACTGACAGAGATAAACCAGGTATTCTGAGGTCAAAGGTTTCCTGCAAACAGACCCTCCTACCCCTCACAGGTATGTACTTAACTCGCAGACGAGGTACGACATCCTATGCAGGTTCAACGTCACAGACCTTCAAGAGTGATGATACGATACCCAGAAGGTGTGGCATCATCATCCCTTGAAGCAACCTCACTTAGTTGAATCCCAATTGATAGGTTCCCAGAGTCGACAATCCTCGGGTCAGACGACTTGTCGAGCCCTAAGGGCCCGGCAAGAAGCATCAAAGAGAATCTCGTCCGGGCATAAATTTCGTGGCTAGCTGGTGCGAGCTAAGCAAGCAGGCTAACCACTACTCTTTACTTCTAAGTCTATGTGTAACCTCAATCCCAGGTCCGGCTTATCTCTCAACAGATTATCCCTTTCCCACAGCAGCAATAATAGTATAAAGTTGATAATAAAAGGTGGAAAGTAAAGACAGAAAAGTAAATCTATACAACACCCATGACGGGAAGACAAGCGCTAGGATTGACTCGCATAGGGGATATTCCTGTCCCCAGCAGAGTCGCCAGCTGTCACTACTGCGAAAATCGGCGCCGCCTGAACAGAAGAGTCGCCACCGTGCGTTATTTATCCCAAAGAAGGGAAAGGAAACGCTCGAAGTAAACCTGACGCAAAGATGGGAAAGGAATGGTCATCGCAACCAAATCCTGGATTCGGGAGTCGGTTATGCAAGGGGAAGGTATTAGCACCCCTCATGTCCGCCGTACTCGACGGGATCCACGCTTGTTTTCTGGTACGGATTGTTATTCTATCTATTCTAAAGGTTTGGGGTTAAAAGAAAATAAAATGACTCGGCAAAGTATCGCACTTTATGCCTACGTATTCCCGTCTGGGACGAGAAGTCAGAGTCAGCGTAGTTCGCCTACCTACTGGAAAGGAGGGAAGGTTGCTCGCTAGGATATCGCCTCCTATGCCTACGTACTTTCATACAGCATGAAAGATCAGAGCAAACGTAGTTCAGGCTACGGAAGGACACAAGCTTGTCTGAATGTTTTTTTAACTCCTTATGAAAGGGTTTTTCTTGATTAAGAGCCCAAGCGGACAAAAATGACACTCTGATGTTTGTTTTCAGTCTTTTACGCAAGAACTGTTTTTTATGATGTTTGCAATCTCTGACGTACTAGAGACTATGATTTGAGGGTGACTACATCGTATGTCACCCTAAGGGTAACACACTAAGTAATCAGATTACTGAAGAGTGACCCTCCAGTAACCTTTTCTCAAATAGCTTAAGGCTCTTAGCGTACGACATCGATTATCCTTATTACTGTGTTTTGAATTGTTATGAGATACAAGAGAAAGAAGTCTAAAAAATCCTAGGGTTTGAAAGGGGATCAAAACTACCCTAATGTTGTCATGCATGGATTAACACCTAATGTCTGTCATAATTCCCTCCTGCGCATAGGAAATCAGAGATCCTAGGGGATAAACGGAAAAGAAACAGCAAGAATACAATAAACAGTAAGTATGCATGAGATGCAGCAAAATAAGCAAGGCAAGGGAGTCCACCTCAACCTCGAACCTAAGAAAGCAACAGGCAAAGTGAATCAACTTCACTTCAAGCCTAAAGGGAAAGCAGCACAAGCCAACAGACAATACAGAGAAAAACAAAAGATACAGAGGACGCAGCCCAAGCAGCAGCAACAAACTCCTACAACAAACAACAACAACACGCTCTGAACAGCAAAGTTGAAATGACAGCAAAAGTCTTATCTTTGAGCTGGATTCCATCTTTAAGCTTCTTCAATCTTCATCTCCAAGCATTAGCAATCACACTCCAAGAAGAGATTTGTCATCAAGATCAAGTTGCAATGTTGGCATACTTGCTGAAAACCAAAGGAATTCAACAAGAACCAACATCGAAGTGGAAGTGTATCCTCAAAAGTTCTACTCTCTAGGGTATGCCCCACTTCCCTCCTAAGGAGAGATGGAACTTCCATAAGAGTACTTTGCATCATAGGATAAAATAGAAGCAAACAATGCATTCTATGTTTGATGGAAGAAATGAACTAATTCTACAAAAGCTCTCCCTAAAAGCCTAATTCTACCAACTCCTAAAACAAACTTAAAAGAGAAAGAAAGCTCCACTCCAAGCCCCACTCTTCAAGCCAAAGCATCTTCATCATGTCCAAAAGCTCCTCTAAAAAGGAATCCAAAGTCTTCAAGCTCCAAGTCCACCAAACGCTCCAAACAAGGCAAAGCACTCAAGAGAGAACACCGAAAGCAACAATCATTTGCAAAACCCAAAAAAAAAATAGCAAAATAAATTGTAAAATTCTAATAAAATTCCTATGTGAACATGCAGGTTTGGACATTCTAAAATTCCAGAATCAGGACCTAAATCAATTTCTAGGTCGTCTAAACAATTCCTAAATAAAATTTGGTCACGCGAAACCATTATTTGGGAAGGCTCTAAACTACACACTTAAAACAGAATCTAATCAATTTTAAAAAATCTAATAAAATTCCAGGGGAACCCTATGTATGTCCGCTAAATCATATCGAAAGAATCAGCTCAAAAGCATAAGGCATCAAAGAGAACAAAATTAAACAAACAACAATATCAATTATGCATAACAATGGATATTAGCACAAAGGAAAATTCGTAACTAATTCAAATAAAATCCTAAAAATGCAAACTCAACTCCTACAGTTTCTTAAGACAATCAAGATCTACATAAAACAATTTCATAATTTTTTGATCATTTTTACTATTTTTAACGCAATTAATCCAAACAGCTATTAAAACAGAAAAAAAAGAACGAAAATGAATTAAACTAAGTTAATGTGCATTCGGCCAGGGGTGCGAACAACAGAATTCCAAAGCAATGTCCGTGTGGGCCTCGTGAGTGGGGGTGGGAACAGTATCCGCGCGGTGCTGTAGCTGTTCCGGCGGTGACATTTTTTCGGTAACTTCCGAGCAACATAACTCCATCGATTCTTAACCGTTTCGCACGAAATTTTAGTCAAACTTGAAGGAAAAAAAATCAAGGATTCCAAATATGCTCTTGGATTCCATCAAAACTCCATGATCAAAGAGATATATCATCATCAAGAAAACATACTCATCCAAAAAAAGTCTCTAATCCTTAATTTCTTGATCCTAATTTCATCTATACATTTTCCAGATCCTAACCACATGAATAATCTAATCTAATTCGTCCTAAAATCATAGAAAAAGTGAATTTCACATATCGGCTTCGGAGCGTCGAAACGGAGTAGTTGGAGCTTGTTTTTTCTTACCAAAAAGCGCGGAAAACCTTTGTTGAAGTTTGTTGGAGAAGATTAAATTCTTAATAACTCTTGAAAATGCCTTGAATCCAACTTTGATCTCTCACTTTTTCTCTTCCAAACTCCAATGTCAATCTATGGTTTTTGCACAAATGAATCACCAACTCTTACTCTGAACCTCTTCACAAGTATATATAGAATGTATTTGAAGACCCTAGAAAGTTCTAGATTGATCCAATGAGAAAATCAACTTCTCATGTCATGAAAATCTCTTCTTATGCTATGCACATACCATCTCATATTTTGGCTTGCAATTCACTTGGTTATGAGTTTAAATTCTCTCCAAATGAGATATTGGAGGTGTATGGATGGAAAGGAGCCTTGCATTTGCTTGGAAGTATGGTTTTGCATATGTGCCTTATGATGCAAGTAGCCCATTTACAAAGCAAGTCCTTGAAATAACCATCAATTCAAAATTGTGGCAATTCCATTGTCTTTAAAATGAATTTTACAATCAAATTGGTATGTCATATGGCTTGTTTGTGACCTCTAACCCAAAATTTGATTTGTCCCACCAAACTTTATTTGACTTATTCCCTTTTTTAGGCCATTTTAAGTGACTTTTTTGAAATAAGCCGATCAATCCACCATGATGACTTATTTGACCTAAAAACAACATTTTAAGCACATTCCATGTTGAACAATTTTTCATTTGAGAAGTGGAACATGGAGATTTTGACATATGCTCAAAAATGACCTGTAATTCAACTTTCCCAAAATACCCTCGGGTTGCCAAGACCATAACTTGAGTTCTACAAATCCTCTTGAAGACTTATAGTACTCAAATTAAAGCTAAGATCAAGTCCTACAAATCTTATGTTGGCAAAGAATCCATTTGAAAACCCTTTATGGGCAAAAGTTGCTTGGAAGTCAAGTGACGTTCACAGATAAATTTCAATGTCCTTTGGGGACCCATAACTTGCAAGAACCATAACTTGAGTTATACAAATCCTCTTTAAGACTTCTAGTACTCAAATTAAAGCTATTGAGAAACTCTACAAGTTTCATGTTGACCAAGAATTCATTTGAAGCTTGCATTTTGACTTATCTGGATTGGAAGTTAGGCTTAAATTAGGGGATTTTACACTGAAACCCTAATTTAGTAACTCCTCTTCTTCTTGATTCCTTTTGATTTATCCTTGGCACAACACCACACATGTATCCACATATTAATTCATGAATTCCACATACTCCAAGTAGGCCTTGATGCCCTTCAATCAACCATTTGACCTAGGGTTGACCCAGATGAAACCCTAGTTGACTGCACTTCAACTCTGGCTCTTGTGCTTGAATTAATGATTTGTCTCATCTTCAAAATGACCCTCTAGGCCCTCCATGATCTTTGTACACATTCCATACCCTCAGCCATGGCTCACACACCCATTGATGATCTTCAACCCCTCAAGATTAGGAGAGAAATCCACTGGTTGACCTTCAAACTTTTCAAAGCTTAAACTCATTTCTTGATTACTTGGATGCTCTTGATCTTGAATAAAACCCCTTGATGGGCCTCTTTTTGATGAAAATGGCTCTTGACCCCTTGTTAGATGCCTTGTTATGCTATGTTATGCAAATGATTAGACTATGTACATGACTTAGTATGCAAATGACAATGCAATTGAAACATAAACCAAGTGAAATAGGTTGAGCAAATTTTAGGGTGCAACACATAGCATAACATTGTTCATTTGCATAGGGGATCAAGTGTTGTTTATATCATGAGGAGCCTATCTAGAGGTCTTATTAAAGCTTGAGGGGGTCACCCAAGTCATCCGAGAGTGGGTTGTGTTCTTGAGAAGTTTGGTTGCTTGTGTGGGGTTCATCTCCTAACTTAAGGACCAATTGAAGACCATCATTGGGTTGTAGGGCGTTATGCATGGATAAGGTATATGGATAGAGCTCATGGAGTGCCTTGAGGGTCATGAGAGAGCTCAGTCAAGTCATTATGCCAAGTATGAAGGGCCACAATTGAGGGTGTTGCAATTAGGGTTTCATCTGAGTAACCTTGAGGCAACTGTGCAATTGAAGAGGATCAAAGCTCAATTCTAAGTCTTTGTGGTCATGGGGAGTTGTGTTGAGATACATGAGGTGATATTCCCAGATCAATTCAAGAAAAGTTCAAAGTGTGAGGAGTTGCTAAACTAGGGTTCTCAGGGTAAAATCCCCAATTTAGTGCCTAACTTCAAGGCCACTTATCTCAAGATACAAGTTTCATCTCAACTTTTTTACAACATGAAACTTGTATAGCATGCTCTTATCTTTAATTTGAGTACTAGAAGTCCTCCATTGCATTTATAGAACTCAAGTTATGATCCAGACAAGTTACAGGTCATCAGATGATTGTGAAATTTGTCTGCAAAAGTCAACCAACTTCCATGGAACCTTTGACCTAGAAGGGTGTTTCTCCTCAAATTTTGGCCAACATGAAAGTTGTAGGTCTTGATCTTAGCTTTCTAAATTGTACTAGAAGTCTTCCATCTAATTTGTATAACTCAAGTTATTAGTTTTACAAGTTAGGGGTATATTGGGAAAGTAAGATTATAGGTCATTTGGCATTATAGGTCATTTTCACTATCTTGCAAGCTTCAAATGAAGTTTTTTCCAACATAAAACTTGCTCAAAATGATGTTTTTAGGTCAACCATATATCAAGGATGAATTGATTTGGCTTAGGGTGAGACTTGGTTTGAAGGAAATTGACAAAAGGAGAATTAAAAGGCATTTATGTGAAAAAACTCAAATTAATTCATGTGTGTTCAAATAAGACCAAATGAGTGTTCATTTTAATCAGAAAAATCATTTTAAGCACATTGGCAATATTAGAAAGTCATTTTGAAGCATAATTCATGGTGTTGTAACTTGTTACTTCTTAAATAAGTAACACACCAAAGGTTGGCCTTATGATGGAATTAAGGACTCAAATTGATCCCAACACTCTCCACAGTTAACAAGCATTACAATTGAAGCTTCTTGGAGAAGTTTTGAGCTCAGAACCGTGTTTCCCATTGTTGAGTTTTTGAAGAAATGTGAAAACTTGGATTTCTGAGTTTGGGCCTCCCAATCACCCAAACTCATTCTATCTAAGTTCAGAAACTGATTTGGATCAAGGTTGGTGTTCATTTCGTGCTAGAACCAGAGAGTGCAAGTTGAATTTCAAAGCTCCAAGTGAAAATTGTGTTTTCAGATTGGGTGTATTTCAGAGCATATTGAAGTTTCTAAAGGCTTTATCATTCATCAAGAAAGGAATCTGCATCATCTGGAGGTTTGAATCACAGTCGAAGTGCTCCAATTTGAAGCTACAACTCAGGTATGCAACTTTCAAAATTGCTGTAGATTCATGATGATCTAGCATGTTTTAGCATGAGGTTAAGGTTTAGGAGAGATGATAGATGGATTATAGATCAAAATCGTGGAGTTTAGAGACAATTCTAGGTGTGAGCAATTTTCTATTGAGACCTATAATTGTTTGATCTTAAGGCTTTAGCATGAATGGATTAGTTTGTGATGATCTATGAAGTGTGAGGAATGGATCTATGGCTTTGGATTGAGGTTTGGTGACACTTGAGAATTTGATGCATTTTCTGTTTGCGTTCGTGTTTAAGAATCTAGAAGGAATTAGGAGAAATGGATGTGATATTTGAGATCTACGTGAAAATTGGAGTGGAATGATGTAGATTTTGTTAAGGTTCCTTGACCCTTGCGTAACCGACTCCCGAACCCAGACAATGGTTGCGATGACCTTGTCTAATACCTTTTCGTCAGGTTTTTCCGATCGTTTCCTTTCCCTTTCTGTGGGATAAATAACGAAAGGTGGCGACTCTTCTATTTTACCGGCACCTTATTTTCGCGGTAGCGACACATCCCATCGATAATATCCTTGGTGATTTCTCAAAGGGAGTGACGACTCGATCAAAGCTAAGTAATTTCTATTATCATTTTGCTTTCGTTTCTCAAGTAGAACCTAAAAACCCAAAAGAGGCTTTACTCGATGAACATTGGTTCCTATCAATGCAGGAGGAACTTAATCAGTTTAAAAGAAATAAGGTTTGGACCTTGTCCCTCCTCCGCAAGACCATCGAGTAATTGGCACCTGATGGGTGTTTATGAATAAACTGGATAAAAATGGAGTAATAACACATAATAAGACGCGTTTAGTCGCGCAGGGGTATAACCAAGAGGAAGGCATCGACTATGAAACACTTATGCGTTGGTTGCCTGACTCGAGGCTATATGCCTTTTACTTGCCTTCGCATGTGCGAAAAATTTTAAGCTATTTCAAATGGATGTAAAAAGTGCGTTCCTTAATAGATATATAAATGAAGAGGTTTATGTTGCCCAACCTCCGAGATTTGAATCCCATGAGTATCCTGATCATGTATACAAATTAAAACGTGCCTTGTATGGACTCAAGCAAGCCCTTAGGGCTTGGTATGATCGTCTAAGCAAGTTTCTCCTTGATCAAGGGTACTCAAGAGGAAAGGTTGACACAACTCTTTTCATTAAGCATCAAGGAAAACACTTAATTTTGGTACAAATTTATGTTGATGATATCATTTTCGAGTCAACTAACATGAATCTGGTAAGGGAGTTTTCTCCTTTAATGCAGGGAGAATTCGAAATGAGTATGATGGGGGAGCTCACATATTTCCTCGGATTGCAAATCAAGCAACTGTAGGAGGGTACCTTTGTAAGCCTGACAAAATACTTCCTTGAGCTTCTCAAGTGATTTGACATGGAAAACTCTAAAGCTATCGATACACCAATGCCAACATGTCTGAATCTTAGCCGAGACAAAAATGGTAAGAATGTAGAGGTGAAAAAGTATTGAGGTATGATTGGAACTCTCCTCTATCTTACTGCATCTAGACCCGACATTATGTTTAGTATCTGTATGTGCGCTAGGTACCTGTCATCTCCTAAAGAATCCCATTTAAAAGCAGTAAAGCGCGTGCTTAGATACCTCTCGGGTACTCCAAAGTATGGGCTCTAGTATTCTAAGGGAAATGATTACTCCTTGGTTGGCTTTTCCGATTCTGATTTTGCGGGATGCAAATCAGATAGGAAAAGTATGAGTGGCATATGTCATCTATTTTTAAAATCTTTGGTAAGTTGACATAGAAAAAAGCAGGTCTCTGTAGCTTTGTTAACCACCGAAGCAGAATATGTTACGGCCGGCAGTTGTTGCGCTCAAGTCTTATGGCTTAAGCAACAATTGCTCGACTTTAACCTCAAACTTGAGGGTATTCCAATTTTTTGTGATAACACGAGTGCTATTAATCTAACCAAGAATCCTGTGCTACATTCACGCACTAAGCATATCGAAATTCAACACCACTTCCTTAGGGATCATATGGAGAAAGGCGACGTGGTTTTTGAGCATGTTGACACTAAAAATCAACTTGCTGATATCTTTACAAAACCTCTCGCTACTGAGCCTTTCTTTCACATCCGACGAGAACTCGGTGTTCTTGATATTTAGGATCGTGTTTAGAACTATCTCTCGCATTTTATATACATCTATATCTATATGTACTTTGTCCATCTATTATCTAACAAATGAAGATGTTAAGAGCCATATGTGAGGGCATTCAGTTACATTTGAAGCTGAGGTAATATCCTTCCTTACTAGAATCTCTCAACATTCCCATGTTCATAAAATGTAATGTATCAAATTATGTGTCATCATTGTCGTGTATGTCATGATTGCGCTTATTTCACTCATGTGTATGCTTGAAATATGTTTTGGCTTGGTATTTATTTCTCATTGTATGCTAAAATGATCAAAATTGAAGTTTTGTTGTTTTTGGTCTGCATGAGTCGACCTATGCAGGGTAGCGATCGAATCACAAAAATGATATTTTTTATACCTAAGAAGCGGGTATGCTCAAGTCGACCCTCCGGTCGATGCATACCCATGATATTTCAAACGTGTTATTTTTTACACAGTATGCACCGACGCATGACCCTTCCGGTCGACGCATCGCGCGAATTTTGTGTAAAATGTCTGCTGAAACTGTTCATTCTTCCACTATTCTTAATAAAATTTAATTCAATTTTCCATTCAAAGTCATCATCATTAAGACATTTTGCATTGAGTTGTGTAACCTACATCAAGGCTATCTATCTTTTTCTCCTCTTCCAAAAAACCTAGCATCTACAAAAAGGGGTAAAATCATCATCTTTCCTCCATCTTCAAGAATAGCCTCTTCATCACAAATTCTTCATCTCCAATCTTGAAAGTGAAAATGTCCACTCGAAGAATCACCGGTAAAATAACAACCAGAGCTTCCTCCTCCCATGCAGGTCCATCATCTGCAACCCTACCGGTAACTATTGTGTCCCTTGTACCTCCTGAGGTTGCAGAAATTTATGAGAAAAATTTCAGCAAGCGATCTGTCGTGAAGCAACATGCTTACTATCAAATTTCTGCTGAACATATGCACATTCCACAAGTGATTGATCTTCTTGATGCTCAAGGGTTCAATAACTTTTTAGAATGCAACACTAAGTACAATGAAGACCTTGTGCAGATATTCTACACTGGCCTTTAAGGGAAATTTGACGGTTTTGAGTTCAACATGAAAGTAGGAACTACCAAGGTATGTGTGAACGACTCGGTCTGGAAAACTCTGTTTGACATGTCACCAATATCCGTTGAGCCCATCATTAAGGCCACGGATGCTCGTACTGTCATTGGTTACGAGTTCAAAGAGGCTTTGAACTCCATGTTGAAGAAACCTTATGCTGATGATATTGTGGCAAGTGATATGTTCCCTAAGACGGTCACAACGGAAAGTTAAAACCAATGGATAGAATCTTACAGTGGATTATGGCACACATTTTGCGGACAAAGAAAGGCAGTTATTCTCACATTGATCAAGTTGAGGTACATTTGATCTATATCCTGAAGAAAAAGATCAAAATCAGTTCGCCTCACTACATTGCAAGTCAGATTTATTCACTAAGGGATTCTGGTATAGGGACTGCTCTATCGCACGGGTCCTTTATCCAAGAAGTTCTCAACCATGCCAAAATCACAGTTCAAGGCATACCTTATAAATCTCTGACCTTAGATCAAGAGTTTTTACAAAAGACTCTTACCATGATAGGATATATTTGGGATAAAACTGAGATTCGTTACAGGTTCATTGTCAAGGCAACTACCTCTTGGCTGGAAGAATCAAACGAGAGTGATAATCAGAATGAAGAAGCACAGGAAGAAGAACAAGAAGAATAGGTTGGCTGACAACCCATGGAGGCTGATGACCCATATGATGATGGGTGGCTAGACCAACCTCCTCACTCGGATCCTGAGAATGATCAAGGATAGGGCGCCTGGCAACATACAGGATGGACATCATTAGGTGACAACTATATGCCTCAACAGCATTTGGAGTATCAAGAAACTCCAAACTAGAGCTCTGAGCATCCACCACTCTCACATCCACAACAACACTCTGATGAACTCCTCGACATGATGAGGACTATGCAGCTTGAGCAACACTCCTTTAGGGGGAGGAGACCTTAAAGATGTCTTGCATACTGCATCTTGCATCTGATTATCATTTTCCTTCTTGAATGTTCTTATTTGTTGTTATTTTTTGTTGCATGGCTTATGTACTTATGTGTGTTTAATGACTTTTTCTTTCTTGACTAACATAGAAAACTTTATTATTGTTCCATTTTGTGTGGCTCTATTTATCCTTTTGTTTATGTGTTCATTAACTACATTGTATGTGAATGTTTGTTAATGTACAGCCTGTTGTGAGTGTTTTGGAACATACGTTCTCTTTTACTTGTATACAAATCATTGACAAGTGTTTATTTCTTTTTGATATTTTCAAAGGGGGAGAAAGTATCAAGCACCATAGTATAAACAGAAACATCACAGGTGAAGACTCAGTATTTACGCAGAAGAGTGTGTATGGATGAAGGCATCAAGCAAGGGGGAGGATAATGTGACATATCATACATCCAGGTTCTATCTTTTTTGCCATCATAAAAAAGGGGGACTATGTGAGGGAAAAGCCTCATATATAGATGTGTTTGTTTCGATGATGTCAAAACTCAGCTCCATAGAAAAATATATGTTGGACATTGTCACCATGTCATATTTGAATGTCTTGTCTCTCTTAATTCAAACGCTCGTCAAAATCATGCTTGTTGCATATAGAGATGGTCAAATCTGTGTTTCATATAGGGTTGACTTAGTTGGTATTGTGTTCCATCCTATAGGTTTCATCAAATGTGTCTTAATGCATGAAAATGGGCATTTTTGCCTATTTCAGGGTTTTGAGTCGACCTAAAACCTACTCTGGTCAACTCACACAGGTAGTCATTTTAATGAATTAGTCTCAGAAGGGCTCACTTTGACCCTCCAGTCGACTCATACTGTGACCATTTCCATTTGGCTAAAAATGCATTCTATGCGTCGACGCATGCTATGCTCCGGTCGACGCATAGTCCTGATTTATGCACAATCTTGAGTTCGGGTAAGCTCAGGTCGACCCTCTCTACTGCATAGGTCGACCGCTCGCTATTTTGTGTCAAAATTCTGGTATGTCAACTTCTTTTGTGAGTCTGTTTTGTATATAATTTGATTTGTACTTTCATTTCACAATAACTAAGAAAATAAGAAAAGTGAAATTACGTATTGATTTGGTTCTCATCATCTTGCTCTCTTCATAACATTTCACAACAATTACACATAATCATTTTTGTTCTACATTGTGCATGTTTGAGGTGATAACATCCAAAGCCGAAGATTGGTTTTATCTGGTTTAGGTTGAGTAATCGACAGGTTTTTGAGGTTTTTGCATGAATTGTTCCATCACATATTCAGCCGAGTGAAGATAATCAAAGAGCTAGAGGTTCTGTCGGTTTAGTAGCGGTAAACGGAGGATTGTGAGTGGGAGATTCGAGTTCGGCACATGGATGACTGAAATCAGCCAGACCATATTTTGAAGACCGAGGGTTGTTCAAAGAGAGAGCCGCAATCAGAGGTTTATTCACCGCGTTTGAAATACTTCATTCAACTTGAATCAAGGGGCAAGAAGAAATAGATTCTACAACAACAAATTATGTTTGATTGTTTGATCCCTATTTGCTTCTTGTATAAACATTGACCAACAGGTTATATCTATCTATATACAGGTCTCAATTCTATTGTTAGAATTAAGGGCAGACGTACCCTGAGCGAGGACGACGGGGGAACTGCCTCAACAAATCGTTGTGTCTTTTTCTTTACGTTTATATTGTTGAACTTCTGAGTTTTTAATGCAAACGATTATGTCAATCAAATTATGATTTGATTTGTGTTAAACTATTCTTTTAGGCTAATTACAATCATTGATTATAATAAAAAAACTTGAGCACTCCAAGTGTTTGATAAATTGTGTGAACTAAAAACCTTATGTGCTGCCTTTTCAAATTGCCTATATTTTAAAGGCATTGGAACTAGTCACACCTTAAAGTGAAATTAATCTAATTGAAATTTGATTGAAGTAGTGATTCTCATATCTCATTTATCAGATTCCATAGGCTTTACGCATATCCGGTTTTCTAGTAACTGTTTGTTTTAGACGTGTATAGTTCTTCGGCCACTTTCGCCTCAAACAATTTTAAAAACCAATTTCGGTAGCGCCGACTCTTTTTTAAACAAGCGATCTATTCAACCACCCCTTCTAGATCTACGCCATCGTCTAACAGTTGAGGCATTAAAAGACACGAATTGGGTGAAAGCAATGAATGGAGAACTAGAGTCCATCGAAGTCAACAACACTTGGTCACTTGTTGAATTGCCTCAAGGCAAGAAGGCAATTGATGTGAAGTGGGTATACAAGGTGAAGTTGAATCCTAAAGGAGAAGTAACTCAACACAAGGAAAGACTTGTGGCAAAAGGATTTCTTTAGAAGGAAGGAATCGACTTTGACGGAGTTTTTGCACCCATTGCTAGGATCGAAATAATCAGGTTGGTTGTTGGTCTAACAAACATGAAAAATTGGCACACATGTCAGATGGATATGAAATGTGAATTACTGAATGACCCCTTAGATGAAGAAGTTTATGTTGCTCAACCAGCTGAGTTTTTGAAACAAGGCAAAGAAAGAAAGGTGTACATGCTACATAAAGCTCTATATGGACTTAAGCAAGCTCCAAGAGCTTGGATAAGAAGATTGATAGCTTTCTATGGGAGAAAGAGTTTATGAAATGCACTACTGAACATGGAGTATATGTTATAAGAAGAAATAGTGAATTGCTTATACTATGTCTCTATGTCAATGACCTATTCAGAGTAGGAAGTTGCAAGAAGGAGATCAAAGATTTCAAACATGACCTAAGTGAGGAGTTTGAAATGTCAGACATGGGAAACCTCTCATATTTCCTTGTCATCGAATTCTATAAAATTGGTAGAGGTTTAATAATGCACCAAAGAAGATATGCAGGCGAAATACTCAAGAGATTTAAGATGCAATATTGCAACCTAACTTCAAATCCAGCTGAGCCTAGAATGCAAGTGTCGAAAGATTCAGATTAAGATGATGTCAACCCAACCCAATATAGAAGACTTTTGGGTCACTTTGATACCTTTGTCACACAAGGCTTAACTTAGTATACAGTGTGGGTATGGTAAGTAGATTCATGCAGAAACCAAAGGTATCACACCTAGCAGCGACGAAGAGGATACTAAGGTATCTGAAAGGAACTCTCGTCTGCGACATTTTATTTCCTACAGCTGGTGAACAAAGAATGCAAGTTAGTGGAATACACCGACTCAAGTTGGTGTAGTGATGCTGAGGATAGAAAATCCACAGCTAGCTATGTGTTTATGCTAGGTGGTGCACATGTTGCTTTGAGTTTAAGAAAGGAGCTAATAGTGGCATTGTCATCATGCGAAGCATAATACATATCTGATTCTCTTTGTGCATGTCAAGCAAAGTAGATGGTGAACCTAGTCGAAGAGATTACAGCAAAGAGTCATGGAGCAATTACCATAAAGATCGACAACATATCAGCTATAAACCAGGCGAAGAATCCAATAGCACATGGACGAAGAAAGAACATCGAAATGAGGTTCCATTATCTTCTAGAGCAGGTAGCAGAAGGGAAAATGAATTTGGAACACTACAAAACTAAGAATCGGGTTAGAGGTATCATGACAAAAGGAGTGCAAGTCGAAGTGTTCAAGAAGCTAAGGTTTATGATGAATGTGGATAGGTTAGACACAATGAATTAGGTGGTGCATCTCGATGAAAACAAGAATTAGTCGAAATTAGCCTAAGGTGTGTGTGTGTGTGTGTGTCGAGTTGTTTAAATGTCGAAGTGTCGAAGCAAGTTTCTTGGCACAGAATTTCGACTTAGACCAAAATAGTAATTTTTAGCCTTTTGTAATGTTGGGATTTCTTCTATTATAAATAGAGGGAGTAACCATTATTTTGTAATAACTTGTATTCCCAGATTTTTTGTAGTTGCGAAGTGAATAAAGAAGTTTTACATAGTTTGTGGGAGGAGATTCCGCAGTTTGAAATTCATTCTCTTATGCCTTTGAATTTGTTAAACTCTTTCGTTCTTTCTTGTTTTTCATTAATAGTTTATGCGCATAATCTTTATTGAAATCAAGATTGATTAGGAATTCTTAAAAGCTTTTGGGTTAATTCCAACAAGGTCTGCCCCAAAATCTCAACGATACAAATGGTCCTATGTGAATTTCCTCCACTAGTCCATGTTATTCACGTGTATGGAAATGCGTCTGACAATTATTTATGTTTTTGTTGATCTAGTTTGACTTACTACATTATCTCAGTTCCATATCTGCCTTCAGTTGTTAGATTTGATGATGACAATTCTTAAAGTAAAGTAATTATTAAAGATAGTTCAAGATGTCAAAGATGCACAAGATGGTTGATTAAGTTGTCCTCCAAAATTAACCTAGACATTTGTTTTATCAACACTTCAGTCCAACAACTCTTAAGTGAAGACTGAAGGTTTATGATCATCGGTGGTTTGAACATTTAAACTATCAGATCATGGTACTAACATGGAGATATTCAAGCCTCGTCAAGAAAACTCACGGTTCTTGTGTGTACTAAAATCAAGTATAGTGATGCCAAGACTTGAAACTTTAGAATGGGAAAGAGACGAAGTGTGGAAGTTTGTATGATTGTGTGAGTTTAAGTGATTAGTGTATTGTAAAAACACAAGAGAATTTCTGAAACACTTAAAACAATTAGAAGACTATCATTTTTAATCCCCAAAAAATATTTTTGGGGTCTAGCTAGTTGATTTGGGAAGTGTCTACTTGATTAGGAGAATTTTTGAAACTGGCTAATTGATTAGAAATTTGGCCTAATCGATTAGATGATGCATAATCTAGTCTATAATTTATTGTGATATACTCTTAATGATTGACAATGGATGTCTATCAAAACCTTCCATTTTGGGCATCAACAATCGATTATTTGAGGTGGTTAATATATTATCCTAATCGATTAGGTGTATTAGAAAACTCATAAATTGTTTTCAAATTTACACCACACTTTAGACTATAAATAGAGAGCTTTTGTATCATTTCAACATCCAAAAAACATAAAAAGAAAATCTCAATTTTCTTTTCTCTCACAACCTCTCTAACTCTTTCTGAAATTCTAGCACTTAGAGGACTAATGTCGTACATGATGTCAGGACACCAGGATGTCGAATGCAATATCAAGACTTCGTAATAGCAAAATTAACAATGAACAATTTAAACAAAATTGCAGGAAGTAAATAACACGAGGAAGTTGTTAACCCATTGTTGCGGTGAGAATCGTGATACTAAGCTATTGATCAACTTGAATCTTAATTCATTAAATTCACAATCGGACTTTGATTTAACCAAACGAAAGGTTAAAGAAAGAAAAACCCTTTTGCGTGATATAACAACAACGCTAAGAGATCAGGGATCGGGGGTTGGTTATGCCTAGGGTAGGTATTTCACATCCTAAAAATCTGTAGTACTCTATAGGAACCTTTTGTTTATTTGTATGGTAATACTTGCTAAATGTTTGCTTATGGTTTGGGATTTGGGTGTAAGGTAAAATTGTAGGTAAATACCTAAGGATAATTTCTAAGTTTGCTTGCAAACATATCGCATCTTCTGCTTACGTATCCTAACTAGGATAGAATCAGAGCAATAGTAGTTCACCTCACTAGAGACGAAGAACACTTGATTATGATCAAGGTTCAAAGGGGAACAAACATTACAATGTTTGTGTAGAGTTTAACAAAACTCTCTAATATAAGTTAAACACTCGAGAAAAGAGAGTAAGTAATCATTACTATGATTCTTACATAGAGTTAACAAACTCTATATTAAAGTTCTAGTTGAAGATACTCCTAACAAGGGGTAGGTCTTCTAGACTTTTAAGAAAAGTCTAGTGGCTTGGTTCTAACTTAACTAAGAGGGAAATGACTTAACAAAGTCAAGAGAAGTGTTATGAGCTATCTATGACCTCGAGGGTCAATAGAGAGAGGCTTTCCTTTGGAAGGGAAAAAGATTAGGCAACTTGGATAAGAACTAATGAGTTTCATCACTTAGGGAGTAACTTACCAAAGCAATAATCATTCAAACATGATGAATACAAGAGATATGGTTATAACCAGGAATAAGCAAGCATATTACAATATCAAAAAAATGATTTCAATCAAGATAAATGGTTACAACCTAAGCAAACATAAAGATATGACAATATCATGAAGGTGGAAGTTCTTGCAAGACTTAAAGTGATGAGAAGGTAAAAACCAATGGCACATCTTAACAAAGTCGGGTATATTTCTTAAAAAAGATCGAAGGGGATCTTAAAAAAGATAAAGATTTATCTTGACAAAGATGTGGTCTTTTAAAGTTACAAAATTCATATGCATTCACAAACATCAAGTATAATTAGATAATGTCACAACAAATGTAAGGGAAAATTTGAAAACTTCACGGGGAAAACTTTCAAGTTTTAAGAAAAGATCAAACACAAATGCTTACAAGCAAGGAGTTTAAGTCAAACTCAAGTACACAGGGATGCTAACATAATGCAAAGTGTTTCTAAAATAAAAATTTGAGAATCCTTTAAGCATCATATGAAAGTATTCATTAATACAAGAATTTAGGAAAAAAATCACTCAAAAAGGATTAAAAATGAAGGAGTTATGGATTTTGAATTTTAATGACAATTAAAATAAAAATTAAATAAAACCAATTGCTAAAAAGAATGGAATGCCTCCCCCAAGGCTTGAACCCAACACCTTGGAGTCATAAGCTCAAAACTTAGCCAACTCAACCAATTCCACGCGTATGACCCATAATGGAAAGAGAAGAAGAAATATGAAAAACAAGGAAAAAACATGAAAATTGAGCAAAACGCCCTCGCTGAGGGTCGAACTGGGGATCTCACGCATGTTAAAGTTCTTTAAGGCAAGGCAATAACCACTGGGGTGGTGATACATCCATTGTATCATGCCATCCCAGTTGCATATGTACCATAGGGCACGTATTTATGGGCTTTGGCAAAGCAAGTTGAAATGGAAATGTGAAAAACGGTTTCAATCCAACTTTTCCAATTCTCCACCAATTTTAGTGAAATTTGAGTCTAACCTGCTTGACTTCTCATGAGTATTACAATGGTCCAAACCAAATTGTGAAATAATGTATACAAAGAAAAAAAAACGAATGCTCATGCAAGGAGAGAAATTGAAATGCATTTTGAAGAGCATGGATCAAACCAAATGTAATTATACACAAGTAGGGGCCTACTCATATTCTAAATGCCAAATAAGATGAATTTCAACAAAAATTATTGTTCAAAAATCAATAGAACACCAAGGCAGTAGGTGAGTTGCAATTGAAGAAAGACTTGGCTTCTTGACAAAGTCAAAGCAAAAATAACCAAAAGCAAAGCTCACTAAACCAAAATGCAACTGATCAAGGATCTACCACGCACATTGCACACAAAAAAACTTGATAGCAAAGAGTTAAAATCTTAAGGTAAGAAACTGACAGAAATGAAAACCAAAACCCTAGCTGACCATACACACATTAGTCCAATTACAACTGAGCTAGGCAGTGATTTATGACAATGATGGGATTCAAACCAGCCAACTGAGGCTTTCATAAGCTTGACAGAATCAAGATTCAATCATGCTGATGTTTGATAGGTTTGACATAGTTCAAACATCAGTTAATAAACTTTAAACCAACACTCATCAGTGAATAAAGCAAAATCTGTCCATATCAAAATTCAAAATAGTCCACCAACAAAGATATAAGCATGACTATGTGGTCATCAACAATTCAATGTGAATCCTCTCAACATAATGATTGATAGCAACCTCATGACAACACTCATAAAAAGAGCAAACAATGAGGAACTGGCTGAGCAGCAATAAAGCAATATGCCTTAAACCAATGTTCTCCATAACAGTCACCAGTTCAAAATGACAGTATCACACACATCAATGTTCAAAATCAAACAAAATGAGCCTCACTTCTTCATGTGCAAACTATTGATTTAAAACAGGTTTTGGTTATAAGAAAAACAAATTGTACAAAGCCACAAAAGTGTTGATCATCATATGCTTCAAAATATGTGAATCATGTCAACAGGGGCCATGACACTAATATGTTGTTACAAAACTGGCAGCTAAATTAACAAAGGTTATAACATAAAGGAGCTGATAAATTAAACTTGGAAATGGTTGACAGAACCAAGACAAATGTTGGTCATCATAATGCCCCAATAGCATTGAATCATTTCAACATAAACAAACCAAACCAAACATACTGATAGCTTACATGAGTTAACATACTCAAAGTGGCTCCTTTAGGACCAAAGCAATTTCTAAACCTAACAGCAGTTGATGCTTTTCAACGGGTCTGCCAAGACAAAATCAAAATACTTCTAATGATGGGTTGCAATCTCAAAACAGTTAACACAACACAAACATAGCTAGGTTGATCGTCAACACCTCATATGAATCCTGAGCAAATTGACAGCAACCCTCTTATAGCATTACAGAAATCAAACAATGAGGAATTAGTTTAGTAGTAAGGCATCCATGCTCTTACCAAAACCACATACATAGCTCCACCAAGCAACTCAAAACAAAGTGATTAATAACCATTCAATATAAGACCAAGAATTTGCAAACAGATAGTAACATAGTTTGTGGTATTTCAACCAAACACTTTGGTGAATTCCAACTGTCATGCCTTTCTAAAAATATGAATCCAACAAAAAATTACATAGATCAAACATGATTGTATTGTAAACAAAAATTCAACACTCTAGAGTCTTGACAGTCATCAATTCACATAAGCAACATTAAAAGTTAAACCATCCCTAACAACAATTAAGTCATGAGTTGACAAACTCCACAATCAAAAGTCACTGTCTTGATCATTACAATGCCACACAATTAAATACTAAACCCTTAAGACAATCACAAACTCAAAATGACAACTATCAAGCCAATGTTTGAAAGTCAACAAATTTCATCTTAGTAACACATGCACAAGTTTAAATCAACAATAATTATGAGCTTACCAATACAACTTTCAAGACAATTTGACAGCATAGCCACAATTTAGCATAACAATGTCTAAATCATCTAACAACCTAAAAACATAAACATGAAGCATAATGAGGAGGTTTAGGGCTACATACCTCTTGTAGACCTCCAAAAGTAAACTAGCAGCAAAAGCAAAGTACTCCCCCTCCTTTGAGCAAGCCTTTGAAGTTTCTTCCTTTTGAAGCAACAAGTGATCTTTTGGGACAAATCTAGCAAATGAGGTTCCAGTTGCTCTTTAAGGTTTTAGACAATTGAAATAACATAAAGGGAAGGTGTTCAAAGTGTCAGAATGATGGAAAATGGTTTGTGTAGTGATTTGGCTTGAAATGTGCATAAAAGTCAAAGTGAGGTGTATGAAAAGTTGCTTTTTGTTCTAAGTGTTTTTTGAGGAAACCAATGGTGGGAACAACTTCAAATGATCATTTTTAGGGTGTGTATATAGTCTTTGAAGTGTTTTTGGATTGGAAACAAGAACTGGTGTGAAAAATGCAAAGTGGTGAAATTGGTGGTTTTGTGAGATTTCTTCACTTTCAAGGAAAAGGAGAATGATTCAAGACATGATCCAATGGTTGAGAATGATTCAAGTGGCTGAAAAGTGAATTTGTGGAAAAGTTGAAATGGTGTATCCAAGTGTTAAACCCCTAACTTGTTGGATCCATAACTCTCAACTCACAAGGGCTATGGAGGAGTTCTAGTACTTTTTGGAAAGCCCTTATGGAGCTCTACAACTCAAAGTTGGCTGAAAACATGATTTGGAAGGCCAGAAACTTAGAAAATTTCTGAGTGTTTTCTCCCTCTTGTGATGATTTTGGCTATAACTCCAAATCCATGCATTTTTTGCCGATGGGTCAGTTTTACACTTTTGTAGGGCTTGCCAAGACCTTTCCAACAAGCTTTCAACCAACTCATTTGGATGTGTGGTTAGGAAGTTATGGTCTTGTCCCTTTCAAAACCCTAACTCCCGACTTTTTCGGTTACTCCCCAATCCTTGATCCAATGGTCATGAAACTTTATGGATAGGTGTAATATGTTATTAGGATCATTTTTGCTTCACACTTTGAGGTCAAATTCCTTAGGGTTGAAGAGTTAACTTTTCGGTCATTTGAACGATCGATCGATGACTACCGCGTCGACTGTTGATGTTTTGGGTATTCTGAGGCCTTGAAACTTCTTATTGGACTTCACAAAGCCATATGAACTTCATGGACCACAGTTCCATCATTGGAACACCTTTTGAATCAAAAGTCAAACTACAGTTGACTTTTCTTGATCGAAAACCCTAATCACGGATCCTGAACTGCACTGTCTTTAATCTTTGGGTGACAACCTCAAATTGGATTCATACTTGACCCAATGGAGTATCTTTGATGGTGTGGAAACTTGTTTCACAGAGAATCAATCCAATACATGGACTGATTAAACCATCGAAACCTCGATTCTTGATTGTACGGAACCCTAATTCACATGTATCTTAACAAAGACAAACTTGAAATAGGTTATGGTTAGATAATCAAGTGAAAGTGATCCTAAAATGACGATGAAGATCTAAGGGTTCAAAATTTGGGGTGCAACAAATGCCTCTATTTAAATACCTTCACCAGATGGCAATGAGAGATGACAATCCTCAGAGAATCGTGGTGAAAGGTATTTAAATATAGCAAACCAGAAATTTTGTCTCTTAGATCAAATTGTATGCAAAAGGATGAATGCAAACCTGCCATGAATTCTAAATGATGCTTTATGATGCTTGAGTGCAAAACAGATGCAGACACACGAGCAACAATAAAAGAACGACAATATGAAGAGTAACTACTCATAAGGGACCCGACACACTGGGGAAAGATCCAAGGCATAACATACAATAGTTAAAATATGACTAATGATGCTATTTCAAGAGGGAATCTTCCGCACAGGGATACAAACCGCACCGAGGAAGACAAATTTTCACTAGGGGCAGGGGACACACAACACTGGGGAAGAAGGCAATTTTCCACCGGGGAAGCGAAAGATCAGCGATGTGAACCTCACTGGGGATAACCAAATGAGGGATTTCCTACAACGAAGAGTTTAAACGGGATCTTCAGGAAGAGACTAAAACGAGACCAGACACCGGGGAAGGCAACGACTTTGCTTGGAATACTAGTGTCAACCAGATTTAACAAACCGTTCAAACGGTGCCAGTAACTACTAGACTTCCTAGGAGTGGTGGTGACGACCAAACTAGAGTTCCAATAACAATTGGGATTCCCAAACAAACATTGGCGAAACACAGGACTTTAGCTGAGGGAAAGTTGGTAACAACTAACTCATGGTACCAAAAATAATTAGCTTTCAAGCAATGCCAGTAACCACTGGACTTAGAAAGGACTGGTGACAACCAAATTAGGGTATACCAATAACAATTGGTTATGATTGTGCCATTAATCACTAGACTTAAATGGGAGGATTGGTAACAACCAACTCAAATATCAATAACCATTGGATTTGAGCAATACCAGTAATCACTGAATTTTCAAAGGGTTTGGTGACAATCGGATCACAATACCAATAATAATTGGGTTAAGAGGTGCCTGTAACTACCGGACTTCAATGGGAAAATTGGTAATAACCAATCTTAGAATGCCGATAACGATAGACTTCAAGCGATGGCAATAACCATTGGACTTAGACAAACTGATGACAAACCGAATCAAAGGTATACCAATAACAATTGGTTTTGCCAATGCTAGTAACCACCGGGCTTTCTGAGGGAATTAGTAACCACTAAATCAAACACCAATAGCCATTGGATTTTCAAACAATGCTAGTAACTACTAGACTTAGAATGAGTAGTAACAACTGAGTCAAAAGGTACCAACAACGATTGGGTTTAAGCGATGCCAATAACTATTGGAATTATTGGGAAAATCGGTAACAACCATCTCAAATACCAATGACCATTGGATTTAAAAGAGATACTAGTAACCACTAGATTTCAAAAAAGATTGGTAATAAACGAATCAAAAGGGGTTCCAATAACGATTGGTTTTAAATAGAGCCAGTGACTACTGTTTTTTTTGAAAGATTGTTGGTGACAACCAAGCCAAGGTATCGAGTAACACTAGGTATCAAACAATGCTAGTGATTACTAGACTTTCAGAGTTTATTAGTGACGAACAAATCGGAGATAAACATTAGTAACAACTAACCATCTTAGTAATTCAGATATTGCTAGTCACGACTAGCTTCCCAGAGAAAAAACTAGTAATCCCAGGATCACTGATAACATGGGGGATCAACCACAAACTGAAAACCGTGGCAACGGATCAAAGAGCGAGGTAATGACCAAAGGATCTCAAAGGCAAAAGCCAAACAAACAAGACCCAAAGTAAATGCAAACAAATGAGCATGTTGATATGATGTTGTATGTCAAATGAAGACCAACCCACGAGGGAGAAGGAAAGAGCAAAACAAGGAAAGCAAAGAGGGAACCCATCATGTTGAGTCTCAAATGTTTCAAGCTTGATAGTGCTTCCTTCGGGATAGATAACAATCTTCCGATGTAAACAATATTCTTGCAAACCTGCAGAGGAGAAATCCTGGCTTAAGAGCGGGGATTGCTGTTAGGTGAATCTTGTTTGGTTAGAGGCGACAACAAGCTTTTACACTTCTGAGAGCTGTGTAATATTGTCGGATCACCTCTAGAGTTCTTCAATTATGTTTTGTCAAATTAGTTTTATTTAAAACAAAATTTAAGTTTTTCAAAACACTTTGCTTTTTGAAATAATCTTTATTAACAAATAAGTAAGATTGCATAACAAAAACAGAAGATCATAACAATGATTGGCCCAAAATCTGATTTCATTAATAGACACGAACTTTACAAAGGGTAAAGTCTCGGGAACGAATACATTTTGTAAAAATGACAACAAAAAGGGTTACAGAATCTCACAATGATCTAGTCCTACTAACTAGCAGTCCATTCACTTTGTTGCTTCTAACGAGAATAACAGACGTTGATTTTGAAACAACACCTTGCACGAGGCTTTTCCCCTATGTTTATCGGCTTTTGCTCTTCAGGCTTCTGCCTTGCTGAAGTGTTGATCCACCTTTCTAAGCTTCCCATTTAGGCATAGTATTTTCTCACTGCATCTGAGTTGATAGGGTACTTGAGTTGTTCGTCGTCCATGGTCTCAAGAAATAGAGATCCTCCAGAGAAGACGGTCCTTACAATGAAAGGTCCATCGTAATTCGGCATCTACTTTCCGCGCCTGTCCTTCTATGTTGGTAGAATTTTTCTAGGTACCAGCTCTCCTTCTCTATACTCTTTGAGACGAACTTTCTTGTCGAATGCTCTTATCATCCTTCGCTGATAGATCTGGCTATGACACATGGCCGTCATCCTTTTCTCATCTATGAGGTTCAATGAATCGAACCTTTCTTTTATCTATTCTTCTTCTTCGAGCTCTGCTTCTGTTAAGATTTTCAAAGAAAGTATCTTAACCTCGATGGGTAGCACGACGTCCATCCCATACACCAAGGAAAAGGGGGTTTCCCATGTTGAGGTTCGCACTGATGTTCGATACCCAGGTAAAGCAAATGGTAACATCTCGTGCCAATCTTTGTAAGTTACAACCATCTTATGTATTATCTTCTTGATATTCTTGTTTGCAGCCTCGACTGCACCATTCATCTTGGGTCTATAAGGAGACGAATTGTGATGCTTGATCTTGAAGTTATCACAAAAGTCCTTCATTGTTTTGTTGTTCAGGTTTGACCCATTTTCGGTGATGATCTGGTCCGGGATACCATATCAGCAGATGATTTCCTTTTTGATGAAGCGAGCGACCATTTGTTTTGTTACGTTCGCATACGATGCTGCTTCTACCCATTTGGTGAAGTAATCAATAGAAACAAGGACAAAACGATGGCCGTTAGAAGATTTCGGCTCTATTGCCCCAATCATGTCTATGCCCCACATTGTGAATGGCCACGGTGATGTCATCACATTGATAGAATGTGGAGGAACGTGCACTTTGTCAGCATAGACCTATCAATTATGGCATTTCTGAGCAAAGAGGATGCTGTACGTCTCTAGAGTTAACCAAAAGTAACCAGCTCTTAAAATCTTCTTAGCCATGGCGTGGCCATTGGCATGAGTACCAAATGTTCCTTCGTGCACTTCAATCATTATGAGACTTGCTTCTTTTTCATCGACACATTGAAGAAAAACCATGTCGTGGTTTCTCTTGTAAAGGATGCCATTGCTGATGAAGAACTTAGAGGACAATCTTTGTATGGCTCTTTTATTAATTCTGGATGCATCATCCAGATATATCTGATGTTGAAGAAAATTCTTAATGTCGTGGAAGCAAGGTTTCTCATCAGATTCTTCTTCTATTGTCATAACATATGCTGACACCGTTCTTCTTTTAATGCGAATCAGAGGCGCCTCGTTAACAAACTGGACCTTCCACATTGATGCCATTATGGCTAGAGCATCAGCGATGTGATTCTCCGTTCTCGGCACATGCTTGAAAGTGATTTCATCAAAGTACTCGATCATCTCAAGGATATGAGCTTTGTAAGGGATTAATTTTTCATCTCGAGTTTCCCATTCTTCTTTGAGTTGATAAATCACCAAAGCAGATTCGCCAATCACTTCTAGGATTTTGATGCGGAGATCAATGGCAGCTTCCAGACCTAGGATACAGGCTTCGTACTCGGCTATGTTGTTAGTACACGAGAAAAAAGTCAGGTTGTGACAAGAGTATAACCTCCGGTTGCATTTTTCAAAACAGCTCCAATACCATGTCCGTTTTTGTTTAACGCTCTATCAAACATCATTTCCCATCAGGACCCATGCTCGGGACCTTCTTCAGGACCAGGTTCTGGTTTCATTCATTGAATGTACATCACATCTTCATCAGGGAACTCAAACTTGAGTGGCTGATAATCTTCTACGGGATACTCTGCGAGGTGTTCTGACAAGAGACTTCCTTTGGTAGATTTTTGAGCAACATACTGAATATCATACTCTGACAAGAGCATATGCCATCTGGCCAATCTTCCAGTTTGAGCTGGTTTTTCAAAGATGTACTTGATGGGGTCCATCTTAGAAATCAACATTGTGGTATGGCAGATCATATACTGTCTTAGGCGCTTGGCGGCCCATGCTAAAGCACAACAGGCATTCTCTAGCGGGGAGTAGCGACTCTCGCAATCTGTGAACTTCTTACTTAGATAGTAGATTGCGTGCTCTTTCTTCCCGACTCATTAGTTTGGTCCAAGACACAACCCATCGAATCTTCTAATACCGTCATGTACATGAACAATGGTCTTCCAGGCATTAGAGGAATCAATATTGGATGTTCTTGTAAATACTGCTTGATTTTCTCAAATGCCGACTGGCAGTTCTCATTCCACACCACCGTCTGATCTTTTTGTAACAATTCGAAGATCTGTGTGCAAGTGGGGGTTATGTTGGAGATAAACCGGGAGATGTAATTCAATCTTCCAAGGAAACCTCTGACTTGTTTCTCTGTTTTAGGAGCAGGCATCTCTTGGATTGCTCTGACCTTATCAGGATCTACTTCAATTCCGCGTTGACTAACGATGAAACCGAGTAATTTTCCTAAGCGAACCCCAAAGGTTCATTTAGCCAGATTTAGCCTTAGTTGGTACCTTCGGAGTCTCTCAAACAGCTTTAATAGATGATCCAAATGGTTTCCTTCGCTTCGAGACTTTGTGATCACGTCGTCCACATATACTTCAATCTCTTTATGCATCATATCATGGAAGAGTGTGACCATGGCCCTCTGATATGTTGCCCCTGCATTTTTCAAACCGAAAGGCATGACCTTATAACAATAGATGCCCCAAGGTGTGATGAAGGTCGTCTTCTCCATGTCGGCCGGATCCATCTTTATCTAATTATAACCATAAAATCTGACCATGAATTAGAACACTTTAAAATTAGTTGTATTGTCCACCAAAGTGTCGATATGTGGTAGAAGGAAATCATCCTTTGGAATAGCTTTGTTTAGATCCCTATAGTCGACACACATTCTGACTTTTCCATCCTTCTTGGGAACTGGCACGATGTTGGCCACCCACTCTGGATATTTGGATACTGCTAAAAAGCCTGCGTCAATCTATTTCTTGACTTCATCTCGGATCTTAAGAGCCATGTCTGGACTTGATGTGTGAAGTTTTTGCTTGACTGGAGGACACTCTGGCTTCAGGGGGAGCTTGTGCATAACAATGTCGGTGTCTAACCCTGGCATATCTTGATAAGACCAAGCGAATATGTCAACATAGTCTCTGAGGAGTGTTGTCAGCCTACTTTTGACTTCTGGCCCCAATGATGCTCCAATCTTCACTTCTGTTTTCTCTTCTTCAGATCCCAAGTTGATGACCTCAATCTGCTCGTTGTACGGCTGGAGATAAGCATCTTCATATTCAGTCATCCTTTTCAATTCTTTTGGGACCTCTGAGTCTTCATCACTTTCTTCTTCAGCTTGGAAGACAGATGAACCACTAGTAGAAGAAACTGAAGGATCATGGGATTATGTGGGTAATGGAGGTTTTCTGCATGTTTTTATATTTTTAGGAATGATTAAACACACACACACACACATACATGCAGATGAAGGGTTGTTTTTACGTTTTCAAAAAGAGTCGCCATTTTTCCTTTTAACCAAAAGAGTGAAAATGATAAGCAAGAAATAAACAAGAGTTTTAACAAAAACACCTTTCATTCATAGATTTTCCAATTTACAAAGTGGCCCATACAAAATATTTCGCAGGTCCCGGGAAAGACCAGGAATTCTTAAAGAAAACATAAAACTAACAAGCAAATTGAATTAATCTAATGGTAAAAAGACAGGAATTTCCATAGCCTCCCAATTGCGTAGATCTGCTCCTCCTCGAATTATCAGACAATCAAGATCACAATCCCCCTCCTCGGCGATGATAGCGTTTATTTGTAGTCCGCCACTGGTAAAAATCTCTTTCGAGGACTTCTTCCTCATGACGTGTTCTTCAGGCTCGTCTTCGAGAGTTGGTTTGTAACCCAACCCTTGTCGGTCGTTCTTCACTCGAGCGTTGACTTCGACCACTTCTCCCCATCTCAATGGGAGTCCGGTTTTCAGCGCAGCCTTGATACTTTGAACATAAGTGAAGGATGGACCACGAGTTATAGTCGACTCGTCAACTAGAACATCATGGGCTATCTCTAGCGCTTGGAAAGCTGTTTCATGGGAATCTTCATCTGCCTTGATATATCGGAAGTAGGATAGGTTGCTCACCATCAAATCTTCCTCTCCATGGATAATAACCAGCTGGTCATCAACAATGAATTTCATTTTCTGATGAAGGGTGGAGGTTACAGCACCTGCCACATGTATCCAGGGCCTCCCCAATAAACAGTTGTAAACTGGATTGATATCCATCACCTGAAAAGTGATCTTAAAGATTTGTGGGCCTATCATCATAGGTAGGTCGACTTCTCCAATCACAGTTCTTCTGGAACCATCAAATGCCTTCACCACAAGAGATGTAGGTCTCATATCAGCGCCCTAATAAGCCAGTTTAGCTAACATTCTCTTTGGCATCACGTTGAGTGAGGATCCTATATCTACAAGCACCCTAGCCAATGTATCCTCTTCACACTTGATTGACATGTGCAGAGCACGATTGTGCTTGCGTTTTTTAGCTGTCAAGCCGTTGGCATCAAAGCTCAAGGTGTTACAGGTCGTGATGTTTGCCACTACATAGTCAAACTGCCCCACTGTGATGTCCTTAGTCACATGAGCTTGTGTTAGGATTTTTAGCAGACCTTGGCGATGTGTCGGAGAGCTTAACAGTAATGATAAGATGTAAATTTTTGATGGCGTTTGGTTTAGCTGGTCTACCACTCGGTAGTCGCTTCTATGAATGATCCTTAGGAATTCCTCTTCGTCATCCTTGAGGGGCTATTTCCCTTGGTTGGTAGGTTCTTCAGTGACGACCTCTCTTGGAATGGATCCCCTGGCTACAACTTCTTTCGGAATAGATCCTTTAGCGACAATGGCTTTGGGAGTGGGAAGTATCGCTACTCGAAAAATACAACGATGGGGAGGCGAAAATAAAGATAGAAGAGTCGCCATCGAACTTTATTTGTCCCATGAGGGGAAAGGAAAACTTTGAGAAAACCTCAAGAAAAGAAACAAATCAGATGGTTTCGTGACCAAAGAACAAGTTCAAAAGCCGGTTATGTGAAGGGAAGGTATTAGGACCCCTTGCATCCATCGTACTCGATTGGAACCATTTGTTTGTCGATGTGCGATAATATCTGCTAAAATATATTACTTTCTATGAGTGTTCCAAAGGATAAAGAGAAGTGTTAGAAACTGAGAAAGGAGGGATAACGGGTAAGAAAGGAGAAAGAACATACTCGGTAGGACTTCGTGGTCCTAGGCCTACGTATTCTCAACAAATATGAGAAAGTCAGAGTCGACGTAGTTCGGGGAACTACGGGTAATGGGGGGGAATGTGTGCTCGCCAAGACATCATCGTCTTATGCCTACGTATCCTCATCTGGTATGAGAAATTATAGTAGTCGTAGTTCGGCTAACTACGAACAAAGGAAAAAGGGTGCTCGCCAAGACATCGCCTTCTTGTGCCTACATATTCTCATCTAGTATGAGAAATCAGAGCAAACATAGTTTGGGGAACTACGGGGGAAAAGAAAAAAAAGTGAGCTCGCCAAGACATCATCGTCTTGTACCTACGCATTCTCATATGGCATGAGAAATCAGAGCAAACGTAGTTCGGGGAACTACATGGGAAAAGAAAAAAAAGTGAGCTCGCCAAGACATCACTGTCTTGTGCCTATGTATTCTCATCTGGCATGAGAAATCAGAGCAAACGTAGTTCAGAATACAATTAACCAGTGTTTTTGTGGATGATGCTAACGTAACGCATTCTAGTAGTTAGGTGTATTGTTGCTCGCTCGTTAGAGACTTAGGCGTTACCTGTTTGCGGTAGAACGGACATAGCATATCCTTTTTGAAAATATTAGTTTTCTCCATGCGAGGCGAGATGTCACGTTTGATTTGTGGAAGTGTTTTTAGGGGTGAAATAGGTCCTCAGATAGTAACCCCTTGCGGGTAGTACCCAATTCGTTATCTCAAAGTTTTGTTATGAAAAGGTATGGCGAATACAAGCGTCTTTGTATTGAAAGACGAGTATCGAGACCACACACTCTACAGTGAGTATCCTGATACTCAAAGAGGAAGAAGTCTACACTGAATCCTCTCTCTTTAATTCAATACAAAGAGAACTTCATTCTCTTAATAAAGATGTTGTTGGTTTTGAATGGTATGTGCTTTGCGACAGTGAACCCTACGGTAATGTCAAGCACTCAGGATAGGAGAAGCCTTACGCCTAACCACTACACGACCATTCATGTTATTATTGTGAAAAAGAGTTTGAAAATGCACTAGGTACGAGACCGAGGTTTTAGGAGAAAAAGTGTGGCGAACATAACCACGTCTTCATATTGAAAGACGAGTATTGAGACCACACACTCTACAGTGAGTATCCTGACACTCGGAGAGGAAGAAGTCTACACTCAATCCTCTCTATTTAGTTCAATACAAAGCGAACTTCAGAAAACGTGTTTGTGAATACAAGTGTCTTCTTATTAAAAGGTGAGTATCGAGACCACACACCCTACAGTGAGTATCCTGACACTCGGAGAGGAAGAAGTCTACACTCAATCCTCTCTCTTTAGTTAAATACAAAGAGAACTTCAGAAAAGGTGATTGTGAATACAAGCGTCTTCGTATTGAAAGACGAGTATCGGGACCACACACCCTACAGTGAGTATCCTGACACTTGGAGAGGAAGAAGTCTACACCCAATCCTCTCTCTTTAGTTTAATACAAAGAGAACTTCAGAAAAGGTGATTGTGAATACAAGCGTCTTCGTATTGAAAGACGAGTATCAAGACCACACACCCTACAGTGAGTATCCTGACACGCGGAGAGGAAGAAGTCTACACTCAATCCACTCTCTTTAGTTCAATACAAATAGAACTTCAGAAAAGGTGTTTATGAATACAAGCGTCTTCGTATTGAAAGACGAGTATCGAGACCACACAACCTACAATGTGTATCCTGACACTCGGAGAGGAAGAAGTCGACACCCAATCCTCTCTCTTTAGTTCAATATAAAGAGAACCTTATCCTTTTATTAAAGATGGTTTGACAATGTTAGTGAATCGAATCGGGATACAATGTGACGCTAAACCGCTGTAGCTCGACTTATGAGGGAAGTCAAACTATAGGAGGTCGCGTGAATTGATGTTCGTGCTATGGACAAGATAGAGAAATGATATTAAGGATCATTCAACAATTAAATCGTGTAGCACAGACCAAAAGAAGTGGGGTCCTGTCTTAATCGCAAACATAATGTCAATTAATCGAAGGTAGCCTATCGCGATCCCAAAGTAAAGAAAATGACCCAAATGGTCATCTTCCATAGATTTGAAATCGGGAAGGTTATCAACTCCGATAAATTTGACGCTTACGGATACAATACTTCATCGATCCAAGAAAGTCAAAATAAAATCGAAAAGAAGAAGAAACGAGGAGAGAAAGGAAGTGGTCTCGGATCCATCATTATTCATCAATAATTTGACGTATAATAACTTAGAGGTCTCATCATCGACCTAAAACAGTGAAAAATGGAGTAAAGTGCTCAATAATAAATGAGAAATAAAATCTAACCTCAAAATCTATATTTAAAATCATCTAAAGGAAACTAGAATTAGAAAAGGAAAAATAAAACTAAAATAGAAAATATATTGAAATTTCTAACTAACTAAATTAAGAAAATAATATATTAAGCTAAATAGAAAATATATTAGTAAATCTAAAAGCTAGTTATAGGATATATTAAAAAACTAAAGAAAGGTTTACAAACATTTTTTTACAAGTTTAAAAACATATTTACTTATTAGATAAACTAATTTAGAAAAAAAAACATAAAAAAAACAGGGGGTATAACGGATGGGGTCAGGGTGCATGCAAATGAGAAGAAGATCATTTAGGCCCAAGGCCCATCACTCTTCTCCTAATCAACACAACAACTGGACAAAAAAAGGGGAAGATTAAGAAATTCGTCTGAAGCTTCAATTGCCATCTTATGCAACATCCCCATAACATCACCAAACTTGAGCCGAGTTTGTCTTGGTGGCTTCAATGGTTCAACCTCTGATTCAGATTCCGAAACCTGTTCAGCATCAGTTTTCGGAACTTCATCTACAAAATCCGAATTGAAAGCAGCGTCGGGGTTGGAATCAGCTCTAATAAAAGTGGCTTTAACAATGAGAGGACTGCAACGCCGTGAAATGGTTGGTGTGAAGTGGAGTAGTACCATAGTCATGTAACGTTTGTAAATCGTTGGCGGCTATGAAGTTTCGGCGTGTTGCTGTTTCTATTTTTTTGGTTTTGGATGAACGGAAGTTTGAGGGTTTGGAGTTTGGAAGAGATTGAGAATGGTGAAGAAGAAATTGGGTCTGTGTTTTGAGGGCGAGATGGTTTTCTTGTTGAAGATGATGAAGTGGTTTGGTGGGTTTTGTCGGAAATGGGTCTCATATGGGTTTTTGGTCGGAGGTGAGGGATAATTTGCGGAGAAATGGTGGTGATAAGAAATCTGGGTATGAGATAGGGTTGGAGATGCGAGTGTTTCTTGGTGGTTGAAAGAGGATGTTCGACGGAGGGTGGTGTTTAAATTGATGGTTCGTTTCTGGGTGGGATTTTACTGGGTATGAAAATGATGGAAGAAATGGAATTTGAGGAGATGGGATTCGCGGTGTTTGAAAGAGAAATGGTTTTACGGTTGAGCTGAAGGTTTACGTAGTTCATGTTTGGTTGTGAGATGTTACGAAGGTGATGATGAATTATGGGTGGGTAGGATGAAGAAGAAGGAAGGGTGATGATGAACAGACACGGATGGGCTGCGGCTAGGGTTGATGGATCCCAATGAAGGAGACAATAAACAGTGATTATATACCCTCCAAGACCAACACGTGGCACTGCTCTGACTTAAAGATTAAATGATAATTGTTGATTAAATTCTGATTAATGATAATGCTGATGATGAGATAAAGTAAATCCTAGTTAACACTAAAATAAATCTAAATTAATAAAGCCTAATTAATTAAAATTCTAATAAAATTCTAACAAATCTAAAAACTAATTAACCATTCTAAGCTAATCTAATAATAAAATCAAATTAATCCTATTAATTTTAATAAAAATATAATGTTAGAACACAAATTGGTGTTTAATATATCTCATTGTTTTGATGATAACATTAATGAAATTTTGTATAAAAGAAATATATACTCTAATTCTGTTCAAGTGTTTATTTGTTTCAGATATCAAAACTAATATTATTCTGGAAGCAAGAACACCTCCGAACACTACAGAACGATAAAGATCTGAGTGTCAGAAGCAATACATCAGAAGACTCTGATCTGCTACAAATGACTTTGAGCGAAGCTGAGAAGAATTTGAGTAAAGAACATACAGTAAAGTTTCAGAAGACTCTGGAAGTACTTAACGCTGCAAGTACAGAGGCTCTGATAAGTAAGTCTGCTCTGATAAAGATATTCACGCTAAAGCACTTTGCTGCAAAACTCTGATAGAGTAACTCTGATCTGAAGAACTAGGAACATCATCGGAGGATCTGATGCAATATGTTCCAAAGTTATTGAAGAAGATGCTATTCAAATAATGATCCGTTGGCATATTCCTTGTCCTTATCCAAACAGCTCTTTCCTCGTTCGTGCATGACGCAGGAATTTAGACAAAAAGAATTTGTGTAAACATTCCCCTTCTGAGAAAGGAAAAGTCAATAGAAGACAAAAGCAACAGAATGCACAATGTTGCACAGTCTTTGAGAAATGGACTTCAAGTACTATAAAAGCAAGTCTCAACATCACTTCAAAGTTAACGAAATTATTGACGAATCACTTGACAAATTATTCAACAAGCAACTCAAACAAACATTCTTCAAAGCTGAATAGTTTTTATTTCGTTCTTAAACTTGTGTAAAAATCACAGTTGTAATATAGCTTTTTAGAAGCAACTCTTAAACACATCGTTAGTTTATCTTTTGTAAAAGATTCCTTAAGAGACCAAGTGTGGTCAGATTTCTTGAGAAGACTAAGACATTCGTCTTAGTGGTTAACACTGTAATCAGTTTGATTTAGTGGACTAAGTCCTTGTTGAGAAAGGCAAATTACCTTGGTAGGGTGGACTGGAGTAGTTTGAGTTCAAACGAACCAGGATAAAAATATCTTGTTATTTTTCTATCATCCTAATTGTTTTTAAAACATTATTCAAACCCCCCCTTCTAAGTGTTTTTCCTACCTTCAGTTGGCATCGGAGCTCCGGTTCTGTAAGTGTTATCACTTAACCGTGACAGAGAAAGATCCTGTTGGGAAAAACTCTTGATCTATTATTCTTGATTTATCATGGCTGAAACTTCAACTTCAAACAACAACAAATATGATGATAGAGACAGAATCAACACCAAACCTCCCATGTTTGATGGTGAGAAGTTTGATTATTGGAAAGATAGAATAGAAAGTCTCTTTCTAGGCTATGACACTGAATTATGGGATTTGGTCACTGATGGTTATATTCATCCTACAAATGATGAAGGCAAAAAGGTTGAAGGAAAGTCAATGTCTTATCAACAGAAAAAGGATTTTAGAAATCATCACAAGGCGAGAACCATTCTATTAAATGATATATCTCATATTGAGTATGGGAAAATAACAAATAGAGAAACATCATTTGATATGTTTGAATCTTTAAAAATGACGCATGAAGGAAATTCCCAAGTAAAGGAGACAAAGGCCTTAGCGTAATTCAGAAATACGAAGCCTTCAAGATGGAGGAATCTGAATCTGTGGAAGCTATGTTCTCAAGATTTCAAATTCTAACTACTGGTATGAAGGTTCTGGACAAAGGTTACTCTACCTCTGATTACGTCAAGAAGATAATCAGAAGCTTACCTACAAGGTGGAAACCAATGGTGACAGCGCTGAAGCTTACAAAGGATCTGAATAAGATCACTCTGGAGGAACTTATCAATTCCTTAAGGAGTCATGAGATTGAGCTAGAAGAAGACGAACCTCAGAAGAAAGGTAAGTCTGTTGCGCTAAAATCTAACAAATCTGCTAAAGCTTTGCAGGTAATTGAAGAAAGCTCTGAAGAATCTTCCTCTGAAGAAGGTGAATTGTCTTTGTTGTCCAGAAGTATAAACCAACTCTGGAAGCATAAACAAAAGAAGTTCAGAAACTTCAAGAGATCTGATCAATGTGGCGAATCTTCTGGACACAAGAAATCTGGAAAGAAAGATGTAGTGTGCTACAAGTACAAGGAGCCAGGCCACTATAAAAATGAATGTCCCAAACTTCTGAAAGAGAAACCCAGAAAGAAGTTTGAAAAGAAGAAGAAAGTTATAATGGCCATGTGGGATGATTCAGATGCTTCTGAATCTTAATTAGAGTCAGAAGATGAATGTGCTAATGTGGCACTGATGGATGACGTAGAAGACCACGAAGAAACAGCTGAATCTAGATCAGAATCAGATTCAGAAGAGATATTTTCTGAACTTACCAAAGTTGAACTTACTAAAAGTTTATCTGAAATTCTTGAAAGTTACAGTAAGATCAAACTCAAATACAAGAAGCTTCAGAGCTATCTTGCATCTGAGACTGATCAGCTGAGATAAGAAGTTGTTGAGCTTAAAGAAAATAATCTTAACATGAAAAATGATTTAGAAAAAGCTCAAAATTCTGACTCAGATCCTATGTCATGCTCTAAAAACATTTTAAAAGTGTATGATTATAGTTTTCAGATCTATGGCTATAGTTTTCAGATCTAGATAGAAGCAAAATGACTTCCATGATCTATGGCGTAAGCAGAAACAATAGAAAAGGAATTGGATATGAATCACCCTCTGGGAAGGATTTAAATCCAAAACCTGTTGATAAGCTGATCATTAAGTATTCTCCTCTGTATACTCACTTTAAATATGGTCACTTAAATGATATTAAGCACACACGTTCTGATCAGAACAACCCTGTGTTCAATAAACCAAAACTTCATCAGAACAAAGATGCTTTTAAGGGAAAGAAGTTCTGACAGAACTTCAGACCTACTAACCCCAGAGGACCCAAGAAAATATGGGTACCTAAGGACAAAATCATCTTTATTGCAGATGTCCTTAGCAGCAAAGTTGAGACACCAATCATGGTACCTGGACTCTGGCTGCTCACGACACACGACGGGAAGAAGATCTATGTTGCAAAGCCTGGAACTTAGATCTGGAGGTGACGTGAAGTTTGGAGGGAACCAGAAGGGAAAAATCATTGGCTCTGGAACTATTGGTAATGGTAACCTCCCTTCCATATCTAATGTTTTACTTGTTGAAGGATTAACACATAATCTATTGTCCATAAGTCAATTAAGTGACAATGGTTATGATATAATCTTCAATAAAAAATGTTGTAAAGTTGTGAGTCAAAACGATGGTTCAATCCTCTTTATTGGGAAAAGGAAGAACAACATTTACAAAATTAATCTTTCAGAACTAAAAGTTCAAAATGTAAAATGCCTTCTGTCTGTTAATGATGAGCAATGGGTCTGGCATAAAAGATTGGGTCATATTAGTATGAGACATATATCTCAGATTAATAAACTCAATCTGGTCAGAGGACTTCCTCAGTTGAAGTTCAACTCAGATGCTTTTTGTGAAGCATGTCAGAAAGGAAAATTTTCAAAATCTTCTTTCAAAGCTAAAAATGTCGTTTCTACCTCTAGACCATTAGAGCTGCTTCATATTGATTTGTTTGGACCAGTGAAAACTGCATCCATCAGAGGCAAGAAGTATGGATTAGTCATAGTTGATGACTATAACAGATGGACATGGGTAAAATTTCTGAAACACAAGGATGAGTCACATTTTGTATTCTTTGACTTCTGCAAACAAGTCCAAAGCGAAAAAGAATTTAAAATTGTTAAAGTCAGAAGTGATCATGGTGGAGAATTTGAAAATAAATACTTTGAAAAATATTTTAAAGAAAATGGCATTGCACATGATTTTTCTTGTCTTAGAACTCCTCCACAGAATGGAGTTGTAGAAAGGAAAAATAAAACATTGCAAGAAATGGCCAGAACCATGATCAACGAGACTAACATGGCAAAACATTTTTGGGCAGAAGCAGTGAATACAACTTGTTATATTCAGAACAGAGTGTCTGTAAGACCACTTTTGGAGAAGACTCCTTATGAATTGTGGAGGAATAGAAAGCCCAACATTTCTTATTTCCATCCTTTTGGATGTGTTTGTTTTATTTTGAATACTAAGGAAAATCTGAACAAGTTTGATTCTAAAGATCAGAAGTGTTTCATGCTTGGATATTCTGAGCGCTCTAAAGGCTACAGAGTATACAATACTGAGACACAGATTGTAGAGGAATCAATTCATTTTAGATTTGATGATAAGCTTGGCAATCAAAAGCCAAAGCAGCTTGAAATTTATGCAGATAGAGAAGTTCTTCTCACAAACTCTGAAGAATCAGAGGTAGACAAAGCTCAGGCAAAAGCACCAGAAGCAACGTCAGATGCTACTCCTTTGACTGCTCAGATGGACAGCTTGAAAATTTCTGAAGAACCAACTGTTAAAGGATCATCCAGAATCAAAGCCTCTCATCCAGAGGAAATAATAATTGGAAAGAAGGATGACCCTATCAGAACAAGATCCTTTCTCAGATCATTTGGAACGTCATTGTTTGGTTTGGTATCTATCATTGAATCTACCTCTGTGGATGAGGCTCTGCAAGATAATGATTGGATACTTGCTATGCAAGAGCAGCTTAACCTATTCTCAAGGAATGATGTTTGGGATCTGGTTCCAAGACCAAATGGATTCAATATCATTGGAATAAAATGGGTTTTCAGAAACAAGCTGAATGAGCAAGGAGAAGTTACCAAAAACAAGGCTATGCTGGTTGCTCAAGGATATAGTCAGCAAGAAGGTATAGATTACACAGAGACATATGCTCCTGTGGCAAGGTTAGAATCTACTCGCTTGCTTATTTCTTTTGCTACACAGAGTAACATCACTCTGTATCAGATGGATGTTAAAAGTGCTTTCTTAAATGGCTTCATAGAAGAGGAAGTTTATGTTTATCAACCCTCTGGTTTTGAAAATGAAAAATTTCCAGAACACGTTTTTTAACTGAAGAAATCACTCTATGGCTTAAAACAAGCTCCTAGAGCTTGGTATGAGAGGCTGAGTAATTTTCTTCTGGAAAATAATTTTATCAGAGGAAAAGTTGATACTACTCTCTTCCATAAATCAATTAAGAAAGACATTTTAATCTGTCAGATTTATGTTGATGACATTATCTTTGGAACTACCAATATTACGCTTGGAAAGAAGTTTGCTCAATCTATGCAGGCAGAATTTGAAATGAGTATGATGGGAGAACTCAGATTCTTTCTGGGAATTCAAGTGAATCAAACTCCAGAAGGCACCTACTTACATCAGACAAAGTATGTAAAGGAGCTTCTGAAGAAATTCAACATGACAAAAAGTAAGCTATCAAAGACTCCAATGCATCCAACAAGCACTCTGGGTAAAGAAGAGGTAAGTAAAAAGGTAGATCAGAAGCTCTATAGAGGTATGATTGGTTCTCTTCTGTACTTGACTGCTTCTAGACCTGATATCCTCTTTAGTGTTTGTCTATGTGCTAGATTCCAATCAGATCCTAGAAAATCTTACTTAACAGCTGTTAAGAGGATTCTGAGATATCTGAAAGGTACTACTAACATGGGTTTGTGTTACAGAAGATCTGATGAATACAGATTAGTTGGATTCTGTGATGCTAATTATGCTGGAGACAGAATAGAATGTAAAAGTACTTCTGGAAGCTGTCAGTTTCTGGGAAGTCATCTGATCTTATGGTTCAGCAAGAAGCAACCCACAATAGTGCTTTCAACAACAGAAGTAGAATATATTGCTGCTGCTAGTTGTAGCACACAGATGCTCTGGATGAAAAGTCAACTAGAAGATTATCAGATACATGAGAGTAACATTTATATCTTCTGTGATAATACTTCTACTATTTGCCTATCTAAAAATCCTATTTTACATTCTACGGCAAAACATATAGAAATTAAACATCATTTCATCAGAGACTATATTCAGAAGGGAATTATAAGTTTGAATTTTGTTGATACAGACCATCAATGGGCTGATATCTTCACAAAACCCCTTGCTGAAGATAGGTTTAAATTTATTCTGAAGAATATCAGTATGGATTTTTGTCCAGAATAAAACTATTATTCAGAAGCAAATTTATTCAGATGAAATATGATTAATGTCTATACTCTGAAGTAATTCATCTAATTATTTCTTTTGGTACGTTATTTATTTTAGTGAAACTCTGATCTAACAAGTCTCAGAAGATCTGAGCGTTGATTAACGTTTCTTATTCTAAAGAGATTCATAGGCATATCAACATCAAACACGTGTCACATGAAATCTGAAAAGGTGGAGTGTAAACAATGAGACGCCGTTTAGAGGTACTGTTTGAATTCTCAATTCCTCGTTTTACTCCCCACGCTTGTCAGAATCATTTAATGCTCTTAAATCATTATTCTTTTTTATGTGACTTTTTGTTTTAAATTAATTGAATTAAATGTTGAACGTGTGAATGTGTGCCCTAATTTTTGCCCCTATATATTCCACAACACAACATTTCTCACATTTTTCACTCTCTCTCACACCTATATGCGTTTCTGTTTGCTTCATTGCTTCATCTTCTCTTCCAAACCTAAATCTCAAAGAAGAACTCGTTATCTCTCAAGATCAGAAATGGCAACTTCATCTTCAACCTCTCAACAGTTTGAATCTACAATGGCTGCGGTTTCATCTTCTAATATGGGTCTTGCTCCGTTCAAAGAACCTGTAAGAACTCTTCTCACACCTGTTGATCAACTGGAAGTTTTATGTGAGTTCTTGGCAAATTTTGAATGTATTGCTGTGAATGGTTTTTATTTACGTCCAACTGTGTCATCACAAGGATGGAGAAATTATTTTGATAGACTGATAGGTCCAGTTTATCCTTGCTTGGTTAAAGAATTTTGGATCCATGCAACCGTTTACCCCAAATTCATCGTTTCTTCAGTTCTGGGTAAAAAGATTATCATCACTGAAGATCTGATTTGCAAGTTGATAGGATATCAAGAAACAGATGGTGTTACTCATCTTCCAGCAGGTCGTATTGAAATGAATGAGGTGTACAGTGAAGTTTTCACTTATGGGGAAGTTTCAAGCAAAATAAAGGATTTAAAGGTTCATTACAAGATCTGGGCAAAGATCTTCTTAGGCTGCATACATCACAGGAAATCTACTAATTCTCCTGACTACATCAACACAGATCAGATGTATTTCATGTACTGCTTGGGTAAAGGCATCAAGGTGGATCTGCCTCACTTACTTTTTAATCATCTGTGGGGACATGTAAAAATGTCCAGAGAATCTGTCAAAATAAAGCATCAGAAAGTTAGAAACTGGATCCATATGGGAAGACTGATCTTAGATATTCTGACTGAAAATGGATTAGTGGCTCATCTGACAGAGGTTGGTCTGACAGAAGAGTTAGCTTCAATTATTAGAAGGCCTCTGAATGGGAAGAGTCTACAGAGGATGAGGATAATGGAAGAACTTACTTCTACACCAGTTCAGATCAACATTGACGAAGTAAGCCATAGAAGAATTCCTTTAGATGATTTTCCTCTCTTCACTGCAGAAGAACCAAGGGAAATTGTTCTAAGCTACATTGCTGCACGCTTAGCAGATGGAACCCCTTTACCACCAGATTTAATCAAAAGAGCAAATGAACCTGGACCAGACTTCTATGGAGAGAAACAGAGAAAGAGAAGAAAGGTCTCAGAGGAAGGATTTACGAAGCCCAAGAGGAAAGCTTCTGGCGAAGCATCTTCTACAAAGTCAAAACGCTTCAAGAAGTAGAAAGGTAACCCTTCTGCTAAGTTATCTTCTATTTTATAAAAAGCAACAGAAACAACAACATCTGAACCTCCTCCTCCTTATGACCCTATTCCCACTCCTTCTCCTCCTCACACTTCTGAACACTTTTCTTCTGAAAATGTTCATGCATCTGTTCCCTTTTCTCAACCACATAACTCTGAACCCATTTCATCTGAACCACAAATATCTCAACAACTATACTCTGAACCTCAACAACATCAAACTTCTGAACCACAACAACCACAATCATATGAACACACTACATATCTACCATCCACACATTCCATCAACATCCATCAGAAAACAACTTCTGATAAAACCCCATATTCTATTCCACAAACATCTGAACCAAAAACATCTGATCCAATTCATTCAGAACCTCACCCGTCTGATCCTGAACCTATCATTCTTGATCTCCAACCTCTCTCGACTATCTTTCCAGTTTCATCTGGATTATCTGAATCTTCTGATTCATCTGATTCTACTGATTCTGATAGATTAGATGTCATCTCTTCTTTTCTCAAACTCTTTGTTTCTATACCATCGGACCCTAAGGATGATACTTTTTCATCTGAACCAACCCCATCTGAACCTAAGATTGCTAAAACCTCATCTGTCCATATTCCTTCTTCATCATATCCACCTGTTATCATTATTCCTTTTTTTTCTCTATACCTTAAACCTCTAATACCCCTAAAATATCACCCTTAGAAGCCTATCTGAAACCCAAACCTTGGCTAGATGTTGGTACACTGTTTGCTGGTTTTGAAAAAGAAATAAATATGTGGTTATATACTATCAAGAAGGAATGCCTTTCAAGTATGAATCCTGATAATTCTGAAGCTATCTGGACTAGATTCAAAACCAGATTCAACTCTTTGGCTTCAAATCTTCAAGAGATTTGCTCTGATGATGCAAAGGTTAGATTTGTTGAAGCTGTCAGACTTACTCTTCTGAGTATTCGCAAAAATGCAACTTTGCTTCTGGAAAACACACCTGCAAAGGATGTGTGTCTTCCTTCTGAAGACTTTGTTACATCTGAGACTGCTGAAGTGTCTAGGTCTGAAGAAGTCATTCCAGAAGGTTATGCTCCTGGTTCTGAAGAAACTCTTGACTCTGTTCAACCTTCTGACATGATTGTACATAATGCATCTGCTTCTATGGTTATTCACAATGCATCTGCTTCTGCGTCTGCTCCTGAGTCATCTGAAGTGAAGAAAGAAGATGGAGATCTGAATGCTAAGTTTGCTCAGCTAGAGGCTAGCAACACTGAGATAAGATCTTGAATGGTAAAACAAGAAAAGACCACTGAAGAAATCAAGACTTGGATGGCGAAGCAAGAAGAGTCAACCTCTGAGATAACGAATCTTCTGAGGATTTTGGCTTCCCGTTCCTCTTCTTAGTTTCTTGTTGTGTGTGCACTTATGTGTTAACTGTTTGTCTATTTTTATTTTGGATTATTTTTATCAATGCATTTGTGAATGTTGTATTTTTCCAACTGAATCTATCATATGATTTATTGTTTTCCTCTGTTATTTTTTGTCTTAAAGTTTTTCTTAATCAAATTCTTTTTGATATGACAAAAAGGGGGAGAAAATGGTAATTTTGATAATTCACATAAACAGATACCAAAAGGAAACTCATACATGATAAATTACATCTAATCATATTTTTGAGTGTTTCAGAGCTAATAATTCTCATCTGACAAATTTCTAAGAATTAACTCTGAACAAGAATCTGAGAATCTACAAGTTTGCTCTGACGTTGAAAAGAATACAAGAGCTGAAAGGGAAGTATTTAATTCTTTCAGAAGTATTCATTTCAAGGGGAGATTAATATTCTCAGGGGGAGAGATATTTTTTATTTGAACAAAATTTCTCATAGTTTTTGTCATCATCAAAAAGGGGGAGATTGTTAGAACACAGATTGGTGTTTAATATATCTCATTGTTTTGATGATAACATTAATGAAATTTTGTATAAAAGAAATATATACTCTAATTCTGTTCAAGTGTTTATTTATTTTAGATATCAAAATTAATATTATTCTGGAAGCAAGAACGCCTCCGAACACTACAGAACGATAAAGCTCTGAGCGTCAGAAGCAATACATCAGAAGACTCTGATTTGCTACAAATGAATCTGAGCGAAGCTGAGAAGAATTTGAGTAAAGAACATACAGTAAAGTTTCAGAAGACTCTGGAAGTACTTAATGTTGCAAGTACAGAGGCTCTGATAAGCAAGTCTGCTCTGATAAAGATATTCACGCTGAAGCACTTTGTTTAAAACTCTGATAGAGTAACTGTGATCTGAAGAACTAGGAACATCATCAGAGGATCTAACGCAAGACGTTCCAAAGTTGTTGAAGAAGATGTTGTTCAAATAAAGATCCGTTGGCATATTCCTTGTCCTTATCCAAACGACTCTTTCCTCATTCGTGCATGACGCGGGAATTTAGACAAAAAGGATTTGTCTGAACATTCCCCTTCTGAGAAAGGAAAAGTCAATAGAAGACAAAAGCAACATAATGCATAGTATTGCACAGTCTTTGAGAAATGGACTTCAAGTACTATAAAAGCAAGTCTCAGCATCACTTCAAAGTTAATGAATATATTGACGAATCACTTGACAAATTATTCAACAAGAACCTCATACAAACATTCTTCCAAGCTGAATAGTTTTTATTTCGTTCTTAAACTTGTGTAAAAATCACAGTTGTGATATAGCTTTTTAGAAGCAACTCTTAAACACATTGTTAGTTTATCTTTTGTAAAAGATTCTTTAAGATTCCAAGTGTGATCATATTTATTGAGAAGACTAAGACAGTTGTTTTAGTGGTTAAAACTGTAATCAGTTTGATTTAGTGGATTAAGTCCTTATTGAGAAAGGAAAATCAACTTGGTAGGGTGGACTGTAGTAGTTTGAGTTCAAATGAACCAGGATAAAAATACCATGTTATTTTTCTATCATCCTAATTGTTTTTAAAACCCTTATTCAACCTGTAACACCCCCTTTCTATACCCCCAAATTAATCAAATAAATCAATTAGGCACTTAGAAAATTTATTTCATCAGAGTTTAATTAAAACATGGTATATAAGAGGCGCATCACATTATCATGAAACTAAACACATACGATACCTGCTCAATTTGATATGCAACAATGGGTAACCCACATCTCAATATTTAGAATAAAAGCGGAAACATCCAAATATTGAATCAATCACATTCATAAAGGTATATACAACCATCAGTTAATTCATGCTTTACAACATAACCACAGCAGATACATACACATATGTATCACAAAAGAATCAAAACAAATGTAACTCCAAAAGAGTCAAAGGCTTCCTAACTACCCAGATGTTACATATCAGAGCCATTGACCAAAAAGAATGAAGACATCGCTTCACCAAAAAGAACCTCCAGCTTACTACTCTGCAATGCCTCATAGAGCATTATAAAACAGCAGAAGGGTGAGAAACAACATCATAACAGTTAATGCATAAAATTGTATATATACATATACTCACATTTGTACAAGTTATACTCAAATTATGTTCTCGCCACATTAAGCATATACAATTAATCATGCCTCTACACATGCTCACGAACATTTACTATATGTTTCTCCCAACAATCATATATAACATACACAGTTACATTCATACAACCAATGCATCATACCCAGATGACTCATGCAACTCATAGAGACCGACACACGACTCTATGCAGATGCAAATGCGGTACCGACTCATTTCAACAAATTCTCTAAGGAATCGAGTATTCAGCAGATCCTCCACGGGATCAAGTACTCAGCAGATTCTCCACAGAATCAAATATTCATCAGATTCTCCACGGAATCGAATATTCAGCAGATCCTCCACGGGATCAAGTACTCAGCAGATTCTCCACGGAATCAAATACTCTAGCCAATCCTCCAAGGGATTACATGTTATGACCGATTCTCCGAGGAATCACACAATGCAACCGATTCTCCAAGGAATCTAATATAACCATCATATCATACGAGGTTCTACAAATCCTCCGAGGGATCATTCAACACAAAAATGCATACTATGTTCACAAACATACTCATTGCATTTATCACATACACGCATATATCTATCATGCATTCACATTATGCACCATTCCACACATGGTTTACACACATATCGGCCTATCAATGCGTTTCTATTCAATTTGAGCAAATACACAAGATTATCAAATATTCAAGGTTCACCATTTACTCTACAATCTAGGATTCACGCCTTTCGACCACCCACAGCACGACATGTCAAAATAGTTCACACATCAATCATTCATATAGGCATTAATCATAATTGAATCAACTAAACATCATGCTATGAACAAACAGCAAAACAAAATAACACTGCCAGGTTCGCCAACCTTCGCCTGGCGAAGCCACGCAGCGAATGCTCGCTGGCCTTCGCCTGACGAACTTCCCAACGAAGTCCACTAGGAGTAATTCTGGAATTACTCGCTGAGGCTCACTACACACTCGCCTGGCGAACCTTCGCCAACTCACTTCGCCTGGCGAACTTTCCAGCGAATACAGGGTGTTAGCTTCTGACTTGCTTCGCTACAGCTCGCTGGGCTTCGCCTGGCGAAGCTTCACTGCCATTCGCCTGGCGAGCCTGCGAAGACAGAACTTCCATGGCTGTCTCAAGAGCCCAAACTCCACAAAATCAACCGATTAAATCCAAACCAGTCTCAGTGGCACAACCCAATCATCACCCGACTAAACTACATCGTCTAATCCGAGTTCTAACCGATTAAAACCTCATTCTACTCACAAAACCAACTTCTAACCTAAGTGGAAAAAGAGTAGAAACTCTACAAAATCCACACACATACACATACAATCATATACATTAAAGAGATGATGGAGTTTCACACCCTTACCGATCGATTGCAAGCTTTGGTGATGATTCCTTGATGATTCTAGGTTTTCCTCTCCACTTTCTCTTCTCTTTCTCTTCTTTTCTTTTCTTTCTCTTGTTTTCCTCTTATGTTACTATCTTTCTTCCTTTTCCTCTCTTATTCTATTTCTATCTCTATTTCTTTCCTCTCAAATTCTTTCCAACACTTACCAAACAATTCTCACACTAAAGTGCTAAATGTCTAAAATGCCCTTTTTACTCTAATTCCCCGAAAACTCTCCGAATCGGTAAAAATAGATAAAATAAGCAAACACCACATAATAATATATAATTTCTCAATTTAAAACAAACATCAATTAAATAAATTAAAAGACTCAACAATTAATGGGAATTCAGAATCGGGGCGTTACAACTCTCCCCCACTTTAGAAATTTTCGTCCTCGAAAATATTACCTTATTCAAACAACTCCGGATGCGACTCTCGCATCTTGCTCTCCAATTCCCAAGTCATCTTGCCTTCCGCGGCACCCCCCAGGACACTTTCACGAGCGCAATATCCTTGCCTCTTAGTTTCTTAACTTCACGGTCCAAAATACTAACCGGTAAAACTTCAACTGTAAGGTTATCTCTTACGTCCACTTCATCCATTGGAATAACATGTGACGGATCCGGAACATACTTCCGAAGTTGCGAGACATGGAATACATCATGCAAATTCGAAAGATTCGGAGGCAACGCCACACGATAAGCCACAACACCAACTCGTGCGACAATCTGATACGGACCAATAAAACGAGAAGTCAACTTTCTCGACTTCAAAGCACGACCCACACCCGCAACCGGTGTAACTCTCAAAAACACATGGTCGCCCTCTAGAAACTCGAGATCCTTTCTCCTTTTATCATGATAACTTTTCTGTCTACTCTGAGAAGCTCTCATCTTTTCCCGAATAAATTTCACCTTTTCCGTCGTTTGCTGTAGCATTTCAGGACCAACTACCGACCTTTCACCCGTCTCATGCCAACACAGAGGTGTTCGACATCTCCGACCATATAAAGCCTCAAATGGCGCCATACCAATACTCGAATGGAAACTGTTATTATAGGTGAACTCAATCAACGCTAAATAACCATCCCACGCACCACCTTGTTCAAGCACACAAGCACGCAACAAATCTTCTAACGATTGAATCGTCCTCTCGGTTTGACCATCTGTTTGCGGATGATATGCCGAACTCAATCTCAACTTAGAACCCAAGGCACCTTGCAAACTCTCCCAAAATCTTGAAGTAAATCTAGGATCTCTATCCGACACAATACTCTTAGGAACTCCATGAAGCTTCACAATAGTGCCAACATAAATCTCGGCCAACCTTTCCAAAGAATAAGTAATATCAATCAGAATAAAGTGAGCCGATTTAGTAAGCCTATCAACAATCACCCAAATAGCATTATGTCCTCTTTGCGTATTCGGCAATCCCGTAACAAAATCCTTCGATATACTATCCCATTTCCATTCCGGAATATCCAACGGTTGCATCAATCCACTAGGCTTCTGATGCTCTACCTTAGACTTCTGGCAAGTCAAACACGAGTACACAAAACGAGCGACATCGCTTTTCAATCCAGACCACCAAAAGATCTTCTTCAAATCCTGATACATCTTATTCGCTCCCGGATGAATATTCAAGTTACTCCGATGTCCCTCTTCCAATATCATCTTTTTCAAATCCGCATCATCGGGAATACAAATACGACCTCGAAACCTCAAAACTCCTAATTCATCAACTTTGAAATCTTCATTTCCATTCGTCATCAAATCCACAAATTTCAAATCCAACTTTTGCTTTTCACACACCGTAGCAAGGAAATCATTCGTGACATGCAACATACCCAGCTTCACACTACTCGGTGTTAACTCACAAACCAAACTCAAATCTCTAAAGTTCTCCAAAAGTTCCCACTCTCTAACCATCAAAGTAGACACGTGCAACGACTTCCGACTTAAGGCATCGGCTACCACATTCGCCCTACCCGGATGATAATTTAAACCAAAATCATAGTCTTTCAAAAGTTCTAGCCATCTCCTTTGCCTCATATTCAATTCTTTCTGATCAAACAAATACTTCAAACTCTTTGATCGCTAAAAACCTCAAATCTTGCACCATAAAGATAGTGCCTCCAAATTTTCAAAACGAACACTACGGCCGCTAACTCCAAATCATGAGTAGGATAATTCTTTTCATGCACTCTCAAATGCCTAGAAGCATACGCCACGACCTTCCCATCTTGCATCAATACACCACCCAATCCTGACAAAGAAGCATCGCAATAAACCACAAAAGGTTCCGTAGGATTCGGCAAAATCAAAACTGGCGCTGTCGTTAACCTTCTCTTTAATTCCATGAAACTCTCTTCACAATTAACATCCCAAATAAAAGTCTTTCCTTTACAAGTCAACTGCGTTAACGGAAGTGCTAACTTTGAAAATCCTTCGATAAACCTCCGGTAGTAACCGGCCAAGCCCAAAAAGCTTCGAATTTCCGTAACCGATCTTGGAGTCTCCCATTGCATTACCGCATCGATCTTGGATGGATCCACACTAATACCATTTCCGGAAATAATATGTCCAAGAAAACTCACCTCCGATAACCAAAACTCACACTTAGACAACTTTGCGTACAACTTCTTCTCTTTCAAAATCCGCAACACAATCCTTAAATGTTCTTCGTGTTCCTCTCGAGACTTAGAATAAATCAAAATGTCATCGATAAACACTACCACAAAACAATCCAACTGCTCGTGGAAGATACGGTTCATATATTCCATGAAAACACCCGGCGCATTAGAAACTCCGAATGGGATCACCGTATACTCATAGTGACCATATCGTGTTCTAAAATCCGTCTTCGAAATATCTTCTTCCTTAACCCGAATCTGGTGATAACTGGATCTCAAATTAATCTTACTAAAAACACGGGCTCCAACTAATTGATCCATCAAATCATCAATTCTTGGAAGCGGATACTTGTTCTTAATTGTCACCTTATTCAACTGCCGATAATCAATACACAATCGCATACTACCATCCTTCTTCTTTACCAACAATATCGGCGCACCCCAAGGAGAAACACTTGGTCTTACAAATCTCTTATCCAACAAATCATTCAACTGCTTCTTCAATTCCACCAACTCCGATGCCGACATCCGATACGGGGCCATCGAAATCTGTCTAGTACCCGGAACTAGATCAATAGAAAATTCAACCTCTCTCTTTGGCGGCACATCCGCAACATCTTCCGGAAACACTTCAGGAAATTCACAAACCAGAGGAAACACGTCGAGCTCAACTTTGCTCTCCACCGACAACGATGCAAACAAACCAAACAACTGAGCTTCGTCCGCTAAAAGTTTCTTCAACTCTTTAGTGGAAAGAAAACTCTCGTTTTCACCATCTTCCAAAGAAGGAAACCTTACTAACTTGTGATAGCAATCCAGATGAACTCTATTAAATTGCAACCAGTTCATACCCAAGATTACGTCCAAACCTTCCAACGGTAAACACACTAAATCCATAACGAAGTCCTTACCATACATGGTCAAAGGACAACTTGCACACACCAAAGAAGTAGTTACCGACCCCGAAGCGGGAGTCCCAATAACCATACCACTACTCAAAGAAACCATACGCAAATCCAACCGCTTAGCACACGCAAGAGAAATGAACGAGTGAGTCGCTCCAGTATCAATAATAGCAACTAAAGGCATATCATTAATAAAGCATGTACCTTTAATCAAACTATCCGCCGCATTAGTAGCGTCTGAACCTGCTAATGCGAAAACTTTTCCGCCCGCCTGAGCTTGCTTCGGTTTGGTACAATTCGGGCTAATGTGACCCACCTCGCCACAATTAAAACACTTCACAGCATTCTTTCTACACTCTGCTGCATCATGTCCAAGGAGCCCACAGTTGGAACACTTCGCCTTAAACTTTCCAAAATCATAAGACTTGTGGCCCATCACGCCACACTTAAAACATTTGATCGCACCGGAACCTCCTCCGGGTCTCCTATCAAAGTTTCCCCTATGTTTGCCCTTCTCAGCAGGCGTCACATAAGGTCCGCTTCGTACTTGCTGCTTCCCTCTCCTCTCGCTCAAACCCTTATAATGAGTAGAACGAGCTCTACTGTCTTCTTCATAAATTCTGCAACACTCGGTCAAATCCGAAAATCTTCGTATCCTTTGATAACCCACCGCTTGCTTTATCTCAGGACGCAAGCCATTATCATACTTGATACATTTGGAAAATTCCGCCGTAACCGCATCATAGTGAGGGTGAAACTTCACTAACTCAGTAAACTTAGCGGTGTAGTCCACAACCGACATATTACCTTGTTTCAACTCCAGAAATTCCATTTCTCTCTTCCCTTTAACACTTTCGGGATAATACTTCCTTAGAAACTCAGTACGAAATAAATCCCACGTAATCTCCTCATCGTCGACCTCAAGAACTTGCCTCACGCTGACCCACCAGTCATCAGCCTCTTCTCTCAGCATGTGAGTCCCTAGTCTCACCTTGTTCCCCTCAGCACAATCCATCACCCTAAATATCCTCTCAATTTCCTTTAACCATATCTGAGCACCATCCGGATCAAATCTCCCTTTGAACACCGGTGGTTGGTTCTTCCTGAACTCATCATTCGCATTCACGTTAGGTGCACCCTGCACAGCTCTGGCCATAGCCTCTAACGCCGCTGCCATAGCATTGTCATTACGACCTGCCATATTCTGAGGATTCCCAAAAATAACAACAAGGTTAAACAACCGTTCAACCAACACAACAACAAGACAGACACGACTGACTCAACACTGGCTCTGATACCACTTAATGTAACACCCCCTTTCTATACCCCCAAATTAATCAAATAAATCAATTAGGCACTTAGAAAATTTATTTCATCAGAGTTTAATTAAAACATGGTATATAAGAGGCGCATCACATTATCATGAAACTAAACACATACGATACCTGCTCAATTTGATATGCAACAATGGGTAACCCACATCTCAATATTTAGAATAAAAGCGGAAACATCCAAATATTGAATCAATCACATTCATAAAGGTATATACAACCATCAGTTAATTCATGCTTTACAACATAACCAAAGCAGATACATACACATATGTATCACAAAAGAATCAAAACAAATGTAACTCCAAAAGAGTCAAAGGCTTCCTAACTACCCAGATGTTACATATCAGAGCCATTGACCAAAAAGAATGAAGACATCGCTTCACCAAAAAGAACCTCCAGCTTCCTACTCTGCAATGCCTCATAGAGCATTATAAAACAGCAGAAGGGTGAGAAACAACATCATAACAGTTAATGCATAAAATTGTATATATACATATACTCACATTTGTACAAGTTATACTCAAATTATGTTCTCGCCACATTAAGCATATACAATTAATCATGCCTCTACACATGCTCACGAACATTTACTATATGTTTCTCCCAACAATCATATATAACATACACAGTTACATTCATACAACCAATGCATCATACCCAGATGACTCATGCAACTCATAGAGACCGACACACGACTCTATGCAGATGCAAATGCGGTACCGACTCATTTCAACAAATTCTCTAAGGAATCGAGTATTCAGCAGATCCTCCACGGGATCAAGTACTCAGCAGATTCTCCACAGAATCAAATATTCATCAGATTCTCCACGGAATCGAATATTCAGCAGATCCTCCACGGGATCAAGTACTCAGCAGATTCTCCACGGAATCAAATACTCTAGCCAATCCTCCAAGGGATTACATGTTATGACCGATTCTCCGAGGAATCACACAATGCAACCGATTCTCCAAGGAATCTAATATAACCATCATATCATACGAGGTTCTACAAATCCTCCGAGGGATCATTCAACACAAAAATGCATACTATGTTCACAAACATACTCATTGCATTTATCACATACATCGCATATATCTATCATGCATTCACATTATGCACCATTCCACACATGGTTTACACACATATCGGCCTATCAATGCGTTTCTATTCAATTTGAGCAAATACACAAGATTATCAAATATTCAAGGTTCACCATTTACTCTACAATCTAGGATTCACGCCTTTCGACCACCCACAGCACGACATGTCAAAATAGTTCACACATCAATCATTCATATAGGCATTAATCATAATTGAATCAACTAAACATCATGCTATGAACAAACAGCAAAACAAAATAACACTGCCAGGTTCGCCAACCTTCGCCTGGCGAAGCCACGCAGCGAATGCTCGCTGGCCTTCGCCTGGCGAACTTCCCAGCGAAGTCCACTGGGAGTAATTCTGGAATTACTCGCTGAGGCTCACTACACACTCGCCTGGCGAACCTTCGCCAACTCACTTCGCCTGGCGAACTTGCCAGCGAATACAGGGTGTTAGCTTCTGACTTGCTTCGCTACAGCTCGCTGGGCTTCGCCTGGCGAAGCTTCGCTGCCATTCGCCTGGCGAGCCTGCGAAGACAGAACTTCCATGGCTGTCTCAAGAGCCCAAACTCCACAAAATCAACCGATTAAATCCAAACCAGTCTCAGTGGCACAACTCAATCATCACCCGACTAAACTACATCGTCTAATCCGAGTTCTAACCGATTAAAACCTCATTCTACTCACAAAACCAACTTCTAACCTAAGTGGAAAAAGAGTAGAAACTCTACAAAATCCACACACATACACATACAATCATATACATTAAAGAGATGATGGAGTTTCACACCCTTACCGATCGATTGCAAGCTTTGGTGATGATTCTAGGTTTTCCTCTCCACTTTCTCTTCTCTTTCTCTTCTTTTCTTTTCTTTCTCTTGTTTTCCTCTTATGTTACTATCTTTCTTCCTTTTCCTCTCTTATTCTATTTGTATCTCTATTTCTTTCCTCTCAAATTCTTTCCAACACTTACCAAACAATTCTCACACTAAAGTGCTAAATGTCTAAAATGCCCTTTTTACTCTAATTCCCCGAAAACTCTCCGAATCGGTAAAAATAGATAAAATAAGCAAACACCACATAATAATATATAATTTCTCAATTTAAAACAAACATCAATTAAATAAATTAAAAGACTCAACAATTAATGGGAATTCAGAATCGGGGCGTTACACAACCCCCCCCCCCCCCCCCTTCTAAGTGTTTTTCCTACCTTCATATAACACATAAAATTCTATATTATTTCTAAAAAAAAGCTAATTCTAAAAAAAATAAAAATGAATTCTGAGACTATTATACTTTAAAAAACTATTTAAATCTAGTTCTAAAATTCTAAATCCATTAAAAACTATTTCTATCCATTTTTAAAAAACAATATTAAAATCCTATTTAAACTATTTTCTGAATAATTAAATCCAAATCCAAAAATAGCAATAAAAATGAAAAATGCCATGGAAAAAGAAACAGAAAAACGGGCGAACACCGAAATGTGCCAAAATAATCAGCACAGACTAAATCACCAAGATGAGAGCAATTTTCGCTCGATTTCGATACTGAACTTCTCATTTGAATTGATTTGAATAGCCTGAAACGCGGGCAAAGCAGCTAAGATCCTGATAAATTCAATCCGGCTGATAACATGGGCAAGATGCGACCTAAATGATATGCAGATGAAAATGTTAAATGGAATGAAACATAAGCCAAGTACAAGAAATGGTTGGTCAAATTTTGGGGTACAACAGCTGCCCCTATTCAAATGACTTGGACCTGAAGCGATGAAAAGCGAACAACTTTCAAACATTCAAGGTGAAAGGCGGTTGAATACAAAAGTACCCATAAATTTGCCAACCGCAAAATAGAACTGTAGAATGGTCCACCGGAGCGGAAATAGATTCACTAGAGAAAATGTATCTGATAGTTGCAGGAAAATGAGCTGACTCATCACCAATTAGAAAGCATCAACATGCAGTCGAGAAAAACATCTGTTGTCCAAAGCAGACATCCGTTAAATCAAAACAGGCATCCATTAATCTGAACAGGCATCCGCTAATTAAAGCAGGCACCCGTTTAACAAAACAGGAATCCGTTAATCCGAAAAGGCATCCGCTAATTAAAGCAGACATTCGTTAAACATAACAGGCATCCGTTTAAAAAGACAGGCATCTGTTAATCCGAATAGGCATCCGCTAATCCAAGCAGGAAATGACATTAAATCGGTAAGAAGTTCAATGGTAATATCTGATATCCCGAGCAGACATTCATTAAATAAAAACAGGCATCTGTTAATCCGAACAGGCATCTGTTAATCTGAACAGGCATCCGCTAATTAAAGCAGGCATCTGCTAATCAAAGCAGGCATCCGTTAATCCGAACAGGCATCCACTAATCCAAGCAGGCATCGAACCCAAAGGTCGACTCAACACGAAGTTGAGAAGAGAATCCATCGATTCACAATTTGAAAGAAGAAAATTCACTGGGGGAAGAATGAAGTAGAATAAGTAAACTCTGTTGGGAAGATAATGATAAGATGAACACATCCGTCAAAGACATGACAATCTTCCAGGGTCTGAATACCGCACAGGAAAAAGTAAATCACCGGCCAGGGTATAGATAGCGCACGGGCCTGAGAAATAAACCGGTGGAAGCTGGGGTTTGGATATCGCACGGGCTTGAGAAAATAAACTGGTGGAAGTCAAGGTATGGATACCGCACGGGCTAAAGAAGTAAACCGGTGGAAGCTGGGGTTTGGATACCGCACGGGCTAAAGAAGTAAACCGGTGCAAGCCGGGGTCTGGATACAGCACGGGCTAAAGAAATAAATCGGTGTTAGCCGGGGTCTGGATACCACACGGGCTAAAGAAATAAATTGGTGTTAGCCAAAGTCTGGATATTGCACGGGCTAAATAAATAAACCGGTGTTAGTCGGGGTCTGGATAACGCACGGGTTAAAGAAATAAACCGGTGTTAGCCGGGATCTGGATACCACATGGGCTAAAGAAATAAACCGGTGTTAGCCGGGGTCTGGATACCACACGAGCTAAAGAAATAAACTGGTTTTAGCAGGGGTATGGATACCACACGGGCTAAAGAAATAAACTGATGTTAGCCGGGGTCTGGATACCAAACGGAATAAAGAAATAAACTGATGTTAGCCGGGGTCTGGATACCACACGGGCTAAAGAAATAAACCGGTGGAAGCCGGGGTCTGGATACCGCACAGGCTAAAGAAGTAAATCGGTGGAAGCCAAGTTCTAGATAATGCACGGGCTAAAGAAATAAATCGGTGTTAGCCGGGGTCTGGATACCACACGGGCTAAAGAAATAAACTGGTGTTAGCCAAGGTCTGGATACTGCACAGGCTAAATAAATAAACCGGTGTTAGTCGGGGTCTGGATACCGCACGAGCTAAAGAAATAAACTGGTTTTAGCAGGGGTATGGATACCACACGGGCTAAAGAAATAAACTGATGTTAGCCGGGGTCTGGATACCAAACGGACTAAAGAAATAAACTGATGTTAGCCAGGGTCTGGATACCACACGAGCTAAAGAAATAAACTGATGTTAGCCGGGGTCTGGATACCACACGGGCTAAAGAAATAAACCGCTGTAAGCCGGGGTCTAGATACCACACGGGCTAAAGAAATAAACTGGTGTTAGTCGGGGTCTGGATACCACATGGGCTAAAGAAATAAATTAGTGTTAGCCGGGGTCTGGATACCACACGGGCTAAAGAAATAAACCGGTGTTAGCCAGGGTCTGGATACCACACAAGCTAAAGAAATAAATTGGTGTTAGCTGGGGTCTGGAAACCACACGGGCTAAAGAAATAAATTGGTGTTAGCCGGGGTCTGGATACCACACGGGCTAAAGAAATAAATTGGTGTTAGCCGGGGTCTGGATACCACACGGGCTAAAGAAATAAACTGGTGTTAGCCGGGTTCTGGATACCACACGGGCTAAAGAAATAAATCGGTGTTATCCGGGGTCTAGATACCACACGGGCTAAAGAAATAAACTAGTGTTAGCCGGGGTCTAGATACCACACGGGCTAAAGAAATAAACCGGTGTTGCCGGGGTCTGGATACCACACGGGCTAAAGAAATAAACCGGTGTTAGCCGGGGTCTGGATACCATACGGGCTAAAGAAATAAACCGGTATTAGCCAGGGTCTGAATACCACGCGGGCTAAAGAAATAAACCGGTGAAAGTCGGGGTCTGGATACCACACGGGCTAAAGAAGTAAACCGGTGTTAGCCGGAGTCTGGATACCACACGTGATAAAGAAATAAATCGGTGTTAGCCGGGGTCTGGATATCACACGGGCTAAAGAAAATACTGTTGTCTGCTGGAGATACAACTGGAAACAAGAGGTAACAACTTGGTTTATGTTTTAAATGCACATGTTTGAAAATGGCTTAATGCTCCATACGAAATGGAAATGCTACGCGTTTGGGAGGATGTTATGTACGATGCAAATGCAAAGGAACCGCTCCAGCAAAATAAATGCTGAAGAGAAAGAGCCAAATCCGCTGGGGATGACCGGGTGCCAAGTACGATTGGATTTATGCTGGGAGAAATAAGCCCTGGATGGCTTCATAGAAGAGAACTCTCCTGGGTAAACTGTTCTGCTTAGAATAAAATCCTCTCCGCTGGGGATCATAAAATCAACTCTGCTGAAGAGAGCGGCCCTGGATGGCCTACCAGAACACAATTCTTCTGGGGAACAAACAACTTGGCTGGGGAGAACAAATCCACTCTACTGGGGAAATCAACCCTGGATGGCCTTTCAGAATATGACTCTACCGGGGAATAAAGCAAACTGCTAGGAAAAAATCCACTCTGCCGGGGATTCCGCTCTACTAAAGATTGAATCCGCTATCTGCTAGGGATAATGAATAAGATTTACTGGGAAACTGTCCCAATCTCTCTTTGTTGAGGATGGAGAATAGCAATTCTCTGGGGGCAATCCCACTCTGCGGGGAAGAAACCTACTCTGACGACTTCACTAGGGATTTGCAGGGGATGAAAATTAATTGGGAAATATTCTGAAGGAAACTCATTCTGACGAATACTAATGACCAACTGGATTCTGCTACAGACAACAACTCCGTTGGGGATCACCCAATGATGGAATCAACATCTACCTCTGCTTGGGGAAAATGAGAATAAAACTCAACAACAACAACCTCTGCTTTAGGGAGATAAGATTCATCAACGTCGACCTCTGCTTAGGGAGATAAAATTCATCAACGTCGACCTATGCTTGGGGAAAATGAGAATAAAACTCAACAACAACCTCTTCTTAGGGAGATAAGATTCATCAACGTCGGCCTCTGCTTAGGGAATTGAGTCTTAGACTCTGTGCGGAAACAACACTGAACTTGTCCCACTGCCAGGGAAAACACTTCCATATCTTCCTGTCAAGGGATAGGCGCGCAACACTACTAGGGAACCTCAGTTTCAACCTGCTGGGGATAAGTGCAATTTCAAACTGCTGGGGATAAGTTCACAATATCACCGGTGAGATACTTTTGATCTAACATCATCACCCTGGGGAGATAGAGGCATGGAAGTTTCACTGGGGATAATCGGATGTGCCAAGTATAATTGGTCTTTAGGTTTTCTGTGAAGGGTCATGTACAACTGACGTTGGGTAATGTCCTGTCTAAATACAGGGTTTATGATTGAAAGGTCAAAGAAATGGTATACACGACTTCCTGACATTCGTCTTGAATTTGGAGGCTAACTAACAACTACCCTGCCCCGGGTTAAGATGTGAGGGTTTAAAAGTCCGGAAAAAAACTCCTGCTTCTCGGCTCGAAGTGGTTAACAAGGGATTCTCTTCCTTATCTCTCCGGTGTTTAGGGGATTTGAAACAATGCCTGTACATCATAGGCAGGGTTTTATCCAAAAGCATACGATCATCGGTTATGAGTATTCAGTTTCGTCATCCTCCCTCCAATCTTTGCTAATCATAGTGATAAAGTGGAGTGAATAAAGTGCAAGTGTCAGTGCAATGCAGTAAATGAGTGACAACGACATGATTAATTCAGAAAAATGCATAGTCACTTTATTAATATTAGCACTCGAAACAAACAATGTTTAACAGCAAGTAGTAACTAATAGAAAAGAAACTACAAATGCAAATGATAAAAAGTGCGAGGAATGCCAATGCTGAGGACGTCTTCCTGTTTGGACCACTGGCTTCTTGCAAATAACCCTCTGAATCTACGAGCTCAGACAGCTGAGAGGTTGTCATGCACAACCAAAACTCCCTCTGGAAAGGAAATGCACCCTTTGTCGATCAACTGTTGTACTTTTGCCTGAAAAGCTTTACAATCTTCAATTGAATGCCCCGGAGATCCACCGTGGTAACCACACTGAGCATGGGGATTGTATCCTGGAGGGTAAGGCTCTGGCACGAGCTTGAGAGCTTTAGGTTCCACCAAAGAATTCTGAATCAAATGTGGCAGAATCTGGCTATACGGCACAGGCACCGGATGAGAAGGAGCCTTCCGTCTTTCCAAGTTGTTACGAGGTCGGTTCTGATTTTGACGCTGATTCTGATAAACTCGGCCACGAGTTCGCTGATTTGCATGAGGAGCGACATAAGGTTCCTGATAGGGTGCCCTAGGCACAGCTGTCTGTCCAGAATAACGAGACACAGAATATACTGACCGCTGAGAAGACGAAGAACCAACATATTTCACCGATTCGTCTTGAGGATACCCAACATCATTCATGATTGCATTGATCACAACTCCTTCTTCAGTTTGAAAGCTACAGAGAGATTCAGTTTCATTAGCCTGACCGCCCGAAACATTCTGGATTCTTCCAGTCTTTACACCATACTCGATGCGTTCTCCTGCCCTTACCAATTTAGAGAAGTTTGGTGCAACTCCTAGCATTCTTTCGAAGTATGGGCTCTGCAAGGAGTTTACGAACATGCCTTTTAACTCTCGGTCTAGAAGCGGTGGTTGCACTCTAGCGGCAAATTCTCTCCATCTCTGAACATACTTCCTGAAAGGTTCATTGTTCCCTTGAGACAATTCTTGCAGCTTCATGCGACTAGGAGCTTCATCAAGATTGTAGTCATATTGCTTCAGGAAAGCATTGGCTAAATCCGCCCATGATCGGATCTGATCACTCTCTAACTGCATATACCAACTCAGAGATGCCCCAGTCAGACTGTCCTGAAAGCAATGAATCATCAACTTGTCGTCGTGCACAAACGAAGTCATTCTTCGGCAGAACATCACCAAATGCTGCTTCGGGCAGCTATCTCCTTTGTACTTCTCGAACCTCGGCATTCTGAACTTCGGGGGTAACACTAGGCCAGGAACCAGACACATGTCTGCAGCACTAGGGTTAACAGCGTCTTTACCTTTCAAGGCTTTGAATCTTTCATCCAATGCACGAAACCTTCTAGCATACGCGGGAGCTAATGGGTCTTCAGTCTTTGCTATCGGGACCTCTCTTCGGGACTTTGGCACAGGGAAGGCAACACCCTAGTAGTCGGAGATATCAACAGAAGGAGAACGTTCACCTCAGACAACAAACTGCTCACGTAAACCTCGGTCTTCAACAGAAGTCTGTACAAGCTGAGCTGCAGTAAGGTTGTTCACTTGCGGACAGTCTTCGTCATGCGTAGATCCATACAGAGGATTGGACGTCACAGTGAAACCTGACAAGGTATCAACAAACTGGAAGCTGCTCTCTGACATAGCTACCAACAACTGTCAACTGACTTCACTGCTTGACTCTTATCAAATCTGCTTCAGCCCCTTGGTCGTCTTCAACACTCACCTTCAGAATCAAAAGAACGGCTCGATAAGGGTTCTGACTAGCTGGAGCATGGCATGCAATATGATGCAGGAGTGTTCATGCAAATGCAATGCAAGATGCAGCAAACACGGGATCACAGCCCCCACAAAGCTCTGATTGTTGCTGCGCTGCTGACGGGATAAGTCTGCTCTGACGAGAGAAAACCAAGATATCGGGTAGGCTGGAAGTCAAGTTTCCTGCAAAAACCCTCCCACTCACGGGTATGGACCTAAACTGACACAAGTTCGGCATCCTATGCGTTCATCAGCGTCACAGACTTTCAAGAGGGGTGATATGATACCCAGAAGGTGTGGCATCACCAGCTCATGAAGCGGCCTCACTTAGCTGAATCACAAATGATCGGTCCCCAGAGTCGACAATCCACAAAACCAACAACCGTCTCAACCCAAAGGGTTGAAAGAGAAGTCAACCGGGAGAACCTCGTCTGAGCGTGGATTTCATGAGACACTAGCACCTGCCAAGCAAGTGCGCGCCAACTAATTTCCACAACTAATTCTATGGTGCACTCAAGCCTGGGTCTGGCTTCTCACTCATCAGAGCTCCCATCCCACAACAGCACAATAGTAATAGATACTAATATAGTTCGGGAAATGTAAATACATCAGTAAAATACAACATAAAAGTGCGGGAAATGTAAATACATCAGTAAAATACAACACAAAAATAAACACCCACAGACACGCAAACAAGCGCTAGGATTGACTCTCGTAGGGGAACCGGAGAACCAGAGATTCTGGGTTCGATCCCCAGCAGAGTCTCCAGCTGTCGCTTTCGCGAAAATAAGGTGTCGGCACAACAGAAGAGTCGCCACCTTTCGTTATTTATCCCTCGGAGCGGGAAAGGAAACGATCGGAAAAACCTAACGAAAAAGGGTAAGACAAGGTCGTCGCAACCATTGTCTGGGTTCAGGAGTCGGTTACGCAAGGGGGAGGTATTAACACCCCTCACGTCCGTCGTACTCGACAGGATCCACGCTTGTTGGTTTGTCTACGGGTGAAAAACAATCTATCTATGGATCCTAAATCTAAATAGAAAGAAACTGACTCGATAGAGCGTCGCACTCTATGCCTACGTATTCTCATCAGAGAATGAGAAATCAGAGTCAACGTAGTTCGGGAAACTACGGGGGGAGTTGCTCGGCAAGACGTCCCGTCTTGGGCCTATGTATTCTCGTCAGAGAAATCAGAGCATGACGTAGTTCAGGCTAACTACGGCTAGACAAGGGTGTTCTCGGTCACACGGGGGTGAGAGATTAAGTTGACAATACTAGCGTACGCATTCTAGCAGTTAGGTGGACGCTGCTCGACCATTGGAGACTTAGGCGTACCTGTTTGCGGTAGAACGGACGTAGTATGTCGGGTTTCGAGGTATGGGAACCTACGGGAACTAGAACTACGGTCTGGTCTCAAATACGCTCGGGCACGAGAAAAGGATAACATCAGTCGTCAGCGGGAAAGTCTCGATCACACGGCAGCGAGAGAACAAAAGATTAGTTGTTAGTGTGCTCGCTAGGATATCGCATCCTGTGCCTACATATTCTCATCAGAGAAAATCAGAGCAGTTGTAGTTCGGGTAACTACGGGTAGAACGGGGACCACAGCACACATCTCATTTTATTAATATTCGGAAGATTACAATGATAAACTCCTAAAAAATCATACCCATCTATCATGGAAAATCTAATGAAAAATAGTCCCCTAACAATTGGACCTTTAATTCTACCTCTAAAAAGGTGTAAAAGAAACTCCTAAAAGAAAATATATCCTAAAAAGAAAATATTAAAATACTATCATTTTTTATATTTTTCAATCCACTATACTTTCTATTTTTCTATTTTTGCATTACATATTATTTTTCTTAAAAAAATCTAAGCAAATGAATACAAAAGAAAATAATGAAAAAAAAAAAAGAAAAACAAAAGGGGGGTGCATCAGTCCAGCCAGGGGTGTGAGCCAGAAAAATGAGACAGAATTGGGGTCCAGCCCACTTACACAACAAAAACGGGGAAAGGGTGGAGAGAAACAAACCAGCGGGTGCCAATCAGAAAAACGAACAGGGCCCAGCCCAATTACACACGGAGGGGGGTGATAAACGAAAACGGAGGGTTGGATCAGCAAACGGGGCCAATTGGCCTACGAGCCCACTTCCCTTGACAGCCACACAACTCTTCAGGCAAAACCCTAATCTCAATTTCTCAAATCTTCTGTGCACTGTTCATCTCGCCGCTTCCCTTCTCAGCCTCCAAACGCTCTCTCTCGTTTCCTCTCCGTTCAAACCTCTGTCTCAACCTCTCTTTCTTCCGTCGTCACTTCCAATCTCACCATCCTCCCTTCATCAATCTTATTCATCTCCCTCTTCCACTTTAAACACCACAAACCCCTCGGATGAAGAATCTGACAAATAGATTTGAAGGTTGTTGAAGATTCGAGCACGAAAAACTTCTGAAGCGGGTTGAAGGTTTGTGGATCTGGAAACAGATGACAAACTGATGAAGACGATGAAGAACTTGGAGGCACTTCTGAAGAAAATGCGTAGGGATCTTGAAGATCTTGATGAAGGTTCACGAACATTGATGAAGATCTTGCAGATTCTGGAAATCGGATGAAGGTTTGTTGAAGGCTCTTGGAGAATGGATGAACGTTCATCGTTCTGGGCGAACCTCACAATATCGATGAAGGTTCCTTGTAAGTTCTTGATAAAAGTCTCCGATGAACGCGAGCGGAGGAGTCAAGCACCATGGTTTTCTGGCGAGTTCTTGATCGGAGCATGATGAGTTCTTTGAAGGTCTGGATGCATGTTCTTGAATGCTTCTGGCGGATCTGGCAAAACTGCGAAGTTTGATGAACATCACGAGGAAGATCTCGAAGACGGTCGTGAAGAACTTGGACGGAATCTTGAAAACGTCCATAAAGTGATCGAAAGTTCTCCGGTGGAGGTTGCTTGAACGGATGAAGACCGATGAATATTCGATGAGGTTGATGAATATTGTTGAAAATGGATGAAGATTGTTGGTGATTTCTGGAAACGGTTGCAAGAACATTGATGAAGATCGGTGATATTTCTTGAAGTTTCCGGTGGTACTTGCAGTTACCGGCGAGTAGTTAGAGAATTCCGGCGACGGTTACGGTGGTGGCCGGTCTTGCATGGCCGACGGGGAGTGTTACCGGGGAGGGGACGCGTGGCATGGCTGCATGCAGAGGGAGATGGGAATGAGACGCGTGGCGGCTGGGAAGAGAGAGGGAGAGCCACGTGTGGCTACATGCAGAAGGAGGTGGTGGCCTCTGCAGGTGAAACGTGGCAACGAAGTGAGAGAAAAGAGAGTGAACGTGTGGCGTGTGGCGTGAGTGAAACATGGATGATCTGAGTAAGAAATGTGGTGTGTGGAGTGAGGGACTCAGAAAAGAAACGTGGCGAGAATGGGAAGAAAAACGTGGCAATCAAGAGAGAGCCTCTAAGAATGCACGCGTGGCTCCTTTATACGTGGACAGGTGGCGAGATACTGGACTGGGCCTCCAAAAATGGCTGGGCCCACGAATTTGGACTGAATTAACCACTAATGAACATTAAAAAACTGCAATTAAATCTTAAATGAAAATTAAAACTATTCTAACCTAATTAAATCTAATAAGACCCTAATTAAACGCAATTAAATGCTAATGAAAATTTAAAACAACAATTAAATCCTAAATGAAAATTAAAACTAATCTAATCCTAATTAATTCTAATACTCAATTATAATCTAAACAAATGATTAAGACCTAATTAATCTATTTAAATCCTAATTAAATCTAAAAAAGAATTAACTATTAAATTCTAATAATCCTATTTATCTCTAAACAAATAAAAATAGAAAAACCCTATTAATTTCTATTAATTCTACTTATTTCTAAACAAATAAGAATAGGAAAAAAAACTCTATTAATTCCTATTTTAAAAAATACCTAGTAAAAGAATACCCTATTAAAAATCATTTTAAAAACTCTACTTAATATCTAAAAACAAAAATTATTCTTAAAAAAGAAATTAGAACTAAAATCTATTATCTAAACAATTAATATCTATAAAAAAATCTATCTAATATATAGAAAAATCAATTAAACCCCTAAAAATTCTAGAAAATAAGGGGAAAGATCTAAAAAACGTGAGGGAGCCGATTAAATCGATTAGCGACTATATCGAAATAAACGGTAAAACCCGGACACCGAGATGTCCTCAAAAACAACAGCGAGAGCTGAAAACACCGGGACGAGCACCAATTTTCAAAATATGTCCTCGTATTGGTCTGGAATGCCTGAAGCGCGATCAGAGGACTGTGATCCCGACAAAGTCAACCTGACTGGAAAAAATGCAATGTACGTGGTATACAAATGCAAAATGAAATGAGTCGAAACACGAGCCAAATTGCGATAAGTAGTTGGTCAAATTTTGGGGTGCAACAGCTGGCGCTTTCGCGAAAATAAGGTGTCGGCACAACAGAAGAGTCGCCACCTTTCGTTATTTATCCCTCGGAGCGGGAAAGGAAACGATCGGAAAAACCTAACGAAAAAGGGTAAGACAAGGTCGTCGCAACCATTGTCTGGGTTCGGGAGTCGGTTACACAAGGGGAAGGTATTAGCACCCCTCATGTCTGTCGTACTCGACGGGATCCACGCTTGTTGGTTTGTCTACGGGTGAAAAACAATCTATCTACGGCTGCTAAATCTAAACGGAAAGAAACTGACTCGATAGAGCGTCGTACTCTATGCCTACGTATTCTCTTCAGAGAATGAAAAATCAGAGTCAACGTAGTTTGGGAAACTACGGGGGGAGTTGCTCGGCAAGACGTCGCGTCTTGGGCCTACGTATTCTCGTCAGAGAAATCAGAGCATGACGTAGTTCAGGCTAACTACGGCTTAAACAGGGGTGTTCTCGGTCACACGGGGGTGAGAGATTAAGTTGACGATACTAGCGTACGCATTCTAGCAGTTAGGTGGACGCTGCTCGACCATTGGAGACTTAGGCGTACCTGTTTGCGGTAGAACGGACGTAGTATGTCGGGTTTCGAGGTATGGGAACCAATGGGAACTAGAACTACGGTCTGGTCTCAAATGCGCTCGGGCACGAGAAAAGGATAACATCAGTCGTCAGCGGGAAAGTCTCGATCGCACAGCAGCGAGAGAACAAAAGATTAGTTGTTAGTGTGCTTGCTAGGATATCGCATCCTGTGCCTACATATTTTGATCAGAGAAAATCAGAGCAGCTGTAGTTCAGCTTACAGCTAAAACGGGGACCACAGCACAAATCTCGTTTTATTAATATTCGGAAGATTACACTGATAAACTCCTAAAAAGTCATATCCATCTATCATGGAAAATCTAATGAAAAATAGTCCCCTAACAAGTGGACTTTTAATTCTACCTCTAAAAAGGCATGAAAGAAACTCCTAAAATAAAATACATCCTAAAAAAGAAAATATTAAAATACTATCATTTTTTACATCACTATATTTTCCATTTTTTCATTTTTTATATTACACATTCTTTTTCACATATTCTTTTTCTTAAAAAAAATCTAAGCAAATGAATACAAAAGAAAATAATGAAAAAAAGGAGAAAAACAAAAAGGGGGGTGCATCAGTCCAGCCAGGGGTATACAGCCAGAAAAATGAAACAGAATTGGGGCCCAGCCCACTTACACAACAAAAACGGGGAAAGGGTGGAGAGAAACAAACCAGGGGGTGCCAATCAGAAAAACGAACAAGGCCCAGCCCAATTACACACGGAGGGGGGGTGAGAAACGAAAACGGAGGGTTGGATCAGCAAACGGGGCCAATTGGCCTACGAGCCCACTTCCCTTGACAGCCACGCAACTCTTCAGGCAAAACCCTAATCTCAATTTCTCAAACCTTCTGTGCACTGTTCATCTCGCCGCTTCCCTTCTCAGCCTCCAAACGCTCTCTCTCGTTTCCTCTCCGTTCAAACCTCTGTCTCAACCTCTCTTTCTTCCGTCGTCACTTCCAATCTCACCCTCCTCCCTTCATCAATCTTATTCATCTCCCTCTTCCACTTTAAACACCACAAACCCCTCGGATGAAGAATCTGACGAATAGATTTGAAGGTTGTTGAAGATTCGAGCACGAAAAACTTCTGAAGCGGGTTGAAGGTTTGTGGATCTGGAAACAGATGACAAACTGATGAGGACGATGAAGAACTTGGAGGCACTTCTGAAGAAAACGCGTAGGGATCTTGAAGATCTTGATGAAGGTTCACGAACATTGATGAAGATCTTGCAGATTCTGGAAATCGGATGAAGGTTTGTTGAAGGCTCTTGCAGAATGGATGAACGTTCATCGTTCTGGGCGAACCTCAAAAGATCGGTGAAGGTTCTTTGTAAGTTCTTGATAAAAGTCTTCGATGAACGCGAGCGGAGGAGTCAAGCACCATGGTTTTCTGGCGAGTTCTTGATCGGAGCATGATGAGTTCTTTGAAGGTCTGGATGCATGTTCTTGAATGCTTCTGGCAGATCTGGAAAAACTGCGAAGTTTGATGAACATCACGAGGAAGATCTCGAAGAAGGTCGTGAAGAACTTGGACGGAATCTTGAAAACGGCCATAAAGTGATCGAAAGTTCTCCGGTGGAGCTTGCTTGAACGGATGAAGACCGATGAATATTCGATGAGGTTGATGAATATTGTTGAAAATGGATGAAGATTGTTGGTGATTTCTGGAAACGGTTGCAAGAACATTGATGAAGATCGGTGATATTTCTTGAAGTTTCCGGTGGTATTTGCAGTTACCGGCGAGTAGTTAGGGAATTCCGGCGACGGTTACGGTGGTGGCCGGTCTTGCATGGTCGGCGGGGAGTGTTACCGGCGAGGGGACGCGTGGCATGGCTGCATGCAGAGGGAGATGGGAATGAGACGCGTGGCGGCTGGGAAGAGAGAGGGAGAGCCACGTGTGGCTACATGCAGAAGGAGGTGGTGGCCTCTGCAAGTGAAACGTGGCAATGAAGTGAGAGAAAAGAGAGTGAACGTGTGGCGTGTGGCGTGAGTGAAACGTGGATGATCTGAGTATGAAACGTGGCGTGTGGAGTGAGGGACTCAGAAAAGAAACGTGGCGAGAATGGGAAGAAAAACGTGGCAATCAAGAGAGAGCCTCTGAGAATGCACGTGTGGCTCCTTTATACGTGGACAGGTGGCGAGATACTGGACTGGGCCTCCAAAAATGGTTGGGCCCACGAATTTGGACTGAATTAACCACTAATGAACATTAAAAAACTGCAATTAAATCTTAAATGAAAATTAAAACTATTCTAACCTAATTAAATCTAATAAGACCCTAATTAAACACAATTAAATGCTAATGAAAATTTAAAACAACAATTAAATCCTAAATGAAAATTAAAACTAATCTAATCCTAATTAATTTTAATACTCAATTAACATCTAAACAAATAATTAAGACCTAATTAATCTATTTAAATCCTAATTAAATCTAAAAAAGAATTAACTATTAAATTCTAATAATCCTATTTATCTCTAAACAAATAAAAATAGAAAAACCCTATTAATTTCTATTAATTCTACTTATTTCTAAACAAATAAGAATAGGAAAAAAAACTCTATTAATTCCTATTTTAAAAAATACCTAGTAAAAGAATACCCAATTAAAAATCATTTTAAAAACTCTACTTAATATCTAAAAACAAGAATTATTCTTTAAAAAGAAATTAAAACTAAAATCTATTTAAAAATTATTTAAAATCTATTAAAGCTATTTAAAAATCTATCTAATACCTAGAAAAATCAATTAAACCCCTAAAAATTCTAGAAAATAAGGGGAAAGATCTAAAAAACGCGAGGGAGCCGATTAAATCGATTAGCGACTATATCGAAATAAACGGTAAAACCCGAACATCGAGATGTCCTCAAAAACAACAGCGAGAGCTGAAAACACTGGGACGAGCACCAATTCTCAAAATACGTCCTCGTATTGGTCTGGAATGCCTGAAGCGCGATCAGAGGGCTGTGATCCCGACAAAGTCAACCTGACTGGAAAAAATGCAATGTACGTGGTATGCAAATGCAAAATGAAATGAGTCGAAACACGAGCCAAATTGCAATAAGTAGTTAGTCAAATTTTGGGGTGCAACAGCTGCCCCTATTCAAACGGCTTGGACCTGAAGGGTTGAAGAGCGAACGACTTTCAAACATTCAAAGGTAGAAGACGATTGAATACCAAAGAACCTGAAAATTTGCCAACTACACAAGTACACGGTACTCTGATGGGAACAAATCTTCGAAAACTGAAACATTAGCTGCACGGCAACTAGCTGGAGAAATACTGATTTGAACCTCCGTCAGGATGATTCTCTGATTTATCTGATATCCTTGCGTCCTCAAATCATCGAGGGATCACTGGTTACACGGTAACGGGTGATTGGACAACCTCACAGGTAAACAATACTCTGATTGGTAGGAACATCTTCGACACTGAGCATGGCAGTTGCACGACAACTCTACTGGGGAATTGGTCACGTGATAACCGGGGAAAAGTCTGATTTCAAATCTCCGTCAGGATGATCATCTGATTTTGCTGTAGATATTCGTCCTCAATTCATCAAGGGGTCGCTGGTCACTCGGTAACCGATAATACATGGTTGATTATGTCGTCAGGCATTCTGTGCCATTGCAGAAGAATTCCTCGGGACTCGTCAGGTCATTAGGAACTTTTAACAATTAAGCTAATCATACCGTCAGGCATTCAAAGGAGTTTTCGGGCGTCAGCCGGAATTCATCAGTAGGTCGAGGATAGAATTCTTGGTCAATCATGAACCAAATAAAGATATCCAAACTTTTGCCATCAGGCACTCGCATCAGCTGAGGGAACTACTTCATTAACACGGTCGGACTTTAATCATCAAGTCTTCAGGGGAAGTTTCAACTTCGCTGTTCAGAAACCTGCTGGGGATGACGCACCTCCGCTGGGGATTCTGGAGAACTATCAAGTAACTCTGCTTTGGGGATCCAGAAATCATTCTGGATGAATCAACTCTGCTGAGGACTTCAAGAATCATCTTGGTCAAATAACTCCGCCAGGGACTTCAAGAATCATCTTGAACCGATAACTATGCTGGAGGTTTCAGGAATCATCCTGAGCAAACACTCTGCCGGGGCCTCTAAGCATCAGCTTGAGCAACCAACTCTGGAGACTGCACTGGGGATCGTAAGAATCATCTTAAGCATGCGACTTCGCTGGGGAGTTCTAGAATCATCTTGAGCAAACCATTCTGAGGAGGAACATCTACAAAGCAAGGACGGTGGCGACCTAGCTCATGTTTCGTATGCATATGCTTTGACAATGGTGCAATGTTCCACACGGTGGAAATGCTACGCGTTTTCAGGGTAAATGCTATGCAATCATGCAACATGCTATGGCCCCATCAGCAAAATAAATGCTGAAGGGAGAATCCTCCTGTCAAGGAGAAAGAACCACACCAATCTCAATTGGACTCCGCCTGGGGACACGAACTTCAGTTAACTGCTGCCGGGGAACGAAGCTCTACGAGAACCGGAACCTGATCATCTGGGTATTCAAACCACAACTGCTGAGGAAAACGATGTCAATCGCATAAATAAACTACGCGGCCTTCACGACTACTTCCCTGGAGATAACGACTTCGGCGGGAAAATACAGCACCAGTTATTCAACACTCTACTGGGGAAAACCAATCATGGCTCAAACGGCTTTCCAAGGACTCAGCTCTCTTGGGGGACTGCAGACTCGGCTGGGGAAGAAGGAATCATCCTGCTTACAGGGGAGAGTATGACTCTGTGGGGAATCTCAATTCCGGTGGAGACTTCAGTCTGGCACTATCAACTACTACACACTTCAGTGAATAGTCTCCTTACGAGGCCTGCACTTGTGACCCGGTGCTGGGGGATGAACATATGCTTCGGCGCCTGACTCAGCTGGGGAGATGGTGATCCTTCAGGATACCTCTGGTTGGGGAAAGAATCTTCTCTGCTTGGGGATACATATCAATGCTCCTGGTCCCGCATTCAGACTCTGCAGGGAGATGCTGCTACACTCTATCGGGGATATCAATCCTGATCTGCTGAGGGTAATCTTGCATATGCCTTACGGAGACTGACCCCTCTGGGTAACACCTGCTGGACTATCAAGTCTGATGAGGAATACCTGTGTATCAACACTGCTGGGGAAATAAACCCAAATCTGCCGGTCAGGGATAGCTTCAGTCTCAACCCACTTAGGATAGTAGCACATCAGGCTAATCAACATTCAACGCTTGGGATGGTCATACTCTGCCAGGAATATCAATCTCGCCCTGCTGAGCAATAATCTTGATCCTACTCTGATAAGGGATAAATGCCATCTCAACTTGCTGCAGTCTCAAACTGCTCAGGGGAAACAATCTCAAACTGTACATCTCTGCTGAGAAAATAATCCTGATTCAACAACATCAACGCAGGGATACAGAATACCAATCATGGAGTTGGGATCATTCGCCTTGTGTCGGGGAATACGACAACATACGAGTCACTAGGAATCATCGTGTTGGATATATTTAGGCCTTTTCTAGTTTAGGGATAGGTTTATGGTGATAGGGATTTATCTCTGGTTACCAACAAAAGTGGATTTGAAAGGGAAATACTAGACGAGAACTAGCATTCGAGGGTAGACTACCAGACGAGAACTGGTGGCAAAATATGTTAGGTTGTCAGACGAGAACTGACTTACGGTTTGGATATTAGACGGGAATTGATTTCTGGTTTTCCAGACGAGAACTGGGCTTTAAAACTGTGTTGGCCAGACGAGAACTGGTTAAACAATAGGTTACAGAAAAGGTGACCAGACAGGGCTGGTTTCTGGTTTGGATTTCAGACAAGAACTGATCTCCGATTTGCCAGACGAGAACTGGACTTCAAAACGATTTGGTTACAAGGTTCAGCCAAGTAACAGGTTAGGCTGTAGGATAACAATCCAATGACAGCAAGGCTTCTTCAGAAGGTTCAGGTTTTGGCAGGGTAATGACACGATTCCCCGACACTCAACTCTTGCTAGGGTGAACAAACTCATTTGAACAACTTGCCCCAGTGCAATTCAACTTTCCCCAATCCGACTCTTGGGGAAATTCATTCTGAACAGAAAGCAGCTGGCAACAAGACAATCTTCAGATGGCTTGCCCCAATATTTGTACAACGGAAGGATTCATCCTTAATTAACCAACTCTTAGCACGGTTGGTTTCAATATTTCTGAAGTGGCTTGCCCCTGAACGAGTGTTGAGCGACTCAACCTGCCCTGATAGAACACTGGAGGGATCTGCCCTCAAATCACAAGAGTTCTGGATGGCTGCCCCTGATTGGGTCTCAAGAAGATTCACTTCTGATCAACTGCTTCTTGAATAATTTTCCCCATAATCAACCGATGCTTAGGGACTTGTCCTCAGACAAACTGATCCCAAACTTACCGGAAGTCAATGCCCCAAATTCACATGGCTTCGCAGTATACCATTCTGATCCAGACTACTACGATTTAGTCCTGATTGATTATTCCCTGTTGGAATTCCTTCATATCAACTACTGACCTGCAATTAAAATTGTTTATTCACGAATGGTAATTTTAATGCAGTGTTCATGCAGATTTCAAAAAAATGTTGTGCTGTCACTCATTTACGTGTCATGCTAGTGAGTGACGAATGAACTAAAGAGTTCAAACGTAGTGTTAATTCGATCAGTGAAAAATACAACAAGGATATGATTAGCAAATCATGTAGGAGTCAGGTTACTCAACCTTATCGTAATGCGCTTTCAGAATAAACCTTGCCTCAATTAGGTCTTTTAAGGGTTGTATCGGGGTTGGGTTCACGGTTCGTGAAACAAAGGATATCCGGCTCAAATTATAATTTGTACCCACCCCTTCTACGTGATGATCTCCGATCCTAAAGTTTAGTTAACTTGGTTCGAGCGCTCGCCTCTTCGAGAGGTATGTTGAACATTGGGAACAACTGGTTAAAGAACTCACACGGTGTTTCGGAGTGACAGTTACTCCTTTTTTCGTTTCGGTGCCTGTATCCACACGACTTTGTCCTTGTTCGAGGATTTTTCTTTTTATATCCTTTCTTTTTCATTCTTTTGATTCCCTAATTTTTGCCTGGACTGACTCTTCAGAGTTCTTTTCGATTTTTCTTTTAAAGTCCAGCGGGATGCCCTGATTTTTGCCTAAGTATTTGCTTTCTAGCTATTCTTTTCTTTTTACTTAGCGGGCTTTCTTATTCTTTCCCTTTTTTTCGAAACAAGTCGTGCGACACTGAATGTCTGGATTCATCCGAGAGGTTTATAACTGTCTCACTCCTGATTGGTGAGGTTTAACCATTGTGGTTGACGAGGTACGACCTCTGGGGAGGAATACGATGTGATTAGTCCTCGAAAGACAACACTCCTCTATAAGACTTGAACGCTCGGTCAAGCTAACTGACAACTACCCTGCCCCGGGTTAAGATGTGAGGGTTTAGAAGTCCGAAAGAAGCTCCTACTTCTCGGCTCGAAGTGGTTAACAAGGGATTCTCTTCCTTATCTCTCCGGTGTTTAGGGGATTTGAAACAATGCCTATACATCATAGGCAAGGTTTTATCTGAAAGCATACAATCATCGGTTATGAGTATTCAGTTTCGTCATTCTCCCTCCAATCTTTGCTAATCATAGTGATAAAGTGGAGTGAATAAAATGCAAGTGTCAGTGCAATGCAGTAAATGAGTGACAACGACATGATTAATTCAGAAAAATGCATAGTCACTTTATTAATATTACCATTCAAAACAAACAATGTTTAACAGCAAGTAGTAACTAACAGAAAAGAAACTACAAATGCAAATGATAAAAAGTATGAGGACTGCCAATGCTGAGGATGTCTGCCCGTCTGGACCACTGGCTTCTTGCAAATAACCTTCTGAATCTGTGAGCTCAGACAGCTGAGAGGTTGTCATGCATAACCAAAACTCCCTCTGGAAAGGAAATGCGTCTTTTGTCGATCAATTGTTGCACTTTTGCCTGAAAAGCTTTGCAATCTTCAATTGAATGCCCCAGGGATCCACCATGGTAACCACACTGAGCATGAGGATTGTACCCAGGAGGGTAAGGCTCTGGCACGGGCTTAAGAGCTTTAGGTTCCACCAAAGAATTCTGAATCAACTGTGGTAGAATCTGGCTATACGGCACAGGCACTGGATGAGAAGGAGCATTCCTTCGTTCCAAGTTGTTACGAGGTCGGTTCTGATTCTGACGCTGGTTCTGATAACCTCGGCCACGGGCTCGTGGATTTGCAAGAGGAGCGACGTAAAGTTCCCGACGTGGTGCCCTAGGCACAATTGTCTGTCCAGAATAACGAGACACAGAAGATACTGACCGCTGAGAAGACGGAGAACCAACAGATTTCACCGATTCGTCTTGAGGATACCCAACATCATTCATGATTGCATTGACCACAACTCCTTCTTCAGTTTGAAAGCTATAGAGAGATTCAGTTTCACTAGCCTGACTGCCTGAAACATTCTGGATTCTTCCAGTCTTTACACCATACTCGATGCGCTCTCCTGCCCTTAACAATTCAGAGAAATTTGGTGCCTTTCCAAGCATTCTTTCGAAGTACGGACTCTGCAAGGAGTTTACGAACATGCCTTTTAACTCTCGGTCTAGGAGCTGTGGTTGCACTCTAGCAGCAAATTGTCTCCATCTCTGAACATACTTTCGGAGAGGTTCATTGTTCTCTTGAGACAATTCTTGCAGCTGCATGCGACTAGGCGCTTCATCAAGATTGTAGTCATACTGCTTCAGAAAAGCATTGGTTAAATCCGCCCATGATCGGATCTGATCACTCTCTAACTGCATATATCAACTCAGAGATGCCCCAGTCAGACTGTCCTGAAAGCAATGAATCATCAACTTGTCGTCGTGCACAAACAAAGTCATTCTTCGGCAGAACATCACCAAATGCTGCTTCGGGCAGCTATCTCCTTTGTACTTCTCAAACCTCGGCATTCTGAACTTCGGGGGTAACACTAGGCCAGAAACCAGACACATGTCTGCAGCACTAGGGTTAACAGCGTCTTTACCTTTCAAGGCTTTGAATCTTTCATCCAATGCAGGAAACCTTCTAGCATACGCGGGAGCTAATGGGTCTTCAGTCTTTGCTATCGGGACCTCTCTTCGAGACTTTGGCAAAGGGAAGGCAACACCCTGGTAGTCGGAGATATCAACAGAAGGAGAACGTTCACCTCGGACAACAAACTGCTCACGTAGACCTCGGTCTTCAACAGAAGGCTGTACAAGCTGAGCTGCAGTAAGGTTGTTCACTTGCGGACAATCTTCGTCATGCGTAGATCCATACAGAGGATTGGACGTCACAGTGAAACCTGACAAGGTATCAACAAACTGGAAGCTGCTCTCTGACATAGCTACCAACAACTGTCAACTGACTTCACTGCTTGACTCTGATGAAATCTGCTTCAGCCCCTTGATCGTCTTCAACACTCACCTTCAGAATCAAAACAACGCCTGGATAAGGGTTCTGACTAGCTGGAGCATGGCATGCAATATGATGCAGGAGTGTTCATGCAAATGCAATGCAAGATGCAGCAAACACGGGATCACAACCCCCACAAAGCTCTGATTGCTGCTGCGCTGCTGACGGGATAAGTCTGCTCTGACGAGAGAAAACCAAGATATCGGGTAGGCTGGAAGTCAAGTCTCCTGCAAAAACCCTCCCACTCACGGGTATGGACCTAAACTGACACAAGTTTGGCATCCTATGCGTTCATCAGCGTCACCGACTTTCAAGAGGGGTGATACGATACCCAGAAGGTGTGGCATCACCAGCTCATGAAGCGGCCTCACTTAGCTGAATCACAAATGATCGGTCCCCAGAGTCGACAATCCACCAAACCAACAACCGTCTCAACCCAAAGGGTTGAAAGAGAAGTCAACCGGGAGAACCTCGTCTGAGCGTGAATTTCATGAGACACTAGCACCTGCCAAGGAAGTGCACGCCCACTAATTTCGACAACTAATTCTATGGTGCACTCAAGCCTGGGTCTGCCTTCTCACTCATCAGAGCTCCCATCCCACAACAGCACAATAGCAACAGATACTAATATAGTACGGGAAATGTAAATACATCAGTAAAATACAACATAAAAGTGCGGGAAATGTAAATACATCAGTAAAATACAACACAAAAATAAACACCCACAGACACGCAAACAAGCGCTAGGATTGACTCTCGTAGGGGAACCGGAGAACCAGAGATTCTGGGTTCGATCCCCAGCTGAGTCGCCAGCTGGCGCTTTCGCGAAAATAAGGTGCCGGCACAACAGAAGAGTCGCCACCTTTCGTTATTTATCCCTCGGAGCGGGAAAGGAAACGATCGGAAAAACCTAACGAAAAAGGGTAAGACAAGGTCGTCGCAACCATTGTCTGGGTTCGGGAGTCGGTTACGCAAGGGGAAGGTATTAGCACCCCTCATGTCCGTCGTACTCGACAGGATCCACGCTTGTTGGTTTGTCTACAGGTGAAAAACAATCTATCTACGGCTGCTAAATCTAAACGGAAAGAAACTGACTCGATAGAGCGTCGCACTCTATGCCTACGTATTCTCATCAGAGAATGAGAAATCAGAGTCAACGTAGTTCGGGAAACTACGGGGGGAGTTGCTCGGCAAAACATCGCGTCTTGGGCCTACGTATTCTTGTCAGAGAAATCAGAGCATGACGTAGTTCAGGCTAACTACGGCTTAAACAGGGGTGTTCTCGGTCACACGGGGGTGAGAGATTAAGTTGATGATACTAGCGTACGCATTCTAGCAGTTAGGTGGACGCTGCTCGACCATTGGAGACATAGGCGTACCTGTTTGTGGTAGAACGGACGTAGTATGTCGGGTTTCGAGGTATGGGAACCTACGGGAACTTGAACTACGGTCTGGTCTCAAATGCGCTCGGGCACGAGAAAAGGATAACATCAGTCGTCAGCGGGAAAGTCTCGATCGCACGGCAGCGAGAGAATAAAATATTAGTTGTTAGTGTGCTTGCTAGGATATCGCATCCTGTGCCTACATATTCTCATCAGAGAAAATCAGAGCAGCTGTAGTTCAGCTTACAGCTAAAACGGGGACCACAACACAAATCTCGTTTTATTAATATTCGGAAGATTACACTAATAAACTCCTAAAAAGTCATATCCATCTATCATGGAAAATCTAATGAAAAATAGTCCCCTAACAAGTGGACTTTTAATTCTACCTCTAAAAAGGCATGAAAGAAAATCCTAAAAGAAAATACATCCTAAAAAAGAAAATATTAAAATACTATCATTTTTTACATCACTATATTTTCCATTTTTTCATTTTTTATATTACACATTCTTTTTCACATATTCTTTTTCTTAAAAAAAATCTAAGCAAATGAATACAAAAGAAAATAATGAAAAAAAAGGAGAAAAACAAAAAGGGGGGGTGCATCAGTCCAGCCAGGGGTATACAACCAGAAAAATGAAACAGAATTGGGGCCCAGCCCACTTACACAACAAAAACGGGGAAAGGGTGGAGAGAAAAAAACCAGGGGGTGCCAATCAGAAAAACGAACAGGGCCCAGCCCAATTACACACGGAGGGGGGTGAGAAACTAAAACGGAGGGTTGGATCAGCAAACGGGGCCAATTGGCCTACGAGCCCACTTCCCTTGACAGCCACACAACTCTTCAAGCAAAACCCTAATCTCAATTTCTCAAACCTTCTGTGCACTGTTCATCTCGCCGCTTCCCTTCTCAGCCTCCAAACGCTCTCTCTCGTTTCCTCTCCGTTCAAACCTCCGTCTCAACCTCTCTTTCTTCCGCCGTCACTTCCAATCTCACCCTCCTCCCTTCATCAATCTTATTCATCTCCCTTTTCCACTTTAAATACCACAAACCCCTCGGATGAAGAATCTGACGAATAGATTTGAAGGTTGTTGAAGATTCGAGCACGAAAAACTTCTGAAGCGGGTTGAAGGTTTGTGGATCTGGAAACAGATGACAAACTGATGAAGACAATTAAGAACTTGGAGGCACTTCTGAAGAAAACGCGTAGGGATCTTGAAGATCTTGATGAAGGTTCACGAACATTGATGAAGATCTTGCAGATTCTGGAAATCAGATGAATGTTTGTTGAAGGCTCTTGGAGAATGGATGAACGTTCATCGTTCTGGGCGAACCTCACAAGATCGGTGAAGGTTCTTTGTAAGTTCTTGATAAAAGTCTCCGATGAACGCGAGTGGAGGAGTCAAGCACCATGGTTTTCTGGCGAGTTCTTGATCGGAGCATGATGAGTTCTTTGAAGGTCTGGATGCATGTTCTTGAATGCTTCTGGCGGATCTGGAAAAACTGTGAAGTTTGATGAACATCACGAGGAAGATCTCGAAGAAGGTCGTGAAGAACTTGGACGGAATCTTGAAAACGACCATAAAGTGATCGAAAGTTCTCCGGTGGAGGTTGCTTGAACGGATGAAGACCGATGAATATTCGATGAGGTTGATGAATATTGTTGAAAATGGATGAAGATTGTTGGTGATTTCTGGAAACGGTTGCAAGAACATTGATGAAGATCGGTGATATTTCTTGAAGTTTCCGGTGGTATTTGCAGTTATTGGCGAGTAGTTAGGGAATTCCGGCGACGGTTACGGTGGTGGCCGGTCTTGCATGGCCGGCGGGGAGTGTTACCGGCGAGGGGACGCGTGGCATGGCTGCATGCAGAGGGAGATGGGAATGAGACGCGTGGCGGCTGGGAAGAGAGAGGGAGAGCCACGTGTGGCTACATGCAGAAGGAGGTGGTGGCCTCTGCAGGTGAAACGTGGCAATGAAGTGAGAGAAAAGAGAGTGAACGTGTGGCGTGTGGCGTGAGTGAAACGTGGATGATCTGAGTATGAAACGTGGCGTGTGGAGTGAGGGACTCAGAAAAGAAACGTGACGAGAATGGGAAGAAAAACGTGGCAATCAAGAGAGAGCCTCTGAGAATGCACGCGTGGCTCCTTTATACATGGACAGACGGCGAGATACTGGACTGGGCCTCCAAAAATGGCTGGGCCCACGAATTTGGACTGAATTAACCACTAATGAACATTAAAAAAATGCAATTAAATCTTAAATGAAAATTAAAACTATTTTAACCTAATTAAATCTAATAAGACCCTAATTAAACACAATTAAATGCTAATGAAAATTTAAAACAGCAATTAAATCCTAAATGAAAATTAAAACTAATCTAATCCTAATTAATTCTAATACTCAATTAACATCTAAACAAATAATTAAGACCTAATTAATCTACTTAAATCCTAATTAAATCTAAAAAAGAATTAACTATTAAATTCTAATAATCCTATTTATCTCTAAACAAATAAAAATAGAAAAACCCTATTAATTTCTATTAATTCTACTTATTTCTAAACAAATAAGAATAGGAAAAAAAACTCTATTAATTCCTATTTTAAAAAATACCTAGTAAAAGAATACCCTATTAAAAATCATTTTAAAAACTCTAGTTAATATCTAAAAACAAGAATTATTCTTAAAAAAGAAATTAAAACTAAAATCTATTTAAAAATTATTTAAAATCTATTAAAGCTATTTAAAAATCTCTCTAATACCTAGAAAAATCAATTAAACCCCTAAAAATTCTAGAAAATAAGGGGAAAGATCTAAAAAATGCGAGGGAGCCGATTAAATCGATTAGCGACTATATCGAAATAAACGGTAAAACCCGGACACCGAGATGTCCTCAAAAACAACAGCGAGAGCTGAAAACACCGGGACGAGCACCAATTCTCAAAATACGTCCTCGTATTGGTCAGGAATGCCTGAAGCACGATCAGAGGGCTCTGATCCCGACAAAGTCAACCTAATTGGAATAAATGCAATGTACGTGGTATCCAAATGCAAAATGAAATGAGTCGAAACACGAGCCAAATTGCGATAAGTAGTTGGTCAAATTTTGGGGTGCAACAGGTCATGTACAACTGACGTTGGGCAATGTCCTGTCTAAATACAGGGTTGATGATTGAAAGGTCAAAGAAATGGTATACACGACTTCCTGACATTCGTCTTGAATTTGGAGGTTAACCGAACCTATTTGAACAACTCTGAGAAGCTCTGAAGGTATGGAGAGGAACAGTTCCTTTGTTTCCAATTTTCCCCCAACTTGTAGGATCTTTGTAGAAATCTTCGTCACGAGGATACTTGGAATCTCTATACCCTGATGGTTTAATATGAACTGCCTCAGCATTTTGAACCTTGAAGAGGTGCTTAAAGTTAATTGTCTGCTGGATAAGGAGGGCTTTCGTGCTCTTGGGGTAGCTTTCCCCAGCCTTGCAATGAATTTTCCCCTGATTGGCTTATTTGGAGAAGTGCATCTGACTAATCTTCGAGAGATTTACCGAATCTCAACCTGATTGCCCTAGATTAATTGAATCTCTGATGGCTGACTCCCTTTATCTAATCATTATTTATGACTTGCCCCTACTCAACGGAGTACTCAGGCGTTCTGAATCTTATCTTGATCAAACTATCCACTATAGAAACTCTTCTGATGTCAAGTGCTTACTCGCAAGTAAAACAATTCGCTTTGCAAAGGATAATATTAATGCAATGCATATGAATGTTTTGAAATCTAAGTCTGTTCACTGGAAAAAAGAGTTGTGACATTTAGTGAATGAATCACTTATGTCAACATTAATACCAAAATGGTAAGAGAATCCTTTTAGGAGTCAGTTTCGATGCAATCTTTTACCGAAGTATGCTTTCAAAATAAACCTGCTTCAATTAGGTCTTTTGAAGGTTGTAACGTGGTCAGGTTCACAGTTTGAAAGAAAGGATATAAGGCTCAAAGTTCTATTTTAACCCACCCACTCTCCTCGAGGTTCGCCAATCCTATATTTATCTAATTTGACACAAGCGCTCACCTCTTAAAGGCTGAATAACAGGAGTGACGGTTCAGGAAACCACAAGTTTTTGGAGTGACAGTCACTCGCTTTTCGTCTTTGGTGTCTGAATCCCACGACTTGTATTTTTATCATTTTTCTGATTTCCATATTTTTGCCTGGACTGCCTCTTTTGGATATATCTTTTGATTTCGAAGTCCAGCGGGGTGCCCTAATATTTGCCTAAGCCACATGTTTTCAAGTTATCGACTTAGCGGGATTCTTCTTTTTCTTTTTCTTTTTGGACAAATCGTGTGACACCGGCTCGTCTGACTCGTTTGACAGGGTTGTGACCGTCTCACTCCTTGGTTGGTGAGGGATAACCACGGTGGTTTTTTAGGTACGACCTCTACAGATGTGATTGATCCTCGAACAAGAACACTTCTTTTGCAATTTGGATGCCTGGTCAAATTAACTGACACCTACCCTATCCCAGGTTAAGATTGCGGGTTTTTTCGTTTTCAGAAAGAAACTTCTACTACTAGACTCAAAGGGGTTGACAAAGGATTATCTTCCTTATATCTCTGATGTTTAGGGATTTGAAACAATGCATGTACATCATCAGCAAAGGTTTTATTCAAAAGCATACTGTCGCTTGTGCGAAAATAAAGTGCCGGCATGACAGAAGAGTCGCCACCTTTCGTTATTTATCCCTCAGAGCGGGAAAGGAAACGATCGGAAAAACCTGACGAATAAGGGTAAGACAAGGTCATCGCAACCATTGTCTGGGTTCGGGAGTCGGTTACGCAAGGGGAAGGTATTAGCACCCCTCACGTCCGTCGTACTCGACGGGATCCTCGCTTGCTTGTTTACTTGGACGGGTTGGTTATAATCTATCTACCTATCAAGGCTGGCTGAAAAAGAAAAGAAAAATGACTCGGCAAAGCGTCGCACTTTATGCCTACGTATTCTCATCAGAGAATGAGAAATCAGAGTCAACGTAGTTCGGCTAACTACGGGGGAAGATGGGGAAGGTTGCTCGCTAGGATATCGCATCCTATGCCTACGTACTTTCATCTGGTATGAAAGATCAGAGCAAACGTAGTTCGGCTAACTACGGGTTATCTCCTAAAAGAAGTGCTTTTTTATGGTGTTTGCGATCTCAACCGCACTAGAGACTATGACCTGAGAGTGAATGCGTCGCATGTCACCCAAAGGGTACCATACTAAACATCCATCCTCAGATGGCTTAAGGATCGTAGCGTACGAGAGAAATCATTCATGATTACTGTATCTTAAACTGCTTCGAGATGAGAAGAGAACAGACCCAACTAGGAGGGAGACTATAAAGTCCTACTGTTATCATGCCATGGATTCATCCTATGGTTGAGGTTTGAATAGGGAACTCCTAGATGTTGTCATGCATAGGTTTCAACCTAAAAGTCTATCATCAAATCCTCATCTGAGGAAATGAGAGTCCTAAGGGATCATGTCAATGATACACCAAAACAGACAAAAGCATCAGCTTTAACAGTAAAATGCATGCAATGCAAGTGAGGGAGGAAATGTGTGTGGGGTTCAGCCTCCACAAGCTCGTCTCAACCTCAAGCCAGTCATGAAATAACAGTAATCATACTGAAGATAAACAACATACTATCAAGCAATGAACAAATAGAAGAAGTGAAGTGCCATCAGACAACCAAAACACAGGCTTGAGAAAGAAAGAATCTACTCTCTAATCCTAACCATAACACAGAATTCAGAATCAAATCTAAGCAAAGCCCTAAAGCAAAACCTAACCCAAAGGGAAAACAATCCCAATCTTCAAGCTTCAGAACAAGCTTACCAAAGAAAGGGGGCTAAGCAAGCAGACTCATAGTGTCTTCCTCAGGAAAGCACTAGGAGGTGTATACTCAGGAGTCATATCCTATGTGGCTCAACCACTGTGATTAGTTTACGTTCCTCCTCAGGAGAAACTAAACTCACAAGCAGGCTCCAACATCACTGGATATTTAGGAAATCCTATCTGAACTAGTGGAACTAAATGAATAGACTCATAGGACCTTCCTCAGGAAAGTACTAGGAGGCTTCCACTTAGGAGTTGTATCCTATGTGGCTCAACAACTGTGATCAGTTTACATTCCTCCTCAGGAGAAATTAAACTCACAAGTTGGCTCCAACATCATTGGATACTTGAGAAATCCTAGATAAACTAATGGAACTAAGTGAATAGACTCATAGGACCTTCCTCAGGAAAGTACTAGGAGGCTTTCACTTAGGAGTTGTATCCCATGTGGCTCAACAACGTGTGATCAGTTTACATTCCTCCTCAGGAGAAATTAAACTCACAAGTTGGCTCCAACATCATTGGATACTTGAGAAAGAGGTGAGAAGAAAGAATGAAAGTCATTCATAGTGCCTTCCTCAGGAAAGTACCATGAACTTCCTTCAAACTTCAGGATCTCAAACCTCACAAACAGGGAACAAGCCAAGCTCTGGGTCTCTGAGTCTTGATCTGCAATCTTCTCTTCATCATGCTCTCCAACAAGATCTTCAAGACAACACAAGCCCCACAACAAATTCCCCAAAACAAACCCCAGATATGAACAGATAACCACAGGGCAGACAAACTCAATAGGCAACTTCAGAAAATACCTAAAAATACTAAATCAAGGGGGAAAAATCTAACAATTATTCATAAGGGTCTACAACATCTACCCATAACATCTACATGGGCCTCTACCTAAAAATCAAGACAAAACTACTCAAAGAAAATGAATTCTTCACTTAAGCACAACCTAAACCCTAATTAGGATACCCTAAATCTACCCTAATTAAACTAATCAAAATTTAATTCTAAAATTCTAGAATAAATCCTATGGGGAACTATGATTCATCATCTAATTGCACAAAAAAGAATGGATTAAAAAGACTAAAGGAAGGTCCTAAAACAATTCTTGCAAAGTGAGGTATCAACTAAAAGAAAGAAAATACACTATATTAAAGAAAATACCATTAGAAATTCTACATTAAAAATAAAATTCCATTTTTATTTTTATATTTTTCTACACAAAATTATCTAATCATAGAAAAAAGAATGGACAAAAAAGAGTTATTTTCCATTTATTTATGAATTTTTAAAGACAAGAAAAATATTAAAAGAAATAAAAAGAATTTAAAACAATTAAAAGGGAGGGGGTGTGATAAGTAAGGCGCGCTAGTTGAAAATAGTTGGGCCAGAAATAGGGGGGGCGCGAGTAGCAAGCTGGACCCAGGCCCAGGTCTTCAGCTTTAATGAAACGCTGCGTTGCAGCGGGGAGGTTTCCCTCCGTTTTCATTTTAAAACCTGGCCACACGATCAGAGGAAAAGGTCAAGAATTCAGGGAGATCCAACGGCCAACAGCCATCGTCCCCAAACTGACCTAGGGTTTTCAGAAAACCCAGAATCCATGCATGGATCTTCTAGCCACTCGTTCTCTCTGCTCAGGCCACGAAACCCTAAGATTCCAACACGAGAATTGCTCTACTAATCAAGAGGAACAAGACTACACGCATGCTTTTTCCTAATTCTCCCTAGATAATCCTAACAGAGGACCTTAAGATCATGGTTCCACCATGATCACCTGAAATCAACCATGGCAAAGCTTCAACCTAAGGATCTGAACTTGCTCTACATGCTACCCTAGTTAATCTAACCTAATCCATGCTAGCTAAAACTCCCTAAACAGCTAGTTCTTTGAGATTAAAGAAACTAACACCTGCCATGAAACCTCACACAGAGCTCTCAAACTTATGGGAAAAGATCACCTAATCTAGTACATCAATCCTATACCTAAAGAACTACTTGAAAGTGCATAAATTAGGAGAATTATGGAGAGAAACCAACCTGTCAAGTGATGATGGTAGGTGCTCGTGGGAATGGATTCAAGGCTTGTAATGGCTGCAATGAGATCCTCTTGTGATGCACAAGTTTCTGTTTGCACTTGTTGTGAAAGAGATGGCTTGTAGATGAAGATTTCTTGAATTGCTTGAACTTGAAGAAAGTGCTTCAATGGCTATTTCTCTCCCTCTCTCTCCTCTGAAACTGCCTTCTATCACCAACCTCAATCACTCTCTAATGCACTCTCTTTATAATGATCATTAGACACTTCTAGATTCATCTAGAATATGGTGGAAAGTTCTTGAAAATCTCATGTGGGGACAAGTTGAAAATCTCATATCCCATGCCTTATGCCTTGCAATGTGGTCTTAAAATATCTTTACATGAGATATTGAGAAGGAGTGCACAACTACAAGCCTTGGTTTTGCCTTGTGTTAGGATTTCCCAAGTTGCCTTCTTTTTCAAGTAACAAGTTTTCAAAGCAACCCCCATTTTAAAGCCTTAAATGGAAATTCTATCTAAACCAATGTTCTCAAAATTATGTTTCCAATCAAAATGATATATTGGATGACCTATTTTGGATTTGTGGATCTTCCAAACCAATTTTCAAATTCAACTTTTCAAACTTATATGCCATTTTTAGTTCATTTTTGACCAATCATGCAAATCCATGCTATGAGCTTTTCCAACAATTCATGACCTTCTTTCTAGACTTAAAATCACATTTTGAACAACTTTCATGTTTTGAGTTTTTCCATTTGAGGCTTGGAAATAGGAGTTTTAGGCATTGGCTAAAATGACCTATAACTGACAAATGACCAAAATACCCCTGTCTTGTTCAAACCATAAGTTGAGTTCCATGAATCCTATCAAGGACTTCTACCACTCAAATTAAAGCTAAGAAGATGCTCTTCAACATTCATGTTGACCAAGAAGTCATAGGAATCACCCTACTAGGGCAAAAGTGGTCTGCAAGTTGGGTGACTTTCAAGGACCCAGATTCACACACCTCTGTTGACCTGTAATTTGTCAAAACCATAACTTGAGCTCTGTAACTCCTATCAAGGACTTCCACCACTCAAATTAAAGCTTAGAACAAGCTCTACAACATTTATGTTGTGGGGAAGGTGAGATATCAATCACATCTTGAGCTAAAACTGCCTGGAAGATAGGGATCAAATTAGGGTTTTTCACTGACAATCCTTGGGGACCCTAACTTGAAACTTCTCAAACTCTTCAATCATAAGGAGTTGGTCTAGGAATCATCTTTATAAAATCTCTATGCATCATTCCATGATCTCATGTCCCTTGGATTAGGTCTCAACCCTCTCCAAATCTTCAGTTATCCTAGGGTTGACCCAGTCAAAACCCTAATTCTACAATTCATGGTTAAACCTCCTGAATTCTTGCATAATGACCTCTCTGGGCTTCATGAAGGCTATCAAGACATCTCATAGGCTTTCCCAAAACATCAAGTTCATTCTCAAAGTCTCAGAATTATCTGAGGAGCACCCACAACTTTTAAGCTATGAAGCACACAACCCTGGTTTCAACCCATTCCTCTGAGGATCTCTTGAACTTTCTGATGAAGGTATCCACTTTCAAACACTCAATGAATAAATAATTGTTGGTCAAATTTTGGGGTGCAACACATACAATCAGAAGCTTTGCGTCTTTCAACTTTGTCATCCTCCCTCGGATTCCGCTTAAACAAGCGTTAGACATCAATAAAAAGCATTGAGTGAACACGAATGGATTTAATCAAAACATGCATATTCATTTCATAATCATTATCAATCGAAAACAAACAAGTTTTACAAATGAAATTTGCACTTAAACAGAAAAGAAACTACAAATGCAAAGAAATGACATGATAAAAAGATTGCCAGCTTCTGAGAACCGGGCTTTCAAATCTGGATTTGCTGCTGGATCAGCCATCTTCAAAATTGCTCGCCGAAGTTAGTATGATATTCTTCTGAACATCTGCTCTTGGTGAATTCCTCTATAACATGAACTGATGAACCCACATGACTGGACGAAGGAGGATTGTTAATCGGAATACCCTGAGGCGTGACTGAGAACATGTTGGAGTCAAGCATAGTCTGAATTTTACTCTTAAGCACCTTGCAGTCTTCGGTTGAATGCCCATGTGCCCCAGCATGGTACTCACAGTGGGCGTTGACATTAAAACTTGGAGGATATGGAAGAATTGCTGGATTAATCTCCTTCGGCGCTATCAACCCACCTTTGATCAGATATGGAAACATCTGACTGTATGACATCGGCAGCTGAGTGAAATGCCTCTCTGGCTTCCTTAGTCTTTGTCGAGCATGCTAATGCGGATGATGACGGTGCGACCGTTGACTCTGGAGGGCAACAGATACCTGATACACAGACCCAACAAATTGCTGATTCTGAACAGTCGAAATGTCTGAAGACTAAATCTGAGGTATCGGGGACTCCATTTGTTCAGTACTTTCATCCTCAGGCTTGGCCTAGAAACAGGCAATAGCTCTGGGCACGGAGATTCCGAAACCAAATATTGTAAGATACGCTTCTGACCCGATGTTACTTCAGGGGAGAGAATGTGAATATCAACTTCATTCACAACAACTGGAATAAGACCACCTGGTATGCTCATACCGCTTAGCGTGAACTCAAATGCTTTTGAATCGATCAAGTCCTAAACTTTGTGCTTAAAAGCCTTGCATGTCTCCAAATTATGCCCTGGTGCCCCAGAATGGAAATCACAATGGGTACTTGCATCATAGCCTGGTGGTGGCTTACCAGCAAACGGAGCCAGAGTCCGTAGTTCAACTAATTGAAGTTGAAGCAAGAGTTGCAACAATTGAGTATAAGTCATAGAGATCCGGTCGAAGATTCTGTCGGGCCGCCTCGGCCTCTGCGCATACCTCTTAATCTTAGGATTGTCTTGGGAAATAGGAGGTAGCTGCTGACGGGGAGATTCTGGAAGCTCAGGTCATGCAAAAGATCTTCGAGGCACATCGCGCTCTGGGAGAGATTCCACAGGCATGGGTAGAACAACCATTTCTGCTGCGGCTTCAGGCATAGGATAGCCTTTCTTTCTTAGCACATTTCTCATAACTTTCATGATCAGGCCCATCTGAGTCTTCAGTTGATGAACTTCTTCCCTGAGCATTTTCTATTCCTGACACGAAGCTTGCATGTCCACCATGAATTGTCCCATCTGGCTTCGGACTTCCCTCAACTCTGCTTGAATCTGCTCCATAGTCAACTTTTGCTTTCTTTGAAGAGTTAAGTCTAAAATTCTTTAGAAAACCAGATTAGGATAACAAAACCCAGCCTCGAAGACTTTCTATGCAAATGAAATGCAAATGCCATGTAATGCAATATGAAATGCAACAAACACAGGATCAAGGTCGTTGTTGCACCCCAAAATTTGCCTAACCTTTTCTTTACCTAGCTTATGTTTCACGGCATTCATACAGCATTGCATTCATAGCATTAGCATCTGCATACTATCATTCATGTACAGGGTATCAAGGGGGTGTGCTCATCAAGAAGAGATTACCAAGGCCTAAGCCAAATCAAGAAGCTTCATTCAAGCATGTAAAGGTTTATCATCCTCATCAAGTCATCAGAAAAGGTCAAAACTTGTGGAAGAAGTGGATGGTGTAAATGGTTTTATCTCCTATCTTGAGGATCATTATGGAGTTTATTCAAGTCATTATGCAAAGTGCAAAAGGCCACAGTCAAAGCTGAGTCAACTAGGGTTTTCACCAGGTCAACCCTGTGTCAACTGTGAGTCTTGAGGAGATTAAGACTCAATTCCAAGCAACTATGATCATGGAATATTTTGTTGAGACACTTAAGAGATCATTTCAAGATCAATTCATCAATATGCAAGTGTGTGAGAAGTTATTGGGCTAGGGTTTCTAAGCTTGACAGTGTAAAATCCCCTATCTCAGTGCCTAACTTCATGACCACATAACTCAAGATGAATGTTTCACCTCATCTTGACATCCACATGAAACTTGTAGAGCATGTTATACCTTTAATTTGAGTACTAGAAGTCCTTGATAGGATTTATAGAACTCAAGTTATGAGGCAGACAAGTTACAGGTCATCAGATGAATGTGATTTTGGTACTTGAAAGTCAACCAACTTCCATGCCATTTTTGACCTAGAAGGAAGCTTTTTCTCAACTTCAGATGAACATGAATGTTCTTTCTTATCTTCTTAGATTTCCAAATAGTACTAGAGGTCCTTGATTGGATTTGTAGAACTCAAGATATGGAGCTTGCAAGGCAAGGGCAATTTGGAAAGTAAGATTATAAGTCATTTTGGATTATAGGTCCATTTCACCATCATACATACCTCAAATGGAAATTTTTCCAACTTGAAAGTTGCTCAAAATGGGGTTATTTGTCCAACTAAACACCAAGGATCCATTGATATGGGTTGTAGTGAAGATTGGGTGAAGAAATTTCATAAAAAGGACTTTAAAGGCATTAAAGTGGAAAAATTCAAATCAATTCATGAAGGCTCAAAATTATGCAAACTTGTGCATATTTTGAGTGCATTTGATGTTTTAAACACTTTGGCATCATTGGAATTGCAAGATGAGTCTTATTTCATGGCCAATTTTAATGTTACTTCAAGAATAAGTAACATTGCAAACACAAACCATTGATTGAAATCAATGGCTAAATCTCCTCCCTTCATTCACACCATATTACCAGCATTGATTGTGAGAAAAATGGGAAGGATATTGAAGCTGTAACACCCATTTTAATTATTTAGTCATTTTATTATTATTTTAAATATTATATGTTGATGTGCCCTTTGGTAGGGTGTATTTGATGATGTTTGGTGGGTGTCCCTGAGATGGGAGGATCATTGGTGGTAATTTGGTGAGTTTATAATAATATAAGAAATAATAGTAATATTGGTGGTGGTATTATTATTATTATTATTATTATTATTATTATTATATTTATGATTATTATTAATATTTGTAGTAATATTATTAATATGGAGAATATAATATTATTATTAATATAGTTATTATATTATTATGATTTTTGGTGTGAATATGATAATATAATGAATAATAGTAATATTGGTGGGGGTATTATTATTATTATATATTTATTATATTTATTAGTATTATTAATATTATTATTATTTTGGTGAGATATTAATAGGATTATTATTACTATTATTATTATTATTATTTTATTAAGTTATTAACATTATTATTATTTTGGTGAGATAATAATAGGATTATTATTACTATTATTGTTATTATTATTTTATTAAGTTATTAACATTATTATTATTTTGGTGAGATAATAATAGGATTATTATTACTATTATTATTATTATTATTTTATTAAGTTATTAACATTATTATTATTTTGGTGAGATAATAATAGGATTATTATTACTATTATTATTATTATTATTATTATTATTTTATTAAGGTATTAACATTATTATTATTTTGGTGAGATAATAATAGGATTATTATTACTATTATTATTATTATTTATTATTATTATTATTATTATTATTAAGTTATTATTATTATTGGGATTAGAGAATGAAAATAGAAACGTGAGGGATGAGAGTTTTACGATACATTGTGAGAAGTTAGAGAAAGTGGAAAAAGAACGATAGAAAGGAGAGAACGGAAAAGGGAACGGAAAAGGGAGCGAAGAACGAAGGAACAGGGGAAAATCAGAATTGGCCAAACCTTGGAGGATTCTTTCATCGATCAACCGATTAACAAGGTAAGGGGGGAGAAACTTGATTGGGAATGGTTTATACATGTATAGGGTAGTTGGGGATTCCTTAACCCCGTAGGAAATTGATCGATATATGATAATATATATTGTTATGTTATGATTGATGATGATTGTTGTTAATTATATAGTAATCGTTAATGAATTGGTGTTTTGGGATGATTTGGCATATAGGGCATATAGGGTGTTTTACAGTTTTTAGGGAAAATTCTGTATGGCAGTAATCGTTAATGAATTGGTGTTTTGGGATGATTTGGCATATAGGGCATATAGGGTGTTTTAGAGTTTTTAGGGAAAATTCTGTATGGCAGTAATCGTTAATGAATTGGTGTTTTGGGATGATTTGGCATATAGGGCATATAGGGTGTTTTACAGTTTTTAGGAAAAATTCTGTATGGCAGTAATCGTTAATGAATTGGTGTTTTGGGATGATTTGGCATATAGGGCATATAGGGTGTTTTTACAGTTTTTAGGGAAAATTCTGTATGGCAGTAATCGTTAATGAATTGGTGATTTGGGATGATTTGGCATATAGGGCATATAGGGTGTTTTACAGTTTTTAGGAAAAATTCTGTATGGCAGTAATCGTTAATGAATTGGTGTTTTGGGATGATTTGGCATATAGGGCATAGAGGGTGTTTTACAGTTTTTAGGGAAAATTCTGTATGGCTTTTGAGGTATCGATAAAGTGTGTAGGTGATGATTTTGGGAATAGGAATTAGAAGCCTATTGGTTACGGTAATGTGCAAGATTGGTACTAGAATAGACTGAGGATCTGAGTTGAGATGATAGGTACAGTTTGGCCTTGATGCACTGTAAGAATGATGAGTGTGGGAACTAACTTGTGTACTTGGTGATAGTGTATGTTTCCCGTAATAATGACTGGTGGACAATTAGTTGATGTATATGTATGTAGTGATCAGTAGGATCGCGTACCCCCGAGTGGTGGGATATGTTATATCTTGGTGTTAAAGTGTGAACTTGTTTACTATCTGGTTGATTTATATGGTGTTGGTGTATGTTATATCTGTACATATGTGAATTGGTGTATGATGATATGATCAGGAGGATCGTGTGCACGTTGAGTGCCTAAATATATTAGTTATGCATTGGTGTGTGCATATCATGGTGTTTTGGTGGGATGAATCATGTCTCAGGAGGAGCGTAAGTGATTCATCCGTACTCCTTTGTGGAGAATGGTGGGGGATAGATCATGTCTCAGGAGGAGCGTAAGTGATCTATCCAGGTTCGATTGAATGAACCAACGAGTCGGTACCGCATGCATGGTGTTGAGTTGCATTTTGCATTATAATATGTTATATTGTAATTTGAACAGTAGGTTCGTTATATGGTGTTGTTGGGGTGAATAATTGATGTGTTGGTGTGTTTTACTGCCTTATTACATGTATTACATTACCATTATATTTTTGATCATGATTTCTCACCCCTTTGTTGTTGTCGTGGTCTGTGTTTCTTCGGAAGTACAGATAATCCAGGTGCTTAGCTAGCTTGGATATTGGTGTGATTGTCGAGTCTAGGATGCTCTGATACGTAGCACGGGACTTGGGCGTTTTTATTTGTTTTATGTTGAACTGATATTTTATTTCCCTGTGAACGTATCAAACTTTTATTGAATTTTATTATTTAATATTCCGCTGAAGTTGGAGATAAACCTTTTTATAAGGAAACGTTGTTTTTATGTGATATCCCACTTGGGAGAATTGGAACTCTGATTTTGTTTATTTATAATGTTTATTAATTTAATTGTTTTGGGAAGTGGGGTGTTACAATTGGTATCAGAGCAGGTCGGTCCGTCCGGCCAATGTTGTCTAGTGTTGTTGTTCCCTGGTATGCGACATGTGTGTAAAAACACTGTCGGTACATGTTGTTGTTTAAACTTTGTCGGTAGAAGTGAAATGATTTTAGTGGGGGAGAAGTTGGTATTTCTCCGGAATACTGCAGTGTTGTGGCTTAATGTGTTACGCTCTTATAGTTTGGTAAAGATGGTTTATACCCCATCATGATTTTCGGCTGTCTATTGACAAATTGAGGAACTGATCACCCTCAATCTCTTGCTAATAGTAGACGAGATTGTGTTGGATGGGATAGACGTGTCTTGCAAGCTTAGGTGGTGTGAGCAATGAATTGTCTTGAGTTAAGCTAAGTGCTTAAGGGATTATTTTGAGGAGTTGGCGTAAGACGGTGTTGAGGTGTGTATTTTGACGGAAACTTTGAATGTTAAGGAAAGTGAGAAATTGGGGTTTATCACTTAATTGTGATTGTCCGGAAGTTTTCCTGAGGAGGTAAATGGTTTACTATCGGAATGTGAAGTAAAGCTTACACATTGACTTCGTTCTTGGAACTAGTCCGATATGGGTGACTCCATATTGTGTGTTTGCATTGGGATTGAGAAAGTTAAAGAGTCAACTTGAAAACCTGCTGGAAGAGAGGTTCTTTTGTTTGAGTGTGTTACCATAAGGTGCACCAATTTTGTTGGTTAGACAGACGGAAGGTTTTGTGAAGCTTTGGGTGAACTATGGATATGTGAACAAGGTGACTATCAAGGATAAGCGTTCGCTTCCAAGAGTTGATGAGTTGATGGATCAATGGGTTGAAGGATGTGAGTTTTCCTTGGTCGTGTGAGCTATTGAAATTCTCTATGAGATGGTGAAGTATTGACATGGAATTAAGCTATTTATTGATGAAGTGTGTTTGAATGTTGTGGTAAGGACGGGCGGTACGGTCCGTGTTTCTGCCAGAACTCACAACTTGTTTGTCCGCTTAGCATGGGATCTTCTTTAATTATTTGAGCAAGGTAATGGTTATGTTAATCAGTGATATTTTAAGACATTCGAAGAGTATAGAGGATTATGTTGAGCATAAGGAACTTGAGTTATCAGTGTTGGAAAAAGAGTAGCGATATACTTCTGGGAGGAAAGTTTTGCCGAATCCGACATAACTATTTGTTGCGTTTGTGATGCTTGTTGATATAATTGAGGATTTGCTAAAGGCAACTTCAGCAAGTTTTAATTATGCTTTAAGGCAACTTGAATTACGTAAGAAGAATTATCTGACCAGTGTTCTAGAGTTGGTTGTTGTTGTAGTTGTGCCGGAGTTGGAGGCTGAAATCGTTTAATCTGAGATTTTGTGAGAAATCGATGCTTTACGGAAGAAAGTCGGATTAGATTGTGTAGTGGCGTCAGGTGATGTTAAGTCGTGATTGAGTATGCTTGTTTTATCAAATTTGGTTGGTTTTGTAAGTTTTTGTATTTTTGGAGATTTGAATGTTTAAAAATCGGATTGAAATCGGACGTCGTAGAAATCATGTTTAATGGTTCTAATTCGAGGCTATATGTTAGGTGAGTATGAGTATGTGTTTGTTTCGAAGAAAGGAAATGAATCGGTCGAATTTTCGGACAAGAATGCAAAATCCCGTAGCAGTTTTTCGGCAAAATTCTGGTTTTTCGGAAAACTTCGAAAATTCATAACTCTTGAACCGTATGTCCGTTTTGACCCCCGTTTGAAGCGTTGGAGAGCTAACGAGAAGCTCTTTCCGGGAAAAATGGTTTTTATGTCAGTGGATGATCTAATTATAGCAGAATATTCGAAACATGTAATTTGGTCAACTTTTACCGTCGTGATCGGGTGCGTTTGATGTGTTATCTTACTGTATGTTTTCGGTATATACCGTGGTAACTGATGCTTCGATTTGGAAACCTTGCTTGTACCGAGGAAAATGGAGAAAAGAGTTGGAACCGGTTGGGAAATTTTGTGATGCGAGTCTGGTCTGTGAAGAGACTTCTTATGGAGTTAAGCCTTGTATGTTAGACCGTACTAGTAGTATTCTTGAGGAGATTCGAGGAGGTCAGAAATCTGGATTGAGTTGGTGAATTAGTTGAAATTGATAAATCAGAGTCGAAGAGTGGATTGTCGGGTTTGTGGAAATAGTACCATGATATGTTGTGATGGGGTATGTGGACCGGATGTTGTTGAGGGGAGTAGGAGTACTCGTGAAGAAATACATTGAGGTAGATGGAGTGTCCATCCCGGTGCTATGAAGAAGTAACCGAATTTGAGTAGATTGTTTTGGTGACCATAGATGAGGAGAGGAGTGGTTGAGGTTGAATATATTGGTTAGAATTGTTGGAATTCGAAGAGTGAACATCAGAGACTGTTGAGTCTGATGCAGCCGTTGAATATTCCAAAGTGGAAATCAGGTAGTATTTTCACGGATTTGGTGTTGAGATTTCCAAAGAATTGGAAAGACATAATTTTAATTTGGGTTGTTGTGAGTGGATGAACTATTCCGTGTTAAGGATATATGAGATACATATTGAGGAAGTAGTGAAGTTGGATGAGATACTGTCGAATATTGTGTTAGATTAAAATTTGAGGTTTATATTGAGATGTTGGAGGGGCTTACAGGAAGCTTCAGGTACTAAGTTGAGGTTGAGTTCGGCTTACCATTCGCAAACTGATGGTCAGTCAGAGAGGACTATTGAGTCTGTAGAGAATTGGTGAGAGCTTGGGTGTTGGATCAAGGTGGATCGTGGGATGATTAATTATCGTTGATTGAGTTACCTATAATAACGGTTACCATCCTAGTGTCGGAATGGCACTATATGTGGCTTGGTGAGATAGGGAGTGTAGGACTCTCCTGTGTTGAAATAAATCAAGTGAGAGTGTTGTACTCAGACTTGAAAATTATGCTTGAGATGACTGAGAAGATCGAGAGGATCCGAGGCAATATGTGTTTTGAGAGTCACGTCGGTGACTGGTGTTGGTCGAGCTTCGAAATCTCAGATGTTTGCACCGTGCTCTGTAGTTGTATCAGAGTGGTGCAGCGGAGGCATGGGAGGAGTAACATGTTAGATTATTTTTCCGTTGTCGCTGTGAATTGGCATGATATGTTTCATGTGTCTTAGTCGAGAAAGTACATTGAACCAGGTGGATGGTGTACAAGTGAAAAATATTCCGATTGTTGAGGCATTGCTAGTTCGTTTTGGCGAGCGAGGAACAACTCCGAAGGGAGGAGATATCTTTGGTGAAAGTAGTATGGGGAGGTGCTGCAGAAGGCAGTGTGACCTGAGAATTGGAATAAAGGATGCGGGGAGCGTATCCGGAATTATTTCCATCAGGTAATTTTCGAGGACGAAAATAATTAAAGTGGGGGAGAGTTGTAACACCCATTTTAATTATTTAGTCATTTTATTATTATTTTAAATATTATATGTTGATGTGCCCTTTGGTAGGGTGTATTTGATGATGTTTGGTGGGTGTCCCTGAGATGGGAGGATCATTGGTGGTAATTTGGTGAGTTTATAATAATATAAGAAATAATAGTAATATTGGTGGTGGTATTATTATTATTATTATTATTATTATTATTATTATTATATTTATGATTATTATTAATATTTGTAGTAATATTATTAATATGGAGAATATAATATTATTATTAATATAGTTATTATATTATTATGATTTTTGGTGTGAATATGATAATATAATGAATAATAGTAATATTGGTGGGGGTATTATTATTATTATATATTTATTATATTTATTAGTATTATTAATATTATTATTATTTTGGTGAGATATTAATAGGATTATTATTACTATTATTATTATTATTATTTTATTAAGTTATTAACATTATTATTATTTTGGTGAGATAATAATAGGATTATTATTACTATTATTGTTATTATTATTTTATTAAGTTATTAACATTATTATTATTTTGGTGAGATAATAATAGGATTATTATTACTATTATTATTATTATTATTTTATTAAGTTATTAACATTATTATTATTTTGGTGAGATAATAATAGGATTATTATTACTATTATTATTATTATTATTATTATTTTATTAAGGTATTAACATTATTATTATTTTGGTGAGATAATAATAGGATTATTATTACTATTATTATTATTATTTATTATTATTATTATTATTATTATTAAGTTATTATTATTATTGGGATTAGAGAATGAAAATAGAAACGTGAGGGATGAGAGTTTTACGATACATTGTGAGAAGTTAGAGAAAGTGGAAAAAGAACGATAGAAAGGAGAGAACGGAAAAGGGAACGGAAAAGGGAGCGAAGAACGAAGGAACAGGGGAAAATCAGAATTGGCCAAACCTTGGAGGATTCTTTCATCGATCAACCGATTAACAAGGTAAGGGGGGAGAAACTTGATTGGGAATGGTTTATACATGTATAGGGTAGTTGGGGATTCCTTAACCCCGTAGGAAATTGATCGATATATGATAATATATATTGTTATGTTATGATTGATGATGATTGTTGTTAATTATATAGTAATCGTTAATGAATTGGTGTTTTGGGATGATTTGGCATATAGGGCATATAGGGTGTTTTACAGTTTTTAGGGAAAATTCTGTATGGCAGTAATCGTTAATGAATTGGTGTTTTGGGATGATTTGGCATATAGGGCATATAGGGTGTTTTAGAGTTTTTAGGGAAAATTCTGTATGGCAGTAATCGTTAATGAATTGGTGTTTTGGGATGATTTGGCATATAGGGCATATAGGGTGTTTTACAGTTTTTAGGAAAAATTCTGTATGGCAGTAATCGTTAATGAATTGGTGTTTTGGGATGATTTGGCATATAGGGCATATAGGGTGTTTTTACAGTTTTTAGGGAAAATTCTGTATGGCAGTAATCGTTAATGAATTGGTGATTTGGGATGATTTGGCATATAGGGCATATAGGGTGTTTTACAGTTTTTAGGAAAAATTCTGTATGGCAGTAATCGTTAATGAATTGGTGTTTTGGGATGATTTGGCATATAGGGCATAGAGGGTGTTTTACAGTTTTTAGGGAAAATTCTGTATGGCTTTTGAGGTATCGATAAAGTGTGTAGGTGATGATTTTGGGAATAGGAATTAGAAGCCTATTGGTTACGGTAATGTGCAAGATTGGTACTAGAATAGACTGAGGATCTGAGTTGAGATGATAGGTACAGTTTGGCCTTGATGCACTGTAAGAATGATGAGTGTGGGAACTAACTTGTGTACTTGGTGATAGTGTATGTTTCCCGTAATAATGACTGGTGGACAATTAGTTGATGTATATGTATGTAGTGATCAGTAGGATCGCGTACCCCCGAGTGGTGGGATATGTTATATCTTGGTGTTAAAGTGTGAACTTGTTTACTATCTGGTTGATTTATATGGTGTTGGTGTATGTTATATCTGTACATATGTGAATTGGTGTATGATGATATGATCAGGAGGATCGTGTGCACGTTGAGTGCCTAAATATATTAGTTATGCATTGGTGTGTGCATATCATGGTGTTTTGGTGGGATGAATCATGTCTCAGGAGGAGCGTAAGTGATTCATCCGTACTCCTTTGTGGAGAATGGTGGGGGATAGATCATGTCTCAGGAGGAGCGTAAGTGATCTATCCAGGTTCGATTGAATGAACCAACGAGTCGGTACCGCATGCATGGTGTTGAGTTGCATTTTGCATTATAATATGTTATATTGTAATTTGAACAGTAGGTTCGTTATATGGTGTTGTTGGGGTGAATAATTGATGTGTTGGTGTGTTTTACTGCCTTATTACATGTATTACATTACCATTATATTTTTGATCATGATTTCTCACCCCTTTGTTGTTGTCGTGGTCTGTGTTTCTTCGGAAGTACAGATAATCCAGGTGCTTAGCTAGCTTGGATATTGGTGTGATTGTCGAGTCTAGGATGCTCTGATACGTAGCACGGGACTTGGGCGTTTTTATTTGTTTTATGTTGAACTGATATTTTATTTCCCTGTGAACGTATCAAACTTTTATTGAATTTTATTATTTAATATTCCGCTGAAGTTGGAGATAAACCTTTTTATAAGGAAACGTTGTTTTTATGTGATATCCCACTTGGGAGAATTGGAACTCTGATTTTGTTTATTTATAATGTTTATTAATTTAATTGATTTTGGGAAGTGGGGTGTTACAGAAGCCATATGCGTGCCATGGCAAAGTGAAAAAAGTGAGAAAAGTTGAAACTTGGACTGGACTGTGTGGGCCTCCATTGGGCTTGAAATGGATCCATATAGGTTCTATATAACTCATAGATCAATTTCAGATGGAGGTTGGTGAAATTTGGTGGAAGAAACAGTTAGAGCAGTTGAAGAAAAAGTTAGTTGGAGTTGAAAATCATTATTGAGATTCAAGCACTTTCAAGCAGAATCAAGCATCAAGAAAGCTTCATCATCAATCATTGAGTGATTCTGGATTGATTCAAGCAAGCTTCAACACCAAATCGTGCCTCTGTTTAAAGCTTTTTACAGGTTTCTCTCTTTCCAAAATTCTCTTAAATTATGAGTAATTAGAGTAGTTTGAGCATGTAGTTAGGATCAACGAACCTCCTAGATGAATTAAGGGTGAGATTCATGGCTGTTTGAGAGGATTCTTGATGATGCACCATTTTTGTTTGGCTTCGAGTAGGCTTGAATATTGAGTGAAAATGGAAATTAAGTATGTCAGGTTGTTGTACATGGAAAGAGGAAGAGATTATACCATTTTCGTTAAATTTAGTGGAGTTTTGTGACAGAGCCCTGTTCCCCTCGCCGGAGAAGACGACCGGAGTCTTCTCCGGCCACCACCTGAACTTTCCCTCTCATCTGAGGATTTGAAAGGAAGAAGACAATGCAGTAGCCACACGATCTGGCTGACTTATTGACTTGGTACACTAATCCAACGAGCGTGATTTGTTCTTAGATTAGTTGACTAGGGTTTTGCTCACGTGGCACGGTATAGATCATATGATGTGAATACTTTTGGATTGAATGATCAGGATTAAGACGCACGGTGTATGTGAGTCAACCAAAACACACCCTAACATTAGTGAAATGATGCGTTTCACTTAAGTCCCCTGAGCACTTGCGTGGCACGCCCTTGACCCTCAGATCCTTTGACTAGTAGTCAGATCCTAAGGCTGTGTTATTTTTCAGCAATTTCTATTTTCTTTAATTCATTTCTTTTATTTCTTTTATTCTTTGTTTTTAATTCATGAAAAATAGATAAAATTGTCAACTAATTCTGAAAAAAATCATGGATGTTCATAAACATTTTCTTTAATTTTATGCATTTTTTTAATTCCATTTTTGATGTATTTTCCATTTAATTTCATCTTTTCCATTTTATTAGTTCATTAATAAATGTAAAAAATGTATGTTGGCTTTCTTATTTTATTACTTGGTCATGACTTTGATTTAAGACCTAAATTTTTGCTTGATAGCTCTAGACTCATTGAATGACTTGTGTGATTTTCCCCTGATTTCTAGATGCCTTTAGATATAGGTTTGAATTAGTTCTTTAGGACCATTCCCAATTGAACTTCCCCTAGCACACCTTTAGGTATAACATCCGGTTAGTGCCCTTAAACTTGGAGTTTTAATCTGAAATATTTACCATGACTTCATAACATCCTTAGGGACCTCTGAATAGTTTACTAGAAATTTTAGGATAGATTTCCTATTTTTACCCTATTTTACATTCTGACTAGCATTAGTGTAGCCTTATGGAATCTTTCCACCTAGTTTTCCCATTTAGTGAACTTTTTGCAAACTTTAGGTCCCGAATCTCCACTTTATACCTTAGTTCATAGGTTGATACTTCTTTAGGGTGATTATCAAACACTTAGCATTCCATTAGCTACCTTAGGTTGGATTACCTTAGAGCTAAACATTGAAGGTTTTCTTTAGAAATTGTAGGTGAATGATTTCTCCTCTTTAGGTGTTTTGCTTTGCTTTGCTTGCATTCATCCCTCCACTTCTTATCCTATGATTCAAGGTTCCTTGTGGGAGCCTAGTCCTTCCTTTGGAAGGACTAAAGGCATACCATGAAGGTAAAACCTTTGAGGATATAATCACCTTTGATATTGGTTGAGTGCCATGGTGGATACCTTTGGTATACACCTTGCTTCCCATCACCTTTCCAATCATCTTTGATTTTGGTTGAGTGCCATAGTGGATACCTTTGATATACACCATGTTTCCCATCATCTTTCCAATCATCTTTGATTTTGGTTGAGTGCCATGAAGGATACCTTTGGTATACTTCATGCTTCCCATCATCCTTTTAATAATCCTTTCTGCTTGATTGATTGCCTGATTGCTGTGATGCATTAGGATAGAGTTGCATGAGTAGAGACTCTTGTTTAGGTGCATGTTTGCATTAAAGTTTGAGCTAGTCTCCCTTTGCTTGATTGCATTTAAAGGTTGAGGTGGTCCTCCCTTTGCTTGGTTGGTTAACTGCTTTCATACTTGCCCTGGCTTATTTGCATCAAAGGTTGAGTTTGTCTCCCTTGCTTGTGTGTTTTTTTTTCTTTTATGTTTGCATTAGAAGTTGAGGCTTCTTCCTTCTACTTGTGCTGCTGCATAGCATATGCATTTGTTCTTATTTCAGTAGCTTGATAGATGTACTCATCTGCTTTGTGATTTTTGCTTTGTTTCTGTTTCCCCTTTAACATGTTCCCTTAGGATCTCTAACCTGTTATGATAGACTTTAGGGTGAATCCATGCATGATAACAGTAGGGTAGATTCCCCCTTCAAACTCAATCATATGGCCATATTGCATGACAATAGTAGGATGATGTCGCTACTGCAAAAATCGGCGCCGACTATGACAGAAGAGTCGCCACCGTGCCTTATTTATCCCACAAGAGGGAAAGGAAACGCTCAGAGTAAACCTAACGCAAAGAGGGAAAGGAACGGCCATCGCAACCAAATCCTGGATTCGGGAGTCGGTTACGCAAGGGGAAGGTATTAGCACCCCTCACGTCCGCCGTACTCGACGGGATCCACGCTTGTTTTCTATCTAAAGGTATGTTATTCTATATAATCTACAGTTCTGGGTTAAAAAGAAAAGAAAATGACTCGGCAAAGTATCGCACTTTATGCCTATGTATTCCCGTCTGGAACGAGAAATCAGAGTCAACGTAGTTCGCCTAACTACGGATTAAGGGGGGAAGGTTGCTCGCCGAGATATCGCATCTCGTGCCTACGTACTTTCATACGGCATGAAAGATCAGAGCAAACGTAGTTCAGGCTGCGGAAGACACAAGTTTGTCTGATCAGTTTTTTATATCTCCTTCTGAAAAGGGTTTCCTGATTAAAGGTCAAAGAGGAAAAAAACAGAGTTTGATTGCTTGTTCGAGTTTTTTACGAAAGAACTGTTTTTTAGGATGTTTGCAATCTCAGTCGCACTAGAGACTATGACCCAGGAGTGAACGCTTCGTATGTCACCCAAAGGGTACCATGCTAACATCCAGATTACTGGAGAGAGACCCTCCACCAACCTTTTCCCAGATAGCTTAAGGCTCGTAACGCACGACTTCAATTAACCTTATTATTGTGTTTTATGAATTGTTTTGAGATGAGGAGAGAAAGACACCCTAAAACTATGGTTGAAAATGGAATCTTCCTACAGTTATCATGCATGGGTCAAAACCTAATGTCTGTCATAATTCCCTCTTGCACAGACGAAATCAGAGATCCTAGGGGAAAACAGCAAAAGAAAGCAAGCAGTAAACAGTAAAATGCATGCTATGCAACAGTATAAGAGAGGCAAGGGAGAAAACAATGGGCAAGAGGAGACAAGCTCCACCTCAAACCTAAGGGTAATCAACACAAGCAAAAAGACATTACAGAGAAAAATAAAAGAAACAGAGGACACAACCCAAGCAACAGCAATAGTCTTCAGCAGACAGCAACAACAAGCTCTAAACAACACAGTTGAAATGACAGCAAAGTTGACAACAAGACTTCACCTTCAAGCTAAGTTCTATCTTCAAGCTTCTTCAACTTCATCTTCAAGCTCTAGCAAGCACACTCCAAGAAGAGGAACAATCACCAAGATCAAGGTTGCAATGTTGAGAACCCAATGAAAACCAAAGGAAATCATCAAGAACTAACATTGAAATGGAAAGGTATCCTCAAAGTTCTACTCAACTATGGGCACACCACACATCCCTCCAAAGGAGAAATGGAGTTTCCCTAGGAGGACTTCATGTCATTGGATGGAATAGAAGCACACAATGCATTCTATGTTTGATGAAGAAATCAAAACTAGCTATAATGGCCCTTCCTAAAACCCTAATTTCCTAAGCTCCTAAAACAACTCCTAAAAGAAAAGGAAACTCCAACTCCAAGCTCCAATCCTAAAGCCATAGCATCTATACCAAGTCCAGAAGAACTTTCAAAAAGGAATCCAAGCAAATCCAGCCCTAAAGTCACCAACAAATCCAAACAAGCAAAGGCACACAAGATGGAACACCACAAGCACAATCATCTTGCAAAATTCAACTAAAATGGAAAACAAAGTTGTAAAAATCTAATAAAATTCCTAGGGGAACATACATGTTTGAACAACCTAGGGTTAAAAGTTTAAAGCCTAATGCAACTTTTAAGTCACCTAAATAAATTCTAGATTGAAAGGTATCAAGGTAATCCACAAGTTTGGGAAGGCTCTAATCTAAACACCTAAAACAGAACCTAAAGTTGTTCTAAAATTCCAAAAAAAAACCTAAGGGAGCATACATGTCTACCCTAACGCATACTAAAAAATCAAAACTAAAATCATCACCAATTGGAAGAACAAAATTCAACAAAACAGATGGTCAAATATGCAAAATTAAAAGAATTAACAAAAATAAGAAAAATCAAATTAAATTGAAAAATGCATGAAAATGCATTTTATTGATTTCAGAAAATCACAAATTCTTTCAAGATCATGGAGATATTTTTAAAATAATATTTTGATCAAGAATGAATTTATTATAATTTTTTGATCAAGAATGAATTTATTATGATTTTTTGAATCAATAAAGCATTTAAAATAAACAAAAATGAATAAAAGAAAATAAAAACTCAGAATAAAACAAGAGCCACTGGATGAGGAGACTGGTCCACTGATCCAAGCATCCACATGCTGCCAGCACATTAATTAAACGCCTGCGTTTTGATCCTCAGAAGTCAACAAATCCAATTATAATGTGGTTGTTGGATGAGGGGGAAAGTCTTTGGTCAGAGCATGATCTGATGGCTATGGACTCATCTTCTCCAAAATTCAGGCTGGCCAGGTGGAGATCAGGGATGGTGGCCAGAGAAGACTCCGGTTGTCTTCTCCGGTGAGCAGGTGGTTGCAGGTGGTCAAACATCACCACTCCTTACATCATTCTCTCCAGAATTTCAACAGGAATTCAAATCTCCTATCCATATGTTCTAAATCTCCATGAATTTTAAAATTCGAAGCAATATTCAAAAAACACATCCAATTTGATCAGCACAATTTGCAAAACTAATAGTATAGAAATCATCCTCATGCTTCATACATCAGCTTGATCTATCCAAATCATGTTATAGCCTTAAGATCAGATCTACTCGAATCAAAACAGAAATGGAACCTCATGATCAAACATCACCAATTGCTTCCAAATTGATCCTAAAACGATCTACATCTTGTCTAGATCCTAACCACAAGTTCAATTCTAACTACATCATGCTAATTCATGTGGAAATTTGAAAGTTACTAACTTGTTGTAGATCTAGTAACAGAGATGCTTAGAGCTTGATTCTCCCTTCAAAACTCTCCAAATACGCTCAATGATGCTCTAGGAAGAGTTTGCAATCTTCAATTTGCACTGAATTAGCCTGGAATTCAAAACACGATTTCACTTGCTCCTCTTGAAAATGAAGTTGCTATCTCTGCTTCAGCTACGTAACTTGCACCAAAATGATTCTAAAATCATCAAAGAACTTAAATAGAACATGTCTATGGGCTTTAGCAACTCAATTGAGGCCCAATCCAGCCAATCCCATTTTCTGTTTTTCTCTTCACATGTGCAATGTGACAGTCACGAATTGGCCATGAAAACTGCTCTAGAAGCTTCCCTTTCAATTGCAAATTGCCTTGTGAGTGTGTTCAGACCAAAAGGAGTACTTGAATTGCATTGGTAGGGATTTTGGATGTGTGACTTGCAAATGAAGAAACCAAATGACAACTCATAAAACTTGACCTAAACTCAAAATTCTGGTAATGCCAAAGTGTCTAAAATTCAATTTCCATTCAAAAAATGTGGTTACTTGACATGTTTTGGTCCTTTAACTCAAAAAATCAATTTTCCCTCCTTAATTCATTTGAAAATCTCCCTTATTCAAACCATTTCAAACCAAGTCTTGCTATGAGCTCAATCAATGCATCATGACCTCTTGGCTAGCCTAAAAACCCCATTTTGAACAACTTTCATGTTGAAAAAAATTGCATTTGACAAGTGTAAGTTGGAGATTTTGGCCTATGATTGAAAATGACTTATAATCTCACTTTCCCAAAATACCCCTGACTTGTAAACCTCATAACTTGAGTTCTACCAATCTGATGAAAGACTTCTAGTACATTTTAGAAATCTAAGATAATGAGGAAAAACTTTCATTTTGGCCAAAAGTTCAGGTGAAACCTACTTCTAGGTCAAAAATAGCTTTGAAGTCAGATGATTTTCACAGACAAATTTCAGAGGCATCTGAGGACTTGTAACTTGCCTGGACCATAACATGAGTTCTATAAATCCCATTGAGGACTTCTAGTACTCAAATTAAAGGTATTGAGATTCTCTACAAGTTTCATGTTGGCCAAAGATCCATTTGAAACTTGCATCTTAACTTATGTGGTCATGAAGTTAGGCACTAAACAGGTGATTTTACACTGAAACCCTAATTTAGCAACTTCCCACACTCTTGACTCTTCTTGATTTGATCTTGGCACAACACCACAAATGTCTTATCATATCTTTTCATGAACTCCATGACCTAAAAGTAACCCTTGATACCCTTCAATTGCACAGTTGACCTAGGATTAACCCAGATGAAACCCTAATTGCTTGCACCTCAATTGTGGCTCTTGCATTTGACACAATGACTTGATTAAACTCTCCCGTGGCCCCACAAGCATTCTATGAGCTTCATACATATCCTCTTCTCACATTCAAAATTTCACAACCCTTTGATGGTCTTCAATTGATCCTCAAGTTAGGACAAGATTCACACTCAAACATTTAAACCCTTAGGCACTCAAACCACCTTCTGATGACTTTGACAACTTCTCAATCTTGAATGAGACCTCTTGCTAGGCTTCTCTTGAGAGGAAACACACTTGATCCCCTGCTATATGGATGATATCATGATATGCAAATGATATAACTATGCAAATGTTAATGCAATGAAACATAAACTAGGTAAGAAAAGGTTGAGCAAATTTTGGGGTGCAATAGCTACCCCTATTCAAACGGCTTGGACCCGACTGGGTGAAGAGCGAACGACCTTTAAACAATCGAGGTAGAAGACGGTTGAATACCAAGAAACCCAGAAATTTTCCAACCGCAGAAATACGCAGTTAAAAATGCTTGTGGGACAACATCCGTTGTGCTGAAGCCAGTTGTTACGGCAATAACTTATCAATCATCTGATAACTTGGAATTTCAACATTAACCCCCTGTGTGACGCCACAGGTATCGAATTAAATTTGCAAGAAACAACTCCGTCCACAACTGGACTAAACTTCGTCAGCACGAGGAAAGACTCCATCAACACGGGTACAATTCCGTCCATAACTAGAATAACGATCTCTGTCAATCACAGGTAATGACTTTGTCAACACGGATAACAATCATTGTTTACTTTACTGGGGACAACTCTGTAGACCACGGGTAATAACTCCATCCATACGGGTAACAATCACTGTCAACACAGGTAACACTTCCATCAACACGAATAACCATCTTTGTCAACACAGGTACAATCTTTGTCCACTACAGGTAACAAATCTTTGTCCATCACAGGTAACAATTCTGTCAACACGGATAACCATCTCTATCAACACAGGTACAATTCCGTCAACACGGATAACAATGGCTGTCAACACAGGTACGATTCCGTCAACACGGATAACAATCGCTGTCAATACAGGTACGATTCCGTCAACACGGATATCGATCTACGGCGATTTCACTGGGACAAATCTGTCAACCACGGGTAACGACTCCGTCCATATGGGTAACAAACACTGTCAACACAGGTACGATCTCTGTCAGCCACAGGTAGAAATTCCGTCAACACGGAGAACAGTCGCCGTCAGCACGGGTAGCAATCACTGTTAATACAGGTACAATCTCTGTCAGCCACAGGTAGCCAATTCCGTCAACACGGATAACAATCACCGTCAGCACGGGGAAATATCACTGTCAACACATCTGTCAATCACAGGCAACATTCCATCAACACGGATAACAATCACTGTCAGCACGGAGAAACAACACTGTCAACACAGATAACAATCACCGTCAGCACGGGTACGATTCCGTCAACACGAATAACAATCACTGTCAACACAGGTATGATCCGTCAACACGGCAGTCTGGGGAATACGAGAAATCTAATCAAAACACCCTGTGGGGAAAACTCTACTAGGGAAATCACTAGCGATAACTCCAGAAAGTTTGAGTCATGAAATCTTCTAATGTTGACGTAACAGCATTCTGAGGAGAGAAACTTAACCAAGCAACTCTATTAAGGGACAAACACTATCATCACCTATCTCACGCCGAGAATTTGAATATCTAGAAATCCTTCTGAACAAGAATCTCACTCCTCTGCAAGGGATAACACCTGAAACCAAAGAGGTAACCAACCTGACTTATGTTTCAGAATGCGTATGTTTGACAATGGCGCAATGCTCCATACGGCATGGAAATGCTACGCGTTTAGATAGATGCAAATATGATGATATATGCAAAATGCAAAGATGCCGAGAGGCGCTTCAGCAAAATAAATGCTGAAGACAAAACCCAATCTGTCGGGGATAACCAGGTATCACAGACATATTCCTGCAAAATAAATGCTGGAACGGTGCAACCAACTCCGCTGGGGATAACCATCCTGCTGGGGAATGGCTCACAAGCTTGAAATTACGAGCCCGGTTAATGACGTTCATCCTGTCGGAGGAAAAACAACCTGCTGGGGAGAATGAGAAACAATCCCGCGTGGGGATAATCCTTCTGAACCAAAGACGACTTGGTTATACTCTGCGGGAGCTACCCATGTTGGGAATGGAGTGTTCACATACTCACTGCGGGGAATGCACTTTCCATTGGGGACATCAAAATCCACGGAGGATACTCTCTTAGCACCTTCCCTGGGGAATACTCTTCTGGGGAGGATAAACCCCACATCCAATAGGGGTAAGTGCCATCTCAAATCTTCTGAGATAAGATGTGACTTCCGTCTGCTGAGGAATCATACTATCAATATGTCACAGGACTCTGGCTGAGAGAAACATAAATTCCTTGACTGTTTGCTCCAAAGGTGAGAACCCTGCAAAACATAATCGAGACAAAACAAATCTATACAACAAGATCTATTTCAGTTAGTAACCGTGACATTCATTCAGGCAATTCGAAGTTTTAGCAATTATTGGCAAGGGCCAGTAAATTTATGCACATGCAAGTTCATCAAAACATCGGCGTTTTTCACAAACAAAACAGTAAAGAACAAGCATCAAGTACTGAATAACATGCTTTATTGATAACGGGCCTGTAAATAGGCAAAATTTTGTACACTTGATGCAACTCCTGAAAAGAGGAAGTTACGTACAAGAAAAATACAAATATATAGAAGCACGAAGAAAAATTTGTATACATGTCGGCAACGTGGTACAGACGAACACCATGAGCTGATCCTCCTATGACTCGCCTGACTCTGACGCTTTTGCGACACTCGATCTTTGGAAGAGATTGTTTCGGATATACGACCCTCAGGTACTCCCAAACCACTAAGCAACACAGTATCAAACTTAGACCGCAGTCATTTGCTTTTTCCAATCCCTAATTTTTGCGTGAACCGCCCTTTGCGGGTTTTCAATTCACCGCGATACCCTTTTTTGCCGAAGTTGCCCTTTTCAGGTTTTCAACTTCGCGGGTGTACATTTTTCAATTTTATCCCTAACTTTTGCCCGAACCTTTTATTCCTTTTTTATGGTTCACCGGGATGCCCCATTTTTGCCTGGACTCTCTTTTTTCTGTCCAGCGGGTCTCTTTAAGCAAAGTATTTTTTAACTGTGTCCGAGTTCACAGGGGATGTAAAATCCTCACCATCCATGGTGGACAGCAATAAGGCTCCTCCAGAGAAAACCTTTCTAATGACATATGGACCTTCATAGTTGGGAGTCCATTTGCCCCTGTGATCTGATTGTGGTGGGAGAATCTTTTTCAGCACAAGATCGCCCATCTGAAAGCTTCAAGGACACACCTTCTTATCATAAGCTTTCTTCATCCGGCTCTGATACAGCCGACCATATTCTAGAGAAGCCAGACTCTTCTCATCCATTAAATTGAGCTGATTCAATCTATCTTTCACCCATTCTGCCTCATCAAGTTGGACATCACGCAAAACCCTCAGAGAAGGAATCTCAACCTCCAATGGTAGGACAGCCTCCATACCATATACCAATGAAAAAGGAGTTGCCCCGGTTGATGTGTGTACCATCGTACGATAACCGTGCAAAGCAAAAGGAAACATCCCATGCCAGTCCTTGTAGGTCACAACCATCTTCTGAACGATCTTCTTTATGTTTTTATTGGCCGCTTCAACAGCCCCATTCATTTTGAGCCGATAAGGAGAAGAGTTGTGATGTTCAATCTTGAAACTCTGGCACAATTCCTTCATCATCTTGTTATTCAAATTCGAATCGTTGTTAGTGATAATCCGCTCCGGGATTCCATATCTGTAGATAATATCTTTCTTGATAAATCTGGCTACCACCTGCTTGGTAACATTAACATATGACGCTGCTTCAACCCATTTGGTGTAGTAATCAATAGCTACTAAGATAAAACGATGTCTGTTGGATGCCGTGGGCTCAATTTTCCCAATCACATCAATTCCCCACATGGAAAAAGGCCAAGGCGACGACATAACGTTCAGAGGGCTCGGAGGCACATGAATTTTATCCGCATAAATCTGGCATTTATGGCACTTCTTTGCAAATTTGAAACAATCTGTTTCCATTGTTAGCCAGTAGTATCTTACTCGTAATAACTTTCTCGTCATTGCATGTCCGCCAGCATGCGTGCCAAATGTACCCTCGTGGATTTCTTCCATTAGCAACTTAGTCTCTTTCTCATCCACACACCGCAACAACACCAAGTCGTGGTTTCTCTTGTACAACACGCCATCCGGATTAAGATAGAAATTGCCAGCCAATCTCCTAAGAGTCTTCTGATCACGACTGGATGCCCCAGCCGGATACTCTTGGTTCTTCAGGAAATTCTGGATATCATAATACCATGGTTTGCCATCGGAAGCTTCCTCAATGGAGAATATGAAAGCGGGCCTATCAAAGCGAGAGATAACTATCCTGGGAGCCTCATTCCAGAAGTTAACCTTATACATCAAAGAAAAAGTCACGAGAGCGTCTGGCATCTGATTTTTTGCTCGTGGTACATGGTGCAGTTCCACCTCGTCAAAGAAAGGTAACAACCTTCTTGCATAATTCATATAGGGTATCAGATTGGGATGACGAGTCTCCCACTCTCCCTTGATCTGGTTCACAACTAGAGCAGAGTCTCCGTACACGTCAAGATTTTTAATTCTCAGATCGATAGCTTCTTCGAGCCCATAATACACGCTTCATATTCGGCCTCATTGTTGGTAACTGGAAAGGTCAATCTAGCAGTGAATTGGATGTGCGACCCATGGGGAGTAGTAATGATTTCCCCTATTCCACTTCCGTATGAATTGACGGCACCATCAAATATCAATTGCCATTTGGAGCCCAGCTCTAGACCTTCATCCGGCAACGGCTCCTCACAGTCTTTCATTTTTAAGTACATCAAATATCAATTGTCAGGAAAATCAAAACTCATTGACTGGTAATCATCAACTGGCTGCTTAGCTAGGTATTCTGACAGAACACTACCTTTAATAGCCTTTTGAGAAACATATTGAATATCGTATTCTGCCAAAACCATTTGCCATCGGGAAATCCTTCCAGAAAGTGCTTGCTTTTCAAACACGTATTTGATCGGATCCATCTTTGAAATTAGCATGGTTGTATGATTTAACATGTATTGCCTCAAACGTTTGGCAGCCCAGGCTAGCGCACAACACGTTTTTTCGAGCATTGAGTAATGGGACTCACAGTCTGTGAACTTTTTACTCAAGTAGTAAATTGTATGCTCTTTACGTCCAGTCTCGTCATGTTTCCCGAGAACACAACCCATACTTTTCTCAAGAACTGTCAAATACATAATCAATGGTCTCCCGGCTACTGGAGGTATCAATATTGGAGGTTCCTGCAAATATCCTTTTATTTTCTCAAACGCCCTTTGACAATCTTCATTCCAGGTCACAGCCTGATCTTTTTTCAATAACTTGAATAATGGTTCACACGTGGCCGTTAGATGAGATATGAACCGGGTAATGTAGTTCAATCTCCCTAAAAAGCCACAAACCTCTTTTTCTGTTTTCGGCGTTGGCATTTCTTGTATTGCTTTTATCTTAGCAGGATCAACCTCAATTCCTTTTTCGCTAACAATGAACCCCCGTAGCTTACCAGATCTCACCCCGAAGGTGCACTTGTTAGGATTCAGTCTCAGCTTGAATTTCCTAAGCCTTTTGAACAACTTCAGAAGATTGACCAGATGTTCTTCCTCCATCTGGGATTTGGAAATCATATCATCAATATAGACTTCGATCTCTTTATGCATCATGTCATGAAAGAGTATCGTCATAGCTCGCTGATATGTTGCCCCGGCGTTCTTCAAACCAAAGGGCATCACTTTGTAGCAGAACGTTCCCCACAGGGTGATAAAAGTCGTTTTCTCCATATCCTCCAGCGCCATCTTTATCTGATTATAGCCTTAAAAGTCATCCATGAAGGAAAACACGTCGAATTGAGCGGTGTTGTCGACCAGCACATCAATATGAGGAAGCGGAAAGTCGTCTTTTGGGCTCGCCTTATTCAAATCTCGATGGTCCACGCACATTCGCACCTTAGCATCTTTCTTTGGTACAGGTACTATATTAGCAACCCATGAGGGATAAGTTGTAACAGCTAGGAAACCAGCATCCCATTGTTTCTGAACTTCCTCCTTAATTTTCACAGCCATATCTGGTCGAGTTCTTCTGAGTTTCTGCTTAGTCGGTGGACATTCTTCGCGCAATGGCAGACGATGAACCACCATATCAGTATCCAAACCAGGCATGTCTTCGGAAGACCAAGCAAAGATATCACTGTACTCCCGCAACATCTCGATAAGCCTTTGCTTGATATCACTTTGCAGTGCAGCCCCTATCCGGATATTCCTGAAAACCTCTTCGGACCCCACGTTGATAATTTCAATTTCCTCCTGATGAGGCAGAATAATTCTCTCTTCTTGTTTCAAAAGTCGAGTTAGCTCTTCTGATAAGTCACTATCCTCAACAATCTCTTCTTCTTCTTGAAATATCAGGCGCTCGAAGTCGAAGCGAGTCATAGGAAGTTCATGATCGGTGTCGTGATCGGTGTCGTCTGAAATATGAATCCTACAATGAGAATGGTTAAATGTTTCAAATAAATGCAAACAAAGCACATAACCACGTTGCCATTTTATTGTTAAACAAAAGCAGGAAAAACAAGGATCACAAAATTTGCATGCGAAAAAGGACTTTATTAATGATTAAACAAAGTACACACATAAGCAGGTAGCCCTAAAACAGAATCACCATGCCCCGGGTAAGGCACAAGATTATACAATAATTGAGAAAACAAATCATTACTGTTTTGTAGTCACTGGAACAAGTTCCTGGATAGACCAGTTGCACAGATTCTGTCCTGGCACGCCGGGCTTGATCCACGAGTCCATATCACAGTCAATATCTCCATCTTCAGCATCGAAAACAGCATTGATTTTTTCATAGCAGACCCCACCTGGAGTGATCACCACTGGCCCTTTGAACTTTGGCACGCCTGATGCGGAAGATGACGATGTCGGGAGATACCCCAATCCAAACTTGTCCATCTTGACCGGAATTTCCAAGACTTGGCCCCATCCTTTGGTTGCTCCAGCCTGAACCACTGCCTGAGCGTCTTTGTACGATGACATGGCCACCTCTGGCCCTTTGATGGGAACATGAGACTTGTCTTTAATCTGCAACCCCTCGAAGGCTTGGCATGGCGTCTCATGGATCTCTCCATCCACTTCGACGTACTTGAATGATGAAAGATGACTAACCAGAATGTCCTCCTCTCCGCAAATAGTAACAACATTGTCACCGACCATGTACTTAAGTTTCTGATGCAGCGTGGACGTCACAGCCCCTGCAGAATGTATCCATGGTCGCCCAAGTAAACAGTTGTAAGCTGGATGTATATCCATGATGTAGAACACTGTGTCAAACACTTCCGACCCGACCTGGAGTGGCAACGTTATGGACCCAAACACCGACCTTCTGGTCCCATCAAAAGCCCTCACAACCAAGTCACTTGGCGTGCATATGATTCCTCGAACATCTAGCTTCATCATAGCCTTCTTCAGCAACACATTCAAAGATGATCCGGTGTCTACGAGAACGTGTGACATAACAGTGCCCCGACACTCCACTGAAATGTGCAAAGCCATATTATGGTCCCGACCTCTAGGCGTCAAATCAAAATCAGTAAATCCCAAGCTGTGGCCAGCATTCACATGCGCCAGTACCCCCTCAAGCTGATTGACAATTACTTCTTGAGGTACAAAAGACGTGTCCAAGATTTTCAACAATACATTCCGATGGGCCTTAGAACAAAGCAGCAATGATAGTATTGAAATTTTGGAGGGCGTCTGCTGCAAGTGCTCCACAATCTTATAGTCACTTTTGCGAATCAACCTCATAAACTCTTCTACATCCTTGACCGATGTTTACTTCTCTTTCGGCTAGGAAGGTCCTTCCTCATTCACTTTGGCTTTGCCTCTAGCGATCCTTTCAGCCTCGATTTCAGGTGAAGTGAAGATTCTACCACTTCGGATCATACCTCCCGCTTCAACAAGACTACCTACTGCCCCTGCTGGTTGGCTATCCACATTAATCTTTTCCCCATTGCAAAAAGCTTCCAACCCATAATTCCACGAAATGGCTTTCGTACTCTCATAAGGAATGGGCCCTGCTTTCATTATCGTGATAGTTGGCCGCTTAGCGGGCGCTGATATCATAATAGTTTTTCCTGGAATTATAATTGTTGCGACCTCACCCTGCTTTTCACATGTTACCTCACCAGGTTCTTCAACAGCAGTGCGGTCAAACTGCAAAGTTCCCTCATCAATCATGGCCTGAATACCTCTCTTCAAATCAATACAACCCTCTGGTCAGGTCCAACAATCCAAACAGTACTCATCACATCTGGGGAAGACCCCTCCTTTCAACAATCTTCTTTTAACATAACTTAAAGGTGTCTTCAGATCATTTACGTCCATAACCAAATCCAAATCCTCTTCTATCAAAATAGCATTTGCTCCATGATTTGGCATTGGTTTCTGTACAATTTTAGGACCATCATTACTGAAGTTGATGACTTTACTATCAATCAAATCTTGGACCTTGTGTTTAAAAGCATGACAACTCTCGATATCATGTCCGGGTGCCCCGTAATGAAATTCACACTGCTTACTAGTATCATGTCCGGGTGCCCCGTAATGAAATTCACACTCCTGTGGGCGGGTCCAACATTCTCTTCTCAACCAGATTCAAAATCAACAGTGTCTGAAGTAGTTCTGCATACGTTGACGGAGGTGTATCAAATACCCTCTTTGGCTTCCCATTCTGGATCCTTCTCTGAGCAGGATTATACCTTTGTTGTTGTTGCTGCTGCTGTTATGGTTGTTGTTGTTGTTGTTGTTGCAGTATAGGGATCGTCACACTAGCAACCTGTTGTTGAATATACTGATTCTGACCTCTACCTCGTCCTCGACCACCATACACTGCACTGGCGTCTCCTTGCCTTTTACCACCAAAGACCTTTTTCGCACCTCCAGCTGAGGTCGATTCACCGGCTTGAATCTTACCAATTTTGATGCCATTTTCAATTTGTTTCCCCATGAGTATCATGTCAGAGAAACTACCCATCGAGCAATTGAGAAAAATATCATAATACATCCCAGAGAATGTTCCAACAAAAATATCAATCAATTCCCTTTCAACTATAGGGGGGTGGACTCTTGCCGCCAGATCGCGCCAACGCTGAGCATACTCCTTGAAACTTTCCCTGTTCTTCCGTGAAAGACTTTGAAGCTGGACCCTATTTGGTGCAAGATCACTATTATGTTGGTAATGTTTCACGAAAGCATCAGCCAATTCTTTCCAACTTCCAACCTGTGTAGGCTCTAGTCCCATGTACCATTCCAGCGATGGTCCTGACAAACTATCTTGGAAAAAATGCATAAGCATCTTCTCATCATCAGAGTAAGCAGACATCCTCCAGTAATATGAACGCACATGAACCCGTGGGCATGTATCCCCTTTATATTTATCGAAAGTGGGAGCTTTGAACTTCAATGGTACTCTCAGCCCAAGAACCAGTCCCATGGTAGCCATGTCCAACCCTGCATAATTTTGATTGGCTATACCTCTCATCTGTTCCTCCAGCATTTTAATCCTCCGATCACTATCAGTGGGACCCTCAAAACCCATGCCTTGCCCAGAAAAGGCATCTTCCTAACAATCTCTATTCCAGTACGGCCCCTCATTACCATATCCGTCATAAGCAGCATTACGACCATGACCATGACCACTTTGGAAGAACCTGGGGTCATACCTCAGATTGCCAAGCTCTTGATTAGCAGCCACTGTCCCAAAACCAGTATTAAAAGGACCCATCCCAGCACCATTGGTATTCACATTGCCAAACCCAGCATTGCCGTAGCCATTATTACCATAACCTTGATTATTATCACCATACCCTCAGTTGCCAAGGCCCTGATTATTGTCACCGAAACCAGTATTGATACCAACATTCCTGTTGGTCTCCACGTTCCCATTAACATTATCAGCATTTCTGTTACCAGCGTTGCCATTGCCGTTGCCAGTACCAGTCTCACCAGCATTTGGTATCACTTCCTCCCTGCGAGGAGTCTCAACATGAGTAGAGTTGTATTCAGTATTACCAGCCGCTCGCGCCAGCAGCGGTTGCACCAGAGTTTGAAGATGTTCCTGGCCTTTAGCCACAACCTCCATGGTCTGCATGAATTGGGCCAACCTATCCCAGATCACCTGCATCTCGGACTGTACTTGATCCATAATCTTCTTACTGTTGCTTCTTGTAGCGTACCGGTGAATTCTCAGTTCGTCAATCTTGAAACAACCTGTAAGATGCAGGAGATAAGATTCAAGCTCAAAAATGTACCTGCCATGCGATATGAATAAGCAAATGCACACGTGTAAATATGGAAAAGGTTAATTCCCCCCCCCCCCCCCCGATTCTAGTTCCGGAGAAGAAGCCATAACGACAATGGAGTCCCAAGTAAGCGCAGAATCAGAAACCTCATACATAAACAAATGCCAAGAGGCAGAGTACAAATATACAACTGGATAAAACTGAAAAAGACCTCGGCCAACAAGCATGGCGATGGTCAAAATACAAGTACAAATAACAAGAGCAAAGCAAAGATAAATCAGGCCAAATGGCGCGCCCTGACATCTTCCAATAACCTCAATATCTCTGTATGACCTAGTCTGGAGATTAGCTCCTGTATCAGTAATGCATGCCGCTCAACAGTGGATCTCAGCTTTTTGGCGTCCTCTTCACATGCTCCCTTACCAGAACACTCATCAACCCTGCATCTCTTAGAGCCAGCCTTCAATTCACCACCCCTAGTCTCTTGAACCATGTTGCTCACTCTAGACTCAGCGTCACGTCTAAGAGATACCTCTTCAGCAATCTTCGCGTCCTTAGCACTGAGCTGCTCCTCTAACTGGGAAATCTGAAGCTTCAACTCATTTTCACGCTCCTTCCGGCTAGTAAGCGTGGCATTCCACAAAGATTCCCACTTGGAAAGTCGAGAATAAGCCTTGTTCAGAAGTTCTTTCTTAGTAGCAAGTACACTACTAACACCATTCAGGGCTACTCCTACTTTCTCTCTCTTGCTGGTCTCTTCAGTCAAGTCTGAACCCAACCTATTAATCATCTCAGTCTGCTTCTTCAAAGTGAAGGTTACCTCATTCTTCTCATGCCGAAGCTGGAAAATCTCTTTCTCTAGCTCTTCATTTGCTCTCTGCAACTCTTCCTTCACAACCAGCAGCTTGTTATATTTCTCAATCTCTACTGAAGTAAAAAGCATAGTCAAATTATCTCACAAGCAGAGAAGGGTTATAGTTAATACAACCTTTCCGTCCAATCAAAGGAACGTTCGGAAAGCCACTGCAACTATATATAATATCCACTCCGAGCAGGTTCCGATCAAACCAAACAATGCTCTCAGCACACAAACCCATCAACCTGGAAGACCAATCTAAAGTACCGGCAGTATCAACAAAAGATCCCTTCTTAGGAAGATGACCCTGAAACCACTTGGATAGAAGAGGTACATAGCAAGAAACATTCTTTCCCCGACGCTTCTCATTATTATAGTGAACATAATGATAAACGTCACCCAAGAGAGTAGGCACCGGATTCTTCGAGGCAAGAATAAAGAAAGCATCTGAATCAACAAAATCAGGTAGGTTTGGGTACAATACAATCCCATAAATGCAAACAGCCAGAATCGCACTGAAGGCAATCCAACATCCATCCTTCGCACACTGCGTAGCCTTCTCAACCAAGCAAGAAAGATGGAAACCATAAGCTCCATTCAGCTTGATCAAACCTCCGGGGAACTCGGAAGCATCTAAACTGACAATCTCAGCAAGCTTAGCCAACTCAGGCTCAGTATCCTCATGAACAAAAGGCATCTGTTGTAACACAGGAACTCCTAGCATATCAGACTACTCCTCCAAAGTAGGAGCCAGAATAAAATCAGGGAACAAGAAACATCTCAACTGAGGCTCGTAAATCTGCATCGAGGTGTACAATCCAGTCATCTCAAACACAGAAGGTTTGTACAACAAACTGAGCAGTTTCCCATAAGACTCTCTAAACTCAACCCTCACTCTCAGATCTGCTAGAGCAACCAACCGCAATAAGGAACTGATATCTGGAGAAGGCAACCTGTACGCAACTGTCCTCTTCATGGACTCCATGTCTGGCAATAAAGGACACTAGAATCTGAGGGGAACAAACACACCTGCTACATAAATACACGTTAATGAAATGCAAACATGAAAATGCAGATGCATATGCAACAGGGGATCAAGTGCAATAATGAAGAACTGTGTTATGCTGTACTGCCACTTGAGAACCATTAGATCTTCTCCTCAAACCAAACCAACCACAAAAGAACCCTCACAACCAATTCTCACTGACAGAGACAAACCATGTATTCGGAGGTCAGATTTTTCCTGCAAAAAGACCCACCTACCCTCTCACAGGTATGTACCTAACTCGCAGACAAGGTATGGCATCATATGCGGTCATCAGTGTCACAGACTTTCAAGAGCGATGATACGATACCCAGAAGGTGTGGCATCATCATCCCTTGAAGAGGCCTCACTTAGCCGAATCCCAAATGATAGGTTCCCAGAGTCGACAACCCTCAAATCCAACAACCTGTCGAGCTGAAAGGGCCAGGCAAGATGCCATCAAAGAGAATCTCGTCTGAGTGTAAATTTCGTAGCTAGCTGGTGCGAGCAAAGAAAGCAGGCTAACCACTACTCTCTACTTATAAGTCTATGTGCACTCAAGCCCAGGTCCGACTTATCTCTCAAACTAACCCTCTACCCACAACACAATAACAAATATATACAGTACTGAAAGTAAAGACAGAAAGATAAATACATACAAAACCCTAGACGGGAAAACAAGCGCTAGGATTGACTCGCATAGGGAACCACTGCAGTCTCCAGCAGAGTCGCCGGCTGGTCGCTACTGCGAAAATCGGCGCCGGCTATGACAGAAGAGTCGCCACCGTGCGTTATTTATCCCACAAGAGGGAAAGGAAACGCTCAGAGTAAACCTAATGCAAAGAGGGAAAGGAATGACCATCGCAACCAAATCCTGGATTCGGGAGTCGGTTACGCAAGGGGAAGGTATTAGCACCCCTCACGTCCGTCGTACTCGACGGGATCCACGCTTGTTTTCTATCTAAGGGTATGTTATTCTATCTATTCTACAGGTCTGGGTTAAAAAGAAAAGAAAATGACTCAGCAAAGTATCGCACTTTATGCCTACGTATTCCCGTCTGGAACGAGAAATCAGAGTCAACGTAGTTCGCCTAACTACGGGTTAAGGGGGGAAGGTTGCTCGCCGAGATATCGCATCTGGTGCCTACTTACTTTTATACGGCATGAAAGATCAGAGCAAACGTGGTTTAGGCTACGGAAGACACAAGTTTGTCTGATCAGTTTTTTATATCTCCTTTTGAAAAGGGTTTCCTGATTAAAGGTCCAAGAGGACAAAAACAGAGTTTGATTGTTTGTTCGAGTTTTTTATGAAAGAACTGTTTTTTAGGATGTTTGCAATCTCAGTCGCACTAGAGACTATGACCCAGGAGTGAACGCTTCGTATGTCACCCAAAGGGTACCACGCTAACATCCAGATATCTTACTAGAGAGAGACCCTCCACCAACCTTTTCCCAGATAGCTTAAGGCTCGTAACGCACGACTTCAATTAACCTTATTATTATGTTTTTTGAATTGTTTTGAGATGAGGAGAGAAAGACACCCTAAAACTACGGTTGAAAAGGGAATCTTCCTACAGTTATCATGCATGGGTCAAAACCTAATGTCTGTCATAATTCCCTCTTGCACAGAGGAAATCAGAGATCCTAGGGGAAAACAGCAAAAGAAAGCAAGCAGTAAACAGTAAAATGCATGCTATGCAACAGTATAAGAGAGGCAAGGTGTCATACCCTAAATTTGTCCTCCCCATTTTCAAATATTTTTGCTTTTTTTTCATTCTATTTTCACTTGTGCATTGCCTGCTTATTTTCTTGTTATTTAGACAACGTGTACACTAGAAATTGGTTGATTTTTAGGAGTTTATCTTTTTGACCAATTAAAGTGTGACACGTGGCCTAATACGTCTTTTGTGAATATTATTTCTTTTCTTAGTTTCATAATTTTTTTTTATTTTTAAATATTACTAATAATATTTTTAAGTACTTAATATTTGTTTTTGTTTTTAGCTTGTTCCATTTATATTTGTTTATACTTAATTATATTTGTTAATATTTTTTTATTAGAATTATGTTAGTTTATATTATAAATATTAGTTTTATTGTTAATAAATTAAATGTAAAGGAATTTAAGAAAAAGAAGGTTGAGGATACGATAAAATGGGTGGAAGGCTCATGTTTGGGGAGCCCATTAGGGTTGAGAATGAATAGAATAAAAAGGGGAAGAAATCAGCGAAAAAGTGGAGAGGGGTACTGTTCATTAAACCCTAAACGACCCCAATTCCAACAGAAAAAACCCTAAATCAGTTTACTGTTCACCATCTCTCCAAAATAGAATCGGCCAAACCCTAAGCCGCCACACCACTCTTTCCGCCTTCAGCTTCATCTTCCTCAATCATCACTTCCGAACCACCTTCAAACCCATCAATCTCCTTATTTTGGTTCAACTCACCTTCATTTTACTCCTTGCTGCGGTTTCGAACCAGCCACGACAGCATTTTCGGTGATCCCGAGCAAACGATAACATCAGGTATGTTCAACTCGTGCGTGTGATGATGATAACAACTCAAACTCGCAACAGTGCTTACTTCATTTTGGGACAAACCGCGGTGACTAGAGAATGTCTCGGTTGTTCATCCCGACTCAGCAGCTATTCAACTCGCTCCATCAACTTGTGGCAACAACGACGTGTCGATCCGGTGGCATTTTGTATTTCTGTATTGCTGATGTTTTTGAGTTTATTGCAAGATTTGTTGAGTTGCAGTTTAACACTAATCAAGCTTATCACACTCGATTGAGAGTTTTCGAATCAAAAGCAAATGTGTTGTTGAAGCTTTGATTTAGATTTTTGTTGTATTAACTTTTTTTGACAGGTATTCAACTGCAGTGGTATTCTTCAAGACTTGGATTCTGAGATATTAGGTTGATGAGGATTATAGATAAGAGTTTGTTTTCGCAAGTGCAGCGAGTGCAGCAGCCGCCGCGACACAGCAAGTGCAGTAACCTCTTAGCTCGGTTTCGGAAGCAGCAATTATAAGCGACGATGGACTCGGCGGTTTATCACGTTTTGAGACAAGACTGTGACAAGCTTTTGGGGACAGAAATGAGTGCCAGGAGTATATAGGTTGCGCTCGCGATTCAACAATTACACGACTTTGGTATTATTACGGTCTGAATGTATGTCAGTCAAAACCTCATAATATTTGTTTTGTATAGTTGGTACATATATTTCGATTTAGCCTCGTCGCAGTTCAGATGCTTTTTGGTTGAGTTTGTCCTTTTATTTTCAATCGATATTGTTCTGCTAAGGTTGTAGTTGCTGCCAAGGTTAAATTATTGGCATTCAAAATTCAGCAGCAGATTTTCAGTATAACTCGGCATGGTTTGAATCTCAAACGCGTCACAAGCTCTCATCGGTAACATCTTGCACTCGGTAACAATTTTCTCTAAATCGCTTCGTATAGTAGGTCTGTCTTGCAAAAATGTTATTCCTGCTAATTTTCACATGCTGAAGGAAGAAGAATTAAGTTTTGTTTGTTGAAATTATTTTGTTAAATTATATGTCAGCACTGCATTGGAAACATGATGTATTCGGCATTAGTAATGTGCATTCAACGACATTGACGGCAATACCATAGCTCTAACACTGATATCAGTTTCGGTTGCTGGTAGATATTGTTTATTATGTCTTCTCTCTGACAGGACACGGCTCAACGGCAGCAAGTTTTACGAATTCAACAACTCTGCAACGAACTTGCAGTTCTATTTAAAACCGGCGAAAAAAATCTTCTTTGAAGTTGGTTCAAACACCACAATCACCATTGTGGTTGATTATCATTTCTGTTTAAGCTTAGGATTTCATTATGTCAAAACTTTCCTGTGATTATAGTGCAATAGTTCAATATTATTCATCCTGCTATTTATTTTCTATTTATGCTGTTAATTTTGGTATATATTGCTATTTTGGTTCATATTATTAATGTTAGTTTTAGGTTGTTAATGCTAGTTTTATGTGCTAGCTTTATGTTTGTGTAAAATTTGTAAGTTGTATATATTCTGGTGCAGTACTACTTACTTCAATGGATTCATTTAGTAGGTTTGGTCTGGCTGTTGACGAGGCAATTTCGGTGGCATTTGATTTCGGTTATTTCGTATTGAATCATACTATCAAGTACTGTTATTTATAAGGTTTTGGTTTCATGATATTTTAATATATATCTAAATTATTTTCTAAATAAAATTCTAGACTTTTTTTATGTCATTTGTCAAATTCATTTTTTTTATTATTTAAATAAGTAAAAGTCAGTTTTAGTAAATAGTTTGTTTTAATACATATTCAAAATATATATTTTTTTTTTAAATAAAACCTTAGACTATTTTCAAACTTATTTCCAACATTTGGTTAATCATTTTTCTTAATCTTAAGTTCAATTTATTTTTAACATTCAAACTATTTTCTTAAATCAATTACAAAAAATTAAACTCTTGAAGTCTAACACTTCTTGAGTTTTTGAATGAATACTATTGGGGCGTACGCCTTGGGTAGTGATATTCAACTTTTTGTTTTTAAAGTACGTTCTCTTTGGGACAAAGAAATATCATAGGAATCTAGCATTCTGTATGATATTTTCATTGTTCATCCAAACATTTTTCAAATGAAAAAGTGTTGAGATCTAGCATCTCGATAATACTCCGATTAATTGGTTGTGAGGCCGACGTCTCATTTACTAAATAATCGTCATTTTTCCAATCCAATCTCACATTCTCACCTCTCGTACCACAAATTCTTTTCATATCTCATTTCACTTCAAATCATTTTCAAAACTATACTTTTTGATTCAAACTTCGAAAGAAGGAGGTTCTTGGAATCTAGCATTCCTTGAATCTTCGGGTGGATAGTTCTTGAGGCACGCCCTTGAGTTATTATTCACTCAATCTTTCGACTTTTTCAAACACTCCTAAGTCGAGTACTCGTACACATTCGCCATCGACATTTCACACACACATTCACAATTCATCGTAGTTTCGATATTAGGGGCACCCTAAGGGACTAATATCGTCTCTCACCAGTTAACCCTTGACACGTCATCAAGTTGGTTCCGTCTTCAATCAAATGCTCGACTCGTCGTCGAGCCATTTTCAAGCAAACTTCCTTTTGCCTCGCTTTTCGTTATTGATTCAATCTTTTTACAAACATTTTTTAAACTTACGAAAGAGAGATATTCTTAGAATCTAGCTTTCTTTGAATATTTGAATGAGTAACTCTTGAGGCGTGCCCTTGAGTTGTTATTAGTTCATTCTTTCGATTTCAAAATATCCAACTCCTTATCTTCAACCTATTCAACCCAATTTCCGAAAGAATTGAGTTATTGGAATCTCGCATTCCTTGAATTCTTGAGTGACAAGTTCTCGAGGCACGCCCTTGGGTTGCTTGTCATTCACTCTTTCGTTTTTCAACACACTTTCAAACCCATTCAATCTCGTTTCTCTTCGTGGTTGTTACCATGAAATACGACTGCTCTGATTCTTTATTCATTCTTGAATATAATATACGTAGGCACAAGATTGCGATGATCTTGGCGAGCTACCTCCCCTCCATCTCTCAGTTAACCTCCTCTTTTCGTGGTTGTTACCACGAACTACAGACGCTCTGATTCTTTATTCATTTTTGAATATAAGATACGTAGGCACAAGATTGCGATGATCTTGGCGAGCACACTTCTATCTTCCTCCATTATGACTTCCACACTTCCCCCATCCTTTCCCGTAGTCGAACTACGACGCTCTGATTTCCCATTCTCGTCCGAATGAGCATACATAGGCACAAGGGCCCCAATCCTTGGCGAGCACCCTATCTTCCAACCATCCCTATTTTCCCTTATAGTCTTTAACCTTTTATCCTACTAATTCTACCTTTATAATCGAGAAGAAAAACAAATAAACCTAGACAACACTCTCCACAAAATACCTTAAGAGGTTCCAGTTGATTACAATGGACGTGAGGGGTGCTAATACCTTCCCCTTGCGTAACCGACTCCCAAACCCGGAACATGGTTGCGACAACCCTGTTCCTATCCTTTCGCTTTAAGAGGTTTTCTCGATATTTTCCTCTCCTGTTTATTTGGGAAAAATAAAGTTCGGTGGCGACTCTGTCGAACCGCATTTTCGCGCCTTTCGTGCGAGGGTCGTTTCTCCGAAATGTCTCCGTGATTTTTCGAGGTGCGACACAAGGGAGAAAACAACAGGCAAGAGGAGACAAGCTCCACCTCAAACCTAAGGGTAGTCAACACAAGCAAAAAGACAGTACAGAGAAAAATAAAAGAAACAGAGGACACAACCCAAGCAACAACAATAGTCTTCAGCAGACAGCAACAACAAGCTCTAAACAGCACAGTTGAAATGACAACAAAGTTGACAGCAGGACTTCATCTTTAAGCTAACTTCTATCTTCAAGCTTCTTCAACTTCATCTTCAAGCTCTAGCAAGCACACTCCAAGCAGCGGAACAATCACCAAGATCAAGGTTGCAATGTTGAGAACCCAATGAAAACCAAAAGAAATCATCAAGCACTAACATTGAAATGGAAAGGTATCCTCAAAGTTCTACTCAACTATGGGCATACCACACATCCCTCTAAAGGAGAAATGGAGTTTCCCTAGGAGGACTTCATGTCATTGGATGGAATAGAAGCACACAATGCATTCTGTGTTTGATGAAGAAATCAAAACTAGCTCTAATGGCCCTTCCTAAAACCCTAATTTCCTAAGCTCCTAAAACAACTCCTAAAAGAAAAGGAAACTCCAACTCCAAGCTCCAATCCTCAAGCCATAGCATCTATACCAAGTCCAAAAGACCTCTCAAAAAGGAATCCAAGCAAATCCAGCCCTAAAGTCACCAATAAAACCAAACAAGCAAAGGCACACAAGATGGAACACCACAAGCACAATCATCTTGCAAAATTCAACTAAAATGGAAAACAAAGTTGTAAAAATCTAATAAAATTCCTAGGGGAACATACATGTTTGAACAACCTAGGGTTAAAATGTTAAAGCCTAATGCAACTTTTAAGTCACCTAAATAAATTCTAGATATAAAGGTATCAAGGTAATCCACAAGTTTGGGAAGGCTCTAATCTCAACACCTAAAAAAGAACCTAAATTTTTTCTAAAATCCCAACAAAAATCCTAAGGGAGCATACATGTCAACCCTAACACATACTGAAAAATCAAAACTAAACTCATCACCAATTGGAAGAACAAAATTCAACAAAACAGATGGTTAAATATGCAAAATTAAAAGAATTAACAAAAATAAGAAAATCAAATTAAATTGAAAAATGCATGAAAATGCATTTTATTGATTTCAGAAAATCACAAATTCTTTCAAGATCATGGAGATATTTTTAAAATAATTTTTTGATCAAGAATGAATTTATTATGATTTTTTGAATCAATAAAGCATTTAAAATAAACAAAAATGAATAAAAGAAAATCAAAACTCAGAATAAAACAAGAGCCACTGGATGAGGAGACTGGTCCATTGATTCAAGCATCTACACGCTGCCAGCACATTAATTAAACGCCTGCGTTTTGATCCTCAGAAGTCAACAAATCCAATTATAACGTGGCCATTGGATGAGGGGGAAAGTCTTTGGTCAGAGCATGATCTGATGGCTATGGACTCATCTTTTCCAAAATTCAGGCTGACCAGGTGGAGATCAGGGACGGTGGCCGGAGAAGACTCCGGTCGTCTTCTCCGGTGAGCAGGTGGTTGCAGGTGGTCAAACATCTCCACTCCTTACATCAATCTCTCCAGAATTTCAACAGGAATTCAAATCTCCTATCCATATGTTCTAAATCTCCGTGAATTTTAAAATTCGAAGAAATATTCAGAAAACACATCCAATTTGATCAGCACAATTTGCAAAACTAATAGTATAGAAATCATCCTCATGCTTCATACATCAACTTGATCTATCCAAATCATGTTATAGCCTTAAGATCAGATCTACTCGAATCAAAACAGAAATGGCACCTCATGATCAAACATCACCAATTGCTTCCAAATTGATCCTAAAACGATCTACATCTTGTCTAGATCCTAACCACAAGTTCAATTCTAACTACATCATGCTAATTCATGTGGAAATTTGAAAGTTACTAACCTGTTGTAGATCTAGTAACAGAGATGCTTAGAGCTTGATTCTCCCTTCAGAACTCTCCAGATACGCTCAATGATGCTCTAGGAAGAGTTTGCAATCTTCAATTTGCACTGAATTGGCCTGGAATTCAAAACACGATTTCACTTGCTTCTCTTGAAAATGAAGTTGCTATCTCTGCTTCAGCTACAAAACTTGCACCAAAATGATTCTAAAATCATCAAAGAACTTAAATAGAACATGTTTATGGGCTTTAGCAACTCAATTGAGGCCCAATCCAGCCAATCCCATTTTCTGTTTTTCTCTTCACATTTTGAACAACATTCATGTTGAACAAAATTGCATTTGACAAGTGTAAGTTGGAGATTTTGGCCTATGATTGAAAATGACCTATAATCTCACTTTCCCAAAATACCCCTAACTTGTAAACCTCATAACATGAGTTCTACAAATCCGATGGAGGACTTATAGTACATTTTAGAAAGCTAAAATCATGCGGAACAAATTTCATGTTGGCCAAAAGTTCAGGTGAAACCTCCTTCTAGGTCAAAAATAGCTTTGAAATCAGATAATTTTCACAGACAAATTTCAGAGGCATCTGAGGACTTGTAACTTGCCTGGGCCATAACTTGAGTTCTATAAATCCCATTGAGGACTTCTAGTACTCAAATTAAAGGTATTGAGATGCTCTACAAGTTTCATGTTGGCCAAAGATAGATTTGAAACTTTAATCTTGACTTATGTGGTCATGAAGTTAGGAACTAAATATGGGATTTTACACTAAAACCCTAATTTAGCAACTTCCCACACTCTTGACTCTTCTTGATTTGATATTGGCACAACACCAAAAATGTCTTATCATATATTTTCATGAACTCCATGACCTAAAAGTAGGCCTTGATACCCTTCAATTGCACAGTTGACCTAGGATTAACCCAGATGAAACCGTAATTGCTTGCATCTCAACTGTGGCTCTTGCATTTGACACAGTGACTTGATTAAACTCTCCCATGGCCCCACAGGCATTCTATGAGCTTCATACACATCCTCTTCTCACATTCAACATTTCACAACCCTCTGATGGTCTTCAATTAATCCTCATGTTAGGAGAAGATTCACACTCAAACATTTAAACCCTTAGGCACTCAAACCACCTTCTGATGACTTTGACAACTTCTCAATATTGAATGAGACCTCTTGCTAGGCTTCTCTTGAGAGGAAACACACTTGATCCCCTGCTATATGGATGATATCATGATATGCAAATGATATAACTATGCAAATGTTAATGCAATGAAACATAAACCAGGTAAGAAAAGGTTGAGCAAATTTTGGGGTGCAACAGATGGTTGATAGTTTCCCTAGTAGATTACTCTTGTCTCTTCTCATCTCCCAAACAACATTAAGACACATAATAAAGGCAAGTTTGTACAATACGTTATAAGCCTTAAGCCACTTAGGAAATGGTTATTGGAGGGTTTCCTTTCAGTAATCAGGATGTTTAGTATGGTACCCTTTGGGTGACATGCGACGCATTCACTCCTAAGTCATAGTCTCTAGTGCAGTACGAACTACAAACATCTATAAAAAACACTTCTTTCGTAAAAGAAAAAAACCAACATTCAAACCTTTTTTTGCCCTGTGGGATCTTAATTCAAGGAAAACCTTTTCTGATGAAAAGAGTGTTGTTAAGCTTCAGTTCTACCGCAAACAGGCATTGTCCCTAACTGCCGGAGCTTTTGTTTAACTTTACTCGGGTAAAATAAATGAATCAACCTGTGTTTCATTTTAGCCCAAACTACATCCGCTTTGATCTTTCATACCAGATGAAAGTACGTAGGCATAAGACACGGAGTCTTGGCGAGCAACCTTCCCCCATCACCCGTAGTTAGCCGAACTACGTTGACTCTGATTTCTCGTTCCAGACGGGAATACGTAGGCACGGAGTGCGATGCTTTGCCGAGTCACTTTTTCTCCTTTCTTTTCTTTTGAGCCAGCCTTGATAGGTAGATAGATAAACAACCCATCAGATAAACACAACAAGCATGGATCCCGTTGAGTACAACGGACGTGAGGGGTCCTAATACCTTCCCCTTGCGTAACCGACTCTCGAACCCAGAGATTTGGTTGCAATGATCGATCTTATCCTTTTCGCTAGGTTTTTTCCTGATCATTTCCTTTCCCTTCTTTGGGATAAATAACGATAGGTGGCGACTCTTTTATCTTTGCCGACACCTTTTTTTGCAGTAGCGACAGTTGGCGACTCTGCTGGGTGTTGCACCCTAAAATTTGACCAACCGATTCTCCTATCTGACTCGTGGTTTAAATTCATATTCGCAAATCAGACGCATGATATTTGTGCACAGACAGAGGATATCAGAGTTACATCTTGGGTTTCAATTACTAACTATGGCAGATCCAGTCCAGATCATCAGGGTTTTATTTTCGGGAAATTGTGCGCTCCTCGGTGATTTTCAGCTTGCATAGTGATTTTGGGATATTCTGATGCCCGGGGTTCTCTGTTCAATTCGATCTGGTCTCGCGCGCTCTTTCATGGCGGTCATTTGCATTTGTCTGCAGTTTCAGGGTTTAATAACTTTTGTGGGTTTTAAATAGGCTTTAGGATTTTTTTAGGATTAAATAGATTCTTTTAGAATTTTAAATAGCTTAAATCTCTTTTTAGGATTTTATATAGATTTTGAAATAGATTTAATAGTTTTTTAGTATTTTTAGAATATAATAGATTTTAAAATTGTTTTTAATTGTTTTTAGAATAATAAAGAAAAAGGGAATATAGATTTTTTCTTTTATGTTAATGGGAACTTTAATAGTTTTTAATAGAAATAATAGAGTTTGTGTTAATAGAGCTTTAATCTTTTAATAGATTTTTCTTATTAGTTTTAAATAGGATTTTAATAGTTTTAAATAATATTAGAGATTAAATAGAGATTATTAGGATTTTATTAGTTGTAGTTTAATATAGGTTTAAGTAGATTTTAATCATGTTTAGGTCTAATTAGGACTTAGTTAGTTTAATTAGGTCATCATTAGTCCAATTAGTTTTATGCAGCTTTTTTTTGGTTTTTTTGCAGTCTGTTTCGTGGGCCCAGGATGCAGGTTTTGAGGCCCATTTCCTTTTTTAATCCAGTTTTTTTTGTGCAGTTTTGTTGTGCAATTGAGTGACACTTGTCACTATAAAATGGGGCCACGCGTGCCATTATGGGACCCCCACCTCACAACGCTCCACACTCAGAATCTAGCCACGCGTCCCCACCATCTCTCCCTTCTGCTGCCACGCGCCCCACTAACGCCCTCACTCTACCAGCACTCTCACTACGTGGCATCACCACAAGCTTCACCGGAAACGCCCTTGACCGGCATGCAAATCCGGTGAGCTCTCACCGCCGGCCACCATAACACCTTCTGGCCACCGCAACCACCCGCCGGAGTTGGTTTTCAACCCAGAATCATCCAAACCCTTCGTCCTTCTCCGATCCTCCTCCGTCCCCCTTCATCTTCTCCTCATCGGAAAATCCAACCACCGCCGGAAACTTCATACAATTCACCAGATCATCAAACCTCCATCGATCTCCAGAAGCAGACCTTCATCATTCTTCAGCGAAAACCCAGAAAACCCTCAGACCTTCGTCATTCTTCACCAACATTCCAGAAAACCTCCAAAGCGCTCATCAGTTTCCCAGAAAAACGCTAAGAGCTTCAATCGTCTGGTTTCGTCGCTTCCAGAACGCCAACGCCTTCATCAAATTTCCAGAGCAAAGTTGAATCTTCTTCACCCGTCCAAAGATCTTCACGCCAAGAGTTCCTTCATTGCTTCATTAAGACCATCGTCAAGATCCACGCGCGAAGTGAAGTCACCAAACCTCAAGAACTCCGTTGTTAGCCTCGTCTTCAAGAAGTTTTCTCCAGAAAGATCGTCATCTTCCTTGCTTCGTCCAGGTTTGGTCTCTTTCCTTCTCATAGTCGCAGGTTTAATTGAATTAGGGTTTGTTTAGACGATGTGAAGTTTGGGTGTTGTTTCAGATATGGTTTAGCTTAGGTTGAAGGGATTCAAACTTGGGGATGGTGATGTGTTTGAGGTTGGTGAATGTTGGAGAGTTTTTTTTCCAAAAGAGTTGCAGAGAGAGGGTGAGGGTGATGAGAGAAACGGCGCATTTCCGTATGGTGAACAGTGTTTAGGGTTGGGGGAAGGGGATAGGTTTTGTTCGCTGGATAATTGGGCTAGGGTTAGGGTTTGGGTAAAGCCCAATCTCATTTGCTGAGGCTTACCCCCTGTTTTTCTCGTTCACCCTCCTACGAGAGAGGAGACAGAATGAATCGTGTTGGGCCTTAGGCCCTTAATGCTATCCACACCCCCCACCAGCGGCCCAAACTGGAAATAACTAGGAACCCTTGCTAAATGCACCGTTGGTCTGCCTATTTTTTCTTTGTATTTTTCAGTTGATTTCTGATAGCCATTGGGCCCAGGCGCGCCCTGCTAGGCGCACCCCCCTTCCTGGGCCCATCATAGAAATTGAACTGGGGCACCCTTCTATTCGCACCCCCTCCCCTTTATTTCAATTCTTTTACTTTTTAATTCCTTTAATATTTTCTTGCATTTATAAAATTCATAGAAAATAGGAAAATATATATTTTTTAATTCTTGTTTTTTTCATGTGTTCATAAATTTGTCTAGAAAAATATAAATAAATAAAATTTCCATTTTATTTTCTTTTCATATTTTTAGTATATTTTTCATTTTAATAGCTTTTTAATATGTTTAGTTTGATATCCAATTTTGTAGAATTTCTTTCAAGACTTTCCCTTAGGATTTTAAATTCATTCTTTTTTATGTAATTAGATATTGAATCATAGTTCCCCATAGGATTTAATTCTTGATTTTTAGATTAAAATTTGGTTAGTTTAATTAGGTTAGCATTAGGGTATCCTAATTAGGGTTTAGGTTATGCATAGGTGTGGAAATTCATTTTCTTTAGATAGTTTTGTCTTGATTTTTGGGTAGAAGCATAGGGGGATGTTATGGGTAGATGTTGTAGATCCTTGTGAATAATTGTTGGAATTTTTGCCCTTGTGTTAGTATTTTTAGGTATCTTCTGAAGTTGACTGATGATTTTGTCTGTCCTGTGGTTATTTGTCTGCCTCTGGGGTTTACTTTGGGGAATTCGTTGTGGGGCTTAGTTTGTTTTGAAGAGCTTGTTGGAGAGCATGATGAAGAGAAGATTGTAGATCAAGACTCAGAGACCCAGAGCTTGGATTATTCCCTGTCTGTGAGGTTTGAGATCCTGAAGTTTGAGGGAAGTTCATGGTACTTTCCTGAGGAAGGCACTATGAATGACTTTCATTCTTTCTTCTCACCTCTTTTTCTAAGTATCCAATGATGTTGGAGCCAACTTGTGAGTTTAATTTCTCCTGAGGAGGAATGTAAACTGATCACAGTTGTTGAACCACATAGGATACGATTCCTAAGTGGAAGCCTCCTGGTACTTTCCTGAGGAAGGTCCTATGGGTCTATTCACTTAGCTCCCTTAGTTTATCTAGGATTTCTTAAGTATCCAATGATGTTGGAGCCAACTTGTGAGTTTAATTTCTCCTGAGGAGGAATGTAAACTGATCACAGTTGTTGAGCCATATGGGATACGATTCCTAAGTGGAAGCCTCCTAGTACTTTCCTGAGGAAGGTCCTATGGGTCTGTTCACTTAGTTCCCCTAGTTTTGATAGGATTTCTTAAATATCCAATGACGCCGGAGCCTTCATGTGAGTTTAGTTTCTCCTGAGGAGGAATGTAAACTGATCACAGTTGTCGAGCCGCATAGGATATGACTCCTGAGTAGTAACCTCCTGGTACTTTCCCGAGGAAGGCACTATGAGTTTGTCTGCTTAGCTCCCTTTCTTTGGTAAGCTTGTTCTGAAGCTTGGAGACTGGGATTGATTCCTCTCGCTTAGGGTTTTGATTAGAGTTTTGCTTAGATAGTTGCTTAGAGGTTTGATTAGGGTTTGTTTAGGGGTATTGCTCAGGGTTTTTTGTTTAAGCTTTGGATAGAAGTTTGTCAGGTTAGCTAGCCTTCTCTTTGTGTTGTTTGACTTGTGTGGTGTTGTGTTGCATTAGACTTAGGTACTCATCTAGATAGTTCTAAGGTAGGTGCATCTTAGAAATAGGCTTTGTGTGCATGAGAAGTTGAGGTGGTCCTCCTTCTGCTTGTTTGTTATTGAGTGGCTTTGCTTGTTGGTATTTGGTAGAGCTGAGCTCCCTTACCTCTGTGGTTTGCGGCCTTTGCGCCTTGTTTGTTTAGTTGTTGCATACATGCATATTTCTAGTATTTCTTTACTTTGCAGTTGATTCCCGTTTGCCGTTTAGTCCTGTTGCCATGATCCCTTAGGAGCTCTGACTTCTCCGCTGCGGAGTCGTTATGATAGACGTTAGGATGGTCAACCGGGCATGATAGCAGTAGGTAGATTCCCCTTTTCCAGCTATAGTTTTAGGTTGTCTTTTCCCTTTCCTTTCAGTAGGAGCTTTTGAGTAGCTTGTGTCGTAGTTAGCCGAACTACAGCTGCTCTGATTCCTCGTACCAGACGAGGATATGTAGGCATAGGATGCGATATCCTAGCGAGCACACTAACAACTAACCTTTGTTCTCTCGCGGCTGTGCGATCGAGACTTTCCCGCTGACGACTAATTGTTACCCTTTTCTCTTGCCCGAGTGCATTTGAGACCAGATCGTAGTTGTAGGTTCCCGAACCTTTGAGACCAGTTTGTTTTCTCACTGCTGTGTGAGTGCCCCTGTTTAGCCGTAGTTAGTCGAACTACGTTTGCTCTGATCTTCCATGCTGTGTGGAAGTACGTAGGCGCAGGATGCGATGTCCTGGCGAGCAACCTTTTCCCCGTTTAGACGTAGGTAGTCGAACTACGTTGACTCTGACTTTCCCATTGCACGAGGGAGTACGTAGGCCCAGAACACCGTATGTTCTGTCGAGTCCTGTCCTTTTATTTTCTTTTCAGACTGACCATTAGCGTAGATAGATAAACACACCCTTTTCCTTATAAACACCAAGCGTGGATCCCATCGAGTACGATGGACGTGAGGGGTGCTAATACCTTCCCCTTGCGTAACCGACTCCCGAATCCAGGTTTTGGTTGCGATGACCATACCTTTTCCCGTCTTTGCGAGGTTTACTTCGAGCGTTTCCTTTCCCGCTCTGAGGGATAAATAACGCACGGTGGCGACTCTCCTATCAAGCCGGTGCCGATTTTCGCAGTAGCGACAGCTGGCGACTCTGCTGGGGACTTATAGCATCTAGGGACTCTTCCCATCCCTTATACTGGGACCGTTTCCCATCCCCTACGCGAGTCAATCCTAGCGCTTGGATGTTTATTTGTTAGGTGTTGTGCATATTGTGTTTTACTTTTCTGCACTTTACTTTGCCGTACCTTTACCTTTCCGCATTTATTTTCCAGCATTATATTATTGTGATTATTGCTGTGGGCAAGGGAGGTTACTGTGAGTGAGAAGTCGGACCTGGGCTTGAGTATGCACCTAGATATAGTTGTGGAAAGTAGTAGACGAACCTGTCTGCTGAGCAGGCACAGTTCCCTACGAAATCTGCGCTCAGACGAGGTTCTCGCAGAGGTGCTCCTTTCCGGTCCTGAGGATCTGAGGGGAGTCCAGACGTGAGGATTGTCGACTCTGGGGACCGATCATTTGGAAGTCAGCTAAGTGAGGCCTCTTCATGACTCGATGATGCCACTCCTTCTGGGAATCGTATCGTCATTCATGAAAGTCTGTGACGCTGATGACCGCATAGGATGCCGTACCTTTGTCCGTGGATTAGGTTCATCATACCTGTGAGGGGGATTGGGTTATTGCAGGAAAACTGGCCTTCAGAAACCATGATTCAGTACCTTTATCAGACGGTGTTCTTGATTCATCTCCAGGTGTGTTGTCTGGATCAGAGGGGTTTCTTATCTGAGGGTGATACTATTATCAGATGGTTTTCTCGTCAGATACAGAGGTTCAGATGGTTTTCTTACCAGGGGATTGATATTTTGAGTATCAGATGATAGTTAGTGTCATGAGGTTCTGGTGACCGTGGTGGTTTTTTGTTCTTGATCACAGAGATGTTCCTCTTCAGGCTACAGCATAGCCCTGTGTTCACAGATTGCATTATTTATCATATTGCATCATTGCATTACCATTTTGCATTCAACTAACGTGTGTGTATTGCAGGTACATATTTTCCCTCCCAGTTCTGGTGTTTGTTCCTAGCAAGACATGGAAGCCACGAAGAGAGTGTTACCCTACAAGTTTCCGTCTCCGGATATCAGTCTATTGTTAGAGTTGATTACTATTGCTAAGAAGAGGGTAATGGGTGACTTCAGAAAGAGATATGGGAGGATTCTGACCTATGTTTATCAGCCATCGGCCTACGAGATCAGCGGCATTTATACCCTGTTACAGTTTTATGATGCGGAGCTCAGGTGTTTTGTATTTCCCGACTTTGTTTTGGCTCCTACCCTGGAGGAATATTCTGCACTCTTGGATATACCTATCCGCGAGCAGATGCCTTTCTATCGTACGGACGCTGAGCCTAATCTGGCTGAGCTTTCTGCCATCCTGTACTTAAGAGAGTCTGAGCTGACAGGGAAGATGATCAGAAGGGGAGATGTGTGGGGATTTCCGTTGGACGTCTTGGTGGGGAAGGCTCGGGAGTATGCCCAGAAGGGTGGCTGGGTTGTTTTTGACGTCATCCTTGCTGTATGTGTTTATGGCATCGTGTTGTTCCCGAACATTCCTGATTTTGTTGACTCAGATGCTTTCTATATTTTGGCTGCGAAGAACCCAGTTCCTACCTTGCTGGGAGATATCCACCATTCAACTCATTACCAAAATGAAAAGCGGCGAGGAAGGAATGTGTCTTGCTGTGTACCTCTCCTGTGTAGGTGGTTCACCAGTCATATGCCTAAGTCAGGCCCTTTTGTCACCTCTATTGATTCTCTAGGATGGCCGGAGCGCTTGATGGGTTTGACTGCGGAGAATGTGGTATAGGTTAGCGAAGAGGTATTCGGAGTTGAGGTCATACTCAAATGCGAAGGATTCCCGAATGTTCCGTTAATAGGAAGGAAAGGGTGTGTCAATTACAACCCTTCCTTATTGATCAGGCAATTTGGGTATGTACCTCAGGGAGCGCCGAAGCCCGAGGAGATACAGGAATCTCTGTATCTCACTGGGGCAATAGGGAAAGAGATGCTAACCAAGGTCGAGAAGGCGTGGAAGAACTTGCACAAGAGAGGGAAGCCTTCAGGTAGCAGAGGGGATATTCGAGTTCCTGGCCCGTATGTGGAATGGATTCGTGAGCGAGCTACGAAATTCCTTATGCCGTATCCAGCGGTTCAGCCATTGCATCCTTCTCCGGTGGAGGAGCCTACCACAGTGGACATAAAGGTATACAAGCAGCTGATGGCGGAGAAAGAAGAGCTAGCAAAGGCTAAAGAGGCTTTAGAGCAAGAGAATGCCCAGCTTCGTCATGAAAAGATTGAAACAGGATATTTTTCTAAGCAACAGGCCGAAACCCTGAAACATCTGAAGACCACGCTATTAGAATTGACTGAAACCAAGAAGCGTTTGGAGTTAGATGTAGACTCAGTTAGCAGTGTATTGGCTACTAAGAAGCAGGAGCTGGAAAGGGCCTACACGAAGCTAGCTAAGTTCAGAGAGCATTGGGATCTCACTATGGCCAAGCGCAAAGGACGAGAAGAAGAGCTAAAGACACAGGTTGCTCAGCTAGAAGAACAGGTCAAAGTGAAGACTGAAGAGCTTGAAAAAGAAGCATGCCGCCGATGCGAGGCCGAGCGCAAACTGATTGATGCCATGAAGAATTTGGAAGATTTTCAACATAGAGCAGACGCTAAGAGACCCAAACCTGGGGATGGTGCCCAAGATAAGGCTTGGGAAGACTTTGTCAGAGATATCCAGGGAACGGTCAGAAAAAGGGATCAGCTGATAGAAGGTTTGATTTATCGACCGGATCACGCAGAGACAAAGAAGCTGGTTGAGGACTTCCGCAACCGTACCCGTACTTGATTTTTCTCTTGTATTCTGTTGTGTTGAGATCACCACCAGGCATGTTGGTCGGGATCCTCCGTTATAATCTCAGTTGTGTGGAGCATAGTTATGTAACCTCTTGACAAGACTGTTATTCTAATAAATACATGAGGGTTTTTCTAAATATTGTCTTTATGGTTTATCTCGTCTTGCTACCACTGACACTGGAATTGGAGGGGAAATATCTCCAATGCACACATGCACGTTAGCATTTTTGTATTTCTGTTTGCATAAATCATATTGCATAGCATCACTTTAGCAGGCCAGAGCACTTATCCAGCCTTTGTTTTCACCAGAGGGTGATTATCGGGGGATCGTTTGAGGCAAGCGCGGAGTCTTGAAGACGACCAAGGGGATGAAGCAGATTTGAGCAGAATCAAGCAGTGTAGTCAGTTACAGGAAATTGGTAGCTATGGCTGAAGGCAATTTCCAGGCTCCTAACACTTTGACAAGGTTTACTATGGCGTCCAACCATCGGTATGGTTCTATGGAAGACTTCCCGAACAACCTTATTGCAGACCAAGTTGTACAGCCTACTGTCCAGAACCAAGATCGACATGAGCAGTTTGTTGCCCGAAATGAACGTCCTCCTCCTGTTAACGATCAAGGTGTTGCTTTCCCTGTGATGAATTACCGAAGAGATATTCCAATGGCCGTGATGATAGATCCAAGAACTCTTGAAAATGGTAGAAGACTCCGAGCGTTGGAAGAAGGAATGAAAGCCTCGGAATTGAAAGATGTTGTTAACCTGGATGCTGTAGACATGTGTTTGGTTCCTGATCTGGTGTTGCCTTACAAGTTCAAAGTGCCGGAATTCGAAAAGTACACAGGAGATAGCTGCCCGAAGCTGCATTTGATGATGTTCTGTCAAAGGATGATTTCGTTTGTGCGAAATGACCAACTAATGATCCATTGCTTCCAGTATAGCCTGACTGGGGCATCCTTGAGGTGGTATATGCAATTAGAGAGTAATCAGATTCGATCATGGGCGGATTTAGCCAGAGCTTTCATGAAGCAGTACGATTACAACCTGGATTTGGCTCCTAGTCTCGTACATCTGCAAGAATTATCTCAGGTGGAGAATGAATCATTCAGAGGGTATTTGCGAAGATGGAAGGAATTGGCTGCTAGTGTTCAACCACCGCTTCCGGAAAGAGAAATGGTTGACATCTTCTTGGGTACTTTGAAAGGCCACTATTTTGACAAATTGTTCGGTTGCACAAACTTTGTGGGCCTGATGAGAATGGGAGAGCTTGTTGAGAGAGGACTCAAGAGTGGAAAGTTTCGAGATGTTCCTTACGTCCCAGTTAATAAGAATGAATCAGTCGCTAGTTCTCAAGAAGAGTGGGAAGAAAGAAATGACGTCATATCAGAATCTCTAGCATCTCAGGATCGGTTTTCAGACACTTCAAGTCAACGGTCATCCTATCGCCGATCGCGGCAGCATGCCCCACGAAGACCAAGGAAACCTGAAAGGCAGTTTACTCAGCTACCGGTGTCGTACAGTCAGTTGTTGCCAGATCTGATCAGGAGTGGATTGATAGTGCCGAAAGAGACTAAGCCGGTGATTCCACCGTATCCTCCAGGTTTTGATGCCAGCGCCCGCTGTGAGTACCATGTTGGGGCACAGGGGCATTCAACAAATGATTGTAAAGTGCTTAGAAGCCAGATTCAGGATCTGTTAGACTCTAACCGGATTTGCATCACGCCCCAGGGTTTTGTTCAGATTAACGATTTTCCGTCATCCAGCTGCGTGGGTTCGTCAGTTAATATCGTGGAAGGCTCCACAGGAAGTGTGTGCTATGAAGATTGTCAATCAGAGAGTTCAGTTGAATATGGGAGAAGTTTCTAGAAGTTTCTGTGCCGGGTGTCGCATCTGTTTTCTCTGCCTAACCCGTTTAGCTTCTGTGCATTAGTATTTGCTGACCACCACCAGGATTGTTGGCTGGGGTCATTGTATTCGTACTCATTTGTGCTTATGCTGCTTTTGTTGGTTATACATGTGTGGGAGATGTTCGTCTGTGTGCTGATAGCTTGAGTTTCTCTTTATCTTGTATTGAATATGTGTTTGCTTTCTGCATTGAGTTACCATTTAACAGGTACGTCAGAACCGTGGGTCTTACTTCCTCGTCGTCTCAGTTTGTTGCAGGAATTCCTTCAGGGAGATGGAACAGAATCAGTTTGAATTGATTGAAGTCCGAAGCTAGTTGGGGCAGATGATGAGAGACATGCAAGAGATGCGTTTGGAGCAGAAGATCCTCAAAGAGGAAAATAGTCAGCTGAAGACCCAAATGAGCTTGATCATGGAAGTAGTCAAGAATGTGCTTAGGAAAGAGGATGATCAACTGTTCGAAGCCGCAGTGAAGAAGCTTGTGCCACCGATGCCTGTGGAACCTGAGCAGCAGCAGCAGAGGATACATCTGGCTCAACGGAGGATTCAGGAAGGGAAGCCAAAGAGAATATTTGAGGCACCGCCTACAACATACGCTGAGCTCTTGCAGACTTTATTGAGGTTCAATCTGGTTGAGAAGAGAGCATTGGAACCACCAACGAGAGTGCTTCCTCATGGGTACGATGCCAGCAAGCAATGTGAATTTCATTCTGGGGCATTCGGACATGACATCGAGGGTTGTCATGCTTTTAAGCACAATGTTCAAGACCTGATTGACTCGCACGATATTGAATTCACGCCGAGCGGCGTAGCTGTACGTATTGCTCCTGTCTCAATCGATGCTAAGATAACATATGTTTCTAAAGCTGCAGTGGGTCAGAAGCGTATCCTGGACTCCATGGTGTCAGAATCTCCATGCCCACAACTGTTGCCTATTCCTGGGGCAGATCTGAGAAATAAAATGGCTAAGCACAAGGAGGGCTTTAATCAGTGCAGTGAAAGTCAAGAAACCGATGTTGCATGTGCTACGAAGGGTGTTCAAGAGTCAACCCGATACCAGCAACAACAGCAACGATCTCAACAGTGGAAAAGGCAGCAGTATTCCAATCAGCGAAAAGCTCAAAATCAGAAGCCATTGAGGGTATTTAAGGTGCCTCCGATGCCGTATGCCGAACTTCTTCAGGCGTTGCTACGATTGCAGTTGGTTGAAAAGAGGAAGTTAGCTCCGCTGACAGGTACACCTCCAGCAGGTTATGATAACAAGGAGCGCTGTGATTTCCATTCGGGAGCACAAGGGCACAACATTGAAGATTGTCTGTCCTTCAAGCACAAAGTGCAGGATCTACTTGATAGTGCAGCAATCAGCTTCGGGCGAGAAGGGTCCAAAATCATCTGAATGAAGGAGGATGGGCTCTATAATCTGGTTGGGTCGTTGAAAGCAGATCAGGACAGCATCGAATTGTCTCTAATAACTGATTGCGAAGATAGCTGGTTCAGCAGCAGGACAGATGTGAAAGCCCGGTTCTCGGAAGCTAGCATTTTTCTTTGTTTTATCTTGTCATGTCTTTACATTTGTAGTTTCTTTCCTGTTTAAATTGCAAGCTTGGTTGTAAAACTTGTTGTTTTCATTCAATTGATGACAATGAAATAAATATGCATGTTTTGATTGAATCCATTCGTGTTCACTAATTGTTTTTACAAATGTCAACGCTTGGTTAAGAAGGATCTGGGGAGGATGACGAAAATGAACGACATGCGACTTCCGATATTGTGTGCTTTTGAAATAAAACCTATTGATGATGTACAGGCATTGTTTCAAATCCCTAAACACCGGAGATATAAGGAAGATAATCCTTGTCAACCCCTTTGAGCCTAGTAGTAGGAGTTCTTTCTAAAAACGAAAAACCCTCAATCTCTAACCTGGGGCAGGGTAGGTGTTAGCTAATTTGACCGAGCGTCCAAATTGCAAAAGGAGTGTCCGTTCGAGGATCAATCACACCCCTAGAGGTCGTGCCTAAGAAACCACAATGGTTCAGCATTAGGAGTGAAACAGTCACATCATTCTCCAAAGAGTCAGACAACCAGCGTCACACGACTTGTTCGGAAAAAAAAGAAAGCAAAGAGAATCAAAAGCCCGCTAAGTCAAGAAAAGAAAACAATTGACTTAGGCAAAAATGAGGGCACCCCGCTGGACTTAAACCAAAAATCAAAAGGAACTCAAAAGAGTAAGTCCAGGCAAAAGTTAGGGATATGAAAAGAAAAAGATGAAAAGGATCAAAAGAAAAATCCCCAAAGGAAAAACGAGTCGTGTGACCTCTAGTGTCAAAGACGAAAGAGTGAGTGGCTGCCACTCCCAACAATCATAATTTCTCGAACTATCACTCCTATCTTTCAGCCTCTGAGAGGTGAGCGCTAAGGTCGAATTAGCTGAACGTAGGACGGGAGAACATCAAGGAGAATGGGTGGGTTAAAATAAACTTTGAGCCTTTATCCTTTCTTTCAAAACCGTGAACCTGACCACGTTACAACCTTCAAAAGTCCTAATTGAAGCAAGTTGTTTCGAAAGCATACTTCGGTAAAGGTCGCGTCGATTCTGACTCCTAAAAGGGTTCTTCATACCATGTTGGTACCGACGTTGATATTCTTGATAAATGTTTTGCGCAGTATATGCTATAAACTGTTTTTCCTTTTCCCAGTGAACAAATTGGATGTCAAAACTGTCATATGTGTTGCATTAATATATCTTTTACGCAGAACAACTTGTTTTACTTGCGAGTAAGCGCTTGACATCAGGAAAGTTCTCCTACAGTGGAAAGAATGGACAGGATAGAATACAGATCGCCCGAATGTTCCGAGAGCAGGGGCAAGCTATTATAGTGATCCCTAGTCAGGTCAACTTTTGAAGTCAGTCATCCTGGGGCAATCAGGTGAGAGATTTGGCAAATATGGCGTAGTTAGGAGGTACTGCTCTAAGTCAGATAATCAGGAGCAAGGTCATTGCAGTCAGGGGCAGGCCATCTTAAGAGCGCAGAGTTTGTTCTTTATTCGAGGAGCATTTGATGTGAAGTATCTCTCCGAAGTTCAGAATGCTGGGGCATGTCATATCAGACCATCAGGGAACAGATTTTCAGATTTCCTTTCAAGGACTATCCCCACAGAGGTCCCGCAGGCTGGGACAGATCATAAGCGAAAGGTTTGTTCTTCTCCGTATTCACAGGGTTATTCAGAGTCATTCGAGCAATTTTCGAGAGCGAGACGAATGCGGGAAGTCGTGTTACTATCCTTTGACTCTTCCACTAGGAGACTGCGTATTCAGGCAGAATCTTTTCCAGCGTCAGTTGTACCTGACCCATCACAGGCAGCCTAAGAGTTTAAATCCATGTTGGCAATCACTGTGAGGCCCGTCCGTGTTGGCGCGTCAGTTTCCAAATCCAATCTTCGGCAGTACGCGGGAAGACTCCGTCTATTTTCTCCAGCAAAGTCCAATTTTTCATTGGTATGGGTGAGCTATCCCCAGAGGAGTCCAATCATATTCAGCACGTCTGCTACTTCACAGCGGAGTCATATTCCCCAGCAGGGTATTACTTCGTCGATGGTGTTCGGTTAAGTTCCCAATATCCCCAGCGGAGTTGGCTTCGTCTTCAGCATTTATGTTGCTGCAGTGGTTTTATGTACCCAGCTTTCTCCGGCATCTCGAGCCTGCATTAGCGTATTGCATGCATTATCATATTTGCATCATACATGCATATCATTGTCAAAATGCGTAGCATTTCCATCCTGAATGGAGCACTACGCCATAGAAAGATTCGAACATATGCATATGCATACGAAGCATAAGTCAGGTTTTCTACCAGCCTCACATGGCGCGTGAATTACTCTGTGATCAGTTCAGGGGCATTTATCCAGCGGCAGTGTTCAGACAGTTCAGCAGATTATCTGTATTTCAGATCATACAACAGTTATGCTTTGATCAGTCGGCCATCTGGTATCGGCAGACTTTTCTTCCCGTCAATTCATATTGACGATGTGTTCCTCCAATAAGTGGATTTCTCCGTCTATCATTAGACGTCTTGAGTTTGAACGTAGTTTTCTTTCCGTCTATCCTTAGATGATGTGAAGTTTTGGGTGATTTTCAGTGGGGTTCAATACGGGGTTTCTCTAGCAAGTGGCTTTTCTTTCCGTCTATCAGTAGACGATGTGAAGTTTCAGGTTATTGTTCAGCGGGTTTCTTATTGCCAGATCATGCAGATGGGGTGTTTCCCCAGCGAGTCTTCTCCGGCTATCTTTGATTATTGAGGGGTTTCAAAACGATATTTCGGATAGTGGTTTTCTTGCTGTTTATTGGATGAGATGACGTTTCAAGAGGGACTTTTCTGATCGTCAATCCTTATTGATGTCGAGGCTCTTCGAAGAATGTTCAGTTTTCGTGATTGTCGATTCTTATTGACGACATGGTTCTTTAAAGGTGGTTTTCTTCCCGTCTATCCTTAGACGATGTGAATATTGATTTGTTTCATCAATCAGGATGATTCCGTCTACCCTTAGACGATGTGAGTATGGAGATTAATGCTTTCTTTCCGTCTATCCTTAGACGATGTGAGTATGGAGATTATTTCTTCCCGTCTATCCTTAGACGATGTGAATATTGATTTGTTTCATCAATCAGGATGATTCCGTCTACCCTTAGACGATGTGAGTATGGAGATTAATGCTTTCTTTCCGTCTATCCTTAGACGATGTGAGTATGGAGATTATTTCTTCCCGTCTATCCTTAGACGATGTGAATATTGATTTGTTTCATCAACCAGGATGATTCCGTCTACCCTTAGACGATGTGAGTATGGAGATTAATGCTTTCTTTCCGTCTATCCTTAGACGATGTGAATATTGATTTGTTTCATCAATCAGGATGATTCCGTCTACCCTTAGACGATGTGAGTATGGAGATTAATGCTTTCTTTCCGTCTATCCTTAGACGATGTGAGTATGGAGATTATTTCTTCCCGTCTATCCTTAGACGATGTGAATATTGATTTGTTTCATCAATCAGGATGATTCCGTCTACCCTTAGACGATGTGAGTATGGAGATTAATGCTTTCTTTCCGTCTATCCTTAGACGATGTGAATATTGATTTGTTTCATCAATCAGGATGATTCCGTCTACCCTTAGACGATGTGAGTATGGAGATTAATGCTTTCTTTCCGTCTATCCTTAGACGATGTGAGTATGGAGATTATTTCTTCCCGTCTATCCTTAGACAATGTGAATATTGATTTGTTTCATCAATCAGGATGATTCTGTCTACCCTTAGACGATGTGAGTATGGAGATTAATGCTTTCTTTCCGTCTATCCTTAGACGATGTGAGTGTGGAGATTATGAATGTCTTTCCGTCTATCCTTAGACGATGTGAGTATCAATCAGGATGTCTCTCCGTCTATCCTTAGACGATGTGAGTATCAATCAGGATGTCTTTCCGCCTATCCTTAGACGATGTGAGTATTGGTGTTTCCTCCATTCAGGGTGTCTTCCCGTCCATCTTTGGACGATGTGAGTATATTTCTCTTCCTGTCTATCAGTAGGCGATATGAGAAGAGCAGGTGTTTTGCTGCAACCCTCAGGTTTTGATTGCGGTATCACAGGTAATGGGCGTTAAAATCAGGAGTTCCTTATCAGATGATTGATCAGTTTGTTACCGTAATGACTGGACTCGGCTGTTCTGGACTTTATTCCCCAAGCAGTTTACAGTATATTCTCGCGGTTGGTAAATTTTCGGGTTATATTTGTATTCAACCGCCTCATACCTCTGAATGTTTGAAGGCTGAGCGCTCTTCAAACCCTTCAGGTCCAAGTCGCTTGAATAGGGGCAGCTGTTGCACCCTAAAATTTGACCAACCGATTCTCCTATCTGACTCGTGGTTTAAATTCATATTCGCAAATCAGACGCGTGATATTTGTGCACAGACAGAGGATATCAGAGTTACAGCTTGGGTTTTAATTACTAACTATGGCAGATCCAGTCCAGATCATCAGGGTTTTATTTTCGGGAAATTGTGCGCTCCTCGGTGATTTTCAGCTTGCATAGTGATTTTGGGATATTCTGATGCCCGGGGTTCTCTGTTCAATTCGATCTGGTCTCGCGCGCTCTTTCATGGCGGTCATTTGCATTTGTCTGCAGTTTCAGGGTTTAATAACTTTTGTGGGTTTTAAATAGGCTTTAGGATTTTTTTAGGATTAAATAGATTTTTTTAGAATTTTAAATAGCTTAAATCTCTTTTTAGGATTTTATATAGGTTTTTAAATAGATTTAATAGTTTTTTAGTATTTTTAGAATATAATAGATTTTAAAATTGTTTTTAACTGTTTTTAGAATAATAAAGAAAAAGGGAATATAGATTTTTTCTTTTATGTTAATGGGAACTTTAATAGTTTTTAATAGAAATAATAGAGTTTGTGTTAATAGAGCTTTAATCTTTTAATAGATTTTTCTTATTAGTTTTAAATAGGATTTTAATAGTTTTAAATAATATTAGAGATTAAATAGAGATTATTAGGATTTTATTAGTTGTAGTTTAATATAGGTTTAAGTAGATTTTAATCATGTTTAGGTCTAATTAGGACTTAGTTAGTTTAATTAGGTCATCATTAGTCCAATTAGTTTTATGCAGCTTTTTTTTGGTTTTTTTGCAGTCTGTTTCGTGGGCCCAGGATGCAGGTTTTGAGGCCCATTTCCTTTTTTAATCCAGTTTTTTTTGTGCAGTTTTGTTGTGCAATTGAGTGACACTTGTCACTATAAAATGGGGCCACGCGTGCCATTATGGGACCCCCACCTCACAACGCTCCACACTCAGAATCCAGCCACGCGTCCCCACCATCTCTCCCTTCTGCTGCCACGCGCCCCACTAACGCCCTCACTCTGCCAGCACTCTCACTACGTGGCATCACCACAAGCTTCACCGGAAACACCCTTGACCGGCATGCAAATCCGGTGAGCTCTCACCGCCGGCCACCATAACACCTTCCGGCCACCGCAACCACCCGCCGGAGTTGGTTTTCAACCCAGAATCATCCAAACCCTTCGTCATTCTCCGATCCTCCTCCGTCCCCCTTCATCTTCTCCTCATCGGAAAATCCAACCACCGCCAGAAACTTCATACAATTCACCAGATCATCAAACCTCCATCGATCTCCAGAAGCAGACCTTCATCATTCTTCAGCGAAAACCCAGAAAACCCTCAGACCTTCGTCATTCTTCACCAACATTCCAGAAAACCTCCAAAGCGCTCATCAGTTTCCCAGAAAAACGCTAAGAGCTTCAATCGTCTGGTTTCGTCGCTTCCAGAACGCCAACGCCTTCATCAAATTTCCAGAGCAAAGTTGAATCTTCTTCACCCGTCCAAAGATCTTCACGCCAAGAGTTCCTTCATTGCTTCATTAAGACCATCGTCAAGATCCACGCGCGAAGTGAAGTCACCAAACCTCAAGAACTCCGTTGTTAGCCTCGTCTTCAAGAAGTTTTCTCCAGAAAGATCGTCATCTTCCTTGCTTCGTCCAGGTTTGGTCTCTTTCCTTCTCATAGTCGCAGGTTTAATTGAATTAGGGTTTGTTTAGACGATGTGAAGTTTGGGTGTTGTTTCAGATAGGGTTTAGCTTAGGTTGAAGGGATTCGAACTTGGGGATGGTGATGTGTTTGAGGTTGGTGAATGTTGGAGAGTTTTTTTTCCAGAAGAGTTGCAGAGAGAGGGTGAGGGTGATGAGAGAAACGACGCATTTCCGTATGGTGAACAGTGTTTAGGGTTGGGGGAAGGGGATAGGTTTTGTTCGCTGGATAATTGGGCTAGGGTTAGGGTTTGGGTAAAGCCCAATCTCATTTGCTGAGGCTTACCCCCTGGTTTTCTCGTTCACCCTCCTGCGAGAGAGGAGACATAATGAATCGTGTTGGGCCTTAGGCCCTTAATGCTATCCACACCCCCCACCAGCGGCCCAAACTGGAAATAACTAGGAACCCTTGCTAAATGCACCGTTGGTCTGCCTATTTTTTCTTTGTATTTTTCAGTTGATTTCTGATAGCCATTGGGCCCAGGCGCGCCCTGCTAGGCGCACCCCCCTTCCTGGGCCCATCATAGAAATTGAACTGGGGCGCCCTTCTATTCGCACCCCCTCCCCTTTATTTCAATTCTTTTACTTTTTAATTCCTTGAATATTTTCTTGCATTTATAAAATTCATAGAAAATAGGAAAATCTATATTTTTTAATTCTTGTTTTTTTCATGTGTTCATAAATTTGTCTAGAAAAATATAAATAAATAAAATTTCCATTTTATTTTCTTTTCATATTTTTAGTATATTTTTCATTTTAATAGCTTTTTAATATGTTTAGTTTGATATCCAATTTTGTAGAATTTCTTTCAAGACTTTCCCTTAGGATTTTAAATTCATTCTTTTTTATGTAATTAGATATTGAATCATAGTTCCCCATAGGATTTAATTCTTGATTTTTAGATTAAAATTTGGTTAGTTTAATTAGGTTAGCATTAGGGTATCCTAATTAGGGTTTAGGTTATGCATAGGTGTGGAAATTCATTTTCTTTAGATAGTTTTGTCTTGATTTTTGGGTAGAAGCATAGGGGGATGTTATGGGTAGATGTTGTAGATCCTTGTGAATAATTGTTGGAATTTTTCCCCTTGTGTTAGTATTTTTAGGTATCTTCTGAAGTTGACTGATGATTTTGTCTGTCCTGTGGTTATTTGTCTGCCTCTGGGGTTTACTTTGGGGAATTTGTTGTGGGGCTTAGTTTGTTTTGAAGAGCTTGTTGGAGAGCATGATGAAGAGAAGATTGTAGATCAAGACTCAGAGACCCAGAGCTTGGATTATTCCCTGTCTGTGAGGTTTGAGATCCTGAAGTTTGAGGGAAGTTCATGGTACTTTCCTGAGGAAGGCACTATGAATGACTTTCATTCTTTCTTCTCACCTCTTTTTCTAAGTATCCAATGATGTTGGAGCCAACTTGTGAGTTTAATTTCTCCTGAGGAGGAATGTAAACTGATCACAGTTGTTGAACCACATAGGATACGATTCCTAAGTGGAAGCCTCCTGGTACTTTCCTGAGGAAGGTCCTATGGGTCTATTCACTTAGCTCCCTTAGTTTATCTTGGATTTCTTAAGTATCCAATGATGTTGGAGCCAACTTGTGAGTTTAATTTCTCCTGAGGAGGAATGTAAACTGATCACAGTTGTTGAGCCACATGGGATACGATTCCTAAGTGGAAGCCTCCTAGTACTTTCCTGAGGAAGGTCCTATGGGTCTGTTCACTTAGTTCCCCTAGTTTTGATAGGATTTCTTAAATATCCAATGATGCCGGAGCCTTCATGTGAGTTTAGTTTCTCCTGAGGAGGAATGTAAACTGATCACAGTTGTCGAGCCGCATAGGATATGACTCCTGAGTAGTAACCTCCTGGTACTTTCCCGAGGAAGGCACTATGAGTTTGTCTGCTTAGCTCCCTTTCTTTGATAAGCTTGTTCTGAAGCTTGGAGACTGGGATTGATTCCTCTCGCTTAGGGTTTTGATTAGAGTTTTGCTTAGATAGTTGCTTAGAGGTTTGTTTAGGGGTATTGCTCAGGGTTTTTTGTTTAAGCTTTGGATAGAAGTTTGTCAGGTTAGCTAGCCTTCTCTTTGTGTTGTTTGACTTGTGTGGTGTTGTGTTGCATTAGACTTAGGTACTCATCTAGATAGTTCTAAGGTAGGTGCATCTTAGAAATAGGCTTTGTGTGCATGAGAAGTTGAGGTGGTCCTCCTTCTGCTTGTTTGTTATTGAGTGGCTTTGCTTGTTGGTATTTGGTAGAGCTGAGCTCCCTTACCTCTGTGGTTTGCGGCCTTTGCGCCTTGTTTGTTTAGTTGTTGCATACATGCATATTTCCAGTATTTCTTTACTTTGCAGTTGATTCCCGTTTTCCGTTTAGTCCTGTTGCCATGATCCCTTAGGAGCTCTGACTTCTCCGCTGCGGAGTCGTTATGATAGACGTTAGGATGGTCAACTGGGCATGATAGCAGTAGGTAGATTCCCCTTTTCCAGCTATAGTTTTAGGTTGTCTTTTCCCTTTCCTTTCAGTAGGAGCTTTTGAGTAGCTTGTGTCGTAGTTAGCCGAACTACAGCTGCTCTGATTCCTCGTACCAGACGAGGATATGTAGGCATAGGATGCGATATCCTAGCGAGCATACTAACAACTAACCTTTGTTCTCTCGCGGCTGTGCGATCGAGACTTTCCCGCTGACGACTAACTGTTACCCTTTTCTCTTGCCCGAGTGCATTTGAGACCAGATCGTAGTTGTAGGTTCCCGAACCTTTGAGACCAGTTTGTTTTCTCACTGCTGTGTGAGTGCCCCTGTTTAGCCGTAGTTAGTCGAACTACGTTTGCTCTGATCTTCCATGCTGTGTGGAAGTACGTAGGCGCAGGATGCGATGTCCTGGCGAGCAACCTTTTCCCCGTTTAGACGTAGGTAGTCGAACTACGTTGACTCTGACTTTCCCATTGCACGAGGGAGTACGTAGGCCCAGAACACCGTATGTTCTGTCGAGTCCTGTCCTTTTATTTTCTTTTCAGACTGACCATTAGCGTAGATAGATAAACACACCATTTTCCTTATAAACACCAAGCGTGGATCCCATCGAGTACGATGGACGTGAGGGGTGCTAATACCTTCCCCTTGCGTAACCGACTCCCGAATCCAGGTTTTGGTTGCGATGACCATACCTTTTCCCGTCTTTGCGAGGTTTACTTCGAGCGTTTCCTTTCCCGCTCTGAGGGATAAATAACGCACGGTGGCGACTCTCCTGTCAAGCCGGCGCCGATTTTCGCAGTAGCGACACTGGGGATCCAACGTCCCCTATGCGAGTCAATCCTAGCGCTTGCGTGTTTATCTATTAAGTTTGCATTTATTTATCACACTTTACTTTCCTGCACTTTACTTTCAGTATAATATGATTATTTGTTGTGCTGTTGTTGGGAGGGGTGATTCCGATGAGTGAAAAGCCAAACCCAGGCTTGAGAGAAAACATAGCACTAGAGTGGAGAGTAGTGGGGGCGTGCATGCTTTGCATGTACTAGTTTCCCATGAAATTCACGCTCAGACGAGATTCTCCTGGATGATTTCTTTTCCAGCCCCTTGGTCTTGAGGGGATATTAGACTTGAGAGTTGTTGACTCTGGGGACCGATCATTGATGACTCAGCTAAGTGAGGCCTCTTCAGGGAGTGATGATGCCAAACCAGAAATGGTGAACGTATCATCATTCCTTGAAAGTTTGTGACGCTGAGGAACGCATAGGATGTCGTACCTTTATCAGTGGATAGGTCCATACCTGTGAGCGGGACTGGGGTTATGCAGGGAACCTTGACCTTCAGAAAACCTGGTTTCCTCTTGACAGTTTGAATCAATGACATTGATATCAGAGGTTTCTTTATTATCAGACCTATGTTGTGTTCTCATCAGAGCAGAATTTTGGTCCTCTACAACCACCAGCACAACACTCTTGATCTCCTGCTGCATTTTGCATTTGCATTTTCATTTTCATTTTTTGACATCTCATTAACACGTATCTATGTTGCAGGTGTAGTTTCCCCCTTTGATTCTAGTGATCTGGTTTCTTATGTCCGCCATGGGATACTTGAGGAAAATTGTTGCTTACAAGCTGCCTACCCCAGATATCAGTGCTCTGTCCGGTTTGATTCGTATGGATGATAGATGGGTCATGAATGATTTCAGGAAGACTTATGGGAGGTTGCTTGATGTTGTTCGCAAGCTCTCAGTCCATGAGATGAATGGTTTGTACGCTTTGTTGCAGTTCTACGACCCTCACCTCAGATGCTTCACATTTCTTGGCTACATCCTCGCGCCTACCCTGGAAGAATACTCAGCATTGTTGGATATACCTATTCGGGACCAGATGCCATTTTACCGCATTGACGCTAAGCCTGATTTGACTAAGCTAGCTGCTAACTTACATTTAGAAGCCTTGGAGTTTGAGGGGGATTTGACTCAGTGTAATGGAGTGCCCGGTTTCTCCTTACAGTTTCCCATTGGGAAGGCCCAGCAGTGCTCTAAAGATGGATGTTGGATAGTGTTCAATGCTATTTTAGCTCTCTGCATTTATGGTATTATTTTGTTCCCGAACATGCCAGACTTCATAGACTTGGATGCTTTTCATATCTTTGCTTCAGGAAACCCAATGCCTACATTACTCGGCGACGTGTATCACTCAGTCTATTACAAGAATGAAAACAGAAGGGGAAAGATGGTGTCTTGTTGTGTTCCCTTGTTATACTAATGGTTTGCCAACCACATGCCCAAGGCAGGTTCTTCTGTCTCCTCTGAAAGCCCACTAGTTTGGTCTGAATACCTAATGAGTTTAGCTACAGAGAATATCACTTGGTTTGAAAGGGATAGGCTGGGTATAGAGCTCATATACAGTTGCGTTGGTTTTCCCAATGTTCCTCTAATCGGAAAAAGGGGGTGGATCAATTACAATCCATCGTTGCTGATCAGACAGTTTGGGTATGCATTAAGGGATCCTCCCAGAGAAGAAGAGGTGCAGGAATCTATGTACCTCACAGGGTTGTTGAGTAATGACATGTTGTCTAGACTAGAGCATGCTTGAAATAACATTCGCAGAAAGGGTAAGGCATCCTTGGGGAATTACAATAGTCGTGCCTATGACCCTTACTTAAGCTGGATCCAGAACAGGGCAAAGATGATTCTGATGCCATTTCCTTCAGCTCTAGCAAAGTCATTCATCCTCAGCAGAGTTTGGCAATTCCAAGATTATAAGGCTGTATTCAGGCAGTGTATCTCAAGCCGAGTTGGTTTAGTCTCAGAAGATTAACATTAGTGAACTGTATTCAGACAAGTTCACCTTTTCCCTCAGGGTCAGTTTACCTCTCCCCCATCGGAGTCAGTTGATTTTCCCCCAAGAGAATCGTTCCCGCCCCAGCGAAATTCTCTTTTCAGCAGGTATTTTCATTCCTCCTGGTGGAACTCGAAGATTAAGGCTCTCCCCGGCAGAGTTGGTGTGGCGCATTGGCATTTATTTTGTCAGAATACTGTGTGATATCCGTTCACTCCCCGGCATAAGTCTGGTCATATCAGGCGCATCTGCTATTCTCCAGCAGAGATATATTCCCCAGCAGGGTGTTCCTTCAATGAGGTGCTTGGTTTAAGTTCCCAATTTCCCAGCTGAGCCGAATTCACTCTTCCAGCATTTATTTTGCTGGAATAATTTTCTAGCATCCGGGCTATCCCCAACGGAGTTGGCATTATCTTCAGCATTTATTTTGCTGAAGCGGTTTCTGTACCCAGCAGTTCGAGTCTGCATTCGCATCGGCATATAGTGCACTGGCATATAGTGTCATATTGACATCGGCATATAGTGCCATACTTGCATCCACCAAATAAAAGCGTAGCGTTTCCATGTTGAATGGAACATTGCATCGTCATCAAACATACGCATTTTTGAAACATAAACCAGGTGGGCTAACAGTTTGTTTCAAGTATTGTTTCTCTTGCAAGTAGAGAGAGCTCTTGCTCGAATGAAGTATCAATAAACATTCGAGGTCTCGGTGTGAGACATTCATTGAAGTGTCAGCTTTGGCATTAGTCCCCACAAAATTATCAGGATGAAGTTCTCTTTGTCTCCGATCAGAGTTATTTGTGAATTTCTCGTGTGTTCCCCGCCAGAGTGAGTAGGAAAAATTTCTCCTCACTCCCAAGCAGAGTTGTTTGTCATTAAAGGGTTTCCGAACCAGAATTTCAAAGGCCACCGCCGGTTATCAGAACAGGCGTCCGGAAGTTTGGTTTCCAAATATCCCCAGTAGAGTCAGCTGCAAAGTTGCTGGAACGTCAGTGATAAGAAGTTTGCGGACCAATGGAAGGATGAGTCCTGACGAGGACAATTTTATTGACAGGTTTTCTTTGTGTTAGAGAAGAGGTGGGTCCTAACGTGGACAGGTTTATTTTCTCATAGTTGATAAAGGTGTTAGTCCTAACGTGGACAGGTTCGATTACTCAGAATTACTTGAATGGGATGTCGGGACGGGGACAAAAGTGGGTTACTCTTCGTGTTGGTGTCCTGACGTGGACAATTTATTTCCAGCAGATAGCTTTATTCATGATGGTGAAATGTGCGTCATGACGTGGACAAGTTTATAGTTCTTCGTGTCGTCAAGATGCGAGAGTCCTGACGCGGACAAATTTATCCTTCTCCGTGTTGTGAGCAAGATGTGAGTCCTGACACAGATAAGTCTCACTTCCCCAGCAAGTCGAAGACGTGCAAGTCCTAACGTGGACAGGTTTATTTTCTCATAGCTGATAAAGACGTGAGTCCTGACGTGGACAAGTTATTTCCCCAGCGGGTCGAAGATGCCTGAGTCCTGACGTGGACAAATCAAGACAAAACATGGGTCCTGACGTGGACGAGTTTATTCCTTACGTGGAAAGAGAGGTTTCAGTTCCTTACGTGGAAGAGTGAGTTTATTCCTTACGTGGAAAGATTGGAGTCCTGACGTGGACAAACTAAGACGAGATGTGATTCCTTACATGGACATATCAAGTTGGAGTCCTGACGTGGACAAATCAGAAAAATTGAATTCCTTACGTGGAAAGAGTGGAGTCCTTACGTGGACAGATTGACAGAGTATTCCTTACGTGGAAAGATACGGTTTCTTTATATGGAAAAAAGGTGAGTCCTTACGTGGACAAATCCTAGGTGTTTCCTTACGTGGAAAGAGATGGCATTCCTTACGTGGAAAGATTGATTCCTGACGTGGAAGAACGATGTACTCCTTACGTGGAAAAGTTTAGTCCTGACATGGACAGATTTAGAAGAGAAGTTGGTTTTCCTTACGTGGAAAGATAGCATTCCTGACGTGGAAAGATTGAGTCCTTACGTGGAAATGATGAGTTTGTTCCTTACGTGGAAAGATTGAGTCCTTACGTGGACATATCAAGTTGGAGTCCTGACGTGGACAAATCGGAAAAATTGCATTCCTACGTGGAAAGATTGGAGTCCTTACGTGGACAGATTGAGAATGTATTCTTTACGTGGAAAGAGATTGTGATTCTTTACGTGGAAGATTTTATTCCTGACATGGAAGGGTTTAATCCTGACGTGGGCAGATCCAGACGAGGGTATAGTCCTAGCGTGGACGGTGTTATTCCTAACGTGGAAGAGTTTAGTCCCAACGTGGATGATTTATTTCTGACGAAAAGGCAGACGAGCCATACCCCAGCAAAGTTGTTGAAGTTTTTCCGAGTCGACGAAGCAGGCGTCCTAACGTGGACAAGCAAAGTTATTCTTGCAATGAGAGAAGCTTTTCGGGCTGATGAAATAATCCCCAAGCAGGGGTGTAGTTCATATCTGCGGTTGGCAAATTTCTGGGTTCTTAGTATTCAACCGTCTCGTACCACGAATGTCTGAAGGCTCCGGGCTCTTCACCCAATCGGGTCCAAGTCGCTTGAATAGGGTCAGCTGTTGCACCCTAAAATTTGCTCAACCTTATTCACTTGGTGTATGTTTCAATATCATTAGTATTTGCATATAGAGTCATGTACATAGTCTAATCATCTGCATAACATAGCACAGCAAATAATCTAACAGGGACCAATCATTCTCATCTTTATGAGCCTATCAAGAGGTTATTATTCTAATTCAATCCCTTTCAAGTCATCAGAAAGAATTTGAAAGCTGGAAAGTCAATGGATCAAGCAGTGCATCCATCTCCTATCTGAGGGTATCTGAGGATCAACAAAGGAATTGTGAGCTGTGGGCTGAGCATGGAGAGTATCTGGACATCATGGGAGACTTAGAAAGTCATTTGAATAAGAAGACAAGTCCTTGGTGTGATCACAAGAATTGCAGCTGAAGGTAGCCAACTAGGGTTTCATCTGGGGTCAACCCTAGGTCAACTCTAAGTCAAATGACTGATTGAAAGGCATTAAGGGCTATTGGAGAGATGTGGGGTTCATCATTTGACATATAAAGAAGGATATGGTGATATGCTAAGAAGAAATCAAGAGAAATCAAGGAGAAGAGGAGTTGCTAAATTAGGGTTTCTGTGTAAAATCCCCTAGTTTAGGTCAAATTTCCAAGCAAGATAAGTCAAAATGCAAGCTCCAAATGGATCTTTGGTCAACATGAAACTTGTAGAGGATCTCAATACCTTTAATTTTAGTGGTGGAAGACATCAAGGAGGTTTATAGAACTCAAGTTATGGTCCTTGCAAGTTACAGGTCATCTGAGGTATCTGAAATTTTGTCTGTGAAAGTGACTTGACTTCCAAGCTATTTTTACCCCTCAAGGAGATTTCAAATGAATTTATGGTCAACATAATAATTGTTCCTAATTGTATTAGCTTTCTAGAATGGTATGGTATGTCTTCATATGATTTGTGGAACTCTACTTATGGTCTTGGCAAGTAAAGGGTATTTTGGTCATCTGAGGATTACAGGTCATTCTTAGCCTATGCCTAAAACTCATACAAGGAAGCTTCAAATGGAAAACTTTACAACATCAAACTTGCTCAAAATGACATTTTGAGTCTATAAAAGTGACCATGAGAGATTGGAAAGATTCATAGCACAAGGTTTCAAAATTGTTGGATTTAATGAATAAAAAAGGACTTAAAAATGAGATTTTTCATATCTTGGCCAAATGGGGCAAAATTATAGGTCATTTTGAATGGAAAAATCATTTTGAGAACATTGGCTAAAGTGGAATTTTGAGGTTAGTACAAATTTGGAGAGTTATTCAAGGTTGCTTACAAAGGAAGAAACATAATCCAAAATGTAAGGAAAGAGTGCAAGGGAAGTTTCTCCAAGTTTCTAGGAGGTTCTAATGTCATGTATATATTGATATGAGAAGATTCATGCAAGGGTTGGTGATCACATTTGCTCATAAACACAAGTTTCACACACTTTCTTCAATTTGCAAAATCAATCCAAACTCTCTCAAACTATCATCAATTTCCACCATTCTTGATCTGATTTTCATCATCATCATCTGTAGATCATAATTCATACAAGCATGTGGTAGAATTGAGGAGGATTCGTGCCATTCATCATCATCATTCAAAGTGCAAGAATCTTGGAATTGGGAGATTCAAAGTCTTGGAGCTTCATTGGTTGCATACAGAACTCATCACCAAGTTCATTGATCAGTTTTCAATCACTTCAAGCCTTGGATCAAGAAGATTTAGAACCTGTTTTCATCATTTGCACCAAGTAAGTTTCTCATTCGAATTGGCTGTTTTGGTTAGAATTGCTAGGTTTTGATAGCATAGAAAGGTTAAGGTAGGATAGAGGATTGAATTTGGTGAGTTTGGAGAGCTTTCATGGAGTTTGCCATAGGTGTACCATAACTGTTAGGGTTTGTAACTCATGATTTAATGCACGAAAATCTTGGATATATGGCTTGTTATGATCAGCATGAGGTGTAGATGAGTTTAGGACAAGAATTGGTGAGCTTTGGAAAAGTTGATGACAGGTATCAATGGTGGATTCCAATTGTTATTCTCTTCGAATTGCCTTATTGAGTGAGTGTTAGGGAGATTTATTGTCACGGCTGTGTAGAGGGAAGTTTATAGAACAACTTTGCTCTTGGAATGGTGTGCTTTCATGGAGAGATGGGAGAGAACAGAGGAGGAGAAGTGCGTGCATGGTGAAGGAAGGTTCAGAAACCCTAGGGTTTCTAAGGTTGAAGACAACCTTCTGGTCGTTGGATCCTCGCTTTGACCTTGACCTAGCTCCCAAACCAACGGCCACGATTGAACTAAAAACGGAGGGAAGTTTAAATGATGAAACGCCCTGTTTCATTTAAGTTTTCTGAATGGGCTTTGGACTCTCATGCTAATGACCCCCCCCAGATGCAGGCCCACTTTGATTTTAACTGAAATATTCGCTATTTGCACCGCTTGCAGTTTTTTTATTTTTTGTCTTTGTTGTCTGATGGTGATGGGCCCAGACGCGCTTGCTATGCGCACCCCCCAGTCTGGGCCCAGTTTGTTATTTTAACTAATTTTCATTACTTTCTGAACCCCATTCCATTTAAATCCATTTTTTTATTTTCTTTCAAAAATATTAATTCTTTAAAAATTCATAAAAAATAGAAAAATGCTAGTTTTTAATTGGTTGTTTTTTCACATTACTCATAATTTTGTCAAGAAAATTGTCATGCAAAAAAATTAATAATTCATTTTTTTTTTATATTTTTGGCATATTTTTCTTTTAATGGATGTAAATAATATTTTGTTTGATATATAAATTTGGTGATTTTAGTTTGCATAGTTGCTTTAATATTTTTTGTCCATTCTTTTTAGGTTGATTAATAGACATTGTTAGCTTGTATATACAATTTAGTTCCCATTTTTAGGACTTGATTTTAGGTATTTAGTTTAGGTATGAACAACATGAACAAATTAGGGTTTAAGTGATGACTTAGGAGAATTGAATCATTTCCCTTAGAATTTAGAGATTGAAAGTTTGGGATATGGGACTATATGGATTATGTGTAGTTATTAGATCCCTTAGAAATTATTAGGATTCCCCTACTGCTATTAATATACTGTCTATATTTGTTTGACTGGTGTGGTGTGCCCTCTGGGGATTATTGATTTGTCTGTATGGGTATTGGGATTGCTTGGGGATTGGGAGAGCTGAAGACTTGTGATGATAAAGCCATTGGAGATCCAGAGATTGAAGTCCAGCTTCCAGAGTTGAAGAGGAGATTCTTGCTAGCAGCTGTTGAGGAGACTAGGGTTTAGGAGCTAGGCAGAGCTCTAGATTAGAAAGCTTGTTTCTCAAACATGGAATGCCTTGTCTGCATCCATCCTTTCCCTATGATTCAAAGTCTCTTTCAAATATCCACCTCCTTCCTTTGGAAGGATCAGTGAATGTATATGAAAGATAGAACTTTTGAGGGAAAATTGTCTATATAATGTTAACAGTTAATGAACCACCCTTGGTAGGTAATTGACTGTCTAACATTCCTTCACTTCATCTTGTTGACTGATATTCCTCCTGGAGATTGAAACTTGAAGAAAAGCCATTGCAGATGGAAGATTGATGATCAAGACCTTGCTGGAAAGCTGTGTAGATGGAGATAGATGCTTGCTGAAGCTTGTAGCTGATTGGTGATGACTTGAAGACAGATGTTGGTGCAGAGTTGCTGTGGCTGTTTATTTTGCTGTATTTCATTTCTGATGTATTAATTAGTTTTCTGGACTGTATTGTTTGCTGTTTACCCTGTTGGGTTGAAAGTGAAGTCTGTTCAGTTTTGCCTATTGTTTTCTAGGTTCGAGGTTGAGTGGGACTCCCTTGCCTCGCTTGTATTGCTGCATCCATGCATTTTATTGCTTTACTGTATATATCTGCTATTATTTCTGTTTCCGTCTATTCCCTTAGGATCTCTGTTTCTCTCTGCGCAAGAGAGGAGCATGATAGACATTAGGTCTTAACCCATGCATGATAATGTTAGGTTAGTTTGATTCCCTTCGCAACCGTAGGTTAGAGTTCTGTCTCTTCTTTCTCGAAACAAACAGAAAAATACAATAAGATTTCAAACACAATAAAAGACACTTCTTTCGTAAAAGAATGTGAACTCATCAAGGCGTCATTTTTGTCCGCTGGGACTGTTAATCAGAAAAACCCTTTTTCAGAAGGAATAAAAACAACCAAGACAGACTTGTGTCGTACGTGGCCCGAACTACGTTTGCTCTGATCTTTCATGTTGTATGAAAGTACGTAGGCATAGGATGCGATATCCTAGCGAGCAACCTTCCCCTCCTTCCCAGTAGGTAGGCGAACTACGTTGACTCTGATTTCTCGTTCCAGACGGGAATACGTAGGCATAAAGTGCGATACTTTGCCGAGTCATTTTATTTTCTTTTAACCCTTGACCCTGTAGAGTAGATAGAATAACAATCCGTACTAGAAAACAAGCGTGGATCCCGTCGAGTACGACGGACGTGAGGGGTGCTAATACCTTCCCCTTGCGTAACCGACTCCCGAATCCAGGTTTTGGTTGCGATGACCATTCCTTTCCCCGTTTTGCGGTAGGTTTACCTCGAGCATTTCCTTTCCCTCCGTTGGGATAAATAACGCACGGTGGCGACTCTTCTGTTCAGCCGGCGCCGATTTTCGCAGTAGCGACAGCTGGCGACTCTGCTGGGGATCCAACGTCCCCTGGCTGCTAAGAACTGCGATAGTTCTTATGCATTTGGGATCCAACGTCCCTTTGAGAGAGTCAATCCTAACGCTTGTTTTCCCGTCGAGGATTTTGTATGGAGTTATTTTATATTTCTGACCTCTATTTTCAACTTTATATTATTGATTATTATTGCTGTATTGGGGTGTGACGGGTGTTCTTTGATTGAGAGATAAGCCGGACCTGGGCTTGAGTGCACCTAGAATTAGAGTAGAAAGTAGTGGGCGCGTGCCGGCTTTGCTTGCATTAGTGTCTCATGAAATCTACACTCGGACGAGGTTCTTCTGGTTGGCTTCTTTTTCTACCCTTTGGGTCGAAGGGGTTGTTGGTCAGCTGAATTGTCGACTCCGGGAACCGATCATTTGGAAGTTGGCTAAGTGAGGCCTCTTCAGGATTTGATGATGCCACTCCTCCTGGGAATCGTGTCATCAACCCTGAAAGTCTGTGACGCCGACGACCGCATAGGATGCCGTACCTTTGTCAGTTACTAGGATATCCACCTGTGAGAGGGTTTGGGGTTATGCAGGTAACTAGACCTTCAGATACCGGTTGTTTCTTGATCTGAGATCCTGGGTATTTATGGAGAGTTCTGAGGTCTGTCAGAGACCAGTTGGATAGTTCTGAGGTCTGTCAGAGACCAGTTGGAGATGTGATTTGAGGTCTACCAGAGACCAGTTGGAGTTTTGGTTTGAGGTCTCTCAGAGACCGTTGTTGGAGCTTTGTTTTAGGCCTATCTGAGACCAGGGTTTGAGGACTTCTAAAGAGTCTGTTGAGACTTCTTGATGTGGTTCAAGCTATTCAGCTACGGCCTTTGGTCCCTGTTGCATGTTACTTGCATTGCATTGTTTGCATACTCATTACCATTGCATCCCATTAATGTGTGTCTGTGCTGCAGGTGCATTTGCATATCCTCCGATTCTAGTGCCCAGACTTCTGAGTATTGATTATGGCTGGTTTGAGGAAAACAGTTGCGTATAAGCTGCCGACACCTGACATTACCCCTTTGCTCGGTCTGATATCTCTTGCTGATGAGGAGGTTAGGAGAAGCTTCAAAATGAGTCATGGGAGATTACTGAGATTAGTCTGCAAGCCCACTGCTGACGAGATGAACGGGCTGTACACCTTGATGCAGTTCTATGACCCCGCATTGAGGTGTTTTACGTTTGCTGACTTCATTCTAGGGCCTACCATTGAGGAGTATGTGGAGTTTACTGAGCTACCAGTGCAGAACAAGGTTCCCTTTATTCACTCTGCTGCTGAGCCCAAGTTGGAGGACTTAGCTAAAGCCTTGCATATGGACGCTGTAGAACTGTTAGTGACTTCTTGGCTTGGGGTTTCAGGTTTCTCTCTTGATTTCCTGGTTGGCAAAGCTCAGGAGTATGCCAAGAACGGGTGTTGGGTGGTTTTCAACGCTATTTTGGCTCTATGCATTTATGGGATTGTGTTGTTTCCTAACTTGCCCAATTTCGTAGACTTGGACGCTTTCCATCTATTTGCTGCCAGCAATCCAGTGCCAACGTTGATCGGAGACTTCTACCACTCCTTGCACTACAAGAACGAAAACATAAGGGGAAAGGTTGTTTACTGCTGTGCTCCTTTGTTGAATATGTGGTTCAAGAGTCATCTTCCCATGAAGGGATCTTTTGTGGAGAGTGCAACCACCGCTAGCTGGTCAGAGCGCCTGATGAGGCTATCTTCCGAAGACGTTGAGTGGTTTGATCGAGACCTGCTGGGGGCTGAGCTTATATTCAGTTGTTCTGGGTACCCTAATGTGTCGTTGATAGGAAGAAAAGGGTGTATCAATTACAACCCATCCCTGTTGGTCCGTCAGTTTGGATATGCGCTGAAGAACCCACCAAAGGAGGAAGAAGTACAGGAATCTCTGTACTTCACCGGAGATTTGAAGGGGGAGTTGTTAGCCAAGCTGCAACATGCCTGGACGCGCATTAACCGAAGAGGGAAGCCGTTGTTAGGGAAGAATGACTGTCAGGCCTACGCACCATACAGAGTTTGGATTCAAGAGAGAGCAAGTCAGTTGCGGATGCCATTTCCAGATGCACCAGCCCTTGTTCCTATTCCGGTAGCAGAGCCAACTACTGTTTCTAGGGAGGCCTACGAGCAAGTGGTGAAAGAAAAAGAAGCCTTGATGAAGATCAACGAAGGGTTAGAGCAGGAGCTAGCCCAGATACGCAGCGAGAAAAACAAGGCCGTGCATGCTTTCCAACAACAGATTGAGCTAGTGAACAGATTAGGGGCTGAGTTGACTGAGGAGAGGAAGAAGCGCGAACGTCTGGGGCAAGAGTTCAGAAGCTCCCATGACATGCTTGAATCCAAAAAGAAAGCACTTGACATCGCTCACCGAGAGATCTCTTCTTGCAATAAGACCTGGAATGCCACGCTCACCAACAATAAGAAGAGGGAAGATAAGTTGAAGCAGCAAATTTCCGACCTCGAAGAGCAGTTGAAGTCCAGCATCAAGAAGTGTGAAGAAGAAGTGATGACCCGGTATAGTCTCCAGAATGCACTGAACAAGGCCATCAAAGGCAGAGATGAAGCTGTGTCTCAGAAGCGTAAACTAGAGGATCGCTTCGGAGAAGGGGCATGGGAGGAAACTGCTGAAGACGTGCGACGTGTTCTTAAGAAAAGAAACCAACTTGTCGAAGGGCTGCTTACCCGACCAAGTCATCCGGAGACCAAGAAGTTGCTAGACGAGTACCAGACTTATGGGAGTGTTTGATCATTTCATGTATTAGCTTGTATGCTTTATTTGCATAAGTGCTGACCATCACCAGGATTGTTGGTTGAGGTCAAGCCTTCTTATTGTACTCTCAGTGATATTGTATTCTTGGCTCATTGGTTCTCTGCAATATATGAGGCTTTCTGTGATTCGACTCCGATCTTTGTATTGCTAGCACTGTCATTGCACCGACACCTTCACACTAGAATCGGGGATGAATTTCCCTAATGCACAGACACACACATTGCATTGCATTCATATTCATATTGCATTACAGGTAATCATCGGATGATATCTTATTTCCTGCTCTGTACCAGGTACTTTCAGGATTGCAGATCAGCACCCGCACCGCTATTCCACTCGCACCAACTGTCAAAGAATCATGGATCAAATGCAGAACGAGATGCAAGATGTGCGCGAGAAGCTATCCCTCTTTATGCATACCATGGAAGCTATTGCAAAAGGTCAGGAGAATTTGCAAGCCATGGTGCAACCTCTGTTGGTCAGAAATTCCGGTCACGGTAACGAGGATCATCAGTCTGTGCGAGTCGATATTGTTCATGGAGATGGCACTCCCACGCTAGTGGCTCCACCTGTAGTCAATATACCGGCTGCTAATGTCAACAATGCTACCGCTGCTGGGAACGGTAACGTCGGAGTTGGGAACGAGACTGCTGTCCATAACGTTGGGCTCGGTGATATCAACTTGGGTGATAATATGGGAGGCAACGGCTTCGGCAATGCTGGATTCGGGTTCAACGATCAGGGATTCAATAACGCTGGGAAATATGGTTTCAATGCTCAAGGCTTTGGGCAAGATGGTTATGGTGTGGCCAATCAGGGTTACGGAGGTTTCGGAAATGGAAACGGCGCTGGTTTAATGACTTTTGGGCCTGCTGGAGGTGTTCAGGGATACGGCAACAGAGGGCGAGGCCCGGTGATGAATCAGATTAGAGCTGGCCGCAATAATGGATATGATGGGTATGGAGCTGGGAATGGTATGTGGCAAGAAGATCAGCAGGAGGACGCTTTCTCCGGCGGAGGTTTCGAAGGGCCGATGGATGACTCCCAGAAGATCAGAATGCTAGAAGAGCAGATGAGGGGGGTCCTGAACCAAAGTGTTGTGGGCTTAGACATGGCAACAATGGGTCTGGTACCTGGCTTGAGGGTGTCAATCAAATTCAAAGCTCCCGCGTTTGATAAGTATAAAGGGGACACATGTCCGAAAGTGCACGTGCGGGCTTATTACAGAAAGATGTCTGCGTACTCCACTGATGAGAGAATGCTAATGCATTTCTTTCAAGATAGTATATCAGGCCCTTCCCTGGAATGGTACATGGGGTTGGAGCCAACTAATATAAAGACATGGAAGCAATTGGCAGAGGCATTTGTAGCTCACTACAAGTATAACAGCGACTTGGCGCCCAATCGGGTCCAATTGACAGGGCTGTCTCAGAAGAAGGGTGAGAGCTTTAAAGAGTACGCGCAAAGGTGGCGCGATATGGCTACCAGGGTCCGTCCTCCTTTAGAAGACAAGGAAATGAACGACATGTTCATCGGCACGTTCACAGGCATGTTTTATGACAAGTTGTTTCACACATCTTTGGCTAGTTTCTCAGACTTGATTCTGATGGGGGAAAAGATTGAGAACAACATTAAGCAAGGCAGGTTCCAGGCTGAGGAATCAAACACATCTGGCAGCAATAGGAAGGCTTTTGGTGGGCGCCGTCAGGGCGAGGCAAGTGCAGTATTTAGAGGCCGAGGCAGAGGTCGGAACCAATATCATCAGTCGCAGCAGGTGGCGAGTGTTACTATTCCATATCAACAACAACCGTTTCAGCAGCAGCCAATGCAGCAACAGCAGCAGCAGCAACAACCACAGCAGGGGGCACAACAGGCTCAGCTAAGATTCCAGGGTGGTAAACCAAGAAGAGTGTTTGAGAAGCCGCCCTCAACCTATGCGGATTTGTTGCAGACGCTATTGGGTCTGAATTTGGTAGAGAAGAGAACTCTGGCACCGATAACGGGAACTCCTCCGTATGGTTATGATGCAAGCAGGCACTATGAGTTTCATTCTGGGGCTCCGGGCCACGATGTAGAGGGTTGCCATGCTTTTAAGCATGTTGTGCAGGATTTATTGGACAATAAAGCTATCAATTTCGGAACGGCAGGTCCGAATATAGTGCAGAAGCCCATGCCTAATCATGGGGCAAACGCCATTCTGACTGAGGAAGGGTTGAATCTGATTATGAATGTCGATGATTTAAAGACGCCGCTGAGAGAGATAAAAAGCAAATTGTTGCAAGGGGGTGTTTTTCCAGGATGTGACGAGTATTGCTTAGAATGTTGGACCCTGGCTGGGGGATGTGATGATTTGAAGAAAGGCATTCAGGCTTTACTTAATAACGGCACATTGCAGTTTGACCGAGCAGCAATCAAAGGGCCCGCAGGGGCAGTAGCAGATAATCAGAGTGATGTGGCCACCGTAACGATTCCTCGAAAGACAATCACTATAATAGCACCGGCTCAGCGACCACCGATCACCATAACTAAGGCCGAACCAATCCCGTACGAGAGCACCAAAGCGGTCCCATGGTCATATGGGTTGGAAGTGTATTGTGACGGAATAAAGATTGATGTTAATAAGCAACCAGCCGAGACTGTAGAGAATGTGGTCGGTTCAGGAGGCATGACAAGGAGTGGTAGGATCTTCATATCGCCTGAGGTGGAGGCCGAAAGACTGGCAAAGGGGAAGGGAAAGATGGTTGAGAATGTCCCCGTGCAAGCAAGCGACAAAGCATCGACATCGAAAGACGTAGAAGAGTTCATGCGCTTGATTCGAAAAAGTGATTATAAGATTGTGGAGCATCTGCAGCAGACACCGTCAAAAATATCCATCTTGTCGTTGCTCTTATGTTCTGAAGCTCACAGAAATGCTTTGTTGAAAGTCCTGGATACTTCCTTCGTACCCCAAGACGTCTCCGTGAATCAGCTGGAAGGAGTGTTGGCACATGTGAATGCAGGCCACAGCTTGGGCTTTACCGACTTCGATTTGACCCCGAAAGGGAGAGATCATAATATGGCGCTGCACATATCTGTCGAGTGTAGAGGATCAGTAATGTCGCATGTATTGGTCGATACCGGATCATCCTTAAATGTGCTGCCCAAGAAAGCGATGATGAAGCTGGATGTCAGAGGAATCTTGTGCACGCCCAGTGACTTGGTAGTTAGGGCATTCGATGGCACGCGAAGAACAGTCTTTGGGTCGATAACATTGCCTCTGCAGGTAGGGCCGGAGGTGTTTGCGACGGAGTTTTATATCATGGATATACAGCCTGCATATAGCTGCTTGCTCGAAAGACCCTGGATTCATGGGGCTGGGGCAGTCACGTCTACCCTGCATCAGAAGTTGAAATATATGATTGGAGACAGTGTAGTCACCGTATGCGGAGAAGAAGACATCCTGGTCAGCCATCTGTCGTCATTTAAATATGTGGAGGTCGATGAAGAGATCCACGAAACACCCTGCCAGGCATTTGAGGGGTTGCGTATCAAGGACAAAGGTCCCGGGCCGAGCAAAGTGTCGGAGATAGCCGTCTCGTCGTATAAAGAAGCTCAAGCTCTGGTGGAGGCAGGAGAAGCAAAGGGCTGGGGCAAAGTGCTGGATATTCCTGTGAAGATGGACCGATTCGGGTTGGGGTACCAACCGTCGTCATCAACACCTGCTGTGGGAGCACCCCGTTTCAGAGGGCCAATAACCATCTCTGCTAGAGGAGTATGTCAGGAAACCATCAACGCTGCTTCAGAATCGGATGAAGGAGACAGCGACTGTGATATGGATACCTGGATTCAGCCAAGCACGCCAGGGCAAGGACTGTGCAACTGGTCCATTCAGGAGTTTGTTCCTGTGACTTTTAAACAGTAATGCTTTGCTTTATTAATTGTTGAACAATCTGGTGTCTTGCCCGGGGCATCATGATTTGCTTAGGGTTGTGCTGTTATAAACATTGCGTGTTTATCATTAAATAAAAGGCGTTTTTTTTTCATGTGCAAATATTTCGATCTCTGTCTTTCTTGTTTTGTATTTTTCAATAAAATGGCAACGTGGTTATTCGCTTTATACACATTTTGAAGCATTTAACCATTCCTTTTGCAGGATAACATTTTCAGATGACATCCTTGAACCACCTATGACTCGTCCCGACTTCGAGCACCCGGTATTTCAGGCCGAAGAAGAGGTTGTCGAAGATAGTGACGTCCCTGAAGAACTGTCTTGGTTGGTGAAACAGGAGGAAAGAGTCATTCTGCCTCACGGAGAGGTTATCGAAATTATCAACTTGGGGTCGGAAGGGGTTGAGAAGAATATTCGTATCGGGGCCGCACTGCAGAGCGATATCAAGCGAAGACTGGTTGAAATGCTCCGAGAGTATAGTGATGTATTCGCCTGGTCGTATGAAGATATGCCAGGGCTCGATACAGATATGGTTGTGCACCGTCTGCCACTGAAAGAAGAATGTCCACCGGTCAAACAAAAGCTTCGCAGGACTAGACCAGACATGGCAGTAAAGATCAAAGAGGAAGTTCAAAAACAGTGGGATGCTGGTTTCTTGGCTGTGACAAAATATCCCTCATGGGTTGCTAACATCGTACCAGTGCCAAAGAAAGATGGCAAGGTTCGAATGTGCGTGGATTATAGGGATTTGAATAAGGCAAGCCCAAAAGACGATTTTCCACTTCCTCATATCGACGTGCTAGTTGACAATACTGCTCAATACTCCGTATTCTCCTTCATGGATGGCTTCTCAGGCTATAATCAAATTAAAATGGCGCCAGAGGATATGGAGAAGACTACTTTCATAACGCCTTGGGGAACATTTTGTTACAAAGTGGTGCCCTTTGGTTTGAAAAATGCTGGGGCAACGTATCAGCGTGCGATGACGACTCTTTTTCATGATATGATGCATAAAGAGATCGAAGTTTATGTTGACGATATGATTGCCAAATCCCAGACGGAGGAAGAGCATCTGGTGAATCTGCTGAAACTATTCAAAAGGCTTAGGAAGTTCAGGCTGAGACTGAACCCTAACAAATGCACCTTCGGGGTGAGATCGGGTAAACTGCTGGGGTTTATCGTAAGCAAAAGAGGAATAGAGGTCGATCCTACTAAAATAAAATCGATCCAAGAAATGCCGACGCCTAAAATAGAGAAAGAGGTGCGCGGGTTTTTAGGGAGGTTGAACTACATCGCTCGGTTCATATCTCACCTAACTGCTACGTGTGAACCATTGTTCAAGCTGTTGAAAAAAGATTAAGCTGTGACGTGGAACGAAAATTGTCAAAAGGCGTTCGACAAAATAAAGCAGTATTTGCAGGAGCCTCCTATTTTGATACCCCAGTGGCAGGTAGACCCTTGATTATGTATTTGACGGTTCTTGAGGGAAGCATGGGTTGTGTTCTCGGTCAGCACGACGAGACAGGGAGAAAAGAGCATGCGATCTATTACTTGAGTAAGAAATTTACAGATTGTGAATCTCGATACTCAATGCTTGAGAAAACTTGTTGCGCGCTAGCCTGGGCCGCCAAGCGTTTGAGACAATACATGCTGAATCATACAACCATGCTCATCTCGAAGATGGATCCTATCAAATATGTATTCGAGAAGAAGGCATTGTCAGGGAGAATTGCCCGTTGGCAGATGGTCTTGACTGAATATGACATCCAATACGTCTCGCAAAAGGCTATAAAGGGGAGTGTGCTGTCTGAGTACTTGGCTGAGCAGCCTATTGAAGATTACCAATCAATGAGGTTTGATTTTCCTGACGAGGATATCATGTACCTAAAGATGAAAGATTGTGAAGAGCCGTTGCCAGACGAAGGACCAGAGTTGGGTTCCAAATGGAAGATGATATTTGACGGAGCTGTGAACGCTTACGGTAGCGGAATAGGGGCAATCATCACTACGCCACACGGGTCGCACATCCCGTTTACTGCCCGATTGACATTTGCCGTCACCAATAATGAAGCCGAATATGAAGCTTGTATAATGGGGCTTGAAGAAGCCATTGATTTGCGAATCAAGAATCTGGACGTATACGGAGACTCAGCTCTGGTGGTGAATCAGATAAAAGGGGAATGGGAGACACGTCAGCCCAATTTGATACATTACATGAACTACGCAAGGAGATTTCTGCCTTTCGTTGACAAAGTTGAATTGCATCATGTACCGCGGGCAGAGAATCAAATGGCTGACGCTCTCGCCACTTTGTCTTCCATGTACAAGGTCAACTTCTGGAACGAGGCTCCCAGAATCGTTATCTCTCGTCTTGACAGACCAGCCTTCGTATTCGCTATTGATGAAGCATCCGACGACAAACCGTGGTATTTTGATATCCTTAATTTCCTGAAGAACAAAGAGTATCCGGCTGGGGCATCCAGTCAAGATCAGAAGACTCTCAGGAGATTAGCGGGTAATTTCTATTTGAATCCAGACGGTGTCTTGTACAGAAGAAACCACGACTTGGTGCTGTTGCGTTGTGTAGACGAAAGAGAGGCAAAGCTGCTCATGGAGGAAATACACGAAGGTACCTTTGCTACGCATGCTGGTGGGCATGCTATGACGAGAAAGCTGCTCCGGGCAGGTTATTTTTGGCTGACTATGGAAACTGATTGTTTCAAGTTTGCAAGGAAGTGCCACAAGTGCCAAATCTATGCTGATAAAATCCATGTGCCTCCGAGTCCTCTGAATGTGATGTCATCGCCATGGCCATTCTTGATGTGGGGAATCGATATGATTGGAAAGATAGAGCCGACAGCTTCTAATGGGCACCGGTTCATTCTAGTAGCAATCGATTATTTCACCAAGTGGGTGGAAGCGGCGTCATATGCAAATGTAACTAAGCAGGTGGTATCCAGATTCATCAAGAGAGATATCATTTGCCGATATGGGATCCCCGAGCGGATAATCACGGACAACGGTTCAAACCTGAACAACAAAATGATGAAGGAGCTCTGTCAGAATTTCAAGATCAAACATCACAACTCTTCCCCTTACCGACCCAAGATGAATGGCGCTGTCGAAGCGGCCAATAAAAATATCAAGAAGATCGTTCAGAAAATGGTGGTGACCTATAAGGATTGGCATGAGATGCTACCTTTCGCTTTGCACGGTTATCGTACGACGGTACGCACATCAACCGGGGCAACCCCGTTCTCGTTAGTATACGGAATGGAAGCGGTATTACCATTGGAAGTTGAGATCCCTTCTCTGAGGGTATTACGAGATGTTCAGCTAGATGAGGCAGAATGGGTGAAAGATAGGTTGAACTAACTGAGTTTGATGGATGAGAAGAGGCTAGCTTCTCTAGCATACGGTCGTTTGTACCAGAGCCAAATGAAGAAAGCATATGATAAGAAGATACATCCTCAGAGCTTTCAGACGGGCGACCTTGTGTTGAAAAGGATTCTCCCGCCGCAGGCAGAGCACAGAGGCAAGTGGACCCCCAACTACGAAGGGCCATACATTGTCAGAAAAGTCTTTTCCGGGGGAGCGTTACTATTGTCCGCTATGGACGGTGAAAACTTTGCGTCGCCTGTGAATTTGGACGCAGTTAAAAAATACTTTGCTTAAAAATTGACCCGCTGGACAAAAAAAAAGAGAGTCCAGGCAAAAATGGGGCATCCTGGTGAAACAAAAACAGAATGAAAGGTTCGGGCAAAAGTTAGGGATAAAATTGAAAAAATGTACACCCGCGAAGTTGAAAACCTACACTGGGCGGCTTCGGCAAAAAAGGGTATCCCAGTGAACTGAAAACCCGTAAAGGGCGGTTCACGCAAAAGTTAGGGATTTGAAAAGCAAATGACTGCGGTCCGAATTTGATACTGCATTTGAGCATTGGTGCGGGAGAATATACCTGAGGGGTCGATTATCAGATACAATCTCTTCAGAAGTGGATACCGGGAAAGCATTAGAGTCGGGCGAGTCATGGGAGGATCAGTTCATGGTGTTCGTCTGCATCCCGTTGCCGACATGTGTACAAATTTAGTTTGTCAATATATTTATGCTTCTTGTGCATACTTGTACATCTGCTTTGCGTAGCTTCCTCTTTCCAGGAGTTACATCCCGTGTACAAAACTCCGCCCATTCAGGGGCCCAATCAATAAAATATGTTATTCAGTACTTGATGCTGGTTCTTTACTGTTTTGTGCATGATAAAGCGCCTAAGTTTACTGAAACTAGCATGTGTATAACATCACTAGCCCTTGCCAACAATTGCTAAAGCTTTGAATTAACTGAAAATGACGTCACTAACCTGAATAGATTTGGTTGCATAGGCTTGTCCTGTCTTGTTTGTGTTGTTGCAGGTTTCATAGCCGTACGAGGAAGATGATCAAAAGATTGCAGTAACAAAAGACTCGACCCCCACGCAGGTCATGCATGTGCTTCCCGAAGAAGGATCGAATTCCCTAGCTAGCCGTAGCTTATCCAAAGGAAATGCTCTAGCAAAGTCATTCATCCTCAGCAGAGTTTGGCAATTCCAAGATTATAAGGCTATATTCAGACAGTGTATCTCAAGCCGAGTTGGTTTAGTCTCAGAAGATTAACATTGGTGAACTGTATTCAGACAAGTTCACCTTTTCCCTCAGGGTCAGTTTACCTCTCCCCCATCGGAGTCAGTTGATTTTCCCCCAAGAGAATCGTTCCCGCCCCAGCGAAATTCTCTTTTCAGCACGTATTTTCATTCCTCCTGGTGGAACTCGAAGATTAAGGCTCTCCCCGGCAGAGTTGGTGTGGCGCATTGGCATTTATTTTGTCAGAATACTGTGTGATATCCGTTCACTCCCCGGCATAAGTCCAGTCATATCAGGCGCATCTGCTATTCTCCAGCAGAGATATATTCCCCAGCAGGGTGTTCCTTCAATGAGGTGCTTGGTTTAAGTTCCCAATTTCCCAGCTGAGCCGAATTCACTCTTCCAGCATTTATTTTGTTGGAATAATTTTCTAGCATCCGGGCTATCCCCAACGGAGTTGGCATTATCTTCAGCATTTATTTTGCTGAAGCGGTTTCGGTACCCAGCAGTTCGAGTCTGCATTCGCATCGGCATATAGTGCACTGGCATATAGTGTCATATTGGCATCGGCATATAGTGTCATACTTGCATCCACCAAATAAAAGCGTAGCGTTTCCATGTTGAATGGAACATTGCATCGTCATCAAACATACGCATTTTTGAAACATAAACCAGGTGGGCTAACAGTTTGTTTCAAGTATTGTTTCTCTTGCAAGTAGAGAGAGCTCTTGCTCGAATGAAGTATCAATAAACATTCGAGGTCTCGGTGTGAGACATTCATTGAAGTGTCAGCTTTGGCATTAGTCCCCACAGAATTATCAGGATGAAGTTCTCTTTGTCTCCGATCAGAGTTATTTGTGAATTTCTCGTGTGTTCCCCGCCAAAGTGAGTAGGCAAAATTTCTCCTCACTTCCAAGCAGAGTTGTTTGTCATTAAAGGGTTTCCGAACCAGAATTTCAAAGGCCACCGCCGGTTATCAGAACAGGCGTCCGGAAGTTTGGTTTCCAAATATCCCCAGTAGAGTCAGCTGCAAAGTTGCTGTAACGTCAGTGATAAGAAGTTTGCGGACCAATGGAAGGATGAGTCCTGACGAGGACAATTTTATTGACAGGTTTTCTTTGTGTTAGAGAAGAGGTGGGTCCTAACGTGGACAGGTTTATTTTCTCATAGCTGATAAAGGTGTTAGTCCTGACGTGGACAGGTTCGATTACTCAGAATTACTTGAATGGGAAGTCCGGACGGGGACAAAAGAGGGTTACTCTTCGTGTTGGTGTCCTGACGTGGACAATTTATTTCCAGCAGATAGCTTTATTCGTGATGGTGAAATGTGCGTCCTGACGTGGACAAGTTTATAGTTCTTCGTGTCGTCAAGATGCGAGAGTCCTGACGCGGACAAATTTATCCTTCTCCGTGTTGTGAGCAAGATGTGAGTCCTGACACGGATAAGTCTCACTTCCCCAACAATTCGAAGACGTGCAAGTCCTAACGTGGACAGGTTTATTTTCTCATAGTTGATAAAGACGTGAGTCCTGACGTGGACAAGTTATTTCCCCAGCGGGTCGAAGATGCCTGAGTCCTGACGTGGACAAATCAAGACAAAACATGGGTCCTAACGTGGACGAGTTTATTCCTTACGTGGAAAGAGAGGTTTCAGTTCCTTACGTGGAAGAGTGAGTTTATTCCTTACGTGGAAAGATTGGAGTCCTGACGTGGACAAACTAAGACGAGATGTGATTCCTTACGTGGACATATCAAGTTGGAGTCCTGACGTGGACAAATCAGAAAAATTGAATTCCTTACGTGGAAAGATTGTATTCCTTACGTGGAAAGAGTGGAGTCCTTACGTGGACAGATTGACAGAGTATTCCTTACGTGGAAAGATACGGTTTCTTTATATGGAAAAAAGGTGAGTCCTTACGTGGACAAATCCTAGGTGTTTCCTTACGTGGAAAGAGATGGCATTCCTTACGTGGAAAGATTGATTCCTGGCGTGGAAGAACGATGTACTCCTTACGTGGAAAAGTTTAGTCCTGACGTGGACAGATTTAGAAGAGAAGTTGGTTTTCCTTACGTGGAAAGATAGCATTCCTGACGTGGAAAGATTGAGTCCTTACGTGGAAATGATGAGTTTGTTCCTTACGTGGAAAGATTGAGTCCTTACGTGGACATATCAAGTTGGAGTCCTGACGTGGACAAATCGAAAAGATTGCATTCCTACGTGGAAAGATTGGAGTCCTTACGTGGACAGATTGAGAATGTATTCTTTACGTGGAAAGAGATTGTGATTCTTTACGTGGAAGATTTTATTCCTGACATGGAAGGGTTTAATCCTGACGTGGGCAGATCCAGACGAGGGTATAGTCCTAGCGTGGACGGTGTTATTCCTAACGTGGAAGAGTTTAGTCCCAGCGTGGATGATTTATTTCTGACGAAAAGGCAGACGAGCCATACCCCAACAAAGTTGTTGAAGTTTTTCCGAGTCGACGAAGCAGGCGTCCTAACGTGGACAAGCAAAGTTATTCTTGCAATGAGAGAAGCTTTCCGGGCTGATGAAATAATCCCCAAGCAGGGGTGTAGTTCATATCTGCGGTTGGAAAATTTCTGGGTTCTTAGTATTCAACCGTCTCGTACCACGAATGTCTGAAGGCTCTGGGCTCTTCACCCAATCGGGTCCAAGTCGCTTGAATAGGGTCAGCTGTTGCACCCTAAAATTTGCTCAACCTTATTCACTTGGTTTATGTTTCAATATCATTAGTATTTGCATATAGAGTCATGTACATAGTCTAATCATCTGCATAGCATAGCATAGCAAATCATCTAACAGGGACCAATCATTCTCATCTCTATGAGCCTATCAAGAGGTTATTATTCTAATTCAATCCCTTTCAAGTCATCAGAAAGAATTTGAAAGCTGGAAAGTCAATGGATCAAGCAGTGCATCCATCTCCTATCTGAGGGTATCTGAGGATCAACAAAGGAATTGTGAGCTGTGGGCTGAGCATGGAGAGTATCTGGACATCATGGGAGACTTAGAAAGTCATTTGAAGAAGAAGACAAGTCCTTGGTGTGATCACAAGAATGGCAGCTGAAGGTAGCCAACTAGGGTTTCATCTGGGGTCAACCCTAGGTCAACTCTAAGTCAAATGACTGATTGAAAGGCATTAAGGGCTATTGGAGAGATGTGGGGTTCATCATTTGACATATAAATAAGGATATGGTGATATGCTAAGAAGAAATCAAGAGAAATCAAGGAGAAGAGGAGTTGCTAAATTAGGGTTTCTGTGTAAAATCCCCTAGTTTAGGTCAAATTTCCAAGCAAGATAAGTCAAAATTCAAGCTCCAAATGGATCCTTGATCAACATGAAACTTGTAGAGGATCTCAAGACCTTTAATTTTAGTGGTGGAAGACATCAAGGAGGTTTATAGAACTCAAGTTATGGTCCTTGCAAGTTACAGGTCATCTGAGGTACCTGAAATTTTGTCTGTGAAAGTGACTTGACTTCCAAGCTATTTTTACCCCTCAAGGAGATTTCAAATGAATTTATGGTCAACATAATAATTGTTCCTCATTGTCTTAGCTTTCTATAATGGTATGGTATGCCTTCATATGATTTGTGGAACTCTACTTATGGTCTTGGCAAGCAAAGGGTATTTTGGTCATCTGAGGATTACAGGTCATTCTTAGCCTATGCCTAAAACTCATACAAGGAAGCTTTAAATGGAAAACTTTACAACATAAAAATTGCTCCAAATGACATTTTGAGTCTAGAAAAGTGACCATGAGAGATTGGAAAGATTCATAGCACAAGGTTTCAAAATTGTTGGATTTAATGAATAAAAAAGGACTTAAAAATGAGATTTTTCATATCTTGGCCAAATGGGGCAAAATTATAGGTCATTTTGAATGGAAAAATCATTTTGAGAACATTGGCTAAAGTGGAATTTTGAGGTTAGTACAAATTTGGAGAGTTATTCAAGGTTGCTTACAAAGGAAGAAACATAATCCAAAATGTAAGGAAAGAGTGCAAGGGAAGTTTCTCCAAGTTTCTAGGAGGTTCTAATGTCATGTATATATTGATATGAGAAGATTCATGCAAGGGTTGGTGATCACATTTGCTCATAAACACAAGTTTCACACACTTTCTTCAATTTGCAAAATCAATCCAAACTCTCTCAAACTATCATCAATTTCCACCATTCTTGATCTGATTTTCATCATCATCATCTGTAGATCATAATTCATACAAGCATGTGGTAGAATTGAGGAGGATTCGTGCCATTCATCATCATCATTCAAAGTGCAAGAATCTTGGAATTGGGAGATTCAAAGTCTTGGAGCTTCATTGGTTGCATACAGAACTCATCACCAAGTTCATTGATCAGTTTTCAATCACTTCAAGCCTTGGATCAAGAAGATTTAGAACCTGTTTTCATCATTTGCACCAAGTAAGTTTCTCATTCGAATTGGCTGTTTTGGTTAGAATTGCTAGGTTTTGATAGCATAGAAAGGTTAAGGTAGGATAGAGGATTGAATTTGGTTAGTTTGGAGAGCTTTCATGGAGTTTGCCATAGGTGTACCATAACTGTTAGGGTTTGTAACTCATGATTTAATGCACGAAAATCTTGGATATATGGCTTGTTATGATCAGCATGAGGTGTAGATGAGTTTAGGACAACAATTGGTGAGCTTTGGAAAAGTTGATGACAGGTATCAATGGTGGATTCCAACTGTTATTCTCTTCGAATTGGCTTATTGAGTGAGTGTTAGGGAGATTTATTGTCACGGCTGTGTAGAGGGAAGTTTATAGAACAACTTTGCTCTTGGAATGGTGTGCTTTCATGGAGAGATGGGAGAGAACAGAGGAGGAGAAGTGCGTGCATGGTGAAGGAAGGTTCAGAAACCCTAGGGTTTCTAAGGTTGAAGACAACCTTCTGGTCGTTGGATCCTCGCTTTGACCTTGACCTAGCTCCCAAACCAACGGCCACGATTGAACTAAAAACGGAGGGAAGTTTAAATGATGAAACGCCCTGTTTCATTTAAGTTTTCTGAATGGGCTTTGGACTCTCATGCTAATGACACCCCCCAGATGCAGGCCCACTTTGATTTTAACTGAAATATTCGCTATTTGCACCGCTTGCAGTTTTTTTATTTTTTGTCATTGTTGTCTGATGGTGATGGGCCCAGACGCGCTTGCTATGCGCACCCCCCAGTCTGGGCCCAGTTTGTTATTTTAACTAATTTTCATTACTTTCTGAACCCCATTCCATTTAAATCCATTTTTTTATTTTCTTTCAAAAATATTAATTCTTTAAAAATTCATAAAAAATAGAAAAATGCTAGTTTTTAATTGGTTGTTTTTTCACATTACTCATAATTTTGTCAAGAAAATTGTCATGCAAAAAAATTAATAATTCATTTTTTTTTATATTTTTGGCATATTTTTCTTTTAATGGATGTAAATAATATTTTGTTTGATATATAAATTTGGTGATTTTAGTTTGCATAGTTGCTTTAATATTTTTTGTCCATTCTTTTTAGGTTGATTAATAGACATTGTTAGCTTGTATATACAATTTAGTTCCCATTTTTAGGACTTGATTTTAGGTATTTAGTTTAGGTATGAACTACATGAACAAATTAGGGTTTAAGTGATGACTTAGGAGAATTGAATCATTTCCCTTAGGATTTAGAGATTGAAAGTTTGGGATATGGGACTATATGGATTATGGGTAGTTATTAGATCCCTTAGAAATTATTAGGATTCCCCTACTGCTATTAATATACTGTCTATATTTGTTTGACTGGTGTGGTGTGCTCTCTGGGGATTATTTATTTGTCTGTATGGGTATTGGGATTGCTTGGGGATTGGGAGAGCTGAAGACTTGTGATGATAAAGCCATTGGAGATCCAGAGATTGAAGTCCAGCTTCCAGAGTTGAAGAGGAGATTCTTGCTAGCAGCTGTTGAGGAGACTAGGGTTTAGGAGCTAGGCAGAGCTCTAGATTAGAAAGCTTGTTTCTCAAACATGGAATGCCTTGTCTGCATCCATCCTTTCCCTATGATTCAAAGTCTCTTTCAAATATCCACCTCCTTCCTTTGGAAGGATCAGTGAATGTATTTGAAAGATAGAACTTTTGAGGGAAAATTGTCTATATAATGTTAACAGTTAATGAACCACCCTTGGTAGGTAATTGACTGTCTAACATTCCTTCACTTCATCTTGTTGACTGATATTCCTCCTGGAGATTGAGACTTGAAGAAAAGCCATTGCAGATGGAAGATTGATGATCAAGACCTTGCTGGAAAGCTGTGTAGATGGAGATAGATGCTTGCTGAAGCTTGTAGCTGATTGGTGATGACTTGAAGACAGATGTTGGTGCAGAGTTGCTGTGGCTGTTTATTTTGCTGTATTTCATTTCTGATGTATTAATTAGTTTTCTGGACTGTATTGTTTGCTGTTTACCCTGTTGGGTTGAAAGTGAAGTCTGTTCACTTTTGCCTATTGTTTTCTAGGTTCGAGGTTGAGTGGGACTCCCTTGCCTCGCTTGTATTGCTGCATCCATGCATTTTATTGCTTTACTGTATATATCTGCTATTGTTTTTGTTTCCGTCTATTCCCTTAGGATCTTTGTTTCTCTCTGCGCAAGAGAGGAGCATGATAGACATTAGGTCTTAACCCATGCATGATAACGTTAGGTTAGTTTGATTCCCTTCGCAACCGTAGGTTAGAGTTCTGTCTCTTCTTTCTCGAAACAAACAGAAAAATACAATAAGATTTCAAACACAATAAAAGACACTTCTTTCGTAAAAGAATGTGAACTCATCAAGGCGTCATTTTTGTCCGCTGGGACTGTTAATCAGAAAAACCCTTTTTCAGAAGGAATAAAAACAACCAAGACAGACTTGTGTCGTACGTGGCCCGAACTACGTTTGCTCTGATCTTTCATGTTGTATGAAAGTACGTAGGAATAGGATGCGATATCCTAGCGAGCAACCTTCCCCTCCTTCCCAGTAGGTAGGCGAACTACGTTGACTCTGATTTCTCGTTCTAGACGGGAATACGTAGGCATAAAGTGCGATACTTTGCCGAGTCATTTTATTTTCTTTTAACCCTTGACCCTGTAGAGTAGATAGAATAACAATCCGTACTAGAAAACAAGCGTGGATCCCGTCGAGTACGACGGACGTGAGGGGTGCTAATACCTTCCCCTTGCGTAACCGACTCTCGAATCCAGGTTTTGGTTGCGATGACCATTCCTTTCCCCGTTTTGCGGTAGGTTTACCTCGAGCATTTCCTTTCCCTCCGTTGGGATAAATAACGCACGGTGGCGACTCTTCTGTTCATCCGGCGCCGATTTTCGCAGTAGCGACAAAAGCCAACGAAGAATTGGAAAAAGAATTTGCTCAACTCCGAAGCGAGAAGAGTGAAGTTGTGTACTCCTGCAAGAAGCAAACAAAGTTGATAAACCATCTGGGTGCCAACTTAACCAAAGAGATTGATGCTCGAGAGCGTTTGGGGTTAGACTTCAAAGTTGTTAATAGTGTCCTCGCCACCAAGAAGAAAAACTTGGATAGGGCATATCTGAAGATCTCCAAGTTCAACGCGTTATGGAATGCCACTTTGACTAGTCACAAAGAGCGTGAAGATAAGTTGAAGCAGCAGGTTGTCAAACTGACGGTTCAACTTAAAGCCCAACAAGAGAAGGTTGAAGCTGAAGCATCTCTCAAGCGTGTCAGCGAATGCAAGTTGGAAAAAGCCACATCAAACCTGAAGGATTGCAAACCCCGATCAGATTCTAAGAAACGCAAGCTGGAAGATTACTTTGGGAAAGGAGCCTAGGAAGACTTTGTTAAGGACATCCAGGACACCATTAGAAAGAGAGAGCTACTTATCCGGGGTTTGCTCACCAGGCCTGATCATCCAGAGACAAAGGAACTACTAGAAGATTTCTGTGCCCGCAGCCGCATTTGACTTCTTTTGTATTTCTTTGTAGCTTCATTCATTGTTGTATTGTTTACCACCACCAGGCCTGTTGGTTGGGGTTACTCTTTCATCTCACTTGTACTCGGCTACGTTTGTACTTTGCCTTCGTGGGCTTTTCATATATTTACGAGGTGCTCTTTCCATGGCCGGATGCTAGACTTTATTTGTCTTGGAACTAGAATCGAGGGGGAGTTTCTCCTAATGCATAGATATGTGTTTGCATTCGCATAAGCATATTTTTTTGCATAGCAGGTACTGTGAGCATGTTTATCTAACCCCTTGTGTTTTACAGCTGCGTTTCAGGATTGATTGCAGACCAGTTCATCATTACTCCACTCGAGCTAATCAACTCAGAGTGATGGAACAAGTCCAGGCTGAAATGCAAGAATTTAGGGAGAGGATGTCTCAGCTCATGGACATCATGCAAGTGGTTTCCAGTGGGCAGGAACAACTCAGGACCCTCGTGTAGCCCTTGATTGCACGCGTTGACACCAATGGGGTTTTGCATGGAGGTGAGACTACCAACCCTCCTCTTAATGAGACTCCCTGGGCTGACAACTTTGGACCAACTGTGATCATTCCCAATGTTGTGGGCAATGGGAACATTGGAATGGATACTGGCCATGCTGGGGCTGGTAATGGTACCATCGGAGCTGTTAATGGTAACATCGGTACAAGTGGTAACAATGCTGGAGTTAATACTGGTAACTTCCATGGACCTGAAGCTGCGGGTGTTGTCCAGGGAAATGTTCATCAACCCTGGAATGAGGATCGTCAAGCTGACGTATTCTCGATGAGAGGTGACGAGGCTGAGCTACCTTTTGAGGTCAGCCGGAGGTTTAAAATGCTCGAGGAAAAGATGAAAAGTATTGAGAATCTGAATTCCATGGGGCTCGATATGGCCAACTTGGGGCTGATCCCCGATCTCAAAATACCACAGAAATTCAAAGTGCCAGATTTCGAAAAGTACAAGGGCACCACCTGTCCTCGTGTCCACTTGAGATCTTATTACAGGAAGATGTCGGCGTACTCCGATGACGAGAAGCTGCTGATGCACTTCTTTCAAGATAGTTTGTCAAGACCTTCATTGGAATGGTACATGGGCTTGGAGCCTGCAAGTGTACGTAGCTGGAAGGATCTTGCTGAAGCTTTCTTAAAGCATTACCAGTACAATAGTGACCTGGCTCCCAATCGGGTCCAATTACAAAATTTGTCACAGAAGAGTGAGGAATGCTTTAAGGAATACGCCCAGCGGTGGCGTGAATTAGCAGCTAGGGTCCAACCGCCGATGGTTGAACGTGAACTGGTGGATATGTTTGTGGCAACGTTACCGGGTGTTTATTATGAAAAACTAATTGGCAGCATGTCAGGAAGCTTCTCTGACTTAATAATCACTGGTGAGCGTGTTGAGAACAGGATTAAGCTTGGAAAGATTCAGGCCGGTGAAAGTTGCTCAGTTGGAGGAAAGAAAGTGTTTGGAGGAAAGAAGAGAGAGGGTGAAGCCAACTCTGTATCTGGTTCTCGAAGGAATAGAAAGCCGACACAGAACCATCAGCAACAAAGGGTCGCTAGTATCACTATCCCTACAGCTCCACAGTAGCAGCAGCAACCGCAGAAACAAAATCAGCAGGGGTATAGAAAGTACCCAGTCCGACTAGCAAATAGACGACTTGAGACGCCTCCAATGCCATACTCTCAGCTCCTTCAAGCGTTACTGCAATTACAACTAGTTCAGAAGAGCATGCTGGCTCCACTAATCGGACCACCTCCGCCTGGTTACGATACTAACACTCATTGCGAGTTCCATTCCGGGGCACCCGGTCACACCATTGAAGATTGTAAAGCCTTCAAGCACAAGGCCCAGGACCTGTTGGACAGGAAAGCGATCAATTTCTCCGACAACGTGCCGAATTTCATTCAGAACCCAATGCCTAACCACGGACAGGTCGGGGTTAATGCAATTGTCGAGGAGGAGGATTTGAATTTGGTGAACAATGTCAATGATTTGAGAACACCACTTAGCTTTGTCAAAGCTAAAATTCTGAAGAAGGGTGTATTCCCAGGCTGTGGGGAGGTTTGTATGGAATGTGCGAGACATATGGATGGTTGTGATCAACTGAAGACCGGTATTCAGAGTCTGATCGATGAAGGGGTCCTACAATTTGATCTGAAGGTTGAGAACAAATCCGAAGAAGTGATAGCCAAGCAAAAGGATGAGATTGCTACAATCACCATCCCGTATAAAACTGTTACTATTTCTGCTCCCAGGCCGCCCACGAAATTACCAACGTTGTCCCATGGAATTATGGAGCGGAGGTTCATTGCAATGGGCAGAAGATGGACTTGAAGTACCCACCGGTAGAGTCTATGGTTAATATGGTCGGATCAGGAGGGATTACTCGCAGTGGAAGAGTATTCTCGCCACCTGAAGTTGTTGTTGACAAAACAGATAAGTGTAAAGGTAAAGCAGTCGTTGAAGAAACCTCTCGGGAGGTAGCAAAAGACTTGCTGGTAAAGGATGCTGAAGAATTCATGAGATTAATCAAGAAGAGCGACTACAGAATAGTTGACCACTTACAACAGACGCTTTCAAAGATCTCTATGCTGAACTTGTTGCTTTGCTCCGAAGCACATCACAATGTATTCCTGAAGATTCTGAATGCCGCATATGTACCTCAGGAAATTTCTGTCAACCAGCTTAAGGGGGTGGTTGCACATGCGAATGCTGGTAATGGATAGGGGTTTACTAACCTAGAGCTGACGCCAAAGGCAGGAACCATAATAGCGCCTTGCATATCTCAATAGAATGTCGAGGAACAGTCATGTCCCATGTGCTCGTGGACACGGGATCATCTCTGAGCGTTCTCCCTAAGAAGGCCTTGATGAAGCTTGATAATAGGGGACTGATCTGTACACCTAGTGATCTGGTAGTGAGAGCTTTTGATGGAACGCGGCGGTCCGTGTTCGGAGAAGTGACCTTGCCCATCCAAGTAGGGCCCGAAACCTTTGATGCAGTATTTTATATCATGGATATCCAGCCCGCCTACAGCTGCTTGCTAGGTCGGCCCTGGATCCACTCAGCGGGAGATGTGACCTCTACGCTGCATCAAAAGCTGAAGTATGTTGTGGGTGGCAGCATTGTTACCGTCTGCGGGGAGGAAGATATTATGGTGAGCCATTTGTCGTCTTTCAAGTATGTGGAGGTGGACGGCGAGATCCACAAAACATTATGTCAGGCATTTGAAACTGTCAAGATCAAGGATGTATCTCCTGTGGTAAGCAAAACGCCTGAGGTGACTCTTTCTTCCTTCAAGGAAGCTCAAGCTGTAGTGCAGACCAGTTCAACCCAAGGCTGGGGGCAGGTGCTGAATATCCCCAACAAACAAGATAAGTTTGGTTTGGGATACCATCCCTCTTCTTCTGCTTCATCCTCTCAGAGTGCTCCGCGCTACAAGGGGTCAGTGCTGTTCACAAAAGGTGGAGTGATATTTGAGCGCGTCAACACTGTGTCCGATGGGGAAGAAGACAGTGACTGCGATATGGATGCGTGAATCCAACCGTGCAAGCCAGGCCAGAGCCTCAACAATTGGTCCATCCAGGATCTCATCCAAGTGACGCGTAAAGAGTAATGCTTTGTTTTTCCAATTATTGTACAACCTTATGCTCTACCCGGGGCATAACGGTTTTATTGTCAGGGCCTTGACTGCTTATGCATGTACATATTATCAATAAATCGAAGGGCATTTTCTTTGCATTCAAATGTTGTGATCTCTGTTATTCTAGTTTTATTTTTGTTTCAAAATAAAATGGCAATACGGTTTGTGCTAACCTGCATATCCTTTTCTTAAGCTTAACCATTCTTATTACAGGATTCACACTACAGATGACATCGACCCTGAACCTTCTATGACTCACTTCGATTTTGATTGCCCGATATATCAAGCTGAAGAAGAGATTGATGAGGATGAAGACCTTCCGGAAGAGTTGGCTCGACTATTGAAACAAGAAGATAAGATCATTCTGCCTCACGAGGAAGTAATTAAGATTATTAATCTGGGGTCTGAGGAAGTTGTCAGAAATGTCAGGATAGGAGTTGCATTACAGTGCGACGTCAAGCAAACACTGATCGAGATGTTTCGAGAGTATAGTGACATCTTTGCTTGGTCTTATGAAGATATGCTCGGGCTCGACACTGACATAGTGGTTCATCACCTACCATTGCGCGATGATTGTCCTCCTGTTAAGCAGAAGCTTAGAAGGACACGACCAGACATGGCCGTTAAAATCAAAGAAGATGTCCAAAAGCAGTTGGATGTTGTATTCTTGGCCGTGACTACTTACCCTCCGTGGGTCGCCAACATAGTGCCTGTATCGAAGAAGGACGGTAAGGTACGAATGTGTGTTGATTATCGGGATTTGAATAAGGCGAGCCCTAAAGACGATTTCCCACTCCCTCATATTGACGTATTGGTCGACAATACTGCTCAGTATTCCATGTTTTTGTTCATGGATGGCTTCTCCGGCTATAACCAAATCAAGATGGCGCCGGAAGACATGGAGAAAACCACGTTCATTACACCATGGGGACGTTCTGCTACAAAGTAATGCCTTTCGGTCTGAAGAACGCAGGGGCAACTTACCAGCGGGCGATGGTCACTTTGTTTCATGACATGATTCATCATGAGATTGAAGTCTATGTTGATGACATGATAGTGAAGTCCCGTACGGAGGAGGGACATCTGGTCAATTTGCTAAAGCTATTTGAGAGGCTTAGGAAGTTCAGGTTGAGGCTGAATCCTAACAAATGTACTTTCGGAGTACGGTCCGGAAAACTACTGGGGTTTATCGTGAGCGAAAAAGGCATTGAGGTTGATCCTGCCAAAATAAAAGCAATTCAAGACATGCCAGCGCCAAAGGCTGAAAAAGAAGTTCGGGGTTTTCTGGGGAGATTGAACTACATTGCTCGGTTCATATCTCAACTCACGGCCACATGCGAACCAATGTTCAAGCTATTGAAAAAAGATCAGGCGATTGTTTGGAATGAGGATTGCCATAAGGCATTCGACAAAATAAAGCAGTATTTGCAGGAGCCTTCCATTTTGATACCCCCGGTGGCCGGAAGACCTTTAATCATGTACTTGACAGTTCTTGAGAATAGCATTGGTTGCATTCTCGGTCAGCACGACGAGACTAGCAGAAGGGAGCATGCCATTTATTATCTAAGTAAAAAGCTCCCAGATTGTGAGTCCCGTTACTCGATGCTGGAGAAAACGTGTTGCGCACTCGCGTGGGCTGCCAAACGTTTAAGACAGTATATGCTCAATCACACGACCATGCTAATTTCGAAGATGGATCCGATCAAGTATGTCTTCGAAAAGCAAGCGCTTTCAGGCAGAATTGCCAGGTGGCAAATGGTACTAATTGAGTGTGATATTCAATATGTTTCCTAGAAGGCCATTAAGGGAAGTGTCTTGTCTGAGTACCTTGTCGAACAGCCTATCAAAGACTATCAGCCAATGGAATTCGAGTTTCCCGATGAAGATATTATGTTCCTTAAGATGAAGGACTGTGATGAACCACTGGCCGATGAAGGGCCAGAGCTTGGCTCCCAGTGGAAGTTGATATTCGACGGTGCGGTGAATTCCTATGGAAGTGGTATTGGGGCAATCATTACGACTCCCCAGGGATCCCACATCCCGTTCACTGCCAGATTAACATTTCCGGTCACCAACAATGAAGCAGAATATGAGGCATGCATCATGGGTTTAGAAGAAGCCATTGATTTGAGAATCAAGAACCTGGATGTATATGGTGACTCAACACTCGTTGTTAATCAGATCAAAGGGGAGTGGGAGACTAGACAGTCGAATTTGGTCCCGTACATGAACTATGCCAGAAGGCTGCTGCCATTCTTCAATCGAGTGGAATTCCATCATGTGACGAGAGCAGAGAATCAAATGGCTGATGCCTTAGCCACGCTGGCTTCAATGTACAAAGTCAATTTTTGGAATGAAGCTCCAAGAATTGTCATCTCTCGTCTTGACAGACCTGCATTTGTATTTGCCATTGAGGAGGCCACCAATGGCAAGTCGTGGTTCTATGATATCCAGAACTTCCTCAAGACCAAGGAGTATCCAGTGGGAGCGTCGAACCAGGATAACAAGACTCTTAGGAGGTTGTCTGGAAATTTCTACCTCAATCCGAATGGGGTTCTCTACAAGAGAAATCATGATCTAGTGCTACTCAGATGCGTGGACGAAAAAGAAGCTAGCTTGCTTATGGAAGAAGTCCATGAAGGTACATTTGGTACGCACGCTGGCGGACATGCCATGACTCGGAAGATATTACGAGCAGGGTATTACTGGCTGACGATGGAGTCATATTGTTTTAAATTCGCGAAGAGATGTCACAAATTCCAGATTTATGCAGACAAAATCCATGTGCCACCGCGCCCGTTGAATGTTATGTCATCCCCGTGGTCGTTCTCCGTGTGGGGCATCGATATGATCGGCAAGATCGAGCCCACTGCATCTAATGGACACCGCTTCATTTTGGTAGCCATCGACTACTTCACCAAGTGGGTGGAGGAAGCCTCGTACGCTAATGTGACCAAACAAGTGGTAGACAAATTCATAAAGAAGGACATCATCTGCAAATATGGAATTCCCGAGCGAATCATTACTGACAATGGTTCGAATCTGAGTAACAAGATGATGAAGGAGTTATGCCAGAACTTCAAGATTGAACATCACAACTCATCGCCCTATAGGCTGAAGATGAATGGCGTTGTCGAAGCGGCCAACAAAAATATTAAAAAGATAGTGCAAAAGATGGTTGTCACATATAAATATTGGCATGAGATATTTCCATTTGCCTCGCACGGTTATCATACGACGGTACGCACATCAACCGGGGAAACTCCTTTCTCACTAGTATACGGTATGGAAGCTTTCCTATCGTTGGAGGTCGAGATTCCTTCTTTATGAGTTCTGGTCGATGTGAAGCTCGATGAGGCAGAATGGATAAAGAATAGACTGAATCAGCTGAGCCTGATGGATGAGAAGAGGTTAGCATCCATCGCATACGGTCGTTTGTACCAAAGCCAAATGAAGAAAGCTTATGATAAGAAGGTGCGTCCTAGAAGCTTTCCGACGGGCGATCTTGTGCTGAAAAAGATTCTCCCACCACATTCCGATCACAGGGGCAAATGGACTCCCAACTACGAAGGTCCATACGTCGTCAGGAAGGTCTTCTCAGGAGGAGCCTTACTGTTATCCACGATGGATGGCGAAGATTTTGCATCCCCTGTGAACGCGGACGCAGTTAAAAAAATACTTTGCTTAAAATGACCCGCTGGAAAGAAAAAAGAATATCCAGGCAAAAATGGGGCATCCCGGCGAACCATAAAAAAGGAAGGTTCGGGAAAAAATTATGGATATAAATGAAAAAAATATACACCCGCGAAGTCGAAAACCTGAAAAGGCGGCTTTGGCAAAAAAGGGTATCCTGGTGAATCGAAAACCCGAAAGAGCGGTTCAGGTAAAAGTTAGGGATTAAAGAAGCAAATGACTGCGGTCCGCGTGTGAACTTTCATTGCTTAGTGGTTTGGGGAGACCTGAGGGCCGTTTATCCAAGTCAATCTCTTCTGAAGATGAAGCGTCGGAGAAGTATCGAAGTCGAGTGGGTCATAGAGGGATCAACTCATGGTGTTCGTCTACCCCGCATTGCCGATATTGGTGTACATTATTGTTGTATATTTCTGTATATACTTGCACAGCTTCCTCATTTTAGGAGCTTGCACCTGTTGTAAAACATTTTGCCTATTTACAGGCTCGTTCATCAATAAACATATACTATTCAGCATTCTGTTTGCCTTGTGTTTGTTTTAGCTTTTACCTGTTTTGTTTGCAAAAAAAAACGCCCGATGTTTTTGTTAAAATGCGCATACATAAACTTGCTGGCCTAGGCCGATAATTGTTAAAACATTGAATTACCTGAACATTGTCACAGATGATAACCTTGATGGGTCCCTTTGTGAAGGGTATCTTGTTTGTTTGTTCACTTTGTTGCAGAACCGTTACCCTCTAAGCAGTGTGCCAAGATGTATCTTCGGCAGAATCATCATACCCTTAGCTGAATCATGTGCAGCAATCCCTCTTCGGGAATGTTTCCCCACTGAGTTTGAGCAGAGGACTGTGAACATGGAGTTGTCGCCCCAAGCAGAGACAAACTATCCCCAACCAGAGTCCATTCACCAGCAATTGGAGTTTGCATCTCTATCCCCAGTAGAGTATGTGCAAGATAACAAGAGTAGTCAAGTATGTACCTTTTGTCCCCGACAGTTGGTCGGTGCACAGCCAATCCCCACAGATGGCAGGTATATGCTTACTCCCCCAGCAAGTCGAGATTAGGGTTCTTTCCACCAGGCATGGGTGGTATTGTTCCCAGCAGCGAGTTAGCACGTGGTTTTCTCCAGCCAATTGTTTGTAAGCATTCAACTCTCAGCAGTTTGGACCGAGGTCTCCGGTAGAGTTGATTTCCCCACAGAATCGTATTCTTCCCGGCAGGTAAGATCAATTCCAGCGTCTGGTTGTCTATCCTCGGCCGAATTTGCAGCCCTGAGAGAGCCGTATCCCGGAAGGCCAGTCGTGGCATTGTTTCTCTTCAGTAGGTGAGAATGGATATTTGGCAAGCTGTTTTGTCTCCCTAGTGGATTCGTCTATATTCCCAGAAGAGTTCGTATTTTGGAAAGCCGTTCATGGCACTTTCCCCAATTGAGTTAACAGGTCAGGTTTCGATCCTCAGCATAAGTCCAATCGTCGTTGGCATGTGTAATCTATCCCCAACAGGATTGTTTCTTCCCCCAACAGAGTTGGCTTCGTCACTCCAGCATTTATTTTGCTGGAGCGGTTCCTTCGCATTTTACATTGTGCATAGCATCTACCCAAATGCGTAGCATTTCCATCTCGTATGGAGCATTACGCCATTTTAAAACATCTGCATCTTGGAACATGAGCTTGATTGTTACCTTTTCAGATTTCCGGTAATTGCTATATCATACAGGTGAGCATTCAGGCCCCGACTTCTCCGATGAACAGCCAGATTCTGGTGAATTTTCAGTTTGAGACGTTTTGTTCTACCCGTGCAGTGCCCAGACTCCGATTGGTTATTATAATCCTAATGAACTTTGTGATGTTATTTCTGTTCTGTTGAATGGTTAGATTCCGTTGAATGTTCAGTACATCACGTATACCTATATTCGTTGATTATCCAGACTCCAGTAAATCCCCAGTAAGGATGTGCTTCATTGAGTGTTCCGGCTCTGATTTGCTTCATTGAGGGTTCCGCCTCTGATGTTGTTTCATTGAGGGTTCCACCTCTGATTTGTTTCATTGAGGATTCCGCCTCTGATTTGTTTCATTGAGGATTCCGCCTCTGATTTGTTTCATTGAGGATTCTACCTCTGATTTGTTTCATTGAGAATTCTGCCTCTTATTTTTTTCATTGAGGATTCCGCCTATGATTTGTTTCATTGAGGATTCTGCCTCTGATTTGTTTCATTGAGGATTCCGCCTATGATGTTGTTTCATTGAGTGTCCCGCCTCTGATTTGCTCCATTGAGTACCCCGACCTTCGTTCGCGTGAGTATCTTGGCTCCGGTGGGTTTGTTCGTTTCTCATTGAGTGTCTTGACTCCGGTTCTTTTGTTCGTTTCTCTCGTTGAGCGTCTTGGCTCCGGTATGTTCGTTTGTTCGTTCCTCGCGTGAGCGTCTTGGCTCCGGTTCGTTTCATTTGTTTATCTCGTTGAGCGTCTTGGCTCTGGTTCGTTTCATTCGTTTATCTCGTTGAGCGTCTTGGCTCCGGTTCGTTCATCTCATTGAGCATCTTGGCTCCGTTCCGTTTCATTCGGATTTCTCGCATGAGCGTCTTGGCTCAGGTTCGTTCGTTCGTTTATCTCGTTGAGCGCCTTGGCTCTAGTTCGTTCATTCGTTTTCATGTTGAGTGTCATGGCTCTGATTTGTTATGTTCATTTATCGCATGAGTATCTTGGCTCCGGTTTGTTTGTTCGTTTATCACATTGAGTATCATGGCTCCGGTTTGTTCGTGCGTTTCTCGCGTGAGCGTCTTGGCTCCGGTTTGTTCGTTCGTTTCTTGCATAAGTGTCTTGGCTCCGGTTTGTTTCGTTCATTCTCGCGTTGTGCGTTTAGGCTTCGGTTTGTTCCAGTTTATCTTGTTGAGTGTCCATACTCCGGCCAGTTCCAATTGATGATGTATTCCTCATTGCATGGAGTATCTAGGCTCCGGCAGGTTTTGCTGATTTCTTGTGTTCATTGAATATCCAGATTCTGACCATTTGACATGCTACCCTTCAGTCCTTCTTCGGAGAGGTTTACCATTGTTTTGTAGTTTATTTCCGCAGTTGGCAAATTTCCGGGTTTATTGGTATTCAACCGTCTTTTACCTTGATTGGTTGAGAGTCGTTCGCTTCTCACCCAGTCAGGTCCAAGCCGTTTGAATAGGGGCGGTTGTTGCACCCCCAAAATTTGCCTAACCTTTTCTTTACCGAGCTTATGTTTCACTGCATTCATACAGCATTGCATTCATAACATTAGCATTTGCATACTATCATCCATGTATAGGGGATCAAGGGGGTGTGCTCATCAAGAAGAGATTACCAAGGCCTAAGCCAAATCAAGAAGCTTCATTCAAGCATGTAAAGGTTTATCATCCTCATCAAGTCATCAGAAAAGCTCAAATCTTGTGGAAGAAGTGGATGGTGGAAATGGTTGTATCTCCTATCTTGAGGATCATTATGGAGTTTATTCAAGTCATTATGCAAAGTGCAAAAGGCCACAGTCAAAGTTGAGTCAACTAGGGTTTTCACCTGGTCAACCCTGTGTCAACTGTGAGTCTTGAGGAGATTAAGACTCAATTCCAAGCAACTATGATCATGGAATGTTCGGTTGAGACACTTAAGATATCATTTCAAGATCAATTCATCAATATGCAAGAGTGTGAAAAGTTATTGGGCTAGGGTTTCTAAGTTTGACAATGTAAAATCCCCTATCTCAGTGCCTATCTTCAAGACCACATAACTCAAGATGAAAATTTCACCTCATCTTGACATCCATATGGAACTTGTAGAGCATGTTCTTGCCTTTAATTTGAGTACTAGAAATCCTTGATAGGATTTACAGAACTCATGTTATGAGGCAGACAAGTTACAGGTCATCAGATGAATGTGATTTTGGTACTTGAAAGTCAACCAACTTCCATGCCATTTTTGACCTAGAAGGAAGCTTCTGCTCAACTTCAAGTGAACATAAATGTTCTTCCTTATCTTCTTATCTTTCCAAAGAGTACTATAAGTCCTTGATTGGATTTGTAGAACTCAAGATATGGAGCTTGCAAGGCAAGCGCATTTTGGAAAGTAAGATTATAAGTCATTTTGGATTATAGGTCCATTTCACCATCATACATACCTCAAATGGAAATTTGTCCAACTTGAAAGTTGCTCAAAATGGGGTTATTTTTCCAACCAAACACCAAGGATCCATTGATATGGGTTGTAGTGAAGATTGGGTGAAGAAATTTCATAAAAAAGGACTTTAAAGGCATTAAAGTGGAAAAAATTCATATCAATTCATGAAGGCACAAAATTATGCAAACTTGTGCTTATTTTGAGTGCATTTGATGTTTTAAACACTTTGGCATCATTGGAATTGCAAGATGAGTCTTATTTCATGGCCAATTTTCATGTTACTTCAAGAATAAGTAACATTGCAAACACCAACCATTGATTGAAATCAAGGGCTAAATCTCCTCCCTTCATTCACACCACATTACCAGCATTGATTGTGAGAAAATTTGGAAGGATATTGAAGCCATATGCGTGCCATGGCAAAGTGAAAAAAGTGAGAAAAGTTGAAACTTGGACTGGACTGTGTGGGCCTCCATTGGGCTTGAAATGGATCCAAATAGGTTCTATATAACTCATAGATCAATTTTAGATGGAGGTTGGTGAATTTTGGTGCAAGAAACGGTTAGAGCAGTTGAAGAAAAAGTTAGTTGGAGTTGAAAATCGTTTTTGAGATTCAAGCACTTTCGAGCAGAATCAAGCATCAAGAAAGCTTCATCATCAATCATTGAGTGATTCTGGGTTGATTCAAGCAAGTTCAACACCAAATCGTGCCTCTTTTCAAAGCTTTTTACAGGTTTCTCTCTTTCCAAAATTCTCTTAAATTATGAGTAATTAGAGTAGTTTGAGCATGTGGTTAGGATCAGTGAACCTCCTAGATGAATTTAGGGTGAGATTCATGGCTGTTTGAGAGGATTCTTGATGATGCACCATTTTTGTTTGGCTTCGAGTAGGCTTGAATATTGAGTGAAAATAGAAATTAAGTATGTCAGGTTGTTGTACATGGAGAGAGGAAGAGACTTATACCATTTTCGTTAAGTTTAGTGGATTTTTGTGACAGAGCCATGTTCCCCTCGCCGGAGAAGACAACCGGAGTCTTCTCCGGCCACCACCTGAACTTTCCCTCTCATCTGAGGATCTGAAAGGAAGAAGACGATGCAGTAGCCTTACAATCTGGCTAACTTATTGACTTGGTACATTAATCCAACGAGCGTGATTTGTTCTCAGATTAGTTGACTAGGGTTTTTCTCACGTGGCACAGTATATATCATAGGATGTGAATACTTTTGGATTGAATGATCAGGATTAAGACGCACGGTGTATGTGAGTCAACCAAAACACACCCTAGCATCAGTGAAACGATGCGTTTCACTTAAGTCCCCTGAGAGCTTACGTGGCTCGCCCTTGACCCTCAGATCCTTTGACTAGTAGTCAGATCCTAAGGCTGTGTTATTTTCCAGCAATTTCTATTTTCTTTAATTCATTTCTTTTATTTCTTTTATTCTTTGTTTTTAATTCATGAAAAATAGATAAAATTGTCAAATAATTCTGATAAAAAATCATGGATGTTCATAAACATTTTCTTTAATTTTGTGCATTTTTTAATTTCATTTTTGATGTATTTTTCCATTTAATTGCATTTTTTTTCCATTTTATTAGTTCATTAATAAATGTAAAAAATGTATGTCGGCTGTCTGATTTTATTACTTGGTCATGGCTTTGATTTAAGACCTAAATTTTTGCTTGATATCTCTAGACTCATTGAATGACTTGTGTGATTTTTCCCCTGATTTTTAGACGCCTTTAGATATAGGTTTGAATTAGTTCTTTAGGACCATTCCCAATTGAACTTCCCCTAGCACACCTTTAGGTATAACATATGGTTAGTGCCCTTAAACTTAGAGTTTTAATCTGAAATGTTTACCATGACTTCATAACATCCTTAGGGACCTCTGGATATTTCACTAGAAATTTTAGGATAGATTTCCTATTTTTACCCTATTTTACATTCTGACTAGCATTAGTGTAGCCTTATGGAATCTTTCCACCAAGTTTTCCCATTTAGTGAACTTTGTTGCAAGCTTTAGGTACCTAATCTCCACTTTATACCTTAGTTCTTAGGTTGATACTTCTTTAGGGTGATTCTCAAACACTTAACATGCCATTAAGCTCCCTTAGGTTTGATTACCTTAGAGCTAAACATTGAAAGTTTTCTTTAGAAATTGTAGGTAAATGATTTCTCCTCTTTAGGTGTTTTGCTTTGCTTTGCTTGCATTCATCCCTCCACTTCTTATCCTATGATTCAAGGTTCCTTGTGGGAGCCTAGTCCTTCCTTTGGAAGGACTAAAGGCATACCATGAAGGTAAAACCTTTGAGGATATAATCACCATTGATTTTGGTTGAGTGCCATGGTGGATACCTTTGGTATACACCTTGCTTCCCATCACCTTTCCAATCATCTTTGATTTTGGTTGAGTGCCATGGTGGATACCTTTGGTATACACCATGATTCCCATCATCTTTCCAATCATCTTTGATTTTGGTTGAGTGCCATGAAGGATACCTTTGGTATACTTCATGCTTCCCATCATCCTTTCAATAATCCCTTCTGCTTGATTGATTGCCTGATTGCTGTGATGCATTAGGATAGAGTTGCATGAGTAGAGACTCTTGTGTTAGGTGCATGTTTGCATTAAAGGTTGAGCTAGTCTCCCTTTTCTTGATTGCATTTAAAGGTTGAGGTGGTCCTCCCTTTGCTTGGTTGCTTAACTGCTTTCATTCCTGCCCTGGCTTGTTTGCATCAAAGGTTGAGTTTGTCTCCCTTGCTTGTTGTCGCTACTGCGAAAATCGGCGCCGGCAATACAGAAGAGTCGCCACTGTGCGTTATTTATCCCAAAGGAGGGAAAGGAAACACTCGAAGTAAACCTAACGCAAAGACGGGAAAGGTATGGTCATCGCAACCAAAACCTGGATTCGGGAGTCGGTTACGCAAGGGGAAGGTATTAGCACCCCTCACGTCCATCGTATTCGATGGGATCCACGCTTGCTTGGTTTGTACGGATTACACTTCTATCTAAACTAAAGGATGAGGTCTGGAAAGAAAAGAAAACATGACTCGGCAAAGCATCGCACTTTATGCCTACGTATTCCCGTCTGGAACGAGAAATCAGAGTCAACGTAGTTCGCCTAACTACGGGTGAAGGTGGGGAAGGTTGCTCGCTAGGATATCGCATTCTATGCCTACGTACTTCCACACAGCATGGAAGATCAGAGCAAACGTAGTTCGGGCTACCTACGACACAAGCTGTTCAAGTGTCTTTTATGAAAAATCTCACCTTAAACAAGGGTTTTCTTATTGCAAAAAGGTTTGTGTTTGTTCGAATCTTTTGACGGAAGAAATGAATTGATTTCTGTTATAACCTTTATTAATGTTTTCTGTTGTTTTGAAGTAAGAAGAGATGACACTCTACAAATCCTAGGGTTAAAAAGGGAATAAAATCTACCCTAATGTTATCATACATGGGTTAGCTCCTAATGTCTATCACATCCTCCCTTGAACAAGGAAGAATGGAAGTCCTACGGGAAAGGAAAACGAAAGGAAGAAACGGAAATACAAGTAATAACCGCATACAAGTGAACATGAATATAGCAATGGTAAATGCAATGCAAAGGAGGGAGGACGGTTCGTCTCAACCTCAAGCCCATTCATGGATGGAATAAGAAAATATCAAATGATCATATGCAAAGAATCGAGTGAAAACTCCGAATGAAACGCGTAATCCACTATTTGGAATCGCAACGTGCTATCATGCAAACAAGTCGATAATTGGGCAAGCTACACATACAAATAACAGCCACCTAAGGGGTCTTCAAATAACTCTAACCTATCTATAATAAGAAATATAAACCACGGCGTTCACCACGCAAACACAAATCGGCCGTTGGAGCCTTAACAAAAATAAAGTCCGTTCGGAAGTCCAAATTACAAGTTCGAATACAAAACATAAGAAAAATAGCAAAAGCTTCTAAAAAAAATAAAATAAAAATCTCCCATGACCTACATCAATCCACAAACCAGGGGTGAGAGATACCATAAAAATATCCACAATGAAATGGTCAAACAAGATGAAAACAGTGCAAGATATCTCATGTATACCAAAGGAAAGATTAAAGTGGAGCATGTTAAAGAAAGCATCCAAAACCAATTAAAATGGTACAATAAAATTCCCACAAAAATATATCACAATACCTTATCATGTGTAGAATACCCCTGCAAAAGCTTTGACGTTTAAACAATGTTTTGATAGGTCAAACAAAATTCACAAAATGATAGCACCAGCATTGCTAATTTTTTGACAACTAAAATGTAAAAAAATCTAATAAAATGACGAAAAATGGAAAAAATATGGTTCCAATTCTGTAAAATTCCAGACATCATAAGGATTACGCAGAAAAAAATGGGGATCAAAAAGACTAATTTTCCTATTTTTTATAGTATTTAGAAGTCAGCATATAAAACAGAAAAAATAAAAGAAACATGGCAATAGGAAAATAAAAGAAAATAACATGAATAAATAAAAGTGGCATGAGGCTTATGTGGCCGATTGCATGGCGCAGTGAGAGGCGTTGAATGAATGGAAGAAACCTTGACTTGGAAATGCATCCGACGGTGTTAACACCTTCTTCTCCAAATCAAAATTTTCAACTTTGTGAATAGTAACCCGCAGCTCCATGAACATGAGTTTTTTGCTACTTTGAAGCACCATAACTCCATCAATAATTATCCGTTTCGCACAAAATTTTGGTCAAACTTGAAGGAAAAAAATCAAGGAATCCAAATATGGTCTTATATTTCCTTGAAACTCTCTCTAACTCCCAAAACGTGGCACCTCAAGAAAAACTCAAGAACCAAAAATTGTCATAAAACCCATCTTTTTTGTACTAGAATCCATGTAGGAGATGAGAGCAATGTAATGCAACAACAATAATGCAAGAAAGACTCATAAATCATGAGTTATGTCGAATTCTTTATACCTCTGAAAAATGGCTTATGGAGCTTCACTCGATCACCAATTCTTTGAGAAAATGATGTGGACACGTCCTATAATTGATGAGGAAGGTGTTTGGATGGAAAGAAAGGAGTGAATTGATGGAAAACAAAAAATCAATTTTTCACTTGGAGCTCACTTTAATGGAGTTGTGTAGCTTGGTTCATGCATCAATTATGGCCAAAAAAATGTTGAATCAATTGTAAGAATGATAAGGAATGTATTTGCAATGGTGAAATGAACCAAAAGTGGGAGAAAAATGGAATTGAAAATTTGAGTTTTCAAGTGTAGAAAAATGTGGGAAAAATGGAAAATGGTGAAGAGAAAAATGAAGATTCAATATGATTTGCAAATGGAGAAAATGGATTCAACATCAACTATCACCAACCTTTACTCTTAATGATCTCAATCCAATATATAGGAGAGCATAGAAAGATCTAGAGTCTTCTAGATCAATCTAGGATGATTCTAGAAACTTCATGAATTTCTCATGATATGGTATTTTGATGTCTCATGATATCTCACTTCAATCCACTAACAGCCCCTTAACCACCTTTTAAAATCTCTTTTCATGACAAATTGGAGTGATATGAGTGAAAAACAAGGGATTCCTTTGCCTTATGTTGAGTTTCTCACATGTACCTTATTATGCAAGTAAGTGGTTTTCAAAGCAAGTCCATTTTTAAAGCCCTATCTCAAAATTGTGGCTGAACCAAAGTCTTTAAAATGTTGTTTAGACTCAATTTGATATATCATATGCCCCATTTTGGATTTGTAGATTGCCCATACCAATTTTCAATTTGAACTTTTTCAACTTATGTCCATTTTTTAAGTCATTTTTACCAACTTTTATCAATTCTTGCTACAAGCTTTTCCAACATGCCATGACCTCTTTTTTAGATTTAAAATTCCATTTTGAGCAACTTTGATGTTGTGAAGTTTTTCATTTGAAGCTTCCTTGTATGAGTTTTAGGCATATGCTAAGAATGACCTATAATTTCACTTTCCCAAAATACCCCTGGCTTGCACAAGCTATAACTTGAGCTTCACAAATCAGATGAAGGCATACCATACCTTTTTGAAAAGGGGAAATCATGAAGAACAACCCTTATGTTTGCCAAGAATTCATTTGAAAACTCCTTGAAGGTCAAAAGTTGCTTGGATGACAGACAACTTTCACAGACAAATTTCAGTGTTCTCAGATGACCTGCAACTTGCAAGGACCATAACTTGAGCTCTGTAAATCATCTTGATGACTTCCACCACTCAAATTAAATCTATTAAGATACTCTACAAGTTTCATATGGACCAGAAATTCATATGAAGCTTGCATTTTGAATTACACTGCTTGGAAGTTTGACCTAAATCAGGGGATTTTACACTGAAACCCTAATCTGGTAACTCCACTTCTCCTTGACTCCTTCTGATTTTTCTTTGGCACAACACCTCATCCATATCCATGTAGCAAATAATGGATCCCACATTCTTCAAATGAGCCTTGATGCCTTTCAAAACAAGTCTTTGACCTAGGGTTGACCTAGATGAGACCCTAGTTGACTGACTTCAATTGAGGCTCTTGCAATCATTCCAATGACTTGGCTCTTCTCAAAATAATCATCTAGGCTTTCCATAACATCCATACACACTCCATACCCTTAGCTCATAGCTCATATACCCTCTGATGATCCCCAAATAACCTCAAGATAGGAGAGAATCCACTGAGTGATCTGAGTAATCTTGAATATGAATGAAACCCCCTTGAATATGCCTCTTGAGACAAGAATATCACTTGATCCCCTGTTAAGATAACCTGCTTATGCTATGCTATGCAGATGAATATCCTATGTACATGATGCCAATGCAAATGACTATGCAATTGAAACATAAACCTAGGTTAGAAAAGGTTGGGCAAATTTTGGGGTGCAACACTTGTGTGTTTTTTTTCTTTTATGTTTGCATTAGAAGTTGAGGCTTCCTCCTTCTGCTTGTGCTGCTGCATAGCATATGCATTTGTTCTTATTTCAGTAGCTTGATAGTTGTACTCATCTGCTTAGTGATTTTTGCTTTGTTTCTGTTTCCCTTTTAACATGTTCCCTTAGGATCTCTAACCTCTCGAGGTTATGATAGACTTTAGGGTGAATCCATGCATGATAACACTAGGGTAGATTCCCCCTTCAAACTCAATCATAAGGCCATATTGCATGACAACAGTAGGATGCTTGATAGTTTCCCCTGTAGATTCCTCTTGTCTCTTCTCATCTCCCAAACAACATTAAGACACATAATAAAGGCAAGTTTGTACAGTACGTTACGAGCCTTAAGACACTTAGGAAATGGTTATTGGAGGGTTTCCTTTCAGTAATCAAGATGTTTAGTATGGTACCCTTTGGGTGACATGTGACGCATTCACTCCTAAGTCATAGTCTCTAGTGCAGTACGAACTACAAACATCCATAAAAAACACTTCTTTCGTAAAAGACAAAAACCAACATTCAAACCTATTTTTGCCCCGTGGGCTTTTAATTCAAGGAAAACCTTTTCTGATGAAAAGAGTGCTATTAAGCTTCAGTTCTACTGCAAACAGGCATTGTCCCTAATTGCTGGAACTTTTGTTTAACTTTACTCGGGTAAAACAAATGAATCAACCTGTGTTTCATTTTAGCCCGAACTACGTTTGCTCTGATCTTTCATACCAGATGAAAGTACATACACACAAGACGCAACGTCTTGGCGAGCAACCTTCCAACATCACCCGTAGTTAGCCGAACTACGTTGACTCTGATTTCTCATTCCAGACGGGAATACGTAGGCACAGAGTGCGATGCTTTGTCAATCTAATCTTAGTGTATACTAGAAAGCTCGGGTAGAAAGCGTTTATCCTCACAAACCAATCCAATAAACCTAGTTGGTTAAAAGGAACACAACATAATAATCAATAACAACAAATAAATTACGAACGCGACAAACAAACTAGGTTTGGCTTGCTAGAAATCCCCAGCATAGTCGCCAGCTGTTGCTACTCGAAAAATGCAATGACAGGGAGGCGAAAAGAAAGATAGAAGAGTCGCCATCGAACTTTATTCATCCCAAGAGGGGAAAGGAAAACATCGAGAAAACCTTAAGAAAAGAAACGGATAAGATGGTCTTGTGACCAAAGAACGAGTTCGGAAGTCGGTTATACGAAGGGAAGGTATTAGCACCCCTCACATCCATCGTACTCGATGGGAACCATTTGTTTGTCGATGTGCGATAACATCTACTAAAATATATTGCTTTTTATGAGTGTTCCAATGGATAAAGAGAAGGGTTAGAAACGGAGAGATGAGGGATAACGGGTAAGAAAGGAGAAAGAACAGACTCAGTAGGACTTCGCGGTCTTGTGCCTACGTATCCTCATCTGGTATGAGAAATCAGAGCAGTCGTAGTTTGGCTAACTACGGACAAAGGAAAAAGGGTGCTCACCAAGACATCGACGTCTTGTGCCTACGTATTCTCATTTGGTATGAAAAATTAGAGCAAACGTAGTTTGGGGAACTATGGGGGAAAAGAAAAAAAAAGTGAGCTCGCCAAGACATAACCGTCTTGTGCCTATGTATTCTCATCTGGCATGAGAAATTAGAGCAAATGTAGTTCGGGTAACTACGGGGGAAAAGAAAAAAAAGTGAGCTCACCAAGACATCACTGTCTTGTGCCTACATATTCTCATCTGGCATGAAAAATCAGAGAAAACGTAGTTCTTGAGACAATTAACCGGTGTTTTGTGGATGACGCTAATGTAACGCATTCTAGCAGTTATGTGTATTGTTTCTTGCTCGTTGGAGACTTAGGCGTTACCTGTTTATGGTAGAACGGACGTAGCATACCCTTTTTGAAAAGATTAGTTTTCACCATGCGAGGCGAGATGTCACGTTTGATTGTGGAAGTGTTTTTAGGGGTGAAATAGGTCCTCGGATAGTAACCCCTTGCGGGTAGTACCCAATTCGTTATCTCAAACTTTTGTTATGAAAAGGTGTGGCGAATACAAGCGTCTTCACATTGAAAGACGAGTATCGAGACCACACACTCTACAGTGAGTATCCTAACCCTTGAAGAGGAAGAAGTCTACACTCAATCCTCTCTCTCTTTAATTCAATACAAAGAGAACTTTATTCTATTATTAAAGATGTTTTTGGTTTTGAATGGTAAGTGTTTTGCGACAGTGAACCCTACGGTAATGTCAAGCACTCGGGATAGGAGAAGGCCTACGCCTAACCACTCGATGACCATTCAAGTTTTTGTTGTGAAAAAGAGTTTGAAAATGCACTCAGTACGAGACCGAGGTTTTAAGAGAAAAAGTGTGGAAAAAATAACCGCGTCTTCATATTGAAAAATGAGTATCGAGACCACACACTCTACAATGAGTATCCTGACACTCGGAGAGGAAGAAGTCTACACTCAATCCTCTCTCTTTAGTTCAATACAAAGAGAACTTCATAAAAGGTGTTTGTGAATACAAGTGTCTTCGTATTGAAAGACGAGTATCGTGACCACGCGCCCTACAGTGAGTATCCTGACACTGGGAGAGGAAGAAGTCTACACTCAATCCTCTCTCTTTAGTTCAATACAGAGAGAACTTCAGAAAAGGTGTTTGTGAATACAAGCGTCTTCGTATTGAAAGACGAGTATCGAGACCACACACCCTACAGTGAGTATCCTGACACTCGGAGAGGAAGAAGTCTACACCCAATCCTCTCTCTTTAGTTCAATACAAAGAGAACCTTATCCTTTTATTAAAATGGTTTGACAGTGTTAGTGAATCGAATCGGGACACAATATGACACTAAACCGTCGTAGCTCGACTTATAGGAGGTCGCGTGAATTGATGTCCGTGCTATGGACAAGATAGAGAAATGATATTGAGGATCATTCTTCAATTAAATCGTGTCGCACGGACCAAAAGAAGTGGGATCTCGTCTTAATCGCAAACATAATGTCGATTAATCGAAGGTAGCCTATCGCGATTTCATTCTTCAATTTAATCGAAGGTAGCCTATCGAGTAAAGAAAATAACCAAAATGGTCATCTTCCATATATTTGAAATCGGGAAGGTTATCAACTCCGATAAATTTGACGCTTACGGATACAAGACTTCATCGATCCAAGAAAGTCAAAATAAAATCGAAAAGAAGAAGAAATGAGGAGAGAAAGGAAGTGGTATCGGATCCAACATTATTCATCAATAATTTGACTGGTAATGGATTATGGAAGACTCGCCGTAGACCCAAAATGCGACAAATGAAATAAAGTCAAAAATGAAAGGTGAAGAGAAAATTCGGTTTCGGAATTGTCGTTTCCATCAATAATTTGACATATAACAACTTGGAGGTCTCGTCATCAACCTAAAACAGTGAAAAACGGAGTAAAGTGCTCAATAGTAAATGAGAAATAAAATATAACCTCTAAAACCATATTTAAAATCTTCTAAAAGAAACTAGAATTAGAAAAGGAAAAACAAAACTAAAATAGAAAATGTATTGAAATTTCTAACAAACTAAATTAAGAAAATAATATATTAAGCTAAAAAGAAAATATATTAGTAAATCTAAAGCTAGTTATAGGATATATTAAAAAACTAAAGAAAGGTTTACAAACATTTTTTTACAAGTTTAAAAACATATTTACTTATTATATAAACTAATTTAGAAAAAAAACATAAAAAAACAGGGGGTATAACGGATGGGATCAGGGTGCATGCAGACGAGAAGAAGATCATTTAGGCCCAAGGCCCGTCACTCTTCTCCAAATCAACACAGCAACTGGACAAAGAAGGGGGAAGATTAAGAAATTCGTCTGAAGCTTCAATTGCCCTCTTATGCAACATCCCCATAACATCACCAAACTTGTCTTGGTGGCTTCAATGGTTCAACCTCTGATTCAGATTCTGAAACCTGTTCAGCATCAGTTTTCGGAACTTCATCTGCAAAATCCGAATCGAAAGCAGCGTCGGGGTTGGAATCAACTCTAATAAAAGTGGGATTAGCAATGAGAGGAATGCAACCCCGTGAACTGGTTGGTGTGAAGTGGAGTAGTATCGTAGTCATGTAACGTTTTTAAATCGTTGGCGGCTATGAAGTTTCGGCGTGTGGTTGTTTCTGTTTTTTTTCGTTTTGGATGAATGGAAGTTTGAGGGTTTGGAGTTTGGAAGAGATTGAGAATGGTGAAGAAGAAATTGGGTCTGTGTTTTGAGGAGGAGATGGTTGTCTTGTTGAAGATGATGAAGTGGTTTGGTGGGTTTCGCCGAAAATGAGTCTCATCTGGGTTTTTGATCGGAGGTGAGGGATAGTTTGCGGAGAAATGATGGTGATAAGAAATCTGGATATGAGGTTGGGTTGGAGATGCGAGTGTTTCTCGGTGGTTGAAATAAGATGTTCGACGGAGGGTGGTGTTTGAATTGATGGTTCGTTTCTGGATGGGATTTTACTGGGTATGAAAATGATGGAAGAAATGGAAGTTGAGGAGATGGGATTCACGGTGGTTGAAAGGGGAATGGTTTTACAGTTGAGCTGAAGGTTTACGCAGTTCATGTTTGGTTGTGAGATGTTACGAAGGTGATGATGAATTCTGAGTGGGTTGGATGAAGAAGAAGGAAGGGTGATGATGAACAGACACGGATGGGTTGCGGCTAGGGTTGGTGGATCCTAATGAAGGAGACAATAAACAGTGATTATATACCCTCCAAGACCAACACGTGGCACTGCTCTAACTTAAAGATTAAATGATAATTGCTGATTAAATTCTGATTAATGATAATGCTGATGACGAGATAAAGTAAATCCTAGTTAACACTAAAACAAATCTAAATTAATAAAGCCTAATTAATTAAAATTCTAATAAAATTCTAACTAATCTAAAAACTAATTAACCATTCTAAGCTAATCTAATAATAAAATCAAATTAATCCTGTTAATTTTAATAAAAATCTAACAAATAAAATTCTATATTATTTCTAAAAAAAGCTAATTCTAAGAAAAATAAAAATGAATTCTGAGACTATTATACTTTAAAAAACTATTTAAATCTAGTTCAAAAATTCTAAATCCATTAAAAACTATTTCTATCCATTTTTAAAAAACAATATTAAAATCCTATTTAAATTATTTTATAAATAACTAAATCTAAAACCGAAAATAGCAATAAAAATGCAAAATGCCATGTAAAAAGAAACGGAAAAACATGCGAACACCGAAATGCGCCAAAATAATCAGCACAGACTGAATCACCAAGATGAGAGCAATTTTCGCTCGATTTCAACACTGATCTTCTCATTTGAATTGATTTGAATCGCCTGAAACGCGAGCAAAGCAGCTAAAATCCTGATAAGTTCAATCCGGTTGATAACAGGGGAAAGATGCGACCTAAATGATATGCAGATGAAAATGCTAAATGGAATGAAACATAAGCCAAGTACAAGAAATGGTTGGTCAAATTTGTGGTACAACAAAAACCACTGGTGGAGGGACTGCATTATTTGTGATACACGCGACCACTCCTAGTCATTCTACTCCCACCATGAATATACTTTCGCACCATGAATAGTCTTCTTTTGGTGTTATGGCTCTAGGATGAGGTCTGGATCCTCTTCTTGGTTCGAATCTGGACTGATCCCTCCCGAATCTGGGTGTCACATCGTTGCAAAATACGGGCCAAAAGTTTCTGCTTACATTCATATTGTTGTTGTCGGGATTTCTGAATACAACCCTTTTACAGGGTTCCTTAGGCATATTGAACACGGGTTCAAAAACTGCTATATCCTCTTTCTTTTTTCGGCGACTGATTTCCAGCATTCCTTGATCCAATAATGCTTGAACATCCTTCTGTATAAGGTCACAACATTGTGGATTCAGCATGCACTGTTCGCAGTTCTCATGAGATGTTTTGAGTGCCCAGGCTTGAGCAAGACGTTTGTGTAATTCTACCAATGGTACCTTGATTTCTCCAACAGTAGTGACAGTCTTTGTTTCTGACCCTTCTCCTTCCTTAGTGATGGCGTTTACTCCTCCATGATTTGGTAGGGGGTTATTCTTCACATTTGGATGATCGTCTTTGAAAGATAGGATCTTCTTTTCAATTAGTTCACAAACTAAGTGTTGGAGTGCAAAGTAACCTTCCAAGCATGTCCTGGAGCGTTCTCATAGAATGAACAGTGCGCGTTGGTATTATAGTAGTATGGAAATGGGTTAGGCGGAGCGCCTAATTTCCTTGTTTTGACCAATCCTCTCTCCATAAGCATTGGGAACAATTCGGTGTAACTCATCAGAATAGGCTGTATCTTTGGCCGATTTCCTTGGTGATTATCCCTTGGAGCCCAAGCTTGAAGTTGCTGGCCTTGTTGACGGTATTGCTGATTTTGACTGGGTCCCCTTTGTTGAGTACCCTGCTGAGCTGACTGCTGAAAAACAGGTGTTACAACTGCCACATAAGGAGATGATTGATAGTATTGTTGATGATGATTCTTTGAATTCTGCGCCCTTTTCCCATACGTCACAGCGCTTACCTCACCTTCCTTTTTCTTGTGAAAGTTGTTGGTTATCTTCTTGGCAATATTGGCGCTAGAGTTGGTGTTTGTGGTTGTTACCTTTCCACTTTTCAAACCAGCTTCGACTTTGACTCCTACTGCGACAATGTCAGAGAAGTTAGAAGTAACGCTATTGATCAGTCTTTCATAGAACTCTAGCCTGACCGTGTTTACAAACCAATCTGTGAGCTCTTTTTTAGTGAGAGGTGGCTCGACCTGAGCATCAGCTCCACGCCATCTCTGCGCGTACTCTTTGAAGGACTCGATGCTCTTTTGCGTCATGCTAAGAAGTTGACGATGATCTGGAGCCAGATCCATGTTATATTTGTACTGCTGGATGAAAGCATCCGATAAGTCTTGGAAACTCTGAACTTTTTCTTGGTTCAAGCTTAAATACCACTTGGTTGACGCTCCCTTGAGAATGTCTTGGAAGCAATGTACCAATAATTTTTCATTTTCAATGTGCGGAGCCATCCGCCTGCAATACATTATTAGATGTGCTTTGGGACATGTAGTTCCCTCGTACTTATCGAACATGGGCATCTTAAACTTCTGCGGGAATACCAATCTAGATACCAAGCACATGTCCTTGGCATCATACCCAAAGACATTACTTTCTTCAATGGCTCTCATTCTTTTGGCCATGATATCCATTTCTACTCTCTAACTTTCCATGTTTCTCATCTTCGACCTCGGAACCGTCAGGTATATCGAAGATAGGATGCTGGTGGTTGAAGGTAGGTCGGACCTGAGTTAGTCCACCTGCTTGAGTAAATATAGGGTTCATAGTTGTTGAATCAAATAGTGGTTGAAAACCAGAGGACTGCAAATTGTTGACTGGTAGCAAGAAATCCCTACATATGCCAAATGGGAACTCCGCAGTGGTAACTGGAGCTGTTGGGAGATTTGCTGCTGCTATGGTGACTTCAGAGACCACTGTAGCTTGTGTGTCTATCTTATCTTTGATCAGATTAAGGACTTCCATGATTTGGCTAACGTTGTCCTTTATCCCTCCAATATCATTGTCAATCTGGTCGATTCTTCGATCATTGTCTGCCATATTTCGCTGCGCTTGAGCTCGACTGTTGTATCTGTGTGGATTTTGTGTAACTTCCCCTTTCTGACGAACAAGAACAACGGATGAGCTGCGGAACTTGAATGGAAGACCAATGCAAGATGAGATGCGAATGCAGATGCAAATGCATAGACCATTCAAGGAAAAACAAATTTTTCTTTACAAACAAAAAATGGAGCAACACGTGACGACGTGCTTTAAAAGCGGTTTTTTTCATTGATAATTCGAAATCTGTTACAATGGATGGCTCTTTCTGAAAAGTAAGACCTTTCTTACAACAAAAGCAACAAAAGTAAATGCGACAAAAGTAAATGCAACACAGGATTATAAATCCATTTTAGGGAAAACAGGAAATGGTGAAACATTGATCATTCTAACAAGATGATCCTTCCTCTTCTCTGGGCCGAGCCTGATAGTGGCGAATGATCTCCCACAGATCTTCATTTTCACGTTGAGCTTTGACTAGGGCATACCTCATCTCCTCCCTAATCATGCGAACTTCTGGTTCCATTGTTATCTCATAGTCTTGAGTGTAGAACATTGTCAAAGCTATTTCTTTTTACCAAAGCAAATAAGCTCTAGTAGGTAAACAACTTATATTCTCCACGGCGGTCATTCCTTGTATGTTAGGATGCTTCCAAGCGTAGCTAGCTTGAGCCTCTAGTTTATGGTTACTACCCTTTTTGCAGAAGCGAGTTCTTAGCAATTCTGGTTCTGGCTCTGGCCCGGTTGTGTACCCAAGCTGGTGTCGAGCGAGGATTGGACTGTAACTAATGACCCCCTTTGTACCAATGAGAGATATGTTGGGGAAGTCCCCACAGCTGGGAATCATGGGAATTCCCCCAATCTGGAGATTGTACCAATTAATGTCATAGTGGCTGAGAATTGTTAATCTCGCCACCCAATCTTCTTTGGAGTTGAGGTTCCATAGAACGTGAGTTTTGGGCAAGTGGGAGCTGAACCACCTGCTGAGCAATGCGGTACAACATGTGAACATTCCGAAACCATATAATGTGTGGCGGTGAATGACAAGATAAGTATCCTCTAGCAATGTGTTCACGGGGTTTTGGTCGATGAAGAGCCGAATAGCCTCTTCGCTGATAAATTCATCACCACATGGGAAGAGGTACATACCGTATATCAAAAATCCTAAGATTTCCCCGAAAATTCCCCAATTCCTATTCTCATGGTGAAATTCAGCCATCTCCATTAGTGGTCCTGCCTCCATCCCATAGAAGCCACCCTTGGCTCTCATAGCAGGTAAATCTTCTAGCCTAAGGCGTAGTGCCCTAGCAAGGTCTCTTCTCTTTGGCTTCCCAAGGGGAGGCTTGAAAGAATAAGGAAGCTTTAGGTAAGCCATGTATTCTTCAATGGTCGGAAGTAATTGGAAATCCTGGAAGATGAAACAATGGTACACTTGGCTGTAAAACTCAACGAGGGCATGCAACATGTGCCCATCAATCTGAGTGTTAAGCAATGGTAAAAGATCTCCATACGTTTTGGTGAAAGCGGTGGGACCTCTGATGAGGCCCGCCAAAATGTTAAGGTTTTCCAACTTCAAATATTGGAATGGGAGTCCTCCTTGTCGTACCATGTTTTTGTCTGCAAAAGAAAAAATTTGAATTTCCTTGAATGGTTAGAAAATGCGAATGCAAAAAGTGTCATGGAACTCAGATATTTGCAAACATCAAAAAGTGTTATAGGCTTAACTTCATTGCTCAACACGATTGAATTACAAAATATCGATACTTCTTACAAGAGTCTTAAACAGAAAGCTAAATAAAAGCTAACAAAAGTCCTAAGAAGGTTCTCCTAGTAGCCTCATGTTGAGCTTCTTGATCTCCTTTTCCATCTGAGCCTTCTCGAGAATGAGCTTATCCAAAATCAACTTCCACGGAGTAGACTGAGGAATAGAAGAAAATAATTCCTCTTGTGCCTTCCTCTTCTTACAAGAGAGTACTTCTTCATTCTTCAACTGTAGTTGTTTCTGGAGTTCTGCATTTTCTGCAACAACCACTTGATACTTATGCTTCCAAGCGTCTTCTGTTTTTCGTGCTTTACTCAAATCAATTTTCAGCTTTTCTTCCTCAGACATGAAGATCAAGGTGTGTTCCTCCTTCAAAACCATGGGTTCTTGCTAAGGGTAAGGCATCTTCAACGTGATGGCTCTCTTTCGGACCCATTAGAGGTATGGTTTCAGAGAGACATAATTAAGTTTTCCAAGGTCCTTCTTCCCTTTCTTATGCAAATGACTCCAAGCTTTTAGAATCTTCCCTTTCAGCTCTTGACTATTCTTCTCTTCTTTGAAGAAAATACTTTCCACATGAACATTGTTGGGCTTGTCCTTCAAAGGATATCCTAATTGTCGACGCGCGAGAACTGGATCGTAACTGATTCCTCCATTAGTACCAAGAAGATGTACGTTACCAAAATCTCCACAACTGTCAATGATCATTATTCCATCATAGTCACGATTGTACCAATTAATATTGGAGTGAGTGAGAGCCATGATCTTCTGTGACCACCAACCTTCTTTTAGATCCCAAAAAGTGTTAACTTTAGGAAAATGTGAAATAAACCATTTGTATAATAAAGGAGCGCAACAAGTGATCATCCCTCCATTATGAAAATTCCTCAGATGAACAGAATGATAGCCATCTGCTAGCAAAGTAGGCACAGGGTTCTTCTTCAAGAAGATTTTGATGGCATTGAGGTCCACAAAATTCTCGAAGCTAGGGAACAAAAAGATACCATAAATGAGCAAGGCAAGGATAGCCTCGAATGAATCCACGCTCAAATGATCTGCATAGTATTGAGCTTTCTTGATCAAGAACTCTGCATTTAACCCAAAAACTCTTCCTTTTATAGTCATGTTGTTTTGAATATCAACCAATCCCAATCGTGTTGCTTTAGCAATATCCTGCTCCTTAGGGTCCTTCTCCATGATTGGAAAAGGAGACTCATCAAGAATGGGCAATCCAACCAAGTAGAAGTATTCTTCTAGTGTGGGTATTAGCTGATAATCGGGAAAGGTGAAACAATGGTAGATTGGATCATAGAACTGGAGAAGCATGGAAAGAAGTCCATTATCCATATTCATCTTTAATAGTGACAACAACTTCCCATATCTGCTCTTGAATCCTTCTAGATCTGTTACCAAGGTGCTCAACCTCCTTAGGTCATCCAAGTTAAAACTCTTGTAAGGTAATCTAGAGGTCCACAGCGTCACGGGCTCCTACGTCAAAAGTAGCAATGTTTTCATGAATACTCATTCAACGAAACTACTCCCAAAAGCGCCTCTACTGAGCGGTGGTTTCTCAAGTCAGCTTGGTCGGGAATCAACTCCCTATAAGCCTTCTTGAATATACCACCATCCTATCATAAGTGTACTCAAGTCCGGGTATAGGACTTTCTCACCACTAAAAGCACCCAGTATCCCACACAAAATATATTGACAAATATACATGTTAAGCAAATATTCAAAAATATAGCATGCAGTCAAACAAAATAGGCTAAACCCTCAAGTTTAAAACTTCCCTAGTGAAGTTGCCATTTCTGTTGCGGTGAGAATCGTGATACCAAGCTATTGATCAACTTGAATCTTAATTCATTAAATTCAAAACCGAACTTTGATTTATCCAAAGGAAAGGTTAAACAAAGAAAAACCCTTTTGCGCGATGTAACAACAATGCTAAGAGATCGGGGATCGGGGGTTGGTTATGCCTAGGGTAGGTGTTTCACATCATAAACATCTGTAGTACTCTACAAGAACCTTTTGTTTGTTTGTATGCTAATACTTGCTAAATGTTTGCTTATGGTTTGGGATTTGGGTGTAAGGTAAAGTTGCAGGTAAAGACCTAAGGATAATTTATAAGTTTGCTTGCAAAGATATCGCATCCTCTGCCTACGTATCCTAACTAGGACAGAATCAGAGCAATCGTAGTTCACCTCACTAGGGATGAAGAACACTTGATTATGATCAAGGTTCAAAGGGAAAAAACATAAAAATGTTTGTGTAAAGTTTAACAAAACTCTCTAATCTAAGTTAAACACTCGAGAAAAGGGAGTAAGTACTCATTACTATGATTCTTACATAGAGTTAACAAACTCTATGTTAAAGTTCTAGTTGAAGATACTCTTAACAAGGGGTAGGTCTTCTAGACTTTTAAGAAAATTCTAGTGGCTTGGTTCTAACTTAACTAAGAGGGAAATGACTTAAACAAGTCAAGAGAAGTGTTATGAGCTATATATGACCTTGAGGGTCAATAGAGAGGCTTTCCTTTGGAAGGGATAAAGATTAGGCAACTTGGATGAGAACTAAAGAGTTTCATCACTTGAGGGAGTAACTTAACAAAGCAATGATCATTCAAACATGATGAATACAAGAGATATGGTTATAACCAGGAAAAAGCAAGCATATTACAATATCAAGAAATGATTTCAATCAAGATAAATGGTTACAACCTAAGCAAACATCAAGATATGACAATATCATGAAGGTGGAAGTTCTTGCAAGACTTAAAATGATGAGAAGGTAAAAACCAATGGCACATCTTAACAAAGTCGGGGATATTTCTTAAAAAAGATGGAAGGGGATCTTAACAAAGAAAAAGATGTATCTTAACAAAGATGTGGTCTTTTAAAGTTACAAAATTCATATGCATTCACAAACATCAAGTATAATTAGATAATGTCACAACAAATGTAAGGGAAAATTTCAAAACTTCACGGGGAAAACTTTCAAGTTTTAAGAAAAGATCAAACACAAATGCTTACAAAAAAGGAGTTTAAGTCAAACTCATGTACACAAGGATGCTAACAAGCCAAGTTTCAAATTAAAACTCAAAGAGAAGGAAATCTAATTTTTGAAATGAAAGAGGAAAGGTAGGAGGGTGAAAACCCTAAAACGAATCGTAATTTCCTCATAATGCAAAGTGTTTCTAAAATAAAAATTTGAGAATTCTTTAAGCATCATATGAAAGTATTCATTAATACAAGAATTTAGAAAAAGAATCACTAAAAAAGGATTAAAAATGAAGGAGGTATGGATTTTGAATTTTAATGACAATTAAAATAAAAATTAAATAAAACCAATTGCTAAAAAGAATGGAATGCCTCCCCCAAGGCTTGAACCCAATACCTTGGGGTCATAGGCTCAAAACTTAGCCAACTCAACCAATTCCACGCGTGTGACCCTTAATGGAAAGAGAAGAAGAAATATGAAAAACAAGGAAAAAACATGAAAATTGAGCAAAACGCCCTCGTTGGGGGTCGAATTGGGGATCTCACGCATGGCAAAGTTTTTTAAGGAAAGGAAATAACCATTGGGGTGGTGGTACATCCATTGTATCAAGCCACCCCAGTTGCATATGTACCATAGGGCACGTATTTCTGGGCATTGGCAAAGCAAGTTCAAATGGAAATATGAAAAACGATTTCAATCCAACGTTTCCAATTCTCCACCAATTTTAGTGAAATTTGAGTCTAACCTGCTTGATTTTTCATGAGGATTACAATGGTCCAAACCAAATTGTGAAATAATGTACACAAAGAAAAACATGAATGCTCATGCAAGGAGAGAAATTGAAATGCATTTTGAAGAGCATGGATCAAACCAGATGTAATTATACACAAGTAGGGGCCTGCTCATATTCTAAATGCCATATAAGATGAATTTCAACATAAATTATTGTTCAAAAAGAAATAGAACACTAAGTCAATAGGTGAGTTGCAATTGAAGAAAGACTTGGCTTCTTGACAAAATCAAATAAAAAATAACCAAAAGCAAAGCTCACTAAACCAAAATGCAACTGATCAAGGATCTACCACACACATTACACACAAAAAAACTTGATAGCAAAGAGTTAAAATCTTAAGGTAAGAAACTGACAGAAATGAAAACCAAAACCCTAGCTGGCCATACACACATTAGTCCAATTACAACTGAGCTAGGCAGTGATTTATGACAATGATGGGATTCAAACCAGCCAACTGAGGCTCTCATAAGCTTGGCAGAATCAAGATTCAATCATGCTGATGTTTGATAGGTTTGACATAGTTCAAATAGCAGTTAACAAACTTTAAACCAACACTCATCAGTGAATAAAGCAAAATTTGTCCATATCAAAATTCAAAACAGTCCATACCAACAAAGATATAAGCATGACTATATGATCATCAATAATTCAATGTGAATCCTCTCAAGATAATGATTGATATCAACCTCATGACAACACTCATAAAAAGAGCAAACAATGACGAACTGGCTGAGCAGCAATAAAGCAATATGCCTTAAGCCAATGTTCTCCATAACAGTCACGAGTTCAAAATGACAATATCACACACATCAATGTTCAAAATCAAACAAAATGAGCCTCACTTCTTCATGTACAAGCAATCGATTCAAAACGATTTTTTTTTATAAGAAAAACAAATTGTACAAAGCCACAAAAATGTTGATCATCATATGCTTTAACATATGTGAATCATCTCAACAAGGGTCATGACACCAATATGTTGTGACAAAACTGGCAGCTAAATTAACAAAGGCTATAACTTAAAGGAGATGATAAATTAAACTTGGAAATGGTTGACAGAACCAAGACAAATGTTGGCCATCATAATGCCCCAACAACATTGAATCATTTCAACAGAAACAGACCAAACCAAACATATTGATAGCTTACATGAGTTAACATACTCAAAATGGCTCTTTCAGGACCAAAGCATTTTCTAAACCTAACAGCAGTTGATGCTTTTCAACAAGTCTGCCAAGACAAAATCAAAATACTTCTAATGAGGGGTTGTAATCTCAAGACAGTTAACACAGCACAAACATAGCTAGGTTGATCATCAACACCTCATATGAATCCTGAGAAAACTGACAACAACCCTCTTGTAGCATGACATAAATCAAACAATGAGGAATTAGTTCAGTAGTAAGGCATCCATGCTCTTACCAAAACCACATACATAGCTCCACCAAGCAACTCAAAACAACGTGATTAAGAACCCTTCAATATAAGACCAAGAATTTGCAAACAGACAGTAACATAGTTTGTGGTATTTCAACCAAACACTTTGGTGAATTCCAACTGTCATGCCTTTCTAAAAATATGACTCCAACAACAAATTACATAGATCAAACATGATTGTATTGTAAACAAAATTGGATATTCTTGTGTACAAGAAATCATTCAACAGTCTAGAGTCTTGACAATCATCAATTCATATAAGCAACATTAAAAGAGAAACCATCCCTAACAGCAATCAAGTCATGAGTTGACAAACTCCACAATCAAAAGTGACCGTCTTGATCATTACAATGCCACACAATTAAAAACTAAACCCTTAAGACAATCACAACCTCAAAATGACAACTATCAAGCCAATGTTTGAAAGTCAACAAATTTCATCTTGGTAACACACGCACAAGTTTAAATCAGCAATAGTTATGAGCTTACTGTCGCAGTGAAATTTGGATACCAAGCTATTGATTAACTTGAATCTTATTCATTTGCAACCGAACTTTGATTTTTCCAAAGGAAGGGAAAAAGATCGAAATACCCACAATGCAATGCAAATGCAAAGGTTAGAGAGTTTTAGGTTCGGGGGTTGGTTAAACTTAGGGAAGGTGCTAGCATCCTAAGTTTCTGTAGTACTTTACAGGAACCTCTTGTTTTAATGTTGTTTATTGCTAAGGGTTATCTGCTTAAAGGATAAAAGACCTAGGGGTTTATTTCTAAGTATACTCGATAAGATATCGCATCTTATGCCTACATATCCTTACGGGAGTGGAATCAGAGTATCTGTAGTTCCCCTAAAGGGTTTGAGGAGTTCTTTGACTGTGGTCAAAGTTCCTACGGGATAAAGGTAGTTGATTGATTGATTTTAGGAGAAAAGATGAGTTTTCATTTTAAGGGAGATTACTTGATTTAACCACCACAAATTTGTAGGAAAATAGTCTTTGCATCGTCTTAAGAGAAGGGCTCAAGTGCTTGGATTGTCAACAAGTACACCTCTATCTCTCCTAAGGCAAAGTTCCTACATATTGGTTGAATTTTTATGGGGGTAGGAGTCTTATCTCGCTTAAGATGATTAACATCGTATTCTCTAAGGTGTTTGAATAGTTTAAATTGAGTTGTTGAATGTTTTTGTCTAAGTTGTAAAGATAAAAGGTCCTCCTTATGGGGTAGGATCTAAACTTAGAAGATCGACTTGAATGGGATCAAAGATCATAGGGGAATATGATGTAAATGAGATGCATACGCACAATTGTTTAAGTTATGCGCAGGTTCTTCCTTTGGACGTTATGCATTGCGATAAAATAAATGCGGAAGTGATAAATAGCGGTAAAGTAAAGGCGGATAAATAAAAGCATACATAAACGCATGAAAGCGCTAAAGTGTGTGAATTATAAGTGCGCGAACAGAGTCGTAAGCGTGCACGATGGATTGATTAAGGAAGGTTGAATTGGTTTTAAGGAAAAGCTGTATTATTTTATTAGTTTTAGATAAAAGTGGTGACAAATTAATTTTAAGAAAAAGGTGGCATGATTATTTTTTAGTGAGATTTTTAGGAAAAGTTTACTTATGAGAAAAATAAATTATTTGATGTGATTAATTTCAAGAAAAGTTATTTATTTTAAGTGAGATTAATTTTAAGAAAATTATTTTAGATTTTGTTTTAATAAAAGTTATAATTTGTTATTGATTTAAAATAATAATTAGATTTTTTAATAGAAAATATTTTAGTTAATATAAATTTGAAAAAAGAAAGCTTTATTAAATAGGATAGATTTTAGTTATTATAAGTTTTTTTTTACTAAATAAAGTATGTGATAAATAAAAAGGGGTTTAAGAAAAAGGCTTTTTTTTAATTATTATAAGTTGGTTTAATTATGAAATTTTTTTCTAAAAAAAAGCTAAGAAATTCTAAATTATGAGGAAATGGGCTTAATTATTAAGAAAATAAAATTATATTTAAAGATTATTAAAAGAAATTAAATTGGTTGTTTTTCTTTTTAAGCTAATTAAATTAAATAATAAAAAGGTTATTAGTTAATTTTTATAAAAAGATGATTAAGTTTAATGATTAATTAAAACTGACTAATTAAAAGAGTTATTAGTTTATTTAGAAAATTTCTTTTTAAAAAGTGACAGTTAATTAAATTAATAATTAGGTGCCTCATTAATTAATTAAAATAGAAGATTAAGTGGGCTAATTAAGAGATTAGTGGGGTTAACAAAAGGGTTAGGAGATGTCGTCTGGTTGCGTGTACGAGGGTTTACGGTGGGCAGCAAAATGGACTGTGCGATATGGATCCGTTGGAGATCCACGGTTTGTGTGTGAGGGTACATAGTAACCGCGTGGGTGTATGTGTATAAGATTATATGATACATAAAAAATAGTAAACCCTAGCCCCCAATTCTTTCTTCCTTCCGCCAATTACCCCATCCTTTCTCTCTTATCGCGATTTCTGTCTCAGCTTTTCTCTTCTCACTCTCACCGCTTCTTCTTATTTCTTCTCCGAGCTTTCATCTTCGTTCTTCTCTCTACAAACAACAATAACAAATAATATTAGAAAAACAAAACTTACGGTTAAAATGGTTTTTTGCAGGTTTCTTGATGGTGGATCGAGAGAGAGCAAAGGGGTTTCGCGGTGGAGTTTGTGGTAACGACGACAATGGCTTCGCCGGTGGTGGATTCACGACAGCGGTGCGAAGGCTGTTGAAAGGTTTGGGGATCTCCGGTGGCTGTAGAGTGGTTTCTGGCGTCGAAGGTGGCGACGGTGCGATGGAAGAACGATGGGATAAGCTCTTCTCCCCTTTCCCTGTAATGTTAGGTTTTTTGGATTTGTGATTTTCCTATGAATGTTGTGGATTTTCCTTCTGCTAGGGTTTTGGAGTGAATTTCTTTTGTCTTGCTTTCCGAATTTCCTCCTCCCTTTATAAGCTGTTTCTAATCAATAGGGCTTTGAATGTACCTTCCAGATTTGGTCGGATATGTCCCAATTTGGTTTTAGAAACAAGTTAATGTTGTTTACGTTTGTAGGAGTTAATGATTTCTTAATTCAAAAGTTGCCATAAATACCTCGCCTGTTTTAAAATCTTGTGATTTTGCATAAAGGAAAATCTGAATTGGTTAAGTTACGCTTTGGGAAATCTCACGTTGTTTGTTCGTGTGTAGGTTAACCGTTATTTGTGAGGCATCAGGTGGTTCTCCATGAAAGCAAGCAAGGGTCACTAATTGATGGATGCCATGTTTGACGCAGGTCTGTCGAACTACCCAGTTGAATGCCACATCATTCTTTTGTACCTTTCTTGACTCGGTATGACTTGTTTATATTATGGAACCTTCATAAGCCTTTTTCACGAAAAACTCATGGGATGGCAGATGTGTGCGCATGATTTTGTAATGCCCTCCTTATTTAAAATGTCTCATATGGTTATATCTTGTAGGAATTACATTGGAGACTTGGCCTACCACAAGAGCTTCTTAGCAAGCCGAGAAAGACTTGGAGACTTTGTGAAGTTTAAGAGTTGTCTGTCCTTTAAAGCGCATTCCTATATTCATTTGCTTCTCAAAATTATGACAGGTCTTCTTCATTGTCCAATTAGTTATTTAGCTTTGGCATTGTTTGGATATTGTTGTGATGATACTTCCTGGTATTTGAGATATTATCATGTGGTCGCAATGCTTAATCCTTGTGTTCAAACCTCTGCAGGCTGAATGACATTGCTTAGAGGACGGCGACAGCGTGAACGATGATTCGAACGGTGTTGTCTTAAACTGAACTTGTTTAGTCATGGCGACGTAGGAGGTGTTCTTGATGTCTTGGTGTCTCTCTTTCTTGAATCGCTATCGTTGTTTGTGCTTACGAACTGCAGTTGTTCTAATGCAGGAAAAGATGGATTTGCTGCTTCAAAAAAAAGGCTTGGACGTGAGGGAGCTTTGTGGCCTGAGCTGGGATTTGTAGAAGAATTGGCAATATTCGCTAGCGCATCATCCTTGTTTGGTCATGGCAAGCAGCTTGGAACAAAATGGAGCTCCAATCCACTGGTTTGATGACCGTTAGGTGTGCTGGAGATAAATCTTCTCGTTGAGTCGGGCTGCCGTCTTGTGACCGTTAGATGATGTTGAAGGTATTGCTCGTTGTTGCACCCCAAAATTTGCCCAACCTTTTATAGCCTAGGCTTATGTTTCAGTTACATATTCATTTGCATTGTCATCGTGTACATAGTGTATTCATCCGCATTGCATTGCATAAGCATGATATCTTAAACAGGGGATCAAGTGCTATTCTTGTCTCAGGAGGCATATTCAAGGGTTTCATTCATATTCAAGACTACTCAGGTCATCAGAAGAGAATTTGAACCTTGAAGTATTGACAGATCACTCAGTGGATTCTCTCCTATCTTGAGTTATTTTGGGGGTCATTAGAGGGTGTATGAGTTATGAGCCATGAGCATGAGGAGTGTGTGGATGGTGTGAAGAGCCTAGATGATCATTTTGAAGAAGAACCAAGTCACTGGAATGATTGCAAGAGCCTCAGTTGAAGTCAGTCAACTAGGGTTTCATCTAGGTCAACCCTAGGTCAACCCTAGGTCAAAGACTGAATTTAAAGGGTATCAAGACTCATTTGAAGGATGTGGGACTCATTATTTGATATATGAATAAGGATGTGGTGTTGTGCCAAAAAATAATCAGAAGAAGTCAAGGAGAAGTGGAGTTACTAAATTAGGGTTTTATTGTAAAATCCCCTGATTAGGTCAAACTTCAAAGCAGTGTAACTCAAGATGCAAGCTTCATATGAATTTCTGGTCCACATGAAACTTGTAGAGTATCTTCATAGCTTTAATTTTAGTGGTGGAAGTCATCAAGATGATTTACAGAGCTCAAGTTATGGCTCTTGCAAGTTACAGGTCATCTGAGGGCACTGAAATTTGTCTATGAAAGTTGCCTATCTTCCAAGCAATTTTTGACCTTCAAGGAGTTTTCAGATGAATTCTTGGCAAACATAAGAGTTGTTCCTCATGGTCTCCCCTTTCCAAAAAGGTATGGTATGCCTTCATCTGATTTGTGAAGCTCAAGTTATAGCTTGTGCAAGTCAGGGGTATTTTGGGAAAGTGGAATTACAGGTCATTCTTAGCATATGCCTAAAACTCATACAAGGAAGCTTCAAATGAAAAACTTCACAATATCAAAGTTGTTCAAAATTGGATTTTAAGTCTAGGAAATAGGGTGTGAAAGTTTGGAAAAGCATATAGCATGGATTTTTAAAAGTGGTGCAAATGGCTTGTAAATGGCTTATAAGTTAAAAAAGTTGAAATGGAATTTTGGTTTGAGAGATCTACAAATCCAAAATGGGGCATATGATATATGATTTTGAGTGCAAACATCATTTTAAAAACAATGGTTTATCCACATTTTTGAGTTTAGGCTTAAAAATTGGAGTTGCTTTGTAAATTTGTTTCTTGCATTTTAAGGCACCAAAAGAGAAAGTGAGAAAATGCTACATAAGGGTTTGAAATGCCTTTTTCTCATACCAATTACTCATTTAAGGAGATATTAAGTGGAAATGCATGGCTTATCATGAGTTTGCATGAGAATTACTAAATATGGAAAAATCAAAATCTCATTGCATGATACATTCTAGAAACTTCTTGGAATCTTCTACAAGCTTCTACACACTTCCATCCTTCTCTATAAATGCCCTAGAGTTGGTCCATGGCAGGGTTGGTGATTCATTGTGCTTGCAAACCATAGTTTGATTCCATCACTCCAAATTGCATTTTGATTTCAAACTTCATCTAAACTTCATCAACTACCAAATTTCTTGTTACAATCATCTTCTACCATCATCATGGAGTAAGAAGCCAGCAAGAACTAGTGGAATTAGTGGCTGTTTCGTGTGATCCAAGTCTTCCCTCCAAGTTGCATGAAGAAGTGGCTAGAGTGATTCAAAGGGTGTTATCAAGAATTAGTGCATACAGAAGGCTCAACATCCATTGGAGATCCTTTGAAGTAAGTGACAAGAGCTGGATTGAAGGATAACCACCATTGCCATCATCAAGTGATATGTATGCAATTTCAATTGAATCTCCTTATTTATCCAATATTAGAACATGTGGTTAGGAAATATATGTTAGAGACCATTAGAGGATGCAGTGTGAGGAGTTTAAGAGCTGTTCTTGAAGGTTCAGAATATGGTGTGGATTCTTGGGTGATCAAGATCATGGTGATTAGGGCAAGATAATCCTAGATATTATGTTTAGAATACTCACCATAGTGCATAGAACACTCTAGAGTAGTTTGAGCACGTATAGTTTCCATGCACACCAAAGCTAAAACATGGTGTCCAGAACTTCCACCTTTCGTATTTCATTGTAGGGTGAGTGTTAGAAAAATCCAAGGTCATGGCTGTGTAGAGGGAGAAAAATGGTGCAAGTTTGGTTTTTATATCGTGTTATTTCATGGCCAGACGAGGGGGATAGAGGAGGTATAAGTTCCATGCATGGAATTCACATTTTCTGAAAACCCTAAGCACGTCGGGGACGATGATCCACGTGCGTTGGATTTGGTTGACATCATTGACTTGTCATCTGATCGCGTGGCCCAGATTAAATCTCAGAAAATGGAGGGAAAGGCCAAATACAATGAAACGCGGTGTTTCATTAAAAGGGGACTTGGGCCAGAATCCTATCCACACCCCCTTAGTACAAAGCCCAACAGATACACGTCCAAACCTTACTATTCGCACCATGTTTTTTCTCTTTTCTTTCTGAATTTCTTTTATTTCTTTTGAATCACTGGGCTTAAGCAATGTTCTATGCGCACCCCTACCAGTTCTGGCCCATTGAAATAACAACTAGGCGCTTCTTCTATTCAGACCCCCCTCCCAATTTCTCATATTATTTCATTTTCTTTTTCTTTTCATTTTCATCAATTTTGCATAAATCATATAAAATTGAAAAACCATTACTTTTTAATGATTCTTTTTGCATTAAAATCTTTAACATGTCTAGAAAATTATAAAAAATAAAAATACCATTTTATGTTTTATTTGATATTTTTCATGCATTTCTCATTTAAATGACTATTTTTGTGGTTTTATTTCATACATGAATTTGTGGAATTTTGTTCATGCACTTGCTTATTGATTTTGATCCCATTCTTTTTTGTGCTATCAAATATGAATGTGTAGACTCTCTGGTTTTTGTACTAGGATTTTTAGAAGTTTATTTTTAGTAGTTTGCTTATGCGACATTTAGGTGTTCAAAATTAGGGTTTTAGATGACTTAGGTGTACAAAACTTTTTCTTTAGGGATTTTTGTTTTGATTTTGGGGTAGGGAATATATGGGATATTAAGGGTAGAGGTTATAGCTCCCTTTGAATAAAGATTAGAATTTTCCCTTTGATTTTACTATTTTTAGTATGTTTTACAAGTTGCTTGTGTTATATGGGATGTTTGTGTTGTATAATTGATTGTGGGGTCTTTTGGGGTTTATTCTCTTGGGGTATCATTATGGGGTTTGGTTTATTGTGAGATCCTTGTTCAAGGAAGCTTGTGGTAGAGGAGATTGAAGATCAAGATTCAACTGAAGAGTTTGAAGCTTGCCAGAAGCTGCTGAGGTGTTTTAGGGTTTGGGAGCTAGGTAGAGCTCTAGATTAGAGGATTGATTCTGAAACATGGAATGCTTCCTTTGCTTCCATTCTTTCCCAATGACTAAAAGTCCCTCTAAGAACTCACCTCCCTCCTTTGGAGGGATAAGTTTGGTCTTAGAGGTAGAACTTTGAGGGAACCAGTCCCATTATGCAAGTCTCTTGTGCACTTCCTTTGGTCGTCCATAAGATGACAAGCATGCTATTCTCTCTTGATCTTTTGTGTTGTTATCTTGGAGAGCTACCCTTGAAGATGGAAGTCATCATTGAAGATTGTCAAAGAAGAAGCTAGCTAAAGTTTGGGGGTCTAACAAAGGTTGAACTTGAAGATTCATTTGCAAGAAGATGTGTTGTGCATCTGTCTGGAGGCTTGTTTTTGCTGTTCAGGGCTTGGGGTTTCTGTTTTTACTGTATTGTGTGTTTTGATTCCCCTAGGTTTAAAGTGAAACGTGTTTCACTTTTGCCTATTGTGTTCAGGTTCGAGGTAGAGTTTGGCTCCCTTGCCTAGCTTGTGTGCTTTATTCAGTCTTTACTGTTTACTGTACTTTTGTTTTCTGTATTCCCTTAGGAGCTCTGTTTCTCTCTGCGCAAGAGAGTAACATGACAGACATTAGGATTCAAACCATGTATGACAACACTAGGATAGTTTTAATTCCTTTTAACCCTAGGATTTGTAGATTGTCATCTCTTCTCATCTTAAAACAACAGAAAAATACAAATAAGATTTCAAACACAATAAAACACAGTTCTTCCGTAAAAGACTGTAAACTCATCAAAGGTGTCATTTTGTCCGCTCGGACTTATAATCAAGAAGAGACTTTTTCAGAAGTATAAAAACAATCAAAAACAAACTGGTGTCGTACGTAGCCCGAACTACGTTTGCTCTGATCTTTCATGCTGTATGAAAGTACGTAGGCATAGGATGCGATATCCTAGCGAGCAACCTTCCTCCACCTTTTACCCGTAGTTAGGCGAACTACGTTGACTCTGATTTCTCGTTCCAGACGGGAATACGTAGGCATAAAGTGCGATGCTTTACCGAGTCATCTTTTCTTTTCTTTTCATCCCTCAGCCATTAGTTTAGATAGAAGTGTAATCCGTACAAACAAACAAGCGTGGATCCCATCGAGTACGATGGACGTGAGGGGTGCTAATACCTTCCCCTTGCGTAACCGACTCCCGAATCCAGGTTTTGGTTGCGATGACCATACCTTTTTCCCATATTTGCGTCAGGTTTACTCTGAGCGTTTCCTTTCCCTCCATTGGGATAAATAACGCACGGTGGCGACTCTTCTGTATTGTCGGCGCCGATTTTCGCAGTAGCGACAGCTGGCGACTCTGCTGGGGATCTGCGATAGTTCCCTATGCATAGGGATCCAACGTCCCTTAAGAGAGTCGATCCTAGCGCTTGTTTTCCCGTCGTGGGCTTTGTATGGATTTACATTTCTGTATTTACCTTTCAGCATTATATTATCATTATTATTGCTGTTTTATGGGTTGATGGGGGTTCTATGATTGAGTGATAAGTCGGACCTGGGCTTGAGTGCACCTAGTATTAGAGTAGAGATTAGTGGGGGTGCGCATGCTTTGCATGCCCTAGCTTCCCGCGAAATCTACGCTCAGACGAGGTTCTTCTGGTTGGCCTCCTGTCCCACCCTTTGGGTGGCTCGGGTTGCTGGTTAGTTGAATTGTCGACTCTGGGGACCGATCATTTGGAAGTTGGCTAAGTGAGGCCTCTTCAGGATTTGGTGATGCCACTCCTTCTGGGAATCGTATCATCAACCCTGAAAGTCTGTGACGCCAACGACCGCATAGGATGCCGTACCTTGTGCCAGTTATAGGGACATCTACCTGTGAGAAGGATTTTGGGTATGCAGGTAACTCGACCTTCAGACTACCGGTTTATTTTCTTATGAGATACAGTATTGTGGATATTTTATGGGCTGTTACCAGGTCTGTCAGAGCCCAGGTTGGTTATATTATTGGGTCTGGCAGAGACCAGGCCGGAGTTCTTTGAGAGGTCTGTCTGAGATCATGGTTTGAGCAAGTATTATGGGTCTGTCTAAGACCAGTATTGCAGATTGGGCTTCTCAGTAGCAACTTGATCCCCTGTGTGTGCATTCGCATTTTTGCATTTCTGTTTGCATTTGCATCTCATGTTGCATATCCATCATCAGCCGGAAATGGGAGCTTACCCGTCTTTTGTCTGCTTCGTTAGTTGATTTCCCGACATTCGTATTGGACTTGAGTTAGCTTTTGGAAGGATCATGGCTTCAGGAGAGCAGAATTTGGTTGTTACTCGGGCGGAGTTTGAATTGTTGAAAAATCAGCTGAGTCAGCTCAGGGAATCCATAACGACTATGAACAAAGGAGAAGCTAATATTCAGAGAGCTCCAGTGGACAATGTTGCTCAGCCTGTGCAAACCCCTGTCAGAGGTCCACCTTCTCTCATTGATACAGAGTATCAAGGTCTCGCTTTCTCCACGCCAGATTCTCCGAGGATTGTTCCACCTCCGAGAGCTGTTCCACAGATTAATGTTCAGAACCCGAGGACTGGTGAGTATGCGGGGAGACTTCAGATGATGGAAGATCAGATCGATGCCTTGGTTAATAAGAATTCTCTTGATCTGAATGCTGCGAGCATGTGTTTGGTGCCAGGCCTTGTGTTGCCTCCAAAGTTCAAGACGCCTAATTTGGAGAAGTACAAAGGGGATAGTTGTCCGAAGTTACATTTGGTTATGTTCTGCGGAAGAATGACCTCATATGTCACCAATGACAAGATCATGATCCACTGTTTCCAAGATAGTTTGATTGGAGCATCTTTGGAGTGGTACATGCGGTTGAAAAGTGATAGCATCAAATCTTGGTCAGATTTAGCCAATGCCTTCGTGAAGCAATACGACTATAACCTGGATATGGCTCCTAGTCTCGCACATTTACAAGAACTAACCCAGGAGAAGAATGAATCCTTTAGAGGGTATGTGCAAAGATGGAAAGAATTGGCTGCTCGTGTACAACCACCGCTTCAGGAAAGAGAAATGGTTGACATCTTCTTGGGTACTCTGAAAGGCCATTATTATGACAAATTGTTCGGCTGTACAAGCTTTGTGGGCTTAATGAGAATGGGAGAGCTTGTTGAGAGGGGACTCAAAAGTGGAAAACTTCGAGATGCTCCTTATATCCCAGTTGATAAGAACGAGTCAGTCGAAGAGTGGGAAGAAAGGAATGATGTCATCTCAGAATCTCTAGCATCTCAGGATCAGTTTTCAGACACTCCAAGTCAACGGTCACACTGTCGCCGATCGCGTCAGCATGCCCAACGGAGACCAAGGAAACCTGAAAGGCAGTTTACTCAACTACCGGTGTCGTACAGTCTGTTGTTGCCAGATTTGGTCGAAAGGGGATTGATAGTGCCGAAAGAGACTAAGCCAGTGATTCCGCCGTATCCGCCAGGTTTTGATGTCAGCGCCCGCTGTGAGTACCATGTTGGGGCACAGAGGCATTCGACAAATGATTGTAAAGTGCTTAGAAGTCAAATTCAGGATCTGTTAGACTCTAACCGGATTTTTATCACGCCTTAGGGTTCCGTTCAAATCAACGATTCTCCGTCATCTAGTTGTGTGGGATCGTCAGTTAACATCATGGAAGACTTCACGGGAAGTAGGTGTTCTGAGGAATGTCAAACTGAGAGTTCAGTTGAATATGGGAGAAGCTTCTAGAGGTTTCTGTGCTAGGCGTCGCATCTGTTTCTTTTGTTGACCCATTTAGCTTTTGTGCACTATTGTTAGCCGACCATCACCAGGATTGTTGGCTGGGGTCGTTGTATTCGTACTCAGTTGTGCTTATGTGTTGCTTTTGTTGGTTGTACATGTGTGGGAGATGTTTTGTCTGTATGCTCATAGCTAGAGTTTCTCTTTGGCTTGTCATGAATATGTGTTTGCTGTTTGCATTGCATTACCATTTAACAAGTACATCGGAACCGTGGGTCTTATTTCTTCAAGTGATAGTTTGTTGCAGGAATTCTCTCAAAGATATGGGGCAGAATCAAGCTGAACTGATTGAGGTCCAAAGCCAGCTGGGGCAGGTGATGAGAGACATGCAAGAGATGCGTCTGGAGCAGAAGATCCTCAAAGAGGAGAACAATCAGATGAAGACCCAAATGAGCTTGATCATGGAAGTAGTCAAGAGTGTTCTTAGGAAAGAGGACGATCAGCTATTTGAAGCCGCAGCGAAGAAGCTCGTGCCACCGGTGCCTGTGGAACCTGAGCAACAGCGACAAAAGATACATCCGGCTCAACGGAGGATTCAGGAGGGGAAGCCAAAGAGGGTATTTGAGGCGCCGCCTACGACGTATGCTGAGCTCTTGCAGACTTTATTGAGGTTTAATCTGGTTGAGAAGAGAGCGTTGAACCCACCCACGAGAGCGCTTCCTCATGGGTACGATGCCAGTAAGCAATGTGAATTTCATTCTGGGGCACTCGGACACGACATCGAGGGTTGTCATGCTTTTAAGCACAATGTTCAAGACCTGATTGACTCGCACGATATTGAATTCATGCCGAGCGGTGTAGCTGTACGTATTTCTCCTATCCCAGTCGATGCTAAGATGACAGATGTTTCTAAAGCTGCAGTGGGTCAGAAGCGTATCCTGGACTCTATAGTGTCAGAATCTCCATGCCCACAACTGTTGCCTATTCCTGGGGCAGATCTGAGAAAGAAAATGGCTAAGCATAAGGAGGGCTTTAATCAGTACAGTGAAAGTCAAGAAACCGATGTTGTATTTGCTACAAAGGTTGTTCAAGAGTCAACCCGATACCAGCAACAACAGCAACGATCTCAACAGTGGAAAAGGCAACAGCATCCCAATCAGCGAAGAGCTCAGGATCAGAGGCCGATGAAGGTATTTAAAGTGCCTCCGATGTCTTACGCCGAACTTCTTCAAACATTGCTACGACTACAGTTGGTTGAGAAGAGGAAGTTAGCCCCGCTGACAGGTACGCCACCAGTAGAATACAATATCAATGAGCACTGTGACTTCCATTCAGGAGCACCGGGGCACAACGTTGAAGACTGTCTGGCTTTCAAGCACAAGGTGCAAGACCTGCTTGATAGTACCACCATTACCTTCGGGCAGGAAGGGCCCAAAATCATCTGAATGAAGGGTATTCTCTAGTTTGGTGGGGTTATTGAAAGCAGATCAGGACAACATCAGGTTGCCTTTAATAACTGACAGTGAAGATGGCTGGTTCAGCAGCAAGACAGATGTAAAAGCCCGGTTCTAGGAAGCTGACATTTTTTTGTGTTTTATCTTGTCATTTCTTTACATTTGTAGTTTCTTTCCTGTTTAAATTGCAATCTTGTTTGTAAGACTTGTTGTTTTCATTCAATTGATGATAATGGAATAAATATGCATGTTTTGATTAAATCCATTCGTGTTCACTAATTGTTTTTATAAAGGTCCAACGCCTGGTTAAGAGGAATCTGGGGAGGATGACGAAAATGAACGACATGCAACTTCCGATTGTATGCTTTTGAAATAAGACCTGCTGATGATGTACAAGCATTGTTTCAAATCCCTAAACACCGGAGATATAAGGAAGATAATCCCTTGTCAACCCCTTTGAGCCTTGTAGTAGGAGTTCTTTCTGGAAACGAAAAACCCTCAATCTTAACCTGGGGCAGGATAGGTGTTAGCTAATTTGACCAAGCGTCCAAATCAAAAAGGGAGTGTCCGTTCGAGGACCAATCACACCTCTAGAGGTCGTGCCTAAAAAAACCGCAATGGTTAAATTTCAAGCGTCGGGAGTGAAACAGTCACATTATTCCCCAAAGAGTCGGACAACCAGTGTCACACGACTCATTCAAAAAAAAAGGGAAAAAAAAAGAGAATCAAAAGCCCGCTAAGTCAAAACTTCAAAACAAATGACTTAGGCAAAAACAAGGGCATCCCGCTGGACTTGAAAATCAAAAGAAACTCTAAAGAGTCAGTCCAAGCAAAAGTTAGGGATATGAAATGAAAAAGATGAAAAGGATTAAGAAATACGAGTCGTGTGACCTTAAGTGTTAAAAGCAAAGGGTGAGTGGCTGTCACTCCCAACAATCATAACTTCTCGAACTATCACTCCTATCTTTCAACCTCTGAGAGGTGAACGCTAAGGTCGAATTAGCTGAACATAGGATGGGAGAACGTCACGAAGGACGGGTGGGTTAAAATACACTTTGAGCCTTTATCTTTTCCTTCAAAACCGTGAACCCGACCACGTTACAACCTTCAAAAGTCCTAATTGAAGCAGGTTCGTTTCGAAAGCACACTTCGGTAGAGATCGCGTCGAAACTGACTCCTAAAAGGGTTCCTCATGCCATGTTGGTACTGATATTGATATCCTTGACAAATGTTTTGTGCATTACATGCCATTGAAGTGTTTTTCCTTTTTCCAGTGAACAGATTGGATGTTAAAACTGTCGTATGCGTTGCATTATTATATTTTTATGCATAAGAATTCGTTTTACTTACGAGTAAGCGCTTGACAGCAGGAGAGTTTCCTACAGTGGAAAGAATGGTCAAGATAGAATACAGAAGGTCCAGATGCTCCGTAAGCCGGGGCAAGCCATTAAGTGCTCCCCTACGAAGTCAGCTATTCTGGGGCAATCAGGTCGAGATTCGGTAAATCTCTCGTAGTTAGAGGTACTGCTCTGAATCAGCTTATCAGGGGCAAAGTCATTGCAATCAGGGGCAGGCCATCTTGAGAGCACAGAGGTTATTCTCTATTCGAGGGGCGTTCGATGTGAAGTATCTCTCCGAAGTTCAAGATGCTGAGGCAATTCATATCAGACCATCAGGGTATAGATTTTCAGATTTCCTTTCGAGGAGTATCCCCACAGAGATCCCGCAGGCTGGGGCATGTCAGAAGCAGAGGGATTGTTCTTCTCAATATCATCAGGGTTATTCAGGGTTATTCGAGCGGATTCAGTCAATCTTCAAGTGTGAGGCGAATGTCGGGAAGTCGTGTTACCAGGAATTGTGGATTCAAAGAGGGTGTCGTCCAGCGTCAATCCTTATTGACAGATTTTCAGGAAGCCAATTCATATTGGCATGACATTTGTGAAGCCCATCCGTGTTGGCGTAGCAGTTTCGAAATCCAATCTTCATCAGTGCGCAGGAAGACTCCGTCAATCTTCCCCAGCAAAAGTCTAATTTCATTGGCACGGGTAAGCTATCCCAGAGAAGGTTAGCCATACTTGGCACGTACGTCATTACCCAGCAGAATTGATTTCATTTTTCCAGCATTTATTTTGCTGGAATGATTTTGTGATGTCCGGTCTATCCCCAGCGGAGTTGGCTCTGTCTTCAGCATTTATTTTGTTGAAGCGGTTTTCGGGACCCAGCTTTCTCCAGCAGCCGAGCCTGCATTAGCATATTGCATATATCATTATATTTGCATTTCATTTTCAAAACGCGTAGCATTTCCATCCTGTATGGAGCATTACGCCATGGGCAAATTCAAACATGTGCATATGCATACGAAGCATAAGCCAGGGTTTCTATCAGCCTCCCGAGGCACGTGATCTACTTTGTGATCAGTTCAGGGGCATTTATCCAGCAGCGGGGTTCAGACGATTCAGCGGTTTATTCGTGTTTCAGATCATACGACAGTTATGCCTTGATCAATCAGTCATCTGGTATCGACAAACTTCTCTTTCCGTCAAGTCATGTTGACGACATGGTCCTCCAAGTAATGGATCTCCCCAGCAGACGTCTTGAGAGGTTTTCTGCCCGTCTATCAGTAGACAAGGTGAAGTTTCAGGGGTTCCTTTCAGCGGGTTTCAAATGGGGCTTCTTTATCAAATGGTGTTCTTCCCGTCTATCAGTAGACGATGGAAAGTTTCAGATGTTTTTCAAAATGGGGTTTCAAAATGGGGTTTCTTTATCAAGTGATGTGAAAGTTTCAGGTGATTTTTTCAGCGGGTTTCAAAAGGGGGTTTCTCTGGCAAGTGGTTTTCTTCCCGTCTATTAGTAGATGGTGTGGAGTTTTGGGGTTTCTTATCGTCAATTCATACGGATGATGTGTTTCCCTGGCGAGTTTTCTCCGTCTGTCTTTAGACGTTGAGGGGTTTCAAGGAAATCTTCGGATATTGGTCTTCTTTCAGTTTATTGGGTGAGGGGTTTTTCCTAACCGTCGATTCTTATTGACGACATGGCTCTTTGAAGGTGGTTTTCTTTCTGGCGGTCCATACCGATGATGTGGCCTCTTCAGTGATATTTGTGGATGGTGTTAAAAGTGGTTTTGGGTGTCTTACCGTCTACTCTTAGATGATGTGAGTATTGATTTTTCCTTCGGGATGGGTGTCTTACCGTCTACTCTTAGACGATGTGAGTATTTGATTTTTCCTTCGGGATGGGTGTCTTTCCGTCTACTCTTAGACGATGTGAGTATTGGTTTTGGGTGTCTTTCCGTCTACTCTTAGACGATGTGAGTATTGGTTTTGGGTGTCTTTCCGTCTACTCTTAGACGATGTGAGTATTGGTTTTGGGTGTCTTTCCGTCTACTCTTGGACGATGTGAGTATTTGATTTTTCCTTCGGGATGGGTGTCTTTCCGTCTACTCTTGGACGATGTGAGTATTTGATTTTTCCTTCGGGATGGGTGTCTTTCCGTCTACTCTTAGACGATGTGAGTATTTGATTTTTCCTTCGGGATGGGTGTCTTTCCGTCTACTCTTGGGCGATGTGAGTATTTGATTTTTCCTTCGGGATGGGTGTCTTTCCGTCTACTCTTAGACGATGTGAGTATTTGATTTTTCCTTCGGGATGGGTGTCTTTCCGTCTACTCTTAGACGATGAGAGTATTGATTTTTCCTTCGGGATGGTGTTAAATTGCTTTTGGGTGTCTTTCCGTCTACTCTTAGACGATGTGAGTATTGTTTTTTCCTGCGGGATGGTATTAAATTGGATATTGGGTTTCTCTTCCTGTTTATCAGTAGACAAAGGGAGAAGATAGGGTGTTTTGTTGCGACCTTCGGGATCGTTACATAGGGTATCATCACAAGTAAATGGAGTTGAAATCAGGAGTTTCTTTACCAGATGATTGATCAGTTTGTTGTTGTGACGACTGGACTCGTTTTTCTGGATTTCGTGTCCCAAGCAGTAGTTTCACAATTTAATTTTTGCGGTTGGCAAATTTCCGGGTTCTTTCGTATTCAACCGTCTCGTACCTCGAATGTCTGAAGACTGCGCGCTCTTCACCCAATCGGGTCCAAGTCGCTTGAATAGGGGCAGCTGTTGCACCCCAAAATTTGCCCAACCTTTTATAGCCTAGGCTTATGTTTCAGTTACATATTCATTTGCATTGTCATCGTGTACATAGTGTATTCATCCGCATTGCATTGCATAAGCATGATATCTTAAACAGGGGATCAAGTGCTATTCTTGTCTCAGGAGGCATATTCAAGGGTTTCATTCATATTCAAGACTACTCAGGTCATCAGAAGAGAATTTGAACCTTGAAGTATTGACAGATCACTCAGTGGATTCTCTCCTATCTTGAGTTATTTTAGGGGTCATTAGAGGGTGTATGAGTTATGAGCCATGAGCATGAGGAGTGTGTGGATGGTATGAAGAGCCTAGATGATCATTTTGAAGAAGAACCAAGTCACTGGAATGATTGCAAGAGCCACAGTTGAAGTCAGTCAACTAGGGTTTCATCTAGGTCAACCCTAGGTCAAAGACTGAATTTAAAGGGTATCAAGACTCATTTGAAGGATGTGGGACTCATTATTTGATATATGAATAAGGATGTGGTGTTGTGCCAAAAAATAATCAGAAGAAGTCAAGGAGAAGTGGAGTTACTAAATTAGGGTTTTATTGTAAAATCCCCTGATTAGGTCAAACTTCAAAGCAGTGTAACTCAAGATGCAAGCTTCATATGAATTTCTGGTCCACATGAAACTTGTAGAGTATCTTCATAGATTTAATTTGAGTGGTGGAAGTCATCAAGATGATTTACAGAGCTCAAGTTATGGCTCTTGCAAGTTACAGGTCATCTGAGGGCACTGAAATTTGTCTATGAAAGTTGCCTGTCTTCCAAGCAACTTTTGACCTTCAAGGAGTTTTCAGATGAATTCTTGGCAAACATAAGAGTTGTTCCTCATGGTCTCACCTTTCCAAAAAGGTATGGTATGCCTTCATCTGATTTGTGAAGCTCAAGTTATAGCTTGTGCAAGTCAGGGGTATTTTGGGAAAGTGGAATTACAGGTCATTCTTAGCATATGCCTAAAACTCATACAAGGAAGCTTCAAATGAAAAACTTCACAACATCAAAGTTGTTCAAAATGGGATTTTAAGGCTAGAAAAGAGGGTGTGAAAGTTTGGAAAAGCTTAGAGCATGTATTTTTAAAAGTGGTGCAAATGGCTTGTAAATGGCTTATAAGTTAAAAAAGTTAAAATGGAATTTTGGTTTGAGAGATCTACAAATCCAAAATGGGACATATGATATATGATTTTGAGTGCAAACATCATTTTAAAAACAATGGTTTATCCACATTTTTGAGTTTAGGCTTAAAAATTGGAGTTGTTTTGTAAATTTGTTTCTTGCATTTTAAGGCACCAAAAAAGAAAGTGAGAAAATGCTACATAAGGGTTTGAAATGCCTTGTTCTCATACCAATTACTCATTTAAGGAGATATTAAGTGGAAATGCATGGCTTATCATGAGTTTGCATGAGAATTACTAAATATGGAAAAATCAAAATCTCATTGCATGATACATTCTAGAAACTTCTTGGAATCTTCTACAAGCTTCTACACACTTCCATCCTTCTCTATAAATGCCCTAGAGTTGGTCCATGGCAGGGTTGGTGATTCATTGTGCTTGCAAACCATAGTTTGATTCCATCACTCCAAATTGCATTTTGATTTCAAACTTCATCTAAACTTCATCAACTACCAAATTTCTTGTTACAATCATCTTCTACCATCATCATGGAGTAAGAAGCCAGCAAGAACTAGTGGAATTAGTGGCTGTTTCGTGTGATCCAAGTCTTCCCTCCAAGTTGCATGAAGAAGTGGCTAGAGTGATTCAAAGGGTGTTATCAAGAATTAGTGCATACAGAAGGCTCAACATCCATTGGAGATCCTTTGAAGTAAGTGACAAGAGCTGGATTGAAGGATAACCACCATTGCCATCATCAAGTGATAGGTATGCAATTTCAATCGAATCTCCTTATTTATCCAATATTAGAACATGTGGTTAGGATATATATGTTAGAGACCATTAGAGGATGCAGTGTGAGGAGTTTAAGAGCTGTTGTTGAAGGTTCAGAATATGGTGTGGATTCTTGGGTGATCAAGATCATGGTGATTAGGGCAAGATAATCCTAGATATTATGTTTAGAATACTCACCATAGTGCATAGAACACTCTAGAGTAGTTTGAGCACGTATAGTTTCCATGCACACCAGAGCTAAAACATGGTGTCCAGAACTTCCACCTTTCGTATTTCATTGTAGGGTGAGTGTTAGAAAAATCCAAGGTCATGGCTGTGTAGAGGGAGAAAAATGGTGTAAGTTTGGTTTTTATATCGTGTTATTTCATGGCCAGACGAGGGGGATAGAGGAGGTATAAGTTCCATGCATGGAATTCACATTTTCTGAAAACCCTAAGCACGTCGGGGACGATGATCCACGTGCGTTGGATTTGGTTGACATCATTGACTTGTCATCTGATCGCGTGGCCCAGATTAAATCTCAGAAAATGGAGGGAAAGGCCAAATACAATGAAACGCGGCGTTTCATTAAAAGGGGACTTGGGCCAGAATCCTATCCACACCCCTTAGTACAAAGCCCAACAGATACACGTCCAAACCTTACTATTCGCACCATGTTTTTTCTCTTTTCTTTCTGAATTTCTTTTATTTCTTTTGAATCACTGGGCTTAAGCAATGTTCTATGCGCACCCCTACCAGTTCTGGCCCATTGAAATAACAACTGGGCGCTTCTTCTATTCAGACCCCCTCCCAATTTCTCATATTATTTCATTTTCTTTTTCTTTTCATTTTCATCAATTTTGCATAAATCATATAAAATTGAAAAACCATTACTTTTTAATGATTCTTTTTGCATTAAAATCTTTAACATGTCTAGAAAATTATAAAAAATAAAAATACCATTTTATGTTTTATTTGATATTTTTCATGCATTTTTCATTTAAATGACTATTTTTGTGGTTTTATTTCATACATGAATTTGTGGAATTTTGTTCATGCACTTGCTTATTGATTTTGATCCCATTCTTTTTTGTGCTATCAAATATGAATGTGTAGACTCTCTGGTTTTTATACTAGGATTTTTAGAAGTTTATTTTTAGTAGTTTGCTTATGCGACATTTAGGTGTTCAAAATTAGGGTTTTAGATGACTTAGGTGTACAAAACTTTTTCTTTAGGGATTTTTGTTTTGATTTTGGGGTAGGGAATATATGGGATATTAATGGTATAGGTTATAGCTCCCTTTGAATAAAGATTAGAATTTTCCCTTTGATTTTACTATTTTTAGTATGTTTTACAAGTTGCTTGTGTTATATGGGATGTTTGTGTTGTATAATTGATTGTGGGGTCTTTTGGGGTTTATTCTCTTGGGGTATCATTATGGGGTTTGGTTTATTGTGAGATCCTTGTTCAAGGAAGCTTGTGGTAGAGGAGATTGAAGATCAAGATTCAACTGAAGAGTTTGAAGCTTGCCAGAAGCTGCTGAGGTGTTTTAGGGTTTGGGAGCTAGGTAGAGCTCTAGATTAGAGGATTGATTCTGAAACATGGAATGCTTCCTTTGCTTCCATTCTTTCCCAATGACTAAAAGTCCCTCTAAGAACTCACCTCCCTCCTTTGGAGGGATAAGTTTGGTCTTAGAGGTAGAACTTTGAGGGAACCAATCCCATTATGCAAGTCTCTTGTGCACTTCCTTTGGTCGTCCATAAGATGACAAGCATGTTATTCTCTCTTGATATTTTGTGTTGTTATCTTGGAGAGCTACCCTTGAAGATGGAAGTCATCATTGAAGATTGTCAAAGAAGAAGCTAGCTAAAGTTTGGGGGTCTAACAAAGGTTGAACTTGAAGATTCATTTGCAAGAAGATGTGTTGTGCATCTGTCTGGAGGCTTGTTTTTGCTGTTCAGGGCTTGGGGTTTCTGTTTTTACTATATTGTGTGTTTTGATTCCCCTAGGTTTAAAGTGAAACGTGTTTCACTTTTGCCTATTGTGTTCAGGTTCGAGGTAGAGTTTGGCTCCCTTGCCTAGCTTGTGTGCTTTATTCAGTCTTTACTGTTTACTGTACTTTTGTTTTCTGTATTCCCTTAGGAGCTCTGTTTCTCTCTGCGCAAGAGAGTAACATGACAGACATTAGGATGCAAACCATGTATGACAACACTAGGATAGTTTTAATTCCTTTTAACCCTAGGATTTGTAGATTGTCATCTCTTCTCATCTTATAACAACAGAAAAATACAAATAAGATTTCAAACACAATAAAACACAGTTCTTCCGTAAAAGACTGTAAACTCATCAAAGGTGTCATTTTGTCCGCTCGGACTTATAATCAAGAAGATACTTTTTCAGAAGTATAAAAACAATCAAAAACAAACTGGTGTCGTACGTAGCCCGAACTACGTTTGCTCTGATCTTTCATGCTGTATGAAAGTACGTAGGCATAGGATGCGATATCCTAGCGAGCAACCTTCCTCCACCTTTTACCCGTAGTTAGGCGAACTACGTTGACTCTGATTTCTCGTTCCAGACGGGAATACGTAGGCATAAAGTGCGATGCTTTACCGAGTCATCTTTTCTTTTCTTTTCATCCCTCATCCATTAGTTTAGATAGAAGTGTAATCCGTACAAACAAACAAGCGTGGATCCCATCGAGTACGATGGACGTGAGGGGTGCTAATACCTTCCCCTTGCGTAACCGACTCCCGAATCCAGGTTTTGGTTGCGATGACCATACCTTTTTCCCGTCTTTGCGTCAGGTTTACTCTGAGCGTTTCCTTTCCCTCCGTTGGGATAAATAACGCACGGTGGCGACTCTTCTGTATTGTCGGCGCCGATTTTCGCAGTAGCGACACTCGTGCGTAACGACAATGGAGTTTTACACTGTACTTATTTACCATTGGTACTTAGATCATTCTTGCCTTTAAGATTTTTGTCAAACTATCTTAGACATATGGTTTTCAATATGGCCATAATGTATTCTTTGATCATTGCCTTGGATACTAATATCGGTTGTAAACAAACCGTGAAATTGCCTCTGTCTTGGCCATGTCTTCACTGAGGAAGCCTTGCTGATTTGTATTCCCAAAATACTGATGACTTGTTCTCAAAATACTAACACTGCTTGCTGTTATTAACAGGATGCGATGCCATTGCTGAGTCTGAGCGACTTCTAAGTGGAAGCCTCTTAATCACTTCCTGGGGTACTTCTATCTCAAGGAGTGCCATGTAGGTGAATTCGCACAAAGGGTCAGAAGGTGGTTTCGAGAATGTCACGCTGAGTTTGTTAGTCGGAGGAGTCGTACTCAGCCTTCCTTTCTGTAGCTTCCTTGGTTATACGACACGGTAACCCAATTTTATTGTACAACAAGTTTAAATTCGACAATGACTTGATAACTGTAATTCTTTTTTCACAGATGTAAAAGCAACTTTAACCAGACCAAACAACTCTGCTTCAGACGGTGGAGTGACAGCATCCTGGGAAGGCAAAAGGAGTGTGGAATACATCCTTGAAGTAAATTGTTTTCATGCGTGGAACCATATTTGGCTGATAGAATCCTCCAACTTGTTTCAAATTTCTTTGTTGTAACTTATGATACTTTTAAACAAAATATGATTAAAGACCGGTTTCCGTTAGCATTCAAATATCTTGATTTTATTTATCGTGAATCTGCACTTCTTCATTTGTGAAAGAAACTTCAAATCTAACACATATTGCACCTTTTATCCTGAATGGTGATTCAAACTTCGTCTTTGTCGCCACTTGAAAGTCTTAGATTCTTGAGAACAAAGAAGGTATCAAACTCCTTGTGTTAAATCATTTGAGTTTGGTGTTACTCATGATGGATGGGAATTTAGAAAACTTGAATAAATCAAATAGCTCGAACTTGGATGAATGAAGGTAGTTAAAGAACTTGGATCAAAAACAAAATTGGGACCTTGATGTGTATAGTTAGGAGATGAGTAAAAAACCGTATAGGGAAAGGGGTGAATGATGAACTCCGAGCCACATGAATGTTCTTAAATTGAAGAAACCAAAGGTTTTATGTCTTCGCTTGTTTTCAACTTACTCACAGAGGCAATCACCTTCCATTTGGTGAGATTTAGTCCATAATTACTCAATGCAAAAACTTTAATTTAAATAGAAATCCGAGCAATCTTCTAGATGATGTTGATCTTAGCACAAAACTACCCCCTGAGTAATGTCCAGACCAAAGGGCACAACTTGAAATGTAACTTGGCAATGACACCCTCAATGAGATGAAACTCAAACCCTAAGTCTTTGATTGGGACAAATAGCATGACCTCCACTTGAAACCCACGCATCTGCAAAAACTGATTAGTCACAATAAACAAACACACAAGATCTACCCCGAAGATAAAAGGAAAAGAGAAAAGGGGGTGAGATCTTAGGGTCAAAAATTAGGGTGTGACACTTACCAATACAACTTTCAAGACAATTTGACAGCATAGCCACAATTTAGCATAACAATGTCTAAATCATCTAACAACCCAAAAACATAAACATGATGCATAATGAGGAGGTTTAGGGCTACATACCTCTTGTAGACCTCCAAAAGAAAACTAGCAGCAAAAGCAAAGTACTCCCCCCTCCTTTGAGCGAGCCTTTGAAATTTCTTCCTTTTGAAGCAACAAGTGATATTTTGGGACAAATCTAGCAAATGAGATTCCAGTTGCTCTTTGAGGTTTTAGACAGTTGAAATAACATAAAGGGAAGGTGTTCAAAGTGTCACAATGATGGAAAATGGTTTGTGTAGTGATTTGGCTTGAAATGTGCATAAAAGTCAAAGTGAGGTGTGTGAAAAGTTAACTTTTTGTTCTAAGTGGTTTTTGAGGAAACCAATGGTGGGAACAGCCTCAAATGATCATTTTTAGGGTGTGTATATAGTCTTTGAAGTGTTTTTGGATTGGAAACAAGAATTGGTGTGAAAAATGCAAAGTGGTGGAATTGGTGGTTTTGTGAGATTTCTTCACTTTCAAGCAAAGGGAGAATGAAAGAGAGATATGTATTTGTGATGTTTTTGATAGCTCTGATGTGAAGAATGGAATAGGATGGAGCCTCTATTTATAGGCTAAGGGAAGAGTTTTGGGCAGATTTGGTTTTCTGCCTTTGGAGGGAAATTTTGGAAGAAAATCCATCCAAGATCATGTGGCAGCTGTGCATATCAGTTTCTTGGCTCAATGCAAGAAAAAACTCAAGTGGAATGAAGAACATGGAGGTGACTGAAGTAAGGCTAGTGTGTAGGGGACTGTAGCTTGCAACTTGCATAATCTTCTGCACAAAAGTAGGAACAAAATATAATGTTTCCTAAAAAGTCTCTAAGTTCATTTTTATGAAACAAATGCACTTTTTATATAGAACCAATGTTCCTAAAATAACCATCTTTGGAATGCGATAGAATGAGAGCTAAAACCATAAAGAATCTCACATTTAATAAAAATAATCTTCCAAAAAGTAAAACCCTAAAACTTGGTATAACATGTCAAGACATTTTGCTCAACATCTTGCTGCGATACTTGTTTTAACAAAATTGTTGCCAATCCCAAAAATATAGAACTAACCATCTCCCCCTTTGGCAAATTTTGCGTAAAACAACTTTGGCGAAAAGAATTGGAGAAAAAATAAAACAGTAGCAACATCCACAAGAAACAAAAAAGAAACTTCTAACACACTTGGTATAACACCAGAACAAATCAAAGGCACACGCAGCAGCACTAAGAAAAAATACCCAACCTCGCACAGAGAGAAAGACACCTCTCACACACCAAGATACTCCCCAAAAACAAAACTGAAATACAATTTCATGACATTCTGTCTGACATCACATCTATAATCACAGCAGACATACCTAGAGAGCCTAGGCACACACACACACTCACCTTTAAAGGCAAGATCAACAAAATAGATCCTACTCTCCCTGTCACATAGCTCCCCCTCAAGTAGTACTCAGGGCAACAAACATCTACCAACCAAACATACTCAACAAACTACTAATTACTCCCCCTTTTTAGCCATAAATTAGTCAAAACAACCATACATTCATCAGTAGCCAAAGTAACCTCTGTAGCAGATACAGAAGCAGTAAGAAAACAGGGCACAACAAATATCAACACTGTTATCTGTTTCCTTATCTTTATCACCACCTTATCAGCTGTCACAACATTGTATGGGACATGTGTCCCTGCAAACAACCTATAGTGCAAAGAAATATAGGGTTCCTTCTTTCATGCAATATCAGAACTAACAAAACACCAGGGTACTGTAAATACCTTGTCAGTCACTTCCACCTCAGTTTGCTCCTCCTCGCTCCTACCCATAAACTTGTTGATAATTTCAGAAGAAAACTCCACACATTTGCCTATGTCATAAACCTTGATATTCTTCTTTATTCAATTGGTATTATAATCTGAAATATGAGTAACTAAACTCCTTTTGGTTAGGTTGTGTGTAGGGATGAAAAATGAGTCGAGTTGAGTTGAACTCGCCTTAGTTTGGCTTGACTCGTTAAGAATTGGTTCAGGTCAAATTTCGGTTCTAGTTCAACACGAAATTTTTTTAAGCTCAAATTCGACTCATTAAAAGTTCACGAACTATTTGGTTCATCTCGTTAGGTTCATCTCACTTGCTTCACAGACTTAAAAGCCATTTTTTAAGTATATTTTATTTTTATATATTTGACATTTTAATTTAATATTTTTTAAAAAGAAAATATTGAAATAAAATAAAAGTTATGAGTATGAAATTTAACTTTGTTTCAAAAATCCACTTATTCAAAAACTACACAACTTTCAATAGACACATTTGAAAGTCTAATTCAAAAATAAAACTCAATTGAAGTATAAATATATCTAAAAAATCCATAACTTCATCAAATATTTAGGAAACATACAAATTTAATGAAATAGTACCCAAAAATTACTATAAATTGCTACATTTTCATCACAGAATGATTACACCACTTGCAGCCTTTATTACACATGTTATTTTAGCAAATGTCATAATGTATCTAACAAGAATGACTATAAAGGCAATTGTTAGCTTTATTGTCATTACTAGTACATAATGGACAATATAAAGTTAAAATTTAGAGTAAATCTTTAAAATTACACTTAAAGATAATATAATCATTCTCATATATAATCAAGTTAACTCATGAACCTAACGAATCGAGCTATATATAGTTCAAGTTTAGCTCATTTAGTTAATGAACATAGTTTTTCGCTCATATTCAGCTCATTTGGTTCATGAACCTAGTTCAAGATTTAATTGTCAAACCGAGTTCCGAACTATTTTTGAGTTGGTTTTGTTCATTGACAGCCCTACTTCATGTACTCCTTGCTCATCTTACTGTCACAATATTCAAAATGTGTACAACAAATTTCCTCACCAGCATCTCACAACAGTCATCAAAAGCAACAACACTCTTTATCGAACCAGCATCCTCAATAAGATTCACCACTAAATAGAGGAAAGAGAAAGTATATGTTGCACTCTCCCATTCCTGTAATTGCTATAACTCCTCAAACGTGCAAATTTCCAATTTGTCTCTTAACTTCTTAAGTTGATTTGCATCTAAATCCTTAGTAAATATATATGTCAGTTACTTCTCGTTGGCCACGTGCTTAAGAGTCATAATTTTATCCTCAACAAGATCCCTAATAAAATGATGATGAATGTCAATATGCTTTATCCTGCTATGTTAGATGGGATTCTTATATATATTGATTGCACTCAGATTGTCACAATATAATGTCATGACATTTTGTTCGACATTATATTCCTTTAGCATTTGTTTAATCCAAATCAATTGAGAGCAGCTGCTTCCTGCAGTAATATACTCATCCTTGGCTGTAGATAGAGACACACAATTTTTCTTCTTACTGAACCAAGAGATAATATTGTTTCCCAAGAAGAAACATCCTCCAGGAATACTTTTCTATCATTCGTGCTACCTGCCCAATATGCATCACAATACCCTAAAGCATTGATATAGTACTATGATAATACAACATGCCAGAATCACTAGTACCATTGATGTATATCAAGATCCTCTTCACATGAGTAATGTGGCTCATTTTAGGCTCAACCTGATATCTAGCATAAACTCCTACAACAAAAGTGATATCAGGTATGCTAGTTGTAAGATACAGAAGACTACCAATCCTACTTCTGTACAAACTTTGATCCATATCAACACCCTTTTTCTTAGCAAAAAGGATGATATCTTGAACATCTTGTTCGACATCATACTCAAAGTCACTCAATGACTTTTTCTTGGTAGAAAGGGCCACAACTTTACTCCATACTTTGTCAGGTCCAACCTTAGTACTTTTCTTGGATGCCTTAGAATGCTTTCTTGTAGACACAACAACCTCCCATTTTCTGTTCCTCAATATTTTAGCAATACCAGGAGCCAATTTATTTCCTTTAAGCTCATCATCAGAATCTAGGCCATCTACATTGACAAGGTCAGTAGATTGATCCTTCTTCACATTAATAATCTCTTCTTTATCTTCTTTGTCAAACATATCTTTCTCCTTTTCAGTAGAAATACTATCATCATTAGTCATCTCTTTTACCATCAACAGAATCATCTTCAGCCACATTCCCTTGAGATTTTTCAGGAGTCTCACTATGAGTGTTTTCTTGTGTGGTTTCAACAGGATGATCAGGTTGGGTCAAGGATGTTGCGACATCCGACACAACATCAGACTCAGGATCAGTAACCAAGATCTTAGAGAGAGATATATGAACACTTGTATCAACAATGTAATTAATAGCAACATTCAAACTAGATTAACTTAAGGTTTCTCCCACTTTAGGGTTTTCTATACTCATAGTTTCAGAGGTAACGACATTTGAAACATTCAAACCAGAAGTATCAATAACACCCACAAAGGCATACCTCTTTCTGTAACGCCCATTTCATTTTAATTATTTTTCGTAATTAAATTGTGCAATAAGTGTATGTGTATGTGTTTATGTGTGCTTTATTGTGTTTTGGGATAACTTTTGTGTGGGGTAGTTACCTTAAAATGGTAAGAACTAAGGTGTTAAAGGTGCAGGAGTAATTGTGTAGTGATGGAGGTGTAGAGAGTATAGTTAATTAATTAATTTTTTTAGTAATTAGGTAATTATGCTAAATAGTAAAATATATTAACTAATTTAAATAATTATTTAGGTTTAATATGTTTTAATTAAACTAGAACTTGAAATGTTAGATTATTATTATTTGAATTATTGGGTTATTAGATAACAATAATAATAGTAGTGAAATAAAATAAAATAGAATATTAGATGTGTAGAGATATGAAGAACAGGATAGTAATTGTATGAGGATGAGTGAGGGTAAAGAGGTAAACCATAGTTGAGGGATTTTATAAAGGGAATAAGAGAATAGTGAAGTCAGTTTTACATCATACGTGAAATTAAGAGTAGAAGGTGAACGAGACTATGGCAAGAAGTATCCATCCATTTAGCTTGAAGAGATCGATTGCTAGGAATTACAAGGTAAGGGTGGGGTTCTGATCTTCTAAGGGATAATGTAACACCCCAAAATTTTCTCTTCCTTTCTTTAACTTTTTGGCTTATGCTTCATTTGGGCATGGCATTGGTTCTAAACATGGGATCAAGGTATCTTTGATTATTCCCCAAGAGGAGGAGGTGTTTCTCAAGGAAAAAATTAAGAGGATGTATTTAATCTTGTGGTATTCTCAAGTTTCAAATTCCTTTCATCATCAAGGCATCCTCAATAGCCTCACACAATCGGACTAGGATTTGCAAGCATTGATCATACTTTCCTATCTCTTTTATCTTAATTAGGGTTTTGACCAAAGCTTTCTTGTGGTTGATTCTTAGAGCAAAGCTTGGTTCTATAGCTCAATATACATCTCAAGTAGTTCATATATGTATCATGTCTCTTCACAAGTCATTATATATGCCTCAGTAAATGGAAAGAGGATTGGGGTTTCATTTGATCAAGAAAGTCTAATATGGCCTCACGAAGTCAAACTCTTGGGTTTTGAAGACAATCATGGGCATTTCAAGGCATCTCAAGTGTTATTTTGAGGTTGGATCAAGAAAAATCAAAGAAAATCATAAAATCAAGAGAATTGGTAAATTAGGATTTTAGTGAAATTTTACTAAGTGTGGAAAACCATAATTTCTAGCCATTTTGTAACATTCATAACTTTTTCATCCTTGATCTAAATGAGGCAAACTTGTAATTAAATTAAATAGGACATCACGAACTACAAGTTTGTAGAAGGAAGCAATTCCAAAAGATTCATAGGTTAAAGGTTATGGTGGCTTAAAGTAGAGAAAAATCAAGATGGGTGATTTCAACACTTAGAATTTTTTTCTAAGTATGAAAATTCAGCTTGGAGGACATGTTTTCAAGGGCTATTTTCTTGATGATCCAGGCTTCAACTCATATTTACTCCAACATAAAAGTTGTTCCTCATTCTCCAAGATTTCTTTTTATTACAAGAACTCTCCAATTGGATGTGTAGAACTCAAGTTATGGTGTCCTAAAGTTAGGATGTTAAAGATTCCAAATTTAGCAAGTGGTTTGTCAACTTCTTGAAGCTAACTTTCAAGACATTTTTCATCATGATTCAAACCTCAATTCAATATCCCTCCTAGATGAAATTTGTAGAGCTTCCTTCAAGATTTCCATCCATATAAAGGACTCCTCCATAGGGTTTGTACATCTCAAGTTATAGTGTCTTTAAGTCATGATATGTTTGGATTTCAATTAAGTAACTTAGTGAAATTTCACTAAGTGTCTCTAGGCAGATTTTGGGACATACTTTCATGGCCACTTTTCACTTTGATTAAAGCCTCATTTCAAGGTTATTCTAACATGAAATTTGGTAATTTATCTTCCTACTTTATTTTGAGCTCAAGTTCTTCTCATTTGGTTGAAAATCCACCAAGTTATGATCATTTAAAGTGGCTTTCATACATGTTGTGTTCATGGCACTCCATGGTTGTATCTTGGCATAATGGTTTGGATTTCTTGCACATAATTTGTACCGTTTTTGGTTCCAAACGCATGACATTATGTTTACCTCAAATGAGCCAACAAACACAAATGCTTTCATCACACAATTTGAAATCCTTTACCAAAGTTGGAAATGTGAGAATGCATCACAAAAAACTTGTCATGTGTGCCTTGCTCATCACACATCCCTCATGCATTATTCCACTTACTCAAAGACACAATAGCACCTCTATCAAACCCTAAACCAAGCCAAAACCTGTGCCACACTCTACATGTGCTTCCTTCTTCATTTTCATTTGCCAAACCACAACAACAACTCCCTAGCCATTTTGCTTCGTGTCCAACCCTGAAATCCACTCTATTTAAGCCAATACACTCCAAACCTATCCTCATTTTCTCCTTCTCCAAATCAAATATTTAAAAATCTCTCTCAAATTTATCTTCTTCGAAGCTGCATTCTCAAGAGAATTCTCATAGTTGCTGCTTGAATTCGTCTTTCTCAAGGATCAGTGAATCATTTGGAGAGGATTTCTGAAGTTGTTGAGCTTGGATCAAGGTGTAGTGGACATAACTCCATTTAGTAAATTTCTTCAACCCTTTACTCTCATTACATACATGATTTGAGCTTAATTTTGCTGTATTTGGGATCCCTGGCTTGCATAGATTGTGTTTGTGTTTGTGTTGTGTTGATTTATGATAGTTTCAGTTTATATCTTAGATTTTCATGCTTGGATTTAACCATGAAACATTGCAAATTTGTAAGAATGAATATCACATTTGGAATCAACATGTTTTTCTGTGTGGAATGGTGGCCTTGTGTGGTGTTTCTGAGTGGTTTTAGGGCAGCTCCAACAGCGTCTCGTCAGAGAAGACGGCCAGAGCTAGGGTTGTAGCGTCTGAAGTTGGAAGAAAGGTGAGGTGTCACTGTGCTCCCTATTTAAAATTTGAGTCAATTGATGTGTTAATGTGTGTTTGGTCCAGGCATATGACTGTGTGTCACCTCAATTAATGAGGCTGACATGTTAAGCCACGCGTGCATTTTTGGTTCTGAGTATTGTTTGAGTGGACTGGGCTTTATTTGGTTTACTTTCTGAACCCTCAGTATTTAAGCCCAATGTGCAGTGTATCATGGTATCATTTCATTTCCTAATTACTATTACATTCCCTCCCTCTTGTTTCTTTAATTTTTGTTTATTTTTGTATTTTATTATTTTATTTAATTTTTTATAGTTGGATGCATAATAAAAATCTCCAAAAATATGTTTCTAATTAATTGATGTATTGAGAATGTTTCCATGATTTTTATTTTATTTTTCAATTATTTTTTTCTATTTTATTTGGATTTAATTTGTGAAGTTATTTCATGTGTTCCTACCTAGCTAGGGTTTTGATTTTGAATGCCACGTCCTTGCTTGATTGATTCCATCTCTTGATCATATTTTGATACTTCAATGATGAATGTTTTGATGCTTTGATGATGAAGATTTGATTGATTTTTATTTGTTTTAAATTAGTCCTCGATTCATGCTTGATTAATAATGTGTTTGAACTTGTGGATTTCTTTTGATGATGCATTAATGCAATTCTTGTTGAGATACTTTTCATACCTGTTCTTGATTGTCTTAGTATGAGTTTGAGCTTTTTTTTTTCATTTTTGTATGATCATCTAAGTTCCTCAATTTGATTTTTGAATGTGATGTTCTTTGAACATGGACTTGCTTAATTCTTGACCTAGTTTTAGGACTTGATTCTTGAATGGATTTTTATTATGGTTCATGTTTCTTATGTGATTCAAATGAATTTTTTATTGTTCTGATCCTCATGTTATGATGTCCATTTCATGATCATTTCTAACCTCTTTATTCATATGATTTCTTATTCTTTGTATGGGTGATTTGAGTGGTTCCTTGTGCTTAATTTGAACATGATCCATATTTAACTTACATGATGTCTTAGAATTGAATGTGAATTAAATCAATTGAGTTTTCTTTCGAGCTTCATGTTATGGTGTGCATTACTTGATCATTTTTGCTTTTGTACCATGCTTTAACACATATTTTCCTTTGAAGATGATCATGGTGTATGCTTGAGTTTTGGTGCATGTTTGAAATTGATCTTTGAGATTTATTTTTGCTATTCATGAGTTGATTTTTGAGTTTATATTCATGTTCATGCTACTTACCATCTTGAAACCATGCCCTAATTTCATTTGTTTGAACCATATATGGCTTGTTTTTATGAGTGGTTAATTTGTGAATACATGGTCTTTGTTGTGGTTCATGTTGGATGGTGTGGTGCCTCTATTTTCATATTTAAATTGAGTTAATCATAATATTATATGAGTTATTATCTTCCTTGTTTCTCATCTTGTTAAACTCATGTTGGTTTGGTATGTTGGTTAGTGGTGTTCAATTATGATTCTAAGGCAAGTCTGGTTGTGCACTTCTTTGTTTGTCTTCAACTATTCTCTTGAACTTGAAAGTGTGAGCACTTTAATCATGGTGTGTAGTGTTTGGAAGATGTTCTGTGTGTGCCTTATCCTTCTTTGAAATCTTGATTCATTTGATTTTCATACTTTCACCTTTCCTTGATGTGTGACACTTGTGCATTGATGTTGATTCCTTTCATCTTGTGTTGCTTTGACGCCTTCTTTCTCTTCATCCCTATTATTTTCCTTTGGGTTTTGAATTCATATATGTTTTTTAAGATTGATTTTTTTTAATGCTTACTTGTGCTTGATCACATGTTCCCTTAAGGCTCCTAGTTTGAACTTAATTTTTTATTAGGTTCAAAGTAGGATAGACATTAGGCTCTCAATCCTTTGCATGACAACATTAAGATAGTCCCTTCTTGACCTCAACCTTAGGTCCATATTTTGTATGATAACATTAGGTATATTTCCCTTTTGTTATCCTCAACTATAGGTACACTTTGTATGATAACATCTAGGTGAGTTTCCCCTAGATTTTCTCTTTGCCCTTTGAGTCTCTCTTCTTTCTCAAAAAAAAAATCAAAATACTTAATAAATATGATGAATATTGTACGTCATGATCCTTAAGTACATGGGAAATAATGAGTGGGGAGTCTCTCCTTACTTCTTCTAGAGTGTTTATCATACCTCCCGTTTGCGGGCGATCTTGCGACGCATTCTCTCCTATGTCATTGACTTTAAGGCAATACGAATCTCAAATAAACTGAATTCACTTATGTTAAAACTTACAAACAAAATGCAAATTATTTCATCCTTTGGGATGGTTTGTCAAACCTTTTTCAGAAAGGGCACATTATTTCCTTTCTACCGCAAACAGGGATCGACCTTAATTGCTGAAATGAGAATTTAATGTTGCTCATAAAAAAACACTTAACCAATATGTGGTCGTTCCCAAACTACAGACGCTCTGATTTCTCATGCCATATGAGGATACGTAGGCACAAGACGACGAAGTCTTGGCGAGCACCCTTCCACCATCACCTGTAGTCCTCCAAACTACGTCGACTCTGACTTTCCCGAATACGTGGGTATAGGGCGGTGAAGTCCTATCGAGTCTCCTTTTTGTTTCTGTTTCCGTTAGCAGTAGGCTTTAGTATACATACCCTTTGATTAGAACAATAAGAGTGGATCTCGTTGAGTACAATGGACGCGAGGGGTGCTAAACCCTTCCTCTCACGTAATCGATTCCCAAACCCAGGATTTGGTTGTGAGACCACGTCTTCTCCCTTATTTAGGTTTCTTCAATCGTTTTCTTTCCACGGTCGGGATAAATAACGTTCGGTGGTGACTGTTCTGTTTTTTTCATCGATTGTTTTTTGCAGTTGCAGCAGATATTATGATGAATAGTGGGTAAGGATTTATGTTGTTGCGTTGTTGAGATATTGAAGCTTAAATGAAGAATGCTCAATAAAGACGAAGCTGAAGTAAAGTGTTTGAATGCGTGTACAACGATGCAACATGCTAAACCATGTATAACGAGTCGAGTGAAACATCAATAAGTGAAGCATAGTAATTTAGTTGATCTTGATGGTTAAGCTGGAAGAAGCATTATATGCTCAAGAAAAGAGTTCATCAAAAGAAGCTTAAAGCTCATGAAAAGAATTCGTAGTGCTCATTAAGAAAGCTTTTAAGAAGTACAAAACTAATTTTTTATAATCTCTCAGAAGTTAATTCTTTAGATAGTTTTGTATTATAAAGCAAGGAGTTGTTGCTCATATATTGCTAAGAAAAACTTAGGTGTTCATGTACTTCATTTGTGTAATCAGCTTGTAAGAAGCATATTAGTTCACAAGAAAATCCTTGTAAAAGGTGTTGTTCCTTGAGCAGTCGAGTGAAGACCATAATGCTTGAGATGACTAAGCGTGTTACTAATAGCTTAGTGGATGATGTTCCTTGACGGTCGAGTAAAGACTAAAATGCTTGAGATGATTAAGCGTGTTTCTAACAGCTTCATGGATGATGTTCCTTGAGCTGGTATGTGAAAGCCAGGATGCTTGAGAGGGCTAAGCGTGTTGTTTAACAACTTAGAGGTTGTCATCATTTTGATGATTAATGGATTAAGTCCTTGTGATAAGGAAAAATCACCTTGGTGGGTGGACTGAATTAACTTCGTTAATAGTGAACCAGGATAAAAATAATTGTGTTCATTTATTTTTATTTACTTTTTAACATCATTAGTTTAATTCCGCAAAAGGTGACAAAATATGCAACTCAATTCAAGCCCCATTTTCTTGTGTTTCTCAACCTTCAATGTTATTTCAGGTAATGGTATTATAGTGGATCCTTCCAAGGTAGATGCATTTCTACAATGGGAAGCTCTAAAGTCAGTTACAAAAATTCGAAGCTTTTTAGGGTTGTCTGGTTACTACCGCAGGTTCATTGAAGGTTTTTCCAAGTTAGCACTTTCGCTAAATCAGATGAACTGTAAGGGTAAGTCATCTGTATTGGATATTCATTGTTAGAAGTACTTCGTAGAGTTGAAGAAGAGGTTGACTACAACTCCGGTTTTAGTTTTATCGAACCAAATGAACCTTTTGTTGTATACGGCGATGCGTCATTGAAGGGTTTAGGAGGTGTATTTATGCTTCCTGACAGTTGAGGATTCATGATAGGAACTATCCTACTCTTGACTTAGAGTTGGCTACAGTAGTGTTTGTATTGAAAATCTAGAGACATTATTTGTATGGTTCTAGGTTTGAAGTGTTCAGTGACCATAAAAGTCTGGGGTACTTGTTTGATCAGAAGAAATTAAACATGAGGTAGCGTAAATGGTTGGAATTATTGAAAGACTGTGATTTTAGCTTTAACTATTATCTCGGTAAAACTAATGTTGTGGCTAATGCTTTAAGTCGGAATTCGTTACACATGTCAGTGGTGATGGTTAGAGAGTTAGAGCTTGTGGAGCAGTTTAGATATATGAGTTTAGTCTGTGAATTAACACATCAAAGTGTGAAGTTGGGGATGCCAGCAATCAACAATTATTTTCTTTCTAGAATTAAACACAATCAAAAACTAGATGTGAAATTGGTTGACTTGATGGCTGGAGATGGTCAAGTTGTCGGGAATGATTTTAAAGTAGACGAACAAGGTGTGTTGAGATTCAGGAATAGGATTTTTATTCCCGATAATGTGGAACTAAAAAAGATGATTTTAGAATAAGCTCATTATAGTAGCTTAAGTATCCATCCGAGAGCTACTAAGATGTACCAAAGATCTAAAGAAGATATTCTGGTGGTCAGGAATAAATCGCGATGTTGCGCAGTTTATTTATGCTTGTCTGACTTGCTGTCGCTACTGCGAAAAAAAAAGGTTCCGGCAATGACAGAAGAGTCTCCACCTATCGTTATTTATCCCAAAGGAGGGAAAGGAAACGATCAGGAAAAACCTAGCGAAAAGGCATAAGATCGGTCATCGCAACCAAATCTCTGGGTTCGGGAATCGGTTACGCAAGGGGAAGGTATTAGCACCCCTCACGTCCATTGTACTCAACGGGATCCACGCTTGTTTGTTTATCTAAAGGGTTGTTTATATATCTACGCTAAAGGTCTGGGACAAAAGAAAAGAAAAAGAAAGGACTCGACAGAGCATCACAGCTCTGGGCCTACGTATTCCCTCGTGCAATGGGAAAGTCAGAGTCAACGTAGTTCGGCTAACTACGGGTAATGGGGGAAGGTTGCTCGCCAAGACGTTGCATCTTGTGCCTACGTATTCTCATCAGGCATGAGAGATCAGAGCGAACATAGTTCAAGATAAAACAGAACACAGGTTAGTTCACGTGCTTTTTGACCCGACTAAGGTTAACAAGTAGTTCCAGCAGTTAAGGACAAAACCTGTTTGCGGTAGAACTAAGAGTTAACAACACTCTTTTTTCTGAAAAGGTTTTCCTGATTAAGAGAGCCCCAAAGGGAAAAAGGAGTTTGACGTTGGTTTTTCTCTTTTATCGGAGAAGAAGTGTTTTTGAATGAATGTTTGTAATTCATAGTGCACTAGAGACTATGACTTAGGAGCAAATGCATCGCATATCGCCCAAAGGACGTACGCTAAACACTCTAGATGATTGAGAGGAGACCGCTCAATTATCATTTCCCAAGTGGCTTAAGGCTCGTAGCGTACAATACGAACTTGCCTTTATTAGATGTTTTGTGATTGTTTGAAGGTAAGAAGAGAAAGAGGAATCTACAGGGGAAGTAAATCAAATCCTTAATGTTATCATGCAAGATGGTCCTAATGTTGAGTTTGAAAGGGAAATTATCCTATATGTTATCATGCAAAGGATTCAACCTAAAATCTATCATCACTCCTTAAACAAGGAAGTGAGAGTCCTAAGGAAACATGCAAAGGGGAAAAAGAAACACAGCTATCAAGCAGGTGAAACATAAAGTAACTGGATGCAGATGCAATGCAATAGTACAAGCAAGGGAGACAAGCTCAACCTTTAAATGCAAGCAGGAGATGTAAACAGAGATGCACAGAGAAAGCACACAAGCAAAGGGAGGCACACCTCAACCTTTAATGCAAACAAACAACCACAGAGGATAAAAGAAACAACCAAGCAAAGGGAGGCACACCTCAACCTTTAATGCAGTCATGCACCTAAGCCTAAGGGTATCTACACATGCAAGTTTATCCTAATGCATCACAGCAAATAGGAAATCAATCATGAAGGAGAGAGATAAACTAGATGAGCAACAAGGAAATCATCCCAAGGCTACATCAGGTTTAGATGTGTATCAACAGAAGAGTCCATCCCAGGTTCAACCTCTTTATGGAATGCACAGAATTCAACCAAAGGAAGAATTAGGCTCTCACAAGAGGGATCCTAAGAATGTAGGACAAATGAGAATGGTGGAACCTAGATGTCAATCTAAGGTATCTGGTTAATGTGTATCAACACAAGGATATCCATCAAAGGCTCAAACTTCTCATGGAATGCACAGAATTCAACCAAAGGAAGAATTAGGCTCTCACAAGAGGGATCCTAAGAATAGGACTTGGAGAATGAAGGAAGATAGTGTAAACCAAAGGAATACACTATGCCATTAAATGTCCATCCAAGGCTCAACCTCTTAGGGAATGCACAGAATTCAACGAAAGGAAGAATTAGTCTCTTACAAGAGAGAGATCCTAAGAATAGGACTAGGGAATGTTGAGATGGAAGGAACAAGGCAAAACCAAGCAAAGGAACCACATAAGGAGGAGAAACCAATCACAAAAAGCTTTTAAAGAACCCTAACAGCAAAGCTCTAAAGGACATATATCCTAATCAAGCTATGGACATGATAATGACTTTAAAATTAACCTACAAAGGCCTCAACCTATGTACTATGGGATCAAGCCAAGATTGGGTGCTTAAGATTTGCTAAAAGTTCACTTAAAGGCAAAACTAGGTGAAATGCTAAATTGGGAACACCCTAACATCAGCCAGAATGTAAAATCTATGAAAAATGGGAAAACCAATCCTAAAATCCTAATAAAATTCCTAAGGGATCCTCAGAATGTTATAAATCTATGGTAAAGATTTCAGGTCAAGATCCCAAGTCTAAGTACACTAACAGAAAGCTAAACCATGATATGTGCTAGGGAGAATGCAAATGGGAAAGGTTCTAAAGACCTACATCTAACTCTAATCAAACAGCTCCTAAAAATTAGGAGAAAAATACCTAAAGATCATTTAAGGCATATAGAAACAACATACAAAAAATTAGGACTTCATTCTAAGCATTGAATAGAAAATAAAATCCAAGAAGTCAGCATGATATTTTTCACATTTAAAGAAATAAACAATCATGGAAAAATCGGATTAAATTGAAAAAAGACTAAAAAATTAATCCAATAACATTTAAAATCACTTAACACATTAAGTAATTATAAGAAAAAAGTTCAGGAATTATGGATGTTTTTTACTATTTTTAATGGATTAAAATAATCATGCTTCAAAACATAAAAAAAATAATGAAAATAAAATGAAAAAAGATAAATACGCGTGCTGAATAGCAAAAAAACAAGTTCAAAATCCAATGGGCCTCAGAAAGGGGGTGCAAGTATCAATAACAGGCCCAGGTCCATTAGGACTTAAATGAATCCCATGTGCTCAGTCAATGTGTGACTATGGTGCGTCTTAATCTCATCCATCCACTCATTAAGTAGCCATATCATACACTCCTCATCACGCCACGTCAATTAAAAGTCAAAACACCAACTGAATCAAGCCACAACTGTTGTATCAATGGAATAGGTCAAGGATTCGCCCAGATCCAAGGGCTAACATCTCATCTGGCTATTTAAATTGGAAACAAGGGGGGAATGAACCAGTGGTGGCCGGAGAAGACTCCGGTCATCTTCTCCGGTGGGACGCCACCGTACCAGTTGTCAAAACTCAACCAAACCTGGATTTCTTCATATCAATCTCTTCGTTACCTTACACTGATCATCATGCTATGTTCTAAATTTCATTTTTCTCTCAAGAATCAACCAAACCAAAAGCTTAAACAAATCATGCTCTTCTAACAATTGTCACAATCGGTCACCTAACCTATCCTAGATTCATCTAGGAGTTACCAGGATCCTAACCACATGCATAGTACACACTAATTCGCCATAAATTAAGAGAAATTTTGAGAGAAAGAAACCTGTGTAGAAGCTTGCACAGAGGTGGATTCAGGTGACAATTCTTGATCAAACCAATGCAGAAAGCTTCAATGATCCCTGAGGAAGCTTCTTGAATGATCAATTTGCTTGGAAAATTCTTCAATCTTGAAATCCGATTTTGCTTTCCTCTTGAGTTTGTTACAACTGTAACTGCTCTAACTGTCACCAATCTTCATCAATCTTCATCTGAGAATCATCTAGAACTTATATAGAATCATTTTGGATAGGTATTGAAGCCCAATTGTGGCTGGTTTGGCCCAATGGAAATCTCACCTTTCATCACTTTTTCACTTGTTAATGTGCACGAAAATAGAGCTTCTAAGCTTCAAAATCGGTTCCATTCACTTGCTGGTAATGTGGTGAACATGAAGGGATAGTATTGGTTCCTTGTTTTTGATCAATGGTGGATATTGATTGTGTTTCTTCAAGCTTAAGTAACCTTGAAATTTGCCATGTAAATGACTTCAAACCTCAAATGTAGAAATTGCATTTTTCTTAGAATGTATTGGAGACTCAAAAAATGCACTCATATGTCTTGAAATGGTTCATCTTGAATTTATTTGAATTTTTGACTTCTAATGGCCTTTAAAGCTCCTTTATGAAATTTCTTTCATCCAATCTTTAATCCAAGTCATATCAATGATTCCTTGATGTTTGGTTCAATAAATACCCCCATTTTGAGCAACTTTCAATTTCGACAAATTTGCATTTGAGGTATGAAAAATGGTGAAATGAACCTATAATCCAAAGTGGCCTATGATCTTACTTTCCAAAAATACCCTTGCCTTGCAAGCTCCATATCTTGAGTTCTACAAATCCAATCAAGGACTTCTAGTACTCTTTGGAAATCTAAGAGGATAAGGAACAACATTCATGTTTGGGTCAACATGAGGAGAGACATCCTTCTAGCTCAAAAATGTCTTAGAAGTTGGTTGACTTTCAAGTACCAAAATCACATTCATTTGATGATCTGTAACTTGTCTGCTTCATAACTTGAGTTCTATAAATCCTATCAAGGACTTCTAGTACTCAAACAAAAGCTAAGAACATGCTCTACATGTTTCATGTTGGGGTCAAGATGAGACAACACTTGCATCTTGAGTTATGTGGTCTTGAAGTTAGGCACTAAACTAGGGGATTTTACATTGTCAAGCTTAGAAACCCTAGCCTAGGAACTTCTCACACTCTTGATTATTGATGAGTTCGTCTCGGAATCATCCCTTGGGTGTCTCAACACATCCTTCCATGATCACATGGCCTTGAAATTAAGTCTCAACCTCTTCAAGACTCACATTTTCAGGGTTGACCAAGAGAAAACCCTAGTGTCGCTACTACGAAAAAAGGTGTCGGCAAAGATAGAAGAGTCGCCACCTTTTGTTATTTATCCCACAGGAAGGGAAAGAAAATGATCAGGAAAAACCTAGCGAAAAGGAAAAGACAGGTCGTCGTAACCAAATCTCTGGGTTCGGGAGTCGGTTACGCAAGGGGAAGGTATTAACACCCCTCGCGTCCGTTGTACTCAATGGGATCCACACTAGTGTTGTTTATTTGACGGGTTGGTTATCTATCTATCTATCAAGGTCTGGTTCAAAAGAAAGAAAAAGGAAAGATGAAAATGACTCGATAGAGCGTCGCGCTTCGTGCCTACGTATTCCTGTCTGGAACGAGAAATCAGAGTCAACGTAGTTCGGCTAACTACGGGAGATGGGGGAAGGGTTTTCTCGCCAAGACATCGCCTCTTGTGCCTACGTACTCTCAACAGGTATGAGAGATCAGAGCGAACGTAGTTTTGGATAAAACGACACATGCTAGTTCACGTGTTTTTTACCCGAGTAAAGTTAAACTACAGTTCCAGCAGTTAGGGACAATGCTTGTTTGCGGTAGAACAAAAGCTTAACAGCACTCTTTTCATCAGAAAAGGAAGTTTGATTAATCCCGAGGGAAAAAGGTTTGAATTTGTTTTTGAGTCTTTTACGAGAAGAAGTCTTTTTTATGAATGTTTGTAATTCGTACTGCACTAGAGACTGTAACTAGGAGTGAATGCGTCGCATGTCACCCAAAGGGTACCACACTAAACATCCTGATTACTGAAAGGAAACCCTCCAATAACAATTTCCTAAGTGGCTTAAGGCTCGTAACGTACTGTACAAACTTGCCTTTATTATGCGTTTTACTGTTGTTTTGAGATGAGAGAGACAAGAGGAATCTACAGGGGAAACTATCAAGCATCCTATTGTTGTCATACACTATGGCCCTAGTGTTGAGTTTGAAGGGGGAATCTACCCTAATGTTATCATACATGGATTCATCCTAAAGTTCTATCATCACTATCCTTATCAAAGGAAATGAGAGCCCTAAGGGGATATGTCAAAGGTAAACACCAGCAGAAATCATTAAGCAGATGAATACAGCTATCAAACTACTGAAATAAGAACATGGATATGCAATGCATCAGCACAAGCTGAAGGAGGAAACCTCAACTTCTAATGCAAACATAAAAGAAAAAGGAACACACAACAAGGGAGGATCACCTCAACCTTAAATGCAAACAAGCAAGGGCAAGTATGAAAGCAGTTAAAAAACCAAGCAAAGGTAGGACCACCTCAACCTTTAATGCAATCAAACAAAGGAAGACTAGCTCAACCTTTAAGGCAAACATGCACCTAAACAAGAGTATCTACTCATGCAACTCTATCCTAATGCATCACAGCAATCAGGCAATCAATCAAGCAGTCCATCAGGCAAGCAAGAAGAAAACACTCCATCAGGAGAGAGGCAACCAAGAAGAGCAACAAGGAAATCATTCCAAGGCTACATCAGGTTTAGATGAGAATGGTAGAACTTAGATGTCAATCTAAGGTATCTGGGTCATTGTGTATCAACACAAGAGTCCTCTGAGGCTCAATCTCTTTGTGGAATGCACATTAGACTTCCCAAAGGGAAGTCCAGGCTCTCACAAGAGAGATCCTCAGATCAATGGACAGAGATTGAAAGGTGGAACCTAATGAACAACTAGGGTTTTAGGTTCATTGTGTATCAACACAAGAGTCCTTTGAGGCTCAATCCCTTTGTGGAATGCATATTAGACTTCCCAAAGGGAAGTCGAGGCTCTCACAAGAGAGATCCTCAGATCAATGGATAGAGATGATTTGAAAGGATGATGGGAAGCATGAAGTATACCAAAGGTATCCACCATGGCACTCAACCAAAATCTTGATGATTGGAATGATGATGGGAAGCATGGTGTATACCAAAGGTATCCACCATGACACTCAACTAAAATCTAGATTGTATCCTCAAAGGTTTTACCTTCATGGTATGCCTTTAGTCCTTCCAAAGGAAGGACTAGGCTCCCACAAGGAACCTTGGATCATAGGATAAGAAGTTGAGGGATGATTGCAAACAAAGCAAGGCAAAACACTTAAAAAGGAGAAATCACTCACCTAAAATTTCTAAAGAAAACCTTCAATGTTTAGCTCTAAGGAAATCCAACCTAAGGGAGCTTAATGGCATGTTAAGTGTTTGAGAATCACCCTAAAGATGCATCAACCTATGAACTAAGGTATAAAGTTGAGATTAGGTACCTAAAGTTTGCAACAAAGTTCACTAAATGGGAAAGCTAGGTGGAAGGATTCCATAAGGCTACATTAATGCTAGTCAGAATGTAAAACAAGGTAAAAATGGGAAATCTATCCTAAAATTTCCAGTAAAAAGTCCAGAGGTCCCTAAGGATGTTATGAAGTCATGGTAAAAAATTTAGATCAAAACTCTTAGTTTAAGGGCACTAACCTAATGCTAAACCTAAAGGTATGCTAGGGAAAGATCAAATTGGGAAGGTTATAAAGATCTAATCCAAACCTATGTCTAAAAGCATCTAAAAATCAGGGGGAATTCCTACAAGTCATTTAATAAGTGCACAATATCATCAAGAAAAATTAGACATTTCTAAGTTGTTTTGATACCTCAATAAAATTCCTAATCTAAGGGTACATGCTTTTCACATTTTAATAACCACTAAAAATAGAAAAATAAAAATAAAATGGAAAATAATCCTAACATTATTCTACCAGTTCCTAAAATCAGCTAACATGTCAATGCTCAACGTGTCAAAAAATCATGAATTTATGAGTCATTTTACTATTTTTAACAAATAAAATCAAACAGCGTGAAATAAAAGAAAAAGAATGAAAAAGACTGAAAAATAAACAAGAGGGTGTGCTGACTAGAAACCCAAACCAGTTGTGAATCGCAATGGGCCCGAAAAGGGAGGTGTGAGTAACAATATCAACCCAACTCCGAATGCTGAATTTAAGTGAAATATGTAATTGTGTGTGGTACATCAATTGTGGAACATGGTGAGTCTTTATCTAGAGCGTTGAGCTTCAAGTCAACCAATCCAACGCAGGAAAGCAAGCCCTGTCTTCATCTTCTTCATTTGAACATGAGAATGAGAGGGAAATTTCAGAACAGCTGCACATGGTGACCGGAAAAACGCGTCGTTCATCTTCTCCATTGAGCCAAAAACGTAACTTCCTCAAATATCCACCAAACTTAACGATTCTTGAACCAAACTTGCATGATTTTTCGCGTAGAATCCAAATATGTCATTTATTTTCACTTTTATCCATTACATCTCCAAAAAAACGTGATCATCCATGGAATGTGCAAGAATTCAAAACTTCATAAAACTCCAATTTCTTTACATAAATCTCTTCCTCTCCTTATGTACATCAATCTGACATATTTCAATCTCATTTTTCCTCAATTATCAAGCCTATCCAAAGCCAACAAGAAAATATGCATCCTCAAGAATTCTCATAATTGATCCTCTAACTTATCCTAAAATCATCTAGGGGTTGTCAAGAACCTAACCACATGCACATTACGTACTAACTCGCCATAAATTAAGAGGAATTTTGAAGTTTACATACCTCTGAAAAAGCTTCAACACAGCTCTCAAACTCCACTGATCCTTGATGTTTCATGCCCATAATCACTCTACACAATCCTCTGAAGCTTTTGCAAACCTTGATTGTGTTTGAAACTGATCAATTCTCCAAAATCGAAATTCACTCTCAACCACTTTTTCTCCAACTGCTCCAACTGTTTTTTGGCTCCAAAATTCATCCAACCTCATCTGAAAATGATTTACAACTTAAATAGAATGTGTTTGAATCCATTTCAGGCCCAATGGAGGTCCAAACAGCCCAATCTAAATTCTCACTTTTCCTCACTTTTTCACCTTGCTATGCCCACGAAAATGGCTTCAAGAAGCTTCCAATTTCATCCATTTTGCTTGCTGGTAGTATAAGGAACATGGAGGGCTTGGATTGTGTTCTTGATTTCAATCAATGGTGGATATGGAAAGTGTTTCTTCAAGCTTAAGAAACAAGTGCAAAGTCCATGTAAATGACCTCAACTCTCAAATCTATTAAAGCCAATGTTCTTAGAATATCTTTTGCAATCAAAAAATGCATAAACATGCTTTGGAATCATCCCATATGAATTTATTTGAATTTTTGCTATTTTAATGCCTTTAAAGTTCTTTTTATGAAATGTTTTCAACCAATCCTCAATCCAATCCATATCAATGAATCCTTGGTGTTTGATTGACTAAATAAACCCATTTTGAGTAACTTTCAAGTTGGACAAATTCGCATTTGTGGTATGCAAGATGGTGAAATGGACCTATAACCAAAAATGACTTATAATCTTACTTTCCCAAAACGCCCTTGCCTTGCAAGCTCCATATCTTGAGTTCTACAAATCCAATCAAGGACTTCTAGTACTCTTTGGAAAGCTAAGAATATAAGGAAGAACATTCATGTTCACCTGAAGTTGAAGAGAAGCTTCCTTCTAGGTAAAAAGTGGAATGGAAGTTGGTTGACTTTCAACTACCAAAATCACATTCATTTGATGACCTGTAACTTGTCTGCCTCATAACTTGAGTTCTATAAACCCTATAAAGGACTTCTAGCACTCAAATTAAAGGTATGAACATGCTCTACAAGTTCCATGTGGATGTCAAGATGATATGAAACTTGCATCTTGAGCTATATGGTCTTGAAGTTAGACACTAAACTAGGGGATTTTACACTGTCAAGCTCAGAAACCCTAGCCTAGGAACTTCTCACACTCTTGATCCTTGATGAGTTGGTCTGGGAATAATCCCTTGAGTGTATCAACACATCACTCCATGACCACATGGCCTTGAAAATAGGCCTCAACCTCTTTCAATTCACCTGTTGACTTAGGGTTGACCAGGTGAAACCCTAGTTGCACCAATCTTGGTTGCAGCTTATTATACCTTGCATAATGACTGGCCCAAGCTCCATGATGACTCTCAAGACACCATAAGGACTCTCTCAATGCTCTATGTCCATATCTATGGATTTAACATCATCAGATGACTTCCCATAACCTTCAAGTTAGGAGACATGCACACATATAACCAACCATTCTTCTGAGGATCTTTGACTTCTTTGATGAGGATATCAACCCTTAAATACTTGAGTAAAGGCTCTTGGATAGCTTTATAACCTTGGTAGCCTTTTGTTGGTAGGAAAAAATCTCTTAATCCCCTGCGTATGAGTGATGGTATGCAAATGCTAATGATAATGATAATGCTATGAATGCAATGAAACATAAGTTATGTAAAGAAAAAGGTTAAGCAAATTTTGGGGTGCAACAGCTGCCCCTATTCAAACGGCTTGGACCTGACTGGGTGAGAAGCGAACGGCTCTCAAACAATCAAGGTAAAAGACGGTTGAATACCAAAGAACCCAGAAATTTGCCAACCGCACAAGTAAATGGTACTCTGATTGGTAAAACTCTCTAGAGACCGAAATGACAGTTGCACGGTAACTGACTGGTGAATTACTACTTCAAATCTTCATCCAACTTCGTCATCAAGTTAGGAAGAAACCACTGATTCAATGGTGACTGGTAAAGATAACTTATTTTGCCGTCAGGCATTCGGTATCAATCGGAATAATTACTTAACATTGTCTCTGGACTCCCTCATCAAGTCGGTAAGGAAATTTGACATTACTGTCTGACTTCATCATCATGTCGTCGGGAAATCTCTGCTGAACTTCGTCATCAAGTCTAGAAGGAAAACATCTTATGTTGAACTTCGTCATCAAGTCGGGAAGAAAGTTTCTGAAGACATCATAGTCTGACTTTGTCATCAAGTCTAGGAGAAATTTTTGACTCCGTTGGGGATTCTAGAGAACTTCCTTAGGTAACTCCGTCAAGTATCGACCTCACGTCGAAAGGACCCATCTGACATCACTGTCAAGTATCGACCTTAATTCGAAAGGGAAACAACTGACATCGCCGTCAATCATCTATTGGGGACACCGTTTCTGACCTCATTGTCAGGCCTCCATAAAGTTGTTCAACAACTACTGACATCACCGCCAGACGAGTGGAGAACCACAATCTAGGTAAACATTTGACGTCATCGTCACGACTCTATTGCTAATATTCCAATGTCATCACCGGACAACCTTACCAACAATCATCGGTATTATTCCAACATCACCGCTGGATAAACACAAGAAACATTTGACTTCACCGTCATATCCTCGTCGATAACATTCCAACATCACCGCTGGATAAACACACTATCAAGAAACGTCTGACCTCACCGTCATATCTTCGTCGATAACATTCCAACATCACCGCTGGGTAATCATACTATCAAGAACACGTCTGACATCACCGTCAAGATTGAGCTTCTGGCTTCGTCGTCGGACAATCACATATTTGATACACACCTGACCTCAGCGCCAAGATTTACTAATCTAATGCAGGAAATCATCTAACATCACCATCAATCCTCTGTCGGGGATAACATATCTGATCTCACCCCCAATCCCCCTTGGTAACCAATTACTGACATCACCGCCACATGAAGCTGATACATCTATGACATCACCGTCGAGCAATCTTCTCTGATCACCTCTTGACATCACCGTCATATAAAATGGAGAATCACAACCTTTAGCAAACTTTTGACATCACCGTCAAATATCCATAAACACATCATATGAATTGGATAGCCACCAAATTACTAAACAACTGACCTCGTCGTCAACAAATCATACCTTTTAATAACCAATTGACATCACCGTCAGGCCTTGATAACACTCTAACCTCGTCATCAGAAAATTGAGAAACGTCTAGCATCACCACTAGACCAACAGAGATCTGAGAAACAACTGGCCTCACTGCCAGAAGTCATAATTGATAAGCCCTTGACATTGGAGTCAAATAACCAAACGAATAGATAAACTTTTGACATCACTGCCAGACTCTGCAGAGTTGATGAACGTCTGACCTTACCGTCAGCCTCCCATGGGCGGGATAAACGTCTGACATCACCGTCAGAAAGCTGGTACATCTAATGTCACTGTTAGATAAACACAAATCTGATAATCTCCCTGAATCACTATCAGAACTCCTTCAATACAGATGAATGTCCGACCTCACCGCCAGAACCACGGAACTGAGAAGCGTTTGTCATCGCCATCAGAACTCCACATTGTTAATAATCGCCTGACATAACCGCCAGAATAGCACAACCGGTAAACATCTAATATCGCCGCCAGATGTCCATCATATCGATAACCACCTGACATCACCATCAAGCATACGTCTAACCTCACCGTCAGACTACCATAATATGGAGAAACACCTGACATCACCGCCAGAACGCCCGCCATCACTGTCGGACAAACCAAAGTTGAAGACTTTCTGACGTTGCCGCCAAACAACCATTGGATATAATGAGCAATGAACATCCCATCTGACCTCACCGTTAGGCCAACCATGGGATACATGTGTCTAACTTCACCGTCAGGCAATCAACAAGGTCACGAAACCTCTGACATCACCGTTAGAATCTGCAGAAATTCATTATACTTGACATCACCGCCAGTCAATCATGTTGTTAATAAGCATCTGCCCTCGCCGCCAGACCTTGCAAAAAGCAATCAACCAATCCAAGAACCGGATGGTTAGGAGCTGATAATAGACCTGACATCACCGTCAAGCACTCACCGAACGGATAACCATCTGACCTCACTGTATTACAATCCATAAAGCTGATAGGTGTCCAACATCACCGTCCGACAATCGTACCTATCTGACTTCGTCGTCAGAAACAAACAAAAGAGTCTTCCATGCTGTTAAATGACTGGCATCACCGCTCGGCCAACCATGGGATACATGCGTCTAACTTCACCGTCAAACCTTCGCTAAATAAAAGCGAACTGCATACCTGAAGATAGACACGTCATCTGAATGAGGTAGCCACTAACATCACCGTCAGACTCTTTTCAAAGAGAAGCTTCAACCATAATACTCTGAGGGATAGGGAAGAAACTTTTATCTTTGCAACCCTGTTCTGGGAGTTCTGGAAAACTTAACCAAATAACTCTGCCAAGGAACACCTGCACACAAGAACGGTACCCACTTAGCTCATGTTTCACATGCATATGTTTGACCATGGCGTAATGCTCCACACGGGGTGGAAATGCTACGTGTTTAGGGTAGATGCTATGCAATCATGCAAAAATGCTACTGAAACAAATCAGCAAAATAAATGCTGAAGAGAGAACCCTCCTGTCAAGGAGAAAGAACCATCCTGATGGGGAGAAGGAGTCATCCTGCTGAGGAGGTGAACCAAACCAATTCAATTGGACCTAACCTGGGGAAGCGACCCTCAGACGACTTTCCGCTGGGAAACAGAGTTCTACGAGAACCTGTACTTGCTCAACTGAGTATACGAACCACAAACTGCTGAGGAAAAGATATCAACCGCAGAAATAAACTGCACGGCCTTCGCAGATAGAATCTCCTGGAGATACGGACTCCGATGGGGAAGTATAGCAATAGTTATTCAAACACCCTCTCCTGCTGGAGAAGACAAACAATGGCCTGAACAGCTTTCCAGGATTCGGCTCTCTTTGGGGAACATAGCAACAGCCATCCAAATACCAGGATAAGTGCACTTAACTGCTCCTTCTATCCTGCATACCACTCTGTTGGGGTAAATATGCCAACTATAATTGCTAGGGAATGGACTTTGGTTGGGGAGAATCTATCTCCGCTTGGGGAGACAACTCAATGCTCACAGTCCAATATTCAGACTCTGTGGGGAAACACAACTGAATCTATTGAGGAGTAGGCTCAATACTCCGCATATGCTTTTACTGAAGATATGACGAGGACACACTTCTGACAGATGCCCCAAGGGTAATGACCTTGCAAAAATGATCTCTGGGACACTTTATCCTGAACAAAAAAACTTGCCTGAAACGAACTCGAGATGGCTTGCCCCCAGAATTTTAACAACTTCTGACAAACTCTGCAGATATGGAGAGGAACAATTCCTTCGCTTTCAACTTTTACCCCAACCTGTGGGATCTTCGTAACATCCTCTTTAAAGGAAACCTAAGATCTCTGTACACTGATGGTTTGATATAAAAGACCTTAGCGCTTTGAACCTCACAGAGGTGCTCCAAGTTAATCGTCTTCAGGATAAGGATAGCTTCGGCGCTCTTAGGGTGGCCTTCCCCAGCCTTGTCATGACTTTGCCCCTGATTTGCAGATTGGGGGGAGCAGTACCCTTGGCTGTGAGAGATTCATCAAATCTCGACCTGATTGCCTCGGATTAACTGACTCTTGGATGGTTGACTCCCATGTTGTGATCATCTGATATAGCTTGCCCTAGTTCACCGGAATATTCAGGCGTTCTACATTCTATTCTAGTCAAATCTTTCCATTGTGGAAACTTTCCCGCTGTCAAGCGCTTACTCGTAAGTAAAATAAATTGTTCTGCATAAAATACATATCAAATGCAATGCATATGACAGTTTTGAAAATCCAGTTCGGTTCATTGGAAAAAAATTTGTGACATAAAGTGTATGAATCATTCATCAACAAGTCAACATTAATACAACACTGTAAGAGGAATCCTTTCTAGGAGTCAGTTTCGATGCAATCTTTACCGAAGTATACTTTCAAAACAAACCTATTTCAATTAGGACTTTTAAAGGTTGTAACGTGGTCAGGTTTACGGTTAACAAGGAAAGATATAAGGCTCAAAATTCATTTTAACCCACCCATTCTCCTTGATGTTCTCCAATCCTACGCTCAGCTAATTCGACCTTAGCGCTCACCTTTCAAAGGTTGAGTGGCAGTTCAAGAAATCACACTTTTTCGAAGTGACAATTACTCTCTTTTCGTCTTTCGGCGTCCAGAGCCACACAATTTCGTTCTTGTTTGTGGAATTTTCCTTTGTAATCCCTTTTGCTTTTTGCTTTTTCATTCCCTAAATTTTGCCTGGACTAACTCTTTTGAGTTTCTTCAATTTTGAAGTCTAGCGGGATGCCCTAATTTTTGCCTATGTCGCTTGTTCGCAAGATTCGACTTAGCGGGCTCTTTCTTTTAATCTTTTTTCTTTCTCTTTTTTTTGAACAAATTGTATGACACCGGCTCGTCTGACTTGTTTGAAAACAGATTGTAACTGTTTCACTCCGGATCGGCCAGGTGTAACCATTGTGGTTTTTTAGGTATGACCTATATAGGTGTGATTTATCCTCGAACGGGAACACTCCCGTGGTAATTTGAATGCTTGGTCAAATTAACTGACACCTACCCTGCCCCGGGTTATGATTAGGGTTTTTCATTTTCAGAAAGAAACTCCTACTACTAAGCTCAAAGGGGTTAACAAGGGATTATCTTCCTTATATCTCCGGTGTTTGTGGATTCGAAACAATGCATGTACATCATCAACAGGTTTTTATTCAAAAGCATACCATCGGAAGCTTACGCATTATTCGATTTCGTCATCCTCCCCGGATTCCACTTAAGCAAGCGTTTGAAATAAAAGAAAGCAATAGAGTGAACACGAATGGATTAGTTCTAAACATGTATATTTATTTATCATTTATCAATATCAATTGAAAAACAACAAGTATTACAAACGAAATTTGCAATTAAACAGGAAAGAAACTACAAATGTAAAGAAATGACATGATAAAATGCAGATTTCCAACTTCTAGGAACTGGGCTTTCGAACTTGATTTGTAGTTGAGGCGGCCATCTTCAGAGTTACTCGCCGAAGTCAGTCTGAAAGGCTTCTAAACCTTCGTTCTCAGGGAACTCTTCCACATCATGAACTGATGCGCCCACCTAGCTGGATGAAGGAAGGTCGTTAATCTGAATACCCTGAGGCGTAATCGAGAACCTGTTGGCATCCCATAGAGTCTAAACCTGGCTCTTAAGCACCTTGCAGTTTTCAGCTGAGTGCCCCTGTGCCCGAGCGTGGTAATCACAATGGGCGTTTGCAATAAAACCTGGCGGATATGGCGGGATCACCGGGCTAATCTCCTTTGGCACTATCAGACCACCCTTGATCAAATATGGCAATACCTGATTGTATAACATGGGCAACTGAGCGAACTGCCTTTCTGGCTTCTTTGGTCTTTGCTTGGCGTGCCGTCCCTGTTGATGGCGATATGACCGTTGACTCCCGAAGGGAGATGATGTCTGATGCATGGACCCTAGGGGTTGTTGACTCTGAACAATCAAGACATCTGGAGATTGAGCCTGAGATACCAAGGACTCTTTTTGTTCGGATGCACTCATCCTCGGGTTTAGCCCCAGAATCAGCAATAGCTGCGGGCACGAAGATTTAGAGGTCATAAATTTCAAGGCATCCTCTGGGTCCAATGCAGTTTTAGGGATGAAAGAAGGAATGTCCACCTTTTCTATAATGCCTGGAATGAGATCCTCTGTTATACTCGTGTCGCCCGGCACAAACTTAACGGCCTTTGAATCGATCAAATCCTGAACTACATGCTTAAAAGCTTTGCAGTTCTCAACATGGTGCCCGGGTGCCCCAGCATGGAAATCACAATGGGCGTTTGGATTATAGCCTGGTGGTGGCATCCCAGTTAGTGGAGATAACTTCCGTAGTTCGACCAACCAAAGCTGAAGCAACACTTGCAGTAGCTGGGTATAAGTCATAGGGATCTTATCAAAGATTCTGTTGGGCTGCTTTAGCCTCAGAGCATACCTCCTAGTCTTAGGAGTGTCTTGGGGAGCGAGAGGTAGTTGCTGATGTGGCAAATCTGGGATCTCTGGTCGTGCCACAGGTATTCGAGGCACATCACGCCTTGGGATAGGTTCCATGGACAAAAGCGGAACGAGCATCTCTACTGCAGCTTTAGGCACCTGGTCACCTTCTTTTCTAAGCACCTTCCTTATTACCTTCATGATCAAACCCACCTGAGCTTTCAACTCTTGGTTCTCCTCTTTGAGCATCTCCTGATCCAGACGTAGTGCTTTCATGTACCTTATGAACTACATTATCTGGCCCTGAGCTTCCCTCAGCTCTGCTTGAGCCTGTTCCATGCCCAACTTCTTGATGTCTGAAATTCTGAAGAGAACACCAGATCAGGATAACGTACCCAGCCTCGAACACCTGTTATGCAAATGAAATGTGAATGTCATGTTCGAGTATTTCCAAGGAACATGTCTGCTTCGATTCATGCTTTATACAGACAAACCACAAGGAAAATATTTAACGCTCAAGAGCGAGTCTTGAAGTTAAGATCCTTGGAAATACCAGAACATGTATGTCAACATGCAAATATGCAGATGGAAATGCAAAGATGCAACAGATGCTAACAGGAGACTAGGGTCGTTGTGCTGTTGACTGAGAAGGACCACAGTTCTATTTCAACAAGAACATAGCACAATTCCGATGATAGGACCATCTAGTACCAATAACACTGATTCATACTGTCAAGAAAAACCAGGTTGTCTGAAGGTTAAAGTTTCCTGCAAAAACCCCAGTCCTGCTCACGGGTATGGACCTAACCATTGACAAAGGTACGACATCCTATACGTTCCTCAGTGTCACAGACTTTCACGAAATGATGATATGTTCACCATTTCTGGTTTGACATCATCACTCCCTGAAGAGGCCTCACTTAGCTGAGTCACAAATGATCGGTTCCCAGGGTTGACAACTCTCAAGTCTAAAGTCCCCTCAAGCCCAAAGGGCTGGAAAAGAAATCATCCAGGAGAATCTCGTCTGAGCGTGAATTTCATGAGAAACTAGTACATGCAAAGCATGCACACCCCCACTACTCTCCACTCTAGTGCTATGTTTTCTTTCAAGCCTGGGTCTGGCTTTTCACTCATCAGAATCAGTCCCTTCCACAACAGCACAGTAAATAATCATGTTATACTAAAAGTAAAGTGCAGGAAAGTAAAGTGCGATAAATAAATGCAAACCCAACAGATAAACACGCAAGCTTAAGGATTGAATCGCATAGGGAACCGGAGAACCATAGATTCTGGGTTTGATCCCCAGCAGAGTCGCCAGCTGTCGCTACTGCGGAAAAAAGGTTCCAGAAAAGTCAGAAGAGTCGCCACCTTTCGTTACTTATCCCACGGGAAGGGAAAGGAAACGATCAGGAAAAACACGGTGAAAAGGAAAAGACAGGTTGTCGCAACCAAATCTCTGGGTTCGGGAGTCGGTTACGCAAGGGGAAGGTATTAACACCCCTCGCGTCCGTTGTACTCAATGGGATCCACGCTAGTGTTGTTTATTTGACGGGTTGTTTATCTTTCTATCTATCAAGGTCTGGTTCAAAAGAAAGAAAAAGGAAAGATGAAAATGACTCGACAGAGCGTCACGCTCCGTGCCTACGTATTCTTGTCTGGAACGAGAAATCAGAGTCAACGTAGTTCGGCTAACTACGGGAGATGGGGGAAGGGTTTGCTCGCCAAGACATCGCCTCTTGTGCCTACGTACTCTCAACAGGTATGAGAGATCAGAGCGAACGTAGTTTTGGATAAAACGACACAGGTTAGTTCACGTGTTTTTTACCCGAGAAAAGTTAAACTACAGTTCCAGCAGTTAGGGACAATGCTTGTTTGCGGTAGAACAAAAGCTTAACAGCACTCTTTTCATCAGAAAAGGAAGTTTGATTAATCCCGAGGGAAAAAGGTTTGAATTTTTTTTGAGTCTTTTATGAGAAGAAGTCTTTTTTATGAATGTTTGTAATTCGTACTGCACTAGAGACTGTAACTTAGGAGTGAATGCGTCGCATGTCACCCAAAGGGTACCACACTAAACATCCTGATTACTGAAAGGAAACCCTCCAATAACCATTTCCTAAGTGGCTTAAGGCTCGTAACGTACTGTACAAACTTGCCTTTATTATGCGTTTTACTGTTGTTTTGAGATGAGAGAGACAAGAGGAATCTACAGGGGAAACTATCAAGCATTCTACTGTTGTCATACAATATGGCCCTAGTGTTGAGTTTGAAGGGGGAATCTACCCTACTGTTATCATACATGGATTCATCCTAAAGTTCTATCATCACTATCCTTATCAAAGGAAGTGAGAGCCCTAAGGGGATATGTCAAAGGTAAACACCAGCAAAAATCATTAAGCAGATGAATACAGCTATCAAGCTACTGAAATAAGAACATGGATATGCAATGCATCAACACAAGCAGAAGGAGGAAACCTCAACTTCTAATGCAAACATAAAAGATAAAGGAACACACAAGCAAGGGAGGATCACCTCAACCTTCAATGCAAACAAGCCAGGGCAAGTATGAAAGTAGTTAAAAAACCAAGCAAAGGTAGGACTACCTCAACCTTTAATGCAATCAAGCAAAGGGAGACTAGCTTAACCTTTAATGAAAACATGCACCTAAACAAGAGTCTCTACTTATGAAACTCTATCCTAATGCATCACAGCAATCAGGCAATCAATCAAGCAGTCCATCAGGCAAGCAAGAAGAAAACATTCCATCAGGAGAGAGGCAACCAAGAAGAGCAACAAGGAAATCATCCCAAGGCTACATCAGGTTTAGATGAGAATGGTAGAACCTAGATGTCAATCTAAGGTATCTGGGTCATTGTGTATCAACACAAGATTCCTCTAAGGCTCAATCTCTTTGTGGAATGCACATTAGACTTCCCAAAGGGAAGTCCAGGCTCTCACAAGAGAGATCCTCAGATCAATGGACAGAGATTGAAAGGTGGAACCTAATAAACAACTAGGGTTTTAGATTCATTGTGTATCAACACAAGCGTCCTCTGAGGCTCAATCCCTTTGTGGAATGCACATCGGACTTCCCAAAGGGAAGTCCAGGCTCTCACAAGAGAGATCCTCAGATCAATGGATAGAGATGATTTGAAAGGATGATGGGAAGCATGAAGTATACCAAAGGTATCCACCATGGCACTCAACCAAAATCTTGATGATTGGAATGATGATGGGAAGCATGGTGTATACCAAAGGTATCCACCATGACACTCAACCAAAATCTAGATTGTATCCTCAAAGGTTTTACCTTCATGGTATGCCTTTAGTCCTTCCAAAGGAAGGACTAGGCTCCCACAAGGAACCTTGAATCATAGGATAAGAAATTGAGGGATGATTGTGAAGGTGAGAAAATACTTAGAAGGGGGGTCGAATAAGTATGAAGATTAAAACTTAGAAATAAAAACTCAAGTATTTTTATCCTGGTTCGTTGAACTCAACTACTCCAGTCCACCCTTCCTAGAGTGATTTGCCTTTCTCAATCAAGGACTTAATCCACTATTTAATCAACTGATTACAATAGTTAACACTTAGAACAACTGTTCAAAGTCTTCTCAAGAATTACTGATCCTAACTAGATCTTCTTAAGGTTTACAATCTAATGTAATACAAATACAAGTGTTTAAATTGCTTCTAAAAAGCTTTATCACAACTATGATTTTTCACTTAAATATTAAGAACAAAGAAATTAATTCTTAGAAAGAATATGAATAGTATGAGAGCTTTTAATGTTGATTTCTTTCAGATAAAACGTCAAGTGAAGAAGATGGGTGAAGACTTGCTTTTATAGGCAGCTGATCCAAGGAGAGCTTCACGTTGAGAAGAGTGTCCAAAAGGTCTGAGCCTTTTTTTCTTCATATCAAGTGACTTTTCCTAGAAGAAGAAAGCACAGAAAAATCCTTTTTGCCTGTGTTCTTATGTCTAGCATAAATAAGGAAAGAGTTGTTTGGATTATTCCAACGGATATAATCTTTGAATAATTCTTCTTCAATTTTCAGCAAGTTCCATCAGAGTCTAAATTTATCAGAGCCTTCTGATTTTGATCAGAGTTTTGCTGAGTCAGAGTCTTCTGCAGTAGGTGTGCTTTTAGCGTGTTCAAGTTCAGAGCATATTTGAGTCAGATCCTCAGTACTGGCAGCTTTAGTACTTTCTGAATCTTCTGTAGTAACTATGCTTTGAAAACTCTTCATACAGAATTCTTCTTTGGTTCAGATGCTTCTGACTTACTTCAGATTCTTCTGGAGCTTCTGCTTCAGATCCTTCTGGAGCTTCTGCTTCAGAATCTTCTGGAGGCTACGCTCAGGATCTTCTGTTGGCAGCAATCAGAATCTTCTAATGGATACATCTGGCGCTTCAGAGTCTAGCAAATTTCTTATGTTCAATTCTGATTTGCTTCTAGAGTGATAATTCCTTTACTATCTGCAGTAAAAACTCTTAAGCAAATTTTAGAGTATATAATTCTTAATTACAAAATTTCATAATAGTTATCATCAAAACATAGAGATATTATTAAGAACCAATCTGTGTTCTAACAGATTGCAAACAAAGCAAGGCAAAACACTTAAAGAGGAGAAATCACTCACTTAAAATTTCTAAAGAAAACCTTCAATATTTAGCTCTAAGGAAATCCAACCTAAGGGAACTTAATGGCATGTTAAGTGTTTGAGAATCACCCTAAAGATGCATCAACCTACAAAGTGGAGATTAGGTACCTAAAGTGTGCAACAAAGTTCACTAAATGGGAAAGTTAGGTGGAAGGATTCCATAAGGCTACATTAATGCTAGTCAGAATGTAAAATAAGGTAAAAATGGGAAATCTATTCTGAAAATTCCAGTAAAAAATCTAGAGGTCCCTAAGGATGTTATGAAGTCATGGTAAAAATTTCAGATCAAAACTCTAAGTTTAAGGGCACAACCTAATGCTAAACCTAAAGGTATGCTAGGGAAAGCTCAAATTCGGAATGTTATAAAGATCTAATCCAAACCTATGTCTAAAAGATTCTAAAAATCAGGGGAAAATTCCTACAAGTTATTTAATAAGTGCACAATATCATCAAGAAAAATTAGACATTTCTAAGTTGTTTTGATACCTCAATAAAATTCCTAATCTAAGGGTACATGCTTTTCACATTTTAATAACCACTAAAAATAGAAAAATCAAAATAAAATGGAAAATAATCCTAACATTATTCTACCAGATCCTAAAGTCATCTAACATGTCAATGTTCAACGTGTCAAAAAATCATGAATTTATGAGTCATTTTACTATTTTTAACAAATAAAATCAAACAGCATGAAATAAAAGAAAAAGAATGAAAAAGACTGAAAAATAAACAAGAGTGTATGCTGAATAGAAACCCAAACCAGTTGTGAATCGCAATGGGCCAGAAAAGGGAGGTGTGAGTAACAATATCAGCCCAAGTCCAAATGTTGAATTTAAGTGAAATGTGTAATTGTGTGTGGTACATCAATTGTGGAACATGGTGAGTCTTAATCTGGAGCGTTGAGCTTCAAGTCAACCAATCCAACACAGGAAAGCATGCCACGTCTTCATCTTCTTCATTTGAACATGAGAATGAGAGGGAAAATTCAGAACCGCTGCACACGGTGGCTGGAAAACGCGTCGTTCATCTTCTCCATTGACCCAAAAACGTAACTTCCTCAAATATCCACCAAACTTAACGATTCTTGAACCAAACTTGCATGATTTTTCGCGTAGAATCCAAATATGTCATTTATTTTCACTTTTATCCATTACATCTCCAAAAAACGTGATCATCCATGGAACTTGCAAGAATTCAAAACTTCACAAAACTCCAATTTCTTTACATTAATCTCTTCCTCTCCTTATGTACATCAATCTGACATATTTCAATCTCATCTTTCCTTAATAATCAAGCCTATCCGAAGCCAACAAGAAAATATGCATCCACAAGAATTCTCATAATTGATCCTCTAACTTATCCTAAAATCATCTAGGGGTTGTCAAGAACCTAACAACATGCCCATTACGTACTAACTCGCCGTAAATTAAGAGGAATTTTGAAGTTTACATACCTCTGAAAAAGTTTTAACACAGCTCTCAAACTCCACTGATCCTTGATGTTTCATGCCCATAATCACACTACACAATCCTCTGAAGCTTTTGCAAACCTTGATTCTGCTTGAAACTGATCAATTCTCCAAAATCGAAATTCGCTCTCAACCACTTTTTCTCCATATCAATGAATCCTTTGTGTTTGATTAACTAAATAACCCCATTTTGAGAAACTTTCAAGTTGGACAAATTCGCATTTGAGGTATGCAAGATGGCGAAATGGACCTATAACCAAAAATGACTTATAATCTTACTTTCCCAAAATGCCCTTGCCTTGCAAGCTCCATATATTGAGTTCTACAAATCCAATCAAGGACTTCTAGTACTCTTTGGAAAGCTGAGAAGATAAGGAAGAACATTCATGTTCACCTGAAGTTGAAGAGAAGCTTCCTTCTAGCTCAAAAGTGGCATGGAAGTTGGTTGACTTTCAAGTACCAAAATCACATTCATCTGATAACCTGTAACTTGTCTACCTCATAATTTGAGTTATATAAACCCTATAAAGGACTTATAGAACTCAAATTAAAGTTAAGAACATGCTCTACAAGTTCCATGTGGATGTCAAGATGAGATGAAACTTGCATCTTGAGCTATGTGGTCTTGAAGTTAGACATTAAACCAGGGGATTTTACACTGTCAAGCTCAGAAACCCTAGCCTAGGAACTTCTCACACTCTTGATCCTTGATGAGTTAGTCTGGGAATCATCCCTTGAGTGTCTCAACACATCACTCCATGATCACATGGCCTTGAAAATAGGTCTCAACCTCTTTCAATTCACCTGTTGACTTAGGGTTGACCAGGTGAAACCCTAGTTGCACCAATCTTGGTTGCAGCTTCTTATACCTTGCATAATGACTGGCCCAAGCTCCATGATGACTCTCAAGAGACCATATGGACTCTCTCAATGCTATAGGTCCATATCTATGGATTCAACATCATTAGATGACTTCCTATAACCTTCAAGTTAGGAGACATGCACACATATAACCAGCCATTCTTCTGAGGATCTTTGACTTCTTTGATGAGGATATCAACCCTTGGATACTTGAATAAAGGCTCTTGGATAGCTTTATGACCTTGGTAGCCTTTTGTTGGTAGCCACAAATCTCTCAATCTCCTGCGTATGAGTGATGATATGCAAATGCTAATGATAATGCTAATGTTACGAATGCAATGAAACATAAGCTAGGTAAAGAAAAAGGTTAAGCAAATTTTAGGGTGCAACAGCTAGTTGCACCAACTTCGACTGTGGCCTCTTGCACTTTGAATAATGACATGGATGAGCTCCATAATGACTCTCAAGCCATCTCATGAGCTCTCTCAATGCTTGGCACCCATATCCAAGGATTCAAAATCATCTAATGATCTTCCACAACCATCAAGTTAGGAAATGTGCACATAACTGTCTAGCCACTTCTCTGGGGATCTTTGACTTCTTTGATGAGGATATCAACCCTTGAATACTTGAGTGAAGATTCTTGAATAACCTTAGAACATGGTGGTAGCCCTTCCTTGATAAGCACACCTCTTGATCCCTGCACACATGGCAATGCAATGCATATGCTACAATGAATGCAATGGAACATAAGCTAGGTAAAGAAAAAGGTTGGGCAAATTTTAGGGTGCAACAGCTGCCCCTATTCAAACGGCTTGGACCTGACTGGGTGCGAAGCGAACGGCTCTCAAACAATCATGGTAAAAGACGGTTGAATACCAATAAACCCGGAAATTTTCCAACCGCACAAGTAAACGGCACACTCTGATTGGTAAAACTCTCCGGAGACTAAAATGGCAGTTGCACGACAACAGGCTAGTGAATTACTATTTCAAATCTTCGTCCGACTTCGTCATCAAGTCGGGACAAAACCACTGATTCAACTGTGACTGATAAAGATAATCGATTTTACCGTCAGGCACTCTGCATCAACTGGCAGACCTTTTTAGTATCACCTCCGGACTTCCTCATCAAGTCGGTAAGGAAATTTGATATGACTGTCTGACTTCATCATCAAGTCTGGAAGAAAATCTTTGTTGTTGTTAGACTTCATTATCAAGTTGTTGTAGGACTTCGTCATCAAGTCTAGGAGAAATTTCTGTCGTTGTCAGACTTCGTCATCAAGTCTGAGAGACAATTGTCGTCGCTGTCGGACTTCTTCATCAAGTCCAAGGGAAATTTCTGACTCCCCTAAGGATTCTGGAGAATTTCCTCAAGTAGCTCTTGTCAAGTATCGATCTCAAGTCGGAAGGACCCATCTGACATCACCGTCAAGTATCGACCTCAAGTCGAAGGTAAACAATTGACCTCACCATCAAGATAGAGCATCTGACTTCGTCGTCGGACAATCACATATTTGATAAACACTTGACCTCACCGTCAATATTTACTAATCAATTGGAGGAAATCATCTGACGTCACCGTCAATCCTCTGCTGGGGATAACATACTTGATCTCGCCACTAGTCATCCTGAAGTTGGTAACCAACTACTGACATCACTGCCACATAAAGCATGAAGCTGATAAACCTCTGACATCACCGTCGGGCAATCTTTTCTGATAACCTCCTAACATCACTGCCATGTAAATGGAGAATCACACTCTTGGTAAACGTTTGACATCACCGTCAACACTCTATTGACAATATTCCAACCTCACCGCCGGAGAAACACACTACTGAGAAACGTCTGAACCCATCATCAGACAACCACCAAATTACTAAACAACTGACCTCATTGTCAACCAATCATATCTTTTGATAACCAATTGACATCACCATCAGGCACTAATAACACTCAAACCTCTTCGTCAGAAAATTGAGAAATGTCTAGCATCATCGCCAGACCAACAGAGATCTGAGAAATAACTTCCCTCACCGCCAGAAGTCATAACTGATAAGCCCTTGACATCGAAGTCAAATAACCAATCGAACAGATAAACTTCTGACATCACCGCCACACTCTGCAAAGTTGATGAACGTCTGACCTCATCGCCAGCCTCCCATGAACGGGATAAACGCCTGACATCACCGTTAGGCAAATAGAAAGCTGGTACATCTAACGTCACCGTCAGATAAACACAAATCTTATAATCTCTCTGACATCACTGTCAGAACTCCTTCAATACTGATGAACGTCCGACCTCACCTCCAAAACCACAAAACTAAGAAGCGTCTGTCATTGCCGCCAGAACTCCACATTGCTAATAACCGCCTGACATCACCGCCAGAACAACACAACCGGTAAATATCTGATATCGCTACCAGATGTCCATCATATCGCTAAGCACTTGACATCACCGCCAAGCATACGTCTAACCTCACCGTCAGACTACCATAATGTGGAGAAACATATGACATCACCGCCAGAACGCCCGACATCACCGTTGGACAAACCAAAGTTGAAGACTTTCTGACGTTACCACCAAACAACCATTGGATATAATGAGCAACGAACATCCCATCTGACCTCACCGCCAGACCAACACACAGTCGACTAATGTCTAACATCTCTGCCAGGCAATCAAAAGAGTCTTCCATGCTGATAAATGTCCCGCATCACCGCCCGGCCAACCATGGGACACATGCGTCTAACTTCACCGTCAAACCTTCGCTAAATAAAAGTGAACCGCACACCTTGCTTTGGGAACTCTGGAAGAGCTTTGACCGAATAACTCTGCTGGAGAAACACCTGCACACAAGAACGGTACCCACCTAGCTCATGTTTCATGTGCATATGTTCGACAATGGCGTAATGCTCCACACAAAATGGAAATGTTACGCGTTTAGGGTAGATGCTATGCATGCATGCAAAAATGCTACGGAACCAAATCAACAAAATAAATGCTGAAGAGAGAACCTTCCTGTCAAGGAGAAGGAATCATCCTGCTGGGGAGAAAGAATCATCCTGTTTGGGAGGCGAAGCAAGTCGATCTCAAATAGACTTAACTTGGGGGGAGAACGAGCCTGGGATGGCCTTACAAGATACAACTTCCCTAGACATACGGACTCCGCTGGGGAAATATAGCAATAGCTACACAACCACCTTCACCTTCTTGGAGAGGACACACAAAGTCCTGACCGGCCTTCCAGGATTCGGCTCTCTTGGGGAATATAGCAACAGTTATCCAAATACTAGAGATGAGGGCACACACTTAAATGCTCATTCTATCTTGCATATCGCTCTACTGGGGATAGAGATACCAACTCCAATTGCTGGGGAATGGACTCTAGTTGGGGGGAATCTATCTCCGCTTGGGGAGACAAATCAATGCTCACAGCCAAATGTTTAGACTCTGTGGGCAAACATAACTGATTATGCTGAGGAGTAGGCTCAGAACTCCACATATGCTTCTGTTGAAGATATGACGAGGATACATTTTTTACAGATTCCCCAAGGGTAATGACGTTGCAAAAATGATCTCTGGGACATTTATCCTGAGCAGGGAAAGTTTGTCATACAACGAACTCGAGATGGCTTGCCTCAGAATCTGTAACAACTTCTGACAGACTCTGAAGATATGGAGAGGAACGGTTCCTTCACTTTCAACTTTTGCCCCAGCTTGTGGGATCTTCGTAACATCCTCTCGACAGGAAACCGGAAATCTTCTGTACTCTGGCGGTTTGATATGAAAGGCCTTAGCATTTTGAACCTCACAGAGGTGCTTCACGTTAATCGTGATAAGGATAAGGACAACTTCGGCGCTCTCGGGGTGGCCTGCCCCAGCCTTGTCATGACTTTGCCCCTCATTGGCAGATTTGAGGAGCAGTACCCTTAGCTGCGAGAGATTCATCAAATCTCGACCTGATTGCCCCAAATTACTGACTTTTGGATGGCTGACTCCTATGATACGATCATCTGATATAGCCTGCCCCGGTTCGTTGAAGTGTTCAGGCATTCTGCATTTTGTCCTGATCAAACTTTCCATTGTGGAAAGTTTCCTGCTGTCAAGCGCTTACTCACAAGTAAAACAAATTGTTCTGCATAAAAGATATATTAAATGCAATGCATATGACAGTTTTCAAAATCCAATTCGGTTCACTGGAAAAAAATTTGTGACATAAAATGTATGAATCATTCATCAACATTTCAATATTAATACAATGTTGTAAGGGGAATCCTTTCTAGGAGTTAGTTTCGATGCGATCTTTACCAAAGTATGCTTTCGAAACAAACCTATTTCAATTAGGACTTTTCAAGGTTTTAACGTGGTCAGGTTCACGGTTAACAAGGAAGGATATAAGGCTCAAAATTCATTTTAACCCACCCATTCTCCTTGATGTTCTCCGATCCTATATTCAGCTAATTCGACCTTAGCGCTCACCTTTCAAAGGTTGAATGACAGGAGTGACAGTTCGGGAAAACCATAAATTTTGTGGAGCGACAGTCACTCGCTTTTCGTCTTTTGGCACCTGGAGTCACACAATTTCGTTCTTTCTTGAGGATTTTTCTTTTGTAATCCTTTTCGCTTTTCATTTTTCGTTTTCCCCTAACTTTTTCCTGGACTAACTCTTTTGAGTTTCTTCGATTTTGAAGTCCAGCGGGGTGCCTTAATTTTTGCCTAAGTCGCTTGTTTTCAAGATTCGGCTTAGTGGGCTTTTCCTTTGATTCTTTTCTTTCTCTTTTTTTTTAGCGAGTCATATGACACCGGCTCGCCTGACTTGTTTTTGAAGAGAGATTGTGACTGCTTCACTCCTGATCGGCCAAGTTTAACCATCCTGGCTTTTTAGGCACGACCTATAGAGGTGTGATTGATCCTCGAACGGACACTCCTTTTGCAATTTGGACGCTTGGTCAAATTAACTGACACCTACCCTGCCCCAGGTTAAGATTGAGGGTTTTTCATTTCCAGAAAGAAACTCCTACTACTAGGCTCAAAGGGGTTGACAAGGGATTACCTTCCTTATATCTCCGGTCTTTGTGGATTCAAAACAATGCATGTACATCATCAACAGGTTTTTATTCAAAAGCACACATTTGGAAGCTCACTTCTTTCAATTTCGTCATCCTCCCCAGATTCCACTTAAACAAGCATTTGAAATAAATGAAAGCAATAGAGTGAACACGAATGGATTAATTTAAAACATGCATACTTATTTCATTATCAATATCAATTGAAAACAAGAAGTTTTACAAACAAAATTTGCATATAGACAGGAAAGAAACTACAAATGCAAAGAAATGACATGATAAAATGCAGATTGCCAGCTTCTGGGAACTGGGCTTTCACACTTGATCTGCTGATGAGGGATATGCGACCCTTGAAGTCTTCAGACTCGATCAGAAGAGTGGTGTACGACCAACTTTCCTCGTGGGAAGGATATGCACCTTCTGTCTATCAACTGCTGCATTTTCGCTTGAAAAGCTTCACAATCCTCGATCGAATGCCCCATGGATCCCCCATGATATCCACATCGAGCATTGGGATCATACCCGGGAGGGTAAGGTTCTGGCATCGGTTTGAGAGCTTTGGGCTCCACCAAAGAGTTCTGAATTAGGTGCGGCAGCAGCTGACTGCACGTCATAGGCACTAGATGCAGAGGAGCATTCCTTCTTTTCAAATTGTTGTGAGGCCTATGCTGAATCTGGCGCTAATAGTCTTATTATTGAGGAGCATGAAACTACTGGTATTGATCAAGACAATCTTTAGGCTCAGGCACTGTCATTCTCAAATTTGGCCCAGTAACAGGTAGCAATTGTGGGCACGGGGATTCTGAGATCATAGATTGCAGTATGTAGTCCTGACCCGATGTAGCTTTAAGGGAGAGAGCAGGAGTATCCACCTCTTTCGTAATACATGGATTAACACCCTCTGGTATGCTCACGCTGCCCGGCGTGAATTCGATCATCTTCGAGTCAATTAAATCCTGGACTTGGTGCTTAAAAGCTTTATAGTCCTCAATGTTATTCCCCGGTGCTCCAGAGTGGAAATCACACTAGGCACTTGCATTATAGCCTAGTGGTGGGGTCCCAATAAGCGGAGACAGGGTTCGGAGCTCAACCAAACGAAGCTGAAGCAATAATTGCAACAATCGAGCATAATCCATAGGGATCTCATCGAAGATTTTGTTGCATTGTCTCGTCTTTTGGGCATATCTTCTAGGAAACTCACATAGCTGCCGACGGGAAAAGTCTTGAGCTCTAAGTTGTGCAGGAGATCTCTTAGGCCTTTCATGCCCTGGCGTATGTTCCACAGACAAAAGCGGAGCAAGCATCTTTGTTGCAGCCTCAGGCACTTGATCACCTTATTTTCTAATCACCTTCCTTATCACTTCCATGATCAAGCTTACCTGAATCTTCAACTGCTGGTTCTCATCTTTAAGCATCTCCTGATCCAGACGTAGTGCTTACATGTCTCCCATGAACTGCCTCGTCTGGCCCTGAACTTCCCTCAGCTCTGCTTTCATCTGTTCCATAGCCATCTTTTATCTTCCCCACAAGTTGGTGTCTGAAATTCTGAAGAAAACCCGGATCAGGACAATAAATCCCAGCCATGAACACCTGTTATGAAAATGGAATGCGAATGTTATGTCCGAGCATTTCCAAGGAACCTGTCTGCTTTGATTCATGTTTTACATAGATAAACCGCAAGGAAAAAATTTAATGCTCAACAGCGAGTCTCGAAGTCAAGATCCTTGGAAATACCAGAACATGTATGTCAAAATGAAAGCATGTTATGATGATGCAAATGCAAATGCGAAAATACAGCAAGGGATCAAGATTTTTATGTTGTCGACTGAAGGACCAAAGTTCTGCTTCGGCGAGAACATAACACAGCTCTGATAATAGGAAACCTTTGATATCAATGTCACTGATTCAAACTGTCAGGAGAAAACCAAGTTGTCTGAAGGTCAAAGTTTTCTGCCTAACCCATTCCCGCTCACAGGTGTGGACCTATCCACTGATACGGTTCGGTATCCTATATGTTTCTCAGTGTCACCGACTTTCACGAAATGATGATACGTTCACCACTTCTGGTTTGGCATCATCACTCCCTGAAGAGGCCTCACTTAGCTGAGTCACAAATGATCGGTCCCCAGAGTCGACAACCCTCAGATCCAAAATCAATTCCAATCCTAAGAACCAGAAAAGAAATCATCAAAGAGAATCTCGTCTGAGCATGAATTTCATGGGAACTGGTGTTTGCTAAGCAAACAGGTCCTCCACTAATCTCCACAACTAATGCTATGTTTGCTCTCAAGCTTGGGTCTGGATTTTCACTCATCAGAATCCATCCCTCCCACAACAGGACAATAATGATAATACAATGCTGAAAATAAAATGCGGGAAAGTAAAAATAAAGTGCAACAAGTATGTACAAAACCCAATGATAAACAAACAAGCACTAGGATTGACTCGCATAGGGGGTGGGAAACGGTCCCAGCATAGGGGATGGGAAAATTCCCCAGCAGCCATAATCCCCAGCAGAGTCGCCAGCTGTCGCTACTGCGGAAAAAGGTGTCAGAAATGACAGAAGAGTCGCCACCTATTGTTATTTATCCCAAGAGGTTGCAGTCAAAGTTTGTGCATCTAGGGTTTCATCTGCCTAGTTCAAGGTCCACTGGGGATTTGAAGGAGATTGAGACTTGGTTCTAAGTCATTAGAGTCATGGGAAGTCATGTTGAGACATCTAGGATGTCATTTCAAGTTCAAATCAATAAGAATCAATAGTGTGAGAAGTTATTAAATTAGGGTTTCAGAGGTTGTCAGTGTAAAATCCCCTGTTTAGTGCCTAACCTCAAGACCACATATCTCAATATACAAGTTGAATCTCATTTTCTTATAAACATGAGACTTGTAGGGTATGTTCTATGCTTTCTTTTGAGTACTATAACTCATCCATTAGGTTTGTGGAACTCAGGTTATGATACCATCAAGTTATGGGTCTCAGATGAACATTTTTTTCAATCAACAAAAGTCAACTCACTTCCAAGGCACTTTTGACCAAGAATCATGTTTCTCCTAAACTTTTTATGAATGTGAAAGTCTTTCCTCATGATCTTAATTTTCCAAAAAGTCCTAGAAGTCCTTCATATCATTTGTGGAACTCAAGTTATGAAGCTTTCAAGGCAGGGCTATTTTGGGAAACTTTGATTATAGGTCATTTTGATTATGGGTCATTTACATACACTTGTGCACTTCAAATGAAACTTTCACCAACATGAAAGTTGCTCCAAATGACCTCGATTTCATTATTAAACTCAAGATTGGCATGAATTTCAAGTGGTTAGAGAGATTGGTGAAGAAATTTCAACTATAAATGAGCTTTAAATCATGAATTCAATTGAATTAGTTTTAGGACTTTTTCATGCCATGTTTGTATTCAAAATGATTCACAATGCTCCAATAAACAAAATGCACAAGTTGAATTTGGTGTATGAGAATAAAATCACGTGGAAATGGAAGTTGCTTCGTGAAAAAGTTTCACATTAAATCTTCATAAGTGGACCAATTCAAAGCCCAATTCCAATCCACATGAACAATCCAAGTTCCTAGCTGCAAGACCATGCAAAATTCAAGTGTGTACACAGCCATATTCACGTGTGCATGGATCACTTGCCAAATTGGGCATTTTTAAAATTCTCTTCAACCAAGCCATATTGGGTCTCCAATTCATCAAATATCCATAGTATATAAGTTCAAAATGAAATTTTAGAGCTCACTTTGGCATTTTCGTGGAGGAGAGAGTAGAGCCATTCTTGGAATTCAAGAGAGAAATTCAAATTTGGAAACTCATATCTAGATCAATTCAAGCAAAATTGAAGCAAGTTTCTCATTCCTCAAGTGATTTGGAGTTCATCTACATGTTTGCAAGCAAGTTTAACCTCAATTGAAGCACCAACAGAGTGTCTCAGTTAGGTAATCTTCTTCCTCAATTTTCTCACATGTTAGGCACTGAATCTAGGTCATTATTGGTGCATCTGAAGTCCTACATCTTAATTGCTATGTTTTATGAGTTTTACAATTGAGCACTCAAAAATTACTTCGTTCGAATCTCTTTGTACAAGCATGATAAAGGAATTTGAAGCCTAGATTTGTGACCTACGTGATGAGACGTTTAATTTGGTATAAGATTTTGCTTGATTTGGTGGAGTTTTGGAACCTGAACTTCAGTCACCTCGCCGGAAAAGACGACCGGAGCTAGGGCTCCGGCGTCTGGTTCAAACTCAGGTGAGGCTGAGTTGTCTTTGTTTGAATCTTTGACCAGGCTTGATGCGTGGTTGTGATTTGTTTGACTGCACATACGTGGAGATTGACTGGCCACATCAATTAATGATACGACGCGTTTTGGCATTTGAGCTGAGTTCCATTGTTTTGGGCCTTGTTTTCTACGCGCACCCCCTTTCTGATTGGGCCCAATGTTTTGAACTGGATTGCTTGCTATTTGCACCACGCTCATGTTTAATTGTTTTTTATTTTATTTGTTTTATTTTTTATTTTAAATCATTAAAAATACTTCCAATTACTTAAAAATTCCACCAAAAATATTTTCTAATACCTTAGGGTGTTAATTAATTTTTTATTTTTTTATTTTTATTTTTATTTTATTTTTCAATTAAAATGGAATTAAATGATTTGAGGTGTTTTTAATTGATTTTTCACTTGTTCCTTTTGGTTTCTTGCTTGTTCTTGATCCAATTTTCACCACCTATGAATGAGACTTTCTCCTCATTTCAATTATGAGTTGAGAGGTCTTTGAGGCTGGTTTGTGGACTTTGTTGACTTATTTTTGGTTGACTTTTGTGAGTTTTCTTTTGACCCTCGACAACCCTCCTTCAAAATGGTGCGCCCTTGTGGATCAATTCCTTTGGTGATGTTTTGAATGGACCTTGCTTGTGTTGTTTTGGCCTATGGTTTCCAACATCCTTATGTGCTTTTGGTATTTTATTTGGAGTTATTTGAATCATTTTCCAATTTTTGGAGTAGCTTGCAAGTCAAGTTACCCCTAAGGATGGTTCACACACACACTTGACCTAGTTTTGATGGGAAATGACCCTTGTGGATCCCATATGCTTCCAACTCTTTTTGATTCACATTCCTAACATGTTAAGGTGATTGGTTGCCAATTTTTAGGTTATACACTTGTTTGGTTCTTGTGGTGAGTTGCATTCTTTTTAGGCCTTCCATTTGGTTTCAAATGTTGAAAGTGTTTAGGACCTAGGTCCTTTACCATGCCTATTATTGCAATTTTATTTGGTGTGTTTTCTTTTTTGCTTTGCCTATTCTCTTATCTTGTTCTCACTTCTGTCCTAGGACTTTGGGGACTCATCCAAGTTGATTTGATGCCTCTTGTTTGCACTTTGAGTTTGAATTAGATGAGAGGCCATTTTGAGAACTTTATTTTGGTGTGAACTTGTTTATGCTCTTTTGTGTGCTTTCATTCCTTGGTCTTGCATATCTATTTTGCATTCTTGAGGTTGAAATGTGCTTGTGGAGGCTACTACCCCACACTTTTTTCCTCCCTCCTTTCTTCGTGTTTGTTGTGCATTGCATGTTTGCATCCTTTCTTCTTTTATTTTATGCTTCTTTCTTCTTTCTTCTTTGCCATGTTCCCTTAGGACCTCTAATCCCTCTTGTTCAAGGTGGATTATGATATACCTGTCGCAACTGCGAAAAACAACCGGCGGAAAACAGAAGAGTCGTCACCTTTCGTTATTTATCCCAAAGAGAGGGAAAGGAAACGATCGGAAAAACCTGACGAAAAGGGAAAGGACAAGGTCATCGCAACCAAGTCCTGGGTTCGGGAGTCGGTTACGCAAGGGGAAGGTATTAGCACCCCTCCCGTCCGTCGTACTCGACGGGATTCACGCTTGTTTGTTATCTAAAAGGGTTGTTTATCTATCTACCTATCAAGGCTGGTTCAAAAGGAAAGAAAAAAGAAAAGGACTCGGCAGAGCATCGCAACTCTGGGCCTACGTATTCCCTCGTGCAATGGGAAAGTCAGAGTCAACTTAGTTCGGCTAACTATGGGAGAAGGGGGGAAGGTTGCTCGCCAAGACATCGTGTCTTGTGCCTACGTATCCTCATCTGGTATGAGAAATCAGAGCAAACGTAGTTCGAGCGGACACGAAACCACAGGTTGATTAAGTGTTTTATCCGTGTAGGGTTAAGCATTCGTTCCAGCAGTTAGGGGCAAAGCCTGTTTGCGGTAGAAACGAAGCTTAACAACACTCTTTTCTGAAAAAGAAGTTTGATTAATCCCGAAGGAAAAAGGTTTGAATTTGTTTTGTGTTTTTTAGAGAAGTGTTTTGAATTTGAGTGTTTATAATGTATGTTGTACTAAAGTCTAGAACCCAGGATCGAATGTGTTGCATATCGTCCTAAGGACGTATACTAAACACTCTAGGTAATTTAGGAGAAGCCTCTCAATCACCATTTCCCAAGTATAAGGCTCATGGCACAATATCCATCATCTTTATTAAGTGTGTTATTATTATATGAAGATGAGAAGAGAAGACGCACGGAAGGTCTAAGGGAAACTCGGTCCTAACGTTGTCATACAAAGTGATCCTAAAGTTCAGATGAAAGAGGAAACATCTACCCTAATGTTAGCATACTTGGATTGAGCACCTAATTTCTCTCCTACTCCCATCCTAAACGGAGGGACTAGGAATCCTATGGGGATCATGGCAAGAAAGCACAAGAAGAATAAAGGAAGAATCAATCACAAGTAGAGAAATGCAAACATGAAAATGCACATCTAGAATGGTGGGAGGGAGGAAAAATGTGTGGGGCAGCAGCCACCACAAGCGTGTCTCGACCTCAACAGCGATGCCAAAATGATGCAAACATGTGGGAACAATGAGAGATGAAAGCAACTAAGCATGCAAACGAAAACTCGATTCGAACCACATACACAAGCATGTAAAAAATTGAAAAATGATCATACATATCAACAACATCATGATTAATCAATCACAAACAGTGACAAACAACCAAAACAATTTAATTCTAATGCATCACACTGATCTATGATGATTCAAATCGAACCGGTATGCAAACATGCAAACAAAACAGCAAACATGGCATTCTGGCACAGTGTTAATCGGTTAACACATGATGTTAATCGGTTAACCTGTGTAAAACAAGTGAAAATCCGGAAATTCGTAGGTGTTAATCGGTTAACACCAGGGGTTAACCGGTTAACACCCTGAAATCTTTGAAAAATTTGAATATTTGAATTGGTTAACCGGTTAACCATATATGTTAACTGGTTAACACTGTACCAGAAGTGAAAAACAACAGAAAAAGCACTTAATGCACAAAATCACTTAATCAAGTGATCCAACAGATCAACTTATCAAATAAGCACGAAACTACACCTGCAAATAGAAAACCAATAGACATGCAAACATGTCTACACAGCACAATCATAATTCACACGGATCAAAATCCACCAAAATCCAATCGAATATGAAAATCATCATGAAATGCAAATAAGCTTAAAAACGTGTTATGGATCTAGAATCTCCAACCTTTGAAGCGGAGATGTGCTCCGACTAGTGTTGATCTTGCTGTAATCGAGTAGTTCAAACGCTAGAAACCCGGAAAACTTCAAGATCCAAGCCAATTGTTGTTGTACGAACGAAGATCCACCAAATTTGAGTCGAAACACTTCGAATAATCACTTCCAACTCAAGCTCCAGAATCAGATCTCAATTTGCACGAAAGTTGATAATGAAAATTGATCCAAAGATGAGGATGGATGAAGGTTTATGCTCAAGAATCCATTGATTTTAATGAAAAATCAATGAATCCTAATGAAGAAGAACTTTGAGTGTGCGTTTTGGAAAATGGAGAAGTTGAGAGAATTTGAGAGAATTCTAATCAATTCTGAAAAAATGGATGTGAGAAAATGAGAATTTGCTTCTTTTGGTTTGGAGTAGATCACTTAAATATGATCTAGGTTTGGATCCCAAAGGTGGGGTTTGGACTTTGGATTGGAAAGTTGGTTTGGAGCTAGGCATGGGAATTTGGAGGGAAAATTGAAATAACCAACTTTCAAGAACATTCTAGATCCTTCTTTTGGCAAAAATGAGTTTCAAGGTGATCAAATTCGGACCCCAGGTGCAATTGGCTTGCAAAATCACGTATAGGGCAAAATATGCTATGGTTAACCGGTTAACACCGTTAAAATTTCAAATCTGAGCTGATTTTCCAATGGTTAATCGGTTAACCATCTGTGTTAACCGATTAACACCGTCAAAAATTTGAATTTGGCGCCTTTTGGAGGGAAACCTGCCCGTTTTCTTGTTTCTCGCTGCTTTGAGCTCTGCTAAGCTTTAACACTTGCTCTTGAATACTGTGATTGTGATAATGCTGGATATAGACTAAATGTCGTCTCCTGATCTGAGCATAACCTGCAAAATAAACTCGGTCGCTCGACCGCTGGGAAAAATAAATGTCGTTCCCTTTGATGCTCACTGCTCATTCGCTTGCACAGGGATAAAACCTGGGCCACGAGAACCTTGATCCCCTGCCTCGAGAACCAATGCTATGCAAAATGCTTATGTAATATGTAATGCAAAATGAAAACGAAAGACAAGCCAAGCAAAGAAAAAGGTTAGGCAAATTTTGGGGTGCAACAAGATCTTAGGTTTGAATCCATGCATGATAACACTAAGTAGCATTCCTTTTTCATCCCAATCATAGGTGCACTTTGTATGAGAACATTAGGTTGAGTTTAGTCTCCCTTTAGAGCGTGTCTCTCTCTTTTCATCTTCAAACTTCTTCAAGTCATATAATAAAGGATAATGAGTGTTTTATACTACGAGCCTTAAGCATTTTGGAAATGATGATTGGGGGGCCTCCTCTCAATTGTCTAGAGTGTTTAGTGTATGTCCTTTGGACGATATGTGACGCATTCACTCCTAAGTCATAGTCTTTAGTGCAACATGAATTACAAACGTTAATTCAATTCACTTCTTCTCTAAAAAACATAAAAACAAACTTCAAACTTTTTTTATCATTCGGGATTAATTGGAAACTTTTTTCATAAGGAGAGTTTTGTTAGCTCTTGGTTCTACCACAAACATGTAACACCTAAGTCTCCAATGGTCGAGCTGCATACACCTAACTGCTAGAACTAAGTTTTAACCCTACTCGGATAAAACACTTGAACCAACCTGTGGTCTTGTTAGCCTGAACTATGTTTGCTCTGATTTCTCGTACCAGACGAGGATACGTAGGCACAAGACGATGATTTCTTGGCGAGCAACCTTCCCCACCTTCACCCGTAGTTTTCCGAACTACATTGACTCTGACTTTCCCATTGCACGAGGGAGTACGTAGGCATAGAGCGGTGATGCTCTATTGAGTCTCTTTTATTTTCTTTTGTCCTTGTGGCCTATAGTTTAGATAGATAAACACCCTTTTAGATAGACAACAAGCGTGGATCCCGTCGAGTACGACGGACGTGAGGGGTGCTAATACCTTCCCCTTGCGTAACTGACTCCCGAACTCAAGATTTGGTTGTGATGATCTGTCTTTTCCCTTTTTCGTAGGTTTTCTCTGATCGTTTCCTTTCCCTCTCGTTGGGATAAATAACGATCGGTGGCGACTCTTCTGTCTTTGTCGGCCCTCTTTCGCAGCGATGCGACAACAGGATAGTAATTGTATGAGGATGAGTGAGGTTAAATGAGGTAAACCATAGTTAAGGAATTTTATAAAGGGAATTAGATAATAGTGGAGCCAGTTTTACATCATACGTGAAATTAAGAGCAGAAGGTGAAAGAGGTTAGGGCAAAAAGTATCCATCCATTTAGCTTGAAAATATCGATTGCTAGGAATTACAAGGTAAGGGTGGAGTTCTGATATTCTAAGGAATAGTATGATGAATAGTTTGTAAGGATTTAGGTTCTTGCATTGTTGGGTTGTTGTGTCCTTCTATGCTATGAACTTTGATCTTTCTTAGTTGATAAATTGTGTGTTTTCTAATAATGCTATGAATTTTGTGAAATAGTGGATGATGATACTGTTATAATATATTGATTATATGATGAATTTTGCTTGCGTATATGTGTGACAATTCTGTTTTTGGGTTGTTGATATGTTTTCCTCTATTATTGAGTTACGAGGGCTTGGATTATAGATAAGAAATTGATGATTACATGATGTTAATCCATGAGTAATACGAAAGAATAATTGATTTTTAGAATGTTAAGATAGTAGAAAAATGGGTCTATGATGGTAGAATTTCGTAGCATAGGTTCTAACATGATAAACTAGTGTAAAAGTGCTTTTAAAAAGTGATTTTTGGGCAAACGGAACACTATGTGTCGACCTGCATGCCTTATGAATCGTCCTATAGCTTCAAAAAACGAAATCTTTGAAAAATGGTTGTATGCGTCGACCTCTGCGTCAACACACAAAAATGTTAAATACAATTTTGATCATAACTTTTTAACCGTATATCCAAATGACGAACCGTTTAAAGTGTTGGATAGCTAATAAATAGAACTTTAATATGGTATAAATAGGTGACTTTTTTTCCTAGTATTTCTATGTCCAATATGTTTAGGAATGTGATTATTACTTGTTGTGTATGCTAAGAAGTCAGGTTGTAAGTGACGAATCTTAAGTGTTGTTACAAAGATGTTGTAATGTTAATGATGGTAATATGAGGATGTTTTAATGATGTTGTTGTGATTGCATAAAAGATATATATCTATATTGAATTATATTTTATGCTTGTTGGCCACTTTTGGCGTTGTACAGTAACCACGGTTGTGGGTTACTGTGCATGATGTTGTTGTCGTTGTGGTATGCATAAATAGTCGCATTACATACATTTATTGACAATGGTCCATTGTTGGTGAGCCTAAAATCTCATTGTGTGGATTGGGCCGGTAGATGATTCTTGAGGTGATGGGTCAGTGATTGGTTCTGATCCTAGGAGGTAGGGATCAGAATGGTGAACCTGAGTGTTCACAAAAAATTGGTACCACATGCATATGAATTCAATCAGGTTGTGAGTCTCATTGCATTACATATTAACTATGTTGTTATCTTGCTAAATATATGGTGTTGTATGAATTATTCAGACTTGTTATCATGCGATTTCCATGTTGGTTGGGTAATAATTAGTCATGATGTTGTTGATTGATTAATATGAGATATTTAGCTAAATTGTTGTTGTGTTATCTTTATACTTGGGTAACTTAGTGTTGGTGTTAGGTGTGTTATGTTGAAGAATGGGTGATAATACATGTGTGAACCTAATGCATATTGTTTATCATGCTTTCCTTTATATTATCGTGATATCTCACCCATTCTGTTTGAATATTGCCTAGACGTGGGTAATATGCAAATACTCCATAGTAGGAGTCAGATGTGAGTTGAAGATGGAGTTTCCTCATCTTTCTTTTTAGTTTGGTGTATGCTTTGATCGTAACACTGGGGAGTTGTGGAACGCGTTTATATTTTATAATTCTTTTGAGATTTGTAGACATCTCCTTATTATATTTAATTACTATTTTGATGAATTGTGTGACTTTCATGATAACTATTATATGCCAAGACATGATAAGTTATTTTTGTTATTCCGCTGAAATAAAAGTAATGTTCAAATATGTTCATGTTTTTATGATTATATTTAATGTATAAGTGTTACATAGACTATCAGATGAGCAGGTTTTATACGTTGATCGTAACATCCTAATTTGTGTGTATTTTATTTAATTACACTGATGTTTTATTTATAAAAAATTGCGGGGATAATTTAGGGTGTTACACTTTCCACCCAAGCTTTCAACTTGCATTGGTCCCATTAAGTCCATATGAAGAAGTTCTAGAACTCTGGACGTAGTCTGATGTTGCGGAATTGGGTGTGACATCTTGGTTTGCTTCCTAATTTGACACTTTACACTGATTGTTTCTTCCTCTATTTTGAGCTTAGGAATACCTATAAAGGCCTCTTCGGACATAATTGTTTTTACACCTTTGAGATTCAATTGTCCAAGCTTCTAAGACCATAACTTGACTTTATCTTTCTTGAGAACTTAGCAAGTGGAAGAGTATGTAGTTTCTTAAGGAACCTACAAACAGAAATTGTCTTTAGTCCTAACTCCCTTCATGATAACATCATTCTTCTCATTTGTAACCAAGCATTCAGACTTGGTGAAATTCACATTTAGACCTTGATCACATAACTGATTGATATTGATCAGATTGGCAGTCAGTTCGTTTATAAGAAGTACATCATCTAGACTAGGAAGTCCAGTACAAGCCAACCTTCCCACTCCCTTAATTTCACCTCTAGCACCACCACCATATATGACAAAAATTATGGAATAAGACTTGATGTCTACTAAATACTTTTTAACCCCAGTCATATGTCTAGACCACCCAATTTCAAAGTATCAGTCTCCTCTAGATGAAGCCCTAAGAGAAGTATGGGTTATAAGACTAGAATTAACAACCTTAGGTTTCCACTCCTTTCTAGTTTTAGTCATCACATGATTAGTCCTAAGTTGTGTTGGATGCTTTAGGTAACCATAGAGCATATAACAGAAGGGCTTTATATGACCATATTTACCATAATAATGACATTTCCAAGGCTAGAACTTGCCTCTGGTCTGAGTTTTCTGAAGTCTGGCAAGATGTTGTAACATTTGGTAAGGCATTATGAGCTCACCCTTTACTTCAGCGGGAAAAACTTTGTCACAGGGGTTTTTATTTGATTATTTAAAGGCTGATAATTAAACCATATATCAGTAAATATTTTACCTCCTTTCCCAACTTGAAGAATCTCATCCAACACATCATATCCATTGTCAACATCCTTGTGGATTTGGTAATGTTTTCAAGATTTGAGGTCAACAGGACTACTTCACCTTGAAGTTCAGAGATGGTAGATAGAAGCTTCTCTTTTTCATCCTGAAGTTGAGTTATAAGCCCCTTCTGCTCTTCTCCTAACTTGCATACTTCTTCACTTTTCATCACAAGAATCTTCATCAGAATCACATCTACCAGTGAGTGGTGTAGCATGCTTAGCAGTTTCATCATCAGGTTCACTTTTAGAATTGTCATCAGATAATCTCTTCTTTTGTTTCTTGTGGTACATAGAAGATTTTGATCTAACGTGACCAAAACCCTCACATTCATGACACTGATTACCTTTTTCTTTATTTGGTTTCTCCTATTTTCTTGCTTTTCTCTTAAAATTGTTATTCTTCCTGATGTCGAATGACATGTTCTCGACATCTGGTCTTGACTTCCTATCCATACTCTTCAGCACCTTATTGAATTGCCTCCCAAGAAGCACAATAGCATTAAAAATTCCTTCATCAGTCTCCATGTCACATTGAACCTCTTCATCATTAGTGTTGGAGATAAAATATATGCTCTTGTTCTTCTTTTCAGATCTTTCATTGACAGCCAATTTAAAAGTTTGAAGTGACCCAACAAGTTCATCCACTCTCAGTTTGCTTATGTTTTGGGCTTCTTCAATGGTTGTGACCTTCATGTCAAATCTCTTAGGTAGAGACCTGGGAGTTTTTCTAACTAGCTTTTCTCCCAAGGCACTAAAAGAATTTTCTATTTCAAGAATGTTCATGTGAAAGTCATGAATGCTTTCATCGTCTTTCATCTTTAAATTTTCAAGTTTGGTAGTGAGCAGTTGAAGTCTAGACATTTTCACCTTAGATATGCCTTCATTAGTGGTTTTGAGAATTTCCCAAGCATCTTTGGTCATAGTATAGGTGTTTATTAATTTGAACATGTTTTTGTCAACTCCATTGAATAGGGCATTCAAAGCTTTGGAGTTTCCAAGAACAGTTTCATCTTCTTCCTTAGACCAGTCCTCTTCTGGTTTCAAAGTCTCCTTCCCATATTTATCCTTACCAACAGGATGTTCCCAACCCTTAATGATAGTTTTCTAGGTTTTTCTATCCATAGATTTTAGGAAAGCCACCACATGTGTCTGCCAATAGTCATAGTTGGTGCTATGCTCTGATGCCAATTGAAACTCTAACACTAAGAGGACAAATGTCGTATACGATGTTAGGACACCAGGATCTCGAATCCAATGTCAAGACATCGTATTATCATAATTAACAATGAACAATTTAAATAAAACTTAAAGAAGTAAATAACACAAGGAAGTTGTTAACCCAGTTTGGTACAACATCACCTACATCTGAGGGCTACCAAGCTAGGAAGAAAATCCACTATAATAGTATTAGTTTGAAGCTCTTGTGTAAACAACCTCTGGTTTACAATCTTCACACTTAATCACTACCCGTGCAATTTCTACCTAAGACACTCTTAGATAAGAGACCCCTTTATCTCCCCTTCAATAACACAACAGTGATAAAAACTTATAACAGCGAACAATAGAAGACACACTTCAAATGACACAGAATCCCCTCTTTCTTTAAATCTTATCAATGATACATAATTACAACTCAATAAACTCAGTCCACTTCAAGCATCTAAGTTATGCACGAATGGATCACAAATAAACACTCTCCAACTTAAATATCAAGGATGATATAAAAGTTGACCGCAAATAACAAAGAACACATTAAACCCTAAAAACTTCGTTCACAAAAAATAGCTTAAATCAACAATTAGGTTTAGAATCGTCCTTTATATATCTTTTAATAAGCGTGGGCTTTGGGCTCGTCATTTAAATAAAACACATATCTAAAACAGCTGCAAATATTCGGCATAATCTTCTGCACAAAAATAGGAACAAAATATAATGTTTCCTAAAAAGTATCTAAGTCCTTTTTTATGAAACAAATACACTTCTGATATAGAACCAATGTTCCTAAAATAACCCTCCTTGGACTGCGACAGAATATGGACTAAAACCATAAAGAATCTCACATTTAATAAAAAAAATATTCCAAAAAGAAAAACCCTAAAACCCAATATGACATGTCAAGACATTGTGCTTGACATCTCTACAACGATGTCTGACCAACATGTCAAGATATCTTGTTGTACATCTTGTTGTGATACTTGTTTTACCTGCCTTTTATTTGTCGCACTTTTACTTACCTGCACTTTATTTAGCGCACCCCTTTTATCGCACTTTATTTATTTACCCGCATTTTATCTTCTCGCATTTATTTACCATGTCCGGCTAAACTTTAAAGGGCTAGGATGCGAGGATTATAGTTATAATTAGTATTCCAAACGATTGTCAATAGTATTACTTAAGGGCTATTTTAACTTTTAACACTTATTTTCTGCACTTAAAATCTGTGGGGTAAGATCGAAAGTTGTCCAACCTTTAGATGAATTTGGTTAGTGTTGACTGTTCCAAGGAAGCGAAAGCGCTTGGCTTAGTTAATTAGGGATCTTTAATGTTTAAGAAAACCGATTTTAAAATTATTTTCGGACGCGTTTATGGATTTGAAGTCCGGTTCGTAAGAACCTCTTTTTGTTAGAAATTCCAAGTTAAAATACTTTTCAACTAAGTCTAGAAACTATATTTCTTAAAAATAGGTTTATTAGTGCTAACGCAATGCACACCTTCTTATATGTGACAATAAGAGGGATCGATTAGGGATAAACTCGGTTTTGAATACGCGAAAGCGACAGTTCCTATTAAATTAGTTCTTTTCACGAGTAGAAAACATTGTCCTATAATGAATCCTATCTATATGCATCTGGAATACTACGTAGTTATATGAATTGCATCTATGCCTACTGCTTTATTATTAATTTTAATTCTACGCTTTACTTTTATTCTGCACAACCAACCCCTTAATTGATTTGCCTTAGATAAACATCGTAACAATAGTACTCGATAGATTGACATTTGGTCTCTATGGGATCGATAATCTTTTGTATTACTTTGATGTTATTCGTGCACTTGTGAATCGCCCACCAGAGGACAGACGCCACCACCAGTAGTTGTGTCTGAACAAATGCAGCCCATGGCCAGTCCAGGATCAACATGTGCATGAACGTACACTCAACCTGTGTTAGAATAATAGGACTGCAAAGTTCTAATCCACCAACACCTCCGGGAAATTCAATACACCGATATTTTCCTCCTCCAGGGTTCTCACAACCAATACCATGGAACCCATCTTATGGTATGCCTACGTCGTTGATGTAAAATCTACAAAACGCTCCACCAGTATTTTCAAAAAATATAGTGTCTTCACCAGTACAAGGATCTGGATCAGGTGGTCGAAACAACCAAAGCATAGGTGTTGGGTATTCGGTTCAAGCACCCAGTCTTACGAATACATCTGTAAATTGTTTGAGGCAGCAAATGGATGAAAGCAATATGCAAATGGTGCACACGCTATCTCAGACAACGGGAGAAGTTTTTTAACCTTTGATTCAGAATAATGCTCAAACTAATCAACAACTGGCAACACAATTAGCCCGTATGGCTAATTTTATGGGAGTATCAGCATTTGATCGAAGACAAACAATTGGAGAAAATATTCCATGGTGTCAACCATGGAACGTACCTGAGGCGAACATAAAAGACCAGGAGATGGGCGAACCTTTCAGAGTCGAACAGCAAAGGAACCAAGTACCAGCTCATATGGAGGAAGAACCAGGGGTAGTCATGGTGAAAAGAAATCAAAATGTTGACCAAGTACTTAGACAAGTTCGACACCAAGGCGCAGCAGAAGAAAACAATCTTGCAGCCATGATCGAAAGGATAATGACCAGAAATGTTGCAAACTTTGGTTTCACGAGGCCAAATTATACTTCACCCATAGTGGATTATATTCTTCAAGCTGAATTACCCCCTAGGACAAAGGTTCCAAAATTCAGTAAGTTTGCATGAGATACTACTGAATCAACCGTCGAACATGTGGCTAGGTATATGATTGAAGTAGGGGAGATAGCAGGTGACAAAATCCTTAGGATCAAGTACTTCCCAAGTTCTCTCACAAAAACTACTTTTACATGGTTTACCACGTTGCCTCCTAATTCAGTTTATAATTAGGCTCAACTAGAACGTTTGTTTCATGAACAATTCTACATGGGACAAACTAAGATCAGCTTGAAAGAATTGGCTAGTATCAAACGAAAAGTCATTGAGCCAATTGATGACTACCTGAATAGGTTTCGACTTCTCAAAGCCAGATGTTTTACACAGGTGCTAGAACATGAGTTGGTCGAAATGGCTGCTAGGGGTCTTGATTATGCCATTATGAAGAAGTTGGACACCCAGTATCTCAGAGATATGGCGCAACTAGCTGATACAGTTCGACGGCTAGAGAGGGTGAGAGAAGAGAAAGCTAGGTTCAGCAAGGGTAAAAAAGTAGCCTTTGTAGAATGTAATGAAGATGCAGAGAATCTCTATGATGAAACATCTTATTTCGATGAACATGAGGTTGATGTTGCTAAGTTAAAGCAAGGTCCACCTTATGCTTGTAAACTCTTAGCCCCTTCGAATGGGAAAACCCCCCCTGAGTCTAATGACAAATTTCCTAAGAAAACGTATACTTTCGACGTTACTAAATGTGACGAAATATTTGATTTGTTAGTTAAGGATGGGAAAATAATAGTGCCTGCTGGTGCTAAAGTACCTCCTTTAGAACAAAGAAAGAAAAGAGGCTTTTGTAAGTACCACAATTTCTTGGTTCATAAAACTTCTCAATGTTTTATTTTCAGGGATTTGGTGCAAAACGCCATCCAAGAAGGAAGGTTGAAGTTTGGGGACAAGGGGAAAACTCAAATGAAGATTGACTCTGACCCGTTACAAACTGTAGAAGCTAACTATGCAGAGCCTGAAGAGGTTCAGATGGCAGCAGAACAATATTTCAAAACGTCTCCTCACATTGAGAGATTCCATGATGAAGATGCCACTTGGGAGGAAGTAGCACAAGAGGCAAGAGATAAGTGCATGGAGCAACACACTGAGAATCTTGAAGCTCATTTTTCCAAGATGCAGTTGGAAGAAAAGATCGACGTGAACAAGATTGATATCACAGATCAAAAGGTCGAAAAAGTACGGGAGACGAACAAACAAATGGAATGTAATAAAATGGTGTACCCCAAGCAGGAGGAAACCATTGTTGATTTCTTGCATTGTTGCCAGAAGAAAGGATTCATAGTGATATTATGTCCCAGATGTAGCGTGATTTTTGATGAAAAAGCTGCCCACGAGTTGGAGGCAGTCATGGGAGTCTGGGGGCAGAAAAACCAAGGCCCAAAAACTTTTATCCCAAAAGACCCTTGGCAGGGATAAAAACACCAGCTAGACCCAACACATTTAAACCAGTTGGGAATATGTCAACAGGAAGCTGGATGAAGCCCGTCGAAGGGCGAGGACAGAAGAAATGGCAGAAATTTAACATAGAGAGAAGTTCCTCATTTGAATATCTAAAAGAAAGTCATACAACTAATAAGTCAGCGTATGTGTCTCAAAACTACAAGGGTAAAAATCCTATGACCAGGTCACAGTGGCGAAGGGAACAGCGCAGGCGAAAGGCTACAGAGACGCTCAGGTGCCAACACAGGGAGAGTCGAGTACCAATATCGACAATCCAGGTGGAAAAGCTGAGAAGATGCCCATAAGGCGAAAGCTATTTGGTGTTCCGCAGGACCAGCCAGAAAGGAAATTCGAAAAGGATGATAACATGACTGATAACTTTGATAACGAGTCTGCAGCTTCCCTCAACATTATAGTGAATGTCGTATCTGTTATGCAAAAAGAGTTTGGCCAGATTACAGAAGTAGAAGATGTGGATCAGAACACTGAGATGGAAATGCTGGCACACAAGCCTGTATGTTATTACATAATGAACAATGGGTGTGTAGAGGAGCAGAACACTTTCTTTGAATTCCCTACAGAGGCTATGAAGGGTCACTTAAAGCCTCTTTACATCACTAGAAAAGTGGAGAATGTGCCTGTGAACAAAACACTGGTAGATTGTGGCGCAACGGTGAACCTGATGCCCTGGTTCTTACTAAGGAAAATTGGGAAGTGTGACGATGATACCAAACCCCACAACATGGTTTTGTCGAACTATGAGGGGAAAGTTGGCTCTACTCTAGGAGTAATTCAAGTTGATCTCACTGTGGGAACAATTACTAGGCCCACAATTTTTATGGTGGTTGAAACTAAAGCCAACTACAACCTGCTCCTGGGAAGAGAATGGATCCATGGCGTAGAAGTTGTACCTTCTTCCATGCATCAGAGAATTACCATTTGGAGGCCAGATGGCATAGTGGAAAATATTGAAGCAGGCTAAGGGTACTTTAAAGCCCCTATCAATCAGGTTGACAGGAAGCAATTTGATAAGCACCTGGCGAACATTGCTCCATGTCCTCCAACATATTTTGAGTTCACACCAGACGAAGACACATTCTACTCAATATACTTGCATCCTGTCAAAGGTTTTAGATGGGACAAGGCGATTCCAGGAGGAAGGCTTCCATGCTTAAGCAAGCCTCCAATAGACCCCACAGGGTGGGGAAGTGAGTTTAGTGATCATGACTGAATTCGAAGCATTAAAGAGAATTTCGGCCTATGTGGCTGAAATAAAATTACAAGCGGCTCTGGAAGCTGCTAACAACAACATGGCTGATACAGCCAATCCGGAATTTCACCAAGAATGTCTTGGTAAGGATTTCGACCCAAAATCTGGAGAGAAAAGCCAGAGGCTCGACACCATTTATGAAGATGAGCCTTTGGGGTTTGAAAAAGATCCGCTAGCAAACAACATTAAGATGCTAGCACAAGATTCATTAGAAGAAATTGACCTCGGTGAGGGGGCACTCAAAAGGCCCACGTACATCAGCGCCAATTTGAAACCCCAATTAAAGGTCGAAGTAGTCCAGTTATTGAAGGAGTTGAAAGATTAATTCGCCTGGGACTATGATGAAATGACAGGTTTAAGCAGGGAGTTGGTTGAATATAGGTTGCCTATGACACCTAGGAAAAAACCAGTCAAGCAAGGCCCAAGACGGTTTGCACCAGAAATACTGTTAAAGATTAAAGAGGAGGTCGAGTTGTAAATTCATTCGCACAGCAAGGTATGTGGAATGGTTGGCTAATATAGTGCCTGTTCTTAAAAAGAATGGTTCTTTAAGGGTTTGCATAGATTTTAGAGATTTAAATGTTGCAACTCCTAAAGATGAATATTCAATGCCAGTAGTAGAAATGTTAGTAGATTTTGCAGCAGGACCTGAATATCTTAGCATGTTAGATGGATATTCTGGTTACAACCAAATATTCATTGCTGAGGAAGATGTTCCTAAAACTGCTTTTCGATGTCCTAGGGCTTTAGGCACCTATAGATGGGTAGTAATGCCTTTTGGCCTTAAAAATGCTGGTGCCACGTACCAGAGGGCCATGAACTCAATCTTTCATGATTTTATAGATACGTTCATGAAATTTTACATTGATGATATTGTTGTAAAATCTATTTTTGGGAAGGCCTATATTGACCATCTTCGACAATCCTTTTTAAGGATGAGAAAGTTTGGCCTCAAAATGAATCCTCTTAAATGTGCTTTCTTGTGCATGCAGGAGATTTTCTAGGTTTTGTGGTCCACAAGAAAGGGATCGAAATAAATCAAAATAAGACCAAATCCATAATGGAAGTGAAAGCGCCATCAACCAAGAAGGAGTTGCAGTCACTCTTAGGAAAGATTAATTTCTTGAGAAGGTTTATATCCAACTTAAGTGGCAAGACACAAGCTTTTTCGCCATTGCTTCATTTCAACAAAGATGGTTTCGAGTGGGGGTACCAACAACAGGAAGCCTTCGACAAGCTCAAGGATTACCTAAGTCACCTCCAATATTGTCACCACCTTGTAGAAATAAAAGTATGAGATTGTATATAGCTGCATCTGATCAAACTTTAAGGAGCATGCTAGATCAAGAGGATGAGAATGGAGTCGAAAGAGCCATTTATTATCTTATTAGAGTTTTAAATGATGCAGAAACTAGGTATAGCATGATTGAAAAGTTATGTTTATGCTTGTATTTCTCTTGTACTAAATTAAAGCAATATATCAAGCCTGTTGATGTGTATGTTCCGTCTCATTTTGATGTTATAAAACATATGTTATCTAAACCTATCTTGCATAGTCGAATTGGCAAGTAGACACTAGCACTAACAGAATATTCTTTAATATATCGACCCCTAAAGGCTGTAAAAGGGCCAATAGTGGCAGATTTTATCGTTGACCATTCTGTCAATGAAAAGGATTTAAATTATGTTGAGTTGAAATCCTAGAAATTATACTTTGATGGATCAAGCCATAAAAATGGAACAGGAGTAGGTATATTTATTATTTCTCCTGAGCAAATTCCAACAAAATTTAAATTCATAGTCGAAGGGCCTTGCTCCAACAATGAGGCTGAATATGAGGCACTGATTGCTGGCCTTGAAATTTTGTTAGAATTGGGGGCAACTAGATTCGAAATAATGGGAGACTCAGAGTTGGTGATAAAACAAATCACAAAGGAATATAAATGTGTTAAAGAAAATCTAATTATGTATTTTGTGATAGCAAATAGGCTATTGAAGAAATTTGAAGTAGTGGCCATCCAACACATACCCAGAATAGAAAATCAGATTGCTAATGACTTGGCTCAGATTGCTTCTGGATACAAAGTGTCGAAGGAAAACCTTCAGGAAGTAATTGAAGCAGAAGGGAAAGTGGTAGTTGTTGGTTTGTGCCCTTCAGATTTGGAAACAATTAAGCTTGGGTGTATGAATGGAGAAAAATTTGAAATTTTTGCCATAGACGGTCTAACGGATGAAGATTGGAGAAGGCCTATAGTTGAATACCTGCAGGAGCCAACAACTTTGATAGAACGAAAAGTCAGGTATCAAGCCTTAAGTTATGTACTTATAGGTAATAAATTGTTCAAGAAGACCCCTAAGGGAGTCTTGTTAAAGTGCCTTAATAATACAGAGGCGTATTTGGCGCTTTCGACAATTCATAATGGGGCTTGTGGTGCACACCAAGTTGGCCATAAAATGAAATGGTTGTTATTTCGACAAGGCATGTATTGGCCTACTATACTGAAGGATTGCATAGAGTTCGCAAAGGGGTGCCAAGAATTTCAGGTCCACACTGGCATACAACATATTCCTGCGAATGAGCTACACTCCATAGTGAAACCATGGCCTTTCAGAGGATGGGCTTTGGATATAGTGGGAGAAATTCGACCAGCATCATCAAAGAACCAATGATATATCTTCTTTGGCATTGACTATTTCACCAAATGGTTTGAAGCAATACCATTAACAAACGTAGGTCAAGAAGATGTATTCGAATTCATCCAAAATCACATCATTTATAGATTTAGGATTCCAAAGATTATTACCACAAATCAAGGGTCATTTTTTACGTGTAGAAAGATGCGGAAGTTTGCCAAAGAAATAGGTTTCAGACTTTTAACTTCCACGCCTTATTATGCTCAGGCGAATGGGCAAGTCGAAGCTGCTAACAAGGTGGTGATTAGGCTAATTAAGAGGCATGTAGGAAAGAAGCCTAGAAATTGGCATAAGACGTTAGATCAGATCCTATGGGCATGTCGAACTTCCCCCAAGGAGGCTACTAATACTATTCCATTTTGACTTACTTTTGGTCATGATGCAGTATTGCCTGTAGAGATATGTATGCAATCTGTAAGAATCTAGAGACATCATAAGATCCCTGCTGAATCCTATTGGGAAATGATGATGGACGAACTAGTGGATTTGGATGAAGAAAGGCTTAGAGCCTTAGAGTTACTAAGGAGACAAAAGAAGAGGCTCGAAGAATCCTATAACAAGAGAGTTAAGTTGAAATCTTTTGTATGTGGGAATCTAGTTTGGAAAGTAATCTTGCCTATAGTTCTAAAGGATAGAACTTTAGGCAAATGGTATCCTAAAGATAAAAGAATTAGATAAAGATAAAAGAATCTTGAAAGTAAATGGAAAGTATTTTAAAAAATAGGCCTATCTTGCAAGAGGTTCATATCAAAACGTAAATTTCATTAAGAGGCACGAAAGCCAAAATGGGAAAAACAAGGCTAACATGGCATACAGGGTAAAAGGGGAATCAATACAACAAATTCATAACTCAAGCCGGAATCAGTCAAAATCCCTAAAATCTATGGACTTGAGGAACTCCATATAGTCTTCATCAGCCTCGTCGTCAGAATTACTGGTGTTAAAAATCCCCTTCTTGGGAAGTTTCATCCTGGTTTCACTCTTCTTGGCGCGAGAAGTTGCTCCAGCAGAGGCTTCAGGCTTCTTTGCCTCTTGAGCCTTCTTAGGAACATCAGGCATTTTTGTTTCTTTAACCTTCTCCTTAATGGTTGGTTTTCCTGAAAGATTACTCATGCTTGCTATGGTGGGTATAAGACGTAGTCCTTGAAGGGAGATTTTATAGAAACATGGTTTAGTTGGGAGTGGTCAGTCAAACGGTGGAGGCACATAGATTGGTTAGAGGAGTTTGCCTAAGAAGGCTACGGTTTAAATACTATGGTAAAGCTAGAGGCTTATGTCGTTGGGGCATTACGTGGAACTAGAAATATGATGTTTTCCAGAAAAGAGATAGAAGGCTTTAAATGCAAAGTTGACTCAAAATTAAGGCCATGGATAACATACACCATGTATGTGCCATAAAATACGTGTCAAATAAAATATGTGGCAAAAAATGTAATATGGCGCAAATAATTAATTCAAGAATATCCGAAAGCAGGGAAATTGTCATTACATAAAAAGGTTTGGAAAGGCCAAGAAATACATGATGATTAAACAATACTATAACAGAGGTCAGTGAGACATCAGAAAGGAAGCTTCGACTTCAGCTGATCAAAAGTCTTCATATGATGACTGAGGTGAGCCTCACACAAGGATTTCTCAAGCCTGGCTGCTGCAAGCTCTCTCTCAAACCTTTGAGCTGCACCAATGAAGTCGATGGCGCTCTTCAACTCTTGGGCCATTTCAGGATCGTCGAACTGCTGCAACTCAAGGTTGCGTTTTTTAGCATTAGAAATTTTCATTTGAAGCTCCTTGAGTTGCTGCTTCCATGCCTCAATGTCTTTCTGATTGGAGGTTATCTCTTATTGTCGCTGCTTTTGAGCAACCTCCAACTATTCGACTTTGGCTTCTGATTCTTGTGCACCAGTCCAGGCTGCACTCTCACGACCTGCAGTAGCCACAATAGTTTTTTGGATATAGGGGAGTCGTTTGATCTCTGAAGATAAGTCATCCACCACAACAGTTAAGTCAATCAAGAAAGCAGATATCTCTGGATTAAGAGTGATAAGGTCAAGTTTCTTGAGTTGGTCCTTCAAAAAGAGACGGGTTGTTGGTTCTGAATCCAAGACATTGTAAATATCTTCTCTGAAGAATTTCTTCTTGATAGACTGGAGAATAGGACCAACGAAGTCATATGAGGCTGGATGACTAGAAGGGATCAAAGAGCTGGAAGAAAAACCACATTTCTGCCCAAGGGTTCGCTTGGCATACTCCCTAGGGTTCGACCACTTAAGAGCTGCCAAAGGATCCTCAGGAGTTAAGATAGGAGCTGGAGCTTTCTTCACCATAGGTGAAGTCTGGTGGAGTTCAAGACCTTCTTGGTTTTCCTCTTCCTCCTCTTCTTCCTCTTCCTCTTCATCTTGTTCTTCACCTTCTCCTTCTTCTTCTTCATTGTCTTCTTCCTCTGCTTCTTCAATTATAACTATCTCACTTGTATCACTGGCGGATGGATGGTCATCATGGTTCTGAGCTGATTCAGAGTGCAGTTCCTTTGGTTCCTCATGAACAGCTTGATTTGGATTGTCATTGGGTGGCTGGTCTGTAGGAATGTCTGATTGTTCAACAATCACCTCATCAGTAACTATGGGTTTAGCTTGGTTAACGGGTGGGGGACTTGAGGCATCATCATCCCCTGAATTGGAGCCATCAGCTTGAGCATAATGCGTAGTGGTTTGAACCAAATGAGGAATGTTTCCTGTGGAAGGAAAAACAGGTTTATTTACCTCACTCAAACCAGAGCCAACATCGGAAGAAGGATGATATGTTGGCTCACCTTGGCTATTGAAGAGGATGGTGGCAGAATTACCTGAAGTTGGTGGAGGGTTAGAGATGTTTGTGTCATCCTGGTAACACAAATAAAGGAAATAAGGCTAAGAAGGTCGAGGAAAAGATATACACATAATGAAATTTGGTGCGCATACCTGAGCCAGTGCAGCACCATAATTGTAGTTGTCACCCCCATGGTCACCAGAAGTTGGCTTCGAAGTCTCCATGGAAGGTTGTCTTTCGACACCACTTGTAGTGGGTGTCTTCTCGAGATATTTGGCCACCTTCAAGGGAGGTGGGCGAGTAGGTCCAGATGCCTTTGCAGGTTTTCTTCTCTTTTTTGTAAGAACCTCCTCAGGAGATTCATCAGCATATGAGGAAACAACAATTGGAGCGTCCTTTTTGCCTTTCTTGGAAGGAGTTAAAGGTTTTCACCCAGCCTAGAAAATAAAGAGAAGCAATACAAGTGTGAGAAAAGGATCACATGATAATAAAATAGGCAAAAGTATGAAATATACATGTCTGCCTTCTGTTTCTTTGCCACTTTGTAAAGTAGCAGCCCTAGTAGAAGAAGATTTCCTAGGCACAGCTGGAAGACAAAAGATGATTACCAGTTAAACATTGTATGAATGCTAATAGAACCATAAGTACATGGCATCAAACCTTCATATAAGTCAGATTCAACGCGAACATCCTGAATCCCTATATGAAGGTGTCCTTTAAAACTATCCAAAGTATGCTTAGTCGGAACCACTTATCGAGTCTTTGGTTGAGACTGTTGTCGAAGGAGTTTAAGATCCTCGCCACAGATAAACCAATATGGAAATGGAGGGGCAAGTGCCACTCCAAAATCAGCAGTAGGTAGGCGAGGGAACTTTGGAGGAAAAAGTTTAAAAGCTACCTCATAACATTTCTCACGAGGGACGTTGGAAGGGATTTTTAATTGATCTAATTTTTGTAGGAAGTTTCTTTTTAAAGTAACGGCAGCCTCGTGAATGGTTCGACTAAGATCATCTGATCGGTAGACAGTTTCGAAGTATTTCTGAAAAGCTTGAATTTCTTGGATATGAGCGAGCTTACTCTTCTTCGTCTTGTCTTGCACATCAAGGAAAGCTTGGTCAAGTAATGAAGAAAAGGTGGTCACATTAAGAAAATGTTCAGTGTAATGCTTCGACCACCAATGATGGAATGAGGAAGTGCATGGGAAAGAAGGATAAAAGAACACAGGCGAAAGGACCCCTTTCTTCTCATTCTAGTCGTCGAGAACAGCGATAACCGTCTCTTCGTCGAAGCTGGCAGTGTGAAGAATGACTTGGCCTTTCTTTTCATATAAACATTTTGGAAAACTTTGAGCCAACCCAAACTGTCGAGAAACAAGGTTTGGTTGATATGCAATCAAGGCTGCTAGACCTCTTCCCAAGTTTAGCATGTTGACAATAAATATGGGAATTAAAAAGGCTTCCCATATAGCAACAGATTCATTGTCAAACTCCCCATGAGAATTGGGAAATGGCCTCGTGAACCACACAGGGCCATATTTTCTTTCAGCAAAAGGTGCCATACTTAGAGTAAACTCATGGGGCTTGGAAAACATCATGATATAACTGGTGAAGGCTCCTCTAAGAGTTTCACCATCATCGTTGGGAGTCAACTGGACCAAACGGGGTCCTTCGATGCTCCTCCCTATGATCCCAACGGAGGTTTCATTAACTAGCCCTTTTCTGGGAAGGCTAGCTTCAAAAGTTGCGTTGAGCCACAGTTGAAGCAGCCAGAGAGGACCACTCAAATGTACAGAACTGTGGGCCTCCAGATGCTTCAATCGAGAAGCTCCTTCACTGAGAGACTCATAGAGGTTTGCCAAAATGAATTCACTCAAGCAGACCCCTTTATTATGATGAAGTTGGTTAGCAAGAGGCAAGTACTTCTTAGCTGCTTGCAAGGATTTGGTCCAAAAAACGTATCTCGGTAGCCATACAGCGAGAAACTCTATATGTTCTTCGTCAGAAACGTCTTCTTTGTTTTGTTTGAAGTGGTGTTTGATAAAAAATGTGTATGTGAGTTTGGAGCTCGAGATGTTGATAGTGTCCTCAGCATCTATGTCTGGGTGATAGGGGAGCCATATGGGCGAAGCCCTGTAATAGCAGCTATGTCGAAAAGGGTCGGCGTAACCATCCCACATGGCAGATGGAAGGTGTAGTGAGTGCTATCCCAGAAGTACAAAGACGTTGCCAACAAGTTCAGACAGTATAGTATGTTGGTCTTCGATAGCATCAAGAGGTCATAGATCCTTATGGATTTCCAATGGTCAGCTTTAACTTTCTCCAGCTTCGCCATCCAAAGGTCAAAGTCCTTAAGGGGAATGACGACTCTCACTAATCTAGTACCATCAGTAAGATACTTCAGGTCAATCTTAGGCAAGGAGGGTTCTTCAGCAGCAGTAGTGGTGAGCTTGGAAAAGCTTTTTTGCCCTAACGACCTGGATCTCCAGTAAGATGGCAGAAACTCACTTAGCTTCTCGTCAGAAGTGCCAAACAGAATGTGTGTAGGGTTTATCTGAAACAATTAAAGGAATCATTACCTGAGATTGGTAGATGCTCTATGCCGCTTCAGTGGTAGGTTCTGACACACAGTGGAAATTTTCCACTAGTTAAGGGCCAAAAATATTTGCAAAAGGAGGGATGGTTTGCTTGAAGTGGGTAACTCTACCCTTCTGGGTTTTCTTCTCATGAACGTTGGATTGGGAAGACGCCATTGTTGAAGGGAGTGAAAGAAGATGGTTTTTCTCTAAATTTGGTAAAGGAAATTGAAGAAAGAGACAGGATGCTTGAGATTTCTGGAAAGTGTAAAAATTTCACAAAAGGGTGAAAGAAGGTATTTATAGGCGTTTGAAAATCCTGAAGGCTTGAATCCACCATTGAAGTTAATCAGATAGTGGGACGCGTGTTTGATGTTGAGAAATGAAGAGTGTTGGCAGTTATGGTCAGACTGCAAAACATACGTTTTTAAGACAAAGTAATGATAAATACGGCTGAAAAGACGTTTAAGGATTTATCATGATGGCATGATGTCATAAGTGTGGGATAAAAGAAAGTGAATAGTTATCCATGAAATAAGTAGTGGATTGTTCAGTCAAGGCCATGCAAATGCACACGCGTCGAAATGGTTGAAAAAATGACCTTCCTACCAAGGCTGGCGAAAGGACATTTCTTGGGGGCAATTTGTTAGCTCTCATTTTCGACGCCAGTGAAATCATAATTATCCTAAGTCAGAATGTTATTCAAAAAACATATGAAGATTTCGACACAACTTTGAGGAAACCTGAGGCGAAGAGAGGTTGACAAAATTTCTAGGAAAATGCTAAGTATTGGAGAAAGCTTTCGACCAAGATCATGCTAGAAGGAACGCAGGGCAGTTACCATGAAAGATGGAGGGAATTCTTAGTGTCTAAGTTTCAAATTGATAGTAGGCGAACGTGGGAGCAGTTGAAGTTGTAAAAAAGTGTCAAAAGGACACGTTGTAAAGTCATAACTGTCATGTAGTAGTTACTTACTAGCATTATAAATAGTTGTTATTTTCATGTAATAAGGGTGTTCATTCATCTTGTACTAGTCACTCCAAATTACTCAAAGTACCTGCGTGTAGAGAAACGAGTTAGCGAGAATGCACGTGATACAACACCAACTCCTTTGCATTAATGCAATTTACTTGTCTTTATCATTTATGCATTGTTACTTGTTCTACGTTTTAACCTTCATCCTTTATGTTTGAACTACCTTTTCAAGCCCTTTTGCAATTTTATTTTCAGTTATGTTTCATGCCATTTAACATTCTGCACTTTACCTTAACCTGCACATTTAACGTTTCACGCATTTACTTTCAAAGATCTCATAGTCGAATGTGGAGTTCAGATTAGAGTCTTTTGCACCTTTAGTTTCAAAGTCATTTACCTTCACATGCATTTACTTTCAAAGATCTCATACTCGAACGTGGAGTTCAGATTAGAGTCTTTTGCACCTTTAGTTTCAAAGTCGTTTACTTTCAAAGTCTTTTATTTTCAAAGTCATTTACTTTGAAAGCCCTTTATTTTCAAAGCCCTTTACACTACTGCATTTACTTTCGACATTTACTTCCAAAGCATTTACATTATTGCACTTTTACATATTGCCTTTAATCTTCAAGTCATTTTTACTTTACAAAGATTTCAAGTCGAACGTGGAGTTCAAATTAGGGTCTTTTGTATGTTTAGCACATGTTCTAGGATTTAGTATGGTTGATCCTGCAAGTTACTCAATTTTACCCTAAATTGATAGACCAGCGGTTGTTTACCAAAATTCACAGTAAACACTAAGTCACAAGAAAAAAAAGCTTCTTGTGACTTAGAAATGTTATGTTCTTTATAAAATTCTCAAAATATTATATAATATCTTGTGTTGTTGTATGTTGTTGTATGAAGTTGAGTTTATTATATGCTATGTAGATTGTTTGTTTCACTAACCCTTCACTAAAAATACATTTCATTTAAATTGACATAGAAACTTATAATCTGAAAATTAAGTTGTATTTGAAAATCAACTTATATCAATCAATGTTTTTTAAATTGCATTTGTCTCATCGTTCATCTCTCGCTCTTTAACATATAAGATGTGGTTCAATGACCTGAGTCCTTAAACACATCCATATCTTCTCTTATAGTTTAATTTGAATAACAAAAATTTATTGATATTATTCAAATTAAACTAGAATAGAAGGAATCGATGTGATGAAGGACTTAGATTATTAAACCATATTCTATATGTTAAAGAGTGGGAAATGAATGATGAGACGCGTGTAATTTGGAAAAACGTGGTTTATGTAAGTTGGTTTTCAAGAATAGTTTAATTTTTAGATTATATACTTCTTCATCAATTTGAATGGATGTATGTTGTTGTAATGGGTACTTTCAACAACGGTTATTTATAATAACCGTTATAAAATGTTATTTTCCTAAAGGTATATACCACCACGGTTAGTTTAAGAAATTGTGATCATATATAGCGCGCCTTTAGGTTTTCAACAATGGTCATAAGAGTGTGATTGTAAGTTGCACATATATAACCACGCCATATGTAACAATGGCAAGTCATGCATGATGTTATTCCTTTTCCAACCGTTGTTGTATATGTGTTGCATAGTAATGAAAACCCGAATAGATTCATGGATTTTCACCAGGTAGTGTTTGACTATACTGTATGTTTGTTTATCTTCCTTATACTGTCAGCTTTCTAGATAGCTTCTTGTGCAGAACTTTCAACATGTGCAGTTTCAAGGAGAAATTGAGATGGTTTTGTGGGATTTTGTGGTTCAGCTAGTGTCAAATTTTATGATTCAGCTGGTGCAGAATTTCATGGTCATGCTAATGCGAAATTTACCAATTTTGCTGGTATATAATTCATCAGTTTTGCTGGTGCATAACTTATCGGTTCTGCTGATCCAATTCCAAGGGCAGATTGAACCATCTCAAAATCTAAAAATTGGAATTTTGTTGTTCTATTCAGGAATAAGTGGTTCTCCTTTTGAATTCCAACTTTGGAATTATATGGTTGATTTTCAAATAAGTTCACATCTATAGTGTTGTAAAGTTGAGGATACAAGAATGCATCTTATTTTGAGATATGTAGTTGAAAGGACAACCTCTCCATAAAAGTGGTATGGCACATTTATGGCTAGCATGAGAGATCTTGTTACTTCTAATAGATGTCGATTTTTCCTTTACGCAACCCCATTATATTGGGGTTCCTACACATAAACACTAGTATACAATTCCATGGACTTTAAGGTAAGAACCTAGAACCGAATTAAAATATTCATGACCATTATCAGTTATGATCATGTTAATTTTGTTTGGAATTGCATTTTAACCATGGTGTGGGAGAGCTGAAATAATTTTCCAACTACTGTTTCTCTTTCATAAGAAATACCCATGTGACTCATATGTGATCATTAATGAATGTAACAAATCATTTAGCATTTGTTATGTTGCTAACTCGATAAACCCCTTAAACATCACTGTGAAATAAGGAGAAAGGTTGGGAAGTTTTATGTGGTTTAGGTGAGTATTTGCTTTGGATATGCTTTGATAATTTACACACTTCACAATGGAATTTTTTTAGGTTTCAATTGAAGACTGAGGGAAATGACTTGTGTATATACGTGAAATATTGGTGGTGCCACAACATTACAAACTCTTTATTATTTTGAGAAATTGCACTAGTTGGAGAAAGTATTGCATAAGAATTAGCTTTGATTTCTTTGAAAAAACATACAACTTGAAGACATTAGAGTCCAATACATTCTTTAGCATTGTCAATCAACTTCTCCTAGACAATAGATTGCAGTCAAGTTTGGGCATATATAGTACATAGTCCAAAGTAATATCTTTTGAAATAATAAATAAACTTGTACCATTAACCTTTGACAGTGTGCCATTAGCAATCCAAATAGTGGAGTTATCATAATAGGGAGAATACTAGTTAAATAATATTATATTTCTTGTCATGTGATTTGAGGCTCCTGAATCTATGATCCATGATTTTGGTTTTTCTTTGATAATGTGCAAAGCATGCAAAGAATTACCTTTTATGTGACTTTAGTTGTACCAAATTTTTTTTTTTGCGATAAGAATAGTTTGTTGGAGTATTTTCTCCAGTGCGTCCATTTTTCCTTTGCTAAGAGCACAATTTTACCCCATCTCTTTATAGGTATCTGATTGCTCCCAATGTCGACTAAGGGTGTTGAAGTAGTTTATAACAAATTATTCCCAGTGTTTTAGATATTGGAAAAGGATTTTAACTTCAAAGATAGAAAATATGTTGTCCATATTTGAGTATGTCTCTTCAAATGCATCCCACATCTCTTTGGAATTATCATAACACATGAAGTTTTCTCCAGTCTCATTTTTCATGGAATTAAGGATCCATGACATGATTAAACCATTTTTTATTGTCACTTTTAGAGGTTGTGTTCTTTTTTCTTGAGATTTATTGAAGCCCCTGTGACATATCCCTCTTTCCCTTTTCCATGAATAAAGAGTCAGACATACCTCCCTCATTTAAGGTATTTTTGGGCATTCAACTTGTGAGTAGTAATGTGAAGTGAAACCCCGTCTATTAAGCTGGAAAGATTTACGCCAATATCTATGGGTCTTCCTTTTGTTTTCTATTTATCTTTAACATATCATAATTCATTTTCTATATCACTTATAAGCTCAGATGTCATCGTTCAAACATAAGCTAACATATTTGCAAAGTTAAAAGACAGAAAACTATGAACTAGGCATTTTTTAACTTAATTTTTAAAAGAACATAGAGAAGTAATCAATTATTGCATTATGGTAATCAATTACCAGTTATAAAATTTTGAGATTTTGAATATTGGAAAGGTTTCAATCAATTACCATGTTTGTGTAATCGATTATAGGTTGATGAGAGGTATTTTTTTCATGAAGCAGTGAATCAATAAAGCTTTGTAATGCTTCATGGTTTCCTTGCAAAGTATTCCCTTGGTTCTTAGAAATTTCTATGAGTGTATAAATATTGTTTTACAACTGAAAAATGAAAATAACAACTTTTAATTTCTGATTAACACAAATCATATAGCCTACTACATTCTTTGTTTCTCAACATAATAGAGTGCTTGTATTTTTCATCATAGTGTGTGGTGAAAAGTAATTGTGATTAGAAAATGGTGTAATTTCTAGAATTTGTTTAAGAAATTTACATGAGAGAAGTCTTTATCTGAGGCTTGTAGATGATTTCTAAGCATAGTGCAAAATTCCTCAAATGAGATAAAGGGACAAGTCTAGCCTTAAGTTGGAAAGGTGAACCAGAATAATTTTGTTGTGATTTTTACTTTCCGCATTTAAATTTCTATACAATTATTTTTGAGCATGTTATATTATCACAACGCCGCTTTTGGAAAATTAAATTTTTAGAAATTAGCTATTAACTCATCCCCTTCTTAGGTTGCATCTAATATTTACAGTTGGCACCAGTTGGAATCAGAGCACGTTAATCGTCGACATTTATGGCTTCCACTAAATCATTATTAAGAGAAGTTTCATACCCCAAATTTGTCCTACCTATATACCACCTTCATATGTGTTTCCATCTACAACCTTTTTCAGAAAATCTAAGTTGGCACCAGTTGGAATCAGAGCACGTTAATCATCGACATTTATGGCTTCTACTTATTCAGGGTATCATAGGGATGAGATGAATTAATCTGCAGATTCATCGAAAGTTTATCAACAGGAGTGTGTGGGCTCAGTAGTGGCTGAGGATCAACTAGGTTTGACCTAATCTTAGTAGATCTAATCCCTAAGATGTTTGATTTAAATGGTGTGAGTTTGAGCTTCTAATTAAGGTTTAGTTATCAAGCTGTGTCAAGTTCATATTGATTCATGTCTGAAAATCATCAAGTGTACAAAATTAGAGTTTTGTGCAAGTTCAAAGTTTATTTGGCGGAATCATATTACAAGTTATCAACTCAGTGCATTTGGCCATGTATTTCAAGTCCATGTGAATAGTGATGGGGTGTGTTTCTATTTGTGGCATTTATTCAAAGGTTTTTGAATAGGCCATTTATCAAGATAATTGCAATTTTGATCCAATTCTTAGTCATGCTTCAAGAATTTGTCCAAAAATAGTTAAGATTCAGGAATTGATTCACTTCTAGTCAAGATCCAAGATTTAATTCGGATTTAGTAAAATTTCAAGATATGGCTCATTTTAATTTCAATTACGAGACACTACAAACGGAGGTTGCAAAGTGAATACAAGGTTTAGATCTCAATTTCAAAATGGTTCCACATTGGATTCAAAGGACAAGATGGTTGGGATGTACAAAAATAAATTAGTTTTTAAGCCCAATTGCCAAAGCCCAATTTTCATAGTTTATTCTTACAAAATTATTCCAAAAAAAAAGGGCAAATGAAATTTGCAGAAATTTATTCTCATCACTTTATACAAAGACCAATATAGCTTCCCAAAAGAAGACAAAATTCCAAAGCCAAAACATGACATGCGTACACATCAATATACCCACAAGTCGCAACGCGCAAAAACGGTATTGAGATGCTGATGTTGTTGTTGTTGAGGCATTTTTCAGACCTCCATTACGTGAAAACAACAACAAAAAATTCAGACATTTTTCCTCTCTTAATCTCCCTCTCTCACTGTTAATTTAGAAAGGGAACTCCCTACATACCCATGTTGGGATAAACTCCCAAGGAAAAAAACAACAATAATTTTTTTGTTACAAAAGGACACAGCGAAGGAACCTCATCTGGGCTGGAATCATCACCTCTTCATTCCACCTTATTAAGCCATGATCGAGCCTCTAACGTGGGGGGGGGGGGGACTTTTCAAAAAAAAAACCATTAGCAGCTGCACCACTTGCTTCATGTTGTTAGGACCGCTAACCTTAATCGGCTCCCAAAAAAATTTGTCTTCCTCTTCATCCACAATAACACCAAAAACACACCATCGCCCACCTTTTTCAACTTTCTTCAAATTTCTCCTCCTTCAAACTTCCTCAAATCTGCTCCTTCATCCCAATCAAACCCCAAATCATTTTTAAACTCTCTTCTTCCTCCACAACTAGCCGAAACTTTCATCACCCATCCACATCTCTTCCAAACCCATTCAAAATCAAAGCCCAACCAAATCAGATCCAGGAACAAGATGAAAAGAGAGAGATGAAGTGAAAACCAGGCACAAACCATTGAAACAAAATCAAACCTAAACCATAAACAAGAGCACGATTTGAGACGAAGAGAGAACGCAGAAGGTTAAAAGCGTCTGATCTCTTCTTTTCGAGTTTCCTTTTTTTCCAGATTTTGTTTTGTTTTTTTTAGAATAGGAAATATTGATATTGGTGATTTTGGTTTTGCCCAGCTGCTGATGGTTTAAAACGTGTCCTGTTTTAGTCTGATGAGTAACGTTTTTTTTTTATGTTTTTGGTAGTCTATTGCTGACCTTGCCCTTTGTGGCTTTTTTTTGGTAACTATGGGCCGAGGGGCCCATTCTGATTTATACCAACTTTTTTGTTCGTTTTGGAAAAACCATGTGTTGCGGTGAGAATGGGATATCAAATTCTTAATTAATTTGAATCGCAAATCTTTGATTCACAACTGATCTTTGATTTATCCGAAGGAAAAGGTCAAATACCTAATTTTTGCATCGTAAATAATGCGGGGAGAGCTCTAGGTAAGGGGTTGGTTAAGCTTACGAAAGGTATTAGCACCCTAAACTTCTGTAGTACTCTATAGGAACCTTGTGTTTAAATTTACTATTTTACTTGATTATCTGCTTGAGGGTATATATTGAGCTAAGGGTTAGAAAGTGACAGAGATACCTAAGGGTTAGTCCTAAGTTTACGGCCGACGATGACGTGGTGGTAGTAATTTACGGCCGCTGTTCATTTCGTTGCCTGCCGGTGGGCTTGCTAATGGATCCCGATGATGATGAACACCTTCTCGTTTTTCTTATGAACCAATGATGCTCCTTGATTATGGTTTATATTGGTTCGAACAATGATGATGGTGAATAAACTCCCTTCTGAGTTCGCGTGAGTTTCTGTGATGAACTTGATGAACTTTGATGGCTGATGAAAACTCCCTCCTGTTCTTCTTGTTCTAGTAATTTGCTGGGGTTTTTCCTCTTATTTACGTGATGAATTTTTTCTGATCTGTATGGTGTTTTATATTCTTTTTAATTTATGGGCTTCGGATCCACCGATTTTGCTGCGAAAATGATGCTTTGAGTTTCAGGAATTAAGGCTTTACAGTTTTGTTACGTGGGATCTTCAGGAACTTATGGGTGTTACGAACTTCACGTTTCTTTTCTTGGTTTCTTTGTGCCTTCCATGGCTTTCTTGTAGTTGATACTACACTTTGTTTGAACAAATTTGTTGGATTGCTTGATGAAACTTGACTTTGTGCGTTAGGAGATTCTTCAGGAATTGTTGCTTCATTTGGCTGTGGTTTGATTCGCTTGCAGTTTAAAAAATTTGGGCAACCTGTTAGTGCCTTGTCTGGCAAAAATAATTTTTTAGAAAAATGTTTTTTTCAAAAGCACTTTTTTCAGAATCACTTTTTCTCTCTCTCCCAGAAAAACTCCTGAACAGATATTGCCAGATTTACCGAGGTCAGAAAGTGAAGTCGGGAGCTGGCGGCAGAATATTTCCTTACCCTCCCGATGTACCCAATGATGAATTTAACTGAGGGTATCAGATTACCAACAAAACCATTTCCTAACCGATAAAAAAATTGCTTGTTTGTCGTTGATTTTGCAGGTTCGAAGGAAAAGATCGGAACTCGAAGAATCGGAAGCGGAAGACAATTTTAGGACCATTTTAGGAAAATGTAATTTTATTTGTAAGTTTTATTCCTTTTTGGATATTGTAATAAAATGATAGCATAAATAACAATTCTATTTCATTATTTGGATATCGTAACAAAATAAGAAAATAAAAATTCTAATTTTCTATTAATTTGAATTTCTCAATCCAATTTATCCAATTAAATCCCATCTCTGATAAAATCTCCGAATAACTCATCTGGTACTTAAACAAATAACCTCATCTGAATAAATCCAACTTGTTCGATTAAACGCAAATGACCAAACTCTTCTGATTCAAGCTCATTCAAATAAATTCAAATTGATTAAATCCAACTTGTTCAATTAAATTCAAATGACTAAAATCTTCCGATTAAATTTATCCAAACAAAATCAAACTGATTAAATTCCTTTAACGAGATTTATTCGATTAATCGTGACCTTCTAATTCTGAATTTGACCATTAAACCCTCTTGTACGAATCAAACCTGACATAACTGCTGATTCCCAACAAACCCCCTTGCAAGTCAACTTGTATCCGATAGTTATGGTGAATGTGGCCATGTACAGATAAACAGAGAAATTCCAGTTAACAGCTGAACTAACTGTCTTTTGTATTGAAAATTGGAAACGCATCTTGATTTCTTTAACTCGGCACCCTGAATCAGCTCGACTACCAGTCTTGATCGAAATAACAGCTGCTCATTATAAAATCACACACGGACCAAAATTCCACTGTTTTCTTTCAAAATCGATCGTTGACCAGCAGAAAGCAGGAAAACATGCGTCTGTTAAAATAAATTCCCAAAGCCAGTTCTTGCACTGGTTTAACCCGAATCACTGATATCTCAACCCATTTAGTTCCAGATGGCTTATTACCCAAACGGTATTTCTGAAATCCGCCTGACGACTAAAACTCGGCCCTTGAATAGAATGCACTGTATTACGAGAATCTGACGTCAAAACTACCGTAAAATCCAATTCACCCTCCAATAAATCACAGGACTCGGAGATGGAAACCCTAATCACTTGAAGAATTCTTGAAGACTACCCAGTTTCATAAATTGTCAGTAAACTGCGAATTAATGACCATTTTTCCTTTCGTAAGTTAAAGAGTGCATAGTGTGACTTTTCTTGCAAAACCAAACAGACTACACAAACCCGTTAGCGGTCATATGGGATATGATGCGAAATGCATGGAATGTGAATGACTCGACCAATCTAAGGGAAAATTTTGGGGTATTACAGTTGCCCCTATTTAAATAACTTCACCGGATGATTTGAGCGACATAGGATTGAGAAATCATGGTGAGATGGATTTAAATATAGATAACCGAAAATTTTGCCCTTAGATGCAATGATATGCAATGCTATGGACAAAACAAAAAATAAACTATAATGCTGGCAATGTCATGAGTCTAGTATGGTGCGTATGATGAAAATGCTAAATGCAAGGATGTAAACGACACGAAGACACAAGGGAAATACGCAACGAATAAACCAAACTAGGGAATACGCCGCACTGGGGAAACAACACGACACTGGGGAATTCTAAAGTGATGGCCAACTGGTGCGAGCAGGATAAATTGTCACTTTAGAAATAAACGGTAAGAAAGGGGGTCCTCCATGGAGATGGCACCGGCGAGACGGCCTCCATTGGGGAATATCTAATAGTAATTATTCAACAGGTTCAGGCGTGACCGACTGATACTCTAGGGTAAAAGGTAAAACTGGATCCGCACGGCTGTAGGACCAAGTAAACAGAATGCTGGAGCATTGAGCAAAGAATAACATCCGAGCTTTTGGTAACTCTCCTTGTGACGAGATCTAATGGAATTTTCGGGAATCCATAGAAAATATATAGGGTAAAATCGGTTGTATGCCAAAATAAATGGACTTTAATGGGTAATGCCCTGATAAGCTTCTCGGAAGAGAACTGCCATTTATCGCTGCAGGACTTATATGCCAAAATGGATAAGCTCTCGAATAAAGAGAATGTTGCTTATCTGGGGACAATAGACTAAATGATTGATTGATAAGCTCCACTGGAGGGACCGTCACTCATCTGATAAAAAATAAGCTTCCACGAACAAAACATGATTCAGCTTCTTCTTTTACTAAAGGATAAAATAAACTTCCCCTATGCTTCAAGGTTTGCATGCCATGAACGGGTCTCGGTTCTTCTTTTACTAAAGGATAAAATAGACTTCCCCCATACTTCAAGGTTTGCATGCCATGAATGAGTCTCGATTCCTTCTTTTACTAAAGGGTAAAATAAACCTCCCCATACTTCAAGGTTTGCGTGCCCTGAACGGGTCTCGGTTTAAACCTCCCCCACTCTTCAAGATGAAAAGGCAATGGAAACCAGATTCCCGATGGAGATAGACGTTTGCTGCTAGTCATGATGAAGATAGGATAAGCTTCTTAGGCAAGAAATACCGCTTATTTGCAAGAGTAGCAATGATAAGCTTCTTTGATGAGAACTGCTTGTAGATGTTGTAAAATGTAAATTGTAAGGTTGTAATGAAGGTTGTAATGTGATGATAAGCTTCTCAGGCGAGAACGGTCACATACCGATTGTAAAATGTACAGTAATGCTTCTCAGACGAGAACAGTTGCTGACCGGTTGTAAGATGTAATGATGTAATGATAGGCTTCTTGAAAGATAGTTCAAAATAAATGCATGTCCAGGTAGGTTTGACGACCGACATGACTGAGGTTCACTCTAGACTTGAGCTAGAAAAGAACTGTCAAACAAGGCTTCCATTGAGGAAATGAACTCAGATGGGGATTATCTTATCCTATCACGGAAAGATAGCTGAAATAACCATCGTCCACAAGGATTGAGCTATATGGGGAAACTGGAAAGAGTGGGTATTTTATGCTTAGGGTTGACGATCCACTTGGAGAGAACGGAGAAACCCGGTTACGCGGCGGCAACGACAAAGGATGGCAACAAATAGAAAACCAATGTAGATGTGAATATGTGTGTTAAATGTGTATGTTAATGTGTATGAAAATGCTATGAACATGTTCATGCTTAGGCTTATGCATATGCTTATGCTGACAAGACAAGTGAGAGGAGGAAACATGAGATGAAATAAACATCTCGATGAGGATATCTGGTGACCTCTGCAATGGTACATCTATCGAAGGATAGGAAAAGTTGATGGAGGAACCATATTTGGCCTACAAGTTCTAACTTCTCTGGGGAGAATAATCCACTTGACGATACGGTATCATAACTTCCTCACAGGGATACGATACGACTTCACCGGAGAGTATGATGTCATGACTTCACTGGAGGGATTGCTATCATGCATCATAATCAGCCAAAGAGAATCTTAGGATCAGAGACTTTCGGGGATAAAATAAATATTCGCGGAGATAGTGTAGCAACTTCTTGGGAATAATACCTCAACTTCCTGGGAGAAAGGTACATCTGACTAGGGATAAAATATATCAAACTTCCCTGGGGAGAATTCATCAGACTTACTAAGGAGAATTCACCAAGACATCCCGGGGGAAAGTATATCAACTTTGTGGGGAGAATATAGTAATCTCCTAGGGAGTACTTCCTGAGGAAAGTAAGGCAATTTTACTGAGGAACAGATGATTCCACTGGGGTGAGTCCTCAAGGACACGGAACATATGGAGAGTACCGGGGATATCTCTGCAGTCTTGAGTGTCACTGGGATTTATCGGATGGATCCCAACGTGTTGTCAGTTTAAAGTCTCGTTGGGGACTGCGTTGGTAATGATTTAAAGTGCTTATGCAACAATGAGATTCACCGGGGAATGAAGAAATCCTTCAGAGGTTTCCGCAAGTCAAAGCAACTTTTTATTTTTCAAATGCATTTTCAAGAAAATAGTTTTAAAGTTTGAAAAAAACACCTTTCTCTTTCAAAATTTTATTAACAAATGGCATTTTACATAACAAAAACGAAATAGAGATAATGTGAACAAGGAAATTGAATAGCAAAAGGTAAATTTTATTGAAGAATGGTAGCTTGCTAAAGGCATAGCTCCATGGAAAATTACAATTTGAAATTGGCAATATGGGAAAGGTTACATTGAATCCAACAACCTACTGACCCTAATGACTAAGACTACCCAAACATCCTGCTTCTGACAAGAGTGATTGGATTGGAATGGATTTCTGTAAGATGTATCTGCAATGCTCGGCATCATCTGATGCAGTGAAATGCCTTTGTCCCTAATTTTTGCCTGGACCGCCCTTTTGGGTTTTCAATCCACCGGGACGCTCATTTTTGCCTAAGCCGCCCTTTCGGGTTTTCAACTTAGCGAGTTGTGTATATTTTTTTCTTTTAGGCATAATATTTTTGGACTCCATCAGATTTCACAGGATGTGCGAGCTCTTCACCATCCATTGTTGTAAGAATTAGCGATCCTCTGGAGAAGACTGTCTTAACAACGAATGGGTTGTCGTAATTGGGCATCCATTTCCCGCGCATGTCTTTGTGAACTGGAAAAATCTTCTTGAGTACAAGTTCTCCTTGGCGGTACTCACGGATTCAGACTTTCTTGTCAAAGGCTCTTTTTATCCGATTCTGATATAGCTGACCGTGGCACATAGCTGTCAAGCGCTTCTCGTTGATGAGATTCAACTGGTCAAATTTGTCTTTAACCCAATCGGCTTCATCTAGATTGGCTTCTCTCAATACCCTTAAGGAATGTAGCTCAACTTTAATGGGGAGGACGGCGTCCATTCCATATACCAATGAGAAAGGGGTTGCCCCTGTTGAAGTTCGCAATATGGTTCTGTATCCATGCAAAGCGAATGGTAACATCCCATGCCAATCCTTGTAAGTCTTGACCATCTTTTGCAGGATCTTCTTGATTTTTATTCACAGCTTCAACCACTCCATTCATCTTAGGACAGTAAGGAGAAGAATTGTGATGTGCAATCTTGAAGTTGTCACACAACTCTTTCATAGTCTTCTTATTCAAATTGGTACCATTGTCAGTTATGATTCGACTCGAAATTCTATAACAGCATATGATTTCCTTCTTGATGAAGCGGGCCACTACTTGCTTGGTCACGTTGGCATAGGAAGCAGCTTCTACCCATTTGGTGAAGTAGTCAATAGCAATGAGGATGAATCGGTGACCGTTGGAAGCTTTCGGCTCAATTACCCCAATCATGTCAATGCCCCACATCGAGAAAGGCCACGGTGAAGTTAGAACATTCAATGGCGCATGCGGTACATGCATCTTGTCAGCATAGATTTGGCACTTATGACATTTCCTGGCGTATTGAATACAGTCGGATTCCATGGTTAACCAGTAATATCCAGCCCTCAACATCTTCTTAGACATAGCGTAACCGTTGGCATGAGTTCCAAAGGTTCCCTCATGAATTTCCTGAAGTAACATGTTTGCTTCACGTCTGTCAACACATCTAAGTAGAACCATGTCGTAATTTTGTTTGTATAGCACGTCATTGCTGATGAAGAACTTGGATGCCAGTCTTCTCAAAGTCCTTTTGTCAAGATGAGTAGCATCAGCTGGATACTCTTGCGTAAGCAAATAATTCTTGATGTCATGAAACCAAGGCTTTTCATTAGTCTCATCTTCTTCAATCACCTGACAATAGGCAGGCTCAGTTCTACGTTCGATTCGAATGAGTGGCGATTCATTGACAAATCTGACCTTCCACATGGATGCTAGCATGGCTAAGGTGTCAGCAATATGATTCTCAGATCTCGGAACATGTTTGAACTTGATCTCATCGAAGTATTTAATCAATTCAATAATGTAGGCTCTGTAAGGGATTAACTTCTCATGTGTGGTCTCCCATTCACCTTTTACCTGATAGATGACCAAAGCTGAATCTCCACTTACTTCGAGAAGTTTGATTCGGAGGTCAACAGCTGCTTCAAGGCCCAGAATGCATGCTTCATATTCGGCGATATTGTTCGTGCATTTAAAGTCTAACCTTGTTGTCAATGGAGTATAGCCACCTTTTTGATTCATCAAAATAGCACCTATGCCATTCCCACTGTAATTAGAGGAACCATCAAACATCATCTTCCACCAGAGACCTGGCTCGGGACCCTCATTGGGATCTGGCTCTTTGCAATCCCTCTTTATCAACATAATGTCTTCGTCAGGAAAGTCAAACTTGAGAGGCTCATAATCTTCGACTGGTTGGTCTGCAAGATAACCTGATAAGATACTTCCTTTGATAGCTTTCTGAGGTACGTACTGGATGTCATATTCTGATAACAACATGTGCCAACGGGCAAGTCTTCCAGTCTGAGCAGGCTTTTTCAAAATGTACTTTATTGGATCCATCTTTAAAATCAACAAAGTAGTATGACAAATCATGTACTGCCTGAGACGCTTAGCAGCCCATGCTAGCGCACAACAAGTCTTCTCTAAAAGTGAATATTTGTTTTCACAATTGGTGAACTTCTTACTCAAATAGTATATGACGTGTTCCTTTCATCCAGTCTCATCGTGTTGCCCAAGTACGCAACCCATAGACTTCTCAAGAATAGTAAGGTACATGAACAGTGGTCTTCCCGGAACAGGAGGAATCAAGATAGGAGGCTCTTGCAAGTAGTCCTTTATCTTCTCAAATGCTCCCTGACAATCAGGATTCCAATCAACAGTCTGACCCTTGCAGAGTAACTTAAATATCGGATCACAAGTAGCAGTCAAGTTAGAGATAAACTTGGAGATGTAGTTCAAACATCCAAGAAAACCTCTGACTTGGGTTTCAGTCTGCGGAGCAGGCATGTCTTGAATGGCTCGGACTTTATCAGGATCTACTTTGATTCCTCGTTGACTGACGATAAAACCAAGTAGTTTTCCGGATCTGACACCAAAAGTACACTTCGCAGGATTCAACTTCAACTGGTACTTCCTGAGTCGTTCGAACAGTTTCACCAAATGATCCAAATGTTCCTCTTCATTTTGAGATTTGGGAATCATATCATCCACATAGACTTCGATCTCTTTGTGCATCATGTCATGAAAGAGAGTCGTCATAGCACGCTGATAGGTTGCCCCTGCATTCTTTAAACTGAAAGGCATAACTTTGCAACAGAAGTTCCCCCAAGGAGTAATGAATGTAGTCTTTTCTCGGTCGGTAGGATCCATCTTGATCTGATTATAACCGGAGAAACCATCCATAAATGAGAAGACTGCAAAGCTGGTGGTATTGTCGACAAGGGTATCAATATGCGGCAGAGAGAAATCGTCTTTCGGACTAGCTTTGTTTAAATCCCTATAATCTACACACATTCTGACTTTACCGTCCTTTTTGGGCACTGGCACAATATTGGCAACCCAATCAGGATACTTCGCCACTGCAAGGAAACCTGCATCCAACTGCTTCTTAACCTCATCTCGAATCTTCAAATCCATGTCAGGTCTCGTTCTTCGAAGTTTTTTCTTGATGGGTGGACATTCTAGCTTAAGTGGTAACTTGTGAATTATAATATTTGTGTCTAAACCGGGCATATCTTGATACGACCATGCAAACACATCAACATATTCCTTCAAAAGCTTGACCAATCTCTGCTTGACCTCAGCCCCAAGTACTGCACTAACCTTGACCTCTTTCTTGTCTTCATCTGTGCCAAGATTAACCAAATCTACCTGTTCCTTGTGCGGTTGAAGTTCTGTGTACTCATACTCAACCAATTTTGTCAGTTCGGTGGGTACTTCAAAATCTTCTTCACTCTCATCTTCAGCTTGATAAATGGGTGAATCCCAGTCAGGAGTGACAACAGAGTCATTGGATTCAACCAGGTTTGTAATGTCACTACATGTTGGAAGTCTTATTTTATTAAATGCTCAAAGAAAAATGCAAGAGAACGGAAATGCTATTTTTTTAGCTTTTGAAAAGATTGCCAATCTCATTTTAAAAGGTGAAAACGAAAAACGCTAATGGACAAAGTGGAAGTGGAACAAAATGCATTTATTAATAATTGTTTAAAAAGTAAAAGGTGGCCCTACAAAGCGATCCAAATAGCCTTGGGAAGAGCTACGGATGTGAAAACACAAATGAAAATGTTAAAATTACTTTGTCATAAGAAAAATAACAGGAATCTCTATAGCCTCCCAGTTGCTCAAAGTTGCATCGCTCTTGAATACCAGGTTGCTCAGGTCTTCGTCTTCATCACAGTCACTGATGGCATTAATTTGAAAACCTCCACTGACAAACACTTCTTGAAAAAACTTCGGACGCCCTTCGACAGTTGTGGAAGCTTTATCATGAGTTGGTCTGTAACCCAACCCGTGGCGATCAGTCTTGGTCTTGATGTTGATTACCTCTCCCCAACCCTTAGGAATTCCCTTGTCGATCATTGATCTAATACCCTTCAAGGATACAAAGGATGGATTACTCTGGCCCTCCACAGTCTCTTCAACTTCCACTAAAACAGCATTGGCGATCTCAAGTTCTTGGAAAGAAGTTTCCAAAGCGTCTTCATCAGCCTCAATATAACGGAACAAAGATAAATTACTGACCATCAAATCCTCCTCACCATGTATGATAACTAGCTTGTCGTCGACCACAAACTTCATCTTCTTATGCAAAGTTGAAGTCACTGCCCCAGCGGCATGGATCCAAGGTCTTCCAAGTAGACAGATGTAATTGGGATTGATATCCATGACTTAGAAAGTGATACTGAAAACATGCGGACTAATCAGAATCGGAAGTTCCACTTCTCCAATCACAGATCTCCGAGAACCATCAAAAGCCTTGACAATGAAAGAAGTAGGTTTCACCATAGTTTCTTTATAAGCCAACTTGCTAAGAACTCTCTTGGGTAGGATGTCCAAAGATGAACCAGTATCCACGAGCACCCTCGATAAGTTATCCTCCTCACACTTCACTGATATATGCAAAGCACGGTTGTGATTCGGACCTTCTCTGGGTAGCTCTTCATTGCTGAAGCTGAGAGTATTACAAGCAGTAATATTGGCAATCACACTATCAAATTGACCGATGGTAATGTCTTGAGCGACATGAGTTGAGTCAACACTTTCTGTAAAGCATTTCGATGAGCAGGTGAATTCATCAATAGAGACAAGATAGAGATCTTGGAAGGAGTCTGATGGAGTTGATCAATAACTTTGTAATCACTTTTCTTAATGATCCTCAAAAACTCGGCATCTTCATCAATGGCGACTGCCTCTTTACCCTTATCTTTAGCAGGCACAGCAGTAGTGGTAATCATTTCCTTAGGCGGAGCCTCATTGAAACGGGGAGTATAAATGCGACCACTGCGAGTCATCCTGCTTGCCCCAGCTATGTTGGTCACAGTTTCACTATCAATCTTCACTTCTTCCCTCGGAATGACCTTCACAGATTCTTTGTCAACCATGGTCACGTCATATTTCCAGGGTACAGCTTTAGGATCATTGAAAGGAAACGGACTTGGCTTCTAAATAATTATTGGCTTCGGTCGATCCACCGTAGGAGTAACAGGATTCGATATATTGAACACTGGCTTGGCAGAGCTTGCCCCTGGCAGATTAAACACTAACATCCTACCCCTTGGTTTGGGCAAGTTGAAGATAGGCTCAATTGCAGAAACTTCCTCCTTCTTTACCTTATTAACTACTTGCAAAAAACCGTTGTCGATGAATTTCTGAACATCCTTCTGAACCATAACACAGCCCTTAGCACGTCCTTTACAACTTGCACAGTCAATATGAGAAACAGGTACCAAACCAGCTTTGAACAGCTTGGAATGGAACACCCTGAGCGGAGTCTTGATCTGAGCTACATCAACAATAAAATTTTTGTCGGAAGAATCATCAATGGCATTAACAACCCCATGGTTAGGCAGAGGGTTACTCTTGACATTTGGTTGAGGGTCGTCAAAGGACAAAATCTTCTTTTCCATCAGATCCCTGACAATATCCTTCAGAGCATAACAATTTTCCAAATCATGGTTGGGCGCGCCCTTATGAAATAAACAATGAGCGGAGGTGTTGTAATTGGCAGGAAAAGTATTACGAGGCAGAGCCATTGCCCGGGTAGTAATCATACTTCGTTGCACTAAGAAAGGATACAACTCGGTGAAAGTCATCGGAGTCGGAGGACACGGCTTATAATGTCTCCTATTCGAAGCATTCTGACGAGGTGCCTGATTCTTCGGTTGTTGATTGGCAGGAGCGTTGAGCACTTGTTTATAATTAGGAGGTTGATACACAGGAGCCGGCTGCACAGGCTGATAAGCGGGAGCTTGTTGAGCTTGTTGATTAAAAGAAGGTGCGACAACAGCTACATACGGCTGTTGAGCATACTGAATCGGATAACCCTGCGGTGGAGCATAATTTTGTGGATGTTGGTATTGTTGATATCTTCGTCTACCCGAAGATACAACATTGGTCTCACCTTCCTTCCTTTTTTGAGAATTGAAAGAAGACTTCTTAGCTTGGTCCTTTGAGCTTGAACTGTCAGAACCACTTGTCATTTTTCCACTCTTCAGAGCCAATTCAACCTTTACCCCAACAGCAATAATGTCAACAAAATTCGTAGTCTCACTATCCACCATCCTTTCATAGAATTCGGGACGAACGGTGTCAACAAACCAATCAGTTAGTTCCTTATCAGTCAAAGGAGGTTCGACTTATGAAGCAGTCTCCCTCCACCTCTGAGCATATTCCTTAAATGTCTCGGAACTCCTCTGAGTCATACTCCACAACTGTCTTCTGTCGGGAGCCAGATCTATATTGTATTTGTAGTGCTTGATAAAAGCATATGATAAATCCTGAAAAGACCTGATGCGAGACTGATCCAAAGTCCAGTACCATTTGGAGGAAGCACCCTTCAGACTGTCTTGGAAACAGTGAATCATCAACTTATCATTCCCCATGTAAGCAGCCATCCTACGGTAGTACATTATCAGATGGCTCTTTGGACAAGTAGTCCCTTCATAACAGTCAAAGTTCAAAGTTTTAAACTTTGGTGGAATAGCCAGACCGGAAACCAAACAGGCATCTCTAGCCGCAACACCAAAAATTTGATCCCCTTCCATCTTCCTCAACCTTTTATCAATTGTAACCACTTCCTCACAAAGCCTATCACGTTGCTCATATCCCTCATCATTATCATCAAGGATCTCATAAATAGGTTCATTAAGATAAGGTTGCACACGAGTGTGAACAGTAGCTGGTGCAAAAGTGGGAACCACTCGAGGAGGTTCGGAAGCCAAAGGCACAGCTTGCTGAACTGGTTGCACAACAGGGACTGCTTGTGGAACTGATGGAACAATAGGAGGTATGAAACCGGGTGGAAGACCATAAGGATATGCATTCTCAACGGTAACGGCCGGTGGAGGATCTGCAACAGTAGCGTTAATCTCATAGACAATAGTAGGCTGAGTATCCATCCTTGCATTGATGACTTGGAGCAGCTCCATAATTTGTCTTACCCTTCCTCAGAGATCTCCGAGTTCATTGTTGACATGATCCATCTCTTGAGCTTGTTCTTCCATCCTTTTTCGAGCTTGGGATCTAGTGTTGTATCGATGCAGAGAACTCAGGGTGACGAAACTGGAAGGTGAGAGAACCGAGTATGAGAAACTGGGAGACAAATGCGATGCAAATATATGATGCTAAAAATGCAAAATGTGAATGAAAGGATTTCATGGAATTCAAATATTTACGACTATCTCGGAATACCAAAAGAAATTATATTTATTAATTTTGAAAGGGGATTACAAATAAATATTCTTAAAAAAAGTCTTATCAAAAATAGCTAAATAAAAGCTAAGAAAGCCCTAAGGAAGCATAGTCCACAACTTCAACGAGTAGGCGGAGAGTCGGAGGAAAATAAATCCCCGTAGATTCTTCTCTTTTTATAGGAAAGTACCTCTTCATTCTTCAACTAAAGCTGCTTTTGAAGTTCGGAATTCTCACTGACGACCACATGATATTTGTTCTTCCATGCTTCTGCCTCATGTTGTGCTTTCTTCAAAGCGGTCTTAAATGTTTCAGCTTCAGACATGAAAACTAGAACAGGCTCCCTTATTGGAGGTAAAGGATCTTGGCGAGGATAAGGCATCTTCAATTTGATGGCTCTTTCTCGGACCCAATGAAGATATGGCTCCATGGACACACAATTAAGCTTTCCCAGGCTTTCTCTACCTTTCTTGTGCAAGTGACGCCAAACGGATACAATCCGGTCTTGAAGTTCTTTGTCATACTTAAAGAAGCTTTTCTCCACATGAACACTTTTAGGTGGTTCCTTCAAGGAATACCCTAACTGTCGGCGAGCTAGGACCGTATTGCAGCTAATTCCTCCATTAAAACCAAGCAAGGGTGCATTGACAAAGTCCCCACAACCATCAATGATTAATGTCCCATCATACACGCAGTTATACCAATCAATATCCGAATGAGTTAGAGCCATAACCCTTTGTGACCAGCGTCCTTTCTTGAGATCCCAAAAAGGACCAGACTTAGGCAAGTACGAAATAAACCACTTGTATAATAAAGGCATACAACAGGTGATCATTCCTCCACCATGGAAGTTTCGGAGATGTACAGAATGATAAGTGTTACCCAATAAAGTCGGTACTGGATTACTTATCAGGAATATTTTGATGGCATTAAGATCAACGAAGCCTTCAAAACTTGGGAAAAGCAACACTCCATAAATAAGCAAGGCGAGGATTGCCTCAAACGTAGGCATGCTCAAATGATTGGCATAGTACTGGGCTTTCTCGATTAAGAACTTTGTAGGTAACCCAAAAGTATCCCCTTTATTAGTCATATTGTCGATGTCGGATACCTTCAAGCATATGGCTCTAGCAATGTCTTGCTCCTTAGGGTTCACCTCCAAGAAAGGGAAAGGAGATCCCTCCAAAATAGGTAACCCCACCAACTGAGAGTACTCTTCTAAGGTAAGCAATAACTGATAATCTGGGAATGTGAAGCAATGATAATCCGGATCATAGAACTGTAGCAAAACGGATAGAAGTTTGTCGTCCACTTGAAGCCCTAACAAAGATAATAACCTTCCATACTTGTTTCTGAATCCTTCTTGATCTTGAACTAAAGCTCTTAACTTCCTTAGGTCATCCAACTTAAGACTCTTAAAAAGAATATTTCAAAGTATTTTTCCTACTGTAATTCATGGTATCCTGCAATGTTCATAAATAAAATTTGAAGTTCATGAAATGTAATGCAATGTGATGCCTTATGGATGCAATGCACACATGTACTAAAAAAGTCCTAGGTTAGAGGTATATGAGCGGAGTTAAGGTCTACCCATCCCCAAAAGGTGTGTACTAGAGGTTAATTGTACCTGCAGAACAAGGGTTCTAAAGAAGTGCCCAAAGTCATCAGTCCATCTTTCGGATATTATCAATTTTCCGACTGACTCGGTGGTTAATAATATTCTTAAGAGAACTTCTTTTGAGTGTAGTATCGCGTAGCAACTATTTTGGGACTACTCCCTCATAATTCTCGCACTACGTCCTATATAAGGCCAAAGTGGTGTTAAGGTACTACGGTCCCCAGTATCATAGACTCCTAGCCAAAAATAGTAAGGGTTTTCACGACTATACTCGTTCAACCAAACCATTTTCGAAAGGGTCTCAACTGAGCGGTGATTCTCAAGTTAGCTTGGTCGGGACTCACTTCCTATAAACCTTGTCGAATATATCACCTTATTATAATAATGTCACTCAAGTCCGGGTGTAGGACTTATCTCACAACAAGGATACCCCGAGCAAGGTACAATAAATATATATACAAGAAAGCAAGCAAATAATGAAGCAAATAGCAAAAAATAAACAAAGTAGGGGTAACCCTTAAAAGTTAGGATTGTCCCCAGTGAAATCGCCATTTTCTGTTGCAATGAGAATAGAATATCAAATTATTAATTAATTTGAATCACAAATCTTTGATTCACAACCGATCTTTGATTTATCCGAAGAAAAAGGTCAAATGAAGGAAAACCTAATTTTTGCATCGTAAACAATGCGGGGAGAGCTATAGGTAAGGGGTTGGTTAAGCTTAGGGAAGGTATTAGCACCCTAAACTTCTGTAGTACTCTACAGGAACCTTTTGTTTAAATTTACTATTTTTCTTTATTATCTGCTTGAGGGTATATACTGAGCTAAGGGTTACAAACTGACAGAGAGACCTAAGGGTTAGTCCTAAGTTTACTCGCCAAGATTCGATTCTTGTGCCTACGTATCCGAGGTAGGGGATGGAATCAGAGTAATCGTAGTTCCCCTCGAAAGGGAGGTTAGAAACTTCTTGACTGTGGTCAAGGTTTCAATGGGGAATAAGCGTTCATAAGGAAGCGCTTACGTGGAGTGCAGCGACTCCTATTTCTACGTTTAAATTGAATTGAATTTTGAAAGGGTAAACTAGGTATTCCACGGTGGGAAACCTAATACGGAATGCGGCGACTCCTTGACCTAATGCTAGGTTAAAGGGTATTTTAGTCCACAGCGGGAAACCTAGGCAATTAGGGTTTTGAAATGGTCAAAGGTTAGGGCTATTGACTCGGCGGTTAAACAGTTAGACCTAATCCTTCGGAGGGGATTTTACGGTAAATAATGCAATGAATAATTAATTACGCGACAGTATGAAAAACAACAGGGAAGTACGAAGACAATAAAAGGACACGCAAAGCAACGATAACCTTGCGTAAATTACAACCTGTTGCACCCTAAAATTTGCTCAACCTACTTCACTTGGTTTATGTTTCAATTGCATTGTCATTTGCATAAAAAGTCATGTACATAGTCTAATCATCTGCGTAGCATAGCATAACAAGTCATCTGGAAAGGGATCAAGTGCTATTTTTTCATCTCAAGGAATGTATTCAAGAGGCTCTTATCAAGATTCAAGCCTATTCAAATCACCAAGAAAGAAATTGAAGCTTTGGGAAGTTTAAAGGCCAAGCAGTGGGTTTCTCTCCTATCTTGAGGGTATGTGAAGATCATCAGAGAAGTTATGGGTTATGGATTGAGGGCATGGAAGACCTAGAGGGTCATTTTGAAAGCAAGACAAGTCATTGGTGTGGTTACAAAAGCTACAGTTGAAGACAGTCAACCAGGGTTTCATCTGGGTCAACCCTAGGTCAACCTTAAATCAAATGCTTGATTGAAGGGCATCAAGGCCTATTTGGAGGATGTGGGATTCATCATTTGATATGTGGATATGGATGTGGTGTTGTGCCAAGAGGAAATCAAAAGAAATCAAGAAGAAGAGAAGTTTCTAAATTAGGGTTTTTGTGTAAAATCCCCTGGTTTAGGTCAAACTTCCAAGCAAAGTAATTCAAAATTCAAGTCTCAAATGGATCCTTGGCCAACATGAAACTTGTATAGTATCTCAAGACCTTTAATTTGAGTGGTGGAAGGCATCAAGGATATTTATAGAACTCAAGTTATGGTTCTTGCAAGTTACAGGTCCTCAGAGGCATCTGAAATTTTGTCTGTGAAAGTTACTTGACTTCCAAGCAACTTTTTCCCCTTAAGGAGTTTTCAATTGGACTTCTGGCCAACATGAAAGTTGTTCCCCATGATCTTAGCTTTCTAGAAAGGTATGGTATGCCTCAATCTGATTTGTGGAGCTCTACTTATGATCTTGACAAGCCAAGGGCATTTTGGTCATTTGGAGGTTATCAGTCATTTCAAGCATAAGGCCATATCTCCTACTTCCAAGCTTCAAATGAAAAAATCTTCAACATCAAAGTTTCTTAGAATGATGTTTTAAGGCTAGTAGGGAGGTCATGAGATGTTGAAAAGGCTCATATCAAAAAGTGATAAAAATGGCCTAAAAATGAGACATAAGTTAATTCAAGTGAAGTTGAAAATCATAAATCATAAGCTACAAGTCTAAACCATGTCATATGATAGGTCATTTTGAATCCAAATGACATTCTAAGAACAATGGTTCAGCCACAATTTTGATTTGAGGCTTGCATCATAGGGTTGCTTTGGAAAAGTCTTGCTTGCATAATAAGGTACCATGGCAAAACTCAAAATAACTCAATAAACAAGGAAGATGTGCATTGTATCTCATCCAAAATATCATGTAAGGAGAAATTCAATTCAGTTACCAAGATTACAAGGCATATTGCATGAGATACCATATAAGGAGAAGTGAAAATTCAAAATACCATTGGATGAAAAAATCAAGTTCTCATTAGATGATCCTAGATGATTCTAGGGAGTTCTAGATTGTTCTAATCCATTATATATAATCATTGTGGCTTGCATTGAGGCAAGGTTGGTGGTGATTATGGTAGAGAAGAGAGCTTGAAGTCCAAATTCCCTCATTGCAAATTACATTGAATCTCTTGATTCTTCTTGATTGCTATTCCATTTTTCTTCACAAATCTTCTCCATAGACATTTCTGAGTGTGTTCATATTGGCTTGAGACTCCATTGATGAAGATTTGAAGGAGTTCCAATTGAAATTGCAAGGAAGCAAATCCCATTGGATCTTGAAGTACAAGCTTGCTACTCCAAATCTTTTGCATACAGAGGAATATTCATCATCTAAGGACCATTCTTGAGGAGTTACAAGGCTTGGATTGAAGATTTTCATCACCTATCATTTCAAGAAGCAAGGTATGCAAAATCATTCCTACACCCTATTCTAGGCATGGCTAGGGTTAATTATTAGCATAGAGTTGTTAGAGACAATTAGGGGATCAATTTTGATGAGTTTGGGACTGATTGGAGAGGTTTCATTCATGGACACGAATTCTTGATGGAGTTAGAACTAGTGATTTAGTGAGTTTCAATGCTAGATTAATGGCTGGTTTTGATGAGTATAACGTGATAATCATTTTGATACCAAGAATTATGAGTTTGGTTGAGGTCGAGTATTGGTCACATTTTGAGTTCATGAGGTTACACCATTCGGTTTGTATGATAGAGGGCTTTTCAACGCATTCCAAGGCCATAGTCGTGTGCAGCGTGGAATTCTGAGCACTTTTGGTCTTTACATCGAGGAATTTGGTCAAGAGACGAGAGAGCACGTGTAGCTGGAAGTTCTGCGCATGGAGGTTATTTTAATGGTTTTTTCTGAAACCCTAGCCATCCCAAGGAAGAAGACGACGTAGGTAACGTTAGATCGCACGTGACCTGTTGACCAAAGGAGAGATCCAACGGCGTGGATTTAATTTGAAAATGAGAGGGAATCAGCAAGCCATGGAACGCTGCGTTCCACTTAAAGAATCCTGGGCTTTAGTGGATCAACTTCTAACGCCACCCCCCATTCAGGCCCAATGTCATTTCATAACTATGATTCGTTGCTTTTGGCACCGCTACTTTGTGTTTTTTCCTTGGATTTTCAATTGATTTTTTCTGAATACATTGGGCCCAGACGTGCTTACTATCCAGACCCCCCTATCTGGGCCCATCATCATATGAACTGGTTATTATTGCTGTTTGCACCCCATGCATCTATTTTCCATTTTAATTTTCTCCAAATTTTCTCAAACTTTAAAAATGCATAATAAATAGAAAAAATAATATTTTCTCATGGGAATTTTTTCTCCAATTTCCATTTTTTGTCAAGAAAAATATAAAATCATAAAATTGCCATTTCATTTCATTTTACTATTTTTTGCATATTTTTCATTTTAAGTGCTTTTTTAATGCTTTTATATTGATACCTTAATTTGTAGATTTTAGTTTAGGTAGCTCCTTTTAGATTTTTAGGTCAATCTTTTTAGGTTAGTTAGATATATGTTTTAGGTTCCCCCTGGATTAATTACATATTTTTGTGATGATTTTTAGGATAGTTTTGATTAGATGCTATTAGGTTGTATAAAATTAGGTTAAACCACAACTTAGGTGCATTGAAACAATTTCTTTTGGGTTTTTTAGGACAAGTTAGGCTATGGGGCATATATGGGTATTAAGGGTAGATTTAGTAGATCCCCTAGAAATTATATTAGAATTTTCCCTACTATATTAATACTTTTAGTATATTTTGCAATTGTATGCTTGTTTGGTGTGCCCTTTTGGGGTTTATTTTGTTTGTATGGGCTTATTGGGCTTGCTTGGGGTGTGGGCTTAGCCTTGAAGAGCATGATGATGAAGCATATTGAAGACAAAGAGTTGAAGATCAAGTTCAAAGTTGATGAAGATGCTAGGCTTGCTTGAAGATTGATTGAAGATCATAGGACCTAGGAGCTAGGTAGAGCTTTAGAATACAAAATTTCTTCACAAATATGGATGGTTTCTTTTGCCTCCATTCTTCTCTATGATTCAAAGTCTCTCTTTGATACTCATCTCCTTCCTTTGGAAGGCTTAGTGACAGTATCTAAGAGATAGAACTTTTGAGAGAAACAGTCTGTATTTTGTTAACAGTCTGTATGTCAACTTTGGTGGTTAATTGACTGTTTAACATCCCAAATCATCTTGTGAACTATTACTCATTTAGGAAAGTTTCCTTGGAAGAAACTTTGAAGATTGAAGATGAAGTCCCTTGCCTTGAAGACTGATAGAAGAAGGAGCTTGTGCTGTTTAGAGTTGCTGGTGCTATTTAGAGCTGGTGATGTATTGTTTGAGTTTCTTGACGGTATTGTTTGTTAATTGTCCCCTTGAGATTGAGGTGAAGTTGTTTCACTTCGCTCATTGTTTTCTAGGTTCGAGGTTGAGTGGGACTCCCTTGCCTCGCTTATACTGTTGCATTCATGCATTTTACCGCTTTACTGTATATATGTTGTTTCTTTTCCGTTTATCCCTTAGGATCTCTATTTCTCTCTGTGCAAGAGAGAAATATGACAGACATTAGGCTTTCATCCATGCATGACAACATTAGGTTAGACTTTGATTCCCTTTTCAACCATAGGTTTTAGAGTTGATGTCTCTTCTTTCTCAAAACAATCAGAAAAACACAATAAACATTTCAAACACAATAAAAAAATAGTTCTTGCGTAAAAGACTGTAAACCAATCAAAAAACGTCATTTTTGTCCGTTTGGACCCATAATCAGGAAAACCTTTTTCAGAAGGAATAAGAACAATCAAGACAGACTTGTGTCGTACGTGGCCCGAACTACGTTTGCTCTGATCTTTCATGTTGTATGAAAGTACGTAGGCATAGGATGCGATATCCTAGCGAGCAACCTTCCCCTCCTTTCCCGTAGGTAGGCGAACTACGTTGACTCTGATTTCTCGTTCCAGACGGGAATACGTAGGCATAAAGTGCGATACTTTGCCGAGTCATTTTCTTTTCTTTTAACCCTTGACCTGTAGAATAGATAGAATAACAATCCGTACCAGAAAACAAGCGTGGATCCCGTCGAGTACGACGGACGTGAGGGGTGCTAATACCTTCCCCTTGCGTAACCGACTCCCGAATCCAGGATTTGGTTGCGATGACCATTCGTTTCCCGTTTTGCGTTAGGTTTACTCTGAGCGTTTCCTTTCCCTCCTTTGGGATAAATAACGCACGGTGGCGACTCTTCTATTCAGCCGGCGCTGATTTTCGCAGTAGCGACAGCTGGCGACTCTGCTGGGGATCCAACGTCCCTTAAGCGAGTCAATCCTAGCGCTTGTTTTCCCGTCGAGGAATTTGTATGGACTTACATTTATGTCATTTACCTTCAGCACTATATTATTGATTATTGCTGTTTATTGGGTGTTGGGGTTCTGTTATTGAGAGATAAGCCGGACCTGGGCTTTAGTGCACCTAGAATTAGAGTAGAAAGTAGCGGGCGTGCACATGCTTTGCATGTCCTAGTGTCCCGCAAAATCCACACTCAGACGAGGTTCTTCTGGTTGGCCTTTTGTCCCACCCTTTGGGTGGCATGGGTTGCTGGTTAGTTGGATTGTCGACTCTGGGAACCGATCAATTGGAAGTTGGCTAAGTGAGGCATCTTCAGGATTTGATGATGCCACTCCTTCTGGGAATCGTATCATCAACCCTGAAAGTCTGTGACGCCGACGACCGCATAGGATGCCGTACCATTGTCAGTTGCTAGGATACCTACCTGTGAGAGGGGTTTGGGGCTATGCAGGTAACTTGACCTCCAGATTACCGGTTTTCTTGATTGAGATTCAGTGATATTTGAAGACAGCATTATGAGGTCTGTTGGAGACCAGGTTCGAGTACCATTTCGATTTGCTGACACCAGGTTCGAGCAGTGTTATGGGTCTGACTAAGACCAGTATGGTGGATTCTTCTCAGCCAGGGGCACTTGGTCCCTTGTGTGTGCATTTTGCATTTTGCATGACTGTTTGCATTAGCATTTCATTTTGCATATTCATCCTCATCCGGAACAGGGAGCTTACCCGTTTTTGTCCGCTTCGTCAGTTGATTTCCCGACATTCGCATTGGACTTGAGTTAGCATTGGGATAGATCATGGCTTCAGGAGAGCAGAACTTGGTTATTACTCGGGCGGAGTTTGAATTGTTGAAGTACCAGGTGAGTCAGATCATGGAAGCCGTAACAGCTATGAATAGAGGAGATAATAACAGTCAAAGGACTCCAGTGGATAATGTTGCCCAGCCTGTGCAAACCCCTGTCAGAGGTCCATATTCTCTCAATGACTCTGAGTATCACAATTTCACTTTCTCTACGCCAGATTCTCCAAGGATTTTGCCACCTCCAAAAGTTGTTCCACAGGTTGATATTCAGAACCCACTGACTGCTGAGTATATGGGAAGACTTCAGACGTTGGAAGACCAGATTGCTGCCTTGGTGAATAAGAACACTCTTGATCTAAATGCTGCGAGCATGTGTTTGGTGCCAGGTCTTGTATTACCTCCAAAGTTCAAAGCGCCCAATTTTGAGAAGTACAAAGGGGATAGCTGTCTGAAGCTACATTTGGTTATGTTCTGTCGGAGAATGACTTCGTTCGTGCATAACGACAAGCTGATGATTCACTGCTTTCAAGATAGTCTGACTGGGGCATCTCTGAGTTGGTATATGCAGTTAGAGAGTGATCAGATCCGATCATGGGCGGATTTAGCCGATGCTTTCCTGAAGCAGTATGATTACAACCTGGAAATGGCTCCTAGTCGCATGCAGTTGCAAGAATTGTTTCAAAGGAACGATGACCATTTCAGGAAGTATGTTCAGAGATGGAGAGAATTTGCTGCTAGAGTGCAACCACCGCTTCAAGACCGAGAGTTGAAAGGCATGTTCGTAAACTCCTTGCAGAGCCCGTGCTTTGAAAGAATGCTTGGAGTTGCACCAAATTTCTCTGAATTGGTAAAGGCAGGAGAGCGCATCGAGTATGGTGGAAGAATCCAGAATGTTTCAAGCGGTCAGGCTAGCGAAACAGAATCTTTCTATAGCTTTAAAACTGAAGAAGGAATTGTGGTAAATGCAATCATGAATGATGTGGGGTATCCTTAAGTCGAATCGGTAAAATCTGTTGGGTCTCCGTCTTCTCAGCGGTCAGTATCTTCTGTGTCTCGTTATGCTGGACAGACAATTGTGCCTAGGGCATCCCGTCGGGAACTTTATGTCGCTCCTCATACTAATCAACGAGCCCGTGGCCGAGGTTATCAGAACCAGCGTCAGATTCAGAACCGACCTCGTAACAATGTGGAACAAAGGAATGCTCCTTCCCACCCAATGCCTATGCCGTATAGCCAGATACTGCCATCTTTGATACAGAGTTCCTTAGTGGAACCGAAAGCTCTTAAGCTTGTTCCAGAGCCTTACCCTCCAGGGTACAATCCCCATGCTCAGTGTGGTTACCATGGTGGATCTCCGGGGCATTCAACCGAAGATTGCAAAGCTTTTCAGGCAAAAGTGCAGCAGTTGATCAACAAAGGGTGCATTTCCTTTCCTGAAGGAGTTTTGGTTGTGCATGACAACCTCTCAGCCGTCTGAGCTCGCATATTCATTTCTAGAAGCCAGTGGTCCAGACGGGCAGACATCCTCAGCATTGGCAGTCCTCGGACTTTTTATCATTTGCATTTGTAGTTTCTTTTCTGTTAGTTACTACTTGTCGTTAAACATTGTATGTTTCGAATGGTAATATTAATAAAGTGACTATGCATTTTTCTGAAGTAATCATGTCGTTATCACTCATTTACTGCATTGCACTGACACTTGCATTTTATTCACTCCACTTTATCACTGCGATTAGCAAGGATTGGAGGGAGGATGACGAAATAAACTCATAACCAATGATCGTATGCTTTTAGATAAAACCTTGACGATGACGTACAAGGCATTGTTTCAAAATCCCCAAACACTGGAGATATAAGGAGTTAGTCCCTTGTTAACCATTTCGAGCCAGGAAGTAGAAGTTTTTTCGGACTTTTAAACCCTCACATCTTAACCCGGGGCAGGGTAGTTGTCAGTTAGCTTGACCGAGTGTTCAAGTCTTACAGAGGAATGTTGCCTTTCGAGGACCAATCAGTTTATACCTCTCAAGAGGTCGTATATTGCCAACCACAATGGTTAAACCTCACCAACCAGGAGTGAGATAGTTACAATCCTTTCGGAGCAATCAAGACAATCAGTGTCACACGACTGTGTTCCAAGAAAAAAAGAATAAGAGAGCCCGCTAAGTAAAAAGAAAAAGAAAAAGCTGGAAAGCTAATACTTAGGCAAAAATTAGGGCATCCCGCTGGACTTCAAAAGAAAAATCGAAAAGAACTCAAAAGGAGTCAGTCCAGGCAAAAATTAGGGAATCAAAAGAACAAAAAAAAAAGGGATATAAAAAGAAAAATCCCCGAACAAGGACAAAGTCGTGTGGATACAGACACCGAAAATAAAAAGGAGTAACTGTTACTCCGAAAACCTTGTGAGTTTTCCTTAACGATGGTTCTCACCATTCAACGTACCTCTCGGAGAGGCGAGCGCTCGAGCCAGGTTAACTGAACTTTAGGATCGGAGATCATCACGTAGAAGGGGTGGGTACAAAACATAATTTGAGCCAAATATCCTTTGTTTCACGAACCGTGAACCCGACCACGATACAACCCTTAAAAGACCTAATTGAGGCAGGGTTTATTCTGAAAGCGCATTACGATAAGGTTGAGTAACCTGACTCCTTCATGATTTGCTAATCATATCCTTGGTGTATTTTTTTCACTGATCAAATCAGCACTGCGTTTGAACTATTGGTTTATTCGCCACTCACAATCATGACACGTAAATGAGTGAAAGCACATTTTTCAAAATTTGCATGAACACTGCATTAAAATTACCATTCGGGACTAAGCAATTTTACTTGCAGGTTAGTAGTTGACAGGAAAGAAATTCCAACAGGGAATAATCGAACAGGATTGAATAATTCAACAGTCTGGATCAGAATGGTGTGAAACCCTGTAAATCTGGGGCATTGACTTCCAGTGAGTTCAGAATCAATTAGTCTGAGGAAAAGTCCCGAAGCATCGGTTGATTATGGGGCAGCTTACTTGAGAAGCAGTTGATCAGAAGCGAATCTTCTCGAGAGCCAATCAGGGGCAGCTATCCAGAATGCTATGTTTGATCAGGGCAGGTTAAGTCGCTCAACGCTCGTTCAGGGGCAAGTCACGATGTTGATAGTTGTTGAATTGAGGGAAACACCGGGGTAAGCTATCGCAAGGTCGTATTGTAGCAAGGTGCTTTCGGTTCAGAGTGGTTTTTTTTCGAGAACCAGATTAAGGCCAAGTCATTGAAGACAGGGGCATGTCTTTATTCGAGAGGCGTTCGATTCGAAGTATCTCGCTGAAGTTCAGAATACTGGGGCAGTTCATATTAAACCGTCAGGGTACAGATTTTCAGACTATCCCACAGAGGTTCCTGCAGGCCGGGGTGTAACAGAGGCGAAAGAACTGTTCTTCTACAACAGAGTTACTTAGAGCTACTTGAGCAGATTCAGCCAATCTTCAAGTTTGAGACAAATATCGGGAAATCATGCTAGAAGCCGTGAATTCGGACAGGGTATTGTCCAGCATCAGGAGTGTATGACCTACCACGGATGTACAGAAGTCCAGCCTACTTGGCACGGTTGGTTATCCCCAGTAAAGTCATACGGTCGAGAATCAGTTAATCTGGGGCAATTAGGTCGAGATTTGGCAAATCTCTCGCGGCTATGGGCGCTGCTCCACGAATCAGTCAATCAGGGGCAAAAGATTATCACAAGACCGGGGCAGAACACCCTAAAAACAAAAGATGTTGTTGGGACATTCTTTTGGGGTTTGACGTGTAGAAATAGTTCAGATCTAACCGTCAGGGTACAGAGAGCGAAGAGTCCTTATCAGAAGGTTGGTGCCGATTCAGGGGCAAGGTATTGTGAGTAGCACTATGGCTAGCCTTTCCTTTCCAGACGAAATGCTCGGACTGGGGCATGTTGGTATTTTTGGGGCAAATTGCCGAGAAGGAATAAAGTTCATGTTGCCCTAACCAGAGGGTTTTAACGGACAGGCTTGATCGTTACGTGAAGTGAATCCCCATGCAGGTCGCGTTTCTGAGATAACAATGTTCCTTACCAAAGAAGGATCAAATTCCCCAGCTAGTCGCAGCTTATCCGAAGGACATTCTCCAGCAAGGTTGTTTACCCTCAACAAAATTGACGATTCCAAGATCGAAGGCTGTATTCAGATAGTGTGGTGTCCCCCAAAAGGATCCCCCATCCCGAGCAGAGTGGTTTAGCCTCAAAAGATTAATATTTCCAACTTGAGAGTTGTACTCAGGCAGTCTACTCTTCCCAGTAGAGATTCTCTTCCCAGTAGGGTCATTTATTCTCCCCAACGGAGTTAGTTGATTTTCCCCAAGAGAGTCGTTTCGTCCTCAGCGGAGTTCTCTCTTTTCAGCAAGTGTTTTCTTTCCTCCCAGTGGAAATCAAAGGTTAAAGCTCTTCCCGACAGAGTTGGTTGTGTGTCCTGGCATTTACTTTGCCGGAATACCGTGTGATACCCGTTCACTCCCCAGCAGGGCGATGTTTGTCCTCGATGGCCAAGATTGAGGAAGCAAGCTTGTTAGAGCTATCCCAGCAGTTCGAGCCCGCATTTGCATCGGCATATAGTGTCATATTTGCATCCACCAAATAAAAAAACGCGTAGCATTTCCATGTCGAATGGAGCATTACGCCATTGTCAAACATATGCATTTTGAAACATAAGTCAGGTTGGTTAACCTTTTGTTTTCTAGTGTTGTTTCCCTTGCAGGTGGAGGGAGCTCTTGCTCAAATTAATTACCAAACATTCAAGATCTCGGCATGAGACATGTAATGATAATGTCAATTGTGGCATTATTCCCCGCAGAGTTGCTTGTTTAAGTTTCTCTTACCCCTCCAGCGGAGTATTTCTTCAAGGTTGTTGTTATGCCAGTATCAAGAGATTTCGTGAATCAATTTTTGGAAGTTGTGGCCTATGTTAAAGTAGGTGTCCGACAGTGTGGATTCAGAAAATCCCCAGTGGAGTCCTTCTCAGAGTTGCTGCCATGTCAGCACTGCAAATTGGAAGACTAGACTCATATTGTGTTATCCATGTGATTGATGGAGCTAGCTGCTGTAAAGATAGGCAGAAAAGCTGTACCAGAGTTATTTTCCCGCAGTGGTGGCGGTGTTATCTTCCTGCAGTGGTGGCGGTGTTATCTTCCCGCAGTGGTGGGGGTGTTATCTTCCCGCAGTGGTTGGGGTGTTATCTTCCCGCAGTGGTGGCGGTGTTATCTTCCCGCAGTGGTGGCGGTGTTATCTTCCCGCAGTGGTGGCGGTGTTATCTTCCCGCAGTGGTGGCGGTGTTATCTTCCCGCAGTGGTGGCGGTGTTATCTTCCCGCAGCGGTGGCGGTGTTATCTTCCCGCAGCGGTGGCGGTGTTATCTTCCCGCAGCGGTGGCGGTGTTATCTTCCCGCAGTGGTGGCGGTGTTATCTTCCCGCAGTGGTGGCGGTGTTATCTTCCCGCAGTGGTGGCAGTGTTATCTTCCCGCAGTGGTGGCGGTGTTATCTTCCCGTAGCGATGGTGGTGTTATCTTCCCGTAGCGATGGCGGTGTTATCTTCCCGTAGCAATGGCGGTGTTATCTTCCCGCAGTGGTGGCGGTGTTATCTTCCCGCAGTGGTGGCGGTGTTATCTTCCCGTAGCGATGGCGTTGTTATCTTCCCGCAGTGGTGGCGGTGTTATCTTCCCGCAGTGGTGGCGGTGTTATCTTCCCGTAGCGATGGCGGTGTTATCTTCCCGTAGCGGTGGCGGTGTTATCTTCCCGTAGCGATGGCGGTGTTATCTTCCCGCAGTGGTGGCGGTGTTATCTTCCCGTAGCGATGGCGGTGTTATCTTCCCGTAGCGGTGGCGGTGTTATCTTCCCGCAGTGGTGGCGGTGTTATCTTCCCGTAGCGATGGCGGTGTTATCTTCCCGCAGTGGTGGCGGTGTTATCTTCCCGCAGTGGTGGCGGTGTTATCTTCCCGCAGTGGTGCGGTGTTATCTTCCCGCAGTGGTGGCGGTGTTATCTTCCCGCAGAGGTGGCGGTGTTATCTTCCTGTAGCGATGGCGGTGTTATCTTCCCGCAGTGGTGGCGGTGTTATCTTCCCGCAGTGGTGGCAGTGTTATCTTCCCGTAGTGGTGGCGGTGTTATCTTCCCGCAGTGGTGGCAGTGTTATCTTCCCGCAGTGGTGGCGGTGTTATCTTCCCGCAGTGGTGGCGGTGTTATCTTCCCGTAGCGATGGCGGTGTTATCTTCCCGTAGCGATGGCAGTGTTATCTTCCCGTAGCGATGGCGGTGTTATCTTCCCGCAGTGGTGGCAGTGTTATCTTCCCGCAGTGGTGGCAGTGTTATCTTCCCGCAGCGATGGCGGTGTTATCTTCCCGCAGTGGTGGCGGTGTTATCTTCCCGCAATGGTGGCGGTGTTATCTTCCCGTAGCGATGGCGGTGTTATCTTCCCGTAGCGATGGCGGTGTTATCTTCCCGTAGCGATGGCGGTGTTATCTTCCCGCAGTGGTGGCGGTGTTATCTTCCCGTAGCGATGGCGGTGTTATCTTCCCGTAGCGGTGGCGGTGTTATCTTCCCGCAGTGGTGGCGGTGTTATCTTCCCGTAGCAATGGCGGTGGTATCTTCCCGCAGTGGTGGCGGTGTTATCTTCCCGCAGTGGTGGCGGTGTCATCTTCCCGCAGTGGTGGCGGTGTTATCTTCCCGCAGTGGTGGCGGTGTTATCTTCCCACAGTGGTGGCGGTGTTATCTTCCCGCAGTGGTGGCGGTGTTATCTTCCCGTAGCGATGGCGGTGTTATCTTCCCGCAGTGGTGGCGGTGTTATCTTCCCGCAGTGGTGGCGGTGTTATTTCCCGTAGCGATGGCGGTGTTATCTTGCTGCAGTGGTGGCGGTGTTATATTCCCGTAGCGATGGCGGTGTTATTTTCTTGTAATGGTGACCGAGTTAGTACCCGTAGCGATGGCGGTGTTATTTTTCTATAATGGTGACGGAGTTATTACCCGTAGTGATGGCGGTGTTATTTTTCTATAGTGGTGGCAGATTATTTCCCGTAGCAATGGCGGTGTTGTTTACCCGTAGTGATGGCGGTGTTATTTTCCCAGATTATTTCCCGTAGTGGTGGCGGAGTGATTTCCCGTAGTGATGGCGGGGTTATTTTCCTGTATCGTTGACAGGGTCATGTTTTGTTGACAGAAGTACTTCTCCCAGTGAAGTCGTCCAGGTTATTCATATAATGACAAGTTTGATGTTGCACAGATGGTTAATGTTGAAATCAGATTTGTAGATAGTGTTCCCTAAACAGTAGTGGTGCAATTTATTTCGCAGTTTATTTTTGCGGTTGGCAAATTTCCGGGTTCTTAGTATTCAACCGTCTCGTACCTCGATTGTTTGAAGGTCGGGCTCTTCACCCATTCGGGTCCAAGTCGTTTGAATAGGGGCAACTGTTGCACCCTAAAATTTGCTCAACCTACTTCACTTGGTTTATGTTTCAATTGCATTGTCATTTGCATAAAAAGTCATGTACATAGTCTAATCATCTGCGTAGCATAGCATAACAAGTCATCTGGCAAGGGATCAAGTGCTATTTTTTCATCTCAAGGAATGTATTCAAGAGGCTCTTATCAAGATTCAAGCCTATTCAAATCACCAAGAAAGAAATTGAAGCTTTGGGAAGTTTAAAGGCCAAGCAGTGGGTTTCTCTCCTATCTTAAGGGTATGTGAAGATCATCAGAGAAGTTATGGGTTATGGATTGAGGGCATGGAAGACCTAGAGGGTCATTTTGAAAGCAAGACAAGTCATTGGTGTGGTTACAAAAGCTACAGTTGAAGACAGTCAACCAGGGTTTCATCTGGGTCAACCCTAGGTCAACCTTAAATCAAATGCTTGATTGAAGGGCATCAAGGCCTATTTGGAGGATGTGGGATTCATCATTTGATATGTGGATATGGATGTGGTGTTGTGCCAAGAGGAAATCAAAAGAAATCAAGAAGAAGAGAAGTTTCTAAATTAGGGTTTCTGTGTAAAATCCCCTGGTTTAGGTCAAACTTCCAAGCAAAGTAATTCAAAATGCAAGTCTCAAATGGATCCTTGGCCAACATGAAACTTTTAGAGTATATCAAGACCTTTAATTTTAGTGGGTGAAGGCATCAAGGAGATTTATAGAACTCAAGTTATGGTTCTTGCAAGTTACAGGTCCTCAGAGGCATCTGAAATTTTGTCTGTGAAAGTTACTTGACTTCCAAGCAACTTTTTACCCTTAAGGAGTTTTCAATTGGACTTCTGGCCAACATAAAAGTTGTTCCCCATGATCTTAGCTTTCTAGAAAGGTATGGTATGCCTCAATCTGATTTGTGGAGCTCTACTTATGATCTTGACAAGCCAAGGGCATTTTGGTCATTTGGAGGTTATCAGTCATTTCAAGCATAAGGCCATATCTCCTACTTCCAAGCTTCAAATGAAAAAATCTTCAACATCAAAGTTTCTTATAATGATGTTTTAAGGCTAGTAGGGAGGTCATGAGATGTTTAAAAGGCTCATATCAAAAAGTGATAAAAATGGCCTAAAAATGAGACATAAGTTAATTCAAGTGAAGTTGAAAATCATAAATCATAAGCTACAAGTCTAAACCATGTCATATGATAGGTCATTTTGACTCCAAATTACATTCTAAGAATAATGGTTTAGCCACAATTTTGATTTGAGGCTTGCATCATAGGGTTTCTTTGGAAAAGTCTTGCTTGCATAATAAGGTACCATGGCAAAACTCAAAATAACTCAATAAACAAGGAAGATGTGCATTGTATCTCATCCAAAATATCATGTAAGGAGAAATTCAATTCAGTTACCAAGATTACAAGGCATATTGCATGAGATACCATATAAGGATAAGTGAAAATTCAAAATACCATTGGATGAAAAAATCAAGTTCTCATTAGATGATCTTAGATGATTCTAGGGAGTTCTAGATTGTTCTAATCCATTCTATATAATCATTGTGGCTTGCATTGAGGCAAGGTTGGTGGTGATTATGGTAGAGAATAGAGCTTGAAGTCCAAATTCCCTCATTGCAAATTACATTGAATCTCTTGATTCTTCTTCATTGCTATTCCATTTTTCTTCACAAATCTTCTCCATAGACATTTCTGAGTGTGTTCATATTGGCTTGAGACTCCATTGATGAAGATTTGAAGGAGTTCCAATTGAAATTGCAAGGAAGCAAATCCCATTGGATCTTGAAGTACAAGCTTGCTACTCTAAATCTTTTGCATACAGAGGAATATTCATCATCTAAGGACCATTCTTGAGGAGTTACAAGGCTTGGATTGAAGATTTTCATCACCTACCATTTCAAGAAGCAAGGTATGCAAAATCATTCCTACACCCTATTCTAGGCATGGCTAGGGTTAATTATTAGCATAGAGTTGTTAGAGACGATTAGGGAATCAATTTTGATGAGTTTGGGACTGATTGGAGAGGTTTCATTCATGGACACGAATTCTTGATGGAGTTAGAACTAGTGATTTAGTGAGTTTCAATGCTAGATTAATGGCTGGTTTTGATGAGTATAACGTGATAATCATTTTGATACCAAGAATTATGAGTTTGGTTGAGGTCGAGTATTGGTCACATTTTGAGTTCATGAGGTTACACCATTCGGTTTGCATGATAGAGGGCTTTTCAACTCATTCCAAGGCCATAGTCGTGTGCAACGTGGAATTCTGAGCACTTTTGGTCTTTACATCGAGGAATTTGGTCAAGAGACGAGAGAGCACGTGTAGTTGGAAGTTCTGCGCATGGAGGTTGTTTTAATGGTTTTTTCTGAAACCCTAGCCATCCCAAGGAAGAAGACGACGTAGGTACCGTTAGATCGCGCGTGACCTGTTGACCAATGGAGAGATCCAACGGCGTGGATTTAATTCGAAAATGAGAGGGAATCAGCAAGCCATGGAACGCTGCGTTCCACTTAAAGAATCCTGGGCTTTAGTGGATCAACTTCTAACGCCACCCCCATTCAGGCCCAATGTCATTTCATAACTATGATTCATTGCTTTTGGCACCGCTACTTTGTGTTTTTTCCTTGGATTTTCAATTGATTTTTTCTGAATACATTGGGCCCAGACGTGCTTACTATCCAGACCCCCCTATCTGGGCCCATCATCATATGAACTGGTTATTATTGTTGTTTGCACCCCATGCATCTATTTTCCATTTTAATTTTCTCCAAATTTTCTCAAACTTTAAAAATGCATAATAAATAGAAAAAAGAATATTTTCTCATGGGAATTTTTTCTCCAATTTCCATTTTTTGTCAAGAAAACTATAAAATCATAAAATTGCCATTTCATTTCATTTTACTATTTTTTGCATATTTTTCATTTTAAGTGCTTTTTTTAATGCTTTTATATTGATACCTTAATTTGTAGATTTTAGTTTAGGTAGCTCCTTTTAGATTTTTAGGTCAATCTTTTTAGGTTAGTTAGATATATGTTTTAGGTTCCCCCTGGATTAATTCCATATTTTTGTGATGATTTTTAGGATAGTTTTTATTAGATGCTATTAGGTTGTATAAAATTAGGTTAAACCACAACTTAGGTGCATTGAAACAATTTCTTTTGGGTTTTTTAGGACAAGTTAGGCTATGGGGCATATATGGGTATTAAGGGTAGATTTAGTAGATCCCCTAGAAATAATATTAGAATTTTCCCTACTATATTAATATTTTTAGTATATTTTGCAATTGTATGCTTGTTTGGTGTGCCCTTTTGGGGTTTATTTTGTTTGTATGGGCTTATTGGGCTTGCTTGGGGTGTGGGCTTAGCCTTGAAGAGCATGATGATGAAGCATATTGAAGACAAAGAGTTTAATATCAAGTTCAAAGTTGATGAAGATGCTAGGCTTGCTTGAAGATTGATTGAAGATCATAGGACCTAGGAGCTAGGTAGAGCTTTAGAATAGAAAATTTCTTCACAAATATGGATGGTTTCTTTTGCCTCCATTCTTCTCTATGATTCAAAGTCTCTCTTTGATACTCACCTCCTTCCTTTGGAATGCTTAGTGACAGTATCTAAGAGATAGAACTTTTGAGAGAAATAGTCTGTATTTTGTTAACAGTCTGTATGCCACCTTTGGTGGTTAACTGACTGTTTAACATCCCAAATCATCTTGTGAACTATTACTCATTTAGGAGAGTTTGCTTTGAAGAAACTTTGAAGATTGAAGATGAAGTCCCTTGCCTTGAAGACTGATAGAAGAAGGAGCTTGTGCTATTTAGAGCTGCTGGTGCTATTTAGAGCTGGTGATGTATTGTTTGAGTTTCTTGACTGTATTGTTTGTTAATTGTCCCCTTGAGATTGAGGTGAAGCTGTTTCACTTCGCTCATTGTTTTCTAGGTTCGAGGTTGAGTGGGACTCTCTTGCCTCGCTTGTACTGTTGCATTCATGCATTTTACCGCTTTACTGTATATATGTTGTTTCTTTTCCGTTTATCCCTTAGGATCTCTGTTTCTCTCTGTGCAAGAGAGAAATATGACAGACATTAGGCTTTCATCCATGCATGACAACATTAGGTTAGACTTTGATTCCCTTTTCAACCATAGGTTTTAGAGTTGTTGTCTCTTCTTTCTCAAAACAATCAGAAAAACACAATAAACATTTCAAACACAATAAAAAAACAGTTCTTGCATAAAAGACTGTAAACCAATCAAAAAACGTCATTTTTGTCCGTTTGGACCCATAATCAGGAAAACCTTTTTCAGAAGGAATAAAAACAATCAAGACAGACTTGTGTCGTACGTGGCCCGAACTACGTTTGCTCTGATCTTTCATGCTGTATGAAAGTACGTAGGCATAGGATGCGATATCCTAGCGAGCAACCTTCCCCTCCTTTCCCGTAGGTAGGCGAACTACGTTGACTCTGATTTCTCGTTCCAGACGGGAATACGTAGGCATAAAGTGCGATACTTTGCCGAGTCATTTTCTTTTCTTTTAACCCTTGACCTGTAGAATAGATAGAATAACAATCCGTACCAGAAAACAAGCGTGGATCCCGTCGAGTACGACAGACGTGAGGGGTGCTAATACCTTCCCCATGCGTAACCGACTCCCGAATCCAGGATTTGGTTGCGATGACCATTCCTTTCCCGTTTTGCGTTAGGTTTACTCTGAGCGTTTCCTTTCCCTCCTTTGGGATAAATAACGCACGGTGGCGACTCTTCTGTTCAGCCGGCGCCGATTTTCACAGTAGCGACACAACCATAAAAAAATAGCAGAATAAAGCGACGATAGCCTCGCATCATTACAACCGAAAAAATGAAATATGAATAAAAATCATGGATTAGTAAGCAGAGATGAATAGGGGTCAAATGATAGTCAGACAAAAATTGAAACGGCCGGGTTAGGCATTCTTTATTATTTTTTTGAATTTTTATTTATAAAAAAAAGAATAAGCTATTTTTTTGAATTTTATTAATAAAAGAACAATTATTTTTAATTTTTGAAAAAAAGAGTTCTTAATTTAAAAAACAAAGATTTTAACTTTAAGGAAAAGTGGATTAATTTAATTTTAACAAAGGACTTAATTTGAAGTTATTATTAAAACATTTATTATAAGTTATTTAAAAGGACTAATTATAAGTTAAAACTAATTTACTAACTAAAAGTTATATACAAAAAAATTCTTAATCATTAGTTGCTAACTATGATCTCAAGTTAAAATAAATAAATAAGCGGATGGTAAGTTATATAAAAAAAATTCTAGTTATAATAAAAAAGTTTTTAAGTTGTAACTTATTAAACAAAATGTTTTTAATGGTTGATTATCAACAAATGTTTTTACTAATTAATTATTAAACGAAAGTCTTTTGATTAATTAAAGGTAACAGTAATTAAATAAAAAAATAAATAGAAAACAAGCATTAAATGGAGGGGCGTGTATTGGCTGAAGGAACCCATTTAGGGTTTTCACTTTTCTTCTTCTTCCCTAAGCGGCCGTGCGACCATTGTCACCCTACGAAGCTTTTCTCTTCCTCTTATGCTTGCATGGCACCATCCTCTTCTTCTTCGTTTCACAGTAACCTTCTTTTCCTGTAAATAAGACAAATCCCAAAAACGTGATGAAATCTTATCCAATCGAATGTTACTGAGATTGGCTGACGAAGAGTTGTGCGGTAACAGCGACGATGACGCGGTGGTAGTAATTTACGGCCGCCGATGGTTTCTTTGCCTGCCGGTGCGCTTGCTAATGGATCCCGATGATGATGAACACCTTCTCGTTTTTCTTATGAACCGATGATGCTCTTTGATGATGGTTTATATTGGTTCGAACAATGATGATGGTGAATAAACTCCCTTCTGAGTTCGCGTGAGTTTCTGTGATGAACTTAATGAACTTTGATGGCTGATGAAAACTCCCTCCTGTTCTTCTTGTTCTAGTAATTTGCTGGGGTTTTTCTTCTTATTTTCGTGATGAATTTTTTTCTGATCTGTATGGTGTTTTATATTCTTTTTAATTTATGGGCTTCAGATCCACCGATTTTGCTGCGAAAATGACGCTTTGAGTTTCAGGAATTAAGACTTTACGGTTTTGTTACATGGGATCTTTAGGAACTTGTTGGTGTTACTAACTTCACGTTTCTTTTCCTGGTTTTTCTGCGCCTTCCATGGCTTTCTTGTAGTTGATACTGCACTTTGTTTGAACGAATTTGTTGGATTGTTTGATGAAACTTGACTTTGTGCGTTTGGAGATTCTTCAGGAATTGTTGCTTCATTTGGTTGTGGTTTGATCCGCTTGCAGTTCGGAATTTTTGGGCAACCTGTTAGTGCCTTGTTAGGCAAAAATCATTTTTTAGAAAAGTGCTTTTTCCAAAAAGCACTTTTTTCAGAATCACTTTTTCAAAAAAACACTTTTTTTCTCTCTCTCTCTCTCTCTCCCAAAAAACTCCTGAACAGATATTGCCAGATTTACTGAGGTCAGAAAGTGAAGTCGGGAGCTGGCGGCGGAATATTTTGTTACCCTCCTGACGTACCCGATGATGAATTTAACTGAGGGTATCGGATTACCAACAAAACTATTTCCTAACCGATAAAAAAAATTGCTCTTTTGTCGTTGATTTTGCAGATTTGAAGGAAAAGATTGGAACTCGAAGAATCGGAAGCGGAAGACAATTTTAGGACCATTTTAGAAATTTTAGGAAAATGTAATTTTATTTGTAAATTTTATTCCTTTTTGGATATTATAATAAAATAATAGCATAAATAACAATTATATTTCATTATTTGGATATTGTAACAAAATAATAAAATAAAAATTCTATTTTTCTATTAATTTGAATTTCTCAATCCAATTTATCCGATTAAATCCCATCTCCGATAAAATCTCAGAATAACTCATCCGGTACTTAAATGAATAACCTCATCAGAATAAATCCAACTTGTTCGATTAAACGCAAATGACCAAACTCTTCCGATTCGAGCTCATTCAAATAAATTCAAATTGATTAAATCCAACTTGTTCAATTAAATTCAAATGACTAGAATCTTCTGATTAAATTTATCCAAACAAAATCAAACTGATTAAATTCCTTTAACGAGATTTATTCGATTAACTGTGACGTTCCAATTCCGAATTTGACCATTAAACCCTCTTGTACGATTCAAACCTGACATAACTGTTGAGTCCCAACAAACCCTCTTGCAAGTCAACTCGTATCCGATATTAACAGTGAATGTGGCCATGTACAAATAAACAGAGAAATTCCAGTTAACAGCTGAACTAACTGTCTTTTGTATTGAAAATTCGAAACGCATCTTGATTGCTTTAACTCGACACCCTGAATCAGCTCGACTACCAGTCTTGATCAAAACAACAGCTGCTCATTATAAATTCACACATGAACCGAAACTCCACTGTTTTCTTTCAAAATCGATCGTTGACCAGCAGAAAGCAGGAAAACGTACGTCTGTTAAAATAAATTCCGCAAAGCCAGTTCTTGCACCGGTTTAACCTGAATCCACTAATATCTCAACCCATTCAGTTCCAGATGGCTTATTACTCAAACGGTACTTCTGAAATCCGCCTGACGACTGAAACTCGGCCCTTGAATAGAATGCACTATATTACGAGAATCTGACGTCAAAACTACCGTAAAATCCAATTCACCCTCCAATAAATCACAGGACTCGGAGATGGAAACCCTAATCACTTGAAGAATTCCTGAAGACGACCCAGCTTCATAAATTGTCAATAAACTGCGAATTAATTACCATTTTTCCTTTCGTAAGTTAAAGAGCACACAGTGTGACTTTTCCTGCAAAACCAAGCAGAATACACAAACCTGTTAGCGGTCAGATGGGATATAATGCGAAATGAGATGGAATGCGAAATGACTCGACCAATCTAAGGGGAAAATTTGGGGTATTACACCATGCTTATGAGGATGGGGGCTTCAAGCCCACCTGTTTAATATCCACATCCTTTTCACACACCAAGTGATCTCGATACACCCTCCACGACTTTTCTTTTTTTTTTTTTATTCTTTTTTTAAAATAAGTTTTTAAAGTTTTTAATATTTTGATTGTCTAGGTTTTTGTTGATTTGTTTTAGAAAATATTTCAATATTTTCTTTTCTAACTCTTAAACTGTTAGCTTTGAATATTTTTTTTCTCTATTAATTTCACTTCCATTTTTCTACTCATTTTTTGGTCGATGACGAGACCTCCAAAATTATTATCGATCAAATTATTGATAGATAATAATTTATCTGAAACCACACGCCTTTTTTCACTTTTCATTTTCTTTCTCATTTTCGATTTTATTTTACTTTTTGAATCGATGAAGTCTTTGATTCACAAACGTTAGTTTTCGAGGTTGTCAAAACCTTAATTATTTCAAATATATAAAAAAAATGATCATTTGGATCATTTTTCTAGACTTTGGGATCGTGAGAGATTCCCTTTGATTAATTAACATAAGGTTTGTGATTAAGATGAGATTTAACCATATTTTCAATCTCATCTCGATTTTATTCTATTTTTAGTGGTCAATGAAGTCTTTGCATTTGTAAACGTCGACTTATCGAAGTCGTTAATCTTCATTATTTCAAATCTGTAGAAAATGATCATTTGGATCATTTTTCTATACTTTAGGATCGTGAGAGGTTACATTCAATTAATCGACACAAGTTTATGATTAAGACGAGATCCCACTCCTTTTGACCCATTTCATTCAATTATTAATTCTTGACTTTAATTTTTGTCAATATATTTGCTTTACATTTCTGTTAATATTTCATTGTTTATATATTCTTGCATATATCTTTCTATTTATATTTTCTATTGATATTATCTTGTTCATTATCTCGCTCATCTTATCATCATCTCATCCTGTCATATTACATATACTGTCATCTAACATTTCTCCTGTTTATTTCATTCAAAATACCAAAAACACAGTAAAACTATTGAAACCCTAAAAATCCTAAATTGGTGGACTGTTGATCATTATTTTAGATGTTGAAGTTTTAAGCTCTGTACATAAATCCTAGTTTGAATACTTTTGTCCGAACTCTTCTCTGTTGCTTAGTTTAGGACACCTCGTACACACACGACTTTCTCTTGGGCTACCTGACAATGAGACCATTTATTTCTTGCAATCCCCTGTATTTTTTATGTATCCTCCTCCCGTAATAGTGTAATAGTTTAGTTCTTTTCATGCTTGCTGGCTATTTATTAAGAAAGATAAAAATGAATTAGGTTAGAACATGTTTTCAAAATAAAGAACAAACGAGGTTTGATTCAACGTCAAGCCATTTTTCAAACTCTTTTCAAATTGGACCACCTTAGGGTTTCACCCTTCTTCCCTCAAACCACTAACCTTGTATGTATTCAACCCTTGTAAGTCGATCGCTTCGTGCATTGCCATCAACCTACCATGCTCTATTCACCACCTTCACTTTTCAAAAATTCTTTTCAAAACCTTTCTCTGTAAGTCTAAAAATCTTGGTCTCGTACCAAGTACATTTTCAAAAATCTTTTCCTAATAAACTTGAATGGTTGTGGAGTGGTTAGGTGTAGGCCTTCTCCTATCCCGAGGGCTTGACATTATCTTTAGGGTTCACTGTCGCAAAGCATTCACCATTCAAGATCAAAACCTATTTAATAAAAGAATGAAGTTCTCTTTGTATTGAACTAAAGAAAATAAAAAGAAAGACAGGAAGCGCAATATTTACGAAATCAAAACATCCAATGATTTTATTAATGAAGATATGCAAATGAAATGACAACCCTTAACAAGCATACCATTGTGCCATGGGCAAGGCACAAGACTTAAAAGTTTTTAAATTGTTCAAAGTTACAAGGGCAAAATAAAGAAAGACAAAAAACAGCAATTACTCCTAACTAAAGGAGATAGGAATGAAATCATCAGCCTTCCAATTGTTGAGTCCATTTCCAACAGTGGGAAATATCCAATTGTCCAGGTTGTAGTCTGTTGCGGTGAGAATCGTGATACCAAGCTATTGATTAACTTGAGTCTTAATTCTTAAATTCACAACCGGACTTTAATTTATCCAAAGGAAAGGTCTAAAGAAAGAAAGAACCTTTTTGCGCTACGTAACAACGAAGCTAAGAGATTCGGGGATCGGGGGTTGGTTATGCCTAGGGTAGGTATCTCACATCCTAAACATCTGTAGTACTCTACAGGAACCTTTTGTTTGTTTGCATGCTAATACTTGCTAAATGTTTGTTATGCATTGAGATTGGGTGTAAGGTGTAGGTTATAGGTAAAGACCTAGGGATAGTTTCTAAGTTTGCTTGCAAAGATATCGCATCTTCTGCCTACGTATCCTTACTAGGATAGAATCAGAGCAATCGTAGTTCACCTCACTAGGGATGAAGAACACTTGATTATGATCAAGGTTCAAAGGGGAACAACCATTACAATGCTTGTGTAGAGTTTTAAGAAAACTCTCTAGATCTACATTGAACACTCAAGAAAGGGGAGTAAGTAATCATCTCTATGATTCTTACATAGAGTTAACCAAACTCTACCTAATTCTATGTTGTAAGACCAATTGGTTCTATCCAGACCAAAAGGAGGAAGAAGGGGGAAGGTTGCTCGTTAAGATATCGCATCTTGTGCCTACGTATTCTCATTATCCAGTGAGAAATCAAAGCGGCCGTAGTTCGGCACGAACTACAAAATAAGGATCAATTGGTTCTTTCCATACCAAAAGAGAGTTGAAGGGGAAGGTTGAAAGGTTGATTGGTTCTATCCAGACCAAAAGGAAGGTTGCTCGTCAAGATATCACATCTTGTGCCTACGTATTCTCATTATCCAATGAGAAATCAGAGCGGCCGTAGTTTGGCACGAACTACAGAATAAGGATCAATTGGTTCTTTCCAGACCAAAAGAGGGAGAAGGTTCTATCCAGACCTATGAGTTTAAATCCTATTGGTTCTATCCATACCAAAAAGGGAGAAGGTTCTATCCAGACCTATGAGTTTAAATCCTATTGGTTCTATCCAGACCTATGAGGGTATTGAGCTATCTATAACCCAATGGGTTAATAGAGAGACTTTCCTTTGGAAGGGAAAAAGATAAGGCAACTGGACGAGAACTAAAGAGTTCCATCACTTGGGGAAAGTAAACTTAGCAAAGCATAAACATTCACACATGATGAATATAAGGGATATGGTTACAACTAATAATAAGCAAGCATTTACAATAAGCAAGGATTTCAATCAAGATAAATGGTTACGACCAAAACAAACATTAAGATATTACGATATCAATGATTCCAATCAAGATAAATGGTTACGACCAAAGAAAACATCAAGATATTACGATATCAATGATTTCAATCAAGATAGATGGTCACAACCAAAGCAAGTATCAAGATATTATAATATCTAGAAGGGGAAAGTTCTTTCAAGACTTAATGAAAGGTAAAAACCAAAGCATATCTTAGCAAAGAAGGGGGTACATCTTAACAAAGATGGAAGGGGATATAAACAAAGATAAAGATGTATCTTTACAAAGATGAGGCTTCCTAGGGCTTACAAGATGACATGTATACTTACAGGCATCATGCCTAATCAAACAATGTCACAACAAATGTAAAGGAGAAGTTCAATACTTCATGGGGAAAACTTTCATGTTTTAAGAGAAGATCAATCACAAATGCTTAAAAGCAAAAGTTGAAATCAAAATCAAGTACACAAAGGAGCTAACAAGCCAAGTTTCAAATTAAAACTCAAAGAGAATGAAATTCAAATTTGAAACGAAAGAGGAAAGGTAGGAGGGTTAAAACCCTAAAATGGATCGCAAGTTCCCCATAATACAAATTGTTTCTAAAATAAAGATTTTATAATTCTTTAAGAATTATATGAAAGTATTTACTAATACAAGAATTTAGAAAAAAGAATCACTAAAAAATGATTAAAAATGAAAGAGTTATGAATTTTTGAAATTAATGACAATTAAATAAAAATCCAATAAATCTAATTATTAAAAATTAAGAAATGCCTCCCCAAGGCTTGAACCCAAGACCTTGGGGTCACAGGCTCAAAATTTTGCCAATCTAGCCATATTATGCGCATGTTAAATTGATGGATAGAAAGAATAAAGTAGTAAAAACTATGAAAAAACATAAAATGCCCAAAAATTGTCCTCACTGAGGATCGAACCAAGGACCATACACATGACAAGATACTTAAGGGCAAGGTGACAACCACTGGGGTGGAGATATATCCATTGTATCAAGCCACCCCATTAAATGTTATACCTGACAAGGTGTATTCTGGGCAAGCTTGTAAGAACAAAACAAGGCAATTTTGTCAAAAACGATTACAATCCAAATTCCTCAAATCTCAACCAATTTTGGTGAAATAAGAGTCTAACCTGCTTGATTTTTAATAAGGATTATGATGGTATCAACCATTTTGTGAGATGAAGCACACAATGAAAAGCACGAATGTTAATGCAATTTAAAGCCTTTAAATGCAATTTGAAACTCAAGGATCAAAACATGTGTATTTAGAGCTAGAGGCTGGTATGAGCAAGTTTCAAATATAGTATGGGATGAGTTCCAACAGGAAAATGGTTTAGAAAAACATTAGAGCAAGATGATGGTATGTGAGTTGTCATGAAGAGCATGAGTTGGACATGAGTCAAGACAAAATGGTCAAAATGAGTGAGTTCAAAACCAACACTGGTCTGCTCATGTTTGAAATGCAAAATTCATGATGAGTTTCAATGGAATAACTCGTTTTCTGTCATGGATCAAAATGGGGCTGTCAAGCTGCAATTCTAATGAAAAGGTTAAAAACAAACTTGTGTTCAAACAAAGCCAAGACAAAGATTCATAATAGTCATTAATCATTAAACCAAAATACCAACAGGTCATGCATTCAGCACACATAATTTGCAATAAATCAAACTGAAATTGATGACTTTGGAAGTTGACAAACCAATAACAGCCATGGATGAAAGGTTATCACCTAAACAACATGCCAAAAGCAAACAAAACTGTTCCAAAACTACACAAAGTGAAGGTGTAAGTCTTGCAATTTAAACATCCTTGCCAAGACATGAGGCAGATCTGAGTAGTCCTAGAGATTTAAAGCAAATATGACAAGCAAACAAACTAACACTCCAAACCACTTCCTGAACAACAGTCATAGCAGCAAAATCAATGTGTCAACAAAGATAATGCCCCAATCTGTCAAGAATCATAGCAGCAACTCTCTCTCATCGGAGCATACTAACAGGGACCCTACTGATTTTAACCCTCTAGCCTTAACTAGCTTACTTGTGATAATTCTCCCCAAAGCCTAGTAGCCTAAAGCCACAAATCAAAGGTAATGGACTAGCACTTAAACAAAATAAGGTCCTGACATTATAATATCAAGCCTAAATGGATGCACCAACACAAAGAGTTACCGCTCTAAGTATTCAAAAAAAATTGAAAGATCCAACACAAACTCCAACAGCAGTTCTAAGGTCTTAAAAAAAATTGGTAGAAACTACTCCTGAGTTAAAAAACTCAGTTCTTAAGCACAGATATGGGCAGCAGGGTGCAAGGAGCAAAAAGGTTGAAAGGCCTATTCTCTTGACAGTGTTCAAAATAGTTTGTCTACTTAAACACAAAAATGCTAGTGCTTACTTAAGCATAAAGTTAATAACTCAGAGTGAGTTACCATGAGTTGACAAACTCTGATTCAAACAATCCTACAGCAGTGGAAATTTGAACATGGGGGCAAACAAACTTAAACCATAAACTGTTCCAATCACATATGATGGAACAGTCACCTTGAACAAGTGTTAATATGGAAAAATGCTTAATAGTCATGAATACAAACTCAACATGGCAATCCCATAACATACCAACTATTTCAACAACAGTACCTTTACCAAAGTGGCAACATATCCATATTGCCCTAATGTCAGTTATCCATCTAAAACCAACATCTAGCATGGGGGATAAGTTTTAACATCATGAGTTGACAAACTACAATGGCAAGACAGTCTTGGTAGCATAGTTGCAAATTGAACATTAAAATGTTTTAAACACATTCAATCATGTTTCAAGCATGGGTCATGATCCTCTAACAAGTTTAAAACAAACAAGCACAGTCTAACATAACAATGTCAAACTTTGAAGATTAGATGCATCACATGACAATCATAAATTTATGATGACAAGTACAAACCTATACAAATCATTTTCAACAACCTTGGATGATACATATATGATAAAGAGTAAGGTTTAGAGGTTACCTACCTCTTGTAGACCTCCAATAGCAAGCTAGCTGCCAAGAAAACCAGAGATTCCCCTTTGAGCACACTTGTGAGAGTTACTTCTTTTTGAAGGAATAAGCAACTTTAATGGACAGTTGGAGCAAATTTACTTCCAGCTGTGATTTAAGATTATGGACAGCTAGAGTATCATGAACATGAGGTGTTTTGAGTGTCAAAATGATGGGAATAGATCTAGGTAGTGATTTGGTATGAAATGTGCATAAAAGTCAAACTATGGTGGTATGAAGTTTGACTTTTTGATCTATGATTTTTTTTGGAGAAAGTGATGATGGGAACAACTTCAAAAGTACATTTTAAGGGTGTGTATATGGTCTTTGAGGTGTTTTTTGATTGGAAACAAGAACTCGTGTGAGAAATGCAAAGTGATGAAATTGGTGATTTTGAGAAATTTCTTTACTTACAAGTAAAGAGGGAAGGAAGAGAGATATGAGTTTATGGTTCTCTTGGATAGCTCTGGTATGGTTTGAAGAGTGGGATGAAGTCTCTATTTATAGTCCAAGAGAGGCATTGGGGCAGATTTGGTTTTTTGCCTTGGAGGGAGATTTTTAGTGAAAATCTCATGAGATCCATGTAGTGGTTTTGGTTCAGCAAGTTTTGCTTGATTTCAAAGAGCTTTTCCCCCTAAAACCAGCTAAAATGAGCTGTAAGAAGTGACCAAAGAGTGTACAAGGACACCCTCCCATGCTGCAGCCCTCAAACACTCTCTCTCATGTGTACCTTTTGTACTTTTCCTTAATAAACAAATGGATTTGGATGATTCTTTGGATTTGCTTTGCTTCTCTTCTGACTTAGTTTGTTTCACCCTCTAACACATCATACCAGAGGTTATTCCATGGTTAGAGATGAAGTTCATAGTTGGAAATCAAGTCCATGTTGGGTTTTGACAAGTTGACAAACTAGTGCACAGCCCCAACTTTCTCAATTCATAACTCTCAGCTCACAAGGGCTATGGAAGAGTTTTATAACTTTTTGGAAATCCCTCATGGAGCTCTATAACTTTAATGTTTTTGGAATTTTCAAATTCCAAGTAGAACTAGGTCAAAAGACCCCTTAAAGTTAGTTGAAAACATGCCTAAAAAGGCCAGCAACTTAGAATTTTTCCAAGTGTTTTCTCCCTCTTGTGATGATTTTGGACATAACTCCAAATCTATGCATTTTTTGAACATGGACCACTGTGCGACTTTTGTAGGAATTGTCAATACCTTTCCAACAAGCTTTGAACCAACACAATTGGATGTGTGGTTAGGAAGTTATGGTCTTGCCCCTTTCAAAACCCTAATTCCCGATTTTTCTGATTACTCCCCAATCCTTGACCCAATGGTCATGAAACTTCATGGATAGGTTTAATATGTTACTAGGAACATTTTTGCTTCATACTTTGAGGTCAAATTCCTTATGATTGAAGAGTTGACTTTTCGGTTAACCGAACGATCGATCGTTGACTACCGAGTCGACTGTTGATGTTCCGGGTCTTCTGAGGCCTTGAAACTTCTTGAGTGGACCTCACCAAGCCATATGAGCTTCATGGACCATGATTCCATCATTGTAACACCTTTTAACTCAAAAGTCAAACTACAGTTGACTTTTCCTGATCAGAGACCCTAATCGGGTATCCTAGATTGCACTGTTCTTGATCTTTGGGGTACAACCTCAAATTGCATTCATACTTGACCCAATGGAGTATCTTTGATGATGTGGATACTTATTTCATGGAGAATCAATCCAATACATTGACTGATTAAACCATTGAAACTTTGATTCTTGACTGTACGGAACCCTAATTCACCTGTATCTTAACAAAGACAAACTTGGAATAGGTTAAGGTTAGATAATCAAACAGAATGACTCTAGAATGATGATGCGGATCTAAGGGGTCAACATTTGGGGTGCAACACAGTCTTCATTAGAGTCTTCCACAACATTGACATTATCTCTCTGGATTCCTTGATTGGTAATACGAACAGCACGAGCACGACGAACAGCCTTTTGAGCCTTTGCAGTAAAACCCAAACCAAACTTGTCAGACTTGTAAGGGATGTTTGAAAGCTGACCCCAAATAGTAATACCACCTTCTTCAACTACAGCTCTAGCATCCTTCAGAGAGGTCATGGTAGGAGGTTTTCGGGTAACAACAGGAACTTTCTTAACAGCAGGAACATTCTGAAGAACCACTTCAAAGGTCTGGCAAGGAGTTTCAACAAATTCACCCTCCATTTCTACATACCTGAAATTATTCAAGTGACTGACCATATACTCCTCTTCACCATAAACAGTGACAATCTTACCCTTCAATGGATACTTCAACTTCTGGTGTAAAGTAGAGGTCACAGCACCTGCCCCATGTATCCAGGGGCGCCCAAGCAAGCAAGAATAAGCAGGGCAGATATCCATCACATAGAAAGTGGAATCAAAAACTTGAGATCCTACTTTGATAGGGAGGTCGACTTCTCCATGTACCATTCTTCTTGAACCATTAAAGGTCCTCACCACCATATTGCTAGGTCTTAGTACAACATCTTTAGAGTTGAGCTTATCGAGAACAGCCTTTGGTAACACATTCAACGAGGAACCATTATCCACCAGCACATGAGACAAAGTAGTTCCCCTACACTTAATGGAGATATGCAGAGCTCTATTATGGTTTCTATTAGCGGGAGTTAAATCAGCATCAGAAAAGCCTAAGCCATTATCAGTCGTCAGATTAGCAACACAATTCTCAAACTGGTCCATAGAGATATCATGTGGTACATGAGCAGACTTTAGAAACTTCACCAAAGCCTTAGCATGGGCTTTAGAGCATAGTAGTAGAGACAACATAGAAATTTTGGAGGGAGTATGCCCCAATTGTTCAACAATATCATAATCACTCTTGCGGATGATCTTCAGAACTTCCTCTATCGGCTTAGAGAGATCTTCAACAGCTGGTGTTTCAACTTGGCCAGGCTTAATAACAGGTGCTTTGCCTCGAGCTTCAGTACTTGGCCCAGAGGAGGAGATATAAACTGGAGTTGCAGCATTCTTTGAGATATTATCAGGAGAGAAAATCCTTCCACTTCTAATCACCTTACTAGTCCCAACAATATTGTCGATGTCCGGATTAATATCTTCAGTAAGTATATTAGTCAAAGGTTCTTGTTTAACACCATGGATATAAACATCAGCACCATAGTTCCAGGGAATAGCTTTGTCGGAAGAATATGGAATTGGACCAGGAGTAGTAATAATCAGGGGAGCCACCGTTGGCTCAGCAGTAATCTTCACAGGACCTTCAGCAGTAGTCTTTACAAGACCCTTAGCAGTAATCCTTACAGGAATTTTAGTAACCATAGAAACATCTTCAATCTTCAGATCTTGAGAAAAACCTTCACACAAGCTTTCTACAGAGGGATTCTTCTCAAACAATATTGTACGACGACCCATCAAACGCTGAATACCTTCTTTAAACTGCTAGCAACCTTGGGATTGGCAGATACAGTAACAACAATCTTCATTGCAACCCGGAAATAAACCAGCTTGCAATAGCTTCTTCTTAACAATCATCAGAGTAGTCAGATCAGTCGCCATAGAAACATAAGAACTATCATCAACAACATTAATAGTCTTCTCATGCTTAGGCATAAGAGCAGTAATCACATTAGAAGTATCAGGAGGGTCAAACTCAATTTCTCCAGCATCAATCATATCCTGAATCTTATTCTTCAATGCCCAACAGTTATGAGTATCATGCCCAGGGCAGTTCGAGTGATATGCACACCTTACATTGGGATTGTAACAAGGAGAGGAAGTATTGAGTTTAGTAGGAGGATCCCTCACAGTAATCAGCTCCCCTTTCAGCATGTGTTGCAATGCCTAAGCCAATGACATGTTGAGCTTTGTAAACACTCTCTTGGGTGCACCTTGCTTAGGTTGATTACTCGGTTGCTAATTCTGTTGTGTAGGTGCAGGGTTGGAGATCAGAAATGCCCCCACAGATTGATTTCGGTTGTTCTTATTACGACCCTATTGACCATAAACAGCATTAGATTCTTTTTTCCCACCAGAAGTCTTCTTAGCAGTACTTGAAGAGGCATCTATCTGTATCTTACCACTTCGTATACCATTTTCCACATGTTCTCTAGTCATTATCAACTCGGTGAAACCAGATGACGAGCTTTTAATCAGATGACTATAAAAAGGACCAGTCAGCGTACTTATAAACATATCAACCAATTCCCTGTCAGTCAAGGGAGGTTGAACTCTGCTTGCAAGATCTCTCCATTTCTGTGCATACTCCTTGAACCTTTCTTTGGGACCCATGGACATGCTCTGAAGTTGAATGTGATTTGGCGCCAAATCAGAATTATATTGATATTGCCTGTAGAAAGCTTCAGCAAGATCACTCCAGGTTCGGACGTTAATGCTCTCAAGTTGGTAATACCACTCCAGTTGGGCTCCTCTTAAGCTTTCCTGGAAGAAATGAATCCATAGCTTCTTATCAGCAGTATGGGGTTGGATTCTTCGGACATAAGACCTCAAATGTAGCTTCGGGCATGAGACACCATCATATATCACAAAAATAGGAAGTTTGAGCCCGGTAGGAATGACAACTCCAGGAATCAAACTCAAATCTTCAAAGTCAAAACCAGACTTCTTCTACAGATCCATAGCATTCACTCAGTCTTCCAGCAGCTTAATCTTCTCACTGTCAGTAGGATCATGATAATAATTTTCCTCCCGATCAGAATCACTAATAGCATCATGCAGACTGTCTTCTTTCTTCAGCAAGTATTCCTCTTCAGAATTCTCACTTTCATCATCAGTCTTGGCTGGACCCTTGAACCTCCTACCCAGGTTGATAGGCCAATTGTTTCTTGGTCTTCTTCTTTTCCTTCTTGATCAGAAGTGCCTTCAATTCTTCTTGTCCCTCGGTCAAGTTCAGGATTATCTCTTGAAACTGAGCATGCTGAGCTTGAAGTTCTTGGATAGTTTGATCGGGAGCCATTTCTGCTGAAATAAAGAGCTAGAAGATGAGAAACCTGTAACGGAAACCTGTTATGCAATGATATGGTATGAAGATGCATATGCAATGTTTTCAAAGACCGCGGGATTTAAATTTGTTGAAAACATGCAGAAATAATTTTTTATTAGTAAACATAAAATAGTATTGCCCCTTGGGCTTACAGATGAAGGAACATAGAAATTATAAAGAAAATAAAGCATATGAGATTCAAGTCTCCCATAGATGCTTTCTCTTTGGGTTGAGATAGGTATTTAGATTCCGCTCCTCGTGAAGTTGCTTTGTTAGCTCCAACACCTTGTCTTTGTAAGCATGAAACTGAGTCTCAAAGGTATCTCTTTCCTCCTTCAGTTGAATCCAAGACTTCTACAACTCTTCCAGATCTGTAGGCATGTCCGGATGAAGAATAGTATAAGAAACATCTCCTTCAGCAACAGGCTCCACAGTTATTGGTAGGACAACGAGGTATGGCATCATAAGAGTCTGAGCACGAGACCGCACCCATCTGAGATAAGGTTCCATAGGAATGGAGTGCTTTGGTTCCAAAGTATTGTTGTTGATCTTATTCACCATGCTCCAAGCTCGTATAATCCTTTGATGGTAATCTTGAAGATCGTTGTCATAATCAAACACAATACCCTGAATACGCATGTCATGAGGACCATTACTCCGAGCGTAACCAAACTGACATAGTGCTAGAAAAGGATTGTAGGTAATGCCTCCTCTTATGCCAAGGAGTGGCACATTAGGGAATTCTCTGCAATGGTCAATGATAGTGACATTCTCCATAGATTTGGAACACCAATGAATGTATGAATGAGAAAGTGACATTATTCTTTTAGACCACCTCCAACCTTGCACATTCTTCATCACAGATCGAGGAAGGTGTGAAATAAATCACCTTGATAGTAAAGGTATGCAACACGTCAGAGTTCCTCTCGCCTTCGTAGTACGAGTATGAAGAGAGTGTAAAATATCTCCAAGCAAAGTAGGCACCGGATTGTGAGTCAGAAATATGTTGATGGCGTGTACATCTATGAACTGGTCTGGATTAGGGAACAACACTAAACCATAAATCAATAAGGCTAAGGTCTCCTCAAAAGCATCATAACTCATAGCATCCAGGAATATCTGGGCTTTCTCCATCAATACCTTAGCAAGAATACCCTTAGTTCCACTTCTCGTTTCCAATACAATGTCTGACTTCCTTAGATGTAGGGCTGCAGCAATGACTTCAGGTTTAGGCTTTTTCCCTAAGCCTGTGAAAGGTTTCTGATCAAGGATAGGGACACCAAGTAATTTGGAGAATTCTTCCATTGTGGTCACCAGCTGATAATCGGGAAATGTGAAGCAATGATGTTTAGGATCAAAGAACTGGAACAGAACACTCATCATATCTTCATCAAACCCTGAAGTAACCAAGTCAAGTAGGTGACCATGCTTCTTGATAAATTGAGAGCTTTCAAAAACTTTAGAGACCAATTCCTTAAGCTTGGGAGGTATCCTTACAAAGTTGACTCAGATAGTGTTCCTACGAGCGGAAGCCATAACCTGCAACAAAGAACAAAGATAAATCCTTTGGTCCTTGAAATGGTTAGTGAGAATGTTATAATTATGATGTCATGATGTTATGATGTTATGATGTTATGTCCAAACACGAACATGTGCCACACACAAGCAATTCACACAACAACCCTAGGTTTAGAGGCTTGCATGAGGTTTAAAGGTAGGTACCCTCCCACTGAAGTTTAGTTGGTTCATTCTGTCCTAGAAATAGTAACCGGGTTCTACGGGATCTCAATATCATTGATTCTTCTCAAAGGTTGTTGTTCAGTAGGCAACTGACTTGCCAACCAAAACTCCCTTAGATTAGAATCTCAATGAGTGTAGTATTGAGTATCAACCAACTTCAGTCTTCACCAAAGCCAGTTATCTCAATACTTTCTAAAGGCCAAGATGGGTCAATTAGGGTTCTAAAAGTTAGTTAGTGTTAATGACAACGTATGGCAGCCTCATATTATCCTCAACTGACTTAAGGAACATAAGTACCCACCAAGAAGTCACACTAACTGTAGCCACCAGATCAACCATATCGGTATAAGCCGTACAACTTCCTTGGTCTATTGCTACTTACCTAAGGTACATTAGATCTAGGTTAGGATCTTTCACACAAAAGCCCAACAAGTAAGTAAAGCAAGCAAGACAAACAAATAAGTGATCTAATTCCTAAGGGAACCCCTCTTTTACCAAGTACTCCCCAGTAGAGTCGCCAGTTCTGTAACACGGTGGGAGAACTGACTTGGTGTTTTTGTTTGACAAAAACATGTGTGAATAGCAAGAGTCGCCACCGAATTTTATTTTATCCAATAGGAAAGGCTATAAAAGAACAGGAAAGACCTTTTTGAAAAGATTTTGAGTTCGGGGGATAGGTTATATAAAGGGAAGGTGTTAGCATCCTTTATATCCATGGGCTCTTAGTTACTTAGCTCACTTGTTTGTTTGAAAAGTAATGTGAAGTGTATGTTTAGAAAAGATTTTTAGAAGTTCTTTGTAGTGATCCTCGTATGGATGTATACAAAGCCTTGAGTTTGGAAATATTTTGAAAGTGGGGTGTAAAGAATGTTTTTTTTTTTGAAAAAAGTGAGCAAGTATTTAAGTGCTACCTACCCTAAGTTTGTAAGGTCTTTCTTGTTATTTATTTCCTTTAAGGGTAAGATTGTCCTTACTATTAGTGAGTAAGTAGTCTTTACCTTGGATGTTAAGGGACGGGCGTAGGGTCATCGTATGGTCAAAGAAGGTAACATGTAGGGGTGTCTTAGCAATTCGAAGGGACTATCATCATTTTTGTAGGATCATCGAGGGACAAGATCATTTATTCCGTAGGCAACTTTGAAGGAACTATGATCCTTTTAACTTCAAAGGGACTTGATGATTTATCTGTTTGCAGGGACATCGCTTAAGACTCCCCTACGTTCGAGGGACTTGACCATATTAAGGCAACTAAGAGGGGTAACCCTAGGAGGTGTAGATGGCGATCGTAGAACGATCGACTTACGTGTGTGAGTGATTATTTTCAAATATTTTTTTTATTATTGATTCTCTAAGTCCAATTTATTCAATTAGATCTTTTCACGCCCTAGATTACTAACCAAGCAATTAAATATTTACAGAAATAATAAAAAAAACAAGAAATAAAGTCCTAAACTATTACACGGCTTCGGGGCAATTACAGAATAATCGTGCGAAAAAATAAATTACATAAGGAAAATCCTATACAATCCTCTAAATAATATATAAAAAGCAATAAAAATAAATTAAATTAGGAAATTAATTGTTTTAAAAAAAAGATCAAGTTTAGAAAATGAGGGTCTAATTAGGGTTAGTGAAAAATTAGGGTTTTTAAATTAATCTAAACCTAGTTATATTCATTTACAATTTTAATTAATAAATTAAAAAAAAAGTTATGTGAGAGAAAAAAAATTATATTATAAAATTTATTTTAAGAAAAATAATTAGTGAGCAGTTAGTAAAGATTAATGGTTGATTAAATTAGTAATAATGTTTTAATAATAATAACTATAAAACATTAAAAAAAAAAAAAGAGGAAGAAATTCACTAAAAATAAATGGGGGAAGGCCTGAAAATGTCCGTACGAAGAGTTTCGACTCTTGAAAAGCTTATGCCTTAACCATGACACTTCTTGAAACCTGCATCATATCTTACAAACAAATGATCAAAACAAACCTAAACATGATTATGAAGATCATTATGAACAGAAAATATGATAAAGTGCAATGAAATCAAAGATTAGAAAGAAAAAAAAAGAAGAAGAATGAGAGGCGGCATGTTCATGGGATGCACTTCGTGAGGTCTCAACCTTTAAGTCTTTGTGGGATAGGTTCCTAGGATTTTGAGGAATGTGAATGGACTTGTAGAGCTGATTGAATCTTATTGCAAAGTTGTTTTAAGATTTTTCTAAGGTTCTTATGGCTTCCAAAAAAAATTTCTCTCCCCTTTTTTTCATTCTGACTTTGTTGTGTATATAAAGTAGTGTAAATTAGGGTAAACAATTGGGCCTTGGTTGGAGTTTATGGGTTGCTTGAAGATGAAGGAGCCAATTATCATAATTGTAAGAAAAAATCAAATTAAATCATACCATATTGGTCTTGAACAAATTTGGATGACCTCAACCCCTTTGAGTACCATATATTTGATCCCAAAATAAATCTTAAATCAAATCTTTGATTTTTTATAATTTATTTTAATTAAAAATGATTTTAAATGATAAAAATAAAAAATAATATAACATAAATGATAAAAATCAGAAAATATGGTCATTGGGTCGTGAATGACTCTATCTTCAAGTTTGGGTTGCAATCTTATGGGCCCATTTGGAAAGAATTGGAATTATGGCCCTTTTTACTTCATACACCCTTGAAAAATTACCAACTTTGACAATGCATAACTTCCTCAATTTTAATGCTATGGAGGTGTTTTAAGACTTTTTAGAAATCTTAGGGTATCCTCTAATCAACCCTTTTGGTCCCATGTCCATATTTTTTACCATTTTCAAATTATGAGCTTTGGAAAAAGTTGACTTTTTGTTGACTTTCAAAAGGACCTATAATGTCTTGGCTCATATCTTTCAAATGAAGCATTTTTAGGCTTGATTTGTGAGACACAAAGTTGTAGAGAATTAAACTTCCTTCAAAATGAGATTTGGATGGAAAATGTTTGATGAGACATGTGAAATTTATGGCTGGTCAAAGTTTAGTTGACTTTTCCTACACAAAACCCTAATTTAACAACTTCCGATTCTTGATGATCTAAGGTTTCCCTGATGAATCATGATCAACCCTTGATCAAATGATGGATTTCACCTCGTAATCTTGATGTTGACCAAAAATCTTGAAGTTTGACTTTGAGTTGACCACAGTTGTCCTCAGTTGACTTTTTGACCAAGTTAACTGATTTTCAAGTATCTGAGCATATGACTAGCCAAACTTGTGAGGAAAGCTCTGAAACTTGACATGGGGATTATTTGAAGTATGTGGCATGTTATGAAGTCCATTTTAAGTTTTAGAAGTCCATTTTTCTCGGGGAGACTCAAAACCCTAGTTCTAAGATCCACTGTTTAGGAGGAGGCTTTGATGAAACCTTCAATCCTTTTGACCAATTGCGAATCTTGTGACTATTAAGTAACCTTTTGGAACACATTGTATTGAATATGGGAGGGTAAATTTTGGGGTACAACAACCACGGACTACGAGGTTTTGATCTTATATTGCACTTTGTGGGTACGTAGGCATGAGGCGATAAGTCTCTCCAAACACAAAAATCTTTTTAAAAAATTATTTCCTCATCTCCCCAATCTTATTTCAAACAAACCTTTTCAAACCAAAAAGCTTAGATATTTCAAAGGGTTCCTATAGAGTACTATATACGTTTTAGGTGTTAACACCTTCCCTTAGCGTAACCAACCCTTTTACCCATTCTTTGTTTGTTCTTGTTTTAGAACTTGTTTAGGTTTTGTTCACTGCTTTTCCTTTCCTTTTGGATAAAATAAAAGTGTGGCGGCGACTCTTGCATTTTGAGTTAAGTTAATCAATAAGTTATACTCACAAATTTCCCCGCTACAGAGGGGGGCGATCATCCAATGAACATTATCGTGTGGCAAAGTCACGAAGGCTCACTACATTCTCCAGAAATCGGGATTCACATGGCAGTCGATAGAGGTTGTTGGAGTTCGGGTCGTGTGGGGGAGGTCTCTGAAGTTCTTGCCCTAGAATGTCAAAAGGGACGCTACTGGTGGTAGGGTCGCTGGTGGCAGAGGTTCAACCATTGATGGCGGCGGTTTGGGCAATGGGCGCTTCAGCATTTCGATTCATTGTCCAATCCGCGAGTTTTTAGCGATTTCAAGTTTGGTGACTTTTCGTTACCTTTTTGATGAGTTTAAGATTCTAATTTGTTACCTTAGAGTTGTTAGAGTTTCTCTTGAGTTGCTGAGTAATTTGTAATAATATTATTGAGTTGAGTTGAAACTTAAGTAATTTGACAGGTTCAGAGTTGTGTTGTTAAGACTAGAGTTTACTTTGAATAGTTGTCATCTTACCCTGTTGGCGGTCTTACATGATAAACAATAAGGTTTACCCTATTGACGAGTATGTGTGAATATTATATGCTTATATGATTCAGTGATTGTATAACATATTTTGAGTTGAGTAGTTTATAGAGAACTACCGTGTTGGCCTTACATTGGCAAATTGTGGTTTAGAGAGAACCTTGTTCAAAGAGAACATTTTTTTAGTATGAGATGTGAATGTTATTTCTTTGATTTCGAGTTGATTATTAAGTATGTGTTTTGAGAATTATTATTGAGTCTCATGCATTCATTTAAATTGGAGATAGATAGGACTTCAATCCTACGAGGTCACGGTTCAGAGAGAACCAATGACAGACTCATTTTTCACATATAACATTGTGTTCCAAAGAGGAACCAGAGACGTCTCTCATGTTCAAAGAGAACATTGTGTTCCATAGAGGAACCGAAGACGTGGATAATTAAGTGACATACATCTGACATATAAACCTTGATATCACATGCATATTAGAGGAGAAGTACATTGCATTTACATTTGCATTATGGTTGTTGTTATAGTTGTAACTTTGTTCATTGCGTCAGAGGATCTTGTTGAAGCTTTTGGTTCTGTCTTGCCTTAATTGTCAGTTATTCATGAGATCCGCAACATAGTTACATCCAACGTAGGTCCGCTATCAGGCATCCCTTTGAGATAAAATCTACACTTATTAAATTCCTATAAGAAAACACAAATCTCTTCACACAAAATGCCCGACATTGATCCCACAATAACCTGTCATCAGCTAAACGTCGACCCTGGCGCCTACTATGTCTCTGAGTAAAGGAGAGGGCAATCTTCTAAGAAAGTTGAGGTCACCATAAGTACAATGAAAGTCCTATTAGACGTCAATAACTTATATTTTATGATTTATTGTAAACTTTAGCACTTGATTTATCCTTTTAATTTAGTTGTTTGTTAATTTAATTTAATGCATTTTTTTGGTTTTTAAGTAGTCTGTAAAAAGTGTAATAGGTGCTCTCTTTTGTAAGTTTTTATGTATTTGTTATTTGTGTAAATTAAACTTCTAATGAGGCATGGCATGACATTTTTAAGCATCAATTTAACGCCAAAATTTGAGAAGAGAGAAGGGCGTAAAAAAGGATGTAATGGGAGATATAGAGAGTGAATATTGATGGCTGTAGGGCTTATGTGGCAGAAATCTACAGAATGAAGGGAACTTAGTTCACATTTCAAATGGATGAGAATAAGGCGCTAGAGGATAAAACTATGTACCATAGTACGTCCACTATAATGCCTTGCTGCTGCAAAGGACAATAACAAAGACACCACCGACTGATTCCCTATACCGTTTGCCTGCCACATTACACCTTGTCCCCCATATGCTTAATGTATTAGAGTTTGCAATGGTACTGCTCTTGATAAACCCTTTTGGATAATCTCCCTAAAGTGAATTAGGTAAGGCTACAAACGCAATGGGAATTGGGTGTTACTCGATTACTTCTATTATTTTGTCCCTTGCATAAACATGATTTCAATATGTTTAATGGTCCTTAAATTGGTATAATTGATTAATCCGTTACTTTTACCAATGGATTTAATACCGTAATGGGCCAGTGATTATTGTTTGATCCTCAGTGTTGTAACAGAGAAATACTTTTAGGTGCACCTTCTAGAATCCAAGATGAGTCCACTCTAGCTAAGTAAGACGTTTCGGTCATATCAAAATCTGGGATGTACACTTGACATTGAGAATTTAAAAGGTGTACATAAGGCCCCCGATCACAAGGCCTAACAAGATGAAGTGTTTGAACACAGAATCCCATAATTCTTTCTTCTTGAATGGACTGTACTTACATCTGATTTAGTTAATCCAATGGTCACCTCGTGTGTTGTTGACATGTGGTAGTGGATTTTTAATGTAACGATGATGTCAGTTAGATCCCATCTCTCTCTTTGTCATGATGACTTTTATATGGAAGCCAATCGCCCTAGTAGAGTCTTGACCAGTTGTCGTCGTAAAACCCGATAGATTCTAGACATAGAGAAGTCGGAGAGCCCTAGTGGGATCTTGACCAGTTGTCATCGTAGAACCCGGTAGGTTCTAGACTTAGAGAAGTTAGAGAGCCCTAGTGGGATCTCGACTAGTTGTCGTTGTAAAAACCTATAGGTTCTAGACATAGAGAAGTCGGAGAGCCCCAGTAGGATCTCGACCAATTGTCGTTGTAGAACTCAGTAGGTTTTAGACATATAGAAGTCGGAGAGCCCGGTGGGATCTCGACCAGTTGTCGTCGTAGAACCCGTTAGGTTATAGACATAGAGAAGTTGGAGAGCCCTAGTGGGATCTCGACCAGTTATCATCCCGTTTTAACTATGCCAACGCTTGGCCTTATTATTAGAATTGTGATATCCCCTGTGGGTTTTCGAATAGATTGGCAAATTCCGAGTAGATCTTGCTTTATTCTTTGGTGTGATTAAAATCAGAGATCATTTTCATTGGGCATTGCTTCATAGTCGTTTTGTCGTTAGTCATCCTCTACGAATGCATTTTGTAATGTTTTAGATGTTTTCCTGATCCTTTGACAATAATATTTGAGCCAGATAGGTTGTATTCGACACGAGCTAGAGAAGTGACCCAGATAGCAGTATTGCTCACTAGCAAATCACCATCATCGCCAGAAGAATCCACCCCCGACTCAGAGTCGTCGTGATACACATTTAGATCAGGGACAATGAAGTTCAAGTCATAGAAAAGTTCCACGAATTCGGGGTTCTCCACTCCCGTAGACGACATATACTCTTTGCTAGTGAGATTAAAAACATCATTCTTGGGCGCACCTCCCAGGTTAACTATAATAGCACACAAAAAAAGACAATGATTGATCGCAAACTAACGATCCAGATTAAAAGCTGAAGAAAATCTAAAGGTTGCCAAACAACCATACCATCAAAAGTAGTAAAAGGTCAAAAGCACTCGAGTACACTGAACAGAGGAATCAGGTTCTAATCTATACTTCTAGAGCCACACACTCATAAGGGATAATGAACGTTTCCATGAGAGGAAAGCATTTAATGCACATGTCTCAACTACTTTTATAACCGATCCAAGACGTTCCAACTTCTACTTAAGAGCAGACATCACTCCTAGAGGCCAACCATAACTTCTAAGACTTCTCAGCTAATAATCACCCAATAAACTTTAGGGACAATTGCTCTACGCCGACAAAAGCCAAAAAAGATCAAGACCCAATCAATTCCAAATTACCCAATATATAAAAGCTTTCATACCATATACTCAAAATACATAATTCTGACATTCACTTTTACTACTCTCATCTTAAATTTTAAATTGACTTTAACACATGTTAAAGTATTAATCTTATAAATCTATCTTATACCGTTATATTCTCATACGATTATCAACTAAATGAACCTAAATAAACTCAACCGTTTAACTCATTGTTTTTACTGCATAATAAAAATAACATAGCGTTGCGACATTATGCTATGCAACATACTCTTTATTTGAGACACATATATACAAATGAACTTAAACTACTTCTTGACTACATATACTCGACTAACACAACCCCAACCCTAGTCGATGATAAACTTTGGATGTGGTGGTCCAGACAAATCTTAAAGTAATCCATGGTCTATAATATAGTAAGACTAATTTAGTAATTTTATATTTGTCAAAAAAGTAGTAATTAAATTTAAATTTTTAGTTCGCCTTTATGAAAAAAATATGAGTTGGTGTAAAGCATTTTGAGCATATGCAATTATGATTTTAATATTATATTTGATGAGAATTATGATACCATCCATATAGATCATCAATTAAGAAAAACCTTAAGATATTATTAGAAGAAATTATGACTTAAGATCTAAAAGATATACCTTGACATTGATAGTTTAGTTTTAAAAAAATGGCTTTTGAAGGAAACTAAACCATAACTAAAAATGAAGGGGCAAAAAGGAAAACGGTAACAATTTAGAAAATTACAAAATGAACATGAAGAGTGTAAAGAAAAGTTACAAAAAGGGTATTAAAGGGAAATGAAAAAATCTCTCTCAAATAATGAAGAGAAAAATGGGAAAAAGAGAGAGAGAGAAAGAGAAAGAGTGATATGGATATTTTTTTTGTAACGAAAGAGATAGAGCATAGAGAATCCCAAAGCTAAAGCTAAGAGACAGAGACAGCAGAGGTTACTGTTGTCATACCCTGGCCCTCCTATGAGACCAATTAAATAATTCATTTATCACACCTTACTCCTTTAAAGGAACAATTTATTTTAGAAGAGTGTTAAATTATTCTTGTGTATTGTAAACATTTTTTTATAATAGTAATTGAATGAAGTAGGATTAAGTAATAGTCATACAAATTGGTATGCAATAAATAAAAATAAATTAATAAATATAATATTTATATTTTAAAACAAAAAATATTTTAGAGTGTAGAGGAAGGGAGTAAATTGTATAAATTTTAATTTTAGATGTTGAATTAAGCAATAATTATCTTTTCTCACAATTTTATTTATATTTATTACTAGTACATCTAAACACAATAATTACTCTTAATAAGGATAGTAAATACTATCTCTATTTGGGGAAAAGATTTCATACCTTTAGTGTTTTTGAATATAGATGTTAGATGAGAGAGAATGATAGTTAAAAAGATAAAGAGAGAGTTATAAAAGTTATATAAACTTAAAGTTTTTCTATTTGTAAGATGCACTTTCTATATTTGTAATATTTAAATAAATTATTAATATAAATAATATTCAAACTTTTTATGTATTAATAATATGTTTATATAATTACTCTGGCTAAATGCACAACTAAATCTATATATTTATGTATTTTCTTCTATTGTATTTTTGATTAAGTAGTTTAGTGAGTATAATTTGTTCTTTATAAATAAGTGAGAGATTCGTGGTTATTGTATGTAATTATTAAATGAGTTAACTTAAATAATTATTAATTAAATAAAAAATAACATAATTTATTACTACAATAACTTTTTTTAATATAATAATAATATTAATTTTATAAAAATAACAAACTATTTAATAATTAAAAAATTAATATTAAAGACAGAGTTTTAAAGTCAAATTTTTATTTCTTCGAGTGAAAATAAAAATTTGAATTTGAAATTGCATCTCACAATCCTTGTCTAGAGGTTCAAAAGCTTGTAATTCTTTACTGAAAGTAAGAATTTAGCTCATAAAATTCAGACTACCACTCGTACTCCGACCTTCATTACTTGGAGACTCCCTCATACAAGTTAGGTGTATTTAAATATTGATGAAGATGTTAAGGTGGGTTTTGCTGCTGCATGTGGTGGCACTTTTTTGAGATAATCGTGGAGATTGATTGGACGATTTTTACTGTTGTATTGGAGAATTCAATAGTTTAACTGCAGAGTTTTTGGGTGTGCTCTTGGGTTTGAAATTAGTTTGGTAGTAAGGATTTAAAAAAGTCATTGTGCAATTATATAACAAGACATTAGCGAAATCTATACACAAGATCTCTTTGTGTTATAATCAAGTTTTAAATTTGTTAAATCACATTTTTCGTCTTCTCCCTCTTTTTGAAGAGGTTCAATTTGATCATATGTTTTGAAAAGTTAATCCTTATGCAGACTCTCTTGTGAAATCGAGTCTTTCTAACTCTTTTGAAGTCTCTTGATTAGTTGAGTGCCCTTTCAATTTAAGACGTTTAATTAGTCTAAATCGATTTATAATGTCCCTACATCTTGTAGCCTAATTTCTTTCTTGCTTGGACCTAGTGTCAGTCCCTTTATAAAAAGAAGTCAAATTTCTATTTCCTAACACTTCATCCAATATTTTTTATTTAAAAACTAAAAATTAATTTTACCATTTTAACTCAATTGAAAGTTATATTAATATTTAAAAACTTGAATATCCAACATTTAAATAATAAAATTTAAATGATTAAATTAATAAAATTTATTATTTGATTAACAAAAACATTAAAAATAGAAGCTTTCAAACTCACAATATTCTAATATATTCATCTTCAAAGAATAAATTCAAATAAAAAATAAATAAGTAACTAACGAGTAAGAATAAATTTGAATAAAAAATAAATAAATTACTAAAATTCATTTAGTGAGTAGAAATCAAACATATATTAAAACAATAATTTTAGTTATTACAAAAACAATAATTTGAGTAAAATAAAAATGAAACAATAATAAATGAATTTTACACTTTACTCATTCAAGAGCAGTCAAATTTCCATTTATCACTCTTCTTAACACTCATATACTCTCTCTCACTTCACTCCTTCTTCTTCCATCTCATATCATCTTCCACACTTTCTCTCTCTATCTTCGTTCCATTTCTCTCTCCCATTTCCCCTCTATACAAATGAACTCAACTTTCCCTAAACACTCGTAAACAAATCAAATATTCCATCACCCTGTACCAAAAAACCATAGTCTCCCAGATCAACAACAACAAAAAAACACCAACCTCAACTAAATCGAAAAAAGGAAAAAAAAACAAAACAATGAGAGAAAACCATCCTCCAACAACAACACCAGATCTACTAGCAAGAGGCGAGATCGCCGAATCATCCACCTCAAAAAACCGAACCGGTTCATCCGAACCATTCCCCGGTTCATCTCTAACCGAAAACCCATCCCCCTTCCCAGACCAAGTCCTCGAGAACGTTCTAGAAAACGTCCTCCACTTCCTCTCCTCCCGCAAAGACCGCAACGCCGCCTCATTGGTCTGCCGTTCGTGGTACCGTGCGGAAGCCCTCACTCGATCCGACCTCTTCATCGGAAACTGCTACGCACTCTCCCCACGCCGTGCTACCGCCCGTTTCAGCCGCATCAAGTCGGTGACCGTCAAGGGGAAGCCGAGGTTTGCGGATTTCGATCTGATGCCGGTTGATTGGGGGGCCCACGTCACTCCTTGGGTTACTTCACTTGCTCAGGCTTATCCTTGGCTTGAAAAGCTTCACCTTAAACGTATGTCTGTTACCGATAAAGATCTCGGTCTCATCGCCGATTCTTTCGCTGGTTTTCGTGAGCTTTTACTTGTTTGCTGTGAAGGATTTGGTACCCCTGGTCTTGCTGTTATTGCTTCGAAGTGCAGGTATTCAGAATCCCATAATTAGAAAGTTCTTTTTTCAATCAAAGAATTAATCTCCTTGAGGCATTTTCGCAAACACTTTATAAGTATAATATTTGATATCAAGATTTTTATATTGTGGAGAATTCAAGTCAAATGTAGTTTTAATTAAGTCAATTGTAGTCTCAATTCAATTGCAACCACTTTGGGTTTACTGTTAATATGCATTCATACTAAAACCTTGTTGTTGTTGAATTGAAGGTGGTTTTGGTTGATATGATACGATAATTGTTTGAAAAAGTTTATACTTTTTTAGTTTGTTTGATGAGGACTTTTTGGGATTTGATTGATTTATAGAGTTTGTTGTGTTGAATGAATGTGTATCTTTTTCTTTTTGTTGTTGTTGGTTCAGATTGCTTAGGGTGCTGGAACTGGTGGAATCTGTGATTGAGGTTGAGGATGATGTTGAGGTGGATTGGGTATCTTGTTTTCCGAGTGAGGGACAAACTCATTTGGAGTCTCTTGCTTTTGATTGTGTTGAGTGCCCTGTGAATTTTGAGGCATTGGAAGGGCTGGTGGCTAGATCGCCTGGTTTGAAGAAGCTTAGATTGAACCGATCTGTTTCGATGGTTCAGCTTCATCGGCTCATGCTTCGTGCTCCTCAGCTCACACATCTTGGAACGGGTTCGTTCAGTGCGAATGAGAATGTCGATCAAGAGCCTGATTATGCATCTGCTTTTGCAGCTTGTAGATCGTTGGGTTGTTTGTCTGGATTTAGGGAGATTTGGCCGGATTACCTTCCTGCCATTTATCCAGTTTGCTCAAACCTCACTTCGTTGAATTTTAGTTATGCTGATGTTAATGCGGAACAACTCAAGTCTGTTATATGTCACTGTCATAAGTTGCAGATATTGTGGGTAGGTGTTTTTATTTTTGCGGTTTGATGTGCTGATTTGACTGCAATATGAAGAAATAGAATATAGAGATTTTGAAGCTTACTACTGTTGCTTTTGTTGTGCAGGTCCTTGATTCAATAGGCGATGAAGGCCTTCAGGCAGTGGCTGCAACTTGCAATGACTTGCGCGAGCTTCGTGTTTTTCCTGTGGATGCGAGGGAGGAAACTGAAGGTCCTGTTTCTCAGATTGGGTTTGAGGCCATTTCACAGGGTTGTAGAAAATTAGAATCAATTTTGTTTTTCTGCCAGACGATGACGAACGCAGCTGTGGTTGCAATGTCAAAAAACTGTCCAGATCTTGTGGTGTTTCGTCTCTGTATAATTGGGGTGTATCGTCCCGATGCTGTGACACATGAACCCATGGATGAGGGTTTTGGTGCTATTGTTATGAACTGCAAGAAGCTCACCCGGCTTGCTGTATCTGGTCTGCTTACTGATCGAGCTTTCGAATACATTGGAAGGTATGGGAAATTAATCAGGACACTATCAGTTGCCTTTGCCGGAGACACTGACACAGGCCTTAAGTATGTACTCGAAGGGTGCCCAAATTTGCAGAAACTTGAAATCAGGGACAGTCCATTCGGGGACGGAGCTTTGCGATCCGGTTTGCATCATTACTATAACATGAGATTCCTTTGGATGTCGTCCTGTAAATTGACACGTCAAGCTTGCCAAGAAGTTGCACGAGCATTGCCTCACATGGTTTTGGAAGTTATCAACAATGGCGAAGATGCAGTTGAGGATATTGGAATACTGTACATGTATCGGTCTCTTGATGGGCCGCGAGATGATGCTCCAGAGCATGTTACCATTCTGCAGTAGATATTTCAATTCAAATTGATTTCGGCGAAGAGGGGATTATTTATAAACTACTGTTCTTCACGCGGCTGCTGTGATGGAAAGCCGCAAAGATGCTGTTCTTTTGATGCAAGCCAAGATTTCTTCATCTTTCTTTGTTTTATGTTTTAAGAGGATTCGAGGTTATGAGATGGGAATAGAAATGTTGTGAGGGAGAGGAGGGGAGAAAATGATGCAGAAGATGGAGTTCTACAGTTATTGTTTTTCGTTTCTATTCAATTTATCGTAGGGGGAAAGACGTCAAGGACAAGAGGAAGTGGAGATTGCCAAAGCTACTATGAGGATTGGTTAGTTATTGTTATTTCGTTTCCATGGTCTCAAACAGGAGGTACATTGGGAGAAGATTCAGAGGGATCACAAAACAGAAGGCATGAAGAGGTGATGTTCCCTAACTTTTCCACTATACCATAATAGTAGAGAAGCAAAATCTATTCAATTTGTAATGAACATTAGTCTTTATTTGGATTCAAATGATAGTTAGTTTTAAGCTGTAGGTGGAAAGAGTCCAATCAATCCTCAGACTGATACAAACTTAGCTGTCTCCTTAATTTCAATGTTTTTATTTGTTTTCTTTTTCAGATGTGTTGTTGTATCATCTGATTTTAGAATTTATTGTTGTTGTTAACAAATTGTGAGATGGTTAATAAATGCTAGAATATGCATGGACCATGTAGTGTCTATGTCCTTCGTTTTCTGAATGTGGAATGATCAAGTTATATTTATTAATTATGCGTGGAAAGTGTTATTCAAGTACACGTTGCAGGACCGCTTTTTTCCCTTGGTATTCTATTTCACATGCCTTGAGGAATCTCTTTTTCAGCTATTAAAGAGGATGGTGATGGAGGAGATTTTGATGTTGGACCCAAAATCTCTACTGTCATGATAAACACCCGGTTATATCAGATCAGTCATTAGATGAAGATCAATCCATAATAGCAGTCTGTTGATCTGAATCCAACTGTGTGGTTAGTGTGAAATTCACACTTACTAAGTTCTGAGAAGAGTATTGGCTTCAAAAACCTATGCCAACATATCAAATGTTATAGCTGTCTTTTACCATTTGAGCTGTATTTATAGGCAACATCGGAATTTCTCTAATTGCCAAGATAGTCTATAGCATACCCTTTTGAGGAGCCTGTATCTTTTCATTGATCACTAACCTCATTCAACCCCTCTTAATTCTTATGCTGAATTGTTTAATTTCATATTCGGTAGAGTTTGAATTTGAAAAAAAATGCTTATTGTTTTGAAATATAGCTGATGTGAGGGGACCAATAATATTATGGTTGGTCTGGTCTTCTCATTATTATAAGAAAAATCTATCTCCTTTCCCTTGTTGGTATTCAATCTGGCACGAGGTAGAATTGAAAAAGCAAAACCAACACCAAAGTGGGATCTGACTGTACAACCAAGTGATTTGAACCAAACAAAGCTTTGGTTTTCTTTTTTGTCTATCTATCTATCCATTAGTGGGCTAAAGCCAATGGTTTCTCTTTGCCATTTGCCCTCTTGCAATTGGTCATTTTCCTATCTCTTGTAAGTGTCTCTGACCCTCAAATATGTATATCATGAATCATGTTGCTTTAGAGAAAGAGAGGATAATAACACTTGTAGAAGAAAAAAAATGAAACACTTGGTTTGGTTCAAATTATTGGCTTATCCAAATTGCTGATGGTGGGAACAGTCTCATGGATAGATGGCCATTGACAACCATACAATACTTGTCTTTGTCTTGTTAACCATATCCTTTTTCTATTTGCCCTTTTTTCTTCTGTACAAAAAGCCATCATTTTTTTTTTGATAATGACCTTACACAAGTACCGTCACAATCTCGCGTGGTCCAGTAGCCCTTAGATCAAGATTAAAGGGGTTTGAAATTTGAATTGTGGTCCAGTAGTCGATTGATCAAGATTAAACGGGTTTGAAATTTGAATTGTATGATCTTAATTGATTATTAAATTGCATGATTGCTGCACACATTCAAAATCCACAAATATATATGATTCTGTTCCACTATCACACATGGTTGAATTATAATGTCATATCTCACCTACAATTTAGAAAACAAGCCAAGTCCATCAGTTTCTCAATAAATTGAAGTGAAATTGCATGGTCCTAAATGAGCAAAGTATCAACATAACACCCAATCCATTCATGTTTTCACATGCATCATACTATTTTCTAAGGCACACTTATAACACTAATAATAATTATAATGAGTTGAAGTTCTAAAAAGATTCTTTGGGCCAGTTGGTGAAGAAGACCCATTTGGGGTATGGCCCACCATCAGATGATTTAAGTATGTGGGCCACGTGTACGGCATAAGTTAATGGGTTTGTGCATATTAAGATATATAATATAATCATGCAATTATCAATAATGATATCATGGATGATAAAATAATGGCATAATTTAGAAACTAACGTACAAAATAACAAACAAGGATGGCAACAAGTAGTTGGCAGTGGAAGTGGGTGGTGTTGGTGCATTGGTGGGAGAAGAATTTTTTATAAAGGGTCGGTGAAACCAAAAAGGGTTTTGGATTTTTCACAACTTTTGTCTGTTAAAACCATATTTCATAGGTGATCTAAGCACGAGGTCAACCACTAAAGTTTCATGTACCTGTGTGCTATACCACTGGATTAAGATCCTTTACTGTGTAATGATCTTATTTTAAATTACTTAATTGATCTTCCAATTTTTGCATATGAGTTTCATTTCTAATTTTTTGTGTATCCTACCTTCTCTCCCCTCTTTTCCCACACATTTAGAGGAGAGTGGAAGTAGAAGTAAGAGATGATACTGCAATCATATGACTAGTAAAACGAAATCTACATCATTTGCTTAAATGATCCATCTGATAAATTTACATAGATACCATCTACTATGTTCACCGGAAAGTCTCCAAACTTCAAACATCATCTGATACGACGATTACTAAAAATTAAATTTCACTAGAATATTTGAAAGACGAGCTCAATCATTACTTAATTATTTTAAAATTATCATTCTAATCTAAAAAATGTATGACTAAATTTAAAATGTCTTACTTTTTTTTTTGTTGAATATAGATCTATATAAAATTACTTTCTTAAAACTCTCCAAAAACAAAAAAAATAAATTAAATGTCTTCAAATGCGTGAATGTGTAGTGCAATCTTCATCTGTGTGAGAAATCCTGGATTTAATCTTTAGCATTTTTTTAGAAAACTTTTTTGTTAAAACCCATGGTTTATAACAACCCAAGAAAAATGCCTTTAAGATACTTGTTAGCTTAAAATTTATATTAATTGGCTCTTGTCCAAAATGACCCATAATATAGTCAAATCACATTGTCGGCATTTCTTTTTATACAAGTGTTGTTCATTTTAAGACCTCAAAAGTTTAATCATAAAGTAGATATTCATTAATAAAAGAAAAAAAAAAGTTTTCAAAAGATAACAAGTAGAATCATCCCATGCCTTTTGTATCTTTGTCCATTCCTAAAACATGATTTGAAAACTTGGAATATGAGTGTTTGATAAATGTGCAATACTTTTAACTCTAGCAAATATGGTACATCAACACACAAAAAGTAAACATTATCCTTTGCATTAATGCTATTAGACTCTTCAACTTGATGAAGTGGGACCCACACTCCTTTGAACAAAATTGACAAATGAGTCATCTATAAGACCATAATAGATGGTTACCCTTACTCTTAGGGTACGATTTTGACATTTGTGTTGTGTCTTTGTTCTTCAAATAGAACCTCAAACTTGTTATGTTTAATATGCATCAATACTTATAGCTCAATCAATTCATTTATTGGATTAAACAGCTTCCACCATTAGTGGGAATATCGATAATTGATGCATCAAGCCTTATAACTTTAAATCTCATTAAAAAGGGCCATCCACTTTTGATTTTTTTTTTTCCTTACATGAATGTTGAAGATCCCAGCTAGTTAGGACTGGTTCTAAATATTATGTGGTCTAAATAAAAAATTAAAATGAAGATTTTATGTATGAAAATAGTTAAACATAAGAAGCTAAATTTAACGAAAAATAAATCTTTAAAACAAATCTTTTTTAGATATTTAGAAAAAGAAATAATTTAACTTCTCATAATTTAGTGTTCGAGATTAAGTTTCACTAAATATATATTTTAAAAATAATTGAAAAATAATCTGTGTGTGCGTGCGTGTGTGCGCGTGTGTGGATGCGTGCGTGCGCATGTTGCACCTCGAAAAAAAATACACAATCGAGAAATACGACCCTCACGCAGAAGGTGTAACACCCTTTTCTACCCTACAAATATAATGACAAATTAATCATATTTATCAGAGTAAAATATTGAACGCAATAAAATCATCTCAAAAGGGCGCACATTTTTCAATAATTCAAATATAGTCAATGCTCCGTAAATAACAGGTTTTTCCAAAATTACTCAAAAGGCAGCGGAACTCAAAAAGGCAAAAATCCAAAGTTTTTCTTGCGCAGTAACTTAACCAAAATAACAATAATCAATAAAACATGATTCAACTCAAAAGACACCAATCCGATGTTACACTATCAGAGCAAAAACCTTCTAAGTCAACCACAATGACCAACGACCCAAAAAATTTAAAAAGTCCTCGACGACATCCACGACTAAACCTGGTCATCTGCACGTTACCCACGTGGAGACAACATTCAAGCAGGCAGGTGAGTAAAACGATTCATTAATCAATATAGGAATCAATATATAAAACATCGTCATTTTCATATTCAACATCATCATAATCATTAAGGAACATCAAAGGCTACAACATTATAAATTACACCAAATTGTCACATAAATGCAAATGTAACAAGACTCATGCATGTGGTACCAATCAACTGGGCCATCAACCCTCCATAGATCCACAACAGTAAGATCAATTCTACATGAGAATCGGAGCACAATAAAATACCTCACGTTCGCACAATGGGACTGAAGCCACAAGAATCAAGGTCCTAGACCGAAGTCCGGAATGCATATGAATGCATGATGCACGCGTCAATATCATCCTCATAATAAACTCATTAGGTGCATCATCATTCATCAAAATCATCATAATAATCACGTCATCATAGAATCATCAAAACTCATGAAATTAACATCATAACTCATCACCATTAGTCATAGGAATCATCATACCATCATGTATTAATCTCAGAAGAATCATAGTCATACTCATGGTAATTCATCAAAGAAATCACAACATCAAAACATCAAGACATCACTGCACAAGATCAGAATTCGTGAAACTCTGCTATGTTCGCTAGCAAGTTCGTTGTGCGAGTCTGGGGTGAATGTTCGCCGTGCGAACTCGCGATTACAGCAAATCGCTGTTATGCACCAGCACCAAAACCAACCCAAAAACCTCTACGATTTCCTTCCCCAATGCCCTAAAAACATCCCTAAATCATTCCTAAGGTATTACGACGATAAAGGCACAAAATCTACGACTTATTAGGCCAATCCCGTATCATATTTACACCTCCAATTCCCATAATTTCCTATTTTCCCACATTCATTAGAGTTCTCATAATCAATTACCCTATACGGTTAAAACCTCAACAACAGATTTTGGCCATGAAGGCCTAATTTCCCTTACTCTCAAATCAACGTCAAACCTATCAGACCATCAGTTCAAATCCCTCAAACTCATTAAACTCACCAGAAAGGCAATAAAAATTCAATACTCAAAATTCCTAAACCCTTAAATCAACTTTAAACACATTGAATCACATATTGAAAACAATGAAGACAATACTCCCCATACCTTAATTACAGACTCTAAACCTTTCTCTTTGATTCTTGGAAACCTCGCGAAGCTTTGCCTCAATCCTCTTCCTCGGAGCTCTGGCCTCTATTTCTTCCTTTTTCACAGTCTAACAAGAATGAATCCTAATTCCCTTAAAATTCTTTTTTGTTAAACCTAACTTCGGGCCTTTAAAATGGACTTTCCAATTTCACCCTCACTAACTCCTCCTCAAATGTCCATTTTGCCCTTAACTCACTTATATTTATTTAAATTAATAATAATACCAATATATTCATATTATATACTATTATTTAAATAAATAGCCCAAAATCCATAATTCTCAATACTTCATACCAACCATCGCAAATCACCAAAACAATATTCCTATTTAAATAAATTAAATAAATATTCCAATAAATTTGAGGTGTTACAAAAGGCGTGGAATGTGGTTCGACAAAGTCGCCACCGAACTTTATTTATTTCAAAAGAGGAAAAAGAAAATATCGAGGAAACCTTAAAGAGATAAGAACATGGCCGTCGCAACCACATTCTGGGTTCGGGAGTCAGTTGTGTAAAGGGAAGGTATTAACACCCTTTACGTCCGTTGTACTCAACGAAAACCTCTTAGTTCGATTTTTTGATGAATGTTGTCTAAGTTTGTTTGTTTTCTTCTCAATGATAAATGTGAAAGGGTAAGATAAAAGGATCCGATGCTACGGGAAAATGGATGGTTTTAGGATAAGGTGCTCGCCAAGGATTGGGGCCCTTGTGGCTACGTATGCTCATTCAGACGAGAATGAGAAATTAGAGCGTTCATAGTTCGACTACAGGAAAGGTAGAGGGGAAAACAGAAAAAGATGAAAGTGTGGACGCAAACCGGGAAAAAGAAAAAGGTAGCTCGGCAAGATCATCTCAATCTTGTGCCTACATATCTTACATTCAAATGAATGAAGAATCAGAGCGTTCGTAGTTTGTGTATACGACCACGAAAGGAGAAAGGTGTTAAAGGAACAAAAGATTGAATGCCATACAACTTAAGGGGCGTGCCTCGAGAGCAGTCACTCAAGAATATAAGGAATGCGAGACTTCAAGAACTCAATTCTTTCGTGAATGGATTAGAAAGGTTTTGAGAAAGGTTGAACGTTCTAAATTCGAAAGATTGAACGAATAACAACCCAAAGGGTGTGCCTCAAGAGCCATTCATTCAAAGGTCCAAGGAATGATAGATCCAAAGAATCTCCTTCTTTCTTAAGTTGATTAAGAAAATGTTTGATATAGATTAAGTATATTAAGATGAAAGGTTGAATGAATAACAACCCAAAGCGTGCGCCTCAAGAGCCATTCGTTCGAAGATCCAAGGAATGCTAGACTCCAAGAATCTTCTTCTTTCATAAATTGATTAAGAAAGCGGTTTGAAAAAGATTGAATCAAATTGGTAGAAAAGAGATTGACAACGAGGCAAAAGGCACTCGACTTTCAAGTTTGAATAAAATGTCACTTGACGTTGGATCAAGGGTTTGTGAAAGAGGTGAAAATTGATACTAATCCTTAGGGGTGCTCCTAGTAACGAAACCACGAGATGTGCAAGTGTGTGCGTTAGGTTGGTGACGAGGCAAAAATAACTCGACTTACATGGGTGTTTTGAAAAGTGGCTCAACAACCAATCAAGAATTAGTTTGAAAATTATTTAGTTTGTAAGAGTCGAAATATTGAATGAATAAAAACCCAAGGGGCGTGCCTCAAGAGCCATTCATTTGAAAATTCAAGGAATGCTAGACTCCAAGAATCTTCTTCTTTCGAAGTTTGATTTAGAAAATGTCTGGTTACATATTTGGATTGAATTAAAGTATGCGAAGAGTTTGTTCATACGAATGCACGAATATGAGGTTTGAATTGTTAAATGTTTTAGGGAGAATGACGATTATTCGACACACGAGACGTCGACCTCGCAACCAATTAATCGGGCCATTACTGGGATGCTAAATCCCAACGATACCTTCATTATTCAATTAATTACGAAATATTGTTTGATGAACAACGAAAGTACCACATGAAATGCTAGACTCCAATGTCATTTCTTTGTCCAAATAGTTAGGGCGAGTATTTTAGAAACGAAAGGTCAAATAATCACAACCCAAGGCGTGCACCTTAAGAGCGGTCATTCAAGAATCCAAGAAGTGCTAGACCTCAAGAATTCAGTTCTTTTGCAATTTAATTAAGAAAAATGATCTGATTAAGTGGGTTGAGTGTTTTAATTGGATTAAGTGCTTAGGCATTTTAATAATTTTAGCGTGAATTAAACTTTTTTAGGAACAAGAGACGAAACGATCGCAACTCAAGGCGTGCACTCCAAGAGCGACCATTCAAGGATCTAAGAGGTACTAGACCTCAAAAACGCACTACTCTCGTAATTCATCAAATTGACCATTTAAATTTTTTTTTAATTTTTTTAATATATTAATATCAAAACTTAACACACATTTTCTAATAACAAAAAAGAATTCCGTGTATTTTTTACAACCATACAAACTTCTATGTTTTTTCACTTTATTATAGTTTTTTTTTTCAACCGCACTCCATCATCATCATGTCGTCTCTTTGAAACATAGTCACGATGTTCAACTCTATTGATTGTCGTTCAAGTTAATATTATTTGTTGTTATCAATTAAGACTTGTTTGTCGTAGTTCAACTCAAATTCGATTTTTTGTTGTTTAATAAAGTATATTGTATTATTTATATTTTGGTATTCTATCTTATTTAATTTATGAATTCTTAATTATTTGAAATTTATTTTAACTATTATATTCTATTATTTTAATTTTGGTTTGAATTAGTTTAATTTATTTTTTTGTAATTCTTTAGTTTGGTCAAAATATTCTTAAATGATGGTTGAAATGAAGTGTAAGACTATATTATGTTATGTATTATTGATATTGTTGTATTAAATTTGTAATGGATTTTTGAAATATTTATTTTATTAAGTTAAGAACATATAATAATATGTGACATATTTATGAAATTTAGTTTCATATTATTACTTTATTTAATAAACGGTTCGACAGTAGGTTTAACAGGTTTAACCAATTGAATCTTAAACCGTAAGTTTCACCGGTTCAATCTCCGGTCTGGTTTTTAAAACATTGGATTTAATCAAACGTGTTTTGAAAAATATTTAATCAAGTTTTGAAAATGTATTTTGAAATGGTCCAAGATTTTTGTTTAGAAGATTATTTTAGATTGTTTCTTTTCTTTTTAAAAAAACTAATTAATATATTAAGCTTAATTAAAAAAAGATTTTAATTAGAAATAATTATTGAAGTTTGAAAAGAAAATAGTCTTGAAATGAAAGTGAAATATATTCGAAGTTTGATTTGAGCGCGATAAATAACAATATGACGGAAATGTCATACGCAATAATCGAAACTTGACGAAATTAATGTATCGAAATTTTGTGGCATAACAACATGAATTTTGTCGAATCCAATGGAATGGAATCCCAATTAAAATACAATACAATTAAATCGAAACAAGTTGATAGCACAACATTTATCTACTTATTTAATAATATAGCATAAAAAGGTTCAAATATTAACTCAAAAGTGATCCAAAATAATATGAGGGCCTTATTATTATCTAATCAAACTCCCCAATTTTTAACAGGTAATGAAAATTAGCTTAAATAAAAAAAAAACATATATAAAAACATGGGGCCGCGCCCCCTTCCATGATCAGTCCGAACCACAAACCGCTATGTCAATTGATAGACCTAAAATATATTGTTTATTTGACTCGATTTTGTGCACGTTACCTAGTATTTTATTTCCATTTTCTTGTATTATGCCTCTACTTTGTTTCTTTTTCAGGTTTTTGTATTTTCAAGGCTACTCGAGAAGAAATGAAGAAAAACGAGCTAAAACCCTACTTTTTTGAGGAAATGTACACGTGGCTTCCACCATGGCGGGCGCCATAGGAGATGCTATGAGAGGGATGCAAGCCAACTGCTGTCAACTGCCACGTCTTCCACTCCCTTCCACCCTAGTACATGTGGCGGGCACCAGAAGGAGGTGGCGGGCGCCACCTTCACACGAAAGTTTTTCTCCCAAAAGGAGTTGGGGGGCATTCCTGTCTTTACCTGTACTTTCCTACCTCTATAAATAGCAGAGTTCTAATTCATTTCAAACCATCAAAGCTTAGAGAACAGAACTCAAGCCATAAATTTCACTTGTCTGTAAAGTAACAAACTTCTCACATCGAGGGGTTATTACGCCGTGTAATCGAGTCTGTAATCAAGTTTGGAGCACTTGTATAGAAGTTAAACCTGTTGCCATTTTATTTCCGCATTTACTTCCAGTTGTACAAGATTTTAAAGCCTCTCGTTTGAGCAGGTTTCTGTTTATTGCCTTTATTTACCTTCCTTTTATTTGTCGCGCCTTTACTTACCTGCACTTTATTTAGCGCACCCCTTTTATTGCACTTTATTTGTTTACCCGCATTTTATCTTCTCGCATTTATTTACCATGTCCAGCTAAACTTTAAGGGCTAGGATGCCCTATAATGAATCCTATCTATACACATCTGGAATACTACGTAGCTATATGAATTGCATCTATGCCTATTGCTTTATTATTAATTTTAATTCCGCACTTTACTTTTATTCTGCACAACCAACCCCTTAATTGATTTGCCTTAGATAAACACCGTAACAATAGTACTCGATAGATTGACGTTTGGTCTCTGTAGGATCGATAATTTTTTTGTATTACTTTGACGCTATTCGTGCACTTGCGAATCGTCCATCAAGTTTTTGGCGCCGTTGCCGGGGACCAATTGTAACACCCCCTTCTATACCCCCAAATAAACAATTAATTCACACAGGCACATAATAAATTTCATCAGAGTAAATTAAAATATGGTATAAGAGAAGTATGCCACATCATTCACCAAAATAACATACAACACCTGCTCACCAAAAGACATGCAACAGTGGGGTAGTTCAATAGAGGAACTTAGTCCTACACCCACACCTCAATATCTAGAATTTAAAGCGGAAGATTAAAACACTGAATTACTTAAGACATGTTATCATCTAGATACATAGTTCAGTTTGGTTCACAATATCATTCATGTTTACAAAACATTGTCAACAGATACATACACAAATGTATCCCAAAAGAATACTATACAATCCTAACTACCCGGTGCTACATATCAGAGTATAACCGACCAAAAGGATGAAGCTAAAATTCACAAAAGATCTTCAGCAACCTAATCTGCAATGCCTCATAGAGCATTATGAAACATCAGAAGGGTGAGAAATATTATCATAATAGTCAAAGCATATAATTATATATACATTTCACATTTCTCACCACAGTTCATTATATACATCACCACATAAGTGTAACAAACATGGATAATTACCAAACATATTTCATCATGCATACACCCATAATTCTCAATTCAATACTTCACATAAAGATAAACTTTCACACAACAATACGCAGTAATCATGTGACTCAATGCAACACAATGCAACTCATGCCATGTGGTACCAACACTTGTTATCATTTTTCAGTTTTTACACTTAAACCGGGTCCACCCTTCTAGACCGATAACAACAAAAGCCCTTTCCCTAAGCTTTCAAACCCACCCTTCTAGGTTTGGGACAAGTCACCAGTCTCCACAAAACTAGCGAACATTTCCTCTTGACTAAATGATGCATATGCAATCAACCACCAATGCACTTAAGACCATCTCGCATCTTAATCCCATGCATTCACATAATTCATCACACAAGAATTATAACATGATTGCACACACAACATATTCTTATATCATCAATACATTTATCAAGCAATGCACACATATTCATAATGTTCTCAGGCATTCTATTCATACAATCTCATACAAACAACATGTATTCATAATCAATTCCACAATCTAGGATTCACGCCATACGGCTACCCACAACATATATTTCACAATATACAATTACTCATTTCCAACAAGGATTAAACATAAACGAACAAGGAAATCAACATGGAATGGAATCACAAGAAAACAAAATGCTGTCACGCTCGCTAGCTTGCTCGCCTAGCGAGTCTCTAGCGAATGCTCGCTATCTGTTCGCCTAGCGAACACGCTCGTGAAGGCAAACGGAAGCTACTGACTTCGCTCGCCACTTACATCGTTGCAGCGAGTCCCTAGCGAATCCTTCGCCACCACACTCGCTACCAGCGAACCAGATCAAATGCATTCTGCCCAAGTCTGGGACCTCTTGCTAATCATTCGCTCAGTGAGTTGCTAGCGAATGTTCGCGACCTGTTCACCTAGCGAAGGTGCTAGCGAATGTCTGCGAACTCAGAAAATTCCCACTGTCATCAAGTCCTCAACTCTTCACAAAACCTACCGATTCTCACCAAACCAGTTCCATAATCTTAGTATAACCTCCCTCGACTAAATTATATCACTTATTTCCAGTTTCTACCGTTAAAACTCGGTTTTTATCAATTAAATCCAATTTGCCCTAAAATGGAAGTTGTAGAAAAACAAGTAACAATCGCACCCAAGCATACATAATCATAGCCATTGACAATATAATGATATTTCACACCCTTACCTCGGTTAAATCGATGCTTGAGAGTTGTTCTTGAGCTTTTCCAACTTTTCCTTCTTCTCCTTTTCTTTTCTCCTCTTTCTCATTCTTTCTCTATTCTTTCTCTTATGTTTCTATCTCTTTCCTTTCTCTCCACTTTTCCTTTAAGTCTTTCCCTTCCAATTCTCTCCAACATCTATTAATTCATTTAATTAATCATACATTAATCAAACAATCCTCTTAAATCATTTAATTAATATAAATAATTAATTAGTGAAAATTGGGCTGTTACAACTCTCCCCCACTTTAGGAATTTTCGTCTTCGAAAATGTTACCTGATTCAAACAACTCTGGATAAGACTCCCTCATCTGACTCTCCAGTTCCCAAGTCACACTTCCACCAGCCGGTCCTCCCCAAGCGACCTTCACCAAAGCAATCTCTTTTCCTCGAAGTTGCTTCAACTCTCAATCCTCTATCCGCATAGGTGATGTCTCCACAGTCAGGTTATCTCTCACCTGCACATCATCTACTTGGACTACATGAGACGAATCCGCAATGTATTTTCTCAACTGAGATACATGGAACACGTCATGAAGATTAGCAAGCGACGACGATAAAGCGACACGATAGGCTACCTCCCCTATCTTCTGCAAAATCTGGTAAGGACCAATAAAACGCGACGTCAACTTACGCGACTTCAATGCCCTACCAACACCAGTCATAGGCGTAACTCGAAGAAACACATGATCTCCCTCTTGAAATTCAAGTGCCTTCCTCCTCTTGTCATGGTAACTCTTCTGACGGCTCTGAGAAATCTTCATCTTCTCTTGAATCATCTTAATCTTATCGGTAGTCTGTTGGACTATCTCGGGTCCAACCATAGAACTCTCTCCAGATTCATACCAACACAATGGCGTTCTACACCGTCTACCATACAATGCCTCGAATGGTGCCATTCCAATACTCGAATGAAAACTGTTGTTGTAAGTAAATTCAATCAAAGGTAAGTATCTATCCCAAGCTCCTCCCTTCTCCAACACACAAGATCTCAAAAGATCCTCAAGTGACTGAATTGTCCTCTCAGTCTGACCATCCGTCTGCGGATGATAAGCTGAACTCAAACGCAACTTCGTACCCAAAGCATTTTGCAAACTTTCCCAAAATCTCGAAGTAAACCTCGGATCTCTATCTGACACAATGCTAGATAGAATTCCATGAAAATTGACAATCCTCTCAATGTACAGATTTTCCAACCTCTCTAACGGGTAATCCATTCGCATAGGAATAAAGTGATCAAATTTGGTCAATTTATCCACAATAACCCAAATAGCTTCAAAGTTACTCGGAGTCCTAGGTAAACCAGATACAAAATCCATAGAAATGCTATCCCATTTCTATTCAGGAATAAACAACGGTTTCATCAAACCCGACGGTTTCTGATGCTCAATCTTCGACTTCTGACAAGTCAAACAAGAATACACAAACTCAATAATATCTTTCTTCATGCTAGGCCACCAAAATACTTTCCTCAAATCTTGATACATCTTAGCAGCACCCGGATGAATACTCAATCCACTGCGATGTCCTTCTTCAAGAATACTCTTCTTTAGCTCAACAACATCAGGAACACAAACTCGATCATGACACCTCATGATACCATTCTCATCAATCCGAAAATCACCACCTCGACCTTGATTGATCAAAGTCAACCGATCAACTAAACTCAAGTCAGATTTCTGTCCTTCTTGAATCTCATCGAGAATACCACTAGTAAGCTTTAACATACCCAGCTTAACTCTGTAAGAAGTCTTCTCACACACCAAACTCAAATCACAAAATTTCTCAATCAACTCCAACTCTTTTACCATCACCATCGACATATGCAACGATTTCCTACTCAACGCATCAACTACCACATTTGCTTTACCTGGATGGTAGTTCAAACCAAAATCAAAATCTTCCAGAAGTTCCAACCATCTCCTTTGCCTCGCATTCAATTCTTTCTGATCAAAAAGATACTTCAAACTCTTATGATCACTAAACACCTCAAATCTCGAACCAAACAAGTAATGCCTCCAAAGTTTCAGCACAAATACCACATCGGCCAACTCTAGATCATGCGTTGGGTAATTCTTCTCATGCACTCTAAGTTGCCTCGAAGCATAAGCTACAACTTGTTTATCTTGTATCAACACACCTCCTAAACCCATCAAAGAAGCATCACAATACACAACAAACGGTTCTGTCGGATTCGACAAAATCAAAATAGGAGCTGTCGTCAATCTTCGCTTAAGCTCTTGGAAACTTCCTTCACACTTTGAATCCCACACAAAAGCTTGAATTTTCCTAGTCAACTGCGTCAACGACAATGATAACTTGGCAAATCCCTCAATAAATTTCCGATAATATCCCGCCAACCCAAGAAAACTTCTAATCTCAAAAAATGATTTCAGAGTCTCCCATTGCGATACCGCTTCAACCTTCGACGGATCAACTGCAATACCTCTACTCGAAATCACATGACCAAGGAAACTCACTTCCTTCAACCAAAATTCGCACTTGGAAAGTTTAGCATACAAACGCTTCTCTTTCAATACAGATAACACAATCCTCAGATGCTCGACATGTTCTTCTTTACTCTTCGAATAAATCACAATATCATCAATGAACACCACCATAAACTTGTCCAAATAAGGATGTAAAATCCTATTCATGTACTCCATAAATACACCTGGTACATTAGTCACACCAAATGGCATCACAGAATACTCATAGTGTCCATACCTCGTTCTAAAAGCAGTCTTCTGAATATCTCCAGCCTTCACGCGAATCTGATGATACCCAGATCTCAAATCTATCTTACTGAACACACTTGCACCAACCAACTGATCCATCAAATCGTCAATCCTCGGAAGTGGATACTTATTCTTGATAGTTACCTTGTTCAATTGTCTGTAATCCACACAGAGTCTCATAGAACCTTCTTTCTTCTTAACCAACAACACCGGTGCACGCCACGGTGACACACTCGGACGAATAAACCTCTTCTCAAGTAGCTCTTCAAGTTGACTCTTCAACTCTTTCAAATCCGATGCAGACATACGATATGGAGCCATCGATATTGGACTAGTTCCAGGAATTAAGTCAATCACAAACTCCATCTCTCGTTCCGGCGGTAAATCTATTATCTCCTCTGGAAAAACTTCCGAAAAATCACGGACAATTGGCAAAGCATCAATCGATCCACTTTCACCAATACTCACCGTTGCCATTAACAAGAATACCTTAGCACCTTCTTGCAGTGATTCCTTCACTTGCTTAGTAGTTATAAACAAATCTTCTTCCTTCTCAGGTTTAGGAAAAATAACTGTTTTGTCAAAACAGTTAATATAAACACGATTGAATTCCAGCCAATTCATCCCAAGAATAACATCAAGTTGATCTAAGTGGAGACACACTAAATCAACTCCAAAATCTTTACCAAAAATACTCAACGGACAATTCAAACACACATACGGGGTAGTTACCGAACCCATAGCAGGAGTATCAATAACCATATCTCCACTCATGACCGACAACGCAAGACTTAATCTCTTAACATAATCCAAATAAATAAAAGAATGCATAGCTCCAGTATCAATTATAGCGATCAAATATATACCATTGATGAAGCACGTACCTTGGATCAATCGATCATCATTAGCAGTCTCCAATCCTGATAGAGAAAACACTTTCCCACTCCCTTGAGTCTTCTTTGGCTTATCACACTTGCTACTAATGTGCCCTTGCTCACCATAGTTGTAGCAAGTCACATTCGCACCGCTTCTGCACTCTAAAGCTTTGTGGCTTAACTTCCCACACTTAAAACATTTCTGATCAACACTTTTGCATTCGGGAGCACGATGTCCCTCTTCACCGCATCTAAAACATCTCACCGGAGTAGGAACTCCTCCCCCACTTGGCTTCTTGCCAAAACCATCTTTCTGTTTCCCTTTCTCTGCAGGAGTCACATACAACTTTCCTCTAAATTGACCTTTTCCTTTCTTTTCACTTAAACTCTTGTAGTGGCTAGACTGAGCCCTACTATCTTCATCATAAATTCTGCTCTTGTTCACCAGTTCCGAGAATCGCCTAATCTCCTGATAAACAACAGCTTGCTTAATTTCCGGCCTCAAACCATTCACAAACTTGAGACACTTGGATCTCTCAGCACTAACAGTATTATAATGAGGACAAAACTTAATCAACTCCTCAAATCTTGCCGCATACTCGGCCACAGTTGAGTTACCCTGCTTCAACTCAAGAAACTCAATTTCCTTCTTCCCACGCACATCTTCTGGAAAATACTTCTCCAGAAATGTTTCCCTAAAAAGATCCCAAGTAATCACCATCTCATTCTCTTCAAACCTTTGGCGAGTATTACCCCACTAATCCTCAGCTTCCTCTTCGAGCATATGAGTGCCAAACTGCACCCTCTGCGCATCCGAACAATTCATAATCCGAAAGATCTTCTCTATAGCCTTCAACCAAACTTGTGCTTTGTCAGGCTCATGGGTTCCCTTGAAAACTGGTGGAATATTCCTTTGAAACCTTCCCAAAGCACGAAACTCATCATCAGCATGGTTTCCAACATTCACACCAGCTTGAGGATTCTGCCTAATCTCTCCAGCCAACCTTGTCAAAGCCTCCGCAATCGCTTCGTCATTCCTACCTGCAACCATCGTTCTTGATTCCCAAAACAAACTTCATTAGAACAACCATATTGATAGTGCTACACACACGTACCAAATGCAAATGGGGAATAAACACATTAACAACTTGGTCAACAGACCGACCTGTTTTGATACCACTTAATGTAACACCCCTTTCTATACCCCCAAATAAACAATTAATTCAAACAGGCACATAATAAATTTCATCAGAGTAAATTAAAATATGGTATAAAAGAAGTATGCCACATCATTCACCAAAATAACATACAACACCTGCTCACCAAAAGACGTGCAACAGTGGGGTAGTTCAACAGAGGAACTTAGTCCTACACCCACACCTCAATATCTAGAATTTAAAGCGGAAGATTAAAACACTGAATTACTTAAGACATGTTATCATCTAGATACATAATTCAGTTTAGTTCACAATATCATTCATGTTTACAAAACATTGTCAACAGATACATACACAAATGTATCCCAAAAGAATACTATACAATCCTAACTACCTGGTGCTACATATCAGAGCATAACCGACCAAAAGGATGAAGCTAAACTTCACAAAAGACCTCCAGCAACCTAATCCGCAATGCCTCATAGAGAATTATGAAATAGTAGAAGGGTGAGAAATATTATCATAATAGTCAAAGCATATAATTATATATACATTTCACATTTCTCACCACAATTCATTATATACATCACCACATAAGTGTAACAAACATGAATAATTACCAAACACATTTCATCATGCATACACCCATAATTCTCAATTCAATACTTCACATAAAGATAAACTTTCACACAACAATACGCATTAATCATGTGACTCAATGCAACTCATGCCATGTGGTACCAACACTTGTTATCATTTTTCGGTTTTTACACTTAAACCGGGTCCACCCTTCTAGACCGATAACAACAAAAGCCCGTTCCCTAAGCTTTCAAACCCACCCTTCTAGATTTGGGACAAGTCACCAGTCTCCACGAAACTAGCGAACATTTCCTCTTGACTAAATGATGCATATGCAATCAACCACCAATGCACTTAAGACCATCTCGCATCTTAATCCCATGCATTCACATAATTCATCACACAAGAATTATAACATGATTGCACACACATCATATTCTTATATCATCAATACATTTATCAAGCAATGCACACATATTCATAATGTTCTCAGGCATTCTATTCATACAATCTCATACAAACAACATGTATTCATAATCAATTCCACAATCTAGGATTCACGCCGTATGGCTATCCACAACATATATTTCACAGTATACAATTACTCATTTCCAACAAGGATTAAACATAAACGAACAAGGAAATCAACATGGAATGGAATCACAAGAAAACAAAATGCTGTCACGCTCACTGGCTTGCTCGCCTAGCGAGTCTCTAGTGAATGCTCGCTATCTGTTCGCCTAGCGAACACACTCGCGAAGGCAAACGGAAGCTACTGACTTCGCTCGCCACTTACATTGTTGCAGCGAGTCCCTAGCGAATCCTTCGCCACCACACTCGCTACCAGCGAACCAGATCAAATGCATTTTGCCCAAGTCTGGGACCTCTTGCTAACCATTCGCTCAACGAGTTGCTAGCGAATGTTCGCGACCTGTTCGCCTAGCGAAGGCGCTAGCGAATGTCTGCGAACTCAGAAAATTCCCACTGTCATCAAGTCCTCAACTCTTCACAAAACCTACCGATTCTCACCAAACCAGTTCCATAGTCTTAGTATAACCTCCCTCGACTAAATTATATCACTTATTTCCAGTTTCTACCGTTAAAACTCGGTTTCTATCGATTAAATCCAATTTGCCCTAAAATGGAAGTTGTAGAAAAACAACCAACAATCGCACCCAAGCATACATAATCATAGACATTGACAATATAATAATATTTCACACTCTTACCTCGGTTAAATCGATGCTTGAGAGTTGTTCTTGAGCTTTTCTAACTTTTCCTTCTTCTCCTTTTCTTTTCTCCTCTTTCTCCTTCTTTCTCTATTCTTTCTCTATTTCCTGATGGGTACCATGAGGAGTTGTAATAATTGCCCCAATTCCACTACCATACGAGTTGACAGCACCATCGAATATCACTTGCCACTGAGAATCCTTCTCTGGACCTTCACCATGTAATGGTTCTTCACAATCTTTCGTTTTGAGGAACATGATATCCTCATCAGCAAATTCAAACTTCATCGGGTGATAATCTTCGATTGGCTGCTCAGCAAGGTATTCTGACAGAACACTTCCTTTGATGGATTTCTGAGAAACATACTGAATTTCGTACTCTGTCAGTACCATCTGCCACCTGGAAATTCTTCCTGAAAGCGCCTGCTTCTCGAAGACATACTTAATCGGATCCATCTTCGAAATCAGCATGGTTGTGTGATTGAGCATATATTGTCTCAAACGTTTGGCTGCCCAAGCAAGTGCACAACACGTTTTCTCGAGCATTGAGTAACGGGACTCACAATCTGTGAACTTTTTACTCAGATAATAAATCGCATGCTCCTTTCTTCCAGTCTCATCACGTTGACCGAGGACACAACCCATACTGTTCTCAAGAATCGTTAAGTACATGATTAAAGGCCTTCCAGCTACTGGGGGTATCAATATTGGAGGCTCCTGCAAATACTGTTTTATTTTATCAAATGCTTTTTTTGACAATTTTCATTCCAGACAACCACCTAATCTTTCTTCAACAACTTAAACATTGGTTCACACGTGGCTGTGAGATGAGATATGAACCGAGCAATGTAGTTCAATCTCCCTAAGAAACCACATACTTCTTTTTCTGTTTTCGGTGCTGGCATGTCTTGTATGGCTTTTATCTTTGTAGGATCTACCTCAATTCCTTTTTCGCTGACAATAAACCCCAATAACTTTCCGGACCGAACTCCAAAAGTACACTTATTTGGATTCAACCTCAATCTGAACTTTCTAAGCCTCTCAAACAGCTTCAACAAGTTAACCAAATGCTCCTCATCCATTTGGGATTTAACAATCATATCGTCAACATAAACTTCAATCTCTTTATGCATCATGTCATGAAAGAGTGTTGTCATAGCGCGCTGATATGTTGCTCCGTCATTCTTCAAGCCAAAAGGCATCACCTTGTAGCAAAACGTTCCCCACGGTGTAATGAACGTTGTTTTCTCCATGTCCTCTGGTGCCATCTTTATCAGATTATAACCCGAGAAACCATCCATAAAGGAAAACACCGAAAATTGAGCTGTATTGTCGACCAATACATCAATGTAAGGGAGAGGGAAATCATCCTTAGGGCTCGCCTTGTTTAAATCCCGATAATCAACGTACATCTGCACCTTACCATCCTTCTTCGGTACAGGCACTATGTTGGCGACCCACTGAGGGTAGGTGGTCACGACTAAAAATCCAGCATCCCATTGCTTTTGGACCTCTTCTTTAATTTTTACCGCCATATCTGGTCTTGTTCTTCTAAGCTTCTGCTTGACCATCGGACATTCCTCGTGCAACGGTAAGCGATGAACCACTATGTCGGTATCAAGTCCAGGCATATCTTTATACGACAAAGCAAAGATGTCACTATACTCTCGAAGCATCTCGATCAGTCTTTGCTTGACGTCGCTCTGTAGCGCAGCCCCTATCCGAACATTTCTGACCACTTATTCAGAACCCAGATTAATGACCTCGATTTCCTCCTGATGAGGCAGAATGATTTTCTCTTCTTGTTTCAAAAGTCTGGCTAATTCCTCAGGAAAGTCTTCATCCTCATCAATCTCTTCTTCAGCTTGATATATCGGTTGATCAAAGTCGAAGTGAGTCATAGAAGGTTCTGGATCGGTGTCATCTACAATAGGAATCCTGCAATGAAAAAATGGTTAAATGTTTCAAACAATTTGCAAACAAGTATAAACCACATTGCCATTTTATTGTGAAAAATAAAATAAGAAAAACAGAGATCACAAAATTTGAATGAGAAAACTCCCTTTGATTAATTGATAAACAATGCTCAGACATAAACAAGTAAGGCCCTGAAATGAAATACCACTATACCCCGGGTAGGACATAGGGTAGTACAATAATTGGAAAAACAAAGCATTACTGTTCTGTCGTCACTTGAATGAATTCTTCAATTGACCAGTTGAGTAGGCTCTGTCCCGAAATACATGGCTTGACCCAGACATCCATGTCATAGTCACTGTCTCCGTCTTCGTCAGATACAACATTGATTCTCTCGAAGATGACTCCCCCCTTGGTGAACTGCACGGGCCCTTTATAGCGCGGCGCGCTCTGCGAGGCTGAAGGAGAGGAGAATGATGGTCGATACCCTAAACCAAATTTGTCTTGCTTGTGGGGAATTTCCAACACTTAGCCCCATCCCTGCGTTGCCCCAGTTTGCACCACTGCTTGAGCTTCTTTAAACGAGGATATAACCACTTCAGGCTCTTTACTCACAATCGGAGACTTGTCTTTAATCTTGACTGCTTCGAAGGCCTGGCATAGAGTTTCATGGATCTCTCCATCCACTTTAACATACTTAAAGGATGATAAATGGCTGACCATGATATCCTCCTCTCCGCATACCGTAACAATGCTATCGCCAACCATGTATTTCAGCTTCTGATGTAGAGTTGATGTAACAACCCCGACTGAATGAATCCAAGGGCAACCTAGTAAACAACTATAGGCCGGCTGGATATCCATGATGTAAAACATTGCATCAAAGACTTCAGGTCCAACCTAAATCAGCAAAGTTACCTCCCCAAACACGGATCTTTGGGTTCCATCAAACGCACGAACCACAAAATCACTTGGTGTGCAAATCAACCCCTTCATATCTAACTTCTTCAAAGCTTTCTTTGGAAGCACGTTTAATGATGATCCCGTATCCACAAGCACATGAGACATGACAACCCCTCGGCATTCCAAGGATACGTGCAGCGCACAATTATGATTTCTGCCTCTGGGTGTCAAATCCAGGTCCGTAAAGCCTAAGCCATTTCCTGCGTTTACATGCACCACCACTCCCTCAAGTTGATTGACTGAAATTTTCTGTGCACGTAAGCAGTGTTTAATATTTTCAGCAATGCATTCCTATGCGCCTCAAAGCAAAGGAGCAACGACAGGATATATATTTTGGAAGGAGTTTGCTGCAAGTGATCAACTATCTTGTAGTCGCTTTTCTGGATCAGCCTCATAAATTCCTCCGCGTCTTTCAACAAAGATTCTCTTTCCCCAGATTGAGAAGTCTCCTCCACTACCGGTCTTTTCCCTTTATCCACCTTATCAGCAATCACTTCAGGCGACGAAAAGACTCGGCCGCTGCAAGTAATACCTCCTACTCCCACGAGATTGTCAACTGAACTTGCAGGGGGATCATTTAAGTTTACCTTCTGCCTATTACAATACACTTCGGCTCCGTAGTTCCACGGAATGGCCTTAGTGCTCTCAAACGACATAGGACCTGCTTTGGTGATAGTTATCGTTGGCGGCTTTGGTGCATAGATAGTAACAGTCTTATACAAGATGGAGATTGTCGCAATCTCATTCTTTTCTTCAGCCACTAAATCCTCAGATTCTCTTCCAATAGAACAGTCAAATTGTAAAACCCCGACATCTATCATCTCCTGAATACAACTCCTCAACAATGCACATCCTTTATCAGGATCAACAGAACATTCAACACAGTCCTCGGCACAACCCGGGAAAACCCCTCCCTTTAGCAATCTGGCTTTCACAAAGCTTAAGGGTGTCCTCAGTTCATCAACATCCGTCACCAAATTCAACACCTCCTCCTCGACAATGGCATTAACCCCAGCCTGCCCATGATTCGGCATGGGATTTTGCACCACATTGGGAACATCATTAGAAAAATTGATAGCCTTACTGTCAATCATATCTTGCACCTTGTGTTTGAAGGCTTTACAATTGTCAATATTATGTCCGGGAGCGCCCGAATGAAACACACAATGGGCATTTGCATCGTACCCAGGTGGAGGTTGTCCTGTCAAAGGAGCCATAGTCCACTTTTAAATCAATTGAAGTTGTAGCAAGGCTTGCAATAACTGGGAGTATGGCATAGGAAGGACATCAAAATGTATGTTCCCTGCTGCCCGACGCCTATCTTGGTATCTTCTGTTCCCCTGCTGATTCTTCTGAGGTTGCTACTATTGCTGACGTTGTTGTTGCTGTGGTTGTTGAACTGCTGGAATAGTGATGTTGGCAATTTGCTGATTCTGCCAATTCCGACCTCTATTTCTTCCCCATGAACTGGATACAACGTTAGTATCTCCCTCTTGCCTTTTATTTCCAAACACTTTCTTGTTCCCTCCTCCTGCCGAGGACCCTTCACTAGCATTAATCTTTCCTATCTTAATTCCATTCTCCACCCTTTCATCGGTGATAATCAGATCAGAAAAGCTTCCAGACATACTGCTTATAAGCTTTTCATAGTACACTCCTAGAAAGGTAGCAACAAACATATCCACAAGTTCCCATTCTACCATTGGTGGCTGTACCCTAGCAGCAAGCTCTCGCCACCGCTGGGCATATTCTTTAAAGCATTCATTGCTCTTCTGAGACAGATTCTGCAACTGAACTCTATTTGGAGCAAGGTCACTATTGTACTGGTAGTGCCTTACAAAAGCTTCGGCTAAGTCCCTCCCGCTACAGACATTAGCGAGCTCCAAGCTCATATACCATTCCAACGATGGACCGGATAAACTATTCTGGAAGAAATGCATCAAGAGCTTCTCATCATCAGAATGCGCAGACATCTTGCGATAATAAGACCTCAAATGAACCCTAGGGCAAGTGGTGCCCTTGTACTTATCAAAATTCGGGACCTTAAACTTTGGAGGTACCCTCAAGCCTGGGATCAGCCCCAGATTAGACATATCTAGCCCCATAGAGTTTTGGCATTCAAGAGACCTCATCTTCTCTTCGATCATCTTAATCCTTCTGTCAGCCTCAGAAGGTACTTCAGCAGTTACAATCCTTGGAGAAAACACATCTTCCTACCTATCCTCATCCCAAGTGTGGTCTAGACTGCCATGTATGGCACCTGTAGTGTCGAGAGCATAGCCATTTCCATTACCATAACCACCATTAGCAAAACCAACATGATTAAAACCTGCCGCATTTCCAACACCAGCAGCGTGACCACCCCCTCCAGCAGTAGGGATGACTAGAGTTGGCATAGAATTATCCACCCTAGGAGTTTCAATGTGAGGAGGGTTAGAAGCAATCCCACCGTGTAACACACCATCGCTATCCACTCGTGCAATCAGAGGTTGCACCAAAGTCTGAAGTTGTGCCTGACCGCTAGCAACCCCTTGCATGACCTCCATCAGCTGTGCCATACGATCTCTCATCTCTTGCATTTCTACCTGCATCTGATCCATCAGCCTTTTCTGGTTTCCTCTGGTACCGTACCAGTGAATTGTCACATCAGCAATCCTGAAATACTAGTAAACCACAGGAGAAATAAGGTTAATTGTTCCGGTGCACCTGCAAACGTGTGAAAAATGATAAAATGCAGACATGTATTTATGCAAAAGGGATATTCCCCCCTCAATTCCGGTTTCCAGGAAAAAATAACAATGGAGAACCTTGTGGACAAGCATATAATATCAACTCCTCATGTATAGATCAAAAAGCCATCAGGCAAAGTACAAGCTACAGCTGAGTACAAATAAGGAAAAGACCTCAGCCAACAAGCCTGGCGATGGTCAAATACATCAAATAAACAACAAAGACTACAACAGAAATAGACAAAACAGGTCAAGCAGGATGACGTGATCGGAAGTCCTCTAACAGCCTCAACGTATCACGATGATCTGGCCTAGCAAGTAGTCTCCAAATAAGCAAATCCTGCTGACTAACAGTATGCTGTAGACTATTAACGTGATCCTCCAAAGCTTCTTCCCCGAAACATGCCTCAAGTCTACGTCTCTTGGAGTCAGCTCTCAACCTGAGATCCTTCAAGTTCGCAATCGCCTCATTCAATCAATACTCACTGTCTCGTCTAAGTGATGCTTCCGTTGCAATCTTTCCATCTTTGGCATTAAGCTGAACCTTCAGCTTGCTGATCTAAAGTTTTAACTTATCTTCATGCTCCTTGTTGTTGGTAAGCGTGGCATTCCATATCGACTCAAACTTGGAGATCCTCAAGTAAGCCTTATCCAACTCTCCCTTCTTAGTGGCAAGGACACTGTAAGCGGCATTCAAGTCTCGGCCCGTGCGCTCTCTATCATTAGTCTCCTTAGTTAAATCAGTACCCAGTTTGTTGACAAGCTCGGTCTGTCTCCTGAAAGAATGAACTGCATCTATCTTCTCGCTGCGAAGCTGGATAATCTCTTTCTCCAATTCTTCATTCGCTTTTCTCAGCTCTTCCTTCTTCGCCAATACTTGATTATATTTCTGGATATCTACAGTAGTAGGTTCCTCAATCATGAGAGGATATAGAGGTGCAACTGCAGGGAATGACATCAAGAACTTTTCAGCTCTATCATGAATCTAAGTCAAGTAAGGGTCATACGCTCGGCTGTTACTCTTCCCCAAAGCTAACTTCCCTTTCCGATGAATATTATTCCATGCATGCTCAAGTCTGCCCAGAGCCTCACCCTTCAGTAAACCAGTAAGATATAGAGATTCCTGTATCTCCTCTTCTCTTGGAGGCTCCCTCAATGCATACCCAAACTGTCTCACCAATAAAGAAGGGTTATAGTTGATGCAACCTTTCCTTCCGATCAAAGTAACGTTAGGAAAGCCACCACAACTATAAACAATATCTGTACCCATCATGTCTCGATCAAACTAAACAATATTCTCTATAGATAATCCCATCAATCTCTCCGACCATTTGGATGTACCAGCAGTAGCCACAAATGGATTCGTCTTAGGCATATGACTAGCAAACCAAACATACAATAGAGGAACACAACAAGCCACATTCTTTCCCCTCTATTTCTCATTCTTGTAATGCACAGAATGATAAACGTCTTCGAGAAGAGTAGGCACTGGGTTTCTTGAAGCCAGTATATGAAATGCATCCAAATCCAAAAAGTCAGGGAGATTAGGAAACAATACAATACCGTATATACATAGAGCAAGAACAGCGTTAAATGCAATCCAACAACCATCTTTAGCAAACTGTCGAGCCTTATCAACTAGGAAAGCCAAAGGAAAACCATGCACCTCATTCCACTCTTTCAAACCCCCTGTAACTCTGAAGCATCCACATGTACTATGGCAGCTAGCGTATCCAGATCAGGCTTCGCATCAATATGAACAAATGGCATCTGACTAAGAATAGGCACATCCAACAATACTGAGTACTCCTCCAATGTAGGCGCTAGAATGTAATCAGGAAAAACAAAGCACCTCAACTGCGGATCATAAAACTGCAGAAAGGCATAAAGGCCATCCACCTCATGTGCTGAAGGCTTGCAGACCCATCTTAATAATCTTCCATAAGACTGCCTGAAATCCTCCACTACGTTCCCACCGGCCAGAGAAATCAAACTCATCAAAGACCTAACATCTGGAGTTGGAAGCTTGTAAGCCACCGTTCTCTTCAAGGAATCCATGTCAGCAAGGAGGGAATAAGATCACCAGAATCGAAGGAGAAATATGCACCTGCGACACAAATACATGTTAATGAAGTGCAGATGAAAATGCAAATACAAATGCAAACAAGGGATCAAGGTTGTTGTGCTGTTGGTCAAGAAGAACCAGCGCTTCGCCTTAGCAAGCACAAAGTACCGACAATAGGACCCACTGATAAACAGATTCACACTGTAAAGAACCGGGTATTCTGAAAGCCAAGGTTTCCTGCATAACCCAATCCCCCTCACAGGTGTGGACCTATCCACTGATAAGGTTCGAGATCCTATGCGTTTGTCAGCGCCGCAGACTTTCAAGAAATGATGATACGTTCACCATTTCTGGTTTGGCATCATCGTCTCTTGAAGAGGCCTCACTTAACTGACTCACAAATGATCGGTTCCCAGAGTCGACAACCCTCAAATCCAAAATTCCCTCGAGCCCAAAGGGCCAGAAAGAAAGTTGTCTAAGAGAATCTCGTCTGAGCGTGAATTTCATGGTGAACTAGTACGAGCAAAGCAAGCACATCCACCACTAATATCCACTACTAAATCTAGGTGTATACTCAAGCCCATGTTCGACTTATCGCTCAATGGAACTTCCCTCCCCACAGCATAACAGTAATGATATATGATGCTAAAAACAAATGCGAGAAAAATAAATAAAGCACATATATACAACACCCAAAGATAAACAGACAAGCGCTAGGATTGACTCGCATAGGGAACCAATGTCCCCAGCAGAGTCGCCAGCTGTCGCAATTGCAAAAAACCATCGGCGTAAAAACAAAAGAGTCGCCACTTTCGTTATTTATCCCAAAGAGAGGGAAAGGAAACGATCGCAAAAACCTAAAGAAAAGAGGGAAAGACAAGGTCATCGCAACCATGTCTGGATTCGGGAGTCGGTTATGCAAGGGGAAGGTATTAGCACCCCTCACGTCCGTCGTACTCGACGGGATCCACGCATTGTTGTCTATCTAAAAGGTTGTGTTGAAACTATCTAGCTAAAGGCTTAGGGATAAAAGAAAAAGAAAAGAGAAGTGACTCGGCAGGGCATCACCGCTCTGTGCCTACGTACTCCCTCATGCAATGGGAAATTCAGAGTCAATGTAGTTCGACTAACTACGGCTAAAGAAAGGAGGAAGGTTGCTCGCTAAGACATCGCGTCTTATGCCTACGTACTTTCATTTGGTATGAAAGATCAGAGAGAATGTAGTTCAGGCTAAAAGGACCACAGGTTGGTTCAACAGTTTTTAGGCCCGAGTAGGGTTAACAAATAGTTCTAGCAGTTGGTGTATGCAGCTCGACCATTGGAGACTTAGGCGTTACCGTTTGCGATAGAACTAAGAGTTAATGACACTCTTTTTTGTGAAAATAATTTCCCTGATTAAGATCCCGAAGGATGAAAAAGGTTTTTGTGTTTTTGTGTTTTTTTAAAGAAGAAGTGTTTTGAATTTGATTTATAACTCATGTCGCACTAGAGACTACGACCTAAGAGCGAATGCGTCGTATATCACCCAAAGGGTGTACACTAAACACTCTATGTCCTTGAGAGGAGGCCCCTCAATTACCATTTCTCAAGTAGCTTAAGGCTCGTAGCGTGCTACACTTGTCATTCATTATTAAGTGTTTTATGAACGTTTGAAGATGAGAAGAGAAGAAAGAACACTAATGAGAGACTAATCAATCCTAAAAGTTATCATGCAAAATGGACTTAGAGTTGGGATTCAAAAGGGAACTACCTAATGTTATCATGCATAGTTAGGAACCTAATTTCTATCATAACCTCAAGAGGTTAGAGAACTTATGGGGAGCATGGCAAAGAAAAGCAAAAAAAGAAGAAGAAAAAGAAGAATGCATATGCAAATGAAAATGCAAACATAAGATGCACAAGTAGAATGAAAGTGGGAGGAAAAAAGTGTGGGGCAGTAGCCTCCACAAGCTCATCTCAACCAAGCATGCATATGGAAATGCAAGAAAAGAAATAAGAAGAAAAGCACAAGAAGAAATTAATCCAACAAAAGCCAACCACACAAAGATGCACCAAAAAGTGGGATGAAATGACCTAAGTCAAACAACATCAACCACACCAATAAAATCAAACCAAATGAAAGGTAGAACAAAAAACCAAAGCCAAGTGAGGATGGGAGACCAAATGAGGTAAGCAAGGACCCCAAAATAGGTACTCAACCATAAGCATCACTTATCAAAAACAAAGAAACACCAAAAGTGTCCTCAAGGTTCCATCATTCTAGGTATGCTTCAAATACCTCCAAAGGAGGGACCAAGCCACCTTAAATGAAACTCCAAGGTCATTGGATAGAAGTTAGATGAATAGAAGAAAGCTCACAATCAATATCAAAATGAAACAAGAAGAAATGCAAGCAAGAGCACAAAAGAAGCAAGCACACACCACTTAGGCGTTCAAGTTGAAAGCACAAAAAGAAAAGCATCAATCAACAAGAAATGAACATAATTTTGACCTAAAAATGAACATACAACAAGCTCAACATGTCTAAAATGTGAAACAAGAAGAGTTGAGAGCTTATTGGATCCAAAAAGGTCATTTCCAATTCAAACCAGGTCACGCACTTGTGTGAGCTGTCCTACGAAATGACCTAACTTGCAAGTCACCCCAAAAATAGGAAAAAGGCTCGAAAAGTACCAAATAAAATACACAAAGAAGCTAAACATGTTGGCAACCAGAGGCCAAAAGATCAACACAAATATCCCCTCAAAGCACCATCAAAAGAAACAATTCATTTAGATGTACCACTTTGAGATGGGGGAAACAAAGGCACAAAGAAAAGCCACAAAAGTCAATCCAAAAGTCAACAACCAGGGGCAAAATGGTCCTCAAAAATTGATCAACTCATCATTGAGATGAGGATCAATTTTCAATCATTGGATCCAAAAGGAGGAAGAGAAATAAATGCAAGAGTAAACAAGGTTACAATTTAAACCATTTAAAACCACTCCAATATTTAATTCTTTTTTTAATTGAAAATAAAACTGAAAAATAAAATAAAAGTGTCCAAAAAATATTAGACATCTCAAAGTATATAAAAAATATTTTTGGTGAATTTTTAGAGTATTGGAGTTATTTTATTTGATTTAAATTGTAAACAGAAAATAAAATAAAAAACAAAAGAAAATAAAAAGAAAATGACAAACAATGGTGGCAAATAGCAATCAAATGAAGTTAAAAAAAGAATTGGGCCCAGACTGGGGGTGCGTACAACAAACGTGCCCAAGGCCCAGCAGAAAATCCACAATAAAATAAAAACTCTGGCAGTTCCATTTGATGAGTCAAACATGGACTATCATGGAAACTCAATCAGGAACGCTTGATCATGTAGTAAGAAAATCAGAGGGCTACAATCACGCCAGCACATTAATGAAGATTCAAAAGTTATTCCATGCAATCAGTCAAAGATGGCCTATCGTGTTTCATAATCAGAATCGTTGAAAAGAAAAGTAATCCAATCGCACGCCTCACACAATGACACATAAGCGTCTTCAACCTCCAAATGTGGGAGGGAAACCTGAGGTGGCCGAAAATGCTCCAGTCATCTTCTTCATGAGCTCCGACCACCGTGAATCAACAACAACACACGACCAACTCAAAAATCCACCATTTTGCATGAATTTTATATCAAAGTTCATCTAGAGATCACGAGGATCTCAAATCCAGCCTAAAAAATCATTAATCATGCATAATGAGAGCAGCCCGAAGCAATTTAGTTTGTGCATCAAAATCTTAAGTTCATCAAAACTCATCCAATTTTGCTTAAAAATCATCTAGAAGTTATGTAGGTTACAGATCCACCAACAAACAAGCTAAAACACACAAGAACAAGCCAAAACAGATCCAACCATTTTTGAGCACCATCCAAAAATCAACACCAATGCCAGTTCGTTTTATATATTAATGATCTACATTGTTTCTACGTCTCAAATATGCAAAAATGGCAGTGAATCATGGCATAATGAGAGTGTAAGGTTGATTTGCAATTACCTAGTGGAGAACTTCCACTGAGCCTTCAAATGGAGCTTAAGCTTGCAGAAAAATGTCCAGAATCGTTCAATGATCTTCAATAGAGCTTTTGCAATTCACAATTTGGCTTGAAATGGCTTCTACCTCCAAATTCGAATTTTAAAATTTCACCACATTTTCAAAACTGTTCTTGAGCAATTTGCCTCCAATTCTCTATTCTGATGATTTGTGAATGACCAAAACCTTATATGTGATGGATCTTGATAAGAATTGAGCCCAATCTCAGCCTCTAACAGCCCAATTGAAAATCCAAGGAATTGAATTTAGAGCTCACTCATATGCACAAAAATCTCACCAAATTGGCTCCAAAATGCTTCAAAATGCTTGCTGGTACCACATGGAATGTGAATGGCTTGGAATAACTCCTTGTTTAATCTCGATGGTTGATGTTTGTTGTGTAACTTCATGATGAAGAAAACTTGAAAATGGCTCATCAACACTCATCCAATCCCAATTCTGTTAATGCCAATGTGTTTAAAATGAAGTTTGCACTCAAAATATGCATCTATTTGCACAAAAATGATCAAGAATGAATTAATTCCAAATTTTCCCTTTTAAATCCCTTTTTATGAAAATCAACACATCAATTCCTCAAACCAAGCCTAATCCATGACTTATCAATGTTTGGTCAAACAAATAACACCATTTGGAGCAAGTTTTATGTTAGAAAGATCTTCATTTGAAGTGTGCAAGTTGGTGAAATGGACCTATAATTTTATGACCTGTAATCTCACTTTCCCAAAATACCCCTGACTTGCAAACCTCATAACTTGAGTTCTACAAATTAGATGAAAGACTTCTAGTACTTCATGGAAAGCTAAGATTAAGACCTAACACTTTCATGTTGGCCAAAAGTTGAGGAGAAACATCCTTCTAGATCAAAAATGGCTTGGAAGTTGGTTGACTTTTCTTGACCAAAATCACATTCATCTGATGACCTGTAACTTGTCTGGATCATAACTTAAGTTCTATAAATCCAATCAAGGACTTCTAGTACTCAAAAGAAATGTAAGAACATGCTCTACAAGTTCCATGTTGGTAAAAAGTTGAGATGAAACTTGTATCTTGAGATAGGTGGTCTTGAAGTTGGGCACTAAATAGGGGATTTTACCCTAAGAACCCTAATTTAGTAACTTCTCACACACTTGATCCTTGATGAATTGAACTTGAAATGATATCCCATGTATCTTAACACAAAATCCCATGATCATAAAGACTTGGAATTGAGTTTTAATCTCCTTCAATTTCACAATTGACTTAAGATTAGCCAGATGAAAACCCTAGATGCAACACCTTCAACTGTAACCTTTCACACTTAGCACAGACACTTGGATGAGCTCCACAATGACCCTCAAGGCACTCAATGAGCTCTCTCAACATCTTATATCCATAATCATGAATTCACAATCCTCTTCTGATCTTGACTAGCCTCCAAGTTAGGAGCTGACCCACATACATCCATCCTTTCTTTCACAAGACCAATGCCCACTTCTAGATGACTTGATGACCATCCAAAATTGAGTAACACCCCTTGCTTAGGCTCAACCCTCTGAGTAGACTCCTCTTGATATGCACAAGCTCTTGATCCCCCGTTCGATGAAAAATGTTATGCAATGAAAATGCTAGAAAGAAATGAAATGAAACATAAACCAAGTTAAGAAAAGGTTGGGAAAATTTTGGGGTGCAACAGCTGCCCCTATTCAAACGACTTGGACCCGAATGGATGAAAAGCGAACGAATTTCAAACAATCAAGGTAAAAGACGGTTGAATACCAAAGAACCCGCAGAAATAAAACTGCAAACCCTCCTGGGGAAAAAATCTCTGGAAAACCGAATCGGAGAACACAATAATGACACACAGTCTGAAGAGCACATGACCTCGCCGTCAATTATCTGCATTAACTTCCCCTGACATTGCCGTCAGATACCTGACCTCGCCGCCAGTCATAGACATTAGGTCTATAATAACAGTTGACATTGCCGTCAATCTTCTACTTCACGTCGGTAGAATAGCTAACATCACCGTTAGACCTCTGTTAGACAAAACAAGTATAGAATCCCAAGATACAATTCTCTGACCTCGCCGCCAGTCATTCAAATAAATCCAATCGGTAACTCACACCTGACTCGCCGCCAGTTAAAATAAAGCGTCTGACATGACCGTCAGACCATCACAAAGTTGATTAAACCATTGACATCGCCGTCAATAACCAAAACATATGACATCATCGTCAGAAAGAACATCCAACATCGCCACTGATAAACTAAAAACACCTGACCTCGCCTCCAGTAACAAACATCCAACATCGCCGCTGGGAAACCCAATCTCCTGGCATCGCCGCCAGTAACAAACATCCAACATCGTCGCTGGAGAAACAAAATCATCTGACATCGCTGCCAGAAACAACATCCAACATCGCCACTGGAGAAACAAAACATCTGACATCGCCGCTGGAAACACACATCCAACATCGCCGCTGGAGAAACAAAACATCTGACATCGCCATCGGAAACACACATCCAACATCGCCACTGGTAAAACAAAAAGCACCTTACATCTCCGCCAGAAACAAACATCCAACATCGCCGTTGGAAAAACACCTGACATCGCCGCCAGTAACAAACCTCCAACATCGCCGCTGGAAAAACACTTGACATCGCTGCCAGTATCAACACAAATCTCGTAAGGGAATCTGACTTCACCGTTGTAATACCCCAAATTTTGCCCTAAGATTTGTCGTCGCATTTCATTGCATTTTTATTGCATTTAATCAATTACTAACAAATTTGTGTAGTCGTTTGACTTTTTGCAGGTAAATATCATATGGCATGCATTTTTTTCTAAAAAGTAAAAATGGCACAATTGCCAGGAGGACATGTGTAAGGAGTTATGAGTGTGAGAGGTTGAGAGTTTGAATCTCACCTTTGTCACTTTTTTTGTTTTTATTATTTTTACTCTAAATTTTTCTATCTTTCATTAAAAAAATAACAAAAATAGTTTTTTATTATTATTTAATTATTATTTTCGTATTTTAATTAAATCATTTTTTAAAATATTATTTTTTTTCACTTTTTTCTAAATTATTCATAAAAATATCCAAAAAATCATAAAATAAAAAATATTGAAAAAATTTTTGTTCTTTTTATAATATTTTTGATTTTAGGAATCAATAGGATTATTAGTTTTTATTTTAAGTTTATTTTAATTATTTTAAATTATTTAAATTTTATTTTTTCTTAACTAATTATTTAGTTTGGGCTTTAAAATGGGCTTTAGGGACATTATTGACAATTTGGTGTTAACCCTAATTTGTTCCCTATATATACATGTGTTGCCTTGTTGGAAAGGAGGGGAGAATAAAAAAAACCTAAGAGGAGTGAGTGCCGTTTGCCGTTATTTAGTTTTCTTCTTCATCCATTACTATTGTTTCTTTTTCTTCATCGTTTACCGTTATTTCTTTTCCTTCATCCATTACTATTGTTTCTTTTCCTTCATCTATTACTGTTGTTTCTTTTTCTTCATCTTTTACCGTTATTTCTTTTTCTTCATCTATTACCGCTATTTCTTTTTCTTTATCTATTACTGTTACGTTTATATATATATAATTTTTAAATTGTTAGAGTTTATATATATATGATTAATTTTTGATCGAATTATGTCGATACGATGTTTGCACATTTGTGTGCATGACGCGTGATATTTGTGTTAGTTCGATCTGGTTGCGATGATCGCATTTTTGTGTGAGCAATAATACTATTTTTTTCTTAATTTCTTTTTCTTTGCGATAAATTTTGTTTCGTCCGATTTAGATCTGGTTGCGATGAGCGCATTTCTGCGTTAGCAACATTGTTGGGTTATTTGGCACATTTAAAATTCATTATTGCTTTATTATTATTATTATTATTATTATTATTAGTATTATTATTATCATTATTTATTATTATTATCATTATTATCATTATTATTACCATTATTATTATTATTGTTATCATTAAAACTTGTTATAATATAAAAATCTGTTTTTTAAAATAAATAACATTAACATCTTTTCCAAATTAATATGAAAACCTATTATTTTTAAGAAAAAACTTTTTTTTAGATAAATTTAAAATAATAACTAAAATATTTTTTTTAATAATAACTAGGACCGTTATTTATTTTATTTTATTATTGTTCAATTCAAATTTCATTATCATATTGTATCTGCTCCTCTCATGTAACCTCGCGAACTTAACAATCGCTCTTTAAATTCTGCCTTTAAATTTCTGCTTGCATGGTTTAAATTATGACATTACCTCTCTGTTTGCAATTCAATTATCTCACGCGTTTACCATTATTTCTGTCACATTGCACACATCCGAAGGTTAGGTCTAACTGTTTGGCCGCCGCGCCAATAGTCCGTAAAACTTCACACATTCAATTTCAAATCCTCAAAACTACAAACTACAAACCCTAATTTTCACAAATGCCTCGCCGCAGGAAAAATTACAATTTTACCCCTAGCATTAGGTCAAAGAGCCGCCGCGCTCATTTTAGGGTTTCCCGCCGTGGAATCCCTAATTTAACCCTAATTACAACTTAACATTTCAACGTAGAGATTTGGAGTTTCTACACTCCACGTAAGCGTGTCCTTAAGATGCGTTTATTCCCCTTGAGACCTTGACCACAGTCAAGAAGTTTCTAACCTCCCTATTGAGGGGAACTACGATTACTCTGATTCCACTCCCGTAAGGATACGTAGGCACAAGATGCGATGTCTTGCCGAGTAAACTTAGAATTAACCCCTTAGGTCTCTTTTCTCACTTTTAATCCTTTGTACATATACCTTAAGCAAATAAATAAAGCAAATAGTAAACATCTGAACAAAAGGTTCCTGTAGAGTACTACAGAAGTTTAGGGTGCTAATACCTTCCCTAAATTTAACCAACCCCCGAACCCTAGATCTTTCCCCGCATTGTGTTTACGATGCAAAATAGGTTTTCCCTCTTTTGACCTTTTCCTTCGGATAAATCAAAGAGCGGTTGTGAATTGAATTGCGATTCAAACTCATTAATAGTTTGAGATCCTATTTCCACCGCAACAGAAAATGGCGACTTCACTGGGGACTTTCTAAACTTTTTAGGGTTACCCCTAATTTGTTCATGTTTATTACTATTTGCTTTACTATTCATTTACATGTATATATTGTACTCTGATTTTGGGATGGTTCCTTGTGTTGTGAGATAAGTCCTACGACCGGACTAGTGACATTATTATAGGATGGGGATATATTCGATGAGGCTTATAGGGAGTTGAATCCCGACCAAGCTGATTCGAGAATCACCGCTCAGTTGAGACCTTTTCGAAAATGGTTCGGTTGAACGAGTAATCGTAAAAACTTTTTCCATGGTCGATTGGAGTCTGTGATATTGAGGACCGTAGTACCTTTACACCATCTTGGCCTTATTTAGGACGTAGTGCGGGAACTATGTGGGAGTAGTCCTACAACGGTTGCTACGCGATACTACACTCAGAAGAGGTTCTCTTGAGAATATTATTAACCCCCGAGTCAATCGGAAGGTCGATAATATCCGAAGGATGGGCTGATGACTTTGGGCACTTTTTAGAACCTTGTTCTACAGGTACAACTAACCTATAGTACACTCCTTTTCGGGATGGGTAGACCTTAACTCCGCTCACATACCTTTAACCTAGGACTTTGTGTGTTTTCATGCATTGCATTCATAAAACATCGCATTAAGATTTCATGGAATTCAAACTCTATTTATGAATATTGCAGGATACCATGGATCACTCTAGGAAGCATACTTTGAAATTTACTTTTAAGGGTTTTAATTTGGAAGTCCTAGAGAAGCTAAGAGATTTGGTTCAAGATCCAGAAAAGTTCCAAAACAGATATGGAAGGCTATTGTCTTTGTTGAAGGTTCAAGTAAACAAAGGACTTCTTGTGACTTTGCTACAGTTTTATGATCCAGATTATCACTGCTTCACCTTTCCAGATTATCAGCTTTTACCTACCTTAGAAGAGTACTCTCAGTTGGTGGGATTACCTATCTTGGATAAGTCTCCATTCCCTTTCTTGGAGGAAGACCCTAAAGAATGAGATATTGCTAAAGCCATTTGTCTGAAGATATCCGATGTCAAAAACAATATGATCACTAAAGGGGGGACCTCCGGTTTTCTCAGGGACTTCCTAATTAAGAAAGCCCAATTTTATGCCGATCATAAAGACATGTTTGCCTTTGAGACAATATTTGCCTTGCTTATTTATGGGTTGCTGCTTTTTCCTAGTTTTGAAGGGTTTGTGGACCTTAATGCAATCAAGACCTTCATGAGGAGAAATCCAGTTCCAACACTATTGGGTAATACTTATCATTCAGTACATCTTCGAAACTTTCATGGTGGAGGAATGATTACATGTTGTGTGCCATTACTATACAAGTGGTTTATTTCTCACTTACCCAAGTCCGGTCCGTTCTGGAGATCTAATCAAGAACGTTGGTCGCAAAAATTTATGGCTTTAACCCACTCTGATATTGATTGGTATAATCGCATGTACGATGGGATATCGATCATTGATAGTTGTGGAAACTTCAACAATGTGCCTTTGCTCAGTTTCAATGGAGGAATTAGCTACAATCCAGTCCTAGCTCGCCGACAGTTAGGATACCCCTTGAAGGAACCGCCTAAAGGTATTCATGTGGAGAAAATCTTTTTCAAAGACGACAAAAAGCTTCAAGATCAGATTCTATCTTCTTGGAATCATCTGCATAGGAAAGACAAAGAAAGTTTGGAAAGACCTAATTGTGTGTCCATGGAACCATACCTTCAATGGGTCCGAGGAAGAGCTATTGAGTTGAAGATGCCCTACTCTCGCCAAGATCCGTTACCTCAAAGAGAAGAACCTGTCCAGTATTTCATGACTGAAGTTGAGACTTTGAAGATTACTTTGAAAAGATCACAACGCGAAACAGAATCATGGAAGAACAAATACCATGTGATGGTCAGCGAGTATGAAGAAATTCAGAAGCAGATTCAGTCGAAGAATGATGAGATACAATCCTACAAGAAGAGAAGGCTCTACGAATATTTATTTTCCTCCGGATCTCCGACTGCTCACTGAAGCTGTGGAAGATGCTTCTCTAGGATTTTCTAGGCTTTTATTTAGCTATTTTGGTTGCAAGAATATTATTTGTAATTTGTCTTCAATGAATTAAAAGTTTCCTTGGTATTCCGCAATATTCGTAAATATTTGAATTCCATGAAATCTTCATTTGCATTCACATTTTAGCATCATACTTTTGCATTGCATGTGTCTCCCGTTTTCTCATACACGGTTTTCTCGCCTTCCAGTTTTGTCACCCTAAGTTCTCTGCATCGATACGACCCTTCAAAAGGATGGAAGATCAAAACCAAGAGATCAACCGTGTCAGCCATGAACTCGAAGATCTTCGAGGAAGCGTGGGGCAGATTTTGGAGATGTTACGAGCTCTTAGTGTGAAGGTGGATGCTCAGTCTACTGTTGTTTCTGAAACTACTAATACCGTTATGGAATCTCAACCAGCTGTTACTGTCGAGAATGTACCTCCTCACGGTCTTCAATCCGGTTTGGTGCCTCCTAATGCTTAACCAGTTCGACGAGCTACCCCTCCAAAGTGCAAAACTCCTAACTCCGACCATGGTAAAGGACCTACGCGTTCGAGGAACCGCAAAATGGCTACTCCTCAACCTTGGCAACATCAGCAGAGTTATGTTCAAGGTTATCCGTTTCCATATGTCCAACAACCCTATGTAGCTACTGTTGCACCTCCTTTCGATCAGCAGTTTCCTACATACCAGCCTGTGCAGTCAACTCCGGTATATCAAGCACCGATTTATCAACAACCTTCCGGTTATCCGCCCATGCAAGTTCCGGTCAACAGTCAACGACTGCCCAACGCTCCTGTTCACCAACAATCACAGGATCAGGTTCCTCATCCCCGTAAGAGGCAGTATAAGCCTTGTCCTCCAATTCCGATAACTTTCACTGAGTTATACCCCCATTTGGTACAACAAGGTCTGATTACCACCCGTGCTTTGGGTCCTCCACCTAATCCGTTACCTGCAGGTTACAACGCTGCCGCTCATTGTTTATTTCATGAGGGTGCGCCCGACCATGATCTAGAGAATTGCTACGCTCTTAAGAACATTGTCAGAAATTTGCTAGAAACGAAGAAGTTGTCTTTTGGCGATGCTCAGCCGAAGATCGAGACTCCTCTCGGGGTTCCCCGCTTGTCAAGCTTAAATTCTGCAAAGTATGTTGACCCCTCAGCAACTCAGCCGAATCCAGTAATTATTCAAAGGCCTAGCTCGCTTCATTTCAGTAACCCTCAAGATGATGTGACCGGGATCAACAAAGAATCTGGGAAAGTTATTTTGAAGCAACGACTGAAAACTGTTGAAGATGTGACCAGCATAAATGGGGCAAGCCATGACGACTCACAGTGATCATAAACCAGACGTCCTTTCCATTGAGGCTCCGCCAAAGGAAACTGTGACTCTTGAATGCAAGATTTCATAAACATTTAGAAGGATTTTTCCGACAGTTCATTTATATGTATTTCTCTTTGATTAAGCATATTTAGCATGTACGAACTTGTTTATCTTCGATTAATTAATGCAACTCATATGTTTGTCTTGAATAAATCCATTCGTTTCACTCATTCAAAAAAAAAAAACGTTTTCATAAATCATAATGCCAACTTTACCCGATCTCTTGTTCTGATGGAGAATTAGGGGGAGGATGACGAACCCAAAACGTCAGATTTCTTGTCGTATGCTTTCGATTGAAACCCGCTGATGATGTAAGACATTGTTTCAAATCCCAAACACTTGAGATATAAGGATGTTAATCCCTAGTCAACCCTTTGAGCCTTGAAGTAGGAGTTTTTCTTTCTTTTTAAGAACCTTCATCCTAACCTGGGGCAGGGTAGGTTTCAGTTAAACCGATCGAGCGCTTAGACTCTTAAAAAGGAAGAGCCAACCTTCGAGAATTTATCCTTAGCATCTTAAGAAGTCCAATACAATGGCTATCCCTCGGTTACCTAAGGAGTGGGGCAGTCACGAGCCTTTCGAAAGATTTACACGACTTGTGCATAAAAGAATATTCAAAAAAATAATAAAAGCCCGCTAAGTCAAAACCTATGAAGGAGACTTAGGCAAAACTGGGGCATCCCGCTGGACTCCAAAGTCAAATCAAAAGACGTTGTCCAGGCAAAAGTTAGGGAATAAGAACAACAAACCAATAGTTTTTAGAACCCCTATAAAGAACAAGGTCGTGTGACCAATTGCCAAAAGAAATAGGTGAGTGACTGCCATGTCCAAAGCCTTGATAAGTTCTCGACCATAGCAAATCCGCTTGAGATATGAGCGTTCGTATCCGATTAACTGAATTAGGATTGGAGAACATCACGAAGAATGGGTGGGTACAAATATAACTTTGAGCCTTTATCCTTTGTTTCTTAAACCGTGAACCGAGCCACGATACAACCTTTAAAAGACCTAATTGAAGTAGGACTTCGATTGAAAGCATACTCGACAAGATCACGTTTCCTGACTCCTACGAGCTATGCTCACAAAGATTCATGTTGGCATTATAATTAAAACTTATATCCTGACTAGTGATTTCGGTCACAAGTTGTTGCGATATCTTTTTTCAAAACAAAAATTCAGGACAAATATATGTGTATATTGACAAGCTTAGGATAGGCATTTCAGGCATGACAACTTTGCTTTATATCTTAGAGATTTACATATGAACATAACCCGTGGAACTTGAAGATCCTGCTGAACAAGGGCAGGCAGTTTCCCAATTCGCTTACCAACGCGAGTCTGACATTCTTAAGAGCTATTTCCCAAAGATTTCGTCGTAACACGATTAATTTGTGCCAGTTACGTCGAGACCTGACAAATCTCTCAAAGAGTTTGAGAACAATGGGGCAACCGGACTCGGTGTTCTCTATAAAATCCTCTTGAGATGACCCTACCTCGCAACGCAAGTATCCTGGGGCACCATGTTTTTAAAGGAAACAAATGGGGACTACTACAAGATCCTTCAAGATCAAAACTATGTGGTTTCACAACTTTTCCTCATACACCCAATGGATTTTACTCGCAGCGGCCTTCATTCCCCAATAAACCTCAGTGTTGCAACAGGCTCCTAAACTATTGCCTCATCACAGTCCCCAGAGAGACTATAAGCTGACAACTTTTTCTTGGGTAACTCGAAAGTGTCCCTCAGGTTTTCTTCTCCCCATGTGAAGACGTGATACTGGGCACCCAAGCAGATTACTTTCTCCCCAGAGAATTCAGAACTTTAAAACCAGATTTGGTTCTACCATTGATCTTTCTTACCCATGATTGACGTATTGGTTGCAGAGAACGCAGGGTATTTCCGTCGAGATGTTTATTTCATCTCTCGTCCCGTCTCTAGTCTGTTTCGTCAGCATACGCAAGGGCATAAGCATCACATGCCTATTTCATTACATATTCATTACATATTCATTACATATTCATTACATACTCATTACATACTCATTTCATAACATCCTGCATATTTACATACATAGACATCAACATACATTCATATTAACATATTCATTAACATACGCGTTAACATGCACAGGTTCATTGTGTTTCGCCGTCATTGGTTGTTACCGCCGAGTAACTGGGTTTGTCCATTCTCTCCAAATAGATTGTCAGCCCTAAGCATAAAATACATATGTGTTTCCAGTTTCCCCACGGAGCTCGATCCTCGTGGATGACGGTTACTTCAGCTATCTTTCCTTACTAGGATAAGATATTTACCCTTCGAGATCATTTCCCTCGATGGAGTCTTGATTACCAGTCTTTTTTCTAGCTCGATCCTAGATTGAATCTCAGTTTTGTCGGTCGTCGAGCCCAACCGGACGTGCATTTATTTTGCACCATCTAAAGGTTTTCACCATACCATGACAGATGCGCGACTGTTCTAGCCCGAGAAGTTTATCACTGTACCCGGATGTGCATTTATTTTGCACTATCTTTCAAGAAAATCAACTACAATCCTTTACCAATACACGCCAGTTCACGCCTGGAAAACAATCCTACATCTTACAGCATCGGTATACGACATTTCTCACCTAAGAAGCCGATCCTATCTTCGTTATGACTTGCAGCAAATGGCCATCTCCATGGAGCAGTTGGGCTTCCATTTTCCCTGTCGTCTTGAGGTATAGGGAGGTTTTGAACCAAATCGTATTCAAGAGAGAACGATCTTGAAGTACGGGGAGGTTTGAGCGGAATCATATTCAGGAGAGCACGATCTTGAATTATGAAGAAGTTCATTTACCCTTTAGTAAAAGAAGGAGCGGAATCATATTCAGGAGAGCACGATCTTGAAGAATGAGGAAGTTCATTTACCCTTTAGTAAAAGTAGGAGCGGAATCATATTCAGGAGAGCACGATCTTGAAGTATGAAGAAGTTCATTTACCCTTTAGTAAAAGAAGGAGCGGAATCATATTCAGGAGAGCACGATCTTGAAGTATGAAGAAGTTCATTTACCCTTTAGTAAAAGAAGGAGCAGAATCATATTCAGGAGAGCACGATCTTGAAGTATGAAGAAGTTCATTTACCCTTTAGTAAAAGAAGGAGCGGAATCATATTCAGGAGAGCACGATCTTGAAGTATGAAGAAGTTCATTTACCCTTTAGTAAAAGAAGGAGCGGAATCATATTCAGGAGAGCATGATCTTGAAGTATGAGGAAGTTCATTTTCCCTTTAGTAAAAGAAGGAGCAGAATCATATTCAGGAGAGCACGATATTGAAGAATGAGGAAGTTCATTTACCCTTTAGTAAAATAAGGAGCGGAATCATATTCAGGAGAGCACGATCTTGAAGTATGAGGAAGTTCATTTACCCTTTAGTAAAAGAAGGAGCGGAATCATATTCAGGAGAGCACGATCGTGAAGTATGAGGAAGTTCATTTACCCTTTAGTAAAATAAGGAGCAGAATCATATTCAGGAGAGCACGATCTTGAAGTATGAGGAAGTTCAGTTTACCCTTTAAGAAAAATCAGAATCGTATTCCAGGCACCGACCTTAAATATGAGAAGATTTATATATCAGATAAGCAGCAGCCTCTTTATTTGAGTGCTTATCCGTTTTGGCATGTAAGTCCCTTCCAACGATAAGTGACAGTTCTCCCTCGAGAAGCTTATCGGGGCATTTCCCATTAAAGTCCATTTACTTTGGCATACAGCCGGTCTTTACCCTGTATATTTGATACGGATTTCCGAAAGTCCATTCGATCCCATCACGAAGGATAGTTTATAGAAGCTTGGATGTTATTCTTTGCTCAATGCTCCAGCATTTTGTAATCGATCTTGCAGTCGTGTAGATCCAGTCTCATTGTTAGACATTCCCAAGTGGAGGTCATCTCATAGGTGCCATCTCCATTTAAGGATCTCGTTCTTAAAGTCCATTTATTTTGGCATACAGCCGGTCTTTACCCTGTATATTTGATACGGATTTCCGAAAATCCATTCGATCCCACCACGAGGGATAGGTTATAGAAGCTTGGATGTTATTCTTTGCTCAATGCTCCAGCATTCTGTGATCGATCTTGCAATCGTGTAGGTCCAATTATTATTAGACATTCCCAAGTGGAGGTCATCTCATAGGTGCCATCTCCATTTAAGGATCTTATTCTAAAAGTCCATTTATTTTGGCATACAGCCGGTTCTTTTTTACCCTGTATATTTGCTACGGATTCCCGAAAAGTCCGTTTGATCCTGTCACGAGGGATAGTTTACAGAAGCTCGGATGTTATTCTTTGCTCAATGCTCCAGCATTCTGTGATCGATCTTGCGGTCGTACATGATCCAGTTTTACTTTTAGATTCCCCAGTGGAGGCCGTCTCATAGGTGCCATCTCCATTTGAGAATCTCGTTCCCGGTCTAAAAATGATAATTGGTCGTGTTCGCACCAGCTGACCATCATTTTAGAATTCCCCAGTGTTGTACTGTGTCCCAGCGCGTCGTTTTCCCCAGTGTGTTCTTCTCGTAGCGTCTGTCCCTGTGTCGTCGTATTCGTCAGCATTTTCGCACTCATCATTCCAGCATACACATCATATCATATTCATGGCATTGTCTGCATTAGTCTTGTTTGGTCCATAACATTGCATATCGCCACATATAAGGGCAAAATTTTTGGTTATCTATATTTAAATCCCTCCACCATGATTCCTCGAGTCTCCGCCACTCGAATCACCCGGTGAAGTTATTTAAATAGGGGCAACTGTAATACCCCACATTTTGCCCTAAGATTTGTCGTCGCATTTCATTGCATTTTTATTGCATTTAATCAATTACTAACAAATTTGTGTAGTCGTTTGACTTTTTGCAGGTGAATATCATATGGCATGCATTTTTTTCTAAAAAGTAAAAATGGCACAATTGGCAGGAGGACATGTGTAAGGAGTTATGAGTGTGAGAGGTTGAGAGTTCGAATCTCACCTTTGTCACTTTTTTTGTTTTTATTATTTTTACTCTAAATTTTTCTATCTTTCATTAAAAAAATAACAAAAATAGTTTTTTATTATTATTTAATTATTATTTTCGTATTTTAATTAAATCATTTTTTAAAATATTATTTTTTTCACTTTTTTCTAAATTATTCATAAAAATATCCAAAAAATCATAAAATAAAAAATATTGAAATTTTTTTTGTTCTTTTTATAATATTTTTGATTTTAGGAATCAATAGGATTATTAGTTTTTATTTTAAGTTTATTTTAATTATTTTAAATTATTTAAATTTTATTTTTTCTTAACTAATTATTTAGTTTGGGCTTTAAAATGGGCTTTAGGGACATTATTGACAATTTGGTGTTAACCCTAATTTGTTCCCTATATATACATGTGTTGCCTTGTTGGAAAGGAGGGGAGAATGAAAAAAACCTAAGAGGAGTGAGTGTCGTTTGCCGTTATTTAGTTTTCTTCTTCATCCATTACTATTGTTTCTTTTTCTTCATCGTTTACCGTTATTTCTTTTCCTTCATCCATTACTATTGTTTCTTTTCCTTCATCTATTACTGTTGTTTCTTTTTCTTCATCTTTTACCGTTATTTCTTTTTCTTCATCTATTACCGCTATTTCTTTTTCTTTATCTATTACTGTTACGTTTATATATATATAATTTTTAAATTGTTAAAGTTTATATATATAAGATTAATTTTTGATCGAATTATGTCGATACGATGTTTGCACATTTGTGTGCATGACGCGTGACATTTGTGTTAGTTCGATCTGGTTGCGATGATCGCATTTTTGTGTGAGCAATAATACTATTTTTTTTCTTAATTTCTTTTTCTTTGCGATAAATTTTGTTTCGTCCGATTTAGATCTGGTTGCGATGAGCGCATTTCTGCGTTAGCAACATTGTTGGGTTATTTGGCACATTTAAAATTCATTATTGCTTTATTATTATTATTATTATTATTAGTATTATTATTATCATTATTTATTATTATTATCATTATTATCATTATTATTACCATTATTATTATTATTGTTATCATTAAAACTTGTTATAATATAAAAATCTGTTTTTTAAAATAAATAACATTAACATCTTTTCCAAATTAATATGAAAACCTATTATTTTTAAGAAAAAACTTTTTTTTAGATAAATTTAAAATAATAACTAAAATATTTTTTTTAATAATAACTAGGACCGTTATTTATTTTATTTTATTATTGTTCAATTCAAATTTCATTATCATATTGTATCTGCTCCTCTCATGTAACCTCGCGAACTTAACAATCGCTCTTTAAATTCTGCCTTTAAATTTCTGCTTGCATGGTTTAAATTATGACATTACCTCTCTGTTTGCAATTCAATTATCTCACGCGTTTACCATTATTTCTGTCACATTGCACACATCCGAATGTTAGGTCTAACTGTTTGGCCGCCGCGCCAATAGTCCGTAAAACTTCACACATTCAATTTCAAATCCTCAAAACTACAAACTACAAACCCTAATTTTCACAAATGCCTCGCCGCAGGAAAAATTACAATTTTACCCCTAGCATTAGGTCAAAGAGCCGCCGCGCTCATTTTAGGGTTTCCCGCCGTGGAATCCCTAATTTAACCCTAATTACAACTTAACATTTCAACGTAGAGATTTGGAGTTTCTACACTCCACGTAAGCGTGTCCTTAAGATGCGTTTATTCCCCTTGAGACCTTGACCACAGTCAAGAAGTTTCTAACCTCCCTATTGAGGGGAACTACGATTACTCTGATTCCACTCCCGTAAGGATACGTAGGCACAAGATGCGATGTCTTGCCGAGTAAACTTAGAATTAACCCCTTAGGTCTCTTTTCTCACTTTTAATCCTTTGTACATATACCTTAAGCAAATAAATAAAGCAAATAGTAAACATCTGAACAAAAGGTTCCTGTAGAGTACTACAGAAGTTTAGGGTGCTAATACCTTCCCTAAATTTAACCAACCCCCGAACCCTAGATCTTTCCCCGCATTGTGTTTACGATGCAAAATAGGTTTTCCCTCTTTTGACCTTTTCCTTCGGATAAATCAAAGAGCCGTTGTGAATTGAATTGCGATTCAAACTCATTAATAGTTTGAGATCCTATTTCCACCGCAACAACCGTCAGCAACCATAAATCCAATAAACATCTGACATCGCCGCCAGCTAATTATAACTATGAGAAACACCTGACATCGCCGTCAAGTACCTGTGGGGATAAAGAACTCTGACACCACCGCCAGACAACCACGGTGATAATAAATCTCTAGCATTGCCGCCAGACAAACATAAATCTGATAAGTGTCCAACATTGCCGTCAGATAACCATATTCCTCAGAAACTTCTAACATCACCGCCAGACAAACATAAATCTGACAAGCATCCAACATCGCCGTCAGATAACCATACTTCTGGGAAAATTCTGACATCGCCGCCAGACCTTTGCTAAATAAAAGCGAGCAACAACACATAGAGTTAAGATCATCCACTGATAATAATCACGGAGAGACTCCATTGGGGAAGTAACAGGAGCTGGGGTTTAGCCACCACACGGGAAAAGACCCATCACCTGCGAGATACACCCGAAACAAAGAGACAACAACCTGGCTTATGTTTCACATGCATATGTTTGAAAATGGCGTAATGCTCCATACGAAATGGAAATGCTACGCGTTTGGGTAGATGCTAAAAATAGAGGTTTCCTCTATGTTGAAGCACACATTAGAGCACTCTAAAACCCAAGAGAAAACCATAGCTCTCATCTTGCCTTGCATTTTCTTATGTGAAGAAACCATTCCAAAAGCTTCTCGAAAATCTGCCTTGAGCATTTAACCTTCCAAAACCATTTCTACCTACTTAAAATCATCACAAACCATCCCCACAATTCACAAATGATGTGTGGGAGGTGTTCAAGCTCTTAAACCATTCAAAAACTTCATTTTCTCAAAAGTCAACTTTCAATTAAGCAAAGTTTGACTTTACATACAAAATCTGATAAATCTTTGCTCAGGCCTATTTTGATCATCTCAACCCTCCAAACACCCTTGGTTTTTGATGTACCAACTATCCATAACCTAAAATACCATCATCATCACTTGTTTTGAGTTCTGTCATAAAGTTCACTTATTTACTTCAAGTGCAAGAAAAGCTGTTGTTTTCATCAAGGCATTGGTTGGATCTCATTTGGGAGTCTTCAAGGTTTTCCCTACTATATAAGCTTTCTTGGAGGTCTACAAGAGGTTAGTAGTCACATTTCCTCTCTTGAACTATCATGAACATGCCTAGCTTGCTTTAGTTACAATGTGTTTTAAGAATAAGAGCAGTTCATGTTTGAATCTGCCACACTTGGTTTTGTTTTGCTCATCAATATGGGTATTTCTATGTATTGTTGTAGTTGTGATGTGAATCATGAGTGGATGTTTGCCATAGCTATTGTTGAATGGATACTACCTGTTTTGGCTCAAAGGTTTGCTTGCAACTGTTATGAAGTTTGATGCTGTTTTGATCTTGTTCTGTTTGGGAATGATGTTGATCTGGTTCTGTTGTAGGAAGCACCTTTAGGTCTTGAATCCTTTTGATAGCATTTTAGATTAGAAGTCCTTATATGTTTGATTCATGTGATGTGTTGAATTTGTATTGGTTGAAACTATGTCATATTTTGGTTCTGCTACCATCCTGCTCTTACCATTTTCAACTCATATGCATTTTTCCAACTCATATACCATTTTCAATTCTGGTACATTTTTGAATCATCTTTGTGTTTAAGCTTTGTCTATAACATGTTTTGAATGTGCTTGTAAGTTTTTTGGTTCTGTTGGACTTGTTAAAAATCATTGGGATGATTCATGTGGCTGTTGAGTTTTGACGACCAATACTTATTTTTCTGGCTTAGGGTTGTAACCATCATGAGTATTTGCATTGGAATTTGTTGCTTGCCATTGTCATGCTAAGTATACCCTTGTGATATCTTGAACTATTGATTTATGTTTGTTAACATGAGAATCTAGTATCATTGAATCATGTTTGGCTAGATATTTGACATTATCATTTTTGCATCAATGACTGTCAGCATTAGGCATTGTAGTAGGGATGTCTTTTTAATCTTGGCCTGTCCATATCTTGTTTGCATTGTCAATTGTGATAAACATATGTGTATGTTTTGTTGTTTTGTAAATCATGTTTGCATTCTGTCATGAAACTGCTTGTGAGCATCATTGATCCATGATTTAAGTATTTGTACTAAGTTGTCATGCTTTTTCTGTTACAAGCCAAACTGTCATAGCACTATTGTTATAGGATGCCATTATCATAAGCTTGTAAGTTATTATATGCATTGAGTTATTTGGATTAATTGTTGAATGATGCTAGCATTGTCATGTTAAGAAATCTATATTGCTGTTAGAACTGCTGAAGTCATGAACCACTGCCATGTAATGCCTTACTTTCAACCATTGCCAAGTTTTGTTGATTTTTGCTGTTTGTGAACAAGACATGTTTGTTTAATGCTAATTGTCATTTTGCATCTATTGCTGCTAAAACTATGGTTTCCTGCTAGAATCTGTTTATGCTTACCACCATGAAGTTGTAACTTTCATTGTAAGGCATGTATTGAATTGATGTGTTTGATTTGGCATAGTAATGACCAAAGAACTAGCTGCTGCTTCTGTTGTTATACTGTTTGATTTGTTGCTAAACCATTTAATCATGTTTGATAGGATGTTTGTTTAGATCAATTTGTCATGGTATGAAAACTGTATGTGTATGCATGCTTGTTTGATGTTGTGATTTGGCAAAAAGAGTAGGCTTGTTGTTAAACTTCTGTTTTGAGGTTTTCACCTCTTGTGCTATCAATTATTTTTGTTGATTTTTCTTGCAAGCTGTTTGAATTCATGTCTTGATGTATGTGAATCATTTAATGTGTGTTGAGGAGTGGAAGTGTGGACTGCTGTACCATGAACTATTCTTATTTTCAAAACAACATTTCAAGCATCTTTTGGTCCATAGTTGCAACTAGCATACTAGTTTCTGTTTTAATGAGCTTTTAAGTTCTTTTAGAGTCTAGAATCCATGAATTATGTGTTTGAAGTTTGTGCGTGCTAATCTCATGTAATTTGCACTTCTGTTTTGAGTTGTAGCTTCCATAATGCATTTCCAAGTTTCCATGTGCATCTGCAATCGTGTTTCAATTTGTGCACTTTGTCTTGAAAAACTATTGATGCCATCATGATCCTCTTTAAAAAACAAGTGGTTTAGACCCAAATTTTGTAAGATTTGGTTGTGTTTTGATCAAGTTATGATGAAACCGTTTTTATGCTACTTGCCTTGTTCTTGCTTGTCATGCCTTGGCCCAGAATGCTTGTCTTTTTAGGTTTAAGTGTTTATTGGGGTGGCATAATACACGGATGTATCGCCACCCCAGTGGTTGCAACTTGCACGCTCATGTACCTATCACCCATGCTTTCCTGAGTTCGATCCCTGTGGGACAACTCTCTTGGTTATTTTTGGATTTTCTTCATATTTTGATATTTTATATCCTTTTTCCAACATTTTTCACACGTGCACAAGTGGTTGAATTGACAAAGTTTTGAGCCTGTGACCCCAAGGTCTTGGGTTCAAGCCTTGGGGGAGGCATTTCTTAATTTTTAATAATTAGATTTGTTGGATTTTTATTTAATTTTCATTAATTTCAAAAATTCATAACTCTTTCATTTTTAATCATTTTTTAGTGATTTTTTTTCTAAATTCTTGTATTAGTAAATAATTCTAAAACTTTTATTTTAGAAACACTTTGTATTATGGGGAATTTGCGATCCATTTTAGGGTTTTAACCCTCCTACCTTTCCTCTTTCATTTCAAATTCGAATTTCATTCTCTTTGAGTTTAAATTTGAAAATTAGCTTGTTAGCATCCTTGCGTACTTGAGTTTGACTTAAACTCTTTGCTTGTAAGCATTTGTGTTTAATCATCATTATAACTTGAAAGTTTTCCCCATGAAGTTTTTAAACTTCTCACTTATATTTGTTGTGACATTGTTTGTTTAGGTATGATGTCTGTAAGTATACATGTCATCTTGTAAGCCCTAGGAAGCCTCATATTTGTTAAGATACAACTTTATCTTTGTTAATATCCCCTTCTATCTTTGTTAAGATATATCCCCATCTTTGTCAAGATATGTTTGTGGTTGTGACTTCCTTATGCTTAAGTCTTGTAAGAACTCACCCTTCCTGATATTGTAATATCTTGATACTTGCTTTGGTTGTGACCATCTATCTTGATTGAAATAATTAATATTGTAATATCTTAAATGCTTACTTTGGTATTAACCATTCTTCTTGATTGTGATCCTTGCTCGATATTGTAATATGCTTGCATGCTTTGGTTGTGACCATCTATCTTGATTGAAATCATTTGATATCGTAATATCTTGATGTTTACTTTGGTCATAACCATTTATCTTGATTGAAATCATGGCATTGATATTATCATATGCTTGATTGCTCTTGGTTGTAACCATATCCCTTATATTCATCAAGTTTGAATGATCGTTGCTTTGTTAAGTTTATTCCCCCAAGTGATGAAACTCTTTAGTTCTCATCCAAGTTGCCTCATCTTTCTATCCTTCCAAAGGAAAGTCTCTCTATTGACCCTTGGGTCATAGATAGCTCAATACCCTCATAGGTCTGGATAAAACCTTCTCCCCTTTTTGGTCTAGATAGAACCAATAGGGTATAACCTCATAGGTCTTGATAGAACCTTCTCCCCCTTTTGGTATGGATAGAACCAATAGGATATAAACTCATAGGTCTGGATAGAACCTTCTCCCCCTTTTGGTCTGGATAGAACCAATAGGATATAAACTCATAGGTCTAGATATAACCTTCTCCCCCTTTTGGTCTGGATAGAACCAATAGGATTTAAACTCATAGGTCTGGATAGAACCTTCTCCCTTTTTTGGTCTGGAAAGAAATAATTGATCCTTATTCTGTAGTTCGTGCCCGAACTGCGACCACTCTGATTTCTCATTGGACAATGAGAATACATAGGCACAAGATGCGTTATCTTGACGAGCAACCTTCGCCCCTTCTTCCACCTTTTGGTCTGGATAGAACCAAATGGTTTTACAATGTAGAATTAGGTAGAGTTTGGTTAACTCTTTGTAAGGATCATGGAAATGATTACTTACTCCCTTTTCTTGAGTGTTAAATATAGATCTAGAGAGTTTGGATAAACTCTACACAAGCAAGGATATGTTTGTTCCCCTTGGAACCTTGATCATAATCAAGTGTTCTTCACCTTTAGTGAGGTGAACTATGATTGCTCTGATTCTATCCTAGTTAGGATATGTAGGCAGAGGACAAAATGTCTTTGTGAGCAAACTTAGAAACCATCCTTAGGTCTTTACCTACACCTTTTACCCAATCCCAATCCATAGCAAACATTTAGAAAACTTAGCATACAAACAAACAAAATGTTCCTGTAGAGTACTACAGATGTTTAGGATGTGAAATACCTACCCTAGGCATAACCAACCCCGACCCCCGAATCTCTTAGCGTTGTTGTTACATCGTGCAAAAGGTTCTTTCTTTCTTTAGACCTTTCCTTTGGATAAATTAAAGTTCGGTTGTGAATTTAAGAATTTAGATTCAAGTTTGATCAATAACTTGATATCACGATTCTCACCGCAACACATATTCCTCTTCTCATCAGAGCCAGGTTAACCAATACTGATGTCCTCCAAATCCTGGTTGATTAGGGTAGCTCGGTAGACATCATTTACACCAGCCTATTCCGCGCCCTTAAACTCGGCCAGAAGAACCTGTCCCCTTATATAAGCTCAAATTTGCAAGGACTCAACGGGGCTATTGCTAGGCCCTGGGGATACGTGGAGCTCCAAGTTATGTTCGGGGAGGAAGATGCTGCCAAAATGTTTAAGACTCAGTTCTTAGTCATATATTGCCCCTTGCTATACCAATGCATCCCAGAGAGGCCAAGACTAGCCGAGCTAATCATTGTTCCATCCATAGTTCATCTTAAGATGAAGTACTATACCAAAAAGGGGCATGTCGCCACTTTGCACGGGGACATCGAGGCTGTACGATGATGCTTCGAGGCGGCTACCAAGGGCCATAGTTCAATTGTTACAGCACCGCGGGCCGTCAAACGGGCAAGAGATGAAGATCTTCCCAGCGAAGAAAGCCATCCCGGAAAGAAGCCAGCGCTCCAAGTTCATGCCATCGACCTCGACAGTCGGATCTCAGAAGAAGGTGAAGAAGATATTCTAGTTTCAACGGGAAGCTCATCCTCTACGACTGTTATGTGCCCAACACTAGATGGGGAATTCGAAGTGATCACCTTCGGGGACAACCCTAACCGAGGAGTCAGGATTGGTGCAGGACTGCCAGATGATGTGAAAGAGAAGCTAAAGACTTGCTTAAAGAACAACGTTGACTTGTTTTCTTGGAGCGCCGCGGACATGCTCGACCTTGACCCAGAAATATCTTGCCATCAGCTCACCATCGACCCATCTGCTCAGACGGTAGCACAATGCAGGTGCAAGCAATCCGACGAGAAGACTGAAGCAATAAATAAACTTGTAAAAGACCTCTTAGAGGCCAAATTTATCTCGAAAGCCAGATATAAAACCTGGCTATCCAACATTATATTAGTTGAAAAACATAATGGAAAGTGGAGAATATGCATTAATTACACCGATCTCAATCAGGCCTGCTCGAAAGACACTTATCCTTTTCCTAGCATTGATAAGTTAGTAGATAACTCCACCGGTTTCAAACTTTTGTCCTTCACGAACGCCTACTCGGGATATAACTAGACTCCCATGGCGAAAAAGGACAAGAGGTACACCATTTTCATGACTTCGTCGAGCAACTATTACTACAACGTAATGCCCTTCGGTCTGAAAAAGACTGGGGCCAAGTACCAACGAATGATGAAAAAAGTCTTCCAATCACAAATTAGAGACATGCTCGAGGTATATATGGATGACATGGTCGTGAGTTCCCAAGAGGAATCTAATCATATGCTCCACTTGCAAAAGCTCTTCGACCAAGCTAGGGAGTGTAAAATACGATTCAACCTAAAAAAATGCACCTTTGGCGTGTGGGCAGGAAAGTTCCTTGAATTCTACCTCACAGAGAGGAGGATCAAGGCTAACCCTGGCAAATGTCAACTGTTTTCTGAATTACCCATACCTAAGTCAAAGAATCTCTGCAGGGACCACCTTTCCGTTGACCACCTGGTGCAGAACGCCCATTCCTTCGGTAACTAGCTGGACGTCAGATTTAAGGCTTTCATGTCCTCCGTAGCTGCAGTGAATCCAAACTCGACAGCTCCAAGGGTATCCTGCTCAAGGATACAAATCTTGTCGATCATCTTTCGTCGGGTCTTCATAGATTTCTCCTCCTCAGTCTCATCTGGCCCTGCCACCAATGAACCTTCCAGCTTCGTTACCCTAGTCTTCAAGCTGGCATTCTCATCCTTAATCTTCCTCATCTCATCAGCCATCTCGTTCATGTCTTTAAGGAGTGCAACCTTGGCCTCGTAATTTCCTTGGAGAGTTGACGGCTGGTTGAACAGGTCAGCTGTCTCCAACTCAAATTCGGCCACCCTGGCCTTCGTCTTTTTGAACTCTTTAAGCGGAGCTGTCTCTGCATCACCCATGGCCAAATCCGTTTCTAGAACTCTCATCATCGTAACAATATCACGGCAGAGAAGCACCCTTCTCACCTTCGGGTCGATAGCTAAGATGGCCGACGCCTCTAGGTCGGGGACAACCACAAATCCTTCCCCGTCAAAAATCTTGTCTTACAGATAGCAGGGGGATAGGGCAAATTTTCCCCTAACAAAACCACCTGAGCCTTAAGATGAAGACGAGTCGAGATTAGTATATGTATGAATGTCATGTATGATGTTGTTACATTCATAATATAGATTGTGCACGGTAAGTTAACTAAGCTAACTATAAGTAAAGCTAGATGTCATACTCAATGTTATGACATAGGTCATATGACATCAAGCGGAAGTTTGTTATTCTGGTAGCTAGAACTCAGGAAACAACTCAGAAGCTCAAGCTGGAATGCTGGAGACATTTTAGACGCCCTAGGGGAACTAATATGTACCTGATTAAAGTGGCAAACTTGCAGAATACTAAAGAGAGGTTTTATGATGGATAAAACCTAATGTACGCGCCCAGTCCCAAGGACTGACCTGCTGCTATAAATACCAGGACAAGCAATCCTAGAAGGCAGCTGTTGGAGATAGAGAAGCAGAGAAATCACCATAGTGGTTTAGAAGTGAAGAGGTTATTCTTCACGATTGTGTCTTAGGAACACTTGTAATCCAAGCAACTGTTGATTGCATTGGTTAGGTAGTTTTTAGGCTGTGTACCACTCAAAGCTATTAAGCAAGAGTGTGTGTGACTTGATCAAAGCTTTGAAGCAAGATCAAGGTGTGTGTGTAGTTGAAGTGTCTCTTCACTCTACTGTTTAATTTGTAACTATTTGTTATCACTGGTGTTTGATTGTAGGGAGTGAGTGGGTATACTCAGGTCTAGAGTGTCTCTAGGTTAAATTGTCATTGGGTAGGTTTTAAGTGAGGAGTGCAAACTGGAGGTTTAACTCTGAATTAATTCTACTGATAGTGAAATTTCTCCCTGGCTTGTAGCCCCCAGATGTAAGTGTGTTGCACTGAACTGGGTCAACAACCAACTGAGTTGTTTACTGCTTTGTTATTACTGTATAATAGTAGGTCTGTAGTGAATGTCATAGTGGATGTTATAACTTCTGGTAGAACATCCATCGTGGGCTGGCCAAAATTTTCAATTGGCATCAGAGCAGGCACCCTGCCTGTTTATTACTGGGTGAGATATAGGGAAATAAAATTTTGGTACTATGGATAAAGATATTGGATTCACCAATAGACCTCCAATTCTGGATGGTTCTAATTATGACTATTGGAAGCCTAGGATGGTTGCCTTCCTAAGGTCCTTAGACAGCAAGGCTTGGAGAGCTGCAAACTCTGGCTGGGAACATCCTATGAAGACTGACAAGGATGGAGTATCTGTGCAAATTCCTGAAGAGGAATGGACCAAAGAGCAAGAGGCATTGGCTCTTGGAAACTCTAAAGCATTGAATGCACTCTTCAATGGTATAGACAAAAACATCTTTAGACTGGTCCACCACTGCGAACTAGCAAAGGATGTTTGGGACACTCTCAGAACCTCTCATGAAGGAACCTCCAAGGTAAAAATGTCAAGACTTCAAATGCTGACCACAAAACTTGAAAGTCTAAGAATGAAGGAAGATGAGACCATTCATGACTTTTACATGAACGTTCTTGAACTAGCTAACACCTCAGGAGCCTTGGGAGAAAAGATGGCTGAAGAAAAGCTTGTAAGAAAGATACTAAGGTCACTACCTAAAAGGTTTGCAATAAAGGTAACAACCATTGAAGAAGCTCAAGACATATGCCACATGAAAGTGGATGAACTCATTGGATCTCTTAAAACTTTTGAGATGGGGATGTGTGATCAGGCTGTGGAGAAAAAGAGCAGAAGTATAGCTCTTGTCTCAAACTCTGCAGAGGCTTCAGACCAGAACAAGGAGGAAGATCTATCAGAGGCAATGGCCATGCTTGGAAGACAGTTCAACAAACTGGCCAAAAGGATAGATGTTAAGTCTAAACCTTATTTCAAAAGCTTGCCTGCTGACAAAGAAAAAACTGAAGATAAAGCCAACCAAAGTAGAGGAGTACAATGCCATGAGTGTGAGGGATATGGACATGTTAGAAAGGAATGTCCCACATACCTTAAAAAGAAGGGAAAAGGTCTAACAGTCACTTGGTCCGATGAAGAGTCTGACAGTGGATCAGAAGGAGAATCATCCAAACATGTTACTGTTCTCAACAATGTGTGTGTATCTGATGATGAATCAAGTGAAGAGGAGCTAGCTTATGGTGAACTAGATGAATCATTTAAGAAGTTGTCCATCATAAGCACAGAGCTGTACCAACAAGGAGAGCTTCAGAAGGAGCTTATCAAAGAGCTAGAAGCTGAAAGGAGAGAGCATCTAACTACTATAAACTCACTCCAAGGAGAGGTAAAGGAGTTGAAAGGAGAAAAGGAGCAAATGAAAAAATCCATAAGGATGCTCAACTCTGGAACTGACACCCTAGAGGAGATTCTTCAGAGTGGTCAGACTGCAGGAAATAGGTCTGGTCTAGGATTTGCTGAAAAACAAAATCCTGTCTTGAAACTTAAGAGGTTGCAGCCTGAAATTCAAAAGTTACAAAGGAGGTCATAGCCAAAGTTACAACATCCTCCACACAGAAATTGGAATCAAGTCAAGAGACAATTGCAAAGGCATAGATGCTACCACTGTGGAAAACTTGGGCATATTAGAGCTGTGTGCTTCTGGTTACATGGATTTCCTAGCCAAAGAAGTGATAACCAGGGTAAGCATGGAAAAAGACAGCATCATGTCAACCAGAGCTGGAGGCAGCATCATGCAAAACCCAAGAAAAAGGAAGTGCCTAAGAAGCAAGAACAATGGGCTGTCAAGACTGTAGCTCTAACAGCTAACATTTCCCTAAGAATGCCAACCAATGAGGATTGGTACTTTGATAGTGGCTGCTCCAGGCATATGACTGGAATTGAGAATCTGTTGATCAAACTCAAACCTCATTCATCTAGTCATGTAACCTTTGGGGATGGAGCTAGAGGAGAAATCACAGGTGCTGGACAACTTAACAGTCCTAAAGCTCCGAAATTGAAGGATGTACTGTTAGTTAAAAGACTAACTGTTAACCTAATAAGCATAAGTCAGCTGTGTGATCAAGGTCTAAAAGTACACTTTTCAAAAGACAAGTGTGTGGTAATCAATGAAGAGGGTAAGGAAGAAATGAGGGGATCTAGATCCAAGAATAACTGTTATCTATGGGAACCCAGCAGTAACATAAAAGGATTAGTAAATAAAGAAAAGGAACACCTAGGGCTAGAGAAAAGAACCAGGTCCAAATCATCAGCAAAAGGATCCTCAAAATATGCTTCAGAAATAAGGACAGGTTGTAAGAAAAGTCTGGTGGGAAGGTGAGACAAGAAGGGATATCCAAAGATTGGTCATCAGGTAAAGCTAGATATGCTATATTAGAACCTGACGGAGTCCATGGAAACTACCCTGCAGAAAAGAAGCAATGTCACTCCTGATGTCATGACCTTGTTCTGTGACATCTAGCGCACCATTCAAACATGTCCTGGTGAGTCCAAAGGAGGCCCGTTCAGGGGTAACTCGTGTATAGGGCAAAGGATTGGTGCAATACCAGATAAGGAGGCCATGAATAGGACTGAAAGTGGAACATGTAGGGTCAAGGCCCATAAAAATGATTTACATAAATTAAGGCCTTTAAGTAATGGTGAGTTATAGCAATTAATGGGAATAGGGAATTATAATTTAAAATTCAATCATTTATTGATTGGTCAAAACATTAAGTTCCCTCCTCATTTGCTATATCACCTAGTGAGCCCCTCCGTATCAACCTTCTACTCAACTTGGTCCACTATCGAACTCTTCATCTTCCCTACAACCATCAACCAACGGAAACCCCTGTTCACACGATCAGCGTCCTGTACAATGTCTCAACATTCACCAAAATCATCTCCCTCCAAGAACATACCCACAAATGAGTCTGAGATAGGAACTAAGTCAAGCAACCCTGACCCAGTGCTTGAAATAGCACCACTGCGCATGATGACACCAGAAGGGGTTCTAGTAAAAAATCCGAGGAGCCAACATGCAAGAAGGTCCAAGGATGTCTCAGGTAAAACTCCTACTCCAGCAACCTTTAATGTTAATGATGATGGAGCCAAGACCAAGCACAACATCATTGTTGGCATGGTAGATAGGGCTCTGAACATCCCTATTTCAACCAGCAATGAGGGGTCTGGGCCAACTGTGCATGATCAAAGGGATGATATGCCCAATGCTGGAATCTTGAAAGATCATACTTCAGAAAAGAAAAAACAAGGGTATAGGCTGGGATGGTGAAAGTGATGAAGTACAAGACAACAAGAAAGCTGAGTTAGTGGACCTTGATGAATACTTTGATAACGAGTTAATTGCAAACCTCAATCCAGGCATAGCTAAAAGGCTTATGACAAGGAAAGATAAGAAGATGGCTGAACAAGTTCTCCCCAAGAAAACGACAGTTGAATAGGCTTTTGAGCAAGACAACCTTACTGAGAAGAAGACAGCTGAACATGGCACACCCTCAAGGAAGACTAGGACTAAAAGAAGACCAGTTGGACCTCCCAAAGCCTGGAGCAAAGTGGTCACCAAGAAAAGAAAGGATGACTCTGGTACTGAATCAAAGATTGAGTCTAATGTTACTGAAGATGTCACTGACATTCAAAACTAGAAGAAACCATCCAAGAGAAAACTGGCTGAACAGGTCCCTGAAGTCCCAATAGACAATATTTCATTTCATTACCCCTCGTGTGTCAATAGGTGGAAGTATATGGTTCAGAAAAGGCTGGCAGTGGAAAGGGAGCTGGGACAAAATGTGCTGGAAAGTAAAGAAATCATGAGACTCATTAATGATGCAGGACTAATGAAAACAGTTAGTGACTTCTCTTCATGCTATGAGCTACTTGTCAAAGAATTCATAGTTAATCTCTCAGAGGAATGTGCTGACAGAAAATCTAAAGAGTTTGGCAAAGTGCATGTAAGAGGGGAATGTGTTAGTTTCACTCTATCTACAATCAATAAATATCTGGGAAGATCAGATAGAGCTCGTCCTGATATAAATGGTTCAAAAAACACAATATGCCAAGTGATAACAGGCAACCAGGTACAAAGATGGCCATCCAAAAGAAAGCTAGTGGCCAACAAATTGAGTATCAAATATGCTATGTTGCATAAGATTGGAGCAACAAATTGGGTGCCCACGAACCATAAATCTACTGTGGCAAATGGACTTGGGAAAATCATCTATGTTATTGGGACCAAAGCCAAATTTGATTTTGGAACATATGTGTTTGATCAAACTATGAAGCATGCAGGCAGCTTAGCATCAAGGGTCCCATTGCATTCCCTTCCCTCATATGTGGCATCATTTTGAAACAGTTTCCCAACAGTCTCAAAAGGACTGATGTTGCGAGCAAACGAGAAAGCCCCTTGTCATTTCATCCCAAGCTGTTTCTTGGCAACCATGTCCCTGACCTTGTTGCAACATCAGCTGAGATATCACAATCCACATCAACAAAAGCTGAAGTGATTATCAAGCTAAAAGAAACATGTCAAGAGATGGATGCAAGGAAAAGAACTCTTGAAGCACTAATCAGGGCCCTTGAGCAAAGTGACAAGGCTGAGTTCACTGATGACGACAGGAAAAACGATGGTGCAGAAGAGAGTGATCATCAGGAAGCTGACTCAGAGGAAGAAAGAGAGAACAATGATGCAGATGAATCCCCTAAGGCTGAGGAGCCTAGTGATAGAAAATCTGACAAAGGCAGGTCCAGTTCTGCATCTGAAGAAGAAGGATGACATGTGCTGATAAAATGCTGTGAAGCTCGTGCTGATTGAACTGTTGTATTATGTTTTGAATTATGCTGGGCAGACCTCTTTGACAACAAGAATTGCACTGGTTGAATTTGTAGGGCTCTCTATGAGCAGTTTTGTAATGTAACCCCATACTTAGGTATTGGTACAATTTATGGTCTATGCTATGTGTTAGTTGGATCTCAATTTATGGCTAAAAAGGGGGAGAGAGTGTTAGACAAAAACACGAGCAGGTACAACAGATGGAAGAATTGGTGGATAACCAATATGAGTACCACAAGTTATGTGGTAGTGGTAGTAACAACAGGTGGAAGAACAAGACATTCATGAACTGTACTTGTGCATATGCACCATAGTGCTTATGATATTTGTGTAACTACAGGTGCTGCTAATAAGATGTGTGTGTGTGATAACAATTATTTGGGCTGCTACTGATATGATATGTATGCCATGTATGTTAGAACTGGGACTAACATGGGTGATCCTAACAAGATGCTTAGGAGTTCTGTGTATGTCTGCAAGGAGCAGAATGCATCCCTTCAGGGGGAGTTGCTCAACTTAGCATAATGCATCCCTTCAGGGGGAGTTGCACAACCATGTGACAGGATGTTATCCTGAATGTCATAACATCCAGAGTAGGCTGGATGAATATATGTAACTGCAGGCTGTTTGCAGGTGAAGTGTACAACTGATGTGCATCAGTTGAGGGGGAGTAACTCTGTCACTCAACTAGCAAAGGGTGACATATGTAGTAGAAGTCTACAAAGAATTAACAAAGTGAGTGTTAACAGGGCTGAAAGCCAACTGTGAGGATTCTGAGAGCTTGAGCAGCAAGTGACTTACCTGCATGACAAGACCTATGTTAAGTCTTCTGCTATGTGGAAATCTCTGATGTAAGTACAAAGTGTTTTAGCCAAAAATTTGCCAAAGGGGGAGTTTGTAAGTGCTCTTGATTGGCTGCATTTTGTGGCAAAATATTAGTATATGTATGAATGTCATGTCTGATGTTGTTACATTCATAATATAGACTGTGCAGGGTAAGTTAACTAAGCTAACTATAAGTTAAGCTGGATGTCATACTCAATGTTATGACATAGGTCGTATGACATCAAGCGGAAGTTTGTTATTCTGGTAGCTAGAACTCAGGAAACAACTTAGAAGCTCAAGCAGGAATGCAGGAGACATTTTAGACGCCCTAGGGGAACTAATATGTACCTGATTAAAGTGGCAAATGTGCAGAATACTAAAGAGAGGTTTTATGATGGATAAAACCTAATGTATGCGCCCAGGCCCAAGGACTGATCTGTTGCTATAAATACCAGGAGAAGCAATCCTAGAAGGCAGCTGTTGGAGATAGAGAAGCAGAGAAATTACCATAGAGGTTTAGAAGTGAAGAGGTTGTTCTTCACGATTGTGTCTTAGGAACGCTTGTAATCCAAGCAACTGTTGATTGCATTGGTTAGGTAGTTTCTAGGCTGTGTACCACTCGAAGCTGTTAAGCAAGAGTGTGTGTCACTTGATCAAAGCTTTGAAGCAAGATCAAGGTGTGTGTGTAGTTGAAGTGTCTCTTCAATCTACTGTTTAATTTGTAACTGTTTGTTATCACTGATGTGTGATTGTAGGGAGTAAGTGGGTATACTCAGGTCTAGAGTGTCTCTAGGTTAAATTGTCATTGGGTAGGTTTAAAGTGAAGAGTGCAAACTGGAGGTTTGACTCTGAATTAATTCTACTGATAGTGAAATTTCTCCCTGGCTTGGTAGCCCCCAAATATAAGTGTGTTGCACTGAACTGGGTCAACAACCAACTGAGTTATTTACTGCTTTATTATTACTGCATAATAGTAGGTCTGTAGTGAGTGTCACAGTGGATGTTATAACTTCTGGTAGAACATCCATCGTGGGATGGCCAAAATTTTCAGTCCCATCTCCCCTTCTTCTGAGGATCCGCGATAGGAGGATTGGAGGTGCTTCCCAGATAAGGAGAAGGACCAAAAAACGTTTCCAGAGTCGCTTGCTGTCTGATTGCATCCGACCTCGAAGTCGAAACCTTTTTGACATTCTTTGCCGCTGCGGACTTGACCAGACGCTTACACAATTTTGACATATTTCCTGCAAAGAAGAAAAAAAGAGTCAGCACGACATTAAAACATCAAGAAGCACAAATTAAACACATCATCTATACCTAGAAGCTCAAAAGCCTCGACCTCAATCTTGCACTCAAGGAGGGATTTGGTATTTATATAACGGGCCGCCCGAGTAGGCTCTCTGTCCTCAGCGTAGAGCAGGTTACCATCCTTGTCCACCATAGCGGTAGGGATGAAACTCTCCACGAACGCTATCAACGTAGAAGATATTTCTTATCCTCGGAGCACAACTGATCATGTTTCACGATAAATTGGTCGGTTTTATACCAAAAATGGGCGTACACCAACTCCAAGGGAAATTTTGACACAAGACGTACCACATCCCGACCATCCTCCTTTATCGTCTCCGTGGTAACCAGGGAAATTTTAACCGCCTTTGAAAGAGGCTTTACGACCAGAAATCTAAACTTGAAATTTTGGATAAACTCCGAATAGGGCCAAAATAGATCGCTCTGCTATTTAAAAGACACCAAACTCTGCTTTGACTCAAAGGTGCTCCTTTGCAGCTGAAGGATATAGAAGAAGAGTTCCACGATAGTGTTCGCACGCAGTTTTCACGCAAATAACTTCTGACCTCCTAACGCAGACTTACTTGCGGGACCAGCCAAACAAGTCCCAGAATAAAATGGTCTAGTCTATGTGATGTTGGTAGAATGGTTTTTGTTTAGAGTAAGTAGGAAACAAATTTGAAGAAAAAGTGTACACGAATTGATAAACAAGCAAGTAAACGAACAAAAAAAGGTAAGATATCTTAAAATTTGGTAATGTAAATTGCTTGAAAAAGAAATGTGGACGCTATTATACATTTTGCAGGAGTGAAACTCATTTCTCTCAACGCTTGGTACTGTCGCACCTCGAAAAATCCCAGAGACATTTCGGAGAAAACGACCCTCGCGCGAAAGGCGCGGAAATGCGGTTCGACAGAGTCGCCACCGAACTTTATTTTTCCCCAATGAACGGGAGAGGAAAATATCGAGAAAACCTCTTAAAACGAAAAGGATAGGAACAGGGCTGTCACAACCAAGTTCCGGGTTCGAGAGTCGGTTATGTGAGGGGAAGGTATTAGCACCCCTCACGTCCGTCGTACTCGACGGGAACCTCTTAAGATAATTGTGGGGAGTGTTGTTTAGGTTTACTTGCTTTCTTCTCATAGATAAAGGTGAATTGGTAGGTTAAAAGGTTAAAGATGCAAAGGAGAGATGGGTGGTTAGAGGATAGGGTGCTCGCCAAGGATTGGGGCCCTTGTGCCTACGTATGCTCATTCGGACGAGAATGAGAAATCAGAGCGTCGTAGTTCGACTACGGGAAATGATGGAGGTGTGCGGACGGAATAATGGAGGAAGATAGAAGTGTGCTCGCCAAGATCATCACAATCTTGTGCCTACGTATCTTATATTCAAGAACGAATAAAGAATCAGAGCGTCCGTAGTTCGTGGTAACAACCACGAAATGGATACGGGGAAATGGAAAATGGAGGGGAGGTAGCTCGCCAAGATCATTGCAATCTTGTGCCTACATATCTTACATTCGGACGAGAATGAAGAACCAGAGCAGTCGTAGTTCGTGGTAACAACCACGAAAGATGAGGTTGAATAAGTTGGAAGTTTGAGAAAGAGACGAAAGAGTGACTGACAAGCAACCCAAGAGCGCGCCTCAAGAGTTTGTCACTCAAGAATTCAAGGAATGCGAGATTCCAAGAACTCAGTTCTTTCGGGAATTGACTGAATAAGTTGAAGGTAAAGAGTTGGATGTTTTGAAATCGAAAGAAAGAACTAATAACAACTCGAGGGCGTGCCTCGAGAGTTACTCATTCGAATATCCAAAGAATGCTAGATTCTGAGAATATCCCTCTTTCGTAAGTTTTAGAAATGTTTGTGAAAGGATCGAATCGAAAAATGGCATGCGAGGCCAAAAGGAAGTTGTTTTGAAGTAGCTCGACGACGTGTCGAGGATTTGATCGAAGACGAAACCGACTTGACGACGTGTCAAATGTTAGATCGTGAGAGATGACATTGGTCCCTAAGGGTGCCCCCAATATCAAAACCACGAGGAATTGTGAAGTGTGTGCGAAATGTGGGTTACGAATACGTACGAGCATTCGCCTTAAGAGAACGTTGGAAAATGAAGAAGTCGAAAGGTTGAGTGAATAACAACTCAAAGGGCGTGCCTCGAGAACTATTTACTCGAAAATTCAAAGAATGCTAGATTCCAAGAATCCCCTTCTTTCGGAGTTTTGATCGGAAAAAGAATTTGAAATAAATTGGATTGAATCGAGACTATGGAAAGAGTTTGCGGCATGAGAAGTGAGAATACAAGATTGGATTTGAAAATAACGATTATTTAGTAAATGAGACGTCGGCCTCACAACCAATTTAACGGAGTATTATCGTGATGCGAGATCTCGACAACATCTTTTTTCATTCGAAAAATATTCTGATGGACAATAAAAATATCACACAGAATTGCTAGATTCTTATGATATTTCTTTGTTCAAAGAAGAGAATATAAAAAGCAAAAAGTTGAACAATATATTATTTAAGGTGTACACCTTAATAATATGCATTCGAAAACTCGAGAAGTGCTAGACTTCAAGAGTTTAATTTTCACCATTTGATTTAATTTATGAATTATTGTTTGAATAAACAGTGAAAGTATCATGTGGAATGCTAGACTCCAATGACATTTCTTTGTCTAAATAATTAAAAGGTATATTTTAAAACGAAAAGGTCGAATGTCACTACCCAAAACGTACGTCCCAATAGTGATTATTCAAGAACTCAAAAGATGCTAGACCTTAAAAGTTCTTTTTTCGTTATTGATTAAGAAAATGATTTGTGTGTTGAAAAAGATATTGAAATAGGATTATAAAAATAATATCAATTTTTTGGAAATAGAGTTTGAAAATAGTCTAAGCTTTTATTTAAAAAATATTTTGGATATGTATTAAAACAAATACTTATAAAAAAGGAAAAAGTGGCTTCAATTAATAAAAAAACAAATATTTGATTAATAAATAAAATAAAAATGAAAATTCTAATCTAAAAAAAAGAACAAATTGAATTTAGACTAAAAAATTTGATAAAAAAAAACAAATTATTTAACATTAGTCTTGTGAACAACTGATCAATTATAACAACAAGTTAAATGGGAAAGGCCAATGGCACTTTAAACTAACACGAGCATAAACCGCGGAACCGTAAACTCACTGAAAATGCTATGAATTGAAAATATGAATACAAAACACCAACTAACCGAATCCTTGTTCACAACAATAAATCCCAGTATATGAAAATAAAATGAAGGACATCTAATTTAAATCATAACATAATAGATTAATTACAGGACAAAGTATAAACATAACATGGTCTAAAATAGATAAGTTCATAATGCTGTGATGGAAAACAATTATCTGGCTATGACACCCTGCATTTTTCACATCTGATGCATAAACTCAGCATTAGGTATATCAAACTATGTCAATTTAACTTAATGCTGCAAAATTGAAATAAATTCCGAAATACCAGAACACAAGCATTTACGACAACCATGTTTGCAGATTCAATTAACAAGTATGTCGGTAACCAAAACAGAATTTCAAATACGCATTAAACCGGTAAAATTATTAATATAACTACATGCTGATATTATTGTAACAGAACTAAAAAAGTCATACAAGAAAGATCCAGGATATGCCTAATATTGGACCCTAACAGAACAACCCGAATATTAACGACGTCACGTCGGATATTCGACAAAGTTTTGAACAGAAAACCAACCACAAGATGTCTTAAAAACAAAGAAAAAATACAATAAAAATACTGCCAATCAAGCCTAATCGGGCGCTGAATGCTATCGAACCAAAAAGGATACGGAGATTTACCGGCGCCGACTTTGCATTTTGGACTCGTGCGAACTGAGTTATCATGACTTTGGACCTTGCTTGCCACGACTGTCACTGAATTATCGTTGTTGCTAAAAGTCGTTAGCTAATCTTCCCTTTCATTCTCGCACCCTGACTTTACGAATTTGTGACAACCGAATTATTTTCTTTTGACGTCATGAGCGAAATGGATATGGCTCCGAACCTGTCGTTCTTGAACTTCGATGCACAACCGTTCAGAGATCATGTTCCGAACACAAAAATGGTTAGTGGCAAGAATCCTGGCCGAGCTGCTTGAAATGATTTGCCGCTACTAACTGAGGAAGTCGAATCCTAGTTTATCTGAGCCGCAAACCGTTGTAGCTTCCGTTGTTGTCATCTCGTCATAGTTATGAAAACGTTGTTATTGTTCCTGCTGTTCCATATACCTTGGCTTTACACAATTGTCGTCGAAATTCGACGAAGCCGCAACCTGCACAACATCAAACACAGTTAGAAAACATGTCTAACCAATTCGAAAACAACGAAGTCAGAGTGTTGCGACTCCAGCTGCTATGGCGGATCTTGTCAATGCGAGAGTTGCGCTGCTGCACTTGTTGTGGATAAAAGCTTGTGTCATGCACACGTTGTCGGTACCATTGAACCAGAACATTGCGCTCAAAGTGGTAAAACCAAATCCACATGTATCGTAAAGTGCAGAATCGTAGATGAAAACAGTCACAGACCAGAATATTGCACCAGAATGTTGCACTCAAACTCGGTAATACCTGCATATAAACCAGTCGCAGCCAACTACATAGCTTTATGAAAACAAAAGACTTAAGACCTGTGATAATGGGAATATTGTCGATAGTACAACCCAATACAAAGGGTTCTCATGAATTTACACCAAAATCACAAACAACTTATCTAGTATGAACCACATTTTATTAATGCAAATCAAACAATCACAGCAGATCTCCAGGAAGTGTCAGAATCACCCTGGTCAGTACACAACAAATAATTAAACCAAAACAAGCGAGGATCGGTGGAACAACAATCTAGTGAGAAAATTCACAAATCGCATCCAAACCGAATCAAAGTTGGTGAATAACATAAACTGGCAATAACTATAACAACTCCTAATATGCACATGAGACGTGAGTATGCATCTTTAATTCAAACAAAGTTAAAGTGAAGACTGAATAACAACACAATAATGGGTAGTCATGAAAACCCGAAACCAATACCAGATGCAATTACTTGACTCCGTTTTTGTTGGAAGGAAACGACACTTATGTTCCAAATTTGCCAACTGGAAGCGTTGAATGGTATTGAAGTTGAGCCATAGAGGAAAGCGAACCCCCTTAATTCCGTTTAACAGATGTCCTACTTTAACGAGACAACCTTCGACACGAGGATTATCGCAAGTTTCTTCGTCAATGTCGGAATTGCCTGCGAATCATCAACTTCGCCATTGTTAGAATGTAACCGCACGAGCTAAAAAAGAGAACCCGCTATCATTTTCCGACCACATTGACGTGAATGAACAGCTCATCGCGAAAAGGGATTGGGGAATCAACTTGTGGTTTGAAGGGTTTCGTGTGTGAAGAAAAGAAATTCGATTGAGGGTTAGGGCTCACTGGCGGCGCCGTTTTGCTGAGGGAGGAAGGTGCTCTCGTTAAATTCACTTTAGGGTTTTCAAAAGGGATTTGATGAACAGTGTTTCGTTTTTTCTTCTCTTCCATCGGTCCTCTTCCACTAAATAACAATGCTGAAACCCAAAAAACCTAATGGGCCGCATGGAATGGGCCTTCTCTTTTACTTGTTCTCTTTTTCTTTTCAATTATTATTAACAAACATATAATAATTGATTAAAAACTATTCAAATATATAAATATTAAATATATAAAAAAAAGATATTGACAAATATATAAGTAATGCAAACTAAAAAAAACAAAAATTAATATTTAAAAATAAAAGAACTATATATGTGCATAAAATATTATTATAAAAGGTTTAGGAAATTAAGGAAATAATTAATATTCACAAAAACGCCCTTTTAGGCGATGTGTCCTGCTTTAATTGGTTAAAAGGAAAAAATTTAGAAAAAACGCCCAATTTCGGGTGAACACGTGTCTAAACAAAAATGCGAAAATACTTACAAAAGGGGTAGGACAAATTTAGGGTATGACAGATGCCCCTATCTAATGGGCTTAAATCTAAGGAAATAAACTGCTACAACGCTCGCTTTCCTGAGGTAGAAGTCAATTAGATATAAAGAAGACCCTGAATTTGTCCGAAAGAAAGAAAGATGCCTGAGAGTTGAAAAAGCTGGATGAGGTAAAACTCTGAGTAAACTGTGAATGATAGGCAAAAAGTCGTCGTCATCAAAAGGATGATGGAAAGAAATGAACACGGTTACTACCACCAAAAAGGACGGTAGAGCAAACACCATCGCACAATCTGACATTAACGAAATGCCAGACCCACCACCAAAAGGATGACGGAGCGAAACACAACAAATTATCGCACAATCAATCATAATTAATTATGATAGACCCTCCACCAAAAGGATGACGGAGCGAAACACAACAAACTATCGCACAATCTATCATAAATAATTATGATAGATCCCCTACCAAAAGGATGACGGAGCGAAACTCACACCAACCACTACCACCAAAAGGATGATAGGGCAAACACAATCGCACAATCTGACATCGACGAAATGCCATACCAACCACCAAAAGGATAACAGAGCGAAAATCACACCAGCCACTACCACCAAAAGGATGATAGGGCAAACACAATCGCACAATCTGACATCGATGAAATGCCAGACCCACCACCAAAAGGATGACAGAGCGAAACTCACACCAGCCACTACCACCAAAAGGATGATAGGGCAAACACAATCGCAAAATCTGACATTGACAAAATGCCAGACCCAACACCAAAAGGATGACGGAGCAAAACTCACACCAGCCGTTACCACCAAAAGGATGATAGGGCAAACACAATCGCACAATCTGACATCGACGAAATGCCAGACCCACCACCAAAAGGATGACGGAGCGAAACTCGAACACACATTGCACAATCTATCATTAATCCAAGTGACAGACCCCCCACCAAAAGGATGACGGAGCGAAGCACAACAAATATCGCACAATCTATCACCAATCCAAGTGACAGACCCCCCACCAAAAGGATGACGGAGCGAAACACAAACAAACTATCGCACAATCTATCATTAATGATTATGATAGACCCCCCACCAAAAGGATGACGGAGCGAAACACAAATAAACTATCGCACAATCCATCACCAATCCAAGTGACAGACCCCCCCACCAAAAGGATGACGGAGCAAAACACAAACAAACTATCGCACAATCTATAATTAATGATTATGATAGACCCCCCAGCAAAAGGATGACGGAGCGAAACACAAACAATCTATCGCACAATCCATCACCAATCTAAGTGACAGACCCCCCACCAAAAGGATGACGGAGCGAAACACAAACAAACTATCGCACAATCTATCACCAGTCCAAGTGACAGACCCCCCACCAAAAGGATGACGGAGCGAAACAAACAAACTATCGCATAATCTATCATTAATGATTATGATAGACCCCCCACCAAAAGGATGACGGAGCAAAACACAAACAAACTATCGCACAATCCATCACCAATTCAAGTGACAGACCCCCCACCAAAATGGATGACGGAGCGAAACTCACACTCAAACACTATCGCACAATCTATCACCAATCCAAGTGACAGACCCCCCCACCAAAAGGATGACGGAGCGAAACTCACACAAACTATCGCACAATCTATCACCAATCCAAGTGACAGACCCCCCACCAAAAGGATGACGGAGCGAAACTCACACACACGGGTTGCTATCATCAAAAGGATGATAGGACAACACATATTCGAAGTTTACCAACACCAAAAGGATGCAGGCTAGGTTGAACTGACGAGGTTCGACTATCACCAAAAGGATGATAGTAAGGCAATTGACAACGGTCACGCTTGCTGGGTACAACTCATTGGGGAACACCCAAGAGGAAGATTGAATTGAAATGAGTCAACGAGGTACGCCCACCGTCTTGTTTGGAGATCATAGTTTTGCTGAAATGATTTCATGGTTACGCCCATGAATTCTGAAGAGGATGCCCCTGACTGGGCTGAGTTTGTCTTGATGTCTTGTCTTGCTCAACAAAAGGCTGAACAACTTCATGAGGTACGCTCACAGTTTTGCTGAAGATGCCCCTGCCCGGGCTCTATCTTGCATTAAACTTCTTGGATTTGCCCAACAAAAGGTTGAACAACTTCGTGGAGAACGCCCACGGTCTTGAATGGTATCCCCCTGGCTAGGCTGAATGTTGATTTGCATATCTGATCAACCACGAGGTTGAAATACGTCATGGGAGACGCCTATGGTCTTGAAAAAGATGCCCATGACTGGGCTGAATCTTGCTTTGAATAACTTCGAATTTTGTGAGGGAAACCCACAATTGCAGAAGATTGCCCTTGACTGGGCTGATGATTGCTTTGAAACTCTTGAAAATCGTGGGACAAACCCACAATCTTGCAAAAATGCCCCTGATTGGGCTGATGATTGCTTTGGAAATCTTCGAGGTTGATCCTGGACCTTGACTTGCATATATGAATGCTGGATGATAAATGATCTTCCATACGAGTGGAAGTGCAAATGCAAGTGCTGACGCGCGGAGATGCAGAAGTTGAGGAAGTATGATTTGATTAGGTATGCATATGATGCAAGATGCTTATGATATCGAATGCGATGCTTATGATGCATATGATTGCAGACAGGTGATTGAAAATGCAAGCGGAGATGGCAGCGTGGTGGCCTCTGGTAGTTGCCAATGTGAGTTGGACTTTGGGTAGTGGGAGGGATTGATTTCCTCGACGCGCAGTTTGTTGAAGATGCCACGATTGAAGCAAAAGATAATGCTCTGGATGCCCCTAGTCTGGGTACTTGGTGATTTGTCGTGAGTTTCCTTTAGAGAAGGTTGCAACTTTGCTTGATGGTCAGGACGACCTGGTCTTGCCCCAGTCTGAACGTGGTAATGGTCTGCCCCTGCTCGAGCTGTTGAATGATTTGTCCCAGCCTGTGGGCTTTGAAATAATCTTGCTTCGTGTACGCCACTGAAAGTCAAATTCCTCCTCGATTGCCCCTTGCTGGAGTGTCTTTGAATACCTAGCACTGATTTGCAAATGAAATTGTACATTCATAAATGGTAGTAATTAATGCAAAGTTCAATGCAAGTTTTGAAAAAGTGTGTCATTTATTGAGGTGTCGTGATAGTGAAATGAATGGATCGTTAGTCCAAACATTATGCTAGTTTTGATTGATGTGAAAGATATATCAAGAGAAATGACACCAACGCTGTTGATTAGAAATCATGTGAGGAGTCAGGTTACACAACCTCGCAACAGTATGCTTTCAGAGTAAATCCCGCCTCAATTAGGTCTTTCGAGGGTTGTAACATGGTCTGGTTCATGGTTATGAAACAAAAGGTCATTAGGCTCAAAGTATGATTTGTACCCACCCGTTCTTTTTAATGATCTCCAGTCCTACACTCAGTTAATTCTACACTTGTCTGGACGGTGTAAGCTTGAAGGTTCAAGGTTTGCTCGATGTGGCAGTCACCTTATTTTGATGGATGCTAGTGCCCCTTTGATTTGGGTGGCCACTGAATTTTTTGTTTTTGTTGAGGGTTTCGGGGTCCTCTTTTACTTTTGTTTTGATCCCTAACATTTGCATGGATTGACTTTGCTTGTCAGATCCATCGGGATTGCCTTGATTTTGCCTAAGTCCCCTCTGAGGTGTTTGACTTAGCAGGCTTTTGATTTTTTCTTTTTTTGGATTTTGTTATGACTGCCATGTTGTGAGTCATTAAAGAACAACCGTCTTTTGGATTTTACTTTTTTTGATTTGAGTGCGGATTAGATTAACTGAACACTACCCTGCCCCAGGTTGAGTGTAAAAAGTTTGAATATCCGAAGGAAACTGCTACTTCTAGGCTCGAAATGGTTTACTAGGGATTAACTCCTTATATCTTCGGTGTATGGGGGAATTGAAACAATGCTTGTACATCATTGACGAGATTCTGTCTGAAAGCATGCAGTTTGCAATTATGGGTATCTCGTTTTTATCATCCTCCCTCGAATCATGCTAAACAACAGTGAATAGAGTGGAGTGAATAAACATGCCGGTGATAAGTGAAAATGAGTGAATACGACATAATTAATTCAAAACATGCATAACCGATACATTAATGAAAATCAAATACGAATGGCAATTGTTCAAAGCATACAGTACTTAAACAAACAAAGACAAAACACAAGGAAAATGAAATATGAAATGGCATCATGACTGCCTTCTTTGGGATAAACTTGACTTGATTGGATTCGATGTTGACACTAGCTGGCCGATGGCAACGGATCATTGATGATATTCGGAGACTTCCCATTGAAGTTGATAGCATCTCTATCGATCATGTCTTGAATTATGTGCTTGAATGCCCTGCAGTCCTCAATGGTATGACCTGGAGCGCCCTTATGAAACTCACAATGAGCATTTGCATTGTAGTCGGCAGGAATGACAGTTGGGGGAGCCAAATCTCTTGGAACAATAGCCTTTTTCTCCATCAACTGAGCAAAGATACTAGCATATTTCATTGGCAGGCGATCAAAAACTCTATCCGGCCTCCATGTTCTCTGCTGACGCTGTGGGCGAGTACCTTGTCGTTGCTGAGTGGCTTGCATTTGCTGTTGCTGAGGAGGATATTGGTATCCTTGCTGATTGTAGGCTTGTTGCTGAGGAGCCCGTTGCTGTGGCATCTGAGCTAGCGCTGCTTGAACAGCTGGCTGATAAGGCATTGGAGCATATTGCGCAGCAGCAACATATGGATACTGATAGTAGGGAACTTGATAAGGCATAGGAGCAGGAGCTTGTTGAGAAGCTTGCCCTTTCTGCAAAAAGATGGCATTTGTTTCGCCCTCCTTCTTCTTGTATCCATTGAAAGGCTTCTTAGCATTGGCCTGGCTGTTAGGACCTCCTGGGATCTTTCCACTCTTCAGCCCTTCTTCAATTCTCTCACCGACGATCACCAAGTCAGAGAATCCAGCGGAGACACTTCCGATCAACTTTTCGTAGTACTGGCCTTGTAAAGTACCCATGAAGATGTCAATAAGTTCACGGTCAACAAGAGGTGGATGCACCCTTGCGGCTAGCTCTCTCCATCGTTGCGCGTACTCCTTGAAGGATTCCCTGTCCTTCTGAGTCATACTCTGAAGCTGAGTACGGTTTCGAGCGAGATCGGTGTTGTATTTGTATTGTTTGACAAATGCATCGGCTAACTCGGCCCAAGTGCGCACACTGTTACGTTCTAGCTGCATATACCATTCGAGTGATGCCCCAGACAAACTGTCTTGGAAGCAATGAATCATGAGCTTTTCATCTCTGGCATAAGCAGCCATCTTGCGACAATACATCTTCAGATTAATGTTTGGGCAACTGAGACCCTTGTATTTCGAGAATTCGGGCACCTTGAACTTGGGAGGAATGACAACATCAGGCACCAAGCACAATTCTAAAGCACTGAAAGAGTTTGAGTTATGCCCCTCCATGGGTCGGAGTTTCTCGGCTAGATCTCAGCACATCTTCATGGCTTCAGAATCCTGAGCAACAACAGGACTGGCAATGGGGATAGCAGCATGATAGTTCTAAACATCGTCATACTGATCCATCAAAGTATCTTCGATATGAGGAATTGGGATTTGCACAGCAGTAGGCTGGGCCTGCGGGATAACTCCAACAGTAACTCCAGGCGCTGGGATTGGCTGAGAAGTGTTTCCTTCGACTGTGTTGTTGAAGTTCAACGGCATCCCATGAGAATTTGGAATTGGAACCAAAGGGATGGCAGTAGACCCTTGTCCTTGACCATTGTTGACGACAGCAGCGGCTTCACGCTGTTCTTCCTCTCTTCTGGCCGTGAGGATGGCTTTGAGGATCTGGTCAATCTTTCCTTTCATAGAATCCAACTCTTCCCTGAAGGCAGCTTGCTCCTGCTGAATCTGCTCCATCATTCGTCTTGTATTGGCTCTAGTTGCGTACTGGTGTCGAGGAATCAGCTTGATTTACTGGAGAGGAAGGAACGAAGACATAAGATTCTGTTGAAGGACTGGAAATGCAAAATGCACAACATATGAAATGCAATGCAAATGATATGCAAGTTGCAACGCAAGATACAAGATCCAGGATCACAGGATCACAGTTCAAACAGCTCCTGAAGCTGGTAACTGTAACAGATAAGTAACCATAATTCCTGCTCAAAGAACATTGACAGGTACGACCTATGCGGGAAGATCTAAATTATTCTACCCATAAACCCACTTACGGGATGGTTCTACGTTTGGTTCCCAGGATCACGGACACTAGTCGTATTAGCGTCACGCAACCGGCTGGCTATATTACGACGATAATGACGATAAGGTCTCTCCTGAGCGGGGTCCTCATGCTAGGCGCACAAGGAGCGAGTCCTTGGAGACTAACACTACACGACCACCAATATCGGAACTGGTGCTAACAAAAGGTTCCCAGAATCACGAACCTTTCATTAATCAAGTCGTGCAACAGGCTAGCTGTGTTACAACAAGATCCACAAATAGGTCTCCTCTGGAGGAACTTTCATGCTAGGCACACAAGGAGCGAATCCTTGGTGACTAACACTACTCGACTACCAATTCTAAACTAAGTGTTCTCTCTGCTTTTACCAAAGCTCGGGCGTAGAGCCTTACTCATGACGTCATCCCAAGAACCGAAAGGCCCAGATAACAAGCACAAATAAAATCTACAAGAGAACAAATACAAAAAGAAAACAAAAAAAAAACAAACACTCCTCACAAACCAAAAGATAGGCTCGACTCTCTCTTTGCGTGGAGTAAAATGTCCCCAGCAGAGTCGCCAGCTGTCGCACCTCCAAAAATCACAGAGACATTTCGGAGAAAACGACCCTCGCGCGAAAGGCGCGGAAATGCGGTTCGACAGAGTCGCCACCGAACTTTATTTTTCCCGAATGAACGGGAGAGGAAAATATCGAGAAAACATCTTAAAACAAAAAGGATAGGAACAGGACTGTCGCAACCAAGTTCCGGGTTCGGGAGTCGGTTACGTGAGGGGAAGGTATTAGCACCCCTCACGTCCGTCGTACTCGACGGGAACCTCTTAAGGTAGTTGTGGGGAGTGTTGTTTAGGTTTACTTGCTTTCTTCTCATTGATAAAGGTGAATTGGTAGGTTAAAAGGTTAAATACCCAAAGGAGAGATGTGTGGTTAGAGGATAGGGTGCTCGCCAAGGATTGGGGCCCTTGTGCCTACGCATGCTCATTCGGACGAGAATGAGAAATCAGAGTGTCGTAGTTTGACTACGGGAAAGGATGGAGGTGTGCGGACGGAATAATGGAGGAAGATAGAAGTGTGCTCGCCAAGATTATCACAATCTTGTGCCTACGTATCTTATATTCAAGAATGAATAAAGAATCAGAGCATTCGTAGTTCGTGGTAACAACCACGAAATGGATACGGGGAAATGGAAAATGGAGGGGAGGTAGCTCGCCAAGATCATTGCAATCTTGTGCCTACGTATCTTACATTCGGACGAGAATGAAGAATCAGAGCAGTCGTAGTTCGTGGTAACAACCACGAAAGATGAGGTTGAATAAGTTGGAAGTTTGAGAAAGAGACGAAAGAGTGACTGATAAGCAACCCAAGAGCGCGCCTCAAGAGCTTGTCACTCAAGAATTCAAGGAATGCGAGATTCCAAGAACTCAGTTCTTTCGGGAATTGACTGAATAAGTTGAAGGTAAAGAGTTGGATGTTTTGAAATCGAAAGAAAGAACTAATAACAACTCGAGGGCGTGCCTCGAGAGTTACTCATTCGAATATCCAAAGAATGCTAGATTCTGAGAATATCCCTCTTTCGTAAGTTTTAGAAATGTTTGTGAAAGGATCGAATCGAAAAATGGCATGCGAGGCCAAAAGGAGGTTGTTTTGAAGTAGCTCGACGACGTGTCGAGGATTTGATCGAAGACGAAACCGACTTGACGACGTGTCAAATGTTAGATCGTGAGAGATGACATTGGTCCCTAAGGGTGCCCCCAATATCAAAACCACGAGGAATTGTGAAGTGTGTACGAAATGTGGGTTACGAATACGTACGAGCATTCGACTTAAGAGAACGTTGGAAAATGAAGAAGTCGAAAGGTTGAGTGAATAACAAATCAAAGGGCGTGCCTCGAGAACTATTTACTCGAAAATTCAAAGAATGCTAGATTCCAAGAATCCCCTTCTTTCGGAGTTTTGATCGGAAAAAGAATTTGAAATAAATTGGATTGAATCGAGAGTATGGAAAGAGTTTGCGGCATGAGAAGTGAGAATAAAAGATTGGATTTGAAAATAACGATTATTTAGTAAATGGGACGTCGGCCTCACAACCAATTTAACGGAGTATTATCGTGATGCGAGATCTCGACAACATCTTTTTTCATTCGAAAAATATTCTGATGGACAATAAAAATATCACACAGAATTGCTAGATTCTTATGATATTTATTTGTTCAAAGAAGAGAATATAAAAAGCAAAAAGTTGAACAATATATTATTTAAGGTGTACACCTTAATAATATGCATTCGAAAACTCGAGAAGTGCTAGACTTCAAGAGTTTAATTTTCACCATTTGATTTAATTTATGAATTATTGTTTGAATAAACAGTGAAAGTATCATGTGGAATGCTAGACTCCAATGACATTTCTTTGTCTAAATAATTAAAAGGTATATTTTGAAACGAAAAGGTCGAATGTCACTACCCAAGACGTACGTCCCAATAGTGATTATTCAAGAACTCAAAAGATGCTAGACCTTAAAAGTTCTTTTTTCGTTATTGATTAAGAAAATGATTTGTGTGTTGAAAAAGATATTGAAATAGGATTATAAAAATAATATCAATTTTTTGGAAATAGAGTTTGAAAATAGTCTAAGGTTTTATTTAAAAAATATTTTGGATATGTATTAAAACAAATACTTATAAAAAAGGAAAAAGTGGCTTCAATTAATAAAAAAACAAATATTTGATTAGTAAATAAAATAAAAATGAAAATTCTAATCTAAAAAAAAGAACAAATTGAATTTAGACTAAAAAATTTGATAAAAAAAACAAATTATTTAACATTAGTCTTGTGAACAACTGATCAATTATAACAACAAGTTAAATGGGAAAGGCCAATGGCACTTTAAACTAACACGAGCATAAACCGCGGAACCGTAAACTCACAGAAAATGCTATGAATTGAAAATATGAATACAAAACACCAACTAACCGAATCCTTGTTCACAACAATAAATCCCAGTAGATGAAAATAAAATGAAGGACATCTAATTTAAATCATAACATAATAGATTAATTACAGGACAAAGTATAAACATAACATGGTCTAAAATAGATAAGTTCATAATGCTGTGATGGAAAACAATTATCTGGCTTTGACACCCTGCATTTTTCACATCTGATGCATAAACTCAGCATTAGGTATATCAAACTATGTCAATTTAACTTAATGCTGCAAAATCGAAATAAATTCCGAAATACCAGAACACAAGCATTTACGACAACCATGTTTGCAGATTCAATTAACAAGTATGTCGGTAACCAAAACAGAATTTCAAATACGCATTAAACCGGTAAAGTTATTAATATAACTACATGCTGATATTATTGTAACAGAACTAAAAAAGTCATACAAGAAAGATCCAGGATATGCCTAATATTGGACCCTAACAGAACAACCCGAATATTAACGACGTCACGTCGGATATTCGGCAAAGTTTTGAACAGAAAACCAACCACAAGATGTCTTAAAAACAAAGAAAAAATACAATAAAAATACTGCCAATCAAGCCTAATCGGGCGCTGAATGCTATCAAACCAAAAAGGATACGGAGATTTACCGGCGCCGACTTCGCATTTTGGACTCGTGCGAACTGAGTTATCATGACTTTGGACCTTGCTTGCCACGACTGTCACTGAATTATCGTTGTTGCTAAAAGTCGTTAGCTAATCTTCCCTTTCATTCTCGCACCCTGACTTTACGAATTTGTGACAACCGAATTATTTTCTTTTGACGTCATGAGCGAAATGGATATGGCTCCGAACCTGTCGTTCTTGAACTTCGATGCACAACCGTTCAGAGATCATGTTCCGAACACAAAAATGGTTAGTGGCAAGAATCCTGGCCGAGCTGCTTGAAATGATTTGCCGCTACTAACTGAGGAAGTCGAATCCTAGTTTATCTGAGCCGCAAACCGTTGTAGCTTCCGTTGTTGTCATCTCGTCATAGTTATGAAAACGTTGTTATTGTTCCTGCTGTTCCATATACCTTGGCTTTACACAATTGTCGTCGAAATTCGACGAAGCCGCAACCTGCACAACATCAAACACAGTTAGAAAACATGTCTAACCAATTCGAAAACAACGAAGTCAGAGTGTTGCGACTCCAGCTGCTATGGCGGATCTTGTCAATGCGAGAGTTGCGCTGCTGCACTTGTTGTGGATAAAAGCTTGTGTCATGCACACGTTGTCGGTACCATTGAACCAGAACATTGCGCTCAAAGTGGTAAAACCAAATCCACATGTATCGTAAAGTGCAGAACCGTAGATGAAAACAGTCACAGACCAGAATATTGCACCAGAATGTTGCACTCAAACTCGGTAATACCTGCATATAAACCAGTCGCAGCCAACTACATAGCTTTATGAAAACAAAAGACTTAAGACCTGTGATAATGGGAATATTGTCGATAGTACAACCCAATACAAAGGGTTCTCATGAATTTACACCAAAATCACAAACAACTTATCTAGTATGAACCACATTTTATTAATGCAAATCAAACAATCACAGCAGATCTCCAGGAAGTGTCAGAATCACCCTGGTCAGTACACAACAAATAATTAAACCAAAACAAGCGAGGATCGGTGGAACAACAGATCTAGTGAGAAAATTCACAAATCGCATCCAAACCGAATCAAAGTTGGTGAATAACATAAACTGGCAATAACTATAACAACTCCTAATATGCACATGAGACGTGAGTATGCATCTTTAATTCAAACAAAGTTAAAGTGAAGACTGAATAACAACACAATAATGGGTAGTCATGAAAACCCGAAACCAATACCAGATGCAGTTACTTGACTCCGTTTTTGTTGGAAGGAAACGACACTTATGTTCCAAATTTGCCAACTGGAAGCGTTGAATGGTATTGAAGTTGAGCCATAGAGGAAAGCGAACCCCCTTAATTCCGTTTAACAGATGTCCTACTTTAACGAGACAACCTTCGACACGAGGATTATCGCAAGTTTCTTCGTCAATGTCGGAATTGCCTGCGAATCATCAACTTCGCCATTGTTAGAATGTAACCGCACGAGCTAAAAAAGAGAACCCGCTATCATTTGCCGACCACATTGACGTGAATGAACAACTCATCGCGAAAAGGGATTGAGGAATCAACTTGTGGTTTGAAGGGTTTCGTGTGTGAAGAAAAGAAATTCGATTGAGGGTTAGGGCTCACTGGCGGCGCCGTTTTGCTGAGGGAGGAAGGTGCTCTCGTTCAATTCACTTTAGGGTTTTCAAAAGGGATTTGATGAACAGTGTTTCGTTTTTTCTTCTCTTCCATCGGTCCTCTTCCACTAAATAACAATGCTGAAACCCAAAAAACCTAATGGGCCGCATGGAATGGGCCTTCTCTTTTACTTGTTCTCTTTTTCTTTTCAATTATTATTAACAAACATATAATAATTGATTAAAAACTATTCAAATATATAAATATTAAATATATAAAAAAAAGATATTGACAAATATATAAGTAATGCAAACTAAAAAAAACAAAAATTAATATTTAAAAATAAAAGAACTATATATGTGCATAAAATATTATTATAAAAGGTTTAGGAAATTAAGGAAATAATTAATATTCACAAAAAAGCCCTTTTAGGCGATGTGTCCCGCTTTAATTGGTTAAAAGGAAAAAATTTAGAAAAAACGCCCAATTTCGGGTGAACACGTGTCTAAACAAAAATGCGAAAATACTTACAAAAGGGGTAGGACAAATTTAGGGTATGACAGATGCCCCTATCTAATGGGCTTAAATCTAAGGAAATAAACTGCTACAACGCTCGCTTTCCTGAGGTAGAAGTCAATTAGATATAAAGAAGACCCTGAATTTGTCCGAAAGAAAGAAAGATGCCTGAGAGTTGAAAAAGCTGGATGAGGTAAAACTCTGAGTAAACTGTGAATGATAGGCAAAAAGTCGTCGTCATCAAAAGGATGATGGAAAGAAATGAACACGGCTACTACCACCAAAAAGGACGGTAGAGCAAACACCATCGCACAATCTGACATTAACGAAATGCCAGACCCACCACCAAAAGGATGACGGAGCGAAACACAACAAATTATCGCACAATCTATCATAAATAATTATGATAGACCCTCCACCAAAAGGATGACGGAGCGAAACACAACAAACTATCGCACAATCTATCATAAATAATTATGATAGATCCCCCACCAAAAGGATGACGGAGCGAAACTCACACCAACCACTACCACCAAAAGGATGATAGGGCAAACACAATCGCACAATCTGACATCGACGAAATGCCATACCAACCACCAAAAGGATAACAGAGCGAAAATCACACCAGCCACTACCACCAAAAGGATGATAGGGCAAACACAATCGCACAATCTGACATCGACGAAATGCCAGACCCACCACCAAAAGGATGACAGAGCGAAACTCACACCAGCCACTACCACCAAAAGGATGATAGGGCAAACACAATCGCACAATCTGACATCGACAAAATGCCAGACCCAACACCAAAAGGATGACGGAGCAAAACTCACACCAGCCGTTACCACCAAAAGGATGATAGGGCAAACACAATCGCACAATCTGACATCGACGAAATGCCAGACCCACCACCAAAAGGATGACGGAGCGAAACTCGAACACACATTGCACAATCTATCATTAATCCAAGTGACAGACCCCCCACCAAAAGGATGACGGAGCGAAGCACAACAAATATCGCACAATCTATCACCAATCCAAGTGACAGACCCCCCACCAAAAGGATGACGGAGCGAAACACAAACAAACTATCGCACAATCTATCATTAATGATTATGATAGACCCCCCACCAAAAGGATGACGGAGCGAAACACAAACAAACTATCGCACAATCCATCACCAATCCAAGTGACAGACCCCCCACCAAAAGGATGATGGAGCGAAACACAAACAAACTATCGCACAATCTATCATTAATGATTATGATAGACCCCCCACCAAAAGGATGACGGAGCGAAACACAAACAATCTATCGCACAATCCATCACCAATCTAAGTGACAGACCCCCCACCAAAAGGATGACGGAGCGAAACACAAATAAACTATCGCACAATATATCATTAATGATTATGATAGACCCCCCACCAAAAAGATGACGGAGCGAAACACAAACAAACTATCGCACAATCCATCACCAATCCAAGTGACAGACCCCCCACCAAAAGGATGACGGAGTGAAGCACAACAAATATCGCACAATCTATCACTAATCCAAGTGACAGACCCCCCACCAAAAGGATGACGGAGCGAAACACAAACAAACTATCGCACAATCCATCACCAGTCCAAGTGACAGACCCCCCACCAAAAGGATGACGGAGCGAAACAAACAAACTATCGTATAATCTATCATTAATGATTATGATAGACCCCCCACCAAAAGGATGACGGAGCAAAACACAAACAAACTATCGCACAATCCATCACCAATCCAAGTGACAGACCCCCCACCAAAAGGATGACGGAGCGAAACTCACACTCAAACACTATCGCACAATCTATCACCAATCCAAGTGACAGACCCCCCCACCAAAAGGATGACGGAGCAAAACTCACACAAACTATCGCACAATCTATCACCAATCCAAGTGACAGACCCGCCACCAAAAGGATGACGGAGCGAAACTCACACACACGGGTTGCTATCATCAAAAGGATGATAGGACAACACATATTCGAAGTTTACCAACACCAAAAGGATGCAGGCTAGGTTGAACTGACGAGGTTCGACTATCACCAAAAGGATGATAGTAAGGCAATTGACAACGGTCACGCTTGCTGGGTACAACTCATTGGGGAACACCCAAGAGGAAGATTGAATTGAAATGAGTCAACGAGGTACGCCCACCGTCTTGTTTGGAGATCATTGTTTTGCTGAAATGATTTCATGGTTACGCCCATGAATTCTGAAGAGGATGCCCCTGACTGGGCTGAGTTTGTCTTGATGTCTTGTCTTGCTCAACAAAAGGCTGAACAACTTCATGAGGTACGCTCACAGTTTTGCTGAAGATGCCCCTGCCCGGGCTCTATCTTGCATTAAACTTCTTGGATTTGCCCAACAAAAGGTTGAACAACTTTGTGGAGAACGCCCACGGTCTTGAATGGTATCCCCCTGGCTAGGCTGAATGTTGATTTGCATATCTGATCAACCACGAGGTTGAAATACGTCATGGGAGACGCCTATGGTCTTGAAAAAGATGCCCCTGACTGGGCTGAATCTTGCTTTGAATAACTTCGAATTTTGTGAGGGAAACCCACAATTGCAGAAGATTTCCCTTGACTGGGTTGATGATTGCTTTGAAACTCTTGAAAATCGTGGGACAAACCCACAATCTTGCAAAAATGCCCCTGATTGGGCTGATGATTGCTTTGGAAATCTTCGAGGTTGATCCTGGACCTTGACTTGCATATATGAATGCTGGATGATAAATGATCTTCCATACGAGTGGAAGTGCAAATGCAAGTGCTGACGCGCGGAGATGCAGAAGTTGAGGAAGTATGATTTGATTGGGTATGCATATGATGCAAGATGCTTATGATATCGAATGCGATGCTTATGATGCATATGATTGCAGACAGGTGATTGAAAATGCAAGCGGAGATGGCAGCGTGGTGGCCTCTGGTAGTTGCCAATGTGAGTTGGACTTTGGGTAGTGGGAGGGATTGATTTCCTCGACACACAGTTTGTTGAAGATGCCACGATTGAAGCAAAAGATAATGCTCTGGATGCCCCTAGTCTGGGTACTTGGTGATTTGTCGTGAGTTTCCTTTAGAGAAGGTTGCAACTTTGCTTGATGGTCAGGACGACCTGGTCTTGCCCCAGTCTGAACGTGGTAATGGTCTGCCCCTGCTCGAGCTGTTGAATGATTTGTCCCAGACTGTGGGCTTTGAAATAATCTTGCTTCGTGTACGCCACTGAAAGTCAAATTCCTCCTCGATTGCCCCTTGCTGGAGTGTCTTTGAATACCTAGCACTGATTTGCAAATGAAATTGTACATTCATAAATGGTAGTAATTAATGCAAAGTTCAATGCAAGTTTTGAAAAAGTGTGTCATTTATTGAGGTGTCGTGATAGTGAAATAAATGGATCGTTAGTCCAAACATTATGCTAGTTTTGATTGATGTGAAAGATATATCAAGAGAAATGACACCAACGCTGTTGATTAGAAATCATGTGAGGAGTCAGGTTACACAACCTCGCAATAGTATGCTTTCAGAGTAAATCCCGCCTCAATTAGGTCTTTCGAGGGTTGTAACATGGTCTGGTTCATGGTTATGAAACAAAAGGTCATTAGGCTCAAAGTATGATTTGTACCCACCCGTTCTTTTTAATGATCTCCAGTCCTACACTCAGTTAATTCTACACTTGTCTGGACGGTGTAAGCTTGAAGGTTCAAGGTTTGCTCGATGTGGCAGTCACCTTATTTTGATGGATGCCAGTGCCCCTTTGATTTGGGTGGCCACTGAATTTTTTGTTTTTGTTGAGGGTTTCGGGGTCCTCTTTTACTTTTGTTTTGATCCCTAACATTTGCATGGATTGACTTTGCTTGTCAGATCCATCGGGATTGCCTTGATTTTGCCTAAGTCCCCTCTGAGGTGTTTGACTTAGCAGGCTTTTGATTTTTTCTTTTTTTGGATTTTGTTGTGACTGCCATGTTGTGAGTCATTAAAGAACAACCGTCTTTTGGATTTTACTTTTTTTGATTTGAGTGCGGATTAGATTAACTGAACACTATCCTGCCCCAGGTTGAGTGTAAAAAGTTTGAATATCCGAAGGAAACTGCTACTTCTAGGCTCGAAGTGGTTTACTAGGGATTAACTCCTTATATCTTCGGTGTATGGGGGAATTGAAACAATGCCTGTACATCATTGACGAGATTCTGTCTGAAAGCATGCAGTTTGCAATTATGGGTATCTCGTTTTCATCATCCTCCCTCGAATCATGCTAAACAACAGTGAATAGAGTGGAGTGAATAAACATGCCGGTGATAAGTGAAAATGAGTGAATACGACATAATTAATTCAAAACATGCATAACCGATACATTAATGAAAATCAAATACGAATGGCAATTGTTCAAAGCATACAGTACTTAAACAAACAAAGACAAAACACAAGGAAAATGAAATATGAAATGGCATCATGACTGCCTTCTTTGGGATAAACTTGACTTGATTGGATTCGATGTTGACACTAGCTGGCCGATGGCAATGGATCATTGATGATATTCGGAGACTTCCCATTGAAGTTGATAGCATCTCTATCGATCATGTCTTGAATTATGTGCTTGAATGCCCTGCAGTCCTCAATGGTATGACCTGGAGCGCCCTTATGAAACTCACAATGAGCATTTGCATCGTAGTCGGCAGGAATGACAGTTAGGGGAGCCAAATCTCTTGGAACAATAGCCTTTTTCTCCATCAACTGAGCAAAGATACTAGCATATTTCATTGGCAGGCGATCAAAAACTCTATCTGGCCTCCATGTTCTCTGCTGACGCTGTGGGCGAGTACCTTGTCGTTGCTGAGTGGCTTGCATTTGCTGTTGCTGAGGAGGATATTGGTATCCTTGCTGATTGTAGGCTTGTTGCTGAGGAGCCCGTTGCTGTGGCATCTGAGCTAGCGCTGCTTGAACAGCTGGCTAATAAGGCATTGGAGCATATTGCGCAGCAGTAACATATGGATACTGATAGTAGGGAACTTGATAAGGCATAGGAGCAGGAGCTTGTTGAGAAGCTTGCCCTTTCTGCAAAAAGATGGCATTTGTTTCGCCCTCCTTCTTCTTGTATCCATTGAAAGGCTTCTTAGCATTGGCCTGGCTGTTAGGACCTCCTGGGATCTTTCCACTCTTCAGCCCTTCTTCAATTCTCTCACCGACGATCACCAAGTCAGAGAATCCAGCGGAGACACTTCCGATCAACTTTTCGTAGTACTGGCCTTGTAAAGTACCCATGAAGATGTCAATAAGTTCACGGTCAACAAGAGGTGGATGCACCCTTGCGGCTAGCTCTCTCCATCGTTGCGCGTACTCCTTGAAGGATTCCCTGTCCTTCTGAGTCATACTCTGAAGCTGAGTACGGTTTCGAGCGAGATCGGTGTTGTATTTGTATTGTTTGACAAATGCATCGGCTAACTCGGCCCAAGTGCGCACACTGTTACGTTCTAGCTGCATATACCATTCGAGTGATGCCCCAGACAAACTGTCTTGGAAGCAATGAATCATGAGCTTTTCATCTCTGGCATAAGCAGCCATCTTGCGACAATACATCTTCAGATTAATGTTTGGGCAACTGAGACCCTTGTATTTCGAGAATTCGGGCACCTTGAACTTGGGAGGAATGACAACATCAGGCACCAAGCACAATTCTAAAGCACTGAAAGAGTTTGAGTTATGCCCCTCCATGGCTCGGAGTTTCTCGGCTAGATCTCGGCACATCTTCATGGCTTCAGAATCCTGAGCAACAACAGGACTGGCAATGGGGATAGCAGCATGATAGTTCTAAACATCGTCATACTGATCCATCAAAGTATCTTCGATATGAGGAATTGGGATTTGCACAACAGTTGGCTGGGCCTGCGGGATAACTCCAACAGTAACTCCAGGCGCTGGGATTGGCTGAGAAGTGTTTCCTTCGACTGTGTTGTTGAAGTTCAACGGCATCCCATGAGAATTTGGAATTGGAACCAAAGGGATGGCAGTAGACCCTTGTCCTTGACCATTGTTGACGACAGCAGCGGCTTCACGCTGTTCTTCCTCTCTTCTGGCCGTGAGGATGGCTTTGAGGATCTGGTCAATCTTTCCTTTCATAGAATCCAACTCTTCCCTGAAGGCAGCTTGCTCCTGCTGAATCTGCTCCATCATTCGTCTTGTATTGGCTCTAGTTGCGTACTGGTGTCGAGGAATCAGCTTGATTTACTGGAGAGGAAGGAACAAAGACATAAGATTCTGTTGAAGGACTGGAAATGCAAAATGCACAACATATGAAATGCAATGCAAATGATATGCAAGTTGCAACGCAAGATACAAGATCCAGGATCACAGGATCATAGTTCAAACAGCTCCTGAAGCTGGTAACTGTAACAGATAAGTAACCATAATTCCTGCTCAAAGAACATTGACAGGTACGACCTATGCAGGAAGATCTAAATTATTCTACCCATAAACCCACTTACGGGATGGTTTCTACGTTTGGTTCCCAGGATCACGGACACTAGTCGTATTAGCGTCACGCAACAGGCTGGCTGTATTACGACGATAATGATGATAAGGTCTCTCCTGAGCGGGGTCCTCATGCTAGGCGCACAAGGAGCGAGTCCTTGGAGACTAACACTACATGACCACCAATATCGGAACTGGTGCTAACAAAAGGTTCCCAGAATCACGAACCTTTCATTAATCAAGTCGTGCAACAGGCTAGCTGTGTTACAACAAGATCCACAAATAGGTCTCCTCTGGAGGAACTTTCATGCTAGGCACACAAGGAGCGAATCCTTGGTGACTAACACTACTCGACTACCAATTCTAAACTAAGTGTTGTCTCTGCTTTTACCAAAGCTCGGGCGTAGAGCCTTACTCATGACGTCATCCCAAGAACCGAAAGGCCCAGATAACAAGCACAAATAAAATCTACAAGAGAACAAATACAAAAAGAAAACAAACAAAAAACAAACACTCCTCACAAACCAAAAGATAGGCTCGACTCTCTCTTTGCATGGAGTAAAATGTCCCCAGCAGAGTCGCCAGCTGTCGCACCTCCAAAAATCACAGAGACATTTCGGAGAAAACGACCCTCGCGCGAAAGGCGCGGAAATGCGGTTCGACAGAGACGCCACCGAACTTTATTTTTCCCGAATGAACGGGAGAGGAAAATATCGAGAAAACCTCTTAAAACGAAAAGGATAGGAACAGGACTGTCGCAACCAAGTTCCGGGTTCGGGAGTCGGTTACGTGAGGGGAAGGTATTAGCACCCCTCACGTCCGTCGTACTCGACGGGAACCTCTTAAGGTAGTTGTGGGGAGTGTTGTTTAGGTTTACTTGCTTTCCTCTTATTGATAAAGGTGAATTGGTAGGTTAAAAGGTTAAAGACGCAAAGGAGAGATGTGTGGTTAGAGGATAGGGTGCTCGCCAAGGATTGGGGCCCTATTGCCTACGCATGCTCATTCGGACGAGAATGAGAAATCAGAGTGTCGTAGTTTGACTACAGGAAAGGATGGAGGTGTGCGGACGGAATAATGGAGGAAGATAGAAGTGTGCTCGCCAAGATTATCACAATCTTGTGCCTACGTATCTTATATTCAAGAATGAATAAAGAATCAGAGCATCCGTAGTTCGTGGTAACAACCATGAAATGGATACGGGGAAATGGAAAATGGAGGGGAGGTAGCTCGCCAAGATCATTGCAATCTTGTGCCTACGTATCTTACATTCGGACGAGAATGAAGAATCAAAGCAGTCGTAGTTCGTGGTAACAACCACGAAAGATGAGGTTGAATAAGTTGGAAGTTTGAGAAAGAGACGAAAGAGTGACTGACAAGCAACCCAAGAGCGCGCCTCAAGAGCTTGTCACTCAAGAATTCAAGGAATGCGAGATTCCAAGAACTCAGTTCTTTCGGGAATTGACTGAATAAGTTGAAGGTAAAGAGTTGGATGTTTTGAAATCGAAAGAAAGAACTAATAACAACTCGAGGGCGTGCCTCGAGAGTTACTCATTCGAATATCCAAAGAATGCTAGATTCTGAGAATATCCCTCTTTCGTAAGTTTTAGAAATGTTTGTGAAAGGATCGAATCGAAAAATGGCATGCGAGGCCAAAAGGAAGTTGTTTTGAAGTAGCTCGACGACGTGTCGAGGATTTGATCGAAGACGAAACTGACTTGACGACGTGTCAAATGTTAGATCGTGAGAGATGACATTGGTCCCTAAGGGTGCCCCCAATATCAAAACCACGAGGAATTGTGAAGTGTGTGCGAAATGTGGGTTACGAATACGTACGAGCATTCGACTTAAGAGAACGTTGGAAAATGAAGAAGTCGAAAGGTTGAGTGAATAACAACTCAAAGGGCGTGCCTCGAGAACTATTTACTCGAAAATTCAAAGAATGCTAGATTCCAAGAATCCCCTTCTTTCGGAGTTTTGATCGGAAAAAGAATTTGAAATAAATTGGATTGAATCGAGACTATGGAAAGAGTTTGCGGCATGAGAAGTGAGAATACAAGATTGGATTTGAAAATAACGATTATTTAGTAAATGAGACGTCGGCCTCACAACCAATTTGACGGAGTATTATCGTGATGCGAGATCTCGACAACATCTTTTTTCATTCGAAAAATATTCTGATGGACAATAAAAATATCACACAGAATTGCTAGATTCTTATGATATTTCTTTGTTCAAAGAAGAGAATATAAAAAGCAAAAAGTTGAACAATATATTATTTAAGGTGTACACCTTAATAATATCCATTCGAAAACTCGAGAAGTGCTAGACTTCAAGAGTTTAATTTTCACCATTTGATTTAATTTATGAATTATTGTTTGAATAAACAGTGAAAGTATCATGTGGAATGCTATACTCCAATGACATTTCTTTGTCTAAATAATTAAAAGGTATATTTTGAAAAGAAAAGGTCGAATGTCACTACCCAAGACGTACGTCCCAATAGTGATTATTCAAGAACTCAAAAGATGCTAGACCTTAAAAGTTCTTTTTTCGTTATTGATTAAGAAAATGATTTGTGTGTTGAAAAAGATATTGAAATAGGATTATAAAAATAATATCAATTTTTTGGAAATAGAGTTTGAAAATAGTCTAAGCTTTTATTTAAAAAATATTTTGGATATGTATTAAAACAAATACTTATAAAAAAGGAAAAAGTGGCTTCAATTAATAAAAAAACAAATATTTGATTAGTAAATAAAATAAAAATGAAAATTCTAATCTAAAAAAAAGAACAAATTGAATTTAGGCTAAAAAATTTGATAAAAAAACAAATTATTTAACATTAGTCTTGTGAACAACTGATCAATTATAACAACAAGTCAAATGGGAAAGGCCAATGGCACTTTAAACTAACACGAGCTTAAACCGCGGAACCGTAAACTCACAGAAAATGCTATGAATTGAAAATATGAATACAAAACACCAACTAACCGAATCCTTGTTTGCAACAATAAATCCCAGTAGATGAAAATAAAATGAAGGACATCTAATTTAAATCATAACATAATAGATTAATTACAGGACAAAGTATAAACATAGTCTGGTCTAAAATAGATAAGTTCATAATGCTGTGATGGAAAACAATTATCTGGCTATGACACCCTGCATTTTTCACATCTGATGCATAAACTCAGCAATATGTATATCAAACTATGTCAATTTAACTTAATGCTGCAAAATCGAAATAAATTTCGAAATACCAGAACACAAGCATTTACGACAACCATGTTTGCAGATTCAATTAACAAGTATGTCGGTAACCAAAACAGAATTTCAAATACGCATTAAACCGGTAAAATTATTAATATAACTACATGCTGATATTATTGTAACAGAACTAAAAAAGTCATACAAGAAAGATCCAGGATATGCCTAATATTGGACCCTAATAGAACAACCCGAATATTAACGACGTCACGTCGGATATTCGGCAAAGTTTTGAACAGAAAACCAACCACAAGATGTCTTAAAAACAATGAAAAAATACAATAAAAATACTGCCAATCAAGCCTAATCGGGCGCTGAATGCTATCGAACCAAAAAGGATACGGAGATTTACAGGCGCCGACTTAGCATTTTGGACTCGTGCGAACTGAGTTATCATGACTTTGGACCTTGCTTGCCACGGCTGTCACTGAATTATCGTTGTTGCTAAAAGTCGTTAGCTAATCTTCCCTTTCATTCTCGCACCCTGACTTTACGAATTTGTGACAGCCGAGTTATTTTCTTTTGACGTCATGAGCGAAATGGATATGGCTCCGAACCTGTCGTTCTTGAACTTCGATGCACAACCGTTCAGAGATCATGTTCCGAACACAAAAATGGTTAGTGGCAAGAATCCTGGCCGAGCTGCTTGAAATGATTTGCCGCTACTAACTGAGAATGTCGCATCCTAGTTTATCTGAGCCGCAAACCATTGTAGCTTCCGTTGTTTTCATCTCGTCATAGTTATGAAAACGTTGTTATTATTCCTGCTGTTCCATATACCTTGGCTTTACACAATTGTCGTCGAAATTCGACGAAGCCGCAACCTGCACAACATCAAACACAGTTAGAAAACATGTCTAACCAATTCGAAAACAACGAAGTCAGAGTGTTGCGACTCCAGCTGCTATGGCGGATCTTGTCAATGCGAGAGTTGCGCTGCTGCACTTGTTGTGGATAAAAGCTTGTGTCATGCACACGTTGTCGGTACCATTGAACCAGAACATTGCGCTCAAAGTGGTAAAACCAAATCCACATGTATCGTAAAGTGCAGAACCGTAGATGAAAACAGTCACATACCAGAATATTGCACCAGAATGTTGCACTCAAACTCGGTAATACCTGCATACAAACCAGTCGCAGCCAACTACATAGCTTTATGAAAACAAAAGACTTAAGACCTGTGATAATGGGAATATTGTCGATAGTACAACCCAATACAAAGGGTTCTCATGAATTTACACCCAAATCACAAACAACTTATCTAGTATGAACCACATTTTATTAATGCAAATCAAACAATCACAGCAGATCTCCAGGAAGTGTCAGAATCACCCTGGTCAGTACACAACAAATAATTAAACCAAAACAAGCGAGGATCGGTGGAACAACAGATCTAGTGAGAAAATTCACAAATCGCATCCAAACCGAATCAAAGTTGGTGAATAACATAAACTGGCAATAACTATAACAACTCCTAATATGCACATGAGACGTGAGTATGCATCTTTAATTCAAACAAAGTTAAAGTGAAGACTGAATAACAACACAATAATGGGTAGTCATGAAAACCCGAAACCAATACCAGATGCAGTTACTTGACTCCTTTTTTGTTGGAAGGAAACGACACTTATGTTCCAAATTTGCCAACTGGAAGCGTTGAATGGTATTGAAGTTGAGCCATAGAGGAAAGCGAACCCCCTTAATTCCGTTTAACAGATGTCCTACTTTAACGAGACAACCTTCGACACGAGGATTATCGCAAGTTTCTTCGTCAATGTCGGAATTGCCTGCGAATCATCAACTTCGCCATTGTTAGAATGTAACCGCACGAGCTAAAAAAGAGAACCCGCTATCATTTGCCGACCACATTGACGTGAATGAACAGCTCATCGCGAAAAGGGATTGAGGAATCAACTTGTGGTTTGAAGGGTTTCGTGTGTGAAGAAAAGAAATTCGATTGAGGGTTAGGGCTCACTGGCGGCGCCGTTTTGCTGAGGGAGGAAGGTGCTCTCGTTCAATTCACTTTAGGGTTTTCAAAAGGGATTTGATGAACAACGTTTCGTTTTTTCTTCTCTTCCATCGGTCCTCTTCCACTAAATAACAATGCTGAAACCAAAAAAACCTAATGGGCCGCATGGAATGGGCCTTCTCTTTTACTTGTTCTCTTTTTCTTTTCAATTATTATTAACAAACATATAATAATTGATTAAAAACTATTCAAATATATAAATATTAAATATAAAAAAAAGAGATATTGACAAATATATAAGTAAAGCAAACTAAAAAAAACAAAAATTAATATTTAAAAATAAAAGAACTATATATGTGCATAATATATTATTATAAAAGGTTTAGGAAATTAAGGAAAGAATTAATATTCACAAAAACGCCCTTTTAGGCCACCTGTCCCGCTTTAATTGGTTAAAAGGAAAAAATTTAGAAAAAAACGCCCAATTTCGGGTGAACACGTGTCTAAACAAAAATGCGAAAATACTTACAAAAGGGGTAGGACAAATTTAGGGTATGACAGGTACTCAGAGTGTATTCCTTTGACAATGTTACAAATGCGACCTCTTGAATGAAAATGGACATTGCTTTAAATAGAACAAGAAAATATCTGCTTTTCTCTCAATGTTGATCCTGGTGGTGACATGTGTTGCTGCATTATCTTTGTAACTTCCTCATGTTCTCAGCCTTTTAAATTCCTTCCAGCTTAAAAGTCCCCACGCTTTATGTCAGTTTCATTGGCCTTCAATCGACACCTTCAACGACATAGCTTTTGGTTGACTCACAACACATCTCCTGCCGGCGTCGACTTGTGATATATCTTCCACTATTGTCGACTTGGGTCTTTTCCTTCACCATCTTCCTGACTTGTCGACAGCCTTTTCGTCAACTCTTCTCAGTCGAAATCTCCCAGCCAAAAGGTATCCCCTATTTTAATATAATGGCATACCAGCTCGAAAGTCCGAATGAATGCCAGAGCATTCGGGTGAAGTTGGGCAGGACACAATTCAAGATAACAAAATATCGCCCATTGGAAATCCGTGAAGGGCCGACGATACCTTTCCTCCCTAAAAGCAAACTCGTACATTAGGAATCTCCTTCCTGGACACACCGAGCATATCCGATCATTCTCTGTCGGACTAATCACCCTCCAACTCATGGGTGCATCCTCGGCCCTATCTTTGAGGAGATCAAAATTATTGGCCTCCTTCTCGGTAAATGTCTATTTCGTCACAAGAGGATTCTGGGCGATCCAACTAAGGCCCCCCTCTGCAACCCACATGTTGGCATACTCGGTGAGAGGCACATCCTCGTTAGTAGTTGCCTCAACGTCGGATACGGTTCCCTCGTTTCGATCAGCCATTTCACCTAAAAAGAAGAGGAAGCAAAAGTGAATTCGATGAAGATCAAATCCACCCTTCCACTACAAATCAAGTGAAAGGGCGAGGATTAAGTGTGATGATGTATCCTCGACTCAAGCCCTTATCAACGATAAAGGGTCTCGACGAAAACCCTTCCCAAAATCGGGGACATGTCCCCACAACTTGTAAAGACCCTAAAGGGGGATAAGCCACACGACTACATGATGTGTTGGACACCTAAGAACGAAACCCTCAGTGTCGAGGGCACCTTCTGCCCGACAACAAACATTAAATGTCTTCACACAACAACCTAGGAAGATCTACAGACATACAACATCCTAGATTTATGTTCTTCAAGGTCTTAATGAATTCCCCAGAAAATTCATGTGTTCATCTAGAAACGCATGAACTTCAACCGAAAAACTCAAGATAAATTTCCAGAAATTCATACATTTTGACAACAAGATTGAAGAACTTAATTGGATTTAGAGGATGAAAATGAAGATCTTGGGAAATGCAAGAGCAACAGACGACAACAAAAAAGTCTCCGGCGATTGACGTTTGTTGCAGAGCAAAAGATAAGGAGGAGAGAAATTTTCGTGAAGTGAAAATGAATCCTCTTCTCCTCTTATATATGCTTTTTTGCTCGCACGAGGAAGCACAAAGGGAAAAGTTCCATCATTGCCTAGCCTCATAGACCTCTTAGACCTTAATAAACTTTATTGCACCATCACACGTGGAAAAAGAAGCTGTCAGTTGGCATTCTCAAAACTGACCCTTCACATGCTTGTAAAAAGACAAGTCCCTTCAGTTCCTCATGGGCACCTTCTCCTCGACAATGTCATCAAATGGCATCTGAGTAGGAGGCTCGTCGACATCCTCTGCACCTTAAGAAAAAATTTGGCCAACATAAAACACGCCTTTTATATTCTACCCCATCACCACAAAAATCTTCTACTCCAATTTCCATTTCACCTGAAAAACAATCATCTGTTCCAACACCAATAACAACAAAAACAATTCAAACTCCAAAAGTCTCTGTACCACAAACAATTCAACCAAAAATTCAAATCAAACAATTTGTACCACAGAAACAACCATAAGAAAAACAACCCACATAACAACAACAAACAACAAAACCATCTGCTCAACAAAAACCCTCTGAACCATTTAAAGAAAAGCCATCTGAACAACAAAAACAACCACAAGAAAAACAACCAGAAAAACACTCTGAACCTCTACCAGAAAAAGAATCTGAACATCAACCAGAAAAATCATCTGAACCTCAAATACCACAACAAAAGACACAACCACAATCAGAAAATCTACCATCCAAAACATCTAAACCCACTGAATCTGTTCCAATTTCATCTGAACCAATAAAAATTTCATCTGATCCACCCTCATCAAAATCCTCTGAAATTCCTTCAGAATCAACCAATCCTTCTGAACCCAACATTCCTGAGACAGAAGTTCTTGATGTCACACCACTAAAAACTGTGTTTCAAGTATCTTCTACCTCCTGCACACCAACCACCTCATCAAACTCCTCAGAATCTGACATTCACCCAGATTTTCTAATCTCTCCTTCTCACAGAGATTCTGAGGTAAACCAACTAGAACCTCCTGTATCATCCAAAGTTCCAATTTCAGATCCTACTCCCATACCTGCACCATCATCTGAAATCCTCATTCCAAACTCTAACCCAACATCTAACCCAAGAACATCTATTTCATGTGCACAAGTTTCATCCATGTTTCACAATCTTGCCTATAATTTCAAACTCAAAGATTTTTATGACAGACTTGAACCATCTGACCCTATCACTCCTTTGAAACCCAAACTTACAATCACCCTACCATATGTACTTCTCACCTACATTCAATCCATGTCAGATGTAGGTTCATTAGCAACAATATCATATTCTGCTAAATCTGCAAAAGCTGTTACTTCAGCTATACCTATTTCATCTGATAAAATTGCTGCTTCTGATGAACCTCCAAAATCTGCCTTCCAACCTTACTCAAATAAACCCTTTGATGTGGTTTCTTATCACACCAAAGCAAAACCAAATCTGTTAAATGCTTTAAACATATCCAAACTTGATAAACCTGAAATTCCTTTCATTCCATACTACCCTCCTCCTCTGATCTCCATTCAGAAATCAATTTTTCCACCTACTCCCCAACCAAAACCAATAACACTGGAGACTCTGTTACATCCCAAACCTAGACTTAATGTTAATCAGTTATTTCAATCTTTTTTTTGCAAGAAATACAGTTGTATTTAGGTACTGTACAGAGAAAGTGCTCAGCAACAATGGATGCACAAGAATCTGATGTCATCTGGAATGGATTTATCAATAGATTCAACACTGTAGCCTCAAATCTGAAGAACATATGTTCTGATGATGCGAAGCTCAGATTTGCTGAAGCTGCAAGAAATCTGTTCTGGACTATCAAGAGATCTGAACCTTTGCTCCTTACAGATGCTCCTCCACCATCAGAAGAAACTACTGAACCTGCATCTGAAGATAATCCTTTGGCCATGACTCTGGTAGAACTTCTTTCTGGCTCCAATGCTCCAGACTCTACAGACCCTATGGAAATTGACTCTGTTCAAGCTCCAGAAAATAATCAACCCTCTTCATCTGAGATTAAGAAAGAACATCCAGATTTTGAGGATAAAATTGCTGCTCTGGAAGCTAGTCAATCAGAGATCAAGTCTTGGATGGCCAAACAGGATAAGAAATCTGAAGACATGACTGAGTGGATGTCAAAACAGGATCAGAAGAATGAAACAATGGCTAAGTGGATGTCAAAACAAAAGCAGTCCTCCTCTGAGATCACGGATCTGTTGAAGATGCTTTTGTCAAAACACTCTTAGATTTTCATTTTTTTTTCATTCTAATGTTTTTGCATCTGATGTTTGCTTATGTACTTTTTGATATATCTTCTGATGCATGTACTATTGATTTGAACTCATTGAATGAATCAAAGTTTTCTCCACTGAATTATCTCATTTACTGTTTCCTTTTATTTGTATTTTTAAAGTTTTTACTTTTTGCTTATGACAAAAAAGGGGGAGAAAATATAGATCTGAACTGTTTAATTTAACTTCACCAGAATGAAACTTCAGACATATCTATTCTATCTAACATTTAATCTGAGTATTTCAGAACATTTGATAAGTACACTCTATAAAAGAAACTCTGAATCTGAAATTTGCAAGACATTATGACTTTCAAATGTTAAAAAAACAATCAAGATCTAACTCTGAAAATTACTCAAGACAAAAGGGAAGTTTCTATTCCTTATTTATATTTAAGACAGGGGGAGATTCATCATCTCAGGGGGAGTTATAATTTTAATATTTTCAATTAAACAAAATTTCTGATGTTTTTGTCATCATCAAAAAGGGGGAGATTGTTAGAACACAGATTGATTCTTAATAATATCTCTATGTTTTGATGATAACTATGATGAAATTTTGTATTTAAGAATTATATACTCTAAAATTTGCTTGAGAATTTTTACTGCAGATAGTAAAGGAATTAACACTCCAGAAGCAAATCAGAATTGAACACAAGAAATTAGCTAGACTCTGAAGCGCCAGATGCATTCATTAGAAGATTCTGATTGCTGCCAACAGAAGATTCTGAGCGTAGCCTCCAGAAGGATCTGAAGCAGAAGCTCCAGAAGAATCTGAAGCAAGTCAGAAGCATCTGAACCAAAGAAGAATTTTGTATGAAGAGTTTTTCAAAGCATAGTTTCTACAGAAGATTCTGAAAGTACTAAGGCTGCCAGTACTGAAGTTCTGTCTCAAATATGCTCTGATCTTAAACACGCTGAAAGCACACCTGCTGTAGAAGACTCTGATTCAGCAAAACTCTGATCATCATCAGAAGACTCTGACCCAATTAGACTCTGATGAATTTGTTGAAAACTGAAGAAGAATTATTCAAAGTTTATATCCGTTGGAGTGAACCAAACGTCTATTTCCCTATTTATGCTAGACACAAGAACATAGACAAAAAGGATTTTTCTGTGCTTTCTTCTTCTAGGAAAGGTCACTTGATGTGAAGACAAAAAGGCTCAGACCTTTTGGACACTCTTCTCAACGTGAAGCTCACCTTGGATAAGTTGCCTATAAAAGCAAGACTCCACCAAATTCTTCAGTTGACGTTTGCATTGAAAAGAAATCAACATTCAAGCTCTCATACTTTCCTATTCATTCTAAGAATTTATTTCTTTGTTCTAAATAGTTAAGTGAAAAATCACAGTTGTGATAAAGCTTTATAGAAGCAATCTTAAACACTTGTATTGATTTTACATTTGATTGTAATTCTTAAGAAGATCCAGTTAGGATCAGTAGTTCTTGAGAAGACATTGAACATTTGTTCTAAGTGTTAACTATTGTAATCAGTTGATTTAATAGTGGATTAAGTCCTTGATTGAGAAAGGCAAATCACTCTAGGATGGGTGGACTGGAGTAGTTGAGTTCAACGAACCAGGATAAAAATACTTGAGTTTTTATTTCTAAGTTTTAATCTTCATACTTATTCAACCCCCCTTCTAAGTATTATCTCACCTTCAACATCCCCGTCATGCGCTTGACAGTTCACACGACTAACTGCCCCTCTGAAATTCATGGGGACAGTTGGATCAGGTCAAAAATCACGTGCTAGATCTTCCATCTGACAGTCTCCCATTGGTCGACCAGATATTTCGACCACATGAGAGACCTTGGCCCGCACTAGGGGGAATCTCATAAATACCCTCTCTCTTGAGAGGGTCCGGTATTCTAATCACTCTAACTCATACCTAAACACTCGTACTTGCTTTCTCTCTAGCCTAACTTACTTTGCCATCAGAGTACCTTGCATGTACACCCCCTCCTCTTCTACAACCATTATTGCTGCCTTGCATTGAAGGACAAGACAATCCATTCTGATTAATTCAAATCAATATATATATATATATATATATATATATATATATATATATATATATATATATATATATATATAGACACACACACACACACACACACACACACACACACACACACACACACACATATATATATATATATATATATATATATATATATATATATATATATATATATATATATATATATATATATATATATATATATATATATATATATATATATATATATATATATATATATATATATATATATATATATATATTGTTGCACCCTAAAATTTGCTCAACCTACTTCATTTGGTTTATGTTTAAATTGCATTGTCATTTGCATAAAAAGTCATGTACATAGTCTAATCATTTGCATAGCATAGCATAGCAAGCCATCTGACAAGGGATCAAGTGCTATTTTTCATCTCAAGGAATATATTCAAGAGGCTCCTATCAAGATTCAAGCCTATTCAAATCACCAAGAAAGAAATTGAAGCTTTGTGAAGTTTAAAGGCCAAGCAGTGGGTTTCTCTCCTATCTTGAGGATATGTGAAGATCATCAGAGAAGTTGTGAGCTATGAATTGAGGGCATGGAAGACCTAAAGGGTCATTTTGAGAGTGAGACAAGTCATTGGCATGGTTACAAGAGATACAGTTGAAGACAGTCAACTAAGGTGTCATCTGGGTCAACCCTAGGTCAACCCTAGGTCAAGTGCTTGATTGAAGGGCATCAAGGCCTGTTTGGAAGATGTGGGATGCCTCATTTGATATGTGGATATGTATGTGGTGTTGTGCCAAGGATAAATCAAAAGAAATTAAGAAGAAGAGAAGTTTCTGAATTAGGGTTTCTGTGTAAAATCTCCTGATTTAGGGCAAACTTCCAAGCAAGATAATTCAAAATTCAAGTCTCAAATGGATCCTTTGCCAACATGAAACTTGTAGATTATCTCAATACCTTTAATTTGAGTGGTGGAAGGCATCAGGGAGATTTATAGAACTCAAGTTATGGTTCTTGCAAGTTACAGGTCATCTGAGGACACTGAAATTTGTCAGTGAAAGTTACTTGATTTCCAAGCAACGTTTTCCCCATGAGGGATGTTCAAATGGATTTTTGATGAACAGGAAAGTTGTTACTCATGATCTTAGCTTTCTATAAAGGTATGGTATGCCTTCATCTGATTTGTAGAACTCTACTTATGATCTTGGCAAGCCAGGGGTATTTTGGGAAAGTGGAATTACAAGTCATTTCAAGCATATGCCCAAAACTCCTATTTCCAAACTTCAAATGAAGAAATGTTCAACATCAAACTTGCTCCAAATGACATTTTGAGTCTAGAAAAGTGGTTGTGGCAAGTTGGAAATGCTCATAGCTTAGAATTGCAAAATTGACCAATTATAAAGGGAAAAGTACATTTGTAAATGACCAAAATTGTGAATTTTTGATACAAAAGCAAAACCAAGCATATGACCAACCATTTTGAAGGTAAATGATATTTTAAGACTATTGGAAATGTTAGATTTTGGGTTTGAGATCAGAATTTGGGAATTATCATAGCTTGCTTATAATTGAAGTTACACATCCAATGCATACAAGGGATTAATGTGCAAGCTAGCAAGGCCTTTCCACATGTTCAAAATATCACCTAATGAGATTTTCAAGTGAGAATGAGAAGCTGCAACAAGGTTTCATGGACTGATTTTTTCAACTCACCAATTTCATTTTCTCATGCAAAGATATAAACAACTTCTCATGTGATCAATCTAGCAAGTTCTGAAACTTTCCATCATTATCTATATATTCATTCTAACTGATCCAAAAGAGGGTTGAACTTCATTTTGATAGAAAACTCAGAGTTTCACTTCATCTTGCTTTTTTGCAAATTGCTTCGAATCCTCTTAATCCTTCATCATTCTTCCAAGTTTTTGTCCCTATTCAATTCAATAATCATCATTGATCACATTACCATCAAGATCTGAGTGGATTGGTGCCTGAATCGTGCTCTGCAAAATTCTCACATCCAAGTGCAATTGAAATCGGTTATGAGGATCCAGGTGGTTTGAGCAAGAAGTGTTGCATACAGAATCAAGATCATAGTCCATTGAATGATCCCGGAGCATTGCAAGCTTTGAATTGAAGAATTCAACCTTCTGTTTTCATCTTCTTACCAGGTTAGTGTTTCTCACGATTTGACTTGAATCAGGGATAGTCTTCATGATTTGTTAGGTTAGACATGGTCTAGGTGGTTAGATGATTGTTTTTGGAGACTTTAGCAAGATTTGGTGAAGGTTGATGGATGCACATGAATTCTGTTGAGGCATAGAACATGATGATTAAGCTGTTAGAATCTTAGATGATTAGCTAGTTTTGATCAGTATAGCATGAGGATTATTTTTGTATAAAGAATGGTGAGTTTGGTGAAGGTTGAAAACTGATGAAATGTTGAGTTTATGATGTTATACCTTTTGGTTTGGACGATATAGTTTGTTTCAATGCAATCTAAGGCCACAACTATATTCTACGTGAAAAATAGAACAAAATTGGTTTTTGCATCGAGGCATTTGGTGGAGGAACGAAGGCGTACGAATGAGTGTAAGTTTCATGCATGGGAACTGTTTTCATGGAGTTCAGAAACCCTAAATGACCAAGGTTGAAGATGACTGGTCTACCGTTGGATGTGCGCTGACTAGGTTGACTGGGAGAACGATCCAACGGACGGAATTTAAAAACGATTGTGGAGGGAAGCTGGCATATAGAATGCAGCGTTTCATTAAAACGCATCCATGGGCTTTGTGTGAATCTGCTATTCCAACCCCCCATGCAGGCCCAATCCAATATTGTACTATGATTTACTGCTATTTGCACCGCGTTTTAATTTTTTTTCCTTTTCATTTTTTTTTCGTTTTTCTGATTTACCATGGGCCAAGCGCGTTTCCTATTTGCAGCCCCATATTCAGGGCCCTTCATAATAATAACTGGATATTAACACTATCTGCACCCCTCATCATTTCTCATATTAATTTCACTCCAAATTTTTTATAACTTTAAAAATCCATAATAAATTGAAAAATGACTATTTTTCAATGGGATTTTTTTTCCCACTTTCCATTTTCTGCCAAGAAAAACATAAAATCATAAAATTGTCATTTTACTTCATTTTTATATTTTTTGTATATTTTTACATTTAATTTCTTTTTTTATTTCTTTTAGTTGATGCTACCATTTGTAGCATTTAGTTTAGGAGTTTCCTTTAGGATTTTCACCCCATTATTTTTAGTACAACTAGATATGGATATTAGGTGCCCCTGGTTTTTATACCATAATTTTTAGGATTTCATTTTAGGTAGTTTAGTTAGAAACTATTAGACTAGTTAATTAGGGTTTTGAACATAACATATGTATATTAAAACAATTTTCTTTTGGGTTTTTAAATTGAATTAGGACCTAGGCCTATAGGGGTATTAAGGGTAAGCATAATAGATCCCTTAGAAAATGTTAGAATTTCCCCTATTGTATTAATACTTTTAGTATATTTTTATAATTGATTGATTGAATGGTGTGCCCTTTCTAGGGTTATTGCTTGATTGTGTGGGTTATTGGGCTTGCTTGGGGTATGGGATTGAATTGAAGACTTTGTTAATGAAGCCCATTGAAGACAAAAGGAGTTAAGATCCAGTTCAAGAGTTGATGAAGATTTTAGCTTGCTTGCAGCTGTTGAAGATCATAGGACCTAGGAGCGAGGCAGAGCTTTAGAATAGAAACTTGATTCACAAACATGGAAGGTCTTGTTTGCCTCCATTATTTCTCTATGATTCAAAGTCTCTTTTAAATACTCACCTCCAAGGAAGGATTAGTGAATGTATTTAAAAGATAGAACTTTTGAGAGAAAATTGTCTGTATCTTGTTAACAGTCAGTAGGCCACCTTTGGTAGGCAACTGATTGTTTAACATCCATTTCATCTTGTTAACTGCTACTCATCTTGGAGAGTTTGATTTGAAGAAAAGCCATGAAAGATTGAAGATAGAGACCTTGCCTGAAGGCTGTGAAAGATGAAGATTGTGCTATTGAAGCTGTGCATTTGATTGCTGCTGTTGGAGCCCTGCTGTTTGAAGCTGTTGAAGGGGTTTACTATTAGAGTCTCCCTCCCTGAAGATTGATGCTGGCTTGAAGCTTGTAGATGTTTTGAAGATGACTTCAAGATATAAGATGATGGAGCTTGCTGTGCAGAGTTGCTGTTTGCTGTTTATTTTTGCTGTTTGTAAGCTTTTGATGTATTGTTTGAGTTTCCCGGACTGTATTGTTTGCCAATTAATCTGTTAGGTTGGAAGTGAATTTCGTTCGCTTCTGCCTGTTGTTTTCGAGGTAGAGTGGGACTCTCTCGCCTCGCTTGTACCGCTGCATTCATGCATTTTACTGTTTTATTGTATCTGTTGTTTCTGTTTCCGTTTATCCCCTTAGGATCTCTGTTTCTCTCTGTGCAAGAGAGGAACATGATAGACAGTAGGTCTTAACCCATGCACGATAACATTAGGTTAGTTTGATTCCCTTTTCAACCATAGGTTAGAGTTTTGTCTCTTCTTTCTCAAAACAAACAGAAAAACACAATAAATATTTCAAACGCAATAAAAGACATTTCTTACGTAAAAGAATGTGAACCAATCAAAACGTCATTTTTGTCCGCTTGGACCAGTAATCAGAAAAACCCTTTTTCAGAAGGAGATAAAAACAATCAAGACAGACTTGTGTCGTACGTGGCCCGAACTACGTTTGCTCTGATATTTCATGCTGTATGGAAGTACGTAGGCATAGGATGCAATATCCTAGCGAGCAACCTTCCCCTCCTTTCCCGTAGGTAGGCGAACTATGTTGACTCCGATTTCTCGTTCCAGACGGGAATACGTAGGCATAAAGTGCGATACTTTGCCGAGTCATTTTATTTTCTTTTAACCCCAGACCTGTAGAGTAGATAGAATAACAATCCGTACCAGAAAACAAGCGTGGATCCCGTCGAGTACGACGGACGTGAGGGGTGCGAATACCTTCCCCTTGCGTAACCGACTCCCGAATCCAGGTTTTGGTTGCGATGACCATTCCTTTCCCCGTTTTGCGGTAGGTTTACCTCGAGCGTTTCCTTCCCCCTGTTTGGGATAAATAACGCGCGGTGGCGACTCTTCAGTTCAGCCGGCGCCGATTTTCACAGTAGCGACAGCTGACGACTTTGCTGGGGATCCAACGTCCCCTGGCTGCTAAGGACTGCGATAGTTCCTTATGCATTTGGGATCCAACGTCCCTTAAGCGAGTCAATCCTAACGTTTGTTTTCCCGTCGAGGAATTTGTATGGATTTACATTATGTCATTTACTTTCCAGCACTATATTATTGATTATTATTGTCATTAGGGGTTGTGACGGGTGTTCTATGATTGAGAGATAAGCCGGACCTAGGCTTGAGTGCACTTAGAATTATAGTGGAAAGTAGTGGGCGCGTGCCGGCTTTGCTTGCATTAGTGTCCCGCAAAATCCACACTCAGACGAGGTTCTTCTGGTTGACTTCTTTTTCTACCCTTTGGGTCGAAGGGGTTGTTGGTTAGTTGAATTGTCGACTCCGGGAACCGATCAATTGGAAGTTGGCTAAGTGAGGCCTCTTCAGGATTTGATGATGCCACTCCTTCTGGGAATCGTATCATCAACCCTGAAAGTCTGTGACGCCGACGACCGCATAGGATGCCACACCATTGTCAGTTACTAGGACACCTACCTGTGAGAGGGTTTGGGGCTATGCAAGTAACTAGACCTTCAGATACCGGTTTGTTTCTCGATTTGAGATTCAGGATATTTATGGATAGTTGAGGGGTCTATCAGAGACCAGTTAGAGTTATGTTATGGGGTCTATCAGAGACCAGTTAGAGTTATGTTATGGGGTCTATCAGAGACCAGAGTTGAAGCTTTGTATTGGGTCTGTCTAAGACCAGGGTTTGAGGAATTCTGGATGGTCTATTGGAGACTTATGATGTGGTTCGGGCTTCTCAGCCATGGCATCTGGTTCCCTTGTTGCATCTATTTGCATTGCATTGTTCGCATAACCATTATCATGTGCATTTCATTAACGTGTGTCTGTGCTGCAGGTGCATTTGCATATTCCCTGATTCTAGTGTCCGGACTTCTGATTTCTGATCATGGCTGGTTTGAGAAGGACAGTTGCGTACAAGTTACCTACACCTGACGTTACTCCCCTACTTGGTCTGATTTCCCTTGCTGATGAGGAGGTCAGGAGAAGTTTCAGAATGAGTTATGGAAGACTGTTGAGACTGGTTTGCAAGCCAACTGCTGTTGAGCTGAATGGGCTGTATACATTGATGCAATTCTATGACCCTGCCTTGAGATGTTTCACATTTGCTGACTTTATTTTGGGGCCTACCATGGAAGGGTACGCAGAGTTTATCGAGCTGCCGGTGCAAAATAAGGTTCCTTTCATCCATTGTGACGCTAAGCCCAAGCTGGAGGACTTAGCTAAGGCTGTACACATGAACGCTTCTGAACTATTTGTGACTTCTTGGCTCGGGGTTCCAGGCTTCTCCCTCGGTTTTCTGGTTGGCAAAGCCCAAGAATACGCCAAGAGCGGATGCTGGATAGTCTTTAATGCTATTTTGGCTCTGTGCATCTACGGAATAGTGCTGTTTCCCAATTTACCCAATTTTGTGGACTTTGACGCCTTTCATCTGTTTGCTGCGGGCAACCCTGTACCCACCTTGATTGGAGATCTCTATCATTCATTGCACTACAAAAATGAAAATAGGAGAGGAAAGACTGTTTACTGTTGTGCGCCGCTGTTGAACATGTGGTTTAAGAGCCATCTCCCCCTAAAGGGACCTTTTGTAGATGGCGCAACTACAGCTGACTGGCCAGAGCGCCTGATGAGACTATCTTCTGAAGATATTGAATGGTTTGACCGAGACTTGCTGGGGTCTGAGCTTATTTTCAGTTGCGCTGGGTATCCGAACGTGCCTTTGATAGGAAGGAAAGGATGCATCAATTATAATCCATCTCTGTTTGTTCGCCAATTTGGATACGCATTGAAGAACCCACCTAGGGAGGAAGAAGTACAGGAATCTCTGTACTTCACCGGTGACTTGAATGGAGAGTTACTAGCCAAGCTTCAGCATGCTTGGATGCGTATCAACAGAAGAGGGAAACCACTATTGGGGAAGAATGACTGTCAAGCTTATGTACCATACAAAGCTTGGATACAAGAGAGAGCAAAACAGTTGCTAATGCCGTTTCCAGCTGCACCAGTCCATGTTCATGTTCCAGTAGAGGAACCAACCACCGTTACTATGGAGGTCTACGAGCGAGTTGTAAAAGAGAAGGAAGCCTTGCTGTTGGCTAATGAAGAGTTAGAAAAGGAATTGGCTCAGATGCGGAGTGAGAAGAATAAAGCTGTGTATTCCTTCCAGCAGCAGACTGAGTTAGTAAACAAGCTAGGTGCTTAACTGACCGAAGAGAAAAAGAAGCGTGAACGCCTGGGGAAAGAATTCAGAAGCTATCATGATATGTTGGAGTCCAAGAAGAAAGCACTCGATGCCGCCCACCGGGAAATCTCTTCTTGTAACAAAACGTGGAATGCTACGCTAACCAACAACAAAAAGAGGGAAGACAAATTGAAGCAGCAAATTTCTGAACTCGAAGAACAGTTGAAGGCTAGCAATAAAAAGTATGAAGAGGAGGTGATGGCAAGATACAGTCTTCAGAACTCATTGAACAAGGCCATCGGGGGCAAGAAAGAGGCTGTGGCTTAGAAACGGAAGCTAGAGGATCGCTTCGGAGAAGGGGCATGGGAGGAATCCGCTGGTGATTTACGACGTGTTCTCAAGCGAAGAGATTTACTTGTTAAGGGTCTGCTTACCCGACCAAGTCATCCAGAGACTAAGAGGTTATTAGAGGAGTACCAAGCATATGGGAGCACTTGACCGTTTCATGTATTAATGTGTATGCTTTATTTGCATTGTGCTGACCATCACCAGGATTGTTGGTTGAGGTCATGCCTTCTTATTGTACACTCATTGATATTGTATTCCTGACCTGATGGGTTTCTCTGCAATATATGAGGTGTTTTTTATGATTCGGCTCCGAACTTCGTATTGCTGTCACTGTCACCACACTGACACATTCGCACTAGAATCGGGGAGTGATATTCCCTAATGCACATACACATATTGCATTGCATTCACATTCATATTGCATTACAGGTGATTATTGAACTGTATCTCATTTCCTGCACCGTACAGGTCTTTTTAGGATTGAAAGTCAACGCCCGCACCGATACTCTACTCGTACCAACTGCAGAAGAGTTATGGATCAGATGCAGAATGAAATGCAGGACATGCGTGAGAAGCTGGCGCTATTCATGCAGACAATGGAGACCATTGTGAAAGGCCAGGAGAACTTGCAAGCTTTGGTGCAGCCTTTGCTGATAAGAAATGCTGGGCACGGAAACGAAGACCATAATTCTGTGCGAGTTGACACTATTCACGGGGATGGTACTCCTACACCGGTAGCTCCACCTGTGGTGAACATACCTGCTGTCAATGTGAACAATGGCGCTGCCGCCGGGAACGGTAATGCAGGAATCGGTAACGAGACTGTCGTCAACAACGTTGGGTTCGGAGATGTCAATCTGGGTGGTGATAATATGGGAGGTAATGGCTTCGGTAACAACGGATTTGGCTTTAACGACCAGGGGTTTGATCATACTGGGAAGTATGGCTTCAACGCTCAGGGCTTCGGACAGGATGGATTTGGTAATACCAATCAGGGTTATGGCGGATTCGGTAATGGGAATGGTGCTGGAATAATGTCTTTTGGACCTGCCGGAGTCGCTCCGGGGTATGGTAACAGGGGGCAGGGCCCTGTGATGAATCAGAATAGATTTGGCGGTAACAACGGGTATGATGGATACGGGAATGGGAACGGTAATTGGCTAGAAGATCAGCAAGAAGATGCTTTCTCTGGTGGAGGTTTTGAAGGTCCTATAGATGACTCTCAGAGAATCAAGATGCTCGAGGAGCAGATGAAAGGTGTTGTGAATCAAAGTGCTGTGGGTTTAGATATGACCACAATGGGTCTGGTGCCTGGCCTGAGGGTACCACTAAAGTTCAAAGCTCCCACATTCGACAAATATAAGGGGGATACCTGTCCAAAGGTGCATGTGCGATCATACTATAGAAGGATGTCGGCTTATTCAAACGATGAGAGGATGCTGACGCATTTCTTTCAAGACAGCTTGTCTGGTCCTTCCCTTGAATGGTACATGGGGTTGGAGCCAATTCAGATAAAAACTTGGAAGCAGCTGGCTGAAGCGTTTGTGGCTCATTATAAGTACAATAGTGACTTGGCACCCAACCGGGTCCAGTTACAGGGATTGTCCCAGAAGAAAGACGAGAGCTTCAAAGAATATGCGCAGAGATGGCGCGACATGGCTGCACGAGTTCATCCCCCTTTGGATGACAAAGAAATGAATGATATGTTCATAGGAACATTTACTGATGTGTTTTATGATAAGCTGTTTCATACTTCCTTGGGCAGTTTCTCGGACCTAATCTTGATGGGTGAGAAAATTGAAAGCAATATTAAACTGGGACGATTCCAAGCTGAGGAATCCACTTCAGCCGGCAGTAACAGAAGGGCTTTCGGTGGTCGCCGTCAAGGTGATGCAAGTGCAGTATTCGGGGGCCGAGGCCGAGGCCGGGGCAGAGGTTGGAATCAGTACAATCATCCGCAACAGGTGGCAAGTGTCACAATTCCATTTCACCAACAACCAATACCACCACAACAACAATAGCCACAACAAGGGGCACATCCTGCCCAGCGCAGAATTCAGGGGGGCAAACCAAGGAGGATGTTTGAAACGCCTCCTTCAACGTATGCAGAATTGCTACAGACGTTACTGGGTTTGAACTTGGTGGAAAAGAGGACTATGGCGCCAGTAACAGGCACTCCTCCGTACGACTTTGACGCAAACAAGCACTGTGAATTCCACACCGAGGCTCCTGGCCACGACATAGAGAATTGCCACGCGTTCAAGCATGTGGTACAGGATCTGTTGGATAGCAAGGCTATCGATTTCGGGCAAGCAGGTCCGAACATAGTACAACAGCCCATGCCCAACCATGGGGCAAATGCTATTTTAACTGAGGAGGGTTTGGACTTGATCATGAATGTTGATGACCTAAAGACACCGTTGTGTGAGATAAAGAGCAGATTATTGAAAGGAGGTGTGTATCCGGGCTGCGATGAGTTTTGTTTAGAGTGTTGGACCCAAGCTGGGGGTTGTGATGAATTGAAGAGGGGTATTCAGACCTTAATAGATGAAGGCACGTTACAATTCGACAGAACGGCAGTTGAGGAACCTGCAGAGTTATCAACGGATGAGCAAAGTGATGTAGCTACCGTGACAATCCCCCGAAAAACAATAACTATAACGGCGCCAGCCAGGCGACCGCCGATCACTATCACCAAGGCAGGACCAATCCCTTATGAGAGCACTAAGGCAGTACCCTGGACCTATGGGTTGGAAGCATACTGTGATGGGGTGAAAATTGATATTAGTAAACAACCAGTTGAGGTTGTAGACAATGTCGTCGGGACCGGAGGGATGACGAGAAGTGGGAGGATTTTTACATCGCCTGAGGTAGAGGCTGAACGACTGGCGAAAGGAAAAGGAAAGATGAATGAGGATGTCCCTGTGCAGAGGAACGAAAAAGAAATGTCGTTGAAGGATGTAGAAAAGTTTATGCGCCTTATTCGTAAGAGTGATTATAAGATTGTTGAGCACCTTCAACAGACGCCATCGAAGATATCCATACTGTCGTTGCTATTATGTTCCGAAGCTCATAGGAATGCATTGTTGAAAGTTTTGGATACGTCATTCGTACCCCAAAATGTTTCTGTGAATCAGTTGGAGGGGGTGTTGGCGCACGTGAACGCAGGCCATAGCTTGGGATTTACAGATTTTGATTTGACCCCGAAGGGGAGAGAGCATAATATGGCGTTGCATGTTTCAGTTGAATGTAGGGGCTCAGTCATGTCCCACGTACTGGTAGATACCGGATCTTCCTTGAACGTGCTGCCAAAGAAAGCAATGATGAAATTGGACATCAGGGGAATCATTTGTACGCCTAGTGACTTGGTGGTCAGGGCATTTGATGGTACACGAAGGTCAGTCTTTGGATCTATAACGTTACCTCTGCAGGTGGGGCCGGAGATCTTCGAAACTGAATTTTACATTATGGACATTCAGCCCGCATACAGCTGCCTTCTCGGACGACCATGGATCCGTGGTGCTGGGGCAGTCACATCTACCTTGCACCAAAAGCAGAAATACATGGTAGGGGACAGTGTGGTCACGGTCTGTGGAGAAGAAGATATATTGGTTAGCCATCTGTCATCATTCAAGTACATAGAAGTCGACGGCGAGATTCATGAAACACCCTGTCAAGCCTTTGAAGGGTTGCGCATCAAAGACAAAGTTCTAGGACCGAGTAAAGCGTCAGAGGTGGTCGTCTCGTCATACAAGGAGGCTCAGGCTCTAGTGAAGACTGGTGAGACAAAAGGCTGGGGCAAGGTTCTGGATATTCCCGTGAAGATGGACAGATTTGGGCTGGGATATCAACCGTCATCATCAACGCCTGCTGCTGGGTCACCCCGTTTCAAAGGACCAATAACAATCACAGCTAGTGGAGTGTATCACGAGGCCATCAACACTGTTTCAGATTCTGAAGAAGGAGACAGTGACTGCGACATGGACGCCTGGATTCAGCCGAGCGTGCCAGGACAAGGATTATGCAATTGGTCTATTCAGGAGATTGTTCCTGTGACTACCAAACAGTAATACTTTGTTTTCTTAATTGTTGAACAATCCGGTGTCTTAGCCGGGGCATCGTGATTTTGCTTAGGGCCGTGCTGTTATGTACATTGCATTGTTTAATCATTAAATAAAAGGCGTTTTTTCATGTACAAATATTGTGATCTCTGGTTTTCCTGTTTTTGTGTTTTACAATAAAATGACAACGTGGTTATTTGCTTTATACGCATTTTGAAGCATTTAACCATTCCTTTTGCAGGATAATATTTTCAGATGACATCATTGAACCGCCTATGACTCATTTCGACTTTGAGCACCCGGTATTTCAGGCTGAAGAGGAGATTGTTGAAACTGGTGACGTTCCAGAAGAATTGTCTTGGTTGGTGAAGCAAGAAGAACGAATCATCCTGCCTCATGAGGAGGTCATTGAAACTGTTAACCTGGGGTCGGAAGGGGTTGAAAGGAACATCCGTATAGGACCCGCGCTGCAGAGCGACGCCAAGCGAAGACTGGTTGAAATGCTCAGAGAGTATAGTGATGTGTTCGCTTGGTCGTATGAAGACATGCCTGGGCTGGATACGGATATGGTTGTGCACCTTCTGCCGCTAAAAGAAGAATGCCCGCCGGTTAAGCAGAAGCTTCGCAGAACTAGGCCTGATATGGCAGTGAAAATTAAGGAGGAGGTTCAAAAGCAGTAGGATGCTGGTTTCCTAGCTGTTACAAAATATCCCTCATGGGTCGCTAATATTGTACCAGTGCCAAAGAAAGACGGTAAAGTGAGAATGTGCGTAGATTACCGTGATTTGAATAAAGCGAGCCCGAAAGATGATTTTCCGCTTCCTCACATCGATGTGCTGGTTGACAACACTGCTCAATTCTCCGTATTCTCCTTCATGGATGGCTTCTCGGGCTATAATCAGATTAAGATGGCGCCAGAAGACATGGAGAAGACTACCTTCATCACGCCTTGGGGAACATTTTGTTACAAAGTGATGCCCTTCGGATTAAAGAATGCTGGGGCAACGTATCAGCGTGCAATGACGACTCTTTTTCATGATGTGATGCATAAGGAGATCGAGGTTTATGTCGATGATATGATTGCCAAATCCCAGACGGAGGAAGGACATTTGGTGAATCTGCTGAAGCTATTCAAAAGGCTTAGGAAGTTCAGGCTGAGACTGAACCCTAACAAGTGCACCTTCGGGGTGAGGTCGGGTAAACTGCTGGGGTTTATCGTGAGCGAAAAGGGAATAGAGGTTGATCCTGCAAAAATAAAAGCAATACAAGAGATGCCGACGCCTAAAACAGAGAAAGAGGTGCGTGGGTTTTTAGGGAGGTTGAACTACATCGCGCGGTTCATATCTCACCTGACAGCTACGTGTGAGCCGTTATTCAAGATGTTGAAAAAAGACCAGGCTGTAACATGGAATGAAAATTGTCAAAAGGCGTTCGATAAAATAAAACAGTATTTGCAGGAGCCTCCTATTTTGATACCTCCAGTGGTAGGGAGACCCTTGATTATGTATTTGACAGTTCTTGAGGGAAGTATGGGTTGTGTTCTCGGTCAACACGACGAGACAGGAAGAAAAGAGCATGCAATATACTACCTGAGTAAGAAGTTTACCGAATGTGAATCTCGATACTCAACGCTCGAAAAAACTTGTTGCGCGCTAGCCTGGGCCGCCATGCATTTGAGACAATACATGCTGAACCATACAACCCTGCTCATCTCGAAGATGGATCCTATCAAATACGTATTTGAAAAGCAAGCATTATCGGGGAGAATTGCCCGTTGGCAGATGGTTTTGACCGAATACGACATCCAATATGTCTCACAAAAGGCTATAAAGGGGAGTGTATTATTTGAGTACTTGGCAGAGCAGCCTATTGAGGACTACAAATCGATGAGGTTTGATTTTCCTGACGAGGATATCATGTACCTGAAGATGAAAGATTGTGAAGAACCGTTGCCAGACGAAGGACCAGACTTGGGTTCCAAATGGAAGTTGATCTTTGACGGAGCTGTAAACTCCTACGGTAGTGGAATAGGGGCAATCATCACTACTCCACATGGGTCGCACATCCCATTTACTGCTTGATTGACCTTTCCGGTTACCAATAATGAAGCCGAATACGAAGCTTGTATCATGGGGCTTGAAGAAGCCATTGATTTGCGAATCAAAAATCTGGACGTATACGGAGACTCAGCTCTGGTGGTGAATCAAATAAAAGGAGAATGGGAGACACGTCAGCCTAACTTGATACCATACATGAATTACGCGAGGAGATTGTTGCCCTTCTTTGACAAGGTTGAGTTACATCATGTACCGCGAGCAGAGAATCAGATGGCTGACGCCCTGGCCACACTGTCTTCCATGTATAAAGTCAACTTCTGGAATGAGGCTCCCAGAATTGTTATCTCTCGGCTTGACAGGCCCGCCTTCGTATTTGCCATTGACGAAGCATCTGATGATAAACCCTGGTATTTTGATATCCTTAATTTCCTGAAAAACAAAGAATATCCGGCTGCGGCATCCAGTCACGATCAGAAGACTCTCAGGAGATTGGCGGGTAATTTCTATCTGAATCCGGACGGTGTTCTATACAAGAGAAATCACGACTTGGTGCTACTACGTTGTGTAGACGGGAAAGAGGCGAAGTTGCTCATGGAGGAAATACATGAGGGTACATTTGGTACGCATGCTGGTGGGCATGCTTTGACGAGGAAGTTGCTGCGGGCAGGTTATTATTGGCTAACTATGGAAACCGATTGTTTCAAGTTTGCGAAGAAGTGTCATAAGTGCCAGATTTATGCAGATAAGATCCATGTGCCTCTGAGTCCTCTGAACGTGATGTCGTCACCGTGGCCATTCTCAATGTGGGGAATCGACATGATTGGGAAAATTGAGCCGACGGCATCTAACGGACACCGGTTCATTCTGGTAGCAATCGATTATTTTACCAAATGGGTGGAAGCGGCATCTTATGCAAATATGACCAAGCAGGTGGTAGCCAGGTTTATCAAGCGAGATATCATTTGCAGATATGGAATCCCCGAGCGGATAATTACCGACAACAGTTCGAACTTAAATAACAAAATGATGAAGGAGCTGTGTCAGAGTTTCAAGATCGAGCATCACAACTCTTCTCCTTATCGACCCAAGATGAATGGCGCTGTTGAAGCGGCCAATAAGAACATAAAGAAGATTGTTCAGAAGATGGTGGTGACCTATAAGGACTGGCATGAGATGCTACCTTTTGCTTTGCACGGTTATTGTACGACGGTACGCACATCAACCGGGGCAACCCCGTTCTCGTTGGTATATGGAATGGAAGCAGTGTTACCACTGGAAGTTGAGATTCCTTCCCTGAGGGTATTACGAGATGTCCAATTGGACGAGGCAGAATGGGTGAAAGACAGGTTGAACCAACTGAGTTTGATGGATGAGAAGAGGTTAGCTTCTCTAGCATATGGTCGGTTGTACCAGAGCCGAATGAAGAAAGCGTATGATAAAAAGATACACCCTCAGAGCTTTCAGACGGGCGACCTTGTGCTAAAGAGGATTCTCCCGCCGCAGGCAGATCATAGGGGCAAGTGGACCCCTAACTACGAAGGGCCATACGTTGTCAGAAAAGTCTTTTCAGGAGAAGCTTTGTTGTTGTCCACCATGGACGGTGAAGACTTTACGTCGCCTGTGAATTCAGACGCAGTTAAAAAATACTTTGCTTGAAATTGACCCGCTGGACATAAAAAAGAGAGTCCAGGCAAAAATGGGGCATCTTGGCGAACCAAAAACAGAATGAAAGGTTCGGGAAAAAATTAGGGATAAAACTGAAAAAATGTACACCCGCGAAGTTGAAAACCTACACTGGGCGGCTTCGGCAAAAAAGGGTATCCCGGTGAATTGAAAACCCGTAAAGGGCGGTTCACGCAAAAATTAGGGATTTGAAAAGCAAATGACTGCGGTCCGAATTTGATACTGCGGTGCGCATTGGTGCGGGAGAATATACCTGAGGGGTCGATTATCAGATACAATCTCTTCAGAAGTGTGAATACTGGGAAAGCGCTAGAGTCAGGCGAGTCATAGAAGGATCAACTCATGATGTTCGTCTGCATCACGTTGCCAACATGTGTACAAATTTGAGTTGTCATTATATTTAGGCTTCTTGTGCATACTTGTATATTTGTTGTGCGTAGCTTTCTCTTTTCAGGAGTTACATCCCGTGTACAAAACTCTGCCCATTTAGGGGCCCAATCAATAAAACATGTTATTCAGTATTTGGTGCTGGTTCTTTTTTGTACATGACAAACGCCAATGTTTAATAAAACTAGCAAGTGTATAACATCGCTGGCTCTTGCCAATAATTGCTAAAACTTTGAATTGCCTGAAAATGATGCCACTAACGCTAACCTGAATAGATTTGGTTGCATAGACGTGTCTTGTCTCGTTTGTGGTGTTGCAGGGTTCTTGACCATACGAAGTGGACGATCAAAAGATTGCAGTACTGACCAGAGGCTCGTAACGGAAAGACTCGATCCTCACGCAGGTCGCGCTTCTGAGATGACAATGTTCCTTACCAAAGAAGGATCAAATTCCCCAGCTAGTCGCAGCTTACCCGAGGGACATTCTCCAGCAAGGTCGTTTACCCTCAGCAGAAGTGACGATTCCAAGATCGAAAGCTGTATTCAGACAGTGTGGTGTCCCCAAAAAAGGATTCCCCATCCCGAGCAGAGTGGTTTAGCCTCAGAGAATTAATATTTCCAACTTGTGAGCTGTACCCAGGCAGTCCACTCTTCCCAGTAGAGATTCCCTTCCCAGTAGGCTCGTTTGCTCTCCCCCCAGCAGAGACAGTTGATTTTCCTCAAGAGAGTCGTTTCGTCCTCAGCGAAGTTCTCTTTTCAGCAAGTGTTTTCTTTCCTCCCAGTGGAAATCGAAGGTTAAAACTCTTCCCGACAGAGTTGGTTGTGTGTCCCGGCATTTATTTTGTCGGAATACCGTGTGATACCCGTTCACTCCCCAGCAAAAGTCCAATTTTCATTGGCACGGGTAAGCTGTCCCTGACAGAAGTCCAATCATGATTGGCACATCCAGTTATTCCTCAGCGAAGTTGGCTTCACCCTTCCAGCATTTATTTTGCTGGAATAATTCTGTGACGCCTGGTTATCCCCAGTAGAGTTGGCGTTGTCTTCAGCATCTATTTTGCTGAAGCGGTTTTCTGTATCCCAGCAGTTCGGGCCTGCATTTGCATCGGCATATAGTGTCATACTAGCATCCACCGAATAAAAAACGCGTAGCATTTCCATGTCGAATAGAGCATTACGCCATTGTCAAACATATGCATTCTGAAACATAAGCCAGGTGGGTTAACCGTTTGTTTCTAGTGTTGTTTTCCTTGCAGGTGGAGAGAGCTCTTGCTCAAATTAATTACCAAACATTCAAGATATCGACGTGAGACATGTAATGATAATGTCAATTGTGGCATTATTCCCCACAGAGTTGCTTGTTTAAGTTTCTCTTACCCCTCCAGCGGAGTATGTCTTCAAGATTGCTGTTATAACAATATCAAAAAATTTCGTGAATCGATTTTTTGGAAGTTGCCTGGCAGTGTGGATGCAGAAAATCCCCAGTAGAGTCCTTCTCAGATTTGCTGCCATGTCAGCACTGAAAATTGGAAGACTAGGCTCATATTGTGTCACCCATATGATTGATAGAGCCAGCTGCTGCAAAGATAGGCAGAAAAGCTGTATCAGAGTATGTACCCGTAGCAAAGGCGGAGTTATTTTCCTGTGTTTGGCAGAGTATGTACCCGTAGCAAAGGCGGAGTTATTTTTCTGTATTTGGCAGAGGGTGTACCCGTAGAAAAGGCGGAGTTATTTTCCTGTATTTGGCAGAGGGTTTACCCGTAGCAAAGGCGGAGTTATTTTCCTGTATTTGGCAGAGGGTTTACCCGTAGCAAAGGCGGAGTTAGTTTCCTGTATTTGGCAGAGTACTATTTCCCGTAGTGAAGGCGGAGTTATTTTCCTGTATTTGGCAGAGTACTATTTCCCGTAGTGAAGGCGGAGTTATTTTCCTGTATTTGGCAGAGTAGGTACCCGTAGCAAAGGCGGAGTTATTTTCCTGTATTTGGCAGAGTTAGTACCCGTAGCGATGGCGGTGTTATTTTTCTATAATAATGACAAAACTTTCCCGCAGTGGTGGCGGAGTTATTTCCCGCAGTGGTGGCGGAGTTATTCCCCGTAGTGGTGACGGTGTTATTTCCCGTAGTGATGGCGGAGTCATTTTCCTGTACCATTGGCAGGGTCATGTCTTGTTGACAGAAGTACTTCCCCCAGTGAAGTCGTCCAGGTTATTCATATATTGACAAGATGATGTTGAAATTAGATTTGTAGATAGTGTTCCCCAAACAGTTGTGCAGTTTATTTCTGCGGTTGGCAAATTTCCGGGTTCTTAGTATTCAACCGTCTTGTACCTCGAATGTCTGAAGGCTCCGGGCGTTTCATCCAGTCGGGTCCAAGTCGCTTGAATAGGGGCAGCTGTTGCACCCTAAAATTTGCTCAACCTACTTCATTTGGTTTATGTTTAAATTGCATTGTCATTTGCATAAAAAGTCATGTACATAGTCTAATCATTTGCATAGCATAGCATAGCAAGCCATCTGACAAGGGATCAAGTGCTATTTTTCATCTCAAGGAATATATTCAAGAGGCTCCTATCAAGATTCAAGCCTATTCAAATCACCAAGAAAGAAATTGAAGCTTTGTGAAGTTTAAAGGCCAAGCGATGGGTTTCTCTCCTATCTTGAGGATATGTGAAGATCATCAGAGAAGTTGTGAGCTATGAATTGAGGGAATGGAAGAGCTAAAGGGTCATTTTGAGAGTGAGACAAGTCATTGGCATGGTTACAAGAGATACAGTTGAAGACAGTCAACTAAGGTGTCATCTGGGTCAACCCTAGGTCAACCCTAGGTCAAGTGCTTGATTGAAGGGCATCAAGGCCTGTTTGGAAGATGTGGGATGCCTCATTTGATACGTGGATATGAATGTGGTGTTGTTCCAAGGAGAAATCAAAAGAAATTAAGAAGAAGAGAAGTTTCTGAATTAGGGTTTCTGTGTAAAATCTCCTGATTTAGGGCAAACTTCCAAGCAAGATAATTCAAAATGAACGTCTCAAATGGATCCTTGGCCAACATGAAACTTGTAGAGTATCTCAAGACCTTTAATTTGAGTGGCGGAAGGAATCAGGGAGATTTATAGAACTCAAGTTATGGTTCTTGCAAGTTACAGGTCATCTGAGGACACTGAAATTTGTCAGTGAAAGTTACTTGATTTCCAAGCAACTTTTGCCCCATGAGGGATGTTCAAATGGATTTTTGGTGAACATGAAAGTTGTTCTTCATGATATTATCTTTCTAGAAAGGTATGGTATGCCTTCATCTGATTTGTAGAACTCTACTTATGATCTTGGCAAGCCAGGGGTATTTTGGGAAAGTGGAATTACAGGTCATTTCAAGCATATGCCCAAAACTCCTATTTCCAAACTTCAAATGAAGAAATGTTCAACATCAAACTTGTTCCAAATGACATTTTGAGTCTAGAAAAGTGGTTGTGGCAAGTTGGAAATGCTCATAGCTTAGAATTGCAAAATTGACCAATTATAAAGGGAAAAGTACATTTGTAATTGACCAAAATTGTGAATTTTTGATACAAAAGCAAAACCAAGCATATGACCAACCATTTTGAAGGTAAATGATATTTTAAGACTATTGGCAATGTTAGATTTTGGGTTTGAGATCAGAATTTGGGAATTATCATAGCTTGCTTATAATTGAAGTTACACATCCAATGCATACAAGGGATTAATGTGCAAGCTAGCAAGGCCTTTCCACATGTTCAAAATATCACCTAATGAGATTTTCAAGTGAGAATGAGAAGCTGCAACAAGGTTTCATGGACTGATTTTTTCAACTCACCAATTTCATTTTCTCATGCAAAGATATAAACAACTTCTCATGTGATCAATCTAGCAAGTTCTGGAACTTTCCATCATTATCTATATATTCATTCTAAATGATCCAAAAGAGGGTTGAACTTCATTTTGATAGAAAACTCAGAGTTTCACTTCATCTTGCTTTTTTGCAAATTGCTTCGAATCCTCTTAATCCTTCATCATTCTTCCAAGTTTTTGTCCCTATTCAATTCAATAATCATCATTGATCACATTACCATCAAGATCTGAGTGGATTGGTGCCTGAATCGTGCTCTGCAAAAATCTCACATCCAAGTGCAATTGAAATCGGTTATGAGGATCCAGGTGGTTTGAGCAAGAAGTGTTGCATACAAAATCAAGATCATAGTCCATTGAATGATCCTGGAGCATTGCAAGCTTTGAATTGAAGAATTCAACCTTCTGTTTTCATCTTCTTACCAGGTTAGTGTTTCTCACGATTTGACTTGAATCAGGGATAGTCTTCATGATTTGTTAGGTTAGACATGGTCTAGGTGGTTAGATGATTGTTTTTGGAGACTTTAGCAAGATTTGGTGAAGGTTGATGGATGCACATGAATTCTGTTGAGGCATAGAACATGATGATTAAGATGTTAGAATCTTAGATGATTAGCTAGTTTTGATCAGTATAGCATGAGGATTATTTTTGTATAAAGAATGGTGAGTTTGGTGAAGGTTGAAAACTGATGAAATGTTGAGTTCATGATGTTATACCTTTTGGTTTGGACGATATAGTTTGTTTCAATGCAATCTAAGGCCACAACTATATTCTACGCGAAAAATAGAACAAAATTGGTTTTTGTATCGAGGCATTTGGTGGAGGAACGAAGGCGTACGAATGAGTGTAAGTTTCATGCATGGGAACTGTTTTCATGGAGTTCAGAAACCCTAAATGACCAAGGTTGAAGATGACTGGTCTACCGTTGGATGTGCGCTGACTGGGTTGACTGGGAGAACGATCCAACGGACGGAATTTAAAAACGATTATGGAGGGAAGCTGGCGTATAGAACGCAGCGTTTCATTAAAACGCATCCATGGGCTTTGTGTGAATCTGCTATTCCAACCCCCCATGCAGGCCCAATCCAATATTGTACTATGATTTACTGCTATTTGCACCGTGTTTTAATTTTTTTTCCTTTTCATTTTATTTCGTTTTTCTGATTTACCATGGGCCAAGCGCGTTTCCTATTCGCACCCCCATATTCTGGGCCCATCATAATAATAACTGGATATTAACACTATCTGCACCCCTCATCATTTCTCATATTAATTTCACTCCAAATTCTTTATAACTTTGAAAATCCATAATAAATTGAAAAATGACTATTTTTCAATGGGATTTTTTTCCCACTTTCCATTTTCTGTCAAGAAAAACATAAAATCCTAAAATTGTCATTTTACTTCATTTTTATATTTTTTGTATATTTTTACATTTATTTGCTTTTTTTAATTCTTTTAGTTGATGCTACCATTTGTAGCATTTAGTTTAGGAGTTTCCTTTAGGATTTTCACCCCATTCTTTTTAGTATAACTAGATATGGATATTAGGTGCCCCTGGTTTTTATACCATAATTTTTAGGATATCATTTTAGGTAGTTTAGTTAGAAACTATTAGACTAGTTAATTAGGGTTTTGAACATAACATAGGTATATTAAAACAATTTTCTTTTGGGTTTTTAAATTGAATTAGGACCTGGGCCTATAGGGGTATTAAGGGTAAGCATAATAGATCCCTTAGAAAATGTTAGAATTTCCCCTATTGTATTAATACTTTTAGTATATTTTTATAATTGATTGATTGAATGGTGTGCCCTTTCTAGGGTTATTGCTTGATTGTGTGGGTTATTGGGCTTGCTTGGGGTATGAGATTGAGTTGAAGACTTTGTTGATGAAGCCCATTGAAGACAAAAGGAGTTAAGATCCAGTTCAAGAGTTGATGAAGATTTTAGCTTGCTTGCAGCTGTTGAAGATCATAGGACCTAGGAGCTAGGCAGAGCTTTAGAATAGAAACTTGATTCACAAACATGGAAGGTCTTGTTTGCCTCCATTCTTTCTCTATGATTCAAAGTCTATTTTAAATACTCACCTCCTTCCTTTGGAAGGATTAGTGAATGTATTTAAAAGATAGAACTTTTGAGAGAAAATTGTTTGTATCTTGTTAACAGTCAGTAGGCCACCTTTGGTAGGCAACTGATTGTTTAACATCCATTTCATCTTGTTAACTGCTACTCATCTTGGAGAGTTTGATTTGAAGAAAAGCCATGAAAGATTGAAGATAGAGACCTTGCCTGAAGGCTGTGAAAGATGAAGATTGTGCTATTGAAGTTGTGCATTTGATTGCTGCTGTTGGAGCCCTGCTGTTTGAAGCTGTTGAAGGGGTTTACTATTAGAGTCTCCCTCCCTGAAGATTGATGCTGGCTTGAAGCTTGTAGATGTTTTGAAGATGACTTGAAGATAGAAGATGATGGAGCTTGCTGTGCAGAGTTGCTGTTTGCTGTTTATTTTTTGCTGTTTGTAAGCTTTTGATGTATTGTTTGAGTTTCCCGGACTGTATTGTTTGCCAATTAATCTGTTAGGTTGGAAGTGAATTTCGTTCGCTTCTGCCTGTTGTTTTCGAGGTAGAGTGGGACTCTCTCGCCTCGCTTGTACTGCTGCATTCATGCATTTTACTGTTTTATTGTATCTGTTGTTTCTGTTTCTGTTTATCCCCTTAGGATCTCTGTTTCTCTCTGCGCAAGAGAGGAACATGATAGACAGTAGGTCTTAACCCATGCACGATAACATTAGGTTAGTTTTATTCCCTTTTCAACCATAGGTTAGAGTTTTGTCTCTTCTTTCTCAAAACAAACAGAAAAACACAATAAATATTTCAAATGCAATAAAAGACATTTCTTGCGTAAAAGAATGTGAACCAATCAAAACGTCATTTTTGTCCGCTTGGACCAGTAATCAGAAAAACCCTTTTTCAGAAGGAGATAAAAACAATCAAGACAGACTTGTGTCGTACGTGGCCCGAACTACGTTTGCTCTGATCTTTCATGCTGTATGGAAGTACGTAGGCATAGGATGCGATATCCTAGCGAGCAACCTTCCCCTCCTTTCCCGTAGGTAGGCGAACTACGTTGACTCTGATTTCTCGTTCCAGACGGGAATACGTAGGCATAAAGTGCGATACTTTGCCGAGTCATTTTATTTTCTTTTAACCCCAGACCTGTAGAGTAGATAGAATAACAATTCGTACCAGAAAACAAGCGTGGATCCCGTCGAGTACGACGGACGTGAGGGGTGCGAATACCTTCCCCTTGCGTAACCGACTCCCGAATCCAGGTTTTGGTTGCGATGACCATTCCTTTCCCCGTTTTGCGGTAGGTTTACCTCAAGCGTTTCCTTCCCCCTATTTGGGATAAATAACGCGCGGTGGATAGATCCTAAATGGGATACATATTACCCAAAGCAAAGTGCGTCACACAAAGCCTCCCACCTCATGTAAATAGGTTCTACTAAACACTAAAAACACCACTGTACATGTCTTCTTGCCATCGTGGATAAGTCTAACCACCATATAGCTTAATATACCTAGTAAAGTTTCTAAGCATCCTTGCCCTTCATAAGGGTGATATGCATACATGTATTTTTTTTACCAGTATAGTGAAACCCATCATAGGCCCGGATAAAACAGATTTGAGATTCGAGTTCATTCCGCCTTACCACTAAAGGCGACGACCAATCACAACCATGATGGATACGACTAGAAAATGTCAATATCCCCATGTTAGCACACCTCCACGTTAAAGCTTGAGTTAGAGAATGCAATATAACAAGTACTAGAGTATGAAAGATATCTTGTGAAAGGAAACTATAACATCAGGGATGAAACCCTTAATGAAATTCGAATGCTTGTTACCAGCATCAACATGACATTCACAGATATGAAATGAATCCCAATTTAGGAGAAAGGTGACGCCAAATGATAAAGTCCTAGTTCATGATGACTACCGTGTTGAGAGCGATGATGATGGTTGCAAAATCATGAAGTCATATGTCTACATCATAGAGTGGTTAGCGAAGGATCTCTATTCCTTGGAGACTTTCGTAAAAGGTTCAATTGCGATTCAAAACTTTGGAACCCAGATAAACTGAGGCACACTAAAAGAATTAGAAATGTGTACATGTAAAAAAAATACAAGTGTGCATGTCGCCCCCTGCAAAAAAGAGGGATGCTCAGAGGCCTTAGTAGGTATATCACGTTGTACGACCCTCACAAATATAACACTACATAGTCTCTCAATAACAAGAACTTCATTAAAGGTGAAGCATTTTCAAGACCTTTTTCATTTGTGAGGCACGTCCCTCATCTGGGAGTGAGTCCCTAAAATGATGATGAATTTTGGTTACGAGGCATTTCCCTCAACTTGGGGTGAGTCCCTCAGCTAAAGGTGTTCTTTTACTAATAGGCGAGTCCCTTAGTCGAAGGTGACATTTTATTAAGAGTCAGGTGAGTCCCTAAGCTTTGGGCGAGTCCCTCAGCTGAAGTCAACATTTTTAATTATGCAAGCCCCTAATTCAAGGATGAGTCATCTTTCAGGTGTATCCTGCTTAGTTAAAAATATCAGTTGAGAATGTCAATTAATCATTCAGTTGGTCACGCTTACTTCTATTTAATGTAAGTAATTATGGTCTGCCTTTTGAGACCTTAAATTCTAGTGGCGCACATCAGAAATATGTTTTATTTTTAAAAAATTATGCGGGAGTCTAAAGGATCCTTTGTGGTTCCCACTCCCCTATAAAATATTTCTTCTTTTATCCCATTTTCTCTGTTTCACTTTCTACTTCTTAAAGCTTATCTAAACTGCCCAACTCTTAATTTCCTAAGCTTCCTCGCTCACAACCTTATTTCAGTATGTATTTCCCTTTCTCTTGGATTCTGTAGTGAATAGGATTTATGAAGATAAATTTGAAATAGGGGTTAGGTTAAATGTAATATTGTAGATTTTAAGGGTATTAGTTTCTCTTTTTGATGGTTACAATAGCGGTGGTGATTTCTTTTTGTCTTATTGTTTTCTCAAGAACAAAGAGACAATGTCTACCCCCTCCGCCACATCCAAGTACGTTAAAGATATTGGACCTTGTTAAATATTTTATGAAAAAATCATCCTTTTCGGTCAGGAGTAGAGGTTTCTTCTTTAGCGGATGAAGATCGGGTTATGTTGGAGGTTTGTTCACCGTCGGAGAGGGGGACCACACCTGTCTCTTTTGATCATATTTCTTCATACTATTTCTACCTCCGTTTCATCAAGGACATGAGGGATATTTCCCCTTTTTCTATGGAGGTCTTAAGGGTTCTCAACATCCCGCCTTCGTAGTTGCTCCTTAACAATTTGGGCTATACCCGAGCCTTCAATATATTATTAGAGGACCTGTATGTGAATCCGACCATGGGAGTCTTTTTCTCTTTTTACACCACTAAATCACCAAAAAATAGATGAGTGTATTTAAGCGGCCAGCCGGGGAAGGCCCTTTTTGTTTCCCACTCCAATCAGTAGATGTATCAGAAGGACAAGTTCTCCTGCATAAGGGTGTGAGATAACTCCCACGAGGTGTTAGAGGATGATGACACCCCTCTCTTTCCCCTATCCTGGACTAATGACTCGGTGATGATCACATGATATGATAAGGCATTATTTACCTTCAAGGTGAAGAGGATTTTCCGCCTTCAATGGAAGTTTGAGGTTACAAACTGTCGTGAAGTGATTAGATTTTAGTTGGGCGGTGAGAATCGCCTCACCGTTTATTTAGGTAAGTTGTATTATATTTTCCTTTGTAGGTATTTTTGTACAATTTTTGTGATCTTTACGCTTTGTTTTACAGATCAAATGGTGAAGATTTTCACCTAAGAGAGGAGACAAATATGAGTACAGATCACAGCTAATAGTTTGAGCACTGAAAATTCACAGAGTAACCCTGAGGGTTTTAATGTCAAAGGGAGGGGGGTGAATAGACCCAAAAAAAATATTCGACTGATTTTCTAGAAATAGAATATCAGAGGTTTTTCAAAATTGTGCACGAAAGTTTTAAAATGAAAATACGAAGACTATACTTTTATTGGAACTTAATCACGTTAACACTAAATCAATTCACAAATGCCAAATATGGTTTTATGATGATACACAAAAGGTAATCAAATATTCAGTTGTATACTTCACGAGGTGTTTTATACAAAAATTCAATTTCATTGAATTCTAACCTCACCAGTTTCTCAGAATTAATCACCACAGAAGCTCAATTAGGCGCCGATTCTAACAAAACGTAATCTTACGTAATAAATTGCGACCAATTGAATAAATGATAAACTAAGCTAAGATTTGAGAACCTAAACATGTAATATCCTACAAAAATAAAATGCAATAGTTAGGGATTAAGAGTACAACAACATTTATAGTGCTTCGACGTTCGTCCTCACTTTGCCTACTGCATTCTTCAATGATTTCCCATTTAAACTTGCTTTCTTCCTTTTTACTTTGACAAATATTGCAAGAGTTCATACAATAAAAAATCCATAATAATGCTGAGAAAAATAAATCTTCTATCTGGATCTTGACTTGTATACAATGCGATGTCGAAATCTTATGCGTAATCTTTACTCGGTTCATGTTCTTGAATGTTTTATCTTCACCAATATGATCAAAGCCTTCGTGTGTAGCAATAATCCCTTAATCCTAACGATTCCTTAAGCGATGAAATGTCTGAAGATTCTAGAAGAACTCCTCCTTGTATGTAGCCTTGCACACAGTCACTACCAAGGTAATCTAGAGAGAATAACCTCATTCTTTTCACTGGAATTTGTCAGCACCAATCACAACATTCTCAATCTTTCAAGCTACCTGAAAATATCAACCAAATATTCAAGAATGATTAGTTTCAATACAAAGTATCATTCAATTAATTACAACTCTCTCATGATCAAGATCTAAAATCAAACTAAAGGTTGAAGATGCAAGAGTTTTTGAACTTTCAAAAGAGTGTTGATTTCACCAAATCACAATGCAAAAATTTTGAATTGTTATTTGAAATGAGATGACAAAAAGATTTTATACTTGCTTGAGATTTAGCACAAGAATGAATAGAAAAGTTTAGTTAGATTCTAATCAAGATCATTTCATGATTTGAGTCAAATGAGTAAGTGAATTGGAACAAGAAAGAAAAAAGTTTTTGACCCATTTCTCAGCTGATTCGAATCAAGATCAAATTCTGATTTGAGTCAGTAAGCCCGTGATTCGAATCAAGTGTAAATACTGATTCAAATCAATTTAAACATAGTTAAAAGAGAAATGTGGAAAAACTACCTGATTCAAATTAAGTGTAAAGTTTGATTCAAATTAAATCAAGCAGAGGTGACCCAAATCATTTTTATTCGAATCAAGTGTAAAGTCTGATTAGAATCACAAATATTCTTGATACAAATAAAGTTATAAGTCTTATTTAAATATGAGTGTTTGAACAAGTTTGGTTTGTCTTTGCCCAATTTGATTCGAGTCAGGATATGTACATGATTCAAATCATGCATATAAAATCTCAAATTTTCATGATTTTCAAAGCACTTTGAGATTTTTCTTTCCAGTTAAATTGAACCAATAAGACACATGATTCTTATTCCATTGACACATGAAATTGACTAAAATTATCGTGATCAACCTCAAATATAACCATTAGTATAAGCATGCTAAAATAAATCGATTCAAACATGATTTAGAGATGATGTGCAATTATTAAGGAGAATCAATAAACAAAAGTAAATGAAAACGAAAGCAATAAGATAAGAAACAAAACCACCGTATTGAGGTTATCCCCCTAAATGTATTAGGAAATGAAACTTTAGTCTACCCCTAGGGATATTTAGCTTCAATCTCCCCCTTTTTGATACATGTCAAGATTTCACTTGGAATTGAGTTGACTTTGAGCCAAAACAAAAGCTCTTGTGCTCCCCCTAAAAAATTTCATACAAACCACAACATAAAACACATAAAACAACTCTAGACTAACATTACAACTTCTCCCCCTTTGACAACATCACAAAGAGATAGATCGAAATGAGCCTAAAAACCAAATAACCAACACAAACAAATATTTCCAAATGAACATACAAGCTAAACATCTAAGAAGAATATACAACAACAAATATTGGATAAAGAACACGAAGATAACCATGTTATATGCAAAAAATTCAAATAGACATACAACAACATTCAACAACATACAATTAAGTGACTAAAGCATAATGTAAAGGAATAAATTAACAACATAAATAATGCATGAACAAGTATACAAATGATTTAATGCATATAATTAGCAGCATGCATTTAAAAATACTTAAATGCAAATAGGAACAATCAAAATATGCTAAAGATGAACATATCCAAAATAACATAGATACAATGATATAAGATCGGATACAAGGATTATAGAGACATACCAATGTAGATGACAAAATTATGATATGCTACAAAATAATGTTAGTGAAAATAGAATATAAATACCAAATGAAATTAAACCTAAATATTATTCTATTTAAAGCACGAGGAATCCAAGATTCCCAAATCCTTACAGATACTGTAAAAAGGTTCTAATGAAAAGGGTTTGTAAAAATGTCAGCAAGCTGACTTTTAGTGTCAATGATAAAAAACAACATGCTCTTTTTCAACATGGTCTCTAATAAAATGATGTCGGATCTAAATGTGTTTGGTACGTGAATGAAGTACCAAATTCTTAGGAGGCTTATTGCACTAGTACTATCGCACATAATTGAAATGCAGCCAATATTTAAATCATAGTCTAGCAATTGTTGCTTTAGCCATAAGACTTGTGAAGAACAACTACCAGTGGCTATATATTTAGCCTCAATGATAGAAATAGAAACATTATGTTGCTTCTTACTATGCCAAGAAACTAAAAACTTCCAAATAAGTGACATGTACCACTAGAGCTTTTCCTAATTGATTTGCACCTGCAAAATGAGAATCATAAAAAACTAATAAGCTAAAAGTACTATCTTTATAATACCAAAGATCATATTAGGAGGTTCAGTTAAGATACCTCAAAATACATTTTACGACCTTAAGGTGGGGTTCCTTAGCTGATGCTTGATATCTGGCACACATGCACACACTAAACATGATATCTGGCCTACTTGCGATTAAATAGAGTAAATATTTGATTATACCTCTATACCTAGTAATTTTGAAGTCCACTCCTTTCTCGTCTTTGTCAATTTGAAAATTTGAAGCCATGTGTGCTGATATACTCTTTGAATCTTTCATATTGAACTTCTTGAAAATATCTAGGTAGTATTTAGTTTGACTTATTGAAGAGCCTTCTTCGGCTTTCTTGAGTTTCAATCCTAAAAAATATGTCAGCTCTCCCATAAGAGACATCTCAAATTCTCCCTTCATCAAAATTGTAAACTCTAGACAAAGAGATTCATTAGTAGACCAAAAATAATATCATATACATATATTTGAACTAAAAGAATATGCTTTGCTTTACATCTTATAAACAATGTGATGTCCACTTTCCCATGGTTGAATCCATGTATGATTAAAAATCCAATCAATTGCTCACACCAAACACTTGGAGCCTGTTTGAGACCATAAATGGCTCTTTTCAATTTAAAAACATGGTTAGGATTATCGAGATCCTCAATACCCGAGTTTTGTGAGACATACACCTATTTGTTTATATGGTCGTTAAGAAAAGCATAATTCACATCCATTTGGTAAAGCTTAAAATCTATACAACAAGTAAATGCCAAAAGGAGTCTAATAGCTTCTAAACGAGCTACATGAACATATGTTTCCTCGTAGTATATTTCTTCAGCTTGACTATATCCTTTTCCATTAATCTTAATTTATTTCTATTAATTACGATTTTCATCCATTTTGTTCCTAAATATCCATCTAGTTCCAATGACGGTTTTATCAACTGAATGCAGAACATGGTCCTAAACGCCGTTACATTAAAATTGGATAAGTTCTTATTATATAGAAAGTAACCATCCCTCGTCAAGTAAAGCATCATATGTCGAGTTAGGTTCAATATAAGAAATGAAAGCAGAGCATTTATAAATTTTTTTAACATGTGATATAGTACTTACACCTTTTTTAATGCCTATCAGGATTTAATCTAACCAGGTATCTCTTGCAATTAACTAGTATTGAGGCACCTGGTTTGAGGTTTCTTGTTTGTGATCCTCATGTAAGCTTTCCTCCTTTCTTCCTTAACGTTCTCACCCTTTGTTGAAGGAGCATGGTCCTCTTTGGAACTTTTGTCATTCATCAACTTTTCTGTTATCACACTTGAAACATTAGAATAAATACCTTTCCTTGTCTTTTGGAGCAAAGACTTATCAAATGCAACATGAATAGATTCTTGTAATGTAAAAAAATTTTAATGCAAAAAACTTTTAATGCAAGGTATATTTAATGAAAAAGATTTTAATGCAACTAAAATGTTTCTTTGATGCAGATGAGAAGTAGTTTTGATGCAAATGAAAAATAATTTTGATGCATATGAAAAGTAGTTGAATGATCATGATGTAATGAAAACAATTAAAATAAAATAAGATAATTTAAGTGAAAGTACACAAAGATAAATGAGAATAAAATGAGCATACCAATTACGATGATATATAACTAAACTTTCTTCACAAGTAACGTTAGAAAATAACAACACTAATACAGTAAAAAGAAGACAATACGGTCAAACATATGATTGGGTACATCTTCCTTCACTTGTCTTGAGAATCCATTAAGATTCCTAGACACTCTTGCACAAAATAACAATAGATAAAACTAGGTACCCAATTTTAGTTGGGTCTTTTAAGGTTAGTTGAGGTACACTTAGGAATCCATGTCATTTTACCATTGGGAACTTGAACGTTCCTAATATGACAAAGAAACCTAATATGACCGTTATCCCCACAATAATGACAAATAGATTTTGATGAAATGCCTTTTCCATTTCTCCTAGTGATATGAGGGTTTTTCTTGAAAATCATCCCTATATCACTTGAAGAGCTAGAACAAGTACCATATAGTGAAGTAGCATGAGTTAGTTGTCCTTTGAGATTTTCAAATTCAAAATTTCAACTTAGACGCGTAACACATTCTACTTTTCCTATCCTTTCAACTAAAGTGTCAGAAACGTTAATATCGCTTATCAACTAGAGATGTATGTGCTTCCTTAAGAGACTCTAAAGAACGATTAAGATGATTTATCTCCTTTTCAAGTTTTAAAATAAATTAGTTTTGGAGATGAATTTTCTTAAAAGCATTGATAAAATCCGCATACATGTCATTAAATGCTTTTGAAAAATCACTATATGAATATTCATCATCAGGTTCAGAAGTATATACCTTTGAAGTTTCACTTTTCTTACGTGCCATCAAACAAAGTTGGCACACTCATCATTTGAGATTGAGCTAGAATATGAGGAGGAGCTTTCATCCTCTTCTTCCCACAAGATATATGCTTTATGACCTTTAGAGCTTTTTCCTTTTGTCTTGTAGAATTCCTTATCTTTCTTCTTATGATATTTTATGAGAGTTGGGCAAGTGGTTCTAAAATATCTCAATATTCCTCACTCGTAACACATAATGTCATCGTTCTTTTTCTTGTGTTATTTCTTTGACGGGTGAGTATTTCTAAAATTTATAAAAAAACTTTGTCTGAATGATTGAGCTTGTTTCTCCTTAAGTATCTATTACAACGTCTGACGAATAAACCCATCTCCTCTTTTTAGGAGCTTCTTTGTCGGGGTTATCATGTTCATCCTTTGATTTCTTTTCTTTTGATGAAGAAGCTTTCAAAGAAATATCATGTTTCTCTTCTTTTATTTTCTCTTTCTTTTTCGATTTTACTTCACTTTCAAGGAGTCGTTTCAGTTTATTTTCATGTTGGGCTAACTTCCCAAACAACTTTATAATATCCAAAGTATAAAGGTCATTAGGTTCTTTTATAGCGGTAACCTTTGGTTGCCACTCCCAAAACATAGATCTCAGTATTTTGTTAGTACAATCTTTTTTAGAATAGGTTTTACCCATGTTTCTTAGTTTGTTGATTAAGTGAAGGAATCTAGTTTGCATGGAATTCATGGATTCTACGAGTTCCATACGAAATAATTTGAACTCCTCTATAAACATACTGAGCTTATAATCCTTGACATCATTTATTCTCCATAGAGAGTTTGAAGAGTGTCTCACATACATTTAGCACTCGTATGATATGAAATTTAGTATAATACTTTCACGCTTAAAGCAGAGATAAGTATGTTCATCGCTTTCAAATCATATGAAGCCTTTTCGGTTTCGTCATCTCTCTAATCTATTGGAAGTTTAACAAAGTCATCAACACCCGTAGGGATATATGGTCCCTGGTTGACAACACCCCACATATTATTTTTAATTGATAGTAAGTGTATGTAAATATTCGCTTTCCAATAAGTATAATTTTCGCCTTTAAAAACAAGTGTTATATTATATGTTCCCTTTGGATCATCATCGTCCTTCATATACTCAAAACGTTTTAAGTCGATTAGACTTAAAAAAAGACCAGCTCTTGATGAAAATTTTTGGGTGAGAATATGGACCAAGAAAATAGTCTAGAGGGGGAGGGGTGAATAGGCAAAAAAAAACCTTGACTGATTTCCCAAAAAATAGAATATAAGAGGTTTTTCAAAATTGCGTGTGGAAGGTTCAAAACAAAAATTTGAAGATTATACTTTTATTGGAACTTGATCACGTTAACACTAAATCAATTCAGTAAAGATAAATCATGATCCAAAACACAACGGAAATTAATTTTTTTTCCTTTAGTGATATTTACGAATGGTCATGATCAGTGATAGAAATGGTTACCACTTGTGGTGATGAATCCTTGGATGCTGAATTGGAGGAGTTATCACGAGTTTTGAATGATGAATAACGCCTCTACTTAGTCCGCACAAACTGATTCCTTCTGTCTCAGTGCTAGTTGATACAATTGAATGCTTTGAGTGAGAGAGAAGGATTGTCATACCCTAAATTTGCCCATACTTTTTTTTAATCAAAGGCATTGGCACAAATCATCAGAGGGTTGTCAAGAAATTTTGAGATTGTTTTTATGGGTGTGAGCATGAGGTAGAGGCTTGTTGGGTACCTCAGAGGCCATGGTGGAGTTGGAATGATCACCCAGTTCATCTGCACAATGCCCAGGCAAAAGGGTTGAAATTAGGGTTTCAATTTTAATTAGGATAAATTTGTTTTTAAGGACAATACTTGTTCCCATGGCCTTCCATGTGTCATAAGGTGTGTGAGGATGGGAGATTGACCATCAATTTTAATCAGAAGAGCTTCAATTGATCAGTCGATTGAAAATCAGGAGATTTGGGGAAAAAGTCAACTGTAGTTTGAATTTTGATTTAAATGGTGATCCAATGGTGGTATCATGGTCCATGAAGTTAATATGGCTTATTGAAGTCTACTCAAGAAGTTTTAAGGCCTCAGAAGACCCAGAACATCAATAGTTGACTCGGTAGTCATCGATCGATCGTTCGGTTGACCAAAAGGTCAAGTCTTCAACCACAAGGAATTTGACCTCAAAGTGTGAAGCAAAAAAGTTCCTAATGCCATATTACACCCTCCCATGAAGTTTCATGACCATTAGATCAAGGATGGAGGAGTAACCGAAAAATCGGGAAATTAGGGTTTTGAAAGGGGCAAGACCATAACTCCCTAACCACACATCCAATTGAGTTTGTTCAAAGCTCATTGGAAAGCTCTTGACAAGTCCTACAAAATTCCCACAGTGGTCCATGAGCAGAAAATGCATAGATTTGGAGTTATGGCCAAAGTCATACAAGAGGGAAAAATAACTTAGAAAAATTCTAAGTTATTGAACTTTTTAGGCATGTTTTCCAGCAACTTTGAGTGTATTTTTGACCTAGATCCATTTGGAATCTGAGGATCATGAAAACATAAAAGTTGTAGAGCTACATGAGGGCTTTCCAAAATGTACTAGAACTCCTCCATAGCCCTTATGAGTTGAGAGTTATGAATCCAACAAGTTGAGGTTTCAACACTTGAGTTCAACATCTTCCATTTTTCACAAACTCACCTTTTGATCACTTGAATCATTCTCAGCCCTTGGATCATGTTTGTATCTGATATATATGAAGTATGATGAAGGAAAATGCAGAAGAAGTGAAGGATTTGAAAGGTATGGCAAGTTGCAAGGAAGGTTGCAATATTTTATTCAAAGAAAATCAATGAGGAAAGAGAAACTTTCCATGAAATCTGCAGCAGCTGCTTCCCTACCCTCTATGCTCTCTTCAATCACTTCATGTCCCTCATTTTACTTGAGTTTTTTTACTGCATTGAACCAAGGGAATGATGTACTCAGCTGCCATACAATCTTGAATGAGATTTCATTTCAAAACTCCCACCAAATGTGCAAAGTACCAATCTGCCCCAAGCCTTGCCTTGCCTATAAATAGAGGTTTCCTCTATGTTGAAAGATACACCAGAGCACTCTAAAACCCAAGAGAAAACCCTTGCTCTCATCTTGCTTTGCATTTTCTTACAAGTGAAGAAAACCATTCCAAAATACCTAAAAATCTGCCTTGAGCAAAACATCTTCCAAAATCATTTTCACCCACTCAAACTCACCAAAAACCATCCACACAACCCACAAATGAGGTGTGGGAGGTGTTCAAACTCTTAAACCATCCAAAAACTTCATTTTCCCAAAAGTCAACTTTCAACTAAGGAAAGTTTGACTTCACATGCAAAATCTGCCAAATCACATACCAGGTCTGTTTTGATAATTGTAAACCTCCAAGCACCTTAGGTTTATGATGTACCAACTGTCCATAACATGAAATATCCTCATCATCACTTGTTTTAAGTTTTGGTCCAAGATTCACTTGTTTACTTCAAGTGCAAGAAAATCTGTCATCTCCATCAAGGCATTGGATTGGATCTTATTTGGAGGCTTCAAGGTTTTCCATACTGCACAAACTTGCTTGGAGGTCTACAAGAGGTTGGTAGTTACTATGCTCCTTTAAACTATCATGAATGTGTTTGATGTGCATTAGTGGTTACAATGTGATTTGAATCCAATGTAGTTCATGTTGAATCTGGCCTATCTCGCTTGTCTTGCTCATTAATGTGTATCACTTGTATAATCATCATACCATGTTGTGTTGCTATGATGCTAAGCCTTGAGATCCTCTTAAATGTCATGTATGAAAATATGAGGATAGTTGCAGTTGTCATATCTTGATGCTGTTTGGTTATGTTTCTGTGTGAAAGATGATGATTTGCTTCTGTCACAACAACTGTTTTAGACCTTGATCTGTTTGTTGGCATGTTGGTGAGAAACCCACATATATGTGTTCATGTGATGTTTGTATTGTTGAAAACTATGTGTGCTTGGTCTGCAGCATTTCTGTTCTTGCCTTGTTCAAATCATGTGCATTTTGTAACTCATAGGTCATTTTTAGTGCTAGTTTCCTTTTGAATCATTTTTGTACTCAAATATGGTCTATAGCATGCTTTGAGTATGTTGGTAAAATGAAAAGCTCTGTTGGACTTGGTAGAGGTCATTGGAATGACTTATGTGAATGCTGATATTTTGCTGTCTTATGCTTGTAATCATCATGATATTGCATTGAAATTTGATACTTGCCATTGCCATGATAAGAATGCTTCTATGATGATTTTAGGTTGTTGTTTGTGTTTGATATAGGTTTGTTAACATGAGTTTGTGTTTTTCATTTGAATCATGTTTTCAAACTTGACATTATCATGTTCATGCTTGCACCATATTGTTGTCATCCTTAGGCATTATAGTAGGGCTGTGTTTGTGGTCTTGACTTGTTCATATCTTCTTTGCATTGTCAACTATGATGAGTCTATTTGTTCTGTTTTAATGCATTGTAAGCCATTATGTGAATCTGTCTTGAATTTGCTGGTTAGCCTCATTGGTCAAGATTTGAGTACTTGCATCAATATGTTTTGTTTATTCTGCTCTGAACCAAATTGTCATGAAACCATTGTTAAATTGGAACCACTATCATACTTGCAAGTTTGTTATGTGCATTAGGAGAATTTAGGTTAATTGGTGATTATGCTAGCATTGTCCTGAAAAATCCATACCTGCTGCATAAACTGCCTAATTCTTTGAACCACATACCATGCTGCTATGCTTTGTTTTCAACCTTTGCCAAGCTTGCTTGTCTTGATTTGTTTGTAAACAGAACATGATTGTTTGATGCTATTGTAACATGCTTGCATTTGTATTAGAACTTGTTTGTATTCATTACTATGGTGTTGTAACTTCCATTGCAAGGCATGAATTAATTGAGGTGTTTGATGCTGTTTCTGTTGTTATGTTTGCTGTGCCAAAACCAACTACCATGATTAGCTTGTTAGGACACTTTGCTTAAGATCAATCTGCCTTAGTATGTAAACCTTATATGTGTGCATATGATGTTTTGACAAGTGCAAGCTGCTGCCAGTTTCTGTTAAGTGTTGTCAATAGCATGAAAATACCAAGCTGTTTTATTTATGTGCATGATTGTCTAATTCTGCTTTGTTGGAGAAGGTTGAAAGTTGTCATGGAAGTAACTATTTGAGTTGAGCATTACCATGATAGCATGACTGATTGGATAAAAACTTACTTAGTCTGTACCATATGTGTGTTTGCATTGGTGATTGTCATGGAGGAAACATGTTTGCATTGTAATATAAAACTTAAGTGTTCTTTATGTTTTCTTCAAAACCAAACTCTTTTGGCTGGCTGCTTTTCTGTGTCGATTTGCTGGACATGATACATTGGCCTGCTGGCAAGAGTTGTTCCAGTTATGCTAGTTTATGCTAGGAGTTTAGGACTCAGTAAGAGCTCTTGGCTTGCTTGAGTTTGTGCTTCTGCTGTTAGAACTTGGCCCTCATACCAGATGTTTGTGTGATGGTTGTCTTTATGGCAATGTGTGTATGTTATTTCTCTTACAAAAATGCTGATATATGTTGTTAAAACATATGGTGAAGTTTAGGATTGACATTATTATGTCAAGCATGTGTACATTGCTGGCCAAAACCTTTTTCTCATTGCTAAGACTTGTTGTTAAAGTGGCAGCTGCCTCATCAGGTAGACTCTGGTTAGTTTGAGGGTCTTGGACTTTATAATTTTGAGATGATGTTGTCCATCTATCTTGACATTGTTGAGACTGTACCAAACTCATGGCAGATTGTCTTTTGGTCCTTATAGCAATGTTTGTTAGTTTTGTTGTTTTGGTAAGATTGATTATGGTGTACTGCTAAAACAGTTTGTAAAGTTTGGTTTTGGCATTGTAATGTCAGCTCATGACTATGGCTGCTAAAATTGGCTTATCATAATGAGATGTTGATGTTATGTTGTGCTCACTGTCCACAAATTGTTGGAAGGTTTGTTAGTGTAAAATGCTTATCAAGATTCCCATTGGCCTTTCAAAGTTCATTTAGATCAATTTCATAGCATATTGGTTAAGTGCATGGTCTGAGAAACATTCTTCATAGGTTCATTGCTAATTGTTAAAATTTTGTGAATGTATTGATGTTTTGGCCTGCTGTCAGCACCTAGGGCTTGCTAGTTTCTGCTTGCATTTCATTTTCCAAGATATGGCATTTTGTGTATGATTTAGCATAGTGGTTATAACTACTAGTGTGCAGCATATCTTGGTCAGGGTATGTAGGAGCACTTAATGTGTGGTTGGTCAATTAGGTTATGGAGGTATATTTTAAATATGTTCATGTTTAGTGCCTCTCATTCTTGAACTTTAAACTTGCTCTTTTTCTGAGCCTGTTTAGCTTGTGTGGTGTGCTTTTTGGTCTGTCAATAGGGTCTTGTATAGATTTGCTGCTAGAACTTGGGTGTGGACCTGTCCAATTCATATTGGTATGTCTCAGTTCTGTTTAGGTCCTTGAGGGCAGTTTTTTGCTTTGGTTTATGTTGAGCTCATGTTAACCATTAGGGTACTGTTGTTGTTTTAGGTAGGATGCCTGAGTGATTCATGTTGAACTCATATTGTTGTTACCATTTGGGATTTATGACAGATTAGGAAATTCAGACCTTGTTGACTTTGTGTTTGTAACTTGGTTTTTGTGTCTGTTGTCCATATTGCCATGAGGGTTGTAGGCTGTTCAGTGCAGCCAGCCTACTGCAGGTAGGCGTTTATTTTTGAGTGTCTCAGGTCTGCTGAGCATTGGTGGGAATTCATTCTAGGTAGGCTAGGTAGGACTCAGTAGGATTTCCTTGCCTAGGTGATCTTTGAGAGTAGAGTACAGGTATTGTGTGTCTAAGTGGAATTCAGGCCAGGATTTGTGTGCAAGCATGTATTGATCTTTATTGTGGAGTTCATTTTTTACTGCTGTTTAAACCTATCTATCATTATCAAAACCTGTTTTAGATCACTAGCTTGCATATGAAGAAATGAGGCTATAGTGTTAAGTTTTAATAGGATATTTACTGATGTACCTTGATAAAGGTAGGACTGTCATAGGCCTGATCTGCTTTTGGAATTCTAGACTTTTGGCTGACATAGTACCTCAATATTTAGCACTGTCCAGTTCATGTGGGGGGGGGGGGGGGCTGTTCCTATAGGCCTGCTCAGATTCATTGGCAGTTGAGGTTTCCAACTTTGGATTGACATAAGCGTTGATGCTATGCCTACTGTCCAGTTTTTGCTGGGAGGTTTATCAATTTGGCTGTCTTCATCAGATTGGCATCCAATCTTGTTGGAGTTCATTTAATTTTGCTCAATGACTGGATAAAGGTGGTTGGATTGCAAGGCTTGTTTTCACTTTGTGGAGATGTAGAGCAGGTGGTGTGCTTTGGTATGTGTAGGTTATCACCTTTTTTTATCCATGACTGTTCTTGTAGCTATGAGCTTATGTTTAGCTGTTCTAGTTATTATTATGGTTTCCATCTGAGGAGTGTGGTTTGGCTTAGAATTGGATAAACAAGTGAAAGCTGTCTTGAGAGCTAAGACTGTTGTGGCCTCATTTCTGAGCAGATCCTTAAAGGCATTCCTGTTTTGGGTAAATGTTAGCTCGTTTTAGTGTGATTTAGGTGGGATTCTTTGTTGTTGCTAAGACACTAGGGGGGCTGTTATTGATTTAAGTTGGAGCTGAGGCTGTTACCATAGAGTTGTCTGCTATTTTGGTTGTCAGATTTGTGTGGGCATGGTGTTGTTCTTGCTGCCCAGTGTTATCAGGATTCTCAACTTGGCTTTCTCACCAGATTTGCTTTCCCCCTCTTGAATTTATCTAGGATCATTTTAATGCCTTTGTGTCTTGTTAGCTAACTTGGTTGTGAAGTTTCCATTTAGTTTTGCTACTAATAAGACAGTTGGAATGCTATCAGTATTTTGGGATTGAAAGCTTCAGTTTGCATCTCCTTTTTCTTTACAATTTGTGTGTTGGAATTTGCAGTCCATGTTAGTGGATTTGAGGGCATATGCTGTTTTGGATTTTGCTTAAGAATTAAGTTTAACAAAACTTCTCTTTTCATCATTAGCAACTCAAATTCCATTTCTTGTTCTAATGTGTTTTAAACCAAATTGCTTGTTAGAACTCATTCAATGCCATATTTGGAACTTGCTCATATCAATCTCTTGCTCTAAGTGCATCTGTTTTGATCCATTGGTTTTTAAATGCATTTCCAACTTCACCCTTTGCAACTCACATACCAATGTTTAGCTCTGATGCATTTTGAACAAACTGTCTATTGAGACACATTTCATATTAAATTTGGAACTTGCTCAAACTACCTCCTACCACTAATTGCATCAGTTTGTAAAACTTTGATCTTCAAGTGCATCTCCAAACTCATGGTTGCAACTCATAGGACCATCCTGCTATAATAACAATTTGGATTACTTTGTTGGTTAAAATTGGATCTCTGATTTACTTGAATCATGTGCAGACCCTCACATGTTTTTAAACTCATCAGTTTTGGTCATCATTATTCAAAACGCATTTCAAGCTCCATTATGCGTGAGCCATCAAATTTTATTTTGTGGTCATCCTTTGAGAATTTTATTTGCACCATTGTATTCCTCATGAAAAATCAAGCAGGATAGGCTGTTGTTTCGTTGAATTTGGTTGAGATTTGATTAAGTTATGACGAAATCGTATTTTGGATTTTTTTGCCTTGAGTTTTGCCTAGCCCAACCCAGGAATTTGCGCGCGTTTGGTATATGTATTAATGGGGTGGCTTTATACAATGGATGTATCTCCACCCTAGTGGTTAGTAACTTGCCATGCCTTTGTCCTGAGTTCGACCCCCAGCGGGGGCGTTTTTATTGTTTTTCTTGATTTTCTTTGTTTTATTATTTTTCTTTTCTTTCTCCAACTTCTATAACATGCGCGCGTTTGGTTGAGATGGTAAGATGTTTACTCAAGAGTCATGCGGACATGGGTTCTACCCTTGGTAGAGCCTATTTCTTTTTAATGCCATGTTTTTTTTTGTTTTTTTTTAGTTCTTTGTTTTTTTTTAAACTTTAGTTCTTTTCTTTTTTCAATTTTATTTTATTTAAAAGATAACTTTAAAAATCATAAAATACCAATTCTTTTTTTATTTTAATGAGCCATTTTATTTTTCATTATTTTATTTCTTTATTTCCCATTTTATTTCACTTTTGTTATTGGGCTTTTTAGCCCGTTTTAAAACTATTTAATAAATCAATATCCCTTTGTATTGAATTAAAAGAGAGGATTAAGTGTAGACTTCTTCCTCTCTGAGTGTTGGGATGCTCACTGTAGTGTGGGTGGTTTCGAAACTCGTCTTTCAATACGAAGACACTTAGACGTTTTCAAATCCCTTTTCTCCTAAAACCCCGATCCCGTACCGAGTCCATTTTCAAATCTCTTCAATAAGAAAAGCAATTTCTCTTTGTATTGATTTAAAAGAGAGAATTAAGTTTATATTTCTTCCTCTCCGAGTTTTGGGATGCTCATTGTAGTGTGGGTGGTCTCGATACTCGTCTTTCAATATGAAGATGCGACTTTATCCATCACTTATCTCTTTCCCCAACTCCTTTCCCAACTTCCTTTCGTGATCTTTCTCACCTAAAACCTCGGTCCCATACCGAGTGCCTTTTCAAACTCTTTTCATAATAAAACTTGAATGTTCGTGGAGTGGTTAGGCGTAGGCCTTCTCCTATCCCGAGTTCTTGACATTTACCGTAGGATTCTCCGTCATAAAAGCACTTACCATTCAAAACCAAAAACATCTTTAATAAGAGAATGAAGTTCTCTTTGTGTTGAATTAAAGAGAGAGGATTGAGTGTAGACTTCTTCCTCTCCGAGTGTTAGGATACTCACTGTAGTGTGTGTGGTCTCGATACTCGTCCTTCAATACGAAGATGCTACGTTCACCACACCTTTCATAACAAAAAGCTTTGAGATAAAGAATTGGGTACTACCCGTAGAGGTTACTATCCGAGGATCTATCTCGCCCCTAAAAACAATTCAACCAATCAAATGTGACATCTTGCCTCGCATGGCGAAAATCTAATCATTTCAAAAAGGATATGTTACGTTCGTTCTACCGTAAACAGGTAACGCTTAAGTCTCCTCACATGCGAGCAGCAAAATCACCTAAACTACTAGAATATGCACGATAGCATCATCCATAAAAACATTAACAAACCGTAGGCCGAACTACGGCTGCTCTGATTCTTTACTTCTTTTAAGTAAAGATACGTAGGCACAAGGGCCACAATCCTTGCCGAGCACTTTCCCCCATATATCTATAGTTCCCCGAACTACGTCGACTCTGACTTTCTCATACCTTTTGAGAATACGTAGGCCTAGGACCGCGAAGTCCTATCGAGTCTGTTCTTTCTCTTTTCTTCCCCGTTCTCTCGCTCCTCCTAACCTCTCATTTTCCTGCTTCAATCCCTTTTTTATCCCCCTTTGGAACACTCTTTTATAGCATAAATATTTAAGCAAATAAATTCACACATGCGACAAACAAATGGTTCCTATCGAGTACGATGGATGCGAGGGGTGCTAATACCTTCCCCTCGCATAACCGGCTTCCGAACCCGTTCTTGGTCGCGAGACCATCTTATCCATTTCTTTCTTAAGTTTTTCTCGATATTTTCCTTTCCCCTCATGGGATAAATAAAGTTTGATGGCGACTCTTCTGTCATTTCCTTTTCGCCTCCCCGTCGTTGCGCGATGTATTTTTCGAGTAGCGACAGCTGGCGACTCTGCTAGGGACTCCTAGCGAGCCAAGCCTATTTTGTTTGTCGTGTTTGTGTTTTATTTGCTTTATTTGTTTGTGCTTTATTTTCTAACCTGTTGGGTTTATTTGGGATTGGTTTGTGAGGATAAAAGCTTTTTGCCCGAGCTTTCGAGTATACACTAAGTTAGGAGGTGGATTCTTTCTGATTTGCGAGACTTAGGACTCGTTGAGTTGGATCGAATTCCACCGCTCAAATGAGACCCCGTTGGGATGATTATGTCTTACGTGTAGTCGCAATGGCATTTTTATTTCCGACGTGGGAGTCCGTGATTCTGAGGACCTTTGTAGAACCTTATTCCAAAGGTTGCTAAAACATAACTATGTGTTCATCCTTTGAAAGGATTACTGTCTTACGAGTAGTTGTTATGATGGAAAATGTTTGAGGGTTAGTACATGGGACTTTGTTTAAAAGCCTTTGGGATACCCTCTTAAACCAATAGATTTCCCACCTGATGGGAGAGATACCTTTTGTTGTTGTCTTGCAGGATCTGTGACCTTGATCCTTGATGTGGATTTGTTCTCGTGTGCACTCATTGCATTGCATTTGCATAAGCATCTCCGCATAATTTTGCATTTTCTTCCCTAACCAGATACCGAGACCTTACCCATCCTCTATTCATAACCCGCAGTTGATTCCCGACACTCCCATTGAACTTGTAAGAGTTGTGAAGTATTTGAAGCAAGAGGAACATAGACACCTTGAAAGGCCAAGTCAGACAATGCAAGCCGAGGTAGCTATGGAGCAGAAGCGGTCCATAGAGTAGATTCAAGCAGAGTTGAAGGAAGTCCGAAGCCATATGGGACAATTCATGGTGGATATGCAAGCTTTGCGTCGAGATCAGAAAATGCTCAAGGAAGAAGTCCATCAGCTGAAAACTCAGATGGGCCAGATTATGGAAGTCCTGGAAAATGTGCTAAGAAAGGACGAAAATCCTAGGCCTGAAGTCGTAGCAGGGATGATCGTTCAACCCGTGCCTGTGGAATATCTTCAAGAGCGTGATATGCCTCGTAGATCTTTGGCACAACCTGAGGTTCCAAGATTTTCCCGTCAGCAGCTACCTTCTGTTTCCCAAGACAATCCTAAAGTCCGGATCCCTATGAATTACACTCAGTTGTTGCAACTCTTGCTTCAACTTCGATTGGTTGAACTTCAGACTCTGGCTCCGTGTGTTGGTAAGCCACCACCAGGCTATGATGCAAGTGCCCACTGTGATTTCCATTTTGGGGCACCGGGCCATAATGTGGAAGAATGGAAAACTTTTAAACACAAAGTTCAAGACTTGATCGATTCGAAAGCATTCGAGCTCACGCCAGGTGGTATGAGTGTGCCAGGTGGATTTATTCATCGTCCGTTCAAAATCCATCAGCATCATCATCAGTCACAACTCATCAAGGAACATCACCGCAAAGCCAACCGCTTCAAACCTAAAAAAAAAGGTGAGCAGCTTGACTTTGAATGTATGTTTTTGCAGGATTCATAACAATGGCAGACAAGAAAGTGGAAGCAAGAAGATGACTCAAACGGCTATGTCCGCCGCCTCCGCATGCGAGCAAAGGAAGCGGATGCTACGCCGCAAGGAACAAGAGGAAAAAGGTTTCACATAACCCTAACCAAACTCAGCATAACTCTTTCCCTTTTCCCTTTCCCCCTATTTATTCTGTATTTTCACTTTATTTTATAATTTTATTTATTAGTTTAATTAAATTATTAAAACTCTGTTAAGTTAAACTCATACTTAGTTTTGGTAAATTAAACGTAATTTTTAAAACTTAATTAAACAATTTTTTTAAAACTTATAATGAAAAATCATTTTAAAACTTATAATCAAAACCAATTTTTCAAACTAACATTGAAGCCATTTTTTAAACTTATAATAAAACATTTTCTTAAACTTAACTTAAAGCTTAAAATAAAACCATTTTTTAAAAGACTTAGATTAAAACCATAATTTAAAACTAAAACTTAATTAAAACTTAATTTATTGATACAATTCTTTTTTTCCAATTAAAAACCCAAATTTTTGTAAATATTAATTTCTAACTTAAAAATAAAACTGCTTAATATCCTCCTCAATTGTCATCTGACTTTCATATATCTCATTTGTACAGTTATTAATCCTTTATTTTTCGTATTTCATTTTTTTGGGTTGTAATTTATGCGAGGCAATCGTTGCTTTTATTCCGTTATTATTCTTGCATTTTCCATGGTTGTAACTTTATGCGAGGCAATCGTCACATGTATTCCATTATTATTCTCGCACTTTTCCGTATTTTCATGCTGCCGCTTAATTATTTTACATTACATTATTTACCGTTATCTCTCCTCTGAAGGAATAGGTCTAGCTGTTTGACCGCCGTGTCAATAGACCTTGCCTTTGACCCTTTTATCTTCCAAAACCCTAATTGCATAGGCGTCCCGCAGTGGACCAAATTTCCCTTTACCCTAGCATTAGGATAAGGAGTCGACGTACTCCATATTAGGTTTCGCACCGTGGACTACCTATTTTACCCTATTTAATTCAATTCAACTTCAATGTAGAGATAAGAGTCGCCGCACTCCACATAAGAGCTTTCTTAAGAACGCTTATTCCCCATTGAAACCTTGACCACAGTCAAGAAGTTTCTCTTCCTCCCTTTCGAGGGGAACTACGATTACTCTGATTCCATCCCCTACCTCGGATACGTAGGCACAAGATGCGAGTCTTGGCGAGTAAACTTAGGACTAACCCTTTGGTCTTTCTTTTCACCTTCTAACCTTTAGCATATACCCTTAAGCAAATAATATAGCAAAATAGACACATTAAAACAAGAGGTTCCTATAGAGTACTACAGAAGTTTAGGGTGCTAATACCTTCCCTAAACTTAACTAACCCACGAACCCTAGATCTCTCCCCGCATTGTGTTTACGATGAAAAACTAGGTTTTTCCTTTCTTTAACCTTTCCTTAGGATAAATCAAAGATTGGTTGTGAATCAAAGATTTGTGATCCAAATTAATTAATAATTTGATATCCTATTCTCACCGTAACAGAAAATAGCGACTTCACTGGGGACAACCTTACTTTTTTAGGGTTGTCCCTATCTTGTTTATGCTTGTTATTTTGCTTTATTATTTGCTTGTATATAATATCATTGTACCTTGCTTGGGGTATCCTTGTTGTGAGATAAGTCCTACACCCGGACTTGAGTGCAATTATTATAGGAAGATGATATATTCGACGAGGCTTATAGGGAGTGAGTCCCGACCAAGCCGACTTAAGAATCACCGCTCAGTTGAGACCCTCCTGAAAAATAGTTCTGTTGAACGAGTAGTCGTGAAAACACTTACTATTTTCGGCTAGGAGTTTGTGATACTGGGGACCGTAGTTACCTTAACACCACTTTGGCCTTTATTAGGACGTAATGCGATGACTATGAGGGAGTAGTCCCAAAATAGTTGCTACGCGATACTTGTTTCCCTTAAAAATCGAAAAACAATCACTGATCTTCCAAATCTAACTTTGGTGACTCACAGAATCGATCAGATTGATCTTAGAACATGTGCTAAAAGAATTATTTTTGGTTTTAAGAATTTATCCAAGTTCCACACTCGAATAGGGTTGGGATAAATAGAATCCTAAAAGAACATCTATTCGACTACGGGTTAATTTGAAGGTAAAATAAGGCTTCTAATAAAAGAAAAGAAAGTTTGTTGGTAAAGATGAATTTAGATTGAGGACGAAGAGAAAAGAATTGCGTAGGGAGAAGAGGAATAAGGTGAGAAGTAAAAAGGGTAAAGACAATAAAGGCAATAAAAGACTTTGTAAAACTTAAAGTAAAAACAAGTAAATTGCATTAAGTTTAAAAGATGGTGTGTTTACATCACGTACATTCTCTTATAATACTCGCTTTCTCTACACTCAGATACTTGGAGTAATTTCAAGAGTAATTTGTACAATAGTAAATTACAACACACTTTGAATATGTCTAAGACACTCTATTTATAGTAACAAAAAATAACCTCTAATAACTTCCACCATAATCTCCTTCCGCCACTTGTCTCAAATGTATGGATCCATTATTCATAAGGTGACACGTGTCTCCCTCTATTTTCCACAAGCAAAACCGTTCCCTCCAGCATTCAAATTTCAAATACTTCGACGCACCATTCGTTATCAGCACGCGGTCGAACCCTTGTCCTCTGGGTGAGTCCTTCGACTTAGCTTCTTCCTTCTTTCGACCATTTTCTTGCATTCAAGGTATTCTCCACCCTTTTTCTTTGGACACCTTCTTTCTAGCTGAGGCGTCGAATTTAGGAGCTAACAAATTGCCCCCCAAAAATGTCTTTTCAACTTCAACCGTGGAAAAGCACATTTTTTGACAACGTCTGACCTTCGACGCTGCTTTGCCCTCGTGAGTTTCGTCTGATATTCTTTCCACTAATGTAAGCCTGAGAAGTTGAAAGGGAATGAAAGAGAAAAAGAAAAATAGCTGTGAACACGCAAGGTACTGCTCCGTCGCCTTGATGCACATTTTATGACGTCATTATCATCATGGCTATTTTCTCGGGACTCAACAAAATCGTGGGCCATCATCACCCTACCATCCTCGGGGACGTGATTTGCAACTACTACCTATGCCATTCCACATACAGGCATACACATGGCCCACTAACTTTATCCCTTCAATGATGGAAACTTTCAGTCTTCCAATCACTACATAAGTAATTTCCCTTTGTTTTTTTTCATTTTTTACAAATTCTCTAACTCCCCATAACTTTCCTTGTTTTTTCTCTAATTCTATGCTCTCAACCAACCAACTCTTACTTCTTTCAACAATGGCCGATCATCAGAAAAAGAAAATGCAACCTAAGGGACAAACTTCTGCATCCATACTTCCCCCCTTTGCTAGTTTGAGCGGCCCTCAGGCGGTATAAAATCAACAGTTCATCCGTGAGCCCATGACGGAGGAGAAACGACACATCTATGAATCTCAGGTAATCATTCCTGTTAATGTTGCAGGGAGGCCTTTAGCCATGTCTGGGCCTTTACCCCCTCTCGGTCTCGACTACTCCGCCATCAGAGATTTCTTCCCTTCTTACAGAACCACTAAACCCCTAGGGCAAAGAGACTTCAACAAAGCTTCCACTGATGGTCCTGATAATCTGAGCCTTTTCGACGTGGACTTTAGGTATCTTCATGATGGGGCCAGATTGTTTAGGGTCACCCCCTATTACAAAGATTCTGAACTCTATCTCAGCTGGCTGACGAAAATAGAGAAGGTAAAAGCCCAAGAATGGAAGGAAACTGGAATTTACGATTTCATTATGATGTCGAAAGTAGGCCCTTCGTACTGCCCTCTCATGTTTTCCTCCTCCTTATTTTTTTGGGATAGGACGCACAACACTTTTCACCTTCCTTGTGGGATGATGACACCCACTTTACTCGACGTAGCTGCCATTGTAGGCCTAAAACCCTATGGCCTCGTTTATGATCCCGAGATCAATAGTCATGACAATATTGGTTTTGCCAATACTAAACACACCTATACAACTTTTGTCCAACACTACCATAACAAAACTAGTACCTCTATTGAGGATGAAGAACACATAGCCTTCTTGGCCATGTGGTTATCCCGCTATGTATTTTGCACCAAATCATTGCAGGTGGCGAGAAAGTATCTGGTCCTGGCCAACCAACTGCACCTGAAGAGAGGCATTTGTCTTAGTGAAATGATCTTGGCTAGTCTTTACGAAGCTTTAAGCGAAGGTGCAGGCAAAATGAAAGATCCTAACAGTCATGGCAACCTGCTGTTGTCGGGCCCCTTCTGGCTTCTTCAGCTGTGGCTTAATGCCACGTTTGAGCACAGTCTCCCTAACAAAGGTGAAGTTGATGAACATTCACCTGCAGTTGCTGAGAGGGGAGTCGAGTGGCCTCGCCTGGCTCAACTTACTCCTAGTGAGGAAGGTAATTCCCTTCGATCCAACTTGTCCAGCTTTGTTCATGTATTTACAAAACGACATGAGTTTACCGCGAACATGGCTCCCTTCGTAGAACGAAAATATGGGCCATAATGGTTTACTAGACCCTTCCCCGCTCCCTTAAAGAAACATGAGGAGGAGTCGAAGCTGATCTGGGAGAGGTTCCTCATTCCCCGCCTACTGATCCACAAACTAAACCTCGTAAAAGGTCACTCCAGCCTGTTAGTCTATCAGCCTAACTTGGTTTCTAGACAATTTGGGTTAATTCAAACCTTGCCCAAATGCTTGTATGATAAGAAGTCACATATCATCCTTCCTTTTACTGTGCTGTCTCCTCTGGATTGTTCGACGCAACTGGCACACCATGCTCACAAGTCCTACCTCACACCTGTTCACTTTGAACCCTCTTATTTTTGCTCTCAAAATTTCTATGACTGGTGGTCAAAGTATTATGCTTCAGAATTTCTCGATGCTCCTAGTTTTACTCGCTTGATTGACCAAGCTTTCATTGATGTGCAGGAGAAGGTCAAGAAAGGTACGTCTACTCATATCAAAGAGATCCAAGCCTTCCAAAAATATTTCGAAACTGCCTATTGACCAAATGATATTAGTCGAACCATCCGCGAGGCTGTTGTTACCTTAAAAGAAAAAATTTCCAAAAAACTGGATAGTTTTAAGATTCCCTCTTCTATTCCTCGTGAGAAACGGTATGAGGTTGCCTTTTAAAATTTCCCCCAAAAAATCCCTCGACTGCCAACCGCTGGTTTTGGCATGGCTCTTGCCCCTCCATTTCCAGATTGGTTTATTTATGGGGATTCTATAAAAATTCTTCGGCAGCAGTCTAAGGCCAAGGCACAGCGGGTGGTTCCGACTAAACATACACTCGATACATTTAAAGGGCACCTTCATGTCAGTATCGAAGATGTTCGCATCAAATCCGACATTCTTAAAGGTTCATCCCCCTTCGATTTGGACTTCCCTCTCTGAGCTTTATTGTTGCTAACTGTTTTAAGTATCATCTATTTTTCAGCTGCTCCAAAATGTGCTGCCCCAACGACCAGGACTGAAGTCAAGGATGAAGGTCAAAAGGTAGCCTTCCGCAACTTTTGCTATCTTGATCTCCTTACTCAATCTCACCACTTCATGTTATTTTCAGGCTAGTCGAAAACCACATACTCCTCAAAGGAGATTAAAAAGGGCTTCTCCCCAAATTATTCTTGATTCTGATGACGAAGATGAGTCTCCTCGTGAGAGTCTTCAAGTGAAACGAAAAAGAAATATTATTCATGATGTAGATGCTCCTGATGCTCTACCCGCTCCTACTACTCCAACTGCTCCTGTTGTGACCAACACACCTCAACCTACCAATCCTCCTCCAGAACCTACTCCTGCTCCCGTAGGGGATGCTTCGCTTTAAGCGGCTGTCCCTATGGAAAGTGATAATTCGAGTCCCGCTGACGAAACTGTCAAGGTATGTCACACATCCACCTTTCCTTGGGTCTTTGCATTGAATCTTTCTCTAATGTCCACCTTTTCTAGGATGATGCTGGAACTTCAAGATCTAATCCCACCGCGATTCCTCTGTCGCTATACTCCTTGAATAGCCAAGGTGAGCCTACATATCATGCCACTTCTGATTTGGGTTCTGGTGTGAGTTCACTTGGCGAAATTAATAAACCTGATTCTTTCACAGCCCCTCCATCTCCTGCAAAGACTACTACCCTGCAGTCTCAGACTGATAGGTCTGATCATGAAGATGACCATCCTCAGGTTGATCCTATTACAGTGGATGATGAGGTTGACGCTTCAGAGGAGAAAACAACTCCGGCTGATACGACCAACTCCCCTTTGGGTGAGACAGCAGCTGTGGATGAAACAGTTGTCGAAGGTAATCAAGCCATTGAGGGTCAGGCTAAGCTTCAGCCTGAATTGCCTAAATCTAGTGACAAAAGCGCTGGGGATGCCATGGAGGAGGATGCTGACAAGACCAAGGACAACAAAGATAAAGAATTACAAGTTGTGAATACTTCTGTCAAAGAACCTAAAACTGCTGAAACAGCAAGGACTCCCGTTCCTCCTACCCCAAAAGATATTCCAACAAGCTCTTTCCCAGACAAAACTCAACTGACTCCCGCTGAACTGGATGCATTGAAGGTTTCCAACCCTCGACAATATATCAGGCTCTTGTTGAGTAGGAGAAGCCGCTCTTCTAGCCGTATGCTCAGTACTTTGACTTCTGAAGGGCAAACCTCGAAGCCACCAACTGACAGTGCCCTCGACAAGATCAAGCAAAAAATCTTCAAAGGGGATCTTTTTACCCTCCTGCGGATGGGCCCTGCCAGCCATCTTCCCCTCAAAGCTCTCCTTCAGAAAGTGGACATTAAATCCCTTACTCCTGAGGCTGCAAGCGTTATTCGAGAGGTTGATACCCTGATCGACAGAGTTTACAAAGACTATCGACTGCTGCCCCAGATTGAGGGTGAGATTGAGACGAAGGCTGGCAGCGAAGCTGCCGCTTGGAGCGCCATTGTAGATTCTGAGGAGAAAATTGCTGAGTTGGAAGAAACCAAGGAAAAGAATAAACAAGAGGTTCTGACTAACGAGGCGAACATCACCTATTGGGAACGGAAAATTAAAAAGCTTTGTAGTAAGATAGCGAAGGCTAAGAAAAGGAATACTGAATTATCTTCTTTCGACGATACCTCCTTAACAGCTGAGCTTGAACACGCCGTCACCTATGCTGAGGAAGCCCGTCGTTTAGAATCTGAAGTTGCCCAGCTAAGGGCAGATAAAGCTCGATGCCACAGCCGTCTCGAACTTCAAAATTCGACTTACCTTAAGATGAAGGCGAATCTTCCTTTTTGATTTGTTGGGTTTTTGTAATAGATTAGATTATGCTGGCCTTTACGAGCCATTTCTCTTGTTTGTAAGACATTGGGCCATTTTGGCATATTTTAAATTACCATTTATGGCTACGCTTTATCTTTAACAATTATTCTGTTGATATTTTCACCTCTCGAAGTGCAGGCTTATACTTCTTTAGATATTTGCCATTTACTTTTAATACTCTCTCATCCTTGCTCAGCTCTGTCACTTCATATGCCCCATTGAAGAATACCTTCGATACCTGGAATGGTCCTTCCCACTTCGGGGACCATTTACCTAGGGATCTCACCTTTCGATCCATAGGCAGGATTACCCTCCATACCAAATGTAACACCCCAAGTCTAAACTTACGGATAACAGGAAAAACAACAATTCATATAGCAAACAAAGCGCAGCAGCGCAAACATTGACTGCATGACGGTCGTCATGAGCCTGTGACGGTCGTCACACGGACAAAACTCCTCATATCAGAGATGTTACACTTCAACCTGACAGACAACAATCATTATGCAACAACTTGCAAATATCATACGTAGCACGAAATTGGATGACCAATCACCAATGTATTACTTAACCATTTAATCATAAAACAACTCGTCATTACTTCCGGTGGAAGTTCGATAAAGTATACAACATGTTCTCTTAAAACAATTTAATAAAAACATCGTAACAAGTTCAATCAACAACAACATCGACTAAAATAATAACAGCAATCGTCCATCCCCCCAAGAGTGCTACGTATCAGAGCGACCAACGACACCTTAACGGGAACTACGCTCTATTCCTGACTACCTGCAAATTACCACCAGAGGAGGTAACATACAACGGAAAATGGTGAGATATCAATAATATAACATAGAGCATGATAGAAAACATGCCAGAAACTCATCACAACATTATAGGTTTCGAAATCATAAACATCATCGACAACAACTGCGAGTAATCTGTATCTCACATAAACAACATTAACATATAACTAGCGTAATTATGCAACTTCATGCGACTCAACAATGCGACTCAACTGTGCACATGCATGTGGTACCATTTAGGAGCCAACACTCCAAAACTCGGGATAGGAGCCAACACCCCAAACCCATCTAGGAGCCAACACTCCAAAACTCGGGACAGGGCCAACACCCCGAACCCATCTAGGAGCCAACACTCCAAATAACGCCAATACAGGCACAACCGTCGCCAATCCAGGCCAAATGCTATGCCATGAAATGCATCTATTATGGACTACAACACAACCATAGCAACCATATAACAAGGCATTACGCCTACAACTAGAATGTCCATAACAGAGCATCATAACATCATACCACTCATACAACCATCACTTTCTACCCGTTCACATACGGGAACAATAACAACATAATTTCAACATTTACGACTGTTCATGTAAAGGAACATTACAACATCGTACCAACAAATAGGAACTCAAAGTGTTCATACAAAACGGCTATTCCTATACAGGTATAACATCAACATCAGTTCAACAATTAAGGATTCAGCATCTTATCGTAATAACAACATTACGACATTTTCTTACATAATTAATTACAAATCAATCACAACCAGGTAACTGTCCTTTTTGGCCCATTAGGGAAAACCATTAGAGCGTTGTACGAATAACCATATAGCATATTCATTCTACGTATTTTCCCATAAGGAAAACCTTAGAGCATCGCACTAATAACTACATAACACATTTATTCTTACATAGAAATCTTGTCCCATTAGGGAAACCTTTTCCTTAACATTTATCGATTAACGAAAACTATACCTATGACTCGATTACCCACATGAATTCGATCATACCCACAGTTATAGAATTGAACCCCACCCTTACCTTAGAATTGAGGTCAATTCCACGCTCTCCGGTTCCGCTTCCGCTTTACGGTGACTTTTCTGCAGAAATCCTCCAAATTCGCCGGTGGTTGCTTCTTTGCTCTCAACTTTCCTCAATGCGTAACTTCTCTTTTCAGTCTTTCTTTTCCCCAAATGGTGTAATTGAGGGTAAAAGAGTCTACGAAAATGTATTTTTGCTACCCACTCTCAGCCACGTCCAAATTCTGCATTTAACTGAATTTCGTTACTATGACGGTCGTGGCAAGTCCATGACGAGCGTCACGGTCAAAAAAATTCAATTTGTTTCTAGATAGAACATCTCTTAGGCTTTCCAACGCTTCGAACGAGGGTCAAATCCGACTTACGGATCAAGAGATATGATTTTTCGTAGATTCCTAAAACCGCTACGGAATTTTACACTTTTTCCCGACAATTCGACCGATTCAATTCCTTCCTTCGATCCAAACACATACTCAACTACGACTACGATACAACGAGACATAGCAAAGTCATAATTGAATTTAATCAAAATAAAACGGGCATTACAACTCTCCCCTACTTACAAGAATTTCGTCCTCGAAATTACCTTAATCAAACAGCTCGGGATAAGACTCCCGCATCTTGCTCTCTAGTTCCCACGTCAAGCTTTCGCCAGCAGCTCCCAACCAGACCACTTTCACCAAAGCAATCTCTTTACCTCGTAACGTCTTCACCTCCCGATCATCAATTCTCACAGGCTTCGTCTCCACAGTGAGATTCTCACGTACTTGCACATCGTCCATGGGAATGACATGCGACAGATCTGAAATATACTTGCGGAGCTGTGACACATGAAATACATCGTGTAGATTCGACAAATTTGGCGGCAACGCCACTCGATATGCCACCTTTCCAACTCTGTCCAATATCTGATACGGACCAATGAAACGAGGAGTAAGCTTCTTAGATTTCAAAGCTCTACCAACACCGGTCACAGGCGTGACTCTCAAAAATACATGATCTCCAGCTTCAAATTCTAAATCCTTCCTGCGCTTATCATGATAACTTTTCTGCCTACTCTGTGAAGCTTTCATCTTTTCTCGAATTAACTTCACCTTCTAGGTAGTCTCTCGAACAATCTCTGGTCCGAGTATCACACTCTCTCCCGATTCATACAAACACAACGGAGTCCTACACCGCCGACCATACAAAGCTTCGGATGGTGCCATTTCGATACTAGAGTGATAACTGTTATTATAAGTAAACTCTATCAACGGAAGGTATGTATCCCACGAACCACCTTCCTCAAGTACACATGCTCTCAGCAAATCTTCTAAAGACTGAATAGTCCATTCAGTCTGACCATCTGTTTGAGGATGGTATGCTGAACTCAACCTCAACTTAGAACCCAAAGCCTCTTGCAGACTCTTCCAAAACTCAGAAGTAAACCGCGGATCTCTATCCGACACAATACACAACGGAACACCATGAAACTTAACAACCACTCTAACATAAATCTCTGCCAACTTCGATACTGGAAAAGTGATGTTAATAGGAATAAAGTGAGCTAACTTTGTAAGCCTATCAACAATCACCCAAATAGAATCACATCCTCTCAAAGTGTTCGGCAAACCCGTTACAAAGTCCATTGAAATGCTGTCCCATTTCCATTCTGGAATTTCTAACGGTTGCATCAACCCAACAGGTTTCTGATGCTCAACTTTCGACTTCTGACAAGTCAAACATGCATACACAAAACGTGCTACATCACGCTTCATACCAGGCCACCAAAACAGATTCTTCAAATCATTATACATTTTCGTCGCTCCTGGATGAATACTCAACTTACTTCTGTGACTCTCTTCCAGAATTGCTTTATTCATATCTGCATTATTAGGAATGCAAATACGACCACGAAATCTCAACACTCCTTACGCATCCAACTGATAATCATTATCTTCCGCATGATCTACTCCAGGCATTAAATCCACCAACTTCACATCTAATTTCTGAGCTTCTCCAATGCTGTCCAGAAAATCATTATTAATCTTTAACATGCCCAACTTTACACTCTTCGGTGTTACTTCACAAACTAAACTCAGATCTCTGAATTGCTCAATCAACTCTAATTCTTTAGCCATCATTGCTGACATATGCAAAGTCTTGCGGCTTAAGGCATCAGCTACAACATTAGCTTTTCCCGGATGGTAATATAACCCAAAATCATAATCCTTTAACAACTCTAGCAACCTTCTTTGTCTCATGTTCATCTCTTTTTGGTCAAACAAGTATTTCAAACTCTTATGGTCGCTGAACACTTCGAATCTCGAGCCATACAGATAATGTCTCCAAATCTTCAGCACAAAAACAACGGCAGCAAGTTCTAAATCGTGCGTAGGATAATTCTTCTCATGGATCCTCAGCTGTCTTGAGGCATACGCAACTACTTTATTATTCTGCATGAGTACTCCTCCTAAACCAAACTTAGAAGCATCACAGTATACAACAAACAATTCTTCTGCGTTAGGCAAGATCAACACCGGAGCAGACGTCAACCTTTTCTTTAACTCCGTAAAACCTGCTTCGCATTGAGCATCCCATACAAAAGTCTTCCCTTTACAAGTCAACTTAGTTAACGGAAGGGCCAACTTAGAAAAACCTTCAATAAACCTTCTATAATAACCAACAAGTCCCAAAAAGCTTCTAATCTCCATTGCCGACTTCGGAGTTTCCCATTTCAACACGGCATCAACCTTAGATGGATCTACGGCAATTCCATCACCTGATATAACATGACCCAAAAAGCTAACTTCCTCCAACCAAAAGTCACATTTCGACAGTTTCGCAAACAACTTCCTTTCTTTCAACACTTGCAGCACTAATCTCAAGTGTTCAACATGCTCCTCCTTCGACTTCGAATAAATTAGGATATCATCAATGAATACTACCACGAACCGATCCAAATACTCATGGAAGATACGGTTCATGTATTCCATGAAAACTCCCGGCGCATTATGTAACACCCCCTTTCTATACCCCAAATAAATTAGATAAATCAATTAGGCACATAGAAAATTTATTTCATCAGAGTTTGATTAAAACATGGTATGAAAGAGGCGCATCACATTATCATGAAATTACACACATACGATACCTGCTCAAAATAGATATGCAACAACGGGTAACCCACATCTCAATATTTAGAATAAAGCGGAAACATCCAAATATTGAATCGATCTCATGCATAAAAGTATATACAACCATCAGTTAATTCATGATTTACAACGTATCCACAACAGATACATACACATATGTATCACAAAAGAATCAAAACAAATGTAACTCCAAAAGAGTCAAAGACTTCCTAACTACCCAGATGTTACATATCAGAGCCATTGACCAAAAAGAGTGAAGACATCGCTTCACAAAAAGAACCTCCAGCTTCCTACTCTGCAATGCCTCATAGAGCATTAGAAAACAGCAGAAGGGTGAGAAACAACATCATAACAGTTAATGCATAAAATTGTATATATACATATACTCATATTGGTACAAGTTATACTCAAATTATGTTCTCACCACATTAAGCATATACAAATAATCATGTCTCTACACATACACATGAACATTCACTATATTTCCTCCAAGCAATCACATATAACATACACAGTTATATTCACACAACCAATACATCATACACAGATGACTCATGCAACTCATAGAGACCGACACACGACCCTATGCAGATGCAAATGCGGTACCGACTCATTCAACAAATTCCCTAAGGAATCGAGTATTCAGCAGATCCTCCACGGGATCAAGTACTCAGCAGATTCTCCACGGAATCAAATATTCATCAGATTCTCCACGGAATCGAATATTCAGCAGATCCTCCACGGGATCAAGTACTCAGCAGATTCTCCACGGAATCAAATACTCTAACCAATCCTCCACGGGATCACATGTTATGACCGATTCTCCGAGGAATCAAACAATGCAACCGATTCTCCAAGGAATCAAATATAACCATCGTATCATACGAGGTTCTGCAAATCCTCCGAGGGATCAATCGACACAAAAATGCATACTATGCTCACAAACATATTCATTGCATTTATCATATACATAGCATATATCTATCATGCATTCACATTGTACACCATTCCACACATGGTTTACACACATATCAACCTATCAATGCATTTCTATTCAATTCGAGCAAATACACAAGATTATCAAATATTCAAGATTTATCATTTACTCTACAATCTAGGATTCACGTCGTTCGGCCACCCACAGCACAACATGTTGAAACAGTTCACACATCAATCATTCATATAGGCATTAATCATAATTGAATCAATCAAACATCATGCCATGAACAAACAGCAAAACAAATAACACTGCCAGGTTCGCCAACCTTCGCCTGGCGAAGCCACGCAGCGAATGCTCGCTGGCCTTCGCCTGGCGAACTCCCCAGCGAAGTCCACTGGGAGTAATTCTGGAATTACTCGCTGAGGCTCGCTACCCACTCGCCTGGCGAACCTTCGCCAACTCACCTCGCCTGGCGAACTTGCCAGCGAATACAGGGTATTAGCTTCTGACTTGCTTCGCTACAGCTCGCTGGGCTTCGCCTGGCGAAGCTTCGCTGCCTTTCGCCTGGCGAACTTGCGAAGACAGAACTTCCATGGCTGTCTCAAAGCCCAAACTCCACACAACCAACCGATTAAATCCAAACCAGTCACAGTAGCACAACCCAACCATCACCCGAATAAACTACATCGTCTAATCCAATTTCTAACCGATTAAAACTTCATTCTACTCACAAAACCAACTTCTAACCTAAGTGGAAAAAGAGTAGAAACTCTACAAAATCCACACACATACACATACAATCATACACATTAAAGAGATGATGGAGTTTCACACCCTTACCGATCGATTGCAAGCTTTGGTGATGATTCCTTGATGATTCTAGGTTTTCCTCTCCACTTTCTCTTCTCTTTCTCCTCTCCTCTTTTCTTTCTCTTGCTTTTCTTCTTATGTTACTATCTTCTTCCTTTTTCCTCTCTTATTCTATCTCTATCTCTATTTCTTTCCTCTCAAATTCTTTCCAAAACTTATCAATCAATTCTTACACTAAAGTGCTAAATGTCTAAAATGCCCTTTTTACTCTAATTCCCCGAAAACTCTCCGAATCGGTAAAAATAGATAAAATAAGCAAAACACCACATAGCAATATATAATTTCTCAATTTAAAACAAACATCAATTAAATAAATTAAAAGACTCAACAATTAATGGGAATTCAGAATCGGGGCGTTACACATTAGTAACGCCAAAAGGCATTACCATAAACTCATAGTGTCCATACCTGGTTCTGAACGCAGTTTTCTGAACATCGTCATCTTTTACCTTAATCTGGTGATACCCCGACCTCAAATCAATTTTACTAAACACTCGCGCTCGAACCAATTGATCCATCAAGTCATCAATTCTCGGAAGCGGGTATTTGTTCTTAATCGTAACTTTGTTCAGTTGCCGATAGTCAATACACAACCTCATACTGCCATCCTTCTTCTTCACTAACAATACTGGAGCTCCCCACGGTGATACACTTGGTCTAACGAACTTCTTCTCAAGTAAGTCTTCCAACTGTTTCTTCAACTCTGCCAATTCAGATGCAGACATCCTGTATGGTGCCATAGACACAGGTCTGGTACCGGGTACAAGATCAATAGAAAATTCAATTTCCCGTTCCGGAGGAACTTTAGGAATTTCATCTGGAAACACCTCAGGGAAATCACAAACAACTTCCAATTCATCGATTATCGCTTGATTCTCAATGGATAATGATGCCACCAACGCAAACACCTGAGCATCTTCTAGCAATATCTGCTTCATCTATTTGGTAGTTACCCAACACGCTTCCTCCTCCTCAGGAGTAGAGAATCTCACCGGCTTATCAAAGCAATTAATATGAACGCAGTTATACTCTAACCAGTTCATACCCAAAATTATGTCTATCCCACTTAGTGGCAAACAGACTAAGTCAATCAGGAAATATCTATCAAACATCGACAGAGGACATTTCAAACACACAAGAGACGTAGTTACCGATCCCTTAGCTGGGGTCTCAACTACCATCTCTCCACTCATGTGTGACAACATAAGACCCAAATGTTCAACACAATCCGCAACAATAAAGCAATGAGACGCACCAGCGTCAATAATAGCAAGTAAAGGACTACCATTAATGAAACAAGTACCTTCAATCAATTTATCATCACTGGATGTCTGAGTCCCAGATAGCGCGAACACTCTTCCGCCATTTTGTTCCTTCTTAGGCTTCTGACACTTGTCTCGCAGGTGTCCCTCTTCACCGCAGTTGAAACAAACCATTCCTTTGCGTTTGCACTCAGCAACAACGTGTCCCAACTCTCCGCAACGGTAACATTTCAATGATCCAGAATTACATACATTACTCTTGTGACCTAGCTTTCCGCACTTATAGCAAACAATACCAGCAGAAGCATCTCCCCTACTAGCTTTCCGGCCGTCAGCTACTTTCTGTTTCCCTTTGCCAGCTGGAGGATCATAAGGCTTACCACGACTCTGCTGTGATTTGCCTCTCCTCTCACTCACCAACTTGTAATGAGCATTGCTATCCTCTTCATAAATCCTACAGCTTTCAACCAATGAATCAAAGACACGGATCTTCTGATACCCGATTGCTTTCTTGACTTCAGACTTCAATCCGTTCTCAAACTTGATACATTTAGAGAATTCAGCAGTCTCTGCACTGTAGTGCGGGGAAAACTTAGCCAACTCCTTGAACTTCACCGCATACTCAGTAACAGATCTGTCTCCTTGCTTCAGTTCAAGAAATTCAATCTCTTTCTTACCACGGACATCTTCTGGGTAATACTTCTTCAGAAATTCCCTACGGAATACAGTCCAAGTAACTTCTTCACCTGTGTCGCTACTGTGAAAATCGGCGCCGGCTAAACAGGAGAGTCGCCACCGTGCGTTATTTATCCCAACGGAGGGAAAGGAAATGCTCAGAGTAAACCTAACGCAAAACGGGAAAGGAATGGTCATCGCAACCAAATCCTAGATTCGGGAGTCGGTTACGCAAGAGGAAGGTATTAGCACCCCTCACGCCCGTCGTACTCGACGGGATCCACGCTTGTTTTCTAGTACGGATTGTTATTCTATCTACTCTAAAGGGTCAAGGGTTAAAAGAAAAGAAAATGACTCGGCAAAGCATCGCACTTTATGCCTACGTATTCCCGTCTGGAACGAGAAATCAGAGTCAACGTAGTTCGCCTACCTACGGGTTAAGGGGGAAGGTTGCTCTCTAGGATACGGCATCCTATGCCTACATACTTTCATACAGCATGAAAGATCAGAGCAAACGTAGTTCGGGCTACGGAAGACACAGATTTGTCTGACTGTTTTTTAGATCCTTCTGAAAAGGTTTTCTTCTGATTAGGAGTCCAAGCGGACAAAAATGAAACTTTGATGTTTGTTTTGAATCTTTTACGAAAGAAGTGTTTTTTAGTGTGTTCACAATCTCTGACGCACTAGAGACTATGATTCGAGAGTGACTACGTCGTATGTCACCCTAAGGGTAACACATTAAGCAATCAGATTACTGAAGAGTGACCCTCCAACAACCTTTTCTCAAATAGCTTAAGGCTCGTAGCGTATGACATCGATTATCCTTATTACTGTGTTTTGAATTGTTTTGAGATAGAAGAGAAAGAAGCTCCAAAAAACCTAGGGTAAAAAAAGGGGATCAAAACTACCCTAAAGTTATCATGCATGGATAAAAACCTATGGTCTGTCATATTTCTCTCTTGCACAGAGGGAAACAGAGATCCTAGGGGATAAACAGCAAAAGAAACAGATATACAGTAAGCAGTAAACATGTATGCAATGCAGCAGTACAAGCGAGGCAAGGGAGTCCCGCTCAACCTCGAACCTGGGGAAACAATAGGCAAAGTGAAACATCTTCACTTCAAACCTATGGGGCAAGCTGAACAAGCTGAACAAGCCAACAAACCATACAGAAAAAGAAATAAACCCAACACCAGCTCTGACAGCAACACCATCTCCTACAGTAAGCAGCTCAAACAGCAACAGCTCTGACAGCTACAGTTGATTAGCAGCAAGAGGGTTGACAGTAACAACTTCTTCAAGCAAGACCCCATCATACATCTTCAACAATCTTCAATGAAATTCATCTTCAATAGGCTTCCATCTTCAATGCAACCACTCCAGAAGAGAATTAATCAATAATAGATGAAGTTGAAATGTTAAGAGGCTCAGTGACAACCCAAGGAAATCACTAAGATCTTAACATGGCAAGTGAAAGGTATCCTCAAGGTTCTACCCAACCAAAGCATGCTCTACATCCCTCCTAAGGAGAGATGGAACTTCTTAGGGGGACCTTGTGTCATGGGATTGAATAGAGGCACAAGAAGCTCTCTATGTTTGAAAGAAGAAACAAGACTACTCTAATGCTCTTCCTATATATCCTAACTCCTAAGCCTCTGACAAGCACTCCAACACATGAGAAATCTTCAACTCCAAGCTTCTTCAAACCATCCAAGGCAACTTCATTTTCTCTTTAATTCCTCCAAGCAAAGCCCAAGCCCCAAGCTCAATTGAAATAGCCCAAACCAAACAAACAAGCAAAATGCCCAAGAGGGAAAACCCACAATCACCACTCAAATTGCAAAAATCAAGTAAAATAGTAATACTCATTATAAAATCCTAGGTAAATTTCCAAGGGAACCTAACCCTATACCCAATACCCCATATAAACCCCAAGTCCTAAATCAAACCCTAGGTCCCCAAACTATGCCCTCAACTACACCTAAGTGTTGTGAAACCCTAATTCTAATACCTCTCCTATCCACCTCTCAAACTAACCAAAATTTTAGTCACAAAAATATGACAAAATTCCTAAGGGTACATGCTTCCCTAATCTAATCAACCTCACAAGAATCAATCAAAAATCATGCACCAATCTCTCATACTAAATTCAGAAAAAATGAAGTATCAAACAAATGTAAAATAAAAGCAATAAAATTGTAAAATATACCAAAAAATATAAAATGCATGAAATTAATATTTTTTTTATTTTCTATAATTTTCTAGAGATCTTAAGGGAACTAGGGGAAAAAATCCCATCCTAAAATGATTGTTTTTCAATTTAATATGAATTTTACACTAACCTAAAATAAAATGTGAAAATTAAAGAAAAGGAAAGAAAATGCAAATGAGGCGTGACAAATAACACTAAATGTCAGTTCAAAATGAAGTTGGGCTCAGGAGGGGGGTACTAGTAGCAACGCGCGCATTAAGCCCATCCAATTCAGAAAATAGTAATGAAAAATGAAATGAAAAATGAAAAAACCTTGTATCAAATAGCAATTATATCACGTTGGTTTCTCAATGGGCCTTCAAACTGGGGTGTGGATAGCACAAAATCACTTAAGCCCAAAGTAATTAGTAAATGAAACAGAGCGTTTTGGCTCCTTCTCAGACTCCTTCACAAATCAACTCTCACTCGTGGCCGTTGGATCAGAGTTCAGTCAAAGGTCTTCCTCTCATCCTAGGGTCATGACACCTTCTTCTTCATTTGAAATGCTTGGAGGAAAACATCAATAGACGGTGGCCGGAAGTGGCGCCACCGTCGTCCCCAAACACCACTTCCTTTAATCCTCACCCAAACTGAAACCTGAATACATCAATCAATTCGTTTTTCCACACTGAACAAGAATCCAACCTCCATTTTTATTGAAACATCCTCCATTTCAAAACACGATAAAGAACTCAGAATCTGCTCAAACCTCAACCATCACCATTCTTCGAATTAAAGGGTCTAACATCATCTACACTCTACCCTGAGTAATTTCCACCATTCCACTAAGCTTAAATCATCAGGAACTGCAAGAAATGATCCTTAACAGAAAATTGGCTCAACCTAATTTTGTCTCTAAACCTTGAGTTTCTTTACCAGAAACCACCTAGCCATCATCTACATTGCATCTAAACACCTAAAACCTAGAAATTCTATCTATATTATGCTACACGATGAGATTTACATACCTGTGAATTTTGGATGAACAGAATAAGGAAAGCTTCGAATTATGCATCAATTTGTGTTGAATCCTCTTGAATTACCAAATTCGATTCTGAGTTGCAGGCTTCAAACTCACAATGTTATTTCTTGATTCTTCAGCAATCTTGGCCAAAAATCCCTCTGAATTCACTCAACAACTCAAGATAAAGCTACTGAATGCATGAATTTGCTTTGATAATGCTCCAATTGGCATAACCGATTCTGTTTTGCAAGGTGCAAACTCAGAATTCTATCTCTCGATTCTCTCAATCTTCACCAACCCAGGCTTTGAATCAATCATAAGCCTTATATAGAACTTGTAGGAAGGCTCTAGAAACTTCAGGAATGATCTATGTGAGAGTTTGAAATTCTCATGCACTTGAAATTACCATCTCATGCTTGTATGTGACAGCTGAGTTCTAGCTTGCTTCAACACATGATTTTGATCCAAATTCACCTCTAATGACATATTGAATGGATTGGTAAGGGTTAAGGCCTTGGTTCTGATCTAAAGAATGGTTTTGCATATGTTACTTATGATGTAAGAAAGCATTTTCCAAAGCAACTCATAAAACAATGGCTCATCTCAAAATTGTGACATTGCCAATGTGTTTAAAATCCAATTTCCATTCAAAATGACTACCCATATGCCATGTGTATGCCTCATATCTCAAAAATCCCAATTTCCCTCCTTTGAATCATTTGAAAAATCTCCCTTTTTAGGCCATTTTGGGCAACTTTGTGATACAAGCCCATTCAAATCCTCATGACTTCTTATTTGGCCCAAAAACATCATTCTAAACACATCTCATGTTGAACATTTCTTTATTTGAGGAGTGGAAGATAGAGATTTTGACCTATGTTGAAAAATGACCTATAATTCAACTTTCCCAAAATACCCCTGGATTGCCAAGACCATAACTTGAGTTCCACAAGTCTTCTTGAGGACTTCTAGTACTCCAATTAAAGATAAGCTCAAGCCCTACAATTCTTATGTTGGCCAAGAATCCATTTTAAAATTCCTTGATGGGAAAAAGTTGCTTGGAAGTCAAGTGACTTTCATAGATAAATTTCAATGTCCTCTGGTGAGCCATAACTTGCAAGAACCATAACTTGAGTTTTACAAATCTTCTTGAAGACTTCTAGTACTCAAATTAAAGCTATTGAGAAGCCCTACAAGTTTCATGTTGGACAAGAATCCATTTGAAACTTGTATTTTGACTTATGTGGCTTAGAAGTCCAGTGCTATACAAGGGATTTTACCCTAGGAACCCTGTCTCAAACCCCTCCAACCACTCTTGATTCTCTTGAACTTGATCTTGACTCATCCATACACATTCTTTAACATCTCAACCCATGAATTCCATGACCTAGAGCTAGGTCTTGATGCCCTTTCTTTACTCTCCTTGACCTAGGGTTACCCAGATGAAACCCTACTTGTACACACCTCAATTATAGTTCTTGAAATTGATACAATGGATTGTCTAAGCATCAATAGGGCTCTCTAGGCCTCCCATGGGATTCACACACACCTCAAATTCATAATTCCATGTTGATGATCTTCAATACACCTCAAGTTAGGAGAGAAATCCACCTGTGGGCATTCAAACTTCTCAAGACTTCAAATCACTCCTTGATGGCCTGGAAGGCTTCTCCTCATGGGTAACACACCTTGCTAAGCTCTTACTTTGATAGACACCTTGATCCCTTGGTGGAGGCATGCTATGCTATGATGTGCAAATGATTAGACTATGTATATGATGTAATTATGCAAATGCTAATGCAATTAAAACATAAACTAGGTGAAATAGGTTGAGCAAATTTTAGGGTGCAACAGCTGCCCCTATTGAAACGGCTTGGACCCGACTGGGTGAAGAGCGAACAGCCTTCAAACAATCGAGGTACGAACGGTTGAATACCAAGAACCCGGAAATTTTCCAACCGCAGAAATAAACTGCACAAACTGCCTGGAGAACAACATCCACCAACTAAATCTGGTTGTTACGGCAACAACCGATCAGTCATCCAATATCAAAATCTGATTCAACGTCAACCGCCTGAGTAGCGCCACAGGATGAGAACTCCCTCTTGTCAAAACACCCCGCCTTTTGTCCACGTTAAAATTCCGCTGTCTGTTAATGCGGAGAAAACAAATTAGCGACCATGCTGGGGATCATTTTTATCAACCCGAAAAAAGGTTCTATCCTCGCAGGGATAGAACTTTGTCCATGTTAGGACTCTACATTCCGTCAACACAGAAAAATCCCGACGAATTCGCTGGGGGAACATTTCTACCTAATCACAGGAGACCCTGCTTATCTCTGCATTAGCTAACTCCGTTGGGTCCACCCCACAAACGGCTTGGAGGAGGACTCTACTGGGGCCAGTAATATTGCATCAACACGAGGAAATCACGACGACTTCCTTGGGGAAAATAATTTTGTCAAGCATCGGAACACAACTCACATACTCTGTTGATCACGGGAGAATCATCTATCTGGATACCAGAAAGTTCATCCGCCTTCTTCATACGGGAAAACACATCTGCCTGATTCTTACAGGAAAATTCATCCGCCTGCTTCATACGGGAAACGTCATCTGCCTGAACATAGGAAAGTTCATCCGCCTGCTTCATACGGGAAAACACATTTGCCCGATTCTTACAGGAAAATTCATCCGCCTGCTTCATACGAGAAAACACATCTGCCTGATTCTTACAGGAAAATTCATCCGCCTGCTTCATACGGGAAAACACATATGCCTGATTCTTACAGGAAAATTCATCTGCCTGCTTCATATGGGAAAATTAACTTGGATATAGCTTCTTTGCCTATTCTTTGCAGTAGCTAACTCCACTAGGGATATTCTGAAAATAACTGCCCGATACCCGTTTCGATAACAAGTGACCACTTCTGAACTTTTGATTTATGAAACTCTGCAATGCCGCCGCGACAGCAAACCTGAAGAAAAACACTCCGCTGGTCGGATAAGAGAAACTTCAGCCAGTAACTCTGTGGGGATAATAAGGTGAACTATATCGTCACATGTCTCATGGCGAGACCTCGGTCGTCTGGTAATAGATCTGAGTTGTAACTCCGTACCCCTGCTAAGAAACACACCTGAAATCAAAAGGTTAACCAACCTGATTTATGTTTTAAAATGCGTATGTCTGACAATGGCGTAATGCTCCATACGACATGGAAATGCTACGCGTTTTTGGGCAGATGTAAACATGATAATGTATGCAAATGCGCATGTAGGTTCAGGCTGCTGGGGGAGGCCCTGACAAGCTTGCTTCATCAACACGGCTGTTGAGGACAAATAACGCCCTATTGGGGATGAACGGGTATCACAAAGTACTCCGCTGGGGATAATCATCCTGACAAAGGCATGACGACCTGCGGGGAGAAAGAAAACCATCTTCTGCGGGGATATTCCTTCTAAACCAACAACTTGGTTAAGCTCTGCGGGAACTTCCCATGCTGAGGATTGACCCTGCACATATCTGACTCACTAGGGAGCGTAACCTCTGCAGGGGATACTGATTTCGACTTGCTGGGGATGTCCTGTGGACAACTTCCCCGAGGACACTCTTCTGGGGAAAATGATTCTTCCTTCGGTAAGGGACAACATCGTCTCAACCTCTGGGGATGAGGTGTGACCTGCTGGGAAATAAGGTCAAATAAGGTCAAGTCCTTCATCCGGAGCTTCTGACTGAGGGATACAATTTTCTGACTGTCTGCTCCAAGGGTGAGAACCCTGCAACACACAAACGAGACAAAACAAAGCTATACAACCAAATCTATTTGGGATAATACCCATGACATCCCCTCAGTCAATTCGAAGTTTCATCAATCATTGGCAAGGGCCAGCAAAGTTATGCACAGGCGAGTTCATCAAAACATCGGCGTTTTCCACATACAAAACAGTAAAGCACAAACATCAAATACTGAATAACATGTTTTATTGATTGAGCCTGTAAATAGGCGAAGCTCTGTACATCGGATGTAACTCCTGAAAAGAGGAAGTTACGCACACACACATACATATATGCACAAAAATCCTAAATAAAAAATACAAAACAATATTTGTATACATGTAAGCAACGTGGTGCAGACAAACATCATGAGTTGATCCTCATATGACTCGCCTGACTCTGGCGCTTTCTCGGTATTCAATTTTCGGAAGAGATTGTGTTGGATAAACGAACCCCCAGGTACTCCCAAACCACTAAGCAATGTAATATCAAATTCGTACCGCAGTCATTCACTTTTCCAATCCCTAACTTTTGCGTGAACCGCCCTTTGCGGGTTTTCAATTCACCGGGATACCCTTTTTTGCCGAAGTCGCCCTTTGTAGGTTTTCGACTTCGCGGGTGTACATCTTTTCAATTTTATCCCTAACTTTTTCCCGAACCTTTTATTCATTTTTTACGGTCCGCCAGGATGCCCTATTTTTGCCTGGACTCTCTTTTTACTGTCCAGCGGGTCACTTTCAAACAAAGTATTTTTTAATTGCGTTCGAATTCACAGGCGACGTAGAGTCTTCACCGTCCATGGTGGACAACAACAAAGCTCCTCCGGAGAAGACTTTTCTAACAACGTATGGACCTTCGTAGTTAGGCGTCCATTTACCCCTGCGATCTGTTTGTGGCGGGAGAATCCTCTTCAGAACAAGGTCGCCCGTCTGAAAGCTCCGCGGACATATCTTCTTATCGTACACTTTCTTCATCCGGCTCTGATACAACCGACCGTATGCGAGAGAAGCTAGCCTCTTTTCATCCATTAAACTCAGCTGATTCAGTCTATCCTTTACCCATTCTGCCTCGTCAAGTTGGACATCTCGTAAAACCCTCAAGGAAGGAATCTCCACGTCCAACGGTAACACTGCCTCCATCCCATATACCAATGAGAAAGGGGTTGCCCCGGTTGATGTGCGTACCGTCGTACGATAACCGTGCAAAGCGAAAGGTAACATCTCGTGCCAGTCTTTATACGTCACAACCATCTTCTGGACAATCTTCTTTATGTTCTTATTGGCCGCTTCAACAGCGCCATTCATCTTGGGTCGGTAAGGAGAAGAGTTGTGATGTTCAATCTTAAAATTCTGACACAGCTCTTTCATCATTTTGTTATTCAAATTCGAACCGTTGTCGGTGATAATCCGCTCAGGGATTCCATATCTGCAGATAATATCTCGTTTGATAAATCTGGCGACCACTTGTTTGGTGACATTGGCATATGACGCTGCCTCCACCCATTTGGTGAAGTAATCAATTGCCACCAAGATGAACCGGTGTCCGTTGGATGTCGTGGGCTCGATCTTTCCAATCATATCAATTCCCCACATCGAGAAAGGCCACGGTGATGAAATCACATTCAGAGGACTTGGAGGCATATGGATTTTGTCCGCATAAATCTGGCATTTATGGCACCTCTTAGCAAACTTGAAACAATCTGTTTCCATAGTTAGCCAATAATAACCGGCCCGCAACAGTTTTCTCGTTATAGCATGCCCACCAGCATGTGTACCAAATGTACCCTCATGTATCTCTTCCATGAGCAACCTCACCTCTTTCTCATCTACACAACGTACTAACACCAAGTCGTGGTTTCTTTTGTATAGGACATCATCCGGGTTCAGATAGAAATTGCCAACCAATCTCCTGAGAGTCTTCTGATCTCGACTGGATGCCCCAGCCGGATACTCCTTGTTCTTCAGGAAATTCTGGATGTCAAAGTACCAGGGTTTACCATCGGGAGCCTCATCAATGGCAAATATAAATGCAGGCCTATCAAGCTGAGAGATAACAATCCGGGGAGCCTCGTTCCAGAAGTTGACTTTATACATTAAAGACAATGTCGCCAGGGCGTTAGCCATTTGATTTTCTGCTCGTGGTACGTGATGCAATTCAACCTTGTCAAAGAAAGGCAACAATCTCCTTGCATATTTCATATATGGTATCAAATTGGGCTGACGTGTCTCCCATTCTCCTTTAATATGATTCACCACTAGAGCTGAGTCTCCGTATACGTCCAGGTTCTTGATTCGCAAATCAATAGCTTCTTCCAGACCCATGATGCAAGCTTCATATTCAGCCTCATTATTGGTAACGGGAAAGGTCAATCGGGCAGTAAAAGGGATGTGCGACCCCTGAGGAGTAGTAATAATTGCACCTATTCCGCTACCATAGGAATTCACAGCTCCTTCAAATATCAACTGCCATTTGGAACCCAACTCTGGTCCTTCGTCCGGCAACGGTTCTTCACAATCTTTCATCTTCAGGTACATGATATCCTCGTTAGGAAAATCAAACCTCATTGATTGGTAGTCCTCAACAGGCTGCTCCGCAAGGTACTCAGACAGAACGCTACCTTTAATAACCTTTTGCGAGACATATTGTATGTCGTATTCGGTTAACACCATCTACCATCGGGAAATTCTCCCAGAGAGTGCTTGCTTCTCAAACACGTATTTGATTGGATCCATCTTTGAAATTAGCATGGTTGTATGATTTAGCATGTGTTGCCTCAAACGTTTGGCGGCCCAGGCTAGCGCGCAACACGTCTTCTCGAGCATTGAGTATCTGGACTCGCAGTCGGTAAACTTCTTACTCAAATAGTAGATCACATGCTCTTTACGTCCAGTCTCGTCATGTTGATCGAGAACACAACCCATACTTTCCTCAAGAACCGTCAAATACATAATCAAAGGTCTCCCAGCCACTGGGGGTATCAAAACAGGAGGTTCCTGCAAGTATTCTTTTATCTTGTCGAACGCCTTTTGACAATTTTCATTCCAGGTCAACACCTGATCCTTTTTCAACAACTTGAATAACGGCTCACATGTCGCAGTTAAGTGAGATATGAACCGGGCGATATAGTTCAACCTCCCTAAAAACCCACACACTTCTTTTTCCGTTTTAGGCGTCGGCATTTCTTGTATTGCTTTTATTTTTGCAGGATCAACCTCTATTCCTTTTTCGCTCATGATAAACCCCAGCAGTTTACCCGATCTTACCCCGAAGGTGCACTTATTAGGGTTCAATCTCAACCTGAACTTCCTAAGTCTTTTGAACAGTTTCAGCAGATTAACCAAATGCTCCTCCTCCGTCTGGGATTTGGCAATCATATCATCAACATAAACCTCGATCTCTTTATGCATCATGTCATGAAAGAGAGTCGTCATAGCACGTTGATATGTTGCCCCAGCATTCTTCAATCCGAAGGGCATCACTTTGTAGCAAAGTGTTCCCCAAGGAGTAATAAAGGTAGTCTTCTCCATGTCTTCTGGCGCCATTTTGATCTGATTATAGCCCGAGAAGCCGTCCATGAAGGAGAATACAGAGAACTGAGCAGTGTTATCGACCAGCACATCAATGTGAGGAAGTGGAAAGTCATCTTTTGGGCTCACTTTGTTCAAATCACGGTAGTCTACACACATTCGCACTTTACCGTCTTTCTTCGCCACTGGCATAATATTAGCGACCCATGAGGGATATTTTGTAACAGCTAGGAAACCAGCATCCCACTGTTTCTGCACTTCCTCCTTGATTTTCATGGCCATGTCCGGTCTGGTTCTTCTGAGCTTTTGTTTAACAGGTGGATATTCCTCTTTTAAAGGCAGACGATGCACAACCATATCCGTATCCAACCCAGGCATATCCTCGTACGACCAAGCAAATATATCACTATACTCTTTGAGCATTACAACCAACCTTTGCTTGATGTCACTCTGCAGCGCAACCCCTATACGGATGTTTCTCACAACCTCTTTCGACCCCAAATTGATAATCTCAATGACTTCCTCGTGAGGCAGAATGATTCTTTCTTCTTGTTTCAATAACCAGGTCAACTCTTCTGGTACGTCGCCATCTTCAACAATCTCTTCCTAAACTTGAAATACCGGGTGCGTGAAGTCGAAGTGAGTCATAGGCGGTTCATAGATGTCATCTGAAATTGCAATCCTGCAAAGAAAATGGTTAAATGCTTCAAAACACAGACAAAGCAAATAACCACATTGTCGTTTTATTGTTTAAAAACAAAACAGGAAAAATAGGGATCACAATATTTGTATATGAAAAAAACGCCTTTATTTCATGATTAAACAATGTAATGTACATAACCAAATGGCCCTAAGCAAAATCACTATGCCCCGGGTAGGATACATGATTATTCAACAATTAAGAAAACAAATCATTACTGTTTAGTTGTCACAGGAACAGTTTCCCGGATAGACCAATTGCAGAGACTTTGTCCTGGCACGCTTGGCTTGATCCACGCGTCCATATCATAGTCGCTATCTCCGTCTTCAGCATCGGAAATAGCGTTGACGGTCTCGAAGCTCACCCCGCTTGGCGTAATCGTGACTGGTGCCTTGAACCTTGGCGGTCCTGAAGATGATGCTGACGACGTCGGTCGATACCCTAGCCCGAACTTGTCATTCTTCACGGGAATCTCAATACCTGCCCCCAGCCTTTAGTCTCACCAGTCTGCACTAAAGTCTGAGCCTCTTTGTAGGAGGACACTGCCATATCTGATATTTTGCTGGAACCCTAAGCTTTGTCTTTAATTCGCAACCCCTCGAAGGCTTGACAGGGTGTTTCGTGTATTTCTCCGTCGACCTTGACATATTTGAACGAAGATAAATGGCTAACCAAAATATCTTCCTCTCCACAAACAGTGACGACACTATCCCTAACCATATACTTCAGCTTTTGGTGCAACGTGGATGTGACAGCCCCGGCAGCATGAATCCATGGGCGCCCAAGAAGGCAACTATACGCTGGCTGGATGTCCATTATATAGAATTCAGTTTCAAATATTTCAGGCCCCACCTGCAACGGTAATATTATTGATCCGAAAACCGACCTCCTCGTTCCGTCAAATGCTCTCACCACTAAATCACTGGGCATACAAATAATCCCCCTGATATCCAACTTCATCATGGCTTTCTTCGGTAGCACATTCAGGGAAGATCCAGTGTCTACTAAAACATGGGACATGACCGTGCCCCGGCATTCTACTGACACATGCAATGCCATATTGTGCTCTCGCCCTCTCGGAGTCAAATCAAAGTCTGTGAAGCCCAAACTGTGCCCCACATTGATATGCGCCATCACCCCTTCTAACTGATTAACAGAAACTTCTTGAGGAATGAACGACGTCTCTAGAATCTTCAGCAAAGCGTTCCGATGAGCCTCGGAACATAACAGCAATGATAGGATGGAAATTTTTGACGGCGTTTGCTGGAGGTGCTCAACGATTTTGTAATCACTTTTACGAATGAGCCTCATAAACTCCTCCACATCCTTAAGCGACGTTTCCTTTTCGTTCGACTGAGAAGGACCACCCTTAGTTACCTTGGCTTTACCCTTGGCTAATCGTTCTGCCTCTACCTCAGGTGACATGAAGATTCTTCCGCTTCTAGTCATACCCCCGGTTCCGACAACATTATCTACAACCCCAGCTGGTTGTCCATTGACTTCAATCTTCTCACCGTCGCAATATACCTCCAATCCGTAAGTCCACGGCACTGCTTTAGTACTCTCAAAAGGAAGCGGTCCTGCTTTGGTAATTGTGATCGTCGGCCGCCTGGCGGGCGCCGTTATCGTTATTGTTTTCCTTGGAATTGTCACCGTCGCAACATCGTTCTGCTCCTCACACAACGCCTATATAGGCTTTTCAACCGCGATTCGATCAAATTGCAAGGTACCTTCATCCATCATAGCCTGAATTCCCTGCTTCAACTCATTACAACCCTCTGGCCGGGTCCAACAATCCAAGCAAAACTCATCACATCCCGGGAATACACCCCCTTTTAACAACGTGCTTTTAATCTCACCCAACGGTGTCTTCAGCTCATTGACATCCATCACTAGATTCAAATTTTCTTCTGTCAAGATGGAATTTGCCCCATGATTGGGCATAGGCTGTTGTACGATATTTGGACCCACCTGTCCAAAGTTGATAGCTTTGCTATCCAACAAATCCCGAACTTTGTGTTTAAATGCCTGACAAGCTTCTACATCATGCCCGGGCACCCCGGAATGGAATTCGCAATGCTTGTTGGCATCATACCCATAAGGGAGTACCGCCCGTGTATGCGGTGCCAAAGTCCTCTTTTCCACCAAGTTCAACCCTAGAAGGGTCTAGAGGAGTTCTGCATACGTGGAAGGAGGTGCGTCGAACACTCTTTTCGGCCTCGCATTTTGTACCCTTCTCTGACCAGGATTCTGTCCTTGCTGTTGTTGTGGTTGTTGTTGTTGTTGCTGAGGCTGCCCTTGTTGAGAAAAAGGGATAGTGACACTAGCTATCTGTTGCGGCTAAACATACTGATTTCTTCCTCTGCCCCTGCCCCTGCCACCGAACACGGCACTAGTATCACCCTATCGTCTACCACCAAATGCTTTTTTGGCACCCCTTGTGGAAGTAGACTCACCTGCTTGGAACCTTCCAACTTTAATCCCGTTCTCGATCATCTCCCCCATAAGAATAAAATCTGAGAAACTGCTCAATGACACACTAAACAATTTTTCGTAGAATACCCCCGTAAATGTCCCAATGAACATGTCATTCATCTCCCTTTCAATTAAAGGGGGATGCACCCTCGCTACCATATCGCGCCACCTTTGCGCATACTCTTTAAAACTTTCACCGTTTTTCTGCGACAAACCCTGCAATTGGACCCTGTTTGGCGCCAGATCGCTGTTATATTTGTAATGTGTCACGAAAGCATCAACCAAATGCTTCCAGGTTTTAATCTGAGTGGGCTCCAGCCCCATATACCATTCAAGTGAAGGTCCTGACAAGCTATCCTGAAAGAAATGCATGAGCATCCTTTCATCATCTGAATACGCGGACATCCTTCTGTCATACGAGCGCACATGGACTTTAGGGCAGGTGTCCCCTTTGTACTTGTCAAAAGTGGGAGCCTTGAATTTCAACGACACCCTCATCCCTGGTACCAAGCCTATTGTAGTCATATCCAAACCGGTGGAGTTCTGATTCACTACCCCCTTCATCTGTTCTTCAAGCATTCTGATCCTCTGCACAGGATCAACAAGTCCTTCAAATCCCACACCTCTTCCAGAAAAGGCGTCCTCCTGGCGGTCTTCACCCCAATTCAAATTTTCATTCCCATACCCGTCGTAACCCGTATTGCGACCAAACCATTGCTGATTGATCATGGGACCTCGTCCCCCATTACCGAAACCCTGGTTGACCCTAACAGGTCCAAACCCAGTGTTGACAGGAATCACCCCAGCACCATTCATATTACCAAATCCACCATACCCCTGGTTAGCGTTACCAAAACCGTCATAACCGAAACCCTGAGTGTTGAAGCCGAATTTCCCGTCCTGATTGACGTAATCAAATCCTTGATCATTGTAGCCAAAACCATTGTTGCCAAAACCATTACCTCCATTGTTGTTACCACCGCCTTGGTTGGCGTCCTCAAGTCCAACATTGTTAACAACAGTCTCATTTCCATTGCCTGTGTTGCCATTGCCAGCGCCAGTGCCATCGTTTACAACCATAACAGGTGGGGTCACTACAGGTGGAACCACAGGCGTAGGGGGCCCATCCTCCGGAATAGTCTCAACGTGCACAGAATTGTGGTCATTGTTGCCATTCCCATTAGTCCGCGTCAGCAGCGGCTGTACCAAAGTCTGGAGGCTCTCCTGGCCCTTAGCAATGTTCTCCATTGCTTGCATGAACAGATTCAGCTTCTCGCGGATTTCCTGCATCTCCACTTGGACTTGATCCATGATTCTCTTACAGTTGTTTTGGGTTGAGTAGCGGTGGACTCTTTGTTCGTCAATCCTGAAAAACCTGTAGATGCAGGAAATAAGATACAGATTCAAGAATACCGGTCATGCAATATGAATGCAGATGCAATTGTGTAAATATGCTACAGGTTATATTCCCCCCTATTCTAGTTTCGGAGAGAAGGCCATCACGACAATGGAGTCCCCATCAAGCAAGCAAGGAATTAGAAAACCCTCATATATAAACAAATGCCAAGAGGTAGAGTACAAGAGTACAACTGAATACAACTGGAGAGACCTCGGCCAACAAGCCTGGCGATGGTCAAAATACAAGTACAGACAACAAAAGCGAGGCAAAAGACAACTCAGGCCAAGTGGCGCTCTCTGACATCTTCCAATATCCTCAACGTCTCTGAACGGCCCAGTCTGGAGATTAGCTCTTGTATCAGTAAGGCATGCCGCTCGGCAGTGGATCTCAGCTTTTTGGCATCGTCCTGGCAGGTTCCTTCGCCAGAACCCTCGTTGAGTCTGCATCTCTTGGAGCCGGCCCTCACTTTATAACCTCTCAGCTTCTCGTCAAGGTCACTGACTCTAAGCTCAACAGCGCTCCTAAGTGATGTCTCTTCAGCAATTTTTGCGTCTTGGGCTCTAATATGCGCCTCTAGCGTGGCAATCTGCAGCTTCAGTTCATCTTCACGCTCCTTCCGCTTGGTAAGCGTGGCATTCCACAATGCTTCCCACTTGCTGAGGCGGGAATAAGCTTTGCTTAAAAGTTCCTTCTTGGAAGTAAGCACCTTGCTAACACCGTTCAAGGCTATTCCCACTTTTTCTCTCTTGTTGGTCTCTTCCGTCAACTCCGAACCCAACCTATTAATCAATTCAGTTTGTTCCCTCACAGTGAAGGTAGATTCATTCTTCTCATGATGCAACTGGAAGATCTCTTTCTCTAACTCATCATTGGCTTTCTTCAATTCTTCGTTTTCGGCCAACAATTTGTTATACTTTTCAAGCTCTATCGAAGTAGGTGCCTCAATCACTGGAAGATACAGAGGTTCCACAGCAGGATAAGGCATCAAGGAAATACTAGCTCTCTCGCGGATCCAAGCCAAATAAGGATCATAAGCTTTGTTGTTGCTCTTACCAAGCAAAGCTTTCCCTCTCCTATGGACGTTAGCCCATGCATGTCTCAATCTGATCAAAACAGCAGCGTCTAATAAGCCCGTGAGATACAGAGATTCCTGTATCTCCTTCTAAATAGGAGCGTCTCTCAAAGCATAACCAAACTGTCTTACCAGTAGTGAAGGGTTATAGTTAATATAGCCTTTCCGTCCAATCAAAGGGACATTCGGAAAGCCACTGCAGCTATATATAATATCAGTGCCAAGCATATTCCGATCAAACCAAATGATGTTCTCAGCAGACAGTCCCATTAACCGGGAAGACCAATCCAAAGTATCAACAGTATCAACAAAAGGCCCTGTCTTCGGAAGATGTCCCTGGAACCACCTGTACAAAAGAGGGAGACAACAGGAAACATTCTTGCCACGACGTTTCTCATTCTTGTAGTGAATGGAATAATAAACATCGCCCAATAGAGTAGGAACAGGATTCTTCGAGGCAAGAATCAAGAAGGCATCTGAGTCGACAAAATCTGGCACATTAGGAAACAAGACAGTCCCATAGATGCAGACAGCTAGAATGGCACTGAAGGCAACCCAAAATCCACTATTCGCGCACTGTGTAGCCTTCTCAACCAGGACAGACAGGTGGAACCCATAAGCTCCATTCAGCTTGACCAACCCTCCATGGAACTCAGAAGCGTCCAAACTGACAATCTCAGCAAGTGTAACCAAATCAGGCTCAGCATCAACATGTATAAAGGGCATCTGGTCTAACACGGGAACTCCCAACATAGCAGAATACTCCTCCAAAGTGGGTGCTAGAATATAGTCGGGAAATAAGAAGCATCTCAGCTGCGGCTCATAAAACTGCATCAAAGTATACACCCGAGTCGTCTCAAATGCTGAAGGCCTGTACAACAAACTAAGCAATCTCCCATAAGATACTCTGAACTCAGCCCTCACTCTCTCATCTGCTAGAGCAACCAATCCCAGCAAGGGACTGATGTCAGGAGAATGCAACCGGTAAGCAACTGTCCTCTTTGTGGGCTCCATGTCTGGCCAGAAGATATACTAGAATTAGAGGGGAACGAACACACCTGTGACATAAATACACGTTAATGATATGCGAAATGAGTATGCAACAATGCAATATGCAAAATAATGCAACAGGGATGAAGTGATATATTGCTGAGGAGATCCATCCATAATATCTGTCTCCTTAGACCCACAGTACTGCTCAAACCTGGTCTCGACAGACCCATAACAATGCTCCAGCCTGGTCTCAACAGACCCATAACAAAGCTCTGATGAAGAAACCCAAGTAACCACACATACTGATCCAATATCAAGAAAACCAGGTGATCTGAAGGTCAAGTTTCCTGCATGCCCCAATCCCTCTCACAGGTAGGTGTCCTATCAACTGACACAAGGTATGGCATCCTATGCGGTCGTCGGCGTCACAGACTTTCAAGACTGATGATACGATACCCAGAAGGTGTGGCATCATCATGTCCTGAAGAGGCCCTCCTCAGCCAACTTCCAATTGATCGGTCCCCAGAGTCGACAATCCTCGGGTCAGACAACTTGTCGAGCCCTAAGGGCCAGGCAAGAAGCGTCAAAGAGAATCTCGTCCGAGCGCAGATTTCGCGGCTAGCTGGTGCGAGCTAAGCAAGCAGGCTAACCACTACTCTCTACTTCTAAGTCTATGTGTACCCTCAAGCCCAGGTCCGGCTTATCTCTCAATAGATCCCCCCATTCCCACAACAGCAATGACAATATAAAGCTGACAATAAACTGCGGAAAGTAAAGATAGAAATGTAAATCCATACAAAACCCACGACGGGAAAACAAGCGCTAGGACTGACTCGCGTAGGGAACTGTTGGAGTCCCCAGCAGAGTCGCCAGCTGTCGCTACTGCGAAAATCGGCGTCGGCTAAACAGGAGAGTCGCCACCGTGCGTTATTTATCCTAACGGAGGGAAAGGAAACGCTCAGAGTAAACCTAACGCAAAATGGGAAAGGAATGGTCATCGCAACCAAATCCTGGATTCGGGAGTCGGTTACGCAAGGGGAAGGTATTAGCACCCCTCACGTCCATCGTACTCGACGGGATCCACACTTGTTTTCTAGTACGGATTGTTATTCTATCTACTCTAAAGGGTCAAGGGTTAAAAGAAAAGAAAATGACTCGGCAAAGTATCGCACTTTATGCCTACGTATTCCCGTCTGGAACGAGAAATCAGAGTCAACGTAGTTCGCCTACCTACGGGTTAAGGGGGGAAGGTTGCTCGCTAGGATACGACATCCTATGCCTACGTACTTTCATACAGCATGAAAGATCAGAGCAAACGTAGTTCGGGCTACGGAAGACACAGATTTGTCTGACTGTTTTTTAGATCCTTCTGAAAAGGTTTTCTTCTGATTAGGAGTCCAAGCGGACAAAAATGACACTTTGATGTTTGTTTTGAATCTTTTACGAAAGAAGTGTTTTTTAGTGTGTTCACAATCTCTGACGCACTAGAGACTATGATTCGAGAGTGACTACGTCGTATGTCACCCTAAGGGTAACACATTAAGCAATCAGATTACTAAAGAGTGACCCTCCAACAACCTTTTCTCAAATAGCTTAAGGCTCGTAGCGTACGACATCGATTATCCTTATTACTGTGTTTTGAATTGTTTTGAGATAGAAGAGAAAGAAGCTCCAAAAAACCTAGGGTAAAAAAAGGGGATCAAAACTACCCTAAAGTTATCATGCATGGATAAAAACCTATGGTCTGTCATATTTCTCTCTTGCACAGAGGGAAACAGAGATCCTAGGGGATAAACAGCAAAAGAAACAGATATACAGTAAGCAGTAAACATGTATGCAATGCAGCAGTACAAGCGAGGCAAGGGAGTCCCGCTCAACCTCGAACCTGGGGAAACAATAGGCAAAGTGAAACAGCTTCACTTCAAACCTATGGGGCAAGATGAACAAGGCAACAAACCATACAGAAAAAGAAATAAAACCCAACACCAGCTCTGACAGCAACACCAGCTCCTACAGTAAGCAGCTCAAACAACAACAGCTCTGACAGCTACAGTTGATTAACAGCAAGAGGGTTGACAGTAACAACTTCTCCAAGCAAGACCCCATCATACATCTTCAACAATCTTCAATGAACTTCATCTTCAATAGGCTTCCATCTTCAATGCAACCACTCCAGAAGAGAATCAATCAATAATAGACGAAGTTGAAATGTTAAGAGGCTCAGTGACAACCCAAGGAAATCACTAAGATCTTAACATGGCAAGTGAAAGGTATCCTCAAGGTTCTACCCAACCAAAGCATGCTCTACATCCCTCCTAAGGAGAGATGGAACTTCTTAGGGGGACCTTGTGTCATGGGATTGAATAGAGGCACAAGAAGCTCTCTATGTTTGAAAGAAGAAACAAGACTACTGCTAGCATATGAGTCCCATAGAGGACCTTCTATGCTGGAGTACAATCCATCACACGAAAGATCCGCTCCATTTCCTTTAACCACTCCAATGCACCATCAGGATCATGCTTACCCTTGAAGGTAGGCGGATTCTCCCGTTGAAACGTTGCCAAAATGCGAGACCCAGCATCTCCAGCAGGATTCGGCTGATGTTCCATAGCGTTAGCTAAAGCTTGCAGAGCAGCAGCAATTGCAGCATCATTCCTCCCAGCCATTTCACTTAAGCTGTAACAACCAACAGTCAGATTTCATAATTAACGAGACTCTAGTGTTAGGCACGACGACTGACTCGACGACACTAGACAACTTGGCCGGACGGACCGACCTGCTCTGATACCACTAATGTAACACCCCAAATCTAAACTTGCGGATAATAGGAAAAACAACAATTCATATAGCAAACAAAGCGCAACAACGCAAACATTGACTGCATGACGGTCGTCATGAGCCTGTGACGGTCATCACACGGACAAAATTCCTCATATCAGAGATGTTACACTTCAACCTGACAAACAACAATCATTATGCAATAACTTACAAATATCATACATAGCACGAAATTGGATGACCAATCACCAATGTATTACTTAACCATTTAATCATAAAACAACTCGTCATTACTTCCGGTGGAAGTTCGATAAAGTATACAACATGTTCTCTTAAAACAATTTAATAAAAACATCGTAACAAGTTCAATCAACAATAACATCGACTAAAATAATAACAGCAATCGTCCATCCCCCTAAGAGTGCTACGTATCAGAGCGACCAACGACACCTTAACGGGAACTACGCTCTATTCCTGACTACCTGCAAATTACCACCAGAGGAGGTAACATACAACGGAAAAGGGTGAAATATCAATAATATAACATAGAGCATGATAGAAAACATGCCAGAAACTCATCACAACATTATAGGTTTCGAAATCATAAACATCATTGACAACAACTGCGAGTAATCTGTATCTCACATAAACAACATTAACATACAACTAGCATAATTATGCGACTCAACAATGTGACTCAACTGTGCATATGCATGTGGTACCATTTAGGAGCCAACACTCCAAAACTCGGGATAGGAGCCAACACCCCAAACCCATCTAGGAGCCAACACTCCAAAACTCGGGACAGGGCCAACACCCCGAACCCATCTAGGAGCCAACACTCCAAATAACGCCAATACAGGCACAACCGTCACCAATCCAGGCCAAATGCTATGCCATGAAATGCATCTATTATGGAATACAACACAACCATATCAACCATATAACAAGGCATTATGCCTACAACCAGAATGTCCATAACAGAGCATCATAACATCATACCACTCATACAACCATCACTTTCTACCCGTTCACATACGGGAACAATAACGACATAATTTAAACATTTACGACTGTTCATGTAAAGGAACATTACAACATAGTACCAACAAATAGGAACTCAAAGTGTTCATACAAAACGGCTATTCCTATACAGGTATAACATCAACATCAGTTCAACAATTAAGGATTCAGCATCTTATCGTAATAACAACATTACGACATTTTCTTACATGATTAATTACAAATCAATCACAACCAGGTAACTGTCCTTTTTGGCCCATTAGGGAAAACCATTAGAGCGTTGTACGAATAACCGTATAGCATATTCGTTCTATATATTTTCCCATAAGGAAAACCTTAGAGCATCGCACTAATAACTACATAACACATTTATTCTTACATAGAAATCTTGTCCCATTAGGGAAACCTTTTCCTTAACATTTATCGATTAACGAAAACTATACCTATGACTCGATTCCCCACATGAATTCGATCATACCCACAGTTATAGAATTGAACCCCACCCTTACCTTAGAATTGAGGTCAATTCCACGCTCTCCGATTCCGCTTCCGCTCTACGGTGACTTTTCTGCAGAAATCCTCCAAATTCGCCGGTGGTTGATTCTTTGCTCTCAACTTTCCTCAATGCGTAACTTCTCTTTTCAGTCTTTCTTTTCCCCAAATGGTGTAATTGAGGGTAAAAGAGTCTACGGAAATGTATTTTTGCTACCCACTCTCAGCCACGTCCAAATTCTGCATTTAACTGAATTTCGTTACTATGACGGTCGTGGCAAGTCCATGACGAGCGTCACGGTCGTGATGGTCGTGGAAAGTCCATGACGATCGTCATATCAGAAAAATTCAATTTTTTTCTAGATAGAACATCTCTTTAGCTTTCCAACGCTTTAAACGGGGGTCAAATCTGACTTACGGATCAAGAGATATGATTTTTCGAAGTTTCCTAAAACCGCTACGGAATTTTACACTTTTTCCCGACAATTCGACCGATTCAATTCCTTCCTTCGATCCAAACACATACTCAACTACGACTACGACGCAACGAGACATAGCAAAGTCATAATTTAATTTAATCAAAATAAAACGGGCGTTACACCAAATCTCCAACCAGGAAAGTCTTCGCTTTGACCTTCTTGTTATATGATTTATCCACTCTCCTCTTTTGTCTTCTCAAGAGTTCTAGAGCTTTTATTCTCTCCTCGTCTAAGTCGACTAACTCATCAAGCATCATGTCCCAGTAAATCTCTCGGGGGATTTCATGATGTCTTTGAATTCTTACTGACTGTATGTGTATCTCGACTGGCAATACTGCGTCATGTCCGAAAGTAAGTCGACAAGGGGAAGTGTTGGTTGCTTCCTTCGGGGATGTTCGACATGCCCATAGGACCTGATCCAATGTCTTATGCCAATTCCTAGGCTTGCTTCCAATCTGTTTCTTTATCATGCCGATTATTACTTTGTTTGCCGCTTCGACCTGGCCATTAGCCTGGGCATAGTAAGGTGACGAGGTAAGGAGTTTAAATCCCATTTCTTTAGAAAACTCCTGTATCTTCCTACCCGTAAATACTGACCCTTGATCTTCCGTTATTGTCTCTGGTAGGCCAAACCTGTAGATGATATACTTCTGAATGAATTCGATAACATCTTCTTGGTTTACCTTCAGTAGAGGTATAGCCTCGATCCACTTGGTAAAGTAGTCTATCCCTACCAGAATATATTTCTGATTTTTGGAGGATGCTGGTCGAATTTCTTCTATAAGGTCTAAAGCCCAACCTCTAAATGGCCATGGCTTGACTATGGAATGTAACTCGCTTGCTGGGACGTGTTGTATGCCAGCATGAATTTGGCATTCCTGACAACCTTTGGCGAACTCGACGCAATCTTTTAGCATCGTAGGCCAGTACATCCCCTGGCGAAACAACAACCATTTCATCTTATGGCCCACTTGGTGCGCTCCGCATGTCCCACCATGGACTGAGGATAGTGCTAAGTATGCTTCAGATTCACTGAGGCATTTGAGTAAAACTCCCTCAGAAGTTTTCTTAAACAACTCGTTCCCCAACAGGACGTAGCTTAGTGCTTGGTACTTTATCTTTCGCTCTATAGTCGATGAAGGGTTCTGAAGGTATTCGACTAGAGGTTTCCTCCAGTCTTTGTCTGTCAAACCTTTGACTGTAAAAACCTCAAAGGTTTCCTCATCGGCGTAGCCAAATTTTGTGATTTCCAAGTCTGATGATCTCAGGCCCACGGACACCACCTTGCCTCTGGCCTCAATTGCCTCCTGTAAGTTCTCCTTCGAGACCCTGTATCTTGAGGCAACTTGCGCCAGGTCGTTGGCTATCTGATTGTGTACTCGCGGTATGTGTCGAATGGTACATAATTCAAACTTTTTGAGCAGTTTGTTAGCTATTACGAAATACATGATGAGATTTTCTTTGACACATTTATATTCCTTTGTTAGCTGTTTTACAACCAACTCTGAATCTCCCATTATTTTGACTCGAGTTGCTCCTAATTCTAACAAAACTTCAAGTTCGGTGATCAAAGCTTCGTATTCAGCCTTATTATTAGAACATAGGCCCTCAAACCTATACTTGAATTTTGTTGGAATTTTGTCAGGCGAAATGATCAATAGACCTATGCCTGTTCCGTTCTTGTGACTAGACCCATCAAAGTATAGCTTCCATGGCTCTAGTTCAACAAAGTTCAGGTTATTTTCGTTTATAGAGTGGTCGATAATAAAGTCTGCCACTATTTGTCCTTTGACCGCTTTCAACGGTCTATAAGTCAATGAATACTCAGTTAATGCTAATGCCCATTTACCGATTCGACTATGCAAAATAGGTTTGGACAACATGTGCTTAATGACATCAAAATGTGAAGACACGTAAACATCAATTGGTTTTATATATTGCTTCAACTTCATACATGAGAAATACAAACATAAGCATAATTTCTCTATTTCACTATACCTAGTTTCTGCATCATTTAAAACTCTACTAAGGTAGTAAATGGCCCTTTCGACGCCACTCTCATCCTAGCAACCATGCTCCCTAGAGTTTTGTCTGATGCTGATATGTACAATCTCATGTTTCTGGTTCGACATGGAGGGGCAAGGACTGGAGGATGAGTCAAGTAGTCTTTGATCTTGTTGAAGGCCTCTTGCTGATCTTTCGTTCATTCGAACTTCTCCTTAGTAGCTCGAAGTAATGGCGAAAAAGCTTGTGTTTTTCCGCTGAGATTCGATATGAACCTTCTTAGGAAATTTATTTTGCCCAGCAAGGACTGAAGTTCCTTCTTGTTGGATGGCGCTTTCGCTTCCATGATGCCCTTCGTTTTGTTTTGGTTGATTTTGATCCCCTTCTTGTGGACTACGAAACCCAAAAAATCTCCTGCTTGCACACATAATGCACACTTGAGGGGATTCATCTTGAGTCCAAATTTCCTCATTCTCATGAAAGATTTGCGCAGGTGTTCCACATGAGCCTTTCCTGGTTGTACGAATAAGTTTGCATCGGAGGAGTCTTTCGATTTCCTCCTTTATTTTTGAGAGGATCTCAGGGGCGAAGCGTCTTGGATTCTGCTTGACTGGTTTTTTGCCAGGCTTGATTGGTAGCATATGCTCGACTAGATCTCTTTTTAGACCTGGAATTTCGTCGTAGTCCCAAGCAAAACAATCCCTGTACTCTCGTAGTAACTGAATGATTTTGACCCTATGTTGGGCGTCGAGGCTGGCGCTGATATAAGTTGGCCTTGTGATTGCTCCATCTCCCAGGTTAACTTCCCCCAGTGAATCTTGTGCCAACATTTTGACATTGCTGGCCAAAGGATCCTTTTCGAAACCCAAAGGCTCATCGTCGTATATGGCGTCGAGTCTTTGCCTTTCGTATTGAATCTTAGGGTCGAAATACCCAACTGGTCCTGCTTGTTTGGATTTTTCATTGGCTCCTTCAGCCATTTTGTTATTAGCGGCCTCCAAGGCCGTTTGTAGTTTAGTCTCGGCCACGTAGGCCGAAATCTTTTGAAGCGCTGCGGCTTTAGTCATCATCATCGAACTCACTTCCCCAGCTAGTGGGGTCTACGGGAAGTTCGCCAAGGTATGGTAACCTTTCGCCTGGAACTTCCTTGTCCCATCGGAAACCTTCGACGGGATGCAAATACAACGAACAATACACTTCATCATTAGGTGTAAAGTCGAAGTCTGCAGGTTCACATGGCCCTATACTGGCCAAATGTTTGTCAAACTTTCCTCTATTAATTTGATTTATAGGTGCTTTAAAGTATCTCTGACCCGCTTCGATGTTTTCGACAATACCATCTGGTCTCTAGATAGCAATCCTCTAATGCATCGACGATGGTACTGCCCCCACTCCGTGGATCCATTCTCTTCCAAGTAATAAATTATAATTGGCAGTGGTCTCTACCACCATGAAGACAGTCGGATGGGTGATGGTTCCGACCGTGACATTCACCTGAATGACCCCCATAGTCGAACCCACCTTCCCTTCATAATTTGATAACACCATGTTGTGTGGCTTGGTGTCTGTCTTACTTTTCCCAATTTTGTTCAGCAAGAAATGCGGCATAAAGTTCACCGTAGCCCCCCAGTCCACCAGTATCTTGTTGACTGGGACCTTCTATATTTGTCTTGTGATATAAAGAGGCTTCAGATGGTTTTTCATCGCCTCCGTTGGCCGTTCAAAGAAAGCATTTTGCTCCTCGATGCAGCCGTTGTTCATTACATAATAGCATACCGGCTTATGAGCCGTTATTTCCCAGTACGTATAGGCGTCTGAGTTCTCGACTACTGAAACCCTGTCGAACTCCCTGGGCATCACTGATACTACGTTAACCAGAATATCCAACGTATCATCAGAATCTTCATCAAAGTTATCAGTCATTTCATCGTCGACCAACTTTATTTGTTCTTCCATCCGTATTGGAAACAACTTTCTTCCTACAGGTGTCTTCCCAAAAGCCTCTGTTCGACCTTCCTGCTTTGTGGGAATATTAATGCTAGACTGTGATTGGTCTTTATGTGCACCTTCTCTATGTGCTCTCCTTCTTCTCTGCTCACGTCTCCATTGGGATCGAGACATGGGATTTTTCCCTTTGTAATTTTATGATACATGAGTGTTGCACCCCAAAATTTGACCAACATTTATTTACCCATCAAGTGTTTGAAGGTTGAGACCTTTATCAGAAAACTCAAGAGATCCTCAGAGGAATTGGTTGAAACCAAAGTTGTGTGCCTCCTAACTTGAGAGTTGTGGGTGCTCCTCAGATGATTCTGAGACTATGAGGATGGACTTGAAGCTTTGAGAAAGCTTATGAGATGTCTTGAAAGCCATCGTGAAGACTAGAGAGGTCATTGTGCAAGAATTCAGAAGATTCAACCATGAATGGTAGAATTAGGGTTTGACTGGGTCAACCCTAGGTCAACTGATGATTTGGAGAAGGTTGAGACCTAATCCAAGGGCCATGTGATCATGGAATGATGTATTGAGATACTATAAGGATGATTCCTAGACCAACTCATCATGATTGAGGAGTTTGAGAAGTTTTAAGCTGGGGTTTCTAAGGATTGACAGTGTAAAATCCCCTAGTTTGATCCCTATCTTCCAGGTAGTTTTAGCTCAAGATGTGATTTTCATATCATCTTCCCCACAACATGAATGTTGTATAGCTTGTTCTTAGCTTTAATTTGAGTGGTAGAAGTCCTTGATAGGATTTTCAGAGCTCAAGTTATGGTTTTGACAAATTACAGGTCATCTGAAGTATGTAAATCTGGGTCCTTGAAAGTCGCCCAACTTGCAGACAACTTTTTCCCTAGTAGGATGATTCCTATGATCTATTGGTCAACATGAATGTTTAAGATAATCTTCTTAGCTTTCTATAGAGTACTATAAGTCCTTGATAGGATTTGTAGAACTCAACTTATGGCTTTGACAAGCCAAGGGCATTTTGGTCATTTGGAAGTTATAGGTCATTTCAAGCATAAGGCCATATCTCCTACTTCCAAGCTTCAAATGGAAAAATCTTCAACATCAAACTTTCTTAGAATGATGTTTTAAGGCTAGTAGGGTGGTCATGAGATGTTGAAAAGGCTCATATCAAAAAGTGATAAAAATGGCCTAAAAATGAGGCATAAGTTAATTCAAGTGAAGTTGAAAATCATAAAATCCAAGTTATAAATCCAAACCATGTCATATGATAGGTCATTTTGACTCCAAATGACATTTTAAGAATAATGGTTCAGCCACAATTTTGATTTGAGGCTTTCATCACGGGGTTGCTTTGTAATTGGATTGCTTGCATAATGGGGTACCAAACCAAAACAAGGAAAAGCTTAATAAACAAGGAAGATATGCATGGTAACTTGTCCAAAATATCATTTGGGGATAAATTCAAGTTGGTTACCAAAGTTACAAGGGTTTTTGCATGAGATACCATGATATGAGAAGTGAAAATGCAAATTACCATGACATGAAAACTTCAAGTTCTTACTAGATGATTCTAGGAGGTTCTACACTTTTCTAAACCTCTCTATATATTGGATACAACTTGCATTGGTGAAAGGTTGGTGTTAGTTGGTGTTGATTGTGGTAGATAATAGTGATTGAAATCATAAAGCTTCATTTGCAAATTACATTGAATCTTCATATTCTTCTTCATTACCATTCCATTTTTCTTCACAAATCTTCTCCATAAATATTTCTGAGTGTGTTCATATTGATTTGCAACTCCATTGATGAAGAATTGAAGGAGTTCCCATTGAAATTTCAAGGAAGCAAATTGCATTGGATCTTGAAGTACAAGCCCTCTCCATCAAATCTCTTACAAACAGAGGAAGATTCATCACCTAGGGAGTGTTCTTGAGGAGCTACAAGGCTTGGATTGAAGAATTTCATCACCTACCATTTCAAGAAGCAAGGTATGCAAAACCATTTCTACACCTCAATCTAGGCATGGCTAGGGTTAATTATTAGCATAGACTTGTTAGAGACAATTAGGTGGTCATTTATGATGAGTTTAAGATCAATTGGTGAGGTTTCATTAATGGATACCAATTCTTGGATGAGCTAGAACATGCTATATATTGAGTGTTAAGCAAGATTATTGGTTAATTTTAATGAGTGTAATGCAAGGATCATTTTCATGTAAAGAAATGAGAGTTTGGTTAAGGTCGAAAGTTGATGACATTTTGAGTTCAAGGTGGTTACACCATTCGGTTTGCATGATGGAGAGTGTATCAATGTATTCCAATGCCATAGCTGTATTCAGGGCGAAATTCTGATCAAGATTGGTTTTGACATCGTGTTGATTGGTCAAGAAACGAAGCCACACGAGTTAGAGGAAGTTCCATGCATGGAGTATGTTTTAATGGTGGATTCTGCAAAACCCTAACCCAAGGTTAGGGATGATGTCATTACCGTTGGATACGCGTATGACTTGTTGACTGGAAGAACGATCCTACGGCTGAGATTCGAACGCGAAATGGAGGGAAGCCAGCACGCGCTAAACGCTGCGTTCCATTAAAAGCCAAGTCTGGGCTTTGTGTGATTTTGCTAATCCCACCCCCCATATCAGGCCCAATCGTGTTTTACACTGTATTTCTATGCTATTCGCACCGTGTTTGTTTTATTTTCTTTAGGTTTTTCATTTAATTTCTGGTTTAAACATTGGGCCTAAGCGCTTCTCCTTTCAGCACCCCCAATTGAAGCCCAATTCCAATATGAACTAAAATTTGTTGCTATATACACCACGCTGTTTTTATTTTCCTCATGATTTCCATTAATTTCTGATTTTAATCTGGGCCCAGGCGCGTTTCTATTTGCAACCCCCTATCTGGGCCCATCATCAAATGAACTGAATATTATTGCTGTTTACACCCCATGCATATTTTCATATTATATTTTACTCCAAATTTTATTTTACTTTAAAAATCCATATTAAATTGGAAAAAGAATATTTTCTCATGGGAATTTTTTTCTCCACTTTCTATTTTTTGTCTATAAAATATAAAATCATAAAATTGCCATTTTATTTCATTTTTATATTTTTTGTATATTTTTACTTTTAATTGCTTTTTAATTCTTTTATATTGATGCATGATTTTGTAGATTTTAGTTAGGGTAGTTCCCTTAATCTTTTTAGTTCAATCTTTTTAGGGTAGTTATATGTAGGTTTTAGGTTCCCCCTGGATTAAGTCCATATTTTTGTGATGATTTTTAGGATAGTTTTGATTAGGTAATTCTAGGTAGTGTAGAATTAGGTTAAAACTTCAACATAGGTCCATAACAACTTTAGATTTTGGGTTTTTAGGACTAGTTAGACTATGGGGCATATATGGGTATTAAGGGTAGGTATGTAGGATCCCCTAGAAATTATATTAGAATTTAATATAATAGTATGCTATTTTTAGTTGATTTTTCTATTGGTTGATTGTTTGCGTTGCCTTTAGGGCATGTTTGTTTTAGTTGTTTTGTTTTGTGAGCTTGGAAAGCTTGGTATCTCTTTGTGGAGCATTGTGGAGCATAGTAGAAGATTGGAAGATGCATTGAGGAGCTTGAGAGATTGTTCTTCTTTTCTTTTTGTTTTGTTTTAGGGTTAGGGATTAGGAAGAGCTTAGATGTAGATAATTTCTTTCTTAAACATGGATGGTATCATTCACCTCCATTCCTCCCTATGATTCAAAGTCCTTCCATGGTATACACCTCTCTCCTTTGGAGGGATAAGTGTTATACCTAGGAGGTAGAACTTTTGAGGGAACCATTCCTTTGATGTTGAACCCTTAAAGGTCACCTTTGGTGATCAATAAGCAGTTCAATATCCCCCAGCTTATCCAGTAAGTAATTTTCTCTGGTTTGATTGTCTTGGGAGATGCAGAGCCTGAGCTTGAAGATGAAGACTTCATTGAAGAGTATTGAAGAGGATGAATCCCTGAGTAGTGCCATTCCAGCTGAAGCTTGAAGAGCATGAAGATCAAGTTGACACTTGAAGATCCCTGAAGATAGTGAAGCCTGAAGGTGGAGCTGATCAAAGAAGCTGAAGCTTAAGGGAGAAGATGAGTTGAAACTCATGTTGTAGGGTTGAAACCTGGAAAAGCAATTTATTGAAGTCTGAAGACTGAGTTGCTGCTGGAGAAGCTGAAGCTTGAAGTTGAGAGAGAAGTCTGTTCTTCTTTTCTTTTCTGTATTGCTGTGTTTTGCTTGACTTGTTTGATGCATTTAGAATAAGTTCATATCTAGAATAGGTAGAATCTAGGAGCATGATTGCATTAGAGGTTGAGTTGCTCCCTTTTCTTGTATTGTTACTGCGTGGCTTTGCTTGCGGGTATTCGGTAGAGCCCAGCTCCCTTGCCCATGTGGTTTGTTTGCCTGATGGCATTTCATTTCATTTTATCTGTATGATTGCAGTTTACTGTTTATTGCTTGATAGCATGTTGTTTATATTTCAGTATGATTACTGTTATTTCATTCTGGCTTGAGGTTGAGATGAGCTTGTGGAGGCTGAAGCCCCACACACATTTCCTCCCTCACTTGCATTGCATGCATTTTACTGTTAAGCTGATGCTTTGTCTGTTTTGGTGTATCATTGACATGATCCCTTAGGACTCTCATTTCCTTTGATAAGGATTTGATGATAGACTTTTAGGTTAAAACCTATGCATGACAACTTCTAGGAGTTCCCTGTTCAAACCTCAACCATAGGATGAATCCATGGCATGATAACAGTAGGACTTGATAGTCTCCCTCCTAGTTGGGCCTGTTCTCTTCTCATCTCAAAACAGTTTAAAATACGGTAATCATGAATGATTTCTTTCGTACGTTACGAGCCTTAAGCTATCTGAGAAAGGATTGTGGGAGAGTTTCTTTTCCACAGTCTGGATGTTTAGTATGGTACCCTTTGGGTGACATGCGACGCATTCACTCTCAGGTCATAGTCTCTAGTGCGGTTGAAATTGCAAACACAATAAAAAACACTTCTTTCGTAAAGACAGGAAATAAACCGTAGTTTCCCGAACTACGTGAGCTCTGATCTCTCATACCTGTTGAGAGTATGTAGGCACAAGATGGCGAAGTCTTGGCGAGCTACCTTCCCCCATAACCCTTCGTAGGCTGAACTACGTTGACTCTGATTTCTCATTTTCTAATGAGAATACGTAGGCATAAAGTGCGACGCTTTGCCGAGTCATTTTTCTTTTCTGTTTTAGCCAGCCTTGATAGGTAGATAGAATAAAACCAACCCGTCCAAGTAAACCAAGCAAGCGTGGATCCCGTCGAGTACGACGGACGTGAGGGGTGCTAATACCTTCCCCATGCGTAACCGACTCCCGAACCCAAACAATGGTTGCGACGACCTTGTCTTACCCTTTTTCATTAGGTTTTTCCGATCGTTTCCTTTCCCGCTCTGAGGGATAAATAACGAAAGGTGGCGACTCTTCTGTTGTGCCGGTACCTTATTTTCGCGAAAGTGACAGCTGGCGACTCTGCTGGGGAATACGATGGTTCCCTATGCGAGTCTCGCCTTGGGTTTTCTTCCTAGCTGTCTGGGCCTGTCCCCAGCAGCTGGCGACTCTGCTGGGGACCGAACCCAGAATCTCTGGTTCCCTGTGCGAGTCATTCCTAACGCTTGTGTGTTTGCTTGTTGGGTTGCGTTTATTTATCGCATTTTACTTCTCGCACTTTATTTCCCGCATTTTATATTCAGTATAATAATTATTTGTGCTGTTGTGGGATGGGAGTTCTGATGAGTGAGAAGCCAGACCCAGGCTTGAGTGCACCATAGATTTAGAGTGGAAATTAGTGGGCGCGTGCTTGCTTTGCAGGCACTAGTGTCTCATGAAATCCATGCTCAGACGAGGTTCATCCGGTTGGCTTCACTTTCAACCCTTTGGGTTGAGACGGTTGCTAGTTTGGTGGATTGTCGACTCTGGGGACCGATCATTTGTGATTCAGCTAAGTGAGGTCGCTTCATGAGCTGGTGATGCCACACCTTCTGGGTATCGTATCACCCCGCTTGAAAGTCTGTGACGCTGATGAACGCATAGGATGTCGTACCTTGAGTCAGTTTAGGTCCATACCTGTGAGTGGGATTGGGTTTATTGCAGGAAACCTTGACCTTCAGACTACCTGGTTTTCTTGACAGTGAATCAGTTATGTTGGTACCAGGGTTCTCAGTTGCAGATTTGTCTGTTCTTGATAGAATAGGTTTTGATCAGAGGATTTTATCATCAGGTGTATGTCTGTTCTTGATAGAGTAGGTTTTGATCAGAGTATTGTCATCAGTGGTTTGTTCTTGATAGAACATATTTTTGGGGTCTGAAGATCTCATCAGCAGATGTTGTTTGTTCTTGTTAGAGCAGATTTTGAGTGGGGTCTGAAGATCTCATCAGCAGTTGTATGTTTGTTCTTGATAGGGCAGATTTTTGATTTGGGGTCTGAAGACTTCATCAGCAGATATTTCTTGATCATACATCCGGGGCCCTTATTATTAGACATTTGTTCTTGACAAAGCAGAATTTTGATCCTATGTATATGGTCCTATCAGATGGTTGTTCTTAGCAGATCAGATCAGTGGTCTTACACCGGGGTTTTCTTATCATCAGTGGTCGTGGTTTTGTGGATACAGAATCTCAACAGCAGTTACCTGGATATATTATTGCATGACTGCATTTTGCATTAGTTTGCATTTTCATTTGCATTCCATTAATGTGTGTCTGTGTTGTAGGTACCATTTCCCCGATCCAGGATTTCTTGCCTCCTATTGTATTGTTATGGCCTCTCTCAGGAAGACCGTTGCGTACAAGTTTCCTACCCCTGATGTGTCGAAGTTGACTGGTTTGATAGCTCTAGCAGGTGATTCTGTGAAGGACGAGTTCAGAAAGTCTTATGGCAGGTTGCTCAGTCTGGTTTGCAAGCCTTCTACGTTCGAGTTGAATGGGTTGCATGCTCTGTTGCAGTTCTATGACCCTCCGCTGAGGTGTTTCACTTTTCAGGACTTTGTTCTCGCGCCGACGTTGGAAGAGTATGCTGATTTGCTAGGTGTGCCTATCAAAAGGCAGATGCCTTTTGTCCACATGGATGCTGAGCCTGATCTGGCTGGTTTAGCTTCTTCACTTTATTTGGACGCCTCAGAGTTAGTAGTGACTAGTTGGAACAAGGTTCCTGGGTTCTCCTTGTAGTTTCTAGTGGTTAAGGCTCAGCAGTGTGCCAAGGACAGATGTTGGGACGCGTTCAATGCCATCCTCGCTCTATGCATATATGGCATCATCCTGTTTCCCAACATGCCTGATTTTGTAGACTTTGATGCATTTCACATCTTCGCTTCAGGGAATCCAGTCCCTACTTTGATCGGAGATGTCTATCACTCAGTTCACTACAAGAATGAGAACCGGAGAGGGAAGAATGTCTCATGTTGTGTACCGTTGCTGTACAAATGGCTTGATAGCCATCTGCCCAAGAGAGGTCCTTTTGTCTTGTCTGCTGCCACAGCTGAGTGGCCTGAGCGTCTGATGAGCTTATCGGCAGAGGATATTGATTGGTTCGACAAAGACAGGTTGGGTACTGAGGTGATCTTCAGTTGCAGCGGGTTTCCTAATGTACCTCTGATAGGTAGGAAGGGTTGCATAAACTACAATCCGTCATTGCTGGTTCGACAGTTCGCGTATGCTTTGAGAACTCCGCCGAAAGAGGAAGAGGTACAGGAATCTCTGTACCTCACAGGTATTCTAGAAGGGGATTTGTTGTCCAAGCTTCAGCGTGCCTGGAACAGTATCAGTAAGCGAGGAAAGCCTTTGCTGGGAAAGAGCAACAGTCAAGCCTACCCTCCGTATTCAGCTTGGATCAGAGCCAGAGCCAACGCTATAGGGATGCCATTTCCTCAGGTCAAGCCAGAAAGCTCTCTAGCAGTCGAAGAGCCTACTACTGTGCCCAATCATCAGCATAACCAGGTATTAGCTGAGCGGGATGAATTGAAGCGGGCGAACGCAGAACTGGAGAAGGAGTTAGCTCAGCTTCAAAGCGAAAGGAACGAGGCCGTTCATGCTTTCAAAAAGCAAACAGAGTTGGTGAACCAGCTAGGTACAGACCTGACGAAGCAGATTGCCGAGCGTGAACGCATGGGTCAAGACTTCAGGGCTGTTAACGACGTACTAGCTATGAAGAAGCAGCATTTGGACAAGGCATATCGGAGGATATCCAAGTTCGACCAGCACTGGAAGGCTTCCCTGGCCACCAGGAAGGAGCGGGAGGATAAGCTGATGCTGCAGATCTCCAAGCTGGAAGCCGAGCTGAAGGACAGCGAGCAGAGGTTTGATGAGGAAACCGCCCGCAGATACGCCGCCGAAGGCCAACTCAACAAATCTCTTACTAACCTGAAGGAGCATAAGCTGATGTTTGAGTCCAAAAAGCGGAGATTAGAAGATTGCTTCGGTGAAGGAGCATGGGAAAGTTTAATTCAAGGACTTCAGTATACCATTGTGCAGAGGGAACTACTCGTCGAGGGGTTGCTCACTTTGCCAGATCATCCAGAGACGAAGGAGTTATTAGCAGAGTATCGCGCCCGTGGCCGTACTTGACTAGTTGTATTCCTTTTGTTTTGATCTTTGTTGTATGTTGACCATCACCAGGCTTGTTGGCTAAGGTCACGCTGTTGATTTGTCTTGTACTTGCTGATGATATGTACTGCCTTGATAGGCTTTCCTTTATATATGAGATTGATGTTTCCATGATTGGGCTCGGACTTCTTCTTCTTATTATTATCAGCACTGGAACTAAGGCACTAGGATCGGGGGAAATCTCCCAAGCACACAGACACACGCATGCATCTGCATGAAGCATTTGCATGGCGTACATTTTGTTGTTTTTCCTAACCTTTAGTGTTTACAAGGTATTTTCAGGTTCACAGGTTCAAAGCTGTTTCCGGTGACTCCAGGATTGATAAGAAACTCATTCACCGTTATTCAACTCGAGCTAATCAGACCAGGATTATGGATCAGGTGCAGACAGATGTTCAGGAGCTCCGTGAGCGGATGGATCGCTTTATGGAACTGATGCAGGTAGTCGCTAATGGTCAGGACCAGCTCCGAACTTTGGTTCAGCCTTTGATCTCCAGGGTTGATAGTAACGGCATACTTCACGGCGGGGTTGTGCCTACTCCTCCACCAGTGGATACTCCGCAGAATGGTGTTCCTGTTGCCGGGGGCAACGGCAGTGCTAATGGCAACGTGATGGCCAATATCGGACTCAATGCGACAGGCGTCGGCAATGGAAGTGTGGGAGCTAATGTCAACATCGGGCCGGTCAACGACAATGCTGGCGTCGGGAATCTGTTGGTGCCTCCACCGTGGCTTGAGGATCATCAGGATGATGTGTTTTCTCGAAGAGGTGCGGAGGCGGAGCTGAATGCTGAAGCGCGGCTCAGATTCAAAGCACTTGAAGACAAAATGAGAGATATTGAGAATCAGAATACTTTTGGGCGTTGATATGTCCAAGCTGGGGTTAATCGCTGATTTCAAGGTACCTCCTAAGTTCAAGGTGCCTGTCTTTGAGAAGTATAAGGGCACTACTTGCCCTCGTGTCCACCTTTGATCGTATTATAGAAAGATGTCTGCCTATTCCGAAGATGAGAAGTTGCTGATGCACTTCTTCCAAGATAGTCTTTCTGGGCCATCCCTTGAGTGGTACATGGGCTTGGAGCCCACTAGCATGCGCACCTGGAAGGATCTCGCTGAAGCGTTTGTCCACCACTATCAGTACAATAGCGACTTGGCCCCGAACCGAGTCCAGCTTCAGAACCTTTCGCAGAGGAATAATGAAGGATTTAAGGAGTACGCCCAGCGGTGGCGTGAATTGGCTGCTCGGGTTCAACCACCGATGGTTGAGCGCGAGCTCGTGCAGATGTTTATGGCTACCCTCCCGGGAATCTACTATGAAAAGTTAGTCAGCGGTATGTCTGGGACGTTCTCAGCTCTCATTACCATGGGCGAGCATGTTGAGAATGGTATCAAGATCGGGAAAATTCAAGGTGAGTCATCCTCAGCCGGAGGAGGTGGAAAGAAACCTTATGCTGGTAAACGACGAGAAGGAGAAGCGAGCGCTGTGACCCGCGCTCGAAGAAAGGGCAAGGGCCCTCAGCAGCAGATAGCCAGTATAAATATCCCAGCAGCTCTGCAGCAGCAACAACAACCGAATCAACAGGGATATAGAAAATACCAGAATCGGGCACCTTTGACAAACCGTCACTTCGAGGCACCGCCCATGTCGTACGCGCAACTCTTGCAGACTTTGCTTCAGCTTCAATTAGTTCAGAAGAGGACGATGGCTCCCTTGTCAGGGGCACCTCCACCAGGATACGATGCAAATGCCACTTGCGATTTCCATACTGGGGCACCTGGCCATACGATTGAGAACTGCAAAGCCTTTAAGCACAAGGTGCAGGACCTGGTAGATGCCAAGATTATCAACTTCTCCGATAATGTGCCCAATGTCACGAAAAACCCTATGCCGAATCATAGGGGAGGTGGAGTGAACGCCATTATCGAAGAAGAGAGTGCAGATCTGTTGACTGATGTCAAAGACTTAAAGACGCCGCTTAGTTTCGTCAAAGCTAAGTTGTTGAAGAAAGGGTTCTTTCCAGGATGCGGAGAGTTATGCATGGATTGTGCTACACATTCTGATGGGTGTGAGCAGCTGGTAGAAGGTATCCAAAGTCTGATGACCGAGGGTATTTTGCAGTTCAGCCGGAGGGCTGAAAGTGTATCAGGAGAGGTAGTGTTGAAGCAGGTCGATAAAGTCGCCACCATCACCATTCCTCGCCAACCAATTACTATTTCTACGCCCGACCGCCTACAATCACTATTACCAAAGCTAGGTCGATCCCATTCGAGAGCACTAACGCCGTTCCGTGGCATTATGGCGCCAAAGTCTATTGCAATGGTCAGAAGTTAGAGCTGGAGCCGTATGGGTCGACTGTGCAAAATCTCGCAGGAATCAGTGGTATTACCCGTAGCGGAAGAGTGTTCGCACCGCCAGAGGTCATGGCAGATAAAGTGGTCAGAGCTGATGCGGCTGATAAGGGTAAAAGCAAAGTCGTCGAAGAAGCCCCGTGTGGGGTAGAGAAGGATTTGCTTGTCAAAGATGCCGAGGAGTTTATGAGGTTAATCAAGAAGAGCGACTGCAAGATTGTAGACCATCTCCATCAGACGCCTTCGAAGATTTCTATTCTCAACTTGTTGCTGTGTTCTGAAGCGCACCGCAACGCGTTATTGAAGGTATTGAACGTTGCCTTCATACCGCAAGAGATATCCGTGAATCAGCTAGAAGAGGTGGTAGCCCGTGTTAATGCTGGCAACGGGCTAGGTTTCACAGATCTAGAGCTGACTCCTAAAGGGAGAGATCACAACAGCGCCTTGCACATCTCGATAGAGTGCAGAGGCACAATCATGTCGCATGTCCTGGTGGACACGGGCTCGTCGCTTAATGTCCTTCCGAAGAAGGCATTAATGAAGTTGGACACTCGTGGATTGCTTTGTACACCTAGTGATTTGGTGGTGAAAGCATTTGACGGAACTAAGCGCCACGTTTTCGGAGAGTTGACCCTGCCGATCCAAGTTGGTCCGGAAACGTTTGATACGGTCTTTTATATCATGGACATCATGCCCGCCTACAGTTGCCTCTTGGACCGGCCATGGATCCATGCTGCTGGTGCTGTGACCTCCACGTTGCATCAAAAGCTTAAATATGTTGTCGGGGGAAGCATAGTAACCATGTGCGGTGAGGAGGACATAATGGTGAGCCATTTGTCATCCTTTAAGTATGTTGAAATGGATGGCGAAATCCATGAAACTCTCTGCCAAGCATTTGAAGCCGTCAAGGTGAAAGAGGTAGCTCCTGTCGTCACAGAGAGGCCAGAGATGAATCTCTCCTCATTCAAAGAAGCTCGGGTCGTCGTCGAAGTCGGTTCCACCCCAGGCTGGGGGCATATTTTGGAGATACCGATCAAGCAGGATAAGTTTGGATTGGGGTATTCTCCTGAAGCTGAAGCTTCTTCTTCTTCGTCTAGCAGCGCGTCACGGGGTAAGGGGCCGATCCTATTTACCAGTGGCGGAGTGATCTTCGAAAGCATCAATGCGGCGTCTGAGGACAGCGGGGATAGCGATTGTGATCTCGACTCTTGGATTCAGCCAAGCAAGCCAGGCGAGCGCCTCAACAATTGGACCATCAAGGAAATTATCCAGCTGACAAGTGAAGAGTAATGATTTACTTTTTACAATCATTGTACAACCCTATGTCCTACCCGGGGCATAGCGGTTTTATTGTCAGGGCCTTGTTGGATTATGTACATGCATTTTGTTAATAAATCAAAGGCGTTTTCTTCGTATTCAAATATTGTGTTCTCTGTTATTCCTGTTTTATATTTGTTTTGAAAAACAGTAAAATGGCAATGGGGTTTGTGCTAACCTGCATACTCTTGTTTTAAACTTAACCCTTGTTATTGCAGGATCCACATAACAGACGACATCGACTCTGGACCTTCTACGGCTCACTACGACTTCGATTGCCCGATCTATCAAGCCGAGGAAGAGATTGATGAAGACGAAGACCTTCCAGAAGAGTTGGCCCGCTTGTTGAAACAAGAGGAAAAGGTTATTCTGCCTCACGAGGAGGATATTGAGATCGTAAATCTGGGTTCTGAAGAGCTCGTCAGAAATGTCAGAGTAGGGGCTGCGCTGCAGAGCGATGTCAAGCACAGATTGGTCGAGATGCTTCGAGAGTATAGTGACGTCTTTGCTTGGTCATACGAAGATATGCCCGGACTTGACACGGACATCGTGGTCCACCACTTGCCGCTACGAGAAGATTGCCCTCCCGTCAAGCAGAAGCTCAGGAGGACGAGACCAGACATGGCTGTAAAAATCAAAGAAGTCCAGAAGCAGTTGGACGCAGGATTTCTAGCCGTCACCACTTACCCTCCGTGGGTCGCCAACATAGTGCCTGTACCGAAGAAGGATGGTAAGGTACGCATGTGCGTCGATTATCGGGATTTGAATAGGGCGAACCCTAAAGATGATTTCCCGTTGCCTCATATCGATGTGTTGGTCGACAACACAGCCCAGTTCTCTGTGTTTTCGTTCATGGATGGCTTCTCCGGTTACAATCAGATCAAGATGGCGCCGAAGGACATGGAGAAAACGACGTTTATCACCCCCTGGGGAACTTTTTGCTATAAGGTAATGCCCTTCGGTCTGAAGAACGCAGGGGCCACTTACCAGCGAGCAATGGTAACTTTGTTTCATGATATGATTCATCATGAGATCGAGGTCTATGTTGATGACATGATTGCAAAGTCCCAAACGGAGGAAGAGCATCTGGTCAACTTATTGAAGCTTTTTGAGAGGCTTAGGAAATTCAGGTTGAGGCCGAATCCTAACAAATGCACTTTCAGAGTGCGGTCCGGAAAGTTATTGGGGTTTATCGTTAGCGAACGAGGTATCGAAGTCGATCCTGCGAAAATAAAAGCCATTCAAGAAATGCCAACGCCGAAAACAGAAAAAGAAGTTCGTGGTTTCTTGGGCCGAATAAACTACATTGCAAGGTTTATCTCTCAGCTCACGGCCACTTGTGAACCGATGTTCAAGCTTTTAAAGAAAGACCAGGCAATTACTTGGAATGAGGATTTCCAGAAGGCATTCGATAAGATAAAGCAGTATCTTCAAGAACCTCCAATCTTGATACCCCCAGTGGCTGGACGGCCTTTAATCATGTACTTGACAGTTCTGGAGAATAGTATGGGGTGTGTTCTCGGTCAGCACGACGAGACGGGTAGAAAAGAGCATGCCATTTACTATTTGAGTAAAAAGTTCACTGAGTGTGAATCTCGATACTCGATGCTGGAGAAGACGTGTTGTGCACTAGCTTGGGCTACCAAACGTCTACGACAATACATGCTCAATCACACCACTATGCTAATTTCGAAGATGGATCCTATCAAGTACGCCTTCGAGAAGCAGGCTCTTTCGGGAAGGATTGCCAGATGGCAAATGGTGTTGACAGAATATGATATTCAGTACGTGTCCCAGAAAGCCATCAAGGGAAGCGTATTGTCAGATTACCTTGCCGAACAGCCGATCAAGGACTACCAGCCGATGAAGTTCGAATTCCCTGACGAGGATATTATGTTTCTCAAAGCGAAGGATTGCGATGAGCCGTTTCCTGGCGAGGGGCCAGATAGGAAATCCCAGTGGAAGTTGATATTCGACGGGGCGGTTAATTCCTATGGAAGTGGCATCGGGGCGATCATCACGACTCCCCATGGATCCCACATCTCGTTTACTGCGAGACTGACGTTTCCAGTTACCAACAATGAGGCGGAGTACGAAGCATGCATTATGGGTCTAGAAGAGGCAATTGATTTGAGAATCAAGAATCTAGATGTATATGGCGACTCAGCGCTTGTAATCAACCAAATTAAAGGGGAGTGGGAGACTCGTCAAGTGAACTTGGTGCCGTACATGAATTATGCCAGGAGGCTACTTCCGTTCTTCGATCGAGTGGAACTCCATCATGTACCCAGGGATGAAAATCAAATGGCTGATGCCTTAGCCACGTTGGCTTCAATGTATAAAGTCAATTTTTGGAATGAGGCTCCAAGAATTGTCCTTTCGCGTCTTGATAGACCGGCATTTGTCTTTGCAATCGAGGATGCCACCGACGGCAAGCCATGGTTCCACCACACCCAGACTTTCCTTATGACTAAGGAGTATCCTGCGGGTGCGTCAACCCAGGATAAGAAGACTCTGCGGAGGCTGTTTGGAAACTTTTATCTCAATCCTGATGGAGTGTTGTACAAGAGAAACCACGATCTCGTGCTACTCAGATGTGTAGATGAAAAAGAGGCGAGTATGCTCATGGAAGAAGTCCATGAAGGCACATTTGGTACGCACGCCGGCGGGCATGCTATGACGAGAAAGATCCTGAGAGCAGGATACTACTGGCTGACGATGGAGTCGGATTGCTTTAGATTTACGAAGAGATGTCATAAATGCCAGATTTATGCTGATAAAGTTCATGTGCCTCCGTGCCCATTAAATGTCATGTCCTCCCCGTGGCCGTTCTCCATGTGGGGCATCGACATGATAGGCAAGATCGAGCCCACTGCATCCAATGGTCATCGTTTCATTCTGGTAGCTATTGACTACTTCACCAAGTGGATGGAGGCAGCCTCGTACGCTAATGTGACCAAGCAGGTAGTGGCTAAATTCATAAAGAGGGACATCATCTGTCGTTACGGAGTTCCCGAGCGGATCATTACTGATAATGGTTCGAATTTGAATAACAAGATGATGAAGGAGCTGTGCCAGGGCTTCAAGATTGAACACCACAACTCATCTCCTTACCGGCCAAAGATGAATGGCGCCGTCGAAGCCGCCAACAAGAACATAAAGAAGATTGTTCAGAAGATGGTTGTGACATACAAAGATTGGCACGAGATGCTACCGTTTGCATTGCACGGTTACCGTAAGACGGTGCGTACGTCGACCGGGGCAACTCCTTTAACCTTGGTGTACGGTATGGAAGTTGTCCTACCGTTAGAAGTGGAGATCCCTTCTTTGCGAGTTTTGGTTGATGTGAAACTCGACGAGGCAGAATGGATTACGAATCGTTTGAACCAACTCAGCCTGATGGACGAGAAGAGGTTAGCATTGATTGCATTTGGTCGACTGTACCAAAGCCGAATGAAGAAAGCTTATGATAAGAAGGTGCGTCCTAGAAGCTTTCAGACGGGTGATCTCGTCCTGAAGAAGATTCTTTCGCCACACTCCGATCACCGGGGCAAGTGGACTCCGAATTACGAAGGTCCGTACGTCGTCAGCAAGGTCTTCTCGGGAGGAGCTTTGTTGTTATCCACGATGGATGGTGAAGATTTTGCATCCCCGGTGAACGCGGACGCAGTTAAAAAATACTTTGCTTGAAAGCGACCCGTTGGACAAAAAAGAAAGAGTCCAGGCAAAAAAGGGGCATCCCGGCGAACCAAAAACAGAATAAAAGGTTCGGGCAAAAATTAGGGATATATTGAAAAAATGTACACCCGCGAAGTCGAAAACCTACACTGGGCGGCTTCGGCAAAAAAGGGTATCCCGGTGAACTGAAAACCCGCAAAGGGCGGTTCACGCAAAAGATAGGGATTGAATAAGCAAATGACTGCGTTCCGCGTGTGAACTTTCATTGTTTAGTGGTTTGGAGGACCTGAGGGCCGTTTATCCGAATCAATCTCTTCCAAAGCTGAAGCGTCGGAGAAGTATCGAAGTCGAGTGGGTCTTAGAGGGATCAACTCATGGTGTTCGTTTACGCCTCGTTGCCGACATTTGTATATACTGATGTGTATTTATGTTTTATTTTTGCGGCTTCCTCATTCCAGGAGCTTGCCTATGTTGTAAAACATTTTTACCCATTCAGGGGTTCATTATCAACAAAATGCATACTGTTCAGCAATTCTGTTTGCCTGGTTAGCATTTACCTGTTTGTTTGCGAAAAAGAACGCCGATGTTTTTGATAAAATGTGCATACATAAACTTACTGGCCTAGGCCACTGATTGTTGAAACAATTAAATACATGAATATTTTCACAAGATAATAACCCTGATAGGTCCCTTTGAGAAGGGTATCTTGTCTGTTTGTTTGTGTTGTTACAGGTGTAGCATATTCCAGACAGTGCGCCGTGCGCGTCCCCGAAGCAGGATGATTCCTCCTTCTCCAGCAGAGTTCAGTAGCCTCTCCTCGCAGAGTTTGAACGCAAGACCGTGAGCATTGATATGTCTCCCCATGCAGAGACGATTCTCTCTCCCCAAGCAGACGTGTCCTGAAGGAACGTCACCTCCTCAGCTGAGTCACGCGCCGAAGCATGAATTCATTCCCCCAGCACCGGGTCATAAGTGCAGATTTCGTAGGAAACTATTCGTACGCCGAAGTATGCAGCAACTGATGGTGCCAGACTGAAGTCTCCAGCGGAATTGACATTCCCCACCAGAGTTGTACTCCCCCCCGAAGTCGGATGATTCCCTCTTCCCCAGTAGAGTGTTGGAACAACTGATGCTGTATTCCCCTGCAGAGTTGTACTCTCCCCCGAAGTCGGATGACTCCTTCTTCCCCAGCGAAATTGAAATTCCTCATCAGAGTTGTACTCTCCAGTGAAGTAGAATGGTTTCTCCTTCCCCGGCTGAGTTCGCAAACCCCAAGAGAGCTGAATCCTTGGAAGCAGTTGGGACCATGAGTGGTTTTCCCTAGCAGAGCGTTGAACAGCTGATGCTGTGTCTCCCCTAGAGTCGTACTCTCTCCGGCGAAGCAGAATGATTTCTTCTTCCCCAGCCAAGTTTGCAGATACCCAAGAGAGCCGAATCCTTGGAAGTTGATCAGACCACCCAGTGGAGGGTTGAGCAGCTGAAGTTGTTTCCCCACAAAGGTATCATCCCCACAGAGTCTTATCCCCAGAAGAGTAACCGTGACGGCCACGCAGTTCATTCCAGCGATTGACATCGTTTTCCCTCAGCAGGTCCAGGTTCTCGTAGAGCTTCGTCCCCCTGCAGCAATCAACTGAAGTTGTTTCCCCGGCAGCAGTCAACTGGAGATCATTTCCCCAGAAAGAGTCTAATTGATATTGGCGCGGCCATGTTCTCCTCAGCAGGATGATTCCTCTATCTGAGTAGTTCTTTCCCCTTGATAGGAGGATTTCCCCCCTCGGCATTTATTTTGCTGACGGGATCGCATCATTATGCATGATTACATAGCATTTAGCATAAACGCATAGCATTTCCACCGTGTGGAACATGGCGCCGAAGCATATGCATAATAAATATGATCTAGGTTGTTACCGTTCTTGTTTTGCAGGTGTTCCGCCGAAGGATCAGTTGCTCAGGACGATTCCTGACTTTCTCCCCAACGAAGTCGCTTGCTCAAGTCGACTCTTGAAATCCCCAGCGAAGTCTTCAGTTCAAGATGATTCTTGAATTCCTCAGCAGGGCCGTTTGCTTAAGATGATTCCTAAGCTCCCCAGTGCAGTCTCCAGAGTTGGTTGCTCAAGTTGATACTTAGAGTCCCCAGCTAAGATCGCCCAGGATGATTCCTAAAGCCCCAAGAGAGCCGAATCCTTGGAAGCTGCTCAAGCCATGATTGGTTTGTCCCCGGCAAGAGTTGTCCAGGATGATTCCTGGAATTCCCAACAGCATGTTCGTTCAGGATGATTCCTGAAATCTCCAGAATGGTTAGCAGTTCAAGATGATTCTTGAAGGTCCCCGATGGAGTTATTGGTTCAAGATGATTCTTGAAGTCCTCAGCAGAGTAGATTCCTCCAGAATGATTTCTGGACCCCCGGAGCGGAGTTGCTTGACAGTTCTCCAGATTCCCCAGCGGTGAAGCATCCTCCCCAGCAGGTTTCCGACGGCGAAGTTGAAGCCTCCTTTGAAGACTCCATGATTGAAGTCTGACCGTGTTAATGAAGCAGTTATCTCAGCTAATACGGAATGCCTGATGGCATGATCAACCTGATGGTTGAAGTCCGGCTGATGCCCGACAGTGTTCTTTGAATGCCTGATGGCATGACTGACTATGTACTAACGGTTACCGTGTGACCAATTTCCCAATGAAGTTTCTTCACCCTGACGGTGAGGTTAGACTATGTTTGTTTCCAGCGGCGATGTTGGATGTTTTGACGGTGAGGTCAGATGATGTTTTGTTCTTGGCGGCGATGTCAAGTTGATCTAGTTCTCCAGCGGCGATGTTGGGTATTTGTCTGACGGCGAGGTCAAATTATGGTTATTTTTGACGGCGATGTCAGATTCTTTAAGTTCTCCAGCGGCGATGTTGGATGTTTGTCATACCATGTTTGTTTCCAGCGGCGATGTTGGATGTTTTGACGGCAAGGTTAGATGATGTTTTGTTCTTGGCGGCGATGTCAAGTTGATCTAGTTCTCCAGCGGCGATGTTGGGTATTTGTCTGACGGCAAGGTCAGATTATGGTTGTTTTCGGCGGCGATGTTGGAGGTTTGTTTCTGGCGGCGATGTCAGGAGATTATGTTTGACGGCGATGTCAGACTCTTTAGCTCCCCAGCAGAGATTGTGTTTGTACGACGGTGATGTCGAGTGTCTCTCAGAGTTATGTTTGTTGATGACGGCGATGTCAGACTCTCTATTTTTCCAGCGGCGATGTTGGATGTCTGGCGGCGATGCCAGTTGATTTAACTTTCCAACGGCGATGTTGGGCGTTTGGTTTGACGGCGATGTCATATTTTTCAGTTCTCCAGCGGCGATGTTGGATATTTGTTTGCTTATGACGGCGATGTCAGATTTAGCTCTCCAGCGGCGATGTTGGACGTTTGTCTTGACGGCGAGGTCAGATTTTGTGTATTTCCAGCGGCGATGTTGGGTATTTTGATTGTTCGACGGCGAAGTCAGATTCTTTAAGTGTTCCAGCGGCGATGTTGGGCGTTTCTCAGATTCTCTAGTCTTCCAGCGGCGATGTTGGATGTTTGTGTCTGGCGGTGATGTCAATTGATTTGGTTTTCCAGCGGTGATGTTGGGTGTTTCTCAGTTGATTTGGTTTTCCGACGGCGATGTTGGGTATTTTGTTTGTTTCTGACGGCGATGTCAGGTGATTTAGTCTTCCAGCGGCGATGTTGGGTGTTTTGGGTTGTTTGATGACAATGTCAGAAGAATTTAATGTGGATGACTGGCGGCGATGTCAGATCAGTATTTCTCCAGCTAGTTGCCATGCAGTTAGTATTGCAGTGTTCGAAGATTTGTTCCCCTCAGAGTACCGTGTACTCGAGCAGTTGGCAAATTTCCGGGTTTACCGGTATTCAACCGTCTCGCACCTCGATTGGCTGAGAGCCGTTCGCTCCTCACCCAGTCAGGTTCAAGCCGTTTGAATAGGGGAAGCTGTTGCACCCCAAAATTTGACCAACATTTATTTACCCATCAAGTGTTTGAAGGTTGAGACCTTTATCAGAAAACTCAAGAGATCCTCAGAGGAATTGGTTGAAACCAAAGTTGTGTGCCTCCTAACTTGAGAGTTGTGGGTGCTCCTCAGATGATTCTGAGACTATGAGGATGGATTTGAAGCTTTGAGAAAGCTTATGAGATGTCTTGAAAGCCATCGTGAAGACTAGAGAGGTCATTGTGCAAGAATTCAGAAGATTCAACCATGAATGGTAGAATTAGGGTTTGACTGGGTCAACCCTAGGTCAACTGATGATTTGGAGAAGGTTGAGACCTAATCCAAGGGCCATGTGATCATGGAATGATGTATTGAGATACTATAAGGATGATTCCTAGACCAACTCATCATGATTGAGGAGTTTGAGAAGTTTTAAGCTGGGGTTTCTAAGGATTGACAGTGTAAAATCCCCTAGTTTGATCCCTATCTTCCTGGCAGTTTTAGCTCAAGATGTGATTGTCATCTCATCTTCCCCACAACATGAATGTTGTAGAGCTTGTTCTTAGCTTTAATATGAGTGGTATAAGTCCTTGATAGGATTTGCAGAGCTCAAGTTATGGTTTTGACAAATTACAGGTCATCTGAAGTATGTGAATCTGGGTCCTTGAAAGTCGCCCAACTTGCAGACAACGTTTTCCCTAGTAGGATGCTTCTTATGATCTCTTGGTCAACATGAATGTTGAATAGAATCTTCTTAGCTTTCTATAGAGTACTAGAAGTCCTTGATAGGATTTGTAGAACTCAACTTATGGCTTTGACAAGCCAAGGGCATTTTGGTCATTTGGAAGTTATAGGTCATTTCAAGCATAAGGCCATATCTCCTACTTCCAAGCTTCAAATGGAAAAATCTTCAACATAAAACTTGCTTAGAATGATGTTTTAAGGCTATTAGGGTGGTCATGATATGTTGAAAAGGCTCATATCAAAAAGTGATAAGAATGGCCTAAAAATGAGGCATAAATTAATTCAAGTGAAGTTGAAAATCATAAAATCCAAGTTATAAATCCAAACCATGTCATATGATAGGTCATTTTGACTCCAAATTACATTTTAATAACAATGGTTCAGCCACAATTTTGATTTGAGGCTTGCATCACGGGGTTGCTTTGTAATTGGATTGCTTGCATAATGGGGTACCAAACCAAAACAAGGAAAAGCTTAATAAACAAGGAAGATATGCATGGTAACTTGTCCAAAATATCATTTGGGGATAAATTCAAGTTGGTTACCAAAGTTACAAGGGTTTTTGCATGAGATACCATGATATGAAAAGTGAAAATGCAAATTACCATGACATGAAAACTTCAAGTTCTTACTAGATGATTCTAGGAGGTTCTAGACTTTTCTAAACCTCTCTATATATTGGATACAACTTGCATTGGTGAAAGGTTGGTGTTAGTTGGTGTTGATTGTGGTAGAGAATAGTGATTGAAATCATAAAGCTTCATTTGCAAATTACATTGAATCTTCATATTCTTCTTCATTACCATTTCGTTTTTCTTCACAAATCTTCTCCATAAACATTTCTGAGTGTGTTCATATTGATTTGCAACTCCATTGATGAAGAATTGAAGGAGTTCCCATTGAAATTGCAAGGAAGCAAATTGCATTGGATCTTGAAGTACAAGCCCTCTCCATCAAATCTCTTGCAAACAGAGGAAGATTCATCACCTAGGGAGTGTTCTTGAGGAGCTACAAGGCTTGGATTGAAGAATTTCATCACCTACCATTTCAAGAAGCAAGGTATGCAAAACCATTTCTACACCTCAATCTAGGCATGGCTAGGGTTAATTATTAGCATAGACTTGTTAGAGACAATTAGGTGGTCATTTATAATGAGTTTAAGATCAATTGGTGAGGTTTCATTAATGGATACCAATTCTTGGATGAGCTAGAACATGCTATATATTGAGTGTTAAGGCAAGATTATTGGTTGATTTTAATGAGTGTAATGCAAGGATCATTTTCATGTAAAGAAATGGGAGTTTGGTTAAGGTCGAAAGTTGATGACATTTTGAGTTCAAGGTGGTTACACCATTCGGTTTGCACGATGGAGAGTGTTTCAATGTATTCCAATGCCATAGCTGTATTCAGGGCGAAATTCTGATCAAGATTGGTTTTGACATCGTGTTGATTGGTCAAGAAACGAAGCCGCACGAGTTGGAGGAAGTTCCATGCATGGAGTACGTTTTAATGGTGGATTCTGCAAAACCCTAACCCAAGGTTAGGGATGATGTCATTACCGTTGGATACGCGTATGACTTGTTGACTGGAAGAACGACCCTACGGCTGAGATTCGAACGCGAAATGGAGGGAAGCCAGCACGCGCTAAACGCTGCGTTCCATTAAAAGCCAAGTCTGGGCTTTGTGTGATTTTGCTAATCCCACGCCCCATATCAGGCCCAATCGTGTTTTACACTGTATTTTTATGCTATTCGGACCGTGTTTGTTTTATTTTCTTTAGGTTTTTCATTTAATTTCTGGTTTAAACATTGGGCCTAAGCGCTTCTCCTTTCAGCACCCCCAATTGAAGCCCAATTCCAATATGAACTAAAATTTGTTGCTATATACACCACGCTGTTTTTATTTTCCTCATGATTTCCATTAATTTCTGATTTTAATCTGGGCCCAGGCGCGTTTCTATTTGCAACCCCCCTATCTGGGCCCATCATCAAATGAACTGAATATTATTGCTGTTTACACCCCATGCATATTTTCATATTATATTTTACTCCAAATTTTATTTTACTTTAAAAATCCATATTAAATTGGAAAAAGAATATTTTCGCATGGGAATTTTTTTCTCCACTTTATATTTTTTGTCTATAAAAATATAAAATCATAAAATTTCCATTTTATTTCATTTTTATATTTTTTGTATATTTTTACTTTTAATTGCTTTTTAATTCTTTTATATTGATGCATGATTTTGTAGATTTTAGTTAGGGTAGTTCCCTTAATCCTTTTCGTTCAATCTTTTTAGGGTAGTTAGATGTAGGTTTTAAGTTACCCCTGGATTAAGTCCATATTTTTGTGATGATTTTTAGGATAGTTTTGATTAGGTAATTCTCGGTAGTGTAGAATTAGGTTAAAACTTCAACATAGGTCCATAACAACTTTAGATTTTGGGTTTTTAGGACTAGTTAGACTATGGGGCATATATGGGTATTAAGGGTAGGTATGTAGGATCCCCTAGAAATTATATTAGAATTTAATATAATAGTATGCTATTTTTAGTTGATTTTTGTATTGGTTGATTGTTTGCGTTGCCTTTAGGGCATGTTTGTTTTAGTTGTTTTGTTTTGTGAGCTTGGAAAGCTTGGTATCTCTTTGTGGAGCATTGTGGAGCATAGTAGAAGATTGGAATATGCATTGAGGAGCTTGAGAGCTTGTTCTTCTTTTCTTTTTGTTTTGTTTTAGGGTTAGGGATTAGGAAGAGCTTAGATGTAGATAATTTCTTTCTTAAACATGGATGGTATCATTCACCTCCATTCCTCCCTATGATTCAAAGTCCTTCCATGGTATACACCTCTCTCCTTTGGAGGGATAAGTGCTATACCTAGGAGGTAGAACTTTTGAGGGAACCATTCCTTTGATGTTGAACCCTTAAAGGTCACCTTTGGTGATCAATAAGCAGTTCAATATCCCCCAGCTTATCCAGTAAGTGATTTTCTCTGGTTTGATTGTCTTGAGAGATGCAGAGCCTGAGCTTGAAGATGAATACTTCATTGAAGAGTATTGAAGAGGATGAATCCTCGAGTAGTGCCATTCCAGCTGAAGCTTGAAGAGCATGAAGATCAAGTTGACACTTGAAGATCCCTAAAGATAGTGAAGCCTGAAGGTTGAGCTGATCAAAGAAGCTGAAGCTTAAGGGAGAAGATGAGTTGAAACTCATGTTGTAGGGTTGAAACCTGGAAAAGCAATTGATTAAAATCTGAAGACTGAGTTGCTGCTGGAGAAGCTGAAGCTTGAAGTTGAGAGAGAAGTCTGTTCTTCTTTTCTTTTCTGTATTGCTGTGTTTTGCTTGACTTGTTTGATGCATTTAGAATAAGTTCATATCTAGAATAGGTAGAATCTAGGAGCATGATTGCATTAGAGGTTGAGTTGCTCCCTCTTCTTGTATTGTTACTGCGTGGCTTTGCTTGCGGGTATTCGGTAGAGCCCAACTCCCTTGCCCATGTGGCTTGTTTGCCTGATGGCATTTCATTTCATTTTATCTGTATGATTGCAGTTTACTGTTTATTGCTTGATAGCATGTTGTTTATATTTCAGTATGATTACTGTTATTTCATTCTGGCTTGAGGTTGAGATGAGCTTGTGGAGGCTGAAGCCCCACACACATTTCCTTCCTCACTTGCATTGCATGCATTTTACTGTTAAGCTGATGCTTTGTCTGTTTTGGTGTATCATTGACATGATCCCTTAGGACTCTCATTTCCTTTGATAAGGATTTGATGATAGACTTTTAGGTTGAAACCTATGCATGACAACTTCTAGGAGTTCCCTGTTCAAACCTCAACCATAGGATGAATCCATGGCATAATAACAGTAGGACTTGATAGTCTCCCTCCTAGTTGGGCCTGTTCTCTTCTCATCTCAAAACAGTTTAAAATACGGTAATCATGAATGATTTCTTTCGTACGTTACGAGCCTTAAGCTATCTGAGAAAGGATTGTAGGAGAGTTTCTTTTCCACAGTATGGATGTTTAGTATGGTACCCTTTGGGTGACATGCGACGCATTCACTCTCAGGTCATAGTCTCTAGTGCGGTTGAAATTGCAAACACAATAAAAAACACTTCTTTCGTAAAGACAGGAAATAAACCGTAGTTTCCCGAACTACGTGAGCTCTGATCTCTCATACCTGTTGAGAGTACGTAGGCACAAGATGGAGAAGTCTTGGCGAGCTACCTTCCCCCATAACCCTTCGTAGGCCGAACTACGTTGACTCTGATTTCTCATTCTCTGATGAGAATACGTAGGCATAAAGTGTGACGCTTTGCCGAGTCATTTTTCTTTTCTTTTTCATCCAGCCTTGATAGGTAGATAGAATAAAACCAACCCGTCCAAGTAAACCAAGCAAGCGTGGATCCCGTCGAGTACGACGGACGTGAGGGGTGCTAATACCTTCCCCTTGCGTAACCGACTCCCGAACCCAGACAATGGTTGCGACGACCTTGTCTTACCCTTTTTCGTTAGGTTTTTCCGATCGTTTCCTTTCCCGCTCTGAGGGATAAATAACGAAAGGTGGCGACTCTTCTGTTGTGCCGGCACCTTATTTTCGTGAAAATGAGCAGCCTTCGAAGACTGAAATTCTTTTCGATAACTTAACGAAGATCCCCTTTGTACTTCAAAATTTTTCCATCTCTGCTGCCCTTGCTGCTTGTTCTCATTAGGCTTTGTCCACTTTCCATCAGTGGCCTCAACATTGGGCTTGAAGCTAGTGGGCTTGTTCATCAGAGGCCTTATGCGAGGGGTCAAATCTCTGCTGGAGGGCTCTTCGAGGGTCGAATCTTGGCCTTTCGCTTTCTTGCTTCAACCTTCGTGTCCCCTCCAACTTTTGTGCAGCCTTCTTGTCGAATATGGCGCTGCATCGGGGACAGAGCATCACACTAGAACCCTTTTGCTGGCAGCGGTGAAGGAAAGAAACGATGGATTCCTCCTGTTCTGGGTAGGCTTCCCTTGTGTGCGTTTTCTGGTAGTTTGACTCACTATCCGCTACCTCCTCATGTTGAGTGATTTGAACCATGTTAATCTCAATTTCTTTGGCCAGGTTAAGCTTCTTCAAGCTTAACTCTACGCCTTTGGTGGCTTCGTCGATCTCAACGAAGTCATCAGCTGTTTCCTTGGTCACTATCTCCCAACCCAAATTGTTCCTGTTGCTTGGGCCTTTGGTTTCACCCCTTTGGTCACAGCTATCAACTTCCATTTCGACACAGCTCTCATGTCCGAAGTTGATGGTAACTTTCGCCATTACAACTTCGTCTATGGGATTGCCAGCAGCCTTTGTTACTTCAATTGCGAAGTCGTAACCACTGACAACTTCGATCACATTAGCCTCGACTGGCTCTGTGTGATTTGCGACTGCCATCTGCAGAGGATCTGAGTCGACTTTCATTTGGCTACCAACTCTCTCTCCGAACTTTAGACGTCCCTCTTGGATCGCATTCTGAACGAGGTCCCTGAAAAGAAAACATTGAGATGTTTTATGACCCAAGAAATTATGGTATTTACAAAACCCTCTTTTCTTCCTTTGCTCTAGGGATGGCATTTTGGCGCCAGGAGGCACTATTGTAACACCCCAATTTCCCGTATTAAATAAAATATAAATATTATAATAATAATCAGAGTTTTCACCAAAAGTGGGATATCACATCTCCAAATTTTATAAAAATACTTTATTCATTCTTTTCAAAATAATACAGCGGAATTTGTTTAATAAAATAAAATACATCAAATTCATGATACGTCACAGGATTTCAACACGTTTGACATAAAACAATTACAACACCCATATCCCGTGTTATGTATCAGAGCATCCTAGACTCGACGGTCACACCAATATCCAAGCTAGCTAAACACCTGGATTATCTGTACTTCCGAAGAAGCACAAACCACAACAACAACAAAGGGGTGAGAAATAATGATCAGAATATAATGGTAATGTAATACATGTAAATAAGGTAGTAAAACACACCAACACACCAATATTCACCCCCAACAACTCCATATGACGAACCTACTGTTCAAATTACAATATAACATATTATAATGCAAATATGCAACTCAACACCATGCATGCGGTACCGACTCATTGGTTCATTCAATCGAACTTGGATAGATCACTTACGCTCCTCCTGAGACATGATCTATCCCCCACCATTCTCCACAAAGGAGTACGGATGAATCACTTACGCTCCTCCTGAGACATGATTCATCCCACCAAAACACCATGATATGCACACACCAATGCATACTATCATAATTAGGCACTCAAAGTGCACACGATCCTCCTGATCATATCATCATACATCAATGCATATATGTATAGATATATTACACCAACACCATATAAATCAACCAGATAGTACACGAATTCATACCACAACACCAGACATAAACACATCCCCCCACTCGGGGATACACGATCCTACTGATCACGACACCATAATCATATACATGATACACCCATCATTCATTTTAATTAAATTAGATATTAAACGAGTTCACACTCTAACACCATATATAAACACATCTCAACACTCGGGGAATACACGATCCCACTGATCACTACCCACATATATATCAACTAATTGTCCACCAGCCATTATTACGGGAAACATGCACTATCACCAAGTACACAAGTTAGTTCCCACACTCATCATTCTTATAGTGCATCAAGGCCAAACTGTACCTATCATCTCAACTCAGATCCTCAGTCTATTCTAGTACCAATCTTGCACATTACCGTAACCAATAGGTTTCTAATTCCTATTCCCAAAATCATCACCTACACACTTTACCGATACCTCAAAAGCCATACGGAATTTTCCCTAAAAATTGTAAAACACCCTATATGCCTTATATGTCAAATCATCCCAAAACACCAATTCATTAACGATTACTATATAATTAACAACAATCATCATCAATCATAACATAACAATATATATTATCATATATCGATCAATTTCCTACTCTAGAACCAACATTACGGTACATTACCGACACTTCAGAGTCACTCTGAATCTCACCAAGGTCTTAACCATAGTCATTAACGACACTATAGAGAAACAACACATAATTTCCCCCAAAGCTATAATCATGGTCATTACCCACACTACAGTAACAACACAGAATCTCACCAAAACTCTATTTATAGTTACTATCAACACTGCAGTAACAACATATAATTTTTCCCCAAAGCTATAATCATGGTCATTACCCACCCTACAGTAACAACACAGAATCTCACCAAAACTCTATTTATAGTTACTATCAACACTGCAGTAACAACATATAATTTTCCCCAAAGCTATAATCCTGGTCATTACCCACCCTACAGTAACAACACAGAATCTCACCAAAACTCTATTTATAGTTACTATCAACACTGCAGTAACAACATATAATCTCACTAACATCACCATAATATATATACACCAAATTCACCAATACCAATCAACAATTCATCAATATCAAGCATCAATTTAGCATTAGCAACAACAATAACAAGCATGCCAATATAAAACTTCATAGATCGGAATTTTCCTACGGGGTTAAGGACTCCCCTCTACCCTATACATGTATATACCATCCCAATCAAGTTTCTCCCCCCTTACCTTGTTAATCGGTTGATCGATGAAAGAACCCTCCAAGGTTTGGCCAATTCTGATTTTCCCCTGTATCCTTCGTTCTTTGCTCCCTTTTCCGTTCCCTTTTCCGTTCTTCTCACTTCTCTCCTTTCTATCGTGACTTCTCACACTTCTCTCTAACTTCCCACAATGTATCGGAAAACTAATGACCCCTCAAATTCCCTATTTTAATTCTCTAATCCCAATAATAATAATAACTTAATAATAATAATAAAAAATAATAATAATAATAATAATAATAATAGTAATAATAATCCTATTATTATCTCACCAAAATAATAATAATGTTAATAACTTAATAAAATAATAATAATAATAATAATAATAATAGTAATAATAATCCTATTATTATCTCACCAAAATAATAATAATGATAATAATGAATATAATAAATATAATAATAATAATAATACCCCCACCAATATTACTATTAGTTATTATATTATTATATCTACACCAATTCACCACCAATAATTCTCCCATATCAGGGACACCCACCAATAATAATATTCATACTGATGATAATAATCATAATAATAATAATAATAATAATAATAATAATAATAATAATAATAATAATAATAATAATAATAATACCACCAATATTACTATTAACTATTATATTATTATCTCCACACCACCAATGATCCTTATATATCAAGGATACTCACCAATCACATGCCAACACACCCCACCTAAGAGCACACCAACATAAAATAATTAAATTAACACCAAAATAACTAAATAAATAAAATGGGTGTTACAACTCTCCCCCACTTTAAGTATTTTCGTCCTCGAAAATTACTTGATGGAACACTTCCGGATACGCTTCCCGCATCCTTCATTCCAACTAACAGGTCACACTACCTTCTGCAGCACCTCCCCAAGTTACTTTCACCAAAGATATCTCCTCCCTTCGGAGTTGTTTCTCGCTCGTCCAAATGAAATAGCAATGCCTCAACAATCAAATTATTTTCACTTGTACATCATCCACCTGGTTCAATGTACTTTCTCAACTACGACACATGAAACATATCATGCCAATTCATAACGACAGCGGGAAAAACGGTCTAACATGTTACTCCTCCCATACCTCTGCTGCGCCACTCTGATACAAACCACAGAACACGGTGCGAACTTCTGAGACTTCGAAGCTCGACCAACATCAGTCACCGGCGTGACTCTCCAAACACATCTTTCCTTGGATCCTCTTGATCTTTTCAGCCCTCTCAACATAATTTTCAGGTCTGAGCATAACACTCTCACTCGACCCATTCCAACACAGTAGAGTCCTACACTCCCTATTCCACCGAGCCACATATAGTGCCATTCCGACACTATGATGGTAACCGTTATTATAGGTAACTCAATCAACGGTAATTAATCATCCCACAATCCACCTCGATCCAACACCCAAGCTCTCACCAATTCTCTACAGACTCAATGGTCCCCTCTGACTGACCATCAGTTTGCAGACGGTAAGTCGAACTCAACTTCAACTTAGTACCCGATGCTTCCTGTAAGCCCCTCCAAAATCTCAATATAAACCTCAAATTCCCATCTGACATAATATTCGTCAGTATCTCATCTGACTTCGCCACTTTCTCAATATGCATCTCGTATATCCTCAACACGGAATAGTTAATCCACTCTTAACAATTCAAATTAAAATTATGTCTTTACAAATTCTTTGGAAATCTCAACACCAATTTCGTGAAAATACTACCTGATTTCCACTCTGGAATATTTAACGACTGCATCAGACTCAACAGTCTCTGATGTTCACTCTTCGACTCTAATTTATCAATTTCAACTAATTCACTACTCAACCCAGATTTCTGACTTTCTCGATTCTTCTCAAGGATATCACTAGTCAGATCTTAATAATAAAAGCTTAACTCCATAAGAAGTCTCCTTACTCACAAAACTCATATTATGAAATTGCTCAATTAGTTCTAACTCTTTTCACCATCATCTTCGGTATATGCAAATATTTCTAACTCACTGCATCATCTACCATGTCTGCTTTACCCGAATGGTAATTCAACTCGAAGTCGTACTCTTTTCGAAGTCCCAATTATTTCCTATGCCTCATATTCGTCTTATTCAAATTAAACAAACACCTTAAACTCTTAAGATCAGCAAACATCTCCGATCTCAGTCTGAACTTTTGAAGACTCCGACTCCAGTACAATCACAATAGTAACCAACTCTAAATCACTGGTCGGATGATTTCTCTTATACACTTCAAGTTGCCTTTTGCATAATTGAAACTCGCTGAAGTCGTCTTTAGCAAATCCCCTAATTATATCAACAAGCATCACAAACACCACAATTAGTTCTATCGGATTCGGCAGAACTTTCCTTACGGAAGTATATCACCGCTCTTTTTCTAACACTGATAACTCCAGCTCCTTATGCTCAACATAATCCTCTATACTCTTCGAATACCTTAAAATATCATTTATTAACACAACCATTTCCTTATATAAATAATTAAAGAAGATCCCATGTCAAATGGACAAACAAGTTGTGAGTTATGGCGGGAACACGTACCGTACTGCCAGCCCTTACTGCAACATTCAAACACACTTAATCATTAAATAGCTTAATTCCATGTCAATACTTCACCATCTCATAGATAATTTCAATAGCTTTCCAACGCTTCGAACCGGGCGTTATTCCGAGTTACGGTTCTCCCGTTACGACAAAAATACCACAACAACATTTTTCTGCTCAGGGCACTTCGCCAGGCGAATCTCGGCGAACATGACAGTCCCGAAATTCTATTTTCGACCGTTACCTGACTTCCGAGTGTCCGATTTCGATTCCGTAAAAAGCCGCGATCTCGGAATTCAACGTATAACCACAATTTCATACTTAGGAGGCCGTCCAACACACTTTCAATCTTTAAATATTTTAAAACCCGATTACTTCCAATCTCAACAGCAGATAGTGGAGCCTCCTATTACGATACCACTTCGACCTTCGACACCACAACACAATAATTCTACTCGCGATCTCACGAACACGGAAACTCACGTCCTTCAATCAATTGATCCATCAAATCATTACCTCTTGGAAGCGAACACTTATCCTTGACAGTCACCTTGTTCACTTATCTATAGTTCACCCAAAGCTTCACAAAACCTTCTGTCTGTCTAACCAACAAAAATTGGTGCACCTTACGGTAACACACTCAAACAAAAGGACCTCTCCCCCAGCGGGTCTTCAAGTTGACTCTTCAACTTCTCCAATCCCAACGTAAACATACAATATGGAGTCATCAATATCAGACTCGTCCCAAAAACAAAATAAACGTGTAAGCTTTACTTCACACTCCGATAGTAAATCGCTTACTTCCTCAGGGAACCTCCGGCAATTTCAACAAATTGACAAATCCCAATTTTCTCACTTTCCTTCTCATTCGAAGGTTCCGTCAAAATAAACGTCTCAACACCGTATTACGCCAACTCCTCAAAATAATCCCTTAAGCACTTAGCTTAACTCAGGACAATTCATTGCTCACGCCACACAAGCTTGCAAGACACGTCTATCCCATCCAACACAATCCCGTCTACTATTAACAAGAGATTAAGGGTGATCAGTTCCTCAATTTGTTAATAGACAGCCGAAATCATGATGGGATACAAACCATCTTTACCAAACTATGATAGCATTCCTCAACACATTAAGCCACCACACCGTAGCATTCCGGAGAATTACAAACTTCTCCCCCATTGGAATCATTCCTGCTTCTGCAGACAAGGTTAGGAAATAAACACGTACCGACAGTGTTTTCACACACATGCCGTATACTAGGGATTTAAACCACAACACCAGGTTAAACAACACACAGTCTCCATCCCAAAGGACAGACTCAACTCAACTCAACAACACTGGCCGGACGGACCAACCAGGCTCTGATACCAATTGTAACACCCCACTTTCCCATATTAAATAAAATAAAAATATTATAATAATAATCAGAGTTTTCACCAAAAGTGGGATATCACATCTCCAAATTTTATAAAAATACTTTATTCATTCTTTTCAAAATAATACAGCGGAATTTGTTTAATAAAATAAAATACATCAAATTCATGATACGTCACAGGATTTCAACACGTTTGACATAAAACAATTACAACACCCATATCCCGTGTTATGTATCAGAGCATCCTAGACTCGACGGTCACACCAATATCCAAGCTAGCTAAACACCTGGATTATCTGTACTTCCGAAGAAGCACAAACCACAACAACAACAAAGGGGTGAGAAATAATGATCAGAATATAATGGTAATGTAATACATGTAAATAAGGTAGTAAAACACACCAACACACCAATATTCACCCCCAACAACTCCATATGACGAACCTACTGTTCAAATTACAATATAACATATTATAATGCAAATATGCAACTCAACACCATGCATGCGGTATCGACTCATTGGTTCATTCAATCGAACCTGGATAGATCACTTACGCTCCTCCTGAGACATGATCTATCCCCCACCATTCTCCACAAAGGAGTACGGATGAATCACTTACGCTCCTCCTGAGACATGATTCATCCCACCAAAACACCATGATATGCACACACCAATGCATACTATCATAATTAGGCACTCAAAGTGCACACGATCCTCCTGATCATATCATCATACATCAATGCATATATGTATAGATATATTACACCAACACCATATAAATCAACCAGATAGTACACGAATTCATACCACAACACCAGACATAAACACAACACCCCACTCGGGGATACACGATCCTACTGATCACGGCACCATAATCATATACATGATACACCCATCATTCATTTTAATTAAATTAGATATTAAACGAGTCCACACTCTAACACCATATATAAACACATCTCAACACTCGGGGAATACACGATCCCACTGATCACTACCCACATATATATCAACTAATTGTCCACCAGTCATTATTACGGGAAACATGCACTATCACCAAGTACACAAGTTAGTTCCCACACTCATCATTCTTACAGTGCATCAAGGCCAAACTGTACCTATCATCTCAACTCAGATCCTCAGTCTATTCTAGTACCAATCTTGCACATTACCGTAACCAATAGGTTTCTAATTCCTATTCCCAAAATCATCACCTACACACTTTACCGATACCTCAAAAGACATACGGAATTTTCCCTAAAAACTGTAAAACACCCTATATGCCCTATATGCCAAATCATCCCAAAACACCAATTCATTAACGATTACTATATAATTAACAACAATCATCATCAATCATAACATAACAATATATATTATCATATATCGATCAATTTCCTACTCTAGAACCAACATTACGGTACATTACCGACACTTCAGAGTCACTCTGAATCTCACCAAGGTCTTAACCATAGTCATTAACGACACTATAGAGAAACAACACATAATTTCCCCCAAAGCTATAATCATGGTCATTACCCACACTACAGTAACAACACAGAATCTCACCAAAACTCTATTTATAGTTACTATCAACACTGCAGTAACAACATATAATTTTCCCCCAAAGCTATAATCATGGTCATTACCCACCCTACAGTAACAACACAGAATCTCACCAAAACTCTATTTATAGTTACTATCAACACTGCAGTAACAACATATAATTTTCCCCAAAGCTATAATCCTGGTCATTACCCACCCTACAGTAACAACACAGAATCTCACCAAAACTCTATTTATAGTTACTATCAATACTGCAGTAACAACATATAATCTCACTAACATCACCATAATATATATACACCAAATTCACCAATACCAATCAACAATTCATCAATATCAAGCATCAATTTAGCATTAGCAACAACAATAACAAGCATGCCAATATAAAACTTCATAGATCGGAATTTTCCTACGGGGTTAAGGACTCCCCTCTACCCTATACATGTATATACCATCCCAATCAAGTTTCTCCCCCTTACCTTGTTAATCGGTTGATCGATGAAAGAACCCTCCAAGGTTTGGCCAATTCTGATTTTCCCCTGTATCCTTCGTTCTTTGCTCCCTTTTCCGTTCCCTTTTCCGTTCTTCTCACTTCTCTCCTTTCTATCGTGACTTCTCACACTTCTCTCTAACTTCCCACAATGTATCGTAAAACTAATGACCCCTCAAATTCCCTATTTTAATTCTCTAATCCCAATAATAATAATAACTTAATAATAATAATAATAAAAAATGATAATAATAATAATAATAGTAATAATAATCCTATTATTATCTCACCAAAATAATAATAATGTTAATAACTTAATAAAATAATAATAATAATAGTAATAATAATCCTATTATTATCTCACCAAAATAATAATAATGATAATAATGAATATAATAAACATAATAATAATAATAATAATACCCCCACCAATATTACTATTAGTTATTATATTATTATATCTACACCAATTCACCACCAATAATCCTCCCATATCAGGGACACCCACCAATAATAATATTCATACTGATGATAATAATCATAATAATAATAATAATAATAATAATAATAATAATAATAATAATAATAATAATACTATTAACTATTATATTATTATCTCCACACCACCAATGATCCTTATATATCAAGGATACTCACCAATCACATGCCAACACACCCCACCTAAGGGCACACCAACATAAAATAATTAAATTAATACCAAAATAACTAAATAAATAAAATGGGTGTTACAACTATCATTTGTCCATCCTTAACTAACAAATCGAAGATTTCATCACATTTTGTGATGTCAAAGGTATATGTTTTCTTTGGGAACCTATCATTCTTTTCAGACTCGACATAACTCTTCCCTTGTGGGGGAGCTAATACTTTGCATAAGTAAGGTGGCCCTTGCTTGAGTTCAGCAAGATCCACTTCACCATCGTCGAAACTCATGGACTCATCACCCCGACCTTCGACGTTATCATTAAATTCAACAAAAGCTATCTTTTTATTTTTATTAAATTTAGCCTTTTCGTCTTTGAGTCTTTCGAGTTGCCGAACCCGATCGGCTAATTGGGCCATGTCCCTTAGGTACTGGGTGTCCAACTTTTTCCTAATAGAGTAGTCGAGACCACCAGCGGCCATTTCGACCAACTCATGTTCAGGGACCTGCGTGAAGCATCTGGCCTTGAGCAAACAGAACCTATTAAGGTACTCCTCTATTGGTTCAGAGAATTTACGCTTCACAATAGCTAGTTCCTTCAAGATAATTTTAGTTTGACCCATATAGAACTGTTCATGAAACAAACGCTCTAATTGGGTCCAGTTACATATCGTGTTAGGGGGAAGCTTCGTGAACCAGGTGAAGGCATTCTTAGTAAGAGAACTTGGGAAGTATTTTATCTTAAGGCTTTCATTGTTCTCTATCTCTCCAGCCTCAATTAAGTAATGAGCCACATGTTCGACGGTGGATTCCGTCATATCTCCTGAGAACTTAGTGAATTTAGGTACTTTCGTCCTAGGAGGTAACTCCGCCTAAAGGATATAGTCTACTATAGGTGAAGTGTAATTTGGCCTAGTAAAACCGGTGTTTAACCCATTTCTGGTCATAATTCTCTCGACCATGGCCGCTAGATTATTGTCTACGGCTATGTTGTTTCGACGAACACGCTGGACTACATTATCTGCGTCTTGGTTTCGATTCACAACCACCACTCCTGGATTTCTTTCTCCCAAGCCACGGGGTTGGTTTTGCAAAGGCCCTTCCCTAAGCTCTTCGACTACCGGAGGGACTATCCTTCTTTGGTTTCCTACGTCGACTTTTATCACATTTTCCAGGTTATCTCGTGGGGCATTCGCTACTGCGGCCTGGTTTCTGGCTACGGGAGGTACCCCCATGTATTCAACCAATCTTGTTAATTGTACCGCCAATTGTTGATTGGTCTGGGTCGTATTTTGGATTAATGGCTGAAATATTTCTCCCATGGTTTGTGACAAAGTCTGAATCATCTGTAGGTTACTTTCATCCATCTGTTGTCTCAAACACGCAACTGATGTGTTGGTCAAATTGGGGCCTTGTGTCGAATACCCTAAACTCTGGGGGTTTCGACTCATGTTCACACCTGACCCCGACCCTTGCAGTGGCGAAGCCATCGCCTGATCTGAGAATATAGGGGGTGCACTTTGGAGCCCTTGCATCATAGCAGTGGGCATCCCATATGAGGGGTTTCTTGGTGACTGTGAAAAACCAGGAGACACAAACTGCCTGGACGTCGAACTTCCTCCTAACAAAATCTGAGGATTCGACATCTGGTGACCAATGTATTCCAACACTGGCTGAGTATAAGGCCTTATTACTGTCGATCCCACCCCAAGTGCTGAAGGCGTCGGCACTGGCCTCATAGGAAGCACTGTTTGTTCTCCAGTCGACGGTATCGGAGGAGGAACTCCCTCGTCTCTTATTCCTTCGATGGAACCGTCTCCTTGTTGGTTGGAATTATCTGGCTGGTTTGTATCCGTAGCCATGTTCTTACTGTTTCGTCTTGATCGCGTCTCTTCGTTTATAGCGGTAATTTTACCACTTCTCAGTAACATAAAAGTGTATCTTCTCACGAAAAGGGACCAGCATAACTGCAAAATCTTTTATAAGTTTAGTTTTATAAAATAAATTTTCTAGCACTGTCCCACTGGGCGTGCCATTTTGTTTCCCTTGAAAATCAGAAAACAACCGCTGATCTTCCAAATCTAACTTTGGTGACTCACAGGATCGATCAGATTGATCCTAGGACATGTGCTAAAAGAATTATTTTTGGTTTTAAGAATTTATCCAAGTTCCACACTCGAATAGGGTTGGGATAAACAAAATCCTAAAAGAACATCTATTCAACTACGGGTTAATTTGAAGGTAAAATAAGGCTTCTAATAAAAGAAAAGAAAGTTTGTTGGTAAAGATGAATTTAGATTGAGGACGAAGAGAAAAGAATTGCGTAGGGAGAAGAGGAATAAGGTAAGGAGTAAAAAGGGTAAAGACAATAAAGGCAATAAAAGACTTTGTAAAACTTAAAGTAAAAACAAGTAAATTGCATTAAGTTTAAAAGATGGTGTGTTTACATCACGTACATTCTCTTACAATACTCGCTTTCTCTACACTCGGATACTTGGAGTAATTTCAAGAGTTTAGGATAAATCAAAGACTGGTTGTAAATCAAAGATTTGTGATCCAAATTAATTAATAATTTGATAGCCTATTCTCACCGCAACAAAAAATAGCGACTTCACTGGGGACAATCTTACTTTTTTAGGGTTGTCCCTATCTTGTTTATGCTTGCTATTTTGCTTTATTATTTGTTTGTATATAATATCATTGTACCTTGCTTGGGGTATCCTTGTTGTGAGATAAGTCCTACACCCGGACTTGAGTGCAATTATTATAGGAAGATGATATATTCGACGAGGCTTATAGGGAGTGAGTCCTGACCAAGCCAATTTAAGAATCACCGCTCAGTTGAGACCCTCCTGAAAAATAGTTCTGTTGAACGAGTAGTCGTGAAAACACTTACTATTTTCGGCTAGGAGTCTGTGATACTGGGGACCGTAGTTACCTTAACACCACTTTGGCCTTTATTAGGACGTAATGTGATGACTATGAGGGAGTAGTCCCAAAATAGTTGCTACGCGATACTACACTCAAAAGAGGTTCTCTTATGAATATTATTAACCATCGAGTCAGTCGGGAAATTGATAATATCCGAAAGATGGACTAATGACTTTGGGCACTTTTCTAGAACCCTTGTTCTGCAGGTACAACTAACCTTTAGTACATAACTTTTGGGATGGGTAGACCTTGAGTCCGCTCATATACCTCTAACCTAGGACTCTTTGTGTGTATTTGTGCATTTCATCCATAAAGCATCACATTGCATTACATTTCATGGAATTCATATTTACTTATGAACATTGCAGGATACCATGGATTACAATAGGAAAAATACTGTGAAATGTTCTTTTAAGGGTCTTAAGTTGGATGATCTAAGGAAGTTAGGAGATTTGGTTGAAAATCAAGAAGGATTTAGAAACAAATATGGGAAGTTGTTGTCTTTGTTAAAACTTCAAGTGGACGACAAACTTCTTTCTGTTTTGCTACAGTTCTATGATCCGGATCACTGCTTCACCTTCCTAGATTATCAGCTATTTCCTACCTTGGAAGAATACTCTCATTTGGTTGGTTTACCTATTCTGGAAGAGCCTCATTTCCCTTTCTTGGAGGTGAACCCTAAAGAACAAGACATTGCTAAAGCCATATATCTAAAGGTATCCGACATCAAGGACAATATGATTACCAAAGGAGAGACTTTTGGTTTGCCTACGGATTTCTTAATCAAGAAAGCTCAATACTACGCTGATCATATGAGCATGAATACATTTGAGGCAATCCTCATCTTACTTATTTATGGAGTGCTAATTTTTCCAAGGTTTGAAGGATTCGTTGATATCAACGCCATCAAGATCTTCATGAAGAACAATCCAGTACCGACTTTATTGGCTAACACTTACCATTTCGTGCATCTTCGAAACTTTCATGGTGGAAGGATGATTACTTGTTGTGTGCCTTTATTATACAAGTGGTTTATTTCACACTTGCCCAAGTCTGGTCCTTTTTGGGATCTCGATAAAGGACGCTGGTCACAAAGGATTATGGCTCTAACTTACTCAGACATTGATTGGTATAACCATGTTTATGATGGGACATTAATCATTGATGGTTGTGGAGACTTTGCTAACGTACCCTTTCTTGGTTTTAATGGAGGGATCAACTACAATCCAGTTCTAGCTCGCCAACAGTTAGGATATCCGCTGAAGGAACCACCCAAGAGTGTTCATGTGGAGAAAATATTTTTCAAGGACGATAAAGATTTTCAAGATAAGATTGTGTCTGCTTGGCGTCACTTGCATAAGAAAGGGAAAGAAAGCTTGGGAAAGCTTAATTGTGTGTCCATGGTGTTGCACCCCAAATTTTGACCAACCGGTTCCCACGTCTGGTTTATGTTTCGGCTCATTTTGCATCCGCATTTGCATACCGCATACCTTGCATTGTTTCAATCATGTTGATGTTATCGGGATCATAGCCCTGGTTTCACATCTCGGACGTTTCAGACCAGTTCGGATGATCGGAGTTTCATTTTGGGGAAATCGCGCCTCCCGGTATTTTCAGCTTACACTGTTGTTTTTGGAGGATATTTTGGTGTCCGGGTTTACCGTTTATTTCGATTGGGTCTCTCTTCCTCTATTATTGAGTTTAATTGCTTTAATAGCATTTTTTTTAGAATTTTATAGATTTTTTAGATATTAAATAGGTTTTATTAGTATTTTAGATAATAATTCTTTTTTTTTTTAAATAAGATAATATAGAATAGTGTAGATTTTAATAGTTTGTTTTAATATAGAGTTTAATAGATTTTTGGTATAGATTTGTTAGAGTTTATAGAATTTAATAGGTTTATTAATATAGTTTTTAGATTTAATTAGCTTAATAGAATAATAGACCCTCATTTGCCTTTTAATAGATTTTAATATAGGGGTTAATAGATTTTAATAAATTTTTAATATAGGTTTTAGTCAGATTTTAAGTGTATAGCTTTATTAATAGTTTTAATTAGATAGTCATTAATCATTTTCATTAGTTAATTAGCAGATTAATCATCATTTTCGTTTTTATTATTAAGTCTGCTTAGTTACTTAATTAGTTCTTTAACTCAGCATTAATCACGTTTTAATCAACCCATTAAGTCCAGTTAATTCATTTTAAATCTGAGTTTAGTCTAAGTGGGCCACATGTCCGTTTTTGGGGGCCCAAAGTCCAAGTCCATGCGCCAGGTGTCCTATAAAGGCAAGCCACACGTGTTCTCTCATTTTTCGGCCACCTCACATTTCACTCTCTCTCTCTGCCACTTGGCACTCTCCACTGACTCTCTCCTCTCACACACGTCTTGCTCTCTCTGCTCCCTCACGCCACGTTTCATCACCACATACCTCCTTGTGCCACGCGTCCACAGCCACTATTCCCCACCGCCGGAGTCACCCTAACAGTCGCCGAAAATCTCCTAACAGTCGCCGGAACTTGAAAATCCGCATGAAACTGCAATTTCGCCCAGAGCTTCACCGTTCTTCATCCTAATCTTCATCAGATCCATCGTTCATCCAAATCCTTCTGATCTTCATCATTTTGCTTCAACATCATTCATCGGTTCATCACTGATTTTCTCCAGATTCGATATTCATCTTCAAAGATCTATCAACACACTCATCAGATTTTCTCAGATTCGTCCGTTCTTCATCAATCCTCATACCTTTTTCTGGATTCACGCCTTCACCAACATTAGTCACCAGGTTCCTACGCCTTTTTCCAGAAATCAATCAAGAGCATTCAACGCCTTCATCGACCCCCCAGAATCTTCGCCCAGAAACTCATCAAGATTCATCCAGATTATAGATTTTTTAAGCTCTCCATGAATCTTCAAGCGTCTTCGACAACGATCATCAACGAACGTCATCAGTCTTCGACCAGTTCTCCAGATCTTTGTCCGATTTGCAAGAATCTTCATCACGTTGTTGATCTTCACCAGTTTCTTCAAGTCATCTACAGCTTCCTCAAACTTCAGCATGGTCGTTAGCAAGAACACCCATTTTCAAAGATTCCTCGCTCCTCAGCGTTTCCAGAAAGCTCCATCACCTTCATCGCACCTCCAGGTTTTTCTTTGAACTGCTTAAACTTGTTAGTTTGTTGTTGTTTAGTTGTAGAACTAGGTGTTGAGAGTTTGAACGATAGAGTTTTGTGAAGCAAGATTAGGTTGTGATGGATATTGATGAACATTTTGTGGTGAAGGAGTTTGAACGGAAGTTGGTGAAGAGCTCGTGTGATAGAGAGAGGTTTGAGAGGGGGAGAGAGGGCGTCGTTAGGTTCCTCGGATAATTTGGTGAACAGTAGAAAATGGATTGAGGGGATTAGGGTTTTGTGTACTGATAGTGAGGGTGATGTTGGACTCGGGCCTTAGGCCCATTCATTACTTTTGCCAAGCATCTACCTGGTTTCCCCGTTGCACCCTCCCCCTCCGTGTGAATGTTTGGTTTTGGGCTTAGATGAGCTTTGCTAATCACACCCCAGTTTGAGGGCCCAGTTAGAAACCAACGCGAATTAATTGCTATTCGCCACAAGCTTTTTCTCATTTTTCTTTACCATTTTCCAATTATTTTCTGAATTGGTTTGGGCTTAGCACGCGCTTGATAAGCGCACCCCCCACCTTAGCCCAGTCTGGAAAATAACTAGGGAATATTGCTATTCACCACGCCAGTTTGTTATTTTTAGTTGATTTTCTTTCATTTTCATGTTTTACCTAGGGTTAGAAAATAATTCATATTAAACTGAAAAATAATCATTTTAGGATGGGATTTTTTCCCTAGTTCCCTTAGGACTTCTACAAAATTATGAAACTAAAAAATATTAATTTCATGCATTTTATATTTTTTTTGGTATATTTTACAATTTTATTGCTTTTATTTTACATTTGTTTGATACCTCTTTTTTCTGAATTTAGTATGAGAGTTTGGTGCATGATTTTTGATTGATTCTTGTGAGGTTGATTAGATTAGGGAAGCATGTACCCTTAGGAAGTTTTTCATATTTTTGTGACTAAAACTTAGATTAGTTTGAGAGGTAAATAGGAGAGGCATCAGAATTAGGGTTTCACAACACTTAGGTGTAGTTTAGGGTATAGTTTGAGGACCTAGGGTTTGATTTAGGCCTTGGGGTTTACATGGGGTATAGGGTATATATTTAGGTTCCCTTAGAAATTAATCTAGGATTTTATAATGAGTATTACTATTTTACTTGTTTTTTGCAACTTGAGTGGTGATTGTGTGTTTTCCCTCTTGGGCATTTTGCTTGTTTGTTTGGTTTGGGTTATTTTAATTGGGCTTAGGGCTTGAGTTTCGCTTGTTGGAGCTTATGAAGACATTGAATATGATTGGAGACAAAGGATGGAGCTTGGAGCATGAAGATTCTTCTCCTTGAAGGGGGCTTAAGAGATAGGAAATATAGGGAGAGCTTTAGATTAGATTGATTTCTTCTTGCAAACATAGAAAGCATCTTGTGCTTCTATTCCTCCCCATGACAAAAAGTCCTTTTAGGGTATTCACATCCTTCTTTTGGAGGGATAAGTGACATAATTTAGAAGTAGAACTTTGAGGGAACCTTTCCCTTACAATGCTAAGTGCTTATAGGCTTCCTTTGGTTGTCAATAAGCTGTTTAGCATTTCAACTTAAATTTGATAATTGATTCTCTTCTGGAGTGAGTGCATCGAAGATGGAAGCCTATTTAAGAATGAAGTTCATTGAAGATTGGTGAAGATGAAGCTTGTGCCTGTCAAGGCTAGTTATCTGTTGGAGTTAGGGTTCTGCTGCTTTTTGAAGCTGTTTACTTGTGGGGGTTCAGTGCTTGCCAGAGCTTGGAGATTTTTGGAGACAGGAGCTTATCTAAAGCTTGGGGATCATTGAAGAGTGAAGATGGGGTCTTACTTGAAGGTGTTACTGTCAAACTTTTTTTGCTGTTAATCAACTGTAGTTGACAGAGCTGTTGCTGTTTGAGCTGCTTACTGTAGGAGCTGGTGTTGCTGGCAGAGCGGGTGTTGGGTTTTATTTCTTTTTCTATATTGATTGTTGGCTGGTACAGCTTGCCCCCTTAGGATTGAAGTGAATAATGTTTCACTTTGCCTGTTTTTTTCCCAGGTTCGAGGTTGAGTGGGACTCCCTTGCCTCGCTTGTTTTGCTGCATCTCATGCATGTTTACTATTTACTGTATATATCTATTTCTTTTCCGTTTATCCCCCTAGGATCTCTGTTTCCCTCTGGGTAAGATAGAAATATGACAGACATTAGGATTCTTATCCATGCATGACAACATTAGGTTAGTTTTTATTCCCTTCTCAACTCTAGGCTTTTTTAGAGCTTCTTTCTCTTCTTATCTCAAACAACTCAAAAACACAGTAATAAGTTTAATCGACGTCGTACGTTACGAGCCTTAAGCTATTTGAGAAAGGGTTGCTGGGGAGTTTCTTTCCAGTAGTCTGGCCGCTTAGTGTGGCACCCTTTGGGTGACACGCGACGTAGTCACTCTCAGATCATAGCCTCTAGTGCGACAGAGATTGCGAACATCATAAAAAACAGTTCTTGCGTAAAAGACTGAAAACAAACATCAAAGTGTCATTTTTGTCTGCTTGGACTCTTAATCAGAAGAAACCTCTTTTCAGAAAGATAAAAAACAGTCAGACAAATCTGTGTCTTCCGCAGCCCGAACTGCGTTTGCTCTGATCTTTCATGCTGTATGAAAGTACATAGGCATAGGATGTTGTATCCTAGCGAGCAACCTTCCCCTCCTTTCCCGTAGGTAGGCGAACTACGTTAACTCTGATTTCTCGTTCCAGACTGGAATACGTAGGCATAAAGTGCGATACTTTTCCGAGTCATTGTATTTTCTTTTAACCCAGACCTGTAGAGTAGATAGAATAACAATCAGTACTAGAAAACAAGCGTGGATCCCGTCGAGTACGGCGGACGTGAGGGGTGCTAATACCTTCCCCTTGCGTAATCGACTCCCGAATCCAGGACTTGGTTGCGATGGCCATTCCTTTTCCCTATTTTCGTTAGGTTTTCTCTGAGCATTTCCTTTCCCTCCTTTGGGATAAATAACGCACGGTGGCGACTCTTCTGTCATAGCCGGCGCCGATTTTCGCAGTAGCGACAACTGGCTACTCTGCCGGGGACTCCAACAGTTCCCTACGCGAGTCAGTCCTAGCGCTTGTTTTCCCGTCGTGGGTTTTGTATGGATTTACATTTCTGTCTTTACTTTCCGCATTTTATTGTCAGCTTTATATTGTTATTGCTGTTGTGGGGATGGGGTGATCTATTGAGAGATAAGCCAGACCTGGGCTTGAGTGAACCTAGAATTAGTTGTGGAAAGTAGTGGGCGCGTGCATGCTTTGCATGTACCAGTGTCCCGCAAAATCCACGCTCGGACGAGGTTCTTCTGGTTGACTTCTTTTTCAACCCTTTGGGTTGAGGGGGTTGTTGGTTAGTTGGATTGTCGACTCCGGGGACCGATCATTTGGAAGTTGGCTAAGTGAGGCCTCTTCAGGACATGATGATGCCACACCTTCTGGGTATCGTATCATCAGTCTTGAAAGTCTGTGACGCCGACGATCGCATAGGATTCCGCACCTTGTGTCAGTTGATAGGACACCTACCTGTGAGAGGGATTGGGGCATGCAGGAAACTTGACCTCCAGACTACCCGGTCTTCTTGATATTGGATCAGTATGTGTGGTTACTTGAGGTTCTTCACCAGAGCAGTGTTATAGGTCTGTCGAGACCATATTGGAGCATTGTTTTGAGCCTGTTGAGGCAAAGTGGAGCATTGTTACGGGTCTGTTGAGACCAGGTTTGAGCAGTATTGTGGGACTGTTGAGACAGATATTGTGGATGGATCTCTTCAGCAATATATCACTTGATCCCTGTTGCATGTTGCATATTGCATTATTGCATACTCATTTTGAATATCATTAACGTGTGTCTGTGCTGCAGGTGCATTTTCATACCTCTGGTTCTAGTTGCCCAGATTTCTGTCTACCGATATTATGGATACTCTGAAGAAGACTGTGGCGTACAAGTTGCCTACTCTAGATGTTTCTTCTTTGATGGGTTTGATATCCTTAGCTAATGATGATGTGAGGATAAGCTTCGGGAAGAGTTATGGGAAGTTACTTAGATTGGTGTATAAACCATCCATGTATGAGCGTAATGGATTGTACACGCTAATGCAGTTCTACGATCCCCCGCTGAGGTGTTTTACTTTCCCTGACTTCATTCTGGCTCCGACCATGGAGGAATATGCTGAGATTTTAGAGTTGACCATTCAGAATAGGGTACCTTTCATTCATATGGATGCTGAGCCCAAACTGGAGGATTTGGTTGTTGCCTTGCATTTAGACACCTCAGAGTTACTGTTAACCTCGTGGAATGGAGTGCCTGGTTTTTCTCTCAAGTTCTTGGTTGGGAAAGCACAAGAGTATGCCAAGAGTGGATGTTGGACTGTGTTTAATGCTATTCTTGCTCTGTGTATCTATGGCATTGTACTGTTCCCAAACCTGCCTGACTTCGTTGATCTAGATGCGTTCTATATATTTGCTTCAGGCAATCCTGTGCCTACTTTGGTTGGAGATTTCTATCACTCGCTGCATTATAGGAACGAGAACCGGAGGGGCAAGAACGTCTCTTGTTGTGGGCCTTTGCTGTATATGTGGTTTGAGAGTCATCTGCCCAAGAAGGGTATCTTCGCGGAGTCTGCAGATACGGTGGATTGGTCTGAGCATCTGATGGGACTTTCTTCAGAAGAAGTTGTCTGGTTTAATAAAGATTTACTGGGATTGGTGATTATTTACAGCTGCGCCGGATATCCTAACGTTCCTTTGATTGGGAGGAAAGGGTGCATTAACTACAATCCTTCATTATTGATCGGGCAATTCGGGTATGCGTTGAAAAACCCGCCAAAAGAGGAGGAAGTGCGGGAATCTTTGTACTTCACAAGTGATTTGAAGGGAGAACTACTGTCTAATCTTCAGCATGCTTGGAATAACATCCACAAGAGGGGGAAGGCGTTGTTGGGTAAGAATGATTGTCAAGCATATCCCCCGTACAAAGTCTGGATCCAAGATAGAGCAAAGCAGGTGTGGATGCCGTTTCTTGCAGTATTACCTCCTGCTCCCCTCATGGTTGAGGAGCCAACTACTGTGCCTATTGAGAGGTATGAATAGGTTGTGAAGGAGAAAGAAGAGCTAATGAAATCCAACGAGAAGTTGGAGGAAGAGCTAATGCAACTCAAGAGCGAAAGGAATGACGCTGTATATTCTTTCGAGCAGCAAACGAAGTTGGTGAATCAACTAGGCACATAATTGACTGAGCAACGAAAGAAGCGTGAGCGATTGGGGATAGATTTCAAGAGCTCTCATGATATGCTGGAGTCTAAGAAGAAAGCACTTGATATAGCCTACCGGGAGATCTCTGCATTCAACAAAACCTGGAACGCCACGCTGACCGGCAATAAGGAAAGAGAAGACAAACTGAAGCTGCAGATCTCTGAGCTGGAAGGTCAGTTGAAAGCTAGCCAGAAGAGGTTGGAAGAAGAGGTTACGCGGAGGTATGATGTCCAAAATTCCTTGAACAAAGTTATCAAGCGCAAGAAGGAGTCTGCATCCCAGAAACGGAAGCTAGAAGATTGCTTTGGGGAAGGTGTTTGGGAGGAATCCATTGGTGATCTCCAGCGTGTTATCAGGCAAAGAGACTCGCTCGTCGAAGGGTTGCTTGCTCAGCCGAATCATCCCAAGACTAAGAGATTATTAGAGGAGTACTAGGAATATGGTCACACTTGATTATCTCATGTATTGATGTGTATGCTTTATTTGCATTGTGCTGGCCATCACCAGGATTGTTGGTTGAGGTCATGCCTTCCTATTGTACGCTCAGTAATATTGTATTCCTGACTTGATGGGCTTTTCCGCAATATATGAGATGTTTCTATGATTGGATTTCGAGCTTCTTATTGCTATCACTGTCACTGCACTGACACTTTGGCACTAGAATCAGGGATTGATCTCCCTAACACACGGACACATATTGCATCTGCATATCCATTTTGCATTGCTAGTTACTTGTTGAACTTGTATCTCATTTCCTGCATCTCCAGGTTGTCCAGGATTGACGAACAAAGAGTCCACCGCTACTCAACCCGAAACAACTACAAGAGAATCATGGATCAAGTCCAAGTGGAGATGCAGGAAATCCGCGAGAAGCTGAATCTGTTCATGCAAGCAATGGAGAACATTGCTAAGGGCCAGGAGAGCCTCCAGACTTTGGTACAGCCGCTGCTGACGCGGACTAATGGGAATGGCAACAATGACCACAATTCTGCGCATGTTGAGACTATTCCGGAGGATGTGCCCCCTACGCCTGTGGTTCCACCTGTAGTGACCCCACCTGTTGTGTTTGTAAACGATGGCGCTGGCGCTGGCAATGGCAACACAGGGAATGGAAATGAGACAGTTGTTAACAATGTTGGATTTTGGGACGCCAACCAAGGCAGTGGTAACAACAATGGCGGCAATGGTTTTGGCAACAATGGTTTCGGCTACAATGATCAAGGATTTGATTACGTCAACCAGGACAGGAAATTCGGCTTCAACACTCAGGGTTTCGGTTACGACGGTTTTGGTAACGCTAACCAGGGGTATGGTGGATTTGGTAACATGAATGGTACCGGGGTGATTCCTGTCAACACTGGGTTTGGACCTGTTAGGGTCAACCAGGGTTTCGGTAACGGGGGACGAGGTCCCATGATCAATCAGCAAGGGTTTGGTCGCAATACTGGTTACGACGGATATGGAAATTAAAATGTGAATTGGGGTGAAGACCGCCAGGAAGACGCCTTTTCTGGAAGAGGTGTGGGGTTTGAAGGACCTGTTGATCTTGTGCAGAGGATCAGAATGCTTGAAGAACAGATGGAGGGGGTAGTGAATCAGAACTCCACCGGTTTGGATATGACCACAATGGGCCTGGTACCAGGGCTGAGGGTGCCGTTGAAATTCAAGGCTCCAACATTCGACAAATACAAAGGGGATACCTGCCCTAAGGTCCATGTCCGCTCTTATTACAGAAGGATGTTCGCGTATTCAGATGATGAAAGGATGCTCATGCATTTCTTTCAAGATAGCTTATCAGGACCTTCACTTGAATGGTATATGGGGCTGGAGCCCACGCAGATCAAAACCTGGAAGCAGTTGCCTGATGCTTTCATGATACATTACAAATATAACAACGATCTGGCGCCAAACCGGGTCCAATTGCAGGGTTTGTCACAGAAGAACGGTGAAAGCTTTAAAGAGTATGCGCAAAGGTGGCGCGATATGGCAGCGAGGGTGCATCCTCCTTTAATTGAAAGGGAGATGAATGACATGTTCGTTGGGACATTTACGGGGGTGTTCTACGAAAAATTGTTTAGTGTGTCATTGAGCAGTTTCTCAGATTTGATTCTTATGGGGGAGATGATCGAGAACGGGATTAAAGTTGGAAGGTTCCAAGCAGGTGAGTCTACTTCAACAGGAGGTGCCAGAAAAGCATTTGGTGGTAGACGACAGGGTGATACTAGTGTCGTGTTTGGTGGCAGGGGCAGGGGCAGAGGAAGAAATCAGTATGTTCAGCCGCAACAGATAGCTAGTGTCACTATCCCTTTTCCTCAACAAGGGAAGCCTCAGCAACGACAACAACAACCACAGCAACAGCAAGGACAGAATCCTGGTCAGAGAAGGGTACAGAATGCGAGACCGAAAAGAGTGTTTGACGCACCTCCTTCCACGTATGCAGAACTCCTCCAGACCCTGCTAGGGTTGAACTTGGTTGAAAAGAGGACTTTGGCACCACCTACAGGGGCGGTACTCCCTTATGGGTATGACGCCAACAAGCATTGTGAATTCCATTCCGGGGCGCCCGGGCATGATGTAGAAGCTTGTCAGGCATTTAAACACAAAGTACAGGATTTATTGGATAGCAAAGCTATCAACTTTGGACAGGTGGGTCCAAATATCGTACAATAACCTATGCCCAATCATGGGGCAAATGCCATCTTGACAGAAGAGAATTTGAATCTAGTGATGGATGTCGATGAGCTGAAGACACCATTGGGTGAGATTAAAAGCAAGTTGCTAAGAGGGGGTGTATTCCCGGGATGTGATGAGTTTTGCTTGGATTGTTGGACCCAGCCAGAGGGTTGTAATGAATTGAAGCAGGGCATTCAGGATATGATGGATGAATGTACCTTGCAATTTGATCGAACCGCGGTTGAAAAGCTTGTAGAGGCGTTGTGTGATGAGCTGAACGATGTTGCGACGGTGACGATCCCGAGGAAAACAATAACGATAACGACGGCCGCAAGGCGGCCGACGATCACAATTACCAAAGCAGGACCAGTCCCTTTTGAGAGTACTAAAGCAGTGCCATGGACTTACGGGTTGGAGGTATATTGCGACGGTGAGAGAATTGAAGTCAATGGACAAGCAGCTGGGGTTGTAGATAATCTTGTCGAAACAGGGGGTATAACCAGAAGCGGAAGAATCTTCACGTCACCCGAGGTAGAGGCGGAAAGATTAGCCAAGGGTAAAGCCAAGGTAACCGAAGGTGGTCCTTCTCAGTCGAATGAAAAGGAAACGTCACTTAAGGATGTGGAGGAGTTTATGAGGCTCATTCGTAAAAGTGATTACAAAATCGTGGAACACCTCCAGCAAACACCGTAAAAAATTTCCATCCTATCATTGCTGTTATGTTCCGAGGCCCATCGGAACGCTTTGCTGAAGATTCTAGACACGTCGTTCGTTCCTCAAGAAGTTTCTGTTAATCACTTAGAAGGGGTGATGGCGCATGTCAATGCGGGCCACATTTTGGGCTTCACAGACTTTGATTTGACTCCGAGAGGGCGAGAGCGCAATATGGCATTGCATGTGTCAGTAGAATGCTGGGGCACGGTCATGTCCCATGTTTTAGTAGACACTGGATCTTCCCTGAATGTGCTACCGAAAAAAGCCATGATGAAGTTGGATATCAGGGGGATTATCTGCACGCCCAGTGATTTAGTGGTGAGGGCGTTCGATGGAACGAGGAGATCGGTCTTCGGATCAATAACATTACCGTTGCAGGTGGGGCCTGAAGTACTTGAAACTGAATTCTATATAATGGACATCCAGCCAGCGTATAGTTGCCTTCTTGGGCGCCCATGGATCCATGCTGTCAGGGCAGTCACATCCATGTTACACCAAAAGCTGAAGTATATGGTTGGGGATAGTGTCGTCACGGTTTGTGGAGAGGAAGATATTTTGGTTAGCCATCTGTCTTCGTTCAAATACGTCGAGGTCGACGACGAAATACACGAGACACCGTGTCAAGCCTTCGAAGGGTTGAAAATTAAAGACAAAGTTCCAATACCAAGTAAAACATCGGATGTGGCAGTGTCATCCTACAAAGAGGCTCAGGCTCTAGTGCAGACAGGCAAAACCAAGGGCTGGGGGCAGGTATTGGAGATTCCCGTGAAGAATGACAAGTTCGGGCTTGGGTATCATCCTTCGTCGTCAACATCCTCTTCAGGAGCGCCCAGGTTCAAGGGACCAGTCACGATTACGCCAAGCAGGGTGAGCTTTGAGACTATTAATGCTATTTCCGATGCTGAAGACGGAGATAGCGACTGTGATATGGACGCGTGGATCAAGCCAAGCGTGCCAGGAAAAAGTCTCTGCAATTGGTCTATCCGGGAAACTGTTCCTGTGACAACTAAACAGTAATGATTTGTTTTCTTAATTGTTGAATAATCCTGTGTCCTACTCGGGGCATAGTGATTTTGCTTAGGGCCATTTGGTTATATACATTACATTGTTTAATCATGAAATAAAGGCGTTTTTCACATACAAATATTGTGATCCCTGTTTTTCTGTTTTTGCCTTTTACAATAAAATGGCAATGTGGTTATTTGCTTTGTCTGTGTTTTGAAGCATTTAACTATTTCCTTTGTAGGATTACAATTTCAGATGACATCTATGAACCGCCTATGACTCACTTCGACTTTGGGCACCCGGTATTTCAGGCTGAGGAAGAGGTTGTCGAAGATGGCGACGTGCCAGAAGAGTTGACCTGGTTATTGAAACAAGAAGAAAGAATCATTCTTCCTCACGAGGAAGTCATTGAGATTATCAATTTGGGGTCGGAAGAGGTTGTGAGAAACATCCGTATAGGGGCTGCGCTGCAGAGCGACATCAAGCAAAAGTTGGTTGAGATGCTCAAAGAGTACAGTGATATATTTGCTTGGTCGTACGAGGATATGCCTGAGTTGGATACGGATATGGTTGTTCACCGTCTGCCACTGCGAGAGGAATGTCCGCCTATTAAGCAGAAACTCCGAAGAACTAGACCGGATATGGCTGTGAAGATCAAGGAGGAAGTTCAAAAACAGTGGGATGCTGGTTTCCTAGCTGTTACAAAATATCCCTCATGGGTCGCTAATATTGTGCCAGTGCCAAAGAAAGACGGTAAAGTGCGAATGTGTGTAGACTACCGTGATTTGAAAAAAGCGAGCCCGAAAGATGACTTTCCACTTCCTCACATCGATGTGCTGGTTGATAACACTGCTCAGTTCTCCGTATTCTCCTTCATGGATGGCTTCTCGGGTTACAATCAGATCAAAATAGCTCTAGAAGACATGGAGAAGACTACCTTCATTACTCCCTGGGGAACATTTTGCTACAAAGTGATGCCCTTCGGATTGAAGAACGCTGGGGCAACATATCAACGTGCTATGACGACTCTCTTTCATGACATGATGCACAGAGAGATCGAGGTTTATGTTGATGATATGATTGCCAAATCCCAGACGGAGGACGAGCATTTGGTTAATCTGCTGAAATTGTTCAAGAGGCTCAGGAAGTTCAGGTTGAGGCTGAACCCTAATAAGTGCACCTTCGGGGTGAGATCGGGTAAACTACTGGGGTTTATCGTGAGCGAAAAAAGAATAGAGGTTGATCCTGCGAAAATAAAAGCAATACAAGAAATGCCGACGCCTAAAACAGAAAAAGAAGTGCGTGGGTTTTTAGGGAGGTTGAACTATATCGCCCGGTTCATATCTCACTTAACTGCGACATGCGAGCCGTTATTCAAGTTGTTGAAAAAGGATCAGGTGTTGACCTGGAACGAAAATTGTCAAAAGGCGTTCGACAAGATAAAAGAATACTTGCAGGAACCTCCTGTTTTGATACCCCCAGTGGTCGGGAGACCTCTGATTATGTATTTGACGGTTATTGAGGAAAGTATGGGTTGTGTTCTCAGTCAACACGACAAGACCGGGCATAAAGAGCATGCAATCTACTATTTGAGTAAGAAGTTTACTGACTGTGAGTCCAGATACTCAATGCTCGAGAAGATGTGTTGCGCGCTAGCCTGGGCCGCCAAACGTTTGAGGCAATACATGCTGAATCATACAACCATGCTAATTTCGAAGATGGATCCAATCAAATACGTGTTTGAGAACCAAGCACTCTCCGGAAGAATTGCCCGATGGCAGATGGTGTTAACCGAATATGATATTCAGTATGTCTCGCAAAAGGCTATGAAAGGTAGCGTTCTATCGGAGTACCTTGCGGGGCAGCCTGTTGAGGACTACCAATCGATGAGGTTTGATTTTCCTGACGAGGATATCATGCACCTGAAGATGAAAGATTGTGACGAGTCGTTGCCAGACGAAGGACCAGAGTTGGGTTCCAAGTGGCAGTTAATATTTGACGGAGCTGTAAATTCCTACGGTAGCGGAATAGGGGCAATTATCACCACTCCTCAGGGGTCGCACATCCCCTTTATTGCCTGATTGACCTTTCCCGTTACCAATAATGAGGCTGAATACGAGGCTTGCATCATAGGGCTTGAAGAAGCTATTGATTTGAGAATCAAGCATCTTGATGTATACGGAGACTCAGCTCTAGTGGTGAATCAGATTAAAGGAGAATGGGAGACACGTCAGCCCAATTTAATACCATATATGAATTATGCAAGGAGATTGTTACCTTTCTTTGACAAGGTGGAATTGCATCATGTGCCGCGAGCAAAAAATCAAATGGCTGACGCCCTGGAGACATTGTCTTCAATGTATAAAGTTAACTTCTGGAATGAGGCTCCCCGGATTGTAATCTCTCGACTTGATAGGCCTGCATTCATATTTGCCATTGATGAGGCTCCCGATGGTCAACCCTGGTACTTTGACATCCAGAATTTCCTGAAGAACAAGGAGTATCCGGCTGGGGCATCCAGTCGAGATCAGAAGACTCTCAGGAGATTGGCTGTAAATTTCTATTTGAATCCTGACGGTGTCCTATACAAAAGAAACCACGACTTGGTGTTGCTACGTTGTGTAGATGAGAAAGAAGAAAAGTTGCTCATGGAAGAGATACATGAGGGTACGTTTGGTACACATGCTGGTGGGCATGCTATGACGAGAAAACTGCTGCGGGCAGGTTATTACTGGCTAACTATGGAAACAGACTGTTTCAAGTTTGCAAAGAGGTGTCATAAATGCCAAATTTATGCGTACAAGGTCCATGTACCCCCAAGTCCTCTGAATGTGATGTCATCACCGTGGCCGTTCTCGATGTGGGGAATTGATATGATCGGGAAGATTGAGCCTACGACATCCAACGGACACCGGTTCATCTTGGTGGCAATTGATTACTTCACCAAATGGGTGGAAGCAGCATCATATGCCAATGTCACCAAACAAGTGGTCGCCAGATTTATCAAACGAGATATTATCTGTAGATATGGAATCCCTGAGCGGATTATCACCGACAACGGTTCAAATTTGAATAACAAGATGATGAAAGAGCTGTGTCAGAATTTCAAGATCGAGCATCACAACTCTTCTCCTTATCGGCCCAAGATGAATGGCGTTGTTGAAGCGGCCAATAAGAACATAAAGAAGATCGTCCAAAAGATGGTTGTGACGTACAAGGACTGGCATGAGATGCTACCTTTCGCTTTGCACGGTTATCGTACGACGGTACGCACATCAACCGGGGCAACCCCTTTTTCATTGGTATACAGAATGGAGGCAGTGTTACCGTTGGAGGTTGAGATTCCTTCCTTGAGGGTTTTACGAGATGTTCAACTTGACGAGGCAGAATGGGTTAAAGATAGACTGAATCAGCTCAGCTTAATGGATGAAAAGAGCCTAGCTTCTCTCGCATACGGTCGGTTGTATCAGAGCCGGATGAAGAAAGCATACGATAAGAAGATATGTCCACGAAGCTTTCAGACGGGCGACCTTGTGCTGAAGAGGATTCTCCCGCCACAAACAGATCACAGGGGCAAGTGGACCCCTAATTACTAAGGTCCCTACGTTGTCAGAAAAGTCTTTTCTGGAGGAGCCTTGCTACTATCTACCATGGATGGTGAAGACTTTACGTCGCCTGTGAATTCGGACGCAGTTAAAAAATACTTTGCTTGAAAGTGACCCGCTGGACAGTAAAAAGAGAGTCCAGGAAAAAATGGGGCATCCTGGCGAACCGTAAAAAATGAATAAAAGATTCGGGCAAAAGGTAGGGATAAAATTGAAAAGATGTACACCCGTGAAGTCGAAAACTCGAAAAGGGCGACTTCGGCAAAAAAGGGTATCCTGGTGAATTGAAAACCCGCAAAGGGCGATTCACGCAAAAGTTAGGGATTGAAAAAGCAAATGGCTGCGGTCCGGATTTTATACTACATTGCTTAGTGGTTTGGGAGTACCTGAGGGTTCGTTTATCCAACACAATCTCTTCCGAAAATTGAATACCGGGAAAGCGCCAGAGTCAGGCGAGTCATAGGAGGATCAACTCATGATGTTTGTCTGCACCACGTTGCCGACATGTATACAAATATTGTTTTGTATTTTTATGCTTTTTGTGCATATATGTATGTGTGTGTGCGTAACTTCCTCTTTTCAGGAGTTGCATCCGATGTACAAAGCTTATCCTATTTACAGGCTCAATCAATAAAACATGTTATTTAGTATTTGATGTTTGTGCTTTACTGTTTTGTATGTGGAAAACGCCGATGTTTTTGATAAACTTGCACTTGCATAATCTTGTTGGCCCTTTCCAATAATTGCTAAAACTTCGAATTGACTGAAGTAATGTCGCGGATGCTAACCCATATAGATTTGGTTGTATAGATTTGTTTTGTCTCGTTTGTGTTTTGCAGGGTTCTCGCCCTTGAAGCGGACAATCAGAAAATGGTGGCCCTAGCCAGAGGCCCTGGAAGAAGGACTTGACCTTATTTCCCAGCAGGTCGCACCTCATTTCCAGAGGTTGAGACGATGATTATCCCTTACCGAAGGAAGGACTAGTTTCCCCAAAAGAGTATCCTCATGGAAGTTATCCACAGGACATCCCCAGCAAGTCGAAATCAGTATCCCCTGCAGAGTTTATACTCCCCAGAGAGTCGAGTATGTGCACGTTCAATCCCCAGCTGGGAGGATTTCCGCGGCACGTAACTAAGTCATAGTAGGTTCAGAAGGATTATCCCCACCGAGGATGGTTTTCTTTCTCCCCACAGGTCGTCGTGCTTTCATTAGGATGATTATCCCCAGCGGAGTGGTAGCTCCGAGTTGTAAACTGTACCCAGACAGTGGTCTCCCAGAAGGGTCGCTTCTTCCCCCAGCTGAGTTAATCTTCCCAGCAGGTGTTGTTCTTTCCTCCTAGTGGAAATCGATGTGTAATCTCTCACCGGCAGAGTTGGTTGTATTTCCGGCATTTATTTTTCCAGAATACTTCGCGATACCCGTTCATCCCCAACAGGGTGGTATTTTTCCTCAACAGCCATGTTGAAGCAAGCTTGTCAGAGCCTTCCCCAGCAGCCTGAACCTGCATTTGCATTTGCATACATTATCATGTTTGCATCTACCCAAAAACGCGTAGCATTTCCATGCCGTATGGAGCATTACGCCATCGCCAAACATACACATTTTGAAACATAAATCAGGTTGGTTAACCTTTCGCTTTCAGGGGTGTTTCTTAGCAGGAGTATGAAGTTACAGTTTAGATCTATTACCAGACGATCAAGGTCTCGCCGTGAGACATATGATGATGCAGTTCTTGTTATCATTCACCACAGAGTTACTGGTTGAAGTTTCTCTTATCCGACCAGCGGAGTGTTTTTTCTTCCGGTTTGCTGTCGCGGCGGCATCGCAGGGTTTCATGAATCAAGATTTCAGAAGTGGTCACTTGTTGTCGAAACGGGTGTCGGGCAGTTATTTTCAGAATATCCCCAGTGAAGTTAGCTACTGCAAAGAATAGGCAAAGAAGCTATATCCAAGATGTGTTTTCCCGTATGAAGCAGGCGGATGAACCTTTTCCTGTATGAATCAGGCAGATGGAGTTTCCCGTATGAAGCAGGCGGATGAACATTTTCCTGTATGAATCAGGAAGATGGAGTTTCCCGTATGAAGCAGGTGGATGAACCTTTTCCTGTATGAATCAGGCAGATGGAGTTTCCCGTATGAAGCAGGCGGATGAACTTTCCTATAAGAATCAGGTAGATGTGTTTTCCAGTATGAAGCAGGCGGATGAACCTTTTCCTGTATGAATCAGGCAGATGGAGTTTCCCGTATGAAGCAGGCAGATGAACTTTCCTATAAGAATCAGGTAGATGTGTTTTCCCGTATGAAGCAGGTGGATGAACCTTTTCCTGTATGAATCAGGCAGATGGAGTTTCCCGTATGAAGCAGGCGGATGAACCTTTTTCTGTACGAATCGGGCAGATGGAGTTTCTCGTATGAAGCAGTCGGATGAACTTTCCTATGAGAATCAGGTAGATGTGTTTTCCCGTATGAAGCAGGTGGATGAACCTTTTCCTGTATGAATCAGGCAGATGGAGTTTCCCGTATGAAGCAGGAGGATGAATTTTCCTGTATGAATCAGGCAGATGGAGTTTCCCGTATGAAGCAGGCGGATGAACCTTTCGGTATCCAGATAGATGATTCTCCCGTGATAGACAGAGTATGTGAGTTGTGTTCTGATATTTGACAAAAGTATTTTCCCCAAGGAAGTCGCCGTGATTTCCTCGTGTTACTATCCCCAGTAGAGCCCTTCTCAAAGTCGTTTGTGGGTTGGGACCAATGAAGGTAGCTACTGCAGAGGTAGGCAGAGAAACGGTATTCAGATAATTTTCCCGTATGGAGCAGGCGGATGAACTTTCCTGTGTTCAGGCAGATGGACTTTTCCCATATGAAGTAGGTGGATGAACTTTCCTGTAATCAGGCAGATGACTTTTCCCGTATGAAGCAGGTGGATGAACTTTCCTGTAATCAGGCAGATGACTTTTCCCGTATGAAGCAGGTGGATGGAGTTTCCTGTAATCAGGCAGATGACTTTTCCCGTATGAAGCAGACGGATGGGGGTTTCTTGTGTTTAGACAGATGATGTGCCTGTAGGGATAGGTAGATGAGTTCTCTGTGATTAAACAGAAATGTTTCCCCAGCAAAGTCGCCAGGATTTTTCTGTGTTGACGGAATGTAGAGCCCTAACGTGGACAAAGTTCTATCCCCGCGATGATAGAATCTTTTTCGGGTTGATGAAAATGATCCCCAGCATGGTCGCTAATTTGTTTTCTCCGTATTAACAGACGGCGGAGTTTTAACGTGGACAAAAGGCGGGGTGTTTTGACAAGATGGAGTTCAAGGCCTGGGGCGTTACACAGGCGGTTGACATTGAAATCATATTTTGATATCAGATGATTGATCAGTTGGTTGCCGTAACAACCAGGTTCAGTTGGTGGACGTTGTTCTCCAAGCAGTTTGTGCATTTTATTTCTGCGGTTGGCAAATTTCTGGGTTCTTGGTATTCAACCGTCTTGCACCTCGATTGTTTGAAGACCGTTCGCTCTTCACCCAGTCGGGTCCAAGCCGTTTGAATAGGGGCAGCTGTTGCACCCCAAAATTTGACCAACCGGTTCCCACGTCTGGTTTATGTTTCGGCTCATTTTGCATCCGCGTTCGCATACCACATACCTTGCATTGTTTCAATCATGTTGATGTTATCGGGATCATAGCCCTGGTTTCGCATCTCGGACGTTTCAGACCAGTTCGGATGATCGGAGTTTCATTTTGGGGAAATCGCGCCTCCCTGTATTTTCAGCTTACACTGTTGTTTTTGGAGGATATTTTGGTGTCCGAGTTTACCGTTTATTTCGATTGGGTCTCTCTGCCTCTTTTATTGAGTTTAATTGCTTTAATAGCATTTTTTTTTAGAATTTTATAGATTTTCTAGATATTAAATAGGTTTTATTAGTATTTTAGATAATAATTCTTTTTTTTTTAAATAAGATAATATAGAATAGTGTAGATTTTAATAGTTTGTTTTAATATAGAGTTTAATAGATTTTTGGTATAGATTTATTAGAGTTTATAGAATTTAATAGGTTTATTAATATAGTTTTTAGATTTAATTAGCTTAATAGAATAATAGACCCTCATTTGCCTTTTAATAGATTTTAATATAGGGGTTAATAGATTTTAATAAATTTTTAATATAGGTTTTAGTCAGATTTTAAGTGTATAGCTTTATTAATAGTTTTAATTAGATAGTCATTAATCATTTTCATTAGTTAATTAGCAGATTAATCATCATTTTCATTTTTATTATTAAGTCTGCTTAGTCACTTAATTAGTTCTTTAACTCAGTATTAATCACGTTTTAATCAACCCATTAAGTCCAGTTAATTCATTTTAAATATGAGTTTAGTCTAAGTGGGCCACATGTCCGTTTTTGGGGGCCCAAAGTCCAAGTCCATGCGCCAGGTGTCCTATAAAGGCAAGCCACACGTGTTCTCTCATTTTTCGGCCACCTCACATTTCACTCTCTCTCTCTGCCACTTGGCACTCTCCACTGACTCTCTCCTCTCACATGCGTCTTGCTCTCTCTGCTCCCTCACGCCATGTTTCATCACCACACACCTCCTTGTGCCACGCGTCCACAGCCACTATTCCCCACCGCCGGAGTCACCCTAACAGTCGCCGGAAATCTCCTAACCGTCGCCGGAACTTGAAAATCCGCATGAAACTGCAATTTCGCCCAGAGCTTCAACGTTCTTCATCCTAATCTTCATCAGATCCATCGTTCATCCAAATCCTTCCGATCTTTATCATTTTGCTTCAACATCATTCATCGGTTCATCACCGATTTTCTCCAGATTCGATATTCATCTTCAAAGATCTATCAACACACTCATCAGATTTTCTCAGATTCGTCCGTTCTTCATCAATCCTCATACCTTTTTCTGGATTCACGCCTTCACCAACACTAGTCACCAGGTTCCTACGCCTTTTTCCAGAAATCAATCAAGAGCATTCAACGCCTTCATCGACCTCCCAGAATCTTCGCCCAGAAACTCATCAAGATTCATCCAGATTGTAGATTTTTTAAGCTCTCCATGAATCTTCAAGCGTCTTCGACAACGATCATCAACGAACGTCATCAGTCTTCGACCAGTTCTCCAGATCTTTGTCCGATTTGCAAGAATCTTCATCACGTTGTTGATCTTCACCAGTTTCTTCAAGTCATCTACAGCTTCCTCAAACTTCAGCATGGTCGTCAGCAAGAACACCCATTTTCAAAGATTCCTCGCTCCTCAGCGTTTCCAGAAAGCTCCATCACCTTCATCGCACCTCCAGGTTTTGCTTTGAACTGCTTAAACTTGTTAGTTTGTTGTTGTTTAGTTGTAGAACTAGGTGTTGAGAGTTTGAACAATAGAGTTTTGTGAAGCAAGATTAGGTTGTGATGGATATTGATAAACATTTTGTGGTGAGGGAGTTTGAACGGAAGTTGGTGAAGAGCTCGTGTGATAGAGAGAGGTTTGATAGGGGGAGAGAGGGCGTCGTTAGGTTCCTCGGATAATTTGGTGAACAGTAGAAAAGGGATTGAGGGGATTAGGGTTTTGTGTACTGATAGTGAGGGTGATGTTGGACTCGGGCCTTAGGCCCATTGATTACTTTTGCCAAGCATCTACCTGGTTTCCCCGTTGCACCCTCCCCCTCCGTGTGAATGTTTGGTTTTGGGCTTAAATGAGCTTTGCTAATCACACCCCAGTTTGAGGGCCCAGTTAGAAACCAACGCGAATTAATTGCTATTCGCCACAAGCTTTTTCTCATTTTTCTTTACCATTTTCCAATTATTTTCTGAATTGGTTTGGGCTTAGCACGCACTTGATAAGCGCACCCCCACCTTAGCCCAGTCTGGAAAATAACTAGGGAATATTGCTATTCACCACGCCAGTTTGTTATTTTTAGTTGATTTTCTTTCATTTTCATGTTTTACCTAGGGTTAGAAAATAATTCATATTAAACTGAAAAATAATCACTTTAGGATGGGATTTTTTTCCCTAGTTCCCTTAGGACTTCTACAAAATTATGAAACTAAAAAATATTAATTTCATGCATTTTATATTTTTTTTTGGTATATTTTACAATTTTATTGCTTTTATTTTACATTTGTTTGATACCTCTTTTTTCTGAATTTAGTATGAGAGTTTGGTGCATGATTTTTGATTGATTCTTGTGAGGTTGATTAGATTAGGGAAGCATGTACCCTTAGGAAGTTTTTCATATTTTTGTGACTAAAACTTAGATTAGTTTGAGAGGTAAATAGGAGAGGCATCAGAATTAGGGTTTCACAACACTTAGGTGTAGTTTAGGGTATAGTTTGAGGACCTAGGATTTGATTTAGGCCTTGGGGTTTACATGGGGTATAGGGTATATATTTAGGTTCCCTTAGAAATTAATCTAGGATTTTATAATGAGTATTACTATTTTACTTGTTTTTTGCAACTTGAGTGGTGATTGTGTGTTTTCCCTCTTGGGCATTTTGCTTGTTTGTTTGGTTTGGGTTATTTTAATTGGGCTTAGGGCTTGAGTTTCGCTTGTTGGAGCTTATGAAGACATTGAATATGATTGGAGACAAAGGATGGAGCTTGGAGCATGAAGATTCTTCTCCTTGAAGGGGGCTTAAGAGATAGGAAATATAGGGAGAGCTTTAGATTAGATTGATTTCTTCTTGCAAACATAGAAAGCATCTTGTGCTTCTATTCCTCCCCATGACAAAAAGTCCTTTTAGGGTATTCACATCCTTCTTTTGGAGGGATAAGTGACATAATTTAGAAGTAGAACTTTGAGGGAACCTTTCCCTTACAATGCTAAGTGCTTATAGGCTTCCTTTGGTTGTCAATAAGCTGTTTAGCATTTCAACTTAAATTTGATAATTGATTCTCTTCTGGAGTGAGTGCATCGAAGATGGAAGCCTATTTAAGAATGAAGTTCATTGAAGATTGGTGAAGATGAAGCTTGTGCCTGTCAAGGCTAGTTATCTGTTGGAGTTAGGGTTCTGCTGCTTTTTGAAGCTGTTTACTTGTGGGGGTTCAGTGCTTGCCAGAGCTTGGAGATTTTTGGAGACAGGAGCTTATCTAAAGCTTGGGGATCATTGAAGAGTGAAGATGGGGTCTTACTTGAAGGTGTTACTGTCAAACTTTTTTTGCTGTTAATCAACTGTAGTTGACAGAGCTGTTGCTGTTTGAGCTGCTTACTGTAGAAGCTGGTGTTGCTGGCAAAGCGGGTGTTGGGTTTTATTTCTTTTTCTGTATTGGTTGTTGGCTGGTACAGCTTGCCCCCTTAGGCTTGAAGTGAATACTGTTTCACTTTGCCTGTTGTTTTCCCAGGTTCGAGGTTGAGTGGGACTCCCTTGCCTCGCTTGTTTTGCTGCATCTCATGCATGTTTACTATTTACTGTATATATCTATTTCTTTTCCGTTTATCCCCCTAGGATCTCTGTTTCCCTCTGGGTAAGATAGAAATATGACAGACATTAGGATTCTTATCCATGCATGACAACATTAGGTTAGTTTTTATTCCCTTCTCAACTCTAGGCTTTTTTAGAGCTTCTTTCTCTTCTTATCTCAAACAACTCAAAAACACAGTAATAAGTTTAATCGACGTCGTACGTTACGAGCCTTAAGCTATTTGAGAAAGGGTTGCTGGGGAGTTTCTTTCCAGTAGTCTGGCCGCTTAGTGTGGCACCCTTTGGGTGACACGCGACGTAGTCACTCTCAGATCATAGCCTCTAGTGCGACAGATATTGCGAACATCACAAAAAACAGTTCTTGCGTAAAAGACTGAAAACAAACATCAAAGTGTCATTTTTGTCCGCTTGGACTCTTAATCAGAAGAAACCTCTTTTCAGAAAGATAAAAAACAGTCAGACAAATCTGTGTCTACCGCAGCCCGAACTACGTTTGCTCTGATCTTTCATGCTGTATGAAAGTACGTAGGCATAGGATGTCGTATCCTAGCGAGCAACCTTCCCCTCCTTTCCCATAGGTAGGCGAACTACGTTGACTCTGATTTCTCATTCCAGACGGGAATACGTAGGCATAAAGTGTGATACTTTGCCGAGTCATTGTATTTTCTTTTAATCCAGACCTGTAGAGTAGATAGAATAACAATCCGTACTAGATAACAAGCGTGGATCCCGTCGAGTACGGCAGACGTGAAGGGTGCTAATACATTCCCCTTGCGTAATCGACTCCCGAATCCAGGACTTGGTTGCGATGGCCATTCCTTTTCCCTCTTTTTCGTTAGGTTTTCTCTGAGCGTTTCCTTTCCCTCCTTTGGGATAAATAACGCACGGTGGCGACACTTTTGTCATAGCCGGCGCCGATTTTTGCAGTAGCGACACATGGGACCATATCTTCATTGGATCCGAGAAAGAGAAATCAAGCTGAAGATGCCTTATCCTCGTCGAGATCCTTTTCCTCCAAGAAGGGAACCTGTTCTAGTTTTCATGTCCGAAGCTGAAGAGTTGAAGATCACTTTGAGAAAAGCACAACATGAGGCAGAAGCATGGAAGAACAAATATCAGGTCGTCGTCAGTGAGAATGCCGAACTTCAGAAGCAGCTTCAAGCAAGGAATGAAGAGTCAATTTCTTACAAGAAGAGAAGAGTCTCCCACTCTCAATCTACTCTTTGAAGTTGTGGACAATGCTTCCTTAGGACTTTATTAGCTTTTATTTAGCCATTATGTTAAGACTTCTTATTTGTAATCCATTTTCAAAAAAAATTAATAAATAAAGTTTCTTCCGTATCCCGCGATATTCGTAAATAGAATTCCATGAAATTTCTCATATGCATTTTAGCATCATATTTTTGCATTGCATTTGTCCCCCGGTGTCTTATTCTCGGTTCTCCCGCCTTCCAGTTCTGTCATCCTGGGTCCTCTGCATCAGTACAACACTAGATCCCAAGCTCGGAAAAGGATGAAAGAGCGTATTCAAGAGATTGACAGTGTCAGTAATGAACTCGAAGATCTTCGAGGAAGTGTGGGGTAGATTATGGAGATGCTACAAGTTATGAATGCAAAGATGAATACTCAACCTACTGTTGTCTCGGAGATTACCTGTAATACTGTTGCAGATCCTCCACCAGCTGTTAATGTTGTGAATGTACCTCCTTATGGTCTTCAATCCAGTTTGGTGCCTCCTACTATTGCTCAACCAGTTCAAAATGTCAGTCCTCCAAAGTTCAAAACTCCGAGCTTCGACCGTCATAAAAGAGCTACACGCATGAGGAGTCACTCGAGTAGGTATAACCGTAAATAGGCTGCTCATCAACCTTGGCAACATCAGCAAAATTATGTTTAAGGTTATCCGGTTCAGTACGATCAACAACCCTATGTAGCTACTGTTACACCTACCTTCAATCAACAAGTTCCTATTTATCAACCGGCTTCGGTCTATCAACAAGCTCCGCCTAATTATCAACAAGCGCCCAACGCTCCTGCCAATCAACAGCCGAGGAATTAAGCACCATGTCAGAATGGTCCGAATAGGAGATAATACAAGCCTTGTCCTCCAATTCTGATGACTTTTACCGAGTTGTATCCTTCATTAGTGTAACAAGGTCTGATTACCACTAGAGCCTTGGGTCCACCTCCAAATCATCTACTTGCCAATTACAACGCCGCCGCTCATTGTTTATTTCATGAGGGCATGCCCGTCCATGACTTGGAAAACTGTTATGCTCTCAAGAGCCTTGTTAGAGATTTGTTAGAAAAGAAAATCCTGTCTTTTGATGATCCTCAATCGAAGATTAGAACTCCTCTCAGGGTTTCCCATTTGCCAAGATCAAGCTCTGTAAAGCCTATTTTCAACATGTCTAAGCCAGCTACTCCTACAGCGAATCATCTGAAGCCGGTAATTATTCAGAATCCTAGTCCATTGCATTTCAGTATTACTTAAGATGACGTGACCGTGATCAACCAGGAATCTGGGAATGTTATTCCGAAGGAAGACTTGAAGACTAATAATGAAGCGGTGACGGATATAGATGGGGCAAGCAAGACGACTCGCAGTGATCATATTCATACTCCCCATTTCAATGAGACTTCGCCAGAGGATACCATTACTATTGTGCCGGTCTTAGATACACAGGCATAAACTCCTTTAGATGGGCTTGTCAGACAGTTCATTTTGTGTTCTTATAGGTGTTTTATTTCTTTAGTCGTAAAAGCATATTTAGAATGTACGAACTTGGTTTATTTTTATTAATTAATGCAATGTATACATTTGTCTTGAATAAATCCATTCGTATTCACTCAAAAAAATCATTTTTCATAACTTATAATGCCAACTTTACCCGATCTCTTGCTTTGATAGAGAATTGGGAGGAGGATGATGAACCAAAACATCAGATCTCTTGTCATAGGCTTTCGATTGAAACCTGCTGATGATGTAAGGCATTATTTCAAATCCTAAACACTGGAGATATAAGGACAATAATCCCTCTTTAACCCCTTTGAGCCTTGAAGTAGGAGTTTTTTTTTCAAATAAAAAACCCTTAATTTTAACCTGGGGCAAGGTAGTTTTTCAGTTAAACTAATAGAGCGCTCAGACTCTCAAAAAGGAAGAGTAAACACTCGAGAACCAATTTTATCTATCCCTAACATATTAGGAAGATAGAAGTCAAAAACAAAATGACTATCCTTCTACTAGCTAAAGAGCGAGGCAGTCGCAAGCCTTTCAAAAGAGTCATACGACTTGTTCGTAGAAAATAATGAATGAAAAAAGAAAGAACCCGCTAAGTCAAAACCTATGAAGGAGACTTAGGAAAAACTGGGGCATCCCGCTGGACTCCAAAGTCAAAATCCAAAGACTCCGTCCAGGCAAAATTTAGGGAATAAAAATGCTAAAGCAAAAAAATAAATAAATAAAGGATTACAATAAAGAATCCCCAATATAGAACAAAGTCGTGCGATCAAACACCAAAACGGGTGAGTGACTGCCACGTCCAAAGCCTTGAGGAGTTCTCGACCATAGAAAACCCGATTGACAGACGAGTGCTCGCATCTAATTAACTGAATGTAGGATTGGAGAACATCACGAAGAAGGGTGGGTAGAAATAACTTTGAGCCTTTATCCTTTGTTTCTTAAATCGTGAACCAAGCCACGATACAACCTTTAAAAGACCTAATTAATGTAGGATTTCTTTTGAAAGCATACTCGACGAGATAACGTTTCCTAACTCCTACGAGCTATGCTCAATTTAATTTTGGCTTTACAAATTAAACTTGTATCCTAACTATGTGATTTCGGTCACGAGTTATGATGATATCTTTTTTAAAACAGAAAAACTTCAAGACAAATATATGTTGCATTAACAGTTTCAGGATTAGCATTTCATGCGTGTTGATTTTGTCTAATATCTTAGAAACTTACACATAGACGTCGACAATGGAACTTGAAGATCCTGCTAAACAGGGGCAGGTGGTTTCCAATTCACTTATTGGTGCAAGCCTGACTTTCTTAAGAGCTATTTCGAAAGATTCAGTCATAAAACTGTCGATCCGGACCTATCTAAGAGTTTGAAAACAGTGGGGCAATTAGACTCCATGTTCTCTGTAAAATCCTCTTGAGATGACTCTTTCTCATAAAGCAGGTTCTCTGGGGCATTATGTTTTTCAAAATGGCAACTACTACAAAGTCCATTAAGATCAAACTAGCATGTTTCACAACCTTCTTCATGCACCCGATGAATCTTACTCCAGGCGGTCTTCATTCCCCAGTAAGTCTCATTGTTGCAGAATCACTTCTAAACCATTCCTCAAAGCAGTCCCCAGCGAGGCTATAAGCTGACAACACTTTGGACTGATCCAGTAATCTCTAGTGACTTTCAAGACTACATAGATCATACCAGTATCTTCCAAGTGATGAACATTTTATTTGAGGACCCACTCCCAGTGGAATCTTCTTTTCCGCACCGAAGTTGCCACGCTTTCCTCAGGAAATAGCCCCCAGCGAGACTTTAAGCTGACAACACTTTGGATTAACCCGGTAATCTCCAGTGACTCTCAAGACTGCAGAGATCTCCCCAAGTATCTTCCAAATGTTCCATGTCCTTGAGGACCCGCTCCCAGTGGAATCATTTGTTCCTCAGTGAAACTGCCTTGCTTTCCTCAAGAAATATTTACCCAGGAGACTGCCATATTCTCCCTAAGAAGTCAAGATACTCTCCCCAGTAAGTCTGGTGAATTCTCCCCAGGGAAGTTTGATATACCTATCCTCAAGGAAGTTTAATATATTTTATCCCCAAGGAAGCTGGATATACCTTTCCCTCAGGAAGTTGATGTATTACTCCCAAGAAGTCGTTAGCCTTCTCCGCGAAGCTGCCTAGCTCCACATCTTCCCCATGAAGGGGATATTTATTTTATCCCTGGAAGCCTCTAATCCTAAGATTTTCTTTGGATGATTATGATTCATGATATCAATCCCTCCAGTGAAGTCATGATATAGTACTCTCTAGTGAGGTCGTATTGTATCCCCGTGAGGAAGTCATGACACCGTATCCCCAAGTGGATTATTTTCTCCTCAGAGAAGTTGGAACTTTGAAGCAAGATTGGGTTCCGCCATAAATTTTTCCTATCCTTCGATAGATGTACCGTTGCAGAGGTCACCAGGTATCTCCGTCTAGATGTTTATTTCATCTCATGTTTCCTCCTCTCATATGTTTTGTTAACATATGCATGTGCATGAGAATAAGCATGGCATTTTCATACACATTAACATACACATTAACATACACATTAACACACGCATTAGCATCTGCCTGTTTGCTATTTGTGTCGCCCTGTGTCATTACCGCCGAGTAACTTGGTTTGTCCGTTCTCTCCAAGAAGATCATCAGCCCTAAGTACAAAATACCTATTATTTCCAGTCTCCCCATAGAGTTTGAACCTCGCGGACAATGGTTATTTCAATTATCCTTCCATTCTAGGATAAGATAATCCCCAGTTGAGTTCATTTCCTCAATGGAGTCTTGTTTGACAATGTATTTCTAGCTCGAGTCTAGATTGAACCTCAGTCCTGTCGGTCGCCGAACCTACTTGGACGTGCATTTATTTTTCACTATCTTTCAAGAAGAGCCTCTTACAATGCCTTACTGATAAGCGGCATTTCACGTCCGAGAAGCTTATCATTACATCTTGCAACAGCGATACGCGACAGTCCTCACCTGAGAAGCCTATCATCACACCTTATATGGTAAACAACCATTCTCTTTATTTGAGAAGCTTATCATTACATTTTTCAACGCCGTTAAGCAGCAGTTCTCATCCGAGAAGCTTATCATTATATCTGTCAACCGATCAGTGACAGTTCTCATACAAGAAGCTTATCATTACATATTACAACTATCATTTAATCGGTATGCAACAGTTCTTGTACAAGAAGCTTATCATTTCATTACAACCTGCATTACAACCTTACATTACATTTTACAACCTCTACAAGCAGTTCTCATTCGAGAAGCTTATCATTGCTACTCTTGCAAATAAGCGGTATTTCTCACCTGAGAAGCTTATCCTATCTTCATCATGATTAACCACAAGTGGCCGTCTCCATAGAGAAGCTGGTTTCCATTGTCCTTTCATCTTGAAGAGTGGGGAGGTTTAAACTGAATCATATTCAGGGAGCAACAGACCTTGAAATGTGAAGAAGTTTATTTTACCCTTTAGTAAAAGAAGAAACTGAATCATATTCAGGGAGCAATAAACCTTGAAACATGAAGAAGTTTATTTTACCCTTTAGTAAAAGAAGAAACTGAATCATATGCAGGGAGGAACAGACCTTGAAACGTGAAGAAGTTCATTTTACCCTTTAGTAAAAGAAGAAGCTGAATCATCTTCAGGGCAGCAGATCTTGAAGTGTGAAGAAGTTTATTTTACCCTTTAGTAAAAGAAGAAAACGAATCATATTCAGGGAGCAACAGACCTTGAAACGTGAAGAAGTTTGTTTTACCCTTTAGTAAAAGAAGAAACTGAATCATATTCAGGGAGTAACAAACCTTAAAACGTGAAGAAGTTTATTTTACCCTTTAGTAAAAGAAGAAACCGAATCATATTCAGGGAGCATCAGACCTTGAAACGTGAAGGAGTTTGTTTTGCCCTTTCTAAATGAATCATTTAGTTAAAGAAGAAGCTGGATCATATTTTGATCATGGAAGCTTATTTTCATCATACAAGCGACAATCTCTTTATTTTTGAAGCTTATCATCTGATTATGGTATGTAAGTCCCTTCCAACGATAAGTGGCCATTCTCTCTCTCGAGAAACTTATCAGGGCATTCTCTCATTAAAGTCCATTATTGTGGCATACAACGGGTTTTACCCTGTATATTTGCTAATGAGTCCTGAAGATCCTGTTTCCAGAAGCTCGGATGTTATTCTTACTCAATGCTCCAGCATTCTGTGTACTTGATCCTATCCTAGAGTATCAGTCGGTCATGCCTGAACATGTTGAACAGTACTCTCAGATATTCTCTAGTGGAGGCCGTCTCGCTGGTGCCATCTCCATTGAGGACCCCGTTCTCATTGTTCCTTCTAAAAGTGACAATTGGTCGCGCTCACACCAGTTGGCCATCACTTTAGAATTCCCTAGTGTCGTGTTGTTTCCCCAGTACGTCGTTTCCCTCAGTGTGCGGTTGCTCGCTGCGTCTGTCCCTGTGTCTTCTTGTCGTCTGCATCCTAGCATTTGTCATTTCCATCAAATACATCATACTAGATTCATGGCATTGTCAGCATTATAGTCCGTTTCGTTTTTTTCCATAACATTGAATCTCGCTGCATCTAAGGGCAAAATTTTCGGTTATCTGTATTTAAATCCCTTTCACCATGATTTCTCGAATCTACGCCGCTCAAATCATCCGGTAAAGATATTTAAATAGGGGCAACTGTCATACCCCAAATTTTACCCTTAGATTGTTAGGTTCATTTCGCATCTCATCTCATTCTGCATTGCATTTTATCTAACCATTAACCGGTTTGTTTAGTCTGTTGGTTTTTTGCAGGAAAATTACATTGTGCGCCTTTTATTCAAGAGCCGAGATTTAGTCGTCAGTTGGGTTTTGAAGTTTTGTTTGATTCATAAACCATATGGAGCTGAGGGCGTTACAATAAAAGTGGGTTCGGGTTAAACCAGGGCGAGAATTTGCTTTGAAGAATTTATTTCGACAGATACACGTTTTCCTGCTCTCTGCTACCTACCAGTCGATTTTTTTAAAGAAAATAGTGGAATTTCTGTTCGTGTTGAATTTATAATGAACATCTTTTGGGTTGGTCATGATTATTAGCTGAGCTGGTTCAAGTTACCGAGTTAAATCATTTGGGATACAATTTGAACTTTCAATACGGAGGACAATTTGTTTCGCCGTTTAATCGGATTTCTCTACTTATCCGTTCAAGGCCATATTCAGTGACATTATTATCGGTTACGAATTAATTTGCAAAAGGATTTGTTCAAACTCAGCAGTTACGTCGGATTTAAATCGTGCAAGATGATTAATTGTCGAATTCGGAGTTTGGAACATCAAAGCTTAATCAGATAATTTTAATTGAATGAATTTACTCGGGCGAATTTATTTGGATGTGTTTAATCAGATGGAGTCAGTCGTTTGAATTTAATCAGATGAATTTTAAGTGAATGAATTTAATCAGATGGATTTAGTCAGATAAACTTAATTAAATGAATTTATTTGATTGAGTTTAATCAGATGAATTATCAGGAGAAATTTGATCGGAGAAATAATTTCAGTTTATTAAGGAAGAATCAAATTTATTTATTTAAATTCTATTTTTTTATTACAAAGGAAATTACAATTACAAATTTAATTCCTAAGTCCTAAATGCCTAATTTTTCAAAAAATGGTCTTTGCACCGATTCTTCAATCTTTGGTTTTTCCGAACCTGCAAAAGAATCGACAACAGAGAAAATAATTTAAATGGTTAGAATCAATAAAAATGGTTTTTGATCAGTTTTGATACCCTCAGTTAAAGTTCATCATCGGGTATGTCGGGAGGGCAACAACGACAAGGTCGTCGCCAGCTCCCGATTTTTTATTTTGCTACCCTGGCACGGACCCGGCAACATCTGCTCGATTTTTTCCGAGAGAGGGAGAGAGAGAGAGAGAGAGAGAGAGAGAGAGAGAGAGAGAGAGAGAGAGAGAGAGAGAGAGAGAGAGAGAGAGAGAGAGAGAGAGAGAGAGAGAGAGAGAGAGAGAGAGAGAGAGAGAGAGAGAGAGAGAGAGAGAGAGAGAGAGAGAGAGAGAGAGAGAGAGAGAGAGAGAGAGAGAGAGAGAGAGAGAGAGAGAGAAAGTGATTTTGGGAAAAGTACTTATTCTGAAAATTGATTTTGGCCAAACAAGTCATAAGGAAATCCAGCTAATCCATATGACCAAATGGATATCCAAAACCATTTTTGCAACAACATTCCATCTGGATATCCAAATGCAAAAATTCAAACCAGTTCAGGAACCGAATCCAACAGCTCACGTTCAGTTCAACAAAAAAAAACTGATCTCCAAAAATTCATCCAGAAAAGGGGCAACAATTCCTCAGCAGATCTGTTCCAAACCCTCAGCCTCATTAACAAACAATCAAACAAATAAATCAGCCATAAAAAACGCAATAACAGCAACAACTTCGTCATCAATATCGCAACAAATTCATCGTAATAATAATCGCCAAGGCCCATCAAGAACCAATATAAAAGAACTTCACCAGTTCATCAAAGAGAGGAAGGGGACAATAAGGAATCCGCCGCAAGAACAAGAGCCCTCAAAGGTCCTCAGCATCAAAATCATCAAAAAGAAGTGAAAAAGGATCTGCGGCCGGACTCAGGGGGAGGAGTTTCCCTCACCCTCATCATCGTCTGTTCAAAATCCATCAGCATCATCATCCGTCACAACTCATCAAGGAACATCACCACAAAGCCAACCGCTTCAAACCTAAAAAAAAGGTGAGCAGCTTGACTTAGAATGTATGTTTTTGCAGGATTCATAACAACGGCGGACAAGAAAGTGGAAGCAACAAGAGGACTCAAACGGCTATGTCCGCCGCCGCCGCATGTGAGCAGAGGAAGCGAAAGTTGCACCGCGAGGAACAAGCGGAAAAGGGTTTCACATGACCCTAACCAATCTCAGGATAACTCTTGCCCTTTTCCCTTTCCCCCTATTTATTCTGTATTTTCACTTTATTTTATAATTTTATTTATTAGTTTAATTAAATTATTAAAACTCTGTTAAGTTAAACTCATACTCAGTTTTAGTAAATTAAAAGTAATTTTTAAAACTTAATTAAACAATTATTTTAAAACTTATAATGAAAACTCATTTTAAAACTTATAATCAAAACCAATTTTTCAAACTAACATTGAATCCACTTTTTAAACTTATAATAAATCATTTTCTTAAACTTAACTTAAATCTTAATATAAACCATTTTTTAAAAGACTTAGATTAAAACCATAATTTAAAACAAAAACTTAATTAAAACATAATTTATTGATACAATTCTTTTTTTCCAATTAAAAATCCAAATTTTTGTAAATATTAATTTCTAACTTAAAAATAAAACTGCTTAATATCCTCCTCAATTGTCATCTGACTTTCGTATATCTCATTTGTACAGTTATTAATCCTTTATTTTTCGTATTTCATTTTTTTGGGTTGTAATTTATGCGAGGCAATCTTCGCTTTTATTTTGTTATTATTCTTGCATTTTTCATGGTTGTAACTTTATGCGAGGCAATCGTCGCATGTATTCCGTTATTATTCTCGCACTTTTCCGTATTTTCATACTGCCGCTTAATTATTTTGCATTACATTATTTACCGTTATCTCCCCTTTGAAGAAATAGGTCTAGCCGTTTGACCGCCAGGTCAATAGTCTTTGCCTTTGACCCTTTAGTCTTCCAAAACCCTAATTGCATAGGCGTCCCGCCGTGGACCAAATTTCCCTTTACCCTAGCATTATTATAAGGATTCGTCGTACTCCATATTAGGTTTCCCACTGTGGACTACCTATTTTACCCTTTTTAATACAATTCAACTTCAATCTAGAGATAGGAGTCACCGCACTCCACATAAGAGCTTCCTTAAGAATTCTTATCCTCCATTGAAACCTTGACCACAATCAAGAAGTTTCTCTTCCTCCCTTTCGAGGGGAACTATGATTAGTCAGATTCCATCCCCTACCTCGGATACGTAGGCACAAGATGTGAGTCTTGGCGAGTAAACTTAGGACTAAACCTTAGCTATTTCTTTTCACCTTCTAACCTTTAGCATATACCCTTAAGCAAATAATATAGCAAAATAGCAACATTAAAACAAGAGGTTCCTGTAGAGTACTACAGAAGTTTAGGGTGCTAATACCTTCCTTAAACTTAACCAACCCCCGAACCCTAGATCTCTCCCTGCATTGTGTTTACGATGCAAAATTAGGTTTTTCCTTTTTTTAAACTTTCCTTTGGATAAATCAAAGACCGGTTGTGAATCAAAGGTTTGTGATCCAAATAATTAATAATTTGATATCCTATTCTCACCGCAACAAGTATGTGATCTTCAAATTTACAATTTTTTTGTATCTAGCTTTGACTTTTCACGGTCAAGCTTATCATCAAATTTAACATGAATGGATTCCTCAATAATATTGGTTTCAGTGTTATACACTCTGTAGCCTTTTGAGCTTTCAAAGTATCCTAACATGATACACTTTTGAGATTTAAAATCAAACTTATTTAAGCAATCCCTTTGATTTCCTCTAAAACTTCCAGTGCCTATAGGCTTATGTCCCAAACTTGGGAACATAAGCTTCCTTTTCCATTATATACCACAAGCATCCAGAGTCCAAGTACCACGACTGGTGTTTTAACTCTGCTGCTAAATATGTCTACAACATAAATTATTTTATCTTTAGGTACCCATATACTTTTGGTTCATTTGTGGTTAGTTTTCCTAGAGGTTTTATCATCCCTGGATTTATGTGTGGAGTCAGTGTTGTGTGTGTGACCTTAAGTGATATGAGAGTATAGAGCCTTTGGTTTTATCACCATTTGCTTCACCTTAGGTTTGATCCTAGAGTTCTTAGGTGGCCCATAACCAAGACCACTTTTCCCATTGCTACTTACTCTATAGATCATGGAAGCCATTTTACTTCTATATATGTTTCATGCAAGAAATTTCTAAAAGTTCATGTCATATTTGTTTATGACATCAACAAATTTCATAGGAGCCTCTGAAAGAATTTCCTTTTCAAGTTCTTTACTCTTGCTTTTTACAACCGATATAACTTTTTCAGGAACAAAAAACTTCTCTTTCAAATTAGAATTTTCTTAAGCTCACTAAGGACTTCAGAATTAGCCACATAGATTCTTTTCAAATCCTTGTGACTGTACTGAAGACTCTGAAACTTTTCAAGAATTTTAGTTAGATAGGACTCAACTTCAGATCAAGTTAGATTATAGAATACCTCATTGGAGTTTGAAACTGATTCTGATCCATAGTAAAATTCATCAGAGCTAGCCATTAGTGCCATGTGTGTCTGTTCTTCTTCAAGATCATCTTCTAAACTTTATAAGTCATCCCAAGTAGACATTAAAACCTTATTATTTTATCTAGAGAGTGTAGGCATGAGTTTGAGACACTCATTTATGTAATGCTCAGGTTGTTGGCATTCATAGCAAGTGTCGTCTTGATCAACTTCATACTTTCTCTACCAAGGGTTGACTCAACATGTCCAACTATTCTTCCGTGGCCACTGAATTTTGTCTGTATTTTCTTCCAGAGATGGTTGACCCTTCTGTAGAGACGAGATATTTCATCTTCTTCTTTTAATATTCCTTTACACTCTTCTTCTTTATCTTGAAGAGATTTGGTCTTCTTAGATTTATCTTTGGACTTTAAAACCATAAACTTGATCATTTTCTAAGGCTCATCTTCCATGAGTTCAATTTCATGACTTCTTAGAGAACTTATAAGTTCCTATAGAATAGTCATGTACAAATATTTTGACACCTTTAGTGTTGTCACCATTGTTTTCCATTTCTTAGGTAGACATTTGATGATTTTCTTTACATGATCTGCAGTGGTATAACCTTTGCTTAGGACTTTCAATCTAGCCACAAGAGTTTGAAATCTCGAGAACATTTCCTCAACCATTTCATCCTCTTCCATTTTGAAGGATTCACATTTCTAGATTGAGGTCGAGGCTTTTGTTTCTTTAATTTCTCATTTCCTTCATGAGTAACTTTCAAAGAATCAAATATAGACTTTGTATAGTCTCTATTTTTTATCTTCTCATACTCAGTGTAGGAAATGGCATTCAATGATATATTTCTAAATCTATGATGATTCTTGTGATCCTTCTTTTAGTGATTGCTCATCTTGCTCCTTTCAATCTGAGTACCTTTATCATTTATAAGATGCGTGCGACCATCTAACACCATATTCCATAGGTCAGCATCATACCCAAGGAAGAAACTTTCAATTCTATCCTTCCAGTAATCAAACTTTTCTCCATCAAAGATTCGAGTTTTGGTAGAATAGTCATTGTTGTTTATATATGACATCTCACCAGAGGTAGATAACATTTGTGTTTCAATAAAAATATAGAACTTTATCTATCACGGTTAAGTGATTTAACACAAAGTTGTCAATACAGAACCAAGGCTATAATGCCAACTCGAGGTGCAATAAATATAAGAAAGGGGGTGTTTGAATTGGGTTTCAAGAATGATAGTTTTTTGCAACCCAAAACAAAAACAGTAAACAATGAACAGAATGATACAAAACACAAGGATTTTTATCTTAGTTCACTGTTAACAAGGCTACCTCCACTCCACCCACCTATGTGATTTGCCTTCTATAGGGACTTAATCCAATAATCACACCTAATTATAAATGGAGTGACAACCTGTACTGAATTTCTTCAGGACCCCACCCAACTGGTATCCTAAGAAAACTAACAGTCACTGATTCTTTAAAACATGACCCAACTGGTCGCTTAAGAATGCTTATCAATAACAACCTGTTACTGATTTCTCAAGGGCATGACCTAACCTGGTCACTTCGGGATTCCAATCAAAATTCCAATAACAATTTTTATGTTTGCAGATGCTTCTCAAAAGAAGATGCACAAGTTTATAATAAAGTTCTACACTTAACAAGAATATAGAATGATCTTTGTTCTAAGTGTATAAGTGTAAGCAACACTTATTATTTATTTTTGAGTGTGAGCCTTGATGTAGTTTTGTGTGCTTCAAATAAGTTCTTTTATTGTTGATTTGTCACCTTCTTTAATATTCAATGTCCTATTTTAATATATGCAAAATTGATCCGTTGGAGGTGAATATGAAAATATCCTCTAAGTATCTGTTAGAGAATATCACTTCAAACAAAACACTAGAGTGGTGTTGTAGCCTGTAGTTGGTGAAGATGATTGGAAGTGAAGATTCTTTTACACATAGTACAATACTTTATGGAAAAAGTAGATTTGCTTTTGTACGTCTGTCACATCAAATCTGTTGTTGAATTTTGGACAACTTCCATTTAGAGGCTTCTGATATTTGTTGCTGAAGCTTTAGTAGTGTTTCCATGGTCTGTCTTCAGAATCTTTTAGAGAGACGTCATAGTCTTTAAATGCTGGGTTTTGACTTAAAAAGTAGATAGTTAGAGCTATAAATATTAGAGTCATTCTTGAGAACTTTTGTTCAAAATGTTGACTTTGATATATCAGATTTGACTTGTTTGAACGCTTCTTTTCTTTTGTTTGGAATCTGGACATCCTCAGAGTAAGAATTTGTTCCAATTTTTCTGCACACTCAACAAATTGGTTAGATTACAAAATTGTCATCTTACACTTTTTTATCATCAAAACTTCAGGATAGTTGTAGAACCAAACTTCTTCTAACAATCACAACCTTTGGGCGAACATTGTCACAACTGCGAAAAACAACCGGTAGAAAACAGAAGAGTCACCACCTTTCGTTATTTATCCCAAAGAGAGGGAAAGGAAACGATCGGAAAAACCTGACGAAAAAGGGAAAGAAAAGGTCATCGCAACCATGTCTGGATTCGGGAGTCGGTTACGCAAGGGAAAGGTATTAGCACCCCTCACGTCTGTCGTACTCGACGGGATCTACACTTGTGTTGTCTATCTAAAAGGGTGATCAATCTATCTAAACTAATGGTCAAGGGACAAAATCAAAAGAAAAGAGAAGTGACTCGACAGAGCATCGCCGCTCTGTGCCTACGTACTCCCTCGTGCAATGGGAAAGTCAGAGTTGACGTAGTTCGAATAACTACGGGTGAAAGGGGAAAGGTTGCTCGCCAAGACATCGCATCTTGTGCCTACATACTTTCATCTGGTATGAAAGATCAGAGCAAACGTAGTTCAGGCTAAAAGGACCACAGGTTTGGTTCAAAAGTGTTTTAGGCCCGAGTAGGGTTAACAAGTAGTTCTAGCAGTTGGTGTATGCAGCTCGACCATTGGAGACTTAGGCGTTACTGTTTACGATAGAACTAAGAGTTAACAACACTCTTTTATTTTCTGAAAATATTTTCCTGATTAGAATCCCGAAGGATGAAAAATATTTGAAATGTTTTTGTGTTTTTTAGAGAAGAAGTGTTTTGAATTTGAGTTTTCATAATGTATGTTGTACTAAAGTCTAAACACTCTAGGAAATTTAGAGGTGTCCCCTCAATCACCCTTTCCCAAGTATAAGGCTCATTACACAACATCCATTATCTTTATTAAGCATGTTAGGATTGTATGAAGATGAGAAGAGAAGGGACAAACTAAAGGGGGACTAACACAAACCTATAGTTGTCATGCAATGGTGATCCTAAGATTGAGATTCAAAGGGAACTACTTAATGTTATCATGCATGGTTAGGAACCTAATGTCTACCATAACCTCAAGAGGTTAGAGAACTTATGGGGAACATGGCAAAGAAGAACCAAAGAAGAAAAAGAAATAACATGCAAATGAAAATGCAAGCATAAGATGCACAAGTAGAATGAAAGTGGGAGGAAAATAGTGTGGGGTAGTAGCCTCCACAAGCTCATCTCAACCAAGCGTGCATATGAGAAATGAAAAGAAGAAATAAGTAGAAAAAATGCACAAAAAGGAACCACACAAAAGGAGATATCACACAAACAATGCAAACATGTTACATATGGAAACCCTAAATGGAAGCAACAAAAGGAATGCACAAACCAACCAGTAATGAACATAATTTTTGCTTAAAAATTAACATACAGCAAGCTCAACATGTCTAATATGTGAAACAAGAGGAGTTGAGAGCTTATTGAATCCACAACAGTCATTTCCGACTCAAACTATGTCATACACTTGTATGAGCCACCCTAGGAAATGACTTGACTTGCATGTCATCTCAAAATTAGGAAAAAGGCTAAAAAAATTACCAAATAAGACACAAGAGGTGCACAAACAAGTTGGCAACTAGAGGCCAAAAGAAAAAAGTCAATATCCCCTCAAAGCACCATCAAAAGAAAATAATATTCAAGATGTACCACTTTGAAATGGGAGAATCGAGGGTCAAAAGAAAAGCACCAAAAGTCAACCCTAAAGTCAACAACACAAGGGCAAAATGGTCCTCAAAAATTGATCAACTCATCATGGATATAAGGATCAATTTTCAGTCATTGGATCCAAAAGGAAATGCAAAAACAAAATCAAGAACAAGACATGTCAAGATTGGATCCAACTAAAACACTTCCAATGTTTAATTCTATTTTAATTGAAAATAAAATCAAAAAATAAAATAAAAATATCCTAAAAATAAAGGACATCTCAAAGTGTATAAAAAATATTTTTGTGGAATTTTTGGACCATTGGAAGTATTTTAAAATGATTTAAATCTAAACAGATACAAAACAAAATTAAAAAGAAAAAGAAATTAAAATAAAGAAATTAGTGGTGTAAGTAGCAATCCAGATTAGTTCAAAACACGCATGGGCTCAGTCAGGGGGGTGCCAATAGAAACAATAAGCCCAGGTTCAACAGCCAGAAAAGACAAAAATGAAGAAGCCTGGTGATCATGTGAGGTGAGGTCAATGTATGCGCACGATGGAATGCGCTGTAGTTCACTTGATCAAAAAGTAATCCAATCAAGAGGCACACAAAGCGTCAGTCATTTAATGAAAATTCAAATATGATTCCATGTGGTGCGATCAACATGAGTGTATCGTGTTTCTTAACTGTGGCCATGTGATCAAAGAGTATGTGCACCCAACAACCAAAAACCAGCCACGTATCATCTTCTTCAATTAAAAATTTGAAAAACGGAAGGAACAACACAGACGGTCGGAAACACTATTCCGGTCGTCTTCAACCTCTATCCACGACAGCACCATTTCCAAAACCTCCACGAAACTTGCAATTGATTACACCAAACTCTTCCTTATGTTACACACTACTCAAATCCGAGATTTATTTTCACTTTCAGTGGATAAACAAGTCAAATCGAAAGCCACAAGTTAAGAACTCAAATCACAAAATGTCACAAACAAGCATAAGTATGAACCAGAAATAATCTACATAACTCAAGGATCATAAACATACAACAATGGCGTGCTAATTCAACATGAATTGTGAGAATTTTGGAAAGGTAGTTTACCTAGTGGAGAGCCTCCACTGGGCCTTGAAATGGTGTTAAAGCTTGAAGAAAAATATCCAGAATCACTCCATGAACTCCAAGGAAGCTTCTGATTTACTTAACTTGGCTTGAGATGATGTGAATCTCAGAATTCGAATTTTTCTTTTTCTCCACTTTTTCAAAACTGTTCTTGAGCCAAATTTTCACCAAATCGTGTTCTCTAGGTCTGAAAATCATCCTGAAGTTTTATATGTTGTATTTGGAAGGAAATAAGGCCCAATTACAGCTGCCTTTGGTCCAATTAAATTTCAATTTTTCCTTCACTTTCAAGCTTCCAAACTGTGTATACTCAACTGTATAAGCCTCAAATTTGTTTCCAATCACTTGCACAAGGGATATACAAATCAAAGGGCCAGTAATCCTTCCTTGTTTTGATCTTAATGGTGGATTTTGACTTTGTTACTTAAGCTTGAAGTAAACATGAAAATGGCATGCCAAAACTCACCAAATTAAAGTTCTAGAAATGCCATTGTATTTAGAATATGATTTTGCACTCAAAAAATGCATAAACTTGGTACAAAGTGATCTCAAATGAATTTAGTTTGATTTTCTCATTTTAAAGCCTTTTCCATGAAAATCACTTTAGGAATTCTTCAATCCAAGCTTCAACCATGACAAGAGATGATTTGGTAATGCAAATGGCCCTATTTGGAGCAAGTTTGATGTTGGAAAAAATCTCCATTTGAAGTGTGCAAGTTGGTGAAAGGACCTATAATTTTATGAGCTATAATCTCACTTTCCCAAAATACCCTTGCCTTGCTAAGCTCATAACTTGAGTTCTACAAATCAGATGAAAGACTTCTAGTACTCTTTGGAAAGATAAGACCATGAGGAACAACTTTCATGTTCGTCAAAGGTTGAGGAGAAACATCCTTCTAGGTAAAAACTGGCTTGGAAGTTGGTTGACTTTGGTTGACCAAAATCACATTCATCTGAGGACATGTAACTTGTTAGCATCATAACATGAGTTCTAGAAATCAGATGAATGACTTCTAATACTTAAAAGAAAGCTAAGAACATGCTCTACAAGTTTCATGTTAGGGTCAAGATGAGATGAGACTTCTATCTTGAGAAAGGTGGTCTTGAAGTTGGGGACTAAACAGGGGATTTTACACTGAGAACCCTAATTTAGTAACTTCTCCCACTCTTGATTCTTGATGAATTGATCTTGAAATGATATATTAGACATCTCAACACAACATCCCATGACCATAAATACTTGTAATTGAGTTTTAATATCCTTCAAGCTCACAGATGACCTAGGGTTGACCAGATGAAAACCCTAGATGCAATATCTTTGACTGTGGCTTCTTCCACATCACAAAACAACTTGAATAAGCTCCAACATGGCTATCAAAGAACTCAATGAGCTCTCTAAACATCCCATATCCATAATTATGAATTCACAATCTTCTGATGATCTTCAATTGGCCTCCAAGTTAGAAGCTGACCCACACACATCCATCAATCCTTTCAAAGAACAATGACCACTTCTAGATGACCTGATGACCTGATGACCATCCATGCTTGAGTAACACCCCTTGCTTAGGCTCAACACTCTGAGTAACCTCCTCTTGCTATGCACAACCTCTTGATCCCCTGCTAAATGAACAATGATATGCAATGCAAATGCTAGAAAAACACAAAGAAACAAAAGTCAGCCAAAGAAAAAAGGTTGGGCGAATTTTGGGGTGCAACAAACATCAAAATACTTAGTTGTATTATCATTTGAGATTTGTAGCATTCCATGTCCTCAAGATGGACTCTCTAGTCATTGTTTCTAGAGTATATTCCCCACTTCTTTTGTCACTTCAAGTATTCGCTTTAAAACTTTTAGGACTACTCGATTTGCCGCTTCACCATAGATCTCGATGAAGTACCTACTTTAGTGGTATGTCGGTCTTGACGGTCATGGTGTGTTCCAGGAAATAACGTCGAAGATTTTTTAATGTTGTCACTAAAGCCAGTTTCGACTTCTTTATCTTTTGATACTATGTCTCTGGTACAAATAAGGAATTGGAAATGAAATAGATCAGACTCTGGTGATCGTTTGATTCTCTTACGAGGACAAGGCTAATGGTTTCCTTGGATACAAACACATAAAGCTATATATACTCTCTTGCTATAGACCAGGAAAACACTTTTATAGTTGATAGATCCATCTTTAGGGACGTTAATGCTTGTTAGGATTCTAAGGACCATCAAAAAAGTGCTTCTTCCATCAATAGCTTGTAAAAGGGCAGGACATGTTGCACTATGATGAAATGAATATGTTAAAATATATTATCATCATGTTCAACTTCATGACTTCCTTCTTTTTCATTGGTTCCTTCATCTAGATGACCGCCTTAATTTTATCCGGGTTTGCTTATATGCCCCTCTTTGTTTGATAAAAACCCTAAAGGTTCACTTTTATGGATTGAGCTTCATATTGTAATGTTAGGCTCTTTAGAATACACGAGAAACATGTTGGTTGTTTTGCCCCTCTACATTGGACTTAATGATCATGTTATCCATGTAAACTTTTAGTGTTTCACCTATTTCTTGTTTGAAGACTTTATTTGTAATCATATTTTTCCTATTTCTCCTTTTACGAATCATACATTAGTAATTGATTGTAGCCAAAATATGTGTTCATAAATGTCATGAGTATATACTCGGCCAATTTGTCAACCAACTTGCCTATGTGTGGAAATAGGTATGATTCTTTGGGACATGCTTTATTAAGGTCGGTATAGTCGATACACATTCTCTATTTTCTTGAAGCTTTCATTATCAACACAACATTGGAAAGCAACTCAAAGTATTATACTTTAGAAGTTAAATTAGTGTCAAGTAAATCTTGTACTATTTTTTCTCTCGACTCGACCTTCTCGAGAGAATGTTGACTGCTCTTCTACGAGATGTAACATACAATCGGATCCATGTTCATTTGGTGATACACTACGCCATAGTTTATGTCTAGCGTCCCATGGAGAGACTTAACAAATAGATCAGGGTTTACCCTTAAGCATTCAATAAATCATTTATTTACTTCAACATATATATATATATATATATATATATATATATATATATATATATATATATATATATATATATATATATATATATATATATATATATATATATATATATATATATATATATATATATATATATATATATATATATATATATATATATATATATATATATATATATATATATATATGCAACAAACGATTGTTAGGCCTTTGTCATATTGGGCTTATAGCAGACCCATAATAATTCTAACGATATATATATATATATATATATATATATATATATATATATATATATATATATATATATATATATATATATATATATATATATATATATATATATATATATATATATATATATATATATATATATATATATATATATATGAATTAAAATAAATACATGGCTTAGATCAAATTCTTCAATTTTTATTTATCCTAATTTAGGGTGTATGTAATGGAATAAACTAATTCACTTTATTCAATTTTATCAAATTATTAGAAAAATGGTTTAAATATAAAAATTATCCTTGTAAGTTAGTCAGTTTTATTTTTTTGTCTTTATATCTTTTTATTATAAATAATTCTTGAATGCTAAAATCTTTTTAGTATTCGTTCTAAACATTATAATCTGCAACAAATTCCACAAGTTAAAAAAGAATTTAAACATTTTTTAGCTGTGGAATTTACTACGGATTTTAACATTAGAGACGAATAAAAAAATATTTTAACATTTAATAATTATTTAAAAAAATACATAGACGAAAACCAAAAATTCACAAACTTATAAAGAGGGTTGATATATTTAAGCCTAAAAAATACACAAACAATAGAATAAAATCTCTCTTATGCTCCGCACTCCACTCCATTCTATTATGTTTTATTCTGCTCTACCATGTGCTCTAGTCCATCAATCTACACATCAGCCAAAATTTATATGCTAACTCTATTACATCTAAACTAACTAATTAATGAATGTAAAAAAAATTAAATGAACTAGCTACTCTGTCTTTGAATTTAATATCAACTAACAACTTTGTCTTTGGATTTTTCTAAGAGCCAAATTGTTCATCAATCTTCATGTCTACAAAATGAGTTACCCTACCATATGTTCAGATGTCGCGTATTCTGATGTGCGGTGTTAAATATTGAAATGTCCGTCCATGGCACTTTTTACATCTTCTATATGGACGAATTTTTTGTCTAATAGTTTAGTGATTAAATTTTCACCTCTTAAAAATGAATAAGTGCGATGTTTTGACTTTGAACCCACATCAATGTAGTTGGATGTCTTTACACAACTTTCAAAGTTGATTTAACAAAACTACGCATGCATGAACTAATTTAATAGTGAAATTTAATTATAATAAAAGTTTCTTAAAAACACATTATCATCTTCTTCCACTCAACACCTAAAAACTCTAATAGACTCCAATACCTATACCCATCAGGAGCGTGTGTAAAAGGATAATTTCGAAAAATAAAAACGTCATACACCTTCACAAGTCCCATCACTAACACTATTTTCACATTAATTATGTTAGATAAACTATTTATATTGAATAAATTCAGGCTTGAATTGTGAAGAAATCACATTCCATAGAAGTATTTCAAGAACTCTCAAATGTATTAGAATTGGGACACAGAAGTACCTAGGATAATTTAGCCTATAATTGAGTTTGCACAAGACTACTAAAAACTCGAATGTAGGTGTTGCACCCCAAAATTTGCCTAACCTTTTTCTCACTTGGTTTATGTTTTATTGCATTAGCATTGCATTGTTCTAGCATTTGCATAGCATAGCATTACTCATATAGCAGGGGATCAAGTGTGATTTATATTAAGAGGAGCCTATCTAGAGGTCTTATTCAAGCTTGAGAGGTCACCAAAGTCATCAGGAAGAGGGTTGTGTTCTTGAGAAGTTTGGTTGCTTGTGTAGGGTTCATCTCCTAACCTGAGGACCAATTGAAGACCATCAGGGGGTTGTGAAGCCTTGATCATGGTTAGAGTGTGGATATAGCTCATGGAGTGCATTGAGGGTCATGAGAGAGCTCAGTCAAGTGTTTATGCCAAGTATGAAGAGCCACAGTTGAAGGTATTGCAATTAAGGTTTTTGTCTGATTAACCTTGAGTCAACTGTGCAATTGAAGAGGGTCAAAACCTATTTCTAAGTCTTTGGGATCAAGGAAAGTTGTGTTGAGATACATGAGGTGTTATTCCAAGATCAATTCAAGAAGAATCCCAAGTGTGAGGAGTTGCTAAACTAGGGTTCTTAGGGTAAAATCCCTTATTTAGTTCCTAACTTCAAGACCACTTATCTCAAGATACAAGTTTCATCTCAACTTTTGGACAACATGAAACTTGTAGATCATGCTCTTAGATTTAATTTTAGTACTCGAAGTCCTCCATTGGATTTATAGAACTCAAGTTATGATCCAGACAAGTTACAGGTCATCAGATGAATGTGAAATTTGTCTGTAAAAGTCAACCAACTTCCATGGAACTTTTGACCTAGAAGGGAGTTTCTCATCAACTTTTGGCCAACATGAAAGTTGTAGGTCTTGATCTTAGCTTTCCAAATTGTACTAGAAGTCTTCCATCTGATATGTAGAACTCAAGTTATGAGGTTTACAAGTTAGGCGTATTTTGGGAAAGTGAGATTATAGGTCATTTGGCATTATAGGTCATTTTCACTATCTTTCAAGCTTCAAATGAAGTTTTGTTCAACACAAAACTTGCTCAAAATGATGTTTTTAGGTCAACCATGTATCAAGGATGTATTGATTTGGCTTAGGGTGAGACTTGGTTGACAAAAGGGGAATTTAAAGGCATTTATGTGAAAAAACTCAAATTAATTCATGTGTGTTCAAACAAGACCAAAGGTGTGCTCATTTTAATCCGAAAAGTCATTTTGAACACAATGGCAGTTTTAGAAATTTCATTTGAGGTCAAATTCATGGTGTTTTACTTTGTTACTTCATAAATAAGTAACACATCAAACCTTGGGCATATGATAAGATTAAGCTCTCAAATTGATCCATACTCTCTCCACAGTTAACAGGCATTACATTTGAAGCTTCTTGGAGAAGTTTTGAGCTCAGATTCGTGTACACCATAGTTGGAAATTTCAAGCAAAAGTAAAAATTAGATCTCACTGATTGGGCCTCCATTGGGCCTCCAACTCATCAAAATCACTTCTATATAAGTTCAGGGGAAGGTTCAGATCAAGGTTGGTGATTGATTCGTGCCAGAGCCAGAGATTGCAAGTTGAATTTCAAAGCTCCAAGTGCAAAGCGTGATTTCAATTCTAGAGGAATTCAAGGCAAATTAAGGATTGATTCATCTTCAGCATCAAGCATAGAGTGAATCTGCACAGTTTGAAGCTAAGAATCGTGCCCTAACTACTCCAATTTGAAGCTGCAACTCAGGTATGCAACTTTTAAAATTGCTGTAGATTCATGATGATCTAGTATGTTTTAGCATGAGGTTAAGGTTTAGGAGAGATTATAGATGGATTATGGATCAAAATCGTGGAGTTTAGAGACAATTCTAGGTGTGAGAAATTTTCTGTTGAGACCTATAACTGCTTGATCTTTGAGAATTAACATGATCTAGATAGCCTATGTTGATCTGTGAAGTATAAGGAGAAGATCTGTGGTTTCAATTGAAGGATTGATGAGATTTCAGAACTTGGTACATTTTAGGATTTCTATCGTGTTTTGAATTCTAGAAGGAATTAGGATGAATGAGCATGATATTTGAGATCAGCGTGAAATTTGGAGTGGAATGATGTAGATTTTGTTAAGGTTCCTTGACCTGTATTTTTGACTCGCCGGAGAAGACGCTGGCTCAGCCACCGGAGCCACCGTCTGGTTCACCTGAGTTTCTCCCTCCATCTGGAAATTCAAATGGAAAAGATGATCTCCCCACCCTTGGATCTGCTTAATGTGTTGATAAAGTCTTTCCGTCCAACGATCACGACTTGTCCTGAGAATTGGACTTTGACTGAATGAAACGTTGCGTTTCATTTATGTGTTGGCCGCGTGTGGTCCTTTAGATGAGCATACTAAGTCACAAATCCAACGCGCCTGATTAATTCCAACATTTTATTTCTTTTAATTGATTTTCTTTTTATTTTAATTGCTTTGTTCATTTTAAATTCATATTAATTTCAATATTGATCAGAAAAATACCATAAAAATATGAGCATGATCTAGATTTAATTTCTGATTTTATGATGCTTTTACATTTCATTTTCATGCTATTTTCAATTTAATTTGATTTTTTGCATTTTTATTAATTCATTAATTTGGGCTTATTTCTTCATGTTTTGCTGAATTTTGATTGGCCATTTGGTATGGATTTTGATTGAGACTTTTTGCTGGCTGCTAGTTTAGAGATGCATGATACCCTAGGATTTAATTCATATTTTTTATATGACATTAGGTTTTGTTTAGGACTAGTTCCCTTGACCTCCCATTTTTAGGGTTTCTTTTGACCTCTTTGGGTTTTAGGATTTCTTTAGGTGCCTTCCCTTTAGATTAAGGCTCTGATCCTTTGCCTACAGATCAACAACATGTTTAGGATCCCTTAGAAAATTTGGTAGAATTTTAGAAGGTGTTTTAGGATTTTAAGTAGATTTAACATCTAAGGTGTTGATTAGGGTGCTTCTAGTGTAGCTTTTCCCTTAGTTGAATCTCAAAGGTGGATTTTAGTGCAAATAAGCTTCTAAATCTCTTGTGGTGGTTCATTAGACATCTTGAGGTTTCTTTAGCTTGAATATCTAGGCTTGAGTTGGTGTTTAGACTTCCTTTTAATAGCTTTCTTATAGCTTGATTAATTAGGGTTAGGAAGAGCTTAGTTTGCTTTCTCTTTCTTCAACTAAGCATGGATTGCTTTGATTGCTTTCCATTATCATCCAAGGATTCAAGGTCCCTATGTGTAAGTCTCATCCCTCCTTTAGAAGGATGTGTGGCATTTCACAAGAGGTAGAACCTTTGAGGATGCCTATCTCAGATGTATGGTTGAGTGCCAAGATGGATTCCCTTGGTTTCCATCCTGCTTCCCATCATCATACAATAATCTTGGTGTTAACTCTCTTCTCTCTTGTTGGAGCTTGAAGTTGGAGCTTTCATTTACTTCTCTTTAAGATGGCTTGGACTTGAAGTTGTTTGTTTGCATACTGTTTGGTTGTTTTGCTGTTTATCTGCTTTGCTGTTGAGTTGTTTGTCTGTTGTTTTGTCTGTTGTATTTTCGGATTGCTTGATTGTTGCTTGTGTGACTGCTTGGTGTGTTGCATTACACTAGGACTCATGTAGATGATTCTAGGCTTAAGAGCATCCTAAAGGTTGAGCTTGCTCCCTTTGCTTGTCTGCATTAGAGGTTGAGTCTTCTACCTCTGTTTGACTGTTATTGATTGGATTTGCTTGTTGGCTTAAGGTTGAGTCTGTCTCCCTTGCATGTGCTTTGTGTGTTGCCTTTGGGCTTGCTTTCTCTAGAAGTTTAGCTTGGCTCCTTCTGCTTGTTTGTTGCATTGCATGCATTTTATTTACAGTTGTTTCTTTACAGTTATTTCTTTTGCCGTTGCTTTCCTTTGCCATGTTCCCCTAGGAACTCTGACTTCTCTTGTTCAAGAGAAGTTATGACAGACATTAGGGTTCTAACCATGCATGATAACATTAGGTAGTTCCCTCATAACCTCAATCATAGGATCAACTTTGCATGACAACTTTAGGATTGGATCAGTTCCCCTTTAGTGCGTCTTTTCTCTTCTCATCTTCAAACAAACCAAAATACAGTAATAAAGGTTAATTGACGGTGTACGCTACGAGCCTTAAGCTATTTGAGAAAGGGTTGTTGGAGAGTTTCTTTCCAACAGCTTGGGTGTTTAGTATGGCACCCTTTGGGTGACATGCGACGCATTCACTCTCAGGTCATAGTCTCTAGTGCGATATCAGTTGCAAACATCCATAAAAGATACTACTCTATAAAATAGAAAACAAAGATCAAACATCTTTTTGTCCTCTTGGACCTTTAACCCTTGGAAACCTTTTTCATAAGGAGATTTCTGTTAACTCATGGTTCTACCGCAAATGGTAAACACCTAAGTCTCCATTGAGCGAGCTGCATACACCAACTGCTGGAACCGTCTGTTAACCCTACTCGGATAAAAAAGATAAACCTGTTTCTCTCAATGTCCCGAACTATGTTTGCTCTGATCTTTCACGCCGTGTGAAAGTACGTAGGCACGAGATGCAATATCTCGGCAAGCAACCTTCCCCCCGTAAGGCGAACTACGTTGACTCTGATTTCTCGTTCCAGACAGGCATACGTAGGTATAAGACTGTTGTGTTCTGCCGAGTCATTTTCTTTTATTTTCAGACTAGACTTTTAGCGTAGATAGATAAAACCAACCCATCAGATAAACACAACAAGAGTGGATCCCATCGAGTACGATAGACGTTAGAGGTGCTAATACCTTCCCCTTGCGTAACCGACTCCCGAACCTAGACATTGGTTGCGATGACCTTGTCTTATACCTTTTCGTCAGGTTTTTCCAATCGTTTCCTTTCCCGTTCTGTGGGATAACTAACGAAAGATGGCAACTCTTCTGTTTTGCCGACACCTTATTTTCGCGGTAGCGACAGTAGGGAAGAATATATGAAATTTTAGTGAAGAGGATGTACATTTTTGTTGTCTGATTTCTGAATTCAGAATGACTAATAGAACAAGTTAGTGTTGTTTCACAAGGTTGCGATCCTTGATGAAACAACACACTTTTACCCATAATTTTTACCAAGAATTGTCTATTTTCATTCTGCAACACTTCACGAAATGCTGTCTTTTTTCTGAATTCAAAATTCAAACACAAGTAACGACCAAAGTGAGAGCAACGAACCCCTACATGATGGGCGGAGTGCTGCCGGTAGCGCTGTATAACCCGATTGCTCTAATGCGTCGTTCCTAAGTGCCATTAACAAGCTTTCACTAGAATATCTACGCCCATCCCCTCGAACCCGGTCCTAGAGCCATAGCCGATGTCCCTAGTAGCGACATTGGCGAGTGTGTGTTTGAATGAGACAAGTGGCATAATGCTTAGGACCACCACATTTTTCCATGTGGCAATTTATTCTCTTTAGCTCATTTGTTAAGTTAATGATTTTAACTCTTTATAAAGGCTTTCAATGTGAGCATCACTTTCTATGTGGGACTATTTTCTATACATTTATTGTCGTTTACTCATTTGTACATTTCTTGTCATTTTAGAATACACCCATGGACATTTATTGTACATAAATTGCAACAAATTAAATTTAAACACTAACCAAAATCAATAAATCTAAATCAAAAACTTCTTACACCTACACAACTACCACCACTAACAATTTTCTCTATTACATCTAATTAAAATCAAAAAAATCAATACATCTAAAAAGAAAACAAATTAGTTCTTTCTTGAAAAACGCGTATTAATTTATCGAATATTAAATACATTAAAATTATGATGTGTGGGACAAAGAATATGAAATTCAAACTAAGCAACACAAAAGTAATCAATTTATCAACTAAATGTAAGCAAATCCACAACTAACAATAACAAAATATAGAACAAGCACATGTATGGGAAAAGAGGACTCCTAGATTATTTATCCAATTTGATCTAGATTGAGCTACTATAGGAAAGATGGGAGTTCTCTGATCCACTACATACAAAGAGTCTCAACAAGAGATTATAAATGAATTATAAAAAATCAGATGAAGTTTATTAAAAAAATTCCAAATTTTTACCTGTTTGTAACTCAATATCTTATCCTATCAATACATCAATCACTTAATCTCAAGGTATTTAACATTTTTTTATAACCCTTAGATTACATCAAAATATCATTCAACTTTTTAGAATTATAAACTCTAAGAATCCATTTCTTTGTCTATCTAAGACTTTTATGTCTAGAAAAATCACCTCTTCATAAAAAATGACAAAATGACTTAAGTATGACCCATATTTCAATACATTTTTCACATTTTGATTGTATCTTTCTTGGAAAATGGGCATAAATGAAATATTGGAAATAAAATTGATAAGACATCTCGCGGCCCCTATTAGGCATCTCATAGGTCAAGGAGAACTTGGATGTTGAAAGTTGTTGAGTTTTCCAAGGTACACTCAATGACTCTACATTATGCATTAAAATAGATACTAGTATCAATTTAGTCATCAACCATCTTGCTTCTCACTCATTTCTTGAATCACTCTTTAATAAAATTGATTAATTCTAAGTAATGCTTGAACCTTGATCTAGGTAATGACCTAGTGAACACATCAATTGAATTTTTTCCAAAGCAATCTTACTAACCACAATATACTTCACTTGAATAATGTTTTTAATAGAGTGCAAAAAAATGTCAATATGCTTTTGAGAACTTGATTATAAGTCAAATGGGTTACATTTTAACTATCATAATGTGTGTCACATATTCTTGAGCGATTCCTAAATCCATAGTCATACCTCTTAACCAAATGACTTATTTGACCCCTTCAATTAGGAACTTTTACTCATATTGAGTTATAAATAAAGCGATAACTCATTTATTTTGTTTCTAACTTAATACCCTTTCACATAACATAAACACAAAATATGACAAAGATTTTCTAGAGTCCATATTTCATGTATAGTCTACATCTAGATTCCCTCAAAATCTTATTTTTCTTGATCTCCTCTTGTGTAATTTAAAATTTCCTCTAAGGATGCATTCAAATATCTCAACATTCTATTAGAAGCTTCATAATACACTTGACCTAAAATTTTCATAAGTTGGCGTACTATGCTAATGACATATGCTAAGTCAAGTTTACTAGAAAACATCCCATATATGATGCTTCAAATCCCACTTGAATTGGGATTACTCTCCATCCCCTTCTTTTCATCCTTAATTTGAGTACATTGGTTCACTCTTTTATTGAATAACTCTTCAACAAAATTGATCAAGTGACCTTGCATATTAATGACCTGGTGAACAAATCAGTTGGATTTCTTCCAAAGAAACCTTGTTAACCACAATATACTTAATTTCAATCATGTCTTAAATAAAGCGACAACAAACTTTAATGAAATTTTCGTAACTTGATTATTAGTCAAACGAATTACATTTTAACTACACTACTACAAATAATACATTTCATGACGATGATTTCACCTCACGTATTGAAAAACCGAGGTCAAATACTTGGACGATGTTGTACCCTAAAGTTTGAACAACCATTTCTTGTACTTGGCTTATGTTTTATTTCATTTTCGCATTTCTGCATATCATAACATTTGTTCTTGAGGCATGAGATCAAGGTATTTCTGTGGCTCAGGGTTTTCTTTTAGTGCAAGAGTCTAAACAGCGAGCATTAGGGGCTCCAACATTTATTTTGCCCAGCGATCGAGCGGTCGATTTTATTTTATTCAATAGGATAATTTTCATCTTAGGAAATAGGTCACAGGTTATCTCAGGCATTCTTACAGTTATAATGTCAAAGAGCAAGTTTCAGAGGCTTAACATGGTTCAGAACGGGTGAAAATGGGCGATCATGGGCATTGGGGCAATCATTACAACTCCCCACGGTTCCCACATACCATTTATTGTCAGGTTAACATTTCCTTGCACCAACAATAAAGCTGAGTATGAAGCATGTATCATGGGCATTGAAGAAGCGATTGATTTGAGAAACAAGAACCTTGATATTTATGGTGATTCAGCTTTGCTAGTCAATCAAATCAAAAGAGAGTGGGAGACTCGTCAGCCTAATCTAGTACCGTATATGAACTATGCAAGGAGGTTATTACCTTTCTTCAACAGGGTAGAGTTTTATCACGTGCCAAGAGCGTAGAATCATATGGAAGATGCCTTGGCTACATTATCCTCGATGTATAAGATGAATTATTGGAACGACGCTCTGAGAATTGTCATCTCACGCCTCGATAGGCCAGCGTTCGTATTTGCAATAGAAGAAGCTTCAGATGGGAAGCCATTGTATTATGATATTTAAAATTTTCTCAAGAAGTAGGAGTATCTGCCTAGGGCATCGAGTAGGGATAAGAAAACCTTGAGGAGATTGGCCAAAAACTTCTATCTGAACAAGGATGGCGTACTCTACCAAAGAAATTTCGACTTAGTGTTGTTGAGATGTGTGGACGAAAAAGAAGCAGGGTTGATTATGGAAGAAGTCCACGAGGGTGCTTTTGGTATGCATGCAGGCGGACATGCAATGTCTCGAAAGATGTTGAGGGCTAGCTACTATTGGATGACTATGGAGTCTGATTGTTTCAAATACGCCAAGAAATGCCATAAATGCCAGATTTAAGCTGATAAAATGCATGTGCCGCCAAGTCCTTTGAATGTCATGGCGTCTCCTTGGCCCTTTTCCATGTGGGGCATTGATATGATCGGTAAGATCGAACTGACTGCATCCAACGGACACCGCTTCATCTTAGTGGCAATTGATTATTTCACTAAGTGAGTTGAAGCAGCTTCTTTCACCAACGTCACCAGGCAGGTCGTAGCCCGGTTTATCAAGAACGACATCATCAATGATTAAGGAGTGCCTGAAACAATCATTACTGATAATGGTTCGAATTTGAATAACAAGATGATGAAGGAACTGTGCCAGAGTTTCAAGATTGAGCATCACAAATCTTCTCCTTATCTCCCAAAGATGAATGGTGATGTTGAGGCGGCCAATAAGAACATCAAGAAGATTATGTAGAAAATGGTTGTTACCTACAAAGACTGGCACGAGATGTTGCCCTATGCATTACACGGATATCGTACTTCAGTACGTACTTCAACTGGGGCAACTTCTTTCTCGCAAGTGTATGGTATGGAAGTTGTCCTATCATTAGAAGTCGATATTCCTTCCTTGAGAGTTTTGGTCGACGTCAAGCTTGATGAGGCGGAATGGGTGAAAGCTAGATTGAATCAACTCAGCTTGATAGACGAGAAGAGATTGGCATCCATTGCATATGGTCATTTGTATCAAAGTAGGATGAAGAAAGCTTTTGATCAGAAGGTGCGTCCTCGAAGCTTTCAGGGAGGTGATTTAGTGTTGAAGCGAATTATCCCTCCACAGACAGATCACACGGGCAAATGGACTCCTAAGTAGGAAGGTCCATATGTCGTAAGGAAGGTCTTCTCCGTAGGAGCCTTACTACTTTCAACTATGGATGGCGAAGATTTCACATCTCCTATGAATGTAGACGCAGTTAAAAAATACTTTGCTTAAAATAGACCCGCTGGAAAGAAAAAGAAAATCCAGGAAAAAATGGGGCATCCCGACGAACCATAAAAAGAATGGGTTCGGGCAAAAATTAGGGATAAAAGGAGACTTTGGCAAAAATGGGTATCCCGGTGAATTGAAAACCCGAAAGGGCGATTCAGGCAAAAGTTCGGGATTTGAAAGCAAATGACTGTGGTCTACGTATGATATCATGAGCACAGTGGATTCTGGGAGGACTCGAGGGTCAACCATTCAAGTCAGTCTCTTTAGAAGACAAATCATTGGAGAAGCATTGAAGTCATGCGAGTCATAGTCGAACCGACACATGGTGATTGTCTGTACCACATTGCCGACATTTTGTATATCTTTTTGCATTTTTGTACTTTTTTGCGCAACTTTCTCTTTTCAGGAGTTGCATCTGATGTAAATCTGCCTATTTACAGGCCATCCATCAATGAAGTATATTTTATTCAGAAAGCTTTCTTGTTTTTTCCTCTTACTGTTTTGTTTGCAAAAGACGCCTGATTTTTTTGATAAAACTTTGCATACATAAACCTGTGGGCTCTGCTAATCATAATTGAAACGTTGATTTGCTCGAACAATGTCGTGGATGATGACCTAGATAGCTTTTGTTGCATACAGAGCACATTTGTTTGTTTTTCATTTGCAGGGCTCTCGTTCTTGAGACTATTCCAGAGGTGCATCCCCAGCGAGGACATCATGTCTCTGTCCCCACAAGAAGAAGATGTGCAGTTTGAGACTAGCTCCTCCCCAGCAGATTGGGATTACATGTGATCAAGGTCGAGATTGACATCCCCAGCAGGTGGAGCGTGTACACCCATTCTCAGCAGTTCAAATACATATATCGTATCCCCTAGCAGGTTGATATCAGAGTTATCCCTAGAGGGTCGAAACTGAAGTTCCCCAGTAGTGGTGTGCACCTGTCCCTTAACAGGTAGATTTGGGATTATCCTCAGCAGTAGAGCGAGTTCATAGTTTTGTTTCCCAACAGAGTCTAAATCTTTAGACTGCTTTCCCCTCAGAGTCTAGGTCACTGACTCATTCCCCAAGCGGAGGTTGATATTGTTGAGTTTTATTTCTCATTTTTCCCCAAGCAGAGGTCATTGTTGATTCCTTCATTCTTTGGGAGGTCTCCCAGGTGATCTTTATTCCTAATCCCCAGCGAAGTCGCCGGAGTAGTTTTCTTCCATGCAGAGTGGGAATAACCCAGAGATTGTTATTCCCCATCCTCAGCAGAGAAGGAATTTGGAATAATCCCCCAGTAAATCTTATTCATTATCCCTAGCAGATAGCAGATTTGATCTTCAGCAGAGCGGAATCTCCGGCAGAGTGGAGTTTATCCCCAACAGTTGGCTTTGAATCTTGGAAGAGTTTTTGTCGGCCATCCAAGGTTGATTTCCCCAGTAGAGTGGATCCGTTTTCCCCATCCAAGTCAGTTGTTCCCCAGAAGAGTTGTATTCTGGTAGGTCATCCAGGGTGACGTTCCTCAGCAAAGCTGATTTGATCCCCAGCAGAGTGGATTTTTTCCTCATCAAAGCAGTTTTACACAGGAGAATTATTTTCCAGGAAGTCATCCAGTGCTTATTTTCCCAGCAAAAGTCCAATTGTACTTGGTACCCAGTCGTCCCCAACAGAGTTGGTTTCGTCTCTTCAGCATTTATTTTACTGGAGTGGTTCCTTTGCATTTGCATCGTGCATAACATCCTCCCAAATGCGTAGCATTTCCATTTCGTGTGGAGCATTACGCCATATTCAAACATATGCATTTGAAACATAAGCCAGGTTGTTACCTCTTATTTCTAGTGTTATCTTCGGCAGACATTGATGTGTTCTCTTGAGCCTGCGTGGTATCCAGACTCCGGCTAACACCGATTTATTTCTTTAGCCCGTGTGATATCCAGACCCCGACTTACTCCGGTTTATTTCTTTAGCCCGTGTGGTATCCAGACCCCAACTTACACTGGTTTATTTCTTTAGCCCGTGTGGTATCTAGTCCCCGGCTTACACCGGTTTATTTCCTTTAGCCCGTGCTGTATCCAGACCCCGACGATTGTTAGTTTTTTTCTTTAGCCTATACGGTATCCAGAATCTGGCTGATATCGATATATTTTCATGAGCCTGTGCGGTATCCAGACCCCGGCGAATGTTGGTTTATTTCTTGAGCCTGCGCGGTATCCAGACCCCGGCGAATGTTGGTATATTTTCATGAACCCGTGGGGTATCCAGACCCTGGCGAATGTTAGTTTTTTCTTGAGTCTGCGCGGTATCCAGTCCCCGGTTGATATCGATATATTTTCATGAGCCTGTGCAATATCCAGACCCTGGCGAATGTTGATTTATTTCTTGAGCCTACGCGGTATCCAGACCCTGACTAATGTTGGTTTATTTCTTGAGCCTGTGCGGTATCTAGACCCCGGCGATTGTTGGTTTATTTCTTGAGCATGTGCGGTATTCAGACCCCGGCTGATGTTGGTTTATTGAGCCTGTGTGGTATCCGGACCCCGGCTAGATTTTTGATGGAGGCGTTCGTCTTCATCTTTCTCTAATAGAGCTTCTAGAGTTTCTTTTTGCGGTTGTAGAATTTCCGGGTTCTTTTGTATTCAACCACCTTTTACCTTGAATGTTTGAAAGCAGTTCGCTTTTCATCCCTTCAAGTCCAAGTCGTTTGAATAAGGGCAACTGTTGTACCCCAAAATTTGACCAACCATTTCTTGTACTTGGCTTATGTTTTATTTCATTTTCGCATTTCTACATATCATAGCATTGTTTCTTGAGGCATGGGATCAAGGTATTTCTGTGGCTCAGGGTTTTCTTTTAGTGCAAGAGTCTAAACAACAAGCATCAGAGGCTCCGACATTTATTTTTCCCAGCGATCGAGCGGTCAATTTTATTTTATTCAACAGGATAAGTTTCAGCTCAGGTACAGGTCACAGATTATCTCATGCATTCTTACAGTTATAATGTCAAAGGGCAAGTTTTAGAGGCTTAACATGGCACAGAACGGGTGAAAACGAGCGAATGTGCAGGTTTCCCTCCAAATGGCACTATTTTTGAAAATTTGTGAGTGGTTAACCGGTTAACCAATTTGCACTAGAAAATGGTTAGCTGGATAACCATAGTAAATTTTGCCCAGTAACGTGCATTTTCAATGCTGTCACTTTTGGGGTCTATTTTGATCACTTGTGAATTTGATTTTACACCAGAAGAAGGATAAAAAATCACTTTAAATTTGGATTAACTTTCAAAATCAATTCAATTTCCCTCCAATTTTCCATTCCTAATCCTATTCCAATTTTCATAACCTCACTCCAAACCACATTTTGATCCCAAGTGTTCTTTGTACCACAAGTGTTCTTTGAATCATGTCTTTCCACTTGTTCCAAGTGTGAGATAATTGTGTGAACTTTGGTTCTTCAACGTGACATGATCATTCTTGTGCTTGCTTGATGTTTTGACTCTGAATTTGGATAATTCCATTTGTGGTTCACTTCTGCCCTTGGTGGTTAAGTGCTTGTTCATGACGATTTGGTGATGATGTTTCCACTTTGGGTTTGTAATGAACAATTGTGATCCTTTTGCATTGCTTGTTTTCATTGTTTTACTTGATCTTTCAAGAATTGTATGGTTGAGATGTGCTTGTGGTGGTGGTTGTCCCACACCTTTTCCTCCCTCTTTTCTTTGTGTGTGCTTCTTAGGATAGCACCATTTTTTCTTGATGATTGATGGTTGATGGTTGTAGGAGATTGCTTCTCCCATTTTATCTCATCTCTTGTTGACTTATTTAAGTCACTTTCATCATTCATCTCTTTTCATTTGTGATTGAATGGCTATGTGTTTACTTGTGCCCTTTTGCCACGATCCCTTAGGATTCCTAGTCCCTCTGTTTAAGATGGGAGTAAGAGAGACATTAGAATTTCAATCCTTTGCATGATAACATTAGGATAGCATTCCCTCTTTTAATCCCAACTTTAGGATCATTTTGCATGATAACATTAGGGTTGATTAGTTTCCCCTTAGAGTTTGTGTCTTCTATTCTCATCTCCTAACTTTCATAAGACACTTAATAAAGGATAATAAATGTTGTACGCTACGAGCCTTAAGTACTTGAGGAATTATGGTTGGGGGGCCTCCTCTCATACTGTCTAGAGTATTTAGTGTATGCCCTTTGGGCGATATGCGGCGTATTCGCTCTCAAGTCATAGTCTTTAGTGCAACATGAGTCACAAACTTAACTCAATTCACTTCTTGTTTAAAAAACACAAAACAAAACATCAAACCTATTTATCCTTCAGGATTGTTTAAAAATCATTTTCAGAAAGAGTGTGTTAAGCTTTGGTTCTACCACAAACAGGTATCGTCCTTTACTGCTAGAACGAAGGTTTAACCGTACATAGTTAAAACACTTTAACCAACCAGTGGTCGTGTTAGACCAAACTACGTTTACTCTGATTTCTCATACCAGATGAAGATAAGTAGGCACATGACGGTGATGTCTTAACGAGCAACTTTCCCCACCTTCACCCGTAGTTTTCCAAACTACGTTGACTCTGAATTTCTCATTGCATGAGGGAATATATAGGCATAGAGCAGCGATGCTCTATCGAGTCTCTTTTCTTTTCTTGTGTCCCTGTGAGCCAGTCTTTTGATAGATTAACACCCTTTTAGATAGACAACAAGCGTTGACCCTGTTGAGTACAACGGACGTGAGGGTTGCTCGTACCTTCCCCTTGCGTAACCGACTCCCGAACCCAAGATTTGGTTGTGATGACCTATCTTTTCCCTTTTTCGTAGGTTTTCTCTGATCATTTCCTTTCCCTCTCTTTAGGATAAATAACGAACGGCGGCGACTCTTCTGTCTTTGTCGGCCCTCTTTTTTGCCGTAGCGACAGACGCTCCCTATTTTTTTATAAAAAATATACAATATATTTCGTCTGTTTTTCGAAAAATCGAGGGATAAACCTATTCATTGTACATACTTCAAATCCAACTGCCTTAGTTTATGTTTTTATCTCATTAAAATTGGCACATTCTTGACTATTTTATTTTTAACTTAAAAGTATGCTGCTTTTCACCTGAGTCTTCTAACCAACCGAGGTGAATATGTTTCTCTGATATATATATATATATATATATATATATATATATATATATATATATATATATATATATATATATATATATATATATATATATATATATATATATATATATATATATATATATATATATATATATATATATATATATATATATATATATATATATATATATATATATATATATATATATATATATATATATATATATATATATATATATATATATATATATATATATATATATATATATATAATCCTAAACAACGAGATCCATAAACACATACTATCTTCAATACGAAGATTTTATGTGTTTAGGACTCTCTTTTCTTCTTCAGAGATCCAAATCATTTTCTTTTACTTCTTTAGAAATCTGGTATGCCAAACATCACTACTAATATTTTTGTCATATTGTTGTTGTTATTATTGTTGTTTTTATTGTTGTTGTTGTTGTTGTTGTTGTTGTTGTTGCTTTTTTATTGTTGTTATTATTGTTATTGTTGTTGTTTTTAGTTTTGTTTTTGAGATCCGAAACCCTAGAATTTTTCTTGTTGTTATTGATGTTGTTTTTATCGGTGTTGTTGTTGAGACTCTAAACCCTAGAGGTTGTTTATTGACTTTTTTATTATTGATTGTTTTTGTTTATTGACGTTGGTTTTCTTGATGTTGTTGTTGTTTTTGTTATCGATATTGATATTGAGATTATGTTTTCTTGATTCTTTGTGCATCTCTCTTCTTGTTCTGTCTAGTTGAGTTTATTATATCTAATGTCTGCTGTTTGTTTCATTAACCCCTATTTGAACATATAACCTAGTAAATTGATTTTGGAAATAATCATATGAAAATTATGTTGAATTTGAAACTTATCTTACATGCATGAATGATTTTCCAACATTCTGCAGCTCACCGTTCATCTCACGTTGTTTTATAGTTAAAATATCTCCAATACTTCTAGTTTTTGTTCAACTTTCTTCCATATTTGTTCAATTTTCAAAGCATCAAGTTTTATGCTTTCAATAATGAATTATTAGAAAATGAAATGTTGAATAAAGAACTTGAAACACTGGAGAGATTTTAACTATAAAAGAGTGTGAGATGAGTGATAATTTGCAGGAAGCTTCAAAATCACTAATTAATGTTAGTTAATATTCAAATATAACACAAATATTCATATAATTATTTTCCTAACTAATTTTGAGAAGTTATAAGTTAAGTATAGGGTTTAGTGAAAAAAGAAATTCACATTATATTTAATAAACTCAAACTTGTTTTACCCGTCGGTTTTATGAGATAACTGAGGTGAAAATGTGGTATATCCGTTGGTGTAATTACAAAATCGAGGGGATATGTGTTTTCCCCATTTCAGAATTCCAAAAAGGTATCCCTGGGGATCGAACCCATGACCTTGTCACATACCTGTCAGTTTTTTTTTTAAACCGAAAGGTAAAGTGTGCACTTTTAATGATGTCTTTCATTACCGCGCCTCTATAGCTGAGATTAAATGCATTTCGTGTCCGAGATTAAATGTGATTTTTCTAGTAGTGCTATCATAATGTATGTTCACACGGTCTTGAGTAATTCCTATATCTATAATCACACACCTCTTAACCAACGGCTTCTTTGACCCTTTTAACTAGGTCCATATACTCATTTTGAGTTATATATAAAGTGATAGATTATTGGTTTTCTTTCTAACCTATAACCATTTCAAATAGCATAAACATAATATTTGAAAATTTTTCTAGTGTCCATATACCAAATATAGTTTGGATCCATAATATCTTAACATCTTCTTCAAAACTTTATAATGCACTCGAAACAAATTTTCCATAAGTTGACGTATTACGCTAATGACATATGATAAGCACGTTTTACTACAAACCGTCACATTCATGATACTTCCAACCCCATTTTCATATGGAGTACTTTCCAACCCCTTATTTTCTTCCTTGGTTTTGTTACATTGGATGACCAAATGATTATTGTGTTGACCTAAACGAATGTTGATGGTTTTAGTTTCAAGCATCCTAAACTGCTCCACGACTTTCTTTTAGCAAGGTTTCTCATGATATTTATCCATATAATTCTCTTAGCCTCACCAAGATCTTTCATGTTAACTCAATGTCTGCTTAAGCATTTCGATATAATTTATTCTAGAGCTTATCATCAACATATTGAAATAGGTAGAAAATGACTTCCTCATTCATGTTTAATATGTATACACAATTGTCATACTTGTTTATCGCAAAAACAATCTTTAGAATAAATCCATAAAATCAACAATACCCTTGCCTATGGTTTTACTTCATGTAACACCCACATATAATATATATATCTAGAATAACTCATATTATACATGGTTGCAAATTTGGTACTGAAATATACATAAGTTTCTAGTGACACATTATACATATTACATGCCCAAAATAGAAAAATACTAAAAGTGGCATAAATTTATACAAGATGTCCAAAACAACTAAGAACTAGATCATATCAAATGATCTTAAAATGGAGTCTTCGCAGTGGAAAAACCATCCTGAAAAACAAGTAAGGACATCAAACGTCTTTGTCCTTACCCTTCAAAGAATCCAAACTACCTGAAAAATAATCAACAACATAGGGTGAGATAATAATCCTAGTGGGTTCCCTATCTTATGTGAACTTCCACCCTTGTTGGACCCCAAATATCTGAGTGAGAACATACTCAAGAGGTATCTTAAAATTATGTATATTACTCCTAAACTTCACTATATGTTGGTTTTTTAGTATACGATAATTATAAAGTTCTAGATTGTTCAATTTATCCATTTCCTATCATACCTTGTTTAGATTGTTCAACCAAAAATCTTTTTCTAACATGTCTTAATATATAATGTCATAGTTTGCTTTTAATATGAAAGTGTTAACTAGCTAATGATGCATTACCAATAAAAGTGGAACCACTGCTCAAAACATAAAAACCACACATTTTAGATTATTTAGAATTGATCAATGCACCATATAAACTTTTCAACATGTTATGTTCAATTTCAGTGCAATAGATTAAATATTTAAACATGCTTATAACAAAAACATTTTGCTTAATTTCAAAAAATATCTCACATTTAGTAAAAATAACTCACGTTTGTCAAACATCTTGAGCCGAGTCACCCTAATAGCATGAACAATACAAGTCTTATAATTATCAAATTAAACGACTCCAAATTCTTTTAGCTCCAAAGTCTCAAAGTATTTATCCCATACACGCACGTGATAAAATCTTATTGTGTTCATGACCTGTGTTTTCCCCATATTTAAACTCGTAACTCTAGTACACCAACACTCTTATAACCATCCTTATCCTAGACAACTACACTATAAACAAAATCACTCTTGTTCCCACTCTTGGAACAATTCTTCTTGAAGTTTTCAATTTTATGAGAGATGAAGAATTTCTAGTTCGATTTGTCAAACCTCTTAGACTTGAACTTAGAAATATATTTTCCCTCTTTTTTTCCTTTACTCTTCCCCCTAATAATATTCAAGCCTTATCTAGTATTTTTCAACCTTCAAATCTTTAACTTTTGTAAGTTCATTGGTTCTAATCACCAACTAAATCTATTTAAGGTAATAATGCCTTCCTAACTTTAATGAATGACACCCTTTAAATTATCAAAAAAATATAGGTAATGAGCTCAAAAAGAATAGATCTTAGTCCTCATCATTAAATTTCACCTTAATATTTTGATTGTATCAATAGTTTTCTAAAATTTTATCAATTTCTCCATAATAGACTTATTATCCACCATCAGAAATGGTTATATATATATATATATATATATATATATATATATATATATATATATATATATATATATATATATATATATATATATATATATATATATATATATATATATATATATATATATATATATATATATATATATATATATATATATATATATATATATATTCCTTCAAATTTGATCCACATTTCTCTGAGATATTCTTCTTTGTGAATTCCTTCAATACTTTATCTCCGAAGCATATGATAATGATACTTCTGTTCTTATCCATCATATTGGTCATATATACTTGTGTTTGGCTTCCCGACATAAAAGCCTAATCTTGTAATGATTCAACACACTTTTGTTTAATTATAGTTGTTTGCACATTCAATTTTCATAACCCTAAATATTTGTCTCTGAAAAACCTCTCGATATTCTATTTAGAATTAACGATGCTCAGATGCAAACTTAGACCCCTCCCCTCATAGTGGAAACCACTTGTGAAATGTAGAGATTAAGCAGATTGATAAATATGATATGAGGGACAAACAATAATGACAACCGAACTAAAGACTTAAAGAAATAATGAATATACCAACTAAGTGTGTGAAAATTCATAAAAGTAGATGATCAACACATAGTAATTGTTTACTCATTTATATTCAAATTAATCAATTCTAAGGGATATAAGAATTTTCTGATCCACTACCAATGAAAAGTCTCAACAAAAGATTACAAATATGATACCAAAAATTATTTTAACACATTCATAAGAATAATTTCTAATTTTTACCTGTTTGTAAACCAATCTCTCATCCTCTCAAATACATGAATCATTCATTATCAAAATATTTGAAAGTGTTTCTCAATCCTTATATTACAAACAACTATCACCCAAAATAGTTATAGTTAAAAACCCTAAGAATTCTTCAATTTGAATTTATCTCTAAATAATACTTAGTGTAAATTAATTAGTCTTGTGACTCACCTCACTTGTCTTGCAAATGATGTTGAATTGAAATATTACTAAAACAATTTCTCATTTGCCTAGCGACTCTTTTCGAATGCTAAAAAATTGTTGATATTTATAAGGTACACTCCACATTCTATTATTTTCCTCCTTAAATTACAAACACCAAACTAGATCTCTATTTTAAGAAAACTAAATGTTTTGTATCAATCCTTTTAAGATCTTGTTTTTATTTTGCTTGAAGTGAAGTTTCCACCAATTCTTCTTCTGTCAAATATAGCAACACCATTATTGGAATTAATGGTTGTGTGTCTATGTCATAGATTATAATTTGTTTTTTGTTCTCTCTCAAATATCGAGGAGGTAGATGATGGAGGTTTTAGATTTAAAAAAAATTATGTTGCTAGTGATTGTGATGATTTGGATTATCATCGTTTTTCATGTTGCAACTGTTTGGATTTGTTTTTTTTAGGGTAATTGTAGATTAAAGTTTAGTTAACCTGAACCTTATTTTATATATATATATATATATATATATATATATATATATATATATATATATATATATATATATATATATATATATATATATATATATATATATATATATATATATATATATATATATATATATATATATATATATATATATATATATATATATATATATATAATCATAATGGAATCTTAATTAATAAGACAGAAATAAAGATAATTATAATTGTTTGACGGTTTCAGAAATAAACACTAATAGTTAAACTTTGTTAACAAAGATCGATTATGTTTATTGTCTTTTATTTTTCTTTATATTTAATTTTATATACTGGTTGTTGTTCTAACAATTGGTATCATATAATGATTAATCATGGTGCAAAATTCGAAGTAACAAGGTTTGAAGGGACATGTAATTTCAGATTATGGAAAAGGAGGGTTAATGACCTATTGACTTAGTAAATTCAACAAAAGAAATTGCGTTAGACAAAATCGAATGATGTAGAGGATGTCAATTGGGCAGAGATTAAGGAGAAGGTTGCATGATCGATTCTCCTATGTGTTTCAAACGAGGTGATGTATCATGAGTGGTTTGCGACAAATTAGAAAGTCATTATATGTGAAAGATATTGATGAACAAGTTGTTTGTGAATCACCAATTATACAATGTGAAGATGCAAGAAGGATCTAATTTGCAATAATGTGTCAATGTCTTGAACAATATAATCACAAATCTTGTGAGGCTTTTAGTGAAGATTGATGATGAAGATAAGACAATTATCTGGCTATTCTCTTTACCAGATTCTTATGACCACTTGGTGACTACTCTCACCTATGGGAAAAACATTATCAATTATGATGTGATAATTACAACACTTTTGTCATAGTCTCAAAGGAGTCAAAATGTAGAGGAACGAACTCAAAGTGACAGTCTGTATGTGTAAGAGGGTCAAGATCATGGGAGGAACTATGGGTGTCTGTGGTGCAGTTTGGGAGGTTTTGACTCTAAAAGTCATATGAACCGCAAAAGAAAAAAGTGTATTGTTTGGTTTAGTTCGGTTGACTTTTAGAAATGAAACTGAACCAAACTAAACAAACCCAATGCGATTCGGGCTGGTTCGATTAGTTTGATTTTTATAATGTTTTTATTGATCCATACGTACACTTATAGAGAACAACATAAATTTGTGTTTAATCATTCATACATTATAAAATAATAACAATACTCATCATAGTTGGACAAAAGCTTCCCATTCAATATAAAAAAAATAGATTAGACAAAAGTGGAATAAAAAACATAAAATAGTAGCATAAAACAATATCAAAAACATTGTAATGAAACCGAAAAAAGGAGATAAGAGATTAGAGAAGATGAAAAAGAAAGAATAAAAGAGATGTGAGATAAGAGAAGAAAGGTGCAACAAAAACGTAATTAAAAGAGATAACATTAGCAACAAAAAAAAAGATTAAAAATAAATAACATAAGAGAGGAGAGATAAGAGTAAAATAGGCAATATGTACATGGAAAAGAAGATGAGAAGAATGCATGATACTACTAGGAGAGATTTGAGAAAGTTTAAACTGAAATCCTAAGGGTGAGTAGGAAAAAATCGTTTATAATTGTAACGCTAATGCATAGTAGGTTTAAGTTTTTGGTTGGATGTGGGATAAGTAAAGTTTGGGTTGTATCGTAATGCGGTTTAGTTTGGTTTGCTTCGATTTGCAAAATATAAACCATAAACTAAACCGAATCGCGCTATTTTGTTTAGAAATGGTCCAAACACATCCGAACCAAATGCAATTTTTTGCGATTTTGGTTTGTATTTGTTTGATTTGCAATTTTCTATTGGGTTGGTATGGCTTTGAGCATCCTCTAAGGAACAAGGGCTATGGAGGTTCTGGAAAGAAGACGTGCAAATCTAGGAATAATAAAATAACTAAGTGTTATAGTTGTAAATAGATTGGGCATTGAAAGAGGGATTATCCAAATAGAACGCGTGACTCATCGAGCTCTACAAATGTTATTGAAACTAATGATTCTGGTAGTGAAGCACATATACTGTTTGTTTCATACAACAAGTGTGCAAATGTGTGGATACTTGACTCTGGCTATACTTACCACATGGCGCTGCACCGGAAATGTCTTACTATATTCTAGTCAGGTAATTTTGGATTTGTTTATCTAGTGATTATAAATCTTATAATATCACTGGAATGGAAAAAAATTAAAATTTCTATGGATGGTGGTGTCAGAACATTAAACAAAGTCAGATATATTTAAGAATTGAAGAATAATTTGATTTCCATAGGCACTCTGCAAGAAAATGGTTTCTCCTATAGGTCTAATGGAGATAGGGACATTATAAAGGTTATAAAGGGTGAATTGAGTGTGGTGAGAGCAAGGGGGATTACAAGTAACATCTACAAATTGTTAGGGAACACTATTTTATATGATGTTACATTTTGTTGAGTTTTATAATGATGCAACCAAACTCTAGCATATGCGTCCAGGTCATCTTAGTGAGCATGGGACAATGGAACTTCATAAGATAAATGTATTGAAGGGTGTTCGTAGTTACAAGTTGGAATTGTGAAAGTATTATATACTTGGTAATCAATGTCGTGTTTGGTTTAAAACCAGATAACACAAAACATAGGGGGTTTCAGACAATATGCATTTTGACTTGTGGGGACCTACCAAAGAGGTTTCCATGGGTGTTTCAAGGTATTTTCTAACTTTCAGAAATGATTTTTTTCATAAGGTTTGGGTGTATTTCTTGAACCAGAAATATGAATATTTACCAAATTCAAGTTATGGAAGACAAAGGTAGATAATCAAATAGGCAGAAAAATCAAGTATTTATGGTCAGATAATAGGACATAGTACACTAATTTGAAATTCAATAGGTTTTGTGGAGAACGTGGTATTGAAAGACATTTCTCAATTCATAAGACACCATAACAAATTAGTATGGTAGAGAGAATGAATAGGCATCTAGCTGAAAGGGAAAGATGTTTCTTATTAAGTACGTGACTATTAAAAGGTTTATAGGTAGACATAGTTAAAATGGCATGTTATCTTACCTGTTAGAACAAGATTTGGTTCTGCATCTATATCTCTATGTTTTAATGATAACAAATCAGTATTTGTGTGAGAATAATTTTGGTACCCTAACGGTTTGTTATTGTGTATCTTTAGCAAACAACTTTGATTCTGACTCTTGAACATGAAATGCTTCTGCTCAAACTCAAGGATGTGGAGATTCTAAGAAAACTGTATGTTGTTGCTGCAACGCTCTCTTGGCTCGTGCTTCTGAAGCGTGACTCAGATCAATTCACTTCTGAAGACTGCTCAAGCTTTCGTAGATTAAACATTGAAGGTTCTAAAAACTCTAAAGAATCTCAAGTCAGATGTTGATGTGATCAAGCTTCTGATTGATGATTGAAGTTTCTGAACTCAAGCAAAATCAACTCTTCTAACTCATACTTCAAACAATAATTTATCCAGAAGCCATTAAAGGATAGAAAATAAGAGCGAGTTTATATATGGGGAAAATAGTACATGATATAGACCAATATTCCTTCCACTCAGCGGATTTCGTGGAGTAAGGAAATTAAGGTAGTACGATTCTTGTCCCCTCCGTATCAAACTGTTACTCAAGTCGTCAGCTCATTCATAAAGATACCAGATCTACCCTTCAACGAATCTTTTTTACGGTCTATATAAAGACTTGAGAAATTAAATCCATGCAAGTATAAACTTGTGCATAATTTTTCTTTAAGTGTATTGTGCTTTTAACTTGTTTATACCTGCTTGTGTAGAAGCAATCTTTGTAAACACAACTTGGTAATCAAACTGTTGTTTGTATTTCCTTAATGGACCAGTTAGGTCCGAATCCTTGAGAAGACATAGACTGTGTGTCTTTTTGATTTGTTAATCACCAGCAGTTGCTAGTGCAGTTATAGTCAAACTGTTTTTTGTATTTCCTTAAGGGACCAGTTAGGTCAGAATCCTTGAGAAGACATAGATTGTGTGTCTTTGTGGTTTGTTAGTCACTAGCGGTTACTAGTGCAGTTGTAATCAATTGATTATAGTAGATTAAGTCCTTGGGTATAAGTCGAAATCACATTGGTGGATGGACTGGATTAACTTTGAGATTTTCAAGTGAACCAGTATAAAAATTGAAGTGTAGTTCTCTTTGTTCTTCATTAGCGGTGATTTTTATTGAGTGAGTAAAAAGCTTTTGTTTTTGAAAACCCTAATTCAAAACCCCTCCCCTTTCTTGTGTTTTCTCACCTTCAATTGGCATCAGAGCTCCATTTTTTATTGTGATAAAATTTAAACAAACATTTAACCATGTTCAGTACCGATCTAGTGGGTGTATGTGAGAAAGAATGGCGGTCACCGCTATTCCAGTAGAGAAAGATCACTACAGTTCCAAACCACAAGTCTTTGATGGTGACAAGTTTGACTATTGGAAAGATAGAATCAAAAGTTTCTTTCTTGGATATGATATAGATATTTGGGATCTTGTTGTTGATGGCTACAGTCATCCTGTTAATGCTGGAGGAGACAAAGTGTCAAGAAGTGCTATGACTGATCAACAAAGAAAAATTATAAGATATCACAAAGCAAGAACTATACTGCTAAATGCTATCTCTTATATTGAGTATGAGAAGATAATAGATAGAGATACTGCCAAGTCTATTTTTGGTTCTCTAAGAATGACTCATGAAGGAAACACTCAAGTTAAGGAGACAAAGACGCTTGCTCTAATCTAGAAATATGAGGCATTCAGAATGGAGGATGATGAAATAGTTGAAACTATGTTTTTAAGGTTTCAAATGCTAGTCGCGTGACTCAAGGTTCTGGACAAAGGATACTCAACTGTTGAGCATGTCAAAAAGATCATCAGAAGCCTTCCTAAGAAGTGGAGACCTATGGTAACTACCTTGAAACTATCTAAAGATCTAAACATTATCAGTCTTGAAGAACTTGTTAGTTCTTTAAGAAGTCATGAGATAGAGCTTGAGGGAGATAAACCTCAAAGGAAAGGAAAGTCAGTTGCTTTGAAATCCAACTCTGAAAAATCAAGAGCTTATCAAGCTAAGGAAATCTCAGAAGGTTCTGATGAAGACTTAGAAGATGATGAACTTTCATTAATTTCTAGAAAGGTCAACAAACTTTGGAAAAACAGACAAAATGGTCAAGGAAAGTTCAATGGAGCTAGAAGGACTACTGGTTGTTCTGACTCAACATCTAGACAAAGGAAGTCGAGTTCTGGAAAAGAAGTTATTTGCTATGAATGTAAAGAGCCAGGTCATTGCAAGAATGAATGTCCCATGCTCAAGAAAGACAAAAAGCATAGAAATAATTCTATCAAAGGTAAGAAAGGACTCGTGGCTACCTGAGATGATTCTGATTCAGAAGAAGAAGATTTTGAAGAAGAACAAGCTAATGTTGCATTGATGGCAACAATCTCTGATGCTGAAGTCTCTGGAGAACTCGAAGATAAAGTATCATCAGACTCAGAAGCAGAACCTGATCATGATTCTGAAGAGGTATTTTCTAATCTCTATTATTCTGATTTAGAATCATGTCTTTCTTAAATACTGGAGAAGTATCAAAGTCTTCAAAGCAAATACAAAGACCTTAAACAAGTCCAAGTAATTGCTTCTAAAACTTGTGAGAAGCATGAAGAGAATATTCCTTCTTTAAATGAAAAAAAAATATTTTCTTTAGAAAGTACAAAATCTATTTTGAGAAGTCAAATCTCAAAATTAGAATAAGAAATAGGTCCAGATGCTTTTGGTACCAACTATGTATTTAGATATGACAAATCTTTTCAACACCTTCTGAATAAAAGCATAGATAGAAGCAAAATTGCTTCCTTATTCTATGGAGTTAGTAGAAATGGCAAGAAAGTTTTAGGTTTTACAAATACTTCTAAGATTGATGAAAGTATCGTGGTAAAACCAAAATCTCTCTATAAGCACTTTGTACCTGCTGGCACAAAACCTGTTTATTTTGAGGTTGCACAGAAACCTCCGCCGACACAGAAATTTGTTTCTAAACCTAAATATCATACACAAATTCCACTTGATTATCTTGTTGCACATAAACCCAAAGTTGTTAAACACCCTGGGAAAACTAACAAAAAAGGACCCAGAAAGTGGGTATTTAAGGAAAAGATAGTTTATGTTACAAACATCCTTAGCAACTTAATTGAAACACCAATCATGGTACCTGGACAGTGGTTGCTCGCGATACATGACGGGAAGAAGGCATGTGTTCCAAATTTTGGAGGGTTCCTTGGTTTCAGAGAAAACCAGAAAGGAAAAATTATTGGCTCTGCAACTATCGGTAATGGTAAACTTCCCTCCATTATTAATGTTCTTCTGGTCGATGGTTTGATGCATAACTTATTGTCTATCAGTTATCTTAGTGACAATGGTTATGATATTATCTTTAATTAAAAGTTCTGTAAGGCTGTCAGTCAGAAAGATGGCTCAATCCTTTTTATCGGAAAGAGGAAGAAAAACATTTACAAGATTAGACTTTTTGATCTCAGTGAACAGAATGTCAAATGATTAATGTTTGTTAATGAAGAGTAATGGGTATGGCATAGACGTCTGGGCCATGTTAGCATGAGGAGGATTTCTCATTTAAATAAGCTTGGACTAGTCAGAGGCTTACCAGACCTGAAGTTTTCTTCAGATGTTCTTTGTGAAGCATGTCAGAAAGGCAAGTTCTCTAAAACTTCCTTCAAAGAAAAAAATATTGTTTCCACCTATAGATCGTTAGAACTTCTACACACTGATTTGTTTGTGTTTCACCCCAAAATTTTCCCAACCTTTCTTTACTTGGCTTATGTTTCATTGCATAGTTATAGCATTTGCATTTGCATATGATTGGTCACTTGCAGGGGATCAAGAGAAGTGTGCATAGAAAGATAAGGTTACCAAGGGTTCTAAGCCTAAGAAAGAAGTTATATTCAAGTGGTCAAGTGCTTATTAGCATCAGGAGAAGGTCAAAACTCTTTGAGGGAGCGGATGGATAGTTGTGGTTTATCCCCTATCTTGGAGGCCAATTGAAGATTATCAAAGGATTGTGAGTCCATAGTTATGGATGGATAATGTTATGGGAGCTCATGTAGTGCTTTGAGATCCATTGGGGAGCTTATCCAAGTTGTTATATCATGTGCAAGAGGTTGCAGTCAGAGGATTGTACACCTAGGGTTTCATTTGCCTAGTGCAAGATCAACTGTGAATTTGAAGGAGATTAAGACTTGGTTTTAAGTCATTGTGATCATGGAAAGTGGTTTTGAAGCATCTAAGATGATATTTCAAGTTCAATTTAATAATAATCAAGAGTGTGAGAAGTTGCTAAATTAGGGTTTCCAGGCTTGCCAGTTTAAAATTCCCTATTTAGTGCCTTACTTCAAGACCACATATCTCAAGATACAAGTTTCATCTCACTTTAATGTAAACATGAAACTTGTAGAGCTTGTTCCTAGCTTTCGTTTGAGTACTAGAACTCATTCATTTGATTTCTAGAACTCAAGTTATGATGCTGACAAGTTATGGGTCCTCAGATGAATGTAATTTTAGTCAACAAAAGTCAACTAACTTCCAAGGCATTTTGACCTAGAATCATGTTTCATATCACTTTGACCCAATCATGAAAGTTATTCCTTATGATCTTAGCTTTTCAGAAAGTCATAGACGTCCTTCATCGCATGTGTAAAACTCAAGTTTTGAAGCTTGCAAAGTAGGGGTATTTTGGGAAAGTGAGATTATAGGTCATTTCCATTATAGGTCATTTTCATGATCTTGCACACTTCAAATGAAACTTTTCCCAACATGAAACTTGCTTCAAATGATCTCAATTCCATCATTGAACACTCATTTGTCATGAATTTTGCTTGGTTGTGATTATAGGTGAAGGAATTTCATGGAAAAAGGACTTTAAAAGGCATGAATTGAATTGGATTGATTTAATTCCTTTTCATATCATATTTGTGCATTTTTGGATTCACTTTATCATACTAAGAATTATGCACCAAGAATTTTTGGTTCATGAAGTGGAACACATGAGTAATTTCAAGTAACTTCATGGTGAAGCTTCCCATTCAAATCCAACCATTTGATCAATTCAAGGGTTAATTCTTATCCATTGGATTACTACTCATCACCAGCAAGCAATTTGAATTAAAATCCAAGGCATTTGGAGCCATTTCACGTGTGAACTTGAAGCTTGAACTTCAAACTTTGAAATTTTCCAATTCATCATAACAGGCCAAATTGGGCCTCCGAATCATCATGGATCCAAAATATAAAAGCTTATGATCAATTCTGAAGCTCCATTTTCGTGCATTTTGGTGAAGGAGAAGCTTGGGAATAGTTGCAAAAGTCAAGAACGAAGTGCAAATTTGAAACTGAAATTCAAGCCAGTTCAAGGCAAATTAAGATCAGAAACATCTTCAGGGAAGTTCATTGAGTGATTCTAGATCGTTTTGCACAAGCTCAACTGCATTAGAAGCCCCAACGGAGAGGTTCTGTTAGGTATTCTTCTTGCTCAAAATTATCACTCTATACACACTCATTTCATGCCATTTTTGCTGCATATTGAAGCCCTACGTATGTAGGCCAAGTCTAGATAGGATAGAATCATGTTCTTGCTAATTTCAGTTTTGTGCACCTTTCTTGATTGCTTCGATTCTCTTTATTTTTAAGTGATAAATGAAATTGGAGAGTGGATTCTTAATCTACGTAGTGTGGCGTTCGATTTGATGTTTGATTTCGTTCACTTTGATGGAGTTTTGGAACTCCAGCTCCGGTAGGGCAAACGGAGAAGATGACCAGAGCACAATGCTCTGGCGTCTGGTTTTATTTCCCGGTTGGATGACTGGGACTGCCACGTACACGTTTGAAACTTTGACTGACCAAGATCAAGGGCTGAGATCACGTTTGACTGGCCATGTGTAATGTTGGACTTTCCACGTAATAAATGAAACGCCTCGTTTCATATTGAACCTTGAGTGTTTTGATCTTGGGCCTAAAACTCTTTTCACACCCTCCTCCCAAGCGAGCCCAATCATTTTAACTGAGAGAATTGCTATTCACACCATTTTCCTATTTCTTTTATTTTTCTTTTTTCTTTTTTAATCTGTTTTGTTTTTAATTCAATTAAAATGCTTCCAATGATTAAAAAATTACTCAAAAATACTTTTAAGACATTTTGAGATGTCATTTGGTTTTAAAAAATTTTATTTTATTTTTTGGAATATTTTTCAATTAAAAAGGAATTAATCATTTGGAAGTGTTTTATTTGATTATTTTCTTGATCATGTTTGTTCTTGATTTTATTTCTTGATCATCCTTTTGTTCCAATGATTGAAATTTTTTCCTCATATCCATTATGAGTTAAAGAATTTTATAGGACCATTTTGCCCCTGGTTTGATCATGTTTGGTTGGGTTTTTGTGGCATTTTTGTTGAAACTCGATTCTTCCATTTCAAAGTGGTATACCTTAGGGATTCATTTCATTTGGTGGTGCTTTGATGGAACATTGCCTCTGATGTTTTGGCCTCTTGTTGCCAACTCATTTGTGATCATTTGAGATTTTATTTGGATGTAATTGAACCTTTTTCCTATTTTTGAGATGATTTACAAGTTAAGTCACTTTTAAGGGAGGTTCACACAAGTGATTGACATAGTTTGCTTTGGAAATGACCTTTGTGGATCCATTGAACTCCTAACTTTTGTTGATTCATATTTTTAGCATATTGATGTGTTTGGATCTTCATTTTTAGGTCATAAATATGTTCATAACTTATTGAAATGTGCAATTCTTTTTAGGCTTTCCACTTGTGTTTTAAGTGTTGATGTGTTGAATGAATTAGGTTTTCTTCCATGCCTTTTCTTGCATTCTCTTTTGATGTATGAGCTTTTTGTTTTGTACACATTCTCCTCTCATCCCTAATTCTGTCCAATGACTTTGGGATCCCATTTGAGATAGCTTAGTCCCTCCTTTGGAGGTACTTGAAGCATGTCATGAATGATGCTTCCTTGAGGACTTCTTTTGTTTGTTTCTTGCATAATCATTGAGATTGCTTATGGTTGAGTTTCCCTTATGAGTTACCTTGGTTATCATATTGTCTTCCATGCTCTCATTGATTCATGTCCTCTTTCTATTTTCATTTTGCTTGCCTTTGGGCATTGTGGTTGATGTGTGAATGGTTGTAGGTTTTTATTCTCCCATTTTCATCCCTTTTGTGTGCAATTGTGTGCTTCATTTTGGATTGCTTTCTTCTTTGCTTTTGCATTTCTTTCTTGAATTAATAAAGGTTGAGATATACTTGTGGAGGTGTTTACCCCACACTTTTTCCTCCCTTTGCTTGTGTGTTGTATTGCATATGCATACTTGCATCTTTTTATTTTATGCTTCCTCCTTCTTCTCCTTTCTTTGCCATGTTCCCTTAGGACCTCTAGTCCTTCTTATTCAAGATGGATTATGATAGACATTAGGACTTAAACCATGTATGATAACATTAGGTAGCATCCCCTTTTACCTTAACTATAGGTACACTTTGCATGAGAACATTAGGTTGAGTCTTAGTCTCCCTTAGAGTGTCTTTCTCTTCTCATCTTCAAACATCTTCAAAACACTTAATGAAGGTTAAGGATTGTTGTACGTTACGAGCCTTAAGTACTTGGGAAATGGTGATTAGGGGGGCTCCTCTCAATTATCTAGAGTGTTTAGCCTATGTCCTTTGGACGATATGTGACGCATTCGCTCCTAGGTCATAGTTTTTAGTGCAACATGACTTACAAATAATAATCAATGCGCTTCTTCTCTAAAAAACACAAACAAACTTCAAACCTTTTTATCCTTTGGGATTTAATTTGGAAAACATTTTTTATAAAGAGAGTTTCGTTAACTCTTGGTTCTACCGCAAACAAGTAACACCTAAGTCTCCAATGGTCGAGCTACATACACCTAACTGCTAGAACTAAGTTTTAACCCTACTCGGGCCTAAAACATTTTAAACCAACCGGTATTCTTGTTAGCCCGAACTATGTTTGCTCTGATTTCTCGTACTAGATGATAATACGTAGACACAAGACGAAAATGTCTTGGCGAGCAACCTTCCCCCATTTTCACCCGTAGTTGGTCAAACTACGTTGACTCTGACTTTCCCATTGCACGAGGGAATACGTAGGCACAAAGTGGCGATGCTCTGCCGAGTCTCTTTTCTTTCCTTTTGTCCCTGAGACCTTTAGTTAGATAGTAAACACCATTTTAGATAGATAACCAAGCGTGAATCCCGTCGAGCACGACGGACGTGAGGGGTGCTCATACCTTCCCCTTGCGTAACCAACTCCCGAACCCAAGATTTGGTCGCGATGACCTGTCTTCTCCCATTTTCGTCAGGTTTTCTCTTATCGTTTCCTTTTCTTCTTTGGAATAAATAACGAACGATGGCGACTCTTCTGTTATTGCCGACACCTTTTTTCGCAGTAGCGACAGCTGGCGACTCTGCTGGGGACAGGAACATCCCTTATGCGAGTCAATCCTAGCGCTTGTTTGTTTATCTTTTGGGTGTATGTACATGTGTATTGTACTTTATTTATTTTTCTACATTTACTTTTAGCATTGTATATATATCATTATTGCTGTGATGTGGGAAGGGAATGTTCCACTGAGAGATAAGTCAAACCCCGGCTTGAGTACAAACATAGCATTAGAGCGGAAAGTAGTGACGAACCTGTATGCTTCAGCATGCATTAGTCCCCACAAAATTCGCGTTCAGACGAGGTTTTCTGTGAAGTTATCCTATCCTGTGCATTAGTCGAGAGGGGGTATTGAATCAGGAAACTGTCAACTTTGGAGACTGATCATTTGTGATTCAGCTAAGTGAGGCCGCTTTGGGAGATTATGATGCCAAACCAGAAATGGTGAACGTATCATCGTTTCTCAAAAGTCTGTGATGCTGATGAACGTATAGGATGCTGAACCTTGTCAGTGATAGGTCCATACCTATAAGAGGGATTGGGTTATGCAGGAAACTCTGACTTTCAGACTACTCGGTTTTCTTTGCAGTGTGAGTCTGTGATTCTTGATACAAGGGGTTCCTACCAGTGACAGTGCTATGTTATTGTCAAAGCGGAGCGCTGGTTCTTCTTGATCAACAACACAACAATCTTGATTCCCTGTTGGCATTTGTATGCATTTTCATTTTGCATTTGCATTGACATGTATCTATGTTGCAGGTGTATCTTTCCTCCTTGATTCTAGTCTGCTAGTACACTGTCAGCATGGCCCCTTGTTTGAAGAAAAATGTGTTATACAAGTTCCCTAATCCGGAGATAGGACCCCTGCTAAAGCTCATCTCTTTGGCTGATTGGGGTGTGATGGAGGATTTCAGGAGAGAATATGGGAGAATCTTGAGTTTCATATGTAAAGCTTCTAAGTTTGAATTAGATGGCCTTTATGCTCTTCTGCAACTTTTATGACCCACAACTGAGGTGCTTTGATTTTCCGTTTTCGTCTTGATATGTTTGGAAACTTGCCAATTCTGAACCAATTTGTGATTAAATGAGTTTATGAATTGACCAGATTATGCTTTGATGATGATGATAACATGTTCCTGATTAGTTTTAGAAAGAACATAAAAAAAAACTCGATTCAATGCCCTCGATTTTGTTCTGTCTTGATTACAACACGTCTTTAATATTGTTCTGTTTGATTGATATCCTCTTTTGAATACTTGGTCGCATGCCGTTAATTGCTCTGGATTCTTTCTATTTTAAAATGATACGTTGTGGATTGATATTGATTGTTGGTGATTCTTATCTTGAAAGGTCCTTATTGGTGTCTGATAACTGTTTGGTGATTTGATTGTATTTGGAATATTAATGACTGCCTTCCATTCTCGATAAAACATGTTGTTAATGTTTTTAGAAAGAAAGTAAAACTTGTTGGACCATGTTCTGATTGCGTTGAATGTTTGCCAAATCTTATTTACTTGATGGAGAGGGGGATTTTGGTGATTGTACACTCGATAGGCTTTATTTTTATCATGTTTGACTAATACTTGCCTTCCTTTTATGATGAGCGTGGGTGACGACGACCTCACCTTGCTTCTTTTCTTGGGTGTTGGTATCAAATTAAGGCCTCTCAAAAGACTGGTCATAGTGGTTCCATCATGCCATAATGGCTTTGTTGCGTTTCTTGGTAAGCTTTGTGTGTTTTTAATCTTTCAACACCACTTATGAGTACTCGTTGTATGATGCTATTATCTTAGAAAATTTTTATTGTGACAAACTGCGAATTTCACCATTATTTAATTCCTGAAGTAGGTGACTTTATGAAGACCTTGGAGAGACCTGGTTGGAGTGTTTTCGAAGGCCCAGATATTACCTCGATGAGAAAGGAGAGTGGACCCAATTGATAGCAGTGTTTGGAGTTCCATCTTCTGCTATGGTTCATACGAATTGTTTCAAGCTTGTGACCATCACCTATTTTTGAATTTTGTAAAGATACTAGTTTTCTTGTTTTATAAGGCACATGTAAGTCTTAAACCTTGTGAAAAACCTTTGAATTTGGTGGTGTTTCTTATATACTTTGTAATTTATGACTTAGGTGGTGATGTGAATCCTGCACTTAAACTACTATGAATTTGACTTTTGGATTTTTGGAAAGTGTTTTGAATTTTATAGTGACTTGTAACAAAGGAAAATATGATTTTTTTATGATTTTAGTTGAATGTACTTGTATTAGAACGTGAGATTAAGGACTTGGTTCCTTCAAGGATTTTTTGCGAATGAGACCATGCGAATCTCGGTCTTCCTTATAATTAAACTTGGTACCTCTTCGTAGAAAATTTTGGAAAGGTTAATGTAGTTGCACTTGGTATTTCTTGTATGGCTTTGTCACATGTGAACTTTAGTTGATACTAGTTTTAGAGTTATCCCGCCTATGAAAAATCAAACTTAATGCAAGCAAGGCCCGTACGCTTGTGTATCTAAGTATATAAAACTCTTGACATAGCTTTATGTACTTAAACCCTTGAGTTTTATTGAAGTTAAATAAACTAGATATTGTTGGATTATGGAAAATTTATTTGTCTAAGCTTAAACTAGAATCTTTCTTGGTTTGAATAAAAATGACTCAAGAAGTATATACTTTTGGCCTTTTTGAAATTGAGCTCCACGCCATTCTCATAGAAAATCATATGTTTATCTTGATATTGGAAATTTTGATGCACATAGAGGCCATCCTTTATAAATACCAAACAATTTGAGTTAAAACTTCCTCTTGAAAGTTGAATATTGCATTCCAATACAACTTGGTTTAAAAGAAATGGCCCTTTTGAATGGTCTTTAAACATAATACTTGTAACCTTTCTCTTTGAATACGCCATAAGCATGAACCTCTCATATTGACCATGAAAGTGGGTTTTCCTTTTAAACCCACGAGAACCAAAAGAATATTACATTTCATGCGTAAGAACAAGATCCTTTTAGGTTAGGCTTAACCTTTTTATTGCTTGATATCAGATCCAAACTTAGTCTTGATGTGGTGGACACTCTAATTCTTCTCAAACCTTATGAAGAGCCTTGAATAGAAAGACCAATGACAAACTTATAGGATCAAGATAAGTTAGTTATGTCTTGAAATGCTTGATTTCTAGAAACTATACTGGAAAATATTGCACCTACATAAGCTGGTTAGTCGCAATAAACATGTACAAAAGAATTAAGCCCTAAAGATGCTATGCAAGATAATGCGTAAAGAAGTGGGATCTTAGGTTCAAAAATTAGGGTGTGATAGTCTAGTCAAAAGCTTTATTGGTCTGAGATCAGCCTGATGTAAAATCTTATTCGGTTTCTGAGTTCAGTCAGGTTAAAAGCCTGGTAGGATCGAGGTCATCCCGATAAAAATCTCAGTTTGGTTCGTGATTAATACATATAAAACCTCAATTTGGTTCGGAGGATAGCCAAATCAAAATTCCATCTTGGTTCAAGATAAGCATGTATGGAATCTGTGTTTGGCTTAGAGACTAACTGCTTGAAGTTTTGTTCGTTGTTTGATTTGGAGACTAATTGCTTCAAGTTTCAGTTTGTTTTTTAGTTGGAAGTTATCCTTAAACTTCATTTCTTTGTATAAGGGGGTGAATTTTTGGTTTCATTATCTCTTCCTTTATCTCTTTAATTTTCCAATTAGTTTCTTTACTTTGATTTTCTATTGCATATTCAAACGTTTTTGATAAAATGTTTTTCAACTCTGATTTCGAAAATGATTTTGTTTTAAATCAAGGATTTTTTAAATATCCACAATTCACCTCCCTTTTGTGTATGGAGTCACATGTTCAATGATGGTATCATGTTTAGCAGTGAGTACGTGATCCTTTAATTGTATGATATATTGATTCATACTATACTGGTGATTTGGATGATAGACGGTCTATGATAGGGTATGTCTTTACTTTAACAAGAGGACCTTTTTGTTAAAAATCATCGGTTCAATTCATAGTGGCCATATTGATAATTGAAGCAGAGTACATGGTGGTAGGCAAAGCTGCCAAAGAAGCCTTATGGCTTACATGGTTCGTGAAAAAATTGGCTATTTAGCAAGGTGGAGTTTGGTTGCATTGTGATAGTCATAGTGCTATTTATTTGGAAAACAATCAAGTGTATCGTGATAGGATCAAACACATGATATGAGATTTCTTAAGATCAAAAAGGTACTTGCATCTAGATACATATTACTTGAAAAGGTTTATACTTCAAAGAATGCAGCGGATATGTTGACCAAATCAATCATCGGTTACAAGTTCAAGAATTTATTGGACTTGTTACATGTTTCTCAGTGTTAAGTAGAAGGTGTACCTCCCTAGTTGGCAGGATAAATCGTCACGCATGAAGTCTTCATAGGGGTTTGATATTTGCCATGGTGAAGATTGTTTAGTATAGGTCATATTGTGGAGATTATTATGGGTATTGTTGATATAATTATGGGTAAAGATAATTGTTCGTTGAAGGTAACTAGGAATTAGGATTTAGGTAAAGTGAACATTAGTATTATATATGGCTTGTAACACTAAAATCCTAATTAATAAGACAAAAATAAAGGGAACTATAGTTTCTATATAGTCGTAGGGTAGACATCATTGACCGAACTGTCTTAACAAAGATTGATCATGTTCATTGTATTTTACTTTTTGTTTATCTTTAAACTTTTATACCGGTTATTGTTTTAACAGGTTTTATGTGAATAAAATGGTGGAGGGGATGGATATTTGATGTATTTCTGGCATTGAAAATTTGTCAACTACAATCAAATTTCACAATATATTAATCTTTGCATATGTGGGAGGTGACGCGAGCATACACATATGTTCTAATGTGGCATATTAACATGTCGAACGTTCTGGACTTGACATAGGTATATGAATGTGAAACTTGGTTTCTCCTAATATATTCTTCTTTTCTTATTACATCATTAATTTAAGGAAAATTACATTCACACCCCCTCTCTAAGGTCTATTAAAATTAGGGATGATAAAATGGGTTGGTCGTCCCGCCTCATCCTGCCTTAAGCCCGCCAAAGAAAAGCAGGTCGGACAAGTCCGCCAAGCGGAAAGGAGCATAAAAATCTAGCTCGCCCCGTCAAGGTGGTGGGTTGGCGAGCGGCAAACTTGTCTTCCTACTTATTTATTTATTTATTTTTCATATTTTTTAATAGATTAATAGACTTATTTTTACATTTCAATTATATTTTTCACTTATTTTTTAGAACAATTTTTATAAAGCGTCTTTTTAACAAATTTTACTTCAAAAAATATCGCATATATTCTCAAATAAATGTATAAAATGAAACCGTCAAGAATTGGAATTACTAGAATTAACTAAAAAATGATAGGTTTAAGGTGGGACAAGTTGAACGAATAAGTGCGTCGGTTTTCGCGGGCGGCGGAGCGGGCTTTGGCGGATGGTGGTCTTTAGCGGGACGGGCTTTGGTGGGCGACAAGCCCAAAATCCCAATCCAACCCGCCGTTTTTTGACAGGTGTGCGGCCCGAGCCGGCGGGCCACGACCCGTTTTTCCACCCCTAATTAAAATGACACCCACACTTTTCTCTAATTTTAAAATATGCATTAACTTCTCCTATGATCTATTAAAACGATGCTGATACTCTTTCTAATTTTTAGTGACTTTTTTCTAGTTTTAAAATATGCATTAATTTCTCCTAAGATCTATTAAAACGATGTTGATACTCTTTCTAATTTTTAGTGACTATTAGGGATGGCAAAACGGGTCGTGGCCCGCCGGGCCGACTCGCGCACCCGCCGAAAAATTGCGGGTTGGGTTGGAATTTTGGGTCCGCCGCCCACCAAAGCCCGCCCCGCTAAAGATTGCCACCCGCTAAAGCTCGCACCGCCAAAACCCGTCACCCGCAAACACCCGCCACACTTATTCGTTCAACTTGTCCCACCTTAAACACATTTTTCTTTTAGTTAATTTTAGTAGTTCTAATTCTTGATGGTTTTATTTTATACATTTTTTTTAAGAATATATGCAATATTTTTGAAGTAAAATTAGTTAAAAAGATGCTTTATAAAAATCGTTTTAAAAAACAAGTGAAAAATCTAATTGAAATGTAAAAACAAGTCTATTAATCTATTAATAATGAAAATAAAATAAATAAAAAATTAGGCGGACCCACTAGTCCGCCACCTTGGCAAAACAAGTTAGATTTTTATGCCTATTTCCATTTAGTGGACTTTCTCGTCCCGCTTTTTTTACGGGTTTAAAGCGGATTGGAGCGCGGCGAACAACTCATTTTATCACTCCTAATGATTACTAAAAACAGTATATATATATATATATATATATATATATATATATATATATATATATATATATATATATATATATATATATATATATATATATATATATATATATATATATATATATATATATATATATATATATATATATATATATATATATATATATATATATATATATATATATATATATATATATATATATATATATATATATATATATATATATATATATATATATATATATATATATATATATATATATATATATATATATATATATATATATATATATATATATATATATATATATATATATATATATATATATATATATATATATATATATATATATATATATATATATATATATATATATATATATATATATATATATATATATATATATATATATATATATATATATATATATATATATATATATATATATATATATATATATATATATATATATATATATATATATATATATATATATATATATATATATATATATATATATATATATATATATATATATATATATATATATATATATATATATATATATGCCATTTATCTGTGATTTTTTTCACGGTCATTGAAATTATTATTTTTTATATATGTATGTTATTTTAAAAGAGATGAGTATAATTTGTTCTTAATTTAAGTATCACATCTATCATATTCTTTTCTCTATATCATCTTTCTCAAAATACATACACCTATATGTGATCTCTACCAAACAACTTCATTAAGAAAGATGCATGAAACTTAAAAAGAAAAGGTATTTAAATTCATGGTGGAGCCCAATTTGGTGAAGATGCACCTCAACCTAAAGATAAATGTGCCTTATTAGGAAATGGAATTTCTTACCACCATTAATTTTGTTGGGCCCTCCCTCCTTTTATAGACATATTCAACAAGTTCACCCTTTTCATGGTAAGCTTATGAAATTATAATTAAAGGTGGTAGGTATATAGCACTAAATAAAGTGAGAAAAATCTCAAATGGCTACAAAGTTAGTCAACAACATATATGTAAGTAGGGAGGTCTTACAAATGCATGCGGAGAGAAGAATAAGCGGAAAGGTATGTCTATGTGGGGGGATTTGGATCATTGCTTGGCTTTTGTTTCATTACAATGCAACTACTACTCATTATTCATCAAAACTATTTACTACTAATTAATTGTTTTGCCGCATAGTCAAACTATACTAGATGCTTTATATATTTAACACTAAGCTAAATAGATATTTTATGTTGGATTAATTCAATTCAGTTTTTTAACAAAATCATCTAACTGTTGTGTATAAGATTGAATTCACGGTATCTTATTCATATTTAAGCGACATCTTATTTATTCAATAAATACACAACATTTTATTATTGATTCATAACTAAATATTTATAGATAAAAAAATGATTATGAAAACATTTGCTTAACATTTTTTTTAGATCACACTCGATATATTGTATTAAAACAAATACGTTTCTAAAGAAATATAATAATGTAAAATTATTAGTAAGGTTGATTTAATAATTTAGTTTCAAATACTTAGGTTGAAATTAACAAAATATAGAAGTTACATGTATACAATGACCTACTTAAGCAACTTAAATTGGAGTTTCGCTTTAGTTACATGAACTAGTCAAGTAGATGTAATTAACATATAATAAATCCAAGAGTGAAATATACACCGTGGCACATGAGTGAGCAAAATCACATAATAATAATTAAGGAATGTTTGATTTACTTAGTAAAATTAGTTTTTAGTTTTTCAAATTAAAAAGTAATAATATTTATATGATTGTTTAATATTACAATATTATTTTTAAAAAACATTTTTTAAAAGTTTAATAATAAATATTATTAAAATAAAATTTGTAAGTTTTTATTTTGATTTTTGGAAATTGAAAAGAGAGGGAAAAAAAGTGGTAAATTTTTATTGTTATAAATTCAGGTCATAGATTGGTCATGATTCGACTCAAACTCGACAGTTACTGAAGAAATATTTGTGATTAGACTTATGTACAAACTAGAATTCGACTCACACAGTGCGTGATTTGAGTCAAGGCAAGTTGTGATTCGACTCACAAGCAACAACAAAATTTTGGTTTCTTTCTACCTTATTTGATTCGACTCAATAGACTGTGTGATTTGAATCACACTTCTAAAATCTCAAAAATTCAAGTTTTCAACGACGTTTTGAGATTCCACCTTTCACATGAATTTAATCAATCATAATTATGGTTTTTGTTCTAAAAACCCAACTAATTGACTTAAAACATAATGTTCATACTCAAACACAAACAGTTTGAATTATGCATGTTAAAACACAGATCCAAAATTTTATCCTTAGAGATATAAAATTGAAGAGAAAACTAAAATGTAAAACTAAATTCATAGTAAAGTTTAAGGGACAAGCAACAAAACTGATCTTACCGGTTGATCAGAGCATGAGATGGGTCAAATATAAGCGTCTGTGATGCTGGATGTGAAAGAGGATGAGGGGTGTACTTGCAAGACACTCCAATGCTAAAGTAAGAAAATGAGTAAGAGAGAGAGCAAGTACATAATATGTGTGTTTCAAGGTGAATATTGGATACCTGACCCTCTCAAGTGAAAGGGCTTTTATAGTGCCTCTAGCGCTTGGCCATTGGTCCTTATTTTCGAGGCGAGAGAATCGTTTCCCAAAGAATAGGTAACTTCCAGAACTAGCCGTTGGGACAGGTAGACATGCCCATAACTAGTCGTTGGGACGGGCAGAGGTATAGTTGCGGGCACAAGCATCTTGGCTGTTTCTAGATGGTGGAACTGTGTGTGACGGGCAGACACTGACGGGGAGAGGTGTTGTGACCAAAGATAAATTGGTCAGCCTCCCCTGTTGGAGGGGTGGAAAGGTAAACTCTCCACCAAAGAGGTTGGACTTAGGCAATTGGGTCGTTCTGGAAGCAGAAGTGGATTGGGCCATGCCTAGCCATTGGGCCAGTTCGGAATAGTAGCCCCCCAAGTCGTTGCTACCAAGCACGGTAGTTATGGCTTAAGGGTAATCTGATTTCCGGGCATATTCGTCGTAAGCTTCCTTGTGTCTGGAGAAACACTTGCACGGGCATCTGAAGTGTTGTTGTCGAAGAGCTTGAGACCCGGGAAACCCAACGGTTGATGAGACCTGAAGAGTGGAGGTGCCACGTGTGCCTTGAGTCATGTGCTGCATTAAATGTGTGATGATGGCTAGGCTAGGGTCATGGTGATGCCCTATCCACGTGTGGTCGTGCACGTGCGTGTTATTTTCCTATAAATAGTGAGAGGTTCCGTTCATTCAGAACTTTCGCTTCTCTCTCTTCTTGTGCATTGTTCCCAGTTCTCCGCCGCTTGTTGCCTTCATATTTTGCTTCAGCCACCATACGTCATCCGACCAGAGCTACTCAAGTCCAGAACTTCTTCCTCGACCAAGTAAGTATGTTGATTCCTTGCTTACTCTTTGTTTTTCTAGGTTGATGTTGTAGAATGCATGTGGTTAGGACTGAAACGAAGTAGTTCTAGGGAGTTTTATGGTGGCTGACAGTGGCGCAACCATTTCTCTGTTGCCGGCATCGTAGTGGTTGTTTTTAGGAAAGGGCAAGTTAGCAAGCCATAAGTTTTAGTTGATCTCAAAGTAGTGACGGCACAATGGCGTTTGCTACCGGAGGGGGCCATGGACTTTGGTGGTTTCCTCATGAGAGTTTTGGCTTTTATGCACGGGGATCTTTCCCCAAACTGATATCATTTAGTTGTGCCATTTGAGTAGGGCTTAGGTCAAGGATTCTGTCCTTGGCCCTTTGCACGCCGTTTCACTTGACTAGAAGTGGAAGGGTGGATTTCATTTTGCCATCGAATTCACTTTTTCCCTCTGCTTTTCAGGTAAAAGCGATGTCGTGCAGAATTGACGAGGACGAGCAACCCAAAGATTTGTCCGAGGATAGCTCCTCGGAGGACACTGAGATAGATGATGACTCCTTGTCTCCTAATGTTGGGGGGATGACTGCCACGAGGTCATCAGCTAATGAGTGGACTATAGATGAGCCGATGGAGCATGCCTCGCTCTTCGCTTCATACACCGGGGATGCATTTACCACGGTGGTATCGGAGGGAGAGTGGAGGGTCCATTTCCCTACAGAGGACGACCGTATCTACTCGGTGTACAGGGAGAGATTTCCCATGTACAAATATGTTTTTAAGGAGATAAGGCTGAGGTTGCCCTTCACAAATTTTCAACGAGCAGTCTTCGTACATCTGGACTTGGCGCCATCTCAACTGCATCCAAATTCCATTGCTTTCATATGGGTATGAATTGGTGTGCGAATACTTGCAGATCGGGGCTACCCTTCCACTCTTCTTCACTATCTTCCATCTTCAACGGCAGGTATCGGGGAGGAAGTTTGGCTGGGTTTTCTTGAAATAGCAAAGGAAATTGTTTAAGCCTTTCTCTGAATCCATCCGAACTTTCAAAGAAAGGTTTTATGTGATTCATCCGGTGTCGGAGAAAGCCACCGACTCGACTTTTATGTGGGAGGTCTCCACGGACGAAAACAGGAAGGACCTGATAGATGAGGAGGGTGAAATAGTTTCCTGGAAACTGTTCACCTTCCCCTTCTATTGGAGTGGGGCTCACTTCACCCGTTTGACTGATGAGTATATATTTACTCCTCATCAGTTGGTAGATGATGATCGGGCCAGCTATGCTAAGCTGGTGGCCTTCGTGGACGACTTCCTTCCTGCTTAGTGTGTGACACCGGGCAGGTTCTTTACGAGGAAGATAGGGGGCTATAGGTGGAAGCCCAGTATATTAACACTAAAGAGTTCCTCGAGTGTAGCACTCACGAGGAGGCTCTCTAACTTTTGGGTAGCTTCTCGCTTTTTCTTATTTTATTCGAGATATTTTTCTTTCCGCGTGCTGACATGCTTGTTACTTTTGTAGGTAAAATGTCTTCAGCACAAGAGAGGATGGTAAAGCATGCCCAAGGAAAGATGAAGGGCGGCGTTGCCCTATGAAGAAGTCACCTTGGTTAGCGAACGGCTCCCCCACAGACAGTGTCGGGGACTTCATCGTCAACTCCTCTGATCACTCATACGTCCCTTTTGCCCATGATCTCGAGGCTCAAGCGCGCCCACACAAATGAAATTGTGGACCTCAGCCGGGAGTCCGTCAAAAGCAAGTTCAAGTTGCCTCCCTGCCTGCATAATAAGAAATTCTTTGAGGGGTCCTCCCTGTCCATTCCTCGGGTAGAATCTCTAAAGCTTAAGGAAATGGACCGCCCCAGCAAGCGGGTCATGCTTGCGTAAGATGCCTCTGCCTTGATGAGGATCCTGGAGATGGCTGTGGTATACACCGAGGACGGCTCTCCGCTTGAGTTCGAGCTGAAGAAATCCCAGGCTGCAGTGGCGGCCTTGGAAGAAAAGGTAAAAAAGCTTCAGAAGGAGCGAGATAGAGAGCTCTAAGAGATTTCGCGCAAGGGTCGGACGCCCTGGCTGCCAAGTTGAAATTCGCCGAGGACTTGGTAGAGAAGTTGAAAACCGTTGTTGCCCCTGCCGAGGATGAGCCTGAGGAGACGAAGAAGTTGTTGACTCGGTTAGAGTTGGTCGCTCGATTTACTCAGGCTGCAGACGACCTTGTGGCCATCGGTGAGGAGGATTTCCAGAACGTCATGGACCAATTAAAGCTGGTGAACCCTAGTGTCGAGCTGACCACAGACAGTACATGGTTCCTTTATACGGTCAAAGAGGGCCAGATAGTCGTCCCCGATTTCCTCCAGTTCGGTGAAGATGGTGAAGGTCAGGAGCAAGTGACCCAAGAGGAGGCTCAGCAAGAGGAGCAGTGAACCTTTCCTAGTTTGTGTTTTGGCCTACGTGCCATTTGATCAACTTGTAATTTTCTTATAATTTTATTTTTTGGGGCTTGGCCCCTTTTTATTGTATCGCACACAGTTGCGGCCCTTCGTGGTCGTGTTATGTATTAGTATGTTGTATGTTTATATCTTTTCTAATACTTTCTAAGTGTCATGCGCCGTCCAACGCGGTCATAAGAGGAACTTAGTAATTTGTTATGTTCTGGGTATGCTCGATGGATGATGTTCGACAGTGCGGGGAGCTGGTCGAAAGGTCTGAGTTGTTTTCGGGCAGGGCAGAGCTCAACTCACGATCGTGGCCTGAGTTCACGACGTGAACTTCCAATCGCAATATGTGGGTTCTTCCGTTCATGGTACTATAACAACGGCGGGCTCGGTCGAGGAACCTCCATCGAGCATGGGTAGGTTTCTTCGCCTGACCCTTTCTTAGATCCTTTTTGGTGGTGCATCGCTTGTACCTGGGCGTGCACCCGTGGTCGATTGTCGTGTCCACCGCCTGGGTGAGGCACATCGATAGTAGGGGGTCTTAGCTATAATATTGTTTCAACCTTTTGGAGTTCCATTGTCCAGTTAATTCTTCCCCGATGAGGTGTTCTAGGTAGTAGGCCCTATTATCCGTTTTTTCTATAACACGGAAGGGTCCCTCCCAGTTTGCGGTGAGCTTTCCCTCTCGAGAATCTTTGTGATTCCTTCTTAGGACGAGGCTGCCCACTTGGAATTCTCGTTGGATGACCTTGGCGTTGTGCCTAATTGTGATTTTCTGTTTGAGTAAGGCTTCACAGAGGGCTGCCCATGACCGAACTTCTCCGACGAGGTCGAGTTCTTCCCTTAGGGCCTTGCTATTTATTTCCTCGTCCAAAGGTGCTTCAGTTGTCTGGACGACACGTGGGTTCCAATGGGGATTACCGCCTCTGTCCCATATGCTAGGTGAAAAGGGGTTTCCTCGGTTGACAAATAAGGTGTAGTGCGATAGGCCCAGAGCATGCTGCACAACTCCTCAACCCACTGCCTCTTTATTTTGTCCAGTATTCGTTTGAGACCTCGTAAGATTACTTTGTTCGCCGCTTCGGATTGCCCGTTATTCTGCGGGTGCTCGACGGATGCGAAGTGTTGTTTAGTTCCAAGTTGAGTAACGAACTCATGGGATTTTTTGTGTGTGAACTGTGTCCCGTTGTTTGTGACGATCGCTTGAGGAATGCCAAAACGGGCAAGGATGTTTCTCTTGTAGAAACGAAGTATGTTGTGGGTCGTTATCTTGGCCAGGGCCTCAACTTTTATCCACTTGGTGAAGTAACCCATGCCCACTATTAAGTATTTATTTTGGTTGGAGCCTACGACAAAGGGTCCCAGGATGTCTAGGCCCTACCAGGCGAAGGGACGTGGGGAGGACATTGCCTTGAGCTCGTTGGGTGGCGCCAGGAGCATGTCCCAGTGTCCTTGGCATTTATCGCATTTCTTCGCATGCTCTTTCGCGTCGTTTTGCATGGTCGGCCAGTAGTAACCTACTCGCAGAGCTTTCCTCGCGAGGGATCTCCCACCTAGGTGTTGGGCATTGATTCCTTCGTGGATCTCATGTAGGACGTGGGCGACCATCTCCTCTTCAACGCATTTGAGGAGGGGTATGAAGAATCCTCGCCTATACATCTTGTTCTCGACCAAGACGTAGGAGCATCCAATAATGGGTTCCTTCGGGTCAGATGGTAGTTCATTTTTAGTGAGGTAGTTGTATACTGAGGTCATCCAGCATGGTCGTCGCCAACAACGTGCACGTCGAGGGTCGCAGACGTTTTTTCGATGCTAGGTCGTGGAAGTATCTCTTGGATGACGAATATGTTTCCTCCCTTCTTCTTCGTGCTTGCTAGTTTTAATAGGACGTCAACCCGAACGTTGTATTCACAGGGTACGTGTTCCACTTTCATGTTCCAGCAGTTAGGATCGATGCCTGTTTGCGGTAAAACGGAGGTAACATGCCCTTTCTAAAAAAAGGTTTTGAAGGAAATCCCGAAGGACAAAATGGTTTGAATTTGTTTGAGGATTTTAAAGAAATGGATTAACTTTGTTCATGACGTGTACCGCACTAAAGTCTATGTCATAGGATCGAGTACTTCGTGCTAACGATCCAAATGCCTCGCGCACAAAGTATCCTAAGATAAGGTTAGAAATGCATCCAATCATCTTTTCCCATATGCTTAAGACTCGTTATGCACTATGCACACCGTATTTATTAAGTATCTTATTTGTGTTAAGAGAGAGGAGAGAAGGATGCAATGCAAGATCTATGGGAGATTTGGTCCTAAATATTATCATGCAAATTGCCCTATAGTTGAGGATGAAAAAAAAGAGACTATCCTAATGTTATCATACACAAGATTGGTCCTAAGGTTGAGAGTCTACGACCTATCTTAATTCAAATTATCAAAGACAAAATTGAATCAAGAAAATCCTAGGGGAGCATTGATTAGCAGAACAAGCAAGCGATAATCATATATAAAAGGCGCCACGAGCAACCATCCGGCGATGTATTGAGATCATGGTAAAAATATCAATAAGAAAATTCTCAAAATTCAATTAAGAATACCAACTGATTTAATTGAAATGCTACCAACAAAGATCTAAATAACAAGAAATTAATCACAAACTCTAATCAACAATTGATCTTATATAAAAAAAAATTAATCATGCATAAAAATTAAATCACAAATTTTAACTGAAAATGAATCACGAATTAATCACGAGTTATTAATCAATTACACCACAAACTAATTGTCAATTAAATCCCAAATGATTTGTTGAAAAAATAAACTAAAAAAAACAAGAAAAACCAAATTAGATTAGCAGGTTTAAATTGATATGATGGTGTTAAAAAAATAAATAAACAAAAAACAATGGGCTTGGGGACTAAGGCCCACCTGTGTTTCACCAAAACCATTTGTGAAGAGTAAGAGAAAGAAAAAAACAACACTTGTTCCCTCTTGTTTTGTCTCTACTTCGCCTATTTCTCTCTCGTTTCCATTCCTCCTATATTCATCATGTTTTTTTATAAAAAATTCTCATCCTCTCAAATCTCCAACATTACCAAAGTAGTAACCCACATAAACCCTCATCAATCACTTTTCACAAATTATAAGAACAAGAGAAAGAAGAAATGGATGTACCCTTCGACGGCAGCGAGGGGAGTGTAATCGGAGATGATAGCTAGAAGCGAGTGCGAAGGAGTCGAGATTCTGCAGCGATTGGAGGAGGTTGCGATGGGTGGGGAGGTGTGGCTACGATTTCGACATCACAATTTCGGTGGATCTATCGGTGTTTAAAGGTGATTCCATAGTTTCTTGACATGTTAATATCTTCTTTGTTGCAGTACCTATGTTGTTGTTGTTGTGTATGCGGTGTTGATTTTGTTTCTAATCATCTCTTTTTTATTATTGTGAAATCGTGTCCTGTCTTCTGTTTCCACGATTTTCCTTCTCCTTTTATAGTTAATATGAATTCATTGTGATTTAAATACCAAAATTATGATTGGTTCAGTTTCGGAAAGAAAATATCTTCAACTGTGATTTTGTGATCTGTAATGAATGATCATGTTTTTGTTTAGGAAAGAGAATATCTTTGATTGAAAATGTTTATGTTATCAATGATTTAATTCCTTGATTCCCTTGATGCCATTTAACCGTGTCTGTGGATTGCTTTGGTAAGAATTAAAGTGATTTTGATGGTTCATGATTTAGTAATCTTTACTTTTTGATTTATCAGGTTCACAGTGCAACCAATGATGCTACTTCATACCATTCTCTTGGAACTCAAAATTGCACATGAAGACGACTTTTTTTACCCTTTCCAACTTTCTTGTGGAGTATTGGAGTTGAAAAACCGTATATCCAACATGAGGTAAAGACAAGTTTTCATAGAATTATGTTTGTGTTGATTTCATAACTGCCTGATCATTGTGATCTTTAATCATGTTTGTGCTAGTTTATGATCATTGATGTTTTGCTTTTATGTGTTATACCCCAAATTTTACCCTTAGATTCCTTGATCCTTTTTGCATATTCATCTTAGGTTAAGCATTCCTGCATAGCTAACCAATTTTTTACTCGACCTTGTTTGTTTGTTTCCATTTGTAAAGATAGGTTTGCTGCTAAAAGTTCAGGAAGTCATGAAGGCTTTGTGTGTACTTCTTATCTCCTACAAGTTGTGCTGAATCATTTTGGAAGTGTTTACCCTCACTCTTATGGTATCGTAGTCAACACGAGGTCGACTTTCCATGATTTCTCAGAGGTTTCTTACCTGATGGTTTTGAGGATGAATATTTGAGAACTAAGTGGAATTTCATAGCAAGTTTGATTCCCAAATGGTATCTCCACTTCTAAAAAGACCCCTCAAGGCTTTGGCTCACGTGACAAGTCTGACATAGCCTAAAGATTTGCTTAAGGTTTCATCAAATCAAGATTGCTTCATGAATTCATCAAGAGGATTATGATTGATGTCATACCCCAAATTTTACCCTTAGATCACCGATCATTTCACATTTCATTTTGTTCCAGTTTTTCTTTTTAACTAACCACTAACTGGTTTGCTCCGTTTGTTTCGTTTTGCAGAAAAATATTACTGTGTGCCTTTAATTCATGTGGGTGCGGATGTGCCACCAATTCGCAGTCTTTTGACGATTACAGAGTCAGGTCATTATCAGAGGATTTCTAAGCAACTAGGATCTCCTATCTCTCGAATTACATGATATTGGTTTGAAAACTGGTCGGATTTCCATGGCAGTGTGGATGTTATATTTCCCTTGATACAATTTATCCTTACTTGAGAATCGGTCTATTAGCCGTTAGATGAAAGGTTGGATTATTAATCTATTTATGAACTGTGGGATTTGAGATCGTTAAAGTTGGACTGATTAGGATTTGAGTCTGTTCGAGAACTATTTGCAAAGAGGTTATCTAAACGAGTTTAAGGTCGTGTTCACTACTTTCTATTCTGGTACGAGTTTAATTTTCAAAGGTACAATTGAACTAACGATTTGCCTCAATTCACGATGGGTTTACTCGATTCCAAGTAATTGTAATTTTTCAGAAGTCTCAAATCCGAATGGTGAAGTTAAAGTGTATACATAATGAGCTATGGATTGAAATTGTTCGGAAGAATTAAATTCACAGTTTATTCAAGAGAATTGGAATTTGTATTTTTATTCAAAAATGGAATTCTTATACATTTTCAAAGTCTTATTTCTATTACAAGAATGCAAGGTTACATGTTATAAATTAAAATTCTAAAAATTCTATATCCTAAGACTAAGAGTTCCAAGTCCAAAGTCTTCAGCTTCCAAGTTTTCGTACTTCTGAATCTTCAAAGAACCTACAAAAATAGCAAATGGTTAAAAATTGGACTTATTTTTAATCGAAAGTGATTTTTAAAAGTATTTTCGAACCCTCAGAGTATATTCATCATCGGATCCGGGAGGGGCAACAATTGAATGCTACCAAACCCCCTATTTTATTTCCGACAGTCTCAGCCAAAATCTGGCAATATCTAGTTCTGTTCGAGAGAGAGAGAGAGAGAGAGAGAGAGAGAGAGAGAGAGAGAGAGAGAGAGAGAGAGACAGAGAGAGAGAGAGAGAGAGAGAGAGAGAGAGAGAGAGAATAAGAGATTTTTTGGAAAAAATGATTTTATCCAAACAGTCCTTAAGGAAAATCCATATCTAAATCCTGACCCATATCCAAATCCAAATCAAATCTGGACTTCATCATCAAGAACCATGGATCTAGAAATGAAATAGGAAATTAATATATAAAAAAAGTCATAATCAAATCCGAAAATAACCCTCACACGGATCTGAAAGTGGAAAGGACAACATCAAAGGAAATCAATTCCCAAACCAGCAAATGAATCAAATCCGAAAATATGGAATATCCATCACCATAATCATCAAATCTGACAGCAAGACAACATCATCAAAGGCACGAATCCGAATATGGAAAATCTCAAGACATGCTAAAACATGTTCTTCAAAAAAAGGGAAACTTTGTTTAAATCATCAAAACATGTTTTAGGAAGAAATAATATAAAAAGAACATAAAATCATAAGTTCGGGGGATCCGAAAAAACAAAAACACTTCTGAAAAAATAGTGAAATCGTCCAACCATAATCCGAAAAAATCATCGTGAAACGGACGAAAATCATAATAGAAATTCGTCAGAAATCACCAAAGAAAACCGAAATCACAAATCTGTCCAAAATTACAAATCTAGCCGAACCTCAGCGAAGCCAAATCACAAATCCAGATCCGGAAAACTGATCAGACTCAGACGCGAGAAAAGTTCTCGGCGTCATCATCGTCCTCAAACGGAACCCAATAAGCCATACTGTTACCCACAACCAAACACAAGCTGCCTCAACGAAATCCGGAGATCCCCTTTGAGAATCTCGACGGAAATCGAAAGCCACAGAGCCTCAGTTCTTCAACATCATTGGCCAAATTCCATCAAACCTCAAAATCAAACCGTCATCGCAACGAATCCGACCAAACCTTCACAACCACCTCCACCGTGAGGTGTGTGTATATATATATATATATATATATATATATATATATATATATATATATATATATATATATATATATATATATATATATATATATATATATATATATATATATATATATATATATATATATATATATATATATATATATATATATATATATATATATATATATATATATATATATATATATATATATATATATATATATATATATATATATATATATATATATATAACCGTTTGAATGCATGCAGAAAAGAAGAAGAATGAAAGAGCCATGAGAATGGAAGAGAGGAAGAGTCATTCGTATGGGAGAAGAAGAATAAAAAAAATTGCAACAAGAACCCACAAGGGGGCCGCTGCGGACGGTTAGAAGATTTAAGGTTAAAACCCTAATTTCTCTCCCCTTTTACCTTATATACCCACCGGGTCGGGTCTAGGGTCTGACCACCCAGCCCGACCCATTTTCGTTCTCTATTTTATTTTATTATTTTCTTTTTCAGTTTCTTTTTTAATTCTGCATTGTTGTAATTGTTAATAATAATAAACTAACACTACTAACTACTAACTTTATTTTAAAATCTAAAAAAAAATTTAATAATTACGATAATAATAAAAAACGAATTTAATTTTAAATATACAAGAAAAATGTTAATAAATTTTTAATTCAAGTTTTGCTTATAATATAAAAAAATATTAAAATGTTTAAGTTATTGTCTCTTTTTCATAATAATAATAATAATAAACATAAAAAAAATTTATTCAAACTCATAAAACTTTTTTTTTTATTTAAGTTAATCTTTTTAGATAAATTAGATTTAAGTGTTTTTAACTTTTTCTCTTATTAAAAATAATACATTTTTTTTATTTAATGTTAGATTTAATTTTCCTTTTAATAGCATTTAAATAAAATAATTTGAAATTTTAATTTGAGTTTTTTTGTATTAAAAATAGAAAATGTTTAGATTAAGTTAAAAGTTGATTTAAGTTTTATTTCAATATTTGCTAAAAATACAAAATGTTAAGTTTGTTTGTTTAAGTTCATCTTATTTTTTCCTTTTTTATATATATAATAAAAAGCCATAAAATATAAAAATCCAAAAATACTTATTTCTAATTTCTAATCAAACTACCTAATTCAACATAGAGAACTTAGAACTTTTTTAGAATTTAATTAATCTTTTGCTAATTAATCTATTTTTTCTCTTAAAAACAATTAATTCAAACTTTTCTATTTAATTCAATTTTTATTCAAAAATTTCAATATTTTTATTAAATAAAAATTCTCAAAATATAAATAAAATAATTAACCTTTCTTTTAGGATTATTTAGTCTAGCCCTATTTTTGGTAATTATAGTTCAATTTTTTTTTTAATTCCACCAAAACCATATTTATTTAATTCCAATATTGATAATTCTCACTTAATCAAAATCCTCATTATAAATAAATAATTAATTTTTCTTAATCAAAAAATTTCACTGCTTCTAACTTCTAAGTCAACTAAATCATTTCACATTTAATCCACCGCTCAAATCAATTTCTAATTCTTACTAATTTATCAAAAACAATTAACCATAATTTCTAATTTCTTGAACTAAAAGCAATTTCACCATTCAAACTTAACCTCCCGATTGTGCATCTTAATCTCTAATCACGTTCATATAATTACATTGTTATCTCATCACTCGTATTTCGCTAACTCATATGTTGCATATCACATTACTTTTATCAATTATGATCCACGCTTATCAATCATACCCATTGTTTACACTCTCAATTATCATTTTCTGTTTTACCATATTCCCCTCCGAAGGAAAGGTCTAACTGTTTGATCGTCGTGTCAATATTCCTTAATCCTCGTCCGTCCTAGCCGTAGAATCTGAGTCGCCGCACTCATGCTTAGGCGTCCCGCCGTGGACACACCCACACCTTCACCTTTTCCAAACCTTAAAGACTTGAGTCGCTGTACTCACGCTTAGGCGTCCCGCCGTGGATAATTCACCCTTTTATCCTAGCATTAGGATCAGGAATTGCCGCACTCCATGTAATTTCCCGCCGTCGTGGAATACATGCTTCACCCTTTTTCAATTCAACTCTACAACGTAGAAATCGGAGTCGCCGCACTCCAATGTAAGCGCTTCACTATGAACATTTACATCCCCCTGGAACCTTGACCATAGTCAAGAAGTTCCTCTTTCTCCCTTTCAAGGGGAACTACGATTACTCTGATTCCATCCCCTACCCCGGATACGTAGGCACCAGATGCGAGTCTTGGCGAGTAAACTTAGGACTAACCCCCTTAGGTCCTTCCCTTTACCCTTAACCCTTAGCATTACCCTTAAGCAGATAACCTTAGCAATAACGCATTAAAACAAGAGGTTCCTGTAGTGTACTACAGATTCTTAGGATGCTAATACCTTCCCTAAGCTTAACCAACCTCCGAACCCTAGATCTTTCCATGCATTGTGTTTACAATGCAAAATAGGTATTTCCTTTCTTTAACCTTTCCTTCGGATAAATCAAAGGCCAGTTGTGAATCAAAGATTGTGATTCAAATTAATCAATAATTTGATATCCTATTCTCACCGCAACAGGAAATGGCGACTTCACTGAGGAGTAACGTTCTTTTGAGGGTTATCCCTATCTTGTTTATTTTCGCTATTTGCTTTATTATCTGCTTGTATATATTTTATGTTGTATCTTGCTTGGGGTATCATTGTTGTGAGATAAGTCCTACACCCGGACTTGAGTGCAATTATTATAGGAAGGTGATATATTCGACGAGGCTTATAATGAGTTGAATTCCGACCAAGCTGACTTGAGAATCACCGCTCAGTTGAGGCCCTCTCGAAAATAGTACTGTTGAATGAGTTAATCGTGAAAACATTCACTATTCTCGATTTGAGCCGGTGATACTGAGGACCGTAGTTACCTAAACACAACTTTGGCCTTATTTAGGACGTAGTGCGAGGAATATGAGGGAGTATTCCAAAAATAGTTGTTACGCGATGCTACACTCAAAAGAGGTTCTCTTAAGAATATTATTAACCACCGAGTAGTTGGGAAATTGATAATATCTGAAAGAAGGACTAATGACTTGGGCACCTCTTTAGCATCCTTGTTCTGCAGGTACAATTAACCCATAGTACTTACCTTTCGGGATGGGTAGACCTTGGCTCCACTCATGTTCCTTTAACCTAGGACCTTTGTTTGCTTTGTGTGTTTGTGCATTGCATCCCGCATCATATCATTCTTAGTTTCAAGGAATTCAATTGTCCTTTGCAAATTCAAAAAATCTTGAATTCAAAGTCTAAAACCTTTTTCAGCTTTTCCTAGAAAATATTTACAATCGACCGTTGGAATCCTTGAAACCATTGCATTGCATTGGCATCCGGTTTTTGCATTTGCATTTTCCTTTCGGTTTCTCATTCTCAGTTCACTTGCTTCTAGTTCTGTCACCCTGAGTCCTCTGCATCAATACAACACCAGAGCTCGAGCTCGAAAAAATATGGCGGAACAAAATCAAGAGCTTGATCGTGTCAGCAATGAACTCGAAGACCTTTGGGGAAGTGTTGGGCAGATTATAGAGATGCTACAAATCATTAATGCAAGGATGGATACTCAGCCTACCGTTGTTTCTGAGATTACCAATACTGTTGTGGATCCTCAACCAGCCATTACTACTGCAAGTGTACCTCCTTATGGTCTTCCATTTGGATTTGTGCCTCCTGTCGCTACTGCGAAAATTGGCGCCGACTATGACAGAAGAGTCGCCACCGTGCGTTATTTATCCCACAAGGAGGGAAAGGAAATGCTCGAAGTAAACCTACCGCAAAGACGGGAAATGAATGGTCATCGCAACCAAATCCTGGATTCGGGAGTCGATTACGCAAGGGGAAGGTATTAGCACCCCTCACGTCCGCCGTACTCGACGGGATCCACGCTTGTTTTCTAGTATGGATTGTTATTCTATCTACTCTACAAGTCTGGGTTAAAAAGAAAAGAAAATGACTCGGCAAAGTATCGCACTTTATGCCTACGTATTCCCGTCTGGAATGAGAAATCAGAGTCAACGTGGTTCGCCTACCTACGGGAAAGGAGGGGAAGGTTGCTCGCTAGGATACAACATCCTATGCCTACGTACTTTTATACAACATGAAAGATCAGAGCAAACGTAGTTCGGGCTACGGAAGACACAAGCTTGTCTAACTGTTTTTTATTACCTTCAAAAAGGGTTTTTCTTGATTAAGAGTCCAAGCGGACAAAAATGACACTTTTGATGTTTGTTTTGAACCTTTTACGAAAGAAGTATTTTTTTAGTTTGTTTGCAATCTCTGACGCACTAGAGACTATGATTTGAGAGTGACTATGTCGCGTGTCACCCAAAAGGTACCACACTAAGCAGCCAGACTACTGGAAAGAAACTCTCCAACAATCCTTTCTCGAATAGCTTAAGGCTCGTAACGTACGACATCAATTAACCTTATTACTATATTTTTGAGTTGTTTTGAGATAAGAAGAGAAAGAAGCTCTAAAAATCCTAGGGTTGAAAAGGGAATAAAAACTAACCTAATGTTGTCATGCATGGATAAGAATCCTAATGTCTGTCATAATTCCCTCCTGCACAGAGGAAATCAGAGATCCTAGGGGATAAATAGAAAAGAAAGCAAGCAGATACAGTAAAATGCATGCAATGCAGCAATACAAGCGAGGCAAGGGTGTCCTGCTCAACCTCGAACCTGGGAAAACAATAGGAAAAGTGAATCAAAATTCACCTCAAACCTAGGGGGCAAGCTACACAAGCCAACAAACAATACAAAAAACAAAACCCAAAGGAGGCAGCCCAAGCAGCAACACCAAATTCCTACAGCAGCTCTGACAGCAAAGTTGACAGTAACATAACTCCATCTTCAAGCAGACCTTATGAAAGGCATCTTCAACATCTTAGATCTTCATCCCCAAGCTCTAGCAAGCTCCACCAAGAAAGATTGGTTATTGAGATCAATTTATAATGAATGGAAATCAGTGAAAACCAAAGGAAATCACTAGAAACCATCATCTGCAAAGAAGGGTATCCTCAAAAGTTCTACTCTTTAAGGCATGCCTCTCATCCCTCCAAGTGAGAAATGAGGCTTCCTTAAGAGGACTTTGAATCATAGGATAGGATGGAAGCAAACAAAGCATTCCATGTTTGAGGAAAGATATGAACTAAGTCTAAAAAGCTCTTCCTAAAACCCTGATTTTCCTAAGCTCCTGATAAGCATTCCAACAGATGAGAAATCTTCAACTCCAAGCTCCTCAAGCTATCCAAAGCAACTTCAATGCCTCCCACAGCTCCACCAAGAAGAAACCAAGCCAAAATCCAAAGCACAATGGCTAACCAAGTTGAACAAGCCAAACAATCAAGGGAGAAACCCACAAACATCACACCAATTGCAAAATACAAATAAAATTCTAAAATAGATCATAAAATCCTAATTAAATTTCTAAGGGAACCTAAGCCTATACCCAATACCCCATATAAATCCCAGGACCTAAATCAAACACTAAGTCCCCAAACTATGCTCTAAACTACAACTAGTTGTTTTGAAACCCTAAATCTAACACTCCTTATGTTCAACACTCAAATTGGCCTAAAATTTGTTCACAAAATTATGGTAAAATTTCTAAGGGTACATGCTTCTCTAAGCTAGCTAATCCAACAAGAATCAACTCAAAATCATGCACCAATTATTCACAATAAAATCAGCAAAAACACATGTCAAACAAATTAAAAATAAAACCAATTAAAATACAAAACATGCAAATAAAATAAAAAATGCATGAATTAACTATTTTTCAATCCTATTAAATTCTAAATTTTTTAAGGAGTTAGGGAAAAAAATTCTAGCTAAAAAATGATTATTTTCCTATTTATTATGAATTTTAGAAATAAAATGGATTAAAAATAAAAATAAAATCAAATAAAAGAAATTAAAATGCTGGAATAAACATGAGCCAATGGATCAGAAGACTGGTAATCAAATCCAAAAGCTGAGGGCGCGTCCAGGTGAGGATGAGGTGGCTGGTGACTCACAAGCTGAGTCACGTTAATGAAACGCTGCGTATTGATCTTGGAGGCAAATCCCAGGTTTAAGTCAAGGCCCTTAGATCAGCATACAAAGTCTCTTCTCAGACTAATCCAATGGTCCCTTGTTCATCTTCTCCAACAATCTCAGGTGGCCTGAAACTATTCCCAGGCGGTGGTCTGGTGATCTTCTCTGGCGAGCCAGGGTTGCAGGTCAAAGAAAACTCTCAAACTTAACATCATCTTGCTCAGAATTTCACGTAGATCTCCAATCTCATATCCATTTCCTCTAAATCTTCCTAGGTTTTGAAATTCGAAGGCAAACAGAAATGCTACCACAAGAATGATCATCACTAAACTCCAATCTAAAACCATAGGAATGATCCTCATGCTTCACTGATCATTCCTATCTATTCAATTCATGTTATCTCTTCACGATCAGATCTAACCATACTCAAACAGAAATGCCATAGCACACTTAATTGTCTCTAAACAACTCCAAGCCAATCCAGAAACGTTCCCTAATCATCCTAGGTCCTAACCACATGCACATTGCTAACTAATTCTCCCTAGAATGATGTAGAATTTGAGAGTTACATACCTGAAGAAATTGGATGAACAGAGGTAGTTGTAGCTCAATTCAACCTTCCAAACCTTCCAGACACGATCAAGAATGCAAGATAAAGCTTCTAGTATCTTCAATTTGGCTGGATCTTGATCCAAACTCAGAAACTGTTTTCAGTTGAAGCTCTTGAAACTCAACTTGCTATCTCCCTCTCCTCCATGAAATCATCACCAAACTCAATCTGAACTCATTCTAGAACTTAAATATGAAGTGTTTGTGGGCTTTTGCAATCCAAATTAAGGCCCAATTTAGTGGATCCATTTTCTGATTTTTCTTCCAAAGTTGAAATGTATCAGTCACGATATTACCCTCCCAGCTTGCTCTAGAGTGTTCTAACCAACTGCAAATTGATCATGGAGTATGTTTGGATAGATAGTTCAGCCTGAAATGCCTTGGTTCTTGCTTTGGATCAATGACTTGTAATTGAAGTAACTACCTTTCCAAAGCAAGTCATGTAATTTGACCTCATCTCAAAATTGTGCCAATGCAAATGTGTTTGGAATGCAATTTCTGGTCAAAATGACTACTCACATGACATGTTTATGACCTACAACTCAAAAAATGATTTTTCCCTCTTTTGAATCATTTGAAAAATCCTTCTTTTTAGGCCATTTTGAAGCACTTTGTGAAATAATCCACTTCAAGCCACCATGAATTCACATCTGACCTAAAAACATTATTCCAAGCACATTTCATGTTGAACAATTTTCCATTTGAGGAGTGGAAGATAGAGATTTTGACCTATGCTTGAAAATAACCCATAATTCAACTTTCCCAAAATACCCCTGGATTGCCAATACCATAACTTGAGTTACATAAATCCCCTTGAGGACTTCTAGTACTCAAATTAAATCTAAGATCAATACCTACAACCCTTATGTTGGCCAAGAATCCATTTGAAAACTCCATGAAGGGCAAAAGTTGCTTGGAAGTCAAGTGACTTTCACAGATAAATTTCAGTGTCCTCTGGTGAATTGTAATTTGCAAAGACCATAACTTGAGTTATACAAATCTTCTTGAAGACTTCTAGTACTAAAATTAAAGGTATTGAGATGCTCTACAAGTTTCATGTTGGCCAAAGATCCATTTGAAACTTGTATTTTGATTTATGTGGCTTTGAAGTTAGGCACTAAACAGGGGATTTTACACTGAAACCCTAATTTAGTAACTTCCCACATTCTTGATCTTTCTTTGCTTAATCTTGGCACAACACCACACATGTATCAACATACCAATTCATAAACCCCATGACCTAAAGGTAGGATTTGATGCTCTTTCTTTGCTCTCCTCGACCTAGGGTTACCCAGATGAAACCCTACTTGTACACACCTCAACCATGGCTCTTGAACTTTATACAATGACTTGTTTAAGCTCCTTCTTGACTTTCTAGAGACTCATTAAGCTTCACTCACACATCATACCCTTGATCAAGACTCCTTAAACCTTGGAGGCTCCTCATATACCTCCTAACACTTGAAGATAGGCCTCATACAGATGATCAAACTCCTCAAGGACACCCTCTTTTAACATGATACTCTTGATGACTTTTCTATTTTGTGTGTACCTCCAGCTAGGCTCTTTCTTTCATATCTCACCCTTGATCCCCTGCACAATGAATGATGCTATGCTATTCCAATGTTAGGGCTATGTTATGCTATGCAAATGAAATGCAATGAAACATAAATCAGGCAAGAAAAGGTTAAGCAAGTTTTGGGGTGCAACACCTCCTCCTGCTGTGGTTTCTATTGCTCAACCGGTTCCTCAAGCCGTTCCTCTGGTTTCTGAAGCTCCTCAAGTAATTCCGACTTTTGCACCAGTTGTTGTTCATACTCGTGCGCAACCTTATTTCAATGAGCCGATTTATGGCATTCCTGATGTGAAGGATGACGAAGATGAGCGACATGAAAGGCTTCATGAAAATGTAGAAACTATTGATAAAAGGATGAGAATGATGGAAGGTGATCAAATCTTTGGTGCTGCTGCCAGAGATATATGTCTGGTATCTGGTCAGGTTATTCCTCCGAAGTTCAAGACTCCGAAATTCAACCGTTATGAAGGTGCTACTTGTCCAAAGAGTCATTTGATAATGTACTACTGCAAGATGGCTGCTCATGTTGAGAACGACAAGTTGATGATACATTGTTTCTAGGATAGCCTGAAGGGTGCTTCCTCAAAGTGGTATTTAACTTTGGATCAATCTCATATGAAGTGTTTTCAAGATTTATGTGATGCCTTCATCAAACACTACAAGTATAAGATGGATCTGGCTCCTGATCGAAGATAACTGCTTAGTATGTCCCAAAAGAGCTCAGAATTATTCAAATAGTATGCTCAGAGGTGGAGAGAGATTGCTTCGCAAGTATAACCTCCTTTGACCGAGAAAGAGTTAGCTGATTGGTTTGTTGACACTGTTCGTCCAAAATTCTACAAGAGGGTTGGTAACGTGACTGCTAATTTTTCTAACATCGTTGTTGTGGGTGTGAAAGTTGAATTGGGTCTGAAGAGTGGTAAAGTGTCAAGTGCTGCTGGTAGTTCAAGCTTTAAAGATCATGCCAAGAAACTTTCATTCAGCTCTCAGAAGAAGAAAAAGGGTGAAACTAATGTTGTATCTGCAAGCCGTCGAAGAAATCAGCCTTATCAACACCAGCAAAATTATGTTCAACAACCGGGTTATCTGGTTCAATATGCTCAACAACCATATGTGGCTGTTGTTACTCCTACATTCAATCAGCAAGTTCCTGCTTATCAGCCTGTGCAACCGACTCCTGTCTATCAGCCTCCGGCATATCAACAACCTCCTAGTTATCAACCTACACAAGCACCTGCCAACTATCAACGAGCGTCCAATGCTCCTGCTTATCAATAGTCGAAGAATCAGGATCCTCGTCAGAATGCTCCCAACAGGAGACAATACAAGCCGTGTCCTCCGATTCCGATGACATACACCAAGTTGTACCCTTCATTAGTGCAACAAGGTTTGATTACTACCAGAGCTTTGGGTCCACCTCTAAGCACCTGCCGCTCAAGCACCTACCGCTCATTGTTTGTTTCATGAGGGTGCGCCTGGACATGAACTCGAAAGTTGTTATGCTCTCAAGCACCTTGTCCGAGAGTTAATGGAAAAGAATATTTTGTCTTTTGATGATCCTCAACCGAATGTCAAGAGCAACCTTTTTTCTAACCATGAGGCTGTTAATGCTATTGAAGATGTATCAGATGACAGCCTCATCCTTGACGTTGTTCAGATTAAGACTCTTCTTCGGGTTTTCCATGCAAAGTTATTTGAAGCCGGTTTAGTATCTACTTCTCATGTTGTTTGTGCAAGTTGTGATGTCAGTACCAAGGGCTGTTTGTTGGTTCAGAACGATATTCAGAAATTGATCAATGATGGTTTCTTACAAGTGGTTAATAAAGTGAAGAAGGATGAAGTTGCTGTGATTGAGCCCGACTTTAACCTACCAGAACCAAGTGCTAAGGTGCCTGTTTTCCATTTGCCAAGATCAAGTTCTACAAAGCCTGTGTTCAACATATCCAAGCCAGTTACTCCTACAGTGAATCAGCCGAAGCCGGTAATTATCCAAAAGCCTAGTCCATTTCAGTGATCCTAAAGTTGTACCCTGGAAATACGATGTGCCCATGATTGACAAGGAATCTGGGAAGGTTATTCCGAGGGAAGAATTGAAGACTGATGATGAAGATGTGACCAATATAGCTGGGGCAAGCAGGATGACGCGTAGTGGTCGTATTTATACTCCCCGTTTCAGTGAGGCCCCGCCTAAAGAAACTACTACTACTGTGCCTGCCAAAGACAATGGTAAAGAAGCAGTTACAAATGATGAAGATGTTGAGTTTTTGAGGATCATTAAGAAGAGAGACTACAAAGTTATCAATCAACTTCATCAGACTCCTTCCAAGATTTCAATCTTATCTTTGTTGATGAGTTCCCCTGCTCATAGAACTGCTTTACAGAAGATATTGGCTCAAGCTCATGTCGCTCAAGACATTACTACCGAAAAATTTGACAGTGTGATTGCCAACATTACTGCCTGCAGTACTCTTAGCTTCAGCAACAAAGAGCTACCAAGAGAAGGTCAGAATCATAACTCTGCCTTACATATATCAGTGAAATGCCAGGAGGATAACTTATTGAGGGTGCTTGTGGATACCGGTTCATCTCTGAACGTCTTACCCAAGAGAGTTCTTACCAAGTTGGCTTACTAAGAGACTATGATGAAACTTACTTCCTTAATTGTCAAAGCTTTTGATGGTTCTCACAGGGCAGTAATTGGAAAAGTGGAGCTTCTGATCTTGATTGGACCACATGATTTCAACATCACATTCCAAGTAATGGACATAAATCCCAACTACAGTTGTTTACTTGGAAGACCTTGGATCCACGCCGCTGGAGCTGTAACTTCAACTTTGCATCAGAAGATGAAATTTGTGGTCGATGAAAAACTGGTTATTATACATGGTGAAGAGGATTTGATGGTGAGCAACCTATCTTCTTTCCGTTACATTGAGGCTGATGAAGAGGCTTTGGAAACTTCTTTCCAAGCACTTGAGATCGCCAATGTTATCTTATTGGAAGTAGAAGAAACAGTGGGCCAAAGTATTCCATATTTTTCATCTTTCAAGAGCACCAGATCAACAATCGACAGGGGCATACCTGAAGGTTGGGGAGAAGTGATCAACATCAAGACCAAGACTAATCGCCACAGGTTGGGTTACAAACCAACTCATGATAAAGCTTCTACATATGTCAAAGGACGTCCGAAGATTGTCCAAGAAGTGTTTGTCAGTGGAGGTTTCCAAGTCAATGCTATCAACGATGATGATGATGATAAAGACCTGAGCAACCTGGTATTCAAGTGGGATGCAACTCTGAACAACTAGGAAGCCATAGAGATCCCCGTGATTTTTCCCATTTCAAAGTAATTTAATGTTTTCATCTATTGTTTTCAAAATTCCATAGCTATGCCCAAAGCTACTGGATTATTTTGTAGGGCCACCTTTTCACTTTCTAAAAGGATATTAATAAATGCATTTTGTTAAATTCTATTTGTTCATTTACCATTTTTTGCTTTTACCATTTAAAATGAAATTGGCAAATCTTTCCAAAAACTACAAAAAAAAAACATTTTTGTTCTCTTGCATTGTTCTTTGTGCATTTTAATAAAATAAGCCTTTCAACATGCAATGATATCCCAAACCGTGTTGAATCTAATGACTCTACTTTCACTCCTGCTTAGGATTCACCCATTTATCAAGCTGAAGATGAGGGTGAGGAAGATTTTGAAGTACCCACTTGTCGCTACCGCGAAAATAAGGTGCCGGCAAAATAGAAGAGTCGCCACCTTTCGTTATTTATCCCATAGAAAGGGAAAGGAAACGATCAGAAAAACCTGACGAAAAGGTATAAGACAAGGTCATCGCAACCATGTCTGGGTTCGGGAGTCGGTTACGCAAGGGGAAGGTATTAGCACCCCTCACGTCCGTTATACTCAACGGGATCCACACTTGTTGTGTTTATCTGACAGGTTGGTTTATTATCTACCTATCAAGGCCGGTCTGAAAAGAAAAGAAAGTTGACTCGGAAAAGCATCGCACTTCGTGCCTACGTATTCTCGTCAGAGAACGAGAAATTAGATTCAACGTAGTTCGGCTAACTACGGCAACGGATGAGGGAAGGTGTCTCGCCAATACGTCAGTATTGTGCCTACGTACTCTCAACAGATATGAGAGATCAGAGCATACGTAGTTCGGGATACTATGGATCACGGGGGTCCAGATTCATCTGTTTTTCTGAGTAGGGTTAACAAACAGTTCCAACAGTTTGGTGTATGCAGCTCGCTCGTCAGAGACTCGTGCGTTACTGTTTGTGGTAGAACTGAGAGTTAACGACACTCTTTTACTGAAAATGTTTTCCTCGGATTAAGGGCCCACGGGGCAAAAGACGTTTGAGATTTGTTTTCTGTCTTTTACGAGAGAAGTGCTTTTTATAGATGTTTGCAATTCATATCGCACTAGAGACTATGACCTAGGAGTGAATGCGTCGCATGTCACCCAAAGGGTACCATACTAAACATCCTGATTATTGGAAGGAAACCCTCCAATAACCATTTCCTAAGTAACTTAAGGCTTGTAACGTACAATATCAATTAACCTTTATTACTGTAATTTGATTTTTTTGAAGATGAGAAGGGAGAGGACACAACTAAGGGGAAACTATCAAGTCCTAACAGTTGTCATGCCAATTTGTCCTATGGTTGAGTTTGAAACAGGGAACTCCTAAATGTTATCATGCAAAGGCTTCAACCTAAAGTCAAATTATCACTTCCTTATCAAAGGAAGTGAGAATCCTAGGGGATCATGTGAAGTGGGAAACAGACAAAGCATCAGCTACACATCAGTAAAGCAGATAAACAGAAAAGAAAACAATAAAGATGCAAATATAATACAACAATACAAGCAGAGGGAGACTCACTCAACCTCTAAGCAATCAAGCAAAGAGAATCAAACTAAATAGACAAGCAAAGGGAGGGTCACCTCAACCTTTATATGCAAATACATCAATTAGAAAGAGAAAAACAACACACAAGCAAGGGGAGGATCACCTCAACCCTTAAGGCAAGCAAGCAGAGGGAGACCCACTCAACCTCTTAATGCAGTCATGCACCTACACTTAGACTACCCTAAACATGAATTATCCTAATGCAAAACACCACTCAATCATGAATGAAGGCAAGGAATTATGACAAATAAGGAATTCATTCCACAAGTAATCAAACAAGGCATCTACCCTAAAGGAGGGAATTGATGATGGGATGCATGGTGTATACCAAAGGTATCCACCATGATACTCAACCATCATGGGAGATTGGAAATGAAGCGAAGCATGGTGTATGCCAAAGGCATCCACCATGACACTCTACCATTCATGGGAAATCATCTGTCTAAGAGGCTTCAGTAGGAACCCTAAGGATTAGTTAAGGATCACCTAAACTAAAAGGGATTAATGGCTCTATAAAGGCCTAATCTAGGTTCTTAGTAGGTCTTAACCTAAGCTTGATCCTATCAAGGAGAAATTAAAAGCCTAACATTAGCTAAAGGTTCACGTTTAAGTCTAAACTAAGGGAAAAACTAGATTAGGATCACCTAAACATCCTCAACTTGTAAAATGGGGGAATAATAGAAAATCAATTCTAAAAATGCTAAGGAAAATCCTAGATGATCCTACATGGGTTAAGAATTTATGGTACAAAAACCAGGGGCAAAACCTACTCCTAAAGGTTCTAATAAAATCTAATTTCCAAGGGTGTGCTAAAGCGGATCCACCATGGAATGCTCCTAAAGATCTATCTCCAAATCCAACTTGGAATCATCTAAAAAATACCAAAAAAATCACACAAACCTATCAAGGAGTCTATAACAAGCATGCAAAATTTCAGCACCAAATTCTAACATATGGACTAGTACTAAAATCAGCAAGTAAACTACTCATTTTGAATATTATTAATTATTATTAAAAATAGAAAAATGCCAAATAAATGGAAAATTATCCAAAAATGAAAACAAATGCCATACAAAAATCAGAAACAAGGTAGGAATCATCCACAATTTTTCTCATATTTTTTTGATCAATAAAACTATTTTTTATGCATTTTATATGAAAAAATGAATTAAACGAAATAAAGAAAAACAATTAAACAAATAAAAATGAATTAAATGCTGGGAATAAAACGTGACCATCAGATCACCATACTAGTCCACTTATCCAAGGGAGATGCGCGTGCCACGTAGCCCAGAGTCTACTTAAATGAAACGAACTGTTTCACTAACGAATCTTGTGTTTTCGTTTGACTTCAGTGCACGGTAGTTTCTAATCAGGGACGTTCCTACCAAAAGTATGATCATCCAATGGGCCTCAGCGTGCCACCTCAGCTGGTCAAGAGTCAATCTCCTCAGAACGCATCTCAATCATCAGATCCTAATACTAAGTCAATTGAATTAACCTCATCCAACGGCTCTTGTATCATCTTCTTCATTTGAACTGAAGATTGGAGGGGGGGAAAACCAGGGTGGCCGGAGAAGACTCCAATCGTCTTCTCCGGCGGGTTCACGGTGGCCAAACCATCAGGTATCACCAAACTCCACCAAAAACTCCAGATTTGCTCGTCTTCTCACGAGGATCATCATGACAACCTCCATTTTTTCATCTTCTCAAAGAATAACTCTATACGATCTTGAACAGAAAATACACGTTTTGGAAAATCATCACCAATTGTCAAATTCTTTTTACCAATCTATTCTACACTCATCCCTGAGTAAATATCCATGATCGATTCTTGAAATCCTTTAAGATTCAACCCTAACCGAGCCTCTAAACATTTCACTCATCATCAAGAATCATCTCAAAACCTCTCCAAATCATACCTAAATCCATCTAGGATTCAAGACTAACCTAACCACATGCAATTTCTAACTTAATTCAGTCTCATCAGAGCATAATAATGAAAAGATGAAAACCTGGTTTGACCTTTGATAGAGAGTGCCACAACCTCTAATTCTTGATCAAACTTGCTCAGACACGTTCAGTGATGCTTGTTGAAGAATCTTGGAGCTTCAATTTCCTCTGCAATGGCCTCCAAGATGAAAAACGATTTTCACTTTGTAACTAAATTTTTCAAGTGCTCCTTACCTCTTTCAAGCTTTTCCAGTCACCAACCTTGCTATGAAATTTTTCAAAAACTTATATAGAACTGTTTTGGATCCTTATTTGGCCCAATTGTGGCCCAATTCACTCAATCCAATTTTTCAATTTTCCTCACTTTCCTCTCATGGAAGTCGTGTTTTTTAGTTTTTTCAGCTTAATTCTTTCTCAAATGGCTTGCATAACACTCCCTGAGCATGAATGAATCAGATTGAATGCTTAATTTGATCTTATGGTGCACATTGCTTATGTTACTTCAACCTTAAGCAACTTGGAGTTAAGCCATGAAATCAACCTTAACTAAAAAATGTAACAATGCCAAAATGCTCCAAATGTCTTCTACCTTCAAAAAAATGCACAAACTTGCCAAGTTTTGCAAAAAAATGAATTATTTTGGATTTTTCTCTTTTTTATGCCTTTTAATTATCTTTTTTCAAATTTTCTTCACACAATCTTCACTCTAGGCCATTTCAATGAACCCTTGATGCTTGGTTGAGTACAAAGTGCCATTTTGAGCAACTTTCAAGTTGAAAAAATTTCCATTTGAGGCATGCAAGATAGAGAAATGAACCCATAATCCAAAATGACCTATAATTCCAAATTCCCAAAATACCCTTGTCTTGTAAAGCTTGTAACTTGAGTTCTACAAATCCAATCATGGACTTCTAGTACTTTCTAGAAAGCTGAGAAGATAAGGAGCAACATTCATGTTGGCCAAAAGTTCATGAGAATCATATTTCTAGGGCAAAAGTGTCATGCAAGTTGGTTTACTTTCAAGCTCCAAATTCACACTCCTCTGATGACCTATAACTTGTCTGGCTCATAACTTGAGTTCTATAAAACCTATCAAGGACTTATAGTACTCAAATTAAAGCTATGATCATGCTCTACAACAATCATGTTGGGGTCAAGGTGAGATGAAAATCACATCTTGAGTTATGTGGTCTTGAAGTTAGGCACCAAACCAGGGGATTTTACACTGTCAAGCATAACAACCCTAGCTTAGGAACTCCTCACACTCTTGATCCATGATGAGTTGACTTTGGAATCATCCCTTGGGCATCTTAATACATCAATCCATGATCACATGGCCTTGGAATTAGGTCTCACCCTTCCTCAAATCATCAGTTAACCTAGGGTTGACCAGATGAAACCCTAGTTGCACCCATCTTGGTCGTAGCTCCTTATCCTTTGCATAATGACCTGTATAGGCTTCAAAATGATCTCTAATACTTCTCATGAGCTCTCTCAATGTCTCAAGTCCAACTCCCATGGGTTCAGAATCATTTGATGACCTCTCACAACCTTCAAGTTAGGAGATGTACACACTTGGCTTCAACCACTCTCTCTGAGGATCTTTAACTTCATTAATGAGGATATCAACCCTTGAATACTTGAATAAGGTTCTTATCTAGCTTCATAGCCTTGTGTAGCCCTTTGTTGGTAGTCATACCTCTTGATCTCCTGCACACATGTCAATGCAATGCAGATGATAATGCTAATATGAATGCAATGAAACACAAGCTATGTAAAGAAAGGTTAGGCAAATTTTGGGGTGCAACAGCTTCCCCCATTTAAACGGCTTGGACCTGACTGGGTGAGAAGCGAACGACTCTCACACAATCAAGGTAAAAGACGGTTGAATACCAATAAACCCGGAAATTTGCCAACCGCACAAGTAAACGATACTGTGATGGGGACAAATCTTTGGAAACTGAAATGATAGTTGCACGACAACTTGCTGGAGAATTACTGATCTGGCGTATCTGATTTCACTGTAGCACTTCATCCTCAAATCATCAAGGGATCACCGGTTACACGGTAACTGGTGAAGGATAGCTGATATTGATTGTTGCACGGAAACTTGCTGATGGATGCTTAACTTCAAACCTCTGTCAAGATGATCATCTACGTCCTCAAGTCATCAAGGGATCATTGGTTACACGATAACTGATGAAGGATGGTTGGTTATGCTGTCGGGCATTCTGCGCCATAGTAGAAGAATTCCTTATCATCACCTATGGACTCATTGGGTCGCTAGGAACGTCGACAATATCTTCGTCGGACTTCATCAGTAAGTAGATAAGGGGTCACTGGTTGCACGGCAACTGGCTGGTGAGCGACTAGTCTCAAATCTCCGTTAGGATGATCATCAGATTTCGCTGCAGCTTCTTCCTTAAGTCATCAAGGGATCACGGGTTATACGGTAACTGGTGACACATAGCTGGTACTGCCGTCAGGCATTCTGCAGCACGACAGCAGAAGAATTCCCCTGGACTCATCAGGTCACTGGAACTTTTGACAATCAAGTTAATTACGCCGTCGGGCATTCAAAGAAACTCTCGGGCGCCAACCGGACTTTGTTGGTAAGTCGGAAATAAAATCCTTGATCAGTCATGAACCAATAAGGATATACGATCGTTTACCGTCAGGCACTCCGCGTTAGCTAGGAGAACTGCTTTGACATCGCAGTCGGACTTCATCAGTAAGTCAGGGGGTTTTGGCACTGCTGCCAGACATCAATCATCAAGTCTTCAAGGGAAATTTCAACTTCTTCGTTCAAAAACCTGTTGGGGATGACACCTCTCCGCTGGGGATTCTGGAGAACTATCAAGTAACTCTGCTTTGGGGATTCAGAAATCATTCTGGACGAATAAACTCTGCTGAGGATTTCAAGAATCATCCTGAACAAACAACTTCGCTGGGGACTTCAAGAATCATCCTGAACAAACAACTATGCTGAGGAACACCTGCAATACAAGAACGGTAACGACCTAGCTCATGTTTCACATGCATATGTTTAACAATGGCGTAATTCTCCACACGGTGGAAATGCTACGCGTTTGCGGGTAAATGCTATGAAATCATGCAAAATGTTATGACCTCATCAGCAAAATAAATGCTGAAGGGAAAACCCTATTGTCAAGGAACCATTCTGATAGGAAGAAGGAATCAACCTGCTGTGGAGAAGAAATCACACCAATCTCAATTGGACTTAATCTGGGGCAACGAGCTTCAGACGACTTTCTGCAGGGGACAAAGTTCTACGAGAACCGGTACTTGCTCAAGTAGGTGTACAAACCACAAACTACTGAGGAAACAGTGTCAACCGCAGAAATAAACTGCATGACCTTCGCAGATAGAATCTTCCTAGAGATACGGACTCCGACGGGGAAGTATAGCAACAACTATTCAAACGCTCTACTGAGGGAAAACCAATAATGCCCTGAACGGCTTCCAAGGACTCGACTCTCTTGGAGGACTGCAAACTCGGCTGAGGATAGGCAACCAGACGCCGGAACCACTCCTACCTGCCGGGGAGAATACAACTCTGTGGGGGAATTTCAACTCTCCTGGAGACTTCAGTCTGAACTATTGGAAGCTGAACACTTGCGAATAGTCTTCTACGAGAAAACAACCTATTGACCCACTGCTGGGAACGAGTATACACTTCTGCGTATGACTCAGCTGGGGAAATGATGATCCTAACTGGGATACATCTGGTTGAGGAGAATCTATCTCTGCTTGGGAAGACATATTAATGCTCACTGTCCCATGCTCAGACTCCGTGGGGAACCACTGCTGAACTTGCTGGGGAAGAAGGAACCATCCTGCTTGGAAAACAACTGGCATACTGCTTGGAGGGTGACGTCCCTGCAACAAAATGAACAAATAGACAAGATACCCTTCACAAAGGGGCCTATCAAGGTTATCATCCGGTGACAATGTTCAGGTAATACAATGTTTCAACAATTATCGGCATAGGCCAGCAAGCTTATGTATGCGCATTTTATAAAAAACATCAGACGTTCTTTTTCGCAAACAGAACAGATAAAAGCTAGCCAAACAAAAATACTAGATAGTATATGTTCATTGATATACGAGCCTGTAAATAGGAAAAATGTTTTACAACAGATGCAAGCTCCTGAAATGAGGAAGCTACGTAAGCATAAACATAAATATACATCAGTATACACAAATGTCGGCAATACGGTGTACACGAACACCATGAGTTGATCCCTCTATGACCCATTCGACTGCGATACTTCTCTGACGCTTCAGCTTCAAAAGAGATTGATTCAGATAAACAGCCCTCAGGTCTTCCCAAACCACTAAACAATGAAAGTTCACACGCGGAACGCAGTCATTTGCTCTTAACTCCCTAAATTTTGCCTGAACCGCCGTTCCGAGTTTTCGATTCACCGGGATACCCTTTTTTGCCAAAGCCGCCCTTTCAGGTTTTCGACTTTGCGGGTGTACATTTTTTCATTTATATCCCTAATTTTTGCCCAAACCTTTTTCCTTTTTTATAGTTCGTCGGGATGCCCCATTTTTGCCTGGATATTCTTTTTCTTTCCAGCGGGTCATTTTTTAAGCAAAGTATTTTTTAACTGCGTCCTGTTGCACCCCAAAATTTGACCAACTTAGTTCACCTGATTTTATGTTTCATAGCATTAACATTTGCATATTAGGTCAACCCTAGGTCAAATACTTGATTGAAGGGACATCAAGGCCTGTTTGAAGAATGGGGGATCCATCATTTGATATGTGGATATGGATGTGGTGTTGTGCCAAGGAGAAATCAAAAGAAATCAAGAAGAAGAGAAGTTTCTAAATTAGGGTTTCAGTGTAAAATCCCCTGATTTAGGGAAAACTTCCAAGCAGAATAATTCAAGATACAAGTCTCTAATGGATCTTTGGCCAACATGGAACTTGTAAAGTATCTCAATAACTTTAATTTGAGTGGTGGAAGGCATCAAGGAGATTTGTAGAACTCAAGTTATGGTTCTTGCAAGTTATAGGTCATCAGAGGCATCTGAAATTTGTCTGTGAAAGTTACTTGACTTCCCAGAAACGTTTGCCCCATAAGGAGTTTTCAAATGGATTTTTGGCCAACATGAAAGTTGTTCCTCATAATCGTAGCTTTCTAGAAAGGTATGGTATGCCTCAATCTGATTTGTGGAGCTCTACTTATGATCTTGACAAGCCAAGGGCATTTTGGGCATTTGGAGGTTATAAGTCATTTCAAGCATAAGGCCATATCTCCTATTTCCAAGCTTCAAATGGAAAACTCTTCAACATCAAACTTGCTTAGAATGATGTTTTAAGGCTAGTATGGGGGTCATGAGATGTTGAAAAGGCTCATATCAAAAAGTGATAAAAATGGCCTAAAAAAGGGGAATAAGTCAAATAAAGTGGTGGAAAAAAAATCAAATTTTGGGTTAAAGGTCACAAACAAGCCATATGACATACCAATTTGATTGTAAAATGCATTTTACAGACAATAGCATTGGCACATTTTTGAATTGAGAAATAATTTCATGACTTGCATTGTAAAAGTGGTTACTTGAAATGTAAGTCACTAATCCAAACCACTTAACAAGGCATTTGGAAGGCTATTTTGGTTGGAAACTTCCAAGGGAAGATACATGAACAATCTAGAAATTTCCAAGGGAAGATACATGAACAATCTAGAAATTTCCAAGGGAAGATACATGAATAATCTAGAAAGTTCCAAGGGAAATGAATTTTATTATTTTGGGCTTGGGCTTCATTTCTAGAATATTCCAATCATCTCTATAAATGTTTAGAAAATCATTTGAAGCAAGGTTGGTGATTGATTGGAGTTGGATTGGAAGAGAGCATATCAATTTTCAAGAGAGCAAATCAAGTGGTGATTCTTCATTCAAGGCGATTTTAGTTCGATTCGAAGATTGTAGCACTTTCCTTGCATATTGTTGAACGAATTTGAAGCTTTCGGAAGTACGAAAAGAGCCGAAGATACTCTGTTTCGAAGCTCCGATCAAGGTATGTAAACCTTCACTTTCCCATGGATTTAGGATGAGATAATTAGAAATTCTCATGCGGTTAGGATCATGAACACCTATGGATGATTTTAGGATTGTTAATTTGGAGATTTTCTTCATTCCCTTTTTCTTTTTCTTTTTCTGTTTTGAGGCCTGTTTGCTGTTATTACGTCAAAAATAGTAAAAATGTTCAAGAAATTATGAAATTTTGTTTCTACAGATCTTTATTATCTTAAGAAATTTTAGGCGCTGAGTTTGCATTTTTTAGATTTTTTTTGATTTAGTTATGATTTTTCTTTCGTGCTAATATCCATTGGTGTACATAACTGTTCATCTGTTTTGTTTAATTTTGTTCTCTTTAATGCTTCATGATTTTGAGCTGATTTTTGGATATGTTTTAGATGATATGCATAGGGTTCCCCATAAAGTTTATTGGAATTTCTAGACGACTCTAAGTTTTGTTTTGAATCCTCTTTTTAGAGCCATCCCCATCTGAATATTCCCTGGACACTTTATAGGTTTTCCTTTAGAAAGTGACCTTAACTTTAGAGTTTGGTTTTAATTTTTTTACCATAGGTTTCTAACATCTTCAGGATATTGTATAATGTTTCTTAGATTTTTGTGGATTGTTTTCCCATTTCTTTTGCATTTTACATTCTGATGAGTATTTTGCATGATGTTTGCTTTGCATAATTGATACCGCTGTTTTGTAGAATTTTGTTCTCTCGATTGGTGATGATTCTTGCTTAGATCTTTTGGTAGATTGTAGCTAACACTCGCATGTTCCCTTAGGAATTTTTGTAGATTTTCTAGATGTAATTTGGTTCTGTTTTAGGGTTGTTGATTAGGACCTTCCCAATTGATGGTTAACCTTGACCCCTTGCATGTTAGGAATTGTTTAGACCCCTTAGAAATTGATATAGGGTTTGATCTTCGATCTTGATAATATAGATATTAATATACTTTAGGGTTTTCCTTAGGATAATGTGATAAAACTTTAGAATAAAAATGGTAGTAAAAAAAAATGTTGAAATAGATATGGTGTAATAAAAGACTTAGAATAATTAGGGTTTTGAACATAACATAGGTGCAACAAAACAATTTCTTTTTGGTTTTTTAGGTTGAATTAGAAGATGGGACTATAGGGGTATTATGGGTAAGTGTAGTAGGTCCCTTAGAATATATATTAGAATTTCCCCTATTATATTAATATATTTAGTATATTTTTGTAATTGTTTGATTGTATGGTGTGCCCGTTTTGGGGTTATTGCTTGTTATTTGGGGCTTATTGGGCTTGCTTGGGGTTTGGGATTGGCTTGAAGACCATGGATGGTGAAGCATTGAAGACAAAGACAAAGTCAAGGATTGAAGAACAAGTTCAAGAGTTGATGAAAATTGTAGCTTGCTTGTAGCTGTTGAAGATCACAGGAACTAGGAGCTAGGTAGAGCTTAGAGTAGAAATTTGATTCTTAAACATGGATGACTTTGTTTGCCTCCATCCCTCTCTATGATTCAAAGTATCTCTAGGATACTCACCCCCTTCCTTTGGAAGGCTTGGTAACAGTATCTAAGAGATAGAACTCTTGAGAGAAACATTCTACATTTTGTTAACAGTCTGTTTGCCACCTTTGGTGGTCAACTAACTGTTTAACATCTCAATTCATCCTATTAATTGTTCCTCATCCTGGAGAGTTTGATTTGAAGAAAAGCCATGAAAGATTAAAGATGGAAGTCATTGTTTGAAGATCGTGATGTTGAAGCTGTGCATGTGACTGCTGCTGTTTGAAGCCCTGCTGCTTGAAGCTGTGGAAGATGATTACTGTTAGAGTTTCCCTCCTTGAAGATTGATGCTTTCTTGAAGCTTGTAGATGTTTTGAAGATGACTTGAAGATAGAAGATGATGGAGCTTGTGCTGTCAGGTTTTGCTGTTTAGAGCTGTTGGTGCTGTTTAGAGCTGTTGATGTATTGTTTGAGTTTCCGGGACTGTATTGTTTGCCAATTAATCTGTTAGGTTGAAAGTGAATTTTGTTCGCTTTTGCCTGTTGTTTTCAAGGTTCGAGGAAGAGCAGGACTCCCTTGCCTAGCTTGTACTGTTGCATTCATGCATTTTACTGCTTTACTGTATATATGATGTTGTTTTTCCGTTTATCCCCCTAGGAGCTCTGTTTCTCTCTGCGCAAGAGAGAAATATGACAGACATTAGGTTCTTATCCATGCATGACAACATTAGGTTAGATTTTGATTCCCTTTTTTAAACCATAGGTTAGAGTTGATGTTTCTCTTCTTTCTCAAAACAATCAGAAAAACACAATAAACATTTCAAACACCATAAAAAACAGTTCTTGCGTAAAAGACTGTAAACCAATCAAAAACGTCATTTTTGTCCGCTTGGACCCATAATCAGGAGAAAACCTTTTTCAGAAGGATAAAAACAATCAAGACAGACTTGTGTCGTACGTGGCCCGAACTACGTTTGCTCTGATCTTTCATGCTGTATGAAAGTACGTAGGCATAGGATGCGATATCCTAGCGAGCAACCTTCCCCTCCTTTCCCGTAGGTAGGCGAACTACGTTGACTCTGATTTCTCGTTCCAGACGGGAATACGTAGGCATAAAGTGCGATACTTTGCCGAGTCATTTTATTTTCTTTTAACCCTTGACCTATAGAATAGATAGAATAACAATCCGTACCAGAAAACAAGCGTGGATCCCGTCGAGTACGACGGACGTGAGGGGTGCTAATACCTTCCCCTTACGTAACCGATTCCCGAATCCAGGATTTGGTTGCGATGACCATTCCTTTCTCGTCTTTGCAGTAGGTTTACTTCGAGCGTTTCCTTTCCCTCCGTTGGGATAAATAACGCACGGTGGCGACTCTTCTGTTCAGCCGGGGCCGATTTTCGCAGTAGCGACAGCTGGCGACTCTGCTGGGGATCCAACGTCCCCTGGCTGCTAAGGACTGCAATAGTTCCTTATGCATTTGGGATCCAACGTCCCTTAAGCGAGTCAATCCTAACGTTTGTTTTCCCGTCGAGGAATTTGTATGGATTTACATTTATGTCATTTACCTTCAGCACTATATTATTGATTATTGTTGTTATTGGGGGTTGTGACGGGTGTTCTATTATTGAGAGATAAGCCGGACCTGGGCTTGAGTGTACTTAGAATTAGAGTGGAAAGTAGCACGCGCCCACTTGCTTTGCAGGTCTTGGTGTCCCGCAAAATTCACACTCAGACAAGGTTCCTCTGGTTGGCCTCCTGTCCCGCCCTTTGGGTGGCGTGGGTTGCTGGTTAGTTGAATTGTCGACTCTGGGAACCGATCAATTGGAAGTTGGCTAAGTGAGGCCTCTTCAGGATTTGATGATGCCACTCCTTCTGGGAATCGTATCATCAACCCTGAAAGTCTGTGACGCCGACGACCGCATAGGATGCCATACCATTATCAGTTATTAGGACACCTACCTGTGAGAGGGTTTTGGGACTATGCAGGTAACTAGACCTCCAGATACCGGTTTGTTTCTTGATTGGAGATTCAGGATATTTATGGACAGTTGAGGGGTCTATCAGAGACCGGGATTGGAGCTTCGTATTGGGTCTGTCTAAGACCAGAGTTGAGGATTTCTGTATGGTCTATTTGAGACTTATGATGTGGTTTGGGCTTCTTAGCCATGGCACCTGGTTCCCTTGTTGCATCTATTTTCATTGCATTGTTGCATAACCATTATCATGTGCATTTCATTAACGTGTGTCTGTGCTGCAGGTGCATTTGCATTTTCCCTGATTCTAGCGTCTGAATTTCTGATTATTGATCATGGCTAGCTTGAGAAGGACAGTTGCATACAAATTACCAACCCCTGATGTTATTCCCCTAATTGGTTTGATTTCCCTTGCTGAGGAGGATGTCCAGAGAAGCTTCAGGATGAGTTACGGAAGACTGTTGAGGTTGGTTCGTATACCAACTGAGGTTGAGCTGGATGGGCTGTATACATTGATGCAATTTTATGACCCTGCCTTGAGATGCTTCACTTTCAAGGACTTTATTTTGGGGCCCAGCTTGGAAGAGTACGCAGAGTTGTTGAGCTGCCCGTGCAGAATAAGGTTCCTTTCATTCACTTTGACGCTAAGCCTAGGTTGGAAGACTTAGCAAAGGCTTTACACTTGGGCGCTTCTGAGCTATTGGTGACTTCTTCGCACGGGGTTCCAGGCTTCTCCCTCCAGTTCCTGATTGGTAAAGCCCAGGAATACGCCAAGAGTGGATGCTGGATAGTCTTTAATGTTGTGTTGGCTCTGTGCATCTATGGGATAGTATTGTTTCCCAACATCCCAGATTTTGTGGACTTTGACGCCTTTCATTTGTTTGCCGCTGGCAACCCTGTACCCACATTGCTCGGGGATTTCTACCATTCGTTGCATTACAAGAATGAAAAGAGGAGAGGGAAGAGTGTTCACTTTTGTGTGCCATTGCTGAGCATGTGGTTTGAGAGCCACCTTCCTAAGAAAAAACCTTTGGTGGAGGTTGCAGATACAGCTGACTGGCCGAAGCGCCTGATGAGACTCTCTTCTGAAAACATTGATTGGTTTGACAGGGATTTGCTAGGGTCTGAGGTGATTTTCAGTTGCTCTGGATATCCAAACGTGCCTTTGATAGGAAGGAAAGGATGCATCAATTATAATCCATCTCTGTTTGTTCGCCAATTTGGATATGCATTGAAGGATCCACCTAGGGAGGAAGAAGTACAGGAATCTCTGTACTTCACTGGTGATGTGAACGGAGAATTATTAGCCCAACTTTAGCACGCTTGGATACGCATCAACATGAGAGGGAAACCACTATTGGGAAAGAACGACAGTCAAGCTTACGCATCGTACAAAGCCTGGGTACAAGAAAGAGCAAAACAGTTGCTAATGCCGTTTCCAGCTGTACCAGTCCATGTTCCTGTTCCAGTAGAGGAACCAACCACCGTTACCATGGAAGTATATGAGCAAGTTGTAAAAGAGAAGGAAGCCTTGCTGTTGGCTAATGAAGAATTAGAGAAAGAACTGGCTCAGCTTAGAAGAGAGAAGAATGAAGCTGCATACTCTCTCCAACAACAGACTGAAACAGTAGCTTCGTTGAATGCTAAGCTGGTTGAAGAGAAACAGAAACGGGAGCGTTTGGGAAAGGATTTCAAGAGTTCACATGATATGCTTGAATCAAAGAAAACGACACTAGACGTAGCTTATCGAGAAATCTCTTCCTTCAGCAAAACGTGGAATGCCACGCTGACCAATAACAAGGAAAGGGAGGACAAACTAAAGCAGCAGATTTCTGACTTGGAACACCAGCTGAAGACTAGCAAGCTCAAGTACGAAGAGGAAGTTATGGCTAGATGGGCTCTTCAGGACGCATTGAATGAGGTAGCCAAACGCAAGAAAGAAGCTCGTTACCAGAAGAGAAAGGTTGATGATTGCTTTGGGGACGGTGAATGGGAAGAATCTATCAAGGATTTGAAGCGTGTGATCAGGCGGGGTGACGCACTGATTGAAGGATTGCTTGCTCAGCCGGACCATCCAAAGACCAAAAGGCTATTGAAGGAGTACAGGGGCTACGAACCTACTTGACTTGATTTGTATATTGTTGTTTTGAGCTGACCATCACCAGGCCTGTTGGTTGGGGTCATGCCTTCTATTGTACTACCTCACATTGATGTATAACTTTGCCCGATCAGCTATATACAAGTTGTTCCGTCTTCTGTGAATGATTATCAGCCAATTATCACCGCACTGTCACGGCACGACACGACACAGAGCACATGGCACTAGAGTTGGGGAAATAATACGCCCTAACGCACAGACACATATTGCATTGCATGTGCATACATATTGCATTTATCAGCTAATTATTGAAACTATATCTCATCTTCTGCATCTCGACAGGTTTACAGAATTGCAAGTCAACATCCTCATCGGTATCCCACTCGCACAAACTGTAAGAAGATTATGGATCAAGTACAGCAAGAGATGCAGGAGATGCGGGAGAGGCTCACACAGTTCATGCAGACTATGGAAACGGTTATGAAGGGGCAGGAAAACCTGCAGACTCTGGTGTTGCCGCTATTGGCAAAGGCAAATGGAGGTGGTAACGAGGACCACCACTCTGTACAAGTTGAGACTATTCATGGAGGCAGTGTGCATACTCCTCAGCCTGTAGTGAACCCTCCTGTGGTGAATGTGTCGGGCGCGAATGTGAACAACGGGGCTGGCACCGGAAATGGTAACAATGGAGTTGGAAATGAAGTTGTTGTTAATAATGTTGGACTCAAGGATGCCAATCTGGGTGGCGTCAATAATAATGGAGATAATGGTTTCGGAAACGCGGGTTTCGGATACAATGAGCAAGGCTTTGGCTATGGTGGTCAGGATGGCAGGTTTGGCTTTAGATACGACGGTGCTGGTATGGTTAACCAAGGTTATGGAGGAATAGCTAATAATGGTAACGGCACTGGATTCGTTAATAATGGGTATGGACCGGCTGGTATCAATCAGGGATACGGAATTAGAGGTCAAGGACCAATGATGAATCAGAATGTATTTGGCCGCAATCAAGGGTATGATGGCTTTGGCAATGAAAATGTCAACTGGAACGAAGATCAGCAGGAAGATGCATTCTCTGGTAGAGGTTTTGACGGTCCTGTAGACAACACGCAGCGAATTAAGATGCTCGAGGAGCAGATGAAAGGTGTTGTGAATCAAAGTGCTTCTGGTTTGGACATGACCACGATGGGACTGGTACCCGGTCTGAGGGTACCTTTGAAATTTAAGGCTCCAACTTTTGACAAGTACAAGGGAGATACTTTCCCTAAGGTTCATGTGCGGTCGTACTATAGAAGAATGTCGGCTTATTCGAATGACGAAAGAATGCTGATGCATTTCTTTCAGGACAGTTTGTCTGGTCCTTCTCTTGAATGGTACATGGGGTTAGAGCCTACCCAGATAAAGACTTGGAAACAGTTGGCCGACGCATTTGTGGCGCATTATAAATACAATAGTGACTTGGCCCCGAATCGGATCCAGTTACAGGGTTTGTCCCAAAAGAAAGATGAAAGCTTCAAGGAATACGCGCAGAGATGGCGCGATATGGCCGCACGAGTTCATCCTCCGCTGGATGACAAAGAGATGAATGATATGTTCGCAGGGACATTTACTGGTGTGTTTTATGATAAGCTATTCCATACTTCCTTGGATAGTTTCTCGGACCTAGTCTTGATGGGTGAGAAAATCGAAAGTAATATTAAAGTGGGCATATTCCGCGCTGAGGAATCCACTTCATCGGGAAATAACAGAAAAGGTTATGGTGGTCGCCGTCAGGGTGACACGAATGCAGTATTCGGAGGCCGAGGCCGAGGCCGAGGTAGAGGACGTAATCAGTACAATCATCCGCAACAGGTGGCAAGTGTCACAATTCCATTCCCTTAGCAATCAGTACCGTTACAGCAGATACCGCCGCAACAACAACCACAACAACAACAACAACAGCAGAGACCTAACCAGGGTCAAAGGAGATTTCCTAACACGGGGCCGAAGAGGGTTTTTGATGTACCTCCTTATACATATGCGGAATTGCTTCAAACATTGCTGGGTTTGAATTTAGTAGAAAAGAGGACCATGGCGCCAATGACGGGTACCCCTCCATTTGGCTTTGATACGAATAAGAAATGCGAGTTTCACTCCGGAGCTCCTGGCCACGACATAGAGACGTGTCATGTCTTCAAGCATGTGGTACAAGATCTGCTAGATAGCAAAGCCATCAACTTCGGGCAAGCTGGCCCAAATATCTTGAATTCACCTATGCCCAACCATGGGGCAAATGCTGTGTTGACAGAGGAAGAGCTGAATTTGGTATTGAGTGTCGATGAGCTCAAGACTCCACTGTGCGAGGTTAAAAGCAGATTGTTGAGAGGAGGTGTTCATCCGGGCTGTGATGAGTATTGTCTGGATTGTGGGCTCAAGATGGGGGCTGCATTGAGTTGAAAAGAGGTATTCAGGCTTTGATGGACGAGGGTAGATTACAGTTTGACAGCACAGCCGTTGAGAAACCTGCGGAGGTTATGATGGATGAGGCTAATGATGTAGCGATGGTGACTATCCCACGAAAGACGATTACTATAACGGCGCCAGCCAGGCGGCCAACGATCACCATCACAAAAGCGGGGCCTGTCCCGTATGAAAATACTAAAGCCGTACCCTGGACCTACGGGTTGGAAGCCTACTGCAATGGCGAGAAGATAGAATTGAATAAGCAACCAGCTGAAGTTGTTGACAACGTTGTTGGAACTGGTGGGATGACTCGAAGTGGAAGGATCTTTGTGTCACCAGAGGTAGAAGCTCAGCATTTGGCTCGAGGAAAAGAAAAAGTGAACGAGGGTATACCTGTACAGAGGAATGAGAAGGAAACGTCACTGAAGGACGTAGAGGAGTTTATGCGCCTAATTAGAAAAAGCGACTACAAGATTGTCGAGCACTTGCAACAAACACCATCGAAGATATCCATACTATCATTGTTGTTATGCTCCGAAGCACATCAGAATGCATTTTTGAAGATTTTGGATACTTCATTTGTACCTCAGGATGTGTCTGTCAACCAGTTGGAGGGGGTACTGGCCCATGTGAACGCCGGTCACAGTTTGGGATTCACTGATTTTGATTTGACCCCAAGGGGGAGAGAACACAACATGGCGCTGCATGTTTCTGTTGAATGTCGGGACACGATTATGTCCCACGTATTGGTAGATACAGGATCTTCTTTGAACGTACTTCCCAAAAAGGCCATGATGAAGCTAGACATCCGGGGAATCATCTGTACACCGAGTGATTTGGTGGTTCGGGCATTTGACGGCACCCGAAGATTGGTGTTTGGATCGATAATGTTACCCTTGCAAGTGGGACCAGAGGTATTTGAAACGGAGTTTTACGTTATGGACATTCACCCCGCGTACAGTTGCTTACTAGGACGCCCGTGGATACATGGTGCTGGGGCAGTTACCTCTACTTTGCACCAGAAATTGAAGTATATGGTGGGTGACAGTGTTGTTACCGTCTGTGGAGAGGAGGATATCTTGGTGAGTCACTTGTCCTCATTCAAATACATCGAGGTTGATGGTGAAATTCATGAGACGCCCTGCCAGGGGTTTGAAAGTTTGAAAATCAAGGATAAAGCTCCAGTCGTCAGTAAAGCACCGGAAGTGGCCGTATCCTCGTACAAAGAAGCGCATGCTTTAGTGCAAGCAGGAGAGATGAAGGGTTAGGGCCGTGTACTAGACATACTTGTGAAGCTGGACAGGTTCGGACTGGGTTATCAGCCGTCATCGTCAGCGCCCATTGCAGGGGCACCAAAATTCAAAGGGCCAGTGACGATCACGTCCAGTGGGGTTTGTTTTGAAGCCATCAATGCTGTCTCTGATTCAGAGGAGGGGGATAGTGACTGTGACATGGATGCTTGGATCCAGCCCAGCGTGCCGGGGCAAGGGCTATGCAACTGGTCAATTCAGGAATTTGTTCCCGTGACTACAAAACAATAATTTCTTTGTTTTTCAATTGTTGAATAATCCGGTGTCCTGCCCGGGACATCGTGACTTTGCTTAGGGTTACTCTTTTATGTACATTGCGATGTTTAGATCATTAAATAAAAAGGCGTTTTTTGTTGCATGCAAATATTGTGCTCTCTGTCTTTCCTGTTTTTGTTTTACAATAAAATGGCAACGTGGTTACTCGCTTTATGCACATTTTGAAGCATTTAACCATTTCTTTTGCAGGATAACGTTTTCAGATGACACCATCGAACCGCCTATGACTCATTTCGACTTTGAGCACCTAGTATTTCAGGCCGAAGAAGAGATTGTTGAAGATGGCGACGTTCCAGAAGAGTTGTCTTGGTTGGTAAAGCAAGAAGAACGAATCATTCTGCCTCATGAGGAGGTCATTGGAATTTCTAACCTGGGGTCGGAAGGGGTTGAAAGGAACATCCGTATAGGAGTCGCGCTGCAGAGCGACGTCAAGCGAATATTGGTTGAAATACTGAGAGAGTACAGTGATGTGTTCGCTTGGTCGTACGAAGACATGCCTGGGCTGGACACGGATATGGTCGTGCATCGTCTGCCGTTAAAAGAAGAATGCCCGCCGGTTAAGCAGAAGCTTCGCAGAACTAGGCCTGATATAGCAGTGAAGATTAAGGAGGAGGTCCAAAAGCAGTGGGATGCCGGTTTCCTAGCTGTTACAAAGTATCCCTCATGGGTCGCTAATATTGTACCAGTGCCGAAAAAGGACGGTAAAGTCAGAATGTGCGTGGATTACTGTGATCTAAACAAAGCGAGCCCAAAAGACGATTTTCCACTTCCTCACATCGATGTGTTGGTTGACAATACGGCTCAGTTCTCTGTCTTTTCTTTTATGGATGGATTCTCGGGGTATAATCAAATCAAGATGGCACCCGAAGACATGGAGAAGACCACTTTCATAACACCGTGGGGAACATTTTGTTACAAAGTGATGCCCTTCGGACTGAAAAATGCTGGGGTAACATATCAAAGAGCGATGACTACTCTCTTTCATGACACGATGCATAAAGAGATTGAAGTATATGTAGATGATATGATTGCCAAATCCCAGACGGAGGAAGAACATTTGGTAAATCTGCTGAAGCTATTCAAGAGGCTTAGGAAGTTCAGGTTGAGACTGAACCCTAATAAATGCACCTTCGGGGTGAGATCGGGTAAACTGCTGGGGTTTATCGTGAGCGAAAAAGGAATAGAGGTGGATCCTGCAAAGATCAAAGCAATACAAGAGATGCCAGCGCCTAAAACAGAAAAAGAAGTACGAGGATTTTTAGGGAGACTGAACTACATTGCCAGGTTCATATCTCACCTGACAGCTACGTGTGAGCCGTTATTCAAGCTGTTGAAAAAAGACCAGGCTGTAACATGGAATGAAAATTGTCAAAAGGCGTTCGATAAAGTAAAACAGTATTTGCAGGAGCCTCCTATTTTGATACCTCAAGTGGCAGGGAGACCCTTGATTATGTACTTGACGGTTCTTGAGGGAAGCATGGGTTGTGTTCTCGGTCAACACGACGAGACAGGAAGAAAAGAGCATGCGATATACTACTTGAGTAAGAAGTTTACTGAATGTGAATCTCGATACTCAATGCTCGAAAAAACTTGTTGGGCGCTAGCCTGGGCCACCAAGCGTTTGAGGCAATACATGCTGAACCATAAAACCATGCTCATCTCGAAGATGGATCCTATCAAATACGTATTTGAAAAGCATGCATTATCGGGGAGAATTGCCCGTTGGCAGATGGTTTTGACCGAATACGACATCCAGTATGTCTCACAGAAGGCTATAAAGGGGAGTGTATTATCTAAGTACTTGGCAGAGCAACCTATTGAGGACTACCAATCAATGAGGTTTGATTTTCCTAACGAGGATATCATGTACCTGAAGATGAAAGATTGTGAAGGCGAAGTTGCTCATGGAGGAAATACATGAGGGTACATTTGGTACGCATGCTGGTGGGCATGCTATGACAAGGAAGCTGCTGCGGGCAGGTTATTATTGGCTAACTATGGAAACCGATTGTTTCAAGTTTGCGAAGAAGTGTCATAAGTGCCAGATCTATGCAGATAAGATCCATGTGCCTCCGAGTCCTCTGAACGTGATGTCGTCACCGTGGCCATTCTCAATGCGGGGAATCGACATGATTGGAAAGATCGAGCCGACGACATCTAACAGACACCGTTTCATTTTGGTAGCAATCGATTATTTTACCAAATGGGTGGAAGCGGCATCCTATGCAAATGTGACCAAGCAGGTGGTAGCCAGGTTTATCAAGCGAGATATCATTTGCAGATATGGAATCCCCAAGCGGATAATTACCGACAACAGTTCGAACTTAAATAACAGAATGATGAAGGAGCTGTGTCAGAGTTTTATGATCGAGCATCACAACTCTTCTCCTTATCGACCCAAGATGAATGGCGCTGTTGAGGCGGCCAATAAGAACATAAAGAAGATTGTTCAGAAGATGGTGGTGACCTATAAGGACTGGCATGAGATGCTACCTTTTTCTTTGCACGGTTATCGTACGACGGTACGCACATCAACCGGGGCAACCCCGTTCTCGTTGGTATATGGAATGGAAGCAGTGTTACCACTGGAAGTTGAGATTCCTTCCCTGAGGGTATTACGAGATGTCCAACTAGACGAGGCAGAATGGGTGAGAGACAGGTTGAACCAGCTGAGTTTAACGGATGAGAAGAGGTTAGCTTCTCTAGCATATGGTTGTTTGTACTAGAGCCGAATGAAGAAAGCGTATGATAAAAAGGTACATCCTCAGAGCTTTCAGACGGGCGACCTTGTGCTAAAGAAGATTCTCCCGCCATAGGCAGATCACAGGGGCAAGTGGACCCCCAACTACGAAGGGCCATACGTTGTCAGAAAAGTCTTTTCAGGAGGAGCTTTGTTGTTGTCCACCATGGACGGTGAGGACTTTACATCGCCTGTGAATTCGGACGCAGTTAAAAAATACTTTGCTTGAAATTGACCTGCTGGACAAAAAAGGAGAGTCCAGGCAAAAATGGGGCATCCTGGCGAACCAAAAACAGAATAAAAGGTTCGGGCAAAAGTTAGGGATAAAATTGAAAAAATGTACACCCGCGAAGTCGAAAACCTACACTGGGCGACTTCGGCAAAAAAGGGTATCCCGGTGAATTGAAAACCCGTAAAGGGCGGTTCACGCAAAAGTTAGGGATTTGAAAAGCAAATGACTGCGGTCCGAATTTGATACTGCATTGCACATTGGTGTCGGAGAATACTTGAGGATTCGTTTATCAGATACAACCTCTTCGGAAAGTTGAATACCGGGAAAGCGCCAGAGTCAGGCGAGTCATAGGAGGATCAACTCATGGTGTTTGTCTGCATCCCGTTGCCGACATGTGTACATATTTGTGTTAGTATTTATGCTTCATGTGCATACTTCTGTACTTGTTTGTGCGTAGCTACCTCTTTTCAGGAGTTACATCCAGTGTACAAAACTCCGCCTATTTGGAGGCCCTATCAATAAAACATATTATTCAGTACTCGATATTTGTTCTTTATTGTTTTGTATGTGAAAAAACGCCAATTGTTTTGACAAAACTAGCATGTACATAACGGTGTTGGCCCTTGTCAATAATTGCTAAAACTTTGAATTGACTGAAATGATGTCACGAATGCTAACCCGAATAGATTTGGTTGTATGGACTTGTTTTGTCGCGTTTGTGCTGTTTTGCAGGGTCCTTGCCTGTTTGAAGCAATCGAAAGAGAATTACTATGGCCTAGCCAGGGCATTGGATGAAAGATGTGATTAAAGTTGATGTAAATCCCCACGCAGGTCATGTTCCCGGAAGTGGAAATGGCGCTCCCCTTTATTGAAGGACAAGATTAATTCCCCAGAAGAGTATCTTAATAGAGATGTCTCCGGCAAGGTGGTAATCCCCACAGAATTGAGCATGCGTAGATGCAATCCCCAGTTGAGAAGGTTCTCAAGATGGATGACCAAGTCAAAATTGGTTCAGAAAGATGGTTTTTCTTTTTCCCCTGCAGGGTCAGTTATTTCCAACAAGAGTTGATAATCTCAAGATTGTGATTTGTATTCAGACAATATGATTTCCTCCACAAGGACTTTCTATCCCGAGCAGAGTTGTTTAGACTCAGAGTAGTGATTCCAGGTTGGCAGGCTGTGCTCAGACAGTGTACATTCCTCAAGGAAGATCCATTATCCCCAGTAGGGTCGTCTACTCTCTCCAGCAGAGGTTTCCTTCCCGGTAGGATCCTTTATTCTCCCCCCAGCGGAGCCAGTTTTGTCTCCAAGAGAGTCGTTTCTTCCCCCCAGCGGAGTTCTCTCTATTCAGCAAGAATTTTCTTTCCTCCCAGTGGAAATTAAAGTTCAGATCTCTCCCCAGCAGAGTTGGTTGTATGTCCTGGCATTTATTTTGCCAGAATACTTCGTGATACCCGTTCACTCCCCAGCATGGTGTTATTTGTCCTCAACAGCAAGGATTGGTGAAGCAAGCTCGTCAGAGCTTATCCCCAGCAGCTTGAACCTGCATTTGCATCGACATATAGTGTCATATTTTCATCCACCAAATAAAACGCGTAGCATTTCCATATTGTATGGAGCATTACGCCATTATCAAACATACACATTTTGAAGCATAGATCAGGTTGATTGACTCTTTGCTTTCAGGTATTTTCTTAATAGGAGTATGGAGTTCTAAAGATCAGATGGTACTAGACAATCAAGGTCTCGCCCGGAGACGTGTGATGTAGTTCAGTTTATTGTTCCCCACAGAGTTGCCAATTGAGGCATTGTTGTACCCGGCCAGCGGGATGTTTTTTCAAGATTGTTGTGCATTGGCACGAGGTTTTCACGAAATCAAAGTTCAGAAGTAGCCACTTGTTATTGACGCGAGTGTTTGACAGTTATTCTCAGAACATCCCCCAGCGGAGTTAGTTACTGCAAAGAATAGGCAAAGAAGCTATGTCCGAGAAGAAGACATTCCTGTGTGATGGGCAGAAGTCAAAGTTCCTGTGAGATGGGCAGAAGTCAGAATTCCTGTGTGATGGGCAGAATTCAGAGTTCCTGTGTGATGGGCAGACGGAGACGTTCCTGTGTGATGGGCAGAAGAAGACATTCCTGTGTGATGGGCCGATGAAGTCAAACATTCCTGTGTAATGGGCAGAAGTCAAAGTTCCTGTGTGATGGGCTGACGAAGACATTCCTGTGTGATGGGCAGAAGTCAGAATTCCTGTGTGATGGGCAGAATTCAGAGTTCCTGTGTGATGGGCAGACAGAGACGTTCCTGTGTGATGGGCAGAAGAAGACATTCCTGTGTGATGGGCAGATGAAGTCAGAATTCCTGTATGATGGGCAGAAGTCAAAGTTCCTGTGTGATGGGCAGACAAAGACATTCCTGTGTGATGGGCAGAAGTCAGAATTCCTGTGTGATGGGCAGAATTCAGAGTTCCTGTGTGATGGGCAGACGAAGACGTTCCTGTGTGATGGGCAGACGAAGACGTTCCTGTGTGATAGGCAGATGAAGGTTTTTCTGTGTAATGGGCAGATTAGGATTTTCAGTAAAGTGGATAGAAGTATGTTCCCGTGTCAGATAGGCGGATGACGATTTCTTTGCAATTATACACAAAGGTGTGTTCCCGTTTCGGATAGGCGAATGAAGAGTTTGTGTGACATAAGCAAGAGGTGTGTTCCCGTTTCGGATAGGCGGATGATTTCCTCGTAGGGAGCATAGTATGTGTCCCATGACAAGATAGAGCTGCATTCTTACAAAAGTCTTCTTCCGGTGAAGCCACTAAGGATTGTTCCAGTATTGACAGAATAGTGATGAAGTCGGATCAGTAAAATTTTTTTTCCCCAAGTAGTGGTGTAGTTGTTTTGCAGTTGGCAAATTTCCGGGTTTATTGGTATTCAACCATTTCGTACCTTCGATTGTCTGAAGGCTCCAGGCGTTTCACCCAGTCGGGTCCAAATCGTTTGAATAGGGGCAGTTGTTGCACCCCAAAATTTGACCAACTTATTTCACCTGATTTTATGTTTCATAGCATTAACATTTGCATATTAGGTCAACCCTAGGTCAAATACTTGATTGAAGGGACATCAAGGCCTGTTTGAAGAATGGGGGATCCATCATTTGATATGTGGATATGGATGTGGTGTTGTGCCAAGGAGAAATCAAAAGAAATCAAGAAGAAGAGAAGTTTCTAAATTAGGGTTTCAGTGTAAAATCCCCTGATTTCGGGCAAACTTCCAAGCAGAATAATTCAAGATACAAGTGTCTAATGGATCTTTGGACAATATGGAACTTATAGAGTATCCCAAGAACTTTAATTTGAGTGGTGGAAGGCATCAAGGAGATTTGTAGAACTCAAGTTATGGTTCTTGCAAGTTATAGGTCATCAGAGGCATCTAAAATTTGTCTGTGAAAGTTACTTGACTTCCCAGAAACGTTTGCCCCATAAGGAGTTTTCAAATGGATTTTTGGCCAACAGGAAAGTTGTTCCTCATAATCTTAGCTTTCTAGAAAGGTATGGTATGCCTCAATATGATTTGTGGAGCTCTACTTATGATCTTGACAAGCCAAGGGCATTTTGGGCATTTGGAGGTTATAAGTCATTTCAAGCATAAGGCCATATCTCCTATTTCCAAGCTTCAAATGGAAAAATCTTCAACATCAAACTTGCTTAGAATGATGTTTTAAGGCTAGTAGGGTGGTCATGAGATGTTGAAAAGGCTCATATCAAAAAGTGATAAAAATGGCCTAAAAAAGGGGAATAAGTCAAATAAAGTGGTGGAAAAAAAATCAAATTTTGGGTTAAAGGTCACAAATAAGCCATATGATAAACCAATTTGATTGTAAAATGAATTTTAAAGACAATTGCATTGGCACATTTTTAAATTGAGCAATAATTTCATGACTTGCTTTGTAAAAGTGGTTACTTGAAATGTAAGTCACTAATCCAAACCACTTAACAAGGCATTTGGAAGGCTATTTTGGTTGGAAACTTCCAAGGGAAGATACATGAACAATCTAAAAATTTCCAAGGGAAGATACATGAACAATCTAGAAATTTCCAGGGGAAGATACATGAATAATCTAGAAAGTTCCAAGGGAAATGGATTTTATTATTTTGGGCTTGGGCTTCATTTCTAGAATATTCCAATCATCTCTATAAATGTTTAGAAAATCATTTGAAGCAAGGTTGGTGATTGATTGGAGTTGGATTGGAAGAGAGCATATCAATTTTCAAGAGAGCAAATCAAGTGGTGATTCTTCATTCAAGGCGATTTCGGTTCGATTCGAAGATTGTAGCACTTTCCTTGCATATTGTTGAACGAATTTGAAGCTTTCGGAAGTACGAAAAGAGCCGAAGATACTCCGTTTCGAAGCTCCGATCAAGGTATGTAAACCTTCACTTTCCCATAGATTTAGGATGAGATGATTAGAAATTCTCATGCGGTTAGGATCATGAACACCTATGGATGATTTTAGGATTGTTAATTTGAAGATTTTCTTCATTCCCTTTTTATTTTTATTTTTCTGTTTTTAGGCCTGTTTGCTTTTATTACGTCAAAAATAGTAAAAATGTTCAAGAAATTATGAAAATATTTTTCTACAGATATTGATTATCTTAAGAAATTTTAGGCGCTGAGTTTGCATTTTTTAGATTTTTTTTGATTTAGTTATGATTTTTCTTTCGTGCTAATATCCATTGGTGTACATAACTGTTCATCTGTTTTGTTTAATTATGTTCTCTTTAATGCTTCATGATTTTGAGCTGATTTTTGGATATGTTTTAGACGATATGCATAGGGTTCCCCAGAAATTTTATTGGAATTTCTAGACGACTCTAAGTTTAGTTTTGAATCCGCTTTTTAGAGCCATCCCCATCTGAATGTTCCCTGGACACTTTATAGGTTTTCCTTTAGAAAGTGACCTTAACTTTAGAGTTTGGTTTTAATTTTTTTACCATAGGTTGCTAACATCTTCAGGATATTGTATAATTTTTCTTAGATTTTTGTGGATTGTTTTCCCATTTCTTTTGCATTTTACATTCTGATGAGTATTTTGCATGATGTTTGCTTTGCATATTTGATACCGCTGTTTTGTAGAATTTTGTTCTCTCGATTGGTGATGATTCTTGCTTAAATCTTTTGGTAGATTGTATCTAACACTCGCATGTTCCCTTAGGAATTTTTGTAGATTTTGTAGATGTAATTTGGTTCTGTTTTAGGGTTGTTGATTAGGACCTTCCCAATTGATGGTTAACCTTGACCCCTTGCATGTTAGGAATTGTTTAGACCCCTTAGAAATTGATATAGGGTTTGATCTTCGATCTTGATAATATAGATATTAATATACTTTAGGGTTTCCCTTAGGATAATGTGATAAAACTTTAGAATAAAAATGGTAGTAAAAAAAATGTTGAAATAGGTATGGTGTAATAAAAGACTTAGAATAATTAGGGTTTTGAACATAACATAGGTGCAACAAAACAATTTCTTTTTGGTTTTTTAGGTTGAATTAGAAGATGGGACTATAGGGGTATTATGGGTAAGTGTAGTAGATCCCTTAGAATAGATATTAGAATTTCCCCTATTATATTAATATATTTAGTATATTTTTGTAATTGTTTGATTGTATGGTGTGCCCGTTTTGGGGTTATTGCTTGTTATTTGGGGCTTATTGGGCTTGCTTGGGGTTTGAGCTTGGCTTGAAGACCATGGATGGTGAAGCATTGAAGACAAAGACAAAGTCAAGGATTGAAGAACAAGTTCAAGAGTTAATGAAAATTGTAGCTTGCTTGTAGCTGTTGAAGATCACAGGAACTAGGAGCTAGGTAGAGCTTAGAGTAGAAATTTGATTCTTAAACATGGATGGCTTTGTTTGCCTCCATCCCTCTCTATGATTCAGAGTCTCTCTAGGATACTCACTCCCTTCCTTTGGAAGGCTTGGTGACAGTATCTAAGAGATAGAACTCTTGAGAGAAACATTCTACATTTTGTTAACAGTCTGTTTGCCACCTTTGGTGGTCAACTAACTGTTTAACATCTCAATTCATCCTATTAATTGTTCCTCATCCTGGAGAGTTTGATTTGAAGAAAAGCCATGAAAGTTAAAGATGGAAGTCATTGTTTGAAGATCATGCTGTTGAAGTTGTGCATGTGACTGCTGCTGCTTGAAGCTGTGGAAGATGATTACTGTTAGAGTTTCCCTCCTTGAAGATTGATGCTTGCTTGAAGCTTGTAGATGTTTTGAAGATGACTTGAAGATAGAAGATGATGGAGCTTGTGCTGTCAGGTTTTGCTGTTTAGAGCTGTTGGTGCTGTTTAGAGCTGTTGATTTATTGTTTGAGTTTCCGGGACTGTATTGTTTGGCAATTAATCTGTTAGGTTGAAAGTGAATTTTGTTCGCTTTTGCCTGTTGTTTTCAAGGTTCGAGGAAGAGCAGGACTCCCTTGCCTAGCTTGTACTGTTGCATTCATGCATTTTACTGCTTTACTGTATATATGCTGTTGTTTTTCCGTTTATCCCCCTAGGAGCTCTGTTTCTCTCTGCGCAAGAGAGAAATATGACAGACATTAAGTTCTTATCCATGCATGACAACATTAGGTTAGATTTTGATTCTCTTTTTTAAACCATAGGTTAGAGTTGCTGTTTCTCTTCTTTCTCAAAACAATCAGAAAAACACAATAAACATTTCAAACACCATAAAAAACAGTTCTTGCGTAAAAGACTGTAAACCAATCAAAAACGTCATTTTTGTCCGCTTGGACCCATAATCAGGAGAAAACCTTTTTCAGAAGGATAAAAACAATCAAGACAGACTTGTGTCGTACGTGGCCCGAACTACGTTTGCTCTGATCTTTCATTCTGTATGAAAGTACATAGGCATAGGATGCAATATCCTAGCGAGCAACCTTCCCCTCCTTTCCCGTAGGTAGGCGAACTACGTTGACTCTGATTTCTCGTTCCAGACGGGAATACGTAGGCATAAAGTGCGATACTTTGCCGAGTCATTTTATTTTCTTTTAACCCTTGACCTGTAGAATAGATAGAATAACAATTCGTACCAGAAAACAAGCGTGGATCCCGTCGAGTACGACGGACGTGAGGGGTGCTAATACCTTCCCCTTGCGTAACCGACTCCCGAATCTAGGATTTGGTTGCGATGACCATTCCTTTCCCGTCTTTGCGGTAGGTTTACTTCGAGCGTTTCCTTTCCCTCCGTTGGGATAAATAACGCACGGTGGCGACTCTTCTGTTCAGCCGGCGCCGATTTTTGCAGTAGCGACACGTCCGTGTTCACAGGGGATGCAAAATCTTTGCCATCCATCGTGGATAACAACAAGGCTCCTCCCGAGAAGACCTTGCTGATGACATATGGACCTTCGTAGTTAGGAGTCCACTTGCCCCTGTGATCGGATTGTGGTGGAAGAATCTTCTTCAGGACGAGATCACCCGTCTGAAAGCTTCTAGGACGCACCTTCTTATCATAAGCTTTCTTCATTCGACTTTGGTATAGACGACCATATGCAATTGATGCTAATCTCTTCTCATCCATCATATTGAGTTGATTCAATCGATTCTTAATCCATTCTGCCTCATCGAGTTTCACGTCAACCAAAACTCACAAAGAAGGAATCTCAACTTCCAACGGTAGGACAACCTCCATACCGTACACTAGTGAGAAAGGAGTTGCCTCGGTTGATGTGCGTACCGTCATACGATAACCGTGCAATGCAAATGGCAACATCTCATGCCAATCTTTGTAGGTCACAACCATCTTTTGTACTATCTTTTTAATGTTCTTGTTGGCCGCTTCAACCGCACCATTCATCTTCGATCGGTAAGGTGATGAGTTGTGATGTTCAATCTTGAAGTTCTGACATAACTCCTTCATCATCTTATTATTCATATTCGAACCATTGTCAGCAATGATCTACTCGGGAACTCCGTATCGACAGATGATGTCCTTCTTTATGAATCTGGCTACCACCTGCTTGGTCACGTTGGCGTACGAGGCTGCCTCCACCCACTTGGTGAAGTAGTCGATGGCTACTAAAATGAAGCGGTGACCGTTAGATGCAGTGGGCTCGATCTTGCCTATCATGTCAATGCCCCACATGGAGAACGACCACGGGGATGACATGACATTCAACGGGCACAACGACACATGTATTTTATCAGCATAAATCTGGCATTTATGACATCTCTTCGCGAATTTGAAACAATCTGACTCCATCGTCAGCCAGTAGTATCCTGCTCGTAATATTTTCCTCGTCATAGCATGTCCGCCGGCGTGCGTACCAAATGTGCCTTCATGGACCTCTTCCATAAGCAAACTAGCTTCTCTTTCGTCCACACATCTGAGTAGCACGAGATCGTGATTTCTCTTATACAGAACTCCATTAGGATTGAGGTAGAAATTTCTAGACAGCCTCCTCAGAGTCTTCTTATCATGGGTTGACGCTCCCACAGGATACTCCTTAGTAATAAGGAAAGTCTGGATATCATGGAGCCATTGCTTGCCATTGGAGGCTTCCTCAATTGCAAAAACGAATGCAGGTCTGTCAAGCCGGGAAATGACAATTCTTGGGGCTTCATTCCAAAAATTGACTTTGTACATCGAAGCCAACGTGGCTAAGGCACCAGCCATCTGATTTTCAGCTCTAGGCACATGATGGAGTTCCACTCGATCAAAGAAAGGAAGCAGCCTTCTGGCATAATTCATGTAAGGGACCAAATTCGACTGATGAGTCTCCCAGTCCCCTTTAATTTGGTTAACAACGAGTGCTGAGTCACCGTATACATCCAGGTTTTTGATTCTCAAATCAATAGCTTCTTCTAAACCCATGATGCATGCCTCGTATTCCGCTTCATTGTTGGTGACTGGAAAAGTCAATCTGGCAGTGAACGGGATGTGGGATCCCTGGGGAGTCGTAATGATTGCCCCAATACCGCTTCCGTACAAATTAACCACACTGTCAAATATCAATTTCCACTGGGACTTCCTATCTGGCCCCTCGTCGGGCAACGGTTCATCACAATCTTTCACTTTGATAAATATGATATCCTCATCAGGGAATTCAAATTTCATCGGCTGATAATCTACGATAGACTGTTCTGCAAGGTATTCAGACAACACACTTCCCTTGATGGCCTTCTGGGAAACATATTGAATGTCATATTCCATCAACACCATTTACCACCTGGCAATCCTGCCTGAAAGCGTTTGCTTCTCGAAGACGTACTTGATCAGATCCATCTTTGAAATTAGCATGGTCGTGTGATTGAGCATATACTGTCGTAAACATTTGGCAGCCCACACGAGTGCGCAACACGTTTTTTCCAGCATCGAGTAATGGGATTCACAATCTGTGAACTTTTTACTCAAGTAATAAATGGCATGCTCCTTTCTGCCAGTCTCGTCGTGCTGACCGAGAATGCAGCCCATGCTATTCTTAAGAACTGTCAAGTACATGATCAAGGGTCTTCCGCCACTGGGGGTATCGAAATTGGAGGTTCCTGCAAAGACTGTTTTATCTTATCAAATGCCTTATGGCAATCCTCGTTCCAGATAATCGCCTGATCTTTTTTCAATAATTTGAACATCGGTTCACACGTGGTCGTGAGCTGAGATATAAACCTTGCGATGTAGTTTATTCTGCCCAGGAAACCACGAACTTCTTTTTCAGTCTTTGGCGCTGGCATATCTTGTGTTGCTTTTATCTTAGCAGGATCAACCTCAATGCCTTTTTCACTCACAATAAACCCCAGTAGTTTTCAAGACCGTACTCCGAAAGTACATTTGTTAGGATTCAGCCTCAACCTGAACTTCCTAAGTCTCTCAAAAAGCTTCATCAAATTGACCAGATGTCCCTCCTCCGTTTGGGACTTCGCAATCATGTCATCAACATAGACTTCAATTTCATGGTGAATCATGTCATGAAACAAAGTGACCATCGCCCACTAGTAAGTTTCCCCTGCGTTCTTCAGAATGAAAGGCATTACCTTATAGCAAAACGTCCCCCATGGTGTAATAAACATAGTTTTCTCCATGTCTTCCGGAGCCATCTTGATCTGATTATAGCCGGAGAAGCCATCCATGAACAAAAACACGGAAAACTGAGTTGTATTGTCTACCAACACATCAATATGAGGGAGCGGGAAATCATCTTTAGGGCTCGCCTTATTCAAATCCCGATAATCAATGCACATCCGCGCCTTACCGTCCTTCTTCGGTACAGGTACTATGTTGGCGACCCACAGAGGGTAAGTAGTGACCTCTAAAAAGCCAACATCCAGCTGCTTTTATACTTCTTCTTTGATCTTAATGGCCATATCTGGTCGTGTCCTTCTAAGCTTCTGCTTAATGGGAGGACATTCTTCTCGCAGTGGTAGATGATGGACCACTATGTCAGTATCGAGTCCGGGCATATCTTCATACGACTAAGCAAATATGTCACTATACTCTCGAAGCATCTCGACCAGTCTTTGCTTAACATCGCTCTGCAATGCGGCCCCTACTCGGACATTTCTGACAAGTTCCTCAGAACCCAGATTAATAATCTCACTCTCTTCCTCGTGAGGCAGAATGATCTTATCTTCTTGTTTCAACAAACGGGTCAACTCTTCGGGAAGGTCTTCATCTTCATCAATCTCTTCTTCAGCTTGATATATCAGGAAATCAAAGTTGAAGTGAGTCATAGAAGGTTCAGAGTCGATGTCATCTGTAGTGTGAATCCTGCAATAACAAGGGTTAAGTTTAAAACGAGGATATGCAGGTTAGCACAAACCGTATTGCCATTTTATTGTTTTTCAAAACAAAAATAAAACAGGAATAACAGAGATCACAAAATTTGAATGCAAAGAAAACACCCTTTGATTTATTGATAATATGTACATGCATAAGTAATCAAGGCCCTGACAATAAAACCGTTATGCCCCGGGTAGAGCATAAGGTTGTACAATAATTGGAAAAGACAAAGCATTACTCTTTACGCGTCACTTGGATGACATCCTGGACGAACCATTTGTTGAGGCTCTGACCTGGTTTGCACGGCTGAATCCAGGAGTCCAGGTCACAATCACTATCTTCGTCGTCTTCAGACATGATGTTGACATTCTCAAATATCACCCCACCTTTTGTGAACTGAATCGGCCCTTTGACACATGGCGCACTGCGAGAGGAGGAAGCATCAGCAGAGGGAGAATACCCTAACACAAACTTATCCTGCTTGTTAGGGATTTCCAGAACTTGCCCCCATCCTGGGGCAGGGCCAGCTTGAACAGCAGCTTGAGCTTCCTTGAAGGAAGAGAGATTCATCTAAGGTTTCTTGGTCATCACTGGAATCACATCCGTGACTTTAACGGTCTCAAACTCCTGGCACAAAGTTTCGTGGACCTCGCCATCCACCTCAACGTATTTTAAATATGACAAATGGCTCACCCTTATGACCTCTTCACCACAGACGGTCACGATGCTGCCACCCACAATATACTTCAGCTTCTGGTGTAACATGGACGTTACTGCGCCCGCAGAATGGATCCATGGCCGACCCAACATGCAGCTATAGGCATGCATGATATCCATGATATAGAAAACTATGTCAAAGGTCTCTGGCCCAACTTGAATGGGTAAGGTTACCTCTCCAAAGACGGTCTGCTTAGTTCCATCAAAAGCTTTTACCACCAGATCACTGGGTGTACATATCAACCCTCTCGTATCCAACCTCATCAGAGCTTTCTTAGGGGGAACGTTCAGAGATGATCCCGTGTCCACCAACACAAAGGACATAACCGTTCCTCGACATTCTATCGAGATATGCAAGGCGCTATTATGGTTCCTTCCTTTCGGCGTCAACTCGAGGTCAATAAACCCTAATCTATTCCAGACATTCACGTGAGCAACTACTCCCTCTAGCTGATTGACTGAGATCTCTTGCGGTACATACGCTGCATTTAGAACCTTCAACAAAGCGTTGCGGTGTGCCTCGAAGCACATCAACAAATTCATAATAGAGATCTTAGACGGCATTTGATGAAGATGATCAACAATCTTATAATCACTTTTCTTGATCAGTCTCATAAATTCTTCGGTGTCTTTCACAAGCAGGTCATTTCCTACCTCGCGGGAGGTTTCTTCGATGACCTTACTTTTACCTTTGTCAGTCCTCTCAGCCTTGTCAGCTTTGTCAGCCACATTCTCTGGTGGAGAAAACACTCTTCCGCTACGGGTTATTCCCCCAGTCCCCACTAGGTTGTCAACAGATTGCCCGGATGGCTCCAACTCTAACTTCTGTCCATTGCAAGAGACGTCTGTCCCATAGTGCCATGGAACAGCATTAATACTTTCAAATGGTATAGGTCCAACCTTCGTTATGGTGATCGTAGGTGGCCTTGATGCAGAAATGGTAATTGTTTTACAAGGGATGATGATAGTGGCAACCTCATCCTTCTGCTTCAGCATTACTTCCCCTGATCTGTTCTCAGCCCTCCAACTAAACTGCAGAACTCCTTCGTTCATCAAACTCCAAACCCCTGCTATCAGCTGATCACAGCCGTCTGAATGATTCTCACAATCCAAACACAACTTTCCACAGCCCGGGAAAATACCGTTCTTCATCAACTTGGCTTTAACGAAACCAAGTGGTGTTTTCAGGTCTTTGACATCAGTCAATAAACCCGAATCTTCCTCTTCAATGATGGCGCTACCCTCATCTCCCCCATGGTTAGACATAGGGTTCTTTATAACATTCGGAGCATTATCATAAAAGTTGATTATCTTGGTGTCAACCATATCTTGCACTTTGTGCTTAAATGCTTTACAGTTGTCAATCGAGTGGCCAGGCGCCCCCGAATGAAACTCACATCTCGCATTTGCATCGTAGCCCGGTGGAGATGTCCCTGTCAAGGGAGCCAAAGTTCTCTTCTGAACTAGTTGCAACTGCAGCAAGGTTTGCAAAAGTTGGGCATATGACATAGGTGGGGTTTCAAGATGACGACTTGACAATGGTGCTTTATTCTGGTACCTCCGGTACCCTTGCTCGTTCTGCTGCTGCTGCTGCTGAGGCTGCTGGACAGCAGGAATAGTAATGCTAGTGACCTACTGGCGCTGGCCTTTTCCTTTTCCCAGAGCACTAGACACTGAGCTCGCCTCACGTTCACGTCTCTTACAATTATAAGGCTTCTTTCCTCCTCCAGCTGAGGATAGATCTACACCCTGAATCTTTCCGAGTTTGATGCCATTCTCTACATGTTCTCCAGTGATGATGAGATCAGAGAAGCTTCCCGACATACCACTGACAAGCTTCTCATAATAAACCCCTGGAAGAGTAGCTACGAACATCTCGACAAGTTCTCGCTCAACCATCGGTGGCTGAACTCTTGCTGCCAGTTCACGCCACTTCCGGGCGTACTCTTTAAATCCTTCGTTGTTCTTCTGAGACAAATTTCGTAGCTGAACCCGATTGGGAGCCAGATCACTGTTGTATTGATAATGGCGTACGAATGCTTCAGCAAGGTCTTTCCATGTACGTACACTTGTGGGTTCCAAGCCCATATACCACTCCAGTGAGGGGCCTGACAGGCTGTCTTGGAAGAAATGCATCAGCAACTTCTCATCTTCAGAATGTGCAGACATTTTTCGATAGCACGACCTCAGATGGACACGGGGGCAAGTGGTGCCCTTATACTTCTCGAAGTCGGGTACCTTAAACTTGGGAGGCACCTTGAAGTCTGAGATTAGTCCCAGCTTGGTCATTTCAACGCCCATATTATTCAAGTTCTCAAAACTCTTCATCTTGTCTTCGAGTGCTTTGAACCTTAAACGGGCTTCAGAATTCAGTTCACCCTCAGCTCCTTTCATTGAGAATAAGTCCTCTTGACGATCCTCTTGACATGGTTGATGGCCATTACCCTGAGAAAACACAGCAGCATCAAGACCATACAGATTACCAGCACCAGCGTTCCCAGCATTACCCGTTCCTCCAGTATTGCGGTTGCCTATACCAGCATTACCATTGGCCTCAAAGTTGCCATTTCCGACTCCAGTCGTATTCCCATTAGCTCCAATATTAGTAACAACATTTCCATTGCCACTTCCATTCCCTCCAGTCACATGCATGTTAGCATGAGGGGTCTCAACAAGCAGAGGGTTTACAACATTCCCACCGTGTAGCACGCCGTTGCTGTCGACACGTGCAATCAGAGGTTGCACCAGAGTTCTGAGCTGGTCCTGGCCATTAGCGACCACTTGCATGAGATCCATAAAATGATCCATCCTCTCTCTGAGCTCTTGAATGTCAGTCTGAACATGTTCCATTACTTTGACTTGATTTTCCCTGGTAGAATATCGGTGAATCTTCCTTCGTTCAATCCTGAAATAACCTGCAAACACAAAGGGTTAGAAAAACAGCTCGAGGTACCTATTATGCAAATGATTCATGCAAATGCAAACGTGTGTCTGTGCCTTAGGGAGATTTCTCCCCCGATTCTAGTGCCAGAGTGCTAGTGCTGATAATAAGAAGTCTGGATCCAGTCATGGAAATAACGTCTTATATATATAAAAAGCCCAACAAGGTAGCATACAATGTCACTGAGTACATGTGGAATCAACAACATGACCTCTACCAACAAGTCTGGTGATGGTCAGCATACAACAATGATCAGAAAATACAAAGGATTACAAAGTAGTCAAGTGCGGCAACGGGCGCGAAACTCTTCTAGCAACCCCTTCGTTTTGGGATGATCAGGCCGAGTGAGTAACCCTTCGACAAGTGACTCCCTCTGTATAATAGTGTATTGAAGACCTTCAACAGAGTCCTTCCACTCTTCTTTGCCAAAACAATCTTCTAATCTTCGCTTCTTATACTCAAAACTCTACTTGCGATCCTTCAGGTTCGCAATAGCCTTGTTCAACATGTTTTGAGCGGCGTACCTACGAGCAGTTTCGTCATCAAAATTCTTCTCACTGGCCTTCAACTGAGCCTTTAACTTGGAGATATGTTGCTTCAGCTTTCCTCCCGCTCTTTGTTGCTGGTCATGGTGGCATTCCACTGCTGGTTGAATTTGGAGATTCTCAGGTAAGCATTGTCCAGGTTCTGCTTTTTGGTGGCAAGCACATCATTGACAGCCTTGAAGTCCAAACCTAAACGTTCACGTTCAGCCTTCTGTTTGGTCAAGTCTGTGCCTAGCCGGTTCACCAGCTCGGTCTGTTTTTTGAAGGAATAGACGGCTTCGTTCCTCTCGCTTCTGAGTCGAACCAGCTCTTTCTCCAACTCCTCGTTGGCCTTCTTCAACTCTTCCTTCTTAGCCAATACCTGGTTGTATTTCTGAATGGACACTGTAGTAGGTTCTTCAACCACTGGAGGGCAATCTTGCTTAACTGGTGGAAAAGGCATCCCTACTGTTTCTGCCCTGCTTTGAATCCAAGTCATATAAGGAGCATAAGCCTGGATGCTGCTCTTACCCAACAGTGCTTTCCCTCGCCTGCTGATGTCATTCCAAGCATGCTTGAGCTTGGCTAACATATCCCCCTCTAGAAGCCCAATGAGGTACAGAGATTCCTGCACCTCTTCGTCCTTCGGCGGACCTCTCAAAGCATACATAAACTGCCTGACAAGTAATGAGGGATTGTAGTTAATACATCCCTTACGTCCAATCAAGGGCACATTAGGAAAACCATTGCAGTTATAGATGACTTCAGTACCCAGCATATCCCGATCAAACCAAATGATGCTCTCCACTGATAAATCCATCAGGCATTCCGACCACTCAGCTGTGGCTGTAGAGGAAACAAAGAGACCCTTCTTGGGCATGTGGCTATCAAACCACCTGTAGAGTAAGGGTGCACAACATGACACATTTTTACCCCTTCTGTTTTCATTCTTGTAATGGACAGAATGATATACGTCACCAATCAAGGTGGACACTGGATTTCCTGATGCGAAGATATGGAAGGCGTCCAAATCTATAAAATCTGGAATGTTGGGAAACAAGACGATGCCATAGATGCAAAGGGCGAGAATAGAGTTGAATACGATCCAACAACCGTCTTTAGCGCACTGTTGGGCTTTCCCAACCAGAAACTGTAGAGAAAAACCAGGAACTCCATTCCATGAGGTCAGAAGCAGCTCTGAAGCATCCAGATGAAGGGCAACAGCTAGTTTAGCCAGATTAGGCTTAGCATCCATGTGAACAAACGACATCTGATTCTTAACAGGTAACCCAACAACTCAACATACTCTTCTAAGGTAGGCGCAAGAATGAAATCTGGAAAAGTGAAGCACCTAAACGGAGGGTCATAGAACTGTAGCAATGCATACAACCCGTTCAACTCAAAGACTGAAAGTTTTCGAACCATACTGAGCAACTTCCCATACGATTTATTGAATTCTCCTTTCACTGTATCATCTGCCAAGGCAGTCGAACTAAGCAGCAAAGTAACATCTGGGGTAGGGAGCTTGTAAGCCACATTCTTCTTCAATGATTCCATGCTAGCAAAAGAGAGGGCAAGATTACTGGAACTGGGGGATAGTATATGCACCTGCAACATATACACACGTTAATGGGATGCAAATGCGTATGCAAAAATGCAAGATGCAATCATGCAGCAGGGGATCAAGAGTGTTGTTGAGGAGACCAAGGCTCTGTTTCAACATAATCACAGCACTGCTCTGACAATAAGACCCTGAAGAGGACCGATAATTATGCTATGTCAAGAACAAACACATCTCTGATGATAAGAACCCTCTGATACCAACAACACTGATTCACTTTCAAGAAAACCATGTTATCTGAAAGTTAAGGTTTCCTGCAATAACCTGACCCCGCTCACAGGTATGAATCCTATCCACTGACAATGTATGGCATCCTATGCATTTCGCAATGTCACAGACTTTCACGAAATGATGATACGTTCACCCTTTCTGGTTTGGCATCATCACTCCCTGAAGAGGCCTCACTTAGCTGAGTCACAAATGATCGGTCCCCAGAGTCGACAACCCTCCAGACCAACAACCCCTCAAGCCCAAAGGGCTGGAAAAGAAGTCAACCGTGAGAATCTCGTCTGAGCGTGGATTTTGCGGGACACTAGTACATGCAAAACATGCACGGGCCCACTACTTTCCACAACTAATGCTAGGTATACACTCAAGCCTAGGTCTGGCTTATCACTCATCAGAGCCCCCCTCCCACAACAGCACAGAAAATAATCATATTATACTGAAAATAAAATGCGGAAAATAAAGTGCGATAAATAAATGTAAACCCAACAGATAAACACGCAAGCGCTAGGATTGACTCGCCTAGGGGACGTGAAACGGTCCCAGCATAGGGGATGGAAAAAGTCCCCAATAGCAGTGTGTCCCCAGCACAGTCTCCAGCTGTCGCTACCGCGAAAATAAGGTGTCGGCAAAATAGAAGAGTCGCCACCTTTCGTTATTTATCCCACAGAAAGGGAAAGGAAACGATCGGAAAAACCTGACGAAGAGGTATAAGACAAGGTCATCGCAACCATGTCTGGGTTCGGGAGTCGATTACGCAAGGGGAAGGTATTAGCACCCCTCACGTCCGTTGTACTCAACGGGATCCATGCTTGTTGTGTTTATTGGACGGGTTGGTTTACTATCTACCTATCAAAGCCGGTCTGAAAAGAAAAGAAAGCTGACTCAGCAAAGCATCGCGCTTCGTGCCTACGTATTCTCGTCAGAGAACGAGAAATCATAGTCAACGTAGTTCAGATAACTACGGGCAACGGATGGGGGAAGGTGGCTCGCCAATACGTCAGTATTGTGCCTACGTACTCTCAACAGATATGAGAGATCAGAGCTTACGTAGTTCGAGATACTACGGATCACGGGGGTCCAGATTCATCTGTTTTTCTGAGTAGGGTTAAGAAATAGTTCCAGCAGTTTGGTGTATGCAGCTCGCTTGTCAGAGACTCGTGCGTTATCGTTTGCGGTAGAACTGAGAGTTAACGACACTCTTTTACTGAAAATGTTTTCCTCGGATTAAGGGCCCACGGGGAAAAAGAGGTTTGAGATTTGTTTTTTGTCTTTTACGAAAGAAGTGCTTTTTATGGATGTTTGCAATTCATATCGCACTAGAGACTATGACTTAGGAGTGAATGCATCGCATGTCACCCAAAGGGTACCATACTAAACATCCTGATTATTGGAAGGAAACCCTCCAATAACCATTTCCTAAGTAACTTAAGGCTCGTAACATACGATATCAATTAACCTTTATTACTGTATTTTAATTGGTTTGAAGATGAGAAGGGAGAGGACACAACTTAGGGGAAACTATCAAGTCCTACCAGTTGTCGTGCCAATTTGTCCTATGGTTGAGTTTGAAACAGGGAACTCCTAGATGTTATCATGCAAAGGCTTCAGCCTAAAATCTAATCATCACTTCCTTATCAAAGGAAGTGAGAATCCTAGGGGATCATGTGAAGTGGGAAACAGACAACAGACAAAGCATCAGCTACACATCAGTCAAGCAGATAAACAGAAAATAAAACAGTAAAGATGCAAATGCAATGCAGCAATACAAGCAGAGGGAGACTCACTCAACCTCTAAGCAATCAAGCAAAGAGAATCAAACTAAACAGACAAGCAAAGGGAGGGTCACCTCAACCTTTATATGCAAATACATCAATTAGAAAGAGAAAAACAACACACAAGCAAGGGGAGGATCACCTCAACCCTTAAGGCAAGCAAGCAGAGGGAGACCTCACGGTGGCCAAACCATCAGGTATCACCAAACTCCACCAAAAACTACAGATTTGCTCGTCTTCTCACGAGGATCATCATGACAACCTCCATTTTTTCATCTTCTCAAAGAATAACTCTATACAATCTTGAACAGAAAATACACGTTTTGGAAAATCATCACCAATTGTCAAATTCTTTTTACCAATCTATTCTACACTCATCCCTGAGTAAATATCCATAATCGATTCTTGAAATCCTTTAAGATTCAACCCTAACCGAGCCTCTAAACATTTCACTCATCATTAAGAATCATCTCAAAACCTCTCCAAATCATACCTAAATCCATCTAGGATTCAAGACTAACCTAACCACATGCAATTTCTAACTTAATTCAGTCTCATCAGAGCATAATAATGAAAGAGATGAAAACCTGGTTTGAGCTTTGATAGAGAGTGCCACAACCTCTAATTCTTGATCAAACTTGCTCAGACACGTTCAGTGATGCTTGGTGAAGAATCTTGGAGCTTCAATTTCCTCTGCAATGGCCTCCAAGATGAAAAACGATTTTCACTTTGTAACTAACTTTTTCAAGTGCTCCTTACCTCTTTCAAGCTTTTCCAATCACCAACCTTGCTATGAAATTTTCCAGAAACTTATATAGAACTGTTTTGGATCCTTATTTGGCCCAATTGTGGCCCAATTCACTCAATCCAATTTTTCAATTTTCCTCACTTTCCTCTCATGGCAGTCGTATTTTTTGGCTTTGTTTTAGCTTAATTCTTGCTCAAATGGCTTGCATAACACTCCTTGAGCATGGATGGATCAGATTGAATGCTTAATTTGATCTTATGGTGCACATTGGTTATGTTACTTCAACCTTAAGCAACTTGGAATTAAGCCATGAAATCAACCTTAACTCAAAAATGTAATAATGCCAAAATGCTCCAAATGTCTTCTACCTTCAAAAAATGCACAAACTTGCCAAGTTTTGCACAAAAATGAATTATTTTGGATTTTTCTCTTTTTTATGCCTTTTAATTATCTTTTTTCAAGTTTTCTTCACACAATCTTCACTCTAGGCCATTTCAATGACCCTTGATGCTTGGTTGAGTATAAAATTCCATTTTGAGCAACTTTCAAGTTGAACAAATTTCCATTTGAGGCATGCAAGATAGAGAAATGGACCCATAATCCAAAATGACCTATAATTCCAAATTCCCAAAATACCCTTGTCTTGCAAAGCTTGTAACTCGAGTTCTACAAATCCAATCATGGACTTCTAGTACTCTCTAGAAAGCTAAGAAGATAAGGAACAACATTCATGTTAGCCAAAAGTTCATGAGAATCATATTTCTAAGGCAAAAGTGTCATGCAAGTTGGTTGACTTTCAAGCTCCAAATTCACACTCCTCTGATGTCCTATAACTTGTCTGCCTCATAACTTGAGTTCTATAAACCCTATCAAGGACTTCTAGTACTCAAATTAAATCTATGATCATGCTCTACAACAATCATGTTGGGGTCAAGGTGAGATGAAAATCACATCTTGATTTATGTGGTCTTGAAGTTAGGCACCAAACCTGGGGATTTTACACTGTCAAGCATAACAACCCTAGCTTAGGAACTCCTCACACTCTTGATCCATGATGAGTTGACTTTGGAATCATCCTTTGTGCATCTTAATACATCAATCCGTGATCACATGGCCTTGAAATTAGGTCTTAACCTTCCTCAAATCATCAGTAACCTAGGGTTGACCAGATGAAACCCTAGTTGCACCCATCTTGGTCGTAGCTCCTTATCCTTTGCATAATGACCTGTCTAGGCTTCAAAATGATCTCTAATACTTCTCATGAGCTCTCTCAATGTATCAAGTCCAACTCCCTTGGGTTCAGAATCATCTGATGACCTCTCACAACCTTCAAGTTAGGAGATGTACACACTTGGCTTCAACCACTCTCTCTGAGGATCTTTAACTTCATTGATGAGGATATCAACCCTTGAATACTTGAATAAGGTTCTTAGCTAGCTTTATAGCCTTGTGTAGCCCTTTTTTGGTAGTCATACCTCTTGATCTCCTGCACACATGTCAATGTAATGCAGATGACAATGCTAATATGAATGCAATGAAACACAAGCTAAGTAAAGAATGGTTAGGCAAATTTTGGGGTGCAACACCACTGAACTGGCAAAATTGGTTGAGTATGAGTATACTGAGCTTCAACCATACAAAGAGCATGTAGATCTGATTAACTTTGCCACTAATGAAGACAAGAAAGAAAGTCAAGATTAGTACAATACTTGGGGCCAGCTGTAACACGGTGGGAGAACTGACTTTAAACAATGTTGCGGATAGCAAGAGTCGCCACCGACTTTTATTTTATCCATAAGGAAAGGTTATAAAAGAACAGGAAAGACCTTAGAGAATATTTTGGGTCCGGGGGGTAGGTTATGAAAAGGGAAGGTGTTAGCACCCTTTTCATCCATGGTTATCCATGAGCTCTTAGGTACTTAAGCTCACTTTTGAATTGTTTTGAAAGTGTAGTGTGTGAATAGAAAATTTTCAGAATAGTTAATAAATAATCCATGTAAGGATGTGTTAAGAACTTGTTTGAAAACTTGTTGAAAATTTGTTTAAGTGTGAAACAGTTTTGAAGTGAGCAAGCACCTAGGAGTAACCTACCCTAATGTTTAAAGGTCTTTCTTATTCTTTATTCTTTCCTTTAGTAAGACTATCCCTACTATAATGGAGTAGGTAGTCCTTACTTTGGATGTTAAGGGACATGTGAGGGACAATTTGACTTTTAAGGCCATTGTGGGATGTAATAAGCACATATAAGGGACCATCATCATTTTTCGAAAGGGACTCGATTCGTAAAGGCAACCATAAGGGACTTTGATGATTTTTTCTATTTGAGGGACTTGCTTTATACACCCCACTTAACCATTATTCGTAGGCAACTTGAGGGATATCCTTAGGAAGTGAGACGACGATTAAAATCGACTTACGTGTGTGACGTGTTTATTTTAATTATCTTTATTTAAAAGTGATCTAAATTTATTTTAATATTACATACATGTTGTTACACTCCCTAATTACTAACCATAATAATAATTAAAATTAAATAATTACAATTTACGTCCAATAAATAGTAAAATATAATCAAAATAAATATAATAAAATAACAAATAAGTAAATAAAATATTGGGGTTAGTAAATAATAAGAAAAATTAAATAAGGTTAGTAGAAATATAAAGTTAGTGAAAATAATTAGTTGAAACAATAATAATTAGAAAAATAGACAAAGTTAGAAAAAATAATAAGATAGAAATTTCAAAATAATAATAAGCAACAAAATATAATTAGCAATAATAATTAATTAATAACGTGATTAAATATAAAATTTGATTTTAAGAAAATTAATAATTTATTTATTAATAAAAGATCAATTTAGATAATAAAGGTTTATTATAATTTATTATTTTTAAGAGTTTGTTTTAAATGTGATATGATCTTAAAAGCATATTATTTATAAAGAAAATAGTTATTATTTAAAAAAAGAAGAAGATGATTTTAAGAAGGATTAGTTTAATTAAAAAAAATTTTTTTTAGGTTGATTAAGGTTTAACTAAAAAAAAGTGGTAGGTTTATGGTGATTAGCAATTAACAGGTTTTTGTGTAGTGTTGTGTGTGTGGCTTACTGTGGGCACGCGTAATGTGAGCCGGGAGATCTGATCTATTGGAGATCAAACGGTGGCAATGGTGGAAGTGTACGGTAACGTGGTGTGTGCATGTGTACAGAGTGTAATACATAGTAAACGTTACAACAACACAAAGAACAGAAACCCTAGTTTCCCGAAATCCCCTTTCACCGATGGTTTCCCTCATCGCGAACGTCTTCCTCCTTCCCCTCTCTTCACGGATGACGGCTCCATGGAAATCGAAACAAAACAAGCAACAGCAAACACAGTTAAATCCAATCAAACAACAAAAGGATGAGTTAGATAGAGAACGAGTTTACCAATTCGAAGAGGTAATCGTGTGACGGACGGCGAAGCTGCGGCGACACGAACGATGGTCGTTCTCAGAGGTCTTCGGCGGCGGTAGCGATGTCACTTAGAGATAAGTGCAAATCTATTTGCTTAATTTTCTCTTTAGGGTTTCGACCTTGTCGCTATTTTGTGGATTCGTGATTTTGTGATTCTTCTGAAAAAAGTCCCCTATCCCTTTCGAATCTCCCTCTTCTTATAGGCTTTTTGAGAATCAATGTTTTGATTGAAATTTGATTGCTGCTTTGAATGTTGATTTAGATTTTCCAATTTGGGATATATCAAATTTGAAAACTTTCCCTTTCTGTCTGAGTGCAATAACATGCGTTAAATGAAAATCTGTATCCTGTGATATTAGTGTATCAATCTGATCAATGCTTTGATTCAATGTTGGATTTGGTTTGGTACTTGAATCGAATCTTCTATTTTTTTTTAGTGAATATTCTCCAATGACTTTGCTAACCCTGAATTTGTGAATTGGCAGGTGTAGATAGTGACGCTCTTGGGCCAAAGAAGAATTAACAGCCCAGAAAGAAAACTTGCACTTGGTACGTTGGTGAGGGTTTCCAAAAAAAGTTGGTGATATGGAGTAGCAACTGCAAGTGTTTCTTTGCGAGCGAGCTGAACGCAGGGTACATTGCTCCTTTCAATTCAATCTATATTTCTATTGTCTTTAGCTCGATCTGATGCGTGTCTAAATATTGTTTTCTTTTCATGTATTTGACGATGATGTTGGGGGGAATTAGAGTACCGCTTCCTGGTTGTTTTGAAGTTGATGGAGGAAAAAGCACCAATTCTCGCTGGTGGCTTTGGTTTGAGTCAGGAGCGTAAGCTGGCAGCTGCGAGCGAAGAGGAATTCTGATAACCTCACCTATTGTATGCTGAGCTTGCTTTGGAAAAGAATTCTTTGGCTTCTTGCAGGTGGTTATTGCTGTTGATAACTATTGAAGGAGTTGGGGCGAAACAGCCTGAGATGGGCTCTCTTGTGTTGGCTGCTGATGGGCATATTCAGAGTTTGACCTGAGGTAAGACAATGTGGGAACACTTCTGGCTTAATACCTACTCCTTGTTGCATTCCATATCATTTGAGACTGTACTAACAGTTGTTGTTTCCTGGCTGATGTGGCTGTTGGCTTATCAGGAGAAAAATGACTTGTTTAAAGAAGGCATAAAGATTTCAGGATCAGCATCTGTCGTGATATTCAGGGTATAGCTCTCAAGCATCACATCGGGGTTCGCACCTGTAAGTACTTGTACCATTCGATTCCTTCTCTTGCAATGCCTTTATTATCACTTCTGTTGACTGACTTGGTATTTGCAATTGTCCTGCAGTGATTCAATTGATTATGAGTCCACATTAGAACCCGACATAATCATGGACGGGGTGTTCTGACTAGCAGACACGCCTTCACGCTGCTTCCAGTTTCCATGATTAACATTTGGTAGTGGATAAGATGGTGAATTGCCAGGAGCCTGTGGTGTTCCCTCAGCTTGACTTAAACTATTAGGATATTGACCGTGCCAATGTGAAGAAAAACGTTTCTTGGTTTTGTGGACTTCCAGAATGCTCCACAGTCTTCTCTTCTATCAAACTGGCTGGCTGCAGCTGATACTAACGGGTATGATGCGTGAGACTTTGTTTTAATCATCACTCTTCTTTGACTGACATGTACTTACTGTTTGTAGATGGGGATAACACTTGGCGGTTCAAAAAGTCTCTTGGGGTTAGAATAGTATTATCGGATTATGACCGGCATCCATCTGTTTTGTAAGTCTCTCCCTTGATTACTCTGTAGCACCGTTATTACTGTTTGTACTTAAATTCGGTAGTATTTGTATGAATTATGATTTGTATGCCCTGTAGTTCAAAGTTTCAATTTGCAACGCCTTGTACTTGTAAAAGCTTATGTAAAAATTCTGGAGTTGGTATCATAACAGCAAATATTGCTTGCTGTTGTTTGTTTTGACAGGTTAACTACATCTATCTTGCGGTGGGTCTCGGTTTTCTGGGGTACACGAAATGGTGGAAGTTGTGAGGCAACTAAGACCTGATCGAATACAAGTATCTGATACATCCCTTCAACTCCTGAAATCCAGACACAATAAGAAGCATGCAACACAACAATCACTCTAATTGTCGCAACATGAAGTCAACCTGGGATATCTAGTTTTTAAGAAACCATTGACTACTACTTCTCCCCCTAAACTCCAAGTAAATGTTGTATTCTGACTTGCAAGAAACATAATGAAAACAAAACCAAACAGAGCTATTGGGTTGTGCAACATCTGTTTCGTTGATGACAGTGCATCTTGAAAAGTAAGCAAAACAAGACCTGTACTGTAGAACTCGTTTACTGATGTGGTCTTTAGCAAATTATTTACCGAATAAAGGCCGCTGAAGATACATAAGATGGCCAAAGAAATGGTTATGACACAATGCGTCCTTAGAACTGTTTTTCGGTCCCAGATGTTACTCAGCAACTTTATTAATGTCTTGAACTAAAACTTTGTCATAAGGAATGTATTTGCTTTGTACGTTGAATGAACTCTATAATTATGGTGTAGTGTTAGACCGAAATAAATGTTCCTTCTGTTCATTCTCCATCGCCGCTCTTCATCATGGCTAATTTTGTTTGTATGTGAAATGGTGACTTGAATCATGTCCTAAAAGAAATCCTTGAGGACCCTCTTATTTTGGTGACTTGAGCAATTGTTAATGAATGACCCTTCGCTCATAAAATTTTGTCTGGATATTTCCAATTAATTTGAATAATCTTGAATTGGATTAAAGGAATGACGTTGGCTCTTCCAATCGATGAACTCTTGAATATTTTAACGGTACAAAACTCATGGACTTTGTAACTTGGTCACAAAACTCTTGAATCTTTGGATTGAATCTGATAGGTCCATTCATATGCAAAATCTTATTAAATTGAGCTTGAATTCCTGAGTAGTGAACTTTTGAACTTGAACATATTAGTCACGTCCCCGTGATGTTTGGCTGTAAAAATCTGTATTCTGGCCCTAGGTCAAAAATTAGGGGTGCAACATATGTGAACCTTGTGAATCTTCTTAGAACACAAAGTCTTGTATTGTGAGGGCAAATTTTGGGGTGCAACAGCTGCCCCTGTTCAATTTTCTGAAACCTGAGGGGTTAGATTGGTATATTTGCCAGTCGTAACCTGGAAGGTTGAAGGGGATTGAACACAAAAGCCCAAAAATTTGCACTCACTAGTGCATGGAGTGATATTGATGGTTGGTTGAACATGATTGAGTGGGCTTAAAGATGCCACTAGGGGAAAGTTCTTCAGTAGTATAATGAGAACTGTCAGGAGTCTGGAGTAATACTGATGTAACAGCATGTCTTCATGGGGATAGAGCAATCAATAATGATAACCCTAAAGCAGTCTTGAAGCAATGATATGATTTCAGGAGGATAGAACAATGAATGGTTCTAAAGCAGTCTTGAAATAATAATGCGATATGTCTTCAGGAGGATAGAGCAATCAATAGCTCTAAAGCAGTCTTGAAGTAATGATTTCAGGAGGATAGAGTAATGGATAGCTCTAAAGCAGTCTTGAAATAATAATGTAGTTTCAGGAGGATAGAGCAGTCAATAGCTCTAAAGCAGTCTTGAAGTAATGATTTCAGGAGGATAGAGCAATGGATAGCTCTAAAGCAGTCTTGAAATAATAATGTAGTTTCAGGAGGATAGAGCAATCAATAGCTCTAAAGCAGTCTTGAAATAATAATGTGATATGTCTTCAGGAGGATAGAGCAATCAATAGCTCTAAAGCAGTCTTGAAGTAATGATTTCAGGAGGATAGAGCAATGGATAGCTCTAAAGCAGTCTTGAAATAATAATGTGATATGTCTTCAGGAGGATAGAGCAATGAATAACTCTAAAGCAGTCTTGAAGTAATGATTTCAGGAGGATAGAGCAATGGATAGCTCTAAAGCAGTCTTGAAATAATAATGTAGTTTCAGGAGGATAGAGCAATCAATAGCTCTAAAGCAGTCTTGAAATAATAATGTGATATGTCTTCAGGAGGATAGAGCAATCAATAGCTCTAAAGCAGTCTTGAAGTAATGATTTCAGGAGGATAGAGCAATGGATAGCTCTAAAGCAGTCTTGAAATAATAATGTGATATATCTTCAGGAGGATAGAGCAATGAATAACTCTAAAGCAGTCTTGAAGTAATGATTTCAGGAGGATAGAGCAATGGATAGCTCTAAAGCAGTCTTGAAATAATAATGTGATATGTCTTCAGGAGGATAGAGCAATGAATAACTCTAAAGCAGTCTTGAAGTAATGATTTCAGGAGGATAGAACAATGGATAGCTCTAAAGCAGTCTTGAAATAATAAGGTGATATGTCTTCAGGAGGATAGAGCAATGAATAACTCTAAAGCAGTCTTGAAGTAATGATTTCAGGAGGATAGAGCAATGGATAGCTCTAAAGCAGTCTTGAAATAATAATGTGATATGTCTTCAGGAGGATAGAGCAATGAATAACTCTAAAGCAGTCTTGAAGTAATGATTTCAGGAGGATAGAGCAATGGATAGCTCTAAAGCAGTCTTGAAATAATAAGGTGATATGTCTTCCGGAGGATAGAGCAATGAATAGCTCTAAAGCAGTCTTGAAGTAATGATTTCAGGAGGATAGAGCAATGGATAGCTCTAAAGCAGTCTTGAAATAATAATGTAATATGTCTTCAGGAGGATAGAGCAATCAATAGCTCTAAAGCAGTCTTGAAGTAATGATTTCAGGAGGATAGAGCAATGGATAGCTCTAAAGCAGTCTTGAAATAATAATGTAATATGTCTTCAGGAGGATAGAGCAATCAATAGCTCTAAAGCAGTCTTGAAGTAATGATTTCAGGAGGATAGAGCAATGGATAGCTCTAAAGCAGTCTTGAAATAATAATGTAATATGTCTTCAGGAGGATAGAGCAATCAATAGCTCTAAAGCAGTCTTGAAGTCATGAGAGGCTATCAGGAGGATAAAATAACCCTGAGGTTACAATAAAGCAGTCCCAAAGTAATAAGAAGCTCATCAGGACGATAAAGTAACCCTGAGGTTACAATAAAGCAGTCCCAAAGTAATAAGAAGCTCATCAGGAGGATAAAGTAACCTTGAGGTTACAATAAAGCAGTCCCAAAGATCATAAGATTGTTTGTTGGATAATTAACCTGAAAACAAGGTAGCATTCTGTACAACAACATTAGTTTACGCTTTAGGTATGCATGTATGACATGATGCACTTAGGTAATGTACTATAGACATATATGTTATGGTATGATGTAAATGATGTATGTATGCTATGACACTGCTGGAAGTGTCTGGATATCCTTGTATAACAACTGCTGGCCAAGGAAAATAAATCCCGATCCGTTGTTGAAGAATATATAACCCTCCGTCTGCTGGGGATAACAAGGTATAGATAACCTCCCGTTGTTGGGGATAACAAGGTATAGATAACCTCCCGTTGTTGGGGATAACAAGGTATAGATAACCTTCGTTTGATAGTAGGATAAGTATAACATCCCGTCTTCGTTCATCGTGCCCTTATTGGAAAGTAATTTCCCGTATATCCGTATGAGGATAAAAGAGATGGATATAAATTCCAGGGGAGATTAGACTTTGTGAAAATGGATTAGTCCTACTGATGGTTTGTAACTGTCTTGTAAAGATGAACCGGCGAAGCTTCGTTGAAATCCTTCCCTCGTTCGTCCTTAGTAAATACTATTACTGCATTTTCATGCATTTCTGGTAAACATCAATCATATTAAAAGCATACATGCATTTCTGGTAAACATCAATCATATTCAAAGGCATACATACATTCAAACACAACCAATGGACGTTTCGCTTATGTAAATAGGGTAAAAGTAAATCTGGATTCAAAAGATGGGGTTTATTTATATCAAAAGTGACCCATACACGGGTAAGTTTGTACAAGGAGACATAAACCCTAGTAAGAGAATTTTGTCATGAAGTTTTACAAAAAGAATCAGCTATGTGGGAAATAATCCTATTGAGTTTCAATTCTACTATTGCCACTCAAGTATCTCATCTTCTTGCTGTTGAGACGGAAACGATTGGATTGAGCTTTATCTGTTTGAGCTTGAGTAAGTAGTACAACTGGTTGCAGTTTCATGAGTGATCCAAACGAGACATAGTCATACGCTTTAATCCCTAACTTTTGCCTGGATTGCCCTTTCAGGCTTTCAATCCACCGGGATACCCTTTTTTGCCCAAGCCGCCTTTTCAGGTTTTCGACTTGCCGGGTGTACATCTTTTTATATATATATCCCTAATTTTTGCCCAAACCCTTTTGGTTTGCCGGGATGCCCTTATTTTTGCCTAGGCCTGTCAACCTAGCGGGTCTCTTTTTATGCGTAGTATTTTTTAACTATGTCTGCGTTTACAGGTTGTGGGAAGTCTTCACCATCCATTGTAGTCAGTATCATGGCACCTCCTGAGAACGCTGTCTTGACTACAAATGGTCCCTCATATGTTGGAGTCCACTTGCCCCTAGGGTCACCCTGTGGTAATATGATACGCTTGATTACCAAGTCACCAGCCTGATATACCTTTGGCTTAACCTTCTTGTTAAAAGCTTTGATCATCCGTTTCTGGTACATCTGGCCATGACAAACTGCTGCTAACCTTTTCTCATCAATCAAATTTATCTGGTCAAGTCGAGTCTGAATCCACTCATCTTCATCCAAGCCTGCATCCTTCATAATTCTCAAGGAGGGGATCTGAACTTCAATAGGCAGAACTGCTTCCATACCATAGACTAAGGAGAATGGGGTTGCCCCTGTTGAAGTACGTATTGTAGTACGATAACCATGCAGAGCAAATGGTAACATCTCGTGCCAATCCTTGTAAGTAACAGTCATCTTCTGTACAATCTTCTTAATGTTCTTATTAGCAGCTTCAACTGCCCCATTCATCTTTGGACGATACGGAGAAGAGTTGTGATGCTTAATCTTGAACTGCATCTTCGAAATCAACAAGGTAGTATGGGTCAACATATACTGTCTTAGTCAGCGAGCAGCCCATGCCAAAGCGCAGCAAGTTTTCTCGAGCAGTGAGTATCTTGTTTCACAGTCGGTAAACTTTTTGCTAAGGTAGTATATTGCCTGCTCTTTTCGACCAGACTCGTCATGTTGCCCCAGTACACACCCCATTGAGTTGTCTAATACTGTTAAATACATAATCAAGGGTCTTCCATCAACTGGTGGCATTAAAATTGGAGGTTCTAGCAAATAGCTCTTGATTTCATCAAAGGCAGTCTGGCACTCATCATTCCATTCCATCACCTGATCTTTCTTCAACAACTTGAAGATTGGCTCACAGATGGTAGTTAATTGGGAAATAAATCTTGCAATGTAGTTCAATCGTCCCAAGAAACCTCTAACCTCCTTCTCAGTACGGGGAGCTGGCATCTCTCGTATAGCTTTCACTTTTGCAGGATCCACTTCAATACCTTTTCCACTGACAATGAAACCCAGGAGCTTTCCAGATCTAACTCCAAAAGTACACTTGTTTGGATTTAATCTCAACCTGTATTTCTTCAACCTCTCAAACAACTTGTGCAGATGATCAAGATGTTGTTCTTCATTCTGAGACATGGCTATCATATCATCCACATATACCTCTATCTCATGATGAATCATATCATGAAACAAAGCCACCATAGCATGCTGATATGTTGCCCCTATCTTGACCTCTTTTCTGTTTTCTTCAGTTCCCAGATTCACAACTTCGACTGGCTCTTCATGTGGCTGTATAGCTTTCTCTTCTTGTTGTAACAGCCTAGCAAGCTCTACAGGTATTTCACGACCGTCCTCGTCTCCGTCTTCAGTTTGATAGATCGGATTCTCGAAATTGTAATTGGCAATAGTAGAACTGTTATCAACTGGATCCAGAGTGGATGAGGATCGGCATTTTAGTGACGTGGGTGTGTGTAAGAACACATAGCTGATAAAGCGAAAATAAAAGAAAAAGAGAGACAAGGAACACAATATTTACGAAAACGAAGCGTCCATTGATTTTATGGAATGAAGTATGCAAATGAAATGACAACCCGTAACAAGCACACCATTGTGCCCCGGGTAAGGCACATGGCTTGAAAGTTTTAATTGTTCCAAAAATTGCAAATTTAAAAACATAACACAGTAATAGTATTTACTCCTGACTAAAGGAGATAGGGATAACATCTTCAGCTGTCCAATTATTGAGTCCAGCACCCACAGTAGGAAAAATCCATGCCTCCAAGTTGAAAGTGTTTACATGGCTGACAAAGTATTCTTCCTCTCCAAAGACCGTAACAACTTTTCCATTCACCGGATATCTCAACTTTTGATGTAATGCGGAGGTCTCAGCACCTGCCCCATGGATCCAGGGACGACCAAGCAGACATGAGTACGAAGGACGAATATCCATCACATAGAATGTAGCAGTAAACACCTGAGAGCCAACCTTGATTGGAAGATCAATTTCCCCATGCACTACCCTTCTAGAACCGTCAAAAGCCTTTACCACAATATTACTGGACTTCAATACCGTATCTTCAGGACTCAGCTTGTTCAGGACTTCCTTAGGCAACACATTCAGAGAGGAACCATTGTCTATCAGCACATGAGACAGGGTAGTGCCCCTGCATTCAATTGAAATATGCAAGGCCCTGTTATGATCCCTCTTGGCAGGGGTCAAGTCAGCATCAGAAAATCCTAACCCGTTGTCATAGGTCAGGTGAGCAACACAATTCTCAAACTGGTCCACAGAAATTGCACTGGGTACATGAGCCATCTTTAGAAACTTGATCAATGACTTGGCATGAGCCTCAGAACATAATAACAGGGAGAGCATAGAAATCTTTGAGGGAGTATGCCCTAGCTGATCAATAATATCATAATCACTCTTGCGAATGATTTTCAATACTTCTTCCATCTGCTTAGAGAGGTCATCAGCAGCTGGCACATCAGTAGATACAGGCTCAATAACAGGACCCTTGCCCCGAGCATCAGTGGTGGAAGTAACAGCAGGAGTAACTGCACTCTTAGAAGCAACTGGAGGAGAGAAGACTCTTCCACTACGAGTGATCTTGCTAGATCCAGCAATATTATCAATGTCAACAGGCATATCAGGTAAAGGCTCCTGCTTGACACCATGGATGTAAACATCAGACCCATAGTGCCAAGGCACAGCTTTGTCAGATGTATAAGGAATAGGACCAGGAGTGGTAATGCTCAGAGGAGCTACTCTGGCTTCAGCAACAACTTTCACAGGACCTTCAGCAATAATCTTGATTGGGCCTTGATGAGTGATTTTAATGGGACCCTTTGAAGTGATTCTTAATGGTACTTTGTCAACCATGTCAACCTCTTCAATCTTCTTACCCTGAGTCAGATGATCCACCATACTTTCTACAGATGCTGGTCTACTTTCAAACACTATAGTATATTTATCCATGAGACGTTGAATCCCATCTCTCAAAATGAAGCAACTATCCGGCTTATAGGTACAATACAAACAATCTTCACGACAACCTGGAAAGATCCCAACTTGTACTAACCTCTTTTTGATAACAGACAATGGTGTGCTCAACTCCATAACCGAATAGACATGCAGATCTTCATCAATATCTTCATCAATGGCGTTGACAGTCTTCTCGTGATTTGGCATTGGAGCTGTAATCACATTTGGAGTACCTGGTGGATCAAACTCAATTTCTCCAGCATCAATCATATCCTGAATTTTGTTCTTCAAGACCCAGCAGTTATTAGTATCATGTCCTGCACAGTTTGAATGATATGCACATTGTGCATTGGGATTGTACTTGGGAGAGGTAACATTGGGATTCTGAGGAGCCTCCCTCAGGGTAATAAGTTCAGCTTTCAACAAGTGTTGCAATGCCTGAGCCATTGACATGTTGATCTTCGTGAACTGTCTTCTAGCCCTCGGTTGGTTGCCTTGAGGCTGCTCTATTGTTGCAGGAGTTGGATTTGAAATATGAACTGCACTAACAGACTGATGCCTTCTGTTACGATCAGGCTGACCATACACAGCATTAGATTCTTTCTTCCCAGTGGGAGGCTTCTTTGCAGCACTTGATGAAGAAGTGCCCACTTGGATCTTACCACTCTTGATACCATTCTCTACTCGCTCTCCTGTCATGATCAACTCAGTGAAGCCAGATGATGAGCTTCCAATGAGATGACTGTAAAACGGACCATTCAGCGTACACATGAACATATCAACCAACTCCCTATCAGTCAAAGGGGGTTGAACTCTTCCAGCTAAGTCTCTCCACTTCTGAGCATACTCCTTAAAGCTTTCTTTGGCACCCATAGACATGCTTTGAAGCTGCATGCGAGTGGGGGCTAAGTCAGCATTGTATTGATACTGCTTGTAGAAAGCTTCAGCAAGGTCATTCCAATCTCTGATGTTGACACTCTCCAACTGATAATACCACTCTAGCTGAGCTCCAGATAAACTCTCTTGAAAGAAATGGATCCACAACTTTTTATCAGCAGTGTGGGGTTGCATTCTTCTGACATAAGACCTCAGATGCAATTTGGGACAAGAGACCCCATCATAGACAACAAATGTAGGAACTTTGAACCCAATGGGTATGACCACCCCAGATATCAAGCTCATTCTATAGCATCCATTCTATCCACCAGCATCTTGAATTTGTCTTCGTTAGGCTCATGGTAGTAGTTAGCCTCAGAATCAGAGTCCCCCATAGTGTCGTGGAGACTGCCTCTCTCCTGCTCAGATTCTTCAGATTCATAGTCTTCAACATGTTCCTTGGTCTTGACAGGACCTTTGAACCTTCTTCCCATGTTGAGCAACCCAGCAGACCTTCTAGCCTTCTTAGTCTTCTTGGCCAGCAGTGTCTTCAATTCATCCTGCCCCTTGGATAGGTTCAGGATCAGCTCTTGGAACTGTGCATTCTGTGCCTGGAGATCCTTAACTGATTGTTCAAGAGCCATTGCTGAAATAAACAGCGAGAAGATGAGAAACCTGTGCACAATTATAAACCTGTGATGCAATGATATGGGAATGCATATGCAATGTTTTCAAGGACCGCAGGATTTAAATTTGCTTAAACAAACAAGAAAGTAACTTTTTATTAGTAATAACTTGTTTTGCCTTTTAGGCTTACAAAAAATGAAAACGAAATAAGTACAAAAGATGGGGTTTTAAGTCTCCCATGGACGTTTCCTCTTTGTGTTGAGGTATGAGTTGAGGTTTCGTTCCTCATGAAGTAGCTTTGTTAGCTCTAGGATCCTTGCTTGGCTTGCTTTGTAATGAGCCTCGAAAGTATCCCTTTGCTCTTTCAGTTGGATCCATGATCTCTGCAAGTCTTCCATATCAGTAGGCATGTCTGGGTGAAGGATGGTATAAGCTGTGTCTCCTTCAGCAACAGGTTCCATGGTAACTGGTAGGATGGCAGGATATGGCATCATGAGTGTCTGAGCACGAAATCGTACCCATCTGAGATAAACCTCCATAGGAATGGTGTACTTAGGCTCCAGTGTCTTGCTGTCAATCCTGTTTACCTTTCCCCAAGCTCGGATGAATCTCTGACGGTAACCCTGAAGATCGTTGTCGTAATCAAACACAATGCCCTGAATCAACATGTCATGTGGACCATCGCTCCGGGCGTAACCAAACTGTCGTAAAGCTAGAGATGGGTTGTAGGTGATGCCTCCTCTTATGCCTAGAAGTGGCACATTAGGAAACTCCCCACAATGGTCAACGATGGTGACATTCTCCATGGATCTGGAGCACCAATGGATGTCTGAGTGAGAAAGTGACATGATCCTCTTGGGCCATCTGAACCCTTGCTCATTCTTCATTACTGAGCGAGGAAGGTGAGAAATAAACCACCTAGAAAGTAAAGGTATGCAGCACATCAAAGTTCCTCTCGCCCTTGTAGTACGGGTGTGAAGAGAATGTAGGATGTCTCCAAGTAAGGTAGGCACTGGATTGTGACTCAGGAATATGTTGATGGCATGAACATCTATGAACTGATCTGGATTGGGGAACAACACTAGGCCATATATCAGCAAGGCTAAGATCTCCTCAAAAGCATCATAGCTCATGGCCTTCAAGAACATTTGAGCTTTATCCATTAATACCTTGGCAAGAATACCCTTAACTCCGCTTCTCGTCTCTAGAACAATGTCAGACTTCTTCAGATGTAGAGTTGCAGCAATAACTTCTGGTTTAAGCTCCTTCTCTAAGCCTGGGAATGGTTTCTGATCAAGAACAGGGATACCCAGAAGTTTAGAGAACTCCTCCATGGTTGGAACTAACTGATAATCAGGAAATGTAAAGCAATGGTGCTTAGGGTCAAAGAACTGAAACAGCACACTCATCATGTCTTCACTGAAACCTGAAGTGACTAGATCCAATAGGTGACCATGTCTCTGGACGAACTTGGAATGATCAGACACTTGGGAAACCAACTCTTTGAGCTTGGGAGGTATTCCTACAAAGTTGATCCTGATGGTGTTTCTACGAGCAGGAGCCATGACCTGCAACAAAGAACAAAAATAAATCCCTTGGTCCTTGAAATGGTTAGAGAAAATTATATGCTCATGATGCATGATGATGTCATGATGTTATGTTCAATCACAAACATGTGGCACACACAAACAAGTCACACAATTGCCCTAGGTTTAAAGGCTTGCATGAGGTTCAAAGGCAAGTACCCTCCCCTGAAGTTAGATGGTTCATCCTGTCCTACAAAAGTAACCAGGTTCTAAGGGATCTCAATATCATTGATCCTTCACAAGGGTGGTTGTTCAGAAGGCAACTTACTTGCCAACCAAAACCCTCCAAGTTTAAGATCTCAATGAGCGTAGTATCGAGTGTCAACCAACTTCAGTCTGCACCAAAGCCGGTTACCTCACTACTTTCTAAAGGCCAAGATGAGTTAACTAGGGTTCTAAAAGTCAGTTAGTGCATTGACAACATATGGCAGCCTCAATATTATCCTCAACTTGACTTAAGGAATATAAGCACCAACCAAGAAGTCGCACTAACTATGGCCACCAGATCAACCGTATCGATATACGTCGTACAGTTTCCTTGGTCTATTGCCATTTACTTAAGGTACACTAGATCCGGGTTAGGACCTTTCACACATAAGAGCACCCCAACAATATAATAATAAAGCAAACAAGGCAAACAATTTAAAGTGATCTTAATTCCTAAGGGTACCCCTCTTAAATAGATCCCCAGCAGAGTCGCCAGTTCTGTAACACGGTGGGAGAACTGACTTTAAACAATGTTGCGGATAGCAAGAGTCGCCACCGACTTTTATTTTATCCATAAGGAAAGGTTATAAAAGAACAGGAAAGACCTTAGAGAATATTTTGGGTCCGGGGGGTAGGTTATGAAAAGGGAAGGTGTTAGCACCCTTTTCATCCATGGTTATCCATGAGCTCTTAGGTACTTAAGCTCACTTTTGAATTGTTTTGAAAGTGTAGTGTGTGAATAGAAAATTTTCAGAATAGTTAATAAATAATCCATGTAAGGATGTGTTAAGAACTTGTTTGAAAACTTGTTGAAAATTTGTTTAAGTGTGAAACAGTTTTGAAGTGAGCAAGCACCTAGGAGTAACCTACCCTAATGTTTAAAGGTCTTTCTTATTCTTTATTCTTTCCTTTAGTAAGACTATCCCTACTATAATGGAGTAGGTAGTCCTTACTTTGGATGTTAAGGGACATGTGAGGGACAATTTGACTTTTAAGGCCATTGTGGGATGTAATAAGCACATATAAGGGACCATCATCATTTTTCGAAAGGGACTCGATTCGTAAAGGCAACCATAAGGGACTTTGATGATTTTTTCTATTTGAGGGACTTGCTTTATACACCCCACTTAACCATTATTCGTAGGCAACTTGAGGGATATCCTTAGGAAGTGAGACGGCGATTAAAATCGACTTACGTGTGTGACGTGTTTATTTTAATTATCTTTATTTAAAAGTGATCTAAATTTATTTTAATATTACATACATGTTGTTACACTCCCTAATTACTAACCATAATAATAATTAAAATTAAATAATTACAATTTACGTCCAATAAATAGTAAAATATAATCAAAATAAATATAATAAAATAACAAATAAGTAAATAAAATATTGGGGTTAGTAAATAATAAGAAAAATTAAATAAGGTTAGTAGAAATATAAAGTTAGTGAAAATAATTAGTTGAAACAATAATAATTAGAAAAATAGACAAAGTTAGAAAAAATAATAAGATAGAAATTTCAAAATAATAATAAGCAACAAAATATAATTAGCAATAATAATTAATTAATAACGTGATTAAATATAAAATTTGATTTTAAGAAAATTAATAATTTATTTATTAATAAAAGATCAATTTAGATAATAAAGGTTTATTATAATTTATTATTTTTAAGAGTTTGTTTTAAATGTGATATGATCTTAAAAGCATATTATTTATAAAGAAAATAGTTATTATTTAAAAAAAGAAGAAGATGATTTTAAGAAGGATTAGTTTAATTAAAAAAATTTTTTTTTAGGTTGATTAAGGTTTAACTAAAAAAAAGTGGTAGGTTTATGGTGATTAGCAATTAACAGGTTTTTGTGTAGTGTTGTGTGTGTGGCTTACTGTGGGCACGCGTAATGTGAGCCGGGAGATCTGATCTATTGGAGATCAAACGGTGGCAATGGTGGAAGTGTACGGTAACGTGGTGTGTGCATGTGTACAGAGTGTAATACATAGTAAACGTTACAACAACACAAAGAACAGAAACCCTAGTTTCCCGAAATCCCCTTTCACCGATGGTTTCCCTCATCGCGAACGTCTTCCTCCTTCCCCTCTCTTCACGGATGACGGCTCCATGGAAATCGAAACAAAACAAGCAACAGCAAACACAGTTAAATCCAATCAAACAACAAAAGGATGAGTTAGATAGAGAACGGGTTTACCAATTCGAAGAGGTAATCGTGTGACGGACGGCGAAGCTGCGGCGACACGAACGATGGTCGTTCTCAGAGGTCTTCGGCGGCGGTAGCGATGTCACTTAGAGATAAGTGCAAATCTATTTGCTTAATTTTCTCTTTAGGGTTTCGACCTTGTCGCTATTTTGTGGATTCGTGATTTTGTGATTCTTCTGAAAAAAGTCCCCTATCCCTTTCGAATCTCCCTCTTCTTATAGGCTTTTTGAGAATCAATGTTTTGATTGAAATTTGATTGCTGCTTTGAATGTTGATTTAGATTTTCCAATTTGGGATATATCAAATTTGAAAACTTTCCCTTTCTGTCTGAGTGCAATAACATGCGTTAAATGAAAATCTGTATCCTGTGATATTAGTGTATCAATCTGATCAATGCTTTGATTCAATGTTGGATTTGGTTTGGTACTTGAATCGAATCTTCTATTTTTTTTAGTGAATATTCTCCAATGACTTTGCTAACCCTGAATTTGTGAATTGGCAGGTGTAGATAGTGACGCTCTTGGGCCAAAGAAGAATTAACAGCCCAGAAAGAAAACTTGCACTTGGTACGTTGGTGAGGGTTTCCAAAAAAAGTTGGTGATATGGAGTAGCAACTGCAAGTGTTTCTTTGCGAGCGAGCTGAACGCAGGGTACATTGCTCCTTTCAATTCAATCTATATTTCTATTGTCTTTAGCTCGATCTGATGCGTGTCTAAATATTGTTTTCTTTTCATGTATTTGACGATGATGTTGGGGGGAATTAGAGTACCGCTTCCTGGTTGTTTTGAAGTTGATGGAGGAAAAAGCACCAATTCTCGCTGGTGGCTTTGGTTTGAGTCAGGAGCGTAAGCTGGCAGCTGCGAGCGAAGAGGAATTCTGATAACCTCACCTATTGTATGCTGAGCTTGCTTTGGAAAATAATTCTTTGGCTTCTTGCAGGTGGTTATTGCTGTTGATAACTATTGAAGGAGTTGGGGCGAAACAGCCTGAGATGGGCTCTCTTGTGTTGGCTGCTGATGGGCATATTCAGAGTTTGACCTGAGGTAAGACAATGTGGGAACACTTCTGGCTTAATACCTACTCCTTGTTGCATTCCATATCATTTGAGACTGTACTAACAGTTGTTGTTTCCTGGCTGATGTGGCTGTTGGCTTATCAGGAGAAAAATGACTTGTTTAAAGAAGGCATAAAGATTTCAGGATCAGCATCTGTCGTGATATTCAGGGTATAGCTCTCAAGCATCACATCGGGGTTCGCACCTGTAAGTACTTGTACCATTCGATTCCTTCTCTTGCAATGCCTTTATTATCACTTCTGTTGACTGACTTGGTATTTGCAATTGTCCTGCAGTGATTCAATTGATTATGAGTCCACATTAGAACCCGACATAATCATGGACGGGGTGTTCTGACTAGCAGACACGCCTTCACGCTGCTTCCAGTTTCCATGATTAACATTTGGTAGTGGATAAGATGGTGAATTGCCAGGAGCCTGTGGTGTTCCCTCAGCTTGACTTAAACTATTAGGATATTGACCGTGCCAATGTGAAGAAAAACGTTTCTTGGTTTTGTGGACTTCCAGAATGCTCCACAGTCTTCTCTTCTATCAAACTGGCTGGCTGCAGCTGATACTAACGGGTATGATGCGTGAGACTTTGTTTTAATCATCACTCTTCTTTGACTGACATGTACTTACTGTTTGTAGATGGGGATAACACTTGGCGGTTCAAAAAGTCTCTTGGGGTTAGAATAGTATTATCGGATTATGACCGGCATCCATCTGTTTTGTAAGTCTCTCCCTTGATTACTCTGTAGCACCGTTATTACTGTTTGTACTTAAATTCGGTAGTATTTGTATGAATTATGATTTGTATGCCCTGTAGTTCAAAGTTTCAATTTGCAACGCCTTGTACTTGTAAAAGCTTATGTAAAAATTCTGGAGTTGGTATCATAACAGCAAATATTGCTTGCTGTTGTTTGTTTTGACAGGTTAACTACATCTATCTTGCGGTGGGTCTCGGTTTTCTGGGGTACACGAAATGGTGGAAGTTGTGAGGCAACTAAGACCTGATCGAATACAAGTATCTGATACATCCCTTCAACTCCTGAAATCCAGACACAATAAGAAGCATGCAACACAACAATCACTCTAATTGTCGCAACATGAAGTCAACCTGGGATATCTAGTTTTTAAGAAACCATTGACTACTACTTCTCCCCCTAAACTCCAAGTAAATGTTGTATTCTGACTTGCAAGAAACATAATGAAAACAAAACCAAACAGAGCTATTGGGTTGTGCAACATCTGTTTCGTTGATGACAGTGCATCTTGAAAAGTAAGCAAAACAAGACCTGTACTGTAGAACTCGTTTACTGATGTGGTCTTTAGCAAATTATTTACCGAATAAAGGCCGCTGAAGATACATAAGATGGCCAAAGAAATGGTTATGACACAATGCGTCCTTAGAACTGTTTTTCGGTCCCAGATGTTACTCAGCAACTTTATTAATGTCTTGAACTAAAACTTTGTCATAAGGAATGTATTTGCTTTGTACGTTGAATGAACTCTATAATTATGGTGTAGTGTTAGACCGAAATAAATGTTTCTTCTGTTCATTCTCCATCGCCGCTCTTCATCATGGCTAATTTTGTTTGTATGTGAAATGGTGACTTGAATCATGTCCTAAAAGAAATCCTTGAGGACCCTCTTATTTTGGTGACTTGAGCAATTGTTAATGAATGACCCTTCGCTCATAAAATTTTGTCTGGATATTTCCAATTAATTTGAATAATCTTGAATTGGATTAAAGGAATGACGTTGGCTCTTCCAATCGATGAACTCTTGAATATTTTAACGGTACAAAACTCATGGACTTTGTAACTTGGTCACAAAACTCTTGAATCTTTGGATTGAATCTGATAGGTCCATTCATATGCAAAATCTTATTAAATTGAGCTTGAATTCCTGAGTAGTGAACTTTTGAACTTGAACATATTAGTCACGTCCCCGTGATGTTTGGCTGTAAAAATCCGTATTCTGGCCCTAGGTCAAAAATTAGGGGTGCAACATATGTGAACCTTGTGAATCTTCTTAGAACACAAAGTCTTGTATTGTGAGGGCAAATTTTGGGGTGCAACACCAGCGTTAAGCAGAGATTGGTCAAGCTTCTAGAGGAGTATGTTGATGTGTTTGCATGGTCATATCAGGATATGCCCGGTTTAGACACTGATATTGTTGTTTACAAGCTGCAACTTAAACCAGAATGTTCACCTATCAAGCAGAAACTTCGAAGAATAAGACCTGACATAGCTTTGAAGATTCGAGATAAGGTTAAGAAACAACTTGATGCAGGTTTCCTTACAGTTGCGAAGTATCTTGATTGGGTAGCCAACATTGTTCCAGTGCCCAAAAAGGACGGTAAAGTCGGAATGCGTGTGGATTACAGAGATTTGAACAAGGCAAGCCTAAAAGATGATTTCCCTCTGCCACATATCGATACACTTGTGGATAATACAACCAGTTTTGCAGTTTTCTCTTTTATGGATGGTTTCTCCGGTTATAATCAGATCAAGATGGATCCGGTCGACAGAGAAAAGACTACATTCATTACTCCTTGGGGAACCTATTGCTACAAAGTCATTCCCTTTGGTTTGAAGAACGCAGGGGCAACATATCAAAGAGCTATAGTCGCTTTCTTTCATGACATGATGCATAAAGAGATCGAAGTTTATGTTGACGACATGATTGCCAAATCCCAAAATGAAGAGGACCATTTGGATCATTTGCTAAAGCTGTTTGAACAACTCAGGAAATACCAGTTGAAACTGAATCCTGCTAAGTGTACCTTTGGTGTTAGATCTGGAAAACTACTTGGTTTTATCGTCAGTCAACGATGAATTGAAGTAGATCCTGATAAAGTCCGAGCCATTTAGGACATGCCAGCTCCCCAAACTGAAACACAAGTCAGATGTTTTCTTGGACGGCTGAACTATATCTCCAGATTCATTTCCCATATGAATGCTACCTGTGAGCCAATCTTCAAGTTACTTTGCAAAGGTTGGATAATTGATTGGAATTCTGATTGTCAGCAAGCATTTGAGAAGATCAAGGGTTATTTGCAAGAGCCTTCTATCTTGATTCCTCCGGTTCTGGGAAGACCGCTCTTCATGTACCTTACTGTTCTTGAGAAGTCTATGGGTTGCGTACTTGGTTAACATGATGAGACTGGAAGAAAAGAGCATGCCATCTACTATTTGAGCAAGAAGTTTACTGATTGTGAGAGCATATATTCACTTTTTGAGAAGACTTGTTGTGCGCTAGCATGGGCTGCTAGGCGTCTCAGGCAATACATGATTTGTCACACCACTTTGTTAATCTCGAAAATGGATCCAATAAAGTATATTTTTGAAAAGCATGCTCAGACTGGAAGACTTGCCCGTTGGCACATGTTGTTATCCGAATACGACATCCAGTATGTGACTCAAAAAGCTATCAAAGGAAGTATCTTTTCAGATTATCTGGCAGGCCAGCCAGTTGAAGACTATGAACCTCTCAAGTTTGACTTTCCCAACGAATACATTATGTTAGTGAAGGATTATGAGGAGCCAGGTCCTGATGAAGGTCCCGAGCTGGGTCTCTGTTGGAAGATGATGTTTGATGGTTCCACTAATTACAATGGGCATGACATAGGCACCGTTCTGATGAATCCAGAAGGTGGTTATACCCCATTTACAGCAAGGTTAGACTTTGAATGTACCAACAATATCACTGAATATGAAGCATGCATTCTTGGCCTTGAAGCAGTTATTGACCTCAGAATCAAAATTCTTGAGGTGAGTGGAGATTCAACTTTGGTTATTTATCAAGTTACAAGTGAATGGGAAACCAGACATGACAATTTAATCCCATACAGAGCCAACATTGTTGAAATGATTGCATTTTTTGATGAGATCACTTTCAAGCCTGTTCCGAGATATGAAAATCACATTGTCGATGCTCTAGCTATGTTAGCCTTAATATGGAAAGTCAGATATTTCAATGATGCTACTCTCATTCGAATCGAGCGCAAGACTGAGCCTGCCTACTGTCAGATGGTCGATGAAGAAACTAATGACAAGCCTTGGTTTCATGACATTAAGAATTATCTGCTCAAGTAAGAGTATCCAGTCGATGCTACTAATCTTGACAAGAAGACTCTGAGAAGATTGGCATCCATGTTCTTCATCAGCAATAATGTGTTATACAAGAGAAACTACGACATGGTCCTGCTTAGATGTGTTGACAGACGTGAAGCATACATGTTACTTCAAGAGATTCATGAAGGAACTTTTGGAACCCATGCTAACGGTTATGCTATGTCCAAGAAGATTCCAAGGGCTGGATATTACTGGTTAACCATGGAATCCGATTGCATCCATATGCCAAAAAATTCCATAAGTGCCAAAATTATGCTGACAAGGTCCACGTACCTCCAACACCGTTGAATGTCTTATCTTCACCGTGGCCTTTGTCAATGTGGGGAATTGACATGATTGGGGCAATTGAGCTGAAAGCTTCCAACGGTCACCAATTCATTCTAGTCGCCATCGACTACTTCACCAAATGGGTAGAAGCTTCTTCTTATGCCAACATGACCAAGCAAGTGGTTGCACGCTTCATCAGGAAGGAAATTATCTGCCGTTATGGAATTCCAAGTCGGATCATAACAGACAACGGTACCAATCTGAACAATAAGACCATGAAAGAATTGTGCGAAAGTTTCACGATTGCACATCACAATTATTCTCCCTATCGTCCTAAGATGAATGGATCTGTTGAAGCTGCGGACAAAAACATCAGGAAAATCCTGAAAAAGATGGTCAAGGCTTACAAAGATTGGCATGGAATGCTACCATTTGCTTTGCACGGATACATAACTTCAGTGCGAACTTCAATAGGGGAAACCCCTTTCTCATTGGTATATGGAATGGATGTCGTCCTCCCCATCAAAGTAGAACTACCTTCCTTAAGGGTACTGATGGAAACCAAGCTTGATGAAGCTGAATGGGTTCAAGACAGATTTAACCAGCTATATCTCATCGACGAGAAGCGCATGACTGCAATGTGCCATGGTCAGTTATACCATAAACGGATGAAGAGAGCCTTTGACAAGAAAGTTTGAATTCGTGAGTTCCGTCAAGGAGAACTTGTACTAAAGAAAATCTCGCCAGTTCATAAAGACATGTGTAGGAAATGGATTCCCAACTACGAAGGCCCATTTGTTGTGAAGACAATCTTATCCGGAGGATCCTTAATTCTTACAACTATGGATGGTGAAGAGCTTGCACATCCTGTGAACTCTGATGCAGTCAGAAAATATTATGCCTAAAATAACCTGCGAAGTCGAAAACCTGGAAAGGCGACTTAAGCAACAATGGGTATCCTGGTGGATCATAACCTATGAAGGAGATCCAGGAAAAAATGAGGGATGAAAATACAAAAAGAATAATAGCTCGCTAAGCTGAAAACCTGGAAAGGCGGCTTAGGTAAAAATGAGTGTCCCAATGGATTGAAAACCCGAAAGGGCGATCCAGGCAAAAAAATTAGGGACAAAGGCATTTCACTGCATCAGATGACACCGATCATCGAAGAACATTTACAGAAGATCAACTCCAATCCAATCACTCTCGTCAGAAGCAGGATTTTGGGTAGTCCTAGTTATTAGGGTCAGTAGAGGTCGTTGGATTGAATGTAACCTTTCCCTATTGCCAATTTCAATTGTAACTTTCCATGGAGCTATGCCATTAGCAAGCTGCCATTCTGAAATAAATTAAAACTTTCTTCTATTCAATTTTTGACATTTGTGCTATCTCTATTTCATTTTTGTTATGCAAATTGCTATTTATTAATAATAATTTTGAAGGTGAAAAGTTTTCTAAACTTAAAACTGTTTTTTTGAAAATGCTTTTGAAACATATAAAGTTGCTTTGACTTGTGGAAATCTCTGAAGGACATATTCCTTTCCCCAGTAAGTCTCAATGTTGCAGAAGCACTTTTAAACCATTGCCTCAGCGTAAGTCCCCAACGAGACTATAAGCTGACAACACTTTAGACCGAGCCGCTAATCACCAGTGACTTTCAAGACTGCAGAGATCTCCCTAGCATCTTCCAAGTGATATATTACGGAAGGACCCACCCTCCAGTGGAATCATCTTTTCCTCACTGAAGTTTTCATACGTTCTTCAGGAAGTTTTCCCCAGGAGATTGCCATATTCTCCCCCAAGAAGTCAAGATACTTTCCGCAGGGAAGCTGATGTACTTTCCCCAGGAAGTTGATGCACCTTTTCCAGGAAGTTGCTACACTTTTCACCATGAAGCTTCCTAGCTCCACATCTTCCCCATGAAAATTTATTTTATCCTCGGAAGTCTCCAATTCTAAGATGACTCCCCTAGTGAACATGTCTTCTTTGATTAGATTCAGATTCATGATGGCAATCCTCTCCAGTGAAGTCATGATATCTTATCCCCAAGTGGAATTTTGTTCTGCCCAGAGAATTTGGAGCTTTGAAGCAAGATTTGGTTCCGCCATCACTTTTCCCATCTCTTGATAGATATACTTTTGCAAAGGTCGCCGAGTATCCCAGTCAAGATGTTTATTTCATCTCCTGTTCGCTCCTCTCTCGTCTGTTTTGTCAGCATGTACATGAGCATAAGCATAAGCATTTAGCACACTCATTGCATTTGCATTTTCATACGCATTGCATGTGCATTATCATCTGCATGTTTGTTGTCCCTTCTTGTCTTTTATCGTTACCTTGGTTATGGTTACCGCCGAGTAACTGGGTTTGTCTGTTCTCTCCAAGTAGATCGTCAACCTTAAGCATAAATTACCTACTATTTCCAGTTTCCCCATAGATTTCAACCCTCGTGGATGACGGTTATTTCAGTTACCTTTTCCATGCTAGGATAAGATGATTTCCATTTGAGCTCCTTTCCTCAATGGAGTTTTGTTTGACAATTTCTTTCTAGCTCGATTCTAGATTGAACTTCGGTCCCCGTCGGTCGCCGAACCCACCTAGACGTGCATTTATTTGCACTATATTTTAAGAAGAGCCTCTTACAACGCCTTTGCTGATAAGCGACTGTCTCCTGAGAAGCTTATCATGCTTTGCCCCGAGATAAGTGGTAGTCTCTCCGGAGAAGCTTATCGTTTCATCAATTTACCTACCTACAACAAGTGGCCATCTCCCCTGAGAAGCTTGTTTACTGTTACCTCTTGCAGATATGCGAAAGTCTCGCCTGAGAAGCTTATCATTGCTACATTTGCAGATAAGTGGCAGTCTCGCCTGAGAAGCCTATCATTGCTACATTTGCAGATAAGTGACAGTCTCGCCTGAGAAGCCTATCATTGCTACATTTGCAGATAAGCAACAATTCTCATTTTGAGAAGCTTATCATGGCATCTTTACTCCCCAGTTAAGCAACAATTCTCATTCTGAGAAGCTTATCATGGTATCTTTACTCCCCAGTTAAGCAATAGTTCTCATTCCGAGCAGCTTATCATTGGTATCTTTACAACATCGTTAAGCGACAGTCTCATTCCGAGAAGCTTATCATGGTATCTTACAACACAGATAGGCGACAGTCTCATCCGAGAAGCTTATCACCACCATTTTTACAACACAGATAGGCGACATTCTCCTCCAAGAAGCTTATCACCGCCATTTTTCAACACAGTTAAGTGACAATCTCATCCGAGAAGCTTATCACTACCTTTTACAACACAGATAAGCGACAGTCTCGCCTGAGAGCTTATCCTATCTTCATTATACTAGCAACAAGTGACCATCTCCCTCCAGAAGCTTGTTTCTATTGCCCTGTGTCGCATCACTGCGAAAGAGGGGCCGGCAGAGACAGAAGAGTCGCCACTGTTTGTTATTTATCTCAAATAGAGGGAAATAAAACGATTAGAGAAAACCTACGAAAAGGGAATAAGACAGGTCATCGCAACCAAATCTTGGGTTCGGGAGTCGGTTACGCAAGGGGAAGGTATTAGCATCCCTCACGTCCGTCGTACTCGACGGGATCCACGCTTGTTGTCTATCTAAAAGGGTGTAATGCTAATCTAAGCTACAGGCTCACGGGGACAAAAGAAAAGAAAAGAGACTCGATAGAGCATCGTCGTTCTATGCCTATGTATTCCCTCGTGCAATGGGAAAGTCAGAGTCAACGTAGTTCGGAAAACTACGGGTGAAGGGGGGAAGGTTGCTCGCCAAGACATCACCGTATTGTGCCTACGTATCCTCGTCTGGTACGAGAAATCAGAGCAAACGTAGTTCTGGCTACTATGACCACATGTTGGTTCAAGTGTTTTAAACCGAGTAGGGTTAAACCTTCGTTCTAGTAGTTAGGGATGATGCCTGTTTGCGGTAGAAACCAAAGCTTAACAACACTCTCCTTATAAAAAAGGTTTTCAAAATTAATCCCGAAGGATAAAAAAGTTTGATGTTTTTGTTTTGTTTTGTGTTTTTTAAGACAAGAAGTGAATTGAGTTATGGTTTGAAACTAATGTCGCACTAAAGACTATGACTCGAGAGAGAATGCATCACATATCGCCCAAAGGGCATACGCTAAACACTCTAGACAAATGAAAGGAGGCCCCCCAACCATCATTTATAAAGTACTTAAGGCTCGTAGCGTACGACACAAATTGTTCTTTATTAAGTGTTTTGAATTGTTTAGGAGATGAGAAGAGAATGACTCAAACTAAGGGGAAACGGGACCCTAAAGTTGTCATGCACAATGCTCCTAAAGTTGGGATGAAAGGGGAGAACTAACCTAATGTTATCATGCATAGGATTGAAAACCTAATGTCTCTCCTACTCCCATCCTAAACGGAGGGACTAGGAATCCTAGGGGGATCATGGCGCAAGGCCAAGTAAACACTAAATAATTCACTCACAAATGAAATGAGAAAGAAAAGAAATTGACCGGAATAAGTGATAAGCCATAAACTACATTAATTTGTAAATTCAAAATAAAATGATAAAATGAAATGAAAATAAAATAAAAATGATGAAAAATAAATTAACACATTAAAATATTAAAATATGTTTTTTTTTGGATTTTTATGATATTTAAAACTGTTTTTACAACAAATAAAACAAAACAAGAAAACAATTAAAAATAAAATGAAAAAAGAAATAGAATAAACAAGTTGCTAAAAATAAGAAAGTGTCTCCCCCAAGGCTTGAACCCAAGACCTTGGGGTTGCAGGTACAAAACAATGTCACTTCAACTAACTCACGCGCGTGCAAATAAATGGAAAAAGAAAGAAAAATATTGAAAACATGAAAATAGTGAAAAAAAGTTTTAAAAAAACTCCCCCGCTTGGGGTCGAGCACAAGATCAATGGCATGATAAGGTTCTCAAGGCAAGGCAAGCAACCACTGGGGTGGCGATACATCCGTTGTATTAAACCATCCCATGTGCATATATACTAAACAATAAGCGCATGCTGGGCTTTGGCAAGGTAAGTATCAAGTGAAAAATACCAAAAACGATTTAATTCCAATTCACTCAAAACTCAACCAAATCTGATGAAACTTGAGTCAAACACGCCTGATTTTTCAAGAGGATTACAATGGTCCAATCCAAATTCTCAAATAATGCACACATTTTGAAACACGAATGAACATGCAAATATGAGTTTGGAAATGCATTTTGAGTTCAAAGATCAAAACTGATGCAATTGCACACAAGTGAGGGTCTGCACGCATTGTAAATATGATGTAGAATTAGTTTTAACCGAAAGATTGATCAAAGTATAATGGAACAAGATATTGGACCATGAGTTGCAAGAACAAACATGAGTTGAAAATAATCAAGCAAAAAGGTTAACACAAACTCAAACAAATGCAAACTCAGCATATCAAGAGCTAACGACATCAACATCTATGGATCGCGAAAATAATCTGTTAGCAGACGAACTAACATCCAGGGGCTGCCAAGTCATGACAGTTGGCTTGCAGTAAGATGTCATGGTGTTATTAACATAAGTAAATCAAACATTGTGACCTATGATGTCTAAACAGTTGGTGTAAAGCAAAGACATGCTCATATCAGTTGGTACTACACAAAAGAACTGAGCAGTCCTAAATATCATGCTCTAACATCATGCATCAAGGGTCCAACAACCAAATATGAAACCAAATGAAATTCTGATGAGGAAAAGAGGTTGACAAACCTCAGGATGAACTAGACAGCAGGTAAAACAAACAAACACTACACATGGAAATTCAGCAGCCAAAACTCTTACAAGAGTAAACATGCAGACAAAGTTCTCAAACCGGTTTAGACCATAACTCACAAGTTGAAATGCCAAGTCATAATAAACAGCCCTTCTCAAAAATAGTTGTGTTTAAAATAGAAAAGAAACAAGGTTTAGCATTACCATACAAACACTAGTTCAAAATATTTCCTCAAGGACAATTTCTAATCATAAACAGGTTTTTTAGCTATGAGAAACAAGCTTGACAGTAATGAACACAAACATAACAATGTTGATCATCATGGATCAATATATGCTTCAGCATCATTTATGTGAATCATTTCAACATTGGATGTAACCATGCCAACAAACAAACAGCAGTCCTAAGACAATGCGCTAAATAATGATTAACAGTTTTTTTTTTTTTGCAACAAAACTTCTAGCACAATATTTAAACAGAAGCAACAACAAGTTTTTGGATATAACAATGCCAATATCAAACAATGTATATTTCAACATGAGAGTTACAACAAGCAAGCAAAAACTCAGTTCAGCATAAACCCAGTTCAAACAAGAACAGTTTAAGATGACAATGTGAAACATCCAACATCAATTCATTATAGGTTTCATATGATGGTCACAACTTCATGACAGCAAGCTAATGTATCATGTTTCAACAACATACATCAAGGGTATAACAACAATGCTTTTACAAAAGCAACACATACACATATTGACCCAAACTGCAGCCTAGCAAAACTTGTATGCCTAAACAAGAATTAACAATTTTGCAACCAAAACTTCTAACACGCCAATTAACAGAAGCAACTTGCAAATTCAACATGACAATGTTGTACATACAACAACAACAGGCTCAACATCCAACAAGGTTCAAATAATTGCTTCAAATGAAAGTTAGAAACTCCATGTTAGCAAACACAAACAAGTTTTAGCATGAGAACTAAGTTCTGGCAGCAGTTAAAGTAAACTAACATGACAATGTCAATTATACAACAACCAAAACATATTTCATATAATTATACATCCTCATGACATCAAGCATAAAAAAACCAAGCACAAAACATATTTTAAACAAGAACAGAGGCAAACTTGACATGACAATGTCAACCATCAACCAAACACCTCAATGCATATTTCTCATGATAATTATAACCTTATGCCAGCAAGCACAAACAAGTTCAACATGCTCTAACGATATTTCAACTCATGCATATAAAAGAGGGAATTCGAAGACACCTACCTCTTGTAGACTTCCCAAAGTAAGCTAGCAGCCTTGAGTGAGCAAGATATCCCTCCTTTGATGCAAGTTTGAAGTTTCCTCCTCTTGAAGTAAGGAATGACAAGTGATGGTAGTCCTAGCTGTCGCTTCCGCGAAAATAAGGTGTCGGCAAAACAGAAGAGTCGCCACCTTTCGTTATTTATCCCTCAGAACGGGAAAGGAAGCGATCGGAAAAACCTGACGAAAAGGTATAAGACAAGGTCATCGCAACCGTTGTCTGGGTTCGGGAGTCGGTTACGCAAGGGGAAGGTATTAGCACCCCTCACATCCATCATACTCGATGGGATCCACGCTTGTTGTGTTTATCTGACGGGTTGGTTTTATTTATCTACCTATCAAGGCTGGCTTAAAAAGAAAAGAAAATGACTCGGCAAAGCGTCGCGCTTTATGCCTACGTATTCTCATCAGAGAATGAGAAATCAGAGTCAACGTAGTTCTACTAACTACGGGTAAACGGATGGGGGAAGGTGGCTCGCCAATACATCAGTATTGTGCCTACGTACTCTCAACAGGTATGAGAGATCAGAGCTTACGTAGTTTGGGAATTCAGATTCATCTGTTTTATCGAATAGGGTTAACAAACAGTTCCAGCAGTTTGGCGTACGCAGCTCGACCCTTGGAGACTTAGGCTTACCGTTTGCGGTAGAACTGGGAGTTAACGACACTCTTTTCTTCAGAAAAGCTTCCTTTGAATTATGGGCCCACGGGGCAAAAAAGGTTTGAAGTTTGTTTTCTGTCTTTTACGGAAGAACTGTTTTTTATGGATGTTTACAACCAATATCGCACTAGAGACTATGACCTGAGAGTGAAGGTGTCGTATGTCACCCAAAGGGTACCATACTAAACATCCAAGCTGTCGAAAAGAACTCTCCGACAACCCTTTCTCAGATAGCTTAAGGCTCGTAACGTACGACATCATTTAACCTTTATTACTATATTTTAATTTGTTTTGAGATGAGAAGAGAGAACGAACAGGCTCAACTAAGGGGAGACTATCAAGTCCTAATGTTGTCATGCCAAGGATTCATCCTATGGTTGAGGTTTGAAACAGGGGACTCCTAGAAGTTATCATGCATAGGTTTCAACCTAAAGTTCTAATCATCACTTCCTTATCAAAGGAAGCGAGATTCCTAGGGGATCATGTCAATGATAAACAGAAACAAATAAAGCATTAGCTTAAACAGTAAACAGATATACAGTAAAATGCATGCAATGCAAGTGAGGGAGTAAATGTGTGTGGGACATCAGCCTACACAAGCTCATCTCAACCTCAAGCCAGATATGAATAACTTTAATCATACAGAAGAAATGAAATAAAATGCTATCAAGCAAATAACAAACCACATAGGCAAGGGAGCAGGGCTCTACCGAATACCCGCAAGCAAAGCCATACAGTAAAAATACAAGCAGAGGGAGCAACTCAACCTCTAGTGCAATCATGCTCCTAGATTAAATCAATCTAAATATGAACTTATTTTAATGCATCAAGCAAATCAAACAAGTCACATCAATACAGTTGCACAACAAGCAAACAGACAGGAAAGAAAGCAGATCAACAACTTCCACAGCTTCCACAAGCAATCTTCTGACAGCAGTTCAGTCTTCAGCCTGTAACTGTTCTTCAAGTCTATCTTCTTCAATAGCAAGTGTCAACTTGCTTCTTCAAGCTTTCAATGCATCAAACACAAGTATCAACTTGTTCTCCAACTTCAAGCTTCAGCTCTTCATTTGATCTCAACTGGATCTTCCTCACAAGTGTCAACTTGTTCTTCTTGGTCTTCAAGCTTCAGCTCTTCATTTGATCTCAACTGGATCTTCCTCACAATTGTCAACTTGTTCTTCTTGGTCTTCAAGCTTCAGCTCCAATGGCAGTCTTCAAATACAGAGAAGGAGCAACCTCTAGCATCTTCAATCTTCTAGCAAGGAACTCCATCTTCTAGCAAGGGAGAAAGATTCATCTAGCAAGAGCAAGGTTTGGATAATGGAAAGCAAAGTGAAGACCAAAGGTCACCACTAAACACCCCACCATCAAAGAAAGGAACCCTCAAAGGTTCTACCAACTTGTGAAGAGCCACACATCCTACCAAAGGAGGGATGAGGCCTTCACAAGGGGACCTTACATCATAGGGAAGAATGGAAGTGATCAACACCTTCCATGTTTATGAGAGAAGAGAATCTATCTAGAAGCTCTACTTACAAACCCTAATCTTAACACCTAAACAAAACTACTCCAAAGGAAGAGAAAACTTCAAGTCCAAGCTCCACCATGCATTCCTCAGCAGCCCACACATGTCTTCATCATCATCCAAGAGCAAGAGAAGCAAAACCCTAATCTAAGGGAACTAAAGAAATCATTCTAGTTGAATTAGCAAGTTAGGATCACCTAAAACCTAGTACTAAAGTTAATCTTAACTAAAATACTAAAACCAATTGTAAAATCCTACAAAAATAACTATGGGAACCTAAGTCAATCATGACTCTACCATACAAAATCTAGAGGTTGAATCATCCAAAAAACCCTAGAATTAAATTCTAAACCATGAGGTACTAAGGTTAAACCCTAAACTTAGAGCACCTAAAGTTTCAACTTAAAAACAACACCTAATTTCATCACAAAAATGGGAGAAAAATCTAAGGGCAGCATACATGTCTAAACTAACTACACACAAAAAATCAGCTCAAAAATCATCATCAAATGATCACACAAAATTCAGCAAACCAAGGTATCAACCATTGTGGATTTAATATCAATTAAAATACAAAAAATGCACATAAAATGAAAATGCATGACTTTCCTAATATTTTTATTCAATAAAATTCTAGATTCAATCATGAATCAAGGGAAAAACATTTGGAGTTAATTGAGTTATTATTCTATTTTTTATGAATTATTTACAAACTATATGAAATGATGAAAATAAAAGAAAATCAATGGAAATTAATAAAATACGCGTATCAAATAGCAATTATCAACAGTTCATTTCAGGAATTGGGCCAACTGGGGGTGTGAATATCACTCAGTGCACTAAGCCCAAACCATTCCAATTAATGAAACGGTGCGTTTCATTCAGAGTCCTCTCTTTAGAGTTTGAGAGCCAATCGTGGCCATCCATCCATTTCCTGAGTCAAATGTCAAACCCTCATCCAATGGCTCATGTTCATCGTCCCCAATTTCAAACGGATGGAGGGAAATAACTAGACGGTGGCCTGAGTTGCAGCGCCACCGTTTTCTCCGGTGAGGTGCTCATCTCAGGTCATCAAAAATCACTAACAAATCATCATGTTACTCAATTTTTCATCCTGAACACGAATCCAATCTCCAAATTCATTAATTCCTTCTCCAACTCCAAACACGATAGCATTTTCAGAAATCCACCAAATCTTGATCATCACAATTCTTAACAATAATGATCCTAAATTAATCTACACTTCTCACTGATCAATTTCCACTATCCAATCATGAATGTATCACCAAGAATCTTGAGAAATCAGGCTCAACAGAAAATGGTCCATACCCTAGAGTGTCTCTATCCATCAAATTCTTGTACCAAAATCCATCTATGTCATGATAAGAACCTAACCACATAAAGATTTCTATCTATCTTTCCCTAAATTAAGCACAATTTCAATTTGTACAAACCTGGTTTCAGATGAAGAACAAATGCAACTCTTGCTTGATTCCTCCTCCACAATGATCCAGATTCACTCCAAATCTTCCTCTGAAGCCAATGCACACCTCAATTTGGCTTGATTCCTCTTCAATCTCCAAACACGATCTTGAGTTGCAACTCTGAACTTTCACTTGCTATCTCTGCTACCAGCTTCAAATGCTTCCAAAAAAATGGCTGAACACACTCCAAATCTTATATAGAACTCATTAGAAATGTCTAGAAACTTCTGTAACCTTCCAAATGAGATTTTGCAATTTCAATTTCTCCTTTAAAGTCTCATGTGCACAGTCACGATTATGGCTCTCTTTGGGCATGAAAATGCTTGGAAAATTCATCTCATGAGATATTGAATTAGTTTGTTATGTTCTCTTCCTTGTTTACAATCCAATGGTGTGAGTTTGATATGTTGCTTCATCATGAAGAAATGAAATGAAATGGCATGAATTTGACCTCAAACCAAAATTCCAACATTGCCAAAGTTTCTAAAATGATTTTTCCATTCAAAATGACCTATAATTTTGACTTGAAAACAAGTTATTCACAATTGTTTTGAATTTTCCCATCTTAATTCATTAAAATGGCTTTTATATGAACTTTCTTCCACCAATGTTTGATATGATCCATATCAATGGACTCTTGATACTTATACAAGCTAAAAACATCATTTTGAACAACTTTCATGTTGAACAAAAATCCATTTGAGGCTTGCAAGATGGTGAAATTGACTTATGATTCAAAATGACCTGTAATGTCCAAATACCCAAAATACCCTTGACTTGTCAAAGCCATAACTTGAGTTCTATAACTCTTATCAAGGACTTATAGTACTCTATGGAAAGCTAAGAGGATAAATAACAATATTAATGTTGACCAAAAGTTCATAGGAATCATCCTTCTTGGGCAAACGTTTCATGCAAGTTGGGTAACTTTCAAGCTCCAAATTCACATACCTCAGAAGACTTGTAACTTGTCAAAGCCATAACTTGAGTTCTACAAATCCAATCAAGCACTTCTAGCACTCAAATTAAAGCTAATACCATGCTCTACAATAATAATGTTGTGGGAAATATGAGATGACAATCATATCTTGAGCTAAATTGCCTTGAAGATAGGGGCCAAACTAGGGGATTTTACACTGTCAAGCCTTAGAAACCCTAGCTTGAAACTTCTCAAACTCTTCAATCATGATGAGTTGACCTTGGAATCATCCTTATAACATATCAATGTATCAATCCATGATCACATGGCTCTTGAATTAGGTCTCAACCTTCTTCAAATCATCAGTTGACTTAGGGTTGACCCAGTCAAACCCTAGCTGAACCAATCATGGCTGAGGCTCCTTATTCTTACAAAATGACCTGTCTATGCCTCAAAGTGATCTTCAAAACTTCTCATGAGCTCTCTCAAGACCTCAAGTCTAACCTCATGGCTTCATAATCATCTGAGGGCTTTCCACAACTCTCAAGTTAGGAGACACACACTCTTGGTTTCAATCACTCTCTCTGAGACTTTATTGACTTCCCTGACAAGGATATCAACCCTTGAACACTTAAATAACCTTCTTAGCTAGCTTCATAGTCTTGTGTAGCTCTTGATTGGTAATCATACCTCTTGATTTCCTGCATACATGTCAATGAAATGCAAATGATAATGCTAATGTGAATGAAATGAAACATAAGCTAGGTAACGAAATGTTGGGCAAATTTTGGGGTGCAACAGCTGCCCCTATTCAAACGGCTTGGACTTGACTGGGTGAGAAGCGAACGACTCTCAAACAATCAAGGTAAAAGACGGTTGAATACCAATAAACCCGAAAATTTGCCAACTGCACAAGTACACGGTACTCTGATGGGAACTAATCTTCGAAAACTGAAATAATAGCTGCACGACAACTAGCTGGAGAAATACTGATCTGAATCTCCATCAGGATGATTCTCTGATTTATCTTATATCATTGCATCCTCAAATCATCGAGGGATCACTAGTTACACGGTAACTGGTGATTTGCTAACCGCGCAGGTAAACGATACTCTGATTGGTAGGAACATCTTCAAAACTAAACATGACAGTTGCACGGCAACTCTGCTGGGGGATTGGTCACACGGTAACCAGTGAAAGGTCTAATCTCAAATCTCCGCCAGGACGATCATCTGATTTTGCTGTAGATCTTCATCCTCAAGTCATCAAGGGGTCGCCGGTTACACGGTAACTGGTAATGGATGGTTGATCATGCCGTCAGGCATTCTGCGTCATAGCAGAAGAATCCCTCGGGACTCATCAGGTCATTAGGGACTTTTAACAATCAAGTTAACTATGCCGTCGGGCATTCAAAGAACATCTCGGGCGTCAGCCGGACTTTGTCAGAAAGTCGGAAACAGACTCCTCAACCAATCATGAACCAATAGGGATATCCAAATTTCTGCCATCAGTAAGTCTTCAAATGGAATCCTTAATCCATCATGGACCAACAAGGACATACATTCTTTTGCCGTCAGGCACCCTGCGTCGGCTAGGCAAACTGCTTCGACATCGCAGCTGGACTTAATCAGTAAGTCTTCAAGTGGAATCCTTAATCAATCACAGACCAATAAGGATATACAATCTTTTGCCGTCAGGCACCCTGCGTCAGCTGGGAGAACTGCTTTGACATCGCAGTTAGACTTCATCAATAAGTCTGGTGTTTTGGCACCGCTGCCGGACTTCAATCATCAAGTCTTCAAGGAAATTTCAACTTCTATGTTTAAGACCTGCTGGGGATGACACATCTCCGCTGGGGATTCTGGAGAGCTATCAAGTAACTCTGCTTCGGGGATTTTGGAGAACTATCATTTAACTCTGCTTCGGGGGATTCAGAAATCATTCTGGACAAATAAACTCTGCTGAGGGAATCAAGAATCATCTTGAACAATCAACTCCGCTGGGGACTTCAAGAATCATCCTGAACCGATAGCTCTGCTGGAGATTTCAGGAATCATCCTGAGCAAACACTCTGTCGGGGACTCTAAGCATCAACTTGAGCAACCAACCCTGGCGACTTCACTAGGGATTTTAAGAATCATCTTAAGCAATAACTTTGATGGGGAATTCAAGAATCATCTTGAGAAATCAACCTAGCTGGGGAATTCAAGAATCATCTTGGGCAAGCAACTTTGTTGGGGAATTCAAGAATCATCTTGAGCAAACCATTCTGCGGAGGAACACCTGCAAAGCAAGAATGGTAACGACCTAGCTCATGTTTCATATGCATACGTTTCGACAATGGCGTAATGCTCCACACGGTGGAAATGCTATGCATTTAGGGTAGATACTATGCAATCATGCAAAATGTTATGACCCCATCAGCAAAATAAATGTTGAAGGGAAGATCCTCCAGTCAAGGAGAAAGGACCACTCTGGCAGAGAGGAGGAATAATCCTGCCAAGGAGAAGAAGTCACGCCAATCTCAATTGGATTCCGCCTGGGAAAACGAACTTCAGTCGACTGCTGCAGGGGAGCAAAGTTCTACGAGAACCTGAACCCGCTCAACCAGGTATATGAACCATAACTGCTGAGGAAAACGATGTCAATCGCAGAAATAAACTGCACGGCCTTCGCGGCTAACACTTTCCTGGAGGTAACGACTCCGGTGGGGAAATATAGCATCAGCTATTCAACACTCTACTGGGGCACACCAATCATGGCATGAATGCTTTCCAAGGACTCGACTCTCTTGGGGAACTGCAAACTCGGTTGGGGAAGAAGGAATCATCCTGCTTACTGGGGAGAGTACAACTCTATGGGGAATCTCGATTCCGCTGGAGACTTCAGTCTAAGCTATCGAAAGCTGTACACTTGCGAATAATCTTCTACGAAAACTGCACTTTGATCTAGTGCTGGGGAACGAACGCACACTTTAGTGTATGACTCAGCTGGGGAGATGGCGATCCTTCAGGATACATCTGATTGGGGAGAGAATCTTCTCTGCTTGGGGGAGACATATCAATGCTTACGGTCTCATGTTCAGACTCCGCGGGGAGATGCTGCTGAGCTTGCTGGAGAAGAAGGAGTCATCCTGCTTGGGAAACATACGGCGTATTGCCTGGAATATGCAATACCTGCGACAACACAAACGAATAGACAAGATACCCTTCTCAAAGGGACTTATCAAGGTTATCATCTTGTGACAATATTCAAGTAATTCATTGTTTCACAATCAGTGGCCTAGGCCAGTAAGTTTATGTATGCGCATTTTATCAAAAACATCGGCGTTCTTTTTCGCAAACAAAACAGATAGATGCTAAACAAACAAACAAAATTGCTGAATAGTATATATTTTATTGATGACGAACCCCCGAATAGGTGAAAATGATTTACAACAGATGCAAGCTCCTGGAATGAGGAAGCCGCGCAAATATAAAAACATAAATATACATCAGTATATACACAAATTTCGGCAATGAGGCGTAGACGAACACCATGAGTTGATCCCTCTATGACCCACTCGACTTCAATACTTCTCCGACGCTTCAGCTTCAGAAGAGATTGATTCAGATAAACGGCCCTCAGGTCCTCCAAACCACTAAACAAACACAGTCCACACGCGGAACACAGTCATTTGCTTTTTTCAAATCCCTAACTTTTGCCTGAATCGCCTTTTCGGGTTTTCGACTCACCGGGATACCCTTTTTTGCCAAAGTCGCCTTTCCAGGTTTTCGACTTTGCGGGTGTACATTCTTTTCTTTTATATCCCTAATTTTTTCCCGAACCTTTTTCCTTTTTTATGGTTCACCGGGATGCCCTAATTTTGCCTGGATATTCTTTTTCTTTCCAGCGGGTCATTTTTTATGGTTCACCGGGATGCCCCAATTTTGCCCGAACCTTTTTCATTTTTTAAGCAAAATCTCCGCCATCAATCGTGGATAACAACAAGGCTCCTCCAGAGAAGACCTTGCTGATGATGTACGGACCTTCGTAATTGGGAGTCCACTTGCTCCGGTGATCGGAGTGTGGAGGAAGAATCTTCTTCAGGACGAGATCACCCGTCTGAAAGCTTCTGGGACGCACCTTCTTATTGTTGCACCCCAAAATTTGACCAACAATTATTTATTCATTGAGTGTTTGAAAGTTGATACCTTCATCAGAAAGTTCAAGGGATCCTCAGAGGAATTGGTTGAAACCAGGGTTGTGTGCTGCATAGCTTGAGAGTTGTGGGAGCTCCTCAGATGATTCTGAGACTTTGAGAATGAACTTGAGGTTTTGAGAAAGCCTATGAGATGTCTTGATAGCCATCATGAAGCCCAGAGAGGTCATTATGCAAGAGTTCAGAAGATTCAACCATGAATGGTAGAATTAGGGTTTTGACTGGGTCAACCCTAAGTTAACTGAAGATTTGGAGAGGGTTGAGACCTAATCCAAGGGCCATGAGATCATGGAATGATGCATGGACATGTTATAAGGATGATTCCTAGGCCAACTCATCATGATTGAGGGGTTTGAGAAGTTTCAAGTCAGGGTTTCCAAGGATTGTCAGTGAAAAACCCTAATTTGGTCCCTATCTTCCAGGCAGTTTTAGCTCTAGATGTGATTGATATCTCATCTTCCCCACAACATGAATGTTGTAGAGCTTGTTCTTAGCTTTAATTTGAGTGGTGGAAGTCCTTGATAGGAGTTACAGAGCTCAAGTTATGGTTTTGACAAATTACAGGTCAGCAGAGGTGTGTGAATCTGGGTCCTTGAAAGTCACCCAACTTGCAGACAACTTTTGCCCTAGTAGGGTGATTCCTATGATTTCTTGGTCAACATGAATGTTTAAGAGGATCTTCTTAGCTTTAATTTGAGTGGTAGAAGTCCTTGATTGGATTTGGGGAACTCAACTTATGGTTTGAACAAGACAGGGGTATTTTGGTCATTTGTCAGTTATAGGTCATTTTATCCAATGCCTAAAACTCCTATTTCCAAGCCTCAAATGGAAAAACTCAAAACATGAAAGTTGCTCAAAATGTGATTTTAAGTCTAGAAAGAAGGTCACAAATTGTTGGAAAAGCTCATAGCATGAGATTACATGATTGGTCAAAAATGAACTAAAAATGGCTTATAAACTTGAAAAGTTGAAATTGAAAAGTGATTTGGAAGATCCACAAATCCAAAATAGGTCATCCAATATATCATTTTGATTGGAAAAACCATTTTGAGAACATTGGTTTAGCTAGAATTTTGATTTGGAGCTTTAAAATGGGTGATGCTTTGAAAAGTCATTACTTGAAAAAGAAGGCAATGTTGGAAAACTTAACACAAGGTAATTACAAGGCATGTGAGCTTCCTTACCATTCCATATTATCATGTGATGAGATTTTAAAAGGTGTGTAAGTTGGTTAGAGGTGATATATCATGAGATCCAAAAATACCATAACATGAGAATTTCAAGAAGTTTCCACCACATTCTAGATGAATCTAGACACATCCAATGATCATTATAAAGAGAGTGCATCAGAAAGTGTTCAAGGTTGGTGATAGAGAGTCAAGTCAGAGGAGAAAGAGAGAGATACATTGCCATTGAAGAGGTTTCTTCAAGTTGAAGCAACTTGAGTTTTCTTCCACTACAAGCCATCTCCTTCACAACCATTGCAAACAGAAGACTGGTGATCATCCAAGGATCATCTAGAAGCAATTCCAAGGCTTGAATCGTGCTCTACATCACTCCACCATAACCTCTTGACAGGTTCCTTCTCCATCTTAATTCTCTTGAATTATATGGTCTTGCTTAGTTTTAGAGGTATAGGAAGGTTGTACTAGGCTAGATGATTAAACCCTAGGAGTCATAGCTCATTCCATGACAATGCATAACAGAACCATGAATCTTTAATCTCCAAGAATTGTGTAGATTGTTAGTTTTAGGCACTAAGAACTGGTTTAGAATAGCTAGGGTAGCATGAAGAGTATCTGTACACCATTAGAATCAAGACTAGTGAAGGTTGATCTCAGTTGATTTCATTTGAACCATGATCTTTAATCCCTCTGTTAGAACAACCTAGGTAGAGTTAATGAAAAGTGTACGCATGGCTGTGTTCTAGGCATTTAGTAGAGCATTTCTTGTTTTGGAATCTTGTTGAACCATGGCCTGGGCAGAGAGAACGAGCCAGTTGAATTTGAGTGCATGGGAGGAGGGTTCTGAAAACCCTAGTTCTTGTTTGGGACGATGAAGGAGGTCCCTTGGATCGGCTCCAGATTTTGACTTGTTATGATAATCCAACGGCCGTGCGCGAGTCTGAGAAAGAGAGGGAATTTTCAAATAATCCCAAACGTGGTCGTTTCATTAAACCAGCGCTGTGGGCCTTATTCGCTATCCCCACCCCCCTTTTTGCTGGCCCAATTGTTTTTAACTAGCGTGAGGTGCTATTCATACCCCCCCTCCCTTTAATTGTTTTAATTGTTTTATTTTCTTCTTTTATTTTTTCTGTTTTGATTAATTCATTAAAAATTGATAAAAAATGATTTTTTAATTCTTCTTTTTTCTATGATTAGATGAAAATGTGTAGAAAATTATAAAAATAAAAATGGGATTTTATTTTTTAGTTTAGTATTTTAATAGATTTTTCTTTTAAAATAGCTTTTATAATGATTAGTTTTATATCATGATTTTGTAGGATTTGTTTTAGGACCTTCCCTTAGGGTTTCTAATCCATTTTTTTTTGTGCAATTAGATGATGAATCATAGTTCCCCATAGGATTTTTTCTAGAATTTTAGAATTAATTTTGGTTAGTTTAATTAGGGTTGATGTAGGGTATCCTAATTAGGGTTTAGATTGTGTCTAGGTGATGAATCCCTTTCTTTGATTGAGTTTTGTCTTGATTTTTAGGTAGAGGCCTATGTAGATGTTATGAGTAGGTGTTGAGGACCCTTGTGAATAATTGTTAGATTTTTCCCCATTAGTTTAGCATTTTTAGGTATTTTCTGAAGTTGCCTATTGATTTTGTCTCCCCTGTGGTTATCTGTTCATCTTTGGGGTTCATTGGGGGGAATTTGTTGAGGGGCTTGTGTTGCCTTGAAGACCTTGATGGAGAGCATCATGAAGTGAAGATTGTAGATCAAGACTCAGAGACCCAGAGCTTGGCTTGTTCCCTGTCTGTGAGGTTTGAGATCCTGAAGTTTGAAGGAAATTCATGGTACTTTCCTGAGGAAGGCACTATGAATGACTTTCATTCTTTCTTCTCACCTCTTTCTTAAGTATCCAATGATGTTGGAGCCAACTTGTGAGTTTAATTTCTCCTGAGGAGGAATGTAAACTGATCACATGTTGTTGAGCCACATGGGATACAACTCCTAAGTGAAAGCCTCCTAGTACTTTCCTGAGGAAGGTCCTATGGGTCTATTCACTTAGTTCCATTAGTTTATCTAGGATTTCTCAAGTATCCAATGATGTTGGAGCCAACTTGTGAGTTTAATTTCTCCTGAGGAGGAATGTAAACTGATCACAGTTGTTGAGCCACATAGGATACAACTCCTAAGTGGAAGCCTCCTAGTACTTTCCTGAGGAAGGTCCTATGAGTCTATTCATTTAGTTCCACTAGTTCAGATAGGATTTCCTAAATATCCAGTGATGTTGGAGCCTGCTTGTGAGTTTAATTTCTCCTGAGGAGGAATGTAAACTGATCACAGTGGTTGAGCCACATAGGGTATGATTCCTGAGTATACACCTCCTAGTGCTTTCCTGAGGAAGACACTATGAGTCTGCTTACTTAGCTCCCTTTCTTTGGTAAGCTTGCTTTGAAGCTTTAAAGACTGGGATTGATTTCTTTTGGTTAGGTTTTGCTTTAGGGCTTTGATTAGATTTGATTCAGATTCTGTGTTAGGGTTAGGATTAGAGAGTAGATGATTCTTTCTCAAGTTTGTGTTTTGTTTGCCTGATGGCAACTTCATTTCCTTTATCTGTTCATTGCTTGATAGCATGTTGTTTATTTTCAGTATGATTACTGTTATTTCATGACTGGCTTGAGGTCGAGACGAGCTTGTGGAGGCTGAAGCCCCACACACATTTCCTCCCTCACTTGCATTGCATGCATTTTACTGTTAAAGCTGATGCTTTTGCCTGTTTCGGTGTATCATTGACATGATCCCTTAGGGCTCTCATTTCCTCCGATGAGGACTTGATGATAGACTTTTAGGTTGAAACCTATGCATGACAACATCTAGGAGTTCCCTGTTCAAACCTCAACCATAGGATGAATCCATGGCATGATAACAGTAGGACTTGATAGTCTCCCTCCTAGTTGAGCCATTTTTCCCGTAGTTTCCCGAACTACGTTTGCTCTGATCTTTCATACCAGATGAAAGTACGTAGGCATAGGATGCGATATCCTAGCGAGCAACCTTCAACCTTTCCCCTGTAGTTAGCCGAACTACGTTGACTCTGATTTCTCATTCTCTGATGAGAATACGTAGGCATAAAGCGCGATGCTTTGCCGAGTCATTTTTCTTTTCTTTTTCAGCCAGCCTTGATAGGTAGATAGATTATAACCAACCCGTCCAAGTAAACAAACAAGCGAGGATCCCGTCGAGTACGACGGACGTGAGGGGTGCTAATACCTTCCCCTTGCGTAACCGACTCCCGAACCCAGACAATGGTTGCGACGACCATGTCTTACCCTTATTCGTCAGGTTTTTCCGATCGTTTCCTTTCCCGCTCCGAGGGATAAATAACGAAAGGTGGCGACTCTTCTGTTTTGCCGGCACCTTATTTTCGCGCAAGCGACAGCTGGCGACTCTGCTGGGGAATATAGCATTTAGGGACTTTTCCCATCCCTTATGCTGGGACCGTTTCCCATCCCCTACGCGAGTCAATCCTATCGTTTGTGTGTTTGCTTGTTGGGTTGCGTTTATTTATCGCATTTTTACTTCCCGCATTTTATTTCCCGCATTTTATTTCCAGTTCGATATGATTATCTGTGCTGCTGTGGGAGAGGGATGTTACTGTGAGTGAAAAGCCGGACCTGGGCTTGAGTACACACCTAGATATAGTTGCGGAGAAGTAGTAGACGAACCTGTCTGCTGAGCAGGCACAGTTCCCTACGAAAATCTGCGCTCAGACGAGATTCTTGCAGAGGTGCTCCTTTCCGGTCCTGAGGATCTGAGGGGAGTCCAGACGTGAGGATTGTCGACTCTGGGGACCGATCATTTGGAAGTCAGCTAAGAGAGGCCTCTTCATGACTTGACGATGCCACTCCTTCTGGGAATCGTATCGTCATTCATGAAAGTCTGTGACGCTGACAACCGCATAGGATGCCGTACCTTTGTCCGTGGATTAGGTCCATCATACCTGTGAGTGGGGTTGGGATATTGCAGGAAACTTTGACCTCCAGACTACCTGGTTTTCTTGACAGTGAATCAGTTATGTTGGGTTCTCAGTTGCAGAGATGTTCTTGACAGAGCAAAGGTTTGATCAGAGGATCTTATCATCGGGTGTTTGTCTGTTCTTGATAGAGCAGGTTTCGATCAGAGTATTGTCATCAGAGGTTTGTTCTGGACGGAGCAGATTTTTGAGTGGGGTCTGAGGATCTCGTCAGCAGTTGTTATTTTGTTCTTGATAGGGCAGATTTTGAGTGGGGTTTGAAGATCTCATCAGCAGCTGTGTGTTTGTTCTTGAGAGGGCAGATTTTTGATTTGGGGTCTGAAGACTTCATCAACAGATATTCCTTGATCTTGCATCCGGGGTCTTTATTATCAGGCCTTCGTTCTTGCCAGGGCAGAATTTTGATCTCGATCCTACCAGATGGTTATTCACAGCAGATCAGATCAGTGGTTTTACACCGGGGTTTCCTTCTCATCAGCGACTGTTGACATCGAATCTCCACAGCAGCCACCTGGATATATTGTTGCATACCTGCATTTTGCATTAGCTTGCATAATCATTCCATTAGCGTGTGTCTGTGACAGGTACCGTTTCCCCGATCCAGGATCTCTCGCCTCTTATCGTGTTACTGCAGCCTCTCTCAGAAAGACTGTTGCGTACGAGTTCTCGGTCCTTGACGTGTCGAATCTGACTATTGCTGTGAGGTTACTATTTCCATGATTGGGCCTAGATTCCTCTCCTTATTATTGCCAGCAGGCGCCAGGATCGGGGGAAATCTCTCAAGCACACAGACACACGCATGCATCTGCATAAAGCATTTTTGCATGACATACATTCTGTTACCTTTTCCTAACCCTTGATGTTGACAGGTTTTTCAGGTACTCAGGTTCCGAGCTGTTTTCGACCTCCAGGATTGATTAAAGATTCATCCACCGCTACTCAACTCGCGCCAATCAAACGAGAATCATGGACCAGGTACAGTCAGATGTTCAGGAGCTTCGTGAGCGGATGGATCGTTTTATGGAGCTGATGCAAGTAGTTGCGAATGGGCAAGACCAGCTTCGTACTTTGGTTCAACCTCTCATCTCCAGGGTTGACAGTAATGGAATACTTCACGGCGGGGCCGTACCCACTCCTCCTCAAGGGGATACTCCACAGAACGTTGTTCCTGCTGCCGGGGGCAACGGTAGTGCTAACGGCAATCTTTTGACTAATCTCGGACTTAACGCGGCGGGCGCCGTCAATGGTGGTTTGGGAGCCAATGTTAATGTGGGGCCGGTCAACGGCAATGTTGGTGCAGGAAATATGGTGGTGCCTCAACCGTGGCTGGAGGACCATCAGGATGACATTTTCTCTCAGAGAGGTGTAGAGGCTGAGTTGACTGCTGAGGCTCGACTCAGGTTCAAGGCGCTGGAAGATAAAATGAGAGATATAGAAAATCAGAACACATTGGGCGTTGACATGTCCAAACTCGGGTTGATTGCTGACTTTAAAGTACCTCACAAGTTTAAGGTGCCTATCTTTGAGAAGTATAGGGGCACTACTTGTCCCCGTGTTCACCTCTGATCTTATTACAGAAAGATGTCCGCTTATTCTGACGATGAGAAGCTGCTGATGCACTTCTTTCAGGATAGTCTTTCTGGCCCATCGCTCGAATGGTATATGGGTTTGGAGCCCGCTGCTGTGCGCACCTGGAAAGATCTTGCAGAAGCGTTTGTTCTCCACTATCAATATAATAACGACTTGGCTCCCAACCGAGTTCAGCTTCAGAATCTCTCGCAGCGGAGCAATGAAAGCTTCAAAGAGTACGCCCAGCGGTGGCGTGAATTGGCTGCTCGGGTTCAACCGCCGATGGTTGAGCGTGAGTTGGTACAGATGTTCGTGGATACCCTTCCTGGAGTCTATTATGAGAAGCTGATCAGTGGCATGTCCGGAACATTCTCGGCCCTCATCACTTTGGGCGAGCATGTTGAAAATGGTATAAAGATCGGAAAGATTCAGGGCGAATCATCCTCAGCTGGAGGAGCTAGCAAGAAACCTTATACTGGCAAGCGTCGAGAGGGAGATGCCAGTGCTGTCACTAATGCTAGGAGAAAGGGCAAGAGCCCTCAGTCTCAGATCGCTAGCATAAACATCCCAGCTGCTCCCCCACAGCCGCAGCAGCAGCCCCAGCAACAGAATAACCCGGGATATAAGAGATATCAGAATCGGGGTCCCCTGGCAAACCGTCATTTGGAAACTCCTCCTATGTCATATGCACAGCTTCTGCAAACGCTGCTTCAGCTCCAATTAGTCCAAAAGAGGACGTTGGCTCCCTTGACAGGGGCACCACCACCGGGGTATGATGCCAATGCTACTTGTGAATTTCATTCTGGGGCACCTGGCCATACAGTTGAGAATTGCAAAGCTTTTAAGCACAAAGTCCAGGACTTGGTTGACGCCAAGGTTATCAACTTTTCTGACAACGTGCCCAACATCACCAAAAATCCAATGCCTCATCATAGGGGGGGCGGAGTAAATGCTGTTATCACTGAAGAGAATTCAGACTTGCTGACTGATGTCAGAGATTTGAAGACGCCGTTGAGTTTTGTTAAAGCTAAGTTGCTAAAGAAAGGCTTCTTTCCTGGATGTGGAGAGTTTTGCATGGCTTGTGCTACACTTCCTGATGGGTGTGAGCAGTTGATCGAAGGTATCCAAAGTCTGATGACCGAGGGTATTTTGCAGTTCAGTCGAAGCGTTGAGAATGCGTCAGGGGAAGTCATGCTGAAGCAGGCGGACGAAGTTGCTACTATTACCATTCCTCGCCACCCTATCACTATTTCTGCACCTCGTCCGCCTACTATTACCATCACCAGGGCCGGACCGATCCCATTCGAGAGCACTAATGCCGTCCCCTGGCATTACGGCGCCGAAGTGTATTGTAATGGTCAGAAGATAGAGCTTGAGTCGTCCAGATCGACTGCGCAGAATCTTGCTGAGGTCAGTGGCATCACCAGAAGCGGAAGAGTATTTGCACCGGCGGAGGTTGCAGCAGAGAAAGTGGTCCGGGCTGACGCTGTGGACAAGGGCAAAGGTAAAGCTGTTGAAGAGGTTCCTGCAGGGGCAGAGAAAGACTTGTTGGTTAAAGATGCCGAAGAGTTCATGCGACTGATCAGGAAAAGTGACTACAAGATTGTAGATCATCTTCACCAGACTCCGTCAAAGATCTCGATTCTTAACCTGTTGCTGTGTTCTGAAGCGCACCGCAACGCGTTGCTGAAAGTATTGAATGCTGCATACGTGCCGCAGGAGATATCAGTTAATCAACTCGAGGAAGTGGTAGCCCATGTCAATGCTGGTAATGGGCTGGGATTTACAGATCTGGAGCTGACTCCCAAGGGAAGAGATCACAACAGCGCCTTGCACGTCTCGATAGAGTGCAGAGGCACGATTATGTCACATGTTCTAGTAGATACGGGCTCCTCGCTTAACGTGCTTCCGAAGAAGGCACTGATGAAGTTGGATACCCGTGGACTGCTGTGCACGCCCAGTGATCTGGTCGTGAAGGCCTTTGACGGAACCAAGCGCCACGTCTTCGGAGAATTGACCCTGCCAATCCAGGTTGGTCCAGAGACGTTTAATGCGGTTTTCTATATCATGGATATCATGCCCGCCTATAGTTGCCTCTTAGGTCGGCCGTGGATCCATTCTGCTGGTGCCGTGACGTCCACGCTGCATCAGAAGCTTAAATATGCTGTTGGGGGCAGCATAGTGACGGTCTGTGGAGAAGAGGACATCATGGTAAGCCACCTGTCGTCCTTTAAATATGTCGAAATGGATGGTGAGATCCATGAGACTCTTTGCCAAGCGTTTGAAACCGTCAGGGTGAAGGAGGTAGCTCCCGTTGTTGCAGAGAAGCAAGAGGTGAACCTCTCCTCATTCAAGGAAGCTAGGGCCGTTGTCGAAGCCGGTTCTACCCCAGGCTGGGGGCATGTCTTGGATATACCATTCAAGCAGGATAAGTTTGGATTGGGATATTCTCCTGAAGCTGAAGCTTCGTCTTCTTCTGGTAGCTCGTCTCATGGGAAAGGGCCGATCTTGTTCACCAAGGGGGGAGTAATTTTCGAAAGCATCAACGCTGCGTCAGAGGACATCGGAGACAGTGATTGTGATCTTGACGCCTGGATTCAACCGAACAAGCCAGGCGAGCGCCTCCACAACTGGACCATCAAGGAGATTATCGAGCTGACAAGTGAAGAGTAATGATTTGCTTTTTACAATCTTTGTACAAACCTATGTCCTGCCCGGGGCATAGTGGTTTTACTGTCAGGGCCTTGTTGGATTATGTGTATGCATTTTGTTAATAAATAAAAGGCGTTTTCTTCGTAATCAAATATTGTGTTCTCTGTTATTCATGCTTTATGTTTGTTTTGAAAAACAGCAAAATGGCAACGAGGTTCGTGCTAACCTGCATATTCTTGCTTTAAACTTAACCCTTGTTATTGCAGGATCCACGTAACAGATGACATCGACTCTGGACCCTCTACGGCTCACTACGACTTTGATTGCCCGATCTATCAAGCCGAGGATGAGATTGATGAAGACGAAGACCTTCCGGAAGAGTTGGCCCGCTTGTTGAGACAAGAGGAGAAGGTTATTCTGCCTCACGAGGAGGATATTGAGATCATAAATCTGGGTTCTGAGGAGCTTATCAGAAATGTCAGAGTAGGGGCTGCGCTGCAGAATGATGTCAAGCATAGACTGGTCGAGATGCTTCGAGAGTATAGTGACGTCTTTGCTTGGTCGTATGAGGATATGCCCGGACTTGACACAGATATCGTGGTTCATCGCTTGCCGTTGCGAGAAGATTGCCCTCCAGTCAAGCAGAAGCTTAGGAGGACGAGACCAGACATGGCTGTAAAAATCAAAGAAGAAGTCCAGAAGCAGTTGGACGCAGGATTTCTAGCCGTTACCACTTACCCTCCGTGGGTCGCCAACATAGTGCCTGTACCGAAGAAGGACGGTAAGGTACGCATGTGCGTCGATTATCGGGATTTGAATAGGGCGAGCCCTAAGGATGATTTCCCGTTGCCTCATATCGATGTGTTGGTCGACAATACAGCCCAGTTTTCCGTGTTTTCGTTCATGGATGGTTTCTCCGGTTACAATCAGATTAAGATGGCGCCGGAGGACATGGAGAAAACGACGTTTATTACCCCCTGGGGCACGTTTTGCTACAAGGTAATGCCCTTCGGTCTGAAGAACGCAGGGGCCACTTACCAGCGAGCAATGGTAACTTTGTTTCATGATATGATTCATCATGAGATCGAGGTCTATGTTGATGACATGATTGCAAAGTCCCAAACGGAGGAGGAGCATCTGGTCAATTTGCTGAAGCTGTTTGAAAGGCTTAGGAAGTTCAAGCTGAGGCTGAATCCTAACAAGTGCACTTTCGGAGTGCGGTCCGGAAAGTTATTGGGGTTTATCGTTAGTGAACGAGGTATTGAAGTTGATCCTGCGAAGATAAAAGCTATCCAAGAAATGCCAGCGCCGAAAACAGAAAAAGAAGTTCGTGGTTTCTTGGGCCGAATAAACTACATTGCAAGGTTTATCTCTCAACTCACGGCCACTTGTGAACCGATGTTCAAGCTGTTAAAGAAAAATCAGGCGATTACTTGGAATGAGGATTGCCAGAAGGCATTCGATAAGATAAAGCAGTATCTTCAAGAACCTCCAATCTTGATACCCCCAGTGGCTGGACGGCCATTAATCATGTACTTGACAGTTCTTGAGAATAGTATGGGGTGTGTTCTCGGTCAGCACGACGAGACGGGCAGAAAGGAGCATGCCATTTATTATTTGAGTAAAAAGTTCACTGAGTGTGAATCTCGATACTCGATGCTGGAGAAGACGTGTTGTGCATTAGCTTGGGCCGCCAAACGTCTACGACAGTATATGCTCTATCACACCACTATGCTAATTTCGAAGATGGATCCGATCAAGTACGTCTTCGAGAAGCAGGCTCTTTCGGGCAGGATTTCCAGATGGAAAATGGTGTTAACAGAATATGATATTCAGTACGTCTCTCAGAAAGCCATCAAGGGAAGCGTATTGTCTGATTACCTTGCCGAACAGCCGATCGAAGACTATCAGCCAATGAAGTTCGAATTCCCTGACGAGGACATTATGTTTCTCAAAGCGAAGGATTGCGATGAGCCATTGCCCGATGAGGGGCCAGATAGGAAGTCTCAGTGGAAGTTGATATTCGACGGAGCGGTTAATTCCTATGGAAGTGGTATCGGGGCTATCATTACGACTCCTCACGGATCCCACATCCCGTTTACTGCAAGACTGACGTTTTCAGTTACCAACAACGAAGCCGAGTACGAAGCATGTATTATGGGTCTAGAAGAGGCAATTGATTTGAGAATCAAGAATCTAGACATATATGGTGACTCAGCGCTTGTAATCAATCAGATCAAAGGGGAGTGGGAAACTCGTCAACCGAATCTAGTGCCGTACATGAATTATGCCAGAAGGCTGCTTCCGTTCTTTGACCGAGTAGAACTTCATCATGTACCCCGGGCTGAAAATCAAATGGCTGATGCTTTAGCCACGTTGGCTTCAATGTATAAGGTCAATCTTTGGAATGAAGCTCCAAGCATTGTTCTTTCGCGTCTTGATAGACCAGCATATGTGTTCGCAATCGAGGATGCCACTGACGGCAAGCCGTGGTTCCACGACATCCAGACCTTCCTTATGACCAAGGAGTATCCTGCGGGTGCGTCAACCCAGGATAAGAAGACTCTGAGGAGGCTATCTGGAAATTTTTACCTCAACCCTGATGGAGTGCTGTATAAGAGAAACCACGATCTCGTGCTACTCAGATGTGTAGATGAGAAAGAAGCAAGTATGCTCATGGAGGAAGTCCATGAGGGCACATTTGGTACGCACGCCGGCGGGCATGCCATGACGAGAAAGATCCTGAGAGCAGGATATTACTGGTTGACTATGGAGTCGGATTGCTTCAGATTCGCGAAGAAATGTCACAAATGCCAGATTTATGCTGATAAAGTTCATGTGCCGCCGTGCCCATTGAATGTCATGTCCTCCCCTTGGCCGTTCTCCATGTGGGGCATCGACATGATAGGCAAGATCGAGCCCACTGCATCCAATGGTCATCGTTTCATTCTGGTAGCTATCGACTACTTCACCAAGTGGGTGGAGGCAGCCTCGTACGCTAATGTGACCAAGCAGGTGGTGGCTAAGTTCATAAAGAGGGACATCATCTGTCGCTATGGAATTCCCGAGCGGATCATTACTGATAATGGTTCAAATTTGAATAACAAGATGATGAAGGAGCTGTGCCAGAGCTTCAAGATCGAACACCACAACTCATCTCCTTATCGGCCGAAGATGAATGGCGCTGTTGAAGCGGCCAATAAGAACATCAAGAAGATTGTTCAGAAGATGGTTGTGACGTATAAAGATTGGCACGAGATGCTGCCGTTTGCCTTGCACGGTTATCGTACTACGGTGCGTACGTCGACCGGGGCAACTCCTTTCTCCTTGGTGTACGGTATGGAAGCTGTCCTACCGCTAGAAGTGGAGATTCCCTCTTTGCGAGTTTTGGTTGATGTGAAACTTGATGAGGCAGAATGAGTGACGAATCGCCTGAACCAGCTCAGCCTGATGGACGAGAAGAGGTTAGCATCGATTGCGTTTGGTCGCCTGTACCAAAGCCGAATGAAGAAAGCTTATGATAAGAAGGTGCGTCCCAGAAGCTTTCAGACGGGTGATCTCGTCCTGAAGAAGATTCTTCCGCCACACTCCGATCACCGGGGCAAGTGGACTCCGAATTACGAAGGGCCGTATGTCGTCAGCAAGGTCTTCTCAGGAGGAGCTTTGTTGTTATCCATGATGGATGGTGAAGATTTTGCATCCCCGGTGAACGCGGACGCAGTTAAAAAATACTTTGCTTGAAAGCGACCCGCTGGACAAAAAAAGAAAGAGTCCAGGCAAAAAAGGGACATCCCGGCGAACCAAAAACAGAATAAAAAGGTTCGGGCAAAAATTAGGGATATATTGAAAAATGTACACCCGCGAAGTCGAAAACCTACACTGGGCGGCTTCGGCAAAAAAGGGTATCCCGGTGAACTGAAAACCCGTGAAGGGCGGTTCACGCAAAAGTTAGGGATTTAAATAAGCAAATGACTGCGTTCCGCGTATGGACTTTCATTGTTTAGTGGTTCGGAAGACCTGAGGGCCGTTTATCCGAATCAATCTCTTCCAAAGCTGAAGCATCGGAGAAGTATCGAAGTCGAGTGGGTCTTAGAGGGATCAACTCATGGTGTTCGTCTATGCCTCGATTGCCGACATTTGTATATACTGATGTATATTTATGTTTTCCTTTTGCGCGGCTTCCTCATTCCAGGAGCTTGCCTCTGTTGTAAAACATTTTTGCCCATTCAGGGGTTCATCATCAATAAAATGCACATTATTCAGCAATTCTACTTGACTGTTTAGCATTTATCTGTTTTGTTTGCGAATGAAAACGCCGATGTGTTTTTTTTTTTATAAAATGCGCATACATAAACTTACGGGCTTAAGCCCATTGATTGTTGAAACAATTAACTAACTGAACATTGTCACAAGATAATAACCCTGATAGCCCCCTTTGAGGAGGGTATCTTGTCTGTTTGTTTGTGTTGTTGCAGGTGTAACCCTTGCCAGAAGATGTGTCGTGCGTATCCCCGAAGCAGGATGAGTCCTCCTTCACCAGCAGAGTTCAGTAGTCTCTCCTCCGCAGAATCAGAATCAGAATAGTGAGCATTGATATGTCTTCCCCAGGTAGAGGTGATTCTCTTCCCCAAAGCAGACGCATCCTGAAGGAATGTCACCTCATCGGCTGAGCCAAGCACCGAAGAATGATGTTGTCTCCCCCCAGCACCGGGTCACAAGTGCAGGTTTCATAGAAGTGTTCGGGTGCCGAAGCTCGTGCTGTCCCCAGTAAAGTCTCTGAAGCTCATTTCCCCCCAGCACCGGGTCACAAGTGCAAGTCTTGTAGGAAGATGTTCGTGTGTCGAAGGAGGCAATAACTGATGGTGCCAGACTGAAGTCTCCTGCGGAATTGAGATTCCTCATCAGAGCTGTATTCTCTCCTGAAGTTGGATGATTCCCTCTTCCCCCAGTAAAGTGTTGGAACGGCTGATGTTGTATTCCCCGGCAGAGTTGTACTCTCCCCCGAAGTCAGATGATCCTTTCTTCCCCAGTGGAATCAAATTCCCCACCAGAGTCGTACTCTCCAGTGAAGCAGAATGATTTCTCTCCCCGACTGAGTCCGCAGAAAAGCAGAATCCTTGGAAGTTGATCAGATCATGATCAATTTTCCCCAGCAGAGCGTGGGGCAGCTAATGCTGTGTTTCCCCAGAATCGCACTCTCTCCATCAAAGCAGAATGACTTCTCCTTCCTCAGCCGAGTTTGCAGATGTCCAAGAGATCCGAATCCTTGGAAGTTGATCAGATTATGATTGGTTTTTTCCCCAGTGGAGTGTTGAGCAGCGGAAGTTGGTCCCCCACAGAGTGGTCATCCCCAGAAGAGTAGCCGAGACGGCCGCACAGTTCATTCTCGCGATTGATATCAGCAGAACCAAGTTCTCGTAGAGCTTCATCCCCTGCCGCAGTCAGCTGAAGTTGTTTTCCCTGCAGCAGTCAACGGAAGATTGATTCCCCAGACGGAGCCTAATTGATATTGGCGTGTTCACATTCTCCTCAGTAGGACGATTCCTCTATCTGAGCGGTTCTTTCTCCTTGACAGGAGGATTTCCCCCCTTCGGCATTTATTTTGCTGATGGGATCGCATCATTGTGCATGATTGCATAGCATTGTGCATGATTGCACAGCATTTAGCATAAACGCATATCATTCCCACTGTGTGGGGCATGACGCCGAAGCATACGCATCATAAGCATGCTCTAGGTCATTATCATCCTTGTTGTACAGGTGTACTACCGAAAGACCAGTTGCTCAGGATGATTCCTGACTTTCTCTCCAGCAAGGTCGCTTTTGAGATGATTCTTAAAGACCCCGGTGTGATCCCCGCGGTCGCTCGCTCAAGATGATTTTTGAGATCCCCCAGCGAAGCCTTCAGTTCGAGATGATTCTCAAGTCCCTCAGCAGGGCCATTTGCTTAAGACGATTCTTAAGACCTCAGTACAGCTTCCCGGGTTGTTCGCCTAGTATGATACTTGAGCTCCCCGATAGCGCCTCCAGCAAGAGTTGCCCAGGAAGATTCCTGGAATACCCAACAGAATGTTTGCTCCAGAAAGGTTATTATTTCAGGACGATTCTTGAAGATGCCCGACGGATCTGTTTGGTCAAGATGATTCTTGAAGTCCAGAGCAGCATGATATGTCTGCTCCGACCATGATGTCCAATCTGAAGATGGATTTCGTAAGCGCCCGAAGGCGATATCAGAAGGTTCCTGCAAGTCCAGATTTCCGTGTTGAAGAATCAACGGGTGGATAAAGACAAGGTTCCAGGGTTGTAGATACAACAGAGTGATTCGTGTGAGTCTGAAGACCAAGTCAGTTATCCTGAGGAGATGATTGATTGCGATCAAGTGGATGGTTTTTCTTCTGACTGAAGTCAAAGATGTTTCTCCAGCTGAAGCGGAGTTTTGCCTGAAGGCAAAGTGTTTGAATCCCCGTAGAGTCATGAATGGCTCAGGATACCATTTCTCTGACTGAAGTCCCAGATTTCCCAAGCTGAAGCGAAGGTGCCTGAAGGCAAGGTTATCCCCAAGGTTATGAATGACCTAGGATTCATTTTTCGGACTGAAGGCCGAAGTATATCCCTGACTGAAGTCACGGATGCTCTATAGCAGAGGCGGAGTTGCCTGAAGGCAGATCCATGTATCCTTGGAGGCCAAGGACCGTTTCTTTAGACTGAAGTCGAAGATACCTCCTGCAGAGTTGCCGACAGGCAAAGTTTACATCCTTGAAGGCCAAGGATGTTCTTTTTAGCTGAAGCTGGAATGGCCAGGGGCCAGGGTTCCATCTATCTTCAGAAATACTTGAAGATCTTTTCTAGCTGAAGCTGGAAGTGGCCAGGGGCCAGGGTTTCATATAGTTCTGATGTTGAAGTTCCACGGCGGGCAGTGTGCAGTAGTATTCCGATGTTCGTTATGGTTCTGAGGGTGAACCCCAGATCAGAGTGTGCTTGGTTGAGTCTCTCATCCCCAGCGGAGTAGTTCCGAATACGCAAGTGTACCTTTTGTTCCAGTTACCAGGGGTGAACCCCAGGGGCAGAGTTGTTCAGTGTTGTAGTTCTCCAGCGGCGATGCGGGGTATTTTGCTTCCGACGGCGATATCAGATTCAGTTCTCCAGCGGCGAGGTTGGATATTTGTCCGACGGCGAGGTTGAATGTGTTTGACGGCGAGGTTGAATGTTCGTTTGACGGAGAGGTCAGGCTCTTTAAATCCCCAGTAGAGATTCAGTTTTCCAGCGGCAATGTCAGATGATTTAGTCTTCCAGCAGCGATGTTGGGTATTGTGGTTGTCTGAAGGCAATATCAGAAGAAGTTAACGCGGATAACTGGCGGCGATGTCAGATCAGTATTTCTCCAGCTAGTTGTTGAGCAGCTAGTGTTGCAGTATTCAAAGATTTGTTCCCCGCAAAGTACCGTGTGCTCGTGCAGTTGGCAAATTTTCGGGTTTACCGATATTCAACCGTCTCGTACCTTGACTGGTTGAAAGCCGTTCGCTTCTCACCCAGTCAGGTTCAAGCCGTTTGAATAGGGGCAGCTGTTGCACCCCAAAATTTGACCAACAATTATTTATTCATTGAGTGTTTGAAAGTTGATACCTTCATCAGAAAGTTCAAGGGATCCTCAGAGGAATTGGTTGAAACCAGGGTTGTGTGCTGCATAGCTTGAGAGTTGTGGGAGCTCCTCAGATGATTCTGAGACTTTGAGAATGAACTTGAGGTTTTGAGAAAGCCTATGAGATGTCTTGATAGCCATCATGAAGCCCAGAGAGGTCATTATGCAAGAGTTCAGAAGATTCAACCATGAATGGTAGAATTAGGGTTTTGACTGGGTCAACCCTAAGTTAACTGAAGATTTGGAGAGGGTTGAGACCTAATCCAAGGGCCATGAGATCATGGAATGATGCATGGACATGTTATAAGGATGATTCCTAGGCCAACTCATCATGATTGAGGGGTTTGAGAAGTTTCAAGTCAGGGTTTCCAAGGATTGTCAGTGAAAAACCCTAATTTGGTCCCTATCTTCCAGGCAGTTTTAGCTCTAGATGTGATTGATATCTCATCTTCCCCACAACATGAATGTTGTAGAGCTTGTTCTTAGATTTAATTTGAGTGGTGGAAGTCCTTGATAGGAGTTACAGAGCTCAAGTTATGGTTTTGACAAATTACAGGTCAGCAGAGGTGTGTGAATCTGGGTCCTTGAAAGTCACCCAACTTGCAGACAACTTTTGCCCTAGTAGGGTGATTCCTATGATTTCTTGGTCAACATGAATGTTGAAGAGGATCTTCTTAGCTTTAATTTGAGTGGTAGAAGTCCTTGATTGGATTTGGGGAACTCAACTTATGGTTTGAACAAGACAGGGGTATTTTGGTCATTTGTCAGTTATAGGTCATTTTATCCAATGCCTAAAACTCCTATTTCCAAGCCTCAAATGGAAAAACTCAAAACATGAAAGTTGCTCAAAATGTGATTTTAAGTCTAGAAAGAAGGTCACAAATTGTTGGAAAAGCTCATAGCATGAGATTACATGATTGGTCAAAAATGAACTAAAAATGGCTTATAAACTTGAAAAGTTGAAATTGAAAAGTGATTTGGAAGATCCACAAATCCAAAATAGGTCATCCAATATATCATTTTGATTGGAAAAACCATTTTGAGAACATTGGTTTAGCTAGAATTTTGATTTGGAGCTTTAAAATGGGTGATGCTTTGAAAAGTCATTACTTGAAAAAGAAGGCAATGTTGGAAAACTTAACACAAGGTAATTACAAGGCATGTGAGCTTCCTTACCATTCCATATTATCATGTGATGAGATTTTAAAAGGTGTGTAAGTTGGTTAGAGGTGATATATCATGAGATCCAAAAATACCATAACATGAGAATTTCAAGAAGTTTCCACCACATTCTAGATGAATCTAGACACATCCAATGATCATTATAAAGAGAGTGCATCAGAAAGTGTTCAAGGTTGGTGATAGAGAGTCAAGTCAGAGGAGAAAGAGAGAGATACATTGCCATTGAAGAGGTTTCTTCAAGTTGAAGCAACTTGAGTTTTCTTCCACTACAAGCCATCTCCTTCACAACCATTGCAAACAGAAGACTGGTGATCATCCAAGGATCATCTAGAAGCAATTCCAAGGCTTGAATCGTGCTCTACATCACTCCACCATAACCTCTTGACAGGTTCCTTCTCCATCTTAATTCTCTTGAATTATATGGTCTTGCTTAGTTTTAGAGGTATAGGAAGGTTGTACTAGGCTAGATGATTAAACCCTAGGAGTCATAGCTCATTCCATGACAATGCATAACAGAACCATGAATCTTTAATCTCCAAGAATTGTGTAGATTGTTAGTTTTAGGCACTAAGAACTGGTTTAGAATAGCTAGGGTAGCATGAAGAGTATCTGTACACCATTAGAATCAAGACTAGTGAAGGTTGATCTCAGTTGATTTCATTTGAACCATGATCTTTAATCCCTCTGTTAGAACAACCTAGGTAGAGTTAATGAAAAGTGTACGCATGGCTGTGTTCTAGGCATTTAGTAGAGCATTTCTTGTTTTGGAATCTTGTTGAACCATGGCCTGGGCAGAGAGAACGAGCCAGTTGAATTTGAGTGCATGGGAGGAGGGTTCTGAAAACCCTAGTTCTTGTTTGGGACGATGAAGGAGGTCCCTTGGATCGGCTCCAGATTTTGACTTGTTATGATAATCCAACGGTCGTGCGCGAGTCTGAGAAAGAGAGGGAATTTTCAAATAATCCCAAACGCGGTCGTTTCATTAAACCAGCGTTGTGGGCCTTATTCGCTATCCCCACCCCCCTTTTTGCTGGCCCAATTGTTTTTAACTAGCGTGAGGTGCTATTCATACCCCCCTCCCTTTAATTGTTTTAATTGTTTTATTTTCTTCTTTTATTTTTTCTGTTTTGATTAATTCATTAAAAATTGATAAAAAATGATTTTTTAATTCTTCTTTTTTCTATGATTAGATGAAAATGTGTAGAAAATTATAAAAATAAAAATGGGATTTTATTTTTTAGTTTAGTATTTTAATAGATTTTTCTTTTAAAATAGCTTTTATAATGATTAGTTTTATATCATGATTTTGTAGGATTTGTTTTAGGACCTTCCCTTAGGGTTTTTAATCCATTTTTTTTGTGCAATTAGATGATGAATCATAGTTCCCCATAGGATTTTTTCTAGAATTTTAGAATTAATTTTGGTTAGTTTAATTAGGGTTAATGTAGGGTATCCTAATTAGGGTTTAGATTGTGTCTAGGTGATGAATCCCTTTCTTTGATTGAGTTTTGTCTTGATTTTTAGGTAGAGGCCTATGTAGATGTTATGAGTAGGTGTTGAGGACCCTTGTGAATAATTGTTAGATTTTTCCCCATTAGTTTAGCATTTTTAGGTATTTTCTGAAGTTGCCTATTGATTTTGTCTCCCCTGTGGTTATCTGTTCATCTTTGGGGTTCATTGGGGGGAATTTGTTGAGGGGCTTGTGTTGCCTTGAAGACCTTGATGGAGAGCATCATGAAGTGAAGATTGTAGATCAAGACTCAGAGACCCAGAGCTTGGCTTGTTCCCTGTCTGTGAGGTTTGAGATCCTGAAGTTTGAAGGAAATTCATGGTACTTTCCTGAGGAAGGCACTATGAATGACTTTCATTCTTTCTTCTCACCTCTTTCTTAAGTATCCAATGATGTTGGAGCCAACTTGTGAGTTTAATTTCTCCTGAGGAGGAATGTAAACTGATCACATGTTGTTGAGCCACATGGGATACAACTCCTAAGTGAAAGCCTCCTAGTACTTTCCTGAGGAAGGTCCTATGGGTCTATTCACTTAGTTCCATTAGTTTATCTAGGATTTCTCAAGTATCCAATGATGTTGGAGCCAACTTGTGAGTTTAATTTCTCCTGAGGAGGAATGTAAACTGATCACAGTTGTTGAGCCACATAGGATACAACTCCTAAGTGGAAGCCTCCTAGTACTTTCCTGAGGAAGGTCCTATGAGTCTATTCATTTAGTTCCACTAGTTCAGATAGGATTTCCTAAATATCCAGTGATGTTGGAGCCTGCTTGTGAGTTTAATTTCTCCTGAGGAGGAATGTAAACTGATCACAGTGGTTGAGCCACATAGGGTATGATTCCTGAGTATACACCTCCTAGTGCTTTCCTGAGGAAGACACTATGAGTCTGCTTACTTAGCTCCCTTTCTTTGGTAAGCTTGCTTTGAAGCTTTAAAGACTGGGATTGATTTCTTTTGGTTAGGTTTTGCTTTAGGGCTTTGATTAGATTTGATTCAGATTCTGTGTTAGGGTTAGGATTAGAGAGTAGATGATTCTTTCTCAAGTTTGTGTTTTGTTTGCCTGATGGCAACTTCATTTCCTTTATCTGTTCATTGCTTGATAGCATGTTGTTTATTTTCAGTATGATTACTGTTATTTCATGACTGGCTTGAGGTCGAGACGAGCTTGTGGAGGCTGAAGCCCCACACACATTTCCTCCCTCACTTGCATTGCATGCATTTTACTGTTAAAGCTGATGCTTTTGCCTGTTTCGGTGTATCATTGACATGATCCCTTAGGGCTCTCATTTCCTCCGATGAGGACTTGATGATAGACTTTTAGGTTGAAACCTATGCATGACAACATCTAGGAGTTCCCTGTTCAAACCTCAACCATAGGATGAATCCATGGCATGATAACAGTAGGACTTGATAGTCTCCCTCCTAGTTGAGCCATTTTTCCCGTAGTTTCCCGAACTACGTTTGCTCTGATCTTTCATACCAGATGAAAGTACGTAGGCATAGGATGCGATATCCTAGCGAGCAACCTTCAACCTTTCCCCTGTAGTTAGCCGAACTACGTTGACTCTGATTTCTCATTCTCTGATGAGAATACGTAGGCATAAAGCGCGATGCTTTGCCGAGTCATTTTTCTTTTCTTTTTCAGCCAGCCTTGATAGGTAGATAGATTATAACCAACCCGTCCAAGTAAACAAACAAGAGAGGATCCCGTCGAGTACGACGGACGTGAGGGGTGCTAATACCTTCCCCTTGCGTAACCGACTCCCGAACCCAGACAATGGTTGCGACGACCTTGTCTTACCCTTATTCGTCAGGTTTTTCCGATCGTTTCCTTTCCCGCTCCGAGGGATAAATAACGAAAGGTGGCGACTCTTCTGTTTTGCCGGCACCTTATTTTCGCGCAAGCGACACTTATCATAAGCTTTCTTCATTCGGCTCTGGTACAGACGACCATATGCAATCTATGCTAATATTTTCTCGTCCATCAGGCTGAGTTGGTTTAGCCGGTTGTTAATCCATTCTGCCTCATCGAGTTTCACATCAACCAAAACTCGTAAAGAAGGGATCTCAACTTTTAACGGTAGGACAGCTTCCATACCGTACACTAGTGAGAAAGGAGTTGCCCCGGTTGATGTACGTACTGTTGTACGATAACTGTGCAGTGCAAATGGCAACATCTCGTGCCAATCCTTATAGGTCACAACCATCTTCTGTACAATCTTCTTAATATTCTTATTGGTCGCTTCAACGACGCCATTCATCTTTGGCCGGTAAGGAGATGCATTGTGGTGTTCAATCTTGAAACTCTGGCACAACTCCTTCATCATCTTGTTATTCAAATTCGAACCATTATCAGTAATGATCCGCTCGGGAATTCCGTAACGATAGATGATGTCCCTCTTTATGGATTTAGCCACCACCTGCTTGGTCACATTAGCGTATGAGGCTGCCTCCACCCACTTGGTGAAGTAGTCGATGGTTACTAGAATGAAGGGATGACCGTTAGATGCAGTGGGCTCGATCTTGCCTATCATGTCGATGCCCCACATAGAGAACGGCCACGGGGAGGACATGACATTTAACGGGCACGGCGGCACATGAATCTTATCAGCATAAATCTGGCATTTATGACATCTCTTCGCGAATTTAAAGCAATCCGATTCCATCGTCAGCCAGTAGTATCCTGCTCTCAGGATCTTTCTCGTCATAACATTCCCGCCAACGTGCGTACCAAATGTGCCTTCATGGACTTCTTCCATGAGCATACTCGCCTCTTTCTCATCTACACATCTGAGTAGCACGAGATCGTGGTTTCTTTTATACAAAACTCCATCAGGATTGAGATAAAAGTTTCCAGACAGCCTCCTCAGAGTTTTCTTATCCTGGGTTGACGCTCCCGCAGGATACTCCTTAGTCATAAGGAAGGTCTGAATATCATGGAACCATGGCTTGCCGTCGGAGGCTTCCTCAATCGCAAAGACGAATGCAGGTCTATCAAGACGAGAAAGGACAATCCTTGGAGCTTCATTCCAAAAATTGACTTTATACATTGAAGCCAACGTGGCTAAGGCATCAACCATCTGATTTTCAGCCCTGGGCACATGATAGAGTTCCACTCGATCAAAGAACGGGAGCAGCCTTCTGGCATAGTTCATGTACGGCACCAAATTCGATTGATGAGTTTCCCACTCCCCTTTAATCTGGTTGATCACAAGTGTCGAGTCACCATATACATCTAGGTTCTTGATTCTCAAATCAATTGCTTCTTCTAGGCCCATGATGCATTCTTCGTACTCCGCTTTGTTATTGGTGACCGGAAACGTCAGTCTAGCAGTGAACGGGATGTGGGATACATGGGGAGTCGTGATGATCGCCCCAATGCCACTTCCATAAGAATTAACTGCCCCGTCAAATATCAATTTCCATTGGGATTTCCTATCTAGACCCTCGTCAGGTAACGGTTCATCATAATCCTTCGCTTTGAGAAACATGATATCCTCATTAGGGAATTCAAATTTCATCGGCTGATAATCCTCGATCGGCTGTTCGGCAAGGTATTCAGATAATACGCTGCCCTTGATGGCCTTCTGGGAAACGTACTGAATGTCATATTCCGTCAACACCATTTGCCATCTGGAAATCCTGCCCGAAAGCGCTTGCTTCTCGAAGACGTACTTGATCGGATCCATCTTCGAAATTAGCATGGTCGTGTGATTGAGCATGTACTGTCGTAAACGCTTGGCAGCCCAGGCGAGTGCACAACACGTCTTCTCCAGCATCGAGTAACGAGATTCACAGTCCGTGAACTTTTTACTCAAGTAATAAATGACATGCTCCTTTCTGCCTGTTTCGTCATGCTGACCGAGAACACACCCCATACTATTCTCAAGAACTGTCAAGTACATGATTAAGGGTCTTCCGGCTACTGGGGGTATCAAGATCGGAGGTTCCTGTAGATATTGTTTTATCTTATCAAATGCCTTCTGGCAATCCTTATTCCAGATGATCGCCTGATTTTTCTTTAACAGTTTGAACATCGGTTCACACGTGGCCGTGAGCTGAGAGATAAACCTTGCAATATAGTTTATTCTGCCCAGGAAACCACGAACTTCTTTTTCTATTTTTGGCGCTGGCATTTCTTGTATTGTTTTAATCTTTGCAGGATCAACCTCGATGCCTCTTTCACTCACGATAAACCCCAGTAGTTTTCCAGATCGTACTCCGAAAGTACACTTGTTAGGATTCAGCCTTAACCTGAACTTCCTAAGCCTCTCAAAATGCTTCAGCAAATTGACCAGATGTCCCTCCTCCGTTTGGGACTTCACAATCATGTCATCAACATAGACTTCAATCTCATGATGAATCATATCACGAAACAAAGTAACCATTGCTCGTTGGTAAGTGGCCCTTGTGTTCTTCAGACCGAAAGGCATTACTTTGTAGCGAAATGTTCCCCAAGGTGTAATAAACGTAGTTTTCTCCATATCCTCCGGCGCCATCTTGATCTGGTTGTAGCCGGAGAAGCCATCCATGAACGAAAATACGGGGAACTGAGATGTATTGTCGACCAACACATCAATATGAGGCAGCGGGAAATCATCTTTAAGGCTCGCCCTGTTCAAATCCCGATAATCGACGCACATTCGTACCTTACCGTCCTTCTTCGGTACAGGCACTATGTTGGTGACCCACGGAGGGTAAGTAGTAACCGCTAAGAAGCCAGCATCAAGCTGCTTTTGCACTTCTTCTTTGATCTTAACGGCCATATCCGGTCGCGTCCTCCTAAGCTTCTGCTTAACGGGAGGACAATCTTCTCGCAGCGGCAAGTGATGGACCATGATGTCAGTATCAAGTCCGGGCATATCTTCGTATGACCAAGCAAAGATGTCACTATACTCTCTCAGCATCTCGACCAATCTCTGCTTGACATCACTCTGCAATGCAACCCCTATCCTGACGTTCCTGACAAGTTCTTCAGAACCCAAATTCACAATCTCAATCTCTTCCTCGTGAGGCAGAATAACTTTCTCTTTTTGTTTCAACAAGCGGGCCAACTCTTCGGGAAGGTATTCGTCTTCATCAATCTCTTCTTCGGCTTGATAGATCGGGCAATCAAAGTCGAAGTGAGTCATAGAAGGTCCAGAGTCGATGTCATCTGCTATGTGGATCCTGCAATAACAAGGGTTAAGCTTAAAACAAGGATATGCAGGTTAGCATAAACCCTATTGCCATTTTATTGTTTTTCAAAACAAACATAAAACAGGAATAACAGAGATCACAACATTTGAATGCGAAAGAACGCCTTTTGATTTATTGTTAAAATGCATGTACATAATCAAACAAGGCCCTGACAATAAAACCACTATGCCCCGGGTAGGACATAGGGTTGTACAGTGATTGGAGAAAGTAAATCATTACTCTTTGCCTGTCACTTGGATGGTATCCCTGATGGACCAGTTGGTGAGGCTCTGGCCTGGTTTGCTTGGCTGGATCCAAGAGTCTAGGTCGCAATCGCTGTCCTCGCCGTCTTCAGACACTGCGTTGACACTTTCGAATATTACCCCGCCGCTTGTAAACTGGATCGGCCCTTTACCTTGCGACGCACTTTGAGAAGAGGAGGCTTCAGCCGCAGGAGAGTATCCTAACCTAAACCTGTCCTGTTTGTTAGGTATTTCTAGAACCTGCCCCCAGTCTGGGGTAGATCCGGCTTGAACAACGGCCCGGGCTTCCTTGAAGGAAGAGAGAGTCATATCTGGTTTCTCGGTCATTACTGGAGCCACGTCCTTGACTTTAACAGCTTCGAACGCCTGACACAGGGTTTCGTGGATTTCCCCATCCATCTCAACATATTTGAAAGACGACAAATGGCTCACCATTATGTCTTCCTCGCCACATACAGTCACGATGCTGCCTCCAACAGCATACTTGAGTTTCTGGTGCAACGTGGAGGTCACGGCGCCAGCAGAATGGATCCATGGCCGGCCTAGGAGATAACTGTAGGCTGTCATGATGTCCATGATGTAGAAGACTGCGTCAAAAGTTTCCGACCCAACTTGAATCGGCAGAGTTACCTCTCCAAAGACATGACGCTTGGTTCCATCGAACGCCTTCACGACCGGATCACTGGGTGTGCAAATCAATCCGCGAGTATCCAACTTCATCAATGCCATCTTTGGGAGAACATTGAGTGAAGGCCCCGTGTCCACCAACACATGAGACATAATCGTTCCCCTACACTCTATTGAGATGTGCAGGGCATTGTTATGGTTCCTTCCCTTTGGCGTCAGCTCCAGGTCAGTGAACCCTCACCCGTTTCCAGCATTCACGTGGGCTACTACCGCTTCCAACTGGTTGACCGAGATTTCCTGCGGTACATACGTAGCATTCAAAACCTTTAATAGCGCGTTGCGATGTGACTCCGAACACAGCAACAAATTCAGGATGGAGATCTTCGAGGGTGTTTGATGGAGGTGATCCACGATCTTGTAATCACTCTTCTTGATCAGCCTCATGAACTCTTCAGCTTCCTTAACAAGTAAGTCCTTCTCTACCCCACGAGGGGTTTCCTCAACGACTTTACTCTTTCCTTTATCAATTTCTTCAGCTTTATCCGCTTTGTCCGCCACGATCTCAGGTGGGGCAAATACTCTTCCGCTGCGCGTGATTCCGCCAATTCCCACTAGGTTATCCACAGACTGCCCAGATGGTTCTAGTTCCAACTTCTGGCCGTTACAGTAAACGTCTGCCCCATAATGCCATGGGACAACATTGGTGCTTTCAAAAGGTATCGGCCCAGCCTTTGTGATGGTAATTGTGGGCGGCTTGGGTGCAGAAATGGTTATCGTTTGGCGAGGGATGGTGATGGTGGCAACCTCATCATCTTGTTTCAGCATTACCTCTCCAGATCCACATTCGGCCCTTCGGCTAAACTGTAAGATTCCTTCGGTCATCAGACTCTGAATCCCCTCTATCAACTGTTCACATCCATCAAAACGAGTCGCACAACCCATACATAGTTTTCCACAGCCCGGAAAGAAGCCTCTCTTCATCAGCTTGGCTTTAACGAAGCTAAGCGGCATCTTCAGATCCTTGACATCAGTCAACAAATCTAAGTTCTCTTCTTCAATAATGGCATTCACCCCACCTCCCCTATGATTCAGCATAGGGTTCTTTGTGACATTCGGCACATTATTTGAGAAATTGATGATCTTAGCATCCACCATATCTTGCACCTTGTACTTGAAGGCTTTGCAGTTTTCTATCGTGTGGCCGGGTGCCCCTGAGTGAAAATCACATATTGCATTCGCATCATAACCCTGCGGAGGTGTCCCTGTCAAGGGAGCCAGGGTTCTCTTCTGGACCAGTTGTAACTGAAGCAGAGTTTGTAACAGCTGAGCATAAGACATGGGTGGTGTCTCAAGGTGACGGCTCGGCAGAGGTGCCCTGTTCTGATACTTTCTGTACCCTTGCTGATTTGGTTGCTGCTGCTGCGGATGCTGCTGTGGCATAGGTTGTTGGACAGCAGGGATGGTTATGCTGGCCACCTGTTGGCGCAGGCCCTTACCTTTCCTTCGAGCGTTAGACACGGCGCTCGTCTCCCCTTCACGCCTTTTGCTACCATATGGTTTCTTTCCTCCTCCAGCTGAGGATAGATCACCACCTTGAATTTTCCCTAGTTTGATCCCATTTTCAACGTGCACGCCAGTGATGATGAGACCTGAGAAACTTCCTGACATGCCGCTGACTAGTTTCTCGTAATAAACCCCTGGGAGGGTGGCTACAAACATTTCAACAAGCTCTCGTTCAACCATCGGTGGTTGAACTCTAACTGCTAATTCGCGCCACCGCTGGGCGTATTCTTTGAACCCTTCGTTGTTCCTCTGTGACAAGTTCTGCAGTTGAACCCGGTTCGGAGCCAAGTCACTGTTATACTGATAATGGTGCACGAATGCCTCAGCAAGTTCCTTCCACGTGCGCACACTGGTAGGTTCCAAACTCATGTACCATTCCAAGGATGGCCCGGACAAGCTATCCTGAAAGAAGTGCATCAGCAACTTCTCGTCTTCAGAGTGAGCGGACATCTTTCGGTAGTATGACCTTAAGTGGACGCGAGGGCAGGTGGTGCCCTTGTACTTCTCAAAGTCGGGTACCTTGAATTTAGGAGGCACCTTGAAATCAGCAATCAATCCTAGTTTACTCATGTCGACACCCATAGTGTTCAGATTCTCGAAATTCCTCATTTTGTCCTCGAGTGCCTTAAACCTCAGACGTGCTTCAGCAGTCAGCTCTCCCTCAGCACTCCTCTGTGAGAACAAATCTTTTTGCCGATCTTCTAGCCATGGCTGAGGCCCATACAGATTTCCAGCACCTGTGTTGCCAATGCCCAGTCCAGCATTGCCATTAGCTTCAAAATTTCCATTGCCGACGCCAGTCGTATTACCATTGAGCCCTATGTTAGTGATCACATTGTCGTTACCACTGCCATTCCCCCCGGTCACGGGGATGCCATTCTGAGGAGTTTCAACAGGTGGAGGGGTTGGAACATTCCCACCATGGAGTACACCGTTGCTGTCAACCCTTGAGATCAAAGGTTGGACCAATGTTCTGAGCTGGTCTTAGCCGTTGGCAACCACTTGCATGAGCTCCATGAAGCGGTCCATCCTCTCTCGGAGTTCCTGAACATTAGTCTGCACTTGTTCCATTTCTCTAGCTTGATTTGCTCTGGTCGGATAGCGGTGGATCGATCTTCGATCAATCCTGGAACAACCTGCATACACAAAGGGTTAGAAAAACGACAACGTGCTCATCATGCAAATGCTTCATGCAAATGCAAACGTGTGTCTGTGTGTTAGGGAGATTTCCCCCCTGATCCTAGTGCCTGAGTGCCAGTGATGATAATAAGAAGTCCGAGTCCAGCCATGGAAATAACATCTCATATATATAAAGAAAGCCCATCAAGGCGGTACACAACGTCACTGAGTACAAGCAGGATCAATAGCATGACCTCGACCAACAAGCCTGGTGATGGTCAGCATACAATAATGATCAAAACAAAAGGATTACAAATATAGTCAAGCCCGACCACGGGCTCGAAACTCTTCTAACAGATCCCTCATTTCTGGATGATCAGGCTGAGTGAGCAACCCTTCGACGAGTAACTCCCTCTGCATAATAGTGTATTGAAGACCTTCAACTGAGTCTTCCTATGCTCCTTCGCCGAAACAATCTTCTAACTTCCGCTTCTTGGATTCAAACGTCTGTTTGTGCTCCTTCAGGTTAGCAAGAGCCTTGTTTAGCAGGCCTTCAGTGGCATATCTGCGAGCGGTTTCTTCATCAAACCTCTTCTCACTAGCCTTCACCTGGGCTTTCAATTTGGAGATCTGCTGCTTCAGTTTATCCTCCCGTTCCTTGCCGTTGGCTAGGGTGGCCTTCCAATGCTGATTAAACTTGAATATTCTCCGGTACGCTTCATCCAAGTGCTGTTTCTTAGTGGCCAATACGTTGTTGATAGATTTGAAGTCCCGACCCAAATGCTCACGCTCAGCCAACTGCTTAGTCAAATCCGTACCTAACTTGTTTACCAGCTCTGTTTGCCTCTTGAAGAAATGGACGGCTTCGCTTCTCTTGCTTCTGAGCTGAGCCAATTCTTTCTCCAGTTCTTCATTTGCCTTCTTCAGCTCCTCTCGCTCAGCTAACACCTGATTGTACTGCTGAATAGGCACGGTGGTAGGCTCTTCAACCACTAGAGGGCTTTCTAGCTTGGCAGGAGGAAACGGCATCCCTATGATATCTGCCCTGGCTCTGATCCAGGTCACATACGGAGCGTAGGCTTGGCTATTACTTTTTCCCAGCAACGGTTTCCCCCGCCTACTGACACCATTCCAAGCGTGCTGAAGCTTAGATAACATATCCCCCTCTAGAAGACCAGTGAGGTACAGAGATTCCTGCACCTCTTCATCCTTCGGCGGAGCTCTCAGAGCATAAGCAAACTGTCGGACCAACAGGGATGGATTATAGTTGATACAACCCTTCCTGCCTATCAAAGGCACATTCGGAAACCCGCTGCAGCTGAAGATAATCTCAGTACCCAACCTATCTCTATCAAACCAGGCAACATCCTCCACTGATAGACTCATCAAACGCTCAGACCACTCAGCTGTGGCTGCAGATGAAGCAAAGGGACCCTTCTTGGGTAGGTGACTATCAAGCCATCTATAGAATAGGGGCACACAGCATGAGACATTCTTGCCCCTTCTGTTCTCGTTTTTGTAGTGGATGGAATGATAGACATCTCCAATCAAGGTAGGGACTAGATTCCCTGCTACAAAGATGTGAAAGGCTTTGAAGTCTACAAAGTCAGGCATATTAGGGAACAGAATGATGCCGTATATGCAAAGAGCAAGAATAGCATTGAACACGATCCAACAACCGTCTTTGGCATATTACTGGGCCTTTCCCACTAAGATCTTCAAGGAGAAACCGGGAACTCCATTCCAACTATACACGACCAACTTAGAGGCATCCAGATGAAGCGAAAGAGCTAGACTAGCCAGATTAGGCTCAGCATTCATATGAACAAAGGGCATCTGACTCTTGATAGGCACACCTAATAAATCAGTATACTCCTCTAGTGTAGGTGCGAGAATAAAGTCCAGGAAAGTAAAGCATCTCAAAGGAGGATCGCAGAACTGCAGCAAGGCGTACAACTCATTCAACTCAAACACCGAAGGTTTACGAACCAAGCTGAGCAATTTCCCATAAGACTTTCTGAATTCACCTCCCACAGAATCATCTGCCAAAGCAATCAAACTAGACAGCTGGACCACATCAGGAGAGGGGAGCTTGTAGGCCACGGTCTTCCTCAGAGAACCCATGATAGCACAATAGAAGGCAAGAAAACCTGAACCGGGGGAAACGGTACCTGCAACACAGACACACGTTAATGATATGCAAATGAGTATGCAAAACAATGCAAAATGCAATCATGCAGCATGAGATTAAGACGACTGTGCTGTTGAGAAGGTGAAGGTGAAGATTCTGTATCAAAAAAACCATAATACTGCTCTGTCAAGAACAACCATATCTCTGATGAGAAGAAAACCCTGATATCGGATAATAACCCTGCTCTGTCAAGAACAACCATATCTCTGATGAGAAGAAAACCTTGATATCGGACCATAAACCTGCTTTGTCAAGAACAATCATATATCTGATGATGAGAACCTTTGATATCAGACCATAAACCTGCTCTGTCAAGAACAATCATATATCTGATGATGAGACCCTCTAATATCAACAAAACTGATTCACTATGAAGAAAACCAGGTAGTCTGAAGGTTAAGGTTTCCTGCAACAAACCCGACCCTGCTCACAGGTATGGACCTAAATTGACACAAGTTCGGCATCCTATGCGGTCATCAGCGTCACAGACATTCAAGAGAGATGATACGATACCCAGAAGGTGTGGCATCACCATCTCCTGAAGCGGCCTCACTCAGCTGAATTCCAAATGATCGGTCCCCAGAGTCGACAATCCTCCAAACCAACAACCCCTCAGGCCCAAAGGGCCGGAAAAGAAGTCAACCGGGAGAACCTCGTCTGAGCATGGATTTCATGGGACACTAGTGCCTGCAAAGCAAGCACGCGCCCACTAATTTCCACAACTAATGCTAGGTACACTCAAGCCTGGGTCTGGCTCCTCACTCATCAAAATGCCCCTCCCACAACAGCACAGATAATCATATCATACTGAAAATAAAGTGCGGGAAATAAAATGCGATAAGTAAACACAACCCAATAAGTAAACATACAAGCGCTAGGATTGACTCTCGCGGGGGACGTTGGATCCCCAAACAGACTCGCATAAGGGACGTTGGATCCCAGGAAACTATCAGAGTCCCCAACAGAGTCGCCAGCTGTCGCTTCCGTGAAAATAAGGTGCCGGCAAAATAGAAGAGTCGCCACCTTTCGTTATTTATCCGTCAGAACGGGAAAGGAAACGATCGGAAAAACCTGACGAAAAGGTATAAGACAAGGTCATCGCAACCGTTGTCTGGGTTCGAGAGTCGGTTACGCAAGGGAAAGGTATTAGCACCCCTTACGTCCATCGTACTCGATAGGATCCACGCTTGTTGTGTTTATCTGACGGGTTGGTTTTATCTATCTACCTATCAAGGCTGGCTTAAAAAGAAAAGAAAATGACTCGGCAAAGCGTCGCGCTTTATGCCTACGTATTCTCATCAGAGAATGAGAAATCAGAGTCAACGTAGTTCGGCTAACTACGGGTAAACGGATGGGGGAAGGTGGCTCGCCAATACATCAGTATTGTGCCTACGTACTCTCAACAGGTATGAGAGATCAGAGCTTACGTAGTTCAGTATAATACGGGTTACGGGAATTCAGATTCATCTGTTTTATCGAGTAGGGTTAACAAACAGTTCCAGCAGTTTGGTGTACGCAGCTCGACCCTTGGAGACTTAGGCCTTACCGTTTGCGGTAGAACTAGGAGTTAACGAAACTCTTTTCTTCAAAAAAGCTTCCTTTGAATTATGGGCCCACAGGGCAAAAAAGGTTTGAAGTTTGCAACCAATATCGCACTAGAGACTATGACCTGAGAGTGAAGGCGTCGTATGTCACCCAAAGGGTACCATACTAAACATCCAAGCTGTCGAAAAGAACTCTCCGACAACCCTTTCTTAGATAGCTTAAGCCTCGTAACGTACGACATCAGTTAACCTTTATTACTGTATTTTAATTTGTTTTGAGATGAGAAGAGAGAACGAACAGGCTCAACTAAGGGGAGACTATCAAGTCCGAATGTTGTCATGCCAAGGATTCATCCTATGGTTGAGGTTTGAAACAGGGGACTCCTAGAAGTTATCATGCATAGGTTTCAACCTAAAGTTCTAATCATCACTTCCTTATCAAAGGAAGCGAGATTCCTAGGGGATCATGTCAATGATAAACAGAAACAAATAAAGCATCAACTTAAACAGTAAACAGATATACAGTAAAATGCATGCAATGCAAGTGAGGGAGGAAATGTGTGTGGGACATCAGCCTCCACAAGCTCATCTCAACCTCAAGCCAGATATGAATAACTGTAATCATACAGAAGAAATGAAATAAAATGCCATCAAGCAAATAACAAACCATATAGGCAAGGGAGCAGGGCTCTACCGAATACCCGCAAGCAAAGCCATACAGTAAAAATACAAGCAGAGGGAGCAACTCAACCTCTAGTGAAATCATGCTCCTAGCTTAAATCAATCTAAATATGAACTTATTCTAATGCATCAAGCAAATCAAACAAGTCACATCAATACAGTTGCACAGCAAGCAAATAGACAGGAAAGAAAGCAGATCAACAACTTCCACAGCTTCCACAAGCAATCTTCTGACAGCAGTTCAGTCTTCAGCCTGTAACTGTTCTTCAAGTCTATCTTCTTCAATAGCAAGTGTCAACTTGCTTCTTCAAGCTTTCAATGCATCAAAACAAGTATCAACTTGTTCTCCAACTTCAAGCTTCAGCTCTTCATTTGATCTCAACTGGATCTTCCTCACAAGTGTCAACTTGTTCTTCTTGGTCTTCAAGCTTCAGCTCTTCATTTGATCTCAACTGGATCTTCCTCACAAGTGTCAACTTGTTCTTCTTGGTCTTCAAACTTCAGCTCCAATGGCAGTCTTCAAATACAGAGAAGGAGCAACCTCTAGCATCTTCAATCTTCTAGCAAGGAACTCCATCTTCTAGCAAGGGAGAAAGATTCATCTAGCAAGAGCAAGGTTTGGATAATGGAAAGCAAAGTGAAGACCAAAGGTCACCACTAAACACCCCACCATCAAAGAAAGGAACCCTCAAAGGTTCTACCAACTTGTGAAGAGCCACACATCCTACCAAAGGAGGGATGAGGCCTTCACAAGGGGACCTTACATCATAGGGAAGAATGGAAGTGATCAACACCTTCCATGTTTATGAGAGAAGAGAATCTATCTAGAAGCTCTACTTACAAACCCTAATCTTAACACCTAAACAAAACTACTCCAAAGGAAAATCAAACTTCAAGTCCAAGCTCCACCATGCATTCCTCAGCAGCCCACACATGTCTTCATCATCATCCAAGAGCAAGAGAAGCAAAACCCTAATCTAAGGGAACTAAAGAAATCATTCTAGTTAATTAGCAAGTTAGGATCACCTAAAACCTAGTACTAAAGTTAATCTTAACTAAAATACTAAAACCAATTGTAAAATCCTACAAAAATAACTATGGGAACCTAAGTCAATCATGACTCTACCATACAAAATCTAGAGGTTGAATCATCCAAAAAACCCTAGAATTAAATTCTAAACCATGAGGTACTAAGGTTAAACCCTAAACTTAGAGCACCTAAAGTTTCAACTTAAAACCAACACCTAATTTCATCACAAAAATGTGAGAAAACTCTATTGGGAGCATACATGTCTAAACTAACTACACACAAAAAATCAGCTCAAGAATCATCATCAAATGATCGCACAAAATTCAGCAAACCAAGGTATCAACCATTATGGATTTAATATCAATTAAAATACAAAAAATGCACATAAAATGAAAATGCATGACTTTCCTAATAATTTTATTCAATAAAATTCTAGATTCAATCATGAATCAAGGGAAAAAAATTTGGAGTTAATTGAGTTATTATTCTATTTTTTATGAATTATTTACAAACTATATGAAATGATGAAAATAAAAGAAAATCAATGGAAATTAATAAAATACGCGTATCAAATAACAATTATCAACAGTTCATTTCAGGAATTGGGCCAACTGGGTGGTGTGAATATCACTCAGTGCACTAAGCCCAAACCATTCCAATTAATGAAACGGTGCGTTTCATTCAGAGTCCTCTCTTTAGAGTTTGAGAGCCAATCGTGGCCATCCATCCATTGCCTGAGTCAAATGTCAAACCCTCATCCAATGGCTCATTTTCATTTTCCCCAATTTCAAACGGATGGAGGGAAATAACCAGACGGTGGCCTGAGTTGCAGCGCCACCGTCTTCTCCGGTGAGGTGCTCATCTCAGGTCATCAAAAATCACAAAACAAATCATCATCTTACTCAATTTTTCATCCTGAACACGAATCCAATCTCCAAATTCATTAATTCCTTCTCCAACTCCAAACACGATAGCATTTTCAGAAATCCACCAAATCTTGATCATCACAATTCTCAACAATAATGATCCTAAATTAATCTACACTTCTCACTGATCAATTTCCACTATCCAATCATGAATGTATCACCAAGAATCTTGAGAAATCAGGCTCAACAGAAAATGGTCCATACCCTAGAGTGTCTCTATCCATAAAATTCTTGTACCAAAATCCATCTATGTCATGATAAGAACCTAACCACATAAAGATTTCTATCTATCTTTCCCTAAATTAAGCACAATTTCAATTTGTACAAACCTGGTTTCAGATGAAAAACAAATGCAACTCTTGCTCGATTCCTCCTCCACAATGATCCATATTCACTCCAAATCTTCCTCTAAAGCCAATGTACACCTCAATTTGGCTTGATTCCTCTTCAATCTCCAAACACGATCTTGAGTTGCAGCTCTGAATTTTCACTTGCTATCTCTGCTACCAACTTCAAATGCTTAAAAAAAATGGCTGAACACACTCGAAATCTTATATAGAACTCATTAGAAATGTCTAGAAACTTCTGTAACCTTCCAAATGAGATTTTGCAATTTCAATTTCTCCTTCAAAGTCTCATGTGCATAGTCACGATTGTGGCTCTCTTTGGGCATGAAAATGCTTGGAAAATTCATCTCATGAGATATTGAATTAGTTTGTTATGTTCTCTTCCTTGTTTACAATCCAATGGTGTGAGTTTGATATGTTGCTTCATCATGAAGAAATGAAATGAAATGGCATGAATTTGACCTCAAACCAAAATTCCAACATTGCCAAAGTTTCTAAAATGATTTTGCCATTCAAAATGACCTATAATTTTGACTTGAAAACAAGTTATTCTCAATTGTTTTGAATTTTCTCATCTTAATTCATTAAAATGGCTTTTATATGAACTTTCTTCCACCAATGTTTGATATGATCCATATCAATGGGCTCTTGATACTTAGAAAGCGAAAAACATCATTTTGAACAACTTCATGTTGAACGAAAATCCATTTGAGGCTTGCAAGATGGTGAAATTGACTTATGATTCAAAATGACCTGTAATGTCCAAATACCCAAAATACCCTTGACTTGTCAAAGCCATAACTTGAGTTCTATAACTCCTATCAAGGACTTCTAGTACTCTATGGAAAGCTAAGAGGATAAGGAACAATATTCATGTTGACCAAAAGTTCATAGGAATCATCCTTCTTGGGAAAAAGTTTCATGCAAGTTGGGTAACTTTCAAGCTCCAAATTCACATTCCTCAGAAGACTTGTAACTTGTCAAAGCCATAACTTGAGTTCTATAAATCCTATCAAGGACTTATAGCACTCAAATTAAATCTAATATCATGCTCTACAACAATCATTTTGGGGGCAATATGAGATGACAATCATATCTTGAGCTAAATTTCCTTGAAGATAGGGGCCAAACTAGGGGATTTTACATTGTCAAGCCTTAGAAACCCTAGCTTGAAACTTCTCAAACTCTTTAATCATGATGAGTTGACCTTGGAATCATCCTTATAAAATCTCAATGTATCAATCCATGATCACATGGATCATGAATTAGGTCTCAACCTTCTTCAAATCATCAGTTGACTTAGGGTTGACCCAGTCAAACCCTAGCTGCACCAATCATGGCTAAGGCTCCTTATTCTTACACAATGACCTGTCTAGGCCTCAAAGTAATCTTCAAAACTTCTCATGAGCTCTCTCAAGAACTCAAATCTAACCTCATGGCTTCATAATCGTCTGAGGGCTTTCCACAACTCTCAAGTTAGGAGACACATACTCTTGGTTTCAATGACTCTCTCTAAGGCTTTATTGACTTCCCTGACAAGGATATCAACCCTTGAACACTTAAATAACCTTCTTAGCTAGCTTCATAGTCTTGTGTAGCTCTTGATTGGTAATCATACCTCTTGATCTCCTGCATACATGTCAATGAAATGCAAATGATAATGCTAATGTGAATGAAATGAAACATAAGCCAGGTAACGAAATGTTGGGTAAATTTTGGGGTGCAACACTAGAAAATGATGTTCTAACTGTTCTTTAAGGACTTGGACAGTTGGTACAACATAAATGGATGGTGTTCAAGGTGTCAAAGAGGTCCAAAATGTTCTAGGCAGTGAGTTTCTCCATTTTATGCAGAAAAGTCAAACTTTAGCGTGTGGGAAGTTGACTTTTGGTTTTGTGATATTTCTGGTGAAACTAATGGTTGGAACACCTTCTAATAATGGTTTTGAGATTGTGTGGATGATTTTTAGGGTGGCTGAAGGATTGGAAAGGATGCTGGTATGAAATTTGCACAAGGCAGGTTTTGTAGTTTTGGAGGATTTCAAAGCTCAAAATCTGGTTTTTTGCAACTGTGGTGGCTAGGGTTTTTCTCAGCTGCTCTTTAGCTTAAATATGATGTGAAAAGGAGGTTTTGGGGAGTTTTACCATGGTAAAAGTTGAATGGACCAGATTTCACAATTTCAAAGTTTCTTTCATCAATGGTGGGTGATGAACAAGGATAAGAGCATGCTTGTCTTGGAGGTGGTTCTGTTTTAGTGAAAAGCAAATCAGAATCGACTGCATGAATTCAGAGTGCAAGCAATTTTTCTCTTCCTTGTTTTGGCAAAAGATTCAAAAATGCCCACAAGTGGTACATGCCTTGGTTTGGCTTATTTGGGCAATGTTTGTGTGCACCAAATACATGAATTCATGCGCATGGCAAGAGTAAGGAAAGCATGCTGCATGAGTTTGCAAAATATGCCAAAATGAACCACAACATTTGCCCTAAAAACATGTTCAAACTACCAACTTTGAGCAATGGCATCTTTGTGTATAAGAATCATTTTGGCTTGAATTTGAGCTCTAAGTAAAGAGGGCATGGCCAGGAATAATTTTCATGTTGAAATCATTTTGATTTAAGGATTGGAAGACCATGAAAAATGATGTTGAAAATCATGCCATGCAAGTTGTCCATAAATAACACAAAAAAATTCTAAGTTATGGATTTGGCTTATTTTTCCTCAACTTTGTTCATCCATAACTTTAGCTTCACAAATCATATGAAGGACTTCTATGACTTTTCGGAAAGCTTGGAACAAAATATACAACTTTAATTCGGGAAAAAGTTCCATTTGACATCAAGAAAGTGATGAAAATTGGCTTGCAAAGTGAGTGCAAAAATCTGTCCAACTTGCCAACTTTGAAGCCATTAAAAATCTCCAACTTTGATTGATCTTAACTTGAGCTCCAAGTATCATATGATTTTGAATTGGTACTCAAAAGAAAGCTTGAAATACATGGAAAAACTTTGATGTTTGAGTCAAGTCCATTTGAAACCTTGATCATGAAGAAAAATGGCCTTGAAGATGGCTGCTTCAACCATGAAACTTTCCAAAAATAGAAAGCTTCTAAAACCCTAATTCCCCAAAATGGCAATTTTCAACAATTCTTGATTTTTCATGATTCCCTTGAATTTTCTTTATCATATTCCATCCATGGGTCATATTGAACTTGAAGAACATGATCTTGACCTCAAAAAGTTAGGAGTTGACTTTTTCACTGCACAGTTGACTTTGTCCCCAAATCTCCCCAGACACCTTAGGACATATGGAAGACCATAGGAACAAGTATTGCTCCCCAAAACAAACTTATCCTGATTAAAAGTGAAACCCTAATTTCAGCCTTTTTGCCTAGGCATTGCGCAGATGAACTAAGTGACCATTCCCACTCCACAACGACCTCTGAGGTACTCAACAAGCCTCTACCTCATGATTACACCAATGATAAATCTTCATGGACCCCTTGACAACCTTCTGATGATTCCTTGATAATGTTGTGGCACACCCCTCCTCTCTAGGAGCTCTGATAACTTCATGATGATGACATACACACAACAACCTCTACCAATGCCTCTGCTTGAGCTTGAAACCAATAAAGACTATCCTCTTGGACGATACACAAACACACACTTGATCCCCTATAAGAACTATGCTATGCAAATGCAAGATGCTAAAATGCAATGAAACATAAGCCAACAATTAAGAAAAGAGGTTGGTCAAATTTTGGGGTACAACATCTGCCCCTATTCAAACGACTTGGACCTGAAGGGATGAAAAACGAACGACTTTCAAACATTCGAGGTAAAAGACGATTGAATACCAAAGAGCCCAGAAATTTGACCACCGCAGAATGAAACTGAAACTGAATAAACTTGTTTAATGGAACAAAAATCCCGAGGAGCCAAAATGGTATCTGATAGTTGCAACAACAATAAGCTAATTGGTTGTCAATTAGAAAGCATCGACCCACAGATGGAAGAAACCTCTGACCTCGCTGTCATGCATCTATTAAATAAAAGCGAGCATCGCGCCCGAAGGCCTGCCCAAACCAAAGTTGAGAAAAGCATCTGACCTCGCTGTCAGCATTTGTATCAAGTAAAACATCTGACCTCGCTGTCAGTCATCAATATCAAGTCTGTAAAAACATCTGACTTCGCAGTCAGAACTCAACATCAAATCTGTAAAAACATCTGACTTCGCTGTCAGAACTCAACATCAAATCTATAAAAATATCTGACCTCGCCGTCAGAACTCAACATCAAATCTGTAAAAACATCTGACTTCGTCGTCAGAACTCAAAATCAAATATGTAAAAACATCTGACTTCGCCGTCATAACTCAACATCAAATCTGTAAAAACATCTGACTTCGCCGTCAGCTCTCAAAATAATCTGACTTCACCGTCAGCTCTCAAAATCATCTGACTTCGCCGTCAGCTCTCAAAATCATCTGACTTCGCCGTCAGTTCTCAAAATCATCTGACTTCGCCGTCAGCTCTCAAAATCATCTGACTTCGTCGTCAGCTCTCAAAATCATCTAACTTCACCGTCAGCTCTCAAAATCATCTGACTTCGCCGTCAGCTCTCAAAATAATCTGACTTCACCGTCAGTTCTCAAAATTATCTGACTTCGTCGTCAGCTCTCAAATTAATATGAATTCGTCGCCACCTCTCAAAATCATCTGACTTCGCCGTCAGCTCTCAAAATCATCTGACTTCGTCATCAGCTCTCAAAATCATCTGACTTCACCGTCAGCTCTCAAAACCATATGACTTCGCTGTTAGCTCTCAAAATAATCTGACTTTGCCGTCAATTCTCAAAATATTCTGACTTCGCCGTTAGCTCTCAAAATAATTTGTCTTCGCCGTCAGCTCTCAAAATCATCTAACTTCGTCGTCAGCTCTCAACATAGTCTGACTTCGCCGTCAGTTCTCAAAATCATCTGACTTCGCCGTCAACTCTCAAAATAATCTGACTTCGCTGTTAGCTCTCAAAATAATCTGACTTCGCCGTCAGCTCTCAAAATAATCATACTTCGCTGTCAGTTATTCGCTAAATAAAAGCGAGCATCGAACCCAAAGGCCGACTCAACCCTAAGTTGAGAAGAACATCTGTCGATTCACCTTTTGGGTGAAGAAATCCGTAGGGGAATATGAACTTGAATAAATAGACTCTATTGGAGATAATGATAAGATGAACACATTTGTCAAAGATCTTGCTGGAGGTCTGGATACCACACAGTCCAGAGAAGTATACTGATAATTGTTGGAGATACACCTGAAAACAAAGAGGTAACAACCTGACTTATGTTTCAAATGCACATGTTTGAATATGGCGTAATGCTCCATACGAAATGGAAATGCTATGTGTTTGGGAGGATGATATGCACGGCACAAATGCAAAGGAACCACTTTAGCAAAATAAATGCCAGAGAAGGGAAACCAAATTCCGCTGGGGAAAGACTAGACACGCCTAGTACAAACGGGCTAATGTTGGGGAATACAAGCCTTGGATGGCCTCCGAGAAAACTTATGGGTAAAATTGTTCTGCTAAGCACAAATCCACTCTGCTGGGGATCAAAATCAAACTCTGCTGAGGAAAATGTCCCAAATGGCCTACAAGAATACAACTCTTCTAGGGAACTAACAACTCGGCTGAAGACAAATAAATCCACTCTACCGGGGAAATCAGCACTGAATGGCCTGCCAGAATATAACATTTCGGGGAATAGACAACTCTACTGAGGAATCAACCCTAGAGGGTCTTCCAGAATATAACATTTCGGGGAACAAATAACTCTACTGGGGAATCAAGGCAAACTGCTGAAGAAAAGCTCCATCCTGCTAGAGATTTTGCTCTGTTGATGATTTAATCCGCTATTTGTTAGGGACATCGAATAAGATTTACTGGGATTTATCTCAGACTCTATCTGCTAAGGATGGAGATAAACAATCTCTGAGCTAGTCCCACTATGTGGGTGAGAAAACTACTTCGCTGGCTTGGCTGCTGTAGCACCCCAAAATTTGCCTTTCGTTTTAATCGTGACTGGCTTTTGTTTCTTTGCATTTAACATTCGCATTGCATAGCATTTGTTCTTGAGGCATGGGATCAGGGTCTTCCTGTGGCCCAAGTTCATTTCGGAGCAAGAGACCGAGCAGCGAACAGCGAGCATCAGAGGCTCAGACATTTATTTTGCCCAGCAATCGAGCGATCGATTTTTATTTTTCCAAGTTAATTTTAGATCAAGATTAGCACTTAGGCTCGTGACAGGTATTTTCACGGTGATAACATTCAAAAACAAGGTTCAACAGCTAAACAGAGCTCCAGACAGTTGGAACAGGGAAAATGGACAGATTTCCCACCAAAAGGCGCCAAAATGCAAAATTTGAAGGTGTTAACCGGTTAACCTATATGGTTAATCGATTAACCATTGGAGAATCACCTTAGATTTGAAATTTTAACAGTGTTAACCGGTTAACGCATATGGTTAACCGGTTAACCATAACATATTTTGCCATGTACGTGATTTTGCAAGCCAATTGCACTTGGGGTTCAATTTTGATCACCTTGGAATTCAAATTTTCACTTGGGAACGATCTAGAACATCTTTAAATTTCAGATTTCCCTCCAAAATCCCATTCCACATTCCAAGCCTTGTTTTCCAATCCAATTTCCATACCTTGCTTTGGATCCCAAACCTAAGTTATATTTAAGTGATCTAGTCCAAACCTCACTATCCAATTTTCATTTCTCACCTCCATTTTTCAGAATTTGATCAGAATTCTCTCTCAAATTCTCTCAACTTCTCCATATCCAGAACTCACTCAAAGCTCTTTTTCATTGGAATTCTTGATTCTTCATTGGAATCAATGGATTCTTGAGCATAATCCTCCATTTACCATCATCATTCGATCAATTCTCATCTCCAATTTTCGTGCAAGCTTGAATCTGAATCTGGAGTTGGATCTATAAGTGATTATTTGAAGCTTATTGACTCAAATTTGGTGGATCTTCATTCATACAACAACAATTATTGTGGATCTTGAAGTTTTTCGAATTTCTAGCATTTGATCGGCTCAAATTCAGCTGATCAACATTTACCGAAGAAAATCTCCGCTTCGAAGGTTGGAATTCTTGATCCAATTTAGTTATTGAGCTTATCATGTTAATCCTCATATTCGATTGAACTTTGGTTGATTTCGATCCGTTCGAATTGTGTTGTTGCTGTGTAATTGTGTATTCATGCTGTTGGATCTCTGTTTTCTGTTGTTAATTTCGTGCTTAATTGATAAGTTGATCTGTTGGAACCTTGGATAAGTTGTTTTGGTGCTATAAGTGATTTTATGCTGCTGGTTTTGGCTTCTGGTATAGTGTTAACCGGTTAACGTATATGAGTAACCGGTTAACCAATTCAAATATTCAAAGTTTTCAGGGTGTTAACCGGTTAACGCCTGGTGTTAACCGATTAACACCTATGAGTTTCCAGATTTCCACTTGTTTTACACAGGTTAACCGATTAACAGTATGTGTTAACCGATTAACATTGTGCCAGAATGTCATATTTGCTGTTTTGCTTGCTTGTTTGCATACCGGTTCGATTCGAATCATCATAGATCAATGTGATGCATTAGGATTGAATTGTTTTGAATAATTGTCACTATTTATGGTTCGAATTGATCATTTGTTTGCATGTTCATATGCTTTCATCTCTTGCTTTTCTCCACATGTTTGCATCATTCGTGCATCGCTGTTGAGGTCGAGACGCGCTTGTGGCGGCTGCTGCCCCACACATTTTTTCCTCCCTCCCACCATTCTAAGTGTGCATTTTCATGTTTTCATTTTTCTACTTGTGATTGATCCTTCCTTTGTTCTTCTTGTGCTTTCTTGCCATGATCCTCATAGGATTCCTAGTCACTCCGTTTAGGATGGGAGTAAGAGAGACATTAGGCGTTCAATCCAAGTATGCTAACATTAGGGTAGACGTTTCCCCGTTTCATCCGAACTCTAGGACCACTTTGCATGACAACGTTAGGGCCGAGTTTCCATTAGACCTTCTGTGCGTCTCTCTTCTCATCTCAAAATCATTCTAATCCATTTAATAAAGGCGATAAACATTGCGCGCTACGAGCCTTAAGCTACATGGGGAATGATAAGTGAGGGGTCTCCTCTCGCTTATCTAGAGTGTTTAGTATGCGTCCCGTTTAGGGGTGATATACGACGAATTCGCCTCCATGTCATAGTCTTTAGTGCAACGTGAATCACAAACCGAATTAATTCACTTCACTAAAAAACACAAAACAAATTTCAAACTTTTTTCCTTTGGGATTAATCGGAAACCTTTTTTTCGTGAAAAGAGTGTTGTTAAGCTTCAGTTCTACCGCAAACAGGCTTAGTCCCTAACTGCTGGAACGGATGTTTAACCCTACTCGGTTAAAACACTTAATCATCCAGTGGTTTCGTGTCCGCCCGAACTACATTTGCTCTGATCTTTCATGCTAGATGAAAGTACGTAGGCACAAGACCTGATGTCTTGGCGAGCAACCTTCCCCCCTTCTCCCGTAGTTAGCCGAACTACGTTGACTCTAACTTTCCCATTGCACGAGGGAATACGTAGGCACAGAGCGGCGATGCTCTGCCGAGTCTCTTTTCTTTTCTTTTCGTCCCGTAAACCTGTAGCATAGATAGTTTAAACACACCCTTAGATAGACAACAAGCATGGATCCCGTCGAGTACGATGGACGTGAGGGGTGCTAATACCTTCCCCTTGCGTAACTGACTCCCGAATCTAGGACTTGGTTGCGATGACCTCGTCTTTTCCCTTTTCGTCAGGTTTTTCCGATCGTTTCCTTTCCCTGTCGTTGGGATAAATAACAAAAGGTGGCAACTCTTCTGTTTTCCGTCGGGTGTTTTTCACAGTTGCGACAGCTGGAGACTCTGCTGGGGACTATGGTTCCCTATGCGAGTCACTCCTAGCGCTTGTCTGTTGCGTCTTTGGGTGTTTATTTTTGTGTAGTTATCTTGCTTTATATGCATTATCTATTTTATATTATTGCATTGCATTCTTGTTGCTGATGTGCTGTGGGTTGGGTTGTTCCACCGAGAGATAAGCCAGAGCTAGGCTTGAGTACACACATAGGATTAGAGTTGAGATTAACGGGAGTTTGTGTGGCGTCTGGCTGCGTAATAACTCGCATGAAATTCACATTCAGACGAGGTTTTTCTTTGGAAATATTCTATCCTGCACGTCTGGTGCAATTGAGGGAATATTGAATTAGAGAGACTGTCGACTCTAGAGACCGTTCATTTAGGGGGCCAGCTAAGTGAGGCTGCTTCGTTAAACTCTGACGCCAAACCGGAAATAGTGAACGTATCATCGTTTCTCGAAAGTTTGTGACGCTGACAACCCGTATAGGATGTCGTACCTTTCAAGACTAGAACCCACATGTGAGAGGGATGGGTTTTTACAAGAAACCTAACTTTCAACCAACCCTGGTTCTCATCAGTGCAGAATTTTGATCCTGAGTGGTTTATCCAGTGTGTTATCTCAGTGTTCTGATTAGAGCGGAGCTCTGGGTGAATTCAGTCAACGGCACAACAACAAATTTGAGCATTGGATACCTTGATCCCATGTGTGCATTTGCATAATCATTCTGCATTTAACATTGCATGTTTATGTGTGTTACAAGTTCTCGTCTTTCCCTTGATTCTGGTACTGGTCTTCTTCAGAGATGGAAGTTAGTAGAAAGAGGATTGTTATGTACAAGTTTTCGGCGCCTGAGTTGGGACCTTTATTTGGTCTGATTTCCCTGGCTGATCCTGGTGTTCTTGCAGCTTTCAGAGGACAGTATGGTGGAATTCTAAAGTTTGTCCATAAGCTTACGACTTATGAGCATGGAGCTATTCATACCCTATTTCAGTTTTATGATCCTCCTCTGAGATGCTTCACATTTCCGGACTATGTGTTGGTTCCAACTTTGGAAGAATTTGCTTACATTTTGGGTGTTCCGATTCTGAACAAAGTGTCTTTTTCAGCTCCGAAGAAGAACCTAATCTCGAGAAGTTGTCCGCCGCTCTTTATTTGAGCGCCTCTGACTTGGCAGGTCATGTTATCAGTAGAAACAGAGTTTCTGGATTTACTTTACCCTTCCTGGTCGACAAAGCCCGAGAGTATGCTGACAAGGGTTGTTGGGTGGTTTTCAGTGCTATCTTGGCTTTGTGCGTCTATGGCATTGTGTTGTTCCCCAATGTACCGGACTTTGTGGATTTTGATGCTTTTCATATCTTCGCTTCCAAGAACCCCGTACCTACTCTTCTAGGGGGCTTGTATCATTCAGTGCATTACAAGAACGAGAAAAGAAGAGGAAAGATGGTTTCTTATTGCGCACCGTTGTTGCATAAGTGGTTTGTTGATCACCTTCCTCGCTCTGGAGCTTTTGTGAATTCTGCGAACTCATCTGAATGGTCGAAGAGGCTTATGGGTTTAACGGGGAAGAATATCGTCTAGTTCAATCGAGACTTGCTGGGTCGCGAGCTTGTCTTCAATTGTGGTAGCTTTCCTAATGTGCCCTTGATGGGGGAGGAAAGGCGGTGTCAACTATAATCCTTCTCTTTCTGTGAGACAATTCGGATATGCTTTGAAAGGACCTCCGAAGGAAGCGGAAGTGCAGGAATCTCTGTACTTCACAGGTGTAGCTGATCCTTGTATCTCAGCCCGATTCATGGACGCGTGGGGTAAGATTCACAAGAAGGGAAATCTTTCTCTAGGCAAAGGAGATTGTAGAGCCTATGATCCATATTCGGATTGGATTCAGAAGAGGGTTGAAGAGGTACTATTGTCGTTTCCTGTTGAAGCACCATTGTATCCTTTAGTCATCAAGCCGCCTACAACCGTTGATATCCTGCACAAAGAAGAATGAAGAGTTGAAGCAAGAAATCAGTCAGTTGAAGCATGATAAGGGTGAAGCTGTGTATTTGGCCAAGACAAATGCAAAATTGTTGACTAAGTTGAAGGAAGAACTTGCTAATCAGGTACAAGCACGGAAGCAAGTCAGTCTTGATCTAAAAAGCACTTGTGATGTTCTGAGAAGTAAGAAGGAGGATTTAGATAGAGCTTATCTGAAGATATCCAAATTTAATGAGCAGTGGAATGCTACCTTGACTGCCAACAAGAGTAGAGAAGATCAGCTTCGTGTTCAGGTTGATAAGTTGAAAGCGCAATTCAAGGCTAAGGAGAGAGAGTTACTACTGGAAACATTCCGTAGAAGTACGATCGAGCAGAAATACCAAGAGACTTTGTCAACACTTGGAGAGTTCAAGATTCGGGCAGAGGTGAAGAAACCCAGGCTTGAGGATGCTTTCGGCGAAGATGCTTGGGAAGATCATTGTCATTATCTCTGGGATGTGATACGCAAGAGGGATGTCCTTATCCGAGAGTTGATGGAGAGGCCGGACGATCCTGATACGAAGGAGATGCTTGAGGAGTCTCAAGAGTGGCGTAGAGATCATGGCTACTAGGAGTTTTATCTTTTGTAGTTTCATTTGATTTTGTATCTTGATCATCACCAGAGATGTTGGATGAGATCAATACCTTTTTGTATGCAGATATTTCTCATTTGGTTTTATTGTTTCAACTTGATATATGAGAAGATTTATTATGGTATTCTTATCCATCTCTACTGTTCTTGTTTATTGAAACCGGAATCAAGGGGGAAGATCTCCCTGTGCATACATAGACATGTTTGCATTTTGCATCTTGCATTCTCATTTGCATTGCAGGTTGTTCTTGGTGGCCTTGTGTTCTTATCTCTGCTTGGTTTTCTTCAGTTCAGGATTGAGGAGTTCAGTTTCCACAGGTACTCTACTCGAGGGAATCAGCAGAAGGTGATGGATCAGGTTCAGGCAGAATTACAGGAGGTCAGGGATTGCATGGCCCAATTCATGGAGCTGATGCAGACTATTGCCAGTGGGCAGGAACAGTTGAGGACTCTAGTCCAGCCATTGATAGCACAGGTTGATGAAGAAGGTGTTTTGCACATAGGGGCTGGTGTTGTTCATCCTCCGGTTGGTGGGTCTATTCCTCAAGGTATTCCTACTGTTGTTGTACCTCCGGGCGGAGGAGCTGCTGGTGAGAATGGTAATATCGCTAGTAATGGCAGTGTATGCGTTGTGCACGGGGTTGCTGGTCCTCATTGGAGGATAATCAGGATGATATATTTTCTGTAAAAGATCTAGAGGGTGGTTTGCCGACTGAAGCGGACCGAAGGTTCAAACTGATTGAGGAGAAAATGAGATCATTGGAGAATCAGAACTCTTTGGGCTTGGATATGTCTGATCTTGGTTTGGTTCCTGGGGTCAGGATTCCCCCCAAATTTAAGGTGCCCGATTTTGATAAGTACAAAGGGACGACTTGTCCCAGAGTACACATTCGGTCATACTTCAGGAAAATGTCTGCTTATTCTAGTGATGAGAAGCTGTTGATGCATTTCTTTCAGGATAGTCTGGCAGGGGGCTTCATTGGAATGGTATATGGGGCTCTAAAGAACCCATATTCGTAGCTGGAAAGAATTAACTGAGGCTTTTGTGCGTCACTATAAATATAATAGTGATCTGGCACCCAATCGGGTACAATTGCAGAGTCAGTCGCAGAAGAATTCTAAGAGTTTCAAAGAATACACCCAGAGGTGGCGTGATCTGGCTGCAAGGGTACAACCCCCTATGGTTGAAAGGGAGTTGATTGACTTGTTCATGGCTTCACTACCGGGTGTGTACTTTGAGAAGATGATAGGATGCATGTCTGCAGGGTTTTCTGATTTGGTTATTTCTGGTGAGCAAATTGAAAGTGGAATCAAGTCTGGTAAGATTTCTAATGGTGGTGGATCCTCTTCGGGAGGAACGAAGAAGCCGTATTCTGCAAACCCCAAAAGAAGGGAGAGGGATGCAAATGCTATCTCGCACAAAGGTAAAGGTAGAGCTCAGTATCGTCAGCATCACCAAATTGCTACCGTAAATATCCCGCCCGCGGCTCCGCAACAAGGTAATGCTCCGCGACCTTATCCTGCCAGGCGCAAGATGCCTGATAGACAGTTCACAAATCCTTCGATACCATATTCTCAGTTGTTACAGCAGTTGCTGCAATTACAATGGGTTCAGAAGAGGACCCTGGCTCCTCTCACAGTTATACCGCCTCCTGGCTACGATGCGAACGCTCATTGTGATTTTCACTCTGGCGCCTCAGGCCATGATATTGACCATTGTAAGGCTTTTAAGCATAAGGTCCAGGATTTGCTTGATTCCAAAGCTATTATGCATTTCCATACTATTAAGTTTAATGAAATACATATTACATAATTTAGATTATATCATTTTACTTATTTTACTGGATATTACGGAGCCTGTTCATGCACAGGATATGATCGAGTCTGATCATAGAAAATATTTTCTTCAAGCGAACCCCGAAGCACAAAGTCGCTTGTCATCGAGAGATTGGACATCCCAACCATAACACAGAGAGCCCTTCCGTCGAACGGGACTCATTCATCTTCTTGGATGAAGACTATCAAGAGTTAGAACATGATGAACTATCACCAGTCGAAGAAACCCAAGCCTACGGAATTATTGATTCCGTATCAGATTCTTTGCCTACGGAAGCAATTTTTGATTCCGGAGCGGATTCTTTTTTTTAAATGCAAAATTTCCATATGTGACTCAGAACCCGATGCCGGATCGTGGGGTGGCAAGAGCTAATGCCGTCGTTGAGGGTGAAAAGTTGAATCTGATAACTGATGTTGAAGATTTAAAAACTCTACTGGGTTTTTTGAAAGCTTGTTTGTTGAAGAAGGGAGTATTTCCTAGTTGTTATGCTGACTGCTCAAAATGTGAAGCGCAACCTGAGGGTTGTGATCTTTTGAAGAGGGGTATTCAGAGAATGATTGACGAGGGTTGTAGAAGAAGATGTCGAGTACAAAGTGGGTGACGACGGAAACGAGGTTGCCACTATTTCCATTCCATACCGGACTATCAATATTTCAGCGCCTGCTAGGCCAGCTCTGGTGACCATTATTGTACCAGGATCCATGTCGTACGAGAGCACTAGAGCTATCCCATGGAACTATAGAGGAGAAGTGTTCCGTAATGGGCAGAAACAAGAATGGATAGAATTGACAAGCGGAAGTTCGTCAGTTGAGAACATAGTCGGTGCCGGAGGTGTTACCAGAAGTGGTAGAGTCTTCTCTCTGCCAGAGGTTAATGCTGATAAGAATTACAGGGGTACGCGTAAGGTTGTGATTGAAGAGAATGCCCAACCACAGGTTGTTACTGATGATCTTTCAAAGGATACGGAGGAATTTATGAGGTTAATTCGGAAGAGTGACTACAAAATTGTGGATCACTTGAATCAAACTCCGTCGAAGATTTCTATCCTATCATTGTTGATGCGTTCGGAGGCGCATCGCAATGCTCTGTTAAAAATCTTGAATGCAGCGTATGTACCCTAGGAGATTTCTGTCAATCAGTTGGAGGGGTAGTTGCTCATGTGAATGTCGGTAATGGTCTCGACTTTACTGATTTAGATCTAACTCCTGCAGGGAGGAACCATAACCGTGCTCTCCATATATCGTTGGAGTGTAGAGGATCTATGATGTCACATGTCTTGGTTGATACGGGATCATCCCTCAATGTGCTTCCAAAGAAGGCATTGATGAAGTTGGACATTCAGGGTTTGTTGTGCATGCCCAGTGATCTGGTCGTAAGGGCTTTTGATGGATCTAAGAGATCAGTGTTTGGAGAAATCACGCTGCCTATTCAGATCGGGCCGGAGATCTTTGATGCAACTTTCTATATTATGGATATCTAGCCAACATACAGCTGTTTGCTTGGCCGACCTTGGATACATGTTGCTGGGGCAATTACCTCGACGTTGCATCAAAAGCTGAAATACATGGTAGAAGGGAAGATAGTTACTGTGTGCGGTGAAGAAGACATTATGGTTAGCCATCTGTCATCTTTCAAATATGTAGAAGTGGATGGTGAGATCCACGAAACGCTCTGCCAAGCCTTCAAAAAAGTTCAGATTCAGGGGAAGTCTCCTGTAGAAGCCAAGGGTCTAGAGGTTTCAATGTCGTCGCTCAAGGAGGCCCGTGCTACCGTAGAATCTGGCTTGTCTCAGAAGTGGGGTCAAGTTCTCGATGTTCCTATCAAGCAAGACAAGTTCGGCCTGGGATACAAACCCTCCAGTTCTTCTCAGTTTCCGAGATACAGGGGACCGATCCAGTTCACCAGCAGTGGTGTGATATTTGACAAGATTAATGTCGTTGAAGACGATGAAGTTGACAGTGACTGCGACATGGATGCGTGGATCCGTCCATGTACTCTCGGCCAGAAGCTGTGCAACTGGACTACCGAAGAAGTCATTCATGTTACTGCTGCACAGTAATGTTCATTGTTTTGATTATGTTCAGTCCTGTGTTCTACCCAAGACGTAGTGACCCATTTGTGGGGCCTTCTTATTATTTACAGTTTATCATTAATAAAAGACGTTTCACATTCAAATTTTGTGATCCCTGTTTTTCTTGTTTTCGTTTTGCATTTACTTAACAGAAAAATGGCAATGTGTTTTGTTTGTTGCATCGCATAATAAACATAACATCCTCATGCAGGTCTTTTCTATCAGATTCCATCGATTCAGGTTCAGCTATGACTTCGTATGACTTTGATAATCCCATTTATCAAGCTGAAGATGAGACTGACGAAGACTGTGAACTACCCGAAGAGTTAGCCAGGCTTCTCAAGCAGGAGGAAAGGGTCATTGTGCCTCATCAGGAGGATATTGAGATTATTAATCTGGGTACCGAGGATGACAAGAAAGAGATCAAAGTGGGGGTTGCATTGGAAGACAGTGTTAAGAGAAGATTGGTTGAAATGCTCCGACAGTATAAGGATATCTTCGCTTGGTCTTACCAAGACATGCCTGGGCTGGATACAGATATTGTGGTACACCAGTTGCCTCTCAGAGAAGAATGCTCGCTAGTCAAGCAGAAGTTGAGACGAACAAGGCCTAACATGGCAGTCAAGATCAAAGAAGAAGTTTAGAAGCAACTGAATGTTGGGTTTCTTGCTATCACGAATTACCCTCTGTGGTCGCTAACATTGTTCCTGTACCTAAGAAGGATGGAAAGGTCAGAATGTGCATTGATTATCGAGATCTGAATAAAGCGAGCCCGAAAGACGATTTCCTGCTCCCTCATATCGATGTGTTGGTCAATAACACCGCTCAGTTTTCTGTGTTTTCGTTCATGGATGGCTTCTCTGGGTATAACCAAATCAAAATGGCCCCAGAGGACATGGAGAAAACTACTTTCATCACACCGTGGGGGACTTTTAGCTATAAGGTGATGCCTTTTGGATTGAAAAATGCAGGGGCAACTTATCAGCGGGCGATGGTCACTTTGTTTCATGATATGATTCATCATGAGGTGGAAGTCTATGTTGATGACATGATAGCAAAGTCACATACGGAGGAAGGACATCTGGTCGATCTTCTGAAATTGTTTGAAAGACTGAGGAAGTTCAAGCTGAGGCTGAATCCTAACAAGTGCGCCTTCGGGGTGAAATCTGGAAAGTTATTGGGTTTCATTGTCAGTGAAAAGGGTATTAAGGTAGATCCTGCCAAAATAAAAGCTATACAAGAAATGCCTGAGCCGAGAACGGAAAAAGAGGTCTGTGGTTTTCTGGGGAGATTAAACTACATTGCAAGGTTTATATCTTATCTTACAGCCACTTGTGAACCAATATTCAAATTGTTGAGAAAAGATCAGACGGACAGGTGGAATGAAAATTGCCAGAAGGCGTTTGAAAGAATAAAAGAATATCTGCAGCAACCACCAATACTCATGCCTCCAGTTGCAGGGAGACCACTGATCATGTATCTCACGATTCTTGAGAGTTCAATGGGATGTGTGCTCGGTCAACAGGACGAGTCAGGTAGAAAGGAGCATGCCATCTACTACCTGAGTAAGAAATTCATTGATTGTGAGTCGAGGTACTCGATGCTAGAAAAAACATGTTGTGCACTCGCTTGGGCCGCAAAGCGTTTGAGACAGTACATGTTAAACCACACAACCCTATTGATTTTGAAGATGGATCCAATCAAGTACGTCTTTGAAAAACAAGCACTCTCCGGAAGGATTGTCCGATGGCAAATGGTGTTAACGAAGTATGATATTCAATATGTTTCCCAGAAAGCCATTAAGGGAAGTATTCTGTCAGAATATCTCGCGGAACAGCCGATTGAGGATTATTAGCCGATGAAGTTTGACTTTCCAGATGAAGACTTCATGTTTTTGAGAATGAAAGACTGTGATGAGCCTTTACCTGACGAGGGACCTGAGAGAGAATCTCAGTGGAAATTGGTTTTTGACGGAGCGGTTAATTCATATGGTAATCGAATCGGCGCGATCATTACTACTCCTCACGGGTCTCATATACCGTTCACCACCCGATTGACATTCGCTTGCACCAATAATGAAGTCGAGTATGAAGCTTGCATTATGGGTTTATAAGAGGCCGTTTATATGAGGATTAAGAATTCGGATGTGTACGGTGACTCAGCGTTAGTCGTTAACCAAATCAAAGGAGAATGGGAAACTCGTCAGGCCAACCTGGTGCCTTATAGAGATTATGCAAGGAGACTGCTTCCTTTCTTTGATAGAGTTGAGTTCCATCATATGCCGAGAGCTGAGAATCAGATGGCGGATGCCTTGGCCATGCTATATTCGATGTACAAAGTGAATTTCTGGAATGAAACTCCTGCTATCACCATCATGCGTCTTGATAGACCTGCTTTTGTGTTTGCCGTTGAGAAAGCATCCGATGGAAAGCCTTGGTATTTCGATATCAAGCATTTTCTAAAGACTCAGAAGTACCCATCTGGGGCATCCAACAAAGATAATAAGACTTTGAGGATGTTAGCTGGTAATTTTTATTTGAACAAGGACGATGTGCTCTACAGGAGAAACTTCGACACGGTCTTGCTGTGTTGTGTTGATGAACTTGAAGCAAACCTATTGATGGAGGAAGTCCATGAGGGTTCTTTTGGCACTCATGCCAACGGACATGCAATGGCTAGAAAACTGTTGAGAGTTGGGTATTATTGGATGGCTATGGAATCCGATTGTTTCAAATACGCCAGAAAATGCCATAAATGTCAGATTTATGCGGATAAAGTGCATGTGCCACCAGCTCCTCTGAATGTGTTGACATCTCCTTGGCCTTTTTCCATGTGGGGTATTGATGTGATTGGAAAGATTGAGCCGACTGCTTCTAATGGACATCTCTTCATTTTGGTCACGATTGATTACTTTACGAAATGGGTAGAAGCAGCATCCTTTGCCAATGTCACGAAGCAGGTGGTAGCCCGATTCATAAAGAAGGACATCATTTGTCGTTATGGTATTCCGGAGAGAATAATTACTGATAATGGTTCAAATTTGAATAACAAAATGAATAAAGAACTGTGTCAGAGTTTCAAGATCGAACATCACAATTCTTCTGAATATCGTCCGAAGATGAATGGTGTTGTTGAGGCAGATAATAAGAATATCAAGAAGATTGTGTAGAAAATGGTTGTAACCTACAAAGACTGGAACGAGATGTTGCCTTTTTCTCTCCACGGTTATCGTACTTCGATGTGTACATCAAACGGGGAAACTCCTTTCTCACTGGTGTATGGTACGGAAGCAGTCCTACCATTGGAAGTTAAAATTCCTTCTTTAAGGGTTTTGTCGGATGTGAAGCTTGACGAAGCTGAATGGGTGCGAACCAGGTTGAATCAGCTGAGCTTGATTAATGAAAAGAGATTGGCAGCCCTCGCGCATGACCGGTTGTACTAGAGTAGGATGAAGAAAGCCTTTGATCAGAAAGTGTGTCCTTGGTGCTTCCAAACGGGTGATTTGGTGTTGAAAAGGATCCTTCCTCCTCAGACAGATCACAGGGGAAAATGGACTCCTAACTATGAAGGTCCGTATGTGGTAAGAAAGGTTTTCTCTCGCGGAGCCTTATTGCTATCTACTATGGATGGTGAAGATTTTTCGTCCCTTGTGAACGCGGACATGGTTAAAAAATACTTTGCTTAAAAGAGACCGGCTCGACACAAAAAGAAAAGTCCAGGAAAAAATGGGGCATCCCAGCGAACCATAAAAAGAAAAGGTTCGGGAAAAAATTAGGGATAAAAGACAAAAAAGAATGAACCCTCAAAGTTGAAAACCTGAAAAGGCAACTTTGGCAAAAATGGGTATCCTGGTGGATTGAAAACTCGAAAGGGCGATCCAGACAAAAGTTAGGGATTTAAAAAGCAAATGATCACGGTCTGTGTTCGATTTGTAAGCTTGTGAGCAATTATCCCGAAGGAAAGGAATCAGTCCAGTCAGTCTTGTTAGAAGACGAAACATGGGGAACATCGAAGACATACAGGTCATAGCCGAATCGACACATGATGGTTGTCTGTTTCCACATTGTCGACATCTGTATTGTATTTGTTTTCTTGTTTTTGAGCAATTACCTCTTTTCAGGAATTGCATATGAATTGTAATTCGCCTATTTACAGGTCTTTCATCAATAAAGTATTCACTTCAGTCAAAGAGCTTTCTTTTTCTTGCCCATTTTACTGTCTTGTTTGCAAAATGTCTGTTATTTTGGTAAACATTGCAGGTAAAAGCAAGAGGTTGTACAGAGCATAACGAAAGCACTGACTTTGCTTGATCAACAAGTATCATGGATGGTAACTGAGGTAACCATTTCACATGTAGAACATTTTTGGTGTTTTTCTTTGTTGCAGGTCAACAGGGTTATCCTCAGCCGAGTGAGATTCCCTTATCCCCAGCAGTTCAAGTTGCAACAAGTAGCAGTTGTTGTCAGCCGAGTATTCTCAGCGGATTAAGTGTGATACTTTCGACATAATGGACTTGTTCCCCATAGGTAAGTGCAGTCGGGCATTAACAACAAAGAGGTTTGCTTTCCATAGAAGAGATTTTGCTTCCCCAGTGAAGTGGTCATCTTATCTCCGACAGAGTTGTGTCCTCTCCCCGGCAGAGTTCGATTATCAAGTTTGTGATGTTATATCCCCAACAAAACAAAGCTTTGTCTTCGTGAGAGAGTGAGTCCCTGGCAGGGTGGAGTTTGTTCTCAGTAGAGCAGGGTGAGTGATTCCCTCAGTGGCAAGTTGGTTGGTAAACAAGTTTTCTTCTCCAGCGGAGGCAACGTCGGTGACGCCCTTTCCCCCCGGAGTCAGTTCAGGATTTTCTCCAGCAGAATGCAGTGCTGATTCCCTCGACAGAGTAAGTGGTAGAGCAGGAGTCTGGGATTTCCCAAATAGATTTAAGTTCCCCGTAGAGTAGGAGTATCAGATATTCCTCGACAAGACAGGTTGGTATTTGATGTAATCCCAAGCAGAGTGGATTTTCTCCCCAAGCGGGTTGGAGTTCTTTGGAAATGCCGTTCAGGGCTGGTTTCTCGAGCAGGATAAAATTAATCTTCGGTGGTCGATTGTTTTTCCCCCGCAGAGACGGTTCTCTCAGCAGAAGGGGTTTGATTTAAGCATATAATTGCTTGTGTCCCCGCAGAGCTATTCAAGTTTCCAGAAGATTTGATCCTCAGCAGTGTGGATTTCTCTTCCCAATAGGGTTGTTCTCTCTTCCCGGCGGAGTCTGGGTCTTTTCTCCCTAGCATTTATTTTGCTAGGTTGGTTCTGTTGCATTTGCATTTTTGCATTAGCATCCTCCCAAATGCGTAGCATTTCCATTTCGTATGGAGCATTACGCCATTTTCAAACATAAGCATCTGAAGCATAAGCCAAGTTTGGTGTTTTGGGACCGGATTTTCTCCTCAGCAGAGATTGTTTGAATCAAGGGGCTTTCATGTTATCCGCGTCAGGATGGATTTTTGGGTTGGTGATTTTATCAGAGTTTTCCCGGCTGAGCTAGTTTGAGTTGAGTGGTTTCACTTTCCTCCGGTGAGTCACTTGCGAGTGTTGTCTTCCCTGGTCAAACTTGTGTTTCTTTCCCAACAGAGTTGTTCCAACTTTTGGTTGGCCATCGTTGTTTATTTCAAATTTTGGTTGATGACCCAGTGGCGTTTGGATGTTATTCCAACTTTGGTGGTTATTCTTTATTTCTCTCAGCAGAGTCGAGAATTCCAACTCTTGGTTGGCACCTCTCAGCGTAGTTCAGATGATTGTATTTGGTGTCCTAACTTTTGGTTGGCCTAGAAGGTGATCCCAACTGTTGGTTGGTAATCTTTGGTTTCCTCGGACAGAGTCTCTATTCCAACTTTTGGTTGACAATCTTTGTTATTCAAACTCTTGGTTAGTAGATGTTGTTCTAACTCTTGGTTAGTAGATGTTGTTCCAACTCTTAGTTGGCAATCTTTATTGTTCTAAATTTTGGTTAGTAGTTGTTCTTCTAACTGTTAGTTAGTGGCCTTTTATTTCAACTCTTGGTTGATAATTTGGGAGGATCATCTCAACCTTTGGTTGGCAGTCTTCTGTGGTGGAGTCATCTTCGTTTAGCGTCCCTCAACTATCCTAACTTTTGGTTAGTAGCTTTTGGTCGATGAGGATTTTTCCCAGCAATCCTAACTCTTGGTTAGCAGCTTGTGTTCCGACCTTTGATTAATGGTGTTTCATGGTGATTCTAACTATTGGTTAGTACCTTTGTTTCCCAACTTTTGGTTGGATGTTATCCCTTGCGGTTGTCCAAACCTTTGGTTGGTATTCCCCATTCCCCAGTAGGGTCGGTCTGGGACGTCTGCTGGGTGTCCCAACTTTTGGTTGTTAATCCTCCCTTATTCCTCAGCGGAGTCGTTGTCTCAACATTTGGTTGATGAGGAGATTTGGCGTTTTCCAACTTTTGGTTGGTGATTATGGTTTATCCGGTAGGGTTAGTCATGGACGTCGTTTCATTTTCCAACTCTTGGTTGGTAGTCTTTGATTCCCTAGTGAGGTCGCCATATCCGGTGTGGTCGATTTGTTGATGTTTTTCTAACTCTTGGTTGGTAACCTTCGTTCTCTGGTTCTTGATTCCGACTTTTGGTCAGTGTGCCTCCCCAACGAAGTCGTCTCGCCGTGGAAATTTCGGTTAGTATGGATTTCAACTCTTGGTTGGTAAGGGTGGTGTTTTCCCCAGAGAGTCACTCTCATCCCATCTCTTGGATGGTGCTGCTAGTTTGTTCTCCACAGAGTCATCTAATTAGTCTACTCTTTCCCCAGTGAAGTCGCCACAAAGCTGTTTGGCTACTCTTTTGTTCCCCAGCAGGGTTCGTTCCAACTCTTGGTTGGTATTCCGAGTTCGTTATCCCGACTCTTGGTTGGTATTTCATGGAAGAGGTTGTTCCAACTTTTGGTTGGTATTTATTGTCGGTTTAGTCCCAACTCTTGGTTGGTACCTTTGGTTGTTTTCCAACTCTTGGTTGGTATCTGTTGGCCTTTGGTCGTTCCAACTCTTGGTTGGCATATTCTGGGTGTTGCCCCGACTTTTGGTTGGTATCTTTTGGATGAATTTCAGATTATATTGGATTGTTATCCCCAGCACGTCGTTTTCCAACACTTGGTTGGTAGTCGCTGTTTTGCATTCCTGCAGGATGCAAATTTCTGGGTTCTTTTGTATTCAATCACCTTATACCTTGAATGTTTGAAAGCGGATGCTTTTCCTCCCTTCAGGTCCAAGTTGTTTGAATAGGGGCAGCTGTAGCACCCCAAAATTTTCCTTTCGTTTTAACCGTGACTGGCTTTTGTTTCTTTGCAATTAGCATTCGCATTGCATAGCATTCGTTCTTGAGGCATGGGATCAGGGTGTTCCTGTGGCCCAAATTCATTTCGGAGCAAGAGACCGAGGAGCGAACAGCGAGCATCAAAGGCTCGGGCATTTATTTTGCCCAGTAATCGAGCGATCGATTTTTATTTTTGCAGGTTAATTTAGAATCAGGATTAGCACTTAGGCTCGTGACAGGTATTTTCACGGTGATAACATTCAAAAACAAGGTTCAGCAGCTAAACAGAGCTCCAGATAGTTGGAACAGGGCAAATGGACAGATTTCCCACCAAAAGGCGCCAAAATGCAAAATTTGAAGGTATTAACCGGTGACCTATATGGTTAATCGATTAACCATTGGAGAATCAGCCCAGGTTTAAAATTTTAACAGTGTTAACCGATTAACGCATATGGTTAACCGGTTAACCATAGCAGATTTTGCCCTGTACGTGATTTTGCAAGCCAATTGCACTTGGGATCCAATTTTGATCACCTTGGAATTCAAATTTTCACTTGGGAAGGATCTAGAACATCTTTAAATTTCATATTTCCCTCCAAAATCCCATTCCATATTCCAAGCCTTGTTTTCCAATCCAATTTCCATACCTTGCTTTGGATCCCAAACCTAAGTCATATTTAAGTGATCTACTCCAAACCTCACCATCCAATTTTCATTTCTCACATCCATTTTTCAGAATTTGATCAGAATGCTCTCTCAAATTCTCTCAACTTCTCCATTTCCAAAACTCACTCAAAGCTCTTTTTCATTGGAATTCTTGATTCTTCATTGGAATCAATGGATTCTTGAGCATAATCCTCCATTTACCATCATCATTCGATCAATTCTCATCTCTAATTTTCGTGCAATCTTGGATCTGAATCTAGAGTTGGATCTAGAAGTGATTATTTGAAGCTTTTTGACTCAAATTTGGTGGATCTTCATTCATACAACAACAATTGTTGTGGATCTTGAAGTTTCCCGGATTTCTAGCATTTGATCGGCTCAAATTCAGTTGATCAACATTTACCGAAGCAAATCTCCGCTTCGAAGGATGGAATTCTTGATCTGATTTAATTTTTGAGCTTATCATGTTAATCTTCATATTCGATTGAATTTTGGTTGATTTTGATTCGTTCGAATTGTGTTGTTGTTGTGTAATTGTGTATCCATGCTGTTAGATCTCTGTTTTCTGTTGTTAATTTCGTGCTTAATTGATAAGTTGATCTGTTGGAACCTTGGATAAGCTGTTTTGGTGCTAGAAGTGATTTTCTGCTGTTGTTTTTGGCTTTGATAACACGAAATCGTATATATATTTTGATGCATAATTCAACTAAAGTTTAACCGTTTTCGATCCGATTTCGGGTTATTTCCGTGTTATTTGTCTGATGTTTTGCAGGTATCCAACGATCACGTCTAAACAAGGCAACATGAAGAAAAGAAGCAATCTCAGATGAATTATGGACGAAAAAAGAGTGAAAACATCATAAAAAGCGCAGAAGCTGTTTTTGCTGATGTGACGACCGTCACAGCTTCATGACGACCGTCACACGGGTGATGACCGTCACACCTTGTGACGACCGTCATGCAGGCAAAAACGCCCCACCTCTATTACACGTTAAAGAAGCAGTTCCAATTCCCAAAGAGTGGACCACTAATCCCTGAATTATCTGCCTCAAAGTCCACCCTCTCCAGCAGTAACCGTTAGAATTCCATCTCTATAAAAGGGGAAGCAGGGGACTTCAGAAGGGGGCTGCATTCATACAACGAAGTGCTGCCAAATTTATTTCCAAAGCATATTTTCCAGTTTTATATTCTTATTCGTTTCTCTTTATTTCTTCTTTATTCCATTTTCATTCTTCTGCAATTTCTACTTTATTGTACGATCAATTTGGCATAAAGACCAGAATCCTGCCAACATCTGTGGAGGATCTGCCCAAAGGCCAATTGGAATATTTACAGGTTTCTCATTTCAATCGATTCCAGTTTTATTATAATGCAAATTATTATTTATTGTTTTTATTTATGTTTTATCTCTCCCAAATCCATGTCTAGCTAAACTTAGGCAATCGATATGTAGTAATAATTCGAATGGGATTTGATAACAACTGGTTGGAAAACTTTCTTTTCAAAAAAAAGTAATTTATGGTCTGAGTGTTTAAAATTAATTTACTGAATAAACTTGGTCGCGAAAGCGAGAACTTATTTAAAAGTAGTTTTGCCACGAAAGTGGGAAATTAATTAAGATACGAACCAACAAGCGAAAGCTGCGGTAAGGTCAGATAGTAAACACTAGTCATCCATTTTAATAACAGCGAAAGCACTTTAAAATGAATTAGAACTTAGAGATTTCCAAAAAGTAATTTTAACCCCGAACGGGATACGAAAGTGTACGTTTGGCCCTTAGGATTATGATTAGCGTCAATAACCATCGTGAGGCGAGAATCTTTAAATCACTATTTTCTGCTTAAATAAACTCTGAAAATTATTGCATACACCGGTAACTTGTCAAATCCCTGAAGAACACAATTACTGCATATCGATTCAATCATTTATAATCTAAGTAGTATTCTTAGTTACCTTTTAGTGACAATCTTATTCCCTTAAACATATTCTACCTAGCTAAACATAGTAACTCCCGAGAACACTAGTTTGATTACGAGTCCCTGTGGGATCGATATCTATTATTACTACGCGATAGACTGTGCACTTGCAGTTAGGTTGTATTAGACATAGAAAGTCGCGATCAGGCTTCTGGTACAATGTTAACCGGTTAATGTATATGGTTAACCGGTTAACCAATTCAAATATTCAAAATTTTCATAGTTTTCAGGGTGTTAACCGGTTAACGCCTGGTGTTAACCGATTAACACCTACGAATTTCCATATTTTCACTTGTTTTACACAGGTTAACCGATTAACAGTATGTGTTAACCGATTAACAGTATGTGTTAACCGATTAACATTATGCAAGAATGTCATACTTGTTGTTTTGCTTGCTTGTTCACATACCGGTTCGATTCGAATCATTATAGATCAGTGTGATGCATTAGGATTGAATTGTTTTAAATAATTGTCATTGTTTGTGGTTGATTAATCATGATTTTTGTTGACATGTATGTTCATTCTTCCATTTGTTTGCATGCTCGTGTATGTGGTTCGAATTGATCATTTGTTTGCATGTTTATATGCTTTCATTCTTGCTTTTCTCCATATGTTTGCATCATTCTTGCATCGCTGTTGAGGTCGAGACGCGCTTGTGGCGGATGTTGCCCCACGCATTTTTTCCTCCCTTCCACCATTCTAAGTGTGCATTTTCATGTTTTCATTTTTCTACTTGTGATTGATCCTTCCTTTGTTCTTCTTGTGCTTTCTTTCCATGATCCCCATAGGATTTCTAGTCCCTCCGTTTAGGATGGGAGTAGGAGAGACATTAGGCGTTCAATCCAAGTATGCTAACATTAGGGTAGACGTTTCCCCTTTTCATCTGAACTCTAGGACCACTTTGCATGACAACGTTAGGGCCGAGTTTCCCTTAGACCTTCTGTGCGTCTCTCTTCTCATCTCAAAATCATTCTAATCCATTTAATAAAGGCGATAAACGTTACGCGCTACGAGCCTTAAGCTACATGGGGAATGATGAGTGAGGGGTCTCCTCTCGCTTATCTAGAGTGTTTAGTATGCGTCCCGTTTGGGGGCGATATACGACGCATTCGCCTCCATGTCATAGTCTTTAGTGCAACGTGAATCACAAACCGAATTAATTTATTTCACTAAAAAATACAACAAATTTCAAACTTTTTTCCTTCGGGATTAATCGGAAACCTTTTTTTCGTAAAAAGAGTGTTGTTAAGCTTCAGTTCTACCGCAAACAAGCCTAGTCCCTATCTGCTGGAACGGATGTTTAACCCTACTCGGTTAAAACACTTAATCAACCTATTGTTTCGTGTCCACCCGAACTATGTTTGCTCTTGGTGAGCAACCTTCCTCCCTTCTCCCATATTTAGCCGAGCTACATTGGAGATGATCCTACTCTGCTGGAGATATCAATATCGACTTGCTGAGGATAACCTTGATTATACGGGGTTCCAACCTGCTGGGGAAAGACTGATCTCGACTGTATATTATCGTTGGCGAGATACTTCTGGTCTGACATCTTCACTTTGTAGGGATAGAGACGTAGCAACTCCACTGGATGGGCCAAGTGTGATTGGGCTTTAGGTTTTCCGTGAAAGGTCAGGTACTGCTGAGGTTGAGAAATGCTCTATCTGAATACAGGTTTGATGTGGGTCAGGGGATAATTTCTATGACTTCCTGACATTTATCTCGAACTTGAAGGTTGACTGAACCTGCTTGAATAACTCTGATAAGCTCGGAAGATATAGAGAGGAATGCATCTCTTTCGTTTCCAATTTTGCCCTAACCTGTGGGACTTCTGTAAAACCTTCCTCGAAAGGAAACCTGAAATTTTTTTACCCTGACGGTTTGATATGGACTGCTCTAGCACTTTGAACCTCAAAGAGGTACTTCAAGTTAATTGTCTACTGGATAAGGAGGGCTTTCGTTCTCTTAGGGTAGCTTGCCCTAGCCTCACAATGACTTTGCCCCTGACTGGCTAATTTGTGGATAAGTGCCTCTGACTTCGAGAGATTTATTGAATCTCGACCTGATTGCCCCAGATTAACGGACCTTAGGAAATAGCGCCTTTGACTGGCCTTCGAGAGATTTGATGAATATCGACCTGGTTGCCCCAGATTAACTGAATCTTGGAATGACTGACTCCTCTTATGTGATCCTTTGGCATGTCCCTGCATGACGGAGCTCTCCGGTGTTTTGCATCTTATCTCGATCAAACTTCGCATTGTAGAAGCTCTTCTGATGTCAAGTGCTTACTCGCAAGTAAAATAAATCGTTTTGCAAATGATAATATTAATGCAATGCATATGACAGTTTTAAAATCCAAATCTGTTCATTGGAAAAAGGTTGTAATACAATGAATGAATCACTTATCAGAATGTCAATATCAATACCCACAAGGTAAAAAGAATCCTTTTAGGAGTCACTTTTGACATGATCTTTATCGAAGTATGCTTTCGAAACAAACCTGCTTCAATTAGGACTTTTGAAGGTGGTAACTTGGTTAGGTTCACGGTTATAGAAAGAAAGGATATAAGGCTCTAAGTTTGTTTTAACCCATCCATCCTCCTTGATGTTTTTCAATCATATGTTCAGCTAATTCAACACGGGAACTCACCTCTCAAAGGTTGAATGACAGAAGTGATGGTTCAGGAAACCACAAGTTTTCAGAGTGACAGTCACTCGCGTTTTGTCTTTGGTGCCTAGAGTCACACAACTTGTTTTTTCGCCATTTTTTTCGATTTCCCTATTTTTTCCTGGACTGGCTCTTTGGAGTATATCTTCTCTCGAAGTCCAACGGGATGCCCTAATTTTTGCCTAAGCCACCTGTTCTCAAGTTATTGACTTAGCGGGCTTTTCATTATTATTTTTTCTTTTCTTTTAATTGATTTTCGGGAACAAATCGTGTGACACCAACTTGTCTGACTCGTTGGAAGAATTGTGATTGTCTCACTCCTTGGATAACCAATGTGGTTCTTTAGGTACAACTTATACAGGTGTGGTTGATCCTCAAACGGGAACAGTCCCTTCTGCAATTTGGATGCTCGGTCAAATTAATTGACACCTACCCTGCCCCAGGTTAAGATTGAGGTTTTTTTACAGAAAGAAACTCCTACTACTAGGCTCAAAGGGGTTGACAAGGGATTATCATCCTTATATCTCCGGTGCTTAGAGATTTGAAACAATGCCTGTAGATCATCAACAGAGGTTTTTTTATTCAAAAGCATACAATCGGAAGCTTTGCGTCTTTCAACGTCGTCATCCTCCCTCGGATTCCGCTTAAACAAGCGTTTGACAATACTAAAAGCATTGAGTGAACATGAATGGATTTAATCAAAACAAGCCTATTCAATTCATTATCATTATCAATTGAAAACAAACAAGTTCTGCAGATAAGATTTGCAAATAAGTTCAAACTTAAACAGGAAAGAAGCTACAAATGCAAAGACATGACATGATAAAGAGAGATTTCCAGCTTCGGGGATGTCATCCTATTTGAACCTCTGGCTGGGGGAGGTGACCTTTGAAGTCTTCAAACTCAAACCGATGAGAGGTTGACATGCACGAACAACTTTCCTTTGGGAAAGGATATGTACTCTTTGTCCATTAACTGTTGCACCTTGGCTTGAAAGGCTTTGCAGTCTTCAGTTGAGTGCCCCATGGAGCCTCCATGATATTCACATTGCATACTGGGATCATACCCAGGAGGGTATGGCTCTGGCAACGGCTTGAGAGTCTTAGGCTCCACCAATGAGTTCTGAATCAGATGTGGCAGAAGCTGACTGTATACCATAGGAACCGAATGAAGAGGAGCATTCCTTCTTTCCAAATTGTTGCGCGGCCTATTTTAATTATGGAGCCAATAATATTGTTGCCGAGGAGCATGAGGTTGTTGGTACCGATTAAGGTATTCCTCATGTTCAGGCGCTTTCATTCTCAGACTTGGCCTAGGCACATGCAACAACTGTGGGCATGGAGATTCTGAAATCATAGATTGCAATACATACTCCTGACCTGATGCAGCTTCAGGGAAGAGAGCAGGAATATCCACCTCTTTTGAAGTGAATGGAATAGGACCACCTGGTACGCTTATGCCGCCCGGCGTGAATTCAACTGCCTTTGAATCAATTAAGTCCTGAACTTTGTGCTTAAAAGCTTTACAGTTTTCGATATTATGCCCCGGTGCCCCAGAATGGAAATCACAATGGGCACTAGCATCATAGCCTGGTGGTAGCTTACCGGTAAATGGAGACAGAGTCCGAAGTTCAACCAACCAAAGTTGAAGCAAGAGTTGCAACAACTGAGCATAAGTCATAGGGGTCTGGTCGAAGATTCTGTCGAGTTGTTTCGTCCTTTGAGCTCGCATGTTAATCTTAGGATTGCCTTGGGGAACAGGAGGTAACTGCTGACAGGGAAATTCTGGAACCTCCGGTCGTGCAGAAGATGTTTGAGGCATATCATGCCTTGGGAGAGATTCCACAGGTAAGGGTGGAATAACCATTTCTTCTACAAATTCAAGCACCTGATCGCCCTCTTTTCTTAGCACATTCCTTATCACTTCTGTGATCAGGCTCATCTGAGTCTTCAACTGATGAACTTCCTCCCTAAGCATCTTCTGATCCAAACACAAAGCTTGCATGTCCATCATAAATTGTCCCATCTGGCTTTGGACTTCCCTCAACTCCGCGTGCATTTGCTCCATAGTCATCTTCTGTCTTTTCTCTAAGTTGATGTCGGAATTCTCTTGTGAAAAACTGGATCAGGACAACAAAACTCAGCCTTGGACACCTGCTATGCAAATGAAATGCAAATGCCATGCAATGCAATATGAAATGAAACAAACACAGGATCAAGGTTGTTGTGTTGTTGTTGGTGATGAATCAGCACTTCGCTTTGACGAGAAAACCATATAGCACTAGTACAAGGATCCCACTGTAACTTCTCACACTGATAAGACAAACGGGTAGGATGAAGGTCAAAGTTTCCTGCAAACCCTCCCCCTCACAGGTATGAATTTACCTCCGATAAGGTCTGGCATCCTTTGCGGTCATCAGCATCACAGACTTTCAAGAAACGGTGATACGTTCACCATTTATGGTTTGGTATCATTGTCTCACGAAGCAGCCTCACTTAGCTGACTCCCAAGTGATCGGTCTTCAGAGTCGACAGTTTCCTGATCCAACACCCATCCCGACTAATGTACAGGATAGGATGTCTTCAAAAGAAAACCTCGTCTGAACTCAAATTTCGTGGGGACTAATGCATGCTAAAACATACAGGTCCATCACTACTTTCCGCTCTAATGTTATGGTTATCCTCAAGCCTGGGTTTTGGCTTATCTCTCAATGGAACATCCCCACCCACATCAGAGCAAAATGATATATATAACAATACCAAAAGTAAAATGCAATAATAAAAATGCAAATGCAACACATATACACATATATACACACGCAAAGACATAAACAAACAAGCGCTAGGATTGACTCGCATAGGGGAACAGAAGTCCCCAGCAGAGTCGCCAGCTGTCGCATCGCTGCGAAAGAGGGGCCGACAAAGATAGAAGAGTCGCCACCGTTCGTTATTTATCCCAAAGAGAGGAAAAGGAAATGATCAGAGAAAACCTACGAAAAGGTAATAAGATAGGTCATCGCAACCAAATATTGGGTTCGTGAGTCGGTTACACAAGGGGAAGGTATTAGCACCCCTCACGTCCGTCGTACTCGACGGGATCCACGCTTGTTGTTTATCTAAAAGGGTGTAAAGCTAATCTAAGCTACAGCCTCACGGGGACAAAAAAAAGAAAAGAGACTCGATAGAGCATCGTCGTTCTTTGCCTACGTATTCCCTCGTGCAATGGGAAAGTCAGAGTCAACGTAGTTCGGAAAACTACGGGTGAAGGGGGGAAGGTTGCTCGCCAAGACATCTCCGTCTTGTGCCTACGTATCCTCGTCTGGTACGAGAAATCAGAGCAAACGTAGTTCGGGCTACTACGACCACAGGTTGGTTCAAGTGTTTTAAACCGAATAGGGTTAAACCTTTGTTGTAGCAGTTAGGGACGATGCCTGTTTGCGGTAGAACCAAAGCTTAACAACACTCTCCTTATAAAAAAGGTTTTCCAAATTAATCCCGAAGGATAAAAAAGTTTGATGTTTTTGTTTTGTTTTGTGTTTTTTAAGACAAGAAGTGAATTGCGTTATGGTTTGAAACTCATGTCGCACTAAAGACTATGACTCGAGAGCGAATGCGTCACATATCGCCCAAAGGGCATACACTAAACACTCTAGACAAATGAAAGGAGGCCCCCCAACCATCATTTCTCAAGTACTTAAGGCTCGTAGCATACGACACAAATTGTTCTTTATTAAGTGTTTTGAATTGTTTAGGATATGAGAAGAGAAAGACTCAAACTAAGAGGAAACTGGACCCTAAAGTTGTCATGCACAATGCTCCTAAAGTTGGGATGAAAGGGGAGAACTAACCTAATTTTATCATGCATAGGATTGAACACCTAATGTCTCTCCTACTCCAATCCTAAACGAAAGGACTAGGAATCCTAGGGGAATCATGGTGCAAGGCCAAGTAAACACTAAATAATTCACTCACAAATGAAATGAGAAAGAAAAGAAATTGACCGGAATAAGTGATGAGCCACAAAGTACATTAATTTGTAAATTCAAAATAAAATGATAAAATGAAATTAAAATAAAATAAGAATGATGAAAAATAAATTAACACATTAAAATATGATTTTTTTGGATTTTTATGATATTTAAAACTGTTTTTAAAACAAATAAAACAAAACAAGAAAACAATTAAAAATAAAATGAAAAAAGAAATAGAATAAATAAGTTGTTAAAAATAAGAAAGTGTCTCCCCCAAGGCTTGAACCCAAGACCTTGGGGTTGCAGGTTCAAAACAATGTCACTCCAATTAACTCACGCGCATGCAAATTAATGGAAAAAGAAAGAAAAATATTGAAAACATGAAAATAATGAAAAAAAGTTTAAAAAACGCCCCCGCTGGGGGTCGAACACATGATCAATGGCATGATAAGGTTCTTAAGGCAAGGCAAGCAACCACTGGGGTGGCGATACATCCGTTGTATTAAGCCATCCCATGTGCATATATATTAAACAATAAGCACATGCTGGGCTTTGGCAAGGTAAGTATCAAGTGAAAAATACCAAAAACGATTTGATTCCAATTCACTCAAAACTCAACCAAATCTGATGAAACTTGAGTCAAACACGCCTGATTTTTCAAGAGAATTACAATGGTCCAATCCAAATTCTAACATAATGCACATATTTTGAAACACGAATGAACATGCAAGTATGAGTTTGGAAATGCATTTTGAGTTCAAAGATCAAAACTAATGCAATTACACACAAGTGAGGGTTTGCACACATTGTAAATATGATGTAGAATGAGTTTTAACCGAAAGGTTGATCAAAGGATAATGGAACAAGATATTGGCACATGAGTTGCAAGAACAAACACGAGTTGAAAATAATCAAGCAAAAAGGTTAACACAAACTCAAACAAATGCAAACTCAGCATATCTAGAGTTAACGACATCAACATCTATGGATCGTTAAAATAATTTATTAGCAAACGAACTAACATCCAGGGGCTGCCAAGTCATGGAAGTTGGCTTGCAGTAAGATGTCATGATGTTATTAACATAAGTAAATCAAACGTTGTGACCTATGATGTCTAAATAGTTGGTGTAAAACAAAGACATGCTCATATCAGTTGGTACTACACAAAAGAACTGAGCAGTCCTAAACATCATGCTCTAACATCATGCATCAAGGGTCCAACAACCAAATATGAAACCAACTGAAATTATGATGAGAAAAAGAGGTTGAAAAACCTCAGGATGAATTAGACGGCAGGTAAAACAAACAAACATTACACATGGAAATTCAGTAGCCAAAACTCTTACAAGAGTAAACATGCATACCAAGTTCTCAAACCGGTTTAGACCATAACTCACAAGTTGAAATTCCAAGTCATAATAAAAATCCCTTCTCAAAAATATTTGTGTTTAAAACAGAAAAGAAACAAGGTTTGGCATTACCATACAAACACTAGTTCAAAATATTTCCTCAAGGACAATTTCTAATCATAAACAGGTTTTTTAGCTATGAGAAACAAGCTTGACTGTAATGAACACAAACATAACAATGTTAATCATCATGGATCAATATATGCTTTAGCATCATTTATGTGAATCATTTCAAAATTGGATGTAACTGTGCCAACAAACAAACAGCAGTCCTTAGACAATGCTCTAAATAATGATTAACAGTTTTTTTTGCAACAAAACTTCTAGCACAATATTTGAACAGAAGAAGTAGCAATTTTTTGGACATAAAAATGCCAATATCAAACAATGTATATTTCAACATGATAGTTACAACAAGCAAGCAAAAACGCAGTTCAGCACAAACCCAATTCAAACAAGAACAATTTAACATGACAATGTGAAATATCCAACATCAATTCATTATAGGTTTCATATGATGGTCAAAACTTCATGACAACAAGCTAATGTATCATGTTTCAACAACATACATCAAGGGTATAACAACAATGCTCTTACAAAAGCAACACATACACATATTGACCTAAACTGCAGCCTGGAAAAACTTGTATGCCTAAACAAGAATTAACAGTTTTGCAACCAAAACTTCTAACACGCCAATTAACAGAAGTAGCTTACAAATTCAACATGACAATGTTATACATCCAACAAAAGCAGGCTCAACATCCAACAAGGTTCAAATCATTGCTTCAAATGAAAGTTACAAACTCCATGATAGCAAACACAAACAAGTTTTAGCATGAGAACTAAGTTCTGGCAGCAGTTAAAGTAAACTAACATGACAATGTCAATTATAAAACAACCAAAACATATTTCATATGATGCTACATCCTCATGACAGCAAGCATAAACAAACCAAGCACAAAACATAGTTCAAACAAGAACAGAGGCAAACTTGACATGACAATGTCAACCATCAACCAAACACCTCAATGTATATTTCTCATGATAATTACAACCTTATGACAGCAAGCACAAAAGGTTCAACATGCTCTAATGATATTTCAAATCATGCATATAATAGAGGGAATTTGAAGACACCTACCTCTTGTAGACTTCCCAAAGTAAGCTAGCAGCCTTAAGTGAGCAAGATATCCCTCCTTTGATGCAAGTTTGAAGTTTCCTCCTCTTGAAGTAATGAATGACAAGTGATGACAGTCCTAGAAAATGATGTTCTAACTGTTCTTTAAGGAATTGAACAATTGGTACAACATAAATGGATGGTGTTCAAGGTGTCAAAGAGGTCCAAATTGTTCTAGGCAGTGAGTTTCTCAATTTTATGCAGAAAAGTCAAACTTTAGGGTGTGGGAAGTTGACTTTTGGTTTTGTGATTTTTTTGGTGAAACTAATGGTTGGAACACCTTCTAATAATGGTTTTGAGATTCTGTGGATGATTTTTAGGGTGGCTAAAGGATTGGAAAGGATGCTGGTATGAAATTTGCACAAGGCAATTTTTGTAGTTTTAGAGGATTTCAAAGCTCAAATCCGGTTTTTTGCAACAGTAGTGGGTAGGGTTTTTCTCAGCTGCTCTTTAGCTTAAATATGATGTGAAAACGAGGTTTTGGGGAGTTTTACCATGGTAAAAGTTGAATGGACCAGATTTCACAATTTCAAAGTTTCTTTCATCAATGGTGGGTGATGAACAAGGATAAGAGCATGCTTGTCTTAGAGGTGGTTCTGTTTTAGTGAAAAGCAAATCAGAATGGACTGCATGAATTCAGAGTTCAAGCAATTTGTCTCTTCCTTGTTTTGGTAAAAGATCCAAAAATGCCCAAAAGTGGTACATGCCTTGGTTTGGCTTGTTTGGGAAATATTTGTGTGCACCAAATACATGAATTCATGCGAATGGGAAGAGTAAGGCAAGCATGCTGCATGACTTTGCAAAATATGCCAAAATGAACCACACCATTTGCCCTAAAAACATGTTTAAACCACCAACTTTGAGCAATGGTATCTTTGTGTACAAGAATCATTTTGGCTTGAATTTGAGCTCTAAGTAAAGAGGGCATGGCGAGGAATAATTTTCATGTTGAAATCATCTTGATTTAAGGATTGGAAGACCATGAAAAATGATGTTGAAAATCATGCCATGCAAACTGTCCATAAATAATACCGAAAAAATTCTAAGTTACGGATTTGCCTTATTTTCCTCAACTTTGCACATCCATCACTTGAGCTTCACAAATCATATGGAGGACTTCTAGGAATTTTTGGAAAGCTTGGACCAAACTCTACAACTTTCATTTCGGAAAACGTTCCATTTGACTTCAAGAAAGTGATGAAAATTTGCTTGCAAAGTGAGTGCAAAAATCTGTCCAACTTGCCAACTTTGAAGTCATTAAAAATCTCCAACTTTGATTGATCATAACTTGAGTTCCAAGTATCATATTATTATGCATTGGTACTCAAAAGAAAGCTTGAAATACAAGGAACAAATTTGATGTTTGATCCAAGTCCATTTGAAACCTTGACAATGAAGAAAAATGGCCTTGAAGATGACTGCTTCAACCATGAAACTTTCCAAAAATAGAAATATTCTAAAACCCTAATTCCCCAAAATGGCAACTTTCAACAATTCTTGATTTTACATGATTCCCTTGAATTTTCTTGATCAAATTCCATTCATGGGTCATATTGAACTTGAAGAACATGATCTTGACCTCAAAAAGTCAGGAGTTGACTTTTTCACTACACAGTTGATTTTTTCTCCAAATCTCTTCATTTTCAATTGACTGATCAATTGAAGCTCTTCTGATTAAAATTGATGATCAATATCCCATCCCTAAACATCTTAGGACATATTTAATATCATGGGAATAAGTATTGCTCCCAAAAACAAACTTATCCTGATTAAAAGTGAAACCCTAATTTCCGCCTTTTTGCCTAGGCATTGTACAGATGAACTGAGTGACCATTCCCACTCCACAACAACCTATGAGGTACTCAACAAGCCTCTACCTCATGATTATACCAATGATAAATCTTCATGGACCCCTTGACAACCTTCTGATGATTCCTTGATAATGATGTGGCACACCCCTCCTCTCTAGGAGCTCTGATAACTTCATGATGATGACATACACATAACAACCTCTACCAATGCCTCTGCTTCAGCTTGAAGTCAATAAAGACTCTCCTTTTGGACGATACACAAACACACATTTTATCCCCTGTAAGAACTATGCTATGCAAATGCAAGATGCTAAAATGCAATGAAACATAAGCCAGCAATTAAGAAAAGAGGTTGGTCAAATTTTGGGGTACAACACCCTAAACCTTAAGACATTGAGTCGTCGTACTCATGCTTAGGCGTCTCACCATGGACAATTTTACCCTTTTCAAGTAAAAGAAGAAACTGAGACCCGTTCATAGCACACAAACCTTGAAGGCGTGGGGATGTTTATTTTACCCTTTTCAAGTAAAAGAAGAAACTGAGACCCGTTCATGGCATACAAACCTTGGAGGCATGGGGAAGTTTATTAACCCTTTCTAAATGAATCATTTAGTTAAAGAAGAAGTTGAATCATATTTTGATCATTGAAGCTTATTTTCATCAGATAAGTGGTCGTATGTCTAGAGAAGCCTATCACTTCATTCGTATCCCTAGATAAGTGGCAGTCTCCCATGAGAAGCTTATCATTGTTATCTCTTTCAGATAAGTGGAAGTCTCTTTATTTGAGAAGCTTATCTAGTTTTGGCATGTAAGTCCCTTTTAGCGATAAGTGGCAGTCTCTCTCGAGAAGCTTATCATGGCATTTCCTATTGATGTCCATTTATCTTGGCATGCAGCAGGTTTTTACCCTGTATATTTTTCTGATGGTTCTCGAAGATCCCATTCGATCTCTTCTCTAAAGGAATTTCCAGAAGCTTGGATGTTATTTCAGCCTGAAGACTCCAGCATTTTTGTTTACCTGATCCAACCGCCGTGTGGATCCTGTTTTACCTTTTATCCTAGAGTGTCAACCGGTCATGCCTGAACCTGTTGGGCAGCTACTCTTGGATATTTCCCTAGTGGAGGCCGTGTTACCGGTGCCATCTCCATTGAGGATCTCTTCTTATCTTTCTTTCTAAAGTGAGAACTAGTCATGCTTGAACCTGTTGGTCCATCACTTTAGATTTCCTCGGGTTCGTGTTGTTCCCTAGTACATCATTTTCCCTAGTGCTTTGTCTTCCCCAGTGTGTGTTTGCTCGTTGCGTTGTTCCCCTGTGTTGTTGTTCCGTCTGCATTATGCATCCTTTTCATCATACGAGTCATATTAGGTTCGTGGCATCGTCAACATTGTCGTTTTTTCCATAACATTGCATATCACTGCATCTAAGGGAAAAATTTTCGGTTATTTGTATTTAAATCCCTTTCACCATGATTTCTCGAGCCTTCGTTGCTCAAATCATCCAGTGAAGTTATTTAAATAGAGGCAATTGTCATACCCCAAATTTTACCCTTAGATCACTGATCATTTCGCATTTCATTTTGTTCCATTTTTTCATTTTAACTAATCGCTAACCGGTTTACTCCGTTTGTTTCGTTTTACAGAAAAATATTACAGTGTGCCTTTAATTCATGTGGGTGCGGATGTGCCACCAATTCACAGTCTTTTGACGATTACAGAGCCAGGTCATTATCAGAGGATTCCCAAGCAACCAGGGTCTCCTATTTCTCGAATCACATGATATTGGTTTGAAAACTGGTCGGATTTCCATGGCAGTGTGGATGTTATATTTTCCTTGATATAGTTTATCCTTACTTGAGAATTGGTCTATTAGCCATCAGATGAAATGTTGGATTATTAATATATTTATGAACTGTGGAATTTGAGATCGTTAAAGTTGGACGGATTAGGATTTGGTTCTGTTCGAGAACTATTTGCAAAGAGGTTATATAGATGAGTTTAAGGTCGTGTTCACTGCTTTCTATTCTGGTATAAAATTAATTTTCAAAGGCACGGTTGAACTAACGGTTTGCGTCAATTCACGATGGGTTTGCTCGATTCCAAGTATTTGTAATTTTTCAGAAGTTTCAAATCCGGATGGTGAAGTTAAAGTGTATTCATAATGAGCTATGGATTGAAATTGTTCGGAAGAATTAAGTTCACAGTTTATTCAAGAAACTGGAATTTGTATTTTTATTCAAAAATGGAATTCTTATACATTTTCAAAGTCTTATTTCTATTACAAGAATGCAAGGTTACATGTTACAAATTAAAGTCCTAAAAATTCTATATCCTAAGACTAAGAGTTCCAAGTCCAAAGTCTTCAGCTTCCAAGTTTTCGTACTTCCGAATCTTTAAAGAACCTGCAAAAATAGAAAATGGTTAGAAATTGGACTTATTTTTAATCGAAAGTGATTTTTAAAAGTATTTTCGAACCCTTAGAGTATATTCAACATCGGGTCCGGGAGGGGCAACAATTGAATGCTACCAAACCCCCTGTTTTATTTCCGAAAGCCTCAGCCAAAATCTGGCAATATCTTTTGAAAGAGAGAGAGAGAGAGAGAGAGAGAGAGAGAGAGAGAGAGAGAGAGAGAGAGAGAGAGAGAGAGAGAGAGAGAGAGAGAGAGAGAGAGATAGAGAGAGAGAGAGAGAGAGAGAGAGAGAGAAAGAGAGAGAGAGAGAGAGAGAGAGAGAGAGAGAGAGAGAGAGAGAGAGAATAAGATATTTTTTGAAAAAAATGATTTTGTCCAGACAGTCCTTAAGGAAAATCCATATCCAAATCCTGACCCATATCCAAATCCAAATCAAATATGGATTTCATCATCAAGAACCATGGATCTAGAAATGAAATAGGAAATTAATATAAAAAAATCATAATCAAATCTGAAAATCACCCTCACACGGATATGAAAGTGGAAAGGACAACATCAAAGGAAATCAATTCCCAAACCAAAAAATGAATCAAATCCAAAAATATGGAATATCCATCAGCATAATCATCAAATCCGACAGCAAAACAACATCATCAAAGCCACGGATCTGAATATGAAAAATATCAAGACATGCTAAAACATGTTCTTCAAAAAAAGGCAAACTTTGTTTAAATCATCAAAAGATGTTTTAGGAAGAAATAGTATAAGAAGAACAGAAAATCATAAGTTTAGGGGATCTGAAAAAACGAAAACACTTTCGAAAAAACAGTGAAATCATCCAACCATAATCCGAAAAAATCATCCCAAAACGGACGAAAATCATCATAGAAATTCGTCCAAAATCACCAAAAAACCCGAAATCACAAATTTGTCCAAAATCACAAATCCAGCCGAACCTCAGCGAAGCCAAATCATAAATCCAGATCCGGAAAACCGACCGAACTCAGAAGCAAGAAGTATTTTGCTTAGAACTTAGGAAGTTTTGGTCGAGGTAATCACTCTTTATTATTTTCCAACATTGTAATATTGGAGTCACGTTGTTCTGCTGACTACCATTTAATAAATAAAGTTTTTCCCATTTGTGGTGCGTTAAATATTTCATTATGGTGGAAAATTCCAGAATAAATTTTAAAAATCTTTTCCAAGTACTTTGTTTTTTATTTGATATATGAATAACAAAAGGATGTTTGTGGACGTTTATTTCATCCACGGAGACGAAAAATTCATCATACCTCCCGTACAAGACAGTTGAAGATTTCCCCCAGGCAGTGACTGATCTGTGGAAATTTAGCTCGAGTGCTTGCTGGTTGGGACTTTTATTTAGTCCCTGTTGGTTTCGTTAGCATACGCATAGCATATAGATAGAGGGCATAGCATGTGCACTTTGCTTTTCTCTGTGTTTGTTTGTTCTGTCACTTTGGTCATGTTTATCCCCAAGTGACTGGGTTTGTCTTATCCCTCCAAATAGAGTTGTCAACCCTAAGCAGAAAGAGCACAATATTTCTATCCCCCCACAGAGTTCGACCCTCGTGGAAGAAGTTTGTTTCAGTTAAAATCCCATCTGAGTTCATACCTCAATGGTCGGGTCTTGCTTGACATTTTCTCTTTGGTTGTTTCCCGAATTGAACTTTGGTTCCCGACAATGACATTGTGGACGTCTCCAACTTTGAATATGGACTAAGTGTGCATTTATTTTTCACCTCATTCCCCAAGAAGAATTCTTATGAGGAAAACCATTGAAAACATATATTTCTCCAACAACGTTATCAGAGCTTCTTAACAATTTACATCTGGACTGCAAGCACTCTCTTTATTTGAGCAACTCGTTTTGACCAGGATTCCCTTCAAAACGATAAATGGCAGTCTCTTCAAGACAGTTTGTCCATCCCCAGTGGATTTATCAAGATTGTTAACTCATCAAATTGCGTCTCTCCGGAAATCTGTCAGAGAAGTGCGTCGAAGACTTTACAAACTTTTCTATTTATTTGAGAATTTTCACTACAAAGGATACAGGCTTTTACAGCTACAAAGACACTCCTCAAAATTGTATTCCCCAATGAGTTCACAACACAAGTATGATTCGATCAAATGGCATCTCTCCCAAGAGGCTTGGTGAACTTTATTACTTTTGATCTCTCTTTATTTAAGAAGACGTGTTTCAATATCAACCGGCCTACATCTCTTCCGAAGATCCCCGATGAAGTTTTACAATCTCCGGTACATTATGGATTACCGCTAAAGTTCTACAATCTAAAATTACATTTTAATCCCCTGTGAAGATGCTCTTACGAGTTTTCATTATTTGGGTAGAAACTGAGACTCGTTCATATCACACAAACCATGAGGCGTGGGGAGGTTATTTCAAGAAACTGAGACCCATTCATGGCACATAAACCATGAGGCGTGGGGAGGTTATTTCAAGAAACTGAGACCCGTTCATGGCACACAAACCATGAGGCGTGGGGAGGTTATTTCAAGAAACTGAGACCCGCTCATGGCACACAAACCATGAGGCTTGGGGAGGTTATTTCGGGTAGAAACTGAGACCCATTCATGGAACACAAACCATGAGGTGTGGGGATGTTATTTCAAGAAACTGAGACCCGTTCATGGAACACAAACCATGAGGCGCGGGGAGGTTATTTCAAGAAACTGAGACCCCATCATGGCACACAAACCATGAGGCGTAGGGAGGTTATTTCAAGAAACTGAGACCCGTGCGTGGCACACAAACCATGAGACGTGGGGAGGTTATTTCAAGAAACTGAGACTCGTTCACAGCACACAAACCATGAGGCATGGGGAGGTTATTTCAAGAAACTGAGACCCGTTCATAGCACAAAAACCATGAGGCGTGGGGAGGTTATTTCAAGAAACTGAGACACGTTCATGGAACACAAACCATGAGGCGTAGGGAGGTTATTTCAAGAAACTGAGACCCGTTCATGGCACACAAACCATGAGGCGTGGGGAGGTTATTTCTGGTAGAAACTGAGACTCGTTCATAGCACACAAACCATGAGGCATGGGGAGGTTATTTCAAGAAACTGAGACCCGTTCATGGCACACAAACAATGAGGCGTGGGGAGGTTATTTCAAGAAACTGAGACCCGTTCATGGCACACAAACGATGAGGCATTGGGAGGTTATTTCAAGAAACTGAGACCCGTTCATGACACACAAACCATGAGGCATGGGGAGGTTATTTCAAGAAACTGAGACCCGTTCATGGCACACAAACCATGAAGTATGGGGAGGTTATTTCAAGAAAATGAGACCCGTTCATGGCACACAAACGATGAGGCATGGGGAGGTTATTTCAAGAAACTTAGACCTGTTCATGGAACACAAACCATGAAGCATGGGGAGGTTTTGTTTTCACTTTTCAAAACCATACTCAATTGAGAAGCTGAATGTTATCCCGATCAAGAGAATTTGTTTTGGACATTACTATTGTCTAGACTACCGCCTGTTGGCAGCAGATTATTCTTTGATTACAAGTTTCTCGCCCGTTGTTTAAATTCGCCATGTTCTTGGTATGTGTGCGATACTCCTATACTTTTGGGGATTCCCCATTGCTGGTTGTTTCCTTTCCCCGTGGGGTCTCGCTTTGTCGAGCCCACCTTTTTTTTGTTGCTCCCATGCTTCCCGTGTGTTGTGTCTAGTTTGTTTCCCATGTGCCATCTCACCTCCACAGACTGTCTATCTTGCATCTTCATATCATTGCATATCATTTGCATTCGGTGGCTTCTTATGGCCAAAAAATTATGCAATGTTTGTATTTAAGTCTCTCCTATCTCGTCGAGACGAAGATTTCAATCTTCATATATCCGGACAGAAGAAACTTAAATAGGGGCATCTGTCACACCATAATTTTTGACCACAAGATCCCACCTCCTTGTGCTTATTCTTGCTCTTTTTTACTTTACTCTTTGTATGTATGTTTATTACGGCTAACTAATTTATGCAGCTGCAGTAATTCCAAATAGACCAACATTCATTCTCACAATTACAAAAAAAAACAAGAGAAGTTTTGAATGATATCCCTCAGGACCTTAAGCATCAAGTCTTCAGAGAAAGGTCAAGATTTTTAATTTATGGAGGTTCGAATTTAGACTCAAGATTTATATCCAAGGTCCAATGGTTAAAGCCCCGCACCATGCGAAGATAGTGTCAAAGCTACACATTGAGTTTGGATTCCAAAGCGTGATTTTGAAATCAAAATTACGAAGATCCTGTAGTGATTCACGAGATCAGGATTGCAACCTCAACACTTCGTGTAAGCGCATCTCGCATTGGGAGTATTGTTAGAGATGAACTACTATGACAAGTGATTTGGTTAACGCTTGATTAAAATGCGATGCATATCATGGTTTGAAGTTTTTACAAGGGGTTGAAGATTCACAATATTATAAATTCAAGAACAAGTTGGAATGCCTAATTTTAGTATATATATTCATACTGGTATTGCAACACAATTTCGATATTTATAAGGACAAATGTTTTTCTTTCTTACAAGGGATACGAATTCTCAATCCATTAAGAAAAAACCATACAAACTGCATGTTCTTTTCTAGAGTCACACGTCATGCTAAAGCTATATAACTTCTTTGCTAAACCTACACAACTTCGTTTGGATTCTCGCTCCCGAATACGGCTCAAAGAGATTATTTCGGTATTCACCTCAGAAAAGAAAACATCCACGTACGACACTTCATAACTCCAAGCATTGTCGGATCCAATATACATGAGTACTCACGTAAGCTGGGCCGAATTTGTGGTGGCACCATCCGTCCTTGGCAGTTCTTTAATACTCCTTCGTAGCTCCTGGGTAAATTTAATCTAGGTTGATTTCATAAGTATCTCATTAGCAAAACATCAAAATGCCTACAAGTTCAAAATCAGCTCACCAACAAACATAAGATGTCTTCCTGTCAAATTGAGGTGATGTTGTCGGCGAACGTAAGAGAATTTCGAGAACCTTGCTCTTCAGAAAGAAACATAGAAGACGGAACTGCAGCAACTTGTCCACTCAACCTACACTTCAACAAAGGGAGTCGAGGTTTAGAATGTACTTCTGAGCAATCTCAATCAAGATGGAACTCAAAATGTACCAGCTTCTTATGCATGCAAACACCGGCTCCGAGTCTGGATCATAATTTAAGAACGACTGCAAACCCAAAAAGAAGACAGTTAGAGACAATTTACCAAAATAATTTGAGAAGTCACGATAAGCCGACCGTAGCATTGCAGTACTCCAATGGCAAGAAGAGTTTGAAGGATAAAGGTTAAGGATAAGAAGAAGTTACAGTCTCAGCCCTCAGTTCAACTCATCATTGGGCGTAAGCGAGCGGCCGGGAGAGCAACAATCGAAGCTATCACCAGCTCCCTACCGTACATCAAAAATCAAAGTTCAGACAAGCAAAGCAACTAAGATTCAATGGCTCAATACAATGCAAAGAACAAACAACATTGACGCAACAACAACTTTCCCACTTCCCTCAAGGCTCAAACACAAGATCATCATTGCGAATCTGACACCTTTCTCGGCAACGGCATAACAACTAGAAGCTTCGGAACTCTCAGCGGCATCCTGAAAGAAGAAGAAAACATCAGCATAGTTCACAACAGCAAATTCTTTTCTCAACAGCAACGAACACGCCATAGCACATCAACTGCAGCAGTAAGAATGACAACCAACTTCGAACAGCTCACGCCTAGTTTCGAAAGCCTCACCAAGACGAGCTTCAACTCCACATTTCTAACATTCTAAAGCTAATTGGAAGCTCGAAATAGGAAGAAGGAGGATCAAACCCTCAGAACTTTGAAGTTCATCAGCAGTCAAATCGAGTGGCCAGAAGGGCAACGAACACTGTCACCAACTTCCTACCAAGCTCAAAGATAACTCGAGCAACAAGAATACCTCAAGTAACAAAACCGAAAACAACGGCAGCCGCAACTCTCAACTCAGATGTAATATCATCATCGCCACATCGAACCCTTCTCAGCAAGCACAAGATTAGAGTGGTATCTGAACTCAGAGAAGCGTCCCCTACGAGAAGAAGAAGAAGAAACATTAACATAGTTTCAGAGTATATCATAAGGAGCTAACAACAATCAGCTACCGTGGCTAGTTTCCATTTTTAGCAGCAGAAGAAAAACCAAGTCACAAAGCCAACGAAAAAAATTGAACTAATACGAAGAGAGAAAGATTCAACTTCCCAAAATAGAGCCAACATTCTCTCGACAAGTTTGCACAAATTAGGAAGAAATTAAGTGTTGGTCTCCCAAATCATCAAGTGAATCCGACAGCCTCAGCTCGAACAGGAAAGTTTTCAAATTGGACTTCAATGGAGGCCCATGGCACTCATATATAAAAGCAACGAAGGGTCACAACAGAAAAGGAGCCATCACAGCTAGAGCGAGATCGCGCACTTGCAATCCCACAACAATCAGCTCAGATTAGGAGGAACCTTCATCGCTGGGAAGCTCCGAATCCATTCTGGTTCATCACAGCCGTGAAAGAGAGCGAGATCGTGGATTACCTTACCGTATCACCGCCACCATCGATGAGTCGCCGACACCTTTTGTTTTTGGGTAATCTAACTTTAACCTAGTTGCTGGATGTTGTATGGTTTTTACTTTGCAGGTTAAAGCAGAGGAAAATGGAATAAGATAACATGCGATGAGAATCGAGAAAGGAAGAAGAAGGCTAAGACGCGGCGAGAGAAGGAGAAAGATTGGTGTAACAGAGGGAGAAAGGGGGAGGGACGAACGGGATTAGGTTTTTTATTCTTATTTTGGTTTCATTATTGTTGTAATCTAGTGCAGGCTCACACACACACACACACACACATACTACGCACCCTCACACACAAACCATGGATCTCCAAACGGATACTATCACACGTCTACAGCAGGCACATCCATAATGGACTCTCATCGCCCACCTACACTGAATCACTCACCCAGCTTAACCCTTAATTAACCCTCAACCCAATCATTAGCCACCTAATCAGTTTTTTTAATTAATCTTTAACCTTAATCAACTCTTTTTTATAAAATTAAATAATTACCTTTTGAATCAACTTTCTAATTAATTAATCTTTTTCTTTATTTAATTTAAATAACCTTTTAATTAACCTTTTTAATAATAAAACCCATTTCCTCATAATTTAAAAATAATCTAAATTATTTTGTTAAATTTGAAACCCTTTTTAATAAGAAACAATTTCATAATTTAGATAATTTATATTCACTAGTTTAACCAAAAGCAAATGATAAACATTCTTTCTTCAAATTAATTATTTATCCTTTTATAATAGATCTTTTACGAGAAACCCTTTTAATTTATTTAAAATAATTCACACTAATGATATACGACTTTTGATAATTTGGCTAATAATCCTCTTCTTTTTTATCAAATACTAAAACTTATTTTCATAATTAATTTAATAAACAACTTTTATTAAAATTGAACAATTTCTCCTTTTAATTAAAATAAACCTGTTAGATTCCTTTTAATTAAAATTTCTACTTAGAATTTAATTCACCTAGAAAACCTTTTGCTGAAACTAATAAGTCAATTCAACTTTTTCCTAAAATCAATCTCACCAAAAATATATTTTCTCATAAGGGTAATTCAACTAAAAATCTAATTAATCTCGCCTAAAAATTAATCAACGTCGCATAAAATTTAATCGCGCACGCTTCCGTCTCTGCGCATCAAATGCGATCACTATTCACAACTCACACACTTATTTGTCTTAGCGCTTTCATGCGTTTGTGTATGGATTTACTTTTCCGCCTTCATTTTTCATCGCAATTATTTTCATCGCAATGCATAGATGTCCACAGGAAGAACACTTGTGCATAACGTAAAACTTGCGCGTATGCATATCATTTGTAACATAATCCCCGTTGATCCTTGATCCCATTCAAGTTGATCCCTTAAGATAGATCCTACCCATATGAGGACCTTTGTCTTTTATTTTACAACATAGAAACAAAAAACAAATCAACTCAATCAAACATTATTCAAACTATTAGAGAATAAGGTGTTAATCATCTTAAGCGAGATAAAACTACTACCCCATAACAATTCAATCAATATGTAGGGACTTTTCCATTTAAGAGAGATAGTGGCGTACTTGTCGATTAAATTCTGAGTACTTGAGCCTTTCTCTTAAGACGATGCAAAGACTATTTTCCTACGAACTTGTGGCGGTTAAATTAAGTAATCTCCCTTAAAATGACAACTCGTCTTTTCTCCTAGACCCAATCAATCAACTACCCTTATCCCTCAGGAACTTTGCCCACAGTCAAAGAATTCTTCAAACCCTTTAGGGGAACTACAGATAATCTGATTCTATTCCCGTCAGGATATGTAGGCACAAGATGCGACATCTTGTTGAGTATACTTAGAAATAAACCATTAGGTATTTCATCCTTAAGAAGATAAACCTTAGCAATAAACAACATAAAACAAGAGGTTCCTGTAGAGTACTACAGAAACTTAGGACGCTAGCATCTTCCCTAAGTTTAACCAACCCCCGAACCTAAAACTCTTTGGCTTTTGCATTTGCATTCCATTGTGGGTAATTCGATTTTTTCCCTTCCTTTGGAAAAATTAAAGACCGGTTGTAAGGAATTTAGATTCAAGCTAATCAATAGCTTGGTATCCAATTTTCACCGCGACAGAAATGGCGACTTCACTGAGGACGCTCTTCAGTGGGTTTCCCTAACTTGTTTACTATGCTTGTTCATTATATAAGTTGCTTAATGGCTTATTTGTATATATGTTTTATTGCTTTTTGGGATGATATCTTTGAGTGGTGAGACAAAGTCCTACACCCAGACTTGAGTGAACTTAATATAGGATGGTGATATATTCGACGAGGCTTATAGGGAGTTGAATCCTGATCAAGTTGACTTGAGAATCACGCTCAATTGAGGCCCTCTCAAAAGCAGTACTGTTGAACGAGTTAATCATGAAAACATTCACTATCTTCGACCTTAGAGTCGGTGATATTGAGGACCGTAGTAACCTTAACCCCACTTTCGCCTTTATTAGTACATAGTGTGAGGACTATGAGGGAGTACTCCCAAAATAGTTCCTACGCGATGCTACATTCAAAAGAAGTTCTCTTGAGAATATTATTAATCATCGAGTAATTGGGAAATTGATAATATCCGAAAGATGGACTAATGACTTTGGGAACCTTCTTAGAAACTTTTTCTGCAGGTACAATCAACCTTTAGTCCACGTCCTTTAGGAATGGGTATACCCTTTGGCTCCATGCTCGTTGCAAACCTAGGGTCTCCCTTGTTTGTTTATCTTTATGCCTTTATGTGTTTACCTGTGTTTGTTGTATACATAAAGCATCATACTGCATTGGACTTCATGGGATTCACCTTTGTTTATGAACATTGTAGGATACTATGGATTCCAACAGAAGAAACACTTTGAAATATACTTTTAAGAGTCCTAAATTGGATGGCCTAAGGTGTAACAGCCCTATTTTTCATTAGTTAATTAATTGCATTAATTAATGGGTTGATGAGAGTTATTTAATTGATGGGTAATTAATTAAATGAATTATTAGATGTTGGAGAGAATTAGGAGAGAAAAGACATATTAAAGAGGAGAGTGGAAAGAAAAGGGAAAGATAGAAACAAAAAGGAAAGAATAGAGAAAGAAGGAGAAAGAGGAGAAAAGAGAAGAAGAAGAGGGAAGAACTTGGAATCATCAAGAACAACTCTCAAGCTTTGGATTAATCAAGGTAAGGGTGTGAAATATCATCATCTTAGCAATGTGTATGAATATGTATGCTTGGGGTAGAGTATTGGATGTTTTTCTACAACTTCCATTATAGGGCATAAGCGGATTAATCGGTAGAATCTGAGTTTTCACGGTGAAAAATGAGAATAAGTGGTAGTATTTAGTCGGGAGGATGTTAGACTAAGGTTACGGAACTCGTTCGGTGAGAATCGGTTGGTTTTGGAGAGTTTGGTGGGAATTGGACAGTGAGAATTCTGAGTTCGCAGACATTCGCTGGCGTGTTCGCTGAGGGAGCTGGTAGCGAACGTTCGCTAAGCGAGCCAGTAGCGAACGGTCCCAGACTTGGATAGAATGCATCTTGTGGCGTTCGCTGGTAGCGAAGGGGGCAGCGAAGGTTCGCTAGGCCTTCGCTGAGCGAGCGAGGTAGCGAATGAAGTCAGAAGCTTCTGTTTGCCTTCGCAAGCTTGTTCGTTGGGCAAACAAGTAGCGGATACTCGCTAGGAGCTCGCTAAGCGAGCAGAGTAGCGAACGTGACAGGATGTGTTTTTCTTTAATGTTTCCATCCGAGGTCGAATTTCCGACTTAACTTTGATTATTTCCATGTTCGAGGCGTTGATTACGCTGGGATATATTATACTGTGGGTAGCCTTATAATGTGAATCCTAGATTGTTGAATTAATTGAGTTACGGTTTTTTGACGAATGCTATAGATTGTTTAGTGTGATTAAAAATGTATTGAGAATGCATGAGAACATATTGTGTATATGTGTGCATTGTTGTTAATATATTAATGATATGTATGAATATGTTGCGTGTGTAATCGTTGTGATAATTCTTGAAGATATGAATTATTTGAATGCATGAGATTAAGATGTCGGTCTTAAGTGCATTGAATTCTTGATTGCATATGCATTATTTAGTCAAGAGGCAATGCTTGCTAGTTTCGTGGAGACTAGTGACTTGTCCCAAGCCTAGAAGAGTGGGTTTGAAAGCTTAGAGGACGGGCTTTTGGTGGTTATCGGTCTAGAAGAGTGGACCCGGTTTAATGTAAACCGAAAAAAGATAACAAGTGTTGGTACCACATGGCATAAGTTGCATTGAGTTGTATTGAGTCACATAGCATGAATGTCATTGTTATATGAAATATGATTGTGTATGGACTATGTGTATGAGTTAAAATGGATTGTGGTGAGAAATGGAATGGATGTATGTTTTATGTTATGTGTGTATATATAATTATATGCATTGATTATTATGATAATATTTCTCACCCTTCTGCTGTTTTATAATGCTCTATGAGGCATTGCAGCTTAGGATTGCTGGAGGTTTTATTTTGGTGAAGTATTAGCTTCATTCTTTTGAGTCAGTTGCTCTGATAATGTAACATCGGGTAGCTAGGGTTGTAGAGTATTCTTTAGTGATACATTGTATATGTATCAGCTGATGATGTTTTGTAAAATATGAATGATACTACGAACAACTTGATGACGCGTACTTCTATTATATCATGTCTTAAGTAATTCAATGTTCTAGTCTTTCGCTTTAATCAAAACATTGATATGTAGAATCTAAGAGTTAGGCTTTACTTTTAGTTGAGATTTACCCCTTTTGTTTTATCTCTTTATGAACATTATTATTTATGTTGTTGTTTCGTGAATAATGTGATGTGCCTCTTTATACCATGTTATAAATATACTCTGATGAATTCTGTATATGTGATTAAGTGTTTAATTGCATTATTTTGGGGGTATAGAAGGGGGTGTTACATTAAGTGGTATCAGAGCAGGTCGGCCAGTTGGCCAAGTTGTTAACTTGTTTATTCCCTTGTATATCTGATTGTGTGTGACACTACCGATATTGTTAGACCTTGTGAGTTCTGTTTTGAGATACAAAACAATGGTGGCTGGTAGGAACAATGAGGCGATTGTGGAGGCTTTGACTAGATTGGCTGAAGCGATCCAGCAAAACCCTCAAGCCAAATTGAATGTTAGGAATCAAGCAGATGATCAATTATGTGCTTTAGGAAGGTTCCAAAGGAATAATTCGCCAGTATTCAAAGGAACCCATGAGCCTGACAAAGCACAGGTTTGGTTGAAGGCTATAGAAAAAATCTTCTGAGTTATGAATTGTTCGGATGCTCAGAAGGTGCAGTTTGACACCCATATGCTGGAGGAGGAAGCGGAGGATTGGTGGGGTAATACTCGCCAAAGGTTTGAGGAGAATGAGATGGTGATTACTTGGGATATTTTTAAAGAGACATTTCTGGAGAAGTATTTTCCAGAAGATGTGCGTGGAAAGAAAGAAATCGAGTTCCTAGAGTTGAAGCAAGGTAACTCTACTGTGGCCGAGTATACGATAAGATTTGAAGAGTTGATTAAGTTCTGTCCCCACTACAAGACCGTTAATGCTGAGAGATCTAAGTGTCTCAAATTTATAAATGGTTTGAGGTCGGAGATCAAACAAGCTGTCGGATATCAGGAGATCAGGCGATTTTCAGAGTTGGTAAACAAGAGTAGGATTTATGAGGAGGATAGTAGGGTTCGGTCTAGCCACTACAAGAATTTGGGTGATAAGAAGGGAAAGGGTCAATTTCGAGGGAAATCTTATGTGACTCCTACAGATAAAGGGAAACAAAGAGCTGATTATGGTAAGAAGCCAAGTGGGGGAGGAGCCTCTACTCCAGTAAGATGTTATAATTGTGGTGAAGCGGGACATTGTGCTCCTGAATGCAAAGGTGTTAGGTTGAAGTGTTTTAAGTGTGGCAAGCCAGGACACAAAGCTATAGAGTGCAGAAGCGGTGCAAATGTGACTTGCTACAATTGTGGTGAGCAAGGGCACATTAGTACCAAATGCGATAAGCCGAAGAAGACGCAAGAGAGCAGAAAAGTGTTTGCTCTATCTGGATCAGAAACTGCTAGTGATGATCGACTGATCCGAGGTACGTGCTTCATTAATGGTATACCTTTGATCGCTATAATTGATACCGGATCTACGCATTCTTTTATTTCTTTGGATTGTGTTAAGATATTAAGTCTTAAGTTGTCTGTTATGGGTGGCGGTATGGTTATTGACACTCCTGCTATGGGGTTGGTTACTACCCAGTATGTGTGCTTGAATTGTCCGTTGAGTATTTTTGGTAAAGATTTCAGAGTTGACTTAGTGTGTATTCACTTAGACCGAATTGATGTCATTATTGGAATGAATTGGTTGAGGTTCAACCGTGTTTATATTAACTGTTTTGACAAAACGATTATTTTCCCTGAATCTGACAAAGAGGGGGATTTGTTTATGACGACTAAGTAAGTGAAAGAGTCGGTGCAAGATGGTGCAAAGGTATTTATGTTGTTAGCAATTTTGAGTAATGGTGAGAGTGAAGAAATTGCTGTTTTACCAATTGTTCGTAATTTTCCGGAAGTTTTCCCTGATGAGATAAGAGACTTACCGCCGGAAAGGGAAGTGGAGTTTATGATTGATTTGGTCCTGGAACTAGTCTGCTATCGATGACTCCATATGGTATGTCCGCATCGGAATTGAAAGAGTTGAAGAGTCAAATTGAAGACCTGCTTGATAAGAGGTTTATTCGTCCAAGTGTGTCGCCGTGGGGTGCACCAGTTTTGTTGGTTAAGAAGAAAGAAGGCTCTATGAGACTCTGTGTGGACTACAGACAGTTGAATAAGATGACTATCAAGAATAAGTATCCACTCCCGAGGATTGATTACTTGATGGATCAGTTGGTTGGTGCAAGTGTGTTTAGTAAGATAGATTTGAGATCCGGATATCATCAGATTCACGTGAAGACTGAGGATATTCCGAAAACTGCTTTTAGGACGAGGTATGGACACTATGAGTATTCTGTGATGCCATTTGGTGTGACTAATGCCCCAGGTGTGTTTATGGAGTACATGAATAGAATTTTTCATCCCTATTTGGACAAGTTTGTGGTTGTGTTCATTGACGACATTCTAGTCTATTCGAAGAATGAAGAAGAGCATGTCGAGCATCTGACGGCCGTGTTATCTGTGTTAAAAGAAAAGCAGCTGAATGCGAAACTTTCTAAGTGTGAGTTTTGGTTGAAGGAAGTGAGTTTCCTTGGGCATGTAATTTCAAGTAGAGGTATTGCAGTTGATCCGTCGAAAGTGGAAGCGGTATCGCAATGGGAGACTCCGAAGTCAGTTTTTGAGATTAGAAGTTTCCTTGGGTTGGCCAGTTATTATCGGAAGTTCATTGAAGGATTTGCTAAGCTATCATCGCCGTTGACGCAGTTGACTCGGAAAGGTCAAGCTTTCGTTTGGGATGCCAAGTGTGAAGGAAGTTTCCAAGAGCTTAAGAGGAGATTGACGATGGCCCTTTTTGATTTTGCCAAATTCGGAAGAACCGTTTGTTGTGTATTGTGATGCTTCTTTGATGGGTCTGGGAGGTGTGTTGATGCAAAATAACCAAGTTGTAGCTTATGCTTCGAGGAAACTCAAAGTGCATGAGAAGAATTATCCGACACATGACTTAGAGTTGGCCGCCGTTGTATTTGTGTTGAAACTTTGGAGGCATTATTTATTTGGTTCGAGATTTGAGGTGTTTAGTGACCATAAGAGTTTGAAGTACCTCTTTGATCAGAAGAAATTGAATGCAAGACAGAGAAGATGGTTAGAATTTCTAAAGGACTATGACTTTGGTTTGAATTACCATCCCGGTAAAGCGAATGTGGTAGCAGATGCATTGAGTAGGAAATCGTTGCATATGTCGATGATGATGGTGAAGGAGATGGAATTAATTGAGCAGTTTCGTGATTTGAGTTTGGTGTGTGAAAGGACTTCTTTTGGAGTGAAGCTTGGTATGTTGAAACTTACTAGTGGTATTTTTGACGAGATCCGAGAAGGACAGGAATCGGATTTGAGTTTAGTTGATCGGTTGACCTTGATCAATCAAGGCCAAGGTGGTGATTTTCAGATTGATGGGAATGGTGTTATGAGGTATCATGATAGAGTTTGTATTCCTGACATTGTTAAGCTGAAGAAGAGTATACTTGAGGAAGGGCATCGTAGTGGATTGAGTATTCATCCGGGTGCTACTAAGATGTATCAAGATTTGAGGAAAATATTTCGGTGGCCTCGTATGAAGAAAGATATTGCAGAGTTTGTGTATTCTTGTTTGACTTGTCAGAAGTCGAAGATTGAACATCAGAAACCGTCAGGTTTGATGCGACCGCTTTTTATTCCTTAATGGAAATGGGATAGAATTTCTATGGATTTTGTGTCTGGTTTACCAAGGACGCAGAGTAATTTTGAAGCCATATGGGTTATTGTGGTTAGACTGACCAAATCTGCTCATTTTATCCCTATGTGCATGGACTATCCATTAGAGAAATTGGCGAAGTTGTACATTGAGAGGATTGTCAGTTTACATGGTATTCCGTCTAGCATTGTGTCAGATCGAGATCCAAGGTTCACTTCGAGATTTTGGGAGAGTCTGAAGAGTGTTTTGGGTACGAAGTTGCGTTTAAGTTCAGCTTATCATCCTCAGACAGATGGTCAGACGGAGAGAACGATTCAATCACTTGAAGATCTATTGAGAGCTTGTGTATTGGAGAAGGGAGGAGCTTGGGATAGCTACTTGCCTTCGATTGAGTTTACTTACAACAATAGTTTTCATTCGAGCATCGGTATGGCACCTTTTGAGGCCTTGTATGGTAGATGTTGCAGGACGCCATTATGTTGGTATGAGTCGGGAGAGAGTTCTGTAGTTGGACCTGAGTTAGTTCAAGATACTCCTGACAAGATTAAGATGATCCAAGAGAAGATGAGGATTTCCCAGAGTCGTCAGAAGAGTTATCATGACAAGAGGAGGAAAGCAATCGAATTTCAAGAGGAAGATCATGTGTTTCTTCGAGTCACTCCTATGACTGGTGTTGGGAGGGCATTGAAGTCGCGTAAGTTGATGCTGCGTTCATTGGTCCTTTTCAGATTTTGCAGAGGATAGGAGAGGCAGCCTATCATGTTGCTTTGCCGCTATCTCTTGCTAATCTTCATAATGTGTTCCATGTATCTCAATTAAGGAAATACATTCTGGATCCGTCTCATGTAGTCCAAGTAGATGATGTACAGGTGAGAGATAACCTGACTGTGGAGACATCACCTATGCGGATAGAGGATCGGAAGTCGAAGCAACTTCGAGGCCTAGAGATTGCTTTGGTAAAGGTTGCTTGGGGAGGACCGGCTGGTGGGAATGTAACACGGGAGATGGAGAGCCAGATGAGGAAATCTTATCCAGAGTTGTTCGAATCAGGTAATGTTTTCGAGGACGAAAATTTCTAAAGTAGGGGAGAGTTGTAACAACCCTATTTTTCATTAGTTAATTAATTGCATTAATTAATGGGTTGATGAGAATTATTTAATTAATGGGTAATTAATTAAATGAATTATTAGATGTTGGAGAGAATTAGGAGAGAAAAGACATATTAAAGAGGAGAGTGGAAAGAAAAGGGAAAGATAGAAACAAAAAGGAAAGAATAGAGAAAGAAGGAGAAAGAGGAGAAAAGAGAAGAAGAAGAGGGAAGAACTTGGAATCATCAAGAACAACTCTCAAGCTTTGGATTAATCAAGGTAAGGGTGTGAAATATCATCATCATAGAAATGTGTATGAATATGTATGCTTGGGGTAGAGTATTGGATGTTTTTCTACAACTTCCATTTTAGGGCATAAGCAGATTAATCGGTAGAATCTGAGTTTTCACGGTGGAAAATGAGAATAAGTGGTAGTATTTAGTCGGGAGGATGTTAGACTAAGGTTACAGAACTTGTTCGGTGAGAATCGGTTGGTTTTGGAGAGTTTGGTGGGAATTGGACAGTGAGAATTCTGAGTTCGCAGACATTCGCTGGCGTGTTCGCTGAGCGAGCTGGTAGCGAAAGTTCGCTAATCAAGCTAGTAGCGAGCCAGTAGCGAACGATCCCAGACTTGGACATAATGCATCTTGTGGTGTTCGCTGGTAGCGAAGGGGGTAGTGAAGGTTCGCTAGGCCTTCGCTGAGCGACCGAGGTAGCGAACAAAGTCAGAAGCTTAGGTTTGCCTTCGCGAGCTTGTTCGCTGGGCGAACAAGTAGCGAATACTCGCTAGGAGCTCGCTAAGCAAGCAGAGTAGCGAACGTGACAGGATGTGTTTTTCTTTAATGTTTCCATCCGAGGTCAGATTTCCGACTTAACTTTGATTATTTCCATGCTCGAGGCGTTGATTACACCGGGATATATTATACTGTGGGTAGCCTTATGGCGTGAATCCTAGATTGTTGAATTAATTGAGTTACGGTTTTTTGACGAATGTTATACATTGTTTAGTGTGATTAAAAATGTATTGAGAATGCATGAGAACATATTGTATATATGTGTGCATTGTTGTTAATATATTAATGATATGTATGAATATGTTATGTGTGCAATCGTTGTGATAATTCTTGAAGATATGAATTATTTAAATGCATGAGATTAAGATGTCGGTCTTAAGTGCATTAAATTGTTGATTGCATATGCATCATTTAGTCAAGAGGCAATGCTTGCTAGTTTTGTAGAGACTAGTGACTTGTCCCAAGCCTAGAAGAGTGGGTTTGAAAGCTTAGAGGACGGGTTTTTGGTGGTTATCGGTCTAGAAGAATGGACCCGGTTTAATGTAAACCGAAAAAAGATAACAAGTGTTGGTACCACATGGCATAAGTTGCATTGAGTCATATCGAGTCACATAGCATGAATGTCATTGTTATATGAAATATGATTGCGTATGGACTATGTGTATGAGTTAAAAGGGATTGTGGTGAGAAATGTAATGTATGTATGTTTTATGTTATGTGTGTATATATAATTATATGCATTGATTATTATGATAATATTTCTCACCCTTCTGTTGTTTTATAATGCTCTATGAGGCATTGCAGATTAGGATTGCTGGAGGCTTTCTTTTGGTGAAGTATTAGCTTCATTCTTTTGAGTCGGTTGCTCTGATAATGTAAAATCGGGTAGCTAGGCTTGTAGAGTATTCTTTAGTGATACATTATATATGTATCAGCTGATGATGTTTTGTAAAATATGAATGATACTACGAACAACTTGATGACGCGTACTTCTATTATATCATGTCTTAAGTAATTCAATGTTCTAGCCTTCCGCTTTAATCAAAACATTGATATGTAGAATCTAAGAGTTAGGCTTTACTTTTAGTTGAGATTTACCCCTTTTGTGTTATCTCTTTATGAACATTATTATTTATGTTGTCGTTTCGTGAATAATGTGATGCGCCTCTTTATACCTTGTTATAAATATACTCTGATGAGTTCTGTATATGTGATTAAGTGTTTAATTGCATTATTTTGGGGGTATAGAAGGGGATGTTACATAAGGAATTTGGTAGCCTTGATTGAAGATCAAGAAAAGTTCAAGAACAAATATGGGAAGCTAATATCTTTATTGAGTCGCCAAGTGGACGAAGGACTTCTTTCCACTTTGCTAAAATTTTATGATCCGCTTTATCATTGTTTTACCTTCTCAGACTATCAACTGTCACCTACTTTGGAAAAGTACTCCTTTTTGGTTGGTCTACCTATCTGGGAGGAATCTCCATTCCCTTTCTCGGAAAGTCACCCTGAGGAAAGAGACATCGCTAAGGCCCTTTATCTGAAAGTATCTAACGTCAAGGACAACCTAATTGTTAAAGGTGGGACTTTTGGTTTGACTACAGATTTCTTAATTAAGAAAGCTCAGTATTATGCTAGTTATACGAACAAGGTTCCATTTGAAGCAATCTTCGCCCTACTTATTTATGGGGTGTTTCTATTCCCATGTTTTGAAGGATTCGTCGACCTCAACGCGATTGAGATCTTCGTGAAGAACAATTTGGTGCCAACTCTTTTGGGTAATACTTATCCCTCTGTGCATCTTCGAAACTTCTACGGTGGAGGAATGGTCACATGTTGTGTGCCCTTATTTGACAAGTGGTTTATTTCACACTTGCCTAAGTCTAGTTCATATTTGAATCTCGATAAAAGGGCTTTGGTCTCCGAGAGTTATGGCGCTGACCCACTTAGACATTGATTGGTACTACCAATGTATGATGGGACGTTAACCATTGATGGTTGTGGAGATTCCGCTAATGTGCCTTTACTTAGTTTTAATGGAGGGATCAGTTACAATCCTGTTTTAGCTCGTCGACAATTGGGATATCCGTTGAAGGAACCGCCTAAGAGTGTGCAGGTGGAGAGCATTTTCTTCAAGGATAACAAGGAACTCCAAGAGAAGATTGTGGATGCATGGGGGAATTTGCATAAGAAGGGTAGATATAGTTTGGGAAAGCCTAATTGTGTGTCTCTAGAACCATATCTTCAATGGGTCAGAAACAGAGCAATCAATCTAAGAATGCCCTATCCTCGTCAAGATCCTATGCCTTCGAGAAGATAACCCGTTTATGTCTTTATGTCTGAATCTGAGAAGTTAGAGGTCGCATTGAGGAAGTCCCAGCATGAGTCTGAAGCATGGAAAAACAAGTATCACGTGGTTGTTGCAGAGAATGTTGAACTTCGGAAACAGAATGTTGAGCTTCGGGAACAACTACAGTCGAAGAACGAATACCTACCCCCTTGAAAGAAGAGAAGAGCTTAGGAAGATTTATTTTCCTTCAAATCTCAGTCTACTCCTTGAAAATTAACTATGGATAGGCTTATCCTCGAGAAGGTCCAGTTGGAAGAGAAGCTCAAGCAGCGGGATTTGAAACTTCCTTAGGGCTTTCATTAGCTTTTATTTAGCTATTTGGGAATTTTAAAAAGAATAATTATTTTTAATCCGTTTCAAAATTAATAAAATGTTTCTTTTTACCACAATGTCCATAAATATTGGAATTCCATGAAGTCCTACTCATCTTGCATTGCATTCTTTTGTTCACTTCAAGAAACTCGATTCCGTTTTACAGGTGTTGAAACGATGGATTTCAAAAGAGAGACATTGAAGTACACTTTTCAGGGTCCTAACATTGAAAGCTTAAGAGAGCTAGCAGATCTTATTGGCGACCGTCATGCTTTCTCGTCAGAATATGGAGGAGTCTTCTACTTTCTCAAACTCAAGATGATTGAGGGGCTGTTGGAGACCTTCGTTCAGTTCTACGATCTGCTGTACCATTGTTTCACTTTTCCAGATTACCAGCTGATGCCAACTCTGGAAGAATATTCTGAATTTTTTAGGATACCTGTAACTACTCGGCCAGTGTTTACTGGATTGGAGGACACCCCAAGTGACCAAGAAATCGCAAATGCTACCCATCTCAGTCTAGCAGACGCTCAAGCTGATTTAACCACCAAGGAAGGAGTCCTTGGATTTCCGGCTGATTTCTTAATCGGAAAAGTCTGTTACCACACTGAGAGAAACGAAGTCCCGATAATGGAAGCTACCTTTGTCTTGTTAGTCTATGGGATTTTCTGGTTCCCAAAGATTGATGATTTTGTTGACATGGATGCAATTAAGCTATTCATCCTCAAGAACCCAGTTCCTACCTTGCTAGCTAACACGTACCATTCAATCCACTCGTGGAATGCTGAAGGAGAAGGACATATTCTCTTCTGTACCACCCTGCTATATTCATGGTTTATCGCTCGCCTAGCTTGGCATCCATCTATCTGGAAGCAGACCGACGCACCCCGCTGGTCTGAAATAGTCATGGCCCTTACCCATTATGATATTGTGTAGTATGACCCTGCGTATGGAGGTGTTAAGATGATCAACAACTGTGGAGACTTCCCCAATGTACCTCTTATTGGGTCGAAGGGATGCATCAGTTACAACCCCGCTTTGGCTCGCAGACAATTGGGGCACCCCATAGACAAAGCACCTGACCAAACTCTGTTGGAAGGAGTCTTTTTCAAGAAAGGAGAGAATCCAGATTTGAAGACGAGAATAATACGAGCATGGGATCACATCAACGTGGGAGGAACAACTGCTTTAGGATACCCTAACTGTGTTGTCTCTGAAGACTATCTACATTGGGTGCGAGAGAGGGCTCTCGACCTCAAGATGCCTTTCCCTTTTCACAAACCTATGGTGATGACCTTTCATGATCCTGATTGATTTAATGTGAGTGAGATAGATCAGTTGAAGGCTGCCTTGGACGAGGCTCAGAGGCTGAAGAATTCTTGGAAAAACAAGTATTGCATCCTTAAGGTAGAGAAAGAGAAGTCTCAGAAGTTCCCAGAAGTCGAATCCGCAAGAAAAAGAAAGGTGCAAGAGGATTTATGTTCCCCTCACACCTTTTCAAGAACTGTCACCAGTGATGATCTTCCCCCAACTACTGTGGCTTGGAAAGAGTATGTAGATCGACTCATCAGTGAGAAGGCAAAACTGCAGGAACGCGTCAATCAGCTTGTAGAAGAGCTTCGTGTGCAGAAGGAGCATGAGGAGTAGATCTCTAAATTTTCTTTTGCTTTTGTTTCAATGTAATAAACTTTTAAAAGAGTACTTCGCTTTGTAATGTTTCTTGGATTTCAATAGCAAAGTAAGTTTTTTCAATTATCCAACGTTATAATACTGAAAAACACTTTGAGTTTCTTGAAGTCTCATCATGCTTTTGCATTTTTGCATCGGCATAGCATCGTTTGCATTCCAGGGTCTCACTCTTGCTTCATCTCCACAGACAAGCTGAATCACCAGTACAATACTTGTGCCAGTCAACGCCAAAAGATGGATCAACTTGAACAAGAGAACAAGGTGCTCCATGAAGAGGTTGCAATTCTGAAAGAAAGCTAGGAGAGACTAAATGGTTTAGTTGAAGCTTTGTCTAACCAGTCTACGCTTAACAATCAGGATGTTCCAAGGACTATTATCTCTGAAGTTGTGTCAGCACCGATCCCAGTGGTGTCTACTGTTGCTGAAGTGACCTACAGCATGCCGCCAGGTTTCCCGTGGGGGATGCCTCCTCATTTCACTCCTGCTGGATATCGCCCGCCTGTTCCTGAGGTCCCTACCATGACCACTGCTCAAGCCGTCCCTGCAACTATTGTCATAATGACCACTACACCTCTGCATGTGAATGCTACTCCATATATTCTGGACGAGCCAATTTTCCATGGGTCTCCGAGTGAAACTGTGGGATTTGAAGAAAGAATGGATGGTTTTCAAGACCAATTTTTTGAGATTCAGAAAGAATTGAAAGCCCTTCATGGAAAGGATTTGTTTGGAAAGAGTGCTTCTAACTTATGTTTGGTTCCGAACGTCAAGGTTCTGCCAAAATTCAAGGTTCCTGATTTTGATAAGTACAAAGGAAATACTTGCCCTTAGAGTCATCTCATCATGTATGCCAGAAAGATGTCTGCACAAACTGACAACGATCAATTACTCATCCATTACTTCCAGGATAGTCTGACAGGCGCTACGCTCAAATGGTATATGGGGTTGGATAGTGCGAAGATTCGAACTTTCAACGATCTAGGTGGAGCCTTCATCAAGCAGTATAAATATAATGTAGACATGGCTTCTGACCGAGATCAGTTAAGGGCCATGATGCAGAAAGACAAAGAGAACTTCAAGGAATATGCTCAACGTTGGTGCGAGTTAGCCGTGCAGGTCACGCCGCCATTAGAGGAAAGGGAAATGACCAAGATTTTTCTGAAGACCCTTGGTCCTTTCTTTTATGAGAAAATGGTAGCAAGTGCACCCAGCGACTTCACTGAAATGGTGAACATGGGAATGCGTCTAGAAGAGGGGGTTCGAGAAGGAAGATTGGCCAAAGAAGAGAATGCTCCTAACTGTGCTAAGAAGTATGGGAGTGGTTTTGTGAAGAAAAAGGAGAAAGAAGTGAACTATGTACAAGAAGGAAGACTTAGAAAAAGGTATTCACCATCATATCAGGTTGTCGCGGTATCACTTATATTCAACGCTCTAGCCTATCAGCCGCAGTTTCCTCAACTGTATCAGCAATCTCAGCCACAGCCACAACAAAATCACCAATCGTATCAACAGAATCGGCCATTCAACAATCAGGGTCGTGTATACAGGAAGATAAAATTTGATCCCATCCCTATGAAGTATGTTGATTTGTTCCCAGCCTTGATTCAAAAGGGTCACATTCAAACAAAAGCTTCACCCGAGGTTCCCAAGAATCCCCCTCCTTACTATAGAGCTGACAGATTTTGCCCTTACCATCAGGGAGCTCCGGGGCATGATATTGAGAGTTGTTTTGGTATGAAAGCATACGTCCAGAGGCTCGTTAAGTGCGGAATCTTATCCTTTAAGGATTCGAATCCTAATGTGCAGTACAATCCATTGCCTCTGCGTGGTTCACCCTCCATAAACATGATTCAAAGTTACCCGGAAGAAAGTGATCAGGATGTTTTGAATGGAAAGACTGAAGAAATATGTGTTATAGTGCCTCACATCAAAGAAGTGGTGCGTATTGAAATCACATATGATAGTAGAAAGCCGGCTGTTACTCCCTTGGTGATCAATGTGCCTGGACCCATCCCTTACACTTCTAGTAAGGCTATCCCATACAGATATAACGCCACGATGTTGGAAAATGGAAAGGAGGTACCTTTACCTACTTTGCCTTCGGTTGTTAACATCGCGGACGTCAGTAGAGTAACAAGGAGTGGTCGAGTTTACCCTTCGGTGCTTTCGAAAGACAAAGGAATCTCAGTGGAGAAACCGAGTTCAAAGGACCCAATTGTGGGTCAGTCTGGTGAATCCAACTTGTCCAAGCCGGACGAAGTGCTGAAGGTGATCAAAAGAAGTGAATACAAAGTTGCGGATCAGCTTTTGCAAATCCCATCTAAGATCTCTGTGCTGCAATTGCTAATGAGTTCTGAGGCACACAAGGAAGCACTCCAAAAGATATTGGAGTAAGCATATGTTGAACAAGATGTTACAGTGGAGCAGTTTGATAGTATCATCGACAATATTACTTCATGCGACAATCTCAGTTTTAATGAGGAAGATCTCCCAGAGGAAGGAAAGAAACATAATATTGCCTTGCATATTTCTGTGAATTGTGGGAACGATTCTTTGTCCAGCGTGTTGGTTGATACTGGATCCTCTCTGAATGTGATACCTAGAACCACTTTATCCAAATTGTCTTATCAGGGATCGCCGATGAGGCCCAGCCATGTCATCGTCAGAGCTTTTGATGGATCTAGAAAAGCGGTAATTGGTGAGGTAGATTTGCCGATGACCATCGGTTTGCAGACTTTTATGATCACGTTTCAAGTTATGAACATTCACGCTGCCTATAGCTTTTTGTTAGGGAGGCCGTGGACACATGAAGCTGGGGCAGTTACCTCCACCCTACATCAGAAGTTGAAGTTTGCTTTTGAAGGAAAAACGGTTACAGTTTGTGGAGAGCGGGCTCTAGTGGTGAGTCATTTGTCATCATTTTCTTATGTTGAAGCTGAGGAAGAGGTTGGTTTTCAATTCCAGTCTTTATCTATTATAGGCGATAGTGCTCAGAAACCCAGATTACCTATGTCATCATTTAAGGATGCGCAACAGGTTGTGAGCAGTGGTCCTCAGACAGGTTGGGGCAAAATGTTGTTTTTGCTAGAGAACAAGAATAAGGAAGGTCTCGGCTTTTCCAATGGGTCTGCTCCACAGGTCATCAGAAATCAAGAGTTCCCTCCGATCAATGAAGTGTTCCACAGTGGAGGGGTCATTCATCCTCCTCATATCAATGTTGTATCCGAAGAGGAGTCTGAAGGCTACATATCAGATGGTTCAACGAGTCTCTCCATTCCATTTGAATATTATGAGCCCTATATGGAGGATCCGAGTTATGTCTTTAATGACTTTGATTATAGTTTTGGAGTCCATGCTGTTACTGAAGAGGATTCCGATGAAGATGTTCTAGACTTTGTGACTCCAGGAGTTTTGGTTAAGAACTGGAGTGTGGTTGAAGCCCCTGCTGTCGTTCATATATCAAAGTAAAACTTTTTTTAGGTTTTCACTCTGCCCAAGGCGAAAATGTGTTGTATGGACTTACTTTTAATAATTCCCTTTGCTCTGCCCAAGGCAAAGGTGACCTTGTTGGGAATTTATTTGTTCATATTTTGCTATCATCAATAAATGTTTTGTTCCCATTTGTGTGTTATTTTATCTTTCTTTTATTATTATTGCTATGTTGGAAAATAATAATGAGTAGCATCTCGTGTACACACACTTTCCACTTTATAAAACTGAATAAAATAATATCACATGCGCAGATTGCTACACACATCACATCTCGAGAATAATGACCCACTTCCTTCGCTGAACTTCGAATTTCCTGTGTTTGAGGTTGAAGACGAAGAAGATGATATTCCAGAAGAGATCTCTAGACTGCTTGAGAAGGAAGAGAAGGCTATCCAACCTCATCAAGAGCCAGTAGAGGTATTCAATTTGGGAACAGAAGAAATCCGTAGGGAAGTGAAAATTGGAGCTTTGCTCAAGTCGGATGTGAAGGAGCAGTTCATTAAGTTGCTCAAAGAGTTCGTCGACGTATTTGCCTTGTCATATCAAGACATGCCTGGATTGGACACTGCCATAGTTGAACATTGTCTGCCGTTGAAATCAGATTGCCCTCCAGTTAAACAGAAACTCAGAAGAGCTCGTCCGGATATGGCTCTGAAGATCAAGGAAGAGGTACAGAAACAGATTCATGCAGGGTTTCTTGTCACTACCGAATATCCGCTTTGGTTAGCTAACATTGTGCCTGTTCCGAAGAAAGATGGAAAGGTTCGTATGTGTGTGGATTATAGGGATCTGAACAAGGCCAGTCCGAAAGATGATTTTTCGTTGCCTCACATCGACATTTTGGTTGATGGCACTGCAAGATATGAAATCTTCTCTTTTATGGATGGGTTTTCAGGGTACAATCAGATTAGAATGGCTCCCGAAGACAGAGAGAAGACTTCGTTCATCACCCCCTAGGGAACTTTTTTCTATAGAGTCATGCCGTTTGGATTAAAGAATGTCGGGGCAACATATCAAAGGGCTATGACTACTTTGTTCCATGATATGATGCACAAGAAGATCGAAGTTTATGTGGACAATATGATAGCTAAATCAAAGACTGAAGATGATCATGTTAGACATTTTTTGAAGTTGTTTGGTCGGTTACGAGAATACAGACTTCGTTTGAACCCCAACAAGTGTACATTCGGAGTACGATCAGGAAAACTATTGGGTTTTGTTGTCAGCCAGAGGGGTATCAAAGTGGATCCTGATAAGGTGAAGGCTATTCAGGAAATGCCAGCTCCTACCACTGAGAAGCAAGTCAGAGGATTTTTGGGACGTTTGAACTACATTTCTAGATTTATATCTAATATGATTGCCACATGTAAACCCATTTTCAAGCTTTTAAGGAAAGAACAAGGGTATGTTTGGACCGAAGACTGTCAAAAGGATTTCAATAGTATCAAAAAGTATTTTCTTGAACCGCCTATTCTGATACTGCCAGTGGAAGGGCGACCTTTGATCATGTATTTGACGGTGTTAGAAGATTCGATGGGTTGTGTACTCGGTCAGCAAGATGAAACAGGAAAACAAGACCATGTCACTTATTATTTGAGCAAGAAGTTTACCGATTGTGAATCTCGATACACTATGCTTGAGAAGACTTGTTGTGCTTTAGCATGGGCCGCTAGACGTCTGCGACAATACATGTTGAGTCATACTACTTGGTTAGTTTCGAAGATGGACCCCATCAAGTATATCTTTGAGAAGCCCGCATTGACCGGAAGAATTGCTAGATGGCAGATGCTGATATCAGAATACGACATCGAATACCGTACTCAGAAATCTATTAGAGGAAGTATTTTGGCTGACCATTTGACGCATTAGCCTATTTTGGATCATCAACCTTTGAATGACTGTCGCACCTCGAAAATTCATTCGAACATACGACCCTCGCGCGAAAGGCGCAGAAATGCAGTTCGACAGAGTCGCCACCAAACTTTATTTTTCCCGAATAAACGGGAGAGGAAAATATCGAGAAAACCTCATAAACACGGAAGGAACACGACCGTCGCAACCATATGTTCCTGGGTTCAGGAGTCGGTTACGCGAGGGGAAGGTATTAGCACCCCTCACGTCCGTTGTACTCAACGGGAACCTCTTAATTCGAGTTGTGATGGATGTTAGCTAAACTTAATTCTTCTCTTCTCACTACTAAATGCTAGGGGTACTATAAAGGCTAAAGACGCTAGGGGAAGGCGGATGGTTAGAGGATAAGGTGCTCGCCAAGGATTGGGGCCCTTGTGCCTACGTATGCTCATTCGGACGAGAATGAGAAATCAGAGCGTCGTAGTTCGACTACGGGAAAGGATGGGGGAAATGGAAGATGGAGGGGATTATGCTCGCCAAGATCATCGCAATCTTGTGCCTACGTATCTTACATTCAACAGTGAATGAAGAATCAGAGCGTTCGTAGTTCGTGGTAACGACCACGAAAGAAACAGGTTTGAATTGGTTGAAAGTGGGTACGGATGACGACTACTTGAAGTTTACGAAAGACTTCTCGAACCCAAGTAATCGGGAGAGCGAACCAAAGACTTTGAACACTCTCTTTTTCATCCTGAAAGGAGGGTTGTGTTTGAAAAGATAAGGTTGAAATGATGACGATCACTTGAAGCCTAAGTAATCGAGAAAGCGAACCAAAGACTTGGAACACTCTCTTTTTCATCGTAAAAGAAGGTTGTTTGAATTTGAAATGGTGTATAAAAGGATGAGATTGGTTGGATGACGACTACTTGAAGCTTGAGAAAGGCTTCTCAGATCCAAGTAGTCGGGAGAGCGAACCAAAGACTTGGGACACTCTCTTTTCCATCATAAAAGAAGTTGTTTGAAAGGTGAGTGAAAGGATGAGTAATTGGAGATGGTTGAATATTGTCGAGTTTGTTAACATTATTTAAAGGCGTCAATTGCTCACACACGAATAAGATAACTCGCATATAAACAACTAAAAGCAAGACCAAAGACTTGAACCTACTCTTTACACCTTGAAAAGAATTGAATAGTTGTTAGTTGATAGATAGTTTGTTTCGAAAATCCTCTTGACGCTGGATCAAGGGTTTGACTTATTATCGCGTGCAAAGCGTGTTGAAAATGAAATTGTTTGAAAAAAGAGACCGACTTGACTTACGCATCAAGGGTCGAGTTGTAATAAGTTGATGGTGAATGCGTATGAGCACTCGACTTACAGGGTGTTTGAAAATGGCTCGATGATGCATCGAGAATTAGTTTGAAAATAGTTTGATCCGCTCTAGTCCATATGGGTGCTTCTAGGAGATAAACCGATAATCAAAGAAATGCGAAACATACATCGGGATGGGAGAGGGGTACATGTAAGTTACACGGGATTGCACGAAATAAATGGGTCTCATTGTAAGGTAGCCCAAGAGAAAGCCGTGTGTGTGCATTTGTGTCCTAAACTACTCTTTGAGCATAGTCGGGCACGACTCAACATTAGGATACCTACAAATAACCAATGATACAACAGTCCACCAATTCGGCTTTTAGGAGTTTCGATAATTTATTAGGTGTTTTCGATTATGGGTGAATGAATATGAATAATGAGATATGATAATATGAATAATAATATGACAATAATATTCACAATAATATTTAACGAAAATTAAATTTAATGGTTAGTGAATCGAATCGGGACACGGAATAATGGATCTCGTCTTAATCGCAAACATAATGCCGATTAATCGAAGGTAGCCTATCACGATCCCAAAGTACGGAAAATGACCCCAATGGTCATTCACCATAGATTTGAAATCGAGAAGGTTATCAACTTCGATACACGAAACTTACGAATAAAAACTTCATCGATCCAAAAATCGAAATATAATCGGAAAAAGAAAGTGGTCTCGGATCCTTTGTTTCACGCCAATAATTTGACGGTTAAACGTTGGTAATCTCGCCATCGACCCAAAAAGAAAGCAAAAGTGGAATAAAATGGTCAATGATAAAATGAAATATTAAATCTAACTTTTAAGAAAGCATTAAAAAAAACTCTAATGCATATACATATTAACAAATCTATTTGAAAAATAATATATTAATAAAACTAACAAACTGTTCTTAGAATATACTAAGAAAAATGACAATATATAAAATATTTTTACATTAAAATAAAAGAAAAAGGGATGGATAAAAATCTGTAGAGGGTATTAACAAGTGGAATCATATGGGCTTAGACAAGGCCCATCATCCACTGCATACCAACAAAAAAAACATGAGGGTAAGTTAAAATAAAACGGGCTAAACAGCCCTTCTGTGGTCCAACAAGCAATGGATTAGGTCAGCATAATTAATGGTAAAGCCATGTTTAAGAATAATAATAACAAGATACGGCATAATCTCATTTTCCAAAAGGCAAAATGCTTCAGAACAAACAAAAACACGCTCAGGGCATTTCTTCCCCATCATCGCGTCTCATCATCAAACTTAAAGGGAAAAGGACCAACCGAAAACAATCGAACAACCTCCGACTCTGCCAATCCACTCTCTTCTCTCGCTCAACTCCTCTCGATCGGGATTTATCGCCGTTCGTATCCCACTCTCTGTTCCGTTTTCCTTCAATTCCTCTTGTTCTCCCCTTCGTTTATCTCTGTTTTCTGAAATTATTTTAGTGTGGGTTTTCTACTGAAGGGCTTTTGGTGTTGACGATGATTTGGGTTGAAGAAAGAAGGACGGATTGAGTAAAGATGAGAAAGATTGAAGATTGGTGAATGGCGGTGAGCTTAAGGAAGAAGAAGGGTGTTGAAGAAGGTTTGATTGTTGGTTAGGGGTTTTATGGTGTGAGTTTGGTATCGATTGAAGCCGAGGGGTAAGATTAAAGGAGAAAAGAAGGTTTTATCTTGGAGGTGAAGTTCTGATGAAGGTGAAGAATGAGTTGGAGTTTTTGAAGATTTGGGGTGAGGGTTTATTCTAGTGGAATGAGTCGAAAGATTTGTGGATTTGGAGCGGGTTGAATATGAGAGGTTTTTTAGGAGGAAATTGAGTTGAAGGGATTTATGTATTTCTCCGCTGAGGTTTGAAATGTCTGGAGTTTTTTTGAAGTTTCTCCGAGATCTTTGTTGTTGAGGATAGCTTTTGTTATGTAGTGAATCATGTCCTTGTTATGTTGGAGGCTTGTATTTATGGCTGTTGCGTTGTGACTTGGTGTAGGAACAATACGGATTCCACAGAGAAGTTGTGTCTGTCCTGTTTCTGGTTTTTATGCAGGTGAGTGTAGTAAATTAATTGTAGTATTATGCAGGCTATGTTGCGCTGTAGAAGTTTACTACGGGTCTGTCGGTGATGTGCGGTTTTCAATAGTTAAAAGAAGGTACAACTTGTTTTGTCATTTTGTTTTATTGGTAAGGATGAGTCATACGAGTTGCTTCACATATTATTCTTGCTCTTTTGATAGTGGTTGCCTTGTATGTCACAGTCCCGGCCAAGTTTCGCTGCATAATGACATTGCTGTATGTTTTTATTTAATATTTTTTCAGAACTTCGCATGTGGCTCTTGCTGATGATGGAGACGTGCTTTTGGGGAGGCCTTTTGTGAGCCACACTTGACAACTTGTGGGGATCTTCCTCTGTGACGGTTTACGGTAGCCATATGCTTGATTTTTTTTGTCGGTTATGGTCAGGAAAATTGTTGCTGGCTGTGTTGCATTTTAGTGATAGGCTGTGGAACAAATTGCAACGTTGCGTGAAGAATGGTTTTGCATTGTACGACCCAGAATCATGTTATTACGCTGGTGCTGGTTTGCGGGTGGATGTACCAGATTTAGAATGGCCTTGTAAAAATGGTGCATCGTTTTCCATGTCATACGCGTGACTCGTGAATTATAATGGCTTTGATTCTCTCATTGGGAATTGTTTGTCCTTTTTTGAGATTGGTGGCTAGTTAATATCTTCGCGTGGGTAGTATGAAGGCAAGCTACTTTACTCTTGCTTTTTCCTTTTTTGATGATGACTGATGCGCTAAAGATGGGCCGGTATTGATCTGCAGAGGCTATGCTATTGGGGTGCTCAAGTCACGTGGGGTTAGAAGTGATAGATGTAATATGAGAAATGATGAAGTTTTCACATCATGGTTGTGCCAAAGGAAATGGGATAAGGACTTGTTGTCCTTTATCTCACATCTTCCACGTATGCAAACAGAATTGTCATGGTGTGCTATTGTAAGATTTATGGTGGAAAACCTTTATGTATTTGGCTTTGAAAGCCTTTTGTATATTTTGGAGATTTGTAATGCTTTTATGTAATGGGCCTTGTAACAATATAATCTTGCAAAGTTTGTGACATATAATCTTTGGTGCATTTTGATGCAAATGTGAACTCTACAAAATGGGCTTTGAATTTTGTGTGGGCTTTTGTAGAACTTGCACTTACAAATTGGTTGAAATAACATCTTTGAACTCACGATTATCTCGAGAATTAAAAATGAACTTCCCTAAAGAATTCAAGAATTAAATTCCATTTTATTTAACTCCCACTTGAACTGAATAACACTTGAATGAGCTTGAAGAAAACCATAATTGCAAATTGGCATTGAATAAAAAAGAATCACAATAATAAATCCACCTTCAAACTTGATTTTAAATAGGGTGTGGAATCGCATAGCCATGAACCAAAAGTCTCATTGCCTTCAAACCAACAAATAATGCCTTGAAATATGCATTGTACTGAAAACTCTGCAGAAATCAGCTTCGACCATATGACCTGAGCTATCCCTCATTCAACATTACTCATACACCTGACCCGACATCTTCAAGTGAAAATTAACAACATATTTTTGGACTTTTTAATTAAAATAAGTGGGTGCATATACATAATGGAGGCTATACAAAGGTAGGACAAATTTGGGGTATGACAGATGCCCCTATCTAATTGGCTTAGACCGAGAAAGATGAACGACTATGGCACTCACACCTTCAAGGTAGAAGATAATTAGATATAAAGAAGACCCTGAATTTGTCCAAAAAGAGAAGGAATGCTCGGGAATTGAAATACCGGATAAGGTATACTTCTGAGTAAGCTACGAATAACTGGCGAAAGGTCCATATCACCAAAAGGATGATGAGGACGAAACACACACGACCACTACCACCAAAAGGATGATAGAGCAAACACACACCGACTACTACCACCAAAAGGATGGTAGAGCAAAACCCTATCGCATAATCTGACATTAATGACTATGACAGACCCCTCACCAAAAGGATGACGGAGCGAAGCTCACACTAAACAATATCGCGCAATCTATCATTAACGACTATGACAGGCCCCTCACCAAAAGGATGACGGAGCGAAACACAAACAATATCGCACAATCTATCATTAATGACTATGACATACCCCCCACCAAAAGGATGACGGAGTGAAACTCACACCAAACAATATCGCACAACCTATCATTAATGACTATGACAGACCCCTCACCAAAAGGATGACGGAGCGAAACTCACACAAAACATATCGCACAATCTATCATTAATGACTATGACAGACCCCTCACCAAAAGGATGACAGAGAGAAACACAAACAAACTATCGCACAATCTATCATTAATGACTATGATAGACCCCCCACCAAATGGATGACGGAGCGAAACACAAACAAACTATCGCACAATCTATCATTAATGACTATGATAGACCCCCCACCAAAAGGATGACGGAGCGAAACACAAACAAACTATCGCACAATCTATCATTAATGACTATGATAGACCCCCCACCAAAAGGATGACGGAGCGAAACTCAAACAAACTATCGCACAATCTATCATTAATGACTATGATAGACCCCCCACCAAAAGGATGACGGAGCGAAACACAAACAAACTATCGCACAATCTATCATTAATGACTATGATAGACCCCCACCAAAAGGATGACGGAGCGAAACTCAAACAAACTATCGCACAATCTATCGTTAATGACTACGATAGACCCCTCACCAAAAGGATGATGGAGCGAGACAAACATAAACAAAATTCGCACAATCTGGCACCAATCCAAGTGACAGACCCCCACCAAAAGGTTGACGGAGCGAAACATACACACAGGTTGCTATCACCAAAAGGATGATAGAACAAACACAAATTGAAGGCTACCAACACCAAAAGGTTGCAGGCTAGGTTGAACCGACGAAGTTCGGCTATCACCAAAAGGATGATAGTAAAGCAATTGACAACAGTCACGCTTGCTGGATACAACTCATTAGGGAACACCCAAGAGGAAGATTGGGTTGAAATGAATCAGCGGGGACGACCAGTCACTTGCTTAAAGATCATAATTTTGTTGAAATGATTTCATGGTTACGCCAATGAGCTCTGAAGAGGATGCCCCTGACTGGGCCGAGTTTATCCTAATGCCTTAGTTTGCTTAACAAAAGGCTGAGCAACTTCATGAGGAATGCTCACGGTTTTGCTGAAGATGCCCCTGCTCGGGATGGATCTTGCACTGAACTTCTTGGATTTGCCTAACAAAAGGTTGAACAACTTCGTGGGGAGCGCCCATGGTCTTGAATGGTATGCCCCTGACTGGACTGAATGTTGATTTGAAGATCTGATCAACCACAAGGTTGAAATACGTCATGGGAGACGCCCATGGTCTTTGAAAAATGCCCTTGACTGGGCTGAATCTTGCTTTGAATAACTTCGAATTTTGTGGGAGAAACCCACAATTGCAGAAGATTGCCCCTGACTGGGCTGATGATTACTTTGAAGCTCCTGATATTCATGGGAGAAATCCACGACCTTTGTGGAAGATGCCCCTGACCGAGCTGATGATGGTCTTGGAAATCTTCGAAATTGATCCTGGACCTTGACTTGCATATGTGGATGCTTGATGATAATGATGTTCCATAACGGATGGAAGTGCAAATGCAAATACTGACACGCGGAGATGCAAGAGTCGGGGAAGTATGATATGATTTAAGTATGCATATGATGCAAGATGCTTATGATATCGAATGCAATGCGTATGATGCACATGATGCAGACAGATAGTTGGAAATGCAGGTGGAGACGCCAGCATGGTAGACTCTGGTAGTTGCCAATGCGGATTGGACTTCGGGTGGTGGGAGGGATTGACTTCCTCGACATGTAGTTTATTGAAGACGCCATGATTGGAGCAGAAGATGTCCTTGATGCCCCAAGTCTGGGATATTTGGTGACTGTGAATTTGCTTCAGAGAGGGTTGCAACTCTGCTTGATGGTCAAGACAACCTGATCTTGCCCCAGTTTGAACATGGCAACGGTCTGCCCCAGATTAACCAGTTCTGACATATGGAAGTTGAACTCGGATGACTTGCCCCTACTCGAGCTGTTGAGTGATTTTCCCCAGTCTGTGGGTTTTGAGGTTGTCTCACCTCATGTCGGCCACTGGAAGTCAAATTCTTCCTTGATTGCCTCTTGTTAAAATGTCCTTGAATACCTAGCACTGATTTGCAATTAAAATTGTACATTCATAAATGGTAATATTAATGCAAAGTTCAATGTAAGTTTTGAAAAAGTGTGTCATTTATTGAGAGTGTCGTGGTAGTGAGACGAATGGGCAATTAGCTCAAGCGTTGTGTTGATTTTGATTGGTGTGAAAGATATATCAAGAGAAATGACACCAATGTTGATGATTAGAAATCATGTGAGGAGTCAGGTTACGCAACCTCGCAATAGTATGCTTTCAGAATAAACCTCGCCTCAATTAGGTCTTTCGAGGGTTGTAACGTGGTCTGGTTCACGGTTATGAAACAAAGGATGCTAGGCTCAAAGTATAATTTGTACCCACCCATTCTTCTTAATGATCTCCAGTCCTACGCTCAGTTAATTCTACACTTGTCTTGACAGTATAAACTTGATGATTCAAGGTTTGCTCGTCGTGGCAGTCACCTTATTTTGGTTTTTTGATGGATGTTAGTGCCCCTTTTGATTTGGGTGGCCACTGAATATTATTTTGTTTTTGTTGAGGGTTTCGGGGTCCTCTTTTATTTACATTTTTGATCCCTAACTTTTGCATGGATTGACTTTGCTTGTCAGATCCATCGGGATTGCCTTGATTTTGCCTAAGTCCCCTCTAAGGTGTGTGACTTAGCAGGATTTTTGATTTTTTATTGTTGGGAAGGTTGTGACTGCCATAGCATGGGTCTTTGATGAACCACCATCTTTGGGATTTCGCTTTGTTGATTCAAGTGCGGAGTTGGATTAACTGAACACTACCCTGCCCCAGGTTGAGTGTAAAGGTTCGAATATCCGAAGGAAACTGCTACTCCTAGGCTTGAAGTGGCTTACTAGGGATTAACTCCTTATATCTCCAGTGTTTAGGGGAATTGAAGCAATGCCTGTACATCATTGACGAGATTCGGTCTGAAAGCATACAGTTTGCAATTATGGGTATCTCGTTTTCATCATCCTCCCTCAAGTCATGCTAAACAATAGTGGATAGAGTGGAGTGAATAAATGTGTCGGTGATAAGTGAAAAATGAGTGAATACGACATAACTAATTCAAAACATGCATAAACGATACATTAATGAAAACCGAATACGAATGACAATTGTTCAAATCATACAATACATAAACAAACAAAGACAAATATAAGAAATGCATAATATGAAATGGTGACATGACGACCTTCTTCGAGAAATGAAATTGACTCTGCTTGATCTGATGTTGGCACTAGTTGGCTGGTGGCATCGGATTGTTGATGACATTTGGAGACTTCCCATTGAAGTTGATAGCATCCCTGTCGATCATGTCTTGAATTATGTGCTTGAAAGCTCTGCAGTCCTCAATGGTATGACCTGGAGCGCCCTTATGAAACTCACAATGAGCATTTGCATCGTAATCGGCAGGAATGACAATTGGAGGAGCCAAATCTCTCGGAACAACAACTTTCTTCTCCATCAACTGAGCAAAGATTTAGCATATGTCATTGGTAGACGATCACAGACTCTATTTGGCCTCCATGTTCTCTGCTGACGTTGTGGGCGAGTACCTTGTCGTTGCTGAGTAGCTTGCATCTGCTGTTGCTGAGGAGGATACTGATATCCTTGCTAGTTGTAGGCTTGTTGCTGAGGAGCCTGTTGCTGTGGCATCTAAGCTTGCACTGCTTGAACAGCTGGCTGATAAGGCATTGGAGCATATTGCGCAGCAGCAACATACGGATACTGATAATAGGGAACTTGATAAGGCATAGGGGCGGGAGCTTGTTAAGCTTGCCCTTTCTGCAAAGAGATGGCATTTGCTTCACCCTCTTTCTTCTTGTATCCATTGAAAGGCTTCTTGGCATTGGTCTGGTTGTTAGAACCTCCTGGGATCTTTCCACTCTTCAACCTTTCTTCAATTCTCTCACCGACGATCACCAAGTCAGAGAATCCAGCGGAGACACTACCGATCAGCTTCTCATAGTATTGGCCTTGCAAAGTGCCCATGAAGATGTCAATCAATTCACGATCAATAAGATGTGGATGCACCCTTGTGGCTAGCTCTCTCTATCATTGCGCGTACTCCTTGAAGGATCCGTTGTCCTTCTGAGTCATACTTTGAAGTTGAGTACGATTCGGAGTAAGATCGGTGTTGTACTTATACTGCTTGACAAATGCATCGGCTAGCTCAGCCCAAGTGTGCACACTGTTACGTTTCAGCTGCACATACCATTTGAGTGATGCCCCAGACAAGCTGTCTTGGAAGCAATGAATCATGAGCTTTTCATCTCTGGCATAGGCAGCCATCTTGCGACAGTACATCTTCAGATGAATATTTGGGCAACTAAGACCTTTGTACTTCGAAAATTCGGGCACTTTGAACTTGGGTGGGATGACGACATCAGGCACCAAGCACATTTCTAAAGCACTGAGAGAATTTGAACTGTGCCCCTCCATGGCTCGGAGTTTCTCGGCTAGGTCTCGACACATCTTCATAGCTTCTGAATCCTGAACAGCAATAGGACTGGAAAGGGGGATAGCAGCATGATAGTTCAGAACGTCGTCATAATGATCCATCAGAGTATCTTCGGTATGGGGAGCTGGGATCTGCGCGACAGTAGGCTGGGCCTGCGGGATAGCTCCAATGGTAACTCTGGGCGCTGGGGTTGGATGAGAAGTGTTCCCTTCGGCTGCGTTATTGAAGTTCAACGGCATCCCATGAGGATTTGGACTTGGAACCAAAGGGATGGCAGTAGACCCTTGTCCTTGACCATTGTTGTTGACGACAGCAGCGGCTTCATGCTGTTCTTCCTCTCTTCTGGCCGCGAGGATGGCTTCGAGGATCTGGTCGATCTTTCCTTTCATAGAATCCAACTCTTCCCTGAAGGCAGCTTGCTCCTGCTGAATCTGCTCCATCATTCGTCTTGTATTGGCTCTAGTTGCGTACTGGTGTCGAGGAATCAGCTTGATTTACTGGATATGAAGGAAAGAGAAACGTGAGAAACTGCTGAAGGAAGGAGAATGCAAGATGCACAACAAATGAGATGCAATGCAAATGATATGCAATGCAAGATGCAAGATCCAGGATCACAAGATCACAAATTCAAATAATTCTGAGATTAGCCGGGTGGACGGTTCAAGGATCACACTCACTACTCAAAGAAACCCCCACAGACAAGATTCTAAAACGGGTAGGTGCCTAGAGTCATGGATATCTTTCAAAGACATTACAGCCATGACAAAGCCTCATCACGACGATAATATCCTTAAAAGAATCTCCTCTAGGTGAGGTTCTCGTATCTTCCACGCGAGAAAGACTTCTCAGAGGCATCAACTACACAACCATCGACACACGGATTCTAAAAAAGGTTCTCAGAGTCATAGATCGAGGTTGAAAATATTACTGTAAGGAAGTAATACGTTCAAGGGATCTCATCTGATTGGGGCGTTCGTATTTAATCCACATAGAATTAACACTACCAACCACCATGGATAAAATGGTTAAAGGTCCTTGGGATCAACGATTCAGACTTGAAAACATTATTGATATGGCAAAGGCTCACCACAACAACAACATCTCCAAGGAATCTACTCCAAGCAGGGTTTTCGCTTCAACTCAACATGAAAGACTCCATGCAAGTCTCCACTACACAACCACCATCCTAATCCTAGGGTTATACTCAGACTCGGGTGTAGAGCCATCTCACAAAGTAACCATAAGTGGAATAACCCAACAATGCCTCAAGCACAAGTAACCAAAACAAGGATACCAATAAAAATAGCGAGAAGAAAATAAAAACGAAAAGCTAACAAACTCAAACTAAGATAGGCTCGACTCTCTCTTTCATGGAGCAATAGTCCCCAACAGAGTCGCCACCTGTCGCACCTCGAAAATTTATTCGAACATACGACCCTCGCGCGAAAGGCGCGGAAATGCGGTTCGACAGAGTCTCCACCGAACTTTATTTTTCCCGAATAAACGGGAGAGGAAAATATCGAGAAAACCTCATAAACGCGGAAGGAACACGTTCGTCGCAACCATATGTTCCTGGGTTCGGGAGTCGGTTACGCGAGGGGAAGGTATTAGCACCCCTCACGTCCGTTGTACTCAACGGGAACCTCTTAATTCGAGTTGTGATGGATGTTAGTTAAACTTAATTCTTCTCTTCTCACTACTAAATGCTAAAGGGTACTATAAAGTCTAAAGACACTAGGGGAAGGGGGATGGTTAGAGGATAAGGTGCTCACCAAGGATTGGGGCCCTTGTGCCTACGTATTCTCATTTGGACGAGAATCGGAAATCAGAGCGTCGTAGTTTGACTACGGGAAAGGATGAGTGAAATGAAAGATGGAATGGATTGTGCTCGCCAAGATCATCGCAATCTTGTGCCTACGTATCTTACATTCAACAGTGAATGAAGAATCAGAGCGTTCGTAGTTCGTGGTAACGACCACGAAAGAAACAGGTTTGAATTGGTTAAAAGTGGGTACAGATGACAACTACTTGAAGTTTAAGAAAGACTTCTCGAACCCAAGTAATCGGGAGAGCGAACCAAAGACTTTGAACACTCTCTTTTTCATCCTGAAAGGAGGGTTGTGTTTGAAAAGATAAGGTTAAAATGATGACGATCACTTGAAGCCTAAGTAATCGGGAAAGCGAACCAAAGACTTGGAACACTCTCTTTTTCATCGTAAAAGAAGGTTGTTTGAATTTGAAATGGTGTATAAAAGGATGAGATTGGTTGGATGACGACTACCTGAAGCTTGAGAAAGGCTTCTCGGATCCAAGTAGTCGGGAGAGCGGACCAAAGACTTAGGACACTCTCTTTTCCATCGTAAAAGAAGTTGTTTGAAAGGTGAGTGAAAGGATGAGTAATTGGAGATGGTTGAATATTGCCGAGTTTGTTAATATTATTTAAAGGCGTCAATTGCTCACACACGAATAAGATAACTCACATATAAACAACTAAAAGCAAGATCAAAGACTTGAACCTACTCTTTACACCTTGAAAAGAATTGAATAGTTGTTAGTTGATTGATAGTTTGTTTCGAAAATCCTCTTGACGTTGGATCAAGGGTTTGACTTATTATCGCGTGCAAAGTGTGTTGAAAATGAAATTGTTGGAAAAAAGAGACCGACTTGACTTACGCATCAAGGGTCGAGTTGGAATAGGTTGATGGCGAATGCGTATGAGCACTCGACTTACAGGGTGTTTGAAAATGGCTCGATGATGCATCGAGAATTAGTTTGAAAATAGTTTGATCCGCTCTAGTCCCTATGGGTGCTCCTAGGAGATAAACCCATAATCAAAGAAATGTGAAACATACATCGGGATGGGAGAGGGGTACAAGTAAGTTACACGGGATTGCACGAAATAAATGGGTCTCATTGTAAGGTAGCTCAAGAGAAAGCCGTGTGTGTGCATTTGTGTCTTAAACTACCCTTTGAGCATAGTCGGGCACGACTCAACATTAGGATACCTACAAATAACCAATGAAACAACCGTCCACCAATTCGGCTTTTAGGAGTTTCGATAATTTATTAGGTGTTTTCGATTATGGGTGAATGAATATGAACAATGAGATATGATAATATGAATAATAATATGACATTAATATTCACAATAATATTTAACGGAAATTAAATTTAATGGTTAGTGAATCGAATCGGGACACGAAAGAATGGATCTCGTCTTAATCGCAAACATAATGCCGATTAATCGAAGGTAGCCTATCATGATCCCAAAGTACGGAAAATGACCCCAATGGTCATTCACCATAGATTTGAAATCGAGAAGGTTATCAACTTCGATACGCGACGCTTACGAATAAAAACTTCATCGATCCAAAAATTGAAATAAAATCGGAAAAAGAAAGTGGTCTCGGATCCTTTGTTTCACGCCAATAATTTGACGGTTAAACGTTGGTAATCTCGCCATCGACCCAAAAAGAGAGCAAAAGTGGAATAAAATGGTCAATGATAAAATGAAATATAAAATCTAACTTTTAAGAAAGCATTAAAAAAAAACTCTAATGCATATACATATTAATAAATCTATTTGAAAAGTAATATATAAATAAAACTAACAAACTGTTCTTAGAATATACTAAGAAAAATGACAATATATAAAATATTTTTACATTAAAATAAAAGAAAAAGGGGTGGATAAAAATCTGTAGAGGGTATTAACAATTGGACTCATATGGGCTTAGACAAGGCCCATCAGCCACTGCATACCAACAAAGAAAACATGAGGGTAAGTTAAAATAAAACGGGCTAAACAGCCCTTCTGTGGTCCAACAAGCAATGGATTAGGTCAGCATAATTAATGGTAAAGCCATGTTTAAGAATAATAATAACAAGATATGGCATAATCTCATTTTCCAAAAGGCAAAATGCTTCAGAACAAACAAAAACACGCTCAGGGCATTTCTTCCCCATCATCGCGTCTCATCATCAAACTTAAAGGGAAAAGGACCAGCCGAAAACAATCGAACAACCTCCGACTCTGCCAATCCACTCTCTTCTCTCGCTCAACTCCTCTCGATCGGGATTTATCGCCGTTCGTATCCCACACTCCGTTCCGTTTTCCTTCAATTCCTCTTGTTCTCCCCTTCTTTTATCTCTGTTTTCTGAAATTATTTTAGTGTGGGTTTTCTACTGAAGGGCTTTTGGTGTTGATGATGATTTAGGTTGAAGAAAGAAGGGCGGGTTGAGTAAAGATGAGAAAGATTGAAGATTGGTGAAGGGCGGTGAGCTTAAGGAAGAAGAAGGGTGTTGAAGAAGGTCTGATTGTTGGTTAGGGGTTTTATGGTGTGAGTTTGGTATCGATTGAAGCTGAGGGGTAAGATTAAAGGAGAAAAGAAGGTTTTATCTTGGAGGTGAAGTTCTGCTGAAGGTGAAGAATGAGTTGGAGTTTTTGAAGATTTGGGGTGAGGGTTTATTCTAGTGGAATGAGTTGAAAGATTTGTGTATTTGAAGCGGGTTGAATATGAGAGGTTTTTTAGGAGGAAAGTGAGTTGAAGGGATTTATGTATTTCTCCGCTGAGGTTTGAAATGTCTGGAGTTTTTTTGAAGTTTCTCCGAGATCTTTGTTGTTGAGGCTAGCTTTTGTTATGTAGTGAATCATGTCCTTGTTATGTTGGAGGCTTGTATTTGTGGCTGTTGCGTTGTGACTTGGTGTAGGAACAATACGGATTCCGCGGAGAAGTTGTGTATGTCCTGTTTCTGGTTTTTATGCAAGTGAGTGTAGCAAATTAATTGTAGTATTATGCAGGCTATGTTGCGCTGTAGCAGTTTACTACGGGTCTGTCGATGATGTGCGGTTTTCAATAGTTAAAAGAAGGTACAACTTGTTTTGTCATTTTGTTTTATTGGTAAGGCTGAGTCATACGAGTTGCTTCACATATTATTCTTGCCCTTTTGATAGTGGTTGCCTTGTATGTCACAGTCCCGGCCAAGTTTCGCTGCATAATGACATTGTTGTATGTTTTTATTTAATATTTTTTCAGAACTTCGCATGTGGCTCTTGCTAATGATGGAGACGTGCTTTTTGGGAGGCCTTTTATGAGCCACGCTTGACAGCTTGTGGGGATCTTCCTCTGTGACGGTTTACAGTAGCCATATGCTTGATTTTTTTTGTCGGTTATGGTCAGGAAAATTGTTGCTGGCTGTGTTGCATTTTAGTGATAGGCTGTGGAACAAATTGCAACGTTGCTTGAAGAATGGTTTTGCATTGTACGACCCGAAATCATGTTATTACGCTGCTGCTGGTTTGCGGGTGGGTGTACCAGATTTGGAATGTCCTTGTAAAAATGGTGCACCATTTTCCATGTCATACGCGTGACTCGTGAATTATAATGGCTTTGATTCTCTCACTGGGAATTGTTTGTCCTTTTTTGAGATTGGTGGCTAGTCAATATCTTCCGGTGGGAAGTATGAAGGCAAGCTACTTTACTCTTGCTTTTTCCTTTTTTGATGATGACTGATGCGCTAAAGATGGGCCGATATTGATCTGCAGAGGCTATGCTATTGGGGTGCTCAAGTCACGTGGGGTTAGAAGTGATAGCTTTATTATGAGAAATGATGAAGTTTTCACATCATGGTTGTGCCAAAGGAAATGGGATAAGGACTTGTTGTCCTTTGTCTCACATCTTCCACGTATGCAAACAGAATTGTCATGGTGTGCTATTGTACGATTTATGGTGGAAAACCTTTATGTATTTGGCTTTGAAAGCCTTTTGTATATTTTGGAGATTTGTAATGCTTTTATGTAATGGGCCTTGTAACAATATAGTCTTGCAAAGTTTGTGACATATAATCTTTGGTGCATTTTGATGCAAATGTGAACTCTACAAAATGGGCTTTGAATTTTGTGTGGGCTTTTGTAGAACTTGCACTTACAAATTGGTTGAAATAACATCTTTGAACTCACGATTATCTCGAGAATTAAAAATGAACTTCCCTAAAGAATTCAAGAATTAAATTCCATTTTATTTAACTCCCACTTGAAATGAATAACACTTGAATGAGCTTGAAGAAAACCATAATTCCAAATTGGCATTGAATAAAAAAGAATCGCAATAATAAATCCACCTTCAAACTTGATTTTAAATAGGGTGTGGAATCGCATAGCCATGAACCAAAAGTCTCATTGCCTTGAAACCAACAAATAATGCCTTGAAATATGCATTGTACTGAAAACTCTGCAGAAATCAGCTTCGACCATATGACCTGAGCTATCCCTCATTCAACATTACCCATACACCTGACCCGACATCTTCAAGTGAAAATTAACAACATATTTTTGGACTTTTTAATTAAAATAAGTGGATGGATATACATAATGGAGGCTATACAAAGGTAGGACAAATTTGGGGTATGACAGATGCCCCTATCTAATTGGCTTAGACCGAGAAAGATGAACGACTATGGAGCTCACACCTTCAAGGTATAAGATAATTAGATATAAAGAAGACCCTGAATTTGTCCGAAAAGAGAAGGAATGCTCGGGAATTGAAATATCGGATAAGGTATACTTCTGAGTAAGCTACGAATAACTGGCAAAAGGTTCATATCACCAAAAGGATGATGAGGACGAAACACACACGACCACTACCACCAAAAGGATGATAGAGCAAACACACACCGACTACTACCACCAAAAGGATGGTAGAGCAAAACCTTATCGCATAATCTGACATTAATGACTATGACAGACCCCTCACCAAAAGGATGACGGAGCGAAGCTCACAATAAACAATATCGCGCAATCTATCATTAACGACTATGACAGGCCCCTCACCAAAAGGATGACGGAGCGAAACACAAACAATATCGCACAATCTATCATTAATGACTATGACAGACCCCCCACCAAACGGATGACGGAGTGAAACTCACACCAAACAATATCGCATAATCTATCATTAATGACTATGACAGACCCCTCACCAAAAGGATGACGGAGCGATACTCACACAAAACATATCGCACAATCTATCATTAATGACTATGACAGACCCCTCACCAAAAGGATGATAGAGCGAAACACAAACAAACTATCGCACAATCTATCATTAATGACTATGATAGACCCCGCACCAAAAGGATGATGGAGCGAAACTCAAACAAACTATCGCACAATCTATCATTAATGACTATGATAGACCCCCCACCAAAAGGATGACAGAGCGAAACACAAACAAACTATCGCACAATCTATCATTAATGACTATGATAGACCCCCCACCAAAAGGATGACGGAGCGAAACACAAACAAACTATCGCACAATCTATCATTAATGACTATGATAGACCCCCCACCAAAAGGATGACAGAGCGAAACTCAAACAAACTATCGCACAATCTATCATTAATGACTATGATAGACCCCCCACCAAAAGGATGACAGAGCGAAACACAAACAAACTATCACACAATCTATCATTAATGACTATGATAGACCCCCCACCAAAAGGATGAAGGAGCGAAACTCAAACAAACTATCGCATAATCTATCGTTAATGACTACGATAGACCCCTCACCAAAAGGATGACGGAGCGAGACAAACATAAACAAAACTCGCACAATCTGGCACCAATCCAAGTGACAGACCCCCACCAAAAGGATGACGGAGCGAAACATACACACAGGTTGCTATCACCAAAAGGATGATAGAACAAACACAAATTGAAGGCTACCAACACCAAAAGGATGCAGGCTAGGTTGAACCGACGAAGTTCGGCTATCACCAAAAGGATGATAGTAAAGCAATTGACAACAATCACGCTTGCTGGATACAACTCATTGGGGAACACCCAAGAGGAAGATTGGGTTGAAATGAATCAGCGGGGACGACCACTGACTTGCTTAAAGATCATAATTTTGTTGAAATTATTTCATGGTTACGCCCATGAGCTCTGAAGAGGATGCCCCTGTCTGGGCCGCGTTTATCCTAATGCCTTGGTTTGCTCAACAAAAGGCTGAGCAACTTCATGAGGAATGCTCACGGTTTTGCTGAAGATGCCCCTGCTCGGGTTGGATCTTGCACTGAACTTCTTGGATTTGCCTAACAAAAGGTTGAACAACTTCGTGGGGAGCGCCCACGGTCTTGAATGGTATGCCCCTGACTGGACTGAATGTTGATTTGAAGATCTGATCAACCACAAGGTTGAAATACGTCATGGGAGACGCCCATGGTCTTTGAAAAATGCCCTTGGCTGGGGTGAATCTTGCTTTGAATAACTTCGAATTTTGTGGGAGAAACCCACAATTGCAGAAGATTGCCCCTGACTAGGTTGATGATTACTTTGAAGATCCTGATATTCATGGGAGAAATCCACGACCTTTGTGGAAGATGCCCCTGACCGAGCTGATGATGGTCTTGGAAATCTTCGAAATTGATCCTGGACCTTGACTTGCATATGTGGATGCTTGATGATAATGATGTTCCATAACGGATGGAAGTGCAAATGCAAATACTGACACGCGGAGATGCAAGAGTCGGGGAAGTATGATATGATTTGAGTATGCATATGATGCAAGATGCTTATGATATCGAATGCAATGCGTATGATGCACATGATGCAGACAGGTAGTTGGAAATGCAGGTGGAGACGCCAGTATGGTGGACTCTGGTAGTTGCCAATGCGGATTGGACTTCGAGTGGTGGGAGGGATTGACTTCCTCGACACGCAGTTTGTTGATGACGCCATGATTGGAGCAGAAGATGTCCTTGATGCCCCAAGTCTGGGATATTTGGTGACTGTGAATTTGCTTCAGAGAGGGTTGCAACTCTGCTTGATGGTCAAGACGACCTGATCTTGCCCCAGTTTGAACATGGCAACGGTCTTCCCCAGATTAACCAGTTCTGACATATGGAAGTTGAACTCGGATGACTTGCCCCTGCTCGAGCTGTTGAGTGATTTGCCCCAGTCTGTGGGTTTTGAGGTTGTCTCACCTCATGTCGACCACTGGAAGTCAAATTCTTCCTTGATTGCCTCTTGTTAAAATGTCCTTGAATACCTAGCACTGATTTGCAATTAAAATTGTACATTCATAAATGGTAATATTAATGCAAAGTTCAATGTAAGTTTTGAAAAAGTGTGTCATTTATTGAGAGTGTCGTGGTAGTGAGACGAATGGGCAATTAGCTCAAGCGTTGTGCTGATTTTGATTGGTGTGAAAGATATATCAAGAGAAATGACACCAATGCTGATGATTAGAAATCATGTGAGGAGTCAGGTTACGCAACCTCGCAATAGTATGCTTTCAGAATAAACCTTGCCTCAATTAGGTCTTTCGAGGGTTGTAACATGGTCTGGTTCACGGTTATGAAACAAAGGATGCTAGGCTCAAAGTATGATTTGTACCCACCTATTCTTCTTAACGATCTCCAGTCCTACGCTCAGTTAATTCTACACTTGTCTTGACGGTATAAACTTGATGATTCAAGGTTTGCTCATCGTGGCAGTCACCTTATTTTGGTTTTTTGATGGATGTCAGTGCCCCTTTTGATTTGGGTGGCCACTGAATATTATTCTGTTTTTGTTGAGGGTTTCGGGGTCCTCTTTTATTTTCATTTTTGATCCCTAACTTTTGCATGGATTGACTTTGCTTGTCAGATCCATCGGGATTGCCTTGATTTTGCCTAATTCCCCTCTAAGGTGTCTGACTTAGCAGGATTTTTTATTTTTTATTTTTAGGAAGGTTGTGACTGCCATAGCATGGGTCTTTGATAAACCACCATCTTTGGGATTTCGCTTTGTTGATTCAAGTGCGGAGTTGGATTAACTGAACACTACCCTGCCCCAGGTTGAGTGAAAAGGGTCGAATATCCGAAGGAAACTGCTACTCCTAGGCTTGAAGTGGCTTACTAGGGATTAACTCCTTATATCTCCAGTGTTTAGGGGAATTGAAGCAATGCCTGTACATCATTGACGAGATTCGGTCTGAAAGCATACAGTTTGCAATTATGGGTATCTCGTTTTCATCATCCTCCCTCAAATCATGCTAAACAACAGTGGATAGAGTGGAGTGAATAAATGTGTCGGTGATAAGTGAAAAATGAGTGAATACGACATAACTAATTCAAAACATGCATAAACGATACATTAATGAAAACCGAATACGAATGACAATTGTTCAAATTATACAATACGTAAACAAACAAAGACAAATATAAGAAATGCGTAATATGAAATGGTGACATGACAGCCTTCTTCGAGAAATGAAATTGACTCTGCTTGATCTGATGTTAGCACTAGTTGGTTGGTGGCATCGGATTGTTGATGACATTTGGAGACTTCCCATTGAAGTTGATAGCATCCATGTTGATCATGTCTTGAATTATGTGCTTGAAAGCTCTGCAGTCCTCAATGGTATGACCTGGAGCGCCCTTATGAAACTCACAATGAGAATTTGCATCGTAATCGGCAGGAATGACAGTTGGAGGAGCCAAATCTCTCGGAACAACAGCTTTCTTCTCCATCAACTGAGCAAAGATTTTAGCATATGTCATTGGTAGACGATCAAAGACTCTATCTGGCCTCCATGTTCTCTGCTGACGCTGTGGGCGAGTACCTTGTCGTTGCTGAGTAGCTTGCATCTGCTGTTGCTGAGGAGGATACTGATATCCTTGCTGGTTGTAGGCTTGTTACTAAGGAGCCTGTTGCTGTGGCATCTGAGCTTGCACTGCTTGAACAGCTGGCTGATAAGGCATTGGAGCATATTGCGCAGCAACAACATACGGATACTGATAATAGGGAACTTGATAAGGCATAGGGGCGGGAGCTTGTTGAGAAGCTTGCCCTTTCTGCAAAGAGATGGAATTTGCTTCGCCCTCTTTCTTCTTGTATCCATTGAAAGGCTTTTTGGCGTTGGTCTGGTTGTTAGAACCTCCTGGAATCTTTCCACTCTTCAACCCTTCTTCAATTCTCTCACTGATGATCACCAAGTCAGAAAATCCAGCGGAGACACTATCGATCAGCTTCTCATAGTATTGGCCTTGCAAAGTGCCCATGAAGATGTCAATCAGTTCACGGTCAATAAGATGTGGATGCACCCTTGTGGCTAGCTCTCTCCATCATTGCGTGTACTCCTTGAAGGATTCGTTGTCCTTCTGAGTCATACTTTGAAGTTGAGTACGATTCGGAGCAAGATCGGTGTTGTACTTATACTGCTTGACAAATGCATCGGCTAGCTCGGCCCAAGTGTGCACACTGTTATGTTCCAGCTGCACATACCATTCGAGTGATGCCCCAGACAAGCTGTCTTGGAAGCAATGAATCATGAACTTTTCATCTCTGGCATAGGCAGCCATCTTGCGACAGTACATCTTCAGACGAATATTTGGGCAACTAAGACCTTTGGACTTCGAAAATTCGGGCACTTTGAACTCTGGTGGGATGACGACATCAGGCACCAAGCACATTTCTAAAGCACTGAGAGAATTTGAACTGTGCCCCTCCATGGCTCGGAGTTTCTCGGCTAGGTCTCGACACATCTTCATAGCTTCTGAATCCTGAACAGCAATAGGACTGAAAAGGGGGATAGAAGCATGATAGTTCTGAACATCATCATAATGATCCATCAGAGTATCTTTGGTATGGGGAGTTGGGATCTGCACGACAGTAGGCTGGGCCTGCGGGATAGCTCCAATGGTAACTCCGGGCGTTGGGGTTAGATAAGAAGTGTTCCCTTCGACTGCGTTATTGAAGTTCAACGGCATCCCATGAGGATTTGGAATTGGAACCAAAGGGATGGCAGTAGACCCTTGTCCTTGACCATTGTTGTTGACGACAGCAGCGGCTTCGCGCTGTTCTTCCTCTCTTCTGGCCGCGAGGATGGCTTTGAGGATCTGGTCGATCTTTCCTTTCATAGAATCCAACTCTTCCCTGAAGGAAGCTTGCTCCTGCTGAATCTGCTCCATCATTCGTCTTGTATTGGCTCTAGTTGCGTACTGGTGTCGAGGAATCAGCTTGATTTACTGGATATGAAGGAAAGAGAAATGTGAGAAACTGCTGAAGGAAGGAGAATGCAAGATGCACAACAAATGAGATGCAATGCAAATGATATGCAATGAAAGATGCAAGATCCAGGATCACAAGATCACAAATTCAAATAATTCTGAGATTAGCCGGGTGGACGGTTCAAGGATCACACTCACTACTCAAAGAAACCCCCACAGGCAAGATTCTAAAACGGGTAGGTGCCTAGAGTCATGAATATCTTTCAAAGACATTACAGCCATGACAAAGCCTCATCACGACGATAATATCCTTAAAAGAATCTCCTCTAGGTGAGGTTCTCGTATCTTCCACGCGAGAAAGACTTCTCGGAGGCATCAACTACACAACCATCGACACACGGATTCTAAAAAAGGTTCTCAGAGTCATAGATCGAGGTTGAAAATATTACTGTAAGGAAGTAATACGTTCAAGGGATCTCATCTGATTGGGGCGTTCGTATTTAATCCACATAGAATTAACACTACCAACCACCATAGATAAAACGGTTAAAGGTCCTTGGGATCAACGATTCAGACATGAAAACATTATTGATATGGCAAAGGCTCACCACAACAACAACATCTCCAAGGATTCTACTCCAAGCAGGGTTTTCGCTTCAACTCAACGTGAAAGACTCCATGCAAGTCTCCACTACACAACCACCATCCTAATCCTAGGTTTATACTCAGACTCGGGTGTAGAGCCATCTCACAAAGTAACCATAAGTGGAATAACCCAACAATGCCTCAAGCACAAGTAACCAAAACAAGGATACCAATAAAAATAGCGAGAAGAAAATAAAAACGAAAAGCTAACAAACTCAAACTAAGATAGGCTCGACTCTCTGTTACATGGAGCAATAGTCCTCAGCAGAGTCGCCACCTGTCGCACCTCGAAAATTCATTCGAACATACGACCCTCGCGCGAAAGGCGCGGAAATGCGGTTCGACAGAATCGCCATCGAACTTTATTTTTCCCGAATAAATGGGAGAGGGAAATATCGAGAAAACCTCATAAACGCGGAAGGAACACAGCCGTCACAACCATATGTTCCTGGGTTCGGGAGTCAGTTACGCGAGGGGAAGGTATTAGCACCCCTCACGTCTGTTGTACTCAACGGGAACCTCTTAATTCGAGTTGTGATGGATGTTAGCTAAACTTAATTCTTCTCTTCTCACTACTAAAAGCTAAAGGGTACTATAAAGGCTAAAGACGCTAGGGGAAGGGGGATGGTTAGAGGATAAGGTGCTCGCCAAGGATTGGGGCCCTTGTGTCTACGTATTCTCATTCGGACGAGAATGAGAAATCAGAGTGTCGTAGTTCGACTACGGGAAAGGATGGGGGAAATGGAAGATGGAATGGATTGTGCTCGCCAAGATCATTGCAATCTTGTGCCTACGTATCTTACATTCAACAGTGAATGAAGAATCAAAGCGTTCGTAGTTCGTGGTAACGACCACGAAAGAAACAGGTTTGAATTGGTTGAAAGTGGGTACAGATGACAACTACTTGAAGTTTAAGAAAGACTTCTCGAACCCAAGTAATCGGGAGAGCGAACCAAAGACTTTGAACACTCTCTTTTTCATCCTGAAAGGAGGGTTGTGTTTGAAAAGATAAGGTTGAAATGATGACGATCACTTGAAGCCTAAGTAATCGGGAAAGCGAACCAAAGACTTGGAACACTCTCTTTTTCATCGTAAAAGAAGGTTGTTTGAATTTGAAATGGTGTATAAAAGGATGAGATTGGTTGGATGACGACTACCTGAAGCTTGAGAAAGGCTTCTCGGATCCAAGTAGTCGGGAGAGCGAACCAAAGACTTAGGACACTCTCTTTTCCATCGTAAAAGAAGTTGTTTGAAAGGTGAGTGAAAGGATGAGTAATTGGAGATGGTTGAATATTGTCGAGTTTGTTAATATTATTTAAAGGCGTCAATTGCTCACACACGAATAAGATAACTCACATATAAACAACTAAAAGCAAGATCAAAGACTTGAACCTACTCTTTACACCTTGAAAAGAATTGAATAGTTGTTAGTTGATTGATAGTTTGTTTCGAAAATCCTCTTGACGTTGGATCAAGGGTTTGACTTATTATCGCGTGCAAAGCGTGTTGAAAATGAAATTGTTTGAAAAAATAGACCGACTTGACTTACGCATCAAGGGTCGAGTTGTAATAGGTTGATGGCGAATGCGTATGAGCACTCGACTTACAGGGTGTTTGAATATGGCTCGATGATGCATCGAGAATTAGCTTGAAAATAGTTTGATCCGCTCTAGTCCCTATGGGTGCTCCTAGGAGATAAACCCATAATCAAAGAAATGCGAAACATACATCGGGATGGGAGAGGGGTACATGTAAGTTACACGGGATTGCACGAAATAAATGGATCTCATTGTAAGGTAGCTCAAGAGAAAGCTGTGTGTGTGTATTTGTGTCCTAAACTACTCTTTGAGCATAGTCGGGCACGACTCAACATTGGGATACCTACAAATAACCAATGATACAACAGTCCACCAATTCGGCTTTTAGGAGTTTCGATAATTTATTAGGTGTTTACGATTATGGGTGAATGAATATGAATAATGAGATATGATAATATGAATAATAATATGACAATAATATTCACAATAATATTTAACGGAAATTAAATTTAATGGTTAGTGAATCGAATCGGGACACGAAAGAATGGATCTCGTCTTAATCGCAAACATAATGCCGATTAATCGAAGGTAGCCTATCACGATCCCAAAGTACGGAAAATGACCCCAATGGTCATTCACCATAGATTTGAAATCGAGAAGGTTATCAACTTCGATACACGACGCTTACGAATAAAAACTTCATCGATCCAAAAATCGAAATAAAATCGGAAAAAGAAAGTGGTCTCAGATCCTTTGTTTTACGCCAATAATTTGACGGTTAAACCTTGGTAATCTCGCCATCGACCCAAAAAGAGAGCAAAAGTGGAATAAAATGGTCAATGATAAAATGAAATATAAAATAAATTTTAAGAAAGCATTAAAAAAAACTCTAATGCATATACATATTAATAAATCTATTTGAAAAGTAATATATAAATAAAACTAACAAAATGTTCTTAGAATATACTAAGAAAAATGACAATATATAAAATATTTTTACATTAAAATAAAAGAAAAAGGGGTGGATAAAAATCTGTAGAGGGTATTAACAAGTGGAATCATATGGGCTTAGACAAGGCCCATCATCCACTGCATACCAACAAAAAAAACATGAGGGTAAGTTAAAATAAAACGGGCTAAACAGCCCTTCTGTGGTCCAACAAGCAATGGATTAGGTCAGCATAATTAATGGTAAAGCCATGTTTAAGAATAATAATAACAAGATACGGCATAATCTCGTTTTCCAAAATGCAAAATGCTTCAGAACAAACAAAAACACGCTCAGGGCATTTCTTCCCCATCATCGCATCTCATCATCAAACTTAAAGGGAAAAGAACCAGCCGAAAACAATCGAACAACCTCCGACTCTGCCAATCCATTCTCTTCTCTCGCTCAACTCCTCTCGATCAGGATTTATCGCCGTTCGTATCCCACTCTCTGTTCCGTTTTCCTTCAATTCCTCTTGTTCTCCCCTTCTTTTATCTCTGTTTTCTGAAATTATTTTAGTGTGGGTTTTCTACTGAAGGGCTTTTGGTGTTGATGATGATTTGGGTTGAAGAAAGAAGGACGGGTTGAGTAAAGATGAGAAAGATTGAAGATTGGTGAAGGGCGGTGAGCTTAAGGAAGAAGAAGGGTGTTGAACAAGGTCTAATTGTTGGTTAGGGGTTTTATGGTGTGAGTTTGGTATCGATTGAAGCTGAGGGGTAAGATTGAAGGAGAAAAGAAGGTTTTATCTTGGAGGTGAAGTTCTGTTGAAGGTGAAGAATGAGTTGGAGTTTTTGAAGATTTGGGGTGAGGGTTTATTCTAATGGAATGAGTTGAAAGATTTGTGGATTTGGAGCGGGTTGAATATGAGAGGTTTTTTAGGAGGAAAGTGAGTTGAAGGGATTTATGTATTTCTCCGCTGAGGTTTGAAATGTCTGGAGTTTTTTTGAAGTTTCTCCGAGATCTTTGTTGTTGAGGCTAGCTTTTGTTATGTAGTGAATCATGTCCTTGTTATGCTGGAGGCTTGTATTTGTGGCTGTTGTGTTGTGACTTGGTGTAGGAACAATACGGATTCCGCGGAGAAGTTGTGTCTGTCCTGTTTCTGGTTTTTATGCAGGTGAGTGTAGCAAATTAACTGTAGTATTATGCAGGCTATGTTGCGCTGTAGCAGTTTACTACGGGTCTGTCGGTGATGTGCGGTTTTCAATAGTTAAAAGAAGGTACAACTTGTTTTGTCATTTTGTTTTATTGGTAAGGCTGAGTCATACGAGTTGCTTCACATATTATTCTTTCCCTTTTGATAGTCGTTGCCTTGTATGTCACAGTCTCGACCATGTTTCGTTGCGTAATGACATTGCTGTACGTTTTTATTTAATATTTTTTCAGAACTTCGCTTGTGGCTCTTGCTGATGATGGAGACGTGTTTTTGGGGAGGCCTTTTGTGAGCCACGCTTGACAGCTTGTGGGGATCTTCCTCTGTGACGGTTTACGGTAGCCATATGCTTGATTATTTTTGTCGGTTATGGTCAGGAAAATTGTTGCTGGCTGTGTTGCATTTTAGTGATAGGTTGTGGAACAAATTGCAACGTTGCGTGAAGAATGGTTTTGCATTGTACGACCCGAAATCATGTTATTACGCTGGTGCTGGTTTGCGAGTGGGTGTACCAGATTTGGAATGGCCTTGTAAAAATGGTGCATCATTTTCCATGTCATACGCGTGACTCGTGAATTATAATGGCTTTGATTCTCTCACTGGGAATTGTTTGTCCTTTTCTGAGATTGGTGGCTAGATAATATCTTCGCGTGGGTAGTATGAAGGCAAGCTACTTTACTCTTGCTTTTTCCTTTTTTGATGATGACTGATGCGCTAAAGATGGGCCGGTATTGATCTGCAGAGGCTATGCTATTGGGGTGCTCAAGTCACGTGGGGTTAGAAGTGATAGCTGTATTATGAGAAATGATGAAGTTTTCACATCATGGTTGTGCCAAAGGAAATGGGATAAGGACTTGTTGTCCTTTATCTCACATCTTCCACGTATGCAAACAGAATTGTCATGGTGTGCTATTGTACGATTTATGGTGGAAAACCTTTATGTATTTGACTTTGAAAGCCTTTTGTATATTTTGGAGATTTGTAATGCTTTTATGTAATGGGCCTTGTAACAATATAATCTTGCAAAGTTTGTGACATATAATCTTTGGTGCATTTTGATGCAAATGTGAACTCTACAAAATGGGCTTTGAATTTTGTGTGGGCTTTTGTAGAACTTGCACTTACAAATTGGTTAAAATTACATCTTTGAACTCACGATTATCTCGAGAATTAAAAATGAACTTCCCTAAAGAATTCAAGAATTAAATTCCATTTTATTTAACTCCCACTTGAAATGAATAACACTTGAATGAGCTTGAACAAAACCATAATTCCAAATTGGCATTGAATAAAAAAGAATCGCAATAATAAATCCACCTTCAAACTTGATTTTAAATAGGGTGTGGAATCGCATAGCCATGAACCAAAAGTCTCATTGCCTTGAAACCAACAAATAATACCTTGAAATATGCATTGTACTGAAAACTCTGCGGAAATCAGCTTCGACCATATGACCTGAGCTATCCCTCATTCAACATTACCCATACACCTGACCCGACATCTTCAAGTGAAAATTAACAACATATTTTTGGACGTTTTAATTAAAATAAGTAGGTGGATATACATAATGGAGGCTATACAAAGGTAGGACAAATTTGGGGTATGACAATGACGATTTCCCGGATGAAGAGGTTATGCATTTGAAAATGAAGGATTATGAAGAACCTCTGCCAGATGAAGGACCCGAGCCCGGTTCTCAATGGAGTCTATTTTTTGATGGAGCTGTCAACGCTCATGGGAGAGGAATAGGCGCGATTATCGTGACTTCCCATGGGTCTCATGTTTCGTTTACCTCTAGGTTAACGTTCAAGTGTACCAATAATGAATCCGAGTATGAAGCATGTATTATGGGCCGCGAGGAGGCAGTGGAATTAAGGATTAAGAACTTGGATGTGTTTGGCGATTCGGCTGTAGTCATTTACCAAATCACAGGACAGTGGGTAACTCGACGGGATAATTTGGTCCCATACAGAGATTATGCAAGAAGGCTGTTACCTTTCTTTGACAGGGTCGATTTTCACCATATTCCTCGCGATGAGAATAGGATGGCAGATGCATTGACAACTTTGGCCTCCATGATTGTGGTGAACTCTTGGAATGCGTCTCCTCGGATCGAAGTAAGACGTCTTGACAGACCCGCCTACATCTTTGCCATTGAGGATGGTGAAGATGGCAAACCCTGGTATCATGATATTGAAGTGTTCCTCAAAAAACAAGAGTATCCTCTGGGAGCTTCCAGCAAAGATAGAAAGACACTGAGAAGGTTGGCCGATAATTTTCTCCTGAGTAATAATGTGTTATACAAGCGGAATTTTGACATGGTCTTGCTGAGATGTGTTGACAAGCGAGAAGCAGACATGTTAATGACAGAAATTCATGAAGGGTCCTTCGATACTCATACCAATGGACATGCCATGACTAAGATACTATTAAGAGCTAGTTATTGTTGGATCACGATGGAATCTGATTGTTACAAGTTTGCTAGGAAATGTCACAAGTGTCAGATCTACGCAGATAAAGTTCATGTGCCTCCGACCCTGCTAAATGTTATCTCGTCTCCTTGCCCGTTCTCCATGTGGGGAATTGATATGATTGGAATGATAGAACCGAAAGCATTAATGGACGCCAATTCATCTTATTAGTAATTGACTACTTCACTAAGTGGGTCGAAGCAGCGTCTTACGCTAATGTGACTCGACACGTGGTTGTCAAATTTATCAAGAACCATCTCATCTGCCGGTATGGTGTGCCGAGCAAGATTATTACAGATAATGGGTCCAATTTAAATAATAGAATGATGAAGGAATTGTGCGAAGAATTCAAGATTGAGCATCATAATTCCTCTCCTTACAGACCGAAGATGAATGGGGTTGTTGAAGCCGCCAACAAGAATATCAAGAAGATAATTCAGAAGATGGTTGTCACGTATAAAGATTGGCATGAGATGCTCCCGTTCGCTCTACATGGATATCGTACTTCGATACGCACATCAACTGGAGCAACTCCTTTTTCACTTGTCTACAGTATGGAAGTTGTACTCCCGGTAGAAGTTGAGATTCCCTCTATGAGAATTTTGATGGAAACAAAGTTATCAGAAGCTGAATGGTGCTAGAACAGATATGATCAGTTGAACCTAATTGAAGAAAAGAGAATGACGGTCTTGTGCCATGGGCAGTTGTACCAGCAGAGGATGAAGAAAGCATTTGACAAGAAGGTTCGACCCCGTGAATTCAAGGAAGGTGACCTTGTGCTCAAGAAGATTCAGTCTTTCCTCACTGATGTCAGGGGAAAATGGGCTCCAAAATATGATGGACCGTACATGGGGAGAAAAGTTTTCTTCGGAGGTGCTTTGATGTTAGCAACAATGGACGGAGAAGAGATCACCCGCCCAGTAAATGTAGACGCTGTCAAGAAGTATTTTGCTTAGAACTTAGGAAGTCTTGGTCGACTTAGGAAGAAATAAGTTATTATCCCATTGATGTAATCACTCTTTATTATTTTCCAACATTGTAATATTTAAGTCACGCTGTTCTGCTGACTACCATTTAATAAATAAAGTTTTTCCCATTTGTGGTGCGCTAAATATTTCATTATGATGGCAAATTCCAGAATAAATTTTAAAAATATTTTCCAAGTACTTTGTGTTTTATTTGATATATGAATAACTATAGGATGTTCGTGGACGTTTATTTCATCCACGGAGACGAAAAATTCATCATACCTTTCGTACAAGACAATTGAAGATTTCCCCCAGGCGGTGACTGATCTGTGGAGATTTAGCTCGAGTGCTTTCTGGTTGGGACTCTTATTTTGTTCCTGCTAGTTTCGTTAGCATACGCATAGCATATAGATATAGGGTATAACATGTGAATTTTTCTTTTCTCTATGTTTGTTTATTCTGTCACTTTGGTCGTGTTTATCCCCAAGTGACTGGGTTTGTCTTATCCCTCCAAATAGAGTTGTCAACCCTAAGCAGAAAGAGCATAATATTTCTATCTCCCCACAGAGTTTGACCCTCGTGGAAGAGGGTTGTTTCAGTTAAAATCCCATCTGAGTTCATACCTTAATGGTCGGGTCTTGCTTGACAGTTTTTCTTCGGTTATTTCCCGAATTGAACTTTGGTTCCCAACAATCACATTGTGGACATCTCCAACTTTGAATATGGACTAAGTGTGCATTTATTTTTCACCTCATTCCCCAAGAAGAATTCTTATGAGGACAACCATTGAAAATAGATATTTCTCCAACAACGTTACCAGAGCTTCTTAACAATTTACATCTGGACTGCAATCACTCTCTTTATTTGAGCAACTCGTTTTGATCAGGATTCCCTTCAAAACTACAAATGGCAGTCCCTTCAGGACAGTTTGTCCATCCCTAGTGGATTTATCAAGATTGTTAACTCATCAAATTGCGTCTCTCCGGAAATCTGTCAGAGAAGTGCGTCGAAGACTTTACAAACTTTTCTCTTTATTTGAGAATTTTCACTATAAAGGATACATGCATTTACAGCTACAACAAAGACACTCCTCAGAATTGTATTCCCCAGTGAGTTCACTACACAAGTCTGATGCCATCAAATGGCATCTCTCCCAAGAGGCTTGGTGAAGTCTATTACTTTTGATCGCTCTTTATTTAAGAAGACGTGTTTCAATATCAACCGGCCTACATCTCTTCCGAAGATCCCCGATGAAGTTTTACAATCTCCAGTACATTATGGATTACCGCTAAAGTTCTACAATCTACAATGACATTTTAATCCCCTGTGAAGATGATCTCACGAGTTTTCATCATTTCGGGTAGAAACTAAGACCCGTTCATGGCACACAAACCATGAGGCATGAGGAGGTTATTTCAATAAACTGAGACTCGTTCATGGCACATAAACCATGAGGTGTGGGGAGGTTATTTCAAGAAACTGAGACCCGTTCATGGCACACAAACCATGAGGCGTGGGGAGGGTATTTCAAGAAACTGAGACCCGTTCATGGCACACAAACCATGAGGCGTGGGGAGGGTATTTCAAGAAACTGAGACCCGTTCATGGCACACAAACCATGAGGTGTAGGAAGGTTTGTCGCTACTGTGAAAATCGGCACCGACTATGACAGAAGAGTCGCCACCGTGCATTATTTATCCCAACGGAGGGAAAGTAAACGCTCGAAGTAAACCTAACGCAAAACGGGAAAGGAATGGTCGTCGCAACCAAATCTTGGATTCGGGAGTCGGTTACGCAAGGGGAAGGTATTAGCACCCCTCATGTCCGTCGTACTCGACGGGATCCACGCTTGTTTTATGGTACGGATGGTATTCTGTCTACTCTAAAGGTCTGGGTTAAAAGAAAATAAAATGACTCGGCAAAGTATCGCACTTTATGCCTACGTATCCCCGTCTAGAACGAGAAATCAGAGTCAACGTAGTTCGCCTACCTACAGGAAAGGTGGGAAGGTTGCTCGCTAGGATACGGCATCTTATGCCTATGTACTTTCATACAGCATGAAAGATCAGAGCAAACGTAGTTCGGGCTACGGAAGACACAGGTTTGTCTGACTGTTTTTTATTACCTTCAAAAAGGGTTTTTCTTGATTAAGAGTCCAAGCGGACAAAAATGACACTTTGATGTTTGTTTTGAATCTTTTACGAAAGAAATGTTTTTTAGTTTTTTTGCAATCTCTGACGCACTAGAGACTATGATTTGAGAGTGACTACGTCGTGTGTCACCTAAAGGGTGCCATACTAAGCAGCTAGACTACTGGAAAGAAGCTCTCCAGCAACCCTTTCTCAAATAGCTTAAGGCTCGTACCGTACGACATCGATTAACCTTATTACTGTATTTTTGAGTTGTTTTGAGATAAGAAGAGAAAGGAGCTCTAAAAAGCCAAGGGTTGAAAAGGGAATAAAAACTAACCTAATGTTGTCATGCATGGATAAGAATCCTAATGTCTGTCATAATTCCCTCCTGCACAGAGGAAATCAGAGATCCTAGGGGATAAACAGAAAAGAAATCAAGCAAGTACAGTAAAATGCATGCAATGCAGCAATACAAGCGAGGCAAGGGAGTCCCACTCAACCTCGAACCTGGGAAAACAACAGGCAAAGTGAATCAACATTCACTTCAAACCTAGGGGGCAAGCTACGCAAGCCAACAAACAATACAGAAAACAAAACCCCAAAGCAGAGGAGGCAGCCCAAGCAGCAGCACCAAACTCCTACAGCAAACAGCACAAGCAGCAGCTCTGACAGCAACAGTAAACCCTAGCTTCAATCCTCTAGCCAGCTCATGACAGCAAAGTTGACAGTAACACAACTCCATCTTCAAGAAAACCTTATGAAAGGCATCTTCAACATCTTAGATCTTCATCTCCAAGCTCTAGCAATCTCCACCCAAGAAAGATTGGTTATTGAGATCAATTTATAATGAATGGAAACTAGTGAAAACCAAAGGAAATCACTAGAAACCATCATCTCCAAAGAAGGGTATCCTCAAAAGTTCTACTCTTTAAGGAATGCCACTCATCCCTCCATGGGAGAGATGGGGCTTCCTTAAGAGGACTATGAATCATAGGATAGGATGGAAGCAAACAAAGCATTCCATGTTTGAGGAAATATATGAACTAAGTCTAAAAAGCTCTTCCTAAACCCTAATTCCTAAACTCCTGACAAGCATTCCAACAGATGAGAAATCTTCAATTCCAAGCTCCTTCAAGCTCTCCAAAGCAACTTCAATTCCTCCCACAGCTCCACCAAGAAGAAACCAAGCCAAAAGCCAAAACAAAATGGCTAACCAAGTTGAACAAGCCAAACAATCAAGGGAGAAACCCACAAACATCACACCAATTGCAAAATACAAACAAAATTCTAAAAGAGATCATAAAATCCTAATTAAATTTCTAAGGGCACCTAAACCTATCACTATTACCCCATATAAATCCCAGGACCTAAATCAAACACTAAGTCCCCAAACTATGCTCTAAACTACAACTAGTTGCTTTGAAACCCTAAATCTAACACTCCTTATGTTCACCATTCAAATTGGCCTAAAATTTATCCACAAAATTATGATAAAATTTCTAAGGGTACATGCTTCTCTAAGCTAACTAATCCAACAAGAACCAACTCAAAATCATGCACCAATTGGTCACAATAAAATCCACAAAATCATGTATCAACCAAACTCAAAATAAAAACAATTAAACTATAAAAATGCAATTAAATTCTAAAATGCATGAATCAGTAATTTCTTAATCCTATAAAATTCTAGACTCTCTAAGGAGTCAGGGAAAAAAAAACCTGGCCTAAAAATGTTTATTTTTCTATTTATTATGATTTATTTTCTAACTATATGCAAAGCATGAAAATAAAAAGAAAATAGATGAAAAATAATAAACTGGCGTGTTGAATAGCAATATTATCATGTTACTCTCCAGACTGGGCCCAAATGAGGGGTGTATATAGCAAGCGTGCCCTAGGCCCAAACCAACTAAAATATCATCAGAAAAATAAATGAAAAATGGAAAAGCAAGTGTGGCAAATAGCAATGTGTCTACGTTGATTTTTCAAGTTGGGCCTAGAAGGGAGTGTGTTTAGCAATTAAGTGCTTAAGCCCACCCAAACTTTGCTAAATGAAACGCAGAGTTTCATTGGAAACTCATCTCTTCAGAATCCACAAACGAATCAAGGCTGTTGGTTGGGGTTCTTGGTCAAAAGTCAGCATGGATCTAACACTCATAACTTCATCTTCCCCAAAATTCAAATAAGAGAGGGAAGTGACATGGACGGTGGCCTGAGCTTGCGCCACCGTCGGTCCACTTGTTTTTTCATCCTGAAGATGAATATGATCATCCCTTCCATTGATTCTTCTCCTAACTCCATATACGATCTTACTTTCAGAAATGTATACCAACACGATTGTCACGATTCTTGAATCTAAGGACCCTATCATGAACTACATGCTTCATTGATCAAAACCTACCATCTAAACATGATTAACACTTCAAGAACTCAGAGGAACCTTCATCACCAGAAATTGTATCGCCCTAGGTTTTGTCTCTAATCACCAATTTTTCATACCAGAATCCAACCTAGCAATGTCTATAACCTATCTACACATCAATTCCTAGCCAATTTCCTCTCAATTATGCTATAGGATGAAAAATGCACACCTGGTAAAAGTGGATGAACAGAGCGGTCTTTGCTTCAAATTAAGCTTCAATCTTCTCCAGATACATTCAATGACACCTTGTGGAGCTTCTGAGATGATCAACTTGCCTTGGATCTTCACCAATTCAAAAATCTGATTCTGCTATGAAATGATGAACTTCAATCTGCTCTCTCTCGATTCTCTCTAATTCAAGCCCAAAAAAGCCTCTGAACCAGTTGTATGTGTTATATAGAATGTGTTGGAAGCATCTAGAATGATCTGGAACAGTTAGAATGAGATATTGAAAATCTCTTGCACCATGAGAAATTCATACATGACAGTCATGCATAGCTCTGCTACAGCCCCCAATTTCTCTTGAATTTCTCTTCTCATGGTATACTGAAGTGAATGGAATGGGCATTGGCCTTGCATTTGATCTTAAGGCATTGGATGGTTATGTTTCTTCAATCTTAAGTAACCAAAGGAAAATGCTTGAAAATGGCCTCATTTGCAAAATGTAATATTGCCATCATCTTTAAAATGTGGTTTCTGATCAAAATGATATGCCATATGCCTTGTTTTGACAACAAATAATAAAATTCCATTTTTGGCCTTTAAATGACTTTAAATCCTTCCTTTTTAAGCCATTTTTAGCAACTTTGCAATACAAGCTCATTCATCCCACCATGACTTCACATATGACCTAAAAACATCATTCTAAGCACATTTCATGTTGAATAATTTTCCATTTGAGGAGTGGAAGATGGAGATTTTGGCACATTCTTGAAAATGACCTATAATCACCAATGCCCAAAATACCCCTGGATTGCCAATATCATAACTTGAGTTCCCCAAATCTTCTTGAAGACTTCTAGTACTCAAATTAAAGCTACGATCAAGACCTACAACTCTCATGTTGGCGAAGAATTCATTTGAAAATTCCTTGAGGGGCAAAAGTTGCTTGGAAGTCAAGTGACTTTCACAGATAAACTTCAGTGTCCTCTGGTGACCTGTAATTTGCAAAGACCATAACTTGAGTTCTACCAATCTTCCTGAAGACTTATATTAAAGTTATTGAGAAGCTCTACAAGTTTCATGTTGGACAAAGATCCATTTGAAACTTGTATTTTGACTTATGTGGCTTTGAAGTTAGGCACTAAATAGGGGATTTTACACTGTAACCCTAATTTAGCAACTTCCCACATTCTTGATCTTTCTTTGCTTAATCTTGGCACAATAACACACATGTATCAACATATCAACTCATGAATCCCATGACCTCAAGGTAGGCTTTGATGCTCTCCAATTTGCATAATTGATCTTGGGTAGACCCAGATGAAACCCTAGTTGACTGCACCTCAACTGTGGCTCTTGTACTTGAATCAATGACTTGTCTCAGCTTCAATAGGGCCCTCTAGGCATCCCATGAGATCCATACACACCTCAAATTCACATTCCATGTTGATGATCTTCAATACACCTCAAGTTAGGAGAGAAATCCACCTGTGGGCACTCAAACTTCTCAAGACTTCAAATCATTTCTTGATGGCTTGGATGATTTCTCAGGCTCAGAGAACACCTCCAGATAGGCTTCTTTTGACATAAATGGAACTTGATCCCTTGTTGGATGACTTTATATGCTATGATATGCAAATGGTTGAAATATGTGAATGAGGTAACTATGCAGATGAAATGCAATGAAACATAAATCAGGCAAGAAAAGGTTAAGCAAATTTTGGGGTGCAACAAGGTTATTTCAAGAAACTGATACTCGTTCATGGCACACAAACCATGAGGCATAGGGAGGTTATTTCAAGAAACTGAGACTCTGTCATGGCACACAAACCATGAGGTGTGGGGATGTTATTTCAAGAAACTGAGACCCGTTCATGGCACACAAACCATGAAGCGTGGGGAGGTTTTATTTACACTATTTTCAACACCATACTCAATTGAAAAGCTGAATGTTGTCCTGATCAAGAGAATTTGTTTTGGACATTACTATTGTCTAGAATATCGCCTGTTGGCAGCAGATTATTCTTCGATTACAAGTTTCTCACCAGTTGTTTAAATTTGCCATGTTCTTGGTGTGTGTGCGATACTCCTATACTTTTGGGGATTCCTCATTGCTGGTTGTTTACTTTCCCCGTGGGGTCTTGCTTTGTCGAGCCTGCCTTTTTTTCGTTGCTCCTGTGCTTCTCGCGTGTTGTGTCTAGTTTGTTTCCCTTGTGGCATCTCACCTCCACAAACTATCTGTCTTGCATCTTCATATCATTGCATATCATTTGCATTTGGTGGCTTCTTATGGCCAAAATTTTGTGCAATGTTTGTATTTAAGTATCTCCTATCTCGTCAAGACTAAGATTTCAATCTTCATATCTCCGGTAGAAGAAACTTAAATAGGGGCATCTGTCACACCCTAATTTTTTACCACAAGATCCCACCTCCTTGTGCTTATTCTTGCTCTTTTTTACTTTACTCTTTGTATGTATGTTTATTACGGCTAACCAATTTATGCAGCTGCAGTAATTCCAAATAGACCAATATTCATTCTCACAATTACAAAAAAAAAATAAGAGAAGTTTGGAATGATATCCCTCGGGACCTTAAGCATCAAGTCTTCACAGAAAGGTCAAGATTTGTAATTTATGGAGGTTCGAATTTAGACTCAAGATTTATGTCCAAGGTCCAATGGTAAAAGACTTGCACCATGCGAAGATAGTGTCAAAGCTACACATTGAGTTTGGATTCCAAAGTGTGATTTTGAAATCAAAATTATGAAGATCCTGTTGTGATTCTCGAGATCAGGATTGCGACCTCAACACTTCGTGTAAGCGCATCTCGCATTGGGAGTATTGTTAGAGATGTTACTACTATGACAAGTGATTTGGTTAACGCTTGATTAAATAACCACAAGGATTGAAGATCACCACTTAAGGTACAAAATGTGATGCATATCATGGTTTTATGTTTTTACAAGGGGTTGAAGATTCACAATATTACAAATTCAAGAACTCTCGAACATGGTCTATAACCGAGTATGGAAATACGTAAGACTCCATCATTCTCCAAATACAAGTTTGAATGCCTAATTTTAGTATATATATTCATACCGGTATTGCAACACAATTTCAATATTTATAAGGACAGATGTTTGTCTTTCTTACAAGGGATACGAATTCTCAAACCATTAAGAAAAAACCAAACAAACTGCACGTTCTTTTCTAGAGTCACACAACATGCTAAAGCTATATAACTTCTTCGCTAAACCTACACAAATTCGTTTAGATTCTCGCTTCCAAATACGGCTCAAAGAGGTTATGTCGGTATTCACCTCAAAAAAGAAAACATCCACGTACGACACTTCATAACTCCAAGCATTGCTGGATCCAATATACATGAGTACTCACGTAAGCTGGACCGAGTTTGTGGTGGCACCATCCGTCCTTGGCAGTTCTTTAATACTCCGCCGTAGCTCCTGCGTAAATTTAATCCAGGTTGATTTCGTAAGTATCTCATTTGAAAAACATCAAAATGCCTACAAGTTCAAGTTCAGCTCACCAACAAACAGAAGATGTCTTCCTGTCAAATTGAGGTGATGTTGTCGGCGAACGTAAGAGAATTTCGAGAACCTTTCTCTTCAGAAAGAAACATGGAAGACGGAACTGCGGCAACTTGTCCACTCAACCTGCACTTCAACAAAGGGAGTCGAGGTTTAGAATGTACTTCTGAGCAATCTCAATCAAGATGGAACTCAAAATGTACCAGCTTCTTTATGCACGCAAGCTCCGGCTCCGAGTCTGGATCATAATTTAAGAACGGCTGCAAACCCAAAAAGAAGACAGTTAGAGACAATTTACCAACATAATTTGAGAAGTCACGACAAGCCGATCGTAGCATTGCAGTACTCCAATGGCAAGAAGAGTTTGAAGGATAAAGGTTAAGGATAAGAAGAAGTTACAGTCTCAGCCCTCAGTTAAACTCATCATTGGGCGTAAGCGAGCGGCCGGGAGAGCAACAACCGAAGTTATCACCAGCTCTCTACCGTACATCGAAAATCAAAGTTCAGACAAGTAAAGCAACTAAGTTTCAATGGCTCAATACAATGCAAAGCACAAACAACATTGAGGTAACAGCAGCTTTCCCACTTCCCTCAAGGCTCAGACACGAGGTCATCATTGCCAATCCGGCACCTTTCTCGGCAACGGCATAACAACCGGCAGCTTCCGAACTCCCAGCGGAATCCTAAAAGAAGAAGAAAACATCATCACAGTTCATAATAGAAAATTCTTTTCTCAACAGCAACAAACACGCCATAGAACATCAATAGAAGCAGCAAAAATGACAACCAACTTCGAACAGCTCACACCTAGTTTCAAAAGCCTCACCAAGACGAGCTTCAACTCCATATTCCTAACATTCCAAAGCCAATTGGAAGCTCGAAATAGGAAGAAGGAGGATCAAACCCTCGAAACTTTGAAGTTCATCAGCGGGCAAATCGAGTGGCCGGAAGGGCAACGAACACTATCACCAACTTCCTACCAAGCTCAAAGATAACTCGAGCAACAGGAATATCTCAAGTAACAAAACCGAAAACAATGGCAGTCGTAACTCTCAACTCAGACATAATGTCGTCATCCCCGCATCGAACCCTTCTCAGCAAGTACAAGATTAGAGTGGTATCTGAACTCAAAGAAGCGTCCCCTGCGAGAAGAAGAAGAAACATTAACATAGTTTCAGAATATATCATAAGGAGCTAACAACAATCAGCTACCGTGGCTAGTTTCCATTTTCAGCAGCAGAAGAAAAACCAAGTCACAAAGCCAACGAAAAACATTGAACTAATACGAAGAGAGAAAGATTCAACTTCCCAAAATAGAGCCAACATTCTCTCGACAAGTTTGGACGAATTAGGAAGAAATTAAGTGTTGGTCTCCCAAATCATCAAGTGAATCCGACAACATCAGCTCGAACAGGAAAGTTTTCAAATCGGGCTTCAATGGAGGCCCATGGCACTCACGTATAAAAGCAACGAAGGGTCACAATAGAAAATGAGCCATCACAGCTAGAGCGAGATCGCGCACTTGCAATCCCACGACAATCAGCTTAGATTAAGAGGAACCTTCATCACTGCGAAGCTCCAAATCCATTCTGGTTCATCACCGTCGTGAAAGAGAGTGAGATCGTGGATTACCTCACCGTATCGTCGCCACCACCGAAGAGTCGCCGACACCTTTCATTTTTGGGTAACCTAACTTTAACCTAGTTGACGGATATTGTATGGTTTTTGTTTTGCAGGTTAAAAGCAGAGGAAAATGGAATAAGATAACATGTGATGAGAATTAAGAAAGGAAGAAAAAGAAGGCTAAGACACGGCGAGAGAAGGAGAAAGATTGGTGTAACAGAGGGAGAGAGGGGGAGGGACGAATGGGATTAGGGTTTTTTTTTCTTATTTTGGTTTCATTATTGTTGTAATCTAGTGCAGGCTCACACACACACATACTACGCACCCTCACACACAAACCATGGATCTCCAACGGATCCTATCACACGTCCACACCACACACATCCACAATGGACTCTCATCGCCCACCTACACTGAATCACTCGCCCCAACTTAACCCTTAATTAACCCCTAACCCAATCATTAGCCACCTAATCAGTTTTTTTAATTAATCTTTAACCTTAATCAACTCTTTTTTTCCTCATAATTTAAAAATAATCTATATTATTTTGTTAAATTTGAAACCCTTTTTAATAAGAAACAATTTCATAATTTAGATAATTTATATTCACTAGTTTAACCAAAAGCAAATGATAAGCATTCTTTCTTCAAATTAATTATTTATCCTTTTATAATAAATCTTTTACGAGAAACCCTTTTAATTTATTTAAAATAATTCACACTAATGATATACGACTTTTGATAATTTGGCTAATAATCCTCTTCTTTTTTATCAAATACTAAAACTTATCTTCATAATTAATTTAACAAACAACTTTTATTAAAATTGAACAATTTCTCCTTTTAATTAAAATACACCTGTTAGATTCCTTTTAATTAAAATTTCTACTTAGAATTTAATTCACCTAGAAAACCTTTTGCTAAAACTAATAAATCAATTCAACTTTTTCCTAAAATCAATCTCACCAAAAATATATTTTCTCATAAGGGTAATTCAACTAAAAATCTAATCAATCTCGCCTAAAAATTAATCAACGTCGCATAAAATTTAATCGCACACGCTTCTGTCTCCCCACATCGAATGCGATCACTATTCACAACTCACACACTTATTTGTCTTAGCGCCTTCATGCGTTTGTGTATGGGTTTATTTTTTTTCCTTCATTTTTCATCGCAATGCATAGATGTCCAAAGGAAGAACTTGCGTGTAACGTAAAACTTGCACGTATGCATATCATTTGCATCATAATCCCCGTTGATCCTTGATCTCATTCAAGTTGATCCCTTAAGATAGATCATACTCATAGGAGGACCTTTGTCTTTTATTTTATAACATAGAAACAAAAAAAAAATCTACTCAATTAAACATTATTCAAACTATTAGAGAATAAGGTGTTAATCATCTTAAGTGAGATAAAACTTCTATACAATAACAATTCAATCAATATGTAGGGACTTTTCCGTTTAAGAGAGTTGGTGGCGTACTTGTCGATTAAATTCTGAGTACTTGAGCCCTTCTCTTAAGACGATGCAAAGACTATTTTCCTACGAAGTTGTGGTGGTTAAATTAAGTAATCTCCCTTAAAATGACAACTTGTCTTTTCTGCTAGACCCAATCAATCAACTACCCTTATCCCTCAGGAACTTTGACCACAGTCAAAGAATTCCTCAAACCCTTTAGGGGAACTAGAGATACTCTGATTCCATTCTCGTTAGGATATGTAGGCACAAGATGCGACATCTTGTCGAGTATACTTAGAAATAAACCATTATGTCTTTCATCCTTAAGAAGATAAACCTTAGCAATATACAACATAAAACAAGAGGTTCCTGTAGAGTACTACAGAAACTTAGGATGCTATCACCTTCCCTAAGTTTAACCAACCCCTGAACTTAAAACTCTCTAACTTTTGCATCTGCATTGCATTGTGGGTAATTCGATCTTTTTCCCTTCCTTTGGACAAATTAAAGACCGGTTGCAAGGAATTTAGATTCAAGCTAATCAATAGCTTGGTATCCAATTTTTACCGCGACAGAAATGCTTTCAATTTAACTTTGCCGATGATGTAAGGCATTGTTCAAATCCTTAAACACTGGAGAAATAAGGAAGATAATCCCTCGTTAACCCCTTCGAGCCTAGAAGTAGGAGTTTTCTTTCTTTGCAAGATGAACCCTTAAATCTCAAACCTGGGGCAGGTAGTTCTCGGTTAACTTGGAGATATGTGCATACAAGACACTTTTCATATAAAAGTGGTGCATTCATGTTTTTCCTTCGTACACAACAAGCAAGTGACGAAGTTTAAAAGACGATGATGGTTCACCATAAGCCATTAAACTAGGTAGTCACCTCCTTTCTCAAAAAAAAACAGAGAAGAAGAAAAAAAAATTGAAAAGCCCGCTAAGTAAAAACCTATGAAGGAGACTTAGGCAAAAATGGGGCACCCGTTGACTGTATATTCGAATGAAACAATTCAGACAAAAGTTAGGAATAATAAAGAGAGGAATTCTGTAAGATTCATCACTCTAAAAAATCCTCAAATAGCAAAAAGCTATCAAATACTGTAAGGGAGTTGTGACTACCCTAGGTTTGTAAGCCATCACCAACTATCATTAGTTCAATTCTTAAGCTTGTAAGAACCTGAATGTGTAGTTCAAGTTAACCGAGCATAGGATTGGAGTTCATCATGGAGATTGGGTGGGACAAATAACTTTGAGCCTTTATCCTTTGTTTCGTGAACCATGAACCGAGCCACGTTACAACCCTTAAAACACCTAATTGAGGTAACGTTGTTTTGAAATCATATTACAGCAAGGTTGGATAACCTGACTCCTAAATGATCTTGGATAATTGTGTGTGTTAATCACTTTATCCATCATTTGTAAGATGATTAGATCGCTTTTGATTTTGATCACTTGATCACTCTGCCGCGTGTGTTTCATCAAAATTTGTTTTCAAAAAGTTTGCATGAATTTTTGCATTAAAAATTGCCAACTTTTAATGAACAGTATTGTTTGCTAGACAATCCAATATCAAAGGAATCCCAACAAAAGCTGCCAACTAGGGAATTTGATTTGATAAAGGAAGCTCAGCCTGAAGGATTTGTTAATCATTTGTCACAATGTTCAACTAATCATCAGGTCAAGATCTTGAACCTCTTAAAGAGCCGTTTAGTCTGTGGCAACTCTGTTACAGTTACCAGCTAGCAGGGGCAAGTTTGTTCCCCAGTCGTTACTTCCACAGTCTGAAGACTTTGTTGTACAAACACCATTAAACTGGGGCAGTCACGTCGAGATTTGTAAATCTCTCTCTAAGAGTTTAAAGACATTGAAGCATCTTTATGCCAATTCTTTTATAAAATTCTCTTGAGGGCATCTTCTCACAGACTACATAATCTGGGGCAGAAAAAGTTTGAAGACTGTTTGACACAAGAGTCGTTGCTCACTTAAACAGGGTTAGTACGTTATCATGGGGCAAAAGTGTTTTGTTCTCATGATACCTTTTTGTCAGCTCCAATTGAGTTGTTACTTCGGTTGATCTTGGAATTTCCCTTGGTGATTCTCCCTTCAACAAAGAATTCAAACTCATGATGGCAATCTGAATGAAGTCATGATGTTGTGTCCTAAGAAGATTACTCTCTCTCCTAGAGAAGGTTGTAACCATGAAGTGGAATGATTGATATGTATGATCATCCCCGTTGAGGTTCAACTTAGTGAAGTGGGCTGAGTATCCGTGTCGAGATTTTTATTTCATCTCCTGTTTTGTTTTGTCTGGTTTGTCAAGCATAACCATAAGAAAACATTTAGCAAGTATTAACATGCAAACAAATAAAAGGTTCTTGTAGAGTACTACAGATGTTTAGAATGTGAAATACCTACCCTAGGCATAACCAACCCCCGATCCCCGAATCTCTTAGCGTTGTTGTTACATCGCGCAAAAGTTTTTTCTTTCTTTAACCTTTCCTTTGGATAAATCAATGTCCGGTTGTGAATTTTAAGAATTAAGGTTCAAGTTAATCAATAGCTTGGTATCACGATTCTCACTGCAACAGAAATGGCGACTTCACTGGGGACAGTGACAAACTTGAGGGTTTAGCCTATTTTGTTTGATTGCATGCTATATTTGTGAATATTTTCTTACATGTATATTTGTCAATATATCTGTTTGTGTGTTATGGACATTGGGTGCTTTGAATGGTGAGATAAATCCTAACCCGGATTTGAGTGACATATGAGATAGGATTGTGATATGATCAATAGTTGTGCTATTGGGAGTAGTCCCAATATGTCTAACATATGATGTAATCACGCTCAGTGGAGACTCTTTGAGATGGTTAGTAATGCATGAGTAGTCGTGTATTCACTAATTGTTTCAATACGAGTCTGCGAAGCTGAGGACTTTTAGTGATACTTTTACCCCACTTGGCCTTTTTAGGACGTGGTGCGGAAACTGTTAGGGAGTTGTCCCTCAATAGTTGTCACGCGATGCTACACTCAAACGAGTGTATCTTGAGAATATTGTTGACTCACGTGAGTAGTCACGTTAGTTGGAAATATCCGAAGGATTTACCATGACTTTGGGAACTCTGTTAGAACCCGTTTGGCAGGTACAAACAGCTCATAGTACAAATCCTTGGGGATAGGTAGAACTTTGACTCCTTGCTTTGATCTTGAGCCTAGGAGGTCTTTGTGTGTGCCTATATTTGTGAATACGTGCCTTTGTGTTATGCGTGCATCATCCCATCATCTCACCATGAGCATATCATGTCGCAACTGGTTTTGTAAAGCTCATTCGTTTTTCTGGTATTTTTTAAAAGTTGTAACTTTTCCCAACGATTAATGAAACGAGGGTTTGACCTAATCAATCTTCTGAGTTTTGTAAAACCAGTTGCATTTTTTGCACTTGCATCAGCATTTTGCATATCATACTTCGTTGCATTGGTCCTCTGGTTCATTCTGTGTTTCGTTGATATCAGAAGAAAGAGGGAGAGAGTATAACATAAGGGCTAGCACTCAAAAAGATGGACCGCCTTGAGCAAGAAAATCAAGCACTCCGAGAAGAAGTTTCTCGTTTAAAGGACAACACAAGGGCATTCTCCGCTGCTATTAAGGATATGATGGATACCCAAGAACAGGAGAATCAGAAGCTCAGAGACGAGCTAGAAAAGGTGAAGTGTGCTAAAAAGAGTTTGACAAACTTGGTCAAAGAACTGGTTCTATCCCAGCAGCAGGAGGGTTCCTCTTCATCTACCAATCAGTCCATAGAACAAACTAGTGGATCCCAGGGTATTCCTATACCTTATGCCCGATTGTTCCCTATACTTCTGCAAAACGGTTTAATCTAGAAGGAGATTCCGCCCATTATCCCTCAGGCCCACCAGAGTTATTTCATGACCGATGCTTTTTGTGCCTTTCACCATGGAGCGCCTGGTCCTGATATTGATGAATGCTACATCCTTAAGAGAAAGATAAAAAAGATGATCGAAGCAGGGATCATATCTTTCAAGTTATGTAAACCTCAAGTCCAAGTCAACCTTTTGTTTGACAAAGAAGCAATCCTTTCCCTGCATATGGTGGATTAAAGAAGAAGACCCTATACTCATGATATCAGAGTATAGTGTTATTTCTATGTTTTGTTAAACAATTTTATTTCCCTAAGACTGGCAGTTGTAGACTGTTTCAGCATTTTGTCGTATTTTCTTTGCATTTAAATTGCTTGTAAGTTGTTGTTCATTTTGAATTGGCAAGATTAGTGAAATGTTTGTGCATCTTTTGATTAAGTCCATTTGTTTCACTCTTTCTCTTTCCTTTCATTGTTATGAGATGACGAAAAATGCAAAAATTTCTTTTCTTTATCAAACTATTGTTTAAAGCAAAGATTGGGGAGGATGATGAAAATTATATCCATAACTGTTGTTGATATGCTTTCAATTTAACTTTGCCGATGATGTAAGGCGTTGTTTGAATCCCTAAACACTTGAGTAATAAGGAAGATAATCCCTCGTTAACCCCTTCGAGCCTAGAAGTAGGAGTTTTCTTTCTTTACAAACAAAAAACCTTAAGTCTCAAACCTGGGGCGGGTAGTTCTCGTTAACTTGGAAATATGTGCATACAAGACACTTTTCATATAAAAATGGTGCACTCAGGTTTTCCTTCGCACACAACAAAGCAAGCGTCGAAGTTTAAAAGACGACGATGGTTCCTCGTAGCCATTAAACTAGGTAGTCACCATTCTTTCTCAAAAAAAAAAAATCGAAAAGCCTGCTAAGTCAAAACCTATGAAGGAGACTTAGGAAAAGGTAGAGCATCCCGTTGACTGTATATCCGAACAAAATAGTTCATACAAAAGTCAGGGATAACAAAAGAGAGGAATTATGTAAGAGTCATCACTCTTAAAAATCTTCAAATAGCAAAAGTTATTAAATACTACAAGGGAGTTGTGACTACCCTAGATTTGTGAATCATCACCAACTATCATCATTTCAATTCTTAAAGCCTGTAAGAACCTGAATGTATAGTTTGAGTTAACTGAGCGTAGGATTGGAGTTCATCATGGAGAATGGGTGGGACAAATAACTTTGAGCCTTTATCCTTTGTTTCATGAACCGTGAACCAAGTCACGTTACAACCCTTAAAAGAGCTAATTGAGGTAAAGGTTGTTTTGAAAGCATATTACAGCAAGGTTGGGTAACCTGACTCCTAATGATCTTTGATGTTTGTGTGTGTTAATCACTTTATCCATCATTTGTAAAATGATTGGATCACTTTCACTTTGATCACTCCGCCGTGTGTGTTTCATCAAAAAAAATATTTTCAAAAGTTTGCATGAATTTTGCATTAAAATTGCCAACTTTTAATGAAACATTGTTTTCTAGACAATCCAATAACAATGGAATCCCAACAAAAGCTGTCAGCTAGGGAATTTGATTTGATAAAGGAAGTTGAGCCTGGGGCAACCAATTTGAAGGATTTGTTAATCATTTCTCACAATGTTCAACTAATCATCAGGTCAAGATCAGTTGAACCTCTTAAAGAGCAGTTTAGTCTGGGGAAATTATGTTGCAGTTACCAGCTAGCAGGGGCAAGCTTGTTCCCTGGTCGTTACTTCCACAGTCTGAGGACTTTGTTGTGAAAGCACCGTTAAATTGGGGCAATCAGGTCGAGATTTGTAAATCTCTTTCTATAAGAGTTTGAAGACATTGAAGCATATGTATGCCAATTCTTTTATAAAAATTCTCTTGATGGTTTCTTTTCATAGACCATGTAATCTGGGGCACAAAAAGTTTGAAGACTGTTTGTCACAAGAGTTGTTGCTCACTTAAAGAGGATTTGTACGCTATCATGGGGCAGAAGTGTTTTGTTCTCATGGTACCTTTTTGTCAGCTCTCCGATTAAGTTGTTACTTCAGTTGATCTTGGAATTTCCCTTGGGGATTTTTTCCTTCAACAAAGAATTCAAACTCATGATGGCAATCCGAGTGAAGTCAGGACGATTGTGTCTGAAGAAGATTACTCTCTCCCTGAGAAGGTTGTAACTGTGAGGTGGAATTATTGATCTTTATGATTATCCCCGTTGTTTTCCATTTTAGTGAAGTCGACTGGGTATCCGTGTCGAGATGTTTATTTCATCTCCTATTTTGTTTTGTCTGTTTTGTCAGCATAAACATAAGCATGGCATAAAGCATATGCATAGCATCCGTGCATTTTTGCTATCTCTGGTTATTACCTGTTTTGTTTTACTTTGGTGTTTTTCACCAAGTGACTGGGTTTGTCTCTCTCGATAGAGTCGTCAGCCTTTAAGCATAAAACGTCCATCCTTTCTCAATTCCCCACAGAGTTTAATTCTCGTGGATGATGGTTATTTCATCTATCTTTTCCCATGATCAGATAAGATGCATCCCCATTCGAGTTCATTCCTCAATGGTTGGAGTCTTGCTTGATAGTTTCTTTCTAGCTTGATTCTAGATTGAACTTCGGTCCCTGTCGGTCGTCGAACCTATCTGGACGTGCACTTATTTTTGCACTATCTATCAAGAAAAACATTTTACATTACCTTGCAATAAGTGGCAATCTCTGTAGGGAAGCTTATTCATCTTCAACAATAAGTGGCAATCTCTGTAGAGAAGCTTATTGGTCTTCAACAATAAGTGGAAATCTCTGGTGAGAAGCTTATCCCTCTGCAACAATAAGTGGAAATCTTTGTAGAGAAGCTTATTCATCTTCAACCATAAATGGCAATCTCTGTAGAGAAGCTTATCCATAAGTGGCAATCTCTGTAGAGAAGCTTATTCATCTTTAACAATAAGTGGCAATCTCTGTAGAGAAGCTTATTCATCTTTAATAATAAGTGGCAATCTCTGTAGAAAAGCTTATTCATCTTTAACAAAAAGTGGCAATCTCTGTGGAGAAGCTTATTCATCAGCAACAATAAGTAGCAATCTCTATAGAGAAGCTTAGTCACCTACTGATAAGTGGCAATCTCTGTAGAGAAGCTTATCCATAAGTGACAATCTCTGTGGAAAAGCTTATTCATCAGCAACAATAAGTGGCAATCTCTATAGAGAAGCTTAGTCACCTACTGATAAGTGGCAGTCTCGCCTGAGAAGCTTATCCTGTTTCATTATATCCAGCAACAAGTGGCCATCTCCCTCCAAAAGCTTATTTCCAATATGTTTTCTAGATAAGTGGCAGTCTCTCTAGATAAGCTTATCAGTTTATCCGTATCCCTAGATAAGTGGCAGTCTCCCATGAGAAGCTTATCATCGTTACCTTTTCAGATAAGTGGCAGTCTCATTCTCTGAGAAGCTTATCCAATCCCTTGCAAACGATAAGTGGCAGTCTCATTTGAGAAGCTTATCTTATGAATGTTAAGGACCGGTTGTGACCAGCATTGTTTGGAAAATCTAATGGATACTGGTATAGTTAATTTGGTGGTGACCAATCATATTTCGAGAAAGGTCAGTTGGTAATTGGCATTGGGAAAATCCATGATAACAGGTACTGACGATTTGGTTGTGTATCATTCCAAGTAAAGTCACCATATGTTTGCTTCCAAGCTCAGGTTTAGTACCTTTGGATATGTTTGCTTCCAAGCTCAGGTTTAGTACCTTTGGATATGTTTTCTTTCAAGTTCAGGTTTCGTACCTTTGGATATGTTTGTTTCCAAACTCAGGTTTCGTACCTTTGGATATGTTTGCTTCCAAGCTCAGGTTTCGTACCTTTGGATATGTTTGCCTCCAAGCTCAGGTTTCGTACCTTTGTGTTGCACCTCAAAATTTGCCCTCTTTCAAGGCTTGACTCATTTCTTCAATTCTTTCAAATTCAATGGCATAAGGGAGGCCCATCATTTCAAATTCAAGGTTCATGAATTCAAGGCTAGATTCAAGAGTTTTTTTACAAAGAGAAATCTCTTGACATTTTCAAGAATGTTACATTGGTTACCAAATTTCAAACTCTTGATAATGCTTAGGAAATTAAGCTATTTCTAGTCTTAATTCAAGATTCTAAATAACTTCATGCCATGATATCCCCCATGCTCCATCAAGTCCACATGACCCTCCTTGTGCTTACAAACATGCAAGGAAAATATTTAAGAGCTAATTCAATGTTGGAATATCTCAAGATTAAGGCTATGCATACATTCATGGGCAATTTGAATATGGTCCAAAACAGCCCCATGCAAGAAGTGGCAATGTGTATCATATCACAAAATCATTTTATGTCACAAAACCAAGGCTATAAGCTTATGTTGATACATCTACATATCAAAAATCAGAATTTGAAAATTCTGTCCAAAAGGTAATGGTGTTAGCCACATGAATATGTCCAAGCATAACCAACCAATGGGTACAAGGTTGGAACGCAAGGTAGAGTGCTGCAGAAAATACAGCAAAACAGGCCTAGAAATGGAAAAATGTGGGGCTGCACCAAGAAAGAGGTGATAAGTACTCCCAAAAATGGAAACTTTGAAGATTAAAAGTTGTGCAAGAGCTATGCTTTTGGTACAGCAGAAAATGCAGCAAAAAAAGTGAGATTAGGAGGCTTGGAGGCTGCACAAAACCATCATTCACTATCATACACTATCATTCAACACATTTTGGAGATAGAGATATTGAGAGCAAAGAGTAAGAGAGAAAAATCAGAAAAAATAGAGAGAGCAAAAACCAGAAAAAGATTTAGAGAGTGAAAGAGAAATACAAGGGAGCCATTGAGGAGGAGAGCCATCAAAGCATAGAGTGAAGAGAAGTGAACACCTAGCCAAAATCAGTGGAGGCTTTGCAAGGAGGGAAACAACTCTTGGGTATCCATTTCTTTAAACTCTTCTCTTCTTTTATATTGTGCATTTATCATTTGTTCTCTTGGTTTGAGTGTTGTTGTATTGAGTATAACATGTAAGGTCCTAATAGGGACCAAGAAACCCTTTTGAAAGAACCACAAAAAGAAGCAAAAAACAAGAGAAAGTTTGATTTTTTCCATCTGGCAGCCCAACACCGGCCGTGTCACACGACACGGCCGGCCGTGTTGCATCTCTGCATGGCTTTTCAAAGTTAAAAATGCCCTAGGCTCACAACACGGGCCGTGTCACACAACACGGGCACCCGTGTCACACCTCTGTTTGAGATTCTAACTTGTTTTTTTGGCCCAGACCTTGTGACACGGGCCGTGTCACACAACACGGCCACCCGTATCACACAACACGGCCGTGTCACACCACTTTTGACCCAAAACTCATTTTTTTCTGGAACTGTGACACGGGCCGTGTCACACAACACGGCCACCCGTGTCAGACCCCTGTTTTTCACGTTTTTTCGACTTTTTTACCTCAAAAATTTTTTTCTCAAGGAGTTCGCCGTTTTTTTTTTGTGTGTTTCGTTTTTTTTTTAGCCGATTAACCCATTGTGTTTGGTATGTTTTTGTGCATATTTATTGTTGGTCATTGGTTTTACCTTTGGTTCTAAAAACCATTTTCAAAAGCAAACTCTCGATTTTATCGAGCCATTTTTAACCCTTGTAAGTTGGCCGCCTTGTGCGTCCGTCATCGACCTTGCTCGCTTCACCTCAAACCTTTTTTAAACAATTAAATCCTTGACCCAACGTCAAGCGAATTTTCTCAAATAATGGTTAAGCCAACTCACCATATTTAACAAAACGATAAAGTTCACTTTGTATTGAATTAAAGAGAGGGGATTGAGTGTAGACTTCTTCCTCTCCGAGTGTTGAGATGCTCACTGTAGTGTGGGTGGTTTTGACACTCGTCTTTCAATACGAAGATGTTTTCTTTCCGTACCCTTTTTTCTCCTAAAAAACCTCGGCCCCGTACCGAGTGCATTTTCAAAACACTTACAATAATTAAACCGATTCTCTTTGTATTGAACTAAAGAGAGAGGATTGAGTGTAGACTTCTTCCTCTCCGAGTGTTTGGATACTCACTGTAGTGTGGGTGGTCTCGATACTCGTCTTTCAATACGAAGACGTGACTTTATCCGCCACCTATTTCCCTCTACAACTTCTTTCCGCAACCTTTGTCACCTAAAAACCTCGGTCCGGTACCGAGCGCATTTTTAAACTCTTTTCATAACAAAAACTTGAATGGTCGTGGAATGGTTAGGCGTAGGCCTTCTTCTATCCCGAGTGCTGACGTTTACCGTAGGGTTCTCTGTCGCAAAAGCACTTACCATTCAAAACCAAAAACACTTTAATAAGAGAATGAAGTTCTCTTTGTATTGAACTAAAAAGAGAGGATTAAGTGTAGACTTCTTCCTCTCCGAGTGTCGAGACGCTCACTGTAGTGTGTGTGGTTTTTGATACTCGTCTTTCAATACGAAGACGCTATGTTCGCCACCCCCTTTCATAACAAAAACTTTGAGATAAAGAATTGGGTACTACCCGTAGGGGTTACTATCCGAGGATCTATCTCGCCCCTAAAAAATAATTCAACAAATCAAATGTGACATCTAGCCTCGCATGGCAAAAACTTATCTTTCGAAAAGGATATGATACGTCCGTTCTACCGCAAACAGGTAATGCCTAAGTCTCCAACGAGCGAGCAGCAATACACCTAACTGCTATAATGCGTGCGATAGCATCATCCATAAAAACATCAACAAATCGTAGGCCGAACTACAGCTGCTCTGATTCTTTACTTCGTTCAAGTAAAGATACGTAGGCACAAGGGCCACAATCCTTGTCGAGCACATTCCCCCTTATATCTGTAGTTTCCCGAACTATGTCGACTCTGACTTTCTCATATTTGTTGAGAATACGTAGGCCTAGGACCGCGAAGTCCTATCGAGTCCTTTCTTTCCTTCGTCACCCCTTGTTCCCCGTTTCTAACCTTTCCCTTTACCCGTTTGAAACACTCTCTTTTATAACATAATATTTAAGCAAATAAATCACACACAACAAACAAATGGTTCCCATCGAGTACGATGGATGTGAGGGGTGCTAATACCTTCCCCTTGCATAACCGGCTTCCGAACCCAATCTTGGTTGCGAGACCATCTTATCCGTCCTTTTCTTGAGGTTTTCTCGATATTTTCCTTTCCCCTTATGGGATAAATAAAGTTCGGTGGCGACTCTTCTGTCCTTTACCTTTTTCGCCTCCCCCGTCGTTGCGCGTATTTTTTTGAGTAGCGACACTTTGGATATATTTGCCTCTAATATCAGGTTGTGTACCTTTGGAAGTATTTGTTTCATCCCAAGATCAGGTTTTGTACCTTTGGAGATGTATACTTTGGATTCTGAGTTCAAGAATTTCCAAAGACTAGAATATTTGCATTTGTGGGAAACCGTTGTTGTATCCTAATGCTTTGAGGATATTTAACTTTTGTTCCTAAGGTTTTGAGGGATATATCTGTACTTTCTGTTTGAAGAGTTGGTCGTCACCAAATCATTTAAAGAGCCCAGTGGTTACTGGTATTGCCTAAATCCAATTGTTATTAATACCGTAAGTTGGTCGTCACCAGTATTCCCAGCGAATTCCTTGCTTTCCCCATTCGAGTCTCGGAGATCTAGTGGATACTAGCATCCCCGGTGTGTCTGGTCTTGTTTCTAGTCCTTTCCTGAAGATCCCGTTCGAACTCTTCGCTATAGGAAACTCCTCATTTGGTTATCACCAGTGAGGTTTGTGTCTCTGATCTTTCACTTCCCCGGGAGAAAATCCTTCTTCCCTAGTGGAGTGTGTGTTCCCTTTTCCCCAGTGAAGATTTGTCTTCCTCGGTGAAGTTTGCGTCCCCTATGTGAAATTTTCCCATTGAGCAGCACCTTTAGTCATGTTTGAACTTTTTCTATGTTATACCCTGGATCTATCCCCGTTGTGTCGGGTCTCATATGAGTAGTTACTCGTTGTATTGTCGTTATTTTATTGTTGCTCGTGTGTCTGCATCTGTCTTGCATTCAAGCATCATAAAATATAATTTAGAATTCATTGCATTTTAGCATTTGTCCTTGTGCATATCATCGGATCTAAGGGACAAAATTTCTGGTTTGCTATATTTAAATACCGTTCAATACGATTCTATGAGGATTGCCATCTCTCATTGCCATCTAGTGAAGATATTTAAATAGGGGAAACTGTTGCACCCCAAATTTTGACCCTTTAGATCTTCATCATAATTTTAGGATCATATTGATTTAATTATCTAACCTTAATTATTTCAAGTTTGTCCTTGTTAAGATACAGGTGAATTAGGGTTTCGTACAGTCAAGAATCGAAGTCTCGACGGTTTAATCAGTCAATGTATTGGATTGATTCTCCATGAAACAAGTCTCTACGTCATCAAAGATACTCCATTGGGTCAAGTATGAATCCAATTTGAGGTTGTCACCCAAAGATTAAAGACAGTGCATTTCAGGATCCCCGATTAGGGTTTTCGATTAGGAAAAGTCAACTGTAGTTTGACTTTTGATTTAAAAGGTGTTCCAATGATGGAATTGTGGTCCATGAAGTTCATATGGCTTAGTTAAGTCCACTCAAGGAATTTTAAGGCCTCAAAACACTCAGAACATCAACAGTCAACTCGGTGGTCATCGATCGATTGTTCGGTTGACCGAAAAGTCAACTCTTCAACCACAAGGAATTTTACCTCAAAGTGTGAATCAAAAATGTTCCTAATAACATATTACACCTATCCATGAAGTTTCATGACCATTGGATCAAGGATTGAGGAGTAATCGAAAAATCGGGAAATTATGGTTTTGAAAGGGACATGACCAATAACTCCCTAACCACATACCCAAATGAGTTGGTTCAAAGCTTGTTGGAAAGGTCTTGGCAAGCCCTACAAAAGTGAAAAACTGACCCATGGGTAAAAAATACATATATTTGGAGTTATAGCCAAAATCACCACAAGAGGGAGAAAACACTTAGAAAAATTCTAAGTTGCTGGCCTTTTTAGGCATGTTTTCAGCCAACTTTGAGGGTTTTTTAACCTAGTTCCACTTGGAATTTGAAAATTCCAAAAACATGAAAGTTTTAGAGCTCCATGAGGGCTTTCCAAAAAGTACTAGAACTCTTCCATAGCCCTTGTGATCTGAGAGTTTCGAGTTGATCAAGTTGGGTTTGTGCACTAGTTTGTCAACTTGCCAAAACTCAACATGGACTTGGCTTCTAACCATGTACTTCATTTATAACCATGAGAAATCAGCTTATGTGATGTGTTAGAGGGAGGATTGAATCAGATCTGAAGGAAAGCAAAGAAAAACCAAGAATCCATCCATAATCCATTTGTTTAATATAAAAAGTACAAAAGTACATATGAGAGAGAACATTGGATTTGATGCAGCTAGAGAGCTTGCCTTGGAACTTCTATGGTCAGCACAACCAGCTCAAAGGTAGCTATTATTAAGGATAATAACCAACGGAAAGAATCTAAAACCAGCAAATGCAAAACACCATTTGAAACTCCTAAGTTTTTTCCCACCAAAATGCAATTTGCTTAGCCAAGTACCAATTCTGCCCCAACCTTCCTTGGCCTATAAAAAGAGGTTTCATTTCACTCTTAAAATCACACCAGAGCCCTCTAAACCCAAGAGAAAATCAAGCTCTCATTTTTGCCTTGCTTTACTTGTAAGTGAAGAGAATTCCAAAACCACCAAAAAACTGCCTTATGCAAACATCATACCAGCAGCCTTTCTAATCATTCAACCACCTTGAAAATCACCCACACAACTTCCAAATCATCATTAGGAGGTGTTCTAACCATTATTTTGATCAAAAACACCACAAAACTAAAAGTCAACTTCTCACACCCATTAGTTTGACTTTTCTGCACAAAGTGATAAAACTCACTGCCTAAAACAGTTTGAACCACTTTGACACTTTGAACACCTTCCATTTGTGTTATACCAGCTGTCTAAAACCTCAAACAATAGCTGGAATCTCATCTGCTCAAATTGTCCTCAAGATTTGCTTGTTTCTTCAAAAGGAAGTAACTTCACAAACTTGCTCAAAAGGAAGGATCTCTGGTTTTATTGGCTGCTAGCATAGAGAGGGCTATAAGAGGTATGTTATTTTGAACTCATTCACTAGTATGCATTGTCATATGTTGTTTTGTGGTTGAAATTGGTTTGTACATTGTCATGTTAAAATTGTCTAGTATGCTGTCAAAATGTGTGAAACCAATATTTTGAATAGTTGTTTTTAGACTGCCATTAGGGCAATGTTGTTGTCTTTGTAAAGGCATTGATATAGGTTGTGGAAGTATATGAGGAACTTAGGTTTATCATGGTTATGTTGAATTTATACTCATTGACACCAAGACAATTTTGTTAGAGTTAGAGTTGTTGTTTGTAGAACTATGGAACTCTTGTTGAAACATGTTATGTATGGTGGACCAACTTTGTTATGCTTTGGTTCTTTCATGAGTCACTTGGAGTTTGTCAACTCATGTGTTATTGAATGTTTGATTGTCACTAGGGAAATATGGTTATGTTGTCACTAGACTGTTGAAGTGTATGGTATATTAAGGATTGATATTGTTGTATTGGAATCATGATCTTTGATGTCAAAACTATTTTGAAATGAAGTTTGTCAGCTCATAATACATTGTTGTTTTGAAACTTGTTTTCCATGCTAAAGGTTGGTTGGTGTTTGTTGTGACAAATTGGTAACCTTCATTTTAAGAGCAACATATTGGTGTCATGACCCTTGTTGAGATGATTCACACATGTTGAAGCATATGATGATCAACACTGTTGTGGCTATGAATAACTTTTTTTTATGCAACCAAAACATGTTTTGAATCCTTAAACTTGCACTTAAAGGCATGAGGTTCATTTTATTTAATTTTGAACAGTGATGTGTATGTCTTTATTGAAAGACTAACATGGATATGTTATGGCATTTTGTTGATCAACTTTGTGTTAGTGTGCTTGTTATCACTATCAGGTCTGATTGTTCATATTGGTTGTTGTTTGTTTTAACAAATTGTTAACTATCTTTAAAATCCTATTTGATTAGTACTTGACAAAATGGTATTGTAATAACCAACTCTCATTGTCATAAATTTGGTGTATTGCTTACTGTCACCAAGTGTCCTATATTTGGAGGATATGTTATGCACCAGGATAGATTTTGTAAGGATGTCTAAGTCTAGCTTCCTTGTTAAATTTGTGAATTGGTAAATTCATGCTATGTGGATCTTATTACCAAGAGAGATGTATTTGTAATTTGCCTACTGTCCTAAGACTTGTGAGTTAGGTCTTTGTGAGGACATAATGCTTAAAATCCATCAAATCTGCTATTGTTCCTATGTTGAGTCTTACCATTTCTTTCATTATCAATTTAACTGTTGCACTTATGTTGGAATAAACAGGTTTAGTTGTTGGCTAAATCAAGCATTTGTTTGATATGGTTGTGGTTCTTTAAAAGCATGATCTGCTTCCAATTTTCTGCCTTGAGATTTGTTAATCCTTAATGCCTTTTTTATGTGTGCCAAGTTCATAGCATATTGCAGTTGGGACTGATAAGCATGTGTTGGTTTTGAATCATGTTTGAACACTTTGTGTAGGACTAGGAAATTTCTCAAAAGCACAATTTGCATCATTTGCAACTCACATGCCATTACTTTGGTCTATTACCTTTTGAATTAACTTTCTGCTAGAACTCACTCAATTTCATATTTGAAATTTGCTCAGGCCTTTACATGTCATTAAATACATCAGTTTTGACCTTTAAATCTCAAAATGCATCTCAAGCTTTACTTTGCATGTTCCATCGTGTTTTCCTTTGTGGGCATCATTTCAAAAAATGGTTGATACCATCATTTTCCTCTTGAATAAACAAGCATGATTGACTTTTACTTTGTTAAAATTGGTTAAGAATTGGTGAGATTGGAATCAAACCATTTTTGAGCTTTTCACTTGGTTTTGCCTTGAGGCTTGCCCAGCTATGTGCTTTGTTAAGTATATCTTAACATGGGGTGGCTTGATACAATGGATGTATCGCCGCCCCAGTGGTTAATGCCTCGCCCATAAGTACTTGTTGTGCCATGAGAACCCGTGTTCGACCCTCTGTGAGGGCAATTTTGCTTCATTTTCAGGATTTTTATAGTTTTTACTATTTTCTTCTTTTTCCCACTGCATCAAGTGGTTGGTTTGGTTTGGTTTTAAGCCTATGACCCCAAGGTCTTGGGTTCAAGTCTTGGGGGAGGCATTTCTTATTTTTTAATAAGTGGATTTTTTGTAATTTTATTTAATTCATTAAATTTCAAAATTCCATAACTCCTTCATTTTTTGTCATTTTTAAATGATTCTTTTTGAAAAATTCTCATATTAATGCGTACTTTCATATGATGTTTAAATAATCCTAAATTTTTTATTTAGGAACACTTTACATCATGAGAAAATGGCGTTTCGTTTTAGGGTTTTCACCCTCTTACTTTTCCTCTCTCATTTCCAACTTTAATTTCAATCTCTTTTGAGTTTTATTCTAAAGTTATGATTTTGGCTTGTTAGCACCTTGTGTACTTGATTTTGACTTAAAATCCTTGCTTGTAAGCATTTGTGTTCAATCTTTTCTTAAAACTTGAAAGTTTTCCCCCGTTGAAGTTTTGAACTTCTCCCTTACATTGTTGTGACATTGTTTGTTTAGGCCTGATGTTTGTAAGTATACATGTCATCTTGTAAGCCCTAGGAAACCTCATCTTTGTTAAGATAAATCTTTATCTTTATTAATATCCCCTTCCATCTTTGTTAAGATGTACCCCCTTCTTTTTTAAGATATGCTTTGGTTTTTACCTTTCATTAAGTCTAGTAGGAACTTCCCCTAGGCATAAACAAAAGGTTCCTGTAGAGTACTACAGATGTTTAGGATGTGAAATACCTACCCTAGGCATAAACAACCCCCGATCCCCGAATCTCTTAGCATTGTTGTTACATCGCGCAAAAGGTCTTTCTTTCTTTAACCTTTCCTTTGGATAAATCAAATTCCGGTTGTGAATTTTAAGAATTAAGGTTCAAGTTAATCAATAGCTTGGTATCACGATTCTCACCGCAACAGTTACTAGCTCTGATCGAGAAGAGTTGATGTTATTCTCCAGCGTCACTAGGAAATGTCCCAAGAAAAGGTAAGGTTATTGTCTATATTCCCAAGTTTATCATGGTTTGGGGTAGATGTCTCCAGGGCTGCACCACCTACGTTCTTAAAGTGGCTAGTTTCTAAGAGGGGTGTACTAGTTACGCTTTAAGCACGTTGATCAAGTGAAGTATATGTGTTAGAAGTGTAGTGCATGTCATCCAGTCGAAGGTTAGCATAACATTTGTACTCGTAATATTTCTCATTGTTAACAATTTATTTATTCAAAATTCAAAGAGTCTTGAAGGATACTTACCTTACTAGGAGAATTACAAATAAAACATTGACATGAATCCTCAGGTACATGGCTCCAAGAAGTCACCAAACGATTGTCTATTGGTCGATTTACATTTAATATAAGACGCTGATAAGTTCCAAAATTTCGTGTTTTAAGTAGTAGTTTTGTGGCACTTATCGATTCATTTGAATTGAATTCTTTGAATAAAACTCTACTTTGATTGTAAAAGTGTATATTTAGTGTATACTAGTATTTTCATGTAAATATCATTGAGTTTAATTATTTTTATCTCATTTTTGCAGTTATTCAAGCATTGATATTCATTTATTGTTAGATAGAGCATTGAATAAGCTTTTCTGACGCTTCTGACCGGGCCTCAAACGGAGTTACGGTTTGAAAGTTATGAAGAAAACAAGATGTTGAATTTTTCTGTTACTGTAAACTCTTGCCCCGAGCTCGCCCAGTGAGTCAGACACGTGCTAGAAGCTCCAAAAGCAGTAAAAAATGCCACATTTTCTCGTCGGGCAAACCGTTACTTCGTCAAGCGAATTAGTGTGGGCAGAAACACATTTAAAGGGGTAAAAACACATTTTTTAGGTATGTTTTGGGGTATTTAATCCCAATTCATCAAAACTTCATTTTTGATAGTTTAGAGCTTAGAAAAGCATCAATGGAAGTTGCAACTTGACGATTGAGGATGGATGGTTCTTGGATCCTGATTGACACCGCGAGAGATTTTGATTCCTCTTCTCTCTTCCCTTTGTAGTTTCCATTTGTTGTGAGTTTATATGTAAGTTTACCTTGATTATATGTATATTTATTGCTCATGGTGTTGTATAAAAATCATTTTACAGATTAATGATGATGATTGCTTTCTTTATTTGGGTTTGATTTATTGCAGACATGGACGGGTTGAATCCAGATTTAGGATGAACATCTATTAGGTTCTAGATTCTAGATATAGATTTAGGCTTAATATTCACTTGGGTATCAGAACTTAATACTTCTGTGTTATTTGTGTTGCACTGAGAGATCGCTGACGCGAGTAATACGATCGTTGTCTCACTTTATGCTAGAGAAGACCTTTGTGTGAGAGATACGTGATAATGTTGACGATTGATTTAGGTTGCATACAATTGGGTAGTAAGTTTAAGTATTTGATAGAGTAGATGAAATACAAACTCGAGAGTTCTCTACTCTCCAAAGAATGAATTCTTTTTATGTTCATAAATTTTATTTCCTGCATTTAATTTAAACCCATTTTAAACTCAAACTCAATAACATTTAAATTGTTAAACGACAGTTCTGTCACTATTGCTAAAATAAGGCGCCGACAAAACCGAAGAGTCGCCACCTTTTGTTATTTATCCCTCAGAACGGGAAATGAAACAATTGGAAAAACCTGACGAACAGGTATAAGACAAGGTCATCACAACCATGTCTGGGTTCGGGAGTCGGTTACGCAAGGGGAAGGTGTTAGCACCCCTCAGGTACATCGTACTCGATGGGATCCACGCCTGTTGTGTTTATCTGACGGGTTGGTTTTACTATCAACCTATCAAGGCTGGTCTGAAACGAAAAGAAAAATGACTCGGCAAAGCGTCGCGCTTTATGCCTACGTATTCTCATCAGAGAATGAGAAATCAGAGTCAACATAGTTTGCCTAACTACGGGTTACGAAGGAAGGTAGCTCGCCAATACGTCAGTATTGTGCCTACCTACTCTCAACAGATATGAGAGATCAGAGCTTACGTAGTTCGGGATAATACGGATTACGAGGGTTCAGATTCATCTGTTTTTCCGAGTAGGGTTAACAAACAGTTCCAGCAGTTTGGTGTATGCAGCTTGCTCGTCAGAGACTCGTGTGTTACCGTTTGCGGTAGAACTGAGAGTTAACGACACTCTTTTCTTCAGAAAAGCTTCCCTTTGAATTATGGGCCCACGGGGCAAAAAGGCTTGAAGTTTGTTTTCTGTCTTTTACGGAAGAAGTGTTTTTTATGGTTGTCTATAGTTTGTACAGCACTAGAGACTATGACTTAGGAGCGAATGCGTCGCATATCGTCCAAAGGATATATACTAAACACTCTAGATGATTGAGAGGAGACCGTTCAGTTATCATTTCCCAAGTAGCTTAAGGCTCGTAACGCGCTTGTACTAACTGGCCTTTATTACGTTTTTTACTGTTGTTTTGAGATGAGAAGAGAACGAACTCTAAGGGGAAACTATCAAGTCCTAATGTTGTCATGCCAAGGATTCATCCTATGGTTGAGGATTGAAACAGGGAACTCCTAAAAGTTATCATGCATAGGTTTCAACCTAAAGTTCTATCTTCGCTTCCTTATCAAAGGAAGTGAGACTCCTAGGGGATCATGTTAAGTGGGATACAGAATAGGCAAAGCATCAGCTAAACATCAGTAAAACAGATAAACAGTAAAGATGCACCTGCAATGCAGCAATACAAGCAGAGGTAGACTCACTCAACCTCTTAGCAATCAAGCAAAGAAAACAATCAAAACAGACAAGCAGAGGGAGACAGACTCAACCTCTATATGCAAATACGTCAATTAGAAAAAGAAAAACAACACACAAGCAATGGGAGGATCACCTCAACCCTTAAGGCAAATAAGCAGAGGGAGACCCACTCAACCTCTTAATGCAGTCATGCAACTATCCTAACCTAAACTATTCTATAGATGAACCTATTCTAATGCATCAAGCAAATCAAACAAGGGAGAGAAACCAAAATGAGCAACAGGGGAGTCATCCCAGGCTACATCAGGTTGGAGGTGTATCAACACCAGAGTCCATCATGGGCTTAACCTCTTGAGGAATGCTCAGAATCCAACCAATGGAAGGATTAGGCTCTCCCAAGAGGGATCCAATGTCAATAGGATAGAAACCTGGGTATTGGTCCTAGATATCAATCTAAGGGTAGCTGGTTATAGTATATCAACACAGAGTGTCCATCTCAGGCTCAACCTGTTGAGGAATGCACAGAATCCAACCAAGGGAAGGATTAGGCTCTCCCAAGAGGGATCCTAAGAAAAGGACTTTGAGATGGATGATAGTATATAAACCAAGGGAATATACCATGCCAAGAATGTCAATCCAAGGCTCAACCTCCTGAGGAATGCACAGGATCCAACCAAGGGAAGGATTAGGCTCTCCCAGGAGGGCTCCTCATCAAGACGTGAAGGAGAAAGATAGTACAAACCAAAGGAATGTACTATACTAGGGAATGTCAATTCAAGGCTCAACCTCTTGAGGAATGCACAGAATCCAACCAAAGGAAGAATTAGGCTCTCCCAGGAGGAATCCTCTTCAAGACTTGGAGAAAGAGGGTAGGGCAAAGCCCAAGGAAGAAATCACATAGGGGGAAAGAAGGCAACACAGCACTTCTAAGAAACCCTACAGACTAGCCACAAGGATGACCTAAGCTAGGGGCATTAAAAGCTCTATCAAGGCTTCAACAAGGTTCTAATGAGGTATCTACCTAATTACTATTCTATCAAGAAAGGATATGATACTTAGAATCATCTAATGGTCATTTAAAGGGTTAATCTATGAAGTTACCCTAGTTAGGGTCATCTAAACTATAAGCAGCTTGTAAAATGGGGAACTAATAGAAAATCAATTCTACAAATCTCAAGGAAAATCCTACATTATCCTACATGGGTTAAGTATCTATGGTACAAAAACCAGGGGCTAAACCTAAATCAAAAGGTTCAAACAAAATCTGAATCCAAAGAGTATGCTAAAGGGGATCTATCAAGGAGGTCTCCTAAACATCTATCTCAAACTCCTATTTAGAATCATCTAAAAATCACAACAAAAATAAACCAAACCTATCAAGGGGTGTATAACAATCATGCAAAGTTTCAACATCAAATTCTAAATCATGAGCTAGAAATAAAATCAGCAATTACACTAATCAAATTATGCATTTTTAATCATGTATTAAAAATAGAAAAATGGGCATTAAATGGAAAACAGCACCAAAATAAAATCCAAAGGCATGGAAAAATTAGGAATTAAACAAGGATCAACCACATATTTTTCTGATCATTAAAACTATTTAAAATGAATTAAACATGAAAAAACAATTAAAAGAAAATATAAAATCAATTAAAGAAATTAAAAGCATCAGAAAATTTCAGGACCACTAGATCTAATTACTAGTCAATACATCCAACAGCCACGCGCGTGCCACCTAATTAATGAGGTTGTGCGTTTTGCCCAGGGATCTCATGAGGTATGGTTGACTTTAGTCCATGGTACTCCCTAATCCTATCCGTCCCTTATAAAAGTATTCTAATCCTAAGACTCACACGTTGCCACCTCACTAAACCCTAATTAGACTAATCCTCATCCATCAGATGCTGTGACCAAGTCAACTAATTCCATCAGATCCAACGATCCTCCTTCATCATCCTCATTTGAAACTGAACAAAGAGGGAAATCCAGTCGCGGTGGCCGGAGAAGAGTGCCACCATCTTCTCCGGCGAGAGCAAACATGCTCTGAACTCATCCTCAACCAAACTTAATGAAAACTACACCGTTCTCCTCATCTCTTCACACTGAGCACAAAGACAACCTCTATTTTTATTAATTCATCACGTATCTCCAAACACGAAGAGGAACAGAAAATTCCTCAATTCCATAATCATCATCGAACTCAAAATTGACTATACAGAAATACTCCTCACTTCTCAAGGATCGAGAATCACTAATCAATTCATGCTAACACTCAAGAATCATCCATATACGAATCCAAACAGAACTTGCATCCTATCATGAATCATCACCAAACTTTACAATTATGATCCTAAAACGATCTATGTCATCACTACAACCTAACCACATGCCAAATTCATGCTAAACGAGCCTAAATCAGGAGCAATGGTGAAAGATAAAAACCTGGAAAAAAGCTTGAAATTGGAGTAGTTGCAGTGTGATTCTTGACTTCAAATGCTGCAGAAACCTTCAAGGATGATCACTGGTGCTAACTGAATCCTCAATTCTTCTTGAAACCCTCTGAATTGCCAAAACCGATTTTGAGTTGGAAGCTTTAATCTCTAACTGCCACAACCGAATTCTTCACCAATTTCTTCCAAAAAACTATCTGAACACGATCCAAGGCTTAAATAGAATGCATTTGAATCCTAACATGGCCCAATTTGATCCTATGGTCAAGATTTGTTATGTTACTTCAATTCTAAGTAACCTAATCAAAGTCCATGAATTAAGCCTCAAACCAAAAATGTAAAATTGCCAATCTCTTTAAAATGTCATTTCCAATCAGAAAATGCATAAACTTGTAAAGTTTTGAACCATTGTGATTTATTTTGAATTTTTCCTTGTATTAATGCCTTTAATGATCTTTTTCCCTAATTTCTTCATACACTTCCATATTCAATCCATATCAATGGATGTTTAGGACATGGTTGGACTAAAAACACCATTTTGAACAACTTTCAAGTTAAACAAATCTTCACTTGAGGTGCCTAAGTTGATGATATTAACCTATAAATAAAAATGACCTGTAATTCCAAATACCCAAAATACCCTTATCTTGTAAAGCTTGTAACTTGAGTTCTATAAATCAAATCATGGACTTATAGTACTTTCTAGAAAGCTAAGAAGATAAGGAACAACATTCATGTTGACCAAAAGTTCATAGGAATCATTCTTCTAGGGAAAAAATGTCATGAAAGTTGGGTGACTTTCAAGCTACAAATTCACATGCCTCAGATGACTTGTAACTTGTAAAGCTTGTAACTTGAGTTCTACAAACCCTATCAAGGACTTCTAGTACTCAAATTAAAGCTATGATCACGCCCTACAACAATCATGTTGGGGTCAAGGTGAGATAAAAATCCCATCTTTAGTTAAGTGGTCTTGAATTTAGGCACCAAACTAGGGGATTTTACACTGTCAAGCATAGAAACCCTAGCCTAGGAACTCCTCACACTCTTGATTCATGATAAGTTGACCTTGGAATCATCCTTTGGACATCTCAATACATCAATCCATGATCACATGGCCTTGGAATAGGTCTCAACCTTCCTTTAATCCTCAGTTAACCTAGGGTTACCCAGATGAAACCCTAGTTGTACCAATCTTGGGTATATCTTCATATCCTTTGCACAATGACATGTCTAGGCTCCAAAATGATCTTCAATACTTCTCATGACTTCTCTCAAGGCTCTAGGTCTAACTTCATGGCTTCAACATCATCAGATGACTTCCCACAACTCTCAAGTTAGGAGACATACACACTTGGCTTCAACCACTCTTTATGAGGATCTTTAGCTTCTCTGGTGAGGATATCAACCCTTGAGCACTTGAATAAACCTCTTGGATAGATTCATAGTCTTATGTAGCCCTTGATTGGTAATCATACCTCTTGATCTCCTGCATATATGTTAATGAAATGCAAATGATAATGCTAATATGAATGCAATGAAACACAATCTAGTTAAAGAAATGGTTAGGCAAATTTTGGGGTGCAATAGTTGCCCCTATTCAACTGGCTTGGACCTGACTGGGTGAGAAGCGAACGGCTCTCAGCCAATCAAGGTCAAAGACGGTTGAATACCCATAAACCCGGAAATTTGCCAACCGCACAAGTACACGGTACTCTGATGGGGACAAATCTTCGGAAACAGAAATAATAGTTGCACGGCAACTAGCTGGAGAATTAATGATCTGATGTATCTGATGTCACTGCGTCCTCAAATCATCGAGGGATCACCGGTTACACGGTAACTGGTGAAGGGTTTAATCTCAAATCTCTGTCAGGATGATCATCTACGTCCTCAAGGCATCAAGGGAACGTCGGTTACACGGTAACTGGTGATCTGCCAACCGCACAGGTAAACGATACCCTGATTGGTAGGAACATCTTCGAAACTGAAAATGACAGTTGCACGGAAACTTGCTGGGGGAATCAGTTACACGGTAACCGGAAATTTGCCAACCGCACAAGTAAATGATACTTTGGTGGGTAGGACAATATTTGAAGTCTGAAACGGCAGTTGCACGGAAACTGGCCCAAATCTCCGTCAGGATGATCATCAGATTTCACTGCAGCTTCCTCCTCAAGTCATCGAGGGCTTACTAGTCACACGGTAACTAGTGATACATAGCTGATATGGTCATCAGGAATTCTGCGGCACGGCAGCAGAAGAGTTCCTCGGGACTCATCAGGTCACTAGGAACTTTTGACAATCTCTATAATTGTGCCGTCAGGCACTCAAGGAAATTCTCGGGCGCCAGCCGGACTTCGTTAGTAAGTCGGAAATAGAATCCTCAGTCAATCGTGAACCAAATATGGATATCTATTCTTTTTCCATTAGGTACTCCATGTCAGCTAGGAGAACTGCTTCGACATCACAGTTAGACTTCATCAATAAGTCAGGGGAGTTTGGCATTGCTACTGGACTTCAATCATCAAGTCTTCAAGGAAGTTTCAACTTCTCTGTTTAAAACCTGCTGGGGATGACGCATCTCCGCTGGGGATTCTGGAGAACTATCAAGTAACTCTGCTTCGGAGATTCAGGAATCATCCTAGACAAATAAACTCTGCTGAGGAATTCAAGGATCATCTTGAGCAAACAACTTCGCCGGGAACTCCAAGAATCATCTTGAGCAAACAACTTTGTCGGGAACTCCAAGAATCATCTTGAGCAAATAACGTTGGCGACTTCACTGAGGAATTCAAGAATCATTTTGAGCCAGCCACTTCGCTGAGGAACACCTACAGAACAAGAACGGTTAACGACCTAGCTCATGTTTCACATGCATATGTTTGACAATGACGTAATGCTCCACACGGTGGAAATACTATGCGTTTAGGGTAAACGCTATGCAATCATGCAAAATGCTATGGCTCCATCAGCAAAATAAATGCTGAAGGGAAAATCTTCCTGTCAAGGAGAAAGAGCCACTCTAATGGAGAGGAATCATCCTGCTGATGGGGAAGGAATCATCCTGCCGAGGAGAAGAAGTCACACCAATCTCAATGGGACTAAACCTGGGGAAACGAACTTCGGACGACTTCCCGCAGGGGAACAAAGTTCTACGAGAACCTGTACTCGCTCAACTAGGTATACAAACCACAACTGCTGAGGAAACGATGTCAATCGCAGAAATAAACTACACGGCCTTCACAGCTAGAATCTTCCTGGAGATACGGACTCCGATGGGGAAATGTAGCATCAGCTATTCAACACTCTACTGGGGAAAACCAATGATGTCCCAAACGGCTTCCAAGGACTCGGCTCTCTTGGGGAATGACAAATTCGGTTGAGGATACACAACCAGATGTTGGAATAAATCCTACTTGCGGGAATACAACTCTGTGGGGAATTTCAACTCTCCTGGAGACTTCATTCTGAACTATCGGAAGCTGAACACCTACAAATGGTCTTCTACGAGAAAGCTGTACCTTGACCCAGTGCTGGGAATGGGTATACACTTCCGCGTATGACTCAGCTAGGTAAATGACGATCCTGCCTATGACGCATCTGATTGGGGAGGATCTATCTCTGCTTGGGGAAGATATATCAATGCTCACAGTCCCATGCTCAGACTCCGTGGGGAAACACTGCTGAACTCGCTGGGGGAGAAGGAATCATCCTGCTTGGAAAACATCTGGCGTACTGCCTGGAAGGTGACGTCTCTGCAACAACATGAACAAACAGACAAGATACCCTTCACAAAAGAACCTATCAAGGTTATCATCCTGCAACAATGTTCAGGTGATTCAATGTTTCAACAATTATCGGCCTAGGCCAGCAAGTTTATGTATGGACATTTTATTAAGAACATCGGGCGTTCTCTTTCGCAAACAAAACAGATAAAAGATAAACAAACAAACAAACGGAAATACTGAACAGTATATGTTTATTGATAACGAGCCCCTGAATAGGCAAAATGTTTTACAATAGATGCAAGCTCCTGAAATGAGGACGCTGCGCAAGCATAATAACATAAATATACATCAGTATACACAAATGTCAGCAATGCAGCGTAGACGAACACCATGAGTTGATCCCTCTATGACCCACTCGACTTCGATACTTCTTCGATGCTTCAGCTTCAGAAGAGATTGATTCAGATAAACGGCCCTCAGGTCTTCCAAACCACTAAACAATGAAATTTAACACGTGGAATGCAGTCATTTGCTTTTTCAAATCCCTAACTTTTGCCTGAATCGCCCTTTCGGGTTTTCGATTCACCGGGATACCATTTTTTGCCAAAGTCTCCCTTTCAGGTTTTCGACTTTGCGGGTGTACATTTTTCATTTATATCCCTAATTTTTTCCCGAACCTTTTTTCCTTTTTATGGTTCGCCGGGATGCCCCATTTTTGCCTGGATATTCTTTTTTCTTTCCAGCGGGTCGTTTTTTAAGCAAAGTATTTTTTAACTGCATATGCGTTCACAGGGGATGCAAAATCTTCGGCATCCATCGTGGATAACAACAAGGCTCCTCCAGAGAAGACTTTGCTGATGACATACGGACCTTCGTAGTTAGGAGTCCACTTACCCCTGTGATCGGAATATGGTGGAAGAATCTTCTTCAGGACGAGATCACCCGTCTGAAAGCTTCTAGGACGTACCTTCTTATCATAAGCTTTCTTCATTCGTCTCTGGTACAGACGACCATATGCAATTGATGCTAATCTCTTCTCATCCATCAAACTGAGTTGATTTAATCGGTTCTTAATCCATTCTGCCTCATCGAGTTTCACGTCAACCAAAACTCGCAAAGAAGGAATCTCAACTTCCAACGGTAGGACAGCTTCCATACCGTACACTAGTGAGAAGGAGTTGCACCGGTTGATGTGTGTACCGTCGTACGATAACCGTGCAATACAAATGGCAACATCTCATGCCAATATTTGTAGGTCACAACCATCTTTTGTACTATCTTTTTAATGTTGTTGTTGGCCGCTTCAACCGCACCATTCATCTTCGGCCAGTAAGGTGATGAGTTGTGATGTTCAATCTTAAAGCTCTGGCATAACTCCTTCATCATCTTGTTATTCAGATTCGAACCATTGTCAGTAATGATCCGCTCGGGAATTCCGTATCGACAGATGATGTCCTTCTTTATGAATCTAGCCACCACTTGCTTGGTCACGTTAGCATACGAGGCTGCCTCCACCCACTTGGTGAAGTAGTCAATGGCTACCAAAATGAAGCGGTGACCGTTAGAAGTAGTGGGCTCGATCTTGCCTATCATATCAATGCCCCACATGGAGAACGGCCACGGGGATGACATGACATTCAACGGGCACGGCAGCACATGAATTTTATCAGCATAAATCTAGAATTTATGACATCTTTTCGCGAATTTGAAGCAATCCGACTCCATCATCCGCCAGTAATATCCTGCTCGTAGGATCTTTCTCGTCATGGCATGTCCGCCGGCGTACGTACCAAATGTGCCTTCATGGACTTCCTCCATAAGCAAACTCGCTTCTTTCTCATCTACACATCTGAGTAGCACGAGATCGTGATTTCTCTTATACAGAACTCCATCAGGATTGAGATAGAAATTTCCAGACAGCCTCCTCAGAGTCTTCTTATCCTAGGTTGACGCTCCCGCAGGATACTCCTTAGTCATAAGGAAAGTCTGGATGTCATGGAACCATGGCTTGCCATCGGATGCTTCCTCAATTGCAAAAACGAATGCAGGTCTATCAAGACGGGAAATGACAATTCTGGGGGCTTCATTCCAAAAATTGACTTTGTACATCGAAGCCAACGTGGCTAAGGCATCAGCCATATGATTTTCAGCTCTGGGAACATGATGGAGTTCCACTCGATCAAAGAACGGAAGTAGCCTTCTGGCATAATTCATGTACGGGACCAAATTCGGCTGACGAGTCTCCCACTCCCCTTTAATTTGGTTAACAACAAGTGTCGAGTCACCGTATACATCCAGATTTTTGATTCTCAAATCAATAGCTTCTTCTAAACCCATGATGCATGCTTCGTATTCTGCTTCATTGTTGGTGACCGAAAAAGTCAATCTGGCAGTGAACGGGATGTGGGATCCCTGGGGAGTCATAATGATTTCCCCAATACCACTTCCATAGGAGTTAACTGCACCGTCAAATATCAATTTCCACTGGGACTTCCTATCTGGCCCCTCATCGGGCAACGGTTCCTCACAATCTTTCACTTTGAGAAACATGATATCCTCATCAGGGAATTCAAATTTCATCGGCTGATAATCTTTGATAGGCTGTTCGGCAAGGTATTAGGACAATACACTTCCCTTGATGGCCTTCTGGGAAACATACTGAATGTCATACTCCGTCAACACCATTTTCCATCTGGCAATCCTGCCTGAAAGCGCTTGCTTCTCGAAGACGTACTTGATCGGATCCATCTTCGAAATTAGCATGGTCGTGTGATTGAGCATATACTGTCGTAAACGTTTGGCAGCCCACGCGAGTGCGCAACGTGTTTTTTCCAGCATTGAGTAACGGGACTCACAATCTGCAAACTTTTTACTCAAGTAATAAATGGCATGCTCCTTTCTGCCAGCCTCGTCGTGCTGACCGAGAATGCAACCCATGCTATTCTCAAGAACTGTCAAGTACATGATTAAGGGTCTTCCGGCCACTAAGGGTATCAAGATTGGAGGTTCCTGCAGATACTGTTTTATCTTATCGAATGCCTTCTGGAAATCCTCGTTCCAAATAATCGCCTGATCTTTTTTCAGTAGTTTGAACATCGGTTCACACGTGGCCGTGAGCTGAGATATAAACCTTGCAGTGTATTTTATTCTGCCCAGGAAACCACGAACTTCTTTTTCAGTCTTTAGCGCTCGCATATCTTGTATTGCTTTTATCTTAGCAGGATCAACCTCAATGCCTTTTTCACTCACAATAAACCCCAGTAGTTTTCCAGACCGTACTCCGAAAGTACACTTGTTAGGATTCAGCCTCAACCTGAACTTCCTAAGCCTCTCAAAAAGCTTCAGCAATTTGACCAGATGTCCCTCCTCCGTTTGGGACTTCACAATCATGTCATCAACATAGACTTCAATCTCATGGTGAATCATGTCATGAAACAAAGTGACCATCACTCGCTGGTAAGTGGCCCCTGCGTTCTTCAAACCGAAGGGCATTACCTTGTAGCAGAACATCCCCCAAGGGGTAATGAACGTGGTTTTCTCCATGTCCTCCGGCGCCATCTTGATCTGATTGTAGCCGGAGAATCCATCCATGAACGAAAAGATGGAAAATTGAGTTGTATTGTCGACCAACACATCAATATGAGGGAGCGGGAAATCATATTTAGGGCTCGCCCTATTCAAGTCCAATAATCAACGCACATCCGCACCTTACCGTCCTTCTTCGGTACAGGTACTATGTTGGCGACCCACGGAGGGTAAGTAGTGACCTCTAAAAAGCCAGCATCCAGCTGCTTTTGCACTTCTTCTTTGATCTTAACGGCCATATCTAGTCGTGTCCTTCTAAGCTTCTGCTTAACGGGAGGACAATCTTCTCGCAATGGTAGATGATGGACCACTATATCAGTATCGAGCCCTGGCATATCTTCATACGACCAAGCAAAGATGTCACTATACTCTCGAAGCATCTCGACCAATCTCTGCTTGATATCATTCTGTAATGCAGCCCCTATCCTGACATTCCTAACAAGTTCCTCAGAATCCAGATTAACAATCTCAATCTCTTCCTCGTGAGGCAGAATGATCTTCTCTTCTTGTTTCAACAAGCGGGCCAACTCTTCTAGAAGGTCTTCATCTTCATCAATCTCTCCTTCAGCCTGATATATCGGGTAATCAAAGTCGAAGTGAGTCATAGAAGGTTCAAAGTCGATGTCATCTGTAGTGTGAATTCTGCAATAACAAGGGGTAAGCTTAAAACGAGGATACGCAGGTTAGCACAAACCGTATTGCCATTTTATTGTTTTTCAAAACAAAAATAAAAATAGGAATAACAGAGATCACAAAATTTGAATACAAATAAAAATGCCTTTTGATTTATTGATAATATGTACATGCATAAGCTATCAAGGCCCTGACAATAAAACCGTTATGCCCCGGGTAGAGCATAAGGTTGTACAATAACTGGAAAAGACAAAGCATTACTCTTTGTGTGTCACTTGGATGACATCCTAGACGGACCAGTTGCTGAGGCTCTGGCCTGGTTTGCTCGGCTCAATCCAGGAGTCCAGGTTGCAATCACTATCTTCATCGTCTTTAGACACGGCGTTGACATTCTCAAATATCACCCCACCTCTTGTGAACTGAATCGGCCCTTTGACGCACGGCGCACTGCGAGAGGAGGAAGCATCAGCAGAAGGAGAATACCCTAACCCAAACTTATCCTGCTTGTTAGGGATTTCCAGAACTTGCCCCCAGCCTGGGGCAGAGCCAGCTTGAACAACAGCTTGAGCTTCCTTAAAGGAAGAGAGAGTCATCTCAGGTTTCTCAATCATCACTGGAGTCACATCCTTGACTTTAACATCTTCAAATGCCTGGCACAAAGTTTTGTGGATCTGGCCATCCACCTCAACATATTTGAAAGATGACAAATGGCTCACCATTATGTCCTCTTCACCGCAGACAGTCACGATGCTGCCCCCCACAGCATACTTCAACTTCTGGTGCAACGTGGAGGTCACTGCACCCGCAGAATGGATCCATGGATGGCCCAACAGGCAGCTATAAGCAGGCATGATATCTATGATGTAGAAGACCGCGTCAAAGGTTTCTGTCCCCACTTGAAAGGGTAGAGTTACCTCTCCAAAGACGTGACGCTTGGTTCCGTCGAAAGCTTTTACCACCAGATCACTGGGTGTACAAATCAGCCCTCTCGTATCCAACCTCACCAGAGCTTTCTTCGGGAGAACGTTCAGCGATGATCTCGTGTCCACCAACACATGGGACATAACCGTTCCTAGGCATTCTATCGAGATATGCAAGGCGCTATTGTGGTTCCTTCCCTTCGGCGTCAGCTCTAGGTCCGTAAACCCTAATCCATTCCCAGCATTCACATGAGCAACTACTCCCTCTAGCTGGTTGACGGAGATCTCTTGTGGTACATACGCTGCATTCAGAACCTTCAGCAGAGCATTGCGGTGTGCCTCAGAACACAGCAACATATTCATAATGGAGATCTTAGACGGCGTCTGATGAAGATGATCAACGATCTTATAATCACTTTTCTTGATCAGTCTCATAAACTCTTCGGCGTATTTCACAAGCAGGTCCTTCTCTACCCCACGGGAGGTTTCTTCAATGACCTTACCTTTTCATCTATCAGCCTTGTCAGTTTTGTCAGCTATAACCTCTGGTGGAACGAACACTCTTCCGCTACGTGTTATTCCGCCAGTTCCAACTAAGTTGTCAACAGATTGCCCAGATGGCTCCAACTCTTACTTCTGTCCATTGTAATAGACATCTGCCCCATAGTGCCATGGCACAGCATTAGTACTCTCGAATGGTATAGGCCCAGCCTTCGTGATGGTGATCGTAGGTGGCCTGGATGCAGAAATGGTAATTGTTTTACGAGGGATGGTGATAGTGGCAACTTCATCCTTCTGCTTTAGCATTACTTCCCCTGATCTATTCTCAGCCCTCCGACTAAACTGCAGAATTCGTTCAGTCATCAGACTCTGAATTCCTGCTACCAACTGATCACAGCCATTTGAATGAATCGCACAATCCATACACAACTTTCCACATCCCGGGAAAATACCTTTCTTCATCAACTTGGCTTTAACGAAACCAAGTGGTGTTTTCAGGTCCTTGACATTAGTCAATAAGTCTGAATCTTCTTCTTCAATGATGGCGCTGACCCCATCTCCCCCATGGTTAGGCATAGGGTTTTTTGTGACATTCAGAACATTATCAGAAAAGTTGATGATCTTGGCGTCAACCATATCTTGCACTTTGTGCTTGAATGCCTTACAGCTGTCAATCGAGTGGCCAGGTGCTCCCGAATGAAACTCACATCTCGCATTCGCATCGTAGCCTGGTGGAGGTGTCCTTGTCAAGGGAGCCAGAGTTCTCTTCTAAATTAGTTATAGCTGAAACAATGTCTGAAAAAGATAAGCATATGACATAGGTGGTGTCTCAAGATGACGATTTGACAGAGGAGCTTTGTTCTGATACCTCCGGTACCCTTGCTGGTTCTGCTGCTGAGGTTGCTGGACAACAGGAATAGTAATGCTAGCGACCTACTGGCACTAGCCCTTTCCTTTTCCCCAAGCATTAGACACTGAGCTCGCCTCACCTTCACGTCCCTTACCACTGTAAGGTTTCTTTCCTCCTCCAGTTGAGGATACATCTACACCCTGAATCTTCCCGAGTTTGATGCCATTCTCTACATGCTCTCCAGTGATGATGAGATCGGAGAAGCTTCCTGACATACCACTGACCAGTTTCTCGTAATAAACCCCTGGAAGAGTAGCTATGAACATCTCAACAAGTTCTCGTTCAACCATCGGCAGCTGAACCCTCGCTGCCAGTTCACGCCATCTCTAGGCGTACTCTTTAAATCCATCGTTGTTCTTCTGAGACAAGTTCTGCAGTTGAACCCGGTTGGGAGCCAGATCACTATTATACTGATAATGGCGTACGAATGCTTCAGCAAGGTCTTTCCATGTACGTACACTGTTGGGTTCCAAACCCATATACCACTCCAATGAGGGGCCGGACAGGCTGTCCTGGAAGAAGTGCATCAACAACTTCTCATCTTCAGAATGTGCAGACATCTTTCGGTAGTACGACCTCAGATGGACACGGGGGAAAGTGGTGCCCTTGTACTTCTCAAAGTCGGGTACCTTAAACTTGGGAGGCACCTTGAAATCTGAAATCAGTCCCAGTTTGGTCATGTCGACACCCATAGTATTCAAGTTCTCAAAACTCTTCATTTTGTCCTCGAGGGCCTTGAACCTTAAACAGGCTTCAGAATTCAATTCGCCCTCAGCTCCCTTCTGCGAGAACAAGTCCTCTTAGCGACCCTCTTGCCATGGTTGATGGTTGTTGCCAGCAGCGAACCCAGCAGCATCAATACCATACAGATTACCAACCCCAGCATTCCCCGCATTACCAGTTCCTCTAGTGTTGCCATGGCCTATCCCAGCATTGCCATTGGCTTCAAAGTTACCGTTTCCGACGCCAATCATATTCCCATTAGGTCCGATGTTAGTGACAACATTACCATTACCACTTTCATTCCCTCCAGTCACAGGGATGCCACCCGGAGGGGTCTCAACAAGTGGAGGGTTTGGAGTATTCCCACCATGAAGCACGTCGTTGCTGTCAACCCGTGAGATCAGCGGTTGCACCAGAGTTCTGAGCTGGTCCTGGCCGTTAGTGACCACTTGCATGAGTTCCATGAAGCGGTCCATCCTCTCTCTGAGCTCTTGGATGTCAGTCTAAACTTGTTCCATTGCTCTAGCTTGATTCGCTCTAGTCGAGTATCGGTGGATCTGTCTTCGTTCAATCCTGAAATAACCTGCAAGACAAGGGGTTAGGAAAATAGCTCAAGGTACTTGTCATGCAAATGCAAACGTGTGTATGTGCCTTGGGGAGATTCCCCCCCCCCCCCCGATCCTAGTTTCCGAGACAAATAAAGTCTAACATCCAATCATGGAAAGAAATCCTCATATATTTATCTGAAAAACCCGCGCGGGCAGCGTACAACTGTAATCACATACAACTGAAGTAACAAGGCATGACCCTAACCAACAGGCCTGGTGGTGGTCAGCATATCAATGCATAAAAGGTACAAAGAAATACAAAGAAATCAAGTGCAGCCACGGGCACGAAAATCTTCTAACAACTTCTTTATAGCGGGATGGTCAGACTGAGTGAGCAGACCCTGGATCAGCAGATCCCTCTGCCTGATGGTATCTGGGAGGTTCTCGGTAACGCCCCCATAAACACCTTCTTCTGAACGGTTCTCCACTCTACTCCTCTTAGCATCAGCTCGAAGTTGATAATCTTGTAGATTCGCCTTGGTCTCAACCAATCTATACTGGACGTCTTGGCGAAGTGAGGCTTCAGCCTCTACTTTCTTGTCCTTGATTTCAATCTGGACTTCTAGCTCGGCTACTCGCTGCTTCAGCTTTTCCTCTTGCTCTTTGTACTTGGCTAGGGTGTTGCTCCACAACGTCTCGTACTTGGATAACTTCCAGTGCACCCTATCCAGCTCCTGCTTTTTGGTGGTCAACACGCCATGCACTGCCTTCAGGTCTAACCCAAGACGTTCTCTAGAATCAGTCTCCGTGGTCAAATTAGCGCCCGGGTGGTTGATCAACTGTATCTGCTTCTTGCAATTGTATACAGCTTCGTTCTTTTCTCTTCGGAGTTGAGCGATCTCGCTTTCCAGCTCTTCGTTGGCTTTTTGCAGCTCTTCTTTCTCTCGGAGTACCTGATTGAACTTCTGAATACAAACTGTGGTAGGCTCTTTGTACACAGGAGGATACAATGGTTCCACTGTAGGAAACATCATTAGAAACTTGGCGGCTCTTTCTCGGACCCAGGCCACATATGGATCAAAGGCCTTGTTGTTGCTTTTTCCTAGCAAAACTTTCCCTTTCGGTGAATTTTTCTCCAAGCATTCTCTACCTTAGCCAAAGTGTCACCTTTAAGCAACCCTGTGAGATACAGAGATTCCTGTATCTCTTCCTCTTCAGGAGGACCTCTTAGTGCATACCCAAATTGTTGTACCAGCAAAGAGGGATTGTAACTGATACATCCATTCCTTCTGACCAGGGGGCGTTAGGAAAGCCACCGCAACTATGCATAATCTCTTTGCCCAGTAGATCTCTATCAAACCAGATGATATTGTCAGCAGACAAACCCATCAAACATGCAGACCAGGGTGAAGACTCAGCAGAATCAATGAACGGACCCGTCTTAGGAAGATGGCTAGCAAACCACTTATACAGTAAAGGAGCACAACATGCCACGTTCTTCCCCTTTCTGTTTTCATTCTTGCTGTGAACTGAATGGTAGACGTCCCCGAGGAGAGTGGGCACTGGATTCCCGGAAGCAAATATGTGGCAGGCATCCATACCTATGAAGTTCCCCAGCGTCACAGACTTTCACGAAATGATGATACGTTCACCATTTCTGGTTTGGCATCATCACTCCCTGAAGAGGCCTCACTTAGCTGGGTCACAAACGATCGGTCTCCAGAGTCGACAATCCTCAGATCCAAAATCCCCTCGAGTCCAAAGGACCGATAGGAAGTCATCAAAGAGAACCTCGTCTGAGTGTGGATTACATGGGAACTGATGCAAGCAAAGCAAGCACGTCCACCACTAATCCACTCTAATACTATGTAGCTCTCAAGCCTGGGTCTGGCTTATCACTCATCAGAATTCCCCCCTCCCATAACAGCACAGATAATCATATCATACTGGAAATAAAATGCGATAAATAAATACAACCCAACAAGTAAACACGCAAGCGCTGAGATTGACTCGCATAGGGAACCAGAGTCCCCAGCAAAGTCGCCAGCTGTCGCTACCGTGAAAATAAGGTGCCGGCAAAACAGAAGAGTCGCCATCTTTCGTTAGTTATCCCTTAGAACGGGAAAGGAAATGATTGGAAAAACCTGACAAAAAGGTATAAGACAAGATCATCGCAACCATGTCTGGGTTCGGGAGTCGGTTACGCAAGGGGAAGGTGTTAGCACCCCTCACGTCCATCGTACTCCATGGGATCCACGCCTGTTGTGTTTATCTGAAGGGTTGGTTTTACTATCTACCTATCAAGGCTGGTCTGAAAAGAAAAGAAAAATGACTCGGCAAAGCGTCGCGCTTTATGCCTACGTATTCTCATTAGAGAATGAGAAATCAGAGTCAACGTAGTTTGCCTAACTACGGGTTACGGAGGAAGGTAGCTCGCCAATACGTCAGTATTGTGCCTACCTACTCTCAACAGATATGAGAGATCAGAGCTTACGTAGTTCGGGATAATACGGATTACGGGGGTTCAGATTCATCTGTTTTTCCGAGTAGGGTTAACAAACAGTTCTAGCAGTTTGGTGTATGCAGCTTGCTCGTCAGAGACTCGTGCGTTACCGTTTGCGGTAGAACTGAGAGTTAACGACACTCTTTTCTTCAGAAAAGCTTCCCTTTGAATTATGGGCCCACGGGGAAAAAAGGTTTGAAGTTTGTTTTCTGTCTTTTACAGAAGAAGTGTTTTTTATAGTTGTCTGTAGTTTGTACAACACTAGAGACTATGACTTAGGAGCGAATGCGTCGCATATCGTCCAAAGGACATATACTAAACACTCGAGATGATTGAGAGGAGACCGCTCAATTATCATTTCCCAAGTAGCTTAAGGCTTGTAACGCGCTTGTACTAACCGGTCTTTATTACGTTTTTTACTGTTGTTTTGAGATGAGAAGGGAACGAACTCTAAGGGGAAACTGTCAAGTCCTAATGTTGTCATGCCAAGGATTCATCCTATGGTTGAGGTTTGAAACAGAGAACTCCTAAAAGTTATCATGCATAGGTTTCAACCTAAAGTTCTATCATCACTTCCTTATCAAAGGAAGTGAGACTCCTAGGGGATCATGTTAAGTGGGATACAGAACAGACAAAGCATCAGCTAAACATCAGTAAAACAGATAAACAGTAAAGATGCACCTGCAATGCAGCAATACAAGCAGAGGGAGACTCACTCAACCTCTTAGCAATCAAGCAAAGAAAACAGTCAAAACAGACAAGCAGAGGGAGACAGACTCAACCTCTATATGCAAATGCGTCAATTAGAAAAAGAAAAACAACACACAAGCAATGGGAGGATCACCTCAACCCTTAAGGCAAACAAGCAGAGGGAGACCCACTCAACCTCTTAATGCAGTCATGAAACTATCCTAACCTAAACTATTCTATAGATGAACCTATCCTAATGCATCAAGAAAATCAAATAAGGGAGAGAAACCAAAATGAGAAACAAGGGAGTCATCCTAGGCTACATCAGGTTGGAGGTGTATTAACACTAGAGTCCATCATGGGCTCAACCACTTGAGGAATGCACAGAATCCAACCAAGGGAAGGATTAAGCTCTCCTAAGAGGGATCCTAAGAAAAGGACTTTGAGATGGATGACAGTATATAAACCAAGGGAATATACCATGCCAAGAATGTCAATCCAAGGCTCAACCTCTTGAGGAATGCACAGAATCCAACCAAGGGAAGGATTAGGCTCTCCCAGGAGGGCTCCTCATCAAGACTTGAAGGAGAAAGATAGTACAAACCAAAGGAATGTACTATATTGGGGAATGTCAATTCAAGGCTCAACCTCCATAGGAATGCACAGAATCCAACCAAAGGAAGGATTAGGCTCTCCCAGGAGGGATCCTCTTCAAGACTTGGAGAAAGAGGGTAGGGCAAAGCCCAAGGAATAAATCACATATGGGGAAAGAAGGTAACACATCACTTCTAAGAAACCATACATACTAGCCATAAGGATCACCTAAGCTAGGGGCACTAAAAGCTCTATCAAGGCTTCAACAAGGATCTAATGAGGTATCTACCTAATTACTATTCTATCAAGAAAGGATATGATACTTAGAATCATCTAATGGTCATTTAAAGGGTTAATCTACGAAGTTATCCTAGTTAGGGTCACCTAAACTATAAGCAACTTGTAAAATGGGGAACTAATAGAAAATCAATTCTACAAATCTCAAGGAAAATCCTACATTATCCTACATGGGTTAAGTATTTATGGTACAAAAACCAGGGGCAAAACCTAAATCAAAAGGTTCAAACAAAATCTGAATCCAAAGAGTGTGCTAAAGGGGATCTATCAAGGAGGTCTCCTAAACATCTATCTCAAACTCCTATTTAGAATCATCTAAAAATCACAACAAAAATCAACCAAACCTATCAAGGGATCTATAACAAGCATGCAAAGTTTCAACATCAAATTCTAAATCATGAGCTAGAAATAATATCAGCAATCACACTAGTCAAATTATGCATTTTTAATCATGTATTAAAAATAGAAAAATGGGCATTAAATGGAAAACAGCACCAAAATAAAATCCAAAGGCATGGAAAAATCAGGAATTAAACAAGGATCGACCACATATTTTTTTTCATATTTTTCTGATTATTAAAACTATTTAAAATGAACTAAACATGAAAAAACAATTAAAAGAAAATATAAAATCAATTAAAGAAATTAAAAGCATCAGAAAATATTAAGACCACTAGAACTAATTACTAGTCAATACATCCAACAGCCACGCGCGTGCCACTTAATTAATGAAGCTGTGCGTTTTGCCCAGGGATCTCATGAGGTATCGTTGACTTCAGTCTATGGTACTCCCTAATCCTATCTGTCCCTTGTAAAAGTATTCTAATCCTAAGACTCACATGTTGCCACCTCACTAAACCCTAATTAGACTAATCCTCATCCATCATATGTTGTGACCAAGTCAACAAATTCCATCAAATCCAACGATCCTCCTTCATCGTCCTCATTTGAAACTGAACAAAGAGGGAAATCCAGTCGCGGTGGCCGGAGAAGAGCGCCACTATCTTCTCCGGCGAGAGCAAACATGCTCTGAACTCATCCTCAACCAAACTTAATGAAAACTACACAGTTCTCCTCGTCTCTTCACACTGAGCACAAAGACAACCTCCATTTTTATTAATTCATCATGAATCTCCAAACACGAAGAGGAACAGAAAATTCCTCAATTCCATAATCATCATCAAACTCAAAATTGACTATATAGAAATACTCCTCACTTCTCAAGGATCAAGAATCACTAATCAATTCATGCTAACACTCAAGAATCATCCATATACGAATCCAAACAGAACTTGCATCCTATCATGAATCATCACCAAACTTCACAATTATGATCCTAAAATGATCTATGTCATCACTACAACCTAACCATATGCCAAATTCATGCTAAACGAGCCTAAATCAGGAGCAATGGTAAAAGATAAAAACCTGGAAAAAAGCTTGAAATTGGAGTAGTTGCAGTGTGATTCTTGACTTCAAATGCTGCAGAAACCTTCAAGGATGATCACTGGTGCTAACTGAATCCTCAATTCTTCTTGAAACCCTCTGAATTGCCAAAACCGATTTTGAGTTGGAAGCTTTAATCTCTAACTGCCACAACTGAATTCTTCACCATTTTCTTCCAAAAAAACCATCTGAACACGATCCAAGGCTTAAATAGAATGCATTTGGATCCTAACATGGCCCATTTTGCTTGATCCAAAATTCAATTTTCTTCAATGAACACCCATGGCAACTCGTGCATTATGGCTTTGTTTCAGCTCATTCTCCACTCAAATGACTTGCATAAACCTTGGCGAAGATGAATGGATTAGATTGCAAGTTTGGTTTGATCCTATGGTCAAGATTTGTTATGTTACTTCAATTCTAAGTAACCTAAGCAAAGTCCATGAATTAAGCCTCAAACCAAAAATGTAAAATTGCCAATCTCTTTAAAATGTCATTTCCAATCAGAAAATGCATAAACTTGTGAAGTTTTGAACCATTGTGATTTATTTTGAATTTTTCCTTGTATTAATGCCTTTAATGATCTTTTCCCCAAATTTCTTCATACACTTCCATATTCAATCCATATCAATGGATGTTTGGGTCATAGTTGGACCAAAAAACCATTTTGAACAACTTTCAAGTTGAACAAATCTTCATTTGAGGTGCCTAAGTTGATGATATTAACCCATAACCAAAAATGACTTGTAATTCCAAATACCCTTATCTTGTAAAGCTTGTAACTTGAGTTCTACAAATCCAATCTTGGACTTCTAGTACTTTCTAGAAAGCTAAGAAGATAACGAACAACATTCATGCTAACCAAAAGTTCATAGGAATCATCCTTCTAGGGAAAAAATGTCATGAAAGTTGGGTAACTTTTAAGCTCCAAATTCACATGCCTCAGATGACTTGTAACTTGTAAAGCTTGTAACTTGAGTTCTACAAACCCTATCAAGGATTTCTAGTACTCAAACTAAAGCTATGATCATGCCCTATAACAATCATGTTGGGGTTAAGGTGATATGAAAATCCCATCTTGAGTTAAGTGGTCTTGAAGTTAGGCATCAAACCAGGCGATTTTACACTGTCAAGCATAGCAACCCTAGCCTAGGAACTCCTCACACTCTTGATTCATGATAATTTGACCTTGGAATCATCCCTTGGACATCTCAACACATCAATCCAGGATCACATGGCCTCTGAATAGGTCTCAACCTTCCTTTAATCCTCAGTTAACCTAGGGTTACCAAGATGAAACCCTAGTTGTACCAATCTTGGGTATATCTTCATATCCTTTGTACAATGACATGTCTAGGATCCAAAATGATCTTAAATACTTCTCATGAGTTCTCTCAAGGATCTAGGTCCAACTTCATGGCTTCAACATCATCAGATGACTTCCCACAACTCTCAAGTTATGAGACATACACACTTGGCTTCAACCACTCTTTTTGAGGATCTTTAGCTTCTCTGGTGAGGATATCAACCCTTGAGCACTTGAATAAACCTCTTGGCTAGCTTCATAGTCTTGTGTAGCTCTTGATTGTTAATCATACCTCTTGATCTCCTGCATATATGTCAATGAAATACAAATGATAATGCTAATATGAATGCAATAAAACACAAGCTAGGTAAAGAAATGGTTAGGAAAATTTTCGAGTGCAACAAGTTCAATAACACTAATCTCTATGGACACAATAATTTCTCGAATAAATACTTCCAAAAACTTTTTTGCTTGCCACTTTACTGCACCAACAAAATGGCATTGTCGTTAGGGATTGGTGTTTTTATTGGTTCGTATTGCAATAGTTTCTTTGTTTTTGAGTTTTGTAGATATCGTATATATTGTCTATTTTCGCTTGTTTATAATGATACTTGTATATGTTTACCATATTGGTGAATTTTACATGTTTTGCATACTTGTGAATATAGTGTATATATTTGTTTCTTTCCATGTTTTCCAAAAGTGTGGTTAGATGTGTAGTTCCGGTTAGAGCTCGAAGAGATGAGAGAAAAGGTGGAAGTGAAGGCATTTGGCTCTTTTGAAGCAACGTGTTGGTTGTAAATAATAGGCATCGAGCTTACAACGTAAAACAAGCATGTTGTATTGTTTTTAGTTTCTTTATTATTTTCATTGTATTAGTATATGTATTGCGGTGAATTGGTTAAACAAGTTGAAATTGGACCAGTTCTTAAAATTCTTAAATCTTCACTTTTCAACTTGTTTAATTCAATTTCACCTGATCTTTTAGTATGTTTATAGTAGCTTGTTTTAATTTATCATGTTTGTGTTTGTCCAGGAGCTTGTTTTGAGTATCTTGAGAAAGTTTGAGGTGATTTTCCAAGTTGACCATCAGAATCAAAAGTAATATCTGGAAAACCATCAGATAAGTTTTGGAAGAACATCAAAACAAAGACTCGATCTAGAAAACCATCATAAAGAGGAATGTATCAGGAACACCATCAGATAGATTCTGGAAAACCATCAGAATCAAAGGAAATATCTGGAAAACCGTCAGATAAGTTTTGGAAAAACATCAGAACAAAAAGACTCAATCTGAAAAACCATCAGAAAGAGAAATAAAAATAAGGGTACCAAAAATCCAATAATGGCTTTGAATGAAAGGTATAAACACAATATATGAGAATAGTACTGGATGTAAAAGGAACAGACATATCCGGAAGAACAATCGGATAAGAAAAATGTCATATCTGGAAGAACATCAGATAGATGTAACGCCCGTTTTATTTTGATTAAATTCAATTATGACTTTGCTATGTCTCGTTGCATCGTGGTCGTAGTTGAGTATGTTTTTGGATCGAAGGAAGGAATTGAATCGGTCGAATTGTCGGGAAAAAGTGTAAAATTCCGTAGCGGTTTTAGGAAACTTTGAAAAATCATATCTCTTGATCCGTAAGTCGGATTTGACCCCCGTTCGAAGTGTTGGAAAGCTAAAGAGATGTTCTATCTAGAAAAAAAATTGAATTTTTCTGATATGACGATCGTCATGGACTTGCCACGACCGTCGCGACCGTGACGCTCGTCATGGACTTGCCACGACCGTCATAGTAACGAAATTCAGTTAAATGCAGAATTTGGACGTGGCTGAGAGTGGGTAGCAAAAATACATTCCCGTAGACTCTTTTACCCTCAATTACACCATTTGGGGAAAAGAAAGACTGAAAAGAGAAGTTACGCATTGAGGAAAGTTGAGAGCAAAGAATCAACCACCGACGAATTTGGAGGATTTCTGCAGAAAAGTCACCGTAGAGCGGAAGCGGAACCGGAGAGCGTGGAATTGACCTCAATTCTAAGGTAAGGGTGGGGTTCAATTCTATAACTGTGGGTATGATCGAATTCACGTGGGGAATCGATTCATAGGTATAGTTTTCGTTAATCGATAAATGTTAAGGAAAAGGTTTCCCTAATGGGACAAGATTTCTATGTAGGAATAAATGTGTTATGTAGTTATTAGTGCGATGCTATAAGGTTTTCCTTATGGGCAAATACGTAGAACGAATATGCTATACGGTTATTCGTACAACGCTCTAATGGTTTTCCCTAATGGGTCAAAAAGGACAGTTACCTGGTTGTGATTGATTTGTAATTAATTATGTAAGAAAATGCCGTAATGTTGTTATTACGATAAGATGCTGAATCCTTAACTGTTAAACTGATGTTGATGTTATACCTGTATAGGAATAGCCGTTTTGTATGAACACTTTGAGTTCCTATTTGTAGGTACGATGTTGTAATGTTCCTTTACATGAACAGTCGTAAATGTTGAAATTATGTTGTTATTGTTCCCGTATGTGAACGGGTAGAAAGTGATGGTTGTATGAGTGGTATGATGTTATGATGCTCTGTTATGGACATTCTGGTTGTAGGCGTAATGCCTTGTTATATGGTTGCTATGGTTGTGTTGTAGTCCATAATAGATGCATTTCATGGCATAGCATTTGGCCTGAATTGGCGACGGTTGTGCCTGTATTGGCGTTGTTTGGAGTGTTGGCTCCTAGATGGGTTCGGGGTGTTGGCCTTGTCCCGAGTTTTGGAGTGTTGGCTCCTAGATGGGTTTGGGGTGTTGGCTCATATCCCGAGTTTTGGAGTGTTGGCTCCTAAATGGTACCACATGCATGTGCACAGTTGAGTCGCATTGTTGAGTCGCATGAAGTCGCATAATTACGCTAGTTGTATGTTAATGTTGTTTATGTGAGATATGGATTACTCGCAGTTATTGTCGATGATGTTTATGATTTCGAAACCTATAATGTTGTGATGAGTTTCAGGCATGTTTTCTATCATGCTTTATGTTATATTATTGATATCTCACCCTTTTCCGTTGTATGTTACCTCCTCTGGTGGTAATTTGCAGGTAGTCAGGAATAGAGCGTAGTTCTCGTTAAGGTGTCGTTGGTCGCTCTGATACGTAACACTCTTGGGGGGATGGGCGACTGCTGTTATTATTTTAGTCGATGTTATTGTTGATTGAACTTGTTACGATGTTTTTATTAAATTGTTTTAAGAGAACATGTTGTATACTTTATCGAACTTCCACCGGAAGTAATGACGAGTTATTTTATGATTAAATGGTTAAGTAATACATTGGTGATTGTTCATCCAATTTCATGCTACGTATGATATTTGCAAGTTGTTGCATAATGATTGTTGTCCGTCAGGTTGAAGTGTAACATCTCTGATATGAGGAATTTTGTCCGTGTGACGACCGTCACAGGCTCATGACGACCGTCATGCAGTCAATGTTTGCGCTGCTACGCTTTGTTTACTATATGAATTGTTGTTTTTCCTGTTATCCGCAAGTTTAGATTTGGGGTGTTACATTAATGGTATCAAAGCAGGTCGGTCCGTCCGGCCAAGTTGTCTAGTGTCGTCGAGTCAGTCGTCGTGCCTAACACTAGAGTCTCGTTAATTATGAAATCTGATTGTTGGTTGTTGCAGCTTAAGTGAAATGGCTGGGAGGAATGATGTTGCAATTGTTGCTGCTCTGCAAGCTTTAGCTAATGCTATGGAACATCAGCCAAATCCTGCTGGAGATGCTGGGTCTCGCAGTTTGGCAACGTTTCAACGGGAGAATCCGCCTACCTTCAAGGGTAAGCATGATCCTGATGGTGCATTGGAGTGGTTAAAGGAAATGGAGCGAATCTTTCGTGTGATGGATTGTACTCTAGCACAGAAGGTCTGTTATGGGACTCATATGCTAGCAGTCGAAGCTGATGAGTGGTGGCTAAAGACCCGTCCAGTGTTGGAAGCTGTAGGTGAAGAAGTTACTTGGACTGTATTCCGTAGGGAATTTCTGAAGAAGTATTACCCAGAAGATGTCTGTGGTAAGAAAGAGATTGAATTTCTTGAACTAAAGCAAGGAGACAGATCTGTTACTGAGTATGCGGCGAAGTTCAAGGAGTTGGCTAAGTTTTACCCGCACTACAGCGCAGAGACTGCTGAATTCTCTAAATGTATCAAGTTTGAGAACGGATTGAAGTCTGAAATCAAGAAAGCAATCGGGTATCAGAAGATCCGTGTCTTTGATTCATTGGTTGAAAGCTGTAGGATTTATGAAGAGGATAGCAATGCTCATTACAAGTTGGTGAGTGAGAGGAGAGGCAAATCACAGCAGAGTCGTGGTAAGCCTTATGATCCTCCAGCTGGCAAAGGGAAACAGAAAGTAGCTGACGGCCGGAAAGCTAGTAGGGGAGATGCTCCTGCTAGTATTGTTTGCTATAAGTGCGGAAAGCCAGGTCACAAGAGTAATGTATGTAATTCTGGATCATTGAAATGTTACCATTGCGGAGAGTTGGGACACGCTGTTGGTGAGTGCAAACGCAAAGGAATGGTTTGTTTCAACTGCGGTGAAGAGGGACACCTGTGAGACAAGTGTCATAAGCCTAAGAAGGAACAGAATGGCGGAAGAGTGTTCGCTCTATCTGGGACTCAGACATCCAGTGATGACAAATTGATTGAAGGTACTTGTTTCATTAATGATAGTCATTTACTTGCTATTATTGACACTGGTGCGTCTCATTGCTTTATTGCTACGGATTGTGTTGAACGTTTGGGTCTTATGTTGTCACATATGAGTGGAGAGATGGTAGTTGAGACCCCAGCTAAGGGATCGGTAACTACGTCTCTTGTGTGTTTGAGATGTCCTCTGTCGATGTTTGATAGAGATTTCCTGGTTGACTTAGTCTGTTTGCCACTAAGTGGGATAGACATAATTTTGGGTATGAACTAGTTAGAGTATAACTGTGTTCATATTAATTGCTTTGATAAGTCGGTGAGATTCTCTACTCCTGAGGAGGAGGGAGCGCGTTGGGTAACTACCAAACAGATGAAGCAAATATTGCTAGAAGGCGCTCAGGTGTTTACGTTGGTGGCATCATTATCCATTGAGAATCAAGCGATAATCGATGAATTGGAAGTTGTTTGTGATTTCCCAGAGGTGTTTCCAGATAAAATTCCTGAAGTTCCTCCGGAACGGAAAATTGAATTTTCTATTGATCTTGTACCCGGTACCAGACCTGTGTTTATGGCACCGTACAGGATGTCTGCATCTGAATTGGCAGAGTTGAAGAAACAGTTGGAAGACTTACTTGAGAAGAAGTTCGTTAGACCAAGTGTATCACCGTGGGGAGCTCTGGTATTGTTAGTGAAGAAGAAGGATGGCAGTATGAGGTTGTGTATTGACTACCGACAACTGAACAAAGTTACGATTAAGAACAAATACCCGCTTCCGAGAATTGATGACTTGATGGATCAATTGGTTGGAGTGCGAGTGTTTAGTAAAATTGATTTGAGGTCGGGGTATCACCAGATTAAGGTAAAAGATGACGATGTTCAGAAAACTACATTCAGAACCAGGTATGGACACTATGAGTTTACGGTAATGCCTTTTGGCGTTACTAATGCGCCGGGAGTTTTCATGGAATACATGAACCGTATCTTCCATGAGTATTTGGATCGGTTCGTGGTAGTATTCATTGATGATATCCTAATTTATTCGAAGTCGAAGGAGGAGCATGTTGAGCACTTGAGATTAGTGCTGCAAGTGTTGAAAGAAAGGAAGTTGTTTGCGAAACTGTCGAAATGTGACTTTTGGTTGGAGGAAGTTAGCTTTTTGGGTCATGTTATATCAGGTGATGGGATTGCCGTAGATCCATCTAAGGTTGATGCTGTGTTGAAATGGGAAACTCCGAAGTCGGCAATGGATATTAGAAGCTTTTTGGGACTTGCTGGTTATTATAGAAGGTTTATTGAAGGTTTTTCTAAGTTGGCCCTTCCGTTAACTGAGTTGACTTGTAAAGGGAAGACTTTTGTATGGGATGCTCAATGCGAAGCAGGTTTTACGGAGTTAAAGAAAAGGTTGACGTCTGCTCCGGTGTTGATCTTGCCTAACGCAGAAGAACCGTTTGTTGTATACTGTGATGCTTCTAAGTTTGGTTTAGGAGGAGTACTCATGCAGAATAATAAAGTAGTTGCGTATGCCTCAAGACAGCTGAGAATCCATGAGAAGAATCATCCCACGCACGATTTAGAACTTGTTGCCGTTGTTTTTGTGCTGAAGATTTGGAGACATTATCTGTATGGCTCGAGATTCGAAGTGTTCAGCGACCATAAGAGTTTGAAATACTTGTTTGACCAAAAAGAGCTGAACATGAGGCAACGAAGGTGGCTAGAGTTGTTAAAGGATTATGATTTTGGGTTACATTACCATCCGGGAAAAGCTAATGTTGTAGCTGATGCCTTAAGCCGCAATACTTTGCATATGTCAGTAATGATGGCTAAAGAATTAGAGTTGATTGAGCAATTCAGAGATCTGAGTTTAGTTTGTGAAGTAACACCGAAGAGTGTAAAGTTGGGCATGTTAAAGATTAATAATGATTTTCTGGACAGCATTAGGGAAGCTCATAAATTAGATGTGAAGTTGGTGGATTTAATGCCTGGAGTAGATCATGCGGAAGATAATGATTATCAGTTGGATGCGCAAGGAGTGCTGAGATTTCGTGGTCGTATTTGCATTCTTAATAATGCAGATATGAAGAAAGCAATTCTGGAAGAGACTCACAGAAGTAAGTTGAGTATTCATCCAGGAGCGACGAAAATGTATAATGATTTGAAGAATCTGTTTTGGTGGCCTGGTATGAAGCGTGATGTAGCACGTTTTGTGTATGCATGTTTGACTTGTCAGAAGTCGAAAGTTGAGCATCAGAAACCTGTTGGGTTGATGCAACCGTTAGAAATTCCAGAATGGAAATGGGACAGCATTTCAATGGACTTTGTAACGTGTTTGCCGAACACTTTGAGAGGATGTGATTCTATTTGGGTGATTGTTGATAGGCTTACAAAGTCAGCTCACTTTATTCCTATTAACATCACTTTTCCAGTATCGAAGTTGGCAGAGATTTATGTTAGAGTGGTTGTTAAGTTGCATGGTGTTTCGTTGTGTATTGTGTCGGATAGAGATCCACGGTTTACTTCTGAGTTTTGGAAGAGTCTGCAAGAGGCTTTGGGTTCTAAGTTGAGGTTGAGTTCAGCATACCATCCTCAAACAGATGGTCAGACTGAACGGACTATTCAGTCTTTAGAAGATTTGCTGAGAGCATGTGTACTTGAGGAAGGTGGTTCGTGGGATACATACCTTCCGTTGATAGAGTTTACTTATAATAACAGTTATCACTCTAGTATTGGAATGGCACCATTCGAAGCTTTGTATGGTCGGCGGTGTAGGACTCCGTTGTGTTGGTATGAATCGGGAGAGAGTGTGGTACTCGGACCGGAGATTGTTCGAGAGACTACCGAGAAGGTGAAGTTAATTCGAGAAAAGATGAAAGCTTCACAGAGTAGGCAGAAAAGTTATCATGATAAGCGCAGGAAGGATTTAGAATTTGAAGCTGGAGATCCTGTATTTTTGAGAGTCACGCCTGTGACCGGTGTTGGTAGAGCTTTGAAATCTAAGAAGCTTACTCCTTGTTTCATTGGTCCGTATCAGATATTGGACAGAGTTGGAAAGGTGGCATATCGAGTGGCGTTGCCGCCAAATATTTTGAATCTACACGATGTATTTCATGTGTCACAGCTCCGCAAGTATATTTCAGATCTGTCGCATGTCATTCCCATGGACGATGTGCAAGTACGTGAGAATCTTACTGTGGAGACGAAGCCTGTGAGAATTGATGATCGGGAGGTGAAGACGTTACGAGGTAAATATATTGCTTTGGTGAAAGTGGTCTGGTTGGGAGCTGCTGGCGAAAGCTTGACGTGGGAACTAGAGAGCAAGATGCGGGAGTCTTATCCCGAGCTGTTTGATTAAGGTAATTTCGAGGACGAAATTCTTGTAAGTAGGGGACAGTTGTAACGCCCGTTTTATTTTGATTAAATTCAATTATGACTTTGCTATGTCTCTTTGCGTCATAGTCATAGTTGAGTATGTGTTTGGATCGAAGGAAAGAATTGAATCGGTCGAATTGTCGGGAAAAAGTGTAAAATTCCGTAGTGGTTTTAGCAAACTTCGAAAAATCATATCTCTTGATCCGTAAGTCGGATTTGACCCCCGTTCGAAGCATTGGAAAGCTAAAGAGATGTTCTATCTAGAAAAAAAAATTGAATTTTTCTGATATGACGATCGTCATGGACTTGCCACGACCATCACGACCGTGACGCTCGTCATGGACTTGCCACTACCGTCATAGTAACGAAATTCAGTTAAATGCAGAATTTTGATGTGGCTGAGAGTGGGTAGCAAAAATACATTCCCGTATACTCTTTTACCCTCAATTACACCATTTGGGGAAAAGAAAGACTAAAAAGAGAAGTTACGCATTGAGGAAAGTTGAGAGCAAAGAATCAACCACCGACGAATTTGAAGGATTTCTGCAGAAAAGTCACCGTAGAGCGGAAGCGGAACCGGAGAGCGTGGAATTGACCTCAATTCTAAGGTAAGGGTGGGGTTCAATTCTATAACAGTAGGTATGATCGAATTCACGTGGGGAATCGAGTCATAGGTATAGTTTTCGTTAATCGATAAATGTTAAGGAAAAGGTTTCCCTAATGGGACAAGATTTCTATGTAGGAATAAATGTGTTTTGTAGTTATTAGTGTGATGCTCTAAGGTTTTCCTTATGGGCAAATACGTAGAACAAATATGCTATACGGTTATTCGTACAACGCTCTAATGGTTTTCCCTAATGGGCCAAAAAGGACAGTTACCTGGTTGTGATTGATTTGTAATTAATTATGTAAGAAAATGCCGTAATGTTGTTTTTACGATAAGATGCTGAATCCTTAATTGTTGAACTGATGTTGATGTCATACCTGTATAGGAATAGCCGTTTTGTATGAACACTTTGAGTTCCTATTTGTAGGTACGATGTTGTGATGTTCCTTTACATGAACAGTTGTAAATGTTGAAATTATTTTGTTATTGTTCCCGTATGTGAACGGGTAGAAAGTGATGGTTGTATGAGTGGTATGATGTTATGATGCTCTGTTATGGACATTCTGGTTGTAGGCATAATGCCTTGTTATATGGTTGTTATAGTTGTGTTGTACTCCATAATAGATGCATTTCATGGCATAGCATTTGGCCTGGATTGGCGACGGTTGTGCCTGTATTGGCGTTATTTGGAGTGTTGGCTCCTAGATGGGTTCGGGGTGTTGGCCCTGTCCCGAGTTTTGGAGTGTTGGCTCCTATATGGGTTTGGGGACTTGGCTCCTATCCCGAGTTTTGGAGTGTTGGCTCCTAAATGGTACCACATGCATGTGCACAGTTGAGTCGCATTGTTGAGTCGCATGAAGTCACATAATTATGCTAGTTGTATGTTAATGTTGTTTATGTGAGATATGGATTACTCGCAGTTGTTGTCGATGATGTTTATGATTTCGAAACCTATAATGCTGTGATGAGTTTCCGACATGTTTTCTATCATGCTTTATGTTATATTATTGATATCTCACCCTTTTCCGTTGTATGTTACCTCCTCTGGTGGTAATTTGCAGGTAGTCAGGAATAGAGCGTAGTTCCCGTTAAGGTGTCGTTGGTCGCTCTGATATGTAGCACTCTTGGGGGGATGGGCGATTGCTGTTATTATTTTAGTCGATGTTATTGTTGATTGAACTTGTTACGATGTTTTTATTAAATTGTTTTAAGAGAACATGTTGTGTACTTTATCGAACTTCCATCGGAAGTAATGACGAGTTATTTTATGATTAAATGGTTAAGTAATACATTGGTGATTGTTCATCCAATTTCGTGCTAGGTATGATATTTGCAAGTTGTTGCATAATGATTGTTGTCCGTCAGGTTGAAGTGTAACATCTCTGATATGAGGAATTTTGTCTGTGTGACGACCGTCACAGGCTCATGACGACCGTCATGCAGTTAATGTTTGCGCTGCTGCGCTTTGTTTGCTATATGAATTGTTGTTTTTCCTGTTATCCGCAAGTTTAGATTTGGGGTGTTACAATAGACACGACCCAAAATTGTTTGGTAGGTGCCAAGTAAGTTGGGCTTCGACCATAAGGTAAGACATGGATAAAACACGACCTCGGGAGAAATGCAAATGAGGATGAAACACTCATGATATGCATATGATATGAATTGTGCAAATGATGTCTGATCAAATGCAAATGCAAATGCCGACGATAAGGCTCGACTCTTTTGGTGAAATGATAAGACTGGAAGACTGATTCCTCAACACAGAAATCACTGCCATTCTACTTTGGGACTAGAGATGTTACTGTTGAGCACATCTCTGCCACACTTCTAAACTGTATCAGGTTGATGGTCCTTGTAGGAAGGATGCATGATTGCCTAGGGATCCTTCAATTAAACTGCCCCAAATTAAAACTGTATGTTATAGATGAACTGGTAATTACTGCAGCTTATCTTATTCTTAAAAATGACTGTTTTACTGTACCCTCAGAGGCTTGCCCCAGTCTGAGTCTTGAAAAGTCTTTTGGATAAACTGATTCTGAGAAGGACTTTGTCTTGAACAAATCTTGCACTGATTCTTAGACAAGATGTAAAAGGAACTTTCCCCTGATAAGATCACTTGACCAAGTTTCTCGATGTTTGAAAATTCCTTAAAGGAAAGCCAATTTGCAACCAAAAATATTAATACAAACATGGTAATGCAAAGTTCATGCAACTTTTGAAATCAAAATTATTTTTGAAAGATGAGAAATAAATGAGTCATAGGTCAGAACGCGGTGGTTCAAGACGCTCAAAGTTTAAAACAAAGGCGTACTGCCAAAATAAATGATTCGCAAAGATCTTTTGGAGTCAGTTTACGTAACCTTGTTGTAGTACACTTTCAAAATAACCATGCTTCAATTAGGTCTTTTGAGGGTTGTAACGTGACCTGGTTCATAGTTTATGAAACAAAGGATAAAGGCTCAAAATTTATTTGTACCTACCCAATCTACGTGATGAACTTCAGTCCTACGCTCGGTTAACTAATATTATGCATTTAGGTTCCTATAGGTTAGGAATTGCACTGATAATAATGACGTTGGTTCAGAAGTCAACAGACCCTTTTGAAAAGGCAGCCACTACTTTCCTATAACATTTGGTTGTTTTGACATTGAGGAGTTTCAGGATAAGGATTTAAAGATCTCCTCTTTTTATTATCCCTAACTTTTTCCTGAGTTGTTTCTTGTGAAGATTACAATCAGCGGGATCCCCCAGTTTTGCCTAAGTCTCCTTCATAGGCTTTGACTTAGCAGGCTTTTTCTTTTGATTTTTTTTAAGAAAGTGATTGTCTGGCCTAATAATCACGGTGAACCGTCATCGGCTTTTTGGGTTAAAAAACATCTTCGAAACTTGCTTGCTGTGTGCGAAGGAAAATTGTGAATGTAACCTTTATATGAAAGGTGTATTACAGGAACACACAACTAAGTTAACTAAGAACTACTCATGCCCCAGGTTAAGATTGCGGGTTTTTTTTTTAAGAAAGAACTCTAACTTCTAGGCTCGAAGGGGGTGACAAGGGAATAACTTCCTTATTTCTCCAGTGTTTGGGGATTTAAACAATGCCTTACATCGTCAACAAAGTTTGATTAAAAGCATACTGACAGCAGTTATGGGTATAACGTTTTTGTCATCCTCCCTCCAATCCTTGCATATCAAAAATTTGGACAAGAAGTAAATATTTGAAAAATAAAGCATAAAGATGCAAATAATAGACAAAATGAATTGAAATCGAAAGTGGCAATGCTCATTTCATTAATGTAAAAGTACAAACATAATTTTGAAGGCAAACAACTAATATAAAAATAAGGAAAGTACAAACAACGAGAAATAAAAGGCCTAATGACTAAATCAGTATAAAGATGGCGTCATGTCTGAAGCTTCACTTTTGATGCACTGACAAAGGATTTTTTTGGACATTCGGAGGAATATCTTCAAAATCAAGTATTCCATCACTGACCAACTCGTGCACTCTAGCTTTCAGTGCAAAACAATGCTCCAAGTCGTGGCCTAGGGCACCCTCATGAAACCCACACTGGAAATCAGCCCTAAATCTAGCTGGAGGAGGATTAGGAGGAAGTGGTAAAGCTCTTGTAGTGATCAGCCCTTTCTGAACCAGGTAAGGATAAAGCTCCGTGTAAGTCATAGGAATAGGATCAAATTGATTCCTATTTCGATACTGGTCTTGTCTAACAACGAGACGTTGAGGAGTATGAGTTAGTTGATGATCAACAGGTTTAGATCCATGGCGAGGCCTTCTTGATTCAGTCATGATAGCATTGGTCTGATCCTCTTTCCTCTTCTGGAAATTCCCATAGGATTTCTTTGCCCTACTAGAAGATTCGGCAGCTTTGGATAACTTACCATTTTTCAAATCATCTTCTAACCTTTGGCCAATAGTCACAAGATCTGTAAAGTTTGAAGAGACACTCCCAATCATCGTTTCCCAATAGAAAGGAGACAAACTATCCATGAACATTCATGTTAGTTCCTTCTCTACTATAGGGGGTTCAACTTGGGAAACTAATTCTCTCCAGTGCTGAGCGTATTCCTTGAACGACTCTCTTTTCTTCTGAGACATACTTTGAAGTTGATGGCGATCGGGAGCCATATCCAAATTGTATTTGTATGGCTTCATAAAAGCGTTGGCAAGATCCTGGAAGTAGTGGACGCTTTTATGCTCTAAGTTCATATACCATTTGAGAGAAGCACCACTCAAACTATCCTGAAAGCAATGGATGAGCAACTTCTGATTGTTGGTGTAAGCTGCCATCTTTCAGAAGTACATGACTAGATGGGCTCTTGGACATGAGTGACCTTGATACTTCACAAATTCATGAGTCTTGAACTTGGCAGGAAAAACAAGACCAGAAACTAAGCACATATTGTCGGCATCAACGTTGAAGAAATCAGTACCCTCGACACCTTGAAGTCTCTTGTTTATGATCTAAAACTGTTCGCGGGTAATTTCAGGCTCAACAAAATCTTCCTGGTCTTCCCTTTTAACACCGACAACATTGTACTCATAGGGAGGGTTCTCAAAGGGAGCTTGGACAGTCTGATTAACAGTGTGGACCACAGGTCTGGCCTCGGTAAGGATAGGAGCTTGGAAAACCGGTCTGACAATCTGACCAATTGTAGCAGTAGATGCAAGAGGTGGAGAGTAATTATGAGGTAAACCAAACTCCGACCAAGTAGAGGGCGGCAGTGAAATAGGAGGTGAATCAGCACTTGAAACTTCCTGAATAATGGTCCTCTGAGGTGGCTCTCCTCTGGCAATCAGTACTTGAAGAATCTCGGTGAGCCTGGTCATGCCTGCTTTTAACTCATCGATCTCCATTCGGACTTTCGCATTATGTTCCTCTTGTTCTGACATCAGGAGTCTATAGTTAGCTCTAGTCCGATATTTGTGTCATGGAATCAGCTTGACGACTCAAAGGTACACTGGGAGACGAGAGAACCGAGAATGAGAAACCTGGGGGAAATGCAATGCAAGATATGATGCTAATGCAATGCAGTAGTTGCAAGAGCTTCAACGGTCGATTGCAAATGTTTTCTAAGAAAAGCTGGAAAATGTTTTAGACTTTAAAATGTAGGAATTTTGAATTTGCAAAAGACAGTTGAATTCCTTGAAACTAGGAATGATGTTTTATGAATGTCATGCACAAATACACACAAACAACAAAAGTCCTAGGTTATAGGGACAATGAGCGGAGCCAAGGTCTACCCATCCCAAAAGGTATGGACTATAGGGTTAATTGTACCTGCAGAACAAGGGTTCTAAAGCGATGCCCAAAGTCATCAGTCCATCTTTCGGATTTTATCAATTTTCTAACTGACTCGGTGGTTAATAATATTTTCAAGAGAACCTCTTTTGAGTGTAGTATCGCATAGCAACTATTTTGGAACTACTCCCTCATAGTTCCCGTACTACGTCCTAGATAAGGCCAAGGTGGTGTTAAGGTACTACGGTCCCCAGTATCACAGACTCCAATATACAATAGAAAAAGTTTTCACGAATACTCGTTCAACCGAACCATTTTCGAAAGGGTCTCAACTGAGCAGTGATTCTCAAGTCATCTTGGTCAGGACTCACTCCCTATAAGCCTCGTCGAATATATCACCTTTCTATAATAATGTCACTCAAATCTGGGTGTAGGACTTATCTCACAACAAAAATAGATACCCCAAGCAAGGTACAATAATATTATATACAAACAAGCAAATAATGAAGCAAATAGCAAAAAAACAAAGTAGGGGTAACCCTCAAAAGTTAGGACTGCCCCTAGTGAAGTCGCCATTTTCTGTTGTGGTTAGAATAGAATATCAAATTATTAATTAATTTGAATCGCAAATCACAACCGATCTTTGATTTATCCAAAGGAAAAGGTCAAAAGAAGGAAAACCTAAATTTTGCATCGTAAACAATGCGGGAAGAGCTCTAGGTAAGGGGTTGGTTAAGCTTAGGGAAGGTATTAGCACCCTAAACTTCTGTAGACTCTACAAGAACCTTTTGTTTAAATTTACTATTTGCTTTATTATCTGCTTTAAGGTATATGCTAAGGGTTAAAAAGTTAAAGAAAAAAAAACCTAAGGGTTAGTCCTAAGTTTACTCTGCAAGATTCACATCTTGTGCCTACGTATCCTAGGTAGGGGATGAAATCAGAGTAATCGTAGTTCCCCTTGAAAGGGAGGTTAGAAACTTCTTGACTGTGGTCAAGGTTTCAATGGGGAATAAGCGTTCTTAAGGAAGCGCATACGTGGAGTGCGGCGACTCCTATTTCTACGTTGAAATAGTTGAATTGAAAATAGGGTTAACATAGGTATTCCGTGGCGGGAAACCTAAAACGGAGTACGACGATTCCTTATCCTAAAGTTAGGGTAAAGGGTAAACTAATCCACGGCGGGACGCCTAAAAATATGAGTACGGCGACTCGAATTCTCTAGGTTGTAAAGTTGAATTGAATAAAAAGGGTAAAATGGTAAGTATTCCACGGCGAGAAACCTAATGTGATTAGGGTTTTGGAAAGGGAAATGTTCAAAGGTTAGGGTTATTGACTCGGCGGTCAAACTGCTAGACCTAATCCTTCGGAGGAGAAATTAACGGTAAATGATGCACATGACATAATTAGACATCAGATATTGAAATACGGGAAAGTACGAAAACAGTAAAGGAATTGCAAAGCGACGATAACCTCGCGGAAATTACAAACCCAACAGTAAAAATGCGGAAAATAAAGGAAATGTAAGGAGACGATACACTCGCGTAACTTACAACCATAAAAACTAACAGAATAAAGCGACGATAGCCTCGCATAGTTACAACCGAAAAATAAAATACGAAAATTAGTGACGGAATAGTAAACAGAGATAAATAAGAATTAATTGACGGTCAGACTAACATTAAACTGGAAGGTTAGAAAATCTTTATTTTTTAATTTTATTTAAAAAAAGAATAATTTATTTTAACTTTGACTAAAAATGGATTTTTACTGTAAGTCATTAATTTAAATTTTAACAAAGGATTTAATTTTAAGTTATTAAAACAAGTTTTAATTACAAGTTATAAAAAAAATTACTAACTATACATTATAAAAAGATTTATTAACTTAGAAGTTATTAAAAAATGCTTTAACTAGTAGCTATTTAAAATATAAATTAATTATTAGTTATTTAAAAAAATATTTACTAACTAGCAGTTATTAAACTATTTCTAAATTTAAAAAAAAAAACATTTCTAACTATAAGTTATTAAAACATTACTAACTAGAAGTAAAAAAACTATTAATTATTAGCTATTAAAAAAATAAATTAATTATAAGTTATAAAAAGTTAATTAAATTATAAATTATAAAAATTAACATTAAATTAGAGAGAAAAAAACGAATAGTAAAAAGGGAAGGGTGGTATTCACGCAGACAACTTCTAGGTTTTGTTCAAAATCCCTCTTCTTCTTCTTCTTCCTAAACGACCGCCGGTGCCATTGTTGTCTTGGTGAACCTTTGAAACTTTCTTCTCCTTCTTTGCATGGCCCTTCATATTCTTCCCACATGCTTTTCCTGAAACGAAATGAGAGAAAAAATAAAAATGGATCATTTCTCTTCTTACCCAAAATGAAGCTTGCGAACAATGGTGACTTGGAGGTTGAGTTTTTGGCTCCCAAAATCTCCTTCTGAACCCCTTTTCTGGGCTCGTGGGTTTGATTGTCGCGTTTTGATCTTTGGGATGATGATGTTCGTCCATGGGTTTCTGAATCCCTCTTCTTCGATGTTGATGGTGAAGTCCCCCTTTTAATTTCTGATGTTCGTTGATATTCTTCTTTGATGATGATTTTTTTTACGTTCTTCCCCTTTTCTGGGTTCGCCTCCCCTTTTCTTTTGTGATGAAAAAAAAAACCCTTATATTATTCTTGTGGGCTGTTTTATTGATTTAGGTTGCGAAAGTATGCTGGATTTTGAGATTTTCCAAGAAGTTTGTGGCTGATGTGTTACGATTTCTTATAAGTTTTGTGGTACGTTTTGGCTGGAAAAGTTGTTGTTGCGAATTTCTTGCTTGTGACTGTTGTTACATTTTCATCGGCTTAATCAGTCAATGTATTGGATTGATTCTCCATGAAACAAGTCTCTACGTCATCAAAGATACTCCATTGGGTCAAGTATGAATCGAATTTGAGGTTGTCACCCAAAGATTAAAGACAGTGCAGTTCAGGATCCCCGATTAGGGTTTCCGATCAGGAAAAGTCAACTGTAGTTTGAATTTTGATTTAAAAGGTGTTCCAATGATGGAATTGTGATCCATGAAGTTCATATGGCTTAGTGAAGTCCACTCAAGGAGTTTCAAGACCTAAGAAGACCCAGAACATCAACAGTCGACTCGGTGGTCAATGGTCATCGATCGATTGTTCGGTTGACCGAAAAGTCAACTGTTCAACCACAAGGAATTTGACCTCAAAGTGTGAAGCAAAAATGTTCCTAATAACATATTACACCTATTCATGAAGTTTAATGACCATTGGATCAAGGATTGAGGAGTAATCAAAAAATCGGGAAATTATGGTTTTGAAAGGGACAAGACCAATAACTCCCTAACCACACGCCTAAATGAGTTGGTTCAAAGCTTGTTAGAAAGGTCTTGGCAAGCCCTACAAAAGTTCAAAACTGACCATTGGTCAAAAAATGCATAGATTTGGAGTTATGGCCAAAATCATCACATGAGGGAGAAAACACTTAGAAAAATTCTAAGTTGTTGGCCTTTTTAGGCATGTTTTCAGCCAACTTTGAGGGTTTTTTTAACCTAGTTCCACTTGGAATTTGAAAATTCCAAAAATATGAAAGTTGTAGAGCTCCATGAGGGCTTTCCAAAAAGTAGTAGAACTCTTACATAGCCCTTGTGATCTGAGAGTTTCGAGTTGATCAAGTTGGGCCTGTGCACTAGTTTGTCAACTTGCCAAAACTCAACATGGACTTGGCTTCCAACCATGTACTTCATTTATAACCATGATAAATCAGCTTATGTGATGTGTTAGAGGGAGGATTGAATCAGATCTGAAGGAAAGCAAAGCAAAACCAAGAATTCATCCATAATCCATATGTTTAATATAAAAAGTATAAAAGTACATATGAGAGAGAACATTGGATTTGATGCAGCTAGAGAGCTTGCCTTGGAACTTCTATGGTCAGCACAACCAGCTCAAAGATAGCTATTATTAAGGATAATAACCAACGGAAAGAATCTAAAACCAGTAAATGCAAAGCACCATTTGAAACTCCTAAGTTTTTTCCCACCAAAATGCAATTTGCTTGGCCAAATACCAATTCTGCCCCAACCTTCCTTGGCCTATAAAAAGAGGTTTCATTCCACTCTTAAAATCACACCAGAGCCCTCTAAACCCAAGAGAAAATCAAGCTCTAATTCTTGCCTTGCTTTACTTGTAAGTGAAGAGAATTCCAAAACCACCAAAAAACTGCCTTATGCAAACTTCATACCAGCAGCCTTTCTAATCATTCAACCACCTTGAAAATCATCCACACAACTTCAAAATCATCATTAGGAGGTGTTCTAACCATTATTTTAATCAAAAACACCACAAAACCAAAAGTCAACTTCTCACACCCATTAGTTTGACTTTTCTGCACAAAGTGATAAAACTCACTACCTAAAACAGTTTGAACCACTTTGACACTTTGAAAACCTTCCATTTGTGTTATACCAACTGTCTAAAACCTCAAACAACAGCTGGAATCTCATCTGCTCAAACTGTCTCAAGATTTGCTTGTTTCTTCAAAAGGAAGTAACTTCACAAACTTGCTCAAAAGGAAGGATCTCTAATTTTCTTGGTTGCTAGCATAGAGAGGGCTATAAGAGGTATGTTATTTTGAACTCATTCACTAGTATGCATTGTCATATGTTGTTTTGTGGTTGAAATTGGTTTGTATATTGTCATGTTAAAATTGTCTAGTATGTTGTCAAAATGTGTGAAACCAATATCTTGAATAGTTGTTTTTAGACTGCCATTAGGGCAATGTTGTTGTCTTTGTAAAGGCATTGATATAGGTTGTAGAAGTATATGAGGAACTTAGGTTTATCATGGTTATGTTGAACTTATACTCATTGACACCAAGACTGTTTTGTTAGAGTTAGAGTTGTTGTTTGTAGAACTATAGAACTCTTGTTGAAACATGTTATGTATGGTAGACCAACTTTGTTATGCTTTGGTTCTGTCATGAGTCACTTGGAGTTTGTCAACTCATGTGTTAATGAATGTTTGATTGTCACTAGGGCAATATGGTTATGTTGTCACTAGACTGTTGAAGTGTATGGTATATTGAGGATTGATATTGTTGTATTAGAATCATGATCTTTGATGTCAAAACTATTTTGAAATGAAGTTTTTCAGCTCTTAATTCATTGTTGTTTTGAAACTTGTTTTCCATACTAAAGGTTGGTTGGTGTTTGTTGTGACAAATTGGTAACCTTCATTTTAAAAGCAACATATTGGTGTCATGACCCCTGTTGAGATGATTCACACATGTTGAAGCATATGATGATCAACACTGTTGTGGCTATGAATAACTTGTTTTTTTTATGCAACCAAAACATGTTTTGAATCCTTAAGCTTGCACTTAAAGGCATGAGGTTCATTTTGTTTAATTTTGAACAGTGATGTGTGTGTCTTTATTGAAAGACTAACATGGATATGTTATGGCATTCTGTTGATCAACTTTGTGTTAGTGTGCTTGTTATCACTATCAGGTCTGTTTGTTCATATTGGTTGTTGTTTGTTTTAACAAATTGTTAACTATCTTTAAAATCCTATTTGATTAGTATTTGACAAAATGGTATTGTAATAACCAACTCTCATTGTCATAAATTTGGTGTATTGCTTACTGTCACCAAGTGTCCTATATTTGGAGGATATGTTATGCACCAGGATAGATTTTGTAAGGATGTCTAAGTCTAGCTTCCTTGTTAAATTTGTGAATTGGTAAATTCATGTTGTGTGGATCTAATTGCCTTTGTTTCTTGTTGTCATTAAGATTTTGCATAGAGGCTGTTTTTTTAAATTGAATGGTATTGTGATACCAAGAGAGATGTATTTGTAATTTGCCTACTGTCCTAAGACTTGTGAGTTAGGTCTTTGTGAAGACATAATGCTTAAAATCCATCAGATCTGTTGTTGTTCCTATGTTGAGTCTTACCATTTCTTTCATTATCAATTTAACTGTTGCACTTATGCTGGCATAAACAGGTTTAGTTGTTGGCTAAATCAGGCATTTGTTTGATATGGTTGTGGTTCTTTAAAAGCATGATATGCTTCCAATTTTCTGCCTTGAGATTTGTTAATCCTTAATGCCTTTTTTATGTGTGACAAGTTCATAGCATATTCCACTTGGGACTGATAAGCATGTGTTGGTTTTGAATCATGTTTGAACACTTTGTGTAGGACTAGGAAATTTATCAAAAGCACAATTTGCATCATTTGCAACTCACATGCCATTACTTTGGTCTATTACCTTTTGAATTAACTTTCTGCCAGAACTCACTCAATTTCATATTTGAAATTTGCTCAGGCCTTTACATGTCATTAAATACATCAGTTTTGACCTTTAAATCTCAAAATGCATCCCAAGCTTTACTTTGCATGTTCCATCGTGTTTTCCTTTGTGGGCATCATTTCAAAAAATGGTTGATACCATCATGTTCCTCTTGAATAAACAAGCATGATTAACTTTTACTTTGTTAAAATTGGTTAAGAATTGGTGAGATTGGAATCACACCATTTTTTAGCTTTTCACTTGGTTTTGCCTTGAGGCTTGCCCAGATATGTGCTTTGTTAAGTATATCTTAACATAGGGTGACTTGATACAATGGATCTATCGCCACCCCAGTGACTAATGCCTCGCCCATAAGTACTTGTCGTGCCATGAGAACCCGTGTTCGACCCTCTGTGAGGGCAATTTTGCTTCATTTTCATGATTTTTATAGTTTTTACTATTTTCTTCTTTTTCCCACCGCATCAAGTGGTTAGTTTGGTTTGGTTTTGAGCCTATGACCCCAAGGTCTTGGGTTCAAGTCTTGGGGGAGGCATTTCTTATTTTTTAATAAGTGGATTTTTTGTAATTTTATTTAATTGTCATTAAATTTCAAAATCCCATAACTCCTTCATTTTTTTATCATTTTTAAATGATTCTTTTTGACAAATTCTCACATTAATGTGTACTTTCATATGATGTTTAAAGAATCCTAAAATATTTATTTAGGAACACTTTACATCATGAGAAAATGGCATTTCGTTTTAGGGTTTTCACCCTCTTACTTTTCCTCTCTCATTTCCAACTTTAATTTCATTCTCTTTTGAGTTTTATGTTAAAGTTAAGATTTTGGCTTGTTAGCATACTTGTGTACTTGATTTTGACTTAAAATCCTTGCTTGTAAGCATTTGTGTTCAATCTTTTCTTAAAACTTGAAAGTTTTCCCCCGTTGAAGTTTTGAACTTCTCCCTTACATTGTTGTGACATTGTTTGTTTAGGCCTGATATTTGTAAGTATACATGTCATCTTGTAAGCCCTAGGAAACCTCATCTTTGTTAAGATAAATCTTTATCTTTGTTAATATCCCCTTCCATCTTTGTTAAGATGTACCCCCTTCTTTTTTAAGATATGCTTTGGTTTTTACCTTTCATTAAGTCTTGTAGGAACTTCCCCTTTCATGATATCGTAATATCTTAATGCTTGCTTTAGTTGTGACCATATATCTTGATTGAAATCATTGATATTGTAATATCTTAATTTTTTGCATTGGTCGTAACCATTTATCTTGATTGGAATCATTGATATCGTAATATCTTAATTGTTTACATTGGTCGTAACCATTTACCTTGATTGAAATCATTGATATCGTAATATCTTAATGTTTGCTTTGGTTGTGACCATCTATCTTGATTGAAATCATTGATATTGTAATATCTTAATGCTTGCTTTGGTTGTAACCATTTATCTTGATTGAAATCCTTTCTTATTGTAATATGCTTGCTTATTCTTGGTTGTAACCATATCTCTTATATTCATCATGTTTGAATGATTATTGCTTTGTTAAGTTATCCCCCCAAGTGATGGAACTCTTTAGTTCTCATCCAAGTTGCCTCATCTTTCCCCTTCCAAAGGAAAGTCTCTCTATTGACCTTTGGGTCATAGATAGCTCATTAACCTCATAGGTCTGGATAGAACCTTCTTCCCCCTTTTGGTCTGGAAAGAACCAATTGATCCCCGTTCTTCGGTTTGGCCCGAACTACGGCTGCTCTGATTTCTCATTGGATAATGAGAATACGTAGGCACAAGATAAGATATCTTGACGAGCAACCTTCCAACTTTCCTTTTGGTCTGGATAGAACCAATCAACCTTCCAACCTTCCTTTTGGTCTGGATAGAACCAATCAACTTTCCTTTTGGTCTGGATAGAACCAATCAACCTTCTAACCTTCCTTTTGGTCTGGATAGAACCAATCAACCTTTCTCCCTTCCCCCTCCTTTTGGTCTGGATAGAACTAATCAACCTTCCCTTTCTCCCACCTTTTGGTCTGGATAGAACCAATTGGTATTGCAACGTAGAATTAGGTAGAGTTTGGTTAACTCTATGTAAGAATCATGGAAATGATTACTTACTCCCCCTTTCTTGAGTATTCAATGTAGATCTAGAGAGTTTTCTTAAACTCTACACAAGCATTGTAATGTTTGTTCCCCTTTGAACCTTGATCATAATCAAGTGTTCTTCCTCCCTAGTCAGGTGAACTACGGTTGCTCTGATTCTATCCTAGTTAGAATACATAGGCAAAGGATGTGATATCTTTGTGAGCAAACTTAGAAACTATCATTAGGTATTTACCTATACCTTATACCCAATACCAAACCATAAGCAAACATTTAGCAAGTATTAGCATGCAAACAAACAAAAGGTTCCTGTAGAGTACTACAGATGTTTATGATGTGAAATACTTACCCTAGGCATAACCAACCCCCGACCCCCGAATCTCTTAGTGTTGTTGTTACATCGCGCAAAAGGTCTTTCTTTCTTTAACCTTTCCTTTGGATAAATCAAAGTCCGGTTGTGAATTTTAAGAATTAAGGTTCAAGTTAATCAATAGCTTGGTATCACGATTCTCACCGCAACAGTTACTAGCTCTGATCGAGAAGAGTTAATGTTATTCTCCAGCGTCACTAGGAAATGTCCCAAGAAAAGGTAAGGTTATTGTCTATATCCCCAAGTTTATCATGGTTTAGGGCAGATGTCTCCAGAGCTGCACCACCTACATTCTTAAAGTGGCTAGTTTCTAAGAGGGGGTGTACTAGTTACGCTTTAAGCATGCTGATCAAGTGAAGGATCTGTGTTAGAAGTGTAGTGCATGTCATCCTGTCGAAGGTTAGAATAACATTTGTACTCGTAATATTTCTCATTGTTAACAATTTATTTATTCAAAATTCACAGAGTCTTGAAGGATACTTACCTTACTGGGAGAATTACAAATAAAGCATTGACATGAATCCTCAGGTACATGGCTCCAAGAAGTCACCATACGATTGTCTATTGTTCGATTTACATTTGATATAAGACGCTGATAAGTTCCAAAATTTCGTGTTTTAAGTAGTAGTTTTGTGGCACTTATCGATTCATTTATATTGAAATCTTTGAATAAAACCCTACTTTGATTGTAAAAGTGTATATTTAGTGTATACTAGTATTTTCATGTAAATATCATTGAGTTTAATTATGTTTATCTCATTTTTGCAGGTATTCAAGCATTGATATTCATTTATTGTTATATAGAGCATTGAATAAGCTTTTCTGACGCTTTTGACCGGGCCTCAAACGGAGTTACGGTTCGAAAGTTATGAAGAAAACAAGATGCTGAATTTTTCTGTTACTGTAAACTCTTGCCCCGAGCTCGCCCGGCGAGTCAGACACGTGCTAGAAGTTCCAAAAGCAGTAGAAAATGCCACATTTGCTCGTCGGGCAAACCGTTACTTCGTCAGGCGAATTAGTGTGGGCAGAAACACATTTAAAGGGGTAAAAACACATTTTTTAGGTATGTTTTGGGGTATTTGTTCCTAATTCATCAAACCTTCATTTTTGATAGTTTAGAGCTTAGAAAAGCATCAATGGAGGTTGCAACTTGACGATTGAGGATGGATGGTTCTTGGATCGTGATTGACACCGCGAGAGATTTTGATTCCTCTTCTCTCTTCCCTTTGTAGTTTCCATTTGTTGTGAGTTTATATGTAAGTTTACCTTGATTATATGTATATTTATTGCTCATGGTGTTGTATAAAACTCATTTTACAGATTAATGATGATGATTTCTTTCTTTATTTGGGTTTGAGTTATTGCAAACATGGACGGGTTGAATCCAGATTTAGGATGAACATCTATTAGGTTCTAGATTCTAGATATAGATTTAGGCTTAATATTCACTTGGGTATCGGAACTTAATACTTCTGTGTTGTTTGTGTTGCACTGAGAGATCGCTGACGCGAGTAATACGATCGTTGTCTCACTTTATGTTAGAGAATACCTTTGTGTGAGAGATACGTGATAATGTTGACGATTGATTTAGGTTGCATACAATTGGGTAGTAAGTTTAAGTATTTGATAGAGTAGATGAAATACAAACCCGAGAGTTCTCTACTCTCCAAAGAATGAATTCTTTTTCTGTTCATAAATTTTATTTCCTGCATTTAATTTAAACCCATTTTAAACTCAAACTCAATAACATTTAAATTGTTGAATGACAGTTCAATAACACTAATCTCTGTGGACACGATAATTTCCCGGCTAAATACTTCCAAAAACTTTTGTTGCTTGCCACTTTACCGCACCAACAAAATGGCATTGTCGTCAGGGATTGGTGTTTTTATTGGTTCGTATTGCAATAGTTTCTTTGTTTTTGAGTTTTGTAGATATCGTATATATTGTCTATTTTCACTTGTTTATAATGATACTTGTATATGTTTACCATATTGGTGAATTTTACATGTTTTGTATACTTGTGAATATAGTGTATATATTTGTTTCTTTCCATGTTTTCCAAAAGTGTAGTTAGATGTGTAGTTCCGGTTAGAGCTCGAAGAGATGAGAGCAAAGGTGGAAGTGAAGGCATTTGGCTCTTTCGAAGCAACGTGTTGGTTGTAAATAATAGGCATCGAGCTTACAACATAAAACAAGCATGTTATATTGTTTTTAGTTTCTTTATTATTTTCATTGTATTAGTATATGTATTACGGTGAATTGGTTAAACAAGTTGAAATTGGACCAGTTCTTAAAATTCTCAAATCTTCACTTTTCAACCAGCTTAATTCAATTTCACTTGATCTTTTAGTATGTTTATAGTAGTTTGTTTTAATTTATCATGTTTGTGTTTGTCCAAGAGCTTGTTTTGAGTATCTTGAGGAAGTTTGAGGTGATTTTCCAAGTTGGCCATCAGAATCAAAAGGAATATCTGGAAAACCATCAGATAAGTTCTGGAAGAACATCAGAACAAAGACTCGATCTGGAAAACCATCATAAAGAGGAATGTATCAGGAACACCATCGGATAGATTCTGGAAAACCATCAGAATCAAAGGAAAAATCTGGAAAACCGTCAGATAAGTTCTGGAAAAACATCAGAACAAAGAGACTCAATCTGGAAAACCATCAGAAAGAGAAATAAAAATAAGGGTACCAGAAATCCAATAATGGCTTTGAATGAAAGGTATAAACACAATATATGAGAATAGTACTGGATGTAAAAGGAACAGACATATCCGGAAGAACAACTAGATAAGAAAAATGTCATATCTGGAAGAACATCAGATAGACACGACCCAAAATTGTTTGGTAGGTGCCAAGTAAGTTGGGCTTCGACCACAAGGTAAGACATGGATAAAACACGACCTCGGAAGAAATGCAAATGAGGATGAAACACTCATGATATGCATATGATATGAATTGTGCAAATGATGTATGATCAAATGCAAATGCAGATGCCGACGACAAGGCACGACTCTTTTGGTGAAATGACAAGACTGGAAGACGGATTCCTCAACATGGAAATCACGGTCATTCTGCTGGGGACTAGAGATGTTACTGTTGAGCACATCTTTGCCACACTTCTAAACTGTATCAGGTTGATGGTCCTTGTAGGAAGGATGCATAACTGCTTGGGGATCCTTCAATTAAACTTCCCCAGATTAAAACTGTCTGTTATAGATGAGCTGGTAATTACTGCAGCTTATCTGATTCTTAAAAATGACTATTTTACTGTACCCTCGGAGGCTTGCCCCAGTCTGAGTCTTCAAAAGTCTTTTGGATAAACTGATTCTGAGAAGGACTTTGTCTTGAACAAATCTTGAACTGATTCTTAGACAGGATTTAAAGGAACTTGCCCTTGATAAGATCACTTGACCAAGTTTCTCGATGTTTGAAAATTCCTTAAAGGAAAGCCAGTTTGCAACCAAAAATATTCATACAAACATGGTAATGCAAAGTTCATGCAACTTTTGAAATCAAAATTACTTTTGAAAGATGAGAAATAAATGAGTCGTTGGTCAGAACGCGGTGGTTCAAGACGCTCAAAGTTTAAAACAAAGGTGTACTGCCAAAATAAATGATTCGCAAAGATCTGTTGGAGTCAGCTTACGCAACCTTGTTGTAGTACGCTTTCAAAATAACCTTGCTTCAATTAGGTCTTTTGAGAGTTGTAACGTGGCCTGGTTCACAGTTTATGAAACAAAGGATAAAGGCTTAAAATTTATTTTTATCCACCCAATCTACGTGATGAACTTCAGTCCTACGCTCGGTTAACTCATATTATGCATTCAGGTTCCTATAGGTTAGGAATTGCCCTGATAATAATGACGTTGGTTCAGAAGTCAACAGACCTTTTTGAAAAGGCAGCCACTACTTCTCTATAACATTTGGTTGTTTTGACATTGAGGAGTTTCAGGATAAGGGTTTAAAGATCTCCTCTTTTTATTATCTCTAACTTTTTCCTGAGTTGTTTTTGTGAAGATTACAGTCAGCGGGATGCCCCAGTTTTGCCTAAGTCTCCTTCATAGGCTTTGACTTAGAGGGCTTTTTCTTTTGATTTTTTTAAGAAAGTGATTGCCTGGCCTAATCATCACGGTGAACCGTCATCGTCTTTTTGGCTTAAAATACGTCTTCGACACTTGCATGCTGTGTGCGAAGGAATATTATGAATGTAACCTTTATATGAAAGGTGTATTGCAGGAACACACAACTAAGTTAACTGATAACTACCCATGCCCCAAGTTAAGATTGTGGGTTTTTTTTAAAGAAAGAACTCCAACTTCTAGGCTCGAAGGGGGTGACAAGGTAATAACTTCCTTATTTCTCCAGTGTTTGGAGATTGAAACAATGCCTTACATCGTCAACAAAGTTTGATAGAAAGCATATTGACAGCAATTATGGGTATAATGTTTTCGTCATCCTCCCTCCAATCCTTGCATATCAAAAATTTGGACAAGAAGTAAATATTTGAAAGATAAAGCATAAAGATGCAAATAATAGACAAAATGAATTGAAATCGAAAGTGGCAATGCTCATTTCATTAATGTAAAAGTACAAACATAATTTTGAAGGCAAACAGCTAATATAAAAATAAGGAAAGTACCAACAACGAGAAATAAAAGGCCTGATGACTAAATCAGTATAAAGATGGCGTCCTATTTGAAGCTTCACTTTTATTGCACTGGCAAAGGATTTTTCTAGACATTCGGAGGACTATCCTCAAAATCAAGTATTCCATCTCTGGCCAACTTGTGCACTCTAGCTTTCAGTGCAAAACAATGCTCCAAGTCGTGGCCTAGGGCACCCTCATGAAACCCGCACTGGAAATCAACCCTAAATCCAGCTGGAGGAGGATTAGGAGGAGGTGGTAAAGCCCTTGTAGTGATCAGCCCTTTTTGAACTAGGTAAGGGTAAAGCTCCGTGTAAGTCATAGGAATAGGATCAAATTGATTCCTATTTTGATACTGGTCTTGTCTAACAACGGGACGTTGAGGAGTCTGAGCTGGTTAATGATCAACAGGTTGAGATCCATGGCGAGGCCTTCTTGATTTAGTCATGATAGAATTGGTCTAATCCTCTTTCCTCTTATGGAAATTCCCATAGGATTTCTTTGCCCTACTAGAAGATTCGGCAGCTTTGGAAGCCTTGCCATTTTTCAAATCTTCTTCTAACCTTTGGCCAATAGTCACAATATCTGTAAAGTTTGAAGAGACACTCCCAATCATATTTTCCCAATAGAAAGGAGACAAACTATCCTGAAAGCACCGGTCAAACTATCCTGAAAGCAATGGATGAGCAACTTATGATTGTTGGTGTAAGCTACCATCTTTCGGAAGTACATGACTAGATGGGCTCTTGGACATGAGTGACCTTGATACTTCAAAAATTTAGGAGTCTTGAACTTGGCAGGAAAAACAAGACCATAAACTAGGCACATATTGTCGGCATCATTGTTTAAGAAATCAGTACCCTCGACAGCTTAGAGTCTCTTGTTTATGATCTGAAACTGTTCACGGGTAATCTCAGGCTCAACAAAATCTTCCTGGTCTTTCCTTTGAACACCGGCAGCATTGTACTCATTGGGAGGATTCTCAAAGGGAGCTTGGACAGTCTGATTAACAGTGCGGACCACAGGTCTGGCCACGGTAAGGACAGGAGCTTGAAAAACCGGTCTGACAGTCCCCAGTGAAGTCGCCATTTTCTGTTGCGGTTAGAATAGAATATCAAATTATTAATTAATTTGTATCGCAAATCTTTAATTCACAACCAATCTTTGATTTATTCGAAGGAAAAGGTCAAAAGAAGAAAAACCTAATTTTTACATCGTAATTAATGCGGGGAGAGCTCTAGGTAAGGGGTTGGTTAAACTTGGGGAAGATATTAGCACCCTAAACTTTTGTAGTACTCTACAGGAACCTTTTGTTTAAATTTACTATTTTCTTTATTATCTGCTTTAAGGTATATGTTAAGGGTTAAAAAGTTAAAGAAAAAAAAACCTAAGGGTTAGTCCTAACTTTACTCGGCAAGATTCGCATCTTGTGCCTACGTATCCTAGGTAGGGGATGGAATCAGAGTAATCATAGTTCCCCTTGAAAGGGAGGTTAGAAACTTCTTGATTGTGGTCAAGGTTTCAATGGGGAATAAGAATTCTTAAGAAAGCACTTACGTGGAGTGCAGAGACTCTTATTTCTACGTTGAAATAGTTGATTTGAAAATAGGGTTAACATAGGTATTCCACGGCGGGAAACCTAAAACGGAGTACGGCGACTCCTTATCCTAAAGCTAGAGTAAAGGGTAAACTAGTCCACGGCAGAACGTCTAAAAATAAGAGTACGACGACTCGAATTCTCTAGGTTGTAAACTTGAATTGAATAAAAAGGGTAAAATGGTAAGTATTCCACAGCGAGAAACCTAATGTGATTAGGGTTTTGGAAAGGAAAATGTTCAAAGGTTAGGGTTATTGACTCGGAGGTCAAACTGCTATACCTAAGCCTTCGGAGGAGAAATTAACGGTAAATGATGCACATGACATAATTAGACAGCAAATATTGAAATACGGGAAAGTACGAAAATAGTAAAGGAATTGCAAAACGACGATAACCTCGCGGAAATTACAAACCCAACAATAAAAATGCGGAAAATAAAGAAAATGTAAGGCGACGATATACTCGCGTAAGTTACAACCATAAAAACTAACAGAATAAAGCGACGATAGCCTCGCATAGTTACAACCGCAAAATAAAATACGAAAATTAGTGACGGAATAGTAAATAGAGATAAATAACAATTAACTGACGGTCAGACTAACATTAAACTGGAAGGTTAGAAAATCTTTATTTTTGAATTTTTATTTAAAGAAAAAATAATTTATTTTAACTTTGACTAAAAATGGATTTTTATTGTAAGTCATTAATTTAAATTTTAACAAAGGATTTAATTTTAAGTTATTAAAACAAATTTTAATTACAAGTTATAAAAAAAATATTACTAACTATACATTATAAAAAGATTTATTAACTTAGAAGTTATTAAAAAATGTTTTAACTAGTAGCTATTTAAAAAATAAATAAATTATTAGTTATTTAAAAAAAATATTTACTAACTAGCAGTTATTAAACTATTTCTAAATTTAAAAAAAAAAAAATATTTCTAACTATAAGTTATTAAAACATTACTAATTAGAAGTAAAAAAAAACTATTAATTATTAACTATTAAAAAAAAATTAATTATAAGTTATAAAAAGTTAATTAAATCATAAATTATAAAAATTAACATTAAGTTACAAAAGAAGAAAAAACCGAATAATAAAAAGGGGAGGGCGGTATTCACGCAGACAACTTCTAAGTTTTGTTCAAAATCCCTCTTCTTCTTCTTCCTAAACGGTCGTGGCTGTCATTGTTGTCTTGGTGAACCTTTGAAACTTTCTTCTCCTTCTTTGCATGGCCTTTCATCTTTTTCCCACATGCTTTTCCTGAAACTAAATGAGAGAAAAATAAAAATGGGTCATTTCTCTTCTTACCCAAAGCGAAGCTTGCGAACAATGGTGGCTTGGAGGTTGAGTTTTTGGCTCCCAAAACCTCCTTCTGAACCCCTTTTTCGGGCTCGTGGGTTTGATTGTCGCGTTTTTATCTTTGGGATGATGATGTTCATGCGTGGGTTTCTGAATCCCTCTTCTCCGATGTTGATGTTGAAGTCCCCCTATTAATTTCTGATGTTCGTTGATATTCTTCTTTGATGATGATTTTTTTTACGTTCTTCCTCTTTTCTGGGTTCGCCTCCCCTTTTCTTTTGTGATGAAAAAAACCCCCCTTATATTATTCTTGTGGGCTATTTTGTTGATTTAGGTTGCAAAAGTATCGCTGGATTTTGAGATTTTCCAGGAAGTTCGTGGCTGATGTGTTACGATTTCTTATAAATTTTGTGGTACGTTTTGGCTGGAAAAGTTGCTGTTGCGAATTTCTTTCTTGTGATTGTTGATACATTTTGACCGGCTTATTTTTTGCATTTTTTTGTGTGAACTTCTCCAGGATTTGTAGTCGGTATTGCTTTGGTTGTTGAAACTTGAGAGGTGGTTACGAACTTCTTCTTTGTGATTTGCGATAAAGTTGTGGCATTTTTTTTTGGAGATGATTTTGGAGGATTTTCCGAAAATCTATGGCTTGCGTGAATCTTGTTTGGTTTGTTAGTGAGGCTGAACGTTGGACGGACTTGTTTGATCTGTGGGCTTTGGAAAATTTCTGGGAAATATGTTAAGGCCCTGTTTGGCAAAACCATTTTTCTAAAAAATGCTTTTCTCAAAAGCGCTTTGTTGCGGTGGAAATAGGATATCAAATTATTAATTAATTTGAATCACAATTCTTAATTCACAACCGCTCTTTGATTTATCCGAAGGAAAAGGTCAAAAGAGGGAAAACCTATTTTTGCATCGTAAACACAATGCGGGGAGAGACCTAGGTAAGGGGTTGGTTAAGCTTAGGGAAGGTACTAGCACCCTAAACTTCTGTAGTATTCTACAGGAACCTTTTGTTTATTGTATGCTTTTTATTTTTATTTATTATCTGCTTTAATATATATATTGAGCTAAGGGATAGAGTGACCTAAAGACCTAAGGGTTAGTCCTAAGTTTACTCGGCAAGACATCGCATCTTGTGCCTACGTATCCTGGATAGGGAATGGAATCAGAGTAATCGTAGTTCCCCTCGAAAGGGAGATTAGAAACTTCTTGACTTTGGTCAAGGTTTCAATGGGGAATAAACATATCTTAAGGACATGCTTACGTGGAGTCTTTGAAACTCCTATTTCTATGTTGAATTTGTTAATTGAATTAAGGTTAAATTAGGGATTCCACTGCGGGAAACCCTAAACAGAGCACGACGGCTCTTTGACCTAAAAGCTAGGGTAAAGGGTGTTTTTGTCCACGGCGGGACACCTAGGTTATTAGGGTTTGAAACGGTCAAAAAATTAGGGTTATTGACTCGGCGGTCAAACGGGTAAACCTAATTCCTTCGGAAAGATTCTAACGGTAAAACATGCAAGCAACAGAATTATTACATGGTAGAAATTAAAATGCGGAAAGTAAAGAAAGCGTCGCGACGATCACTCGCGTAAATTACAAATCCCAAAAAATGCGAAATAAAAATAAACCGCGACCATGGCCTCGCGTAAATTACATCCATGGAAATAAACAAGAATAATAATTGCAATGATGGCCTCGCATAATTACAACCCAAAGAAAATAAAATGCCAAAAGTATTGGATTAATACCCATGGACAAAAGATGAAAATTAAACGGGAATATTAAACATTTTTATTTTAGTATTTTTTAATTAGAAGATTGGAATGAAAGTGTGAAATGTTAGAAATGTTAGAAATTTATTAAGAAAAAGTTTGAGTTAAACAGTTAGAGTTTTAATAAAAAGTTAGAAATTTATGATATGAAAAAGAAATTAAAGTGTTAGGATCTTAATTTAAAAAAAAGAGTGTTAGAAATTTTAACTTAAAGAAACAATTAGAATTTTAATTACATGAAAGGTAAATTTTAATTTAAAAAGAAATGAGGTGTTGGAAGTTTTATTTTAAAAAAAAAAAGAAGGAAGTTAATTTTAATTTTTAAAAAAAGAAAAAAAAAAGAGTGGATTTTAATTTTATAAAAAAACTAATTTTTTAAAGAAAGAGTTAGAATTGAATTTTTAATTAGAAAATCAAGTTTTTTATTTATTTGAAAAAGAGTTAAGAAATCTTAATATTAATTATAACAAAAAGAGTTTTAATTTTTAATTATAACAAAAAGAGAAGTTTTAATATTAATTATAAAAAATAGAGAGTTTTTAATTTTAATCAAAAAGAAAAATTGTAGAACTAGTTACTACCTTATAATATCATTTCAAGTTAATAAAAAAATGAGACAAACAAATGATAAATGAAAAAGAAAGAAAAATAGAAAACAACAAAAAACAATAAGAGGAGATAAATTGGGGGAGGGTTACGGTTACAAGCTTTTTTTTCCTTCTTTGCATGGTCACGATCCCTTCTTCTTTTCCTGTAAAAAAAACATCAAAAGAAAACATCCGTTAGAAATAAGAGTTGCTCACCTTTCCCAGGTTTGAAGCGGCTTTTCTACGGTGGAGTTCGTTGATGATGAACGATGATGGTTTTTTCAAAAATCTCCCCTATTCTGATAAGTCGCGAGAACGGCCGCCGTTTTTCTCTTTTGTCTCCTTCCCCTGATGACCTGCTCTTGATTTTCTGATGTTGATGAAGTTTCCTCTCATCACTTATGTTTATATAGGTAACAAATTAGGGTAATCTCTAACCTAATGCCCACCTTAAAGGCCCAACTTAAATACTTAGTCAAAACTAAATAAAACAAATTAAAACAAACTTAAAACAAACAAATTAAAACAAACTTAAAACCCTATTTTTTTACTAAACATAATAAAATCTTTTCTAATATTTTTAATTTTATGATTTTTGGATGTTTTTATGAATAATATGGAAAAAGGTGAAAAAATAATATTTCTTAAAAAATAATTTAAATTAAATACGAAAATAATAATTAAATAATTAAAAAAACTATTTTTGTTATTTTTTTTTTTTATGAAAAATAGAAAATTTAGAATAAACATAAAGAAAAAACAAAAAGTGAAGAAGGTAGGAATCGAACTCTCAACCTCTCACACTCACAACTCCTTACACACAGTCTCTTGCCAATTGTGCTATTTTATTTATTCGAAATAAAGTGGCACTAGAAACCATGTAAAGGTAGGACAAATTTGAGGTACTACATGCGTAACCTGTTAATAGTTAGCTGATGCAAAAATGAGATATTATGCGACATGAATTGACTAATCTAAGGGTAAAATTTGGGGTATTACAGTTGCCCCTATTTAAATAGCTTCGCCGAATGATTTGAGCGACGTAGGCTCGAGAAATCATGGTGAAAGGGATTTAAATATAGTTAACCGAAAATTTTGCCCTTAGATGCAGTGATCATGCAAGGCTATGGATAGAACGGGACGAACTATAATGCTGACAATGGCATGAACTTAGTATGATGCGGATGATGGAATGAGAAATGCACGGCTGCAGACGACACGACGACATAGGGGACAGACGCGACAAGAAACACACTGGGGAAATACTACGCGCCGGGACAACAGCACAACACTGGGGAATTCTAAAGTGACGGTCAGCTGGTGCGAAACACAACCAACTGTCAACTTTAGAAAGGGAAACGGTAAGAACGGGATCCTCGATGGAGATGGCACCGATGAGACGGCCTCCACTGGGGAATGTCTAAGAGTAAATGTTCAACAGGTTCAGGCGTGACCGGCTGACACTCTAGGGTAAAAAGTAAAACTGGATCTGCACGACAGTAGGATCGATTAACAGAATGTTGGAGCATTGAGCAAAGAATAACATCCGAGTTTCTGTAAACTTTTCCTTCGTGACAGGATCAAACGGAATTTTCGGTAATCCGTAGAAAATATACAGGGTAAAACAGGCTGTATGCCAAAATAAATGGACTTTAATGGGAAATGCCCTGATAAGCTTCTCGAGAGAGAATGGCCACTTATCGTTGGAAGGGACTTATATGCCAAAATTGGATAAGCTCTCCAATAAAGAGATTGTTGCTTATCTGATAAATAAACCTTTTCATATCTAAGGTCGGCACCTCGGGCATATGATTCAAATTCTTCTTTTACTAAAGGGTAAAATGAACTTCCTCATACTTCAAGATTCACACTCTTCTGAATACGATTCTGCTCCTTCTTTTATTAAAGGGTAAACTGAACTTCCTCATACTTTAAGATCTGTGCTCTCTTGAATATGATTCAGCTTCTTCTTTTACTAAAGGGTAAACTGAACTTCTTCATTTTCAAGGTTTGTTGCTCCCTGAATATGATTCAGCTCCTTCTTTTACTAAAGGGTAAACTAAACTTCTTCATTTTCAAGGTTTGTTGCTCCCTGAATATGATTCAGCTCCTTCTTTTACTAAAGGATAAAATAAACTTCTTCATACTTCAAGATCTGTGCTCTCTGAATATGATTCAGCTCCTTCTTTTACTAAAGGGTAAACTGAACTTCTTCATTTTCAAGGTTTGTTGCTCCCTGAATTTGATTCAGCTCCTTCTTTTACTAAAGGATAAAATAAACTTCTTCATACTTCAAGATCTGTGCTCTCTTGAATATGATTCAGCTTCTTCTTTTACTAAAGGGTAAACTGAACTTCTTCATTTTCAAGGTTTGTTGCTCCCTGAATATGATTCGGTTCAAACCTCCCCATACTTCAAGACGACAAGGAAAATGGAAGCCCAACTGCTCGATGGAGATGGCCATTTGCTACAAGTCATAACGAATATAGGATCAGCTTCTTAGGCGAGAAATGTCGCTTATTTGCAAGAGTGGCAATAATAAGCTTCTCAGGTAAGAACTGCTTGTAGAGGTGATAACAGGTAATGTAAATTGTAATGAAGGTTGTAATGAAAGTTGCAATGTAAATTGTAATGAAGGTTTGTAATGAAAGTTGCAAGGTAAATTGTAATGAAGGTTGTGATGTAAGTTGCAATGTAAATTGTAATGAAGGTTTGTAATGAAAGTTTTAAGGTAAATTGTAATGAAGGTTTGTGATGATGGCAAACATCAAGATCACTGTAATGTAATAATGAGCTCCTTGCATGAGAAGATCAATTGTAGAGTGTAATAAAAAATTGTAAAGTGTAATTTAGGTAAGCTCCTCGGCTGGGAACTGTTGCTTGTCTGTTGTGCAATGTAGTGATAAGCTTCTCAGGCGAGAACTGTCGCGTATCTGTTGTGTAAGGTTGTGATAAGCTTCTCTGGCGAGAACTGTTGTTGATCGATTGTAAAATGTAGGATTGTAAAGTGTTATACCGATAGGCTTCTCAAGCGAGAACAGTCGCATACCGATGGCTGTAAGATGTACTGATAGATTTTCCAAGCGTGACCTGGCACGCATCTGTAAAGGATTGTGATTGATTTTCTTGAAAGATAGTGCAAAATAAATGCACATCCAGGTATGTTCGGTGAACGACGGGATCGAAGTTCGATATAGAATCGGGCTGGAAAGAACTGTCAAACAAGACTCCATTGAGGAAACGAACTCAAATGGGGGACTACCTTATCTTAACGCGGAAAGGTAACGGAAATAACCATCGTCCATGAGGGTTGAACTCTGTGGGGAAACTGGAAACAAGTAGGTATTTTATGCTTAGGGCTGATGATCTACTTGGAGAGAGCGGACAAACCCAGTTACTCAGCGGTAACGACAAGGATGACGACAAATAGCAAGCATGCAAATGCTAATGTGTATGCCAAAGTGTATACGAATGTGTATGTTCATGTGTATGACAATGAAATGAAAATGAGTATGTAATGCTCATGCTTATGCTTATGCTTATGCTGACAAAACAGATGAGAGAGGAGACATGAGACGAAATAAACATCTCGACAGGAATACCCAGTGACCTCTGCAACAGTACATCTATTAGAGGATAGGAATAATTGATGGTAAGACCGAATCTGGCTTCAAAGTTAAAATTTCCCTGGGGAGAAAATCTCATGACTTCCACATGGGGATGCGATACGACTTCACCGGAGAGTATGATGCCCTGACTTCAACTGGGGATTCATGACCTCCGTATAGGGATAACATGTCATGACTTCACGTGAGGGATTGCTATCATGAACCATAATCAGCTCAAGAACTCTTGAATCATAGACTTCTGGGGATAAAATAAATATCCGCTGTGTGGGGAAGGTGTGGAGCTAGACAGCTTCATGGAGATAGTGTAGCAACTTCCTGGGAAAAGTACCTCGGCTTCCTGGGGAAAAGGTATATCCGACCGGGGATAAGATATATCAAACTTCCCTACGGAGAGTTCATCAGACTTACTGGGGAGAAACCAACAGAAATTCCTGGGGGAGGTATCTTGACCTCTTGGGGAGAATATGGCAGTCTCCTGGGAAGTATTTCCTGAGGAAAGTAAGGCAATTTCACTGAGGAACAGATGATTCCGCTGAGAATGGGGTTCAAGAACATATATCACTTGGAGAATACCGGGGATATCTCTGCAGTCTTGAGAGTCACTGGGGATTTATCGGATGGATCCCAAAAGTGTTGTCAGCTTAAAGTCTCGCTGGGGACTGTTACTGGGAAGATGCTGGTATGATCTCTGCTGTCTTGGAGATTACTGGCTCAGCCCAAAGTGTTGTCAGCTTATAGTCTTGCTGGGGACTGTGTCGGCTTAAAGTCTCTCTGGGGACTGTGTCGGCTTAAAGTCTCTCTGGGGACTGCGTTGAGGCAATGGTTAAGATGTAGATTCTGCAACGATGAGATTTACTGGGGAATGAAGACCGCCGGGAGTAAAATCCATCGGGTGCATGAAGAATGTCGTGAAACGAAGCTAACTTTGATCTCAATGGACTTTGTAGTAGTCGCCATTTTGAAAATATCATGCCCTAGAGTACCTGCTTCGTGAGGAAAATCATCTCAAGAGGATTTTACAGAGAAACATGGAGTCCAGATGCCCCACTATTTTCAAACTCTTTGAGAGATTTGTCAGATCTCGATGTAACTAGCACGGATTAACCGTGTTACGACTGAGTCTACAAGAACAGCTCTTAAGTACGTCATGCTCGCATCAGTAAGTGAGTTGGAAATCACCTGCCCCTGTTTAGAAGAATCTTCAAGTTCCATTGTGGATGTACGTATGTAAGTTTCTATGATATCAAGCACAATTAACACGCGCGAAATGCTATCCTGAAACTATCAATGCAACAACATTTGTCTTGAAAAAACTTTTGTTTTCATTTTGAAAAAATATATCGCTACAACTCGCGACCGAAGTCACGTAGCTAGGATATGAATTTAACTTGTAATGCCAACGGTAAATTGAGCATGACTCGTAGGAGTCAGGAAACATTATCTCGTCGAGTATGCTTCCAAAAGAATTCCTACTTCAATTAGGTCTTTTAAAGGTTGTATCGCGGCTCAGTTCACGGTTTAAGAAACAAAGGATAAAGGCTCAAAATGTTATTTGCACCCTGTCGCTACTGCGAAAATCGGCGCCGGCTTGACAGGAGAGTCGCCACCGTGCGTTATTTATCCCTCAGAGCGGGAAAGGAAACGCTCAAAGTAAACCTCGCAAAGACGGGAAAAGGTATGGTCATCGCAACCAAAACCTGGATTCGGGAGTCGGTTACGCAAGGGGAAGGTATCAGCACCCCTCACGTCCATCGTACTCGATGGGATCCACGCTTGGTGTTTATAGGTAAAAGGGTGTGTTATCTATCTATGCTACTGGCTAGTCTGAAAAGGAAACAAAAGGATGACAGGACTCGACAGAACATACGGTGTTCTGGGCCTACGTATTCCCTCGTGCAATGGGAAAGTCAGAGTCAACGTAGTTCGACTACCTACGTCTAAACGGGGAAAAGGTTGAAGGTTACTCGCTAGGACGTCGCATCCTATGCCTACGTACTTCCACACAGTATGGAAGATCAGAGCAAACGTAGTTCGACTAACTACGGGTAAACTGGCGCTCTCACACAGCAGTGAGAAAACAAACTGGTCTCTAAGGCTCGGGAACCTACAACTACGATCTGGCTTCAAATGCGCTCGGGCAAGAGAAAGGGGAAACAATTAGTCGTCAGCGGGAAAGTCTCGATCGCACAGCCGCGAGAGAACAAAAGGTTAGTTGTTAGTGTGCTCGCTAGGATATCGCATCCTATGCCTACATATCTTCGTCTGGTACGAAGAATCAGAGCAGCTGTAGTTCAGCTAACTACGGATCAAGCTACTCAAAAGCTCCTACTGAAAGGAAAGGAAAAGACACCCTAAACTATAGCTGGAAAAGGGGAATCTACCTACTGCTATCATGCCTGGTTGACCATCCTAATGTCTATCATAACAACTCCGCAGCGGAGAAGTCAGAGCTCCTAAGGGATCATGGCAACAGGACTAAACGACAAAACAAGAATTAACTGCGAAGCAAAGAAGTAACGAAAATATGCATGAATGCAACGACTAAACAAACAAGGCGCAAAGGCCGCAAACCACAGAGGCAAGGGAGCTCAGCTCTACCAAATACCAACAAGCAAAGCCACTCAATAACAAACAAACAGAAAGAGGACCACCTCGACTTCTCATGCACACAAGGTCTACTTCTAAGATGCACCTAACTCAGAACTATCTAGATGAATACCTAAGTCTAATGCAACACAATACCACGCAAGTCAAACAACACAAAGAGAAGGCTAGCTAACCTGATAAACTCCTATCAAAAGCTTAAACAAAAACCCTGAGCAGGGCCCTTAACAACCATGAAACACACTCCTAATCTATCTCTAAACAAAACCCTATGCAACACCTTAAGCAAAGATCTAAGCAAAACTCTAATCAAAACCCTAAGCAAGAGGAGTCAATCCCAGTCTCCAAGCTTCAGAACAAGCTTCTCAAAGAAAGGGAGCTAAGCAGACAAACTCATAGTGCCTTCCTCAGGAAAGTACCAGGAGGTTACCACTCAGGAATCATATCCTATGCGGCTCGACAACTGTGATCAGTTTACATTCCTCCTCAGGAGGAACTAAACTCACATGAAGGCTCCGGCATCACTGGATACTTGAGAAAAACCTATATGCACTAAGGGAACTAAGTGAACAGACTCATAGGACCTTCCTCAGGAAAGTACTAGGAGGCTGACACTTAGGAATTGTACCCTACGTGGCTCAACAACTGTGATCAGTTCACATTCCTCCTCAGGAGAAATTAAACTCACAAGTTGGCTCCAACATCACTGGATACTTAAGAAATCCTAGATAAACTAATGGAACTAAGTGAATAGACCCATAGGACCTTCCTCAGGAAAGTACTAGGGGACTTCCACTTAGGAATCGTATCCCATGTGGCTCAACAAGATGTGATCAGTTTACATTCCTCCTCAGGAGAAATTAAACTCACAAGTTGGCTCCAACATCACTGGATACTTGAGAAAGAGATGAGAAGAAAGAATGAAAGTCATTCATAGTGCCTTCCTCAGGAAAGTACCATAAGCTCCCTTCAAACTTCAGGATCTCGAAACTCACAAACAGACAACAAGCTCCTAGACTAAGCCTCAATCCACTGCCTCTCTGCAAGCTCCAACAGGACTTCAACCAGCTCCCATCCTCAAGAAGAACCCACAGGCCAACAAACCACAAGAGACTATCTCTGAAGTTCAACCACAGTTGAACTTCGAAGACAGAAGTCATCAAGACTTCTCCTATTCTCAAGCTCAGACAAATCATATCAGAACATCCTACAAAAATCTATCAAAAATCTATGGGAGACCTACATGGCTCTAGGATAACATACTGAGAAATCAGGACACAATTCATTACCAGATGAAAGAACTAAAATCAGCAACACAGACATATCCACAGACCAATTTATTCAACATCAATAACAATGAAAAAATGCAACTAAAATGAAAATGCATGATTAAGCTAATGTTTCTGCACTATAAAATTCTACATTGAATTACGAGTCTACAGAAAAAAGAACGGAATTATTTGACTAAATCTACTATTTTTTATTAATTTTCTAATGACATGTATGCACTAAAGAATATTAAAAAAGTCAATTAAATGGAAAATATACAAAAAATAACAAACAAAAATAAAATGACATTTTTATTTTTATACAATTTTCTAGACATTATGATGAAATGGTAGAAAAAAGAAGAATTAAAAAATCCATTGTTTTCATTTTCTTATGAATTTTGTAATATGCAAAGAAAATAAAAGAAAATAATAAAATCAAAATTGAAATAACATGGAGGGGGGTACTAACAGCAATGAATTTCAGGCTCATTCTGGCTGGGCTCACATTGGTGGGGGTGCGAAAAGCACTGGGGCGCAGGGCCCAAGCTTATCAAAAACAAATAACAACACAGAAAGAAGAAAAAACGCCTGGGGGGTGCTGTTAGCAGGTTTTCCAGTTGTTCTTCATTGGGCTTATGCCCAGGGGGGTGTGGATAGCAACTGGGCATAAGGCCCAAGTCCAATCTGCCTATCTCCTCTCTCACGCGTGGGGGGGTTTGAAGGAGTAACCGGGAGTGTAACTCAGCAACCTGTGTTTGGGCTTTGCGCCCCAGCCCAAACCCTAATATGAACCCTAAGCAACAAAACCAAATCCCTCTCTTCATACCCTAAACACTGTTCACCCAACCCTAAACCTTAGCCGTTTCGCTCGTCTCCCCCAACTCTCCCTTCTCTGAGAAAACCTCCCACAACAACCACTCAAATTCTTCACGAATCTCAAACAGAAACCCTTACTCCACTCAAATCCACTCACCTAATCTGAATCTAAGACGCAATTAAAACCTCACAGCTATCAACAAGAAACCCCAACCAAATCAAGGACGTGTACCTGGTTATGGAGCGCAATTGAACTCTTGAAGCTTCTGGAATTTGACGAGGATCGATGGAGCTGCCTGGACGTTCCTGAGCGTTCTGGAGATTTTGGAGACGTTCTGAGAATCTTGATTCTCACGATCTGGAAAATCTGGGGGGAAAGCTCTTAACAGACGACGATGTTCTTGAGTTTGTTGAAGGAGGAGCTTTGTGGAAGTTCTTGCTTGAAGATCTCTGGGAAATCTGGAAAGAGTTTAGGAGAAGTGTTACGCGTTGATGAGTTTAGATCTGGAGACTCATGAAGATCCATGGATGTGGATGAAGGTTCTTGAAGAACGAATCATGAAGGTGATGAACGAATTCTGGAAAAAAGAAGATGAACTGACGCGAGCTTGGATGACGAATCTGGAAATTGATGGTGGAATCTGGGCGCGAATGATGAGTTTTCCGGCGACGGATAGATAGAGGTGGACGGAGGGGGAAGATGAAGATCGGACGATTTCTGGGAATTCTGGGGCTTTTTGCAGCTTCCGGCAAGGGACGGCGGTGTCAAGGGTGGCCGGACGAGGTTTGCATGCCGGCCGGTGGCTTCTCCGGCGAAACTCAGGCGGTGATCTGTGGTGACGACAGGTGGCAGAGTAGTGGAGGGAACTTCTGCATGCAGGACGCGTGTCCTGGGGCGTGGCAGAGAGAGGGAGTGATGGTGGGGTCAGGTGTCAGCGCGTGAGGCTTCTGAGTTGATGTGGTGGCGTGATTCCACAGCGTAACGTGGGTCCTCTCCCTTTCCTACACGTGGCCACGAAGCTTTTATAGCTCTGAGACTTGCTGGGAGCTTCTAGAATGCGCTGGATGAATCTGGCAATTTCTGGACCATTCCTGACTTAGTTGGGCTGCGAACTGGACTACACTGAGGCCCAAACGAAGATAAAACAAACCAAAACACTGAATGGATTAAAAAAACTGGACTGATGACAATGATTAATCACTAATTAACTATTAAAATTCAATTAATCCTAAAAATCTAATTGACTCCTAATTAATAATACTCTAATAAATCTCTAATAAAACTATAACTAATAAAATCCTATTTAAATCTCTAATAAACCACAACTAATAGAAACCTAATTATATCTAAAAAATTTCAATTAACCTAATTAGACTCTAAAAAGTGATTAAAAATCTAATTAACCCTATATTATCCTAATTAAATCTAAAATGATTAAGATCTAATTGACTCTAAATTTCTACTAATCTCTATTAAAATTCTAATATTATTTAAAACTAGTAAATCTATTTAAAACTATAATATTTCCTATATTATCTAAAACAATTAAAACTATATTTAAAATCTAATATATTCTAAAAAAATCTATTTAAAAATTCTATAAAATTCTAAAAAAGAGATTTAAACTATTAAAAAATACAAGACCCTATTTAAATTCCAGAAAAAATCTATAAAGCCTATTGAAAATCCACAAAAGTCTATAAAACCCTAAAAATGCAGACAAATGCAAATGACCCCCATAAAAGAGCGCACGAGACCAGATCGAATTGAACAGAGAACCCCGGGCATCAGAATATCCCCCAAAATTACTGTGCAAGCTAAAAATCACCGAGGAGCGCACAATTTCCCGAAAATAAAACCCTGGTGATCTGGACTGGATCTGCCATATCTGATAGACGAAAATCAAGCTGTAAACTCTGATATCCTCCGTTTGTGCACAAATATCATGCGTCTGATTTGCGAATATGAATTTAAACCACGAGTCAGATAGGAGAATCGGTTGGTCAAATTTTAGGGTGCAACACACCCACCCATTCTTCGTGATGTTCTCCAATCCTATTCAGTTAACAGGATACGAGCACTCATATCTCAATCGGGTTCGATATGGTTAAGAACTCATTAAGGCTTTGGACATGGCAGTCACTCACCTATTGTCTTTTGTGTTTGATCACACGACTTTGTTCTTTATTAGGAATTCTTTATGGTAATCCTTTGTTTTTATTATATTTTTTCATTCCCTAACTTTTTCCTGGACGACGTCTTTCGGATTTGACCTTGGAGTCCAGCGGGATGCCCCAGTTTTGCCTAAGTCTCCTTCATAGGTTTTGACTTAGCGGGCCATATTTTTATTTTTGCTGAATAAGTCGTGTGACTCTTTTGAAGGTTTGTGACTGCCCCACTCTTTAGTAGTAAAGGGATAGTCATTGACTTCTAAACTTCCTAAGATGTTAAGGATAGAATGGATCCTCGAAGGTTCGCTCCTCCTTTTTGAGAGTCTGAGCGCTCGATCAATTTAGCTGAAAAACTACCCTGCCCCAGGTTAAAGTAAAGGGTTTTAATTTGGAAAAGAAAAAACTCCTACTTCAAGGCTCAAAGGGGTTAAAGAGGGGTTATCATCCTTATGTCTCCATTGTTTGGGATTTGAAACAATGCCTTACATCATCAGCAGGTTTCAATTGGAAGCATACGAACAAGAGATTTGACGTTTTTGGTTCATCATCCTCCTCCCAATTCTCTATCAAACAAGAGATCGGGTAAAATTGGCATTATAAGTTTATGAAAAATATTTTTAATGAGTGAAACGAATGGATTTATTCAAGACAAACATGCATTACATCAATTATTCCAAAATAAACAAGTTCGTACATGATAATTATGCTTAATCAAAGAAAGTAAACATATAAATAATTAAAATGTAATGTCTCAAAGTCCTTCAAGATGTGTTTGTGAAGTTTTTGCGTCTGAGACTGCATGGTAGTGGTTTCCTCTAGCGGAGCCTCACGGGAAGGATTCGTCTTGCTTGCCCCAGCTACGTCTGTCACTACTTCATTATCGATCTTCAAATCTTCACTCAAAATAACTCTCCCAGATTCTCTATTGATCGGGGTCGCATCATCTTGAGGATTGCTGAAATGAAAAGGACTAGGCATCTGAAGAAATACCGGCTTCGGCTGATTCACCATATGCGTCACTGGTTGAGATATGTTGAAAACAGGCTTTGCAGAGCTTGATTCTGGCCCCTGGGACGCCTTGAGAGGAGTCTTGACTTTCGGATAAGGATCGTCAAAACACAGGACCTTCTTTTCTAGCAAATCTCTAACAATATTCTTAAGCGCGTAACATCCTTCCAAATCGTGACCAGGCGCACCCTCATGAAATAAACAATGAGCAGCGACATTGTAATTGACAGGTACCAGATTGGAAGGTGGACCCAAAGTTCGGGTAACAATTAGACTTTGTTGCACTAAGAAAGGATACAACTTAGTGAACGTCATTGGAATCAGAGGACAAGGTTTATACTGCCTCTTACTCGGACCATTCTGTCGGGGTGCTCGCTCCTCTGATGATTGGCATACAGGACTGTTGGGCACTCGTTGACAGTTGATAGGAGCTTGTGCAGACTGATAAATAGGAGGTTGTTGATAAACCGGATGCTGATAGACCGGAGTCGGTTGCACAGGATGATAGGTAGGAAATTAAGGATTAACAGGAGTTGCGACAGTAGCCACATAGGGTTGTGAAGCATGCTGAACCAGATAACCTTGAACACAATTTTGCTGATGTTGATGAGCAGCCATCAAGCGATTCCTCGGACGTGTAGCTCTTTTATGGTGGTCAGAGCTCGGAGTTTTGCACTTCGGAGGAGTAACTCGTCGAACTGCTTGAGCGATGGTAGGACGCACCAAACTGGATTGAAAACCATGAGGAGGTACATTCGCAACAGTAACGGCTGGTTGAGGATCCACAACAGTATGGGTGATCTCAGAAACAACAGTGGGCTGAGAATCCAGCTTTGCATTAAGAGCTTGTAGCATCTCCATAATCTTCCCCACACTTCCTCGAAGATCTTCGAGCTCATGGCTGACACGGTCTATCTCTTGAGCTTGTCCTTCCATCCTTTTTCGAGCTTGGGCTCTAGTATTATACTGATGCGGAGGACCCAGGATGACGAAACTGACAGGCGAGAGAACCGAGAATAAGAAACCGGGAGACACATGTGATGCAAAAATGCGAAATGCGAATGGAATGATTTCATGGAATTCAAATATTTACGAATATTGCAGAATAACAAAGAAATTTTATTTATTAATTAAAAATGGATTACAAATAATATTCTTAGAAAAGTCTTGGCATAATAGCTAAATAAAAGCTAATAATGACCCTAAGGAAGCTTCCTGTTCTGCCCCTTGCTCTGCTCTTCTAGTTGGGCCTTTTTAAGGATGAGCCTATCTTCAAAAGGTAGATCTAGAGTTAGAGGAAAATAAATCCTTCATCAAAACCAAACAAGGGTATGTTGGAAAAGTCTTCACAATTGTTAGTGATCATATTGCCCTTGATATCGGATACCTTCAAGCATATGGCTTTAGCAACAGTCTTGTTCTTTAGGGTCCCTCTCCAAGAAAGGGAACAGAGTCTTATCCGAAATAGACAACCCTACGAGCTGAGAATATTCTTCCAAAGTAGGTAATAGCTGATAATCGGGGAATGTGAAGAGAGTTCAAAATCGAAAGAAGTTCTTCGTTCATTTTATATTCCAACAGAGATAAAAATCTTCCATACCGGTTACAGAATCCTTCTTGATCTTTGATTAAAGATCCTAGCTTCCTTAGGTCATCTAGCTTAAGACTTTTAAAAGTATATTTCAAAGTTTTCCCTCAATTGTAATCCATAATCCTGCAATATTCATAAACAAAATTCGAATTTCATGAAATGTAATGCAATGTGATGCTTTAATGGATGCAATGCACATATATTCGCAAGTCCTAGGTTAAAGGTATATGCAAGGAGTTAGGGTCTACCCATCCCCATAAGGTATGTACTACGGTTAGTTGTACCTGCAGAACAAGGGTTCTAAAGAAGTGCCCAAAGTCATCAGTCCATCCTTCGGATATTATCAACTTTCCAACTGACTCGGAAGTCAATAATATTCTCAAGAGAACCTCTTTTGAGTGTAGTATCGCGTAGCAACCATTGTAGGACTACTCCCACATAGTTCCCGCACTACGTCCTACATAAGGCCAAGGTGGTGTTAAGGTAACTACGGTCCTCAATATCACAGACTCCAACCGAAAATAGTAAAAGTTTTCACGACTAACTCGATCAACCGAACCATTTTCGCAAGGGTCTCAACTGAGCGGTGATTCTCGAGTCAACTTGGTCGGGACTCACTCCCGGCAAGCTTCGTCGAATATCTCACCTTCCTATAATAAGGTCACTCAAGTCCGGGTTAGGACTTATCTCACAACAACAGGGTACCCCTCAAGCAGGGCACAATAATAATATATACAAGAGAATAAATAATGAAAAAGCATGCAATAAACAAAATAGGGGTAACCCTTAAAATCATGGCGGTCCCCAGTGAAGTCGCCATTTTCTGTTGCGGTGGAAATAGGATATCAAATTATTAATTAATTTGAATCACAATTCTTAATTCACAACCGCTCTTTGATTTATCCGAAGGAAAAGGTCAAAAGAGGGAAAACCTATTTTTGCATCGTAAACACAATGCGGGGAGAGACCTAGGTAAGGGGTTGGTTAAGCTTAGGGAAGGTACTAGCACCCTAAACTTCTGTAGTATTCTACAGGAACCTTTTGTTTATTGTATGCTTTTTATTTTTATTTATTATCTGCTTTAATATATATATTGAGCTAAGGGATAGAGTGACCTAAAGACCTAAGGGTTAGTCCTAAGTTTACTCGGCAAGACATCGCATCTTGTGCCTACGTATCCTGGATAGGGAATGGAATCAGAGTAATCGTAGTTCCCCTCGAAAGGGAGATTAGAAACTTCTTGACTTTGGTCAAGGTTTCAATGGGGAATAAACATATCTTAAGGACATGCTTACGTGGAGTCTTTGAAACTCCTATTTCTATGTTGAATTTGTTAATTGAATTAAGGTTAAATTAGGGATTCCACTGCGGGAAACCCTAAACAGAGCACGACGGCTCTTTGACCTAAAAGCTAGGGTAAAGGGCGTTTTTGTCCACGGCGGGACACCTAGGTTATTAGGGTTTGAAACGGTCAAAAAATTAGGGTTATTGACTCGGCGGTCAAACGGGTAAACCTAATTCCTTCGGAAAGATTCTAACGGTAAAACATGCAAGCAACAGAATTATTACATGGTAGAAATTAAAATGCGGAAAGTAAAGAAAGCGTCGCGACGATCACTCACGTAAATTACAAATCCCAAAAAATGCGAAATAAAAATAAACCGCGACCATGGCCTCGCGTAAATTACATCCATGGAAATAAACAAGAATAATAATTGCGACGATGGCCTCGCATAATTACAACCCAAAGAAAATAAAATGCCAAAAGTACTGGATTAATACCCATGGACAAAAGATGAAAATTAAACGGGAATATTAAACATTTTTATTTTAGTATTTTTTAATTAGAAGATTGGAATGAAAGTGTGAAATGTTAGAAATGTTAGAAATTTATTAAGAAAAAGTTTGAGTTAAACAGTTAGAGTTTTAATAAAAAGTTAGAAATTTATGATATGAAAAAGAAATTAAAGTGTTAGGATCTTAATTTAAAAAAAAGAGTGTTAGAAATTTTAACTTAAAGAAACAATTAGAATTTTAATTACATGAAAGGTAAATTTTAATTTAAAAAGAAATGAGGTGTTGGAAGTTTTATTTAAAAAAAAAAAAAAGGAAGTTAATTTTAATTTTTAAAAAAAGAAAAAAAAAAGAGTGGATTTTAATTTTATAAAAAAACTAATTTTTTAAAGAAAGAGTTAGAATTGAATTTTTAATTAGAAAATCAAGTTTTTTATTTATTTGAAAAAGAGTTAAGAAATCTTAATATTAATTATAACAAAAAGAGTTTTAATTTTTAATTATAACAAAAAGAGAAGTTTTAATATTAATTATAAAAAATAGAGAGTTTTTAATTTTAATCAAAAAGAAAAATTGTAGAACTAGTTACTACCTTATAATATCATTTCAAGTTAATAAAAAAATGAGACAAACAAATGATAAATGAAAAAGAAAGAAAAATAGAAAACAACAAAAAACAATAAGAGGAGATAAATTGGGGGAGGGTTACGGTTACAAGCTTTTTTTTCCTTCTTTGCATGGCCACGATCCCTTCTTCTTTTCCTATAAAAAAAACATCAAAAGAAAACATCCGTTAGAAATAAGAGTTGCTCACCTTTCCCAGGTTTGAAGCGGCTTTTCTACGGTGGAGTTCGTTGATGATGAACGATGATGGTTTTTTCAAAAATCTCCCCTATTCTGATAAGTCGCGAGAACGGCCGCCGTTTTTCTCTTTTGTCTCCTTCCCCTGATGACCTGCTCTTGATTTTCTGATGTTGATGAAGTTTCCTCTCATCACTTATGTTTATATAGGTAACAAATTAGGGTAATCTCTAACCTAATGCCCACCTTAAAGGCCCAACTTAAATACTTAGTCAAAACTAAATAAAACAAATTAAAACAAACTTAAAACAAACAAATTAAAACAAACTTAAAACCCTATTTTTTTACTAAACATAATAAAATCTTTTCTAATATTTTTAATTTTATGATTTTTGGATGTTTTTATGAATAATATGGAAAAAAGTGAAAAAATAATATTTCTTAAAAAATAATTTAAATTAAATACGAAAATAATAATTAAATAATTAAAAAAACTATTTTTGTTATTTTTTTTTTATGAAAAATAGAAAATTTAGAATAAACATAAAGAAAAAACAAAAAGTGAAGAAGGTAGGAATCGAACTCTCAACCTCTCACACTCACAACTCCTTACACACAGTCTCTTGCCAATTGTGCTATTTTATTTATTCGAAATAAAGTGGCACTAGAAACCATGTAAAGGTAGGACAAATTTGAGGTACTACATGCGTAACCTGTTAATAGTTAGCTGATGCAAAAATGAGATATTATGCGACATGAATTGACTAATCTAAGGGTAAAATTTGGGGTATTACACGCTTTTTTTCAAAATCACTTTTAATAACATCTTATCTCTCTCTCTCTTAGAAAAGATGTTGCCTGATTTGCCAAGATCGGAAAATAAGTCGGGAGTTGGCTTCGACTTTGTCGTTGCCCTCCCGATGTACCCAATGATGATATCAAGTTGAGGGTATCGGAACCACTTCTCTAACCGTTTTAAAAATGCTTGTTTGTTGTTAACTTGCAGGTTCGAAGAAAAAAACCGAAAACTCGAAGAATCAGAAGCGAAAGACTTTTTAGGAAAAATAGGAATTTTGTAGGAATTTAGAAAAATGTAATTTAAATTGTAATTCTTTTCCTTGTAATAAAAAATAACAAAATAAATAAAATTCTATTTGTTTCTATTAATTTGAATTTCTCAATCCAATTCATTCGATTAAATCCATTCTCCGATAAAATTCCCGAATAACTCATTCGATAACTTAAACGAATAACATCATCAGAATAAATCCAACTTGTTCGATTAAATCCAAATGGCTAAACTCTTCATCCAAATAAAATCAAATTAATTAAATTCCTCAAATGATACTTATCCGATTTTCAACTCCGAACTCGGCAATTAAACATTTTGTACAATTTAGATCGAACGTAACCGAACTCAAACAAATCATCAGGCAAATTAATTTGTGGCCGATAATAAAGTCAGTGAGTATGGCCTTGAACAGATAAGCAGAGAATCCATTTTCCAGCAAAAACCAACAGACTAAACAAATCGGTTAGCGGTTAGTTAAAAATTCCATGCAGGATGAGATGACGTGCGAAACGAACCTAATAATCTTAGGGCAAAATTTGGGGTATTACACACACCAAACATATAAGAGATACATATTTATAATAGCAAATACCCAACAAACAAAGCCCAAAATCACATGAATCCATGGACCGAATTGGAAAAGCCCGAAAACTCAAAAACACTATTCATCGTACGGACTTAATTATTCATCGGTACGGATAGCACTATTCACCATACGGATGAGACTATTCACCGACCGATTTTTTTCCTCGACTTTTCGTCCGATTTTTGCGGTAAATGCAATCTCTAAAATATGTTTTCTTTCTCTTCATCAACAAAGATTTTAAGACACATTTACAACAATCTCCACCTTGACTTTAAACTGTGTTGATACCAATTTAACAATCAACAACATTGTTCCTCTCTACCAAGTTGAAAATGTAATCGATAACTTTGATCAAATTCAAGCAAACCTTGAATCTTGATCTCACAACTTGCATCCACTTGTTCCCAGTTATCCTTTTTTGCCTAGGTAATTTAACAATACAAGTATGATTTTTCAACCACCCTTGACTCCACCTGTTTTCAAATGCCTCCCTGAAGTTTTTTCTTCTTTTATTTTACATTCCTTCAGCCACATTAAAAACATAATATCCAAGGCTAGCATAATCGTCCCTTTGAGATGCTACAATAACCCTCCTTACCTTATCATGAGTCAAACGATAATCAGATATCTCTGTAACCATTCCCTCACTACTGCTAGCATCCATAGTAGGAAACTCCACCTCAAATTAAGTTTTCTTGGTTATAGGTTCTCCCAGGTTTCTCCCTTGGTTTTCACTTTTCTTTTTCTAAAGAAATTCTCTACCAACCAAGTAAGTTGTTTTAACTTCAGCTCTTCCCCAAAAACTCAATAACAACTCAGCGGTAACATGCATTGTTATCCCTTGATTTTTGCAAAATTCATTGTACTCCTCTGAAATTTTCTCAAGGCATTCATAACGCCTTAAATTCAAATCCCATAGCTCTTCCTTGTCATAAAAGCCCCCATTAGTTAACAATGAATGAATAATAACATTTGAACCTTCTAAAATATATAGACCACATATTTTAGACCCTTTAGCAATACCAATTCTTCACGCGAAATCTTCAACACTCCACGTTCAACACTAGTATAATAGCCTAGATCACCAAACATACTTATAGATAACAAATTTCGCTTGAGTTCTGGAACATACCTCACATTAAGAATAAGAAGTTCACGATCATTAAACATTTTAAATCTAACAGTACCAATACCATGAACCTTACATGCCTTATTATTACCAAGGCGAACTACTCCACCTTTCACCATCTTCAAAGTTTCAAAGTATTATATTCTTGGACACATGTGATAAGAGCAACCTGATTCAATGGCCCAACTATCTTCAGCTTCCAAACTCGATACTACTAGTGCTTCAGCATCCTCATAACTTTCCTTACCCAATGCAACTACAGCTTGAACAAAATCTTCATTGACCTTTCTTTCAGGAAAATCTCTTTTAAAGTGATCGATTTTATGACAATTAAAATATTTTACGTTTGACTTGTCTCAGACCTCTTTGATTTAGAAATCCCTTTACGCTCACCTCCTTCTCTTGACACATTTAAGCCTTCACCACTATCTTCAATCTTCAAATCTATTGACTTTGAAAGTTCTTTGGATTTCACCGCCGTCTGGACTTCATCCAAAGTAATAGTACCTTTCTTACCATAAAGAAGGGCATTCTTAAAGTGCTCAAAGGATCTGGATAATGAACTCAACAGAAGCAAAGCCTTGTCCTCATCATCAATCTTCACTTCAATATTCTCAAGATCATCAATAATATTATGAAATTCTATGAGCTACTCAACTATGGATTTGTTCTGCACCATTCAGAATGAATAGAGTTGTTGTTTCAGATACAACCTGTGAGCCAAAGACTTTGTCATATACAATGATTCAAGTTTTATCCACATAGCAACCGTAGTTTGCCCCCTGGTGACTTCTTTTATAACTTTATTCTCGAGGCACAAGATAATGGAACTCCTGGCCTTATCCACCTTCTAGGTCTTCTGTATCTGTGTAACCCCTGCAGGCATCAATGCTTCACTCTTCAAATCATCGATACACTTCTCTTGAATTAAAATTGCTTGCATATTAATTTTCCACAACCCGAAGTCGTTGTTACAGGAAAATTTCTCGATCTGCCATCTACTAACCATGGTGCTCACTTGTCAACAATATCTCTTTGTTCCACGCTCACCGCACCACTTGTTGTGAATCTTGTTGTGAATTACGATAAAATTCAATATCGATTTGTGAGGCAAAGAACAATAGCAACCAAAATAAATGGTTTTCAATAATAATAATCCATACACATATAATATAACAGAATAAGGCAAGAAAAAGCTGAAGGTTTGTTTATCCAGTTCGATCAAACGATCTACTCTGGGGGAGAGAATAGCTCTCCAATTTACTATACTCAGAAAGTTGTTACAAGAGATTACAGATGAGTTACAAGAAAATAACCTTCACCTTCAGGTTCCCAAGAACAACCCTAAAGGCGCGCAAGAACAACCCTATTTTTTACCCAAGTGTTTCCCAACCTCTCCAACTCTCAATATATGAATCATCAAACCCAAGGTGTAATTCAAGGTTTTCTTTGTGCATAGATGAAATCATATGTTATACCTTTAAACCCTTGGTCTCCCTTGTTGGTGAAAACTCTAAGATTATCACACACCAAACATATAAGAGATACATATTTATAATAGAAAATACCCAACAAACAAAGCCCAAAATCACATGGATCCATGGATCGAATCAGAAAAGTCCGAAAACTCAAAAATACTATTCACCATACGGACGTCACCACTCATCCGTATGAATATCACTATTCACCGTACAGACGACACTATTCACCGACTAATTTTTTTTCTCGACTTTTCATCCGATTTTCGCGGTAAATGCAATCTCCAAAATATGTTTTCTTTCTCTTCATCAACAAAGATTTTAAGGCATATTTACAACAATTTTGAAGTTGGTACACGCTAGGTATTCGTTTATCGTTTTCTATAGCATAAGATGTTTAAGAAACTTTTCATTCGTACAAATTTCATCCCATTCATTCGTTTACATTACTTGTTTTTTTATCGAATCACTTTATTTCCCTTTTTACCCCCAAATATGAGGAAGCTTTCCATTGTTCATATATGCTGGAGGCCACATTTCTTGTTTTAACTGGATTTCATTATGTTTAATCTTTTGTTTATGTTGATTGTATGAACATATGAAAAAATGATCAAGGCATTTTGTTCGATTATTGAGCACAACTACCTAATCAAATAGTCAATTCACCTTGTGAATGTGTGAACTTTTGTTAACCTCTTTTGAGCCTTTTTGTCAATATCCATGTTGTTTTTGAACTTGATGCTTGTGTATGAGTATTAGCTCACCTTTTTGAATGGATGTTAATTATTTGTTTTCTTAAACCCTCAACCATGTGTTGTTGTTTTAATTTTTACCTTGCCTTAGAAAGTAAGGAGTATTCACACATTGATGTTGGTTGAATCCAAGTTAGGGAGAGCAATGTTTGCTCACTTATGTTGTTGGTTGCTACGCGGTTGTGAAAAAGAAAAGAAAAAAAAAAGAAAAAAGGGAAAAAGAAAGAAAAGAAAAAGAAAAAAAAAGAGAAAATTTTTGAAAAAGAAAAACAAAAAGAGTATCAAATAATTGTGCTAATAAGTAAGGTGTGTTTGGTATAACACTTGGGATGAAATAAGAAATTTGATTGAAATTTTGTGTTTGAACTTTTGTGAGTTTATCACTCCCTTAGATTTAGGCAAGTTTTTGTTTTGATTAGCTTTAGGAATTACCCCTTGTTTGTTAACCAAGCCACATTACAACCTTGAAAAACCCTTGTGATTCTTGCCTTTGTATGTTCAATGTGAATTTTTAGATGAATGCATAATTTAGTCTTTTGTTTGCAAGATTGTTAGATGAGTGTCAAATTCTCACTTTTGTGTGTTTTTCATCCCTCGATGAATTTTTGCTAGGTGTGATTCACGATTCAACTTGTGTTGTATTAGATTGTTTGGTATGATTTTTGTACTTAGGATTTGTTTCATTTTCATATTATCATTGTAGGATGGTGGTAGGTGTTTACTTTGCTTGTACGTTTTTTATTTGAACCATACATTTATTTTCCGTTTTAAAAAACCTGTTGATTTGTGATTCTTGGATTATCGTCTTTTGTTTCTTAAATTGTTTGACTTTGTTTGAGGATAAACAATGTTTTAAGTTGGGGAGAGTTTGATAAGTGTCAAAATGTCGTGTTTTGATTAGTAGTTTTGCGGCACTTATCGATTCATTTGTATTGAATTCTTTTAATATAACTCCACTTTGTTTGTAAAAGTGTATATTTAGTGTATACTAGTATTTTCGTGTAAATATCATTGAGTTTAATTATTTTTATCTCATTTTTGTAGGTATTCAAGCATTTATATTTATTGATTGTTAGATAGAGCATTGAATAAGCTTTCTAACGCTTCCTGTCGGGCCTCAAACGGAGTTATGGTTCGAAAGTTATGAAGAAAACAAGATGATGATTTTTTTTTTGTTACTGTCAACTCTCGCCCCGAGCTCTCTGGGCGAGCCAGACGTGTGCCATAAGTTCCAGAAGCAGTAAAAAATGCCTCCTTTGCTCGGCAGGTGAACCTTTACTTCACCAGGCGAATTAGTTTGGGCAGAAACACATTTAAAGGGGGTAAAAACACATTTTTTTTAGGTTATGTTTTGAGGTATTTGTTCCCAATTCATCAAACCTTCATTTTTTTTTATAGTTTAGAGCTTAGAAAAACACCAATGAAGGTTGCAACTCAACGATTGAGGATGGATGATTCCTGGATCGTGATTGATACCGCGATAGATTTTGATTCCTCTTCTCTTTGTAGTTTCCATTTGTTGTGAGTTTGTATGTAAGTTTACCTTGATTGTATGTATATTTATTGCTCATGCTGTTGTATAAAACTCATTTTACAAATTAATGTTGATGATTGCTTTCTTTATTTGAGTTTGAGTTGTTGCAAACATGGACAGGTTGAATCCAGATTTAGGATAAACATCTATTAGGTTCTAGATTCTAGATATAGATTTAGGCTTAATATTCACTTGGGTATCAGAACTTAATGCATCTTTTTCTGTTCATAAGTTTTATTTCCCGCATTTAATTTAAACTTATTTTAAAATCAAACTCAATAGCAGTTAAATTGTTGAACAACAGTTCAATAACACTAATCTCTGTGGACACGATAATTTCTCAGATAAATACTTTCAAAAAATTTTGTTGCTTGCCGCTTTACCGCACCAATAGACGTGTATTGGTAGGATGCATAGTTTGTCCATGTTTCTTTCTAATTGGCATCAACTACCATCTTTTAAGTCTGATTCTTCCATGCACCCTCGCTTGAGGGATACTACTGTTTGACCGATGTCTTTATGGTTGGCTTACTTGCTCATGGACGGTGTTTACTCTCTATCACATCTGAATATACATGTTAGGTCGCCTCTGGGTAAGTTCTCACGATTGGCTCTGACGGCGATCGACTGAATTGTTTATCCGCTTACTCACATTGGATAGTGAATTGGATTTTCTCAAGTGTATTATATTAGGACCATTGTAATCTATACACGCGTGCATGACACATGAATTCCAATCTATATCATTCACTTTGGTATAATGAAGTAAATGTCGATCATTTCATGGGGAAAAGGGTAAAAAAGATTCATGTTCACCTAGTGATATTTGATCAACGCGGTCTATATTTGTGCTAGGTCAGAATCATCATCAATTTGAACAACTTCTAAATCTTTATCCAAAATTGATCTAAATTCATTTTCACGTATGTCAAGACCAAACATTTAGACTTTCCCCCGGTCATCGTCGAAGAGGTGAGAAGGCTTTTAAGCGTGACTTTTTTGATACCCCTTATCTCTTTCAGGTCGGCGTTGATCACAACTAGCTTCCCATATCGTCTGACCAGAGACGGTGACAATTATAACCAACGACAACTCCTGATTCGCGACTACATTTATGAAATAATTATTAGACCCTCGTATTGGACCTTTAATTGACTCAATACACTTTTCTAATTTATTATATTTTCACTTGTTTAAAGAATAAATAAGTGTTTTAAGAGTAATCAAGTTAATACAAAAATTTGCATGCGCTATTAACAAATTATTATTCATCGTTTTAATAACGAGTATAGATAACTTAAGGATGATTTTGGAAAATATCAAATTAAAAATTATATAATACTAAAAAGTAAATAAAGTTTAATAAAAAATGTGTAAAAAAAAAACTAAATTAAATATTTTCAATCTATTAATCTATTAGTGCAACAAGAAGATTTAAAAGGTGATCTGCAACTTATAAAAGAAAAAGGTGCTTTTAAAAAATTTCATTAAAAAAAATGAAAACAATTAGGTTGTCCCCTTACTTCCAAACCCTTATTCATTAATAAATCAAAAGAGTAAATTCTTTAAAAAAATTAATTGAAATGTCCTTACAGTAAAAAGATTTTATATAATTAATTAATCATAAATATTAAATATTAAAAGAAATTTAGTTATTATTTTAATTATTAATACATATGAATATATTGGTGAATTGACAATATAAATTTTATCGATGTATAACAACTAATCAAAATTTTAAAATTTTATGTCAATAACTTTAATACGAATAAATCTAACTCCACTAACTTAGTTAGCTAGTAGTGGTACAAAATAATAAATATAAGTCCGTGTTCATTGTAATTATTAAATTATTTGATAAAAAAAAGTTAAAATGAATTTTTTAAAAAATAAAATTACTTGATAAAAAAATTAAAATTATTATTTTTTAAATAAAATAATATTAAAATATGACATCACATTATTTAAATAAATTTAAGAATGTTACAATGTTCATCATTTTTTAATTGATTAAAAAATTTTAAAAAAAGTCAGCATTTTTTATTTGATTAAAAGAATAAAAAAAAAAGTCAGCAAGAGAGGTTGACCAGCTTATCTCACAAACCCGTCGTCGTCCCACATGCTGCCACCGTTCTGCAGATCTGGACCTTGATATATTCAACGGACGAAATTGATCCATAGCTATGCACCCTTCCCGCTCTAACCTCACCTAATCCGAATCCCTCTTCCTTCATCAACCATAACGAAAAACCCTAATAAAAAACATGTTTCAGAGTCACTGAACTGAACCCATTCCCGTATTTCATTCTTCCGACGCAGTCCTCGCCGTAGCTGCATCATCAGGTTCAACCTTCGCCGAACCATTTCTTTATCAAATTCAATGTAGTTTCAATCATTGTAGAATTTCGCATCGAGTTACCAAATTTTCACTATATTATGCTTAATTTCATCAATGCTGAATATAATTTCCATTTCTTTTACAAGATTCTTCATCGATGCTGTTAATTATATTCATATAGTTAGTTAGTTGTTGATTTTTCTGTTTAGTTATTAGTTCGTTAAAACTGTTGAGTTAGTTTTTTTTTTCTCCCTTTTTCTTCTATATATACATGCAGCTCTTCACTTTTATATTTAATCACTTTTCTACTACTTTGATGAAGTTTTTTATTTTTAATATCAACTTAGTTTATTAGTTTATTATCTAGTTGATCTTATTTTCACTTTCTTGGATGTGCAGATTGTACCTAGGGAATTAAAGGAGCTTAATCACAACCATTTAGGGTTCAAAAGTATGTTTTTTCCCTCCTTACCAAGGTTTTAAATAACTGTTGCGATCGCGTTTCTCCTTACCAAGGTTTTAAAAAATGGTCACAGTAGCTTTCCGGTTTTGTAATGGCTTTCACGATTTCGGTCGGTATAGATGTTGTAACAGTGATTGTGGTTGTCACCGGTGTGAATTAATCAATTTATTACTTATCATAAAATCGGGCATCGGTAACAGTACCAGTACCTTCCGATGCCGTTTGTAGCGGTCGCGGTATTGGACCGTTTTTAAAACTTGCTTCTTACTCTGTTTTTGCTTAAAAGTTGAGTTAATGATAATTAAAAATGTTACTGACACGGAAATTCAGTAAGCCTTTTTAAAGCATGTTACTTGTTTATTTACGTTGACATTTATCTATTGAAGCTTGAAGCAGAACAATTTTAACCTCCTTCAATCATGAATCAAGATGCTGCTCAAGAAAACAGTAACACCAATTCGATTCCCAAGAAATCGATTCCACCCTACATGAAGGCGATTTCTGGCTCGCTCGGTGGGATTATGGAGGCTGCTTGTCTCCAACCCATTGATGTGATCAAGACCAGACTGCAGCTTGATAGGTCAGGAAATTACAAGGGAATTCTTCATTGTGGTAATACGATTGCCCGATCTGAGGGGGTACGGGCTTTGTGGAAGGGTTTAACACCTTTTGCCACACATTTGACATTGAAGTATACACTTCGAATGGGTTCAAATGCGTTACTTCAGTCCGCGTTTAAGGATTCTGAGACCGGAAAGATCAGTAATCATGGGCGGCTTCTTTCTGGGTTTGGTGCTGGGGTGCTTGAGGCTGTTGTGATCGTTACGCCATTTGAGGTTTGAGATTTTTATTTTATTTTTGTATATTCAATTAGTAATTTGTCAAGAGCATATATCTTATTATTAAATTAAATTTGAATCAAACAATCAAGAATAAATAATACATGAAGAGAAATGCTTACATATGCAAATATGCCTCGAGACTGATTTCATGTAAAATAAATTGGTAGTTGTTTAAGCTGAAATTCTGGTGTGGGTATACTTGCAAAGGGCTATGAAACCATACCATGGGTCCTTAGTGTTGCTTTTATAGTTAGGGTGGTAGTATACCAATAGGATCTGCTTGTCTTTTGTGACTCAATAGTAATCAAAATTATTGCGGGAAGGGAGAGACTCCAGATATGAAAATCTGCATTGTTGATGGCGCATCCATCCTTACAAATTGTGGCCATGGTGGTTGTCTCAAAATCCGCCACCATACTCTGCCATTACGGTGCCATGGCTAATATTTGACAACACTGATGAAAATGATAAAGATTATCCTCAAAATAGGCAAAAAGTGATGACATTCACATCTAATGGGGTTTCAGTTTGCTATGCTAGGCCTTGACAAGGAAACCAGGCCAGGATAGTGGTATTCGACATTTGTTGCATTTCTCAGATATGGTATTAGATGGTGAAATTAAAGAAACAATAATCAAAGAAATCACACTCTACCCTTTTATTTATATCAACTCTGATAATTGAGTGGTATAACAATTCTGAATTATGGTTTGACTGATCAAGGAGTGTAAAATATTTTTGGGATTGTTTCTAGTTTTGGGGCAAAGATTTTTGAGTGAACAGTAGTAATTGGTGTCAAGATTTTAGGATGTAATTTAAAAATTGAACATGATAGGGAAACGGAGATTTAGCAGCTGATGCTCTGTCTAAAGTTGTTGCTGGGAGATACAATTGGTGATGGGCCTCTCAGGGCAACCCTACAGGTTCTCACAATAGATACTAATGCTCATCCAGGTTTTTTCCTTTTCTAAGATGTGTTTATGGTAGAAGGGAAGAGTGGTGATGTCATCTCAATCCTCAAAAGTTACTTCTTAGCTAGCTGAATTTCATTCTTCTCCATCGGGTGGGCAATTGCATTGTATGGGGGTGGCAGTCTCAGTATTAAACCATGGACATACAATAGATCTTTTAATTCAGTTTGCAGTGTATTTATCAATATGCCTCCTCGTATTAACTGTGAAATAATATTTCTTATTATTAATAAAAAATAACTTTGACAGGTCTTGTAAGACATGCTTATTGTAACAAGTTTATCTCATATTAAATTCCCTGTGTTTTTCTGCAGGTGGTGAAGATAAGATTGCAACAGCAGAAAGGGCTAAGCCACGAGCTTTTAAAATATAGAGGTCCTGTGCATTGTGCAGGAATGATCATAAAGGAAGAAGGTTTTCGTGGTCTTTGGGCTGGTGTTACTCCTACCATAATGCGTAACGGGACAAATCAATCTGTCATGTTTACTGCAAAAAATGCATTTGATGTGCTTTTATGGAAGAAAAATGAAGGCGATGGTAAAGTTCTTCTACCCTGGCAGTCAATGATTTCAGGATTCCTTGCAGGTACGGCAGGTCCTATTTGCACCGGTCCTTTTGATGTAGTGAAAACAAGGTTGATGGCTCAGGTTAAAGAGGGAGGTGAAGTAAGGTATACGGGTATGATCCATGCCATCAGAACAATACATGCAGAAGAAGGACTTGTTGCCTTATGGAAAGGTTTGTTACCTCGGCTCATGAGGATCCCACCTGGACAAGCCATTATGTGGGCTGTGGCTGATCAAGTAATTGGTCTGTATGAGAGGAGATATCTTCAAACTTAATCCTTTTAGGGTTATTTTTTCTTTCTTTACATTACTATTGTTTTCTCCATAATAGACAAATTCCATTGCAAGCCTATAAAAATAATCACTTTAGCCTCTAGTCAACCCACACAATGGGTTAAGGCTTGATTGTTGCTGTTGTTGTAGCCTCTGGTCAATATTTGTTTATTTTTTTCTCTTGGATTTTGTTTGTTGATCTAACCATAAAGGGTTATACAAAAATAATGCGAATGAAGTCAACATTTGTTGTTAGCCTCTAGGCTTGATTGTTGTTGTTTGTTTATTGGTCCAAGTCTTCAATACCTTGTATCCTATTGGATGGAAAATTTTGAAGTGTTTAATTGGATTGGTTGTAGGGTGATTTTGTTTCCTTGTAATGTTGCATTTGTATCTCTTTTGGGGACTTTTTGACCACTCTTTGTATGTCTTGTGTTAGAGTGTGTTAAAGAAAGTGGATTTAAAAATAGGAGTTTCAACTGTTTTAGAGGCTCGAAGTGGTGCACTTGCTTATCGAAACATTTAAAAATGGTGGTTTATTTCTTAGAGGGCATTGAGAAAACTTGTGCATGTTGGACAAGTTGACTTATACATATTATAATTTATAAGAAATATACATCTATTTCATATAGGGTGGCATTGAGAAAACCTGTGCATGTTGGACAAGTTGACTTTTAACATTTTATGAGAAACTGTACAAGTTACTCTATCTAGCCTTAATATTATTGGTGTGAGATTTTCACTAGAGTATTAAATATTGTGATATTTTTTTTAGAGCAACACATTTGTGAGAGACATATCATATACTCATCTAAAACTTTAAGGAAATAAGTATATGAATTCTTCAATTTATAAATGTTTAAGTCTTTACATTTCTACTCAATGTGGAACTGTTACTCATACTATTCATACTTGTTATACTCAGCACTCTTCCTGAAGTGTGAGTCTATCTACAATGCTCCCCCTTAAGCATAAGTTTTTTTCATCCGCATACAATTGTACCGTCATTGACACTCTACAATGAGATAAGTCGGTCTTTCACTCGAATCAAAGGCTCAAAGGCTCATGATATCACTGTTGGGAAAGTTTTCACTATGGAGCATTGAATATTGTGAGACTTTCTTTCCTAGAAAAGAACCTTTGTGAGAGACGCATCACATACTCACCCAATATAAAACTATTATTCATACTACTCACATTTACTCAACAAATATAAAAAATTATACAAGTTATTCCATCTGGTCTTATTAGAGTTTGACCTAACACAACCTTACAAAACCAATTGGTAAGTCCTAAGATAAAACCGGTTGGTACGTTGGTTAAAAAGGTGGATTGTCCAAGGTCCGATCGATAGGCTATGATATTATATTAGAGTTTGGTCTAACACAACCTTACAAAACCGGTTGGTAGAGTGAGGGGTATCACTCTATATAAACTATTTCAATGCTCCATCTCCAACCAATGTGAAACTTTAGAATCTCCATAACATGTCTTAATATAAGAAACGATACAAGTTATTCCATCTGCTTTTAATATAAAAAATTGTACAATTCCTCTTGTCTTTAATATAAAAAAACTTACTAAAAAAGTTTACTATATTATAAAAATTTATTTTATAAGGTTCATTGAATGATTAATATGTTCAAATACTTTGTTTAATAAATAAATATAAAAAATAAAGTTTTTATTATATTAAGGATTAGAGAATAGTCATATTTATTTATACTTTTATCTCAAGAAGAATAAATATTTTACATTGGCATGTCAAAAGAATTATATATTATTTTGGTTATAAATATTTTTTTTATTTCTTTATTTTTATTTTAGAATTTGTTTTGATTGTTCATTTTCTTTAAAAGATCAATATAATTCTTTATATCTTCAAACAGTGTCATCTAAATTTTTAAAGTCTAATTTTCATAAACTATATTTACTTTTACATGTTGACATGTGGAATATGATCATAGGTTTGGCATTTGATGTGACATATATTTATCAGTCAAAATTTCAATAGTTTTTTAATGAGCTATAATATTATTAGTTGGTATAAGCTGGTTAGCATTCATTGTGACAGATTGTGCCAATGAATTAGAGTTAATTTGTCAAGGCCTAGAATGATTTAATTCCTAAAATAGAATTTATTTGTCTCTTTGTATAGCTATATAACTATTGTAAATTGTGCAGAATAATATACACAAAAGCATTTTGTTTTACAAGTTTCTGTTATTTCATTATGGCATCAGAGCAGAGTTCTGATTCAGAGAATGAAAGTATGGAGAAGAATGATACCTCCAGCAATACAAAATTGACTTCCACTGTTACAAACACATCACCATATTACCTTGGTCCATCTGATAATCCAAGAACACCGCTCGTAGCTACAACACTCAAAGGCGAGAATCACCACAATTGGGCACGCTCCATGAGGACGACATTACGGGAGAAAAGCAAGTTAGGTTTCATTGATGGATCAATCAAGAAACCTGCAAAAACCAGTCCAGACTTTTACAATTGGGAAAAGGCTGACTCAATGGTCATAATGTTAGATGCCTAATATTGCTTATTTGAGCTATCAGATATGGGCATCTTTCACTTTGTTTTGTCCTAAAAATGTCAAAATCGCCCTTGCTTTTGTTTAAGTTACAATATTTGGTGAAATGAGCTTGGTACCTTTAATGTGTGTGTTAATGTGCAGAAATCAGGCATGAAAGAGTAGAATTGGAAGACACAAGAAAGATGACAAAGGAATCAAGAAAGAAGGCAAGCAAAAGCAAGCTCGCTAGCACGTTGGCTAGGCGAGTGAGATAGCGAGTTGTTCGCTAGGAGAGCTCGTAGCGAGCTTCTAGCGAACACTCCTAGACTTGGACATAATCAAATTGATTAGCTTCGCTTGGGGCGAGGAAGGCAGTGAAGGACTCGCTAGGCGAGCACCTAGCGAGCAAGCCAGCGAACGCTTCTAATAGCAGCATCCCAGACCTCGCTAGCATGTTCGCTAGGCGAGCAGGTAGCGAACGCTCGCTATGACCTCACTAGGCGAGCATGGTAGTGAGCATGGCAGATCAGCATTTATCTATAAGTAGCAGGGGCTACTTTTTGGAAAGATATTATTTATTTTTTCTTGTACTTTCTCTTTCTTACTAGTTTTTGCTCTAGAGGTGATTTTTGTGACCTAGAAACCCAAAAACACATTCTTCTTCATCTCTTAATAAGATCTTCCAAAAAGAAGGTGGATTCTCATCCAAACTCGATTCTTCAACTCGGATGTTGATCAACCGTCTTCCGAAACTTCTTGTGCAAGGTACCATGAAAATGAGTAGCTAAGTTCTTCATTTTGTCAAGGTTAGATGTAGATGATCATAAGCTTTGTATGTAAATGGGATGATCTTCATTTGTAAACACTTTGATGAGGAATATATGGTAAAAACTTTGTTTTATTGTTAACTCTTTATGTTGGTTTATGATTGAAAGATGTTTTCCAACTCTTTACCTAGGTTTTCATCCATCTATGTTCTTGAGCTAGAAATAGTCCTGAATGTGGTTGTTCACTAAAATATCAAACCCTAAAAGTTGTCATTTTGATAGATTGTGTGAGAAATCAACAATGGATCAAAATGGGAAAAATTGTGTTAGAAATAAACACATTGAGAGGATATTGTGAAAGTGTTTATCATCTAACAGAGTTTATGAGTTTTGTTGATCGAACATATACATGCAAAGTGATCGTCGAACCCTAACTTTGACAATCTTTCTCAAACCGTAAAACCTAAACTTTTACCCAATTTATTACTTCTTTTTATGCAAGCTACCGTAACGAAGAATCAAAACCCCTCTTGTTACTATAAGTTAAAAACTTGACAACTGTAGAACGGCGGCAATATCACAGATTCCCTGTGGAGACGATAATAAACCCTGATACTTTACCACCCTATCACTGTTCTAACAAAATGGTGCCGTTGCCGGGGAATTTGAATTGATATTGCGAGCATCGCAATAGTTATTTAATTTTTAACTTGTGAATTTTTGACTTGTGCTTGTTAATTTGTTTGGTTTAGTGTGCAGCTTTCGTTTTATGCGAGGGCAAATTCCTGAGGACCAAATTCTTTTTGATCTCGAGATTGAAAGAACCGCAAGGAGATTGAATAGCAGAACAAGACGGAGGAGGAAACAAGTTAGACAACGACAAGAACAAGGAGAAGGTTCTTCTACAACACCACCACCACCTTTCATACCTATCATGGATCCACTACCACCACCGCCCGTTTCCACACCATGTATCAACAGTCCAAGAAACACTGCTCAGTTTGCCAACTACACGGGAAGGCAAGCCGAGATGAAGACGGGAACTCTTAACTTTCTATACGGAAGTCCATTCACCGGAATGGATCATGAAGACCCCTTTGCTTCTCTCACCAAATTTTACGAGATAGCATTGGCGGAGGGAGTTGATCAAGCTCGAGAGTTACCGTTGTTCAAAAGACTTTTTCCTCATGCTTTGCTCGGCAAAGTCAAAGATTGGTACTTGGATCAAACACCTGCAGTCATGACGGATTAGAACGTGTTGGAAGAGAAGTTCATTGAAAGATTTTTCTCCCGCAACCGGTTCATGGAATCCAAAACGGCTATTTCCGTGTTTTCTCAAGGAGCCAACGAATCATTGAACGAGGCATGGGAAAGATTCAAATTAATGCTTCAAAAGTGCAAAGGTCATGGTTTTGATGAATTGACGCAAATCCACATTTTCAAAAACGGCCTTCAACCAAATCGTAAGACTTTATTGGATGCCACTGCGGGTGGTTCTTTGTTGTCTAAAAGCGTCGATGAAGCTACTGATATCATTAACCGTATGGCTCTAAATGACCTCCAAAGTCAAAGTAGAGGCAACACTTTGAAGAAACCGGGAGTGCTTGAACTTGGGACAAACGATGCTATTCTTGCTCAAAATAAACTCATTTCACAACAAGTTAAACTCTTAACTCAACAAATAAAAGAGTTGAAAGAGCCTCCTTGATGAACTAGGAAAACTGCAACCACTTCCAGAATGCACATGTGGTGCATCTAAAGAAATTCTACAAAGAGAAGGAGATCAGCAAGTACACCTATTTCTCGGAAGTCTTAACAATGAGAGATTTGAACATGTTAAGGCGGCAGTGCTGAACACCGAACCTTTGCCTTCGCTTCGACGTGTTTTCAATCATGCTCTCAGAGAAGAAGCTCGAATCATTGGTGAAAAGGGAAGGATTGCTGCAACTAAAAGAGAAATGGGAGGATCTGCTTTTTATTCATCTAAACAAAGTGGACAGAGGAGAAGAGATGGTTCAAACTCAAAGTGTGATCACTGCGGCAAGACTGGTCACTTTAAAGCAATATATTTTGAGATTATAGGGTACCCAGTGAATTGGCACACACGAAGGACACAACACCGCTCAAGAGATGATGGAGGAAAATCTAGTGCTCACCATGCACAATCGACTGAAGAAGCAGTACAGGGGCGTGCATTCCACGGTTCTCGTGTGATTAAGCATGATTTTTGTGAATCCGGTAAAAAATACATCTTGTAAAGATCTAAAATGGGTCTTGGACAGTGGTGCGTCACACCACATGATCCCCCTCTTATCCTTAATGAGAGGGGTAACCAAGATTGAGAAACCTTTCTATGTCACTATTCCTACAGGGAACACAGTGCTGGTAGAAATGATGGGGACCATTGATCTTAGCAAAAACATTACTTTACAAAATGTTTTACTTATTCCTAAGTTTGATTGCAATTTAATTTCAATCTGTCAATTGACCTGTGATTTAAATTGCTTTGTGACTTATCATCCTAGTTATTGTATGATACAGGACTTTGCCACGAAGAAGAAGATTGGCTTAGGTGATGTACATGGTGGGGTTTATGTATTGAAGCAACAAGTCCAAGGGTCTACTTTCACGGCACATCATGAAGACAACTCCGTTCTCTGGCATGCACGCATGGGACATCCCTCTCCTCAAGTTATGCAACGCATGTCTCAGCTAGTGAATTTTAATTTATGTTCAAATAAACTTCATTGTTGTGACATATGTCATAGATCAAAGCAATGCAGACTTCCCTTTCATAATAGTTATAATAAAGCTGAGAATCCTTTTGATCTTATACATTGTGATTTATGAGGAAGATATCGTACTAGCTCTCATAGTGGATGTCACTATTTTCTTACGGTCGTTGATGATTATTCGCGTGGAACATGGGTTTACTTGTTAAAAGAAAAAACAGAAGTTCTAAAAATTTTAACAAATTTTATCAACATGGTTAACACACAATTTAATGTAAAGATCAAGAGGTTACGGAGTGACAATGGGACAGAATTTACCAACCATGTATTTCAAGGAATTATAAAACAAGAGGGAATCCTACATGAAACTTCATGTGTGGGAACACCTCAACAAAATGCAAGGGTAGAGAGAAAACATAGACATATACTCAATGTGGCACGAGCCTTGAGATTCCAAGCTAACTTACCCATATCATTTTGGGGGGAGTGTGTCTTGACAACAACATACCTCATTAATAGAACTCCTACCATGGTTAATGATGGGTTGACACCATATGAGAAGCTATTGGGAAAACCTTCATCATATGAGCACATTAAGACTTTCGGATGCTTGTGTTATGTTAAAAATTCAAACAAGCAGCAAGATAAATTTGATTCAAGAGCCGAAAAATGTGTATTCGTGGGATATCCTAAAGGCCAAAAAGGTTGGACAGTGTACAACTTAAAGACACGGGAGATATATGTATCAAGAGATGTGGTGTTCTATGAAGATATTTTTCCGTATGCATCACAAGAAAAGGACAGCAGCAGTGAAGAAAATTCTTCGCCAACATTTGCTCTTGATTTTGGTTTTGTTGAAGAAGATACTACGTCTAGCAATGATGGGCAGCAAGACCAGATCATAATTTCCAAAGAACCAAGAGAAGAACAAGTTGTTGAAACAAATCCTGCTGTGATGACTGAAGTAGAAGAACCTTAAAATGAGGGAGAGAGTGAAACCATGACAAACATAGACATGGGGCAAAGGAACAGACAACCACCCAAAAGACTTGATGATTATTATTGCTACTCAGCTGAGAAAACCCACACATGTACATCGCCGAAGACGTCAACTTCTTCAGGTATAATTTATCCTATATCAAACTATGTAAATTATGATGAGTTTTCACAAAAACATCAAGCTTATCTTGCAACGGTTGAAAGCATTGAAGAGCCTCAGTCATACAAACAAGACATTCACAAACAAGAATAGAGAGAAGCCATGTCACAAGAACTTAAAGCCTTGGAAGAAAATCAAACATGGGAAATATCAAGGCTTCCTAAAGGCAAGAAGGTAGTGGGTTGTAGATGGGTATACAAGGTTAAATACAAATCGACCGGTGAAGTTGAGAAATACAAAGCGCGGCTCGTGGCGAAAGGATACACACAAGTTGAAGGGGATGACTTCAACGGAACCTTTGCACCAGTTACCAAAATGACAACTGTGAGGTGTTTGCTTACTATTGTGGTGGCCAAAGGATGGATACTTCACCAAATGGATGTGCGTAATGCTTTCCTACACAGAGAATTAGATGAGGAAGTATATATGGAGGTTCCTCCAGGTTACAAAGTTTTCGATAAAGAGATGGTGTGTCGCCTAAGAAAGTCACTATATGGTCTTAGGCAAGCCTCGCGCAATTGGTACTCAAAACTGTCCGAAGCATTGGTAAAGTATGGTTTTCAGGAATGTGAAACTGATCATAGTTTGCTTACCTATTCACATGGTTCAGTTTTCATAGCTGTATTAATTTATGTTGATGACCTTGTTGTGACTGGGAATGATACAAAGTCATGTGAAAAATTCAAATAATACCTCACCGAATGTTTTCACATGAAGGACTTGAGAGAGTTGAGATACTTTCTTGGTCTAGAGTTAGCTCACGGCTCTTCTGGATTATTCATTTGTCAAAGGAAGTATGTCTTGGACATTCTAAATGAATGTGGGATGCTAGCTTGCAAGCCTTCATCTATCCCACTTGAACCAAACCATAAATTAGCATTGGATTCAAGTCCTTTATATGAGAATCCTTCAAAGTACCGTAGGTTGGTGGGACGACTCATTTATCTCACAATCACTAGACCAGAATTAGCATATTATGTCCATATTCTAAGTCAATTTATGCAGGAACCTTACCAATGGCACTGGGACGCAACGATGCATGTCTTGAGGTACTTGAAGTCTTTACCGGGGCAAGGAATTGTCGTACCAAAAGATAATTGAAGGTGAGAAAAACACTTAGAAGGGGGGTTGAATAAGGGTTTAGAAAAAATATGGCAATAAAAACAACACAAGATTTTTATCCTGGTTCATTGAACTCAACTAATCCAGTCCACCCTATCAAGGTGATTTGCCTTTCTCCATAAGGACTTAATCCACTATATTCAAACTTGATTACAATGTCAAACACTAAGAACAATTGTCTTAGTCTTCTCAAGAAATCCTGACCACAACTTGGTCTTCTTAAGGAACCTTTTACAAATAAATGTAAACTAACAAGTGTTTAAGATGCTTCTAAAAAGCTATATCACAAACTGTGATTTTTACACTTAGATTAAGAACGAATAAAAGCTATTCAGCTTTGAGTAAGAAAGATTGTATGAGAGTTGTTGAATAATTTGTTCAAGATTCGTTTTGAATTCGTTAACCTTGAATAGATGTTGAAGACGTCCTTTTATAGTGTTGAAAGTCCAATGCTTGAAGACTGTGCAAGTAGAGTAGCTGTAGCCTTTTGTCTTCACATGACTTTTCCTTTCTCAGAAGTAGAATGTTCAGAGAAATGCCTTTTGCCTGAATCCATGTGTCTATCACAAATAAGGAATATTTGCGTTGGAGAGGACGTTAAGAATAGTACCAAGTCTATTCACTTGCTGACATCTTTTCAAACGTAAACAACATCAGATCCTCTGATGTGCTTCTTGTTCTTCAGATCAGATTCAATGACATTAGAGTTGCAGCAACAGTGCTTCAGCGTGAGTGATCTGATCAGAGCATACTTGTTTATCAGAGCCTCTGTACTTGCAGCGTAAAGTACATTCAGAGTCTTTTGAAACAATGCTTTAAACTCTTCATAAAAACTCTTCAGCTACGCTTCAGATGCTTCTGTAGCTTCTGCTTCAGAGTCTTCTGTAGCTTCTGCTTCAGAGTCTCTTCTGGCAGCGCTCAGAGTCTTCTGATGACTTGCTTCTGATGCTTCAGAGTTTTGCGTAACTTGCTTCTGATGCTTCAGAGCTTTGCGTAGAATAATGTTCAGATGCATTTTTGCTTCCATAAGAATATTTCATTCAATATCTGGAACACAAAACACTTGAACAAAATTAGAGTATATATTTTCTTAATACAAAATTTCATTAGAGTTATCATCAGAACATAGAGATATAATTAAACACCAATCTGTGTTCTAACAATCTCCCCCTTTTTGATGATGACAAAACATATGAAATTTTGTTCAATAAAAAGGATAAATATATAACTCCCCCTGAGATAAAGAATCTCCCCCTGAAATGAATACTCTAATAGAAGAAAATACTTCCCTTTTTTACATGAGTATATTATTCAGATTAAGAGCCTGGTTAAAAACTTCTGGTTAGAAATTGGTTAGAATATACTTTTCAGAATCAAAGCTTGATTTGCTTTCCAGAAACAGAGCCTGGTAATAGCTTGATTTACTTTTCAGAATCAGAGTCTGGTTTACTTTTACTGATTTTCTTTCCAGAATCAGAGCCTGGTTAGCTTTTAGGATCAAAGCCTGGTTTGACTTATCAGAGCCTGGTCATTAGAACTTGGTTTGAATAAAAGTCTGGTTTGGGGATTCTCAGGGTAACTTCAATGAATTTTGTCAGATGATACGTTATAGTTCTGAAAGACTAAAATTCAATGTTAGATATAATTTGTTATGTCTGAATTCCATTTTAGTAACTGTTTATATTTGAACAAACATAATTTCTTTTTCTCCCCCCTTTTTGTCATAATCAAAATGAAAACTTTTAAACACAAATAAAAGGTTAACAAAAGAAAAAACAGAATAAAGCTGATAACATCAACATATGTAAAACAAATAATCAAACAGACAGATGCATTCAGAGAAAATCAGAGTACATCAAGAACAAAACATGATTCAGAGAAAGCAGAAACAGAACAAAATAACACTTAAAGTGAACAAACATAAGAACTAAGATAAGCGTGATGCAAGAAGTTTAAGGATGTTGGTCATCTCAGAAGTAGATTCCTCTTGCTTAGCCATCCATTTCTGTATGTTGTCTATTTTCTCATCTTGCTTTGCCATCCAAGATTTTATTTCAGATTGACCAGCTTCCAGCACAACAATCTTGTCTTCTAGGTATGGATTCTCTTTCTTAACTTCAGAAGAAGTAGTAGGAGCAGATTCAGATGCAGGAGTAGGAGCAGAGTCAATGACCATTGCAGATGCAGATTCTGGAGGCACAGATTCAGATGGTTGGTCTACAATCATCAGAGCTAATGGATTGGTTTCCAGAGTGACTTCAGGAGCAAATTCTTCAGTAGTCTCAGAAGTAGCAGTTACTCTAGAAGTTGAGGGTGCATCTTCAAGAAGCAATGTTGGAGATCTGTTCACATTCCATAGCGTATGTCTGACAACTTCAGCAAATCTGACCTTTGCGTCATCAGAGCAAATGGTCTTCAGATTAGAAGCCACAGAGTTAAATCTGGCAATGAACTTAATCCAGCATTCTTCAGAAGCTTCTGGATTAATGCTTGAGAGACATTCCTCCTTTACAGAGTCTAAACGCATCCTTATTTCTTTCTTGAAATTAGCAAATAAAACATCAACGTTTAGCCTAGATTTAGGTTTAAGGTAGGCTTCCAGAGGTGATGGTTTGGGTTGTTCTGGTGGGGGTGGTATGGTAAAGGTTGGGATAATGAACAAAGGACGAGGATAATAAGGTAATGAAGGATGTTCAGATGAAATGAAAGCTTTGGATCTGGATGAAGATGATTTGGGAAACAAGAACTGTTTGAAATTTGATACAGAGGGAATGACATCAAATGGTGTAGAAGTATAGGGGATAAAAACAGAGTTTTGAGAGTGCATAGGTTCAGATGGAATGATATCTGGTTATTGTTTTAGATAGACTTGAAGTACAAAGGGAAGTATAGTTGAAGAAATAGGTTTATATGGAATGTTAGGGTCAGATGCTTCTATTCTGGTATAAAAGTTTTTGAGTTTCAGACCATATGGAAGGGGATCAGAGGGATGAGGTTTAAAAGAAGCAAAAGATATAAACTCAGATGTTCTAGGTTCATAGCCATAGAGTGAGGGGGTGAGTTAATTTCTGATGGTAAGTCAAATTCAGATGAATCAGATGATTCAAATGAATGACAGGATGTGGAAGAGATATCAACCAGAGTTGTCAGAGGTTGAATATCTAAAACATCATATTGCGATATGAAAGGTTCAGAAGGTTGAATAGTTTCTGGTTCAGGATTAGAAGAAATAAGTTCTTCTGTTTGTGGTTGTTGTTGTTCTGGTTGAGGTTCAGATGGGATTGTTTGTTCTTGTAGTACAGATTGTTGTGGTATAGATTCTGTTGGTGTGGATTCTGGGAGTGTATAAGGTATTGGTTCAGTGGGAACAAAATCAGTTTGAATTTGTGATTCAGAGACTTTTGGTTGTTCAGGTTAATCAGATGTAATGGATTCAGATGATGGAGGTGGTTGTACAGATGATTGAGAAGGTACAAACATGGTTTGAGTTTGAGAAGAAGGAGGTTCAGGAATAGAGCTAACTGTTGATGATTCTATTGCAATTTCAGAAATAATAGGTAGGGATGAATCAGTACCTGTTTTCTTGACACACTTTATTTTAACAGATGAAGCTTCTTCAAAAGCTTTTCTCTTCTTCTTCTTCTGTGGTTCTTCAGAAGATTTCTTCTTCTTCTTGCTTGCAGATTCTTCTTCAGAAACCTGTTTCCTCTTCCTCAGATTTTCCTCATAAAAATCTGGTACTGGTTCTTTTGCATGTAGCAGAATATCAGTAGGTACAGGTGTTCCATCTGCCTTACACATCTGAATGTACTGAAGAATTGCATCTCTAGGTTCTTCAGCACCAAATATAGGAAAGTCATCTATTGGAATTCTTCTTTGACTGACTTCTTCAATATTCAGCTTAGCAGGAGCAGTTTTGAGTTCATCCACAACTCTCATTCTTTGGAGACTCTTCCCATTCAAAGGTTTTCCTATAATAGAAGCAAGTTCATCTTTCAATCCAGCTTCATGCAGATGAGCCACCAGTCCATTGTCAATCAGAACATCTGAGATTAGTCTTCCAAACGGAATCCAAGTCCTGATCTTCTGACCCTTGGTCTTGACAGATTATCTGGATGCATTAATGTGGTTCCACAGATGCATGAACAAAAGGTGTGGCAGATCCACTTTAGTACTCTGACTCAGGCAGAACATGAAGTAAATCTGTTCATTGTTAACATAGTCACGAGAGTTTGTGGATTTTTTGTGGTTTATACAGCCCAGAAAAATCTTGGCCCAAATCTTGTATTCAGGTTTCAGATCTTTGAATTTGTTTGAAGCTTGTCCAGTTGAAATTACTTCATCATAAACTTCATCCATATCAACACGCCCAGCTGGTAGATGAGAAACTCCATCAGTTTCTTCATATCCAATGAGCTTTCTGATCAAATCTTCAGTTATAATAATCTCTTTTCCCAGAACTGAAGAGACTATGAACTTGGGGTAGACAGATGCGTGAATCCAGAACTCTTTCACTAAATATGGATAAACTGGTCCAAACAATCTATCAAAGTATTTCACCCAGCCTTGAGCATCAATGATAGGACGCAAATCAAACCCATTATCAGCCATGGAGTCAAATTCCACCATTGATTCACATAAGACTTCAAGCTTATCAACTAGTGTTAGAAGAGTTCTCTCTGGTTCCTTGAAGGCAACAACACCCATGTTGGACGATGAAACAACAACCATAGAATATTGAAACTGAGCAGAGGTTGATGATGAAGTAGCCATTGTTGTTCTTGAGAAAGTTTTAGGGTTGCGAACAGTTTTGGGTTTGGGAGAGAGATGGAAACAATGAAACAAGAAGAAATGCATACAAGGGTGTTCGTGAGAGTGAAAAGTGTGAAATGTGTAAAGTTGTGGCATTTATAGAAGAAATTAGGGCACACAAGAGTCACACGTTTAGCACGCTTACACATAGCATTTAATGAAAAGAATATAATCATTTCAAGCAATTAATGATTCTGACAATTAGGGGGAAAACGAGAAACTCAATATTCAAAAACAGTACCTCAAACGTCAATTCAGTATTGTGCACTCCACCTTTTCAGATTCAGAGTTACACGTGTTTGCTTGCATGTGCTTCTGAAACTTCTTTGAGAAATGAAACGTTAGCCAACGTTCAGATCCTCTGAGGCTTGTTAGTTCAGATTTGCACATAAAGAATAAAATAATAAATAAATAAATAAATGTAATACTTCAGAGTTAAAACATTTTCATTTGAGAAAATTTTCTTCTGATAAACATTTTATTCTGGACAGAAATCCATACTTATATTTTTCAGAATAAATTTAAATCTATCTTCAGCAAGGGGTTTTGTAAAGATATCAGCCCATTGATGATTTGTATCAACAAAGTTTAAACTGATAACTCCCTTCTGAACATAGTCTCTGATGAAGTGATATTTTATCTCTATATGTTTTGCCTTAGAGTGTAAAATAGGATTTTTAGACAAGCATATAACAGAAGTATTATCACAGAAGATTGAAATGTTACTCTCATGGATCTGATAGTCTTCTAGCTGACTCTTCATCTAGAGCATCTGAGTGCTACAACCAGCAACAGCAATCTATTATGCTTCTGTTATTGAAAGCGCAATAGTGGGTTGCTTCTTGCTGAACCAAGAGATCAGATGACTTCCAAGAAACTGGCAGCTTCTAGAAGTACTTTTTCTTTCTACTCTGTGTCCAGCGTAATCAGCATCACAGAATCCAACTAATTATAATCATCAGATCTTCTGTAACACAAGCCCACATTAGTAGTACCTTTTAGATGCCTTAGAATCCTCTTAACAGCTGTTAAGTGAGATTCTTTAGGATCTGATTAGAATCTGGCACATAGACAAACACTGAATAGAATATCAGGTCTAGAAGTAGTCAGATACAAAAGAGATCCAATCATACCTCTGTAAATCTTCTGGTCTACCTTCTTACTTACCTCTTCCTTACCAAGAGTGCTTGTAGGATGCATTGGAGTTTTGGCCAACTTGCTTTTAGTCATATTAAACTTCTTCAGAAGCTCCTTCACATACTTAGTCTGATGTATGTAGGTGCCTTCTGGAGTTTGATTAACTTAGATTCCCATAAAGAATCTGAGTTCTCCCATCATGCTCATCTCAAATTTAGCCTGCATAGAAAGAGCGAACTCCTTTCCCAGCGTATCATTGGTAGATCCAAATATAATATCATCTACATAAATTTGACAAATTAACAAATCTTTCTTAAATTATTTACAGAAGAGATTTGTATCCACTTTGCCTCTGATAAAATTCTTTTCCAGAAGAAAATTACTTAATCTCTCATACCAAGCTCTGGGAGCTTGTTTTAAACCATAGAGTGATTTTTTAAGTTTAAAAACATGTTCTGGAAATTTATCATTTTCAAAACCAGGAGGTTGGTAAACATAAACTTCCTCTTCTATAATACCATTTAAGAAGGCACTCTTAACATCCATCTGATAAAGAGTGATGTTGTTTTGTGCAGCAAAAGAAATGATTAGGCGTATAGACTCTAACCTGGCCACAGGAGCATAAGTATCTATGTAGTCAATTCCTTCTTGCTGACTATACCCTTGAGCAACTAGCCTTGCTTTGTTCCTTACAACTTCTCCTTGCTCATTCAATTTGTTTCTGAGGACCCATTTGGTTCTAATAATATTGAATCCTTTTGGTCTTGGAACCAGATCCCAAACGTCATTTCTGGTGAATTGATTTAACTCTTCTTGCATAGCAAGTATCCACTCATTATCATTCAGAGCTTCATCTACAGAAGTTGGTTCAATGATAGACACCAACCCAAAAAGTGAAGTTGCAGATGATCTGATGAAAGACCTTATTCTGATAGGGTCATCCTTCTTTCCAATTATCACATCCTCTGGGTGAGAGGCTTTGATTCTGGAAGATGATCCCTTAACATTTGGTTCTTCAGAAATATTCAAATTGTTCATCTGAGCAGCCAATGGAGTTGCATCTGGCGTTGCTTCTAGTTCTTTCACTTGAGCCTTTTTTGCCTCTGAGTCTTCAGAGTCTGTGAGAATTACTTCTCTATCTGCAGAATTAACAAGCTGCTTTGGCTTTTGATTGCCAAGCTTATCATCAAATCTAACAAGAATTGATTCTTCAACAATCTGTGTCTCATTATTGTATACTCTGTAGCCTTTAGAGCGTTCAGAATACCCAAGCATGAAACACTTCTGTGCTTTAGAATCAAACTTGTTTAGATTCTCTTTAGTGTTCAACATATAACATATACATCCAAAAGGATGAAAATAAGAAATTTTGGGCTTTCTGTTCCTCCATAATTCATAGGGAGTCTTTTCCAGAAGAGGTCTTACAGACACTCTGTTCTGAATATAACAAGCTGTGTTTATTGCTTCTACCCAAAAATGCTTTTCCAGATTAGTCTCGTTGATCATGGTTCTGGCCATTTCTTGCAAAGTTCTATTTTTCCTCTCTACAACTCCATTCTGTTGTGGAGTTCTAGGGCAGGAGAAATCATGTGCAATACCATTTTCATTAAAATATTTTTCAAAATATTTGTTTTCAAATTCACCTCCATGATCACTTCTGACTTTAACAATTTTAAAATCTTTTTCATTCTGGACTTGTTTGCAGAAGTCAAAGAACACAGAGTGTGACTCATCCTTGTGTTTTAGGAATTTCACCCATGTCCATCTGCTGTAGTCATCAACAATGACTAATCCATACTTCTTGCCTCTGATGGATGCAGTTTTCACTGGTCCAAACAGATCAATATGAAGTAACTCTAATGGTTTTGAGGTTGAAACAACATTTTTAGTTTTAAAAGAAGATTTTGAAAATTTTCCTTTTTGACATGCTTCACAAAGAGCATCTGAGTTGAACTTCAACTGAGGAAGTCCTCTGACCAGATTGAGTTTATTAATCTGAGATATACGTCTCATACTAATATGCCCCAATCTTCTGTGCCGAACCCATTGCTCATCATTAACAGACAGAAGGCATTTTACATTCTGAACCTTAAGTTCTGAAAGATTGATTTTATAAATGTCGTTCTTCCTCTTTCCATTAAATAGGATTGAGCCATCCTTTTGACTGACAGCCTAAGTTATGTGTTAATCCTTCAACGAGTAAGACATTAGAAATGAAAGGAAGATTACCATTGCCAATAGTTCCAGAGCCAACTATCTTGCCCCTCTGGTTCCCTCCAAACTTGACGTCTCCTCCAGATCTAAGTTCAAGGCTTTGGAACATAGACCTTCTTCCCGTCATGTGACGCGAGCAGCCAGAGTCCAGGTACCAAGATTGGTGTTTTGACTTTGCTACTAAAGATGTCTGCAATAGATATTATTTTGTCTTTAGGTACCCAGATCGTTTTGGGTCCTTTAGGGTTAGTTGACTTAAAGTTTTGTCTGAACTTCTGTCTTCTGACAGCAGGTTTGTTCTGACTAACATTAGGTTTAAACACATGAATGTTCTGACCAGAACGTGTGTGTTTAATATCATTAAGATGACCATACTTAAAAGTAGAATACAGAGGAGTATGCTTAATGATTAGTTTATCAACAGATGTTGGATTTAAATCCTTCTCAGAAGAAGATTCATATCCAATACCCTTCCTGTTATTTCTGCTAACACCATAGATCATTGAAGCCATCTTGCTTCTCTCTAGACTTCTTGACAGAAACTTATGAAAACTATAGTCATATTCTTCTAAAATATTTTTAAATTTTGACTTAGTTTCAACTTCAGAATCTTGTTGAGCTTTTTCTAATTCATTTTTAATTTTCAAATTGTTTGCTTTGAGCTCAGCAATTTCTGATTTCAGAAGACCATTCTCAGATACAAGATTTTTTTCACTCTTCTTGTATTTGAGCTTAATCTTACTATAATTTTCCAACATTTCAGATAAACTTTCAATAAGTTCTGCTCTAGAAAGTTCAGAAAATACCTCCTCAGAATCTGATTCTGATTCTGATCGAGATGTTTCTGCATGGTCTTCTACGTCAGCCATGAGTGCCATGTTTGCACATTCCTCATCTGAGTCTGATGAAGATTCAGATGCATCTGAATCATCCCAGGTTTCCATCAGAACTTTATTTTTATGATCAGACTTTCTTCTTGGCTTCTCCTTCTGAAGCTTTAGGCATTCATTCTTGTAGTGCCCAGGTTCCTTGCATTCATAGCAGACAACCTATTTCTTTCCAGATCTTCTGTGTCTAGAAGACTCTTTATGTTGATCTGGTTTCTTGAAGTTCTTGAACTTCCTTTGTTTATGCTTCCAGAGTTTGTTGACCCTTCTGGACAGCAGGGACAATTCATCTTCTTCTTCAAAAGAAGATTCTTCAGAACTTTCTTCTATAACCTGCAACGCTTTAACAGATTTGTTAGACTTTAAAGCAACTGACTTACCTTTCTTTTGAGGCTCGTCTTCCTCTAGTTCAATCTCATGACTCCTCAGAGAGCTGATCAGTTCCTCCAGCGTGATCTTGTTCAGATCCTTTGCTATCTTTAGAGCAGTGACCATTGGTCTCCATCTGATTGGAAAACTTCTGATGATCTTTTTAACATGATCAGCAGTGGAGTAATCCTTGTCCAGAACTTTCAAGCCAGCTGTGAGAATCTGGAATCTAGAGAACATAACTTCTACAGATTCAAATTCCTCCATTTTGAAGTCTTCATATTTCTGGATCAGCGCCAAACCCTTGGTCTCCTTGACTTGAGAATTCCCTTCATGAGTCATTTTCAAAGATTCAAACATACCAAATGTTGTTTCTCTATTAGTAATTTTCTCATACTCAGTATGAGATATAGCATTTAGTAGTATGATTCTTGCTTTATGATTATTCCTGAATTCTTTCTTCTGAGCTTCAGTCATAGATTTTTTGTCTATCCTTTTGCCATCCCCATCAGTGGGGTGAACATAGCCATCAATGACTAAATCCCAAAGGTCAACATCATACCCTAGAAAGAAGCTTTCAATTCTGTCTTTCCAGTAGTCAAACTTCTCCCCATCAAACATAAGGGGTTTAGTGTTGATTCTATCTCTGTCCTCATATCTGTTGTTATTGGATGTTGAAGCTTCAGCCATAATGTATCAACCAAAAATATATCAAGAGTTTTCTCAACGAGATCTTTTCTGTTCACGGTGAAGTGAAAGCACTAACAGAACCGGAGCTCTGATGCCAACAGAAGTTGAGAAAAACACTTAGAAGGGGGGGGGGGTTGAATAAGGGTTTAGAAAAAATATGGCAATAAAAATAACACAAGATTTTTATCCTGGTTCGTTAAACTCAACTAATCCAGTCCACCCTATCAAGGTGATTTTCCTTTCTCCACAAGGACTTAATCCACTATATTCAAACTTGATTACAGTGTCAAACACTAAGAACAACTGTCTTAGTCTTCTCAAGAAATCCTGACCACAACTTGGTCTTCTTAAGGAACCTTTTACAAATAAATGTAAACTAACAAGTGTTTAACATGCTTCTAAAAAGCTATATCACAAACTGTGATTTTTACACTTAGATTAAGAACGAATAAAAACTATTCAGCTTTGAGTAAGAAAGATTGTATGAGAGTTGTTGAACAATTTGTTCAAGATCCGTTTTGAATTCGTTAACCTTGAAGAGATGTTGAAGACGTCCTTTTATAGTGCTGAAAGTCCAATGCTTGAAAACTGTGCAAGTAGAGTAGCTGTAGCCTTTTGTCTTCACATGACTTTTCCTTTCTCAGAAGTAGAATGTTCAGAGAAATGCCTTTTGCCTGAATCCTTGTGTCTATCACAAATAAGGAATAGTTTCGTTGGAGAGGACGTTGAGAATAGTACCAAGTCTATTCACGTGCTGGCATCTTTTCAAACTTAAACAACACTAGATCCTCTGATGTGCTTCTTGTTCTTCAGATCAGATTCAATGATATCAGAGTTGCAGCAACAGTACTTCAGCGTGAGTGATCTGATCAGAGCATACTTGTTTATCAGAGCCTCTGTACTTGCAGCGTAAAGTATATTCAGAGTCTTCTGAAACAATGCTTTAAACTCTTCATACAAACTCTTCAGCTATGCTTCAGATGCTTCTGCAACTTCTGCTTCAGGTCTCTTCTGGCAGCGCTCAGAGTCTTCTGATGACTTTGCTTCTGATGCTTCAGAGTTTTGCGTAACTTGCTTCTGATGCTTCAGAGCTTTGCGTAGAATAATGTTCAGATGCATTTTTGCTTCCATAAGAATATTTCATTTAATATCTGGAACACAAAACACTTGAACAAAATTAGAGTATATATTTTCTTAATACAAAATTTCATTAGAGTTATCATCAAAACATAGAGATATAATTAAACATCAATCTGTGTTCTAACAATCTCCCCTTTTTGATGATGACAAAACATATGAAATTTTGTTCAATAAAAAGGATAAATATATAACTCCCCCTGAGATAAAGAATCTCCCCCTGAAATGAATACTCTAATAGAAGAAAATACTTCCCTTTTTTGCATGAGTATACTATTCAGATTAAGAGCCTGGTTAAAAACTTCTGGTTAGAATCTTGGTTAGAATATACTTTTCAGAATCACAACTTGATTTGCTTTCCAGAAACAAAGCCTGGTAATAGCTTGATTTACTTTCCAGAATCAGAGTTTGCTTTACTTTTACTGATTTTCTTTCCAGAATCAGAGCCTGGTTAGCTTTTAGGATCAAAGCCTGGTTTGACTTATCAAAGCCTGGTAATCAGAACCTGGTTTGAATAAAAGTCTGGTATGGGGATTCTCAGAGTAACTTCAATGAATTTTGTCAGATGATACGATATAGTTCTGAAAGACTAAAATTCAATGTTAGATATAATTTGTTATGTCTGAATTCCATTTTAGTAATTGTTTATATTTGAACAAACAAAAATTTTTTTTCTCCCCCTTTTTGTCATAATCAAAAAGAAAACTTTTAAAGACAAATAAAAGGTTAACAAAAGAAAAAACAGAATAAAGTTGATAACATCAACATATGTAAAACAAATAATAAAACAGACAGATGCATTCAGAGAAAATCAGAGTACATCAAGAACAAAACATGATTCAGAGAAAGCAGAAACATAACAAAATAACACTTAAAGTGAACAAACATAAGAACTAAGATAAGCGTGATGCAAGAAGTTTAAGGATGTTGGTTATCTCATAAGTAGATTCCTCTTGCTTAGCCATCCATTTCTGTATGTTGTCTATTTTCTCATCTTGTTTTGCCATCCAAGATTTTATTTCAGATTGACCAGCTTCCAGCACAACAATCTTGTCTTCTAGGTCTGGATTCTCTTTCTTAACTTCAGAATAAGTAGTAGGAGCAGATTCAGATGCAGGAGTAGGAGCAGAGTCAATGACCATTGCAGATGCAGATTATGGAGGCACAGATTCAGATGGTTGGTCTATAATCATCAGAGCTAATGGATTGGTTTCCAGAGTGACTTCAGGAGCAAATTCTTCAATAGTCTCAGAAGTAGCAATTACTCTAGAAGTTGAGGGTGCATCCTCAAGAAGCAATGTTGGAGATCTGTTCACATTCCATAGCGTATGTCTGACAACTTCAGCAAATCTGACCTTTGCGTCATCAGAGCAAATGGTCTTCAGATTAGAAGCCACAGAGTTAAATCTGGCAATGAACTTAATCCAGCATTCTTCAGAAGCTTCTGGATTAATGCTTGAGAGACATTCCTCCTTTATAGAGTCTAAACTCATCCTTATTTCTTTCTTGAAATTAGAAAACAAAACATCAACATTTAGCCAAGATTTAGGTTTAAGGTAGACTTCCAGAGGTGATGGTTTGGGTTGTTCTGGTGGGGGTGGTATGGTAAAGGTTGGGATAATGAACAAAGGACGAGGATAAGAAGGTAATGAAGGATGTTCAGATGAAATGAAAGCTTTGGATCTGGACGAAGATGATTTCGGAAACAAGAACTGTTTGAAATTTGATACAAAGGGAATGACATCAAATGGTGAAGAAGTATAGGGGATAAAAACAGAGTTTTGAGAGTGCAGAGGTTCAGATGGAATTATATCTGGTTGTTGTTTTAGATAGACTTGAAGTACAGAAGGAAGTATAGTTGAAGAAATAGGTTTATATGGAATGTTAGGGTCATATGCTTCTATTCTGGTATAAAAGTTTTTGAGTTTCAGACCATATGGAAGGGGATCAGAGGGATGAGGTTTAAAAGAAGCAAAAGATATAAACTCAGATGTTCTAGGTTCATAGCCACGAAGTGAGGGGTGAGTTAATTTCTGATGGTAAGTCAAATTCAGATGAATCAGATGATTCAGATGAATGACAGGATGAGGAAGAGATATCAACCAGAGTTGTCAGAGGTTAAATATCTGAAACATCAGATTCAGATATGAAAGGTTCAGAAGGTTGAATAGTTTCTGGTTCAGGATTAGAAGAAATAGGTTCTTTTGTTTGTGGTTGTTGTTGTTCTGGTTGAGGTTCAGATGGGATTGTTTGTTCTTGTAGTACAGATTGTTGTGGTACAGATTCTGTTGGTGTGGATTCTGGGAGTGTATAAGGTATTGGTTCAGTGGGAACAGAATCAGTTTGAATTTGTGATTCAGAGACTTTTGGTTGTTCAGGTTGAACAGATGTAATGGGTTCAGATGATAGAGGTGGTTGTACAGATGATTGAGAAGGTACAAACATGGTTTGAGTTTGAGAAGAAGGAGGTTCAGGAATAAAGCTAACTGTTGATGATTCTATTGCAATTTCAGAAATAATAGGTAGGGATGAATCATTACCTGTTTTCTTGACACACTTTATTTTAACAGATGAAGCTTCTTCAAAAGCTTTTCTCTTCTTCTTCTTCTGTGGTTCTTCAGAAGATTTCTTCTTCTTCTTGCTTGCAGATTCTTCTTCAGAAACCTGTTTCCTCTTCCTCAGATTTTCCTCATAAAAATCTGGTACTGGTTCTTTTGCATGTAGCAGAATATCAGTAGGTACAGGTGTTCCATCTGCCTTACACATCTGAATGTACTGAAGAATTGCATCTCTAGGTTCTTCAGCACCAAATATAGGAAAGTCATTTATTGGAATTCTTCTTTGACTGACTTCTTCAATATTCAGCTTAGCAGGAGCAGTTTTGAGTTCATCCACAACTCTCATTCTTTGGAGACTCTTCCCATTCAAAGGTTTTCCTATAATAGAAGCAAGTTCATCTTTCAATCCAGCTTCATGCAGATGAGCCACCAGTCCATTGTCAATCAGAACATCTGAGATTAGTCTTCCAAACGGAATCCAAGTCCTGATCTTCTGACCCTTGGTCTTGACAGATTATCTGGATGCATTAATGTGGTTCCACAGATGCATGAACAAAAGGTGTGGCAGATCCACTTTAGTACTCTGACTCAGGCAGAACATGAAGTAAATCTGTTCATTGTTAACATAGTCACGAGAGTTTGTGGATTTTTTGTGGTTTATACAGCCCAGAAAAATCTTGGCCCAAATCTTGTATTCAGGTTTCAGATCTTTGAATTTGTTTGAAGCTTGTCCAGTTGAAATTACTTCATCATAAACTTCATCCGTATCAACACGCCCAGCTGGTAGATGAGAAACTCCATCAGTTTCTTCATATCCAATGAGCTTTCTGATCAAATCTTCAGTTATAATAATCTCTTTTCCCAGAACTGAAGAGACTATGAACTTGGGGTAGACAGATGCGTGAATCCAGAACTCTTTCACTAAATATGGATAAACTGGTCCAAACAATCTATCAAAGTATTTCACCCAGCCTTGAGCATCAATGATAGGACGCAAATCAAACCCATTATCAGCCATGGAGTCAAATTCCACCATTGATTCACATAAGACTTCAAGCTTTCAACTGGTGTTAGAAGAGTTCTCACTGGTTCCTTGAAGGCAACAACACCCATGTTGGACGATGAAACAACAACCATAGAATATTGAAACTGAGCAGAGGTTGATGATGAAGTAGCCATTGTTGTTCTTGAGAAAGTTTTAGGGTTGCAAACAATTTTGGGTTTGGGAGAGAGATGGAAACAATGAAACAAGAAGAAATGCATACAAGGGTGTTCGTGAGAGTGAAAAGTGTGAAATGTGTAAAGTTGTGGCATTTATAGAAGAAATTAGGGCACACAAGAGTCACACGTTTAGCACGCTTACACATAGCATTTAATGAAAAGAATATAATTGTCGCTACTGCGAAAATTGGCGCCGGCTTGACAGGAGAGTCGCCACCGTGCGTTATTTATCCCAACGGAGGGAAAGGAAACGCTCGAAGTAAACCTCGCAAAGACGGGAAAAGGTATGGTCATCGCAACCAAAACCTGGATTCGGGAGTCGGTTACGCAAGGGGAAGGTATTAGCACCCCTCACGTCCGTCGTACTCGACGGGATCCACGCTTGGTGTTTATAAGGAAAAGGGTGTGTTTATCTATCTACGCTAATGGTCAGCCTGAAAAGAAAAGAAAAGGACAGGACTCGACAAAACATACGGTGTTCTGGGCCTACGTACTCCCTCGTGCAATGGGAAAGTCAGAGTCAACGTAGTTCGACTACCTACGTCTAAACGGGGAAAAGGTTGCTCGCCAGGACATCGCGTCCTGTGCCTACGTATTTCCACACAGCATGGAAGATCAGAGCAAACGTAGTTCGACTGACTACGGCTAAACTGGGCGCTCTCACACAGCAGTGAGAAAACAAACTGGTCTCAAAGGTTCGGGAACCTACAACTACGGTCTGGCCTCAAATGCCCTCGGGCGACAGAAAAGGGATAACAATCAGTCGTCAGCGGGAAAGTCTCGATCGCACAGCCGCGAGAGAACAAAAGGTTAATTGTTAGTGTGCTCGCTAGGATATCGCATCCTATGCCTACATATCCTTGTCTGGTACGAGGAATCAGAGCAGCTGTAGTTCGGCTAACTATGACACAAGCTACTCAAGAGCTCCTATTGCTGAGAAAGGGAAAAGACACCCTAAAACTATGGCTGAAAAGGGGAATCTACCTACTGTTATCATGCCTGGTTGACCATCCTAATGTCTATCATAACGACTCCGCAGCGGAGAAGTCAGAGCTCCTAAGGGACCATGGCAACAGGACTAAACAGCAAACAGGAATTAATTGCAAAGTAACGAAATACGGGAAATATGCATGAATGCAACAACTAAACAAGCAAGGCACAAAGGCCGCAAACCACAGAGGTAAGGGAGCTCAGCTCTACCAAATACTAGCAAGCAAAGCCACTCAATAACAAACAAGCAGAAGGAGGACCACCTCAACTTCTCATGCACACAAAGCCTACTTCTAAGATGCACCTACCTCAGAAATATCTAGATGAACCCCTAAGTCTAATGCAGCACAGCACCACACAAGTCAAACAACATAAAGAGAAGGCAAACCAGCCTGACAAACTCCTATCCAAAACCTAAACCAAAACCCTGAGCAAAGACTCCTAAACAACCCTGAAACAAACCCCTGACTTACCCCTGAACAAAACTCTATGCAAAACCCTACACAAAACTCTAAGCAAAACCCTATGCAAAACCCTAATCAATAGAAGTCAATCCCAGTCTTCAAGCTTCAGAACAAGCTTACCAAAGAGAGGGAGCTAAGTAGACAAACTCGTAGTGCCTTCCTCAGGAAAGTACCAGGAGGTTACCACTCAGGAATCACATCCTATGCGGCTCAACAACTGTGATCAGTTTACATTCCTCCTCGGGAGAAACTAAACTCACATGAAGGCTCCGACATCATTGGATACTTGAGAAACCCTACCTGAACTAAGGGAACTAAGTGAACAGACCCATAGGACCTTCCTCAGGAAAGTACTAGGAGGCTTCCACTTAGGAATCGTATCCTATGTGGCTCAACAACTGTGATCAGTTTATATTCCTCCTCAGGAGAAACTAAACTCACATGAAGGCTCCAACATCATTCGATACTTAAGAAATCCTGCATGAACTAAGGGAACTAAGTGAACAGACCCATAGGACCTTCCTCAGGAAAGTACTAGGAGGCTTCCACTTAGGAATCGTATCCTATGTGGCTCAACAACTGTGATCAGTTTACATTCCTCCTCAGGAGAAATTAAACTCACATGAAGGCTCCAACATCATTGGATACTTGAGAAAGAGGTGAGAAGAAAGAATGAAAGTCATTCATAGTGCCTTCCTCAGGAAAGTACCATAAACTCCCTTCAAACTTCAGGATCTCAAACCTCACAAACAGAGAGCAAGCTCCTAGACTAGGCCTCAATCCAATGCATTCTTGCAAGCTCCAACAGGACTTCATCCAGCCTCCATCTTCAAGAAGAAACCACAGATCCTCAAACCACAAGAAACTATTTCTGAAGTTCAACCACAGTTGAACCTCAAAGTCAGAAGCCATCAAGACTTCTCCTATCCTCAAGCTCAGACAAAAAATAACAGAACACCCTACAAAAATCTATCAAAAATCTAGGGGAAACCTACATGGCTCTAGGATCCTAAGATCAAATCTCAAAGCCTAAGTCAACTTCTAAGGCTACTAAACAATCCTTAACATATGAATGGTCAAGGGTTACCAACAAGTTGTGAGGTCTCTATTCTCTAACCCTAAAACAATATCAATCAACCTCTAAAAATCTATGAAAAGTCTATGGGGAACATGCATTAGTCTAGTATAACATACTAAAAAACCAAAGCAAAATTCATTACCAGATGAAAGAACTAAAATCAACAAGGCAGACGTATCCACAAACCAATTATTCAATGTCAATAAAAATGCAAAAATGCCAAATAAAAATAAAATGCATGATCAAATTAATGTTTTTGTACTATAAAATTCTACATTGAATTATGAACATATAGAAAAAAGAATGGAATTATTTGATCAAATCTACTATTTTTTAGGAATTTTCTTCTAACATGCATGAACTAAAAGATATTAAAAAGTCATTTAAATGGAAAATATGCTAAAAATAGCAAACAAAAATAAAATGGAATTTTTATTTTCATATAATTTTCTAGACATTATTATTGACCTATAGCAAAAAGAATAATTAAAAAACATTGATTTTTCTATTTTGTATGATTTTATTAAAATGCTAACAATATAAAAGAAATCAAAGAATAAAAGAAATGAATAAAATGGGAGGGGGTTCAGATAGCACATGCTCAAGTTAAAATTCTGGATGGGCTCTAACCTAGGGGTGTGAAGAGCAAATGGGCGCAGGGCCCAGGTTATTTCAGCAATGAATTAAAAAGGAAGGAAAATGGAGGTGCGAATAGCAACAGTTTTCAGGTTATTTTCCTTTGGGCTCGCTGGTGGGGGGTGTGGATAGCAGTGGGGCCTAAGGCCCAATCTAAAGTCATTCTGTCTCTCACGCAAGGGGGGCATACGAGTAACGCAGGGGGTGCAATAGGAAATCCAACTTGGACTTGGGCCCAATCCCAAACCCTAGTCCAACATGACCAACTAACAAAACCTAAATCCCCTTCCCCACTTTCTGATCACTGTTCACCTACTGCAAACCCTAGCACGCCGCTCCCCCAACCTCCATCCTCTCTGCAACTCCTCTTCAGAACTCTCTAACAAACTCAAACAAACCCTCACCCAATCCACAATTGAACCCAAACACGAATTCGTTCAACTCAAGCCCTAACCTAAACAATCTTCCTCAACCACTAACACGCAAATCTCAAGCGTCTAATCCATCTGAATAATCAACTAGGAGGCGAAAAGAATCAAACCTGGATGAAGCAACGAGGCTTCTGGAGAACGCTTCTTGAAGACGAAGCTGATGAATTTCTTGAGGTTTGGTGATTTCACTTCGCGCGTGGATCTTGACGAGGGTCCTGATGAAGAAATGAAAGGAGCTCTTGGCGTAGAGATCTTCGGACGGATGAAGAAGATTTGACTTTGTTCTGGAAAATTGGTGAAAGAGTTGGTGTTCTAGAAACGACGAAGCAAGACGATTGAAGCTCTTAGCGTTTTTCTGGGAAAGAATCGGGAGATGATGAACACGGATAACGAATCTCTGAATTTTCTGGAGAAGATCTTGATGACTGCATGAACACGGTTGAAGAAATCTTGAAGTTTCTGGGGAATATTGATGGAAGGCTATGAGATTCTGGAAACTCGTATGAAGTTTCCGGCGACGGATGCGTTTTCCGGTGAGGAGGTTGATGGAGGTGGATGGAGGAGAAAGATGAGGATCGGAGGAGAAAAGAGAAGGCAGGAGGATTCTGGGTAGAAAACTAGCTCCGACGAGCTGTTGCGGTGGTCGGAAGGCGTTAGGGTGGCCGGCGGTAGGGTGTTGAAGGTGGATGCATGGCCGGCGGCAGGGTTCCGGTGAGGCTCAGGCGAAGGGCTGTGGGGAGGACAAGTGACAGAAGGATGGAGTTAGTGGGGCAGGTGTCAGGGCGTGGAGAGAGAGGGTGTGGGTCTGAGTGGGACGCGTGTGGGATTCTGAGCTGAGGGAGATTGTGAGGTGGTGGGTCCATGGATGAACGCGTGGCATGGCTATATAGTGACAAGTGTCACTCAATTTTCTGGACCAAAAACTGCACAAAAACGAGTTGGACTTGATTGGGCTTCAAAAAATCACTCTACCTGGGCCCAACGAAGCTGATTGTCAATAAACCAAAAATCTGAATAAAAAAAGATTAAACTCAATTAACCTAATTAAGACTACCCCTAATTAACTAGTGACTAATCCTAATTAAACTAAATGAAGATTAAAAATCTAATTAGACCTATATTAAACTAAAAACTAATAAACTCTAACAACCTCTATTGATTAAAATCTATTAAATTTCTATTAAAATTCTAATAAACTCTACATTATTTATTTAAAACTATTAAAATTCTATTTGAAACTAATAAAGGAAAATCTATTAAAGGATTAAAACTCTATTAAAACAAACTCTATTATTTCTATTTAAAAAACTATTAAAATTCCTATTAAAATAAAAGAAAAATCTATATTCTTTTCTATATTACTCTAAAAAACATTTAAAAGCTATTAAAAAATATTGAAACCTATTTAAATTCTAAAAAACTATAAAGCTCTAGAAAAAGATTTAAACTATTTAAAAAATGTTTAAAAAAATCTATTTAAATCCTAAAATATCCCTAAAGCCTATTTAAAATCTACAGAAGGCTATTAAATCCTAAAAATGCAGACAAATGCAAATGACCACCATAAAAGAGCGCGCGAGACCAGATCGAAACAAACAATAAACCCCCGGTATCAGAATATCCCGAAAACTACCATGTGAGCTGCAAACACCGAGGTGCGCACAATTTTCCGAAAATAAAACCCTGATAATCTATATTGGATCTGAAATATCCGGTAGATGAAAACCAAGCTGTAACCCTGATATCCTCTGTCTGTGCACACATGTCATGCATCTGATATGCGAATATGAATTTAAACCACGAGTCAGATAGGAGAACCGGTTGGTCAAATTTTAGGGTGCAACAGCTGCCCCTATTCAAGCGACTTGGACCTGAAGGGTTTGAAGGGCGCTCAGCCTTCAAACATTCAGAGGTACGAGACGGTTGAATACAAATAAAACCCGAAAATTTGCCAACCGCGAGGATATACTGTAAAACTGCTTGGGGAATAAACTCCAGAAAACCGAGTCCAGTCATTACGGCGACGAACTGATCAATCATCTGGTAAAGAACTCCTGATTTTAACGCCAATTACCTGTGATATCCCAAATAACAAAACCCGAGGGTTGCAGCAAAACACCTGATCTTCTCATATCGCCTACTGATAGGCAGGAAGAGAAATATACTCACGTCGTCTAAGGATAGACGGAAAGACACCCTCAATTTGAAGAAACAGACCAATACTCGCATCGTCTAAGGATAGACGGGAAGACACCCGAAATTCAATACTCACATCGTCTAAGGGTAGACGGGAAGACACCCTGAAATTCAATATTCACATCGTCTAAGGATAGACGGAAAGACACCCTGATTGATGAAACAAATCAATACTCACATCGTCTGATGATAGACGGGAAGACACCCAAATCGATACTCACATCGTCTAAGGATAGACGGAAAGACACCCTGATTGATGAAACAAATCAATACTCACATCGTCTAATGATAGACGGGAAGACACCCAAATCGATACTCACATTGTCTAAGGATAGACGGAAAGACACCCTGATTGATGAAACAAATCAATACTCACATCGTCTAATGATAGACGGGAAGACACCCAAATCGATACTCACATCGTCTAAGGATAGACGGAAAGACACCTTGATTGATGAAACAAATCAATACTCACATCGTCTAAGGATAGATGGGAAGACACCCATACGCGCTTCAATACCATCCATCAAATTTCAGAATCCTTTCGTCTACGGGAATTGATGGAAAGAACAATATCCTTAAAGGGGCCACATCATCAGTATGGACCGACGGGAAGAAAACCACCTTCAAAGAGCCATGTCGTCAATAAGAATCGACAATCAGGAAAACTGAACATTCTTCAAAGAGCATCGACGTCAATAAGAATCGACAGTCAGAAAATCCCTCTCAAAATGTCATCTCATCCAGCAAGCAGAAAGAAACCACTATCCGAAATATCGCTTTGAAACCCCTCAACATCTAAATATAGACAGAGAAAACTCGCTGGGGAAACACGCCATCTATATGATCTGACGATAAGAAACCCGCTGAAAAATCCCCTGCAACTTCACATCGTCTACTGATAGACGGAAAGAACACCACTTAGAGAAACCCATCTTGAAACCCCACTGGAAAATTAACCGAAACTTCACATCGTCTAATGATAGAAGGAAAGAAAACCATATTCGAACTCAAGACGCCTAATGATAGACGGAGAAAACACCACTTATTGGAAGAACACATCGTCAATATGAACTGACGGGAAGAAAAGTCTGTCGATACCAGATGACTGATTGATCAAAGCGTAACCGTCGTATGATCTAGAATACAAATAAACCAATGAATTGTCTGAACCCCACTGCTGAATAAATGCCCCTGCACTGATCACAGCGTAATTCACGCGCCATATGAGGCTGATAGAAACCCTGGCTCATGCTTCGTATGCATATGCATATGTTTGAATCTTTCTATGACGTAATGCTCTATTCAGGACGGAAATGCTACGCATTTTGAAAATGAAATGCAAACATGATGCAAATATGATGATGCATGCAACATGCTAATGCAGGCTCGAGCGGCTGGAGAAAGTCTGGTACAGAACACCACTTCAGCACAATAAATTCTGAAGACGAAGCCAATTCTGCTGGGGATAAACCGGACATCACAGAATCATTCCAGCAAAATAAATGCTGGAAGAGTGAAATCAACTCCGTTGGGGAAATTGGGAATTTAACCGAGCACCTCGTTGAAGTAACACCCTGCTGGGGAATATAACTCTGCTGGGGAATAGCAGATGGGCCAAGTATGATTGGACTTCTCCGGGGATAGCTCACCCGTGCCAATGAAAAAAATGGACTTTGCCGGAGAAAAATAGACGGAGTCTTCCTGCGTACTGACGAAGCTCGGATTTGGAAACTGATGCGCCAACACGGATGGACCTCACAGTGACCGCCAACATGGATTTGGTCTTTTAGGCTATCTGCGATGGGTCAGGTACAACTGACGCTGGAAAACATTCTGCCTGAATGCACAGTCTCCTGGTGGAAGAGTCAAGGGATAGTAACACGACTTCCCGACATTCGCCTCGTATTTGAAAATCGACTGAATCTGCTCGAATAGCTCTGAATAACCCTGCTGATACGGAGAAAAACAATCCTCTCAGCTTCTGATATGCCCCAGCCTGCGGGACCTCTGTGGGGATGGTCCTCGAAAGGAAATCTGAAAATCTGAGCCCTGATGGTCTGATATGACATGCCCCAGCGTTCTGAACTTCGGAGAGATACTTCACATCAAATGCTCCTCGAATAAAGAACAACCTCTGCGCTCTTAGGATAGCCTGCCCCCTGACTGCAACGACTTTGCCCCGGATTATCTGATTCAGAGTAGTACACCTGACTACGAAATATTTGCCGAATCTCCACCTGATTGCCCCAGGATAACTGACTTCGAAAGGCTGACTTGACTGGGGATCACAATAATAGCTTGCCCCTGCTCTCAGAACATTCGGGCACACTGTATTCTATCCTGGCCATACCTTCCATGGTAGAAAACTTTTCTGCTGTCAAGCGCTTACTCGCAAGTAAAACAAGTTGTTCTGCGTAAAAGATATACTAATGCAACACATATGACAGCTTTGACATCCAATCTGTTCACTGGGAAAAGGAAAAAACAGTTTATGGCATATAATGCACAAAACATTTATCAACATTAGTACCAACATGGTAAGAGGAACCCTTTCAAGAGTCAGAATCGACGCGACCTTTACCGAAGTATGCTTTCGAAAGGACCTGCTTCAATTAGGACTTTTGAAGGTTGTAACGTGGTCAGGTTCACGGTTTTGAAAGAAAGGATAAAGGCTCAAAGTTTTATTTTTAACCCACCCATTCTCCTTGATATTCTCCTATCCTACGTTAAGCTAATTCGACCTTAGCGCTCACCTCTCAGAGGCTGGAAGATAGGAGTGATAGTTCGAGAAACTATGAGTTTTTGGAGTGACAGCCACTCACCTTTCGTCTTTGACACTTGAGGTCACACGACTCGTGTCTCATTTGAGGATTTTTCTTTTGATCCTTTTTATCTTTCTTCTTATCCCTAACTTTTGCCTGGACTGACTCCTTTTGAGTTTCTTTTGATTTTTGGGTCCAGCGGGATGCCCTCATTTTTGCCTAAGTCATTTGCTTTCTTTTCTTGACTTAGCGGGCTTTTGATTTTTTTTTTTGATTTTTTTTTCTCTTTTTCCTTTCGAACAAGTCGTGTGACGCTGGTTGTCTGACTCTTTGGGGAATGATGTGACTGTCTCACTCTTGATTTAACCATTGCGGTTTTTTAGGCACGACCTCTAGAGGTGGGATTGATCCCCGAACGGACACTCCTTTTGCCATTTGAACGCTCGGCCAAATTAGCTAACACCTACCCTGCCCCGGGTTAAAGATTGAGGGTTTTTCGTTTTCAGAAAGAACTCCTACTACTAGGCTCAAAGGGGTTAACAAGGGATTATCTTCCTTATATCTCCGGTGTTTAGGGATTTGAAACAATGCCTGTACATCATCAGCAGGTTTTGTTTCAAAAAGCATACAATCAAAATTTGCATGTCGCTCATTTCATCATCCTCCCCGGATTCCTCTTAACCAGGCATTGGACATTTGCAAAAACGATTAGTGAACACGAATGGATTTAATCAAAACATGCATATTTATTTCATTATCATCAATTGAATGAAAACAACAAGTTTTACAAACAAGATTGCATTTGAACAGGAAAGAAACTACAAATGTAAAGAAATGACAAAATAGAACAAAGAAAAATGCTAGCTTCCAAGAACCGGGCCTTCACATCCGTCCTGCTGCTGAACCAGCCATCTTCACAATCAGTTATTAGAGAAAATTCGATGCTGTCCTGATCTGCTTTCAACGACTCAACCAAATTATAGAGCCCCTTCCCCTCATTCAGATGATTTTGGACCTTTCCTGCCCGAAGCTGATTGCTGCACTATCAAGTAAGTCCTGTACTTTATGCTTGAAAGCCAGACAATCTTCAATGTTGTGCCCCGGTGCACCCGAATGGAAATTACAACGCTCCTTGATATCATAACCTGCTGGAGGTGTACCTGTCAGCGGAGCTAACTTCCTCTTCTCAACCAACTGTAATCGTAGCAACACCTGAAGAAGTTTGGCATACGGCATCGGAGGCACCTTAAATACCCTCAATGGCCTCTGATTTTGAGCTCCTCGCTGATTGGGATGCTGCTGCCTTTTCCACTGTTGAGATCGTTGCTGTTGTTGCTGGTATCGGGTTGACTGTGGAACAACCTTCGTAGCAAATACAACATCGGTTTCTTGACTTTCACCGTACTGATTAAGGTACTCCTTACGCTTAGCCATCTTCTTTCTCAGATCTGCTCCAGGAATAGGCAACAATTGTGGGCATGGAGATTCTGACACCATGGAGTCCAGGATACGCTTCTGACCCACTGCAGCTTTAGAAACATCCGTCATCTTAGCATCGACTGAGACAGGAGCAATACGTACAGCTACGCTGCTCGGCGTGAATTCAATATCCTTCGAGTCAATCAGGTCTTGAACATTGTGCTTAAAAGCATGACAACCCTCGATGTCGTGTCCGAATACCCCAGAATGAAACTCACATTGCTTACTGGCATCGTACCCATGAGGAAGCGCTCCTGTGGGTGGGTCCAACGTTCTCTTTTCAACCAGATTAAGCCTCAATAAAGTCTGCAAGAGCTCAGCATATGTTGTATGCGACGCCTCAAATATTCTCTTTGGCTTCCCTTCCTGGATCCTCCGCTGAGCCGGATGCACCCTCTGTTGCTGTTGCTCAGGTTCCACAGGCACAGATGGCACGAGCTTCTTCACTGCGGCTTCAAATAGCTGATCATCCTCTTTCCTAAGCACATTCTTGACTACTTCCATGATCAAGCTCATTTGGGTCTTCAGCTAACTATTTTCCTCTTTGAGGATCTTCTGCTCCAGACGCATCTCTTGCATATCTCTCATCATCTGCCCCAGCTGGCTTCGGACTTCAATCAATTCAACCTGATTCTGATCCATACCTCTGAAGGAATTCCTGCAACAAACTGGACGATGAGGAAATAAGACCCACGGTTCTGATGTACCTGTTAAATGATCATGCAAAGCAGAAAGCAAACACATATTCATGACAAGACAAAGAGAAACTCAAGCTATAAGCACACAGACGAACATCTCCCACACATGTATAACCAACAAAAGCAGCACATAAGCGCGGATGAGTACGAATACAATGACCCCAGCCAACAATCCTGGTGGTGGTCAGCAAACACTAGCACAAAAGCTAAGCAGATTAGGCAGAGAAAACAGATGCGACACCCGACACAGAAACCTCTAGAAACTTCTCTCATACTCAAATGAACTCTCCGTTTGGCAATCTTCAGAGCACACACTTCCCGTGGAGTCTTCCATGACATTAACTGACGAACCCACACACCTGGATGACGGAGAATCGTTAATCTGCACAAACCCCTGAGGCGTGATGAAAATCCGGTTGGAGTCTAACAGATCCTGAACCTGGCTTCTAAGCACCTTGCAATCATTTGTTGAATGCCCCTGTGCCCCAACATGGTACTCACAGCGGGCGCTGGCATCAAAACCTGGAGGATACGGTGGAATCGTCGGATTAGTCTCTTTCGGCACTATCAATCCACTTCTGACTAGATCTGGCAACAACTGACTGTACGACACCGGTAGCTGAGTAAACTGCCTTTCAGGTTTCCTTGGTCTTCGTTGGGCGTGCTGACGCGATCGACGATAGGATGACCGTTGACTTGAAGTGTCTGAAAACCGATCCTGAGATGCTAGAGATTCTGAGACGACGTCATTTCCTTCTTCCCACTCTTCTTGAGAACTGACAACTGACTCATTCTTGTCAACTAGGACGTAGGGAGAATCTCGAAGCTTTCCACTCTTGAGTCCTCTCTCAACAAGCTCACCCATTCTCATCAGGCCCACAAAGCTTGTACAACCGAACAATTTGTCAAAATAATGGCCTTTCAGAGTACCCAAGAAGATGTCAACCATTTCTCTTTCCTGAAGCGGTGGTCGAACACTAGCAGCCAATTCTTTCCATCTTTGCACATACCCTCTGAATGATTCATTCTCCGCCCGGGATAATTCTTGCAGATGTACGAGACTAGGAGCCAGATCCAGGTTGTAATCGTACTGCTTCATGAAAGCTCTGGCTAAATCCACCCATGATCGAATCTGATTACTCTCTAACTGCACATACCACCTCAAGGATGCCCCAGTCAGACTATACTGAAAGCAATGGATCATCAACTTGTCATTTCGCACAAATGCAGTCATTCTTCGACAGAACATCATCAAATGCAGCTTCAGACAGCTATCCCCCGTGTACTTCTTAAATTCCGGCACTTTGAACTTATACGGCAACACCAGGTCAGGAACCAAACACATGTCTACAGCATCCAGGTTAACAACATCTTTCACTTTCAAGGCTTTCATTCCTTCTTCCAACGCTCGGAGTCTTCTATCCTTTTCAAGAGCTCTTGGATCTACCATCCCGGCCATTGGAATATCTCTTCGGTAATTCATCACAGGGAAAGCAACACCTTGATTGTTAGCAGGAGGAGGACGTTCATTTCGGGCAACAAACTGCTCATATTGATCTCGGTTCTCAACAGTAGGCTGTACAACTTGGTCTGCAGTAACGTTGTTCGGGAAATCTTCCATAGAATCATACTGAGGGTGGGACGTCATAGTAAACCCTGTCAAAGTGTTAGGAGCCTAGAAATTGCCCTCAGACATAGCTACCAATTACCTGTAACTGACTACACTTCTTGATTCTGCTCAAATCTGCTTCAGCCCCTTGGTCGTCTTCAACACTCCACGCTTGCCTCAAACAATCCCCCGATAATCACCCTCTGGTGAAAACAAAGGCTTGATAAGTGCTCTGGCCAGCTAGAGAAATGCTATGCAATATGATTTATGCAGACAGAAATACAAAAAATGCTAACGTGCATGTGTGCATTGGAGATATTTCCCCTCCAATTCCAGTGTCAGTGGTAGCGAGACAAGATAAACCATAAAGACAAGATTTAGAAAAACCCTCATATATTTATTGGAATGACAATCTTGTCAAGATGTTACACGACTATGTTCCATACAACTGATATGATAAAGGAGGATCCCGACCAACATGCCTGGTGGTGATCTCAACACAACAGAATACAAGAGAGAAATCAAGTGCGGGTACGGTCGCAGAAATCCTCGACCATCTTCTTCGTCTCTGCGTGATCCGGTCGATAAATCAAGCCTTCTATCAACTGATCCCTCTTCCTGACCGTTCCCTGGATATCTCTGACAAAGTCTTCCCAAGCCTTATCCTGGGCACCATCCCCAGGTTTGGGTCTCTTGGCGTCTGCTCTGTGCTGAAAATCTTCCAAATTCTTCATGGCATCAATCAGTTTGCGTTCGGCCTCATATCGGCGACATGCTTCTTCTTCAAGCTCTTCAGTCTTCACTTTGACCTGTTCTTCTAACTGAGCAACCTGTGTCTTTAGCTCTTCGTCCCGTTCTTTGCGTTTGGCCATAGTGAGATCCCAGTGCTCTCTGAACTTAGCTAGCTTCGTGTAGGCCCTTTCCAGCTCTTGTTTCTTAGTAGCCAATACACTGCTAACTGAGTCTACATCTAACTCCAGACGCTTCTTGGTTTCAGTCAACTCCAATAACGTAGTCTTCAGATGTTTCAGAGTTTCGGCCTGTTGCTTGGAAAAATATCCTGTTTCAATCTTTTCATGACGAAGCTGGACATTCTCTTTCTCTAAAGCCTCTTTAGCCTTTGCTAGCTCTTCTTTCTCCGCCATCAGCTGCTTGTATACCTGTACGTCTATAGTGGTAGGATCCTCCACCGGAGAAGGATACAATGGCTGAACTGCAGGATAAGGCATAAGGAATTTCGTAGCTCGCTCACGAATCCATTCCACATACGGGCCAGGAACTCGAGTATCCCCTCTGCTACCTGAAGGCTTCCCTCTCTTATGCAGGTTCTTCCATGCCTTCTCAAGCTTGGTCAACATCTCTTTCCCTATTGCCCCAGTGAGATACATAGATTCCTGTATCTCCTTGGGCTTCGGCGCTTCCTGAGGTACATACCCAAACTGCCTGATCAATAAGGAAGGGTTGTAATTGACACACCCTTTCCTTCCTATTAAAGGAACATTCGGGAATCCTTCGCATCTGAGTATGACCTCAACTCCGAATACCTCTTTGTTAACCCATACCACATTCTCAGCAGTCAACCCCATCAAGCGCTCGGGCCATCCTAAAGAATCAATAGAAGTGACAAAAGGGCCGTACTTAGGCATATGACTGGTGAACCACCTGCACAGGAGAGGTACACAGCAAGACACATTCCTTCCTCTCCGCTTCTCATTTTGGTAGTGAGTGGAATGGTGGATATCTCCCAGCAAGGTAGGAACTGGGTTCTTTGCAGCCAAAATATAGAAAGCATCTGCATCCACAAAATCAGGAATGTTTGGGAACAATACGATGCCGTAAACACACACTGCAAGGATTGCGTCAAAAATAACCCAGCCACCTTCCTTGGCATACTCCCGAGCCTTCTCCACCAAGACATCCAACGGAAATCCCCACACATCTCCTCTTCTGATCATCTTCCCTATCAGCTCAGACTCTCTTAGGTACAGGATGGCAGAAAGCTCAGCCAGATTAGGCTTAGCGTCCGTACGATAGAAAGGCATCTGTTCGCGAATCGGTATATCCAAGAGTGCAGAATACTCCTCCAGGGTAGGAGCCAAGACAAATTCAGGAAATACGAAACACCTGAGCTCCGCATCATAAAACTGTAACAGGGTGTAAATTCCGCTGATCTCATAGGCTGAGGGCTGGTAAACATAGGTCAGGATCCTCCCATATATCTTCCTAAAGTCTCCCATTACCCTCTTCTTAGCAATAGTAATCAACTCTAACAACAGACTGATATCTGGAGACGGGAATTTGTAGGGTAACACTCTCTTCGTGGTTTCCATGTCTTGCTAGGAAACAAACACCGGAACTGGGAGGGAAAATATGTACCTGCAATACACACACGTTAGTTGGATGCGAATGGTAATGCAATGATGCAATATGATAAATAATGCAATCTGTGGACACAGGGGCTATGCTGTAGCCTGAAGAGGAACATCTCTGTGATCAAGAACAGAAAACCACCACGGTCACCAGAACCTCATGACACTAACTATCATCTGATACTCAAAATACCAATCCCCTGGTAAGAAATCCATCTGAACCTCTGTATCTGAAGAGAAAACCATCTGATAATAGTATCAACCTCAGATAAGAAACCCATCTGATCCAGACAACACACTTGGAGATGAATTAAGAACACCGTCTGATAAATACTGAATCATAGTTTCTGAAGGCCAGTTTTCCTGCAATAACCCAATCCCCTTCACAGGTGTGATGAACCTAATCCACGGACAAAGGGTACGGCATCCTATGCGGTCATCAGCGTCACAGACTTTCATGAGTGACGATACGATTCCCAAAAGGAGTGGTATCATCAAGTCATGAAGAGGCCTCACTTAGCTGACTTCCAAATGATCGGTCCCCAGAGTCGACAATCCTCACGTCTGGACTCCCCTCAGATCCTCAGGACCGGAAAGGAGCACCTCTGCGAGAATCTCGTCTGAGCGCAGATTTCATAGGGAACTGTGCCTGCTCAGCAGACAGGTTCGTCTACTACTCTCTGCAACTATATCTAGGTGCATACTCAAGCCCAGGTACGACTTCTCACTCACAGTAACCTCCCTCTCCCACATCAATAATCACAATAATATAATATAGAAAGTAAATGCGGAAAGGTAACGGTACGGAAAAGTAAAGTGCGGAAAGATAAAACACATATGCACAACACCCAACAGATAAACACCCAAGCGCTAGGATTGACTCGCGTAGGGGATGGGAAACGGTCCCAGCATAAGGGATGGGAAAAGTCCCTAGATGCTATAAGATCCCCAGCAGAGTCGCCAGCTGTCGCTACTGCGAAAATCGGCGCCGGCTTGACAGGAGAGTCGCCACCGTGCGTTATTTATCCCAACGGAGGGAAAGGAAACGCTCGAAGTAAACCTCGCAAAGACGGGAAAAGGTATGGTCATCGCAACCAAAACCTGGATTCGGGAGTCGGTTACGCAAGGGGAAGGTATTAGCACCCCTCACGTCCGTCGTACTCGACGGGATCCACGCTTGGTGTTTATAAGGAAAAGGGTGTGTTTATCTATCTACGCTAATGGTCAGCCTGAAAAGAAAAGAAAAGGACAGGACTCGACAAAACATACGGTGTTCTGGGCCTACGTACTCCCTCGTGCAATGGGAAAGTCAGAGTCAACGTAGTTCGACTACCTACGTCTAAACGGGGAAAAGGTTGCTCGCCAGGACATCGCGTCATGTGCCTACGTATTTCCACACAGCATGGAAGATCAGAGCAAACGTAGTTCGACTGACTACGGCTAAACTGGGCGCTCTCACACAGCAGTGAGAAAACAAACTGGTCTCAAAGGTTCGGGAACCTACAACTACGGTCTGGCCTCAAATGCCCTCGGGCGACAGAAAAGGGATAACAATCAGTCGTCAGCGGGAAAGTCTCGATCGCACAGCCGCGAGAGAACAAAAGGTTAATTGTTAGTGTGCTCGCTAGGATATCGCATCCTATGCCTACATATCCTTGTCTGGTACGAGGAATCAGAGCAGCTGTAGTTCGGCTAACTATGACACAAGCTACTCAAGAGCTCCTATTGCTAAGAAAGGGAAAAGACACCCTAAAACTATGGCTGAAAAGGGGAATCTACCTACTGTTATCATGCTTGGTTGACCATCCTAATGTCTATCATAACGACTCCGCAACGGAGAAGTCAGAGCTCCTAAGGGACCATGGCAACAGGACTAAACAACAAACAGGAATTAATTGCAAAGTAACGAAATACGGGAAATATGCATGAATGCAACAACTAAACAAGCAAGGCACAAAGGCCGCAAACCACAGAGGTAAGGGAGCTCAGCTCTACCAAATACTAGCAAGCAAAGCCACTCAATAACAAACAAGCAGAAGGAGGACCACCTCAACTTCTCATGCACACAAAGCCTACTTCTAAGATGCACCTACCTCAGAAATATCTAGATGAACCCCTAAGTCTAATGCAGCACAGCACCACACAAGTCAAACAACATAAAGAGAAGGCAAACCAGCCTGACAAACTCCTATCCAAAACCTAAACCAAAACCCTGAGCAAAGACTCCTAAACAACCCTGAAACAAACCCCTGACTTACCCCTGAACAAAACTCTATGCAAAACCCTAAACAAAACTCTAAGCAAAACCCTATGCAAAACCCTAATCAAGAGAAGTCAATCCCAGTCTTCAAGCTTCAGAACAAGCTTACCAAAGAGAGGGAGCTAAGTAGACAAACTCGTAGTACCTTCCTCAGGAAAGTACCAGGAGGTTACCACTCAGGAATCACATCCTATGCGGCTCAACAACTGTGATCAGTTTACATTCCTCCTCGGGAGAAACTAAACTCACATGAAGGCTCCGGCATCATTGGATACTTGAGAAACCCTACCTGAACTAAGGGAACTAAGTGAACAGACCCATAGGACCTTCCTCAGGAAAGTACTAGGAGGCTTCCACTTAGGAATCGTATCCTATGTGGCTCAACAACTGTGATCAGTTTATATTCCTCCTCAGGAGAAACTAAACTCACATGAAGGCTCCAACATCATTCGATACTTAAGAACACCCTACAAAAATCTATCAAAAATCTAGGGGAAACCTACATGGCTCTAGGATCCTAAGATCAAATCTCAAAGCCTAAGTCAACTTCTAAGGCTACTAAACAATCCCTAACATATGAATGGTCAAGGGTTACCAACAAGTTGTGAGGTCTCTATTCTCTAACCCTAAAACAATATCAATCAACCTCTAAAAATCTATGAAAAATCTATGGGGAACATGCATTAGTCTAGTATAACATACTAAAAAACCAAAGCAAAATTCATTACCAGATGAAAGAACTAAAATCAACAAGGCAGACGTATCCACAAACCAATTATTCAATGTCAATAAAAATGCAAAAATGCCAAATAAAAATAAAATGCATGATCAAATTAATGTTTTTGTACTATAAAATTCTACATTGAATTATGAACATATAGAAAAAAGAATGGAATTATATGATCAAATCTACTATTTTTTAGGAATTTTCTTCTAACATGCATGAACTAAAAGATATTAAAAAGTCATTTAAATGGAAAATATGCTAAAAATAGCAAACGAAAATAAAATGGCATTTTCATTTTCATATAATTTTCTAGACATTATTATTGACCTATAGCAAAAATAAGAATTAAAAAACATTGATTTTTCTATTTTGTATGATTTTATTAAAATGCTAACAATATAAAAGAAATCAAAGAATAAAAGAAATGAATAAAAGGGGAGGGGGTTCAGATAGCACATGCTCAAGTTAAAATTCTGGATGGGCTCTAACCTAGGGGTGTGAAGAGCAAATGGGCGCAGGGCCCAGGTTATTTCAGCAATGAATTAAAAAGGAAGGAAAATGGAGGTGCGAATAGCAACAGTTTTCAGGTTATTTTCCTTTGGGCTCGCTGGTGGGGGGTGTGGATAGCAGTGGGGCCTAAGGCCCAATCCAAAGTCATTCTGTCTCTCACGCAAGGGGGGGGATACGAGTAACGCAGGGGGTGCAATAGGAAATCCAACTTGGACTTGGGCCCAATCCCAAACCCTAGTCCAACATGACCAACTAACAAAACCTAAATCCCCTTCCCCACTTTCTGATCACTGTTCACCTACTGCAAACCCTAGCACGCCGCTCCCCCAACCTCCATCCTCTCTGCAACTCCTCTTCAGAACTCTCTAACAAACTCAAACAAACCCTCACCCAATCCACAATTGAACCCAAACACGAATTCGTTCAACTCAAGCCCTAACCTAAACAATCTTCCTCAACCACTAACACGCAAATCTCAAGCGTCTAATCCATCTGAATAATCAACTAGGAGGCGAAAAGAATCAAACCTGGATGAAGCAACGAGGCTTCTGGAGAACGCTTCTTGAAGACGAAGCTGATGAATTTCTTGAGGTTTGGTGATTTCACTTCGCGCGTGGATCTTGACGAGGGTCCTGATGAAGAAATGAAAGGAGCTCTTGGCGTAGAGATCTTCGGACGGATGAAGAAGATTTGACTTTGTTCTGGAAAATTGGTGAAAGAGTTGGTGTTCTAGAAACGACGAAGCAAGACGATTGAAGCTCTTAGCGTTTTTCTGGGAAAGAATCGGGAGATGATGAACACGGATAACGAATCTCTGAATTTTCTGGAGAAGATCTTGATGACTGCATGAACACGGTTGAAGAAATCTTGAAGTTTCTGGGGAATATTGATGGAAGGCTATGAGATTCTGGAAACTCGTATGAAGCTTCCGGCGACGGATGCGTTTTCCGGTGAGGAGGTTGATGGAGGTGGATGGAGGAGAAAGATGAGGATCGGAGGAGAAAAGAGAAGGCAGGAGGATTCTGGGTAGAAAACTAGCTCCGGCGAGCTGTTGCGGTGGTCGGAAGGCGTTAGGGTGGCCGGCGGTAGGGTGTTCAAGGTGGATGCATGGCCGGCGGCAGGGTTCCGGTGAGGCTCAGGCGAAGGGCTGTGGGGAGGACAAGTGACAGAAGGATGGAGTTAGTGGGGCAGGTGTCAGGGCGTGGAGAGAGAGGGTGTGGGTCTGAGTGGGACGCGTGTGGGATTCTGAGCTGAGGGAGATTGTGAGGTGGTGGGTCCATGGATGAACGTGTGGCATGGCTATATAGTGACAAGTGTCACTCAATTTTCCGAACCAAAAACTGCACAAAAACGAGTTGGACTTGATTGGGCTTCAAAAAATCACTCTACCTGGGCCCAACGAAGCTGATTGTCAATAAACCAAAAATCTGAATAAAAAAAGATTAAACTCAATTAACCTAATTAAGACTACCCCTAATTAACTAGTGACTAATCCTAATTAAACTAAATGAAGATTAAAAATCTAATTAGACCTATATTAAACTAAAAACTAATAAACTTTAACAACCTCTATTGATTAAAATCTATTAAATTTCTATTAAAATTCTAATAAACTCTACATTATTTATTTAAAACTATTAAAATTCTATTTGAAACTAATAAAGGAAAATCTATTAAAGGATTAAAACTCTATTAAAACAAACTCTATTATTTCTATTTAAAAAACTATTAAAATTCCTATTAAAATAAAAGAAAAATCTATATTCTTTTCTATATTACTCTAAAAAACATTTAAAAGCTATTAAAAAATATTGAAACCTATTTAAATTCTAAGAAAACTATAAAGCTCTAGAAAAAGATTTAAACTATTTAAAAAATGTTTAAAAAAATCTATTTAAATCCTAAAATATCCCTAAAGCCTATTTAAAATCTACAGAAGGCTATTAAATCCTAAAAATGCAGACAAATGCAAATGACCACCATAAAAGAGCGCGCGAGACCAGATCGAAACAAACAATAAACCCCCGGTATCAGAATATCCCGAAAACTACCATGTGAGCTGCAAACACCGAGGCGCGCACAATTTCCCGAAAATAAAACCCTGATAATCTATATTGGATCTGAAATATCCGGTAGATGAAAACCAAGTTGTAACCCTGATATCCTCTGTCTGTGCACACATGTCATGCATCTGATATGCGAATATGAATTTAAACCACGAGTCAGATAGGAGAACCGGTTGGTCAAATTTTAGGGTGCAACAATAATCATTTCAAGCAATTAATGATTCTGACAATTAGGGGGAAAACGAGAAACTCAATATTCAAAAACAGTACCTCAAACGTCAATTCAGTATTGTGCACTCCACCTTTTCAGATTCAGAGTTACACGTGTTTGCTTGCATGTGCTTCTGAAACTTCTTTGAGAAATGAAACGTTAGCCAACGTTCAAATCCTCTGAGGCTTGTTAGTTCAGATTTGCACATAAAGAATAAAATAATAAATAAATAAATAAATGTAATACTTCAGAGTTAAAACATTTTCATTTGAGAAAATTTTCTTCTGATAAACATTTTATTCTGGACAGAAATCCATACTTATATTTTTCAGAATAAATTTAAATCTATCTTCAGCAAGGGGTTTTGTAAAGATATCAGCCCATTGATGATCTGTATCAACAAAGTTTAAACTGATAACTCCCTTCTGAACATAGTCTCTGATGAAGTTATGTTTTATCTCTATATGTTTTGCCTTAGAGTGTAAAATAGGATTTTTAGACAAGCATATAGCAGAAGTATTATCACAGAAGATTGAAATGTTACTCTCATGGATCTGATAGTCTTCTAGCCGACTCTTCATCCAGAGCATCTGAGTGCTACAACCAGCAGCAGCAATCTATTATGCTTCTGTTATTGAAAGCGCAATAGTGGGTTGCTTCTTGCTGAACCAAGAGATCAGATGACTTCCAAGAAACTGGCAGCTTCTAGAAGTACTTTTTCTTTCTACTCTGTGTCCAGCGTAATCAGCATCACAGAATCCAACTAATTTATAATCATCAGATCTTCTGTAACACAAGCCCACATTAGTAGTACCTTTCAGATGCCTTAGAATCCTCTTAACAGCTGTTAAGTGAGATTCTTTAGGATCTGATTAGAATCTGGCACATAGACAAACACTGAATAGAATATCAGGTCTAGAAGTAGTCAGATACAGAAGAGATCCAATCATACCTCTGTAAATCTTCTGGTCTACCTTCTTACTTACCTCTTCCTTACCAAGAGTGCTTGTAGGATACATTGGAGTTTTGGCCAACTTGCTTTTAGTCATATTAAACTTCTTCAGAAGCTCCTTCACATACTTAGTCTGATGTATGTAGGTGCCTTCTGGAGTTTGATTAACTTAGATTCCCATAAAGAATCTGAGTTCTCCCATCATGCTCATCTCAAATTCAGCCTGCATAGAAAGAGCGAACTCCTTTCCCAGCGTATCATTGGTAGATCCAAATATAATATCATCTACATAAATTTGACAAATTAACAAATCTTTCTTAAATTATTTACAGAAGAGATTTGTATCCACTTTGCCTCTGATAAAATTCTTTTCCAGAAGAAAATTACTTAATCTCTCATACCAAGCTCTGGGAGCTTGTTTTAAACCATAGAGTGATTTTTTAAGTTTAAAAACATGTTTTGGAAATTTATCATTTTCAAAACCAGGAGGTTGGTAAACATAAACTTCCTCTTCTATAATACCATTTAAGAAGGCACTCTTAACATCCATCTGATAAAGAGTGATGTTGTTTTGTGCAGCAAAAGAAATGATTAGGCGTATAGACTCTAACCTGGCCACAGGAGCATAAGTCTCTATGTAGTCAATTCCTTCTTGCTAACTATACCCTTGAGCAACTAGCCTTGCTTTGTTCCTTACAACTTCTCCTTGCTCATTCAATTTGTTTCTGAGGACCCATTTGGTTCTAATAATATTGAATCCTTTTGGTCTTGGAACCAGATCCCAAACGTCATTTCTGGTGAATTGATTTAACTCTTCTTGCATAGCAAGTATCCACTCATTATCATTCAGAGCTTCATCTACAGATGTTGGTTCAATGATAGACACCAACCCAAAAAGTGAAGTTGCAGATGATCTGATGAAAGACCTTATTCTGATAGGGTCATCCTTCTTTCCAATTATCACATCCTCTGGGTGAGAGGCTTTGATTCTGGAAGATGATCCCTTAACATTTGGTTCTTCAGAAATATTCAAATTGTTCATCCGAGCAGCCAATGGAGTTGCATCTGGCGTTGCTTCTAGTTCTTTCACTTGAGCCTTCTTTGCCTCTGAGTCTTCAGAGTCTGTGAGAATTACTTCTCTATCTGCAGAATTAACAAGCTGCTTTGGCTTTTGATTGCCAAGCTTATCATCAAATCTAACAAGAATTGATTCTTCAACAATCTGTGTCTCATTATTGTATACTTTGTAGCCTTTAGAGCGTTCAGAATATCCAAGCATGAAACACTTCTGTGCTTTAGAATCAAACTTGTTTAGATTCTCTTTAGTGTTCAACATATAACATATACATCCAAAAGGATGAAAATAAGAAATGTTGGGCTTTCTGTTCCTCCATAATTCATAGGGAGTCTTTTCCAGAAGAGGTCTTACAGACACTCTGTTCTGAATATAACAAGCTGTGTTTATTGCTTCTGCCCAAAAATGCTTTGCCAGATTAGTCTCGTTGATCATGGTTCTGGCCATTTCTTGCAAAGTTCTATTTTTCCTCTCTACAACTCCATTCTGTTGTGGAGTTCTAGGGCAGGAGAAATCATGTGCAATACCATTTTCATTAAAATATTTTTCAAAATATTTGTTTTCAAATTCACCTCCATGATCACTTCTGACTTTAAAAATTTTAAAATCTTTTTCATTCTGGACTTGTTTGCAGAAGTCAAAGAACACAGAGTGTGACTCATCCTTGTGTTTTAGGAATTTCACCCATGTCCATCTGCTGTAGTCATCAACAATGACTAATCCATACTTCTTGCCTCTGATGGATGCAGTTTTCACTGGTCCAAACAGATCAATATGAAGTAACTCTAATGGTTTTGAGGTTGAAACAACATTTTTAGTTTTAAAAGAAGATTTTGAAAATTTTCCTTTTTGACATGCTTCACAAAGAGCATCTGAGTTGAACATCAACTGAGGAAGTCCTCTGACCAGATTGAGTTTATTAATCTGAGATATACGTCTCATACTAATATGCCCCAATCTTTTGTGCCAAACCCATTGCTCATCATTAACAGACAGAAGGCATTTTACATTATGAACCTTAAGTTCTGAAAGATTGATTTTATAAATGTCGTTCTTCCTCTTTCCATTAAATAGGATTGAGCCATCCTTTTGACTGACAGCCTAAGTTATGTGTTAATCCTTCAACGAGTAAGACATTAGAAATGAAAGGAAGATTACCATTGCCAATAGTTCCAGAGCCAACTATCTTGCCCCTCTGGTTCCCTCCAAACTTGACGTCTCCTCCAGATCTAAGTTCTAGGCTTTGGAACATAGACCTTCTTCCCGTCATGTGACGCGAGCAGCCAGAGTCCAGGTACCAAGATCGGTGTTTTGACTTTGCTGCTAAAGATGTCTGCAACATATATTATTTTGTCTTTAGGTACCCAGATCGTTTTGGGTCCTTTAGGGTTAGTTGACTTAAAGTTTTGTCTGAACTTCTGTCTTCTGACAGCAGGTTTGTTCTGACTAACATTAGGTTTAAACACATGAATGTTCTGACCAGAACGTGTGTGTTTAATATCATTAAGATGACCATACTTAAAAGTAGAATACAGAGGAGTATGCTTAATGATTAGTTTATCAACAGATGTTGGGTTTAAATCCTTCTCAGAAGAAGATTCATATCCAATACCCTTCCTGTTATTTCTGCTAACACCATAGATCATTGAAGCCATCTTGCTTCTCTCTAGACTTCTTGACAGAAACTTATGAAAACTATAGTCATATTCTTCTAAAATATTTTTAAATTTTGACTTAGTTTCAACTTCAGAATCTTGTTGAGCTTTTTCTAATTCATTTTTAATTTTCAAATTGTTTGCTTTGAGCTCAGCAATTTCTGATTTCAGAAGACCATTCTCAGATACAAGATTGTTTTCACTCTTCTTGTATTTGAGCTTAATCTTACTATAATTTTCCAACATTTCAGATAAACTTTCAATAAGTTCTGCTCTAGAAAGTTCAGAAAATACCTCCTCAGAATCTGATTCTGATTCTGATCTAGATGTTTCTGCATGGTCTTCTACGTCAGCCATGAGTGCCATGTTTGCACATTCCTCATCTGAGTCTGATGAAGATTCAGATGCATCTGAATCATCCCAGGTTGCCATCAGAACTTTCTTTTTATGATCAGACTTTCTTCTTGGCTTCTCCTTCTGAAGCTTTAGGCATTCATTCTTGTAGTGCCCAGGTTCCTTGCATTCATAACAGACAACCTATTTCTTTCCAGATCTTCTGTGTCTAGAAGACTCTTTATGTTGATCTGGTTTCTTGAAGTTCTTGAACTTCCTTTGTTTATGCTTCCAGAGTTTGTTGACCCTTCTGGACAGCAGGGACAATTCATCTTCTTCTTCAAAAGAAGATTCTTCAGAACTTTCTTCTATAACCTGCAACGCTTTAACAGATTTGTTAGACTTTAAAGCAACTGACTTACCTTTCTTTTGAGGCTCGTCTTCCTCTAGTTCAATCTCATGACTCCTCAGAGAGCTGATCAGTTCCTCCAGTGTGATCTTGTTCAGATCCTTTGCTAGCTTTAGAGCAGTGACCATTGGTCTCCATCTGATTGGAAAACTTTTGATGATCTTCTTAACATGATCAGCAGTGGAGTAACCCTTGTCCAGAACTTTCAAGCCAGCTGTGAGAATCTGGAATCTAGAGAACATAACTTCTACAGATTCAAATTCCTCCATTTTGAAGTCTTCATATTTCTAGATCAGCGCCAAACCCTTGGTCTCCTTGACTTGAGAATTCCCTTCATGAGTCATCTTCAAAGATTCAAACATACCAAATGTTGTTTCTCTGTTAGTAATTTTCTCATACTCAGTATGAGATATAGCATTTAGTAGTATGATTCTTGTTTTATGATTATTCCTGAATTCTTTCTTCTGAGCTTCAGTCATAGATTTTTTGTCTATCTTTTTGACATCCCCATCAGTGGGGTGAACATAGCCATCAATGACTAAATCCCAAAGGTCAGCATCATACCCTAGAAAGAAGCTTTCAATTCTGTCTTTCAAGTAGTCAAACTTCTCCCCATCAAACATAAGGGGTTTAGTGTTGATTCTATCTTTGTCCTCATATCTGTTGTTATTGGATGTTGAAGCTTCAGCCATAATGTATCAACCAAAAATATATCAAGAGTTTTCTCAACGAGATCTTTTCTGTTCACGGTGAAGTGAAAGCACTAACAGAACCGGAGCTCTGATGCCAACAGAAGTTGAGAAAAACACTTAGAAGGGGGGGGGGGGGTTGAATAAGGGTTTAGAAAAAATATGGCAATAAAAATAACACAAGATTTTTATCCTGGTTCGTTAAACTCAACTAATCCAGTCCACCCTATCAAGGTGATTTTCCTTTCTCCACAAGGACTTAATCCACTATATTCAAACTTGATTACAGTGTCAAACACTAAGAACAACTGTCTTAGTCTTCTCAAGAAATCCTGACCACAACTTGGTCTTCTTAAGGAACCTTTTACAAATAAATGTAAACTAACAAGTGTTTAACATGCTTCTAAAAAGCTATATCACAAACTGTGATTTTTACACTTAGATTAAGAACGAATAAAAACTATTCAGCTTTGAGTAAGAAAGATTGTATGAGAGTTGTTGAACAATTTGTTCAAGATCCATTTTGAATTCGTTAACCTTGAAGAGATGTTGAAGACGTCCTTTTATAGTGCTGAAAGTCCAATGCTTGAAAACTGTGCAAGTAGAGTAGCTGTAGCCTTTTGTCTTCACATGACTTTTCCTTTCTCAGAAGTAGAATGTTCAGAGAAATGCCTTTTGCCTGAATCCTTGTGTCTATCACAAATAAGGAATAGTTTCATTGGAGAGGACGTTGAGAATAGTACCAAGTCTATTCACGTGCTGTCATCTTTTCAAACTTAAACAACACCAGATCCTCTGATGTGCTTCTTGTTCTTCAGATCAGATTCAATAATATCAGAGTTGCAGCAACAGTGCTTCAGCGTGAGTGATCTGATCAGAGCATACTTGTTTATCAGAGCCTCTGTACTTGCAGCGTAAAGTACATTCAGAGTCTTCTGAAACAATACTTTAAACTCTTCATACAAACTCTTCAGCTATGCTTCAGATGCTTCTGCAGCTTCTGCTTCAGGTCTCTTCTGGCAGCGCTCAGAGTCTTCTGATGACTTTGCTTCTGATGCTTCAGAGTTTTGCGTAACTTGCTTCTGATGCTTCAGAGCTTTGCGTAGAATAATGTTCAGATGCATTTTTGCTTCCATAAGAATATTTCATTTAATATCTGGAACACAAAACACTTGACCAAAATTAGAGTATATATTTTCTTAATACAAAATTTCATTAGAGTTATCATCAAAACATAGAGATATAATTAAACATCAACCTGTGTTCTAACAATCTCCCCTTTTTGATGATGACAAAACATATGAAATTTTGTTCAATAAAAAGGATAAATATATAACTCCCCCTGAGATAAAGAATCTCCCCCTGAAATGAATACTCTAATAGAAGAAAATACTTCCCTTTTTTGCATGAGTATACTATTCAGATTAAGAGCCTGGTTAAAAACTTCTGGTTAGAATCTTGGTTAGAATATACTTTTCAGAATCAGAGCTTGATTTGCTTTCCAGAAACAAAGCCTGGTAATAGCTTGATTTACTTTCCAGAATCAGAGTCTGCTTTACTTTTACTGATTTTCTTTCCAGAATCAGAGCCTGGTTAGCTTTTAGGATCAAAGCCTGGTTTGACTTATCAAAGCCTGGTAATCAGAACCTGGTTTGAATAAAAGTCTGGTATGGGGATTCTCAGAGTAACTTCAATGAATTTTGTCAGATGATACGATATAGTTCTGAAAGACTAAAATTCAATGTTAGATATAATTTGTTATGTCTGAATTCCATTTTAGTAACTGTTTATATTTGAACAAACAGAATTTCTTTTTCTCCCCCTTTTTGTCATAATCAAAAAGAAAACTTTTAAAGACAAATAAAAGGTTAACAAAATAAAAAACAGAATAAAGTTGATAACATCAACATATGTAAAACAAATAATCAAACAGACAGATGCATTCAGAGAAAATCAGAGTACATCAAGAACAAAACATGATTCAGAGAAAGCAGAAACAGAACAAAATAACACTTAAAGTGAACAAACATAAGAACTAAGATAAGCGTGATGCAAGAAGTTTAAGGATGTTGGTCATCTCATAAGTAGATTCCTCTTGCTTAGCCATCCATTTCTGTATGTTGTCTATTTTCTCATCTTGTTTTGCCATCCAAGATTTTATTTCAGATTGACCAGCTTCCAGCACAACAATCTTGTCTTCTAGGTCTGGATTCTCTTTCTTAACTTCAGAATAAGTAGTAGGAGCAGATTCAGATGCAGGAGTAGGAGCAGAGTCAATGACCATTGCAGATGCAGATTCTGGAGGCACAGATTCAGATGGTTGGTCTACAATCATCAGAGCTAATGGATTGGTTTCCAGAGTGACTTCAGGAGCAGATTCTTCAATAGTCTCAGAAGTAGCAATTACTCTAGAAGTTGAGGGTGCATCCTCAAGAAGCAATGTTGGAGATCTGTTCACATTCCATAGCGTATGTCTGACAACTTCAGCAAATCTGACCTTTGCGTCATCAGAGCAAATGGTCTTCAGATTAGAAGCCACAGAGTTAAATCTGGCAATGAACTTAATCCAGCATTCTTCAGAAGCTTCTGGATTAATGCTTGAGAGACATTCCTCCTTTATAGAGTCTAAACTCATCCTTATTTCTTTCTTGAAATTAGAAAACAAAACATCAACATTTAGCCAAGATTTAGGTTTAAGGTAGACTTCCAGAGGTGATGGTTTGGGTTGTTCTGGTGGGGGTGGTATGGTAAAGGTTGGGATAATGAACAAAGGACGAGGATAAGAAGGTAATGAAGGATGTTCAGATGAAATGAAAGCTTTGGATCTGGACGAAGATGATTTCGGAAACAAGAACTGTTTGAAATTTGATACAAAGGGAATGACATCAAATGGTGAAGAAGTATAGGGGATAAAAACAGAGTTTTGAGAGTGCAGAGGTTCAGATGGAATGATATCTGGTTGTTGTTTTAGATAGACTTGAAGTACAGAAGGAAGTATAGTTGAAGAAATAGGTTTATATGGAATGTTAGGGTCAGATGCTTCTATTCTGGTATAAAAGTTTTTGAGTTTCAGACCATATGGAAGGGGATCAGAGGGATGAGGTTTAAAACAAGCAAAAGATACAAACTCATATGTTCTTAGTTCATAGCCACGAAGTGAGGTGGTGAGTTAATTTCTGGTGGTAAGTCAAATTCAGATGAATCAGATGATTCAGATGAATGACGGGATGAGGAAGAGATATCAACCAGAGTTGTCAGAGGTTAAATATCTGAAACATCAGATTCAGATATGAAAGGTTCAGAAGGTTGAATAGTTTCTGGTTCAGGATTAGAAGAAATAGGTTCTTCTGTTTGTGGTTGTTGTTGTTCTGGTTGAGGTTCAGATGGGATTGTTTGTTCTTGTAGTACAGATTGTTGTGGTATAGATTCTGTTGGTGTGGATTCTGGGAGTGTAGAAGGTATTGGTTCAGTGGGAACAAAATCAGTTTGAATTTGTGATTCAGAGACTTTTGGTTGTTCAGGTTGATCAGATGTAATGGGTTCAGATGATGGAGGTGGTTGTACAGATGATTAAGAAGGTACAAACATGGTTTGAGTTTGATAAGAAGGAGGTTCAGGAATAGAGCTAACTGTTGATGATTCTATTGCAATTTCAGAAATAATAGGTAGGGATGAATCAATACCTGTTTTCTTGACACGCTTTATTTTAACAGATGAAGCTTCTTCAGAAGATTTTCTCTTTTTCTTCTTCTGTGGTTCTTTAGAAGATTTTTGCTTCTTCTTGCTTGCAGATTCTTCTTCAGAAACCTGTTTCCTCTTCCTCAGATTTTCCTCATAAAAATCTGGTAATGGTTCTTTTGCACGTAGCAGAATATCAGCAGGTACAGGTGTTCCATCTGCCTTACGCATCTGAATGTACTGAAAAATTGCATCTCTAGGTTCTTTAGCACCAAATATAGGAAAGTCATCTATTGGAATTCTTCTTTGACTAACTTCTTCAATATTCAGCTTAGCAGGAGCAGTTTTGAGTTCATCCACAACTCTCATTCTTTGGAGACTCTTCCCATTCAAAGGTTTTCCTATAATAGAAGCAAGTTCATCTTTCAATCCAGCTTCATGCAGATGAGCCACCAGTCCATTGTCAATCAGAACATCTGAGATTAGTCTTCCAAACGGAATCCAAGTCCTGATCTTCTGACCCTTGGTCTTGACAGATTATCTGGATGCATTAATGTGGTTCCACAGATGCATGAATAAAAGGTGTGGCAGATCCACTTTAGTACTCTGACTCAGGCAGAACATGAAGTAAATCTGTTCATTGTTAACATAGTCACGAGAGTTTGTGGATTTTTTGTGGTTTATACAGCCTAGAAAAATCTTGGCCCAAATCTTGTATTCAGGTTTCAGATCTTTGAATTTGTTTGAAGCTTGTCCAGTTGAAATTACTTCATCATAAACTTCATCCATATCAACACGCCCAGCTGGTAGATGAGAAACTCCATCAGTTTCTTCATATCTAATGATCTTTCTGATCAAATCTTCAGTTATAATAATCTCTTTTCCTAGAACTAAAGAGACTATGAACTTGGGGTAGACAGATGCGTGAATCCAGAACTCTTTCACTAAATATGGATAAACTAGTCCAAAAAATCTATCAAAGTATTTCACCCAGCCTTGAGCATCAATGATAGGACGCAAATCAAACCCATTATCAGCCATGGAGTCAAATTCCACCATTGATTCACATAAGACTTCAAGCTTATCAACTAGTGTTAGAAGAGTTCTCACTGGTTCCTTGAAGGCAACAACACCCATGTTGGACGATGAAGCAACAACCATAGAATATTGAAACTGAGCAGAGGTTGATGATGAAGTAGCAATTGTTGTTCTTGAGAAAGTTTTAGGGTTGCGAACAGTTTTGGGTTTGGGAGAGAGATGGAAACAATGAAACAAGAAGAAATGCATACAAGGGTGTTCGTGAGAGTGAAAAGTGTGAAATGTGTAAAGTTGTGGCATTTATAGAAGAAATTAGGGCACATAAGAGTCACACGTTCAGCACGCTTACACATAGCATTTAATGAAAAGAATATAATCATTTCAAGTAATTAATGATTCTGACAATTGGGAGGAAAACGAGAAACTCAATATTCAAAAACACTACCTCAAACGTCAATTCAGTATTGTGCACTTCACCTTTTCAGATTCAGAGTTACACGTGTTTTCTTGCATGTGCTTCTGAAACTTCTTTGAGAAATGAAACATTAGCCAATGTTCAGATCCTCTGAGGCTTGTTAGTTCAGATTTGCACACAAAGAATAAAATAATAAATAAATAGATGTAATACTTCAGAGCTAAAACATTTTCATCTGAGAAAATTTTCTTCTGATAAACATTTTATTCTAGACAGAAATCCATACTTATATTTTTCAGAATAAATTTAAATCTATCTTCAGCAAGGGGTTTTGTAAAGATCAAATGGTAGTAGAAAAGTTGTTGAGATCATTGAGTCCAAAGTTTGATTTCATAGTTGTAGCTATCCAAGAAGCAAAAGATGTGAAAACTATGAAAATTGAAGAGTTGCAAAATACATTGGAAGCACATGAGCTCCTGATGCTTGATAGAAGTTCTAAGAGCAATTCAACAAGCATTTCAAGTTCAAACTTCCAAGAAGGAGGGCAATCATAAGAATTTCAAGAAGAAGAGAAAAAGCAAAGCAAATTAGTCCAACAATGAAAAGAACAAGAGTGAAGACAAAGTTGAATCTTCAAGGAGAGGAGGCTTTGGCAGAAGTCAAAACAAGAAAAGGGATTTTGACAAAATTAAGGTGTAATGCTTCAACTGTGAGAAGTATGGACACTTTGCTGATAAATGTTGGTTCAAGAAAGGTCAAAAGGTTGATGAAGAAGCAAATTTGGCTCATAAAGATGATTCTAGTGCAGTGTTGATGAAAGCTACTACCAGTGAAGAAAAGATCAAGAATGAAGAGTGGCTTCTTGATTTCGGATGCTTAAATCACATGACATCACATAGAGAAAGGCTGACAAGTTTTGATGCTAGTAAGAAAACAAGCATCAAGTTGGCTGACAGTAGAGAACTTGCAGCTGAAGGTAGTGGAAATATAGTGATCAAAAGCAATGATGGCAAGAGAATCATTATTGAAGATGTGATGTATGTTCCTAAGATGAAGTGCAATCTCATGAGCATTGGTCAACTAGTGGAGAAGGGATTCTTAGTGACCATGGATGGTGAGTCTTTGAAGCTGTTTGATGTAAAGAAGAATTTGGTGCTTAGATCAAACATGTCAAAGAATAGAACATACAAATGCAATATCTCAAGTGGAAAAGATGATGTGCTTGTCTGCAACAGTGAGTGAAGATGTTGAAGATCTATCGCACGAAAGGTATGTTCACCTAAACTTTAGAAGTCTTAGTGAGTCGAATTCTAAAGAACCGGTGTATGGCTTGCCAAAACTGCATGTCAGAAAAACCATTTGTGAAGTATGTGTAAAGAGCAAGCAAAGTAAGCTTTTCTTTGCTTCTGAAGCACCTAAAAGAGCTAGTGTAGCACTGCATGTGGTTCACTCTGATATATGTGGTCTTTTGAAGTATCTCCATTGGGAGGAAGCAGATACTTCATCACATTTGTTGATGAATTTACAAGGATGATATAGCTGTATACAATCAAGCATAAAAGTGAGGCTTTAGAGGTATTCAGGAAATTCAAAATATTAATAGAAAAGGAGAGTGATAAATCTATTAAGATCTTGAGAACTGATGGTGGAGGGGAATATACCTCAAAAGAGTTTGAATCTTTTTGTGTCAATCAAGGTATTGTGCATGAAGTAACAACTGCCTATACACCTCAGCATAATGAACTTGCTGAGAGAAGGAATAGAACTCTACTGAATATGGCAAGAAGCATGATCAAGCATAAAAACCTACCACACAAGTTTTGGGGTGAAACAGTCACTACAACTGCTTACATTCTGAATAAATGTCCTACAAAGAAGTTGAATTTGAAGGTACCAGAGGAAGCTTGGTGTGGAAGAAAGCCGAGTGTGAAGCATTTCAAGGTTTTTGGCTCTTTTTGCTACAAACATGTACTAGATGTTAGAAGAAGCAAGCTTAAAGATAAGAGTGAGATTATGATACTTATAGGCTATTACCCAACAGGTGCCTATAAGCTTTATACTCCTCTAACTCAAAAGTTTCATGTCAGTAGAGATGTGATTATGAATGAGGCTGAGAAGTGGAAATGGGAAGAGGAGCCAGTATATAGCATAGAGAATCAACAAAGTTGTATTTATCCTGATTCAAGTGATGAATCAGATAATGAAGAAGTGAACAATAATGATGCAGATGAACCAGAAGAAGAGGAAGCAGCTGTGAGACCTCAAAGAATCAAACAAGCTCCAAGAATGTTGAATGATTGTGAAGTAATTTCTAATAATGCAGTAAATGATGAAGATGATATCATTCACTTTGCATTAGTGGCAGATGTTAGACCTCTCAATTACAAAGAAGCACTAAAGGTAGATGTATGGAGGAAAGATATGATGGAAGAGCTCCATTCAATTGAGAAGAATCAGATCTGAGAGCTAGTTAACTTGCCAGATAAGAAAAAGAAAATAGATGTGAAGTGGATGTTCAAACTGAAATTAAATCCTGATGGAAAAATTTCAAAGTATAAGGAAAGGTTGGTGGCTAGAGGTTTCTTAAAAAAAACATTGTGTTGATTACAATGAGGTGTTTTCTCCAGTTGCAAGGCTTGAAATTGTAAGGTTAGTTGTGGCTCTAGCTTGCAAGAGAAGGTGGTCACTTTATCATTTAGATGTGAAATCATCTTTTCTAATTGGTCCAATTGAAGAGGTAATGTCTGTGTCACAACCTCCTGGTTTTGAAGTGCAAGGCAATGAGAACATGGTGTATAGACTCCATAAGGCTTTGTATGGTTTGGAGCAGGCCCTAGAGCCTGGAACCAGAGAATTGATCAGTTTCTAATACAAATAGGTTTCAAAAAGTGTTCAGCATAGTTTGGTGTGTATTTGCAAAGTTCAAGTGAAGAAGAAACCATGATAATCTGCCTTTATGTGGATGATTTTCTTATTACAGGAAGCAAGACATCAGAGATTGAAAAAGTGAAAAACAAGTTAAAATCTGAATTTGAAATGATTGATCTAGGGGAACTCTCATTCTTTTTAGGAATGGAGTTTTTAAAGGTGAAAAATGGAACAACTATGTACCAGCAAAAGTATATAGGTCAACTGCTTGAGAAATTTGAAATGAATAACTGCAATTCAATTTCAAATCCATCAGAGACAAACTCAAAATTGGATGAGCGCAGTAATAAAGAAAGAGTTGATCCAACATTGTTCAGACAAATGGTTGGTTTATTGAGATACTTGTGCAACAGCAAGCCTGACATTTGTTGTAACACCCCAAATTTATTGAAATATTTATTTAATTGATTTAAATAGGAATATTTGTATTTTTGGTGATTTGCGGTGGTTGGTATGAAGTATTGATAATTATGGATTTTGGGTTATTTATTTAAATAATAGTATATAATATGAATATATTGGTATTATTATTAATTTAAATAAATATAAGTGAATTGAGGGCAAAGTGGACTTTTGAGGAGGAGATAGTGAGGGTGAAATTGGAAAGCCCATTTTAAGGTGCAAAGTTAGGTTTAACAAAAAGGAATTTTGAGGGAATTATGATTCATTCTTGTTAGACCGTGAAAAGGGAAGAAATAGAGGCCAGAGCTCTGAGGAAGAGGATTGAGGCAAAGCTTTGCGAGGTTTCCGAGAATCAAAGGAGAAATGCTTAGAGTCAGCAATTAAGGTATGGGGAGTATTGCCTTCATTGTTTTCAATATGTGATTCAATGTGTTTAAAGCCGATTTAAGGGTTTAGAGATTTTTTAGTATTGAATTGTTGTTGCCTTTCTGACGGTGAGTTCAATGAGTTTGAGGGATTTGAACTGATGGTCTGATAGGTTTGAGGATGATTTGAGAGTAAGGGAAAGTAGGCCTTCGTGGCCAAAATCTATTATTGAGGTTTTAACCGTATAGGGTAATTGATTGTGAAAACTTTAATGACTATGGGGTATTTGTAAGAAATTATGGGAATTGGAGGTGTAAATATGATATAGGATTGGCCTAATAAGTCGTAGATTTTGTGCCTTTATCGCCGTAATACCTTAGGAATGATTTAGGGATGTTTTTAGGGCATTAGGGAAGGAAATCGTAGAGGTTTTTGGTCTAGTTTTGGTGCTGGTGCATAATAGCGATTTTCTGTAATCGCGAGTTCGCACAGCGAAGGATACTTCGCACGGCAAACATTCCCCCCAGACTCGCACTGTGAACTTGCTAGCGAACGTAGCAGAGTTTCGCGAATTATGTTCTGGTTCAGTGGTGTCTTGATGTTTGATGCTGTGATTTTCCTGATAAGTTACCATGAGTGTAATTGTGATTCCTATGTGATTAAATGAATGTATGATGAGTTACCATGAGTATAACCGTGATTCATATGTGATTAAATGAATGTATAATGAATTAATATGAGTATAGTTGTGATTCCTATGTGATTAAAACATGACCATATGATGAGTACCCATGAGTATAATTGTGATTCTTATGAGATTAATACATGATTGTATGATGAATCCCCATGAGGAACTGTGATGATTTGTGACGTTGATTCCATGAGGTTTTGATGATTCTATGATGACGTGATTCTTATGATTATTTTGATGAATGATGATGCACCTAATGAGATTATTATGAGGATGATATTGATGTGTGCATCATGCATTCATATGCATTCCGGACTTCGGTCTTGGACCTTGATTCTTGTGGCTTCAGTCTCATTGTGTGGATGTGAGGTATTTTGTTGTGCTCTGGTTCTCGTGTAGAATCGATCCTACTGTTGTGGATCTATGGAGGGTTGATGGCCTAGTGTCCGTCGAATTTTTTTGATTGGTACCACATGCATGAGTCTTGTTGCATTTGCATTTATGTGACACTTTGGTGTAATTTATAATGTTGTGGCCTTTGATGTTCCTTGATGATTATGATGATGTTGAATATGAAAATGACGTCATTTTATATATTGATTCTTATATTGATTATTATGAATCATTTTACTCACCCTGCATGTTTGAATGTTGCCTCCATGTGGGTAACATGCAGATGACCAGGTTTAGTCGTGGATGTCGTCGAGGATTTTTTGAAGTTTTTGGGTCGTTGGCCATTGTGGTTGACTTAGAGGGTCTTGCTCTGATAGTGTAACATCGGGTTGGAGTCTTTTGAGTTGAATCATGTTTTACTGATTATTGTTATTTTTATTAAGTTACTGCGCAAGGAAAACTTTGGATTTTTGCCTTTTTGAGTTCCGCTGTCAATTGAGTACTTTGAGTAAATTTGAGAAAATACGTTGCTTACGAAGCATTGACCTTGATTTGAATTTATTGAGAAATGTACGCCCTTTGAGGTGATTTTGTCATGTTTAATATTTTGCTATGATAAATTTGATTATTTTTCCATGATATTTGTGGGGTAGAAAAAGGGTGTTACATTTGCTACTCAATAAGTGTGATTAGCAAGTTCATGCATGATCCAAGGAAGACTCACTTGATAGTTGCTAAAAGGATACTTGGGTATATAAAAGGCACAAAGGATTTTGGTATGCTATTCCCAAATGGAAGCAAAGGTGAAAGAAGTGAACTTATTAGATACTCAGATAGTGATTGGTGTGGAGACATCACAGACAGAAGAAGTACCGTTGGCTATGTTTTTAAGTTCAATGAAGCAGCTATATCATGGTGTATAAAGAAACAACCAGTGACTACACTTTCATCTTGTGAGGAAGAATATATTGCAGGAACATTTGCAACTTGTCAAGCAATATGGTTGGATTCAGTGATGAATGAATTGAGGTGTGAAGTGATGAAAAGCCTTTGATACTCAGAAATGATAACAAGTCAACTATTAGTCTTGCTAAAAATCTAATCTCACATGGCAGAAGTAAACACATTGATACGAGGTTTCATTTCATTAGATAGAAAGTGAACAATGGAATAATTGAAGTGCAATATTGTTGAACTGAAGTGCAGCTGGCAGATGGTTTTACAAAGGCTCTAAAACTTGACAGATTTGAGTTTTTGAGAAAGAAACTTGGTGTTATAAGTATTTAAAAATTATGAATTAGGGGGGGTGTTGAATGTTAATCCATAACTATTTTGTGTACAAGCTAGTTAGTTAGCATTCTGTTACAAATTGGTTGTTGGTTAATTGCATTGTGTAACACATAAATAACAGTTTGTAATGTGAAAATAAATGAATAATGAGAATTATTTCTATCCTTTCGTTTCTTTCTTCTGCTCCTTCAAGATGTCTTACAAGATGTCAAGACATTAATGTGTGTGTGTGTGTGTTATTACATTTATCTTACAATCACAATCTTGCTACGCATTCACTGTGTGTTCATCACAGTGCCTTTGTTCTAACAGTAATATTTTAATCTACTTTTTATTATAAGTGAGATGGTGTTGAAAAATAGACCACATTGCTTCAAAGTCTACAAGTTTGTCATTATAACACTTTTGTAGTTTTTTTTTTAAAAGTTGATATGAAGTTTGTTTTTAATTAATAAAATATTATGACTTGATACATACATTATTTTATATTTAATAAATTATTTTGAAATTGGAATTTATACTTGTTTTAAAGTGGAAAAAGAAATATGTTATAGTGATGGAACAAGTTCTTCCTTAAGGTTAGCATTTCAATGTCAAAGTTAGTGAAGTTTCAAAAATGTAATCTGAGAGTGAGAATGAGATATAATATATGAAATGGAGCATCTTAAGTTTTATATATTATGGACGATTTAAACTACTTTTGTTTGGCCTGACGTGAGACGTGTGGAGTCTGATCAAATTCGATGACAAATAATACACAAGTGGCTTAGACCAAGTTTTCAGTCACTAGCGAGGTATCATTTGTTCCTTTGTCTGTTGGATGGATGACTTCAAAATGGGTCCTCATCTTTGAACTTATGACCGACTCAAAATAGTTGTCCTTAAGTCCTCATTGGTAATTGGTGAAGTGGGGATTGATGTTACCGGGCTTTCCTTTGATGTCGTCTTATTCTTCATGGACTAATCGTCGGTCTATGGAAGATGAAGAGTTTGATGAGTTAGAAACGCTGAACACTATTTCTATATTTGCCGACAAAAGGGGTCTAGATCTTACCTTCAACCGGGTGGTTTCCTCCCCAGAATAGGGGGTGTTTCCTAAGAGGAAAATAAAAGGTTATGTAGTAGGTAATAAGAATGTGTCCTTTCTCTTCATTATTATTTATTTTTTTGGATTGGTCTCCAACTTCACTTCAATGATTTTAAAGTGAGTGTCCTCAATAACATCGGGGTTTCCCCTTCGCATTTGTATCCGGTAAGTTGGGGCTACGTCTTCTAGTATTGGTGTGAATATAAGAGGATTCTTCCAAGCTGGCACTATTTTTCCATTTTATTAATATCCAACGCATATCAGACAACTTAGAGCCGAGCCAAGGTATTCTTTCCCTTATGAATGGTATGAAAATATTTGAGGTGTATATTGACAGTATAAAGAACTTCAAGGGTTGGTAATTCTTATTTACGTCCCTCACTAAGGTCTCCCACTTTAAGTATACCTGATGCTCAACTTAGCGAGCCTTCAAGATGTTCTGAATGATTTCCAAAGTCATGGTGTTAAAACCATTTTTTAGCCGAATCAGGAACCTATATCTATCTTGAAGGTGAGAAAATACTTAGAAGGGGGGGTTGAATAAGGATTTAGAAAATATTATGGCAATAAAAACACAATGATTTTTATCCTGGTTCGTTGAACTCAACTAATCCAGTCCACCCTATCAAGAGTGATTTGCCTTTCTCCACAAGGACTTAATCCACTATAATCAAATTGATTACAATATCAACCACTAAGAACAACTGTCTTAGTCTTCTCAAGAACTACTGACCACAACTTGGTCTTCTTAAGGAACTTTTACAATCAAATGTAAACTAAACAAGTGTTGAAATGCTTCTAAGAAAGCTATATCACAATTGTGATTTATACACTTAAGATTAAGAACGAATGAAACTATTCAACAAAGATATATAATTTGTATGAGAGCTTTGAGAGAATTTTCAATGAATTTGTCAAAATACGTCAACTATAAAGAGTTGTTGAATGCTTGCTTATATAGACAAAGAAGTCCAAGACGTTGCAAGCTTGAAGATCGTGTACTGAAAAGTAGCTGTAGCCTTTTGTCTTCACATCACTTGACCTTTCCTAGAAGTAGAACATTCAGAGAAATCCTTTTTGCCTGAGTTCTTGTGTCTAGCATAGAAGAGGAAAGAGTCGTTTGGCATAACCAACGGATATAACTTTGAATAATCTTCTTCAACAAGTTTCTATCTCACAACAATCAACATCAGAGCCTTGAGTGATCAGAGTCTTGATGTTCTCAGAGTTTGCTGTGTCAGAGTGTTGCAGCAAGTGTGCTTCAGCGTGAAATCAATCAGAGCAGAGTTTGGAGATCAGATCCTCATTACTTGCAGCGAACAGTACTATCAGAGTCTTCTGAAAAATAGTGCTTGAAACTCTTCATATAAAGTCTTCATTTTACGCTTCAGATGCTTCTGTAGCTTCTGCTTCAGAGTCTTCTGTAGGCAGCGCTCAGAGTCTTCTGCAGAGATGCTTCTGACGCTCAGAGCCTTGCATAGTTCAATGTTCAGAATCATTTTTGCTTTCAGAAGGATATTAAATTTAATATCTGCAACAAAATGAACAAATTTAGAGTATATAATTTCTTAACACAAAATTTCATTAGTGTTATCATCAAAACATAGAGATATAACTAAGAACCAATCTTTGTTCTAACAATCTCCCCCTTTTTGATGATTACAAAAACATAGGAAATTTTGTTCCATAAAGAGATAAATATAACTCCCCCTGAGATTATGAATCTCCCCCTGAATTGAATACTAAGAAAGAATAGAAACTTCCCTTTTTGCATGAGTATTCTTTTCAGAATCAGAGCTTGATTTGGATGAACGTTTCAGAATCAGAGCCTGATTGGTTAAAACTTGATCTGAGGATCTCAGAGTTACTCTAATGAATTATGTCAGATTTATCAATATAGTTCTGAAAGACTAAAAATTCATGTTAGTTGTAATTTGATATGTCTGAATTCCATTCAGGTAAAGTTTATTTGAATAGTCAGAATCTCATTTTCTCCCCCTTTTTGTCATAATCAAAAAGAAACTTTTTAAAGACAAATAAAGGAAACAGAGAGAAAAGATACAATCATATAGAGAAAACATTCAGATTCATTCATTCAAATATTCAGATAAGAAAACATCAGATGAGAAATTCAAACAAGTGCTCAAACATCAGATAAAAAACATATAAGTCTAAGATTGTTTGGGGAGAAGCATCTTCAGAAGGTGGGTTATCTCAGAAGAAGATTCTTCTTGCTTGGACATCCATTTCTCAATGTTGTCAGTCTTCTGATCTTGTCTTGCATTTTATCTCAGATTGACCAGCTTCCAGCACAACATTCATGTCTTCTAAGTCTGGGTTCTCTTTCTTAATCTCAGAAGAAGTAGACGGAGCAGATTCTGATGCAGGAGTAGGAGCAGAGTCAATGACCATTGCAGTTGCAGGTTCTGGAGGCACAGATTCAGATGGTTGATCAACAATCATCAGAGCCAAAGGATTGGTTACCAGAATAACTTCAGGAGCAGATTCTTCAAGAGTCTCAGAAGTAGCAGACACTCCAGAAGATGAAGGTGCGTCCTCAAGAAGCAATGTAGGAGATCTGGTCACATTCCAAAGCATTGTTCTAGTAATCTCAGCGAATATGATCTTTGCATCATCAGAGCAGACACTCTTCAGATTTGAAGCAACAGTGTTGAATCTGGCAATGAACTTATCCCAGCATTCTTCAGAGGCTTCTGGATTAATGCTTGAGAGACATTCCTCTTGAAAAGAATTCAGACTCATCCTTATTTCTTTCTTGAGACTAGCAAATAAGGCATCAACATCTAATCTGGATTTTGGTTTAAGGTAGGCTTCCAGAGGTGTTGGTTTGGGTTGTTCTGGTGGAGGTGGTATGGTGAAATTTGGGATGATGAACAGAGGATGAGGATAAGAAGGAAAAGAGGGATGTTCAGATAGTGGAGTGACAGTTTTGAATCTGGATGAAGATGAAGTGGGAAACAGAAATGGTTTGAAATTTGATGCAGAGGGAATGACATCAAACGGTGTAGAAGTGTAGGGGGTAAAAACAGAGTTTTGAGAAAGTAGAGGTTCTGAAGGAATGATATCTAGTTGTTGTGTAAGATAGGTTTGAAGAACAGATGGAAGGATAGTTGAAGACATAGGTTTATATGGAGTGGTAGGGTCAGATGCTTCTATTCTGGTGTAAAAGTTTTTAAGTTTTAGACCAAAAGGAAGGGGATTAGAGGGATGAGGTTTAAAAGAAGTAATAGATACAAACTCAGAAGTTCTAGGTTCATAGCCACAGAGAGAGGGTGGTGAATAAACTTCTGGTGGTAGGTCAGATTCAGATGAATCAGATGATTCAGATGAATGACAGGATGTAGAAGAGAGTTCAACCAAAGTAGTCAAAGGTTGAATATCTAGGACTACAGAATCAGGTATTAAAGGTTCAGATGGTTGGATAGATTCTGGTAGTGGTTGTAGTTGTTCAGGTTCTTGTGGATTTGGTTCTGGTTGGTTTGGTTCTGCTGGTGTTGGTTTTGGTGGATTAGAAGTTTGTGGTTCTGGTGGGGGAATTTCAGATGATTGTGGTGCAGGAGTTTGTTTGTCAGATGGGGGGACATCAGATGGTTTAGAAGGTGTTGGTTCAGATGTATACTTTTCAGATGGAGTTGCTAGAGGTTGGGTTACAGATGGTCTAGCAGAAGGTTTCTTAGGTTTAGAAACACAAGGAGGAAAAGGTGAAGGTGATGGTATAGGTTCATGGAGAGTTTGATCAGATGTTAATACCTCTTTGTCAGTTTCCAAAATCTCGTCTAGACTTGCCTCTGGAGGATTGATCTCTTGCCTCTTGACACTCTTAGGCTTGACAGCAGCAGCTTCACCAATAGCCTTCCTCTTGGGTTTAGAAGGTTCTTTTACAGCAACCTTTCTCTTCTTCTTGTGTCTGGCCTCATAAAGAACTGGAGCAGGTTCACCTGCCTTCTGAACCAGATATGTTGGTAGAGGAATTCCTTCATTCAGACACTCTGTGATGTAATCCAGAACAATCTCTGCTTTGTAGAATTAATAATGCCATCATAATCCTCTTCAAATTTCAAGTGGTTCCTTAAACTCAACAGCACCCATGTTTGATGAAGAAACAACAGCCATTGTAGATTGGAACTGAGCAGACGTTGAAGATGAAGTAGCCATGGAAGTTCTTGAAGAATTAGGGTTTCTTATATGTTTAGGTTTGAGAGAGAGAGAGAGATGGAAGAAATGCATACAAGGTGTTCGTGAGAGTGAAAAGTGTGAAGTGTGTAAAGTTGTGGCATTTATAGAAGAAATTAGGGCACACAAGAGTCACACGATCAGCACGCTTGCAATTAGCATTTAATGAATAGAATATAATCATTTCAAAGCATTAATGATTCTGAAAATTTGGGGGGGAAATGAGAAACCAAATATTCAAACAGTACCTCAAACGTCTTTTCAGTATTGTGCACTCCATCTTTTCAAATTCTGAGTTACACGTGTTTGCTTGCGTGTGCTTCTGAAACTCTTTGAGAAATGAAATGTTAGCCAATGTTCAGTTCCTCTGAGACTTGTAGTTCAGATACACACAGAAATAATAATTCAAGAAATTAAATAAATGACAGATGAAATACTTTAGAGTTTAAACATTTTGCATCAGAGAAAGTTGCTTCTGATAAATATTATTCTGGACAGAATCCCATACCAATATTTTGCAAAATAAACTTAAACCTATCTTCAACAAGGGGTTTTGTGAAAATATCAGCCCATTGATGATCTGTATCAACAAAGTCTAAGTTTATAATACCCTTTTGAACATAGTCTCTAATGAAGTGATGTTTAATTTCTATATGCTTAACTTTAGAGTGTAAAATTGGATTTTTAGATAAGCATATAGCAGAAGTATTATCACAGAATATAGAAATATTACTCTCAAAGATCTGATAGTCTTCTAGCTGACTTTTCATCCAGAGCATCTGTGTGCTACATCCAGCAGCAGTAATATATTCTGCTTCTGTAGTTGATAGAGCAATTGTAGGTTGTTTCTTGTTATACCAAGAGATTAAAATTCTTCCCAGAAATTGGCAACTTCCAGAAGTACTTTTTCTTTCAACTCTGTTTCAAGCGTAATCAGCATCACAGAATCCAACTAGTTTAAATTCATTAGATTTTCTGTAACACAAACCCACATTAGAAGTACCTTTCAGATACCTTAGAATCCTCTTAACAACTGTTAAGTGTGATTCTTTAGGATCTGATTGGAATCTTGCACACAAGCATACACTAAATAAATGTCAGGTCTAGAAGCAGTTAAGTATAGAAGAGATCCAATCATACCTCTGTAGAGTTTCTGATCAACTTTCTTACTTACCTCTTCCTAACCAAGAGTGCTTGTTGGATGCATAGGAGTCTTTGCCATCTTACTATCAGTCATGTTGAACTTCTTCAGAAGCTCTTTTACATATTTAGTCTGATGTATGTAAGTGCAATCTGGAGTTTGGTTGACTTGAATTCCCAGAAAGAATCTCAATTCTCGCATCATGCTCATCTCAAATTCAGCCTGCATACATTGAGTAAACTCCTTTCCCAGCATAACATTGGTAGATCCAAATATAATATCATCTACATATATTTGACAAATTAATAGATCTTTCTTAAATGTTTTACAGAAGAGAGTTGTGTCCACTTTGCCTCTAATAAAATTTTTCTCTAGAAGAAAATTACTTAATCTCTCATACCAAGCTCTGGGAGCTTGTTTTAAACCATAAAGAGGTTTCTTAAGTTTAAAAACATGTTCTGGAAATTATCACTTTCAAAACCAGGAGGTTGGTGAACATACACTTCCTCTTCTATAATCCCATTTAAGAAGGCACTCTTAACATCCATCTGATATAGAGTGATGTTATTTTGTGCAACAAAAGAAATGAGTAAACAAATAGACTTTAACCTGGCCACAGGGGCATAAGTGTTAGACTATGGGACGGATCTAGAAGGGGGGTTGAATAGATCCCCGATTAAAATTTGAGTCGGCGCTACCAATTTAAAATTGGTTTTGAAAATGTTTTAAGTGCGGAAGCGGCCGAGGAAAAATGTAGTCTAAAAACGAACGGTTATTGGAAAACCGGATATACGTAAGCCTATGGATTTATGACAATTCGGAAAAACTAAAATCACAACACAAACTATGCTTATCAATTGTTTACTTCAATTTGCGAGGTTACCTAGTTCCAATGAAAAACAGGGCACACAAAAACTAGAAGCAAAATAAGACAATTTTAGTTCAGGACTTTTGTCGAACAGTTTGTGTGCACAAATATCACAAAGGATATTTATGTTGAGTAAGAGATTGGAAATGCCTTAGTACAATGGTCTTATTGTACTTAGTAGTTAAAACAGAGTTTCAACACCTTACTCAATATGTATCACAGTTTGACAATAATCACTTAAGCTAGAATCACTTATTTTATAAGCTGAATTGAAAATGACAGAAAATGAAGAACACACGATTTGATGAGGCAGTTCCCCCGTCGTCCTCGCTTCGGGGTACGTCTGCCCTCAATTCTAAAATTAGAATTGAGATTATATTGAATATATATCACCTGTTGGAATGAACAGTTTACACAAGAGTTGATAGACAATGATACAAACAATCTCAAATGTTGTTGATGCTTGCTATCTCTTCTTGCACCTTGATTCAAGATGAATCAAGCCCTTCAATTTGTTGTGAATGACCTCCGGTTCCAGCCACCTTAATGAAAAACCTTTCGTTGTTCAAACCTTCGGCTCGGCTGATCTTAGACACCAACAAATCAAACCCGGAAAGTCTTCAACACTTCAACGCCCTCGCTACTAAATTGATGAACCTTCCGTTGATCAATTACCTTCGCACCTGCTTGAATGTTGAACAAACTATTCCGTGACAAAAGCCCTTCAAAACCTTCTAGTCTTGATGGGTAAAACCCTCAAGGTTTTCTGCAAGAAACACCTGCCCCAATTTCCACTCGAACCGGATCTTCAATCAACGCGTTCGAACCTTATCACCCTTTGAACAAGACACTAATCTCAGCAAAAATGATTGTGTATATTTGTGGATTTGTATGTTGTGTGAGGGATGAAGATGAAGAAATTTGTTGCACCTATTTCACGTTTCTTGCCCTGACAATTTACTCAAGATTTTCAATTGTTAGTTGTTAAAAATGAACAAAACTCTATTTATAGTAATAACCAAAACAGCCAACAAAACAGATTTTTTTTTTAAACACAGTAAGAAAAACAGAACAGCGCGCGAACGGTCGACCATAGGGTCGGCGTGCGCTGACCCGTGGGAAATCCTCAGCACCATGCGCTGAGTGGCACGGTCGACGCATGTCTTTATGCGCTGAACCGTGGAAAATCAAAACACTCATGCGCCGACTGTACGGTCGACGCATAGCTTCCATGCGCTGAGCCGTGAGAAATGCCAGGCTTCATGCGCCGACTGTATGGTCGACTCACTGCTTAGAAACCTGCAAAATTAACAACTTTTTCCATTTTGCTTATCCTGCTACATTCAGTAATGGCACATATTAGGGTATAACGATTTTAACGCCGAAACAAGAGGTATAGCAATGAAAACAGAGATATAGCATGATGCTTCTAATTTGTTTTGTCATCATCGAAAAACTCGGAGGCCTGTATTGTGAGACAGCTTGCCCTCACATTCTCCCCCTTTTTGATGATGACAACCTGTTGAACACAACATGCGATGTCTAAGCTCTCCCTCTTTCTTTTTCAGTCAAAGCAGTTGTGATGGTTGACGCTTTCCTCCCCCTTTGACAACATCAAAAAGAAAACGAGAGCTATAAAGTCTTGACGGATTAACAATATAACAAACATAAAATCAAGAGAAAAACCAATACAATATAGCCAACAGATGATAATTAAGCATACACCAAGATTAATACATAAGATTGATACGAAACATAAAGTAGTAGCACATAAAGTCTGGACAGAAATTAGGAATTAAACCAAACACCATAACAAAGTTTGCAAAACAAAACAACGAAAGAGACTATGATGCATGAACTTCAAAACATCAAATGAAAGCATAATACGGCAAACACAAGCTAATAACCCCGTCCACATCCACGACCACGGCCACGCCTCTCATAGAAATAGGGGTGACGTTGAGGATGAGCTAAGTCAGTGAATTCTTCGGTGATGTTGTTCAGGAAATCCAGACTCTCAGTAATTGCCTGTTCTTCAGCTTGATGGGAGTGAACGAGAATCTCAAAGCGAGTATCCAGCTGTGTGGAGATTCCACTGATCCGTTCATTTTGAGTTTGCAGCTCAGAGCGAACTTGTGCCATCCGTTCATCCTGACTTCTCATAAAGTTCTGTTGCTGTTCCTGCATAGTGGTCATGAAATTACGTTGGTCTAATTGCATGGACTGCATCATTTCCAGAATGTCGGAGTTGTTGGATGGCTGTTGAGGAGAAGGAGGTGCCTCAGAGCTGTATTGATAAGGCTGATAGAATCTCCCAAGTGTGGTCCACCCAGTGTATTGCCATTCACCCCAGCCTTGGTTGTTTTCCTCACTGTCAGTTTCTTGTTGACCTGTGTAAGCAGTCCAGTCATTATTGAGATTGGAATTTGGTGGCGGCTCTTGATAGTTGAGGTTGAAACTTGGTGGCGGCTCTTGATAGTTGTCTGGAGGCTCATAGGTTTGACGCTCTGTATGATCAGCTTGGTCTGGTTGCATTGTGTCAGCAGCCTGTGTATCCTGTTCTTGGTCTTCTTCACTTTCATCTGAACCATCTGCACTTGCTTCATTCTCTTCACCTTCGGACTCATCTGCACTCTCTTCACTCGATGATTCTGACTGAGGCATATTTGCGCGGCGATAGAACTTGTATTTCTGGTATTTACGTATCCAGACGTATCCCATCATTGAGAAAACTTTTGGACTGAATTCTTTGTCAGCGGAAATGGAAGTGTATGCAAAGGAGGGATAGTTCACATTTGCAGAATTCAGGACTTCTTGGATGAAGGATCCACAGGCGAATGTCGTACTTCGTTTGGAGTCACGTAATTCATACATACGACTCGCAATGTAATACGGCCAGTTGATTTTGATGCCGTGACCCAGAATATGTATGAGATGAACTTCAGCCTGTTCCACCCTCGATAATCCACCCTGTTTGGGCCGCAGAATGCGCGCCACAATCCATTGGAGAATTCTTGCTGAAGTTTTGAGTTTACCTGAAGTGACAGATCGTGGGAAAGCAGCACTGTTCACAATGTGGTCAGGATAGGGTCGCTTAAGCATACCATTCAGAGCAGTTTTGAACTCATAACCTTCAATAGTGCGTGAATCAGTTACTTCAGCCAGAGGAGGTTCATTTTCCTCACAGTCATATCAAAATATTTGGTCCAAATTTCAGAATTTAGAGATACCTGAGTGGGTCCTATAATAGAGTGGAAGTTTTCACCATGAAATTTATCATTGAGACCAGTATAGAAGATACGTACCAAGTCTTCATTGTACTTGGCATTGCATTCAAGAAATCTCTCAATGCCGTGATATGTGAGATAGGTCATGATTTCTCCAAGATGCATGCGTTCGGCGACAAGTTCATAGAATGCATGTTGTCGTACAACCTTTCTTTGACCAATGTCCTTGTTGAAGTTCTCTCGGAGAGATGGATGAACAAGAGATTCGGGGGTAATGGGTATTGAAGCAGAAGTTGACCCTCTTGACCTTTTTTTAGTGGGTCTGTGAGAAGATGAAGCCATGGGTAGAGATTTTTGGTGGATAGAGAGAGGTTGGAGAATTCTGAAATGAGAGGTTTTTGTTGTGGGTTTAGACCAAGAATTTCACCCTTTTTAAGAGAAAACCTAGGGTTTGTTGGAAAGTGGAAGAGACAGAAAAAAATAGTGGAGAGAATAGATGCAACTCCCTAGGAAGATGAATGGATGCATGTAACTACCATTTATGAGGAGACTGAAACGAACAGCCAGAAAAACTGAATTTTTCAGCGAGCCGTCGACCATAGCTCTGCATGCGTCGACGCATGCTTTAAAAATTTCAAAAATTTTAAAAGTTTAACAGCGTGCGTCGACCTATGTTCTGGTATGGTCGACTCAAGACCTGAAAAAGCAGAATTTTGCCTGGTTTCATATTACATGATGATTAATGAATGCAGACAATAGTGCCACAACAAAAATGTTCAATCAAGCAATTTTAGATACACAACAGATGATTTACATATGCACCATAGTTAATATATTTTACTTTGAGATCACAAATAACACTTGTATGTATAGAAAGAGAGGGAAGAGGAACAATATCACCTCAATGCCGGATAAGCTTGATAAACACCATACTTGTACTTGCAAAAACATCAAACTTGTTAGAAGTACAAAATGTAGATGCGAATGAAATAAGCTGAAATGAGTAAATTATGACTCCCGTTCAGAAATGTCGAGAATACCGAGTTCTCGGCGAATATGAAAGAAAGGTTCGGTGGCTAGCGGCTTAGTAAAAATATCCGCTAGTTGATTCTTAGTATCAACATGTTCAAATACAACGTCGCCTTTCTCAACATGATCACGAAGAAAATGGTGTCGAATTTTGATATGTTTAGTGCGAGAGTGCAATACCGGATTCTTTGTGAGATTAATAGCACTGGTATTGTCACATAGGATTGGGATACATTCAAGTTTGAGGTTAAAATCCAATAGTTGTTGCTTAATCCACAGGATTTGAGCACAGCAACTACCGGCGGCAACGTATTCCGCTTCGGCGGTTGACAAAACAACTGAAACTTGCTTTTTGCTATGCCAACTAACCAAAGAATTTGAAAACAAGTGACACGTACCACTAGTGCTTTTCCTATCCAACTTGCAACCCGCAAAGTCAGAGTCAGAATAACCTAACAACGAACAATCACTACCTTTGGAATACCACAAGCCATACTTTGGAGTACCGGATAGGTATCGAAGTATTCTTTTAACCGCTTTTAGGTGGGATTCCTTAGGACATGATTGGTATCTTGTGCACATACACACGCTAAACATAATATCAGGACGCGACGCAGTGAGATAGAGAAGTGATCCAATCATACCTCTATACCTTTTTACCTCTACGTCCTTACCGCTTTCATCCTTATTCAAATTTGCACATGTAGGCATGGGGGTGTCTATGGCCTTGGATTTTGCCATGTCAAATCTCTTGAGAAGGTCCAAACAATACTTTGTTTGACTCACGAAAGTTCCTTCCTTGAATTGTTTAATCTGCAAGCCGAGAAAGTATGTGAGCTCTCCCATCATACTCATCTCAAATTCACCCTGCATAAGAACAGAAAACTCTCTCACGAGATTCATGTTAGTCGATCCAAAGATTATATCATCAACGTAGATTTGAACTAATATCAAGTGCTTTCCTTGACGTTTAATAAAGAGGGTCGTGTCAACCTTTCCTCTTGAGTAACCTTGATCAAGTAGAAATTTACTTAGGCGTTCATACCAAGCTCTAGGAGCTTGTTTGAGACCATACAACGCCCGTTTTAGTTTATAAACATGATCGGGGTACTCATGAGATTCAAAACCCGGAGGTTGTGCCACGTAAACCTCTTCATTTATGTATCCGTTAAGAAACGCACTTTTGACATCCATTTGGAATAACTTAAAATCTTTCGCACATGCGAAAGCAAGAAGAAGGCGTATAGCCTCGAGTTGGGCAACCGGAGCGTAAGTTTCCTCATAGTCGATGCCCTCCTCTTGGTTATATCCCTGCGCGACCAAACGCGCCTTATTACGAGTTATTACCCTGTTTTCGTCCAGCTTGTTCCTAAACACCCATCGGGTGCCGATTACTCGATGACCTCGCGGAGGAGGGACAAGGTCCCAAACCTCATTTCTAGTAAACTGATTTAGTTCCTCCTGCATTGACAGAAACCAATGTTCATCGAGTAGGGCTTCCTTAGGATTTTTAGGTTCCATTTGTGACACGAAAGCGAAGTGATAACAGAAGTTACTTAGATTCGATCGAGTAGTGACTCCCTTTGTGATGTCTCCGAGAATGTTGTCAATTGGATGATCTTTAGAAGATTTCCAGGCTTGAGGGAGATCATCATTTGTAGGCGGATGAGCTTCCTCGTTTGCTTCATGATATACATCCTTATCCTCCTCAACTTTGACTTTGTCAGGTTGATCAGTCCCTGTTCCGCCATCTTTGAGTATGTCTTCTGTGGATGTACTTGCACCATGAACAAACCTATCCTTTCCGACATTTCTCGGATAGGACTCATCAAAAGTAACATGCACAGACTCTTCTACAGCAAGTAATCGTTTATTATATATTCTATATGCTTTACTCGAGTGAGAGTATCCAAGAAAGATACCTTCATCGGCTTTGGAATCAAATTTGCCCAAGTTTTCCTTACCATTGTTTAATACAAAACATTTACATCCAAACACATGCAAGTGAGAGACATTTGGCTTCCGCCCTTTTAAGAGTTCGTACGGTGTTTTGTTTAGAATGGGGCGAATAAGTACCCTATTCAAAACATAGCATGCCGTACTAATGGCGTCGGCCCAAAAATATTTAGGTAAACCACTCTCATTAATCATTGCTCTTCCCAATTCTTCTAAAATACGGTTTTTACGCTCCACAACCCCATTTTGTTGAGGAGTGCGTGGAGCGGAGAAGTTATGATCAATACCATGGTTACCACAATATTCTTCAAACAAATGATTTTCAAACTCACCTCCATGGTCACTCCTTATGGACACTATGTTTGTATTTAACTTGTTTTGGGAAAGCTTAGCAAATTTTTCAAAAGCGGCGAATGTATCACTTTTACTTACTAAGAAGATGGTCCAACAAAACCTAGAAAAGTCGTCCACTATTACGAACCCGTAATAGTTTCCTCCGAGACTTTTGATCCTAGACGGCCCAAACAAGTCCATGTGTAGAAGTTCAAGAGGTCTCGTTGTTGAAATTATCTTTTTAGATTTAAATGAGATCCTCGTTTGCTTCCCTTTTTGACAAGCATCACAAAGGTGATCCTTGGTGAACTTTATTTTGGGAAGTCCTAAGACTAGGTCTTTTGAGACTACCTTATTGAGTAAATCAAAATTAACATGCGCTAAACGCCTATGCCATAGCCATGAGTCTTCACTCATAGTTATGAGGCATTTGTCGCTTGTTAATGATACTTCATTTAAGTCAAGCATATATACATTGTTTACTCTAAAACCATTGAACATATTCGTCTTATCATTTTCATGCACAATTTTGCAACAATCTTTTGAAAAGGATACATTGTATCCTTTGTCGCACAATTGGCTAATGCTAAGCAGATTATGTTTAAGGTTTTCGACAAGTAATACATCGGAAATCATAGTAGAGGCGGAATTACCTACACTACCTTTGCCTAGTATTGCTCCGCGGTTGTTATCACCATAAGTTACAAACCCTTTCTTCTTAGGCACAAAGTCTATGAATAAGGATATGTCTCCAGACATGTGTCTTGAGCACCCACTATCGGGGTTCTTCTCTCGGTGGTCTCGACACATTTCACCTGTCAAAACATAATTAGCACAAGGAGGTACCCAATGGCATATTGGGTCCTAATAGGTTAGCGACAAAATGGTTGCGTTTGGGCAACCATTGGTAGATGCCTTTAGGAACAAGAAACCTTCTAAAACGGCATTTACCAATGGAGTGGCCTTTCCTGCAACAGTATAAGCAAGCAAAATCAACTTTAGAGACACTTTCACTTGCTTGATCCCTAATTACATATGCATAGTTTTGGTATGGGTTAATCATACTTTTTCTAAAATCCTTTTTATCAATAGCATATGTAATTTTAGGCTCGAGTGCCTTGTTTAATTTGGTCTTGAGGTGTCTTACCTCACCTTGCCAAATATGACAAGTGCTACACCCGAAGTTGAAAGGGTTTCTATCGTCCTTACTATCCGATTCATTGCCTTTCACAATCGAAGCCTTTAGGTCCTCTAATTTCTTTTCGGACTCTTTAACCTTATGCTCTAAATGCGTAAAGATTTTCTTATTAGAAGCAAGTTTCTTAAAGGCTTCAACTGCTTCATTATGTAAGGCATGAAATGCGGCTAGTAATTCTGAATGCGACATATTGGATGACTCATCATATTTAGAGTTACGTACCTGTTTTTTCTTATTTTTCTGATTTGCGAAGAGGCATAGATTTACGGATTCTTCTTCATCACTAGAACTTTCATCAGAGGAGGAAGAGTTACTGTCACTTTCCCATGCTATGTATGCTCTCCTAGGCTTCGATGATTTCTTGTGTGATTTTGAGGATTCCTTATCCTTTCCCTTTTTATTCATTGGACAGTCCGGTTTATAGTGACCGGGCTTTCCACACTTATAGCACGTCCCTCTGGTCTTTTTACCTTTCGAGTCATCATCCTTGGAGTGTCTTGATTGTTTCCGGAAGTTTACCAAATTCTTCTCGGAATGTTGTATGCCGTTCTTTCTCACGTAACGGTTATACCTTTTAACAAACAACCCCATATCTTCACTTGTGTCTTCTTCTTCTTCGTCGCTCGAGGAATAATCATTTTGCTCTTTTACTTGAGACTTCGAAGAGGAAGTCTTGAGAGCTATCGATTTCTTTTCACTCACTTTCGCTTTGTCTTTCTTTTCCATTTTCTCACGTTGATCTAGGCTCAAGAGTACCTGTTCATGCTCTTGCAATTTGCCAAACAATGTTGTCAAGTCTAATATGGTAAGATCATTTGCCTCTTTGATGGCGGTTACTTTTGGCTGCCACTCCCTGTTAAGACATCTCAACACTTTATTAGTAGCAACATCATTGGAAATAGGCCTACCTAGTGAATGTAAGCGATTGATAAGATGAGTGAATCTCTTTTGCATGTCAGCAATGGTTTCCCCTTGCTCCATGAAAAAGAGATCGAACTCTTGTATAAGAGTGTTGATCCTAGCTAACTTAACATCGGTTGTCCCCTCATGGGCTATTTGTAGTGAATCCCACATGGCCTTAGCAGTAGGACAATGGGATACACGGTAATACTCATCTACACCTAATGAGGAGATTAGGATGTTTTTAGCTTTCCAATCATAATTGTATTTTTTCTCATCGTCATCGGTCCATTGAGCTTCAGGCTTTGGCATAACTACATTATCCGCATTGGTCATAGTAATTTCTATTGGACCATTAAGGATAACGTTCCATATTTTTCTATCTATGGAGTTGATATGCACACGCATACAGTCTTTCCAATAACTGTAATTTTCACCGTTGAAAACAGGAGCCCTATTGTACGCCCCTTTAGGTTCGTTTGCAATTTTCTATCTCGTTGTATTTGAAGCACCGAATAACCGGAGCTCTGGATACCACTTGTTAGACTATGGCCGGATCTAGAAGGGGGGGTTGAATAGATCCCCGATTAAAATTTGAGTCGGCGCTACCAATTTAAAATTGGTTTTGAAAATGTTTTAAGTGCGGAAGCGGCCGAGGAAAAATGTAGTCTAAAAACGAACGGTTATTGGAAAACCGGATATACGTAAGCCTATGGATTTATGACAATTCGGAAAAACTAAAATCACAACACAAACTATGCTTATCAATTGTTTACTTCAATTTGCGAGGTTACCTAGTTCCAATGAAAAACAGGGCACACAAAAACTAGAAGCAAAATAAGACAATTTTAGTTCAGGACTTTTGTCGAACAGTTTGTGTGCACAAATATCCCAAAGGATATTTATGTTGAGTAAGAGATTGGAAATGCCTTAGTACAATGTTCTTATTGTACTTAGTAGTTAAAACAGAGTTTCAACACCTTACTCAATATGTATCACAGTTTGACAATAATCACTTAAGCTAGAATCACTTATTTTATAAGTTGAATTGAAAATGACAGAAAATGAAGAACACACGATTTGATGAGGCAGTTCCCCCGTCGTCCTCGCTTCGGGGTACGTCTTCCCTCAATTCTAAAATTAGAATTGAGATTATATTGAATATATATCACCTGTTGGAATGAACAGTTTACACAAGAGTTGATAGACAATGATACAAATAATCTCAAATGTTGTTGATGCTTGCTATCTCTTCTTGCACCTTGATTCAAGATGAATCAAGCCCTTCAATTTGTTATGAATGACCTCCGGTTCCAGCCACCTTAATGAAAAACCTTTCGTTGTTCAAACCTTCGGCTCGGCTGATCTTAGACACCAACAAATCAAACCCGGAAAGTCTTCAACACTTCAACGCCCTCGCTACTAAATTGATGAACCTTCTGTTGATCAATTACCTTCGCACCTGCTTGAATGTTGAACAAACTATTCCGTGACAAAAGCCCTTCAAAACCTTCTAGTCTTGATGGGTAACCCTCAAGGTTTTCTGCAAGAAACACCTGCCCCAATTTCCACTCGAACCGGATCTTCAATCAACGCGTTCGAACCTTATCACCCTTTGAACAAGACACTAATCTCAGCAAAAATGATTGTGTATATTTGTGGATTTGTGTGTTGTGTGAGGGATGAAGATGAAGAAATTTGTTGCACCTATTTCACGTTTCTTGCCCTGACAATTTACTCAAGATTTTCAATTGTTAGTTGTTAAAAATTAACAAAACTCTATTTATAGTAATAACCAAAACAGCCAACAAAACAGATTTTTTTTTTAAACACAGTAAGAAAAACAGCACAGCGCGCGAACGGTCGACCATAGGGTCGGCGTGCGCTGACCCGTGGGAAATCCTCAGCACCATGCGCTGAGTGGCACGGTCGACGCATGTCTTTATGCGCTGAACCATGGAAAATCAAAACACTCATGCGCCGATTGTACGGTCGACGCATAGCTTCCATCCGCTGAGCCGTGAGAAATGCCAGACTTCATGCGCCGACTATTTGGTCGACTCACTGCTTAGAAACCTGCAAAATTAACAACTTTTTTCCATTTTGCTTATCCTGCTATATTCAGTAATGGCACATATTAGGGTATAACGATTTTAACACCGAAACAAGAGGTATAGCAATGAAAACAGAGATATAGCATGATGCTTCTAATTTGTTTTGTCATCATCGAAAAACTCGGAGGCCTGTATTGTGAGACAGCTTGCCCTCACAATAAGTCTCTATGTAATCAATTCCTTCTTGTTGGCTATAACCTTGAGCAACAAGCCTTGCCTTGTCCCTTTCAACTTCTCCTTTTTTTATTCAACTTGTTTCTGAAGACCCATTTAGTTCCAATAATGTTGAATTCTTTTGGTCTTGGAACCAAATCCCAAACATCATTTCTTGTGAATTGATTGAGCTCTTCTTGCATGGCAATTATCCAGTCATTGTCTTGTAGAGCTTCATCCACAGAAGTTGGTTCAATAACTGACACCAAACCAAATAATGACGCTTCAGATGATTTGAGGTAGGATCTTGTTCTTATAGGGTCATCCTTCTTTCCAATTATCACATCCTCTGGGTGAGAGGCCTTGATTCTGGAAGATGATCCTCTAACATTAGGTTCTTTAGAGATATTCAAGTTGTTCATTTGAGTAGCCAAAGGAGTTGCATCTGGCGTTGCTTCTGGCCCTTTCACTTGAATCTTTTCTGCCTCTGAGCCTTCAGAGTCTGTGAGAATTACTTCTCTATCTGCAGAACTTTCAAACTGCTTTGGCTTTTGAATGCCAAGCTTATCATCAAATCTAACATGTATAGATTCCTCCACAATCTGTGTTTCAGTATTGTATCTGTAGTCTTTAGAGCGTTCAGAATACCCAAGCATGAAACACTTCTGTGCTTTAGAATCAAACTTGTTTAGATTCTCTTTAGTGTTCAACATATAACATATACATCCAAAAGGATGAAAATAAGAAATGTTGGGCTTTCTGTTCCTCCATAATTCATAGGGAGTCTTTTCCATAAGAGGTCTTACAGACACTCTGTTCTGAATATAACAAGCTGTGTTTATTGCTTCTGCCCAAAAATGCTTTGCCAGATTAGTCTCGTTGATCATGGTTCTGGCTATTTCTTGCAAAGTTCTATTTTTCCTCTCTACAACTCCAATAAATACATAAACCTAACAAAGCAAGCAAACTGGGCAAAGGCAAGGCAAACAAAACAAGGCAAGCAACACGAAAACGGTTTCATTCAAACTCGATCAAAACACAACCAAATTTTACAAAATTTGAGTCTAAACCACTTGAAATTTGAAGAGGATTATGATGGCATTATTAATTTTTCAAGACAGCAACCATTGTAGATTGGAACTGAGCAGACATTGAAGATGAAGTAGCCATGGAAGTTCTTGAAGAATTAGGGTTTCTGAGATTTTTGGGTTTGAGAGAGAGATGGAAGCAATGAACCAAGAAGAAATGCATACAAGGTGTTCGTGAGAGTGAAAAGTGTGAAGTGTGTAAAGTTGTGGCATTTATAGAAGAAATTAGGGCACACAAGAGTCACACGATCAGCACGCTTGCAATTAGCATTTAATGAAAAGAATATAATCATTTCAAAGCATTAATGATTCTGACAATTTGGGGGGAAAAAGAGAAACCAAATATTCAAACAGTACCTCAAACGTCTTTTCAGTATTGTGCACTCCATCATTTCAAACTCTGAGTTACACGTGTTTGCTTGCATGTGCTTCTGAAACTCTTTGAGAAATGAAACGTTAGCAAACGTTCAGATCCTCTGAGACTTGTTAGTTCAGATACACACATAAATAATAATTCAAGAAATTAAATAAATGATAGATGAAATACTTCAGAGTTTAAACATTTTGCATCTAAGAAAGTTGCTTCTGATAAATATTATTATGGACAGAATTCCATACCAATATTTTTCAGAATAAACTTAAACCTATCTTCAGCAAGGGGTTTTGTGAAAATATCAGCCCATTGATGATCTGTATCAACAAAGTCTAACTTTATAATACCCTTCTGAACATAGTCTCTAATGAAGTGATGTTTAATTTCTATATGCTTAGCTTTAGAGTGTAAAATTGGATTTTTAGATAAGCATATAGCAGAAGTATTATCACAGAATATAGAAATATTACTCTCAAAGATCTGATAGTCTTCTAGATGACTTTTCATCTAGAGCATCTGTGTGCTACATCCAGCAGCAGCAATATATTCTGCTTCTGTATTTGATAGAGCAATTGTAGGTTGTTTCTTGTTGTACCAGGAGATTAAATTTCTTCCCAGAAATTGGCAACTTCCAGAAGTACTTTTTCTTTCAACTCTGTCTCCAGCGTAATCAGCATCATAGAATCCAACTAGTTTAAATTCATTAGATTTTCTGTAACACAAACCCACATTAGAAGTACCTTTCAGATACCTTAGAATCCTCTTAACAGCTGTTAAGTGTGATTCTCTAGGATCTGATTGGAATCTTGCACACAAGCATACACTAAATAAAATGTCAGGTCTAGAAGCAGTTAAGTATAGAAGAGATCCAATCATACCTCTGTAGAGTTTCTGATCTACTTTCTTACTTACCTCCTCCTTACCAAGAGTGCTTGTTGGATGCATAGGAGTCTTTGGCATCTTACTATCAGTCTTGTTGAACTTCTTTAGAAGCTCTTTTACATATTTGGTCTGGTGTATGTAAGTGCAATCTGGATTTTGGTTGACTTGAATTCCCAAAAAGAATCTCAATTCTCCCATCATGCTCATCTCAAATTCAGCCTGCATACATTGAGCAAACTCCTTTCCCAGTGTAACATTGGTAGATCCAAATATAATATCATCTGCATATATTTGACAAATTAACAGATCTTTCTTAAATGTTTTACAGAAGAGAGTTGTGTCCACTTTGCCTCTGATAAAATTTTTCTCCAGAAGAAAATTACTTAATCTCTTATACCAAGCTCTAGGAGCTTGTTTTAAACCATAAAGAGATTTCTTAAGTTTAAAAACATGTTCTGGAAATTTATCACTTTCAAAACCAGGAGGTTGGTGAACATACACTTCCTATTCTATAATCCTATTTAAGAAGGCACTCTTAACATCCATCTGATATAGAGTGATGTTATTTTGTGCAGCAAAAGAAATGACTAAACGAATAGACTCTAACCTGGCCACAGGGGCATAAGTCTCATTGTAATCAATTCCTTCTTGCTGGCTATAACCTTGAGCAACAAGCCTTGCTTTGTTTCTTTCAACTTCTCCTTTTTTATTCAACTTGTTTCTGAAGACCCATTTGGTTCCAATAATGTTGAATCATTTTGGGCTTGGAACCAAATCCCAAACATCATTTATTGTGAATTAATTGAGCTCTTCTTGCATGGCAATTATCCAGTCATTGTCTTGCAGAGCTTCATCCACAGAAGTTGGTTCAATAACTGACACCAAACCAAATAATGACGCTTCAGATGATCTGAGGTAGGATCTTGTTCTTATAGGGTCATCCTTCTTTCTAATTATCACATCCTCTGGGTGAGAGGCCTTGATTCTGGAAGATGATACTATAACATTAGGTTCTTCAGAGATATTCAAGTTGTTCATTTGAGTAGCCTAAGGAGTTGCATATGTCGTTGCTTCTGGCCCTTTCACTTGAACCTTTTCTGCCTCTGAGCCTTCAGAGTCTGTGAGAATTACTTCTCTATCTGCAGAACTTTCAAACTGCTATGGCTTTTGAATGTCAGGCTTATCATCAAATCTAACATGTATAGATTCCTCCACAATCTGTGTTTTAGTATTGTATACTCTGTAGCCTTTAGAGCGTTCAGAATAACCAAGCATGAAACACTTATGTGCTTTAGAATCAAACTTGTTTAGATTCTCTTTAGTGTTCAACATATAACATATACATCCAAAAGGATAAAAATAAGAAATGTTGGGCTTTTTGTTCCTCCATAATTCATAGGGAGTCTTTTCTAGAAGAGGTCTTACAGACACTCTGTTCTGAATATAACAAGCTGTGTTTATTGCTTTTGCCCAAAAATGCTTTTCCAGATTAGTCTCGTTGATCATGGTTCTGGCCATTTCTTGCAAAGTTCTATTTTTCCTCTCTACAACTCTAATAAATACTTAAACCTAACAAAGCAAGCAAACTGGGCAAAGGCAAGGCAAACAAAACAAGGCAAGAAACATGAAAACGGTTTCATTCAAACTCGATCAAAACACAACCAAATTTTACAAAATTTGAGTCTAAACCACTTGAAATTTGAAGAGGATTATGATGGCATTATTAATTTTTCAAGACAGCAACCATTCTAGATTGGAACTGAGCAGACATTGAAGATGAAGTAGCCATGGAAGTTCTTGAAGAATTAGGGTTTCTGAGATTTTTGGGTTTGAGAGAGAGATGGAAGCAATGAACCAAGAAGAAATGCATACAAGGTGTTCGTGAGAGTGAAATGTGTGAAGTGTGTAAAGTTGTTGCATTTATAGAAGAAATTAGGGCACACAAGAGTCACACGATCAGCACGCTTGCAATTAGCATTTAATGAATAGAATATAATCATTTCAAAGCATTAATGATTCTGACAATTTGGGGGGAAAACGAGAAACCAAATATTCAAACAGTACCTCAAACGTCTTTTCAGTATTGTGCACTCCATCTTTTCAAATTCTGAGTTACACGTGTTTGCTTGCATGTGCTTCTGAAACTCTTTGAGAAATGAAACATTAACAAACGTTCAGATCCTCTAAGACTTGTTAGTTCAGATACACACATAAATAATAATTCAAGAAATTAAATAAATGATAGATGAAATACTTCAGAGTTTAAACATTTTGCATCTAAGAAAGTTGCTTCTGATAAATATTATTATGGACAGAATTCCATACCAATATTTTTCAGAATAAACTTAAACCTATCTTCAGCAAGGGGTTTTGTGAAAATATCAGCCCATTGATGATCTGTATCAACAAAGTCTAAGTTCATAATACCCTTCTGAACATAGTCTCTAATGAAGTGATGTTTAATTTCTATATGCTTAGCTTTAGAGTGTAAAATTGGATTTTTATATAAGCATATAGCAGAAGTATTATCACAGAATATATAAATATTACTCTCAAAGATCGGATAGTCTTCTAGCTGACTTTTCATCTAGAGCATCTGTGTGCTACATCCAGCAGCAGCAATATATTCTGCTTCTGTATTTGATAGAGAAATTGTAGGTTGTTTCTTGTTGTACCAGGAGATTAAATTTCTTCCCAGAAATTGGCAACTTCCAGAAGTACTTTTTTCTTTCAACTCTGTCTCCAGCGTAATCAGCATCATAGAATCCAACTAGTTTAAATTCATTAGATTTTCTGTAACACAAACCCACATTAGAAGTACCTTTCAGATACCTTAGAATCCTCTTAACAGCTGTTAAGTGTGATTCTCTAGGATCTAATTGGAATCTTGCACACAAGCATACACTAAATAAAATGTCAGGTCTAGAAGCAGTTAAGTATAGAAGAGATCCATTCATACCTCTGTAGAGTTTCTGATCTACTTTCTTACTTACCTCTTCCTTACCAAGAGTGCTTGTTGGATGCATAGGAGTCTTTGGCATCTTACTATCAGTCTTGTTGAATTTCTTTAGAAGCTCTTTTACATATTTGGTATGGTGTATGTAAGTGCAATCTGGAGTTTGGTTGACTTGAATTCCCAGAAAGAATCTCAATTCTCCCTTCATGCTCATCTCAAATTCAGCCTGCATACATTGAGAAAACTCCTTTCCTAGTGTAACATTGGTAGATCCAAATATAATATCATCTACATATATTTGACAAATTAACAGATCTTTCTTAAATGTTTTACAGAAGAGAGTTGTGTCCACTTTGCCTCTGATAAAATTTTTCTCCAGAAGAAAATTACTTAATCTCTTATACCAAGCTCTAGGAGCTTGTTTTAAACCATAAAGAGATTTCTTAAGTTTAAAAACATGTTCTGGAAATTTATCACTTTCAAAACCAGGAGGTTGGTGAGCATACACTTCCTCTTCTATAATCCCATTTAAGAAGGCACTCTTAACATCCATCTGATATAGAGTGATGTTATTTTGTGCAGTAAAAGAAATGAGTAAACGAATAGACTCTAACCTGGCCACAGGGGCATAAGTCTCATTGTAATCAATTCCTTCTTGCTGGCTATAACCTTGAGCAACAAGCCTTGCTTTGTTTCTTTCAACTTCTCCTTTTTTATTCAACTTGTTTCTGAAGACCCATTTAGTTCCAACAATGTTGAATCATTTTGGGCTTGGAACCAAATCCCAAACATCATTTCTTGTGAATTAATTGAGCTCTTCTTGCATGGCAATTATCCAGTCATTGTCTTGTAGAGCTTCATCCACAGAAGTTGGTTCAATAACTGACACCAAACCAAATAATGACGCTTCAGATGATCTGAGGTAGGATCTTGTTCTTATAGGGTCATCCTTCTTTCCAATTATCACATCCTCTGGGTCAGAGGCCTTGATACTGAAAGATGATACTAAAACATTAGGTTCTTCAGAGATATTCAAGTTGTTCATTTGAGTAGCCAAAGGAGTTGCATCTGGCATTGCTTCTAGCCCTTTCACTTGAACCTTTTCTGCCTCTGAGCCTTCAGAGTCTATGAGAATTACTTCTCTATCTGCAGAACTTTCAAACTTCTATGGCTTTTGAATGCCAAGCTTATCATCAAATCTAACATGTATAGATTCCTCCACAATCTGTGTTTTAGTATTGTATACTCTGTAGCCTTTAGAGCGTTCAGAATAACCAAGCATGAAACACTTATGTGCTTTAGAATCAAACTTGTTTAGATTCTCTTTAGTGTTCAACATATAACATATACATCCAAAATGATAAAAATAAGAAATGTTGGGCTTTCTGTTCCTCCATAATTCATAGGGAGTCTTTTCCAGAAGAGGTCTTACAGACACTCTGTTCTGAATATAACAAGCTGTGTTTATTGCTTCTGCCCAAAAATGCTTTTCCAGATTAGTCTCGTTAATCATGGTTCTGGCCATTTCTTGTAAAGTTGTATTTTTCCTCTCTACAACTCCATTCTGTTGTGGAGTTCTAGGGTAGGAGAAATCATGAGCAATTCCATTTTTATTAAAACATTTGTTTTCAAATTCGCCACCATGATCACTTCTGACTTTAACAATTTTAAAATCTTTTTCATTCTGGACTTGTTTGCAGAAGTCAAAGAACACAGAATGTGACTCATCCTTGTGTTTTAGGAATTTCACCCATGTCCATCTGCTATAGTCATCAACAATGACTAATCCATACTTCTTGCCTCTGATGGATGCAGTTTTCACTGGTCCAAACAGATCAATGTGAAGCAACTCTAATGGTCTTGAGGTTGAAACAACATTTTTAGTTTTAAAAGAAGATTTTGAAAATTTTCCTTTTTGACATGCTTCACAAAGAGCATCTGAGTTGAACTTCAACTTAGGAAGTCCTCTAACCAGATTGAGTTTATTAATCTGAGATATACGTCTCATATTAATATGCCCCAATCTTCTGTGTTAGACCCATTGCTCATCATTAACAGACATAAAGCATTTTACGTTCTGAACCTTAAGTTCTGAAAGATTGATTTTATAAATGTTGTTCTTCCTCTTTCCATTAAATAGGATTGAGCCATCCTTCTAACTAACAGCCTTGCAACATTTTTGATTAAAGATTATGTCATAACCATTGTCACTTAATTGACTTATGGACAATAGATTATGTTTTAATCCTTCTACAAGTAAAACATTAGATATAGAGGGAAGGTTACCATTGCCAATAGTACCAGAGCCAATAATCTTGCCTTTCTGATTCCCTCCAAACTTGACGTCTCCTCCAGATTTAAGCTCCAGGCTTTGGAACATAAACCTTTCTCCCGTCATATGACGTGAGCAGCCAGAGTCCAGGTAACATGACTGGCGTCTTGACTTTGCTGCTAAATACATATGCAATAGGTATTATCTTATCCTTAGGTACCCAGATCTTTTTGGGTCCTTTTGGGTTAGTTTCCTTAAAAGTTTGTCTGAACTACTGTCTTTTTACAACAGGTTTGTTCTGACTAACTTTCGGTTTAAACACAGGAACATTCTGATCAGAACGTTTGTGTTTAATATCATTCAGATGACCAAACTTAAAATGAGAATATAAGGGAGTCTTCTTAATGATAAGTTTATCAACAGGTATTGGATTTAAATCCTTTCCAGAGGAAGATTCATATCCAATTCCTTTCCTGTTGTTTCTTCTAACTTCATAGATCATTGAATCCATCTTACTTCTATCTATGCTTTTAGCCAGAAACTTCTGAAAACTATAGTCATATTATTCTAAAATATTTTTGCATTTTGACTTAGTTTCAGATTCAGAGTCTTGTTGAGCTTTTTCAAAATTGTTTTTCATTTTCAAATTGTTTTCTTTGAGCTCAACAACTTCTGACTTTAACAGGCTATTCTCAGATTCAAGATTTCATTTAAGCTTCTTGCATTTGAGTTTAATCTGGTTATAGTTTTTAAGGACTTCTGATAAAACCTTAATAAGTTCTTCCCTAGAGAGATCAGAAAGTACCTCTTCTGAGTAAGATTTAGATTTAGATTCAGATCCAGATATTCCTTCATCCTGATCTTCCACGCCAGCCATCAGTGCCATGTTGGCACATTCTTCTTCTGACTCTGATGAAGATTCAAATGCATCTGAATCATCCCATGCAGCCATCAGAACTTTCTTTTTGTGCTCAAGCTTCTTTCTTGGCTTCTCCTTCTAAAGCTTTAGGCATTCATTCATGTAATGCCCAGGTTCCTTGCATTCATAGCAAACAACCTCCTTCTTTCCAGATCTTTTATATCTAGAGAACTCTTTACGTTGATCTGGCTTCTTGAAGTTCTTGAACTTCCTCTGTTTATGCTTCCAGAGTTTATTGATCCTTCTGGACAGCAGGGACAGTTCATCTTCTTCAGAAGAAGAAGACTCTTCAGAACTTTCTTCTAACACCTGCAACGCTTTAACAGATTTGTTAGACTTTAAAGCAATTGACTTACCTTTCTTTTGAGGCTCGTCTTCTTTAAGTTCAATCTCATGGCTCCTCAAAGAGCTGATCAGTTCTTCCAATGTGATCTTGTTCAGATCCTTTGCTAGCTTCAGAGTAGTGACCATAGGTCTCCATCTGATTGGTAAACTTTTGATGATCTTCTTCACATGATCAGCAGTTGAATAGCCTTTGTCCAGCACTTTTAATCCAGCTGTGAGGATCTGGAATCTAGAGAACATAACTTCTATAGATTCAGATTCTTCCATTTTAAAGGCTTCATATTTCTGGATCAGCGCCAGAGCCTTGGTATCTTTAACTTGTGAGTTCCCTTCATGAGTCATCTTCAAAGACTCAAACAAATCAAATGTTGTTTCTCTGTTGGTAATCTTCTCATACTCAGTATGAGATATAGCATTTAATAAGATTGTTCTAGCTTTGTGATGATTTCTGAACTCCTTCTTCTGAGCTTCAGTCATAGATTTTCTATCTATTTTCTTGCCATCCCCATCAGTGGGGTGAACATAACCATCAATGACTAAGTCCCAAAGATCAGCATCATAACCAAGGAAGAAACTCTTTATTCCGTCCTTCCAATAGTCAAACTTCTCCCCATCAAACATAGGGGGTTTTGTGCTGATTCTATCCCTTTCTTCATATTTGTTGTTGTTGGATGTTGAAGCTTCAGCCATAATATCAACCAAGAATAAATATCAAAAGTTTTCTCAACTAGATCTTTTCTGTTCACGGTGAAGTGATAGCACACACAGAACCGGAGCTCTGATGCCAACTGAAGGTGAGAAAATACTTAGAAGCAGGGGGGGTTGAATAAGGATTTAGAAAATATTATGGCAATAAAAACACAATGATTTTTATCCTGGTTCATTGAACTCAACTAATCCAGCCCACCCTATCAAGAGTGATTTGCCTTTCTCCACAAGGACTTAATCCACTATAATCAAATTGATTACAATATCAACCACTAAGAACAACTGCCTTAGTCTTCTCAAGAACTACTGACCACAACTTGGTCTTCTTAAGGAACTTTTACAATCAAATGTAAACTAAACAAGTGTTGAAATGCTTCTAAGAAAGCTATATCACAACTGTGATTTATACACTTAAGATTAAGAACGAATGAAACTATTCAACAAAGATATATAATTTGTATGAGAGCTTTGAGAGAATTTTCAATGAATTTGTCAAAATACGTCAACTATAGAAAGTTGTTGAATGCTTGCTTATATAGACAAAGAAGTCCAAGACGTTGCAAGCTTGAAGATCGTGTACTGCAAAGTAGCTGTAGCCTTTTGTCTTCACATCACTTTTGACCTTTCCTAGAAGTAGAACGTTCAGAGAAATCCTTTTTGCCTGAGTTCTTGTGTCTAGCATAGAAGAGGAAAGAGTCGTTTGGAATAACCAACGGATATAACTTTGAATAATCTTCTTCAACAAGTTTCTATCTCACAGCAATCAACATTAGAGCCTTGAGTGATCAGAGTCTTGATGTTCTCAGAGTTTGCTGTATCAGAGTGTTGCAGCAAGTGTGCTTCAGCGTGAAATCAATCAGACAAGAGTTTGGAGATCAGATCCTCAGTACTTGCAGCGAACAGTACTATCAGAGTCTTCTAAAAAACAGTGCTTGACACTCTTCATACAAAGTCTTCAGTTTACGCTTCAGATGCTTCTGTAGCTTCTGCTTCAGAGTCTTCTGTAGGCAGCGCTCAGAGTCTTCTGTAGGCAGCACTCAGAGACTTCTGCAGAGATGCTTCTGACGCTTAGAGCCTTGCATAGTTCAATGTTCAGAATCATTTTTTCTTTCAGAAGGATATTAAATTTAATATCTGTAACAAAAATACTTGAAAAAATTTAGAGTATATAATTTCTTAATACAAAATTTCATTAGTGTTATCATCAAAACATAGAGATATAACTAAGAAGCAATATGTATTCTAACATATCTCTCTGATGACCATTTCGAGGAGGAAACTTATTTAAAGAACATATTGGTAGCTTTTTGGGAAGGTTTAGGTTTTACTGATGGCGTTGGATCTTTTGCAGAGTTGACGGAGAAGCGGAAGAAACGATATATAGAGCCACCAAAGAGGAAAAACGTGATATATTTTGTGAGTGGTAGAAGGTTCTCTTTTCTTTGTCTTGTTGCTTTGAAGAAAATGTCTTATGGTTTAGTTTGTCTTTTGTTTGTTGATAAAATGAGTTGCTACAAAATGATGCTCCAAATGAAAAAGGACATCCTGAACATACTCTTACGCCTCTTGGAGTTATTGTTTTGTCGGTACCAAATAAGGTTCATACTTCCTGGGTCCGTTTTGATCTGGCCTCTTCCACCCTTCTTTTTCGTTGCAGTCAAAGGTGCATAACCCACTTGCTCAACCTACACTGTAAGACACTCAAAATTCGATGTTACACACAATTGGAGAGGATTCCTCAAGATGAGAAATTGACAGAGCACACCTTTCTAGGGAGTTGTTCTTTAAAAAGCCTTGAAGAGTGTAGTCAGAGTTTGGAAGTTCGTGTCCCAATGGGAGTTCGTCAATGACCTTGGAAAGTGTGTCATCGCTGCTCTTGGCGTGTCCAGACCCCAAGATGGCCATAGAGCTTTGTTCTTTTGTCTTTGACAAGAACTACACCTATTTCTCAAACAAAGCTGATGTTTTCCATCATGAAGAAATGCCTGAAATATCACACCAGATGCACAAGGCTTCTGTTGTCATGGATTTCAATGTTGCGAAAAAAGGGGTGTATTTGTGCTTGGTTGTTTTTTGAAGAAAAAAGGGTGTATTTGTGCTTGGGTGTATATGTTATGAATAGAGGCACATATAATTGCTTTATTCATAGAGCAAGATTAACTTCTTTACGAGATCATCAAGTTGGGGAATCTCTTAAGGGAAATCAATGACGAGGTGCAAGTTTTCGGGTGTCCCCGTTTATTAGTCGAAGGTGCAATCCCTAACTCAAAGGATAAATGAGAAGGATTTCGTGTTGCTTTCTACCTAGAGGGTGTTATCTAACACTAAGGCATCCCATGCTAATGTGAACAAAGCTTTATATTCTTCTCACAAGAAAATAAGGGAGTTGAAGGCATCTTTGAAAGAATCCCAAGACGCATGGAAGAAGGATCAAAAGATCTTATGAAGTTGCATTTAGAATATCGATTTGTTCAAAGAGTATGCAAATTTGGTTGAGCATGTTTACTCCTTTTTCCAAGCTTCTTTTGAAAATGATTTGAGGAAAGTGGGTTTTTCTCACCCCAAAGTTCACATATCTTGAGAGTAGATCCATCATGAGAAAGAAATATTAAATGAGAGGCCGATGAATCTTGGTGATGAGGCACACTCACATTTTCTTTTTTTTTTCCATGTATTTTTTTAAAAGTTGATTTTTCTTTGATGTTGTTTATTTTTGAATGAATTATATCTATTTTGTTGTAATTTATTGTTTTTTTATCCTCTTACCATGATACTTACTTTTGTTGTGTGCTGCATTGACTCTCGATCTATCATCTCCGGGATTTGGCCATTGTTTATGGTCGTGCTTGGAAGTGTTTTGGATCTGTTTAAGTGTATGTTCATCTTCCTTGACCACAAGTTTGTACTTGGTTTGAGTTTGGCGTAATGAGGACTCGCCTCTTGCACTCTTGAGTGGCTAGTTAGCGAAATTGAGTGAGCCCGGATTACCTCTTTGTTTTGTGGTTTGTTGTCTTTATTTTCATGACTTTGATGTAGAGTTCTCAATCCTTTATTCTTACACTCATGGTGTTTATGACAACACCCCTTACTCAGACTTATCTTTGTATGTCAATAAAGAAGAAATTTGGTGACATCTTTATTCAGTAGTGAAAGAAATAGTTACATGATGATAATGACTTTCTCCTGTATGATTAAAATTACTTAACTAATGTGACCTATTCATTATTTATTGGTCCAGGTAGTCCTTGTTCAGCTTCCCCTGTAGATTCTATATTGTTTCTTGTACACGGAGCTTTGATTATCTTCCAACTATTGTCATCTAAATTCATTGAGTTAGAACAATTCATGTTGTACATGTCATGGTTGTCGATCCTCCATTGTGGTGATTGATCACCATTGCTTTCAATCGCTTGCTGAATTGTAGAATAAACTAGCAAGTGTACCAGTCTCGTCGAAATAATAAAATAATTCGTCTCAACAGGGATTGTGAATTAAAAGAAGCAAATAACAGTGTGAATTAAACTAAACAATTAGGAGTGATTTCGATAGAAATTTGGTACGAAAATAAGATTGAGAAAAATAAAGGATTAAATTTCGATAACGAAAGAAGATTAAATGCTTTATATAGAATCCCTTAATTATACTAGTTTATGAAAATACTTTTTTATCAACACTTGCCAACCATGCACTTGAATAGAGTTCTGACAATTTGTAACTAACTTCAGAAGACTACTATGGGTTAACCAATGATTATTAAGTCTAAAAGGTTTGGGGCCCCACAATTGATCATTGTACTTCAAGATAATATGACAATGATCAGAGACATCCCTTGATAAATCCCGTTGAAAAGTCTCCCGCAGGCATTCCACTACCAATTAGAAATCAAAATATGGTCAATCCTACTAATTCTCTCTCCATTAGACTGAAACCAAATAAGTTTTCTACTAAAAAAGATAAGTCAATAAATAACCTCCATATGAAAGATAAAAATTTGAAAAATTCCAACAATCTGCTCTCCCAGAAGAAGATAACCTAATTCAACCCTTTGTATTAATAAAATTTTCTATTGAAATCCAACATGGTTATACACAATAAACCATTGGGAATTTCTTATCCCACCCTATAGGGTCAAAAAACACCCTATTGAAAACCCATAATTTCCCTCAGATTCCAGAGATGTATCTCTGGACGCACCTTGCCTTAAGTCAACACGTTAACTAATCCAGAGATGCATCTCCAATATATTTTAAAACATACACCATGCATCCCACTTTGAAACTCATTTTACATGTTTATTGTTCCAGAGATGCATCTTCGTTTAGGGTTTACAGAGATGCATCTTTGTACCCTATCAGAACAATGCAGGTTATATTTGTTTTATGGTTACGCAGATGAAAGTGATGATTTATAAATATTAAGAATCCTGTTATGTGATGAGATTTAAACCATACAATCGATATGTAAAAAATGACATATATAATTCCAGATGGTCCAAAAATGACATTATATAAATAAAGTCGAAATACACGATAAAGTAGAATGAAGTAAAAATTAAATGTAATCCATAATAAGTCCAAATCATAACTACTATATACTATTGTTCATTACGGACTATAACTCCATCGGCTTCTTGTGCTCTTTGGCATCCATTACCCCATGTCCTCTGACGCTGTCTCCGGTACATCAGTGTCTCCGTCATAATGGCATCTAGGACCTACCTCACCTCAGAACCATTAGAGAAGATACCTTTGTCAATGCCTGCCTCCATAATCTCCACGATGAGACGACATTTAGGCAAGATATCATGAGCATGATCTAACTGTGCTTGTTCCTCCTCTAGTATCTTCTGATGAGCTAACCTCGGTGGATCTTCTGAAGCAACCTGCACCATATAAAAACGTGACACCCTGAAGAACCACCTGATATACCCTTCGACATAGCTCTAATCACTCTCAGCTATGGTAACTTTGTGCCTCTCTGCGTGTCATAGCAAAAGGAGCAGAGATAAAAGATTGTCTGGAAATAGTCGGAGTGTAGCTGAACTTCCGCATAACATGCTCAGGCAAATGAGGAAATGTAAGACTTGAGCCGCAAGCCAACCATCCCGAGTATAACACTATGTTGTCAAATGATTGCGTCTCACTGTGATCGACATAGTTGTTGAAGTGCATATCCTCGGCAACCAAGTAGTCAAGATACACTCTGAACGAATTTATCGCTTGGTTCCCTCTGAGCGGGGAAAATGTAGAAGCATGCATCATATCCTCATGTAAGTTGGTACACACGACCATCCAGAGATGCACGAGAAATGCTTGAGGATCCAATCCTAAAAAGTGTTGGACACGCGAATCATCAGTAAGGGCGTTGAAAAAATGTAATAAAAATGACACAGAAACATTAAAAGACCAATAAATATTATCGTTAGTAGTGTGATGTTGCCTATGACTTACTTCGTCTTCCATCTACAGCCCTCTGATAACTTCGAGTACAATTAGAAAAAACAAGCGTCCCCTAGTTGTACTCATGGATCCGCTCGAAGTCCTCGAAGTGCCGTAGGTAGACGACATCTGTATAAGTGACACTCTTGTCCACAAAAATCACAGTGCCAACCAAATATAGCAGATATGGTCTCATAGCATACGCTCTATGGAGCCCCACCTGTTCGTCATCGCCTCTAGCCTCCTCAACTCTAAGGATCTCATATGTATGTACCTTATCAGGAATTCAAACCTAGCATGAGCCCCTCGGATTTTTTTAAACTCCTTCAAGGCATCCTCTGGGCCAACTCCCAAATAGTCTACCATCATCTCGAGTGTCTCGTCTCCGCTAATCCTACCATGATCTAGAAGTTTCCCTCTGATCAGAAGATGCAGCAAACACGACACATCGTTGAGTGTGGTAGACATCTCACTGAATGGGAAATGAAATGACGAGGTCTCGGTGTGTCATCTCTCCACGAATGCATTAAGCATCCCGTAGTTGACTGTAATATAACCAATCATGCACAAGTCCTTCATCCCAAATAAGGACAAAACAACCTGAAATCACTCCTCATTCGGCTGAAGCAAGTCACTAATCTTTCACCAATAGTTAATTGTTGTAACATTGTAATCCTCTTCAATTTCAATCACCATGCAGATCCACAGCTATATTATGCGTTTTGATTAAAAAAAAAGACTTTGATACATAAAATGAATTTGTTTGTTTTTTAATTAATAATAATAATATCTAATAATGATAAAAAAAATGTTATTTATTTATTATTTTAAAGACACGTCATTGGTCATTGTAAATGTGTAAAGATTGAGAAGCTTCTATTAATGAAAGTTAATATAGAAAACTAAAATTAAGGATAAAAATTTTGAGGACTAATATTCAAAAAAAATAAAATTAACGGGAATATTTAAATACTTTTAAGGATCATAATTATATTTAACTTAAATTTTTATTAAGAAAATAACTAAATAAGATAATTTTGTAAATTAAAAAAAAAACAAAGGATCGTTATTAAATTTTCATTATAATCATACGGTTTTAGCGAGATCAATCTATAAATAAATAAAAAAGAATGTAGACTATTCAAGTTGTTATATTGAATATTGACCATTCATTTTTTCTCTATAATATGAATGGCTTACAGCTTAACTAATGTATAATGGACAATTTTATAGCATGTCAATTACCTTCTTATAGATATTGATCGCAGGTTAAGAATTCCAACTTTCAACCTCTATTTTATATTCTCTCAATATCAATAAATTGTTTAATGATTGTAAGAGAAGACAAAAAGCTTATAAATTGGTTGCTTTCAATAATTTAGCTTCATTTTTAAAGTTATTTCTTGTAATCTTTTGGAATCTTCCAATTTTAATATAATGATAGTGGGATAGTGTTGAAAACAAGACCCCGTTGCTTTAAAGTAACTTACAAGTTTGTCAATGTAACACTTTTGTAGGTTTTCTTTTTCAAAGTAGCTATGAAATTTATTTAAATAACTAAAATATTATGAATTGATACACAATATTTTATATTTAAATATATTATTTTGAAATTGAAAGTCGAAAAGAAATATATTATATTGAGAGAACAAGTTGTTCAAGCTTCCGGTAAGATAGAACGGGAGAATTTGTAAAATTAGTACTAGAATATTAAAGTCATTTCAAGAATGTCAAAATCATTTTAAGAATGTAGTTTGAGAGTAAATGAGATAGTATATGAAATGGAGCATCTTAGAGTTTATATATTGTAAACAATTTAAACTGCTTACGTTTGGCTTGACATGACATATGTAGAGTCCGATCAAATCCGACGACAAATAATACACAAGTGGTTTAGATTAAGTTTTCACTCACTAGCGACATATCATTTGTTCGATTGTGGATGACTTTGAAATGGACCATTGTCTTTGAACTTGTGACTGACTTAAAACATTTGACTTTAAAATGAACCCTTGTCTTTGAACTTGTAACCGACTCAAAACAGTTGTTCCCAAATCCTCATTAGTAATTGGTGAAATGGGGATTGATGTTCCTGGGCTTCCCTTTGATGACGTCTTCGTCGGTCTTCGTCAGTCTATGGAACAGGAAGAGTTTGATGAGATGGAGACCCTGAAAACTATCTTTACATTTTCTGGTTAAAGGAGTAGATCTTGCCTTCACCGGCATGGTTTCCTCCCTAAGCTAGGGGGTGCTTCCCCGAAGGAAAATAAAAGGTTATGCAATAGGTAATAAGAATGTGTCATTTCTCTTCATTATTGTTTGTTTTCGTGGATTAGTCTAACTTCACTTCAATAATTTTAAAGTGAGTGTCCTCAATAACCTTGGGGTTACCCCCTTCACATTCGTATCTGGTGAGTTAGGGTTACGGCAAAGTCTTTCAGCATTGCTTTGAACATAAAAGAGCATGCCAACCTTGACACTCTTTTTCCATTTTGCCAATATCCAACGCAACTCATGCGACTCAAAGCGTGGCCAAGGTTTTCTCTCTCTTAGGCAGGGGTATGTAAATGTTCAACGTGTATATTAACAGTATAAAGAATTTCAAGGGTCACTAATTCTTGCTTACGCCCTCACTAATGTCCCACCTATGGGTGGGAATATTTACTATGGTTAGATAATTCCAATTACAAAACAGAAAAGAGAAAAAGTCAAAACATAGTCATCAATTCAAATTTCCGATTAAATGGCAAAGATGATTTATAGAGAACTAGACAAAGATTTGTATATCAACCAAATTATTTTTGAAAGCACGTTAGTGCTTTGAACTTCGTTCCACTAACCAATTTTTTAACAAAATGCTTCACAAATCTTTAAAAAAGAACACAGAAATCAGAGCACAGTGTTACTCTTTCTATGAGACATTCCATTGAACATGTCAAGGAATTCCTCACAATCAATTACAGCCAGGGATTAAAATCAAGTTACAAATTCCGCATTCCAATAGTAAAACATGATAAAACGAGCTAACAAACTGTGCATTCTTTTTTCAAATAGAATAGCTTCTTTAACTATGCCATATACAGATACATTTTAAAACCACTGAAGTATTTTGAAGTTAATCGTCACCGACTCATCATCTTAAGAAGCCTTAAGTAAAGTCTTTCAACCAGAGAGCGAGCTTTAAATTCTCAAGTCTCATTTTCTTGATATTTTAGACCAAAAATACACTATAGTAAAACAGATTAATGCAAAAACAACGACATGAACAATATGGTTCGAACCACTTTGGATAATGTTCTTGTTCAATCTTCTGAGATTATTCTTCACTCCAGCTTGGGCTTTTATCATTGTCATTTGCTGTATTAAAATAGATAAAAACTAAAATGTTAACACGACAGTTGGACATTTAACAAAAATTGATCAACTACTAGGACTGAACATATAATAAAAATCAATTCTACTCTATTTTTTAAATGAAAATATTATAACAGCAACATGCATGAGGTGGTGGTGTTCCTTTATCCAAACTCTTAAGACACTTAACATAAAAGAAAGTTGATCCTAATTGCCTAATTAAGAAATTATTTCTGCCACAACATTCAGCTTTCAAATCCTTAGAGCATCCACAATTCAAGAAGAAATCTATTTTGCCTGAATATGCAACAGATGTAGTCGTGTTTTCCACTACAAAAAACTTGAGTTTGAGCCAACAAAAAAACACAAAAAAAGAGATAGTCCAAGAAATTATATTACCAGTTGTTCAAGAAAATCTTTCTGATACTTCATTTCTGTCCCTATCTCCTCAGCAACCTGTGCCAGAAATATTTGATTTAGCATGAGAATTAACTAAGCAAAGAAGAAGAAAAGTAAGGGAGAGGAAATAAGTTTAGAAATGTAATATATTTCATCAAACTAGTTTCAATAACTGGAATTAAGATCTGATAGGAACCCAAACAGAATATTAAGGAATTAATGGATTAAATACTGAATAAAGGGAAATAACGGAGAATGTATCAGTATGATATTTTTGGAAATGGAAAATACAATATGTGGAATAACATTCACACTGCCCAGAGCTATGCACCTACAGAGAAGGATACTCTCACCCTCAACTAACTCAGACAATTAATTTCCTCGGTACCTCATTATTCTATCCTCCATCCTATATAACAAACTTTCTCTCCCACTCTCTCTTAACACTTTCTCTCATCTCTAATTTCCCTTTTTGGGTGACTCCATCGGGACCTTAGACAACTGGGCCTACAAGTACATATACTTACATATTAAATCGCCTGTTATTGGGCCACCCACATTTGTTCATGCTTCCTATGTCTTTTCCCATGCGAGAAATGGCGCCCAGGTCAGGGCAGTCAATAGTGGCCAATAGTGGCGCTATCCCGCTATAGTGGAGCGGAGTGGAAGCCAAACACTATAGGAAGAGCTTTAGCGGTGCAAAACACTATAGCGGTCGTTATAGGGTAAATAGCATAATAGCGGAGAAGAGCGGTTCCCGGCTCGGAGTGGTTTCTAGCTTGATATCCTTTTCCCCTCTAAAAAAATGAAATTACCCCTTAAATTTACAATGTTTTAAGGATAATTTTGGGTTTATTCAATCAAATTTGAGTTGAGACTCAACCTTAACTTTCCTTCATAGTCATTTATGCACTTTAAGAGTCATGTGTGCTTTGATTTATGAATATTTTATGAGTTGAATTATTTGTTTAAATTTACATTTACTGTGTTTATAATTATATGTTATTTTTCCAAAAAATGATCAAATAGAGTGCTCATCCCGCTATATGCTATCCAGGTATCCCACTTTTGGGGGAACGCCGCTATCCGGGAATGACTACTTTGGTCTAGATATCTTACGTCAACAACAGATATGAACCGATCAATCTTGACAAGGCCCGATCAATCTTGACAAGGCCAGATCAATTCTTATCTTTTAACTAACTTGAGAGGTTAATAAGGCTAACCAACTTCTAGAAGGAATAATTAGCAGGACATAGTTTAATAAGTTAAGCTGCCACGACCGAAGAATCATTAACTAGTAGTAGTTGAAAATTTAACTTATTTTCCATAAGTTACCACAACATCAAGCATATATGCTGCAATCCCAAATATTATTTTCTGGAATGGGGAAAGGAAAAAGCCAGATAACATACATGCATCCATGATAACAAGCATATTTATATCGCTCTCTTTATTGACAATATTTTTGAGGACAAGAAAATGTACACATAACATATTTCTTCTCGAAGAATAAAGTAACCTAAAAAGAGTAGATAAAAATTACATCCCCTGTTCCAACAATAAAAGCATTAAGATTCCACCAATTTCTTTAGCAGTACTTAGAAAAGAAACAAATGTATGAGCTAAGAAGCAAGTGCATGGTAAAAATTTAAGGAAGTGGCAATGATTACGTGTATGTTTGGTTTCACGTTTGAAGCACCAAGAATTGCTTCTAGATGTGTAGAATTGATTCTGATGTGTTTGGTTGCTTTCAAGTAAAATTGATTATGCTTTCCAAAATTGATTCTACTTGCAAAACTAGAATTTGTAGCTTTTAAGTTTAATCGTAATTTTTACACTGAAATTTATCGTCCAACTCACTTTTGCACGAATTTGTCCAAGCATAAATCATTTACCTTCAACTCACTTTTAGCCAAAATCAATTTAACATAATCAATTCATTCAAAATCAATTTTTTTCACCGCTGAACTAAACATCCGCTATCTATACTTACAAGATAACTAACAAAACAAACAATCATCCTAATATAAGAGTGATATCTATTATTTACTACAGTTTATTGTGAATAAAAGATATCTCCCGCACAAAACCTTGTTGTTGTTATACAGAATCCTTGGAACCTTAATGAATAAGGGTTTTCACTAGTCAAGGTTATCTAAAATCAGTTTCCACTTATCATCAAATGTAAAAGTCTACAACATAGCTTCAAAATTGCATACATACGCAACAAAACAGCAACTACGAAATCAAAAAGGCGTTTAAAACCCTAAAATAGCGGAACTCACATGTTTCAACCTTCTAACTTGGTGGTGAAGACCTGTGAGTTCATCGTCCAAGTCCATGGGATCAATCCGCAATTGGATCTCTTCCGATGCAGCACCGGGTCGGGTACTAAGTCCATCGCTGCAATCCAACACTTACACAATTCACTACATATACATGAATTCGGAGGGAGAGAGATACAGAGAGGGAGATACCTTGATCGGAAAGGGACGGCGCCGCCGTAAGAAGAACCAGCTCTGAGGGAATTAGCGGCCATAATTGGAAGAAACAAAACCCTAATTGTGACGAGATGAAGATCGATTATTGTACGCTGTGGGAGTTGAGGAGTAATTGAGTATATATGAGAGAGAAAATTTACGAAAGAAATTTGAGGAAGAAGGAAAGTTCGTCGATTTGAGATTTCGAGCACGTTTCATACCTTGTTCAAAATATCTCTAAATTTAATTTTTTTTTCCTTTTTTTCTTGTCAAATGCATAATTATTTTTTTTTTTTCAATATTAACTTTAGTTGTTAAAAAATTTAATATAAAAATATTGATGAATTCTTATCTACCCTCTAAAATAAGTTGGGTAAAAAAATTACCCGATTAACATGTCAAAAGTTAGTTTAATGATCATTAGTTGGAACTGTAGGGGTTTAGGATGTCCTCGTGCAGTTCGGACCTTGTCAAGGCTCTGCCTTCTTAAAAATTTAGATTTGATTTTTTTGATAGAAACTCGCCCGAACACATAAGAGGGTCTTTCGATTAAAGTTAAATTTGGTTTTTGTTGTTTTATTGTTGGTTGTTCTGGAACGTGTTTACGGTGAAAATTAGTAAATAACCGTTGGTCTTCCAAATTGAAAAGGAATTTCGTTACTTACAAGATCGGCCATACTGATCCTAGGACATGTGCTAGTAAATCTTAAAATAAAGTTTGGAAAATGGTGAATACTTCGACAGTATTCATGATCTAAAAGTTAACAACTTTAAAATTTTAAAGAAAGTAAATTGCAGAAACTTAATCAAAAAGCAAGTAAATGCATTGAAAATAACTTAGGCAATAAAGAAGATAAACTTGTGGGTAAAAAGATAAAACTTGAATTGAAGCGTAAAGATACGGTGTTTCATCAAACATACATTTTCTCAACACATTCTTTTCTCTGCACACGGGTACTTTGAGTAATTCTAGAAATTTTGTACAACTTTGAACACACACAGTCCTAACGCTATGACTTCCTATTTATAATGATCGAAATAACTGTCTCTAACAGCCTTCTTACGAAAATAAGACAAGTGGCACTCGGCATGTCTTCTTTTCTTGAAAATGCTCCACGTGTCTCTCTCAAAATATGGATAAGAACAAATTTCTCTCCTTTATTTGAATTCAAATCTTACGTCGAAACACCATCAGTAGTTCCCTGTCGACTCAACTTCCAAGACTTGGAATATTTTCCTAAATCTGTTCAACATATTCTCCCTGTACAAAAGGTGACTTCAACCAAAAAAACTACCAGGTTTCACAGTTTTGTCGAAGCTTCTCATAACTTCATATAAATTGTTTTTCTTTATTAATTCCATTAATCCAAACTAGGCGTCGAATTTGGGAGCTAACAGATTGCCCCAAAAAAATGTCGTTTTCGACACCACTGAAGAAAAATAAATTTTTTGATAGTCTTATTTGATGCCATAAATTATCCATGTGCGATTCGACGTTTCTGATGAATCAATGTTATAAAATGGTTCTCCTTCTTCAGCACGCTTATGACCCCATGGTCATGAATACGCTTTTCTGAAATGTCCCTTCAACCCACGTGAGAATCTTTGTCATCATCACGCCTCCTAGACCCTAGGAGATCATGGGGCTAGGCATTAACTGCCACCGTTCCATCAAGGATAGTGGAAAGGACACGTGTCCCACTCCAATTTTAACCATTAATGCCATCTTGGAACCGTTCCCACTTCCATCCTTATAAATACTCCCTTTTTCATTTCTTTTCACTTTTTACGTTTTCTGAACTCTCATCTCTCACAATCTTCTTGTACCTCAAAGAACCCAGTTTTTCCATTTTCACATTTCAACAATGGCTTCATTAACCCGATCCACCAAAGATGCTAACAAAGCCACTAAAGAATCCACTAAGCCTGTGAAGGTCCCTAAGAATATTTCTCAGGTTCCTCCATTTGACATGATCACTGGTCCAACTATGGTGGGAAATCAACAATATCAGCCTAAACCACTTGCTAAGGAAAAGAAAAGAATTTATGACTCGCAGATACTCATTCCTCTCACTGTTGTTGGTAAGCCTTTGGCTTTGTAGATCATTTATCTTATGTTAATGTTGATCCTAGCAAACTTAGGGATTTCTTTCCAACTTACTATAAATACAAACCCATAGGTCATGCCAAAAAACCTAGGGCTAATAATGAGGATCCTAATCCCGCTAATCAGAGCAACCCTTCGACTGAAGAAGCAATTGACCTTAGGTACATGAATAATTTTAGGGTATTTCGAGCAAGCCCATCTTTTAAGGATCCTTCTGATTATCTAGGATGGATAGAGAAATTGGAGAAAACAAAGTCCCAAGTCTGGAAAGACATGGGCATTTTTTATTTGATTATGTTGTCGAAAGTAAGCCCTGACTACTGTTCAAACATGCTTGTCTCTTCCTTGTATTTTTGGGATAGCACTCATTACACTCTCCATCTTCCCTATGGAATGATGACACCCACCTTATTCGACGTAGCCGCTATCACAGGGCTCAAACCGACTGGCAACACATATGACCCAGACTACATGTCTGATGATAGCATAAAATTTGCAGCCTCTAGGGCAGCATATTCGACCCACATAGCACATTACCATGACAAAGATCTAGAGGAGGTATCTGATGTAGAGCACATAGCCTTCCTAGCATTATGGTTGTCTCGCTGTGTCTTTTGTTCAAAGTCACTCCAAGTAGCCAGGAAATTCTTAACCATGGTGAACCAACTCCATTCTGGCCATAATCTATGTTTGAGCAAACTGATTCTGGCCAGTCTTTATGAATCTATGAGCAAAGGTGTTACCCAACTTAAGTGTCTAGGGGACAAAGGGAATCTCCTCCTCTCCAGGCCTTTCATACTTCTGCAACTGTGGTTGAATGCTTCATTTGAAGCTTGCCTTCCTTACAAAAATCTGATTAATGAAGATGCTGACAAAGTGAAAAACAGGAGAACCGAAGGTCCACGCTTGGCAAATTTAACTCCTACTGACGAAGGTCAGCCTATTCAACAAACCTTCACTAGCTATATCATGATGTTTGCCAAATGCTACAACTTCTCATCAAACATGGCTCCTTTCGCTGCAAGGAAATGCAGTCCTCAATGGTTTACCCAGCCATTTCCAGCTCCGTCGAAGGCCCAAGAAGCAGAGTCTATTGCAATCTGGGAAGCTTTCCTAACTCCCAGGGTTTTAACCCTCAGATTCAATCTTTCTAAGAGTCTGGTTACCTTGATCGCTTATCATCCCAATCTTGTCGCTCGACAGTTTGGCTTAGTTCAAGTCTTACCCAAACCTCTTTTATGAGAGGATGTTGGCTCTTAATTTCGACACTTGAATGGAATTAAAAGCAGAAAATAGAATTCCTGGAGAAATTTAATTATTTCGACTGAAGCTGTATTTTGGATGGGAGTCGAAGGTGTCCTTTCGCCAGAAGAATCTATGTTACGGACTTAAATATATTTCTCAGCAATTGGAAGATTTGATTCGACAGAGGTGTCACTAAGGGTATTTCGACAAGATAATTTGAATTCAAATAAAAGAGGGAAAGTCTGTTTTCACCTATTCCTTAAAGGAGACACGTGAAGCGCTTCTAGGATTCGAAGGCATACATAGCGACACTTTTCTCGATTTCGCTTGCTAGCTATTAATGACAGTTATTTTTTATTATTATAAATAGCAGGTATTAGTGTTGGGATTTTTGTGTATTCAATTGTGTACAAATTCTTCAGTATACTCCAAGTACCCGTGTATTAAGAGAAACAAATTTGTAAGAATGTACGTTGATATAACAACAGCTTTTCATTTCAATGCAATTTAATAAATCTCTTTCTTTAAGAATTTATTCTTTCTTTATGCAAGTTCTTGTCTTCATCATTTACCAGTACTTCGATTTTACTTCTTGTCACCTAAATTCATTTACATTTGAGATAAGTTGTTTTATCATGAACTTTGTCAAAGTGTTCATAGTTTTTATAAACTTTATTTAAGATAAATTAGCAGATGTTCTAGGATTTGTATGGTCGATCCTGCAAGTAAAACAAATCTTTTTTCCGATTTGTAAGATCACCAGATGTTTGCCAATTTTCACGGTGAACAAATTGGCACGCCCAGTGGAACGGTGCTAAGTGATCATAAAAATTGCTTCAAAATTTTTTTGGAAAAAATTTATTAGTTCTATGGTCAACTTTTTCTTTGAAAAAAACTTCGTTGCATGTTATTAAGAAGCAGTAAGGTAGCCACCGTTAACGAAGATAGAACAAGAAGGAGATATAGGAGGTGAATGGCGACAAATTCAAACCAGCCAAATATTCCTCAAGATATGCCGAATAACAATATAGAACAACACATAAGATCTTCGACATGAGGACCAACGGTCTCAGCGCCTGTCTCTGAAGCAATACCATCTATGGGAAGTTTGATACCCATACATTTGATTTCCCATACACAACCTATTCTGGTTTATATTGGGTCAAAGGGTCCTCTACAGACCCTATCGCTGATAGAGGCTTCAACATTCAAAGGCATCCCCCTGGGTGTTCAATGCCTTTGCCTCGAGACCCACCCTATGGAATGCCAACTTCGATGATGGCAAACTTACAAAATGCCCCTCCATTATATACAGAACCGGTAATGACTTCGCCATTACAGGGATCTAACTATAGGGTAAATATGGGTCGAAATAGTCAAAATTTAGGAATAGAGTATTCAACCCAGATGCCAAGTTTGGCAACCAGTTCTGCATCTTATTTGAGACAACAGATGGACAAAAGTAACCATCAAATGGTTCAAATGATGTCTCAAACTATGGGAGAAATTTTTCAGCCCCTTATTTAGAATACTACCCAAACTAATCAACAATTAACAGCGCAGATGACGCGCCTTGTAGAATTATTTGGTGTACCAAATCCCCCTCGACAACCACTGAGGGAGTATATGATAGAAAACCAAGGGGTATTCTTCTACGAAGACACCACCATTAACCAAATTCAATAAAATCCGGGAAATATACCCCAGGCAAATCAAAATAACCAAGGAATGATCAAATGACCTAGAGTCGAACCCCCTAGGAACCAACCACAAGTTCCTAGAGAAGAAGAACCAAGGGTAGTTTTAATAGGAACCAGGATGCTGAAAACGTTGTACAACAAGTTCGACATAACAACCTAGCAGTAGACAATAATTTGGTTGTCATGGTCGAAAGAATCATGGCACATAACAGAGTAAATTTTGTCCTTCGATGGCCAAATTATACATCATCGTTATCTGAGTACATCCTTCAGTCAGATTTACCCCCAAGAACAAAGGTTCCTAAGTTTACTAAGTTTTCTAGGGATACTAATGAGTCTACTGTCGAACATGTGGCTAGGTATTTGATAGAAGCAGGAGACATTTCGAATGATGAGAATCTTAGAGTCAAGTATTTTCCATGTTCTCTTACAAAAAAATGATTTCACTTGGTTCACAATCCTACCTCCAAACTCGATTCATAATTGGGCCCAGTTAGAATGTTTATTCCACGAACAATTCTACATGGGATAAACAAAGATTAGTTTGAAGGAATTGGCTAGTATAAAACAAAAGTTTACTGAGCTAATAGATGATTATTTGAATAGGTTTCGACTTTTCAAAGCAAGGTGTTTCACACAAATACCAGAATATGAGTTAGTCGAAATGGCTGCTGGTAGTCTAGATTATTCTATCAGGAAGAAATTAGATACTCAATACCTGAGGGATATGTCCCAGTTGGCCGATAGGGTTCAACAGTTAGAATGTTTGGGAGAAGAAAAGGTTAGGGTAAATAAGAATAAAAGAATAGCCTATGTCGAATTCAATGAAGACGACGAAGGGCCTTACAGTGAACCTATGAGTTTCTACGAGAATGAAGTAGATCTCGCTGAATTGAAAAAGGGTTAACCCTATGTTAGCACCTTCAAATGGGAAAAACCCTACTGAATCAGAAACGAATGATAGGTTTTCCAAGAAAACTTATACATTCGATGTCATAAAGTGTGATAAAGTTTTTGATTTGTTAGTTAAAGATGGGTAAATGATAGTACCTCCTGGTGCTAAAATGCCCCCTTTAGATCAAAGAAAGAAAAGAGGATTTTGAAAATACCATAATTTTTTGGGCCATAAAACCTCTCAATGTTTTCTTTTCAGGGATCTTGTTCAAAATGCTATCCTAGAGGGAAGGCTGAAATTTGGGGAGAAGCCCAAAAACCAGATGAAGGTTGACACTGATCCTCTACAAATTGTTGATGCTCACTATACTGAGCCAAAAGAGGTTAACATGGTTGAAGTCACTAAAGGTTTCAACAGTGCAGTCAACATGGTTGAAGTCACTGAGGACTTCATTAATAAAGTTATTTTGGTCCAGGTTACTAAAGAGCTTGACCAGAAATTTATGACAATTTTTGTTCGTGAAGCCACTGAAGGCTTCATCCAAGAAACTACTAACAATTTCGACAACGGAGTTACTGATGGCTTCGCCAAAGGAGTTACTAAGGACTCCAACCTTATGATAATAAGAAAGGAAACCGCTGATGGTTTCGTTCAAATGGACAAGGCCGCTGATGGCCTTCAAATGCAATTCTGCAAGTTGGACATTACTGATGATGTCAACATGGACATCAACATGGTGGAAGTCTCATAAGGAACCCCCATGGAAGTCGACGAGGAGCGTCGATAAGAATAATATAACAAAGTGGCTTACCCAAAAAAGGAGGAAAGCCTCATAGACTTTCTTCACAGGTGCTAAAACAAAAAATCTAAAGTTATGTTGTGCCTAATGTGCAGTGTTGTGTTTGATAAAAAGGCGGCATGCAACATAGATGGCGTAAGAAAGGAAAAAGAGAGGTGCAAGCAGAGAGCCTCCTATGGGAAACGAGGTTTCGACCCAAGAAGATCTTCTTCCAGGCAAGACGAAACCAAACAGAGGGTGTTAAAGGTTAAGCCATCTACATTCAAACCAACGGCGAAGGCTTCCAAGGGAAGTTGGATGAAGCCAATTGAGGGCAAACAACAGGGATAACAAAAATGGAAAAAATCCAACGTCGACAGGGGCTCATCGATGGCTTACCATAAGGAGTTCCAGGCTTCGAAGAAAATGGCCTATATCTCAGAAAACTATAAGGAAAAAATTCCAATGTCTCGATCCCAATGGAGGAGAAAACAACGTGGGAAGAAGGCTTAAAGAGAGGCTGGAGCTAAGGCTAAATATAGCACCAACCTACCTGCTGTGAAAGAGAAAGAGGAGGAACTGAAGCCTTTCGACAAGTTACCCATGGGGAGAAAACTGTTTGTTGACCAGGGATAAGAGGCTAAGGAGAAGCATGATCGAGAAATTGAGTAAGACGAAATGCTTACGGATAATTTCGACTCTGGGTTAGAAGCCTCTTTAGATATCATAGTAAATATGGTATCAATTCTTCCCAGAGAATTCGAACAGATAACCGAGGTCGAAGATTTGGATATTTATATAGAAGCAGAGATGACGGCAGATAAGCCGGTGTGCTACTATGTGATGAATAACGACTATGTCGAAGAGCAGAATGCGTTCTTCAGACGACCAAATGAGATGATGAAGAGTCATCTTAAGCCTCTGTTTATTATCGGAAAGGTGGAGAACGTCACAGTCAACAAAATTTTGGTGGACTGTGGCGCTGCGGTGAATCTAATGTCGAACTTTATGTTGAGAAGAATCGGCAAGTATGACACGAATACCAAGCCACACAACATGGTGCTCTCGAATTACGAGGGAAAGGTGGGCACCACTCTGAGTGTCATAGAGTTGATCTGACGGTGGAGACTGTTACAAGACCTACTGTTTTAATGATCGTCGAAATAAAGGTCAACTACAACTTGTTGTTGGGTCGAGAGTGGAAACATGGAGTTGGGGCTGTACCGTCTCCCATGCACCAAAGAATCACGATATGGCGACCAGACGACATTGTCAAAAATATTGAGGCAGATCAAGATTATTTTAAGGCCCCAATTAATCATGTCGACAGGCGCAGTTTCGAAAAACACTTGGCCAACATTGCTCCATGCAATCCGACCAATTTTGCTTTCACCCCAGATGACAATGTTTATTATTCGTTGTATCTGCATCCCGTCCAGGGTTTTTTTTGGGATAGAGGGGTGGTAGAAGACGACAACCTGTCATACCTTGGTGTATCTAGGATAACTCCAACAGTTTGGGGAAGTGAATTCGGTGATGATGACTGAATTTGAGGTGCTAAAAAATATTTCAACTTACATAGCCGAAAATAAGTTACAAATAACCTTAGAGGCTAAAATGGAAAATATGGATGTAGAAGCCAACTAAGATTTACACAAAGAGGGCCCTGGTAAAGACTTCGATCCAGAACCTCCTGATAAGGTTCAGGAAAAACAACAAGTCCAGAGGCTCGATGCAATCTATGATGACGAGTCTTTGAGTTCCGAGAAGGATCCGTTGGCAGCCAACATCAAGATGCTAACGCAAGATCCACTTCAAGATATTGATCTAGGAGAGGGGGCAACAAAGAGGCCAACATACATAAGTGCCAACATCAGTCCACAACTCAAGGTCGAAGTAATCCAACTATTGAATGAGTTTAAAGACTTATCGAACTGAAGGTGCCAATAAAGCCTGGAAACAAGAGATCTCGTCGAACTGAAGTTGCCAATCAATCCTGGAAAGAAGCCCGTCAAGCAGAATCCAAGGCAGTTTGCACCGACAATTCTCTCAAATATTAAAGAGGAGGTCGAAAGGCTTCTCCGATGTAAATTCATTCGCACAGCCAAGTATGCCGAATGATTAGCAAATATTGTGCCTGTTATTAAAAAGAATTGTTCTTTGAGGGTATGCATAGATTTTAGAGATTAAAATGATGTAACTCCAAAAGACAAATATTCAATGCATGTGGCGGAAATGCTAGTCGATTCTGCCGCAGACCACGAATACCTTAGTATGCTTGATGGGTATTCGGGATATAATCAAATTTTTATTGCTGAAGAGGATATCTCGAAGACAACCTTTCGATGCCCTGGGGCCTTAGGCACTTACGAATGGGTAGTGATGCCTTTTGGTTTAAAAAATGCTGGGGAAACGTATCAAAGGGCAATGAATTCGATCTTCCATGATTATATAGAGACTTTTATGCAAATATACATTGATGATATTGTTGTTAAGTCTACCTCAGGGAAGAATCATATTGACCATCTTCGACAATCTTTCGAAAGGATGAGAAGGAATGGTCTAAAAATGAATCCTCTTAAATGTGCTTTCTGTGTGCAGGCGGGAAATTTCTTAGGCTTTGTGGTCCACAAAAAGTGAATAAAAATAAATCAGAATAAGACCAAGGCCATAATGGAGGCGAAAGCGCCATTGACAAAGAAGGAATTACAGTCATTACTGCGCAAGATTAACTTCTTGAGGAGATTCATATCGAATCTCAGCGAAAAGACTCAAACCTTCTCACCTCTACTTTGAATCAACAAGGAAGGGTTCAAATGGGGGAAACCTCAATAAGAAGCATTCGAAAAAATCAAGGATTACTTGAGTCATCCTCCAATTCTGTCACCACCTTGTAGGAATATGAGCATTAGGTTATATATATTTGTGTCAGATAAAACTTTAGGGAGCATGTTGGCTTAAAAGGATGAAAATGGCGTCGAAAGATCCATATACTACCTTATTAGAGATTTAAATGATGCAGAAACTAGGTATAACATAGTTGAAAATTTGTGTTTATGTTTGTATTTCTCTTGTACAAAGTTAAAGCATTATATAAAACCAGTTGATGTTTATGTTTCGTCCTATTTCGATATCATTAAACATATGTTGTCCAAACCAATTTTGCATACTCGAATTGGTAAATGGGTGTTAGCTTTGACTGTATATTCCTTAAGATATATGCCTTTAAAGTCGAAGAGATGGAACCGGTGTAGGAGTGTTGATCATTTCTCCTGACAAAATTTCAACAAGATTCAACTATAAAGTCGAAGGTCTCTGTTCGAATAATGAGGCTGAATATGATGCTTTAATAGTCGGACTTGAGATATTGTTGTAATTGGAGGCGACTCGAGTGGAAATACTGGGAAACTCAGAGTTAGTCATAAAATAAGTTATAAAAGAGTACAAATGCGTTAGAGAAAATATTATTATGTACTTTGTAATATCGAATCGGTTATTGAAAAGGTTTGAAATGGTTAGTATTTGACACATACCTCGATTGGAGAATCAAGTGGATAATGATTTGGCCCAGATTATTTTAGGGTATAAAATCTCGAAAGAAAAATTACAAGATGCAGTCGAAGTCAAATGAAGAGTTGTGTCAGCTAGATTGTCCCCATCAGATTTAGAAACGACAAATATAGGGTACACTGATAAAGAGAATTTTGAAATCCTCGAAATAGATAGCTTGATGGATGGAGATTGGAGGAAACCAATAGTGGAGTATCTGCAAAATCTGACGACATTCACAGAGCGAAAAATTAGGTATCGTGCTTTAAGTTATGTTCTTTTGAGGAATGAGTTGTTTAAAAATAATCCTGAGGGAGTTTTACCTAAGTGCCTTAGTGAACCAGAGGCATATTCATCCCTTTTGACTGTCCGTAGTGGGGCATGTGGGGTACACCAGATAGGCTATAAGATGAAATGGTTGTTGTTTCGATAAGGCATGTATTGGCCCACCATATGAAAAGACTGTATCGAATTCACTAAAGGGTGTCAAGAGTGCCAAGTACTAGCAAGTATACAACATGTTCCTGAAAGTGAATTGCATTCCATAGTTAAACCATGGCCCTTTAGGGGCTAGGCTTTGGATTTGGTTGGAGAAATTCGACCAGCGTCATCCAAAAATTATAGGTACATTTTGGTAGGTATTGACTATTTTACAAAATGGATCGAAGCTATACCTTTTCCAAATGTCGACCATGAAGATGTAATCAAATTCACCAAAAACATGCAAAAGTCGTTCGAGGCGTCGAATGATACTATCAAAATAATGTCCTTTTATTTATTGATGTCGAAAATGACATTTTGGGGGGCAATTTGTTGGCTCTTAATTTCGACGCCTGAATGGAATTAAAAGTAGGAAATAGAGTTCCTGAAGAAATTTAATTATTTCAAATGGAGCCATATTTTGGAATGGGATTCGAAAGCGTCCTTTTGCTAGGAGAATCTATGTTACGGACTTAGAGATATTTCTCAGCAGTTGGAAGATTTAATTCGACAGAGGTGTCATTAAGGGTATTTCCACAAGATCATTTGAATTCAAATAAAAGAGGAAAAGTCTCTTTTCATCTATTCCTTAAAGGAGACACGTGGAACGCTTCTAGGATTCGAAGGCATGCATAGCGACATGTATCTCGATTTTGTTTGCTAGACATTAATGACAATTATTTTTTATTATTATAAATAGTAGGTCTTAGTGTTAAGATTTGTGTGTGTTCAATTGTGTACAAATTCTTCAGTATACTCCAAGTACCCGTGTATTGAGAGAAACGAGTTTGTAAGAATGTACGTTGATGTAACACCAACTTTTTATTTCAATGCAATTTAATAAATCTCTTTCTTTATGCAATTTTTTATCTTCTTCATTTATCAGTACTTCGATTTTACTTCTTGTCACCTAAATTCATTTACATTTGAGATAAGTTGGTTTATCGTGAACTTTGTCGAAGTGTTCATAGTTTTTATAAACTTTATTTAAGATCAATTAGAACATGTCCTATGATTTGTATGGTCGATCCTGCAAGTAAAACAGATCTTTTTTTAATTTGTAAGACCAGCGGTTGTTCGCCAATTTTCACGGCAAACAGAAGAAAAGCCTCCTATTGAAGAATTTGTGGATGAAGAAGACAATACTGGGGAAGATGAAGGCAAAGATGAATAAGAAGAGGAGTAAACTCGTGATGGCACAACCAACTAACCAACCCTTAATCCTGCCCTGGCGAATGTAAAGGATTCGACTGAGACCACTACAACCTTTTCTACAGTGGAATTGGAAGCTTTAAAAAAGGACAACCCTCGTGAATACCTAAAAACTCTGATCAGTTCTAGAGGGAGCTCTTCTAAAAAGATTCTTAGTTCTTCCTCAGTATCAGGTGGTCAATCCTAAAACAATTCTGCAAATGAAATACTTTCAAAGATCAAGGAGAATATTTTTAAAGGTGACCTGTTTCGACTTCCGAAGTCTGACTCTACTTCTCCATTTGCTTTAAAAGGTATTCTTAAAAAGGTTGATATTCTGACCGTTTCTCCTGAAGTTGCGATTATCATCCTGGAGTTGAATGTCATAATCAAGTAGGCTACTTCTAAGCCTAACAAAATAACGCAAGTTTCAAAAGATATTGAAAGTAAGGTTGGTTCTACAGCAGTTGCATGGGAATTTGCCTCCGAGTCAACTAACCGATTGGCAGATTTAGAGAGGCTCAGGAGCAAAATAAGGCTGAGATCGAAAGTAATAATCAAGATATCTCCTCTTGGGAGGAACAAATAAAAAAGCTACAGATCAAAATTTCAAAGGCCAAGAAACGAAATGTTGAACTTCTGAAATTCGACAATTCTAAGGTGACCGAAGAGCTCGATATTGGACTGAGACATGTTGGTGAAGCCCAAAAGTTGGAAACAAAGTTAGAGACTCTGAGGTTGACCAAGTCTGTTTGTTAAAAGAGGCTAGAGCTTCTGAGGGCGAAGTGTTTCAATATGAAGGCTAATCTTCCATTTTAGCTCTAGTCCTTTTTTAAAATTTTTTATCATAACTCTGGATTTTATTATGTAATGGTTTTGAGCACTTCGTGGTTCTTTTTGATGTAACGGATTTAGTCATTCTGGAAAAAAATTTATTTTATCATGTTGGCTTCGACTATTTTATATGTGATTATTCTTTTGTTATTTTTATCTCTTGGAGTGCAGATTTATATTTCTTCAAATATTTTCCATTCACTCTCAAGATCCTTTTACCCTCGCTTAACTCTTTGATCTCATATGTGTCATTAGAGAATACTTGAATAACTTGAAAAGGACCTTCCCATTTAGGGGACCATTTCCCTAAAGTTCTATCTTTTTGATCCATAGGAATGATCACTTTCCAAACCAAGTCTTCAAGAAAAAATGCTTTAACTTTAGCTTTCTTGTTATAAGACTTCTCTACTCTATTTTTCTGTCTTTTTAACAATTCCAAGGCATTGAGTCTCTCTTCGTCCAAATCAACTAATTTTTCCAAGATCATATTCTAATATGTTTTTGATGGAATTTCATGATGTCTTTGAATTCTTGTCGATTGTAAATAAATTTCCACCGATAAGACTGCATCATGGCCAAATGTCAATCGAAATGGAGCCGTATTAGTAGCCTCCTTAGGGGATGTTCGACATGCCCAGAGGACTTAGTCTAAAGTCTTATGCCAGTTTATAGGCTTCTTCCCCACATGTTTCTTAATCAAACCAATGGCAACCTTATTTGCTGCCTCGACTTGACCATTAGCTTGGGCGTAGTAGGGTGTAGATGTTAACAGTTTGAAACCCGTTTACTTAGCAAATTCTTGCATCTTTTGACCAGTAAATACCAATCCTTGGTCTATTATAATAGTTTCTGTAATTCCAAACCTGTAGATGATATACTTCTTGATGAATTCGATCACATCCTCTTGATCAACATTCTTTAGTGGTAAAACTTCAATTCATTTTATAAAATAGTCAATACCGACCAAGATGTACCTTTGACTTTTGGATGACGCTGGTCGAATCTCTTCAACAAGATCTAAAACCCAACCTCTAAAAGGCCATGGTTTGATTATAGAATGCAATTCACTTTCAGGAACATGTTGTATGCCTGTATGCACTTGGTATTCTTGACACCCTTTGGCAAACTCAATACAATCTTTCAACATGGTGGGCCAATACATTCCTTGTCGAAATAACAACCACTTTATTTTATGTCCCACCTAATGTGCCTCACATGCCCCACTATGGACACTCGAAAGGGCTAGATATGCCTCATATTCACTAAGACATTTAAGCAAAACTCTCTCAGGAGTCTTTCTAAACAGTTCATTTCCCAAAAGAACGTAACTTAAAGCTCGATACCTAATTTTTCGTTCGCTATACGTTGTTGGATTTTGAAAATATTCCACTATTGGTTTTCTCCAATATTCGTCTGTCAGGCTGTTTATTGCTAATATCTCGAAGTTCTCTTTGTTAGCATATCCTAGCTTTATTGTTTCTAGATCTGATGGGGATAATTTGGCCGGCACAACCCTCCCTCTGACCTCGATTGCATCTTGCAAATTTTCTTTCAAAATTTTATACCCAGAGGCAATCTGAGGCAAACCATTAGCTACTTGATTTTCCAATCGAGGAATGTGTCGAATGCTAACTGTCGCACCTCGAAAAATCACGGAGACATTTCGGAGAAACGAACCTCATGCGAAAGGCGCGAAAATGCGGTTCGACAGAGTCGCCACTGAACTTTATTTATTCTGAGTAAACAGGAAAGGAAAATATTGAGAAAACCTCTTAAAACAAAAGGATAGGAATAGGGCTGTCGCGACCAAGTTCTGGGTTCGGGAGTCGATTACGCAAGGGGAAGGTATTAACACCCCTCACGTCCGTTGTATTCAACGGGAACCTCTTAGGGTATTTTGTGGTGAGCGTTGTCTAAGTTTGCTTGTTTTCTTCTTGTTGATAAAGGAGAATTGGTAGGTTAATGGGTAAAGACGCTAGGAGAAATGGGTGGTTATATGATAGGGTGCTCACTAAGGATTGGGGCCCTTATGCCTACGTATGCTCATTTGGAAGAGAATGAGAAATCAGAGCTTCGTAGTTCGACTACGCAAAAGGATGGAAGGAATTATGGACGGAATAATAGAGAAGTATAGAAGTGTGCTTGCCAAGAACATCGCAATCTTGTGCCTACATATCTTATATTCAAGAATGAATAAAGAATCAGAGCGTCTGTAGTTCGTGGTAACAACCACGAAAAGAAACGGGATTGAATTAGTTTGAAGTTTGAGTTAAGAGACAAAAGAGTGATTGACAAGCAACCCAAAGGGCATGCCTTGAGAGCTTGTCATTCAAGAATTCAAGGAATGCGAGATTCCAAGAACTCATTTCTTTTAAAAGTCGAGGGTTACTCATTTGAATATTCAAAGAATGCTAGATTATAAGAATATCCCTCTTTCGTAAGTTAAAAAAAATGTTTGTAAAAAGATTGAATCGAAAATGGAATGCGAGGCAAAAGGAGGTTGGTTTGAAAATGGCTCGACGACGAGTCGAGGATTTGATCAAAAATGGAACCGACTTGACGACGTGTTAAGGGTTTAATTGTGAGAAATGATATTAGTCCCTAAGGGTGCCCCTAATATCAAAACCATGATGAATTGTGAACGTGTGTGCGAAATGTCGATGGTTGCGAATGCGTATGAGCACTCGACTTACAAAAATGTTTGAAAATGTTTTGAAAAGGTCGAAAGATTGAGTGAATAATAACTCAAGGGCGTGCCTCGAGAATTATTCACTCGAAGATCCAAGGAATTCTAGATTCCAAGAACCTCCTTCTATCGAAGTTTGGTCGAGAAAATGTTTTGAAATAACTTGAAGTGAAATGAGGTATGAAAATAATTTGTGTGAGAGGTGAGAATACGAGATTGAATTTTTAGAAGAAATGAAAATTATTTGGTAAATGAGACGTAAGCCTCACAACCAATTAATCAGAGTATTATCGAGATGCTAGATCTCGACGACACCTTTTTCATTTGAAAAATATTTGAATGAACAACGAAAATATCACACGGAATGCTAGATTCCTATGATATTTCTTTGTCCAAAAGAGTGTACTAAAAATGAAAAGTCGAACGATACATTACTTAAGGCGTACGCCTCAATAACAATCGTCCAAAAACCCAAGAAGTGCTAGACTTCAAGGATTTAGTTTATTTTGAAAAAAAGTACTCGAGGTGAGTCGAGGTTTGAATTTGAATTTTAAGTGTGCGCACTAGCAAAGTGGGCTAGTCTTATAAGTGACCAACTAGAAATAATTGATCAAATAGGTGCCACTGTAAGGAAGCCCAGGATTAAGCTTTAAATGTTGTGTATTGTGACAAAAGGTTGATGGCGAAACTTTGAAAGCACTCGACTTACAATGGTAGAAAATGGCTCGATAAATCGAGAATTTATTTTTTAAAAGAGGTTTTGAGGCCTTTAAAGAATGATTAAGGAAAATGCTATAAAAACTATTACATTTGAGGGAGTTGGGATACATTGTTATCGAATGGGGATGAAACAACGCAATTAGATAAATCGATCCCACAAGATATCAATTAATTCTTAAATCAGAATCTAATAAAGAAAGTCAAGAAGATATTTCAAATCTTAATAAAAAAAGAAATTGATTAGAGATTTATTTTATGTAAATAATCTTAATCAAATAAAATATTTTAATTTAATTAACCAAATTAATTAAGATTAACAAAGTTAAACATACAGAAATATTTACAATGTTTTAATTAAATTATTTACAATATTTGTGGCACTTTCATAAAACTGAGTATGTATTATTTTAATGTTTTCAATCATTAATTAAAAAAAATTCCCATGCTAACTTCTGACAAACCACAAAGGCCATTCCCAATCCTCTGTTTATGTTTTCTATTCGCACCAAACAAAACCGCATAAAATGATTTCAATCCCCAAATGCCGCACACATACGTGTATTAAACAGTTCAGCATCCACCTGTCGCGGTGAAATTTGGATACCAAACTATTGATTAGTTTGAATCTTTAATTCATTTTGCAACCGAACTTTGATTTGTCCAAAGGAATGGATACATATCGAAATTCCCACAATGCAATGCAAATACAAGCTAGAGAGTTTTAGGTTCGGGAGTTGGTTAAACTTAGGGAAGGTGCTAGCATCCTAAGTTTCTGTAGTACTCTACAGGAACCTCTTGTTTTATGTTTGTTTATTGCTATGTGTTTATCTGCATAAGGTTGAAAGACCTAGGGGTTTATATCTAAGTTTACTCGATAAGATATCGCATCTTATGCCTACATATCCTTACGGGAGTGGAATCAGAGTATTTTGTAGTTCTCCTAAAGGGTTTGAGGAGTTCTTTGACTGTGGTCAAAGTTCCTACGGGTTTAGGATAGTTGATTGATTGATTTTAGGAGAAGAGATGCGTTGTCATTTTAAGGGATATTTAACCTCCATAATTTGTAGGAATGTAGTCTTTGCATCATCTTAAGAGAAGGGCTCAAGTACTCGGATAGGGATCGACGAGGTACACCTTTATCTCTCTTAAGGCAAAGTTCCTACGGTATTGACTGTATTGATGTGGAGTGGAGATTCTATCTCGCTTAAGATGATTAACATCTATTTCTCTATTGTGTTTGAATCAGTTTAATTGAGTTGTATTTGTTTTATTTTCTATGTTATGAAAAAGTTAAAGAACGGTCCTTCCTATGGGGTAGGATCTATCTTAAGTGATAGACTTGAATGGGATCAAGGATCAAGGGGATTATGATGCAAATGAGATGCACTACACACGATTGTTGAATCATGTGTAGGTTTTTCCTTTGGACGGAATGTGATGCGATAAAGTAAATTACGGTAATGTTAAATCGCAGGAAATAAATTGCGGAGGATAAACCATACACAGACGCATGAAAGCGCTAAGGTGTAAGTGCAAATTGTGTATGTGAAGTGCATGGTTAGATTGTTTAATTTGCGATGTTGATTAATTTGACGGTGACTGATTAGGGAAAGGTTGAATAGGTTTTAGTAATATTGATTTTAAAGGGATTGATTTGTTCCTAAGGTGAAATTGGTTTTAGGAAAGAGTTAGATTGATTTGGTGAGGTTGATTTTAGAGGAATGTTGAATTCGTTTTATTAGTTTCAGATAAAAGTTATAATTTGGTTTTTTATGTGAATTGATTTGTAAGAAAATGTTGAATTGGTTTGGTATGATCGATTTTTAGGCGAAAATGTATATTAGTTTTGTGAGTTGATTTTATGAGAAATTATATTAGACTTTATTAGTGAAATTATATTGGATTATAAATAGATTGGGTTATGGGTAGAATAATTATAATTAAGTAATTACTAACTTATCAAATAATATGAGTTGATTAAAAATTAGGAAATGGGTCTTCTTATTAAATAAATAGTTTTCAAAAAAGGTTGTTATTATTAAAATTCAAATTTATTTTAAAAAAGGATTTTTGTGAATAATATCATTATTAAAAGATAAATAAATTAAATTGACAAAATAATTAGTAAAAAGAAGTTGATTTGGTGAATGGATTAATTAGAAAAAAGTTGATTAAATTAAATAAAAAAAATCAATTGATTTAGAAACATGTTAATTTAAAAAAAGTTTTAACACATTAAATAAAAGGGAATCAAATTAAATAGGTTATAAAAAGGAATTAGTTTTTTTTATAATTAAAATGGTTAAATGGATTATATGTTAAATAAATAAAAGGGTTTAGGGTTAGTTATTATTATTTTGCTGATTAACAGAAAGATTAATTATTAGTTTAATTAAGTTAGAATTAGTTAGAGATTAAATTAAATAGCAGATTATTAACAAACTAAATTAGAGGTTAGTGGGGTTAATGGGTGATTAGAGTGATTTGTGTGTGATTAGTGGTGATTGTGTGTGATTGGATATACTAATTACAACAACAGAAAAAAAATTAGAACAGTGACAAAAAAAACCCTAATCCCCTTTGAGTTCCCAAATCGGCACCGCTTCCTCCCCTTTGATCGTCTCTACTTCACCTCTCAGAATCGCTCCTTTCCAACTCCTTTCTTATCTCCCAATCGCGATTAATTTCTCCCATTCACCATCTTTTCCGACCATTAAATCCTGAAATCAAAACTGGAAACATCAAGAGTTTAATCATATAAAAGAGGAATAGAAAGTTACCAACGGTTGACGGCCGCGGCGGCGTTGGAGATGAAGAGTGGTTTGGATTCACGACGAGTGGGATCGACTTCGTCAACGGAGATAAGATGAGTTCCTTCCTTCCTCAAACTAGGTTTTCGAATTCGGTGTTCTTATCACAATCTCCTCTTTACGATAATTTTCGACCACCTTCTCTTCTTGTTTACTAGCCTCTTTATATAGGCTTCTGGATGAAAAACACTTTGATTGATGTCTTAAACATGGATTTAGGTTTTCCTATTTGGGACAAATCCAATTGAAACTTTCTTTTTTTCGAGGATTGCTATAATGAGCCATTTAATTGACACTTCAAAACTCTGATTCCTGTGATTCAATAGGGATTCGATTTGACAGGATATTCTATTATTCCATGAATATTCCTCAACGGTTATTTTTCCGACTCTGAGGGTGACCTGGAAGGTATAGGTGGCAAATGGCTTGGGCCAAAGGATGGATTAGAAGCCCAGAGGGGAAATCTCGTGCTTGATGCGTCTGCTGGAAATTTCACGAAGAACAAAGTTGGTGGCAAAGAAAAGCAAATGCAAGCATTCTCAGGGTATACTTCTCCTTCCAATCCACTCTATATTCCTTTGGTTCGAACTGATATGTGTTTATCGTCTCGTGCAATGAATTGCTTTTCTTATCAATTCCATTCATACACTTTTTCTTTTGTAATATTGATAGGTTATTAATGATCTGGTCAAGTTGGTCTTTGTTACCTTACATTCAGATTGGCTCCCGAAATTATCTTTGGAGGGTGACTCAGTAAACCTGTCTGTTAACTTATTCAAAACAAGAGATTCATCGCCATATGCCGAACTGATTTCTCCTGTAATTGATGCTTCTGAGTTGATTACATTGAAATCATTCCTAGCATTCAATTCACCTGAGGGTGGAATATTGTTTTTATTAGAACCATCGTCGCATTCAATGTCAGAGTTTTTACCTCCAGAAGAATCTGAGTCAGAATGGACAACCTCACCATTCTGAACCGATATAATTTCATCACTTTTTATCTGATATAGTTACAGGTTCTTTATCAGTCTCTTCTAAATTAGATGACCATATCTGCTGTTGGTTTGTAGGCTGCTAAAAAAAAGTTCTGGAGCATAATCCCTCGAGGCTCACTAGCTCCGGTTTTACTACCGTGGAACCGTGCGGTTTAATGCGTTCGTGGAAGTCCATACTTGAAGGAAAACTACTCTGTTACTTGGGATTTGGTGAGGTCACACTGTCTTCGGGTTTTCCATATCTTTCAGCATGATTCTCTCTAATTGGGAAGTGAAGACCCTTTCAATGCAGAGGTATTATTAGCTATTGTCAAATTGCAAGCCTTTGAGGTTTACAAAATCTTCGGCCATTGTGGAAGGGAATATGAACCTTCATTATTCAATTGATTATTTAGCCTTGAAACTGTTTTGGATATTGTTGCAATGACATTGATGCAAAGTTTTGTTATGTAGGTTGTTGGTTTTAATCCCTTTACTACTTGGCAAAGCCAGGTGAGTGCTGTCATTACTGCTGCTATTGCAACAATTAAGAGGAGCAGCTTGTCCAGATTATCCATCCTGTGTCATCTGCAGCCGATTGTGGCACACTAGATGGTGGTTGGATGCAACCCTGCCAGTTCTATTTAGAGTCTGAGGAAACAATGAAATTATGTCCTTTGCAGTAGATCCTAGCTCTGATAAAGCAGTGATAGCCTCAAGTATAAAAGGGTAATGCCTTAGGCATTCTTTGTAAATAGCAACAGCAGCTCGACTATGTCTAGAAAATCGATATAGCTTTCCTAATAACAAATTCATTGGTAAACTTCTAGATTTGCTTTGAATTCCTTCCTCATGATAATAAGGCCAAATGTGACTCCTCTGATTATCTTGTTGTAGGTTCTGAAAAAGAGCGGCGTACGACCGTATTTGGAATCAATTCAACAATGGCGACATGACGAAACCTCCGGTATGATGAATTTGCAACAGTGTGGGACTCAAAATTACTCTCAACATATGTTGAATGTTCAACATTACGAGTCGTAGTAACGTCCTGCAATTTTCCCTGTGAGTATATCTACTGCGAGCATGCTTTTGGTGATGTACAATTCCATTACTTTATGTTCTTATAATGTATCTTCATTGGATGCTTGCATTTAATTTGAGCACAAACACTTTGGTGCAGGGGCTGATTGGAGAGATGGCGTATGTATGACATCCATTAATGAACTTCTGCTAAGTTCAATATTTGTGAAAGCATTCGGGTCCTAATGCTGAAAGGTTGCGGTTTGCTGTATAGAACTCCAATCTCTCCACATGTATCTCTTTCTCCATTTTTCCATTTATTATGATATTGATATCCATGAATTCTTTTACAAGAGAGGGAGCAGTGTCGTTTAGTGCTGATATTTGTACTTTAATTTCTTGCTTTGTTTGTTATTCTCCACAATCACCTAACTCAATTGATCAAGTTGTCTGTTGTTTGAACCGATTCAATGACTTATTGACGACATTCATTTCTCTTAACAGGTTGCAAAGGGAAGTGTGTTCAGAAACAAACTCCATTCTGTTGCTGGAGGATAAGGTGGATCGTCTTGATGAAATGGCAAGGACAAAACACGCGGCTTGGCGCGGGAATACGTTATGACTTGGTTGGCTTATCCAGTTTGTTGATTAGGAGTGTATCCTGGCTGCAGTTGCGGAGGAGGGGCACTTTCATATTTGAGCAGAGAATCCTTGTGCAAATACTCATCAACTAGAGCTCGAGCAAAAGATTCTGTTACATTAATTTCATGTGATTTTTCATGAAACGCAAATCCCTTAGATGATAATTGCTTGAGATTTTGTTAGTTTCATTTGATTTGTAGAAATAAGATATCCGTTTTAGCACAGCAATGCCAATGCGCATCTTGCCGGGAGATAGACCACATAGCTCCAGAAGAAAAGCACAAGAAGCAACAAGCATAGAATCTTCAAAATGCAAAATTGCAGTTGACAGAACAGATGAAAGTATAGTATCTTCATGTTGTCCTAGTGGTGAAAGAAGTTTCTGAACATCTGGTTGAATGCTAATAGGTTCATAAATTCCTCTTTTCAGATTTAAGTTTTGTAGTGGTTTACAGACCGGCTCTTTGGCTTTAAAGTGATTCGATGGTAAACTCTCTTATTTTGACAGAATCATATTCCTATTCTCTTCAAAAATTAGATGACCCCGCTTGCGGTCTGGTTTATGTGGGTGGAGGATGAAAGTGCTGCTCTTCATGTAGCTTTAGTTTAAGTTAGAGTAGCAGCATCAGAATTAAAGGGTTTTGGCAGATGTATACCATGAATGATTGCAACCATCGAATCAAACACATATTTGTAATTCCTTTCTTGTAATGCTTCAATGTAAGTTGTAATGTTGTAATGGAGCTTTTGGATAACAAATCTCTTGTAATGATCTTTACTTTAAGAGACTTGAAACGGCTTTCGAATATTGTATCCTCTCAACTTGTATGATAATTTGAACTTTCTTTGATATTTGGAAATTGAATCCACACTTCTCGCGGTACCACATGCCAGATTTCAAAGTATAAACAACGTCACCTGACTTTGAACGTCCTTAGAAGCATAGTGACTTAATTTGATCTTTGTAAGGAGGGGGCGAATTTGATTTTGAAATCTCTTGCTAAATGTGATACCCCACTTCATGAATGAACTAACCATGCCGGAATTTGACAGTTTCTTGGACTTGTAAATTTAAACTCTGCTGAATTTCAAACACATATGAACGATCCTCAAATTTGAATCCACTCCATCTTGTACTAAAACCTGTCAGAGATGCCTTAAAAGGTAAAAAAATGAGTCTGCACACACTCGTTAGCCTGATAAACACGTAGACAATGGCAAAAATATAAAAAGTAAAAAAAAGCGCACAAGGGGGTGGAATCTTAAGGTCAAAAATTAGGGTGCGACACCACCAAACTCATAAAAAACAACATAACAATAATCCATATGAATGATAAACCGAGTATGTATGATTGATATCGTAATGAAAATGATTACTCAAACGCCGACCGAAACTTTGTTTCAGCAGTTTCGGCATGAGCTGACTGAGCTCATCCACTCCTCTTTCGGCTTGTACACCATTGAATATCTTTGACTGCATCATTGATGTCCTCCAAGGTTTTAAAGTGAATGTCATGTATTCCTCTTACTGTAGCGGAGCGGTTCAAATAATAAACATTGTTGGCGGTGAACTACTGGCACAAACCCACACAGCAGCGACAAATTGTTATTATTGCAAAGCTGTGACCATTGATAACCATAACTGCAGCAGCACACACGTTAAACAAATGAAGTTGAACCACAGGCAATAAAAAATAGTTCCACGGAATTAAATCACAATCTGCCGGAAATACTAATACTGCCACAAAATTGAATTGACGAAAAAAACAACACATAACAGTACGACACAAAGGTAAAAAAGAACCAATCCATTATTATGATGTCGGTGGAGATGGTGATATTATCGCGGATTAAAGCCTGTGTTGTTGTTGTGCTGCTAAGGGAAGTCGCGCAAAAGCCGGAGATGTCGCATTGATGCTGGCTCCGAATCAAGGTCGCACGGGAGTTGTGTTGTTGATGTCGTCGTCGAAAATTTCGAAACATCAGTGGGACAACATACAAATATGATCACCCTCAATATCATTGCGAGATTAAATCGAAAATGGTGGAGGAATTTGTGCTGTTGTTGAGCTGTTTTTGCCAGAAAGAGAAGGAAAACGATGGTTTAGGGTTGGGGTTTTACGGTGGATGAAACAGAAGGAAGATGTGGAAGAAGATGGAGTTATGGCGGAGGTGACTTGAAATGGTAAAGAAGAAGGCGGTTGTGTAGGATTTATGGTTGAGTTTGTGACGACGGTGAAGGAGAAAGGGTTCGAAGGGGTTGGCGGCAGAAGGCATTTTGAGGAGGATGGAATTGTATGAAGGAGAAGATGGTTGGGTGATAACAATGGTGGTTTCGTTGGGTTAGCGTTTTGAGGGAAGAAAATGAACAATGGCGGCTCAGGTTTTGGATTTGGATTTCCAAGCGGCTGCTGCTTTTGAGCTCCATTTGGGAGGAGGTCTACATTACCCATTAGGGTTCTCTCCCTCTGAAAATCCCTTCCCTTTTTAAACCGTGTGAACCACTCCTTCAGCCTCTCCAATGGGCCTCAACGATGGGCCATTCCTCACTCCAACTTTCTTTCCCTTTTTTTTAAATCTTTTTTACTAATTAATTTTGTTTTCTGTTTAGCAATTAAAAAAATCTATTCTAATCAATTAAACTTAAGACTAATTAAATCCTAATAAATCTAGTTAACTAAAAATTATAATTCTAATCTATTCTTAATTAAAAATTAAAATTCTAACTAAACTAAATGATTTCTAAATCTAATTTCCTAATTAATATTATAATTCTAATTTCTAAATCTATCTAAACTAATTATATATTCTAGATTAAAAATTCTAATTAATCCTATTTTCTAAACTAATTAATTAATAAAATCTACTTCTAATCTATTCTAAACTAATAACAAATCTATTATAATTCTAAACTCTAAAAATCAAAATTCTAATTCAATTCTATTAAAAAATCTATTTCTATTCTAATTAAATAAATCTATTTTTAAATAATTTATCTTCTAATAAAAATTCTAAACTAATAAAAAATAACTCTAATTCTAAAATCTAAATTTACTTAATTAAAATTCTAAATTTTATTTTTCTAAACTAATTCTACCTTCTAATAAACTACTAACAAACAATATATGTATAAAGAACTAGGAAAACATGACATAATTAAAATTCACAAAAACAACTTTAGGCCACGTGTCACGCTCTCATTGGCCAAAAATAAAAAAAAATAGAAAATGCCCAGCTGTGAGTGGACACGTGTCTAAAAGATATGAAATTATGCGGGCATTGCAAAAAATGAAAATGGAATCGAAAAATGAGAAAATATTTGAAAAGAGGTAGGACAAATTTAGGGTATGACACTAACCAACTCAAATCTTTTTAAGAGTCGATTGACTATCATGAAGTACATGATGAGATTTTCTTTCACACATTTGTATTCCTTTGTGATTTGTTTTATGACCAACTCTGAGTCACCCATCATTTCAACTCGAGTTGCCCCTAATTCCAACAATATTTCAAGTCCGGCTATAACAGCCTCGTATTCAGCCTCATTATTCGAATAGAGACCTTCGACTTTATACTTGAATTTTGTTGGAATTTTGTTAGGAGAAATAATCAAGACGCCTACACCTGTTCCGTCTTTATGACTCGAATCATCGAAGTACAACTTCGAAGGTTCTAGTTCAAGGTAATTTAATGATTCCTCATTTATAGAGTGGTCGACTATAAAGTTTGCCACTACTTGTCCCTTAACAGCTTTTAAGGGCATATAAGTTAAAGAATATTCGGTTAAAGCTAATGCCCATTTGTCAATTCGACTATGTAAAATTAGTTTTGACAACATATTCTTTATAACATCAAATTTTGAGGAAATAAAAACGTCAACAGGCTTTATATAATGCTTTAGTTTTACACATGAGAAGTACAAACACATGCATAGTTTTTCGACTGTGTTATACCTAGTTTATGCACCGTTCAGAACCATACTAAGATAGTAAATGGCTCTTCTGACACCATTTTCATCTTCTTGAGCTAACATGCTCCCTAAAGTCTTATCCGACGCAGATATGTATAACCTCATACTCCTATTTCTACAAGGTGGAATCAAAATTGGAGGGTGGCTCAAGTACTTCTTGATTTTGTCGAAAGCCTCTCGTTGAGCTTGCCCCCATTCGAAACCTTCCTTCTTGAGTCGAAGCAAAGGTAAGAAGGCTTGAGTTTTGCCGCTAAGGTTCGAGATAAACCTTCTTAAGAAATTAATCTTGCCCATCAATGACTACAACTCCTTCTTTTTCGATGGCGCTTTCGCCTCCATTATGGCCTTGGTCTTGTTCTGGTTTATTTTGATTCCTTTTTTGTGGATCACAAAGCCTAAGAAATCTCCCGCCTGCACACAAAAAGCACATTTGAGATTCATTTTCAAACCATGTCTCGTCATCCTTTCAAAGGATTGCCGAAGATGGTCTATGTGACTTTTCCTTGAAATTGACTTTACAATAATATCGTTAATATAGATCTGCATAAAAGTCTCAATAAAATCATGAAAAATCAAATTCATTTCCATTTGGCATGTTGCCCAACATTTTTTAAGCCGAAAGGCAACACCACACATTCATAAGTTCTTAATGCTCTAGGACATCGAAATGCTATTTTTGGGACATCCTCTTCAATAATGAATATCTGATTATACCCTGAATATCCATCGAGCATACTAAGGTATTTGTGTCCCACGACAGAATCGATTAACATTTCCGCCACAGGCATCAAATATCCATCCTTTGGGGTTGCATCATTTAAATCTCTAAAATCTATACAAACCCTCAAAGTACCATTTTTCTTAATAATTGGCACGATATTTGAAAGCCATTCGACATACCTAGCTGTACGGATGAATTTGCATAGCAGAAGTCTTTTGACCTCCTCTTTAATTTTCAAGAGAATTTCAGGTGCAAACCGCCTTGGATTATGCTTAATGGGCTTCTTCTCAGGCTTGATTGGCAACTTTAATTCAACCAGCTCTCTACTCAAACCAGGCATCTCATCATAATCCTATGTGAAGTAGTCTTTGAACTCCTTCAGCAATTGGATCACTTAGACTTTGAGTTGAGGGTTGATATTGGCACTGATATGCATTAGCCTTTTTGCCGCCCCGTCTCCCAAGTCAATCTCTTCAAGCGGATCTTGCGCTAGCATTTTGATGTTGGTTGTCAGTGAATCTTTCTCGAACCCTAAAGGCTCGTCATCGTAAATGGCGTCGATATTTGGCCTTGCACTTCATCCCAAACCTTATTAGGTGATTCTGGGTCGAAGTCCTTACCAGGACTTTCCTGATATGACTCCTTCTTGGCTTCGACAACCATGAATTTTACTTCGGCCTCCAAGGCCACTTTTAATTTATTTTCGGCTATATAAGCCGAAATTCTTTCGAGCACTGGCAACTCAGTCATCGTCGCCAAACTCTCTCCCCTAACTTGTTGGGTCGATTGTAGATGTCCCTATGTATGTAAGACCGTCTTCACCCACAACCTCTCGATCCCACTGAAAACCATTAGTGGGGGTGCAAGTACAAAGAGCAATACGTATTGTCATCTGGAATAAATGCGAAACTGGCCAGATTGCAAGGAGCAATATTAGCCAAATGTTTGGCGAAGCTACGTTTATCGAAATGATTAATTGAAGCCACAAAATAGCTCTGATTGGCTTTAATATTTTCCACAATACCATCCGTTCTCCAGATGGTAATTCTTTGATGCATTGATGATGGTATGACTCCTATGTCGTGAATCCATTCACGCCCTAACAATAAATTGTAGTTAGCCTTAGTCTCCACAACCATGAACATGACTGGTCTAGTTATGGTTCCTACCGTCAGGTCGACTTGAATCACCCCTAATGTGTTGCCAAGTTTTCCTTCATAGTTGGATAACACCATATTGTGGGGCTTCGCATCCGTGTCAAACTTCCCTATCTTTTTTAGCATGAAATGCGGCATCAGGTTTACTGTTGCACCACAATCTACTAGGATCTTGTTGACTGGCATATCTTTAATTTTTTTTTGTAATAAAGAGAGGCTTTAAGTGACTTTTCATAGCCTCATCAGGTCTTTCAAAGAACACATTGTGTTCTTCTACGCAACCGTTGTTCATAACATAGTAACAAACTGACCTGTGATTCGCCATCTCTATGTTGGTATTATCCTTCAGCTCTTCGACCTCAGCAACTTGGTCAAACTCTCTTGGCAGCACAGATACTACGTTAACCATGATATTCAAAGATGCTTCTGAATTTGTATCGAAGTCATCCGTGAGCATTTCATCTTCAGTGATCGAATGATCATACTCCTTTTTAGCCTCTTCTTCTTGAGTGGGCAATAACTTCCCCTTTACAGGCTTCTTTTCTATGGGTTTCAACTCCTTTTTCTCACCTTTTTTCAGCAGGTACATTGGTGTTTGATTTAGCTTTCTGATTCTCTCTGGCCCCCCTTTCTGCATTTCTTCTCCTTTGCTCTCTTCTCCATTGAGATCTAGTCATCAGATTCTTGCCTTTGTAGTTCTTAGAGATATAAGCTGACTTCCTATAGGTCTGGAACTCCCTACGGTACCCAATTGATGAAGCCCTGTTGACCTCGAAGTTCTACCACTTTTGTTGGCCTCGCTCTCTGTCTTTAACTGGCTTTGTCCACTTTCCTCTAGAAGCCTCTGCAGTTGGTTTAAAAGTGGTAGGTCTGGCACTTGGGAATCTTTGCTCCGCTTGAACCTGCCCCTTGTATGGCCCCTTCTTGTTGAAAGCTTGTTGGATACCAGAGTCTTTCCAGTTTCCTCTAGCCTTCGCCAATCGAACTCCCTCCATATTTTGGGTTGCTTTCTTGTCGAACACAACACTGCACCTTGGGATGAGCATAACCTCTGACTTTTTCTTCTGACACCTATGTAGGAAATTGATCAGGCTCTGTTCTTCCTTCGGAAAAGCTAGTTTGTTGTATTCTTCTTGTCGTTGCTCTTCATCAATTTCCATCAAAGTTTCTTACGAAAGTTCGACCATGTTAACATCCATAGCGACATCCTCATTAATGTCAAAATTTTGAAACTCCATCGTAAGGCCATCAGTAGCCTTGTTTAAGTTATCCATCCGCACGAAATCATCAGCGGTTTCTTTTGTTATAATCACCATATTAGAATCCTTAGTGATTCTTATAGTATCGAAACCATCAGCAATTTCGTTGTTACAGCCTTTAACGATTCCTTTGGTAAGGCCATCAGTAACCTCACATATGCAATATTTCATAACCTTCTCATCAAGATCCTCATTAATCTTAACCATTAAAACATCATTGATGAAGTCATCAGTGACTTCAATCATGTTAATGTTGTGATCAAAGTCATCAGTAACTTCGATCATGTTGACAACAACTGGTTCAATGAAATGAGCATCATCCACTTACAAAGGGTCAACATCGATTTTCATCTAAGTCTTAACTTTCTCTCCAAACCTTAATCTTCCATCCTTGATGGAATTCTGAATGAGATCCCTGAAAAGAAAATATTGAGATGTTTTATGACCCAAGAAATTATGATACTTACAAAAACCTCTCTTCTTCCTTTGATCTAAAGGAGATATTTTAGCATCTGGATGCACTATCATTTGACCATCCTTAACTAACATGTCAAAGATTTTGTCACATTTGTAGATGTCAAAGGTGTAAGTTTTCCTAGGAAATCTACTGTTCCTTTCTTGTTCGACTGGGTTTTTTAGTTTGAATGGGCTAAGACTTTACAAGAATAAGGGGCCCTTACTTTAACTCAGCGAGATCGATCTAACTTTTTTCTAAGTTTGAAGGCTCATTATATTGTCCCTCGTCGTCTTCATTAAATTCGACGTAGGCCACTCTCTTGTTTTTATTTGCTATGGCTTTTCCTCCTTCAAGCATTCTAATTGTCGAACCCTATCAACCAGTTGGGCCATATCTCTCAAGTACTGGGTGTCCAGTTTCTTTCTAATAGAATAGTCTAGACCCCCAATGTCCATTTCGATCAATTCATGTTTTGACACTTGTGTAAAACACCTGGCTTTGAGTAGACGAAATCTATTCAAGTAATCATCTATTGGCTCAGTAAACTTTCGTTTGATACTGGCCAATTCCTTCAAGCTAATCTTGGTTTGTCCCATATAAAACTGTTCATGGAACATTATTTCTAACTGAGTCCAATTATGGATTGAATTTGGTGGCAAGGTTGTAAACCATGTAAAAGCATTTTTGGTGAGAGAGCTTGGGAAATATTTTACCCTAAGGTTTTCATTATTCAAAATCTCTCAAGCCTCTATCAAGTACCTAGCCACATGTTCGACAGTGGATTCAGTGGTATCCCCAGAAAATTTAGTGAATTTAGGAACTTTTCATCTAGGAGGTAGATCTGATTGTAAAATATACTCTGATAATGGCGAAGTATAGTTTGGTCTTCGAAGACCAAAGTTTACCCCATTTCGCGTCATTATTCTTTCGACCATGGCTGCTAGATTGTTATTTGCAGCCATATCATCACGTCAAATCTATTGTACAACGTTATCAGCATTTTGATTCCTATTCATCATTACTACCCTTGGTCTCTCCTCAATTGGAATTTGAGGTTGGGCTTTGGGGGGTTCGACCCTAGGTTGTTCGACCGCTACTTCTGGATTGACTAGATTTGCATGGGGCAGGTTTCTTTGGTTTTATTGGACTTGGTTAATGATAGGATCTTCTTCGAGGACAACTCCCTGATTCTCTAATATGTATTCTCTTTGTGGATGTCGAGGAGGCTATGGTACTCCAAAAAAATCCGCAAGGCGTGTCATCTGCGCTGTCATTTGTTGGTTGGATTGAGTAGTGCTTTGAATTAGGGGATTAAAAATCGTCCCCATTATTTGGGCCAACATTTGGACCATTTCGTGATTACTCTCATCCATTTGTTGCCTAATAACCGCTATAGAATTATTAGTCAAGTTTGGCATTTGGGTGGAATAACAAATTCCTAAGGGTTGGCTACTTCGACCTATGTTTATCCTAGATCCCGATCCTTGTAATGGTGAAGTAACGTTCATTACTAGTTCTAAGAATGTTGATATGGCGTTATGAAAATTTGCCATCATAGGTGTTGGCATTCCATAAGGTTTCTCTCGACCGCCTAAGGGCATAGAGAAACTTGGAGGCATGAAAGGCCTACTCGAAGCATTCCCTATTGGTGGAGGGGTTACTAGAGGACCCCTTGGCCCAATATAATTTAGAATGGGCACACTATGGGTAATCGACTGCGTGGGCATCGAACTTGCCATGTATGACATTGGTTTTGACATAGTCGCTGGAACCGTTGTTCCCCCGGTCGAAGATACTTGGGGCGGTTCTCCATTGTTACTTGATGAGCTTTGAGGAATCGAAATATTTTGCTGATTTGAATTTTCTATTCTCCTTGTATACCTTCTCCTTGGTCTATCTTCGTTAGTGATGGCTACTTTACCACATCTCAATAACATACAACGAAGTTTTCAAAGAGAACAACAACAAAAATGAAGTTTTGAAAAGAAAACTACTAGACTGTCCCACTGGGCGTGCCAATTTGTTTACCGTTAAAATTAGTAAACAATCGCTGGTTTTCCAAATCAAAAATGAATTTGGTTACTTACAGGATCGACCATACTGATCCTAGGACATGTGCTAGTAAATCTTAAAATAAAGTTTGGAAAATGGTGAATACTTCGACAATATTCATGATCTAAAAGTTAACAACTTTAAAAATTCAAAGAAAGTAAATTGCAGAAACTTAATCAAAAAGCAATTAAATGCATTGAAAATAACTTAGGCAATAAAGAAGATAAACTTGTGGGTAAAAAGATAAAACTTTAATTAAAATGTAAAGATATGGTATTTCATCAAACGTACATTTTCTCAACACACTATTTTCTCTGCACACGAGTACTTTGAGTAATTCTATAGATTTTGTAAAACTTTGAACACACATAATCCTAACTCTAATATTTCCTATTTATAATGATCGAAATAACAGCCTCTAACAACCTTCCTATGAAAATAAGACAAGTGGCGCTCAACATCTTTTATTTTCTTGAAAATGTTCCACGTGTCTCTCTCAAAATCTAGATAAGAATAAAGTTATCTCCTTTATTTGAATTCAAATCTTATGTTGAAACACCATCAGTATTTCCCTGTCGAATCAACTTCTAAGACTTAGAATATTTTTCCTAAATCTATTCAGCATATTCTCCTTGTACAAAAGGTGACTTCGAAAAACAACCAGGTTTCACAATTTTGTCGAAGCTTCTCATAACTTCATATAAATTGTTTTTCTTTATTAATTCCATTAATCCAAACTAGGCATCGAATTTGGGAGCTAACAGAACGGGAAAGTGTAGAGCCAGGGGTGTTATCCTCCTTTGGAATAAGGACACAGGTGTGAACATTCTCTTCTACTCTAGCAACCATATCAGAGGCACAATAGAGAATGGTAACATAAATTCCAAATGGTTCTTACAAGGAGTGTATGGCTATCTTGAAGATATGAATAAGTGGAAGATGTGGGATATGCTCGAGACTGCTATCAGGAGCAGTGGTAGTGCTTGATTAGCTTTGGAGATTTCAATGACATCCTTTTTGAGGGGGGAAAATTGGTGAAGTTGGTCGATCATCTTTGCAATTCTCTAGGGGTCGTCAATGCCTAGACTCCTGTGGCCTCCTTGACCTTGGCTTTGAAGGTTACCCTTTCATATGGACTAATGGTAAGCAATATGAAAACAACATTCAATGTAGGCTGGATCGAGTTGTCGCCTCCTCTGACTTTCTTCAGTGTTTCCCTCAAACAAAAGTCGCCCACCTTTCCAGAAGCGGTTCTGATCATGCTGCTCTTAGGATCAATATTGCTACTGACTTTGGTGATGTTAGGAGGAAACACATTTTTCTTTTCAGGTTTGAAGAAATTTGGGCAAAAGATGCTAGATGCGAAAGCTTGGTGTGTCAACTGTGGAATGACAATGGGGTTCAAGGCTATCAAAAATTTTATGCAATGAAGGGCCTTGATGAACACTTCAAGGAGTACATGGCTAGTTTTGTTTATAAAGAGTTGGGTCGTATTGAAAGGCTTCTGGTTGATTAAGCGTGTCGGTCTAACAGTGCCTCTGATTTGGCTTCCTACAGGGATTTGGAGTCTCAACATAGGAAACATCTTCACATTGATGAGGTTATTTAACATCAATGGAGCAGAGCCTTATGGCTCAACCATGGTGATAGAAACCCTAAATTTTTCCATGGGAAGGATGAGCAACACAGGAGGTCAAATTCTATTAAAAGAATCAAGAACACAAATGGAGTTTGGTGGAAAGGTCATGAAAACTGTGAGAGGGTGTTGAGGATGTTAGAACACAGATTGGTGTTTAATATATCTCATTGTTTTTATGATAATATAATTGAAACTTTGTATAAAGGAAATATATACTCTAATTGTGTTTGAGTAATTTTGTTTCAGATCTTAAATTATATATTCTTCTGGAAGCAAAAATTACATCTGCAACTGAAAAGAACGTTAAGACTCTGAGCATCAGAAGCAACATTTCAAAAGACTCTGAGCGCTGCCTGAAGAGACTCTGATCTGCTACAGATGACTCTGAGTGAAACTAAGAAGAATTTGAGTAAAGAGCGTACAACATTGTTTCAGAAGACTCTGGAAGTACTTCACGCTGCAAGTACAGAGGCTCTGATATTCAACTCTGCGCTGATTGTAACATTCACGCTTTAGCACTATTGCTGCAAGACTCTGATCTGAAGAACAAGGAACTACATCAGAGGATCTGATGTTAGTATTAATTGAAGGATATATTTTATTCATTTGAAAAGATGCCAGCTAAAAGAAAAGATCTGTTGCTAATCTCAATGTCTGCTCCAACGACACTATTCCTCATTTATGCATGATACAAGAATTCAGACACAAAGCACATGTATGAACATTCCTCTTCCTGGAAAGGAAAAGTCAATAGAAGACAAAAAGGCAACAGAGGCAGCAGAATGTACAACAATGCACAGTCTTTGAGATAAGGACTTGAAGTAGTATTTAAACAAGCTTCAGCATCTTTCCAATGTTGACGAATTATTTGAAAGAAAACAACTCACAAGCTCTCATTCAAATATTCTTCAAGCTTAACAGTTTTCATATTCGTTCTTAATCTTGTATAAACATCACTGTTGTGATATAGCTTGTTAGAAGCAAAACCTTAAACACAAATCGTTAGTTTAAATCTTTTGTAAAAAGAATTCCTTAAGAAGACCAAGTTATGGTCAGAATTTCTTGAGAAGACTAAGATTGTTGGTCTTAGTGGTTAACACTGTAATCAGTTTGATTTAGTGGATTAAGTCCTTGTTGAGAAAGGAAAATTACCTTGGTAGGGTGGACTGGAGTAGTTTGAGTTCAAACGAACCAGGATAAAAATACCTTGTCATTTTCTATCTTCCAATTTGTTTTTAAAACCCTTATTCACCCCCCCCCCCCCTTTCTAAGTGTTTTTCTCACTTTCAGTTGGTATCAGAGCTCTGGCTCTGTAGTGCTATCACTTAACAGTGAAAGAGAGATCCAGTTGGGAAAAACTCTGGTTTGATTATTATCTTTGATATTATGGCTGAAGCTTCAACTTCAACTTCCAACAACAAATATGAAGATAGAGATAGAATCAGCACCAAACCTCCCATGTTTGATGGTGAGAAGTTTGATTACTGGAAAGATAGAATAGAAAGTTTCTTTCTAGGCTATGATGCTGACCTTTGGGATTTGGTCATTGATGGTTATGTTTACCCCACTGATGAGGATGGCAAAAAGATTGACAGAAAGTCAATGACTGAAGCTCAGAAGAAAGAATTCAGGAATCATCATAAAGCAAGAACCATTCTATTAAATGCTATATCTCATACTAAATATGAGAAGATCACAAACAGAGAAACAACATTTGATATGTTTGAATCTTTGAAGATGACTCATGAAGGAAACTCCCAAGTAAAGGAGACCAAGGCTCTGGCGCTCATCCAGAAACACGAAGCCTTCAAGATGGTGGAGTCTGAATCTGTGGAAACTATGTTCTCAAGATTTCAGATCCTAAATGCTGGGTTGAAGGTTCTGGATAAAGGTTACTCCACTTCTGACCATGTCAAGAAGATCATCAGAAGCTTGCCAACAAGGTGGAGACCAATGGTGACAGCTCTGAAGCTTGTGAAGGATCTGAATAAGATCACTCTGGAGGAATTGATCAGTTCCTTAAGGAGTCACGAGATTGAGCTAGAAGAAGACGAACCTCAGAAGAAAGGTAAGTTTGTTGCTTTAAAATCTAACAAATCTGCTAAAGCTTTGCAGGTTATTGAAGAAAGTTCTGAAGAATCTTCAGAAGAAGAAGATGAACTATCATTGTTGTCCAAGAGAATAAACCAACTCTGGAAGCATAAGCAGAAGAAGTTCAGAAACTTCAAGAGATCTGATCAGCATGGTGATTTTTCTGGACATAAGAAATTTGGAAAGAAAGATATAGTGTGCTATGAGTGCAAGGAGCCTGGCCACTATAAAAATGAAAAGAAGAAGAAAGTCTTAATGGCCACGTGGGATGATTCAGATGCTTCTGAATCTTCATCAGAATCAGAAGATGAATGTACTAATGTAGCACTGATGGCTGACATGGAGGACCACGAAGAAACTGCTGAATCAGAATCAGAATCAGATTTAGAAGAGGTATTTTCTGAACTCACCAGAGCTGAACTTGCTGAAAGTTTATCTGAATTGCTTGAAAACTATAGTAAGGTTAAAATCAAATACAAGAAGCTTCTGAAGCATATTGCATTTGAGAGTAACAAGTTAGAATCAGAAATTGCTGAGCTGAAAGCAGAAAATTTTCAATTAAAAAATGATTTAGAAAGTGCTCAACAAAACTCTAATTCAAATACTGTATCATGCTCTAAAAACATTTTAGAAGAGTATGATTATAGCTTTAAGAAATTTCTATCCAGAGGCCTAGATAGAAGCAAGATGGCTTCCATGATCTATGGCGTGAGCAGAAATAATAGAAAAGGAATTGGATATGAATCACCCTCTAGGAAGGATTTAAATCCAAAACCTGTGGATAAACTTATCATTAAGTATTCACCTCTGTACACCCAATTCAAATTTGGTCATTTAAATGATATCAATCACACACGTTCTGATCAGTACAAACCTGTGATTAATAAACCAAAACCTCAGCAGAACAAATGTACTTTTAAGGGAATGAAATTCAGAAAGAATTTCAAACCTACTAATCCCAGAGGACCCAAGAAAATATGGGTACCGCAAGGACAAAATAATCTTTGTTGCAGATATCCTTAGCAGCAAAGTTGAAACACCAATCATGGTACCTAGAATCTGGCTGCTCGCGATATATGACGGGAAGAAAGTCTATGTTCCAAAGCCTGAAACTTAGATCTGGAGGTGATGTGAAGTTTGGAGGGAACCAGAAGGGCAAGATAATTGGCTCTGGAACAATAGGTAATGGTAACCTCCCTTCCATATCTAATGTTTTACTTGTTGAAGGATTAACACATAATCTATTGTCCATAAGTCAATTAAGTGACAATGGTTATGACATAATCTTCAATCAAAAATGTTCTAAAGTTGTCAGTCAAAAAGATGTCTCAATCCTTTTTAATGGAAAAGGAAGAACAACATTTACAAAATCAATCTTTCAGAACTTAAGGTTCAGAATGTAAAATGCCTTCTGTTTGTTAATGATGAGCAATGGGTCTGGCACAGAAGATTGGGGCATATTAGTATGAGACGTATATCTCAGATTAATAAACTCAATCTGGTTAGAGGACTTCCTCAGTTGAAGTTCAACTCAGATGCTTTTTGTGAAGCATGTCAGAAAGGAAAATTTTCAAAATCTTCTTTCAAAACATAAAATGTTATTTCAACCTCAAGACCATTAGAGCTGCTTCATATTGATTTGTTTGGACCAGTGAAAATTGCATCCATCTGAGGCAAGAAGTATGGATTAGTCATTGTTGATGACTACAGCAGATGGACATGGGTAAAATTCTTGAAACACAAGGATGAGTCTCATTCTGAATTCATTGACTTCTGCAAACAAGTCCAGAACGAAAAAGAATTTAAAATTGTTAAAGTCAGAAGTGATCATGGTGGTGAATTTGAAAAAAAATATTTTAACGAAAATGGCATTGCACATGATTTTTCTTGTCATAGAACTCCTCAACAGAATGGAGTTGTAGAAAGGAAAAATAGAACGTTGCAAGAAATGGCTAAAACCATGATCAACGAGACTAACATGGAAATTTTTTTTAGGCAGAAGCAGTGAATATAGCTTGTTATATTCAGAACAGAGTGTCTGTAAGACCTCTTCTAGATAAGACTCCTTATGAACTATGGAGGAATAGAAAGCCCAACATTTCTTATTTCCATCCTTTTGGATGTGTATGTTTTATGTTGAATACTAAAGAGAATCTGAACAAGTTTGATTCTAAAGCACATAAGTGTTTCATGCTTGGATATTTTGAACGCTCTAAAGGCTATAGAGTATACAATACTGAGACATAGATTGTAGAGGAATCAATTCATGTTAGATTTGATGATAATCTTGGCAATCAAAAGCCAAAGCAACTTGAAATTTCTGCAGATAGAGAAGTGCTTCTCACAGACTCTGAAGACTCAAAGGCAGACAAAGCTCAAGTGAAAGAACCAGAAGCAATGCAAAATGCTACTCCCTTGGCTGCTCAGATGAACAACTTGAACATTTCTGAAGAACCAACTGTTAAAGGATCATCCAGAATCAAATCTTCTCATCCAGAAGAGATGATCATTGGAAAGAAGGATGACCCTATCAGAACAAGATCCTTTCTCAGATCATCTGGAACGTCATTATTTGGTCTAGTGTCAATCATTGAACCAACCTCTATGGATGAAGCTTTGCTAGACAATGACTGGATACTTGCCATGCAAGGGGAGCTTAACCAATTCACAAGGAATGATGTTTGGGATCTGGTTCCAAGACCAAAAGGATTTAATATCATTGGAACTAAATGGGTCTTCAGAAACAAGCTGAATAAGCAAGGAGAAGTAGTTAGAAACAAAGCTAGGTTAGTTGCTCAAGGATATAGCCAGCAAGAAGGAATTGATTACACAGAGACTTATGCTCCTGTGGCAAGGTTAGAATCTATTCGCTTACTTATTTCATTTGCTGCACAAAATAACATCACTCTATATCAGATGGATGTGAAAAGTGCTTTCTTAAATGGATTAATTGAAGAAGAAGTTTATGTTCATCAACCTCCTGGTTTTGAAAATGAAAAACTTCCAGAACATGTTTTTCAACTAAAGAAATCACTTTATGGCTTAAAACAAGCTCCCAGAGCTTGGTATGAGAGGCTGAGTAATTTCCTTCTGGAAAATAATTTTATCAGAGGAAAAGTGGACACAACTCTATTTCATAAATCAATTAAGAAAGACATCTTAATCTGTCAGATTTATGTAGATGACATTATTTTTGGTACAACAAATATTACGCTTGGAAAGGAGTTTGCTCAATCTATACAGGCAGAATTTGAAATGAGCATGACGGGAGAACTCAAATTCTTTCTGGGAATCCAAGTCAATCAAACTCCAGAAGGCACCTACATACATCAGACTAAGTATGTGAAGGAGCTTCTGAAGAAGTTTAATATGACTGAAAGTAAGTTGGCTAAAACTCCAATGCATCCTACAAGCACTCTTGGAAAAGAAGAGGTAAGTAAGAAGGTATATCAAAAGCTCTACAGAGGTATGATTGGATCTCTTCTGTATTTGACTGCTTCTAGACCTGATATTCTATTTAGTGTTTGTCTGTGTGCTAGATTCCAATCAGATCCTAGAGAATCTCACTTAACAGTTGTTAAGAGGATTCTGAGGTATCTGAAAGGTACTACTAATGTAGGTTTGTGTTACAGAAGATCTGATGAATACAAACTAGTAGGATTCTGTGGCGCTGACTATGCTGGAGACAGAGTAGAATGTAAGAGTACTTCTGGAAGCTGCCAGTTTCTGGGAAGTCATCTGATCTCTTGGTTCAACAAGAAGCAACCCACAATGCTTTCAACAACAGAAGCAGAATACATTGCTGCTGCTGGTTGTAGCACTCAGATACTCTGGATGAAAAGTCAACTAGAAGATTATCAGATACATGAGAGTAACATTTCCATCTTCTGCGATAATACTTCTGTTATATGCTTGTCTAAAAACCCTATTTTACACTCTAAGGCAAAGCATATAGAAATTAAACATCATTTTATCAGAGACTATGTTCAGAAGGGAATTATAAGTTTAAACTTTGTTAATACAGACCATCAATGGGCTGGTATCTTTACAAAACCCCTTGCTGAAGATAGATTTAAATTTATTCTGAAAAATATAAGTATGGATTTCTGTCCAGAATAAAATGTTTATCAGAAGCAAATTTCCTCAGATGAAAAATGTTTTAACTCTGAAGTATTTCATTTATTTATTTATTGTTTAATCTTTTATTTATTGTGTGCAAATCTGTACTGACAAGCCTCAAAGGATCTGAACATTGGCTAATGTTTCATTTCTCAAAGAGTTTCAGAAGCACATGCAAGCAAACACATGTCATCTAAATCTGAAATGATTGAGTGTTCAACACTAAAACGCCGTTCAAAGGTACTGTTTGAATTAATTTTGATTCTCGTTTTCCTCCCCACGCGTTGTCAGAATCATTAAATGCTTTTCTTGTCATGATTATGTTTGATGTGATTTAATGTTTAATTAAATGCTAAATGCTGAATGTGTGACTCTTGTGTGCCCTAATTTTCTCTATAAATTTCACAACACTTCACTTCCCACACTTTTCACCCTCGTTCACACCTCTTATGCATTTCTGATTATTACATTCTTTCATCTTCTCCTCAAAACCCAAATCTCAACGGAACCCTAAACCCTTCTCTACTTCAATCATGGCAACCTCTTCATGAACTTCTCAACAACTTCAATCAACAATGGTTGTTATTTCTTCTTCAAATCTGAGTATTGTTGCTTTCAAAGAACCAGTTAGAACCCTCCTCACACCTGTTGAGAAACTTGAAGTTCTATGTGAATCAATAATGAATTTTGAATCTATTGCAGAAAATGGGTTTGATCTTCGTCCCATTGTTGATGCTCAAAGTTGGACAAAATTATTTGATAGACTAATGGGACCAGTTTATCCATGCTTGGTGAAAGAATTTTGGATTCATGCAACTACATACCCTAAGTTTATTGTTTCTTCAGTTCTGGGTAAGGAAATTATCATCACTGAGGATTTGATCAGGAAGCTTATTGGTTATGAAGAAACTGATGGTGTTACAAATCTACCAGCTGGGCGTATTGATATGACAGAGGTTTACAGTGAAGTTTGCACAACTGGAGAAGCCTCTAACAAAGTGAAAGATCTGAAGCCAACCTATAGGATTTGGGCTAAGATTTTTATGGGATGCATACATCACAGGAAATCTTCAAACTCTCCTGATTATGTCAACACTGATCAGATGTACTTCATGTACTGTCTGAGTCAAAGCACAAAAGTGGATCTGCCTTACCTTCTATTCAATCATCTGTGGACTCATGTGAAACAATCTAGAGAAGAAGTCAGATCCAAGCATCAGAAGATGAGAAATTGGATACCTATGGGATGACTCATCTCATATATTCTGACTGAGAATGGCTTGGTTGGACATCTGACAGAAGCTGGAATGCAGGAAGAATTAGCTTCAGTGGTTGGAAAACCTCTGAATGGGAAAAGTCTTCAGAGGATGAAAATTGTAGAAGAACTCACTGCGGCACCTGATCGGATCAACTCTGAAGAAGTCAGCAAGAGAAGGATACCAGTAGATGATTTTCCTCTGTTTTATGCTAATGAACCAAGGGAAATTATTCTGGCATATATAGCAACTTGTTGTTGCACCCCAAAATTTGCCTAACCTTTTCTTTACATAGCTTGTGTTTCATTGCATTCATTTTAGCATTATCATCTGCATTGCATTGACATGTGTGCAGGAGATCAAGAGGTATGACTACCAACCAAAGGCTACCAAGGTTATGAAGCTATCTAGGAGTCTTTATTCAAGTATTCAAGGGTTGATATCCTCATCAAAGAAGTCAAAGATTCCCAGAGAGGTGGTTGAAGCCAAATGTGTATGCCTCCTAACTTGAAGGTTATGGAAAGGTCATCAGATGATTCTGAATCCATGAAGTTGGACTTTAAGCCTTGAGAGAGCTCATGAGAAGTATTGAAAGTCATTGTGAAGCCTAGACAAGTCATCATGTGAAGGATAAAAGGCTACTACCAAGATTAGTGCAACTAGGGTTTCATCTGGTCAACCCTAGGTCAACAGATGATTTGAAGAAGGTTAAGACCTAATTCCAAAGCCATGTGATCATGGATTGATGTATCAAGATGCCCAAGGGATGATTCCAAGGTCAACTCATCATGAATCAAGAGTGTGAGGAGTTCCTAGGCTAGGGTTGCTATGTGGTGCCTAACTTCAAGACCACATAACTCAAGATGTGATTTTCATCTCACCTTGACCTTAATATGATTGTTATAGAGCATGATCATAGATTTAATTTGAGTACTAGAAGTCCTTGATAGGGTTTATAGAACTCAAGTTATGAATCAGACAAGTTACAGGTCATTAGATGAATGTGAATTTGGAGCTTGAAAGTCAACCAACTTGTATGACACTTTTGCCCTAGAAGGAAGTTTCACATGAACTTTTGGCCAACATGAATGTTGTTCCTTATCTTCTTAGCATTTCAAAAAGTACTAGAAGTCCATGATTGGATTTGTAGAACTCAAGATATGAGCTTTGCAAGACAAGGGTATTTTGGGAATTTGAGATTATAGGCCATTTTTGATTATGGGTCAATTTCACCAACTTACACACCTCAAATGGAGTTTTGATCAACTTGAAAGTTGTTCAAAATGATGTTATTTGTCCAACCATGACCCAAGAATTCATTGATGTGGATTAAAATGAGAAGTGTGTGAAGAAATTCTCATGAAGGAATAATTAAAGGCATAAAAATGAGAAAAGTGCAAAATAAATCATATTGGTTCAAAGTGTTACAAGTTTATGCATTTTTTGAAGGTAAATAACATTTGGAATAGATTGGCATCTTTACATTTCCAATTTGAAGCACATCTTATGGACAATTTTGAAGTTTCTTAAGGATGAAGTAACATGATCAACACATACCATTGATTGGTATTAAGGAATAAATCCCGACCCTTCATCCTCACCAACATCCAAGCAATGATTTTTGAGTCAAATTGGAATGCAAAACAGAGTTGTTTCGTGGCTGCCATAGTGAGAAATAGTAAGGAAAATTGAAAAATGGAAATGGATGGAATGGGCCATGAATGGGCCTGATATTGATCCAAACATCCTCTATATAAGCTCTAAATGAAGTTCAGATGAAGTTAGTTGCAATTTGGAGCAAAATCTGTTGGAAATAGTTAAGATTTTGAGGCTTGAAAAGTGAAGTTCGAGTTTGGAGTGATCGCGACTTTCTATGTCTAATACAACTAACTGCAAGTGCACAGTCTATCGCGTAGTAATAAAAGATATCGATCCCACAGGGACTCGTAATCAAACTAGTGTTCTCGGGAGTTACTATGTTTAGCTAGGTAGAATATGTTTTAAGGGAATAAGATTGTCACAAAAAGGGGAAACTAAGATTACTATTTAGATTTTAATTAATTGAATCGATACGTAGTAATTGTGTTCTTCAGGGATTTGATAAGTTACTGGTGTATGAAATAGTTTTCACAGTTTATTTAAGCAGAAAATGGAGATTTGAAGACTCTCGTCTCACAATGGTTATTGACGCTAATCATAATCCTAAGGGCCTTACGTACACTTTCGTATTCCGTTCGGGGTTAAAATTACTTTTTGGAAATCTCTAAGTTCTAATTCGTTTTAAAGTGCTTTCGCTGTTATTAAAACAAATGCCTAGTGTTTACTATCTGACCTTACCGCAGCTTTCGCTTGTTGGTTCGTATCTTAATTAATTTCCCACTTTCGTGGCAAAACTACTTTAAAATAAGTTCTCGCTTTCGCGACGAAGTTTATTTCGTAAATCAATTTTTAAACACTTAGACCATAAGTTATTTTTGTGAAAAGAAAGTTTTCAAACAAGAGTTATCAAATCCCATTCGAATTATTACTACATATCGATTACCTAAGTTTAGCTAGACATGGAATTTGGAAAAGCAAAACATAAATAATAATAATAAATAATAAATTGCATTATGATAAAATTGAAGTCGATCAAAATGAAAACCTGTAAATAATGCCAATTGGCCTTTGGGCAGATCCTCCACAGATGTTGGCAGGATTCTGTCTTTAGTTCCAATTCGATCGTACAGTGCAGTAACAATTACAGAAGAGCGGAAATGGGAATGAGTAGAATGGAAAGGGAAATAAAGGAAAGGGATACAAATAAAACTGGAGAAATGGATACAAATAATAACTGAAAATAAATTTGCTTCTGGAAATTAAATTTGGCAGCACTTCGTGGTATGAATGCCGCTCCCTTTTTGAAGTCCCCTGCTTCCCTTTTTATAGAAGTGGAATTCCAACGGTTACCTCTGAGGATGATGGACCTTGAGGCAGATAATTTAGGGAGTAGTGGACCATTTAATGGGAATTGGAACTGCTCTTTTGACGTGTAATCTGAGTGGGGCGTTTTTGCCTGCATGACGGTCGTCACAAGGTGTGACGGTCGTCACCCGTGTGACGGTCGTCATGCATCTGTGACGGTCGTCACATCAGCAAAAACTGTCTGCTGCGCTTTTCATTGTGTTTTCACTCCTTTTTCGTCCATATTTCATCTGGGATTGCTTCTTTTCTTCATGTTGCCTTGTTTAGACGTGATCGTTGAATACCTGCAAAAACATCAGACAAATACACGGAAATAACCCGAAATCGAATCGAAAACGGTTAGCTTTTAGTCGAATTATGCATGAAAATATCTATATGATTTCGTGTTATCAAACTCCCCTAAGCTTGAATCTTTGCTTGTCCTCAAGTAAAACGTGGAAAAGTCGGCAAGCACGAGGCTGCTTCTTCATTCGCAGAGTTTGGAAAAACCGGGATTCTTGGTAGGAACAAGACGAGTATCATGACGACACTGAACTATGAGTCTCCGGAGGTCTCCTTTTTATGCAAATCGGTCTCAGTCATGCTACCGTATCTTGGTGTCAAGGTTCTCGTGGCAAGTTCACCCTGTTTGTTCTAGCGCAATCACATTAAGCCCGTTGTCCGCACACTTTCATGGCAAGTCGACCTGTTAGTGAATATGATCTCGTTTTTGTTTTTGATCTTCTTTATTGATCATAATTTGGTGTCATTGATTTTTCAATGAGTTTTTCGTGCCGTTGGGCTAAATGCTCGGGTGAGGAGCACCTAACTTAGAAGGAAACGTATCTTATATTCTTGGGCTTTTTAGCTTTTTTTTCATGATTTTTCATCTTTTTGGAGATCATACACTTATTTGCATCGGTCGCTCGCTTAGAAGTGTTTTTAGGATGGTGCTGACTGCTAGTATAAACTACTTGGGGTTGAGTTCGCGTAGACACTTGAGACTTTGGTACACGTAGGTGGTGAAACCGACTCGCATAAACTAGAGATCTAAGGTGCCTGGACGATACTGGCTTTGTTAGAACTGTCGTTTCCTCGGAGTTTCAAAACTCGGTTTGAACTCAGGTGCATTCTCGTGATGCTTTTGCTTTTGAGGAACAAATGAAAGTTTTTGTTTACGTTGAATAATGTGGGGATAGTTTGCGTAACGTGAAAAATATATAGACGCGCTTTATTTGCTAGAAATAGAAAGTGTAAAAATAGATATTACCAGAATTCAAAGTGCAGTGAAATGGAAATACAGGAAATAAGGGAAGTTCAAAATACAGTGGAAATATAAGGCTCCGCTCCCACACTATCTCGATCAGTGTCCTCACTGATTCTTGAAGCATGCGAGAGGGAGATACAACTGAAAATGAAAATACAAAGAACTGAAATATAGTAAACAATAAAGGAAAAAAAATGAAAATCTAGTCCCGGGGCCTATCACGTCCACGCTGGCGTCCTCTGGCTCTAGCAAGGGCTACTCTGTCCTCATAGCTCATGGCTCCGGTGTGGTAGACTGTGTCTCGGAGTCCTTCGACCTGCAGGGTCAAATTCGCTAGACTCTCAGTGATCGTAGCTTGGCCGGTATGAAGTTGTTGCATTTGAGTCCGGTGCCAAGCTTCGAACTGGTCAGCTCGCTGGTTCTGCTGCTGCAGCATCGTGAGTATCTGTGCCTGCTCGTCTAGGGAGCGACGGAGGTCCTCTTCGGTGTAGTCGGGCACGGGATGGTGACGGCGGCGGCGAGAAGATGTACCTACTGGAGGAGGAGGCTGCGATGCCTCTGGCTGCTCGGACCTGTCCAACTCAGCTTGGATTTCATCATCGGAATCATGAGTGGGTGCCTGAGTAGGAACAGCGGCAGCAGGAGGGGCAGTGAGGTCGAACAACCAGTTGGTACGGTCCTCAGGATGGATGCGGGTGCGGGATGGAAGGATGATGCTTCGGACTATCTTGCCACGCACAACCGGATGATATTTCCCGTCAGCTCAGGAGCAGATGAGATGGGAGGCCCTGCAGTGGTCGGTGTCAAGGAACACCGAGGGGATGGACTGGAGGTGCTGGAGGCGGTCGCCCAGGTTCAGCCCAAGTGCAATGGCCGTGACAATCCCGCCAAAGTAGAATGACTTCGAGCCACGGTTGCAGTTGGCCTGAATGTGAGCCAGCAGGAACGGGGCGACGTTGACCGGTTCATTGTTGAAGACGCAATGCAGAAAGAAGAGCTCCTTGGAGTTCACTTTGTGGTTGCTGTCTCTGGCGAAGATGGTGTTACTCAATGCCCGGTGAAAGTATCTGATGGTGGGGTTATGGATGTGAGTGGCGTGCAGGGAGTCCCAACCATCGGCATTTAGGCCGATCAACTGATACCACAGCGCGAAGGCTTCGTGCTGGAACTGATCAGTGATGCGGCGATGAGCGTTGTCGCCGCGGGGTAGCTGTAGGATGCCGACAATCTGGTTTTGGTGCATCTGATAGTTAACGCCAAACATCCGGAAGCAAGCGGCACCTGAGTGCTGGTTGAGTTCGCCGCTGCTGGTGATGTATAAGAACGAACTCAAGGGTGAGTTGTTCGTAGGTCGGCTGGGGGTTGGAGCAGAGGTTCCAGATGCCTGCTCGTTGAAGCATCCAGGTTACACCTTCGAGGAGTCCGAGCTCCGTAAGTGATGGAAGGTGTGGGTAGTGAGTTGGCTGGAGTGTCCTCTGATGAAATGCAATGTACTGTGCTCGTTGTCTCTCGCCTAACTCGCCCTCTGGGAAGGAAATGTTGCTGATATCTGCGTTTTCGGCCATTGTTGAAGATGGAGAGTTTTTGGAGGTTTTGGGGTTTTTCGGCAGAGATGGAAATGTGACAGAACGGTGGTTCGGAGGTTGAATTTGGAGTTGAGGTTTATAGTTCAATTGGGGAGGACGAAAATCGTAGTGGGGTATGAATTTTGGAAGTTTGAAAGTGATAATGGGGGGAGTGGAGGGGTACACGACCCCTGTTATATCAGATTGCAGTTCTAGGCTGCGTGACGGTCGTCACAAGGGTGTGACGGTCGTCACCCGTGTGACGCTCGTCATGGGGCTGTGACGGTCATCACAGCAGCAAAATCTGCAGAACGCAGAATTTTGCTCTGAGGGCGTATTCGGGGTGATTTTGAAGCTTAGTATTGCTACGGTGATGTAATATAATAGCCAACAATCAATATATAATGCGAAAACAGAATAATTGAACAAAACTAGAATTGAAATAACATAAAATGGAAACAATTGTATGTAGTACATAATGAAACGAACAATGTGAAAATTCCAAACGAGTGAAGTAAACTAAACTAGAATAGACTAAACTGAAACTACTGCTACGAGCTAATAACTAATCTTTTCGTGCCTTCAATTCCTCGAATTTCTGTGAATAGTAATCGAGTTGGTCGCAGACTAGATCCATGAAGCCTACCAGGTCACTGTGCATGCCTGCGATATCAGCTTTTACATTAGTCAGAGCTTTATCAACGTCGTCCAATCTGAGTAACACGGTATCCATTTTGTCGGTTGTTTCCTCAGGGATAGGTTCAGGATAAGTATTATAGTGTGGAGGAGTCATAGGGTCTACTTCATTTTCAGAGGCGGCGTCCTCAAAGTACATGTAATCGTGTGCCTCAGAAATGTGGTCACTGTCATACATATAGTCCTGTGGTGTTGACTGTGGTGAAGGAGGTCCCATAGGCTCATCCAATTCGTAGAGCCAGTTATCCTTGTTGTGGATGCTTGTCATCAGATGATCAGGCAGTGTGAATAGCTGTACTGGTTTTTCGTTAATAAGGTACTCGTACGGTCCAGGTCCCATAGTTCCTAAGATGCGCCTGTTAAAGCAGAATTGTATGTTCATGGGTCTGATGGTACCAAAACGAGTGCTGGCATTTAGATGGAATCTAAGGCCAAGCTCGTGGGCAATCATTGTTACTAGTCCTCCTATAAGAATAGGTGTCTGAGGTTCCAGCGTGAGGCGTTTGAAGGATCTCATCATGAAAGGCACTGCGTTTACTGTCCGTCCCTGAGAAGCACAGAACATGATGAGTAACTCTTCCTTAGACACTGTGGTAATATTTTCTTCTTTTCCAAACAAGGTGTGAGCTAGTATCTTATGGAAGTATCTGAAGGCTGGGTTATGAATGTCATCATTGTACATTCTGTCTGGTTCAGGGTGATAGTCGCCTGTGATTCTACCCCAGAAGTGATCGAGTTACAAATCAATATTGTCATCTTCTGCACTGATGAACACATGCGGTCCGCTAGGGAATCCTAGGAGGTTAGCTAGTGACATCCTGCTGTGGGTTTGGTCCATTCCAAACAATTGGAAGGTAATCAACTCTGTGCTGGATCCAAAACCATAGTTGGGTGTATATCTGAAGGAACTGAGGAATTCGTAGGTAAGATCCTTGTAGGTAGCGAAGCGTGTTTTCAGAGCAGTGTTCTCCCAACCCAGTTGATTGAACAGGTATTGAATGCTATCCGTGATTCCTAGTTTATCCACAGTAGCCTTATCATAATACAGCGTTAAGGCGAATTCTCTTTCGGTCAGTGCTGCAAATCTTGCCTTCTGAGCGAGTCCTCTGAAGTGAACCTTTGTGAAATCGTACTCGGCCATATTCGCAGGTGATTCGGAGAAAACAGAAGAAATGTTTTGAAGGCTTTAAAAATCCTGAAAAGTTTAAAACAAGAAATTGAAGTCAGGATTTTTAGAAACGAAAAGTGGTAGAAACAAAAGACAAAAAAGGAAAAAAAAATAAAATGAAAATAAAAGTACGAAAATGAACGAAAGTAGAAAGTAGTAGTAATTTTAGGATTTTTGTTGGATTTTTCAAAGTAGAATTTTAAAGAAAAATGAAATGCAATGACGAGGGAAATTTGGGTTGCCTCCCAGTAAGCGCTGTTTTTAACGTCTAAAGCCTGACGATAGCTTGGTGAGAAGCTATTCTGGTGTTTGAGCCGGAAGCTCAAGCAATGTTATATTGCTAACTTGAGGATTGTTGTCGTTCTTATTCTAATGTTTTAGACGTTGCCCGTTTACGATGAATGGTGCATTCGTCTTATCGGTAATTTCAACAGCTCCACTCTGAAGTACTTTAGTCACTTCATAGGGTCCAGACCACCTAGATTTTAGTTTTCCTGGGAAGAGTTTTAATCGTGAATTAAAAAGCAATACTATGTCTCCCACACTGAATTGTTTCCTGATTGAACGTTTATCATGCCACCTTTTAGTTCGCTCTTTGTAGATACGGGCATTTTCGTAAGCGTCTAATCGAAGTTCTTCCAACTCGTGTAAGTTCAAGATTCGCTTTTCTCTTGCCTCGGTGTAGTTGAAGTTGAGTGTCTTAATGGCCCAGAAGGCCTTATGCTCTAACTCTACAGGGAGATGGCAGGATTTACCGTAAACTAATTTATAGGGGGTAGTACCTATTGGTGTCTTAAATGCGGTCCTATAAGCCCATAAAGCTTCCTGTAGCTTCGATGACCAATCTTTTCTCGAGGTAGCGACAGTCTTTTCCAAGATCTGTTTTATTTCTCTGTTTGAGACCTCTACTTGTCCGCTAGTTTGTGGATGATAAGGTGTAGCTACTCGGTGCTTGACTCCATATCTAGAGAGAAGTTTATCGAATATTCGTGATATGAAGTGAGATCCTCCGTCACTAATGACGAGTCTGGGTACACCGAATCTAGGAAAGATTGTGTTCTTGAAGAGTTTGATTACTACTCGTGCGTCATTTGTTGGAGCAGCTATGGCTTCTATCCATTTAGACACGTAATCGACAGCGACGAGTATGTAGTTATTTCCAAAAGAAGGTGGGAAAGGTCCCATGAAATCTATTCCCCAGACATCGAAGACTTCTACCTCTAAGATTCCTTTATGAGGCATTTCGTCGCGGCGTGAGATGTTGCCAGTTCGTTGGCATCTATCGCATTTTTGCACAGCGATGTAAACGTCTTTCCAGAGATTAGGCCAGAACAAGCCGGCTTGGAGAATCTTAGCGCACGTCTTGGACGTACTAGCATGACCACCGTATAGTGCTGAGTGGCATTGGGAAATAATATTTTCTATTTCTTCCTCTGGGACACAGCGACGATATATGTTGTCGGCCCCTCTCTTGAAGAGTAGGGTTTCGTCCCAATAATAGTGTTTCAGATCGTGGAAGAATTTCTTCTTTTGCTGATAAGTAAGATCTGGTGGAAGCACGCCCGCAGCGAGGTAATTAACGATGTCAGCATACCAAGGTAATGTGACTTGGGCATAGACGGCTTCTACGGCTTTTTCGAATTCTGAATCTTCCGAGATTGCATTGGGTGTGTCACTTTCTAATTTGGCTATCAGACGTTCGTACGGGAAATCGTCATTTATCGGTACTGGTTCGTGTCTGATGCCTTCTATTCGGGATAAGTGATCCGCAACAACGTTCTCGGTTCCTTTCTTATCTTTGATTTCTAAGTCAAACTCTTGTAGTAACAGGATCCATCTCAATAATCTTGGTTTGGCATCCTTTTTGCTTATTAGGTACCTTATGGCAGCGTGGTCTGTGTATATTATAATTTTTGCTCCTACTAAGTAAGAACGGAATTTGTCAAGCGCAAATATAACTGCTAGAAGTTCCTTTTCTGTGGTAGCGTAGTTCATTTGGGCAGGATCTAAGGTTCTACTGGCGTAGTAGATGGCATGGAGCTTCTTGTCCTTCCTTTGTCCTAGAACTGCGCCTACAGCGTAATCACTCGCGTCGCACATGATTTCAAACGGTAGTCTCCAATCTGGTGGTTGCATGATTGGTGCGGTGATAAGGGCTGATTTCAATGTTTCAAATGCTTTTAAACAGTCGTCGTCGAAGACGAACTCAGCATCTTTCATTAACAGGCCGGTCAAAGGTTTTGTGATTTTCGAGAAATCTTTTATAAATCTTCTGTAGAAACCGGCATGTCCTAGAAAACTCCGTATTTCTCGTACGGATTTTGGAGGTTGGAGATCTTTTATAATCTCTATTTTAGCTTTGTCTACCTCAATCCCTCTATCTGATATGACATGTCCTAGAACTATTCCTTGTCGGACCATAAAATGGCATTTCTCCCAATTTAGGACGAGGTTTACTTTTACGCAACGTTCTAGTACCATTTCTAAGTTTTGTAAGTATCCTTCGAAACTTTGTCCACATACCGAGAAATCGTCCATAAACACTTCCATAATGTCGTCTATGAAATCTGCGAAGATTGCCATCATGCATCTTTGGAAGGTTGTTGGAGCGTTACAGAGTCCGAACGGCATTCGGCGGTAGGCAAAAGTACCGTAAGGACAGGTGAATGTAGTCTTTTCTTGGTCATCAGGATGGATGGGAATTTGGAAGAATCCTGAGTAACCATCTAGATAGCAGAAATATGAATGTTTGGCTAATCTTTCCAACATTTGGTCTATGAAGGGTAGCGGGAAGTGATCTTTGCGCCTAGCCTTGTTAAGCTTCCTATAATCAATACACATCCTACTTCCAGTCACGACTCTTTTTGTTATCGATTCGCCTTTTTCGTTTTTAACTACTGTGACTCCTCCTTTCTTTGGTACGACATGAACTGGGCTAACCCATTCACTATCGGAGATCGGATAGATGATTCCTGCATCTAGTAATTTCTTTACTTCATCTCTGACTACAGTGCTCAGGATGGGGTTTAGTCTTCTCTGATGCTCTCGAGAGGTTTTAGAGTCTTCCTCTATTGTAATTCGATGCATACAGATCGAAGGGCTTATACCTTTTAAATCGCTTATGTTGTAGCCTAACGCGGTGGGGTACTTCTTTAGGACTTCTAATAATTTTTCGGTTTCTGGTTGTCCTAAGTCAGCATTGACTATTACTGGTCTTTTCAGTTCATCGTCTAGAAATTCATATCTGAGGTTTTTGGGTAGTGTTTTAAGTTCTAAAGATGGGTTCTTCGGACCTGGCATATGATTTGGTGTTAGTGCTAAGCTTTCGCTTAGGCTGTCGTCTTTATACGGTTTACGCCAATTGTCGTCTTCAGAAATGTCGGGTATTTGAATCTTTATTATTTCTGAATACGTGGTCTCTTCATTTTCAAGTTCTCTTATGCATTCGTCAATTTCGTCTACTAAATAGCAGGTATCGTCTATTGCTGGTGCTTGTAAGAACTTGGTGAGAATGAACTCTATCTTTTCTTCTCCTACTTCGAATGTTAGCCTTCCTTTCTTCACGTCTATAATCGCTCCGGCTGTAGCTAGGAACGGTCTTCCTAGGATAATTGGGGTTACAGTGTCCTCCTTGATGTCCATGATTATGAAGTCGGTTGGGATGTAAAATTGTCCTATGCGTACTGGAACGTTTTCCAGTATTCCGACTGGGTATTTTACTGATCTGTCAGCTAATTGTACGGACATTTTGGTTGGTCTGAGGTCTCCCATATTCAGCTTTTTGCATATAGATAAGGGCATAACACTGATACTGGCTCCTAAATCGCATAGGGCTTTGTCTATTACGAACTTTCCTATGACGCAGGGTATGGAGAAACTACCTGGGTCTTTTAATTTAGGAGGCATGCGGTTCTGAATAATAGCGCTACACTCTGCAGTAAGTGTAACTGTTTCGTTATCCTCGATCTTTCTCTTATTTGACAGGATCTCTTTGAGAAATTTGGCGTATGACGGCATTTGAGTTATCGCTTCTGTAAAAGGAATAGTAATATTCAACTGTTTAAGGAGCTCTACAAATTTCTTAAACTGTCCTGAAGTTTTAGAGTTTATTAGTCTTTGCGGATAAGGAACATGTGGTTTATATGGCGCTGGAGGTGCTTGAGTTTTTTCACTTGCGGTATCCTCGTTCTCGTTGTCCTCCTTCTTCTCTAACTCAGATTCCTTTTCTGCTTGTTCAGTTGGTTTCTGTTGCATGGCTGAGTTTTCGGTCCTTGGATCGATCGGTTCGTCCAATTCTTTTCCACTTCTCAGTATCACAGCATTTGCTTGGCCTTTGGGATTCTGTTCGGGTTGTCCAGGAAATGTGCCAGCAGGTGCGGCAGCAGATGCTTGCTGTTGAGCCACTTGTGATATCTGAGTTTCTAACATTTTGTTGTGGGTGGCTAAAGCGTCTACTTTTCCTGTCAACTGTTTAATTTGCTCGCTAGTGTGTATGTTTTGATTCAGGAACTCTTTGTTCGTTTGAGCTTGAGTAGCTATGAACTTTTCCATCATCATTTCGAGGTTTGATTTCCTAGGTGCATTCTGAGCAGCTGGTTTTTGATATCCTTGCGGAGCAGTAGGCATTTGCAATGCATTTTCGCTTTTGTAAGAAAAGTTTGGATGATTTCGCCAACCTGGGTTGTAGGTATTTGCGTAGGGATTTCCTTGAGCATAATTTACCTGGTCTGGCGGGATTCCGGCTAGCAATGGGCATTCGGGTGCATTATGAGTGGTACTTCCGCATAACTCGCAATTTGGAGTTACTGCAGCGACAGTTGCAGTGGGGTTAACGGTCAGACTATCGATTTTCTGTGCTAGAGCATCTACTTTAGCGTTGAACTTTTCAAGGCTGTTGATTTCGTACATCCCACCTTTCGCTGTGGTTTTCTCAGTTGGAGTGCATTCACCTCCCCATTGGCAATGGTTTTGTGACATGTTTTCTATTAATTGATAGGCTTCATCGTATGGCTTATCCATAAGTGCACCGCCCGCGGCAGCGTCTATTGTCAATCTAGTATTGTATAGAAGCCCATTATAGAAAGTATGGATTGTCACCCAGTCTTCTAGACCGTGGTGAGGACATGTTCTCATCATATCTTTGAATCGTTCCCATGCTTCGTAGAGAGATTCAGTATCTTTCTGTCGAAATCCGTTGATTTGAGCTCTAAGCATAGCAGTTTTGCTTGGTGGAAAATATCTCGCTAAGAAGACGTTCTTCAATTGCTCCCACGTCGTAACGGAGTTGGATGGTAACGATTGTAACCATGTCCACGCTCTGTCTCTAAGAGAGAATGGGAAAAGACGAAGTCTTATCGCGTCTGGAGTTACTCCATTTGCTTTCACTGTGTCTGCGTATTGTACAAACTTCGTTAGATGTTCATTCGGATCCTCAGTTGCGTTTCCTGAGAATTGGTTTTGTTGTACAGCCGACAACAATGATGGTTTCAGCTCAAAATCATTTCGGGTAATAGATGGGGCAGCAATGCTACTTCTAGGCTCCATCTGAGATGGTGTAGCGTATGCCTTCAGCGGTTTGTTCGGAGGTCCTTCAGCCATCGTTGGTTCTTCTTCGGATTTGGGAATGGGAGTGAGAGGATTGGGAATGTTATGTTTGAGTTGGTACTCAATGATTCAGATTCTTAGGTGTAAGAAGCGTTCTAGTTCTGCGGCTGAAGGTTTCAAGATATCGCTTTGTGGGCGATCACTTGGCATACAATCGACAACACTAGTAAAGGAAAAATGAAAATTGTTTACCTAGTCTATACGGCGTAACAGAAGGTTACACTATTGACTAAACGGGTCCCCGGCAACGGCGCCAAAAACTTGATCGCGACTTTCTATGTCTAATACAACTAACTGCAAGTGCACAGTCTATCGCGTAGTAATAAAAGATATCGATCCCACAGGGACTCGTAATCAAACTAGTGTTCTCGGGAGTTACTATGTTTAGCTAGGTAGAATATGTTTTAAGGGAATAAGATTGTCACAAAAAGGGGAAACTAAGATTACTATTTAGATTTTAATTAATTGAATCGATACGTAGTAATTATGTTCTTCAGGGATTTGATAAGTTACTGGTGTATGAAATAGTTTTCACAGTTTATTTAAGCAGAAAATGGAGATTTGAAGACTCTCGTCTCACAATGGTTATTGACGCTAATCATAATTCTAAGGGCCTTACGTACACTTTCGTATTCCGTTCGGGGTTAAAATTACTTTTTGGAAATCTCTAAGTTCTAATTCGTTTTAAAGTGCTTTCGCTGTTATTAAAACAAATGCCTAGTGTTTACTATCTGACCTTACTGCAGCTTTCGCTTGTTGGTTCGTATCTTAATTAATTTCCCACTTTCGTGGCAAAACTACTTTAAAATAAGTTCTCGCTTTCGCGACGAAGTTTATTTCGTAAATCAATTTTTAAACACTTAGACCATAAGTTATTTTTGTGAAAAGAAAGTTTTCAAACAAGAGTTATCAAATCCCATTCGAATTATTACTACATATCGATTACCTAAGTTTAGCTAGACATGGAATTTGGAAAAGCAAAACATAAATAATAATAATAAATAATAAATTGCATTATGATAAAATTGAAGTCGATCAAAATGAAAACCTGTAAATAATGCCAATTGGCCTTTGGGCAGATCCTCCACAGATGTTGGCAGGATTCTGTCTTTAGTTCCAATTCGATCGTACAGTGCAGTAACAATTACAGAAGAGCGGAAATGGGAATGAGTAGAATGGAAAGGGAAATAAAGGAAAGGGATACAAATAAAACTGGAGAAATGGATACAAATAATAACTGAAAATAAATTTGCTTCTGGAAATTAAATTTGGCAGCACTTCGTGGTATGAATGCCGCTCCCTTTTTGAAGTCCCCTGCTTCCCTTTTTATAGAAGTGGAATTCCAACGGTTACCTCTGAGGATGATGGACCTTGAGGCAGATAATTTAGGGAGTAGTGGACCATTTAATGGGAATTGGAACTGCTCTTTTGACGTGTAATCTGAGTGGGGCGTTTTTGCCTGCATGACGGTCGTCACAAGGTGTGACGGTCGTCACCCGTGTGACGGTCGTCATGCATCTGTGACGGTCGTCACATCAGCAAAAACTGTCTGCTGCGCTTTTCATTGTGTTTTCACTCCTTTTTCGTCCATATTTCATCTGGGATTGCTTCTTTTCTTCATGTTGCCTTGTTTAGACGTGATCGTTGAATACCTGCAAAAACATCAGACAAATACACGGAAATAACCCGAAATCGAATTGAAAACGGTTAGCTTTTAGTCGAATTATGCATGAAAATATCTATATGATTTCGTGTTATCATGGAGTTTGAAGCAATTTCAAGAGCAATTGAGTATCCAGATTGGTCAAGCATCGTTCACTGATTGTTTCTGCACCTTTTGAAGCCAGAATTCACACTTGAGAGTGCCAAATTCGAAGCTTCTGAACAGGTTCTTGTTTTTCACCATTGCTCTTAATTTATGCGCGATTAAGTTAGAATAGATATGTGGTTAGGTTGCTGAGGTTACCTAGATGATTTTAGGAATAAAATTGTGGTTGATTAGGATGATTCTTGATGTGATGCCAAAACTTTAGGGCTTCGATTTAGACTTGTTATTGGTTAATAGTGAAAATGGAGTGTAGATTCGGGATCTACTATTCAAGGCGAGCGTTTTGGTATAAGATATCGTAGGTTTTGGTTAGGGTGGTGAGCCTCTGCAATTTTTGGTGGCCGGAGAAGATGACCGGAACCACCGTGGGTTCATCTTCTCCGGAGAGCTGTGATTTCCCCTCCATTTATTCAGTTTAAAACGTGACTGTTGGATCTGTTTAGAAGTCTTGACTGGTAGCACCATCGTGTGGATGAGATTCCATTTTATTTTGAACTGAAGTTGACTTGTGTACGTGGCAGCGTGTGGTGCTTAGGATTGATTGACTAGTTTTCAGCGTGGAGGGCCTTGATCTCTCCTCAAACCGTTTAATGAAACGCGGCGTTTCATTTAGTGGACTCAGAGCGCTACGTGGCGCATTAGGGAGCGTAGGATTAGTTGACTGGTCTGGTGATCCAAGGGCCATGTTATTTTCTCAGCATAGTTTATTTCTTTTATTCATTTTGTGAATTTCTTTTATTCATTTAATTGTTTTTAATGTTTTAAAAATAGTAGAAATTGTTAGAAAAATATAAAAAAATCATGATTGATCTTTGGAATGTCCCTGATTTTTGTATGCAGTTTAATTGATTTTTAGGTTGATTTTCCATTTATTGCCATTTTTCCATTTTTATTTGTTGATTAAAAATGTAAAAATGATTGATTTTCTTTCTGATTTTTGTGCTATCTTATGGATTTGAATTTAGTTCTAAAATTTTGCATGATTGTTTTAGATATGTTGATAGACTTGTATGATTTTTCTTGCATTTTTTAGATGGTTTTAGGTATAGGTTTGAGATAGATTTCTAAGACCTTCCCCTTGTGGTTTCCCTTAAGCATACCTTTAAGTGTAGAAATTGTTTAGAACCTTTAGATTTAGGTTTTGGCCCTGGATTTTGTACCATGATTCCTTAACACACTTAGGAAGCCTTGGGATTTTTCCTAGCCTTTTAGGATTGATTTTCCTATTTTAAGTAGATTTTACAAGTTAATTGTGCTTTAGGTGATCCTAACTAAGCTTACCTCATAGATTAGTCTTTAAAGTGAACTTTAACTAACTCTAGGCTTCAAATTCCTTCTTTATAGAATAGATCTTAGGTTGATACCTCTTTAGAGCACTGATTAGGCCTTGATAGAGCTTTTAAATCCACTTAGTTTAGGTGATCCTTGTAGCTAATCATTAGGGTTTCTTAGAAGTTTTTGTGATGGCTTCTTTTCCCTGTGTGGTTTCTTTCCTGGACTTTGCCCTATCCTATTTCCTTAAGTCTTGATGAGGATCCCTCTTGGGAGAGCCTAATCCTTCCTTTGGTTGGATTCTGTGAATTCCTCAAGAGGTTGAGCCTTGAATTAACATTCATCAGCATAATATATTCCTTTGGTTCATACTATCTTCTTCCTTCAAGTCTTGATGAGGATCCCTCTTGGGAGAGCCTAATCCTTCTCGTGGTTGGATTCTATGCATTCCTCAAGAGGTTGAGCCTTGGATTGACATTCATGGCATGGTATATTCCTTTGGTTTATACTGTCTTCTTTATCCAAGTCCTTTTTCTTAGGATCCCTCTTGGGAGAGCCTAATCCTTCCTTTGGTTGGATTCTGTGCATTCCTCAACAGGTTGAGCCTTAGATGGACATTCTGTGTTGATACACCTTAACCAGATACCTTAGATTGACATTTAGGACCAACACCTAGTCTCTATGTCCTATTGACACAGGATCCCTCTTGGGAGAGCCTAATCCTTCTCTTGGTTGGATTCTGTGCATTCCTCAAGAGGTTGAGCCCATGATGGACTCTTGTGTTGACACACATCTAGCCTGATGTAGCCTGGGATGATTTCCCTGTTGCTCATCTTGGTTACACTTCTCCTCCCTGTTTGATTGATTTGCTTGTTGCATTAGGAAAATATCATGTTTAGAGTATTGTAGGCTAGGAGCATGACTGCACTGAAAGGTTGAGCTGAGCTCCCTTTCCTTGTTTGCTTTAGAGTTTGAGTGTTCTCCCTCTGCTTGAGTGTTATTTTCCCCTTTTCTAACTGATGTGTTTGCATTGAAAAGGTGAGGTGACCCTCCCTTTGCTTGTCTGTTTTTGTTTGTTCTCTTTGCTTGTTTGCATTAGAGGTTGAGTTTCTCCCTCTGCTTATATTGCTGCATTTCATTTGCATCTTTGCTGTTTGCTTTTCTATTTTATCTGCTTTATTGATGTTGGCAGTTGTTTTTGGGCTTCCCATTGACACGATCCCTTAGGATTCTCATTTCCTTTGATAAGGAAGTGATGATAGAATTTTAGGTTGAAACCTTTGCATGATAACATCTAGGAGTTCCCTGTTTCAAACTCAACCATAGGATGAATCCATGACATGACAACATTAGGGCTTGATAGTTTCCCCTGTAGAATTCTTTCTCCTTCTTGTATCCAAAACAACAGTAAAATGCGTAATAAAGGCAAGTTGGTACAGTGCGTTACGATCCTTAAGCCACTTAGGAAATGATAATTGAGCGGCCTTCTCTCAATCGTCTAGAGTGTTTAGTATACGTCCTTTGGACGATATGCAACACATTCGTTCCTAAGTCATAGTCTCTAGTGCAGTACGAACTACAGACATCCATAAAAAACACTTCTTCCGTAAAAGACAAAAAAACAAACTTCAAAACTCTTTTGCCCCGTGGGCCCTTAGTTAGGAAAACGTTTTCAGAAAAAGAGTGTTGTTAACTCTCAGTTCTACCGCAAACAGTAATGCACGAGTCTCTGATGAGCGAGCTGCATACACCAAACTGCTGGAACTGTTTGTTAACCCTACTCAGAAAAACAGATGAATCAACCCGTGTTCCGTAGTTAACCCGAACTACATTCGCTCTGATTTCTCTGATGAGAATACATAGGCACAAGATGCGATATCTTGGCGAGCAACCTTCCCTTCACCCGTAGTTAGCCAAACTACGTGGACTCTGATTTCTCGTTCTCTGACGAGAATACGTAGGCACGAAGCGTGATGCTTTGTCGAGTCATTTTCTTTTCTTTTTAGACCAGCCTTGATAGGTAGATAGTTAAACCAACCCGTCAGATAAACACAACAAGCGTGGATCCCGTTGAGTACAACGGACGTGAGGGGTGCTAATACCTTCCCCTTGCGTAACCGACTCCTGAACCCAGACATGGTTGCGATGACCTTGTCTTATACCCTTTCGTCAGGTTTTTCCGATCGTTTCCTTTCCCTTCTGTGGGATAAATAACGAAAGGTGGCGACTCTTCTGTTTTACTGGCACCTTATTTTTGCGGTAGCGACACTTGTCTAGCAGATGGAACTCCTCTACCAGAACATCTGATTCAGAGAGCAGGCGAACCTGAACCAGATTTTTATGGAGACAGACAGAGGAAGAAAAGGAAAGTCTCAGAAGAAGGATCTTCTAAACCAAAAAGGAAAGCTTCTGGCAAGGCAGCTTCTGCAAAGCCAAAGCGGGTTAAGAAACAAAAAGGTAACCCTCCTTCTGCTAGTTTAGATTCCATTTTAGAAACTGTCAAAGAAGTACTAGCATCTGAACCCCCTCCTTAAAACCTATTCCCTCACCTTCTCCTCCTCATGACTCTGAACCCATTCCTTCTGAACCTCTACCTTCTGAAAATGTTCATATATTTGAACAAATTTCTTCTGAACCTCCTCAACCTAATTTATCTGAAACAACTCATTCTATCAATATCCCTTCTAACCCACAACCAAAAGAACCCATTCCCTCTGATCCTCAACCAGATCAACCTAAAACTTCTGAATCATTTATATTTGATTCTGATATTCTTAATGTTCAACCCTTGAAAATTCTTTTTGATGTTTCCTCAACATCCTGTCACACTTTTGCATCATCTGATTCTTCTGAATCTGATTTACCTTCAGAAGTGAACTCACCCCCTTCACTCCGTGGTTATGAATCAAAACAACCAGATGTATCTATTTCATTTGAACCTATCCTTTCTCAGTCAACTCCAAAACTTACACCAGCCTTTGTTCCATATTGTCCTATTCCTTCTGATGTCATTCCATCTGTACACAGAATCAAACCATTTATGTACATCATACCTTCTTCTGTTAAACCAAAGACTGTTATTAAACCTTCTACACCATATCCTCGTCCTCTTTTCATCATTCCTTCTTTTTCCATACCCTCCACATCTGAAACCACCAAAACACCCTCTCTAGCAAACTATTTGAAACCTAAACCTAAGATGGATGTTAGTACTTTATTTGCTGGGTTTAAAAAGGAATTAAACATGTGGTTGTCTACTGTCAAGAAGGAGAGCATGTCAAGTTTGAATCCTGATGATTCTGAGGCTATCTGGCAAAGATTCATTTCAAGATTTAACTCTGTAGCTTCAAACCTTCGAACCATTTGCTCTGATGATGCAAAGGTGAGATTTACTGAAGTTATCAGACAAACTCTTCTGAATATGAGTAGATCTCCAATTCTTCCTCTGGACAATGCACCTGCTGAAGAATCTAAGTCTGAAGATGCTCTTTCAGAAGCGTCTGTTGCTGAAGAAACTCTAGTGTCAAATCAGTCTGCTCTGATGGTTCTGAATCAAGCATTCGACTCAATGATTCAAGAGAATGCATCTGCTATGGTTGTTGAGACTGCGTCTGCATCTGCTCCTGCATCTTCTGAAGTCAAGAAAGAGAATCTAGATCTTGAAGAAAAGTTTGCTAAGATTGAAGCCAGCAACGCAGAGATCAGATCTTGGATGGTTAAGCAAGAAAAGACAACAGATGAAATCAAGACATGGATGGCTAGGCAAGAAAAATCTACTTCTGAGATCACAAACCTTCTGAAGATGATAGCCTCTCATCAATCTTAGTTGTTTTTCTTTTATTTGTGCACATTATGTTTGTTCTGCTTATATGATTATCCTCTGAATATTTTGTTTATCAATGCATCTGTTTGGTTTCTGTTTCTATCTGTTTTATCATATTCGTTTTTCTCTGTTCTTTTTTTGTGTCTTAAAAAGTTTTTTCTTTTTGATATGACAAAAAGGGGGAGAAAATGGAAATTAAAATTGTTCAAATAAACAGTTACTAGAATGGAATTCAGACATAATAAAGTATAACTAATATTGAATTTTAGTCTTTCAGAACTATAACGTTGCATCTGACTTAATTCATAAAAGTTACTCTGAAAGCTCCTAAATTAGGCTCTGATCCAAATCAGGATCCAAACCAGGCTCTGATTCTGAAAAGAATAAACCAGGCTCTGATTCTGAAAAGAATACTTAATCAAAAAGGGAAGTATTTATTTTTTCTTATGATATTCAATTCAGGGGGAGATTCACAATTTCAGGGGGAGTTATATTTTTTATTATTAAACAAAATTTCCTATGTTTTTGTCATCATCAAAAAGGGGGAGATTGTTAGAACACAGATTGGTGTTTAATATATCTCATTATTTTGATGATAATATAAATAAAATTTTGTATAAAGGAAATATATACTCTAATTGTGTTTAAGTAACTTTGTTTCAGATCTTAAATTATATATTCTTCTAGAAGCAAAAATTACATCTGCAACTGAAAAGAACGTTAAGACTCTGAGCATCAGAAGCAACATTTCAAAAGACTCTGAGCGCTGCCAGAAGAGACTCTGATCTGCTACAGATAACTCTGAGTGAAACTAAGAAGAATTTGAGTAAAGAGAGTACAACATTGTTTCAGAAGACTCTGGAAGTACTTCACGCTGCAAGTACAGAGGCTCTGATATTCAACTATGCGCTGATTGTAACATTCACGCTTTAGCAGTATTGCTGCAAGACTCTGATCTGAAGAACAAGGAACTACATCAGAGGATCTGATGCTAGTATTAATTGAAGGATATATTTTATTCATTTGAAAAGATGCCAGCTCAAAGAAAAGATCTGTTGCTAATCCCCATGTCTGCTCCAACTGCACTATTCCTCATTTATGCATGACACAAGAATTCAGACACAAAGCACATGTCTGAACATTCCTCTTCCTGGAAAGGAAAAGTCAATAGAAGACAAAAAGGCAACAGAGGCAGCAGAACGTACAACAATGTACAGTCTTTGAGATAAGGACTTGAAGTAGTATTTAAACAAGCTTCAACATCTTTCCAATGTTGACGAATTATTTGAAAGAAAAATAACTCACAAGCTCTCATTCAAATATTCTTTTTCATATTCGTTCTTAATCTTGTGTAAACATCACTGTTGTGATATAGCTTGTTAGAAGCAAAACCTTAAACACAAATTGTTAGTTTAAATCTTTTGTAAAAAGAATTCCTTAAGAAGACCAAGTTGTGGTCAGAATTTCTTGAGAAGACTAAGACTATTGGTCTTAGTGGTTAGCACTGTAATCAGTTTGATTTAGTGGATTAAGTCCTTGTTGAGAAAGGCAAATCACCTTGGGAGGGTGGAATGGAGTAGTTTGAGTTCAAACGAACCAGGATAAAAATACCTTGTCACTTTCTATCTTCCAATTTGTTTTAAAAACCCTTATTCAACCCCCCCCCCCCTTTCTAAGTGTTTTTCTCACCTTCAGAGGAACTATTTTATTGACATTTTTTCCTCCTCAAATCCATCAAACATCCAAGATACTTACGAAGTGGTGCAAGGGAAACTTAAATCGGAGCATATCAGCTGGTGTGAAGACCGTTTCTCTGCTGAGGAAGTTACAGAGGCTTTGTTTCAGATGCACCCTCTTAAAGCTCTTGGCCCCGATGGCCTCCCTGTGCTGTTTTTCCAGAATTTCTGGCACATTGTTGGGCCTGATCTGATTACCTTGGTGCTTGAAATTCTGTACAACAATTATGAACCTAGACCTCTAAACAACACCTTTATTGCCTTAATTTCAAAATGCAAAAACTCCTATTCTCCTAAGGACCTTCGACCTATCATCTTGTGTAACGTAGCCATGAAAATGGTTACCAAAACCATAGCTAATAGATTGAAAAAGACCCCCTGATGTGATTGATGAACAAAGTGCCTTCATTCAAGGTAGGCTGATCAAGGATAATGCTTTGATTGCAATGGAAGGCTTCCACTGGTTGAAGAAGAAAACAAGTGGCAAGAAAGGTGTGATGGCTTTAAAGCTCAATATGTCAAAAGATTTTAACAGAATTGAGTGGGACTTTGTTTTTACTACTTTGAAAACCATGGGTCTTCCTGATAGCTTGGTTGCAATAATTTTCAGATGCATATCGACAGTTTCTTATTAGGTGCTTCTTAATGGTCAATCAGGCAGAATTATATATCCTAAGTGAGGTTTGCGTCAAGGGGACCCCATGTCCCCTTATCTTTTCATAATGTATGCTAATGTCTTTTCAGGTTTGATAAAGCAGGAAATTACACAGAGAAGGCTCCATGGCTTACAAATTATGAGAACTTCCCCTATTATCTCACACCTCTTTTTTGCATATGACAACTTATTATTTACTAGGGAAAACTATGAAGAGGCGAAATGCATTCTTAGTGTCCTCCATAAATACCAAGACGCTTCAGGATAGTTGATTAACTTCGACAAGTCTAAAGTTTCCTTCAACAACAATGTACAAGAGGAGATGTGTGCCTCGCTTTGCAACATACTGGGTATGAAAGGCAATGGGAATCAAGTCTGTTACCTTGGCCTCCCCGTTATTCTTGGAAGATCAAAGAAGGATATCTTTTTGTTAATCATTGAAAAAGTATGGAAAAATATCAAAGGGTGGAAAGAAAAGTTTCTATCAAGAGCTGGGAAGGGGGTTCTTATCAAGGCAATTTCTCAAGCCATTCCCAACTACATTATGAGCTGCTATAAAATGCCCGAAAGTGTTTGTTGTGAGATTGAGAGCATGCTTGCCAACTTTTGGTGGCGATCAGCAGCGGGAAAGAAAAAAATTCATTGGTTAAATTGGGATAAGCTTACTCGCACTAAGAAGGATGATGGTATTGGTTTCAGAGGGATAAGCGATTTCAACACAAGTCTCCTTGGAAAGCACTTCTTGAGGCTCTTAACTGATGAAACTTTCTTGCTTGCCAGAATTCTTAAAGGCAAATATTTTCCTAGAATCTCTATCGAAAAAGCTTCTGTGGGCTATCAGCCAAGCTACGCTTGGAGAAGTCTCATAAGTGCTCATGATGTGGTATTGAAGGGTTCAAGATGGAGAATTGGGGATGGCCAACATGTTGATATTTGATGCGATAATGGCTTCCTCATAATCCTGATTTCAAGCCGCTTTGCAAGGGTTTCAAGGTTAGTCATGTTAACAGAGTGTGTGATCTCATTGACAAAGATAGTTTGTCTTGGAAGTCTGATTTAGTTAAAGATCTCTTTTTTCCTCTTGATGCCAAGCAAATCCTCAACATTCCCCTTTCCTTCATACATCCTACTGATGTTTGAATCTAGCATCACGAAAAGGATGGTGCTTTCTCTATTTGATATGATTATCATCTTCTTCAGCATACCAGAAATGTGCTGCGACCTGGCCATTCGAGCACCTCTCCTCAAAATCTTGGAAGATGATATGGCATATTCCTCTTCATCCCAGAATCCGCAACTTTCTCTGGCGTCTTGCTAAGAACATTTTGCCCACTAAGGTTTGCCTCTCCATCAAAGGTATTGTTCTCGAAACTTTTTGTGCCTTCAGCAATCTTGTTCCTGAAGCGTTGGATAATTCGTTCATGCATTGCCCTTTCACACAAGCTGTTCTCTTCTGTCCGCAATCATATCAAACAGAGAAAGCATCATCCTTTTCGTGATGCTAGATTCAAACATCAGTAGGATGTCTGAAGAAAAGGGGAATGTTGAGAATTTTCTTGGCATCAAGAGGAGAAAAGAGATCTTTAACTAAATCAGACTTCCAAGACAAACTATCTTTGTCAATGAGATCACACACTCTGTTAACATGACTAACCTTAAAACCCTTGTAAAGCGGCTTGAAATCAGGATTACGAGGAAGCCATTATCGCGTTAGATATCAACATGTTGACCATCCCCAATTCTCCATATTGAACCCTTCAGAACCACATCCTGAGCACTTAGGAGACTTCTCCAAGCGTAGCTTGGATGATATCCCACATAAGCCTTTTCGATAGAGATTCTAGGAAAATATTTGCCTTTAAGAATTCTGGCAAGCAAGGAAGTTTCATCAGTTAAGAGCCTCAAGAAAAAGGATGGTGCTTTCTCTGTTTGATATGATTATCATTTTCTTTAGCATACCAGAAATGCGCTGCGACCTGGCCGTTCGAGCACCTCTCCTCAAAATCTTTGGAAGCTGATATGGCATATTCCTCTTCATCCCAGAATCCACAACTTTCTCTGGCGTCTTGCTAAGAACATTTTGCCCACTAAGGTTCGCCTCTCCATCAAAGGTATTGTTCTCGATACTTGTTGTGCCTTCAGCAATCTTGATCTTGAAGTGTTGGATAATTCGTTCATGCATTTCCTTTTCACACAAGCTGTTCACTTCTGTTCGCACCTGGGTTATAGGATTCCCCCTCATTTGGATGTGGTGGATTAGCTTCTTAGTTTTCTACAGCAATTTAATTTGTTTGTTGTTCAATCTTTTTGCTCGATCCTCTGGAAAATATGGGCTGCTAGGAATGACCTGATCCACAAAAACAAATTGCAGGAGCCTTCCATTGTTGCTCTTGATGCTCTGCAAAGTCTGCTTGAATCAAACACAAATGTGAATGTTAGTAGGGGTTCTGTTAGCAGGAGTAGTGATCCTTTGTTAGATAACATTCCCAGTGGTACACAAGTTCTCCATGTTGATGCTAGTGTTTTTGAAGGGGGGATTTGTTTCGTTTGGTTGTGTCATAAAGGATTGCAAAAAGAAGGTTCTCCTTTCTGCGAGCCAAAAGTTGCATATAGAGGTTGACCCTTGTACTGCTAAGTTATTGGCCATCCGCCGGGCACTCCAGGTTTCGAGGAATATTAATTTAGATAGCATTCTAATTTTTTCTGACTCCCAAAATTCTATGGATTGTATTAATTGTATTGCTAAATTTGCTTCTCTAGAACATCTAGCCCATGATTGCAGGTTCCTTTTGTCTGAATTTCAATTGTCCTCTATTTTTTTAGTAGAGATTTTCTCCTAGAAGTACACTATTTGGTTGGGATAGAGAAACTTGTAGGTGCTAGAAATTGGTTCTGATTCATTCTTTACTTGAACTTATATTCCTTTTTGTCTTTGCTTTGTGTTAATTGAAGTTTTATTTCAATAAAAAAAAAAAGATCAAGAGTATTCTACTCTCTTATTTTTAATTTTTAAAGTTAATAGTTTATTTTGATGTAATTCCAATTCAACCCAATTTTCTTTAATGGTACTTAGTTGCAAAAGAAAGTTATGTTTCCAAAAACTTCTCCTCTCTTGTGAGAACATTATTTTTCTCTTAGTTGCCAAAAAAAGTTATGTTTCCAAAAAAATCTCTCTCTCTCTCTCTCTCTCTCTCTCTCTCTCTCTCTCTCTCTCTCTCTCTCTCTCTCTCTCTCTCTCTCTCTCTCTCTCTCTCTCTCTCTCTCTCTCTCTCTCTCTCTCTCTCTCTCTCTCTCTCTCTCTCTCTCTCTCCCCTTCCTTTTATTGCCTCTAACTTTTTGTTGAAATTTGATTTTTCTTCATATTTTGGAAATTATACTCCTTTTAAATATTTATAATTTTTGTAATGAAGATTTTTAATTAAAAAAATCTATATTATATTGTATTTGTTAATATCTTGAGTTTCAAAAGATCAATTTTTTTTTACTTATATTTAAACTTTAATGAAGGTGTCTAATTTTTTTAATAATATATTGTATTTATTAATATCTTGGGTTTCAAAAGTTTTTTTTTATTATTTATAAATATTTAAACTTTAAATAAAATAATATTGTATTTTTTACCTTACCTTATTCTTAAATATAATTTTTTTTTGTGTTTTAAATATCTTTCGAGTAAATCACCACAATAAAAAAAAATTGTTGAACTATTAAATAGATTGACAATTTATACTATCATACAATTTTAAGTAAAAATACATAATACTCATTCACAAAAACAAAACAAAAAAATATTAGAAGTTGTCCTCTAAAAATATGTATGTAATTTGATAAATTTTAAACACGTGATATTATTATTATTTTTTCAAAAATATTTATCTCAATTTTTTTTCTTGGCTCTTTAAAAAAATTAGAAAGAATAAAATGAAACGTGAAAATTTTAAATATACAATAAAATGGTAATAGATTCTATAAAATAGATATTGGAAAAAAAATATTATTATACAAAAATCTATAGTAAACTATTTATATATAAAATTAAATATAAATAATATTGTACTCGTTAGATGAAACACATATTTAAAAATTCTGATTGAAGAAATTCTATCTCTAAAGTACCATTGACATTATAAGGAATCAAATCAATGGTGTGATAAAAATATTGAAGTGTCTGACACTACAAGAAATCCTGCAGTTTCCCAAGTGATATTCACGTCACTAACATAAAAACCACTTCACTAAAAAAATTTGCGACGTGGGTAAAACACGTCAGAAATGCAAAGGTGGGAACTTTTTCCCACGTGGTAAACACGTCACAAAGTTGTCACATGGTTACCACGTCGCAAACCACAAAAGAAAGAGGAAATGTTCCCACGTGAAAACCAAGTCACTAATTAGTGACGTGAAAACCATGTGGGAACATTACTTTACCAATTTTCTCTGCACGCTGGCTGACACAATTATATTTTATTACCCACGTGATATCCACTTCACAAAGTTGTGACCTAGTTTTCACGTGGGAAACCATATTGAATTAATATTCTTCCCATGTGATTCCCACGTCACTAATTAGTGACATGGGATCCACTTCACTATTTAAATTAATTATAAAAAAAAAAATTAATATTAACTGAAAGCTTCTATAAAATTAAAATAAATTTTAAATTTTAAATATAAATTTTAAATTAAAATAATTTTTAATTAAAATAATATACATTTAAAATATATAAATATTTAGTTACATGAAATTCACGTCACAAATACAAATAATAATAATAAAAGTTGTGACATAGTATTCACGTCACAAATAAAAATAATAATAAAAAAAATTATTCTTCGTCACTAAATGATTCATCTTCGTTTTGGTCATCATCTCTGGGAGAATAATTCGATCTCGAGGCAAAATATTTTCGCATTTGTGCCTCCATGTCTGATTGTCGCTTCCTCATTTCCTCTATTTCAGCATTTTGTCTGTTTCTCATATCATCCATTTCGGCCTTTAGGGCCGCCTCACGTGTCTCTGCCTCTCGTCTCGCCTCAGCTAGAGCTAACTGTCTCACTGTTGCCAACATTTCTGGTGTTAATTCTGCCGGACGCGATCCTCCTTCCCCGTCATCGAGTCTCTGAAATAAAGTTCGGTCCCCTTTTCTATAATCACCAGCCAAAGACCCCAGACCAAAAAAACATCCATTAACTCTCTTCCCGCCTACTGTTAAATTCCAAATATAAAGATCAACACGTGGATCAAGCGGTGCATCCCCAATCGGCGTATATTGAGGATTTTCAGTTAGAAATTGGGCAAGCAATGTCTGGTACAACTCCTACACACACATTAAAAAAAATTAAATTAAATATAATTTAAACAATTTAATTATATAGTAATTATGAAATTAAAAGAATTCAACTAAAATAAACAAGTTACCAAGGTTGATTTGGAACGACCGTCAACAAAGTCGCCCGATTTTTTGGTTCGAGTCTTCACAAATAGCTCATTAATTCGTGGCTCCCTCCCCAAGTCCTTTTTCTAATTAAAATGATGAAGCTTAATTAAATATATAATAATACAAAAAAAAACTTTAAAAAATAGTTATAATTACCATTCGTCGACGATGTTCGCCGATACTGATACTTCCAACTGTATTAAGACAACCACCTGCTTCAGATGCCCTCATCTTTTTAGCATGTTCAGATCTTCTCTGAAAATCTTCTGTCTTCCACCACTCAACAAGTTCACCAAATATTTCCTCGCCTATCCAGTTAGGACGAGTGTGATCTCTTTCCCAACGTTGTCTAGCATTCCTAAGCATGTCAGATAATCTGCTAGATACCTTACTTTTGAAATTTTTTTTAATTTTGAACTCGTCAAATTTCTGCCAAGTACACCTTTCCTGCAAGTTATATGACCGTCAACAAAAATGTTAGATATATATAACAAAAAATCGTTATAAAATAACATAACTATAATAAAAATTCAATTTACCTTGAATTTATCAAACCATATATCTTTCTCATCATCTGGGAGCTCTCCGAAAGACTTAATGAGTTTTGTATACATCAATTGAATGACCCAGTTTACAGCTTTAGCAGCAGGACGACACGGATCAAAACTAAACAACAATAATTTGAACGAGTATTAAACATAAAATGACAATAATTTGAACGAGTTTAAAAAATAAAATGACAATATATAGCTAAATAAATATTATAAATTAAAAACATACCCAGATCCCTCAGGCCTAATCAGATGTCGTCCTTCAACCACCAAATGTTCCTCTGCAACAGGATTTGTCTGCTCCTCATGAACATCGTCATCCCCCTGAACAGTGTGGTCATCCTGCTGCTGACGCGTAGGTATATGTGTGGGGTGTGGAATGCGGGAGCTAGATCCCTCTGGCTGGTGCGTGGAGGGTGTCGGCTGAGGAAAACTAGATCCTGAAGGCTGCGGCGTGAAGGAATACTGCTGAGGAAAATCAGATGCCACAGGCTGTGCGAAGTGAGTCTGCTGAGGAAAACTAAATCCCCCAGGCTGCGGCGTGAAGGAATACTGCTGAGGAAGAAAACTAGCTCCCCCAGGAAAACTAGATCCCCCAGACTGCTGCGTAAACGTAGATGGTACCCCAAGCGGATGCATGAAGGATCCCCCAAACGGACTAATAAACGATGGATTCCCAGATGGAACCGTTTGGGAGGAGGAGAGTAATGTCGTAAATGGCTGTGAAGTGTCTACGGACATTAGATCTGCCTGAGACTGTGGGCGAGAAGCATACATGGGCGAGGGCGGTACCTCACGTACTCTGGCTCTCGAACGAGGCTGGGTCTCCTTTGCCTTACCCTTGTCAGTTCGGGGTGGCATTGTATCTATTTTGAAATAGTTATCAATAAATAAATAATACGTAAATAAATCAAGAAGACTCTTCATGCTCTTCGTAAATAAATAATACGTAAATAATACATTTGCATTCATATAAAACAAATAATACATTAATAAAAATTGTCTGAACACATAAAACTATCTATTCAAACTCTTCATGCTCTTCAGCCATATTATTTTCATCATCTGATTCAATAATGTCCTCAGATCCAATATCTTCACGCTCTTCGTCCACATTGTTATCTACCAACAAAACAGACGCATCAATTTGATGACCCTCGACCAATGTATCACACAAATTTGTAATTTCTTCAACTTCAACCACATCATTAATTTGAGAAATTTCATGGTCTTGGTAAGCAGCATCCTCCACTAGATCGTCAGTTTCAATATGACCCAATGGTTTTGTTTTGATTACAACGCACCATCCACGTTTACGTGACTGAATTGAAGGGTACGGAACATAATAAACTTGTTTAACGATATGTGACATTATGAAAGGGTCATACTCTTTGTACCTTCTATCCATTCGAATATCAACAATGTTATATTTCTTATCTATTTTTGTGCCCCTGGAAGATGGATCATACCAATCACAATAAAACAAGACAACTCTATTTTCCGAGTCCAAGTAATTGTATGCTAACTCGTAAATATGCTTAACAACGCCATAGAAGTCGTCTTCACCACCATCTGTAACTCCTTTAACAAATACACCACTATTTATGGTTTTTTTCCCTTCTGTCCACGTCTGGGTGTGAAATTTATAGCCGTTCACAAAGTATGTGTGCCATTCAATTGCTCTTTGAACAGGCCCTCTAGATAAGTTACGCAAATGAAGTATTTCTTGAGTCGGTGCAACAATGCATGACAATTGATCCCTGAACCATGCTGGAAAAGATGCATGTATTTGACCGGTAGTTGCTTGTTCACCAGTGCTTTGAAAATAGGAGGCGTTAAATGCCCTATAAAGAAACACATTTTAAGTTAGCTGTAATAATTCAATTTGTAAAGCCAGATAAGTAGATACGTTAGGGATATACTTACTCAAGATATGGCCTAACTTCAATACAGTTAATAAGAACATGAACGTGTGCAGATTGTAATTCTTTTTGGGTCAGCCAATGCACATTCTCCTTTCCAGAGGGGCGACCGGGAAGACCGAAGATTGACAAGGTAAACTGACTTCTTTTGTTAACATCACATTCATTCCTTATGATTCTTGGAGTTAACATCAAATGATTGAAATAATGACTGCAAAAATGTGATGTTTCCCGATGCAAATAATGTGCACATATTGATCCTTCAACTTTAGCTTTGTTTTTCACTGATCGCTTTGAATCACCCATGAATCTTTCAAAGGGATACATCCACCTGTATTGAACGGGGCCACCAAGATAGGCTTCATATGCAAGATGCACAGGTAGATGCTCCATAGAATCAAAAAAACCAGGTGGAAAAACGCGTTCCAACTTGCATAGAATAACTGGAATATTTTGGTCCAACTTAATGATGCTATCGACTCTTAAAGTTGACGCACAAATATCTCTGAAAAATTGACTTATTTCAGTTAGCGGATATAGCACATGGTTGGGTAGTGAACTGAACGCAATTGGAAGCAATCGTTCCATGAAAACATGACAATCATGACTTTTCATTCCATGCAACTTCCCAGTTTTTGTGTCAGCACACCTTGCTAAATTTGAAGCATAACCATCCGGCATTCTCAATTCATTTAACCATCGACAAACCGCTTTAGCATCTTGGGAAGTTAAACTGTAACATGCCTTAGGTTTTAATAATTTTCCATTAGGCCGAGGCTTCAACTCCAACTCTTTTCTATCACACAAAATTTCCATGTCCCTTCTAGCCTTCTCATTATCCTTTGTTTTTCCTTGAACATCCATCACTGTGTTAAATATATTATCGAAGAAATTCTTTTCAATATGCATAACATCAAGATTATGTCGCAATAAATTATCTTTCCAATATGGGAGGTCCCAAAATATACTCCTTTTTGTCCAATTGTGTTTGACCCCATATCCTTCAATTCTGTATGCTTCACCGTAATCTGTAAATTTGGGCAGTTTAGAAACTCGATTCCATATTTCCTCTGGTGACAATCGCGGAGGAGGCAAATCTTTTACTCGTACATCTTTTGTGAAATCAGTCTTGTTTCTTCTAAATACATGGTCTCGTGGTAGGAATCTGCGGTGACAGTCAAACCACGAACTTTTCCCTCCAAATTCCAAAGTAAAAGCCTTTGTAAATTCCATGCAATGTGGACATCCCATTTTGCCATGCGTACCCCAACCAGATAACATTCCATAAGCGGGAAAGTCATTAATAGTCCACATCAAGGCAGCTCGCAAAGTAAAGTTTTGTTTGCGAGATATATCATAGGTCCATTCTCCAATCCACAATCTCTTCAAATCATCTATTAAAGGTTGCAAATAAACATCGATTCCGGATTTAGGACTTGACGGTCCTGGAATGAGGCAAGTCAAAAACATGTACGGTTTTGTCATGCACATCTCTGGAGGAAGGTTGTAAGGGGTTACAATAACTGGCCAACAGGAATATGCAATTGCAGATGCTTGGACGTATGGAGTAAAACCATCAGAGCATAGTCCGAGCCTGACATTTCTAGGTTCTGCAGCAAAATCAGAATGTACCCTATCAAAATGTTTCCATGCCTCACCGTCAGATGGATGTCGCATAATGCCTGAAGATGTTTTGTTTGTATGATGCCATGTCATTTGACTTGCACTATGCATTGAAGCAAACAATCTTTTTAACCTTGGTATTATCGGCAAATAAAACATGGACTTCACTGCTACACGTTTTTGTTTACGGTTAATCGCTTTACTACGAACTTGATATCTCGGACTCTTACAGAACTTACATTCCTCCAGCGCCTCATCATTAACACCAAACTCATTGTCATAAAACAACATACATCCATTTATGCAACAATCAATCTTTCGTACTTCTAAACCCAACTTTGACACCAACCTCTTTGCATCATAATAACTTGTAGGCAAGTTGTCTTTCGTAGGAGTCGCATCCAACATCATTTTTGCAAAGTATTCCAAACACTGATCAGGAACATTCCAATTTGACTTCGCAGCCAATAATCTCACACACATTGATAATTTTGAATCTGCCGACCCCTCAAACAACGGTGTATTCATTTCTTTCAACAATTGGTAAAATCTTTGTGCTTCCTCATTCGGCAACTCTTCCCCATCAAAATCCTGAGGTTCATCATATGTCACATTTACTCCAAATGCATTTCCAACCATTTCATCGATCAGATTAAATTGTTCATCAAATTCCATGTGTGATCGACTGCTTGATGCGTGTGTATTAGTTGCGTCTGCATGTACGTTACTCGGCAGTTGTTCTCCATTATATGTCCAAACCCAATAATTTTTAATGAAACCTTTCCTCTTCAAATGACGTTCAACTTCCTCTGGGTCACTAATTATAGATCTACATTCACATTTAAGACAAGGACATCTCACTCCTCCTTCACGTCGACAACATTCTTGTGCAAATGCCCACGTGATAAACCCCTTAACTCCTTCCTCAAAATTTGCCGTAAGTCCACGTCTGCCTGGTAACGTTCTATCGTACATCCAACTACGATAGTAACGAAAATATTCCATACTGCACAATTGTACTATATATCATTATATATCATTTTAATAAAATATGTAATTTAAATCTATTTTTTCTATTTTGACACCAACCTAATAAAATATGTTCACTAAAATAATATATATTCATTATTTTTAAAATATAATATATATTTATTATTAAAGTATAATATATTCATTAATATGTATAATTGATTTAAAAAAACTGTTTTATTATATTCATTAATTTAATAATATATTATGTTTACTAAAATAAATATATATTAAAAAACTGTTTTATTATTTAAAAAACTGTTTTATTAATATATTATAATTTAATAATTTAATAATATATTGTGTTTACTAAAATAATATATATTAAAAAACTGTTTTATTATTAAAAAAACTGTTTTAAATTCATTATTTTTAAAGTATAATATAAATTCACTAAAATAATATATTATACTAATATAATAACATATTTAAAGTATAATATATATTCTTTTTTTTTCAAAGTATAATATATATATATTCAATATTTTTATATTCATTATTTTTTTAATAATATATATTCATTATAATATATTTTAAAATAATATATATTCATTATTTTTATATTCATAATATATATTCACTATATATTAAAAAAACTGTTTTATTATATTCATTAAATTAATAATTTATTATGTTTACTAAAATAATAACTGTTTTATTACTAAAATAATTTATTATATTCATTAAATTAATAATTTATTATTATTTAAAAAACTGTTTTATTATTTTTAAAAACTGTTTTATTAAAATAATATATATTATATGTTTACTAAATTATATTAACTATTTAATAATATATATTATTCTATAATAGGTATAATTGATTTACTAAAAATCACACAACATATTATTTAATTAAAAATCTGTTTAAAAATATATATACATAACACAACATAATATATATTATGTTTACTAAATTAAATCTGTTTTTTTAATTTGTTTCAAATAAATAATCTATTTTTTAAATTAAAAATCAAATAATATATTATTTTTATTTTTGCTTTCTCAAATTTAAAACAACAACAAACACAATATACAATACATTATCACAATATTTCTAACCTAAAATCTAAAATCTAAAATTTTCTAACCTAAAATTTTCTAACCTAAAATCTAAAATAATATTAACAACAACAACAATAAATATAAACAAATTTAATTGCTGAAATACCTCTTTGCAAGCTTTTAAAACTCTTCCAATGAGATTTCTTAAAAATCAATGTTAGATCTGAAAAAAAAAATTAACAGTTAATAATAACAAATATATAAAATAAAAGGAAACATAAAAGAGTCACAAAATCAACAAATATTTCACCTTAAAATTTTGGTCTTATGAAATAAAAATGGAGTTGGGTTTGGAGGCAGCAAGCATAAGGAAAAGGAATAAGCAAGCAGTATGAAGGAAGAAAGGGGAAGAAGAAGCTTCTGGGATTTGCATACGAAGTGCCAAGACAAAATTCTGGGATTTGTATTTATAAGGGAGGTTGCGACGTGGATCCCACTTGGGAAGTTTGCGACGTGGATCCCACTTGGGAAGTTTGCGACGTGATTTCAAGGACGGTATTTGCGACGTGAATTCATGGTCGGTAATACTCCTCTAGAACGTTGCTTCAATTAATGACAAATAACTTTTCAGAGTTGCGACGTGAATTCCCCTTGGGAAATTTGCGACGTGGCAAACAAGTCAGAAAAATTCACCCTTTATTTTATTATTACCGTTGCCCACTAAAAGCCAAAGCAACGGTCTGAAATAATTAATGTGAGTGTGTTGCGAAGTGAAATACATGTGGGTAGTTTCTGACTTTTTCTTCCCATGTGATTTTCATGTCACAACTGAATTTTTAAAAATTTCAAACTTCCCTCCCCCTTCAATTTCCAAATTTTCGTTCCAGATTTTTGAACTACACAATTTATTAATTTAATATGTTAGTGACGTGGGAATCACTTGGCAACACATTTTTTTTTCCTACATGTTTCCCACGTCACTAAATCACTAGGGAAAATACACATTTTCTTGTAGTGTGATATTGAAAGTTCTAATTGATGTTCTTTTAGTGAAGGAAATAGTGAGTTGAGAAAGGATCTTTTCTAGTGGAATATCTATGAATTGTGATATGGGAATGTGATGGTGGACCTCTAGGAGTTCGACTAATTAAAATTTATAATTTGTTATTTTATTAGTCCATTTTTCATAATTTGAACTGTCTGATATTGAAAATTCTAGTCGGTGTTCTTCTAATGAAGGAACAAATATATTGAGAAGCACCATTTATAATGGAAGACTTGTGAATTATGATCTGAGAAGGTGATGGTGGACCTATTGTCGCTACTCGAAAAATGTAACGACGGGGAGGCGAAAAGAAAGACAGAAGAGTCGCCACCGAACTTTATTTATCCCATGAGGGAAAAGGAAAATATCGAGAAAACCTTAAGAAAGGAACAAATAAGATGGTTTCGCGATCAATAACGGGTTCGGAAGCCGGTTATGCGAAGGGAAGTTATTAGCACCCCTCGCATCCATCGTACTCGATCAGAACCATTTGTTTGTCGTATGTGTGATAATATCTGCTAAAATATATTGCTTTCTATGAGTGTTTCGAGAGGAGAGAGAAGGGTTAGAAAACCGAGAAAAAAAAAGATAGAAGGGGAAGAAAGGACTCGGTAGGACTTCACGGTCCTAGGTCTACGTATTCTCAATGGGTGTGAGAAAGTCAGAGTCGACGTAGTTCGGGGAACTACAGATATAGGGGGAATGTGCTCGGCAAGGATTGTGGCCCTTGTGCCTACATATCTTTACTTAAGAGGAGTAAAGAATCAGAGCAGCTGTAGTTCGGCCTACTACGGTTGAATGGGAAGTTCTGGTAGACGATGCTATTATGCGCATTCTAGCAGTTTAGGTGTATTGCTGCTCGTTCGTTGGAGACTTAGGCTTTACCTGTTTGCAGTAGAATGGACGTAGCATGCTTTTCTGGGGAAAGGGTGGAAAAGAGAAAAGGGTGCTCGCCAAGACATCATTGTCTTGTGCCTACGTATTCTCAACATGCAAGAGAAATCAGAGCAACGTAGTTCGTGATACTACGGGTAACTGGTGTTTTTGTGGATGATGTTATCGTGGTGCATTCTAGCAGTTTAGGTGCATTGCTGCTCGCTTATTGGAGACTTAGGCATTACCTGTTTGTGGTAGAACGGACGTAACATATCCTTTTTGAAGAGATTAGTTTTCGCCATGCGATGCAAGGTGTCACGTTTGATTTGTGGAATGTTTTTAGGGGTGAAATAAATTCTTGGATAGTAACCCCTTACGGGTAGTACCCAATTCTTTATCTCAAAGTTTTGTTATGAAAAGGTGTGGCGAACGTAGCGTCTTCGTATTGAAAGACGAGTATCGAGACCACACACACTACCGTGAGTATCCTGACACTCGGAGAGGAAGAAGACTACACTCAATCCTCTCTCTTTAATTCAATACAAAGAGAACTTCATTCTCTTATTAAAAGTGTTTTTGGTTTTGAATGGTAAGTGCTTTGTGACAGTGAACCCTACGGTAATGTCAGCACTCGGGATAGGAGAAGGCCTACACCTAACCACTCCACGACCATTCAAGTTTTTGTTGTGAAAAAAGAGTTTGAAAATGCACTCGGTACAAGACCGAGGTTTTTAGGAGAAAAAAGGTGACAAATACAAGCGTCTTCGTATTGAAGGACGAGTATCGAGACCATCCACACTACAGTGAGCATCTTGACACTCGGAGAGAAAGAAGTCTACACTTTATCCTCTCTTTTTAATTCAATACAGAGAGAACTTCATTCTCTTATTAAAGATGTTTTTAGTCTTAAATGGTAAGTGCTTTGTGACAATAAACCCTACGATAATGTCAAGCACTCGGGATAGGAGCAGGACTACACCTAACCACTCCACGACCATTCAAGTTTTTGTTGTGAAAAAGATTTGAAAATGCACTCGGTATGGGACTGAGGTTTTAGGAAAAAAGGGTGGCGCGAATACGAGCATCTTCGTATTGAAAGATGAGTATCGAGACCACACACACTACAGTGAGTATCCTGACATTAGGAGAGGAAGAAGTCTACACTCAATCCTCTCTCTTTAGTTCAATACAAAGAGAAATCAATTTTCTTATTGAAAGTGTTTTTTGAAAATGCACTCGGGATGGGACCGAGGTTTTTAAGAGAAAAGGGTGTGAAGAATACAAGCGTCTTCGTATTGAAAGACGAGTATCGAGATTACACACACTACAGTGAGCATCCTGACACTCGGAGAGGAAGAAGTCTACACTCAATCCTCTCTCTTTAGTTCAATACAAAGAGAAATATATTTTTGAGAAGATGCGAAAGAGATTGGAGATGGATACGAATATATACAAGATAAATAACCAACAGTCCATCAATTAGCATTTTATGGTTTCGATATTTATTAAGTGCTTTGAAAGAATGTACAAGTGAATTAGGATATATACAAGATATGGATAATATACATAATATATACAATAATATAATGACTGAATTTAAAACAGTTAATATTTTACAAAAAAATAAAGCAGTTGTATATTGACAGAAAATAAAAATTATTAGTTAGTTTGTTAGTGGATTGAATCGGGGTAAATGTAATGCTAAACCGTCGTAGCTCGACTTATGATGGAAGTCGAACTATAGGAGGTCGCATAGTTGATATTCGTGCAAAAGACAAGATAGAGAAATGATATTGAAGATCATTCTCCGATTAAATCGTGTCGCATGGGCCAAAAAAAATGGGATCTCGTCTTAATCGCAAACAAAATATCGATTAATCGAAGGTAGCCTATCGCGATCCCAAAGTAAAGAAAATGACCCAAATGGTCATCTTCCATAGATTTGAAATCGGGAAGGTTATCAACTCCGATAAATCCGATGCTTGCGGATACAAGACTTCATCGATCCACAAGTACAAATAAAATTGAAATGGAAGAGAAGTGAGGAGAGAAAGAGGTGGTCTCAGATCCAACATTATTCATCAATAATTTGACTAATAACGGTTTACGGAGGTCTCGTCATCGACCAAAACAGATGAAAATGGAACAAAATGTCCAAAATGAGAAAGAAGAGAAAAAGTCGGTCTCAGATCCATTGTTTCTCATCAATAATTTGACGGAGAATCGAAAGAAGTCTCTTCATCAACCTAAACAGATGAAAATGGAACAAAATGCCCAATAACAAATGAAAAATAGAATCTAACTCTAAATATAACGATGGAATAAACTTCGATATAAAAAAATATAAATCAAACTAAAAGAAAAAATAAGTATAGAACTTCTAAAATATATAAAATTCTAAATAGAAAAATAAAACTTTTATAAGATAATATATGTATAAACTCTAAAAAAATAATAATGAAATTTCTAAATAAAATATATTAACAAGCTAAATACAAAAATTATATATATATATATATATATATATATATATATATATATATATATATATATATATATATATATATATATATATATATATATATATATATATATATATATATATATATATATATATATATATATATATATATATATATATATATATATATATATATATATATATATATATATATATATATATATATATATATATAGATACATATATATATATATATATATATATATATATATAGATATATATATATATATATATAGATACATATATATATACATATATATATATATATATAGATATATATATATATATACATATATATATATATATATATATATATAGATATACATATATATATATATATATATATATATATATATATATATATATATATATATATATATACATATATATATATATATATATATATATATATATATATATGTATATATATATATATATATATATATATATATATATATAAATATATATAAAAATAAATATTAACAAAGTCTTAAAATATAATACAAATTAATTAATTAAATTAAATAAATAATAAAATAAAAAAAATAAAAGAAAAGAAAGCAGGGGGTTTGAAGAATAGAATGGGGGGTGATGTAGTCCAGGGGGAACCCGATTGGGCCTAAGCCCAAATCATCAGACCAAAGAAATAATTATAATCAGCAAAAAAGAAAAAAAAGAACAAAAGCCATCTTCTTCTTCTCGCATGTTTCGCTACAACCAGCGTTGTCTTAAACTCTCTCCTTCAAAACCCTCTGCTCACCGTCAATCCTCACAAATTAAACTCAAAAACCAAACCCTCCAGATTTTTTCTATTCAATCTCTCTGTTTCCACTTCTGTTTGATTGTCGTTGGGGTCGATTGGGGCGAGATGAATTTTAATGGTGGTTATAGTTTGCATATGGGTTTGTTGGTTTTGTCATGGATGTTGAAGATGATGGTTGTGGTGTTGTGAATCATGATTGGAGAAAGTGGGTTTGAAGTGGAGATTTAAGTTTTGACGAGAAGTTTATGGGTTTTGTTCTTTGAAGTGGGTTTTACGGCGCTGCTTCAAAACAGAAGAGGGGTTCGAAAATGATTTGACGGTGATGGGGTTTCTGGGATTTGAAAATTGAATGGTTCGTTTTGGATGTTGAGGAGATGGAGTGAAAGGTTGAGTGAAGTGAAGTGGAAATCTGGGTATGTTCTGTTTCGGAGATGGAAGTGGAGATTTCTGGTCGAGTTGATTTGGAGTTTAATGGAAGTTTGAGGATGGTGTATCATGAAGATGGTAGTGGTTTCCGTTTAGGTGGTGTTTTGGCTGAAGAGGAGACGGAGTGAAACAAGTCTCGAAGGTGAAGGAAAGATGGGCGTTTATGAGTTTCTGGAAACGGGTTTATGGGTCAAGGTTCGAAGGTTGGTTGTGTTAGGTCTTGGAAATGGTGGAAGGCGGAGGAGAGATGAAGTTTAATGAAGATGTGTGGATTTCGTTTCTGGGTACTTATGACGAGGAAGACGATGATGTTTGGTTTGAAGCTGCATTTTCATCTGGAGATTGGAGGTAATGAAGTTTATGGATGAAGAAGATGAGTAGAGAGTGGGCGGCAGAAATAGGGTCTAGGTTTTCTGGGGAAGGAAGTGAATAGTGTTTTATACCCCTCAAAAGATGACACGTGACACAATTTTGACTTAATGGCCTGATTTTGACTTAATTACAAATAATTTTGTGTTAATGATGTTGACTCAATTAAAAATAATTCTAAAATCTATAACTAAATAATGCCTAATTAAGTAATCTATTCTAATAACAATATTTTACACTACACTTAATTTTAAATATCCTAAACACTAATATTCTAATACATATATAAATAAAAAATTCTAATAACTATTAAAAAAGTTTATTTTAATAAAAATAATATTTCTATTTTCTAAATAAATAAATAGGAAACTAATTAAAGTAAAAAGAAAATAATTCTAAAAAAACTACTAAATTAAATCTAAACAAAATATATTTCTAAATTAATTAAAAAAATCTATTTTTTTATGAAAACTAATAAAGTTCTAGCTAAAACTATATTTTAATATAAAAGCTATTCTATTCTAACTACTCTAAATATTAATAAAAATAAAACTATTTTAATTCTAAATGTTAAATCTAAAATAAAAATAAATTCTAATATCTAATTAACAAACAATAAATATGCAAGAAATTAGCATTTTGAAAAGAAAAATGAGAAAATAAACATGGAATTAAAATTTACAAAAATACCCTTTGACCACGTCTCACGTTCCTATTGGGCAAAATAGTCGAGATTTGAAAAACGCCCAATCGGGGGTGACACATGTCGAAATGGCATGAAATTAAGTGACAAATGCAAAAATAGAAAATGCGAAAATATCTGAAAAAAGGAGGACAAAATTTAGGGTGTGACAGATTCCCCTATCTAATTGGCTTAAATCTAGTAAGATGAAATGCTATGGCATTCATTCTTTCGAGGTAGAAGATGGTTAGATATAAAAGACTCTGAATTTGTTTGAAAAGAAGGAAAAAGTTTGAGAATTTAAATACTGGATATCTTGCAAAAGTCGTTATCACCAAAAGGATGATAACACTCACACACACTGCCCTGACATCAAAAGGATGTAGGGGATCCATTACCAAAAGGATAATAGAGAACAAACGCTAGTCATGACACCAAAAGGATGTCAGACCCATCACCAAAAGGATGATGGAGCGAAAACGCTAGTCATGACACTAAAAGGATGTCAGACCCATCACCAAAAGGATGATGGAGCGAAACAAGGCAACCCTGACACCAAAAGGATGTAGAGGATCCATTACGAAAAGGATTATGGAGAACAGACACTAGTCATGAGACCAAAAGGATGTCAGACCCATCACCAAAAGGATGATGGAGCGAAATAGGCAACCCTAACACCAAAAGGATGTAGGAGATCCATTACCAAAAGGATAATGGAGAACAAACGCTAGTCATGACACCAAAAAGGATGTCAGACCCATCACCAAAAGGATGATGGAGCGAAACACAATCAACCCTAACACCAAAAAGGATGCAGGGGATCCATTACCAAAAGGATAATGGAGAACAAACGCTAGTCATGACACCAAGAACAGCAGGGATGCAAATGCAAATGCAAAATGTCTATGTATTCATAGGGAGATCCCCCCCTTGATTCCAGTTTCAATAAACAAGAACAACAAGGATGGATACGAACACCATAATAATCTTCTTCTATATCAGGTAAAATTCTTCCTGAAGATTTCAAAGACGTCAGGCTCATCCATGGAGATCAGACCAAATAAAGGCCCTAACTCAGGTGTCAGAAACTTGTATACAACCCCCTCTCTTCAGAAAACCAGTACCAGAATCAAAGGAGAGACGAGAACCTTCCGACCATATAGACATGCAATGTTATATGCAGGATGATTATGCAAATGAAAATGCAACAGGGGATCAAGATTGATGTGCTGTTGATCAAGAAGAACCATCACTCCGCTTCGACAAGAACATAGCATAGCTATGATAATAGGAACCCCTGATATCGGGAACACATATTCACACTGTAAAGAAAACCGGGTAGTCCAATGTTTCCTGCATAACCCAATCCCTCTCACAGGTATGGACCTATCCACTTATAAGGTTCAACATCCTATTCGTTCATCAACGTCATAGACTTTTAAGAAATGATGATACATTCACCATTTCTGGTTTAGCATCATCATCTCCCGAAGAGGCCTCACTTAGATGAATTACAAATGATTGGTCCCCAGAATCGACAACCCTCAGATCTGAAATCCTCTCAACGACCCACTGGGATGGAAAGAAAGTCATCAAAGAGAATCTCGTCCGAGCGCGAATTTTGTGGGAACTAGTGCATGCCTAACATACAGGTTCACCACTACTTTCCACTTCTAATACTATGTTTATACTCAAGCCCAGTTCTGGCTCATCTTTCAATGGAACATTCCCTTCCTACAACACAACAATAATGATATATACAATGCTGAAAGTAAATGCAGAAAGATAAACAAAGTACAACAAGTATATACATGCACCCAAAATATAAACAACCAAGCGCTAGGATTGACTCGCATAGGGAACCAGTTTCCCCAGCAGAGTCGCCAACTGTGAAAAACACCCGGCAGAGAACAGAAGAGTCGCCACCTTTCGTTATTTATCCCAAAGAGAGGGAAATGAAACAATCGAAAAAACCTAACAAAAAGGGAAAAGACGAGGTCATCACAACCAAGTCCTGGATTCGGGAGTCGGTTACGCAAGGGGAAGGTATTAGCACCCCTCACGCCCGTCATACTCAACGGGATCCACGCTTGTTGTCTATCTAAGGGTGTGTTTAATCTATCTAAGCTACAGGCTCACAGGAGAAAAAGAAAAGAAAAGAGACTCGGCAGAGCATCGCCGCTCTGTGCCTACGTATTCCCTCGTGCAATGGGAAAGTCAGAGTCAATGTAGTTCGGATAACTACGGGTGAAAGGGGGGAAGGTTGCTCGCCAAGACATCGCGTCTTGTGCCTACGTATCCTCATCTGGTAGGAGAAATCAGAGCAAACATAGTTCGGGCTAGCGAGAACACCGGTCGGTTCAGAATGTTTTACCCGAGGAGGGTTAAACCTTCATTCTAGCAGTTAGGGACAATGCCTGTTTGCGGTAGAACCAAAGCTTAACAACACTCTTTTTATGAAAAAGGTTTTCCATTATTAAGGGTCCCAAAGGAAAAAAAGAAGTTTGAAGTTGTTTTTGTGTCTTTTAGAGAAGAAGTGTTTTGAGTTTACTTTGTAACTCATGTTGCACTAAAGACTATGACCTAGGAGCGAATGCGTCGCATATCGTCCAAAGGACATATGCTAACATTCTAGACAATTGAGAGGCAACCACCCAATCATCATTTCCTAAGTAGCTTAAGGCTCGTAATGCACAACATTCGTTAATCTTTATTAAGTGTTTTGACATGATTTGAAGATGAGAAGAGAAAGGGGACAAACTAAAGGGAGACTAACTCAAACCTAATAGTTGTCATGCAAAATGGTCTTAAGGTTAGGATTGAAAGGGGAAACATCTACCCTAATGTTAGAAATCTTGGATTTAACACCTAATGTCTCTCCTACTCCCATCCTAAACAAAGGGAATAGGAACCCTATGGGGATCATGGCAAAAAGCACAAGATAACACTAGATAAATTCAATCACAAGTAAGAGATGAAAACATGGAATGCAACACACAAGCAAAGGGAGGAACAAAGTATGGGGTAAACACCACCACAAGCACATCTCAACCTTTATTAATGTAAGAAATAAAGATGAAAGCACAAGAGAAAATGCAAATGCAAGAATATCATCACTATGAACAACAACACACAAGTGTGCATCCAAGTGGAAAACAAAAACAAGTTGACGAAGTCTCGATTAAACAACCAAAACAGCATCAAAATGTCCAGAACATTTCACTTCTAATGCATTGTATTGAACTACGATGATTCGATGCGAAACGGTGCTCAAACATGCACGAAAATCAGCAAAACAGACCCACTGGCACAGTGTTAATCGGTTAACCATATGCGTTAACTGATTAACCACTTAAAAAAGCTGAAAATCTGGAAATTTGCACATGTTAATCGGTTAACCATATGTGTTAACCGATTAACACCTTGAAAAATTTGAAAAATTTGAATATTTGAAATGGTTAATCGGTTAACCATATGTGTTAACCGATTAACACTGTGCCAATAGCAGAAAAACAGCAACAAAACATCATTTTTAGCAAATAAGCACTTATCCGATCAACCGGATGATTGCATAATCACTTAATCACGAAATTAAACCAGCAAATGATGATTCAAATAGCGTGTAAACAAATTAACACAACCAAATCATAGATCAAACGGATCAAATTAACCAAAAGTTAATCAAAGATGAAAATCCACATGATTATGAAAATAAGCTAAAAACAGATTCGAATCCAACCTTCGAAGCAGAGATTTGCTTCAGTTAGTGTTGATTCAACTGTAATTGAACAGATCCAACGCTAGAAGTCCAGAATACTTCAAGATCCACACTAATTCTTGTAGTAGCAATGAAGATTCACCAAGATCACACCAAATTAAGCCAAATAATCACTTCCAAGTTCAGATCCAATTTTGCACATAAATTGGATGAAGAAATTGATTCAATGGAGAGAATAGATGAAGGTTTAGCTCTTAGAAATCAAGGATTCCAATGAAGAATCAATGATCTCAATGAGAAGAGCTTTTGGTGAGGGTTTTGGAGATTGGAAAATTGAGAGAGAATTGAGAGAGAGTGAGATCAATTCTGAATTTGAAATGAAATTATAAGTGATTAGATGTGTGAGGTTTGGATCACTTAAATATCACTTAGGCTTGGATCCAAATGAAAGGTTTGGAAAATTTGGTTTGGAATGAGGAATGAGAATTTGGAGGGAAAATGAAATTAACCAAATTTCAAATAGGTTCTAGATCCTTCCCAAAGTAAAAATCAAGTTTGCACATAACCAAAATTGGACCCCAAAATGACTTGTATTGAAAATTCATGTGCAGAGGAAAAATCTGCAATGGTTAATCGATTAACCATATAGGTTAATTGGTTAACACCTTCAAAAATCCCAATTTGCCCTAATTTTGCCTTGGTTAATCGATTAACCATATAGGTTAACTTATTAACACCTCTAAAATTTGAATTTTGGCGCCTTTTGGAGGGAAATCTGCCCGTTTGTCAGTTTCCTACTGTTTTGAGCTCTGTTCAACTTCTGAAACTTGCTTTTGAATATCATAACCATGAGAATGCTCACGATGGCCTAAATGCTGCTTTCTGAGCTGAAAATACCCTGCAAAATAAAATAAAATTGGTCGCCCGACCGTTGGGCAAAATAAATGCCAGGGCCTCTGATGCTCGTTGTTCAGATTCCTGCGCTGAGATGAAAACTGAGCCACGGGAAAACCTTGATCCCCTGTCTCAAGAACTAATGTTATGCAAATGCAGAAATGCAAAAATGAAAAGAAACAAAAGCCAGATACTGTCAAAACGGAAAGGCACATTTTGGGGTGCTACACTAGCGAACAATGTTGTTCTCAGACTCGCCTAGCGAAGAATCCTTCGCCTAGCGAAGAAACTCGCCCTAGACTCGCCTAGCAAACATGCCAGCGAACGTAGCAGAGTTTCGCGAATGTTGATCGTGTGCAGCGATGCCTTTATGTTTGATTTTGTGATTTTTGTGAGGAATTAGCCTGAGTATAACTGGGAATTTCATGGGATTAGTATGCGATAATATGAGGATTGTCGCGAGTATAATTATGAATTAATATGTGATAATATGTGATAATATATGATAATATGATGAACTAATATGAGTATGACTGTGAGCGCTATGTGATTTGTACATGATTATATGATGATTTTCTATGATGTATGATGATGATTATTACGATGAATTATGATGACATGATGTATGATTATTATGATGAATTATGATGACATGATGTATGATGATGATTGTTGTGATGAGCTATGATGACATGATGTATGATGAATTATGATGACATGATGTATGATGATAGTTATTGTGATGAGCTATGATGACATGATGTATGATGATGATTATTATGATGAGATATGATGACATGACGTACGATGATGATTATAAAGATGAGCTATGACGTTTGATGATGATGAATATGATGAATGATGATGCACCTATGATGTTATTATGAGGATGATTTGTGACGTGTGCATCATGCATTCATGTGCATCCGGACTTCGGTTCAGGACCTCGATTACTTTGGCTTCAATCTCATTATGTGGATGTGAAGTGTTTTGATGTGCTCCGGTTCTCTAGCAGAATCGATCCTATTGATGGGGATTTATGGAGGGTTGATGCCCAGTGTCCATCGCGCTGTGATGATTGGTACCACATGCATTGAGGCTATGTTGCATTTGCATTTATGAGCCTTTTTGTATAAATTATGATGTTGTGGCCTTCGAGGCCTATTGAAGGATATGGATGTGTTGAATATGAATATGACGCAGTTTATATGTTTATTTTTATACATTGGTTATTATGAATTGTTTTACTCACCCTGCCTGTTTGAATGTTACCTCCACGTGAGTAACGTGCAGATACCAGGTTTAACCGTGGATGCCGTTGAGGACTTTTGAAGTTTTGAGTTGTTGGCCTTTGGTCAACTTAGAGGGTCTTGCTCTGATAGTGTAACATCGGGTTGTGGGTCTTTGAGTTTATTTATTTTGCTTATTTTTCCTTGATGAGGAAACCTTGATTTATGCCTTTGAGTTCCGCTGCTTTGTGCGAATTGATTATTTTGAGAAAACCCGTTGTACACGGAGCATTGACTTATTTTGAGTAACATGAGAAATGTACGCCCTTTTGATGGCTTTTATGAAATTTAATAATTTTACTTTGATATCTGTGTTATTTTGCCTTATTAATCGTGGGGTAGAAAAGGGTGTTACAGGCTTGCTCGCCTATTTTTTATTTTTCATTATTTTAATAGATTAATAGGCTTATTTTTACATTTCAATTAGATTTTTCACTTATTTTTTAGAACAGTTTTTTTATAAAGCATAGCTTTAATAAATTTTACTTCAAAAAATATTGCAAATATTCACAAATAAATGTATAAAATAGAATTAACAACAAGTATTCTAAAACTATAGTTCAAGTATTAACTTTTACCAACCAAAATAATTATTTTAAGTGCTTGATAATTAGGTTGGCGGGCTGATGGGCCAACCCACCCCTTTTCTTGGCGGGCCTAAGGCGGGGTAAGTTTAAAGTGGGGTGGGCTGAGCGGGTAGGCAGACACAAAATCCCAATCCAACCTGCCATCTTTTAGCGGGTGCACGGGCCGCCTTGGCGGGCCACATACCGTTTTTCCACCCCTAGTTGAATTGAAGTGTAGAACTATGTTATATTATATATTATCGATATTGTTGTATTAAATTTGTAATAGATTTTTAAAATATTTATTTTTATTAAGTTGTGAACATATAATTATGTGTGACATATCTATGAAATTTAGATTCATATTGTAACACCCCAAAATTTTTCCATCCCTTTTCTTATATCTTGGATTATGTGTCATCACAAGCCACCACAAGTGCTTCAATCAGTGGAAATGATCCTAGGATTTCACGTGGTCAACAAAAGTCAATTGTGGTTCAATGGGGTCAAAGTCTTGGATCTCAAGGTTAACCAAGGGTATATTATGTGTGTTCAAGTGATTTCATGTGTTTGGAGCAAGAAAGTCAAGAGGAAACATAAAATTAGGAGATTTGGTGAATTAGGGTTTTAGTGAAATTTTTCTAAGTGTGGAAAACCCTAAATTCTAGCCATTTTGCAACTTTCATAACTTTCTCATTCTTGATCCAATGGAAGCAAACTTGTTATCAAATTAAAGAGGACATCATGAACTACAAATTTTTGGAAGGAAGCAAGTCAAAAAGATCCATAGTTTGAGATATGTGATGAGCTAAATTTGAGAAAATGGAGATTTTGTTATGTCAACACTTAGAAATTTTTTTAAGTATGGAAATTCAGTTTAAGTGCATGTTTTCAACCCTATCTTGCATGGTGATAAAAGCTTCAAATGAATTTTCCTCAAACATGAAAGTTGTAGAGAACCCTCAAAGCTTTCTTTTGAGTACTAGAACCCCTCCATTTTATGTGTAGAGCTCAAGTTATGATATCTCCAAATTAGGGTTTTAAAGATGTCAAGAGTGGACAAGTTTAGGCAGATTTTTGGGGCTACTTTCTAAGACACTTTTCACCAAGTTCTTGAGCTCAAATCAATTTTCCTTGAACATTAAAGTTGAATAGCATTCTTCAAGATTTCTATCCATTATTAGATCATTTCCATTGGACAAAAACTCTTCAAGTTATGATGTTACTAAGTGGTTGATTAATGAAGGACAAGTTAATGTCATGACTTGGAAATTTTGCATGGTGATTAGGCAGATTTTGAAAGTAATTTTCATGGCCATTTTTCACGTTGGTTCAAGTCTCATCACAAGTTTATTCCAACATGAACTTTGCTCCTTATCATATAATCTTCATTTCAAGCTCAAGAGATGATTTTTTGGCCAAATATTCATCAAGTTATTATGATGGGAAGTGGTATGCATATACATGATCATGATGTATCATATGTTTAACATATTTGTTATTCCTTTGATCAGCTTTTGCCTCATGAGATTTTCTCACGTTTTGTCATCATGCATCATCAAAAACATTACCAAAATTGGCCAAACATTCTCATGTATATACACACAGCATGCACCTTTACCAAACTTGGAAAGGAGTAGAAGTTGCCATAAATCTGACCTCAATAGGCCAAATTTTTTTCACTCTCTTTTGCTCACAAAACATCATGATGCCACCTCATGAAATGCCCAAACCCATACCTCATTTTCAACTTGATTTCTTTGGCCAAAACCCCAAACAACTTGTTCCTTTTGATCTAGGCCCATTAGCAACTTATATCCAACTTATATAAGCTCTAAAAACCCTAGAATCAGAGTTAATGTCAACCACCGTCATTTAGACAAAAATCAGATTTAGAAAGCTCTCTCTCTCTCTCTCTCTCTCTCTCATTTTTTGAAGCTCGAGTTGAAGTTATTTTCAAAGGATCCCTTTATTTCCTTCCATCATTTATCATTCATGAAGGTCCAAAGAGTTATAGGAGGCATCTCTGAGTCATTTAAGCAAGAAGAAAAAGTAGTGGACCGTCTCCACTAGGTAACTCTTCTCCTTCATATATCTCACATGCTAGATGTGCACTGTCCTTCTTGTTGTGTTTTCTGAAGTCCTATATCATTGTAGGAAAGATTTGAGTTGCTGTTGTTTTGATTTGAATGACTTTAAGTTTGTATATATTTTGTTCGTGTCCATTTTTCTCCATGTTAGAGAGAGCTTTTTGAAAATCCATGGCCATATTCATGTTCAAAATGAATTTCTCTTCAAAATGATGTGGTAGGTTTTCATTTTTATGGCGTTCTACAGTCAACTTTGGCGAGGATGGCCAAAGAAGACGACCAAAATAAGGTTCCGATGTCCCACGTGTATGCTGACGTGTTTTGATGGTGTGGCATTTGACCTGCGTGCATGGCTTTAGATTTTGTGAGGTGGCTGATGACATGTATAAGTGAAACTCTGCGTTTCACTTGTTTTATGAATTTTATGTTTTAGTTGGTTTGGGATTTGTTGGTTTTGCTCTACACACCTCCTTTATCCTGGCCCAACCCGCAGTGTGCATGAACCTAGTTCATTCTGAATTTGCTATAACACCCCCATTTTGCCTTATTCTTCTTTTTATTTTATTTTCTTTACTTTTTTTAGTTTGATTTTATTTTAATTATTTATTTTCATTCTAAAAATGATTAAAAATTTGTTTCTGGTCCATTGATGTCTCAAGATATTTCTTTTCATTCTAAAGATATTTTATTTTCCTATTTTATTTTGAATTAAAATTTGAAGTGGTTTGACATGTTTACCCTTGGATTAGGGTTTGATCTTTTGATGATTTTGTCAGGCCTTCTTGACCCAATATTTTGTCATCTTTTAACATATGATTACTTGATGTTTGAAAGGTTTTGTTGTGCTTTGATGATGCTTGTTTGGTCACTTTTTCATTTGATTTTGAGGAGCCTCGATTCATGCTCGATTAGTAAGGTATCTTGAACTTGTTGATTGGTTTTGTTTGAGCACTTGTGCTATTCTTTTGAGGATATTTTTCTCACATATTCTTGAGTGTGTTGCCATGAGATAAAGCCTTTAACTTGCATTTATTAGGCCATTTTTCTATTTTTGATTGATGTCTAATTGTGACTTGATTTTGGATTGAACATACATGAGGCTTGACCTAGTTTGAACCCATTTGGCCTACTTGTGTTTAGGTGAAGCTTGAGATGATTTATTGATGTGATAACATGTTGTCTTAATTTGGTTTGAGCTTTGGATTCACTTTCATTTGATCATTTTTCAGTTTATGATTGAATTTTCAAGTTGATGATGTTTTGACCTTGCTCCTTTGATATTCTTGACCTATTTCTTTTGGATGCTTTCTTGTATGATCTAATAGATGCTTGTGAAATCTTGTATACTTTGAATTATATGTTTGAATATTTTATTTCATGATATGATATCCATTTTATGATAATTTCTCATCTCTTTCTTCATTTGATCTTTGGTTTTCTTTGAATGGTTGACGTGAGTGGTTTCTTGAGCACAAGTTGAACATGATCCTTCTTGATTTTGGTTGATGTCTTGGATATGAATATGATGTGATACATTCGTGTTTGATTCTTACCTTGATTTTATGGTGTGCATTACTTGATCAACTTTCACCTTCTACCTTGCTTGAATACATGTTTTCATTTGAGGGTGATCATGGTTGATGCTTAACTAGTCTTGATGCATACTTTGAGCTTGATCTTTGAGACTTATTTTTGTGATTCATATATTAATGATGGATTGGTATACATGATTATGTTGCTTCCCTCACCTGGTTTCATACCCTAATCTCACATGTTTGATCATTTGAAGTGTGATTTGCATGAGCTAGTAGTTGCTATTTGTTTGGACATTGATGAGATGTATGTTTGACACTCTTGTGCATATTTTCTAATTTTTGAATTGAGTCAAACATGATATGATGTTGCTACTTCCCTATCTTGTTTCTCATCTCATTTGACTTAATTTCCCTTTGCTTGATGATTGGTAATACTTCTAGTTGGACTTTAAGTCATTTGTGTGTCTATTGGTACTTTGTCTTGCCAATTTATTTTGACTTTCAATCTTTGAGTATGGTTTGGCATGTATGCACTTTCTTCTTACCTTAACATGATGTTGATGTTCACCTTATTTTATTGAGATAAATTTTTGCTTGATGCCTTTTGAGTTTGAACTTTCATGATTGTTCACTGTGTTGCATCTTCTTCTTCATCTTTCATTCTTCTCTTTATTTTCTTGAGATTTGTTTAAGTCTTGATCTTGTTTTCATCTGTGATTGAATTGTATGGTGTTTACTTGTGCTTGTTCACATGACCTCTTAGGATTCCTAGTCCCACTTAATTTCTGATTAAGGTAGGAGTAGGAGAGACATTAGACTTTCAATCCTTTGTATGATAACAATTAAGATAGTCCCTTCTTGACCTCAACTTTAGGTCCGTCATTTGTATGATAACATTAGATAGACTCCATTTTCATCCTAATCTTAGGACCATTTTGTATGATAATGTTAGGGTTTTCAGTTTCCCTTTAGTGTTTCCTTTGCGTCTTCTCTTCTCATCTCAAACAACTCTAAGACACTTAATAAAGAATGATGAATATTGTGCGCCACGAGCCTTAAGTATGTGGAAAATTAATAATGGGGGGGGGGGTTTCTCCTCACTTATTTAGAGTGTTTAGTGTATGGCCTTTAGGCGATATGTAACACATTCACTCCTACATCATAGTCTTTAGTGCAACGTGAATCTCAAACAAATTCAATTCACTTCATTAAAACTCTTAAACTAAATTGAAACCTTTCTATCCTTCGGGATTGTTCTTCAAAATCATTTTCAGAAAAGAGTACGTTATTTTTCTGTTCTACCACAAACAAGCATCATTCCTAACTGCTAGAATTGGAACTTAGAGTCACTCATAAAAAACACTCAACCAACTTGTGGTTTAGTTTCCCAAACTATGTTTACTCTGATTTCTCATACCAGATGAGGATAAGTAGGCACAAGATGACGATGTCTTGGCGAACAACCTTCCCTCATAACCCGTAGTTTTCTGAACTACGTTGACTTTAACTTTCCCATTGCACGAGGGAATACGTAGGCATAAGGCAACGATGTCATATCGAGTATCCTTTTTCTTTTCCCTTTTCCTGTTGAGTACAATAGACGTGAGGAGTGCTCATACCTTCCCCTTGCGTAACCGACTCCCGAACCCAAGATTTGGTTGCAATGGCCTTGTCTTCTCCTTTCTTTTAGGTTTTCTTTGATTGTTTCCTTTCCCTCTCTTTAGAATAAATAACGTCTGGTGGCGACTCTTCTGTCCGTTTCCGCCGGCCCTTTTTGCAGTTGCGGCACATATTATTAGTTTATTTAATAAATAGTTCGACTGTAGGTTTAACCGGTTTTACCAATTAAACCTTAAACCGCAAGTTTCACCAGTTCGATCTCTGGTCTGATTCTTAAAATATTGCTTTTAATAAAGTTTTTCTTTTTGCCTTTTAAAAAATAATTCCCTCATTTTTTCCCTTTCTCTCCATTTACCCCGAACCAAACACACCCTTAGGTTTCTTGTCGAAAAAAGAAGATGAAAGTATTTGTTAGCGAACTAAGTAATGATATAAGAAAATTATTTTTATAACATTTTGTATTTTAATTAGAATAAAAATTTATTTCAAAAACAATTTAAAAATTAAAAAATTTAAGTCAACTCATTAAATATTGTGTTACCATCAAATCTGGACCACGTCAATTTCAGATGTCATATACACAAATATGAAGAGAAAAAAACTATAAAAAATTTACTATAGGGACTAAAAATTAAAAAGAGAGCTTGAAAGTTAAAAATAAAGTAAATGGGGGGAAATTTTATCATTTCCATATCTTTTTTTTGAAACAACTAATTTTGAATAGATATAGCAGGCATAAGAGATGCCTTATCAGTACATCATTTCAACATTACAGTGACAAAACTAAGCCACAAGAACTAAAAAAACATAAAGAAAATCAATATAAATCACCAACACTAAACACCCCACCATAACCAGATCTTCAAAATGAAAATTAGTATAAAACACCAAAACAAAACAGACCAGTTGCAACACCCAATAACAGAGTTTATTCCACCCAAACAGTCGATACTGCAACGAAAAATAAAACAATCTCACTTACAACAGCCGAGATGATAGAAAAAGGAACTAAAAGCTAAACCATCTGACCAAAAACAGCAGGCACTCAAAGAGGCGGCCACCGACTCCGGCAAGAGGCACCCACTCAACAATCCCTGAGCCACCTCTTGAAGAAGACGAGTGCAAAATCTACCAATCGCAGGTACTTATTCCCGTCTTTATTTCTAGTAAGACACACGCCATGTTAGGTCCTCTTCCTAACCTTGCTGCTGATTCTGCTTACCATCATTATAAGCCCATAGCCAATGGTCTAACACCTAGGACTAGTGAGGAAATTAAAACTGATGAGAAATTGAAAGTTGACGGTCAAGGTTCTCCTTCACCCATAGCTTCTAGAGACCCAATTAACTTATAGTACATGAATAGTAGTTTTAAGGTATTTAGGTCATGCCCCTTGTTTAAAGACCCCTCTGATTATCTCGCTTGGTTAGAGAAAGTAGAGAAAGAAAAATTCTAAGTCTGGAAAGACATGGGCATCTTCAACATGATTCAGTTGTCGAAGGTGGGGCCTGGTTATTTCCTATCCATGTTGATTGCTTCCCTATATTTCTGGTATAGTTCTCATAACAAATTACGACTCCCTTGTGGAATGGTGACTCCCACCTTGTTCGACGTTGCTACCATCACAGACCTCAAACCTATTGGACAAGATTATGATCCTAACCTCTTAGATGATGACTCCATAGGACTCAAGATAACCAATGTAACTTTCACCACTTATATAACTAACTATCACGATAAAGAAGCTAAGGTAGTTTCTGATCAAGAGCATGTTGCATTTCTGGCTCTTTGGCTATCCTGTTGCGTTTTTTGTTTAAGGTCATTTCATTTGGCGAAGAGATACTTAACAATGGCTAATCAATTACACACTGAACATGCTATTTGTCTTAGTGAAAAGATTTTATCCAACCTTTAAGAATCACTTGGGGAAGGCGTTACATCATTGAAAACAATCAAGTCGAGAGTGTCGCTTTCGCGAAAATAAGGTGCCGACACAACAGAAGAGTCGCCACCTTTCGTTATTTATCCCTCAGAGCGGGAAAGGAAACGATCGGAAAAACCTAACGAAAAAGGGTAAGACAAGGTCATCGCAACCATTGTCTGGGTTCGGGAGTCGGTTACGCAAGGGGAAGGTATTAGCACCCCTCACGTCCGTCGTACTCGACGGGATCCACGCTTGTTTTGTTTACTTGGACGAGTTGGTTTTATTCTATCTACCTATCAAGGCTGGCTGAAAAAGAAAAGAAAAATGACTCGGCAAAGCGTCGCGCTTTATGCCTACGTATTCTCATCAGAGAATGAGAAATCAGAGTCAACGTAGTTCGGCCTACGAAGGATTATGGGGGAAGGTAGCTCGCCAAGACATCGCCATCTTGTGCCTACGTACTCTCAACAGGTATGAGAGATCAGAGCTCACGTAGTTCGGGAAACTACGGTTTATTTCCTGTCTTTTACGAAAGAAGTGTTTTTTATTGTGTTTGCGATTCCAACCGCACTAGAGACCATGACCTGAGAGTGAATGCGTCGCATGTCACCCAAAGGGTACCATACTAAACATCCAGACTGTGGAAAAGAAGCTCTCCCACAATCCTTTCTCAGATAGCTTAAGGCTCGTAACGTACGAAAGAAATCATTCATGATTACTGTATCTTAAACTGTTTTGAGACGAGAAAAGAACAGGCCCAACTAGGGGGGAGACTATCAAGTCCTACTGTTGTCATGCCATGGATTCATCCTATGGTTGAGGTTTGAACAGGGAACTCCTAGAAGTTGTCATGCATAGTTTTCAACCTAAAAGTCTATAATCAAATCCTTATCAAAGGAAATGAGAGTCCTAAGGGATCATGTCAATGATACACCAAAACAGACAAAGCATCAGCTTAACAGTAAAATGCATGCAGTGCAAGTGAGGGAGGAAATGTGTGTGGGGCTTCAGCCTCCACAAGCTCATCTCAACCTCAAGCCAGAATGAAATAACAATAATCATACTGAAATATAAACAACATGCTATCAAGCAATAAACAGTAAACTGCAATCATACATATAAGATGAAATGAAATGCCATCAGGCAAACAAACCACATGGGCAAGGGAGCTGGGCTCTACCGAATACCCGCAAGCAAAGCCACACAGTAACAATACAAGCAGAGGGAACAACTCAACCTCTAGTGCAATCATGCTCCTAGCTTCTACTTATTCTAGATATGGACTTATTCTAATGCATCAAACAAGTCAAACAAAACACACAATACAGAACAGAAAAAGAAGAAAACAGAAGATCAACTTCTCTCTCAACTCCAAGCTCCAGCTTTTCCATCAGCATCTCAGTCTTCAGACTTCAATCACTTGACAACCACCAATTTTCTTTTCCAGGTTTCAACCCTACAACATGAGTTTCAACTCATCTTCTCCCTTAAGCTTCAGCTTCTTGATCAGCTCCACCTTCAAGCTTCAACTAATCTTCGGGGATCTTCAAGTATCAACTTGATATTCATGCTCTTCAAGCTTCAGCTGGAATGGCAATGCTCAAGGATTCATCCTCGTCAATACTCTTCAATGAAGTCTTCATCTTCATGCTCAGGCTCAACCTCTCTCAAGACAATCAAAACCAGAGAAAATCACTTACTGGATAAGCTGGGGGATATTGAACTGCTTATTTGATCACCAAAGGTGACCTATAAGGGTTCAACATCAAAGGACTGGTTCCCTCAAAAGTTCTACTTCCTAGGTATATCACTTATCCCTCCAAAGGAGAGAGGTGTATACCATGGAAGGACTTTTAATCATAGGGAGGAATGGAGGTGAATGATACCATCCATGTTTGAGAAAGAAGTTATCTACATCTAAACTATTCCTAATCCTTAACCCTAAAACAAAACAAAAAGAAAAGAAGAACAAGCTCTCAAGCTCCTCAATGCATCTTCAAGTCTTCTACTATGCTCCTCAATGCTCCACAATGAGATACCAAGCTTTCCAAGCTCACAACAAACCACAAAGCAAAGCAAACTAAAGCAAACATGCCCTAAAGGCAACACAAACAATCAATCAATACAAAAATCAACTAAAAATAGCATACTATTATATTAAATCCTAATATAATTTCTAAGGGAACCTACATACCTACCCTTAATACCCATATATTCCCCATAGTCTAAATTGTCCTAAAAACCCAAAATCTAAAGTTATTATGGACCTATGTTGAAGTTTTAACCTAATTCTATACAACCTAATAGCATCTAATCAAAACTATCCTAAAAGTCATTAAAAAGAAAATGGAATTAATCCCGGGGGAACCTAAAACATATATCTAACTACCCTAAAAAGATTGACCTAAAAATCTTAAGGGAGCCACCTAAACTAAAATCTACAAATCAAGGTATCAACTAAAAAGCATTAAAAAGAAATTAAAATGAAAAATATGCAAAAAATACTAAAATGAAATAAAATGGAAATTTTATGATTTTATATTTTTCTTGACAAAAAAATGGAAAGGGAGAAAAAACTCCCATGAAAAAATATTGATTTTTCTATTTATTATGGATTTTACAAAGTATGAGAGAAATGGTAAAAAATAAAATGACAATTATGAGCATGGGGTATGAATAGAAATAATAACCAATGCAATCCTATTGATGGGCCCAGACTGGGGGTGGCAATAACAAGCACGCTGGGCCCAGCTATTTCGGAAAAACAATATTAAAAATATGAAGGAAATTGGGAAATCAGCGGTGCGAAAAGAAATAAATCTCAGTTCAAAGTTGGAATGGGCCTGAATGAGGGGTCTGAATATCAATTCCTTTAAGCCCAGCATTTAATCAGAAAAACGATAAAAAAAACTAAAGAAAATAAAAGGGGGCGCGGTGCAAATAGAAGAGGATTCTAGTTCATTTTGGAATGGGCCTCATATGGGGGGTGGGAATAGAACAAGATCACTCAAAGCCCAGAATGGCGCTTAAGTGAAACGCAGCGTTCGCTGCTTCTGATTTCCCTCTCATTTCGCGTTTGAATGCGAGCCGTTGGATCATCTCCTTAGTCAAATGGTCTTGCTCTCATCCAACGCACGCGAGCTCGTCTTCTTCCTCACGTCTAGGGTTTGCAGAAAAACTCCATTAACACATTCCATGCAGAGATCTTTCTACCACTCGTTCTCTCTCGTTTCTCCACCAATTCTCAACATGTAAAACCAAACTTAATCCATTTTCCGAGCTGAACAACACTATGGCCTTGGTTTGTATTGAAACACTCTAAATCATGCAAACCGAATGGTGTAACTCATGAACCTCAAAATATCATCAAACTTCAACTTCAACCAAACTCAGAATTCTTTACATGAAAATGATCCTCACCTCACCCTAATCAAAATTAACTAATAATCTTGCAATATCAATCATAAAATCACACGTTCTTGCTCATTAAAGAAATGGCATCCATAGTTGAAACTTCACCAAATTCTCCCAAACTCATCATACATGATCACCTAATTGTCTCTAACAGTTCTATGCTAGATTAGGGTGTAGAAATGGTTTTGCATACCTGGCTTCTTGGAATGGTAGGTGATGAAACTCTTCAATTCAAGCCTTGTAACTCTTCAAGAACACTCCTTGAATGATGAATCTTCTTCTGTTTGCAAAAGATTTGGAGTAGCAAGCTTGTACTTCAAGATCCAATGTGATTTGCTTCCTTGAAATTTCCAATGGAACACCTTCAAATCTTCATCAATGGGGCTTCAACTCAGCATGAACACACTCAGAAATGTTTATGGAGAAGGTTTGTGGAGAAAAATGGAATAACAATGAAGAAGAATCAAGAGACTCAATGTAACTTGCAATGGAAGCTTTATGATTTCACACTCTCTTCTCTACCACAATCAACACCAACCTTGCACCAATGCAAGTTGCACTCATTATATAGAGAGGTTTAGAACAGTCTAGAACCTCCTATAACCATCTAGTGAGAACTTGAAGTTTTCATGCAATGGTATTTTGAATTTCCATTTCTCACCATATGGTATCTCATGCAAAAACCCTTGTAATCTTTGGTAACTGATTTGAAATTCTCCTTACATGAGATCTTGGATGAGATACAATGCATATCTTCCTTGTTTATTAAGCTTTTCCTTGTTTTGGTTTGGTACCCTATTATGCAAGCAATCCAATTACAAAGCAACCCTATGATGCAAGCCTCAAATCAAAATTGTGGCTGAACCATTGTTCTTAGAATGTCATTTGGATTCAAAATGACCTATTACATGACATGGTTTGGATTTATAGCTTATGATTTATGATTTTCAACTTCACTTGAATTAACTTATACCTCATTTTTAGGCCATTTTTATCACTTTTTGATATGAGCATTTCCAACATCTCATGACCTCCCTAATAGCCTTAAAACATCATTCTAAGCAAGTTTGATGTTGAATATTTTTCCATTTAAAGCTTGGAAGTAGGAGATATGGCCTCATGCTTGAAATGACCTATAACTTCCAAATGACCAAAATGCCCTTGGCTTGTCAAAGCCATAACTTGAGTTCTACAAATCCTATCAAGGACTTCTAGTACTCTATAGAAAGCTAAGAAGATTATCTTCAACATTCATGTTGACCAAGAATCCATAGGAATCATCCTACTAGGGCAAAAGTTGTCTGCAAGTTGGGTGACTTTCAAGGACCCAGATTCACATACCTCAGATGACCTGTAATTTGTCAAAACCATAACTTGAGCTCTACAAATCCTATCAAGGACTTCTACTACTCAAATTAAATATAAGAACAAGCTCTACAAAATTCATGTTGTGGGGAAGATGAGATGACAATCACATCTTGAGCTAAAACTGTCTGGAAGATAGGGATCAAACTAGGGGATTTTACACTATCAATCCTTAGAAACCCTAGCTTAAAACTTCTCAAACTCCTCAATCATGATGAGTTGGTCTAGGAATCATCCTTATAGTATCTCAATACATCATTCCATGATCACATGGCTCTTGGATTAGGTCTCAACCCTCTCCAAATCATCAGTTGACCTAGGGTTGACTCAGTCAAACCCTAATTCTACCATTCATGGTTGAATCTTCTGAATTCTTGTATAATGACCTCTCTAGGCTTCATTATGGCTTTCAAGACATCTCATAAGCTTTCTTAAAGCTTCAAGTCTATCCTCATAGTCTCAGAATCATCTGAGGAGCACCCATAACTCTCAAGCTGTGAGACACACAACCCTGGTTTCAACCAATTCCTCTGAGGATTTCTTGAGTTCTCTGACAAAGGTATCAACCTTCAAACACTTGATGGGTAAATAAATGTTGGTAAAATTTTGGGATGCAACAGCTGCCCCTATTCAAGCGGCTTGAACCTGACTGGGTGAGGAGCGAACGACACTCAGCCAATCAAGGTGCGAGACGGTTGAATACCGGTAAACCCGGAAATTTGCCAACTGCACGAGCACACGGTACTCTGAGGGGAACAAATCTTCGAATACTGCAACACTAGCTGCAAGACAACTAGCTAGAGAAATACTGATCTGACATCGCCGTTAGTTATCCACATTAAATTCCTCTGACGTTGTCACCAGACAACCAAAACACCCAACATCGCCGCTGGAAAACTGAATCACCTGACATCACCGTCAGACCACTAAAACACCCAACATCGCCGCTGGAAACAAACAAATACCCAACATCGCCGCTGGAAAACTGAAAGATAATCTGACAAAACACCCAACATCGCCGCTGGAGAACTAAGGAATAATCTGACATACCCAACATCGCCGCTGGAAAACTGAAGAGTCCGACATCACCGTCAAACAACCAAAATACCCAACATCGCCGCTGGAGGACAAAAGAACCTGACATCGCCGTCAGAAACAAACATAATCTCTGCTGGGGAGCTAAAGAGTCTGACATCACCGTCAAACATACGAGTATCCAACATCACCGCTGGAGAACTAGAGGTTCTGACATCGCCGTCAAGAAGAAAACATCAAACATCGCCGCTGGAGCTACAAAGGATCTGACATCACCGTCAAAAACAAACATAACCTGACCTCGCCGTCAAAACAACCGTCCAACATCGCCGCTGGAGACAAAAATGATATGACCTCGCCGTCAAACAAACATCCAACATCGCCGCTGGAAACAAGCATGATATGACCTCGCCGTCAAAACGACCATCCAACATTGCCGCTGGGAAGATAACTCACCTGACATCGCCGTCAGAAACAAACAAATATCCAACCTCGCCGCTGGAAACAAACATGATCTGACCTCGCCGTCAAGACAAATATCCAACATCGCCGCTGGAAACAATCATACTCTGACCTCGCCGTCAGGACACACATCCAACATCGCCGCTGGGAACAATCATAATCTGACCTCGTCGTCAGGTTGAAGAAACTTCATTGGGGAATTGGTCACACGGTAACCAGTGATACATAGTCAATCATGCCATCAGGCACTCAAAGAACACTGTCTGGCATCAGCCGGACTTCAACCATCAGGTTGATCATGCCATCAGGCATTCAAGGAAACTGTCGGGCATCAGCCGGACTTCAACCATCAGGTTGATCATGCCATCAGGCATTCCGCATTAGCTGAGATAACTGCTTCATTAACACGTGCAGACTTCAATCATGGAGTCTTCAAGGGAGTTTCAACTTCGCCGTCGGAAACCTGCTGGGGAGGACGCTTCGCCGCTGGGGAATCTGGAGAACTATCAAGTAACTCCACTCCGAGGGTTCAGAAATCATTCTGGATGACTCAACTCTGCTGAGGACTTCAAGAATCATCTTGAACAAATAACTCTGTCGGGGACCTTCAAGAATCATCTTGAATCGATAACCATTCTGGATATTTCAGGAATCATCCTGAGCGAACACTCTGTTGGGGATTCCAGGAATCATCCTGGGCAACTCTTGCCGGGGACAAACCAATCATGGCTTGAGCAGCTTCCAAGGATTCGGCTCTCTTGGGGCTTCAGGAATCATCCTGGGCAACCTTCACTGGGGACTGCGCTGGGAAGCTTAAGAATCATCTTAAACAAACGGCCCGGTTGAGGAATTCAAGAATCATCTTGAATTGAAGACTTCGCTGGGGATCTCAAGAATCATCTTGAGCCAGCGACTCTAGGGACTACACTAGGGTCTTAAGAATCACCTGGAGCAAGCGACTTCGTTGGGGAGAATGTCAGGAATCATCCTGAGCAACTGATCCTTCGGCGAAACACCTGCAAAACAAGGACGGTAACAACCTAGATCATGTTTATTATGCATATGCTTCGGCGCCATGCTCCACACGGTGGAAATGCTATGCGTTTATAATACATGCTATGCAATCATGCATAATGATGCGATCCCATCAGCAAAATAAATGCCGAAGGGGGAATCCTCCTGTCAAGGAGAAAGAACTACTCAGATAGAGGAATCATCCTGCTGAGGAGAACATGACCATGCCAATATCAATTGGACTCCGCAGGGGACACAACTTCAGTTGACTGCTGCAGGGGAACGAAGCTCTACGAGAACCTGGACCTGCTGAGCGAAAGCAATGTCAATCGCGGGAATAAACTGCGTGGCCACCTCGGCTACTCTTCTGGGGATGAGGCTCTGTGGGGAAACAACTTCAGCTGCTCAACACTCCACTGGGGAAAAACCAATCATGGTCTGATCAACTTCCAAGGATTCAGCTCTCTTGGGTATCTGCAAACTCGGTTGAGGAAGGAGAAATCATTCTGCTTCGCTAGAGAGAGTGCTACTCTGGGGGAAATACAACATCAGCTGCTCAATGCTCTGCTAGGGAAAACCAATCATGGTCCCTACTGCTTCCAAGGATTCGGCTCTCTTGGGGATTGCGAACTCAGCCGGGGAAGGAGAAATCATCCTACTTCACTGGAGAGTACAACTCTGATGAGGAATTTTAATTCCGCTGGGGAAGAAGGAATCATCCGACTTCGGGGGGGGGGGGGGAGTACAACTCTGCAGGGGAATACAACATCAGCTGTTCCAACACTCTACTGGGGAAGAGGGAATCATCCGACTTCAGGAGAGGGTACAACTCTGGTGGGGAATATACAATTCCGCTGGAGACTTCAGTCTAGCACCATCAGTTGCTGCATACTTCAGCGTATGAATAGTTTCCTACGAAACCTTGCACTTGTGACCCGGTGCGGGGGAATGAACATGAGCTTCGGCGCCCGGACATTTCTACGAAACCTGCACTTGTGACCCGGTGTTGGGGGATGAACACGAGCTTCGGCGCCCGAACACTTCTATGCAACCTGCACTTGCGACCCGGTGCTGGGGGAGAACACGAGCTTCGACGCCTGAACATTTCTATGAAACCTGCACTTGTGACTCGGTGCAGGGGATAACACGAGCTTCGGCGCCCAAACATTTCTGTGAAACCTGCACTTGTGACCCGGTGCAGGGGAGAAATCATGCTTCGGCGCGTGACTCAGCTGAGGAGGTGACGTTCCTTCAGGACGTATATGCTTGGGGGAAGAGAATCATCTCTGCCCGGGGAGACATATCAATGCTCACGATCTTGCGTTCAGACTCTGCGGGGAGAGGCCACTGAACTCTGCTGGAGAAGGAGGAATCATCCTGCTTCGGGGATGCGCACGGCGCACTGCTTGGGATATGCTACACCTGTAACAACACAAACAAACAGACAAGATACCCTTCTCAAAGGGACCTATCAAGGTTATTATCTCGTGACAACATCCAAGTATTTAATTGTTTCAACAATCAATGGCCTAGGCCAGTAAGTTTATGTATGCGCATTTTATCAAAAACATCGGCGTTTTCATTCGCAAACAAAACAGGTAAATGCTAAACAGGCAAACAGAATTGCTGAATAGTATGCATTTTATTGATAATGAACCCCTGAATGGGTGAAATGTTTTACAATAGAGGCAAGCTCCTGGAATGAGGAAGCCACGCAAAAATAAAACATAAATATACATCAGTATATACAAATGTTGGCAATAAGGCGTAGACGAACACCATGAGTTGATCCCTCTAAGACCCACTCGACTTCGATACTTTTCCGACGCTTCAGCTTCGGAAGAGATTGATTCAGATAAACGGCCCTCAGGTCCTCCAAACCACTAAACAATGGAAGTCCTTACGCGGAACGCAGTCATTTGCTTATTCAATCCCTAACTTTTGCGTGAACCGCCCTTTGCGGGTTTTCAGTTCACCGAGATACCCTTTTTTGCCGAAGCCGCCCAGTGTAGGTTTTCGACTTTGCGGGTGTACATTTTTTCAATATATCCCTAATTTTTGCCCGAACCTTTTATTCTGTTTTTGGTTCGCCGGGATGCCCCTTTTTTTCCTGGACTCTTTCTTTTTTGTCCAGCGGGTCGCTTTCAAGCAAAGTATTTTTTAACTGCGTCCGCGTTCACCGGGGATGCAAAATCTTCACCATCCATCGTGGATAACAACAAAGCTCCTCTCGAGAAGACCTTGCTGACGACATACGGACCTTCGTAATTCGGAGTCCACTTGCCCCGGTGATCAGAGTGTGGCGGAAGAATCTTCTTCAGGACGAGATCACCCATCTGAAAGCTTCTAGGACGCACCTTCTTATCATAAGCTTTCTTCATTCGGCTTTGGTACAAACGACCAAATGCAATCGATGCTAACCTCTTCTCGTCCATCAGGCTGAGTTGGTTCAAGCGATTCGTAATCCATTCTGCCTCGTCGAGTTTCACATCAACCAAAACTCGTAAAGAAGGGATCTCCACTTCTAACGGTAGGACAACTTCCATACCGTATGCCAAGGAGAAAGGAGTTGCCCCGGTCGACGTACGGACCGTCGTACGATAACTGTGCAATGCGAACGGCAGCATCTCGTGCCAATCTTTGTATGTCACAACCATCTTCTGAACAATCTTCTTTATGTTCTTGTTGGCGGCTTCGACGGCGCCATTCATCTTCGGCCGGTAAGGAGATGAGTTGTGGTGTTCAATCTTGAAGCTCTGGCACAGCTCCTTCATCATCTTGTTATTCAGGTTCGAACCATTATCAGTAATGATCCGCTCGGGAATTCCGTAACGATAGATGATGTCCCTCTTTATGAATTTAGCCACCACCTGCTTGGTCACATTAGCGTACGAGGCTGCCTCCACCCACTTGGTGAAGTAGTCGATAGCTACCAGAATGAAGCGATGACCGTTGGATGCAGTGGGCTCGATCTTGCCTATCATGTCGATGCCCCACATGGAGAACGGCCAAGGGGAGGACATGACATTCAATGGGCACGGCGGCACATGAACTTTATCAGCATAAATCTGGCATTTATGACATCTCTTCGTGAATCTAAAGCAATCCGACTCCATTGTCAGCCAGTAATACCCTGCTCTCAGGATCTTTCTCGTCATGGCATGCCCGCCGGCGTGCGTACCAAATGTGCCTTCATGGACTTCTTCCATGAGCATACTCACCTCTTTCTCATCTACACATATGAGTAGCACGAGATCGTGGTTTCTCTTATACAACACTCCATCAGGATTGAGATAAAAGTTTCCAGACAGCCTCCTCAGAGTCTTCTTATCTTGGGTTGACGCACCCGCAGGATACTCCTTAGTCATAAGGAAAGTCTGGATGTCATGGAACCATGGCTTGCTGTCGGCGGCATCCTCGATTGCAAAGACAAATGCCGGTCTATCAAGATGCGAAAGCACAATTCTTGGAGCCTCATTCCAAAAATTGACTTTATACATTGAAGCCAACATGGCTAAGGCATCAGCCATCTGATTTTCTGCCCTGGGTACATGATGGAGTTCCACTCGATCGAAGAACGGAAGCAGCCTTCTGGCATAATTCATGTACGACACCAAATTCGCTTGACGAGTCTCCCAATCCCCTTTAATTTGGTTGATCACAAGCGCCGAGTCACCATATACGTCTAGATTCTTGATTCTCAAATCAATCGCCTCTTCTAGACCCATGATGCATGCTTCGTATTCCGCCTCATTGTTGGTAACTGGAAACGTCAGTCTCTCAGTAAACGGGATGTGGGATCCGTAGGGAGTCGTGATGATGGCCCCGATGCCACTTCCATAGGAATTAACCGCCCCATCGAATATCAACTTCCATTGGGATTTCCTATCTGGCCCCTCGCCGGGCAGCGGCTCATCGCAATCCTTCGCTTTGAGAAACATAATATCCTCGTCAGGGAATTCGAACTTCATCGGCTGGTAGTCCTCAATCGGCTGTTCGGCAAGGTAATCAGACAATACGCTTCCCTTGATGGCTTTCTGGGACACGTACTGAATATCATATTCTGTTAACACCATTTGCCACCTGGCAATCCTGCCCGAAAGAGCCTGCTTCTCGAAGACGTACTTGATCGGATCCATCTTCGAAATTAGCATAGTGGTGTGGTTGAGTATGTACTATCGTAGACGTTTGGCAGCCCAAGCTAGTGCACAACACGGCTTCTCCAGCATTGAGTATCGAGATTCACACTCAGTGAACTTTTTACTCAAGTAGTAAATGGCATGCTCTTTTCTGCCTGTCTCGTCGTGCTGACCGAGAACACACCCCATACTATTCTCCAGAACCGTCAGGTACATGATTAATGGCCGTCCAGCCACTGGGGGTATCAAGATTGGAGGTTCTTGAAGATACTGCTTTATCTTGTCGAATGCCTTCTGGCAATCCTCATTCCAAGTAATCGCCTGATCTTTCTTTAAAAGCTTGAACATCGGTTCACAAGTGGTCGTGAGCTGAGAGATAAACCTAGCAATGTAGTTTATTCGGCCCAAGAAACCACGAACTTCTTTTTCTGTTTTCGGCGCTGGCATTTCTTGAATGGCTTTTATTTTCGCAGGATCAACCTCGATACCTCGTTCACTAACGATAAACCCCAGCAACTTTCCGGACCGCACTCCGAAAGTGCACTTGTTAGGATTCAGCCTCAGCCTGAATTTCCTAAGCCTCTCAAAAAGCTTCAATAAGTTGACCAGATGCTCTTCCTCCGTTTGGGACTTTGCAATCATGTCATCAACATAGACCTCGATCTCATGATGAATCATATCATGAAACAAAGTTACCATTGCTCGCTGGTAAGTGGCCCCTGCGTTCTTCAGACCGAAGGGCATTACCTTATAGCAAAATGTTCCCCAGGGGGTGATAAACGTCGTTTTCTCCATGTCCTCCGGTGCCATCTTGATCTGATTGTAACCGGAGAAGCCATCCATGAACGAAAACACGGAGAACTGGGCTGTGTTGTCGACCAACACATCGATATGAGGCAACGGGAAATCGTCTTTAGGGCTCGCCCTATTCAAATCCCGATAATCGACGCACATGCGTACCTTACCGTCCTTCTTCGGTACAGGCACTATGTTGGCGACCCACGAAGGGTAAGTGGTGACCACTAAGAAGCCAGCATCGAGCTGTTTCTGCACTTCTTCTTTGATCTTAACGGCCATGTCTGGTCTCGTCCTCCTAAGCTTCTGCTTAATGGAAGGGCAGTCTTCTCGCAACGGCAAGTGGTGGACCACGATGTCCGTGTCAAGTCCGGGCATATCTTCGTATGACTAAGCAAAGACGTCACTATACTCTCGAAGCATCTCGACCAATCTATGCTTGACATTACTCTGCAGCGCAGCCCCTACTCTGACGTTTCTGACGAGCTCTTCAGAACCCAAATTGACGATCTCAATATCCTCTTCATGAGGCAGAATAACCTTTTCCTCTTGTTTCAACAAGCGGGCCAACTCTTCCGGAAGGTCTTCGTCTTCATCAATCTCTTCCTCGGCTTGATAGATCGGGCAATCGAAGTCGTAGTGAGCCGTAGGGGGTCCAGAGTCGATGTCATCTGTTATGTGGATCCTGCAATAACAAGGGTTAAGTTTAAAACAAGAATATGCAGGTTAGCACAAACCCCATTGCCATTTTACTGTTTTTCAAAACAAATATAAAACAGGAATAACAGAGAACACAATATTTGAGTACGAAGAGAACGCCTTTGATTTATTAACAAAATGCATGTACATAATCCAACAAGGCCCTGACAATAAAACCGCTATGCCCCGGGTAGGACATAGGGTTGTACAATGATTGCAAAAAGTAAATCATTACTATTCACTTGTCAGCTGGATGATATCCTTGATGGTCCAGTTGTTGAGGCGCTCGCCTGGCTTGCTTGGCTGAATCCAAGAGTCGAGATCACAATCGCTATCCCCGCTGTCTTCAGACGCCACGTTGATGCTTTCGAAAATCACTCTGCCACTAGTGAATAGGATTGGCCCCTTACCCCGTGACGTACTGCTAGACGAAGAAGAAGAAGCTCCAACTTCAGGAGAATACCCCAATCCAAACTTATCCTGCTTGATCGGTATTTCCAAAATATGCCCCCAGCCTGGGGTAGAACCGACTTCGACGACGACCCGAGCTTCTTTGAATGAGGAGAGATTCATCTCTGGCTTCTCTGTGACGACATGAGCTACCTCTTTCACCTTGACGGCTTCAAATGCTTGGCAGAGAGTTTCATGGATTTTGCCATCCATTTCAACATACTTAAAGAATGACAAATGGCTCACCATTATGTCCTCCTCACCACACACGGTTACTATGCTTCCCCCGACAGCATATTTGAGTTTTTGGTGCAACGTAGAGGTCACGGCACCAGCAACATGGATCCATGGCCGGCCCAAGAGGCAACTGTAGGCGGGCATGATGTCCATGATATAAAAGATTGTGTCGAACGTTTCTGGACCGACTTGGATCGGCAGGGTCAACTCTCCGAAAACGTGGCGCTTAGTTCCTTCAAATGCTTTCACCACCAGATCACTGGGTGTGCAAAGCAATCCACGAGTGTCTAACTTCATTAATGCCTTCTTCGGAAGCACATTAAGCGACGAACCCGTGTCCACCAGGACGTGCGACATGATTGTGCCTCTGCACTCTATCGAGACGTGCAAGGCGCTGTTGTGATCTCTCCCTTTAGGAGTCAGCTCTAAATCTGTGAAACCTAGCCCGTTGCCAGCATTAACATGGGCTACCACCTCTTCTAGATGATTCACGGATATCTCTTGCGGTACGTAGGCAGCATTCAATACCTTCAGTAGCGCGTTGCGGTGTGCTTCAGAACACAGCAACAAGTTGAGAATAGAAATCTTCGAAGGCGTCTGATGGAGATGGTCTACAATCTTGTAGTCGCTCTTTTTGATTAACCGCATAAACTCCTCGGCATCTTTGACAAGCAAATCTTTATCTACCCCACCTGGGGCCTCTTCGACGACTTTGCTTTTACCCTTATCGGCTGCATCAGCTCTGACCACTTTATCTGCCACAACCTCTGGCGGTGCAAACACTCTTCCGCTACAGGTGATACCACTGATACCTGTGAGATTCTCCACAGTCGACCCATACGGCTCCAGCTCTAACCTCTGACCGTTGCAATAGACTTCGGCGCTATAATGCCACAGAACGGCGTTAGTGCTCTCGAATGGGATCGGCCCAGCTCTGGTAATAGTGATTGTGGGCGGTCTGGGCGCCGAAATAGTTATTGGTTGGCGAGGGATGGTGATGGTGGCGACTTCATCGGCCTGCTTCAACACTACCTCTCCTGACACACTTTCAGCCCTCCGGCTGAACTGCAAAATACCCTCAGTCATTAGACTTTGGATTCCTTCTACCAGCTGCTCACATCCATCAGAATGTGTAGCACAGTCCATGCATAACTCTCCGCATCCTGGAAAGAACCCTTTCTTCAACAACTTAGCTTTGACGAAACTAAGCGGCGTCTTTAAGTCTTTGACATCAGTCAACAGATCTGTGCTCTCTTCTTCGATAATGGCGTTCACTCCGCCTCCCCTATGATTAGGCATAGGATTTTTTGTGACATTGGGCACATTATCGGAGAAGTTAATAATCTTGGCATCTACCAGATCCTGCACCTTGTGCTTAAAGGCTTTGCAGTTCTCGATTGTGTGGCCAGGTGCCCCTGTGTAGAAATCGCAAGTGGCATTTGCGTCGTACCCTGGTGGAGGTGCCCCTGTCAAGGGAGCCATCGTCCTCTTTTGAACTAACTGAAGCTGAAGCAAAGTCTACAAGAGTTGTGCGTACGACATAGGCGGTGCCTCGAAGTGACGGTTTGTGAAAGGTGCCCGATTCTGGTACTTTCTATATCCCTGCTGATTCGGTTGCTGCTGCTGCTGGGATATTTATACTGGCTATCTGCTGCTGAGGGCCCTTGCCCTTTCTCCGAGCGTTGGTCACAGCGCTCGCATCTCCTTCTCGTCGTTTACCAGCATAAGGTTTCTTTCCACCTCCTCCAGCTGAGGAGGATTCACCTTGGATCTTCCTGATCTTGATACCATTCTCGACGTGCTCGCCCATAGTAATGAGAGCTGAGAACGTCCCAGACATACCGCTGACTAACTTTTCATAGTACAACCCCGGGAGGGTAGCCACAAACATCTGCACGAGCTCGCGCTCAACCATCGGCAGTTGAACCCGAGCAGCCAACTCACGCCACCGCTGGGCGTACTCCTTAAATACTTCATTATTCCGCTGCGAAAGGTTCTGGAGCTGGACTCGGTTCGGGGCCAAGTCGCTATTGTACTGATAATGGTGGACAAACGCTTCAGCGAGATCCTTCCATGTGCGCACGCTAGTGGGCTCCAAGCCCATATACCACTCAAGGGATGGCCCAGAAAGACTATCTTGGAAGAAGTGCATCAGCAACTTCTCGTCTTCGGAATAGGCAGACATCTTTCTATAGTACGATCGCAGGTGGACACGGGGGCAAGTGGTGCCCTTATATTTCTCAAAGACAGGCACCTTGAACTTTGGAGGTACCTTGAAATCAGCAATTAACCCCAGCTTGGACATATCAACGCCCAAAGTATTCTGATTCTCAATGTCTCTCATTTTATCTTCCAGTGCTTTGAACCTGAGCCGCGCTTCAGCATTCAGCTCTGCTTCCGCACCTCTTTGAGAAAACACATCATCCTGATGATCCTCAAGCCACGGTTGAGGCACCAACAGATTCCCGACGCCAGCATTGCCGTTGACCGGCCCGATGTTGACATTAGCTCCCAGACTACCATTGCCGACGCCCGTCGCATTGAGTCCGATGTTGGCCATCACGTTGCCATTAGCACTGCCGTTGCCCTCGGCAACAGGAACACCATTCTGCGGAGTATCAACTGGTGGAGGAGTAGGCACAGCCCCGCCATGAAGTATGCCGTTACTATCAACCCTGGAGATCAAAGGCTGAACCAAAGTTCGGAGCTAGTCCTGACCATTGGCGACCACCTGCATCAGTTCCATAAAGCGATCCATCCGCTCACGGAGCTCCTAAACATCTGTCTGCACCTGATCCATAATCCTGGTCTGATTAGCTCGAGTTGAATAACGGTGAATGAGTCTCTGATCAATCCTGGAATCACCGGAAACAACCTGTAAACCTGAAAAAACCTGCAAACACTAAAGGTTAGGAAAAACAACAAAATGTACGCCATGCAAATGCTTCATGCAGATGCATGCGTGTGTCTGTGTGTTTGGGAGATTTCCCCCGATCCTAGTGCCTTAGTGCCAGTGCTGATAATAATAAGAAGAAGAAGTCCGAGCCCAATCATGGAAACATCAATCTCATATATATAAGGATAGGCCTATCAAGGCAGTACATAGCATCAGCGAGTACAAGACAAATCAACAGCGTGACCTCAGCCAACAAGCCTGGTGACGGTCAGCATACAACGAAGATAAAAACAAAAGGAATACAACTAGTCAAGTACGGCCACGGGCGCGATACTCTGCTAATAACTCCTTCGTCTCTGGATGATCTGGCAAAGTGAGTAACCCCTCGACGAGTAGTTCCCTCTGTACAATGGTATACTGAAGTCCCTGAACTGAACTTTCCCATGCTCCTTCGCCGAAGCAATCTTCTAATCTCCGCTTTTTGGACTCAACCGTCAGCTTCCGCTCCTTCAGGTTAGCGAGAGCTTTGTTGAGTTGGCCTTCGGCGGCGTATCTGCGGGCGGTTTCTTCATCAAACCTTTGTTCACTGTCCTTCACCTCGGCTTCCAGCTTGGAGATTTGCAGCATCAGCTTATCCTCCCGCTCTTTCCTGGTGGCCAGGGAAGCCTTCCAGTGCTGGTCGAACTTGGATATCCTCCGATATGCCTCGTCCAAATGCTGCTTCTTCGTAGCTAGTACGTCGTTAACAGCCCTGAAGTCTTGACCCATGCGTTCCCGCTCGACCATCTGCTTCGTCAGGTCTGTACCTAGCTGGTTCACCAACTCTATCTGCCTTTTGAAAGCATGCACGACCTCGTTCCTCTCGCTTCGAAGCTGAGCTAACTCCTTCTCCAGTTCCGCGTTCGACCGCTTCAATTCATCCCGCTCGGCTACTACCTGGTTATGCTGATGAATGGGCACAGTAGTAGGCTCTTCGATTGCTAGAGAGTTTTCTGGCTTGGCCTGAGGAAACGGCATCCCTATAGCATTGACCCTGGCTCTGATCCAAGCTGTATACGGAGGGTAGGCTTGATTGTTGCTTTTTCCCAACAAAGGCTTTCCTCGCTTACTAATACTATTCCACGCACGCTGAAGCTTGGACAACAGATCCCCTTCTAGAGTACCCGTGAGGTACAGAGATTCCTGTACCTCTTCCTCCTTCGGCGGAGTTCTCAAAGCATACGTGAACTGCCGAACCAGCAACGACGGATTGTAGTTTATGCAGCCCTTCCTACCTATCATAGGTACATTAGGAAACCCGCTGCAACTGAAGATCACCTCAGTACCTAACCTGTCTCTGTTGAACCAATTAATATCCTCTGCAGATAAACTAATCAGACGCTCAGGCCACTCAGCTGTGGCAGCGAACAAGACAAAAGGACCCCTCTTGGGCATATGACTATCAAGCCATTTGTACAGCAAGGGTACGCAGCATGAGACGTTCTTCCCCCTCCTGTTCTCATTCTTGTAGTGGACTGAGTGATAGACATCTCCTATCAGGGTAGGGACTGGATTCCCTGAAGCGAAGATGTGAAACGCATCAAAGTCTACAAAATCAGGCATGTTGGGGAACAGGATAATGCCATATATGCATAGAGCGAGGATGGCATTGAACGCGTCCCAACATCCGTCCTTGGCACACTGCTGAGCCTTAACCACCAGAAACTGCAAGGAAAACCCAGGAACCTTGTCCCAGCTAGTCAATACTAACTCGGAGGCGTCCAAATAAAGTGAAGAAGCTAAACCATCCAGATCAGGCTCAGCATCCATGTGGACAAAAGGCATCTGCCTCTTGATAGGCACACCCAGCAAATCAGCATACTCTTCCAGCGTCGGCGCGAGAACGAAGTCCTGAAAAGTGAAACATCTTAGTGGAGGGTCGTAGAACTGCAGCAGAGCGTGCAATCCATTCAGCTCGAACGCAGAAGGCTTGCAAACCAAACTGAGCAACCTGCCATAAGATTTTCTGAACTCATCCTTCACAGAATCACCTGCTAGAGCTATCAAACCAGTCAGCTTCGACACATCAGGGGTCGGGAACTTGTACGCAACGGTCTTCCTGAGAGAGGCCATAACAATACAGTAGGAGACGAGAAATCCTGGATCGGGGAAACGGTACCTGCAACACAGACACACGTTAATGAAATGCAGATGTCATGCAAACTAATGCAAAATGCAGTCATGCAATAATATATCCGGATAACTGCTGTTGCGGAGATTCTGTATCAACAAAACCACGACCACTGATGAGAAGAAAACTCCGGTATAGGACCACATATCTGATCTGCCAAGAACAACCATATACACAGGATCATAATTCTGCTCTGTCAAGAACGAATGTCTGATAATAAGGACCTCGGATGTATGATCAAGAAATATCTGCTGATGAAGTCTTCAGACCCAAATCAAAAGTCTGCCCTATCAAGAACAAATATACAGCTGCTGATGAGATCTTCAGACCCCACTCAAAATCTGCTCTATCAAGAACAAACAACATCTGCTGATGAGATCTTCAGACCCCACAAATCTGCTCTATCAAGAACAAACAACTGATGACAATACTCTGATCAAACCTGCTCTATCAAGAACAGACATACACCTGATGATAAGATCCTCTGATCAAAACCTGCTCTATCAAGAACAGACATACACATGATGATAAGATCCTCTGATTAAAACCTGCTCTATCAAGAACAGACAAATCTGCAACTGAGAAACCCTGGTACCAACATAACTGATTTACTGTCCTGGTTGTCTGAAGGTCAAAGTTTCCTGCAATAAACCCACCCCCACTCACAGGTATGGACCTAAACTGACTCAAGGTACGGCATCCTATGCGTTCATCAGCGTCATAGACTTTCAAGAGAAGTGATACAATACCCAGAAGGTGTGGCATCACCAGCTCATGAAGCGGCCTCACTTAGCTGAATCACAAATGATCGGTCCCTAGAGTCGACAATCCACCAAACCAGCAACCGTCTCAACCCAAAGGGTTGAAAGTGAAGCCAACCAGATGAACCTCGTCTGAGCATGGATTTCATGAGACACTAGTGCCTGCAAAGCAAGCACGCGCCCACTAATTTCCACTCTAAGTCTATGGTGCACTCAAGCCTGGGTCTGGCTTCTCACTCATCAGAACTCCCATCCCGCAACAGCACAAATAATCATATTATACTGAAAATAAAATGCGGGAAATAAAGTGCAAGAAGTAAAATGCGATAAATAAACGCAACCCAACAAGTAAACATACAAGCGTTAGGAATGACTCTCATAGGGGAACCGGAGAACCAGAGATTCTGGGTTCGATCCCCAGCAGAGTCGCCAGCTGTCGCTTTCGCGAAAATAAGGTGCCGGCACAACAGAAGAGTCGCCACCTTTCGTTATTTATCCCTCAGAGCGGGAAAGGAAACGATCGGAAAAACCTAACGAAAAAGGGTAAGACAAGGTCATCGCAACCATTGTCTGGGTTCGGGAGTCGGTTACGCAAGGGGAAGGTATTAGCACCCCTCACGTCCGTCGTACTCGAAGGGATCCACGCTTATTTTGTTTACTTGGACGGGTTGGTTTTATTCTATCTACCTATCAAGGCTGGCTGAAAAAGAAAAGAAAAATGACTCGGCAAAGCGTCGCGCTTTATGCCTACGTATTCTCATCAGAGAATGAGAAATCAGAGTCAACGTAGTTCGGCCTACGAAGGATTATGGGGGAAGGTAGCTCGCCAAGACATCGCCATCTTGTGCCTACGTACTCTCAACAGGTATGAGAGATCAGAGCTCACGTAGTTCGGGAAACTACGGTTTATTTCCTGTCTTTTACAAAAGAAGTGTTTTTTATTGTGTTTGCGATTCCAACCGCACTAGAGACCATGACCTGAGAGTGAATGCGTCGCATGTCACCCAAAGGGTACAATACTAAACATCCAGACTGTGGAAAAGAAGCTCTCCCACAATCCTTTCTCAGATAGCTTAAGGCTCGTAACGTACGAAATAAATCATTCATGATTACTGTATCTTAAACTGTTTTGAGACGAGAAAAGAACAGGCCCAACTAGGGGGGAGACTATCAAGTCCTACTGTTGTCATGCCATGGATTCATCCTATGGTTGAGGTTTGAACAGGGAACTCCTAGAAGTTGTCATGCATAGTTTTCAACCTAAAAGTCTATAATCAAATCCTTATCAAAGGAAATGAGAGTCCTAAGGGATCATGTCAATGATACACCAAAACAGACAAAGCATCAGCTTAACAGTAAAATGCATGCAGTGCAAGTGAGGGAGGAAATGTGTGTGGGGCTTCAGCCTCCACAAGCTCATCTCAACCTCAAGCCAGAATGAAATAACAATAATCATACTGAAATATAAACAACATGCTATCAAGCAATAAACAGTAAACTGCAATCATACATATAAGATGAAATGAAATGCCATCAGGCAAACAAACCACATGGGCAAGGGAGCTGGGCTCTACCGAATACCCGCAAGCAAAGCCACACAGTAACAATACAAGCAGAGGGAGCAACTCAACCTCTAGTGCAATCATGCTCCTAGCTTCTACTTATTCTAGATATGGACTTATTCTAATGCATCAAACAAGTCAAACAAAACACACAATACAGAACAGAAAAAGAAGAAAACAGAAGATCAACTTCTCTCTCAACTCCAAGCTCCAGCTTTTCCATCAGCATCTCAGTCTTCAGACTTCAATCACTTGACAACCACCAATTTGCTTTTCCAGGTTTCAACCCTACAACATGAGTTTCAACTCATCTTCTCCCTTAAGCTTCAGCTTCTTGATCAGCTCCACCTTCAAGCTTCAACTAATCTTCGGGGATCTTCAAGTATCAACTTGATATTCATGCTCTTCAAGCTTCAGCTGGAATGGCAATGCTCAAGGATTCATCCTCGTCAATACTCTTCAATGAAGTCTTCATCTTCATGCTCAGGCTCAACCTCTCTCAAGACAATCAAAACCAGAGAAAATCACTTACTGGATAAGCTGGGGGATATTGAACTGCTTATTTGATCACCAAAGGTGACCTATAAGGGTTCAACATCAAAGGACTTGTTCCCTCAAAAGTTCTACTTCCTAGGTATATCACTTATCCCTCCAAACGAGAGAGGTGTATACCATGGAAGGACTTCGAATCATAGGGAGGAATGGAGGTGAATGATAGCATCCATGTTTGAGAAAGAAGTTATCTACATCTAAACTATTCCTAATCCTTAACCCTAAAACAAAACAAAAAGAAAAGAAGAACAAGCTCTCAAGCTCCTCAATGCATCTTCAAGTCTTCTACTATGCTCCTCAATGCTCCACAATGAGATACCAAGCTTTCCAAGCTCACAACAAACCACAAAGCAAAGCAAACTAAAGCAAACATGCCCTAAAGGCAACACAAACAATCAATCAATACAAAAATCAACTAAAAATAGCATACTATTATATTAAATCCTAATATAATTTCTAAGGGAACCTACATACCTACCCTTAATACCCATATATTCCCCATAGTCTAAATTGTCCTAAAAACCCAAAATCTAAAGTTATTATGGACCTATGTTGAAGTTTTAACCTAATTCTATACAACCTAATAGCATCTAATCAAAACTATCCTAAAAGTCATTAAAAAGAAAATGGAATTAATCCCGGGGGAACCTAAAACATATATCTAACTACCCTAAAAAGATTGACCTAAAAATCTTAAGGGAGCCACCTAAACTAAAATCTACAAATCAAGGTATCAACTAAAAAGCATTAAAAAGCAATTAAAATGAAAAATATGCAAAAAATACTAAAATGAAATAAAATGGAAATTTTATGATTTTATATTTTTCTTGACAAAAAAATGGAAAGGGAGAAAAAACTCCCATGAAAAAATATTGATTTTTCTATTTATTATGGATTTTACAAAGTATGAGAGAAATGGTAAAAAATAAAATGACAATTATGAGCATGGGGTATGAATAGAAATAATAACCAATGCAATCCTATTGATGGGCCCAGACTGGGGGTGGCAATAACAAGCGCGCTGGGCCCAGCTATTTCGGAAAAACAATATTAAAAATATGAAGGAAATTGGGAAATCAGCGGTGCGAAAAGAAATAAATCTCAGTTCAAAGTTGGAATGGGCCTGAATGAGGGGTCTGAATATCAATTCCTTTAAGCCCAGCATTTAATCAGAAAAACGATAAAAAAAACTAAAGAAAATAAAAGGGGGCGCGGTGCAAATAGAAGAGGATTCTAGTTCATTTTGGAATGGGCCTCATATGGGGGGTGGGAATAGAACAAGATCACTCAAAGCCCAGAATGGCGCTTAAGTGAAACGCAGCGTTCGCTGCTTCTGATTTCCCTCTCATTTCGCGTTTGAATGCGAGCCGTTGGATCATCTCCTTAGTCAAATGGTCTTGCTCTCATCCAACGCACGCGAGCTCGTCTTCTTCCTCACGTTTAGGGTTTGCAGAAAAACTCCATTAACACATTCCATGCAGAGATCTTTCTACCACTCGTTCTCTCTCGTTTCTCCACCAATTCTCAACATGTAAAAACCAAACTTAATCCATTTTCCGAGCTGAACAACACTATGGCCTTGGTTTGTATTGAAACACTCTAAATCATGCAAACCGAATGGTGTAACTCATGAACCTCAAAATATCATCAAACTTCAACTTCAACCAAACTCAGAATTCTTTACATGAAAATGATCCTCACCTCACCCTAATCAAAATTAACTAATAATCTTGCAATATCAATCATAAAATCACACGTTCTTTCTCATTAAAGAAATGGCATCCATAGTTGAAACTTCACCAAATGCTCCCAAACTCATCATACATGATCACCTAATTGTCTCTAACAGTTCTATGCTAATAATTTACCCTAGCCATGCCTAGATTAGGGTGTAGAAATGGTTTTGCATACCTGGCTTCTTGGAATGGTAGGTGATGAAACTCTTCAATTCAAGCCTTGTAACTCTTCAAGAACACTCCTTGAATGATGAATCTTCTTCTGTTTGCAAAAGATTTGGAGTAGCAAGCTTGTACTTCAAGATCCAATGTGATTTGCTTCCTTGAAATTTCCAATGGAACACCTTCAAATCTTCATCAATGGGGCTTCAACTCAGCATGAACACACTCAGAAATGTTTATGGAGAAGGTTTGTGGAGAAAAATGGAATAGCAATGAAGAAGAATCAAGAGACTCAATGTAACTTGCAATGGAAGCTTTATGATTTCACACTCTCTTCTCTACCACAATCAACACCAACCTTGCACCAATGCAAGTTGCACTCATTATATAGAGAGGTTTAGAACAGTCTAGAACCTCCTAGAACCATCTAGTGAGAACTTGAAGTTTTCATGCAATGGTATTTTGAATTTCCATTTCTCACCATATGGTATCTCATGCAAAAACCCTTGTAATCTTTGGTAACTGATTTGAAAATCTCCTTACATGAGATCTTGGATGAGATACAATGCATATCTTCCTTGTTTATTAAGCTTTTCCTTGTTTTGGTTTGGTACCCTATTATGCAAGCAATCCAATTACAAAGCAACCCTATGATGCAAGCCTCAAATCAAAATTGTGGCTGAACCATTGTTCTTAGAATGTCATTTGGAGTCAAAATGACCTATTACATGACATGGTTTGGATTTATAGCTTATGATTTATGATTTTCAACTTCACTTGAATTAACTTATACCTCATTTTTAGGCCATTTTTATCACTTTTTGATATGAGCCTTTCCAACATCTCATGACCTCCCTAATAGCCTTAAAAAATCATTCTAAGCAAGTTTGATGTTGAATATTTTTCCATTTGAAGCTTGGAAGTAGGAGATATGGCCTCATGCTTGAAATGACCTATAACTTCCAAATGACCAAAATGCCCTTGGCTTGTCAAAGCCATAACTTGAGTTCTACAAATCCTATAAAGGACTTCTAGTACTCTATAGAAAGCTAAGAAGATGCTATTCAACATTCATGTTGACCAAGAATCCATAGGAATCATCCTACTAGGGCAAACGTTGTCTGCAAGTTGGGTGACTTTCAAGGACCCAGATTCACATACCTCAGATGACCTGTAATTTGTCAAAACCATAACTTGAGCTCTGCAAATCCTATCAAGGACTTCTACTACTCAAATTAAATCTAAGAACAAGCTCTACAACATTCATGTTGTGGGGAAGATGAGATGACAATCACATCTTGAGCTAAAACTGCCTGGAAGATAGGGATCAAACTAGGGGATTTTACACTGTCAATCCTTAGAAACCCTAGCTTAAAACTTCTCAAACTCCTCAATCATGATGAGTTAGTCTAGGAATCATCCTTATAGTATCTCAATACATCATTCCATGATCACATGGCTCTTGGATTAGGTCTCAACCCTCTCCAAATCATCAGTTGACCTAGGGTTGACTCAGTCAAACCCTAATTCTACCATTCATGGTTGAATCTTCTGAATTCTTGTATAATGACCTCTCTAGGCTTCATGATGGCTTTCAAGACATCTCATAAGCTTTCTCAAAGCTTCAAGTCTATCCTCATAGTCTCAGAATCATCTGAGGAGCACCCACAACTCTCAAGCTGTGAGACACACAACCCTGGTTTCAACCAATTCCTCTGAGGATTTCTTGAGTTCTCTGACAAAGGTATCAACCTTCAAACACTTGATGGGTAAATAAATGTTGGTCAAATTTTGGGGTGCAACAGAGAGGAAACCTACTTCTTTCTGGACCCTTTTGGCTGTTACAATTATGGCTAAATGCGACATTTGAAGCATCTCTCCTTGCTCGTAATCCTATCAACACATAATCTGTCAAAGTGAAGAACATGAGGGTCAAAGGTACCAAGCTTGTTTTTTTAAATCCTAGCGATGAAGGACTAAACCTTCAACAAACCTTCACCAGCTAAATGGTGATGTTTGCAAAACGCTACAATTTCTCACCCAGTATGGCCCCCTTTTGCAGATAGGAAGGTAGGCTCTGAATGGTTCACCAGAAGATTTCCTCCTTAATTGAAATAACAAGAAGCATAATATCTTGATATCTGGGAATCTTTTCTTACACCAAGATTGCTGTCCACAAGACTCAATCCCTTAAGACTTCGATTTACTCTTGTTAGTTACCAATCAAACCTCGTTGCTCGACAGTTTGGCCTCATCCAAATCAAACCAAAACCACTCCTCCCCAAAAAAGGTTCCTTGATTCACTACAACATGATCCACAATGAGGCAGAGTGTATCAAATTGCTGGCTAAATACACTGACCTTATAAAATTTCACCTTGTGGCTTTCAAACCATCTTTTCTTTGCACCAAAAAGTTTGACACTTGGTGGAGAGAGTACTATACTGCAAAATTTTTTGATGTAGCTGCCTTCAACCTACAACTAACTCGTGCCTTTCCCCTTGAGCAGGAAAGAGTAAAGAAAGGTAATGCGATACATATCAAAGAGATCCAAGCATTCCAAAAGTAATTAGAAACTGCTTACCGACCCGATGACCTTAGTCGAACCATTCGTGAAACAACATTTACTTTGAAAGAAAAATTTACAAAGAAATTAGAGGATTTAAAAATACCTTCGTACGTTATACCTGATCAATGGTAAATGCTAGCTTTTAATTTATATCCTCCAAATTTTCCTCGACTGCCAAATGCTGATTTTGGTGTGGCTTTTAGCCCTCCATTTCCAGACAGGTTCGTTTGTGGGGATTTTGTGAAAGTTCTTCGACCAAAATCACAAAAACGTGTTAAACGAGTGGTTCCAACTAAGTATACTCTAGAAGATTTCAAAGGTCACCTTCATATTGGCATAGAACACGTTCACGTGGAGTCTCCAATATATAAAGGTGTGGAATGGGAGGTTCTTCGACACCACTTCTCCTATCCATTTTTTCCTTATTTATGTTCTGTACTTGACTTATGCTAACTACACTAATTTTCTTTGCAACTGTAAGAATTCCAGCCAAGAAACCTACGAACATCGAGAAGGATGCCATCAAAGAAGAAGGCGAAGACAACACCAAGAAAACAACAACAAAGGTAAACTCTGTGATTATTTTTTTGTTACGTATTGCTTTCCCATTCTAACATCTGAAATGTATTTTTTGTTTGTAGGGAAGTCGAAGACCACCTCTGACACTAAAAAAGAGAAAGCAAAAAGAACCTGAGGTTCAAATAGTTGAATCAAATGATGGGGATCTTTCTCCAGACCACTTCAAACAACCCAAGAAAAAGAAGAAACAGACAAAAATCATTGATGTCAGTTTTCGACCCCAACCAAAAACAACTAAAGCTCCTGTGAAGAAACATTCCACTCAAAAAACGGTTGAGACCGATCACATCCCCAGTACTAAACAACCAACTACCAAGAATGTTATTTCCATGATTCTATGAGTATCCATGGTTCTATGATTGGCTAAATTTTGGTAAAACATGATTCTGCACTGATGTTAAGTAGGATGTTATAACATACATCTACTGTGGTAACATAACTGCTGTCATGTGTTTTAATCAAGATGTCAAGACAGATGTCGTAACATTCATCTGTTGTCATGATAGAGCTGCTATTTTATATCTCTTGACAGAGGTGTTTTGGTTTGATGAGATTCTGTTGGATATACCTCATCAGTATGTGCAGGTCAAAGAGACTTATTGGGAACAAAATGCAGATTTAATTGGTGTTCATAAAAATGATCGTTGAGACTTTTTAGGAAACTATACAATATTTGTTTCTACTGTTATGAAGAAAATTCCGTAGAAGATCAGGAGATAAATTGTTGCTCTGGAGATTGAGATCAATAACAAAGTGTATTGGATGTCATGATGAATGTCATGACATCAGTTAGCTGCCAGCAAGGGCGCTATTTGTTTTTTTGTTATGGTTCCTGATTTATCTCAGGCTAGATTTCAGGAAACATTTTAGGGCGCTTAGATATCTCAGGAAAAATGCAAGGCAATGCTGAGGATAACATAAAATGCCTATGACCTAATGGAAAGAACCCTGATTTATGGAAAAGGGTTTAACTTGGTTAAACATAATTTCTGCTGCTAGGTATGAAGATTGAAATCTTATCTTCCTGTTGTTACTTTTGATCAGCCCAAGCCCAGTCTGCATTACTATTTAAGGAGGCGTAGAAGCAAGGGAAAACAAGTACTCACAACAAGAAACACTTGAGTGTAAAATAAGGGTTTAGGGTTTTGAGAGTCTTTTGGGTGTGACTATGTAAGTCACCCTTTGTATCCTTGGATGCATCATGGTAGACATGTTTAGTCTGTTAGTGTTATTTGTAAATTGTCAATTGTTCACTCAAAGCTTTTAAGCAAGAGTGTATTGTTCTTGATTGAAGCTGTTAAGCAAAATCAAGTATTGTAACTTTGAAGAGTGTCTTCTAAAGTCTTCTTTTTGTATTGAATTATTTATCACTGCTGTGATTGAGGGGGAGTGAGAGGTGTCTCTTGTCTAGTGGTTTCTAGGCAGAAATTGTATTGGGTAGAGATTAAGTGAGGAGTTGTAAACTGGGAGTTTAGCTCTGAATTAACTCTGCTAATAGTGGATTTCCTTCCTGGCTTGGTAGCCCCTAGATGTCGGTGATGTTGCATCGAACTGGGTAAACAATTACTTATGTTATTTACTGTTTTCATTTACAGTTTATCATTAAGTTTTGTAGTCTTACATTGGATGTCATAACATCCATGATAACATCCACTGTTGGGTACCTAGAATTTCAATTGGTATCAGAGCAGGCATCCTGTCTATTCTGGATGAGATCCTGGGACATACTTTCTAGTATTTTGAATAAGGAGATGTGGTAGCTGATTTGCTGATCTTGCTAAATGTCTGAGCTGCTGCTTATGGAGTTAAGGGGGAGTTTATGTTTACTCCTGTTTGTGAAAGATTCAGTGTATCTGCTGCTGTGCTCTCTGATATAGGAGCCTCTGTGATTTGTTAAATGTTCTTTTTGGATAGATTAGATCATATACTCAAGGAGGAGTGGCTTCTTCCTCTGTATGGTGTCCTATAAGATGTTTTGACATCGTGTTCAGGGCATGTTGAAGAGGTCCTTTTGGTGGTTCCGCTGCATATTTTTCTGATGGAAGAACTCTGATATCAACGTTTCTAAAAGCTCTAGTCATTCCAAAGTCGGGAGCAATAGAATGAAGAGAGTTATTTGTTGATATATGTTATTGCTAACTTCATACTTGGAAGATTGGTCTTTTCTTGTACCTTGAAGTCAATTTGAAGAGAAGAGCTCTTTCAGGGAGATAACCTGGTTCTCGTGCTGAAAAAGGATTTTTGAAGGTCTCTGGTGCTGATAAATGATATAATGGGAGGTGATTTATTTTCACCATTCATGTTTTGCATGAGCTCTATTAGCAAGAGGAAGTCATAGGCAGGTTGAGTCAAGGGTGGCAACCTTGTTGTTTCAACATTAAAGATACTTATACTAAAGAATACTTCTGGTATTAGTGAAGTGTAAATATCTATTAGATGGTCTTCTCAACAAGTTGTGTGGATCTAAGATCAGTTGCTATTTGTGGACTACACACGTATTTAATTGGTTATCCATGAAGTTCAGAGAAGGATTTATTATAAGGATTTAAGATTCATTGCTATTTGAGATATTTTCAAATATTTAATGGATTATCCTTAGTTGATGATCAAGTTGTCTCATCAGTTGTAGCACAAGTATCAAGCCCTTGATCTGTTTGAGGATATGATGTTCAACCAGATGTTGAGACATTCCATCAGTAGAGATTGTGCAGAATTCTGTTGATTCAAGGAGTGAATCACTAGATCAAAGGAGATATAGCTGATGATATTCTGTCATTACTCTAGTAAGGTTCTTAACAAGAAACTAAGGCTAGAAGGTAGTGCTGATGGAAGTGAAGTTGAAGACATTCCTTCTTGGATTAGTTTATTGGAATGCAGCAGGTGTATTATAGTCTCTACTAGAAGCATCTGATATTTATCTAGAAAGTTTCCTGGAAAGAAACTTGTCTAGAATATGGTGCTGTTGATAGCACTGCTTGAGTCAGTTTATTTCTGATCTAAGTACATAGGAGCGTGTGACCTTGCTCATCTTGGAGGTCAGGGATAAGTGGCAGTTATCTCTGACTTTCTAAAGAAGTCTCTACTTAAGGAAAGCAGGATTCCTTCTGTAAAGATCTATTGTGACTAATCTTCTCTGAAGAATCAATCTTTGGCATGTTTGGTTTCTCTAAAGAGGAGTTTTCTGGAGCAAATGCATTTCGAAGTTAGCTATTGCAGAATAGAGGTTGTCTACTCAAACTTGATATCATTAATCAAGTCTATGAGAACATGGAACTATTTTTCTGTTATGTGGAGAAGGTTATTCTAAGTGGCAGAATGAAAGCATGAACTCTCTAGCAGGACGTCTGATCAGATGTTGTGACATCAAGCAGAAACTTCAGTTTGTAGGAGCTGTGAGAAGAAGTAGATGTTACAGGTCCAAGTCTTGGTGTATCTAAGATGCCTTGCTATGGAGCAAGTAGGATATGTAACTTGAAGATCAAGTTTTCTTGGTGGATCAGAAGATTTTCTAGAGCTTTGGAAGCAGCTGGGTAACCAAACAGTGGCATTTGGTTATTTAAAGAAGTGTGCTTAAAGAAAATTACTCTTGTGTAGAAGGATAGTTGTTTGAAGACCAAAGAAGGTTCTGATTCTATTCATATATTGGAGCCTGTGGTAGAAGCTCTAAGTTGCGTATGGAAGATTACCCTCTTTTGGAGTTGTATTTGATCAAGCTGGTGGAGCTGTGTTCTCTGAAGATCTTCATTTGGATTACTAGGCAGTAGTAAGTCCAGTTGTGGGCATATCAAGAACCATTGGATGTTGTGTTTGTGATATGTTAGGATGTCCTAACTAATGTCAGAACATCATTCTGTTTGCTGGTCTTGAAGATCTGTTGTGGAACTTGTGATTCACATCTTGACTAAGAAGTACTCTATCTTGTCATACAGGAGAATGATGAGGTAAAAAGACTGCCTTGGAGTATGATGTGAAGGGATTGTACAAAACTGTAGTGGATCATTGGTTGATTGTATGAAAGTCTGGATTCTGATGTGGTATATGGAAGTGAATAATCACCAGTTAAACCAGAAGTGTTCTAACTTATCATATGGGAGAATGATGAGGAAAGAATGTTTGGATTATGGGGTGCCTATCTTGTTCTCTGACTCAGGATGAGGTCAGAATATCTGTGGAGAAGTGGTTTCTTCTATTGTAGGAAAGAAGTGGAGCAGTTTGGCGCCTTCTCATTATATGAGCATAGAGATTGGTCATGGGAGATAATGTGGTGATCTTGGGTGTTTCTTGCTGTAAGGAGCAGCTTTTATAGAAGATAGGGGGAGAACTTCTATCTGATGGGTGTACTAGTTGCTTGTGGTTCAAGCAGTAAGTGAATGCGTTCAGCAGGTATGTTGTACAAAGAGTAAGCTCTTGAAGACATGAAGATGAGTCTTATGTTTTCCATTCACGTGTGTTGCACCCTAAAATTTGCCCAACCTTATTCACTTGGTTTATGTTTCAATATCATTAGTATTTGCCTATAGAGTCATGTACATAGGCTACTCATCTGCATAGCATAAGCATAGCAAGGCATCCAACAGGGGACCAATCATTATTCTCATCTCTAGAGGCTTATCAAGAGGTTATTATCCTGATTCAATCTCATTCAAGTCATCAGAAAGAATTGGGAAGCTATCAAGTCAATGGATCAAGCAGTTCATCCATCTCCTATTTGAGGTTACTTGGGGATCATCAAGTAAGTATGAGCTGTGAATTGAAGGCATGGGGAGTATCTAGACACTTTGGAGGACTTAGAAAGTCATTTGAAGAAGGAGACAATTCATTGGTGTAGTCACAAGAGTTGTGGATGAAGACAGTCAACTAGGGTTTCATCTGGGTCAACCCTGGGTCAACTCTAGGTCAGATGACTGATGGAAGGGCATTGAGGGCTATTGAAGAGATGTGGGGTTCATCATTTGTCATATAGAAGAGGATATGGTGGTATGCCAAGGAGAATTCAAGAGAAATCAAGGAGAAGAGGAGTTTCTAAATTAGGGTTTCTATGTAAAATCCCCTAGTTTAAGTCAAATTTCCAAGCAAGATAAGTCAAAATGCAAGCATCAAATGGATCCTTGGCCAACATGAAACTTGTAGAGGATCTCAATACCTTTAATTTTATTGGTGGAAGACATCAAGGAGATTTATAGAACTCAAGTTATGGTCCTTGCAAGTTACAGGTCATCTGAGGTATCTGAAATTTTGTCTGTGAAAGTGACTTAACTTCCAAGCAATTTTTACCCCTTAAGGAGATTTCAAATGAATTTCTGGTCAACATAAGAGTTGTTCCTCATTGTCTTATCTTTCTAGAATGGTATAGTATGCCTTCATATGATTTGTGGAACTCTACTTATGGTCTTGACAAGCAAAGGGTATTTTGGTCATTTGAGAATTACAGGTCATTTTAACCTATGCCCAAAACTCATACAAGAAAGCTTCAAATGGAAAACTTTACAACACCAAACTTGTTCCAAATGACATTTTGAGTCTAGAAAAGTGACCATGAGATATTGGAAAGATTCATAGCACAAGGTTTCAAAATTGTTGGATTTAATGAATAAAAATGGACTTAAAAATGAGATTTTTCATATTTTGGCCAAATGAAGCAAAATTATAGGTCATTTTGAATGGAAAGATCATTTTAAAGACATTGGATAAAGTAGAATTTTGAGATTAGTTCACATTTTGGGAGTTATCCATGGTTACTTGTAATGGAAGATACATAAACCAAATCCAAGGGAAAAGATGTAAGGGAAGCTTCTCCAAGTTTCTAGGAGGTTCTAACCTCATGTATATATTGATATGAGATGGTTCATTCCATGGTTGGTGATTACCTTTCCTCAAAACCCCAAGTTTCATTCACTTTCTCCATTTTTGCAAAAGTATCTCAAACTCTCTCAAATCTCCATCAATTCTCACACTTCTTGATCTGAGCTTCATCACCATCATCCATAGATTGCAATTCTCATAAGAATTTGGCTGAATTGAGCAAGGATAGTGCCATACAAGTTTCATTATTCAAGGTGCAAGAAATTGGAATCACATGATACAAGAAGTTTGATCCAAGATCTTTGCATACAGAATCAAAGTGGTAGTGTGTGGATCAGTTTCAAGTCCCTGCAAGCATTGGATCAAGGAGCTCCATAGCTGTTTCTCTATTTTAAACCAGGTTGGTATCTCTGCTCGATTTACATAGTTTAGTCAGCATGATAGGGTTTTGTTAGCTTAGACTGGTTAAGTTAGGTTAGATGATGAGTTCCCCAAAGTTTGGAGAAGTTTAATGGAGGTTGCTCATAGTGCACCAAATCTGTTAGAGCTTGTACCTGTTAGGATAATGCACGAGAATCTTGTTGGATTAGCATGTTAAGATCAGCATGGAGTGTAGATGAGTTTAGGACAAGATTTGGAGAGAAAGGAGAGGTTTGATACCAGGTGCTCATGGTGGATCAGGACTGTTATCTCTATCGAATTGGTTTATTGCTTGAGTTTTAGGAGGATTTGTGGTTATGGCTGTGTAGAGGGATTGTTATAGACCAAGTTTGCTTTTCATGTCGAGCGAATCCATGGAGAACTGAGTGAGAACAGGGAGCTCGAATGTGTGTGCATGGGAGATGAAGTGCAGAGCTAGGGTTTGTCCAAGGTTGAAGATAACCTTTGGACCGTTTGATCTGGCCTGGACCTTTGACTTAATTCCCAATCCAACGGACACGATTAAAAATGAAATACGGAGGGAAAAAGTCAAGTGAAACGCACCGTATCACTTAAACTTCAGCATGGGCCTTGGGTTCAATTTTATATCCCCACCCCCCATTTGGAGAAGCCCAATAAATGAACGTGAATGCATTGCTTCCTGCACCGTGAGTTTAATATTTTTCTGTTATTTTTTCAATTCATTTTCTGAAGCGTGGTGGGCCTAATGCAGTTATTATTCGCGCCCCCCACTTTTCCAGCCCATCAAGATTTGAACTGAGCGCGTTTGCTGCTCTCACCCCCTCCCTCTATTTCTCTTTATTTCATTTTTTAATTTCTTTTCATTTTCATGCATTTTCCAAAAATCATAATAAATCATAAAATGCATATTTTCAACTGATTCTTTTTGCATTAATTTCTTCAAGATGTCTAGAAAATTGTAAAAAATAAAAATTGCATTTTATTTTTTATTTGATATTTTTCCCATATTTTCCAAATAAATACCTATTTTAGGTGTTTCATTTCATACATGATTTTGATAAATTTTTTCTAATAGTTGCTTTAATATTTTTTGTCCATTCTTTTTAGGTTGATTAATAGACATTGTTAGCTTGTATATGCAATTTAGTTCATATTTTTAGGATTTAGTTTTAGGTGATTAGTTTAGGTGTGAATAACATGAATAAAATTAGGGTTTTAAATCAACTTAGGTGAGATAGTTTAATTCTTTTAGGAAATTTTCATTTGATTTTTTGGGGTATGGACTATAGGGGTTATGGGTATAGGATAGATCCCCTTAGAAATCACTAGGATTCCCCTACTGCTATTAGTATATGCTGTCTATATTTGATTGATTGGTGTGGTGTGCCCTCTGGGGATTATTGTTTGTCTGTGTGGGTATTGGGATTGTCTGGGGATTGAGAGAGCTGAAGAATGATGATGATGAAGCCATTGGAGATCCAGAGACTAAAGACCAACTTCCAGAGTTGGAGAGGAGATTCCTGCTAGCAGCTGTTGAGGAGATTAGGGTTTAGGGGCTAGGCAGAGCTCTAGATTAGAAAGCTTGTTTCTCAAACATGGAATGCCTTGTCTGCATCCATCCTTTCTCTATGATTCAAAGTCTCTTTCAAATATCCACCTCCTTCCTTTGGAAGGATCAGTGAATGTATTTGAAAGATAGAACTTTTGAGAGGAAACTGTCTGTTTAATGTTAACAGTTGATGAACCACCCTTGGTAGGTAATTAATTGTCTAACATTCATTCACTTCATCTTGTTGACTGATGTTTTTCCTGGAGCCTGAGACTTGAAGAAAAGCCATTGCAAATGGAAAATTGATGATCAAGACCTTGCTGGAGGGCTGTGGAGATGGAAATTGATGCTTACTGAGTCTTGTAGCTGATTGGAGAGGACTTGGAGACTGATGTTGATGCAGAGCTGCTGTGGCTGTTTATTTTTGCTGTATTTCATTTCTGATGTATTGATTGGTTTTCCTGACTGTATTGTTTGCTGTTTAACCTGTTGGGTTGAAAGTGAAGCCTGTTCACTTTTGCCTATTGTTTTCTAGGTTCGAGGTTGAGTGGGACTCCCTTGCCTCGCTTGTATTGTTGCATCCATGCATTTTACTGCTTTACTGTATATATCTGATATTGTTTCTGTTTTCGTCTGTTCTCTTAGGATCTCTGTTTCTCTCTGCGCAAGAGAGGAGCATGATAGACACTAGGTCTTAACCCATGCATGATAACATTAGGTTAGTTTGGTTCCCTTTGCAACCATAGGTTAGAGTTCTGTCTCTTCTTTCTCAAAACAAACAGAAAAACACAATAAGATTTCAAACACAATAAAAGACACTTCTTCCGTAAAAGAATGTGAACTCATCAAAACGTCATTTTTGTCCGCCGGGACTGTTAATCAGAAAAACCTTTTTCAGAAGGAATAAAATCAACCCAGACAGACTTGTGTCGTACGTGGCCCGAACTACGTTTGCTCTGATCTTTCATGCTGTATGAAAGTACGTAGGCATAGGATGCGATATCCTAGAGAGCAACCTTCCCCTCCTTTCCCGTAGGTAGGCGAACTACGTTGACTCTGATTTCTCGTTCCAGACGGGAATACGTAGGCATAAAGTGCGATACTTTGCCGAGTCATTTTCTTTTCTTTTTAACCCTTAACCCTTAGTTTAGATAGAAATAACAATCCATACCCGAAAACAAGCGTGGATCCCGTCGAGTACGACAGACGTGAGGGGTGCTAATACCTTCCCCTTGCGTAACCGACTCCCGAATCCAGGATTTGGTTGCGATGACCATTCCTTTCCCTGTTTTGCGGTAGGTTTACCTCGAGCGTTTCCTTTCCCCTCTTTGGGATAAATAACGCACGGTGGCGACTCTTCTGTTCAGCCGACGCCGATTTTCGCAGTAGCGACAGCTGGCGACTCTGCTGGGGAGCCAACGTCCCCTGGCTGCTAAGGACCGCGATAGTTCTTATGCATTTGGGATCCAACGTCCCTTAAGAGAGTCAATCCTAACGCTTGTTTTCCCGTCGAGGATTTTGTATGGATTTATATTTCTGACCTTTATTTTCAGCATTATATATATTGATTATTACTGCTATATTAGGGTGTGACGGGTGGTTCTATGATTGAGAGATAAGCCGGACCTGGGCTTGAGTGCACCTAGAATTAGAGTAGAAAGTAGTGGGCGCGTGCCGGCTTTGCTTGCATTAGTGTCTCATGAAATCTACACTCGGACGAGGTTCTTCTGGTTGGCTTCTTTTTCTACCCTTTGGGTCGAAGGGGTTGTTGGTCAGCTGAATTGTCGACTCCGGGAACCGATCATTTGGAAGTTGGCTAAGTGAGGCCTCTTCAGGATTTGATGATGCCATTCCTTCTGGGAATCGTATCATCAACCCTGAAAGTCTGTGACGCCGACGACCGCATAGGATGCCATACCTTTGTCAGTTACTAGGACATCCACCTGTGAGAGGGTTTGGGGTTATGCAGGTAACTAGACTTTCAGATACCGGTTATTTCTTGATCATAGATCCTGGGTATTTATGGAGAGTTATGAGGTCTGTCAGAGACCAGTTGGAGATGTGTTCTGAGGTCTGTCAAAGACCAGTTGGAGATGTGTTCTGAGGTCTGTCAGAGACCAGTTGGAGATGTGACTTGAGGTCTATCAGAGACCAGTTGGGGTTATAGTGTGAGGTCTGTCAGATACCATTATTGGAGCTTGGTTTTGGGTCTATCTGAGACCAGGGTTTGAGGACTTCTATAGAGCCTATCTGAGACTTCTTGATATGGTTCAGGCTATTCAGCTACGGCAGTTGGTCCCTGTTGCATGTTACTTACATTGCATTGTTTGCATACCCATTATTATTGCATCCCATTAACGTGTGTCTGTGCTGCAGGTGCATTTGCATATCCTCCGATTCTAGTGCCCAGACTTCTGAGTATTGATTATGGCTGGTTTGAGGAAAACAGTTGCGTATAAGCTGCCTACACCTGATATTACTTCTTTGCTTGGTCTGATATCTCTCGCGGATGAGGAGGTTAAGAGGAGCTTCAGAATGAATCATGGGAGATTACTGAGATTAGTCTGCAAGCCCACTGCTGATGAGATGAACGGGCTGTACACCTTGATGCAGTTCTATGACCCCGCATTGAGATGTTTTACGTTTGCCGACTTCATTTTAGGGCCCACCATTGAGGAGTATGTAGAGTTTACTGAGCTACCCGTGCAGAACAAGGTTCCCTTTATTCACTCTGCTGCTGAGCCCAAGTTGGAGGACTTAGCCAAAGCCTTGCATATGGACGCTGCAGAACTGTTATTGACTTCTTGGCTTGGGGTTCCAGGTTTCTCTCTTGATTTCCTGGTTGGCAAAGCTCAGGAGTATGCCAAAAACGGATGTTGGGTGGTTTTCAACGCTATCTTGGCTCTATGCATTTATGGGATTGTGCTGTTTCCTAACTTGCCCAATTTCGTAGACTTGGACGCTTTCCATCTATTTGCTGCCGGCAATCCAGTGCCAACGTTGATCGGAGACTTCTACCACTCCTTGCACTACAAGAACGAAAACAGAAGGGGAAAGGTTGTTTACTGCTGTGCTCCTCTGTTGAATATGTGGTTCAAGAGTCATCTTCCCATGAAGGGATCTTTTGTGGAGAGTGCAACCGCCTCTAGCTGGTCAGAGCGCCTGATGAGGCTTTCTTCCGAAGACGTTGAATGGTTTGATAGAGACCTGCTGGGATCTGAGCTTATCTTCAGTTGTTCTGGGTACCCTAATGTTCCATTGATAGGGAGGAAAGGGTGTATTAACTACAACCCTTCTCTGTTCGTCCGTCAGTTCGGATATGCGCTGAAGAGCCCGCCGAAGGAGGAAGAAGTACAGGAATCTCTGTACTTCGCCGGAGATTTGAAGGGGGAGTTATTGGCCAAGTTGCAGCATGCCTGGACGCGTATTAACCGTAGAGGGAAGTCGTTGCTAGGGAAGAATGACTGTCAGGCCTATGCACCTTACAGGGTTTGGATCCAGGAAAGAGCAAGTCAGCTGCGGATGCCATTTCCAGATGTACCAATCCTTGTTCCCATTCCGGTAGCAGAGCCAACTACTGTTTCTAGGGAGGCCTACGAGCAAGTCGTGAAAGAAAAAGAAGCCTTGATGAAGATCAACGAAGGGTTAGAGCAAGAGCTAGCCCAGATACGCAGTGAGAAAAACAAGGCCGTATATGCTTTCCAACAGCAGATTGAGCTAATGAACCGATTAGGGGCTGAGTTGACTGAGGAGAAGAGGAAGCGCGAACGTTTAGGGCAAGAGTTCAGAAGTTCCCATGACATGCTTGAATCCAAGAAGAAAGCGCTTGACATCGCTCACCGAGAGATCTCTTCTTGCAATAAAACCTGGAATGCCACGCTCACCAACAATAAGAAGAGGGAAGATAAGTTGAAACAACGAATTTCTGACCTCGAAGAGCAGTTGAAGTCCAGCATCAAGAAGTGTGAAGAGGAAGTGATGACCCGATATAGTCTCCAGAATGCACTGAACAAGGCCATCAAAGGCAGAGATGAAGCTGTGTCTCAGAAGCGTAAACTAGAGGATCGCTTCGGAGAGGGGGCATGGGAAGAAACTACTGAAGACGTGCGGCGTGTTCTTAAGAAAAGAAACCAACTTGTTGAAGGGCTGCTTGCTCGACCAAGTCATCCGGAGACCAAGAAATTGCTAGAAGAGTACCAGAATTATGGGAGGATTTGATCATTTCATGTAGTAACTTGTATGCTTTATTTGCATAGTGCTGACCATCACCAGGATCGTTGGTTGAGGTCATGCTTTCATATTGTACTCTCAGTGACATTGTATTCCGGGCTTATTGGTTTTTCAGCAATATATGAGGCCTTCTGTGATTCAACTCCGATCTTTGTAATGCTTGCACTGCCACCTTCACACTAGAATCGGGGAATGAATTCCCCTAATGCACAGACACACATTGCATTGCATTCATATTCATATTACATTACAGGTAATCTTTGGATGGTGTCTTATTTCCTGCTCTGTATCAGGTACCTTTTCAGGATTGCAGGTCAGCACCCGCACCGCTATTCCACCCGAACCAACTGTCGAAGAATCATGGATCAAATGCAGAACGAGATGCAAGATGTGCGCGAGAAGCTAGCTCTCTTTATGCAGACCATGGAAGCTATTGCAAAAGGTCAGGATAATTTGCAAGCCATGGTCCAACCTCTGTTGGCCCGAAATGCTGGTCACGGTAACGAGGATCATCAGTCTGTACGGGTCGATACTGTTCATGGAGATGGCACTCCCACGCCAGTGGCTCCCCCTGTGGTCAATATACCTGCCGCTAATGTCAACAACGCTACCGCTGCTGGAAATGGTAACGTCGGAGGTGGGAACGAGACTGCTGTCCATAACGTTAGGCTTGGTGATGTCAACTTGGGTGATAATATGGGAGGCAACGGCTTTGTCAATGCTGGGTTCGGGTTCAATGATCAGGGATTCGATAACGTTGGGAAATATGGTTTCAATGCTCAGGGCTTTGGGCAAGATGGTTATGGTGTGACCAATCAGGGTTACGGAGGTTTCGGAAATGGAAACGGCGCGGGGTTAATGGCTTTTGGGCCTGCTGGAGGTGTTCAAGGGTACGGCAACAGAGGCCGAGCCCCGGTGACGAATCAGATCAGAGCTGGCCGCAATAATGGATATGATGGGTATGGAGCTGGGAATGGTATGTGGCAAGAAGATCAACAGGAGGACGCTTTCTCCGGCGGAGGTTTCGAAGGGCCGATGGATGACTCCCAGAAGATCAGAATGCTAGAAGAGCAGATGAGGGGGGTCCTGAACCAAAGTGCTGTGGGCTTGGACATGGCAACAATGGGTCTGGTACCTGGCTTGAGGGTGCCAATCAAATTCAAAGCTCCTGCGTTTGATAAGTATAAAGGGGACACATGTCCGAAAGTGCACGTGCGGGCTTATTACAGAAAGATGTCTGCATACTCAACTGATGAGAGAATGCTAATGCATTTCTTTCAGGATAGTATGTCGGGCCCTTCCTTAGAGTGGTACATGGGGTTGGAGCCAACCAATATCAAGACATGGAAGCAATTGGCAGAGGCATTTGTAGCTCACTACAAGTATAACAGCGACTTGGCGCCTAATCGGGTCCAATTGGCAGGGCTGTCGCAGAAGAAGGGTGAGAGCTTTAAAGAGTATGCGCAAAGGTGGCGCGATATGGCCGCCAGGGTCCGTCCTCCTTTAGAAGACAAGGAGATGAATGACATGTTCGTCGGTACATTCACAGGCTTGTTTCATGACATGTTGTTTCATACATCTCTGGCCAGTTTTTCAGACCTAATTCTGATGGGAGAAAAGATTGAGCGTAACATTAAACAAGGAAAATTCCAGGCTGAGGAATCAACTGCATCTGGCAGTAATAGGAAGGCTTTTGGTGGGCGCCGTCAGGGCGAGGCAAGCGCAGTGTTTGGAGGCCGAGGCCGAGGCCGAGGCAGGGGACGAAACCAATATCATCAGCCGCAGCAGGTGGCGAGTGTTACTATTCCGTATCAACAACAACCACTTCAACAGCAACAACCGTTTCAGCAGCAGCCAATGCAGCAACAACAACAACAACAGCAGCAGCCTCAGCAGGGGGCACAGCAGGCTCAGCGAAGATTCCAGGGTGGTAAGCCAAGAAGAGTGTTTGAGAAGCCTCCTTCAACCTACGCAGATTTGTTGCAGACATTGTTGGGTCTGAACCTGGTAGAGAGGAGGACTCTGGCACCGATAACGGGAACTCCCCCGTATGGTTATGATGCAAGCAGGCACTGTGAGTTTCATTCTGGGGCTCCGGGCCACGATATAGAGGGTTGCCATGCTTTTAAGCATGTTGTGCAGGATCTTTTGGACAATAAGACTATCAATTTCGGAACAGCAGGTCCGAATATAGTGCAGAAACCCATGCCCAATCATGGGGCAAACGCCATTCTGACTGAGGAAGGGTTGAATCTGATTATGAATGTCGATGATTTAAAGACGCCGCTGAGCAAGATAAAAAGCAGACTGTTGCAAGGGGGTGTTTATCCAGGATGTGACGAGTATTGCTTAGAATGCTGGACCCTAGCTGGGGGGTATGATGATTTGAAGAAAGGCATTCAGGCTCTAATTGATGGAGGCACATTGCAGTTTGACCGAGCAGCGACTGAAGAGCCCGCAGGGGCAGTAGCAGATGATCAGAGTGATGTGGCCACTGTAACGATTCCTCGACAGACAATCACTATTTCCGCACCAGTCCAGCGACCACCGATCACCATAACTAAGGCCGGACCAATCCTGTACGAGAACACAAAAGCAGTCCCCTGGTCATATGGGTTGGAGGTGTATTGTGACGGGATAAAGATTGATGTTAATGAGCAGCCAGCTGAGACTGTGGATAATGTTGTTGGTTCAGGAGGCATGACAAGAAGTGGCAGGATCTTTATATCGCCCGAAGTGGAGGCCGAAAGATTAGCGAAGGGAAAAGGGAAAGTGGTTGAGAATGTCCCAGTGCAAGCAAGTGGCGAAGAAGCGGCATCGAAAGACGTAGAAGAGTTCATGCGCTTGATTCGAAAAAGTGATTATAAGATTGTGGAGCATCTGCAGCAGACGCCATCAAAGATATCTATCCTGTCTTTGCTCTTATGTTCTGAAGCTCACAGAAATGCTCTGTTGAAAGTCCTGGATACTTCCTTTGTACCCCAAGATGTCTCTGTAAATCAGGTGGAAGGAGTGTTGGCACATGTGAATGCAGGCCACAGCTTGGGCTTTACCGACTTCGATTTGACCCCGAAAGGGAGAGATCATAATATGGCGCTGCATATATCTGTTGAGTGTAGAGGATCAGTAATGTCGCATGTTTTGGTTGACACCGGATCATCTTTGAATGTGATGCCCAAGAAAGCGATGATGAAGCTGGATGTCAGAGGAATCCTGTGCACACCCAGTGACTTGGTAGTCAGGGCCTTTGATGGCACGCGAAGAACAGTCTTTGGGTCGATAACATTGCCTCTACAGGTGGGGCCGGAGGTGTTCGCTACGGAATTTTATATCATGGATATACAGCCCGCATACAGCTGTTTGCTTGGAAGACCTTGGATCCATGGGGCTGGGGCAGTCACGTCTACCCTGCATCAGAAATTAAAATATATGGTCGGAGACAGCGTAGTCACCGTATGCGGAGAAGAAGACATCCTGGTCAGCCATCTATCGTCGTTTAAATATGTGGAGGTCGACGGAGAGATCCACGAAACACCCTGCCAGGCATTTGAAGGGTTGCGTATCAAGGACAAAGGTCCCGGGCCGAGCAAAGTGTCGGAGATAGCTGTCTCGTCGTACAAAGAAGCTCAAGCTCTAGTGGAGGCAGGAGAAGCAAAGGGCTGGATATTCCTGTGAAAATGGACCGGTTCGGGCTGGGATACCAACCGTCGTCGTCAACACCTGCTGTGGGAGCACCCCGTTTCAGAGGGCCAATAACCATCTCTGCCAGTGGAGTATGTCATGAAACTATCAATGCTGCTTCGGAGTCTGACGAAGGAGACAGTGACTGTGATATGGATGCCTGGATTCAGCCAAGCACGCCAGGACAAGGACTGTGCAACTGGTCTATTCAGGAACTTTTTCCTGTGACTCTTAAACAGTAATGCTTTGCTTTATTAATTGTTGAATAATCTGATGTCTCGCCCGGGGCATCGTGATTTGCTCAGGGCTGTGTTATTATGAACATTGCGTGTTAATCATTAAATAAATGGCGTTTTTTCATGTGCAAATACTGTAATCTCTGTCTTTCTTGTTTTGCATTTTTTTTCAATAAAATGGCAACGCGATTATTCGCTTTATACGCATTTTGAAGCACTTAACCATTCCTTTTGCAGGATAACATTTTCAGATGACATCCTTGAACCACCTATGACTTGTCCCGACTTCGAGCACCCGGTATTTCAGGCCGAAGAAGAGGTTGTCGAAGATAGTGACGTTCCTGAAGAACTGTCTTGGTTGGTGAAGCAAGAGGAAAGAGCCATTCTGCCTCACGACGAGGTCATCGAAATTATCAACTTGGGGTTGGAAGGGGTTGAGAAGAATATTCGTATCGGAGCCGCACTACAGAGTGATATCAAGCAAAGACTGGTTGAAATGCTCCGAGAGTATAGTGATGTATTCGCTTGGTCATATGAAGATATGCCAGGGCTCGATACAGATATGGTTGTGCACCGTCTTCCACTGAAAGAAGAATGCCCGCCGGTCAAACAAAAGCTTCGCAGAACTAGACCAGACATGGCAGTAAAGATCAAAGAGGAAGTTCAAAAATAGTGGGACGCTGGTTTCCTGGTTGTGACAAAATATCCCTCATGGGTAGATAACATCGTACCAGTGCCGAAGAAAGACGACAAGGTTCGAATGTGCATGGATTATAGAGATTTGAATAAAGCAAGCCCAAAAGACGATTTTCCGCTTCCTCATATCGATGTGCTAGTTGATAATACTGCTCAATACTCCATATTCTCCTTCATGGATGGCTTTTCAGGCTATAACCAGATCAAAATGGCGCCAGAGGATATGGAGAAGACCACTTTCATAACGCCTTGGGGAACATTTTGCTACAAAGTGATGCCCTTTGGTTTGAAAAATGCTGGGGCAACATATCAGCGTGCGATGACGACTCTTTTTCATGATATGATGCATAAAGAGATCGAAGTTTATGTTGACGATATGATTGCCAAATCCCAGACGGAGGAAGAGCATCTGGTAAATCTGCTGAAGTTATTTAAAAGGCTTAGGAGGTTCAGGCTGAGACTGAACCCTAACAAATGCACCTTCGGGGTGAGATCGGGTAAACTGCTGGGGTTTATCGTAAGCGAAAGAGGAATAGAGGTCGATCCTGCTAAAATAAAAGCGATCCAAGAAATGTTGACGCCTAAAACAGAGAAAGAGGTGCGCGGGTTTTTAGGGAGGTTGAACTACATCGCTCGGTTCATCTCTCACCTAACTGCTACGTGTGAACCATTGTTCAAGCTGTTGAAGAAAGATCAAGCTGTAACGTGGAACGAAAATTGTCAAAAGGTGTTCGATAAAATAAAGCAGTATTTGCAGGAGCCTCCTATTTTGATACCCCCAGTGGCAGGGAGACCCTTGATCATGTATTTGACGGTTCTTGAGGGAAGCATGGGCTGTGTTCTCGGTCAACACGACGAGACAGGAAGAAAAGAGCATGCGATCTACTACTTGAGTAAGAAATTTACGGATTGTGAATCTCGATACTCTATGCTTGAAAAAACTTGTTGCGCGCTAGCCTGGGCCACCATGCGTCTGAGGCAATACATGCTGAATCATACAACCATGCTCATCTCGAAGATGGATCCTATCAAATATGTATTCGAAAAGCAGGCATTGTCAGGGAGAATTGCCCGTTGGCAGATGGTCTTGACTGAATATGACATCCAATACGTCTCGCAAAAGGCCATAAAGGGGAGTGTGCTGTCTGAGTATCTGGCAGAGCAGCCTATTGAAGATTACCAATCGATGAGGTTTGATTTTCCTGACGAGGATATCATGTACCTAAAGATGAAGGATTGTGAAGAGCCGTTGCCAGACGAGGGGCCAGAGTTGGGTTCCAAATGGAAGATGATATTTGACGGAGCTGTAAACGCTTATGGTAGCGAAATAGGGGCAATTATCACCACGCCACACGGGTCGCACATCCCGTTTACTGCCCGATTGACCTTTGTTGTCACTAACAATGAGGCCGAATACGAAGCTTGTATAATGGGGCTTGAAGAAGCCATTGATTTGCGAATCAAGAATCTGGACGTATACGGAGACTCAGCTCTGGTGGTGAATCAAATCAAAGGGGAATGGGAGACGCGTCAGCCCAACTTGATACATTACATGAATTATGCAAGGAGATTTTTGCCTTTCTTCGACAAGGTTGAATTGCATCACGTACCGCGGGCAGAGAATCAAATGGCTGACGCCCTCGCTACTTTGTCTTCCATGTACAAGGTCAACTTCTGGAACGAGGCTCCCAGAATCATTATCTCTCGGCTTGATAGGCCAGCTTACGTATTTGCTATTGATGAAGCATCCGACGATAAACCGTGGTATTTTGATATCCTTAATTTCCTGAAGAATAAAGAATATCCGGCTGGGGCATCCAGTCAAGATCAGAAGACTCTCAGGAGATTAGCGGGTAATTTCTATTTGAATCCGGACGGTGTCTTATACAGAAGAAACCACGATTTGGTGCTGTTGCGTTGCGTAGATGAAAAAGAGGCGAAGCTGCTCATGGAGGAAATACACGAAGGTACCTTTGGTACGCATGCTGGTGGACATGCTATGACGAGAAAGCTGCTGCGGGCAGGTTATTTTTGGCTGACTATGGAAACTGATTGTTTCAAGTTTGCGAGGAAGTGCCACAAGTGCCAAATCTATGCTGATAAGATTCATGTGCCTCCGAGTCCTCTGAATGTAATGTCATCGCCATGGCTATTTTCGATGTGGGGAATCGATATGATCGGAAAGATCGAGCCGACGGCTTCTAACGGGCACCGGTTCATTCTAGTGGCAATCGATTATTTCACCAAGTGGGTAGAAGCGGCGTCTTACGCAAATGTAACGAAGCAAGTGGTGGCCAGATTCATCAAGAGAGATATCATTTGTAGATATGGGATCCCCGAGCGGATAATCACGGACAATGGTTCAAACCTAAACAACAAAATGATGAAGGAGCTCTGTCAGAATTTCAAGATCGAACATCACAACTCCTCCCCTTACCGACCCAAGATGAATGGCGCTGTCGAAGCGGCCAATAAGAATATCAAGAAGATCGTTCAGAAAATGGTGGCGACCTATAAGGATTGGCACGAGATGCTACCTTTTGCTCTGCATGGTTATCATACGACGGTACGCACATCAACCGGGGCAACTCCGTTCTCGTTAGTATACGGAATGGAAGCGGTATTACCACTGGAAGTTGAGATCCCTTCTCTGAGGGTATTGCGAGACGTTCAGCTAGACGAGGCAGAATGGGTGAAAGACAGGTTGAACCAATTGAGTTTGATGGACGAGAAGAGGCTAGCTTCTCTAGCATACGGTCGTTTGTACCAGAGCCGAATGAAGAAAGCATATGATAAGAAGATACATCTGCGAAGCTTTCAGACGGGCGACCTTGTGCTGAAAAGGTTTCTCCCGCCGCAAGCAGACCACAGGGGCAAGTGGACCCCCAACTACGAAGGGCCATACGTTGTCAGGAAAGTCTTTTCAGGAGGAGCGTTGTTGTTGTCCACTATGGACGGTGAAGACTTCACGTCACCTGTGAATTCGGACGCAGTTAAAAAATACTTTGCTTAAAATTGACCCGCTGGACAGAAAAAAGAGAGTCCAGGCAAAAATGGGGCATCCTGGCGAACCAAAAACAGAATGAAAGGTTCGGGCAAAAGTTAGGGATAAAATTGAAAAAATGTACTCCCGCGAAGTTGAAAACCTACACTGGGCGGCTTCGGCAAAAAAGGGTATCCCGGTGAACTGAAAACCCGTAAAGGGCGGTTCACGCAAAAGTTAGGGATTTGAAAAGCAAATGACTACGGTCCGAATTTGATACTGCGGTGAGCATCAATGCGGGAGAATACCTGAGGGGTCGATTATCAGATACAGTCTCTTCGGAAGTATGGATACCGGGAAAACATTAGAGTCGGATGAGTCATAGGAGGATCAGTTCGTGGTGTTCGTCTGCATCCCGTTGCCGACATGTGTACAAAATTTAATTTGTCAAAATATTTATGCTTCTTGTGTATACTTGTATATTTGCTTTGCGTAGCTTCCTCTTTTCAGGAGTTACATCCCGTGTACAAAATTCTGCCCATTCAGGGGCCCAATCAATAAAATATGTTATTCATTACTTGATGCTGGTTCTTTACTGTTTTGTGCATGATAAAACGCCTAAGTTTATTGAAACTAGCATGTGTATAACATCACTGGCCCTTGCCAACGATTGCTAAAGCTTCGAATTAACTGAAAATAATGTCATTAACCTGAATTGATTTGGTTGCATAGGCTTGTCTTGTCTTGGTTGTGTTGTTGCAGGTTTCATAGCCGTACGAGGAAGATGATCAAAAGATTGCAATAACGAAAGGCTCGACCCCCATGCAGGTCATGCATGTTCTTCCTGAAGAAGGACAGAATTCCCCAGCTAGTCGTAGCTTATCCATAAAATATTCCCCAGCTAGTCGTAGCTTATCCAAAGGATATTCTCCAGCAAAGTCGTCTACCCTCAGCAGAATGTGGCGATTCCAAGATTGTAGGCTGTGTTCAGACAGTATGGCGTCCCCCAGAAGGATTCCTTATCTCAAGCAGAGTGGGCTAGCCTCAGAAGATTAATATCGGTGAGCTGTATTCAGGCAATTTACCTTTCCCCGCAGGGTCATCTACTCTCCCCCAGTGGAGTCAGTTAATTTTACCCAAGAGAATCATCCCATCCCCAGCGGAATTCTCTTTGCAAGTGTTTTCATTCCTCCCAGTGGAACTCGAAGATTAAGACTCTCCCCGGCAGAGTTGGTGAGTTCTGGCATTTATTTTGTCAGAATACCGTGTGATATCCGTTCATTCCCCAGCAGAAGCCCGATTATACCAGGCTCATCTGCTATTCCCCCAGCAGAGCCATGTCCCAGCTGAGTCGACTTCACTCTTCCAGCATTTATTTTGCTGGAATAATTCTATAGCATCTGGCTATCCCCAGCGGAGTTGGCATTATCTTCAACATTTATTTTGCTGAAGCAGTTTCTGTACCCAGCAGTTCGAGTCTGCAATTGCATTGGCATATAGTGTCATACTTGCATCCACCAAATAAAAGCGTAGCATTTCCATGTCGAATGGAGCATTGCATCATTGTCGAACGCATGCATGTTGAAACATAGACTAGGTTGGCTAACCGTTTGGTTGAAGTATTGTTTCTCTTGCAGGTAGAGAGAGCCCTTGCTCAGGTGAATCAATAAAATATTCGAAGTCTCGGCATGAGACATTCAACGAAGTGTCAGCTTCGGCACTACTCCCCACAGAGTCAGCAGGATAAGTTTCTCTTTGCCCCCCAGCAGAGTTACTTATTTCCCCGCCAGGGTTTCTTGTTAAAGTTTCTCTAGTCCGATCAGCGGTTTGTTTCCATCAAAGATTGTTGTTACGTCAGCATTAAAAGGTTTCATGAACCAGAATTTCAGAGGCTACCGCCAGTTATCAGAACAGGCGTCCGAAAGTTTGGTTTCCAAATATCCCCAGTAGAGTCAGCCTCAAAGTTGCTGTAACGTCAGTGATAAGAAGTTGGCGGACCAATGGAAGGATGAGTCCTAACGTGGACAGTTTTATTGATAAATTTTCTTCGTGGGTGTCCTAACGTGGACAGTTTTATTTCCCGGATTGATAGGAGGTGCTAGTCCTAACGTGGACAAGTTCGATTTTTCAAAATTGTTGTTATGTGGAGTCCTGACGTGGACATTTCCTCAGATTGACGATGTGTGCTAGTCCTAATGTGGACAGAGTCGAGCTCTCGGTACTGATTGAATGTGAGGTCATAACGTTGACAAGGTTGATTACTCTTCGTGTCGGAGTCCTGACGTGGACCATTTATTTCCAGCAGGTAGCTTTATTCGTAATGGTGAAATGTGCGTCCTGACGTGGACAAGTTTGTAGTTCTTTGTGATGACAAGATACGAGAGTCCTACGTGGACAAGTTTATCCTTCTTCGTGTTGTGGGCAAAGTATGGGTCCTGACGTGGACACAGTCTTATTTCCCCAGCAAGTCAAAGACGCGCAAGTCCTGACGTGGACAAGTTTATTTCTTCAGCAGGTTGAGATATGGGTCCCAACGTGGACAGGTTTTATTTTCTCAGTAAGTCAAGAGGCGAGTCCTGACGTGGACCAATCAAGACGAAGCGAGAGTCCTGACGTGGACAGGTCTATTCCTTACGTGGAAAAATTTAGTCCTGACGTGGACAGATCGAGTTATTCCTAACGTGGAAAGTTTGTATTCCTAACGTGGAAAGACGGTGATTCCTTACGGGGAACGAAGAATTCCTAACGTGGAAAGAAGAGTTTCCTTATGTGGAAAGATAGCATTCCTGACGTGGAAAGATGGAGTCCTTACGTGGACAAATCAAGAAGAGAGTTATTCCTAACGTGGAAAGGTGGGTCCTAACGTGGACGATGTAGTCCTAACATGGACAAGTTTGAGTCCTTACGTGGAACGAAGATGCATTCCTTACGTGGAAAGAGGAGAGTCCTTACGTGGACAGATCAAGTTGGTTTCCTTACGTGGAAGAAAATTGGTTTCCTTACGTGGAAAGAGTTAGAGATTCCTTACGTGGAAAGACGAGTTTATTCCTTACGTGGAAAGATTGAGTCCTTACGCGAACATATCAAGATTGATTCCTTACGTGGAGAGATTGATTCCTTACGTGGAAAAGATTAAAGATGACGCGGAAAGTGTAGTCCTAACGCGGACAGATCCAGACGGAGTCTTAGCCCTGACGTGGACGGTGTTATTCCTTACGAGGACGGTGTTATTCCTAACGTGGAAGAGTTTACTCCTAACGTGGACGATTTATTTCTGACGAGAAGGCAAACGAGCCATCCCCAGCAAAGTTGTTGAAGTTTTCCGAATTGACGAAGCAGGCGTCCTGACGTGGACAATGTTCTATCTCTGCGATGATAAAAATCTTTTTCAGGCTGATGAAAATAATCCCCAGCACGAGATCAGTGGGTTGTCGTGACAGTCAGATTCAGTTGATGGATGTCGTTCCCCAAGCAGTGTTGCAGTTTATTTCTGCGGTTGGCAAATTTTTTGGGTTCCTAGTATTCAACCGTCTCGTACCGCGAATGTCTGAAGGCTCCGGGCTCTTCACCCAATCGGGTCCAAGTAGCTTGAATAGGGGCAGCTGTTGCACCCTAAAATTTGCCCAACCTTATTCACTTGGTTTATGTTTCAATATCATTAGTATTTGCCTATAGAGTCATGTACATAGGCTACTCATCTGCATAGCATAAGCATAGCAAGGCATCCAACAGGGGACCAATCATTATTCTCATCTCTAGAGGCTTATCAAGAGGTTATTATCCTGATTCAATCTCATTCAAGTCATCAGAAAGAATTGGGAAGCTATCAAGTCAATGGATCAAGCAGTTCATCCATCTCCTATTTGAGGTTACTTGGGGATCATCAAGTAAGTATGAGTTGTGAATTGAAGGCATGGGGAGTATCTAGACACTTTGGAGGACTTAGAAAGTCATTTGAAGAAGGAGACAATTCATTGGTGTAGTCACAAGAGTTGTGGATGAAGACAGTCAACTAGGGTTTCATCTGGGTCAACCCTGGGTCAACTCTAGGTCAGATGACTGATGGAAGGGCATTGAGGGCTATTGAAGAGATGTGGGGTTCATCATTTGTCATATAGAAGAGGATATGGTGGTATGCCAAGGAGAATTCAAGAGAAATCAAGGAGAAGAGGAGTTTCTAAATTAGGGTTTCTATGTAAAATCCCCTAGTTTAAGTCAAATTTCCAAGCAAGATAAGTCAAAATGCAAGCATCAAATGGATCCTTGGCCAACATGAAACTTGTAGAGGATCTCAATACCTTTAATTTTATTGGTGGAAGACATCAAGGAGATTTATAGAACTCAAGTTATGGTCCTTGCAAGTTACAGGTCATCTGAGGTATCTGAAATTTTGTCTGTGAAAGTGACTTAACTTCCAAGCAATTTTTACCCCTTAAGGAGATTTCAAATGAATTTCTGGTCAACATAAGAGTTGTTCCTCATTGTCTTATATTTCTAGAATGGTATAGTATGCCTTCATATGATTTGTGGAACTCTACTTATGGTCTTGACAAGCAAAGGGTATTTTGGTCATTTGAGAATTACAGGTCATTTTAACCTATGCCCAAAACTCATACAAGAAAGCTTCAAATGGAAAACTTTACAACACCAAACTTGTTACAAATGACATTTTGAGTCTAGAAAAGTGACCATGAGAGATTGGAAAGATTCATAGCACAAGGTTTCAAAATTGTTGGATTTAATGAATAAAAATGGACTTAAAAATGAGATTTTTCATATTTTGGCCAAATGAAGCAAAATTATAGGTCATTTTGAATGGAAAGATCATTTTAAAGACATTGGCTAAAGTAGAATTTTGAGATTAGTTCACATTTTGGGAGTTATCCATGGTTACTTGTAATGGAAGATACATAAACCAAATCCAAGGGAAAAGATGTAAGGGAAGCTTCTCCAAGTTTCTAGGAGGTTCTAACCTCATGTATATATTGATATGAGATGGTTCATTCCATGGTTGGTGATTACCTTTCCTCAAAACCCCAAGTTTCATTCACTTTCTCCATTTTTGCAAAAGTATCTCAAACTCTCTCAAATCTCCATCAATTCTCACACTTCTTGATCTGAGCTTCATCACCATCATCCATAGATTGCAATTCTCATAAGAATTTGGCTGAATTGAGCAAGGATAGTGCCATACAAGTTTCATTATTCAAGGTGCAAGAAATTGGAATCACATGATACAAGAAGTTTGATCCAAGATCTTTGCATACAGAATCAAAGTGGTAGTGTGTGGATCAGTTTCAAGTCCCTGCAAGCATTGGATCAAGGAGCTCCATAGCTGTTTCTCTATTTTAAACCAGGTTGGTATCTCTGCTCGATTTACATAGTTTAGTCAGCATGATAGGGTTTTGTTAGCTTAGACTGGTTAAGTTAGGTTAGATGATGAGTTCCCCAAAGTTTGGAGAAGTTTAATGGAGGTTGCTCATAGTGCACCAAATCTGTTAGAGCTTGTACCTGTTAGGATAATGCACGAGAATCTTGTTGGATTAGCATGTTAAGATCAGCATGGAGTGTAGATGAGTTTAGGACAAGATTTGGAGAGAAAGGAGAGGTTTGATACCAGGTGCTCATGGTGGATCAGGACTGTTATCTCTATCGAATTGGTTTATTGCTTGAGTTTTAGGAGGATTTGTGGTTATGGCTGTGTAGAGGGATTGTTATAGACCAAGTTTGCTTTTCATGTCGAGCGAATCCATGGAGAACTGAGTGAGAACAGGGAGCTCGAATGTGTGTGCATGGGAGATGAAGTGCAGAGCTAGGGTTTGTCCAAGGTTGAAGATAACCTTTGGACCGTTTGATCTGGCCTGGACCTTTGACTTAATTCCCAATCCAACGGACACGATTAAAAATGAAATACGGAGGGAAAAAGTCAAGTGAAACGCACCGTATCACTTAAACTTCAGCATGGGCCTTGGGTTCAATTTTATATCCCCACCCCCCATTTGGAGAAGCCCAATAAATGAACGTGAATGCATTGCTTCCTGCACCGTGAGTTTAATATTTTTCTGTTATTTTTTCAATTCATTTTCTGAAGCGTGGTGGGCCTAATGCAGTTATTATTCGCGCCCCCCACTTTTCCAGCCCATCAAGATTTGAACTGAGCGCGTTTGCTGCTCTCACCCCCTCCCTCTATTTCTCTTTATTTCATTTTTTAATTTCTTTTCATTTTCATGCATTTTCCAAAAATCATAATAAATCATAAAATGCATATTTTCAACTGATTCTTTTTGCATTAATTTCTTCAAGATGTCTAGAAAATTGTAAAAAATAAAAATTGCATTTTATTTTTTATTTGATATTTTTCCCATATTTTCCAAATAAATACCTATTTTAGGTGTTTCATTTCATACATGATTTTGATAAATTTTTTCTAATAGTTGCTTTAATATTTTTTGTCCATTCTTTTTAGGTTGATTAATAGACATTGTTAGCTTGTATATGCAATTTAGTTCATATTTTTAGGATTTAGTTTTAGGTGATTAGTTTAGGTGTGAATAACATGAATAAAATTAGGGTTTTAAATCAACTTAGGTGAGATAGTTTAATTCTTTTAGGAAATTTTCATTTGATTTTTTGGGGTATGGACTATAGGGGTTATGGGTATAGGATAGATCCCCTTAGAAATCACTAGGATTCCCCTACTGCTATTAGTATATGCTGTCTATATTTGATTGATTGGTGTGGTGTGCCCTCTGGGGATTATTGTTTGTCTGTGTGGGTATTGGGATTGTCTGGGGATTGAGAGAGCTGAAGAATGATGATGATGAAGCCATTGGAGATCCAGAGACTAAAGACCAACTTCCAGAGTTGGAGAGGAGATTCCTGCTAGCAGCTGTTGAGGAGATTAGGGTTTAGGGGCTAGGCAGAGCTCTAGATTAGAAAGCTTGTTTCTCAAACATGGAATGCCTTGTCTGCATCCATCCTTTCTCTATGATTCAAAGTCTCTTTCAAATATCCACCTCCTTCCTTTGGAAGGATCAGTGAATGTATTTGAAAGATAGAACTTTTGAGAGGAAACTGTCTGTTTAATGTTAACAGTTGATGAACCACCCTTGGTAGGTAATTAATTGTCTAACATTCATTCACTTCATCTTGTTGACTGATGTTTTTCCTGGAGCCTGAGACTTGAAGAAAAGCCATTGCAGATGGAAAATTGATGATCAAGACCTTGCTGGAGGGCTGTGGAGATGGAAATTGATGCTTACTGAGTCTTGTAGCTGATTGGAGAGGACTTGGAGACTGATGTTGATGCAGAGCTGCTGTGGCTGTTTATTTTTGCTGTATTTCATTTCTGATGTATTGATTGGTTTTCCTGACTGTATTGTTTGCTGTTTAACCTGTTGGGTTGAAAGTGAAGCCTGTTCACTTTTGCCTATTGTTTTCTAGGTTCGAGGTTGAGTGGGACTCCCTTGCCTCGCTTGTATTGTTGCATCCATGCATTTTACTGCTTTACTGTATATATCTGATATTGTTTCTGTTTTCGTCTGTTCCCTTAGGATCTCTGTTTCTCTCTGCGCAAGAGAGGAGCATGATAGACACTAGGTCTTAACCCATGCATGATAACATTAGGTTAGTTTGGTTCCCTTCGCAACCATAGGTTAGAGTTCTGTCTCTTCTTTCTCAAAACAAACAGAAAAACACAATAAGATTTCAAACACAATAAAAGACACTTCTTCCGTAAAAGAATGTGAACTCATCAAAACGTCATTTTTGTCCGCCGGGACTGTTAATCAGAAAAACCTTTTTCAGAAGGAATAAAATCAACCCAGACAGACTTATGTCGTACGTGGCCCGAACTACGTTTGCTCTGATCTTTCATGCTGTATGAAAGTACGTAGGCATAGGATGCGATATCCTAGCGAGCAACCTTCCCCTCCTTTCCCGTAGGTAGGCAAACTACGTTGACTCTGATTTCTCGTTCCAGACGGGAATACGTAGGCATAAAGTGCGATACTTTGCCGAGTCATTTTCTTTTCTTTTTAACCCTTAACCCTTAGTTTAGATAGAAATAACAATCCATACCCGAAAACAAGCGTGGATCCCGTCGAGTACGACGGACGTGAGGGGTGCTAATACCTTCCCCTTGCGTAACCGACTCCCGAATCCAGGATTTGGTTGCGATGACCATTCCTTTCTCCGTTTTGCGGTAGGTTTACCTCGAGCGTTTCCTTTCCCCTCTTTGGGATAAATAACGCACGGTGGAGACTCTTCTGTTCATTCGGCGCCGATTTTCGCAGTAGCGACAACGTGCTTCTAGAAAAAAAGCATTGGTTATCCTTGATATGGGGAGATATACATCCATCTAGGATCTATTGCTGCAATAGTACATTTTTTCTCAAGACGGGTTGTGGTTTCAAGCAGTGTGTGATTGTATGTCTCTATGAGGATGGAATGTCATACAAGATGTCTTGACATTGTGCTGGCTGGTGTACCTTTTTGCCTTATTAATATGTTTATGGGTCTGGCTGATGGTTTAAACTAGGACTATGCTTACTTCTTATAACAAACTTAGGAAACAACATTGGTTATTGTCTGGGAGAATTTATTTATTTCTGCAGAGTATTTGTGTCTCAAATTGGGATTTAAAATCAATTGTTGTTGGTGGCAAGTAGTTCATTGATTATCCTTAAATTAGGGATGTCAAAAGTATCACTCCTGAAGGTGCAGCTTCAGACAAAGCAAGAACTCAAGATTCAATGACTATGCTCATAGGGTAAATCTATGTTTCTCATCATGAGGAAGCATGGTGTATGATGGTCATGGTGAAGAATCGTTTGTTGATGGATCTGTGCAAAAGGGCAGCATAAGAGTGTATTTCTCGCTATGATGGTCTGGTGTTTATGATGATCTGTTAAGGTGCTGCTAGTGTGTCCTTCTGAGATTTTCATGTGTATTGATTACTGTGGAAATGATGGGTCATGTGGTTGGAACCAAGGTGGATGACACAGATGAAGAAAGGGATAGTGATGGTGCTGGCTCTGAGTCTGAAGACTAGAGTTCTAATAATTGTGTGGCTAAAAAGGGGGAGAAGTAGTAGTAGAAACAACATGGTTAGTTGTTTGTGCCTCAGCAGATGTGCTGATGATTTGTTGCTTCAGGTGGAAGATGAGTTTTGCTGCTGCTCTGAGTTGTGTTGCAGGTGTGCTGGAGTTGATTTCTTAGGTTGTGTGAGCAGGATGATGATCATGTGTGGTTGATGTTCACTGTTACTGTTAGGTGTGTGTGAGTTGGTGCTTGTGCTCGGCTGTGTGTGTTTCTGCAGGTTGCTGGTAGGCTGTGGTTGGCAGGTGTGCCATGATTGTTATACATCCCTTGAGGGGGAGAGTCATAGGATGTTATACCAGATGTTGTGACATCTGTAGTCTAATCTAGCAGGTGGTGTCCTAGTAGATGTCTGGACATTCATAGTCCAGAACAGTTTGTATGTGTGTACATTTACTCCAATTGTTGTCAATTTTTGGCTAAACAAAAGGGGAGTAAATTGTCGTTATCTGTTGCTACTGCTATGGAAAGAGTAGTGTTGTTACTTGCTGAATGCAACCAGTAAGGGGGAGCATGAAAGTTGTGAGGCTAGATGTATTTGAGGAAACTAATGCTTTCCTAATGCTGTTGCTGCCCTGATAAGTTTGGTTGTTTTAGCCAAAATTTTCCAAAGAGGGAGATTGTTAGTTCCATGATTCTATGAGTATGCATGGCTCTATGATTGGCTAAATTTTGGTAAAACATGATTCTGCACTGATGTTAAGCAGGATGTTATAACATCCATCTACTGTGGTAACAGAACTGCTGTCATGTGTTTTAATCAAGATGTCAAGGCAGATGTCGTAACATTCATCTGCTGTCATGACAGAGCTGCTATTTTATATCTCTTGACAAAGGTGTTTTGGTTTGATGAGATTCTGTTGGATATACCTCATCAGTATGTGCAGGTCAAAGAGACTTATTGGGAACAAAATGTAAAATAAGGGTTTAGAGTTTTGAGAGTCTTTTGGGTGTGACTATGTAAGTCACCCTTTGTATCCTTGGATGCATCGTGGTAGACATGTTTAGGCTGTTAGTGTTATTTGTAAATTGTCAATTGTTCACTCAAAGCTTTTAAGCAAGAGTGTATTGTTCTTGATTGAAGCTGTTAAGCAAAATCAAGTATTGTAACTTTGAAGAGTGTCTTCTAAAGTCTTCTTTTTGTATTGAATTGTTTATCACTTCTGTGATTGAGGGGGAGTGAAAGGTGTCTCTTGTCTAGTGGTTTCTAGGCAGAAATTGCATTGGGTAGAGATTAAGTGAGGAGTTGTAAACTGGGAGTTTAGCTATGAATTAATTCTGCTAATAGTGGATTTCTTTCTTGGCTTGGTAGCCTCAGATGTAGGTGACGTTGCACCGAACTGGGTTAACAATTCATTGTGTTTTTTTATCAATCAACATTTACAATTCTGCACTATTTAAATGGTTAGATAAATAGTTCTGTCAGTCTGCTGATGTTACAACTGATGTCATGACATTGTTAATTTGTAAAGGAATTTAAAATGGCCATGCTCTATCCTTGTTCTGTTTTAGCAGAGATCAATGTTATTAACATCTGAGATCTGCATACCAGAATTTTAAAGAAGAATCTAGATCAAGTTGAAAGTGACAACTCCAGCCTTGGGGCTGAGGGCCTTAAGGTACACAAATCTCTTCTTTGTCTTTGGATTTTGAAATTATCTTTGAATAACTTGCTTTTGATATTTTCTCTTAATTTCTTATTCTTAGGGTGCTAAAGATGACAAAGGGCAACCCTTTGTTCAACAAATCCTTCCTACCACCAGCAGTGGTCCTTTTTATCATCCAACAAGTCCCCCTTCCCAGCACCAAACTTCTCTCAAGGATTCCATCAAAGAATCCATAGATGAAGCGAGTCAGTTGGCCAGTGAACACCAAAAGAAATCACCACCCAAGGTCACAACTAAGCTTTCCCAAACCAATCACTTTGATCATGACAAAAGCCCACCAAGGTAAGAAGCCTTAGTTGAAGTCGAAGGAGACACAAAGATACCATATGTAGATAAAATTATCGAAGACAAGTCTGGAGATGAATTTCCAATCAATGTACGACAAGTTAGTGGTGGCGAAAAAGGTGAAGAGGAAGAGGATGAAGAAGAAGATCGCTCCATGTTCGACTACGAAGAAAAAGATGATAATGAGGAAGAGAAAGAGCAGCAAGATGACCAACCAAAAACTGACCCAAATCCTGATGCTTTGACTAGAACAGCCACTACCAGCCTCTCTCGTAAGGAGCTTGAATCCCTGAAGGTGCAAAGACCATTTGAATATCTAAAGGCTATGATTAGCTCCAGATATAGTTGGAAAGAAAAAAAGAACTAGCACTTCGACTGCATCATGCGCCAATCTGCCAACAAGCCTGAGGATGACTTGCTCCCCTAGATTAAAGAGAAGATCTTAGACATTGATTTGTTTCAAATTTTCAAGAAAGACACTTCAGCTTGTTTTGAGATTAAGAATATCTTAAAACAATTAAATGTCTTAGAGGTTTCCCCAAATGTTGCATACGCCATAGTAGAATTGGGCTCGCTGATTGACCTTGTTGTTACTAATCTTAACCACCTCAAAGATATTTTAAATAAAATTTTGAACAAATTAGAGACCCAACTGGATGAATGAGATACAACTACTGAATCCACTACAAAGGTTTCAGAGTTGGAGAAGGGCTATGAACAAAACAAGAAGGAAATTGAAACCTGTGACAAGATTGTCGAAGACTGGGAGTAATAAATCAAAGACTTGCAAACCAAAATTTCTCAGGCCAAGAAGCATAAAGTCGAACTTTTGAAGTTTGATCAAGCAGAAGCGGCCAAATAACTTCAAGTTGGTATGCATTATGTCGAGAGAGCTCAAAATCTCGGGAAATAAATTGAAGAACTTTCAACAAACAAAACCATATGCGAACGACGTTTGATGCTTCAAAGGTTCAAATATCAAAAGATGAAAGATTCCCCTCTTTTTTTAATCTGATTGTAACTGATGAATTTGTTTCTTTGTTGTAATTTTAAGCCCTTCGTGGCATTTGATGTAATGACTTATCCATTTTGGCAACTTTTATTTTAATCCTTATTTTGGCTTCGACAATCTTTGCATGAATTATGCCTTACTTATTTTAACTTCTTGAAGTACAGGCTTATATTTCTTTAAATATTTACCATTTCAAGATTCTTCTATCCTCATTTAACTCTTCGACTTCATATGCGCCATTGGCAAAAACTTTAATAATTTGAAAATGCCCTTCCCACTTAGGGGACCTCTTACCAAAAGTTCTAACTTTTTGATCCATGGGCAAGATTACTTTCCAAACTAAATCTCCAGTCGAAAATAACTTAACTTTCACCTTTTTATTATATGACTTTTCTACTATTTTCTTTTTGCCTTTTTAATAATTCTAAGGTATTCAGTCTTTCTTCATCCAAGTCAACTAATTCGTCTAACATCATGTTCCAATAAGACTCATATAAGATCTCATATTATCTCTGAATTTTAGTTGATTGTAAGTAGATTTCGACTAGTAAAACTGTGTCATAACCATATGTTTTTCGAAAAGGTGTAGTGTTCGTAGCATCTTTAGGGGAGGTTCCACAAGCCCACAAAACTTAGTCTAATGTCTTATGCCAATTTCTTGGCTTCTTCCCCACATGCTTCTTAATTAACCCAATCACTACCTTATTTGCTACTTCGACTTGACCATTAGCCTGAACATAATAAAGTGTGGAGGTTAAAAGTTTGAACCCCATTTCTTTAGCAAATTATTGCATGTTTTGACCAGTAAAAATTGATCCCTGATCCATTGTAATAGTTTTTTTGGATGAATTCGATCACTGCATCATGATCCATATTTACCAATGGTATAGCCTCAATCCACTTAGTGAAATAGTTTATTCTCACTAGAATGTATTTTTTACTCTTGGTTGATGCTGGTCGAATTTCCCCCACTAAATCCAAAGCCCACCCTCTGAAGGGCCAAGGCTTTACTATAGAATGTAGTTCGCTGGCAGGAACATGTTGAATGCCTGCATGTATTTGGCATTCTTGACATTCTTTGGCGAATTTAATACAATCTTTAAGCATGATAGGCCAATACATCCCTTGTCAAAATAATAATCATTTCATCTTATGGCCTACTTGATGCACTCCACATGCCCCACTATAGACACTAGACAGAGTCAAGTATGCCTCAGACTCACTAAGGCATTTGAGTAAGACACCCTTAGGCGTCTATTTAAATAGTTTGTTCCCCATCAGAACATAACTTAAGGCACGATATTTAACCTTTTGTTTGACAGAAGTTATTGGATTTTGCAAGTAGTCTACTATTGGCTTTCTCCAATCTTCGTTTGTCAAACTATATACATCCAACATTTCAAAGCTCTCTTTGTTAGCATATCCTAGATTCATTGTTTCCAAGTCTGTTGGAGATAGTCTAGTTGATGCAACTCTTCCTCTAACTTTGATTCCATCTTGCAATTTTTCTTTTTAAATTTTGTATCCAAAAGCAATCTGGGCCAAGTCATTGGCCTCTTGATTCTCAAGACGAGGTATGTGTCGAATACTTACCATTTCAAATCTTCGTAATAACCTATTGGCTATCATAAAGTACGTGATATGATTTTCCTTAACACATTTATATTCTTTTGTAATTTGCTTTATGACCAACTCTGAGTCACGCATTATTTTGACTCGAGTTGCCCCCAATTCCAACAAGTTTTCAAGTCCAACAATTAAAGCTGCATACTTAGCTTTATTATTTGAACAAAGGCCTTCGACCTTGTACTTGAATTGTTTTGTAATTTTATTAAGAGAAATAATTAAAACTCCAATTCCTGTTCCATTCTTATGACTAGAACTGTCAAAATATAACTTCCAAGGTTCAAACTCCACATAATTTAGGGAATTTTTGACTATAAAGTGGTCGACTATAAAGTCTGCTACCACTTGTCCTTTAACAACCTTTAAAGGCCTATAAGTTAAAGAATATTTAGTTAAAGCAAGTGTCCATTTGCCAATTCGACTGTGTAAAATAGATTTAGGAAGCATATGTTTAATAACGTCAAAATGAGATGGAATATAAACTTTAACTGGCTTTATATAATGCTTTAATTTTGTACAAGAGAAGTATATACAAAGACACAATTTTTCGACTATACTATATTTAGTTTCTGCATCATTCAAGACTATAATAAGGTAATAAATGGCTCTTTTGACACCATTTTCATCCTCTTGAGCTAACATGCTCCCTAAAGTTTTGTCAAACGCAACTATGTACAATCTCATACTCCTATCTCTATAAGGAGGCGCCATAATTGGAGGGTGAGCAAGGTATTCTTCAATCTTGTCGAAAGCTTCTTGTAGTGCTTGCCCGCATTCAAATCTTTCTTGCTTAAGTTGAAGTAGAGATGAGAAGTTTTGAGTCTTGCCACTTAAATTGGAGATGAACCTCCTTAAGAAGTTTATTTTTCCTAGCAATAACTATAATTCATTCTTTGTCAAAGGCGCTTTCGCCTCCATGATGGCCTTGGTCTGGTTATGATTAATCTCTATTCCTTTTTTATGGACAACGAAGCCTAGAAAATACCCCTCCTACACACAGAAAGCACACTTGAGAGGATTCATCTTGAAACCATGCTTCCTCATTCTTTCAAATGATTGTCGAAGATGGTCTATATGAATTTTTCCTAAAACTGACTTGACTATAATATCATCAGTATAAATCTACATATAATTCTCAATAAAGTCATGAAAAATATAATTCATTTCTCATTGATAAGTTGCCCAAGCATTCTTTAGGCCAAAGGGGATTACTACCCATTCGAAAGTGCCTAAGGCTCTAGGGCATTGAAACGCTGTCTTTGACACGTGTTCCTCAACAACGAAAATCTATGTGTATCCAGAATACCTATCGAGCATAGTTAGATACCCATGGCCTATGGCATAGTCGACTAGCATTTTTGCCACATGCATTGGGTACTCATCTTTTGGGGTTGTAACATTTAAGTCTCTAAAATCTATGCATACCCTCAAAGTTTCATTCTTCTTACTAACTGGAACAATATTAGCAATCCATTCGACATACCTGGTCATACGGATGAATTTGCATCTTAGAAGTCTTCCAAACTCTTCTTTGATCTTTGAGAGAACTTCAGGTGCAAAGCGCCTTGGAGTCTGCTTGAGGGGCTTCTTCCCAAGCTTTATTGGCAACTTCAGTTCGACCAGATCTATACTCAAACCAAGCATTTTGTCGTAATCCCAAGCGAAGCGATCTTTGAACTCCTTCAGTAGTTGGATCACTTCAACTTTAAGCTGGGGGTTAATGTTGGCACTGATGTAGGTTGTCCTTTTTGTTGTCCCTTCTCCCAGGTCGATTTCTTTCAAAGGGTCTTGCACCAACATTTTGATATTATTTGCTAGCGGATCCTTTTCAAAACCCAAAGGCTCATTATCATAGATGGCATCTAGCCTTTGACTTTGCACTTCGACTTGATCCTTGTCTGGTGGCTCCAAATAGAAGTCCTTCCCAGGATCTTCAGAGTGCTCTTCTACATTTTTGGCTTTGACAGCCATGTATTTTACTCAGCCTCTAAGGCCACTGTTGCGGTGAAAATTGGATATCAAGCTATTGAATTAACTTGAATCTTAATTCTTTTACAACCGAACTTTAATTTATCCAAAGGAAAGGTCTAAAGAAAGAAAAACCCTTTTCACGATGTAGCAACAACGCTAAGAGATTCGGGGATCGGGGGTTGGTTATACCTAGGGAAGGTGTTAGCACCCTAAGCATTTGTAGTACTCTACAGGAACCTTTTGTTTATATGCTAAGTTTGTTAAGTGTTTGCTATGGATTGGGAAAAGGTATAAGTTAAAACCTAAAGATATGTACACTAAGTTTGCTCGCAAAGACATCGCGTCCTCTGCCTACGTATCCTAACTAGGATAGAATCAGAGCAATTGTAGTTCACCTCACCAAGTTTTGAAGAACACTTTGATTATGATCAAGGTTCAAAGGGGAACAAACATGACAATGTTTGTGTAGAGTTTAAAGAAACTCTCTAAATCTAAGTTCAAGAAAAGGGGAGTAAGAATTCATGACAATGATTCTTACATAGAGTTGACAAACTCTATCCTAGGGTTCTAGTTGAAGAATGCTCCTAGTAAAAGGTAGGTTTCTTAGACTTAAAGCAAAGTCTAATGGCTTCTAAACTGAGGTTAAAGGTGGCTGAGGTTAAGTGAACTATCCATGACACAAGGGTCAAGGGAGAAACTTTTCCTTTGGAAGGAGGAAGGGGAGGCAACTTGGATGAGAACTAATGAGTTCCATCACTTGGGGAAAAGACACTACTTAACAAAGCAATGAACATGATGAAGATAAAAGCATGGTGACAACCATATGAAGCAAGCATGTCAGAGATATCAAATGTAACCACAAAATATGCATTGATGACGATCAAAGCAAATAATCAAGCCAGAAATGTGACGACAGATCAAGCTTAAAATAATATCTTAGAGGAAACAAACTAAATCACGGTAACAACCCAAAGAAAAATAATCCTAGCATGTTGACTAACATGGGAAGCAGAGATCTCACAAGGAAGCTCAGTCAATGTTCATAGAAATTCAACCACAAGTAGGATAGCGATCTCAAAAGATGAAAATTTTTTCACATAGGCAAAAGACATCACAATTAATAATAATGTGCAATATTTTTACACCATATGAAAATAAATCTCAAGACTAACATGATGCAAAAAGAATCAACCAAAAATGATAAAAAAATGAGGGAGTTATAAATTTATGAAGTTTCACGTACAAGAATATACATAAGCAAAAATAAAGAACAAAAAGGCAAGGGGTAGTAGTTGAACCCCTGACCTTTGGTAAACAAGCATCTCCAAAGGACCACTAGGCTATTACGGGCGCATGTGATAAAGGGAGAAGAGAAAAGAAGAAAATATTTAACAAGCGAAAATAAGAAAAAACAAAAGGGTTGATCTCCACTATAGATCGAACCCAGGTCATGCATGTGAAAGGCGTGTTTTGTGCAAAGTTCTTACCACTGGGGTGGCTATACATTCGTTGATATAGCCACCCCTATAAACATATAAGGCGTCGTTTTATGATTTTTCTGGGCAAGTATGAAACAACCAAGAACAAGGCAATGCGTGAAGATTTGGAACTCCCTCAAAACTCCATGGAATCATGCAAATTTTAGGTCTAAATTGTGTAGAATATTATGAGGAATGCAATGGTGTCATCAAAATTGTGAGATGAAGCTTCTAATTGAAAACACGATGGGAGATGCATATTAGTCATTTTGGATGCAAGATGATGTTCATGTCATGTTCTATGCACATTAAGACCAAAACAAACACATACACAAACCACATACATGTTAACAAGTGATCTTAAGCACAAGAACTAGTTTCAAATCAAGCAGAAAAGAAAATGGTTGGCAGGCTGTGGCAGGAATTGTAAAAATTCAATGATAGTGCATCATGGTATAGAAACTGGCAGTTTAGATGCAATTAAGTTATGAAAACAATATGCACACATCTTATATGCAATAACAGATGATATTGGATGCAGAACATGAGCTTAATTCAACTGGATCAAAATTGGCATTGTGAGTGGGAAATGCAAGTTAGCTTTAGCAATTGTGATGCGGCAGCAGGGTGATTTCCCAAACAGTACAAGTCGTGATATGTCATATAAACAATACACACACATCACATATAGGTCAAATGATGATTTTAAGCTCAAGAATCATACATACATCTTACAAGGAAAAATCTGGTATGCTGTTGCAAAAGTGTTCTGAACAAAATGCATTTTTGAAGTTATGAAAATTTTGGATATGAGCAAACTCAACAAACAGTCATATACACATTTCAAACATGTCACTTGTGTTTGTGCTCAAATAGAAAGAGTTCAAAACAGGCTGCAAAGCAAGGTGATACTCAAGTTGCAAAAATGGTATTTATGAGATGCAGTTGGATGTTTAGTTCAGTTTGAATGCACAACTAAAGCAAATAAATCACATACACATCTAAGAAACATGTCATTGAATGAGTTTGAGCAAAAGATCAGGTACAAAACAGGTTGTAATGAGAAATGTCAATCAAGTTGCAAAATGGTATGTATGAAATGCATTTTGAATGAGAGGGGTCAGGTCAAGTGAAAACAGGCCAGGTGACTCATGCATACAAATGATAAACATGATTCTAAAGGTGTTTTAATCTTCAAAATAGATGCATAACAACCATAGCAAAAATTGGGATGTTAGATGCTTTGAAAGAATGCTGTTTTGGCAAAATGGTGGGATTGTCATGTGTTTTCCAAAATAGTGAGATTCATGCCAACACAATGAGGTATACATATCACAAACATGATGGCTAATGAGTTCATGCTCAAAATTTGATCACATTTTACATATTTTGAATATTATAATGCAAGTTGCATTTGCAACTTGCAAGCCAACTTGCCAAGCTTAAAATTTTCATTTCCTCTGCATAACTCTCACACTTCTCTATTTCAAAACATCAAAAAATCAGAAATAAACAAAATCCAAGGGCTGAGAAAGGTCCAAGTGATCAAAGAATGAGTTTATGAAAAATTGTCAATGTGGGACTCAAGTGTTGAAACACCATCTTGCTAAATCCATAACTCTCAGATCACAAATGCCATTGAGATGTTCTAGTACTTTTTAGAAAGCCCTCAAATAGCTCTAAAACATTCATGTTTTCATGAGTTCCATATTCTCAAAGGAGCTTGGCCAAAAACCCCTTAAAGTTGCTAAAAAACAAGCTTAAAAGTGAAATTTTTCTAAGTCATTTTCCCTTCTTGAAATGAATTTGATCATAACTCCAAATATATGCATTTTATGATCATGGACCACTTTGAGGCTTTTGTAGGATTTGTCAAGAGCTTTCCAATGAGCTTTTAACCACTTCATTTGGATGTGTGGTTAAGGAGTTATGGTCTTGCCCCTTTCGAAACCCTAATTCCCGACTTTCGCGATTACTCCTCAACCCTTGATCCAATTGTCATGAAATTTTATGGTTAGATGCAATATGTCATTAGGAACATTTTTGAATCACATCTTGAGGTTAGATTCCTTATTATTGAAGAGTTGACTCTTCGGTCAACCGAACGATCGATCGGTGGCTACCGAGTCGACTGTTGATGCTCTGGACCTCTTGAGGCTTTGAAACTTCTTGAATGGACTTTACCAAACCATATGAACTTGTTGGACCAAGACTCCATCATTGCAACGCCTTTTAAATCAAAAGTCAAACCACATTTAACTTTTCCTGCTCGAAAACCCTAATCGGGTATCCTGAATTTCACTACTTTTGATTCCTGGGTGACAACCTCAAATTGGATTCATGCTTGATCCAATGGAATACTCTTGATGATATGGAGACCCAATCTCAATGAAAACCAGTCCAAAACATTGACCGGTCAACCCTCGAAACCTCGATTTCGGCTGTATAAAACCCTGATTCTCCTGTAACTTGACAAAGACCACTTGAAAAGGGTTAAGGTTAGATAAACATGTGAACATGCTCCTAAAATGATGATGAAGATCTAAGGGGTCAAAATTTGGGGTATGACAGTTGCCCCTATTTAAATATCTTTCACTGGATGGCGGCGAAAGATGACAATCCTCGCGAAGTCGTAGTGAAAGGTATTTAAATATAGCGAACCAAAAATTTTGTCCCTTAGATCCGATGGTATTCAAAAGGACAAATGCGGATATGCTATGTATCTAGATGATGCTTTATGATATTTGAATGCAAGACAGATGCAGTCACACGAGCAAAGATAAAAGAACGACGATACAACGAGTAACTACTCATGGAGACCCAACATACTGGGGAAAGATCCAAGGAAAAGCAAACAAAAATAGTTCAAACGTGACCAAAGACGCTGCTCAGGGGAATCTTTCACACAGGGGACGCCAACTCCAACAGGGAAGACAAAACTTCATTGGGGAAAAGGAGGTGACACTCCATTGGGGAAGAAGGCAATTATCCATCGGGGAAATGAAAGAAATCACAAACGCAAACCTCACTGGGGATAAACAGTTGAGGAATCTCCTATAGCGAAGATTTCAAATGGGATCTTCAGGAAAAGAACAGAAACAAGACTAGACGCACCAGGGACGCTAGTAACGACTATATCTCAGAGACTCGAATGGGAAAGCGACGCTCTGCTGAGGATACTGGTGACGACCAGAACAATCAGCAATCAAAGGGTGCTAGTTTCTACGAGACTTAAAAAGGGGTGATGGTGACGACCATACAAAATGGGAGCTCCAAATTGCGTTGATACAGGATTCCGACTGGGGAAATTGGTAACAACCAACTCTAGGTATCAATAACGATTAGCTTTCAAGTAGAGCCAGTAACTACTGGACTTTTGAAAACTAAGGTGACGACCAAAGCGACGATACCAATAACGATTGGATTTTAAACAAAGCCAGTTACCACTGGACTTTTTCAAAACTATGGTGACGACCAAAGCAATGATGCCAATAACGATTGGATTTTAAACAGTGCCAGTTACGACTGGACTTTCCAAATAGCTGCCAATTACCATTGGACTTTGTTAGCTCCCAAATTCGACACTGCCTTGGGTTGCTAAACATTAAGGCATAATTAATGTCTAAGTAAAATGAAGCAAAGAGGTTTCGACAACCTCTAAGGAATCTTCTAAGATAAACGATTGAAATAACTTAGAAAAATTAAGAAACCTAAAGTTATGAGCATTTCGACCGTGTCAGAGGTAGTTCGACCGAAATTCTGCAGGGGGATTGCTACGTCATTTTGAAATTCAAAATTTAGAGGGAGCGGTTCTGTTCATAAGACAAGTGGCGAGTTCTAGAGCAGGAAGTTACATGCAATTGACACTTGTTAGATCGAGGAGATACTAGGAAGTTATTAGCAGTTAATTATTAGCATTATAAATAGGGATTTGTTAGACATATTTCTGTGTGTTTTACCATTTGTACAAAATAACTCCAATCAAATTTACTCAAAGTACCCGAGTGTGAGAAAAGAGTATTTTCACGGAGAATGTACGTTATGTAAAATCACCAACTTTTTAATAAAGTCTTTTACAATTTCAGCAACATTTACATTTCCTCTGTTGAACCACTTGTGCAAGTGTTACCTTTTGCCTTTACCTTTCCTGCATCCTTTACTCCAATTCCTCTTTTCCTTTAAACTTTTTACCTTCTTCGATCAGCCTTTTACAAATCTTTTACAGCGTTTCTCTAAGTTTATGCACTTTAAAATACCCAGTCGAAGTCTTTTTCATTACAAGCACATTTACCAATTCGTTATTACAAGTACTTTAAATCTAATTCTAAACGAAGAATACTTTAGCACATGTCCTAGGATCAATCTGATCGATCCTGTGAGTCACCAAAGTTAAATTTGGAAGATCAGCGATTGTTTTCCGATTTTCAAGGGAAACAAAATGGCACGCCCGGTGGGACCGTGCTAAATATGCCCGCGATTTAGAATAATCTTCGTAGAAAGTACATTGTATGTTACTAAGAAGTGGTAGAATTACCGCTGCTAACGAAGAAAGACGAACAATCCTTAGGAATATGGCGACGGAAACGAACCAGCCAAACAATCCTAACCCACAAGTCGAAGGTTCTGGCGAAGGAACCAGTAACAACATGGTCCCACCGCCTATACCATCGACAGGAGAGCAAGTAGCGCCTCCCATAAGGTCAGAACAAACCTTCGCCCCAGTAGGATCTGGGACAACGATAGTTAGGCCTTACACACAACCCGTATTGGAGTATATTGGGCCACCAGTGTCGAATCCCCAAACTCCAATAGCAGGACCATCAGTGTCAAGGAAGTTTGCCCCTTATGGTCTTTCGTAGTTGCCAAGGAATCCCTCGTATGGGATGCCAACGACTGTAATGCAGGGGCTGCAAAATGCGCCCCCAATATTTTCTGAAAACACAATGGCGTCACCTTTGCAAGGATCAGAACCTGGTTCAAACATTGGTCGAAACCCTCAGAGTTTAAGTCTAGGATATTCGACTCAAGGTCCCAATCTAACCAATACGTCCGTTTCCTGTTTGAGGCAGCAGATGGATGAGAGTAACTTACAGATGGTTCAAACCCTCTCCCAGACTATGGGTGAGATCTTTCATCCATTAATTCGAGACACAACTCACGCTAACCAATAACTGGCGACACAGTTAACACGCTTGACTGAATTTATAGGGGTACCTCCGTTAGAAAGGAACCAAGCCCCTGTGGAGAGTACTCCACAACAAATTCCAAGAGTGGCGCCAGAAGCCAATTTAGAGAACCAAGGAGGAATAGACCCTTATGTTGTCGAAACTCCCAGAGTCCAGGTCGAGGGAAACCCAGAAATAGTTATGGTGAATCGAAACCAGGATGCATACAATGTGGTCCAGCAAGTACGACACAACAACCTCGCGGTCAAAAACAACTTGGCTACGATGGTAGAGAGAATCATGACTCGAAATGGCCTAAACACTGGGTTTACTAGGACAAATTATACTTCACCAATAGTCGACTACATCCTTCGAGCGGAATTACCCCTAGGACCAAGGTGCCTAAGTTCACTAAGTTTTCAGGGGACACGACGGAGTCCACCGTCAAACACGTAGCACGCTACATAATTGAGGCTGGGGAGATAGCCAATGACGAAAGCCTTAGGATAAAATACTTCCCTAGTTCTCTTACAAAGAACGCCTTCACGTGGTTTACCACTTTACCACCAAGTACAATATGTAACTGGACGCAGTTAGAACGACTCTTCCATGAACAGTTTTACATGGGCCAGACGAAGATTAGTTTGAAAGAGTTGGCCAGTGTAAAGCGTAAGTTTTCAGAGCCAATCAAAGAATACCTCAATAGGTTTCGACTACTTAAGGCAAGGTGTTTTACACAGGTGCCTGAACATGAGTTGGTCGATATGGCAGCAGGAGGTTTAGATTACTCTATTAGGAAGAAATTAGATACGCAATATCTGAGAGATATGGCCCAATTGGCCGACAGAGTCCGACAGTTAGAAAGGCTGAAAGACGAAAAGGCGAGATTTAACAAAGGCAAGAAAGTAGCTTTTGTCGAACTCAACGAAAGTAGCTTTTGGCCTGAATTAAAATAGGGTCCCCCATATTCTTGTCGAGTACTGGCCCCTCCTCAAGGAAAGGGCTTTGTCGAATCAGAAAAGAACGACAGGTTCCCTAAGAAAACTTACACCTTTGACATCACGAAATGTGATGAAATCTTTGATTTGCTAGTAAAAGATGGGCAGATGATAGTGCCGCCTGGTGCTAAAACACCGCCCTTAGAGCAGCGGAAAAAGAGAGGTTTTTGTAAGTACCATAATTTTCTGGGTCATAAAACATCTCAATGTTTTCTTTTCAGGGATCTCGTCCAGAATGCGATACAGGAGGGACGCTTGAAGTTTGGAGATAAGGCGAAGGGCCAGATGAAGGTGGATGCTGATCCGCTGCAATTGGCTGATGCTCTTTATGCTGAACCTATGGAAGCAAACATGATAGATGCTACTGAGGGCATCGAGTTTTCTGTTAACATGATGGAGGTTACTGAGGACCTCATTTCAGCACCAGTGATGGCGAAATTCGTCATGGGTTTCAGTTTGGACGATGCGGCAGTCACAATCAAGGAGAATACTGGTCGAAATGATAACGATTCAAGTCTAGGGGTTCAAAGTCATCCAAGTTACGCCATGGTAACCAAGGAAACAGCTGACCATTTCGTCAGAATGGACCAGGCCACTGAGGGCTTGGAAAGAATGGAGCTGGCTGGGACGGTCGAAGTTAATATGGTCGACATTAACCCATCGGAGACCATGGAAGAGAAAGAATCAAAACACCATGAGGGATGTAGCAGGTTAGCGTACCCAGAGACAGAAGAGTCAATCGTTGGTTTTTTACATCGGTGCAAAGACAATGGATCGAGCGTGATGCTGTGCGCCAGGTGCAGCGCCATTTTCGATAGAAAAGCAGCAGAGAAATTAGAGGGAGAACGTCGACGTCGACTGAACAGAGGTGGCCATGGTTTTGATCAACGAAAGAGCTACCACAGGAGGACAGAAGACAAACAGTCTGAACCTCGAATCAGGCCACCAAGTGCTAGGCCCGCCAGTTTCAAACCTGTTGTTGATTCCGCTGATGGAAAGTGGAGGAAGCCTAATGAAGAGAGGGCGCAAGGGCAGCAAAGGTGGAAGAACCTCGAAGTGAATCGAGGATCTTCGGTCTCCTACAGCAAGGAGTATCAATCCTCAAAAACATCGCACGTATCTGAAAACTATAAAGGCAAGAATCCTATGACTAGATCTCAATGGAGGAGAGAGCAAAGAAGAAGAAAGGCTCTTAGAGAAGAGATGGAGAAAAATCAGTCAAAGAATAGTTCAAACCCTCCCGGAAAAGAAGGATAGCAATCGAAGATAGCTGAAAAGTTACCAGTTGGGCGAAGGCTGTTTTCGCCTAAACAAGACAGACCAACGGAAGGGGACAAAGACATGACAGATAACTTTGACTCCGACTCCAATAACTCTTTGAATCTGGTGGTCAACATGGTGTCGGTGATGCCCCGGGAGTTCGATAGGGTTTCAGAGGTCGAAGAACCAGGTGCAGACGCTGAATGAGAAATGGCAGCACATAAACCTGTATGCTATTACGTGATGAACAACGGCTGTGTCGAAGAGAAAAACACTTTCTTTGAACGGCCCACTGAAGAAATGAGGACCCACCTGAAACCGTTGTATATTACAGCAAAAGTGGAGAACATCCCCATCAACAAAATACTGGTGGATTGTGGTGCTACGGTAAACCTGATGCCACATTCTTTGTTGACCAAAATAGGAAAGCATGGCGCTGATACAAAGCCACACAATATGGTTTTGTCGAATTATGAAGGAAAAGTAGGAACCACCAGGGGTGTGATTCAGGTGGACGTAACCTTCGGAATCATTACAAGACCAACGGTATTCATGGTGATCGAAACCACGACCAACTATAATTTATTGCTTAGCCGAGAATGGATACATGGCATTGGAGCAGTGCCATCATCGATGCATCAAAGGATTGCCATCTGGAGGCCAAATGGCATAGTTGAAAATATTGAAGCTGATCAAGGATACTTCAGGATGCCAAGAAGGCAAGTAGATCAGTTCCAATTCGACAAGCACTTGGCCAGCATAGGCCCTTGTGCTCCAGCGGACTTTGAGTTTGCACCAAATGACGAGGTGTACTACTCACTATACCTCCACCCTGTCGACGGATTTCGTTGGGATAAGGAAATACCTGGGGAGAGACTCCCATACCTGGGGGCAGCCCCAGTTGACCCCACTGGGTAGGGCAGTGAGTTTGATGACTGAAGCAACGGTGCTGCAAAGAATTTCAGCCTATGTGGCTGAAACCAAATTACAAACGGCCGTAATGGCCGCCCATGACAAAATGGCTGAAGAAGCCACCAAAATGCAGCGGGAGAGCCAGAGGCTCGACGCCATCTATGATGACGAACCTCTGGGGTTTGAAAGAGATCCTTTGGAGAAAGACATCAAAATGCTCGCACAGGATCCATTGGAGGAAATTGATTTAGAAGAGGGTCCAACCAGGAGGCCAACGTACATTAGTGCTAACCTCGACCCTCAACTGAAGATCGAAGTCATCCAGTTGCTCCGGGAGTATAAGGATTGTTTCGCCTGGGACTATGACGAAATGCCTGGGTTGCAAAGGGATTTGGTGGAACATAAACTACTAATAAAACCTGGAAAGAAGCCAGTCAAACAGGGCCCAAGGCGTTTTGCTCCAGAGATCATGTCGAAGATCAAGGAGGAAATCGAAAGGCTCCTTCGTTGTAGATTCATTCGCACAGCGAGGTATGTCGAATGGCTGACCAACATTGTCCCAGTCATCAAGAAGAACGGGTCCCTAAGAGTGTGCATTGATTTCAGAGATTTGAATTCAGCCACTCCCAAGGACGAATATTCGATGCCAGTGGCGGAAATGTTAGTTGATTCAGCCGCTGGCCATGAGTACCTTAGTATGTTGGATGGTTATTCTAGATATAACCGGATTTTTATCACGGAAGATGACGTTCCCAAAACAGCGTTTCGTTATCCAGGGGCCTTAGGCACTTACGAATGGGTAGTAATGCCATTTGGCCTAAAGAACGCTGGGGCAACGTATCAGCGAGCGATGAATTCTATATTCCATGATTTCATTGAATCTTTTATGCAAATATACATTGATGATATTATGGTGAAATCTGTTTCAGGAAAAAGCCATCTGGATCATCTGCGACAATCGTTCGCCAGAATGAGGAGGTTCGGCCTCAAAATGAATCCGTTGAAGTGCGCGTTTTGTGTACAGGCGGGAGACTTCTTGGGTTTCGTTGTCCATAAGAAGGGAATCGAAATCAACCAGAATAAGACGAAGGCTATCTTAGAAACAAAAGCGCTGTCAAACAAAAAAGAGTTGCAATCACTGCTGGGGAAAATTAACTTTCTAAGGAGGTTCATCTCCAACTTAAGCGGCAAGACGCAAGCCTTCTCACCTTTGCTTCGAATTACTAGGGACAGATTCGAGTGGGGCAAAGAGCAGCAGGAAGCCTTCGACAAAATCAAAGACTACTTGGCTCACCCCCCAGTCCTTTCGCCTCCGTGTCGAAGCAGGAGTATGCGATTGTACATAGCAGCGTCAGATAGAACTTTAGGGAGCATGTTGGCTCGGGAGGATGAGAATGGCGCCGAAAGGGCTATTTACTACCTCAGTAGAGTTTTAAATGACGCAGAAATTAGATATAGTGAAATCGAAAATCTATGTCTATGTTTATATTTCTCATGTACAAAGTTAAAGCAATATATTAAACCAGTAGATGTTTGTGTTTCTTCGCACTTTGATGTTATTAAACACATGTTATCAAAACCTATTTTGCACAGTCGAATTGGAAAATGGGCACTGACATTGACAAAATATTCTTTGACTTATAGACCGCTAAAAGCAGTCAAAGGGCAAATAGTGACAGACTTTATCGTCGACCACTCTATAAACGAGAATTCCCTGAATATAGTTGAAGTGAAACCATGGAAATTATACTTCGATGGCTCTAGCCACAAACATGGCACGGGTATTGGTCTGTTGATTATTTCGCCAGATAAAATTCCAATAAAATTCAAGTATAAAGTCGAAGGGTTGTGTTCCAACAACGAGGCTGAATATGAAGCTTTAATAGCTGGACTTGAAATTTTGTTAGAATTGGGGGCAACCCAGGTCGAAATAATGGGCGATTCTGAATTAGTGATAAAATAGTTGACAAAAGAGTACAAATGTGTTAAAGAAAATCTCATCATGTACTTCGTAGTGGCCAATAGGATGCTTAAAAAATTCAAAGCGTCAACTATTCGACATATACCGAGAATACATAACCAAGTGGCCAACGATCTAGCATAGATTGCCTCGGGATATAGGGTCTCGAAGGAAGACTTGCAGGAAGTAATCGAAGCTAGAGGCAAGGTAGTGTCGGTTGGGTTGAAGCCATCAGACTTAGAGGCTACAAAGTTGGGATATATGGATGAAGATACTTTCGAAGTCTTTATCATCGGAGAATTGTTGGACAATGACTAGAGAAAGCCTTTAGTCAAATATCTCCAGAATCCGTCAATAGCCTCAGATCGAAAGATAAAATATCAAGCACTGAGCTACATCTTGATGGGCAACGAATTGTTCAAATAGACCCCTGAAGGAGTTTTGCTGAAATTCCTGAGTGAATCAGAGGCATACTTGGCTTTGTCAACAGTCCACAGTGGGGCATGTGGTGCACACCAAGTTGGCCATAAAATGAAATGGTTGTTATTTCGACAAGGTTTGTACTGGCCTACGATGCTAAAGGATTGCATCGAGTTCGCCAAGGGGTGCCAGGAGTGTCAAGTTCATGCGGGCATACAACATGTCCCAGCAAGCGAATTACATTCCATAATTAAACCATGGCCGTTTAGAGGTTGGGCTTTGGACCTGATTGGAGAAATTCGACCAGCATCCTCAAAAAACCAAAAGTATATCTTAGTAGGGATAGATTACTTTACCAAGTGGGTCGAAGCAGTGCCTTTACCTAAAGTGGATCAGGAAGAGGTGATTGAATTCATTCAGAAAAATATCATCTTTAGGTTTGGACTGCCAGAGACAATAACAACGGATCAAGGGTCGATCTTCACGGGTAGAAAGATGCAGGATTTCGCCAGAGAGATGGGGTTCAAACTCTTAACTTCGACCCCTTATTACGTGTAAGCTAACGGGCAAGTCGAGGCAACAAATAAAGTGGTCATTGGCATGATAAAGAAGCAAGTAGGAACCAAGCCAAAGAATTGGCACAAAGTGTTGGATCAGGTTCTATGGGCATGTCGAACGTCACCCAAAGAGGAAACCAACACCACCCCATATCGTTTGACCTTTGGTCACGATGCAGTGTTGCCAGTCGAAATCCACATACAGTCGATTAGGGTTCAAAGGCAACACGAAATTCCTAGAGAAGTCTATTGGGATATGGTGCTCGATGAGGTCATAGACTTAGACGAAGAAAGATTGAAAGCTCTAGAATTGCTGAGAAGGCAGAAAAAGAGAGTGGAAAAGTCATACAATAAGAAGGTTAAAGCAAAAACCTTTTTAGTTGGAGACTTAGTTTGGAGAGTCATTCTGCCTATGGATCGAAAGGCCAAAACGCTAGGTAAATGGTCCCCAAAGTGGGAGGGACCCTTCCAAGTTTCGAGGGTTTTCTTTAATGGAGCCTATGAAGTGGAAGAATTGGGCGAAGATAAGAGGATATTAAAAGTAAATGGTAAGTACTTGAAAAAGTACAGGCCTATGCTGCAAGAAGTTAAGATAACAACAGAGTAACAGAAAGTATAAAGCAAAGCCACAAATGGTATTAATATTTTCCAAAATGGCGCGATAAGTTACAATAACAAAGATGGCTTCAAAGGCCAGCAAAATATAGTCTGTTACAATATGTAAGTAAATTAGAAAGGAAGATTGGCCTTCATTTTAAGGTAGTTCGCCTTCTGAGATTCAATACGTTGTTGGCACGGGGCCCTTTCGTCAATTAATCTGGAAACTTCTTCTTCTAAGCTTCGAGCCTCTTCTGCAAAAGTGATAGCATGTTCAAGTTCAGCAGCAAGGGTCGAATCGTCTTTGGAAGACAGTTGAGAAATCTTCTTTTCTTCTTTCTTGATCTTGCTTTGAAGTTTCTTGATCTTGTGTTTCCAACAGACAATGTTTTCCTTACTGGAAGCAATCTCTAGTTAGTCTCTCTTTTTCTCTTCCTCTAGCTCTTCGATCCTTTGTTCCGATTCTGCTGCACTTGTCCAGGCAGCTGCTTCACAACCAGATTTCATCGAAATGTCACCTTCGAGGTGGGGCAAGCAACGTAAGGTCTTTGTAAACTCGATCTATCAAAATTACCACCTCTCGAATGACGTTAGCAACTTCAGAGGATATGGAATCAAGTCTCACTTGTTGAAGAAGCGCTTTCTAAGATAGATGGGTGATGGAATCCATCTGCAGCAACATGAAAAGGTCTCCTTTAAAGATTTTGGCTTTGATCTTCGCCAAAATGTCATCTGAAGGTTTGCTAGAGACCTGGCCCTCAGAAGTTGAAGCACTCCGAGTTTTGCCAGAAGAAATGCCTCGACTACGCAGCAGTAATTGAACGTATCGACGAGGATCGCTTTCTTTTAGCGCAGCCATTTCTTCCTTAGAGAGGACCGTTTCGCTTTGAAGAGGCATTGCCTGTGGTACCTCGACGGGAGTAACTTTGGTAGCATCAATACGAGCAGGATCATCAGATTTTCCTTTTGTAATTATTTCCCCTTCTACAGGGGCAGTTTTTATGGAGTCTTGAGCCAATGTAGCTTCTTTTTCCTCACCATCTGACTCACCTAGCTCAGACTGGTGCATGGCTTCTTCCTCACATGTGTTGGCTTCGTTCGCATCAATGTCGTCATTAGCGGGTTTTGTTTGATCAAGAGGGGAACTTGTCGTGGTGGCAGGGTTGGTGTCCTCAGGTTTGGGGTTTTCGTCTTCATCTGCCACGACTATTGTCTCAGGAGCTTTCTCTTCCTCATGGTCAGACCCATCAGTTTGTGATTGTTGGGTAGTAGTTTTTAGGGGCAAAGGGGCTGCATAAAATTCAGGTTTGTTAACTTCACCAAGAGAACTCACACCAGAACCCAAATCAGATGTAGGGATATAAGTGGGTTCACCTTGGCTGTTCAAAGGATAAGAGGAAAACCAAAGGGTATGATAGTATCGAAAAGATGGTGTCGAATGGGATACTATAAAAAAATGTCCTTTTCCTACAATAAGGTCGAAAAGAACATTCTTTAGGGGAAATTTGTTAGCTCCCAAATTCGACACTGCCTTGGGTTGCTAAACATTAAGGCATAATTAATGTCTAAGTAAAATGAAGCAAAGAGGTTTCGAAAGCCTCTAAGGAATCTTCTAAGCTAAACGGTTGAAATAACTTAGAAAAATTAAGAAACCTAAAGTTATGAGCATTTCGACCGTGTCAGAGGTAGTTCGACCGAAATTCTGCAGGAGGATTGCTATGTCGTTTTGAAATTCAAAATTTGGAGGGAGCGGTTCTGTTCATAAGACACGTGGCGATTTCTAGAGCAGGAAGTTACATGCAATTGACACTTGTTAGATTGAGGAGATAATAGGAAGTTATTAGCAGTTAATTATTAGCATTATAAATAGGGATTTGTTAGACAGATTTCTGTGTGTTTTACCATTTGTACAAAGTAACTCCAATCAAATTTACTCAAAGTACCCGAGTGTGAGAAAAGAGTATTTTCACGGAGAATGTACGTTATGTAAAATCACCAACTTTTTAATAAAGTCTTTTATAATTTCAGCAACATTTACATTTCCTCTGTCGAACCACTTGCGCAAGTGTTACCTTTTGCCTTTACCTTTCCTGTATCCTTTACTCCAATTCCTATTTTCCTTTAAACTTTTTACCTTCTTCGATCAGCCTTTTACAAATCTTTTATAGCATTTCTTTAAGTTTATGCACTTTAAAATACCCAGTCGAAGTCTTTTTCATTACAAGCACATTTACCAATTCGTTATTACAAGTACTTTAAATCTAATTCTAAACGAAGAATACTTTAGCACATGTCCTAGGATCAATCTGATCGATCCTGTGAGTCACCAAAGTCAAATTTGGAAGTTCAGCGGTTGTTTTCCGATTTTCAAGGGAAACAGACTTTCAACAATGCCAGTTACCATTGAGCTTTCAAGAGATGCCAATCACCCTTGGACTTTCAAGAGACATGGTGACGACCAAAGCTCAATACCAATAACGATTTGATTTTAAACAATGCCAGTTACCACTGGACTTTTCAGAAGATATGGGTGGTGCTAGTAACGACTAGACTTCAAGGTGTGAAACTGGTGACGACCAGGAAGACGAGACCAGTAACAACATGACATCCAAAGGTACTGGATACAACCAGGAACAAGCGGGATATAGGTAACGACCTATAACCACACACAAACTTAGTAACAACTGAGGTAGAGAAATTGGTGACGACCAACACCTCAAAAGGACAGAGAATACCCAAAGAACAACAAACAAGACCACTAGTAACAACCAGGAAACAATCAAAGACCAAATAGAGACCGGACAAATGCACATGATATGTCATGATGCCACTGATTAATGGTATGCAGGATTTGATTCTGACGAGAATCAGAAGAATCTGGAGACTCAAGGGGAAAGATGGATAAACACATCTATCTCATTGGGGATGCAATGAATCACACTGAATTCACAAAACAAAGGTGCTTGTAGATTTCTGGGAAATAAATGCACTCTGCTTGGAGAAATATTTCGGAGATACTGGCCAGGATTGACAACGTAACTCTAAAATGGATGCTCTGAATTCTTCTACTAGGGATGAGGCTACCATCACAAGAGCTCGTCTCATAAAGAAACCTGGGGAGAGGGTCTTCAATCTTGGTGACTACACACGACCGAATAAGCAACTTATCAAGTTAATTCAATAGACATTCACTGGGAGATGTATTGAGACTGCACGTCAAAGTTTCCGCCACTTTAAAAATTTCGAGAGGTATGATCTCCGCCGAGTCTTTCCGTAAGCCAAAGTATTTGATGTTAGTCTTTAAAAGTTATTTTTAAATTCAAACCTGGTACTTTCAAAATTATCATTGATCAATAAACGATGTTTTGCATAACAAAGAAAATAAAGAAAATGGTAAATTGCAACAGAAGAAAGGTCCAAAAACTGATTTCATTTAAGAATGGAAGTTTGTCAATGACAGAACTCCACGGAACTTTTACAATTGAAAATGGAAACATAAAAATAAAAAGGTTACATTGAATCCACTGACAATTCTACCCCTAATGACTAAAACTTTCCAAAACCTTGCTTCTGACAAGAGCGGTTGAAATGAACTTCCTTGTAAAATCTTCTGCAGAGGTGACGACCCATCTGATGCAGTGAAACGCCTTTGTCCCTAACTTTTTCCTGAACCTCCTTCATAGGTTATGATCCAGCGGGATACCCATTATTGCATAAGCTGCCCTTGCGGGTTTTCGACTTATCGGGTTCTTCTAGGCGTAATATTTTCGGACTGCATCTGAATTCACTGGGTGTGCAAGCTGTTCCCCATCCATTGTGGTGAGAATTAACGATCCTCCTGAGAAGACTATTTTTACAAGAAATGGACCATCATAGTTGGGCATCCATTTTCCCCGTGCATCTTTGTGAACTGGCAAAATCCTTTTGAGTACAAGCTCTCCTTCTCGGAATTCTCGGACACGAACCTTTTTGTCAAAAGCTCTCTTGATCCTTTTCTGATATAACTGCCCGTGACATACCGCACTCATGCGCTTTTCATCAATAAGGTTCAACTGGTCAAATCTTTCCCTCACCCATTCAGCTTCTTCAAGTTCAGTTTCCATTATGACTCTTAAGGAAGGTATTTCAACCTCAATAGGGAGTACTGCATCCATCCCGTATACCAAGGAAAAAGGGGTTTCCCCTATTGAAGTGTGAACAGACGTTCTATATCCATGCAAGGAAAATGGCAGCATCTCATGCCAATCTTGGTAGGTTTTCACCATCTTTTGTAAGATGTTTTTGATGTTCTTATTTGCAGCTTCGACAACTCCATTCATCTTGGGACGATAAGGAGAGGAGTTATGATGTTCGATTTTGAAGTCACCACACAGCTCTTTCATGGTTTTGTTATTCAGATTGGTACCGTTATCTGTTATGACTCGGTTTGGGATTCCGTATCAATAGATAATCTCCTTTTTGATAAAACGGGCCACCACTTGTCGAGTAACATTGGCGTAGGATGCAGCTTCAACCCATTTTGTGAAGTAATCAATGGCGACCAGAATGAATCGGTGTCCATTAGAAGCCTTTGGCTCGATTACCCCAATCATATCAATGCCCCACATAGAGAATGGCCAAGGTGATGTCAACACATTTAACAACGTCGGAGGCACATGCATCTTATCTGCATAAATTTGGCATTTGTGACATTTCCTGGCATATTGAATACAGTCGGCTTCCAAAGTCAACCAATAATACCTAGCCCTCAAAATCTTCTTGGACATGGCATATCCATTGGCGTGAGTGCCAAATGTTCCTTCATGAATATCTTGCATTAACAATTCTGCTTCTCGTCTGTCGACACATCTAAGCAGGACCATGTCATGACTTCTTTTATAGAGCACCCCAATTGCTAAGAAAGAACTTAGAGGCCAATATTCTCAAGGTTTTCTTATCAAGTGATGTAGCATCGACCGAATACTCTTGCTTTAACAGATAATTCTGTATGTCGTGAAACCATGGCTTGTTATCAACTTCTTCTTCAACCATCTGACAGTAGGCTGGCTCAGTCTTGCGTTCAATTCAAATGAGAGTAGCATCATTGAGGTACTTGACTTTCCACATTGAGGCTAACATGGCTAGAGCATCAGCAATATGATTTTCAGATCTCGGAACATGCCTGAAGGCGATCTCGTCAAAATATTCAATCATTTCAATGATATAGGCTCTGTAAGGGATCAAATTCTCATGTCTGGTCTCCCACTCACCTGTAACTTGATAAATAACCAAGGCCGAATCTCCACTTACTTCGAGAAGTTTGATTTTGAGGTCAATAGCTGCTTCAAGGCCAAGAATACATGCTTCATATTCGACAATGTTGTTTGTACATTCAAAGTCTAGCCTTGCTGTAAACGGAGTGTAACCACCTTCGGGATTCATCAGAAAGACTCCTACGCCATGCCCACTGTAATATGAGGAACCATCAAACATCATTTTCCACCAAAGACCCGGCTCAAGACCTTCATCAGGACCTGGTTCTTCACAATCTTTTACCAACATAAAGTCTTCGTCTAGAAACTCAAACTTGAGAGACTCTTAATCTTCAACTGGTTGATCTGCAAGATAATCTGATAAAACGCTGCCCTTGATTGACTTCTAGGCCACATACTGGATGTCATATTCTGATAACAACATATGCCATCGGGCGAGCCTTTCTGTTTGTGCGGGCTTCTCGAAGATATACTTTATCGGGTCCATCTTTGAAATCAATAAAGTAGTATGACAAATCATGTACTGCCTCAAACGTCTGGCAGCCCATGCCAAAGCACAACAAGTTTTCTTTAAAAGTGAGTATCGGCTCTCACAGTCGGTGAATTTCTTGCTCAAATAATAGATGGCATGTTCCTTTCGTCCGGACTCATCTTGCTGACCTAACACACAACCCATTGAATTCTCGAGCACTGTCAAATACACGAAAAGAGGTCTTCTAGGAACAGGAGGTATTAAAATCGGAGGCTCTTGAAGATAGCCTTTAATCTTATCAAATGCTTGCTGGCAATCTGAATTCCAAACAACCGTTTGATCCTTTCGTAACAACTTGAAAATGGACTCAAAAGTAGGAGTCATATTGGAAATAAATCTGGATATGTAGTTCAATCTTCCAAGGAAACCTCTGACTTGCTTCTCAGTTTGCGGAGCCGGCATATCTTGAATAGCCCGAACTTTATCTGGATCTACCTCAATCCCTCGGTGACTGACAATGAAGCCGAGTAATTTCCCAGATCTCACCCCAAAAGTACATTTGGCTGGGTTCAGCCTCAACTGATATTTTCTGAGTCTCTCAAACAATTTCAACAAATGGTTCAAATGGTCCTCTTCACTCTGAGATTTGGCGATCATATCATCAACATACACTTCTATTTCTTTGTGCATCATGTCATGAAATAAGGTCACCATGGCTCTTTGATAAGTGGCACCGACGTTCTTCAAACCGAACGGCATGACTTTGTAACAGTAAGTTCCCCAAGGAGTAATGAAAGTGGTTTTTTCCATATCATCTGGATCTATCTTGATTTGGTTGTATCCGGAGAAACCATCCATAAACGAGAAAACCGCAAAGCGAGCCGTATTATCCACCAGTGTATCAATATGCGGCAAAGGGAAATCATCCTTCGGACTGGCCTTGTTCAGGTCTCTATAATCCACACACATTCTGACCTTCCCATCTTTTTTCGGCACAGGTACAATATTAGCTACCCATTCAGGGTATTTGGATACTGCCAAGAAACCTGCATCAATCTGCTTTTTCACTTCATCTCGAATCTTAAGAGCCATGTCAGGTCTAGTTCTTCGGAGTTTTTGTTTGACTGGCGTGCATTCGGGTCGAAGCGGTAACTTGTGGACCACTATATCGGTGTCCAAACCTGGCATATCCTGATACAACCAAGCAAATACATCCACATATTCTTTTAAAAGCTCCACCAATTGCTGCTTGACTTCTTCCCCAAGTGTTGCCCCAATATTGACCTCTTTCTTGTCTTCTTTGGTGCCAAGATTAATAATATCCACCTGCTCCTTGTGAGGTTGAAACTCTGGGTGCTCATAACATGCCATTTTTTCCAGTTCACCAGGGATCTCAAAATCTTCGTCCTCATCTTCGGCTTGGTAAATTGGCGAGTCAAAGTCAGGAGGGAAAGAAAATTCAATGGATTCAACGGGTTTTGGGGTATCACTGCATGTTGGAATGACTTAATTTATTAAAACACACAAGGACAAATGCAGCAATCAAGAAAACTGTTTTGATGATATTTTTTTTTATAGAAAATTGTCATCTTCTTTTTAAATATGGAAACAAAAGCAAATAAGGGAACAACAACAAAATGATTTAACAAAAAAATTCATTAATCATAATATTCATGAAAGCACGGGCCCTTACAAAATGCATCCTATAGCCTTGGGCACGACTATGGAGGTTTAAAGATAAAAGCAACAACAAGTTAAAGAAAAACAAACAAATTACTTCGACATGGGAAAGACCACGGGAATTTCAATAGCCTCCCAATTTCCTAAAGCAGCTTCACAATGATACACCAAATGCTCAATATCTTCTTCTTCAAAATCTTCTCCCACGGTGTTGACTTGGAATCCTCCACTGATGAACACCTCTTGGATAGTCTTCGGACGTCCTTCGGTGTGTGTTGATGTTTCGATATGAGTTGGTTTGTAACCCAACCCCTGGCGACCCAGTCTGGCCTTCACTTCAATGACCTCTCCCCAACCTGCAGGAGTACCTTCTTCTAATGTAGACTTGATGCTCTGAGCGGATGCAAAAGATGGACCACTCCTAGCCACTGTATCTTCTACCATCATTGTGTTAGCTATCTCAAGTGCTTGAAATGAAGTTTCCAATGCGCCTTCATCTGCCTCAATATACCTGAATGATGACAGATTGCTCACCACTAGGTCTTCCTCGCCATGCACAATTACCAGTTTTTCATTCACAACAAATTTCATTCTTTGGTGTAAAGTGGAAGTCACTGCCCCAACTGCGTGAATCCACGGTCGTCCCAACAAACAACTATAAGTAAGGTTAATGTCCATGACTTGGAATGTAATATCGAACACATGAGGTCCTATCATGATTGGCAATTCCACCTTTCCAACAACCGTTCTTCTTGAACCGTCAAAAGCCTTTACAATCAACGACGTCGGCTTCATTTCTGCCCCTGCATATGCTAACCTTGCAAGCGACCTTGCGGGCAATACATTCAATGAGGATCCAATGTAAACTAAAACTCGTGCCATTGTGTCTTCTTGGCACCTGACAGATACGTGCAACGCATGGTTGTGATTACGTACTTCCTTTGGCAACTCTGGATCACTAAAACTCAGTGTGTTACATGCCGTAATGTTGGCTATCACTGAATCAAATTGGCCGAGAGTTATATCTTTTGTCACATGTGCCCGCCTCAATACTTTTTGCAGGGCTTCTCTATGGGCTGGAGAATTCATCAAGAGAGACAAGATTGATGTCTTCGATGGGGTTTGATGAAGCTGATCAATAACCCTGTAATCACTTTTCTGAATAATCCTTAAGAATTTCTCATCGTCTCCTTCAGTACTTGGTACCTCTTTTTCTTTTGTCGCAGCAGGAGTAACCTCTTTTGGAGTGACTACTGTTATCTTTGGTTGATAGATTAGACCACTACTGGTCATCTTGCTTGTACCTGCAATATTTGTTACGTCAACCTGGTCATCTTTTACCTCATCCTTCTGACTAATCTTCCCAGATCCTTGGTCTATCATAGTCATGTCATATTTCCATGGTACGACCTTTGTGCTTTCAAAAGGAAATGGTCTTGGTTTCTGAATAATAGCCGGTCGAGGTTGATCAATAGCAGATTTGCTGAAAACAGGTTTCACATTTTTTTTGGTCATATTGAACACCGAAACCTTCTCACTTTTCTTTGGTAGATTAAAAACAGGCTCAATTATCGAAACTTCTTCTTTCCTCATTTTGCTACACACTTGCAATACTCCATTATCAATCAATCTTTGTATATCCCCTCGTACCACATCACACCCTTTAGAATCAATAGAACATACTTCACAATCATTATGGGTACCTTCTATCAATCCTACTTTCAGCAGCTTCTCGTGAAGTAACCTTAACGGAGTCTTGATCTCTGACACATCACGGACTATCCTTTCATCTGAAACTTCTTCTATAACATTAACCCCTCCATGATTCAGTAATGGATTACTTTTAACATTAGGGGGTACATCATCAAAAGACAAGATCTTCTTTTCTATTAACTCCCTGACAAGATGTTTTAAGATAAGACAACCTTCTAAATCATGACCGACAGCACCTTCATGAAAGGCACAACGAGCATTTGGATTATAGTGAGGAGATGTAGTGTCTGGATTTAGCGGTCGCGTTGTTACCAACCCTTGCTGCACCAAGGAGGGGTACAACTATGTGTAAGTCATCGGTATCTGAGGAAGTGGAGGTTTTGTAGTTGGTCTCCGATTCTGGTAGTTCTGTCTGGGTGTCTAAGCTCTAGGCTAATGATGTTGCTGATAGGGTGGAGTGTTGGGCGTTCATTGATACCCTTGTTGAATTGGCGGATATACGGGTGCTGGTTGCACTGCCTGATAATTGGGAACAGGATGATTGAAAGCTGGGGTTACAGCTGCCACATATGGTTGTTGGGCATACTGCAACGGATACATTGGTCGTTTTTGCTGAGATTGCTGAACATAACTTGGTTGAGGCTGCTGAACAAAGCCTTGCTGAGGTTGCTGAACATAACTTTGCTGATATTGTTGGTAAGGCTGTCTCCAAGTACGATTCTTTCTTCCCACTGCTATTGCATTTGTCTCCCCTTCCCTCTTTTTATGAAAATTACCACTGACTTTTTTGACATTGTTGTTGCTAGAACTACTGGAACCACTAGCCACCTTTCCATTCTTCATTCCTAACTCCACTCTCACCTCCACTGCTACTATATCAGAGAAACATACGGTTACACTACTGATCATCTTCTCATAAAACTCTGGTCTTACCATATCGATGAACCAATCTGTCAACTCTTTTTCACTCAAAGGAGGTTCTACCTGAGAGGCAGTCTCCCTCCACCGTTGTGCATATTCTTTGAAGGATTCTGAACTCTTTTGCGACATACTCAGTAACTATCTTCTATTAGGGGCCAAATCTATGTTGTACTTGTAATGCTTTATGAAAACATCAACTAAGTCTTGGAAACTATGAATACGAGACTGATCCAGACCCAAATACCATTTAGTAGGAGCTCCTTTCAAACTATCTTGGAAACAATGAATCACCAACTTATCATCTTCTACATGTGCGGCCATTCTTCAGTAATACATAATCAGATGCGTCCAAGGACAAGTAGCACCAGAATACTGATCAAAATTGGGAACTTTGAATTTCGGCGGAATTACCAATCCAGACACTAAGCACATATCTCTGGCATCAGTACCAAAGATGTCATTTCCTTCCATTGCTCTGACCTTCCTGCCTATAGTCTTTACACTTTCTTTCAACTTTTCATGTCGTCCACTCTCCTCTTCAGACCCATTAAGACCTTCATACACTTGTGGAGGGTTATGGAAAACAGGGCGTACTTGGGCTTGAACAGAAGTTGGAGTATACGTAGGAATAGCTTGAGGAAATTCTGCCCCTAGGGGAACTGCTTGTTGGTTGACTACTGGTGGAGGTACAAAGCCAGGCGGTAACCCCATAGGTTGGTACATTTGCAACAGTGACTGCCGTTGGGATTGGCTCCACAGCTATGCCAGTGATTTCAGAAACAACAGTGGCTTGAGTGTCCAGTTTTGCACGAATGACTTGTAGGGCTTCCATGATCTGTCCCATGCCTCCTCGTAGCTCTCCGAGTTCATTATCAATCCTGTCCACATCCAAATTATGTCCTTCCATTCTCAGGCGAGATTGGGCTCAGGAATTGTATCGGTGTTGGGGATTCAGTGTGATTCTCTCTGGAGACAAAACAATGAGATGAGACACAACACAAGAATATGCGCATGCAATGCTTATGAATGCAAAAATGCAAATTCAAAATTAATCATTCAAGGAATATAAAGAAATATTTTGCAAAAATTATAACAATGGGGAAACAAAGCAAACTCAACGTCTTCATAGATTAATAACTGAGAGTTTTACAACAACAATTCTGAAACTGAAATACGAGTCTTCAATACAGATACATGATGAAACAAAACAGAAAATAAAAGGATCTTTATATCTTCTGGTTGGAAGGTCCTTCGTCTTCTGGCTGACTCTTTTTTCCACCTTGATGGACCAACTCTTGAAGCTCTTCCTTCTCTTGCATAACCTTGAAATACTTATCCCTCCAAGCTTTTCCTTCTTTTTCAGCCTTTGCCAAAGCAGCCTTCAATTCTTCTACGAGAGTAGGTTTGGATGAGTCAGGCTCAAAGCGAGTATAGAACATCTTCAATGCTGCTCCTTTTACCCATGATAAGTAAGATTCTGAAACAGTAGTGTCGTGGTAACCGAGGACAGTTACTCCTCTTGTGTGGATGTGACGCCAAGCATACACAATCCGAGCCTTGTAAGCGGGATTCTTCCCCTCTTCAATGTAGAAGCTTCTCAAAAAGGCTGGGTCTGGTTCATTCTCCATCGGATGCCCCAACTGGAGACGAGCTAAAATAGGATTATAGCTGATGCAACCATTAATACTGATAAGCGGTACATCCGGGAAATCCCCACAGCTTTGAATCATGGCAATCCCCCCATACATAAGGTCATACCATTTAATGTTTGAATGTTTGAGTAACAACAACTTCTCTATCCATGAGAGCCCATTCTGCCTATCCCAGAGTGCTGGAAGTCTTGGCAAGTGCGAAATAAACCACTTGTGCAAGAGAACGGTGCAACACTCAATCTGACCAACTCTATAACGGTTCCTACGGTGGATGGAAAAGTACAAATCAGCCAACAAGGTAGGTACAGGATTCTTGATTAAGAAGAGGTTGATTGCATTTGCATCCACAAAATCATTAGCAGTCAGGAATAGGAACAGTCTGTAAATTAGTAAAACCATGATGGCCTCAAATGCTTCAAAATTCTTTGACACGACATAACTTTGAGCTTTTTCATACAGGAACATAGCTGGAAATCCATATAGCCCTCCCTTAGCTATCATATGAGATCGTACTTCGTCCACTTCCAAATACGCGGCCTCTGTAACTGCTCTTTCATTAGGGGTCCCTTCTCTTCCAAAAAATGGTCTAGGAGTGATGCCTACTCCCATTAGGGCAGAATATTCTTCCAAGGTTGGCAGCAATTGATAATCTGGAAATGTGAAACAATGATAGGTTGAATCATAAAACTGCACGAGTGCGGACAACATCTCTTCATCTACTTGAACTTCTAGTAAAGACAGCATATTCCCATACTTCTCTCTGAACGCCTCGGGGTCTTCTACTAAGCTTCCCAGTATCCTCAAATTCTCCAATTTTGGGATTCGGAACACAATCTTTGCTTTATTTCCAGAATCCATCCTATAATATTTGGAAAACAATCTTTAGTTCCTTGAATGATTAATAAATGCGAATGCAAATGCGCAAAGTACCATGGAACTCAGATTCAGTAAACATCAAAACATTGTTGATTTAAATTCATTGGACTACAAAATTTTAGTACATCTGACAAAGGTCTTTAAACAAAAAGCTAAATAAAAGCTAACAAAAATCCCTAAGGTTCTCCTAACAGCTTCAAGTTAAGCTTCTAAATCTCTTTCTCCATCTGCACCTTCTCAAGAATGAGCTTGTCCACGATTAACTTCCATGCAGTTGACTGGGGGCTAGAAGAAAATAAATCTTCTTGCGCTCTTCTCTTCTTGCTGGAGAGCACCTCTTCATTCTTCAACTCTAATTGCTTCTGGAGCTCTAAGTTTTCTTCAACAACCACTTGGTACTTGTGCTTCCAAGCGTCTTCGGTTTGTCGTGCCTTGTTCAAAGCAATCCTTAACTTTTCCTCTTCAGACATGAAGATCAAGGTAGGCTTCTCTTTTAAAGCCATAGGTTCTTGTCGAGAATAGGGCATCTTTAACTCAATGGCTCTCTTTCGAACCCATTAGAGATAAGGTTCGAAGGAGACACAATTAGGCTTTCCCAAGTCTTTCTTTCCTTTCTTGTGCAAATGACCCCAGGCTTTTAGAATCCTCTCTTTCTGCTCTTAATTATTACCCTCTTCTTTAAAGAAAATATTTTCCACATGAACACTGTTGGGCCTATCTTTTAAAGGGTATCCCAACTGTCGACGGGTAAGGACGGGGCTGTAACTGATTCCTCCATTGGTACTAAGAAAAGGTACATTACCAAAATTCCCACAGTTGTCAATGATCATCATCCCATCATATTCACGAGTATACTAATCAATATCAGAATGCGTGAGAGCCATAATCTTTTGTGACCACCACCCCTTCTTCAGATCCCAAAAGGTGTGGGTTTTAGGCAAGTGTGAAGTGAACCATTTGTACAATAAAGGAGCATAACAAGTAACCGTCCCTCCTTTGTGAAAATTCCTGAGATGAACAGAATGATACGCGTCTGCGAGCAGAGTAGGCATAAGGTTTTTGTTCAAGAAAATCTTAATGGCGTTGAGGTCTACAAATTTCTCAAAGGTGAGAAATAGAAATATACCATAAATGAGTAAGGCAAGAATAGCTTCAAATGCATCCATACTCAAATGATCGGCGTAGTACTGAGCTTTTTCAACCAAGAATTCTGCACTCAACCCAAAAACTCCTCCTTTTGTGATCATGTTCTTTTGAATATCAACTAATCCCAAACGTGTGACTTTGGCAATATCTTGTTCCTTAGGGTCCTTCTCCATGATCGGAAAAGGAGAATCTTCAAGAATAGGAAAACCAACCAACTGAGAATATTCTTCTAGTGTAGGCACTAACTGATGATCAGGGAAAGTGAAACAGTGATAGAGCGTATCATAAAACTGGAGAAGCGTAGAAAGAAGTCCATTATCCACTTTGATCTTCAATAACAACAACAACTTCCCATACCTACTCTGGAAACCTTCTGGATCTGTTACCAATGTACCCAACCTTCTTAGGTCATCTAGTTTAAAACCTTTGTAAGTGTACTTTAATGTTTTCTTTCTTTCACCATCCATGGTGATCCCTGATGTTTATAAAAAAGAGAATCTGAGTTCCATGAAACTTTATGAGATGATGTTATGAATGCAAAGATGCACAAACACAAGTAAATGCAAGGGTCACATATATGCACAAGCACAGGTCTAGGTTTAAAGGTCAAGCATGGATCCAAGGTCTACCCATCCCCAAAAGGTATGTACTAGGGGTTTCAAACCTGTAGAACAAGGTTCTAAATGGTTCTCAGAGTCATCGACCCATCTTTCGGATATTATCAACTTCCCAAATTACTTGGTAATCGATAATATTCTCAAGAGAGTCTCGTCTAAGTGTAGTATCGCGTATCAACTATTTCAGAAATACTTCCTTATAGCCATCGCACTACATCCTAGTAAGGCCAAAGTGGGGTAGAATGTAATCTAAAAGTCCACAGTGTCATGGGCTCCTTCGTCGAAAGTAGCATTGTTTTCACAAATACTCGATCAACAATACTAAACTCTCAAAAAGGGCCTACACTGAGCGGCGGTTTTCTCAAGTTAGCTTGGTCGGGAATCAACTCCCTATAAGCCTCCTTGAATATACCACCATCCTATCATAATTGCACTCTAGTCCGGGTATAGGACCATCTCACCACTCAAAAGGTCCCAAGATCCAACAAACAAATATACACAAATATACATGTAAAGCAAATATTCACAAATATAGCAAATAAACAAAAAAAAATAGGCTAAACCCTCAAGCTAGTCCCCAGTGAAGTCGCCATTTCTATTGCGGTGAAAATTGGATATCAAGCTATTCAATTAACTTGAATCTTAATTCTTTTACAACCGAACTTTAATTTATCCAAAGGAAAGGTCTAAAGAAAGAAAAACCCTTTTCGCGATGTAGCAACAACGCTAAGAGATTCGAGGATCGGTGGTTGGTTATACCTAGGGAAGGTGTTAGCACCCTAAGCATCTGTAGTACTCTACAGGAACCTTTTGTTTGTGTGCTAAGTTTATTAAGTGTTTGCTATGGATTGCGAAAAGGTATAAGTTAAAACCTAAAGATATGTACACTAAGTTTGCTTGCAAAGACATCGCGTCCTCTGCCTACGTATCCTAACTAGGATAGAATCAGAGCAATTGTAGTTCACCTCACCAAGTTTTGAAGAACACTTTGATTATGATCAAGGTTCAAAGGGCAACAAACATGATAATGTTTGTGTAGAGTTTAAAGAAACTCTCTAAATCTAAGTTCAAGAAAAGGGGAGTAAGAATTCATGACAATGATTCTTACATAGAGTTGACAAACTCTATCCTAGGGTTCTAGTTGAAGAACGCTCCTAGTAAAAGGTAGGTTTCTTAGACTTAAAGCAAAGTCTAATGGCTTCTAAACTGAGGTTAAAGGTGACTTAAAAAAGTAAAGGGAATGATTAAGTGAACTATCCATGACACAAGGGTCAAGGGAGAAACTTTTCCTTTGGAAGGAGGAAGGGGAGGCAACTTGGATGAGAACTAATGAGTTCCATCACTTGGGGAAAAGACACTACTTAACAAAGAAATGAACATGATGAAGATAAAAGCATGGTGACAACCATATGAAGCAAGCATGTCAGAGATATCAAATGTAACCACAAAATATGCATTGATGACGATTAAAGCAAATAATCAAGCCAGAAATGTGACGACAGATCAAGCTTAAAATAATATCTTAGAGGAAACAAACTAAATCATGGTAACAACCCAAAGAAAAATAATCCTAGCATGTTGACTAACATGGGAAGCAGAGATCTCACAAGGAAGGTCAGTCAATGTTCAAAGAAATTCAACCACAAGTAGGATAGCGATCTCAAAAGATGAACATTTTTTCACATAGGCAAAAGACATCACAATTAATAATAATGTGCAATATTTTTATACCATATGAAAATAAATCTCAAGACTAACATGATGCAAAAAGAATCAACCAAAAATGATAAAAAAATGAGGGAGTTATAAATTTATGAAGTTTCACGTACAAGAATATACATAAGCAAAAATAAAGAACAAAAAGGCAAGGGGTAGGGGTTGAACCCCTGACCTTTGGTAAGGGAGAAGAGAAAAGAAGAAAATATTTAACAAGCGAAAATAAGAAAAAACAAAAGGGTTGATCTCCACTGTGGATCGAACCCAGGTCATGCATGTGAAAGGCGTGTTTTGTGCAAAGTTCTTACCACTGGGGTGGCTATACATCCGTTGATATAGCCACCCCTATAAACATATAAGGCGTGGTTTTATGATTTTTCTGGGCAAGTATGAAACAACCAAGAACAAGGCAATGCGTGAAGATTTGGAACTCCCTCAAAACTCCATGGAATCATGCAAATTTTAGGTCTAAATTGTGTAGAATTTTATGAGGAATGCAATGGTGTCATCAAAATTGTAAGATGAAGCTTCTAATTGAAAACACGATGGGAGATGCATATTAGTCATTTTGGATGCAAGATGATGTTCATGTCATGTTCTATGCACATTCAGACCAAAACAAACACATACACAAACCACATACATGTTAACAAGTGATCTTAAGCACAAGAATTAGTTTCAAATCAAGCAGAAAAGAAAATGGTTGGCAGGCTGTGGCAGGAAGTGTAAAAATTCAGTGATAGTGCATCATGGTATAGAAACTGGTAGTTTAGATGCAATTAAGTTATGAAAACAATATGCACACATCTTATATGCAATAACAGATGATATTGGATGCAGAACATGAGCTTAATTCAACTGGATCAAAATTGGCATTGTGAGTGGGAAATTCAAGTTAGCTTTAGCAATTGTGATGAGGCAGCAGGGTGATTTCCCAAACAGTACAATCGTGATATGTCATATAAACAATACACACACATCACATATAGGTCAAATGATGATTTTAAGCTCAAGAATCAGACATACATCTTGCAAGGAAAAATCTGGTATGCTGTTGCAAAAGTGTTCTGAACAAAATGCATTTTTGAAGTTATGAAAAATTTGGATATGAGCAAACTCAACAAACAGTCATATACACATTTCAAACATGTCACTTGTGTTTGTGCTCAAAAGAAAGAGTTCAAAACAGGTTGCAAAGCAAGGTGATACTCAAGTTGCAAAAATGGTATTTATGAGATGCAGTTGGATGTTCAGTTCAGTTTGAATGCACAGCTAAAGCAAATAAATCACATACACATCTAAGAAACATGTCATCGAATGAGTTTGAGCAAAAGATCAGGTGAAAAACAGGCTGTAATGAGAAATGTCAATCAAGTTGCAAAATGGTATGTATGAAATGCATTTTGAATGAGAGGGGTCAGGTCAAGTGAAAACAGGCCAGGTGACTCATACATACAAATGATAAACATGATTCTAAAGGTGTTTTAATCTTCAAAATAGATGCATAACAACCATAGCAAAAATTGGGATGTTGGATGCTTTGAAAGAATGCTGTTTTGGCAAAATGGTGGGACTGTCATGTGTTTTTCAAAATAGTGAGATTCATGCCAACACAATGAGGTATACATATCACAAACATGATGGCTAATGAGTTCATGCTCAAAATTTGATCACATTTTGTTTAGAACAGAATTTGGTATGATGATGGTTAAGAAATGCAAACTATTTTGATGATACAAGTTGGAAAGTTCAAAATGAGTCACCTCATGTTATGTCTATGATGCACACATATTACAATTATGCTAGATGATGATTTCATGCCAAAATTCATGCACACCACTTTTCAAAAACAGAACTGGTACATAGATGGCTTTTTTGATGATAATGATGCATTTTGAAAGTGAAAACCCACAACAGGTAGAAACAACTCATACAAATCATCCACACACATCATAAACATGATAATAAGTGTGTCCAAACCCAAAAAACAAGTAAACTTCAATCAAAACAAAGTTTGACATATTGAATGCTATGCAAAACAATGGTAAAAAACAAGTACAACCAAGTTTCATATCAAACTCCTAATGCTACTTCCTTGGACAACTTCTAAAAAAAACAGTTGGAACACAACATAAGGCACAAACTATCATCAATACATCACTCATAATCATTGTACCTCAACAAAAACAACAACATTGCAATGAACATGAACTTTGACAAAAACAACTTTGGGACAGTATGAGTACATTTTCAACATGTGACCTCAAATTGATACAACATGGTAATGTAATGTATGAGATGAATTTCAAAGTCACATACCTCTGGTAGACACTCTTGATCAAGCAATAGAATAAAGAAAACCAGAGAACTTCAAGTACCACCTAGCCTTGAAACTTCCTTCCTTTTGAAGCAAAATGCAACTTTTGTGACAGTTGGAGCAAACTCAATTCCAGCTGGTTTTTGAGCTTTTGGATAGTTAGAACATCATAAACATGAAGTGTTGGGAGTGTTGAAAGATTCAAAACTGGTCCAAGTGAGGATTTGTGAGGTTTGGTATGTGAAGTCAAACTTTCTTAGGTTGAAAGTTGACTTTGTGGAAAATGGTGATTTTGAGTGGTTTGAGGGCTTGAGCACCTTCTATATCATATTTATAGATTGTGTGGATGGTTTTTTGAGAGTTTGAAGGTGTGGAAATGAGTTTAGGGGCTGGGCTGCCAAGACAGCTTTTTAGTGTTTTTTGTGATTTTGAGATTTTGTGAAATTGGAGTAAGGAGGGAAAGAGAGAGAGCTTGTGATTTCTCTGGTTTTTAGAGAGGCTCTTGTGTGTGGAATGAGGTAGAGAAGTCCTCTATTTATAGGGAAATGAAAGGGTAAGGACAGATTGAGAGATTTCCTTCCTAAGAGGGAAGAGTGGGATTTTGGCTCCAATCTCTCAAAAGTGTTTTCTTGGCTTGGAGGTAAGCTGAAAGTCAAGTGTGATGATGTATTTAGAGTGGCTGAAGCGAGGCTAGGGAGATTAGGGACATGGCTGGTTGCAGATTTTCACTTTCCACCTTTTACATATTTTGAATATTATAATGCAAGTTGCATTTGCAACTTGCAAGCCAACTTGTCAAGCTTCAAATTTTCATTTCCTCTACATAACTCTCACACTTCTCTATTTCAAAACATCAAAACATCAGAAATAAACAAAATACACGGGCTGAGAAAGGTCCAAGTGATCAAAGAAGGAGTTTATGAAAAATTGTCAATGTGGGACTCAAGTGTTGAAACACCATCTTGCCAAATCCATAACTCTCAGCTCACAAATGTCATTGAGATGTTCTAGTACTTTTTAGAAAGCCCTCAAATAGCTCTAAAACATTCATGTTTTCATGAGTTCCAAATTCTTAAAGGAGCTTGGCCAAAAAACCTCTTAAAGTTGCTAAAAAACAAGCTTAAAAGTGAAAATTTTCTAAGTCATTTTCCCTTCTTGAAATGAATTTGATCATAACTCCAAATCTATGCAATTTCTGATCATGGACCACTTTGAGGCTTTTGTAGGATTTGTCAAGAGCTTTCCAATGAGCATTGCCCCTTTCATTTGGATGTGTGGATAAGGAGTTATGGTCTTGCCCCTTTCGAAACCCTAATTCCCGACTTTCGCGATTACTCCTCAACCCTTGATCCTATTGTCATGAAATTTTATTGGTAGATGCAATATGTCATTAGGAACATTTTTTATTCACATCTTGAGGTCAGATTCCTTATTGTTGAAGAGTTGACTTTTCGGTCAACCGAACGATCGATCGGTGGCTACCGAGTCGACTGTTGATGCTTTGGACCTCCTTAGGCTTTGAAACTTCTTTAATGGACTTTACCAAACCATATGAACTTGTCGGACCAAGATTCCATCATTGCACACCTTTTAAATCAAAAGTCAAACCACAGTTGACTTTTCGTGCTAGAAAACCCTAATCGGGTATCCTGAATTTCACTACTGTTGATTCCTGGGTGACAACCTCAAATTGGATTCATGCTTGATCCAATGGAATACTCTTGATGATGTGGAGACCCAATCTCAAAGAAAACCAGTCCAAAACATTGACCGATCAACCCTCGAAACCTCGATTTCGGCTGTATAAAACCCTGATTCTCCTGTAACTTGACAAAGACCACTTGAAAAGGGTTAAGGTTAGATAAACATATGAACATGCTCCTACAATGATGATGAAGATCTAAGGGGTGAAATTTTGGGGTATGACAACCACTTTTAATTTATTTTCAGCTATGTAAGCCAAAATCTTTCTAAGTGTCAATGACTCAGTCATCGTCACTAAACTCGCTACCCCAACCAGCTGGTTAGATTCCAGCTGTCCCAAGCACGCAGTCTTCTTCGCCTAGCACTTCCATATTCCACTGAAAACCATGGGTGGGATGTAGGTATAAGGAACATAATTCATTATCTTCAGGTGTGAGATTGAAGCCTGCAGGGTTACGAGGTGCTATGTGGGCTAAGTTTTTGTCAAAGTGTCGCCCACTTACTTGATTGACCTTAGCTATATAGTAATTTTATACTGCCTTTATGTTTTCGACAATCCCATGACTTTTCTATATGGAGATTCGTTGGTGAAGTGATGATGGCACTGTGCCTACTCCATGAATTCACTCTTGAACAAGGAGCATATTATAATTCGCCTTCGACGAAATTACCATGAACATTGTTGGCCTGGTGATTATGCCAATTGTCAGATATAATTGAATGACTCCGGTTGTGGTGCCTGAAGGTGAGTAAATACTTAGAAGGGGGGTTGAATAAGTATGTAGAAAAACTTAGTAATAAAAACTCAAGGATTTTTATCCCGGTTCGTTGAACTCAACTACTCCAGTCCACTCTATCAAAAGTGATTTGCCTTTCTCAAACAAGTACTTAATCCACTATTAAATCAACTGATTACAATAGTAAGCACTAAGAACAACTGTTCAAAGTCTTCTCAAGAACTACTGATCCTAACTGGATCTTCTTAAGGTTCTTTTACAATCAAATGTAATAATAATACAAGTGTTTAAATTGCTTCTAATAAAGCTTTATCACAACTGTGATTTTTCACTTAAGATTTAAGAACAATGAAATAAATTCAGCAAGTGAATATAAGTTGTATGAGAGCTTGTAATGAATTCTTTCAAGTATATCGTCAACTGAAGAAGATGAATGGAGTCTTGCTTTTATAGGCGCAGAGGTTCAAGAAGTCTTTCACGTTGAAGGCTGTGTACCAAAAAGGTCTGAGCCTTTTTGTATTTACATCACATGACCTTTCCTAGAAGTAGAATGCACAAAAAAATCCTTTTTGTCTGTGTTCTTGTGTCTAGCATAAATGAGGAAAGAGTCGTTTGGTCATTCCAACGGACATAACTTTGAATTCTTCTTCAACAAGTTTCAGCAAAGTATCAGAGCCTTGACTGATCAGAGCCTTCTGATGTTCATCAGAGTTTGCTGAATCAGAGTCTTTGCATCAAGTGTGCTTTCAGCGTGTAATTGTTCAGAGCAGAGTTTGGGATCAGATCCTCAGTACTGGCAGCATTAGTACTATCAGAGTCTTCTGAAATAACTGTGCTTGAAACTCTTCATACAGAATTCTTCAATGCTTCAGATGCTTCTGGCTTCTGCTTCATATTCTTCTGTAGCTTCTACTTCAGATCCTTCTGTAGACAGTGATCACGACTTTCTATGTCTAATACAACCTAACTGCAAGTGTACAGTCTATCGCGTAGTAATAATAGATATTGATCCCACAGGGACTCGTAATCAAACTAGTGTTCTCGGGAGTTACTATGTTTAGCTAGGTAGAATATGTTTAAGGGAATAAGATTGTCACTAAAAGGGAAACTAAGACGGTTACTTAGATTATAATTGATTGAATCGATATGCAGTAATTGTGTTCTTCAGGGATTTGACAAGTCACCGGTGTATGAAATAATTTTCAAAGTTTATTTAAGCAGAAAATGGTGATTTAAAGACTCTCGCCTCACGATGGTTATTGACGCTAATCATAATTCTAAGGGCCAAACGTACACTTTCGTATCCCATTCGGGGTTAAAATTATTTTTTGGAAATCTCTAAGTTCTAATTCATTTTAAAGTGCTTTCGCTGTTATTAAAACGAATGACTCGTGTTTACTATCTGATCTTACCGCAGCTTTCGCTTGTTGGTTCGTATCTTCATTAATTTCCCACTTTCGTGGCAAAACTACTTTTAAATAAGTTATCGCTTTCGCGACGAAGTTTATTCAGTAAATTAATTTTAAACACTCAGACCATAAATTACTTTTGACAAGAAAGTTTTTCAACCGGTTATTATTGAATCCCTTTCGAATTATTACTACATATCGATTACCTAAATTTATCTAGACATGGATTTGGGAAAGGTAAAACATAAATAGAAACAATAAATAATAATTTGCATTATAATAAAACTGAAATTATGATTGAAATGAGAAACCTGTAAATATTCCAATTGGCCTTTGGGCAGATCCTCCACAGATGTTGGCAGGATTCTGGTCTTTATGCCAATTTGATCGTACAATAAAAGTAGAAATTACAGAAGAATGAAATGGAATATAGAAAAAGTAAAGAGAAACAAATAAGAATATTAAACTGGAAAGGTTTGCTCTGGAAATAAATTTGGCAGCACTTCGTTGTATGAATGCGGCTCCCTTTCTGAGGTCCCCTTCTTCCCCTTTTATAGAAATGGAATTCTAACGGTTATAATTGGAGAGAGTGGACTTTGAGGCAGAAAAATCAGGGAGTAGTGGTCCACTATTTGGGACTTGGAACTTCTTCTTTAACGTGCAATTAAAGTGGGGCGTTTTTGCCTGCATGACGGTCGTCACAAGGTGTGACGGTCGTCACCCGTGTGACGGTCGTCATGGAGCTGTGACGGTCGTCACATCAGCAAAAACAGCCTTCTGCGCTTTTCATGATGTTTTCACTCTTTTTTCGTCCATATTTCATCTGAGATTGCTTCTTTTCTTCATAATGCCTTGTTTAGACGTGATCATCAAATACCTGAAAACATCAGACAAATAACACGGAAATAACCCGAAATCGAATCGAAAACAGTTAAACTTTAGTCGAATTATGCATCAAAATATATATACGATTTCGTGTTATCAAACTCCCCTAAGCTTGAATCTTTGCTTGTCCTCAAGTAAAACATGAAAAGGTCGGCAAGCACGAGGCAGCTTCTTCGTTCGCAAGGTTGGGAAAAACCGGGATTCTTGGTAAGAACAAAATGAGTACCATGACGACACTGGACTATAAGTCTTTGGAGGTCTTCTTTTTATGCAAACTGGTCCCAGTCATGCTACTATAGCTTGGTGTCAAGGTTCTCGCGGCAAGTTCACCCTGTTTGTTCTAGCGCAATCACATTAAGCCCGTTGTCCGTACACTTTCATGGCAAGTCGAGCTGTTAGTGAATATGATCTCATTTTTGTTGTTGATCTTCTTCATTGATCATAAGCTTATGTCATTGATTTTTCAATGAGTTTTCGTGTCGTTGGGCTAAATGCTCGGGTGAGGAGCACCTAACTTAGAAGGAAACGTGTCTTATGTTTTTGGGCTATCTAGCTTTCTTTTCATGATTTTTCATCTTTTTGGAGATCATACACTTATTTGCATTGGTCGCTCGCTTAGAAGTGCTTTAGGATGGTGCTGACTGTAACACCTGAGGTGAAAGAGGACGGTGGTTACATGTAACACCCGTGGGCAAGGGAGTGGTTGTCGGTGTCATGAGGCATGACAATGAGACACTCCTAGCCCCTTCTAGGGGAAAACCGAATTCACATCCGAATGAGAGGGATCCTGAGGCTATGCAGGTATGGGACTGCATGGTTGAATGAAGGCTTATAAGGATTAATTGGTACTACCTATACCAACAAGATGCATCTTCTTTTCGGTAGCCCGTTCATAAGAACTCCACAGTTAAGCGTGCTTGACTTGGAGAAATTCTGGGATGGGTGACCTTCTGGGAAGTTTCCCGGAAAGCATGTGAGTGAGGAAAAAGCATGCTGAAAAGACCCGTGTTGGTTTGTGGGGTCAGTCAGTAATCCTGAAAGCAATAGGGGGCGTTACAAATGGTATCAGAGCAGGTCGGTCCGTCCGGCCAATGTTGTCTAGTGTTATTGTTTCCTGGTATGCGACATGTGTGTAAAAACATTGTCGGTACATGTTGTTGGTTAACTTCATTGGTAGAAGTGGAATGATTCCAGTGGGGGAGAAGTTGTATTTCTCCGAAAAGCTACAGTGTGGTGGCTTAGTGTGTTGAGGAGTGATATTATAGTTTGGTAAAGATGGTTTGTACCCCATCATGATTTCGGCTGTCTATTAACAAATTGAGGAACTGATCACCCTTAATCTCTTGTTAATAGTGGACGGGATTGTGTTGGATGGGATAGACGTATCTTGCAAGCTTGGGTGGCGTGAGCAGTGTATAGTCTTGAGTTAAGCTAAGTGCTTAAGGGATTATTTTGAGGAATTTGGCGTAAGACGGTGTTGAAGTGTCTATTTTGACTGAAACTTGGAATGAGAAGGAAAGTGAGAAAAATTGGGATTTGTCAATTAATTGCGATTGCCGGAGGTTTCCGGATGAGGTAGGTGATTTACTATCGGAGTGTGAAGTAAAGCTCACACGTTGACTTTGTTGTTGGAACGAGTCCGATATTAGTGACTCCATATGGTGTGTTTTCGTTGGGATTGGAGAAGTTGAAGAGTCAACTTGAAGACCTTCTAGGAGAGAGGTTCTTTTGTTTGAGTGTGCTACCGTAATGTGCACCAATTTTGTTGGTTAGACAGATAGAAGGTTTTGTGAAGCTTTGGGTGAACTATAGATAAGTGAACAGGGTGACTATCAAGGATAGGTGTTCGCTTCCAAGAGTTAATGATTTGATGGAACAATTGATCGAGGGATGTGAGTCCCTTGGTCATGTGATCTCGAGTAGAGTTCTTGTGGTGGATGGGACGAAGGTCAAAAGTTCTATCGTATTAGGAGGCTCAAAGATCTGCTGTTGAGATTGGAAGTAATTGAGTTTTAAATTATTCATAGATTTAAAATGTGTTGGATGGCTTCCTAAGTATAAAATTGTTGTTGTACGTTAAATTCCGAGATCGCAGCTTTTTACGGAATCGAAATCGGACACTCGGAAGTCGGGTAACGGTCGAAAAGAGGATTTTGGGACTGTCATGTTCGCCTGGCGAGCATACTGGCGAACGTCCATATTCGCTGCGGTGTTCGCCTGGCGAAGGGGTCCTGGGCAGAAAATGTTATTCTGGTGTTTTTGCCGTAACGGGAGAACCGTAACTCGGAATGACGCGCGGTTCGAAGTGTTGGAAAGCTATTCAAATTATCTATGAGATGGTGAAGTATTGACATAGATTTAAGCTATTTATTGATGAAGTGTGTTTGAATTTTGTGGTAAGGACGGGCGGTACGGTATGTGTTCCCGCTATAACTCACAACTTGTTTGTCCACTTGGCATGAGATCTTCTTTAATTATTTATATAAGGCAATGGTTGTGTTAATAAATGATATTTTAAGGTATTCGAAGCGTATAGAGGATTATGTTGAGCATAAGGAACTGGAGTTATCAGTGTTGGAAAAAGAGCGGTGATATACTTCCGTAAGGAAAGTTCTGCCGAATCTGATAGAACTAATTGTGGTGTTTGTGATGCTTGTTGATATAATTAGGGGATTTGCTAAAGACAACTTCAGCGAGTTTCAATTATGCAAAAGGCAACTTGAAGTGTATAAGAGAAATCATCCGACCAGTGATTTAGAGTTGGTTACTATTGTGATTGTACTGGAGTCGGAGTCTTCAAAAGTTCAGACTGAGATCGGAGATGTTTGGTGATCTTAAGAGTTTAAGGTGTTTGTTTAATTTGAATAAGACAAATATGAGGCATAGGAAATAATTGGGACTTCGAAAAGAGTACGACTTCGAGTTGAATTACCATTCGGGTAAAGCGGACATGGTAGATGATGCAGTGAGTTAGAAATATTTGCATATACCGAAGATGATGGTGAAAAGAGTTAGAACTGATTGAGAAATTTCATAATATGCGTTTTGTGAGTAAGGATACTTCTTATGGAGTTAAGCTTTTATTATTAAGATCTGACTAGTGATATCCTTGAGAAGAATCGAGAAAGTCAGAAATCTGGGTTGAATAGTGAATTAGTTGAAATTGATAAATTAGAGTCGAAGAGTGGATTGTCGGGTTTGTGGAAATAATACCACGAGGTGTTATGATAGAGTATGTATATCAGATGTTGTTGAAGGGAGTAGGAGTACTCGTGAAGAAATACATTGAGGTAGATGGAGTATCCATCTCGGTGCTATGAAGAAGTAACCGAACTTGAGTAGATTGTTTTTGAGACCATGGATAAGGAGAGGTGGAATATGCTAGTTAGAATTGTCGGAATTCGAAGAGTGAACATCAGAGACTGTTGAGTCTGATGTAGTCGTTAAATATTCTAGAGTGGAAATCAGGTAGTATTTTCACGAAATTGGTGTTGAGATTTCCAAAGAATTTGTAAAGACATAATTTTAATTTGAATTGTTAGGAGTGGATTAACTATTCCGTGTTGAGGATATACGAGATGCATATTGAGAAAGTGGTGAAGTTGGATGAGATACTGACGAATATTGTGTCAGATGGAAATTTGAGGTTTATATTGAGATTTTGGAGGGGCTTACAGGATGCTTCGGGTACTAAGTTGAAGCTGAGTTCGACCTATCATCCGCAAACTGATGGTCAGTCAGAGAGGACTATTGAGTCTGTAGAGAATTGGTGAGAGCTTGGGTGTCGGATCAAGGTGGAGCGTGGGATGATTAATTATCGTTGATTGAGTTACCTATAATAACGGTTACCATCCTAGTGTCGGAATGGCACTATATGTGGCTTGGTGAGATAGGGGGTGTAGGACTCTCCTGTGTTGAAATAAATCGAGTGAGAGTGTTGTACTCAGACTTGAAGATTATGCTTGAGATGGCTGAGAAGATCGGGAGGATCCGAGGCAATATGTATTTTGAGGGTCACGCCGGTGACTGGTGTTGGTCGAGCTTCGAAATCTCAGAAGTTCGCACGTGTTCTGTAGTTGTATCAGAGTGGCGCAGCGGAGGCATGGGAGGAGTAACATGTTAGACTGTTTTTCTGTTGTCGCTGTGAATTGGCATGATATGTTTCATGTGTCTTAGTCGAGAAAGTACATTGAACCAGGTGGATGATGTACAAGTGAAAAATATTCCGATTGTTGAGGCATTGCTAGTTCGTTTTGGCGAGCGAGGAACAACTCCGAAGGGAGGAGATATCTTTGGTGAAAGTAGTATGGGGAGGTGCTGCAGAAGGCAGTGTGACCTGAGAATTGGAATAAAAGATGCGGGGAGCGTATCCGGAATTATTTCCATCAGATAATTTTCGAGGACGAAGATAATTAAAGTGGGGGAGAGTTGTAACACCCATTTTAATTATTTAGACATTTTATTATTATTTTAAATATTATATGTTGATGTGCCCTTTGGTAGGGTGTATTTGATGATGTTTGGTGGGTGTCCCTGAGATGGGAGATCATTGGTGGTAATTTGGTGAGTTTATAATAATATAAGAAATAATAGTAATATTGGTGGTGGTATTAATATTACTATTATTATTATTATTATTATTATTATTATTATTATTATTATTATATTTATGATATTAATATTTGTAGTAATATTATTAATATGGAGAATATAATATTATTATTAATATAGTTATTATATTATTATGATTTTTGGTGTGAATATGATAATATAATGAATAATAGTAATATTGGTGGGGGTATTATTATTATATATTATTATATTTATTAGTATTATTAATATTATTATTATTTTGGTGAGATAATAATATTATTACTATTATTATTATTATTATTATTTTGGTGAGATAATAATAATATTATTATTATTATTATTATTATTAATAGTATTATTATGATTAGTATTAATATAATTGTTATTATTATCATTAGTATTATTATTATTATTATAATTATAATTATTGTTGGGTGTATTACTATTATTATTATTATGTTGAATATTACTATAATATTATAATAGTATTATATTATATTATTATTATTATTATTATAATGATTATTATAATTATTATATTAGAATTATTATTGGGAATATTAGTGGTTGAAATAAGTAAAATAAGAGGTGGAAGGGTTATTGGGAAGTTAGAATGGAAATATGAAAAGTCATGATAGAAACCGTGAGGAAGGAAATATGAAGGGGTAGCAAGGAGATATTAGAAAAGTTGGAATAGAGAGAAAAGGGATTACCATAGATCGTGGGAAATTGGTGTGATAATAATAATAATAATAATAATAATATTATTATTATTATTATTATTATTATTATTATTATTATTATTATTATTATTATTATTATTATTATGTTATTTTTATTAGTTATTATTATTATTATTATATTATTTTTATTAGTTATTATTATTATTGGGATAGGAAATAAAAAGGAAAATAGAATATGAAGGGATGAGGGAAGTATTAGAGAAAATAACACGATAGAAAGATGGAAGAGAGAAAGAGCGATAGAAAAAGAGAAGAGGAAAGAACGAGAGAAGTGAGAAGAACGAAGGAAAAAGGGAACGAAGAACGGAAAGAAAAGAGGAGGCCAAGAGACCAAATCCAGGAAGAATTTCATCGATCAACCGATTAACAAGGTAAGGGGGGAGAAACTTGATTGGGAATGGTATATACATGTATAGGGTAGTGGGGATTCCTTAATCCCGTAGGAATGTATCGTTGATGAAGTTTTATATTGACATGCTATTGATTGTTGAGTTATGTTGATGTTGATGGATTGAAATATGTTGAGTGTTGGTGAATTGTTGTTTTTGGTTAATTTGGCGTATAGGTTGGGTTTACGGTTTTAGGGAAGTTCTGTGTGACCTTTTTGATGTGTCGATAGATTGTTTAAGTGATGACTTTGGAATAATATGTATATGATGATGCACGGATGTTTGATGTTGCCATTGTTGATTGACTGTTGGTGTTGGTTTGGTTTGAGTAAGGTTCAGAGTAACTCTAAAGTGTCGGTAGTGTGCCGTAATGTTGATCTGGAGTAGAATTATAGGAAGATTGATAAGCCTAATATGCATTGGTCGTAATACGGATAGTATAGGAAGTGGATGTTATAGAATAGGCTTGAATCAGAGAAGAGTGAGAATTCTGAACTGTGAGAACTTGAGAAGTCGCAGGCAACTCGCTAGCACTTCGCTTAGCGAGAAGGCAGCGAGCGTTCGCTAGGTGCTCGCCTAGCGAGTGAGGTAGCGAGTGAGTCTAGTAGGTTCTGTTTGCCTTCGCGAGGAGGTTCGCTAAGCGAACAGGTAGCGAGCATTCGCTGGGAGCTCGCCTAGCGAGGGTGTAGCGAGCGTAGTAGAATGGGGTTTTTCTATGCTGTTATACTGTGTGCGCTAAGAGTGTAGTGCCCTTGGACTTTGTTGATTATAGGGGAGATGATTGAGTGTTATAGAGTGAGTACTCGGTGATAGTATGTGATTTCCGTTACTAATTATTTAAATGGATAATTAGTTGGTGTATGAATCATGCGGAGCATGGTGTAGTGATCAGTAGGATCGTGTATTCCCGAGTGGTGGGACGTGTTTATATCTTGGTGATAAAGTATGAACTTGTTTACTTGGTGATGGTACTTGTTTTCCTTGATATTGTTGGTGAACAATTGGTTAACGTATATGTATGTAGTGATCAGTAGGATCGTGTGTTCCCGGGTGTTGGGATGTGGTTATATATGGTGTTATGTATGAATTTATTTACTATCTGATTGATTTATATGGTGTTGGTGTAATATATCTACACATATATGCATTGATGTATGATGATATGATCAGGAGGATCGTGTGCACTTAGTGTGCCTAAATATGATAGTTATGCATTGGTGTGTGCATATCATGGTGTTTTGGTGGGATGAATCATGTCTCAGGAGGAGCGTAAGTGATTCATCCGTACTCCTTGGTGGAGAATGGTGGGGGATAGATCATGTCTCAGGAGGAGCGTAAGTGATCTATCCAGGTTCGATTGAATGAACCAATGAGTCGGTACCGCGTGCATGGTGTTGAGTTGCATATTTGCATTATAATATGTTATATTGTAATTTGAACAGTAGGTTCGTTATATGGAGTTGTTGGGGTGAATATTGGTGTGTTGGTGTGTTTTACTACCTTGTTTACATGTATTACATTACCAATATATTTTTGATCATGTTTTCTCACCCCTTGGTTGTTGTTGTGTATGTGCTTCTCCGGAAGTACAGATAATCCAGGTACTTAGATAGCTTGGATGGTGGTGTGCCAGTCGAGTCTAGGATGCTCTGATACGTAACACAGGATATGGGTGTTTTAATTGTTTTATGTCAAACTTGTTGTAATCCTGTGACGTATCACTTTTTTTTTGTGAATTATAATAATAAAGATTTTACGAAATTTGGCGGATGGCCGAGAATGTTGGAATAATGTTTTCCGCTGTATTATTTTTGAGAATAATTAATAAAGTATTTTTATAAAAATTTGGTGATGTGATATCCCACTATTTTGGGGAAAACTCTGATGTTTATTTATAATGTTTATATTTTATTTAATTTGGGAAGTGGGGTGTTACACTGACTGCTAGTATAAACTACTTGGGGCTAAGTTTGCGTAGACACTTGAGACTTTGGTACACGTAGGTAGTGAAACCGACTCGCATAAACCGGAGATCTAAGGTGTCGGGACGGTACTGGTTTTGGTAGAATTGTCGTTTCCTCGGAGTTTCAAAACTTGTTTTGAACTCGGGTGCATTCTCGTGGTGCTTTTGCTTTTGAGGAACGAACGAAAATTTTTGTTTATGTTGAATAATGTGGGGATGTTTGCGTAACGGAAAAAGTATATATAAACGAGCTTTATTTGCTAAAAATAGAAAATGTTTAAATAGAAATTACGAAATTCAAAGTACAGTGGAATGGAAATAAAGGCTCCGCTCCCACACTATCTCAATCAGTGTCCCCACTGATTTTGAAGCATGCGAGAGGGAGATACAACGGGAATGAAAGTACAAATAAACTGGAAATATAGTAAACAAATAAGGAAAAATGGATAACTAATCACGTCCGCTGCCTCGGTCACGTCCGCGCTGGCGTCCTCTGGCTCTGGCAAGGGCTACTCGGTCCTCATAACTCATAGCTCCGGTGTGGTAGACGGTGTCTCGGAGTCCTTCAACCTGCAAAGTCAGATTCACCAGGTTCTCAGTAATGGTAGCTTGGCCGGTTTGAAGTTGTTGCATTTGAGTCCGGTGCCAAGCTTCGAACTGGTCTGCTCGCTGATTCTGTTGCTGCAGCATAGCGAGTATCTGTGCCTGCTGGTCGAGAGAGCGGCGGAGGTCTTCTTCTGTGTAGTCGGGCACTGGATGATGGCGGCGGCGGCGAGAGGATGTACCTTCGGAAGGAGGAGGCTGCGATGCCTCCGGTTGCTCGGACCTGTCCAACTCAGCTTGGATTTCATCGTCAAAACCTTGGGTGTGGTCCTGAGTAGGAACAGCGGCAGCAGGAGGGGAAGTGAGGTCAAATAACCAGTTGGTACGATCCTCTGGGTGTGTGCGGGTGCATGATGGAAGGATGATGCTTCGGACGGTTTTGCCACGCACTACCGGATGGTACTTGCCGTCGGCTCTGGAGCGGATAGGGTGAGAGGCTCTGCAGTGGTCGGTGTCAAGGAACACCGAGGGGATAGAATGGAGGTGCTGGAGGCGGTCGCCAAGGTTCAGCCCAAGTGCGATGGCAGTGACAATCCCGCCAAAGTAAAATGGCTTCGAGCCACGGTTGCAGTTGGCCTGAATGTGAGCCAGCAGGAACGGAGTGGCGTTGACAGGCTCGTTGTTGAAGACGCAATGGAGGAAGAAGAGCTCTTTCGAGTTCACCTTATGGTTGCTGTCTCTGGAGAAAATTGTGTTGCTCAATGCTCGGTGAAAGTACCGGATGGTCGGGTTATGGATATGTGTGGCGTGCAGAGAGTCCCAACCATCGGAATTGATGCCGGTCAACTGGTACCACAGCGCGAAAGCGTCGTGCTGGAACTGATCGGTGAGGCGGCGGTGAGCATTGTCGCCTCGAGGTAGCTGTAAGATGGCGGCAATCTAGTTTTGGTTCACCTGATAGTTTGTGCCGAACATCCGGAAGCATGCGGCACCAGAGTGTTGGTTGAGGTCGTCGCTGGATGTGACGTTGGTAAACGAACTCAAGAACTCGAGCGTGAGTTGTTCGTATGTTGGCAGTGGATTGGTGCAGAGATTCCAGATGCCTGCTCTTTGAAGCATCCAAGTTACGCCTTCAAGGAGTCCGAGCTCCGTAAGCGACGGAATGTGTGGATAATGAGTCGGCTGGAGCGACCTTTGATGGAATGCGATGTAGTTTGCTCGCTGTCTTTCGCCTAAGTCACCTTCGCTGAAGACAATGTTACTGATATCCGGGGTTTCTGCATTTCTCGCCATTGTTGGAAGATTGAGAGGGTTCTGAAGATTGGGGTTTTTCTGCAAAGTGGGAAGAATTGACAGAAGTGTGGTTGGAAGTTGAGATTGGAGTTGAAATATATGGTGCAATGTGGGGAGAACGAAAATTTGTAGTGGGGTAGGAGTTCTGATGATTGGAAGTTGAAATGAGGGTAGTGGGAGAGGAAACGCAACCCCTGTTATATCAGATAGCAGTTTTGGGTTCGTGACGGTCGTCACGTATGTGTGACGGTCGTCACCAGCGTGACGCTCGTCAGGGTCCTGTGACGGTCGTCACAGCAGCAAAATCTGCAGAACGCAGAATTTTGCTCTGAGGGTGTTCTTGCAGTGACTTTTAGGCCTAGTATTGATACGGAAATGTAGTATAGTAGCCAATAAACAAAGAATAACGTAAAAACAAAATAATTGAATAAAGACTATAATTGAAATAACAAGAAATTGAAACAAATGTATGTAGTACATAAAGAAACTAACAATGCGAAAAATCCAAATGATTAAACGAAACTAAACTAAACCAAACTAAACTGAATCTACTGCTAAAACTAGTATCTAGTCTTTTCGTGTCTTCAACTCATCGAATTTCCGTGCGTAGTAGTCGAGCTGGTCACAGACTAGGTCCATGAAGACTACCAGTTCACTGTGTATGCCTGCGATGTCATCTTTTACAGTAGTCAGAGTTGCATCAACGTTGTCCAATCGAAGTAGAATAGTATCCATTTTTTCGGTGGTCTCCTTAGGGATAGGCTCAGGATAGGTGTTGTAGTGCGGAGGAGTCATAGGGTCTACTTCAGCTTCGGATACAGCATCCTCATAGTACATATAGTCGTGTGCCTCAGAGATGTGGTCACTGTCATACATATAGTTCTGTGGTGTTGACTGTGGTGAAGGAGGTCCCATAGGCTCGTCCAGTTCATAAAGCCAGTTGTCCTTGTTGTGGATACTTGTCATCTGATGATCAGGCAGTGTGAATAGCTGTAGTGGTTTTTTGTTAATGAGGTACTCATGGTCCAGGTCCCATAGTTCCTAAAATGCGCATGTTAAAGCAGAATTGTATATTCATGGGTCGGATGGTGCCAAAACGAGTGCTTGCATTTAAGTGGAATCTAAGGCCAAGCTCGTGGGCAATCATTGTCACGAGGCCTCCTATAAGAATAGGTGTATGTGGTTCCTGCGTGAGGCGTTTGAAAGATCTCATCATGAAAGGTACTGCATTTACTGTACGTCCCTGAGAAGCACAGAACATGATGAATAACTCCTCTTTAGATACTGTAGTAATATTTTCTTCTTTCCCAAACAGGGTGTGAGCTAGTATCTTATGGAAGTATCTGAAAGCTGGGTTATGGATATCATCTTTATACATTCTGTCTGGTTCAGGGTGATAGTCGCCTGTGATTCTACCCCAGAATTGGTCGAGTTCAAAATCAAGATCGTCATCGTCTGCACTGATGAACACATGCGGTCCATTAGGAAATCCTAAGAGGTTAGATAGTGACATCCGGCTATGGGTTTGGTCCATTTCAAACATTCGAAAGGTAATCAGCTCTGTGTTGGATCCAAAACCATAGTTGGGTATGTATCTGAAAGAACTAAGGAATTCATAGGTAAGATCCTTATAGGTAGCAAAACGTGTTTTCAAAGCAGTGTTCTCCCAACCCAGTTGATTGAACAGGTATTGAATGCTATCTGTGATTCCTAGTTTATCCATGGTAGACTTATCATAATACAACATTAAGGCGATTTCTCTTTCAGTTAGTGCTGCAAATCTTGCCTTTTGAGCTAGTCCTCGAAAATGAACCTTTGTGAAGTCGTACTCGGCCATACTCGCAGGTAATTCGGAGAAAACAGAAGGAATGTTTTGAAGACTTTAAAAATCCTGAAAAGTTTAAAACAGGAGTTTGAAGTCAGGATTTTTAAAAACAAAAAGCGGTAGAAACAAAAGACAAAAGAGAAAAATAAAATAAAAATAAAAATATGAAAACAAACGAAAGTAGAAAGTAATAATAATTATAATTTTAGAATTTTTGTTGGATTTTCAAAGTAAAATTTTAAATAAAAATTGAAATACAATAACGGGGAAATTGGGTTGCCTCCCAGTAAGCGATGTTTTTAACGTCTAAAGCCTGACGATAGCTTGGTGAGAAGCTATTCGGGTGTTTGAGCTGGAAGCTCAAGCAGTGTTATACTGCAGACTTGAGGGCTGGTTTCATTCTTATTATAATGTTTTAGACGTTGCCCGTTTACGATAAACGGTGCATTCGTCTTATCGGTAATTTCAACAGCTCCACTATGAAGTACTTTAGTCACTTCATAAGGTCCAGACCACCTAGATTTTAGTTTACCTGGGAAGAGTTTTAATCTTGAATTAAATAGCAATACGACGTCTCCCACACTGAATTGTTTCTTGACTGAACGTTTATCATGCCACTTTTTAGTTCGTTCTTTGTAGATACGGGCATTTTCGTAAGCGTCTAATCGAAGTTCTTCCAATTCGTGTAAGTTCAAGATTCGCTTTTCTCCTACCTCGGTGTAGTTGAAATTGAGTGTCTTATGCTCTAATTCTACAGGGAGATGGCAGGATTTACCGTAAACTAATTTGTAGGGTGTAGTACCTATTGGTGTCTTAAAAGCGGTCCTATAAGCCCATAAAGCTTCTTGTAGCTTTGATGACCAATCTTTCCTTGAGGTAGCGACAGTCTTTTCCAATATCTGTTTTATTTCTCTGTTCGAGACCTCTACTTGTCCGCTAGTTTGCGGGTGATAAGGTGTAGCTACCCGGTGTCAGACTCCATATTTAGAGAGAAGTTTATCGAATATTCGCGATATGAAGTGAGATCCGCCGTCACTAATGACGAGTCTGGGTACACCGAATCTAGGAAAGATTGTGTTTTTGAAGAGTTTGATCACTACTCGTGCGTCGTTTGTTGGAGCCGCTATGGCTTCTATCCATTTAGACACGTAGTCTACAGCGACGAGTATGTAGTTATTACCAAAAGAAGGTGGGAATGGTCCCATGAAATCTATTCCCCATACGTCGAAGATTTCTACCTCTAAGATTCCTTTCTGAGGCATTTCATCGCGTCGTGAGATTTTGCCAGTTCGTTGGCATCGATCACATTTTAGCACAGCGATGTGAACGTCTTTCCAGAGGTTAGGCCAGAATAAGCCGGCTTGGAGAATCTTAGCGCACGTCTTGGATGTACTAGCATGACCACCATATGGTGCTGAATGGCATTGGGAAATGATATTTTCTATTTCTTCCTCTGGGACACAGCGACGGTATATGTTGTCGGCCCCTCTCTTGAAGAGTAGAGGTTCGTCCCAATAATAGTGTTTTAGATCATGGAAGAATTTCTTCTTTTGCTGATAGGTGAGATCCGGTGGAGGCACGCCTGCAGCGAGGTGATTAACGATGTCAGCATACCAAGGTAATGTGACTTGGGCATAGACGGCTTCTACAGCTTTTTCGAATTCTGGATCTTCCGAGATTGAGTTGGGTATGTCACTTTCTAATTTGGCTATCAGACGTTCGTACGGGAAATCGTCGTTTATCGGTACTGGTTCGTGTCTGATGCCTTCTATTCGGGATAAATGATCTGCAACAACGTTCTCGGTTCCTTTCTTATCTTTGATTTCTAAGTCAAACTCTTGTAATAACAGAATCCATCTCAATAGTCTTGGTTTGGCATCCTTTTTGCTTATTAGGTACCTTATGGCAGCGTGGTCTGTGTATATGATAATTTTTGCTACTACTAAGTAAGAACAGAATTTGTCAAGCGCGAATATAACTGCTAGAAGTTCCTTTTCTGTGGTAGCGTAGTTCATTTGGGCAGGATCTAAGGTTCTACTGGCATAGTAGATGGCATGGAGTTTCTTGTCCTTCCTTTGTCCTAGAACTGCGCCTACGACATAATCACTCGCATCGCACATGATTTCGAACGGTAGTCGCCAATCTGGTGGTTTCATAATTGGTGCGGTGATAAGGGTTGATTTTAATGTTTCGAATGCTTTTAGACAGTCGTCGTCGAAGACGAACTCAGCATCTTTCATCAACAGGCCGGTCAGAGGTTTTGTGATTTTCGAAAAATCTTTTATAAATCTTCGGTAGAAACTGGCATGTCCTAGAAAACTCCGTATTTCTCGTACGGATTTTGGAGGTTGGAGATCTTTTATAATCTCTATTTTAGCTTTGTCGACCTCAATTCCTTTATCTGATATGACATGTCCTAGAACTATTCCTTGTCGGACCATAAAATGGCATTTTTCCCAATTTAGGACGAGGTTCACTTTTACACAGTGTTCTAATACCATTTCTAAATTTTGTAGGCATCCTTCGAAACTTTGTCCACATACCGAGAAATCGTCCATAAATACTTCCATGATGTTGTCTATGAAATCTGCAAAGATTGCCATCATGCATCTTTGGAAGGTTGCTGGAGCATTACAGAGTCCGAACGGCATTCGACGGTAAGCAAAAGTACCATAAGGACAGGTGAATGTAGTCTTTTCTTGGTCATCAGGATGAATGGGAATTTGGAAGAATCCTGAATAACCATCTAGATAGCAGAAATATGAATGTTTGGCTAATCTTTCCAACATTTGGTCTATGAAGGGTAACGGGAAATGATCTTTGCGTGTGGCCTTGTTAAGCTTCCTATAATCAATGTACATCCTGCTTCCAGTCACGACTCTTTTTGTTATTGATTCGCCTTTTTTGTTTTTAACTACTGTGACTCCTCCTTTCTTTGGTACGACATGAACTGGGCTGACCCATTCACTATCGTTTTTAGCAATTTTTTTACTTCATCTCTGACTACAGTGCTTAGGATGGGGTTCAGTCTTCTCTGATGCTCTCGAGAGGTTTTAGAGTCTTCCTCTATTGTAATTCGATGCATACAGATCGAAGGGCTTATACCTTTTAGATCACTTATGTTATAGCCTAACGCGGTGGGGTACTTCTTTAAGACTTCTAATAGCTTTTCAGTTTCTGGTTGTCCTAAGTCGGCGTTGACTATCACTGGTCTTTTTAGTTCATCGTCTAGAAATTCATATCTAAGGTTTTTGGGTAGTGTTTTAAGTTCTAAAGATGGGTTCTTCGGACCTGGCATGTGGTTTGGGGTCAGTGCTAAGCTTTCGCTTAGGCTGTCGTCTTTATAGGGTTTACGCCAATCGTCGTCTTCAGAAATATCAGGTATTTGAATCTTTATTATTTCTGAATACATGGTCTCTTCATTTTCAAGTTCTCTTATGCATTCGTCAATTTCGTCTACTAAATAGCAGGTATCGTCTATGGCTGGTGCTTGTAAGAACTTGGTGAGAATGAACTCTATCATTTCTTCTCCTACTTCGAATGTTAGCCTTCCTTTCTTCACGTCTATAATAGCTCCGGCTGTAGCTAGGAATGGTCTTCCTAGAACAATTGTGTCCTCCTTGATGTCCATGATTATGAAGTCGGTTGGAATGTAGAATTGTCCTATGCGTACTGGAACGTTTTCCAGTATTTCGACGGGGTATTTTACTGATTGGTCAGCTAATTGAACGGACATTTTGGTTGGTCTGAGGTCTCCCATATTCAGCTTTTTGCATATAGATAAAGGCATAACACTGATACTGGCTCCTAAATCGCATAGAGCTTTGTCTATTACGAACTTTCCTATGACGCAGGGTATGGAGAAACTACCTGGGTCTTTTAATTTAGGAGGCATGCGGTTTTGAATAATGGCGCTACACTCTGCAGTAAGTGTAACTGTTTCGTTATCCTCGATCTTTCTCTTATTCGACAGGATTTCTTTGAGAAATTTAGCATATGACGGCATTTGAGTTATCGCTTCTGTAAAAGGAATGGTAATATTCAGCTGTTTAAGGAGCTCTACAAATTTCTTAAACTGTCCTGAAGTTTTGGAGTTTATTAGTCTTTGCGGATAAGGAATAGGTGGTTTATATGGCGCTGGAGGTGCTTGAGTTTTTTCACTTGCGGTATCCTCCTTCTCGTTGTCTTCCTTCTTCTCTAACTCGGATTCCTTTTCTGCTTGTTCCGTTGGTTTTTGTTGCATGGCTGAGTTTTCGGTCCTCGGATCGATCGGTTCGTCCAATTCTTTTCCACTTCTTAGTATTACAGCATTTGCTTGGCCTTTTGAATTCTGTTCGGGTTGTCCAGGAAATGTGCCAGCAGGTGCGGCAGCAGAGGCTTGTTGTTGAGCCACTTGTGATATCTGTGTTTCTAGCATTTTGTTATGGGTGGTTAAAGCGTCTACTTTTCCTGTCAACTGTTTAATTTGCTCGCTGGTGTGTATGTTTTGATTCAGGAATTCTTTGTTTGTTTGTGCTTGAGTAGCTATGAATTTTTCCATCATCAACTCGAGGTTTGATTTCCTAGGTGCAGTCTGAGCAGCAGCTGATTTTTGATATCCTGGCGGAGCAGTAGGCATTTGCAATGCATTTTCGCTTTTGTAAGAAAAGTTTGGATGATTTCGCCAACCTGGGTTATAGGTATTTGCGTAAGGATTTGCTTGAGCATAATTTACCTGGTCTGGTGGGGTTCCGTCTAGCAATGGGCATTCGGGTGCATTATGAGTGGTGCTTCCGCATAACTCGCAATTTGGAGTTACGGCAGCGACGGTTGCAGTGGGGTTAACGGTCAGACTATCAATCTTCTGTGCTAGAGCATCTACTTTAGCGTTGAACTTTTCAAGGCTGCTGATCTCGTACATCCCACCTTTCGCTGTGGTTTTCTCTGTTGGAGTGCGTTCACCTCCCCATTGGCAATGGTTTTGTGACATGTTTTCGATTAATTGATAGGCTTCATCGTATGGCTTATCCATAAGTGCACCGCCCGCGGCAGCGTCTATTGTCAATCTAGTATTGTATAGAAGCCCATTATAGAAAGTATGGATTGTCACCCAGTCTTCTAGACCGTGGTGAGGACATGTTCTCATCATATCTTTGAATCGTTCCCATGCTTCGTAAAGAGATTCAGTATCTTTTTGTCGAAATCCGTTGATTTGAGCTCTAAGCATAGCAGTTTTGCTTGGCAGAAAATATCTCGCTAAGAAGACGTTCTTCAATTGTTCCCACGTCGTAACAGAGTTGGATGGTAAAGATTGTAACCATGTCCACGCTCTGTCTCTAAGAGAGAATGGGAAAAGACGAAGTCTTATCGCGTCTGGAGTTACTCCATTTGCTTTCACTGTGTCTGTGTATTGTACAAACTTCGTTAAATGTTCGTTCGGATCCTCAGTTGCGTTTCCTGAGAATTGGTTTTGTTGTACAGCTGACAACAATGACGGTTTCAGCTCAAAATCATTTCGGGTAATAGCTGGGGCAGCAATGCTACTTCTAGGCTCCATCTGAGAGGGTGTAGCGTATGCCTTCAGCGGTTTGTTTGGAGGTCCTTCATCCATGTTTGATTCTTCTTCGGATTTGGGAATGGGAGTGAGAGGATCGAGAATGTTATGTTTGAGTTGGTACTCAATGATTCGGCTTCTTAGATGTAAGAAGCGTTCTAGTTCTGCGACTGAAGGATTCAAGATATCGCCTTGTGAGAGATTACTTGGCATACAATCGACATCACTAGTAAAGGAAAAATGAAAATTGTTAACCTAGTCTATACGGCGTAACAGAAGGTTACACAATTGACTAAACGGGTCCCCGGCAACGGCGCCAAAAACTTGATCGCGACTTTCTATGTCTAATACAACCTAACTGCAAGTGCACAGTCTATCGCGTAGTAATAATAGATATCGATCCCACAGGGACTCGTAATCAAACTAGTGTTCTCGGGAGTTACTATGTTTAGCTAGGTAGAATATGTTTAAGGGAATAAGATTGTCACTAAAAGGGAAACTAAGACAGTTACTTAGATTATAATTGATTGAATCGATATGCAGTAATTGTGTTCTTCAGGGATTTGACAAGTCACCGGTGTATGAAATAATTTTCAAAGTTTATTTAAGCAAAAAATGGTGATTTAAAGACTCTCGCCTCACGATGGTTATTGACGCTAATCATAATTCTAAGGGCCAAACGTACACTTTCGTATCCCATTCGGGGTTAAAATTATTTTTTGGAAATCTCTAAGTTCTAATTCATTTTAAAGTGCTTTCGTTGTTATTAAAATGAATGACTCGTGTTTACTATCTGATCTTACCGCAGTTGTTGGTTCGTATCTTAATTAATTTCCCACTTTCGTGGCAAAACTACTTTTAAATAAGTTCTCGCTTTCGCGATGAAGTTTATTCAGTAAATTAATTTTAAACACTCAGACCATAAATTACTTTTGAAAAGAAAGTTTTTCAACCGGTTATTATCGAATCCCTTTCGAATTATTACTACATATCGATTACCTAAATTTAGCTAGACATGGATTTGGGAAAGGTAAAACATAAATAGAAACAATAAATAATAATTTGCATTATAATAAAACTGGAATTACGATTGAAATGCGAAACCTGTAAATATTCCAATTGGCCTTTGGGCAGATCCTCCACAGATGTTGGCAGGATTCTGGTCTTTATGCCAATTTGATCGTACAATAAAAGTAGAAATTACAGAAGAATGAAATGGAATACAGAAAAAGTAAAGAGAAACAAATAAGAATATTAAACTGGAAAGGTTTGCTTTGGAAATAAATTTGGCAACACTTCGTTGTATGAATGCGGCTCCCTTTCTGAGGTCCCCTTCTTCCCCTTTTATAGAAATGGAATTCTAACGGTTATAATTGGAGAGAGTGGACTTTGAGGCAGAAAAATCAGGGAGTAGTGGTCCACTATTTGGGACTTGGAACTGCTTCTTTAACGTGCAATTGAAGTGGGGTGTTTTTGCCTGCATGATGGTCGTCACAAGGTGTGACGGTCGTCACCCGTGTGACGGTCGTCATGGAGCTGTGACGGTCGTCACATCAGCAAAAACAGCCTTCTGCGCTTTTCATGATGTTTTCACTCTTTTTTCGTCCATATTTCATCTGAGATTGCTTCTTTTCTTCATAATGCCTTGTTTAGACGTGATCATCAAATACCTGCAAAACATCAGACAAATAACACGGAAATAACCCGAAATTGGATCGAAAACAGTTAAACTTTAGTCGAATTATGCATCAAAATATATATACGATTTCGTGTTATCAGACAACACTCATAATCTTCTGGAGACAGCGTTCAGAATCTTCTAAAAGATGCTTCTGACGCTTCAGAGCCTTGCGTATTTTTCATGTTCAGATCTAATTTGCTTCCAGAATAATATTTACTTTAATACCTGCAGCAAACATTCTTAAACAAATTTTAGAGTATATAATTCTTTCATACAAAATTTCATAAGAGTTATCATCAAAACATAGAGATATTATTAAGGACCAATCTGTGTTCTAACAATCTCCCCCTTTTTGATGATGACAAAAACATAGGAAATTTTGTTCAATAAACAATATAATTATAACTCCCCCTGAGATGATGAATCTCCCTCTGAATTGAATACTAAGAAGGAATAGAAACTTCCCTTTTTTTCATGAGTATTCTTTTCAGAATCAGAGCCTAATTGTTCCAAAAATTAGATCTTACCTTTGGATGCATGTTTCAGAATCAGAGCCTGATAGGATAAAACTAGATCTAGGGATCTCAGAGTTACTCTTAAAGAATTTGTCAGAGTTTTCAAATGTTCTGAAATACTAAGAGTTCACATAAGTTAAAATTGATATATTTGAATTTCATTTAGGTAGAGTTTATTTAAACAGTCAGATCCATTTTCTCCCCCTTTTTTGTCATAATCAAAAAGTAAAAACTTTTAAAAGACAAATAAAAGGAAATACAGAAAATAAATATCATGTAGAGAAAACACTGAGTCATTCATTCATTCAGATTCAAAACAGGCAAATCAACAGATAAATATTCAAGTACATGTGCACAAACATCAGATACAGAAAAAAAAACATAAACTAGGTTTGCTTTGACAGAATCATCTTCAACAGGTGAGTGATCTCAGATGAAGACTCTTCTTGCTTTGTCATCCACTTAGCCATGTTTTCATTTTTCTGATCTTGCTTGGACATCCATTGTTCCATGTCTTCAGTCTTCTGGTCTTGCTTGGCCATCCATGACTTAATCTTAGATTGTCCAGCTTCCAGAACTGCAATCTTATCTTCAAGATCTGGATTCTCTTTCTTGATCTCAGATGAAGAAGGTGGGGCAGAGTCTGAAGCAGGAACATAGTCAATTTCCATAGGAGATACAGAGTCATGAGCAACAGATCCAGAGGGATGTTCCACAATAGTCATAGCCAGAGGGTTTTCTTCATAAGCAGATTCATCAGTCACTTCTGTAGCAAATACTTCAGAAGATGAAGGAAAATCTTCAAGAAGCAATGGTTCAGATCTTTTTACATTCCAGATCATGCTTTTAGCAGTCTCAGCAAATCTGAGCTTCGCATCATTAGAATATACATTCTTCAGATTTGAGGCTACAATATTGAATCTGTTGATGAAGCTATTCCAGATAGCATCAGATTCATTTGCATCCATTGTTTACAAGCATCTCTTCTGAACAGAGCCTAAATGCATCTTTATTTCTTTCATAAAACTTGCAAATAAATTATCAACATTCAGCCTAGTTTTTGGTTTCAGAAGGGTTTCCAAAGTGAAAGGCTTGGGTTGAGGTGGAGGTGGAATGGTGAATTCTAGTATAATGATTAGAGGGCTAGGATATGCTGGTTTCTTTTGAGCTGGCATAATACGAAAGAATGGTTTGATTCTACGAATGGAAGGTATGACAACTTTTGGATTATCAAAATAGGGAACAAACGCAGATTGTTTTTGCTTAACAAGAAAAGGAACAAAATCTGATTGAGGTGGTTGATCAAAAAAGTTTTCTATTTCAAGTCCAGATGGAAGGGGATCAGATGGAAATGGTTTAGCAGAAGCAACTGAAACAAATTCAGATGTTCTTGGTTCAGGAGTGGGTTCAGGAATGGTAGTTTCAAAAGAAATGGGTAGATCTGGTTGGTTAGATTCAAATGTTCTGAGGGAAGGGGGTGAGATGAAATCTAGATGGATATCAGATTCAGAAGAATCAGATGATGTGGTTGGGGTTCAGGATGTAGAGGATACAACAAACATAGTCTTGAGAGGTTGAACATCCAGAATCTCAGAGTCATGAATATTTGATTCAGGAGGATTGGATGGTTCTGGTTGAATCTCAGAAGGTTTGGATGGAGGTGGTTCAGACACAACTGGGTCAGATGCAACATGATCAGATGCAATAGGTTCAGATGCAACTTGCTCAGATGCAACTGGGTCAGATTGTATGGGTTCAGATGCAGCTGGTTGTTGAATTTCTGGTGGTTGTTGTATTTCTGGTAGTTGTTGTGTTGTAGATTGTTCTGTTGGTTTTGTTTGAGGTGTTAGAATTTGGTCTGCTGGTGTTGTTGTTGTTGGTTCAGATTGAGGAATATCAGAATATTTAAGTTGAGTAGTGGAAATAGGATCAGATGATTTTGGTGGGGAAGGAATTTTTGATGGTTCAGATTTTTGAGATGGAGCAGGAATAGTTTGATTTTGAGTGGGAGGAGGTTTAGGAATAGAGCTAAATGTTGATTCATTTATAACAATTTTAGAGAAAGAAGATACATATGATTTAGTACCTTTAGTCTTTATGCGCTTGGTGGGAATAGAGGGAACTTCTCCAGAAGCTTTTCTCTTGATCTGCTTCTGTGGCTTGTCAGCAACTTTTGGCTTCTTCTGAGCAGCAGCTTCTTCTGCCTCTGATTGATTTCTTTTCCTCATGTTCTCATTATACACATCTGGAATTGGTTCTCTAGCACGAATCAGAATATCTGCAGGAATAGGAGTTCCATCTTCTTTGCATGCATCAATATACCTATCAATAATATCCCTTGGTTCTTCAGCACCAAAAAGTGGAAAATCTTTAACTGGAATCCTCTTCTGACTAACTTCAGAAATATTCAGCTTCTTAGGTGCAGCTGTGAGTTCATCCACAATCTTTAGCCTCCGAAGACTCTTTGCATTCAATGGTTTTCCAACAATTGATTCAAGCTCATCTTTAACTCCAGCTTCATATAGAGCAGTTACCAGACCATTCTCTGTTAGAATGTCTGAGATCAATCTTCCAAAGGGAATCCATGTCCTGATCTTCTGTCCCTTATCCTTTACAGATTCTCTTGATGCATTAATATGATTCCACAAATGCATAAAGAGAATGTATGGAAGATCTACCTTTGTACTCTGACTCAAACAGTACATAAAGTAGAGTTGTTCATTATTTACATAATCTGGAGAACTGGTGGATTTTCTGTGATGGATGCATCCTAGAAAAATCTTTGCCCAGATTTTATAGTCAGGCTTCAGATCCTTAAATTTGTTAGAGGCTTGTCCAGATGTAATGACTTCCTTATAAACTTCTTTCATATCCACATGCCCAGCTGGCAGATGACATACTCCATCAGTCTCCTCATACCCTATGAGTTTCCTGATGAGATCTTCAGTGATGATGATCTCCTTTCCCAGAACAGAAGAAAGTATAAATTTTGGATAAACAGAAGCATGGATCCAAAATTCCTTCATTAGATATGGGTATACTGGTCCAAACAACCTGTCAAAATACTTAACCCAGCCTTGTGCATCAATTATAGAACGTAACTCAAACCCATTTTCAGCTAGAGAGTAAAATTCCACCATGGATTCACAGAGAACTTCAAGTTTGTCCACAGGGGTTAACAATGTCCTTTTAGGTACCTTAAATGGAGTAACACCCATGTTTGCTGATGTAACTGCAGCCATAGATGATTGAAATTGAGCTGATGTAGAGGATGAGGTTGCCATTGATGAAGATGAAGATGATTTGGACGAAGGTTTAGGGTTTTTGTGAAGAGCAAAGAGAAGACAGAAATGCATAAAATTGTTTGTGAAGTGAAAAGTGTGAATTTGGTGTGAAATATGGTATTTATAGAGAGAGCAATTAGGGCAATCAAACAAACACAAATAGCACATTTTCACATAGCAATAAATGACAATTAATTAAAAGAATAAAATTCATTTCAAAGCATTAATTGATTCTGACAAATTGGGGGGAAAATCAATATTTCCACTATTCAAACCATACCTCAAATGTCTCTTCAGTAGTGTACACACCATCTTTTCAGATTCAGAGTGACACGTGTTTGCTTGCATGTGCTTCTGAATTTTCTTGAGAAATGAAACGTTAGCCAACATTCAAATCCTCTAAGATTGGTTAGTTTAGATACACACAAATAATAATAAATCAATAAATCAAATAAATTACAGATGAAATACTTCAGAGTTTTAAACATTTTGCATCTGAGAAATTTGCTTCTGATAAATATCATTTTGGACAAAAATCCATACCAATACTTTTCAGAATAAATTTGAACCTATCTTCAGCAAGGGGTTTTGTGAAAATATCTGCCCATTGATGATCTGTATCAACAAAGACTAAATTTATGATATCCTTCTGAACATAGTGTTTGATGAAGCGATGTTTAATTTCTATATGTTTTGCCTTAGAGTGTAAAATAGAGTTTTTATACAAAAATATAACAGAAGTATTATCACAAAATATAGAAATATTACTTTCAAATATCTGATAGTCTTCTAGCTGACTTTTCATCCAGAGCATCTGCGTGCTACATCCAGCAGCAGCAATATATTCTGCCTCTGTAGTTGAAAGTGCAATTGTAGGTTGCTTCTTGTTGTACCAGGAGATTAGATTTCTTCCTAGAAATTGACAACTTCCAGAAGTACTTTTTCTTTCCACTCTGTCTCCAGCGTAATCAGCATCACAGAATCCAACTAATTTGAAGATTTGCAGATTTTGGAGCTATGAGTCGACCATATAGTCAGCTCATTCTCCATTGGTCAGCACATGCAGACCATGAGTCGACCATACAGTCAGCTCATGTAGTCAGCTCATCAGGATGAGTCGACCATACAGTCAGCTCATGCAGTCATCTCACCAGGATGAGTCGACCATACAATCAGCTCATGCAGTCAGCTCATCAGGTCACTTTTCCACGGGTCAGCACAAACACACCATGAGTCGACCATACCACTCAGCGCATGAAGCTGTGTATTCCCCACGGGTCAGCACATGCCGACCCTATAGTCGACCGTTCGCGCGTTGTGCAACATTTCTTGCTGTGTTTGAAAAATTGTTTAATTGGTTGATTTGCTTGTTACTATAAATAATGTTTTGTTCATTTTTAACAACTAACAATTGAAATCTTGAGTAAATTGTCAGGGCAAGAAACGTGAAATAGGTGCAACATATTTCTTCATCTTCATCCTTCAAACAACACACAAATCCTCAAATACACACAATCATTTTTGCTGTGATTGGTGTCTTGTTCAAGGGTGGTAAGGTTCGAACGCGTTGATTGAAGATCCGGTTCGGGTGGAAATTAGGGCAGGTGTTTCTTGCAGAAAACCTTGAAGGTTTTACCCATCAAGACTCGAAGGTTTTGAGGATTTTTGCTACGGAATAGTTCGTTCAACATTCAAGCAAGTGCGAAGGTAATTGATCAACGGAAGGTTCATCAGTTTAGTAGCTAGGGCGTTGAAGTGTTGAAGACTTTCCGGGTTTGATTTGTGGTGTCTAAGATCAGCCGAGCCGAAGGTTTGAACAACGGAAGGTTATTCAACAAGGTGGCTGGAAGCGGAGGTCATTCACAACAAATTGAAGGGCTTGATTCATCTTGAATCAAGGTGCAAGAAGTGATAGCAAGCATCAACATCATTTGAGATTGTTTGTATCATTGTCTATCAACTCTTGTGTAAACTGTTCATTCCAACAGGTGATATATATTCAATATATCTCAATTCTAGTTTTAGAATTGAGGGCATACGTACCCCGAAGCGAGGACGATGGGGGAACTGCCTCATCAAATCGTGTGTTCTTTAGTTACTGTCATTTTCAATGCAGCTTATAAAATAAGTGATTCTAGCTTAAGTGATTAATGTCAAACTGTGATACAAATTGAGTAAGGTGTTGAAACTCTGTTTTAACTACTAAGTACAATAAAAATATTGTACTAGGGCATTTCCAATCTCTTACTCAACATAAATATCCTTGTGGTATCTGTGCACACAAACTGTTCGACAAAAGTCCTGAACTAAAATTGTCTTATTTTGCTTCTAGTTTTTGTGTGTCTTATCAATCATTGGAACTAGGTAACCTTGCAAATTGAAGTAAATAATTGATAAGCATAGTTTGTGTTGTGATTCTATTTTTTCTAATTGTCATAAATCCATAGGCTTACGTATATCCGGTTTTCCAATAACCGTTCGTTTTAGACTATATTTTTCCTCGGCCGCTTCCGCACTTAAAACACTTTTAAAACCAATTTTAAATTGGTAGCGCCGACTCAAATTTTAATTGGGGATGTATTCAACCCCCCCTTCTAGATTCGTGCCATAGTCTAACAAGTGGTATCCAGAGCTCCGGTTATTCGGTGCTTCAAATACAACGAGATAGAAAATGGCAAACGAACCTAAAGGGGCGTATAATAGGGCTCCTGTTTTCAACGGTGAAAATTATAGTTATTGGAAAGACTGTATGCGTGTGCATATAAACTCCATAGACAGAAAAATATGGAACATTATCCTTAATGGTCCAATAGAAATTACTATGACCAATGCGGATAATGTAGTTGTGCCAAAGCCTGAAGCACAATGGACCGATGACGATGAGAAAAAATACAATTATGATTGGAAAGCTAAAAACATCTTAATCTCCTCATTAGGTGTAGATGAATACTATCGTGTATCCCATTGTCCTACTGCTAAGGCCATGTGGGATTCACTACAAATAGCCCATGAGGGGACAAACGATGTTAAGTTAGCTAGAATCAACACTCTAATACAAGAGTTTGATCTCTTTTTCATGGAGCAAGGGGAAACCATTGCTGACATGTAAAAGAGATTTACTCATCTCATCAATCGTTTACATTCATTAGGTAGGCCTATTTCCAATGATGTTACTACTAATAAAGTCTTGAGATGTCTTAACAGGGAATGGCAGCCAAAAGTGACCGCCATCAAAGAGGCAAATGATCTTACCATATTAGACTTGACAACATTGTTTGGCAAATTGCAAGAGCATGAACATGTACTCTTGAGCTTAGACCAACGCGAAAAGATGGAAAAGAAAGACAAAGCGAAGGTGAGTGAAAAGAAATCGATAGCTCTCAAGACTTCCTCCTCGAAGTCTCAAGCAAAAGAGCAAAAGGATTATTCCTCGAGCGACGAAGAAGAAGAAGACACAAGCGAAGATATGGGGTTGTTTGTTAAACGGTATAACCGTTACGTAAGAAAGAACGGCATACAACATTCCGAGAAGAACTTGGTAAACTTCTGGAAACAATCAAGACACTCCAAGGATGATGACTCGAAAGGTAAAAAGACTAGAGGGACGTGCTACAAGTGTGGAAAGCCCGGTCACTACAAACTGGACTGTCCAATGAATAAAAAGGGAAAGGACAAGGAATCATCAAAATCACACAAGAAATCATCAAAGCCGAGGAGAGCGTACATAGCATGGGAAAGTGACAGCGACTCTTCCTCCTCTGATGAAAGTTCTAGTGATGAAGAAGAGTCTGTGAATCTATGCCTCTCCGCCAATCAGAAAAATAAGAAAAAACAGGTACGTAACTCTAAATATGATAAGTCATCAAATATGTCGCATTCAGAATTACTAGCCGCATTTCATGCCTTACATAATGAAGCAGTTGAAGCCTTCAAGAAACTTGCTTCTAATAAGAAAATCTTTACGTATTTAGAGCATAAGGTTAAAGAGTCCGAAAAGAAATTAGAGGACCTAGAGGCTTCCATTTTGAAAGGCAATGAATCGGATTGTAAAGACGATAGAAACCCTTTCAACTTCGGGTGTGACACTTGTCATATTTGGCAAGGTGAGGTTAGACACCTCAAGGCCAAATTAAACAAGGCACTTGAGCCTAAGGTTACATTTGCTATTGATAAAAAGGATTTTAGAAAAAGTATGATTAACCCATACCAAAAATATGCATATGTAATTAGGGATCAAGCAAGTGAAAGTGTCTCTAAAGTTGATTTTGCTTGCTTATACTGTTGCAGGAAAGGCCACTCCATTGGTAAATGCCGTTTTAGAAGATTTCTTGTTCCTAAAGGCATCTACCAATGGTTGCCCAAACGCAACCATTTTGTCGCTAACCTATTAGGACCCAATATGCCATTGGGTACCTCCTTGTGCTAATTATGTTTTGACAGGTGAAATGTGTCGAGACCACCGAGAGAAGATGGGTTCTCGATAGTGGATGCTCAAGACACATGTCTGGTGACATATCCCTATTCATAGACTTTGTGGCTAAGAAGAAAGGGTATGTAACTTATGGTGATAACAACCGCGGAGCAATACTAGGTAAAGGTAGTGTAGGTAATCCTGCCTCTACTATGATTTTCGATGTATTGCTTGTCGAAAACCTTAAACATAATCTGCTTAGCATTAGCCAACTGTGCGACAAAGGATACAATGTATCCTTTTCAAAAGATTGTTGCAAAATTGTGCATGAAAATGATAAGAAGAATATGTTTAATGGTTTTAGAGTAAACAATGTATATATGCTTGACTTAAATGAAGTATCATTAACAAGCGACAAATGCCTCATAACTATGAGTGAAGACTCATGGCTATGGCATAGGCATTTAGCGCATGTTAATTTTGACTTACTCAATAAGGTAGTCTCAAAAGACCTAGTCTTAGGACTTCCCGAAATAAAGTTCACCAAGGATCACCTATGTGATGCATGTCAAAAAGGGAAGCAAATGAGGATCTCATTTAAATCCAAAAAGATAATTTCAACAACGAGACCTCTTGAACTTCTACACATGGACTTGTTTGGGCCGTCTAGGATCAAAAGTCTAGGAGGAAACTATTACGGGTTCGTAATAGTGGACGACTTTTCTAGGTTTTGTTGGACCATCTTCTTAGTAAGTAAAAGTGATACATTCGCCGCTTTTGAAAAGTTTGCTAAGCTTTCCCAAAACAAGTTAAATACAAACATAGTGTCCATAAGGAGCGACCATGGAGGTGAGTTTGAAAATCATTTGTTTGAAGAATATTGCGGTAACCATGGTATTGATCATAACTTCTCCGCTCCACGCACTCCTCAACAAAACGGGGTTGTGGAGTGCAAAAACCGTATTTTAGAAGAATTGGGAAGAACAATGATTAATGAAAGTGGTTTACCTAAATATTTTTGGGCCGACGCCATTAGTACGACATGCTATGTTTTGAATAGGGTACTTATTCGCCCCATTCTAAATAAAACACCGTACGAACTCTTAAAAGGGCGAAAGCCAAATGTCTCTCACTTGCACGTGTTTGGATGTAAATGTTTTGTATTAAACAATGGAAAGGAAAACTTGGGCAAATTTGATTCCAAAGCCGATGAAGGTATCTTTCTTGGATACTCTCACTCGAGTAAAGCATATAGAATATATAATAAACGTTTACTTGCTGTAGAAGAGTCTGTGCATGTTACCTTTGATGAGTCCTACCCGAGAAATGTAGGAAAGGATAGTGTTGTTCATGGTGCAGGTACATCCACTGAAGACATACTCAAAAGTGGCGAGATAGGGATTGATCAACCTGACAAAGCCAAAGTTGAGGAGGATAAGGATGCACACCGTGATGAAACAGAGGAAGTTCATCCGCTTTCAAACGACGATCTTCCTCATGAATGGAAGTCATCTAAAGACCATCCTATTGAAAACATTATTGGAGACATCACAAAGGGTGTAACAACTCGTGCTAAGCTAAGTAATTTCTGTTATTACATCGCTTTCGTGTCACAAATGGAACCTAAAAATCCTAAGGAAGCCCTAATCGATGAACATTGGTTTCTATCAATGCAGGAGGAACTAAACCAGTTTACTAGAAATGAGGTTTGGGACCTTGTCCCTCCTCCGCGAGGTCATCGAGTAATCGGCACCCGGTGGGTGTTTAGGAACAAGCTGAACGAAAACGGGGTAATAACCCGTAACAAGGCGCGTTTAGTCGCGCAGGGGTATAACCAAGAGGAGGGCATCGACTATGAGGAAACTTATGCTCCGGTTGCCCGACTCGAGGCTATACGCCTTCTCCTTGCTTTCGCATGTGCGAAAGATTTTAAGTTATTCCAAATGGATGTCAAGAGTGCATTCCTTAACGGGTACATAAATGAAGAGGTCTACGTTGCACAACCTCCGGGTTTTGAATCTCATGAGTACCCCGATCATGTTTATAAACTAAAACGGGCGTTGTATGGTCTCAAGCAAGCTCCTAGAGCTTGGTATGAGCGCCTAAGTAAATTCCTACTTGATCAAGGTTACTCAAGAGGAAAGGTTGACACGACACTCTTTATTAAACGTCAAGGAAAGCACTTGATATTAGTTCAAATCTATGTTGATGATATAATCTTTGGATCTACTAACATGAATCTCGTGAGAGAGTTTTCTGTTCTTATGCAGGGTGAATTCGAGATGAGTATGATGGGAGAGCTCACATACTTTCTCGGCTTGAAAATTAAACAATTCAAGGAAGGAACTTCCGTGAGTCAAACAAAGTATTGTTTGGATCTTCTCAAGAGATTTGACATGGAAAAATCTAAGGCCATAGACACCCCCATGCCTACATGTGCAAATTTGAATAAGGATGAAAGCGGTAAGGACGTAGAGGTAAAAAGGTATAGAGGTATGATTGGATCACTTCTCTATCTCACTGCGTCGCGTCCTGATATTATGTTTAGCGTGTGTATGTGCGCAAGATACCAATCATGTTCTAAGGAATCCCACCTAAAAGTTGTTAAACGAATACTTCGGTACCTATCCGGTACTCCAAAGTATTGTCTGTGGTATTCCAAAGGTAGTGATTGTTCGTTGGTAGGTTATTCCGACTCCGACTTTGCGGGTTGCAAATTGGATAGGAAAAGCACTAGCGGTACGTGTCATTTGTTTTCAAATTCTTTGGTTAGTTGGCATAGCAAAAAGCAAGTTTCAGTTGCTTTATCAACCGCCGAAGCGGAATACGTTACCGCCGGTAGTTGTTGTGCTCAAATCCTGTGGATTAAGCAACAATTATTGGACTTTAATCTTAAACTTGAACATATTCCGATTCTATGTGACAATACCAGTGCTATTAATCTTACCAAAAACCCGGTATTGCACTCTCGCGCTAAACATATCGAAATTCGACACCATTTTCTTCGGGATCATGTAGAGAAAGGTGATGTTGTATTTGAACATGTTGATACTAAGAATCAACTAGCGAATATTTTTACAAAGCCGCTAGCCACTAAACCTTTCTTTCATATTCGCCGAGAACTTGGCATTCTCGACATTTCGGAGCGGGAGTCATAAATTGCTTACTCTATCTTATTTCATTTAAAACCATACTTTTGTACTTCTAACAAATTGACGTTTTTGCAAGTACAAGTATGTTGTTTATCAAGCTACTTCGGCATTAAGGTGATATTGTTCCATTTCTCTCTCTCTCTCTCTAATAACTCTCATGATCAACAATTGTATCGTTTGACCGATGTTGCATATGTATGACACTTTTTTTTGTATGATAAATTGTTTGGATGCAAATTGTTTTGTGGCATTTTAGGTAGGCATCAAATATGGCTTGATATGTGACATTAAGTGCAAATCTGCATTTGTGCATCCGAACTGAGCTACACACCAAATCTGAACAGTTCAACTCTTTTTCAACAAGAATGAATGAAAGATTTGCAGCTTTCACAACTGCCCATGGATACCAAGAAACAGCCGTCTCTCGCAGCATCAATCGCCTGAATCAAGCAGTGGATTACCTCACTGATATGGATGATCCATATCGTTATCCGTCTTCCTTTGATATGGGCAAGGGACAAGGATATTAGTCATTTGTTTTTGCATTTGCTCATTCTCCATGCTGTTTTTGTTATCATGTTCTGTTTTATCTCTCCTAAGTGCACACTAATGTTTGTTTTACAGTCTTGATTCCTATAAAATGTTATGACTTATGTGTCCTTAATCTGGTTTAATCTATTTTCAAAATTTTGCTCATTGTCAATATTTTGTGTGGATATTGGTATATGATCACTTATAGCCTGTTGAGTATTTTGTTAATTGTTAATATGCCAAAACTTTACCTTTCTCCATCTCTTTTTGATGTTGTCAAAGGGGGAGAAAAGACAAGTAGATTGTAGATCACAATAGCTATGACTGTAAAAGAAAGGGGGAGCTTACTACTATGTTAAAGATATCGCATGTTGTGTTCACCAAGCTTCGCACATGTTTGTCATCATCAAAAAGGGGGAGAATGTGAGGGAAAACTGTCTCACAACATACGTTCTCAAGTTTCGATGATGACAAAGTACAACCTCGGATGAATCAGAGTCATCATGCATACTTACGATGATGACAAAGTACAACCTCGGATGAATCAGAATCGTCATGCAATACTTAACATATTACATCCTTCCTATATCCTTTTTAAATCATCATATTTCATTGGCAATATATGTGACTAATGTTTGGTCGTGACAAGATGCACAAAACAACAAACATATCAATTTTTGCAGGTTTTGTAGCTATGAGTCAACCATACAGTCAGCATATGGATCAACTCATTCTCCACTGGTCAGCTCATGCAGACCATGAGTCGACCATACAGTCAGCTAATGCATCAGGTTTGCAGATTTTGGAGCTACGAGTCGACCATACAGTCAGCTCATTCTCCACTGGTCAGCACATGCAAACCATGAGTCGACCATACAGTCAGCTCATGTAGTCAGCTCATCAGGATGAGTCGACCATACAGTCAGTTCATGCAGTCAGCTCATCAGGATGAGTCGACCATACAGTCAGCTCATGCAGTCAGCTCATCAGGTCACTTTTCCACGGGTCAGCACAAACACACCATGAGTCGACCATACCACTCAGCACATGAAGCTGTGTATTCCCCACGGGTCAGCGCACGCCGACCCTATAGTCGACCGTTCGCGCGTTGTGCAACATTTTTTGCTGTGTTTGAAAAACTGTTTAATTGGTTGATCTGCTTGTTACTATAAATAATGTTTTGTTCATTTTTAACAACTAACAATTGAAATCTTGAGTAAATTGTCAGGGCAAGAAACGTGAAATAGGTGCAACATATTTCTTCATCTTCATCCTTCAAACAACACACAAATCCTCAAATACACACAATCATTTTTGCTGTGATTGGTGTCTTGTTCAAGGGTGATAAGGTTCGAACACGTTGATTGAAGATCCGGTTCGGGTGGAAATTGGGGCAGGTGTTTCTTGCAGAAAACCTTGAAGGTTTTACCCATCAAGACTCGAAGGTTTTGAGGGTTTTTGCTACGGAATAGTTCGTTCAACATTCAAGCAAGTGCGAAGGTAATTGATCAACGGAAGGTTCATCAGTTTAGTAGCTAGGGCGTTGAAGTGTTGAAGACTTTCCGGGTTTGATTTGTGGTGTCTAAGATCAGCTGAGCCGAAGGTTTGAACAACGGAAGGTTATTCAATAAGGTGGCTGGAATCGGAGGTCATTCACAACAAATTGAAGGGCTTGATTCATCTTGAATCAAGGTGCAAGAAGTGATAGCAAGCATCAACATCATTTGAGATTGTTTGTATCATTGTCTATCAACTCTTGTGTAAACTGTTCATTCCAACAGGTGATATATATTCAATATATCTCAATTCTAGTTTTAGAATTGAGGGCAGACGTACCCCGAAGCGAGGACGACGGGGGAACTGCCTCATCAAATCGTGTGTTCTTTAGTTTCTGTCATTTTCAATTCAGCTTATAAAATAAGTGATTCTAGCTTAAGTGATTATTGTCAAACTGTGATACAAATTGAGTAAGGTGTTGAAACTCTGTTTTAACTACTAAGTACAATAAAAATATTGTACTAGGGCATTTCCAATCTCTTACTCAACATAAATATCCTTGTGGTATTTGTGCACACAAACTGTTCGACAAAAGTCCTGAACTAAATTTGTCTTATTTTGCTTCTAGTTTTTGTGTGTCTTATCAATCATTGGAACTAGGTAACCTTGCAAATTGAAGTAAATAATTGATAAGCATAGTTTGTGTTGTGAATCTATTTTTTCTAATTGTCATAAATCCATAGGCTTACGTATATCCGGTTTTCCAATAACCGTTCGTTTTAGACTATATTTTTCCTCGGCCGCTTCCGCACTTAAAACACTTTTAAAACCAATTTTAAATTGGTAGCGCCGACTCAAATTTTAATTGGGGATCTATTCAACCCCCCCTTCTAGATCCGTGCCATAGTCTAACAACTTGAAGGTTTCCTTCATGAGTCATCTTCAAGGACTCAAACATGTCAAATGCAGTTTCTCTATTAGTGATCTTCTCATACTCAGTGTGAGATATTGCATTTAACAAGATTATTCTAGCCTTGTGGTGATTTCTAAACTCCTTCTTTTGGGCTTCAGTCATAGATTTTCTGTCTACTTTCTTGCCATTCCCATCAGTGGGATGAACATACCCATCTATGACCAAGTCCCACAAATCAGCATAATAACCAAGGAAGAAACTTTATATCCTGTCCTTCCAATAATCAAATTTCTCCCCATCAAACATAGGGGGTTTTGTGCTAATTCTGTCCCTTTCTTCATATCTGTTGTTACTGTTAGATGTTGAAGTTTCAACCATAATAACAACCAAATATATATCAAAGTTTTTTTCACTGGATCTTTTCTATCACTGTGAAGTGGTAGCACACATAGATCCGGAGCTCTGATGCCAACTGAAGGTGAGAAAATACTTAGAAGGGGGGTTGAATAAGTATGTAGAAAAACTTAGTAATAAAAACTCAAGGATTTTTATCCTAGTTCGTTGAACTCAACTACTTCAGTCCACTCTATCAAGAGTGATTTGCCTTTCTCAAACAAGGACTTAATCCACTATTAAATCAACTGATTACAATAGTAAGCACTAAGAACAACTGTTCAAAGTCTTCTCAAGAACTACTGAACCTAACTGGATCTTCTTAAGGTTCTTTTACAATCAAATGTAATAATAATACAAGTGTTTAAATTGCTTCTAATAAAGCTTTATCACAACTGTGATTTTTCACTTAAGATTTAAGAACAATGAAATAAATTCAGCAAGTGAATATAAGTTGTATGAGAGCTTGTAATGAATTCTTTCAAGTATATCGTCAACTGAAGAAGATGAATGGAGTCTTGCTTTTATAGGCACAGAGGTCCAAGAAGTCTTTCACATTGAAGGCTATGTACCAAAAAGGTCTGAGCCTTTTTGTCTTCATATCACATGACCTTTCCTAGAAGTAGAATGCACAGAAAAATCCTTTTTGTTTGTGTTCTTATGTCTAGCATAAATGAGGAAAGAGTCGTTTGGTCATTCCAACCGACATAACTTTGAATTCTTTTTGACAAGTTTCAGCAAAGTATCAGAGCCTTGACTGATCAGAGCCTTCTGATGTTCATCAGAGTTTGCTGAATCAGAGTCTTTGCAGCAAGTGTGCTTTCAGCGTGTAATTGTTCAGAGCAGAGTTTGGGATCAGATCCTCAGTACTGGCAGCGTTAGTACTATCAGAGTCTTCTGAAATAACTGTGCTTGAAACTCTTCATACAAAATTCTTCAATGCTTCAGATGCTTCTGGCTTCTGCTTCAGATTCTTCTATAGCTTCTGCTTCAGATCCTTCTGTAGATACCACTCAGAATCTTCTGGAGACAGCATTCAGAATCTTCTAAAAGATGCTTCTGACGATTCAGAGCCTTACATATTTTTCATGTTCAGATCTAATTTGCTTCCAGAATAATATTTACTTTAATATCTGCAGCAAGCATTCTTAAACAAATTTTAGAGTATATAATTCTTTAATACAAAATTTCATAAGAGTTATCATCAAAACATAGAGATATTATTAAGGACCAATCTGTGTTCTAACAGTGCCCACTTTCCCTTCATAGTTGCAGAGGACCATATGTAGGGCTTTGTGTTGGAGTCATTTTTCCCAATATTCTTCAACATGTAATGTGGCATTAAGTTTACAGTCGCCCCACCATCAACTAGAATCTTGTTGATACCAACATTCTCTATTTTGCCTTTAATAAATAGAGGCTTTAGGTGATTATTCATGGCATCGTCGGGCCTTTCAAAGAAGGCATTCTGCTCTTCGATGCAACCATTATTCAGAATATAATAACAGACTGGCCTATGACTGGCCACTTCTAATTCGACTTCATCCTCTGGTTCATCCATCTCCGTCACCTTATCATATTTTCTAGGTAGTACGAATAATACATTATTCAGATGATGCTACTTGACTTAGCTTTTTCTTTCTCCGCAGTCTCCTTATCAGCTTTGTGCCTTGTTTGTTATCATCTTCACTGAGACCTTGTCATTGGGGTTTTCCCCTTATAATTCTCTGAGCGCCATGCTGATTGTTTGGAGGCTTGATATTCTCTCTGGTATGTTATTGACGAACCTCTTTCAACTTTGAAATTCTGCCATTTGTTCTGACAATGCCCCCTCTTCTCGACTAGCTTTACCCACTTGCCCTTAGGGGCGTCAGCAGTAGGTTTGAATGTTGATGGCCTATTTCCACGTAACCTTGGTCCACCTTGATCATTCCTCCTAGGTGCTCCCTTCCTGTCGAAATCCCCACGGTTGTTTGGATCCCTCCAGTTGTTCTTATTCCTTTCCCGTCGAACTCCTTGTATGTTCTTCGCCATTTTCCTATTAAATACTGCGTTGCACCTGGGTCACATCATTACTTAGGAGTTCTTTTGTTGGCATCTATGGAGGAATTCGACCATATTGTCCTTCTGCTTTGGATATGCCACCTTGACATATTCTTCTTGTTTGAGATTTGTTCATCCACTTTCATTGCAGACTCTTGGGTCATTTTGACCATGTTGACCCCAAGGTTGGTATCTCCAGCAATGTCCAACTCTTGTAGTTTGATTCTAAGGCCTTTAGTAGCCTTAGTTTTGTTGCTAACTTATATGAACTTATCAGCAATCTCATATGTTGAAATTACTTGGTTGGAACCTTTAATAGTCCCTTTTTCGAAGCCTTCAATAGCTTCCTTGACAAAACCCTCAGTGGTTTCTATTTTAAAGTCATCAGTGACTTCCTTAGTAAAGCCTTCAATAGCTTCCTCGTCAAAGTTGTCAATGACTTGATTAAAGTTTCCAGCAACCTGGATGAAACCCTCAGTGGTTTCTTTGTTAGAGTCCTCAGCAACTCTTTTAGTGAAGCCATCAACAGCTTCAACCATTACAGCATCACTAGCAAAGTCATCAGCAACTTCCACTATGTTGATTGTAGATGGTTCTGAGTAATATGCATCAACTACAGGGAGGGGGTCAGAGTCTATCTTCATCTGATTTTTTGACTTGTCAATGAACTTGAGTCTTCCGTCCTTGATGGCATTTTGAATAAGATCCCTAAAAAGAAACCATTAAGAAGTTTTATGACCCAAAAATTATGGTATTTACAAAACCCTTTCTTTTTCCTTTGCTCTAAAGGAGGCACTTTAGGACCTGGGGATACTATCATTTGGCCACCCTTAACTAACAAATTAAAGATTTCGTCACATTTAGTGACGTCGATGGTATAGGTTCTCTTAGGGAACCTATCATTCTTCTTGGATTCAGTTGGATTTTTTCCATTCAAAGGTATTAAGACTTTACAGGCACAAGGTGGGCCTTTCTTTAGTTCAACAAGGTCAATTTCACTCTCGTTGAAAAAGGGATCAGTACTAGTTTCTTGTTCGTCTTCATCGAATTCGACGCAGGCTACCCTTTCTTTTATATTATTTTTGTTTGCCATGGCTTTCTCAGACTTTTGGCGTTCTACCTGTCAAACTCTGTCAGCCAACTGGGCTACATCTCTCAGGTATTGAGTATCTAATTTCTTCCTAATGGAGTAATCAAGGCCACCAACGACCATTTCAACCAACTCATGCTCAGGCACTTGTGTAAAACACCTAGCCTTAAGTAGTTGAAACTTATTCAAGTAATTGTCTATTGGCTCAAAGAATTACCTCTTAATGTTGGCCAATTCTTTCAAGCTTATCTTCGATTGTCCCATATAAAATTGTTCATGGAACAATCTTTCTAATTGAGTCCAATTGCAGATCAAATTTGCTAGCAGTATGGTAAACCAAGTAAAGGCATTTTTGGTTAGTGAACTTGGGAAATATTTCATCCTTAGGTTCTCATTATTGGCAATCTCGCCTAACTCTATTAGGTATCTTGCGACATGTTTGACTGTGGACTCACTAGTGTCCCCAGAAAACTTAGTAAACTTGGGACTTTCCATCTAGGAGGTAATTTTGTTTACAGAATATACTCCGATAATGGTGATGTATAGTTTGGCCTATGAAGGCCAATATTCACACCATTTCTTGCCATAATTATTTCGACTATGGCTTCTAGATTATTATCTGCTACCATATCCTCACGTCAAACTTGATTTAGAACTTCATCAGCATTCTGGTTTCTGTTCACCATTATTACCCTTGGTTCTCTTAGAATTGGTTGTTCAATTCCAGGAGGTTCGACCCTAGGTGGTTCGATTCCTGCCCCTTGGTTTATTATATTCGCTTGAGGCAACTCGGTTAATTATGGGGTCTTCTTCTAAGATTAACCCTGGGTTTTCTCTTACCCATTCCCTTTGGGCTGTCAATGAGGTTGAGGGACACCAAAGAAATCAGCAATGCGCATCATTTGTGCTGCCAATTGTTGGTTTGTTTGGGTAGTATTATGGGTTAAGGGATTGAATATGACACCTATTTGTTGGGAAAGCACCTGGACCATCTCATGATTACTTTCGTCCACCTGTTGCCTTATCACTGCTACATAATTGTTAGTGATATTAGGCATCTGGGTAGGAAATCCTGTCCCTAAGGGCTGGCTAATCTGACCCATATTATTGACACCTGAACAAGATACTTGCAATGGCGAAGTTACATTTACCACTGGGTCTAAGAACATTGATGATGCTGTCATACCCTAAATTTTACCCTTAGATTCTTTGATCTTTTTCATATCATTCTATGTTAATCATATTGCATATCTAACCCAATTTTTTAGATCTTTGTTTGTTTTGTTTCACTTGTGAATTAGGGTTTGCTTCAAGAAGCTTCAAGGGTTTGTCAATCAAGGTTTTGGATAGGTCATTCACCAATTAAGTCTTCATACTCTCAAGAGGCCTCCCTTCCTTAATAATCCAGTATATTTTGGTTTCATCACAAGTTCTTCGAGGCTCAGGTCTTGCAAGGCTGAATCTAGGATCAGGTCAAGGGTGTGTGCAGTGTGGTTTGACCTAATCTTGGTCAAACAAGTGGTTTATTTCAGTATCAAGTTATCAGGTTGTGGAAAAAAATTCTAAATCAAGTTTTGGTACTCACCAAGTCATCATTTCATCAGTGTACACTCAAGGTGAAGATTAGGGTTTCTCACGCTTTGTGTTTATGATCGGCAAGTGTCATTCGTGTTAAGTTTCATTTGAGATTAGCAGGTCAAGAGTATGTGCAATTATGTTTCATTGCAGTTGAGTGCGGTCTTATCTTAGTCAAGAATGAGGAGATTCTCAAGTTGAATTTGTCATAGATCAGTGCTTTATGTGTGGAGATCATCAAACCAGGGTTTCGTATCAATTCAAGTTGTTTATTGAAGATATAGAGCCATCAAAGGTTAAAGCATTTGAGTTGAATGCAAGTACTGATTGTGTGGTTCAGGTTCTCGTCATTGATCTAAGGATTCATCATATTAGTCATTCAATCAGGACCATCTTGAGATGAATTCAAAGTTGTGATGTAATCCAGGATTTGTGGCGGTCAAGTGCATTTATAGAGGTTATAGGTGTTATTCAAGTTTGGAGGCGCATTACCTTTACTATACCCATTTCCGTAACCATCCACTTTGTTATCCATTTCCAAATCAACTTCGTTCAATCCAATTCATTTAAATATCCAATCCTTTCATATCTACTTTCATTTTAAAACATATTAACCTTTTTTTTAAGTCATTAATCTTTGAATCCACTTTTCAAAACATTTTCTTTTTATCCACATTTTTTATGTTCACTTTTCAACCCGTTATCCATTTCAAGAATCCATTTCTTTTCAATTTTATTTTCAATTAAGTTTCACTCCACTTCAAATTCAAATATAAGTTTCTAATTCAATATTTCTTTCCAAGTATTAATTCAAGTTCTTAACCACATTCAAATTTCATTTTTAAATTTCAAGATTCAAGTCACAATTTGTTTTCAAATTCCATTTCAATTCATAATCTTTTTTTTTAATTTCCTTCAAGTCCATAATACCAAAGCCCATGAATTACAAAAATTTTACAGTAAACAACCCATATAAGAAAAAGGCTCCTTTCAACAAATTCAAAAAAGTCATAAGTTCACAAAAACAATTGAGAGTCCATCAAATATACAAAGCCCAAAAAGTAAGTCCATTGCTATACAAAATTTGTCAAAGTATTGATACAAATAATATACAAAATGACAAAACCTCACCATCCTAAGCTTATGTGCAACAACCAAACTTGCTGTAATTTCCTACTACAACCACAACTCATACAACCAAATTCACTACCCTAAAAAAAACTGCTATCACTCAACAACAACTTCACAATAAGCCTTGACAACACTAGTCCCACGCGCAACATCACCAAATTCAAAACCTGCAAATAAGCCAAGCCTGCACCTCCCAACACTGCTCCAATCTGCATAAGATAGTGACCCTACATTGATCCTGCACACCATACTCCTTGCCCAAACCTGATGCAACGTCTGCAATTAAAAAAGACAAAACCAACCAAACAATACTCCAAAAACCTCTTGTAACGTTGACCAAAACCAAAGCCTGCACAACAAAAGACAAAGCTTGCAACAACCTGCCATGGAAAGTGACAATACAAAACACCATAACATAGGAGACCAATTCAAAAAGAGGAGGGAGAATGATTAAAAACCACATACAGACTGTGAAAAAATAATAAAAATAGAAGAAAGCTTCAGCAAAAGAAAAAGGGTGAACAAGACCTTTTCTTCAAGGGACAACTTATTCTTTGTTCCCTAAAAAAACCTTCTTCACCTCATGAAACCCTTATACCACCCTTATCCCCACACTTTATCATCCTAAACAGCAACTGTTAGATGCCTAACTTTGCTTATTTGATCTATCGAATATGGGCATCTTTCACTCCTTTTTATCAAGAAAGTGTTCAAAATCACTTTTGCTTTGGTTGTTTTGTAACATTATGTGAAAATGTCTTGGTACCTTTGATTTGTGTGTTATTGTGCATGAATTAGGCATGAAAGAGTGGAAATTAAGACATAAGAAAGATGGCAAAGAACCCAAGACAACATGCAAACAACAACAAGTTCGCTAGGCGAACTTGCTAGCGAAGCTGCCACCAAAACTGCACAAAGTTCGCTAGGCGAACTATGTAGCGAAGGCCAGGAATCCAAAACAGAGGCGAAAGGGCCATAAACTCGCTAGGCGAAGGAGGAAGCGAAGAACTCTCTAGGCAAAGAGATAGCGAGTAGCCAGTGAACACTCCTAGACTTGAGACAAAGGCAAAAGGGCCATAAACTCGCTAGGAGAAGTTCACAATGAAGGCTTCGCTAGGCGAAGGATTGTTTGCACAACGAACTTTTGAAAACTTGTCTGGGAAGAGTTCACAGAACACAGGCACTTCAGGTGGCATTTTTGGTGTTCGCTAGGCGAACCATTTGTTCACCTAGCGAATGTGACATCTCAGCAGACCCTTCTATAAGTAGTACACTATGCCATAATTGACTTTTAGTAGCACATACAAAGACAACGCTTTTTGAAAAGCGCTGCTAAAGGGGGGGCCTAAGAAACCGCTTTATTAAAAGTGTTGCTAAATGTATGCCCTAAGAAAGCGCTGCTAAAAGGGGGCCCTATGAAAGCGCTTTTTTAAAGCGCTGCTGTAGGTGTAACATACGAGAGCGTTTTCTCTATAAGCACTTCTATATGGGGTATATAAGAAAGCGCTTTTAAAAAGCGCTGTTATATGTCATGCCTAAGGCACACCTTAGAGAGCGCTTTTTAAAAGCGCTGCTAAATGCCATTAAAAAGCGCTGCTATAGACATAATTAGAATAAATTTAAAATACCCACCAGAATTTTTAAAAGAAACAGAACGACTGTACGTGTATTTCTTTCATTCTTTCTCCTCTGGCGATCTAGACCACGAACGTTTCCCTCCTCCGTTAACCTAAACCACGACCGTCACCCTCCTCCATCCGACAGTCGCCGACTGTCGCCCTCCTACGTCATTCTTTCTGCAGAACTACAAGGTAATCTCATTATTTTGTTTTGTAATGGTTGTCTTTGTCATTCCTCTGCAACTGATATGAATATGAGAAAAAATTGTTCTCTTTTTCTCTCACCTAAATGCATTCTAAGTGTTTGATTAAATACCTCTTAGAGATTTTTTTGTTCAATATTATGATAAAGTGTTTGATATTTTGTTCAATACTATTACTCTCCATTTTCAGTTCTGCATTCAGTTTTGTATTATGTTATTAATTAGTTTGGATATTATGCTAAAATGTCATTTTGAAAATTGGTGTTGTAATGTTGGTGTAAGAAAGACTCTGTTTTAGTATATAGATGGTGAAATTCTATCACTTGCTTTATTGCAGACTTGTTTTTTCTCTTGCCAACATAGAAAGCCTTTGAAAATGCACATAGTACATTAGAAAATGCATGAAGATTTCTTCATATTTAAGCTTGTAATCAGTTATATAGGATGAGATTGAAGAAAAGTGCTAGGTTCTATTGTTTCTGTGATGTATTAGAAAATTGTTGTTGTAGAATTACATCTATGCTCCCATTTTCAAAGGAGAGCTGATATTTTGACACATAAAACAACATTGTAGGTCGGACACTGAATACAAACACGCTCCAACATAGAAAAATTATACCAAGTAAAAATATACCACCCACGTCATATAATTAATTAAAAAAATATTAATGTAACTTGATAGAGCATATTTTTTTCATAGTTTAGAAATTCCTATTTTTTAAGAGAGTAGCCAACATGAATATAAATATAAGTAAACTCTATACCTATCAAAATGGTTAGATCATATGAGTAGTCCGTTTTATGGTATTTTATTTTGTTCCTCATTTAATAGTTTCTTAGTTGTTCCACATTTTTCTTTTAATATTATAAAGCTTTATTAAAAGAAATTATCAACTATATAAGAAGTTGTGACATTATTGCAAGTTTTATCAACAATTGATGTTCGAAGAATTATTTAATGTTGATGATATTATTAATTTTGTCTGTTATAGGGGTTACCTGTGAAGAGCAAGGTTGTGATCGTTTCCAAGCATCCTACTGTGTAGCTTTCTTAGAAGTTAGTGATTTCTTTATAGGTATTCTCTGTTTTTGTTTAACTTTCTTAGTTTAGTTTAGACTACTCAATTAGTATGGATAAAAAATGGATGTCTTCTAATCGATTGTCAAAAGAGTACGAGAATGGGGTATCGGAATTCGTTAAGTTTGTTGTTGAACATGCCAAAGACCCCAGTGGGATCACATGTCCTTGCTTAGGTTGTTGTTATGGGCGTCGAATTGACGTTGTTCAGTTGGAATCTCATTTAATGAGACATGGAATTGATCGAAGTTATACATGTTGGACATTACATGGTGAGATAAGTAACGAGAATGTCGAACTCGGGAATAATACGACCTATGCTTCAAAGGACAATGGCAGGGATACATATGATTGTGATCGAGTCGAAGAGATTGCAGAAGCATTTGAAGAAGATCTTCAAGATTGTACCAAGATGTTTGAGAGGTTGGTAAGCGATGCAGAGAAACCGTTGTATAAAGGTTGCACTACTTTCACAAGATTGTCTGCGGTGTTAAAGTTGTACAACTTAAAAGCGGGTAATGGATGGTCGGATAAAAGTTTCACAGAGTTGTTAGCCCTACCTCAAGAGATGCTTCTGGAGGATAATGTTCTTCCCAATCGAACCTATGAAGCTAAAAAAATGTTATGCTCTATTGGCATGAGCTATGATAAGATACATGCTTGTCCAAATGATTGCATTTTGTTTTGAAATGAATATGCATCATTAAACGAGTGTCCTAAATGCGGTGTATCTCGGTATAAGAAAAAGTTGTCACCAGCAAAAGTCTTATGGTATTTTCCTATAATTCCGAGATTTAGACGCATGTTTCATAGCGAAACAGATGCAAAACACCTGACTTAGCATGCAGATGATAGAATTATAGATGGGAAGTATCGACATCCGGCAGATTCACCACAGTGGATGAAAATTGATAATGAGTATCCTGATTTTGGAGAAGAAGCTAGAAACCTTCGCTTAGCATTATCGACTGATTAATTGAATCTGCATGGTCTGTAAAGTATCTCACATTCCACCTGGCCTGTAATTATTATGATTTATAACCTACCTCCATGGCTATGTATGAAGCGTAAGTACATGATGTTATCTATGTTAATTTCTGCCTCTAAACAACCAGGGAATGACATAGACGTATACCTGACACCTTTAATCGAAGACTAAAAGAGTTTGTGGGAGAACGGTGTGGAGGTTTATGATGGATATAGGAAATAAAGTTTCAATTTAAGGGAGATGTTGTTTGGCACAATTAATGATTTTCCAGCATACGGAAATCTATTGGGGTATAGCATTAAAGGTCAGTGTGCGTGTCCTATTTGTGAAGAAAACAGAGATTGGACGCGGTTGGAATTTGGTTAGAAGAATGTCTTTCTTGGTCATCGTAGATTCTTAAATTCTAATCATCACTACCGTGGGTGGAGAAAAGCATTCAATGGAAATTCAGAACAACTTAGAGTTCCACCTACATTGACCGGCGAACAAATTTTTGAAAAGGTAAAAGATGTGAGTACTCAGTTTAGCAAGCCTTTTGCTCATACGCTTATCACGCGTGGGTGGAAGAAGAGGTCAATTTTGTTTGAGTTGCCATATTGGAAGTCGTTGTATGTAAGACATTTTCTTGATGTTATGCATATTGAAAAAAATGTATTTAAAAGTGTTATTGGTACGTTACTCAATATACAAGGAAAGTCTAAGGATGACCTTAAAGCAAGAAAGGACTTGGTAGCAATGGGAATAAGAAATGAATTAGGACCCTTGAAGAAAAGAAATCGCACATATCTACCACCTGCTGCTTATACTTTACCTATAAAGGAGAAAAAGATATTGTGTAAGTTTCTGAGTGAAGTTAAAGTTCCAGAAGGATACTCTTCAGATATTAGAAGACTTGTTTCTATGAAAGACCTCAAGTTAAAGAGTTTAACGACACATGATTTCCATGTTATAATGGAACACTTTCTACCAATAGGTATACGTTTTATTTTGCCAGAAAAAGTGAGAGGCGCAATAACTAAATTGTGTTTCTTCTTCAGGTCAATTTGTAGTAAGGTGATTGATCCTGCGACTTTACCAACATTGCAAAAAGAAATAGTTATTACTTTGTGTGAGCTTGAAATGTATTTTCCTCCATCATTTTTTGACATAATGGTACATCTAGTTGTCCATCTTGTGAAAGAGACACAATTGTGTGGGCCAGCTTATATGAGATGGATGTACCCTGTTGAACATTATATGAAAATATTGAAAGGGTATGTGAAAAACCGAAGTCGACCAGAGGGATGGATTGTTGAACGATACATTGTTGAAGAAGCTATTGAGTTTTGTATTGAATATTTGTCCAATGTTCAATCCATTGGCCTCCCAAAATCTAATGTTGTTGAAAAAATAGTATGTAAACAGTTAATTGGAAATAAAGTTGTCACAATTTCAAGGGATGAACGGGAGCAAGTGCATTTGTATGTTCTGCAAAATGACATTGAGGTTGAGTCGTATGTCGAAATGCACAAGGACTTTTCTGAGGTTTAAATCTCAATCAAAATGAAAATTGGATAGTACATGAGCACAATCGAAGTTTTATAACATGGTTCAAGGATCATATTTTTTTCAAAGTTTTATTCTGATCCCGCTTCAATAACAGAAAGGTTGAGATGTTTAGCATATGGTCCAAGTTTGCATGTATTTTCTTATAGCGCATACGCAATTAATGGATACACATTTTATACCAAAGAACAAGATGATAAGACTACAATGCAAAATAATGGTGTCACCGTGCTTGCCGAAGTAATGCACATTTCAAGTGTGAAGGACTTAAACCCCAAATATGTCAATCTGTCGTATTTTGGGGTTATCGAGCGCATTTGGGTGTTTGATTATGAAAATTTTCAGATTCCTATCTTTGGATGCAAGTGGGTTGAAAATAATAGTGGCATACGAATGGATAAGTCAGGATTTTTGCAAGTGGATCTTAATAAGGTGGGGTACAAAGATGAGCCTTTTATTTTAGCCACGCAAGCTAAACAAGTGTTCTATGTCACTGATCCGACAAGTACGTGAAGGTGAGAAAATTACTTAGAAGGGGGGGGGGGGGGGGGTTGAATAAGTAAGACTAAAAATCAAAGATTAGAACACAGATATTTTTATCCTGGTTCGTTGAAAAACAACTACTCCAGTCCACCCTCTCAAGAGTGATTTGCCTTTCTCTGTCAAGGACTTAATCCACTATTTTAATCAAACAGATTACAAATAGCAACACCTAAGAACAACCGTTCTTAGTCTTCTCAAGAGCAGCTGATCCCAACTGGATCCTCTTAAGGAAAACCTTTTACAAACAAAGTAAAACTTTTACAAGAGTAAGAATGCTTCTAATAAGCTGTTATCACAACAGTGATATTTCTCTTAAGTTAAGAATAAAGATAAAGCAAAGTAATATGATTAAGAGCTTTTTGAGATTTGCTTTGAGGAGTGATTTTTCTAGAGATTCGATACTGAAGAAGATGGAGTGGACTTCTTTATATAGGCACTAAGATCCAAGAAGTCTTGTTACGTTGAAGGTTGTGCAGAAAAGCCTAGAACCTTTTGTCTTCACATTGGAGGCTGTGCTGAAACAGGCCTGATGCTTTTTGTCTTCACTTGCAGAATACTTTCCTCAGAATGGAATGCACAGATAAAACCTTTTTGTCTGTGTCCTTGTGTCTAGCACAAAATAGGAAAGAGCTGTTGAGAAAGACCAACGTACATATTTAAATCTTCTTCAAAGTAAGTTCAGCTTTCAACATAAGAATCTGAATCTTCAGAGTCTTCTGATCACGGATCATCTGGATCTTCAGAGTTTTGAAAGTTCTTCAAATTGAGCTGAATCAGAGTATGTGCAGCTTGTGTGCTTGAGCGTGTAAATCCTTCAGAGCAGAGTCTTCTATGCTTTAGAGGCTCCTTCTTCAGAATCTTCAAGAGACAGTAGTCAGATTCTTCTGGGAGCAATGTTCAGATCTTCACTTAAGATGCTCTTGAACTTATGAAGCCTTTCATACGAACAATGTTCAGATGCAATTTTGCTTTCTTAAGATAATTTTCTTTTAGTGCCTGTAGCAAACAATCTAGAACACGTTTAGAGTATATGATTCTTGAATACAAAATTTATAAGTGTTATCATCAAAACATAGAGATATAACTAAGACACAATCTGTGCTCTTACAATCTCCCCCTTTTTGATGATGACAAAACATGAGAAAATTTTGTTCAATAAAGAGTAAGAATTAAAAAACTCCCCCTGAGATAAACAATCTCCCCCTGAAATAAATACTACAATAGAATAGAATACTTCCCTTTCTGATTGAGTATATTTCAGAATCAGAGCCTGATGAATGAGTTCAGAGTCAAATCTTGATGCCAGTTGATTGAATAAATGAATCAGAGTAAGATATCAGAGATGATTGAATACTCAGATTTCTTTTAGAAAATCAGGTTCTGGTTGACACAGTCTCAGGGTAACTTCAATGAATTTTGTCAGATATAACAGTATAATCTGAAATACTTAAATTCAAATAAGTTAATAAAATGTCTGAATTTTAGTTTTGGTAAATGCTTATAGGTTGAACACTCAGTTTCTCTTTTTCTCCCCCTTTTTGTCATAATCAAAAAAAAATTCAAAGACGGAAGGAAATAAAAGAGAAGAAGCAAATAGGAGCAAAACATGTTAGCATGCAATTAAAACAAAACAAACCAAAGTTCACAGACAAACAGGCAGAGGCCAAAAAACACATAACACAATAACGATAACCAAACATCAAAAACTCAGTTCATGTGCAAAACAACAAATAAAACTAGGTCTGGCGAGAGGCAATGAGGGTCAGAAGCTCTGTCATCTTGGCAGCTGACTCTTCTTGCTTAGACATCCAGGTCTTGATTTCATCGGTTGTTTTCTCTTGCTTGATCATCCAGTCCTTGATATCCTTCACATCATTCACAAGTTCTGAAACCACAGATGAAGACGGAGCAGATGCAGCAGCAGCAGGGTTCCCTTTAGATTGGTTTTCAACAGAAGCTTGTTCAACCATTTCAACATCAGGAACAACTGGAGGAGCAGCTTCCAATAGTAACACAGGAGGAGGAGGAGGCATGTTCATCAGTGTCACCTTTATTAACTCAGCAAATTTAGTCTTAGCAAGCTTAGAGCATTTTGCTCTAACTTTTAGGGCAGCTTTGTTAAACATCCAGATGAAGTGCTTCCACGCAGTATTTGAAACATTTGGGTCCAAACTAGACATACATACAGCCTTAACACGATCATATTCAGAATCTAACTCCTTTTTGAAAATATCAAACATAGCATTAACATAAGATCCTAAATCTGACTGTTCATTCTGACCAGAGGAAAAAGGATTAGAGGTGTTAGCAGGAGTAGGTTCAGATGGTTGTGGTTGAGGTGTGGGTGGTTGAGATGTGTGGATGACAGATTGAGGGAGTTCAGCTGAGTGAGGAAGAGTTTGATTCTCAGATGGATTAGTTTCAGGTGGTTGTGGAATGGTTTGGTTTTCAGCTGTTTGAGTGTCAGAGGGTTGAGCTTCAGATGGTTGTTGAGATGGAGAGTTTGGTGGGGTATGAAACAAAGCAATGTTAAGATGTTTCTTCATAACACTCTCAGAGCGAGCTTGTTTGAGTGATTCTGAATCATAGTCAGATGAATCAGATGAATCAGAGGATTCATCTGAGTGAACAGATGTAGACGAAATTTCAATTGTTTGGTTGAGGGGTGGAATATCAAGAATATTGTCAGAAAGATTTGGATCTTTAGAGGGAATTGCTTGTTCAGAGTGTTCAGTTTGAACAGTCTCTGGATGATTTTGTTCCAAAATAATTATTTGTGGTTGGGGAGTCTCTAAGTGGGGATTCTCTTGTTGCGACAAAGTTGGTTGTGGAGGTGTTGTTGGAGAATTTTCTGGTTGAGTTGGTTCTGGTGGAGTTATTGTTGGAGAGTTTTCAGATAAAATTGGTTCTGTTGGTGGAATTTCTGTTTGAATAGTTTGATGTTGTGGATTTGATGGGATTGGTGCTAGAGATGATTGTAAATTTACTGGTTCAGAGGATAGTGGTTCGGATGAGATATTGACAGACTTTCTAGATTTTGAAGTTCTTGGTATGAGGCTTGGAGAGAGTTGTGGTGAAGATAGTGGTGAATGAACAGTAGGAGTAGGATCAGATGCTAATACCTGTTGAATGGTGTCTCTGATTTCTTCCAGAGTAGCTTCTCTTGGACTGCTTATGGCCTTCTTTCCTTCTTTCCTCTTCTTTCTTGATGCTTCAGGAGCTTTTCTCTTCTTCTGAACGGATTCTTCGTCAGCCTTCCTCTTACTGCGCCTTTCCTTCATCTGATTAGGCAATTCTTCTCCAGGCTTCTGAACGAGATTGGCAGGTAAAGGGATTCCTTCCTTTAGGCATTCAGTAATGTACAGCCAGACAAATTCCTTAGGTTCATCTGCACTGAACAGTGGAAAATCTTCCACAGGAACTCTTCTACCTTGAATCTCGTCAGAGTTGATCTTCCTGAGTTGTCCCTTCAATTCTGAGATGATTTTCATCCTCTTCAGATTGAGTCCATTAATTTCAGAGCCAATGATGTGAGTCAGATCTTCTGTAATCTTCGCATCATTCAGATGTTGAACCAGCTTGTTCTCAACAAGTATATCAGAAATCAACCTTCCCAGGGGTATCCATGTCCTTACTTTACCAGCTTTCGCCCTTACTTCCTCTCTGGTTTCTTTGACATGAGTTAATAAATGACTGAAGATGAGATACGGTAGATCCACTTTGACATTTTTGCTAATGCAGTACATAAAATACAAATGTTCAGAACTCACATAATCTGGAGAGTTTGAAGGTTTTCTGTGGAAAAACGTACTCATAAAGATTTTCGCCCAGATCCTATAAATGGGTTTTAAATCTTTAACCTTACTTGACGGCAAACCAGCAATAGTAACTTCTTCATAAACCCTAGCCATATCGATGCGAGAAGAAGCAAGATTTGAAACACCATCAGACTCAGTATAGCTAAACAGTTGTCTGATCAGGTTTTCAGTGATGACTATCTCCACTCCAAGAACTGAAGAATGAATAAACTTGGGACCAGCGCTTGCATGTATCCAAAATTCCTTAACCAGTGTTGGAAAAACAGGCCCCATTAGCCTTTCAAAATATTTTTCCCACCCTTGAGCTTTGATGGCAGAAATGAGATCAAACCCATTTTCCTTTAAAGAGTCGAGGTCAATGAAGCTTTCACAGAGCACCTCTAGATCAGCCACTGGAGTGAATAAGGTTCGTTCAGGTTCTTTGTACATGATATTCTTGTTAGGTTTTGCAGCAATGTTTGAGGTTGACGCCATTGAAGAAGAAGAATACTTTGGTTTCGGTTTAGGGTTTTGGAAGAGATTGAACAGGAAGCAGAAACGCATGAATGAAGTGAATGTGGAAAGTGTGATAGAAGTGTGATAGGTGATATATATAGGAAACCAAAAAAAAATATAGGGCACACAAAAGACACTTACGCACGTTTGGACAGCATTAAATGAAAAGTAATCATTTCACATTAAATTATGACAGCTGGGGGAAAAACAAGAAAAGTGAGATTTTCAAAGCATTACCTCAAACGTCAAATCAGTTAAGCACTCAATCTTTTCAGAAATTGAATGCCACGTGTTTGCTTTGTTGGCTCATTTGATTTCTCTCACGAAATGAAACGTTTCCAACTTTCAGATCTTCTGAGCTTGTTAGTTCAGAGTTATACCCAAAACGAAATAATCAAATAAATATAAATGAATAAAATAGACAGATGAAATACTTCAGATTATTAAACATTTTGCATCTGAGAGGTTGCCTCTGAGAAATATTACTCTGGACATAAATCCATACAAATATTTTTCAGAATAAACTTAAATCTATCTTCAGCAAGGGGTTTTGTGAAAATGTCACCCCATTGATGATCTGTATCAACAAAAGCTAAATTAATTACACCCTTCTGAACATAGTCTCTGATGAAGTGATGTTTAATTTCTATATGTTTTGCCTTAGAATGCAAGATTGGATTTTTTGACAAACATATAGCAGAAGTATTATCACAGAAGATAGAAAGGTTACTCTCATAGATTTGATAATCTTCTAATTGACTCTTCATCCAGAGCATCTGAGTACAACATCCAGCAGCAGCAATGTATTCTGCCTCTGTAGTTGATAGTGCAATGGTAGGTTGCTTCTTGCTGTACCATGAGATCAGATGACTTCCAAGAAACTGACAGCTTCCAGAAGTGCTTTTACGTTCAACTCTGTCTCCAGCATAGTCAGCATCACAGAATCCAACTAATGAAAATTCATCAGATCTTCTGTAACACAAACCCATGTTAGTAGTACCTTTCAGATACCTCAGAATCCTCTTAACAGCTGTTAAGTGTGATTCTCTAGGATCTGATTGGAATCTAGCACATAAGCAGACACTAAACAGAATATCTGGTCTAGAAGCAGTCAAATATAGAAGAGATCCTATCATACCTCTGTAGAGTTTTTGATCTACCTTCTTACTTACCTCTTCCTTACCTAGAGTGCTTGTAGGATGCATTGGAGTCTTTGCCATTTTGCTATCAACCATGTTGAACTTCTTCAGAAGCTCTTTAACATATTTGGTTTGATGTATGTAGGTGCATTCTGGAGTCTGATTGACTTGGATTCCCAAGAAGAATCTCAATTCTCCCATCATGCTCATTTCAAATTCTTCCTGCATACATTTAGCAAACTCCTTTCCAAGCGTAATATTTGTTGATCCAAAAATAATGTCATCTACATAAATCTGACAAATCAACAGATCTTTCTTAACAGATTTACAGAATAAAGTTGTATCCACTTTTCCTCTGATAAAATTTTTCTTCAGAAGGAAGTTGCTCAACCTCTCATACCAAGCTCTGGGAGCTTGTTTTAATCCATAAAGGGATTTCTTTAATTTGAAAACATGATCTGGAAAGTTTTCACTTTCAAAACCAGGAGGTTGGTGGACATATACTTCTTCTTCTATAATACCATTAAGAAAAGCACTTTTAACATCCATCTGATACAGAGTGATGTTATTCTGTGCAGCAAATGAAATAAGAAGACGAATAGATTCTAACCTTGCCACTGGAGCATATGTCTCAGTGTAATCAATACCTTCTTGTTGACTATATCCTTGAGCAACCAGCCTTGCTTTATTCCTTTCTACTTCTCCCTTTTCATTCAGCTTATTCCTGAAGACCCATTTTGTTCCAATGACATTGAATCCTTTAGGTCTAGGAACCAGATCCCAAACTTCATTTCTGGCGAATTGATTCAGCTCTTCTTGCATAGCTATAATCCATTCATTATCTTCCAGAGCCTCATCTACATATGTTGGTTCTATCATTGACACTAAGCCAAATAAGGAAGATTCAGAAGTCCTGAGATATGATCTTGTCCTTATGGGATCATCTTTCTTTCCAATTATCACATCTTCTGGATGAGAAGCTTTGATTCTGGAAGAAGATCCTCTGACGGTTGGTCTTTCAGAAATATGCAAGTTGTTTAGTTGGGAAGTCAAAGGTGTAGCATCTGGGGTTGCGTCAGATTCTTTGTTCTTTGCCTTTTCTGCCTCTGAGCCTTCAGAGTCTGTGAGAATCACTTCTCTATCTGCAGAACTTTCAAACTGCTTTGGCTTTTCAGAGCCAAGCTTATCATCAAATCTGACATGAATAGATTCTTCCACAATCTGTGTTTCAGTATTGAATACTCTGTAGCCTTTAGAGCGTTCAGAATAACCAAGCATGAAACACTTCTGTGCTTTGGAATCAAACTTGTTCAGATTATCTTTAGTATTAAGCATATAACAAATACATCCAAAAGGATGAAAATAAGCAATGTTAGGCTTTCTGTTTCTCCACAATTCATAGGGAGTCTTTTTCAGAAGAGGTCTTACAGACACTCTGTTCTGAATATAACAAGCTGTGTTAATTGCTTCTGCCCAGAAATATTTTGCCAGATTTGTCTCGTTGATCATGGTTCTGGCCATTTCTTGCAATGTTCTATTTTTCCTTTCTACAACTCCATTTTGTTGTGGAGTTCTAGGGCAGGAGAAATCATGTGCAATGCCTTTTTCAGAAAAGTATTTTTCAAAAAGTTTATTTTCAAATTCTCCACCATGATCACTTCTGACTTTAATAATTTTACAATCTTTTTCAGTCTGGACATGATTGCAGAAGTCAAAGAACACAGAATGAGACTCGTCCTTGTGTTTTAGAAACTTTACCCATGTCCATCTGCTGTAGTCATCTACAATGACTAACCCATACTTCTTGCCTCTGATGGATGCAGTTTTCACTGGTCCAAACAGATCAATGTGAAGTAATTCCAATGGTCTGGAGGTAGAAACAACATTTTTTGATTTAAAATGAGATTTTGAAAATTTACCTCTTTGACATGCTTCACACAGAGCATCTGAGTTGAACTTCAACTTAGGAAGTCCTATGACCAGATTGAGTTTATTAATTTGAGATATACGTCTCATATTAATATGTCCCAATCTTCTATGCCAGACCCATTGCTCATCATTCACAGATAAGAGGCATTTTACATTTTGAACTTTAAGTTCTGAAAGGTTAATTTTATAAATGTTGTGTTTCCTCTTTCCATTGAATAGGATAGAACCATCCTTTTGACATACAGCTTTGCAACATTTTTGATTAAAGATGATATCATAACCATTGTCACTTAATTGACTTATGGACAATAGATTATGTTTCAATCCTTCAACTAACAGAACATTAGAAATAGAGGGTAGGTTGCCATTACCTATAGTTCCAGAGCCAATGATCTTGCCCTTCTGGTTCCCTCCAAATTTCACGTCCCCTCCAGATCTAAGTTCCAGACTTTGGAACATAGACCTTTCTCCCGTCATGTGTCGTGAGCATCCAGAGTCCAGGTACCATGATTGGTGTCCTGACTTTGCTGCTAAGGACATCTGCAACAGGGATTATTTTGTCTTTAGGTACCCAGATCTTCTTGGGTCCTTTAGGGTTAGTTGCCTTGTAGGTTTGTCTAAACTTTTGTTTTTCAACATAGTTTTTGTTTAGACTTGCCTTAGATCTAAACACATGAGTATTCTTTTCAGAGCTCGTGTGTTTAATATCATTTAGATGACCAAATTTAAATTTAGAGTATAAAGGAGTTATCTTAATGATCAGATCATCTACAGGTATTGGTCTTACATCTTTTTCAAGAGAAGAAGATTGAAATCCAATTCCCTTTCTTTTATTCCTACTAACTCCATAGATCATAGAAGCCATCTTGCTTCTGTCTATGCTTTTAGTGAGGAACCTCTGAAAACTAGAGTCATATTTTTCCAAAATATTTTCAGATGACTTAGCTTCACAGTCAGATTCTTGTTGAACAATTTCCAAATCATTTTTTATTTTTAAATTTATTTCTCTCTGCTCAACAAGTTCTGTTTTCAGATTATCAATCTCAGATTCAAGATTGCTTTTCAGCTTCTTGTTCTTGAGTTTGATATTATTGTAGCTTTTCAAAACTTCAGATAACACCTTTATAAGTTCATCTTTGGTAAGTTTGGACATTACCTCTTCAGCATCAGAGTCGGAGTCTGACTCAGATTCAGATGATAATTCTTCATTCGGATCTTCTATTCCAGCCATTAATGCCATGTTGGCACACTCTTCTTCTGCTTCAGATTCAGATTCAGATTCATCTGAATCATCCCAAGTTGCCATAAGAACCTTTTTCTTTTTATCAAACTTTCTCTTGGGTTTCTCCTTGAGAAGTTTGGGGCAGTCATTTTTGTAGTGCCCAGGTTCCTTGCATTCATAGCATGTGACCTCTTTCTTTCCAGATCTTCTGTGTCCAGAAGATTCCTTCCTGTGGTCAGCTTTCCTGAAGTTGCTAAACTTCCTTCCCTTGTGCTTCCAGAGCTTGTTGATTCTTCTGGAGAGCATGGACAGTTCATCTTCTTCTTCAGAAGATGATTCTTCAGAACTTTCTTCTTTTACCTGCAAAGCTTTAACAGGTTTGTTAGATTTTAAAGCTATGGATTTACCTTTATCTTTCTTCTGGGGCTCATCTTCCTCCAGCTCTATTTCATGACTTCTCAAAGAACTGATAAGTTCTTCTAAGGAGATCTTATTCAGATCTTTTGCCATCTTCAATGCAGTCACCATTGGTCTCCATCTGGTGGGAAGACTTCTGATGATTTTCTTGACATGATCTGACGTTGAGTAGCCCTTATCCAGAACTTTCAGACCAGCAGTAAGAATCTGAAATCTAGAAAACATAGTTTCAACATTTTCAGACTCTTCCATTTTGAATGCCTCATACTTCTGTATGAGCGCCAGCGCCTTGGTCTCTTTAACCTGAGAATTTCCCTCATGAGTCATTTTGAGTGACTCAAACATGTCATGAGCAGTATCTCTGTTTGTAATCTTCTCATACTCAGTATGAGAGATTGCATTAAGCAATATAGTTCTGGCTTTGTGGTGATTCTTGATATCTCTTTTCTGTACTTCAGTCATTGACTTTCTATCAATCTTTTTGCCATCCTCATCAGTAGGATGTTTATATCCATCAATGACCATATCCCAAAGATCAGCATCATACCCGAGGAAAAAACTTTCTATTCTATCTTTCCAATAGTCAAATTTTTCCCCATCAAACATGGGTGGCTTGGTACTGATCCTATCTCCTTCATATTTGTTGTTGCAAGTAGATGTTTCCATAATGGCAACAACACAAATATCAAAGTATCTTTCTCACTGGATCTTTAACTGTCACGGTTAAGTGGAGCACACGCAGAACCGGAGCTCTGATGCCAACTGAAGGTGAGAAAATTACTTAGAAGGGGGGGGGGTTGAATAAGTAAGACTAAAAATCAAAGATTAGAACACAGATATTTTTATCCTGGTTCGTTGAAAAACAACTACTCCAGTCCACCCTCTCAAGAGTGATTTGCCTTTCTCTGTCAAGGACTTAATCCACTATTTTAATCAAACAGATTACAAATAGCAACACCTAAGAACAACCGTTCTTAGTCTTCTCAAGAGCAGCTGATCCCAACTGGATCCTCTTAAGGAAAACCTTTTACAAACAAAGTAAAACTTTTACAAGAGTAAGAATGCTTCTAATAAGCTGTTATCACAACAGTGATATTTCTCTTAAGTTAAGAATAAAGATAAAGCAAAGTAATATGATTAAGAGCTTTTTGAGATTTGCTTTGAGGAGTGATTTTTCTAGAGATTCGATACTGAAGAAGATGGAGTGGACTTCTTTATATAGGCACTAAGATCCAAGAAGTCTTGTTACGTTGAAGGTTGTGCAGAAAAGCCTAGAGCCTTTTGTCTTCACATTGGAGGCTGTGCTGAAACAGGCCTGATGCTTTTTGTCTTCACTTGCAGAATACTTTCCTCAGAATGGAATGCACAGATAAAACCTTTTTGTCTGTGTCCTTGTGTCTAGCACAAAATAGGAAAGAGTTGTTGAGAAAGACCAACGTACATATTTAAATCTTCTTCAAAGTAAGTTCAGCTTTCAACATAAGAATCTGAATCTTCAGAGTCTTCTGATCACGGATCATCTGGATCTTCAGAGTTTTGAAAGTTCTTCAGATTGAGCTGAATCAGAGTATGTGCAGCTTGTGTGCTTGAGCGTGTAAATCCTTCAGAGCAGAGTCTTCTATGCTTTAGAGGCTCCTTCTTCAGAATCTTCAAGAGACAGTAGTCAGATTCTTCTGGGAGCAATGTTCAGATCTTCACTTAAGATGCTCTTGAACTTATGAAGCCTTTCATACGAACAATGTTCAGATGCAATTTTGCTTTCTTAAGATAATTTTCTTTTAGTGCCTGTAGCAAACAATCTAGAACACGTTTAGAGTATATGATTCTTGAATACAAAATTTATAAGTGTTATCATCAAAACATAGAGATATAACTAAGACACAATCTGTGCTCTTACAGTACGAAATGGTCTATAGTTATTTTTTCCAACAAAGTAATCGATGATAACATTGGAGACAAGGGGGATGTTGATATTGAGAAGGAATCTTATAGTATAGATGATCAAGATGAGAATATTATAGCAGACAAATCATATATTAGAAATGATCATAACGAGGGAATTTGGATCAATCCATCCGTCCGTGTTTTTAAGAGACAAGTAAACCACGTTCCAACTAAGAAAAGAAAGAGATCTTAGTGACAAAGGTACTTGTAAAATTACATATTGTCTCATTGAATAAAATTACATATTTATATCATGCAATACAATTACATATTATGTCATTCAATAAAATTATGTATATATTTTTATTATTTATACATTTCTTATGTATATATTTCTTATTTACATATTTGTATGTCATTCATTTGATACTTTGGTTTTTCTGAATTACAGGTATTATGGCCACCAATGAGGAAACATCACATGATGGAAATGAAACAACAAAAGACATGGAAGGCGATATCAAAAGAGGAATAACGATTATGAAAAAATCATTTGTGCGAGACATAAGGGTGTTAAGTATGATGTGCATTGGAATGAAAAAGATCAATTAGTTGAGCCTAACAGTGCGATGCTGACAAGTTACATTGGAGCACTTGTACGTTCGCAAATTCCGATTACTTGCGATAATTGGAGAATTCCTTCGCTGCAACCGGCTAAAGACAAAATTTGGAGCGAGATACAGGTATGATATTTGATTATTTATAAATAGGTTGACGGTTACATCTTTAAATTAATTATACTAACATGTTATATGTATGTGTATTTGTTTGCAGAGATCTTTTAATATTGATGATTGCAGGAGAAAATATTGTCTTCAATTGGCCGGAAAACGACTGAAGGGATTTAGAGCATTTTTAATGAACAAGTTTCTTAAAGATTCTAATGGAAACTTTGTCGACTCGGAGCGTCCAAAGAACTACGCTGATCTGATTTCAGAAGAAGACTCGGAGACATTTGTTTCCAAGAGAAGAACCAAAGAATTTTTAGTAAGTACAACTTATCATGAATAATGTATAGTATATATACTTCTTCCACAAGAGTTCTGATATGACTTAAACATTTTTTTCAGGTTGTGAGTGGCGTAAATCGGCAACGGGCACCAAAACCCGTGTATCCATACAAAAAAGGGCATTTGGGATATGCACGCTTAGAAAAAAAAAATAGTAAGTATATATAAATGCTTTAATATGATATAGTTACCAAAAATAGTAAGTATATATAATAGGATATGAATGCTTTATTATACGTCTTAATGTGTAGTTAGAAGAGAAGAAAAGTGATGCGACATCTCTTCTGGACCATGTTGTGTGGAAGGCTGCCCGTGTGGGAAGAGATGAAGTCGTTCAGGAAGAAGTTCAACAAGTGTTTGAACAATGTGTAAGTACAACATTAGTTTTGTCAGTAACTGATCAAAAGTGTATAATATATTTATATATGCTTTTATCTATATTTTAGGAGACTTTATCCCAGAGTATAACTCCAGTTGAGGATGATGATTGCAGGAGCATACTGAGTCAGGTGTTAAATATCCCTGAGTATTCTGGGCGTGTGAGGGGTAAGGGATTTGGTGTCACTCCACCACAACTGTATAAGCAGCCAAAGAAAAAAAATCCTAGCAATAAAGAAGTGATGGATACGTTGGAGGAATTGAAAGCTCAGATTCGTGAATTACAGAAGGACAAAGAAAGATACATGTCGGGAAGGCGCGGTCCAGAGGGTAAAGATACTAGTGACAAAGATAGTATCAATTGTCTGCAGAAGCTTCCAGAGGTAATTGTATATATTACATTGAAATTAATTTAGAACAATTTTCTTAATTGATACATTAATCGGCATCATTATTTGTTTAGGGCATTTCACCTTGTCGGCTATATTTATTGTCACCGACTTATCGCATGGTTGGCAAGGGAAAGGTGTATAACATTGTGGGAGACTTATTTCACCATAAACCGCTCCCTGCTAGATTTTGAAAGGATCAGTTGATATTGCGTTAGAGGGGGGGTGCATTGTTGCCTATACCAGATGATGTTTCAGACGTAACAGTGGTAGGAGACGCAATATGAGCGTATGTTGCATGGCCGACAAATCTCATTTCCATAGATGATGAGGTATGTTGAACACCATTATGAACCTTGTAATATTCAAATGTTTTACGACCCATAAATGAAAGTTATTCTTACATTTACATTTTCTTATTTACATGATGATCTTATACTCCTACAAAATCCAAATCAAAAGATAAGGGAATCATTGTGTGGGAAACCGATTCAGTTGCATCAAATCATGGTGAAAGATATTTAAATACAGAAAACCAAAATTTTTCCCTTAAATGCAATGACATGATATGTTATGGACAAGAGAAAAACTATGCAATGCTAACATGTAATGAACTCTAGTATAATGAAAATGATGGAATGATAAATACAAAATGAAGTTAGAGGAAGAAAATAAATAAGGATAAAGTTTACAAACATGAGTAACCACTCACTGAGGATAACAACAATACTGGGGAAGCTGAAATAAACTGGGGAAATCTAAAGTGATTGAGCAATAGGTCTGAGCATGACCATGTGACAGTTTAGAAGGAATGGATCCTCACTAGAGATAAAACCAAAAGATGGTCTCCACTGGGGAATATCTAGAGTAGTTGATCAACAAGTTCAAGCAATGACCGACTAACACTCTAGAAAAGATAGACATGACACAATCCTTAAAGCCTTAGGATTGGATCAAAGCGAAACATTCTCATTGGAAGTAGAACCAAAAGACGGGCTCCAATAAAGTTCTCTAGAATGATTGGTCATCAGGTTCAAGCTAGACCAGATGACACTCTAGATAGAAAAGATCCTCACTAGAGGTAGAATCAGAAGGACGGTCTCCACTGAAGAATAAAAAATAAAATAAGACATCTAAAGTGATGGATTAAAAGGTTCAAACCATGACCAGTTGACACTTTAGGAGAAAAGATCCTCACTGGAGTTTGAATTAGGAAGACAGTCTCCATTGGGGAATATCCATAGTAGTTGATTAACAAGTTCAAGCAATGACTAGCTGACACTCTGAAAAGAAAAAAGCAACCTCATTGGAAGTAGAACCAAAAGATGGTTTCCAATGGAGGTATCTAGAATGATTGATCATTAGGTTCAAGTATGACCAGATGACATTCTAGAACAAAAAGATCCTTAATGAAGGTAGAACCGGAAAGACGATCTCCACTGGGGAAAGAAAATAAAACAAGACATCTAAAGTGATGCATCAACAGGTTTAAGCCATGACCAGTTGACACTTTAGAAGAAAAGATCCTCACAGGAGGTAGAACCAGAAGAAGGATCTCCACTAGGAAAGAAAATAAGATAAGACATCTGAAGTGATTGATTAATAGGTTCAAGCCATGACTGGTTGACACTTTAGAAGAAAAGGTCCTCACTGGAGATAGAACCAGAAAGACAGTCTCTACTAGGGAATATCTAGAGGAGTTTATCAACAAGTTCAAGCAATTACTAGCTGACAATCCAAGACAAAAGATAAGACACAATCCTTAAAGCCTTAGGATTGGACCAAAACAAAACATCCTCATTGGAAGCAGAACCAACACATGGGATCCAATGGGAAATAGATAAGCACCTCCACTTTGTTGGGGAGTAAAAGAGTCACAAGACATCACCGAGGTAAAAAGGTGTCTAGAAATTCACTGGGAAACACACATCCAATTCATTTGGAGAAGTATGAAGCCTATGCAAGCTTACTAGGAAAGTAGGGTAATTTCATAGAGGAACAACAAATAACTCCATTAGGGAAAAGATCCTCAACCAGAAAAAATGTGTCACTTGGAGGACACTGGAGAGATTCTCTTCAATCTTGGAAACTAAACACGACCAAAGGATCAATCCAAGAGTGGTTCACGCTTCATTGGGGACTTTGTTGAAATGATCTAGAAGTGCCTCTTGGGGAGCAAAATATTTCCAACACAAATAAATTGGGCTTCTAATGGGCATGCCAGTAACAACTAGACCTTACTAGGGATCTCACAAAAGAGATGCAGGCTGGTTGCTTTATGAGCAAATTTTCTCAAATAAAGAGAAAAACATCAGAGTCTTCATCAATTTTCTCAAAGAGATGCCATTCGATAGAAGCAAACTAGACAAATGGTTTGCTGAGGAATCATTACTTGTAATAAAATTCTTATAAAGAGGGTAACTCAAATAAAGAGAAACCATTTTAAAGGTTTTTGGCAAAATCCTTCTGACAGACTTCCAGGGGAATACCAATTGTAATTGCAATAGGTTAAATAACACCAAGGTCAGATAAGCTTCTCGGGAGAGACTGCCACTTATCGCCATAAAAAATAAGCTTCTCAAGGAGATTTCCACTTGTTGTTAGAAAATTTGAAGGAAACACCAAAGACGAATAAGCTTCTCAGGAGAGACTTCCACTTATCCTTGTAGAGGTAATAATAGCAAAACAAGCTTCTCAAGGAGACTGTCACTTGTTTTCTGGGTATAAATTCTAAAGAGATGTTATAACAAACCTACTAGAGAATGGATTGTGTCTTCAATGGAGATCTGTAAAACATTCTTCCTGCGAAACACATTGCAAAATAAATGCACGCTCAAACTAGGTTTGGTGACCTAACCAGGTTCAAAAGCAACACTTTCCAGGGACCAATGTTCAATCTAGGAATAAGCTAGAAAGAAATGGTCAAATCAAGACCCTACCCATTGAGGAATTAACTCAAATGGGGATTTATCTTATCCAAATATGGAAAAGATAATTGAAGCAACCATCATCCACAAGGATCAAACTCTATGGGGAATTTAGAAAGGGTCGACACTTTATGCTCAAGGCTAACAATCCTATTGGAGAGAAGACAAACCCAGTCACTTGGGGAATAAACACCAAAGTGAATGAAACATGTAAACACCAACATGTAGCAAAAATGCTCGAATTGCATGCATATGCATGAATGCATGTACGCCATGTTTATGCTTATGCTAACCAAACAGACAAAGGGAAACAAACGAGAGATGAATTAAATATCCCAACAAGGATACCTAGCCAACTTCACCAGATAGGAACATCACTAGGGATGAGCATGTAGAACCAGCATTTCTACTTCAAGGTTTCAACCTTCTCTAGGGGAAAAAATTATTCCATTTGGAGGCATAACGTCACGACTTCACTAGGATTGCCATCATGAGCCTGATTTCCTTATTGGAAGAGGGACATTCGTGGGAGATTGCCAAGATCAATTGAAGAAACAACTTAATGGGGAGCTAGCAAAGAATATCACAAGAATAATGTAGTTCTACATTTCAATTGTATAACGATCATTTTCAAGTCTCATCTTCCCCAGATTACACGGTCTATGGGAATAAATTATCAAGAGGATTTTACAAAAGAATTGGCATACAAGATGTCTCAATGTCTTCAAACTCTTGGAGAGATTTAACATATCTCAACATAATTGCCCCAGATTAACTGCATTTACACAACAATGTCCTCGAACTTTTCCTTCAGACTATGGGAGTAAATAACTGAGAAACATAATTTCCCCTGTTGATGTGTCTTTGGAGTCCTTGACTTAAAACGAGTTGGGAAACAACTTTCCATAAGATGACCTCAAGACAACTTTCCCCAATACTCTGAACTTTGAAGAGTTCTGCCCTTATTCATCAACTCCTGGAACAATTAATTAACAAATCCTCTGAACTGGTTTCCCCAGGCTGAGCTTCCTTTACTAAATCAAATTCTTTAGCTGGTTGCATTTGTTGGGACTCCTTGGGCATTGGGTTGTATTGCAAATAACATTGTTCATTAAAAATAGGAAATTTCAATGCAACATTCATGCAAGTTTTTAAAATAAAAGTTTATTGATAAAGCACATAAGAGAGTGATTAAATGATCATAATGAAATATATCCAATCATTTACAAAATGATGAATGAAGTGATAAACACAAACCATTAACAAAGATCATTAAGAGTTAGGTTATCCAACCTTGTTGAAGTATGCTTTCAAAATAACCTTACCTCAATTAGGTCTTGTAAAGGTTGTAATGTGGCTTGGCTCACGGCTCATGAAACAAAGGATAAAGGCTCAAAGTTTGTTTGTCCCCACCCAATCTTCATAATGAACTTCAATCCTACATCCAGTTAACTCAGGCTATACATTCAAGTTCCTATGGGTTAGGAATTGAACTGATGACAATTGGCGATGATTCAGAACCTAGGGAAGTCATTACTCCCTTACAATATTCGATTGTCTTTACCATCAGGGACTTTCATGGTGAGGATTTAAGGTCAAATTCTTTTTGGTTGTCATACAAACCTTTTTGTATAAGGCAAGATCATGAGCTTTCCATCTTTTTTAGCTTTTGCCTTGAAAAGGATTCGGCTCATTCTTCGACTAAGGATTTCTTAACAATCCTACCTTATTTATCACTTTGGGGAACAACTTCTACAACATTTGTTCACTTGACATAAGAGAGTTGACAGGTGTCTTGCATGAAGCACTTGCGTTCGAATGTATAACCAAGTTAAACTGAGAACTACCCTGCCTCAGGTTTAAGATTTCAGGATTTTTTTTAATTCGGAAAGAAAACAACAACTTCTAGGTTCAAAGTGGTTGACCAGGGACTAACTCTTTATCTCTCCAGTGTTTGGGATTGAAACAATGCCTTACATCATCGGAAAATTTTAATTGAAAGCATACCAATAGGAGTTATGGGTATAATATTTGTGTCATCCCCCTAATCTTTGTTTAAACAACAACTTAGTAAAGATAAGTGGATGGAAAAAAATTCTTTTTTTTTTTTTTTTTTTTAACAATGAAAGGAAAGAGAAAAAGTGAATATGAATGGATTGATCCAAAAGATGCATAAACATTTCATTAATCTTGCCAATTAAAAAAAACAATACTTATAAGCATAAATAAAATCAAAAGTAAGGAAAATACAACTGGAAATACTAAAATAATCAAAAGACAACCAACTTTGGCGAATTGACTTTGGCAGACTTTAATTTCCAGGTCCAGACAGGGGAACACCTCCATCACTAGTTACTCACTCCTTGTGGTACAGAACCCTGAGAGGTCTTATAAGTTCCTTGTCTTTTGATTCAGGAATCAAGACATTGGCATTTGACTTACCTTCTTGAGGTTTTAGAAGCTCCAATAAGCTTTGCAATCTCAGCTTGAAACCCCTTGCACTCTTCAACTGGATGCCCCGTTGTCCTAGTACGCTATTTACATTAAAGTTCCAGTTGATCTTCCTCTAGGATCAGATCTTTGTCATATACAAGCTCTTGTACAAAAGATCCTAATGTTAGGCAAGTATCCAAGTCGTACCCTTCAACCCCTTTGTGAAACTCACAAGTCAAGTTCGATTTGTGCCATGGTCCTAGCACAGGGTTGAGAGGTCTCGGAGCCACCAACGAGTTTTGAATCAACATCATATGGAGCTTGCTCAGCGGCACATAAATTGGCTTGTAGAGATCCTTATTCCTTTTGATAGGATTCTTCTTCTTGTTCCCGTTCTGGCCATGAGAACCTTGCGGGGAAACAACCACTGGATGCTGAGATGCTCTTTTGGTAACCACCTGATGAGGATGACATTTTGGTGAAGTACCAAATGCTGGTTGACACGAAACCTCCACATGAGAGTGTCCTTGATATGGAAGAACCACGAGAGATGGTGAAGTGATAACTTCTTTGGATACAACAGGGTAAGCATGCCCCTCTTTCTTCATCAAGCTCAATAAAGTCTCCAAGACCCAATTTATTTGACCTTTGAGAACTCTGATCTCCTCCTTCCGGGCTTCTTGACCTTTCAAAAGCTCATTGATCATCGCCATTTATCATAAATGTGTACTAGGTATCCTTCTAAAAATAGGAAGAAGAAAATGAGACTCAAGGCTGAGAAATGCAAGTGAGATGCAAATGTAATGACATGCACATGCAAGCTAAAAAAGATCTCAAAAACTCAAAGATAATTGCATACATTAATAGTAGTCTCAGTAGAAAACTTCATTCATTAATGATTAAAAAATTTCCAAACAGTCAATAGTGTTTACAAACATTATCACCAAATACAAATAGAAATTACAACAAAAGGCTGAAGCAAACAAACATGTTGCCAGCTTTAGGGAATCAACTACGGTAAATTAAAGATGACCTCAACCACAGACACCTAATCACTCTTCATCTTGCTACCCACTTGTAGGAAACCATCTCTGATCTGATTTTGAGTGTCCTTTTGAACCAAAAAACACCCCTTAGGGTTGACATCACAATCTTCACCTTCAGAATGACAATCCTTAATCAAATAAGCCTTTACCAACTTTGCACGAATGACTTGAAGCGGGGTTTTAATCTCAACAACATCAAGGATCAAAGGTTCACCAGATGCATCCTCTATAGCATTAATTGTCCCATGGGTGGGAAAAGGATTGTTTCTAATATTAGGTTGAGAGTCAGCAAAAGATAAAATCTTTTTCTCCACCAAATCCCTTACAATTTGTTTCAAGGTGTTGCGGTGAGAATCATGATACCAAGCTATTAATTAACTTGAATCCTAATTCTTAAATTCACAACCGGACTTTAACTTATCCAAAAAGGAAAGGTTTAAAGAAAGAAAAAACCTATAAAAATGAAAAGCAAAAAGTAAGGCCTAAAGCTAAGCAAAGGGAGATCTAAAGGTTCGGGGGTTGGTTATGCCTAGGGTAGGTATTTCACTTCCTAAACATCTGTAGTACTCTACAGGAACCTCTTGTTAATATTTGTGTTTGCTAAAGTTTGCTTGCTAAAGGGAAAGTGCTAAGGGTAGAGATAAAGGTTGAAATGAAGGAAAAAAGAAAAGGTTGCTCGCCAAGGATCGGGGCCTTGTGCCTACGTATTCTCAAAAGGAACTTTGAGAAATCAGAGTGTTCGTAGTTCCCCTGGTTAGGGGTGAGGAACTCTTGATTATGGTCAAGGTTCTAAAGGGATGCAAGCCTTCATAAGGAAATACTTACAGGGAGTGCGGTGACTCCTAAATCTATGTTGAGATTGTTGTGATAAAGGATGTCCACGGCGGGACGGTAAAAGCGAGCACGGCGAATCAAATCCTAAGGCTAGGATAAAGGATAAAAAGGTTGTCCACGGCGGGACGGTAAACATGAGCACGAAGACTCGAATCCTAAGGCTAGGATTAAGGATAAAAATGTGAATCATACATCATGTGAAAATATATATTAACACAAGAACTTAGCAAAAAGAATTACTAAAAAAGAATTAAATTTGAACAAGTTATGAATTTTTGAATGTTGGAAAGAAAATATAAATAAACATATAATAAAAAAGAATAGAATGTACAAGGTGGGTGTTGAACCCACGAACCTTAGTTTACCAACTCAAAATATTACTTACTCCCTTTTTTACCCTATCTGATTCTTTACTTATAGTCCCTACCTTTGTATCAGATGTTCCTGCACCCTTTGCTTTAGCATATCCATCTGGATGGCAGTGAAAAAGCATAATAGCCTTCTCCATAAGTCTAACTATAACCATTGGTTCAATGTAATTAGGATCACCTTCTATCTTTGGACTTATTATCTACATCACCTGAGACTTGGGGTTCTTCTTCAACTGTCTCAGAAACCTAACATTGCTCTGTCGAGGATGAGGAGCCATCACTCTGACTGCCAGAACAGAACAAGGACCTTCTCTGATGACGCAACCTTCAATAAGGGAATTCGGAATCATAAGACGACTTTGCAACAAAGAGAAAAAGAGTGCTTTCTCAGAAAAGAAAGAGAGATTGGCTGGTTTTTCTTTTAACTTAATATGCAGTATCCTCCTGCGATATGGTAAGCATGTTTACAAATTACCCGCGAAAAACGAAAGACTCTTTTTTTTCGCTTAGAGCTTCCCACGTCTATAAATAGAAGCTGCTTTCTCTATTTGGCAAAGCAAGGGGAGATAGATATGGATCCACCAGTTACCACTTTAACGCTTTTTCAAATTGAGCAAGCAATTATTAATGTAGAGAATGCAAAGCTCCAGCAGGAGCAAACCCTGACTGCCTTCTGGGAGCACATGCCTCCTATCGAGGAGGGGGTCTTGGTAAAGCGGATACAAGAGCTCCGGGACTAGATTCGCGCTCTGGAAGAACAAAGGAGGGTTCTCATCCGAGAGCGCGAATTGCTGCTTATCAGGGCGGCCTCCATCATCCGCAGGAGACCTGGGGGAAACTACTAAGAAGTCCTTTGTTTTTGCTTTTCTTTTAACTTAATATGTTGTTTGTTTACTTTGTTGTAATGTTGTGTTTAGTTGTGTGGCTGGTTTGTCTATGTGTGCGTAAGCTTCATAAAGGGTCTGTCGACTCTTTCTAGAAGATTTAAATAAGTGTCAGTTTCGGTATTATAATTTGTAATTTGTAAACGGCCTAATTAAGCTCAATCCCTAGAGATTCCCCTTTTGATCTGTCATATGCTGTAATTGAATCCGTAAAATATCTTTCATAAGATAGTTTCTCACATAAATGAGTCCTCCCCTTTCTGCACTTGCTGCCTAGCCTTCGGGAATGAAAGTCAGTACCCCTGGTTTATAAGGAGCTGCTTCCTAACCACTTTCCAACATCATCTTTCCAAAGCAAAGGTAAACGACTAACTAAGCAAAGCACTAGGTACGGTCAGCCTTAGACAAGCCAATCATTCAGAAGATTTAAATAAGTGTCAGTTTCGGTATTATAATTTGTAATTTGTAAACGGCCTAATTAAGCTCAATCCCTAGAGATTCCCCTTTTGATCTGTCATATGCTGTAATTGAATCCGTAAAATATCTTTCATAAGATAGTTTCTCACATAAATGAGTCCTCCCCTTTCTGCACTTGCTGCCTAGCCTTCGGGAATGAAAGTCAGTACCCCTGGTTTATAAGGAGCTGCTTCCTAACCACTTTCCAACATCATCTTTCCAAAGCAAAGGTAAACGACTAACTAAGCAAAGCACTAGGTACGGTCAGCCTTAGACAAGCCAATCATTCAGACCTTTATCTATATTAACTATTTATTTAGTCCTATTGAGTAAGGGAAGGGGTCGGTAGGCTCTCTATCTCAATCTGAGGGACTGAACTAGAGCTCAGGAGGAAGCCAGCCGCTTAAGAGAACTTCACTCCTCTCCTTACAATCGAGATCTTCAAACCTCTCCTTTAGTAGAGCCCTCTCTCGCTGCTACTGAGCTAGATGCCTCATTCTCTTCCTGTTGAGGTGGGAGACCCATTGGTTGTCAATCAGTTTAGTTTGAAACCCCTGGTCGAGCTTCTTCTGTGGATTCCCAGTTGATTCTCTGGTATCTGGTCTTACAGCTTCTCTTGCTGCTCTTCTCTTTTCCACTCAGAAGCTGGTGTGAAATTAGGGAAACAAAGAAGAAGAAGGTAGGACGCTAACCTTGCTTTCTGTAATGGTAAGAGTGGCAATGTGCCCCTTCCTTGTTGGGTTACACCCTTCCTTTGTCAACACACCTATAAAATAGGGTAGGGAAGGAATTAACCTTTGGGCGAGTTCTCCTACAAGACTGTGATGAAAGAGGGAAACGACTGCTTAGTCGAGTATCTCCGCACCTCTGCTTGAAGAAGATGCCCTTGCTACTTCATCTACTTAAATTTACATCTTACAAAAACTTGCATCTCCAACTATGAACTCCTACTCTAGCTACTACTTTATGCCCGCTTCTCTTACTTAACGCAATTTCAATAGTTAAGAAAGGGAGTTCTTCACTCAGAAGAATCAGACTCAGACTGAGCTTCATTTCCTATCCATTTAGTCGGTCTCGTACCCAAGTGTATATCCCTTCTTTGTTTGCGTAACACTATTGATCTTGAAACCAGAGAATAAGCTGACCCCTTGCTCAAGTCATTACCCAGATAAATCCCTATAGCCTCTATAAGAGGAGATTTGAGATTCATTCCTATCCGCTCTCTTCTATTAAGACACCCGTAACCGCTAATGCTACAGCTCCCCTCACTAGTAGCTGCGGATGAGCGATAGCCTGTTTGCCAGACTCAACTCAATCTTTCACTGCTTCCTCAGTGCGGAATAGAGCAAGCCAAGCCTTGATCCGGGAGGATAGTAGTACTTCATGCGGGGATACCTCTGCTGGATTGTGGAAGGGAGATTGGCTTTCAAACTATGTTCTAGTTCATACCGTGTAAAAGAACAGGACTTTCCTCATTTCTCTTTCTGGAATTTGCCATTCTGGGTGAAACTCCTTCTGGATGGGGTGAAGATGGAAGAGATAGGTGGGAGGGTGGCGAAGCTGGAAATCAGATCAAATAAGCGAGACCTCATCCGAAGGGAAATGATTCAACTAAAGATCCCGCTGGTTGTTGGAACGACGCGAGCCAGGCCTCCATTCAGAAAGATGAAGGGTCCAAACAAAAGTAAAAATAGGGGGTTACAAATTCCCCATCTCATTGGGGGTGGAAAACGAGTCGACATCTGGAGTGATACAACCTTTTCTATTTTTGTTGGGAAAGAACGGCGAAGTCCATCCGAACCGTCCAATGACGAATAAGAGGAGAGCAAAGCGCCAATGGCGCGCGAAGCGCATGCGAAAGGGGCACGAAGTTAAAAAATAAGTGTGGAGGATAAGCAGCCGAGCTCATTCCCTTCGCTTCTTGGGCCCAAAGTAGTGTAGTATTTCCTGGCCAAATCAAGGATTGGGGGCTTCTTGCTACGCTACTTAAAGAAATCCATTTTTTTAGTCATATATATTAATAGAAAGATAGATCCATCCATCTATCCTATCCTATTTTTATTTTGATATCTAAAAAAGAATCGATTTCATTCAACGTTTGATTCAAAGAACTGCGCTTAGCCCCCCCCCCCCCCCCCCCCCCCCCCCGCTCATGAAACGGCTCTGCTGCAATGGATGGCAGAGGGTCCGTAGTACCCAAAGAACTGGAGTGGTCCAGTAGCCGGGAAGGGGCCTAGAAGTGCCAACTACTACACCACACTACACTTGGCTCTACACATTTACAGAGCTAACCCCTGTCCAGTCCCTGGCAGAGTGAAGGGGGCTTCCATCTTTATTCCCTATCCCCTCGCCCAGGCTACTGCCCTTTAAATTAAAAAAAATAAGGTGGTTTCGGGCTTCATTGGTGGAGTGGAATAAAGCTGCTATGTTGAAGCATATCTGGGTTCAGGCTGCAAAAAGTCCTTATATAGATTATAGGTATGTATTTTACATATAATGCTTCTTTTTTTTATAAGCATTTTGTTGGTGTATTTAACCACAAACCAAATAATGGTAGCTGGATTTTTAGGAAACTTTTACAGGTGAGAGAGTTGGCTATAAGATATATTATACATGATGTTGGCAATGGAACCAATACATCTCTCTGGTATGACTCTTTGCTGCCTGCCTATAGGTTCTATAGTTGAAAGGTATGTATGGTGAGCAGATCATAGGGGAGTCTAGTGTTCAAAAAAAATGTAAAAGTTGCAGACATACTTTCTAATTCCAGATGGTCCCTCCCTGCAGGTGCAAATAAACTCCAGCAATAAATTGGGGAGTGTATTAGAGCCATAAGGCCCTTGAACAGTGAGCGATAAGACACAGTTATATGAATGCCTAATCACTCAGTTTTCCATAAAAAGCGCCTGGAGGTTAATCAGACATAAACAAGCTACTATGCCTTGGTTTAGGAGATATTTTTTAGTTAAGAAGGAACTCATTCATGGACTAATTCTGACCCTTTACCAGAAGAAAACAGAGGAGCGGTATGGTTTCATAAGAGGTACTCATTATACATATATCCTTTTTCGAATTGCCCGATTCACAGTGCCCACCTTATTCTCTCCCCAATCACACAGGAATGCTCGCTTGTCCGCCTACCAATGATGCCTTTAACTTTCAGATTCTACATATGGAGTGGAGAATGCCTTTACTACCTGTGCCAGCAAACAAACAAACAAAGACTATAGTAGAGTAGGAATGGTTTAGCTCGCTATAGGGGAGGGAGATAGTTTACGCGTCTGTTGAAAGTGGGAAAGCTCTCAAGCAGCAAGTACTTTTTATCCCTTCACATTCAAGTAAAGTATTGGGAAGGTATCTAGCCAGTGAGCCAAGTTAAGTAAGGAAATAAGGAAAGCAGCTGAAGCAAGGTGCCTAAGCCTTCAAGTTGCGAGGTCTTTTAGGGTTAGATATACTTGTAATCAGTTAGAAGAACTCGGAGTCTAAGATGGTAACAAGAGAGAACTAAGTGCAATACGTACAACCTACTAGTGACTAATTCCCCCCGGCGTCTTATTCCTGTTATCCCAGTAGTAATTGAGCAGGGCGAAGAGTAAATTTCTCTTCTTTCTTTTCTCATTAAACTATTATATATGAAATGGTGTAATTATGGATCTCATTCGTATTCAAGTGGTTTGCACTAATAGTTGCTCGAAATGGATAGCTTTGTTTTCGGGAATTCGAGGATACTGCCAATCTTGCGCTTCAACCAACCATATGCTCTTTCATGATGAGGTCGAAGCCCTGCTAGCGAAGGAATGCATCCAACAATGTTCTGTCTCATTGGTCCTCTCATGCCATAATTTGCTCATAAATCCACTTTGTTCTCCCGGAAATAACTTTTTTTATAAAACATTACTTATGTGACTTCGATCTGATACCTCTCGATTCAGAGAGGCAATGCGCATTTGTATCATTTTGACTCTCCCCATCTCGAATTCTACTAATTTGATATGGGGCTGGTTGTGAAGGGAAGCTTTGTGGGAGAAAGGAGGAAAAGGTCAGGCTAGTCAAGGCTTTACTCAAACATATGGGATAGATTACGAGGAAGCCTTTGCCCCGGTAGCCAAGATGAAGTCTGTTCGTCTCCTGCTCTCTATTGCTGCGAATCGAGATTGGCCTCTGTTCTAATTATATGTTAAAAATGCCTTCCTGAACGGGGACCTACAGGAAAAAGTTTACATGAGTCCTCCACCCGGTTGTGTAAAGGGGGGGGGGGGAGAACAATAGAGGTCAACTGGGGTAGAAGCCAAACGACGGGGCCGAGAATCTGTGATCGATCCGAAGAACCACTGCTAGATATGATTTTGCTTCCCCTTTGTACTACCCGATTCTTGCCCGGCTTTCTTTCGGCTTAAGTAAGAAGGCTGCGGTGAGAATGGGGATCACTTCGGAACTCTAGGAAAGTGACTCAGTTCGCTGGAAATGCCCTCTTGCAATTCCATTGCCTTTATCTGATTGGCAACCTAGTTGATGCCTAAAATATGCTTTATTCCCTCCTCTTTCCTTCCCCATGTTAAATATGTGCAATAAGTTCCTTCACACCAGTCGTAAGGTGGCAAAAAGTATGTTTTCAAGGGTAGCGGGTCAGCAGGACTAGGTCTGATCTCGGATCTTGCCGGTCGGGTTAAGCACACTAATTAGAAGGCCCTTTGCTATCGGAAAAGCGGGATACGGTATTACTAGTGCTAACTGGAACGGAATGACCTGCTTCTCAAAGCCCTTATTCAATAGAAAGGATTCCTTCGCCCACCCAATGAGTAAAGATAGCTGCGGATTCTCGATGGTTGAACAGAAGAGAGACAGGGCAAGCAATTGATCCATACCAGCCGGTTCCCACCGCTAGACGAGGATCGGCCCACCAGCAGGGGAATTAGGTACCGACTTTTGACCAAGAGACTGACTACCCGATAGATAGAGCTGCAAGGTAACGCACTACTGAAATGAATTATTGTAAACCTTAGTTACCTTACTGAAATTTACATAGGGGGCTCGGATCATTCCCACTTGATTCGCCTAAATCCACCCAAGGCGGACCTTTGGATAGACAGGCCTTCTCCTTCCTTCATTCATTAGCAGATTAGTCCCCTAAAATAGTCTTTCTGCCCCATATGCCCTTTTTAAGGGAGAAAGACAGGATTGGTCTTTGTATCCTTCCTCTAAAGGGAGTTCTTCCTATTAAGGATAAAGAGTTTCGTGAGTAGCCAAAACAGAATGCTACACGACAAAAAATCCTGTTGAAGGGCCTACAGAGGCCTTTGACGCTGCTTCATGATAACTTCTTTCATCCGCCCTAACGGAACGGGTCACCTCACTGGTTTCATTCCTAACACCTTACTTTTGAAGGGGGCACTCGAGCTTTCACTGACCCAAAACCCTCGATTGACCTCGCCCCGACATGAAAAGCTTCAAACCCGGAGGTTCTGTTGTTTGCCTCTTTCCAGTATCCCTTGATCAACCACCCTGTCGCTCGAGCTAGGGTAAGTTCGGCCAATCGCTCCGGGTTCTTGCTCTTTCTCATAGCTCATCTTGCTTTTGAGAACAGATTATAAAAAAAATGATATCCTTGGAACTGCAGGAGCAGCTCTACTTATGAACGTTCTTCCCCGCGTGGGAACTGAACCCACTGCCCTTGTTGCTTCAAGCTCACTTGAGCAGTTTCCTTCCTCTAGCCTCCTTGCCAGACCGGTTTCCCTACGGAGACTCAAAGTAGGTCAGGGACAGTTCTTTTCTCAAGAATGTTATATAGAATCAGGGCTACTTTCCCATCCCAAGAGAGATGGTGAAGTTGGCTTCTTTCACAGCCGAATCATAGAAGAGAAGGGCTATCTTCTACTCGGCTTCTGCTCTAGTGGTTGAACTCTTCTCCCTTTCATTGGCTTCCACCGGCCTGAACTGTCCTAGCCTGAACTCTTTCACCTCGTCAACTCGGACATGGGCAAGCGGGTTCACTCGTATCCTCTTTTCCTTTGGGGTTGGTTACTGCCCCATCCCTTGATGAATTGCCTGCCTTGGGACCGACCTTCAAAGAAAGATCAGAACATTTGCGTAGATGAGATCACGAGACCAAGCCAGTTCACATCCTCTTTGTTGCACCCCAAAATTTGCTCAACACTTCTTTACCTAGCTTATGTTTCATTTCATTCACATTAGCATTATCATTTGCATTTCATTGACATGTATGCAGGAGATCAAGAGGTAGGATTACCAATTAAGAGCTACATAAGACTTTGAAGCTAGCTGGGAGGCTTATTCAGGTGCTCAAGGGTTGATATCCTTGTCAGAGAAGTTAAAAGATCCTCAGAGAGAATGGTTGAAACCAAGAGTGTGTGCCTCCTAACTTGAGAGTTGTGGAAAGCCATCAGATGATTCTGAGGCCATGAGGATGGACTTGAGGTCTTGAGAGAGCTCATGAGAAGTGTTGAAGATCACTTTGAGGCCTAGACAGGTCATTGTGCAAGATTGAGAAGCCTCATCCATGAGTGGGGCAATTAGGGTTTGACTGGCTCAACCCTAAGTCAACTGATGATTTGAAGAAGGTTGAGACCTAATCCATGAGCCATGTGATCATGGGTTGATGCATTGAGATGCTATAAGGATGATTCCAAGTTCAACTCATCATGATTGAAGAGTTTGAGAAGTTTCAAGCTAGGGTTTCTAAGGCTTGACAGTGTAAAATCCCCTAGTTTGACCCCTATCTTCAAGGCAATTTAGCTCAAGATGTGATTGTCATCCCATCTTGCCCCCAACATGAATGTTGTAGAGTATGATCTTAGCTTTAATTTGAGTTCTAGAAGTCCTTGATAGGATTTGTAGAACTCAAGTTATGACTTTGACAAGTTACAAGTCATCTGAGGTATGTGAATTTGGAGCTTGAAAGTTGTCCAACTTGCATGACACGTTTTCCCTATAAGGGTGATTCCTATGAACTTTTGGTCAACATGAATGTTGTTCCTTATCCTTTTAGCTTTCTAGAGAGTACTAGAAGTCCTTGATAGGATTTGTAGAACTCAAGTTATGGCTTTGACAAGTCAAGGGTATTTTGGTCATTTGGAGATTACAGGTCATTTCAATCATAAGGCCATAACTCCTATTTGCAAGCTTCAAATGGAAAAATGTTCAACATCAAACTTGTTCAAAATGATTTTTTAAGGCTAGCCAAGTGGTCATGAGAGGTTGGAATTGCTTGTAACTAAAAATTGCAAAATTGACTTAAAAAGGAAGAATTAAAGTTCATTAAAAGGACCAAATTTGTGATTTTTCATTTGATGACCAAATTAGACAAACCTATATGTCATTTTGATTGTAAAATGCATTTTAAAGACAATGGCAATGGCACTTTTTTCATTTGAGGTCAAAATCATGGAGTTGCTTTTGCTTGCTTAAGACTTAAGTAACATATGCCAAACTTCTCATAAGATCAAAACCAAGGTACAAACACATCCTAGCACTTTCATAATCTAATTTGGAGAGAATTTGGATGAGGAGCATAATGAATACAAGCTACTGCAAGGACTGTCATACACATAGCATATCATGAGATTTCAAGTGAGATGAGATATTGAAATACTCATTGGATTGATCCAGAACTTTCTAGATCATTCAGTCATGTTCTATATATGATTATGAATTGGTTCAGAGGGAAGGTTGGTGAGAATTGAGAGAGGAGAGTGAGATTGCATTGTGAACTTTCTTCTTGCAAATCAAAATCTGTTACAAGGTTTGAAGCCATTTCAATCCAAGATATTGATCCCAATAGCTTGCTCTAGGGTTAGAGAGTGATTTCAAATCAAATTCAAGGCAAGATCGTGGGAGAATTGGGAGTTGGCACTTGGATTTCTTCACCTGCAACTCATAGTCGGGTTCAAAGATTCAGAGTATTTCAATCCATTTGGTTGCATACAGAACCTTCCTTGGAGGCTAGTGAAGGAGTCTGCAAGTTCTTGAGGGTTGATTTGAAGATTCAACCACTCTGTTCACATGATTTTACCAGGTATGCAATTCTCATTCCATGGCTTAATTTAAGTAGAATTAATAGGAATTGTTATGTTAGATGCATTGTAGATTGATGTAGGAAGGTTTCTGGATCATCAATTTGGAGATTAGTGACCAATTAGGGTTTATGCCATTTTCGGTTGAGATCGTGTTCTTGCAAATCTTGAACTTTTAGAATGATTAAGTAGCATAGGAAGATTCCTTGTGAAATTTGGGACAAGTTTCGTGTAGAGACCATTTTAAATGGAGGATTCTAGAGAGAGTTAGGGTTGGGGATGGTTGATCGGAGAAGTCACCGGCGGTGACTCTAGCGCGCGCAGATGGAGGGAGTTTAGAGATTCAAAAGGTTGAAGACAACCTTAGGGCCATTGGATTGGGCTGAGACCTTTGACCAGATGAGGATCCAACGGCCACGCGTGAAGGAAGTTTAGTGAAGGATTTCTGAGTTGGGATTCAACGCAGCGTTTCATTTATTTGATAGTTTTGGGCCTAAGTCAATAGTTGATACTCACACACCCTTTTTGGGCCCAATCCTGAGATGAACTGAATTTTGTTGCTACCTGCACCACGCGTTTATCATTTTCTTTTGATTTTCTTTTAATTTCTCAGTTCACTCATGGTTATTGGAAAATTCATAAAAAATTGAAAAATGACTCAATTAATTCCATTCTTTTTGCCATGGATTCATGATTGAATCTAGTTTTTTTTTGATAAAAAATATTAATATTCCATGCATTTCTGATTTTATTAGCATTTCTTACATTTTTATTGATATTAAAATGACCATGGTTGATGCTTGATCTTGTTGAATTTGGTTTGATCATTTGATGATGGTTCTTGCCCTGATTTTTTGTATGTAGCTAGCATAGATATGCATGTTCCCCCTAGATGTTTCGCACATTTTTGTGATGAATATAAGTGGTAGTTTTAGGTTGAAAATTTAAGGGCTCCATTTTTAGAGTTTATGGTTGATACCTTATGATTTAGGTTTTATTTCTAGAACTTGGTGGATGATTCAACCTCTGATTTTTGTATGGTAGATTCATGATTGAATTAGGGTCCCTTAGGAATTTCTGTAGTAATTTACAATGTAGTTTACTATTTTTGTTTGATTTTAGTTTAGGTGCTAACCTTAGATGATTCAAGTGCACTAATTCAACTAGAATGACTTCTTTATCTCCCTTAGATTAGGGTTTTGTCCCTCTTGCTCTTGGATGATGTTGAAGACAAGCTTGGGCTACCATGGATTAAGTTGAAGAAGCTTGGATATGAAGATCTTCCCTTCTTTTGGTATAGTGTTGATTAGGTGTTAAGATTAGGGTTTGTAGGCAGAGCTCCTAGATAGATTATCTTCCTTCATAAACATGGAAGATGTTGATCACTTCCATTCTTCCCTATAATGTAAGGTCCTTTTGTAACGGCCTCCTCCCTCCTTTGGTAGGATGTGTGGCTCTTTACAAGTTGGTAGAACCTTTGAGGGTCCCTTTCTCTGATGATAGGATGCTTAGTGGTGACCTTTGGTCTTCACTCTGCTACCAATCATCCAAACTTTGCTCTTGTTAGATGAATCTTTCTCCCTTGCTAGAGGATGGAGTTCCTTGCTTGAAAAAGCTTGAAGGCTAGAAGTTGATACTTCCCTGTGTTTGAAGACTACCTTAGGAGCTGAATCTTAAGGATCAAGAGGAGCAAGTTGATGCTTGTGGGAAGAAGATCAGGCTGAGATTGAGTGAAGAGCTGAGGCTTGAAGAAGAAAGAATGAGTTGACACTTATGTTGATACATTGAGAGCCTGCAGGGGCCAAGTTGATACTTGATTTTAGGGGTGAAGCCTGAAATTGGAATTTACTGAAGAGCTGAAGCTTGAAGTTGAAGGAGAGGGATAAGTTGATAATTATGTAGGATGTATTAAAAGCTCAGAGAAGCAAGTTGACACTTGCTATTGAAGATGATAGCCTTGGAGAACAGTTACAGACTGAGGACTGAACTGCTGCCAGGGGATTGCATTGATGTGAATCTGTGGGGGCTGTTGATCTGCTTTCTTTCCTGTCTGTTTTCTTTCTGTGCAACTGTATGGATGTGACCTGTTTGATTTGCCTGATGCATTAGAATAAGTTCATCTCTAGACTGATGTAAACTAGGAGCATGATTGCACTAGAGGTTGAGTTGCTCCCTCTGCTTGTATTTTTACTGTATGGCTTTGCTTGTTGGTATTTGGTGGAGCCCAACTCCCTTGCCTATGTGATCTGGTGTGTTTGCTTGATAGCATGTCCTTCTTCTGTATGATTGCAGTTATTATATTTTGCTTGATAGCATGTTATTTCTTCTGTATGATTGCAGTTATTCATATCTGGCTTGAGGTTGGGATGAGCTTGTGGAGGCTGATGCCCCACACACATTTCCTTCCTCACTTGCATTGCATGCATTTTACAGCCGTTTACTGTTTACTGTTTAAGCTGATGCTTTATCTGTTTCTGTTTATCATTGACATGATCCCCTAGTAATCTCACCTCCTTTGATAAGGAAGTGATGATAGAACTTTAGGTTGAAACCTATGCATGATAACTTCTAGGAGTTCCCTGTTTCAAACTTCAACCATAGGATGAATCCTTGGCATGACAACATTAGGACTTGATAGTCTCCCTTAGTTGAGCCTGTTCTCTCTTCTAATCTCAAAACAAATTAAAATACAGTAATAAAGGTGAACTGACGTGGTACATTACGAGCCTTAAGCTATCGGAGAAAGGGTTGTCGGAGAGTTTCTTTTCGACAGTCTGGATGTTTAGTATGGCACCCTTTGGGTGACATGCGACGCATTCACTCTCAGGTCATAGTCTCTAGTGCGATATTGGTTGCAAACATCCATAAAAAAAATTCTTCCGTAAAAGACAGAAAACAAACTTCAAACCTTTTTGCCCCGGGGCCCCGTAATTCAAAGGAAGCTTTTCTGAAGAAAAGAGTGTCACTAACTCTCAGTCCTACCGTAAACGGTAACGCTTAAGTCTCCAAAGGTCGAGCTGCATACGCCAAACTGCTGGAAATGTTTGTTAACCCTACTCGATAAAACAAATGAATCTGAATCTCCGTAAGCCGTATTATCCCGAACTACGTAAGCTCTGATCTCTCATATCTGTTGAGAGTACGTAGGCACAATACTGACGTATTGGCGAGCCACCTTCCCCATTAACCCGTAGTTAGCCAAACTACGCTGACTCTGATTTCTCATTCTCTGATGAGAATACGTAGGCATAAAGCGCGATGCTTTGCTGAGTCTTTTTTTTTTCTTTTCAGACCAACCTTGATAGGTAGATAGATAAAACCAACCCGTCAGTTAAACACAACAAGCGTGGATCCCATCGAGTACGATGGACGTGAGGGGTGCTAATACCTTCCCCTTGTGTAACCGACTCCCGAACCCAGACATGGTTGCGATGACCTTGTCTTATACCTTTTCGTCAGGTTTTTCCGATCGTTTCCTTTCCCGCTCTGAGGGATAAATAACGAAAGGTGGCGACTCTTCTGTTTTACCGACACCTTATTTTCGCGGTAGCGACAGCTGGTGACTCTGCTGGGGACTTGATAGTTTCCTGGGATCCAACGTCCCTTTTGTGAGTCAGTTTGGGGATCCAACGTCCCCTACGAGAGTCAATCCTAGCGCTTGTATGATTACCTGTTGGGTTGTGTTTATTTATCGCATTTTATTTCTCGCATTTTATTTTCAGTATGATATGATTATTTGTGCTGTTGTGGGAGGGGCATTCTGATGAGTGAGAAGCCAGACCCAGGCTTGAGTGTACTTAGCATTAGTTGTGGAAATTAGTGGGCGCGTGCTTGCTTTGCAGGCACTAGTGTCTCATGAAATCCACGCTCAGATGAGGTTCTCCCGGTTGACTTCTTTTCCGGCCCTTTGGGCCTGAGGGGTTGCTGGTTTGGTGGATTGTCGACTCTAGGGACCGATCATTTGGAATTCAGCTGAGTGAGGCCGCTTCAAGAGATAGTGATGCCACACCTTCTGGGTATCGTATCACCCCTCTTGAATGTCTGTGACGCTGATGACCGCATAGGATGCCGAACTTGTGTCAGTTTAGGTCCATACCTGTGAGCAGGGTTGGGTTTGTTGCAGGAAGCCTTAACCTTCAGACTACCTGGTTTTCATGATAGTGAATCAGTTTTGTTGGTATCAGGGGTTCTCATGTATATGTGTTCTTGACGGAGTAGAGTTATGGTCCTGTACCAGAGGTCCTTATCTTCAGAGATGTTTGTTCTTGATAGAACAAATTTGTGGTCCTGTATCAGAGGTCCTTATTATCAGATGTGTGTTTGTTCTTGACAGAGCAGAATTTATGGTCCGATACCAGGGTTTTCTTCTTATCAGAGATAGTGGTTGTTCTTGACAGAGCAGTATTGTGGTTTTGTTGATACATGACCTTCATCTCCTCAACAGCACAGTCGTCCTGATCTCCTGCTGCATGATTGCATTTTGCATTGTTTTGCATACTCATTTGCATTTCATTAACGTGTGTCTGTGTTGCAGGTACCGTTTCCCCGATTCAGGTTTTCTTGCCTTTTGTTGTGCTATTATGGGTTCTCTGAGGAAGACCGTGGCCTACAAGCTCCCCACTCCTGATGTTGTTCAGATGAATGGTTTGATTGCTTTAGCAGATGATTCTGTGAGAGATGAATTCAAAAAGTCTTACGGTAAACTGCTCAGCCTGGTTCGTAAACCCTCTATGTTTGAGTTGAATGGGTTGCACGCCCTGCTGCAGTTCTACGATCCTCCTTTGAGATGCTTTACTTTCCAGGACTTTATTCTCGCACCCACACTAGAAGAGTACGCTGATTTGTTAGGTGTGCCTATCAAGAGTCAGATGCCTTTTGTTCATATGGATGTTGAGCCTAATCTGGCTAGTCTAGCTCCCTCACTTCATCTGGATGCCTCCGAGTTGGTCTTGTCTAGTTGGAACAAGGTTCCCGGTTTCTCCTTGCAGTTCCTAGTGGGAAAAGCTCAGCAGTGTGCCAAAGATGGATGTTGGATCGTGTTCAACGCCATCCTTGCTCTATGCATATATGGCATCATTTTGTTCCCCAATATGCCTGACTTTGTAGACTTCGACGCCTTTCACATCTTTGCATCAGGGAATCCAGTCCCTACCTTGATTGGAGATGTTTACCATTCCGTCCATTACAAAACCGAGAACAGAAGGGGTAAGAATGTCTCGTGCTGTGTGCCCCTACTCTATAGATGGCTTGATAGCCACCTACCCAAGAAGGGTCCCTTTGCTTTGTCTGCAGCCACAACTGAGTGGTCCGAGTGTTTGATGAGTCTGTTAGCGGAGGATATTGCCTGGTTTGATAGAGATAGGAAAATGAAGAACTGGAGAAAGAATTGGCTCAACTCAGAAGCGAGAAAAGCGAAGTCGTCCATTCCTTCAAGAGGCAGACAGAGCTGGCGAACCAGTTAGGGACAGATTTGACTAAGCAGATGGCTGAGCGTGAGCGTTTGGGTCGGGACTTCAAAGCCATTAATAATGTACTGGCCACTAAGAAGCAGCACTTGGATGAAGCGTACCGGAGAATATCCAAGTTTAATCAGCATTGGAAGGCCACCCTAGCCAACGGCAAAGAGCGGGAGGATAAGCTGAAGCAACGGATCTCCAAGCTGAAAGCCCAGGCGAAGGCTAGTGAGAAGAGGTTTGATGAAGAAACCGCTCGCAGATATGCCACTGAAGGCCAGCTCAACAAAGCTCTTGCTAACCTGAAGGAGCGCAAGCTGATGTTTGAATCCAAGAAGCGGAAGCTGGAAGATTGTTTCGGCGAAGGAGCATGGGAAGATTCGGTTGAAGGTCTTCAATACACCATTATGCAGAGAGAGTTACTCGTCGAAGGGTTGCTCACTCGGCCTGATCATCTAGAAACGAAGGGATTGTTAGAAGAGTTTCGTGCTCGTGGTCGTGCTTGACTATTTGTAATCCTTTTGTGTTGATCATTGTTGTACGCTGACCATGACCAGGCTTGTTGGTTGAGGTCATGCTATTGATTCAGCTTGTACTTAGTGACGTTGTGTACCGCCTTGATGGGCTTTCTTTATATATATGAGATATTATTTCCATGACTGGACTCGGACTTCTTATTATCAGCACTGGTACTCAGGCACTAGGATCAGGGGATATCTCCCTAACGCACAGACACATGTTTGCATCTGCATGAAGCATTTGCATAACGAGCTTTGTCGTTTTTCTAACCCTTTGTGTATGCAGGTTGTTCCAGGATTGATCAGAGGCCAATTCACCGCTATCCGACCAAAGCAAATCGAGCTAGAGCTATGGAGCAAGTGCAGACCGACGTTCAAGAACTCCGAGAGAGGATAGACCGCTTCATGGAGCTCATGCAAGCGGTTGCCAACGGTCAGGACCAGCTCAGAACTTTGGTCCAACCTCTGATTTCAAGGGTTGACAGCAATGGTGTACTCCATGGTGGGACTATTCCAACCCCTCCACCTGTTGAAACTCCTCAGAATGGCATCCCCGTGACTGGGGGGAACGGTAGTGCCAACGGCAATGTGATCGCTAACATGGGGCTCAATGGTAATACGACTAGCGTCGGTAATGGGAATTTCGAAGCTAATGTCAATGTTGGACTGGGCAACGGCAACACAGGTGTTGGAAATCTGTATGGTCCTCAGCCATGGTTGGAAGACCATCAAGACGATGTTGAAGGAGAGCTGACTGCTGAAGCACGTCTGAGATTTAAAGCACTCGAGGACAAGATGAGGAATTTGGAGAACTTGAACACTATGGGTGTTGACATGTCCAAGCTGGGACTGATTGCTGACTTCAAGGTGCCTCCCAGGTTCAAGGTACCCAACTTTGAGAAGTACAAGGGCACCACTTGCCCTCGCGTCCATCTAAGATCATACTACCGGAAAATGTCTGCTCACTCTGAAGACGAGAAGTTGCTGATGCAGTTCTTTCAGGATAGCTTGTCCGGGCCCTCCCTGGAATGGTACATGAGTCTAGAGCCTACCAGTGTACGCACATGGAAGGAACTTGCTGAAGCATTCGTGCACCATTACCAATATAACAGTGACTTGGCTCCGAACCGGGTCCAACTGCAGAATTTGTCGCAGAGGAACAACGAAGGGTTCAAAGAATACGCCCAGAGGTGGCGTGAATTAGCAGCTAGGGTTCAGCCGCCGATGGTTGAATGGGAGCTTGTTGAAATGTTCATAGCCACCCTCCCAGGGGTTTATTACGAGAAATTGGTCAGCAGTATGTCTAGAAGCTTCTCGGATCTCATCATCACCGGCGAGCACGTTGAAAATGGGATCAAACTGGTGAAAATTCAAGGTGATCTATCCTCAGCTGGAGGAGGAAAGAAACCATATGGTGGCAAAAGGCGGGAAGGAGAGACGAGCGCCGTGTTGAACGCTCGAAGGAAAGGCAAGGGCCAACACCAGCAGGTGGCTAGCATAACCATCCCCGCGGTCCAACAGCCACAGCAGCAGCAGCAGTAGCAGCCGAATCAGCAAGGGTACAGGAAGCATCAGAATAGGGCACCTCTATCGAGTCGTCACCTTGAGACGCCACCCATGTCTTATGCTCAGTTGTTACAGACTCTGCTTCAGTTATAGTTAATCCAGAAGAGAACCCTAGCTCCCTTGACAGGGGAACCTCCGCCAGGTTATGATGCAAATGCAACTTGTGAGTTTCACTCAGGAGCACCAGGCCACACGATAGAGAATTGCAAAGCCTTCAAGCACAAGGTGCAGGATATGGTGGACGCTAAGATCATCAATTTCTCAGATAATGTGCCAAACGTCACGAAGAACCCTATGCCGAATCATAGGGGAGGTGGGGTAAATGCCATTATTGAAGACGAGAACTTGGATTTGTTGGCTGATGTCAAGGATCTGAAGACACCGCTTAGCTTCGTTAAAGCCAAGCTGATGAAAAGAGGTTTTTTCCCGGGCTGTGGAGAACTGTGTATGGGTTGTGCGACTAGTCCTGACGGATGTGAACAGTTGATAGAGGGGATTCAGAGTCTGATGACCGAAGGAATCTTACAGTTTAGCCGAAGGCCCGAATGTGGATCTGGAGAGGTAATGCTGAAGCAAGATGATGAGGTTGCTACCATCACCATCCCTCGCCGGACGAAAACTATTTCTGCACCCAGGCCACCCACGATTACCATCACCAAAGCTGGGCCGATACCTTTTGAAAGCACCAATGCTGTCCCGTGGCATTACGGGGCAGACGTCTACTGCAACGGACAAAAGTTGGAACTAGAACCATATAGGCAGATTGTGGATAACCTAGTGGGAATTGGCGGAATTACTCGCAGCGGAAGAGTATTTGCTCCACCTGAGGTTGTGGCGGACAAAGTTGATGTAACCGATAAAGGAAAGAGTAAAGTCGTTGAAGAAACCCCCCGTGGGGTAGAGAAGGGCTTACTTGTTAAAGACGCTGAAGAGTTTATGAGGTTGATTAAGAAGAGTGACTACAAGATTGTGGATCATCTCCATCAAACGCCCTCGAAAATTTCCATCCTGAATTTGTTGCTGTGTTCTGAGGCACACCGCAACGCGCTGTTGAAGGTGTTGAATGCCACGTATGTACCGCACGAAATATCGGTCAACCAGTTGGAAGGGGTCGTAGCCCACGTAAATGCTGGAAACGGGTTAGGGTTCACTGACCTGGAGCTGACGCCGAAGGGAAGAAACCACAACAGCGCCCTGCACATCTCGATAGAGTGTAGGGGAACAATTATGTCTCATGTGTTGGTGGACACGGGGTCGTCACTCAATGTTCTTCCGAAGAAAGCATTGATGAAGTTGGATACTCGAGGATTGATTTGCACACTCAGTGATCTGGTTGTGAAAGCGTTTGATGGAACCAAACGTCATGTTTTCGGGGATGTGACGCTACCAATCTAAGTGGGGCCGAAAACATTCGACGCAGTCTTCTACATTATGGACATCATGCCAGCCTACAACTGTCTCTTGGGCCGGCCATGGATCCATTCTGCTGGCGCGTGACCTCCACGTTGCACCAGAAGCTCAAGTATGCTGTTGGAGGTAGCATCGTGACTGTTTGTGGCGAGGAAGATATAATGGTGAGCCATTTGTCGTCCTTCAAATATGTTGAGATGGATGGGGAAATCCACGAAACCCTATGTCAGGCGTTTGAAGCTGTTAAAGTCAAGAACGTGGCTCCAGTAACGACTGAAAAGCCAGAGATGACTCTCTCTTCCTTCAAGGAAGCCCGGGCCGTTGTTCAAGCCGGATCTACCCCAGGCTGGGGGCGAATTCTAGAGATACATAACAAGCAAGACAAGTTTGGGTTAGGGTACTCTCCTGCGGCTGAAGCCTCTTCTTCTAGCAGTGCGTCACGAGGTAAAGGGCCGATCCAGTTTACCAGTGGCGGGGTGATATTTGAAAGTGTCAACGCAGTGTTTGAAGACGGTGAAGACAGCGACTGCGACCTGGACTCTTGGATCCAGCCAAGCAAACCAGGCGGGAGCCTCAACAACTGGTCCATCAGGGACATCATCCAAGTGACAGGCAAAGAATAATGATTTACATTTTTTCAATCATTGTACAACCCTACGTCCTACCCGGGGCATAGAGGTTTTATTGTCAGGGCCTTGTTTGATTATGTACATGCATTTTATCAATAAATCAAAAGGCGTTTTTCTTCGTATTCAAATGTTGTGATCTCTGTTATTCCAGTTTTATACTTGTTTTGAAAAACAATAAAATGGCAATGGGGTTTGTGCTGACCTGCATATCCTTGTCTTAAGCTTAACCCTTGTTATTGCAGGATCCACATAACAGATGACCTCGACTCTGGACCTTCTACGACTCACTTCAACTTTGATTGCCCGATCTATCAAGCCGAAGAAGAGATTGATGAAGACGAAGACCTTCCCGAAGAATTGGCCCGCTTGTTGAAACAAGAAGAGAAAGTTATTCTGCCTCACGAAGAAGAGATTGAGATTGTGAATCTGGGTTCTGAAGAACTGGTCAGGAACGTCATGATAGGGGCCGCATTGCAGAGTGATGTCAAGCAGAGATTGGTAGAGATGCTGAGAGAGTATAGTGACATCTTTGCTTGGTCATACGAAGATATGCCCGGACTTGATACTGACATCATGGTCCACCACTTGCCGTTGCGAGAAGATTGTCCTCCCGTTAAGTAGAAGCTTAGGAGGACGCGATCAGATATGGCCGTTAAGATCAAAGAAGAAGTGCAGAAACAGCTTGATGCTGGCTTCTTAGCGGTCACTACTTACCCTCCGTGTGTCGCCAACATAGTGCCTGTACCGAAGAAGGATGGTAAGGTGCGAATGTGCGTCGATTATCGGGATTTGAATAGGGCGAGCTCTAAAGATGATTTCCCGCTGCCTCATATTGATGTGTTGGTCGACAATACAGCTCAGTTCTCCATATTTTCGTTCATGGATGGCTTCTCGGTTACAATCGGATCAAGATGGCGCCGGAGGACATGGAGAAAACTACGTTTATTACACCTTGGGGAATGTTTTGCTACAAGGTAATGCCTTTCGGTATGAAGAACGCAGGGGCCACTTACCAGCGAGCAATGGTTACTTTGTTTCATGATATGATTCATCATGAGATTGAAGTATATGTTGATGACATGATTGCGAAGTCCCAAACGGAGGAGGGACATCTGGTCAATTTACTGAAGCTTTTTGAGAGGCTTAGGAAGTTCAGGTTGAGACTGAATCCTAACAAGTGTACTTTCGGAGTACGGTCTGGAAAACTACTGGGGTTTATCGTGAGTGAAAGAGGCATTGAGGTTGATCCTGTGAAGATAAAAGCAATACAAGAAATGCCAGCGCCTAAAACATAAAAAGAAGTTCGTGGTTTCCTGGGCAGAATAAACTACATTGCAAGGTTTATTTCTCATCTCACGGCCACGTGTGAACCAATGTTCAAACTGTTAAACAAAAATCAGGCGATTATTTGGAACAAGGATTGCCAGAAGGCATTCGATAAGATAAAACAGTATCTACAGGAACCTCCGATCTTGATACCCCCAGTGGTCGGACGACCCTTAATCATGTACTTGACAGTTCTGGAGAAAAGTATGGGGTGTGTTCTCGGTCAGCACGACGAGACGGGCAGAAAAAAGCATGCCATTTACTATTTGAGTAAGAAGTTCACGGACTGTGAATCTCGTTACTCGATGCTGGAGAAAACGTGTTGCGCACTAGCCTGGGCTGCCAAACGTTTACGACAGTACATGCTCAATCACACGACCATGCTAATTTTGAAGATGGATCCGATCAAGTACGTCTTCGAGAAGCAAGCGCTTTCGGGCAGGATTGCCAAATGGCAAATGGTGTTGACGGAATATGACATTCAGTATATTTCCCAGAAGGCCATCAAGGGAAGCGTATTATCTGAATACCTTGTCGAACAGTCGATCGAAGATTACCAGCCGATGAAATTTGAATTCCCTGATGAGGACATCATGTTTCTCAAAGCGAAAGATTGCGATAAACCGTTGCCCGAAGAGGGGCCAGATAGGAAATCCCAATGGAAATTGATATTTGACGGGGCAGTTAATTCTTATGGAAGTGGCATTGGGGCGATCATCACGACTCCCCACGGATCCCACATCCCGTTCACTGTGAGACTAACGTTTCCGGTCACCAATAATGAAGCGGAGTACGAAGCATGCATCATGGGTCTAGAAGAGGCAATTGATTTGAGAATCAAGAACCTAGACGTATATGGTGACTCGGCACTTGTGATTAACCAGATTAAAGGGGAGTGGGAGACTCGCCAGTCGAATTTGGTGCCCTACATGAACTACGCCAGAAGGCTGCTTCCGTTCTTTGATCGAGTGGAACTCCATCATGTGCCCAGGGCCGAGAATCAAATGGATGATGCCTTAGCCACGTTGGCTTCGATGTATAAAGTCAATTTTTGGAATGTAGCTCCAAGAATTGTCCTTTCTCGTCTTGATAGACCTGCATTCGTCTTTGCAATCGAGGAAGCCGCCGATGGCAAGCCATGGTTCCATGACATCCAGACCTTCCTTATGACTAAGGAGTATCCTGCGGGAGCGTCAACCTAGGATAAGAAGACTCTGAGGAGGCTGTCTGGAAATTTTTATCTCAACCCTGATGGAATTTTGTATAAAAGAAACCACGATCTTGTGCTACTCAGATGTGTAGATGAGAAAGAAGCAAGCATGCTCATGGAAGAAGTCCATGAAGGCACATTTGGTACGCACGCCAGCGGACACGCTATGCCGAGAAAGATCCTGAGAGCAGGATACTACTGGATGACGATGGAGTCTGATTGCTTCAGATTCGCGAAGAGATGTCATAAATGCCAGATTTATGCTGATAAGATTCATGTGTTGCCGTGCCCGTTAAATGTCATGGCCTCCCCGTGGCCGTTCTCCATGTGGGGCATCGACATGATAGGAAAGATCGAGCCCACTGCATCTAATGGTCATCGCTTCATTCTAGTAGCTATCGACTACTTCACCAAGTGGGTGGAGGCAGCCTCATATGCTAATGTGACCAAGCAGGTGGTGGCTAAATTCATAAAGAGGGACATCATCTGTCGATACGGAGTTCCCGAAAGGATCATTACTGATAATGGTTCGAATCTGAATAACAAGATGATGAAGGATCTGTGCCAGAGTTTCAAGATTGAACATCACAACTCATCTCCTTACCGACCGAAGATGAATGGCGCCGTTGAAGCGGCCAATAAGAACATCAAGAAGATTGTACAGAAGATGGTTGTGACCTACAAGGATTGGCACGAGATGTTGCCATTTGCACTGCACGGTTATCGTACGACGGTACGTACATCAACCAGGGCAACTCCTTTCTCACTGGTGTACGGTATGGAAGTTGTCCTACCATTAGAAGTTGAGATTCCTTCTTTACGAGTTTTGGTTAACGTGAAACTCGATGAGGCAGAATGGATTAAGAACCGACTAAACCAACTAAGCCTAATGGACGAGAAGAGGTTAGCATCGATTGCATATGGTCGTCTATACCAAAGCAGAATGAAGAAAGCTTATGATAAGAAGGTGCGTCCTAGAAGCTTTCAGACGGGTGATCTCGTCCTGAAGAAGATTCTTCCTCCACACCCCGATCACCGGGGCAAGTGGACTCCTAATTACGAAGGTCCGTACGTCGTCAGCAAGGTCTTCTCGGGAGGAGCCTTGTTGTTATCCACTATGGATGGCGAAGATTTTGCATCTCCGGTGAACGCGGACGCAGTTAAAAAATACTTTGCTTAAAAAATGACCCGTTGGAAAGAAAAAGAATATCCAGGCAAAAATGGGGCATCCCGGCGAACCATAAAAAAGGAAAAAGGTTCGGGTAAAAATTAGGGATATAAAGAAAAGAATGTACACCCTCAAAGTCGAAAACCCGGATGGGCGACTTTGGCAAAAAAGGGTATCCCGGTGAATCGAAAACCCGAAAGGGCGATTCAGGCAAAAGTTAGGGATTGGAAAAAGCAAATGACTGTGTTCCGCTTATGGACTTTCATTGTTTAGTGGTTTGGAAGACCTGAGGGCCGTTTATCTGAATCAATCTCTTCTGAAGCTGAAGCGTCGGAGAAGTATCGAAGTCGAGTGGGTCATAGAGGGATCAACTCATGGTGTTCGTCTACGCCGCATTGCCGACATTTGTATATACTGATGTACATTTATGTTTTATATTTGCGCAGCTTCCTCATTCCAGGAGCTTGCGTCTGTTGTAAAACATTTTTACCCATTCAGGGGTTCGTTATCAATAAAATGTATAATTTGCAACAATTTTGTTTGCTTGTTTAGCATTTACTTGTTTTGTTTGCGAAAAAGAACGCCGATGTTTTTGATAAAATGCGCATACATAAACTTACTGGCCTAGGCCACTGATTGTTGAAACAATGAATTACTTGAGTATTGTCACAAGATGATAACCTTGATAGGTCCCTGTGAGGAGGGTATCTTGTGTATTTGTTTGTGTTGTTACAGGTATAGCATATTCCAGGCAGTACACCGTATGCGTCCCCAAGCAGGATGATTCCTCCTCCTCCAGCAAGGTTCAGCAGCACCTCCTCATGGAGTTTAAACATGAGATCGTAAGCATTGATATGTCTCCCCAAGAAGAGAAGATTCTCTCCCCGACCAGATGTATCCTGAAGGATCGTCACTTCCCCAGCTGAGTCATACACTGAAGTGTGCAGCACTCGATAGTTCAGATTGAATTCTTTAGCGAAATTGAAATTCCCCACAGAGTCGTACTCTCCCCAGTAAGCAGGATGATTCCTTCTTCCCCAACCGAGTTTGCAGATCCTCGAGAGAGCCGAGTTCTCGGAAAACCATTCGGGCCATGATTGGTTTTCCCCAGTAGGATGTCGAATAGCTGATTTTGTATTTCCCCAACGGAGTCGTTACCTCCCGGAAAGTTTTTCCGCGAAGGCTGTGCAGTTTATTTCTGCGATTGACATCATTTTCCTCAGTAGTTGTGGTTCGTACACCTAGATGAGCAGGTTCAGGTTCTTGTAGAACTTTGTTCCCCTACAGCAGTCGACTGAAGATCATTTCCCCAGGCGGAGTCCAATTGAGATTGGTGTGACTTCTTCTCCTTGGCAGGATGAGTCTTTCCTCCACCAGAGTGGTCCTTTCCCCTTGACAGGAGGACTCTCCCTTCAGCATTTATTTTGCTGATGGAGTCATAGCATTTTGCATGATTGCATATCATTTACCCTAAAAACGCGTAGCATTTCCACCGTGTGGAGCATTGCGCCATTGTCAAAGCATATGCATATGAAACATGAGCTAGGTCGTTACCATTCTTGTTTTGCAGGTGTTCCCCGACAGGGTGCCTGCTCAGGATGATTCCTGAAATCTCAGAAGAGTTGTGTGGCTCAGGATGATTCTTGATTTCCCCAGCAGAGTCGTTTGCCCAAGATGATTCTCGAATTCTCCAGTGAAGGTGGTTGCTTAAGATGACTCTTAAAATCCCCAGTGAATTCGCCAGAGTTGGTTGCTCAAGTTGATGCTTAGAGTCCCCGGCAGAGTGATTGCTCAGGATGATTCCTGAAATCTCCAGCAGAATTATTGGTTCAGGATGATTCTTGAAGTCCCCCGCGAAGTTGTTTGTTTAAGACGATTCTTGATTTCCTCAGCAGAGATGATTCATCCAGAACGATTTCTGGATCCCCGAAGTAGAGTTACTTGATAGTTCTCCAGAATCCTCAGCGAAGATGCGTCATCCCCAGCAGGTCCTAAACCGAGAAGCTGAAGTTTCCCTTGAAGACTTGATGATTGAAGTCCAATGGCGGTGCCGAAACCCCAGACTTACTGGAGAAGTCCGGCTAATGCCCAAAAATTCCTTTGAGTGCCCGACGGCATAATTAACCTGATTGTTAAAAAGTTCCTGATGACCTGATGAGTCCCGAGGAATTCTTCTGCAGCAGTGCCGCAAAATGCCTGACGGTAATATCAGCCATGTATCACCGGTTACCGTGTGACCACTTCCCCGGCAGAGTTGTCGTGCAACTGGCATGCTCAGTTTCGAAGATGTTCCTACCAATCGGAGTACTGTTTACCCGTACAGTTGGAAAATCACCAGTTACCGCGTAATCGGTGATCCCTTGATGATTTGAGGACGCAATGATATCAGATAAATCAGATAATCATCCTGAAGGAGGTTCAGATCATTATTTCTCCAGCTAGTTGCCGTGCAACCATCATTTCAATTTCCGAAGATTTGTCCCTATCAGAGTACCGTGTACTTGTGCAGTTGGCAAATTTCCGGGTTTGTTGGTATTGAACCGTCTTTCACCTTGATTGTTTGAGAGTCGTTCGCTTCTCACCCAGTCAGGTCTAAGCCGTTTGAATAGGGGCAGCTGTTGCACCCCAAAATTTGCTCAACACTTCTTTACCTAGCTTATGTTTCATTTCATTCACATTAGCATTATCATTTGCATTTCATTGACATGTATGCAGGAGATCAAGAGGTAGGATTACCAATTAAGAGCTACATAAGACTTTGAAGCTAGCAAGGAGGCTTATTCAGGTGCTCAAGGGTTGATATCCTTGTCAGAGAAGTTAAAAGATCCTCAAAGAGAATGGTTGAAACCAAGAGTGTGTGCCTCCTAACTTGAGAGTTGTGGAAAGCCATCAGATGATTCTGAGGCCATGAGGATGGACTTGAGGTCTTGAGAGAGCTCATGAGAAGTGTTGAAGATCACTTTGAGGCCTAGACAGGTCATTGTGCAAGATTGAGAAGCCTCATCCATGAGTGGTGCAATTAGGGTTTGACTGGGTCAACCCTAAGTCAACTGATGATTTGAAGAAGGTTGAGACCTAATCCATGAGCCATGTGATCATGGGTTGATGCATTGAGATGCTATAAGGATGATTCCAAGGTCAACTCATCATGATTGAAGAGTTTGAGTAGTTTCAAGCTAGGGTTTCTAAGGCTTGACAGTGTAAAATCCCCTAGTTTGACCCCTATCTTCAAGGCAATTTAGCTCAAGATGTGATTGTCATACCATCTTACCCCAACATGAATGTTGTAGAGTATGATCTTAGCTTTAATTTGAGTGCTATAAGTCCTTGATAGGATTTGTAGAACTCAAGTTATGACTTTGACAAGTTACAAGTCATCTGAGGTATGTGAATTTGGAGCTTGAAAGTTATCCAACTTGCATGACACTTTTGCCCTAGAAGGGTGATTCCTATGAACTTTTGGTGAACATGAATGTTGTTCCTTATCCTCTTAGATTTCTAGAGAGTACTAGAAGTCCTTGATAGGATTTGTAGAACTCAAGTTATGGCTTTGACAACTCAAGGGTATTTTGGTCATTTGGAGATTACAGGTCATTTCAATCATAAGGCCATAACTCCTATTTGCAAGCTTCAAATGGGAAAATGTTCAACATCAAACTTGTTCAAAATTATGTTTTAAGGCTAGCCAAGTGGTCATGAGAGGTTGGAATTGCTTGTAACTCAAAATTGCAAAATTGACTTAAAAAGGAAGAATTAAAGTTCATTAAAAGGACCAAATTTGTGATTTTTCATTTGATGACCAAATGAGACAAACCTATATGTCATTTTGATTGTAAAATGCATTTTAAAGACAATGGAAATGGCACTTTTTTCATTTGAGGTCAAAATCATGGAGTTGCTTTTGCTTGCTTAAGACTTAAGTAACATATGCCAAACTTCTCATAAGATCAAAACCAAGGTACAAACACATCCTAGCACTTTCATAATCTCATTTGGAGAGAATTTGGATGAGGAGCATAATGAATACAAGCTGCTGCAAGGACTGTCATACACATAGCATATCATGAGATTTCAAGTGAGATGAGATATTGAAATACTCATTGGATTGATCCAGAACTTTCTAGATCATTCAGTCATGTTCTATATATGATTATGAAGTGGTTCAGAGGGAAGGTTGGTGAGAATTGAGAGAGGAGAGTGAGATTGCATTGTTAACTTTCTTCTTGCAAATCAAAATCTGTTACAAGGTTTGAAGCCATTTCAATCCAAGATATTGATCCCAATAGCTTGCTCTAGGGTTAGAGAGTGATTTCAGATCAAATTCAAGGCAAGATCGTGGGAGAATTGGGAGTTGGCACTTGGATTTCTTCACCTGCAACTCATAGTCGGGTTCAAAGATTCAGAGTATTTCAATCCATTTGGTTGCATACAGAACCTTCCTTGGAGGCTAGTGAAGGATTCTGCAAGTTCTTGAGGGTTGATTTGAAGATTCAACCACTCTGTTCACACGATTTTACCAGGTATGCAATTCTCATTCCATGGCTTAATTTAAGTAGAATTAATAGGAATTGTTATGTTAGATGCATTGTAGATTGATGTAGGAAGGTTTCTGGATCATCAATTTGGAGATTAGTGACCAATTAGGGTTTATGCCATTTTCGGTTGAGATCGTGTTCTTGCAAATCTTGAACTTTTAGAATGATTAAGTAGCATAGGGAGATTCCTTGTGAAATTTGGGACAAGTTTCGTGTAGAGACCATTTGAAATGGAGGATTCTAGAGAGAGTTAGGGTTGGGGATGGTTGATTGGAGAAGTCATCGGCGATGACTCTAGCGCGCGTAGATGGAGGGAGTTCAGAGATTCAAAAGGTTGAAGACAACCTTAAGGCCATTGGATTGGGCTGAGACCTTTGACCAGATGAGGATCCGACGGCCACGCTTGAAGGAAGTTTAGTGAAGGATTTCTGAGTTGGGATTCAACGCAGCGTTTCATTTATTTGATAGTTTTGGGCCTAAGTCAATAGTTGATACTCACACCCCCTTTTTGGGCCCAATCCTGAGATGAACTGAATTTTGTTGCTACCTGCACCACGCGTTTATCATTTTCTTTTGATTTTCTTTTAATTTCTCATTTCACTCATGGTTATTGGAAAATTCATAAAAAATTGAAAAATGACTCAATTAATTCCATTCTTTTTGCCATGGATTTGTGATTGAATCTAGTTTTTTTTAGATAAAAAATATTAATATTCCATGCATTTCTGAGTTTATTAGCATTTTTTACATTTTTATTGATATTAAAATGACCATGGTTAATGCTTTATCTTGTTGAATTTGGTTTGATCATTTGATGATGGTTCTTGCCCTGATTTTTTGTATGTAGCTAGCATAGATATGCATGTTCCCGCTAGATTTTTCTCACATTTTTGTGATGAATATAAGTGGTAGTTTTAGGTTGAAACTTTAAGGGCTCCATTTTTAGGGTTTATGGTTGATACCTTATGATTTAGGTTTTATTTCTAGAACTTGGTGGATGACCCAACCTCTGATTTTTATAAGGTAGATTCATGATTGAATTAGGGTCCCTTAGGAATTTCTCTAGTAATTTACAATGTAGTTTACTATTTTTGTTTGATTTTAGTTTAGGTGCTAACCTTAGATGATTCTAGTGCACTAATTCAACTAGAATGACTTCTTTAGCTCCCTTAGATTAGGGTTTTGTCCCTCTTGCTCTTGGATGATGTTGAAGACAAGCTTGGGCTACCATGGATTGAGTTGAAGAAGCTTGGATGTGAAGATCTTCCCTTCTTTTGGTATAGTGTTGATTAGGTGTTAAGATTAGGGTTTGTAGGCAGAGCTCCTAGATAGATTCTCTTCCTTCATAAACATGGAAGATGTTGATCACTTCCATTCTTCCCTATAATGTAAGGTCCCTTTGTAAAGGCCTCCTCCCTCCTTTGGTAGGATGTGTGGCTCTTTACAAGTTGGTAGAACCTTGGAGGGTCCCTTTCTCTGATGATAGGATGCTTAGTGGTGACCTTTGGTCTTCACTCTGCTACCAATCATCCAAACTTTGCTCTTGTTAGATGAATCTTTCTCCCTTGTTAGAGGATGGAGTTCCTTGCTTGAAAAGGCTTGAAGGCTAGAAGTTGATACTTCCCTGTGTTTGAAGACTACCTTAGGAGCTGAAGCTTAAGGATCAAGAGGAGCAAGTTGATGCTTGTGGGAAGAAGATCAGGCTGAGATTGAGTGAAGAGTTGAGGCTTGAAGAATAAAGAATGAGTTGACACTTATGTTGATACATTGAGAGCCTGCAGGGGCCAAGTTGATACTTGATTTTAGGGGTGAAGCCTGAAATTGGAATTTACTGAAGAGCTGAAGCTTGAAGTTGAAGGAGAGGGATAAGTTGATACTTATGTTGGATGTATTAAAAGCTCAGAGAAGCAAGTTGACACTTGCTATTGAAGATGATAGCCTTGGAGAACAGTTACAGACTGAGGACTGAACTGCTGCCAGGGGATTGCATTGATGTGAATCTGTGGGGGCTGTTGATCTACTTTCTTTCCTGTTTGTTTTCTTTCTGTGCAACTGTATGGATGTGACCTGTTTGATTTTCCTGATGCATTAGAATAAGTTCATCTCTAGACTGATGTAAACTAGGAGCATGATTGCACTAGAGGTTGAGTTGCTCCCTCTGCTTGTATTTTTACTGTATGGCTTTGCTTGTTGGTATTTGGTGGAGCCCAGCTCCCTTGCCTATGTGATCTGGTGTGTTTGCTTGATAGCATGTCCTTCTTCTGTATGATTGCAGTTATTATATTTTGCTTGATAGCATGTTATTTCTTCTGTATGATTGCAGTTATTCATATCTGGCTTGAGGTTGAGATGAGCTTGTGGAGGCTGATGCCCCACACACATTTCCTCCCTCACTTGCATTGCATGCATTTTACAGTCGTTTACTATTTACTGTTTAAGCCGATGCTTTATCTGTTTTTGTTTATCATTGACATGATCCCCTAGGAATCTCACCTCCTTTGATAAGGATGTGATGATAGAACTTTAGGTTGAAACCTATGCATGATAACTTCTAGGAGTTCCCTGTTTCAAACTTCAACCATAGGATGAATCCTTGGCATGACAACATTAGGACTTGATAGTCTCCCTTAGTTGAGCCTGTTCTCTCTTCTCATCTCAAAACAAATTAAAATACAGTAATAAAGGTTAACTGACGTGGTACATTACGAGCCTTAAGCTATCTGACAAAGGGTTGTCGGAGAGTTTCTTTTCGACAGTCTGGATGTTTAGTATGGCACCCTTTGGGTGACATGCGACGCATTCACTCTCAGGTTATAGTCTCTAGTGCGATATTGGTTGCAAACATCCATAAAAAACAATTCTTCCGTAAAAGACAGAAAACAAACTTCAAACCTTTTTGCCCCGGGGGCCCGTAATTCAAAGGAAGCTTTTCTGAAGAAAAGAGTGTCACTAACTCTCAGTCCTACCGTAAACGGTAACGCTTAAGTCTCCAAAGGTCGAGCTGCGTATGCCAAATTGCTGGAACTGTTTGTTAACCCTACTCGATAAAACAGATGAATCTGAATCCCCGTAAGCCGTATTATCCCGAACTACGTAAGCTCTGATCTCTCATATCTGTTGAGAGTACGTAGGAACAATACTGACGTATTGGCGAGCCACCTTCCCCATTAACCCGTAGTTAGCCGAACTACGTTGACTCTGATTTCTCATTCTCTGGTGAGAATACGTAGGCATAAAGCGCGATGCTTTGCCGAGTCATTTTTTTTTCTTTTCAGACAAACCTTGATATGTAGATAGATAAAACCAACCCATCAGTTAAACACAACAAGCGTGGATCCCATCGAGTACGATGGACGTGAGGGGTGCTAATACCTTCCCCTTGCGTAACCGACTCCCAAACCCAGACATGGTTGCGATGACCTTGTCTTATACCTTTTCATCAGGTTTTTCCGATCGTTTCCTTTCCCGCTCTGAGGGATAAATAACGAAAGTTGGCGACTCTTCTGTTTTGCCGGCACCTTATTTTCGCGGTAGCGACACTCTTCTCTTGGTCTTCGAGTGCTGGGACCCTATCTTCGTGCTCAACTCGCTTTGTTTGTTGATGTCACAAGGGCTGGAAGAGGAATTTCCCGATTCGATGTTGGAGTTGTGGAGCTTCCTTACCTTACCAATGAAGCCTGAGATTAGAGTCGGAATCGGTGAAGCTTCTTTCCGCTCCCCTTGATTCTTGCGTTTTGGGGTTGGCTACTCAATCAATAGCGTCCGTGAAGTGATTGATGTTCGATTGGGCTTTCGCCCTTCAAGGTCTTAGGAATCGATTGAATCATCCCTGTACTTCTACTCGATAGAGTGATCGAATCGGATGTTGTGCCATTGATTGAATTTCAATAGGCTCTTAGATGGGCTTGTTGAGATAGGTCAGAATGAAGCAACCCCAGTGGAAGGAATATGCCCATAGGTGGATTAGAGAATAAGTCAATAAGTAAGATCAAAAGGGCAGGCCGCACTTAACTAAGCCCACCAATTAGATGTTCAGTTCAAAGCCTAACTACCACAATAATGCAAGGCGGGAGATAAGCCGAATGCGTATCATAGAAGGACTTATTTATTTGTCTATCTAATAGCCGTACAGTCGCTACTAATACTAAGACAGGGATGACAGGATTAGTCTTGAAGTCTTTATCTCTCTAAAAAGGGCTCTCTAAATCCCTAGAGATTGTTAACTTCTCTATATGAAAAACCATCTTCACTCACGCGATATTGATGGGTCGGGCTTTCGCCCATTGTCCAAGATTCCCCACTGCTGCCCCCCGTGGGAGTCCGGGCCGTGTCTCAGTCCTAGTGTGGCTGATCATCCGAAAAGACCAGCTAAGCATCATTGGCTTGGTCAGCCTTTACCTGACCAACTACCTAATACTACGCAGGCTCATCAAACAGTGCTTTTTAGCTTTCTTCAGGATTTGGCCCGAACTGTTCGGCAGATTCCCACGCATTACACACCCGTTCGCCACTTTGTTTTCAACTGTTCCCACCTCCTGGGCGAGACAAGCTACCTTCACGCTAGGAGCCTCTTTTCCTTCTGCCTAGCTCCCCGAAAACAACGTTCGACTTGCATGTGTTAAGCATATAGCTAGCGTTCCTTCTGAGCCATGATCAAACTCTTCTTTTGAGTATGATTGGGCCCTGCAGTAGTAGAACCTGGTGAACCGGGCGTACTACTTCCCATCTTATCCCTTCCGGTCGAGCGTCTTCAAACCTTCTGTGGACCTTGCTTCTCTTATTCTTTTTAGAATAGAACAATACACAGATAGGCATGTGCTCCCAAGCGACCTCTGTAGTATGGAGAGCCACTCCACTTGCAGGATCAATATCCGCCTTCTTGTACTAATGCGCTTCTTTTGTGATTAATGGATTAGGGCTTTCGACTAGAATCATACATCCACTAAGAATGTCGAGGATCCTCAGATGAGATCCTATACTAGGTTCCACGGGATTCATCAGTGAGGACATTGGCTTCATCGTTCTAGCGGGTTACTGGACAAGACAGTATTGGCAATACCGGAACATGCCGCGTTGAGCTTGGTTCCGAGATTATAGTCTACTTCCTTAATCCTAACATCAGCGGTTTCGGATATCACCCACAATATTTGTGATGAGTCTTTGGAACCGGATATCCTTCTTCTCACTTGTCACTGACTGACTGAACTAATAGGGTACCAATTTCCTTCATATTCTTTGCACAACCGTAACTAGCTTCCAGGTAGCTCTTTCGCCCCGCCATTCCTTCTTCAGGAACGGAGTCAGGCCTTTACCTTCTTCTCTTACTTGCTTGTACCTGACTGCCAGAGACTGTTCCTGTCCTGATTTACTGATTTATCTTCTATGAATGCACGAGCATTCAAAGGTGGTTTACTTACTTGTTAGAGTCAGGACCAACTGTCACTCCGCATTCATTAGCTCTTAAGCCAGTGAATGTGAATTATAGTGAGTAGCAAGCAAGCGAAGGGAGCGTAGCATAGTTCGCGAGAAGGAAAAGCTAGTCAGCAGGAATAGCGGCCTTTCCGCTGTTAGGTCTTTCACCCCACGCCAACCAAAAAGGTTCATCAACCCTGCGAGGGTCATTATTTCGCTTCTAGAGTGCTCAGCCCTGTGTCAGAAAGAGATTGAGGGCACATTCCAGCTAAGAAAATGATTGAAATCCGTTTTTGCATAGCTTGCATTCTCTTTATTCGCCAATGAACATCTACCTTTCATCTGTAACGTGCATTTTTTGCTTTATTTAATGGACCCTCGAACTTGATTGAAAGCCAATGTGTTTTCCGAAAGGGGGTCTTGAAAAAAAAGGCCTACCCCTTGGCTTGGTTGAAGTAGCGCATGAAGTAGTCTCTATCTCCCGGTCGGAGACAAGGGATAGATGTCGCTAAGCTAGGTCAACTTTATCATTGGTTTCATTATCCCTATAACGATCACTAGAAAAAGATATGTGCTACTACTATCCCGATGCAGTGAAGCTAGGTGGTGCTATTATGGCGGGGGAAGGGTCTACTTCTGCTCCATCGGAATGCTTTTGGTGGCAGGTCTTTCTATTACCGATATGGACCTCAGGGTCTCATTCTGTACCTAGGTAAACGATCTATATAACTAAGGTCAGTATATGAATCTGCTGCGTCTTTTATCTCAGGTGTTGGATCACCTACTCACTACTGCACTGCGACAAGGACTGGAACTGCCTCCGCGTTTGGACCTTTGATTAATTAACATCTCTTTTGATTATTGACCTCCTATTTCTTTGTTTTTAATCCTAATCCACAGGAGGTTAAATTCATACTTTAGACTGCTATTCAATTATTTCAGTGTCATTCTCAATCTAACAATAATGGAATCACGCTCTTTAGGATTTGAACTTACGACATCGGGTTTTGGAGACCCGCGTTCTACCGAACTGAACTAAGAGCGCTTTATTTTCATAAATAACTTTTTGTGACCCCAATACATCTTGCATGCATAATATCATTTTTATTTTATTAATAAGAAATAATCCCTTGGCATAGAAGCTGTGAAAGAATAGGCTGCTGGAGGAAGAACCGCCCCAAAGCAGGAGAGAAGCGGAACGGGCAAGTCAGCCAGAGTAGCTTTGAGGGAAGCCAGCTCCTCATCTGACTTTGTTTGAAGGTCGGTGTCGAGGAATGGCATGGTCTCCGGGAGAAAGAAAGCCAAAGGAGCGAAAAGCACACCATCCTAGGTAAGCAGCATCTTTGAAGCGGCATCTCACTCAATATACGCAATTATCAGATCTGTCTTTTCCGGCCGATTCCGTGTCACTCTACTTTGGACCCTCTTGCAGGAGCTCGGACTGAATCTAGTTTAGGTCCATCCGAGGCTTTGCCTTTTCCTTCTGCACTTCTTCACTTTTCTGATTTTTGGATGGGTGCTCTCCCCCGAGTGAAGGCATAAGCCGTAGCCGTAGACAGTCACTAGCACTAGTTTGATCGCTATGCCATTCTCGACAACGATGTGGTGATAGATGATCGACGAGTTGCTTCGGTCTACCGTGTTGAATCATCTACATTAATTGAGGACTCTATGTCATAATGCATTCTTTGATACCCTGTTGTAGAAGTTTTCATCTAGTTCCTGTAGCTAGTCGTATATGCATATTATAGCTGCTATCGGATCTGAGGTTCGGGGGATTTTGAACTATATTATTTAAAAATATATATAAATTTAATTCCTGTTGGATCTCTTTCTTTCAAGTTCTCTTAGTTTCTATGTAACTCAATCAGGACGTAGATGTAGATACGGATAGGGGTAAACCGGGTAACCAATCTCGGTGGCTGGATGACTCCTTCACCCTTAGATCGCAAGACTAAGGCCAACGAGGCGGAACCTCGGTGGCGTGATAGGTTGGTTCTCACCAGGGTCAGTCCTATCACAAAATTAGAGTTTATAACCTTACTCTGCTTAGTAAGGCAGAGCCCTATGTTAGTCAAATAGGCACCCCCCGGTTTCTTAGTGAAACTCATCAAGGTGAGGTTTGGTGGGCTAGCTTATAGCTATTCTATCACTCAGGGATCCAGAATGGAGCAACTGGGGGTGACGCGGAAGCCACCCGGGTGGGGTAAGATATGATATCAAGCGGCCTCATGCAGGTAACCAAACCAGCGTAGGAAGCTTATCTATTTAGATAATAGGCTTCCATCTGGAAAACTTTTTTTATAGGATATCTATAGTTAGACTCATCCAATGGTGGAAGATCTTCGGCTACTAAAGTCAATGTGTAATAAGTTGATTTTAGTAGTCACTGATGGTCTAACCTAACCAAGGAGCTCTGTATCGGAGCATACCTGTTTGCCAAGCAGGTAGTTTGAATCGCCGGTCAGGCGCTCTGTTTACTGCTTTATATCTGAAGCAGTACGCAGTAACACTTCAACAGGCGTACGGTGGGATTACCCCGTATGATATTCATACTAAACTATTTGTACCCGTATCACTCACTAGATCAGGTTACCCTAGGATCATACCATCCTTTCATAGACAACAAATCTATATATAAAAGGGATGAGAAAGTTGATATGCTAGTTAAACTCTACTTATCGTTCTTTAGTTTATCTAGAGCGATTAAGTTAGCAAAACGGATTTATCCGTCTTTGTTTGCTAGCATAACTGATCCTATGTCTGACGTTCACAAATTTTAAGAAGTCAGAGATTGGCTACGAGGGTTAATACGTAAACTAGCCAATTGGTACCTATATCAAGCCCTCTCACGCCCCCTTTACCAGGGAATCTCGTGGGAACCGACTTGGAAGGCTCTGCCAACGGATCGTAAGCGACCTGGTCAGTCTCGCCGTGAAAGAGGCATATTTGCCAATTTTAAATCACAGTGACTCTGGTTCGCTATGCTCCATTTATCGATGTCTGTTAACCCTGCATTAGCATTAGGAATGACGCAGAAGCTTACATCAAAAGGATCAGCAGCCTTTTTTATGGTCATCCATTACCACCTCGTGATGAATGGGATGATTGGCTATCCAATATATCAGCCAATAGTTCTGTTACAATTAAAAAAATGTATTCTGATGGAGTTTGACAGTACTGGTGACTTATTTTGCTATCCTGGCGGGTTCTCGCATTCAGTTGAGGTAACCAGATCTCCTCATTGGAGTTCTTTGGGCTCGCTCGGTTCGTCTGTTCATTGTAGGAAAGCGTTTATGGAGCAGGAACCTATTTTTAGAGGTCGGCCCGCTTTCTTTCTCTAATCCCCAATATGAGTGAGACCAAGATGGCTGACTGGAGTGCCACAAATCAGCTGGTCATGTCATGGCTTCTAAATGAAATTTTTCCTAAAATTTCTACCAGTCTTATATTTAAGACATCGGCTAAACAGGTATGGTCTAGAGGAGATATAATCCTTAAAGGCTATTCCTGACCGATTCCCTTTCGTCTCTGCTAAGATGGACGAGAAGAAGGATAAGAATTGGTTTACCCGGTTGGACTATTCCGAAATCTTCTTCTTCGAATTAGCCTCAAAGGCAGGGTCTTCTGAGCTCGTCTATTGTGTTTTTTACATGGATAAGCCTCTTCTCTTATGGGCTGGCCGTCCTTCTGTTTCGATGAATGGATTGACCACGAGCTTACAATGCCTTGTAGAAAGCATAGCCTCATTGTTCACTCACCGAAGATTATTCTCTTCACATAGATCTCGGGATACGAGACCTTCCTTCAACTACGAACTAAGAAGCCTTGAAAGTTGAAATAAAGGAGTAGTGAAATGAAAGAAGAAGGGAATTCGTTATTGGATAGCCCCATCCCAATCCAATACGAAAACGAGTAATGAGCCCCTTTATGTTGTGGGCAGCAGAGATTAGATTCTTATTCTTCTCTTTACTTTGGTACCAGCCTTGATATCTCAGTCTTGCAAGGCACGACAGGCATCGGAACGAACTCCGCGGAGAGCCACTCTTTGGTCCAATAAAGAGACAGATCAGCATCCATAGAATCTATCTAGAAAGAGGCAGTCTGCCGCATCAAGAAGAAGCGCACATCTTTTTTTCGAGAATCTATCCCTTTTCTTACCGGAAGTTACATTTTAGAATATCTCCATTAGAGGAAGATTGGAGGGGATCTTTACCTAAAGATGCGGAGCGAAGTCTGCATTTCTTTCTATTTCTTCTCCCAGTCAGTCTCGGACTCAACCTTTTAGCTGATTCGCACCTTTAGTCTCTGTCTCAATCGAGCCGGTCAGATCAATAGAGAAGTCAGGCACTCGATAGACTTAAAGGAAGGTTCCGCCCGTAAATTGATCAATGTTACCGGGAAGCAGCAACAGAGACAGATTGAGTGCTAAAGCTTCTGTCCCGTAACGGTTGATCCATCGGATTTTCGCCTTCAATGACCTATTGTAGTGTAGGAGGTGGCCTTCCCAAGGCCAGAGGACTGGTGACAACAGTACCATAACGGTTTTTATTTTAAAGCAACACAGGTTACCGCGCGAGGTCGTGGTAGAAAGAATCTTGGCCGTGGTCGTAGTTCATTGGTGATTGTCAACGAGGGGAGTGGAAGTTTTTCAGGTAAGCCATACTTCCAAGGTGAGCCGTAAGGCGAACTATTAGAGTGGGTAAGCGCCTCTACTTTTCTTATAGTGGGTAGAGGGTTTCTGAGCTAACTGGCCATGTTGGTACCACCACAATTGTAGTAATTATTTCATTGATTGATCGACCAGTGGGATATTCTCTTACGTACAGAATTAACGGGCTTAACGAAGCTCTTCGATGCGCTTCGCGTCTCTGTTTGTTCGTCCCAGTCTCTGTTCGGGTCTCTCCTTCAGCATAGCTCTCTCTTAGAGCCTTGTACCTTTATTGAGATTTTTTTTAGGATGGGTGTAGCTTTCTTTCATGTAGGAATTTATCCCGCTGTAATGTAATATATAGGAGTTCTCTCGGCTTTATTTATGATAGTTGTGTTCTTTCTATTCCTTCCAGCCGAGGGAGAAGAAGGGTAAAAGAATGAAAGGTAAGCATGTCGTGTCGACGCACGCGAAAGGCTATCAATGTACAAGTACACTTCGATAGCCAAGCAATGAGGGAGTCTGAAGAGACTTCCAGTTCGCTGGACTTAGTTTTAGATACTCCAAGCCTCGTTATGTTAATTCTTTTCTGTAATGGATTTTGATATTTAATATACAGGTCGGTTGGGAACCTAATAAGACAAGCCAAGCGCTTAGCTTAGTTCGGTCGTTTTCAAATTATAATACATAAACTGAGAATTCCATAAGCCCTTCTCTATAGAGGAGATTGAGCTTAATTAGTCATTCTGGTTGATTTGCTTCTTCCTTCACGCAAGCGCTTGGTTCGCCCCTTTTGTGTTGCATTTTTTGTGATCCCCCGCTTCAGTTTGCGTTTTTCGGATAGCTGGGATCCGACGTTGATTTCCTATTTATTTAAATGTCAGCTCCATGTTTTGGGCGGCCCATCTGGTTAGTTCAGCTATCACTGCTGGAAGCCCCTGCGGTTGTTTGGCTGCGTACTCCCCGTTTGCGTATCTCATCACACTCCCAAAGCATCTTTTTTTTTTCATATTTCTTCTGGTCGGCTTCGTGCAGATAGATGTTTGCCGGGGGAGATTGGTGCTCCTGAGGTATGCCCTTCCGGTGGGTTGTTATATTTTCTGTCTATTCCATCCAGTGCCCGCACTGCGTCAGAAAATCTTCGTCTTCGATCTCTCTTCGCAACACAATAAAGAAAGAAGTCTAACAGTTTCTCTCGGCATCTGTCTTTTAAGTCATTGATCTCATATCTATAAGCAAGGGGGTCTGCATTCACTATTAAGCCTACGCCCGTCCATTACTTTCAAGCTTTATCCCGCCCTTAGACTCGTTACGCTTAACGCCCACTTACTTAAAGACTCGTTGGCTCCGCGCTCTATTCGGTCAGAACCCGGTTTGAGAACCTTCTCTCATAGATTCCTTTCACCAAGTCATCGCCAGCAATCAGCTCTTATCCCTTGGTGTGGTGTCAAAGGGCGAGTTCCTTTCTTGTCTTGCCCAAAAACTTGATTCTCATTGGAGAAAGACTCTCCCGCGGCAAGGTTTTACACATAGGGCCACCTGCTTTCTTTATCTCGCTTGCCGTTAGTCTGTCTAGCGCCTTTCTTTCGGTTGGGGTCCGTCCCGGGGCTTAGACCGCTTGGGTTCTATTTTTCTCGAAGGCAGTCAACGTGTCAGCCATTCCTCTCCCATTAGACTTGTAAATCCTTTGCTCTTTTTCTTTCTCTCCCTCTACTTTATTTGACAGGGGCGGATAATACCACTCTATCAATAACAAGAATATAGTAGCAATTCAGTTTAAAATGGTTTGAGCTTGGAAGCAACCTACTATCTATCGATAGGCTAAAACAGACTGCTATTGGCTGCTTTGCCTATCTATTCTATTATGGCCGGCTTGGAGACATCAGAGGAAGACCGTCATTTCTATCCGGGTACGATCATAGCTTCATTCGTTAAACCTTGGGGTGGGGATAACCATTAGCATTGAGGTCAATCACCACACCACCTCTATCCTATCATACGACATTACATGACGCGAGAGTGCATGGTCAACACACACCTACCTAAAGCGCCTACGTTCCGCTTGCAGCCAATACAAGCACAACCTAACTTGCACGAGATTCAACAACCGAAACTACAGGTATTCCCGAGGGGACGGCATCCTCCTATAATAGTTAGCAGTACTGAACAAGCGAGTCATAGGTCGGGGGAAAGAAAACATCTTAAAATAAAAGAAAAAAAAAGGACATCACTCTAATCCTTGAGAACTTCCTTGATGATTTAGCAATTGAGAGACGGTTGCGGCAAGTAAGAAAGTGGGCCACCCGGGAACTGGAAGATAAAAAGAGTTCCTTTTGGCTTATATAATAATCTTTTTATAAATAACTAAACTCTAACTGGGCAGACCCTTAATCACTTCTAGTGGACTATGCATAGGACTACCCACGGAGCGGTGAAAAGACAGATAGTATTCCTATTGATTCTAAGGGAGAACGAAGGACGGCGTGGAGGATGGAGGCGGATCAGTTGAAACGCGGGCTAGCCGGCCGGGAGGTTCGATTCCTCCCCGATTCCTATTTACTCGATCCATTGTTCGTGCAATCTTAAGGTTCATAGTCCTTTAGCTCTTATTACAGTGGTTGACAGTGGCTTATGAAAGTGGTACCACTTTCTTTACTTTAAACAGTGGTTTACACAGGTTGAATGATACAAGCAGGAAGCAAACAACAGGAAGAACCAGAGCGGGTGTAGATGCTCGTGAAGGAACGGGAGCTGAAGCAATAGGAATTGGTCAACGAGTAGGAAGACTTGGAAATTATTTTGAAAAAGGTGGCTAACACTAATATGCCTATCCACTACTATGGTGGTCATCATCGCTATGGCATGCATTGTGTCATGTTCTATGGTGCCTAGCCTATGCTGCTGGCCAACTACAGATCGATAGTGAGATTCTGATGCTATGCAGTTACAGATGCTCGTAATAGATATTATGATCTTCGTTATCGGGAGTAAGATCCAGAATTAACTTCAAGTAGGGATCCTAGTGCTAGTTATCGGGGTTCTGTCTTTTGTGATCGTTAGGAAGAGCCGGATGCTAGTGATCTATATTTTGATGTTTGGGATCGAAAGATTCTGACGTTCGTAAGCGAGACCCAGATCTTCCAGTAGCACCAGCAACAGCAAATAAGCTACCACCTGATCTTGACCCTGACAGAACGGAATTCAAAGTTGAAGAAAAGTAATGGTTGAAGAACCTCGTCTCACATCTCTTCCTGGCCAAGGTGGGAAAAGCACAACTCCGTCCAGTATCTTTCCCTGTTCCGATATAGCAAAATATCCCACCCAGTAGAAGTGTGGATGAACCAGCGTGGATAGGGGAATGTCCCACCGTCATATAGTCCAATTCCTTTCCAGTGTCAGCATTCCAGTGTATGCATATCTAGGCGCAGTTCCAGTAGATGACCTTGTTGATCCGGGACCAGAGCCTGTTGACTAAGTAGCAGATAGACCCTCGGAGGGGACGCCCGCATCAGAGTCAGCAGAGAGAGCAGGGGCAGGAACATAACAAGCTTCATAGTTGGTTGTTAACCTAATAGCATGATGGGCATAGACAGTACCATAGGTTGATTCCAGATCGAGCTATTAAAGCACCTGACAGAACGGAACTGAAAATCTGGTAGAGGAAAAGGCAGGAGTCTATTTAGTAGACTTAGTTGCGTATGTTGAGTAAAGAACAGCCTCGTGAAGCTACGGGCTTTCCCTCTGTCTAGCGCACATCCTTCCCTCCCCTCCTTTCTATCATTAGAAGCAAAGAAAGGCAGGAGCTGGTGTTTAGTCCCAAGTAACAAATTGAGTAGCTTTTATAACCAGTATCTAAGTAACTTCCAGATCTATAGTCACCATCAGTGTTAGATCCTCTAGGTGCAGGGGAAGCAAGCACCTAAATTGGTGCCTCTTCCTTTCCAGCTCCTCTAGTAAAGAAAGGATCACCTCCGCCCAATAGAGCCTAGCCCGAGAGAGGACTTCTCCAGTGTGGATCGAAATGGTCTCGCGAAGCCGGTCCCCGGACAGCCAACCAAAGACTCTCAGAAAAAACAACCTTGACATGACCTCAGAATCAGAGATCAAGAGAGAACTAGTGATCAAGAATGACTCGATCCCTAACTGACAGATTCGATGACGAGAGTTTTAGATTCAAGAATCGAAAAATTCGTGACTATAGATAAGAATTCGGATATGCTGAACATCTTAGTCTGAGTATGTCGGATATGTCTTTGCCCAGTGGATTGGAGAATCAATAGAGCTCGTGGTTGATCTTCCCCGATCTGCTTCTTCCCTTTTTTCATTGTATTAAACCAGACGCTAGCCCATTCTATGAGAACCTGTCGATGGTTTAGCTGCGGAGATCCTTCACCTTTTCCATTGGTCTTTGCTCCAAGCTTGAACAAGGGCTTTCTCTCTGCTTGAGTGGCTTGAAGCTACAACAATCAAGGCTGGGCCTTTTATTGCTCTTCTCTTGTCCCCTCGGGCTTATTATATTAAATTAAGGCAAGCGGTGGAACTGGAAAACTATCAATGCTTTTCTCCCTGTCTTTCCACTGGCATTTTTGAAAAGACCCTACTACTAAACTAAGGTTCTTTTGAAGATTCCTTTGGTGGTCACCGGTGGGTTAAGGATAGAAATCTGTCTTGGTGTTCATCACCTGGTTAAACAGGTAGTAAAGTTAGGTCGTCGATCAGGGAGGGTGGTTGTATGTTGCACTTTACTGTAAACAAGCATCAACATGCTTTATGCACTATTCTTCTTCTACTCACCTTAAGAGGTTGACCGAACTATCTGTTCCCATCTCTCTCACGAGGACGGGAGTCCTAAGGATCATTCCCCCGTTTCACTGTAAGGTGATCCGTAGGCGTGATGATCGAGTAGATATAGTAGTCAAGTTGTATCTTTCTTTACTATAGCAAACATTTTTTAATTGGCTAAGAAAGTGGGTAGATCAACTTTCTCTTCTATCTCTACTCCCTCTTCTAATGTGAAGGCCTTGGCTACCGATGCTGCGAATTCTTATTTTTTTTAAGAATTACTGCATCGGTATGTTCCATCTATCTCTAGTATTCCTTTGCTACAAGGAATGACTTGGGATCCGATCCGACCTGGAAGGCCACACCATCTAAGATGAAGCCTATCCGATTGAAGGGCTCTCGTCGTAAGAAAGGAGTTCCATCTGTCTTCCGAGCCTTCCCCTTTGAAATCCATTCAAGTTTTCAACTTGATGAGTCTCGGAATCAGTTCCGTGGGCGTCAACAAGCTAATTGGTTAGGCGCGTTGTAGTTTCCTTGGACGAGGTCTTGTTTTGACCCTAACAACGAACTCATCTCGCAGATAGGTTGTTCTGCATTTGAGGAAGTTGTTAGAGTCGGACATCCTTGTCCAGAGTTTGCTGAGGTTATGCCCAGCCTCGGCCGACTAGGTCAGTCTATAGAGGGTGGGGGGAAGCGTAGGATATTTCCTATAGGTAACTGGGTTATCCCACGTGTTTTACATCCCCTTCATAAGTGGTGTATGACGGTTCTGTCGACACTCCGGGACTTTAAACCAAACCGCTCCGGTGGAACGGTTGGCAGGCTCATCTATAACGTATTCTGTAGATCTTAAGGAAAGTAGACGAGGATACAATCAATAAGCTTCTTGCCTGGTATCAGATTGGATGCACTGGCCAGGCTATCTCATAGTCTGGTACTTACTGCCAGTAGACTGAATCAGGTAGATAGTCAGCTCTCTAACAGCCGGTTACTGCGGGAGAGAGTGCTAGTCTAACTGTCGGTATGGGTATGCTAATAGATAGAGGATCCGCCAGTCCTAGAGTTCCGAAGTGATCATCATTCTAATACCATATGGTAAGCATGTTTGCTTTTGAAGTTACCCTTGGGATCCGCATATTAAGTCAACTATTGCACGCGCTTGTGAGATTAATTGGAAAGGATGAATAAAATAATAAAACATGGAAAATAATAAATTGAAGCAAAAAAGGGGCCCCGCTGAGGCTCGAACTCAGGACACAAGGCATGATAAGGCGTTTCAAGGCAAGGCATTAACCTCTGGGGTGGCGATGCATCCATTGATTATGCCACCCCAAATAATAGATAAGCTATACAAAGCGTGCATTTCTGGGCAAGCTTGAGGCAAAAACATGTGATAGTGCAAAATATGATTTGATCCATAACTTCTTCAAATCTCAATCTTTTTTTATGAAATTTTAGCCTAAACCACTTGAAATTTTATGAGGATCATGATGGCATCATTCATTTTTTTCAAACAATGTACACAAAATTAAATTCGAAGGAACATGCATTATGAATGTTGAAATGCAATTTGCAACTTATGTATTTGATCAGACGCAATCAAAAGCCAATAAGTGTCTGCACAAGTTTGTAATGTGATATATTGTGAGTTCTAACAGAAGATTTGTTCAAAAGGCTGTAGAATACAAAATTGGTATATGAATTGCAATGGTGCATTTTTGAAAAAGCATGTTGCAGTGGTAAGATTGAAACAGATGCAAACCAGTTCAAAGAATGATATGCACATGCTCTTAAATACATGCTGATGGACTATGTTCACAAAGATATCTCAATTCCTCACTGAAACAAGATATGCTCCTCCTGCTGCAGGCTGTTGAAGTTACAAATGGTGAAATGGTGCAGGAAACTTGCTATTGCTTTAAAGGTCCAAACACAAAACTGATGTGTTCCAGAAGAATTGACAAACCTCTATAGCATCATAAATAGTGTAAACAAGCAAAAATGCTTCAAATATGTTCAAATGATTTATACAACAGACAAGTTTTGGTCAAAATGCATCATCAATCCAAAGTAAAGCAAATAGCCTAAATTGAGTAACTTAAAACAAGAGAAATTCCAACATGATTATGGAAACACGCCCATCAACCAAACTAGTCTACTTAATGCAAGACCCTAGGTACTACTCACACATTGTTACTAACATGCTAAGATAAACCAACTCATATTAAAACAAACAACAACGAATTATCAAACTTTAAGCCTAAATCTTAACATGGATCCCAACAGGACAAGGTCCTATGGCAGCAGGCAGTTTGAATTATAGTTGCATTTCCCTTAGCACAACCAATACCACCAATTTAAAGCAGCAAATTTGGTGTAGAAAGGAAAAAGAATTCAACAGCCATCATGCTAAACCTACTTACACAGCAAAATACAAACCAAATGATTCTTTCATGGAAAGAGATAAAACAGCCCTCCTAGATATACATAAGGTTGAGATTCTATGTTGTTAAGAACCAACATGACAATTACTAAATCAGTTCAGGATTAGGAGTAAAAACACAAAGCTGAACAACCCCTAATTCATAACAGCAAACCTGGTTACTCCCCTGTTCCAAACCAACACTCACCACTATCTAAACCAACCTCCTAGCATGATAAACTAAATTTGGCAATGAGGAGATATAAGCCGGTAGACTCAGGTTTCAAAACTTAAAGCATTTGCCACAAACCACAACTGTTCACAACACAATATATCTAAACAAAATGAGAACCTAGCCTAGAATTAAACAGCACCACACCTTGGCATACATTCAGGGCCAATATTACTATACAACAGGCTCTAGTTGGAGGAGACAAACTTGACAGTAACAACAAAGGCTCAACATACCAAAGTTGGCCTCAACTCACCCTGTGCCTTAATGGTGAAACAAACATCATGACAAAACTAAGAGGGAACCACTAAAACTAGGCCTGCAGCCCAATGTCACAACCTAAGGGAGTTGAATCATCACTAAACCAAACTGTGTATGCATTCCAAATACCAAACATAGGATATCAGCCTCAGCCCCAAACTGAACATCAATATGCTCATACCTACACCAAGTGTGACTGTGCTGACATAACAAGACATGTACCTAAGGACCTAAAATGAAGCTCAAGCAGTCCTTCCCTCATTGTACTCCAAATGACAGTCCTCACCACTAGGACACAAGCAATGCCATGTCTCAGCAGCAGAAATGGAAATTCTTACCATAAATCAAAATCTAAAATGGAAAATGTATGCAACAGTCAGTCCATAAAACACTTGATAGTGAATATTGGTTTATGTCATGCTAACTCAACCCAACAGCCATACATGATAAACAGTTTAAACCTTAAGCCAGCTTTAGTTCCTTTAATTCCTCTGTCATCAAAAAAAAAAAGAAAACACACATTGCAAACTGTCAACAGTCAAGGGTTGTGTGATCCAACACAAATTCACAACTCTAAGTTCAAAAATGAAATGTCACATCCAAACCCTCACACACAATTCTAACAGCAGTCCCAACATCAAAGCAAAACATACCAACCAAACTGAAAACTCACTTGTCAATGTATTCAAACATGTTCATGATGGCCTTCCTCACTTGAGCCATAAACTGATATGAATTTAGCAGCCAAAACTGCTTACCACAAACTACCCCAAAACTATGCATCAGCCAAGGTTCAACTCATGACAATCAGTACAATGGAAGTCTAAAGCAGCAAGGCACACCTATTTCTAATGCTATGTTTAAGCCTAGGTCTCAACAGATATCACAACCCAAACAACACTTTCAAGACAGCATAGTTAGAGTCTAACAACATCAAGGATCATAAAATTGGTTTAAAACAGGAGCAAAACCACTAAACTAGAACAGGCTGAGCAATTTCCAGTCATAACAGCCTTACCACATGATTGTGAATTCAACACCATAACAAAGTACATACCAAACTAAAAAGACATTATAGCAAAACATACATGGTATTGTGTAACAGAACCAAACATGAAAATGTATATTAATGGAAAGGCTCATTAAGACATACCTCTTATAGTCCCTTTCTTGAGCAAACTAAAAGCATAGAAAAAAACAGAGACTCTTCCTTTTGAACAAGTTTGTGGATTTGCCTCCTTTTGAAGAAAATGCAAATTTGTGGTCAGTTTGAGAAACTGAGATTCCAGCTGTTGTTTGAGGCTTTGAATAGCTATAACATCATTAATGTGAGGTGTTTAAAGTGTTAGAATGGTAGGAATGGATCTGTGTAGGGATTTGGCATGAAAAGTGCATAAAGGTCAAACTTAAGTGGTGTGGAAGTTGACTTTTTGATCCTTTGGTTTTATGAGGAAACCAATGGTGGGAATAGCTTCAGAGGGTCATTTTAAGGTTGTGTATATGGCCTTTGAAGTGTTTTAGTGTTTGGAAAAAGTTCTGGTATGAAAAGTGCAAAATGACATTTTGGGTGATTTTGTGAAGTTTCTTCACTTTCAAGTAAAAAGAGAAAGAGAGAGAGAGAGAGAGAGCTGAGTATTTCTGGTTTTCTTGATGGCTCTGGTGTGTGTAATGCAATGAGATAAAGCCTCTACTTATAGTCTATGAAGAGGTTTGGGGCAGATTTGAGGTTTTGGTTTTGGAGGGAGTTTTGGAAGGAAATCTTGCATATGATCTTGTGGCAGCTGCAAACATCATGTTCTTGGGCTCAAAGCAAGAAAAATCAAGTGGAATAATGTGTATGAGGTGACTGATATGAGGCTAGATGGATATGAGAGGCTGCTGCTCCAGATTTTGTGGAAAAGTTTCTCTTTCCTCTTTTGCATTTTTGATTAAAATATTAGCCACTTGCTTGCAAATCTTGTCAAGCTCTCAAATCCTTTACTCTTCTGGTTTTCCCTTCATGATTCTCTCTAAATATCAGATTGAAACATAATACAATGGTTGAGAATGGCTTGAGTTGTTGAAAATCCAAATTTGAGAAGTTTTGACAAAGTTGTTTCAAGTGTGACAGACCCAACTTCTATGGTGTATAACTTCCTGCTCAAACATGCTATTGAGGAGTTCTACCACAATTTGGAAAGCCCTTAAGTAGCTCTATAACTTTCATGTTTTGGCAATTTCCAAATTCTTGATGGAACTAGGTTGAAAAACCCTTCCAAGTTGCTGAAAAAACCACTTAAAAAGGCTAAATAACTTAGAATTTTTCTAAGTTATTTCCCTTCTTCAAATGAATCTTGTCATAACTCCAATTCTATGAATTTTTTGATCATGGACCACTTTTAGGCTTTTGTAGGATTTGTTAAGAGCTTTCCAATGAGATTTGAACCACTTCATTTGGATATGTGGTTGAGGAGTTATGGTGTTGCCCATTTCGAAACCCTAATTCCCGATTTTTGCAATTACTTCTTAACCCTTGATCCAATGGTCATGAAATTTTATGGGCATGTGTAATATGTCATAAGGAACATTTTTTATTCACATCTTGAGGTCAAATTCCTTATGGTTGAAGGGTTGACATTTCTGTCAAACGTTCGATCAATCGGTGACTACCGAGTCGACTGTCGATGATCCGGACATCCTGAGGACTTGAAACTCTTTGAATGGACTTTAATAAGCCATAGGAGCTTAATGGATCAAAATCCCACCATTGAAATACTCTTTAAACCAAAGGTCAAACTACAGTTGACTTTTCCTGATCGGAAAACCCTAATCGGGCGTCTTGAACTGCACTGTTCTCAATTTCCGGGTGACCACCTCAAATTGAATCCATAATTGATCCAATGTTGTATTCTTGATGATGTGGAGACTTATTTGAAGTTGAATCAATCCAAAACATTGACTGATCAGACCACCGAAATCTCGATTTTGACGGTACGGAACCCTAATTCATCTGCATCTTAACAAACATAAACTTGAAATGGGTTAAGGTTAGTTAATCAAATGAACATGATCCTACAATGATGATGAGGATCTAAGGGGTCAAAATTTGGGGTGCAACACAAAGCAAAACAACCTTCCAAATCATGGTCTGACGCACCTTCATGGAACACACAATGAGCATTATGATTGTAAGAAGGTGGAAGTGGATCAGGAGGTGGACCTAATTACCTTGTAGTTATTAACCCTTGTTGTACCAAAGAAGGATATAGCTCTGTATATGTCATAGGAATGGGAGGAATCAGATGCCTACCACCCTGTCTTCTATTTTGAGAATTCTGACGAGAAGCTTGAGTCCATTGTTGTTGATATCTAGGAGCATTGGGAGCTCGTTGATAGATTGGCGGTTGTTGAACCGGCTGGTAAACAGGTGCTTGTTGCACGGGCTGGTACACAGGAACTTGGTTATTAAATGTGGGAGCAACGACGACCACATATAGTTGCTAAGCATATTGAACCGGATACACTGGATTCTGGACATAGGTTTGTTGTTGTTGTTGATGCTTCTAAGACTGATTCTTCTTTCTTCTTGACATCACGTCATTGGTTCCTCCTTCTTTCTTATGAAAATTGTTGGAGGGTTTCTTGGAATTGTTGTTGCTGCTTGAGCTACCAGCCCCACTAATCATTTTTCCATTTTTCAGACCAAGCTTGACTTTGACGCCCATGGCCATAATATCAGAGAAATTAGAAGTCACACTAATAATCATCCTTTCATAGAACTCTGATCTCATAGTATCAACAAACTAGCCAGCTAGCTCTTTTTCAGTTAAGGGAGGTTCTACTTACGGAGCCGTTTCTCTCCAACGTTAAGCGTATTCTTTAAACAACTCAGAGTTCTTCTAGGACATACTCAAAAGTTGACTTTTGTCTAGGGATAGGTTTATATTGTACTTGTAGTTCTTAATGAAGGCATCTGAAAAGTATTGGAAGCTGTGGACATGAGACTGATCCAAACTTATGTACCATTTGGCAGAGGCACCCTTTAGACTATCCTGAAAATAATGAATCATCAGTTTGTCATTGTTAACATAGGCAACCATATTTTGGTAGTACATAATCATATGAGTTCTAGGGTAATTGGCACCCTCATATTGGTTAAAATTCGAAGTCTTGAACTTCGGTGGAATAACCAACCCATATACCAAACACATCTCTCTTGGATCATCACCAAATATCTGATTGCCTTCCATGGCTCTCACCCTCCTTTCAATAGTCTCAACATTTTATCTCAGCTTTTCATGGTGTTCATCCCCTTCTTCAGACATGTCTAGGATGTTATAGACTTGATGCGGATCATGTAAATAAGGACGCACTTTTATTTGCACGACAGTTGGTATAGAGGTAGGAACTGCCTGAGGAACTTTAGATGTTAGAGGAACAGACTATTGAGGCAATTGTTGATTAGTTTGCACTGTAAATGGTGGTGGTACAAAACCAAAGGCATGACCATAAGGAGATAAACTAGTGGTAGTAGCTCTTACAGGTGTAGGTTCTACTGTTGTGTTGACGATTTCAGAAACCACGATGGTCTGAGTGCCCATATTTGCACATATAACCTACAACATCTCCATAATCTGTCTCACGTTCCCACGTAGGTCTTCCAACTCACCACTAACTCGTTCGATCTCCGCATTCTGCTTTACCATTCTTCTACGAGCTTGAGCTTTGGTGTTGTAAGGGTGTAGAAGATTCAGTGTGAACAGCCAATTGAAACTTTGTGTGGAAGAGACTCCAAACCTCTTATTTAGCTCCTGGGACCTTGATTAAGATTGTCTATCTTACTTTCTCAACAACTTCTACAAGGAAACAAAACATGAGTCTTACAAAGGGAAACTGGTTGATGAAATCATTTTCTGAATCAACGACTAGAGATGAGATATTTGCAACTATATCTCTAAGTTTCTTGAAGACTTATTTTTGAAAGGGGATCCTTATGGATGTAGGAATGATTGTATGCATAAACACACATATATAGGTATTCACATATTCACACACATATATATAGACAAACAAATAAGGGCCTAGGTTGTAAGATCATGAGCATGAAGCCATGGTCTACCCATCCCATAAGGTATGTACTAAGGGTTCTTGTATCTGTAGAACAAGGGTTCTAAGAGGTTCCTGTTGCACCCCAAAATTTTCCCAACCTTTCTTTTCTATCTTGGCTTACGTTTAATATTATTTAGCATTTGCATTTGCATAGTATTGGTTCTAGACAGGGGATCAAGATGTTGTTTTTGCCACTCAAGAGAAGAGTTTCATGTTCAAGCTCAAGTGAGATTACATTTTCAAGCCATCAAGAGTTCATTATTATTAGAGTTGGGTCTCAAGGCTCCTTGAGGGAAGATTATGTGTTTGGGCATCACCTTCTATCTTGAGGATGATTGGAGATACTTGAGGTAATTTCCTTAGAGGAGACATGGTTCAAGGGTTCAATGTGCATCTTGAAGGTTCTTTATGGAGAGTGTATGGTCACACAAATCACTTGCAAGAACCTCACTCAATGGATAAGAAGTTATGGATTCATCTGGTCAACAAAAGTCAATTGTGGACTTGAAAGATTTTAAGGCTTGGTTCTTGATCATTGAAGCCATGAGAATTCATCATAAACCATCTCTAGTGTCATGTTTAGATAATTCAAGAAGATTCAAGAGTTCAAGAAGTTACTAAATTAGGGTTTCAGATGATTCTGAGTGTAAAATCCCCTCTTTAGCCTCTAACTTCAAGGATAAATTTCACTATGATAAAAGTCTTGCCTCATCTTTTATCAAACATGATACTTGTTCATCATATTTTAATATTTCTTTTGAGTATAAGAAATCTTCCATTGGGTTTGTACATCTCAAGTTATGGTATCAACAAGTTGGTGTCACCAGATGAAGAGGTTTTTGAGGCACCCAAAGTCAACTCACTTCAAAGGTATTTTTCCACAAGTAACCAAGCTCTTCCTCATTTTCCAACAAACATGAAAGTTGTTCCTCATTGTCTTAACATTCCAAAAAGTCCTAGAACTAATCATTCTCATGTGTGGAGCTCAGTTTATGGTCTTCACAAGTCAAGGGTATTTTTGGAAACCTAGTTTTCGGTCTTTCATTTTAATGACCAATTCCATCCACTGCATGACCTTAAATCCATTTTCAACAAACATGAAAGTTGTGTCAAATGATCTTAACATCATTTTGAATCCAATTTCCATAGACTTTGATGAATTATGAGATCACATAGGCCATGACGAACATGAAAAGTTGATTTTTGGACATGGTTTGAATTCCTTGCATTTCAAGTCATCAAATGCTTTTGTTTTTGAATTTTTGAGACCACATCATTACCATTACATGACCATGATACTCCTTACCCAAATTGTGCCAACATGTACATTTTATTACAAGGCATTTTCAAACTTTACACCATAAAAAGTAAGTGTCCAAAACCTTGCACCAAGTCATTGTCAACTATCCAAACCACCCTCATTCTTTTCACATACCTCCCTAGTACTCTTTGCTGAGTGGAATGAGAAGTAAGGCATGCCATAACCTGTGTGTACCTCCCTTTGGCATTTTTTGGAAACTTTGAAAATCAAACAAATAACGCAACATGGGCCTACATGAACCTCTTTAACCCATCATATTTAAGGTGTGCAAACTTTAGAAAGAAGGAGGACGACCATACTTGCTGTAGCTCATACCAAAAATCATACTTCACTCTCAAAATTTCAAAGAAATCGTATTATGCTTTTCTCAAGTTTTCCTTGCATTCTGAGTGAGATTGGTAGCTCTGGGAAAACAAGGAATCACTCTACAAGCTTTTTCATCCATCATCGTGCTTGAACAAGGGCCAACGGAGCCACTCCATTTGGTAAGTTTCTCTGACTTTTCCTCACATGTTAAGCATGTAGTTGTTTGTTTTGTTGGTTTCTCTGAAGTCCTCTATGGTTAGAGGCAAGTTCTGTGTGCTTTTGGGCTTCATTTGAGTTGATTACAGTTGATGCATCATTCTTTCATGTCGTTTAAGGGTCTTGCAGTTGTTTTTCATTTGTTTTGAGGTCAGATTTGTGTTCAGCATGAGTTTTTACATGGGATAGGGTCTTTTCTTTTGAGTTGCGTGAAGGTTGGAGGTCTGAGCTCCGGCGACCCTCCCGAAAAAGACGACCAGAGCCCTAGCTCCGGTGTCTGAGGTGGGATGCTGATATGTCCATGAAGACCTTTTGACCAGATGACTTGTCATTCCCTCGTTGGCTGCATGGACTCCCTTTTGTTGACCTGAGGACTATCTCATTAGTGAAACGGTGCATTTCACTAATGGTTTTTTTTGTCCTTTTGATGAGCTTAGTTTGGGTTTGGGCTTTGGAATCATTGTTGTTCACGCCCCCCTCCTTCTGGCCCATATGCGTGTGAACAAAGGATTCAGTGCAATCCAACATTGTTGATACACCCCTTCCCATTTCTAATTTCTTTTGTATTTCATTTTTATTATATTTCAATTTAAATCATTTTAAAATAGTTTTACACTTTATAAATATCCCAAAAAATGCATTTCTGACATTTTAGGATGTTAGAATATTTTTCAATAATTTTATTTTATTTTTAAATTATTTTTTCTATTTTTAATTGAATTAATGATTAAAGGTGTTTTATGGTTGATACCTTGAATTGAACATTATCATTGACCACAATTAAAACACCCCCTTTGACCAATTTTCCTCTCACACTTAGGTGTTAGATTAAGGCTTATTTGAGGGCTTGTTTGAGGTCTTGATGACCATTTTTTATTTTTTTCACTGGCTTTTTGTGGACCCTCGATGCTTGCTCGACAAGTTGAACACCTTGCATTGTTTGACCTAATTGGTGGTGCTTTGAATTGACTCTTGCCATGAGCTTTTGCACACTGACTTATGATTGTTTCAACTTGATTTGAGTATTTTATTTGGATTTTATTCAAGTTTGTTCCTATTTTTGGTGAGTACTTCAAATTCAAAGTTGTTTTAATCATGTGTATGCATATAATCCTTGACATAGTTTTGGGATGTGATCATGAGTGATGCCTTGAGCACCTCTTGAGCTTTATTAGCTTTTGTTAATATGTTTGAGGTGTTGCCTTGCATGATTATAGGTCAATTGTATGTATACCTTGTGCCAAAAGTTTCATTTGATCATGTCTTTCCACTTAAATTTGAAGTGTTAGATGTTTAGATGGACTTTGGTCCTCTAATTGAACTTGATCACTCTTGTGTTTTCTTTTCAATTTGACTTTGAATATAAGGTATACCACTTGGTGTTCACTTCTGACCTTGATGGTTATGGACTTGTTCTTGATGCCTTGGTGATGTTTGTGTCACTTTGAGAATGCTATGAACATTTGAGCCTCTCTTGTTTTGTTTGGATGTTTTTTTTTTATTTTGATCATGTGTAAGTGTTTGGTTGAGATGTTCATGATGTGGTTGCTGCCCCATCCTCTTTCTCCCATCATTTCTTGGATTGTGCTTCTTTGTATAACACCTTTCTTCTTTTGAGGATTGATGGCATTTGATTGTAGGAGCTTGCTTCTCTCATTTCCTCTCATCTTTTTCTTGACTTCTTTAAGTCTTCCATCTTTGTGACTTGTGTTGGTCTTGTTGCATTGTTACACGTTTGCATCTGTGTTTGCATTTCATATCTCTTTCCATCTTGCATAGACTTATTTAAGTCTTTCATTTCATTTTCATCTGTGATTGATTATGCATTATGTTTACTTGTGCTTGCTCACATGATCCCTTAGGATTCCTAGTCCCTCTGTTTAAGATGGGAGTAGGAGAGACATCAGGCTTTCAATCCTTTACATGATAACATTAGGTAGTATCCCTTTTCATCCTAACTTTAGGATCACTTTTCATGATAACATTAGGGTTTCTTAGTCCCCTTTAGAGTATTTGTGTCTTCTCTTCTCATCTCAAAACTCTTTCAAGACACCTAATAAAGGATAACAAGTGTTGTATGCAACGAGGCTTAAGTACATGAGAAATGATAAGTGAGGGGTCTCTTCTCACATTGTCTAGAGTGTTTAGCTTATGCCCTTTGGGCGATATGCGATGCATTCACTCTTATGTCATAGTCTTTAGTACAACATGAGTTACAAACTAACTCAATTAACTTCTTATAAAAAACACAAACCAAAATCAAACTTTTTCATCCTTCGGGATTGTTTTCAAACCTCATTTTCAGAAAGAGTATATTACGTTTCTATTATATCGCAAACAGGCATCGTCCCTAACTGCTAGAATGGAGATTTAACATTACTCATAAAACACTTAACCAATCAGTGGTCTAGTTTCCCGAACTATGTTTGCTCTGATTTCTCATGCCAGATGAGGATACGTAGGCACAAGACGGCGATGTTTTGGTGAGAAACCTTTCCCCATCACCCATAGTTTCCCGAACTACGTTGACTCTGACTTTCCCATTGCATGAGGGAACACGTAGGCATAGGGTGGCGATGTACTATCGAGTATGTTCTTTTCGTTCACCCCCGTTTAGCAGTAGCTTTTAGATAGTTTTCACCCATAGATTAGACAAAAAGTGTGCATCCCGTTGAGTACAACGGACGTGAGGGGTGCTCATACCTTCCCCTTGCGTAACCGACTCCCGAACCCAAGATTTGGTTGTGATGACCTTGTATTTCCCTTTATTTTAGGTTTTCATCAATCGTTTCCTTTCCCTCTCTTTGGGATAAATAATGTTCGGTGGCAACTCTTCTGTCTGTTTGGCGGCTCCTTTTTCGCAGTTGCAACAGTTCCCAAAGTCATCGATCCATCTTTCGGATATTATCAACACACCAACTACTTGGAAATAAATAATATTCTCAAGAGAGTCTCATCTGAGTGTAGTATCACATATCAACTATTTCGGGACTACTCCCTCATAGTCACTGCACTACATCCTAAGAGGCCAAGTGGGGGTAAAAGGTAATTAAAGGTCCTTAGTGTCATGGGTTCCTAGGTTAAAAGTAGTATTTCTTTCATGACTACTTGTTCAACAACACTAATCCCAAGAGAGCCTCAACTGAGTGAGGGATCTTAAGTCAACTTTTCCGGGATTCACTCCCTCAAAGTCTACTTGACTATACCCACCATCCTATCATAGGTGCACTCAAGTCCGGGTTAGGACTTATCTCACCACTCAAGGTAACAACCCTACATATAAAAAAACACATACACAACATATACACCCACACACACACACACACACACACATACACACGCATACACACAGATATTTACAAATATACAAGCAAAAAAACATATAAAATAACGCAAATGAAAACAAAGTGGGCCTAACCCTCTTAGAGGAGATGATCCCTAGAGAAGTCACCATTTCTATTACGGTGAGAATCAAATATCAAGCTATTGAATTAACTTGAATCACAAATCTTTGAATATTCACCACGGAGCTTTGATTTATCCAAAGGAAAGGGTAAAGATCAAAGAAAACCCTAAGTGCGTTATGTAACAACAAAGCTAAGAGAATCTAAGGTTTGGAGTTTGTTATGTACATGCCAAATATATTTTAAGTCGAGTTGTGTAGCCGGATAAGGTTAAGCATGAACTAGACTATGATAGCAAGAAAGGTCAAGCAATGCAGAAAGCTAGGAAAGCATCTCCTATAACCTGGACCGATCACATAATCTAACTCCCATCAGCCGAGCTCCTAGGAAGGTGAGTACAAACCCTATCAACCAGGTAGTTACACCAGACATGAGCTCAACCGAAATACCAACAGTTGTAACGGTGGTGGCGCATCAATGCGGACGTTACCAGAGCTTCAAATCCTACATTCCTGAAGGGGAGTTACAACAATGATGGCCATGTAACGTCAGAAGGTCAAGAGACTTCTGTTAATGACATATCTTAATGTAAGACTATAAAAGGGGATCCCACATGAGGGTTAAGGAAGACACAATCATCTTGAGACAATAAACATCACAAGTGTAGCTCTAAATTCCCCAAGTATCCCTCACAATATAGAAAATGTAGTTCTTCTTGTCTAGGACAAGGGGAATTAGCACTTTTGGTATATCTAACCATTTTAACTAGAACATTTGACGCCCACCGCAAGGTCTAGGTAAAACTCTCCCGGGCTACACCTTGCACTAACAACATGTCCTCTGAAGGAGATCCTCTAGAAATGGCTCAACTGCTAGCCATGATAGAGGCCATGTGTCAGCAGAATGAGACGCTGCAAGATAGGGTACAAGTTCTGCAACAACAAAGTCAGGCTGACGGTGACCATGAGGAGGAGGTTCTCGAGCCACAACCTCTTTCTTAAGAGATATGAGACGACCACATCCCGAAAAACTTTAAAGCACCATCATTAACCTCTTATGATGGGAAGACGAATCCTCAAGAGCATGCTATTGCCATTAACAATTAGATGGCCATAGTTGCCCCTTCGAATTCACTGAAGTGCAAGTTCATGACCGGTACCTTTAAGGATGTAGCTCTAAGATGGTACATGAGCCTTCCTCGACTCTCCATCGTAAGCTACCAAGACTTTACTAAGTAGCTAGTACAACACTTTCGACAAGTAAGTGCTGGAAGGTGTCCATGACCACATTATTCAGTGTTTGACAGAAATAATCAGAATCACTACGTGAGTACATGGCTCGATTCAATGAGGAAACCCTCAAAGTATCTCATCCAAACCAGGAACTATTTTTGGGAGCTTTTCAACATAGATTACGAGTCAGACAGTTCAATGAGTCATTAGCTCAGAAGCCGACTATCAACGTGGACGAGATCATTACTCAGGTTGAGTGTTACATCAAAGGAGAAGAAAGTAACCAAGATAAAAGAGCCCAAAACAGTAGTGAAAAGACAAAGAGCAAGGAAGAGGCGTCGAATAGAAGAAATGAGCATCCTCGAGCAGCTATGCGCAAACGACATGCTCCCAGACCATACAGATGATCATATGAGTCAGACAGAGACCTCACCCCATTGAATGCAAGCAGAGGATATATCCTTAAAGAAGTCATCCATATGAACCTGTTACCAGAGCCTCATCGTCTCAAAAGAGCCAATGCTACAATGGGAAGACAACCTGAGGCTTGGTGTAATTACCACCATATACTGGGACATCACACCGAGGTCAATCAACAGCTGAAATAAGAAATTGAAGCTCTAATCTAGAGAGGTCATCTCTTGGCATATGTGAAGGATTATCAACCACAAAATAACAAGAGAAGTCCTTGCTGAGACGACCCAGGACCAAAAAAGTCATCTCGAAAGAAGAGTTCAGATGCCGAAGAGGGTCACGAGACAAGGACAACTCGGCACACGCTAAACACCATCACTGGAGGGTTTGCTAGTGGCGGAGAAACAAGTTCGACCAAAAAGAGATATGTTAGGGCAATCATGCATATCGACCAGAGATCTCCAGAGAAACCAGAAGGCAACTTAGATGCTGCAACATTCTCAAAATGAGACGCCATATGAGTCCTAGCTCATGAAAATGATCCCATGGTTATTAAAGTACATATAAGAGACTAGAGCGTGAAAAGGATATTGATAGACCCCGAAAGCTCAGCCGACATACTGTATTAAGATGCTTTCATAGGAATGAGGCTTAATACGACCGAGTTATTACCACTTAAAGGTAATCTAGTAGGATTCATGGGAGAACAAGTGCAGGTGCTCGGGCACCTAGCTTTGTCAACCACCTTTGGCAACACAGGTAATGTGAAGACCGTCTGAGTAAGGTACCTGATAGTCAATGTTGCTTCACCCTATAACATCATTATAGGCCGACCATCATTCAACGCCCTAGAAGCTTCACTTTCAACTCTGTATTTGACCATGAAATTCCCACTCGAAGATGGCCGGGTTGGTATGTTCAAAGGCGACCAAGGGCTAACGAGAAAGTGTTATAAGGGTAGCCTAAAGTTGAAAAGAAAGGAGCCCACAGGAGAAGCAGATCCCAAAAATACCCTCAAAGTTCACCTGGTCAACATAGACCCACATGATGATTTAGTTGAAGACAACATAGTTCCCAAGGAAGAAACAAAGAAAGTCTAAATTGGGCACCTATCGTCCCATGTTACGCACATCGGGGTCAACTTGTCCCCCGAAGAGGAGAAAAAGATCATTCAAACACTAAAAGACAATGTGGATCTTTTCGCTTGGAAACCTTCATACATGCCAGGGATAGACCCAAATTTCATGTGCCATCACTTAGCAATTGATCCGGATATAAAGCAAATTTCCCAAATGAAAAGAAAGGGTGGTAATGAAAAGAGGAAAGCAATTGCAGAGGAAGTCAAGAAGCTATTACAGGCTGGGTTCATCAAGAAGATCAAGTATCCGACCTGGTTATCCAACGTAGTGATGGTAAAGAAAAAATCGGGGAAATGACAAATGTGTGTGGACTTCATGGACCTCAATAAGGCGTGTCATAAAGATCTGTATCCATTGCCAAACATTGACCAGCTGATAGATGCTCGTCTGGGTTCCGTTTGCTCAGCTTTATGGATACATACTCCAGATACAATCAGATCCGAATGAATCCAATAGACGCACCAAAAACCTCTTTCATGACACATCATAGAAATTATTATTATGAGGTCATGCCCTTTGGACTCAAAAATGTTGGGGCAACTTACCAGAGGCTTATGGATAAGGTGTTCGCCACTCAGATAGGCCGGAATCTGGAGGTCTATATGGATGACATGGTTATCAAGACAAGCGCAAATTGGTCACATGTAAAGGATTTAATAGAAACCTTTGCATCCATAAGAAGCTACAACATGAGACTAAACCCGAACAAGTGTACCTTTGGAATACAAGCCGTGAAGTTCCTCGGATTTATGCCCACCAACCGTGGAATCAAGGCACCTGGACTTAAGTTTATTATGTCTTATTTATAGGTATTCGGCCGAAGATGGTGAGTAATAACTCAGAAAACTCCTATAAACATGTTGACTTGCTCTACGTACATAGGCCGGCCATAAACGCTCCGCGTACAAGGGTTGATTAAACTCCTATAAACATGTTGACTTGTTCCGGATACATAGGTCTCCCATAAACGCTCTGCGTACAAGGGTTGATTAAACTCCTATAAATGTGTTGACTTGCTCCGCGTACACAGGTCGCCCTTAAAAGCTCCGCGTACAAGGGTTGATTAAACTTCTATAAATGTGTTGACTTGCTCCGCGTACAAGGGTTGATTAAACTCTTATAAACATGTTGACTTGCTCCACGTACATAGGTCGCCCATAAACACTCCACATACAAGGGTTGATTAAACTCCTATAAATGTGCTGACTTGCTTCGTGTATATAGGTCGCCCATAAACACTACACGTACAAGGGCTGATTAAACTCCTATAAACGTGTTGACTTTGTTCGCGTACATAGGTAATATAAAGACATGGCTTCTCAAAGGTTTTGATGATGACATATATTGCTCAGTTCCAGGATGGCTAAAAGAATTTTAAAAAGATCAAGATCAAGAACAAAGACCCATATTGTCAAAGAAATGTATCAAATATTGATGAAAACATGAAGATGGTTTAGCACAAAGGAAAGGTATGACATTCAACCTTTATATACCTTATGCAAGTGTTTAAAACCCTTTTTATTCTTTGCATATTCTTTGGAAAAAGTTTTGTGCATTTTCAAAACCATTTTGCCTCTGTTTTAAGGTTTTTGGGCAAAACTAGCTTAGAGTAATCGGTTACCCTAGCCTGGTAATCGATTACCCTGAAGGAATTTTCAAATGCTTTAAAACGTTGAGGCATGTAATCGATTACCCACTTGGGATAACTGATTACCACTAGAATCTCTTGATCAATTGTACTCCTTTGAAGAGGTGCTTAGAGGCTATATAAACCTCATAATCTCAGTCTTTGAGATTCACCTTCTTGCAAATAATTTTGAAACTTTCCATTATCATTAAACTTTCAATTTATCAAGTGTAAAAATCAGAATTTTCAAAGAGTGAAACTTGTGCATTTGAACTTTCATCCAAATCATTTTAGTTTCATTCTTCCATCTAAGAACACTTGTATATACTATATAAGAGTTTGTTTGTTCTAGAAGAAGATCAATCTTTAGATTTATAATTGAAGATCAACTTCAAATGCTCCTACAAAATTCAAAATTAAGTATTCTGCTTATTGTCGTAACTGCGAAAACACCCGGCAGAAAAACAGAAGAGTCGCCACCGAACGTTATTTATCCCAAAGAAAGGGAAAGGAAACAATCAAAGAAAACCTGAAGAACAGGAAAAGACAAGGTCATCGCAACTAAATCTTGGGTTCGGGAGTCGGTTACGCAAGGGGAAGGTATTAGCATCTCTCACGTCCATTGTACTTAACGAGATCCACAATTGTTGTCTAATCAAGGGGTGTGTTTATCTATAAGCTAGTGCTAAATGGAAACGAGAAAAAAAGAAAAAAAGAAAGAGACTCGATAGGACATCGTCGCCCTATGCCTACATATTCCTCGTGCAATGGGAAAGTCAGAGTCAACCTAGTTCGAAAAACTACGGGTGAAGGGGAGAAGGTTGCTCGCCAAGACATCGTCGTCTTGTGCCTATGTATCCTCATTTGATATGAGAAATGAGAGATAAAGTAGTTTAGGAAACGAAACCACAGGTTGGTTAAGTGTTTTTTATGAGTGACGTTAAGTACCCATTCCAGCAGTTAGGGTCGATGACTGTTTGCAGTAGAACAGAAAAGTAACGTACTTTTTTTTGAAAATGAAGTTTGAAACACAAATCCCAAAGGATAAAAAAAATTTGAGTTTTGTTTGTGATTTTTAGTGAAGTGAATTAGTTTTCTTTGGGATTCACGTTGCACTAAAGACTATGGCATAGGAACGAATGCATCGCATATCGCCCCCAGATGGGACGTACACTAAACACTCTAGACAAGCGAGAGGAGACCCCTTAATCATCATTTCCCATGTGATTATGTTCATCATATTTATTAGACGAGTTAGAATGGTTTTGAGATAAGAAGAGAGACGCACGAAAGGTCTAAGGGAAACTTGACCCTAACGTTGTCATGCAAAGTGGTCCTGAGGTCGGGATGCGAAAGGAGATTCTATCCTAATGTTAGCATGCAAAAGATGGACCTAAGGTTGAATTTAAAAGGGACTAGTCTATATGTTATCATGCTTGGGTTACAATCCTAATGTCTATCTTACTCCAAATTAAATTGGAAAGTAAATTGGAATAAGAGTCTTAAGGGAACATCCAAAGGAAAAGAAAAAAATAAGAAAGCAAGGCAAAAACAACAGCTACAACAGCGCCTCCTGCATAAGGCAGCAATAAAATCCATCACGCAAGCAAGGCAGCATATAACAACACATGTTTTAGTACAAAAACAGGTGTGAAAAGTCAGACAACAAGCAAGTAAAGCGAAGACAACATGCAAGTTCAAAGCATGGACAGTTGTCAAAAGTAAGGCAGCAAGCATGTTTGAATGCAATTAATCAAATGCAAACAACAATCATAGATAGAAATCACATAAGTATGAACATGCTTCACCAATAAAGCATAATCAATCAACAATGCATCATATAAGAATCATTCATCAAGCAAACAACATTAACATGTTAAGCGCTCAAAACAGAAACCAAAAGTTGTGCGTCGAAGAATCGAGATCAAACATTCAAGAATGATGAAATATGTCAAAAACAATCCACATAAATACATCACATCAATCCATGAAGTTTACATGTGAAAAGGAACTCAAACAAGCAAAAAAATGCAAAAAAAATAGGCAAAAAATGCAACAAAAAAAAGGCAATCTGCCAAGAGTAACAGGTTACCCTATATAAGGTAACCGGTTACTTGATAAAAAATAGCCCAGAAACGTGAAATTTGATAAGGTAAACGATTACCCTATATAAGGTAACCGGTTACCACTGAACATAAACCAGAAAATCAGCTTTTAAAATCAGTTTTCAGCATTGTTGCACCCCAAAATTTGCCCAACCTTTTCTTAACTTGGTTTATATTTCATTTCTTTCTAGCATTTGCATAGCATTTTTCATTGAACAGGGGATCAAGAGGTTGTGCATATCAAGAGGAGGCTTCTCAGAGTGTTAAGCCTAAGCAAGGGGTTGTTTACTCAAGTTTGAATGGTCATCAGGTCATCTAGAAGTGGGCAATAGTCTTGTGAAAGGATTGATGGATGTATGTGGGCCAGCTCCTAACTTGGAGGTTATTTCAAGATCATCAGAGGATTGTGAAATCATGATTATGGATATAAGATGTTGAGATAGCTCATTGAGTTCTTTAGGAGCCATGTTGGGACTTATTCAAGTTGTTGTGTGAGGTGGAATAAGCCACAGTCAAGAATGTTGCATCTAGGGTTTTCATCTGGTTAATCCTCAGTCAATTATGAAATTGAAGGAGATTAAGACTCAATTCCAAGTCTTTATGGTCATGGGATGTTGTGTTAAGATACATGAGACATCATTTCAAGTTCAATTCATCAAGGATCAAGTGTGTGAGAAGTTACTAAATTAGGATTCTCAGTGTAAAATCCCCTATTTAGTGCCCAACTTCAAGACCACCTATCTTAAGATACAAGTCTCATCTCAACTTTTGACCAACATGAAACTTTTAGAGCATGTTCTTAGCTTTCTTTTAAGTTCTATAAGTCCTTGATTGGATTTATAGAACTCAAGTTATGATGCAGACAAGTTACAGGTCATCAGATGAGTGTGATTTTGGTCAACAAAAGTCAACCAACTTCCAAGCCATTTTTGACCTAGAAGGATGTTTCTCCTCAACTTTTGATGAACATGAAAGTTGTAGGTAATGGTCTTAGATTTCCAAATAGTACTAGAAGTCTTTCATCTGATTTGTAGAACTCAAGTTATGAGGCTTGCAAGTCAGGGGTATTTTGGGAAAGTGAGATTATAGGTCATAAAATTAGAGGTCCATTTCACCAACTTGCACACTTCAAATGGAGATTTTTCCAACATCAAATGTGCTCCAAATGGTGTCAATTGTTCAACCAAGCATTGAGAAGTCATGAATTTGGCTTGGAATGGTGAATTCCCAAAGTGATTTTCATGGAAAAGGACTTAAAATGAGAAAATTGGATTTAATTCATTTTGGATTATTTTTGTGCAAATGAATACATATTTTGAGTGCAAACTATATTTCAAACACAATGGCAATGATAGAATTTGAATTTGGTGAGTTTTGATGAGCCATTTTCAAGCTTTCTTCAAGCTTAAGTCACACTTGAAATATCAACCATTGAGATCAAACAAGGATCAAATCCCAGCCATTCACACTCCTCATTGTTGCACCCCAAAATTTGACCAACTGTTTCTTATATTTGGCTTATGTTTCGTTTCATTGACATTCACATTTGCATACCGCATACTATGCATTTTTCGGCCAGATTGATTTAATCGGGATTACAGCCCTTTCCTCGCGTTTCAGTCCGTTTCGAATACGGAGATTTATCGTGGAATTTTCTCTTCTTGGTGATTCAATCTACGCTGTTTGTTTTGGTGGTATTTCGATATCCGGTTTTATTACTGTTTATTTTGTTGCATTTTATGTTCGTCGATTTAATTTTTTTCTAGATTTTATTTCCTATTTTTTGGCATAGTTTTTTTAGATTTTAAATACGTTTATTTCTATTTTCTAGAGGTTTTTAGAATATTATAGTTTTTCGAATAGATTTTAATGTTTTCTTGGATTTAAAATTTCTTTTTTAGATTTTAATTCTTAATAGATTTTTCTAAATTTTATTAGTAATTTCTTTTATTTTTATTAATCTAGATTTTAATTAGCATATTAATTGTTTAGGTTTTGGTTAACGTCACATTAGTTTTTACTTTAACTAACTTTGTCAATTAATCTTAGTATATTAGTTAGATATTAATAGCAGCATCATTTAGTTAATATCCTTCGTTTAGCCTTATATTAGTTTAGCTTTAATTAGTATTTTATTTTGATCTAACTTTATTAATTCTCAGCATTTATTTTTAATTTAATTAATTAATTATCAGCTTTATCATTTAATTGTGTCAGCTAATCAGAATTTTGCAGGCCATTTGTCTGTCTATTGCAGTTTTGCAGGCCCAATGTGTCAGGCTCTGTGACAAGTGTCACACTATAAGAACCCTTTCTCTCTCTCTCTCTTCATTAATGCATGGACACGGATCCCAAAGTCCCCATGCAAACCCTAGTCCACTCACCGGACAAATCAAACACGATCAAACTCTTGCCGGAAACACGCCGAAAAATTCCTACACCCACCGGAAACTGCTTTGTGTTCATCATGTTCATCCGAATCATCAAGTTTTTCCCATAAACCTTCAAGATCCTCATCCAATATTCATCCATATTTATATTTTTTTCCAGATTCATCATATACTCATTGAGATCTTCAAAGATCTTCCTCTGAGTTCATCCTTTTTCCAGCAAAACCCATGATGTTCTTCACGATTTTCCAGATTTTCTTTGAACATTCATATGTTCTTCATCATTTTGCCCAAAATCTTCATCCGATTCAAACATCTTCAAACAATTTTCCATAACTCATCCAACCTTCATCGTCTGTTCATAACTTTTCTAGATTTTTCTTTGAACATTCAAATCAGCCTTTATTAATTTTGCCCAGAATCTTCATCCGATTCAAACATCATCAAACACCAGATCTAAGATCTACAAAAAAAAACACAACAAAACTTCAGATCCATAAACTACAAACCAATCTATGGTCTTCATCATCCTCATGAATATCTCCAGATCCTTCAACAAGCTCACATGCAACCTCCGATCCAAGCTCTTCTAGATCCAAACTCGCAATCAAAACCTAGATCCACTAATTTCATGATTTAAACCCAGATCTTCATACACCAAAACCTGGATCTGAGCTCGAACCTACATCCGCCATGAACAAACACAGCAACATCATACGAACCATCATCTTCAACAAGATCTAAATCCAGATTTAAGCCCATATTTTCTTTAATCTCAACCTCGTTCATCGAACCATCCCTAATCTCACTAATTTGTTTCCGAGTCACCGTAAATCTCACCAACGATCATCATCATCTTCATCTCGTCACTCCACTTCCACCATTTCAGAAATAGAACGAACCATCTTCGAACCTCACCCAGGTCAAAATCCCTTACCCAGCAAAACCGTTTTTTCCAGTTTTCTTCAACACCATGCGTAAATCTTCATCGAACAAACTTCAACCAAGACCAACTCGAAACTATCACCTCACACCACTCACCTCTGATTCCTATGCTTCAAAATCACTAACGAGCTCGCAAATCCTTCGAACCAAAACCTAGAGGATCTAGAATACGAGAACAGAAAGAAAGTGAGCAAGAGTGAAGACAGATCAAAGTGGAAAGGAAGAAGGCAAAGGAGATTGAATCTGTTTTGGAACCCAAACGACGTTGGAAAGCTCAGAGGCGGAGCAAGCAGAAGTAGGTAGTTTAAGTTTGTGTTTTGTTAAGATGGCGGAGCATTGGGAGCAACAGAGATGGAGCAGAGAGAATGATGATAGGGTTTTTTTTTCGATTTCTGGTTGTTATTGGGTAAACGGGCCTCGCGGCCCATTGGCTTTCTTTTTTTAATTACTGTACTCCCATATCCATTATTATACCCCTCCCTTTTTTGCTTGCTGTTTTTGTTTGTGGTTTGGGCCTAGCCCACTGTTTATTTCTGGATTGTCCCTCCTATTTCTCTGTTGTACCCCTCTGTAATTATTCTTTTATAATATATACTTTTTGTATATAAATATATTTTACTATTTAGAAATTCATAGTATTTTATTTTATTTTATTTTTTAGAATATTATATACATATTTTTCTTCATAGTTTTATTTTCTTTTAGAATATTATACATGTATTTTATATAGTTTTATATTCTTTTTTTTCATTTCCTATTCCTTTTATTTATTTTAGAATTTATTTTCTTTTAGAAACTTTATTTCACTTCTGAAGTTGATTTCTTATTTCCATTTTATTATTGGATTTTTCTCACCATTTTTGTTTTGTGGGTCGATGACGAGACCTCCGTAATGCGTTATAAATCAAAATGTTGATGAATAATGTAGGATCCGTGACCGTTTTTCCTCTCCTCATCTTTTCTTCTTCTTCTGATTTTATTTTGCTTTTCCATTGTGATGTCCGTGTGACATGATTCAATTGGAGAATGATTCTCAATATCATTTCTCTATCTTGTCTTTGACACGGATATCAATACGCTGCCTCTTAGAATTTGACTTCATTTATAAGTCGAATTATGATGGTTCAGAGTCACATTGGTTTTGATTCGAAATGTTATCATCAAGGATAAAAGAGTAGAGCTTGGAAATGGAATTTGCATGCAAAAGTCAAGGGTCAACGGAACCACTCTATTCGGTAGCATTGTTTTTATTTCACTTCTTTCATCTCCTTTTTTTCAACCGTCGAGTGTAGTGAGCTGTATCGTTAGATACGCGGGAAATGATGAGTGGGTGGCTGCCTCTCACTCGTCTAGAGTGTTTAGCGTATGTCCTTTGGACAATATGCGACGCATTCGCTACTACGTCTTAGGACTTTGCGTGTGCGTCCTGATCCTTCCCGTTTCTCTCGCATCCTAGCGATTGAGACCGTCCTTTTTCTCTCGCTTCCTGGCGATTGACTTCCCTTCTCTTGCCCCGTGCAATTGAGACCGTTTTTCCTGTGGTTAGTTGAACTACAGTTGCTATGATTTCTCGTACCAGACGAGAATATGTAGGCATAGGATGCGATATCCTAGCGAGCACACTAACAACTAACCTCTCTGATCTCTCACTGTCGTGTGATCGAGATTTTCCCGCTGATGACTAATCTTCCCTTTCTCTTGCCCTAGAGCAAATGAGACCAGACTGTAGTTCTAGTTCCCGTAGGTTCCCGTACCTTTAAGCCTCGACATACTACGTCTGTTCTACCGCAAACAAGTAATGCCTAAGTCTCCAATGGTTGAGCAACAATACACCTAATTGTTAGAATGTGTACGCTAGTATCGTCAACCCCTTTCTCTCACCCCCGTGTGATCGAGAACACCCTTTCGTCCCGTAGTTAGCCTGAACTACGTTTTGCTCTGATTTCTCATGCCAGATGAGAATACGTAGGCACAAGACGCGATGTCTTGGCGAGCAATTTCCCCCCATAGTTTCCCGAACTACGTTGACTCTGACTTTCCCATTGCACGAGGAAATACGTAGGCATAGAGCGGAGATGCTCTATCGAGTCAGCTCTTTCTGTTTAGCTTTAGCAGCCGTAGATAGTTTGATTTTCATCCATAGACTAGACAACACATGCGTGGATCCCGTCGAGTACGACGGACGTGAGGGGTGCTCATACCTTCCCCTTGCGTAACCGACTCCCGAATCCAGACATGGTTGCGATGACCTTGTCTTTCCCTTTTCCGTCAGGTTTTTCCGATCGTTTCCTTTCCCTTTCTTTGGGATAAATAACGAAAGTGGTGACTCTTCTGTTTTTCCGCCGGTTGTTTTTCGCAGTAGCGACAACTAGCGACTCTGCTGGGGAGAGGAATATCCCATATGCGAGTCAATACTGGCGCTTGTCTGTTTTGTTTGTGGGTGTGTATATTTGCGTGTTGTGTTTTGTATATTGATGTATTTACATTTTCCGCACTATATTATTATCTGTTGCTGTTGTGCTGTTGGGTGGTTGTTCCTTTGAGAGATAAGCCAAAACCCAGGCTTGATTACAAACATAGCATTAGAAGCGGAAAGTAGTGGTGAACCTGTATGTTAGGCATGCACTAGTTCCAACGAAATTCACGCTCAGAAGAGATTATCTTTGATGACTTTCTTTCCAGCCCAGTGGGCCGTTGAGAGGATTTCAGATCTGAGGGTTGTCAACTCTGGGGACCGATCATTTGGAAGTCAGCTAAGTGAGGTCGCTTCGTGAGACTATGATGCTAAAATAGAAATGGTGAACGTATCATCGTTTCTCGAAAGTCTGTGACACTGACGACTGCATAGGATGCCATACCTTTTCAATTTAAGTCCATACCCGTGAGTGGGAGGGTTTTTGCAGGAAACTTGACTTTCAGCCAACCCGGTATTTTGGTATTCTCTTCAGAGCGAACTTACTCAGTCAGCAGCACAACAGTATTCAGAGCTTTGTGGGGGCTGTAATCCCGTGTTTGCTGCATCTTGCATGGCATTTGCATAAGCATATTTGCATCATTTTGCATATCATTTCTCTGGCTAGCCAGAGCTCTTATCCAGCCTTTATTTTTCTTTAGAAGTGATTCTCCGATGTTTGGTCTGAGCAAGTGTTGATTGTTAGAAGACGACCAAGGGGTTGAAGTAGAATCAAGCAGTGTAGTCAGTTGAAAGTTATTGGTAGATATGTCAGGGAATGGCTTCCAGATTGTTGATACCTTGTCAGGTTTTACTGTGACGACCAATCCTCTGTATGGTTCTTTGCTCGTTGAAGATTTTCCGCAAGTGAACAACATAACTGAAGCTCAGTCTCTGCAGCTTTCTGTTGGAGACCAAGATCAGCATGAACAGTCTGTTATCCAAAGTGAACGTTCTTCTTCTCTTGATACCTCAGATTATCATGATGTTGTTTCTTCTGTGTTGATTTCCAGAAGAGAAGTTCCGGTAGTGAAGACTGATGACCCAAGAGCTCTTGAGTACACTAAAAGGTTGCATGCATTGGATGAAAGATTCAAGGCATTGGAAGTCAAAGATGTTATTGGTCTCAATGCTTCAGATATGTGTCTGGTTTTCGGCCTAGTGTTACCTCCGAATTTCAAAACACCGAGGTTTGAAAAGTACAAAAGGGATAGCTGCCCGAGGCAACATTTAGTGATGTTCTGCAGAAGAATGACTTTGTTGGTGCACGACGACAAGTTGATGATCCACTATTTTCAAGACAGTCTGATTGGGGCATCTCTGAGTTGGTATATGCAGTTGGAGAGTAATCAGATCCGATCATGGGTAGATTTAGCCAAGGCTTTCATGAAGTAGTACGAGTATAATCTTGATATGGCTCCCAGTCGCATGTAGTTACAAGAATTGTCTCAAGAGAACAATGAACCTTTCAGGAAGTATGTTCAGAGATGGAGAGAATTTGCTTCCAGAGTGCAACCACCACTTCTAGATCGAGAGTTAATAGACATGTTCATAAACTCCTTGCAGAGCCCGTACTTCGAAAGAATGCTTGGGATTGCACCAAATTTCTCTGAATTGGTAAGAGCATGAGAACATATTGAAAATGGTATAAAAATTGGAAGAATTCAGAATATTTCAAGCGGTCAGGCTGGTGAAACCGAATCTCTCTGTAGCTTTCAAACTGGAAGAAATCAGGATGTTTCAAGCGGTCAGGCTGGTGAAACTGAATCTCAAGATGAAGACAAAAATGTGGTCAATGCAGTCATGACAGATGTTGAGTATTCTCAAGATGAATCGGTGAAATCTTTTGGTTCTTCATCTTCTCAGCGGTCAGTATCTTCGGTGTCTCGTTATTCTGGACAGATAACTGTGCCTAGGGCACCACATCAGAAACTTTGGGTCGCTCCTCATGCAAATCACCGAGCCCGTGGCCGAGGTTATCAGAATCAGCGTCAGAATCAAAACTGGCCTCATAATAATTTGGAACGAAGGAATACTCCTTTTCATCCGGTTCCTGTGCCGTATAGCCAGCTTTTGCCACATTTGATTCAGAATTCTTTGGTGGAACCTAAAGCTCTTAAGCCAGTGCCAGAACCTTACCCTCCAGGGTACGATCCCCATGCTCAGTGTGGATATTATGGCGGATCTATAGGGCATTCAACCGAAGATTGCAAAGCTTTTCAGGAAAAGTGCAGCAGTTGATCGATAAAGGGTGCATTTCCTTTACAGAAGGAATTTTGGTTGTTCACGTCAACCTCTCAGCTGTCTGAGCTCACAAATTCAGAGTTTTATTTCCAGAAGCCAGTGGTCCAGACAGGCAGTCGTCCTCAGCATTGGCAGTCCTCGGACTTTTTATCATTTGCATTTGTAGTTTCTTTTATGTTAGTTGCTACTTGCTGTTAAATTTGTGTTTTGAATGGTAATATTAATGAAGTGATTATGCATTTTTTGTGAACTAATCATGTCGCTTTCGCTCATTTTTTGCACTGCACAGACACTTGCACTTTTTATCCACTCCACTTTATCACTGTGATTAGCAAAGATTGGAGGGAGGATAACGAAACTAAATACTCATAACTGATGATCATATGCTTTCGGATAAGATCATGTCTATGATGTACAGGCATTATTTTAAATCCCCTAAATACTGGAGATATAAGGAGTTAGTCCCTAGTTAACCACTTCGAGCCGAGAAGTAGGAGTTTCTTTTGGACTTTTCAACCCTCAAATCTTAACCCGGGGCAGGGTAGTTGTCAATTAGCTTGACCGAGAGTTCAAATATTATAGAGGAATATTTACTTTCAAGGATCAATCACATCTTATCCGTCTCAAAGGGTCGTACCTCATCAGCCGCAATGTTTAAACCTCACTAGTTTGGAGTGAGACAGTTACAACCCTTTTGGAGAAATCAAGACAGCTAGTGTCGCACAACTTGTTTTAAAAGAAAAGAAAAAAGAAAGAAAAAAAAGAAAGCCCGCTAAGTAAAAAGAAAAGAAAAGCTGGAAAGCAAATACGTAGGCAAAATGGGGCATCCCGCTGGACTACAAAACTGACGAAAACTCAAAAGAGTCAGTCCAGGCAAAAATTAGGGAATCAAAAGAATGAAAATGAAAGGATCTCAAAAGAAAAATCCTCAAACAAGGGCAAAGTCGTGTGGATACAGACACTGAAGACGAAGAGGAGTAACTGTCACTCCAGAAACCTTGTGAGTTTTGTAACCATCACTCTTACTACTCATTAAGCCTTTTGAGAAGGGAGCACTTGTACCAAGTTAACTGAACTTAGGATTGGAGATCATCATGTAGAAGGGGTGGGTACAAATCATACTTTGAGCCTAATATCCTTCGTTTCATAAACCGTGAACCCGACCACGATACAACCCTTAAAAGACCTAATTGAGGCAGGGTTTATTCTGAAAGCATATTACCATAAGGTCGAGTAACCTGACTCTTACATGATTTGCTAATCATACCCTTGTTGTATCTTGCACTAATCAAATCAGCGCTACGTTTGAACTTTTGGTTCATTCGTCACTCACTATCACGACACTTGATGAGTGACAACATTTTTTCAAAATCTGCATGAACACCACATTAAAATTACCATTCGTGAACAAACAATTTTAATTGTAGGTCAGTAGTTGACATGGAGGAAATTCCGACAGGGAATAATCGAACAGGACTAGATCGTTCAGCAGTCTGAATCAGAATTGTGCATACTTTGAAACCCTGTGAATCTGGGGCATTGACATCCAATGAGTTTGGAATTAGTTAGTCTGAGGACAAGTCCTGAAGCATCGGTTGATTATGGGACAATTTATTCAAGAAGCAGTTGATCAGCAGTGAATCATCTCGAGACCTAATCAGAGGCAATCGCCCAGAGTCTCTGTAAGTTGAGGGCAGATCCCTCCGATATTCAATCAGATCAGGTTAAGTCGCTTCAACGCTCATTCAGGGGCAAATCACTTCAAGAGTATATTGAAACCAACCATGCTGAGAGTTGGTTAATCAAGGATGAATCCTTTTGATGTACAGATTCTGGGGCAAGCCATCTCGAGGTTGTCTCATGGCAAGCTACTTCCTGAACTTTCCCAAAGAGTCGGACTGGGGCAAGTTGAACTGCACTGGGGCAAGTTGTTCAAGCTAGTTTTCTCTCCCTGGAAAGAGTTGAGTGTCAGGGAGTCGTGTCATTACCCTCGTCAAATAACCTTAACCTTCCGAAAAAGCCTTGTTATCATTGGATCATTATCCTACAGCCTAAACCTGTTACCTACCATGTAACCAAAGTCATTTCCAAAACCCAGTTCTCGTCTGGCAAACCTCCAAAGCCCAGTTCTCGTCTAGCAAACCAGTAACCAGTTCTCGTCTGGTCCTTCTTTCTTAGAATACCAGTCCTCGTCTGGTACCTATCATCTTTTAACTAGTTCCCGTCTGGTCACCTTTTCCTCGACCCACTGTTTAACCAGTTCTCGTCTGGCTAACGCAGTTTTAAAGTCCAGTTTTCATTTGGAAAACCGGAAGTCAGTTCTCGTCTGATATCCAAACCAGAAATCAGTTCCCATCAGTTACCAAAACCCAGAAGTCAGTTCTCGTCTGACAACTTAAACCCTTTTGCCACCAGTTATCTTCTGGTAGTCTACCCTCAAATGCTAGTTCTCGTCTAGTACTTCCCTTTCAAATCCATTTTCTTGGTAACTAGAAATAAATCCCTATCACCTATTCCCATCCCTAAAATCAGAAAAAGCCTAACTGTACTTGACACGGTAATTCCTAGTGACATGTGCTATCATGTTCCCCGACACGAGGCTCGATTGATCTCACTTCCCCATGGCTGAGATTCTCTATTCCCTGCATTGATGTTGTTAAATCAAGAATAGTTTCCCCAGTAAAGATGTGCAGTTTGAGATTGTTTTTCCCGAGCAGGTTGGGATTGCATTAAAATATGATCAAGATTATCCTCAGCAGGTCCAGATTTGATATCCCCGACAGAGTGTAGCCATCCTCAGCAGATTGATTGTGCATTCCCAACGAGTTAGGATTGAAGTTTTCCCTGACAAAGAAGATTTGGCTTTATTTCCCCAGCGGTGGGACGAATGCAGTGTTGTATCCCCACAGAGTCCAAGTATTTGGCTCCTTTACCCTCCAAGTCTAGGTTATTGACTCATTCCCTAATCAGAGGTGGATATTGATGAATTTAATCCCCAAGCAGAGGTCGGTACCGTTTTTCTCATGGAGCAATCTATAGCAGAGGTAGATTATTCCCCAGCTGAGTATCCCCGGCAGGTTGGATTTTAATTTTTCCCCGGTAAAGCTTCCATTTTCCGATGAGTATTGTATACCTAGAGGGACTTTGGTGTCCTAGGAGGTCGTTCAGGGTTGTTTTCCTCTGTGAAGCGAGATTCAATTTCAGTGGTTGATGGTTATCCTTTGCAGAGTTGTTAATTACCCAGTAGAGTGGGCATGTTTCCTCTAGCTGAGACGTTTGCTTCCCAGAAGAGCCGTATTCTGGTGTGCCATCCAGGGCGTCTTCCTCGGCAGGGTTTTGATTTGATCCCTGGTGGAGTTGGCTTTCTTCTCTCCAGCATTTATTTTGCTGGAGCGGTTCCCTTGCTTTTTCATTGTGCATATCATCTACCCAAACACGTAGCATTTCCATTTCGTATGGAGCATTACGCCATTTTCAAACATATGCATTTGAAACATAAGCCAGGTTGTTACCTCTTTGTTCTCAGATGTATCTCTGGAAGTTTGATATTTGTTGCCCTTATGGTATCCAGACCATGGCAGGTCATGTGTTATCTTTTCCTAATTGGTATCCAGACCATGGCAGATTTTTTGTGTTATTGTGCTGTCTCCAACGAGTATCCAAACTCTGATAAAGGCAATTGGGTATTCAGACCCTGATGAGTATGTTTCTGGCTTCCTCCATCGAGTAACCAGACTCCGATAAAGTCCGTTGGAGGTTCAGACTTTGTTAAGCTTATGGACGTTTTTCTTTATCTGTGGAGTATCCAGACTCCGGTAAAGGTGTTAGTGGTATCCAGACCATGGTAATCGGTGTTATCTCTTTATCCGTTGAGTATCCAGACTTCGGTAAGGACGATTTCGGTATTCAGACCATGTTATCTTATTTGATGGTTTGTGATATCCAGATCACAACAGATGGTATTATTTTCTTCAGCCCGTGTGGTATCCAGACCACGGCTCATGTTGTTTCCCAGCAGTATCGTCGGATGTTGGCTGTTTGTGTTGTTTTTAAATCATATGATATCCAGATCTTGTTGAGTATATCTATGATGTCTTCCTCGTCCGTTGAGTATCCAGATTCCGGTCGTTGGATTTGAGCATCCAGGCTCCGGTTTCTCCGTCGAGTATCTAGACTCCGGTGAATTTTCTTTTGGTGATAAACTGCTTTATCTGTTGAGTATCCAGATTCCGGTAAAAGTCATTCAGGTATTCAGACCTTGGCAAATTCTGTGGAATATCCAGATTCCAGTGAAATTTTGCAGTTTATGACAAACCCTTTATTCCGTTGAGCATCCAGGTTCCGGTTTATTGTTTTGAGCATCCAGGCTCTGTTTTCTCCGTTGAGTACCTAGACTCCGGTGAATTTCCAATTCGGGTTGTCTTGCTTCGTCCGTTGAGTATCCAGATTTCGGTCAAGCTCCGTTGAGTATCCAGACTCCGGTAAATCCCCATTGAAGTCGTCATTTCATTGAGCATCCAGGTTCTGATTGTCGCGTTGAGCATTCAGGCTCCGGTTTTTGTCATTGAGTATCCAGATTCTGACAAATTTCCAATTTGTGAATCCAGTTGTCCATTGAGTATCCAGACTCCGATCATTTTGAGCAGTCAGGCTCTTGGTTTTGTTCGTTGAGTATCCAGATTTTGACAAATCTCCAATTTATGGTTTTGTTGTTTGTTGAGTATCCAGACTCCGACAACGTGAAATGTTACCTTTCAGCCAATATGGTATCCAGACCATGGCGCAGTATCATCTTGTTATGTGTTACCCAACGGAGTTACTTGGTTAAGTTTCTCTCGTTTTCTCCCTGTCAGAGCTGTTTGGTTAAGCCTCTCTTCCCCAGCGGAGTATTTTTGTGATCAGTTCAGCTATCTTCCGGAGATTTTGTTCCAATATATCAGAGTTTGCAGTTCTGTTTTTGCGGTTGGCAAATTTTCGGGTTCTTTGGTATTCAACCATCTCTTACCTTTGAATGTTTGAAAGATGTTCGCTTTTCAACCCTTCAGGTCCAAGCCGTTTGAATAGGGGCAGTTGTTGCACCCAAAATTTGACCAACCGTTTCTTATATTTGGCTTATGTTTCGTTTCATTGGCATCCACATTTGCATACCGCATATTGTGCATTTTTTCGGCCGGATTGATTTAATTGGGATTACAGCCCTTTCCTCGCGTTTCAGACTGTTTCGAATACGGAGATTTATCGTGGAATTTACTCTTCTTGGTGATTCAGTCTACGCTGTTTGTTTTGGTGGTATTTCGGTATCCGGTTTTATTACCGTTTATTTTGTCGCATTCTCGCATTTTATGTTCGTGGATTTAATTTTTTTTCTAGATTTTATTTCCTGTTTTTTGGCATAGTTTTTTTAGATTTTAAATAGGTTTATTTCTATTTTCTAGAGGTTTTTAGAATATTATAGTTTTTAGAATAGATTTTAATGTTTTCTTGAATTTAAATTTTCTATTTTAGATTTTAATTCTTAATAGATTTTTCTAGATTTTATTAGTAATTTCTTTTATTTTTATTAATCTAGATTTTAATTAGCATATTAATTGTTTAAGTTTTGGTTAACGTCACATTAGTTTTTACTTTAACTAACTTTGTCAATTAATCTTACTATATTAGTTAGATTTTAATAGCAGCATCATTTAGTTAATATCCTTCGTTTAGTCTTATATTAGTTTAGCTTTAATTAGTATTTTATTTTAATCTAACTTTATTAATTCTCAGCATTTATTTTTAATTTAATTAATTAATTATCAGCTTTATCATTTAATGGTGTCAGCTAATCAGAATTTTGCAGGCCATTTGTCTGTCTATTGCAGTTTTGCAGGCCCAATGCGTCAGGCTCTGTGACAAGTGTCACACTATAAGAACCCTTTCTCTCTCTCTTCATTAATGCACGGACACGGATCCCAAAGTCCCCATGCAAACCCTAGTCCACTCGCCGGACAAATCAAGCATGATCAAACTCTTGCCGGAAACACGCCGGAAAATTCCTACACCCACCGGAAATTGCTTTGTGTTCATCATGTTCATCCGAATCATCAAGTTTTTCCCAGAAACCTTCAAGATCCTCGTCCAATATTCATCCATATTACATATTTTTTTCCAGATTCATCATATACTCATTGAAATCTTCAAAGATCTTCCTCCAAGTTCATCCTTTTTCCAGCAAAACCTATGATGTTCTTCACGATTTTCCAGATTTTCTTCGAACATTCATATGTTCTTCATCTTTTTGCCCAGAATCTTCATCCGATTCAAACATCTTCAAACAATTTTCCAGAACTTATCCAACCTTCATCATCTGTTCATAACTTTTCCAGATTTTTCTTTGAACATTCAAATCAGCCTTCATTAATTTTGCCCAGAATCTTCATCTGATTCAAACATCATCAAACACCAGATCTAAGATCTACAACAAAAACCACAACAAAACTTCAGATCCATAAACTACAAACCATTCTATGATTTTCATCATCCTCGTGAATATCTCCAGATCCTTCAACAAGCTCACATGCAACCTCCGATCCAAGCTCTTCTAGATCCAAACTTGCAATCAAAACCTAGATCCACTGATTTCATAATTTAAACCCAGATCTTCATACACCAAAACCTGGATCTGAGCTCGAACCCGCGTCCGCCATGAACAAACACAGCAACATCATACGAACCATCATCTTTAACAAGATCTAAATCCAGATTTAAACCCAGATTTTCTTTAATCTCAACTTCGTCCATCGAACCAACCCTAATCTCACTAATTTATTTCCGAGTCACCGTAAATATCACCAACGATCATCATCATTTTCATCTCGTCACTCCACTTCCACCATTTCAGAAATAGAACGAACCATCTTCGAACCTCACCCAGGCCGAAATCCCTTACCCAGCAAAACCGTTTTTTCCAGTTTTCTTCAACACCATGCGTAAATCTTCATCGAAAAAACTTCAACCAAGACCAGCTCGAAACTGTCACCTCACACCATTCACCTCTGATTCTTATGCTTCAAAATCACTAACGAGCTCGTGAATCCTTCGAACCAGAACTTAGAGGATCTAGAATACGAGAACAGAAAGGAAGTGAGCAAGAGTGAAGACGGATCAAAGTGGAAAGGAAGAAGGCAAAGGAGATTGAATCTGTTTTGGAACCCAAACGACGTTGGAAAGCTCAGAGGCGAAGCAAGCGAAAGTAGGTAGTTTGAGTTTGTGTTTTGTGAAGACGGCGGAGCATTGGGAGCAACAGAGATGGAGCAGAGAGAACGATGATATGTTTTTTTTTTCATTTTCTGGCTGTTATTGGGTAAACGGGCCTCGCGGCCCATTGTCTTTATTTTTTTAATTACTGTACTCCCATATCCATTATTACACCCCTCCCCTTTTTGCTTGTTGTTTTTGTTTGTGGTTTGGGCCTAACCCACTGTGTATTTCTGGATTGTCCCTCCTATTTCTCTGTTGTACCCCTCCTGTAATTATTCTTTTATAATATATACTTTTTGTATATAAATATACTTTACTATTTAGAAATTCATAGTATTTTATTTTATTTTCTTTTTTAGAATATTATATACATATTTTTCTTCATAGTTTTATTTTCTTTTAGAATATTATACATGTATTTTATATAGTTTTATATTCTGTTTTTTCATTTCCTATTCCTTTTATTTCTTTTAGAATTTATTTTCTCTTAGAAACTTTATTTCACTTCTGAAGTTGATTTCTTATTTCCATTTTATTATTGGATTTTTCTCACCATTTTTGTTTTGTGGGTCGATGACGAGACCTCCGTAATGCGTTATAAATCAAAATGTTGATGAATAATGTAGGATCCGAGACCGTTTTTCCTCTCCTCATCTTTTCTTCTTCTTCTGATTTTATTTTGCTTTTCCATTTTGATGTCTGTGTGAGATGATTCAATTGGAAAATTATTCTCAATATCATTTCTCTATCTTGTCTTTGACATGGATATCAATACGCTTCCTCTTAGGATTTGACTTCATTTATAAGTCGAATTATGATGGTTCAGCGTCACATTGGTTTTGATTCGAAATGTTATCATCAAGGATAAAAGAGTAGAGCTTGGAAATGGAATTTGCACACAAAAGTCAAGGGTCAACGGAACCACTCCGTTCGATAACATTGTTTTTATTTCACTTCTTTCATCTCCTTTTTTCAACCGTCGAGTGTAGTGAGCTGTAGCATTAGATACGCGGGAAATGATGAGTGGGTGGCTGCCTCTCACTCATCTAGAGTGTTTAGCGTATGTCCTTTGGAATTTATGCGACACATTCGCTCCTACATCTTAGGACTTTGCGTGTGTGTCCCGATGCTTCCCTTTTCTCTCGCATCCTGGCGATTGAGACCGTCCTTTTTCTCTCGCTTCCTGGCGACTGAGTTCCCTTATCTTGCCCCGTACGATATCCTAGTATGCGATATCCTAGCGAGCACACTAACAACTAACCTCTCTGATCTCTCGCTGCCGTGTGATCGAGACTTTCCCACTGATGACTAATCTTCCCTTTCTCTTGCCCTAGCGCAATTGAGACCTGACCGTAGTTCTAGTTCCCATAGGTTCCCGTACCTTTAAACCCCGACATACTACGTCCGTTCTACCGCAAACAGGTAACGCCTAAGTCTCCAATGGTCGAGCAACAATACACCTAACAGTTAGAATGCATACCCTAGTATTGTCAACCCCTTTCTCTCACCCCCGTGTGATCGAGAACACCCTTTCGTCCCGTAGTTAGCCTAAACAATATTTTACTCTGATTTCTCATGCCAGATGAGAATACATAGGTACAAGAGGCGACGTCTTGGTGAGAAATTTCCCCCCTTACTTTCCTGAACTATGTTGACTCTGACTTTCCCATTGCACGAGGGAATACGTAGGCATAGAGCGGAGATGCTCTATCGAGTCAGTTCTTTCCGTTTAGCTTTAGCAGCCGTAGATAGTTTGTTTTTCACCCATAGACTAGACAACACATGCGTGGATCCCGTCGAGTACGACGGACGTGAGGGGTGCTCATACCTTCCCCTTGCGTAACCGACTCCCGAATCTAGACATGGTTGCGATGACCTTGTCTTTCCCTTTTCCGTCAGGTTTTTCCGATCGTTTCCTTTCCCTCTCTTTGGGATAAATAACGAAAGTGGCAACTCTTCTGTTTTTCCGCCGGTTATTTTTCGCAGTAGTGACACCCATGGTACCAGCAAGTGGTTTGCATCATTTTGGAGCCAAATTAGAAGGAGTTTCGTACACATGGCCAAAGTGAAACACTCAAATTCCATGGATTTCAATTGGGCTCTAGGGACTGCCATTGGGCTTTATTCCTTTTCAAATCCATCACATAAAAGGTTTCTACCATGAACAAATGCTCAGAACACGAATTGGGTGAAGAATTGGAGCTAGAGCATTGTGAAAAAGTGAAGAACAAGTGAAATACGATTTTTGAGATTTAGCAAGATTCAAGCAAAATTAAAGGTTGCAAAGGTTTCATTGAAGATCACTGAACGTTTCTGGATACTTTTCTTCAAGCTTAAGCATCAATTGAAGGCTCAGTGGAAGTTCTCCACTAGGTATTTACAATTCAACTTATCTCTCTCATTATGCCATGATCCTCTGCCATTTTTGCATATTTAAGACCTAGACAACATGTAGATCACTAATCACTAAAATGAACTGGCATTTATGATGATTGTTGGATGAAGCTCCAAAGTGTTTTGATCTGGTATGGCTTGTTCTTGTGATGTTTTGCTTAATTCTTGCTTGATATGTGATCTCCATAACCTATAGATGATTTCTGGACCAAATTGAGTGAGGTTTGTGAACTTTTGGTTTTGATGAGTAGAACTGTTTGGCTTCGATTTGGATTTGCTGTGAGGAATTAAGGAAAACTAGCTATGGATTCGTGATCCTCATGAGTTGTAGATGAATTTTCATATAAGGTTTGTTAGAATTGGTGAAGTTTTGCATCTGAGCCCTGTTCCCCTCGCCGGAGAAGACGACTGGAGTCTTCTCCGGCCACCACTGAGCTTCCCTCCATCTCTCAAGTTTGAATTAAAGAAGATGAGTCACTGGCCACACGATCTGGCTGACTTCATTGACTTGGTACACTGATCCAACGTGTGAGGTTTGATTTCAATTAGTTGACTAGGGTTTTGCATGCGTGGCATGATGTAGATAATTGGATTGTAATACTTTTGGAATGAATGCCCAGGATTAAGACTCACCGTGTGCGTGAGTCAATGAACCACACCCAATTCCCCAGTGAAACACGCCGTTTCACTTAAACCTCCCCAGCGCTTGCATGGGGCGCTCCTGAGCCTCAAATTTGTTGACTGGTTGCTTGACCCATTGGCTGTTGTTTTTTCCTTGCATTTTCATTTTCTTTTATTCATTTTATTATTTTCTTTTATTCTTGTTTGAATTTAATTCATTAAAAATAGCTCCAATGTTCTAAAAAACCCACAAAAATATTTTTTACAAACCTTGAGATGTCTATTATTTTTAGACATTTTTTTATTTTATTTTTCAGATTATTTTTCATTTTTAAATATAATTAAATATTGGAGGTGTTTTTAAATGAGTTAAATTGTGACATGGTTTGTTCTTTATTTTGTTTCTCTCATTCCTTTTTGATCTAATGAATGAAAATTGATCCTCATATCCATGATGGGTTAAACAATTTTTGAGGACCATGTTTCCCCTGGTTGGTTGACTTTAGGGTTGACTTTTGGTGCTTTTCTTTTGACCCTCGATTCTCCCATTTCAAAGTGGTACATATTGAATATTATTTTCTTTTGATGGTGCTATGAGGGGATATTTGCTTTGAGCTTTTGGCCTCTGTTTGCCAACATTTTCCTATTTTTGAGGTAACTTGCAAGTCAAGTTACCTCCAAGGGAGGTTCACACATGTACCTTGACCTAGTTTGACTTGGATATGACATTTTTGGATCCTTTGAACTCTCAATGCCTTTTGTTTCATGTTGCTAACATGTTAAGGATAATGTTTGTTCAATTTTAGGTCATGATATGGTTTCTTCCTTGTTCATTTGTTTGTTTTCTTTTGAGCTTTCTATTATGGTTTCAAGGTGAAGTATGCTTGCACTCTCTTATGTTTTTGTTTGCATTTCCTTTTGGTGTGATTTGCTATTGCTTTTGAGCTTTCTTCTCTTCATCTCCCTTCTGTCCAATGACTTTGGAACCTCATTTAAGGTATCTTAGTCCCTCCTGAGGAAGTACTTGAAGTATACCTAAAATGATGGATCCTTCAGGACTCTTTTGTGCTTCCTCTGCACTTGGTTTGTGATGCTCATGGTTGAGTACCTATTATGAGGCCCTTTCTGCCCTCATTTGGTCTCCCATCCTCACTTGGTTTTGGGTTTTATTTTACCTTTTCATTTGGTTTATTTCTTGTGGTGTGGTTGATGTTGTTTGACTTAGGTCATTTCATCCAACTTTTGGTGCATCTTTGTATAGTTTGTTCTTGTTTGATTAATTTCTTCTTGTAAACTTCTCCTTCTTCTCTTTTCTTGCATTTCCATATGCATGCTTGGTTGAGATGAGCTTGTGGAGGCTACTACCCCACACTATTTTCCTCCCACTTTCATTCTATTTGTGCATCTTATGTTTGCATCTTCATTTGCATATGCATTCTTCTTCTTCTTTTTCTTCTTTTACTCTTCTTTGCCATGTTCCCCATAAATTCTCTAACCTCTTGAGGTTATGATATACATTAGGTGCCTAACCATGCATGATAACATTAGGTAGTTCCCTTTTGAATCCCAACTCTAAGTCCACTTTGCATGATAACTTTTAGGATTGATTAGTCTCCCATTAGTGTTCCCTTTTCACTTCTCATCTTCAAACATTCATAAAACACTTAATAAAGAGATGACAAGTGTTACACGCTACAAGCCTCAAGCCATTTGGGAAATGATGATTGGGTGGTTGCCTCTTAATTGTCTAGAATGTTACAAATCAAATTCAAAACATTTCTTCTCTAAAAAACACAAAAACACTTCAAACCTTTTTCATCCTTTGGGATCTTAATCAGGGAAATCTTTTCATATAAAAGAGTGTCGTTAACTTCTATTTCTAACGCAAACGGTAACGCCTAAGTCTCCAATGGTCAAGCTGCATACACCAACTACTAGAACTACTTGTTAACCCTACTCGGGCCTAAAAACTTTTGAACCAACCCGTGGTCCTTTTAGCCCGAACTATGTTTGCTCTGATCTTTCATACCAGATGAAAGTATGTAGGCACAAGACGTGATGTCTTGGCGAGCAACCTTCCCCCTTCTTTACCCGTAGTTAGTCGAACTACGTTGACTCTGACTTTCCCATTGCACGAGGGAGTACGTAGGCACAGAGTGGCGATGCTCTGCCGAGTCAGTCCTTTTTATTTTTCTTTTGTCCCTAAGCCTTTAGCTAGATAGTTTCAACACACCCTTTTAGATAGACAACAATGCGTGGATCCCGTCGAGTACGACGGACGTGTGGGGTGCTAATACCTTCCCCTTGCGTAACCGACTCCCGAATCCAGACATGGTTGCGATGACCTTGTCTTTCCCTTTTCCGTCAGGTTTTTTCGATCGTTTCCTTTCGCTCTCTTTGGGATAAATAACGAAAGTGGCGACTCTTCTGTTTTTTTCCGCCGGTTATTTTTCGCAGTTGCGACAGCTGGGGACTCTAGTTTCATATGCGAGTCAATCCTAGCGCTTATTTGTTTGTCATATATCATTACTGCTATGTTGTGGGAGGGAAGTTCCACTGAGTGATAAGTCGGACCTGGGCTTGAGTACAAACATAGTATTAGAAGCGAAAAGTAGTGGTGAGCCTGTATGTTAGGCATGCACTAGTTCCCATGAAATTTGCGCTCAGACGAGATTCTCTTTGATGACTTTCTTTCCATCGCAATGGGCAGTTGAGGATTTCAGATTTGAGGGTTGTCGACTCTGGGGACCGATCATCTGTGATTCAGCTAAGTGAGCCCTCTTCGCGATATGATGATGCCAAACTAGAAATGGTAAATGTATCATCATTTTTCGAAAGTCTGTGACGCTGATGAACGCATAGGATACTGAACCTTGTTCGTGGATAGGTCCATACTTGTGAGAGGGATTGGGTTATGCAGGAAACCTTGGCTTTCAGAATACCCGGTTCTTTATAGTATGAATCTATTTATTAGTGGGTCCTATTATCGGTACTTTGTTCTTGCTAAGGCGAAACACTGGTTCTTCTTGACCAACAACACAGCAGTCTTGATCCCTTGTTTGCATTTGCATTTTCATTTTCATTTGCATTTCATTAACATGTCTCTATGTTGCAGGTGTATATTTCCTCTTTGATTCTGGTGATCTTGTTCTCTTATTGCTGACATGGAGCCCTTGAGGAGGACCTTGGCCTACAAGTTTCCTACGCCTGATATTAGACCTTTGCGAAGTTTGATTTCTTTAGCTGACAAGAAGGTTATGGAATATTTCAGACAATCTTATGGGAGGCTTTTGAGTGTTGTTTGTAAACCTTCTTTGGATGAGTTGAATGGCCTTCAGACGTTGCTGCAATTCTATGATCCTCAGTTGCGAGGCTTCACCTTTTAGAGTTTTATGCTGGCACCAACGTTGGAGGAGTCCTCTGCACTGCTAGGACTGCCCATTCTGAACCAGATACCATTCTATCATGTTGAGGGAGAGCCAAATTTGACTGAACTTGCTAAAGCTTTACATCTGGATGCCTTTGAATTGAAAGGGAAGTTAGCTAGTAGGAATGGCATGTTTGGGTTTCCGTTACCTTTTCTTGTGGATAAGGCTCGACAGTTTGCTAAGAAAGGTTGTTGGGTGGTATTCAGCGTTATATTGGCCCTATGTATTTATGGCATTCTTTTATTCCCAAATATCCCAGATTTTGTAGATGTGGATGCATTCTGTATCTTTGCTTCGAAGAATCCCATACCTACTCTGTTGGGTGATATTTATCATTCTGTGCATTACAAGAACAAGAACAGGAGAGGGAAAAGTGTATCTTGCTGCGCACCTTTACTCTATATATGGTTCATGAGGCACCTTCCCAAGACTGGTCTGTTCTCTGATACTGCAGGTACATCGGAATGGTCCGAGCATTTGATGAGTTTGTATGCCGAGGGCATTATTTAGTTTGATAGGGATATATTGGGCATTGAGATTATCTATAGTTGTGGAAGCTTTCCTAACGTCCCGCTGGTCGGAAGGAAGGGTTGCATAAACTATAACCCGTCCATTGCTATCAAATAGTTTGGGTATGCACTGAGAGGTCCTCCGAAGGTTGAAGAGATACATGAATCTCTATATCTCACTGGTTTGTTGGAGGGGGATACCTTAGCTAGAGTTGAACATGCCTGGAGTAATGTCCACAGGTGAGGAAAGGTTGCCTTGGGAAAGAGCAATAGTCAAGCATACGCTCCCTATTTGGTTTGGATTTAGAGTAGAGCCAAGGAGATGATGATGCCATATTCGTCTGCTAAGCCTGTGCACCCTCTTGAGATTGCAGAGCCTACTACAATAGACATTCAGAAGTATAATCAAGTTTTGCTCGAGAAGGAAGAATTGAGGAAAGCTAATGAAGAATTGGAGAAAGAGATTATCCAACTTCGCAGTAAGAAGATAGATGTAATTCATTCTTTCAGGAGACAAACCGAGCTTGTAAACAAATTGGGTACGGATCTGACTAAGGAGACTAGTGACAGAGAGCGCACAAGCCGAGACTTGAACGTCGTCCACAGTGTTCTTGTTACTAAGAAGGAAGAGTTGGATAGGGCTTACTTGAGGATCTCCAAGTTTGAGTCAATATGGAATGCCACACTCACTAACAACAAGGAGCGCGAAGACAGGTTAAAACTTCAGATCAGCAAGCTGAAGGCTCAACTTAATGCCAAAGATGGGGAAATTACAGCAGAAGCATCACTTAGACGAGATAGTGAGTACAGGTTGAATGAAGCGATCGCGAACTTGAGGGATCTCAGGTTGAGAGCTGACTCCAAGAGACGCAGGCTTGAAGCATGTTTCGGGGAAGAAGCTTTGGAGGATCACGTTGATAGTCTACATCATACTGTTAGCCAGCAGGATTTGCTTATTCAGGGACTACTTGCTAGGCCGGATCATCCTGAGACGCTGAGGCTGTTAGAGGATTTCCGATCACGTCATCCTGCTTAACCATTTTGTTTATCTCTGTTGTAGCTTTTGCTATTTATTTGTTGTATTGACCATCACCAGGCTTATTGGTTGAGGTCTTTTCCTTCTTTGTACTCAGTTGTGGCTTGTACATTGCCTGTTGGCTTTTGATCTATATACGAGGAGTTGGCATTCTATGCTTTGTTATGTTTTTCCTGGAAACTAGAATCGAGGGGGGAAATTTCCCTGTTGCATAAATACATGTCGGCATTTTAGCATTTTTCTCGCATTTGCAGGTGCACCGGAACTGTTAACCTTATTTCTCTTGTGGTTTACTAGTGTTTCAGGATTGCTGACTTGACAACTCACCGGTACGGTACCAGAAGAAACCAGAAAAGACTAATGGATCAAATGCAGGCAGAAATGCAAGAGATGAGAGATCGGATGGCACAGCTGATGGAGGTCATGCAAGGGGTTGCTAGTGGCCAAGCGCAACTTCAGACTTTAGTGCAACCTTTGATTGCACGAGTTGATGGTGATGGTTTGTTACACGGTGGGATTGCTGCTAACCCTCCTCACATTGAAACTCTTCGGGCAGACAATTCTATGCCAACTTTAGTCATCCTTACTGCTGGAGGGAGTGGCCACGCTGCTGGTGCTGGAAATGGTGGTAATACTGGTTTTGCTAATGGTGGTAATGGTAATGGAAACGGTTATGGCCTCGACACCACGTGTGCCATACATGGTAATATGAACCATATATGGAATGAGGATAGGCAAGAGGATGTGTTTTCTCCAAGAGTTGTAGCTGCTGAATTGCCCTCCGAGGCTGATAGGAGGATTAAGATGATCAAAGAGAAGATGAGGTCTCTTGAGTGCCAAAACTCTATGGGGCTGGATATGTCTAACCTGGGGCTCATCCCAGGCTTGAAAGTGCCACCAAAGTTCAAAGTCCCAGACTTTGATAAGTACAAGGGGTACGGAAGATACCAAGATAGAGGTCGGGCAGCAAACATACATTTTGATGCGCCTCATATGCCTTACTCTCAGTTATTGCAGGCTTTGCTACAACTGCAATTGATTTAGAAAAGGAATTTGGCTCCCTTGACTGGGCCTCCTCCACCTGGGTACGATGCAAATACTCGCTGTGAATTTCATTCGAGTGCTCCAGGAAATAACATTGATAATTGTAAAGCCTTCAAGCATAAAGTGCAAGACATGATTGACAGTAAGGCGATTAATTTTTCTAATGATGTTCCCAATGTGGTGCAGAATCCCATGCCGAATCATGGGCAGGCTGGGGTTAATGCAATTGTCAAGGAGGAAGTGTTGAATTTGGTGACGGGTGTGGATGAACTGAAGACACCTTTAAGCTTTGTGAAAGCCAGATTGCTAAAAGGGGGTGTTTTCCCGGGTTGTGCTGAGGACTGTGTTGAATGTTCTGCTGATCCTGAGAGAGGATGTGGACTGTTGAGAAGAGGTGTTCAGGAGATGATGGATAACGGAGTGTTACGATTTGATCGTTCTGTTGGAAGAGAGTCTGAGGATTTGGCGGCTGAAGAAAAGGATGAGATTCCGACAATCTCCATCCCGTATAAGGTTGTTACTATCTATGCACCAAAGCCTCCAACGATAACTATCACAAAAGCGGGTCCTATACCATTTGAGAGCACTACGGCTATTTCGTGGAACTATGGAGCCGAAGTGTATTGCAATGGGCAAAAGATAAACTTGAATGATCCCTCTACAAGTTCAGTTGACAATCTCGTGGGAGCAGGAGGTATTACTCGCAGTGGCCGAGTCTTTTCGTCGCCTGAGGTGACTGTTGATAAGGTGGACAAGGGGAAAAGACCGGTAGTGAAGGAGACTTCTCAATCTGGGGAGAGAGAATCTTTGTTGAAAGACGCGGAGGAATTCATGAGGCTGATTCGGAAAAGTGACTATAAGATAGTCGATCATTTGCAGCAAACTCCTTCCAAAATATATATCCTGTCGCTGCTCCTTTGCTCTGAGGCGCATAGAAATGCATTATAGAGAATACTAAACACTGCTTACGTGCTGCAGGAAATTTTGGTCAATCAACTCGAGGGAGTGATGGCGCATGTAAACGCAGGAAATGGCTTAGGCTTTACGGACCTGGATTTGACGCCAAGAGGCAGAAATCATAATTGTGCGCTGCACATATCTTTAGAATGCCGAGGGGCTGTCATGTCTCACGTGCTTGTGGATACGGGATCGTCTTTAAATGTGCTTCCAAAGAAGGCCCTAATGAAGTTAGATATGAAGGGGTTGATTTGCACGCCAAGTGATGTGGTGGTGCGTGCGTTTGACAGAACCCGGAGATCTGTGTTTGGGGAGGTAACTTTGCCTATTCAGGTGGGATCTGAAGTCTTTGATGCAGTGTTTTACATCATGGATATCCAGCCAGCCTACAGTTGTTTACTAGGTCGTCCGTGGATTCATTCAGCGGGGGCTGTTACATCAACTCTGCATCAGAAGCTGAAATACATGGTTGGCGGTAGCGTTGTCACGGTTTGCAGGGAGGAGGATATCATGGTCAGTCATTTATCATCCTTTAAGTATGTTGAAATGGATGGAGAGATCCATGAAACTCTTTGCCAGGCCTTCGAAGCGGTCAAGATTAAAGACAAGTCTCCGGTAGTGAGAAAAGAGCCTGAGGTGGCTATGTCTTCCTTTAAAGAAGCGCAGGTTGTGGTGCAAGCTGGTTCAGCCCAAGGTTGGGGGCAGGTGATTGATATACCTCAGAAGCAAGACAAATTCGGTATGGGGTACCACCCATCGTCTTCACAAAGCACGTCGAAGTTCAAGGGGCCGATCAGGTTTACTAGCGGAGGTGTCTTCTTTGAGCAGATTAATGCCATTTCTAATGATGAAGACGGAGACAGCGATTGTGATATGGATGCCTGGATCAAGCCGTGTATCCCGGGACAGAGCTTGCGCAACTGGTCAATTGAAGAATTCATTCAAGTGACGACATAACAGTAATGCTTTGTTTTCCAATTATTGTACTACCCTATGTCCTACCCGGGGCATAGTGGTATTTTATTTCAGGGCCTTATTTTTTTATGTCTGAACATTGTTTATCAATTAATCAAAGGGCATTTTCTCATTCAAATTTTGTGATCTCTGTTTTTCTTATTTTTATTTTTCACAATGAAATGGCAATGTGGTTTATACTTGTTTGCAAATTGTTTGAAACATTTAACCATTTTCATTGCAGGACTCCTATTGCAGATGACACCGATTCAGAACCTCCTATAACTCGCTTCGACTTCGACCAACCGATATATCAAGCTGAAGAAGAGATTGATGAGGATGAAGACTTTCCTGAAGAACTAGCCAGACTTTTGAAACAAGAGGAGAAGACCATTCTTCCTCATCAGGAGGAAATTGAGGTTATTAATCTGGGTTCTGAAGAAGTTGTCAGAAATGTTCGAATAGGGGCTACGCTACGGAGTAACATCAAGCAAAGACTGATCGAGATGCTTCGAGAGTATAGTGACATATTTGCTTGGTCATATGAGGATATGCCTGGGCTTGATACCGACCTAGTGGTTCATCGCTTACCGTTGCGCGAGGAATGTCCGCCGGTCAAGCAGAAGCTTAGAAGGACAAGACCAGATATGGCGGTAAAAATCAAAGAAGAGGTCCAAAAGCAATGGGACGCTGGATTTTTATCCGTAACCACTTACCCTCCGTGGGTCGCCAACATCGTACCTGTACCTAATAAAGATGGTAAGGTACTGATGTGTGTAGATTACAGGTATCTGAATAAGGCGAGCCAAAAGGATGATTTCCCGCTCCCTCACATTGACGTATTGGTCGACAATACGACTCAATTTTTGGTGTTTTCCTTCATGGATGGTTTCTCCGGTTATAATCAGATAAAGATGGCACCAGAGGACATGGAGAAAACAACATTTATTACACTGTGGGGAACGTTTTGCTATAAAGTAATGCCTTTTGGGTTGAAAAACGCAGGGGCAACTTATCACCGCGCTATGACAACGCTCTTTCATGACATGATGCATAAAGAGATTGAAGTTTATGTTGACGATATGATTGATAAATCCCAAACGGATGAGGAGCATCTGGTCAACTTGTTGAAGTTGTTTGAGAGGCTTAGGAAGTTCAGATTGAGGTTGAATCCAAATAAGTGCACTTTTGGAGTTCGGTCCGGAAAGTTATTGGGGTTTATTGTCAGTGAAAAAGGAATCGAGGTCGATCCTGCAAAGATAAAAGCCATACAAGACATGCCAGCGCCGAGAACAGAAAAGGAGGTTTGTGGTTTCCTGGGGAGATTGAACTACATTGCTCGGTTCATTCTCATCTCACAGCCACGTGTGAACCAATGTTTAAATTGTTAAAGAAAGATCAGGCGGTTGTCCAGAATGAAAATTGTCAAAAAGCATTTGATAAAATAAAAGAATATTTGCAGGAGCCTCCAATATTGATACCCCCAGTAGCTGGAAGGCCTTTAATCATGTACTTAACGGTTCTTGAGAACAATATGGGTTGTGTTCTCGGTCAATACGACGAGACTGGAAGAAAGGAGCACGCAATTTATTATTTGAGTAAAAAGTTCACAGATTGTGAGTCCCGTTACTCAAAGCTCGAGAAAACGTGTTGCGCACTTGCTTGGGCTGCCAAACGTTTGAGACAGTATATGCTCAATCACACAACCATGCTGATTTTGAAGATGGATCTAATTAAGTATGTCTTCGAGAAGCAAGCGCTCCCAGGAAGAATTGCCAGGTGGCAGATGGTACTGACAGAGTACGATATACAATATGTTTCCCAGAAAGCCATCAAAGGAAGTGTTCTGTCAGAATACCTTACTGAGTAGCCAATCAAAGATTATCAACCGATGAAGTTTGAATTTCCTGACGAGGATATCATGTTCCTCAAAGCGAAAGATTGTGAAGAGCCATTACACGGTGAAGGTCCAGAGAAGGATTCTCAGTGGCAGATGATATTCGATGGCACTGTCAACTCCTATGGTAGTGGAATCGGAGCAATTATTACAACTCTTCATGGTACTCACATCCCGTTCACTGCCCAGTTGACATTCCCTTGCACCAACAATGAATCTGAGTACGAAGCATGTATCATGAGTCTGGAAGAGGCTATTGATTTGAGAATCAAGAATTTGGATGTATATGGCGATTCAGCGCTAGTGGTTAATCAAATCATGGGAGAATGGGAAACTCGTCAACCGAATCTAATTCCTTACAGAGATTACGCAAGGAGGTTGTTACCCTTTTTTCGATCGGGGAGATTTTCACCATGTACCACGAGCAGAGAATCAGATGGCCGATGCTTTGGCAACGCTATCTTCGATGTACAAAGTGAATTTCTGGAATGATGCTCCCAGAATAGTCATTTCTTGCTTGGACACACCCGCTTTCGTACTCGCCATTGAAGAGGCTGCTGATGGCAAGCCATGGTTTTATGATATACAAAACTTCCTCAAGAAGCAAGAGTTTTCACCAGGGGCTTCGGCTCAGGATAAGAAGACGCTAAGGAGGTTGTCTGGCAACTTTTACCTAAACCCATATAGTGTGCTATACAGAAGGAACCATGATTTGGTGTTGTTGAGATGTGTGGATGAAAAAGAAGCAACGCTGCTTATGGAAGAAGTCCACGAGGGTACTTTCGGTACGCATGCCGGCGGACATGCCATGTCTCGGAAACTCTTATGAGCAAGGTATTATTGGCTAACTATGGAGTCAGATTGTTTTAAATTTACGAAGAAATGCAATAAATGCCAGATTTATGCAGATAAGATACATGTACCGCCGTGCCCATTGAATGTGGGGAATTGATATGATTGGCAAGATTGAGCCCACCGCATCCAACGGTCATCATTTCGTCTTGGTTGCCATTGATTACTTCACCAAGTGGGTTGAGGCAGCCTCGTACGCTAATGTCACAAAGCAAGTCGTAGCCCGGTTCATAAAGAAGGACATCATTTGTAGATATGGAATTCTCGAGCGAATCATCACTGACAATGGTTCGAATTTGAACAACAAAATGATGAAGGAGTTATGCCAGAACTTCAAAATCGAGCATCACAACTTGTCGCCCTATCGTCCAAAGATGAATGGCGATGTTGAAGCGGCCAATAAGAATATTAAAAAGATAGTGCAAAAGATGGTTGTCACTTACAAAGATTGGCATAAGATGTTGCCTTTTTCTCTTCATGGTTATCGTACGACGGTACGCACATCAACCGGGGCAACTCCTTTCTTGCTGGTATATGGTATGGAAGTTGTCCTGCCATTGGAGGTCGAGATTCCTTCTTTAAGAGTTTTGGTTGATGTAAAGCTCGATGAGGCAGAATGGATAAAGAATCGATTGAATCAGCTTAGCCTGATGGATGAGAAGAGGCTAGCATCAATTGCATATGGTCGTTTGTACTAGATTCGGATGAAGAAAGCTTACGATAAAAAGTTGCGCCCTCGAAGCTTTCAGACGAGCGATCTTGTGCTGAAAAAGATTCTCCCACCACAATCAGATCACAGGGGCAAATGGACTCCCAACTATGAAGGTCCATATGTTGTATGAAAGGTTTTCTCTGGAGGGGCCTTGTTGTTAGCCACCATGGATGGTGAGGATTTCACATCCCCTGTGAATGTAGACGCAATTAAAAAATACTTTGCTTAAAAGAGACCCGCTGGACAGAAAAAGAAAAGTCCAGGCAAAAATGGGGCATCCCGGCGAACCATAAAAAAGGAAAAATGGGTTCGGGCAAAAATTAGGGATAAAAAATGAAAAGATGTAAACCCGCAAAGTCGAAAACCTGAAAAGGCGATTTTGACAAAAATGGGTATCCTGGTGAATCGAAAACCCGAAAGAGCGGTTCAGGCAAAAGTTAGGGATTGAAAAAGCAAATGATTGCGGTCTGTCTCAGAACTTCATTGCTTAGTGGATTGGGAGAACCTGAGGGCCGTGTTTATCCGAATCAATCTCTTCTGAAGACGAAGCGCCGAGAAAGCATCAGAGTCAGGCGAGTCATAGAGGGATCAGCTCATGGTGTTTGTCTATGCCACGTTGCCGACATTTTTGTACACTTTTGCATATTTCTGTGCATATCTGTATTCATTTTTGCGCAGCTTCCTCTTTTCAGGAGTTGCATCTGTTGTAAAACCTTGCCTATTTACAGGCCATTTATCAATAAACATATACTATTTAGTACTTGATCTGTGTGCTTTGTTTTAACTTTTACTATTTTGTTTGTGAAAACGCCCAATGTTTTGATGAACTTGCACTTACATAAACTTGCAGGCCTTGGCCAATAAGTGTTAAAACTTTGAATTAATTGAACAACGTCATGGATGATGACTAAGATGATTCCGATTGCGTAGGATATCTTGTCTGTTTGTTCAGTGTTGCAGGGTCGTTACCCTTGGGGCAAAAAGGTATGGATGAAGTTCGTTCTATGCCCAGCCTGAATCTACTTACCCGGTCAGGGAAGTTTACATCTCTATCCCCAGTAGAGTTTGCATGCGGTTTGGAGCGAGCGGACAGCGTGTGCGCTTTCCTTCGGCAGTTGATGCACATTTAATCCCCACAAGGTGCATGCTTGTATGCACTCCCCAGTGAGTTATGATTGGATCTTCTTCCCACAGAGTAATTTGTAGCCTGGTCAAGTTCGTTCCCCGGGAGAGCAATCCCCAGAGGCCAGTGAGAGCCCGTTTCTCGGTATAAGTTCAATTGTTATTGGCATGAGCAAGTTTGTGCTCTATCTCCGGCAGAATCATTGATTCCCTCAACAGGGTTATTTTCTTGCCCCAGCAGGGTGTTTTCTGTATCTCCAGCATTTATTTTGCTGATTCAGTTCTTGTGCATCTGCATGCGTGCATAGCATCTACCCAAATGCGTAGCATTTCCATTTCGTATGGAGCATTATTCCATTTTCAAACATATGCATGTGAAACATAAGCCAGGTTGTTATCTCTTTGTTTCAGGTGTATCTTCGGAGGTTTGATCTTTTCCCTTGGTATCCAGACCATGTGATTTCTCTTAGCCCGCGTGGTATCCAGACCCCGACTCATGTTATTCCCCAGTAGTATCTTCGGATCTCAGTGGATCTTGATAAGCGTTTTGTGATGAATTCTTTTGTCTGTTGAGTATCTAGACTCCGGTCCATTCCCAGTTGATAGGTTTATCCTTTTTCCGTCGAGTATCCAGACTCCGGTAAAGATGGTTGTGGTATCCAGACCACGGTGATTGATATTATTGTGTTTTTTCGTCGAGTGTCTAGACTCCGGTGAGGACAGTATGGTGTTCAGTTTTTTGATGGGTACGTTTGTGATATTTTCCCTTCGTCCGTTGAGTATTCAGGCTCCGGTAAATCTTCGTTGAGCATCCAGGCTCTGGTTTCTCTGTTGAGCATTCAGACTCCGGTATATTTTCCGTTCATGACGTATTGTTTTTTCTGTTGAGTGTCCAGACTCCGATAAAGTTGGTTAGGTATCCAAACCATGGTAAGTTTTATGGTAGTACTCCTTCTCCGTTGAATATCCAGATTCCGATGAATTTTCGATTTGAAGTATTTGGTTTTGTCCGTTGAGTATCCAGGCTCCGGTCAAGCTTTCTGTCAAGTATCCAAACTCCAGTAATTTTCGTATGGTGATGATCTCTTTTGTCTGTTGAGTATCCAGGCTCCGGTCACTTTCGTTGAGCGTCCAGGCTTCGATCAATTTCGTTGAGCATCCATGCTCCGGTTTATTTTCATTGAGCGTTTAGGCTCCGATCTATTACGTTGAGTATCTAGACTCCGGCCGAGTTCCAATATGTGGTAACTTCTCTTGTGCGTTGAATATCCAGACTCCAGCATTTTTTTTCGTGATTCCAATTTCGTTGAGTATTCAGGCTCCGATAAGATTCTAGTTTATGGTGTACTTCTTGGTTCGTTGAGTATCCAGGCTCCGGTCCATTTTACGTTGAGCATCTAGGCTCCGGCTTCTCCGTTGAGTATCCAGGCTCCGGTGAATTGGAAAATGATATATCCTTTTGTTCGTTGAGTATTCATGCTCCGGTCAATCTTACGTTAAGCGTTCAGGATCCGGTTTTTTCATTGAGCATTCAGGCTCCGGTCAATCTTACGTTGAGCGTTTAGGCTCCGGTTTTTTCATTGAGCATTCAGGCTCCGGTCAATCTAACATCGAGTATTTAGGCTCTGGAAAATTTCATTGGTTCATTTTGATCGTTGAATATCCAGATTCCGGAAATTTGAAGTATTCCCCTATTTCAGGTTTTTCCCAAGCAGAGTTACTCGTTAAGTTTCTCTTCTCCCAAGAGGAATGTGTTTGTAATCATAGCAGTTGTTTCCGGAGATCCTTGTTTGCAGTTTTATTTTCTGCGGTTGGAAAATTTCCGGGTTCTTTGGTATTCAACCGTCTTTTACCTTGATTGCATGAAAGTCGTTCGCTTTTCATTCATTCAGGTCCAAGTCGTTTGAATAGGGGCAGCTGTTGCACCCCAAAATTTTCCCAACCTTTTCTTAACTTGGTTTATGCTTCGTTTCATTTCTTTCTAGCATTTGCATAGCATTTTTCATTGAACAGGGGATCAAGAGGTTGTGTATATCAAAAGGAGGCTTCTCAGAGTGTTAAGCCTAAGCAAAGGGTTGTTTACTCAAGTTTGAATGGTCATCAGGTCATCTAGAAGTGGGCAATAGTCTTGTGAAAGGATTGATGGATGTATGTGGGTCAGCTCCTAACTTGGAGGCCATTTCAAGATCATCAGAGGATTGTGAATTCATGATTATGGATATAAGATGTTGAGAGAGCTCATTGAGTGCTTTAGTAGCCATGTTGGGAGTTATTCAAGTTGTTGTGTGAGGTGGAATAAGCCACAGTCAAGAATGTTGCATCTACGGTTTTCATCTGGTTAATCCTCAGTCAACTGTGAAATTGAAGGAGATTAAGACTCAATTCTAAGTCTCTATGGTCATGGTATGTTGTGTTAAGATGCATGAGACATCATTTCAATTTCAATTCATCAAGGATCAAGTGTGTGAGAAGTTACTAAATTAGGGTTCTCAGTGTAAAATCCCTTGTTTAGTGCCCAACTTCAAGACCACCTATCTCAAGATACAAGTCTCATATCAACTTTTGACCAACATAAAACTTGTAGAGCATGTTCTTATCTTTCTTTTTAGTACTAGAAGTCCTTGATTTGATTTATAGAACTCAAGTTATGATGCAGACAAGTTACAGGTCATCAGATGAATGAGATTTTGGTCAACAAACGTCAACCAACTTTCAAGCCATTTTTAACCTAGAAGGATGTTTCTCCTCAACTTTTGATGAACATGAAAGTTGTAGGTCATGATCTTAGCTTTCCAAAGAGTACTAGAAGTCTTTCATCTGATTTGTAGAACTCAAGTTATGAGGCTCGCAAGTCAGGGGTATTTTGGGAAAGTGAGATTATAGGTCATAAAATTGTAGGTCCATTTCACCAACTTGCACACTTCAAATGGAGATTTTTCCAACATAAAATGTGCTCAAAATGGTGTCAATTGTTCAACCAAGCATTGAGAAGTCATGAATTTGGCTTGGAATGGTGAATTCCCAAAGTGATTTTCATGGAAAAGGATTTAAAATGAGAAAATTGGATTTAATTCATTTTGGATTATTTTGTGCAAATGAATACATATTTTGAGTGCAAACTATATTTCAAACACAATGGCAATGATAGAATTTGAATTTGGTGAGTTTTGATGAGCCATTTTCAAGCTTTCTTCAAGCTTAAGTCACACTTGAAATATCAACCATTGAGATCAAACAAGGATCAAATCCCAACCATTCACACTCCTCATGGTACCAGCAAGTGGTTTGCATCATTTTGGAGCCAAATTAGAAGGAATTTCATGCACATGGCCAAAGTGAAAAACTCAAATTCCATGGATTTCAACTGGGCTCTAGGCACTGCCATTGGGCTTTATCCCTTTTCAAATCCATCACATAAAAGGTTTCTACCATGAACAAATGCTCAGAACACGAATTGGGTTAAGAATTGGAGCTAGAGCATTATGAAAAAGTGAAGAACAAGTGAAATACGATTTTTGAGATTTAGCAAGATTCAAGCAAAATTAAAGGTTGCAAAGGTTTCATTGAAGATCACTGAACGTTTCTGGATACTTTTCTTCAAGCTTAAGCATCAATTGAAGGCTCAGTGGAAGTTCTCCACTAGGTATTTACAATTCAACTTATCTCTCTCATTATGCCATGATTCTCTGTCATTTTTGCATATTTGAGGCCTAGACAACATGTAGATCATTAATCACTAAAATGAACTGGCATTTGTGATGATTGTTGGATGAAGCTCCAAACTGTTTTGATCTGGTATGGCTTGTTCTTGTGATGTTTTGCTTAATTCTTGCTTGATCTGTGATCTCCATAACCTATAGATGATTTCAGGACCAAATTGAGTGAGGTTTGTGAACTTTTGGTTTTAATGAGTCGAACTGTTTGGCTTCGATTTGGATTTGCTATGAGGAATTAAGGAAAACTAGCCATGGATTCGTGATCCTCATGAGTTGTAGATAAATTTTCATATAAGGTTTGTTAGAATTGGTGAAGTTTTGCATCTGAGCCCTGTTCCCCTCGCCGGAGAAGACGACCAGAGTCTTCTCCGCCCACCACTGAGCTTCCCTCCATCTCTCAGGTTTGAATTGGAGAAGATAAGTCACTGGCCACACGATCTGGCTGACTTCATTGACTTGGTACACTGATCCAACGTATGAGGTTTGATTTCAATTAGTTGACTAGGGTTTTGCATGCGTGGCATGATGTAGATCATTGGATTGTAATACTTTTGGAATGAATGCCCAGGATTAAGACTCACTGTGTGCGTGAGTCAATGAACCACACCCAATTCCCCAGTGAAACGCGCGGTTTACTTAAACCTCCCCAGCGCTTGCGTGGCGCGCTCCTGAGCCTCAGATTTGTTGACTGGTAGCTTGATCCATGGGCTGTTGTTTTTTCCTTGCATTTTCATTTTCTTTTATTCATTTTATTATTTTATTTTATTCTTGTTTGAATTTAATTAATTAAACATAGCTCCAATGTTCTAAAAAATCCACAAAAATATTTTTTACAAACCTTGAGATGTCTATTATTTTTAGACATTTTTTATTTTAATTTTCAGATTATTTTTCATTTTTAAATATAATTAAATATTGGAGGTGTTTTTAAATGAGTTAAATTGTGACATGGTTTATTCTTTATTTTGTTTCTCTCATTCCTTTTTGATACAATGAATGAAAATTGATCCCCATATCCATGATGAGTTGAACAATTTTTGATGACCATTTTTCCCCTGGTTGGTTGACTTTAGGGTTGACTTTTGGTTCTTTTCTTTTGACCCTCGATTCTCCCATTTCAAAGTGGTACATCTTGAATATTATTTTATTTTGATGGTGCTATGAGGGGATATTTGCTTTGAGCTTTTGGCCTCTGTTTGCCAACATGTTTAGGTACCTTGTGCATTTTATTGGATTATTTTTGAACCATTTTCCTATTTTTGAGGTAACTCGCAAGTCAAGTTACCTCCAAGGGAGGTTCACACATGTACCTTTACCTAGTTTGACTTGGATATGACATTTTTGGATCCTTTGAACTCTCAATGCCTTTTGTTTCATGTTTCTAACATGTTAAGGATAATGTTTGTTCAATTTTAGGTCATGATATGGTTTCTTCCTTGTTCATTTGTTTGTTTTCTTTTGAGCTTTCTATTATGCTTTCAAGGTGAAGTATGCTTGCACTCTCTTATGTTTTTGTTTGTATTTCCTTTTGGTATGATTTGCTATTGCTTTTGAGCTTTCTTCTCTTCATATCCCTTCTGTCCAATGACTTTGGAACCTCATTTAAGGTATCTCAGTCCCTCCTGAGGAGGTACTTGAAGTATACCTCAAATGATGGACCCTTGAGGACTCTTTTGTGCTTCCTCTGCACTTGGTTTGTGATGCTCATGGTTGAGTACCTATTATGAGGCCCTTTCTGCCCTCATTTGATCTCCCACCCTCACTTGATTTTGGGTTTTGTTTTACCTTTTCATTTGGTTTATTTCTTGTGGTGTGGTTGATGTTGTTTGACTTAGGTCATTTCATCCAACTTTTGGTGCATCTTTGTGTAGTTTGTTCTTGTCTGATTAATTTCTTCTTGTGCACTTCTTCTTCTTCTCTTTTCTTGCATTTCCATATGCATGCTTGGTTGAGATGAGCTTGTGGAGGCTACTTTCCCACACTATTTTCCTTCCACTTTCATTCTATTTGTGCATCCTATGTTTGCATCTTCATTTGCATATGCATTCTTCTTCTTCTTTTTCTTCTTTTGCTTTTCTTTGCCATGTTCCCCATAAATTCTCTAACCTCTTGAGGTTATGATAGACATTAGGTGCCTAACCATGCGTGATAACATTAGGTAGTTCCCTTTTGAATCCCAACTCTAAGTCCACTTTGCATGATAACTTTTAGGATTAATTAGTCTCCCATTATTGTTCCCTTTTCTCTTCTCATCTTCAAACATTCATAAAACACTTAATAAAGGGATGACAAGTGTTGCACGCTACAAGCCTCAAGCCATTTGAGAAATGATGATTGGGTGGTTGCCTCTTAATTGTCTAGAATGCTAGTATATGTCCTTTGGACGATATACGACGCATTCGCTCCTAAGTCATAGTCTTTAGTGCAACATGAGTTACAAATCAAATTCAAAACATTTCTTCTCTAAAAAACACAAAAACACTTCAAACCTTTTTCATCCTTCGGGATCTTAATCAGGGAAATCTTTTCATATAAAAGAGTGTCTTTAACTTCTAATTCTACCGCAAATGGTAACGCCTAAGTCTCCAATGGTCGAGCTGCATACACCAACTGCTAGAACTACTTGTTAACCCTACTCGGGCCTAAAAACGTTTGAACCAACCTGTGGTCCTTTTAGCCCGAACTACATTTTCTCTGATCTTTCATACCAGATGAAAGTACGTAGGCACAAGATGCGATGTCTTGGCGAGAAACCTTCCCCCTTCTTTACCCATAGTTAGTCGAACTACGTTGACTCTGACTTTCCCATTGAACGAGGGAGTACGTAGGCACAGAGCGGCGATGCTCTGCCGAGTCAGTCCTTTTTATTTTTCTTTTGTCCCTAAGCCTTTAGCTAGATAGTTTCAACACACCCTTTTAGATAGACAACAATGCATGGATCCCGTCGAGTACGATGGACGTGAGGGGTGCTAATACCTTCCCCTTGCGTAACCGACTCCCGAATCCAGACATGGTTGCGATGACCTTGTCTTTCCCTTTTCCGTCAGGTTTTTCCGATCGTTTCCTTTCCCTCTCTTTGGGATAAATAATGAAAGTGGCGACTCTTCTATTTTTTCTGCCGGTTGTTTATCGCAGTTGCGACAAGCATCAAACAACTTCTCCAGTCATCCATATGAACATGATATCAAACATTGAAAATCACAGATCACCAAAATCAAAATCAACAAAATGGATCAAAAAGCAATAAAAGCCATGGATCTACATTGTGATTATTCAAATAAGCTCAAAACAAAATTAGATCTAGAATTACCAACCTTCAACCCAACCTTCAAAGCGGAGATTTGCTTTGGTGAGTGTTGATTCACTTAAAATCAGCAGATCCAAGAAAGAAACCCAGAGAATCTTCAAGATCCAAGTGCTTCCTTATGGTAGAAATGAGGAACAAGCAAGATCAAGCAAAATAATCCACAAAATCACTTCCAATCTAGCTTCCAAATTCAGATCCAAAACCAAACGAAAATTGAATGGTGAATTGAAGATAATAGAGATGAATGATGGAGGTTTAGCTCTAGAATTCTATGATTCCAATGAAGAATCAAAGAACTCAAGTGAAAGAGCTTTAATGGAGGTTTTGGGAGTGAAAAGTGGGGGGAAATTGATAGAATTTGAGAGCAAAATCTCAAGAATGAATGGGAAAATAAGGTTATTTTTGTGAGGTTTAGAGCAGATTCACTTAAATAAGCTCTAGGTTTGGAATCAAAATGTGGTTTGGAGTGTAGATTAGCATTTGGAATGGAAATTAGGAGTGGAATTAGGAATGGAGTGTTTGAAATTTGGAGGGAAATGGTGAAAATTGAAACAATTCTAGATCCTTCCAAATATGATCAAGTGAAAGTAATGGTTGAGAATGATTGGAAATTACACATGCTGAAAATTCAAATTCTTTGGCTAATTTAGTTTGAAGTAACCGGTTACCCTATATGCAGTAACCGGTTACCACATTAAAAAATGCTCATATTTGCGCCATTTGGAGGGAATCCTGTACAACTTCCCGTTGCCACCTGTTCTGAGCTCCGTTAAGCCTTTGAAACTTGCTCTTGAATATCATAACTGTGAGAATGCCTGAGATACCCTGTGTATTATCTCCTGAGCTGAAAATTAACCTGCTGAATAAAATAAAATCGACCGCTCAATCGATGGGAAAAATAAATGCCTGAGCCTCAGATCCTTACTGTTTAAACTCTTGCAATAAAAGGGAACCCTGAGCCATAGAAACACCTTGATCCCATGCCTCAAGAGCAAATGCTCTAATATGCAGAAATGCAAAATGCGAAGAAACAAAAGCCAGTAAAGGTTAAAACGAAAGGGCAAATTTTGGGGTGCTACAACTGCCCCTATTCAATCGACTTGGACCTGAAGGTATGAAAAGCAACCGCTTTGAAACATCCAAGGTAGAAAGTGATTGAATACAAAAAGAACCCATCAGTGAAGGTATGGAGAATCACATCAGTGAACCTTAAAACTACATCGCCAATAGGAATTGACGAAAAGAACACCATATCCAAATAAACCACATCGTCAATAGGAATTGACAGAAAGAGCACCATATCCAAAGAAACCACAATGTCAATAGGAATTAACAGAAAGAAAACCATCTCCAAAGATCACATCGTCAATGGGAGTTGACAGAAAGAAAACCATATCCAAAGAAAACACATCGTCAATGGGAATTGACGAAAAGAACCAAACCGAAGATCACCTCGTCTAAGGGTAGACGGCAAGAAACTAAATCCAAAGATCACATCAGTGAACTTCAAAACCACACCGTCAATGGGAATTGATGAGAAGAAAACAAATCCAGAGAATCACATCAGTGAACCTCAAAACCACATCGTCAAAGGGTTGACGGAAAAAAGACCTGCTTGGGTATGTCATCATCAAAGGATTGATGGACGAAGTAAGATCGACGTATGATTTAAAACCCAAAAGAAAGTAAGCAGATGAGTTGATCGAAAAGTCTGCTGGGGATATGTCATTGTCTTGATTAAAGGGTGATTCGGGTTGTCACGAAAGGTAACAAAACTGGCCTATGCTTCACATGCATATGTTAGAATTTTCTTTCTATGGCATAATGCTCCATACGAAATGGAAACGCTACGCATTTGAGGATGCAATGCAAAAATGCTTATGATATGAAATGCAAAAATGCTTATGAGGATGCAAAAAGACCACTCCAGCAAAATAAATGCTGAAGAAACGAAGCCAACTCCGTCGGGGATGACAAAATGAACTGTCTATGGGATCATAACTCTGCTCGATATCCCAACCAAACTTCCGTGCTACAGGATAGTAGGAACAACAGACGACTTCTAGGGGGGAAATCACCGAGATTTGATCTTTTGTCCCTCCATGAGGAGCTATATTACCTATGTTGGGGAAACACCAAGGACGATTAGGCTGTGACCTGCCGGGGAAACCAACCACTATTGGCGACTTCACTGGGGAGAGAAAAATAATAACCAAAGATGATACCCACTCCACTAAGGGATGATGCCAGACTCACTTCACTGTTGGGGCAATGACCAAATACGCCAACTTTTGCTGGAAAAATTATATATCCTCAACCCCTAGTTGAAGAATACTACTTAACACAACGTTGGAAAATGTCAACAACCATTAGACTTTTACCCTTGCTAGAGATAAGCATTTCATGAATGAACCTTTTCTATTAGAGATGATTTTTTCGCTGCTTGGGGAAGCATCAAACTCTTTAGGTCTTGCTAGAACGGATATACGTTGAAATTATGCTAGGGGAGAAACCAAAGTCTTCACTGAAAAGCTTTAACTCTAATGGGGGTGCCATATGTTGGCTAGGCACCAAACACATGCTTAAAGCATTTAGATTAAGATTATCACGTCCCTCCATGGTGTCAAGCTTCTGCTCCAACACACGATACCTTTTCATAAACTCAACAGTCCCCGGGTCTTTAGTTTTCATCATTGGAACTACCCCTTGGAAATCTGGCATAGAGAATGCGAAGCTCTGATAACCCTGGCATTAAGAGAAGAGGAATGTCCATCTCAAACAATGGTATATTCTTGTATAACTTGATCCTAAATAGGAATCCGCACATGTCGAGCCTGAGCAACATTGTTCATTGGAGGAGGAATAACATTCCCAGAAACTGGAGTACTCTGAATATTGGCCTCTCCCCTTGTCATGGTTGTCATAGTTTCCACAAGTTAGTCCAACTGATTCTTCATCAACTCAATATCTTCCCTTGTAACAAACTGGTTCTGCTCTCCTGAGTTCATGGTTCTTCCAAAAGCTGATTCAAGTCCAATACGAGTGTCGGGAAATCAACAGCGGGTTGGGAAAAGGATGGATGAGCTCTGCTACTTCCAGCTGAGGAACAATATGCAAAAATGATGCATAAATGCTTATGCAATGTAATATGAATGCAACAGACATGGGATCAAAACTTCCACAAAGCTCTGAATAATTATGGTGTCGCTAGCTGAATAAGCTCACAAGTCTGCTCTGATGAGAAAATACCAGAATAAATGGAATACCAGAATACCAGACTGATAAGTTCACACTGATAAGAAAACCAGAATACCAGATTGGTTGAAAGTTAAGGTTTCTGGCAAAACCCATCCCCTCTCACAGGTAGGTTCTAGTCTTGGACGGTACAACATCTTATGCAAGTTGTCAATATCACAGAATCTCAGGTCGAGAAACGATGACACGTTCACCATTTCTGGTTTGGCATCATGGTCAATCGAGGAGGTCTCAACTGACTTCCCAATGAACGGTCTCCAGAGTCGTTAGTTTTTCTAAGTTAATACTCCCTCAATTGCACCAGACGCGTAGGATAGAGTATCTCAAAAAAAAACCTCGTCTGGATGTTAATTTCGCATGAGCTATTGTGTGGCCATACACCACACAAGCTCCCGCTACTCTCCACACTAATCCTGTGTGTATACTCAAGCCTGGGTATTGAGCTTATCTCGCAATGGAACAACCCTCCCCACAGCAGCAGCAGCATGACATGATAACAAAATGCAAATGCAATAATATACAACAAGTAATGTACATAAAAGTAAATAACTGCACAAAAGTAAACACCCAAAGATACAAAACAGACAAGCACTAGGATTGACTCGCATAGGGAACCAGGTCCACAGTAGAGTTGCCAGTTGTCGCAACTGTGAAAACACCTGGCGGAAAAATAGAAGAGTCGCCACCAAACATTATTTATCCCAGAGAGAGGGAAATGAAACGATCAAAGAAAACCTGAAGAACGGGAAAAGACAAGTTCATCGCAACCAAATCTTGGGTTCGGGAGTCAGTTACGCAAGGGGAAGGTATTAGCACCCCTCACGCCCGTTGTACTCAAAGGGATCCACGCTTGTTGTCTAATCAAGAGGTGTGTTTATCTATAAGCTACTACTAAACAAAAATGAGAAAAAAAGAAAAAAAGAAAGAGACTCAATAGGACATCGTCGCTCTATGCCTACGTATTCCCTCGTGCAATAGGAAAGTCAGAGTCAACGTAGTTCAGAAAACCACGGGTGAAGGGGGGAAGGTTGCTCGCCAAGACATCACCGTCTTGTGCCTACGTATCCTCATTGGTATGAGAAATTAGAGTAAACGTAGTTGGGGCCAACGAAACCAAAGGTAGGTTAAGTGTTTTTTACGAGTGAGGTTAAGTTCTCATTCCAGCAGTTAGGGTCGATGCCTATTTGCGGTAGAACGAAAAGGTAACGTACTCTTTTCTGAAAATGACGTTTGAAACAACGATCTCGAAGGATAAAAGGTTTGAGTTTTGTTTGTGAGTTTTAGTGAAGTGAATTAAGTTTGTTTGAAATTCATGTTGCACTAAAGACTATGACATTGGAACGAATGTGTCGCATATCGCCCCCAGACAGGACGTACACTAAACACTCTAGACAAGCGAGATGATCCCCCTAACTAATCATTTCCAATGTGATTAAGGCTCGTAGCGTGAAATGTTCATCATATTTATTAGACGAGTTAGAATGGTTTTGATATGAGAAGAGAGACGAACGAAAGGTCTAAGGGAAACTCGGCCCTAACGTTGTCATACAAAGTGGTCCTGAGGTCGGGATGCGGAAGGAGATTCTATCCTAATGTTAGCATGCAAAAGATGGACCTAAGGTTGAGGTTAAAAGGGACTAGCCTATATTTTATCATGCTTGGATTACAATCCTAATGTCTATCTTACTCCAAATTTAATTGGAAATTAAATTGGAATAAGAGTCTTAAGGGAACATGCAAAGGAAAAGCAAAAAACAAGAAAGCAAGGCAAAAACAGCAGCTACAACAGTGTCTCCTGCATAAGGCAGCAATAAAATCCAGCACACAAGCAAGGCAGCATATAACAGCACATGTTTCAGCACAAAAACAGGTGTGAAAAGCCAGACAGCAAGCAAGTAAAGCAAAGACAACATGCAACTTCAAAGCATGGACAGCTGTGGAAAGTAGGGTAGCAAGCATGTTTGAATGCAATTAATCAAATGCAAACAACAATCATGGATAGACATCACACAAGTATGAACATGCTTCACCAATCAAACATAATCAATCAACAATGCATCATACAAGAATCATTCATCAAGCAAACAACATTAACATGTTAAGCGCTCAAAACGGAAACCAAAAGTTGTTGTAATACCCCAAATTTTACCCTTGGTTTAGTTGATTCATGTCGCGTTACATTTCATTTTTTGCATTACATATTAATTAACCACTAACGGGTTGCATAGTCTGTTGTGTTTGCAGGAGAATCACATCTGGTGCACTTTAATTGTTGAGGGGCGAAATGGTCATTTGTTCACCGTTTGTTGACAGCTCATGAAGCTGAATCATCGCCATGAATCCATTGAGAAATTAGAGCCTCCATTTACAAGTTCTTTATTTTCTTTGAAAATGAGCAAAATTTCACGGCCATTTTGACATCGGGGTTTTGAGATACGGTAATTAATTCAACGGGCCGAGACTCTGTCGTCAGTGGATCTCCGAGACATTTATATCATATGGGTTTGATTATGTTTGGTCCGGCTCAAGTTAGCGCAAGAATCCATTCTGCGGAGTTTTGTTTTAACAGGCGTTTATTTTCTGTTCTTCTGCTATCTGCCAGTCAATTTTAAAGTCAAAGCAGTGGAAATTTTGATTCATGTCCAGGTTTATGATTTCTGTTTAATTGTGATTTTTGGGCTGAATTGGTTCAGGACATGGGACTTAGTTATCAGAGACACAAATTGAATTTTTGATGCGGGTTATATTTCTATCTTCACTATTAATCGGATTTCTCTGTTCTTTTTTGTTCTACTGCGTTCATGGCCATCATCGATTCTATCATCAGGCAGGATTTAATCTGGGAAATATTGGATTGGAATTGAAGGTTATATCATGTTTTAAGTGGAGCAACACGTGTTGAAATGACAAAGTTTGATTCAATTGATTTCTTTGGATTTATTCGTATTGAATTTATATGGTGAAGATTAATTCTATTTATTTAAGTTTAATCGTTCGAATTTTAATCGATTGAATTTATTCGGAGGTACTTAATCACTTGGATTTAGTCGGATTGTTTTTGCTTAAGTGCTTCATTCGGGTGTGGCAAAATTAGCTGAAGAATAATCAAAAGAAGATTAATTGGATTAAAATAATATATATTGAATTTTATTCATAAATATTTTTTATTACAATTTACAAAAAGGAAAATAAAAAAGTACATGTTATCCTAAGTCCTATTTTCCTAAGAGTGGTCTTCATGCTCGATGTTCCCGACTAATTCTTCGCCCGACTTTTTCTCCATACCTGCACACAGACAAACCAAAAACAGAGCGAAAAAGAGGTTAATGTTAGAAATTAATTTTGTTCGACACCCTCAGAGTAGTTTCATCATCGGGTGTCGAGAGGGAAACCACAAATGCCGAAGCCAGCTCCCAAATTGATTCCAGACATCGGCACCAACCGGCAGTATCTGTTCTATTTTTTTCGGGACGGCCAGGGGAAAAGAAAAAGAAGTGATTTCCGCAAAAAAAAAGTGATTATTTGGATAAGCGCTTATTTTGAAAAAGTGATTTTTCAGCCAAACAGATTTAATTCAAAAATGAAGGATCCGAAATTCCCAACCCAACAGAAAAATATCACAAAATCCATATCCAGCTCCATCAAGTAAATTGCATGGATATCCAAGACATAACGGGTTTTGTATCACCAAGTAAATATCCAAACCAGATCCGAAAATGAATCATATGAAAAAAAACCATATCAAAATCCAGAATCAAACAAATCAGATCCGGATATTATCTCCTCATCAAGTAAATCGAATCCAAATCTGTTTCCATGGGCTCAGCTTGAAATATCATTGCCCAAAAGCCAAATAAAACGCATTGGATAATCCAGGTATAAAATCATCAGAAGAAAATCACAAAAGGGTGGTGAAATGCAAACCCTAACAGTAACAAAATCACAAAACGGCGACCACAAAAACAAGAACAAACTCACCAAACAGCGAATCCTTTGTGGCCGGAATCACCATCATCCAACAAACCACCAAACGGCGGACGAATACACCGGAAAAACCAACGGACGGCGTAAAGCGCCATTAAACCATCAAGAACATCACCAAAGTTAACCATAATCGTAAGCCAACATTGTTCATCTTCATGTTTTCATTTGTTTATTTTTGTTTATTTCAGAATCCATCAGAAGAAGAGAAAAATCATAACATCAGAAGAAGAAGAATTTGGCAACGAAGAGAATAGAACGGAGAAGAAGAAGTTATGGCCGGAAAAGCGAAAGAAATATGAAGCAAGGCGTGAAGACGATGGAAAAGAGCAGAGAAAGTTACACAAAAAATCCCCAAATGGGGTCTGCCGCCGCTGATGATTTGGGAGTTTAGAGTTGAAACCCTAAAACTCTAAGCCCCTCCCTTTTTTGTGACCCGCGGACCGGGTTGGGTCTGGGAATGATGACCCGGCCCAACCTATTTTTGTTTTATATTATTTATTTAATGTATTTGTTTAACTTAGGTTATTAGATAATTAAAAACAAATGTAAGTAGATAATCTGTTTTCTTCTCAATACATAAAAAATAAATAACCTTTTTTTTTAATTAGTTAATCTGAAATATTCTATTTTTTTAATTAACTTAACTTTTTTCAAAAAATAGTAATAATAAGAATTCATATTTCTTTATTATTGTTAAAATTTTCTTTTTTCATAAAAAATGACTAACCTTTTCCTTTAAAAATATCTTTTAAAAACCAAATATGTTTTCTCTAATAAAAAAAAGCATTCTTTTGTGAAAACAATCATTAAAACTCTTATTCCAACAAATTTGCTAACACCCTCACATTCTAGGTTTCTCGTCATCCGGTTCTTTTTTCTGTCTATCTTTTATGTTAATCTTGGGCACTAACTGTTTATTCTTGTTTTTTTCTCTTCTTCAGGATTGTAATTTATTTAATAGCATTGTTTGTATTTTATTTTCATCCGTATTTGTATTTTATTTTTCAACATCATCTGTAATTTATTTATCTTGCGCTACTCATCTATAATCGTAAGTTCTCCCTCCGAAGAAAAGGTCCAACTGTTTGACCACCGTGTCAATAATCTTTAACCCTTATATCTTTCATCTCTAAAACCATAAAACTTTGAGTCACCGTACTCATACTTTTAGGTGTCCCTCCGCGAACAATTTTACCCTTAACCCTAGCGTTAGGTCAAAGAGTCGTCGTACTCTGTTTTAGGGTTTCCCGCAGTGGAATCCCTAATTTAACCCTTATTTTAATTAACAATTTCAACGTAGAGATTGGAGTCTCCGCACTCCACGTAAGCGTGTCCTTAAGATACGTTTATTCCCCGTTGAAACCTTGACCATAGTCAAGACGTTTCTATTTCGATGGGAACTACGATTACTCTAATTCCATTCCCTATCCAGGATACGTAGGCACAAGATGCGAATCTTGCCGAGTAAACTTAGGACTAACCCTTAGGTATTTTCTTTACTTTTAACCTTTAGCTCAGTATATACCTTAAAGCAAATAATTGAAGCAAATAGTAAAAATAAACAAAAGGTTCCTGTAGAGTACTACAGAAGTTTAGGGTGCTAATACCTTCCCTAAGCTTAACCAACCCCTTACCTAGATCTCTCTCCGCATTATCTTTACGATGCAAAAATAGTTTTTTCTTCTTTTGACCTTTTCCTTCGGATAAATCAAAAAGTGGTTGTGAATTAAAGATGCGATTCAAAATAATTAATAGTTTGATATCATATTTCCACCGCAACAGAAAATGGCGACTTCACTGGGGAATTCTTAATATTTTGAGGGTTATCTCTATTTTGTTTAATTTTGATATTTGTTTCATTAATATTTTTTGCTCACTTGTATGTATATATTTTGGGGTACCTTGCTTGGGAGTTACTTTGTTGTGAGATAAGTCCTACACCTGGACTTGAGTGACATTATTATAGGATAGCGATATATTCGACGAGGCTTATAAGGAGTGAGTCCCGACCAAGCTGACCCGAGAATCACACCTCAGTTGAGACCCTTTCGAAAATGGTTCGGTTGAACGAGTGTAGTCGTGAAAACTTTTATTGTTATCAATTGGAGTCTGTGATGCTGGGAACCGTAGTACCTTTACACCGTCTTGGCCTTATCCTGGACGTAGTGTGGGAACTATGTGGGAGTAGTCCTACAATGGTTGCTACGCGATGCTACACTCAAAAGAGGTTCTCTTGAGAATATTATCGACCCTCGAGTCAGTCGGGAAGCTGATAATATCCGAAGGATGGACTGATGACTTTGGGCACCACTTTAGAACCTTGTTCGGCAGGTACAATTAACCTATAGTACATACCTTTTGGGATGAGAAAACCTTAACTCCATTCATTTTTCCTCTAACCTAGGACTTTGTTTCCTTATATGTATTTATGCATTGCATCCATAAAACATCATTCCTAGTTTCAAGGAATTCAACAGTCCTTCGCATATTTAAAAAGTCCTACTTTTTAAAGTCTAAAAAACTTTTCCAGCTTTCCTAAAAATGTTTGCAATCGACCGTTGAAATTCTTGAAACCATTGCATGGGATTCGCATCACATTTTTGCATTGAATTGTTTCCCCCGGTTTCTCATTCTCGGTTCTCTCGTCTTCTAGTGTCTCTTTGAGTCGTCAAGCTGATTCCTCGATACAGATATCAGACCAGAGCTAACTATAGACACAAGATGTCAGAACAAGAAGCATATAATGCAGAAATCTGAATGGAGATCAATGAGTTGAAATCAGGCATGACCAAGCTCACCGAAATGCTTCAGGTATTGATTACCAGAGGAGAGCCACCCAAGAGGACTGTCATTCAGGAAGTTTCAAGTGTTGATCCACCTCCTGTTCAGATACCACCATCTACTTGACTGGAGTTTGGTTTACCTCCTAACTACTCTCCACCTCTTGCATCTACTGCTGTGATTGTTCAGACTGTCGGACCGATTTTTTAAGCTCCCGTCCTTACCGATCCCAGACCTGTGGTCCACACTGTTAGCCAGGTTGTCCGAGCTCCATTTGAGAATCCTCTATATGAGTACAATGCTGCCAGTATTCATGGGGAAGACCATGAGGATTTTGTTGAGCCAGAGATTACCCGTGAACAGTTTCAGATCATCGATAAGAGACTCAAGGCAGTCGAGGGTACTGACTTCTTCAATGTTGATGCAGACAATATGTGCCTAGTTTCTGGTCTTGTTATGCCTGCCAAATTCAAGACTCCCGAGTTCGTGAAATATAAGGGTCACTCATGTCCAAGAGCTCATTTAGTCATGTATTTCCGAAAGATGGCATCTTACACCAATAATCAGAAGATGCTCATCCATTGCTTTCAAGATAGTTTGAGTGGTGCTTCTCAAAAATGGTATATGAACTTAGAACATAACAGCGTCCACTGCTTCCAGGATCTTGTCAATGCTTTTATGAAGCAGTACAAATACAATTTGGATATGGCTTCCGATCATCGTCAACTTCAGAGTATGTCACAGAAGGAAAAAGAGTCGTTCAAGGAATATGATCAGCGTTGGAGGGAGTTAGCTTCCCAAGTTGAACCCCCTATAGCAGAGAAGGAACTAACAGGAATTTTCATGGATACTTTGTCTCCTTTCTATTGGGAAAAGATGATTGGAAGTGTCTCTTCAAGCTTTACAGATCTGGTAACTATCGGCCAAAGGTTAGAAGAAGGTTTGAAAAATGGTAAGGTATCCAAAGCGGCCGAATCTTCTAATGATGCAAAGAAATCATATGGGAATTTCCAGAAGAAGAAGGATGAGCAAACCAATGTTGTTATGTCTGAATCAAGAAAGCCTCGCCAGTGATCTCAACCTGTTGTTGCTCCACAACCAGCTCAGACTTCTCAACGTCCAGTTATTAGACCAGACCAGTCTCGAAATAGGAACCAATTTGATCTTATTCCTATGACTTACACAAAACTTTATCCTGACCTGGTTCAACAAGGACTGATCACTACAAAGGCTTTTCGAACTCCTCCTAATCCTCTTCCAGCTGGATTTAGGGCTGATCTCCATTGTGCTTTTCATGAGGGTGCCCCGGGCCACAACTTGGAGCATTGTTTTGCACTGAAAGCCAGAGTGCGTGGGTTGATTCGAGATGGGATACTTGATTTTACGGATAATCCTTCAAATGTCCAGAAGAATCCCTTGCCAGAGCATCAGAAGTGAAGTTTTGGTCGGTTCTGATTTAGTCACTAAGCTTTTGTTTCTCGTTGTTTGTACTTTCCTTACTTTTATATTAGTTGTTTGCCTTCAAATTATGTTTGTACTTTCATACCATAGAAATGGCCATTGTAACTTTTGATTTAATTCATTTTACCTATTACTTGCATCTTTGCGCTTAATCTTTTAAATATTTACTCCTTGTTCAAATTTTTGATATGCAAAGATTGGAAGGAGGATGATGAAAACGTTATACCCATAACTGTTGTCAGTATGCTTTCAATCAAACTTTGTTGACGATGTAAGGCATTGTTTCAATCCCCAAACACTGGAGAAATAAGGAAGTTAATCCCTTGTCACCCTCTTTGAGCCTAGAAGTTGGAGTTTCTTTCTTTACAATAATCCCGCAATCTTAACCTGGGGCATGGGTAGTTCTCGGTTAACTCGGTTGTGTGTTCCTGCAATACACCTTTCATATAAAGGTTACATTCACAATTTTCATTCGCACACAACAAGCAAGTGTCGAAGATGTTTTCCAAGCTAAAAGCCGATGATGGTTCACCATGATCATTAAGCCAGGCAATCACTTTTAAAAAAAAATCAAAACAAAAAGCCCGCTAAGTCAAAACCTATGAAGGAGACTTATGCAAAACTGGGGCATCCCGCTGACTGTAAGCTTTAACAGAAACAGTTCAGGCAAAAGTTAGGGATAATAAAAAAGAGGAGATCTTTAAATCCTCACCATGAAAATCCTCAATGTCAAAATAACCAAATGTTATAAGGAAGTAGTGGCTGCCTTTTCATAGATCCCTTGAGTTTTGAACCATCCTTGCTACCATCAGTGCAATTCCTAACCTACAGGAACCTGAATGCATAATATGAGTTAACTGAGCATAGGACTGAAGATCATCACGTAGAATGGATGGGTACAAATAAATTTTGAGCCTGTATCCTTTATTTCATAAGTCGTGAACCAGGCCACGTTACAACCCTCAAAAGACCTAATTGAAACAAGGTTATTTTAAAAGCATACTACATCAGGGTTGCGTAAGCTGACTCCTAAAGATCTTTACAAATCATTTATTTTGGCAGTACACTGTTACTTTGAGTGTCTAGAACCGCCGTGTTCTGACCGACGACTCATTTATTTTTCACCTTTAAAAATAATTTTGATTTCAAAAGTTGCATGAACTTTGCATTACCGTGTTTGTATGAATATTTTTGTTTGCAAACTGGCTTTCCTCTAAGGAACTTTCAAACAATCGAGAAACTTGGTCCAACGATCCTATCAGGGGTAAGTTCCTTTTACATCCCGTCTAAGAATCAGTTCAAGATAAGGTCATTCTCAGATTTGGTTTATCCATAAGATTTTTCAAGACTCGGACTGGGGCAAGCTTCTGAGGGTACAGTAAAACAGTCATTTTCAGAATTAAACAAGCTGAAGCAATTATCAGTTCATATATAACAGACGGCTTAATCTGGGGCAGTTTACTTGAAGGATCCCCGGGCGGTTTTTCATCCTTCCTACAAGATCCATCAACTTGATACAGTTTACCAGTATGGCAGAGATGTGTTCAGCAGTAACATCTTTGATTCCCCGAGCAAAATGGTAGTGATGTATGTGTTGCGGTGAAAATTGGATATCAAGCTATTAAATTAACTTGAATCTTAATTCTTTTACAATCGAACTTTATTTTATCCAAAGGAAAGGTCTAAATAAAGAAAGACCTTTTTCGCGATGTAACGACAACGCTTAAGAGATTCGGGGATCGGGGGTTGGTTATACCTAGGGAAGGTGTTAGCACCCTAAGCATCTGTAGTACTCTATAGGAACCTTTTGTTTGATTGCTTGCTAAGTTTGTGAATAAGTGTTATGGATTGGGATATGGATTAGGGATAAGTAAAGACCTAAATGGTTTTCTAAGTTTTCTCGCAAAGACATCGCATCTTCTGCCTACGTATCCTAACTAGGATAGAATCAGAGAAATCGTAGTTCACCTCACAAGGGATAAAGAACACTTGATTATGATCAAGGTTCAAAGGGGAACAAACATGATAATGTTTGTGTGGAGTTTTATGAAACTCCCTATTCTAAGTTGTAATATTCAAAAGGGGAAGTAAGAAATCATGACGATGATTCTCACATAGAGTTGACAAACTCTATCCTAGGGTTCTAGTTGAAGAACTCTCCTAGTACAGGTGGGGTTTTTAGACTTAAAGCAAAGTCTAATGGTTTCTAAACTAAGGTTAAAGTGACTTGATAAAGTCAAGGGAATGGGTGAATGAATTTTCCACAACACAGGGTTATTGGAAAGACCTTTTCCTTTGGAGAGGGACAGGAGAGGCAACTTGGATGAGAGTTAACAAACTTCATCACTTGGGGGAGAGAAAATTTTGAACAAGATAACAACATAATAAATATGCATCCATATGGTGACAACCATTAAGTGAGCATGTGAAATGATAGAAATGAAAATGCATTGATGACAATCAAAGCAGTTGATTAAGCAGGAAGTGTGACAACAGATCAAGCTTCAGTGTATTTAGCAGATGAAATAAAATGAACATGGTAACAACCAAAGATGAAGTCCTAGCATGTTAGCTAACATTTAAGAACATGAATGCAAGCAAGTATCACAAACAATCACAAGTATATCACAAGAAAAATTCATCTGCACACGCGAAAACGATCACAGAACATACATAACTTGCACATAGTCAAAAGAGATGAAAAATTAAGAAAACATGGAAATAAAAAATATGACATGGAAGTAGACATCAAGATGAACAAAATGCAAAACGAATGGGTGAAAAATGATTAAAATTGAGAGAGATATGATTTTTTGAAGTTTGGTTAGAAAATGGCAAAAATTAACAAGAGGGTTGCCCTCCTTAGGGGTCGAACCCAGGTATGCAAGGTAAGAGGCGCTTAAGTGACAAGGTGACTACCATTGGGGTGGCTATACATCCGTTTGTAAATGCCATCCCATAAATATATATGGGATACCCTTATGAAATTCTGGGCAACAAAAACACACAAACTTAAAGATTTGCATTTTGATCATAACTCAGTCAATTTTCCATGGATTTTGACAAAATTTTAGTGTAAACTGACTAGAATTTCATGAGGGCATTGGTTTTTTGAAATTCTTCCTCTATTTTAAAACCCGATAGCACATGTGTTTTGAAAGTTTGATGTGCATTTTGAAATGAATCTCATGTTACAGCCAGTTTCAGTACAAAGTAATCATGCACACATACCACATAAATGATAATGAATGAGTCCATGCAAGAGTTAGGGTTTAAATCATGTTGTGATGAAATTGGATTGTCAAGTTGCCACTTTGTCATGAATGATATGCAAGCTGGTATGCAATTCTGTTTCTAGGCATATATTGGTCAAACTAAACACATACACACATCAAACACATGATATAGGATGAACTCAAACACAAATTGAGGCAAAAAAGAAACTGTGGTGAAACATGACATTCAAAATGCAAGTTTTGTGTTTGTGAAGTGCATGAAACTTTTCATTTTCAATTCAAAACATTTCCAGATCAATTTAAACATCCACACATCACATATACATGGTATTGAATGCACTCAAACACAAATTGAAGCAAAAAAGGAACTGTCATGAAAAATGGTTCTTGAGTTGCAAATTGTGCTTGTGAAATGCATGATGATGAGCTATTTCAATTCCATACATGTTCAGATCAAACCAATCATACACACATAACACATACATGATATTAAATGGATTTGATCACAAAATGAGGCCTAAATCAGACTGGTGTGGAAGAATGTGTTCAAAGTGCAAATGTGTGTGTGTGAAGATGCATGAACATGTTCAATTTCTGTTCAAAACAATTTCAGACCAATTCAAACACATACACATCTTATATTCATGACATTGAGTGGATTCAAACACCAAAATAAGTTGGAAACAGACTGTCATGAAAAATGATTCACAAAATGCAAGTTGTCATGAAAATGAGGCATGAGATATGAATTTCCAATTCCAAACATTTTCTAATCCAATCACCCACACACATAGCACATGTACATGATATTGAATGAGTTTGCACATAATTTAAAGCCAAAGACAAGCTACTATAAAGAATGATGACAGAGTTGCAAAAATTTGCATTTTGAGGTTTTGGTGATGCATGAAAAGTTCAAAATCAAGTTTAATGCATATTTAAGTCAAGTGAATCATACATACACCTTGTAAACATGTTAACAAATGAAATCAAGCAAAAGCAAGGGTTCAAAACTGGCTGGTGCAGAAAATGACATTTAAGTTGCTCTTGGGTTTTAGGATGATGCAGTAGATTACTCAAAACCAGATTTAGGCATATCTTGATCATATGAATCATATATACATTCCTCCTATATACAAACAAGTGAGTCCAGGCAAGAAAAATGGTTCAAACATGGCTGGTGTAAAATTTGGTGAACAAAGTGCTAGGTTTGTGAAGTGAAGTGCAGTGTGAAGTCAAGTTTGAGTTCAAATCATTTTCAAACTAATTCAATCATAGGCACATCACATATACATGATATAAAGTGGAGCCAAACATCAAAACGAGTCGGGAGAGGGCTGTTATGAAAGTTGGTGAGTTAAGTGCAAGTTTATGTTGTGATATGCATGAAGATACTCAAATTCAAACCCAAACATTTCTAGACTGAAGTAACCATATACACATCATACATTCATGATATTGAGTAAGTTCAAACACAATTTGGGGCTAACATAGGATTGTCATGAAAAATGAGGGTTTGAGTTGCAAATTGGTCATTTTGATGCAAGACATGAAAAAGTGCAGTTCAACATTTTAAGCACTATTGACCAAGTTAACTCCACACACATATTGAATACATGATGTTGGATGAATTTGAGCACAAGTTTAACCATCTCTAGGCCTGAGATCACAGCTGGTATATTCATGGTAGAATTTTGATACAAGACATAACATACTTCCAACATAATGAATCAAAAATGCTAAAACATGAAATTATGGTGTAAAGCAAAGATGGAGTGTCTACATACCTCTAGTATATTGTGTTGAGTAGGTTAGAACACCAAGAAACCCAGAGGAACTTCCAAATAACACTAGCTTTGAAGCTTTCTTCTTTTTGAAGCAAGAATGCAACTCTTGAGGAAGTTGGAGAAATAAACTCCACCAATGATCTTTAACACTTTAGACAATTGAGAAATGATATATGAGAGGTGTTTGATTGATTAAAACACCAAGAAAATGCATAGAACAAGTTTTGGCTGATTTTGTGGCTTTTGGTCAAAGTAACTTGGTATGGAAGTTGACTTTTTGAATGGTGAGGTTTTTGAATGGTTTAAGGTCTTGGACACCTTCTATATCATATTTAGAGATTGTGTGGATGATTGTTGAGGTGTTTGAATGGGGAGAAATGAGTTTGGCAGCAAATGTACCAAGACAGATTTTTGAAGCTTTTGGCAATTTTGTGATTTTTGTGATTTTGGAGTAAGGTGTGAAAATAGTGAGAGCTTTGTGTTTCTCTGGTATTTAGAATCAATATTGTGTTTAAAATGAAGTGATGAGGGCTCCCTTTTATAGGCAAATGAAGAGAGGGGGCAGATTTGGAGATTTCTTCACATGGAAGCAAGGTTTCACACTTTTGGATCAAACCTCCACAAAGGGGTTTTCTTGGCTGATTGGTAAGCCTAATAGTCAAGCAAAATGATGATTTTGAAAGGGATAAATACAGGCTAGAGAGTGTAGGTTGATGGCTGGTTCAGATTCACTTTTCCACCTCATGCTTGCCTTATGATTTCAAATGCAAGTTGTAAAGCCACTTGCAAGCCCACTTGCAAGTTTGGCTAATTCCATCTCCTCTGCATTTTATTCACATTTCTATGCTTAAAACCCTCTACATATCATAAACATCAACACCCAAAGGCTTGAGTTTGGTCAGATTGATGAAAGAATGGATTCTTGAAATTTTGACAATGTGGGACTAAAGTGAAAAACACCAACCTGCCATACTCATAACTTTCAGCTCACAAATCCTTTTGCGATGTGCTAGTACTTTTTAGAAAGCCCTCAAATAGATCTAAAACATTCATGTTTTTATGAGTTTCAAATTCCTAAAGGAACTTGGCCAAAAAGTCTCTCAAAGTTGCTAAAAAATGAACTTAAAAATGAAATTTCTCTAAGTCTTTTTCCCTTCTTGAAATGAATTTGATCATAACTCCAAATCTATGCATTTTATGATCATAGACCACTTAGGGACTTTTGTAGGATTTGTCAAGAGCTTTCAAATTAGCTTTGAACCAACTCAATTGGATGTGTGGTTAAGGAGTTATGGTTTAGCCCCTTTCAAAACCCTAATTTCCCGATTTTTCAGTTACTCCTTCATCTTTGATCCAATGGTCATGAAAATTGATATGAAAGTACAATATGATATAAGGAACATTTTTTATTCACATTTTGAAGTCCAATTCATTAAATTTGAAGAGTTGACTTTTTGGTCAACCGTACGATCGATCGGTGACTACCGAGTCGTCTGTTGACACTCTGGACCTCCTGAGACTTTAAAACTTATTGAATGAACTTTATTAAGCTATATGAACTTCATGGGTCATAATCCCACCATTAAAACACCTTCCAACATTAAAGTCAAACTACAGTTGACTTTTACTGGTCAAAAACCCTAATCGGGTGCCCTGAAATACACTGTTCTTGATTTTGGGGTAACAACCTCAAATTGGATTCTCAATTGACATCATATAACACCCTTGATCTTGTTTCATGATTGAATTAACCACAACTTTGATTGAGCACAAGTGTGGAGGTTTTGATTTGACTGTACACAACCCTGATTCATCTGTAACTTAACAAATACAAACTTGCACTGGGTCAGGGTTAGATAATTCATGAGTATGCTCCTAAAATGATAATGAGAATCTAAGGGGTCAAAATTTGGGGTATGAGAGTTGCCCCTATTCAAATATCTTTCACGGGATGGCGGTGAGAGATGACAATCCTCACAGAATCATAGTGAAAGGTATTTAAATATAGAAAACCAAAAATTTTGTTCCTTAGATTCGATGATATGCAAAAGGACAGGTCATGATATGCCATGAATTCTAAATGATGCTTCATTATGCTTGGATGCAAGACATATGCAGAAGACAGAAAAACAAAACAACAAGTAACTACTCACGGGACCTGATTTTGTGGATCCGATACTGGGGAAAACCGAGGTATAACAATCAATAGTTCAAACATGACTAGTGATAACTGAGAGGAAAATTTCACATGAGGATGCACAAAGTCCAATTAAGATGACAATCTCACTAGGGAAGAGCAAACATTCCACTGGGGAAAGAGGTAGATTTCCACCGGGGAAAAGAGCGACTTTCTTACTAGGGAAGTGAGGAACTAGAGACGTGAACCTCACTGGGGATGATCAGATGAGGAACCTCCTATAATGAAGAGTTCAAACGGGATCTTCAGGAATGGACTAGAAACAAAGACCAAATACATTGGGGATACTAGTGACGACTAGATCTTCGAGACTTGTCTGGGGAGAAAGATTTCACTAGGGATAATGATGTCGCCCAGTTTTAACAAACAGTTCAGACAGTGCTAGTAACCACTAGACTTTCCGCAGGTAATGGTGACGACCAACTTGGGTTAATAACAAATGAGATTTCTCAAATCCAATCAATAACACGTAAGATTTCGACTGGGAAATTGGTGATGACCAAATTTCAAGCAACGCTAGTAACTACTGGACTTAAAGGAGATTGGTAACGACCAAGTCCGGGTACCAATGACGATTGGGTTTCAAGTAATGCCAGTTACAACTGGACTTTGAAAGAAAACATGGTGACGACCAAATCAGGGTATACCAACACATGTGGTTATGAGACTGCTAGCAAGCTACTTGGCTTTAGCTGGGGAGGTTGGTAACGACCAAACCAAAAGATACCAATAACGATTGGATTCCAGGTGATGCCAGTTACGACTGGACTTCCATGGGGAAAGTTGGTAACGACCAACAAGATATCAATGCCGATAGGACTTCATAGGGGATTTGCTAGTGACGACTAGACTTCAGAGGGAAAAGGTTGGTAACAACCGAACCACAATAACGAGTGAAGTTAAGACAATGCCGATTACGACTGGACCTCAAAGGAAGATATGGTGACGACCAAAGAAAAACCAATAACAATTGGATTTCGAACACTACCAGTTACGACTGGACTTTAAAGGAGAAGGTGGTGACGACCGAATCACAAGATACCAACAAGTGGATTTTAAGGCAATGCCAGTTACGACTGGTCTTAACAAGAAATATGGTGACGACCAAAAGAATACCAATAACGATTGACTTCTAAAATAATGCCAGTTACAACTAGACTTTAGGCGGAGGTTCACCAGCAGTGATTGGTCATTCACGGGGGATTAACAAATAGCACACTGACCCCGAGTGACAAAACGAATCACACTGAACCCAGGCTGAAGGGTGTATGTAGTCTTGAAAATAGATCCACTCTTAACAGGGGAATAGAGCTTTAAACAAGCTAGTTGGGGATGCCAAAGTAATTTCAAACAAATGTTCAGACATCTTCTACTGGGGACAAGTCCTCACATCATCATAAGAGGTTCTGAGAGGTAGTCTTTCAACTTGATACTCACATGATCAAAAGAGATTCAGTAGTTCAACGTGCTTATACTTCACCAGGGAGTGCAATAGGCTTGCGTATCAAATTTTATGCTACCCTGAGGTTTCGGGGAAGTATGATTTTCCTCGACTCTTTTCCATGAGTTGAAGTTTTTACATCTGTTAATCTTTTCAAGTTTTATCCAATAATTTGACCCTAATGCTTTCAAAATTATCGTTGATCAACGAACAATATTTTGTATAATAAAGAAAATGAAGGAAATGATAAATTTGCAAAAGAAAGAATGGCTCAAAACTGATTTTATTCACGGATGAAATCTTGCAAATGACAAAATTCCATAGAAGTTTTACAAGTAAAAAATGGCAATGTGGATAAGGTTACATCGAATCCCACGACAAGTTATCCCTAAAGACTAAAATTCCCCAAAATCCTTGCTTCTGACGAGAGCGGTTGGAGTGAATTCTTGTAGGACCTTCTGCGTTAGTGACAACTCATCTGATACAGTGAAACGCCCTTGTCCTTAATTTTTGCCTGGATCGCCCTTTCGGGTTTTCAATCCACCAGGACGCTCATTTTTGCCTAAGCCGCCCTTTTGGGTTTTCAACTTAGTGAGCTCTTTATTTTTATTTCTTTTCTTTTTCTTCAACCCTAACTTTTGCATAAGCCGCTCCTTTGAGTTTTCGGCTTATCGGGTTTTTTTTAGGCGTAATATTTTCGTACTGCATCAAAATTCACTGGATGAGTAAGCTGCTCTCCATCCATGGTAGTGAGAATCAACGAGCCTCCCGAGAAGATTGTTTTTACAACAAACGGGCCGTCATAGTTAGGCATCCACTTTCCTCGTGCGTCTTTATGAACTGGCAAAATATTTTTGAGTACAAGTTCCCCTTTTCGGAACTCTCGGATGCGAACTTTCTTGTCAAAAGCCCTCTTGATCCTTTTCTGATATAACTGACCATGACATATCGCAGACATGCGCTTCTCGTCGATAAGATTCAACTGATCAAACCTTTCTCTCACCCATTCTGCTTCTTCAAGCTTGGTTTCCATTATGACTCTCAAAGAAGGTATCTCGACCTCAATAGGAAGTACCGCCTCCATTCCATATACCAAAGAAAAAGGGGTTGCCCCTGTTGAAGTGTGGACGGACGTTCTGTACCCATGCTAGGAAAATGGTAGCATCTCATGCCAATATTTGTAAATTTTCACCATCTTTTGCAAAATCTTTTTGATGTTTTTATTTGCAGCTTCTACAACTCCATTCATCATTGGACGGTATGGAGAGGAATTGTGATGTTCAATTTTGAAGTCATCGCACAACTCTTTCATGATTTTGTTGTTCAAATTGGTACCATTGTCCGTTATGATCCGGCTCGGAATTCCGTAATGACAGATAATCTCCTTCTTGATAAAACGGGCCACTACTTGTCGGGTAACATTAGTGTAGGATGCGGCTTCAACCCACTTTGTGAAATAGTCAATAGCAACCAGAATAAATCGGTGTCAGTTAGAAGCTTTTGGTTCAATTGCCCCAATCATATCGATGCCCCACATAGAGAAAGGCCACGGTGATGACAACACATTTATCAATGTCGATGGTACGTGCATCTTGTCCGCATAAATCTGACACTTGTGACATTTCCTGGCATATTGAATATAGTCAGTTCCCAAAGTCAACCAGTAATAACCAGCCCTCAAAATATTTTTAGACATAGCACATCCATTTGTATGAGTACCGAACATTCCTTCGTGAACATCTTGCATTAACAACTCTGCTTCTCTTTTGTCGACACATCTAAGCAGGACCATATCATGATTCCTTTTGTAGAGTACATCATTGCTGAGAAAGAATTTGGATGCTAATCGTCTTAGAGTTTTCTTGTCAAGTGATGTAGCATCTGCTGGATACTCTTGTTTTAACAGGTAATTCTTTATTTTATAGAACCATGGCTTATCATCAGTTTCTTCTTCAACCATCTGACAGTAGGCGGGCTCGGTCTTTCGTTCAATTCGAATGAGAGTGGCATTGTTGACATCCCTAATTCTCCACATTGAGGCTAACATGGCTAGGGCATCGGCGATGTGATTCTCAGATCTCGGAACATGCTTGAAAGTGATTTTGTCGAAACACTCCATCATATTGACAATGTAGGCTCTATAAGGAATCAAATTCTCATGTCTAGTTTCCCATTCTCCAGTAACCTGATAAATAACCAAAGCTGAATCCCCACTGACTTCAAGAAGTTTGATTTTGAGGTCGATAGCTGCCTCGAGGCCGAGAATGCATGCTTCGTATTCGGCGATATTGTTTGTGCAGTCAAAATCCAACCTGGCTATGAATGGAGTGTACCCACCTTCCGGTTTCATTAAGACGGCACCTACGCCATGCCCACTGTAGTTGGAGGAACCATCAAACATCATTTTCCACCAAAGACTTTCCTGCGGACCCTCATCAAGACCTAGCTCTTCGCAATCTTTTACCAACATGATGTCTTCATCTGGGAAATCAAATTTGAGAGACTCATAATTTTCCACTGTTTGATCTGCAAGATATTCCGACAACACACTACCCTTGATAGACTTCTGGGCCACATACTGGATGTCGTACTCTGATAATAACATATGCCAATGGGCGAGCCTTCCAGTCTGAGCAGGCTTCTCAAAAATATACTTTATCGGATCCATTTTTAAAATCAATAAAGTGGTATGACAAATCATGTACTGCCTCAAGCGTCTAGCAGCCCATGCTAAAGCACAACAAGTTTTCTCCAGGAGCAAATATCGACTTTCACAATCAGTAAACTTCTTACTCAAATAATAGATAGCATGTTCTTTTCGTCCAGACTCATCCTGCTGACCTAAGACACAACCCATTGAATTCTCAAGCACTTTCAAATACATGAAGAGAGGTCTTCCCGGAACCGGAGGTATTAAGATTGGAGGTTCTTGTAGGTAACCATTAATCTTATCAAATGCTTGCTGACAATCTGAATTCCAAACAACCGTCTGGTCCTTGCGTAACAATTTGAAGATGGGATCGCAAGTAGGAGTCATATTGGAAATAAATCTGGATATGTAGTTCAGTCTTCCAAGAAAACCTCTGACTTGCTTTTCCGTTTGTGGAGCTGGCATGTCTTGAATGGCTCGGACTTTATCTAGGTATACCTCAATCCCTCGGTGACTGACAATGAAACCGAGTAACTTCCCAGATCTTACTCCAAAGATACACTTGGCTGGATTCAGTCTCAACTGATATTTTCTGAGTCTCTTAAATAATTTCAAAAGATGTTCCAAATGGTCCTCCTCGCTTTGATATTTGGCTATCATGTCATCAACATATACCTCTATCTCCTAGTGCATCATATCAAGAAATAAAGTCACCATGGCCCTTTGATAAGTAGCACCTGCATTCTTTAGACCGAAAGGCATAACTTTGTAACAGTAAGTCCCCCACGGAGTAATGAAAGTAGTTTTTTCCATGTCATCAGGATCCATCTTAATCTGATTGTAACTGGAGAACCCATCAATAAATGAGAAAACTGCAAAACGAGTCGTATTATCCACCAAAGTATCGATATATGGCAAAGGGAAATCATCCTTCGGACTGGACTTATTTAGATCCCTGTAATCCACACACATTCTGACTTTCCCATCCTTTTTCGGCACAGGTACAATATTGGCTACCCATTCGGGGTATGTGGACACTGCTAAGAATATGGCGTCAATCTGTTTTTTCACCTCATCTCGAATCTTGAGAGCCATGTCAGATCTTGTTCTTCGGAGCTTTTGCTTAACCGGTGGGCATTCTGGTCGAAGCGGTAATTTGTGAACCCATATGTCAGTGTCTAAACCTGGCATATCTTGGTACGACCAAGCAAATACATCCACATATTCTTTCAAAAGTTCTTCGAGTTGCTGCTTGACTTCTGCCTCTAGAGCTGCCCCAATCATGACTTCTTTCTTGTCTTCTTTGGTGCCAAGATTAATGATCTCTACCTGTTCTTTGTAGGGTTGAAGCTCTGTGTACTCATGGTGTGCCAATTTTACCAGTTCATCAGGGATTTCGAAATCTTCATCCTCGTCTTCAGCTTGGTATATTGGTGAATCAAAGTCAGGAGGGAATGTAAAGTCATATGATTCAATGGGTTTTAGGATATCACTACACGTTGGAATGGCTTTAATTTATTAAAACACACAAAGACAAATGCAGCACACAAAAAAGAAAATTTGTTTTGGTTTTTTAAGATTGCCATTTTTCTTTTAAAATGAAAGCAAAAGCAGTAAAGGGAATAACACAAGGAAATTAACAAAATAGTTCATTTTTCATTGATTTTCTTGAAAGCTCGGGGCCCTTACAAAACATTCCTATAACCTTGGGCATGGCTATGGAGATTCAAAACAAAAACAAGAAAAGAAAGACAAACAAATTACTTTAACTCAGGAACAACCAAAGGAATCTCAATAGCTTCCTAGTTGCTCAAGGCAGCGTTGCAATGATACACTAACTATTCAAGGTCTTCATCTTTAAAATCTTCTTCCACAGCACTGACTTGGAAACCTCCACTGATGAATACTTCTTGTATAGTCTTTGGGCGTCCTTCGTCATGTGTCGGTGCTTCATCATGAGTTGGTTTGTAACCCAACCCTTGGCGATCCATCTTTGGCTTTACTTCAATAACCTCTCCCCAACCTGCGGGAGTACCTTCTTCCAGCGTGGACTTGATGCTCTGAGCGGATGCAAAAGACGGACCACTCTTAGCCACTGTTTCTTCTAATATCACCGCATTAGCTATCTCGAGTGCTTGAAAGGAAGTTTCTAACGCGCCTTCATCTGCTTCAATATAGTTGAATGATGACAAATTTCTCACCATTAGGTCCTATTCACCGTGTACAATCACTAACTTATCATTCACAACAAATTTCATTCTCTAATGCAATGTGGAAGTCACTGCCCCAGCGGCGTGAATCCATGGTCGTCCCAACAAACAACTATAAGTTGGGTTAATGTCCATGACTTGGAATGTAATATCGAACACATGAGGTCCGATCATGATGGGCAATTCTACCTCTCCCACAACTGTTCTTTTTGAACCATCAAAAGCTTTTACAATTAAAGATGTCGGTTTCATTTCTGCCCCTGCATATGCTAACCTGGCGACGACCTTGCGGGCAATACATTCAATGAGGATCCAGTATCAACTAAAACTCATGCCATTGTGTCTTCCTGGCACCTGACAGATATGTGCAATGCACGGTTGTGATTGCGTCCTTCGTTTGACTAAAGTGAAAAACACCAACTTGCCATACTCATAACTTTCAGCTCACAAATCCTTTTGAGATGTGCTAGTACTTTTTAGAAAGCACTCAAATATCTCTAAAACATTCATGTTTTCATGAGTTTCAAATTCCCAAAGGAACTTGGCCAAAAAGTCTTTCAAAGTTGCTAAAAAATGAACTTAAAAATGAAATTTCTCTAAGTCTTTTTCCCTTCTTGAAATGAATTTGATCATAACTCCAAATCTATGCATTTTATGATCATGGACCACTTAGGTACTTTTTTAGGATTTGTCAAGAGATTTCAAATGAGCTTTGAACCAACTCAATTGGATGTGTGGTTAAGGAGTTATGGTTTAGCCCCTTTCAAAACCCTAATTTCCCGATTTTTCGATTACTCCTTCATCTTTGATCCAATGGCCATGAAAATTGATAGGCAAGTGCAATATGATATAAGGAACATTTTTTATTCACACTTTGAAGTCCAATTCATTAAATTTGAAGAATTGACTTTTTGGTCAACCGTACGATCGATCGGTGACTACCGAGTCGTCTGTTGACACTCTGGACCTCCTGAGACTTTGAAACTTCTTGAATGAACTTTATTAAGCTATATGAACTTAATGGTTCATGATCCCACCATTAAAACACCTTCCAACATCAAAGTCAAACTACAGTTGACTTTTACTAGTCAAAAACCCTAATCGGGTGCCCTGAAATACACTGTTCTTGATTCTGGGGTAACAACCTCAAATTGGATTCTCAATTGACATCATATAACACCCTTGATCTTGTTTCATGATTGAATTAACCACAACTTTGATTGAGCACAAGTCTGGAGGTTTTGATTTGACTGTACACAACCCTGATTCATCTGTAACTTAACAAAGACAAACTTGCACTGGGCCAGGGTTAGATAATTCATGAGTATGCTCCTAAAATGATAATGAGAATCTAAGGGGTCAAAATTTGGGGTATGACAGTATGTGTTGAGGAATCAGTTTTCCAGTCTTGTTATCTCATCAAAAGAGTCGAGCCTTGTTGTCGATATCTGCATCTGCATTTGATCATATATCATAGCATTATTCTTATACATATGCATATCATGAGTGTCATCCTCATTTTCATTTCTGCCGAGGTCGTGTTTTACCCATGTCTTACCTTGTGGTCGAAGTCAAACTTACGTGGCACCTATCAGACAGTTGTGTGTTGTGTCTATCTGATGTTCTTCCAAATATGACATTTTTTCTTATCCGATGGTTTTTCGGATATGTAACTCTTTCTGATGGTTTTCCAGATTGAGTCTTTATCTGATGGTTTTTCAGATAATTCCTTGTGATTCTGACGGTTTTCCAGAATTTTATCCGATGTTTTTCCGGATACATTCCTCCTTCTGATGGTTTTCCAGATCGAGTCTTTGTTCTGATGTTCTTCTAGAACTCTATCTGACGGTTTTCCAGATACCCCTGTAATTCTGATGGTTTTCCAGAATCTCATCCGATGTTTTTCCGAATCTATCTCTTTCTGATGTTTTCCCATACTGAGTTTTTGTTCTGACGTTCTTCCCGAACTTTCCAGCACTAGTCATTCACCTGATCCTACCGCCGTGTGGATCCTGTGTTACCGTTTCCTCATAAAGTGACATCTGGTCATGCTTACACCAGTGGGCCATCACTCTGAAATTCCCCAATTGTCGCACTGTTCCATCAGTGCGTCGTATTCCCCAGTGTGGTTTGCTCGTCGCGTATGTCCCTTGTGTCGCCGTGTTGTCTGCATTCTTGCATTTATCATTCTCGTCATACGCATCATATTAAAGTCATGGCATTGTAAGCATTATAGTTCGTTTCGTTTTGTCCATAACATTGCATATCACTGAGTCTAAGGGAAAAAAATTTGGTTATCTGTATTTAAATCCCTCCACCGTGATTCCTCGAGTCTCCGTCGCTCAAATCATCCGGTGAAGCTATTTAAATAGGGGCAACTGTAATACCCCAATTTTTACCCTTGGTTTAGTCGATTCATGTCGCGTTACATTTCATTTTTTGCATTACATATTAACTAACCACTAATGGGTTGCATAGTTTGTTGTGTTTGCAGGAGAATCACATCCGGTGCACTTTAACTGTTGAGGGGCGAAATGGTCATTTATTCACCATTTATTGACAGTTCATGAAGCTGAATCATCGCCATGAATCCATTGAGCAATTAGAGCCTCCATTTACGAGTTCTTTATTTTCTTTTAAGATGAGCAAAATTTCACGGCAATTTTGACATCGGGGTTTTGAGATATGGTAATTAATTCAACGGGTCGAGACTCTGTCGTCAGTGGATCTCTGAGACATTTATTTTATCATATGGGTTTGATTATGTTTGGTCCGGCTCAAGTTAGCGCAAGAATCCATTCTGCGGAGTTTTGTTTTAACAGACGTTTATTTTCTGTTCTTCTGCTATCTGCTAGTCAATTTTAAAGTCAAAGCCGTGGAAATTTCGATTCATGTCCGGGTTTATGATTTTTGTTTAATTGTGATTTTTGGGCTGAATTGGTTCAGGACATGGGACTTAGTTATCAGAGACACAAATTGAATTTTTAATGCGGGTTATATTTATGTCTTCACTGTTAATCGGATTTCTCTGTTCTTTTCTGTTCTACTCCGTTCATGGACATCATTGATTCTATCATCAGGCAGGATTTAATCTGGGAAATATTGGATTGGAATTGAAGGTTATATCATGTTTTAAGTGGAGCAACACATGTTGAAATGACAAAGTTTGATTCAATTGATTTCTTTGGATTTATTCGTATTGAATTTATATGGGGAACATTAATTCTATTTGTTTAAGTTTAATCGTTTGAATTTTAATCGATTGAATTTATTCGGAGGTACTTAATCACTTGGATTTAGTCGGATTTTTTTTTGCTTAAGTGCTTCATTCGGGTGTGGCAAAGTTAGCTGAAGAATAATTAAAAGAAGATTAATTGGATAAAAATAATATACATTGAATTTTATTCATAAATATTTTTTTATTACAATTTACTAAAAGGAAAATAAAAAAGTACATGTTATCCTAAGTCCTATTTCCCTAAGAGTGGTCTTCATGCTCGATGTTTCCGACTAATTCTTCGCCCGACTTTTTCTCCATACCTGCACACAGACAAACCAAAAACAGAGCGAAAAAGAGGTTAATGTTAGAAATTATTTTTGTTCGACACCCTCAAAGTAATTTCATCATCGGGTGTCGAGTGGGCAACGACAAATGCCGAAGCCAACTCCCAAATCGATTCCAGACCTCGGCACCAACCGGCAGTATCTGTTCTATTTTTTTCGGGACGGCCAGAGGAAGAGAAAAACAAGTGATTTCCCCAAAAAAAAGTGATTATTTGGATAAGCGCTTATTTTGAAAAAGCAATTTTTTCAGCCAAACATATTTAATCCAAAAATGAAGGATCCGAAATTCCCAACACAACAGAAAAATATCACAAAATCCATATCGAGCTCAATCAAGTAAATTGCATGGATATCCAAGACAGAACCGGTTTTGTATCATCAAGTAAATATCCAAACCAGATCCGAAAATGAATCATCTGAAAAAAATTCAGATCAAAATCCAGAATCAAACAAATCAGATCCGGATATTATCTCCTCATCAAGTAAATCGAATCCAAATCTGTTTCCATGGGCTCAACTTGAAATATCATTGCCCAAAAGCCAAATAAAACGCATAGGATAATCCAGGTATAAAATCATCAGAAGAAAATCACAAAAGGGTGGTGAAATCCAAACCCTAACAGTAACAAAATCACAAAACGGCGACCACAAAATCAAGAACAAACTCACCAAACGGCGAAACCTTGGTGGCCGGAATCACCATCATCCAACGAACCACCAAACAGCGGACAAATACACCAGAAAAACCAACGGACGGCACAAAGCGCCATTAAACCATCAAGAACATCACCAAAGTTAACCATAATCGTAATCCAACATTGTTCATCTTCATGTTTTCATTTGTTTATATTTGTTTATTTCAGAATCCATCAAAAGAAAGAGAAAAATCGTAACATCAGAAGAAGAAGAATTTGGCAACAAAGAGAATAGAACGGAGAAGAAGAAGTTATGGCCAGAAAAGTGAAAGAAATACGAAGCAAGGCGTGAAGACGATGGAAAAGAGCAGAGAAAGTTACACAGAAAATCCCCAAATGGGGTCTGCCGCCACTGATGATTTGGGAGTTTAGGGTTGAAACCCTAAAACTCCAAGCCCCTCCCCTTTCTGTGACCCGCGGACCGAATTGGGACCGGGAATGATGACCCGACCCAACCTATTTTTGTTTTATATTATTTATTTAATGTATTTGTTTAACTTAGGTTATTAGGTAATTAAAAACAAATGTAAGTAGATAATCTGTTTTTTTCTCAATACATAAAAAATAAATAACCTTTTTTTTAATTAGTTAATCTGAAATATTCTATTTTTTTAATTAATTTAACTTTTTTCAAAAAATAGTAATAATAAGAATTCATATTTCTTTATTATTGTTAAAATTCTCTTTTTTCATAAAAAATGACTAACCTTTTCCTTTAAAAATATCTTTTAAAAACCAAATATGTTTTCTCTAATAAAAAAAGCATTCTTTTGTGAAAAAAATCATTAAAACTCTTATTCCAACAAATTTGCTAACACTTTCACATTCCAGGTTTCTCGTCATCCGGTTCTTTTTTCTGTCTATCTTTTATGTTAATCTTGGGCATTAACTGTTTATTCTTGTTTTTTTTTCTCTTCTTCAGGATTGTAATTTATTTAATAGCATTGTTTGTATTTTATTTTCATCTGTATTTGTATTTTATTTTTCAACATCATCTGTAATTTATTTATCTTGCGCTACTCATCTGTAACCGTAAGTTCTCCCTCCGAAGGAAAGGTCCAGCTGTTTGACCACCGTGTCAATAATCTTTAACCCTTATATCTTTCATCTCTCAAACTATAAAACTTTGAGTCACCATACTCATACTTTTAGGTGTCCTGCCGCGGACAATTTTACCCTTAACCCTAGCGTTAGGTCAAAGAGTCGTCGTACTCTGTTTTAGGGTTTCCCATCATGGAATCCCTAATTTAACCCTTATTTTAATTAACAATTTCAACGTAGAGATTGGAGTCTCCGCACTCCACGTAAGCGTGTCCTTAAGATACGTTTATTCCCCGTTGAAACCTTGACCACAGTCAAGACGTTTCTAACCTCCCTTTTGATGGGAACTACGATTACTCTAATTCCATTCCCTATCCAGGATACGTAGGCACAAGATGCGAATCTTGCCGAGTAAACTTAGGACTAACCCTTAGGTCTTTTAAAGGAATTCAACAGTCCTTCGCAAATTTAAAAAGTCCTACTTTTTAAAGTCTAAAAAACTTTTCCAGCTTTCCTAAAAATGTTTGCAATCTACCATTGAAATTCTTGAAACCATTGCATGGCATTCGCATCACATTTTTGCATTGAATTTTTTCCCCCGGTTTCTCATTCTCGGTTCTCTCATCTTCCAGTGTCTCTTTAAGTCGTCAAGTTGATTCCTCGACACAAATATCAGACCAGATCTAACTATAGACGCAAGATGTCAGAACAAGAAGCATATAATGCAGAAATCCAAATGGAGATCGATGAGTTGAAATCAGGCATGACCAAGCTCACCGAAATGCTTCAGTTATTGATTGCCAGAGGAGCGCCACCCCAGAGGACTGTCATTCAGGAAGTTTCAAGTGCTGATCCACCTCCTGTTCAGATACCACCATCTACTTAACCGGAGTTTGGTTTACCTCCTTACTACTCTCCACCTCTTGCATCTACTGCTGTGATTGGTCAGACTGTCGGACCGATTTTTCAAGCTCTCGTCCTTACCGAGCCCAGACCTATGGTCCACACTGTTTGCCAGGATGTCCGAGCTCCATTTGAGAATCCTCTATATGAGTAAAATGCTGCCAGTATTCAAGGGGAAGACCATGAAGATTTTGTTGAGTCGGAGATTACCCGTGAACAGTTTTAGATTATCGATAAGAGACTCAAGGCAGTCGAGGGTACTAACTTCTTCAATGTTGATGCAGACAATATGTGCCTAGTTTCTGGTCTTGTTATGCCTGCCAAATTCAAGACTCCCGAGTTCGTGAAATATAAGGGTCACTCATGTCCAAGAGCTCATTTAGTCATGTACTTCTAAAAGATGGCAACTTACACCAACAATTAGAAGTTCCTCATCCATTGCTTTCAGGATAGTTTGAGTGGTGCTTCTCTAAAATGGTATATGAACTTAGAACATAACAGCGTCCACTGCTTCCAGGATCTTGCCAATGCTTTATTGAAGCAGTACAAATACAATTTGAATATGGCTCCCAATCATCGTCAACTTCAGAGTATGTCACAGAAGGAAAAAGAGTCGTTCAAGGAATATGCTCAGCGTTGGACGGAGTTAGCTTCCCAAGTTGAACCCCCTATAGTAGAGAAGGAACTAACAGGAATGTTCATGGATACTTTCTCTCATTTCTATTGGGAAAAGATGATTGGAAGTGTCTCTTCAAGCTTTATAGATCTGGTAACTATCAGCCAAAGGTTAGAAGAAGGTTTGAAAAATGATAAGGTATCCAAAGTGGCTGAATCTTCTAATGGTGCAAAGAAATCATATGGGAATTTCCAAAAGAAGAAGGATGAGCAAACCAATGTTGTTATGTTAGAATCAAGAAAGCCTCGCCAGGGATCTCAACCTGTTGTTGCTCCACAACCAGCTCAGACTTCTCAACGTCCAGTTATTAGACCAGACTAGTCTCGAAATAGGAACCAATTTAATCTTATTCCCATGACTTACACAGAACTTTATCGTGACCTGGTTCGACAAGGACTGATCATTACAAAGGCTTTGCCACCTCCTCCTAATCCTCCTCCAGCTGGATTTAGGGCTGATCTCCATTGTGCTTTTCATGAGGGTGCCCCGGGCCACGACTTGGAGCATTGTTTTGCACTGAAAGCCAGAGTGCGTGGGTTGATTCGAGATGGGATACTTGATTTTATGGATAGTCCTCCAAATGTCTAGAAGAATCCCTTGCCAGAGCATCAGAAGTGAAGTTTCGGTCGATTCTGATTTAGTCACTAGGCTTTTGTTTCTCGTTGTTTGTACTTTCCTTACTTTTATATTAGTTGTTTGCTTTCAAATTATGTTTGTAATTTTATACCAATGAAATGGGCATTGCAACTTTTGATTTAATTCATTTTACCTATTACTTGCATCTTTACGCTTAATCTTTCAAATATTTACTCCTTGTTCAAATTTTTGATATGCAAAGATTGGAAGGAGGATGACGAAAACGTTATACCCATAACTGCTGTCAGTATGCTTTCAATCAAACTTTTTTGACGATGTAAGGCATTGTTTCAATCTCAAACACTGGAGAAATAAGGAAGTTAATCCCTTGTCACCCCCCTTTGAGCCTAGAAGTTGGAGTTTCTTTCTTTACAATAAACCCGCAATCTTAACCTGGGGCATGGGTAGTTCTCGGTTAATTCGGTTGTGTGTTCCTGCAATACACCTTTCATATAAAGGTTACATTCACAATTTTCATTCGCACACAACATGCAAGTGTCAAAGATGTTTTCCAAGCTAAAAGTCGATGATGGTTCACAGTGATCATTAAGCCAGGCAATCACTTTTTTAAAAAAAAAATCAAAAGAAAAAGCTCGCTAAGTCAAAACCTATGAAGGAGACTTAGGCAAAATTGGGGCATCCCGCTGACTGTAAGGTTTAATAGAAACAGTTTAGGCAAAAGTTAGGGATAATAAAAAAGAGGAGATCTTTAAATCCTCACCATGAAAATCCTCAATGTCAAAACAACCAAATGTTATAAGGAAGTAGTGGCTGCCTTTTCATAGATCCCTTGAGTTTTGAACCATCCTTGCTACCATCATTGCAATTCCTAACCTACAGGAACCTGAATGCATAATATGAGTTAACTGAGCATAGGACTGAAGAACATCACGTAGAATGGGTGGGTACAAATAAATTTTGAGCCTCTATCCTTTGTTTCATAAGTCGTGAACCAGGCCACGTTACAACCCTCAAAAGACCTAATTGAAACAAGGTTATTTTGAAAGCGTACTACAGCAGGGTTGCCTAAGCTAACTCCTAAATATCTTTGGGAATCATTTATTTTAGCAGTACACTGTTACTTTGAGCGTCTAGAACCGTCGTGTTCTGACCGACGACTCATTTATTTTTCACCTTTAAAAATAATTTTGATTTCAAAAGTTGCATGAACTTTGCATTACCGTGTTTGTATGAATATTTTTGTTTGCAAACTGGCTTTCCTTTAAGGAACTTTCAAACAATCGAGAAACTTGGTCCAGCGATCCTATCAGGGGCAAGTTCCTTTTACATCCCGTCTAAGAATTAGTTCAAGACAAGGTCATTCTCAGATTTGGTTTATCCATAAGATTTTTCAAGACTCGAACTGGGGCAAGCTTCCGAGGGTACAGTAAAACAGTCATTTTCAAAATTAGACAAGATGAAGCAATTATCAGTTCATCTATAACAGACGGCTTAATCTGGGGCAGTTTACTTGAAGGATCCCTGTAGCGTATTTGCTGATCTTGCTAAATGTTTAGAGTTACTGCTTAAGGAGTTAAGGAGAAGTTTGTGTTTACTCCTGCTTGTGAAGCATTCTGTGTATCTGCTGTTGTGCCCTCTGATATAGGAGCTTCCGTGACCTGTTGAATGTGTTGCCAAAGGAGGAGTGGCTACTTCTGTATGATGTCCTATAAGTTGTTCTTTTAGTAGTTCCGCTGCATATTTTTCTGATGAAAGAACTCTGGTAGCCATGGGAGAGTATTGTGCATACTGTGTTCAATTTGATATATGGCAATGGCAGGTGTGTAGCTGGTTGGAAGATGGTGTCTGTTGCTGCTTTGTTTGATTTGACAGGATGTTGATCTTGCTGAATGCTGCTTGTTTGGGTTGTTGTTGATTGTTTCTACATGTTGATGAATGTTGTAGCTATGTTTCTTGTGTGCCTGGGCTGTTGATTATGTGCTTGGACTATTCTGTTGTGTATTACAAGCTGCTGAAGACTATTTTAGAGAAGATAGTGGGAGGTGATTTATTTTCACCACTCATGACTTGCTAGGTTTCTATCAATAGAGGAGGTTATAGGCAGGTTGAGTCAAGAGTGTTAGCCTTGATGTTTCAACATTAAAGATACTTATACTAAAGAATACTTTTGGTATTAGTGAAGTGTAAATATCTATCAGATGGTCTTCTCAACAAGTTGTGAGGGTTTAAGATCAGTTGTTATTTGTGGAACACACACGTATTTAATTGGTTATCCATGAAGTCCAAAGAAAGATTTATTTTAAGGATTTAAGATTCATTTCTATTTGAGATATTCTCAAATATTTAATGAATCATCTTTAGTTGATGATCAAGTTATCTCATCAGTTGTTGCACAAGTGTCAGACCCCTGATTTGGTTGGTCTACTTCAAGGATCTGATGTTCAACCAGATGTTGAAACATTCCATCAGCAGAGATTATGCAGAAGTCTATTGATTCAAGGAGTGAATCACTAGATCAAAGGAGATATAGTTGGATCTGTCCTTATTCTAGTAAGGTTCTTAGAAAGAAACTAAGGCTAGAATGTATTGCTGATGGAAGTGAACATGAAGACATTTTTCTTAGATCTGTTTATTTCCAATCTAGGAGTATTGGAGTGTAGCAGGTGTGTTCTAGTTTCTACTAGAAGCCTTTGATCTTTATCTAGAAAGTTTCCTGGCAAGAAACTTATCTAGAAGATGGTGTTGGTGATAGCACTCCTTGGATCAGTTTATTGAAGTGAAGTAGGTGTCAAGGATAAGTGGTGGTTATCTTTGACTTCCTGAAGAAGTCTCTACTTAAGGAAAGCGGGAGTCCTTTTGTAAAGATTTGTGTGGCCCTTCCTCTCTGAAGAATCAAACTTTGGCATGTTTGGGTTCTCTAAAGAGGAGTTTCTGAAGAAAATGCATTTCAAGGGATTTGTTGTGAAGCAAAATACAGGCTATCTACTCAAACTTGCTATCAGCAATCAAGTCTATGTGAACATGGAACTCTTGATGAGGTTCTTCTAAATGGCATAATGAAGGACTGAATTCACCAGCAAGATGTCTTATCCGATGTTGTGACATCAAGCAAACTTCAGGGCCTTAATTGATGTTGTGGCACATCATTGTAAGATAGGTTGATCGTCTCGGGTATGAACGAATTTAATACTATCTCATGCAGTTTATGGGAGTTGTGTGAAGGAGTAGATGTTACAGGTCTAAGTCTTGATGTATCTAAGTTGCCTTGGAGCATGTAGGATATGAAGATCAAGTTTTCTTAGATTGTCTAGAGCTCTGAAAGAAGCTGAGTTAACCAAACAATGGCATTTGGTTGGTCTTTAATGTGATTCTAAGCAGTGAGCTTGGAACTAATTACTCTTGTGCAGAAGGGTAGTTGGTTGAAGATCAAAGATGGTTCTGGTTCTATTCATATATTGGAGCGTGTGGTAGAAGCCCTAAGTTACTTATGGAAGATACCTTCTTTTGGAGATGTATTTGATCAAGCTGGTGGAGCTATGCTCTCTGAAGATCCTTAGATTGGATTGTTGTTCAGATAGTAAGTCCAAGTGGTTAATGTATAATGTCTGTGATATAATGTCCTAACTAGTGTCAGAACATCATTTTGTTTGCTGGACTTGAAGATCTATTGTGGAACTTGTGATTCACATCTTGACTAAGAAGTACTCTATCTTGTCATACGGGAGAATGATGAGGTAAAAGGACTGTCTTGGAGTATTATGTAAAGGTATTGTACAAAACTGGAGTGGATCATTGGTTGATTGGACTTTGATGTGTTATATGGAATTGAATATTCACCAGTTAAACCAGAAGTGTTCCATCTTATCATACGGGAGAATGATGAGACGAAGACTGTCTTGGATTAATAATCATTTTGTTTGCTGAACTTGGGGTTCAGACTATGGAAGCTGATATTCACTAGTCGAATCAGAAGTGTTCTAAATTATCATATGGGAGAATGATGAGGAAAGAATGCCTTGGATTATGGGGTGTCTATCTTGTTCTCAGACTCAGGCCAGAATTCTTGTGGAGAAGGGGTAACTCTAGAAAGAAATGGAGCAGTTTGGTGCCTTCTCACTGTATGAGCATGGAGTTGGTCATGGGAGATAATGTGGTAATCTTGGGTAATTTTTGCTGAAAAGAGCATCTTCTATAAAAGATAGGGGGAGAACTTCTGTTTGATGGGTGTACTATTTGCTTGTGGTTCAAGCAGTAAGTGAATGCGTTCAGCAAGTGTGTTGAACAAAGAGTGAGCTCTTGAAGACATGAAAATGAGTTTTTATGTTTTCCATTCACGTGCTTCTGGAAAAAGAGCACTAGTTATCCTTGATATGGGGAGTTATATTTCTAGGATCTGTTGCTGCAATAGTATAGTTTCAAGATTGTTTGTGGTTTCAAGCAGTTTGTGATTGTATGCCTCTATGAGGATGGAATGTCACACAAGATGTTGTGACATTATGTTACTGTTCTAGCTCATGGTGAACCTGACATTGTATTGTTTTTGGTTCTGTCATTGGGTATCAATGGATCAAATTAAGTTTCTGGGCCTCTCTCCAAGTGTTTTGTCTTGTAGTTTTTTGACTAGTGAAGGTGAAGATCAAGACATCGTCAGCTCTGTTTTTATGCATAAGGAAGGGCATTTTCCCTGACATCCTGGAGATTTTTCTAGTCTTTCAAAGCTGAATTTGAGTAATCCTACAGATAGTTATGTCTTTCCTGCAACTACTTATGTTACTTGTTCTAGTGTGGTTTGTGAATTAAGGGGTGTAAAGTTGCATGTGCTTCCAGTGTGTGAATATGAAGATGTTGAAGTAAGTCTTCATGTGTTTGAGTTTTCTCTTTTAGGGGGAGTGTTGTTTATGCATGACAGGGAGAGTTGTGTACCTGTCTGATGTGTAGCTGCATTGATGTAGCCTGTACAAAGTTTGCTGATTCTCAGGCAAGCTTGTGTTCTTTGACCACTGGTGAGGTTGTGATGTTAGATAAGATGTCTTGACATTATGCTGTCTGGTGTACCCCTCTACCCTGACAAGGTGACTATGGGTCTGGCTTTGTGAGGTTGTTGGTTTGTACTAGGTTTGTGCTTACTTCTTATGAATGACCTAGGAAACAACATTGGTCTTTGTCTGGGAGAAATTATTTGTCTCTGCATAATATTTTTGTGTCTCAAATTGGGGATTTAAAATCAATTGCTACTTGGCAAGTATTTAATTGATTATCCTTTAATTGGTGATGTCAAAAGTGTCACTCCTGAACGTGCAGCTTCAGACAAGGCAAGAACTCAAGATTCAATTACTCCTGAGGATTGTCGCACCCTAATTTTTGACCGTAAGATCCCACCTCTTTTTTTTACGTGACTTCTTTTGTTATTTGACTTTAATGTTTTGCGACTAACCAACTCGTGCAGATTGCAGTAATTCCAAATATAGATATCATTCATTCTCAATTGCAAGGACGTGGTCAATTGAGCTTGGTTCAGAGGGATTATGGGTTTTATTGGTTTTGTCAAACATCCTTTAAGAGCTCCATTGTTTACTCCTGAAGTGAATTAGGGTCTTGGGGCGTGCATGACCATTTAAGGAATGGCCATGGCTTTTATGACAAGTGGATTTTCAATTGGGTTTTTTTTAATGATCCTCTCAACGAATGTCGCAGGTTCACTTTGACTTAAAATTCATTAGAGAACTTAAGCCCGGTATGATGAATTTTCATTTCAAGATTTCAGAAGTTCCAATTGTAATTTCGAGTTCAAGCACGAGATTTACGCTTTATTGGAGGAATTCATAAAATTCAGAAGGAGTTCTCAAAAGTTCGGATTAATGCATTACAAGGTTCCAATCAAATTACGATTCAAGTTGCAAGGCTTCCCTTTTTGCAAGTTCATAAGTTTTGTTTACAAAGAGTTATTTCTATTTCGCCAGGGAAAGTTCACCATGATCACAAGGCCCATTCCACGTTCTCTTATAATAAAAAGCCTCAAGCGTCAAAGGCATTATTCGCCAAACTGAAGATATCATGCTTAAACGGATTAACGGAACACAATTTAATGTTTGACAATCCAATAACATGAAGCGGTGATGTAGAATCATTTAGGAGAAAGTGTTTTTAAGATCAAGATGTGTTAATAATAATGGACTTGATACATAGTTTGTTCATTGCCATGGACCTGTGAGCCAAGGTCTTATTACTTACAAATCATCACTTAACTAAAATGACTACAGGTTATCATAAGTCCATTTACATATGCAAAAGGAAACAGATCATGCTCCTACCGCCAGTTGGTCCTTGCACCATAATTCCTCTAAGCGAACCGCATACGGCGTTATTCCACTATCCAAATGCTGCGAAGAGGCAAGAAGAAAATGCAAACTTTTGAAGGGAATTCCTAGAAGAAGTTACGAACCAAACCAAGGGCTTCTTCACAAACAGAGTTGAGACCGAACAAAACGTCAACGACGGTGCCGCAGCTCACGTTGATTGATATATGACAATCCTGTTCAGCATATACTAACTCATCAGGAACCAGTTCCAGCAACCTGCAACATCACACCTGCTAAATTAATAGAAGCATAATATTCACTCCCAACTTAGTACGAGGACCACGTCACTCCTTCATTTGGTGGTGCTCGAACAAGCTTTATTGGGGATCACCATCAGCTCTGATGCGGATGAAAACGAAGAAGGAAAGCATCCATTCACTCACCGTCATCAAGCATATTCTTGACGCTCTCCAAGCGTCTTCATTGTACTTCCAAAACGGTCCCGACATTCAAAGTGGAAATTAAGCTTGTTGTGTTCTTCCAAGATAGACCTGAAAACAAATCAACCAAAACAGATTGAGTCATCGTCATAATTTAAAGAGATAAAAGGCAATCAATAAACAGAAACAATGCTTATGTGCCCACAACAGCTTAATTGCTTCCCAAAAGCATCCACAGGCCTAACAACATGTAAAGAGAGAGAAGGTTACCGCATCAACCCAAGTTTCCAATCGAAGCTTTGTGGGGAACTTGAGGATTCACCGTTGCAAAGCCTTCGAGGAGGAACGATGCCGCTTTTTTTGTTAAAACCTCTATGTGGTGAATGGTAAAAGGGATATCTAAATTCCGCGATAAGCTGTGAAGAACTTCGAACCCGCCGCAGTACTTGATATCGACCTTCAACCAAATCCTAGTCTACCTTATCTCCAGGACAACTGTGAACTAAGTTTGGTTCTTCTAATTACCGACATGCTATGGAGTTTAGAATACGGCAACACCGTTGTCGGCATACCGGTGAGCTGTGAAAACTCATTTAGTCACTGGAGTTCTTTCAACCTGTCAAAAGAAAACCAATGGGAAATTTAAATTAAAGCATACGTAGTTACAAGCTTCCGACAAGGACATTCATGATTGTTTTTACCGGCACGCAGTAGCAAGCTATGAACATGTATGGCCATAATCATCAAGCCTGTCAAAGGTTGGAACCTGTTGAAAGTTCAGCCGAGACTTTGGATTTCCACCACAAATGCTCCAAGACGCTCACAATTTCTTGAATTTTAGTCAGTTGAACTTCTTCACGAAAGCAATCTATACCTTTCCTGCAATAACAAAAGACAATTTTGAGAAAGGAACGAAGCAAGACAGCATCTTCAGCCTGAACAGAGTTAACAAGTTTGGGCCAAGAACTAAACCTTTATTGGAATGATAGCAACCACTTCAGAGACGTTGAGAAGTGACGCCGAGAACTCCACGATGCGACTGAGGTCTTATCTCCTGTAAATGGCAAGAAACCTCAGTCTAAACCAAAAGCAAAGTAAAGGATTAAAAGTGATCAAGCAGGTTACTAGCATATCAATCGGAAAGGAATGTATCAGCCCTATGAAGATTGTTCTAATCACCGCTAATAAATGCTAAACGCAAGACAATCAATGCAAGATTAGACTTGTTCAGACACATCTGAACCCATTTGGAAACCAATTCATCAGCAGTTTCAGATTTAAAATTTCCTAAAGCATTTACCACACAGCTCACAGGAAGGAAAGATTTTGAAATCCTAATCAATGAGATATCACAATTAAGGCAAGCCATAAACTAAGCAGAAACCTGATATGGATAGACCATTTTTCTTTCTAAAATAGCTCCAAACATAAACCCGACATGTCAAGACAAAAATAGCATGTCATTTATCATATTTTAAGGACATTTTTCAGACATGTTCCAGACAACTTCAAGACTCTCCAAATTAACATTTCACGACCCAGACTTAACATCTATAAAAAGCAGAACAATCAACAACAGGAAACAAAAAACGGCATTCAACGATCAGAACGACAGAACACACAACATTCGTAGAAAATCCCCAAAATCCCAATTCTCAAACCCAAAATTTCGTAAAAAGAAGAAATAAGAAGCTTATCCCTTTCAAACATCACCGTAAACCGATCGAAGCTTTAAACCACTGTCATGAAACCTCCACCGTGAATCTATCGCCCCTGCCGGAAACAACATTTTCATCCATTATTCTCGACTCATCCGTTACCGTTGCCGCCGAATCCATCGCGAACATCACGGTGAGCCCGCCGTCAGCCACTATTCGAAAACCCTGCCAAAAAAACCATTAAAACCGTAAGTTTTATGTGGCTAAAAATTTGTTAATCTGCTGATTTTTCTTGGTTATTTCATGTAGGTGAGGATCGGAAATCGCGAATGAAGGAGAAGAAATGGGAGCCGACGGAAAAGTTAATAGGGATTAGGGTTTTGTCTTAATTTTGTTTATATTATTGTAATCCTGTATATGTACACACACACGGCTACTATACACCCTCGTAATCCAATCAATCGTGCACGCCCCGATTCCACTCACATCCAGAATTTACACATTTGTGCACTTAGCGCTTTCATGCGTGTGTATGCTTACTTTATCTGCTTTTATTTCTTTCCGCAATTTACAATTATCACATTTATCTTTCTTGCACCGCATCCCGTCCAAAGGAAGAATCTACGCATGACTTAAAAAATCGTGTGTATGCATCTACATTTGCATCATAATCCCCTATGATCCTTGATCCCATTCAAGTCAATCTTTTAGGACAGATCCTACCCCATAGGAGAACCTTCGTCTTCATTTTACAACATAGGAAAAACAAAACAACACTACAAATTATTCAAACATTAGAGAAGTAGATGTTAATCATCTTAAGCGAGATAAAACTCCTACCCCATAACAATTCAATCAATATGTAGGGACTTTGCCTTAAGAGAGATAGTGGCATACTTGTCGATTAATTTCTGAGTACTTAAGCCTTTCTCTTAAGACGATGCAAAGACTATTTTCTTACAAAGTTGTGGTGGTTAAATCAAGTAATCTCCCTTAAAATGACAACTCGTCTTTTCTCCTAAAATCAATAAATCAACTACCCTAAACCCGTAGGAACTTTGACCACAGTCAAAGAACTCCTCAAACCCTTTAGGGGAACTACAAATACTCTGATTCCACTCCCGTAAGGATATGTAGGCATAAGATGCGATATCTTATCGAGTATACTTAGAAATAAACCCCTAGGTCTTTCAACCTTTAAGCAGATAAACCTTAGCAAATAAACAAACATAAAACAAGAGGTTCCTGTAGAGTACTACAGAAACTTAGGATGCTAGTACCTTCCCTAAGTTTAACCAACCCCCCAACCTATAACTCTCTAAACCTTGCATTTGCATTGCATTATGGGTATTTCGATCTTTATCCCTTCCTTTGGACAAATCAAAGTTCGGTTGTAAAATGAATTAAAGATTCAAACTAATCAATAGTTTGGTATCCAAATTTCACCGCGACAAGGATGTCTGAACATTATGTCTCTGAAGAAGCTACATGAGAGTTTATTTCTCTCTATGATGTTCTGGTGTTTGTGATGATCTATGAAGCTGCTGCTGTTGTGTTCTACTGAGAACTTCATGTGTATGGACTACTATGGAAATAATAAGCCTTGTGGTTGGTGTCTTAAGGAACCAAAGTGAGTGGTAAAGGAGTTGATGTCATATATGATGGACTGGAATCAGGATTGATTTTACTGTGGTTGAGTGAGGTCAGCAAGGGGTGATTTGAAAGCTAGAGTTCAGTTGTGGTTAAGTCCTTGTCCATGAATTGTTGTTGCAGTGGTGTCGTCCTTATATTGATTAGGGATTAAGCATCTTGTGTATATGATTTAGTTTGTGTTTATCTCCTGGGAGGTTGTGGTTTTGATTCAGTTTTTGGGTGTTTGCATATGAGTTTATGTGTGCACACTTACTCCATTTGTTGTTAATTTTTTACTAAAAAGGGGGAGTAAATTATTGATGTTATCTGTTGTCCTGATGTTATGTCATATGTATTGACATGATGACCAACATTGTGATAGGACTTTGCTACTGCTAAGGAAAGAGTAGTGTGTTGTTGTTGCTTGCTGGATGCAACTATTAAGGGGGAGCATGATAGTTTGTGAGGCTGGATGTAATTGAGAAAACTACTTGCTTCCCTGATAAGTTTGTTTGGTTGTTTTAGCCAAAATTTTCCAAAGGGGGAGGTTTTTAGTTCCATGATTCTATGATTGTACATGGTTCTATGATTGGCTAAATTTTTGTAAAACATGGTTCTGCACTGACGTTAAGCAAGATGTTATAACATCTTCATCTCCTGTCAAGACAGAACTGCTATCATGTGTTTTAATCAAGATGTCAAGACATCTTTGTCTGGTACAGCAGGAGCTGCTATTTTATATCTCTTGACAGAGGTGTTTTGGTTTGATGAGATCCTGTTGGATATACCTCATCAGTGTGTGCAGGTCAAAGATTTTAATTGGAACAAAGTGCAGATATAATTGGTGTTCATAAAAAGGATCTTTGAGACTTTTTAGGAAACTATAATATATTTGTTTCTATTGTTATGAAGAAGATTTTGCAGAAGAATGGGAGTTTGTAGATGTTCTTGATTAGCTGCATTTTAAAACATTGTTGTGTGTAGATGTCTTGACTGATGTCATGACATACTTGTGTAGTGTATTGCTAGGTAAGTTTGGTTATCTAGAACAAAGTGTATTGGGTGTCATGCTGAATATTATGACATCAGGTAGCTGCCAGCAAGGACGCGTGTTTGTTTTTCTATTATGGTTCCTGAGTTATCTCAGGCTAGATTTCAGGAAACCTGCTAGGGTTCCTTAGTTATCTCAGGCGAGACTCTAGGCAGTGCTGAGCATAACATGAAACGCCTATGACCTATTTCATAGCACCATAAATTGCGGAGATTAGATTAACTTGGTTAAACCTAATTTCTGTTGCAATTTATGAACATTGAAATCTTCTCTCTCTGCTGTTACTTTTGATCAGCCCAACCCAGACTGCGTTACTATTTAAGGAGGCGCAGAAGCAAGGGAAATTAAGCACTCACAACAAGAAAAACTTAAGTGTAAAATAAAGGTTAGGGTTTTGAGAGTCTTGTGTGTGACTTTGTAAGTCACCCTTTGTATCTTTGGATGCATCGTGGTAGACATATTTAGGCTGTTATTTGGTAATTGTTAATTGCTCACTCAAAGATTTTAAGCAAGAGTGTATTGTTCTTGATTGAAGCTGTTAAGCAAAATCAAGTATTGTGACTTTGAAGAGTGTCTTCTAAAGTCTTTCTTTTTGTATTGAATTGTTATCACTGCTGTGATTGAGGGGGAGTGAGAGGTGTCTCTTGTCTAGTGGGTTTTAGGAAGAAATTACATTGGGTAAGGATTAAGTGAGGAGTTGTAAACTGGGAGTTTAGCTCTGAATTAATTATGCTAATAGTGGATTTCCTTCCTGACTTGGTAGCCCTCAAATTTAGGTGATGTTGCACCGAACTGGGTTAACAATTCACTGTGTTATTTATCTTTCTGCATTTAACATTCTGCTCAATTTAAATGGTTAGATAAACTGTTCTGTCAGTCTGCAGATGTTACAGCAGATGTCACGACACTGCTAATTTTAAAGTGAATTAAAATGCACATGTTCTGTCCTTGTTCTATTTTAGTAGAGATCAATGTCCTTACATAAGTCTGGGACATCTGAAATCTGCATACCAAAATTTCATCTACAAAACCAGAGGAAGATGAGTCAAGGTCAAAATCACTTTTAGAAGTGAGAATATCACCATAAACTTCATTTATAACCCGTCTATACTCTTCTGGTCCTAAAGCATCTTCCATTTCCCGCATGTGTTGCTCCCATAAATCCTTTCTCTTTGTGATACTCATATGAATGACACTACCACTACCCTCATCTCCCCGTTCCTCAAAGATGATCATTCTTTCTAAAAAGCAAGTAGAAGAATAAGATAAATCAAGAAGAGTAAGGAAATACCTGTGAGTAACGAGAAGCTAGAAATTGAAATAGAAGTTAAATCGTTAAAAAAGATGATGCAGAGTCGAAATGAGAAGAGAGAGAAAGGAAAGAAAGGTTTTTAAAGGACTCAGCACCCAAGGATATCTAGGGAGTAGCCATTAACAATCATCATTACACTGAAGAAAATAAAAGGACACAATCCTCCAAGGAATTCATGACACGTAAGGACCTGAGAAGAAAAGCTGACTTATATCACGACATCAGTCAAATATATCTGGGCTCATGTTACTGCCGAGTACTGTACCCTTGTAAAATGGATATGGTACTCGAGAGGCTTAATGGCATATCTTAATGGAAGACTATAAAAAGGGATCCCACATGAGGGTTAAGCAAGACACAATAATCTTGAGACAATACACAACACAAATGTAGCTATCAAATACCCAAATATCCCTCACAATATAGACAGTGTATTTCTTCTTGTTCAGGACAAGGGGAATTAACACTTTTGGTGTACCTAATCATTTTTTGCTAGAACAGATTATATGTAGGGAAGGTGTTAGCATCCTAAGAATCTGTATTACTCTACATGAACCTCTTATTTGTATTTGTGTTATGTTAAAGTTTACATGCTAAGGAAAAGGTGCTAAGGTAAAGACCTAGGGGTTTATTTCTAAGTATGCTCACCAAGACATCGCATCTCCTGCCTACGTATCCTGACTAGGATGGAATAAGAGCATCTGTAGTTCACCTAACTAAGGGTGGTTAGTTGTTAGTGAGCTTACCAAGGATAGGGATCCTCGTGCCTACGTTTCATGACTAGGATGGAATTAGAGTGTCCGTAGTTCACCTAACTAGGGGTGAGGAACTCTTTACTATGGTCAAGGTTCTAAGGGGGGAGGTAAGTATCCATGACAAGATACCTACATAGAGCGTGGAGACTATAAACCTAACGATATGTTAAAAAGGAAAGGAAATGTCCATGGCAAGACACTCACATAGAGTACGGCAACTCTAATCATAAGGCTAGGATAAAAAGGGAGGTCAGTGTTCATGGCAGAACACTTACATAGAGTGCGGCGACCTTAATCCTAAGGTTGGGATAAAAAGGAAAGACCTAAAGTTTTCTTAAACAATAACATGGCAGTCAACAGGGGATTCTTTCCTTTGGATTCTTGGGATTAAGAGGATATTTTGGATACAAAAAGAAAGGACAATCGATGGGAGACTGAATCCTAAATATTGTCACGGAAAGACTGAAAAGCTAAAATCTATCCTAAAGTTGAGGGTGAAAGGGAAACTGCTAACCTAATGTTGTCATGCAAAGATGAAGAATTTAAATCTATCCTACTTCAATCTTAATCAAAAATTAAGTCAAGCTAAAGGATCCTAAGGGAGCATGCGAAAAATAAGTGCTAGCGGATGAATAAACAGGATATATACACAAGCAATCAAGATGAATCAAATAAAAGAAACATGATCAAGTCACAAAGGTACCAGACACCAAATAGATTTAGGCACGGAGAAAATAATATGACGAAAAGGAGCACAAGATAGTGAGCAAAAGATTGCCGGGATAAGAATCAGACTCATGAATTTCAAATAAAGGAATCTAAGTCACAAGCTAATAAGTTAGTAGTTAAATTTACTAAAAGAATAAGTTAACATAATTTAAAGAAAATCTAAATGATTCTAAACAATAAGTCCTAAACACAAATCATAATCGGAAAGATTAAATCAAAATTAACTAAGAAATTATTTTTTGAAATTTTTTTAGTATTATTTAATTGAAAATAAAAGAACAAATTAATCTAAGTAATAACAATTAATTATAATCAATAAAAATATAAAAGTATAAAAAACAAAACCAATAATCTAATATTAAAAATTACTAAAACCTAAAAACCATAAAAGAAAATCAAAATCACAAATAAAAAAGAGGAAAGAAAAAAAGATCTGAAAATATTCTTAAAACAACTTTGAAATTACTAAATTAAAGTCATTAAAAAAAGGGTCATGCTAACCAGTGCCCTCAGGGCACTAGTTAAGAATTCCAAATAAGGAAAATATGTTATATTTAGTTCACTCAATACACACAATATTATTTAAAAAGTCTGATTATTTCTCTTTTCAGGGCATTGAATACACATATTTTTAGAAAAAAAATGTATTTTTAATCTCTTAAATAATGCCCAACTTACCATTTTAATCTCTTAACCAATGCCCTAAGGGCACTCGTTAGCATTTCCCTTAAAAAAATGTCAATCAAACTAAAAATGACGGATTTGGATCCTCTCCTTTTTTATATATCATGTCATCTCTCATGTTTCTAATCTAACGGTTCAGAATTTATAATGAATAATTAAATAAAAAAAGTCATTTAATAGGAGAGAGAAATGGATAAGTAATTTGTCTTTGTTTTTTTATTTAATTATTCATTATAAATTTTGAACCATTAGATTAGAAACATGAGAGATTGCATGATATATAAAAAAGGAGAGGATCCAAATCCAAAAATAACTAATAGAAAAAAGGGAAAATATGGACAATAGAGTATTGGGCTGAACAAGACAAGATGGAGCCAAGCCCAAATGCTAACAACTTGGGTCGGACTGGTTGGGTTCTGGTTTAGATCCAAACCCGACTCGGTTCACTTACAAAAATAGGAAACCCTAGAGCCTTGCACAACCATTTCATGTATGCAAGGAGGGGAAAAGAAGAAGAAGAAGAAGAAAAAGGCGATACACGATCCATCACTATCGTGTTTAGAAGAAAATGAAAAAAATAGAACACAATCTAAAATTCAAATGGTAAGTCACCCTTCTTTTATTAGATTCGTCTCACCCTTTCTCAACTACTCTCTCACGCGTCTTTCATTACTCTATCTCGTTCTTGCGACGACTTTATCTCCTTCCCGTGGCAGTTTCGTGGAGCAGATTCGTGTAGATTGTGTGGTTGAAGGTGAAATAAAGATTAAGGTTGTAATGGTTGATTTGGTGATAAAGTGGTTCACACAGGTTGTTTGGTGGTTAATGGGAGTTTTTGGTGGAAGAAGAAAGAAGTATAGAGAGGTTTTATCAAGAAGAAAGATGAGGAAAAAATGGATTCCTTCAACAAAATCTGAGACCAACAGTGAGGTGCACCGTTCAAATTTTTTTGATTATTATTGAGGCCATTTGAAGAAGGATTGATATGAGGTTTATATTTTATAGAATTTCCTTCTCCCTCTTTTTTTTTGTTGCCCCTCCTCCTTTAAATCAATTTCCAAAATTTGATTCTCAATTTCTCAATTTGTCTGTTGTATTGTTGTTGGTTGTCATTGCTGTGTATGTTTCATGGCAGGATGTCACAACTGTTGTTTGTTGGTCGTTTGTAGGTCTTGTATAATTTTCACCATTTTTTGGCTTATAGTGTTTGGAGGTTTTAGAGTATTGTATGTTGCATTAGCAAGTGGCATGGCGCAGGATATAGGCTATGTAGTTTTGGGTATTGAAGTAGGGTGTCTACAGGTTTTCATTTTGTTGTTTTGCTTTTGTGTTGGTCGCTTGGTTGTAGGATGGGTGGGTAGGACGTACAATTTGGAGTGTGTAGTGGTGGCTTGAAGTGTAGGTTCGTGCGGTTTGTAAGAGTGGTTTGGTCTTGGTGCAAGAAGAACTTTTGGAGCCTAGTGGCAGGTCAAATATATACGTGTGTTATGATGCAAACATTACAAAATTTGTACCTTTTCATCTTTTTTTTAATTTGAATTTTGTGATATGGATGTAATTTTGGGTAATGAGTGTTATGGCTTAAGATTGGCAATGGGCCTTTGTAAATGGACACTTAATGCAATTGGATTTTTGACTTGAATTGGTTTCTTGTATTTTTGTGTAATGGATCTCTTTTTTTTTATAATAAAAATGAACATTGAATGATAATTGAAAGGAGGTGGATTTGAAATGGTATGGATTATGAGAAATGGATCAATAAAATATGGATACTCGGTTTTAAAAAAAGTGAAAATGGGTATAACGACGGAAATGGATAATTGAATGAATTTAATGGATATTGAAAATGAAAATGGTTTGAAATAGATTTTGTAATACGCCACAACACGTAACCTTGACAATTGCACTTGACATGCCACAATTCCTGAATTAAACCAAGGAGAATCCACCTTGAATCAATCCATCTTGAAATGATCTGAACTTTAATGAATCACCAGATGATTTGACGTAGAAACCCTAATTTGATGATTTTCATGTACAAAGCATCGTTCTATGCCCAAAATCAACTTGAGAGCAAAGCAATTTCCTTTTTCTTAACCAAGGTCGAATTACAACAATTGAAAATGAGCCATACTGCACACCCATACTTAACCTGCTAGCCTCAGGTGAAACTCAGCTGAATGACACTTTTCGATCATATACAAAGGGTGAAAACCCCTAATCTTTCTGCCTTGAGTGCACACCGATGAAACAATGACTTGATGAAAACCAGAACCCTAATTCAGAATCTTTGTAGTGAAGCCACTGATGAAACCCAAAACCTCTGGTACCCTTGAAGAAACTCAAAGTATCTGATGTCGTTCTTTGATAAACCTCTGATAGGAACTGCTCATGACGATTAAAAACCCAACACCTCGGCCTCAAACTTTAGTACAAATAACCAAAAGAAACAACCTCTAAACAACGGAAATCCAACTCAAAAGCAAACCTCCAATCCCACGTCTTAAGAGCTTAAATGGTGGATGACCTATCCAAACCCCTAATTTACCAATCCTTGAAGTCTCTTGAAGCAAACCCTAATTCATAAGTGAAACAAAACAAACAAAGTCTGAAAACTTGGTTAATTATGCAATATGATTGACCTAGAATGATGTACAAAAAATTAAAGAATCCGAGGGTAAAATTTGGGGTATGACACACTACAACAGACGCATTATGTAAACTTGCCATAACTGACGTTGGCATGCCATAAGGTTGTTCCTGCCCTACTGGAGGCATCGAAAATCCAGGCATATAAGGCCTGGATACATTACTTCCCACCAGACGGGGGTCATTGGTGGACCCTGCGTTCCCACATGAGATAATATGGGTCCACTTGGCGCAACCGACTCCATAGGTGTCGTAGACGTAATGGATTGCACTGGTTCCGAAATTGACGTTAGAACCGTAGTTCCCCCTATCGAAGATGAAGGGGGTGGTTTTTCATTATTTGATGAATTTTGGTTATTTGGTGGGTTTGGATTCACCATCCTTCTTACGTATCTTCTCCTTGGTTTCTCTTCATTTTTTGTGGCTATTTTACCACTCCTGAGTCTCATGCAACAAAGTCTAGAGAGATAGTAAAAATGAAGAACTTATAAAAAGAAATTTTCAAAAGGGAGAAATATATATCCAAACAATAGCACTGTCCCACTGGGCGTGCCAATTTGTTTACCGTGAAAATTGGTAAACAACCGCTGGTCTTCAAAAAAAAAAATTGGTTTACTTGCAGGATCAACCAGTGAATACTAATGGCATAACTATTGTTTCAATAACTTTTTGGAAAATTGAAGAACACTTCGACAATATTCATGTTGTAAAGGTTTGTAAGAAAGTTTTAGAAAGATGATAAATTTTGTATAAATTGGTAAAAGAAATGCAATGAAGAAAATTTCAAAGTAAAAGTGCAGTAAAGAGATAAATGATAAATGGAAAGTAAATTTCTATTGAAATAAATGTGGTGTTTCAAACGTGCATTTCTCAATGAAAACTCTTTTCTCACTTGACTTAGATACTTTGAGTGATTTTTTTGAGTATTTGTACAATAATGAACACACATAAATCCTAACACTAAGACTCCCATTTATAACAAGTCGAAATAACTGTCTTCAACGGACATTTCTCCAAAATTTGACACGTTTCGCTCTGCATGCCTTCACTTCGCCACAACTCTCCACGCGTCTTTCCTGAGAAACGAATAAGAACAAAATACATTTATTTATCCGTATTTTGAATTTCAAAACTTCTGTCGAAGGAAGGCTTCAAACATCCTTCGTCGAAGTTGCTTTCCATACTTGGAAAATATTTCTAAGTGTTGTCCAGACATGTCTCCTTCCTGGAAACTACTTCGACCAAACTTCTCACACAAGTTCCTGTCAAAGTCAGCAAAATTCAAGAAACTTGATTTTCACCTTGTGTCTTTAAACAAAAGCATGACGTCGAAATTTCCAGCCAACAGTTAGGTACATACTCTAGCAGTTACCTATAAGCTTCTTTAACAGAGAAAAAACTAGAACTTTCTCATTCCCTTATATCAATACTACGAACGTCGTTCCACCACTTATAGGCTTTATTCCTCTCCATGCCACTAAGATAATCTAGTCTACCATATCTGTTTGTCAAGGTCTTGAACCACAACCCATTCCTTTCCGATTTAATTCGCCACTTTCACTTACCTAATAGAGCCTTGTTGAATATTTTAAAATTTCTTACTCATAACCCCCTCATTAATAGGCCTACACACCTTCTCCCATTGGATCTAGTTTATGCTCCTCTCTTTCTCGCTCCCGCTGCATAAAAATTGTTTGAAAATAGACTCGAGTTTTGAAATAGTACTTGTCGACGTCTTGAAGAAAGAGATAAAGTAAATCAGAAGTGCAGTAAGGACTGATTTTAGGATCACCACTCTACCACCAAATGAAAGGAATTGATTCCTCCATTTAGTAAGTCTTGATTTAACCATTTCTACCACCGAATACCATATGTCTAATCTCTTAGGGTTGCATCCGATAGATATACTAAGGTATTTATATGGGGGTAGATTTCACTTGGCAGTTCATAATCTTTGATGCTTCTTCACACCACCTATGGTGAATATTTATTCCACTAGCTTGCTTTTATTAAAATTCACCATGAGTCGGACGTTACTTCAAATAACTTCAGATTTCCCTTGATTATTCAAATTTCAACCAATTTTTTCCTCCTAATATCAAATATCGTTGGCGTATTAGAGATGAGTGAATCGATCTTCTCCTCTATCAAATTTGTAACCACTGTATAAAACCAGTCCACCGCACTTTTAATAAGCATATTAAAACTTTCGGCAATCAAAAAAAAAAAGAAAAGAAACGGTAAAATAAGGTCTCCTTATCTTTAATGTTAATTGTATAAATGTGACATTCTTCCCATTGAGATTCCTTTCATGAATCTATACGCGGTGTTCTAAGACTGTGTAGCCCACGCGACACATCACTAATGGATAACAAAATTATTATTTTAATCTGTTAAAAAAGATTTAGAGAAAAACGCGTTAGCGAGATACATGGAAGCATTGCATCGGGCACACTAAATGGACTGAGAATCTAATGCCTAATCCGTCTCCGTCCGTCCACTAATTACCATATCAAATTGAAAACTAAAATATGCATTGACCCGGAAAAAGCGAAAAACAAAAAAAACAAATTAAAATCAAATCAAAACTCCAATTATTTAAATTGGATTCAATTCATTGCCACCACAAAACCTCATTCCGTTTTATTCATAACAATTCTCTCTCAAACCCTTTTTCTACCCATCGTCAACCACGCAACAGAGATGGAAAACCAAAACCAGAACACGGCGGCGAGAAAACCCAGATTCATGTGCCTTCATGGCTTTCGAACAAGTGGAGACATAATGAAGAAACAGATACATAAGTGGCCACAGAATGTTCTAGACAAACTCGATCTTGTTTTCGTCGATGCTCCTTTTCCCTGCACAGGAAAATCCGATGTCGAAGGAATTTTCGATCCTCCTTATTACGAGTGGTTCCAGTTCAACAAGGTTATTTACCTATTTATTTATATATACGCCTAATTATGTTTCAGCTATTGTTGCTGTTAATTAACCTGTTTTTGATATATGGTGACAATAACAATAACAGGAATTTACAGAGTACACCAACTTTGATGAGTGTTTACAATTCATTGAGGATTACATGATCAAACATGGACCGTTTGATGGTCTTCTTGGATTCTCACAGGTTAGTTTTCAATTTTTTAATGGAAAACCAATATTTGTCAAATTAAGTGTCTTAAAACTCATGTTGAAAAAATACATGTAAGTTTTTGATAGCTTCTGTGTTCATAACTAGAGATACAATTGCAATTTTGAATGATTATTGTGGTTGTGTTTGATTTATGATAATTGATATAAGGTTCTGAATCTGTGTTTGAAATTTTACAAATTAGGGGGCGATACTATCAGGTGCACTGCCGGGTCTTCAGGAGAAGGTATGTATTAGAAAACTATAAATTTTTTTTGACTTTCAATTCCTATTTCCACGTTCCACTATTCACGCCTTATATTTTACTCACTCTAGTTCTATTTATTAAAAAAAAATTATTTTGTAAATTTATTAAATAATCAATAATATATGTGTATTTTGTATATGGATTAAATATAATACAAATACATTAAGAAATGTTTTAAAAAAAATAAAATTTTATAAATTTAAAAAATAAATTTTTTATAAAATTTAGGACCAAAGTAATTGAAAAGTGTTTTCTGATAAATTATATTTTTATTTTTATTATTGGTTTGATATATGGTTTTAAAATTCTGAACAACTATTAAAAATCGGATTATTTGATAAAAACTCAAATTGTTAAACTATTTTTCTAATTTTAAAAAATAATTTAAGACTTATTTTTAATATTTTTAATTTTTAATTTTGATTTGATTTCAGGTTTCAATTCGATTTTCATATTGTATGATTCAAATTTAGAATAGATTGTACAATATGATTCAAATCACTAATCAAATATAATCTAGCAATTTAATTATTTTAATTTTGATAGAATATTACTTTAGTTTATTGGTTTTTTTAACACCGGTGCATGAATACTCAATTGCGGGGATAAAGTTAGAAAATGGAAATTTTTATTCAAATAATCTACTTTTTTTTTAATTAATATTTAAACTAATTTATTTTTGTAAATATTTTTCAAACTAATTTATTTTAAATAAAAAAATTAAAAAGAGGTGTCGCCAATTCAATTACTAACAGTATACAAATTTATAAGAAGTGTGGCCAACTCAATTGATAATGTGTACAAATACGGAGAAGAGAAAATATACTTTTTTTTATACACGGTTGCCAATTAGATTAACTATACTTATTTGTTAATTTTTTATTTTGAAAATGGGTTAATTTAGAAAATATGTAAAAAAAAGTGGGTAGGTCAAGTATTAATTTGAAAAAGTTGGTTATTTGAAGAAAAATTTGTTGAAAATGCTTCATCCCACTTATTTATGTTTTTGAAGAATTGAAATTCTAATCTTCATTCTATTAGAAAAAAGTTATTGTAATTCTTATGCAAGCATGAACTTTTATTTTTATAGGGTGTGGCATTGACGAAGGTTCCGAAAGTGAAATTCCTTATGATAATAGGAGGGGCTAAGTTTTTGGCACCTTCGGTGGCAGAGAAAGCATATTCTTCACCAATTGGTTGCACCTCTCTTCATTTTATAGGTACATCTCTCTCTCTCTCCTTTCACTTTAGAATGCATTTAGAGATAAGTATATTTTTAAGTTCTTTATCCTATAAAGTTTAGTCTCTGCAAATATTTGTTAGAAATTTGATTTTTTTTAGTTTGAGATTACTTGTTAAGCTCTATTAACTCTGTCAAAGTAACAAAATTGATATATTTAATGCATCACTCTAATCGATATAATATGTCATATATTAATTATTTAATAAATTTAAAAATAATTTTATTTTATATTAAAGAAAAAAGAGTATTAAATATGAGTTTTTGTTACGAGGTCAAATTAAATATGAGATGATAATAGATTATACTATTTAATTAGAATAAACTTACCTTATACTCCTCGTTAAAAATTTCTACTTAATGCAGGAGAGAATGATTTTTTAAAGCAGCATGGAAAAGAACTCATAGAATCATGTGTTGAACCTGTAGTAATTCATCATCCAAAAGGACACACAGTACCAAGATTGGGTAAGCTATTTTATTTATCTTGCTATATTATCTTGTAATGAGTGATTTTCTAAAAGATTTTTAGTATATATAATTTAATAATCTCTCCCAAAAATAGTGGTGTAATTAATAATTATCTCCTTTATTTTTCAGATGATAAAAGCTTGAATATCATGATAGACTTCATCGAAAGAATTCAAAAGGATATATCTAAAATCAAGGAATGAGCTGACAATGAGCTAGTATCTCAAATTAGTTTTTGAAATGATTTTTTATTTTAGAAGTAGATTTTAGTTTTGATACATCTTGTAATGCTCATACTTTATCTTTGATACTATCTATTATACAAAGAGCTTTATTTCAATTATATTTATGATTATCATATCTTTCTATATATTAGACCCTAGGGTCAATCCATGTTGGTATCATGGATTTTGAATACAATTGAGTCTAACCCATGCTTGAAGATATCATGTCCTGAAAACACAAACGATTTTTGGGAAGAGATTATGGCCATGTTTTCAATTGTGAACAGACCTAGAATTCAATAATTGAAATTTTATTTGGAAGAAATCAAGCAATGAGGATTGATAATGGTGGCTTATTATGGAAAGATGGAAGCTCTATGGAATGAACTCGCCAAGTGTGAAAATGTGTTGATATGTAAATGTATGCAAATGTAATATTGCGACCAGCTTGGAGAGAGAAGAAGAAAAGGCTCACTAATTTCTAGTGAGATTAGATGGTGTGGCTTATGAGACAATTCATTTTAATTTGCTCGTTATTGATCTTTTAACATATATGAAAAAGATATATTCCACGTTAGTGTAAAAAGTTAGGGATACGCAAATAAACCGATTATTTAAATAATCTATATCCATATTCAAATTCAATTATTAAAAACCGGTTAATTATTAATATGATTTTAACCAAATCTACATTTTGAATATATTTTTAATATGGTTTTAACCAAATCTATAATTTGGACATCCATATCCAAAATAAAAATCAAATTAGTCAATTTTTTTTTTAAAAAAAAAATAGTTTTAATTTTTTTCAATAAATAAAATTTTCAGTGAAAAACTTGTATTCCAGCTGAAACTCATTGCAGTCAACTCCAATGTCCAGCTTTAGTAAGTTTCATGTCTCCTTCCTACTATAGGTTGGAGGCATGTAACACAATCTTGATCTTTTGTCATCATTGAGTCAAGATTAATTATTATGAGAAGCAAAATTAATTTGACAGGTATGATAACACAATTTTGAACTCATGAAGAGCCTTTGCTTCACCAGCTATGAACTGATTGTTGAACCCTCCGTCACATAGTATATATCCTTGCATAAGAAGGCATAAAATTGCAATAAATTTAGTTATAAGTTGAAGGAATTTGGTATTCACCATCATATTTGGATTTAAAGGTTCTTAATTCTAAATTTTTTTCTAAATTTCTCGAATGAACACACCACTCCCGGTGCCTACATAATTATGTTTGTCATTGTCATAATTAACATATGATTTAAAAGTCAAAGGTTAAGAATATAAATGTGAAAACCTTTTTAAAAAGAAAAAGTGAAAGACTTCTCATTAATAAAATTTGTTTAACCTCATATTCAGTATTAGGGGTTGATGCTATCAGTCAAAAACTTCTAATCAAATTTAAATTTCATATTAATTATAATTTAGTAAAACATTGAATCTATAAGAAAATAGATTCATTTATATGATATCTTAAATTTTAGTTAAAGATGTAGTGTCTTTAGCTATTATGATTCAGAATAAATTTCAATAAATATATGATTTTCATTTTAGGTATAATTAATTCCTATTTCCTTAAGTTAATTTTAAAATAAGGGTAATGTTAACTTGTGCCCTTGGGGCACATGTTAAGGACTAAATTAAGAAATATCATCTTGGAAATTGTGTACAAACTTAAATTAAAGTATAAAATTAATTTTTAAATTGTTTTTTCCAATACAAATTTACTAAAAGTGGTTTCCTTAACATGTGCCCCAAGGGCACAAGTTAACATTACCCTTAAAATAAAATTAAATCAAAACTAATTATAAAATTGGTTATGGATATAACCGGTTCATAACCATTTTAAAAGATAAAAACCGGTTATTAGAATTGGTTTTAATAACCGGTTAGAACATATGGATTATTTATGGTTATGGATTGGTTATGGACATTAACCATCCATGAGCACCCCTATAAGAAGTGATAAAATTGGAAACTATTTAGTTTCAACTAACTTTTGACTTCTGAATTAGTTAGTTAAAAAGACTACAACTGTTTACATTTATAGTAATAAACAGTTGACCTATTATAGTAGGTTTTGGTACACTAAAGCTAACAAGTATCAGTTTTGAGATTAGGCATTTTACTATTTTAGGCTAATTTACACTTTCCTTTAATACCTCATCCCCACAAACTCATGGGGGAGTTAGTAACCATGAGTTTGTGTCTTAGAGTAAGAAATCCAATAGAAGCTAGGGGTTTATGTAAGTGCATATGTCCATTGGTCAGTGCCAAGTATGTTTATGACAGTAGTTGCTTGGCCAAGACCTTCAATCTGACAAATGAGTCTATCTCCATGTACTTTGTCCTTGAGTGCATAATACGATTGTGAAATAAGAGAACATCATATTGATTGTGACATAGAACCATATGGACTAGTTAAAACATGTAACTCTTTAAGAAGAGTTTGAACCCAGAGGAGGTTAGCAGTTGCTTGAGCCAAACGCTTTACTCTGCCTCAGTATTGAACGTGGCTACCACAAGTTACTTTGGGGCTACTAAGATATGAGATTTGAGCCAAAGTAAATAGTAAAGTCAGGTGTGCTTCTTTAATCGTCTAGGTGTGAAGCCCATTCTGCATCACAGAAAACTTGAATGGAAGAAGGAAAGTTAGTTAGAAGATGAGAGAGATGGAGACCATGCCCGATAGTGCCTTTGAGGTACATCAGAGTTCTTATGACTGTAACTCTGAGTGACTCAAAGAATGATATGTCAAGTTGGGTTATGGTGTGTGAACAGGGGTAGCCTCAAGCATGTTAGTTTTATGTAACAAGTCCCTGATGTATTTAGATTATGTCAGAAGTAAGGTGTTGCGTGTAACACCATTTTCTACCCCACAAATATTATGGAAAAATAATCGAATTTATCAGAGTAAAATATTGGACGCAATAAAATCATCATAAAAGAGCGCACATTTCTCAATGAATTCATATATAGGTCAATGCTCCATAAGCAACAGGTTTTCTCAAAATTACTCAAAAGTGCTCAAATGGCAACAGAACTCAAGAAGGCAAATCCAAAGTTTTCCTTGTACCGCAAGGAAACCAACATAACAAAAACTCAATAAAATATAGATTGACTCAAAGACCCCAACCCAATATTACACTATCAGAACAAGACCCTCTAAGTCAACCACAATGGCCAACGACTCAACAACTTCAAAAAGGTCATCGACGACATCCACGACTAAACTTGGTCATCTGCACGTTACCCACGTAGAGGCAACATTCAAATAGGCAGGGTGAGTAAAATGATTCATAATAATCAGTATAAGAATCAATATATAAAATGACGTCATTTACATATTCAACATCATCATAATCATCAAGGAACATCAAAGGTCACAACATCATAAATTACACCAAAATGTCACATAAATGCAAATGAAACAAAACTCATGCATGTGGTACCAATCAACAAAATTCGATGGACACTGGGCCATCAACCCTCCTTAGATCCACAACAGTAGGATCGATTCTACTCGAGAACCGGAGCACAACAAAATATCTTACATCCGCACAATGGGATTGAAGCCACAAAAATCAAGGTCCTGAACCGAAGTTCGGATGCATATGAATGCATGATGCACACGTAAATATCATCCTCATAATAAACTTATTAGGTGCATCATCATTCATCAAAATCATCATAATAATCATGTCATTATAAATTCATCAAAACTCATGAAATCAACATCATAACTCATCATTATTACTCATAGGAATTCATCATACAATCATGTAATTATCACATAAAAATCACAATTATACTCATGGTAATTCATCAAGAAAATCACAGCATCAAAGCATCAAAATAGCACTGCACAAGCATATACACAAGTATTCGATGAATTATCCACTAATAATTTCACAACCGGCAGCAAACAGTGCAACAATTCATTAATATAACATATACTCAATTGACTTCCCAAAAATATTAGATATAAAAATATTAGGCAACCAATTCTCTTATCTATACTATGTTATAGCCATGTTCATTAGCTTTACAACACTTCGAGCGGGGACCAAAACAGACTTACGGATCAAAAGTTACGTTCAAAATGATTTCGACCGAAAACATGAATAGTCGTGACAGACAGCATGCATAATTTTATGCGTTTTTCACCGTTTGAGGCCTTCCGGACCTCCGATTTCGATTACATAAAAACCCAAACTCTCAAAAAATTACAACTCATCCAATACTGTAACTATCTCAAGTAAATTTACAATTTTAATACAATTAAACCATTCAATCATCGTTTAAAGATGGCAAAATATCCTTTTTGGTCCCTTAACTATACCTCGGTGTTCATTTTGGTCCCTTAACTTTAAAAAGTTCCATATTGGTCCCTTAACTCTTCAAATGTTCCATATTATTCCTTTTTGACCTATTAGCGACGGATTTAGCGACGATTTTTTGATTTTTTTCCGTCGCTAATAGGTAAAAAAGGACTAATATGGAACGTTTGAAGAGTTAAGGAACCAATATGGAACTTTTTAAAGTTAAGGGACCAAAATGAACCCTGAGGTATAGTTAAGGGACCAAAAAAGATATTTTACCTTTAAAGATTATGCTTAAAACCTTTAAAATTAATGGATATAGGTTCAATCCCGTATCATATTTATGCCTTCAATTCCCATAATTTTCTTACAACTATCCCACAGTCATTAGAGTTCTCACTATTCAATTATCCTACAGAGTTGAAACCTCAATGACAGATTTTGACCATGAAGGCCTACTTTCCCTCAAACCCAAATCGACCTCAAACCTCTCAGACCATCAATTCAAATTTCTATACAGTTAAAACCTCAAAAATAGATTTTTTCCATGAAGGCCTAATTTCCTTTATCTCAAATCAGCCTCAAATCCTTTAAACCCTTAAATCCACTTTAAATACATTGAATCATATATTGAAAATAATGAAGGTAATACTCCCCATACTTAAACAACCTCAAAAACAGATTTGACCACCAAGGCCTAATTTCCTCAAACTAAAAAATCTCCTAAATCTTTAAATCGACTTTAAATACATTGAATCACATATTGAAAACAATGAAGGCAATACTCATCATATCTTAATTGCCGACTCTAAGCCTTTCTCCTTTGATTCTCGGAAACCTCGCGAAGCCTTGCCTCAATCCTCTTCCTTTAGAGTTCTGGCCTTTATTTCTTCCCTTTTCACGGTCTAACAAGAATGAATCATAAGTCTCTCAAAAATCTTTTTTGTTAAACCTAACTTTGGGTATTTAAAATGGGCTTTCCAACTTCACCCTCACCAACTCCACCTCAAATGTCCATTTTGCCCTTAATTCACTTATATTTATTTAATATAATAATATCAATATATTCATATTATATACTATTATTTAAATAAATAACCCAAAATCCGTAATTCTCAATATTTCATACCAACAACCAAAAATCACCGAAAATGTGAATATTCATATTTAAATAAATTAAATAAATATTCTAATAAATTTGGGGTGTTACATTGCGTGCTAATGGAATCATTTCAATGAATAGGGACACATCGAGCTTGATGAGGGAAGGGCACACTGAACTTGGTGATGATAGCATGTACAAAAAAAGGAGAGCTTTCTATGAGAATGATATCGTCTACATATACAAGAAGGTAAATGGTGTGGCCATTTGTGAAGTAAGTGAAGAGGGGTGGATTAGAATTGCTAGCTTGGAGTTTGAGTTGAAATAGGAAAGCTTAGAGCGTTTCAAACCATTGTCTAGGGGTTTGTTTGAGGCCATAGAGAACCTAGTCGAGCTTGCACACCAAATATGTAATTGAGCTTTCAAACCCTTTAGTTTGGTCCACATATACTTTCTCATCAAAAATACCATTAAGAAATGCATTCTTAACATCAATATGTTGAATTGACCACTTGTAACTAATGGTAGTTGTTGCGGTGAGAATCAGATGTCAAGCTATTGAATTAACTTAAATCACAAATATTTAGATATTCACCACCGAACTTTATTTTATCCAAGGGAAAGGGAAAAGATCGTATAAAACCCTATGTTGCAATGTAACAACAATGCTAAGAGATCTAAGGTTTGGGGGTTGGTTATACTTAGGGAAGGTGTTAGCATCCTAAGCATCTATAGTAATCTATAAGAACCTCTTGAATGTATATGTGTTATTATTTTCTATTTTCTTTGAAATGTCTTGCGTTTGAGTTTTATTGGTGAGGATAGGAACCTAAGGGGTTTATTACTAAGTATGCTCACCAAAACTTCACGGTCTTGTGCCTACATATCCTTACAAGGATAGAATCAGAGCATTTGTAGTTCACCTCATTAGGGATGAATGAATACTTGATTATGATCAAGATTCAAAGGGGAAGGTAAGTGTTATAACCTTAACACTTACATGACTTAATAAAGTCAAAAGAGTTGTAAATTCTACCCTAAGTCTAAGTTGTAAGACTTAATGACTCCAAAAGGTCAAAGGGGAAGGTATTTCTAAAACTACCTATGACATTAAGTTAATGAGTGTAATACCCTAATTTTTACCTCTAAGATCCCACGTGTCATTTACATCTCATCCCACAAACAAGATTGCAAACTTTGGTTCTCTTTTCTTCCTCTACAGGTTTGTTCTTGAGAGATCACCGGGCACCTTCATTTTCTTGTTTGCTTGATATTTGTTTATGTTTATGTTTACTAACCATTGATTCAAATCCAAAAAAAATATTTGTTTTTCCTTTACTAACTTTTTCAGGAAGAATTTAGATTAAACATATCAAATATCAGTCCCTCAGCTCGAATGAATTTCATCTGAAAAAAGTCGAAGTTGATCCGCAAATAATTCAAATCATCTGATCAAGAGTCTCGCAAGATTTGATTGAATTTTATTCCAGAGACTCCAAGATTCATGTGTTTATTTCCATGCCTTCTTTGACAAGAAAAAGAATCGAGCTAGAGCTAAGACAACACATCATAAAGGCATTTTTCACCATTTTTGCCTGTGGTAACCAGTTACCAATATTGGGTAACCGGTTACCCTGTGCGAATTTTGTGAAAATTGGGCAAATTCAAAATCTGCAGCATTTTTGGCACCAAACTCAAATATTACAACATGAGAATATTCTAGATCACTTCATTTTGAATCCCCTACCTCATTATAATTAATTTCCACCATACACCTTCACTAATCACCACTTGATCATTAATTTTCCTCCAAATTCAAATTCCAAGCCTAATTTTGATTCCAAACCAAACTCCAATCCACCAAATTTTCCAAGCCTAAATCCTATAAATAGAGGCCTCGTTTCTCTCATTTCACAAGCTTTTGATAGCCAAAATCACCTTGTCAAATTCCTTCTTGACTCTCAATTTTCTCCAATTACCAAGTTCACCAAAGCTCTTTCTTCCTTTGAAAGTTAGTAAGTTTATCATTAGAGCTAACTAATCTTTGAGCTAAACCTTCATCCATTCACTTTTTCATCATCAATTCTACTAGATCAAGGCTTTGAAGTGTAGTTTGTGGAGCTAGTTTGAAGAATTTCTAGATTTGGAGTGGTAATTTCTTGATCCACCATTGTTGCTCTTGATACATCTTCCACAATGTGATCCATTATTGATTCTTGTTGCTTGATCTTTAGATCTTGCAAATTATGCTCTATTGGTGTTGATTGCTGTTATTTTACTTGAATTTTCGTGCTCAATTGCATCCTTGATCATGAGGTGTTCGAAGAAATGATTGATCAAGTTTCTGCATATATTCAGACTGTTTTGTTGCTGTTTTGGCAGTGGTAACCAGATACTTGATATTTGGTAACCGGTTATCCAATGTTATTTTTCTATTTTTCTGCTGTTTTTGCAGGGTAACGGGTTACCTGATATTGGGTAACCAGTTACCCAGTGTTAACTTTTCCTTTTGGCTCTGTTTTGGGACTGTTTTGGTTCTTTCTTTTTCTTCTTCCATTTCCTTTTGATTTTTGCCTTGGAATGCACTTTTAAAGGTCCTTTTCCTCTTTAAATTCATTGGACTTAGGGTGTAGATGAAGTTGGATAAACATTAATTAATTTAAATCTATCTTTAAAGTGAATTGTTCAATTCATTTTAGGTGCTTTGAGTTAATGATATGTTTAGTACTTTAATCCACTAAGATGAGTGGATGAACTTAAAGATGGAATGATCTTGAACTTGTAATTTAATTTGGCATTCTATCTCCTTCTCATTTTTCTTTTGATCGATGAAAATCTTCGATATCGTTTGAACTTATTTCAAGTTCTTAATGAAGATGAGATCGTTACCTATTTTCTTTTTGTTCAGCATTGCTTTCGGAGAGTGATCTACATATCATTTCTCTAGCATGCATTAGCACTAATATTGTTATTGACTGGCCCCAGATAGTCGTGGTTTCTACATAAACTCGATTACGATTGCTTAACATAATGCTAAATTATCCCGTAATCGGAAAATGATCATTTGTGGCTCAAACTTATGTTTGAAAGTCCAAGTATGGTTGATTATTTGTCTTAAGTTCATCACCTATGAAGCTTGTTGTTAGGAGGCTTTGATTTTATCAATCCTCTAATGAGTCTTCATCAACTTTGGCTTAAGTGCATGAGTTAACCATCTGTTGTACCCCAAAATTTGACCAACCATTTCTTGTAACTTGACTTATGTTTCATTTCATTTGCATCTGCATATCATTTATCGCATACTGTGCATTTTGTCAGTCGGAGTGGATTATCGGGATTACAGCCGCTTTGCTCGCGTTTCAGGCGATTCAAATCAGTTCAAATAAGGAGATTTATGTCAAAATCGAGCGGAGTTTGTTCTCATTCTGTTGGTCCAGTCTGTGCTGATATTTTCGGTGGCATTTCAGTGGTCGCCCTTTTACCGTTTATTTCGCTGCATCTTTGCATTTTTTATTATTTACTGCTTTAATTTCTTTTCATGGTTTTTTTTATAGAATTCTTATTTAATAGTTTTCTAGAATAGTTTATTAGAATTTTTAGCATAAAGTTTTTTTAAGTAGAATATAGTTTTTATTTAGAATTCTAGAATTTAAGTTTTTTTTAGAAATAGATTTTGTTAATTTAGATTTATTAGATTAATTGTCTAAGTTTAGATTTTAATTAGTTTTAATTGTTTAGCTAGAATTTTAGTTTTAAGATTAATTAGAACTTAGTTTTAGGATTAATTGGTAATTAAAGTATTGTTAGAGTTAGGATTTAATTATTGGTTTTTATTAGTTATGTGGTTTAGAGATTTAATTAGGAGTTTTGGTACTATATTCTCCATTAATAATCAGGTTTTCATCAATAAACATAACCACAACTGCCACGTGTCGAACTCTTAGGGTATAAAGCCCTATTCATTGTCCCCTTCCTGAGGACAACCCTAACCCCAGAAACCCTAGGGAGGGGCCTCCACCCTCACCAACATCACCATCTTTCACCTTACACCTTCAAACGCCTTCATCCAAACCATTACCAACAACTCAAACAAAACAAAAAAAACCAACTTCAAACACCATCGTGTTCTACCTCATCTCCCTCATCACCTTCTTCAATAACCACCATCATCGTAACTTCATCACCCTAAATCCCCTCTTCTGAAAAAAAATCATCTAACAACCCTTCATCTTCAAAACTTAACCCATTCCTCAATCAACAAACAACCAAACAGATTCACTAAACTACCATTCTTCACAGTTAACAGCTTCTCCTTCATCTTCAATTTCTAGAAAATTAAACAAGCTTCAAGCTCATGAACAACTTACCCAGAAGTTCCAGCAATAGCCTTTAAACATCCATCGAAACTTCAACCCCTTTCAAAACCCATTTAATATCATTCATCGTCTTCTTCGCAAATCGACCCAAAATCCTCCAGATCAACAAACCACTTACCTCGTGCAACTCATATTCACTCGTCCATCACCACCGTTAACCCATTTTTCACAACCGTAAAATCTTCATCAATCACCTCTCTCCAACCCATTCACGTCCTTCCATTTTCTCAATTATCGAACACAAATGCGACCCATCCTCATCTTCCTTCCACAAAACCGCCAACAACAACACAACAACCTATTTTTTCGATCCAACTCAATCTCCTCTGCAACTCACAAACTTAAACTCAAACTTCATCAACATTCAAATACTAACATAGTGGGGAGAGAAAACTGTAAACAGAGATTGAGAGAAAGTTGATTTGAGCCAAGAATGGAGAGGAAGTGACTTTTTTTTCTGCTGATTTGCTGGTGGGCCTCTCGGCCTATCCCTTGTTTTTTTTTAAACACCCCCCGATCCTTTGGTAAACCCTTCTGTTTGCTGGAGAAATGGGCTTAAAATCCATGAAGCCCACTCAGCTGTCCGCACACCCCTAATTCAGCTTATACCCCCTGTTCTTCCTCTTAGTTTTAATTTTGTAAAATATTATATTCTGTTTATCTTTGTATATATAGTTTTTATAAATATTTTTTATAATATTTTTATATTAAGTTTTTTCAGATTAATTTATAGATTATTAATATATTTTCCTTATTAATTTTAGAGTATATTAAATATATTATTTTCTAAGTTTCATTTTATATTATATTTCTTTTAGAACTTTAGAACTATTTTATATTAGAGTTTTGGGGTTACTTTCTTATTAGAAGTTGGATCTTATTTCACATTTGTTATTGGGCTTTTTATCCCATTTTTGTCTTTTTGGTCGATGACGAGACCTCCGTAATCCATTACCAGTCAAATTATTGATGAATAATGCTGGATCTGAGACCACCTCCTTTCTTTCCTCATTTTCTTCTTCTTTCCGATTTTATATTGACTTTCTTGGATCGATGAAGTCTTGTATTCGTGCGCATCAGATTTTTGAAGTCGATAACCTTCCCGATTTTAAATCAATGGAAGATGATCATTTGGTTCATTTTCTTTACTTTGGGATCGGGATAGGCTACCTTCGATTAATCAACATTATTTTTGCGATTAAGATGAGATCCCACTGTATTTGGCCTGTGCGACACGATTCAATTGGAGAATGACTCTCAATGTCATTTATCTGTCTTGTCCATAACACGGATATCAATACGCGGCCTCCTATAGCTTAACTTCCCTTATAAGTCGAGCTACGACGGTTTAGTGTCACATTGGTCCTGATTCGAAACATCATTCACAAGGATCAAAGAGGAGAAGCTTGGAAATGAGCTTGCACGCAATGTAAAGGGTCAACGGAACCGCTCCGTTCGGTAACATCTTTCTAATTTCATCTTTTATTCAACCGCCGAGCGTTGTGAGCCGTAAGCGATAGGCACATGGGGAATGATGAGTGGGGAGCCTCTTCTCATTCATCTAGAGTGTTTAGCATATGTCCTTTAGACGATACGCGACACATTTGCTCCTATGTCTTAGGGTTTAGCGTGTGCGTCCTGATCCGTTTCCTTTCTCTCGCATCCTTGCGATTGAGCCCCTTTTCTCTCGCCCCGTGCGATCGAGACCGTTTCTCCGTAGTTAGCCGAACTACGGCTGCTCTGATCTCTCATATCTGTTGAGAGTACGTAGGCATAGGATTGCGATAATCCTAGCGAGCACTTTTCCGGTTCCCTTCCGTTTAGGCGCTTTAGGCCTAGGATCCCTTTTCTCTCGCCTCCGTTCGATTGAGACTCCCCTTTCTCTCGCCTCCGTGCGATCGAGACTCTTTTCTCTCGCCCCCGTACGATCGAGACCGGTTATCCGTAGTTGACTTAACTACAACTGCTCTGTTTTCTCATGCCAGATGAGAATATGCAGGCACAAGATGCGATGTCTTTGTGAGTACACTAACAACTCATTTCTCTTTTCTCACCCTAGTGCGATTGAGACTTTACCGCTGACGACTAACTTCCCTTTCTCTTGCCCCCGTGCAATCGAGACCAGCCTGTTGTTCTAAACCCGTTAGGTTTCTCGTACCTTTTACCCATGACATGCTACGCCCGTTCTACCGCAAACAGGTAACGCCTAAGTCTCCAATGGTCGAGCAGTAATACACCTAACTGCTAGAATGCGTGCGCTAGTATCGTCTACCTTTTCTCTTGCTCCCCGTGCAATCAAGAACACCCCCGTTTTCCCGTAGTTATCTTGAACTGCGTTTTGCTCTGATTTCTCATACCAGATGAGAATATGTAGGCACAAGACGCGATGTCTTGGTGAGCAATCTCCCCCGTAGTTTCCTGAACTACGTTGACTCTGACTTTCCCATTGCATGAGAAAATACGTAGGCAGGGCGACGATGTCCTATCGAGTCAGTTCTTTCCATTAACCTTCGTTTAGTAGTAGCAGCCTAGATAGTTTGTTTTGCACCTATAGCTTAGACAACAAGCGTGGATCCCGTTGAGTACAACGGACGTGAAGGGTGCTCATACCTTCCCCTTGCATAACCGACTCCCGAACCCGAGATTTGGTTGCGATGACCTATCTTTCTCCTTTTTCATAGGTTTTCTCTGATCGTTTCTTTTCCCTCTCTTTGGGATAAATAACGAATGGTGGTGACTCTTCTGTCCTTGTCGACCCCTCTTCGCAGCGATGCGACAGCTGGCGACTCTGCTGGGGATCAATTTCCATCCCCTATGGGAGTCAATCCTAGCGCTTGTTTGCTTTGTCTTTGGGTGTGTATATTTGTGTGTTGTATTTTGTATATTATTGTATTTACATTTTCCGCACTTTATTATTATACTGTTGGTGTTGTGCTGTTGGATGGTTGTTCCTTTGAGAGATAAGCCAAAACCCAGGCTTGAGGACATACATAGCATTAGAGTGGAAAGTAGTGAGGACCTGCACGTTAGGCGTGCACTAGTCTTCATGAAATTCGCGTTTAGACGAGGTTTTCTGTTGAAGACATCCTATCTTGTGCATTGGTCAGGAGGGGGTGTTGGATCTGAAAACTGTCGACTCTGGAGACCGATCATTTGGAAGTCAGCTAAGTGAGGTTGCTTCACTAGACTATGATGCCAAACCAAAAATGGTGAACGTATCACCGTTTCTCAAAAGCCTGTGACGCTGACGACCGCATAGGATGCCAAACCTTGTCAGATTAGGTCCATACCTTGTGAGTGGGAGGGTTATGCAGGAAACTTGACCTCCAACCTACCCAGATTTCTTGACAGTGCGGTGTTGTACCCCAAAATTTGCCCAACCTTTTCTTTACTTGGTTTATGTTTCATTTCATTGTTCTAGCATATTGCATTGCATAGCATTTTGCATTCTTACAGGGGATCAAGAGATGTGTGTGAACCAATAGGAATTTGCCAAGGGTTCTAAACCTAATCAAGAGTTTGTATTCAAGTCAACAGAGGGGTTATCATCATCAGAGACAAGTCAAAGCCTTTTGGATAGGAAGATAAGTGTGTGTGATTCACCTCCTGTCTAGGAGGCCATTTCAAGATCATCTGAGGATCACAAGCCCATGGTTATGGATGGAGATGGTCATTTAAGTTCATTGGAGGCCTTGAGGGTCATTATGGAGTTCATTCAAGTGTTTATACCAAGTGTGAAGAGCTACAGTTGAAGATGTGCAATTAGGGTTTTCATCTGATCAACCCTAAGTCAATTGTGAAATTGAAGGAGATTAAGACTCAATTCCAAGTCTTTATGGTCATTGAATGTTGTGTTAAGATACATGGGATATCATTTCAAGATTAATTCATCAAGAAGCAGGAGTGTGAGGAGTTACTGAATTAGGATTCTCAGTGTAAAATCCCTTGTTCAGTGCCTAACTTCAAGACCACCTATCTCAAGATATAAGTCTCATCTCATCTTGACCCCAACATGAAACCTGTAGAGCATGTTCTTAGCTTTCTTTTGAGTACTAGAAGTCCTTGATTCGATTTATAGAACTTAAGTTATGAAGCAAACAAGTTACAGGTCCTCAGATGAATGTGATTTTGGTCAACAAAAGTCAACCAAATTCCAAGCCATTTTTGACCTAGAAGAATGTTTCTCCTCAACTTTGGATGAACATGAAAGTTGTTCCTCATGATCTTAGCTTTCCAAAGAGTACTAGAAGTCCTTCATAAGATTTGTAGAACTCAAGTTATGAGGCTTGCAAGGCAGGGGTATTTTGGGAAAGCAGGATTACAGGTCATTTTCATTATAGGTCCATTTCACCACATTGCACACTTCAAATGGAAATATTTCCAACTTCAAACTTGCTCCAGATAGGGTCATTTGCTCAACCAAACATCAAGGTATCAAAGGTTTGGCTTAGATTGAAGGATCCCTAATGAAATTTCCATGAAAAAGGCCTTAAAAGGGGAAAATCAAATTAAAATCATTTGGAATCATTTTATACCAACCTTGTGCATTTTTTGAGTGCCAAACACATGTCAAACACAATGCAAACTTTGGATTTAAGATTTGAGTTCATTTTGGTGGCCATTTTCAAGCTTTCTTCAAGATTAAGTAACATATCCAAACCTTGCCATAAGATCAAATCAAGGAACCATTCTCAGTCCTTTGATCAACCTACCTCAAATGCAAGATAGATGAGTCATTTTTACAGCTGAGCAAGGTGATTTTCATGCACTATTGAAATGGCCATGAAGTGAAAAAGTGAAAATCCAATTGGGCCCAAGGAGCATAGAATTGGGCTTTCTTTCCATCTGAATCCATCATACATAATCTCAGGATCATACACAAGTCTTCAGAACTGGTTTTGGTGAGAGATTGAGTGAGAGCACATTGAGAGAAAGTAGTGAAAAATTCAAAATCGTTTTTCAACTTTCACAGAGTTTCAATCCAAATAAAACATTTCAAAACATTCCTTGAGACTGTTAGAACAGTGGTTAAGTGTCGGGTTTATATTATCGTCTCCACAGGGAATATCAGATATTGCTGTAGTTCAACAATTGTTAAATTTATAGTTTAGTGGTATCCAAGGGTTTGTGTTTAAGGTACAAGTATTTTGCATGAAAGGAATAAATGCGATAAAAGTTAGGTTTTAACGATTTGAATAAAGATTGTCAAAGTTAGGTTTTGGTAATCACTTTGCATGTATACTTCCGATCAACATTTAATAAACTCTTTCAAATGATCAATGTATTCACAATATCCTCTCAATATGATTATCTCTAACTCATATTGTGAAGTTTATCATTTTAATCCATTGTTGATCTCTCACACAATCTATCAAAATGACAACTTTAAAGTTCAACATTTTAAGTGAACAAAATCATCCAAGACTATTTCTAGCTCAAGAAAAGAGATGGGTGAAAACCTAGGTCAAGAGTTGATAAATATTTCTCAATCATTAACCAACACAAAAGATTATGAATAAAACAAAGTTTTCACCATACATTAATCATTCAAGAGTTTACAAATGAAGATCATCCATACAAATACAAAGTTCAATGATTACCTACATCTATCTTTGACAACAAGATGAACTTAGCTACACATTCTCATGGTAGCTTGCAAAAGAAGTTTTAAAGTCGGTTGATGAACATCCAAGTCGAATGATCCAACTTTGATGATGATCCACCTTGTTGTTGTTTGATTATGTTAAGAGATGAAGGAAAATAAGCCAAAATAGGTTATTAGGTCACAAAACCCTTTCTTGCAGCAAAACAAATATAAAAGTGAAAAAGAAAGATATTCTCCAAAAAGTGGCCCAAGCTACTTATAGTAAGTGACAAATCTGGGCACGCTCGCTACTTACTCGCTAGGCGAGCTGCTGGCGAATGCTCGCTACAGCCTCGCCTAGCGAACCTGCCAGCAAGGTCTGCAAGATACATTCTGTTATGCTTCGCTAGGTGCTCGCTGCAGCGAATGAGCCAGCGAAGGGTGCCTGGGACATTCTGTTTTGCTTCGCTAGGTGCTCGCTGGGAGCTTGCCTAGCGAGCCTCTTCGCCACTTGCTCGCTGACCAAGATTGATGTTGAAAACCATTCTGCCCAAGTCTGGAGCTGTTCGCTACGTGCTCGCTAGGCGAAGCTGTAGCGAACACTCGCTACTCACTCGCCAAGTTCTCGCTGAGCGAACCAACTTTTGTTATGCTCTTTGCTTGATTCCTTTGCCAACTTTCTTGTGCCTTCAATAATGCTCTTTCACACTTAAATCCTGCACAATAACGCACAAATCAAAAGGACCAAAAGAAATTGACACAGTGATGCACATTAACAAAAGCAAAGCTTAATAAATACGTTTTTGGCATAAAAAGGAGTGAAAGATGTCCATATTTGATAGCTCGAATAAGCACAATTGGGCATCTAACAACTCTCCCCAACTAGAATCATGCTTGCCCTCAAGCAAAGTATGCCTCTCGAGTAACCAAGAAGATTTTCTTAAAGAGTCAGGTTTTTCCGAGACCGGATCATATGGCTCAAATTGAAAGCGACTTGACCAGACCCATGTTTCCAATGGTTAGAAACAAAACAATGCTTCCAGAACTAAAACTTTTAAGCAATACTAAACATTCATCAAATCACAACAATGATATCATGAATGAATCACCCTAACTCTCCTCTTCAAAAAAGGATTGAAGAAAATGTCGCACATGAAAGCGCAGAGGAATTTTCACTCTCCAATAAACAATGTCAAAATCAACTTTATTCATACAATGTCTAACAATTCTACATGAAACTATGGAAGCATGAAGATCACTAAGGTCTTTTCCGGTTATAGCTTGGTCGGGTTAACAAACAAGGGACATATCTAAGGCCTTTGAACGAAATTTCCGATGCAAAAGAGACATTCACTATACATTTATTTACACCTCTTCAACTTTGTTCCACCAATTCCTTATTTGAACCCTTCACAACTCCCTTTTGTTTTTCACACTTTTTCTACCAAGCAAGCATTTGTTTTCTTATTTTCTACACCATAATCACACAAAAAATGAGTGTTTCTCTTCTTCTCTTCTTTTTTTTTAGATATATGCTTGCTAGTTTAACAAGAGTTGTGACCAATTACTCTTTACAAATTTGTTCTCCCCAACTTGTCTTTTCTTTTCCCCTAAATGAATGCCCTTTTCTTTTCTTTTTGCATCAGAAGAGCAATTAATCCAAATTTCCAAGGTTTCAAGAAAAAGATTTTTGACACTCGCTTTATTCCAAGCAAGGATTCAACTGCTTTAGGCTCAAAATTGGGTTACAAATACTCTCTCTGCTCACGGGTATCTTTATCTTTGGAAATGGTTATGCTCGAGAGAAACAAGTGCCTTGATCATATCAACTACTTCCACAATTCATAATAATAAAAGACAACGCATGAATAAAATGAATCAACACAATTTATCAGAATCCAGCATTTAAGTACATAATGGAGGTTTCCTCACAATTGATGGTTTAAAAGTCCTAAGTGAATCATTCAAGCAATTAAGTTGCAATCGGAAAATATTTTATCACAAAAGGAAGTGAAAGTTCCGCAAGCATTATACAATTCTAACCGAAGGTAACAGTGTACCTTAGCTTTCATCACTTATTTAATTTTATCATCGCCATCCAAGCTCGGATGCACCTTCATTGGATACTTCTTTCAAGAGAGCAACCAATCTAGAAGGTTTGGACACAAAAAATCAATCACAAAAAAAATTATTGAACCAAAATAATTGAAAATAAACAGTACTGAAATTAAAGAACTTAAAGAAATAACAATGTGCGTGGGGGACAAAACACCCCAATAGTACAAATCAACATCAAAACATACTAAAACAGAAAACAGAACAAATCACAGATCACATCACTCCTCTCCGACCTCAGACTCATACTCCGAAGTGCCCTCCTCATCAAAATCTTCTTCACCCTCAACCTCTTCATCATCATCATCTGCATCCGCACCTGCCCCCTCATAGAAAACAGGCTTGTCCACAGGCCAGCTCGCATGCTGCATGAACTGCTCACGCGTCATAATTGACTGCTCTGAAGTAGGATCACGGTTTTGCAACTGCAAGACCTGCATCGAATCATGTAATTCCACCATTGCGCGCTGAGTCGTGTCCATCCAGTCCCAATTGTAGTTACACACTGCTCACTAGAAGGGATCAAACCCTCGAGATGAACCACCAGAACCATCAGTAGTCCTGGCACCATCAGCAGATGAACCACTCCTATCAACTCTTGGCCTACAGTACTTATTCACGTAGCTATCATCAATTGCTGCTGGTATCTTGACCAAACTTCTGGAGGGAAGCTTCAGCCTGGTTTGTGCACATAATGCCATAATGAGGCAGGGAAAAGCCAGGGGGCAATTAGCCCGCGCCCCCGACTGAAGCCCGCTTTCAATGACAGACTTCAATTCACGTGCTATGAGACCAGCCACATCAATTTGCACATTAGTTAAAATAGCGTGAACAAGCCGTGCCACTGGGATCGGCACGGTGGACGTGTGCGACTTCAGCTTAATGTTGGACAGAACCAACATCAAAATCAACTGAGCCATAGGTGTCATGTCTTCCCTTTTAAACCTAATAGCTTCACCTGAGTGATTCCTCTCAACAGATTTGCCTTGCAGTAAGAGAGCAGCTGACATCTCATCAATCTTCGGATGCAACCTCAGAGTCCTTGAATACGCATCCAGTTCATTAGGACCCAAGTGGAGGGTTTCTCCAAGAATGTGGTTGATGGCGTTCCTGTCAAAAGCTATCTGACGGCCGAACACCCTTGAAGACCAGGTGAACGGTTCATCATCGTCAGGCAGCGCGTTCGCATAAAACTCGCGCACCACCTCCAAACTGTAGCTCTCCACAGGGGACGTCAACATGCCCCATTTTTTGTATCAATCAACCCTGCAAAGTTGCGGTACTCTCCCTCAGAGTCAATCATGAACCTTCTCTCCGGCAAAATCTTTCGCTTTTGCAGCGCCTGGTACCGGGCAGCTTGCTTTGCCCCCACTAATTTGTCCGTGTCGAACTGGATAGGCACCGTCCTAGAGGTGGATCCCACCTTTCGCTTTTTCCCGAAATTAGCTGAGGCCATCTGCATTCATAACATCAGAGAAACAACAGCATAGCAAAACGTTAGTAAGCAGCATAGAATAGACAAAACAGAGTCAGCTACGTTCGCTACAACTTCGCTTAGCGAGATGCCAGCGAATGCTCGCTACGAGCTCGCCTAGCGAACTGCCAGCGAATGCTCGCTACGAGCTCGCCTAGCGAACTGCTAGCGAATGCTCGCTACGAGCTCGCCTAGCGAGCTGCTAGCGAATCGCTGCGAAATTTTCAGGAAAGCCACTGCTGGCATCAGAAACCACAAACGACATTGCACAAATTTAAACCCAGAAACCAAACGTGTACAATGCTAAGGTTTGTTCTAAAACCACATGAAACTCAATATATCTCAAACCCTAACATGCATAAAATAACCCTAATCCCTCAATTCAAAAAAAATAAAAACAGAGAAAGTAAAGAGATGAGGAACTTGGCAAACCTGGTGCAGTAGTGCAGATGATCTGAAGCACAATTAGGGTTTCAAGATTAGGATATGTGAGAGTGAAAGTGAGTGTGAGAGTGAGCAAGGGATGGGGGAACAAAATAGAAGCAACTAATCAAACTTTTGGGCCCAATAAGTGGCCCACCACTTAAACAGAATTTCCAGGTTCGCGAGGTTCGCCTAGCGAGAAGCTAGCGAACGCTCGCTGAGTGCTCGCCTAGCGATTAGCTAGCGAACGCTCGCTGCGTGCTCGCCTAGCGAGAAGCTAGCGAGCATGACAAAATTTTGAAAAATAAAGCACAGCAAGCAGATCCCAATTCAAGCATAAATCAAAATCAGTCCCCACATAACACATTAGAAAACATAATATATATAAAAAAAAACTTACAATGTTGAGGTGCCTCTCAACTAGCGCTTGTTTAACATCGGATAAGCTCGACGGTCCATGATGTTCAAGCTGGAACATCAAGGAGAATTGCACAGCTTCCACGGTGCACATGCCCGCCGAGGTAAATCTTTAGGCGCTAACCATTCACAGTCCAGTTGTCTTTCCCATCCATGTCCTCAATTACCACAGCTCCGAAAGATTTCACTTCTTTGATGCGGAACGGACCAGACCACTTGGATTTTAATTTTCCAGGGAATAACCTCAACCTGGAGTTAAACAAAAGCACAAGCTGCCCCATCGCAAATTCTTTCTTGCAGAGCTTTCTGTCGTGGTACTCCTTCACTTTTTCCTTGTACAACCAGCTTGAGTGGTATGCGGCATTGCGCATTTCTTCCAACTCAAGAAGTTGCACTTTTCTCTTGTCACCGGCTAACTCTTGATCAAAGTTTAAAAATTTTAACGCCCACAAGGCCTTGTGCTCCATCTCAACCGGTAAATGGCAAGTTTTACCAAAAACCAATTGGGATGGAGTTAGCCCAATCGGAGCTTTATAGGCCGTGCGATATGCCCATAAAGCTTCGTCTAACTTTTGAGAGCAATCCTTCCTCGAGTTAGACACAGTTTTTTCCAAAATCCTTTTGATCTCTCTATTCGAGACCTCGGCTTGACCATTCGCCTGTGGGTGGTACGGAGTGGTCACTTTATGCGTTACACCATAATATTGCAAAACTTTTTCAAGTGGCGCATTGCAAAAGTGTGAACCTCCGTCACTAATCAACACTCGAGGGGTTCCAAAATGAGAAAAAATATTTCTTTTTAAAAAGCTTATTACCGTTTTAGCATCCGCTCTTGGGGAGGCAATCGCCTCAACCCACTTTGACACATAGTCAACCGCTACCAACAAATACTCATTTCCAAAAGACGGTGGAAATGGTCCGACAAAGTCAATGCCCCAACAATCAAATAATTCTACCTCTTGAATATTTTGAAGAGGCATTTCGTCTCTATTTCCTATTCCACCACTCCTTTGACAACTGTCACAATTTTGCGCATGGGCATTTGCGTCTTTAAAAATAGAAGGCCAATAAAATCCCGATTGAAGGACTTTATTCGCCGTTCTAGCCCCATTGAAATGACCACCATAAGGCGAGTTGTGACAGTACCATAAAATACTTTGGGCCTCATCGCCCGTAACACATCTTCTCAATAAATTATCACCGCCTAGCTTAAATAAATAGGGATCATCCCACACATAGTATTTGGCATCCGAAATGAATTTCCTCTTTTGATTAAGAGTTAGGTCGTGCGGCACAAAACCGCTGGCCTTGTGGTTTGCAAAATCCGCAAACCACGGCCTCACTTGCACTTTAAAAAGCTTTTCATCAGGAAACTCTTCTCGGATGTCTTTTTCTAAGGCGGTCACCTCATCATTGACAAGGCGAGATAAATGATCTGCTACCACATTTTCGGATCCTTTTTTGTCTTTAATCTCAACATCGAATTCTTGCAACAAAAGGATCCACCGGATAAGCCTTTGCTTAGAATCTGGCTTGGTTAGCAAATATTTAATCGTCGCATGGTCGGTGTAGACAATAACCTTTGAGCCAATGAGATATGAACGAAATTTCTCAAGAGCATACACTATTGCGAGCAATTCTTTTTCAGTAGTGGCATAATTAACTTGTGCCTCATTAAGGACTTTGCTCGCATAGTGTATGGTATAAAATTTTTTTCTTTTCGTTGGCCAAGCACCGCTCCAATTGCATAGTCACTTGCATCACACATTAGCTCAAAATTCAAATTCCAATTTGGGGCGACTATGACAGGAGCGGTGACCAACTTCTCTTTCAATGTCTCAAAAGCTTTTAAACAATCATTAGTTAGGAGAAATACCTGATCTTTGGCAAGCAAATGACTCAAAGGTCTAGCCACCTTTGAGAAGTCTTTGATGAATCGTCGGTAGAAACCGGCATGCCCAAGAAAACTTCCGATTCCCTTTAAGTTCGCCGGAGGAGGCAACTTCTCTATCACCTCAACTTTAGCACGATCCACTTCGAGTCCTTTTGACGAGACCTTGTGGCCGAGAACAATCCCCTCCGTCACCATAAAATGGCATTTCTCCCAATTCAACACCAAGTTTGTTTTCACACACCTTTCAAGTACCGTTGTCAAATTTTCCAAACATAAACCAAAAGATCCCCCAAACACCGAAAAGTCATCCATAAAAACCTCCATTGTTTTCTCTATAAGGTCGGCAAAAATGGCTTGCATACACCTTTGGAAAGTTGCCGGCACATTACATAACCCAAAGGGCATTTTACGGTAAGCGAAAACTCCAAATGGACATGTGTTGCACCCCAAAATTTGCCCAACCTTTTCTAACCTAGGTTTATGTTTCAATTGCATAGTCATTTGCATTGTCATCATGTACATAGTGTATTCATCTGCATTGCATAACATGAGCAAGCTATCTTAATCAGGGGATCAAGTGCTATTCTTATCTCAAGAGGCATATCCAAGGGTTTCATTCATATTCAAGACTACTCAGGTCATCAGGGAAGAATTTGAGCTTTGAAGAGTTGACAGGTAGATTAGTGAGTTCTCTCCTATCTTGAGGTTGTTTGGGGATCATCAGAGGGTGTATGAGTTGTGAGCCTAGAGCATGAGGTGTGTATGGATGTTATGAAGATCCTAGAGGATCATTTTTGAGGAAGAACCAAGTCATTGGAATGATTGCAAGAGCCTCAGTTGAAGTCAGTCCACTAGGGTTTTATCTGGGTCAACACTAGGTCAACCATAGGTCAAAGAAGTGTTTTGAAGGGCATCAAGGATCATTTGAAGAATGAGGGATTCATTATTTGCTATATGGATATGGATATGGTGTTGTGATAAAGAAAAATCAGAAGGAATCAAGGAGAACTGGAGTTACTAAATTAGGGTTTCAGTGTAAAATCCCCTGATTTAGGTCAAACTTCAAAGCAGTGTAACTCAAGATATAAGCTTCATATGAATTTCTGGTCCACATGAAACTTGTAGAGTATCTTCATAGATTTAATTTGAGTGGTGGAAGTCATCAAGATGATTTATAGAACTCAAGTTATAGCTCTTGCAAGTTACAGGTCATCTGAGGGCACTGAAATTTGTCTGTGAAAGTTGTCTGTCTTCCAAGCTACTTTTGACCTTCAAGGAGATTTCAAATGGATTTCTGGCCAACATGAGAGTTGTTACTTATTGTCTTAGCTTTATAGGAAGTTTTTGTATGCCTTCATATGATTTGTGTAACTCTACTTATGGTCTTGGCAAGCAAAGGGTATTTTGGTCATTTGAGAATTACAGGTCATTCTTAGCCTATGCCCAAAACTCATACAAGGAAGCTTCAAATGAAAAACTTCCCAACATCAAAGTTGCTCAAAATGTCATTTTAAGTCTAGAAAAGAGGTCATGGAAGTTTGGAAATGCATAGAACAAGACTTGATAAAAGTTGGTGAAAAATGACTTAAAAAAGGCATATAACTTGAAAAAGTTCAAGTTGGAAAATGGTTTGAGAGATCTACAAATCCAAAATGGGTCATCCAATATACCAAATTGAATCCAAACATCATTTTAAAGACATTGGTTCAGCCACTCTTTTGAGTTAGGGTTTAAATTTTGGACTTGCTTTGTAAAGTTCTTTCTTGCATCATAAGGCAACTTGGCAAAACTCAACACAAGGCAAGGAAAGGCTTGTTTTTCACACATACCATTTCAAAATCTCATGAAAGGAGATTTTAACACAAGTTTAGAAGGGTGTATGCATGAGATGGGAGATATTCAACATGTCATCAAATGAGATTTCCACATTCTTCCACCACATTCTAGAATCCTCTAAGATCAATCCAGAAACTTCTAGATCTGTCCATCATCCTCTATATATTGAATTGAATCCGTTAGTGCAAAAGGTTGGTGAAAAGAGGGAGAGAAGAGAGAGAATTCCATTGTTGCTTCCATTGTAAGAAAGAGTGAAAATCTATATTCAACATCAATTCTGTTCATTCTTTTTCTTCATCCACAATCCATTGAAGCTTTGGAGTGCATACATGCTGAATTAGAGAGCCATCCATGGAAGATTGAAGCTCTAGGGTTTGAAATTGCAAGAAGCATATCAGATTCGAATCTCTTCATCCAAGCATTCTTCTTCCCACTTTTTGCAAACAGAAACCATAGCATCATCTCAGGACCATTGGTGAGGGATTGCAAGTGCTGAATCAAGCTATTTCTCATCTGTTCCAACAAGAATTGCAGGTATGCATTTTCTCTTCTATCTCCCTAATTAGGTGTTGTTATATTAGATTATTAGTGTAAGATTGTTAGGTTAGGTTAGATGACCATTTTCAGAGAGATTGAGAAGGTTTCATGGAGTTTGGTAACATGGTGATGAATCTTTCAAGGTCAAGAACTCATGGATTAGGGCAAGATAATATTAGCTTTTTAGCTTAGAGTGATTAGCATAATGCATAAAACGTTCTAGTATAGTTTGAGCAAGTTTAATAACCATGCATATCAGGTGCAGTTTGGTACACCATGAACTTCCAGCTATCGAGCTTGATTATATAATGAGTTTTAGAAAAATCCAAGTGTAGGATCTTGTAGAGGGCTTTGAGTAGGCCATTTTTCGTTTTTGGATCGAGGGATTTGGTTGAGTGAGGAGAGAGAACAGAGCTGTGGAAGTTCGTGCATGGGAGAGGAAATCCTGCAAACCCTAGGGCTCGTTGGAGACGATGACCCACAGCCGTTGGATCGTTTCCAAATTTTGACCTTTTAATCCCATCCAATGGCCCTTGTTTAAAGCTGAGAAACGGAGGGAAAGAGTGATGGTGAAACGATGCGTTTCACTTAATGTGAGCATCTGGGCCTTGGATCAGAATGCTATTCCCACCCCCCAAACCAAAGCCCAATGGAAAATGAACTAGAAACCGTTGCTATATACACCGCTCGCGTATCATTTTTTTTCTTTTATTTTTAATTCAATTTCTGATGCATGCTGGGACTAGCACCTTTTGATATTTACGCCCCCCACTTCATGGCCCATCTGAGTAAATAACTGAGCGTGGTTACTAGTAGCACCCCCTCCCCAATTTAATTCATTTCTTTGATTTTTATTTTCTTTAATTTTCTAACACCTTTAAAAAATCATATAAAATTGGAAAATTGATGTTTTTAATTTCTTGTTTTTTCTATAGGTCAATAGTTCTGTTAAGAAAAATATCCAATAATAAAAATGGCATTTTATTTTGTTTTAATATTTTTTGTGTATTTTTCTTGTAAATAGCTTTTTAATGAGTTTAGTTTAGTACATAAATTTGTTGATTTTAGTTCTAATAGTTCCCTTTAAATTTAGGACCCATTCTTTTTAGGGTGATTAACTTAGGACTTTAACTTGTATATAGGATTTAATTCATAATTTTAGGATTAATTTTTAGGTGATTTGTTTAGGTGAGATTAGAGTAGTTAAAATTAGGGTTTTAAGTGAGCACAGGTGAGATAGATTAATTCTTTTAGGAATTTTGATTTGATTTTGGGATATGGGACTATAGGGGTTATGGGTAGGTAACAAATCCCTTAGAAAATATTAGGATTCCCCTACTGCTATTAGTATATTGTTTGTATCTGACTGACTGTGTGGTGTGCCCTCTTTAGGGTTATTATTTGTCTGTGTGGGGTATTGGGTTTGTTTGGGGCTTGGGGTTTGAGCTGAAGACTGTGGTGATGAAGCCCATTTGAAGATCAGAGAATGAAGACCAACTTCCAACTGATGAGGAGTATCTCTTGCTGGCAGCTGCTGAAGTTTCTAGGATCTAAGAGTTAGGCAGAGCTCTAGAGTAGCAAACTTGATTCTCAAACATGGAAGGTCTTGATTGCCTCCATTCCTCTCTGTGATGCAGAGTCTCTCTAAGACACTCACCCCTTCCTTTGAAAGGCTTGGTGATAGTGTCTAAGAGATAGAACTCTTGAGAGAAATATTCTATGTGTTGATAGCAGTCTGTTTGCCACCTTTGGTGGTCAACTAATTGCTTAACACCCAGTTCATTCTTGTGATTGGTTCCTCAGCTTGGAGAGTGAGACTTGAAGAAAAGCCATTGGGAGATTGAAGATAAAGACTGATGTCTGCTTGAAGCCTGAAGATGGTTGCAGATGCTGATGAAGATTGCTTTTGCTGTTGGTTTTAGCTGTTTAATTTTTGATGTATTGTGTGAATTTCCCTGACTGTATTGTTTGCTGTTTAACCTGCTGGGTTGAAAGTGAATCCTGTTCACTTTTGCCTATTGTTTTCTAGGTTCGAGGTTGAGTGGGACTCCCTTGCCTCACTTGTATTGTTGCATCCATGCATTTTACTGCTTTATTGTATATATCTGCTGTTTCTGTTTCCGTCTATTCCCTTAGGATCTCTGTTTCTCTCTGCGCAAGAGAGGAGCATGATAGACATTAGGTCTTAACCCATGCATGATAACATTAGGGTAGATTTTATTCCCCTTTTTTTTTTCAACTCTAGGGTTTGTAGAGTGTCATCTCTTCTTCCTTCAAAACAACAGAAAAACATTAATAAAGGTTATGACAAAATCAATTCATTTCTTCCGTCAAAAGATTTGAACAAACATCAACCTTTTTGCAATAAGAAAACCCTTGTTTAAGGTGAGATTTTTCATAAAAGACACTTGAACAGCTTGTGTCATGCGTAGCCCGAACTACGTTTGCTCTGATCTTCCATGCTGTGTGGAAGTACGTAGGAATAGGATGCGATATCCTAGCGAGCAACCTTCACCCATCCTCCCCCGTAGTTAGGCGAACTACGTTGACTCTGATTTCTCGTTCCAAACGGGAATACGTAGGCATAAAGTGCGATGCTTTGCCGAGTCATGTTTTCTTTTCTTTTCAGACCTTATCCTCTAGTTTAGATAGAAGTGTAATCCGTACAAACCAAGCAAGCGTGGATCCCGTCGAGTACGACGGACGTGAGGGGTGCTAATACCTTCCCCTTGCGTAACTGACTCCCGAACCCAGGTTTTGGTTGCAATAACCATACCTTTTCCCGTTTTTTGCGAGGTTTACTTCGAGCGTTTCCTTTCCCTCCGTTGGGATAAATAACGCACGGTGGCGACTCTTCTGTCAGCCGGCGCCGATTTTCACAGTAGCGACAGCTGGCGACTCTGCTGGGGATCCAACGTTCCCTGGCTGCTAAGGACTGCGATAGTTCCTTATGCATTTGTGATCCAACGCCCCTTAAGAGAGTCAATCCTAGCGCTTGTTTTCCCATCGAGTATTTTGTATGGATTTACATTTCTGTCATTTACGTTTCAGCATTTTATTATCATTATTATTGCTGTATTGTGGGTTTGATGGGGGTTCTATGATTGAGGGATAAGCCGGACCTGGGCTTGAGTGCACCTAGACTTAGAGTAGAGATTAGTGGGCGCGCACGTGCTTTGCATGTCCTAGTGTCCCGCGAAATCTACACTCAGATGAGGTTCTTCTGGTTGGCCTCCTGTCCTGCCCTTTGGGTGGCTCGGGTTGCTGGTTAGTTGGATTGTCGACTCTGGGGACCGATCATTTGGAAGTTGGCTAAGTGAGGCCTCTTCAGGATTTGATGATGCCACTCCTTCTGGGAGTCGTATCATCAACCCTGAAAGTCTGTGACGCCGACGACCGCATAGGATGCCATACCTTTGTCAGTTACTAGGACATCTACCTGTGAGAGGGTTTGGGGTTATGCAGGTAACTAGACCTTCGGATACCGGTTATTTCTTGATCAGAGATCCTGGGTATTTATGGACAGTCGTGAGGTCTATCAGAGACCAGTCAGAGTTATGGTTTGAGGTCTGTCAGAGACCAGTCAGAGTTATGGTATGAGGTCTATCAGAGACCAGTGTTGAGATTTATGTTGGGTCTATCTGAGACCAGAGTTTGAGGAATTATGGAGGGTCTATTTGAGACTTTTGATATGGTTCAGGCTTCTCAGCTATGGCACTTGCTCCCTGTTGCATGTTGCTTGCATTGCATTATTTGCATAACCATTATCATTGCATCCCATTAACGTGTGTCTGTGCTGCAGGTGCATTTGCATATTCCCTGGTTCTAGTGTCTGGACTTCTGAGTATTAATCATGGCGGGTTTGAGGATGACAGTTGCGTACAAGCTACCTATTCCTGATATTACTCCACTCCTGGGCCTGATTTCTCTGGCAGATGAGGATGTCCGTAGAAGCTTCAGGCAGAGTTACGGACGGCTGTTGGGTTTGGTTCGCAAATCAACTGATGATGAATTGAATGGGTTGTATACGCTGATGCAATTCTATGACCCGACTTTGAGGTGTTTCACGTTTGCTGACTTCATTTTGGGGCCTACCATGGAGGAGTATGTGGAGTTTACTGAGCTGCCGGTACAGAATGAAGTTCCTTTTATTCACTCTGCCGCTGAGCCCAAGTTGGAGGATTTAGCTAAGGCCTTGCACATGAATGCTTCTGAGTTGTTGATGACTTCTTGGCGAGGGGTTCCAGGTTTTTCTCTCCAGTTTCTGGTTGGTAAGGCTCAAGAGTACGCCAAGAATGGGTGTTGGGTGGTCTTTAACGCTATTTTGGCTCTATGCATTTATGGGATAGTGCTGTTTCCCAATTTCCCAAACTTCGTGGATATGGATGCATTTCATCTGTTTGCTGCTGGCAACCCGGTACCTACACTGATCGGGGACTTCTACCATTCGATGCACTACAGGAATGAGAACAGGAGAGGCAAGAACGTCTCTTGTTGCGTGCCTTTGCTGTCCATGTGGTTTAAGAGTCATCTTCCCCTGAAGGGACCTTTTGTGGATAGTGCAACTACAGCCAACTGGCCAGAGCGTATGATGACGCTATCTTCTGAAGACATTGAGTGGTTTGACCGAGACTTGCTGGGGTCTGAGCTTATTTTCAGTTGTTCTGGGTATCCTAATGTTCCGTTGATAGGGAGGAAAGGGTGCATCAACTACAACCCATCTCTGTTTGTTCGCCAGTTTGGATACGCGTTGAAGAACCCACCTCAGGAGGAAAAAGTACAGGAATCTCTGTACTTCACCGGCGAGGTGAATGGAGAGTTACTAGCCAAGCTTCGGCATGCCTGAATGCGTATTAACAGAAAAGGGAAACCACTGTTGGGGAAGAATGATTGTCAGGCATACGCACCCTACAAAGTCTGGATCCAGGAGAGAGCCAGACAGTTACTGATGCCATTTCCAGCTGCGCCAGTCCCTGTTCACATTCCGGTGGAAAAGCCAACCACTGTCACTAGGGAGGTCTACGAGCAAGCTGTGAAAGAAAAGGAAGCCTTGATGAAGATTAATGAAGAGCTAGAAAAGGAGCTAGCTCAGATGCGGAGTGAGAAGAATAAGGCTGTACGTTCTTTCCAACAGCAGATCGAACTAGTAAACAGGCTAGGTGCTGAGTTGACTGAGGAGAAAAAGAAGCGCGAACGTCTGGGTCAAGAGTTCAGAAGCTCTCATGACATGTTGGAGTCCAAAAAGAAAGCACTCGACGCCGCTCACCGAGAAATCTCTTCTTGTAATAAGACATGGAATGCTACGCTAACCAACAATAAAAAGAGGGAAGATAAATTGAAGCAGCAAATTTCTGACCTCGAAGAGCAGCTGAAGGCTAGCATTGAGAAGCATGAAGAAGAGGTGATGACTAGATATAGTCTCCAGAATGCATTGAACAAGGCCATCGAAGGCAGGAACGAAGCTGTGTCTCAGAAGCGGAAGCTAGAGGATCGCTTCGGAGAAGGGGCATGGGAGGAAACCGCTGGTGACGTACGACGTGTTCTCAAACGAAGAAGCCAACTTGTTGAAGGACTGCTTACCCGACCAAGTCATCCAGAGACCAAGAAGTTAATAGAAGAGTACCGGGCTTATGGGAGTACTTGATCATTTCATGTATTAACTTGTATGCTTTATTTGCATAATGCTGACCATCACCAGGATTGTTGGTTGAGGTCATGCCTTCTTATTTGTACTCAGTGATATTGTATTCTTGGATTTCTCTGCAATATACGAGGTTTTCTATGATTCGGCTCCAATCACTGTCTTGCTAGCACTGTCACGGCACTGGCACTTTCACACTAGAATCGGGGAATGATAATCCCTAAAGCACAGACACATATTGCATTTTTCATACATACTCATATTTGCATTACAGGTTTATGATCAGTGTATCTTATCTCCTGCATCTTTAATTCAGGTATTTTCAGGATTGCAGAAAAGCGGGTCCATCGTTACTCTACAAGGATTAACCAGAAGAAGATTATGGACAACGTGCAGAGTGAAATGCAAGAGATGCATGACAGGATGGCCCTGCTCATGCAAACCATGGAGACTATCGCCAAAGGACAAGAGCAGTTGCAGAATCTGGTTCAACCGATAGCCGCACGGGCTGAGAACAACGGGACACCGCATGGTGAAAATATCGCTGCTTCACCCCGAGTTGAGAATCGTCAAAGTGCTGATGTTATTCCCGGGAACGGTTTGAATGCTGGAGAAACTGGTCCTGTAGGTGGAGGTGGGAACGCCGGTAATATGAATGCCAATACAGATACTGCTGGGCTATTTGTGGGCAATGTCAACCAGGGTTTCAATGGGGGCGTTGAGAATGTCGGAATGAATGGTATCAATGGTAACCAGGGCTTCAATGGTGCGAATATGGGGTATGGCAGCATGGCTGGCGCCAAGGCTGGGTTTGGTGGCTATGGTAATCTTGGATATGGAACTGGCGCATACGACGCTCAAGAGATGGGTAATCTGAGGTATGACCCCAGGTACGTCCAAACGGGTCCGAGCCGTGATGCGGATTATGTTGGATACGATGCAGTACCTCGCTGGGAGGATCGCCAGGAGGATGTGTTCTCTGGTCAGAACGAGGGTTATGAAAGAGCCAGGGACGACAACCATCGGATGAGATTGCTAGAAGAGAAGGTGAACGGATTGGCCAGCCAGAATGCTCTTGGGCTGGATATGTCAAATATGGGGTTAGTCCCAGGGTTGAGGGTCCCGCTGAAATTCAAAGCGCCGTCATTTGATAAGTACAAAGGGGATACATGCCCTAGGGTGCATGTGTCGCTTGCACGAAAATAAGGTGCCGGCATGACAGAAGAGTCGCCACCTTTCGTTATTTATCCCTCAGAGCGGGAAAGGAAACGATCGGAAAAAACCTGACGAAAAAGGGTAAGACAAGGTCATCGCAACCGTTGTCTGGGTTCGGGAGTCGGTTACGCAAGGGGAAGGTATTAGCACCCCTCACGTCCGTCGTACTCGACGGGATCCTCGCTTGTGTGTTTACTTGGACGGGTTGGTTATAATCTATCTACCTATCAAGGCTGGCTGAAAAAGAAAAGAAAAATGACTCGGCAAAGCGTCGTGCTTTATGCCTACGTATTCTCATCAGAGAATGAGAAATCAGAGTCAAAGTAGTTCGGCTAACTACGGGGGAAGGTGGGGAAGGTTGCTCGCTAGGATGTCGCATCCTATTCCTACGTACTTTCATCTGGTATGAAAGATCAGAGCAAACGTAGTTCGGGTAACTACGGGGAAAATGGCTCAACTAGGAGGGAGACTATCAAGTCCTACTGTTATCATGCCATGGATTCATCCTATGGTTGAGGTTTGAACAGGGAACTCCTAGATGTTGTCATGCATAGGTTTCAACCTAAAAGTCTATCATCAAATCCTCATCTGAGGAAATGAGAGTCCTAAGGGATCATGTCAATGATACATCAAAACAGACAAAAACATCAGCTTTAACAGTAAAATGCATGCAATGCAAGTGAGGGAGGAAATGTGTGTGGGGTTTCAGCCTCCACAAGCTCGTCTCAACCTCAAGCCAGTCATGAAATAACAGTAATCATACTGAAAATACTATCAAGCAATAACAGATAAGGGAAATGAAGTGCCAACAGGCAAACAAACACACATGCTTTGAGAAAGAAAGAATCTACTCTCTAATCCTAACCCTAACACAGAATCTGAATCAAATCTAAGCAAAGCCCTCAAGCAAAACCCTAAATAAGAGAAATCAATCCCAGTCTTCAAGCTTCAGAACAAGCTTACCAAAGAAAGGGAGCTAAGCAAGCAGACTCATAGTGTCTTCCTCAGGAAAGCACTAGGAGGTGTATACTCAGGAGTCATACCCTATGTGGCTCAACCACTGTGATTAGTTTATATTCCTCCTCAGGAGAAATTAAACTCACAAGCAGGCTCCAACATCACTGGATATTTAGGAAATCCTATCTGAACTAGTGGAACTAAGTGAACAGACTCATGGGACCTTCCTCAGGAAAGTACTAGGAGGCTTCCACTCAGGAGTTGTATCCCATGTGGCTCAACAACTGTGATCAGTTTACATTCCTCCTCAGGAGAAATTAAACTCACAAGTTGGCTCCAACGTCATTGGATACTTGAGAAATCCTAGATAAACTAAGGGAACTAAGTGAATAGACCCATAAGACCTTCCTCAGGAAAGTACTAGGAGGCTTCCACTTAGGAGTTGTATCCCATGTGGCTCAACAACATGTGATCAGTTTACATTCCTCCTCAGGAGAAATTAAACTCACAAGTTGGCTCCAACATCATTGGATACTTGAGAAAGAGGTGAGAAGAAAGAATGAAAGTCATTCATAGTGCCTTCCTCAGGAAAGTACCATGAACTCCCTTCAAACTTCAGGATCTCAAACCTCACAGACAGGGGACAAACCAAGCTCTGGGTCTCTGAATCTTGATCTACAATCTTCACTTCATGATGCTCTCCATCAAGGTCTTCAAGACAACACAAGCCCCTCAACAAATTCCCCACAACAAACCCCAGATATGAACAGATAACCACAAGGGAGACAAAATCAATAGGCAACTTCAGAAAATACCTAAAAAAAACTAAATCAATGGGGAAAAATCTAACAATTATTCACAAGGGTCTACAAAGTCTATTCATAACATCTACATAGGCCTCTACCTAAAAATCAAGACAAAACATATTCAAAGAAAGTGAATTCTTCACCTAAGCACAACCTAAACCCTAATTAGGATACCCTACATCTTCCCTAATTAAACTAATCAAAATTTAATTCTAAAATTCTAGAAAAAATCCTATGGGGAACTATGATTCATCATCTAATTGCACAAAAAAGAATGGATTAAAAAGACTAAAGGAAAGTCCTAAAACAATTCTTGCAAAATCATGATACCAAACTAAACATTATAAAAGCTATTTAAAAGAAAAATCTATTAAAAATACTAAACTAAAAATAAAATCCCATTTTTATTTTTAATATTTTCTACACATTATTATCTACTCATAGAAAAAAGAATGGCCAAAAAAGAGTTATTTTTCAATTTTTAATGAATTTTCAAAGACAAGAAAAATATTAAAACAATATAAAAGAAATTAAATCAATTAAAGGGAGGGGGGGGGGTGTGAATAGCCACACGCGCTAGTTGAAATCAATTGGGCCAGATAAAAGGGGGGTGGGGATAGCGAAATAAGCCCAGAGCGCGGTTTAAATGAAACGACCGCGTTTCACTTTTCTTTACTTTTCCCTCCATCTTCAGATTCAATCACGGCCGTGCGATGAGATTACATTGTCAACCTTGGGGCCTAATCCAACGGACCATCTTCATCGTCCCAAACAAATCTAGGGTTTTCAGAAACCCTCTCCTCCATGCACTAATCTTCTAGCTACCCGTTCTCTCTGCTCAGGCCACGAAATGCCACGATTCCAAAACGAAAAAACTTCTACTAATCAAGAGGAACACAGCCATACGCTCACTTTCCCCTAACTCGCCCTAGATAATCCTAACAGAAGACATCAAGATCATGGTTCCACCATGTTCACCTGAGATCAACCATGGTGAAGCTTCAACCTAAGGATCTAAACCTGCTCTCCATGCTACCCTAGCTAATCTAACCTAATTCATGCTACTTAAAACACCCTAAACAGCTAGTTCTTGATCTTTAAAGAATCACTCACCTGCCATGGAACCTCACGCAGAGCTCTCAAACTCTCAGAAATTGATCCTCTATCCTAGCACATTAATTCTACACCTAAAGAATGAACTAAAACTAAATAAATTAAGAGGATTAGGGAAAGAAACCAACCTGTCAAGTGATGATGGAGAAGGTATGAGGAGAAGGTTTCAGGCCTTGTAATTGCTTCAGGATGATCCTCCAATGGTGAGAAACTTTCTGTTTGCACTTGTGATGGTGGAGAAGGTCTGCAATGGAAGAAAACCAGAGTTGCTTCAACTTGAAGAAACCTCTTCAATGGATGCTTCTCTCTCTATCTCCTCTCTGAATCCTCTTGCTATCACCAACCTTGAACTCTCTTCATGGCCCTCTTCTTATAATGATCATTAGATGCTTCTAGATTCATCTAGAATATGGTGGAAATTTCTTGAAAATCTCATGTGATGACATATTGAAAATCTCACATTCCATGCCTTATGCCTTACCATTTGGTGCCAAATTCTCCTTATGAGAGATATTGAGTGTGGATGAGTGAAAAACAAGCTCACCTTTGGCTTGTGTAAGGTTTTTCCACATTGCCTTCTTTTTCAAGTAACAACTTTTCAAAGCATCACCCATTTTAAAGCTTCAAATCAAAATTCTAGCTAAACCAATGTTCTCAAAATGATGTTTCCAATCAAAATGATATATTGGATGACCTATTTTGGATTTGTGGATCTTCCAAATCAATTTTCAAATTCAACTTTTCAAACTTATATGCCATTTTTAGTTCATTTTTGACCAATCATGTAACTTCATGCTATGAGCTTTTCCAACAATTTGTGACCTTCTTTCTAGACTTAAAATCACATTTTGAACAACTTTCATGTTTTGAGTTTTTCCATTTGAGGCTTGGAAATAGGAGTTTTAGGCATTGGCTAAAATGACCTATAACTGACAAATGACCAAAATACCCCTGTCTTGTTCAAACCATAAGTTGAGTTCCACAAATCCAATCAAGGACTTCTACCACTCAAATTAAAGCTAAGGAGATGCTCTTCAACATTCATGTTGACCAAGAAGTCATAGGAATCCTCCTACTAGGGCAAAAGTTGTCTGCAAGTTGGGTGACCTTCAAGGACCCAGATTCACACACCTCTGCTGACCTGTAATTTGTCAAAACCATAACTTGTGCTCTGTAACTCCTATCAAGGACTTCCACCACTCAAATTAAAGCTTAGAACAAGCTCTACAACATTCATGTTGTGGGGAAGGTGAGATATCAATCACATCTTGAGCTAAAACTGCCTGGAAGATAGGGATCAAATTAGGGTTTTTCACTGACAATCCTTGGGGACCCTGACTTGAAACTTCTCAAACTCCTCACTCATGATGAGTTGGCCTAGGAATCATCTTTATATCATCTCTATGCATCATTCCATGATCTCATGGCCCTTGGATTGGATCTCAACCTTCTCCAAATCTTCAGTTATCCTAGGGTTGACCCAGTCAAAACCCTAATTCTACCATTCATGGTTGAATCTTCTGAACTCTTGCATAATGACTTCTCTGGGCTTCATGAAGGCTATCAAGACATCTCATATGCTTTCCCAAAACATTAAGTTCATTCTCAAAGTCTCAGAACCATCTGAGGAGCACCCACAACTCTCAAGCTATGAAACACACAACCCTGGTTTCAACCCATTTCTTCTGAGGATCTCTTGAACTTTCTGATGAAGGTATCCACTTTCAAACACTCAATGAATAAATAATTGTTGGTCAAATTTTGGGGTGCAACAGCTGCCCCTATTCAAACGGCTTGAACCTGACTGGGTGAGGAGCAAACGGCTCTCATCCAATCAAGGTGCGAGACGATTGAATACCGGTAAACCCGAAAATTTGCCAACTGCACGAGCACATAGTACTCTGCGGGGAACAAAACTTTGAAAACTACAACATTAGCTGCTCAACAACTGGCTGGAGAACCAAAGCTGACATCACCGTCGGACGATCGAAGCACCCTGCGTCACTGCTGGAGAACTAAACCTGACATCACCGTCGGACGATCGAAATACCTTGCGTCACCGCTGGAGAAATATCTTCGACTTCAATCAGAAGACATATCATTCACTTGATCGCAATCAATCATCACCTCAGGATAACTGACTTGGTCTTCAGACTCACACGAATCACTCTGTTGTATCTACAACTCTGGAACCTTGTCTTCAGCCACCCGTTGATTCTTCAACACGGAAATCTGGACTCACAGGAACCTTCTGATATCGCCTTCGGGCGCTTACGAAATCCATCTTCAGATTAGACATCATTGTTGGAGCAGACATATCATGCCGCTCAGGGCTTCAAGAATCATCTTGACCAAACAGATCCGTCGGGCGTCTTCAAGAATCGTCCTGAACTGATAACCTTTCCGGAGCAAACATTCTGTTGGGTATTCCAGAAATCTTCCGGGGCAACTCTTGCTGGAGGCGCTATTGGGGAGCTCAAGTATCATACTAGGCGAACCACTCGGGAAGCTGTACTGGGGTCTTAAGAATCGTCTTAAGCAAATGGCCCTGCTGAGGAGTTCGAGAATCATCTTGAACCGAAGACTTCGCTGGGGATCTCAAAAATCATCTTGAGCAAGCGACCGTGGGGATTACCCCGGGGTCTTTAAGAATCATCTCAAAAGCAACCTTGCCGGGGAGAATATCAAGAATCGTCCTGAGCAACCAGTCTTTTGGTGGAACACCTGTAAGGCAAGAATGATAATGATCTAGATCATGCCTATGATGCATATGCTTCTGCTATGCAATCATGCTCAATGCTATGCAATCATGCTCAATGTTATGCAATCATGCACAATGATGCGATCCCGTCAGCAAAATAAATGCCGACAAGGGGAAATCCTCCTGTCAAGGAGAAAGAACCACTCAGGTAGAGGAATCATCTTGCTGAGGAGAACGTGAACACGCCAATATCAATCAGGCTCTGTCTGGGGAATTGATCTTCCGCGAATTGCTGCAGGGGAACAACTTCAGCTGACTGCTGCAGGGGACGAAGCTCTACGAGAACTTGGATCTGCTGATATCAATCGCGAGAATGAACTGCGCGGCCGTCTCGGCTACTCTCCTGGGGATGACCACTCTGTGGGGAACCAACTTCAGCTGCTCAACACTCCACTGGGGAAAAACCAATCATGATCTGATCAACTTCCAAGGATTCGGATCTCTTGGTCCTCTGCAAACTCGGCTGAGGAAGGGGAAATCATTCTGCTTCATTGGAGAGAGTGCGACTCTGGGGAAGTATAGCATCAGCTGCCCCACGCTCTGCTGGGGAACATCGATCATGGTCTGATCGACCTCCAAGGATTCTTTTCTGCGGACTCAGCCGGGGAGAGCAACCATTCTACTTCGCTGGAGAGTGCAACTCCGATGAGGAAACTCGATTTTGCCGGGGAAGAAGGAATCATCTGACTTCGGGGGAGAGTACAACTCTGCAGGGGAATACAACATCAGCTGTTCCAACACTCTACTGGGGAAGAGGGAACCATCCATCTTCAGGAGAGAGCATGACTCTGGTGAGGAATCTCAATTCCACTGGAGACTTCAGTCTGGCATCATCAGTTACTGCATCCTGCGGCATACGAACATCCTCCTGCGAAACCTGCACTTGCGACCCGGTGCGGGGGGCATCCTGCTTCGGCGACTTTACTGGGGAAAACACGAGCTTCGGTACCCAAACATTTCTATGAACTCTGCACTTGTGACCCGGTGCTGGGGAAAAGACGACATCATTCTTTGATGCTTGGCTCAGCTGATGAGGGTGACGCCTCTTCAGGACGCGTCTGCTTTGGGGAAGAGAATCACCTCTACCTGGGGAGGACATATCAATGCTCGCCATCTCGCGTTCAAATTCTGCGGAGGAGAGACTACTGAACTCTGCTGGGGAAGGAGGACTCATCCTGCCTCGGGGATACGCACGACACATCTTCTGGCAAGTGCTACACCTGCAACAACACAAACAAACAGACAAGATACCCGCCTCAACGGGGCCTATCCAGGTTATTATCTCGTGACAATATTCAGTTAATTAGTTGTTTCAACAATCGATGGGCCTAGGCCCGCAAGTTTATGTATGCGCATTTTATCAAAAACACATCGGCGTTCTCATTCGCAAACAAAACAGATAAATGCTAAACAGACAAGCAGAATTGCTGAATAATGTGCATTTTATTGATGATGAACCCCTGAACGGGCAAAAATGTTTTACAACAGAGGCAAGCTCCTGGAATGAGGCAGCCGCGCAAAAAGAAAACATAAATATACATCAGTATATACAAATGTCGGCAATCGAGGCGTAGACGAACACCATGAGTTGATCCCTCTAAGACCCACTCGACTTCGATACTTCTCCGATGCTTCAGCTTTGGAAGAGATTGATTTAGATAAACGGCCCTCAGGTCTTCCGAACCACTAAACAATGAAAGTCCATACGCGGAACGCAGTCATTTGCTTATTTAAATCCCTAACTTTTGCGTGAACCGCCCTTCACGGGTTTTCAGTTCACCGGGATACCCTTTTTTGCCGAGGCCGCCCAGTGTAGGTTTTCGACTTCGCGGGTGTACATTTTTTCGATATATCCCTAATTTTTGCCCGAACCTTTTATTCTGTTTTTGGTTCGCCGGGATGCCCTTTTTTTGCCTGGACTCTTTCTTTTTTTGTCCAACGGGTCTCTTTCAAGCAAAGTATTTTTTAACTGCGTCCGCGTTCACCGGGGATGCAAAATCTTCACCATCCATTGTGGATAACAACAAAGCTCCTCCCGAGAAGACCTTGCTGACGACGTACGGCCCTTCGTAATTCGGAGTCCACTTGCCCCGGTGATCGGAGTGTGGCGGAAGAATCTTCTTCAGGACGAGATCACCCGTCTGAAAGCTTCGAGGACGCACCTTCTTATCATAAGCTTTCTTCATTCGGCTTTGGTACAGGCGACCAAATGCAATCGATGCTAGCCTCTTCTCGTCCATCAGGCTGAGTTGGTTCAAACGATTCGTAACCCATTCTGCCTCATCAAGTTTCACATCAACCAAAACTCGCAAAGAGGGAATCTCCACTTCTAACGGTAGGACAGCTTCCATACCATACACCAAGGAGAAAGGAGTTGCCCCGATCGACGTACGCACCGTCGTACGATAACCGTGCAAGGCAAACGGCAGCATCTCGTGCCAATCTTTGTACGTCACAACCATCTTCTGAACAATCTTCTTGATGTTCTTGTTGGCCGCTTCAACAGCGCCATTCATCTTCGGCCGGTAAGGAGATGAGTTGTGGTGTTCAATCTTGAAGCTCTGGCACAGCTCTTTCATCATCTTGTTATTCAAATTCGAACCATTATCAGTAATGATCCGCTCGGGAATTCCATAGCGACAGATGATGTCCCTCTTTATGAATTTAGCTACCACCTGCTTGGTCACATTAGCATACGAGGCTGCCTCCACCCATTTGGTGAAGTAGTCGATAGCTACCAGAATAAAACGATGACCATTGGATGCAGTGGGCTCGATCTTGCCTATCATGTCGATGCCCCACATGGAGAACGGCCAAGGGGAGGACATGACATTCAATGGGCACGGCGGCACATGAACTTTATCAGCATAAATCTGGCATTTGTGACATTTCTTCGCGAATCTGAAGCAATCCGACTCCATAGTCAGCCAGTAATATCCTGCTCTCAGGATCTTTCTCGTCATGGCATGCCCGCCGGCGTGCGTACCAAATGTGCCCTCATGGACTTCCTCCATGAGTATACTTGCCTCCTTCTCATCTACACATCTGAGTAGCACGAGATCGTGGTTTCTCTTATACAGCACTCCATCAGGGTTGAGGTAAAAGTTTCCAGATAGCCTCCTCAGAGTCTTCTTATCCTGGGTTGACGCACCCGCAGGATACTCCTTGGTCATAAGGAAGGTCTGGATGTCGTGGAACCATGGCTTGCCGTCAGTGGCATCTTCGATTGCGAACACAAACGCTGGTCTGTCAAGACGCGAAAGCACAATTCTTGGAGCCTCATTCCAATAATTGACTTTATACATTGAAGCCAGCGTGGCTAAAGCATCAGCCATTTGATTTTCAGCCCGGGGTACATGATGAAGTTCCACTCGGTCAAAGAACGGAAGCAGCCTCCTGGCATAATTCATGTACGGCACTAGATTCGCTTGACGAGTTTCCCACTCCCCTTTGATCTGATTGATTACAAGCGCTGAGTCACCATATATGTCTAGATTCTTGATTCTCAAATCAATTGCCTCTTCTAGACCCATAATACATGCTTCATACTCGGCTTCGTTGTTGGTAACTGGAAACGTCAGTCTTGCAGTAAACGGGATGTGGGATCCGTGAGGAGTCGTGATGATAGCCCCGATACCACTTCCATAGGAATTAACCGCTCCATCGAATATTAACTTCCACTGAGACTTCCTATCTGGCCCCTCATCGGGCAATGGCTCATCGCAATCCTTCGCTTTGAGAAACATAATGTCCTCGTCAGGGAATTCGAACTTCATTGGCTGATAGTCTTCGATTGGCTGTTCGGCAAGGTAGTCAGACAATACGCTTCCCTTGATGGCTTTCTGAGAGACGTACTGAATATCATATTCTGTTAACACCATCTGCCACCTGGCAATCCTGCCCGAAATAGCCTGCTTTTCGAAGACGTACTTGATCGGATCCATCTTCGAAATCAGCATGGTGGTGTGATTGAGCATATATTGTCGTAGACGTTTGGCAGCCCAAGCTAATGCACAACACGTCTTCTCCAGCATCGAGTATCGAGATTCACACTCAGTGAACTTTTTACTCAAATAATAAATGGCATGCTCTTTTCTGCCCGTCTCGTCGTGCTGACCGAGAACACACCCCATACTATTCTCCAGAACTGTCAAGTACATGATTAATGGCCGTCCAGCCACTGGGGGTATCAAGATTGGAGGTTCTTGAAGATACTGCTTTATCTTATCGAATGCCTTCTGGAAATCCTCATTCCAAGTAATCGCCTGATTCTTCTTTAACAACTTGAACATCGGTTCACAAGTGGCCGTGAGCTGAGAGATAAACCTTGCAATGTAGTTTATTCGGCCCAAGAAACCACGAACTTCTTTTTCTGTTTTCGGCGCTGGCATCTCTTGGATAGCTTTTATCTTTGCAGGATCAACTTCAATACCTCGTTCACTAACGATAAACCCCAATAACTTTCCGGACCGCACTCCGAAAGTGCACTTGTTAGGATTCAGCCTCAGCCTGAACTTCCTAAGCCTTTCAAACAGCTTCAACAAATTGACCAGATGCTCCTCCTCCGTTTGGGACTTTGCAATCATGTCATCAACATAGACCTCGATCTCATGATGAATCATATCATGAAACAAAGTTACCATTGCCCGCTGGTAAGTGGCCCCTGCGTTCTTCAGACCGAAGGGCATTACCTTGTAGCAGAACGTGCCCCAGGGGGTAATAAACGTCGTTTTCTCCATGTCCTCCGGTGCCATCTTAATCTGATTGTAACCGGAGAAGCCATCCATGAACGAAAACACGGAAAACTGGGCTGTATTGTCGACCAACACATCGATATGAGGCAACGGGAAATCATCTTTAGGGCTTGCCCTGTTCAAATCCCAATAATCGACGCACATGCGTACCTTACCGTCCTTCTTCGGTACAAGCACTATGTTGGCGACCCACGGAGGGTAAGTGGTAACGGCTAGAAATCCTGCGTCCAACTGCTTCTGGACTTCTTCTTTGATTTTTACAGCCATGTCTGGTCTCGTCCTCCTGAGCTTCTGCTTGACTGGAGGGCAATCTTCTCGCAACGGCAAGCGATGAACCACGATATCAGTGTCGAGTCCGGGCATATCCTCATACGACCAAGCAAAGACGTCACTATACTCTCGAAGCATCTCGACCAGTCTATGCTTGACATCATTCTGCAGCGCAGCCCCTACTCTGACATTTCTGACGAGTTCCTCAGAACCCAGATTTACAATCTCAATATCCTCCTCGTGAGGCAGAATAACCTTCTCCTCTTGTCTCAACAAGCGGGCCAACTCTTCCGGAAGGTCTTCGTCTTCATCAATCTCATCCTCGGCTTGATAGATCGGGCAATCAAAGTCGTAGTGAGCCGTAGAGGGTCCAGAGTCGATGTCATCTGTTACGTGGATCCTGCAATAACAAGGGTTAAGTTTAAAGCAGGAATATGCAGGTTAGCACGCACCTCGTTGCCATTTTGCTGTTTTTCGAAACAAACATAAAGCATGAATAACAGAGAACACAATATTTGATTACGAAGAAAACGCCTTTTATTTATTAACAAAATGCATACACATAATCCAACAAGGCCCTGACAGTAAAACCACTATGCCCCGGGCAGGACATAGGGTTGTACAAAGATTGTAAAAAGCAAATCATTACTCTTCACTTGTCAGCTTGATAATCTCCTTGATGGTCCAGTTGTGGAGGCGCTCGCCTGGCTTGCTCGGTTGAATCCAGGCGTCAAGATCACAATCACTGTCCCCGCTGTCCTCTGACGCAGCGTTGATGCTCTCGAAGATTACTCCGCCCTTGGTGAATAAGATCGGCCCTTTCCCATGAGACGAACTGCCAGAAGAAGATGAAGCTTCAGCTCCAGGAGAATACCCTAATCCAAACTTATCCTGTTTGATTGGTATATCCAAGACATGCCCCCAGCCTGGGGTGGAACCAGCTTCGACAACAGCCCGAGCTTCCTTAAACGAGGAGAGGTTCAACTCTTGCTTCTCTGCAACAACGGGAGCTACCTCCTTTACCCTGACGGTTTCAAATGCTTGGCACAGAGTCTCATGGATCTCACTATCCATTTCGACGTACTTGAAGGACGACAGGTGGCTTACCATGATGTCCTCTTCACCACAGACTGTCACTATGCTGCCCCCAACAGCATACTTAAGCTTCTGATGCAGCGTGGACGTTACGACACCAGCAGAATGGATCCACGGCCGACCTAAGAGGCAACTATAGGCGGGCATGATATCCATGATATAGAAAACCGCATTGAACGTCTCTGGACCAACTTGAATTGGCAGGGTCAATTCTCCGAAGACGTGGCGCTTGGTTCCGTCAAAGGCCTTCACGACCAGATCACTGGGCGTGCACAGCAGTCCACGGGTATCCAACTTCATCAGTGCCTTCTTCGGAAGCACGTTAAGCGAGGAACCCGTATCCACCAGGACATGTGACATAATCGTGCCTCTGCACTCTATTGAGACGTGCAAGGCGCTGTTGTGATCTCTTCCCTTAGGAGTCAGCTCCAGATCTGTAAATCCCAGCCCATTACCAGCGTTGACATGGGCCACCACCTCCTCGAGTTGATTTACTGATATCTCCTGTGGCACGTATGCAGCATTCAATACTTTCAGCAACGCGTTGCGGTGCGCCTCAGAACACAGCAACAAGTTGAGAATCGAGATCTTTGACGGAGTCTGGTGAAGATGATCTACAATCTTGTAGTCACTTTTCTTGATCAGTCGCATGAACTCTTCAGCATCTTTAACCAGCAAGTCCTTCTCTGCCCCTGCAGGGACCTCCTCAACAGCTTTACCTTTGCCCTTATCCACAGCGTCAGCTCGGACCACTTTCTCTGCTGCAACCTCTGCTGGTGCGAATACTCTTCCGCTTCTAGTGACACCACTGACCTCAGTAAGATTCTGCGCAGTCGATCTGGACGGCTCAAGCTCTATCTTCTGACCGTTACAATAAACTTCGGCGCCATAATGCCATGGAACGGCATTGGTACTCTCGAATGGGATCGGTCCGGCCCTGGTGATGGTGATAGAAGGCGGACGGGGCGCGAAAATAGTAATAGGGTGACGAGGAATAGTAATGGTAGCAACTTCGTCTGCCTGCTTCAGCATGACTTCCCCTGACGCATTCTCAATGCTCCGACTGAATTGCAAAATACCCTCGGACATCAGACTCTGGATACCTTCGACCAACTGCTCACACCCATCAGGAAGTGTAGCACAAGCCATACATAACTTTCCACATCCGGGAAAATGGCTCAACTAGGAGGGAGACTATCAAGTCCTACTGTTATCATGCCATGGATTCATCCTATGGTTGAGGTTTGAACAGGGAACTCCTAGATGTTGTCATGCATAGGTTTCAACCTAAAAGTCTATCATCAAATCCTCATCTGAGGAAATGAGAGTCCTAAGGGATCATGTCAATGATACATCAAAACAGACAAAAACATCAGCTTTAACAGTAAAATGCATGCAATGCAAGTGAGGGAGGAAATGTGTGTGGGGTTTCAGCCTCCACAAGCTCGTCTCAACCTCAAGCCAGTCATGAAATAACAGTAATCATACTGAAAATACTATCAAGCAATAACAGATAAGGGAAATGAAGTGCCAACAGGCAAACAAACACACATGCTTTGAGAAAGAAAGAATCTACTCTCTAATCCTAACCCTAACACAGAATCTGAATCAAATCTAAGCAAAGCCCTCAAGCAAAACCCTAAACAAGAGAAATCAATCCCAGTCTTCAAGCTTCAGAACAAGCTTACCAAAGAAAGGGAGCTAAGCAAGCAGACTCATAGTGTCTTCCTCAGGAAAGCACTAGGAGGTGTATACTCAGGAGTCATACCCTATGTGGCTCAACCACTGTGATTAGTTTATATTCCTCCTCAGGAGAAATTAAACTCACAAGCAGGCTCCAACATCACTGGATATTTAGGAAATCCTATCTGAACTAGTGGAACTAAGTGAACAGACTCATGGGACCTTCCTCAGGAAAGTACTAGGAGGCTTCCACTCAGGAGTTGTATCCCATGTGGCTCAACAACTGTGATCAGTTTACATTCCTCCTCAGGAGAAATTAAACTCACAAGTTGGCTCCAACGTCATTGGATACTTGAGAAATCCTAGATAAACTAAGGGAACTAAGTGAATAGACCCATAAGACCTTCCTCAGGAAAGTACTAGGAGGCTTCCACTTAGGAGTTGTATCCCATGTGGCTCAACAACATGTGATCAGTTTACATTCCTCCTCAGGAGAAATTAAACTCACAAGTTGGCTCCAACATCATTGGATACTTGAGAAAGAGGTGAGAAGAAAGAATGAAAGTCATTCATAGTGCCTTCCTCAAGAAAGTACCATGAACTCCCTTCAAACTTCAGGATCTCAAACCTCACAGACAGGGGACAAACCAAGCTCTGGGTCTCTGAATCTTGATCTACAATCTTCACTTCATGATGCTCTCCATCAAGGTCTTCAAGACAACACAAGCCCCTCAACAAATTCCCCACAACAAACCCCAGATATGAACAGATAACCACAAGGGAGACAAAATCAATAGGCAACTTCAGAAAATACCTAAAAAAAACTAAATCAATGGGGAAAAATCTAACAATTATTCACAAGGGTCTACAAAGTCTATTCATAACATCTACATAGGCCTCTACCTAAAAATCAAGACAAAACATATTCAAAGAAAGTGAATTCTTCACCTAAGCACAACCTAAACCCTAATTAGGATACCCTACATCTGCCCTAATTAAACTAATCAAAATTTAATTCTAAAATTCTAGAAAAAATCCTATGGGGAACTATGATTCATCATCTAATTGCACAAAAAAGAATGGATTAAAAAGACTAAAGGAAAGTCCTAAAACAATTCTTGCAAAATCATGATACCAAACTAAACATTATAAAAGCTATTTAAAAGAAAAATCTATTAAAAATACTAAACTAAAAATAAAATCCCATTTTTATTTTTAATATTTTCTACACATTATTATCTACTCATAGAAAAAAGAATGGCCAAAAAAGAGTTATTTTTCAATTTTTAATGAATTTTCAAAGACAAGAAAAATATTAAAACAATATAAAAGAAATTAAATCAATTAAAGGGAGGGGGGGTGTGAATAGCCACACGCGCTAGTTGAAATCAATTGGGCCAGATAAAAGGGGGGTGGGGATAGCGAAATAAGCCCAGAGCGCGGTTTAAATGAAACGACCGCGTTTCACTTTTCTTTACTTTTCCCTCCATCTTCAGATTCAATCACGGCCGTGCGATGAGATTACATTGTCAACCTTGGGGCCTAATCCAACGGACCATCTTCATCGTCCCAAACAAATCTAGGGTTTTCAGAAACCCTCTCCTCCATGCACTAATCTTCTAGCTACCCGTTCTCTCTGCTCAGGCCACGAAATGCCACGATTCCAAAACGAAAAAACTTCTACTAATCAAGAGGAACACAGCCATACGCTCACTTTCCCCTAACTCGCCCTAGATAATCCTAACAGAAGACATCAAGATCATGGTTCCACCATGTTCACCTGAGATCAACCATGGTGAAGCTTCAACCTAAGGATCTAAACCTGCTCTCCATGCTACCCTAGCTAATCTAACCTAATTCATGCTACTTAAAACACCCTAAACAGCTAGTTCTTGATCTTTAAAGAATCACTCACCTGCCATGGAACCTCACGCAGAGCTCTCAAACTCTCAGAAATTGATCCTCTATCCTAGCACATTAATTCTACACCTAAAGAATGAACTAAAACTAAATAAATTAAGAGGATTAGGGAAAGAAACCAACCTGTCAAGTGATGATGGAGAAGGTATGAGGAGAAGGTTTCAGGCCTTGTAATTGCTTCAGGATGATCCTCCAATGGTGAGAAACTTTCTGTTTGCACTTGTGATGGTGGAGAAGGTCTGCAATGGAAGAAAACCAGAGTTGCTTCAACTTGAAGAAACCTCTTCAATGGATGCTTCTCTCTCTCTCTCTCCTCTCTGAATCCTCTTGCTATCACCAACCTTGAACTCTCTTCATGGCCCTCTTCTTATAATGATCATTAGATGCTTCTAGATTCATCTAGAATATGGTGGAAATTTCTTGAAAATCTCATGTGATGACATATTGAAAATCTCACATTCCATGCCTTATGCCTTACCATTTGGTGCCAAATTCTCCTTATGAGAGATATTGAGTGTGGATGAGTGAAAAACAAGCTCACCTTTGGCTTGTGTAAGGTTTTTCCACATTGCCTTCTTTTTCAAGTAACAACTTTTCAAAGCATCACCCATTTTAAAGCTTCAAATCAAAATTCTAGCTAAACCAATGTTCTCAAAATGATGTTTCCAATCAAAATGATATATTGGATGACCTATTTTGGATTTGTGGATCTTCCAAATCAATTTTCAAATTCAACTTTTCAAACTTATATGCCATTTTTAGTTCATTTTTGACCAATCATGTAACTTCATGCTATGAGCTTTTCCAACAATTTGTGACCTTCTTTCTAGACTTAAAATCACATTTTGAACAACTTTCATGTTTTGAGTTTTTCCATTTGAGGCTTGGAAATAGGAGTTTTAGGCATTGGCTAAAATGACCTATAACTGACAAATGACCAAAATACCCCTGTCTTGTTCAAACCATAAGTTGAGTTCCACAAATCCAATCAAGGACTTCTACCACTCAAATTAAAGCTAAGGAGATGCTATTCAACATTCATGTTGACCAAGAAGTCATAGGAATCCTCCTACTAGGGCAAAAGTTGTCTGCAAGTTGGGTGACCTTCAAGGACCCAGATTCACACACCTCTGCTGACCTGTAATTTGTCAAAACCATAACTTGTGCTCTGTAACTCCTATCAAGGACTTACACCACTCAAATTAAAGCTTAGAACAAGCTCTACAACATTCATGTTGTGGGGAAGGTGAGATATCAATCACATCTTGAGCTAAAACTGCCTGGAAGATAGGGATCAAATTAGGGTTTTTCACTGACAATCCTTGGGGACCCTGACTTGAAACTTCTCAAACTCCTCACTCATGATGAGTTGGCCTAGGAATCATCTTTATATCATCTCTATGCATCATTCCATGATCTCATGGCCCTTGGATTGGATCTCAACCTTCTCCAAATCTTCAGTTATCCTAGGGTTGACCCAGTCAAAACCCTAATTCTACCATTCATGGTTGAATCTTCTGAACTCTTGCATAATGACTTCTCTGGGCTTCATGAAGGCTATCAATACATCTCATATGCTTTCCCAAAACATTAAGTTCATTCTCAAAGTCTCAGAACCATCTGAGGAGCACCCACAACTCTCAAGCTATGAAACACACAACCCTGGTTTCAACCCATTTCTTCTGAGGATCTCTTGAACTTTCTGATGAAGGTATCCACTTTCAAACACTCAATGAATAAATAATTGTTGGTCAAATTTTGGGGTGCAACAGCATGTGCGTGCTTTTTACAGGCGTATGTCTGCGTATTCTGAGGATGAAAAGATGCTAATGCACTTCTTCCAGGATAGCCTGTCAGGGCCATCGCTGGAGTGGTACATGAGCTTGGAGCCTACTCAGATCAGGAGTTGGAAAGAGCTGGTAGAGGCCTTTGTTCGACATTATCAGTATAATAGTGATCTCGCTCCTAACCGAGTCCAGTTGCAGAGCATGTCTCAAAAGTCTAGCGAGAGCTTTAAAGAATACGCCCAAAGATGGCGAGATTTGGCTGCTAGGGTGCACCCTCCGATGGTGGAGCACGAAATGATGGATATGTTCATAGGAACTTTTTCTGGAATGTACTATGATCGGTTGCTCAATTTCTCGATGAGTACTTTCTCTGAATTGATCTTGATGGGGGAGCGCATTGAAAACGGAGTGAAGATTGGTAAAATTCAAGCGGGTGAGTCCAGTTCCGCAGGAGGTAATAAGAAGACGTTTGGTGGTAAACGGCAGGGTGATACCAATGATGTATACAACGCTCGACGAAAGAATAAAGGTCCGAACTGGCATCGGCAGTCGCAGGTTGCAAGCGTAACCATTCCAGGGCCTTCTCAGCAGCAGAGACAACAACCACAGCAGCAGGCTCAGCAACAGCCTAATAATAATCAGCGCAGACTTCAGAACCCACGACCGAGGAGAGTATTCGAAGTACCGCCGGTATCATATGCAGAACTCCTTCAAACTTTGTTGAAATTGCAGCTAGTCGAGAAGAGGACCTTAACACCGCCAACTGGCCAGCCACCAGTCGGATATGATGTAAATGAGCACTGTGACTTCCATTCGGGTGCACCAGGGCACAATATTGAAAATTGCCTAGCTTTCAAGCATAAAGTACAGGACTTGCTTGATAGTACGGCTATTAACTTCGGGAAGGAAGGTCCTAATATCATGCAGCAGCCAATGCCCAAGCACGGTGGGGCTGGGGCCAATGCAATCATGTTAGATGATGAGTTAAACTTGGTGTCAGAGGTGAGCGAGCTGAAAACCCCTTTGAGTTACGTAAAGCAACGTTTATTGAAAGGAGGTGTCTATCCTGATTGCAGTGAAGAGTGTGTCGACTATTTGGTTCAACCTGGGGGCTGTGAGAAGTTGAAAAGGGGAGTTCGAAGTTTGATTGATGAAGGAATTTTGCAGTTTGACAGGGCTGTGGGGCGGGAGAAGTCTGTTGAGACAGAATCTGTAGAAGAGCGTAGGGAGATCGCTACGGTCACCATTCCGTTCAAATCAGTGACAATTTCGGCGTCATCAAAAAGGCCGACCATTACTATTACCAAGGCTAAACCAGTCCCTTTTGAAAGCACAAAGGCAGTCCCGTGGTGCTATGGTGCTGAGGTGTATTGGAATGGGGAGAAGGTTGACTTGAATGATCCGCCAGTAGGATCCGTAGATAACATAGTGGGAGCGGGTGGCATAACCCGGAGCGGGAGAATTTTCACTTCACCTGAGGTTGAAGCAGAGAGGCTTGCCAGGGGTAAGAACAAAGTTGTTGAGGGGGAATCTTCGGGGAGTAAAGAGAAAGAGCCGATAACCAAAGATGTGGAAGAATTCATGAGGTTAATTCACAAAAGTGATTACAAGATTGTAGATCACCTGCAGCAGACCCTGTCAAAGATCTCCATATTATCGCTGCTATTGTGTTCTGAGGCGCATAGAAATGCCCTATTGAAGGTACTTGGGATATCCTTCGTGCCGCAAGAGATTTCAGTTAATCAGCTGGAGGGAGTCATGGCACATGTCAACACTGGGCATGGTCTGGGATTCACGGATTTTGACTTAACGCCTAGAGGGCGCGATCACAATAATGCCTTGCATATCTCTATCGAATGCCGGGGCACTGTTCTATCCCATGTGCTGGTAGACACTGGGTCCTCGTTGAATGTGTTACCAAAGAAAGCTCTGTTGAAATTAGATACCCGTGGGTTGTTGTGCACGCCTAGTGATTTGGTAGTGAGGGCCTTTGACGGAACAAGGAGGTCGGTATTCGGATCGATAACGTTACCCATTCAGGTAGGTCCGGAGGTGTTCGATACAGTGTGTTACATCATGGACATCCAGCCGGCATATAGCTGTTTGATCGGGAGACCTTGGATTCATGCCGCTGGGGCAGTGACCTCTACCCTCCATCAGAAGCTGAAATATATGGTTGAGGGGACTATTATGACGGTGTGTGGTGAAGAGGACATCTTAGTCAGTCATTTGTCTTCTTTTAAGTACGTGGAGGTAGATGGACAGATTCATGAAACGCTGTGTCAGGCGTTCGAAGGGGTGAAGGTTAAAGAAGAAGCTCCGGTGACGAGTGAAGGGCAAGAGGTGGCCGTCTCCTCATATAAAGAAGCCAAGGCGTTGGTACAAACAGGAGAAACTCAGAAGTGGGGGCAAGTTCTGGACATCCCGGTGAAGCAGGATAGGTATGGCTTGGGGTACCGCCCATCTCCCTCGCAGAGTGCGCCTAAGTATAAGGGACTTGTCGTGTTCACGCCCGGAGGAGTTAGCTTCGAAAGGATTAATGCCGTGTCTGATACGGAGGAAGCGGATAGCGATTGCGACATGGACGCATGGATTCGACCCAGCACGCCAGGGCAAAGCCTATGCAACTGGTCCATCCAAGACGTCATCCAAGTCACCAAACAGTAATGCATTGTTTTTCAATCATTGTATGATCACATGCCTTGCCCGGGGCATCGATGATCTTGTCTTGGGGCCTAACTGTTTACTTGTATGTTTGCATGATCAATAAATGACGACATTTTTTACGTTCAAATGTTGTGATCCTTTTCTTTCTGTTTTTATTTTTCAATAAAATGGTAGCGTGGTTATGCATTTTGCTTGTACATCATTTTTGAAGCACTTAACCGTTTCCCTCGCAGGATTCATGAATTTTCAGATGACACCGACCAAAAACTTCCTATGACTCGTTTAGATTTCGAGCATCCGATCTTCCAAGCTGAGGAGGAGATTGTGGAGGATAGTGACTTACCAGAAGAGCTTAGTCGGTTGTTGAAGCAAGAGGAGAGAGTCATTCTGCCTCACCAGGAAGAGATTGATATTGTCAACTTGGGGTCTGAAGAATGCGTCAGGAATATCCGTATATGGGCCGCGTTGCAAGAGGACATCAAGCGAGAGCTTATTGAGATGCTGTGTGAATACAGTGACATATTTGCTTGGTCCTACGAGGACATGCCAGGTTTGGATACTGATATGGTTGTTCATCGTCTGCCGTTGAAGGAAGATTGCCCGCTTGTGAAGCAGAAACTCCGAAGGACTCGTCCTGACATGGCCGTAAAGATAAAAGAAGAGGTGCAGAAGCAATGGGATGCTGGGTTCCTGGCTGTTACCACTTATCCCACTTGGGTCGCTAATATCGTGCCTGTGCCAAAGAAAGATGGCAAGGTTCGAATGTGCGTTGATTATAGGGATCTAAACAAAGCAAGCCCGAAAGATGATTTCCCGCTGCCGCATATTGACGTGTTAGTGGACAACACGGCTCAGTTTTCGGTATTCTCCTTCATGGATGGATTTTCGGGGTACAACCAGATCAAAATGGCTCCGGAAGATATGGAAAAAACGACCTTTATCACCCCGTGGGGAACCTTCTGTTATAAGGTGATGCCTTTTGGTTTGAAAAATGCTGGGGCAACGTACCAGCGGGCCATGACAACGCTTTTTCACGACATGATGCACAGAGAGATCGAGGTGTATGTCGATGACATGATTGCCAAGTCTCAAACAGAGGAAGAACATCTGGTTAATCTGCTGAAGTTGTTCAAGAGGCTGAGGAAATTCAGGCTGAGGCTGAATCCCAATAAATGTACCTTCGGAGTGAGATCCGGGAAGCTACTGGGGTTCATTGTGAGCAAGAAAGGAATCGAGGTCGATCCTGCAAAAATAAAAGCAATACAAGATATGCCAGCACCGAGAACTGAAAAAGAAGTCCGTGGATTCTTAGGGAGGTTGAATTACATTGCTAGGTTCATCTCTCACCTAACGACCACGTGTGAACCATTATTCAAGCTGTTAAAGAAAGATCAAGCGGTGGTCTGGAACGACAATTGCCAAAGGGCATTTGAAAAGATAAAAGAATACTTGCAGGAACCTCCGGTGTTGATACCCCCAGTAGCGGGACGACCACTGATTATGTACTTGACGGTTCTGGAGAGCAGTATGGGTTGTGTTCTCGGTCAACATGACGAGACAGGACGAAAAGAGCATGCAATTTACTACTTGAGTAAAAAGTTCACGGACTGTGAATCTCGATACTCTATGCTCGAAAAGACGTGTTGTGCATTGGCGTGGGCTGCCAAACGTCTAAGGCAATACATGCTAAATCATACAACCATGCTGATATCAAGGATGGATCCGATCAAATATGTGTTTGAGAAGCAAGTGCTCTCTGGAAGGATTGCTAGATGGCAGATGGTATTGACAAAATACGATATCCAGTATGTTTCCCAGAAGGCCATTAAGGGAAGTGTTTTGTCCGAATATCTCGCCGAACAGCCAATTGAGGATTATCAGCCTATGAAGTTTGAGTTTCCTGATGAGGACATAATGTACTTGAAAGCTAAAGATTGTGATGAGCCGTTGCCTGGTGAAGGACCTGAGCGGAGTTCCCAGTGGCAATTGATTTTTGATGGGGCTGTCAATTCGTACGGTAGCGGAATCGGGGCGATCATTACAACTCCCCACGGGTCGCACATCCCGTTCACGGCCAGATTGACTTTTTCAGTGACGAATAACAAAGCCGAGTATGAAGCTTGCATTATGGGGTTAGAGGAGGCTATCGATATGAGGATTAAGAATCTGGATGTATATGGGGATTCAGCATTGGTTGTGAATCAGATTAAGGGAGAGTGGGAGACGCGCCAACCTAATCTAGTGCCATACATGAATTATGCGAGAAGGTTGCTACCTTTCTTTGATAGGGTGGAGTTCCATCATGTACCTCGGGAGGAGAATTAAATGGCGGACACCCTTGCAACGTTATCCTCGATGTATAAAGTCAACCACTGGAATGAGGCTCCCAGCATTGTCATCTCTCGCCTTGATAGGCCGGCCTTTGTGTTTGCAATTGATGAAGCATCTGACGGTAAACCGTGGTATTTCGATATACAGAATTTCCTGAAGAATAAGGAATATCCGGCTGGGGCATCCAGTCGTGATCAGAAGATTCTAAGGAGATTAGCAGGCAACTTCTATCTGAATCCCGACGGCGTTTTGTATAGAAGGAACCACGATTTGGTACTCCTCCGGTGTGTAGACGAGAAGGAAGCCAATTTACTCATGGAAGAAGTCCATGAAGGAACTTTCGGTACACATGCTGGTGGGCATGCTATGACTCGAAAGTTGTTGCGAGCAGGGTATTATTGGTTAACGATGGAAACTGATTGTTTCAAATTCTCCAAGCGGTGTCACAAGTGCCAGATCTATGCTGATAAGATCCATGTGCCACCCAGTCCACTGAATGTTATGGCGTCCCCCTGGCCTTTCTCCATGTGGGGAATCGATATGATTGGCAAGATTGAGCCTACTGCTTCTATTGGGCATCGCTTCATTCTGGTTGCGATCGATTACTTCACCAAGTGGGTGGAAACAGCATCTTACGCCAATGTGACGAAGCAGGTGGTGGCCAGATTTATCAAGAAGGATATAATTTGCAGATACGGTATTCCTGAACGAATCATTACTGATAATAGTTCGAATTTGAACAACAAGATGATGAAAGATTTGTGTCGGGATTTCAAGATCGAGCATCATAATTCATCTCCATACAGACCCAAGATGAATGGCGCTGTTGAAGCGGCCAACAAGAACATAAAGAAAATTGTTCAGAAGATGGTGGTAACGTATAAGGATTGGCATGAGATGCTGCCATTCGCTTTGCACGGTTATCGTACTACAGTGCGTACATCAACCGGGGCAACACCGTTCTCACTAGTATATGGCATGGAGGCAGTCCTGCCATTGGAGGTTGAGATACCATCTTTGAGGGTTTTACTTGATGTTAAGCTGGACGAGGCAGAATGGGTGAGAAGTAGATTGAATCAGCTGAGCTTGATAGATGAGAAAAGATTGGCATCTATTGCGCATGGTAGGCTGTATCAGAGTCGGATGAAGAAAGCGTTCGACAAGAAGATTCGACCTCGAAGCTTTCAGACGGGTGATTTTGTGCTGAAGAAGATTCTCCCACCGCAATCGGATCACAGGGGCAAATGGACTCCCAACTACGAAGGTCCATATGTCGTGAGAAAGGTCTTCTCCGGAGGAGCCTTATTGTTATCCACCATGGATGGTGAAGACTTTTCGTCCCCTGTAAACTCGGACGCAGTTAAAAAATACTTTGCTTAAAATTGACCCGCTGGACAGTAAAAAGAGAGTCCAGGCAAAAATGGGGCATCCTAGCGAACCAAAAACAAAATAAAAAGGTTCGGGTAAAAGTTAGGGATAAAATGGAAAAAATGTACACCCGCGAAGTCGAAAACCTACACTGGGCGGCTTCGGCAAAAAAGGGTATCCCGGTGAATCGAAAACCCGCAAAGGGCGATTCACACAAAAGTTAGGGATTTAAGAAGCAAATGACTGCGGTCCAAGTTTGATTGTTAGTGGTTTGGGAGCATCTGGGGGTCAATTATCCAAAGCAATTTCTTCTAAAGACAAAGATCGGGAAAGCGTCAGAGTCCGACGAGTCATAGGAGGATCGGTTCATGGTGTTCGTCTGCAACACGTTGCCGACATGTGTACAAATTTTTATTCTGTATATTTGTATACTTCTGCATTTTGTTTATGTGTGACTACCTCTTTTCAGGAGTTGCATCTGATGTACAAACCTTGCCTATTCTCAGGCCGTTATCAATAAAGTGTTTCATTCAGTGTAATGTGTAGCTTTGGTTTTAATTTTTTACAGTTTTGTTTGTAAAAAGCGCCGATATTTTTTGATAAACTTACATGCGTGTAAACAGGCGGGCCTCGGCCGATGATTGTTAAAACCAAAAATTACCTGAATGGTTGTCGTGGGTGATTACCAAGATGTCTCTATTTGCATAGATTGCCTTGTGTTTGCTTGTTGACTTTTGCAGGTATTCAAAAGCTTGCAAAGTTCCCCGCCAGAGTCCATGGCAGGATGGTACCCTCTCTAGAGGCTGAATGTTGTGTTCTTCCCTAGTGAAGTCGCCCCAGGCAAGATTGAATGTTGTCTCCCCAGGAGAGTTGAGATTGCGTCAAAGGAAAAGATCAATGTATCTTCAGTAGATCAGAATTAGCTTATCAAGCGGAGCAGAGTCCTCCCCAGTGAAGGTCGAGATGGATATGATTAACTTCCCAGAGAGTTCTTGTGCAGTGTAAATCAGAATGTGTAGTTCAATCCCCAGCTCAGTGATAGCGGGATGCTTTCCCCAGCTCAGTGATAGCAGGAGAGGTTCCCCACAGAGTGTGATCAGATGGTTGGAGCTGCTGAAAGGAGTTTTCCCAAGCAGGATTGTCCTTTCTTTCCCCAGCAAGTCGCTCTTCCTCGTCAGGGGGATCGTCTTCAGCAGATTTTGGAGTTTTGAATTCGTGAGCTACTTTCCTAGCAGGATGGTTATCCCCAACGGAGTTAGTTCATCTTTCCAACATTTACTTTGTTGGAAGCGTATCGGTAGTATTCCGGTCATCCCCAGCGGATCCAGTTTGTCTTCAGCATTTATTTTGCTGAAATAACTCTTCGCATAAACATGCATCATAAGCATTTGCATTTTACACGAGCACGTAGCATTTCCACGCAGTATGGAAGCATTACGTCATTATCAAACGTGCATTTTTGAAACATAAGCCAGGTGGTTACCTCTTCAGTTTCAGATATGTTTGTTCCCTGCCGATAAGAGAAGTCGTGGTTCAGGAAGATGTTGATTCGTGGTCAAAGTACGCAGTGATCGTATTTGTACCATCTATGGGGTTCATATTGTAAGGCACGCAGTGATCGTGTTGATTTTAAGATGTGGATTTGTGGCCCAAGTACGCAGTGATCGTATTTGTACCATCTATAGGGTTCATGTTGTAGGACACGCAGTGATCGTGTTGATCCTGGTATGTGTATCTGTGGTCGAATGGCGCAGTGATCGTATTCGTCCCGATCTAAGAAGATTGTTTTGTAAGGCACGCAGTGATCGTGTTGGTATCAACTCGGGGTTTTATTGAGCAGGACGCGCAGTGATCATGTTAACTCTATTGGTGGTGCAAGACACACAGTGATCGTGTTTACCATATCATGTGATGTTGTTGGTCAATATACGCAGTGATCGTATTCGTCCGTTATACAGTGGTTATAGATTGGCACGCAGTAATCGTGTTCATCCAAATTTTGTTGGTCTGTGTACGCAGTGACCGTATTCGTCCGTTATACAATTTGGTTATGGGGTGAGGCACGCAGTGAACGTGTTCATCTGGTTGTGGGTGGCCGAAGTACACAGTGATCGTGTTCGTCCCATGTTTGAAGTTGTGTCACAGCACACAGTGATCGTGTTTCCTCCAGTCAAGAGGGCCGTGACATGAAACGCGCAGTGATCGCGTTCACCCTATGTATGGTTAGAATATGCAGTGATCGTGTTCATCCAGTTATGTGGGTTAGTTGAGACACACAACACGCAGTGATCGTGTTTTCTCCAGTCAAGAGGATCGTGGCTTAGAACGCGTAGTGATCGTGTTCAAACACGCAATGATCGTGTTCCAGATACGCAGTGATCGCATCCATATAGCATGCAGTGATCGTGCTGATGATACCATGGGAACTTGTAATGCGGGGCGCGCAGTGATCGTGGCTATCGTATCAGTCAGTTTTGTTGGTCGGCATACGCAGTAATCGTATTCGTCCTATTACATGGGTTGGTTTTGTGGCACACGCAGTGATCGTGTTGACATCATTTTGGGGGTTTGTTGGTCGAGATGCGCAGTGATCGCATTCGCCCTATTGCAGCACACACAGTGATCGTGTTCATCATATTGGTGGTTGAAGTACGCAGTGAACGTGTTCGCCTCTTCTATGTGGATTTATTCCGTCTGGCACGCAGTGATCGTGTTTACCTCATCCAGTTGGATTTATGGTCGATGTGATATGCAACACGCAGTGATCGTGTTTGTCCCATTATGTGGTTTTGTTTGTTGATCGAAACACGCAGTGACCGTGTTCGTCGCGATTTTGTGGATTTATGGCGTGTGACATGTAGTGATCGTGTTCGTCATGTCATATTCCCCTAGCAGAGTTGCTTGGTCAAGCATTTCTCTTTCTCCCCATCCGAGTCCTTTCTCAGAGTGTTGTGGAAATGGCATGTTACAGATTTTGGGTGGTTACCCACAGTTACCCCAGTAGAGACGTAATCCCCAGCGGGGTGGGCTTCAACGAGATGCTTGGTTAAGTTCCTCGTAGTCCCCGGCAAGGTATTCTTTGACAAGTCGCTTGGTTAAGTTACTTGTATTCCCCCAGCCGAGTCTTTCTCAGGACGTTGTGGTATCAGTATTAGAAGGTGGTAATGCATATTTTTGGGTCGTTACCCGTAATTCCCTCAGCAGAGTTATGTTCTCCAGCAAGGTGTTACTTCAATGAGTTACTTGGTTAAGTCCCTCATAGTCCCCAGCAGGGTGCTCGTTACAGGAGTTGTTTGATTAAATGCCTCTTATTTTTCAACAAGGTTATTCTCGTCAGGGTGCCTGGTTAAGTTCCCGAATTTCCCCAGCAGGTGTTTGACGACAGTCGTCAGATTCCCCTCAGAGTTACTTAGTTAAGTTTCTCATTTCCCCGCAGAGTCGGTTGTTTATGTTTTTGAACAGTGTCTCGTTTGGTTAAGCGTTTGCTCATTTGTTCAGGATACGGGAGGTTGATCAGTGAAATCAACAGGACAAGTGAAGTCAATATTCTCCCGCTGGTTAGCGTGTGCTTGGTTGATAAGTGAGATCAACAGAGGATGATAAGTGAGATCAACAGAGGTTGATAAGTGATGTCAACAATTTATCGTTGTGTGGTGTATGCTCATTTCTTCGGAATGGAGTAGTCTGCGGGCAATATCAGATTATTTTACCAAAACAGATTGACAGAGGAGTGGCTAGTTGTTGCCGTGACAACAGAAGCCAGTTCCCAGGGTTTTCCCAAGCAGTAGTCGTATTCGCAATTTATTTTTGCGGTTGGAAAATTTCCGGGTTCTTTCGTATTCAACCGTCTCGTACCTCGAATGTCTGAAGGCTGTGCGCTCTTCATCCAGTCGGGTCCAAGTCGCTTGAATAGGGGCAGCTGTTTCACCCCAAAATTTGCCCAACCTTTTCTAACCTAGGTTTATGTTTCAATTGCATAGTCATTTGCATTGTCATCATGTACATAGTGTATTCATCTGCATTGCATAGCATGAGCAAGCTATCTTAATCAGGGGATCAAGTGCTATTCTTATCTCAAGAGGCATATCCAAGGGTTTCATTCATATTCAAGACTACTCAGGTCATCAGGGAAGAATTTGAGCTTTGAAGAGTTGACAGGTGGATCAGTGAGTTCTCTCCTATCTTGAGGTTGTTTGGGGATCATCAGAGGGTGTATGAGTTTTGAGCCCAGAGCATGAGGTGTGTATGGATGTTATGAAGATCCTAGAGGATCATTTTTGAGGAAGAACCAAGTCATTGGAATGATTGCAAGAGCCTCAGTTGAAGTCAGTCCACTAGGGTTTTATCTGGGTCAACACTAGGTCAATCATAGGTCAAAGAAGTGTTTTGAAGGGCATCAAGGATCATTTGAAGAATGAGGGATTCATTATTTGCTATATGTATATGGATATGGTGTTGTGATAAAGAAAAATCAGAAGGAATCAAGGAGAACTGGAGTTACTAAATTAGGGTTTCAGTGTAAAATCCCCTGATTTAGGTCAAACTTCAAAGCAGTGTAACTCAAGATACAAGCTTCATATGAATTTCTGGTCCACATGAAACTTGTAGATTATCTTAATAGCTTTAATTTGAGTGGTGGAAGTCATCAAGATGATTTATAGAACTCAAGTTATAGCTCTTGCAAGTTACAGGTCATCTGAGGGCACTGAAATTTGTCTGTGAAAGTTGTCTGTCTTCCAAGCTACTTTTGACCTTCAAGGAGATTTCAAATGGATTTCTGGCCAACATGAGAGTTGTTCCTTATTGTCTTAGATTTCTAGGAAGGTATGGTATGCCTTCATATGATTTGTGGAACTCTACTTATGGTCTTGGCAAGCAAAGGGTATTTTGGTCATTTGAGAATTACAGGTCATTCTTAGCCTATTCCCAAAACTCATACAAGGAAGCTTCAAATGAAAAACTTCCCAACATAAAAGTTGCTCAAAATGTCATTTTAAGTCTAGAAAAGAGGTCATGGAAGTTTGGAAATGCATAGAACAAGACTTGATAAAAGTTGGTGAAAAATGACTTAAAAAAGGCATATAACTTGAAAAAGTTCAAGTTGGAAAATGGTTTGAGAGATCTACAAATCCAAAATGGGTCATCCAATATACCAAATTGAATCCAAACATCATTTTAAAGACATTGGTTCAGCCACTCTTTTGAGTTAGGGTTTAAATTTTGGACTTGCTTTGTAAAGTTCTTTCTTGCATCATAAGGCAACTTGGCAAAACTCAACACAAGGCAAGGAAAGGCTTGTTTTTCACACATACCATTTCAAAATCTCATGAAAGGAGATTTTAACACAAGTTTAGAAGGGTGTATGCATGAGATGGGAGATATTCAACATGTCATCAAATGAGATTTCCACATTCTTCCACCACATTCTAGAATCCTCTAAGATCAATCCAGAAACTTCTAGATCTGTCCATCATCCTCTATATATTGAATTGAATCCGTTAGTGCAAAAGGTTGGTGAAAAGAGGGAGAGAAGAGAGAGAATTCCATTGTTGCTTCCATTGTAAGAAAGAGTGAAAATCTATATTCAACATCAAAACTGTTCATTCTTTTTCTTCATCCACAATCCATTGAAGCTTTGGAGTGCATACATGCTGAATTAGAGAGCCATCCATGGAAGATTGAAGCTCTAGGGTTTGAAATTGCAAGAAGCATATCAGATTCGAATCTCTTCATCCAAGCATTCTTCTTCCCACTTTTTGCAAACAGAAACCATAGCATCATCTCAGGACCATTGGTGAGGGATTGCAAGTGCTGAATCAAGCTATTTCTCATCTGTTCCAACAAGAATTGCAGGTATGCATTTTCTCTTCTATCTCCCTAATTAGGTGTTGTTAGATTAGATTATTAGTGTAAGATTGTTAAGTTAGGTTAGATGACCATTTTCAGAGAGATTGAGAAGGTTTCATGGAGTTTGGTAACATGGTGATGAATCTTTCAAGGTCAAGAACTCATGGATTAGGGCAAGATAATATTAGCTTTTTAGCTTAGAGTGATTATCATAATGCATAGAACGTTCTAGTATAGTTTGAGCAAGTTTAATAACCATGCATATCAGGTGCAGTTTGGTACACCATGAACTTCCAACTATCGAGCTTGATTATATAATGAGTTTTAGAAAAATCCAAGTGTAGGATCTTGTAGAGGGCTTTGAGTAGGCCATTTTTCGTTTTTGGATCGAGGGATTTGGTTGAGTGAGGAGAGAGAACAGAGCTGTGGAAGTTCGTGCATGGGAGAGGAAATCCTGCAAACCCTAGGGCTCGTTGGAGACGATGACCCACAGCCGTTGGATCGTTTCCAAAATTTGACCTTTTAATCCCATCCAATGGCCCTTGTTTAAAGCTGAGAAACGGAGGGAAAAAGTGATGGTGAAACGATGCGTTTCACTTAATGTGAGCATCTGGGCCTTGGATCAGAACGCTATTCCCACCCCCCAAACCAAAGCCCAATGGAAAATGAACTAGAAACCGTTGCTATCTACACCGCTCGCGTATCATTTTTTTTCTTTTATTTTTAATTCAATTTCAGATGCATGCTGGGCCTAGCGCCTTTTGATATTCACGCCCCCCACTTCATGGCCCATCTGAGTAAATAACTGAGCGTGGTTACTAGTAGCACCCCCTCCCCAATTTAATTCATTTCTTTGATTTTTATTTTCTTTAATTTTCTAACACCTTTAAAAAATCATATAAAATTGGAAAATTGATGTTTTTAATTTCTTGTTTTTTCTATAGGTCAATAGTTTTGTTAAGAAAAATATCCAATAATAAAAATGGCATTTTATTTTGTTTTAATATTTTTTGTGTATTTTTCTTGTAAATAGCTTTTTAATGAGTTTATTTTAGTACGTAAATTTGTTGATTTTAGTTCTAATAGTTCCCTTTAAATTTAGGACCCATTCTTTTTAGGGTGATTAACTTAGGACTTTAACTTGTATATAGGATTTAATTCATAATTTTAGTATTAATTTTTAGGTGATTTGTTTAGGTGAGATTAGAGTAGTTAAAATTAGGGTTTTAAGTGAGCACAGGTGAGATAGATTAATTCTTTTAGGAATTTTGATTTGATTTTGGGATATGGGACTATAGGGGTTATGGGTAGGTAACAGATCCCTTAGAAAATATTAGGATTCCCCTACTGCTATTAGTATATTGTTTCTATCTGACTGACTGTGTGGTGTGCCCTCTTTAGGGCTATTATTTGTCTGTGTGGGGTATTGGGTTTGTTTGGGGCTTGGGGTTTGAGCTGAAGACTGTGGTGATGAAGCCCATTTGAAGATCAGAGAATGAAGACCAACTTCCAACTGATGAGGAGTATCTCTTGCTGGCAGCTACTGAAGTTTCTAGGATCTAAGAGTTAGGCAGAGCTCTAGAGTAGCAAACTTGATTCTCAAACATGGAAGGTCTTGATTGCCTCCATTCCTCTCTGTGATGCAGAGTCTCTCTAAGACACTCACCCCCTTCCTTTGGAAGGCTTGGTGATAGTGTCTAAGAGATAGAACTCTTGAGAGAAATATTCTATGTGTTGATAGCAGTCTGTTTGCCACCTTTGGTGGTCAACTAATTGCTTAACACCCAGTTCATTCTTGTGATTGGTTCCTCAGCTTGGAGAGTGAGACTTGAAGAAAAGCCATTGGGAGATTGAAGATAAAGACTGATGTCTGCTTGAAGCCTGAAGATGGTTGCAGATGCTAATGAAGATTGCTTTTGCTGTTGGTTTTAGCTGTTTAATTTTTGATGTATTGTGTGAATTTCCCTGACTGTATTGTTTGCTGTTTAACCTGCTGGGTTAAAAGTGAATCCTGTTCACTTTTGCCTATTGTTTTCTAGGTTCGAGGTTGAGTGGGACTCCCTTTCCTCGCTTGTATTGTTGCATCCATGCATTTTACTGCTTTATTGTATATATCTGCTGTTTCTGTTTCCGTCTATTCCCTTAGGATCTCTGTTTCTCTCTACGCAAGAGAGGAGCATGATAGACATTAGGTCTTAACCCATGCATGATAACATTCGGGTAGATTTTATTCCCCTTTTTTTTTCCAACCCTAGGGTTTGTAGAGTGTCGTCTCTTCTTCCTTCAAAACAACAGAAAAACATTAATAAAGGTTATGACAAAATCAATTCATTTCTTCCGTCAAAAGATTTGAACAAACATCAACCTTTTTGCAATAAGAAAACCCTTGTTTAAGGTGAGATTTTTCATAAAAGACACTTGAACAGCTTGTGTCGTGCGTAGCCCGAACTACGTTTGCTCTGATCTTCCATGCTGTGTGGAAGTACGTAGGCATAGGATGCGATATCCTAGCGAGCAACCTTCACCCATTCTCCCCCGTAGTTAGGCGAACTACGTTGACTCTGATTTCTCGTTCCAGACGGGAATACGTAGGCATAAAGTGCGATGCTTTGTCGAGTCATGTTTTCTTTTCTTTTCAGACCTTATCCTCTAGTTTAGATAGAAGTGTAATCCGTACAAACCAAGCAAGCGTGGATCCCGTCGAGTACGACGGACGTGAGGGGTGATAATACCTTCCCCTTGCGTAACCGACTCCCGAACCCAGGTTTTGGTTGCAATGACCATACCTTTTCCCATTTTTTGCGAGGTTTACTTCGAGCGTTTCCTTTCCCTCCGTTGGGATAAATAACGCACGGTGGCGACTCTTCTGTCAGCCGGCGCCAATTTTCGCAGTAGCGACAACATGTAAAAGCCGTCTTTTCATGATCGGCCGGGGCAACCGCAATTTGGTTGTACCCGGAATACCCGTCAAGAAAACAATAAAATTCTTGTCCTGAGAGTCTTTCAAGCATTTGATCCATGAACGGAAGTGGGAAATGGTCCTTCCGAGTTGCGGTATTTAACTGCCTATAGTCTATGCACATCCTCCACCCTGTTGCTACCTTAGTAGGAATCAACTCATTGTTCTCATTGCGAATAACGGTAATGCCCCCCTTCTTAGGAACCACATGCACTGGACTTACCCAAGGGCTATCCGAGATAGGGTAGATCATTCCCGCATCCAAAAGTTTTACAACTTCTTTTCTCACAACCTCTTTCATTGTTGGATTCAAACGGCGTTGCGGTTGAGCTACCGGCTTGAAATCCTCCTCCATTAAGATCTTGTGCATACAATAAGAAGGACTAATTCCTTTTAGGTCGGAAAGAGTCCATCCCATTGCTTCTTGATTTTTCTTCAACACATCAATTAAAAGAGATTCTTCATTTTTTGACAAGAGGTTGCTAATGATAACCGGCTTCTCCTCGGCTTCATCCAAAAATGCATATTTCAAATTGTTGGGTAAATCTTTTAATTCAATGCTTGGCTTTTCTTCATTGACCTCTTTTTTTAAGACCTCTTCCTCTACTTCCCACGGTTCCAAATCCTTAAGACTATCAAGCTCTCTCAAGCATTCATCTAGAGCTTCCTCTTCTTCAAGAGTGAAAACTTCAAAGGAGTTATTAAGGGCTAGCTCCATGGGGGTTATGTCGTTAACATGCTTTGCAACTTCAAAGGAAGCTTCCTCAATTACGTCAACTCAGAAACTATCATGCTTGTCCTTTGAATGCTTCATTGCTTCAAAAAGGTCAAAAGTGACCTCTTCGTTTTGAACTCTTACCTTCATCAAACCGTCATCCACATCAATCATCATTCGAGCGGTTTTCATGAAAGGCCTTCCAAGAATCAAAGGCGCATCATCATCTTCCTCCATATCAATCACAATAAAATCCACCGGGAAGAAAAACTTGTCCACTTTAACCAACACGTCTTGAGCTACTCCATGAGGATGAGTAGTAGACTTATCGGCTAATTGTAACGTCATTCGGATGGACTTGATCTCAATGTTGCCAAGCTTTTTCACGATAGACAACGGGATAAGATTTATGCTTGACCCCAAATCAATCAATCCTTTTCCAACATAAACATCACCAATGGTAACCGGCAATGTCACTCTCCCCGGATCAACTTCTTTTCTTGGTAGAGTATGTTGGATGATAACGCTACAACTTGCGTCGAGTACTATTGTTTCCGGTTCCGTGTACCTTCGCTTCTTTGTAAGTATGTCTTTCATGAATTTGGCATACTTCGGCATTTGTTCCAAAGCTTCAGCGAACGGAATATTGATTTGTAATTGTTTAAAAATGTCCATGAACCGTGCGTAATGCCGTTCATTTTCTCTCCTAGATGGAGCATGCGGGTAAGGCAAATTTTGAACCGGAGTGGTGCTCACCATCTCCTTGCTTCTAGATGCTCTTGGGTTCCTTTCTCTTTTCTTTGGTACTTCATCCTCTTTTTCTTTATCATTTTCATTATTTTCAACTTCACCATTTTTTTATTTTCAACTCCAACCACTATGTCTTTTTCAACTTCACCATGTTTTTCTTTATTTTCTACTTCCTCCTCACTCCATTAACCTTCGTTTAGTAGTAGCAGCCTAGATAGTTTGTTTTGCACCTATAGCTTAGACAACAAGCGTGGATCCCGTTGAGTACAACGGACGTGAAGGGTGCTCATACCTTCCCCTTGCATAACCGACTCCCGAACCCGAGATTTGGTTGCGATGACCTATCTTTCTCCTTTTTCATAGGTTTTCTCTGATCGTTTCTTTTCCCTCTCTTTGGGATAAATAACGAATGGTGGTGATTCTTCTGTCCTTGCCGACCCCTCTTCGCAGCGATGCGACAGCTGGCGACTCTGCTGGGGATCAATTTCCATCCCCTATGGGAGTCAATCCTAGCGCTTGTTTGCTTTGTCTTTGGGTGTGTATATTTGTGTGTTGTATTTTGTATATTATTGTATTTACATTTTCCGCACTTTATTATTATACTGTTGGTGTTGTGCTGTTGGACGGTTGTTCCTTTGAGAGATAAGCCAAAACCCAGGCTTGAGGACATACATAGCATTAGAGTGGAAAGTAGTGAGGACCTGCACGTTAGGCGTGCACTAGTCTTTATGAAATTCGCGTTTAGACGAGGTTTTCTGTTGAAGACATCCTATCTTGTGCATTGGTCAGGAAGGGGTGTTGGATCTGAAAACTGTCGACTCTGGAGACCGATCATTTGGAAGTCAGCTAAGTGAGGTTGCTTCATTAGACTATGATGCCAAACCAGAAATGGTGAACGTATCACCGTTTCTCAAAAGCCTGTGACGCTGACGACCGCATAGGATGCCAAACCTTGTCAGATTAGGTCCATACCTTGTGAGTGGGAGGGTTATGCAGGAAACTTGACCTCCAACCTACCCAGATTTCTTGACAGTGCGGTGTTGTACCCCAAAATTTGCCCAACCTTTTCTTTACTTGGTTTATGTTTCATTTCATTGTTCTAGCATATTGCATTGCATAGCATTTTGCATTCTTACAGGGGATCAAGAGATGTGTGTGAACCAATAGGAATTTTCCAAGGGTTCTAAACCTAATCAAGAGTTTGTATTCAAGTCAACAGAGGGGTTATCATCATCAGAGACAAGTCAAAGCCTTTTGGATAGGAAGATAAGTGTGTGTGATTCACCTCCTGTCTAGGAGGCCATTTCAAGATCATCTGAGGATCACAAGCCCATGGTTATGGATGAAGATGGTCATTTAAGCTCATTGGAGGCCTTGAGGGTCATTATGGAGTTCATTCAAGTGTTTATACCAAGTGTGAAGAGCTACAGTTGAAGATATGCAATTAGGGTTTTCATCTAATCAACCCTAAGTCAATTGTGAAATTGAAGGAGATTAAGACTCAATTCCAAGTCTTTATGGTCATTGAATGTTGTGTTAAGATACATGGGATATCATTTCAAGATTAATTCATCAAGAAGCAGGAGTGTGAGGAGTTACTGAATTAGGGTTCTCAGTGTAAAATCCCTTGTTTAGTGCCTAACTTCAAGACCACCTATCTCAAGATACAAGTCTCATCTCATCTTGACCCCAACATGAAACCTGTAGAGCATGTTCTTAGCTTTCTTTTGAGTACTAGAAGTCCTTGATTCGATTTATAGAACTTAAGTTATGAAGCAAACAAGTTACAGGTCCTCAGATGAATGTGATTTTGGTCAACAAAAGTCAACCAAATTCCAAGCCATTTTTGACCTAGAAGAATGTTTCTCCTCAACTTTGGATGAACATGAAAGTTGTTCCTCATGATCTTAGCTTTCCAAAGAGTACTAGAAGTCCTTCATAAGATTTGTAGAACTCAAGTTATGAGGCTTGCAAGGCAGGGGTATTTTGGGAAAGCAGGATTACAGGTCATTTTCATTATAGGTCCATTTCACCACATTGCACACTTCAAATGGAAATATTTCCAACTTCAAACTTGCTCCAGATAGGGTCATTTGCTCAACCAAACATCAAGGTATCAAAGGTTTGGCTTAGATTGAAGGATCCCTAATGAAATTTCCATGAAAAAGGCCTTAAAAGGGGAAAATCAAATTAAAATCATTTGGAATCATTTTATACCAACCTTGTGCATTTTTTGAGTGCCAAACACATGTCAAACACAATGCAAACTTTGGATTTGAGATTTGAGTTCATTTTGGTGGCCATTTTCAAGCTTTCTTCAAGATTAAGTAACATATCCAAACCTTGCCATAAGATCAAATCAAGGAACCATTCTCAGTCCTTTGATCAACCTACCTCAAATGCAAGATAGATGAGTCATTTTTACAGCTGAGCAAGGTGATTTTCATGCACTATTGAAATGGCCATGAAGTGAAAAAGTGAAAATCCAATTGGGCCCAAGGAGCATAGAATTGGGCTTTCTTTCCATCTGAATCCATCATACATAATCTCAGGATCATACACAAGTCTTCAGAACTGGTTTTGGTGAGAGATTGAGTGAGAGCACATTGAGAGAAAGTAGTGAAAAATTCAAAATCGTTTTTCAACTTTCACAGAGTTTCAATCCAAATAAAACATTTCAAAACATTCCTTGAGACTGTTAGAACAGTGGTTAAGTGTCGGGTTTATATTATCGTCTCCACAGGGAATATCAGATATTGCTGCAGTTCAACAATTGTTAAATTTATAGTTTAGTGGTATCCAAGGGTTTGTGTTTAAGGTAACAAGTATTTTGCATGAAAGGAATAAATGCGATAAAAGTTAGGTTTTAACGATTTGAATAAAGATTGTCAAAGTTAGGTTTTGGTAATCATTTTGCATGTATACTTCCGATCAACATTTAATAAACTCTTTCAAATGATCAATGTATTCACAATATCCTCTCAATATGATTATCTCTAACTCATATTGTGAAGTTTATCATTTTAATCCATTGTTGATCTCTCACACAATCTATCAAAATGACAACCTTAAAGTTCAACATTTTAAGTGAACAAAATCATCCAAGACTATTTCTAGCTCAAGAAAAGAGATGGGTGAAAACCTAGGTCAAGAGTTGATAAATATTTCTCAATCATTAACCAACACAAAAGATTATGAATAAAACAAAGTTTTCACCATACATTAATCATTCAAGAGTTTACAAATGAAGATCATCCATACAAATACAAAGTTCAATGATTACCTACATCTATCTTTGACAACAAGATGAACTTAGCTACACATTCTCATGGTAGCTTGCAAAAGAAGTTTTAAAGTCGGTTGATGAAAATCCAAGTCGAATGATCTAACTTTGATGATGATCCACCTTGTTGTTGTTTGATTATGTTAAGAGATGAAGGAAAATAAGCCAAAATAGGTTTTTAGGTCACAAAACCCTTTCTTGCAGCAAAACAAATATAAAAGTGAAAAAGAAAGATATTCTCCAAAAAGTGGCCCAAGCTACTTATAGTAAGTGACAAATCTGGGCACGCTCGCTACTTACTCGCTAGGCGAGCTGCTGGCGAACGCTCGCTACAGCCTCGCCTAGCGAACCTGCCAGCGAGGTCTGCAAGATACATTCTGTTATGCTTCGCTAGGTGCTCGCTGCAGCGAATGAGCCAGCGAAGGGTGCCTGGGACATTCTGTTTTGCTTCGCTAGGTGCTCGCTGGGAGCTCGCCTAGCGAGCCTCTTCGCCACTTGCTCGCTGACCAAGATTGATGTTGAAAACCATTCTGCCCAAGTCTGGAGCTGTTCGCTACGTGCTCGCTAGGCGAAGCTGTAGCGAACACTCGCTACTCACTCGCCAAGTTCTCGCTGAGCGAACCAACTTTTGTTATGCTCTTTGCTTGATTCCTTTGCCAACTTTCTTGTGCCTTCAATAATGCTCTTTCACACTTAAATCCTGCACAATAACGCACAAATCAAAAGGACCAAAAGAAATTGACACAGTGATGCACATTAACAAAAGCAAAGCTTAATAAATACGTTTTTGGCATAAAAAGGAGTGAAAGATGTCCATATTTGATAGCTCCAATAAGCACAATTGGGCATCTAACAGAGACTCATAGAAATTTCTGGGCATTTTGTTTCAAACTTTGCTAAAGAAACAAGCTCTGTGGAAGCTTGATTTTAGGTTTCTTTTCTTTCAAAATATCTCTCTGTTTATGCATTGTAATCACGCCATTCTTGCATATTTGTAAACCTCTTGATGTGTAGTTGGATTCTGGATTGATTTCATGGCTGTTTGTTAACTTTTTTCATTTGAGCTCTTTTTTATTTCTTTTCGTTTTGCTTTATTTAAGCCTGATCAATGAAAATAGGGGTTGGATTCATGATCCACGTAACTTGGAGATCAATTTTGGCTATTTGTTTGTTCATTTTGGTTGAGTTTTGAGGCATCTGGGTTTGCTGGCCGTGATTGGTTTGAGGGTTCGCCGGAGAAGACGACCAGAACAGTGGTTCCGGACGTCTGGTTCTCCCTCCACTTTTCGAACCTCGCCTGAGCCACGTGTTTCATTTCTGTCTCTTGGATGTGCTTACTTTTTCATTTAACGGTTCTGATTAAGACACACGGTGCACTTGCTTTGACCATACACACCAAATCAAACAGGAACTTCAATTAAACGATATGGCACGTTGTGAGCCCCTTGATCTGATTACTTTCTGATCACACGGTCTGAAGCTTGGTGTACCATGTGCCGCTACTGTGAAAATAAGGTGTCGGCAAAACAGAAGAGTCGCCACCTTTCGTTATTCATCCCTCAGGGGGAAAGGAAACGATCGGGAAAAACCTGACGAATAGGTATAAGACAAGGTCCTCGCAACCATTGTCTGGATTCGGGAGTCGGTTACGCAAGGGGAAGGTATTAGCACCCCTCATGTCCATCGGACTCGATGGGATCCATGCTTATTGTGTTTATCTGATGGGTTTGTTACATCTATCTACGCTAAAGGTCTGGTCTAAAAAGAAAATAAAATGACTCGGCAAAGTATCGCACTTTATGCCTACGTATTCCCGTCTGGAACGAGAAATCAGAGTCAACGTAGTTCGCCTAACTACGGGAGAAGGGGGGAAGGTTGCTCGCCAAGATATCGCATCTTGTGCCTACGTACTTTCATACGGCATGAAAGATCAGAGCAAACGTAGTTCGAGCTACGAAGAACACATGTTTGTTCAGCTTTTTTTTATCCAAGTAAAGTTAACAGACAGTTCCAGCAGTTGGTGTTTGCAGCTCGATCCTTGGAGACTTAGGCGTTACCGTTTGCGGTAGAGCTGAAAGTTAACAGAACTCTCTTTACGAAAAAAGTTTTCCTGATTAAGGGTCCAAGAGGACAAAAAGGATTTGATGTTTGTTTTTTAAGTCTTTTACGGAAAGAAGTGAATTGAGTTCTGTTTGTAACTCGTGTTGCACTAAAGACTTGGACTTGAGAGTGAATGCGTTGCATGTCACCCAAAGGGTACCACACTAAACACTCGAGTTATGTGAGGGAAACCCTCCTACAACTCTTCCTCAAGTAGCATAAGGCTCGTAACGCACAACACGTGTTAAACTTTATTAAGTGTTTTAACTGTATTTGAAGATGAAAAGAGAAACAGACTCTCTACAGGGAAACTGACTCGATCCTACAGTTATCATGCAATATTCGTCCTACGGTTGTGGTTAAAAGGGAAACTAACTAATGTTATCATGCATGGTTAGAATCCTAATGTCTGTCATAACTTCTCTTGAATAAGAGAAGTCAGAGTTCCTAGGGGAACATGGCAATGGAAACAACAGTAAACAAAAAAACTGTACAGGAAGATTACTGTAAACATGCATGCAATGCAAGTGAGGGAGGAAATGTGTGTGGGCATAAGCCTCCACAAGCTCATCTCAACCTTAAGCCAGATATGAATAACAGAAAAGGCAGTAAATGCAATCAAACAAACCACAAACCACACAGGCAAGGGAGCGGAGCTCTACCGAATACCAGCAAGCAAAGCCATGCAGTAAAAATACAAGCAGAGGGAGAAACTCAACCTCTAATGCAATACAAGTAAGGGGAGAAGCTCAACCCTTAGGATGCTCTTAGGCCTATTCAACTACATGACCTAATCTAAATGCAACACTCCAATCAAGTCATATCAATACAGTTGAACAAGAAGAAAACAGGCAAACAGAGAAAACAAGCTAGCAAACTCCACAACAGAGCAATCTTCTGACAGCAATCCAATCCAAAGTCTGTAACTGTTCTTCAGGTCCACCATATTCAAGAGAAGGAAAGGGATACTCCATCTTCAAGCTTTAACAATGCACTCCACCAAGAATAAAGAGAATCAACAAGATGAGTATTTGATAATGGGAAGCAGGCGGGAAACCAAAGGAATCCCATCTGACACTCAACCAGTTATCAGAGACTGGCATCCTCAAAAGTTCTACTTATTGTAAATGTCACACATACCTCCAAAGGAGAGATGAGAATTTAACATGAGGACTTTGAATCATGGGATGGGATGGAAGGTGAATGAAACCAACCATGTTTATTTGAAGAAAAAAACTATTTCTAAAGCTCTCTCCTAAAATCCCTAATCTCATAAGCTACAAAAAGCTAACAAAAAGAAAAGAAAAGCTCCAAGCCAAGCTCCTCCAGCCAATCCACAAAAGCTTCATCATGTACATGATATCCTCCAATAAGAACCAGAAGCCCACCATGCAAGAAAAGCCCAATTTGAGTCCATTCCAAATCAATCACCAAAGTTGAAGCACCAAATGAACAATCAAATTGAATATTCTAACTAAAATATCAAAACACATTCTAAAAATCCAATTATTTTTGTACGGGGACATACAGTTGTTAATGATCTACAGTTCAAAAATCAGGATCTAATTCAATTTCTAAGTCCTCTAATAAAATCCTAAGTTGAAAGGTATCACTAAAGAGATCCACTAAAGAGCACTCATAAACAACTACACTAAAATCTTATTTAAAATGATTTAAAAATCATAACAAAAATCACACAATACCAACAACATGTATACAACCAGCCTGTAAAATCTCAAGATCAAACTCCAAAATATGAGTGAGAAATAAAATGGACAAAACCAGCACACAATTATTACACCATTAGAAACATATTACACTAGAAACTATGCAATAAAATGGAAAATGCATGGAAAATTAAAATGAAAAGCATGATAAAATTCTAAACATCTCATTTTATGATCACAATTTTTTCCAGAATTTAATATCAACAATTACTATTTTTTTCTGAATTAATTCTAACAAGTACTAAAACAGAAAAATAAAGAAAAGAAATTAAAGAAATAACAATGGAGGGTGTAATCAGCAGGAAAATTCAAGTGCAAATCTCACTTGGGCCCATGAAATGGAGGTGTAGAGAGCAGCTGGGCGCTAGGCCCACTTGGTTGAGAAATCCAGCAAAAAAAAAAACAATTAATAACATCCAGGGGGGGGGGGTGCGTGAAGCAGGAAAATCCAAGTGCAAATCACGTTGGGCTTATGGAAGGGGGTGGTAATAGCGTGCTATAGCTGGTAAGCCCAAAACAAAAATCAACAAAAATCAACAAAAATCAGTTCTCAAAATAAAAGAAAAGAAGCACGCCAGGGAATCGAACCCGCGCGCAAGGGGCTTGAGGCGCAGCCAAAACGACGCCATTTTGACGGCCAGCCATGTGGCGCGCTGCTGGCGCTCGGATCAGGTGACCGAGTCTCCAAAACGGACGTACGAGATTACGTCTTCTCCAAATCCAAATTTTCCAGCGCATGAACAGTACCCGCGCAGCCATGGATGAAGCTCATTCCGGCAAACTTCGAAACAACGTATCTCTCTCAATTCTTAACCAAATGCAACGATTCTTGAACCAAAATTGCACGAAATTTCGAGAGGAATCCAAATATCCTAATAGATTACGCTAAAACCTCAAGAATCAAGAATTCTATATCTCAACCAAAAACTGATCAACTCCTATTTTGTCACTAAACCTCAATTTTTCTGTCTAGAAATCATCTACATCCTAATTGTAACCTAACCACATGAATCTAAGCCATCAAAAACGCATGAATTAAGAGAAAATTCAAGAAATGAAAACCTTGCTTTAAGCTCCGATTGTGGTGGTTTTAGACCTCAATTCTCCTCCAACAAGTGCAGAAAACTTCAATGATGGATGGTGAACGATTCTTGATAATCAAATCTTGTTGTAATCCTCTAAATCTCCAAAACCAAAAAATCACTTTCAAGCTTTTTCTTCAATTTGCTCCAATGGCTTCTCTCTCTCTTTAGCTTCAATGAGTCACCAACCTCTATCCAATTTCGTTTTTGAATATTTATAGAACATATTAGAACCTTCTAGAGGTAAGGCCCAAGCCCAATCCAAAAATCCAAATCCAAAATTTTTCTCCAAAAATTTCCTTATGGTAAACTCAAACTTGTCTCACAAGCTTGCTTTGGAAGCTTCTAGAATCATACACAAAATCCCTTGAATAAATTCAGCTTGGCTAGAGCCTTGAATTGCCTTTGTGAGTGATTTCTTTTTGTGATGTTGCTTATTTGTGAAGAAACATGTCAAAACACCATGAATTATGAGTTAATTGAAAATTATAAAATTGTCAATGTTTCTAAATCATCATTTCTGATTAAATTGAGTGGTCATTTGACTTGTTTTGGACCCATAACCATTTATTTCAATTTCCCACCAAAAATGCCTTTGAATTTCTCCCTTTACAAGGCCACTTCAAACCAATCTTTGATATGAGCCAAACCAATTCACCATGAACTCTCAGTTGACCTAAAAATCATATTTTGAGCAAGTTCCTTGTTGAACAAAATTGCATTCGAGATGTGCAAGTTGGAGATTTTGACCTATGATTGAAAATGACCTATAATCTCACTTTCCTAAAACACCCCTGACTTGTAAACCTCATAACTTGAGTTCTACAAATCATATGGAAGACTTCTAATACAATTTGGAAATCTAAGATCATGAGGAACAACTTTCTTGTTAGCCAAGAAGTCATATGAAACTTCCTTCTAGGTCAAAAATAGCTTGGAAGTCAGATGATTTTCACAGACAAATTGCAGAGGCATCTGAGGACCCGTAACTCGTCTGGACCATAACTTGAGTTCTATAAATCCAATGGAGGACTTCTAGTACTCAAATTAAATATAAGAGCATGATCTACAAGTTTCATGTTGGCCAAAAATTGAGATGAAACTTTCATCTTGACTTACATGGCTTGGAAGTTTGGCACTAAACAGGGGATTTTACCCTAGGAACCCTAACATAGCAACTCCAACCACTCTTGATTCTTCTCAACTTGATCTTGAGACAACCTCTCATATGCCTCAACACATCATTTCATGATCTCAATTACCTAGAAGTAGGCTTTGATCTTCTTTAATTGCTCATTTTGGCCTAGGATTAACCATATGAAACCCAAGTGACATCCACTTCAACTGTGGCTCTTGCATTTGATAAAATGACTTGATTGAGCTCCAACATGACCTTCAAGGCATTTCAATGAGCTATACCCACACATTCTCTCCTTGATCAAGGCCTTACAATCCACTGCTAATCTTCAACTGGCTCCAAGGGAGGAGATGAGCCCCATACAAGCACTCAAACTTCCCAAGAACTCAACCCTCTGTCTGATGACCCTGATAACTTCTTAAGCTTGAATAATACCTCTGGTTAGGCTTCTCTTGACATATATCACACTTGATCCCCTGTTAAATGAAGGATGTTATGTTATGCAAATGCTAGAACTATGCTATGCTAATGCAATGAAACATAAACCAAGTGATAAAAAGGTTGGGCAAATTTTGGGGTGCAACACCATGGACTTGGTTTGACTCATCACATTGGATCCACACGTTTTTGTTATTTTGTTTTTTCTGATGGATTGGGATTGCTATCTGCGCCCCCTGGCTGGCCCATTGATTTCCAACGTTGCTGGGTTGCTATTTGCACCCAACTTTTATTTATTTTTATTTTATTTTCTTTTTGTTTTTATTTTATTTCTATTTAGATTTAAATTATTTTAAAATACTTCCAAGTGTGATAAAATTCCAAAAAACAATGTTTTGGACTCCTTGAGATGTCTTTTATTTTATGAAATTTTTATTTTATTTTTTCTAATTATTTTTCAATTAAAATGGAATTTAACATTGGAAGTGTCTTATTTGACCTAAATCTTGACATGTTTTGGTTTTTATTTTATTTCTCTTATTTCCTTTTGATCCAATGAATAAAATTCAATCCTCATATCAATGATGAGTTGATGAATTTTTGAGGACCATTTTGCCCCTGGTTGGTTGACTTTTGAGTTGACTTTTGATGCACTTCATTTGACCCTAAACAATCCTCCTTCACAATGGAGCACCCTTGTGAATTAATTTCTATGGTGATGTTGTGAAGTGATTTTGATTGTAACCTTTTGGCCTCTGATTGCCAACATGCTTATGAGCTTCTTGCATTTTATTTGATAATTTTTGAATCATTTTCCTATTTTTAGAGTAACTTGCAAGTCAAGTTACCCCAAGGGGAGGTTCATACATACATCTTGACCTAGTTTGACTTGGATATGACATTTTTGGATCCTTTGAGCTCTCAATTCCTATTGACTTATGCTGCTAACATGTTAAGGATGATGCTTGCTTATTTTTAGGTCATTATATTGTATTTTGCTTGTTCATTTGGTTGCTTGCTTTTGAGTTCTCAATTAGGGTTTCTTTGTGAAACATGCTTGCTTTCCTTTGGGAATTTGCTTGCATTTCCTTGTGATTTACTTGCTTTTTCTTTTGAGAACTTTTATTTCATATCTCTTTCTGTCCAATGACTTTGGAATCTCAATTGAGGTAGCTTGGTCCCTCCTTTGGAGGTACTTGAAGCATGCCTAAAATGATGAATCCATGAGGACTTCTTTGTGCTTTCTTTTGCACCTTTCTTGTGATGCTCATGATTGAGTGCATATTATGAGTTCCTTTTTGTCCTCATATAGACTCCCATCCTCACTTTGTTTTAGGTCTTCTTTGCCTTTCATTTGTGTTTATGTTTTGGCATTATGGTTGATGTTGTTTAGTTTAGGCCATTTCATCCTATTTTTGATGCTCTTGTGTGTTTCTTTTGATGCATTTCTTGTTCCTTTCATCTCTTGCATTTGTCATATTGTTGTTTGAGGTTGAGATGAGCTTGTGGAGGCTATTTCCCCACACCAAATTCCTCCCTCGTTTTCATTCCATGTTTGCATTCTTGCATGTTCATGTTGTTTCCTGTTGTTTCTTTTGTCTCCTTTCCCTTAAGACCTCTAATCTCTCTTGTTCAAGGGAGATTATGATAGACATTAAGATCTTAACCATGTATGATAACATTAGGTATAATTCCTTTATCTCAATCTTAGGATCACCATTGCATGACAACTTTAGGTTTGGATTTAGTCCCCCTTTAGTGTCCTTTCTCTTCTCACCTCAAAACAATCATAAAACACATAATAAAGGTTAATGATTATTGTACGTTACGAGCCTTAAGCACTTGGGAAAAGGTTGTCGAGGAGTTTCTATTCAATGGCTTGGATGTTTAGTATAGCGCCCTTTGGGTGATATGTGACGCATTCACTCCTAAGTCATAGTCTCTAGTGCAATATGAATTGCAAACCATTCAAAAACACTTCTTCTTTAAAAAACACAAAAAACAAATCCTTCAAACCATTTTTTTCCCTTTGGGGCCTTTAATATTGGAAAATCATTTTCATAAGGAGAGTTTCGTTAACTCTTGGTTCTATCGCAAACGGTAACGCCTAAGTCTCCAATGGTCGAGCTGCATACACCAAACTGCTAGAACTGATTATTAACCCTACTCGGGTAAAACTGTTGAACAAACTTGTGTTCCCTTTTAGTCCGAACTACGTTTGCTCTAATATTTCATACCAGATGAAAGTATGTAGGCACAAGACGAGATGTTTTGGTGAGCAACCTTCCCCCCTTTTCACCCGTAGTTAGCCGAACTACGCTGACTCTGACTTCTCACTTCAGATGAGATACGTAGGCACAAAGCGCCATTGCTTTGCCAAGTCGCTTCTTTTTTCTTTTGTCCTCAAGCATGTAGTTAGATAGTTTCAATCACCCTTTTAGATAGACAACAAGCGTGGATCCCATCGAGTACGACGGACGTGTGGGGTGCTAATACCTTCCCCTTGCGTAACCGACTCCCAAACCCGAGATTTGGTTGCGATGACCAATCTTATCTGTCTTTTCGTTAGGTTTTCTCTGAGCGTTTCCTTTCCCTCTCTTGGGATAAATAACGCACGGTGGTGACTCTTCTGTCATTGCCGGCCTCGATTTTCGCAGTAGTGACAACTGACGACTCTGCTGGGGAATGAAATATCCTTTATGGAGTCAATCCTAGCACTTGTTTGTTTATTTTTTGGGTGTGTATGTATGTGCTTTATCTTTATTTACTTTCCGCATGATTCATTATTGCTGTGCTGTGGGGAGGGATTGTTCCATTGAGAGATAAGCCAGACCCAGGATTGAGTATAGACTTAGCATTAGAAGTGGAGATTAGTGGTGAGCCTGTATGCCTTGCATGCACCAGCTAGCCATGAAATTCGCGCTCAGACGAGATTCTCTTTGACGATTTTCTTTCTGACCCTTTGGGACCGAAGGAATTTTGTATCTGAGGATTGTCGACTCTGGGAACCGATCATTTGTGAGTCAGCTAAGTGAGGCCTCTTTAGGAGATAATGATGTCAAACCAGAAATGGTGAACGTATCATCATTTCTAGAAAGTCTGTGACGCTGATGAATGCATAGGATGCCAAACCTTGTCAGTGGATAGGTCCTTACCTGTGAGAGGGATGGGGTTGTGCAGGAAACTCTAGCCTTCAGATTACCCGGTTCTTTATAGTTTGGATTCTTGATACCAAGGGGTCCTAATATCAGTGTTTGGTTATAACTAAAGACAAGTGCCGGTCTTCTCAAACTACAACACATCAATCTTGATCTCCTGTTTGCATGTACATTTGCATTTTCATTTGCATTTCATTAACATGTATCTGTGTTGCAGGTGCATATTTCCTCCCCGATTCTAGTGATCTTGTTCTTTTTCTGACATGGAGTCTTTGAAGAAGACAGTTGCCTACAAGCTCCCTTCTCTTGACATCAGTTCCCTATTGAGTTTGATTGCTTCAGCAGATCAGAAAGTGAGAGGAGAGTTCAAGGAATCTTATGGGAAGTTACTCAGTTTGGTGTGCAAACCTTCAGTGTTCGAGTTGAATGGCTTATATGCTCTGCTTTAGTTTTATGACCCTCAGTTGAGATGTTTCATTTTTCCTGACTATGTTCTGGCGCCGACCTTGGAAGAGTATGTTGCGTTACTAGGAGTTCCAGTATTGGATCAGATGCCTTTTTACCATGTTGATGCTAAGCCTGATCTAGCTAAGCTTGCTGCAGTTCTTCATCATGATGCCTCAGAGTTCTCAGGGAAATTGACCAAGCTAAATGGAGTGTATGGGTTTCCTCTACCTTTTCTGGTTGATAAGGCTTTACAGTTTGCAAAGGACAATTGTTGGATTGTCTTCAATGCCATTCTCGCTCTATGCATATATGGTATCATTTTGTTTCCTAACTTGCCGGACTTTGTGGATACAGATGCCTTCTATATCCTTGCTTCAGGGAATCCAGTGCTTACCTTGTTAGGGGATGTTTAACATTCTATCCATTACAAGAATGAGAAGCGGAGGGGTAAAAATGTGTCTTGCTATGTACCCATGCTGTATAGGTGGTTCTCCAGTCACCTTTCGAAGACAGGTCCATTTGTTGCTACTGCTGGCACCTCAGATTGGTCTGCTAGGTTAATGGGTTTATTTGCAGAAAATATTATATGGTTTTATCGGGATATACTTGGCGTTGAAATCATATATAGTTGCAGTGGTTTTTCGAATGTCTCGTTGGTCGGAAGAAAGGGTTGTATTAACTATAATCCCTCTTTTTTGATTAGAAAACTTGGATATGCTTCGAAGAGTCCTCCTAAGGAAGAAGAGATATATGAATCTCTGTATCTCACAGGCTTGCTGGAAGCTGATACTTTGGTTAGAATAGAGTATGTGTGGAGTAACATTCACAAGCGAGGTAAGACATTGTTAGGAAAGAGCAACAATCGGGCTTATGATCCTTACATGGTTTGGATCAAAGATAGAGTTGCTAAGTCCCTGATGCCATTTCCCTCAGTTGCGCCTTTGTACCCCATTGTGAATGAAGAACCCACTGTCGCTACTGCGAAAATCGGCGCTGGCTGAACAGAAGAGTCGCCACCGTGCGTTATTTATCCCACGGGAGGGAAAGGAAACGCTCAGAGTAAACCTCGCACAACACGGGAAAGGTATGGTCATCGCAACCAAAACCTGGGTTCGGGAGTCGGTTACGCAAGGGGAAGGTATTAGCACCCCTCACGTCCGTCGTACTCGACGGGATCCACGCTTGTTTTCGGGTATGGATTGTTATTCTATCTACTCTACAGGTTAGGGGTTAAAAAGAAAATAAAAGTGAAAATAAAAATGACTCGGCAAAGTATCGCACTTTATGCCTACGTATTCCCGCCTGGAACGAGAAATCAGAGTCAACGTAGTTCGCCTACCTACGGGAAAGGAGGGGAAGGTTGCTCGCTAGGATATCGTATCCTATGCCTACGTACTTTCATACAGCATGAAAGATCAGAGCAAACGTAGTTCGGGCCACGGAGGACACAAGCTTGTCTTGGTTGATTTTATTCCTTCTGAAAAAGGTTTTCTGATTAGTAGTCCAAGCGGACAAAGATGACGTTTTGGTGAGTTCACATTCTTTTACGGAAGAAGTGTCTTTTATTGTGTTTGAAATCTTTATGTGTTTTCCTGTTTGTTTTGAGAAAGAAAGAGACGGAACTCTAACCTACGGTTGCGAAAGGGAAACAAACTAACCTAATGTTATCATGCATGGGTTAAGACCTAGTGTCTATCATGCTCCTCTCTTGCACAGAGAGAAACAGAGATCCTAAGGGATAGGCAGAAACAGAAACAATATCGGATATAATAAAGCGGTAAAATGCATGGATGCAACAGTACAAGCGAGGCAAGGGAGCCCCACTCAACCTCGAACCTAGAAAACAATAGGCGAAAGTGAACAGGCTTCACTTTCAACCCAACAGGGTAAACAGCAAACAATACAACCAGGAAATTCAAACAATACATCAGAAATGGAATACAACAGCAAAAGACACAGCATCAGCAGCTCTGAATCAACATCTGGCTTCAAGTAATCTCCAATCAGTTACAGGCTTCAACAAGCATCAATCTCCATCTTCATGGCCTTCAGGTAAGGGCTTTGATCATCAGTCTTCTATCTGCAATGGCTTTTCTTCAAGCTCAAACCTCCAGGATGAGGGATCAGTCACAAGAGTGGATTGGGTGTTAAGCAATCAGTCGACTACCAAAGGTGGTGAACAGACTGCTTCTAACACAAAAGACATTTTCTCTCAAGAGTTCTATCTCCTAGACACTATCACCAAGCCTTCCAAAGGAAGGGGGTGAGTGTCTTAGAGAGACTCTGAATCACAGAGAAGAATGGATGCAGACAAGGCAATCCATGTTTGAAAAACAAACTTTCTAATCTAGAGCTCTGCCTAGCTCCTAAACCCTAGTCTCCTCAGCAGCTGCCAGCAAGAACCTCCTCTTCAACTCTGGAAGTTGATCTTCAATCTCTGGATCTCCAATGGCTTTCATCTCCTCAAGTCTTCAGCTCTCCCAAATCCCCAGACAATCCCAATACCCACACAGACAAGCAATAATCCCCAGAGGGCACACCACACCAGTCAATCAGATATACAGTATATTAATAGCAGTAGGGGAATCCTGACTTTTTCTAAGGGGATCTAATAACTACCCATAGCCCCTATAGTCCCATAGCTAAACTATTCAAACCCTAAGTCCTAAGGGAAATGAATTGATTCTCCTAAGTCATCACCTAAAACCCTAGTTTTGTTCATGTTATTCACACCTAAACTAAACACCTAAAATTAATTTCTAAAAATGGGAACTAAATTGTATCTACAAGTTTAATGTCTAACCTAAACAACCTAAAAAGAATGGACAAAAAATATTGAAGCAATTAATAGAACAAAAAATAACAAAATCATGTATGAAATGAAACTAATTAAAATGCTATTTATTTAGAAAATATGGGAAAAATACCAAATAAAATATAAAATGCAATTTTTATTTTTTATAATTTTCTAGACATCCTAAAGAAAATAATGCAAAAAGAATGAATTAAAAATATGCAATTTCTGATTTATTATGAATTTTCAAAATGCATGAAAAATATAAAGAAAATAAAAAGAAAATATAATGAATAAATGGGAAGGGGTGTGGAAAGCAAAAAAAACAAGTTCAGCGCATTGGGCCCATCAAATTGGGGGGTGCGAATAGCTGTCTGAGCCCAATTCCCCCCAATAAATGAAACGGTGCGTTTCATCCTTTGAAAATTCCCTCCATTCTGAGATTAAATCGCATCCGTTGGATGAGTCCTCCAAGTCAAAGGTCAGACTTCCATCGTGTGGCTCCTGACCCTTCTTCAACCTCCAGCCACCTAGGGTTTCAGAAAACCCTAACCATGCATGACACTTCCCTCTCTTCGTGCTCTCTCCACACGCCATGAAAACACACGATTCCAAAAGCAATTTTGCCCTAATTCTCTCCCTCTACACAGCTATAACCATAGTTTCCATTAAAACTCAAGCAATCAAACAATTCGATGGAGATAACAGTTGGGATCCAATCTTCGCACCTGTGATCAACTCAACCAAACCTTGCCAATTTTCATCCTAATGTAATCACTACGTTGCACTGATCATTCTGAGCTCATCTTCCATAATTATCATCCCCTAAACTAGGTTTTCTTGCTCATTCAAGTTTCATCACTCTGTCACCAAACTTCCCATAACTCTCCCTAGGTTTCAAGAATTAATCCTCTATCATTTCTAAGCACTCCTATCCTAACCACATGATCTACAACAGTCTAAATGATGAGATTCGAAGAATTTTACATACCTTGCAATTGGTGATGGCAATGGTGGTTAGACTCCAATTCAAACTTTGATACTTGCTGAAAATGATCTCCAATGAATGTGTATGCTTCTGTTTGCAGTGATTTTTTGCTTAATCCTTGTGAATTACTCTATTCCATTCTTCATGCAAATTGGAGTTTCAACTTGAATCTCTTTAAACAGCCACGAATTCTATCCAAGTTCTTGTGCCAATTACTCCATGATGATGGTGGATGATGATGATAACAGAAATCAGAATGATGGAGGAAGTTTTAATGGAGTTTTGATGAAAATGCAACTTGGAGTGAAGAAGATAAATGGTACAATTCTTGATCAATTCAACCACTTCTTGATGTGAATCCTAGTGTTTGAATGATGATGATGAAGATTCAATCCAAAGATGTGAGAGTTTTGAGAGATTTGTGAGAGTTTTTGAAGCTTATGCCAAAATGAGAAAGTGTGGAAAAGTTGGGGTTTTGAACAAATGGGAGCACCAACCCTTTCATGAACCAACTTGTATGAATATATAGATGGGATTAGAACTTCCTAGAAACTTGGAGAAGTTTCCCTTGCACTTTTCCCTTTCAATTTGGTTTATGTAACTTTCAATTCAAGCAACCATGGATAACTCTCAAATTATGAACTAAACTCAAAATTCCACTTTAGCCAATGTCTTTAAAATGCCCTTTCCATTCAAAATGACCTATAATTTTGCTTCATTTGGCCAAGATATGAAAAATCTCATTTTTTAGGCCATTTTTCTTCATTAAATTCAACAATTTTGAAACCTTGTGCTATGAATCTTTCCAATCTCTCATGGTCACTTTTCTAGACTCAAAATCTCATTTGGAGCAAGTTTGATGTTGTAAGTTTTTTCCATTTGAAGCTTCCTTGTATGAGTTTTGGGCATAGGTTAAAATGACCTGTAATTCTCAAATGACCAAAATACCCTTTGCTTGCCAAGACCATAAGTAGAGTTCCACAAATCATATGAAGGCATACCATACCATTCTATAAATCTAAGACAATGAGGAACAATTCTTATGTTGACCATAAATTCAATTGAAATCTCCTTGAGGGGTAAAAATTGCTTGGAAGTCAAGTCACTTTCACAGACAAAACTTCAGATACCTCAGATGACCTGTAACTTGCAAGGACCATAACTTGAGTTCTACAAATCCCCTTGATGTCTTCCACCACTCAAATTAAAGGTCTTGAGATCCTCTACAAGTTTCATGTTGGCCAAGGATCCATTTGAAGCTTGCATTTTGACTTATCTTGCTTGGAAATTTGACCTAAACCAGGGGATTTTACATAGAAACCCTAATTTAGAAACTCCTCTTCTCCTTGATTTCTCTTGAATTCTTCTTAGCACAACAACATATCCTTACTATCCATGTCAAATGATGAACCCCACATCTCTCCAATAGCCCTTAATGCTTTTCAATCAGTCAATTGACCTAGGGTTGACCTAGGGTTGACCCAGATGAAACCCTAGTTGACTGTCTTCAACTGCAATTCTTGTGATCACATCAACAACTTGTTTTCTTCTCCAAATGACTTTCTAAGTCCTCCAAGATGTCTAGATACTCCCCATGCTCAGCCCACAGCTCATAATTTCTTTGTTGATCCTCAGATGCCCTCAGATAGGAGATAGACTCAAAGCTTGATCTACTGACCTCTCTGCTTTCAAATTCTTTTCTGATGACTTGAATGAGATTGAATTTGGATAATAACCTCTGGATAGGCCTCTAGAGATGATAACAATGATTGGCCCCCTGCTGGATGACTTGCTAGGCTTATGCTATGCAGATGAGTAACCTATGTACATGACTCTATATGCAAATGCTAATGATATTGAAACATAAACCAAGTGAATAAGGTTGAGCAAATTTTAGGGTGCAACACCCACTACCGTGGATATCCAGAAGTACAACCAACTGTTGCGTGAGAAATAAGAGTTGAAAAGAGTCAATGAAGAATTAGAGAAAGAAATTATCCTAATCCGAAGTGAGAAGGTTGATGTTGTTCATGCCTTCAAGAGACAAACTGAACTTGTCAACAAGCTAGGTACGAACTTGACAAAGGAGACTAGCGCCAGAGAACACTTAGGCCGGGATTTGAACGCTGTCAGTAGTGTGCTTGCTACCAAGAAGAAGGATTTGGACAAGGCTTACTTGGAGATCTCTAAGTTTGAATCAGTGTGGAATGCCACGCTCACTAACAACAAAGAGCACGAGGACAAGCTGAAACAGCAGATCGCCAAGTTGAAGATGCAGCTCAAAGCAAAGGACGAGAAGATTTCGGTGGAAGAATCACTCAGATATAATAGTAAGCACAGATTGAGCAAAGCTATTGCAGACCTGAAGGATTGTAGGTTAAGGGCGGACACCAAGAGAAGCAGACTTGAAGCATGCTTTGGGGAAGGAGCCTGGGAAGACCATGCTGATAGTCTACAACGCACCATTAGCCGGCAAGAGCTACTCATACAGGGTCTACTCGCCAGACCGAATCATCCTGAGACGCGGAAGCTGCTAGAGGATTTCCGGTCTCGGCACTCAGCTTGACTGTCTTTCTTTGTATCTTGTTGTTTTGCTTATGTATCGACAGTCGCCAGGTTTGTTGGTTGAGGTCATTTCCATTTTGTACTCAGTTGATGTATACACACTGTCAGTTGGCCTGTTATGATATGAGGAGTTATTATTCTGTCTGATTGTCTGTGGGGTTTTCCGTGGTCGTTTCTTCTTCTTGAAACTAGAATAGAGGGGGGAAATCTCCCTGTTGCATATATACATGTCTGCATTTAGCATTTTTTCACATTGCAGGTGCATCGGGACTGTTTTCTTATCTCCTGTCTTCATTTAGTTTTTTTCAGGATTGCTGATAACACAAATCACCGGTACGCGACTAGAGGAAGACAGAAAAGGATCATGGAACAGATGCAGGAGCAAGTGCAGGAAATGAGAGATAGAATGGCTCAATTTATGGAAGTAATGCAAACTGTAGCTAGTGGGCAAGACCAACTCAGGACCTTGGTGCAGCCTCTGATTGCACGGGTTGATAATGGCGGTGTATTACACGGAAGGACTGCTGCCAACCCACCTCTTGTTGAGACTCATCACGCTATCCCAAATACTGGAGGGAATGGAAATGGCAATGGTGCCGGAAATGGGAACGCAACTGGGAACGATAATGGTAATGTTGGTGGAGGCAATGGTATCACTGGATTTGGTAACATCGAAGTTGGTAATGTGGGAATTACTGGTCAAGGAAATATGTATGGGCCTGAAGCTAACGGTTCTATTCATGGCAACCTGAATTAGCAGTTGTTTGAGGACAGACAGGATGAGATCTTCTCGGTGAGAGATTTTGGTGGTGAAGTGCCTTCTGAGACTAATAGAAGACTCAAATGGTTGGAAGACAGGATAAAGAGCTTTGAGAGTCAGAACTCTATGGGCCTTGATATGGCCAACCTTGGACTTTTTCCTGACCTAAAGCCACCGCAAAAATTCAAGGTCCCTGACTTTGATAAGTACAAGGGTACTACATGTCCTAGAGTTCACTTGCACTCGTATTACAGGAAAATGTCTTCCTACTCAGACGATGAAAAGCTGTTAATGTACTTTTTTCAAGATAGTTTGTCCGGTCCTTCCCTTGAATGGCACATGGGGTTGGAGCCTACCAATGTCCGTAGCTGGAAGGATTTGGCTGAGGCATTCATGAAGCATTATCAATACAATAGTGACCTTGCTCCAAACAGGGTTCAGTTGCAAAATCTTACCCAGAGAAATAATGAATGCTTCAAAGAGTACGCCCAAAGGTGGCGCGAGTTGGCCGCAAGGGTTCAACCTCCGATGGTGGAGCGTGAGCTGATCGACATGTTCATGGCTACTTTATCTGGCATGTATTATGAGAAGCTTATCAACTGTATGTCTGACAGCTTTTCTGACATGATAATCACCGGGGAACGCATAGGGAATGGTATCAAAATTGGGAAGATTCAAGCAGGCGAAGGATCCTCAGCTGGAGGAGGAGGAAAGAAAGTCTTTGGCAACAAAAGGCGCGAGGGAGAAACCAACTCAGTATCTAGTTTTCAAGGAAGATGGAGAAATCAGCCTCATAATCAATATCATCAACAATGGGTCGCTAGCATTACGATCCCTGTACCACAACAACAACAACCACAACAAAAACCGCAACAACAATAACAACATCAACAGCCACCCCAACAAAATCAGCAAGGTTATCAAAGATATCCGGTTCGGCCAGCAAATAGAGTATTTGATCCACCACCGATGCCATATTCCCAAGTGCTCCAAACTCTGTTGCAATTGCAGTTAATCCAAAAGAGGACTATGGCTCCTCTGACAGGCCCACCACCGCCCGACTTTGATGTGAATGCACGATGCGAGTTCCACTCCGGGGCACGAGGCCATACTATTGACAATTGCAAGGCCTTCAAACATAAGTTGCAAGATCTTATTGATAGCAAAGCAATAGATTTTTCACATGATGCACCAAATGTTATGCAAAACCCTATGCCGAATCATGGGCCAGCTAAGGTTGGTTCTATTCTGGTAGAGGAAAGGTTAGATCTGATAGTTGACGTGAACGAGTTGAAAACACCATTAAGTTTTGTGAAGGAGAAGCTGCTGAAAGGGGGAGTGTTCCCAGGCTGTAGTGAAGACTGTGTCAACTATTTAAGCCATCCCGAGGGATGTGGTGATCTGAAAAAGTGTATTCAAAGCATGATGGATGAAGGAATGTTACAATTTAATCGGACCGCTGAAAGGAAACCCGTGTAAGTAGTAGAGGAGGAGCGAGATGAAATTGTGACGATTTCAATCCCATATAAAACTATCACTATTTCAGCGCCTCCAAGGCCACCTACAATCATCATCACTAAAGCAGGACCCGTGCCGTACGAAAGTACTAAGGCTATCCCGTGGATTTACGGAGCCGAGGTGTTTTGTAACAGACAAAAGGTAGAATTGAAGAGTTTGCCTGTCGATTCGGTGGATAATCTGGTCGGAGCTGGAGGAATTACCAGAAGCGGTAGAATCTTTTCGTCGCCCGAAGTGGTGGCTGCGAAAGCTGACAAAGGGAAAGGCAAGACAGTGGTAGAAGAAATTCCTCGGATGGGCGAGAAGGAGTCTCTGACAAAGGATATGGAAGAGTTCATGGAGTTGATTAGAAAAAGCGACTACAAGATAGTCGACCATCTGCAACAAACTCCTTTAAAGATCTCTATACTATCTCTGTTATTGTGATCAGAAGCGCATCGAAATGCATTGTTGAAGGTTTTAAGCACTTCTTATGTGCCACAAGAAATATCGGTTAACCAACTCGAAGGAGTGGTGGCGCATGTAAATGCAGAAAACGGTCTGAGGTTTACAGATTTGGACTTAATGCCAAAGGGCAGAAACCACAATTTGGCACTACATATTTCAATTGAATGCCGGGGAATAGTGATGTCACACGTCCTTGTTGATACAGGTTCGTCCTTGAATGTGCTCCCAAAGAAAGCATTGATGAAGATAGATCATCAGGGCCTTTATTGTACACCAAGTGATTTGGTTGTGCGAGCCTTTAATGGAACTCGAAGATTTGTTTTTGGGGAAGTAACTCTGCCTATCCAAGTGGGCTTGGAGGTATTTGAGGCGGTATTTTATATCATGGACATTCAGCCTGCTTACAACTGTCTGTAAGGTCGTCCATGGATACATTCTGCTGGGGCTGTTACGTCCACTCTACATCAAAAGCTGAAATATATGGTCGGAGGCAGTATTGTGGTAGTATGTGGGGAGGAATATATCATGATTAGCCACTTGTCATCTTTCAAATATTTCGAAGTAGACGGAGAAATTCACGAGACTTTGTGTTAGGCCTTCAAAACTGTTCAATTGAAGGACAAATCTCCAGTTGTGAACAAAGAACCAGAAGTAGCTATGTCATCTTTCAAGGAGGCTCAAGCGGCAATATAAGTTGCTCCGTTGAGTGTTTAGGCTCCGGTTGGTTTGCTTCGTTGAGTGTTTAGGCTCTGGTTGGTTTTCTTCGTTGAGTGTTTAGGCTCCGGTTGGTTTGCTTCGTTGAGTGTTTAGGCTCCAGTTCGTTTGGCTTCGTTGAGTGTTTAGGCTCCGGTTCGTTTGGCTTCGTTGAGTGTTTAGGCTCCGGTTTGTTTGGCTTTGTTGAGTATTTAGGCTTCGGTTGGTTGGCTTCATTGAGTGTTTAGGCTCCGATTCGTTTGGCTTCGTTGAATGTTTAGGCTCCAGTTCATTTGGCTTCGTTGAATGTTTAGGCTCCGGTTGGTTTGCTTCGTTGAGTGTTTAGGCTCCGGTTCGTTTGGCTTCATTGAGTGTTTAGGCTCCGGTTTGTTTGGCTTCATTGAGTGTTTAGGCTCCGGTTGGTTTGCTTCGTTGAGTGTTTAGGCTCCGGTTGGTTTGGTTTCGTTGAGTGTTTAGGCTCCGATGGGTTTGATTCGTCGGGTGTTCGTACTCTGGCCAGTTTACATTTTTTGATGTGCTCCTCTTCTTGTTAAGTATCCAGGCTTTGACAGATTCCATTGATTCAATTTGGTTCGTTGAATATCCAGATTCCGGCATTTTAAAGTTTTCCCCAAGCAGAGTTACTCGTCAAGATTCTCTTTCCCCATCGGGGCGTGTTTGTAATCAGAGCAGTTATATCCGGAGATTCTCGTTTGCAGTTTATTTCTGCGGTTGGCAAATTTCTGGGTTCTTTTGTATTCAACCGTCTTTTACCTTGACTGTTTGATAGCCGTTCGCATTTCATCCATTCAGGTCTAAGCCGTTTGAATAGGGGCAACTGTTGTACCCCAAAATTTGCCCAACCTTTTCTTTACTTGGTTTATGTTTCATTTCATTGTTCTAGCATATTGCATTGCATAACATTTTGCATTCTTATAGGGGATCAAGAGATGTGTGTGCAACAAGAGGAATTTTCCAAGGGTTCTAAACCCAATCAAGAGTTTGTATTCAAGTCAACAGAGGGGTTATCATCATCAGAGACAAGTCAAAGCCTTTTGGATAGGCAGATAAGTGTGTGTGGTTCACCTCCTATCTAGGTGGCCATTTGAAGATCATCTGAGGATCACAAGCCCATGGTTATGGATGGAGATGATCATTTAAGCTCATCGGAGGCCTTGAGGGTGATTGTGGAGTTCATTCAAGTGTTTATACCAAGTGTGAAGAGCTACAGTTGAAGATGGTGCAATTAGGGTTTTCATCTGGTCATACCTAAGTCAACTGTGAAATTGAAGGAGATTAAGACTCAATTCCAAGTCTTTATGGTCACAGAATATTGTGTTAAGATACATGGGATATCATTTCAAGATTAATTCATCAAGAAGCAAGAGTGTGAGGAGTTACTGAATTAGGGTTCTCAGTGTAAAATCCCCTGTTCAATGCCTAACTTCAAGACCACCTATCTCAAGATACAAGTCTCATCTCATCTTAACCCCAACATGAAACTTGTACAGCATGTTCTTAGATTTTGTTTTAGTACTAGAAGTCCTTGATTGGATTGATAGAACTCAAGTTATGAAGCAGACAAGTTACAGGTCCTCAGATGAATGTGATTTTGGTCAACAAACGTCAACCAACTTCCAAGCCATTTTTGACCTAGAAGGATGTTTCTCCTCAACTTTAGATGAATATGAAAGTTGTTCCTCATGATATTAGCTTTCCAAAGATTACTAGAAGTCCTTCATCTGATTTGTAGAACTCAAGTTATGAGGCTTGCAAGGCAGGGGTATTTTGGGAAAGCAAGATTACAGGTCATTTTCATTATAGGTCCATTTCACCACTTTATACACTTCAAATGGAAATCTTTCCAACTTCAAACTTGCTCCAAATGGGGTCATTTTCTCAACCCAACATCAAGGCATTAAAGTTTTGGCTTGGATTGAAGGATCCCTAATGAAATTTCCATGAAAAAGGCCTTAAAAGGGGAAAATCAAATTAAAATCATTTGGAATCATTTTATATCAACCTTGTGCATTTTTTAAGTTCCAAACACATTTCAGACACAACGCTAACTTTGGATTTGAGATTTGAGTTCATTTTGGTGGCCATTTTCAAGATTTTTTCAAGATTAAGTAACATATCCAAACCTTGCCATAAGATCAAATCAAGGAACCACTCTCAGCCCTTTGATCAACCTACCTCAAATGCAAGATAGATGAGTCACTTTTACAGCTGAGCAAGGTGATTTTCGTGCACTATTGAAATGGCCATGAAGTGAAAAAGTGAAAATCCAATTGGGCCCAAGGAGCATAGAATTGGGCTTTCTTTCCATCTGAATCCATCATACATAATCTCAGGATCATACACAAGTCTTCAGAACTAGTTTTGGCGAGAGATTGAGTGAGAGCACATTGAGAGAAAGTGGTGAAAAAGTCAAAATCGTTTTTCAACTCTCACAGAGTTTCAATCCAAATAAAACATTTCAAAACATTCCTTGAGACTCATAGAACATTTCTGGGAGTTTTGTTTCAAGCTTTGCTAAAGAAACAAGCTCTGTGGAAGCTTGATTTTAGGTTTCTTTTCTTTCAAAATATCTCTCTGTTTATGCATTGTAATCATGCCATTCTTGCATATTTGTAAACCTCTTGATGTGTAGTTGGATTCTGGATTGATTTCATGGATGTTTGTTAACTTTTTTCATTTGAGCTCTTTTTTATTTCTTTTCGTTTTGCTTTATTTAAGCCTGATCAATGAAAATAGGGGTTGGATTCATGATCCACGTAACCTGGAGATCAATTTTGGCTATTTAGTTGTTCATTTTGGTTGATTTTTGAGGCATTTGGGTTTGCTGGTCGTGACTGGTTTGAAGGTTCGCCGGAGAAGACGACCAGAACAGTGGTTCCGGCTGTCTGGTTCTCCCTCCACTTTTTGAACCTCGCCTGAGCCACGTGTTTCATTTATGTCTCTTGGATGCGCTTACTTTTTCATTTAATGGTTCTGATTAAGACCCACAGTGCACTTGCTTTGACCACACACACCAAATCCAGCTGGAACTTTCATTAAATGACATGGCGCGCTGTGAGCCCCTTGATATGATTACTTTCAGATCACACGGTCTGAAGCTTGGTGTACCATGGACTTGGTTTGACTCATCACATTGGACCCACACGTTTTTGTTATTTTGTTTTTTCTGATGGATTGGGCTTGCTATCTGCGTTTATTTGCCTTTCATTTGTGTTTATGTTTTGGCATTATGGTTGGTGTTGTTTGGTTTAGGCCATTTCATCCCATTTTTGATGCTCTTGTGTGTTTCTTTTGATGCATTTCTTATTTCTTTCATTTCTTGCATTTGTCATATTTTTGTTTGAGGTTGAGATGAGCTTGTGGAGGCTATTGCCCCACACCAATTTCCTCCCTCATTTGCATTCCATGTTTGCATTCTTGCATGTTCATGTTGTTTCCTGTTGTTTCTTTTGTCTCCTTTCCCTTAGGACCTCTAATCTCTCTTGTCCAAGGGAGATTATGATAGACATTAGGATCTTAACCATGTATGATAACATTAGGTAGAATTCCCTTATCACAATCTTAGGATCACCATTGCATGACAACTTTAGGTTTGGATTTAGTCCCCCTTTAGTGTCCTTTCTCTTCTCACCTCAAAACAATCATAAAACACCTAATAAAGGTTAACGATTATTGTACGTTAAGAGCCTTAAGAACTTGGGAAAGGGTTGTTGAGTAGTTTCTCTTCAATGGCTTGAATGTTTAGTATAGCACCCTTTGGGTGATATGCGACGCATTCACTCCTAAGTCATAGTCTCTAGTGCAATATGAATTGCAAACCATTCAAAAACACTTCTTCTCTAAAAAACACAAAAAACAAATCCTTCAAACCCTTTTTGCCCTTTGGGGCCTTTAATCTTGGAAAATCATTTTCATAAGGAGAGTTTCGTTAACTCTTGGTTCCATCATAAACAGTAACACCTAAGTCTCCAATGGTCGAGCTGCATACACCAAACTGCTAGAACTGATTATTAACCCTACTCAGGTAAAACTGTTGAACAAACCTATGTTCCCTTTTAGCCTGAACTACTTTTGCTCTGATCTTTCATACCAGATAAAAGTACGTAGGCACAAGACGCAATGTCTTGGCGAGCAACCTTCCCCCCTTTTCACCCGTAGTTAGCCGAACTACGTTGACTCTAACTTCTCACTTCAGATGAGATACGTAGGCACAAAGCGCCAATGCTTTGCCGAGTCACTTATTTTTTATTTTGTCCTCAAGCATGTAGTTAGATAGTTTCGATCACCCTTTTAGATAAACAACAAGCGTGGATCCCGTCGAGTACGACCGACGTGAGGGGTGCTAATATCTTCCCCTTGCGTAACCGACTCCCGAACCCGAGATTTGGTTGCGATGACCAATCTTATCCCTCTTTTTGTTAGGTTTTCTCTGAGCGTTTCCTTTCCCTCTCTTAGGATAAATAATACACGGCGGCGACTCTTCTGTCATTGTCGGCCTCGATTTTTGATATAGCGACATGCAAACCTTTGATCTCTAATGTTATAAGGTTCATATACTTTGGTCTTTTGGTGTTTCGATATTTTCTCGCTAAGGCGAAACTTTGGCTCAACTCAGTCAGCAGCGCAACAATTTTTAGAGCTTTGTGAGGGTTGTGATCCCGTGTTCGTTGCATTTTGCATTGCATTTGCATAAGAATCTTTGCATCGTTTTGCATATCATTCTTCAGCTGGCCAGAGCTCTTATCCTGCCGTTGTTTTTGATTCAACCAATTTATTCCCCGTTGTTTATTCTGATCAAGTGGTGATTATTGGAAGACGACCAAGTGGTTTGAAGCAGAATCAAGCAGTGTTAAGCAGTAAAGTCAAGTTGGGAGCTGTTGGTAGCTATGTCAGGAAGCGACCTCTAGAATGTTGATAGCCCGACAGGTTTTACTATGATGACTAACTCTCTATTTGGTTCTTTGCCAGATGAAGACTTTCCGCAAGTGAACAACCTTACTGAAGCTCCGCTTGTGCATCCCTCTGTTGAGGACCAAGACTTAAATGAACGTTTTTTTTCCAAAGTGGACGTCCTTCTTCTCCTGATACCACAGATTGTCGTGATGTCGCTTTCTCTGATGTCTTGAACTCCAAAGAAAAGGTTCTGATGATGAAAACTAAGGATCCGAGAGCTTTTGAGTATGCTAAAAGGTTTCATGCATTGGATGAAAAACTCAAGGCATTGGAAGTTAAAGATACTTTTGGTCTCAACGCTTCGGACATGTGCCTGGTTCCCGACCTAGTGTTACCCCCAAATTTCAAGGCGCCGAGGTTTGAGGAATACAAAGGGGATAGCTGCTCGAGGCAACATTTGGTGATGTTCTGAAGAAGAATGACTTTGTTTTTGCGTAACGACAAGCTTATGATTCACTATTTCCAGGACAGTCTGAGTGGGGAATCTTTGAGTTGGTACATGCAGTTAGAGAGTGGTCAGATCTGATCATGGATGGACTTAGCTAAGGCTTTTCTGAAGCAGTATGAATATAATCTTGATATGGCTCCTAGTCGCATGCAGTTGCAAGGTTTGTCTTAAGAGAACAGTGAACCCTTCAGGAGGTATGCTCAGAGATGGAAAGAGTTTGCTTCCAAGGTGCAACCGTCGCTTCTAGACCAAGAGTTAGCAGATATGTTTATGAACTCCTTGCAGAGCCCATACTTTGAAAGGATGCTTGGAATTGCACCAAACTTCTCTGACCTGGTAACAACAGGAGAACGCATTGAGAATGGCATAAAGATTGGGAAAATTCAAGATGTCTCAAGCAATCAGGCCCGTGAAATTGAATCTCTCTGTAGCTCCCAAGTGGAAGAAGAAGATGTGATCAATGAAGTCCTGGCAGATGTTGATTATTCTCAGGGTGAACCGGTGAAATATTTTGGTTCTTCATCTTCTCGGCAGTCATTACCTCTGGTGTCATGTTACTCCTATGGACAGACGACCGTGCCTAGGGCACCATATCAGAAACCATGGGTCGCCCCTCATGCAAATCAATGAGCCCATGGCCGAGGATATCCAAATCAGCGCCAAAATCAGAGTAGACCTCGCAACAACTTGGAAAGAAGGATTTCTCCTCTTCATCCAGTTCCGATGTCGTACAATCAGCTTCTGCCACATCTGATTCAGAATACATTGGTGGATCCCAAGACTCTTAAGCCTGTGCTAGAACCTTACCCTCCTGGGTACAATCCCCATGTGTAGTGTGGATATCATGGTGGATCCATGGGGCACTTGTTGCACCCCAAAATTTGCCCAACCTTTTGCTTCACCTAGCTTGTGTTTCATTGCATTCATTCTAGCATTATCATCTGCATTTCATTGACATATGTGCAGGAGATCAAGAGGTATGACTACCAACAAAGGGCTACACAAGGCTATGAAGCTATCTACGAGGTTTATTCAAATATCCAAGGGTTGATATCCTCATCAATGAAGTTAAAGATGCTCAGAGAAAGTGGTTGAAGCCAAGTGGTATATCTCCCAACTTGAAGGTTGTGAGAGGTCATCTGATGATGTTGAATCCATGGAGTTGGACTTGAAGCCTTGAGAGAGCTCATGAGAGGTATTGAAAGTCATTTTGAAGCCTAGACAGGTCATTATGCAAAGGATATGAAGCTGCAACCAAGATTGGTGCAACTAGGGTTTCATCTGGTCAACCCTGGGTCAATAGATGATTTGAAGAAGGTTGAGACCTAATTCTAAGGCCATGTGATCATGGATTGATGTATTAAGATGCCCAAGGGATGATTTCTAGGTCAACTTATCATGAATCAAGAGTGTGAGGAGTTCCTAGGCTAGGGTTGTTATGCTTGACAGTGTAAAATCCCCTTGTTTAGTGCCTAACTTCAAGACCACATAATTCAAGATGTGATTTTCATCTCACCTTGACCCCAACATGATTGTTGTAGAGCATGATTATAACTTTAATTTGAGTAATATAAGTCCTTGATAGGGTTTGTAGAACTCAAGTTATGAGTCAGACAAGTTACAGGTCATCAGAGGAATGTGAATTTGGAGCTTGAAAGTAAACCAACTTGCATGACACTTTTTCCCTAGAAGGATGATTCTCATGAACTTTTGGCCCACATGAATGTTGGTCCTTATCTTCATAGCTTTCTATAAAGTACTAGAAGTCCATGATTGGATTTGTAGAACTCAAGTTATGAGCTTTACAAGATAAGGGTATTTTGGGAATTTGGAATTATAGGTCATTTTTGGTTATGGGTCAATTTCATCAACTTAGACACCTCAAATGGACTTTTGATCAACTTGAAAGTTGTTCAAAATGGTGTTATTTGTCCAACCATTGATATGGATTAAATTGAGAAGTGTATGAAGGAGTTTTCATGGAAGATAATTAAAAGGCATAAAAAAGAGAAAATTCCAAAACAATTCATTTTTGTGCAAAACATGGCAAGTTTGTGCATTTTTTGAAAGTAGAAGGTATTTAGAGCACTTTGGCATTGTTACATTTTTGAATTGGAATTGGTTTCATGGCATAATTCCAAGTTGCTTAAAGATGAAGTAACATAACAATGTGCACCATAGGATCAAATTAAGCATTCAATCTGATCCATCCATGCTCAAGGAGTGTTATGCAAGCTATTTGGATGAGAATAGAAGCTGCTAGAAGCAGAATTACACGACTGTCATAGAAGAATTTGGAGGAAAAACCAGAAAACTGAAATGAGATGTGTGGGCTTCCAATGGGCCTAAAAAGAATCCAAACCTTCTCTATATAAACCCTAGATAAAGTTCAGATCAGGTTGGTTAGCATTTGGAGGGAAGACAGTTAGAAACAGTTGGATTTGTGGAGCTTTCAAGCAAGAATCGAATTTGGAGTTTGAGGAAGAATCAAGAAGCATTGAGCATTCAGATTGGTTCAGGATCATTCAGTGAAGAAATCTGCAGCATTTGAAGCAAAGCTGAGCACTCAAGAACACCTAAATTAGAGCTTCTAAACAGGTTTTTGTTTCTCAAAATTCCTCTTAATTTATGCACGTATTAGATGAATTTGGCATGTGGTTAGGTTATAGATGTAGCCTAGATTGATTTAGGTTTAGTTTGGCTAAGTTTAGTGATGATTTCCATAGATGCAAGATTTCTGTTAGAGCTCGTGTAGGCCTGAATCTTGGATAAAAATGCAAAAGAAATAGATCATGTTGTTCCTTGTGAGGAGAGGAAGAGGTCTGTACAATTTTGATTGAGTTTTGAGCACTTTGGTTCTTGATGCATAATTTTTTTTGGCTTCGGTTTGAACTAAATACACGTGATAAATGATTTTTGAAGTTGGATTTTGATTCCTCATGAGACGTAGATGCATTTTGATATAAAATTTGTCAGAAATGGTGGAGTTTTGAGAACTCTGTGTGTTGTTTATGGTATACGGTGGCCGGATGCAAGGAAAATGGTGACTAGAGAGCTTTTCCGGCGACTGGTAAGTTGGAGGAGAAAGATGAGTGTTAGCCGTTGGATATTGAGTTTGAGCTTTCGTTGACTTGGACTGCTGAGGTGTCAAGGCATATACTCTTAGATTGGAATACTTTTTGGATGGACAACCAAGATTAGAACGTACCCTAGTCTTTAGTCAAAGCACCTCACCTGATTAATTAGTGAAACACAACACTTCACTAATCCCTGTCAGCATGCGCGTGTCACCTTCAGGCCCTTTGGATTAGTTGACCGGTAGTTAGATCTAGTGGCTGTAACTTTTTGTTATTTTCTGATTTTTCTTTTATTGTTTTCTTTATTTCTTTTATTCATTTTGTCATATAAAATGCATAAAAAATAGTTTTATTGATCAGAAAAACATGAGAAAAATTGTGGATGATTCTTACCTTGTTTCTGATTTTTGTATGTCATTTGTTTTCATTTTTGGATAATTTTCCATTTATTTGGCATTTTTCTATTTTTAAGAGTTGATTAAAAATGCATAACTTGACTAGTTCACTTGCTGATTTTTGTACCACTTCATGCTTTAGAATTAGGTCATGAAATTTTGCATGCTTGGTATAGAGACCTTGACAGGTTTGTGTGATTTTTGTTGGATTTTTTAGAAGCTCCTAGATATTGTTTTGAGATGGGTTTTTAGGAGCCTTCCATGGTTGACACCATTTAGCACATCCCTTAAGTTTAAATTTGTTTAGGACCTTTAGATTTAGGTCTTACCCCTGGTTTTTGTACCATGAACCCTTAAGACATGTAGGAAACCATAGAAATTTTCCTAGCTTTTAAGAAGTGATCTTTTATTAGTTCCACATTTTACAAGTTAATGATGTTTAGGTGATCCTAATTTAGCTTGTCTTGTAGTTTAGCAATAAGGGTGAACCCTTAGCTAACTTTAGGCTTTTAATTACTCCTTAATAGGATTGAAACTAGATTAAGACCTCTTGAGAACCTAGATTAGGCCTTGATAGAGCTTTAATCCCTTTTAAGTTTAGGTGATCCTTAACTAATCCTTAGGGTTTCTCTTAAAGCCTTTTAGGAAGATCAAATCACAATGAATGGTAGAGTGTCATGGTGGATGCCTTTGGCATACACCATGCTTCCCTTCATTTCAAATCTCACATGAATGGTAGAGTGTCATGGTGGATTCCTTTGGCATACACCATGCTTCCCTTCATTACAAATCTCCTATGAATGGTAGAGTGTCATGGTGGATGCCTTTCGCATACACCATGCTTCCCTTCATTTCAAATCTCACATGAATGGTAGAGTGTCATGGTGGATGCCTTTGGCATACACCATGCTTCCCTTAATTTCAAATCTCACATGAATGTTGGAATACCATGGTGGATACCTTTGGTATACACCATGTATCACCTCATTTCCTGATTATCCATGATTGGTTGAACATCATGGTGGATACCTTTGGTATACACCATGCATCCCATCATCAATTCCATTCTTTAGGATAGATGCCTTGTATGATTACTTGTGGAATGAATTCCTTATTTGTCATTATTTTTTTCCTTGATTCATGATTGATTGGTGTGTTGCATTAGGGTAGTCTCATACTTAGGATAGTCTAAGTGTAGGTGCATGACTGCATTAAGAGGTTGAGTGGGTCTCCCTCTACTTGTTTGCATTAAGGGTTGTGGTGATCCTCCCCTTGCTTGTGTGTTGTTATCTTTCTAATTGGTGTATTTGCATATTAAAGGTTGAGGTGAGCTCCCTTTGCTTGTCTGTTTTGTTTGTGTTCTTTGCTTGATTGCTTAGAGGTTGAGTGAGTCTCCCTCTGCTTGTATTGCTGCATAGCATTTGCATCTTTACTATTTTCTTTTCTGTTTATCTACTTTACTGATGTTAGCTGATGCTTTGTCTGTTGTCTGTTTCCCACTTCACATGATCCCCTAGGATTCTCACTTCCTTGTTTAAGGAAGTGATGATTAGACTTTAGGCTGAAGCCTTTGCATGATAACATCTAGGAGTTCCCTATTTCAACCTCAACCATAGGATGAATCCATGGCATGACAACTGTTAGGACTTGATAGTTTCCCCTTAGTTGTGTCCTCTCCCTTCTCATCTTCAAACAAATCAAAATACAATAATAAAGGTTAAATGATATCGTACATTACGATCCTTAAGCTACTTAGGAAATGGTTATTGGAGGGTTTCCTTCCAATAATCAGGATGTTTAGTATGGTACCCTTTGGGTGACATGCGACACATTCACTCCTAAGTCATAGTCTCTAGTGCTGTACGAACTACAGACATCCGTAAAAAAACACTTCTTCAGTAAAAGAAAGAAAACAAGCTTTCAAAACCTTTTTGCCCCGTGGGCCCATAATCCGAGGAAGACGTTTTCAGAAAAGAGTGTCGTTAACTCTTAGTTCTATCGCAAAGGGTAACGCACGAGTCTCCGACGAGCGAGCTGCATACACCAAACTGTTGGATCTGTTTGTTAACCCTACTCTGAAAAACAGATGAATCTAATCCCATAATCTGTAGTATCCCGAACTACGTAAGCTCTAATCTCTCACACCTGTTGAGAGTACGTAGGCACAATACTGACGTATTGGCGAGCTACTTTCCCCCATCCTTTAGCCGTAGTTAGCCGAACTACGTTGACTTTGGTTTTTCGTTCTCTAACGAGAATACGTAGGCACGAAGCGCAATGCTTTGCCGAGTCAGTTTTCTTTTTCTTTTTAAGCCACCCTTGATAGGTAGATAGATAAAACCAACCCGTCAGATAAACACAACAAGCGTGGATCTCGTTGAGTACAACGGACGTGAGGGGTGATAATACCTTCCCCTTGCGTAACCGACTCCGGAACCCAGACATGGTTGCGATGACCTTGTCGTATACCTTTTTGTCAGGTTTTTCCGATCGTTTCCTTTCCCTTTCTGTGGGATAAATAACAAAAGGTGGCGACTCTTCTGTTTTGCCGGCACCTTATTTTCGCGGTAGCGACTGCTGGTGAATCTGCTGGGGACTTCAGCTTCTGGGGACTTTTCCCATCCCCTAGGCTGGGACCGTTTCCCGTCCCCTAGGCGAGTCAATCCTAGCGCTTACGTGTTTATCTGTTGGGTTTGCTTTTATTTATCGCACTTTACTTTCCTCACTTTACTTTCAGTATGATATCATTATTGTGCTGTTGTAGGAGGGAGGCTCTGATGAGTGATAAGCCAGACCCAGACTTGAGTGTATACCTAGCATTAGTTGTTGAAAGTAGTGGGCGCGTGCATGCTTTGTATGTACTATTGTCCCACAAAATCCACGCTCAGACGAGATTCTCTTGGTTGACTTCTTTTCCGGCCCTTTGGGCTTGAGGGGTTGTTGGTTTGGAGGGTTGTCAACTCTGGGGACCGATCATTTGTGACTCAGCTAAGTGAGGGAAATGCATGAAGTTGTTGGTCATGGAGTGATGATGCCAAACCAGAAATGGTGAACGTATTATCATTTCGTGAAAGTATGTGACACTGGGAAACGCATAGGATGCCGAACCTTGTCCGTGATTAGGTCCATACCTGTGAGTAGGGTCGGGTTATTGCAAAAAACCTTAACCTTTAGACAACCTGGTTTTCTTGACAGTGAATCAGTATTATTGATATCAGAGGGTTCTTATCATCAGAGATGTCTTTGTTCTTGACAGAGCATAATTATGGTCCTCATCAGGGTTTTATTGTCAGAGCAGTTTTGTGATTATGTTGAAACAGAGCCTTGGTCTCCTCAAAAGCACACTCTTGATCTCCTGCTGCATGATTGCATCTTGCATTTTTGCATTTTCATTTGCATACCATTAACGTTTGTCTGTGTTGCAGGTGCATATACTATGCCCCGGTTCCAGTAATCTTGCCCTTTGTTTGCTAGCATGGAATCAGTGAAGAAGAATGTGGCTTACTGTTGCACCCCAAAATTTGCTTAACCTTTTCTTGCCTGATTTATGTTTCATTGCATTTCATCTGCATAGTTACATCATTCACATATTTCAACCATTTGCATATCATAGCATATCAAGTCATCCAACAAGGGATCAGGTTCCATTTATGTCAAAAGAAGCCTATTTGGAGGTGTTCTCTGAGCCTGAGAAATCATCCAAGCCATCAAGAAATAATTTGAAGTCTTGGGAAGTTTGAGTGCCTATAGGTGGATTTCTCTCCTAACTTGAGGTGTATTGAAGATCATCAACAGGGAATGTGAATTTTAGGTGTGTATGGATCTCATGGGATGTCCATAGGGCCTTATTGAAGCTGAGGCAAGCCATTGATTCAAGTAAGAAAGCCACAGTTGAGGTGCAGTCAACTAGGGTTTCATCTGGGTCAACCCTAGATCAATTGTGCAAATTGGAGAGCATCAAAGCCTAACTTGAGGTCATGAGGTTTATGAATTGGTATGTTGATACATGTGTGGTGTTGTACCAAGATTAAGCAAAGAAAGATCAAGAATGTGGGAAGTTGCTAAATTAGGGTTTCAGTGCAAAATCCCCTGTTTAGTGCCTAACTTCAAAGCCACATAAGTCAAAATTCAAGTTCAAATGGATTCTTGGCCAACATGAAACTTGTAGAGCATCTCAATACCTTTAATTTGAGTACTAGAAGTCTTAAAGAAGATATGTAGAACTCAAGTTATGGTCTTTGCAAATTACAAGTCACCAGAGGACACTGAAATTTATCTGTGAAAGTCACTTGACTTCCAAGCAACTTTTTCCCTTCAAGGAGTTTTCAAATGTATTCTTAGCCAACATAAGAGTTGTAGGTTTTGATCTTAGCTTTAATTTGAGTACTAGAAGTCCTCAAGGGGATTTGTGGAACTCAAGTTATGATCTTGGCAATCCAGGGGTATTTTGGGCATTTGTGATTATAGGACATTTTTAAGAATGTGCCAAAATCTTCACCTTCCACTCCTCAAATGGAAAATTGTTCAACATGAAATGTGCTTAGAATGATTTTTTTAGGTCATATGTGAAGTCATGGTGGGATGAATGAGCTTGTATTGCAAAGTTGCTAAAAATGGCTTAAAAAGGAAGGATTTAAAGTCATTTAGAGGCCAAAAATTGAATTTTGTGATTTGTGGTCAAAACAAGGTATATGGCATATCATTTTGATCAGAAACCACATTTTAAAGATGATGGCAATATTACTTTTGGCATTTGAGGCTTATTTCAAAGACTTGCATTTGGTAGCTTAGGGTGTAAGTAACATATGCAAAACCATTCATAAGATCAGCTACTATGCAGCAATCATTTCCATTCACTTCAATATACCATGAAAGAGAAATTTAAGAGAAATTGGAGGCTGTAGCAGAGCTATGCATGACTGTCATGTATGAATTTCTCATGGTGCAAGAGATTTTCAATATCTCATTCTAACTGTTCCAGATCATTCTAGATGCTTCCAACACATTCTATATAACACATACAACTGGTTCAGAGTCTTTTTTGGGTGAGAATTGAAGAGAAACAAGAGAGTGAATTCTGAATTTTCATCATTGCATCAAGAATCGAATTCTGGAATAGAGATAGTTTCAAGCCAAACCATTGCATACAGAAGCTTCATAGGGCATTGTTGAAGGAATCTGGAAGGATTTGAAGCTTAATTCGAAGCCAAGATATCTCTGTTCATCCACTTTTACAGGTTTGCAAATTTCAACTTATAGCACGATTTAGGTGAAATTGATAGGATTTGAACGTGTAGATAGATTGTAGACATTGCTAGGATGGATTCTGGTAAGAAAATTTGATGATTAGAGCCAAAATCTTAGGCATTGCATTTTCTGGTGGCACTTGGTTCTCACGATTTAGGGAGTGATAATCATGTTTAGATGGTGGGAATTACTCAGTGTAACACGTAGATGAGATTAGAGCAATTAATTTCAAGAATCGTGCCGTTTGAGGTTGGACACCATGGATGACCTCTGGATCGGATTTCAATTTAGAAGGAGAATCAATAAATTCCGATCGTGTATTTAAACTCAGGGTGAGAATTTGAGTAGGACTGGGTATTAATTGATGTTGTTTGGTGTGATTTTGAGAGCCTGCAACCGGAGATGATGGTGGCGCAAACTCAGGTCACCGTCCCATGTTCTTTCCCTCTCTCTTTTGAAATTTGAGGAAGACGATGAATTGACCATTGGATCTTTAGTTGACCTTGACCACTCACACCAATGCACGGCCAGGATTGATTGTTAGAATCTGAAGTTTGAGTTTCACACCAAAACTCCCCGTTTCATTAAGTGACTTTGGGTGGGCTTAGTGATTTGTTGCTATTAACACCCCTCCCTTAGGCCCAATGGAAATTAACACTGAGTTGCATTGCTATTTGACATGGCGTTTTGTTCATTTTCTTTTATATTTTCTGATGATATTTTAGTTGGTTTGGGATTAAGGCGCGTTTGCTGTTAACACCCCTCATTTGGGCCCAGTCTAGAAAGTAACCTGAATCCAATTGCTATTCATCACGCCAATTTATCATTTTCCCTCTATTTTCTCTTTATTTTCATGTTTTGCATATAGTTAGTAAATAAATCATAGTAAATAGAAAAATAAAAATTTTTAGGCCAGGTTTTTTCCCCCTGACTCCTTAGAGAGTCTAGAATTTTATAGGATTAAGAAATTACTGATTCATGCATTTTAGAATTTAATTGCATTTTTATAGTTTAATTGTTTTTATTTTGAGTTTGGTTGATACATGATCTTGTGGATTTTATTGTGACCAATTGGTGCATGATTTTGAGTTGGTTCTTGTGGGATTAGTTAGCTTAGAGAAGCATGTACCCTTAGAAATTTTATCATAATTGTGTGAATAGATTTTAGGCCAATTTGAGTGGTGAACATAAGGAGTGTTAGATTTAGGGTTTCAAAACAACTAGTTGTAGTTTAGGGCATAGTTTGGGGACTTAGTGTTTGATTTAGGTCCTGGGAATTATATGGGGTATTGGGTATAGGCCTAGGTTCCCTTAGAAATTTAATTAGGATTTTATGATCTATTTTAGCATTTTATTTGTATTTTGCAATTGGAGTGATGTTTGTGGGTTTTTCCCTTGGATGCTTGGTTTATTCCACTTGTTTGGGGCTATTTTGGGTGGGCTTTTGGCTTGGACTCTGCTTGGATGAATTGGAGGACCAATTGAAGTTGCTTTGGATAGCTTGAAGGAGCTTGGAGTTGAAGATTTCTCATCTGTTGGAAGGCTTGTCAGGAGTTTAGGAAATTAGGGTTTTAGGAAGAGCTTTTTAGACTTAGTTCATTTCTTGCCTCAAACATGGAATGTTTTGTTTGCTTCCATCCTATCCTATGATTCAAAGTCCTATTAAGGAAGCCCCATCTCTCCCTTGGAGGGATGAGTGGCATGCCTTAAAGAGTAGAACTTTTGAGGATACCCTTTGTTGTAGATGATGATTTCTAGTGATTTCCTTTGGTTTTCATTGATTTCCATTCATTATAAGTTGATCTCAATAACCAATCTTTCTTGGGGGGAGCTTGCTAGAGCTTGGATATGAAGATCTAAGATGTTGAAGATGCCTTTCATAAGGTCTGCTTGAAGATGGAGTTATGTTACTGTCAACTTTGCTGTCAGAGCTGCTGTAGGAGTTTGGTGCTGCTGCTTGGGCTGCCTCCACTGCTTTGGGTTTTTGTTTTCTGTATTGTTTGTTGGCTTGTGTAGCTTGCCCCTTAGGTTTGAAGTGAATGTTGATTCACTTTGCCTGTTATTTTCCCAGGTTCGAGGTAGAGTGGGACTCCCTTGCCTCGCTTGTATTGCTGCATTGCATGCATTTTACTGTACTTGCTTGCTTTCTTTTTCTGTTTATCCCCTAGGATCTCTGATTTCCTCTGTGCAGGAGGGAATTATGACAGACATTAGGATTCTTATCCATGCATGACAACATTAGGTTAGTTTTTATTCCCTTTTCAACCCTAGGCTTTTTAGAGCTTCTTTCTCTTCTCATCTTAAACAACTCAAAAATACAGTAATAAGGTTAATCGATGTCGTACGTTACGAGCCTTAAGCTATTTGAGAAAGGGTTGTTGGAGAGCTTCTTTCCAGTAGTCTGGATGCTTAGTGTGGCACCCTTTGGGTGACACGCGACGTAGTCACTCTCAAATCATAGTCTCTAGTGCGTCAGAGATTGCAAACAAGCTAAAAAACACTTCTTTCATAAAAGATTCAAAACAAACATCAAAGTGTCATTTTTGTCCATTTGGACTCTTAATCAGGAAAACCCTTTTTGAAGGTAATAAAAAACAGTCGGACAAGCTTGTGTCTTCCGTAGCCCGAACTACGTTTGCTCTGATCTTTCATGCTGTATGAAAGTACGTAGGCATAGGATGTCGTATCCTAGCGAGCAACCTTCCCCTCCTTTCCCGTAGGTAGGAGAACTACGTTGACTCTGATTTCTCGTTCCAAACGGGAATACGTAGGCATAAAGTGCGATACTTTGCCGAGTCATTTTCTTTTCTTTTTAACCCAGACCTGTAGAGTAGATAGAATAACAATCTGTACAAGAAAATAAGCGTGGATCCTGTCGAGTACGACGGACGTGAGGGGTGCTAATACCTTCCCCTTGCGTAACCGACTCCCGAATCCAGGATTTGGTTGCGATGACCATTCCTTTCCCGTTTTGCATTAGGTTTACTCTGAGCGTTTCCTTTCCCTCCGTTGGGATAAATAACGCATGGTGGCGACTCTTCTGTCATAGCCGGCGCCTATTTTCGCAGTAGCGACACTTACAAGCTCCCTACCCCAGATATTACTCAGCTGCTTAGTTTGAATACCTTGGCAGATAGTACAGTGAAAGGGGAATTTAAGAAATCGTATGGGAAGTTGCTCAGTCTGGTTCGTAAACCTTCAGTCTATGAGTTAAACGGGTTGTATGCATTGCTACAGTTCTATGACCCTCCGTTGAGGTGCTTCACTTTTTCAGATTTCATTCTTGCGCCTAGCTTAGAAGGGCAGGCTGAATTGTTGGGTGTGCCTGTTAAGAATCAAATGCCGTTTGTTCACATGGTTGCTAAGCCTAATCTGGCTAACCTAGCTACACCTCTTCATCTATATGCTTCAGAGCTGTTTCTGACCTCATGGAATGGAGTTCCTAGTTTTTCTCTACAGTTTCTGGTTGGGAAGGCCCAAAAGTGCGCTAAGGACGATTGTTGGGTCGTATTCAACGCTATTCTCGCCATCTGCATCTATGGCATCATCTTGTTTCCCAACATGCCAGACTTTATAGATTTGGACGCCTTCCATATCTTTGCATCGGGAAATCCAGTTCCCACCTTGATTGGTGATCTATATCATTCTGTTCATTACAAGAATGAGAATAGAAGGGGTAAAAATGTGTCGTGTTGTGCGCCCTTACTCTACAGATGGTTTGATAGCCACATGCCCAAGAAGGGTCTCTTTGCTTCCTCTGCGGGCACAACTGAGTGGTCTGAACGCCTGATGGGTTTATCAGCAGAGAGCATCGTTTGGTTTGATCGGGATATGTTGGGTACTGAAGTCATCTACAGCTGCAGTGGTTTTCCTAATGTTCCCTTGATCGGAAGAAAAGGATGTATTAATTACAATCCCTCATTACTTGTCAGGCAGTTCGCATACGCCTTGAGAGGTCCGCCAAAGGATGAGGAGGTGCAGGAATCTCTGTACCTCACAGGGCTGCTAGAAGGGGATATGTTAGCCAAGCTCAAGCATGCTTGGAACGACATCAGCAGACGAGGGAAAGCATTGTTAGGTAAGAGCAACAGCCAAGCTTATGTTTCTTATATGACTTGGATTCAAAGTGAGGAAGAAACAGTAGGGATGCCTTTTCCACCTGCTAAGCAAGAGTGCCCTCCAGTGGTTGTAGAACCCACTACGGTGTCCATTCAGAAATACAATCAGGTATTTGTTGAGAAGGAAGAACTGAAGAAGACCAACGAGGAGTTGGAAAAAGAACTGGTTCAGCTTAGGAGCGAGAAGAGCGAAGCCGTCTATTCCTTCAAAAAACAGACAGAGCTGGTGAACCGGCTATGCATGGACTTGACCAAACAGAGGGCTGAACATGAACATTTAGGTTTGGACTTCAAGGTTGTCAATGATGTGCTTGCCACCAAAAAGCAAGACCTGGATAATGCTTACTTGAGAATCTCCAAATTCAACCAGCAGTGGAATGCCACTCTGGCCAACAGCAAAGAGCGGGAGGACAAGTTGAAGCAACAGATCTCCAAGTTGAAGGCTCAGTTGAAGGCTAGTGAGAAGAAGTTTGATGATGAAACTGCTCGTAGGTACACCACTGAAGACATGTTGAACAAGGCTATTGCAAACCTGAAGGATCACAAGCAGCGTTTTGAGTCTAAGAAGCGAAGGTTATAAGACTGTTTTGGCAAAGAAGAGTGGGAGGACTCTGTTGAAGGTCTTCAGTACACCGTTATGTAGAGGGAGTTACTTTTCGAAGGGTTACTCACTCAACCTGATCATCCCAAAACGAAGGAATTTCTAGAAGAGTTTCGCGCCCGTTGCTGCACTTGACTATTTTGTAATCCTTTGAATTTTCTGATCGTTGTTGTATGCTGACCATCACCAGACTTGTTGGTGGAGGTCATGCTGTCAATTCCACATGTACTCAGTGACATTGTATGTTGCCTTGTTGGGCTTTATATATATACGAGACGTTATCTCCATGATTGGATATGTACTTCTTATTATCAGCACTGTCACTCTGGCACTAGAATCAGGGAAGAAATCTCCTTAAGACACAGACACACGTTTGCATTTGCATGAATCATTTGTACAACAGGTACCTCAAGCTATTTTCCTAACCCTTTGTGTTTACAGGTTATTTCAGGATTGAACGAAGGCAGATTCACCGGTATTCTACCAGAGCAAATCAGGTCAGAATAATGGAGCATGTTCAGGATAATGTTCAAGAGCTCAGGGAGAGGATGGATCGTTTTATGGATCTCATGCAAGTGGTCGCGAACGGCCAGGATCAACTCAGGACTCTGGTGCAACCTCTAATTACACGCGTCGACAACAACGACATGCTACATGGTGGGAATATGGTGAACCCTCCGCTTGTTGAGACCCCGCATGCTAGCATCCCTATGAATGGAGAGAATGGAAGTGGCAATGGTAATGTTGTTACTAATGTTGGAGCTAATGGGAATACGACTAGAGCCGGAGGTGGCAACTTTGAGGCCAATGGTAATGCTGGTATAGGCAATGGCAATACTGGAGGAACGGGTAATGCTGGGAACGCTGGTGCTGGTAATCTGTATGGTCTTGATGCTGCTGGGTTTGCTCAGGGTAATGGCCATCAGCCATGGCATGAGGATCGTCAAGAGGACTTATTCTCAATGAAGGGAGCTGAGGGCAAACTGAATTCTGAAGCCCGCTTAAGGTTCAAAGCACTCGAAGACAAGATGAAGAGTTTCGAGAACTTGAATATCATGGGTGTTGACATGACCAAGCTGGGACTGATCTCAGACTTAAAGGTGCCTCCCAAGTTTAAGGTACCCGACTTCGAGAAGTATAAGGGCACCACTTGCCCCTGTGTCCATCTGAGGTCATACTATCGAAAGATGTCTGCACATTCTGAAGATGAGAAGTTGCTGATGCACTTCTTCCAAGACAGCCTATCAGGTCCCTCGCTTGAGTGGTACATGGGTTTGGAACCCACAAGTGTACGTACGTGGAAAGACCTTGCTGAAGCATTCGTACGCCATTATCAGTACAACAGTGATCTGGCTCCCAACCGGGTTCAGCTACAAAATTTGTCTCAGAAGAACAACGAAGGCTTTAAGGAGTACGCCCAGAGGTGGCGTGAACTGGCAGCGAGAGTTCAGCCGCCGATGGTTGAGCGAGAACTTGTTGAGATGTTCGTGGCTACTCTTCCAGAGGTTTATTATGAGAAACTTGTCAGTAGTATGTCGGGAAGCTTCTCCGACCTTATAATCACTGGAGAACATGTGGAGAATGGTATCAAAATCGGGAAGATTCAGGCCGGTGAGGGTTCCTCAGCCGGGGGAAAGAAAGGGTTCGGTGGTAAGAAGCACGAAGACGATACTAAATCAGTATCCAGCTCTCGCGGAAGAAGGCGAAGTCAGGATTATGCTCGCCAATGGTAGGTTGCTGGCATTATGATACCGGTACAACAACAGCAGCAGCAGTCGCAAAATCAGAATCAGGACCAGAACTACATCCCTAGGAGATTCCAGAAGAGGGTCCCGGTGAACAGAGTATTTTATGTGCCGCCGATGCCGTACTCTCAACTTCTTCAAGCTTTGCTGCAACTGCAGCTTATTCAGAAGAGAACATTAGCTCTGCCAACAGGTGCGCCTCCATTCGGCTACGATGCGAACGCTCATTGCGAGTTCCATTCTGGGGCACCCGGTCATACCATCGATGATTGCAAAGCATTCAAGCACAAGGTACAAGACTTGATTGATAGCAAGGCAATCAACATCTCCGATGATGTTCCCAACGTTGTACGGAATCCTCTGCCAAACCACGGATAAGCTGGAAGCGGCTGAGTCGCCAACAAGACAAGATACAAGAAGCCCAGTTCCCTGAAATCTGGCAACCGACATTTTATCATGTCATTTCTTTACATTTGTAGTTTCTTTCCTGTTAGAATGCAAATTTCGTTTGTAAAGCTTGTTGTTTTTCAATTGATATCGATAATGAAATAAATATGCATGTTTTTGAACTAATCCATTCGTGTTCACTCTATTGCTTGCTTTTATTTCAAACGCTTGTTTAAGTGGAATCCGGGGAGGATGACAAGATCCAATGATGCGTAAGCTTCTGATGCTATGCTTTTAAATAAAAACCTGTTGATGATGTATAAGCATTGTTTCAAATCCCAAACACCAGAGATATAAGGAAGATAATCCCTTGTTAACCCCTTTGAGCCAAGTAGTAGGAGTTTCTTTTTGAAGATGGAAAACCCTTAATCTTAACTCGGGGCAGGGTAGGTGTCAGTTGATTTGACCAAGCGTTCAAATTACAAAAGGAGTTTCCGTTCGAGGATCAATCAAACCGCTATAGGTCGTACCTAAAAAACCGTGATGGTTAAACCTTGCCGATCAGGAGTGAAACAGTTACAATCTCTTTAACAAGTCATACGAGCTGATGTCATACGATTCGTTCAAAAAAAAAGAGAAAGAAAAGAATCAAAAAGAAAAGCCCGCTAAGTCGAATCTTGAAAGCAAGCGACTTAGGCAAAAATTAGGGTACCCCGCTGGACTTCGAAATTGAAGAAACTCTAAAGAGTTAGTCCAGGCAAAAGTTAGGAGAAAACGAAAAGCAAAAAAGGATTATGAAAGAAAAAAATCCTCAAACAAGAACAAAATCGTGTGGCTCCGAACGCCAAAAGACGAAAAGAGAGCGACTGTCACTTCGAAAAGTGTAATTTCTTGAATTGTCACTCAACCTTTGAAAGGTGAACGCTAAGGTCGAATTAGCTTAACGTATTGGAGAACATCAAGGAGAATGGGTGGGTTAAAATGAATTTTGAGCCTTTATCCTTTCTTTCTTAAACCGTGAACCTGGCCATGTTACAACCTTTAAAAGTCCTAATTGAAATAGGTTTGTTTCGAAAAGTATACTTCGGTAAAGATCGCATCGGAACTGAGTCCTAGAGAGGATCCCCTATACAACATTGTATTAATGTTGACATGTTAATGAATGATTTCATACATTTTATGTCACAAATTTTTTTTCCAGTGAACAGGAATGGATTTTGAAAGCTTCCATATGCATTGCATTTGATATGTCTTTTATGCAGAACAATTTGTTTTACTAGCGAGTAAGCGCTTGACAGCGGGAAAGTTTCCTCGATGGAAAGATGTGATCAGGACAGAATGTAGAACGCTAGAATATTCCGGTGAACCGGGGCAAGCTATGTCCAATGGTCGCAGCATGGGAGTCATCCATCCAGAAATAGTTAATTCGGGGCAATCAGGTCGAGATTTGATGAATCTCTCACAACCAAGGATCATCTCCCCACAGATCTGCCCATGAGGGGCAAAGTCATGACAAGGCTGGGGCAGGCCACCCCGAGAGCGCCGAAGCTATCCTTATCCTGAAGGCGATTAACTTGAAGCACCTTTGTGAGGTTCAAAGCGCTGAAGCCGCTCGCATCAAACCGCCAGAACATAGAGATTTTAGGTTTCCTTTCGAAAGGATGTTACGAAGATCCCACAGGATGGGGCAAGAGTTGAAAGCAAAGGAACCGTTCCTCTCCATATTGGCAGAGATTTTCAGAAGTTGTTAAGATTCTGGAGCAAGCCATTTCGAGTTTATTTTTCCAAGCAGGATGATTCCTTCTTCCCCAGCAGGTTCAGTTGTGTTTCCCTACAGAATCTGAACATGAGGCTATGAGCATTGATGTGTCTCCCCGAACGGAGATAGATTCTCCCCAATCAGATGTATCCTAGGCAGGATCACCATTTCCCCAACTGAGTCATGCGCAGAGGTGTATACTCGTTCCCAGCAGTGGGTCAACCCACAGTTTTCTCGTAGAAGACTATTTGTAAGTGTTCAACTTCCGATAGTTCAGACTGAAGTCTCCGGCAGAATTGAAATTCCATACAGAGTTGTATTCTCCTCGGCAAGTAGGATTTATTCCAGCGTCTGATTGCATATCCCCAGCTGAGTTTGCAGTTCCCCAAGAGAGTCGAGTCCTTGGGAGCCGTTCAAACCATTATTGGTTTTCCCCAACAGAGAATGTTGAATAGCGGTTGCTAAGCTTCCCCATCGGAGTCCGTATCTCTAGGAAGATGCTATCTGCGAAGGCCGTGCAATTTAGTCCTGCGATTGACATCATTTCCTCAACGGTTTATGGTTTGTGTACCCAGTTGAGCAAGTACAGGTTCCCGTAGGACTTTTGTCCCCTACAGAAATTCGTCTGAGGCTTCGTTTCCCCAGGTTGAGTCCAATTGAGGTTGGTGTGATTTCTTCTCCTCGGCAGGATGAATCCTTCCTCTCCACCATAGTGGTTCTTTCTCCTTGACAGGAGGATTTTCCCTTCGGCATTTATTTTACTGATGGGGTCATAACATTTTGCATGATTGCATAGCATTTACCCTAAACGCGTAGCATTTCCATCGTGTGGAGCATTACGCCATTTTAAAACATATGGATGTGAAACATGAGCTAGGTCGTGACCGTTCTTGTTTTACATGTGTTCCCCAGCAGAGTTGTTTGCTCGAGATGATTCTTAAAATCCCCAGCGAAGTTATTTGTTCAGTATGATTCTTGATTTCCTTAGTAGAGTTGTTTGTTCAGGATGATTCTTGAAGTCCCCAACGAAGTTGTGTGTTCAGGATGATTCTGGATTTCCTCAGCAGAGTTGTTTGTTCAGGATGATTCTTGAAGTCCCTAGCGAAGTTGTTTGTTTAGGATGATTCTTGAGTTCCTCAGCAAAGTTTATTCGTGCAGAATGATTCCGAAATCCCCAAAGCAGAGTTACTTGTTCAAGTTCTCTCTCTTCTCAACGACATATTCTTGTGATTCGTCAAGATAGATATTATTAACTTCGGTTGATCCGGCCCTACGGTTTGATGCTCGCATTTATTTAGCGATTGCCTGCCAGTTAGCAGATTGATGTTATCAACTTCGGTTGATCTGGCCCTATGGTTCGATATTCGCTTTTATTTAGCGATTGCCTGCCAGTTAGCAGATTGATGTTATCAACTTCAGTTGGTCCGACCCTATGGTTCGATGCTCGCTTTTATTTAGCGATTGCCTGCCAGTTAGCAGATTGATGTTATCAACTTCGGTTGATCCGACCCTATGGTTTGATGCTTGCTTTTATTTAGCGATTGCTTACCAGTTAGCAGATTGATGTTATCAACTTCAGTTGATCCAGCCCTATGGTTCGATGCTCGCTTTTATTTAGCGATTGCCTGCCAGTTAGCAGATTGATGTTATCAACTTCGGTTGATCCATCCCTATGGTTCGATGCTCTCTTTTATTTAGCGATTGCCTGCGCGTGAGCAGACTGATGTTATCAATTGTGGTTGATAAAGCCTTATGGTTCGTTGCTCGCTTTTGTTTTAATAATTACTTCCTTTAGTTAGCAGATGCTATCAAGATTGTTATTGATTCAACCTTGGAGTCGACGTTTCTCTTTATATAAGCAAATGTCTGGCAATGATGTCAGAAATCCTCATCAACCATTATTGATCCGGCCTTCGGGATCGATGCCTGTGGTGTTACGCAGATGCCTGGCGAGTCACCCGTTACCGTGTAACCGGCGATCCCTTGATGACTTGAGGATGAAGATCTACAGTGAAATTGGATGATCATCCTGACAGAGATTTGAAGTTAATCATTCACCAACAAGTTGCCGTGCAACTATCAATATCAACTATCCTTCACCAATTACCGTGTAACCGCTGACCCCTTGATGACTTGAGGATGAAGTGCTACAGTAATATTAGATACGTCGGATCTGTAATTCTCCAGCAAGTTGTCGTGCAACTATCATTTCGGTGTCCGAAGAATTTGTCCCCATCAGAGTATCGTTTAATCGTGCGGTTGGAAAATTTCCGGGTTTATTGGTATTCAACCGTCTTTTACCTTGATTGTTTGAGAGTCGTTCGCTTCTCACCCAGTCAGGTCCAAGCCGTTTGAATAGGGGCAACTGTTGCACCCCAAAATTTGCCCAACCTTTTGCTTCACCTAGCTTGTGTTTCATTGCATTCATTCTAGCATTTGCATCTGCATTTCATTGACTTATGTGCAGGAGATCAAGAGGTATGACTACCAACAAAGGGCTACACAAGGCTATGAAGCTAGCTAAGAGGTTTATTCAAATATCCAAGGGTTGATATCCTCATCAATGAAGTTAAAGATGCTCAGAGAAAGTGGTTGAAGCCAAGTGGTATATCTCCTAACTTGAAGGTTGTGAGAGGTCATATGATGATGTTGAATCCATGGAGTTGGACTTAAAGCCTTGACAGAGCTCATGAGAGGTATTGAAAGTCATTTTGAAGCCTAGACAGGTCATTATGCAAAGGATATGAAGCTGCAACCAAGATTGGTGCAACTAGGGTTTCATCTGGTCAACCCTGGGTCAATAGATGATTTGAAGAAGGTTGAGACCTAATTCTAAGGCCATGTGATCATGGATTGATGTATTAAGATTCCCAAGGGATGATTTCCAGGTCAACTTATCTTGAATCAAGAGTGTGAGGAGTTCCTAGGCTAGGGTTGCTATGCTTGACAGTGTAAAATCCCCTGGTTTAGTGCCTAACTTCAAGACCACATAATTCAAGATGCGATTTTCATCTCACCTTGACCCCAACATGATTGTTATAGAGTATGATCATAGCTTTAATTTTAGTAATAGAAGTCCTTGATAGGTGTTGCACCCCAAAATTTGACCAACCATTTCTTGTATTTGGCTTATGTTTCGACTCATTTCGCATTTTGCATTTGCATACCGCGTACATTGCATTTTTTCAGTCAGATTGACTTTTTCGGGATTACAGCCTTTTCCTTACGTTTCAGGCAGTGCAAACCAGTTCGAATAAGCAGGTTTTGTGGTGGAATCTGTGCTCTTCCCGGTGTTTTCAGCTCTTGCTGTTGTTTCAAGGACATCTCGGTGTCCGATTTTTACTGTTTATTTCGCTATATTCTCGCATTTTTTTTAATCGATTTAATTGGCTTTTATTGCATTTTATAGTTTTCCCCCTTAATTTCTAGAGTTTTAAATAGAATTTTAAATAGATTTTAAATAGATTTTAAATAGGTTATTTGTTTTTCTAGGATATTAATAGTTTTTCTTTTTTTATAGATTTTAATTTCTAGATTTAATTGGTTGTAGAAATTAATAGGTTCTATTTCTTTTTAGATTTTAATATAGATATTAATTGATTTGTTTAGATTTTAATAGATTTAATTCATTTTCTAGATATTAATTCTTTTAGAAATTTATAGAGCTTAAATTCTTTTTTTAGATTTTAATTAGATGTTAATTTGGATTTTAATCAATTGTAGTTAGTTTTAATTAGCAGTTTTTAATCAATTAGTTTTGATTTTCGTTTAACAATTAATTCAGTTTTAATTAGTCTTAACCATCAGCATTTCATTTAATTGAGCCATTAATTGCAATTAATTGGAGTACATTTTCGTCTAGTAGGCCAGATGTCTAATTCTGGAGGCCCAGTCCAATGCATTGCCACATGTCCATGTATAAAGAGCTCCACGTATCTTTGTCTCTCCTCTCCACCTCATTTTTCACCACACGGTGACACCTCACCACACGCGTCCTCCCTGCATGGCTGCCACGCAGCCTGCCACGCGTCCCCTCCCTCTCTACATGGCTGCCACGCAGCCTACAGCCTGCCACCCACTCGTCCCTCACCGGCCGGCATGCAAACGCCGGAGGCCTTCGTCGGAGAAATCAAAAGCTCACCCAAATCCACACCGTAACTACCCGCCGGGAACTTGTAATTGTCGCGGGTAACTTCAACTGCTCGCCGGAATCTTCATCACCTTCATCGTTTTTCTGGAGAATCTCCAAGGACCTTCAATCACCTTAACCTTCATCGAATCTCCAGAATTATCCAGACCCAACAAACCTCTTCATCCGTTCGTGAGATTCATCAATCTCCGTCCAGAGTTCATCGTCGTTCATCCAACTGCTCAAGAACATGGATCAACCTTCGTCAGTTTTCCCAGATTCATCAACCGTTCATCATTCTGCATCCATGTTCATCATAGCGTTCAAGATCTTCATCACGATCATCATCTTTTTCCAGCAACTATTTCCAGAAACATCATCTGTTCATCGTAAGAACATTCAACCGTCAACAACCACGAGATTCATCAAGATCAAGATCTCCCCGGAAGTTCAACAGAACTCAAGCTTCGTCCATATTCATGCGTTTTCCAAAAACTTCAACATTCAAGAATCTCCAGATCTAACTCCACTTCAACATGCAAACTTCCAAAACGCCATGGAGCTTTATCAAACTTTATCGGAGATTTAAATGCACTTCCATCATCAACAACAATAAAGCAACACAAGCTCCAAAACGTGGGTCTGACCTTCGTTCTCGCTGTGGATCTTCATCGTGAGATGTGAGTTTGGTCGATTGGATTTTGTCTATTTCTAGTTGTAGTTTGAGCAAGTCTGATGAAGTTTCGTGTGAGGAATATTGAGACGAAGAGGGAAGATGGAGGTTGAGACGAAGGAAGTTTGAGATTGAGAGTGGGAGACGGTAACGGTGGAGGAAGGTTGAATGAGAGAGTCTGATCTGGGGGACGGCGTAGCTAGGGTTTCTGATTGGGAAGGGGAGAATGAGGAAGACGAGAGGTGGACTGGTTTGGGTTCATTGGGCTTAGGGCCCAATTTCATTTTCTGGACTCATACCCCCATTTCCTTGCTATTGTTTTGTGACGGATGGACTTAGGGCCCAACAACAACTTTTTTGCTGATGCACACTCCGTTTTCCCAGCGCGTCCCCTGTCCCTTTTTGTTTTGGTTTATTTTAGCTGATGTATTGTGGGCTGGGCCCTAGTGTATTTTTTTAGGCTTACACCCCTGTTCTGCTGATGTACCCCATTCCCTTTATTTCCTAATTTTTTGCTTGTATTGGATATTTGCTTTTAATAGTTGTAGTTTTATTTTTTCTATTTTTTCTTTTAGGAATTATAGTTTAGAATATTATTACGTATTTTTAATATAGATTTTATATTTTAGAATTCTTTTCTATTTTTCTTTTAGTATAGAGTTTATATAGAATTTTCATTTCTATTTTCTTTTTAGGAAATTATAGAATATTATAGAGTTACGCATAGAATTTTCAGGTTATTTTCTATTATGCAATTTACTTAGAATTTCTTTAGAGTATTTTCTATTAGGGATTTATTTTCTATTTTAGGAGTAGAATATTATTTCCATTTGTTATTGGATTTCTCTCCTCATTTCTCTTCCGCCATCCGATTTTACTTTGATTTTAGTCTGTGTTGGCCGTGTGACATGATTCAATTGGAGAATGATTTTCGATATCATTTCTCTATCTTGTCTTTGACACGGATATCAACACGCTACCTCTTAGAGTTTGATTTATCGTATAAGTCAAATCATGATGGTTTAAGCGTTACATTGGTTCTGATTCGAACGTCATCATCCAGGATCCAGAGAGGATAAGATTGGAATGGAGCTTGCGCACATGTCAAGAGCCAACGGAGCCGCTTCGTTCGATATCATCCTTCTTATTCAAGTCTTCATGCAACCGTCGAGTGTTGCGAGCTGTATCATTAGATACGTAGGAAATGGTGGTTGAGGGGTTTCCTCTCAATCGTCTAGAGTGTTTAATGTGGCACCCTTTGGGTGACATACGATGCATTCGATCCTACGCTTTAGGTTCTTGCGTGTGTGTCCCGAGTTCCTTCCCGTTTAGGCGTGTTAGGCCTGCTTCCTCTTTGTTCTCGCTCCCGCGCGATTGAAACCCTTTTCTCTCGCATTCAGGCAATTGAGATCCCTTCTCTTGCCCCTGTGCAATCGAGACTCGTTTTCCGCGTGCGCCGGACTATGTTTGCTCTGATCTCTCGTACCAGACAAGAGTACGTAGGCATAGGATTGCGATGATCCTAGCGAGCTCCCTTTTCCCCTTTTCCTGTAGTTCACCGAACTACGTTTGCTCTGATTTCTCGTACCAGACGAGAGTATGTAGGCATAGGATGCGATATCCTAGCGAGCTCCCTTTTCCCTTTTGCTGTAGTTAGCTGAACTACAGCTGCTCTGATTTCTCGTACCAGACAAGAATATGTACGCATAGGATGCGATATCCTAGCAAGCACACTAACAACTAACTTCTCTGTTCTCTCGCTGCCGTGCGATCGAGACTTTCCCGCTAACGACTAATGTTCCCTTTCTCTTGCCCTCGCGCAATTCAGACCAGACCGTAGTTCTAGAACCCGTAGGTTCCCATACTTTTGAACCCCGACATACTACATCCGTTCTACCGCAAACAGGTAACGTCTAAGTCTCCGACGAGTGAGCAGCATACACCTAACTGCTAGAACGCGCACGCTAGTATCGTCAATCCTTTCTCTCACCCCGGTGTGATCGAGAACACCCTGTCTACCCGTAGTTAGCCCGAACTACGTTTGCTCTAATCTTTCATGCCGTGTGAAAGTACGTAGGCATGAGATGCGAAATCTCAACGAGCAACCTTCCCCCGTATTTTCCTAAACTACGTTGACTCTGACTTTCCCATTGCACGAGGGAATACATAGGCATAGAGTGCGATGCTCTATCGAGTCAATCTTTCCGTTTATATTTAGGAGCTGTAGATAGATTGTTTTTCACCCATAGACAAACTAACAAGCATGGATCCCATCGAGTACGATGGACGTGAGGGGTGCTAATACCTTCCCCTTGCGTAACCGACTCCCGAACCCAGACAATGGTCGCGATGACCTTGTCTTATACCTTTTCAGGTTTTTCCGATCGTTTCCTTTCCCTTTCTGTGGGATAAATAACGAAAGGTGGCGACTCTTCTGTTTTGCCGGCACCTTATTTTCGCGGTAGCGACAATAGGGTTTGTAGAACTCAAGTTATGAGTTAGACAAGTTACAAGTCATCAGAGGAATGTGAATTTGGAGATTGAAAGTCAACCAACTTGCATGACACTTTTGCCCTAGAAGGATGATTCTCATGAACTTTTGGCCCACATGAATGTTGTTCCTTATCTTCTTAGCTTTCTAGAAAGTACTAGAAGTCCATGATTGGATTTGTAGAACTCAAGTTATGAGCTTTACAAGATAAGGGTATTTTGGGAATTTGGAATTATAGGTCATTTATGGTTATGGGTCAATTTCATCAACTTAGACACCTCAAATGGAATTTTGATCAACTTTAAAGTTGTTCAAAATGGTTTTATTTGTCCAACCATGACCCAAATGTTCATTGATATGGATTAAATTGAGAAGTGTATGAAGGAATTTTCATGGAAGATAATTAAAAGGCATAAAAAAGAGAAAATTCCAAAACAATTCATTTTTGTGCAAAACTTGGCAAGTTTGTGCATTTTTTGAAAGTAGAAGGCATTTAAAGCACTTTGGAATTGTTACATTTTTGAATTGGAATTGGTTTCATGGCATAATTCCAAGTTGCTTAAAGATGAAGTAACATAATCAATGTGCACCATAGGATCAAATTAAGCATTCAATCTGATCCATCCATGCTCAAGAAGTGTTATGCAAGCTATTTGGATGAGAATGGAAGCTGCTAGAAGCAGAATTACACGACTGTCATGGAAGAATTTGGAGGAAAAACCAAAAAACTAAAATGGGCTGTGTGGGCTTCCAATGGGCCTAAAAAGAATCCAAACCTTCTCTTATAAACCCTAGATGAAGTTCAGATCAGGTTGGTTAGAATTTGGAGGGAAGACAGTTAGAAACAGTTGTAGTTGTGGAGCTTTCAAGCAAGAATCAAATTTGGAGTTTGAGGAAGAATCAAGAACCATTGAGCATTCATATTGGTTCAAGATCATTCAATGAAGAAATTTGCAGCATTTGAAGCAAAGTTGAGCACTCAAGAACACCTTAATTAGAGCTTCTGAACAGGTTTTTGTTTCTCAAAATTCCTATTAATTAATGCACGTATTAGAAGAATTTGGCATGTGGTTAGATTATAGATGTAGCCTAGATTTATTTAGGTTTAGTTTGGCTAAGTTTAGTGATGATTTCCACAGATGCAAGATTTCTGTTAGAGCTCGTGTAGGCCTGAATCTTGGATAAAAATGCAAAAGAATTAGATCATGTTGTTCCTTGTGAGGAGAGGAAGAGGTTTGTACAATTTTGATTGAGTTTTGAGCACTTTGGTTCTTGATGCATAATTTTGTTTGGCTTCGGTTTGAACTAGATACACGTGATAGATGATTTTTGAAGTTGGATTTGGATTTCTCATGAGACGTAGATGGATTTTGATATAAAATTTGTCAGAAATGTTGGAGTTTTGAGAACTCTGTGTGTTGTTGATGGTATACAGTGGCCGGATGCAAGGAAGATGTTGATCGGAGAGCTTTTCCGGCGACTGGTAAGTTGGAGGAAGAAGATGAGTGTTAGTCGTTGGATCTAGTTGGATTAGCAGACTTAGTATTTAGATCCCACGCGTGATATTGAGTTTGAGCTTTCGTTGACTTGGACTGCTGAGCTGTCAAGGCATATACTCTTGGATTGGAATACTTTTTGGATGGACAACCAAGATTAGAACGTACCCTAGTCTTTGGTCAAAGTACCTCACCTGATTCATTAGTGAAACGCAGCACTTCACTAATCCCTGTCAGCATGCGCGTGTCACCTTCTGGCCCTTTGGATTAGTTGACCGGTAGTTAGATCTAGTGGCTGTAACTTTTTGTTATTTTCTGATTTTTCTTTTATTGTTTTTTTTATTTCTTTTATTCATTTTGTCATATAAAATGCATAAAAAATAGTTTTATTGATCAGAAAAACATGAGAAAAATTGTGGATGATTCTTACCTTGTTTCTGATTTTTGTATGGCATTTGTTTTCATTTTTAGATAATTTTCCATTTATTTGGCATTTTTCTATTTTTAAGAGTTGATTAAAAATGCATAACTTGACTAGTTCACTTGCTGATTTTTGTACCACTTAATGCTTTAGGTCATGAAATTTTGCATGCTTGGTATAGAGACCTTGACAGGTTTGTGTGATTTTTGTTGGATTTTTTAGAAGGCTTCCATGGTATTGTTTTGAGATAGTTTTTTAGGAGCCTTCCATGGTTGACACCATTTAGCACATCCCTTAAGTTTAAATTTGTTTAGGACCTTTAGATTTAGGTCTTGCCCCTGGTTTTTGTACCATGAACCCTTAAGACATGTAGGAAACCATAGAAATTTTCCTAGCTTTTAAGAATTGATCTTTTATTAGTTCCCCATTTTACAAGTTAATGATGTTTAGGTGATCCTAATTTAGCTTGTCTTGTAGTTTAGCAATAAGGGTGAACCCTTAGCTAACTTTAGGCTTTTGATTACTCCTTGATAGGATTGAACCTAAATTAAGACCTCTTGAGAACCTAGATTAGGCCTTGGTAGAGCTTTAATCCCTTTTAAGTTTAGGTGATCCTTAACTAATCCTTAGGGTTTCTCTTAAAGCCTTTTAGGAAGATCAAATCCCAATGAATGGTAGAGTGTCATGGTGGATGCCTTTGGCATACACCATGCTTTCCTTCATTTCAAATCTCCCATGAATGGTAGAGTTTCATGGTGGATGCCTTTGGCATACACCATGCTTCCCCTCATTTCAAATCTCCCATGAATGGTAGAGTGTCATGGTGGATGCCTTTGGCATACACCATGCTTCCCTTCATTTCAAATCTCCCATGAATGTTGGAATATCATGGTGGATACCTTTGGTATACACCATGTATCACCTCATTTCCTGATTATCCATGATTGGTTGAACATCATGGTGGATACCTTTGGTATACACCATGCATCCCATCATCAATTCCATTCTTTAGGATAGATGCCTTGTGTGATTACTTGTGGAATGAATTCCTTATTTGTCATAATTCTTTTCCTTCATTCATGATTGATTGGTGTGTTGCATTAGGGTAGTCTAATACTTAGGATAATCTAAGTGTAGGTGCATGACTTCATTAACAGGTTGAGTGGGTCTCCCTCTGCTTGTTTGCATTAAGGGTTGAGGTGATCCTCCCCTTGCTTGTGTGTTGTTCTCTTTCTAATTGATGTATTCACATATTAAAGGTTGAGCTAAGCTCCCTTTGCTTATCTGTTTTGTTTGTGTTCTTTGCTTGATTGCTTAGAGGTTGAGTGAGTCTCCCTCTGCTTGTATTGCTGCATTGTATTTGCATCTTTACTGTTTTCTTTTCTGTTTATCTACTTTACTGATGTTAGCTGATGCTTTATCAGTTGTCTGTTTCCCACTTCACATGATCCCCTAGGATTCTCACTTCCTTGTTTAAGGAAGTGATGATTAGACTTTAGCCTGAAGCCTTTGCATGATAACATCTAGGAGTTCCCTGTTTCAACCTCAATCATAGGATGAACCCATGGCATGACAACTGTTAGGACTTGATAGTTTCCCCTTAGTTGTGTCCTCTCCCTTCTCATCTTCAAACAAATCAAAATACAATAATTAAGGTTAATTGATATCGTACGTTACGAGCCTTAAGCTACTTAGGAAATGGTTATTGGAGGGTTTCCTTCCAATAATCAGGATGTTTAGTATGGTACCCTTTGGGTGACATGCGACGCATTCACTCCTAAGTCATAGTCTCTAGTGTTGTACGAACTACAAACATCCGTAAAAAAAACACTTCTTCCATAAAAGACAGAAAACAAGCTTTCAAAACCTTTTTGCCCCGTGGGCCCATAATCCGAGGAAGACGTTTTCAGAAAAGAGTGTCGTTAACTCTTAGTTCTATCGCAAATGGTAACGCACGAGTCTCCGACGAGCGAGCTGCATACACCAAACTGTTGGAACTGTTTATTAACCCTACTCGGAAAAACAGATGAATCTAATCCCGTAATCCGTAGTATCCCGAACTACGTAAGCTCTGATCTCTCACACCTGTTGAGAGTACGTAGGCACAATACTGACGTATTAGCGAGCTACCTTCCCCTATCCTTTAGCCGTAGTATCCCAAACTACGTTGACTCTGATTCTCGTTCTCTGACGAGAATACGTAGGCACGAAGCGCGATGCTTTGCCGAGTCAGTTTTATTTTCTTTTTAAGCCAACCTTGATAGGTGGATAGATAAAACTAACTCGTCAAATAAACACAACAAGCGTGGATCCCATTGAGTACAACAGACGTGAGGGGTGCTAATACCTTCCCCTTGCGTAACCGACTCCCGAACCTAGACATGGTTGCGATGACCTTGTCTTATACCTTTTCATCAGGTTTTTCCGATCGTTTCCTTTCCCTTTCTGTGGGATAAATAATGAAAGGTGGCGACTCTTCTGTTTTGCCGGCACCTTATTTTCGCGGTAGCGACAACACTCGACTGAAGATTGCAAAGCTTTTCAAGCCAAAGTGCAACAGTTAATTGACAAAGGGTGCATATCCTTTCCAGAAGGAAGTTTGGTTGTTCATGTCAACCTCTCAGCTGTCTAAGCTCGCAGATTCCAAGGGTCATTTTCAGAAGCCAGTGGTCCAGACAGGCAGACGTCCTCAACATTGGCAGTCCTCAGACACCTTTTATCATTTGCATTTGTAGTTTCTTTCCTGTTAGTTGCTATTTGCTTTTAAACATTGTAGTTTTGAATGGTAATACTAATGAATTGATTATGCATTTTTCTGAATTAATCATGTCGCATTCACTCATTTTTGCAAAGCACAGACACATGCACCTTTTATCCATTCCACTTCATCACTGTTGTTTAGCAAAGATTGGAGGGAGGATGACGGAAACTGAAAACTCATAATTGCTGATCGTATGCTTTCGGATAAAATCCTGCTGATGACGTACATGCATTGTTTAAAATCCCCTAAACACCGGAGAGATAAGGAATTAATCCCTAGTTAACTAATTCGAGCCTAGAAGTAGGAGTTTCTTCAGATATTTTCAAACCCTCACATCTTAATCTGGGGTAGGGTAGTTGTCAGTTAATTTGACCGAGAGTTCAAATTTTATAGAGGAGTGTCCCCCATTCGAGGACCAATCACATTTTATCCCTCTCAAGAGGTTATCCCTCATCAACCAAAATGGTTAAACCTCACCAATCAGGAGTGAGGCAGTCATAACCCTTTCAGAGAAATCAAGACAACCAGTGTCACATGACTTGTTTAAAAAAAAAGGGAGAAAAGAAAGAGAAAAAAAAGAAAAAAAGCCCGCAAAGTAGAAAGGTTGGAAATCCAAAATTTAGGCAAGATTGGGGCATCCCGCTGGACTTCAAAATCATAAAATTCGAAAAAAGAATCAGTCCAGCAAAAATTAGGGAATAAAAGAATAAAAAGAAATAATTTCAGAATAAAAATCCTCAAATAAGGACAATGTCGTGTGGCTACATACACATAAGACAAAAGGGGTAACTATTACTTCAAAAACCTTGTGGGTTCCTTAACCATCACTCCTACCACTCAATAAACCTTTTGAAGAGGTGAGCGCTAATGCCAAGTTAATTGAGCATTAGGATTGGAGATCATCACGGAGAAGGGGTGGGTACAAATCATACTTTGAGCCTAATATCCTTTGTTTCAATAATTGTGAACCTGACCACGATTCAACCCTCGAAAGACCTAATTGAGGCGGGGTTTATTATGAAAGCATACTAAAATGAGGTTGAGTAACCTGACTCCTACATGATTTGCTAATCATATCCTTGTTGTATCTTTCAAGTTAGCACAACGTTTGGACTAAATGGTCCATTTGTCTCACTGTCACGACACTTAATAAGTGACATTTCTTGCATGAACACCGCATTAAAATTACCATTCCTAAACAAACAATTTTAATTGCAGGTCAGTAGTTGACATGGAGGAAATTCCAACAAGGAGTAATCAAACAGGACTAGATTATTCAGTAGTATAGACCAAAATGGTGTATACTTGGAAACCCCGTGGATCTGGGGCATTGTCATCCAGTGAGTTTGGAATCAGTCAGTCTGAGAAAAATCCCCAAGCATCGGTTGATTATGGGGCAAATCATTCAAGAAGCTGTTGATCAGAAGTGAATCATCTCGAGACTCTACCAATCAGGGGCAGGTCACCTATAGATTCTGTTTATTTGAGGGAAGATCCTCCAGCATTCAATCAGGACAAGTTAAGTCGCTTCAATGCTCAGCCAGGGGCAAGCCACTTGAAGAGTATTGAAGCCAACCATTCCGAGGGTTGTTTTAATCAAGACCCTTTCATGGTACAAATTTTGGGGCAAGCCATCTCGAGGTCGTCTCATGGCAAGCTATTTTCTTTTCAAGGAGCACTTTCCCAAAGATCAGACTAGGGCAAGTTAAACTACACTAGGGCAGTTACTCAAGCAAGTTCATTCTCGTCAGCAAGAGTTGAGTGTCGGGGAATCGTGTCATCACCTCAACAAATAACCTGTTACCTGTCAAAACCGTGTAACCAATCAATTTCCCAAGCCCAGTTCTCGTCTGGCAAACCTTCAAACCAGTTCTCGCCTGGTCAACCCTTTAGTAAACACCAGTTCCCACCCGGTACATGTCAACTCTAAACCAGTTCCCGTCTGGTCGCCCTTTCTTTAGCCTACTGTTTAACCAGTTCTCGTCTGGAAAACCAGAAATCAGTTCCCGTCTGATACCAAACCAAAAATTAGTTCTCGTCTGATACCCAAACCAGAAGTCAATTCTCGTCTGACGACTTAACCCTTTTGCCACCAGTTCTCGTCTGGAAGTCCACCCTCGAATACTATTTCTCGTCTAGTAATTCCCCCTCAAAATCCATTTTTGTTGGTAACCAAAAAACATTCAATCACCTTAAACCTGGTCCTATCCCATACCAAAAGCCCAACCGTACTTGGCACAATTATTCCCATTGACTCACATGCTGTCACATTCCCCGACGCGAGGCTCGATTTACCTCACTTCTCCACAATAGAGATTTTGTATCCCCACAAGGTGTTGATATCAGATTAGAAGCTCTCCCCAGCAGGCTGAGACTAGTTTCTCCGCAGCAGATTATGACTAGTTTCTCCCTAGCAGGTTGAGATTGTGGTTATCCCCAACAAGTATTTGAGATTATTCTCCCGGCAGTGGGATGAGTGCAGTGTCGTTACCCCCACAGAGTCTATGATACTTACTCAATTCCCTAAGCAGAGGTTGATGTTGATGAGTCTTATTCCCCTAAGCAGAGGTTGATGCTGTTGAGTTTATGCTCATTTCCCCTAAGTAGAGGTTGATATTGTTGAGTTTATTGCTTGTTTCCCCAAGCAGAGGTAGATGTTGATTCCCTCATGGGGCGATCCCCAGCGGAGTTGCGGCTCGTAGCAGAATTCAGTTCCTTCGGGATATTCCCCCAATTAATTTTCATCCCCTACAGATCCCCAGTGAAATCAGTGGATTATTTTTCTTCCCCGCAGAATGGGATTGACCTGGAAAATTGTTATGCTCCATCCTCAGCAGAGAAAGTTAGGGGTACATTCCCAATAAATCTTCTCCATTATCCCTAGCAGAGCGGAATCTCCAGCAGAGAGGAGTAGGTCCCCGCAGCTCACTCTTCTTCCCCAGTAGATTCGTACTTTGAAAGGACATCCAGGGCCGACTTCCTCAGTAGAGTGAATTCATTCCCCCAAGCGAGTTGTTTGTTCCCCATAAGAGTTGTATTCTAGTAGGCTATCCAGGGTCGCTTTCTTCAACAAAGTTGATTTTGTGATCCCTAGCAGAGCAGTTCTTATTCTGAGTAAGGCAGTCTTTACCCAGGAGAACTCATTTTCCAGGGAGCCATCCAGGGCTTATTTTCCCAGCATAAGTCCAACTGTTCTTGGCACCTGATCGTCCCCAACGGAGTTGGCTCCTTCTCTTCAGCATTTATTTCGCTGGAGTGGTTCCTTTGCATTTGCGTCGTGCATAGCATCCTCTAAAATGCGTAGCATTTCCATTTCTTATGGAGCATTACGCCATATCCAAACATATGCATTTGAAACATAATCCAGGTTGTCACGTCTTGTTTTCAGGTGTATCTCCAGTAGACAACAGTGTTTGTTCAAGCCTGTGCGATATCCAGACCCCGACTTCCTCCTGTTCATTTCAGTTAGCCCGTGCGGTATCCATACCCCGGCTTCCTCCGGTTTATTTCTGCAAGCTCGTGCGGTATCCAGACCCTGGCTTCCTCCAGTTCATTTTAGTTAGCCCGTGTGGTATCTAGACCCCGACTTTTTCCATTCCATTCCAACAAGCCCGTGCGGCATCCAGACCCCGGCTTCCTCCGGTTTATAACAGCAAGCTGGTGCGATATCCAGACCCCGACTTCCTCCAGTTCATTTCAATTAGCCGTGCAGTATCCAGACCCCGGCTTCTTCCATTCCATTCCAACAAGCCCGTGTGATATCCAGACCCCAACTTCCTCCAGTTTATTTCAGCAAGCCCGTGCGGTATCTAGACCCCAACTTCCTCCGATTATTTCAGTTAGCCCGTGCGGTATCCAGACCCCGGCTTCCTTCGGTTATTTTAGTTAGCCCATGCGGTATCCAGACCCCAGCTTCCTCCGATTATTTCAGTTAGCCCATGCGGTATCCAGACCCTGGCTTCCTCCGGTTATTTCAGTTAGCCCATGCGGTATCCAGACCCCGGCTTCCTCCGGTTTATTTCAGCAAGCTCGTGCGGTATCCAGACCCTAACTTCCTCCAGTTCATTTCAATTAGCCCGTATGGTATCCAGACCCCGGCTTCTTCCGGTCCATTCCAGCAAGCCCGCGTGGTATCCTGACCCCGACTTCCTCCTGTTTATTTCAGCAAGCCCGTGCGATATCTAGACCCCGAATACCTCCGATTATTTCAGTTAGCCCTTGCGGTATCCAAACCCCGACTTCCTCCGGTTATTTCAGTTATCCCGTGCGGTATCCAGACCTCGGCTTCCTCCAGTTATTTCAGCAAGCCCGTGTGGTATCCAGACCCTAGTTTCCTCCAGTTATTTCAGCAAGCCCGTGCGGTATCCATACCCTGGCTTCCTCCGGTTATTTCAGCAAGCATGTGTGGTATCCAGACCCCGGCTTCCTCCGGTCATTTTAATAAGCCCGTGTGGTATCTAGACCCCGGCTTCGTCTAGTTATTTCAGTTAGCCCGTGTGGTATCCAGACCCTGGCTTCCTCCGGTCATTTCAGTAAGCCCGTGCAATATCTAGACCCCGGCTTCCTCTGATCATTTTAGTAAGCCCGTGTGGTATCCAGACCCCGACTCATACCCTTTTGTTTGACTAACTTGTGCGGTATCCAGACCCCAATTGATGTTTGTTTCAGCAAGCCCGTGTGGCATCCAGACCCCGACTTCCACCGGTTTATCTCCTCAAGCATGTGCGGTATCCAGACCCCAACTTTCACCAGTTTTATTGGCTCAAGCCCGTGTGGTATCCAGACCCTAGCTTCCACCGGTTTATCTCCTTTAGCCTATGCGGTATTCAGACCCCGGCTTCCATCGGTTTATCCCCTTTAGCTTGTGCAGTATCCAGACCCCGACTTTCACCGGTTTTATTGGCTTAAGCCCGTGCGGTATTTAGACCCCGACCATTGATTTGTTTTGCCTGTGCGGTATCCAGACCATTGCAGATTATAAAATTTTCTCTCACCTGTGCGGTATCCAGACCTCCGCAAATTGTGATCTCCGATGGATGCGTCCATTTTATCTTTATCTCTCCCGAATAGTGTTTTCAGAGTTTATCAGTTACTATTTCTTTTTGCGGTTGGCAAATTTTCGGGTTCTTTAGTATTCAACCGTCTTTTACCTTGAATGTTTGAAAGCCGTTCACTTTTCATCCCTTCAGGTCCAAGTCGCTTGAATAGGGGCAACTGTTGTACCCCAAAATTTGACCAACCATTTCTTGTAACTTGGCTTATGTTTCATTTCATTAGCATCTGAATATCATTTATCGCATACTGTGCATTTTTTCGGTCGAAATGGATTATCGGGATTACAGCCGCTTTGCTTGCGTTTAAAGCGATTCAAACCAGTTCAAATAAGGAGATTTATATCAAAATCGAGCAGAGTTTGTTCTCATTTTATTGGTCCAGCCTGTGCTGATATTTTCGGTGGCATTTCGGTTGTCGCCCTTTTACCGTTTATTTCACTGCATTTTTTATTATTTACTGCTTTAATTTATTTTCATGGTTTTTTTTTATAGATTTCTTATTTAATAGTTTTCTAGAATAGTTTATTAGAATTTTTAGCATAAAGTTTTTTTAAGTAGAATATATTTTTTAATTTAGAATTCTAAAATTTAAGTTTTTTTTTAGAAATAGATTCTGTTAATTGAGATTTATTAGATTAATTGTCTAAGTTTAGATTTTAAATAGATTTAATTAGTTTTAATTGTTTAGCTAGAATTTTAGTTTTAAGATTAATTAGAACTTAGTTTTAGGATTAATTGGTAATTAAAGTATTGTTAGAGTCAGGATTTAATTATTGGTTTTTTATTAGTTATGTGGTTTAGAGATTTAATTAGGAGTTTTGGTACTATATTCTCCATTAATCATAAGGTTTTCATCAACAAACATAACCACAGCTGCCATGTGTTGGACTCTTAGGGTATAAAGCCCTATTCATTGTCCCCTTCTTGAGGACAACCCTAATCCGAGAAACCCTAGGGAGGCGCCTCCACCCTCACCAACATCACCATCTTTCACCTAACACCTTCAAACGCCTTCATCCAAACCATTACCAACAACTCAAACAAAAAAAACCAACTTCAAACCCCATCGTGTTCTATCTTATCTCCCTCATCACCTTCTTCAATAACCACCATCATCGTAACTTCATCACCATAAATCCCCTCTTCTGAAAAACAATCATCTAACAACCCTTCATCTTCAAAACATAACCCATTCCTCAATCAACAAACAACAAAATGGATTCACTAAACTATCATTCTTAACCGTTAACAGCTTCTCCTTCATCTTCCATTTCCAAAAAATTAAACAAGCTTCAAGCTCATGAACAACTTACCCAGAAGTTCCAGCAATAACCTTCAAACATCGATCGAAACTTCAACCCCTTTTAAAACCCGTTCAATATCATTCATTGTCTTCTTCACAAATCGAGCCAAAATCCTCCAAATCAACAAACACATACCTCGCGCAACTCATCTTCACTCGTCCATCACCATCGTTAACCCATTTTTCACAACCATAAAATCTTCATCAATCACCTCTCTCCAACCCATTCACGTCCTTCCATTTTCACCATTATCGAACACAAATGCGACCCATCCTCATCTTCCTTCCACAAAACCACCAACAAGAACACATCAATCTATTTTTTTGACCCAACTCAACCTCCTCTACAACCCACAAACTTAAACTCAAACTTCATCAACATTCAAACACTAACAGAGTGGGGAGAGAAAACTGTAAACAGAGATTGAGATAAAGTTGATTTGAGCCAAGAATGGAGAGGGTGACTTTTGACTGGAAAGGGATTTGAAACAGAACCAAGAGTTGAGAGAGAGAGGCGAGAAACTGAAAACGAGAATGGAGAGGAAGAGATTTTTTTCTGCTGATTTACTGGTGGGTCTCTCGGCCCATCCCTTGTTTTTTTTGTTTTAAACACCCCCCGATCCTTTGGTAAACCCCTCTGTTTTCTGGAGAAATGGGCTTAAAACCCATGAAGCCCACTCAGCTATCCGCACACCCCTGATTCAGCTTATACCCCCTGTTCTTCCTCTTAGTTTTAATTTTGTAAAATATTATATTCTGTTTATCTTTGTATATATAGTTTTTATAAATAGTTTTCATAATATTTTTATATTAAGTTTTTTCATATTAGTTTATAGATTATTAATATATTTTCCTTATTAATTTTAGAGTATATTATATATATATTATTTTCTAAGTTTTATTTTATATTATATTTCTTTTAGAACTTTAGAACTATTTTATATTAGAGTTTTGGGGTTACTTTCTTATTAGAAGTTGGATCTTATTTCGCATTTGTTATTGGGCTTTTTATCCCATTTTCGCCTTTTTGGTCGATGACGTGACTTCCGTAATCCATTACCAGTCAAATTATTGATGAATAATGTTGGATCCGAGACCACCTCCTTTCTTTCCTCATTTTCTTCTTCTTTCCGATTTTATATTGACTTTCTTGGATCGATGAAGTCTTGTATTCGTACGCGTCAGATTTTCAAAGTCGATAACCTTCCCGATTTCAAATCTATGGAAGATGACAATTTGGGTCATTTTACTTACTTTAGGATTGCGATAGTCTACCTTCGATTAATCGACATTATGCTTGCGATTAAGACGAGATCCCACTGTTTTTGGTCCGTGCGACACGATTCAATTGGAGAATTACCCTCAATGTCATTTATCTATCTTGTCCATAGCACGGATATCAATTCGCAGCTTCCTATAGCTTGACTTCCCTTATAAGTCGAGCTAGGACGGTTTAGCATCACATTGGTCCTGTTTCGGAACATCATCAACAAGGATCAAAGAGGAGAAGCTTGGAAATGAGCTTGCACACAATGTAAAGGGTCAACGGAACCGCTCCGTTCGGTAACATCTTTCTAATTTCATCTTTTATTCAACTGTCAAGTGTTGTGAGTTTTAAGCGATAGGCACGTGGGAAATGATAAGTGGGAAGCCTCATCTCATTCATCTAGAGTGTTTAGCGTATGTCCTTTGGATGATATGTGACGCATTCACTCATACGTCTTAGGGTTTAACATGTGTGTCCCGATCCGTTTCCTTTCTCTCGCATCCTTGTGACTGAGCCCCTTTTTTCTCGCCCCGTGCAATCGAGACCGTTTCTTCATAGTTAGCCAAACTACGGTTGCTCTGATCTCTCATATCTATTGAGAGTACGTAGGCATAGGATTGCGATAATCCTAGCGAGCACTTTTCCGGTTCCCTTCCGTTTAGGAGCTTCAGGCCAAGGACCCCTTTTCTGTCGCCCTCGTGCGATTGATACTCCCCTTTCTCTCGCCTCTATACGATCAAGACTCTTTTCTCTCGTCCCCGTGCGATCGAGACCGGTTATCCGTAGTTGGCTGAACTATAGCTACTCTGATTTTTCATGCCAGAAGAGAATATGTAGGCACAAGACGCGATGTCTTGGCGAGCACACTAACAACTCATTTCTATTTTCTCTCGCCTTAGTGCGATCGAGCATTTCCCGCTGACGACTAACTTCCCTTTCTCTTGCCCTCGTGCAATCGAGGCCAGCTGTTGCACCCCAAAATTTGCTCAACCTTTTCTCGCCTGATTTATGTTTCATTGCATTTCATTTGCATAGTTACATCATGAACATAGTTCAATCATTGGCATATCATAGCATAGCATGCATCCAACAAGGGATCAAGGTGTCTATCAAGATAGGAGCCTAGCAAGAGGTGTTATCCAATCCATCAAGAAATGATTTGAAGTCTTGAGAAGTTTGAGTGCCTACATGTGGGTTTTGCTCCTATCTTGAGGAATATTGAGAATCATCAGTGAGATGTGAAACATGGAATGTGAGTTTAAGGTGTGTATGGATCTCATGGGATGCCTAGAGGTCCCTATTGAAGCCGAGACAAGTCATTGATTCAAGCATGAGAGCCACATTTGAAGTGCAGTCAACTAGGGTTTCATCTGGGTCAACCCTAATTCAATTATGCAATGGGAGAGCATCAAAGCATACTTTGAAGTCATGGAATTCATGGATTGGTATGTTGATACATGTGTGTTGTTGTGCCAAGGTTAAGCAAAGAAAGATCAAGAATGTGGGAAGTTGCTAAATTAGGGTTTCAGTGTAAAATCCCCTGTTTAGTGCCTAACTTCAAAGCCACATAAGTCAAAATACAAGTTTCAAATGGATCTTTGGCCAACATGAAACTTGTAGAGCTTCTCAATACCTTTAATTTGAGTACTAGAAGTCTTCAAGAAGATTTGTAGAACTCAAGTTATGGTCTTTGCAAATTACAGGTCATCAGAGCACACTGAAATTTATCTGTGAAAGTCACTTGACTTCCAAGCAACTTTTTCCCTTCAAGGAATTTTCAAATGGATTCTTGGTGAACATGAGAGTTGTATATCTTTATCTTAGCTTTCCATAGAGTACTAGAAGTCCTTGATAGGATTTGTAGAACTCTATTTATGATCTTGGCAAGCCAGGGGTATTTTGGGTATTGGTGATTATAGGTCATTTTCAAGCATGGGCCAAAATCTCCAACTTAGAGGCCTCAAATGGAAAATTGTTCAACTATAAAGTTGCTCAAAGTAGGGTTTTAACCTTGACCATGCATCCAGGAGGTATTGAATTGGCTCATAGGAGAAGTTGGTTTGAAATGGTTTTGAAATGAAGGAATTAAAGTGATTAAAAGGCCAAAATTGTGGAATTCTTGATTTATGGCCAAACCAAGAAATGTTATATACCAAATTGATCAGAAAACATATTTAGGAAAGGATGGAAATATTACTTTTTGTATTTGAGGCCAATTTCACATGGTTCCCCTTTGTTAATTAAGATGGAAGTAACATTTGAATTACATACCTTTGGATCAAAAAACAAGGAAGATGTCATTCCCTTTCAATTCAAAATGTCAGGAGGAGAGAAATTCAAGTGAGTGTGAGAGCTAGAACAGAGAAAGGCATGATTTCCACATATGAGATTTTCAAGGAATGTGAGAAATTGAATTTCTCATTCAGGTTGTTACAGAAGTTTCTAGAGGGTTCTATCAGCTTCTATATAAGCGTTGCAACTGATTCAGATAGTTTTTTTGGCAAGGATTGAGCAAGGAATCAGAGAGAGCAACTGAATTTTCTCAACTGCATCTCAGAATCAGGTTTGGAGATAGAGGGAATTTCAAGACAAATTGACCATTGTAGAAGCTTAGAGGAGGGTTCTTGAGTGATTCTGTAAAAGATTGGAGGTTGAATCGAGCATTTGCACCTTCTGTTCATCCAGTTTTTCCAGGTTTGTAACTTTCATCTTTTAGCTTAGATTAGGGGAAATTAATTAGCATTTGGTATGTGGTTAGGTTATAGATGTTGCTAGGTTGGATTTAGGCACAAATTTGGGATGATTAGAGACACTTTAGGTTGTGATCAGAATTCCGTTGAGAGGAATATTGTGAGATTCTTGAGGCTTTAAGCATGGCTGAATGGTGAGAATTAATCAGGGAAGCATGTAGATGAGTTTAGGCTTTTTAATTGTAAGTTTTGGAGGGATCAAGAATTGGATGAATCTCTACAACTTGGATCGGGTTTGGTTTTAGAGGACGAATCAATGGAAATGGAGGTCATTTTTGGACCCAGGATGAAATTTCGAGTGGGATAGGGTGTTTAGTTGCAAGAATTGATGAGGTTTTGGGATGTCTTCGCCGGAGAAGACGGTTGCGCAAAGCTCAGGCCACCGTCTGAGCTTCTCCCTCCTTTTTTCAAACATTTGGGGACGATGACCCAGGGCCCTTAGATCATGCTTTGACCCTTGACTCAAACCAAATCCATTGGCCACGATTGAATTGAATTTCTGAAGAGAATTGAGAAGGAGACCTCAACGTTGCGTTTCATTAAACGTTTTGGTTTGGGCTGAGTTGATTAATTGCTATGCACACCCTACCTTAGGCCCAAGTTGGATTTTGAACTGAAATGGATTGCTATTTGCCACGCCTGTTTCTCAATTTCCCTTTTATTTTCTGTTTTCTTTCCATTTTGGTTTGGGCTTAATCACGCGCGCTATTGACACCCCCTCTTGGGCCCAGGTTTGGATTTCAACATGATATTATTGCTATTTGTCACGCAACTTTATTATTTTTCATTATTTTCTTTTAATTTCATATTTTTCATATAGTATAGAAATAAATCCATAATAAATAGAAAAATTAATCTTTTTAAGACAGATTTTTTTCCCTAACTCCTTAGAATGTGTAGAATTTAATAGGATTAAAATTTCTTTAATTCATGCATTTTATATTTTATTTTCATTTTTGTATTTTCATTTGCTTTTATTTTGATATGTTTGGTATGCCATTTTGCTGATTTTATTGTGAATGATTGGTGATGATTTTTGAGTTGATTCTTTTTGGTGTAGATAGCTTAGACATGCATGTACCCATAGTAAGTTTCTCATATTTTTGTGAGATGATTTTAGGTTGTTTTGGGCTTTGAACATTAAGTGGTTTAGAATTAGGGTTTTAGGATAGTACCCTTAGGTTTAGGGCATAGTTTTAGCATTTAATGAATGGTTAACCCCCTGGTTTTTCTATGGAGATATTCTTAAGAGGTTTAGGAACCCTTAGTAATTTTTGTAGTATTTTACAATCCCTTTTGGTATTTTAAGTAGAATTAGTTTTAGGACTAACTTCTAAGTGTTTATGATGAACTAACTTGGCTAGTTTGATTCAATAGTTCCCCTTAGGTTAGGGTGGTGTTGCTTTTGAGCTTGGATGATCATGAAGACCAATTGAAGATGCTTTGGAGAGCTTGAAGGAGCTTGGATATGAAGCATTGTCCTCTGGTGGAGTGCTTGTCAGGAGCTTAGGGAGACTAGGGTTTTAGGAAGAGCATCAGAGTAGTTTTGCTTGTTTCCTCAAACATGGAGTATATTGTTCATCTCCATTCAATCCAATGACATAAATTCCTCTTAAAGAAGTCACATATCTCCTTTGGAGGGATGAATGGCATGCTTTAAGGGTAGAACTTTGAGGATGCCTTCCTATTACAGTGTTGAGTTCTCAGTGACTTCCCTTGGTTGTCATTGAGTTTCTTAACACTTCAACTTGATCTTGTGGAATTATTCTCCCTTGGAGGTGCTTGTTGAAGCTTGGTAAAGAGAAAGTCTAGTGCTTGTTGAAGTTTGGTGAAGATGAAGTTTGGGCTTGTTGAAGCTATGAGTGTTGCTTGTTGAAGCTGCTTGCTTGTTGAAGCTGTCTGCTTGTTGAGGTTGTCTGCTTGGTGAAGCTGTTTGCTGCTGAAGTTTGTTGCTTGTTAAAGAGGGAAGCTTGGTGAAGCTTGGTTCTTGTTGAAGATTAAAGGTTCAATGGAGCTTGAAGATAGGAGCTATTAATGAAGATGAAGGTTGTTGCTGTCAACTTTTTGCTGTTTAATCAACTGTTGTTGTCAGAGCTGCTGTCTGCTGTGGGAGTTTGATGTTGCTGCTTGGGCTGCCTCCTCTATTTTATTTTGGTTTTTCTGTATTATTTGTTTGCTTGTACAGCTTGCCCCCTTAAGGTTTGAAGTGAATGTTGATTCACTTTGCCTGTTGTTTTCCCAGGTTCGAGGTTGAGCAGGACTCCCTTGCCTCGCTTGTATTGCTGCATTGCATGCATTTTACTGTACTTGCTTGCTTTCTTTCCTGTTTATCCCCTAGGATCTCTGATTTCCTCTGTGCAGGAGGGAATTATGACAGGCATTAGGATTCTTATCCATGCATGACAACATTAGGTTAGTTTTTATTCCCTTTTAAACCCTAGGCTTTTTAGAGCTTCTTTCTCTTCTTATCTCAAAACAACTCAAAAACACAGTAATAAGGTTAATCGATGTCGTACGTTACAAGCCTTAAGCTATTTGAGAAAGGGTTGCTGGAGAGCTTCTTTCCAGTAGTCTGGCTGCTTAGTGTGGCACCCTTTGGGTGGCATGCGACATAGTTACTCTCAAATCATAGTCTCTAGTACGTCAGAGATTACACGCAAACTAAAAAACACTTCTTTCGTAAAAGATTCAAAACAAACATCAAAGTGTGATTTTTGTCTGCTTGGACTCTTAATCAAGAAAAACCCTTTCATAAGGTAATAAAAAACCAGTCAGACAAGCTTGTGTCTTCCGTAGCCCGAACTACGTTTGCTCTGATCTTTCATGCTGTATGAAAGTACGTAGGCATAGGATGTCGTATCCTAGCGAGCAACCTTCCCCCCTTAACCCGTAGTTATGCGAACTACGTTAACTCTGATTTCTCGTTCTAGACGGGGATACGTAGGCATAAAGTGCGATACTTTGCCGAGTCATTCTCTTTTCGTTTTAACCCCAGACCTTTAGAGTAGATAGAATAACATCTGTACTAGAAAACAAGCGTGGATCCTGTCGAGTACGGCAGACGTGAGGGGTGCTAATACCTTCCCCTTGTGTAATCGACTCCCGAATCCCAGATTTGGTTGCGATGACCATTCCTTTCCCGTTTTGCGTTAGGTTTACTCTGAGCGTTTCCTTTCCCTCCGTTGGGATAAATAACGCACGGTGGCGACTCTTCTATCATAGCCGACGCCGATTTTTGCAGTAGTGACAGCTGGCGACTCTGCTGGGGACTCCAACGGTTCCCTACGTGAGTCAATCCTAGCGCTTGTTTTCCCATCGTGGGTTTTGTATGGATTTAATTTTCCGTACTTACTTTCAGCATTATATTATTGTTGTTATGCTGGGTAGGGGGTTCAGATTGAGAGATAAGCCGGACCTGGGCTTGAGTGCACCTAGAATTAGTTGTGGAAAGTAGTGGGCACGTGCATGCTTTGCATGTACCAGTGTCCCGCAAAATCCACACTCGGACGAGGTTCTTCTGGTTGACTTCTTTTTCAACCCTTTGGGTTGAGGGGGTTGTTGGTTAGTTGGATTGTCGACATTGGGGACCGATCATTTGGAAGTTGGCTAAGTGAGGCCTCTTCAGCACATGATGATGCCACACCTCCTGGGTATCGTATCATCAGTCTTGAAAGTCTGTGACGCCGACGACCGCATAGGATGCCGTACCTTGTGTCAATTGATAGGACACCTACCTGTGAGAGGGGTTGGGGCATGTAGGAAACTTGACCTCCAGACTACCCGGTTTTCTTAATATTGGATCAGTATGTGTGGTTACTCGGGGTTCTTCATCAGGACAGTGTTTAGCTCTGTTGAGACCATGTTGGAGCTTTGTTTTAGGTCTGTTGAGATCAAAGTGGAGCATTGTTATGGGTCTGTTGAGACCAGGGTTGAGCAGTATTGTGGGTCTGTTGAGATAGATATTGTGGATGGATCTCTTCAGCAATATATCATTTGATCCCTGTTGCATGTTTGCATATTGCATTGTTGCATACTCATTTTGCATATCATTAACGTGTGTCTGTGCTGCAGGTGCATTTCATACCCTCTGATTCTAGTTGCCCAGATTTCTGTCTGCTATCATGGATACTTTGAAGAAGACTGTGGCATACAAGTTGCCTACTCCAGATGTTTCTTCTTTGCTTGGTTTGATGTCTTTAGCTGATGATGATGTGAAGAGAAGCTTCAGGAAGAGTTATGGGAAACTGCTTAGGTTGGTTTGCAAACCATCCACGTATGAGCTGAACGGATTGTACGCGCTTATGCAGTTTTATGATCCCCCGCTGAGGTGTTTTATTTTCCCCGACTTCATTCTGGCTCCGACCATGGAAGAATATGCTGAGGTCTTGGAGTTAACCATTCAGAACAGGGTACCCTTCATTCATATGGGTGCTGAGCCCAAGCTGGAGGATTTGGCTGTTGCTTTGCATTTAGATTCCTCAGAGTTGCTGTTAACCTCGTGGAATGGAGTTTCTGGTTTTTCTCTCAAGTTCTTGGTTGGGAAAGCACAAGAGTATGCCAAGAGTGGCTGTTGGATTGTGTTCAGTGCTATCCTTGCTTTGTGTATCTATGGCATTGGGATGTTCCCTAATATGCTCGACTTTGTTGATTTGGATGCATTCCATATATTTGCTTCAGGCAATCATGTGCCTACACTGATTGGAGACTTCTATCACTCTCTGCATTATAAGAACGAGAATAGGAGGGGCAAGAATGTCTCTTGTTGTGCGCCTTTGTTGTATATGTGGTTTGATAGTCACCTGCCCAAGAAGGGTATCTTTGCTGAGTCTGCAGCTACGGTGGAATGGTCTGAGCGTCTGATGGGGCTTTCTTTAGAAGATGTTGTCTGGTTTGATAGGGATTTACTGGGATCTGAGATTATCTACAGCTGAACAGGGTATCCTAACGTTCCTCTGATTGGGAGGAAAGGGTGCATTAACTACAATCCGTCATTGTTGATCAGGCAATTCGGTTATGCTTTGAGAAGCCCGCCAAAAGAGGAGGAAGTGCAGGAATCTCTGTACTTCACAGGTGATTTGAAGGGAGAATTGCTATCCAAGCTTCAGCATGATTGGAATAACATCCGCAAGAAAGGTAAGCCATTTTTGGGTAAGAATGATTGTCAAGCCTATCCTCCGTACCAAGTCTGGATCCAAGATAGGGCAAAGCAGGCGCTGATGTCGTTTCCTGCAGTATTACCTCCTACTCCCCTCGTGGATGAGGAGCCAACTACTGTGCCAATTGAGAGGTATGAACATGTTGTGAAGGAGAAGGAAGCTTTTAGGAAAGCCAACAAGAAGTTGGAAGAAGAGCTAGTGCAACTCAGGAGCGAAAGGAATGAAGTCGTATATTCCTTCGAGCAACAAACAAAGTTGGTGAACCAGTTAGGTGCAGAACTGACTGAGCAACGAAAGAAGCGTGAACGCTTGGGGATAAATTTCAAGAGCTCTCATGACATGCTGGAGTCTAAGAAGAAAGCACTTGATATAGCCTACTGGGAGATCTCCACATTCAACAAAACCTGGAATGCTACACTGACCAGTAACAAAGGAAGAGAAGACAAACTGAAGCAGCAGGTCGCTGAACTGGAAGATCAGTTGAAAGCTAGTCAGAAAAAGTTTGAAGAAGAGGTTATGCGGAGATACGCCGTTCAGAATTCGTTGAATAAAGTTGTCAAGCGTAAGAAAGAGTCTGCATCCTAAAAGCGGAAGCTAGAGGATTGCTTTGGAGAAGGTGCTTGGGAGGAATCCATTGGGGATCTCCAGCGTGTTATCAGGCAAAGAGACTCGCTCGTTGAGGGGTTGCTTTCCCAGCCGAATCATCCCAAGACTAAGAGATTGTTAGAGGAGTATCAGGCATATGGACGCACTTGAGTACCTTATGCACTGTTGTATATGCTTTATTTGCATTGTGCTGGCCATCACCAGGATTGTTGGTTGAGGTCATGCCTTCTTGTTATTGTACACTCAGTGATATTGTATTTCTGCCTTGTTGGGCTTTTCAGCAATATATGAGATGTTTTTTCCATGAGTGAATCCAAGCTTCTTAGCACTGTCACTGCACTGGCACTTTGGCACTAGAATCAGGGGTTGATCTCCCTAACACACAGACACATATTGCATCTGCATATTCATTTTTGCATTGCCAGTTACTTGTTGAATCTGTATCTTATTTCATGCATCTCACAGGTTTTTCAGGATTGACGACCATAGAGTCCACCGCTATTCAACCAAAAACAACTGCAAGAAGATAATGGATCAAGTTCAAGTCGAGATGCAGGAAATTCGTGAGAAGCTGACTCTGTTCATGCAAGCTCTGGAGAGCAAGGCCAAGGGCCAGGAGAATCTTCAGACCTTGGTGCAGCCCCTGCTGACATGGGCAAACGGAAATGGCCATACTGACCACATTTCTGTTGAAACTCCTCGTCGGGAAGATGAAATACCGACAGTTGTTACTCCACCTGTTGTGACTGTCGACAGAAAAACTGGTACTGGTGCGGGTGCTGGCGCTGGTAATGGCAATACTGGAAATGGTGGTGATAGGCATGTTGTTAACAACAAAGGCAACACTGTGGACGCCGATCAAGGATTCGTTGACAATGTTGGCTTTGGAAACAATGGGTATGGCAATGTCAATCAGGACGAGAATTTCGGGTTCAACAATCAAGGCTTTGGTAATGACGGTTACGACAACAATCAGGGGTATGGTCACGGTAATGGTGGATTCGGTAATGTGAACGGCGCTGGAGCATTTCCTTTCAGCAATGGTTTTGGACTTGCTGGGGTCAATCAAGGGTTCGGCAACCGAGGACAGGGTCCTATGTTCAATCAGCAAGGATTTGGCCGTAAAATGGGTTACGATGGGTATGACAATGACTGGAATATGGATCAACAGGATGACACTTTTTCAGGAAGAGGTATGGGACTTGAAGGCCCTATTGACCCTATTCAGAGGATCAGAATGCTAGAAGAGCAGATGAAAGGGGTGGTTGATCAGAACTCCGCTGGGTTAGACATGACTACTATGGGGTTGGTACCAGGGCTGAGGGTGCCATTGAAATTCAAGGCTCAAACATTCGACAAATACAAAGGGGATACCTGCCCAAAGGTCCATGTACGTTCTTATTATAGAAGGATGTCTGCGTATTCCAATGATGAAAGGATGCTCATGCATTTCTTTCAAGACAGCTTATCGGGACCATCATTGGAATGGTACATGGGGCTGGAGCCCACCCAGATTAGGAGCTGGAAGCAGTTGGCTGATGCTTTCGTTATGCATTACAAATATAACAATGATTTGGCGCCAAACAAAGTTCAGTTGCAGAATCTGTCGCAGAAAAGTGGTGAAAGTTTCAAAGAGTACGCGCAACGGTGGCACGATATGGCAGCTCGGGTGCACCCTCCTTTGGTTGAAAGGGAGATGAATGACATGTTTGTGGGGACATTTACAGGAATGTACTATGACAAGTTACTCAATGTTTCGATGGGTAGCTTCTCCGATATGATCCTTATGGGAGAAAGGATCGAAAATGGAATTAAAATTGGGAAGATTCAGGCAGGTGAATCTACTTCAGCTGGGGGTGCGAGAAAAGCGTTCGGTGGAAGACGACAAGGTGATACAAGCGCTGTATTTGGTGGTAGAGGTCGGGGCAGAGCTAGAAATCAGTACAGTCAACCTCAACAAATAGCTAGTGTTACTATTCCAATTCCTCAACAACAACAGCAACAACAATAACCACAGCAGAATCAAAGGCAGAATCAGGGTCATAGAAGGTTTCAGAATGCAAAGCCGAAGAGGGTATTTGATAAGCCTCCGTCGACGTGTGCAGAGCTTCTTCAGACGTTGCTGGGTTTGAACTTGGTTGAGCAAAGAACATTGGAGCCGCCTATAGGACCGACACTTTCTTATGGGTACGACGCTAATAAGCACTGTGAATTCCATTCCGGGGCGCCCGGACATGATGTAGAATCTTGTCATGCTTTCAAGCATAAAGTTCAAGACTTGTTGGATAGTAAAGCCATCAACTTTGGCCAAGTGGGGCCCAATATTGTACAACAGCCTATGCCTAATCATGGGGCAAATGCTATCTTGACAGAAGAAAATTTGAACTTGGTGATGGATGTTAACGAACTGAAGACACCATTGAGTGAGGTGAAAGGCAGGTTGCTCAGAGGGGGAGTATTCCCGGGTTGTGATGAATACTGTTTAGAGTGTTGGACTCAGCCCGAGGGTTGTACTGATTTGAAGCAGGGCATTCAGGCCATGATCGACGAAGGGACCTTGCAATTTGATCGAACTGTGGTTGAGAAGCCTGTGGAGGCATTATGTGATGAGCAGAATGATATTGCAACGGTGATGATCCCGAGGAAGAGTATAACGATAAAGACGCCCGCCCAGCGGCCAACTATTACGATTACCAAAGCAGGGCCTGTTCCCTTTGAGAGTACGAAAGTTGTCTCGTGGACGTATGGATTAGAAGCATATTGCAACGGTGAAAAGATTGTGATGAATAGCCTGCCAGCTGGGGCTGTTGATAACGTCGTTGGAACGGGGGGCATGACCCATAGCGGAAGGATATTTACCTCACCTGAAATAGAAGCAGAGAGGTTGGACAAAGGCAAAGCTAAAGAAAGCGGGCCTACTCGGTCGAAAGAAAAGGATACGTAGCTCAAGGACGTAGAGGAGTTCATGAGACTGATTCGGAAAAACGACTATAAAATTGTTGAACATCTACAGCAGACGCCGTCGAAGATTTCTATCTTGTCGTTGTTATTATGTTCCGAGGCCCACCGGAACGCCTTGCTAAAGATTCTGGATACGTCATTTGTGCCTCAAGAAGTTTTTGTAAATCAGTTAGAGGGGGTAATGGCACATGTCAATGCTGGGCATAGTCTGGGTTTCACAGATTTTGACCTAACACCCAGGGGTCGAGAGCACAACATGGCCTTGCATATATCGGTGGAATGCTGGGGCACCGTAATGTCACATGTATTGGTGGATACTGGATCGTCATTGAACGTATTGCCAAAGAAGGCCATGATGTAGTTGGACATACGGGGAATTATTTGCACGCCCAGCGATTTGGTTGTGAGGGTGTTTGACTGGTGAGACTAAAGGTTGGGGGCAGGTACTGGAGATTCCCGTGAAGAATGACAAGTTTGGGCTAGGGTATCGACCGACGTCGTCAGCGTCATCTTCAGGAGCGCCCAGGTTCAAGGGACCTGTCACGATTACGCCAAGCGGGGTGTGCTTTGAGACTATCAACGCTATTTCCGATGCTGAAGACGGAGATAGTGACTGCGATATGGACGCGTGGATCAAGCCAAGCGTGCCAGGACAAAGTCTCTGCAACTGGTCCATCCGGGAAACTGTCCCAGTGAGTTTTAAACAGTAATGATTTGTTTTATCAATTGTTGAATAATCCTATGTCCTACCCGGGGCATAGTGATTTTACCTTAGGGCTACTTGATTATGTGTATTGCCCTGTTTAATCATGAAATAAAGGCGTTTTTCATATACAAATATTGTGATCCTTGTTTTTCTTGTTTTTACTTTGACAATAATTGGCAACGTGGTTGTTTGCTTTGTTTGCGTGTTGAAGCGTTTAACCATTTCCTTTGCAGGACTAATATTTCAGATGACATCTCCTACGAACCGCCTATGACTCGTTTCGACTTCGAGCATCTGGTATTCCAAGCAGAGGAAGAGATTGTTGAGGATAGCGACCTGTCAGAGGAGCTGACTCGTCTGTTGAAACAGGAAAAGAGGATCATTTTGCCTCATCAGGAGGAAATTGAGATTATCAACTTGGGGTCGGAAGAAGTTGCGAGAAATATCCGTATAGGGGCTGCGCTGCAGAGCAACATCAAGCAAAGGCTGATTGAGATACTGCGAGAGTATAGTGATATATTTTCTTGGTCGTACGAGGATATGCCTGGGTTAGATACGGACATGGTTGTGCACCGTCTGCTGTTGCAAGAGGAATGTCCGCCTGTTAAGCAGAAACTCAAAAGAACCAGACCAGACATGGCTGTAAAAATCAAGGAGAAAGTTCAAAAACAGTGGGATGCTGGTTTCCTAGCTGTTACAACTTATCCATCATGGGTCGCTAATATAGTACCAGTGCCGAAGAAAGACGGTAAAGTGCGAATGTGTGTAGACTACCGTGATTTGAATAGGGCGAGCTCGAAAGACGACTTTCCACTTCCTCACATTGATGTGTTGGTTGATAATACTGCTCAGTTCTCCATATTCTCCTTCATGGACGGCTTCTCAGGCTATAATCAGATCAAAATGGCACCAGAAGACATGGAGAAGACTACCTTCATTACTCCCTGGGGAACATTTTGCTATAAAGTGATGCCCTTCAGACTGAAGAACGCTGGGGCAACATATCAACGTGCTATGACGACTCTCTTTCATGACATGATGCACAAAGAGATCGAGGTTTATGTTGATGATATGATTGCCAAATCCCAGACGGAGGAGGAGCATTTGGTTAATCTGCTGAAACTGTTCAAAAGACTTAGGAAGTTCAGGTTGGGACTTAACCCTAACAAGTGCACCTTCGGGGTGAGATCGGGTAAACTGCTGGGGTTTATTGTGAGCGAAAAGGGAATAGAGGTTGATCCTGCTAAGATAAAAGCTATACAAGAAATGCCGACGCCTAAAACAGAAAAAGAAGTGCGTGGGTTTTTAGGGAGGTTGAACTACATCGCTCGGTTCATATCTCACCTAACTGCGACATGCGAGCCGTTATTCAAGTTGTTGAAAAAGGATCAGGTGTTGACCTGGAATGAAAATTGTTAAAAGGCGTTCGACAAGATAAAAGAATACTTGCAGGAACCTCCTATTTTGATACCCCCAGTCGCCGGGAGACCTTTGATTATGTATTTGACGGTTCTTGAGGAAAGTATGGGTTGTGTTCTCGGTCAACACGACGAGACCGGACGTAAAGAGCATGCGATCTACTATTTGAGCAAGAAGTTTACCGACTGTGAGTCTAGATACTCAATGCTCGAGAAGACGTGTTGCGCGCTAGCCTGGGCCGCCAAACGTTTGAGGCAATACATGCTGAATCATACAACCATGCTAATTTCAAAGATGGATCCAATCAAATACGTGTTTGAGAAGCAAGCACTCTCCAGAAGAATTGCCCGATGGCAGATGGTGTTAACCGAATACGATATCCAATATGTCTCGCAAAAGGCTATTAAAGGTAGCGTTCTGTCAGAGTACCTTGCGGAGCAACCGGTTGAGGACTACCAATCGATGAGGTTTGATTTTCCTGACGAGGATATCATGTACCTGAAGATGAAAGATTGTGAAGAATCGTTGTCGGACGAAGGACCAGAGTTGGGTTCCAAATGGCAGTTGATATTTGACGGAGCTGTACATTCCTATGGTAGCGGGATAGGGGAAATTATCACTACTCCTCAGGGGTCGCACATCCCATTTACTGCCCGATTGACTTTTCCGGTTACCAACAATGAGGCTGAATATGAGGCTTGCATCATGGGTCTGGAAGAAGCCATTGATTTGCGAATCAAGAACCTGAATGTGTACGGAGACTCAGCTCTAGTGGTGAATAAGATTAAAGGAGAATGGGAGACATGTCAGCCCAACTTGATACCCTATATGAACTATGCAATGAGATTGTTGCCTTTCTTTGACAAGGTGGATTTGCATCACGTGCCACGAGCAGAAAATCAAATGGCTGACGCCTTGGCGACATTGTCTTCAATGTATAAAGTTAACTTCTGGAACGAGGCTCCCCGGATTGTTATCTCCCGGCTTGATAGGCCTGCACTCATATTCGCCATTGACGAGGCTCCCGATGGTAAACCCTGGTACTTTGACATCCAGAATTTCCTGAAGAACAAGGAGTATCCGACTGGGGCATCCAGTCGAGATCAGAAGACTCTCAAGAGATTGGCTGGAAATTTCTATCTGAATCCGGATGGTGTCCTGTACAAAATAAACCACGACTTGGTGTTGCTACGCTGTGTGGATGAGAAAGAGGCGAAGTTGCTCATGGAAGAGATACATGAGGGTACATTTGGTACACACGTTGGCGGACATGTTATGACAAGAAAATTGCTGCGAGCAGGTTATTATTGGCTAACTATGGAAACAGATTATTTCAAGTTTGCAAAAAGGTGTCATAAATGCCAGATTTATGCGGACAAGATCCATGTGCCTCCAAGTCCTCTGAATGTGATGTCATCACCGTGGCCTTTCTCGATGTGGGGGATTGATATGATTGGCAAGATTGAGCCCACGGCATCAAACGGACACCGGTTCATTTTGGTGGCAATTGATTACTTCACCAAATGGGTAGAAGCAGCATCATATGCCAATGTGACCAAACAAGTGGTAGCCAGATTTACCAAACGAGATATTATCTGCAGATATGGAATCCCTGAGCGGATTATCACCGACAACGGTTCAAATTTGAATAATAAAATGATGAAAGAGTTGTGTTAGACTTTTAAGATTGAGCATCACAACTCTTCTCCTTACCGGCCCAAGATGAATGGCGTTGTCGAAGCGGCCAATAAGAACATAAAGAAGATTGTTCAGAAGATGGTTGTGACGTATAAGGACTGGCACGAGATGCTACCTTTCTCTTTGCACGGTTATCGTACGATGGTATGCACATCAATCGGAGCAACCCCTTTCTCATTGGTATACGGGATGGAGGCAGTATTACCGTTGGAGGTCGAGATTCCTTCCTTGAGGGTTTTACGTGATGTCCAACTCGACGAGGCAGAATGGGTTAAAGATAGACTGAATCAGCTCAGCTTAATGGATGAGAAGAGATTGGCTTCTTTAGCCTACGGTCGGTTATATCAAAGCCGGATGAAGAAAGCTTACGATAAGAAGGTGTGCCCTCGAAGCTTTCAGACGGGCGATCTGGTTTTGAAAAAGATTCTCCCACCACAAACAGATCACAGGGGTAAGTGGACTCCTAACTATGAAGGTCCATACGTTGTCAGAAAAGTCTTCTCTGGAGGAGCCTTGTTACTATCCACCATGGATGGTGAAGAATTTACGTCTCCTATGAATTCGGACGCAGTTAAAAAAATACTTTGCTTGAAAGTGACCCGCTGGACAGTGAAAAGAGAGTCCAGGCAAAAATGGGGCATCCCGGCGAACCATAAAAAATGAATAAAAGGTTCGGGCAAAAGTTAGGGATAAAATTGAAAAGATGTACACCCGCGAAGTCGAAAACCTGAAAAGGGCGACTTCGGAAAAAAAGGGTATCCCGGTGAATTGAAACCCCCAAAGGGATGTTCACGCAAAAAGTTAGGTATTGAAAAAGCAAATGACTGCGGTCCGGATTTGATACGGCATTGCTTAGTGGTTTGGGAGTACCTGGGGGCCGTCTATCCAAAAAACAATCTCTTCCGAAGATCGAGTACCGGGAAAGCGCAGAGTCAGGCGAGTCATAGGAGGATCATCTCATGGTGTTTGTCTGTAACACGTTGCCGACATGTATACAAATATTGTTTTGTATTTTATTTATGCTTCTTGTGCATATATGTATGTATGTTTGTGCGTAACTTCCTCTTTTCAGGAGTTGCATCCAGTGTACAAAACTTTGCCTATTCAGAGGCCCATTATCAATAAAACATGTTATTCAGTACTTGATGCTTGTTCTTTACTGTTTTGTTTGTGAAAGACGCCGAAGTTTTTGATAAACTTGCACTTGCATAATCTTGCTGGCCCTTGCCAATAATTGCTAAAACTTCGAATTGACTGAAGTAATGTCACAGATGTTAACCCGAATAGATTCTGTTGTATAGGCCTGTTTTATCTCGTTTGTGTTTTGCAGGATTCTTACCTTTGGAGCAAATGGTCAGGAATCGTATTCCCCAGCCAAGGTCGCTTGGCGTAAGACCTGATTCCAGTTGATGTCATTCCTCAGCTAGTCGCAGCTTATCCCCCGAGATTTGAAATGACATTTATCCCTTCCCGAAGGAGGGAATTATTTTCCCCAGGAGAGTGTCCTCATGGAAAGCCGTCCATAGGATTAATCCCAGCAAGTCAAAGTCAATGTCACCTGCAGAAGTTGCGCTCCTCAGCGAATCGAAGATGTGCGCGTTCAATCTCCAGCATGGGAGATTCCTGCAATAGTTAACCAAGTTGTTGGTTCAGAAGGTTTATATCCGCGAAGGAGGGTTTTATTTCTCTCCACAGGTGTTGCACCCTAAAATTTTCTCAACCTAATTCATTTGGGTTATGTTTCAATATCATTAACATTTGCATATAGAGTCATGTACATAGTCTAATCATCTGCATAGCATAGCATAGCAAATCATCCAACAGGGACCAATCATTATTCTCACCTCTAGGAGACTATCAAGAGGTTACTATTCAAATTCAATCTTATTCAAGTCATCAGAAAGAATTGGAAAGCTAAGGAAGTTTGTGGATCAAGCAGTGCATCTATCTCCTATCTGAGGGTATCTGGGGATCACCAAAGAAATTGTGAGCTGTGGGCTGAGCATGGAGAGTATCTAGACATCATAGAGGACCTAGAAAGTCATTTGAAGAAGGAGACAAGTCGTTGGTGTGATCACAAGAATTGTAATTGAAGACAGTCAACTAGGGTTTCATCTGGGTCAACCCTGGGTCAACTCTAGGTCAACTGATTGATTGAAAGGCATTAAGGGCTATTGGAGAGATGTGGGGTTTATCATTTGACATGAAGAATAAGGATATGGTGTTATGCTAAGAAGAAATCAAGAGAAATCAAGGAGAAGAGGAGTTTCTAAATTAGGGTTTCTGTGTAAAATCCCCTAGTTTAGGTCAAATTTCCAAGCAAGATAAGTCAAAATGAAAGCTTCAAATTGATCCTTTGTAAACATGAAACTTGTAGAGGATATCAAGACCTTTAATTTTAGTGGTGGAAGCCATCAAGGAGATTTATAGAACTCAAGTTATGGTCCTTGCAAGTTACAGGTCATCTGAGGTATCTGAAATTTTGTCTCTGAAAGTTACTTGTCTTCCAAGCAATGTTTACCCCTCAAGGAGATTTCAAATGAATTTCTGGTCAACATAAGAGTTGTTCCTCATTGTCTTAGATTTCTAGAATAGTATGGCATGCCTTCATATGATTTGTGGAACTCTACTTATGGTCTTGGCAAGCAAAGGGTATTTTGGTCATCTGAGAATTACAGGTCATTTCAAGCCTATGCCCAAAACTCATACAAGGAAGCTTCAAATGAAAAACTTCACAACATCAAACTTGCTCCAAATGACATTTTGAGTCTATAAAAGTGACCATGAAAGATTGGAAAGGTTCATAGCACAAGGTTTCAAAATTGGTGAATTTAATGAATGAAAAATGACCTAAATTTGAGATTTTTCATATTTTGGCCAAATGGGATGAAATTATAGGTCATTTTGATTGGAAAAAATGTTTTAAGAACATTGGAAAAAGTAGAATTTTGAGTTTGGTTCAAGAATTGAGAGTTATACTTGGTTACTTACAATGAAAGTTACATAATCCAAATCCAAGGGAAAGTGTGCATGGGAAGTTTCTCCAAGGTTCTAGGAGTTTCTAATCTCATCTATATATTGAATTGAAGAGCTTCATGCCATGGTTGGTGAATCACTTTGCTCATAACACCAAGTTATATACAATTCTTCCATCTTTGCAAAACCTCTCAAACTTCATCAAATCTTCACCAATTTCCATTTTTCTTGATTTGATCATCATCAATATCACTCATAGATCAGAATTCACACAAGAATTGGGTAGAATTGGAGAGGGATCGTGCTGTTCAAGTTAAACCATCCAAGAAGCAAGAAATTTTCAATCACAAGATCCAAGAGGCTTAGACAAGATTTATTGCATACAGAACTCAAGAGCAAGTTCACTGCTCAATTTCCCATCATTGCAAGCATTGGATCAAGAGGATTCCATAGCTGTTTTCATCATCACACCAGGTTGGTATCTTCATTTGAATTGCATGATTTAGTTAGAATTATAAGGAATTGTTAGTATAGATCTGTTAGGATAAGTTAGATGATTGATGTTGGTGAGTTTGGAGAGGTTTCATGAAGGTTGATCATGGTGTACCAGATCTGTTAGGATTGATAACTCATAGGTTATGGCACGATAATCTTGAATAAATGGCTCAGATTAATCAGCATGGAATGTAGATTAGGTTAGGGTAAGAATTGGTGAGAATTGAAGTGGTTGCTCACAGGTGAAAATGGTGGAACCGAGTTATTGCACCTATCGGGTTTGGAGTGTGTTTGAGTTTTAGAAGGAGTTATTGTTATGGCTGTGTAGAGGGAAGAATTTAGAGCAACTTTGCTCTTGGAATCGTGTGGATTCATGGAGAGTTGAAGGATAACAGAAAGGTGTAAGATGCGTGCATGGTGATGAAGTTTCAGAAACCCTAGGGTTTCTAAGGTTGAAGACGACCTTTGAGCCACACGATTGCTTGTTGGACTTTGACTGAACCCAGGATCCAATGGCCACGATTAAAAGAAAAAACGGAGGGAGATTCAAAAGCAGAAATGCACCGTTTCACTTATCATTGTCTGATGGGCTCAAATTTCCTTGCTATGCACACCTTCCCCAATCAGGCCCAATGTGATTTGAACTAAGAAATTCGTGATTCGCACCGTTTTGCTTTTTTTTAATTTTTGTTATCATTTTCTGTTTGATTGGGCCCAGACGCGCTTGCTATGCGCGCCCCCCAGTCTGGGCCCAGTTTGTTGTTTTAACTGGTTTTCAATGCTTTCTGCACCCCTAACCAACTAATTCTCATTTTATTTCTTTCAAAAATTTTAATTCTTTGGAAATTCATAAAAAATTGGAAAATGCATGATTTTAATTGGTTCTTTTTTTATGTTGTTCATAATTTTGTCAAGAAAATTATCCCATAAAAAAATTTAATATTTCATTTCATTTTTATATTTTTGGCATATTTTTTCTTTTAAATAGGTGTAAATATTGTTTAGTTTGATACATGAAATTGTTAATTTTAGTTTGATTAGATGCTTTTACATTTTTAATCCATTCTTTTTAGGTTGGTTAGTTTAGACTTTTATCTTGCATATAAAATTTAGTTCATATTTTTAGGACTTAATTTTAGGTGATTTGTTTAGGTGTGAATAACATGATCAAAATTAGGGTTTAGGTGATAACATAGGTGAATTAGTTCATTTCTCTTAGGAGTTAGAGATTGAATTTTTGAGGTATGGGACTATAGGGATTATGGGTAGTTATTAGATCCCTTAGAAAATATTAGGATTCCCCTACTGCTATTAGTATACTATCTATATTTGTTTGACTGTGTGGTCTGCCCTCTCTAGGGTTATTTCTTTTGTCTGTGTGGGGTATTGGGTTTACTTGGGGATTGGGAGAGCTGAAGACTTGTGATGATGAAGGCCATTGGAGATCCTTGAGATTGAAGTCCAACTTCCAGAGTTGATGGAGAGCATTTTGCTAGCAGCTGTTGAGGAGTATAGGATTTAGGAGCCAGGCAGAGCTCTAGAGTAAAAAGCTTGATTCACAAACATGGAAGGCTTTGTCTGCCTCCATCCTTTTTCTATGATTCAAAGTCTCTTTCAAATATCCACCTCCTTCCTTTGGAAGGACCAGTGAATATATTTGAAAGATAGAACTTTTGAGGGAAAATTGTCTGTATAATGTTAACAGTTAATGAGCCACCCTTGGTAGGCATTTGACTGTTTAACATTTAATTCATCTTGCTGACTGATATTCCTCTTGGAGTTTGAGACTTGAAGAAAAGCCATTGCAGATGGAAGACTGATAATCAAAGCCCTTGCTTGAAGGATGTGGAGATGGAGATTGATGCTTGCTGAAGCTTGTAGCTGATTGATGATGACTTGAAGACAGGTGTTGATGCAGAGCTGTTGTGGCTGTTTATTTTTGCTGTTTATTTCTGATGTATTGATTGGTTTTCCCTGGCTGTATTGTTTGCTGTTTAACCTGTTAGGTTGAAAGTGAATGATGTTCACTTTTGCCTATTGTTTTCTAGGTTCGAGGTTGAGTGGGACTCCCTTGCCTCGCTTGTATTGCTGCATCCATGCATTTTACTGCTTTATTGTATATATATGCTATTGTTTCTGTTTCCGTCTATTCCCTTAGGATCTCTGTTTCTCTCTGTGCAAGAGAGGAGCATGATAGACACTAGGTCTTAACCCATGCATGATAACATTAGGTTAGTTTGATTCCCTTCGCAACCATAAGTTAGAGTTCTGTCTCTTCTTTCTTAAAACAAACAGAAAAAACACAATAAGATTTCAAACACAATAAAAGACACTTCTTCCGTAAAAGAATGTGAACTCATCAAAACGTCATTTTTGTCCGCTGGGACCAGTAATCAGAAAAACCCTTTTTCAGAAGGAATAAAAGCGATCAAGACAGACTTGTGTCATACGTGGCCCGAACTACGTTTGCTCTGATCTTTCATGTTGTATGAAAGTACGTAGGCATAGGATGTGATATCCTAGCGAGCAACCTTCCCCTCCTTTCCCGTAGGTAGGCGAACTACGTTGACTCTGATTTCTCGTTCCAGACGGGAATACGTAGGCATAAAGTGCGATACTTTGCCGAGTCATTTTCTTTTCTTTTTAACCCTTACCCTTAGTTTAGATAGAATAACAATCCGTACCAGAAAACAAGCGTGGATCCCGTCGAGTACGACGGACGTGAGGGGTGCTAATACCTTCCCCTTGCGTAACCGACTCCCGAATCCAGGTTTTGGTTGCGATGACCATTCCTTTCCCCGTTTTGCGTTAGGTTTACTCTGAGCGTTTCCTTTCCCTCCGTTGGGATAAATAACGCACGGTGGCGACTCTTCTGTTCAGCCGGCGCCGATTTTCGCAGTAGCGACAGCTGGCGACTCTGCTGGGGACCCAACGTCCCCTGGCTGCTAAGGACTGCGATAGTTCCTTATGCATTTGGGATCCAACGTCCCTTAAGAGAGTCAATCCTAACGCTTGTTTTCCCGTCGAGGATTTTGTATGGATTTATATTTCTGACCTTTATTTTCAGCATTATGTATATTGTTATTATTGCTGTATTGGGGTGTGATGGGTGTTCCATGATTGAGAGATAAGCCGGACCTGGGCTTGAGTGCACCTAGAATTAGAGTAGAAAGTAGTGGGCGCGTGCCGGCTTTGCTTGCATTAGTGTCTCATGAAATCTACAGGTTGGCTTCTTTTTCTACCCTTTGGGTCGAAGGGGTTGTTGGTCAGCTGAATTGTCGACTCCGGGAACCGATCATTTGGAAGTTGGCTAAGTGAGGCCTCTTCAGGATTTGATGATGCCACTCCTTCTGGGAATCGTATCATCAACCCTGAAAGTCTGTGATGCCGACGACCGCATAGGATGCCGTACCTTTGTCAGTTACTAGGACATCCACCTGTGAGAGGGTTCGGGTTATGCAGGTAACTAGACCTTCAGACTACCGGTTTGTTTCTTGATCTGAGATCCTGGGTATTTATGGAGAGTTCTGAGGTCTGTCAGAGACCAGTTGGAGAGTTCTGAGGTCTGTCAGAGACCAATTGGAGAGTTATAAGGTCCGTCAGAGACCAGTTGGAGATATGATATGAGGTCTGTCAGAGACCAGTCAGAGTTATGTTGTGGGTCTATCAGAGACCAGTATTGGAGCTTTGTTTTAGGTCTATCTGAGACCAGGGTTTGAGGACTTCTGGAGAGTCTATCTGAGACTTCTTGATATGTTTCAGGCTATTCAGCTACGACATTTGGTCCCTGTTGCATGTTACTTGCATTGCATTGTTTGCATACTCATTATCATTACATCCCATTAACGTGTGTCTGTGCTGCAGGTGCATTTGCATATTCCCTGGTTCTAGTGCCCGGACTTCTGAGTATTGATCATGGCTGGTTTAAGGAAGACAGTTGCGTACAAGCTGCCTACACCTGACGTTACTCCTTTGCTTGGTCTGATGTCCCTTGCTGATGAGGAGGTTAGGAGGAGTTTCAGAATGAGTCATGGTAGATTGCTGAGATTAGTCTGCAAGCCAACTGCTGATGAGATGAATGGGCTGTACACCCTGATGCAATTCTATGACCCCGCGTTGAGATGTTTCACGTCCGCTGACTTTATCCTGGGGCCCACCATTGAAGAGTATGTGGAGTTTACTGAGCTGCCGGTGCAGAATGCAGTTCCCTTTATTCACTCTGCTACTGAGCCCAAGCTGGAGGACTTAGCTAAGGCCTTGCACATGAACGCTGCAGAACTGTTAGTGACTTCTTGGCTTGGGGTTTCAGGTTTCTCTCTTGATTTTCTGGTTGGCAAGGCTCAGGAGTATGCCAAGAGCGGATGTTGGGTGGTTTTCAATGCTATTTTGGCTCTATGCATTTATGGAATTGTGTTGTTTCCTAACTTGCCCAATTTCGTGGACTTGGACGCTTTCCATCTGTTTGCTGCTGGCAACCCAGTGCCCACGTTGATCGGAGACTTCTACCACTCCTTGCACTACAAGAATGAAAACAGAAGGGGAAAGGTTGTTTACTGTTGTGCGCCTCTGTTGAGCATGTGGTTTAAGAGTCATCTTCCCCCGAAGGGATCTTTTGTGGATAGTGTAACTACCGCTAGCTGGTCAGAGCGCCTGATGAGGCTATCTTCTGAAGACATAAAGTGGTTTGATCGAGACTTGCTGGGGTCTGAGCTTATCTTCAGTTGTTCTGGGTACCCTAATGTTCCATTGATAGGAAGAAAAGGGTGTATCAATTACAACCCTTCTCTGTTCGTTCGCCAGTTCGAATATGCGTTGAAGAACCCACCAAAGGAGGAAGAAGTGCAGGAATCTTTGTACTTCACCGGTGATTTGAAGGGAGAATTACTAGCCAAGCTGCAGCATGCCTGGACGCGTATTAACAGAAGAGGGAAGCCACTGTTAGGGAAGAATGATTGCCAGGCTTATGCACCCTACAGAGTTTGGATCCAGGAGAGAGCAAGTCAGTTGCGGATGCTATTTCCAGATGCACCAGTCCCTATTCATATTCCGGTAGAAGAGCCAACTATTGTTACTAGGGAGGCCTACGAGCAAGTGGTGAAAGAAAAAGAAGCCTTGATGAAGATCAATGAAGGGTTAGAGCAAGAGCTAGCTCAGATACGTAGCGAGAAAAACAAGGCCGTGCATGCTTTCCAACAGCAGATCGAGCTAGTAAACAAACTAGGGGCTGAGTTGACTGAGGAGAAGAAGAAGCGCGAACGTCTGGGGCAAGAGTTCAGAAGCTCCCATGACATGCTGGAATCCAAAAAGAAAGCGCTCGACGCAGCACACCGAGAGATCTCTTCTTGCAATAAGACTTGGAATGCTACGCTCACCAACAATAAAAAGAGGGAAGATAAGTTGAAGCAGCAAATTTCCGACCTCGAAGAGCAGTTGAAGTCTAGCATCAAGAAGTATGAAGAAGAAGTGATGACCCGGTATAGTCTCCAGAATGCATTGAACAAGGCCATCGAAGGCAGGAACGAAGCTGTGTCTCAGAAGCGGAAGCTAGAGGATCGCTTCGGAGAAGGGGCATAGGAGGAAACTGCTGGTGACGTGCGACGTGTTCTCAAGAGAAGAAACCAGCTTGTCAAGGGTCTGCTTGCTCGACCAGGTCATCCAGAGACCAAGAAGTTAATAGAAGAGTACCGGGCTTATGGGAGTACTTGATCATTACATGTATTAACTTGTATGCTTTATTTGCATAGTACTGACCATCACCAGGATTGTTGGTTGAGGTCATGCCTTCTTATTGTACTCAATGATATTGTATTCTTGGCTTATTGGTTTTCTCTGCAATATATGAGGCTTTCTATGATTCAGCTCCGGTCTTCATATTGCTAGCACCGTCACTGCACTGGCACCTTCGCACTAGAATCGGGGAATGATTTTCCCTAATGCACAGACACACACATTGCATTGCATTCATATTCATACTGCATTACAGGTAATCATTGGATGGTATCTTATTTCCTGCTCTGTACCAGGTATTTCCAGGATTGCAGATCAGCGCCCACACCGATATTCCACTCGCACCAACTGTCGAAGAATCATGGATCAAATGCAGAACGAGATGCAAGATATGCGCGAGAAGCTAGCACTCTTCATGCAGACCATGGAGACTATTGCAAAGGGTCAAGAGAATTTGCAAGCTATGGTGCAGCCTCTGTTGGCAAGGAATTCTGGGCACGGGAATGAGGATCATCAGTCTGTGCGAGTCGACACTGTTCATGGGGATGGTACTCCCACACCAGTGGCTCCGCCTGTAGTCAATATACCTGCTGCCAATGTCAACAACGGTACTGCTGCTGGGAACGGTAACGTTGGAATGGGGAACGAGACTGCTGTCCATAACGTTGGGCTTGGTGATGTCAACTTGGGTGATAATATGGGAGGCAACGGCTTCGGTAATGCTGGATTCGGGTTCAATGATCAGGGATTCGATAATGCTGGGAAATATGGTTTCAATGCTCAAGGCTTTGGGAAAGACGGATATGGTGTGACCAATCAGGGTTACGGAGGTTCCGGAAATGGAAACAGCGCTGGGTTAATGGCTTTTGGACCTGCTGGAGTTGCTCTAGGATACGATAACAGGGGGCGAGGCCCGGTGATGAATCAGATCAGAGCTGGCCGTAACAACGGATACGATGGGTATGGAGCTGGGAATGGTATGTGGCAGGAAGATCAGCAGGAGGACGCTTTCTCCGGTGGAGGTTTCGAAGGACCGATGGATGACTCCCAGAGGATCAGAATGCTAGAAGAGCAGATGAGGGGGGTCGTAAATCAAAGTGTTGTGGGCTTAAACATGTCAACAATGGGCCTGGTGCCTGGCTTGAGGGTGCCAATCAAATTCAAAGCTCCTACATTTGATAAGTATAAAGGGGACACCTGTCCGAAAGTGCACGTGAGGTCATATTACCGAAGGATGTATGCGTATTCAACTGATGAGAGAATGCTAATGCATTTCTTTCAAGATAGCTTGTCGGGTCCGTCCCTAGAGTGGTATATGGGATTGGAACCAACTAATATAAAGACATGGAAGCAACTGGCAGAGGCATTTGTAGCTCACTATAAATACAACAGCGACTTGGCACCTAACCGGGTCCAATTGCAAGGGCTGTCGCAGAAGAAGGGTGAGAGCTTTAAAGAGTATGCGCAAAGATGGCGCGACATGGCTGCTAGGGTCCGTCCTCCTCTAGAAGACAAGGAAATGAATGACATGTTCATTGGAACATTCACAGGCATGTTTTATGACAAGTTGTTTCACACATCTTTGGCCAGTTTCTCAGACTTAATTCTGATGGGAGAAAAGATTGAAAGTAACATTAAACAGGGCAGGTTCCAGGCTGAGGAATCAACTGCATCTGGCAGTAATAGAAAGGCTTTTGGTGGGCGCCGTCAGGGCGATGCAAGCGCAGTGTTTGGAGGCCGAGGCCGAGGCCGAGGCAGAGGTCGAAACCAGTATCATCAGCCGCAGCAGGTGGCGAGTGTTACTATTTCGTTTCAGCAACAGCCAATGCAACAACAACAGCAACAGCAGCCACAACAGGGGGCACAGCCTGCTCAGCGAAGATTCCAGGGTGGTAAACCAAGGAGAGTATTTGAGAAGCCTCCCTCAACGTATGCGGATTTGTTACAGACGTTGTTGGGTTTGAACCTGGTAGAGAAGAGAACTTTGGCACCTATAACGGGAACTCCTCCGTATGGCTATGATGCAAGCAGGCACTGTGAGTTCCACTCTGGGGCCCCGGGCCACGATGTAGAGGGTTGCCATGCGTTTAAGCATGTTGTGCAGGATTTATTGGATAGCAAGGCTATCAATTTCGGAACGGCAGGTCCGAATATAGTGCAGAAACCCATGCCTAATCATGGGGCAAACGCCATTCTGACTGAGGAGGGTTTGAATCTGATTATGAATGTCGATGATTTAAAGACGCCGCTGAGCGAGATAAAGAGCAGATTGTTGCAAGGGGGTGTCTATCCAGGATGTGACGAGTACTGCTTGGAATGTTGGACCCTAGCTGGGGGGTGTGATGATTTGAAGAAAGGTGTTCAGGCTTTAATAGACGGCGGCACATTGCAATTTGACCGAGCAGCAATTGAAGAACCTGCAGGGGCATTGGCAGACAATCAAAGTGATGTGGCCACTGTAACGATTCCTCGAAAGACAATCACTATAACGGCACCGGTCCAGCGACCACCGATCACCATCACTAAGGCCGGGCCAATCCCGTACGAGAGCACTAAAGCAGTCCCATGGTCCTATGGGTTGGAAGTGTATTGTGACGGAATAAAGATTAATGTTAACAAGCAGCCTGCCGAGACCGTAGACAACGTTGTTGGTTCAGGAGGTATGACAAGGAGTGGAAGGATCTTCATATCGCATGAGGTAGAAGCCGAAAGACTGGCAAAGGGGAAAGGAAAGATGGTTGAAAATGTCCCAGTGCAGGCAAGCGAAAAAGTATCGGCATCGAAAGAGGTGGAAGAATTCATGCGCTTGATCCGTAAAAGTGATTATAAGATTGTGGAGCATCTGCAACAGACACCGTCCAAGATATCTATCCTGTCGTTGCTATTGTGTTCTGAAGCTCACAGAAATGCACTGTTGAAAGTCCTGGATACTTCCTTCGTACCCCAGGATGTTTCCGTAAATCAGCTGGAGGGAGTATTAGCACATGTGAATGCCGGCCACAGCTTGGGCTTTACCGACTTCGATTTGACCCCTAAGGGGAGAGATCATAATATGGCACTGCACGTATCTGTCGAGTGTAGAGGATCAGTCATGTCGCATGTACTGGTCGATACCGGATCGTCTTTGAATGTGCTGCCCAAGAAGGCGATGATGAAGCTAGATGTCAGAGGAATCTTGTGCACGCCCAGTGACTTGGTAGTCAGGGCATTTGATGGGACGTGACGAACAGTTTTCGGATCGATAACATTGCCTCTACAGGTGGGGCCGGAGGTTTTCGCGACTGAATTTTATATCATGGACATCCAGCCTGCATATAGCTGCCTGTTCGGAAGACCTTGGATTCATGGGGCTGGGGCAGTCACGTCTACCCTGCATCAAAAGTTGAAATATATGGTCGGAGACAGCGTGGTCACCGTGTGCGGAGAAGAAGACATCCTGGTCAGCCATCTGTCATCATTTAAGTATGTCGAGGTCGATGGAGAGATTCATGAAACACCTTGCCAGGCATTTGAAGGGTTGCGTATCAAGGACAAAGGTCCCGGGCCGAGCAAAGTGTCGGAGATAGCCGTCTCGTCGTATAAAGAAGCTCAAGGTCTTGTAGAGGCTGGTGAGACCAAGGGCTGGGGCAAAGTGCTGGATATTCCTGTGAAGATGGACCGATTCGGGTTGGGATACCAACCGTCGTCATCAACACCTGCTGTGGGGGCACCCCGTTTCAGAGGACCAATAACCATCTCTGCCAGTGGAGTATGTCATGAGACCGTCAATGCTGCTTCAGAGTTTGACGAAGGAGACAACGACTGTGATATGGATGCCTGGATTCAGCCAAGCACGCCAGGACAGAGATTGTGCAACTGGTCTATTTAGGAGCTTGTTCCTGTGACTCTTAAACAGTAATGCTTTGTTTTTTAATTGTTGAACAATCTGGTGTCTTGCCCGGGGCATCAGAATTTGCTTAGGGCTGTGCTGTTATGAACATTGCATGTTTATCATTAAATAAAAGGCGTTTTCATGTGCAAATATTGCGATCTCTGTTTTTCTTGTTTTATATTTTTCAATAAAATGGCAACGTGGTTATTCGCTTTATACGCATTTTGAAGCATTTAACCATTCCTTTTGCAGGATCACATTTTCAGATGACATCCTTGAACCACCTATGACTCGTCCCGAATTTGAACGCCCGGTATTTCAGGCCGAAGAAGAGGTTGTTGAAGATGGTAACGTTCCTGAAGAATTGTCTTGGTTGGTGAAGCAAGAGGAAAGAGTCATTCTGCCTCACGAAGAGGTCATCGAAATTATCAACCTGGGGTCGAAAAGGGTTGAGAAGAATATTCGTATAGGAGCCACGCTGCAGAGCGACATCAAGCGAAGACTGGTTGAAATGCTCAGAGAGTATAGTGATGTGTTCGCTTGGTCGTATGAAGATATGCCAGGGCTCGATACAGATATGGTTGTGCACCGTCTGCCATTGAAAGAAGAATGCCCGCCGGTCAAACAGAAACTTCGCAGAACTAGACCAGATATGGCAGTGAAGATTAAAGAAGAGGTTCAGAAACAGTGGGATGCTGGTTTCCTGGCTGTTACAAAATATCCCTCATGGGTCGCTAACATCGTACCAGTACCGAAGAAAGACGGTAAAGTGAGAATGTGCGTCGATTACCGTGACTTAAACAAAGCGAGCCCAAAAGACGATTTTCCGCTTCCTCATATCGATGTGCTAGTTGATAATACTGCTCAATACTCCGTATTTTCCTTCATGGATGGCTTCTCAGGCTATAATCAGATTAAAATGGCGCCAGAGGACATGGAGAAGACTACTTTCATAACGCCTTGGGGAACATTTTGTTACAAAGTGATGCCCTTCGGATTAAAGAATGTTGGGGCAACGTATCAGCGTGCAATGACGACTCTTTTTCATGATATGATGCATAAAGAGATCGAAGTTTATGTTGACGATATGATCGCTAAATCCCAGACGGAGGAAGAGCATCTGGTGAATCTGCTGAAGTTATTTAAAAGGCTTAGGAAGTTCAGGCTGAGACTGAACCCTAACAAGTGCACCTTCGGGGTGAGATCGGGTAGACTGCTGGGGTTTATCGTAAGTGAAAGGGGAATAGAGGTTGATCCTGCTAAAATAAAAGCAATTCAAGAGATGCCGACGCCTAAAACAGAGAAAGAGGTGCGCGGGTTTTTAGGGAGGTTGAACTACATCGCCCGGTTCATCTCTCACCTAACGGCCACGTGTGAACCATTATTCAAGCTGTTGAAGAAAGATCAAGCTGTAACATGGAACGAAAATTGTCAAAAGGCGTTCGATAAAATAAAGCAGTATTTGCAGGAGCCTCCTATTTTGATACCCCCGGTGGCAGGGAGACCCTTGATTATGTATTTGACAGTTCTTGAGGGAAGCATAGGTTGTGTTCTCGGTCAACACGACGAGACAGGAAGAAAAGAGCATGCGATTTACTACTTGAGTAAGAAATTTACAGATTGTGAATCTCGATATTCAATGCTTGAGAAAACTTGTTGCGCGCTAGCCTGGGCCGCCAAGCGTTTGAGGCAATACATGCTGAATCATACAACCATGCTCATCTCGAAGGTGGATCCCATCAAATATGTATTCGAAAAGCAGGCGTTATCAGGGAGAATTTCCCGGTGGCAGATAGTCTTGACTGAATATGACATCCAGTATGTCTCGCAAAAGGCTATAAAGGGGAGTGTGCTGTCTGAGTACTTGGCGGAGCAGCCTATTGAGGATTACCAATCAATGAGGTTTGATTTTCCTGACGAGGATATCATGTACCTAAAGATGAAAGATTGCGAAGAGCCGTTGCCATACGAAGGACCAGAATTGGGTTCTAAATGGAAGATGATTTTTGACAGAGCTGTGAACGCTTACGGTAGCGGAATAGGGGCAATCATCACTACTCCACACGGGTCGCACATCCCGTTTACTGCTCGATTGACCTTTGCAGTTACCAATAATGAAGCCGAATACGAAGCCTGTATTATGGGGCTTGAAGAAGCCATTGATTTGCGAATCAAATATCTGGACGTATACGGAGACTCAGCTCTGGTGGTGAATCAGATAAAAGGAGAGTGGGAGACACGTCAGCACAATTTAATACATTACATGAATTATGCAAGGAGATTGTTGCCTTTCTTTGACAAGGTTGAATTGCATCATGTACCGCGAGCGGAGAATCAGATGGCTGACGCCCTGGCCACTTTGTCTTCCATGTACAAAGTCAACTTCTGGAATGAAGCTCCTAGAATTATCATCTCTCGACTTGACAGACCAGCCTTCGTATTTGCTATTGATGAGGCATCCGACGACAAACCGTGGTATTTTGATATCCTTAATTTCCTGAAGAACAAAGAGTATCCGGCTGGGGCATCCAGTCAAGACCAGAAGACTCTCAGGAGGTTAGCGGGTAATTTCTATTTGAATCCGGATGGTGTCTTGTACAGAAGAAACCACGACTTGGTGCTGCTGCGTTGCGTGGATGAAAAAGAGGCGAAGTTGCTCATGGAGGAAATACATGAAGGTACCTTTGGCACGCATGCTGGTGGGCATGCTATGACGAGGAAGCTGCTGCGGGCAGGTTATTTTTGGCTGACTATGGAAACTGATTGTTTCAAGTTTGCGAGGAAGTGCCACAAGTGCCAAATCTATGCTGATAAGATCCATGTGCCTCCGAGTCCTCTGAATATGATGTCATCGCCATGGCCATTCTCGATGTGGGGAATCGATATGATTGGAAAGATCGAGCCGACGACTTCTAATGGGCACCGGTTTATTCTAGTGGCAATCGATTATTTCACCAAGTGGGTGGTAGCGGCGTCCTACGCAAATGTGACTAAGCAGGTGGTGGCCAGGTTCATCAAGAGAGATATCGTTTGCAGATATGGAATCCCCGAGCGGATAATCACTGACAACGGTTCAAACCTGAACAACAAAATGATGAAGGAGCTCTGTCAGAATTTCAAGATCGAACACCACAATTCCTCCCCTTACCGACCCAAGATGAATGGCGCTGTTGAAGCGGCCAATAAGAATATAAAGAAGATCATTCAAAAAATGGTGGTGACCTATAAGGATTGGCATGAGATGCTACCTTTTGCTTTACACGGTTATCGTACGACGGTACGCACATCAACCGGGGCAACCCCGTTCTCGTTAGTTTACGGAATGGAAGCAGTGCTACCATTGGAAGTTGAGATCCCTTCTCTGAGAGTATTGCGAGATGTCCAACTAGATGAGGCAGAATGGGTGAAAGACAGGTTGAACCAACTGAGTTTAATGGATGAGAAGAGGCTAGCTTCTCTAGCATACAGTCGTTTGTACCAGAGCCGAATGAAGAAAGCGTATGATAAGAAGATCCATCCGCGGAGCTTTCAGACGGGCGACCTTGTGCTGAAAAGGATTCTCCCGCCGCAGGCAGATCATAGGGGCAAGTGGACCCCCAACTACGAAGGGCCATACGTTGTCAGAAAAGTCTTTTCAGGAGGAGCTTTATTGTTGTCCACCATGGACGGTGAAGACTTTACGTCGCCTGTGAACTCGGACGCAGTTAAAAAATACTTTGCTTGAAATTGACCCGCTGGACAGAAAAAAGAGAGTCCAGGCAAAAATGGGGCATCCTGGCGAACCAAAAACAGAATGAAAGGTTCGGGCAAAAATTAGGGATAAAATTGAAAAATGTACACCCGCGAAGTTGAAAACCTACACTGGGCGGCTTCGGCAAAAAAGGGTATCCCGGTGAGCTGAAAACCCGTAAAGGGCGGTTCACGCAAAAGTTAGGGATTGAAAAAGCAAATGACTGCGGTCCGAATTTGATACTGCATTTGAGCTTTGGTGCGGGAGAATATACTCAAGGGGTCGATTATCAGATACCATCTCTTCGGAAGTGTGGATACCAGGGAAAGCATTAGAGTCGGGCGAGTCATAGGAGGATCAGTTTGTGATGTTCGTCTGCATCCCGTTGTCGACATGTGTACAAATTTAATTTGTCAATATATTTATGCTTCTGGTGCATATGTGTATATTTGTTGTGCGTAGCTTCCTCTTTTCAGGAGTTACATCCCGTGTACAAAACTCTGCCCATTCAGGGGCCCAATCAATAAAATATGTTATTCAGTATTTGATGCTGGTTCTTTACTGTTTTGTGCATGACAAACGCCTAGGTTTAATGGAACTAGCATGTGTATAACGTCACTGGCCCTTGCCAACAATTGCTAGAACTTTGAATTAACTGAAAATAATGTCACTAACGCTACCCTGAATAGATTTGGTTGCATAGACTTGTCTTGTCTTGTTTGCGTTGTTGCAGGGTTCATAGACGTACAAAGTGGACGATCAAAAGGTTGTAGCATGGACCAGAAGCTCGTAATAAAAGACTCGACCCCCACGAAGGTCGCGTTCCCAAGATAGCAATGTTCCTCAATGAAGAAGGATCGAATTCCCCAGCTAGTCGCAGCTTATCCGAAGGACATTCTCCAGCAGAGGTGTTCATCCTCAGCAAAGTTTGGCGATTCCTAGATCGAAGGTTGTATTCAGACGGTGCATCTCAAGCAGAGTTGGTTTAGCCGCAGAAGATTAATGTTTGTGAGCTGTATTCAGACAATTTACCTTTTCCCCGCAGGGTCATTTACTCTCCTCCCGCGGAGTCAGTTGATTTTCCCCAAGAGAGTCGTTCCATCCTCAGCGGAGTTCTCTTTTCAGCAAAGGCCTTCCTCCCAGTGGAACTCGAAGGTTAAGACTCTCCCCGGCAGAGTTGGTGTGAGTCCTGGCATTTATTTTGCCAAAATACGGTGTGATATCCGTTCACTCTCCAGCAGAAGTTCAATCATACCAGGCGCATCTGCTATTCTCCAGCAGAGTTATATTCCCCAGCAGGGTGTTACTTCGATGAGGTGCTTGGTTTAAGTTCCCAATTCCCCAGCTGGGTCGACTTCACTCTTCCAGCATTTATTTTGCTGAAATAATTCTGTAGCGCCTGGCTATCCCCAGCGGAGTTGGCGTTGTCTTCAGCATTTATTTTGGCTGGAGCAGTTCCTGTATCTCCGCAGTTCGAGTTTGCATTTGCATCTGCATATAGTGTCATGTTTGCATCCACCCGAATAAAACCGCATAGCATTTCCATGTCGAGTGGAGCATTATGCCAGTGTCGAACATGTGCATATTTGAAACATAAACCAGGTTGGCTAACCGTTTGTGTTCAAGTGTTATTTCTCATGCAGGTAGAGAGAGCTCTTGCTCAAATGAATTATCAAGCATTCAAGATCTCGACGTGAGACATTTAACGAAAGTGTCTGTGTTGGCATTATTCCCCACAGAGTTATCATGATGAAGTTCTCTTTATCGCTGAACAGAGTTATTTGTGAATTTCTCTTGTGTTCCCAGCCAGAGTTAGTAGGCAGAATTTCTCCTCATTCCCAAGCAGAGTTATTTGTCATCAACGGGTTTCAGGAATCAGAATTTCAGAGGCTGCCGCCGGTTATCAGAACAGGCATCCAGTAGTTTGGTTTCCAAATATCCCCAGTAGAGTCCACCTCAAAATCGCTGTCGCGTCAGTGCTAAGAGGTTTGTGGGTTGGGATCAATGGAGAAATGAGTCCTGACGTGGACAATTTATTCCTATGTTGATGGGATTTCTTCATGCTAGAGAAGTGGGTGTCCTAACGCGGACAGATTTATTTCCCCGAGTTGATGAAACGTGCTAGTCCTAACGTGGACAATTTGGATTTCTTGGTATTGATTGAATGTGAAGTCATGACGTTGACAAAGTTGATTACTCTTCGTGTTGGTGTCCTGACGCGGACAATTTATTTCCAGCAGATATCCTTCATATCAACAAAATGTGTGTCCTGACGTGGACAAGTTTATAGTTCTCCATGATGACAAGATACGAGAGTCCTAACGTGGACAAATTTATCCTTCTTCGTGTTGTTGACAAAGTGGGTGTCCTGACGCGGACAAGTTTTATTTCCCCAGCAAGTCGAAGACGCGCAAGTCCTGACGTGGACAAGTCATCAGAAAGAATTGGAAAGCTAAGGAAGTTTGTGGATCAAGCAGTGCATCTATCTCCTATCTGAGGGTATCTGGGGATCATCAAAGAAATTGTGAGCTGTGGGCTCAGCATGGAGAGTATCTAGACATCATAGAGGACCTAGAAATTCATTTGAAGAAGGAGACAAGTCATTGGTGTGATCACAAGAATTGTAATTGAAGACAGTCAACTAGGGTTTCATCTGGGTCAACCCTGGGTCAACTCTAGGTCAACTAATTGATTGAAAGGCATTAAGGGCTATTGGAGAGATGTGGGGTTTATCATTTGACATGAAGAATAAGGATATGGTGTTATGCTAAGAATAAATCAAGAGAAATCAAGGAGAAGAGGAGTTTCTAAATTAGGGTTTCTGTGTAAAATCCCCTAGTTTAGGTCAAATTTCCAAGCAAGATAAGTCAAAATGAAAGCTTCAAATGGATACTTGGTAAACATGAAACTTGTATAGGATCTCAAGACCTTTAATTTGAGTGGTGGAAGCCATCAAGGAGATTTATAGAACTCAATTTATGGTCCTTGCAAGTTACAGGTCATCTGAGGTATCTGAAATTTTGTCTGTGAAAGTTACTTGTCTTCCAAGCAATGTTTACCCCTCAAGGAGATTTCAAATGAATTTCTGGTCAACATAAGAGTTGTTCCTAATTGTCTTAGCTTTCTAGAATGGTATGGAATACCTTCATATGATTTGTGGAACTCTACTTATGGTCTTGGCAAGCAAAGGGTATTTTGGTCATCTGAGAATTACAGGTCATTTCAAGCCTATGCCCAAAACGCATACAAGGAAGCTTCAAATGAAAAACTTCACAACATCAAACTTGCTCCAAATGACATTTTGAGTCTAGAAAAGTTACCATGAAATATTGGAAAGGTTCATAGAACAAGGTTTCAAAATTGGTGAATTTAATGAATGAAAAATGACCTAAATTTGAGATTTTTCATATTTTGGCCAAATGGGATGAAATTATAGGTCATTTTGATTGGAAAAAATGTTTTAAGAACATTGGAAAAAGTAGAATTTTTAGTTTGGTTCAATAATTGAGAGTTATACTTGGTTACTTACAATGAAAGTTACATAATCCAAATCCAAGGGAAAGTGTGCATGGGAAGTTTCTCCAAGGTTCTAGGAGTTTCTAATCTCATCTATATATTGAATTGAAGAGCTTCATGCCATGGTTTGTGAATCACTTTGCTCATAACACCAAGTTATATACAATTCTTCCATCTTTGCAAAACCTCTCAAACTTCATCAAATCTTCACCAATTTCCATTTTTCTTGATTTGATCATCATCAATATCACTCATAGATCAGAATTCACACAAGAATTGGGTAGAATTGGAGAGGGATCGTGTTGTTCAAGTTAACCATCCAAGAAGCAAGAACTTTTCAATCACAAGATCCAAGAGGCTTAGACAAGATTTATTGCATACAGAACTCAAGAGCAAGTTCACTGCTCAGTTTCCCATCATTGCAAGCATTGGATCAAGAGGATTCCATAGCTGTTTTCATCATCACACCAGGTTGGTATCTTCATTTGAATTGCATGATTTAGTTAGAATTATAGGGAATTGTTAGTATAGATCTGTTAGGATAAGTTAGATGATTGATGTTGGTGAGTTTGGAGAGGTTTCATGAAGGTTGATCATGGTGTACCAGATCTGTTAGGATTGATAACTCATAGGTTATGGCACGATAATCTTGAATAAATGGCTCAGATTAATCAGCATGGAATGTAGATTAGGTTAGGGTAAGAATTGGTGAGAATTGAAGTGGTTGCTCACAGGTGAAAATGGTGGAACCGAGTTATTGCACCTATCGAGTTTGGAGTGTGTTTGAGTTTTAGAAGGAGTTATTGTTATGGCTGTGTAGAGGGAAGAATTTAGAGCAACTTTGCTCTTGGAATCGTGTGGATTCATGGAGAGTTGAAGGAGAACAGAAAGGTGTAAGATGCGTGCATGGTGATGAAGTTTCAGAAACCCTAGGGTTTCTAAGGTTGAAGACGACCTTTGAGCCACACGATTGCTTGTTGGACTTTGACTGAACCCAGGATCCAATGGCCACAATCAAAAGAAAAAACAGAGGGAGATTCAAAAGAAGAAACACACCGTTTCACTTATCATTGTCTGATGGGCTCAAATTTCCTTGCTATGCACACCCTCCCCAATCAGGCCCAATGTGATTTGAACTAAGAAATTCGCTATTCGCACCGTTTTGCTTTTTTTTTTAATTTTTGTTATCATTTTCTGTTTGATTGGGCCCAGACGCGCTTGCTATGCGCGCCCCCCAGTCTGGGCCCAGTTTGTTGTTTTAACTGGTTTTCAATGCTTTCTGCACCCCTAACCAACTAATTCTCATTTTATTTCTTTCAAAAAATTTAATTCTTTGGAAATTCATAAAAAATTGGAAAATGCATGATTTTAATTGGTTCTTTTTTCATGTTGTTCATAATTTTGTCAAGAAAATTATCCCATAAAAAAATTTAATATTTCATTTCATTTTTATATTTTTGGCATATTTTTTCTTTTAAATAGGTGTAAATATTGTTTAGTTTGATACATGAAATTGTTAATTTTAGTTTGATTAGATGCTTTTACATTTTTAATCCATTCTTTTTAGGTTGGTTAGTTTAGACTTTTATCTTGCATATAAAATTTAGTTCATATTTTTAGGACTTAATTTTAGGTGATTTGTTTAGGTGTGAATAACATGATCAAAATTAGGGTTTAGGTGATAACATAGGTGAATTAGTTCATTTCTCTTAGGAGTTAGAGATTGAATTTTTGGGGTATGGGACTATAGGGATTATGGGTAGTTATTAGATCCCTTAGAAAATATTAGGATTCCCCTACTGCTATTAGTATACTGTCTATATTTGTTTGACTGTGTGGTGTGCCCTCTCTAGGGTTATTTCTTTTGTCTGTGTGGGGTATTGGGTTTACTTGGGGATTGGGAGAGCTGAAGACTTGTGATGATGAAGGCCATTGGAGATCCTTGAGATTGAAGTCCAACTTCCAGAGTTGATGGAGAGCATTTTGCTAGCAGTTGTTGAGGAGTATAGGATTTAGGAGCTAGGCAGAGCTCTAGAGTAAAAAGCTTGATTCACAAACATGGAAGGCCTTGTCTGCCTCCATCCTTTCTCTATGATTCAAAGTCTCTTTCAAATATCCACCTCCTTCCTTTGGAAGGACCAGTGAATATATTTGAAAGATAGAACTTTTGAGGGAAAATTGTCTGTATAATGTTAACAGTTAATGAGCCACCCTTGGTAGGCATTTGACTGTTTAACATTTAATTCATCTTGTTGACTGATATTCCTTTTGGAGTTTGAGACTTGAAGAAAAGCCATTGCAGATGGAAGACTGATAATCAAAGCCCTTGCTTGAAGGCTGTGGAGATGGAGATTGATGCTTGCTGAAGCTTGTAGCTGATTGATGATGACTTGAAGACATGTGTTGATGCAGAGCTGCTGTGGCTGTTTATTTTTGCTGTTTATTTCTGATGTATTGATTGGTTTTCCCTGGCTGTATTGTTTGTTGTTTAACCTGTTAGGTTGAAAGTGAATGCTGTTCACTTTTGCCTATTGTTTTCTAGGTTCGAGGTTGAGTGGGACTCCCTTGCCTCGCTTGTATTGCTGCATCCATGCATTTTACTGCTTTATTGTGTATATATATGTTATTGTTTCTGTTTCCGTCTATTCCCTTAGGATCTCTGTTTCTCTCTGTGCAAGAGAGGAGCATGATAGACACTAGGTCTTAACCCATGCATGATAACATTAGGTTAGTTTGATTCCCTTCGCAACCATAAGTTAGAGTTCTGTCTCTTCTTTCTCAAAACAAACAGAAAAAACACAATAAGATTTCAAACACAATAAAAGACACTTCTTCCGTAAAAGAATGTGAACTCATCAAAACGTCATTTTTGTCCGCTGGGACCAGTAATCAGAAAAACCCTTTTTCATAAGGAATAAAAGCGATCAAGACAGACTTGTGTCATACGTGGCCCGAACTACGTTTGCTCTGATCTTTCATGTTGTATGAAAGTACGTAGGCATAGGATGTGATATCCTAGCGAGCAACCTTCCCCTCCTTTCCCGTAGGTAGGCGAACTACGTTGACTCTGATTTCTCGTTCCAGACGGGAATACGTAGGCATAAAGTGCGATACTTTGCCGAGTCATTTTCTTTTCTTTTTAACCCTTACCCTTAGTTTAGATAGAATAACAATCCGTACCAGAAAAAAAGCGTGGATCCCGTCGAGTACGACGGACGTGAGGGGTGCTAATACCTTCCCCTTGCGTAACCGACTCCCGAATCCAGGTTTTGGTTGCGATGACCATTCCTTTCCCCGTTTTGCGTTAGGTTTACTCTGAGCGTTTCCTTTCCCTCCGTTGGGATAAATAACGCACGGTGGCGACTCTTCTGTTCAGCCAGCGCCGATTTTCGCAGTAGCGACAACAGGTCGTCATGCCATTGACAGGATGTTGATCCTCAGCAGAGTCCGAGGCTCCGAGTTTGTAAATTGTGCCTAGACAATGTGCTTTTCCTAGAAGTGTCGCTTCTTTCCCCAGATGAGTTGGTTCACCAGCAGGGTGGTTTGTTCTTTCCTCCCAGCGGAAATTGATGTTTAATCTCTCCCCGGCAGAGTTGGTTATATTTCTGGCGTTTATTTCGCCAGAATATTTTGTGATACTTGTTCTCCACAGCGGAGTTTGCGTTACCCTCAACATTCATGTTGTTGAGACATCATTATCAGAGTAGCTCGGCAGCTTGAGCCTGCATTTGCATTTGCATATATCCTCATATTCGCATCTACTCAAACGCGTAGCATTTCCGTGCCGTACGGAGCATTACGCCATTTTCAAACATACGCATTTTTGAAACGTAAATCAGGTTGGTTAATTTTTTTTGCTTTCAGGTGTGTTTTCTCAGCAGGAGTATGGAGTTCTAGCTCATATCTATGACCAGACGTTCGAGGTCTCGCCGTGAGACGTGTGATGATACGGTTCATCTTACTATTTTCCCCACATAGTTAATTGGTTAAGTTTCTCTTTGTCCCCGAGCAGAGTTGTTTGCTTAAATTTTTCTTGTGTTCCCCGCCAGAATTGCTTGTTGAAGTTTCTCTTATCCGGCCAACGGATTATTTTCTTCAAATTTGTTGTTACGTCAGCGTCAAATGGTTTTATGAATCAAAATTTCAGAATGTTGCCGCCGGTTATTGAAACAGGCGTCCGGCAGTTTGGTTTCCAAATATCCCCCGTATAGTCCTCCTCAAAGTCGTTGTCAAGTCAGTGCTAAAAGGTTTGCGGGTTGGGACCAATGGAGTTAGCTATTGCAGAGATAAAAAAGAGAAACGGTATTCAGAGTATCCTCCCGTATGGATAAACGGATGCATTTCCCTACTGGTTGACAGAAGGATTTCCCCGGAAGTCGTCGAAATTTTATTACCTATGTTGATAGAAGTTCCTCGTGTTGACGAGATATGAGTCCTGACGTGGACAATTTATTCCTGTATTGACGGGATTTCTTCGTGCTAGTGAAGTGGGTGTCCTAACATGGACAAATTTATTTCCTCGGGTTGACGAGATGTGCTAGTCCTAACATGGACAGATTCGATTTCTCCGTGTTGACGGAATGTGAAGTTCGGGCATGGACAAAATTGATTACTCTTCGTGGACCATTTATACCCAGCAGATATCTTCCTTCGTATCGGCGAAATGTGTGTCCTGACGTGGACAAGTTTATAGTTCTTCGTGTTGACAAGATGCGCGAGTCCTGGCGTGGACAAATTTATCTGTCTCTGTGTTGGCGAAGCGTGAGTCCTGACGTGGACATGTTTTATTTCCTCAGCGGGTCGAAGATGCGCGAGTCCTGATGTGGACGAATTTATCTTTCTTCGTGCTGACGAAACGGTGTCCTGACGTGGACAAATCAAGACGAGATGTGAGTCCTGACGTGGACAGTTTATTCCTAACGTGGACAGTTTATTCCTAACATGGACGATTTATTCCTAACGTGGACAGTTTATTCCTAACGTGGACAGTTTATTCCTAACGTGGACAGTTTAGTCCTAACGTGGACGATTTATTCCGGACATGGACAATTTATTCCTATGTTGATAGGATCCCATCGTGCTGACGAAATGCAGACGATTCATCCCCAGCGAAGTCGCCGGGATTTTTCCGTGTTGACGGCAGGTGGAGTCCTGACGTGGACAAGTTTAAGTTGAGATTTCTTCGTGTTGACGAAACAAGCAACCTAACGTGGACAAAGTTCTATTCCTGTGTTGTTAAGACGTGAGTCCTGACGTGGACAGATTTGTGTTTATTCGTGATTTGACGAAATTTGGGGTCCAGATGCGGGCAAGGTTACTCTTGTGATGACATAATCTCTATTCGTGTTGACGAATTTGTTTCTCTTCTTGTGTTGACAAGGTTAGTCCAGTTGTGGACGGAGGTGTTTTTTGCAAAAAAATTGTTCAGTACCTGTGGCGTTACATAGGTAGTTGAAGTTGAAATCAGAATTATTATCAGACGTTGGATCAGTTGTTGCCGTAACAACTAGATTCGGTTGGGGGATGTTGTTCCCCAAGCAGTGCAGTTTATTTCTGCGGTTGGCAAATTTCCGGGTTTCTTGGTATTCAACCGTCTCGTACCTCGATTGTTTGAAGGTCGTTCGCTCTTCACCCAGTCGGGTCCAAGCCATTTGAATAGGGGCAGCTGTTGCACCCCAAAATTTGCTCAACCTTTTCTTGCCTGATTTATGTTTCATTGCATTTCATTTGCATAGTTACATCATGAACATAGTTCAATCATTGGCATATCATAGCATAGCATGCATCCAACAAGGGATCAAGGTGTCTATCAAGAGAGGAGCCTAGCAAGAGGTGTTATCTAAGCCATCAAGAAATGATTTGAAGTCTTGAGAAGTTTGAGTGCCTACATGTGGGTTTTGCTCCTATCTTGAGGAATATTGAGAATCATCAGTGAGATGTGAAACATGGAATGTGAGTTTGAGGTGTGTATGGATCTCATGGGATTCCTATAGGGCCCTATTGAAGCTGAGACAAGTCATTGATTCAAGCATGAGAGCCATATTTGAAGTGCAGTCAACTAGGGTTTCATCTGTGTCAACCTTAATTCAATTGTGCAATGGGAGAGCATCAAAGCCTACTTTGAAGTAATGGAATTCATGGATTGATGTTGATACATGTGTGGTGTTGTGCCAAGGTTAAGCAAAGAAAGATCAAGAATGTGGGAAGTTGCTAAATTAGGGTTTCAGTGTAAAATCCCCTATTTAGTGCCTAACTTCAAAGCCACATAAGTCAAAATACAAGTTTCAAATGGATCTTTGGCCAACATGAAACTTCTAGAGCTTCTTAATACATTTAATTTGAGTACTAGAAGTCTTCAAGAAGATTTGTAGAACTCAAGTTATGGTCTTTGCAAATTACAGGTCATCAGAGGACACTGAAATTCATCTGTGAAAGTCACTTGACTTCCAAGAAACTTTTGCCCTTCAAGGAATTTTCAAATAGATTCTTGGTGAACATGAGAGTTGTAGATCTTGATCTTAACTTTCTATAGAGTACTAGAAGTCCTTGATAGGATTTGTATAACTCTAGTTATGATCTTGGCAAGCCAGGGGTATCTTGGCAAGTCATTTTCAAGCATGGGCCAAAATCTCCTACTTAGAGGCCTCAAATGGAAAATTGTTCAACTAGAAATTTGCTCAAAATAGGGTTTTAACCTTTACCATGCATCAAGGAGGTTTTGAATTGGCTCATAGGAGAAGTTGGTTTGAAATGGTTTTGAAATGAAGGAATTAAAGTGATTAAAAGGCCAAAATTGTGGAATTCTTGATTTATGGCCAAACCAAGCAATGTTATATACCAAATTGATCAGAAAACATATTTTGGAAAGGATGGCAATATTAATTTTTTGGATTTGAGGCCAATTTCACATGGTTCCCCTTTGTTAATTAAGATGGAAGTAACATTTGAATTACATACCTTTGAATCAAAAAACAAGGAAGATGTCATTCCCTTTCAATTCAAAATGTCAGGAGGAGAGAAATTCAAGTGAGTGTGAGAGCTATAACAGAGGAAGGCATGATTTCCACATATGAGATTTTCAAGGAATGTGAGAAATTGAATTTCTCATTCAGGTTGTTACAGAAGTTTCTAGAGGGTTCTATCAGCTTCTATATAAGCATTGCAACTGATTCAGATAGTTTTTTTGGCAAGGATTGAGCAAGGAATCAGAGAGAGCAACTGAATTTCTCAACTGTATCTCAGAATCGGGTTTGGAGATAGAGGGAATTTCAAGACAAATTGACCATTGTAGAAGCTTGGGGGAGGGTTCTTGAGTGATTCTGCAACAGATTGGAGGTTGAATCGAGCATTTGCACCTTCTGTTCATCCAGTTTTTCCAGGTTTGTAACTTTCATTTTTTAGCTTAGATTAGGGGAAATTAATTAGCATTTGGTATGTGGTTAGGGTATAGATGTTGCTAGGTTGGATTTAGGCACAAATTTGGGATGATTAGAGACACTTTAGGTTGTAATCAGAATTCTGTTGAGAGGAATATTGTGAGATTCTCGAGGCTTTAAGCATGGCTGAATGGTGAGAATTGATCAGGGAAGCATGTAGATGAGTTTAGGCTTTTTAATTGTAAGTTTTGGAGGGATCAAGAATTGGATGAATCTCTGCAACTTGGATCGGGTTTGGTTTTAGAGAATGAATCAATGGAAATGGAGGTCATTTTTGGACTCAGGATGATATTTCGAGTGGGATAGGGTGTTTAGTTGCAAGAATTGATGAGGTTTTGGGATGTCTTCGCCGGAGAAGACGGTGGCGCAAAGCTCAGGCCACCGTCTGAGCTTCTCCCTCCTTTTTTCAAACATTTGGGGACGATGACCCAGGGCCCTTAGATCATGCTTTGACCCTTGACTCAAACCAAATTCATTGGCCACGATTGAATTGAATTTCTGAAGAGAATTGAGAAGGAGACCTCAACACTGCGTTTCATTAAACGTTTTGGTTTGGGCTGAGTTGATTAATTGCTATGCACACCCTACCTTAGGCCCAAGTTGGATTTTGAACTGAAATGGATTGCTATTTGCCACGCCTGTTTCTCAATTTCCCTTTTATTTTCTGTTTACTTTCCATTTTGGTTTAGGCTTAATCACAAGCACTATTGACACCCCCTCTTGGGCCCAGGTTTGGATTTCAACATGATATTATTGCTATTTGTCACGCGACTTTATTATTTTTCATTATTTTCTTTTAATTTCATATTTTTCATATAGTATAGAAATAAATCCATAATAAATAGAAAAATTAATCTTTTTAAGCTAGATTTTTTTCCCTAACTCCTAAGAATGTGTAGAATTTAATAGGATTAAAATTTCTTTAATTCATGCATTTTATATTTTATTTTCATTTTTTTATTTTCATTTGCTTTTATTTTGATATGTTTGGTATGCCATTTTGCTGATTTTATTGTGAATGATTGGTGATGATTTTTGAGTTGATTCTTTTTGGTGTAGATAGCTTAGATATGCATGTACCCATAGTAAGTTTCTCATATTTTTGTGAGATAATTTTAGGTTGTTTTGGGCTTTGAACATTAAGTGGTTTAGAATTAGGGTTTTAGGATAGTACCCTTAGGTTTAGGGCATAATTTTAGCATTTAATTAATGGTTAACCCTCTAGTTTTTGTATGGTGATATTCTTAAGAGGTTTAGGAACCCTTAGTAATTTGTTTAGGATTTTACAATCCCTTTTGGTATTTTAAGTAGAATTAGTTTTAGGACTAACTTCTAAGTGTTTCTGGTGAACTAACTTGGCTAGTTTGATTCAATAGTTCCCCTTAGGTTAGGGTGGTGTTGCTTTTGAGATTGGATGATCATGAAGACCAATTGAAGATGCTTTGGAGAGCTTGAAGGAGCTTGGAGATGAAGCATTGTCCTCTGGTGGAGTGCTTGTCAGGAGCTTAGGGAGACTAGGGTTTTAGGAAGAGCATCAGAGTAGTTTTGCTTGTTTCCTCAAACATGGAGTATATTGTTCATATCCATTCAATCCAATGACATAAAGTCCTCTTAAATAAGTCACATCTCTCCTTTGGAGGGATGAATGGCATGCTTTAAGGGTAGAACTTTGAGGATGCCTTCCTATTACAGTGTTGAGTTCTCAGTGACTTCCCTTGGTTGTCATTGAGTTTCTTAACACTTCAACTTAATCTTGTGGAATTATTCTCCCTTGGAGGTGCTTGTTGAAGCTTGGTAAAGAGAAAGTTTAGTGCTTGTTGAAGTTTGGTGAAGATGAAGTTTGGGCTTGTTGAAGCTCGGAGTGTTGCTTGTTGAAGCTGCTTGCTTGTTGAAGCTGTCTGCTTGTTGAGGTTGTCTGCTTGGTGAAGCTGTTTGCTGCTGAAGTTTGTTGCTTGTTAAAGAGGGAAGCTTGGTGAAGCTTGGTGCTTGTTTAAGATTAAAGGTTCAATGGAGCTTGAATATAGGAGCTATTCATGAAGATGAAGGTTGTTGCTGTCAACTTTTTGCTGTTTAATAAACTGTTGTTGTCAGAGCTGCTGTCTGCTGTGGGAGGTTGATGCTGCTGCTTGGGCTGCCTCCTCTGTTTTATTTTGGTTTTTTTGTATTGTTTTTTGGCTTGTACAGCTTGCCCCCTTAAGGTTTGAAGTGAATGTTGATTCACTTTTCCTGTTGTTTTCCCAGGTTCGAGGTTGAGTGTTGCACCCCAAAATTTGCCCAGCATTTCTTTACCTAGCTTATGTTTCATTTCATTCACATTAGCATTATCATTTGCATTTCATTGACATGTATGCAGGAGATCAAGAGGTATGATTACCAATCAAGGGCTACACAAGACTATGAAGATGGCTAAGAAGGTTATTCAAATGATCAAGGGTGGATATCCTTGTCAGAAAAGTTAAAAGATCCTCAGAGAGAGTGGTTGAAACCAAGGGTGTAGGTCTCCTAACTTGAGAGTTGTGGGAAGTCCTCAGATGATTCTGAAGCCAAGAATGTGGACTTGAGGTCTTTAGAGAGCTCATGATAAGTGTTGAAGATCACTTTGAGGCCTAGACAGGTCATTGTGCAAGATTAAGAAGACTTAGCCATGAGTGGTGTAATTAGGGTTTGATTGGGTCAACCCTAGGTCAACTGATGATTTGGACAAGGTTGAGACCTAATCCAAGAGCCATGTGATCATGGATTAATACATTTATATGTTATAAGGATGATTCCAAGGTCAACTCATCATGATTGAAGAGTTTGAGAAGTTTCAAGCTAGGGTTTCTAAGGCTTGATGGTGTAAAATCCCCTAGTTTGACCCCTATCTTCAAGGAAATCTAGCTCAAGATGGGATTGTCATCTCATCTTGCCCCCAACATTAATGTTGTACAGCATGATCTTAGCTTTAATTTGAGTGCTAGAAGTCCTTGATAGGATTTGTAGAACTCAAGTTATGACTTTGACAAGTTACAGGTCATCTGAGGTATGTGAATTTGGAGCTTGAATGTTATCCAAATTGCATGAAACTTTTTCCCTAGAAGGATGATTCCTATGAACTTTTAGTCAACATGAATGTTTTTCCTTATCCTCTTAGATTTCTAGAGAGTACTAGAAGTCCTTGATAGGATTTGTAGAACTCAAGTTATGGCTTTGACAAGTCAAGGGCATTTTTGTCATTTGGAGATTATAGGTCATTTCAAACATAAGGCCATAACTCCCATTTCCAAGCTTCAAATGGGAAAATGTTCAACATAAAACTTGTTCAAAATGATGTTTTAAGGCTAGTAAAGAGGTCATGAGATGTTGGAAGAGCTTGTAGCTCAAAGTTGCAAAAATGACCTAAAATAAGGGTACAAGTTAAATGAACCAAAGTTGAAAATTGATATTTTTGACCTACACATCCAAACCAAGGCATGTAATATATCATTTTGACTCTAGAAAACATTTTAAGAACATTGGTTTAGCCACATTTTTGAATTGAAATTCAATTGGTGGACTTGCTTTGAAAAGTAGTTACTTACATCATAAGTAACATTTGCAAAACCTAGAATCAAGGCATAACCAAGGCCCCTTGCAAGCCAAACACTTTCAAAATGTCACTAGGGGAGAAAATGGAAGAGAATGGGATTGATTTCAAGCTGCAAACAGAACTATGCATACCATGGCATATGGTTGAAATTCTCATGTCATGAGAGATTGAAACTCTCATTAGAAGGATCTAGAGGGTTCTAGATCATCCATACATGTTCTATATATTGAGTAGAGGTGATCCAAAGCAAAGGTTGGTGATGATTGAAGGAGAGAGCAGAGATTGAGATTGAGATTTCATTGCTTGCAACTGAATTCGGTTTCACCAATTTCTTCACTTTCCATCCATTTTCTTGATTGCAACCTCTTCCATGGATGCTAGGGATTAATTCCAGATCATAATCAAGAGGAATTCATGGCTGATTGGTGTTCTTGAGCTCAGATTTTTCTACCTGCAACTCACCATCGGGTTTCAAGTTTCAGGAGTTTTCAACCAGTTCTATTGCATACAGAAGCAAAGAAATGATCCATTGATCGTGTCTGGAAGGTTGGAGAGCTTGATTTGAAGGTTTAGTGCATTTGTTCATCAAAGATTGACAGGTATGTAAACTTCTTCCTTCAGCATGAATTAGGTAGAATCAATACGAATTAGGATGTTAGATGCATTGTAGAACGGTGTAGGAATGATTTCAGACCATTAATTTGAGAATTAGTGACCAATTAGGGATGTTACCATTTTCGGATGAGAGTTGGTTCTTGTGAATCTTGAGGTTTAAGAGAGAATTAAGGGCATGAATGAATTCGTGAGGGAATTTGGGACATGTTTCATTAAGGGATCGTGGCCTATGGTGGACTCTATGTTGAACTAGGGTTGTGGAACGATGACCGGAGCACCACCGGTGGTGGCCGGAGCTGCGCGCGAGGTTCATAGGTTCAAAAGGTTGAAGATGACTTCAGAGCCCTTGGATTTAGGTGGACCTTTGACTAGAGGAGTGATCCAACGACCACGTTTTAATTTCAGTTTGTGAAGGATCTGAGTTTTAATGAAACACATCATTTCATTTAGTTGCTGATTTTAGGCTTAGTGAATTGGTTGATACTTGCACCCCCCTGATGGCCCAATCCATTATATGAACTGATTTCCATTGCTAGTTGCACCGCGCATTTATCTTTTTCTTTGGATTTTCATTATTTTCTTCATTTTATTCATGGTTCATGATAAAATCATATAAAATTGAAAAATGATCCAATTAACCCAATTCTTTTTGCATTATATTCATGATTAAGTCTAGTATTTTTTAGATAAAAAATATTTTTAGTTCATGCATTTTATGATTTTATGGGAATTTTAAAATTTAATTAATATTAAAATAGTTATGCTTGATGCTTGATTTTGTGGAATTTTGTGTGATCATGTGGTGATGATTTTGATCCTAATTTTTTGTGTGTGATTAGCTTAGACATGTATGCTCCCATAGCATTTTTATCACATTTTTGTGATGAAAGTAGGTGTGTTTTATAGATTGAGCTTTAGGTGCTTCCTTTTAGGGTTTAGGTTTAGTACCTTGTAGTGTAGAATTTATTTCTAGGTCTTATTTGATGATTTGATCTCTGGAATTAATATGGTAGAGTCATGATTGACCTAGGTTCCCATAGTTATTTTTGTAGGATTTTACAATTGGTTTTAGTATTTTAGTTAGGATTAACTTTGGTACTAGGTTTTAGGTGATCCTAACTTACTAACTCAACTAGATTAACTTCTTTAGTCCCCTTAGATTAGGGTTTTGCTTTGTTTGCCTTTGGTTGAGATTGAAGACAAGTTGAAGACAAGGTGAGGATGCTTGAATTTGCTTGAAGTTGCTTGGAGCTTGGAGTTGCTTGTGCCTGAAGGTGTCTGATGAAGATTTAGGAGGTAGGAGACATAGGGAGAGCCTTAGAATTAGAATGACTTCTTCCACAAATATGGAAAGCATCTTGTGCTTCCATTCCTCCCAATGAATAAAAGTCCTTCTAAGATATTCACAACCCTCCTTTGGAGGGATAAGTGGCTTTATCTGGGAAGTAGAACTTTGAGGGAACCAGTCTCTCATAATGATGAACCCTTACAGGCTTCCTTTGGTTGTCAATAAGCTGTTTATCATTTCCACTCATTCTGTTAAATCAATTGTCTTCTGGTTTGAGTATCTTGAAAGATGTTGGACTTGAGTTTGAAGATGAGGACTTCATTGAAGAGTGTGGTAGAGGATGATTCCTTGAGCATTACCATTGCAGCTGAAGCTTGGAGATCAAGAAGAACAAGTTGACACTTGTATAAAAAGGATTCAATTTGAGATTGAAGAAAAAAACTGAAGCTTGAGGGAACAAGTTGATACTTGTGTGTTTGATACATTGAGAGCCTGAAAGACCAAGTTGATACTTGCTATTGGGATTGAAGCCTGAAGGTGGAATTGACTGAAGAGCTGAAGCTTGGAGAAGAGAGAACAAGTGGATACTTATGTTTGATGGATTGAAACCTTGGAGAAGCAAGTTGATACTTGTCATGGAGGATGATAGCCTTGAAGGGTGGTTGAAGTCTGAAGACTGGATTGTTGTCAGAAGAGCTGAAGCTTGAAATTGAAAGAGGGGTTGATCTACTTTCTTTCCTGTCTGTTTTCTTTTCTGTGCTGATGTGCCTTGTTTGACTTGCTTGATGCATTAGACTAAGTTCATATCTAGACTGATGTAAGCTAGGAGCATGATTGCACTAGAGGTTGAGTTGCTCCCTCTGCTTGTTTTTTACTGTATGGCTTTGCTTGCGGGTATTCGGTAGAGCCCAGCTCCCTTGCCTATGTGGTTTGTTATTTTGCTTGATAGCATTTTATTTCTTCTGTATGATTGCAGTTTATTCTATCTTGCTTGATAGCATGTTATTTCTTATGTATGACTACTGTTATTCATATCTGGCTTGAGGTTGAGATGAGCTTGTGGAGGCTGATGCCCCACACACATTTCCTCCTTCACTTGCATTGCATGCATTTTACAGTTGTTTACTGTTTACTGTTTAAGCTGATGCTTTATCTGTTTCTGTTTACCATTGACATGATCCCCTAGGAATCTCACTTCCTTTGACAAGGAAGTGATGATTAGAACTTTAGGTTGGAACCTATGCATGATAACTTCTAGGAGTTCCCTGTTTCAAACCTCAACCATAGGATGAATCCTTGGCATGACAACATTAGGACTTGATAGTCTCCCCGTTAGTTGAGCCCCTTCTCTTCTCATCTCAAAACAGCTTAAGATACAGTAATCATGAATGATTTCTTTCGTACGTTACGAGCCTTAAGCTATCTGAGAAAGGATTGTTGGAGAGTTTCTTTTCAACAGTCTGGATGTTTAGTATGGCACCCTTTGGGTGACATGCGACGCATTCATTCTCAGGTCATAGTCTTTAGTGCGATTGAAATTGCAGACACAAAAAAAAAAGTTCTTTCGTAAAAGACAGAAAACAAACTTCAAACCTTTTTGCCCCGTGGGCCCATAATTCAAAGGAAGCTTTTCTGAAGAAAAGAGTGTCGTTAACCCCCAGTTCTACCGCACACGGTAACGCTTGAGTCTCCAAAGGTCGAGCTGCGTACATCCAACTGTTGGAACTACTATTTAACCCTACTCGATAAAACAGATGAATCTGAATTCCCGTAATCCGTATTATCCCGAACTACGTAAGCTCTGATCTCTCATACCTGTTGAGAGTATGTAGGCACAATACTGATGTATTGGCGAGCCACCTTCCCCCCACCCATAGTTAGTCGAACTACGTTGACTCTGATTTCTCATTCTCTGATGAGAATACGTAGGCATAAAGCGCGACGCTTTGCCGAGTCGTTTTCCTTTTCTGTTTAAGCCAGCCTCGATAGGTAGATAGATAAACCAACTCGTCAAGTAAATACAACAAGCGTGGATCCCGTCGAGTACGACGGACGTGAGGGGTGCTAATACCTTCCTCTTGCGTAACCGACTCCCGAACCCAGACAATGGTTGCGATGACCTTGTCTTATACCCTTTTCGTCAGGTTTTTCCGATCGTTTCCTTTCCCGTTCTGAGGGATAAATAACAAAAGGTGGCGACTCTTCTGTTTTGCCGGCACCTTATTTTCGCGGAAGCGACAGCTGGCAAATCTACTGGGGACTTGATAGTTTCCTGGGATCCAACGTCCCGTATGCGAGTCAATTTGGGGGGCCTAACGTCCCCTGCGATAGTCAATCCTAGCGCTTGTATGATTACTTTTTGGGTTGCATTTATTTATCGCATTTCATTTCCCGCACTTTATTTTTCAGTATGATATGATTATCTGTGCTGTTGTGGGAGGGGCATTCTGATGAGTGAGAAGCCAGACCCAGGCTTGAGTGTACCTAGCATTAGTTGTGGAAATTAGTGGGCGCGTGCTTGCTTGGCAGGCACTAGTGTCTCATGAAATCCACGCTCAGACGAGGTTCTCCCGGTTGACTTCTTTTTCAACCCTTTGGGTTGAGGGGGTTGTTGGTTTGGAGGATTGTCGACTCTGGGGACCGATCATTTGGGATTCAGCCGAGTGAGGCCGCTTCATGAGCTGGTGATGCCACACCTTCTGGGTATCGTATCACCCCTCTTGAATGTCTGTGACGCTGATGACCGCATAGGATGCCGAACCTGTGTCAGTTTAGGTCCATGCATGTGAGCAGGGTTGGGTTTATTGCAAGAAACCTTGACCTTCAGACTACCTGGTTTTCTTGATAGCAGAGCAGGTTTATGATTGGGATCAGAGGATCTCATCAGCAGATATATGTTTGTTCTTGACAGAGCAAAGTTTTGGTCTTGTATCAGAGGTCCTTATTATCAGATGTTTGTTCTTGACAGAGCAGAGTTTTAGTCCCGTATCAGAGGTCCTTATTATCAGATGTTTGTTCTTGACAGAGCAGAGTTTTGGTCCTGTATCAGAGGTCCTTATTATCAGATGTTTGTTCTTGACAGAGCAGAGTTTTCGGTCCTGTATCAGAGGTCATTATTATCAGATGTGTGTTCTTGACAGAGCAGATTTTTGGTCCGATACCAGGGTTTTCTTATTATCAGATATAATGGTTGTTCTTGATAGAGCAGGATTATGGTTTTGTTGATACAGAATCTTCGCAGCGCAGTTGTCTTGATCTCCTGCTGCATGATTGCATTTTACATTGCTTTGCATACTCAGTTGCATTTCATTAACGTGTGTCTGTGTTGCAGGTACCATTTTCCCCGATCCAGGATTTCTTGCCTCCTATTGTATTGTTATGGGTTCTCTGAGGAAGACCGTGGCTTACAAGCTCCCTGCCCCTGATGTGGTTCAGCTGACTGGTTTGATTTCTTTAGCAGATGATTTTGTGAGAGATGAGTTCAGAAAATCATACAGAAAATTGCTCAGTCTGGTTCGTAAACCCTCTGTGTTTGAGTTGAATGGGTTGCACGCCTTGCTGCAGTTCTACGATCCTCCGTTGAGATGCTTTACTTTCCAGGACTTTGTTCTTGCACCCACACTAGAGGAGTATGTTGATTTGTTAGGTGTGCCTATCAGGAGTCAGATGCCCTTTGTTCATATGGATGCTGAGCCTAATCTGGCTAGTCTAGCTCCTTCACTTCATCTGGATGCCTCCGAGTTGGTATTGTCTAGTTGGAACAAGGTTCCCGGTTTCTCCTTGCAGTTCTTAGTGGGAAGGGCTCAGCAGTGCGCCAAAGACGGATGTTGGGTCGTGTTCAACGCCATCCTCGCTCTGTGCATATATGGCATCATTCTGTTCCCCAATATTCCCAACTTTGTGGACTTCGACGCATTTCACATCTTTGCTTCAGGGAATCTAGTCCCTACCTTGATAGGAGATGTCTACCATTCCGTCCACTAGAAAAACGAGAACAGGAGGGGTAAGAATGTCTCGTGCTGTGTGCCCCTGCTTTATAGATGGCTTGATAGTCATCTACCCAAGAGGGGTCCCTTTGCTTTGTCTGCAGCCACAGCTGAGTGGTCCGAGCGTTTGATGAGTCTGTCAACGGAGGATATTGACTGGTTTGATAGAGATAGGTTGGGTACCGAGATCATCTTCAGCTGCAGCGGGTTTCCGAATGTGCCTTTGATAGGCAGAAAGGGCTGTATAAATTATAATTCGTCTTTGCTGGTCCGACAGTTTGCTTACGCTTTGAGGACTCCGCCGAAGGATGAAGAGGTGCAGGAATCTCTGTACCTCACTGGTCCTCTAGCGGGGGATATGTTATCTAAGCTTCAGCGCGCTTGGAATGGTATCAGTAAGAGGGGAAAACCATTGCTGGGAAAAAGCAATAGCCAAGCCTACACTCCGTATGTGACTTGGATTATAGCCAGAGCAGACGCTATAGGGATGCCGTTCCCACCTGCCAAGCCGGAAAGCCCTCCAGTGATTGAAGAGCCTACCACCGTGCCTATTCAGCAGCATAATCAGGTGTTAGCTAAGCGAGATGAACTGAAGAAGGAAAATGAAGAATTGGAGAAAGAATTGGCGCAACTCAGAAGCGAGAGACGCGAAGCCTTTCATTACTTCAAGAGGCAAACAGAGCTGGTGAACCAGCTGGGGACAGACTTGACTAAGTAGATAGCTGAGCGCGAGTGCATGGGTCGAGACTTCAAAGCTGTCAACGATGTACTGGCCACGAAGAAGCAGCACTTGGACGAAGCGTATCGGAGGATATCCAAGTTTAACCAGCACTGGAAGGCCTCCCTAGCCAACAGGAAAGAGCGGGAGGATAAGCTGATGCAACAGACCTCCAAGCTGAAAGCCCAAGTGAAGGCTAGTGAGAAGAGGTTTGATGAAGAAACCGCTCGCAGATATGCCGCTGAAGGCCAGCTCAACAGAGCTCTTGCTAACCTGAAGGAGCGCAAACTGACGTTTGAGTCCAAGAAGCGGAAGCTAGAAGATTGTTTCGGCGAAGGAGCATGGGAAGATTCGGTCGAAGGTCTTCAGTACACCATTATGCAAAGGGAGTTACTCGTTGAAGGGTTGCTCACTCGGCCTGGTCATCCAGAAACAAAGGGGTTGCTAGAAGAGTTTCGCACCCGTGGCCGTGCTTGACTATTTGTATTCCTTTTGTTTGATCATTGTTGTATGCTGGCCATCACCAGGCTTGTTGGTTGAGGTCATGCTATTGATTCATCTTGTACTCACTGACGTTGTGTACTGCGTTGATGGGCTTTCTTCATATATATGAGATGTTATTTCCATGACTGGACTCAGACTTCTTATTATCAGCACTGGCACTCAGGCACTAGGATCGGGGGAAATCTCCCTAAAACACAGACACATGTTTGCATTCGCATGAAGCATTTTTATAACGAGCACTTTGTCGTTTTTTCCTAACCCTTTTGTGTTTCCAGGTTGTTTCAGGTTGTTCCAGGATTGATCAGAGACCTATTCACCGCTATCCGACCAGAGCAAATCAAACCAGAATCATGGAGCAAGTGCAAACTGATGTTCAAGAACTTCGCGAAAGAATGGACCGCTTCATGGAGCTCATGCAAGCGGTCGCCAATGGCCAGGGTCAGCTCAGAACCTTGGTTCAACCTCTGATTTCAAGGGTCGATAGCAATGGCGTACTTCATGGTGGGACCGTGCCTACCCCTCCACCAGTTGAAACTCCTCAGAATGGCGTCCCTGTGACCGGGGGGAATGGCAGTGCCAACGGCAATGTGATAGCTAACATGGGACTCAATGGTAATACGACGGGCGTCGGTAATAGGAATTTCGAAGCTAATGTCAATGTTGGGTTGGGCAATGGCAATGCAGGTGTTGGGAATCTGTTCGGGCCTCAGCCGTGGTTAGAAGATCGTCAGGACGATGTGTTCTCTCAGAGAGGTGCTGAAGGGGAGCTGACTACTGAAGCACGGCTTAGGTTCAAGGCACTCGAGGATAAGATGAGAAGTATCAAGAACCAGAACACCTTGGGTGTTGATATGTCCAAGTTGGGACTGATCGCTGATTTCAAGGTGCCTCCCAAGTTCAAGGTACCTGACTTTGAAAAGTACAAGGGCACCACTTGCCCTCACGTCCATCTAAGATCATACTACCAGAAAATGTCTGCTCATTCTAAGGACGAGAAGTTGCTGATGCACTTATTTCAAGACAGTCTGTCCGGGCCCTCCCTCAAATGGTACATGAGTCTGGAACCTACCAGTGTGCGCACATGGAAGGACCTTGCTGAAGCATTTGTGCACCACTACCAATACAATAGCGACTTGGCCCCGAACCGAGTCCAACTGCAGAATCTGTCGCAAAGGAACAATGAAGGGTTCAAGGAATACGCCCAACGGTGGCGTGAATTGGCAGCCAGGGTTCAGCCGCCGATGGTTGAACGTGAGCTTGTGCAAATGTTCGTAGCCACCCTCCCAGGGGTTTATTATGAGAAATTGGTCAGCGGTATGTCTGGAACCTTCTCAGATCTCATTATCATGGGTGAGCACATTGAAAATGGGATCAAACTAGGGAAAATTCAAGGTGATTCATCCTCAGCTGGAGGAGGCAAGAAACCTTATGGTAGCAAAAGACGGGAAGGAGAAACGAGCGCTGTGTCCAATGCTCGAAGGAAGGGTAAAGGCCCTCACCAGCAGGTGGCCAGCATAACTATCCCGGAAGTTCAACAGCCACAGCAGCAGCAATAGCAGTCGAATCAACAAGGGTACAGAAAGTATCAGAATAGGGCACCTCTGTCAAGCCGTCACCTCAAGACTCTGCCCATGTCGTACGTGCAGCTGTTACAGACTTTGCTTCAGCTACAGTTGATCCAGAAGAGAACCCTAGCTCCCTTGACAGAGGCACCTTCGGCGGGTTATGATGCGAATGCGACTTGTGAATTTCACTCAGGGGCACCAGGCCACACAATAGAAAATTGCAAAGCCTTCAAGCACAAGGTGCAGGATATGGTGGACGCTAAGATCATCAATTTCTCAGATAATGTGCCAAACGTCACGAAGAACCCTATGCCGAATTATAGGGGAGGTGGGGTAAATGCCATTATTGAAGACGAGAGTTTGGATTTATCGACTGATGTCAAGGATCTGAAGACACCGTTTAGCTTCGTTAAAGCCAAGCTGATGAAAAGAGGTTTCTTCCCGGGCTGTGGAGAACTGTGTATGGGTTGTGCAATTCGTCCTGATGGATGTGAACAGTTGATAGAGGGGATCCAGAGTCTGATGACCGAAGGAATCTTACAGTTTAGCCGAAGGGCCGAATGCGGATCGGGAGAGGTAATGCTGAAGCAAGATGACGAGGTTGCTACCATAATCATCCCTCGCCAGACGATAACTATTTATGCACCCAGGCCGCCCATGATTACCATCACCAGAGCTGGGCCGATACCCTTCGAAAGCACCAATGCTATCCCATGGCATTATGGGGCTGAAGTCTACTGCAAGGACAAAAATTGGAACTGGAACCATATGGGTCGGCTGTGGATAACCTTGCAGGAATCAGCGGAATCACTCGCAGCGGGAGAGTGTTTGCACCACCTGAGGTCGTGGCAGACAAAGCGGACAGAGCTGATGCAACTGATAAAGGTAAAAGTAAAGTCGTTGAAGAGATCCCTTGCGGGGTAGAAAAAGACTTACTTGTTAAAGACACCGAGGAATTTATGAGGTTGATTAAAAAGAATGACTACAAGATCGTGGATCATCTCCATCAAACACCCTCGAAGATTTCCATCCTGAACTTGTTGCTATATTCTGAAGCACACCGCAACGCACTGCTGAAGGTGTTGAACGCCGCATACGTACCGCAAGAAATATCGATAAACCAGTTGGAAGAGGTCGTAGCCCACGTGAATGCTGGAAATGGGTTAGGGTTCACTGACCTAGAGCTGACGCCGAAGGGGAGGAATCACAATAGCGCTCTGCACATCTCGATAGAGTGTAGGGGAACGATTATGTCCCACGTGTTGGGAGACACGGGGTCGTCGCTCAATGTTCTTCCGAAGAAGGCATTAATGAAGTTAGATACTCGCGAAGTGATTTGCACACCCAGTGATCTGGTTGTGAAAGCGTTCGATGGAATCAAACGCCATGTTTTCGGGGAGGTGAAGTTGCCAATCCAAGTCGGGCCGGAAACATTCGATGTGGTCTTTTACATTATGGACATCATGCCTGCCTACAGCTGTCTCTTAGGCCGGCCGTGGATCCATTCTGCTGGAGCCGTGACCTCCACGTTGCACCAGAAGCTCAAGTATGCTGTCGGGGGTAGCATCGTGACTGTATGTGGCGAGGAAGACATAATGGTGAGCCATTTGTCATCCTTCAAGTATGTTGAGATGGATGGGGAAATCCACGAAACCCTATGCCAAGCATTCGAAGTTGTTAAAGTCAAGGACGTAGCTCCTGTAATTACTGAGAAGCCAGAGATGACTCTCTCTTCCTTCAAGGAAGCCCGGGCCGTTGTTCAAGCCGGATCTACCCCAGGCTGAGGGCGAATTCTAGAGATACCTAACAAGCAAGACAGGTTTGGGTTGGGATATTCTCCTGCGGCTGAAGCCTCCTCTTCTAGCAGTGCGTCGCGAGGTAAAGAGCCAATCCAGTTTACTAGCGGCGGGGTGATATTTGAAAGCGTCAACACGGTCTCTGAAGACAGCGGAGATAGCGACTGTGACCTAGACTCTTGGATCCAGCCAAGCAAGCCAGGCGAGATCCTCAACAACTGGTCCGTCAAGGATATCATCCAGATGTCAAGCAAAGAGTAATGATTTACTTTTTCCAATCATTGTACAACCCTATGTCCTACCCGGGCATAGTGGTTTTATTGTCAGGGCCTTGTTTGATTATGTACATGCATTTTACCAATAAATCAAAAGGTGTTTCCTTCGTATTCAAATATTGTGATCTCTGTTATTCCTGTTTTATATTTGTTTTGAAAAACAATAAAATGGCAATGGGGTTTGTGCTAACCTGCATATCCTTGTTTTAAGCTTAACCCTTGTTATTGCAGGATCCACATAACAGATGACATCGACTCTGGACCTTCTACGACTCACTTCGACTTCGATTGCCCGATCTATCAAGCCGAAGAAGAGATTGATGAAGACGAAGACCTTCCCGAAGAGTTGGCCCGCTTGTTGAAACAAGAAGAGAAAGTTATTCTGCCTCATGAAGAGGAGATCGAGATTGTGAATTAGGGTTCTAAAGAACTAGTCAGGAACGTTAGGATACGGGCTGCACTGCAGAGTGATGCCAAGAAGAGATTGGTCGAGATGCTAAGAGAGTATAGTGACGTCTTTGCTTGGTCATACGAGGATATGCCCGGACTTGATACTGACATCGTGGTCCACCACTTGCCGCTGCGAGAAGATTGTCCTCCCGTTAAGCAGAAGCTTAGGAGGACGCGACCAGATATGACCGTTAAGATCAAAGAAGAAGTGCAAAAGCAGCTTGATGCTGGCTTCTTAGCGGTCACTACCTACCCTCCATGGGTCACAAACATAGTACCTGTACCGAAGAAGGACGGTAAGGTACGAATGTGCGTCGATTATCGGGATTCGAATAGGGCGAGCCCTAAAGATGATTTCCCGCTGCCTCATATTGATGTGTTGGTCGACAATACAGCTCAGTTCTCCGTGTTTTCATTCATGGATGGCTTCTCCGGTTACAATCAGATCAAGATGGCGCCGGAGGACATGGAGAAAACTACGTTTATCACACCTTGGGGAACATTTTGCTATAAGGTAATGCCTTTCGGTCTGAAGAACGCAGGGGCCACTTACCAACGAGCAATGGTTACTTGTTTCATGACATGATTCATCATGAGATTGAAGTCTATGTTGATGGCATGATTGCGAAGTCCCAAACGGAGGAGGGACACCTGGTCAATTTGCTGAAGCTCTTTGAGAGGCTTAGGAAGTTCAGGTTGAGGCTGAATCCTAACAAGTGTACTTTCGGGGTACGGTCCGCAAAGCTGCTGGGGTTTATCGTGAGTGAAAGAGGCATCGAGGTTGATCCTGCGAAGATTAAAGCGATACAAGAAATGCCAGCGCCAAAAACCGAAAAAGAAGTTTGTGGCTTCTTGGGCAGAATAAACTACATTGCAAGGTTTATCTCTCAGCTCACGGCCATGTGTGAACCGATGTTCAAACTGCTAAAGAAAGATCAGGCGATTGTCTGGAACGAGGATTGCCAGAAGGCATTCGATAAGATAAAACAGTATCTGCAGGAACCTCCAATCTTGATACCCCCAGTGGCCGGACGACCCTTAATCATGTACTTGACAGTTCTTGAGAATAGTATGGGGTGTGTTCTCGGTCAACACGACGAGACAGGCAAAAAGGAGCATGCCATTTACTACTTGAGTAAAAAGTTCACAGACTGTGAATCTCGCTACTCGATGCTGGAGAAGACGTGTTGTGCGCTAGCCTGGGCTACCAAACGTTTACAACAGTACATGCTCAATCACACCACCATGCTAATTTCGAAGATGGATCCGATCAAGTACGTCTTCGAGAAGCAAGCGCTTTCGGGAAGGATTGCCAGATGGCAAATGGTGTTGACGAAATATGACATTCAGTATGTTTCCCAGAAGGCCATCAAGGGAAGCGTATTGTCTGAATACCTTGCCGAACAGCCGATCGAAGATTACCAGCCGATGAAATTTGAATTCCCTGATGAGGATATCATGTTTCTCAAAGCGAAGGATTGCGATGAACCGTTGCCCGACGAGGGGCCAGATAGGAAATCCCAGTGGAAATTGATATTCGACGGGGCAGTTAATTCTTATGGAAGTGGCATTGGGGAGATCATCACGACTCCCCACGGATCCCATATCCCGTTCACTGCGAGACTGACGTTTCCAGTCACCAATAATGAAGTGGAGTACGAAGCATGCATCATGGGTCTAGAAGAGGCAATTGATTTGAGAATCAAGAACCTAGATGTATATGGTGACTCAGCGCTTGTGATTAACCAGATTAAAGGGGAGTGGGAGACTCGTCAATCGAATTTGGTGCCGTACATGAATTACGCCAGAAGGCTGCTTCCGTTCTTTGATCGAGTAGAACTCCATCATGTGCCCCGAATTGAAAATCAGATGGCTGATGCCTTAGCCACGTTGGCTTTGATGTATAAAGTCAATTTTTGGAATGAAGCTCCAAGAATTGTCCTTTCTCGTCTTGATAGAACTGCATTCGTCTTTGCGATCGAGGAAGCCTCCGACGGCAAGCCATGGTTCCATGATATCCAGAACTTCCTTATGACTAAGGAGTATCCCGCGGGAGCATCAACCCAGGATAAGAAGACTCTGAGGAGGCTGTCTGGAAATTTTTATCTCAATCCTGATGGAGTTTTGTATAAAAGAAACCACGATCTCGTGCTACTCAGATGTGTAGATGAGAAAGAGGCGAGTATGCTCATGGAAGAAGTACATGAAGGGACATTTGGTACGCACGCCGGCGGGCATGCTATGACAAGGAAGATCCTGAGAGCAGGATACTACTGGCTGATGATGGAGTCAGATTGCTTTAAATTCGCGAAGAGATGTCATAAATGCCAAATTTATGCTGATAAAGTTCATGTGCCGCCGTGCCCGTTGAATGTCATGTCCTCCCCGTGGCCGTTCTCCATGTGGGGCATCAACATGATAGGCAATATCGAGCCCACTGCATCTAACGGTCATCGCTTTATTCTAGTAGCTATCGACTACTTCACCAAGTGGGTGGAGGCATCCTCATACGCTAATGTGACCAAGCAGGTGGTGGCTAAATTCATAAAGAGGGACATCATTTGTCGTTACGGAGTTCCCGAACGGATCATTACTAATAATGGTTCGAATCTGAATAACAAGATGATGAAGGAGTTGTGCCAGAGTTTCAAGATTGAACACCACAACTCATCTCCTTACCGGCCGAAGATGAATGGCGCCGTTGAAGCGGCCAATAAGAATATCAAGAAGATTGTTCAGAAGATGGTTGTGACCTACAAGGACTGGCACGAGATGTTTCCATTCGCATTGCACGGTTATCGCACCACGATGCGTACATCGACCGGGGCAACTCCTTTCTCCTTGGTGTATGGTATGGAGGTGGTCCTACCGTTAGAAGTGGAGATCCCTTCTTTGCGAGTTTTGGTTGACGTGAAACTCGACGAGGCAGAATGGATTAAGAACCGACTAAACCAACTCAGCCTGATGGACGAGAAGAGATTGGCATCGATTGCACATGGTCGTTTATACCAAAGCCGAATGAAGAAAGCTTATGATAAGAAGGTGCGTCCTAGAAGCTTTCAGACGGGTGATCTCGTCCTGAAGAAGATTCTTCCTCCACACTCCGATCATCGGGGCAAGTGGACTCCTAATTACGAAGGTCCGTACGTCGTCAACAAGGTCTTCTCGGGAGGAGCCTTGTTGTTATCCACGATGGATGGTGAAGATTTTGCATCCCCGGTGAACGCGGACGCAGTTAAAAAATACTTTGCTTAAAGAATGACCCGCTGGAAAGAAAAAGAATATCCAGGCAAAAATGGGGCATCTTGGCGAACCATAAAAAAGGAAAAGGTTCGGGCAAAAATTAGGGATATAAATTGAAAAAATGTACACCCGCAAAGTCGAAAACCTGGAAGGGCGACTTTGGCAAAAAAGGGTATCCCGGTGAATCGAAAACCCGGAAGGGCGATTCAGGCAAAAGTTAGGGATTTGAAAAAGCAAATGAATGCGTTCCGCGTGAGGACTTTCATTGTTTAGTGGTTTGGAAGACCTGAGGGCCGTTTATCTGAATCAACCTCTTCTGAAGCTGAAGCGTCGGAGAAGTATCGAAGTCGAGTGGGTCATAGAGGGATCAACTCATGGTGTTCGTCTACGCCTCATTGCCGACATTTGTATATACTGATGTATATTTATGTTTTTATATTTACGCAGCTTCCTCATTCCAGAAGCTTGCATCTGTTGTAAAACATTTTTACCCATTCAGGGGTTCGTTATCAATAAATGTATACTATTCAGCAATTCTGTTTGTTTGTTTAGCATTTACCTGTTTTGTTTGCGAAAAAGAGCGCCAATGTTTTTGATAAAATGCGCATACATAAACTTACTGGCCTAGGCCACTGATTGTTGAAACAATGGATTACTCGAACATTGTCGCAGGATGATAACCTTGATAGGTCCCTTTGAGAAGGGTATCTTGTCTGTTTGTTTGTGTTATTGCAGGTATAGCCTATTCCAGGCGGCACAACGTATGTTTCCCAAAGCAGGATGATTCCTTCTCCCCCAGCAAGTGCAACAGCATCTCCCCACAGAGTCTGAACATGGGACCGCGAGCGTTGATATGTCTCCCTAAGCAGAGAAGATTCTCTCCCCAACAAGATGCATCCTGATGCAGGATTGTCATTTCCCCAGCTGAGTCATGCGCTGAAGTGTATGTTCATTCCCCAGCACCGAGTCAATGTGCAGATTCTCGTAGAAGATTGTTCGCAAGTGTGCAGCTTTTGATAGTCCAGACTGAGGTCTCCAGGAGAATTGAAATTCCCCACAGATTCGTACTCTCCCTAGCATGCAGGACGATTTCTTCTTCCCCAGCCGAGTTTGCAAACCCCCAAGAGAGCCGAGTCCTTGGAAGCCGTTCGGGCCATGATTGGTGTTCCCCAGTAGAGTGTTGAATAGCTGATGCTGTATTTCCCCACCAGAGTCGTTACCTCCAAGAAAGTTTGGCTACGAAGGTCGTGCAGTTTATTTCTGCAATTGACATCGTTTTCCTCAGTAGTTGTGGTTCGTATACCTAGATGAGCAGGTTCAGGTTCTCGTAGGGCTTTGTTCTCTTGCAGCATTCGACTGAAGTTCGTTTCCCCAGGCGGAGTCCGATTGAGATTGGCGTGACTTCTTCTCCTTGGCAGGATGATTCCTTTCCTCCACCAGAGTGGTCCTTTCTCCTTGACAGGAAGATTCTCCCTTCAGCATTTATTTTGCTGACGGGGTCGTAGCATTTTGCATGATTGCATAGCATTTATCATAAACGCGTAGCACTTCCACCGTGTGGAGCATTGCGTTGTTGTCAAAGCATATGCATACTGAAACATGAGCTAGGTCGTTACCGTTCTTGTTTTGCAGGTGTTCCTCCGTAGAGTCACTTGCTCAAGATGATTCTTGAATCCCTCAGCAAAGTCGTTTGCTCAAGATGATTCTTGAATTCTCCAGCGAAGGTGCTTGTTTAAGATGATTCTTAAAATCCCCTGTGAAGTCGCCAGAAAGGGTTGCTCAAGTTGCCGCTTGGAGTCCCCGGCAGAGTGTTTACTCAGGATGATTCCTGAAATCTCCAGCAGAGTTATTAGTTCAAGATGATTCTTGAAGTCCCCGATGGAGTTATTTGTCCAAGATGATTCTTGAAGTCCTCAGCAGAGTTGAGTCATCCAGAATGATTTCTGGACCCCGAAGCAGAGTAACTTGATAGTTCTCCAGAATCCCCAGCGGAGATGCGTCATCCCCAGCAGGTTTCTGAACAACGAAGTTGAAACTTCCCCTGAAGATTGAAGTCTAACCATATGAACGAAGCAGTTCTCCCAGCTGATGCGGAGTGCCTGATGGCAGAAGTTCGGATATCCCCAATTAGTTCATGATTGACTGAGAATTCTATTCCCGACTTACTGATGATGTCCGGCTGATGCCCGAAAGCTTCTTTGAATGCCCGATATCATGATTAACTTGATTGTTGACCCGATAAGTCCCGAGGAATGCTAATGCCTGACAGCATGATCAACCGTGTATCGCCGGTTACCGTGTGATCAATCCCCCAGCTAGTTGTCGTGCAGCTAATATTTCAGTTTTCGAAGATTTGTTCCCACCAGAGTACCGTGTACTTGAGCAGTTGGCAAACTTTCGGGTTTGTTGGTATTCAACCGTCTTTTACCTTGATTTTTTGAGAGCCGTTCGCTTCTCACCCAGTCAGGTCCAAGCCGTTTGGATAGGGGCAGCTGTTGCACCCCAAAATTTGCCCAACATTTCTTTACCTAGCTTATGTTTCATTTCATTCACATTAGCATTATCATTTGCATTTCATTGACATGTATGCAGGAGATCAAGAGGTATGATTACCAATCAAGGGCTACACAAGACTAAGAAGATGGCTAAGAAGGTTATTCAAATGTTCAAGGGTGGATATCCTTGTCAGAAAAGTTAAAAGATCCTCAGAGAGAGTGGTTGAAACCAAGGGTGTAGGTCTTCTAACTTGAGAGTTGTGGGAAGTCCTCAGATGATTCTGAAGCCAAGAATGTGTACTTTAGGTCTTGAGAGAGCTCATGATAAGTGTTGAAGATCACTTTGAGGCCTAGACAGGTCATTGTTCAAGATTAAGAAGACTTAGCCATGAGTGGTGTAATTAGGGTTTGACTGGGTCAACCCTAGGTCAACTGATGATTTGGACAAGGTTGAGACCTAATCCAAGAGCCATGTGATCATGGATTAATACATTGAGATGTTATAAGGATGATTCCAAGGTCAACTCATCATGATTGAAGAGTTTGAGAAGTTTCAAGCTAGGGTTTCTAAGGCTCGTCAGTGTAAAATCCCCTAGTTTGACCCCTATCTTCAAGGCAATCTAGCTCAAGATGGGATTGTCATCTCATCTTGCCCCCAACATGAATGTTGTAGAGCATGATCTTAGCTTTAATTTGAGTGCTAGTAGTCCTTGATAGGATTTGTAGAACTCAAGTTATGACTTTGACAATTTACAGGTCATCTGAGGTATGTGAATTTGGAGCTTGAAAGTTGTCCAACTTGCATGAAACTTTTGCCCTAGAAGGATGATTCCTATGAACTTTTGGTAAACATGAATGTTGTTCCTTATCCTCTTAGCTTTGTAGAGAGTACTAGAAGTCCTTGATAGGATTTATAGAACTCAAGTTATGGCTTTGACAAGTCAAGGGCATTTTTGTCATTTGGAGATTATAGGTCATTTCAAGCATAAGGCCATAACTCCCACTTCCAAGCTTAAAATGGGAAAATGTTCAACATCAAACTTGTTCAAAATGATGTTTTAAGGCTAGTAAAGAGGTCATGAGATGTTGGAAGTGCATGTAGCTCAAAGTTGGAAAAATGACCTAAAATAAGGGTATAAGTTAAATGAACCAAAGTTGAAAATTGATATTTTTGACCTACACATCCAAACCAAGGCATGTAATATATCATTGACTCTAGAAAAAATTTTAAGAACATTTGTTTAGCCACATTTTTGAATTGAAATTCAATTGGTGGACTTGCTTTGAAAAGTAGTTACTTACATCATAAGTAACATTTGCAAAACCTAGAATCAAGGCATAACCAAGGCCCCTTGCAAGCCAAACACTTTCAAAATGTCACTAGGGGAGAAATTGGAAGAGAATGGGATTAATTTCAAGCTGCAAACAGAACTCTGCATACCATGGCATATGGTTGAAATTCTCATGTCATGAGAGATTGAAACTCTCATTAGAAGGATCTAGAGGGTTCTAGATCATCCATACATGTTCTATATATTGAGTAGAGGTGATCCAAAGCAAAGGTTGGTGATGATTGAAGGAGAGAGCAGAGATTGAGATTATGATTTCATTGCTTGCAACTGAATTCGGTTTCACCAATTTCTTCACTTTCCATCCATTTTCTTGATTGCAACCTCTTCCATGGATGCTAGGGATTAAGTCCAGATCATAATCAAGAGGAATTCGTGGCTGATTGGTGTTCTTGAGCTCAGATTTTTCTACCTGCAACTCACCATCGGGTTTTAAGTTTCAGGAGTTTTCAACCAGTTCTATTGCATACAGAAGCAAGGAAATGATCCATTAATCGTGTCTGGAAGGTTGGAGAGCTTGATTTGAAGGTTTAGTGCATCTGTTCATCAAAGATTGACAGGTATGTAAACTTCTTCCTTCAGCATGAATTAGGTAGAATCAATACGAATTAGGATGTTAGATGCATTGTAGAACGGTGTAGGAATGATTTCAGACCATTAATTTGAGAATTAGTGACCAATTAGGGATGTTACCATTTTCGGTTGAGAGTTGGTTCTTGTGAATCTTGAGGTTTAAGAGAGAATTAAGGGCATGAATGAATTCGTGAGGGAATTTGAGACATGTTTCATTAAGGGACCGTGGCCTATGGTGGACTCTATGTTGAACTAGGGTTGTGGAACGATGACCGGAGCACCACCGGTGGTGGCCGGAGCTGTGCGCGAGGTTCAGAGGTTCAAAAGGTTGAAGATGACTTCAGAGCCCTTGGATTTAGGTGGACCTTTGACTAGAGGAGTGATCCAACGACCACGTTTTAATTTCAGTTTGTGAAGGATCTGAGTTTTAATGAAACGCATCGTTTCATTTAGTTGCTGATTCTGGGCTTAGTGAATTGGTTGATACTTGCACCCCCCTGATGGCCCAATCCATTATATGAACTTATTTCCATTGCTAGTTGCACCGTGCATTTATCTTTTTCTTTGGATTTTCTTTATTTTCTTCATTTTATTCATGGTGTATGATAAAATCATATAAAATTGAAAAATGATCCAATTAACCCCATTCTTTATGCATTATATTCATGATTGAGTCTAGTATTTTTTGGATAAAAAATATTTTTAGTTCATGCATTTTCTGATTTTATGGGAATTTTACATTTTAATTGATATTAAAATAGTTATGCTTGATGCTTGATTTTGTGGAATTTTGTGTGATCATGTGGTGATGATTTTGATCCTAATTTTTTGTGTGTGATTAGCTTAGACATGTATGCTCCCATAGCATTTTTCTCACATTTTTGTGATGAAATTAGGTGTGTTTTCTAGATTGAGCTTTAGGTGCTTCCTTTTAGGGTTTAGGTTTAGTACCTTGTAGTGTAGAATTTATTTCTAGGTCTTATTTGATGATTTGATCTCTGGAATTAATATGGTAGAGTCATGATTGACCTAGGTTCCCATAGTTATTTTTGTAGGATTTTACAATTGGTTTTAGTATTTTAGTTAGGATTAACTTTGGTACTAGGTTTTAGGTGATCCTAACTTACTAACTCAACTAGATTAACTTCTTTAGTCCCCTTAGATTAGGGTTTTGCTTTGTTTTCCTTTGGTTGAGATTGAAGACAAGTTGAAGACAAGGTTAGGATGCTTGAAGTTGCTTGAAGTTGCTTGGAGCTTGGAGTTGCTTGTGCCTGAAGGTGTCTGATGAAGATTTAGGAGGTAGGAGACATAGGGAGAGCCTTAGAATTAGAATGACTTCTTCCACAAATATGGAAAGCATCTTGTGCTTCCATTCCTCCCAATGACTAAAAGTCCTTCTAAGATATTCACATCCCTCCAAAGGAGGGATGAGTGGCTTTATCTAGGAAGTAGAACTTTGAGGGAACCAGTCTCTCATAATGATGAACCCTTACAGGCTTCCTTTGGTTGTCAATAAGCTGTTTATCATTTCCACTCATTCTGTTAAATCAATTGTCTTCTGGTTTGAGTATCTTGAAAGATGTTGGACTTGAGTTTGAAGATGAGGACTTCATTGAAGAGTGTGGAAGAGGATGATTCCTTGAGCATTACCATTGCAGCTGAAGCTTGGAGATCAAGAAGAACAAGTTGACACTTGTATAAAAAGGATTCAATTTGAGATTGAAGAAAAAAGCTGAAGCTTGAGGGAACAAGTTGATACATGTGTGTTTGATACATTGAGAGCCTGAAAGACCAAGTTGATACTTGTGTGTTTGATACATTGAGAGCTTGAAAGACCAAGTTGATACTTGCTATTGGGATTGAAGCCTGAAGGTGGAATTGACTGAAGAGCTGAAGCTTGGAGAAGAGAGAACAAGTGGATACTTATGTTTGATGGATTGAAACCTTGGAGAAGCAAGTTGATACTTGTCATGGAGGATGATAGCCTTGAAGGGTGGTTGAAGTCTGAAGACTGGATTGCTGTCAGAAGAGCTGAAGCTTGAAATTGAAAGAGGGGTTGATCTGCTTTCTTTCCCGTCTGTTTTCTTTTCTGTGCTGATGTTCCTTGTTTGACTTGCTTGATGCATTAGAATAAGTTCATATCTAGACTGATGTAATCTAGGAGCATGATTGCACTAGAGGTTGAGTTGCTCCCTCTTCTTGTTTTTTACTGTATGGCTTTGCTTGCGGGTATTCGATAGAGCCCAGCTCCCTTGCCTATGCGGTTTGTTATTTTTCTTGATAGCATTTTATTTCTTCTGTATGATTGCAGTTTATTCTATCTTGCTTGATAACATGTTATTTCTTCGTTATGACTACTGTGATTCATATCTGGCTTGAGGTTGAGATGAGCTTATGGAGGCTGATGCCCCACACACATTTCCTCCCTCACTTGCATTACATGAATTTTACAATTGTTTACTGTTTACTATTTAAGCTGATGCTTTATCTGTTTCTGTTTACCATTGACATGATCCCCTAGGAATCTCACTTCCTTTGACAAGGAAGTGATGATTAGAACTTTAGGTTGGAACCTATGCATGATAACTTCTAGGAATTCCCTGTTATAAACCTCAATCATAGGATGAATCCTTGGCATGACAACATTAGGACTTGATAGTCTCCCCGTTAGTTGAGCCCCTTCTCTTATCATCTCAAAACAACTTAAGATACATTAATCATGAATGATTTCTTTCATACGTTACGAGCCTTAAGCTATCTGAGAAAGGATTGTTAGAGAGTTTCTTTTCAACAGTCTAGATGTTTAGTATGGCACCATTTGGGTGACATGCGACGCATTCACTCTCAGGTCATAGTCTTTAGTGCGATTGAAATTGCAGACACAATAAAAAACAGTTCTTTCGTAAAAGACAGAAAACAAACTTCAAACCTTTTTGCCCCGTGGGCCCATAATTCAAAGGAAACTTTTCTGAAGAAAAGAGTGTCGTTAACCCCCAGTTCTACCGCAAACGGTAACTCTTGAGTCTCCAAAGGTCGAGCTGCGTACATCCAACTGCTGGAACTACTATTTAACCCTACTCGATAAAACAGATGAATCTGAATTCCCGTAATCCGTATTATCCCGAACTACGTAAGCTCTGATCTCTCATACCTGTTGAGAGTACGTAGGCACAATACTGATGTATTGGCGAGCCACCTTCCCCCTACCCGTAGTTAGTCGAACTACGTTGACTCTGATTTCTCATTCTCTGATGAGAATACGCAGGCATAAAGCGCGATGCTTTGCCGAGTCGTTTTCCTTTTCTGTTTAAGCCAGCCTCGATAGGTAGATAGATAAACCAACTCGTCCAGTAAACACAACAAGCATGGATCCCGTCGAGTACGACGGACGTGAGGGGTGCTAATACCTTCCCCTTGCGTAACCGACTCCCGAACCCAGACAATGGTTGCGATGACCTTGTCTTATACCCTTTTCGTCAGGTTTTTCCGATCGTTTCCTTTCCCGTTCTGAGGGATAAATAACGAAAGGTGGCGACTCTTCTGTTTTTCCGGCACCTTATTTTCGCAGAAGCGACGTTGAGCAGGACTCCCTTGCCTCGCTTGTATTGCTGCATTGCATGCATTTTACTGTACTTGCTTGCTTTCTTTCCTGTTTATCCCCTAGGATCTCTGATTTCCTCTGTGCAGGAGGGAATTATGACAGACATTAGGATTCTTATCCATGCATGACAACATTAGGTTAGTTTTTATTCCCTTTTCAACCCTAGGCTTTTTAGAGCTTCTTTCTCTTCTTTTCTCAAAACAACTCAAAATCATAGTAATAAGGTTAATCGATGTCGTACGTTACAAGCCTTAAGCTATTTGAGAAAGGGTTGCTGGAGAGCTTCTTTCCAGTAGTCTGGCTGCTTAGTGTGGCACCCTTTGGGTGACATGCGACGTAGTCACTCTCAAATCATAGTCTCTAGTACGTCAGAGATTGCACACAAACTAAAAAACACTTCTTTCGTAAAAGATTCAAAACAAACATAAGGTAATAAAAAACCAGTCAGACAAGCTTGTGTCTTCCGTAGCCCGAATTACGTTTGCTCTGATCTTTCATGCTGTATGAAAGTACGTAGGCATAGGATGCCGTATCCTAGCGAGCAACCTTCCCCCCTTAACCCGTAGTTAGGCGAACTACGTTGACTCTGATTTCTCGTTCCAGACGGGGATACGTAGGCATAAAGTGCGATACTTTGCCGAGTCATTCTCTTTTCGTTTTAACCCCAGACCTTTAGAGTAGATAGAATAACATCCGTACTAGAAAACAAGCGTGGATCCCGTCGAGTACGGCGGACGTGAGGGGTGCTAATACCTTCCCCTTGCGTAATCGACTCCCGAATCCAGGATTTGGTTGCGATGACCATTCCTTTCCCGTTTTGCGTTAGGTTTACTCTGAGCGTTTCCTTTCCCTCCGTTGGGATAAATAACGCACGGTGGCGACTCTTCTGTCATAGCCGGCGCCGATTTTCGCAGTAGCGACACCAGCCTATTGTTCTAAACCCGTTAGGTTCCTCGTAACTTCTACCCATGACATGCTACGTCCGTTCTACCGCAAACAGGTAACACCTAAGTCTCCAATGGTCGAGCAGTAATACACCTAACTGCTAGAATGTGTGCGCTAGTATCGTCTACCTTTTCTCTCGTTCCTCGTGCGATCGAAAACACCCCCGTTTTCTTGTAGTTAGCCTGAACTACGTTTTTCTATGATTTCTCATACTAGATGAGAATACGTAGGCACAAGACGCGATGTCTTGGTGAGCAACCTCCCCCTTAGTTTCCCGAACTACGTTGACTCTTACTTTCCCATTACACAAGGGAATACGTAGGCAAAGGGCAACGATATCCTATCGAGTCATTTATTTCCATTAACCTCCGTTTAGCAGTAGCATCCTTAGATAGTTTGTTTTACACCCATAGATTAGACAACAAGCGTGGATCCCGTTGAGTACAACGCACATGAGGGGTGCTCATACCTTCCCCTTGCGTAACCGACTCCTGAACCCAAGATTTGGTTGCGATGACCTGTCTTTCTTCTTTTTCGTAGGTTTTCTCTGATTGTTTCCTTTCCCTCTCTTTGGGATAAATAACGAACGGTGGCGACTCTTCTGTACTTGCCGGCCCCTCTTCGCAGCGATGCGACACCATCGTTGATCATTTACTATAACGACTAATCACTAACTCAGTAACGATATCATTATACTAATTTTGTTTATGTTTCTTTCTTTCTCCCTATCTCTCTTTTATCTTTATGATCCTTTATTATCATCTCAATCATATTATTGTTTATGCTTCCGTTATTTTTCCTTTGTCCGTTGGACACATGTTTATTTTTCCGCCATTTTTCTTTTGTCCACTTGGATCATATCTTATTTAAAACACTAATAAAAGATTAAACCCTAAAAACATTGGTGCTCTTAACTTTGTGGTTATACTCTTGGGCTATTCTTAGACCTTGTACTTCTTGGACTATTCTTGGACCCTTGAACTTAGGATTAGGTCTCTTTCCCTGTGCTTGGAGTATTATGGATCTTTGACTTTATTTGGCTTGCTCATTGGCTTATGCTTCAAGATGGATGAAATTATTATTTGGCTTGATATGGAGTGTGCCACAAGTTGGTTAGATCCTTCTTATCTCTAGATTTTTATTTTTCTTTCTAGGGTAGTCACTTCATCTTCTCCCCTTCTTAAACTTTCAAAATGTCCTCCCTTTTTCAAAAACTTTCTTACTTTCAAACTTAAAATTACTTTCATAATAAAACTTTGACTTTTGTCAAGTGATTTTAAAACTTTGTTTTCTTTAATAAATGTAAATCAATATTAATCATATTTTAACCAAATTTCAAAAGACTTTAAAAAATGTCAACCTCATTCAAACATTTTGTGCCTTTGTGCAGTTTTCATTTTAAAACATTTCATAAAGTTTAGACATGAGTCATTTCCATAGTTGAGATATAATTCTCCTATTCTCCATAGTATTAAGATGTTGACATTTTCCACTTAGATGTTGGGTGATACACTTGTTGATAATCCAAGCAAAATCCTCCATCTTTAGGTGATGCAAATGTTGTCTTATACTTGCGGGCGACTAGTCATAGTTTTCTTCTTAAAATGACGACTTGTCTGAAGGTGAGAAAATTACTTAGAAGGGGGGGTTGAATAAGTATGACAAAGAATCAAAGATTCAAACACAGTTATTTTTATCCTGGTTCGTTGAACTCAACTACTCCAGTCCACCCTCTCAAGAGTGATTTGCCTTTCTCAGTCAAGGACTTAATCCACTATTTAATCAAACAGATTACAATAGTAACACCTAAGAACAACTGTTCTTAGTCTTCTCAAGAGCTACTGATCCCAACTGGATCCTCTTAAGGAAACCTTTTACAATCAATGTAAAACTATTACAAGAGTAAGAATGCTTCTAAAAAGCTATTATCACAACTGTGATTTTTCTCTTAAGTTTTAAGAACAATGTTACAACAAATAGAATATAAGAGTTTTTGAGAGATTTGCTTTGAGTGATTTTTTGCAAGTTGTTCGTTACTAAAGAAGATGGAGTGGACTTCTTTATATAAGCACTTAGATCCATGAAGTCTTCTCAATGTTGAAGGTTATGCTGAAAAGCCTGGTGCCTTTTGTCTTTACATTGGAGGCTGTGCTGAAAAAGCCTGATGCCTTTTGTCTTTTACTTTGCAGAAACTTTCCTTAGAATGGAATGCACAGATAAAACCTTTTTGTATGTGTTCTTGTGTCTAACATAAAAGAGGAAAGAGATGTTGAGATATGCCAATGTACATATTCAAATCTTCTTGACTAAGTAAATTCAACTATCAACATTAGAGTCTGGATCTTCAGAATGTCTAGAGTAGAGATCTTCTGGATCTTCAGAGTCTTGGGATGTTCTTCAGATTATGCTGAATTAGAGTATATGCAGCTTGTATGCTTGAGCGTGTAGTTCTGTCAGAGTAGAGTCTTCTATATCAGATTCTCAATACTTATGTAGCGCAGTATCTTCAGAGTCTTCTGATGACTAAGCTTCTGAACTCTCAGAGTCTTCTATTCTTTAGAGGCTTCTGCTTCAGAATCTTCGGTAGACAACACTCAGATTCTTCTGGGAGCAGCGTTCAGATCTTCATTTAAGATGCTCTTGAACTTTTGAAGCCTTTCATAATATCACTGTTCAGATCCAAATTTGCTCTTTTAAGAATATTTTCTTTAGTACCTGTAGCAAACAGTCTAGAACAAATTTAGAGTATATAATTCTTGAATACAAAATTCATAAGTGTTATCATCAAAACCTAGAGATATTACTAAGAAACAATCTGTGTTCTTACATTGTCTTTACATTTAAATCAATCAAAACCAACAAAATTTTGTTATTTGTACCATGAACTATGAGGTTTTGATCCTATATAGCACTTTGTGGGTACGTAGGCATGAGGCAATAAGTCTCTCCAAACACAAAAATCTAAAAAAATAGTTCTCTTCTCATCTCCCCAATCTTCTTTTCAAACAAACCTTTTTCAAACCAAAAAGCGTAAATATTTCAAAAGGCTCCTATAGAGTACTATAGACGTTTTGGTGCTAACACCTTCCCATTGCGTAATCAACCCCCTTACCCAGATCTATATTTTTGTTCTTGTTTTAGAAATTTTTGGTTTTATTCGCTCTTTTTCCTTTCCTTTTTGGATAAAATAAAAGCGCGGTGGTAACTCTTGCATTTTTTGAGTTAAGTTAATCAATAGCTTACACTCACAAATTTACCCGCTACAACGAGGTATTCTTTCCCTTGGATTTGGGAACAATAGACAACAAAGGAGGATGAAAGCTAACAAGCTAGCATCACTTGGGGAATTACTTGACAAAGTTAAAGGTAAGCATGAACCATGGATGAGATGAACCAAGATGATATTAAAATATGATACCAATTGTAAGTGACAAAGATAACATTCAAACATGATGTTAGTCAATGAGTCAAACAAGGTATGACAAAGTTAAAATACATGCTAACAACCAAAGCATAAAAGTAGATGTGACAACATCTAAATCAAGGACTTGGAAAAGTCACAAAAGATCAAGGTAACAACCATGAACACATTCAAAGTTTAATGAAGTTACAAATCATCATGGTGACAACCAAGGTAAATACATACAAGCAAAGATGTTACAATTCCTAAACATACATAAGGTATAGCTCTAACAAGACTAAATCATCATGGATGTAAACAAGAATTCATACCAATCATGGATATAACAATATCAACATGGTATTATAGATGACAAGTTCAAGTACACAATTAGGGCAAACATGAGTTAGGGTTTACTAACACCACTTAATCATGAATACAAGACAAGTATGGGCAAGTTGTAACAACACTTAATCATGAATACAATTTAACATGGATAAGTTGTAACAACACTTAAACATGGATAAGATGAAGTAAAACATGAATATGTCAAGACATCACTTAACATGGCATCATTCATGGTTCAAAACAAACATGTATAAGTCAAAACATTACTTAACATGTGTAGAGATTCAAAAGTTCAACAAAGCATGGATATGGATATTAAACATGGGTAAGGTCAATCAACATGAATGGAATAAAACATGGTTCAAACATGACACATACAAGCTAAGGAATCATATTGAGACATGGTTTAAGTTAAACACCACTGAATCATGAATACAATATATTCAAGACAAATAAAGGTAACAACCAAATCATACTTGAGAAGGGAGACATGTTCATAACAATAACATGTGGATGGAGGATGCAAGCACATAAAGGATGACATGTAAGCATGCATATAGATGACATGGCATGATTTAAACATCACTTAATCATATGAACAAGTTAAGACATTACTTGAACATTCAATCATGGATTGAAGTTGAACATGTTTAGTACAAGTAGGTAACAATTAAACATTCATGTTAGGGGTTCAAACATGGTTTTAAACAAGATAGAAACATCAAAAAGTTTTAGACATATAAGCATGTATGCAAAGGCATATTAATACAAAAATCAAGTGTTTATGAACACATAACCAATGTATAATCCACACAAGGGAACACATGTACATCAAGGTCAAATAAACATGGGAGAATATCATGTATAAAGGACAAAAGACTAAGCAAAAATCTCATGGCATGATTAAAGTTTTAACATACACTTTAACATGCAAACATACACCAAAAAGATGTGTCAAATACAAGTCAAAACAAGGATGCACAAGTTAAAAACATCACACAAGGTCTACACAAAGTATATAAGGTTCATACAAGTCACTGTGCACAAAGGAAATCAAGGGATCAACCAAAGAATTCAAAAGAAAACCTAAAAAAATCATTCACTTTGAACATGTATAAGTACAAGAAAAATAATTTTTTTGAGAATTTATTTTTAGAAACATAAAGTAGACATTTTCATGAAAAATTAGAAAAATTAATGGGTTCAAAAGCTTTTAGGATGAAAGAGTTATGATGTTTTCAAATTGTGAAGGAAAACACAAAAAAAACAAGTATTAAAAAAAAAGGGAATGGTCTTGGCAGGTCTTGAACCCACACTACTTGGATTGCATATTAAAATAAAACCAACTAAGCTAACACGTACATGTGAATAAAGGATGGAAGTATGACAATATATTTTAAATCAACCCATAAATATGTAACAACAAAGTAAAAGCACAAAAGCGTGGTCCAAACAAAGATCTAACCCAGGTCTGGAAGGCAAAGGGGAGATACTGAACGTGCATGTTCTACCACTGGGGTGGTGATACATCCATTGTATCACTCCCACTTAATTAAATATATACTAAGTCATGACCTAAATTCTGAACAAAACCAAAACATCATCTTCTTCCTTCTGATTGTTCTCCCTCAATTCCCAAGGTTTTCAAAAATCCTAACTTACTGAATACTGCATGAAATGCTATGGAACAAAAGTGAAACTTGTGTATTTTTCACCAAGGAATTCAATGGTAATAATTAATTCCCTTAAAATTGACTCTAACTCAAAAAATAATGTATGCAACACATTGTCGTATCTGCGAAAAGGGGCCGGTGGAAACAAACAGAAGAGTCGCCACCAAATTTTATTTATCCCAAAGAGAGGGAAAGGAAACGATCGAAGAAAACCTGAAGAACGGGAAAAGACAAGATAATCGCAACCAAATCTTGGGTTCGGGAGTCGGTTACGCAAGGGGAAGGCATTAGCACCCCCCACGTTCGTTGTACTCAACGGGATCCACGATTGTTGTCTAATCTATGGGTGAAAGTCATCTAAAAGCTATTGCTAAACGGGGGTGAAAAGGAAAGATGAGAATCGATAGGACATCACCTCCCTACGCCTATGTATTCCCTCGTACAATGGGAAAGTCAGAGTTAACATAGTTTGGAAAACTACAGGTGATGGGGGAAGTTTGCTCGCCAAGACATCGCCGTCTTGTGCTTACGTATCCTCATTTGGTATGAGAAATTAGAACAAACGTAGTTCAGAAAAACTAGACCACTGGTTAGTTAAGTGTTTTTTATGAGTGACATTAAGTTCCCATTCCGGCAGTTAGCGTCGATGCCTGTTTGTGGCAGAACGAAAAAACAATATACTCTTTTCTGAAAATGATGTTTGAAGAATAATCCCGAAGGATGAAAAGGTTTGAATTTGGTTTGTTATTTTTAGTGAAGTGAGTTGAGTTAGTTTGAGACTCATATTGCACTAAAGACTATGACATAAGAGCGAATGCATCGCATATCGCCCAAAGGGCATACACTAAACACTCTAGACAAGTGAGGAGAACCCCCTACTCATCATTTCCAATGTACTTAAGGCTCATAGCATACAGTGTTTGTCGTTCTTTATTAAGTGTCTTAAAGAAGTTTGAGATGAGAAGAAAAGACATAGGAAAACACTAAAGGGAAATTGAAAAGCCTAATGTTATCATACAAGATGGTCCTAAGGTTGGGATGAAAAGAAAGTCTACCTAATATTATCATACATATGATGGACCTAGAGTTGAGGTCAAGAAGGGACTATCCTAATTGTTATCATGCAAAGGATTGAAAGCCTAATGTCTCTTCTACTTCCATCTTAAACAGTGGGACTAGGAACCCTAAGGGATCATGTGAACAAACACAAGTAAACACGTTACTAATCAATCACAAATGAAAATAAAAGCAAGACTTAAACAAGTCACAAGAGATGAAAGAGAGGAAAGGAGGATGAAGAAAAAGCAAACAAGATGAACAAACAAGGTAGCTCAAAGAAAAACGAATCAAACCAAACTCATATCTCAATCATGAAAGATGGAGACCAATATCATGTCCAGACATCAAAGAAACAAACACATGCCAAACCAAGTCAAAAATTTGAAATCAAAACATCATGGCAAAAAAATGATTTAACCACTCATTCAAATGACTTAAACATCTTAAAGAAACAAAACCAAAAAAATGAAATCAAATGATATGAGAAACAAGTTGGGGCAGTAGCAACATCATACCATATCCAAAACATGTCAATGATTAAAGAAGAAACTCAAAGATTCAAATCATGCACCACAATCACAAACAAAACAGTTGTCATACAAAACAAACATGCAAGACATTGTCTTAAAGGAAAAGACATGGGATTAGGACATGATATCAAATGTGTGCAGCAACATGGACATGATTATCAAATGAAAAGTTCATTCATGAACACACAAAAGAGACATCACAGTTGAATTCAAAGCAAAACTAAAAAACAAGCTCACACAACAAAGTCATTCTTAAAGAAAAGAGGCATATCACCAAGGCAAAAATGATCAAACATCAACTTAATCAAACTCAAAAACAAATTCAAATTATATTCAATAAGTTCAAATTCAAGTTATCAATCAAGATCAAGAATATTCAAACTCAAATTGAAGCACAAAAGTCAAGCAAACATCTCACAAGTCACCCTTAAAAGGAATACATGATCATGTAAAGCATATGATATGAAGTGATCATGCAACGAACCCCTAATCATGAAAATCATAACCTCAAACATATCATTAAAAGAATACAAGACTCATCAAACATCCATGGAATTATACAAGAAACAATCTCAAAAGACTAGGTCAAGATATGCACAAACACATGGTCAACTCAACAAGAACATGGTGCAACATCCAAAAATAGACACATGACCAAATAAAATCCAAATAAATTCCCAAACTCAAGTTAGGTCTATTAAGAACCAATGTGCAAAGGATCACAAAAATAAAGGCAAGAGAGCATCATAAATTGCATTACACAAAGCAAAATAAACAATTTGTCGAGCATATATTGAGGGCCATACAAAGTCAAATTAAAAACATCCAAGAAATTATCACCAAGGCACCAAACTAGCACTCAAAAACCCTACATATATATGCCTAAGTATGTACAAAAACATGGATCAAAAGTCAATTAGGAAGGGCAAGAATTAAAGACATGTTTCAAAATAGGTCAAATAAAACACATTAAATTAAAAATTCAAAATAAAATATTAAAATAAAATAAAAATGAAAATAAAAAATGTGAAAAAATAAATAAGATGTTGACAAATCAGAAAAATATTTTTGTGTATTTTAAAAATGATTGGAAGTATTAAAAATAAAATAAAATATAAAATGTAAATAAAATAAAATAATAAAAGAGAGTAAAGCAAATGGGGGTGTGTGAGCAATTTTGGATTAAACATGATTCATGTTATACGCATATTGGGCCCAAAAAATGGGTGGTGTGAAAAGCAAAAGGGCTAAGCCCAATATAAAAGAAAATACATCAGATATCAAACACACATGAAACGATTCATTTCATTAATCAGAGGTGTCATCCACCTCATGCCACGCATACACCAACTCAGCAAAGTCAACAATTCAACACGCCATGTAAGAAAAACACTTCAGCAGACACGCAAGCCACTAGAACCCTACTCTGGTCGTCTTTTCCGGCCAGCCTCGGCGGAGAAGACTGAAAAAGTCAATAAAAATTAAAACCTTGTGTCGCTACCGCGAAAATAAGGCGCCGGCAAAACAGAAGAGTCGCCACCTTTCGTTATTTATCCCTCAGAACGGGAAAGGAAACGATCGGAAAAGTCTGACGAAAAGGTATAAGACAAGGTCATCGCAACCATTGTCTGGGTTCGGGAGTCGGTTATGCAAGGGGAAGGTATTAGCACCCCTCACGTCCATCGTACTCGATGGGATCCACGCTTGTTGTGTTTATCTGACGGGTTAGTTTTATCTATCTACCTATCAAGGCTGGCTTAAAAAAGAAAAGAAAATGACTCGGCAAAGCGTCGCGCTTTATGCCTACGTATTCTCATCAGAGAATGAGAAATCAGAGTCAACGTAGTTCGCCTAACTACGGGTGATGGGGAAGGTGGCTCGCCAATACGTCAGTATTCTGCCTACGTACTCTTAACAGGCATGAGAGATCAGAGCTTACGTAGTTCGGGATAATACGGATTACGGGAATTCAGATTCATCTGTTTTATCGAGTAGGGTTAACAAACAGCTCCAGCAGTTTGGTGTACGCAGCTCGACCCTCAGAGACTTAAGCGTTACTGTTGCGGTGAAATTTGGATGTCAAGCTATTGATTAACTTGAATCTTAATTCATTTACAACCGGTCTTTGATTTATCCGAAGGAAAGGTTAAAGAAAGGAAAAACCTAAAAGGGAGAGATCTAAGGTTCGGGGGTTGGTTAAATTTAGGGAAGGTATTAGCACCCTAAACTTCCGTAGTACTCTACGGGAACCTTTTGTTTATTTTTTTTATTTATTTCATTAATTATTTTGCTTTAGGGTATATACAAAGGATTGAAAATTAAAAAAGACCTAGGGGTTAATTCTAAGTTTACTCGGCAAGACATCGCATCTTGTGCCTACATATCCTTACGGGAATGGAATCAGAGTAATTGTAGTTCCCCTCAAAAGGGAGGTTAGAGACTTCTTGACTGTGGTCAAGGTCTCAAGGGGAATAAACCCATCTTAAGGACACGCTTACATGGAGTCTTAAACTCCGATCTCTATGTTATAAATTGTTAAGTGCATTAGGGTTAGATTAGGGATTCCGCGGCGGGAAACCCTAAAATGAGTGCGGCGACTGTTTGACCTAAAGCTAGGGGTAGTTTTGTAATTTTTTCCACGGCGAGACATTTGGGCTAAACAGGGTTTGATCCATTAAAGGGGTAAGGCTATTGACTCGGCGGCCAAAAGGCTGGACCTAATCCTTCGGAAGGATAAAACTGTAAAAAATGTGAAAATATGACAAATCATTATATGGAGGAATAATTAAGGTACAGAAATAAGAAAAGTAATAAAGGCAGATGGTATAAAGAAACAAAGAAACATTTCTGAAAACATGAAGAATATGAAAATATGTAATGACACTTAGAATGAAGTGAGGGAGGAAAATAGTGTGGGGCTGTGGCCACCATAAGCACATCTCAACCTCGAGCATGCACATGAAACGCTAAAAGAAAGAAAAGTAATAAAAGGGTACATAAAAGGACACGACAAACATCAAACATCAGGAGTTCCTTACGAAAAGGTTTTAATTTTTTAATATTTTAATTATAAAAAAAAAGGTTTTAATTTTTTAATAAAAAAATATTTAAGTTAAAATTATAAAAAAAAAAAATTAAGTTTAAATTATAAAAAAAAAGTTTTTGGGGGAAAAGTCTTTTCAGTTTTTTTTAGAACAAAAAAGGCTTTTCATCCCAAAAAAAAAGGCTTTTCAGTTTTTTGGGAAAAAACTTTTCAGTTTTTTGGGAAAAGGTTTTTGGGAACAAAAAGGCTTTTCAGTTTTTTTAAAAAGGTTTTTGGGAACAAAAAGGTTTTTTTTTCTTCGGAACAAAAAGGCTTTTCAGTTTTTAAAAAAGGTCTTACTAAAAAAAAGGTTTTAATAATAAATAAAAAAAGGGTTTTGATTTTTAAAAAAAAGGTTTTGATAAAAAAGGGTTTTGATATTAAAATCTAGGGACCTAAACACACATGGAGATTAACATGGCAAAATATGCACATAAACATGAAAAAGCAAAAGGTTTAGTAATTTAACGGACCTAAACACATTAACATGGAAAAATATGCACATAAACATGAAAAGGCAAAAGATTTAGTAATTTAAGCTACGAAGCGGAGGTTTGCTTCGATAAATGTGAAAAAGGTTTGAATAAGGGAACACTGGAGAGCTCCAATCCTTCTGACGAGTTGTGGGAATGACCGCTTTTCTTCTCTGGGGATCTCCTTTGTTTTTCCCTTTCTCTCTCCTCTTTTCTGAAGAAAACCTTCTGACCCCCTTTTCAACAAAGCAACACATGTATATATAGGGAACAAATTAGGGTTAACACCAAATTGTCAATAATGTCCCTAAAGCCCATTTTAAAGCCCAAACTAAATAATTAGTTAAGAAGAAAAAAAATTTTAAAATAATTTAAAATAATTAAAATAAACTTAAAATAAAAACTAATAATCCTATTGATTCCTAAAACAAAAATATTATAAAAAGAACAAAATTTTTTTCAATATTTTTTTATTTTATGATTTTTTGGATATTTTTATGAATAATTTAGAAAAAAGTGAAAAAAATAATATTTTAAAAAATGATTTAATTAAAATACGAAAATAATAATTAAATAATAATAAAAAACTATTTTTGTTATTTTTTAATGAGAGATAGAAACATTTAGAGTAAAAATAATAAAAAACAAAAAGTGACTAAGGTGAGATTCGAACTCTCAACCTCTCACACTCGCAACTCCTTACACATGTCCTCTTGCCAATTGTGTCATTTTTACTTTTTAGAAAAAAATGCATGCCATATGATATTTACCTGCAAAAAGTCAAACGACTACACAAATTTGTTAGTAATTGATTAAATGCAAGAAAAATGCAATGAAATGCGACGACAAATCTTAGGGCAAAATTTGGGGTATTACAGTTGCCCCTATTTAAATAACTTCACCGGGTGATTCGAGCAACGGAGACTCGAGAAATCATGGTGGAGGGATTTAAATACAGATAACCAAAAATTTTGCCTTTAGACGCAATGCTATGCAATGATATGGACAAAACAAAACGAACTATAATGCTAAATATGATATGAATCTGATATGATGCGTATGATGAAAATGAAAAATGCACGGATACAGACGAAACAACGTCACAGGGGACGACCCATCGAGGAATTGCACTAGGGAAGAAGACATGTCATATCTGGAAGAACGTCGGAAAGACACGACACAGAATTGTTGATAGGTGCCAAGTAAATTAGAAATTGTCCGCAAGGTAAGACGCGAGTAAAACACGAGCTCAGGAGAAAAACGCAAATGGGGATAAAACACCCATGATGCCAAGTAAATAAATTTTGCCCACAAGGTAAGACGCGAGTAAAACACGACCTCAGGGAGAAAAAAAAGCAAATGAGGGTAAAACACCATGATGTTAGGTAAACCCAGGAATATCTGGTAAACGGGGAATAAAACACCCGGGATAAAGGTACATGGGGGATAAAACACCCAAGGATAGAAGGTAAGTGGGGAGTAAAGCACCCAAGATAGACAGGTAAATGGGGAGTAAAACACCCAAGATAAAAATGTAAATGGGGAGTAAAGCACCCAAGATAAAAATGTAAATGGGGAGTAAAGCACCCAAGATAGAGAGGTAAATGGGGAATAAAACACCCAAGATAGAAATGTAAATGGGGAGTAAAGCACCCAAAATAGAAATGTAAATGGGGAGTAAAGCACCCAAGATAGAAATGTAAATGGGGAATAAAGCACCCAAGATAGAAATGTAAATGGGGAGTAAAGCACCCAAGATAGAAATGTAAATGGGGAATAAAGCACCCAAGATGTGCACAGGTATAGGAATTATGCTATGACATATGATCAAATGCAAATGCAGACGTCGACGACAAGACTCGACTCTTTCTGTGAGATGACAAAACTGGAGGACTGATTCCTCAACACGGAGATCCTGTCATTCTGTTAAACTGTATCAAGTTGATAGTCACTGTAGGAATGATGAATAACTGCTTGGGGATTATGCAGGTAAACTGCCCCAGGTCAAATGAATTGATAATTGCTTCAGCTGTCTGATTCGTGGAATCGACTGTTTTGCTGTATCCTCGGAGGGCTTGCCCTAGTCTGGGTCTTGAACAATTCTATGGATAAACCAAATCTGAGAAGATATTGCCTTGAACAAATCTTGAATTGATTCTTTGACAGGATGTAAAAGGAACTTGCCCCTGATAAGATCACTTGACCAAGTTTCTCATTGTTTGAAAATTCCTTAGAGGAAAGCCAGTTTGCAAACAAAAATATTCATACAAACATGGTAATGCAAAGTTCATGCGATTTTTGAAAAATTATTTTTGAAAGATGGAAAATACATGAGTCGTTAGTCGGGACAAGGCGGTTCAAGACACTCAAAGTTTAAAATAAAAGTGTATTGCCAAAATAAATGATTCGCAAGGATCTTTTGGAGTCAGGTTACGCAACCTTGTTGTAGTATACTTTCAAAATAACCTTGCTTCAATTAGGTCTTTTGAGGGTTGTAATGTAGCCTGGTTCACGGTTTATGAAACAAAAGATAAAGGCTCAAAATTTATTTGTATCCACCCAATCTACGTGATGATCTTCAGTCCTATGCTCGGTTAACTCATACTATGCATTCAGGTTCCCATAAGTTAGGGATTTCATCGATCGTAGCAATGATGACTCAGAAGTCAAAGGGACCTATGAAAAGGCAGCCACTACTCCCCTATAACATTTGATTGTTTTGACATTGAGGATTTTCAAGATAAGGATTTAAAAATCTCTTTGTATTATCCCTAAATTTTGTCTGAACTGTTTATTTTAGAGTTTACAGTCAGCGGGATGCCCCAGTTTTGCGTAAGTCTCCTTCATAGGTTTTGACTTAGCGGGCTTCTTTTGCTTTTTTTATATTATTTTTTTGTGTGAAGGAAAGTGACTGTTTGATTTTAATGATTACGGTGAACCATCATCGACCTTTTGATTAGAAAACATCTTCGACACTTGTTTGACGTGTGCGAAGGAAAATTTGTTAATGAAAGGTGTATCGTATGAACACACAACCAAGTTAACTGAGAACTACCCATCCCAAGGTTAAAATTATGGGTTTTTTGTAACGAAAGAAACTCCAACTTCTAGGCTCGAAGGGGGTAACGAGGGATTAACTTCCTTATTTCTCCAGTGTTTGGGAATTGAAACAATGCCTTACATCGTCAACAAGGTTTGATTGAAAGCATACTGACAGCAATTATGGGTATAACGTTTTCGTCATCCTCCCTCCGATCTTAGCATATCAAAATTTTGGACAAGAAGTAAACATTTGAAAAATAAAGCATAAAGATGCAAATAAATGGACGGAAATGAATTGAATCAAAAGTCGCAATGCTTATTTCATTAATGAAAGTACAAACATAATTGAAAGCAAACAACTTAAACAAAATAAGGAAAATGCAAACAACGAGAAAAAAAAAAAGGCCCAATGACAAAGCTTCAATTCTGATGTGTTGGCAAGGGATCTGTCTGGACGCTCGGACGACTATCCGTAAAATCAAGTATTCCGGCTCTAATCAGTTCACGCACCCTAGCTTTCAATGCAAAACAATGCTCCAAGTCGTGGCCTAAGGCACCCTCATGAAAAGCACACTTTAGATCAGCCCTAAATCCAACTGGAGGATTAAGAGGAGGTGGTAAAGCCTTTGTAGTGATCAGCCCTTGTCGAACTAAGTCAGGATACAACTCTGTGTAAGTCATGGGAATAGGATCAAAGTGATCCTTGTTCCGATTCTGGTCTGATATCTGTGTCGAGGAATCAGCTTGACGACTCAAAGGTACACTAGAAGACGATAGGACCAAGAAGGAGAAACTAGGGGACAAATGCAATGCAAAAATGTGATGCTGATGCCATGCAATGGTCTCAAGAATTTCAACGGTCGATTGCAAATATTCCCTTTTAGGAAAGTTGGAAAGAATTTTTTTTTACTCTAAAATTTAGGACCCTTTTGAATTTGCAAAGGACCGTTGAATTCCTTGAAACTAGAAATGATATGATGCTTTATGGATGCAAAGCACAAATACACACACAAAGGTCCTAGGTTAGAGGACCGCGAATGGAGTTAAGGTCTACCCTTCCCAAAAGGTAAGTACTATAGGTTAATTGTACCTGCAGAACCAGGGTTCTAAATCAGTGCCCAAAATCATCAGTCCATCCTTCGGATATTATCAACTTCCCAACTGACTTGAGGGTCGATAATATTCTCAAGAGAACCTCTTTTGAGTGTAGTATCGCGTAGCAACCATTGTAGGACTACTCCCACATAGTTCCCGCACTACATCCTATATAAGGCCAAGATGGTGTAAAGGTACTACGGTTCCTAGTATCACAGACTCCAATCGATAATGGTAAAAGTTTTCACGATTACACTCGATCAACCGAACCATTTTCGAAAGTGTCTCAACTGAGCGGTGAATCTCGAGTCAACTTAGTCGGGACTCACTCCCTATAAGCCTCGTCGAATATATCACCATCCTATACTAATGTCACTCAAGTCTGGGTGTAGGACTTATCTCACAACACAGTAATTCCCAAGCAAGGTACCCCTGAACAATATATATACAAATGAGCAAAAATATTAATGAAACAAATATATAATGAAAAATAAACAAAATGGGGATAACCCTCAAAAGTTAGGACTCCCCAGTGAAGTCGCCATTTTCTGTTGCGGTGAAATTTGGATGTCAAGCTATTGATTAACTTGAATCTTAATTCATTTACAACCGGTCTTTGATTTATCCGAAGGAAAGGTTAAAGAAAGGAAAAACCTAAAAGGGAGAGATCTAAGGTTCAGGGGTTGGTTAAATTTAGGGAAGGTATTAGCACCCTAAACTTCCGTAGTACTCTACGGGAACCTTTTGTTTATTTTTTTATTTATTTCATTAATTATTTTGCTTTAGGGTATATACAAAGGATTGAAAATTAAAAAAGACCTAGGGGTTAATTCTAAGTTTACTCGGCAAGACATCGCATCTTGTGCCTACATATCCTTACGGGAATGGAATCAGAGTAACTATAGTTCCCCTCAAAAGGGAGGTTAGAGACTTCTTGACTGTGGTCAAGGTCTCAAGGGGAATAAACGCATCTTAAGGACACGCTTACATGGAGTCTTAAACTCCGATCTCTATGTTATAAATTGTTAAGTGCATTAGGGTTAGGTTAGGGATTCCGCGGCGGGAAACCCTAAAATGAGTGCGGCGACTCTTTGACCTAAAGCTAGGGGTAGTTTTGTAATTTTTTCCACGGCGAGACATTTGGGCTAAACAGGGTTTGATCCATTAAAGGGGTAAGGCTATTGACTCGGCGGCCAAAAGGCTGGACCTAATCCTTCGGAAGGATAAAACTGTAAAAAATGTGAAAATATGACAAATCATTATATGGAGGAATAATTAAGGTACAGAAATAAGAAAAGTAATAAAGGCAGAGGGTATAAAGAAACAAAGAAACATTTCTGAAAACATGAAGAATATGAAAATATGTAATGACACTTAGAATGAAGTGAGGGAGGAAAATAGTGTGGGGCTGTGGCCACCACAAGCACATCTCAACCTCGAGCATGCACATGAAATGCTAAAAGAAAGAAAAGTAATAAAAGGGTACATAAAAGGACACGACAAACATCAAACATCAGGAGTTCCTTACGAAAAGGTTTTAATTTTTTAATATTTTAATTATAAAAAAAAAGGTTTTAATTTTTTAATAAAAAAATATTTAAGTTAAAATTATAAAAAAAAATTAAGTTTAAATTATAAAAAAAAAGTTTTTGGGGGAAAAGTCTTTTCAGTTTTTTTTAGAACAAAAAAGGCTTTTCATCCCAAAAAAAGGCTTTTCAGTTTTTTGGGAAAAGGTTTTTGGGAACAAAAAGGCTTTTCAGTTTTTTTAAAAAGGTTTTTGGGAACAAAAAGGTTTTTTTTTCTTCGGAACAAAAAGACTTTTCAGTTTTTAAAAAAGGTCTTACTAAAAAAAAGGTTTTAATAATAAATAAAAAAAGGGTTTTGATTTTAAAAAAAAAAGGTTTTGATAAAAAAGGGTTTTGATATTAAAATCTAGGGACCTAAACACACATGGAGATTAACATGGCAAAATATGCACATAAACATGAAAAAGCAAAAGGTTTAGTAATTTAACGGACCTAAACACATTAACATGGCAAAATATGCACATAAACATGAAAAGACAAAAGATTTAGTAATTTAACCTACGAAGCGGAGGTTTGCTTCGATAAATGTGAAAAAGGTTTGAATAAGGGAACACTGGAGAGCTCCAATCCTTCTGACGAGTTATGGGAATGACCGCTTTTCTTCTCTGGGGATCTCCTTTGTTTTTCCCTTTCTCTCTCCTCTTTTCTGAAGAAAACCTTCTGACCCCCTTTTCAACAAAGCAACACATGTATATATAGGGAACAAATTAGGGTTAACACCAAATTGTCAATAATGTCCCTAAAGCCCATTTTAAAGCCCAAACTAAATAATTAGTTAAGAAGAAAAAAAAATTTAAAATAATTTAAAATAATTAAAATAAACTTAAAATAAAAACTAATAATCCTATTGATTCCTAAAATCAAAAATATTATAAAAAGAACAAAATTTTTTTCAATATTTTTTTATTTTATGATTTTTTGGATATTTTTATGAATAATTTAGAAAAAAGTGAAAAAATAATATTTTAAAAAATGATTTAATTAAAATACAAAAATAATAATTAAATAATAATAAAAAACTATTTTTGTTATTTTTTAATGAGAGATAGAAACATTTAGAGTAAAAATAATAAAAAACAAAAAGTGACTAAGGTGAGATTCGAACTCTCAACCTCTCACACTCACAACTCCTTACACATGTCCTCTTGCCAATTGTGCCATTTTTACTTTTTAGAAAAAAAATGCATGCCATATGATATTTACCTGCAAAAAGTCAAACGACTACACAAATTTGTTAGTAATTGATTAAATGCAAGAAAAATGCAATGAAATGCGACGACAAATCTTAGGGCAAAATTTGGGGTATTACAGTTACCATTTGCGGTAGAACTGGAAGTTAACGACACTCTTTTCTTCAGAAAAGCTTCCTTTGACTTACGGGCCCACGGGGCAAAAAGGTTTGAAGTTCGTTTTCTGTCTTTTACGGAAGAACTGTTTTTTATGTTTGTCTGTAGTTCGTACAACACTAGAGACTATGACCTGGGAACGAATGCGTTGCATATCGTCCAAAGGACATATACTAAACATTCTAGACGATTGAGAGGAGGCCGCTCAATTATCATTACCCAAGTAGCTTAAGGCTCGTAATGTGCTTATACTAACTTGCCTTTATTATGTTTTTTACTGTTGTTTGAGATGAGAAGAGAGAACAGGCTCAACAAAGGGGAGACTATCAAGTCCTAATGTTGTCATGCCAAGGTATCATCCTATGGTTGAAGTTTGAAACAAGGAACTCCTAGAAGTTATCATGCATAGGTTTCAACCTAAAGTTCTAATCATCACTTCATTATCAAAGGAAGTGAGATTCCTAGGGGATCATGTCAATGATAAACAGAAACAGATAAAGCATCAACTTAAACAGTAAACAGTAAACGACTGTAAAATGCATATAATGCAAGTGAGGGAGGAAATGTGTGTAGGGCATCAGCCTCCACAAGCTCGTCTCGACCTCAAGCCAAATATGAATAACTGCAATCATAAAGGAAAATAAAATGCCATCAAGCAAAACACAAACCACATAGGCAAGGGAGCTGGGCTCTACCGAATACCCGCAAGCAAAGCCATACAGTAAAAATACAAGCAGATGGAGCAACTCAACCTCTAGTGCAGTCATACTCCTAGCTTAATACAATCTAAACATGAACTTATTCTAATTCATCAAGCAAATCAAACAAGTCACATCAATACAGTTGCACATAAAGCAAACAGACAGGAAAGAAAGCAGATCAACAGCTTCTACAGCTCCACAGCAAAGCAATCCTTTGACAGCAGTTCAGTCCTCAGTCTGTAACTGTTCTTCAGGGCTTTCATCTTCACTAGCAAGTGTCAACTTGCTTCTTCATGCTCTCAATGCATCAAACACAAGTATCAACTTGTTCTCCATCCTCTTCAAGCTTCAGCTCTTTCTTCAATCTCAATTTGATTTTCTTCACAAGTGTCAACTTGTTCTTCTTGATCTTCAAACATCATCTCCAAGGGAAGTCTTCAAACAAAAGGAAGTGGCAACCTCTAGCATCTTTAATATTCTAACAAGGAACTCCATCCTCTAGCAAGGGAGAAAGATTCATCTAACAAGAGCAAGGTGGGGATAGTGGTGAGCAAAGTGAAGACCAAAGGTCACCTCTAAGCACTCCATCATCAAGGAAAGGAACCCTCAAAGGTTCTACCACTTTGTGAGGAGCCACTCATCCTACCAAAGGAGGGATGGGGCCTTCACAATGGGACCTTACATCATAGGAAGGAATGGAAGTGATCAACATCTTCCATGTTTCATGAAGGAAGAAAATCTATTCTAAGAGATCTCCCTAAAACCCTAATCCTTAACCCTAAACAAACTACAACAAAGGGAGAGAAATATTCAAGTCCAAGCTCCATCATGCATTCCACAGCAGCTCACACATGTCTTCATCATCATCCAAGAGCAAGAGATGCAAAACCCTAGTCTAAGGGAACTAAAGAAGTTATTCTAGTTGAATTAGCAAGTTAGGATCACCTAACACCTAGTACTAAAGTTAATCCTAACTAAAATACTAAAATCAATTGTAAAATCCTACAAAAATAAATATGGGAATCTAAGTCAATCATGACTCTATCATGTTAATTCCATAGATCAAATCATCCAATAAGTCCTAGAAATAAATCCTAAACTATGGGGTACTAATGTTAAACCCTAAAACTAGAGCACCTAAAGTTCCAATACAAAAGCAGCTCTAAAATTCTTCACAAAAATGTGAGAAAATTACTAGAGGAGCATACATGTTTAAACTAGCTACACACAAAAAATCAGCTCAAAAATCATCATCAAATGATCACACAAAAATTCACAAGTCAAGGTATCAACCATAATGAAATTAATATCAATTAAAATACAAAAAATTCAATTAAAATAAAAAATGCATGAATTCCTAAACTCTTAATTTACTAAATTTTAGACTCATTCATGAGTTAGGGAAAAAAAATCTGGATCAAATTGAGTTATTTTCCTATTTATTATGAATTATTTCCTAAACTATATGAAATGACGAAAAATAAAGAAAAACAAAAGAAAATAATAAAACCCGCGTATCAAATAGCAATTATTCTCAGTTCATTTTCCAGACTGGGCCAATTGGGGGGTGTGGATAACACTTGGATCCTTAAGCCCAAAACAACAATTAAATGGAATGCTGCGTTTCATCTCAATGTCTCTCTTCAGAGTTTGAAACAAATTGTGGCCATCCATTCCTTGCCTGAGTCAAATGTCAAATCCTAATCCAATGGCCATGGCTTATCGTCCCCAAATTCAAATTAGATGGAGGGAACTCTCCAGACGGTGGCCTGAGTTGCAGCGCCACCGTCTTCTCTGGTGAAGTGCTCGTCACAGGTCATCAAAAATAACAAACTAATATCCAATCTCACTCAATTTTTTCTCCTGAACACGAATCCAATCTCCAAATTCACTAACTCTTGCTCTAACTTAAAACAAGATAGGAAGTTCAGAAACACACCAATTCTTGATCATCACAATTCTCAACAATAATGGTCCTAATGCAATCTACACTTCTCACTGATCAATTTCCACTATCCAAACATGATTATTCCTTCATGAATCTTGAGATATCAACCTCAACAGAAAATGATCCATGACCTAAAGTGTCTCTATTCCTCAAATTCTTGTACCAAAATCCATCTATGTCATGCTATGAACCTAAACACCTAAATATTTCTAGCTATCTCTCCACAAATTAAGCAGAATTTTGATTGGTACATACCTGGTTTCAGATGAAGAACAGGTACAATTCTTGCTCGATTTTTCCTCCAATATGATCCAGATTCACTCCAAATCTTCCTCTGAATCTAATGCACACCTCAATTTGGCTTGATTCTTCCTCAATCCAAGAACACGATCTTGAGTTGCAGCTCTGCAAAATCCAATGCTCTCTCTGCTACCCACTTCAAATGCTTCCAAAAAACTGGCTGAATACGCTCTAAATCTTATATATAACTCAATGGAAATGTCTAGAAAGTTCTGTAACCACCCAAATGAGATTTTGCAATTTCAATTTCTCTTTCAAAGTCTCATGTGCACAGTCACGATTTGCACTCTGTTTGGGCATGAAAATACTTGGAATCTTCATCTCATGAGATATTGAATTGATTGGTTATGATCATTTCCTTGTTTGTAATCCAATGGTTCATGTTGATTATGTTACTTCATCATGAAGCAACAAAGTGAAAGTGCATGAAAATGGACTCAAACCAAAATTATAACATTGCCAAAGTTTCTAAAATGCTTTCTCCATTCAAAAAATGATGTTACTTTGCTTCATTTGCACACAAAATGATTTATTTCAATTTTTGGTCATTAAATGCCTTTAATCCTTCTTTTTTCACAATTCCTTGAACCAAGTCCTTCCTTGAGCCATTTCAATGCCTCATTAATACATGGACAAGGTTAAAACCCCATTTTGAGCAACTTTCAAGTTGAACAAAATTTCATTTGAGGTGTCTAAGTTGGTGAAAATGACCTATAACCAAAAGTGACCTAAAACCCTAACTTCCCAAAATACCATTGACTTGTCAAAGCCATAACTTGAGTTCTACAAATCCTATCAAGGACTTCTAGTACTCTATGGAAAGCTAAGAGGATAAGGAACAACATTCAGGTTGACCAAAAGTTCATAGGAATCATCCTTCTTGGGCAAACGTTTCATGCAAGTTGGGTAACTTTCAAGCTCCAAATTCACATTCCTCAGATGACTTGTAACTTGTCTGGCTCATAACTTGAGTTCTATGAATCCTATCAAGGACTTCTAGCACTCAAATTAAAGCTAAGACCATGCTCCACAACAATCATGTTAGGGTCAATATGAGATGACAATCATATCTTGAGCTACATTGCTTTGAAGGCAGGGGTCAAACTAGGGGACTTTACATTGTCAAGCCTTAGAAACCCTAGCCTGAAACTTCTCAAACTCTTCTATCATGATGAGTTAACCTTTGATTCATCCCTATAACATCTTAAGGTATCAATCCATGATCACATGGCTCTTGAATTAGGTTTCAACCTTCTTCAAATCATCAGTTGACTTAGGGTTGACCCAGTCAAACCCTAATTGCACCACTCATGGCTGAGTCTTCTCAATCTTACACAATGACCTGTCTAGGCCTCAAAGTGATCTTCAACACTTCTCATGAGCTCTCTCAAGACCTCAAGTCCATCTTCATGGCCTCAGAATCATCTGATGGTCTTCCCCAATAACTCTCAAGTTAGGAGACCCACATACTTGGCTTCAATCGCTCTCTCTGAGGATCTTTTAACTTTTCTGACAAGGATATCAACCCTTGAACACTTGAATAACCTTCTTAGATAGCTTCATAGTCTTGTATATATTTTAATTGGTAATCATACCTCTTGATCTCCTGCATACATGTCAATGAAATGCAAATGATAATGCTAATGTGAATGAAATGAAACATAAGCTAGGTAGAGAAAATGTTGGGCAAATTTTGGGGTGCAACAGCTGCCCCTATTCAAACAGCTTGGACCTGACTGGGTGAGAAGCGAACGGCTCTCAAACAATCAAGGTAAAAGACGGTTGAATACCAACAAACCCGGAAATTTGCCAACTGCACGAGTACACGGTACTCTGATGGGGACAAATCTTCGGAAACTTAAATAATAGCTGCACGACAACTAGCTGGAGAAATACTGATCTGAACCTCCGTCAGGATGATTCTCTGATTTATTTGATACCATTGCATCCTCAAATCATCAAGGGATCACCAGCTACACGGTAACTGGCAATCTGCCAATCGCACAGGTAAACAATACTCTGATTGGTAGAAACATCTTCAAAACTGAGCATGACAGTTGCACAACAACTCTGCTGGGGAATTGGTCACACGGTAATCGATGAAGGGTCTAATATCAAGTCTCCATCAGGATGATCATCTGATTTTTCCGTTGATCTTCGTCCTCAAGTCATCAAGGGGTCACCAGTTACACGGTACCTGGTAATGGATGGTTGCTCATGCCGTCAGGCATTCTGCGTCATAGCAGAAGAATTCCTTATCGTCGCCTATGGACTCATCATGTCGCTAGGCACGTCGACAACATCTTCGTCGGACTTCATCAGTAAGTCAATAAGGGATCACCGGTTATTCGGGAACTGGTGAATGGCTATTTTCAAATCTCCGTCAGGACGATCATCAGATGCAGCTTCTTCCTCAAGTCATCAAGGGATTACTGGTCACTCGGTAACCGGCGATACATATTTGATATTGCCGTCAGGCATTCTGCAGCGCGGCACCAGAAGAATTCCTCGGGACCCATCAGGTCATTAGGAACTTTTTATCAACAAGTTAATTATGCCATCGGGCATTCAAAGAAATTTTCGGGCGTCAGCCGTACTTCGTCTGTATGTCGAGAATATAATTCTTGGTCAATCATGAACCAAATAGGGATATCCAAACTTCTGCCATCAGGCACTCCGCATCAGCTGAGAGAACTGCGTCGACATCACAGTTGGACTTCGACAGTAAGTCTGGGGTTTTGGCACCGTTGTCGGACTTTAATCATCAAGTCTTCAAGGGAATTTTCAACTTCTATGTTTAACACCTGTTGGGGATGACACATCTCCGTTGGGGATTCTGGAGAACTATCAAGTAACTCTGCTTCGGGGGTCCAGAAATCATTCTGACTGAATCAATTCTGCTGAGGACTTCAAGAATCATCTTGGACAAATAACTCTGCTGGGGACTTTAAGAATCATCTTGAACCAATAACTCTGCTGGAGATTTCAGGAATCATCCTGACCAAACACTCTGCCGGGGACTCTAAGCATCAACTTGAGCAACCCTTTCTGACGACTTCACCCGGGATTTTAAGAATCATCTTGGACAAATAACTTCGCTGGGGAATTCAAGAATCATCTTGATCAAACCATTCTGCGGAGGAACACTTGCAAAACAAGAACGGTAACGACCTAGCTCATGTTTCATATGCATATGTTTGACAATGGCGCAATTCTCCACACGGTGGAAATGCTACGCATTTTAGGGTAAATGCTATGCAATCATTCAAAATGCCATGACCCCATCAGCAAAATAAATGCTGAAGGGAGCGTCCTCCTGTCAAGGAGAAAGAACCACTCTGGTGGAGGAAGGAATCATCCTACCGAGGAGAAGAAGTCACACCAATCTCAATTGGATTCTGCCTGGGGAAACGAACTTCAGTTGACTGCTGCAGGGGAATAAAGCTCTCCGAGAACTTGGACCCGCTCAACCAGGTATTCAAACCACACTATCGAGGGAACAATATCAATCGCAGAAATAAACTGCATGGCCTTCGCGGCAAAACTTTCTTGGAGATAACGACTCCGGTGGGGAACTACAGCATCCGCTATTCAGTACTCTATTAGGGAAAACTAATCATGGCCTGACCGGCTTCCAAGGACTCGACTCTCTTGGGGATTTGCCAGCTTGGCTGGGGAAGAAGGAATCATCCTGCTTGCTGGGGAGAGTACAACTCCGTGGGGAATCTCAATTCCGCTGGATACTTCAGTCTTGAACTATCAAGTGCTGCATCCTTGCGAATAGCCTTTCATGAGAAAACTGCACATTGACCCTGTGCAGGGGAAATAACGCACACTTCAGTGTATGACTCCGCTGGGGGATGACGTTCCTTTAGGACACATCTGATTGGGGAGAATCTTCTCTTCTTGGGGAGTCATATCAATGCTCTTGGTCCCATGTTTAGACTCCATGGGGAGATGCTGCTGAACTTGCCGGGGTAGAAGGAATCATCCTGCTTGGGGACGCATACGGCGTACGGCCTGGAATGGGCTGTACCTGCAACAACACAAACAAACAGACAAGATACCCTTCTCAAAGGGACCTATCAAGGTTATCATCTTGTGACAATGTTCAAGTAATTCATTGTTTCAACAATCATTGGCCTAGGCCAGTAAGTTTATGTATGTGCATTTTGTCAAAAACCTCGGCGTTCTTTTTCGCAAACAAAACAGGTAAGTGCTAAACAAGCAAACAAAATTGCTGAATAGTATATATTTTATTGATGACGAACCCCTGAATGGGTGAAAATGTTTTACAACAGATGCAAGCTCCTGGAATGAGGAAGCTGCACAAATATAAAAACATAAATATACATAAGTATATACACAAATGTCGGCAATGCGGCGTAGACGAACACCATGAGTTGATCGCTCTATGACCCACTCGACTTCGATACTTCACTGATGCTTCAGCTTCAGAAGAGATTGATTCAGATAAACGGCCCTCAGTTCTTCCAAACCACTAAACAATGAAAGTCCATACGCGGAACGCATTCATTTGCCTTTTCAAATCCCTAACTTTTGCCTGAATCTCCCTTCCGGGTTTTCGATTCACCGGGATACCCTTTTTTGCCAAAGTCTCCCTTCCAGGTTTTCGACTTTGCGGGTGTACATTCTTTTCTTTTATATCCCTAATTTTTGCCCGAACCTTTTTCCTTTTTTATGGTTCGCCGGGATGCCCCATTTTTGCCTGGATATTCTTTTTCTTTCCAGCGGGTCATTTTTTAAGCAAAGTATTTTTTAACTGCGTTTGCGTTCACCGGGGATGCAAAATCTTCGCCATCCATCGTGGATAACAACAAGGCTCCTCCCGAGAAGACCATGCTGACAATATACGGTCCTTCGTAATTGGGAGTCCACTTGCCCCGGTGATCGGAGTGTGGAGGAAGAATCTTCTTCAGGACGAGATCACCCGTCTGAAAGCTTCTAGGACGTACCTTCTTGTCATAGGCTTTCTTCATTCGGCTCTGGTACAGGCGACCATATGCAATCGATGCTAACCTCTTCTCGTCCATCAGGCTGAGTTGGTTTAGTCGGTTCTTAATCCATTCTGCCTCATCGAGTTTTACGTCAACCAAAACTCGTAAAGAAGGAATCTCAACTTCTAGCGGTAGGACAGCTTCCATACCGTACACCAGTGAGAAAGGAGTTGCCCCGGTTGATGTATGTACCGTTGTACGATAACCGTGCAGTGCAAATGGCAACATCTCGTGCCAATCCTTATAGGTCACAACCATCTCATGTACGATCTTCTTAATGTTCTTATTGGCCGCTTCAACGGCGCCATTCATCTTTGGCCGGTAAGGTGATGAGTTGTGGTGTTCAATCTTGAAACTCTGGCACAACTCCTTCATCATCTTGTTATTCAGATTCGAACCATTATCAGTAATGATCCGCTAGGGAATTCCGTATCGACAGATGATGTCCCTCTTTATGAATTTAGCCACCACCTGCTTGGTCACGTTAGCATATGAGGCTTCCTCCACCCACTTGGTGAAGTAGTCAATGGCTACTAGAATGAAGTGATGACCGTTAGATGCAGTGGGCTCAATCTTCCCTATCACGTGGATGCCCCACATGGAGAACGGCCACGGGGAGGACATGACATTTAATGGGCACGGCGGCACATGAATCTTATCAGCATAAATCTGGAATTTATGACATCTCTTCGCGAATTTAAAGCAATCCGACTCCATCGTCAGCCAGTAATATCCTGCTCTCAGGATCTTTCTTGTCATAGCATGCCCGCCGGCGTGCGTACCAAATGTGCCTTCATGGACTTCTTCCATGAGCATACTCGCTTCTTTCTCATCTACACATCTAAGTAGCACAAGATCGTGGTTTCTTTGATACAGAACTCCATCAGGATTGAGATAAAAATTTCCAGACAGCCTCCTCAGAGTCTTCTTATCCTGGGTTGACGCTCCCGCAGGATACTCCTTAGTCATAAGGAAAGTCTGGATATCATGGAAACATTGTTTGCCATCGGAGGCTTCCTCGATCGCAAAGACGAATGCAGGTCTATCAAGACGAGAAAGGACAATTCTTGGAGCTTCATTCCAAAAATTGACTTTATACATCGAAGCCAACATGGCTAAGGCATCAGCCATCTGATTTTCAGCTCTGGGCCTATGATGGAGTTCCACTTGATCAAAGAACGGAAGCAGCCTTCTGGCATAGTTCATGTACGACACCAAATTTGATTGACGAGTCTCCCACTCCCCTTTAATTTGGTTGATCACAAGTGCCGAGTCACCATATACATCCAGGTTCTTGATTCTCAAATCAATTGCTTCTTCTAGACCCATTATGCATGCTTCGTACTCTGCTTCATTATTGGTGACCAGAAACATCAGTCTAGCAGTGAACGGGATGTGGGATCCATTGGGGGTTGTGATGATTGCCCCGATGCCACTTCCATAAGAATTAACCGCCCTATCAAATATCAATTTCCACTGGGATTTCCTGTCTGGCCCCTCGTCGGGCAACGGTTCATCGCAATCTTTCACCTTGAGAAACGTGATATCCTCATCAGGGAATTCAAATTTCATCGGCTAATAGTCCTCGATCGGCTGTTCGGCAAGGTATTCAGACAATACGCTTCCCTTGATGGCCTTCTGGGAAACGTACTGAATGTCATATTCCGTCAACACCATTTGCCATCTGGCAATCTTGCCCGAAAGCGCTTGTTTCTCGAAGACGTACTTGATCAGATCCATCTTCAAAATTAGCATGGTTGTGTGGTTGAGCATGTACTGTCGTAAACGTTTGGCAGCTCAGGCTAGTGCACAACACATTTTCTCCAGCATCGAGTAACGAGATTCACAATCTGTGAATTTTTTACTCAAATAGTAAACGGCATGCTCCTTTCTGCCCGTCTCGTCGTGCTGACCGAGAACACACCCCATACTATTCTCAAGAATTGTCAAGTACATGATTAAGGGTCTTTCGGCCACTGGGGGTATCAAGATCGGAGGTTCTTGTAGATACTGCTTTATCTTATCAAATGCCTTCTGGCAATCCTCGTTCCAGATAATCGCCTGATCTTTCTTTAGTAGTTTGAACATCGGTTCACACGTGGCCGTGAGCTGAGAAATAAACCTTGCAATGTAGTTTATTCTGCCCAGGAAGCCACGAACTTCTTTTTCGGTTTTTGGCGCTGGCATTTCTTTTATTGCTTTAATCTTCGCAGGATCAACCTTGATGCCTCTTTCGCTCACGATAAACCCCAGTAGTTTTCCAGACCGTACTCCGAAAGTACACTTGTTAGGATTCAACCTCAACCTGAACTTCCTAAGCCTCTCAAAAAGCTTCAGCAAATTGACTAGATGTCCCTCCTCCGTTTGGGACTTCGCAATCATGTCATCAACATAGACTTCAATCTCATGATGAATCATATCATGAAACAAAGTAACCATTGCTTGTTGGTAAGTAGCCCTTGCGTTCTTCAAACCGAAAGGCATTACCTTATAGCAAAATGTTCCCCAAGGTGTGATAAATGTAGTTTTCTCCATGTCCTCCGGTGCCATCTTGATCTGATTGTAACCGGAGAAGCCATCCATGAACGAAAACACGGAGAACTGAGCTGTATTTTCGACCAACACATCAATGTGAGGGAGCGGGAAATCATCTTTAGGGCTCGCCCTATTCAAATCCCGACAATCGACACACATTCGCACCTTACCGTCCTTCTTCGGTACAGGCACTATGTTGGCGACCCACAGAGGGTAAGTAGTGACTGCTAAGAAGCCAGCATCAAGCTGTTTTTGCACTTCTTCTTTGATCTTAACGACCATATCTGGTCGTGTCCTCCTAAGCTTTTGCTTAACGGGAGGACAATCTTCTCACAACAACAAGTGATGGACCACAATGTCTATATCAAGTCCGGGCATATCTTCGTATGACCAAGCAAAGATGTCACTATACTCTCTCAGCATCTCAACTAATCTCTGCTTAACATCACTCTGCAATGTGGCCCCTATCCTGACGTTCCTGGCCAGTTCTTCAGAACCCAGATTCACAATCTCAATCTCTTCTTCGTGAGGCAAAATAACTTTCTCTTCTTGTTTCAACAAGCGGGCCAACTCTTTGAGAAGGTCTTCGTCTTCATCAATCTCTTCTTCGGCTTGATAGATCAGGAAATCAAAGTCGAAGTGAGTCGTAGAAGGTCCAGAGTCGATGTCATCTGCTATGTGGATCCTGCAAAATCAAGGGTTAAGCTTAAAACAATGATATGCAGGTTAGCACAAACCCTATTGCCATTTTATTATTTTTCAAAACAAATATGAAACGGGAATAACAGAGATCACAACATTTAAATGCGGAAAAATGCCTTTTGATTTATTGGTAAAATGCATGTACATAATCAAACAAGGCCCTGACAATAAAACCACTATGCCCCGGGTAGGACATAGGGTTGTACAATAATTGGAGAAAGTAAATCATTACTCTTTGCCTGTCACTTGGATGGTATCCCTGATAGACCAGTTGGTGAGGCTCTGGCCTGGTTTGCTTGGCTGGATCCAGGAGTCCAGGTCGCAATCGTTGTCTTCGCCGTCTTTAGACACTGCGTTGACACTTTCAAATATCACCCCGCCACTGGTAAATTGGATTGGCCCTTTACCTTGTGACGCACTGTGAGAAGAGGAGGCTTCAGCCGCAGGAGAGTATCCTAACCCAAACTTGTCCTGTTTGTTAGGTATTTCTAGAACCTGCCCCCAGCCTGGGGTGGATCCGGCTTGAACAACGGCTCATGCTTCCTTGAAGGAAGAGAGAGTCATCTCGGGTTTTTCAATCATCACTGGAGTCACGTCCTTGACCTTAACAGCTTCGAACGCCTGACATAGGGTTTCGTGGATTTCCCCATCCATCTCAACGTATTTGAAGGACGACAAATGGATCACCATTATGTCTTCCTCGCCACATACAGTCACAATGCTGCCTCCGACAGCATACTTGAGTTTCTGGTGCAACGTGGAGGTCACGGCACCAGCTGAATGGATCCATGGCCGACCTAAGAGACAGTTGTAGGATGGCATGATGTCCATAATGTAGAAGACTGCGTCGAAAGTTTCCGGCCCAACTTGGATTGGCAGAGTTACCTCTCCAAAGACATGACGTTTGGTTCCATCAAAAGCCTTCACAACCAAATCACTGGGTGTGCAAATCAATCCCCGAGTGTCTAACTTCATCAATGCCTTCTTCAGAAGAATATTGAGCGATGACCCAGTGTCCACCAACACATGAGCCATAACTGTTCCCCTACACACTATCGAGATGTGCGGGGCGCTGTTGTGGTTTCTTCCCTTCGGCGTCAGCTCCAGGTCAGTGAACCCTAACCCGTTTCCAGCATTTACGTGGGATACTACCCCTTCCAACTGGTTGACCGAGATTTCCTGCGGTACATACGTGGCATTCAAAACCTTTAACAGCGCGTTGCGACGTGACTCCCAACACAACAACAAATTCAGGATGGAAATTTTCGAGGGTGTTTGATGGAGGTGATCCACGATCTTGTAGTCACTCTTCTTGATCAACCTTATGAACTCTTTAGCGTCCTTCACAAGTCCTTCTCTACCCCACGAGAGGTTTCCTCAACGATTTTACTTTTTCCCTTATCAGTTTCCTCGGCTTTGTCCGCCTTATCCGCCACAACCTTAGGTGGAGCAAATACTCTTCCGCTGCGTGTGATTCCGCCAATTCCCACTAGGTTATCCACAGACCGCCCAGATGGTTCCAGTTCTAACTTTTGTCCGTTACAGTAGACGTCTTCCCCATAGTGCCACGGGACAACATTGGTGCTTTCAAAAGGTATCGGCCCAGCTTTGGTGATGGTAATTGTGGGCGGCCTGAGTGCAGAAGTGGTTATCGTCTGGCAAGGGATGGTAATGGTGGCAACCTCATCATCTCGCTTCAGCATTACCTCTCCAGATCCACATTCGGCCCTTCGACTAAACTGCAAGATTCCTTTGGTCATCAGTCTCTGAATCCCTATTGTCAATTGTTCGCATCCATCAGGACGAGTCGCACAGCCTATACACAGTTCTCCACACCCTGGAAATAAGCCTCTCTTCATCAGCTTGGCTTTAACGAAGCTAAGCGGTGTCTTCAGATCCTTGACATCAATCAACAAATCTAAGTTCTCTTCTTCAATAACGACATTCACCCCACCTCCCCTATGATTCGGCATAGGGTTCTTTGTGACATTCGGCACATTATCTGAGAAATTGATGATCTTAGCATCCACCATATCTTGCACCTTATGCTTGAAGGCTTTGCAGTTTTCTATCGTGTGGCCAGGTGCCCCTGAGTGAAAGTCACATGTTGCATTCGCATCATAACCTGGCGGAGGTTCCCCTGTCAAGGGAGCCAGGGTTCTCTTTTGGACTAGCTATAACTGAAGCAGAGTTTGTAATAGCTGTGCATAAGACATGGGCGGTGTCTCAAGGTGACGGCTTGACAGAGGCGCCCTGTTCTGATACTTTCTGTAACCTTGCTGATTTGGCTGCCACTGCTGCGGCTGCTGCTGTGGCTGGGGTTGCTGGACAATAGGGATAGTTATGCTAGCCACCTGCTGGCGCTGGCCCTTACCTTTCCTTCGAGCCTTAGACACGGCGCTCGTCTCCCCTTCACGCCTTTTGTTACCATAGGGTTTCTTTCCTCCTCCAGCCGAGGATAGATCAACACCCTGAATCTTTCCCAATTTGATCCCGTTCTCAACATGCTCGCCAGTAATGATGAGATCAGAGAAACTTCCTGACATACCGCTGACTAATTTCTCGTAATAGACCCCCGGGAGAGTGGCTACAAACATCTCAACAAGCTCTCGTTCAACCATCGGCGGCTGGACTCTAGCTGCTAGTTCATGCCATCGCTAGGCGTATTCTTTGAACCCCTCGTTGTTCCTCTGTGAAAAGTTCTGCAGTTGAACCCGGTTCGGAGCCAAGTCACTGTTATATTGGTAATGGTGCACAAAGGCTTCAGCAAGTTCCTTCCACGTGCGCACACAGGTGGGTTCCAAACTCATGTACCATTCCAAGGATGGCCCGGACAAGCTATCCTGAAAGAAGTGCATCAGCAGCTTCTCGTCTTCAGAGTGAGCGGACATCTTTCGGTAGTATGATCTTAAGTAGACACGAGGGAAAGTGGTGCCCTTGTATTTCTCAAAGTCGGGTACCTTGAATTTGGGAGGCACCTTGAAATCAGAAATCAATCCCAATTTAGACATGTCGACCCCCATAGTGTTCAGGTTCTCGAAATTCCTCATTTTGTCCTCGAGTGCCTTAAACCTCAGACGTGCTTCAGCAGTAAGTTCTCCTTCGGCACTCCTCTGTGAGAACAAATCTTCTTGACGGTCTTCTAGCCATGGTTGAGGCCCATACAGATTCCCAGCACCTGTGTTGCCATTGCCTAGTCCAGCATTGCCATTAGCTTCAAAATTTCCATTGCCGACGCCAGTCGTATTACCGTTAAGCCTGATGTTAGTGATCACATTGTCGTTACCACTTCCATTCCCCCCGGTCACGGGGATGCCACCCTAAGGAGTTTCAACAGGAGGAGGGGTTGGAACACTCCCTCCATGAAGTATACCATTGCTGTCAACCCTTGAGATCAGAGGCTGGACCAATGTTCTGAGCTGGTCTTGGCCGTTGGCAACCACTTGCATGAGCTCCATGAAGCGGTCCATCCTCTCTCGGAGTTCCTGAACATCAGTTTGCACTTGTTCCATTGCTCTAGCTTGATTCGCTCTGGTCGGATAGCGGTGGATCGGTCTTCGATCAATCCTGGAATAACCTGCATACACAAAGGGTTAGAAAAAAATAACAAGGTGCTCGTTATGCAAATGCAAACGTGTGTCTGTGCCTTGGGGAGACCCCCCCCCCCCCTCGATCCTAGTTTCCGAGACAAATAAAGTCTATGATCCAATCATGGAAAATAAATCCTCATATATTCATCTGAAAAGCCCGCTCGAGTAGCGTACAACTGTAATCACATACAACTGAAGCAATAAGGCATGACCCCAACCAACAGACCTGTTTCTTGGTTGTCAACACACCATGTACTGACTTCAGATCCAACCCCAGACGTTACCTAGCATCAGTTTCTTTGGCCAGGTTAGAGCCTAGACGGTTGATCATCTCATTCTACTTCTTGCAGGTATAAACGGCTTCGCTTTTCTCTTTCCGAAGTTAAGCGATCTCTTTCTCCAACTCTTCGTTGGCCTTTTGTAGCTCTTCCTTCTCTTGGAGTACCTGGTTGAATTTCTGAATATCAACTGTAGTAGGCTCTTTGTGCACAAGAGGATACAATGGTTCCACAGCAGGAAACGACATTAGAAACTTGGCAGCCCTTTCTCGAACCCAAGCCACGTATGGATCAAAGGCCATGTTGTTGCTCTTTCCCAGCAAGACTTTCCCCTTCCGGTGAATTTTTCTCCAAGCATTTTGTACCTTGACCAAGGTGTCACCTTCAAGCAACCCCGTGAAATACAGAGATTCCCGTATTTCTTCCTCTTCAGGAGGACCTCGTAGTGCATACCCAAATTTTCGTACCAGCAGAGATGGATTGTAGTTGATACATCCATTCCTTTCGACCAAGGGGACATTCGGAAAGCCACAACAGCTATGTACAATATCTTTGCCCAGTAGATCTCTATCAAACCAGATGATATCGTCAGCAGTCAAACCCATCAGACGCGCAGACCAAGGCGAAGACTCAGCAGAATCAATGAACGACCCTGACTTAGGAAGATGGCTAGCAAACCACTTATACACTAAAGGAGCACAACATGCCACGTTCTTCCCCTTTCTGTTTTCGTTTTTGCTGTGAACTGAATGGTAGACGTCTCCGAGGAGAGTGGGCACTGGATTCCTGGAGGCAAATATGTGGCAAGCATTCATGCTTATGAAGTCCGAATGACTCGGGAATAGCACGATCCCATAGATACAAAGGGCTAAGAAGGCATTGAACACATCCCAGCAATCCTTCTCGGCAAACTTTCAGGCTCTTTCCATCAGGACAGGCAAAGGGAAACCATGAACTCCAATCTTTCTGGATACCATGAACTCCAATTCAGACTCATCTACATGCAGAGCGTCAGTCAGCTTACTCAGTTTGGGCTCTCTCTCAACATGATAGTAAGGCATTTGATTCATCAAAGGCACCCCTAACAGGTCAGAGTACTCTTCCAAGGTCGGGGCGAGGACATAGTCTGGAAACACAAAGCATCTGAGCTGTGGGTCGTAAAACTGTAGCAGGGCATAAAGGCCATTCAACTCGTATGTAGGAAGCTTATACACAATACTCAGCAATCTCCCATAACTCTGTCTGAAACTCTCTATCACTGTCTTATCAGCGAAAAAAATCAAAGCTCGCAATTCTCGGATGTCAGGTGTTGGTAGCTTGTAAGCCACAGTCTTCTTTAGAGATGCCATATCTGCCTGGAGGATCAAGATCACTAAAACCAGGGGAGAAATATGCACCTGCAATACAGACACACGTTAATGACATGCAAATGAGAATGCAAATTATGCAAAATGCAATCATGTAGCAGGAGATCAGGACAACTGTGGTGTTGAAGAGGTGAAGATTCTGTATCAGCAAAACCACAATACTGCTCTGTCAAGAACAACCATATATCTGATGAGAAGAAACCCCTGATACCAGACCAAAAATATGCTCTGTCAAGAACAAACACATATCTGATGATGAGAACCTCTGATACCAGACCATAACTCTGCTATGTCAAGAACAACCATATATCTGATGACGGGAACCTCTGATACCAACAAAACTGATTCACTGTCAAGAAAACCAGGTAGTTTGAAGGTTAAGGTTTCCTGTAACAAACCCGACCCTGCTCACAGGTATGAACCTTATCACGGAAAAGGTTCGGCATCCTATGCGGTCATCAGCGTCACAGACTTTCAAGAAATGACGATACGATACCCAGGAGGTGTGGCATCATCATCTCTTGAAGTGGCCTCACTTAGCTGAATTCCAAATGATCGGTTCCCAGAGTCGACAATCCTCAGATCCAACAACCCCTCGAGTCCAAAGGACCGATAGGAAGCCATCAAAGAGAACCTCGTCTGAGTGTGGATTACATGGGAACAGCTGCAAGCAAAGCAAGCACGTCCTCCACTAACCTACTCTAATACTATATAGCTCTCAAGCCTGGGCCTGGCTTCTCACTCATCAGAATGCCCCTCCCATAACAGTACAGATAATCATATCATACTGAAAATAAAGTGCGGGAAATAAAGTACGATAAATAAACACAACCCAACAAGTAATCATACAAGCGCTAGGATTAACTCTCGCAAGGGACGCTGGATCCCCAAATTGACTCGCATAAGGGACGTTGGATCCCAGGAAACTATAGAATCCTCAGCAGAGTCGCCAGCTGTCGCTACCGCGAAAATAAGGTGCCGACAAAACAGAAGAGTCGCCACCTTTCGTTATTTATCCCTTAGAATGGGAAAGGAAACGATCGGAAAAACCTAACGAAAAGGTATAAGACAAGGTCATCGCAACCATTGTCTGGGTTCGGGAGTCGGTTACGCAAGGGGAAGGTATTAGCACCGCTCACGTCCATCGTACTCGATGGGATCCATGCTTTTTGTGTTTATCTGACGGGTTGGTTTTATCTATCTACCTATCAAGGCTGGCTTAAAAAAGAAAAGAAAATGACTCGACAAAGTGTCGCGCTTTATGCCTACGTATTCTCATCAGAGAATGAGAAATCAGAGTCAACGTAGTTCTCCTAACTACGGGTGATGGGGAAGGTGGCTCGCCAATACATCAGTATTGTGCCTACGTACTCTCAACAGGCATGAGAGATCAGAGCTTACGTAGTTCGGGATAATACGGATTACGGGAATTCAGATTCATCTGTTTTATCGAGTAGGGTTAACAAACAGCTCCAGCAGTTTGGTGTACGCAGCTCGACCCTCAGAGACTTAAGCGTTACCATTTGCGGTAGAAATGGAAGTTAACGACACTCTTTTCTTCAGAAAAGCTTCCTTTGACTTACGGGCCCACGGGGCAAAAAGGTTTGAAGTTCGTTTTCAGTCTTTTACGGAAGAACTGTTTTTTATGTTTGTCTGTAGTTCGTACAACACTAGATACTATGACCTGGGAACGAATGCATCGCATATCGTCCAAAGGACGTATACTAAACATTCTAGACGATTGAGAGGAGGCCGCTCAATTATCATTACCCAAGTAGCTTAAGGCTAGTAACGCGCTTATACTAACTTGCCTTTATTACGTTTTTTACTGTTGTTTGAGATGAGAAGAGAGAACAAACTCAACTAAGGGGAGACTATCAAGTCCTAATGTTGTCATGCCAAGGATTCATCCTATGGTTGAAGTTTGAAAAAAATAACTCCTAGAAGTTATCATGCATAGGTTTCAACCTAAAGTTCTAATCATCACTTCTTTATCAAAGGAAGTGAGATTCCTAGGGGATCATGTCAATGATAAACAGAAACAGATAAAGCATCAGCTTAAACAGTAAATAGTAAACGACTGTAAAATGCATGCAATGCAAGTGAGGGAGGAAATGTGTGTGGGGCATCAGCCTCCACAAGCTCGTCTCGACCTCAAGCCAGATATGAATAACTGCAATCATAAAGGAAAATAAAATGCCATAAGCAAAACACAAACCATATAGGCAAGGGAGCTGGGCTCTACCGAATACCCGCAAGCAAAGCCATACAGTAAAAATACAAGCAGAGGGAGCAACTCAACCTCTAGTGCAGTCATGCTCCTAGTTTAATACAATCTAAACATGAACTTATTCTAATGCATCAAGAAAATCAAACAAGTCACATCAATACAGTTGCATAGAAAGCAAACAGACAGGAAAGAAAGCAGATCAACAGCTTCTACAGCTCCACAGCAAAGCAATCCTCTGACAGCAGTTCAGTCCTCAGTCTGTAACTGTTCTTCAGGGCTTTCATCTTCACTAGCAAGTGTCAACTTGCTTCTTCATGCTCTCAATGCATCAAACACGAGTATCAACTTGTTCTCCATCCTCTTCAAGCTTCAGCTCTTTCTTCAATCTCAATTTGATTTTCTTCACAAGTGTTAACTTGTTCTTCTTGATCTTCAAGCATCAGCTCCAAGGGAAGTCTTCAAACACAAGGAAGTGGCAACCTCTAGCATCTTCAATCTTCTAACAAGGAACTCCATCCTCTAGCAAGGGAGAAAGATTCATCTAACAAGAGCAAGGTGGGGATAGTGGTGAGCAAAGTGAAGACCAAAGGTCACCTCTAAGCACTCCATCATCAAGGAAAGGAACCCTCAAATGTTCTACCACTTTGTGAGGAGCCACTCACCCTACCAAAGGAGGGATGGGGCCTTCACAATGGGACCTTACATCATAGGAAGGAATGGAAGTGATCAACATCTTCCATGTTTCATGAAGGAAGAAAATCTATTCTAAGAGATCTCCCTAAAATCCTAATCCTTAACCCTAAACAAACTACAACAAAGGGAGAGAAATCTTCAAGTCCAAGCTCCATCATGCATTCCACAGCATCTCATACATGTCTTCATCATCATCCAAGAGCAAGAGATGCAAAACCCTATTCTAAGGGAACTAAAGAAGTCCTTCTAGTTGAATTAGCAAGTTAGGATCACCTAACACCTAGTACTAAAGTTAATCCTAACTAAAATACTAAAACCAATTGTAAAATCCTACAAAAATAATTACGGGAACCTAATTCAATCATGACTCTATCATGTTAATTCCAGAGATCAAATAATCCAATAAGTCCTAGAAATAAATCCTAAACTATGGGGTACTAAGGTTAAACCCTAAAACTAGAGCACCTAAAGTTCCAATACAAAAGCAGCCCTAAACTTCTTCACAAAAATGTGAGAAAATTACTAGAGGAGCATACATGTCTAATCTAGCTACACACAAAAAATCAGCTCAAAAATCATCATCAAATGATCACACAAAAATTCACAAGTCAATGTATCAACCATAATGAAATTAATATCAATTAAAATAAAAAAAAAATACAATTAAAATAAAAAATGCATGAATTACTAAAATCTTAATTTCCTAAAATTCTAGACTCCTTCATGAGTCAGGGGAAAAAATCAGGATCAAATTGAGTTATTTTCCTATTTATTATGAATTATTTCCTAAACTATATGAAATGAGGAAAAATAAAGAAAAATAAAAGAAAATAATAAAACCTGCGTATCAAATAGCAATTATTCTCAGTTCATTTTCCAGACTGGGCCAATTGGGGGGTGTGGATAGCACTTGGATCCTTAAGCCCAAAACAACAATTAAATGAAACGTTGCGTTTCATCTCAATGTCTCTCTTCAGAGTTTGAAACAAATCGTGGTCATCCATTCCTTGCCTGAGTCAAATGTCAAATCCTAATCCAATGGCCATGGCTTATCGTCCCCAAATTCAAAACAGATGGAGGGAACTCTCCAGACGGTGGCCTGAGTTGCAGCGCCACCGTCTTCTCTGGTCAAGTACTCGTCACAGGTCATCAAAAATAACAAACCAATATCCAATCTAACTCAATTTTTTCTCCTGAACACGAATCCAATCTCTAAATTCACTAACTCTTGCTCTAACTTAAAACACGATAGGATTTTCAGAAACACACCAATTCTTGATCATCAAAATTCTCAACAATAATGGTCCTAATGCAATCTACACTTCTCACTGATCAATTTCCACTATCCAAACATGATTATTCCTTCAAGAATCTTGAGATATCAGCCTCAACAGAAAATGATCCATGACCTAAAGTGTCTCTATTCCTCAAAATCTTGTACCAAAATCCATCTATGTCATGCTATGAACCTAACCACCTAAATATTTCTAGCTATCTCTCCATAAATTAAGCAGAATTTTAATTGGTACAAACCTGGTTTCAGATGAAGAACAGGTACAATTCTTGCTCGATTTTTCCTCCAATATGATCCAGATTCACTCCAAATCTTCCTCTGAATCTAATGCACACCTCAATTTGGCTTGATTCTTCCTCAATCCAAGAACACGATCTTGAGTTACAGCTCTGCAAAATCCAATGCTCTCTCTGCTACCCACTTCAAATGCTTCCAAAAAACTGGCTGAATACACTCTAAATCTTATATAGAACTCAATGGAAATGTCTAGAAAGTTCTGTAACCACCCAAATGAGATTTTGCAATTTCAATTTCTCTTTCAAAGTCTCATGTACACAGTCACGATTTACACTCTGTTTGGGCATGAAAATACTTGGAATCTTCATCTCATGAGATATTGAATTGATTGGTTATGATCATTTCCTTGTTTGCAATCCAATGGTTCATGTTGATTATGTTACTTCATCATGAAGCAACAAAGTAAAAGTGCATGAAAATGGACTCAAACCAAAATTATAACATTTCCAAAGTTTCTAAAATACTTTCTCCATTCAAAAAATGATGTTACTTTGCTTCATTTGCACACAAAATGATTTATTTCAATTTTTGGTCATTAAATGCCTTTAATCCTTCTTTTTTCACAATTCCTTGAACCAAGTCCTTCCTTGAGCCATTTCAATGCCTCCTTAATACATGGTCAAGTTTAAAACCCCATTTTGAGCAACTTTCAAGTTGAACAAAATTTCATTTGAGGTGTCTAAGTTGGTGAAAATGACCTATAACCAAAAGTGCCCTAAAACCCTAACTTCCCAAAATACCCTTGACTTGTCAAAGCCATAACTTGAGTTCTACACGTCCTGTCAAGGACTTCTAGTACTCTATGGAAAGTTAAGAGGATAAGGAACAACATTAATGTTGACCAAAAGTTCGTAGGAATCATCCTTCTTTGGCAAACGTTTCATGCAAGTTGGGTAACTTTCAAGCTCCAAATTCACATTCCTCAGATGACTTGTAGCTTGTCTGGCTCATAACTTGAGTTCTATGAATCCTATCAAGGACTTCTAGAACTCAAATTAAAGCTAAGACCATGCTACACAACAATCATGTTGGGGTTAAGATGAGATGACAATCATATATTGAGCTACATTTCTTTGAATGCAGGGGTCAAACTAGGGGATTTTACACTGTCAAGCCTTAGAAACCCTAGCCTGAAACTTCTCAAACTCTTCAATCATGATGAGTTAACCTTGGAATAATCCTTATAACATCTTAAGGTATCCATCCATGATCACATGGCTCTTGAATTAGGTCTCAACCTTCTTCAAATCATCAGTTGACTTAGGGTTGACCCAGTCAAACCCTAATTGCACCACTCATGGCTGAGTCTTCTCAATCTTACACAATGACCTGTCTAGGCCTCAAAGTGATCTTCAAAACTTCTCATGAGCTCTCTCAAGACCTCAAGTCCATCTTCATGGCCTCAGAATCATATGATGGTCTTCCCCCATAACTCTCAAGTTAGGAGACCCACATACTTGGCTTCAATCCCTCTCTCTGAGGATCTTTTAACTTCTCTGACAAGGATATCAACCCTTGAACACTTGAATAACCTTCTTAGATAGCTTCATAGTCTTTTATAGCTCTTAATTGGTAATCATACCTCTTGATCTCCTGCGTACATGTCAATGAATTGCAAATGATAATGCTAATGTGAATGAAATGAAACATAAGCTAGGTAGAGAAAATGTTGGGCAAATTTTGGGGTGCAACACCTTGGACATGTTTTTGAAGGATTTTTCATGGAAAACAAGAATATGGCATTGGTTTTTTAAAAAGGTTCCTCTAACATGCTTAAAACTCAACACGAAAATTTCACACACAATCTGAAAAGTGCATAAATAGACACAACACTCATTCAAACATTTCCTACACAAGGTAGGACTTCAGATGCAACCGACATGAGCCTATTTTGATGCCTAAAATGAGAGATTCAAAGTGAAGAACATTACGTAATGGAGCAATTTCGTTGGTACTTCAAACAATGCTTGAGCTTCAATCCAAAGCCACCAATGCGTTCCTTGTACTTCCATGAGTAAGAATCAACAAAGAAATGAAAGCAATCTTCACATAAATGAGCAATTCGAAGAAAGAGAAAAGCTTGAGAAATTTTGATGTTTTAAGCTCTGTTTGTAGTAGAATGATCCCCTTTCCATGTTAAGGTTTGTATCCTTCTTATATGTGAGGGTTTGAGGGCATTTTAGAAGGCCCATGATGTATGAATAGGTTGCTTTCACAAACTTGCCAAAAAAACCCAAAATAATGCACACACGGGTTTGGGAGGGTTGGCACCTCACTCTTGGTCAACAATCAGTACAAATGAGGGTGAGAAAATGAAATATAGAGGTGGGAAGGAAAGGAGAAAGGTTTGTCATGTGTTTTGATGATTTCTCCCTTAAGTGTAAAACTTGGAAAAGGCTTGAAAATACCAAGATATGCTTGCTCATTTTAGGAAACAAATTGTGTTTTCATGACATGATGATGATATGGTACCAAAAGAGTAAAAATAATCCAATTTGGTGGCTTGAAATGCAAGAAAAACAAATTAAGTCAAAAGTTTATGTTTTCATGTTCATCATGCCTTACTTGTCTCGCAAATCATCAAAGGTCATGGAATTTGAGGTTATGGTGTAGGCAAGATATTGATACATAGGTTTCATGTTGCAAGAATCTTGATTTGAAGTCTTGAAGTTCATGGATTTGTACCTTGATTGGAATGACCTAAAACTAGGTCATCCAAAATGACCTTGATTTGAGAGGATCATGACTTGAGTTCTACACATGGTAAGGATAAGTTCTTGCACTTTTTGGAAAGCTTAATAAATGAGGAACAACTCTTATGTTTGAAGAAAGTTGAGGAAAAGCTTTATTCCATGTGAAAACTTCCTTAGAAGTGAATTACCCTTGGGTGCCTCTAAATCCTCTCCACTTTGTAAAAGCAACTTGTGAACATCATAACTTGAGATGTATAAATATAATGAAGGAGTTCTTGTACTAAAAAGAAAGCTTGAATGATAAGGAACAAGTCTCATGCTTGATAAACAATGAGATAGGACTTGTATCATGATGAAACTTGTCATGGAAGTTAGGTGCTAAAAGAGGGGATTTTACACTTAGAATCCTCTAAAACCTAATTTAGAAACTTCTTGATCTCTTTGATTCTTCTTAACCTAGCTTCAATATGATACTTGTGATGACTTAGCGTGACCTCTCATGGCTTAAATAATCAAAATTCAAGCCTTGAGCCTTCTCAAACTCCCAGTTGACTTTTGTTGACCAGATGAAACCCTAACACCTTATCCACTGATTGAGGCTCTTGAAAATGATTTGTTTAGTAATATACTCACCATAGACGACCCTCAAGATGTGTATTGAGCTCTTTAACCATGTCTCATCCAAGGAACTAGCCACATGTGCCTCTAGGTATCCTCAAGATAGGAGAAGGTGACCAATACTTGAATTCTCACTTCCAAAGGTTATGTGTCATGCTCTGATGATGGTGAAGACCTTGTGCCTTGAAATTTCCACAAAATTGAAGATGTATCCTTGTTTGGAGCTTTGAAGATGAAGCTCTCTTCTTGAGTAGTGAATAAGATACCTTGATCCCTTGTCTAGAACCAATGCTATGCACAAATGTCAATGTAATATGCTATGAAACATAAGCCAAGATGACAAAAAGTGATGGGAAAATTTTGGGGTACTAAAGTTGCCCCTATTCAAACAACTTGGACCTGAAAGGATGAAAAGCAATCACTTTCAAACATTCAAGGTAAAAGGTGATTGAATACCAAAAAGAACCAAGACATTTGCAACCTGTGGGGATGTAGGCAGGATAAAATGATTGCCAGCTGAAGGTGGACTTAAAAATAGCGGGTACCAATCAAAAGTTGGGATAACCGACACATCAATCAATCAGGACGATAACAACGGCTACAAACCAAATGTCAGGATCGCCAGAGAGTTACATCCAAAAGTTGTGAGAAAAGGGTTACTAACCAAAAGTTAGGATCACCTAAACACCGACCGAAGGATAATATGCAAACAAATAAAGACTACCAACCAAAAGTTGGGATCGTCCCAAAAGATTACCAACTAAAAGTTGGAACAAAGGCTACTAACCAAGAGTTAGGATCACCAGAATGAAAACTACCAACCAAAAGTTGGGATCGTCAATAAATAAATGTATGGCTACCAACCAAATGTTGGAATCACCAGGATGCCTGCTGAATGCGAACTAACCCAAAACGAGGCTTACCAACCAAAAGTTGAGATAACGACTTTGTGGGGAATAAAAGAAGATTACCAACCAAAAGTTGGGATGAAGGCTACTAACCAAAAGTTAGAATCACCGAGAAAGGGAGACTACCAACCAAAAGTTGGAATCATCAACAAAAGCTAAACCAACCAAAGTTTCAGATCATCAGAACACCGAACAAAGGAGAATTTACCACAACGAGGACTACCAACCAAAAGTTGGGATGACGACTCCGCAGGGGAACAATAGAGGACTACCAACCAAAAGCTGGGATGACATCCACAAAACGACGGACTACCAACCAAAAGTTGGGATAATATCCACAAAACGAATAAGCTGGGGATTACCAACCAAAAGTTTGAATACCACACTCGGGATAGGCAGGAAGTAGAATCAACCGACTTACATCCTAAAAAGAAAACTCCTCTGGGGAAAGAGGAACTTAAACAAGCAAACTCTGTTGGGGAATAAAACCAAGATAAAAACATATATCAATGATTTTATTAGGGTCAGGTACCACAGATTCTCATGAATTATGCCGTTATCTGCTGGAGAGATGTCTGGAAACAAAGGTATCAAACCTGGCTTATGCTTGAGATGCATATGTTTGAATATGGCGTAATGCTCCATACGAAATGGAAATGCTACGAATTTGAGAGGTTGCAATGTAAATGAAATGCAAAAGAACACCATCGGGATAAGCGCTGAGAAAAATCGGCAAACAAACTCTACTGAGGAATATGTCCTGAACGACCTTCCTGAATAAGTCTCCTGTTGAAAAAACCATCCTGATGGGAATTGAGAAAGACATATTTTGAGAGATTTTTCCAAAAATATGACTTCTAAGAATGCCAAAGACCTTGGACTTTGCTGAGGATATTACCCATTGCTGGTTTACTCGTTGAGGGAATCAACATCGATTTCTGTTTGCAGAGAGAAGTCAATGACACTGAGCTTACCCTGCTGCTAGGGAATAATCTCAATCTTACCCTGCTGGGGATAAGTGCACGTCACTTCTAGTGAGATATTTCTGATCTGACAACCGTACCCTGTGGAGAGAGCCCTGCTGAGAGAAGGATTGGTCATCCTGTAAACAACAAGCAACCAAAAAGCGTGCCCTGTATGCAAAATGACTATTTCGGTCACCATCCATGACACCATTCAAGTAAATCATTATTTTTTAATATGATTAGCAAAGCCCTAAAGTTTTCACATGCAAAGTTTATCAAAAATATCAGACTTCTTTTTGCAAATAAAACGGTAAAAGTAAAAAACAAGAAATGGAAAGCTCTTTGTGAAAAGCATTTCATTGATTGAAAGGGCCTGTAAATAGGTAAATTACAATGTATGCAATTCATGAAAAGAGGAAATCGCGCAAATGATAGAATAATAAAATAGACAAATGTCAACAATGTGGAAACAGATAACCACCATGTGTCGATTCGGCTATGACCCGTATGTCTTTGATGCTTCACCAATGCCATGCCTTCAGAAGAGACTGACTTTTACCCTTCGAGATATCCATGAATCCAAATGTGTTCGCAAATCAAACGCAGACCGTAGTCGTTTGCTTTTAAATCCCTAACTTTTTCCTGGATCACCCTTGCGAGTTTTCGATCCACCGGGATGCCCATTTTTTCCAAAGTCGCCTTCTCAAATTTTCAAACTTTGCGGGTTTATTCATTTTTCTTTTATCCCTAATTTTTTCCCGAACCTACACTTTTTTTGGTTCGCTGAGATGCCCTATTTTTTCCTGGACTTTCTTTTTATGTCTAGCAGGTCTCTTTTAAGCAAAATATTTTTTTGACTACATCTGCATTCACAAGGGACGTAAAATCTTCACCGTCCAAGGTTGATAGCAATAAGGCTCCTCCAGAGAAAATATTCCTTACTACGTATGGACCTTCATAATTGGGACTCTGTTTGCCCCTGTGATCTGTTTGTGGAGGGAGGATCCTCTTCAGCACCAAGTCACCTACCTGGAAATGCCGAGGGTGCACCTTCTGATCAAATGCCTTCTTCATTCTGCTCTAGTATAGCCAGCCATGGGCAAAAGCTGCCAATATCTTTTCATCAATCAGAATTAGTTGACTCAACCTAGCCTTTACCCATTCCGCTTCATCAAGCTTCACATTAGATAATACCCTTAGAGAAGGAATTTCAACTTCCAATGGTAGAACAACTTCCATAACATATACCAGCGAGAAATGTGTTGCCCCAGTAGATGTACGCACTGAGGTACGATAACCATGTAAAGCAAATGGCAACATCTCATGCCAATATTTATAGGTCAACACCATTTTCAGCAAGATCCTCTTGATATTCTTATTCACCGCCTCAACAGCACTGTTGTACCCTAAAATTTGACCAATCTTTTCTTTCTAACTTTGCTTATGTTTCATTTCATTTTGGCATTTGCATTTGCATAACATTGGTTCTAATCAGGGGATCAAGAGGTGTTGTGTTTGTCATTCAAAAGGAGAGCTTATTTGTTCAAGATAAAGCAAGGGTATCATTTTCAAACCACAAGAGTTCATTGCCATCAGATTGGGTTTCAAAGCTCCTTGAGGGGAGAAGTTTGTGTATGGGTGTCACCTCTTATCTTGAGGATCATCAGAGGATCATCATAGGGTCATGAGGTTACCTATTTGAATAAAGCATGGTTCAAAAGCTCAATGTTCATATTGAGAGGTCTTCATGGAGCTTGTATGGTCATTCAATTCATCTGCAAGAGCCTCAGTCAAAGGGTATGGATTAGGGTTTCATTTGGTCAACCAAAAGTCAACTGTAGACTTGAGAGGACTCAAGACTTGGTTCTTGACCATTGAAGACATGAGAAGTCATCTTGAAGCATCTAGGATGTCATGTTGAGATCAAATCAAGGAGATTCAAAGAGTTCAGGGAGTTACTAAATTAGGGTTTTAGTTGATTTTAGTGTAAAATCCCCTTCTTTGGTGCCTAACTTCAAGGACAATTTTCACTATGATGCAAGTTCAATATCACTTTATAACAAACATGATACTTGTTCATTATACTTTAAGCTTTATTTTGAGTACAAAAACACATCCATTGGGTTTGCACATCTCAAGTTGTGGTGTCAACAAGTTGGTGTCATCAGATGAAAAGATTTTTGAGGTACTCAAAGTCAGCCCACTTCCAAAGCATTTTTCACTTGGAATCAAGCTTCTCCTCACTTTCAAGTGAACATGAAAGTTGTTCCTCATGGTCTTATGTTTCCAAAAAGTCCTAGAAGTCCTCATTCTCATGCATACATCTCAAGTTATGGTCTTTAGAAGGCAAGGGTGTTTTCGGAAACTTCATTATAGGTCATTTTCTTCAATGACCAATTCCATGAACTTCAAGGCCTCAAATGAAAATTTGTGACACATGAAATTTGTGTCACATTTCCATAGCTTCATCATGAGCTTGATTTACATGGAATTTGATGGATTGTGTGATCTTTTTAGCCATTTTGAAAGTGAAAATTTGATTTTTGGACATGATTTGGATACCTTCAATTACAAGTCACAATTTGAACTTTTGCCTTCATCTTAACATCAAATATTGGTCATACATTTCTTTCCTCAAATTGGAGAAACATCAATACATGTTTTATTCCACTTTTTCAAATTTCACACCTTAACGAGTCATGAATCAAAACATGGTGCAAATACATTTTCAACTCCTCAAATCAACCCAATTCATTTCCACACACCTCGCTTACCTTCTTGCTGACCAAAAGAATGAGAAAGAACCATAACCCGTGTGTGTGAAAAAGTGGAACTTTTTTGCCATTTGTTGGAATCACATGAAATAACAATTATGGGCCTGCACGGAGTCCTTAAACCCACCATATAAAAGCTCAGAAGTATGCCCTAATGATCAGAGTTGGCTGGCTGCGTGAGAAGAGAGCTCAATCACTCTAAATTTCACAAGCTTTTCCATTCTTCGAATCTGGTTTTTCCTTGGTTATTTCTTCAAGTTTTGGTTCCAATCATCATCATTGAAGATCAAGAAGGAGTTTAGACGTTCTAAACTGAAGCTTGCAAGCATTTTTAAGGGTCAACAGAACCACTCCGTTTGGTAATTTTCTCAACCTTTAAACCTCCATCCTAGGAACCTTTTTAGGCTCATTATTAGTGTATCTGAAGTCCTACATCTTGTAGGCAATGTTTTTCATGCTATCATGCTTGTCGGGTGAAATTCCAGTTTATGCTTTCAAAAATCGTGGCCTGTTTTCATCTTTGTTAAAGAGCCTTTTTCAAAAATGAGATTTGGATTCATGTTATACATGTTGAGAGCTTCCGATTGTGCCCGTTTCTTCCATTTTTAATGAGTTTTCATTTCTGATCTCCAATGAGCTGGCCAGAGAAGACGACCGAAACCCTAGCTCCGGCATTTGGTTCCATCTGAGAAGAAAGCTGAGTTGGCTTTAGTGGACCATTTGACATATTGAGGCGGCGTGCTTCTTTTTGCTTGACCGTGCCTATGTGTGTGTTTGACTCTCGCGTGGCATCTAGGTGGATTAATGAAACAGTGCGTTTCATTAATCCTGGCTGAGTTTTTGACTTGGGCTTAGTCCAATTACTAATCACATCCCCACCTCTTTGGCTAATATGCATGCATTCTTTTGATTTCAGTTCATAGTTGACTTACTAAATACACCCCACTTGGTTTTGGTTTTATTTTGTTTACTAGTTTTCATTTTAATTATTTGAAAATAGTTCCTTATTTCACAAAAGTCCACAAAAATAGTTTTCTGACATTTTGAAATGTTAATTATTTTTTCAAGATTTTTATTTTATTTTTCAATTTATTTTAATATTTTTAATGCAATTAATAATTGGATTGGTTTTATGGTTCATACCTAGTTTTGAAATGATCATTTGAACCTCAATTGAATGTCCCCTGGGACCAATTCTTCTCCGTCACATAGGCGATGGATTGAGGCATGTTTTAAGGTGGATTTGAGTTGTCAATGATCTTTTTTTTCAATAGTTTTCAATTGTCTTTTTTTAACCCTCGACACACACTCGATAAAGTGGAACACCTCGCCTTCTTGGTTTTAATTGGTGGTGCTTTGAGTGAGATCTTGACTTGAGGTTTTGCATTCTGTTTGGTGATTGTTTCATCCTAGCTTGAGTATTTTATTTGAGATTTAGTGAGGTCTTTTCATATTTTTAGTGGATTTTACAAATTCAAGTCATTTTAAAGGTGTTTACACATACTAGTTTTGACTTAGTCTTTGGGATATGATCACGAGTGATCCCTTGAGCATCTTGTAAGCCTTATTAACTCCTTTTAACATGCTTGAGATGTTGTTTTGCTTGTTTAAAGGTCTTTGGTGTGTGTAACTTGTGCCACAAGTTACCTTTTGATCATGTCTTTCCACTTGTTGTCTGTAACTTGTGTTTGAACTTTGGTTCTTCATTTGTACATGATCCTTCTTGTGCTTACCTTTATTTTTGAATTTGAATTTGGATCATTTCACTTGTGTTTCACTTCTGCCCTAGTTGGCTTGACACTTGTTCATGATGATTTGGTGTTGATGTATACACTTTGAGTTTGTCATGAATATTGGTGTACCTTTTGCACTGTTTTGTTGCATTGTTTTACTTGATCTTTGAGAAATTGTTTGGTTGAGTTGAACATGATGTGGTGGATGTCCCACATTCTTTCCTCCCTCCTTTCTTTATTTGTTCTTCTTAGGATATCACCTTTCTCTCTTGATGATTGATGGTAGATGGTTGTAGCAGCTTACGTCTCCAATTTCATCTCATCCTTCTTGACTTGTTTAAGTCATCTCTTGTGTTTGATTCTCCTTTGTCTTTGAGCCCTGTTGCATCATTTCATAATTGCATTTGTGTTTGCATTCCATATTTGCATTTCATATTGCATTGACTTGTTTAAGTTACTTTCATCTCTCATCTCTTTTCGTCTGTGATTGAATTGCTATGTGTTTATTTGTGCTTCTTGCCATGATCCCTTAGGATTCCTAGTCCCTTTGTTTAAGATGGGAGTAGGAGAGACATTAGGCTTTCAATCCTTTGCATGATAACACTAGGTAGTCCCTCTTTCAATCCCAACTTTAGGACCACATTGCATGCTAACATTAGGGTTTATCAGTTCCCTTTAGAGTCTTGTGTCTTCAATTCTCATCTCAGAATCATCTTAAGACACTTAATAAAGGTTAACAATTGATGTACGCTACGAGCCTTAAGTACATGAGAAATGATAGGTGGGGACCTCCTCTCACATTGTCTAGAGTGTTTAGCGTATGCCCTTTGGGCGATATGCGACGCATTCGCTCTCAAGTCATAGTCTTTAGTGCAACATGAGCTTCAAATCTAACTCAATTCACTTCTTCTCTAAAAAAAACAAACAAAAGATCAAACCTTTTTATCCTTCGGGATTGTTTGCAAATCATTTTTAGAAAGAGTGTGTTAAGTTTTTTTTCTACCGCAAACAGGAATCGTCCCTAACTGCTAGAACGGATATTTAACCCAACTCATTAAAACACTTGAACCATCAAGTGGCCGTGTCAGCCCAAACTACGTTTGCTCTAACTTCTCATACCAGATGAGGATACGTAGGCACAAGACGGTGATGTCTTAGCGAGCAACCTTCCCCCCATCACCCGTAGTTTCCCGAACTACGTTGACTCTGACTTTCCCATTGCACGAGGGAATACGTAGGCATAGGGCGGCGATGTTCTGTCGAGTCTAATCTTTCTATTTTCCCCCGTTTCCCAGCCTTTTAGATAGTTTTTACACCCGTAGATTATACAACAAGCATGGATCCCATTGAGTACAACGAACGTGAGGGATGCTCATACCTTCCCCTTGCGTAACCGACTCCCGAACCCAAGATTTAGTCGTGATGACCTTGTCTTTTCCCTTTTTTGTAGGTTTTCTTCGATCGTCCTTTCCCTCTCTTTGGGATAAATAACGAACGATGGTGACTCTTCTGTCAGTTTGCCGACCCTTTTTCGTGGTTGCGACAGCTGGTGACTCTAGTGAGGACTTTCTCATCCCCTATGCAAGTCAATCCTAGCGCTTGTGTGTTTTTGTCTGTGGGTGTGTATATATGTGCATATGTGTTGTATTTGTATGTTATTACATTTGCATTCTATTTCCCGTACTTTATTATCATGTTGTTGCTGTGCTGTTGGGTGGGATTGTTCCATTGAGAGATAAGCCAATTACGCATGCTTGAGGATATACATAGCATTAGTGTGGAAAGTAGTGATGGACCTATACGTTTGGCGTGCATTAGTCCTCATGAAATTCACGTTCAAACGAGATTTTCTTTGATGACTTCCTTTCCAGTATGTTTCGAACAGTTGAGAGGATGTTGGATCTGAAAATTGTCGACTCTGGAGACCGATCATTTGGGAGTCAGTTAAGTGAGGCCTCTTCGTTTGACTATGATGCCAAACCAGAAATGGTGAACGTATCATCGTTTCTCAAAATTTTGTGACGCTGACGACCGCATAGGATGTCGAATCTTATTAGATTAGGTCCATACCTTGTGAGTGGGAGGGTTATGCAGGAAACTTGACCTTCAACCTACCTGGACTTCAGGTTTCTTATAAGTGCGGACCTTTGATCTTTGATATTGTGGGTTCCTATATGTTGGTATTCTGATGCTCTAGTATTTTCTCGCCGAGGTAGAATTTTGGTTCAGCTTAACCAGCAGCACAACAGTCTTGATCCCCTATTTACATTTGCATCTTCATTTGCATTTTAACATTTGCATGTATTTGTGTTTCAGGTGCATATTTTTCCTTTGATTCTAGTAATTTAATCCACCATCAGTATGGAGCCTGTTTTCAAGAGGACTGTCGTCTACATGTTCCCGGCGCCATAGATATGGTATTTGCTTAGTCTCATTGTTGTGGCTGATCACAGTGTCATGGAGGATTTCAGGAAGGACTATGGGAAGATCGTGAGCTATGTTTGCAAAATCTCAAGATATGAGTTGGGAGGCATTCACACTATGCTGCAATTTTATGATCCTCAGTTGTGCTGGTTCACATTCTCAGGCTATGTCTTGATGCCAACTTTGGAAGAGTTTTCTATGTTGATAGGAGTTCCAGTCCTAGAGCAGATGCCTTTCTGTTACTCTGAAGCAGAACATGACTTGACCAAGCTAGCCAATGCTCTTCATCTGGATATCTCTTAGTTGGATGGTAAAATGGTGTGGAGGAATGAAGTCCCTGGCTTTCCATTGTCGTTCTTGATAAGTAGAGCTCAACATTTTGCAAATGAGGGTTGTTGGGTGGTTTTCAATGCTATTTTGGCTATCTGTATTTATGGTATAGTCATGTTCCCTAATATCCCAGATTTTGTTGATTTGGATGCCTTTCACATTTTTCGCTTCTAAGAATCCTATGCCTACACTCTTAGGAGATGTATACCATTCTGTGCACTACAAGAATGAGAATGGAAGAGGAAAGAATGTCTCATGTTGTGTGCCTCTTCTTTACACATGGTTTATGGATCATCTTCCTAAGGTTGGATCCTTTGTTGATACTGCAGACATAGTCGATTGGTCCGAGAGGATCATGGGCTTGACATTGGAGAATTTTTTTTGGCTCAACAGAGACTTGCTTGGGAGTGAGATTATCTACAGCTATGGAAACTTTCCCAATGTTCCTCTGATAGGGAGGGAGGGTGGCATCAATTACAATCCTGCTCTAGCTGTTCTACAATTTGGATATGCTCTGAAAGGACCCCCGAGGGAGGAGGAAATACAGGAATCTCTGTATTTCACAGGATCAGTTGACAGTGAGACCTTAGCCAGATTGGAGAAAGCTTGGGGAAGAATCCACCACAAAGGAAGATCTTCTTTGGGTGAAGGGGATTGTAGAGCCTATGGACCATATGTTGAGTGGATCCAAGAAAGGGTTGAGAGGTTGCTGTTACCATTCCCAGTCAGAGAGTCTTTATATCCTTTGGTAGCTGAAGAACCAACAACAGTGGATATACATAAGTATAATAAGCTGTCGGCTGAGAAATAAGAGCTACGTAAAGCAAATGATGAGTTGGAAAAGTAGATCATTCAGCTGAGGAGTGAAAATAATGAAGCAGCTTACCTGTCCAAGATGAAGACAGAGACTCTGAACAAAATGGGGAGAGAATTGACTGAAGAAATTCGTGCCCGGGAACGAGTAGGTCAAGATCTGAAGAGCGCTAGCAATATCCTCAAGGACAAGAAGAAAGAGCTAGAAAGAGCATGCCTGGAGATATCAAAGTTCAACGCTCAGTGGAATGTAACTTTGACCAATAACAAGGAAAGAGAAGATGAGCTCCATCAGCAGATTGCTAGGTTAAAGACTCAGCTCCGGATTAAAGATGAAAAAGATCCAGTTGAATCATTTCGTCAGTACAAAAGCAAACGTAAGCTACGAGAAGCTCTTGCAATGTTGGAGGAATACAAGATGAGATCAGAGTTGAAGAATCCCAGACTTGAAGACACTTTCGGAGAAGGTGCTTGGGAAGAGTATGCTCAAGACTTGAAGGATGTCATCAGCAGGAGAGAGTTTCTCATTCAGGCATTGGTTGCACGACCTGATCATCCAGATACAAAGAAGTTGTTAAAAGAGTTCCAAACTCGCTGTCGTGGCTGATGCATTTTTCCTTTGTTCTTCTGTATTTGTTTTTATCTTGTATTCAGACCATCACCAGGATTGTTGAATGAGGTCATATTGATGACTCTGTTGTTTTCCTTAGTGATATGTTGTATGTGCTGACTCTTATCCTCATTTTATTTATGAGAGGGATTTTGTGGTTCTATCGGTGGTTCTTCTGCCTTCTGTTGCTTCTTCCGTAGAACTAGAATCAATGGGAGAATTTCCTTGAAACACATTTACATGCTTGCATTTTGCATCATTATCATATTGCATTTCAGGTGTTCTGGGTGCCGTTAACCTTATATCTTTGTGGTTTTTATCTCAGCAGTGTTTCAGGATAGCAGACCAGACATTTCACCAGTACTCGACCAGAGGGAATCAGCAGAAAGCTATAGATCAGATTCAGCTAGAGTTGCAAGAGTTCAGGGACCGTATGGCTCAGTTCATGGATCTCATGCATGGGGTTACTAATGGTCAGGAGTAGCTCAGAACACTAGTCCAGCCTTTGATTGCTAGGGTGGATGGAAGTGGAGTTTTGCATGGTGGGGTAACTGCAGTTCCTCCCCCGGCTCATGGGAGTACTCCTCAAGCTAATGGCATTCCAACTGTTGTTATTCCTCCGGGCGGAGGTAATCAACCAGGAGCTCATATTCCAGGTGCAGCGGGCGTTGCGCATGGAAATGCCAGACCTCAATGGGAGGAGGATGAACATGATTATGTTTTCTCTATGGGAGATTTAGGTGTAGGTCTTAAGACTGATGCAGATAAAGGTTTAAATTGATCGAGGAGAAGATGAAGAATTTGGAGAATCAAAATTCTCTAGGGCTTGATATGTCTAACTTGGGGTTGATTCTAGGTTCAAAGATTTCACCGAAGTTCAAAGTGCCTGGCTTTGACAAGTACAAAGGGACGACTTGTCCCAGAGTAAACCTCAGATCATACTATCGGAAGATGTCCGCCTACTCGGACGGTGAAAATTTGATGATGCACTTCTTCCAAGATAGTTTGTCCAGACCTTCACTAGAATGGTACATGGGCCTTGAGGGGACCAATATCAGAAGTTGGAGGGATCTTGGATAGGCCTTCGTCCGTCATTATCAGTATAATAGTGACTTGGCGCCCAATAGAGTTCAACTGCAGAATTTGTCTTAGCGAAACAACGAGGGTTTTAAAGAATATGCCCAAAGGTGGCGTGAACTAGTTGTGAGAATTCAGCCTCCGATGGTGGAGAGAGAGTTGATTGATATGTTCGTAGCAACGTTGCCAAGAATTTATTATGAAAAGTTGATTAGAAACATGTTTGGCAGTTTCTCATGTTTGATTATTATTGGTGAGAGGGTTGAGAATGGTATCAAGTTGGGTAAGATTCAAGCAGGAGAAGGATCCACATCTGGTGGAGGAAGAAAGACTTTTGGTAACTCTAAGAAAAAGGAGGGTGATACAAATGCAGTTTCAGGTTTTAGGAACAGAAACAAGAACAGGGTTCAGCGCCAACCACAATATCAACAACAACAGCCACATGTTGTAAGCATCACTATTCCTGCAGCACCACGATAACAACAACAAAATTATGCACCGCGTCAGTTTCAGGACCGAGGAAGAGCAGTTAATAGGAAGTTTGAAACACCGCCTATGTCGTATTCTCAACTTCTACAACATTAGCTGATTCAAAAGAGAACATTGGCACCTCTCACAGGCGCGCCGCCTCTGGGTTATGATGCCAATGCCAGATGCGACTTTCATTCAGGCGCTCCAGGTCACAATATAGATAATTGTAAGGCTTTCAGGCGCAAGGTGGAAGACCTCCTTGACAGCAAGGCAATTAACTTCACCAATGATACTCCTAATGTGGTTCAAGACCCAATTCCTAATCATGGAGCGGCCGGAGTTAACGCCATTATTGAAAAAGAAGAAGAGCTAAATTTAATAACTGACATCGTAGAATTGAGAGCACCGTTGAGCTTTGTTAAAAGAAGGTTGTTGAAAGGCGGAGTTTTTCCAGGTTGTGTGGAAAGTTGTGAAGGTTGTATTGCTCACCCTAAGGGTTGTGAAGATCTGAGGAATCACATTCAATGTCTGATGAATAAAGGTGTATTGCAATTTGACAGGAGTGAGGAAAGAAAAGATGTGAAGGAGATTAACAGTGATCAGGATGAGATTGCCACGATCTCGATCCCTTTCAGAACTATTAACATATCAGCGTTTCCAAGGCCAGCGCCTGTGATAATCACTAAATCCAGACCAGTGCCATACGAAAGTACCAAGGCCATCCCATGGAATTATGGGGCGGTGGTATTTTGTAACGGCCAGAAGCAAGAGTTGATGGGAACACCGTCTGAAGGGTCATTTGTTGACAATTTGGTTGGAGCCAGAGGTATAACAAGAAGCGGTAGGGTGTTTTCACCACCAGAAGTTAACGTGCCATAGGAAATTTCAGTGAATCAGCTTGAAGGGGTTATAGCCCACGTTAATGCTGGCAATGGCTTGGGGTTCACAGACCTAGACTTGACTCCCGTGGAAGAAATCATAATCATGCCTTGCACATCTCCATTGAATGTAGATAGGTTGTCTTGTCACATGTATTGTGGATACTGGGTCTTTACTTAACGTGTTGCCCAAGAAAGCTTTAATGAAGTTAGACACCCAGGGTGTGATCTGTACTCCTAGTGATCTTGTTGTGAGAGTGTTTGATGGAACAAGAAGATCGGTTTTTGGTGAAGTTACTCTCCCTATTCAAGTAGGTCCGGAGATTTTCAATGTTGTTTTCTACATAATGGACATTCAGCCCGCGTACATCTGTCTACTTGGTCGACCCTGGATTCATTCTGCAGGCGCAGTTACATTGACCTTGCATCAAAAGCTGAAGTACATGGTTGGAGGGAATATTGTCACCGTGTACGGTGAAGAAGATATAATGATTAGCCAGCTATCATCCTTCAAGTATGTAGAGGTAGATGGGGAAATCCATGAAACCTTATGCCAAGCATTTGAAGCTGTTCAGGTTAAAGAGAAGCCTCCTGTTGTGGACAGGACTCCCAAAATTTCAATGTCTTCTTTCAAAGAAGCTCGAGCTATGGTGGAGTCTGGTTCTTCACAAGGATGGGGTCAAGTGCTCAGTATCCCCAACAAGCAGGACATATTTAGATTGGGATACATCTCGTCATCTTCCTCCTCACAGAGTGTGCCAAAGTACAGATGACCGGTGCAGTTCACTAGCGATGGGGACATCTTTGACAGAATCAACATTGTATCTGAAGACGAAGGGGACAGTGATTGTGACATTGACGCCTGAATTCATATGTGCGTTCCTGGCCAAAGATTATGCAATTGGACCCTCGAGGAAGTCGTTCAAGTGTCTTTTGAAGAGTAATTTATCTGTTTTGATTATGTGTGGTCCTACGTTCCGCCCAGTGCGTAATGGCCTTTCTTTGTAGGACCTTATTTGTTTATGTTTAAACTTGGTTTTTGTCACTAATCAAAAGGCGTCTTTATGCATTCAAATGTTTTGATCCCTGTTTTTGTTATTTTATTTTGACAATAAAATGACAATGTGGTTTGTGCTTGTTTGCATATCATTTTAAGCATCAAAACATCATCATGCAGGTTTCATATTCCATATGCCACCACTTCAGATCCGTTTATGAGTCGGTTTGACTTTGATAATCCGATCTTTCAAGCTGAAGAAGAGATTGATGAAGATGAAGACCTACCTGAAGAGCTTGCCAGACTGTTGAGACAAGAGGAGAAGGTCATTCTGCCTCATCAAGAAGAGATCGAAGTTGTCAACCTGGGTACAAAGGAAGATAAAAAAGAGGTCAGGATAGAGGCCGTGTTGCAAGACAATGTCAAGAGAAGACTGGTAGAGATGATCCGAGAGTATAAAGACGTCTTCGCTTGGTCATACAAGGATATGCCAGGTTTGGATACAGATATAGTGGTTCATCGCCTACCTCTTCGAGAAGAATGTCCACCTATAAAATAGAAATTGAGAAGAACTAGACTAGATATGGCAGTTAAGATTAAGGAAGAGGTCCAGAAACAGTTGGACACTGGTTTTCTTGCTGTTACGAACTATCCTCCGTGGGACGCTAACATCGTTCCTGTACCTAAAAAGGATGGAAAGGTTAGGATGTGTGTTGATTACATAGATTTGAACAGAACGAGCCCGAAAGAAGATTTCTCGCTCCCCCATATTGACGTGTTAGTTGATAATACGGCTCAATGTTCAATGTTTTCCTTCATGGATGGCTTCTCTGGGTACAACCAAATCAAGATGGCCCCAGAAGACATGGAGAAAACAACCTTTATCACGCCGTAGGGGACTTTTTGCTATAAAGTTATGCCTTTTGGATTGAAAAATGCAGGGGCAACTTATCAGCGGGCAATGGTAACTTTATTTCATGATATGATTCATCATGAGATCGACGTTTATGTTGATGACATGATCGCAAAGTCACAAACAGAGGAAGAGCATATGGTTAATCTTTTGAAGCTGTTTGAAAGGTTGAGGAAATTCAGATTGAGGTTGAATCCGAACAAGTGCACTTTTGGTGTAAGGTCAAGAAAGCTAATGGGGTTTATTGTTAGTCAAAAAGGAATTGAGGTAGATTCTGCAAAGGTTAAAGCAATACAAGAAATGCCAGCGTCGAAAACAGAAAAAGAGGTTCGTGGTTTTCTGGGGAGATTGAACTACATTACAAGGTTCATATCTCACCCTACAGCCACCTGTGAACCATTGCTCAAGCTGTTAAAGAAAGATTAGGCGGTTGTCTGGAATGAAAATTGCCAAAGAGCATTTGAAAAGATAAAAGAATACTTGCAGGAACCTCCGATACTGATGCCCCCAGTGGCAAGAAGACCTTTGATGATGTACTTGAAGGTTCTTGAGAACTCCACAGGTTGTGTTCTCGGTCAACACGACGAGACGGGAAGAAAATAACATGCTATCTATTACTTGAGTAAGAAGTTCACAGATTATGAGTCCAGATACTCAATGTTAGAAAAGATGTGTTGTGCACTCGTTTGGGCAGCTAAACGGCTAAGGCAGTACATGTTGAATCACACAACCATGCTGATTTCAAAGATGGATCCGATCAAATATGTGTTCAAGAAGAGAGCGCTTTCAGGAAGAATTGCTAGGTGGAAGGTGGTTCTAATAGAATACGATATTCAGTATGTTTCCCAGAAAGCCATTAAGGGAAATGTTTTGTCAGAATATCTCGCAGAGCAGCCGATTGAAGATTATCAACCGATGAAGTTTCAATTTCCTTATGAGGACATCATGTTTCTAAAGATGAAGGATTGTGACGAGCCGTTACCTGACGAAGGTCCTGAGATAGGCTCTTAATGGAAGATTATTTTTGACAGTGCTGTTAATTCTTATGGCATCGGAATTGGGAAAATCATTACAATGCCTCACGGTTCCCACAGACCGTTCACCGCTTGGTTAAATTCTCCTGCACCAATCATGGGTATTGAATAAGCCTTTGATTTGAGAATCAAGAACCTTGATGTGTATGGTGATTCAGCTTTGATTGTCAATCAGATCAAAGGAGAATGGGAGACTCGTCAACCCAACCTGGTACCTTACATGAATTATGTAACACCCCATTTAAATTATTCAGTCGCTTTGGTATTTTCTGTGATGTGTAGTTGTGTGGTGTCCTTAATTAAGGGTATGAGGTTAGGAGTAAGGGAGAGAGGTGACCTTAGTTGGGGTACTATAGACCTAGATAAAGAAGTAAGTTAATTATGATATTGAGAGCATTATAGTGATTAATATTATTCCAATTTTTATTAATAATAATGTTAATGAGACTATTATTATTATTATTAGTAATATCATCATTATTATTATTAGTAATATTATTGATATTATTATTATTATTATAATTGATATTATTATTACTAGTAATAATTTAAATTAACTGAATTAAAATTTAATTAAGGGGTTAATAGAGAGTTAGTGAAGGGTTAACCAGTTAGTACGTGAAAAAGAGAAACTGACGAACAAGGAGAGCTAGGGCAGAGGAACCAAATTCACCATTGTTGATCAAGGAAAAACTCAATTCTAAGGTAAGGTGGGAGAATGGATTTCAATATGGGTGAATTAACATGAGAGGGTAGTGAGAGGTCCTTTCTCTTATAGGAATTATGTGTTCTTGAGGATACTTGAGTCCAATTTTCGTAACTTGATTTGTTCTCAAATTTTCTGTTATTGTTGAATACTGTTTGTATGATGTTTTGTGTATCCGAAACCAGAATTAATACGGAATTCGTGTGAGAAATCCTTGATGCTGTCATAGAATACTAGTGAGTAGTAGATATGGAAATCTGAACTTTTAGGGATTTGGGCAAATATGTAGAAATGAATGTGTTATATCATTATTAGTACGATGCTCTAAGGTTTCCCTAAGGTTTAGGGATTTGGGTTAATTGTGGGAAATAGGGAGGTAACCGTAAGAGTCTGAGGTTAGGGCCAAATGGCCAAATGATATGTATCGTTGAATATTAATATGTGCTTGTAGGGAAAAACTTATGGGAAATTGAACCTTCGTGACCAGAACCTTGACATTGTTATATGTCTGACCCTGAAGGGGTTAAATATTAGATAGTGAGTAATTTTAGTGTCGTAGGATGTAATTGAAGGAAAAATTGTAATATGTTGTCCCTATAGGAATAGGAATATTCTAATGTGGGTAACTCTGAAGTACTCAGAGCAATTGCAGGAAATAGTGTTTTATGTGTTGCAAATGTTGCCAGATGAGCATAATAAACCATATAAGTTGTGTCGTTATTGCCGTATAACCTTAGGAATGTTTTAGTGATGTTTTGGGTGCTTTGAGTAAGTGATTCTCAAGAATAATTGGGTGAATATCAGTTCCGGAGCGTAACAGCGTCTTTCTGTCCGTCACGAATGTTCAAGTTTTCGGTCGAAATTGTTTTGGACGTAACTTTGGATCCGTAAGTCCGTTTTGATCCCCATTCGAAGCGTTGGAAAGGTAATGAACAGAGCTATAACATAGGATAGATAATGCATTTATTTTCCCAATATTTTTATATCTAATTATGGTAATTCTCGAGAGGATTACGGTGAGCGGATGACTCACGTGGATCAAGATTGATCGTGAATTATGTATGATGTATTATATTGCATAGTCGTGTTGACATACATTTCATATCATGTGTCTTGTGGAGATGGCTAGGTGGGAATCCATGATGGGTGCCTAGTTTCATCCGGACTTCAATGTGGAAGTCGTTGTGGAGATAAGTTGTAGTTCAGAGGAACGTATATACGACTTATCCGGATTGCAACGGGAATCGGGTTCTAGTGTGAACTGTATGAGATTGTGTTGGTACCACATGCATTGTGTCGAGTCAGTGAGTCGTATTGCATTATTGTAATTGAATGTGGGATATTAGTGCCGAATGATTGAGGTGGCACGTGTATGTGCGTTAATTATGTATGATTGAATGTGTGGTATGTAACTACTCCTTAGCATGTGTATTTCACCATTTATTTATTGAATGTAGTTCTCACCCCTTTTTGTTGTTGTGTCTGTGCTCTCTTGGGAGTACAGGTGACCAGGTACCTGAGTAGTGCTTGGAGTGTGTTGCGATTTGATCGAGTCTTAGGAGTCGCTCTGATACGTAACATGGGATGACGGGATTACGTTGTTATTTGACTACTTTATTTGTTTATTGTTACATATCTTCATTTATTGGACTTATGTTGTATGACCTCGTGTCGAGGAGAATTATATTGGAGAATTGATTTGTATTCCGCTGCTTACTTGAAAACTAAATAATATTGATTATTTTAATAAAATAAAGTGACTTAGTGTGATATCCCACTGTGTTGGAGAACTCTGATGAATTTCATGAATTATTTCTATATATTTATTATATTACGCGTACGGGGTAAAGTGGGGTGTTACAATTGGTATCAGAGCAGGTTGGTCCGTCTGGCCAGTGTTATAGTAGAGTCTGACTATAGAATGTTTATAGTCATGTGTGTATTTCTAACCTGTGTTTTCGTGGTTGTTGAGAAGTATGGCTGGTAGGAATGATGCTGCGATGGTTGCTGCGTTACAAGCTATTGCGCAAGCAGTGGCAGACATTGGTCAGAACGTCAACCGAAATGCTGACGACGGAGAGTTCCGTAATTTGGGAAAGTTTCAGAGTAATAATCCTCCTAAGTTCGAGGGAGGACATGATCCAGATGTAGCACATAAATGGCTGAAGGATATTGAGAAAATCTTCAGAGTCATGGGCTGCTCAAAGGATCAGAAGGTACAGTTTGGTACTCATATTCTGGAAGGTGAAGCTAAGGACTGGTGGGACAACACCCGTCAAAGGTTGGAAGCTGGTGAAGGTCCCATTAGTTGGACAGTGTTCAGGGCGGAGTTTCTGGAATGGTATTTTCCAGAAGATGTTCGCGGGAAAAAGGAAATTGAATTTATTGAGTTGATGCAGGGAACCATGACAGTGGCTGAGTATGCAGTTAAGTTCGAAGAGCTGGTGAAGTATTGTCCTCATTACAATACTGATGCAACTATGAGTTTGAAGTGCATCAAGTTTGAGAATAGACTGCGTCCTGAAATCAAGTTGGCTATCGGTTATCAGAAGATCAGATACTTTCCTGAGCTGGTGAACAGGTGTAGGATCTATGATGAAGATAACAGAGGTAGAATCGCTCACTATAAGAATCTGAGTGACAGAAGAGGCAAACGGAAGCATGAAGATATATCTCATCGTGCTCCAGCGGATAAAGGACAGTAAAAAGATGTTGCTGGGAAGAAACCGAGTGGGGGAGGATATCCGTCCGACCCTCTCAAGTGTTACAAATGTGGTGGTGCAGGTCACCGTGCGAATGAATGTCGGAATGAGGCGAAGAAGTGCTTTAAGTGTGGGAAGCCAGGTCATGTGGTTGCGGATTGTAGGAGCAACGTGCCAACCTGTTACAACTGTGGTGAGCAGGGTCATATCAGCACCCACTGTCAGAAACTGAAGAAGTCCCAGGCAAGTGGGAAGGTGTTTGCATTGGCAGGAGCTCAGTCTACCAGTGATGATCGTTTGGTCAGAGGTATGTGTTACATTCATGACACTCCTTTGATTGTTATTATTGATACGGGTGCAACCCACTCGTTTATTTTTGTAGATTGTGTGAAGAGACTGTGGCTTGTGCCGTCTACTTTGACTAGAGGGATGGTGATTGATACTACATCTATTGGGTCAGTCACTACATCTCTAGTGTGTTTGAATTGTCCAGTGTCGATCTTTGGTGAGGATTTTTGAGTGGACTTGATTTGTTTACCACTCAGCGAGTTGGATGTTATTTTAGGAATGAATTGGCTTGAGAGCAAGATGCGAGAGTCGTATCCGGAACTATTCTTATTAGATACATTTTTGAGGACGAAAATATTTTAAGTGGGGGAGAGTTGTAACACCCCATTTAAATTATTCAGTCGCTTTGGTATTTTCTGTGATGTGTAGTTGTGTGGTGTCCTTAATTAAGGGTATGAGGTTAGGAGTAAGGGAGAGAGGTGACCTGAGTTGGGGTACTATGGACCTAGATAAAGAAGTAAGTTAATTATGATATTGAGAGCATTATAGTGATTAATATTATTCCAATTATTATTAATAATAATGTTAATGAGACTATTATTATTATTATTAGTAATATCATTATTATTATTATTAGTAATATTATTGATATTATTATTATTATTATTATTATTATTGATATTATTAACTGAATTGAAATTTAATTAAGGCGTTAATAGAGAGTTAGTGGAGGGTTAACCAGTTAGTACGTGAAAAAGAGAAACTGACGAACAAGGAGAGCTAGGGCAGAGGAACCAAATTCTCCATTGTTGATCAAGGAAAAGCTCAATTCTAAGGTAAGGGGGGAGAATGGATTTCAATATGGGTGAATTAACATGAGAGGGTCGTGAGAGGTCCTTTCTCTCATAGGAATTATGTGTTCTTGAGGATCCTTGAGTCCAATTTTCGTAACTTGATTTGTTCTCAAATTTTCTGTTATTGTTGAATACTGTTTGTATGATGTTTTGTGTATCCGAAACCAGAATTAATACGGAATTCGTGTGAGAAATCCTTGATGCTGTCATAGAATACTAGTGAGTAGTAGATCTGGAAATATGAACTTTTAGGGATTTGGGCAAATATGTAGAAATGAATGTGTTATATCATTATTAGTACGATGCTCTAAGGTTTCCCTAAGGTTTAGGGATTTGGGTTAATTGTGGGAAATAGGGAGGTAACCGTAAGAATCTGAGGTTATGGCCAAATGGCCAAATGATATGTATCGTTGAATATTAATATGTGCTTGTAGGGAAAAACTTATGGGAAATTGAACCTTCGTCCTCAAAAATAGGGCATCCCGCGAACCATAAAAAGAATGGGTTCGGGCAAAAGTTAGGGATAAAAAAAGAAAAAAGAATGTAAACCCGCAAAGTTGAAAACCTGAAAAGGAGACTTTGGCAAAAATGGGTATCCCGGTGGATCGAAAACTTGCAAGGGCGATTCAGGCAAAGGTTAGGGATGTTAAAAGCAAACGACTGTGGTCTGCGTCTGATCATATGAGCACAGTGGATTCTTGGAGGACTTGAGAGTTAACAAATCAGTCTTTTTTAGAGGACGAAGTATTGGAGAAAGCATCAAAGTCATTCGAGTCATAGTTGAATCAACACATGGTGGTTGTCAGTACCACATTGCCGACATATTGTATATCTTTGTCATTTCTGTACTTTTTGCACAACTTTCTCTTTTCAGGAGTTGCATCTGATGTAAATCTGCCTATTTACAGGCCATTTTCAGTCAATGAGTATATTATCCAGAAAGCTTTCCTTTCTTGTTTTAGTTTACTGTTTTTTTTGCAAAAGACGCCTGACGTTTTGATAAAACTTTGCATACATAAACTTTTGGGGTTTTGCTAATCATAATCAAAACATTGATTTGCTTGAATAACATCATGGATGATGACCGAAATAGCCTTTATTGCATACAGGACACATTGTTTTTTTTGTCATTTGCAGGGCTCTCATCATTGAGATTTGTTTTAGAGGTGTATCCCCAGTGGAGTCACCATGTCTCTATCCCCACAAGGTGTAGATGTCAGATCAGAAGTATCTCGTCGGCGATGATATGCAGGTTGAGACTAGTTTCTCCCGAGCAGTTTAAGACTAGTTTCTCCTCAGCAGGTTGAGATTGCACCTATCCCCAGCAGGTCAAGATTGAGATTCCCTGGAAGTGGTGTACACCTATCCCTCGACAGGTAGATTTGGGACCGTTCCCCCAGTAGTGGGACAAATTCACTAGTATTTTCCCCACAGAGTCTAAGACTCAATTCCCCAAGCAGAGGTTGACATTGATGATTCTCATTTCCCCAAGCAGAGGTTGATGTTATTGAGTTTATTATCACTTCCCCGAGCAGAGGTTGATGTTGATTCCCTCGATGAGTATTCCCCAGTGAAGACGTTATCCGCAGCAGAATCCAGTGGTTATTGGTTTTCTTTGAAGCGAGATTTTTGGGATGATTTCCCAATGTTTATTTCTCTCATTCCCCTTCAGAGTGGATTTTATCCCCAGTGGAAGGATTGTCTATCTTAATTCCCCTCAGAGTTGATTTTATTTCCCTGCAGAGTGGGATCATTCCTCAGAAAAGTTTGATTTTGGAAGGCCAGTCAGGGCATTTTTCGCAGCAGAATCCAGTGTTTATTGGTATTCTTCAGAGCGATTTATTTGGGGAGGATTTCCCAATTAATCTCTTTCCTAATCCCTGGTGAAGTCGCCAGAGTAGGTTTCTTCCCCGTAGACTGGGATTATCCCCAAAGAATGTTATTCTCGATCCTCAGCAAAGAGAGTTTGGGATAACTTCCTAGTAAATCTTATTCTTAATCCCTAGCAGGTCGAATTTAATCTCCAGTAGAGTGGAATTCCCGACAGAGTGGAGTTATTCCCAGCAGTTTTCTTTGTTCCCTAGAAGAGTTTTGTTGTTCTAGGAAGCCATCCAGGGCTATTTTCGCTAGTCGAGTGGGTATGTTCCCCAGAAGAGTTGTATTCTGGAAGGTCGTTCATGGCGTTTTCCTCAGCAGAGTTTGGTTTGATCCCCAGCGGAGTGGATTTTATTCTCAGCAGAGCAGTTTTACCCAGGAGAGTTCTTTTCCAGGAGGCCATCCAGGGCTTGTTTTTCCCAGCATAAGTCCAATCGTACTTGGCACACCCTGCTCATCCCCAGCGGAGTTAGCTTCGTCTCTTCAAAATTTATTTTACTGAAGTGGTTCCATTGTATTTGCATTGTGCATAACATCCTCCCAAACACATAACATTTCCATTTCGTATGGAGCATTACGCCATATTCAAACATATGCATTCAAAACATAAGCCAGGTTGTTACCTTGTGTTACCGATTGTCAGCAGATATTGGTATATTTCATGAGCCTGTGTGGTATCTAGACCCCAGCAAAGAATCTTTGATGATTGTGTTCATCTTATCATTTTCTCCCCAACATAGTTTACGTAGTTAAGTTCATTTGTCTCTAGCGATTTCTTCTTTCAGATTGTGAATCGGCGGATTCTTGTTACCAACTTCGTGTTGAGCCGACCTTAGGGTTCATTGCCTGTTTTAATTAACAGATGCTTGCTTTGGATAGAAAATGTTACCGACTTCATGTCGAGCTGACCTTAGGGTTCGTTTCCTGTTTTAATTAACAGATGCCTGCTTTGGATAACAGATGTTACTAACTTCGTGTTGAGCCAACTTTAGGGTTCGTTGCCTGTTTTGATTAACGGATGCTTGCTTTGGATATCAAATGTTACCGACTTCGTGTCGAGTCGACCTTAGGGTTCGTTTCCTATTTTAATTAACGGATGCCTGCTTTGGATAACAGATGTTACCCACTTCGTGTTGAGCCGGCCTTAGGGTTCGTTTCCTGTTTTAATTTACAGATGCCTGCTTTGGATAACAGATGTTACCAACTTCGTGTTGAGCCGACCTTAGGGTTCATTGCCTATTTTGATTAACGGATGCTTGCTTTGGATAACAGATGTTACCAACTTCATGTTGAGCCGACCTTAGGGTTCGTTTCCTGGTTTGTTTAACAGATATCTGCATGTTAGCAGATGTTTTCTCCGACTGAGTGTTGATGCTTTCTAATTGGTGGTGGGTTAGCTCACTTTCCTTCAACTATCAGATATGTTTCTCCGGTGATTCTAATTCCACTCTGGTGGACCATTCTACAGTTTGCTGTTTTGTGGTTGGCAAATTTTTGGATTCTTTTGTATTCAACCACCTTTTATGTTGAACGTTTGAAAGCCGTTTGATTTTCATCCCTTCATGTCCAAGCAGTTTGAATATGGGCAGCTGTTGTACCCCAAAATTTGACCAACCTTTTCTTTCTAACTTGGCTTATGTTTCATTTCATTTTGGCATTTGCATTTGCATAGCATTGGCTCTAATCAGGGGATCAAGAGGTGTTGTGTTTATCATTCAAAAGGAGAGCTTCTTTATTCAAGATCAAGCAAGGGTATCATTTGCAAACCACAAGAGTTCATTTCCATCAGATTGGGTTTCAAAACTCCTTGAGGGGAGAAGTTTGTGTATGGGTGTCACCTCCTATCTTGAGGATCATCAGAGGATCATCAGAGGATCATCAGAGGGTCATGAGGTTACCTATTTGGATAAAGTATAGTTCAAAAGCTCAATGTGCATCTTGAGGGGTCTTCATGGAGCTTGTATGGTCATTCAATTCATCTGGAAGAGCCTTAGTCAAATGGTATGGTATTAGGGTTTCATCTGGTAAACCAAACATCAATTGTGGACTTGAGAGGACTCAAGACTTGGTTCTTGACCATTGAAGACATGAGAAGTCATCTTGAAGCATCTAGGATGTCATGTTGAGATCAAATCAAGGAGATTCAAAGAGTTCAGGGAGTTACTAAATTAGGGTTTCAGTTGAAAATCCCCTTCTTTAGTGCCTAACTTCAAGGACAATTTTCCCTATGATGCAAGTTCAATCTCACTTTTTGACAAACATGACACTTGTTCAACATCCTTTAAGCTTTCTTTTAAGTACAATAACTCATCCATTAGGTTTGTACATCTCAAGTTATGGTGTCAACAAGTTGGTGTCATCAGATGAAAAGATTTTTGAGGTACCCAAAGCCAACCCACTTCCAAAGCATTTTTCACTTGGAATCAAGCTTCTCCTCACTTTCAAGTGAACATGAAAGTTGTTCCTCACGGTCTTAGCTTTCGAAAAAGTCCTAGAAGTCCTCATTCTCATGTGTACATCTGAAGTTATGGTCTTCATAAGGCAAGGGTGTTTTGGGAAACCTCATTATAGGTCATTTTCTTCAATGACCAATTCCATGAACTTCAAGGCCTCAAATGCAATTTTTGCCACATGAAAGTCGTGTCACATTTCCTTAGCTTCATCATGAGCTTGGTTTCCATGGAATTAGATAGATTGTGTGATCTTTTGAGCAATTTTGAAAGTGAAAATTTGATTTTTGGACATGATTTGGATACCTTCAATTACAAGTCACCGTTTGAACTTTTGGCATCATCTCAACATCAAATATTGGTCATACATTTCTATACTCAAATTGGAGAAACATCAATACATGTTTTATGCCACTTTTTCAAATTTTACACCTTAAGGAGTCATGAATCAAAACTTGGTGCAAATACATTTTCAACTCCTCAAATCAACCCAATTCACTTCCACACACCTCACTTACCTTCTTGCTGACCAAAAGGAATGAGAAAGAGCCATAACGCGTGTGTGTGAAAAAGTGGAAATTTTTGGCCATTTGTTGGAATCACATGAAATAACCATTATGGGCCTGCATGGAGTCCTCAAACCCACCATATAAAAGCTCAGAAGTGTGCCATAATGATCAGAGTTGGCTGGCTGCGTGAGAAGAGAGCTCAATCACTCCAAATTTCACAAACTTTTCCATTCTTCGAATATGTTTTTTCCTTGGTTATTTCTTCAAGTTTTGGTTCCAATCATCATCATTGAAGATCAAGAAGGAGTTTAGAGGTGTTAAACAGAAGCTTGCAAGCATTTTGAAGGGTTAACGGAACCACTCCATTTGGTAATTTTCTCAACCTTTAAACCTCCATTCTAGGCACATTTTTCGGCTCATTATTGACGCATCTGAAGTCCTACATCTTGTAGGAAATGTTTGTCATGATATCATGCTTGTTGGATGAAATTTCAGTTTATGCTTTCAAAAATCGTGGCCTGTTTTCACCTTTGTTTAAGAGCCTTTTTCAAAATTGAGATTTGGATTCATGTTATACATGTTGAGAGATTTCGATTGGTACCAATTTCTGCCATTTTTATTGAGTTTTCATTTCTGATCTCTAGCGAGCTGGCCAGAGAAGACAACCGGAGCCCTAGCTCTGGCGTCTGGTTCCATCTGAGAAGAAAACTGAGTTGGTTTTAGTGGACCATTTGACTTATTGAGGTGGCGTGCTTGTATTTGCTTGACCGTGCCTATGTGTGTGTTTTACTCTCGCGTGGCATCCAGGTGGATTAAAGAAACGGTGCGTTTCATTAATCCTGGCTGAGTTTTTGACTTGGGCTTAGTCCAGTTACTAATCACACCCCACCTCGAATCAAACTTACGAAAGAAGGATAGTCTTGGAGTGTAGCATTTCTTTAATCTTCAAATGAGTAACTCTCGAGGCACGCCCCTTGAGTTATTATTTATTCACTCTTTCGATTTCAAAACGTCAACCCAGTTATCTTCATCCTATTCAATCAACTTCCGAAACAACTAAGTTCATAGAATCACACATTCCTTGGATTCGTGAGTGATAGCTCTCAAGGCACGCCCCTTGGGTTGCTTGTCAGTCAATCTTTCGTTTCTCAACCAAACTTCAAAACTTTGATACCAATTCAATTTCTCTTTTCGTGGTCGTTACCATGAACTACGAACGCTCTGATTCTTCATTCTCGTCTGAATGTAAGATACGTAGGCACAAGATTGAAATGATCTTGGCAAGCTACCTCTCTTCCATCTTCTGTCTGCCCCCATCCTTTCCCGTAGTCGAACTACGACGCTCTAATTTCTCGTTCTCGTCCGAATGAGCATACGTAGGCACAAGGGTCCTAATCCTTGGCGAGCACCCTATCCTTTAACCACCCATTTCTCCTTAGCGTCGTTATCCTTTTATCCTACTAATTCGCCTTTATCGCAGAGAAGAAAACAAGCAAGCTTAGATAGTGGACATGAGGGGTGCTAATACCTTCCCCTTGCATAATCGATTATCAAACTCGGAACATCGGTTGTGACGGCCCTGTTCCTGTCCTTTCATTCCAAGAGGTTTTCTAAATATTTTCCTTTCCCTTTATTGGATAAATAAAGTTCAGCGGTGACTCTGTCGAACCGCTTTCCGCGCCTTTTGCGCGAGGGTCGTACGTGTTTAAAATGATTTTTCGAGGTGTGACAGCGACTCTGCTGGGGAGGTTTTTTCTCCATGCAAGAGAGAATCAAGCCTATCTTAGGGTTTTGTGAGAAGCGTTATATTTGTTCGATTGTTTTCATTTTGTTTATATATTTGTTCTCTTGTGACCCTTATATTTTGTTATCTTTGCCTGTTGGTTCTTGGGATGACATCATGAGTAAGACCCTATGCCTGAGCTTTGGAAAAAGAAGAGAGAACATATAGTTTAGAATTGGTAGTCGATTAGTGTTAGTCCCCAAGGACTTGCTCCTTATGTGCCTAGCATGAAAGCTCCTATAGAGGAGGCCTATTCATAGATCTTGTTGTAACACAACTAGTATGTGGCATGATTTGATTAATGAAAGGTCCATGATTCTGGGAACCCTTTTAGCACCAGTTTTATATTGGTAGCCGTGTGTCGCTTGCGCGAAAATAAGGTGTCGGCAAAACAGAAGAGTCGCCACCTTTCGTTATTTATCCCTCAGAGCGGGAAAGGAAACGATCGGAAAAACCTGACGAATAAGGGTAAGACAAGGTCGTCGCAACCATTGTCTGGGTTCGGGAGTCGGTTACGCAAGGGGAAGGTATTAGCACCCCTCACGTCCATCGTACTCGATGGGATCCACGCTTGTTTGTTTACTTGGACGGGTTGGTTTTATTCTATCTACCTATCAAGGCTGGCTGAAAAAGGAAAGAAAAATGACTCGGCAAAGCGTCGCACTTTATGCCTACGTATTCTCATCAAAGAATGAGAAATCAGAGTCAATGTAGTTCGACCTACGAAGGGTTACGGTGGAAAGGTTGCTCGCTAGGATATCGCATCCTATGCCTACGTACTTCCACACTGCATGGAAGATCAGAGCAAACGTAGTTCGGGAAACTACGGTTTATTTCCTGAAAGAAGTGTTTTTTATTACGTTTGTGATTTCAATCGCACTAGAGACTATGACCTGAGAGGGAACGCGTCCTTTCTCAGATAGCTTAAGGCTCGTAACGTACGAAAGAAATCATTCATGATTACTGTATCTTAAACTGTTTTGAGATGAGAAGAGAGAGCAGGCCCAACTAGGAAGGAGACTATCAAGTCCTACTGTTGTCATGCCATGGATTCATCCTATGGTTGAGGTTTGAACAGGGAACTCCTAGATATTGTCATGCATAGGTTTCAACCTAAAAGTCTATCATCAAATCCTTATCAAAGGAAATGAGAGTCCTAAGGGATCATGTCAATGATACACCAAAACAGACAAAGCATCAGCTTAACAGTAAAATGCATGCAATGCAAGTGAGGGAGGAAATGTGTGTGGGGCTTCAGCCTCCACAAGCTCGTCTCGACCTCAAGCCAGTCATGAAATAACAGTAATCATACTGAAGATAAACAACATGCTATCAAGCAATGAACAAATAAAGGAAATGAAGTGCCATCAGGCAAACAAACCATACTTGAGAAAGAATCATCTACTCTCTAATCCTAACCCTAACACAGAATCTGAATCAAATCTAAGCAAAGCCCTAAAGCAAAACCTAACCAAAAGAAATCAATCCCAGTCTTTCAAGCTTCAAAGCAAGCTTACCAAAGAAAGGGAGCTAAGTAAGCAGACTCATAGTGTCTTCCTCAGGAAAGCACTAGGAGGTGTATACTCAGGAGTCATATCCTACGTGGCTCAACCACTGTGATTAGTTTACATTCCTCCTCAGGAGAAATTAAACTCACAAGCAGGCTCCAACATCACTGGATATTTAGGAAATCCTATCTGAACTAGTGGAACTAAGTGAATAGACCCATAGGACCTTCCTCAGGAAAGTACTAGGAGGCTTCCACTTAGGAGTTGTATCCCATGTGGCTCAACAACTGTGATCAGTTTACATTCCTCCTCAGGAGAAATTAAACTCACAAGTTGGCTCCAACATCATTGGATACTTGAGAAAGAGGTGAGAAGAAAGAATGAAAGTCATTCATAGTGCCTTCCTCAGGAAAGTACCATGAACTTCCTTCAACTTCAGGATCTCAAACCTCACAGACGGGAAATGATCCCCAAGCTCTGGGTCTCTGAGTCTTGATCTACAATCTTCTCTTCATGCTCTTCAACAAGATCTTCAAGACAACACAAGCCCCACCACAAACTCCCCAAAACAAACCCCAGAGATGAACAGATAACCACAGGGCAGACAAAATCACCAGCCAACTTCAGAAAATACCTAAAAATACTAAAACAAGGGGAAAAAATCTATCAATTATTCACAAGGGTCTACAACATCTACCCATAACATCCACATATGCCCCTACCCAAAAATCAAGACAAAACTATCTAAAGAAAATGAATTTCCTTACCTATGCATAACATAAACCCTAATTAGGATACCCTAATGCTACCCTAATTAAACTAATCAAATTTTAATCTAAAAATCAAGAATTAAATCCTCTGGGGAACTATGATTCAATATCTAATTACACAAAAAAGAATGAATTAAAAAGACTAAAGGAAAGCCCTAAAAGAAATTCTACAAAATTGGATACCAAACTAAACATTTTAAAAAGCTATTAAAATGAAAAATATACTAAAAATATGAAAAGAAAATAAAATGGAAATTTTATTTATTTAGAATTTTCTAGACAAATTTATGAACACATGAAAAAAACAAGAATTAAAAAATATTAAATTTTCTATTTTTTATGAATTTTATAAAAGACAAACAATAAAAGAAAATAAAAAAAGAATTAATGGGGATGGGGGGTGAAAATAGTAAGGCGCCTCAGTTCAATATTACATGGGCTGGATCCTGGGGGGTGCAGATAGTGAAAGTCTGCTGAGCCCAGGAAACTTCATTAAACAAAACGGTGCGTTTAGCACTTGAGTTTCCCTCCGTTTCTCATTTTAAACCTCATCCGTCCGATCCATTCCCCAGTCAACAGCGTGGACTCAAATCAATGGCCAAAAGACCGTCTTCCCCAAATTGCAATTAGGGTTTTCAGGTTTCACGTGTTCATGCATGGATTTTCATCACCGTCGTTCTCCTTCGCTTCTCAATGAAAATCAAAAGTTCCAAAAGCAAAGTTGATCTATTAATCACCAGGAACACAACTATGCTCATATTTTCCATTGAATCTTCTTAAAACTCGCAAACAGAATGGATGAAGTTCTTGGTTCCACCATTTTCACTGATATCGATCATGAGGATTCTTAATTCTAATGGTGCAATTTATGTTCTACACGTTATCCTGATCTCATTAAGCCATAACATGCTAACTAATACTCACCACACGATCTGTTCTTGAAGATTAAAGAAACTAACACCTGTTATGAAACTCCATGGATCTTGCTCTAATTCTCAGGATTTAATCAACTAACCTAGCTTAACAGTTCTACACCTAAGATCTAACCTAACTATGCATAATTAAGGAGAAATGAGTGAATTCACCAACCTGTCAAGGATCAATGGTGGAGGTATGAACAGCTCCCTTCAATGCTTGCTCTTGCTTCCAAACACTCCTCTAATGGTGTTAAGCTTTCTGTTTGCAAGAATCTTGAAGATGATAGCCTCTAGTGATCAATTCATGGATTTGCTTGCTCTTGAAGAATGCTTGAAAACCTTGCTTTTCTCTCCCTCTCCTCCACTGAATTCTCCAACTTTCACCAACCTCATACTCATCATGATTCACTCTTCTTATAATGATTGATGGAAGCTCCTAGATCCTTCTAGAATGAGCTAGAAAAGTCTTGATTTTCTCATGTGATGATAAGTTGAAAATCCCATGTACCATGCCTTATGCCTTGTAATTTTGTGCCAAAATACCTTTACATGAGATATTGAGAAGATATGTGTGAAAAACAAGCTCACCTTTGGCTTATGTTGAGTTTTGCAAGGGTGCCTTAATATGCAAGTTTCAATTTTCCAAAGCATGTCCCATTTTAAAGCCTCAAATGAAAATTCTATTTAAACCAATGTTCTCAAAATGATGTTTCCAATCAAAATGATATATTGGATGACCTATTTTGGATTCCTAGATCTTCCAAACCAATTTCCAATTTCAACTTTTTAAACTTATAAGCCATTTTTAGTTCATTTTTAACCAATCATGCAAATCCATGCTATGAGCTTTTACATCAATTCATGACCTTCTTTCTAGACTTAAAATCACATTTTGAACAACTTTCATGTTTTGAGTTTTTTCATTTGAGGCTTGGAAATAGGAGATATGACCTTTGCTTAAAATGACCTATAACTGACAAATGACCAAAATAACCCTGTCTTGTTCAAACCATAAGTTGAGTTCCACAAATCCTATCAAGGACTTCTACCACTCAAATTAAATCTAAGGAGATGCCCTTTAACATTAATGTTGACCAAGAAATCATAGGAATCATCCTACTAGGGCAAAAGTTGTCTGCAAGTTGGGTGACTTTCAAGGACCCAGATTCACACACCTCAGCTGACCTGTAATTTGTCAAAACCATAACTTGAGCTCTGCAACTCCTATCAAGGACTTCCACCACTCAAATTAAATCTAAGAACAATATCTACAACATTCATGTTGTGGGGAAGATGAGATATCAATCACATATAGAGCTAAAACTGCCTGGAAGATAGGGATCAAATTAGGGTTTTTCACTGACAATCCTTGGAAACCCTGACTTGAAACTTCTCAAACTCCTCAATCATGATGAGTTGGTCTAGGAATCATCTTTATAACATCTCTATGCATCATTCCATTATCTCATGGCCCTTGGATTGGGTCTCAACCTTCTCCAAATTTTCAGTTATCCTAGGGTCGACCCAGTCAAAACCCTAATTCTACCATTCATGGTTGAATCTTCTGAACTCTTGCACAATGACTTCTCTGGGCTTCATGATGGCTATCAAGACATCTCATACACTTTCTCAAAGCATCAAGTTCATTCTCAAAGTCTCAGAATCATCTGAGGAGCTCCCACAACTCTCAAGCTATGAGTCACACATCCTTGGTTTCAACCCACTCCTCTGAGGATCTCTTGAACTTTCTGATGAAGGTATCAACTTTCAAACACTCAATGAATAAATAATTGTTGGTCAAATTTTGGGGTGCAACAGCTGCCCCTATTCAAACGGCTTGAACCTGACTGGGTGAGAAGCGAACGGCTCTCAACCAATCAAGGTGCGAGACGATTGAATATCGGTAAACCCAAAAATTTGCCAACTGCGCGAGCACACGGTACTCTGCGGGGAACAAATCTTTGAATACTGCAACACTAGCTGCTCAACAACTAGCTGGAGAAATATCGACCTGACATCACCGTCAGTTATCCATATTAAATTCTTCTGACATTGCCTTCAGACAACCACAACACCCAACATCGCCGCAGGAAGACTAAACCGCCTGACATTACCGTCAGACAAAATTCTGAGGAACGCCCAACATCGCCGCTGGAACACCAAATCACCTGACATCACCGTCAAGAACAACCATAATTTGGGGAAACAGGCGTCCAACATCGCCGCCGGAGACCTAAACCTGAACCACCAAAATACCCAACGTCGCCGCTGGAGAAAATACAACAATGAACAAAATACCCCGCATCGCCGCTGGAGAAAATACATCTCTGAACAAAGTACCCCGCATCGCCGCTGGAGAAAATACATCTCTGAACAAAGTACCCCGCATCGCCGCTGGAGAAACACATCTGACAGAATACCCCGCATCGCCGCTGGAGAAACACATCTGACAGAATACCCCGCATCACCGCTGGAGAACTAAAGGATCTGCATCACCTAACATCGTCGTCAGAAGACTGGATCACCTTGACATGCCCAACATCGCCGCTGGAAAACTGAATCTGACATCGCCGTCGGAAACAAACATCCTCTTAGAGACACTCGACATCGCCGTCGTACAAACATCATCTCTGCTGGGGATTTAAAGAGTCTGACCTCGCCGTCAAACAAACATTCAACCTCGCCGTCATATCCAAACGTTCAACCTCGCCGTCGAACAAACATCCAACCTCGCCGTCGAACAAAATATGATCTGACCTCACCGTCAAATCCAAACGTTCAACCTCGCCGCCGAACAAACATCCAACCTCGCCGCCGGACAAATGATGATCTGACCTCGCCGTCAAATCCAAACGTTCAACCTCGCCGTCGAACAAACATCCAACCTCGCCGCCGGACAGTATATGATCTGACCTTGCCGTCAAATCCACACGTTCAACCTCGCCGTCGAACAAACATCCAACCTCGCCGCCGGACAGAATATGATCTGACCTCGCCGTCAAATCCACACGTTCAACCTCGCCGTCGAACAAACATCCAACCTCGCCGCCGGACAGAATATGATCTGACCTCGCCGTCAAATCCAAACGTTCAACCTCGCCGCCGAACAAACATCCAACCTCGCCGCCGGACAAATGATGATCTGACCTCGCCGTCAAATCCAAACGTTCAACCTCGCCGTCAAACAAACATCCAACCTCGCCGCCGGACAATTCTGACCTGGGGTTCACCCCTGGTAAATGGAACAAAAGGTACACTTGCGTATTTGGAACCACTCTGCTGGGAATGAGAGACTTAACCGAGCACACTCTGATCTGGGGTTCACCCTCAGAACCATAACGAACATCGGAATACTGCTGCACACTGCCCGCCGTAGAACTTTAACATCAAAGCTATATGAAACCCTGGCCCCTGGCCACTCCAGATCCGCTGGAGAATCTTCAAGTTCTTCTGAAGAAAGATGAAACCCTGCCCGTCGGCTATTCCAGCTTCAGCTAGAAAAAGCATCCTTGGCCTTCAAGGATGTAAACTTTGCCCGTCGGCAACTCTGCAGGAGGTATCTTCGACTTCAGTCTGAAGAAATGGTCCTTGGCCTTCAAGGATACATGGATATGCCTTCAGGCAACTCCACCTCTGCTATAGAGCATCTGTGACTTCAGTCAGGGATATATTTCGGCCTTCAGTCCGAAAAATGAATCCTAGGTCATTCATGACCTTGGGGATAACCTTGCCCTCAGGCACCTTCGCTTCAGCTTAGGAAATCTGTGACTTCAGTCAAAGAAGTGGTATCCAGAGCCATTCATGACTCTACGGGGATTCAAACACTTTCCCTTCCGGCAAAACTTCGCTTCAGCTGGAGAAACATCTTCGACTTCAGTCAGAAGAACAACTATCCACTTGATCGCAATCAACCATCTCCTCAGGACAACTGACTTGTTCTTCAGACCAACACGGATCATCTTGTTATATCTACAAACTTTAGAACCTTGTCTTCAGCCACACGTTGATTCATCAACAGGGAGATCTGAACTCACAGGAACCTTCTGATACCGTCCTCAGGCGTTTACGAAGTCAATCTTCAGATTAGACATCACTGTTGGAGCAGACATATCACGCTGCTAAGGACTTCAAGAATCATCTTGAACAAACAGCTTCGTCGGGCACCTTCAAGAATCATCCTGAACTGATAACCAATCTGGAGACTTTATTCTGCGGGGTATTCCAGGAATCTTCCTGGGCAACTCTTGCTGGGGACGCTACCGGGGAGCTCAAGAATCATCCTAAGCAAACAACTCGGGAAGCTGCACTGAGGTCTTAAGAATCATCTTAAGCATACGGCTCTGTTGAGGAATTCGAGAAAACTTCGCTGGGGATCTCAAAAATCATCTCGAGCGAGCGACCGTGGGGATTACACCGGGGTCTTAAGAATCATCTTAAGAAAGCGAACTTGTTAGAGAGGGATATCAGGAATCATCCTGAGCAACCGATCCTTCGGCCGAACACCTGTAAGGCAAGAATAATAATGACCTAGATCATGCTTATGATGCATATGCTTCTGCGCTATGCCCCACACGGTGGGAATGATGTGCGTTTATGCTAAATGCCATGCAATCATGCACAATGCTATGCAACGTTAAATGCTATGCAGTGTTAAATGCCATGCGGTCATGCACAATGATGCGATCCCGTCAGCAAAAATAAATGCCGAGGGGAGGAAATCCTTCTGTCAAGGAGACAAGAACTACTCAGGTAGAGGAATCATCCTGCTGAGGAGAATGTGGGCACGCCAATATCAATCGGCCTCCGTCTGGGGAATTGATCTTCCGGTCGACTGCTGCAGGGCAAACAACTTCAGCTGCCTGCTGCAGGGGAGCGAAGCTCTACGAGAACTTGGACCTGCTGATATCAATCGCGAGAATAAACTGCGTGGCTGTCTCGGCTAATCTTCTGGGGATAACAACTCTGTGGGGAAACAACTTCAGCTGCTCCACACTCCACTAGGGAGAATCAATCATGATCTGATCAACTTCCAAGGACTCGGCTCTCTTGGACATCTGCAAACTCGGCTAAGGAAGGAGAAATCATTCTGCTTCGCTGGAGAGAGTGCGACTCTGGGGAAGTATAGCATCAGCTGCCCCACGCTCTGCTAGGGAACATCCACTCAAGGTTCCAACTGCTTCTAAGGATTCTGCTTTTCTGGGGATCTGCAGACTCAGCCGGGGAGAGAAATCATTCTACTTTACTGGAGAGTACGACCCTGGTGAGGAATTTCAATTTCGCTAGGGAAGAAAGAATCATCTGACTTCGGGGGAGAGTACAACTCTGCAGGGGAATACAACATCAGCCGTTCCAACACTCTACTGGGGAAGAGGGAATCATCCAACTTCAGGAGAGAACATAACTCTGGTGGGGAATCTCAATTCCGCTGGAGACTTCAGTCTGGCACCCTTAGTTACTGCATATTTCGGCGTACGAACAATTCCCTACGAAACCTGCACTTGTGACCCGGTGCTGGGGAGACACCTACTTCGGCGACTTTACTGGGGAAACGCGAGCTTCGGCACCCGAACATTCCTATGAAATCTGCACTTGTGACCCGGTGCTGGGGAAAGATGACATCATTCTTCGGTGCTTGGTTCAGCTGATGGGGTGACGCTCCTTCAGGACGCGTCTGCTTGGGGAAGAGAATCGTCTCTGCGCGGGGAGACATATCAATGCTCGCTATTCTGCGTCTGATTCTGCGGAGGAGAGACTACTGAACTCTGCTGGAGAAGGAGGGCTCGCCCTGCTTCGGGGATGCGCACGACACGTCTTCTGGAAGGCGCTACACCTGCAACAACACAAACAAACAGACAAGATACCCTCCTCAAAGGGGCCTATCCAGGTTATTATCTCGTGACAATATTCAGTTAATTAATTGTTTCAACAATCAATGGGCCTAGGCCCGCAAGTTTAGGTATGCACATTTTATCAAAAAACATCGGCGTTTTCATTCGCAAACAAAACAGATAAATGCTAAACAGACAAGCAGAGTAGCTGAATAATGTGCATTTTATTGATGGTGAACCCCTGAATGGGCAAAAATGTTTTACAACAGAGGCAAGCTCCTGGAATGAGGAAGCCGCGCAAAAGGAAAACATAAATATACATCAGTATATGCAAATGTCGGCAACGAGGCGTAGACGAACACCATGAGTTGATCCCTCTAAGACCCACTCGACTTCGGTACTTCTCCGATGCTTCAGCTTCAGAAGGGATTGATTCAGATAAACGGCCCTCAGGTCCTCCAAACCACTAAACAATGAAAGTCCACACGCGGAACGCAGTCATTTGCTTATTCAAATCCCTAACTTTTGCGTGAACCGCCCTTTGCGGGTTTTCAGTTCACCGGGATACCCTTTTTTGCCGAAGCCGCCCAGTGTAGGTTTTCGACTTCGCGGGTGTACATTTTTTCAATATATCCCTAATTTTTGCCCGAACCTTTTATTCTGTTTTTGGTTCGCCGGGATGCCCCTTTTTTGCCTGGACTCTTTCTTTTTTGTCCAGCGGGTCTCTTTCAAGCAAAGTATTTTTTAACTGCGTCCGCGTTCACCGGGGATGCAAAATCTTCACCATCCATCGTGGATAATAACAAAGCTCCTCCTGAGAAGACTTTGTTGACGACATACGACCCTTCGTAATTCGGAGTCCATTTGCCCCGGCGATCAGAGTGTGGCGGAAGAATCTTCTTCAGGACGAGATCACCCGTCTGAAAGCTTCTAGGACGCACCTTCTTATCGTAAGCTTTCTTCATTCGGCTTTGGTACAGGCGACCAAATGCAATCGATGCTAACCTCTTCTCGTCCATCAGGCTGAGTTGGTTCAAGCGATTCGTAATCCATTCTGCCTCGTCGAGTTTTACATCAACCAAAACTCGCAAAGAAGGAATCTCCACTTCTAACGGTAGGACAGCTTCCATACCGTACACCAAGGAGAAAGGAGTTGCCCCGGTCGACGTACGCACCGTCGTACGATAACCGTGCAAGGCAAACGGCAGCATCTCGTGCCAATCTTTATACGTCACAACCATCTTCTGAACAATCTTCTTGATGTTCTTGTTGGCGGCTTCAACGGCGCCATTCATCTTCGGCCGGTAAGGAGATGAGTTGTGGTGTTCAATCTTGAAGCTCTGGCACAGCTCCTTCATCATCTTGTTATTCAAATTCGAACCATTATCAGTAATGATCCGCTCGGGAATTCCATAGCGACAGATGATGTCCCTCTTTAGGAATTTAGCTACCACCTGTTTGGTCACATTAGCGTACGAGGCTGCCTCCACCCATTTGGTGAAGTAGTCGATAACTACCAGAATGAAACGATGACCATTGGATGCAGTGGGCTCGATCTTGCCTATCATGTCGATGCCCCACATGGAGAAGGGACAAGGGGAGGACATGACATTCAATGGGCACGGCGGCACATGAACTTTATCAGCATAAATCTGGCATTTGTGACATTTCTTCGCGAATCTGAAGCAATCTGACTCCATAGTCAGCAGTAATACCCTGCTCTCAGGATCTTTCTCGTCATGACATGCCCGCCGGCGTGCGTACCAAATGTGCCCTCATGGACTTCTTCCATGAGTATGCTTTCTTCTTTCTCATCTACACATCTGAGCAGCACGAGATCGTGGTTTCTCTTATACAACACTCCGTCAGGATTGAGATAAAAGTTTCCAGACAGCCTCCTCAGAGTCTTCTTATCCTGGGTTGACGCACCCGCAGGATACTCCTTAGTTATAAGGAAGGTCTGGATATCGTGGAACCATGGCTTGCCGTCAGTGGCATCCTCGATTGCGAAGACAAATGCTGGTCTATCAAGACGCGAAAGTACAATTCTTGGAGCCTCATTCCAATAATTGACTTTATACATTGAAGCCAACGTGGCTAAGGCATCAGCCATCTGATTTTCAGCCCGGGGTACATGATGAAGTTCCACTTGGTCGAAGAACGGAAGCAGCCTCCTGGCATAATTCATGTACGGCACTAAATTAGCTTGACGAGTTTCCCACTCCCCTTTAATCTGATTGATTACAAGCGCTGAGTCACCATATATGTCTAGATTCTTGATTCTCAAATCAATTTCCTCTTCTAGACCCATAATACATGCTTCATACTCGGCTTCATTGTTGGTAACTGGAAACGTCAGTCTCGCAGTAAACGGGATGTGGGATCCGTGAGGAGTCGTGATGATAGCCCCGATACCACTTCCATAGGAATTAACCGCTCCGTCGAATATCAACTTCCACTGAGACTTCCTATCTGGCCCCTCATCGGGCAATGGCTCATCGCAGTCCTTCGCTTTGAGAAACATAATATCCTCGTCAGGGAATTCGAACTTCATCGGCTGGTAGTCTTCGATTGGCTGTTCGGCAAGGTAATCAGACAATACGCTTCCCTTAATGGCTTTCTGAGAGACGTACTGAATATCATATTCTGTTAACACCATTTGCCATCTGGCAATCCTGCCCGAAAGAGCCTGCTTCTCGAAGACGTACTTGATCGGATCCATCTTCGAAATTAGCATAGTGGTGTGATTGAGCATATATTGTCGTAGACGTTTGGCGGCCCAAGCTAATGCACAACACGTCTTCTCCAGCATCGAGTATCGAGACTCACACTCGGTGAACTTTTTACTCAAATAATAAATGGCATGCTCCTTTCTGCCCGTCTCGTCGTGCTGACCGAGAACACACCCCATACTATTCTCAAGAACCGTCAGGTACATGATTAATGGCCGTCCAGCCACTGGGGGTATCAAGATTGGAGGTTCTTGAAGATACTGCTTTATTTTGTCGAATGCCTTCTGGCAATCCTCATTCCAAGTAACCGCCTGATCTTTCTTTAAAAGCTTGAACATCGGTTCACAAGTGGCCGTGAGCTGAGAGATAAACCTCGCAATGTAGTTTATTCGGCCCAGGAAACCACGAACTTCTTTTTCTGTTTTCGGCGCTGGCATTTCTTGGATAGCTTTTATTTTCGCTGGATCAACTTCAATACCTCGTTCACTAACGATAAACCCCAATAACTTTCCGGACCGCACTCCGAAAGTGCACTTGTTAGGATTCAGCCTCAGCCTGAACTTCCTAAGCCTTTCAAACAGCTTCAACAAATTGACCAGATGCTCTTCCTCCGTTTGGGACTTTGCGATCATGTCATCAACATAGACCTCGATCTCATGATGAATCATATCATGAAACAAAGTTACCATTGCTCGCTGGTAAGTGGCCCCTGCGTTCTTCAGACCGAAGGGCATTACCTTGTAGCAGAATGTTCCCCAGGGGGTGATGAACGTCGTTTTCTCCATGTCCTCCGGTGCCATCTTAATCTGGTTGTAACCGGAGAAGCCATCCATGAATGAAAACACGGAAAACTGGGTTGTATTGTCGATCAACACATCTATATGAGGCAACGGGAAATCATCCTTAGGGCTCGCCCTATTCAAATCCCGATAATCGACGCACATGCGTACCTTACCGTCCTTCTTCGGTACAGGCACTATGTTGGCGACCCACGGAGGGTAAGTGGTAACGGCTAGAAATCCTGCGTCCAACTGCTTCTGGACTTCTTCCTTGATTTTTACAGCCATGTCTGGTCTCGTCCTTCTAAGCTTCTGCTTGACTGGAGGGCAATCTTCTCGCAACGGCAATCGATGAACCACGATATCAGTGTCAAGTCCGGGCATATCCTCATATGACCAAGCAATGACGTCACTATACTCTCGAAGCATCTCGACCAGTCTATGCTTGACATCATTCTGCAGCGCAGCCCCTACTCTGACATTTCTGACGAGCTCCTCAGAACCCAGATTTACAATCTCAATATCCTCTTCGTGAGGCAGAATAACCTTTTCTTCTTGTCTCAACAAGCGAGCCAACTCTTCCGGAAGGTCCTCGTCTTCATCAATCTCATCCTCGGCTTGATAGATCGGGCAATCAAAGTCGTAGTTAGCCGTAGAGGGTCCAGAGTCGATGTCATCTGTTACGTGGATCCTGCAATAACAAGGGTTAAGTTTAAAGCAAGAATATGCAGGTTAGCACAAGCCTCGTTGCCATTTTACTGTTTTTCGAAATAAACATAAAACAGGAATAACAGAGAACACAATATTTGATTACGAAGAAAACGCCTTTTATTTATTAACAAAATGCATACACATAATCCAACAAGGCCCTGACAGTAAAACCACTATGCCCCGGGCAGGACATAGGGTTGTACAAAGATTGTAAAAAGCAAATCATTACTCTTCACTTGTCAGCTTGATAATCTCCTTGATGGTCCAATTGTGGAGGCGCTCGCCCGGCTTGCTCGGTTGAATCCAGGCGTCAAGGTCACAATCACTATCCCCGCTGTCCTCCGACGCAGCGTTGATGCTCTCGAAAATTACTCCCCCCTTGGTGAATAGGATCGGCCCTTTCCCACGAGACGAGCTGCCAGAAGAAGATGAAGCTTCAGCTTCAGGAGAATACCCCAATCCAAACTTATCCTGCTTGATTGGTATATCCAAAACATGCCCCCAGCCTGGGGTGGAACCAGCTTCGACGACGGCCCGAGCTTCCTTAAACGAGGAGAGATTCATCTCTTGCTTCTCTGCGACGACAGGAGCTACCTCTTTTACCCTGACGGTTTCAAATGCTTGGCAGAGAGCCTCATGGATCTCGCCATCCATTTCAACATATTTAAAGGACGACAAGTGGCTCACCATGATGTCCTCCTCACCACAGACAGTCACTATGCTGCCCCCGACAGCATATTTAAGCTTTTGATGCAGCGTGGACGTCACGGCACCAGCAGAATGGATCCATGGCCGACCTAAGAGGCAACTATAGGCGGGCATGATATCCATGATATAGAAAACCGTATTGAACGTCTCTGGACCAACTTGAATTGGCAGGGTCAACTCTCCGAAGACGTGGCGCTTAGTTCCATCAAAGGCTTTCACGACCAGATCGCTGGGCGTGCACAGCAATCCACGGGTATCCAACTTCATCAGTGCCTTCTTCGGAAGCACATTAAGCGAGGAACCCGTATCCACCAGGACATGTGACATAATAGTGCCTCTGCACTCTATTGAGACGTGCAAGGCGCTGTTGTGATCTCTTCCCTTAGGAGTCAGCTCCAGATCTGTGAATCCCAGCCCATTACCCGCATTGACGTGGGCTACCACTTCTTCCAGTTGATTTACTGATATCTCCTGCGGCACGTATGCAGCATTCAATACCTTCAGTAATGCGTTGCGGTGCGCTTCAGAACACAGCAACAAGTTAAGAATCGAGATCTTTGACGGAGTCTGATGAAGATGATCTACAATTTTGTAGTCACTTTTCTTGATTAGTCGCATGAACTCTTCATCATCTTTAACCAGCAAGTCCTTCTCTGCCCCTGCAGGGACCTCTTCGACAGCTTTACCTTTACCCTTATCCACAGTGTCAGCCCTGACCACTTTCTCTGCTGCAACCTTTGCTGGCGCAAACACTCTACCGCTTCTAGTGATGCCACTGACCTCGGCAAGATTCTGCACAGTTTATCCGAATGGCTCTAGCTCTATCTTCTGACCATTACAATAAACTTCGACGCCGTAATGCCATGGAACGGCATTAGTGCTCTCGAATGGGATTGGTCCGGCCCTGGTGATAGTAATAGTAGGCGGTCGGGGCGCAGAAATAGTAATAGGGTGACGAGGAATAGTAATGGTAGCGACTTCATCTGCCTGCTTCAGCACGACTTCCCCTGATGCACTCTCAACGCTCCGGCTGAACTGTAAAATACCCTCAGACATCAGACTTTGGATACCTTCGATCAGCTGCTCACACCCATCAGGAAGTGTAGCACAAGCCATACATAACTCTCCGCATCCAGGAAAGAAGCCCTTCTTCAGCAACTTAGCCTTGACAAAACTCAACGGCGTCTTCAAATCTTTGACATCAGTCAACAAGTCCGCACTTTCCTCAGTGATAACAGCATTCACTCCGCCCCCCTTATGATGGGGCATCGGGTTTTTAGTAATGTTGGGCACGTTGTCAGAAAAGTTGATAACCTTGGCGTCCACCAAGTCCTGGACTTTGTGCTTAAAAGCTTTACAATTCTCAATCGTATGGCCTGGTGCCCCAGTATGGAACTCACAAGTAGCACTGGCATCATACCCCGGTGGTGGTGCCTGTAACACCCTTCTAAACCCCACGGATGATATATGAATAATCAGAGTAAATTTCCATGCATTTACAAAAGGGCATTACACATAACTTTCAAAATATCAAAACCACCTGTCATGCTCATTACTATTTCAATATAAAATTATGTTTTACAAAACTTCATTTTGCATGTAGCAACGGATTCAATTATACCACAATTTTCATAAAAGAAACATTTGTTTTTATCACATAAAACAACATCACTTGGGCACTAAGGCGAACATCATAATATTCCAATGGATATAAACACGTTTATAGAGTACATAATGTATATCTTAAACACAACCCAAGTGATCCCAGTGTTACATGACCAGAGCATGACTCGACCCAACATAATTAAATCACTAAACGGCTACACCAAAAGCGACCTCTTAATTACGAGCAATACTACTCCTTGATACCTGCACGATGTCATGTAGGACATCATTCCAGCAGAAGGGTGAGAAATATTATCATAATAACAATGCATATAATTATATATACACAAATACACAAGCACAAAATACATATATTCCACATTTTCTCACCACAATTCATTATAACTCATCATGTACAATACAACATATATATAATCAAATATAGATAATCACCAAGCATTTCATCATGCACGTATCCATAAATCTCAACATTCCACGTGAACATACACATATTATGTTTACTCACTAATTCACAATTACACATTCACAATTCTCAAATCAACAATTCATGTTCATAAGCATACTTTCATACAATGATCACATATTCATAACTCTCAATTACACAAGTAATGTACATACGTATACACAATGAGACTCAATGCACAACTCAATGCAAGACTCAATGCAACTCATGTCATGTGGTACCAACACTTGTTATTATTTTTCGGTTTTTACATTTAAACCGGGTCCGTTCCCTAGACCAATAACACACAAAAAGCCCATTCCCTAAGCTTTCAAACCCCGCTCTAGGTTTGGGACAAGTCACTAGCTCCCACGGAACTAACAAGCATTGCCTCTTGACTAAATGATGCATATGCAATCAACAACAAAATGCACTTAAGACCGACCACACGTCTTAATCCCATGCATTCACATAATTACTCCCTTCAAGAATTAAACAAGATTGCACACACAACATATCATATAATCAAGTATTCATACTTTTCATCAACATATTTGTCAAACAATGCACGCATATCTTACAATATGCTCCCATGCATTAATTCACAATAATCGGATACAACAAATATGCATTCATAATTCAACCTCATTACCTTTTCAAACAATGCACACATATTCACAATATGTTCTCATGCATTCACAATATCGCATATAATCAATATGCATTTACACTTCAATATCATTACCATATTTATCAAACAATGCACACATATTCACAATATGTTCTCATGCATTCTTCACATACAAACAATATGCATATATTTGTCAAAAGACTATATTTCATAATCGATTCCACCATCTAGGATTCACGCCATACGACTACCCACAGCATATCATATCACAACATGCACAAGCTATACGTTATATAACAAAAGTATTCTGCACAATAACACATCAATCACACACATTCGCGACGGTAAAAATCAACACAACAATATGTTTTCAATTTTCTGCTATAATTGAACTAGGTACAGGCCTCAAAGCCATTTTTTCTAGAAAGACAATCTCGTTAACTTACCAACGCTTCGAACGGGGGTCAAAACCGACTTACGGTTCAAGAGTTATGAATTTTCGAAGTTTTCTGAAAAACCAGAATTTTGCCTAAACACGGCTACGGGATTTTGCATTTTCGCCCGAAAATCCGACCGATTCAATTCTTTTTTTTGAAACAAACACATACTCATACTCACCTAACATATAGCAGTGAATTAGAACCATTAAACACGATTTCTACGACGTCCGATTTTCACTCAAATCTCAAACCCTCAATTATCCAAAAATGTCAAAACTCACAAATTCAACCAAATTCAATCAAACGAAATCCAATAATCACGGCTAAACATTACCCGACTAAACTATGCAATTTATTTTGAATTCTAACCGTTCAAAACTCGATTCTACCGATTAAACCATTTATGCCCTAGAAATGGAAAATAGAGAAAACTACCAACAAATCCAACACAACTCATACATAATCATACACATTGATCAAATAATAATGTTTCTCACCCTTACCTTGATTGGATTGAAGCTTGAAGTTGATTCTTGATTATTTCTCCAAGTTTCCCTCTTCTCTTCTCTTTTCTCCTCTTTCTCTATTCTTTCTCTCCTTTTCTTTCTTTCTTTCTCTTATGTTTCTATCTCTTTTCTTTTCTCTCCAATTTCCCTTATATATCCTTTTATTTTCTTTCCACCATAATTCTTCTCTCAAAAATATCTATCAATTTATTTCTCACAAAATATCTCATTTTATCATTAATTAGAGAATATCTAATAAATCCACATTATTCTACCAAGTAGAATAAATTAATTAAATCCATTAACTCATTTAAATAAATCCAATAATTTATTTAAATAAGATAAATCACATAAACCAATTAATTAGCATAATTAATCACTTATTGAAAAATTTGGCTGTTACAGTGCCCCTGTTAAGGGAGCCAACGTCCTCTTTTGAACTAATTGGAGCTGAAGCAACGTTTGCAAAAGCTGTGCATACGACATAGGTGGAGTATCAAAATGACGGTTTGCCATAGGAGCCCGATTCTGATATTTCCTGTACCCCTGATTATTCTGCTGCTGCTGCTGCTGCGGTGGAGCAGCTGGGATATTTATGCTAGCAATCTGAGGCTGAAGGCCCTTGCCCTTTCTCCGAGCATTAGTGGCAGCACTGGCATCTCCCTCTCGACGCTTGCCAGCGTAAGGTTTCTTACTAGCTCCTCCAGCTGAGGATGATTCGCCCTGAATTTTTCCAATCTTTATACCGTTCTCAACATGCTCGCCCAGAGTGATGAGAGCCGAGAATGTTCCAGACATGCCACTGACCAGCTTTTCATAATAGATTCCAGGAAGGGTAGCCACGAACATTTGTACTAGCTCACGCTCAACCATCGGCGGTTGAACCCGAGCAGCCAATTCACGCCACCGCTGGGCGTATTCTTTAAAGCTTTCATTGTTCCGCTGTGAGAGATTCTGAAGCTGGACTCGGTTGGGAGCCAAGTCTCTATTGTATTGATAGTGGAGGACGAACGTTTCTGCCAGATCTTTCCAAGTGCGCACAGTAGCGGGCTCCAAACCCATATACCATTCGAGCGATGGACCAGAAAGACTATCCTGAAAGAAGTGCATCAGCAACTTCTCATCGTCAGAATAGGCGGACATCTTTCTATAATAAGATCGGAGGTGGACCCGGGGGCAAGTAGTGCCCTTATACTTCTCAAAGGTAGGCACCTTGAACTTGTGAGGTACTTTAAAGTCAGCAATCAACCCGAGCTTGGACATGTCAACGCCCAATGTGTTCTGATTTTCGATGTCTCTCATCTTGTCTTCCAGCGCCTTGAACCTGAGTCGAGCTTCAGCATTCAACTCTGCTTCTACACCTCTCTGAGAGAATACGTCATCCTGATGGTCCTCCAGCCACGGTTGAGGCACCAACAGATTTCCTGCACCAGCATTGCCGTTGACCGGCCCTATGTTAACATTGGCTCCCAAACTACCATTGCCGACGCCTGCCGCATTGAGTCCGAGATTAGTCATCAGATTGCCGTTAGCGCTGTCGTTGCCCCCGGCAACAGGAACAACGTTCTGTGGAGTATCCACTGGAGGAGGAGTGGGCACGGCCCCGCCGTGAAGTATGCCATTACTGTCAACCCTGGAGATCAGAGGTTGAACCAAAGTGCGAAGCTGGTCCTGACCATTCGCGACTACTTGCATCAGCTCCATAAAACGATCCATCCGTTCACGGAGCTCTTGAACATCTGACTGTACCTGGTCCATTATCCTTGTCTGATTAGCGCGAGTTGAGTAGCGGTGGATGAGTCTTTGATCAATCCTGGAGATCGGAAGCAGCTCGGAACCTGTGTACCTGAAAAACCTGTCAACATTAAAGGTTAGGCAAAGCAATAGAATGTATGTCATGCAAAATGCTTCATGCAGATGTATGCGTGTGTTTGTGTGCTTGAGAGATTTTCCCCGATCCTGGCGCCTTAGTACCAGTGCTGACAATAATAAGGAGGGGAATCTGGGCCAAATCATGGAAACAGCAATCTCACACATAGTATCAGCAATAGTCAGATTCGACACATCAAGGACCGAGAACTCGTACGCAATAGCCTTGCTGAGAGAGGCTGCAGTAGTGCAATAAGAGGCGGGAGATCCTGGATCGGAGAAACGGTACCTGTCACAGACACACGCCAATGGAATGCGAATGATTATGCAGACTAATGCAAAATGCAGGCATGCAACAATATATCCAGGTGGCTGCTGTGGAGATTCGGTATCAACAGTCACTGATGAGAAGGAAACCCTGGTGTAAAACCACTGATCTGATCTGCTGAGAATAACCATCTGATAGGATCGAGATCAAAATTCTGCTTTGTCAAGAGTAAGTGCCCGATAATAAGGACCCGGGATGTATGATCAGAAACGTCCGCTGGTGAAGTCTTCAGACCCCAAATCAAAAATCTGCCCTCTCAAGAACAAATGCACAGCTGCTGATGAGATCTTCAGACCCCACTCAAGATCTGCCCTATCCAGAACAAACCACTGATAACAATATCCTGATCGAAACCTGCTCTATCAAGAACAGACAAACACCCGATGATAAGATCCTCTGATCAAACCCTTGCTCTGTCAAGAACAGTCAAATCTGCAACTGAGAACTCTGGTACCAACATCACTGATTCACTGTCAAGAAAACCAGGTGGTTTCAAGGTATAAGTTTCCTGCAATATCCCAACCCCACTCACAGGTATGGACCTAATCCACGGACAAAGGTACGGCATCCTATGCGGTCATCAGCGTCACAGACTTTCATGAGCGGCGATACGATTCCCAGAAGGAGTGGCATCATCAAGTCATGAAGAGGCCTCTCTTAGCTGACTTCCAAATGATCGGTCCCCAGAGTCGACAATCCTCACGTCTGGACTCCCCTCAGATCCTCAGGACCGGAAAGGAGCACCTCTGCAAGAATCTCGTCTGAGCGCAGATTTTCGTAGGGAACTGTGCCTGCTCAGCAGACAGGTTCGTCTACTACTTCTCCGCAACTATATCTAGGTGCGTACTCAAGCCCAGGTCCGGCTTCTCACTCATACTGACATCCCTCTCCCACAGCAGCACAGATGATCATATCAAACCGGAAATAAAATGCGGGAAATAAAGTGCGGGAAGTAAAAATGCGGGAAGTAAAAAATGCGATAAATAAACGCAACCCAACAAGCAAACACACAAACGATAGGATTGACTCTCATAGGGAACCGGAGAACCAGAGATTCTGGGTTCGGTCCCCAGCAGAGTCGCCAGCTGTCGCTTGCGCGAAAATAAGGTGCCGGCAAAACAGAAGAGTCGCCACCTTTCGTTATTTATCCCTCAGAGCGGGAAAGGAAACGATCGGAAAAACCTGACGAATAAGGGTAAGACAAGGTCGTCGCAACCATTGTCTGGGTTCGGGAGTCGGTTACGCAAGGGGAAGGTATTAGCACCCCTCACGTCCATCGTACTCGATGGGATCCACGCTTGTTTGTTTACTTGAACGGGTTGGTTTTATTCTATCTACCTATCAAGGCTGGCTGAAAAAGGAAAGAAAAATGACTCGGCAAAGCGTCGCACTTTATGCCTACGTATTCTCATCAAAGAATGAGAAATCAGAGTCAACGTAGTTCGGCCTACGAAGGGTTACGGGGGAAAGGTTGCTCTCTAGGATATCGCATCCTATGCCTACGTACTTCCACACTGCATGGAAGATCAGAGCAAACGTAGTTCGGGAAACTACGGTTTATTTCCTGAAAGAAGTGTTTTTTATTACGTTTGCGATTTCAATCGCACTAGAGACTATGACCTGAGAGGGAACGCGTCCTTTCTCAGATAGCTTAAGGCTCGTAACGTACGAAAGAAATCATTCATGATTACTGTATCTTAAACTGTTTTGAGATGAGAAGAGAGAGCAGGCCCAACTAGGAGGGAGACTATCAAGTCCTACTGTTGTCATGCCATGGATTCATCCTATGGTTGAGGTTTGAACAGGGAACTCCTAGATATTTTCATGTATAGGTTTCAACCTAAAAGTCTATCATCAAATCCTTATCAAAGGAAATGAGAGTCCTAAGGGATCATGTCAATGATACACCAAAACAGACAAAGCATCAGCTTAACAGTAAAATGCATGCAATGCAAGTGAGGGAGGAAATGTGTGTGGGGCTTCAGCCTCCACAAGCTCGTCTCGACCTCAAGCCAGTCATGAAATAACAGTAATCATACTGAAGATAAACAACATGCTATCAAGCAATGAACAAATAAAGGAAATGAAGTGCCATCAGGCAAACAAACCATACTTGAGAAAGAATCATCTACTCTCTAATCCTAACCCTAACACAGAATCTGAATCAAATCTAAGCAAAGCCCTAAAGCAAAACCTAACCAAAAGAAATCAATCCCAGTCTTTCAAGCTTCAAAGCAAGCTTACCAAAGAAAGGGAGCTAAGTAAGCAGACTCATAGTGTCTTCCTCAGGAAAGCACTAGGAGGTGTATACTCAGGAGTCATATCCTACGTGGCTCAACCACTGTGATTAGTTTACATTCCTCCTCAGGAGAAATTAAACTCACAAGCAGGCTCCAACATCACTGGATATTTAGGAAATCCTATCTGAACTAGTGGAACTAAGTGAATAGACCCATAGGACCTTCCTCAGGAAAGTACTAGGAGGCTTCCACTTAGGAGTTGTATCCCATGTGGCTCAACAACTGTGATCAGTTTACATTCCTCCTCAGGAGAAATTAAACTCATAAGTTGGCTCCAACATCATTGGATACTTGAGAAAGAGGTGAGAAGAAAGAATGAAAGTCATTCATAGTGCCTTCCTCAGGAAAGTACCATGAACTTCCTTCAACTTCAGGATCTCAAACCTCACAGACGGGGAATGATCCCCAAGCTCTGGGTCTCTGAGTCTTTATCTACAATCTTCTCTTCATGCTCTTCAACAAGATCTTCAAGACAACACAAGCCCCACCACAAACTCCCCAAAACAAACCCCAGAGATGAACAGATAACCACAGGGCAGACAAAATCACCAGCCAACTTCAGAAAATACCTAAAAATACTAAAACAAGGGGAAAAAATCTATCAATTATTCACAAGGGTCTACAACATCTACCCATAACATCCACATATGCCCCTACCCAAAAATCAAGACAAAACTATCTAAAGAAAATGAATTTCCTTACCTATGCATAACATAAACCCTAATTAGGATACCCTAATGCTACCCTAATTAAACTAATCAAATTTTAATCTAAAAATCAAGAATTAAATCCTCTGGGGAACTATGATTCAATATCTAATTACACAAAAAAGAATGAATTAAAAAGACTAAAGGAAAGCCCTAAAAGAAATTCTACAAAATTGGATACCAAACTAAACATTTTAAAAAGCTATTAAAATGAAAAATATACTAAAAATATGAAAAGAAAATAAAATGGAAATTTTATTTATTTAGAATTTTCTAGACAAATTTATGAACACATGAAAAAAACAAGAATTAAAAAATATTAAATTTTCTATTTTTTATGAATTTTATAAAAGACAAACAATAAAAGAAAATAAAAAAAGAATTAATGGGGATGGGGGGTGAAAATAGTAAGGCGCCTCAGTTCAATATTACATGGGCTGGATCCTGGGGGGTGCAGATAGCGAAAGTCTGCTGAGCCCAGGAAACTTCATTAAACAAAACGGTGCGTTTAGCACTTGAGTTTCCCTCCGTTTCTCATTTTAAACCTCATCCGTCCGATCCATTCCCCAGTCAACAACGTGGACTCAAATCAATGGCCAAAAGACCGTCTTCCCCAAATTGCAATTAGGGTTTTCAGGTTTCACGTGTTCATGCATGGATTTTCATCACCGTCGTTCTCCTTCGCTTCTCAATGAAAATCAAAAGTTCCAAAAGCAAAGTTGATCTATTAATCACCAGGAACACAACTATGCTCATATTTTCCATTGAATCTTCTTAAAACTCGCAAACAGAATGGATGAAGTTCTTGGTTCCACCATTTTCACTGATATCGATCATGAGGATTCTTAATTCTAATGGTGCAATTTATGTTCTACACGTTATCCTGATCTCATTAAGCCATAACATGCTAACTAATACTCACCACACGATCTGTTCTTGAAGATTAAAGAAACTAACACCTGTTATGAAACTCCATGGATCTTGCTCTAATTCTCAGGATTTAATCAACTAACCTAGCTTAACAGTTCTACACCTAAGATCTAACCTAACTATGCATAATTAAGGAGAAATGAGTGAATTCACCAACCTGTCAAGGATCAATGGTGGAGGTATGAACAGCTCCCTTCAATGCTTGCTCTTGCTTCCAAACACTCCTCTAATGGTGTTAAGCTTTCTGTTTGCAAGAATCTTGAAGATGATAGCCTCTAGTGATCAATTCATGGATTTGCTTGCTCTTGAAGAATGCTTGAAAACCTTGCTTTTCTCTCCCTCTCCTCCACTGAATTCTCCAACTTTCACCAACCTCATACTCATCATGATTCACTCTTCTTATAATGATTGATGGAAGCTCCTAGATCCTTCTAGAATGAGCTAGAAAAGTCTTGATTTTCTCATGTGATGATAAGTTGAAAATCCCATGTACCATGCCTTATGCCTTGTAATTTTGTGCCAAAATACCTTTACATGAGATATTGAGAAGATATGTGTGAAAAACAAGCTCACCTTTGGCTTATGTTGAGTTTTGCAAGGGTGCCTTAATATGCAAGTTTCAATTTTCCAAAGCATGTCCCATTTTAAAGCCTCAAATGAAAATTCTATTTAAACCAATGTTCTCAAAATGATGTTTCCAATCAAAATGATATATTGGATGACCTATTTTGGATTCCTAGATCTTCCAAACCAATTTCCAATTTCAACTTTTTAAACTTATAAGCCATTTTTAGTTCATTTTTAACCAATCATGCAAATCCATGCTATGAGCTTTTCCAACAATTCATGACCTTCTTTCTAGACTTAAAATCACATTTTGAACAACTTTCATGTTTTGAGGTTTTTCATTTGAGGCTTGGAAATAGGAGATATGGCCTTTGCTTAAAATGACCTATAACTGACAAATGACCAAAATACCCCTGTCTTGTTCAAACCATAAGTTGAGTTCCACAAATCCTATCAAGGACTTCTACCACTCAAATTAAGGCTAAGGAGATTCCCTTCAACATTCATGTTGACCAAGAAATCATAGGAATCATCCTACTAGGGCAAAAGTTGTCTGCAAGTTGGGTGACTTTCAAGGACCCAGATTCACACACCTCAGCTGACCTGTAATTTGTCAAAACCATAACTTGAGCTCTGCAACTCCTACCAAGGACTTCCACCACTCAAATTAAAGCTAAGAACAAGCTCTACAACATTCATGTTGTGGGGAAGATGAGATATCAATCACATATAGAGCTAAAACTGCCTGGAAGATAGGGATCAAATTAGGGTTTTTCACTGACAATCCTTGGAAACCCTGACTTGAAACTTCTCAAACTCCTCAATCATGATGAGTTGGTCTAGGAATAATATTTATAACATCTCTATGCATCATTCCATGATCTCATGGACCTTGGATTGGGTCTCAACCTTCTCCAAATTTTCAGTTATCCTAGGGTCGACCCAGTCAAAACCCTAATTCTACCATTCATGGTTGAATCTTCTGAACTCTTGCACAATGACTTCTCTGGGCTTCATGATGGCTATCAAGACATCTCATACACTTTCTCAAAGCATCAAGTTCATTCTCAAAGTCTCAGAATCATCTGAGGAGCTCCCACAACTCTCAAGCTATGAGTCACACATCCTTGGTTTCAACCCACTCCTCTGAGGATCTCTTGAACTTTCTGATGAAGGTATCAACTTTCAAACACTCAATGAATAAATAATTGTTGGTCAAATTTTGGGGTGCAACACCGTGTAATGTTAGTTTTCAAGGACTCGCTCTTTGTGCATCTAACATGAGGGCCCCACTCAAGAGAGACCTTGCTGTCATTATCTTCGTAATATAGGCAACATGTTGCGTGACGCTGATGTGGTTAGCGTTTGTGATCCTAGGAGCCGTATCCACAAACATAGAAACCATCCTGTGAGTGGGTTTATGGGTAGAGAATATAGATCTTCCCGTATAGGGTTTACTTGTAAGGTTTCTTTGATCAAAAATTATGGTTACGTACCTGTTACAGTTACCAGTTTCAGAACTGTTTGAACTGTGATCCTGGATCTTGCGTCTTGCATATTGCATATCATTTGTATTGCATTTCATCTATTGTGCATCTTGCATTATCATTCCTTCAGTAGAATCTCATTTCCCCTTCCTTCATCTCCAGTAAATCAAGATGATTCCTCGACATTAGTACACAACCAGAGCCAACACAAGACGAATGATGGAGCAAATTCAACAAGAACAAGTTGCCTTCAGAGAGGAGTTGGAATCCATCAAAGGGAAGATTGACCAGATTTTTGAAGCCCTCCTCACAACCAGAAAGGAGGAAGAGTAGCGTGAAGCTGCTGCTGTCGTCAACAACAACGGTTAGGCGCAAGGGTCTACCTCAAGGCTCTTAGTTCCTGTTCCTAATCCCTATAGAATGCCAATGAACTTTACTATTGCAGCTGGAGGAACCAATTCTCAACCAATCCCAGTATCTGGAGTGAGCGTTGGAGCTATCCCACAGGCCCAACCCACTGTTGTTCAGATTCTCATTCCTCATGCCAAAGATAATCTGTTGAATCAGTATGATGATGTACAGAACTATCATGCTGCTATTCCCATTGTCAATCCTCTTACTTCTCAGGATTCAGAAGCTATCGAGATGTGCCAAGATCTAGCTAAGAAACTCCGAGTCATGGAGGGGCACAACTCAAATTCTTTCAGTGCTCTGGAATTGTGCTTGGTGTCGGATATTGTCATTCCTCCCAAGTTCAAAGTGCATGAATTCTCAAAGTACAAAGGGCTCAGTTGCCAGAACATTCATTTGAAGATGTATTGTCGCAAGATGGCCGCATATGCCAGAGATAAAAAGCCCTCAAACCCTCAACAAAAAAATTTTGTGGTCGCCATGTCAAAATCAAAAAGAGTCACTGACATCCATCAAAAACAAAATAAGGTGACTGCCAGTTCAAACATACATTGGATCATTGAGATTACACCGTCAAAAACAAATGTGTGCAAAATTAGCTTAACGTAGGACTGGAGATCATCAAGAAGAAGGGGTGGGTACAAATCATAATTTGAGCCTAATATCCTTTATTTCATAAACCATGAACCAGACCACGTTACAACCCTCGAAAGATCTAATTGAGGCAAGGTTTATTCTGAAGGCATACTATTGCAAGGTTGCGTAAACTGACTCTTCACGTATTTGCTAATCATCAGCATTGGTGTCATTTTCCTTCCTATATATTTCACACTAATCAAAATTAGCACTATGTCTAGACTAATGGTTCATTCGTCTCACACTATCACGACACTTTAATGAACGATACTTTTTCAAGACTTGCATGAACTTTGCATTAAGATTACCATTTGTGAATATACAATTTTAACTGCAAAGCAGTGCTAGACATCAAAGACAGTCCAAAAAGGGGAAAATAAAGAAGGAACTTGACTTTTAGTGGCTGACATGAAGCAAGACTACCTTAAAGACCATAGGCTGGGGCAAAGCATTCAATAGCTCAAGCAGGGGCAAGCCATTTTAAAGCATCAAAGTTCAGCTCCAACTTTAGAACTGGTTAATCATGGGCAGACTATTATCATATTCAGACTGAGGCAAGACCAGGCCATTCCAACCATCGTGCAGAGTTGCAATCTTCTCAGAAGCAAGTTCACAATAAGTCACCAAGCGATCAGACTTGGAGCATCAGGAACATCTTCGTCTGCTCCAATCCTGGCGCTTTCAGCAAACTGCGTGTTGAGGAAGTCAATTCCTCCCACCACCCAAAGTCCAATCCGTATTGGAAACTACCAAAAAACCACTAGGATGGCATCTTCCATCTACATTTCTAATCACCCGTCTGCAATCATATATATCATACGCATCGCATTTGATACCATAAGCATTTTACATCATATACATATCCAAAACCTATCATACTTCCCCAACTCTTGCATCGCCGCACATCAGCATTTGCATATGCAAGTCAAGTCCCAAGATCAATCTCAAGATTTCCAAGACCGTTTTTAGCCTAGTCAGGGGGCAGTTTATTCAAGACCGTGGGCATTACCCACGAAGTTGTTTCAACTTTTTGGTTGATGAGATTTCAAGAGCAAGACTCAACCCAGTTAGGTGCATGTTATTCAAGACCGTGGGTGCTTCCTCAAGAAATTATATCAACCTGTTGTCGATCAAAACAAGACATCAAGCAAAACCCAACCCAATCAGGGGCATTTTCTTCAAGATTCATGAGCATCCCTTATGGTATTATTTCAACCTTTTATGGTCAAAGCTGTGACCTCCAAGCAAGTCAGCGGGCGTTACCCATTGGTTAGTTTCAATACAATCTTCCTCTTCGGTGCTCCGCAGTGAGTTATCTCCAGCAAACTTGACCTTTGTCAATTGCCTTACTATCATCATTTTGGTGATAGCCAAACCTCGTCGGTTCAACCTAGTCTGCATCCTTTTGGTGTTGGTAACCTTCAAATTTGTGTCGTTCTATCATCCTTTTGGTGATAGCAACCTGTGTGTGTGTGAGTTTTCTCCATCATTCTTTTGGTGATGGGCCTGTCATCCTTTTGGTGCCAGATTGTGCGAGTGTTGCTCTACCATCCTTTTGGTGGTAGTAGCCGGTGTGAGTTCTCTCCATCATCCTTTTGGTGATGGGTTTGTCATCCTTTTGGTGCCAGATTGTACGAGTGTTGCTCTACCATCATTCTGGTGGTAGTAGCCGGTGTGAGCTTACTCCATCATCCTTTTGGTGATGGGGCTGTCATCCTTTTGGAGTTAGATTGCACGAGTGTTACTCTACCATCCTTTTGGTGGTAGTAGCAGGTGTGTGTTTTGCTCTGTTATCTTTTTGGTGACGGGTTTGTCATCCTTTTGGTGCCAGATTGTGCGAGTGTCATTTTGTCATCCTTTTCGTGATAGCAACTTGTATGAGTGTGGCTCTGTCATCCATTTAGTGATGGGTCTGTCATCCTTTTGGTGCCCGATTGTGCGAGTGTCGTTCTATCATCCTTTTGGTGATATCAACTTCTGTGAGTGTCGCTTCATCATCCTTTTGGTTATGGGTCTGTCATCTTTTTGGTCCTAGATTATGTGAGTGTCTTTCTATCATCCTTTTGGTGACAGCAACTTGTGTGAGTGTCGTGTAAGTAAGTAATGCGCCTAAGAAGGGGGTGAATTAGGTTCTTTTGAAATTTTCTGGTTTTAAGAGAGTTATGTTACTTTCTTTTTAGTGAAGTGATGATATGAAAGCTTGTAAAGGCAGAAAGTAAAAGAGACACAGAGAATTATAGTGGTTCCCCTCACACTCCGAGGGTACTCCACTCCCCTCTCAACACGAAAGAGATTTCACTATAGTTAGGATCAGTGTACAACTTTTTCTAACCTATAGGAAGATCAAAGGTTCTTGAAACACCTTTAAGATCTAAAACACTAAGTGCAATGAGAAAAATCCTCTCTAATGCACACACTTGCTTTCAACAATCCTGAACAGCAAGGGCAAATAAATACAATCTGATTTTTGTAATGATTTATAACAATGTATACAGTTGTTTATCAATGCTGAGATTGATCTTCTCTTTCAATGGAAATTCCACAAGTTTCTAAGACTTATTGCTCAAGAATTTTCTTTTCAAAAGATATGAAATTTTATGCAGAAAATTCTTAGTACAAAAAAAATTGATTTTTACTTAGATGTGGAAAGATAAAAAATATGTTAAAGAGTTTTTTGATTGAAAGAGGTGTTTTTGAAAATGAAAGATTTAAGTATTTATATTACACAAATACCTCTTGGAAAAATCATGCAATTCTTCAGAAAAGTTGATGAATAGTCGTCATGTTCAAAGGAAACATTCCACTGAAATTTGATTGAAGAGATGCAATTTTTCAGATAGATTTTTCAAAAACGTCCAGTGAGCAATCGATTGCACAAAGAGACCAATCGATTGCACCTTCACAATTTTACTTGAAAATTAAAATTTTCAAAAGAGCAATCGATTGCACCTTTGGACCAATCAATTTCACTTCAAAACAGAAGTGAAAACTTTTAAAAATTTAAGTATGCAATCGATTGCATCAAAGCAGCAATCGATTGCTTACTGAAACAGAAGCAAAAATGAGTTAAGAAATTGATCATGCAATCGATTGCACTCATAAAAACTTAGAAAATTTTCTCATTTTAAAAGCTTGTAAAGTGTAAAAATAATGTAAATAATCTTTTAATGTTTTGAGCAATTGGGACTTAGATACTTTAATGGAAGTTCTAATTATACCTTCTGAGGAACATCCTTAAAGTTGTTGTTTGTCCTGATGCTTGTGTTTAATCATCTTTGCCTTCTTTAAGTGGTTTGTCTTCATCAAAACATATGTTGATCTCTAAGAATCTTGATTTCACATTCTCCCCCTTTTTGATGATGACAAAGCACTCTTCTTTTATTGCAATGATCTTTCCGGCAAATTCTTTCTCCCCCTCAATGTCTGAAGTTGAGAAGTTATGAATTTGTATTGAGGTTCGAAATAGTCTTTGTATTTGTAGCTAAAGGATCAAGGAAAGACAGCAAGCAATAAAAGAGTAACATCCTTCCCCCCCCCCCCCCCCCCCCTTTTGACATTATCTAAAAGAAGCTAAAGATGGATTAATGCAATAATATATAACGATGATAGACAAGATAATATTTGAAAATACAATACCAACTTAGTCATAAGGCAAATTACAAATTGAAAATAGTACAAAGAAACTAGAAAGTACGAAATTCAAATAACAGAAAAGACTTAAACAATAAAACACATATAAACAAAAAATTTTATGTGAGATCCATGTCAGGGTCCAAGGTTGGTTGGTTCGGAAATGTTGTCTGTAGAGGTGATGGACGAGTTGGAGGGACAACCGAGTTTGAAGGGTCATATGGAGGAATGTATAAGTGAGAGTACAAATAGGAGAATTGTTGATTGAAGACTTCTTGGAAGTTGTTGATCCGAGTGTTGGTTGACTCTTGAATAACATTGTATTGGTCATTGATGGAAGTGTTGAGATTTCCAAACTATTGAGTCATGTAATCCATTAACTGTTGGTTACTCGGGCCATGTTCATTTTGAGGAGGAGGAGGAGCATCATCATCTTCTTCATTCGCTTCATCATCATTTTCAGCCATACCTTCACCAAGATACACAATGGTTTTGTTTTCCGGGTTGTATTTGACACCCATCTGAGAGTCCACATTTTTTATTGAGATCTTGTTGATATTTGAATCCATGAGATACTTATCAAATCCTTCAAAGTCTACTTCAAAATGTTCCAAAATCTTTGTGATGAACCATGCATATGGCAAAAACTTGGATTTTTCATTGATTCCGCGCATGTGAGTCAAGATTAAGTTTGACCAACTTATGGGAATGCCATTCTTAATAGTATATAGAATCTGCATTTCTAGATCAGTCACGATGCAATGGTTTTCGGCTCTTGGAAACATTATATAAACCATAAAATAATGAAACAACCGATCATCAATGTTAAAGCTACCTGCCGACCATGAGTTTCGAGAGGGTTCCATGCCGCCTAAGGATCTGACACGTTTTCCATGGAATTCTGCTTCATTCATACGACCAAGACTCCAATAGAATTCTCGTTTGTTGTATGCTTGCCAGAGGTCTTTGTTTTCTTCATAAAGTCTTCCACCAGAGATTGGAATGTTCAGAATCCTACCAAGTGTTTTTGAGTGGAGTGGGATTCTTTTTCCTTTAACATATGTTACCATCTTTCCTTCTTCCATTTATAGGTTACTATAGAACAATCTTACCAAATCCGGATAATACGGTCCGGATGAGGAAATCACAGGTTCCAACCCACATGCAATCAAAGTTTCTTTGAAAAAAAAGCATTCTTTAGGGAATAATGAGAGAATACCATATTTTGGTGTCTGCACAACCTTCTTCTGAAAATATTTGGTGAACTTTTCCTTTTGTTCAGCATCCAAGTGTTGAAGAACCAGTGGAATTTTTGAAGATGAGGATGTTGGACCTTTGCCTTTGTCTTGTGCTGAGATCTCCCATTTTGAGCATGAAGCCATGGAAAAATATGGAGTTTTAGGAGTTTGTGAGGAAGTAAGAGTTTTTGTGGAGAGATTATATTTTGAAGGAAATGTCAGGGCGACTTACGAATCCCATAGCTATAGATAAAGTCTTGCAATTGTCCATATAAAACTTCTTTAATAATTCTTTGCAGTATTTTGATTGATTGATAAAGATTCCATTTTCCTCGCAGAATTCTTCAAATAAAGCGTTCTGGAATTCTCCACCATAGTCACTTCTAATGGAGACAATTGAAAGTGATTTCTCATTCTGAATCTGTTTTGCATACTTCTTGAATGCCTTGAAAGATTCGCTTTTCTGCACTAAGAAGAAAGTCCATGTATATCTAGAGAAATCATCAATAATTACTAATGCATAAACATTACCTCCGAAACGTTTTGTTCTTGAAGGTCCGAAGAGATCCATTTGTAACAATTGTAGTGGCCTAGTTGTGGACACCACATTTTTGGATGTGAAGGTTGATTTAGTATGTTTCCCTTTTTGGCATGCGCCACACAATCTATCTTTGATGAATTTGATCTTTGGAAGACCAACAACTAAGTCATGTTTGATCAATTTGTTCAAATGCTCCATATGAATGTGAGCAAATCTTTTGTGCCATAACCAAGAGTCGTTGTTGTTCGCCATAAGACACTTAACCTTCAATGATATGTTATCAAGGGAAATCATAAAAATATTATTGATTCTATTACCTTTTAACATTACCTCAGAAGTGACTTCGTTTTCTATCAAACATTCATCTTTAGTGAAGTTGATTCTGAACCCTTTGTCACAAAGCTGACTAATGCTAAGTAGGTTATGCTTTAGGCCTTCCACATAAAGGGAATTCTCTATGGTTGTAAAAGGTGGTGCTCCAATGCTGCCTATGCCAAGGATCTTCCCTTTGTTGTTATCACCATAGGTTACGAATCCTTTGGTCTTAAGCGTTAGATGTGAAAATTTGGTAATGTCACCTGTCATATGCCTTGAACACCCACTATCAAGATACCACTGATATAAGGAGGTCTTCAAGCATACCTACAAAACAAAATTAAGTTCCATTCGGTACCCAACTTTCCTTGGGTCCTTCATAGTTAATGTCTTTCTTGACCCACACATAATGCCCCTTTGCAACACTAAAGTTTCTCACATAACAGGCATTAGGTGCATGGCCTTTGATACCATAATAAAAGCAAGTGGGCTCAAGATTACTCTTATATCTAGAAGGATAAGGTTTTTTCTTATTAACAACCTTCTTCTTGGGGTATTGATGAACTACTTTAGACTTGATCACTTTCACTTTTGGTTGTTCACTAGCTTTAACAAAGACGGTTTTGTTGGAACTTGGTTTAGAAAATTTTGAGTAACCAAGTCCACTTTTATCATTTGAAAATATTTGTTGGCTAAGAACAGCCTCTAATCCAATTTTCCATTTTTCATATCTTTCAATAACTCTTTTTAGTTGGACAATTTGAAAAGAAAGTAACTCACATTTTGTGCATACAAAATTCTGTTTTTGATCACTATTTAATTTCAGTTTTTCCTTTTTGAAGTTATTTTCCACTGTTTCAATTTTTTCTTCTAGAGTTGAAATTTGATTCTTTTGTGATGAATTAGTTTTGTATAGAATTCTGCATTCACTCAAAAGTTCATCGATTGCCCCTTGAGCATCAACATCATAAATTAAGAAATTACTACTAACCTTGTCGTCTTCATCATCAGAATGATGTGAGGCCATTAGTGCTAGATTTGCGCTTTGATCACTATCTAATTCTGATGAGGAGCTTATATCGTTATCTTCCCATGCTACATATGCTTTATTTTTCTTGAATCCCGTTTTGCTTTTAGAGACATCGTTCTTGGAGAGTTTAGGACAATTTGGTTTGATGTGTCCTGATTTTCCACATTCATTGCACTTGACATCTTGTGTGGATGTTGACGCCTCTTTCTCTTTGCTTTTTGAAAACTTCTTCCTTTTCATATAGTCAGAATTCCCAATATTATTTTTTGAACCAAAGAATTTTCTTAACCTTTTTACAAGAAGCATGAAGTTTTCATCTTCAACCGGATCATCTGCTTTTTCTACTTCTTTCGAATCAGCCTTTAATGTGATGCTTTTAGATTTCTTCTCTTGATTCTCATGTTTCTCCAATCACCCAAGTTCTATTTCATATTCTTGAAGTTTTATGAACAATGTGGCGGATGTCATCGTGGCTAGGCTTTTCTTTTCAGAAATTGCTGTCACCTTTGGCTGCCATTCTCTAGACAAAGATCTAAGCACTTTAAGATTTTAATTCATTATTAGTTAATGTCTTACCGAGTGCTATAAGATGATTTGTCAAGTGGATGAATCTTTTCTGTAAATCACGAATTAATTCTCCTGGATGCATTATGAATAACTTGTATTCTTGACTCAATCTGTTCAACCTTGATCCTTTAAGCTCAATGGTTCCCTCATGTGTTTCCACTAAAGTGTCCCAGATTTACTTTGTTGTTATACATGTTGAGATGCGAAGGAATTCGTCCATACTTAGTGCACTTTGTAAGAGATTGATTGCCTTTTTGTCATAGAGAACCTTTTTCTTATCATCGTCATCCCATGAGGCTTTGGGCTTTGTTGATCCTACACCGTTAACAACCGTTGTAGGAGCAAACAAACCATTTTGAACTGCATCCCAAATTTCATCTCCTTGTGCTTCTAAGTGAGCCTTCATACGAATTTTCCAGATATCAAAATATTCACCACAAACCAGTGGAGGCTTGTTTCTACTATAACCATCTTTGAATACACCTTTGTTAATTGCGGAAGCCATACTGGATCGAATAGGAAGAGGTTCTTTTGAAAGTAAGTAATGCGCCTAAGAAGGGGGGATGAATTAGGTTCTTTTGAAATTTTCTGGTTTTAAGAGTGTTATGTTACTTTGTTTTTAGTGAAGTGATGATATGAAAGCTTGTAAAGGCAGAAAGTAAAAGAGACACAAATAATTATAGTTGTTCCCCTCACACTCCGAGGGTACTCCACTCCCCTTTCAACACGAAAGAGATTTCAATATAGTTAGGATCAGTGTACAATTGTTTCTAACCTATAGGAAGATCAAAGGTTCTTAAAACACCTTTAAGATCTAAAACACTAAGTGCAATGAGAACAATCCTCTCTAATGCACACACTTGCTTTCAACAATCCTGAACAGCAAGGGGAAATAAATACAATCTGATTTTTGTAATGATTTGTAACAATGTATACAGTTGTTTATCAATGCTGAGATTGATCTTCTCTTTCAACGGAAATGCCACAAGTTTCTAAGACTTATTGCTCACGAATTTTCTTTTCAAAAGATATGAAATTTTATGCAGAAAATTCTTAGTAAAAAAAATTGATTTTTACTTAGATGTGAAAAGATAAAAAATATGTTAAAGAGTTTTTTGATTGAAAGAGGTGTTTTTGAAAATGAAAGATCAAAGTATTTATATTACACAAATACCTCTTGGAAAAATCATGCAATTCTTCAGAAGAGTTGATGAACAGTCGTCATGTTTCAAAGGAAACATTCCACTGAAATTTGATTGAAGAGATGCAATTTTTCAAACAGAGTTTTCAAAAACGTCCAGTGAGCAATCGATTGCATAAAGCGACCAATCGATTGCACCTTCACAATTTTACTTGAAAATTCAAAATTTCAAAAGAGTAATCGATTGCACCTTTGGACCAATCGATTGCACCTTTGGACCAATCGATTGCACTTCAAAACAGAAGTGAAAATTTTAAAAAATTTAAGTATGCAATCGATTGCATCAAAGCAGTAATCGATTGCTTACTGAAACAGAAGTAAAAATGAGTTAAGAAATTGATCATGCAATCGATTGCTCTAAGAGTGCAATCGATTGCACTTATAAAAACTTAGAAAAAATTCTCATTTTAAAATCTTGTGAAGTGTAAAAAGAATGTAAATAATCTTTTAATGTTTTGAGCAATTGGGACTTAGATACTTTAATGGAAGTTCTCATTATACCTTCTGAGGAAAATCCTTAAAGTTGTTGTTTGTCCTGATGCTTGTGTTTGATCATCTTTTCCTTCTTTAAGTGGTTTGTCTTCATTAAAACATATGTTGATCTCTGAGAATCATGATTTGACATGTCGCTCCATCATCCTTTTGGTGATGGGTCTGTCATCCTTTTGGTGCCCGATTGTGCGAGTGTCATTCTATCATCCTTTTGGTGATAGCAGCTTGTATGAGTATCGCTCCATCATTCTTTTGATGAGGGGTCTGTCATCCTTTTGGTGTCAGATTGTGCGAGTGTTTCTCTACCATCCTTTTGGTGGTAGTAGCCGGTGTGAGTTTGCTCCATCATCCTTTTCGTGATGGGTCTGTCATCCTCTTGGTGCCAGATTGTGCGAGTGTTGCTCTACCATCCTTTTGGTGGTAGTAGTCGGTGCAAGTTTGCTCCATCATCCTTTTGGTGATGGGTCTGTCATCCTTTTGGTTCCAGATTGTGCGAGGGTTCCCCTACATCCTTTTAGTGTCAGGGTTGTGTGTGTAACTATCATCCTTTTGGTGATAAGTCTGTCATCCTTTTGGTGTCAGGTTATGTTTATTATCATCTTTTTTTGATGTTAACGACCTTTGCAATTATCCAGTATTTCAACTCCCGAGCATTTCTTTTCTTTTCGGACAAATTCAGGGTCTTCTTCACATCTAATTGACTTCTACCTCGGGAGAAATAACATTGTAGCAGTTCATTTCCCTAGGTTTAAGCCAATTAGGTAGGGGCATCTGTCATACCCCAAATTTGTCCTACATTTTTTCAAATATTTTCACATTCGATTTTATTTTTAGTTTTTCATTGCTTGCATAGCAATTTGTCTTTTACCCTGAATAAACCCTAGAGAAATGGTTAGCCAGAATGGATATTCAGACGCACAGACAGTCTGGTCGAATTATTTCTCAAAGATACCCGGTCAATTTTTTAAAAACTCGACGTAATGTTGAATTTCTCTGAATCATTTATTTTGGCACTAATCACTTCCTGTGCACTCGATTTGTTTCTTTTTTTTAATTAATTATTTTTATAATTTTGTCAAAATATTTAGCATAATTAATTAGACTTTCTAATATTAGCATTTTACTTTTTTCATTTTTATTCAATAAGTTGTGAATTTCCATTAGTTTTAATTAATTTAATTCTATTAAATTAATTAGAGTTTCTAGAAGGGGCAACATTGGCATTTCCATTTTATTTTTGATTAATTATAAAATCAGAAAAGTATTTATTTTGTTCACAATTTTGAGACACTTGTTTTCTTTTTATTGGTTAGTTGAGTTTTTTGTCATCTCACCCAATAGCATATAGGCACATGTTATTTGTGAGTTGTATTTTTGTTATAATAATTGTGATATTAATCTTTAATAATAATAATTGATAATAATAATAAAAAACTAATTAAGAGGTAAGAAGAGAGAAATTTCCCCATCCAGCTTATCATCAGGAGAGGAGAGGAAGGAAAATCCAAAATATCTCCCCCATCCACTCAGGACCTGACACATGGCAACAATGAAAGCAAAGCAGAGAGAGAGAGAGAGAGAGAGAGAGAGAGAGAGAGAGAGAGAGAGAGAGAGAAACAGTTTTATAAAGCTCCTCAAATGCGGCCTTAAAGTGGGGGGCTCTCCACAATTTCCTCTGAAAAACGTAAGAAAACAAAAAAAAACCAAAAGGAAAGGATCTTCTCCTTCTTCCCCCACGAATCCTGTCTTCCTTTTTTCTCTTCATCCTTTTTTTTGAACAAACCCCTTCTCCTTCTCCCTTTAATTTCACCGCCTTCTACGTCATTACCACATACCATAACTACATTGATTAAACACTACACTTTCATATCCGACGAAGTTCTCTCTGTTTGGAATAAGTTCCGACAACCCTCACAAGTGCCTACCACGAAGCTTATCGCGTGGCGATCATAGCTCATACATATACTCTGCTCGCGCAAGAACTTGACAGCGGATATGACTCACGGTCTCCATTCGGCAACGCTTGGTCTTTCGATAATATTTCATATTCAAGTAGCTTGTGGTTTATATGATATTTTGAAGTGAGGATCAGTCCTAGAATGACCATAAGTCTGCTTCCCGCATTTATAAAATTATGCAAATAGTTGTATCGGGTTGCCGGCCGATTTTATGTTCATGGCGTTGCCTTTTGCTGACTTTAAATTATATTAGAGTTATGTAAATATTGAGAAATATCATGATGTGTTTGCTGATGTGATATGTGATTCTGAATTTAATTTTGATTTTGTCAATAGTGTTACTACACTGATTAATCTTTCTTTGACTTCGACTTTGGGAAGTTTAGGCTGCTACGGTTGCTTAATTGCTGCTAGATCTTTTCTCCTTCATAACATTACCAATGTTGTTGCTACTTTTAGTTGTGAATGATGATTCAATATTGTTCATGCCTTATCGTGATTGAAGTTATAAAACCTTGGATCTTATATAACTCTTGGTCCAAGTTCTGTTGTGTTTGTTTTCTTTGCGACATTACGATTTTGACTCTGGATAGTATTATAGTTGTGATTTCCTCCGTATTACTTTCGATTGTCTGCGTATCTAGTTCCTGTCTTTTGGATCTCCTGCATATGTTGTTCGTGTTTGTTGTGGGTACTACATGCGTGATTTCCGTTTACATTGAGTTTTGGTTTGTAGATACTGTAAAATGACGTGTTTGTACCGGTAGTTGTGATTAGTTTGCAAGCTGGTTATGTTGTGTTTGTGCTGAATTTTAGTGTCGATTTTGTAACACCCCAAACTTTATTGGAATATTTATTTAATTTATTTAAATAAGAGTATTTGCATTTTGGTAATTTTCGGGGGTTGTGGTGAATTATTGAGAATTATAGATTTTTGGGTTATTTATTTAAATAATAGTATATAATATGAATATATTAGTATTATTATTAATTTAAATAAATATAAGTTAACTAAGGGCAAATTGGACAATTGAGGAGGAGTTAGTGAGGGTAATATTAGAAAGCCCAATTTAAGGCTCAAGGTTAGGTTTAACAAAAAGGAATTGTGATGGGATTATGATTCATTTTGTTAGACCGTGAAAAGAATTGAGGCCAAAGCTCTGAGGAGGAGGTTTGAGGCAAAAACTTCGAATGGTTTTCTGAAAGTCAAAGAGAAGGCTTAGATTCGGCAATTAAGGCATGGAGAGTATTGCCTTCATTGTTTTCAATGTATAATTTCAATGTATTTAAAGCCGACTTAAGGGTTTAAAGGGTTTGAGGCTGATTTTGAGATAAAGGGAATTTGGCCTTCGTGGCCTAAATCTATTACTGAGATTTTAACCGTGGGGATTTAAACTGGTGGTTTGATAGGTTCGAGGCCGATTTGGGTTTCGAAGGAAATTAGGCCTTCCTGGACAAGACTCTGATTTGACATTTGTTTAACCCTGTAGGGAAATTTGATGGTGGGAAATTCTAATGATTGTGGTGTAGTTGTAAGGAAGTTATGGGAATTAGAGCGTGAATATGATACGGGATTGGCCTAATAAGTCGTAGATTTTGTGCCTTTATCGCCGTAAGACCTTAGGGATGATTTAGGGAAGTTTTTGGGTTATTGGGGAAGTGAATTGTGTGACTTTTGGGTTGATTTTAGGTTCTGGTGCATAACAGTGTTTTATTGTAATTGCGTGTTCGCACAATGAAGAATCCTTCGCACAGCTAACGAACTCGTCCTAGACTCGCACTGTGAAGAATCCTTCGCAAAGCGAAGAAACTCGCCCCAGACTCCCATTGTGAACTCTGATTTGGTGCACTGATGCCTTGATGTTTTGATGTTGTGATTTCTTTGACGAATTAATATGACTATGACTGTGAGTTCTATATGATTTGTACATGATTATATGATGATTCCTATGATGTAATGATTGATGAACCATGATGATATTTCCATTAGTTTTGATGATTCTATGATGACATGATTTTTCACGATGATGATTATGATGAATGACGATGCACCTATGCTGTTATTATGAGGATGAATATTGACGTGTGCATCATGCATTCATGTTCATCCAGACTTCGGTTGAGGACCTTGATTCTTTGGATTCAGTCCCATTGTACGGATGTGAGGTATTATGATGTACTCCGGTTCTCGAGTAGAATCGATCCAATTGATGGGGATCTATGGAGGGTTGATGGCCTAGTGTCCATCGAGCTGTGATGATTGGTACCACATGCATGAGTCTTGTTACATTTGCATTTATGAGCTGAGCTTCAGTAATTTATGATGTTGTGGCCTTTGATGTCCATTGATAAATATGATGATGTTGAACATGAAAGTGACACCATTTTATATATTGATTTCCTACATTGATTATTATGAATCGTTTTACTCACCCTGCATATTTGAATGTTGCCTCCACGTGGGTAACATGCAGATGACCAGGTTTAGCCGTGGATGTCATCGAGGATTTTTTGGAGTTTTGAGTTGTTGGCCACTTTGGTTAACGTGGAGGGTCTTGCTCTGATAGTGTAACATCAGATTGGGGTATTTGGGTTAAACCATAATTTATTTGATTTGGTTATTTTGATTATGTTCCTGTATAAGGAAAACTTTGGATTATGTCTTTTTGAGTTCCGCTGCAATTTTTGATATCTTTTGGGAAAACCTGTTGTTTACAGAGCTTTGACTTATATTTGATTTATTGGTAAATGTACGCCCTTTGAGGTGATTTTTATTGAGTTTAATATTTTACTTTGATAAATGTGAATATTTTGCTTTTAAAAGTAGTGGTATTAGAGCAGGTCAGTCGGTCCGGCCAAGGTTTTATGTTATTAGTCCCCTGTCAGTCAATAGTGTGAGAACACTATTGGATGAGTTGTTTTCTTCTAACCCTGTTGGTGGTTGTAGATGGCTGGAAGAAATGATCGTGCTATTGCTGATATGCTGGAATCACTTGCCCAAGTGATGGCCCAGAATGGTGGACCTCCAGATGAGTTTCGTGCTTTGGGAAAGTTCCAGAGGAAAAATCCGCCAACTTTTGTGAGCACTCATGATCCTAATGGTGCGCAGAAGTGGCTGAAAGTGATTGAAAAGATTTTCCGAGTTATGGCGTGCACTCATGCTCAGCAGGTGCAGTTTGGTACTGTCGCAACTGCGAAAAACATCCGACGGAGAACAGAAGAGTCGCCACCTTTCGTTATTTATCCCAAAGAGAGGGAAAGGAAGCGATCAGAAAAACCTAACGAAAAAGGGGAAAGACGAGGTCATCGCAACCAAGTCCTGGATTTGGGAGTCGGTTACGCAAGGGGAAGGTATTAGCACCTCTCATGTCCGTCTTACTCCATAAATACATGCTTATTGTTTATCTAAGGGTGTGTTTAACTATCTAGCTACAGGCTCATAGGACAAAAATAAAAGAAAAGAGACTCAGCAGAGCATTGCTGCTTTGTGCCTATGTATTTCCTCGTGCAATGGGAAATTCAGAGTCAACATAGTTCGGCAAACTACGGGTGAAAGGTGGGGGGAAGGTTGCTCGCCAAGACATCGCGTCTTGTGCCTACGTATTCTCATCTGGTATGAGAAATCAGAGCAAACGTAGTTCAGGCTGACACGAAACCACAAGTTGATTAAGTGTTTAACCGAGTAGGGTTGAACCTCCGTTCTAGCAGTTAGGGACGATGCCTGTTTGCGGTAGAACCAAAGCTTAACAACACTCTTTTCTGAAAAAAGGTTTCCGATTAATCCCGAAGGAAAAAGTTTGAAATTTGTTTTGTGTTTTTCAGTGAAGTGAATTAATTCAGTTTGTGATTCACGTTGCACTAAAGACTATGACATAGGGGCGAATGCGTCGAGTATCGCCCCCAAACGGGACGTACACTAAACACCCTAGACAAGCGAGGGGAGACCCCTTACTCATCATTCCCCATGTAGCTTAAGGCTCGTAGCGCACAATGTTCATCGCATTTATTAGATGAGTTAGAATTGTTTTGAGATGAGAAAGAGAGACACGCACAGAAGGTCTAAGGGAAACTCGGCCCTAACATTGTCATGCAAAGTGGTCCTAAGGTTAGGATTAAAGAGGGGAAACATCTACCCTAATGTTAGCATGCTTGGATTGAACACCTAATGTCTCTCTTACCCCATCCTAAACGGAGGGACTAGGAACCTTATGGGGATCATGGCAAAAAGCACAAGAAAGCACCAGATAAATTCAATCACAAGTAAGAGGCAAATAAGGAATGCAACACACAAGTAAAGGGAGGAACAAAGTGCGGGGTAAACACCACCACAAGCACATATCGACCTTTATTAATGCAAGAAATAAAGATGCAAAACACAAGAGGAAATGCAAATGCAAGAATGCAAGCAAACATGAATATGCAAGCACAAAAGATGAATATCACTTTGAATGACAAACTACGAAAGCAGGCATCCAAGTGGAAAACAAACACAAGTCGATGAAGTCTCAATTAAACAACCGAAACAGCGACATATATTCCAAAACATTTAACTTCTAATGCATCATATTGACCAAAACAAGCAAGAAAATCACCAAAACAGATCCACTGGCATAGTGTTAATCGACTAACGCTAGAGGTTAACCGAATAACCACTTAAAAATGCTTGAAAATTTGAAAATTTGAGTTGGTTAATCGATTAACCTATATGGTTAACTGATTAACAGTGTTCCAGAGGCGAAAAACAGCAGAAAACATCAGTTCAGAAGCACTTTTCGGCACTTATCCAATGTGCAATCATTCCAATGATCATATAATCAATTATGCACGAAATTAAACCATAAACCAGTTATCTAATGGACATGTAAACACATTTAAACAACAAGATCACAAATCAAATGGATCAAATCAACCAAAAGTCAATCAAGGATGAAAATCCACATGATCATGCAAAATAAGTTCGAGACAACAATAGATCTAGGATTCCAACCTACGAAGGGTAGATTTGTTTGGGTAATTGTTGATTCAACTCCAATTGAGTGGATCCAAGCGAGAAATCCAGAATTCCTTCAAGATCCAATTGAGTTCTTGCAATAGAAGTGATGATCCACCAAAATTAATCAAGAATTATCCAAATAAGCTCTTCCAAAACTACTTCAAAATCCAGATCCAAATTTGCACGAAAATTGAATGAGGAAATTGATCCAATGAAGATGATGGATGAATATTTAAGCTCAAGAATTCATTGATTCCAATGGAGAATCAAAGATTTTAATGGATGAAGAGCTTTGGTGAAGGTTTGGGAATGGAAAAATTGAGAGAGTATTGAGAGAGAATGAGATCAATTCTGAAAAATGAAATGGAAATTATGAGAGTTTTTTCCTCCTTTGGTTTGGAGTGGATCACTTAAATATCACTTAGGCTTGGATCCAAATGAGAGGTTTGGAATGTGGTGTGGAAAATTTGGTTTGGAATGGGGAATGGGAGTTTGGAGGGAAAATGAGATTAACCAAAATTCAAGATGATTCTAGATCCTTCCCAAGTGTAAAATTGAATTTCCAAGTGATCAAAGTTGGACCCCAAAGTGGTTTTTCTTCACAATTCACGTATAGAGGCAAAAATTGCACTGGTTAATCGATTAACCATATGTGTTAATCGATTAACACCTTTAAAAATCCCAATCTGCCCTAATTTTGACTTGGTTAATCGATTAACACCTTCAAAATTTTGAATTTGGCGCCTTTTGAAGGGAAATCTACCCGTTCGCCCATTTCATGCCGTTTTGAGCTCTGTTAAGCTTCTGAAACTCGCTTTTGTATATCATAACCATGAAGATGCTTGAGATAGCCTGAATGCTGCTTTCTGAGCTGAAAATACCCTGCAAAAATAAAATAAAATCGGTCGCCCGACCGCCTGGCAAAATAAATTCCAGAGACTCTGATGCTTGCTCTCCAGGTTCATGCACTGAGATGAAAACTGAGGCACGCGAAAATCTTGATCCACTGTCTCAAGAACAAATGCTATGCAAATGCAGAGATGCAAAAATGCAAAAGAAACATAAGCCAGATGTTGCTAAAACGGAAAGGCAAATTTTGGGGTGCTACAACTGCCCCTATTCAATCGACTTAGACCTGAAGGCGTGAGAAGCATCATCTTTAAAACATTCAAGGTGTAAGGCGATTGAATACCGAAAGGACCCGGAAATTTCGAACCTGCGAGGGTGCAAAACAGCGAATACCAACCTAGAGTTGGAATCGAACTCCACAAGAGGAACCAAGGACTACCAACCAAGAGTTGGAATAACAAAGGGTACCAACCAAGAATTGGGATGATATACCTCGAATACCAACCAAAAGTTGGGATAACGACTCCACCGGGGAACCAAATGAGAAAATTACCCAAGCAGCCTGCATCGCGTGAGAAGTAATTTGACGACCTTTCTCCACTAGGGAAAAGAGAAACTTAACCAAGTAACTCTGTTGGAGAAACACAATAAGATGAACACATCCATCAAAGATTGCGCCATGGTCTGGATACCATAAGAATTTGAAAATACCGTTTTAAATTTCCAGAGTCTGGATACTCGAGGAAATTGGTCGGCATAAATTGCTATGGTCTGGATACCATATAGGCTGAAGGGCAACATTTCAAATTTCCGGAATCTGGATATTCAACGAACAAAATGAATCGACGAAATTTTCCGGAGGTTGGATAATTGATGTAATGACTGGAGTCTGGATACTCGACGGACAAAGGAACAGGAGCCGGATGCTCAACGAGATAAACCGGAGTGTGGATACTCAACGAAATAAGCGACTTCAATGAGGATTTATCAGAGTCTAGATACTCGACGGAAATTGAACGGAGTCTGGATACTCGACGGACAAAGCAATACCTCACGAATTAGAAATTCACCGGAGTCTGGATACTCAACAAAGAAGCCGGAGCCTGAATGCTCAACGTAATAAGCCGGAGCCTGGACGCTCAATGAAATATCAAGAGCATGGATGCTAAACAAAATAACCGGAGCCTGAACGCTCGACGAAATAACCGGAGCCTGGATGCTCAACGAAATAACCGGAGCCTGAAAGCTCGACGAAATAATCGGAGCCTGGATGCTCGACGAAATAACCGGAGCCTGAACGCTCGAAGAAATAACCGGAGCCTGGATGCTCAACGAAATAACCGGAGCCTGAACACTCGACGAAATAATCAGAGCCTGAACGCTCGATGAAATAACCGGAGCCTGGATGCTCAACGAAATAACCGGAGCCTGAACGCTCAACGAAATAACCGAAGCCTGGATGCTCGACAAAATAACCGGAGCCTGAACACTCGACGAAATAACCGGAGCCTAGATGCTCAACGAAATAACTAGAGCCTGAACGCTCGACGAAATAACTGGAGCCTGAACACTTGACAAAATAACCGGAGCCTGGATGCTCAACAAAATAACCAGATCCTGAACGCTCGACGAAATAACCAGAGCCTGGATGCTCAATGAAATAACCGGAGCCTGAACGCTCGACGAAATAACCGGAGCCTGGATGCTCAACGAAATAACCGGAGCCTGAACGCTCGACGAACATAAACAAATCTGAAATTGCCATCATGGTCTGGATACCATTTGAGCAAAAAAGATAACCTTTCGAATTGTCGGGCGAAGGAACACACCATAAATATACTCATCAAAGTCTGAAAACCACGTTGTCCTTACCGGAGTCTAGGTACTAGACAGACAAAGCACAATAACAACAATTGTCATGGTCTGGATACCATAACTATCTTTACTGGAGTCTGGATACTCGACGGAAAAAGAAACATCATCAATTGGGAACTGACCGAAGTTTGGATACTCGACAGACAGAGGAATTCATCACAAACACCCATCAAGGTCTCGATACCAAATGAGTTCAAAACAACATGATCAACTGAAATCCAATGATACTGTTGGGGAATCACGTATGCCGGGGTCTGGATACCACACAGGCTAACAGAAGCTGCCATGTTCTGGATACCAAGAGCAAAAAGATCAAATCTCCGAGGATACACCTGAAACAAAGAGATAACAACCTTGGTTATGTTTCACATGCGTATGTTTGAAAATGGCATAATTCTCCATACTAAATGGAAATGCTACGCATTGGGGTAGATGTTATGCACACATGTAGATGCAACGAAACCGAATCAGCAAAATAAATTCTGGGGATACAGAAACCACCCTGTCGGGAAAAGAAAACCACCTTGTTGGGGATAGCTTACACGTGCCAATAACAATTGGACTTATACTAGGGAAACAAGCCCTGAGTGGCTTCCTGAAACACAACCTAGGTAGTACTGCTCTTTCAAGATCAAAAATCCACTCCGCTAGGGATTAAATCACATTTTGCTGAGAAAAATGCCCTGGATGGCCTACAACTCTTCTGGGGAATCAGAAGACTCGGCTGGGAAACAAACAACCCTTTACTGAGATCAAATCCATTCTATTGAGGAAACCAACTCTGCAGGAGAAATACAACCTACCTCGAGGTTGACTTCACTCTACCCAGGAAATCAGCCTTGAATGGCTTTCTAGGAACCTCCACCCTGCTTGGGAAAGAATCCACTCTGCTTGGGAGTACATCAGGTATCAACCTATCCTGTTGAGGAATATCGGATACCCCTATTGGGAACCCCACTCTACTGGGGAAATCCCACGCTTCTGTTCCAACACTTACTCTGTCGAGGGAATCAGCACTAAGCTCTGCTAGAGGAGGAAAATCCTGAATACCAATATTACCAGGAAAACACCAGAACATCGACTTCGTTGGGAAAGGGCGTCACAGACGTTTCCTCCGCTGGAAAAGAACACCGGGTTATAAATTATCCTGCCACTGAGGGAACATCCTTACACCTTGTTTTGCTAGGAACAAATCCACCCTGTTGGGGATACGAGGACACGCGATCCAGGAATTGCGATTGTACCAACAACAATTGAGCTTTAAATATGAATCACTAGGCAAGAACCGGTTGGAAAGGGCATACTACCAAGCGAGATCTGGTGGCACAAAAATATCAGTCGAGAACTGAACTCTTGTTTCTGGGTCGACCATGAACTAATTTTGTGGTTTTCACTGGGGGATATCAAAAGGGCACTAACCAAGAGTCGGGATAATAAATATCGGATACCAACCAACAATTGGGATAACGCTCTTCACCAGACAAGAACCAGGGTTAAAGACAACCAACCACCAAACAAGAACTGGAGTTTAAACCACAAACAAAGTGACCAAAAGAGTACTGGTTTGAGCAACTGGCGTTTACCAGGCGAGAACTGGAGAAAGGTCAGAAGGGAACTTCCTACCAGGCGAGAACTGGTATCCTCAAAATAGGTCAGACGAGAACTGACTTCTAGCTTTAGATATTAGACGGGAAGTGATTTTGATTTTCCAGACAAGAACTGGACTTCAAAGCTGTGTTAGCTAGATGATAACTGGTATAAAGGTTTGCCAAGCGAGAACTGGGCTTTGGAAATGACTTCTAGGTTACAAGGTTTTGACAAGTAACAAATTTAGGCTGTGGTGGGGTGACGACACGATTCCCTGACACTCAACTCTGGCTGAGGAGAAAATAAACCTATTTGAGTAACTGCCCCAGTGTAGTTCAACCTGCAAATAAAGAAGTTTTCCATGAGATAATCTCGAGATGGCTTTCCCTAGAATCTGTATCACGAAAGGATTCTTCCATGATTATCTTACTCTGATAAGCTCACAAGATAGGGAGAGGAACAGTTCCTATGTTTCCAATTTTGCCTCAGCCTGTGGGATCTTCGTAAAAAAACTTCCTCACGAGGATACTTGAAATCTCTATACCCGAATGATTCGATATGAACTGCCTCAGCATCTTGAACCTCGAAGAGGGGTTTTAGATTAATTACCTTCTAGATAAGGATAACTTTGTGCTCTTAGGGCGACCTGCCCCAGCCTTGCAATAACTTTGCCTCTGATTGACTTCGAGGGATTAATCGAGTTTCAACTTGATTGTCTTCATATTAACTAACCTTTAGATGGATGACTCCCATGATATGATCATTTGATATAGCTTGCCCCGACTAAACATGGTACTCTGGCGTTCTGCATTCTATCCTAATCAAACTTTCCACCATGGAAACTTTCCTGCTGTCAAGCGCTTGCTTCACAAGTAAAACAAACTGTTTTGCACAAAAGATATATTAATGCAATGCATATGCCAGTTTTGAAATCCATGTTTGTTCACTGGAAAATTTTTTGACATATTGTGTGTGACATATAGTGAATGAATCGTTTAAAATGTCAACATTAATACCAACGTAGTAAGAGGAATCCTTTAGGAGTCAGTTTCGATGCGATCTTTTACCGAAGTATGTTTTCGAAACACCTGCTTCAATTAGGACTTTTGAAGGTTGTAACATGATCAGGTTCATGGTTTGAAAGAAAGGATAAAGGCTCAAAATTTATTTTAACCCACCCATTCTCCTTGATGTTCTCCAATCCTATGTTCAGCTAATTCGACATGAGTACTCACCTCTTGAAGGTTGAACGACAGGAGTGATGGTTCGGGAAGCCACAAGTTTTCTGGAGTGACAGTCACTCGCTATTCGTCTTTGGTGCCAGGAGTCACGACTTGTTCTTGTTTGAGGATTTTTCTTTTGTAATCCTTTTCTCTTTTATGCTTTTTTCGTTTTTCCCTAATTTTTTCCTTGACTAACTCTTTCGAGTTTCTTTTGATTCCGAAGTCTAGTGGGATGCCCTAATTTTTGCCTAAGTCGCTTGTTTTCAAGATTCAACTTAGCGAGCTTCTTCTTTTGATTCTTTTTTTTTCTTTTTTTGAACAAATCGTGTGACACCAACTTGTCTGACTTGTTTGAACAGGGATTGTGATTGTTTCACTCCTTGCTTGGTGATAGATAACCACTGTGGTTTTTTAGGCACGACCTCTAAAGGTGTGATTGATCCTTGAACAGGAACACTCTTTTGCAATTTGGATGCTCAGTCAAATTAACTGCCACCTATCCTGCCCCAGGTTAAGATTGAGGGTTTTTTCGTTTTCAGAAAGAAACTCCTACTACTAGGCTCTAGGGGGTTGACAAGGGATTATCATCCTTATATCTCTAGTGTTTAGGAATTTGAAACAATGCTTGTACATCATACGGTGGGAAGCTTGCACGTCTTTTAACTTTGTCATCCACCCCAGATTCCGCTTAAACAAGCTTTTGACATAAATTAAAAGCAATTAGTGAACACGAATAGATTTAATCAAAACCTGCAAATTCATTTCATTATCAATATCAATCAGAAACAAACAAGTTTTACAAATGCAATTTGCGCTTTAACAGGAAAGAAACTACAAATGCAAAGAAATGACATGATAAACAAGGATTGCCAGCTTCGGGGAACCGGGCTTTCGATCTTGACTTACCGCTGAATCAACCCTCCTCAGAATTGCTCGTCAAAGTCAGTCTGATACTCTCTTGCACCTTTTCCTTTAGTAAATTTCTTGAACTGTCTCTCTGGCTTCTTTGGTCTTTGCTTGGCATGCTGGCGCTGCTAATAATGGTATGACCCTTAATTCTGGCGAGACACTGATATATGCTGCGAAGATCCAAAAGATCATTGACCAAGAATAGCTGAAACATCTGGAGACTGAGTCTGAATTATTAGGGACTCTCTTTGTTCTAGTCCTTTCATCCTTAGGCTTGGCCTAGGAAACGACAATAGTTGTGGGCCGGGGATTTAGAAATCATAGATTGCAAGCAATACTCCTGCTCTGATGCAGCTTTGGAAGAAAGAGTAGGAACATCCATCTCTCTCTGTGGTGAATGGAATGAAACCACCTGATGTCCTTACGCCGCCCGACGCGAATTCCACTTTCTTTGCATCAAGTAAGTCCTGCACTTTGTGCTTAAAAGCTGTGCAATTACCGATATTATATCCTGGTGCTCCCGAATGGAAATAATAATGGGCACTTTCATCATAACCTGGTGACAACTCATCAGTCGACAGAGACATATTCCAAAGTTTGACCAACCGAAGCTGAAGCAAGACTGGCAACAATTGAGCATTAGTCATAGGGATCTGGTCGATGATTCTACCAGGCTGTTTTGTCCTTAGAGCATACCTCCTAGTCTTAGAGTTGTCTCGGGAACCAGGAGGCATCTGCAGACGGGGAAGTTCTATACTCTCAGATTGTGTAGGAAATCTCTAAGGCCTATCACTCCTTGGGAAAGGTTCCACAAATAAAGGTGGAACAACCATTTCCGCTACAGCTTCAGGCATCTGATCACCTTCCTTTCTTAGCACCTTCCTTATCACCTCTGTAATCAAGCCCAACTGAGTCTTCAACTGATGGTTTTCCTCCCTAAGCATCTTCTGATCCAGATGTAACACTTGTATGTCCCCCATACATTGTCCCAACTGGCTTCAGACTTCCCTTAACTCTGCTTGCATCTGTTCCATAGTCATCTTCTGTCTTCCCTACAAGTTGGTGTCTGAAATTCTGAAGAAAACCCAGATCAGGACAATAAAACCCAGCCTCGAACACCTGTTATGCAAATGAAAATGCAAAATGCAAAATGCAAACATGTCTATGTATTCACATGGAGATCTCCCCCTTGATTCTAGTTTCAATAAACAAGAACAACATAAATGGATAAGAACACCACGATAATCTTCTCATATCAAGTAAACTCCTTTCGAAAGCTTCGAAGATGCTAGGCTCAGCCATGGAGATTAGACCAAATAAAGGTCCTAACTCCGGTGTCCGAAAGCTTGTATATAATGACCCCCTTTCTGTCTACTTCCATCTCTATAGAAGATCAGTGCCAGAATCAAAGGAGAGACGAGAACCTTTTGAACACATTAACATGCAATGTTAAATGCGGGATGATTATGCAGATGCACACATGGGATCAAGGTATCCAATGCTCAAACTCGCTGTTATGTCGTTGAATGAATTCAACCATAGCTCTGCTCTAATCAAACCACTGAGAAATACACTCAGGAACAAATATTTGTACTGACAACAACACCGGGTTGGTTGAAGGTCAAGTTTCCCTGCAAAAACCCATCCCTCTCACATGTGGGTTCTAGTATTGAAAGGTACGGCATCCTATGTGGGTTGTCAGCGTCACATACTTTCGAGAAACAATGATACGTTCACCATTTCTGGTTTGGCATCATAGTATAACGAAGCGGCCTCACTTAGCTGACTTCCCAAATGAATAGTCTCCAGAGTCGATAGTCTTTCTAAGTCAATAGTCCCTCAACTGCACCAGATGCGCAGGATAGAATATTTCCAAAGAAAAACCTCGTCTGAACGTGAATTTTGCACGAGCTATTGCGTGGCCAAACGCCACACAAGCTCCCGCTACTCTCCATTCTAATCCTATGTGTGTACTCAAGCCTAGATCTGGCTTATCTCTCAATGTAACGACCCACCCCATAGCACAGCAGCAACATAATATGATAATAAAATGCCAAATGCAATAATATACAACAGATAATGTACATAAAGCAAAGAAAAACTGCACAGCAGTAAACACCCAAAGACGCAACCAGACATACGCTAGAAATGACTCGCATAGGGAACCATCGCAATCCCCAGCAGAGTCGCCAGTTACTGTGGAGCCGAGACAGCAAGAAAAAAAACAAGGCGAGACTGCAAAAGAAGTCCCCAGCAGAGTCGCCAGCTGTCGCAACTGCGAAAAACACCCGGCGGAAAACAGAAGAGTCGCCACCTTTCGTTATTTATCCCAAAGAGAGGGAAAGGAAACGATCGGAAAAACCTAACGAAAAAGGGGAAAGACGAGGTCATCGCAACCAAGTCCTGGATTTGGGAGTCGGTTATGCAAGGGGAAGGTATTAGCACCCCTCACGTCCGTCGTACTCGACGGGATCTACGCTTGTTGTCTTTCTAAGGGTGTGTTTAACTATCTAGCTACAGACTCACAGGACAAAAAGAAAAGAAAAGAGGCTCGGCAGAGCATCGCCGCTATGTGCCTACGTATTCCCTCGTGCAATGGGAAAGTCAGAGTCAACGTAGTTCGGAAAACTACGGGTGAAAGGTGGGTGGAAGGTTGCTCGGCAAGACACTGCGTCTTATGCCTACATATTCTCATATGGTATGAGAAATCAGAGCAAATGTAGTTCGAGCTGACACAAAACCACAGGTTGATTACGTGTTTTAATCGAGTAGGGTTAAACCTTCATTCTAGCAGTTAGGGACGATACCTGTTTGCGATAGAACTAAAGCTTAACAACACTCTTTTCTAAAAAATGGTTTTTGATTAATCCCGAAGGAAAAAGTTTGAAGAATGTTTTGTGTTTTTTAGTGAAGTGAATTAATTCGATTTGTGATTCACGTTGCACTAAAGACTATGATATAGGGGCGAATGCGTCGCGTATCTCCCCTGTTGTACCCTAAAATTTGACCAACCTCTTTTCTTAATTTTTGGCTTATGTTTCATTTCATTTTAGCATTCTTTCATTTGCATATCATAGTTCTTATAGGGGATCAAGTGTTTGTTTGTGTATCATCCAAGAGGAAAGTCTTGATTGGTTTCAAGCTCAAGAAAAGGCACTGTTACAAACCATCAGAAGATTGTCAAGGGGTCCATAAGGTTTTATCATTAGTTTGAACATGAGGTAGAAGTTTGTTGAATACCTCAGAGGTCTTGGTAAAGTCACTCAGTTCATCTGAACAATGCCTAGGCAAAGAGGGGGAAATTAGGGTTTCATTTTTAATCAGGCTGAATTTATTTTCGAGAGCAAGATTTGTTTCCATGACCTTCCATATGTCCTAAGGTGTTTGGGTATGGTATATTAACTATCAATCTTAATCAGAAGGGCTTCAATTGATCGGTTAATTGAAAATTAGGAGATTTAGAGAAAAAGTCAATTGTGCAGTAAAAAAGTTAACTCCTGACTTTTTGAGGTCAAGATCATGTTCTATAAGTTCAATATGATCAATGGATGGAATTAGATCAAGAAAAGTCAAGGGAATCATGAAAAATCAAAGGTTGTTGAAAGTTGCCATTTTTGGAATTAGGGTTTTAGAAACTTTCCATTTTTAGAAAGTTTTATGTTTGGAACATCCATCTTCAAAGCCATTTCCCTTCATGATTATGGTTTCAAATGAACTTTTGGCCAACATCAAAGTTGTTCCTTGTATCTCAAGCTTTCTTTTGAGTATCAATTCATAGTCATATGATATTTAGAGCTCAAGTTATGATCAATCAAAGTTAGGGATTTTAATGATTTCAAAACTGTTAAGTTTGAATAGATTTTTGCACCACTTTGCAAGCCAATTTTCATCAATTTCTTGATGTCAAATGAAACTTTATCTGAAAAGGAAGTTGTAGAGCGTGTTCCAATCTTTCCAAAGAGTACAAGAAGTCCTCCATTGAATTTGAGAAGCTCAAGTTATGGATGTGCAAAGTTGAGGGAAAATAAGGCAAAATCCGTACTTAGATTTTTTTCTAAGTTATTTGTGAGCAGCTTACATGACACACTTTTCAACCCCGATTTTAGTGCCCTTCCAATGATCAAATGGGACTTTCATCAACATGAAAGCTGTTCATGGATATGCAATCTTCATTTCTTGTTTAAACATCATATCATTTTCTTGAGTATATTCACTTATGGTGGTTAGAATTGAGCCTCTTGGAGCTGTTGCAAAGTGCCATTCATGAAGCATTTGGACCTTTACTCCTTGTAGCATGCCACACGATTGATGTACAATTCTGATGCATCTTTTGTGTACCAAACATGACCCAAACAAGAGAAATAAAGCTTGTAGCACTCATGGATGTATTTTGAATCTTTTGCCCAAAGAGGAAAAGACAAGCCACCCTCTTGCTGTCCACTATGCATTCCAGCCAGTTTGTTCCCTCCACTGCAGAAAACAACAAGAAAGCAAGCATGCTTGTGTACTGTTGCTTGATCCACCATTTGATTCAAAAACCTTGAATGTGTAGCATCTGATCCATCCATCTTTTACCATTGTTAAACTCTCATTTTCATGTTTCTCACTTGGTATTTAAGCTAAGCAGCAGCTGTAGCAAAACCCTAGCCACCACTTTTGTGAAAATCAGAATTTGTTTTTTGATCCTCAGCAAGATTTCCCACGAAATCCCTTAAGTTGTTGAGCCATTTTGACAAAATGATTCCATTCCATCATCACCAAAACACCATTCAGTTACTGTCTCACAAAAGAAGCAATTTTTGAGCACTCTGCTTCTTGCTGCTCAAAACCACTTGCTGCTACAAGAGAAAAGGTGACTTCAAATTTTGGCCAAGAACCAACTTGTGGAGGGACTGTTCTGAGGCTTGCATCAAAGGAGGGTATTTTGCTCAATCAAAGCTGTTAGTTTACTTCAGGAAGTTTACAAGAGGTAAGTGTTTTCACATTTTCTCTTTGGTATGCAGGAGTTGAGATGTCATAAAACATGTTAAAGCTTGTTTGGGTTTGCTACCATGATGTTTGTCAACTTTCATTTGAAGCATTAATTTGGTTTTGTTAAGCCTATTGTTGGATATACATCATTGTTGTGCTGAAATTGCAAGTTGTTTTTGTTATTTTTTATACTAGAAGTTTTGGTGAGAGTTTATTTCAGGATTGAAGGACAGCCAATTCACCGTTATTCTACACGAGGAAACCAACAAAGAATTATGGATCAAGTTCAGCTCAAGCTTCATAAATTTCACGAAAGGATGGCGTAATTCATGGACATGATGTAGGGCGTAACCAACGGCCAAGAACAGTTAAGGACGCTGGTCCAACCTTTGGTATCAAGGGTTGATGGAAGTGGGGTTCTACATGGTGGAACCGCTGTTGTACCTCCTCCAGCGGAAAACAGTGCGCCACGGGCAGATGCTATCCCAACAATGGTTATCCCTCCGGGCGGAGGAAACCAGACTTGAATTCCTATCCTAGTTCCAATAGGCGCTATGAAAGGTAACAATGGTCCCCAGTGGGAACAAGATGAGCAGGAGGACATCTTCTCCCTTGGAGATCTTGGGGCAGGATTGCAATCTGACGCTGATAGAAGGTTCAAGGCAATAGAAGAAAAGATGAGGTGCCTTGAAAACCAGAAGGCTATGGGTCTTGATATGTTGAACCTAGGATTGATTCCGGGACTAAGGATTCCCCAAAAATTCAAAGTTCTAGATTTCGATAAATACAAAGGAACAACATGTCCAAGGGTGCATCTTCGCTCCTATTTCCGAAAGATATCTGCATACTCCGATGATGAGAAGTTGCTGATGGACTTATTTCAGGATAGCCTGTCAGGTCCATCTTTATAATGGTATATGGGACTAGAGCCGGTCCCTATCGGAAGTTGGAGGGATTTGACAGAGGCTTTCATTAAGCACTACCAATACAACAGTGACTTGGCGCCGAACCGAGTACAACTTCAGAATTTATCGCAATGGAGTAACGAGTGTTTTATGGAGTACGCCCAACGATGGTGGAGAGAGAACTGATTGATCTGTTTGTGGCCATATTGCCCAGAATTTATTATGAAAAATTGGTGGGAAGCATGTCTGGCAGTATTTCTGATCTAATTATTACCGGAGAGAGGGTTGAGAACAGTATCAAAATAGGAAAGATCCAAGTTGTTTTTGATTCGTCTAAATATGCAAAGAAGCCTTATGCTGTGAAGGAAGGAGAAACTAATGTTGTATCTGCTCCAACTGCTGCTCAACAGTCAGCCCGGTACCGACAACCTTATGCTCCTCAGCAGCAAAACTATCGGCGCCAGAATCAGGATAGGCCTCGCAACAATTTGGAAAGAAGGAATGCTCCTCTTCATCCAGTTCCTATGTCGTATAGCCATCTTCTGCCACATCTAATTCAGAACTCATTGGTGGTGCCCAAGACTCTCACGCCGCCGCCAGAGCCATACCCTCCCAGATATGATCCCAGCGTTTAATGCGGATATCATGGAGGATCCATGGGACACTCAACTGAAGATTGCAAAGCTTTTCAAGCCAAAGTGCAGCAGTTGATTGACAAAGAGTACATATCCTTTCCCCAAGGAAATTTGGTTGTGCACGTCGACTTCTCATCTGATTGAGTTTGAAGATGGCTGATCCAGCAGCAAATCAAGATTTGAAAGCCCGGTTCCCTGAAGCTGGAAATCTTTATTTTATCATGTCATTTCATTGCATTTGTAGTTTCTTTTCTGTTTAAGTGCAAATTTCATTTGTAAAACTTGTTGTTTTCGATTGATAATGAATTGAATGTGCTTATTTTGATTAAATCCATTCGTGTTTGCTCAATGCTTTTATTATTGTTTAAGCGGAATCCGGGGAGGATGACGAAGTTGAAATGACGTAAAACTTCCCATTGTATGCTTTTGAATAAAACCTCTGCTAATGATGTACAATCATTGTTTCAAATCCCTAAACACCGGAGAGATAAGGACTTTGTCCCTAGCTAACCCATTTGAGCCTAGTAGTAGGAGTTTCTTTCTGAAAACAAAAAACCCCTCAATCTTAACCCGGGGTAGGGTAGTTTTCAGTTAATTTGACCGAGCATCCAAATTGCAGAAGGGAGTGTTCCTGTTCGAGGATCAATCACACCTGTATAGGTCGTACCTAAAGGACCACAATGGTTATCCAAGGAGTGAGACAGTCACAATTCTTCCAACAAGTCAGACAAGCTGGTGTCACACGATTTGTTCCCGAAAAATCAATCAAAAGAAAAATAAAAATATACAAGAAGCCCGCTAAGTCCGTAACTTGAAAACAAGTGGCTTAGGCAAAAAATTAGGGCATTCGTTGGACTTTGAGAGAAGATATACTCCAAAGAGTCAGTCCAGGAAAAAAATAGGGAAATCAGAAAAACAATATAGAACAAGTCGTGTGATTCCAGATACCAAAGACCAAAAGTGAGTGATTGTCACTCCAAATTATGTGGCTTCTTGAATCGTCACTCCTGTCATTCAACCTTTGAGAGTGAGTGCTTGTGTCGAATTAGCTGAATATAGGATTGAAGAGCATCAAGGAGATTGGGTGGGTTAAAATAAACTTAGTGCTCTATATCCTTTCTTTCTATAATCGTGAACCTGACCACATTACAACCTTTGAAAGTCCTAATTGAAGCAGATTTATTTTGAAAGCATACTTTGGTAAAGATCGCGTCAAAACTGACTCCTAAGAGGATTCTCCTTACCTTGCGGATATTGATATTGACATCCTGATAAGTGATTCATTCACTATGTTACAACTTTTTCTAGTGAACAGACTTAGATTTTAAAACTGTCATATGCATTGCATTAATATTATCATTTGCAAAAAGAATTGTTTTACTTGTGAGTAAGCACTTGACATCAGGAGAACTTCTACAATGCGAAGTTTGATCGAGCTAAGATGCAAAACGTCGGAGAGCTCCGTCGAGCAGGGGCGTGCTAAATGGACACATAAGGGGAGTCAGCCATTCCAAGATTAAGTTAATCTGGGGCAATCAGGTCGAGATTCAATAAATCTCTCGAAGTCAAAGACGCTTCTCCAAATCAGCCAGTCAGGGGAAAAGTCATTGCGAGGCTGGGGCAAGCTACCCCAAGAGCGCGAAAGCCCTCCTTATCCAGCAGATAATTAATTCGAAGCACCTTTTCGAGGCTCAAAATGCCGAAACAATTCATATCAAAGCGTCAGAGTATAGAAATTTCAGGTTTCCTTTCGAGGAAGGTTTTACAGAGATCCCACAAGCGGGGGCAAAATTGGAAGGAATTTTTCCTCTCCATATCTTCAGAGCTTATCACATTTAGTCAGCCAGGGAAGAATCCTCTCATGCTACAAATTCTGGGGCAAGCTATCTCGAGGTCGTCTCATGGCAAGCTTTTCTTTTCAAGATGAAATGTCCTAGAGATCAGACTAGGACAAGTTGAACTACACTGGGGCAGGTACTCAGGCGAGTGTATTCTCCTCAGCCAAAGTTGAGTGTCGGGGAATCCTGTCATCACCTCACAAAGTAGCCTGAACCTGTTACCTGTCAAAACTGTGTAACCAAAATCAATTCCAAAGCCCAATTCTTGTCTGGCAAACCAGAAATCAGTACCTGTCTGATACCTAAAGTTAGAAGTCAGTTACCGCCTGACAACATAACCACTTACCACCAGTTCCCGCCTAACAACATAACCACTTACCACCAGTTCCCGCCTGGTAATCAGTTCCCGTTTGGTAGTCAGTTCTCGTCTGACCCTTTTCTTCAGAACCCAGTTCCCGTCTGGTAGTCAGTTCTCGTCTGACCCTTTTCTTCAGAACCCAGTTCTCGTCTGGTAGTCAATTCTCGTCGGACCCTTTTCTTCAGAACCCAGTTCTCGTCTGGTAGTCAGTTCTTGGCTACCCCTTTTCTTCAGAACCCGGTTCTCGTCAGGCAAACCAGAAATCAGTTCCCATCTGATACCCAAAACCATGAGTCAGTTCTCGTCTGACCCGTTTTTGGAAAACTTCAAACCAGTCTTTGTCTAGTCAATCCTTCAGTAAACACCAGTTCCCGCCGGGTACATGTCAGTTTTAAACCGGTTCCCGCCCGGTCCCCCTTTTGTGTAGCCTATTATTTAACCAACCCTCGTATGGCAAACACAGCTTCAAAGTTCAGTTCCTGTCAGATATCCAAACCAGAAATCAGTTCTTATCTGATAAGTCTCCATGAACTCTAGTTCACGCCTGGTAGTCAGTTCTCGCCTAACTTGTTTTGTGGAACTCCAGTTCTCATCTGGAAGACTCTTTTTTAGAACCCAGTTCTCACCTGGTAGTCAATTCCTGACTGACAACTTAACCTTTTGCCACCAGTTCAGGTATGGTTGTCTACCCCTGAATACTAGTTCTCGTTTAGTAATTCCCGTTAAAATCCACTTTTGTTGGTAACCTGAAATAAATCCAATTACCATAAATCTGTTCCTATCCCTAAACCAAAACCAAACCGTACTTGGCACACTCCAGTTCTCGTCTGGAAAACCGTTTCAGAGTCCAGTTCTTGTTTGGCCTGTCATTCTTTCGAAGCTTAGTCCCTGTATGATAAGCCTTCATAGAATACCAGTTCTTTTTTGGTAGAGAACGTTTGAGTCCAGTTCTCGCCTGGTAAATATTATTTGTTCAAACCAGTACTCGTCCGGTCACCTTTTCTTTAGCCTACAGTGTAAACTCCAGTTCTTGTCTGGTGGTCGGTTGTCGTTAACACCAGTTCTTGTCTGGTGAAAAGTGTTTCAAAGTCTAATTCTCGCCTGGTTGTCAGTTCTCGCCTGACCTATCTAATTCATATCCATGGTTTGTTTTCCCCAGCAAAAGTCCAATCGTAATTGGCATGTCCCAGTCATCCCCAGCAGAGTTGCCAGCTGTCGCATCGCTGTAAAGAGGGGCTGGCAAGGACAGAAAAGTCGCCACCGTTTGTAATTTGTCCCAAAGAGAGGGAAAGGAAACGATCAGAGAAAACCTATGAAAAAGGGAGAAGATCGGCCATCGCAACCAAATCTCGGGTTCGAGAGTCGGTTACGTAAGGGGAAGGTATTAGCACCCCTCACGTTCGTCGTACTCGACAGGATCCACGCTTGTTGTCTAGTCTAAAAGGGTGTAAATCTATCTATGCTAAAGGTCTCGGGGACGAAAGAAAAGGAAAGTGACTCGATAGAGCGTCGCCGCTCTATGCCTATGTATTCCCTCGTGCAATGGGAAAGTCGGAGTCAACGTAGTTCGGAAAACTACGGGTGAAGGTGGGGGAAGGTTGCTCGCCAAGACGTCGTCGTCTTGTGCCTACGCATCCTCGTCTGGTACGAGAAATCAGAGCAAACGTATTTCGGGCTAACACGACCACAGATTGGTTCAAGCGTTTTAAACCAATTTGTGGTCGTTTTAGCCTGAACTATGTACCAGACTCAGTTTAAAACGCTTGAACTATGTTGACTCTAACTTCCCCCACCTTCACCCGTAGTTTTTCGAACTATGTTGACTCTGACTTTCCCATTGCACGAGGGAATACGTAGGCATAGAGCGACGATGCTCTATCGAGTCACTTTCCTTTTCTTTCGTCACCGAGACCTTTAGCATAGATAAATTTACACCCTTTTAGACTAGACAATAAGCGTGGATCCCGTCGAGTACGACGGACGTGGGGGGTGCTAATACATTCCCCTTACGTAACCGACTCCCGAACCCGAGATTTGGTTGCGATGACTGATCTTATCCCTTTTTCGTAGGTTTTCTCTGATCGTTTCCTTTCCCTCTCTTTCGGATAAATAACGAACGGTGGCGATTCTTCTGTCCTTGCTGGCCCCTCTTCGCAGCGATGCGACAGCCCCCAAATGGGACATACACTAAACTTTCTAGACAAGCGAGGGGAGACCCCTCACTCATCATTCCCCATGTAGCTTAAGGCTCGTAACGCACAATGTTCATCGCATTTATTAGATGAGTTAGAATTGTTTTTAGATGAGAAAGAGAGAGACGCACGAAAGGTCTAAGGGAAACTCGGCCCTAACGTTGTCATTCAAAGTGCTCCTAAGGTTAGGATTAAAGAGGGGAAACATCTACCCTAATGTTAGCATGCTTGTATTGAACACCTAATGTCTCTCCTACCCCACCCTAAACGGAGGGACTAGGAACCTTATGGGGATCATGGCAAAAATCACAAGAAAGCACCAGATAAATTCAATCACATGTAAGAGGCAAACATGGAATGTAACACGCAAGCAAAGGGAGGAACAAAGTGCGGGGTAAACACCACCACAAGAACATATTGACCTTTATTAATGCAAGAAATAAAGATGCAAAACACAAGAGGAAATGCAAATGCAAGAATGCAAGCAAACATGAATATGCATGCACAAAAGATGAATATCACTTTGAACGACAAACTACGAAAGTAGGCATCCAAGTGGAAAACAAATACAATTCGACGAAGTCTCAATTAAACAACCAAAACAATTACATGTATTCCAAAACATTTAAATTCTAATGCATCATACTGAACTACAATGATTCAATGTGAAACGGTACTCAAACAAGTAGGAAAATCAACAAAACAGACCCACTGGCACAGTGTTAATCCGTTAACGTCAGAGGTTAATTGATTAACCACTTAAAAATGCTTGAAAATTTGAATATTTGAGTTGGTTAATCGATTAACCTATATGGTTAACGGATTAAAATTGTTCCAAAGGCGAAAAACAACAGAAAACATCAGTTCAGAATCACTTTTCGGCACTTATCTAATGTGCAATCATTCCAATGAACATATAATCAATTATGCACAAAATTAAACCATAAACCAGTGATCTAATGGACATGTAAACACATTTAAGCAACAAGATCACAAATCAAATGGATCAAATCAACCAATAGTCAATCAAATATGAAAATCCACATGATCATGCAAAATAAGTTTGAGACAACAATAGATCTAGGATTCCAACCTACGAAGCGGAGATTTGCTTCGGTAATTGTTGATTCAACTCCGATTGAATGGATCCAAGCGAGAAATCTAGAATTCCTTCAAGATCCAATTGAGTTCTTGCAATGGAAGTGATGATCCACAAAAATTAATCAAGAATTATCCAAATAAGCTCTTCCAAGACCACTTCAAAATCCAGATCCAAATTTGCACGAAAATTGAATGAGGAAATTGATCCAATGAAGATCATGGATGAAGGTTTAAGCTCAAGAATTTATTGATTCCAATGGAGAATAAAAGAATTCAATGGATGAAGTACTTTGGTGAAGGTTTGGGAATGGAAAAATTGAGAGAGAATGAGATCAATTCTGAAAAATGAAATGGAAATTATGAGAGTTTTTTCCTCCTTTGGTTTGGAGTGGGTCACTTAAATATCACTTAGGCTTAGATCCAAATGAGAGGTTTGGAATGTGGTGTGGAAAATTTGGTTTGGAATGTGGAATGGGAGTTTGGAGGGAAAATGAGATTAACCAAAATTCAAGATGATTCTAGATCCTTCCCAAGTGTAAAATTGAATTTCCAAGTGATCAAAATTGGACCCCAAAGTGGTTTTCACAATTCACGTAGAGGCAAAAATTGCACTGGTTAATCGATTAACCATATGTGTTAATCGATTAACACCTTTAAAAATCCCAATCTACCCTAATTTTGACTTGGCAAACGATTAACCAAATGTGTTAACCGATTAACACCTTTAAAATTTTGAATTTGGCACCTTTTCGAGGGAAATCTGCCCGTTCGCCCGTTTCTTGCCGTTTTGAGCTCTGTTAAGCTTCTAAAACTCGCTTTTGAATATCATAACCGTGAAGATGCTTGAGATAGCCTGAATGCTGCTTTCTGAGATGAAAATACCCTGCAAAAATAAAATAAAATTGGTCGCCCAACCGCCGGGCAAAATAAATGCCAAAGACTCTGATGCTTGCTATCCAGGTTCATGCACTGAGATGAAAACTGAGCCACAGGAAAACCTTGATCCCCTGTCTTAACAACGAATGCTATGCAAATGCAGAAATGCGAAAATGCAAAAGAAACATAAGCCAGATGCTGCTAAAACGGAAAGGCAAATTTTAGGGTGCTACAGGTACGCATATGCTAGCTGAGGAAGCAGAGGATTGGTGGAATAACACTCATCAGAGATTGGGAGGTGATGGCATTGCAATAACTTGGGCTGTGTTTAAGGAAGAATTTTTGTGGAATTATTTTCCTGAAGATGTTCGGGGCAAGAAAGAGGTGGAATTCCTTGAGCTGAAGCAAAGGAATATGATCATGGTTGAGTATGCGGCAAAGTTTGAGTCTTTGGTAAAGTTTTGTCTGCATTACAATCGTGCTGACGCAGAGGTGTCAAAGTGTCTCAAGTTCGAGAATGGATTGAGACTAGAGATTAAGCAAGGAATTGGGTACCAGCACATTCGTCGGTTTGTGGAACTGGTGGACAAGAGCAAAATTTATGATGAGGATATCTGAGCTCGATCTACTCACTACAAACAGCTGAGTGAGAAGAAAGAGAAAGGTCAGTATAGAGGGAAACCGTATGTGACTTTTGGTGATAAAGGGAAGCAGAAGGCTTCAGATGGGAAAAAGTCAGTGGGGGAGAGGCTACTGCTCCAGGCAAGTGTTATAAGTGTGGAGAGCAAGGTCACCATGCTGAGGTTTATAGGGCGCTGGGATGTCATCGTTGTGGCAAGAAAGGTCATAAAGCTACTGACTTTAAAGAAAAAGCTTCGACTTGCTTCAACTGTGGAGAGAGGGGTCATATCAGTACCCAATGCCAGCAACCAAAGAAGACTGCTACTACTGCTCAGACAAATGGCAGAGTGTTTGCTTTGAGCGGTGCAGAAGAATCGAAGACATATAACTTGATCAGAGGTACTTGCTTTACTAATGATGTTGAATTGATTTATGTGATTGATATTGGTGCTACTCATTCATTTATTTCGCTTGAATATGCTAAGAGGTTGAATTTGAAATTATCTTCTATGATTGGGAGTATGGTTATCAATACCCCGACTAATGGTTCTGTGACTACTGCGTTAGTCTGTTTGAGCTGCCTTTTGACAATTTATGATAACAATTTTGTGATGGACTTGGTCTGTCTACCTTTGCATCAAATCAATGTTATTCTCAGAATGAACTTGTTGGAGTACAACTATGTTCATATCGATTGCTACAGCAAGACTGTGAGGTTCCTAGTGTTTGGTGATGGTGGAAAGCTGATGTTTGTATCTTCCAAGAAAGTAGAAGAACTCTTAGAAGATGAGGCTCAGATGTTTGCATTGTTTACATCACTTCAAGTTGATTATGAAGCATTGGGCGTGGAACTACTAGTTGCTCAGGAATTTCCCGAAGTGTTTCCAGACGATGTGAATGACTTACCTCCTGAGCGCGAGGTAGAGTTTATTGTTGATGTGATATCGGGCACTAGTCCTACGTCAATGGATACTTATTGGATGTCTGCATCTGAGTTAGGGGAATTGAAGAAATAGTTGGAAGAACTGCTTGAGAAGAAGTTTATTCGACTGAGTGTTTCTCCGTGGGGTGCTCCTGTGTTGTTGGTGAAGAAGAAAGATGGTAGCATGAGATTGTGTGTGGATTATAGGTAGTTGAATAAAGTAAAAATCAAGAATAAGTATCCAATTCCGAGCATTGATGATTTGATGGATCAATTAGTGGGTTCTTGTGTGTTTAGCAAGATTGATTTGAGGTCTAGTTATCATCGGGTTCGCGTTAAGCCTGATGATATTCCGAAGATAGCTTTTAGGACGAGGTATGGACACTATGAATATACTGTGATGCAGTTTGGTGTGTCTAATGCACCTGGTGTATTCATGGAGTATATGAATATGATTTTTCATCCTTATATGGATCAATTTGTGGTAGTGTTCATTGACGATATCTTGATATATTCTAAGCCCGAGGAAGAGCATGCGCAACATCTAAAAGTGGTATTGCATGTTTTGAGAGACAGGAAGCTTTATGCCAAGTTGTCTAAGTGTGAGTTTTGGTTGAAGGAAGTGAGTTTCCTTGGCCATGTGATTTCTAGTGGAGGAATTAATGTTGATTCGTCGAAAGTTGATGCTGTGTTACAGTGGGAGACTCCAAAGTCTGCTACTGAGATTCGAAGTTTCCTTGGATTGGCTGGTTATTATCGTAGGTTTATAGATGGCTTTTCAAAGTTGGCACTGCCATTGACTCAGTTAACTCGAAAGGGTCAAGCTTATGTGTGGGATGTTTCTTGTGAGAAGAGTTTTGTAGAACTCAAGAAGAAGTTGACGATTGCTCCAGTGTTAATTTTGCCAAACCCGAGTGATCCTTTTGTAGTGTATTATGATGCACCGAGAATGGGTCTTGGAGGCGTACTGATGCAGAATGGTCAGGTCGTTGCTTATGCTTCTAGACAACTGAAGGTTCATAAAAGGAATTATCCTATGCATGACTTAGAGTTGTACGCTGTGGTGTTTGTGTTGAAAGTTTGGAGACATTATCTTTTTGGGTCTAGGTTCAAAGTGTTTAGTGATCACAAGAGCCTGAAGTATTTATTCAATCAGAAAGAGTTGAACATGAGGCAGAGAAGATGGCTTGAACTTTTGAAGGATTATGATTTTAAATTGAGTTACCATCCTGGTAAGGCTAATGTTGTGGCTGCTGTGTTAAGTAGGAAGTCCTTGCATATGTCGATGCTTATGGTTCGAGAGTTAGGACTGATTGAGCAATTCAGAGATATGAGTTTGGTTTGTGAAGAGACTCCTAAAAGTGTGAAGTTAGGTATGCTGAAGTTGACTAGTGGTATTCTCCAACAAATCAGAGAAGGTCAAAAATCTGATTTGAGACTGGTGGATCATCTCACGTTAATCAATCAAGGTAACGGGGTGATTTTCAGATTGATGAGAATGGTGTGATGAGGTTCAGAGATAGAGTGTGCATTCCAGATGTGCCAGAAATCAAGAAGAGCATTCTTGAGGAAGGTCACAGAAGCGGGCTAAGTATTCATCCTGGTGCCACAAAGATGTATCAAGATTTGAAGAAGTTGTTTTGGTGGCCGAGTATAAAGAAGGGAATTATAGAGTTTGTGTACGCTTGTTTGACTTGCCAGAAGTCGAAGATTGAACATCAGAGACCGTCGGGTCTGATGCAACCGTTGAATATTTCAAGATGGAAATGGGATAGCATTTCTATGGATTTTGTAACTGGTTTACCGAAGACTTTGAAGGGGTATGATTCGATTTGGGTGATTGTTGATAGATTGACCAAATCGGCTCATTTTATACCGATGAGGATCAATTATTTGTTGCAGAAGATTGCCGAAATATATATTGATCAGATTGTGAAACTGCATGGTATTCCTTCAAGTATTGTGTCTGATAGAGATCTGAGATTTACATCGAGGTTCTGGGAAAGTTTTCATACAACTTTGGGTACTAAGTTGAGGTTGAGTTATGCCTATCATCTGCAGACGGATGGACAGACAGAGAGAACCATCCGGTCTTTAGAGGATTTTCTGAGAGCTTGTGTGTTGGATCAAGGTGGATCATGGGATAGTCATTTGCCGTTGATTGAGTTTACCTACAATAACAGTTATCATTCTAGTATCAGAATGGCACCGTATGAGGCTTTGTATGGTAGGAGGTGTAGGAATCCTTTGTGTTGGTATGAGTCAGGCGAGAGTGTTGTACTCGGACCTGAGACTGTGCAAGAGACGACTGAAAAGATCAAGATGATCCAAGAAAAGATGAAAGCATCGCAGAGTCGTCAGAAAAGTTACCATGATAAGAGGAGGAAAGCACTTGAATTCCAAGAGGGAGATCACATTTTTTTGAGAGTTACGCCGGTAACTGGTGTTGGTCGAGCTTTGAAGTCTCGAAAGCTCACACAGCATTTTGTTAGTCCATATCAATTTTCACAAAGGATGGGGGAAGTATCATATCATAATGCTTTACCGCCGTCGCTTGCGAATTTGCATGATGTGTTTGACGTGTCTCAGTTGAGGAAGTACATTCCAGATCCGTCGCATGTGAGTATATGGATTTTGGGGTTATTTTTTTAAATAATAGTATATAATATGAATATATTAGTATTATTGTTAATTTAAATAAATATAAGTTAACTAAGGGCAAATTGGACAATTGAGGAGGAGTTAGTGAAGGTAATATTGGAAAGCCCAATTTTAAGGCCAAAGGTTAGGTTTAACAAAAAGGAATTATGATGGGATTATGATTCATTTTGTTAGACCGTGAAAAGAATTAAGGCTAGAGCTCTGAGGAGGAGGTTTGAGGCAAAAGCTTCAAAAGGTTTTCTGAATATCAAAGGCTTAGAGTCGGCAATTAAGGTATGGGAAGTATTGCCTTCATTGTTTTTAATGTATAATTTCAATGTATTTTAAGTATGTTGCACCCTAAAATTTGACCAACATTTCAAGAGGTATGAGTACCAATCAAGACTTTGAAGATAGCCAAGAAGGTTATTCAAGTGTTCAAGGGTTGATATCCTTGTCAAAGAAGTGAGAAGATCCTCAGGGAGATTTGTTGAAACCAAGGTTGTGTGTCTCCTAACTTGAGAGTTGTGGGAGCTCCCCAGATGACTCTGAAGCTATGAGGATGTACTTGAAGCTTTGAGAGAGCTTATGAGATGAATTAAAAGCCATCATGAAGCCTAGAGAGGCCAGTGTACAAGAATAAGAAGACTCAGCCATGAGTGGTGCAGTTAGGGTTTGACTGGGTCAACCCTAGGTCAACTGATGATTTGGAGAGGGTTGAGACCTAATTCAAGGGCCATGTGATCATGGATTGATGCATTGAGATGCTATAAGGATGATTCCAAGATCAACTCATCATGATTGAAGAGTTTGAGAAGTTTCAAGCTAGGGTTTCTAAGACTTGACAGTGTAAAATCCCTTAGTTTGATCCCTATCTTCAAGGCAGTTTAGCTCAAGTTGTGATTGTCATCTCATCTTCCCCCCAACATAAATGTTGTAGAGCTTGTTCTTATATTTAATTTGAGTACTAGAAGTCCTTGATAGGATTTGTAGAGCTCAAGTTATGACTTTGACAAGTTACAGGTCATCTGAGGTATGTGAATCTGGGTCCTTGAAAGTCACCCAACTTGCATCCAACTTTTTCCCAAGAAGGATGATTCCTATGAACTTTTGGTCAACATGAATGTTGTTCCTAATCTTCTTAGCTTTCTATAGAGTACTAGAAGTCCTTGATAGGATTTGTAGAACTCAAGTTATGGCTTTGACAACTCAAAGGCATTTTGGTCATTTGGAGATTATAGGTCATTTCAAGCATAAGGCCATAACTCATATTTCCAAGCTTCAAATGGAAAAATCTTCAACATCAAACTTGCTTAAAATGATGTTTTAAGGCTATTAGGGAGGTCATGAGATTTTGAAAAGGCTTGTAGCAAAAAATGATAAAAATGACCTAAAATGGAGGCATAAGTTAAATAAGTTGAAGTTGGAAATTGAAATTTCCAAGTTACACATCCAAACCATGGCATATGATAGGTCATTTTGACTCCAAAAATCATTTTAGAAACAATGGTTCAGCCACTTTTTTGATTTGAGGCCTAAATCATGGGGTTTCTTTGTAAAATGGTTACTTGCATATTAAGGAACAAATGCAAAACATAAGGAAAGGCAATGTACAAGCTTGCTAAGTATCTTAACACATCCCATATCTCATCTAAGGAGAATTTCAGGTCAGAATAAGTTGCTGCAAGGGGCATGGCATGAGATGATGCATGAGATGAGATGAAATCATAAACTCATGACATGAGAATTCCAATTTCTCATTGGATGATTCCAGATGGTTCTAGATGAGTCTAAACCATTCTATATATGATTTAGAACTTGCTCAGATGCAAGGTTGATGAGAGATTAGAGAGAAGAGTGAGATAGCCATTTCAATTGCTTCCATTGCAAGTTGAAATCAAATTCCACATTCTGATCCATTTCCATTTCTTCTTTCAATCCAAACACATTCCATTGATCACACTGAAGTTGTGCATACCAATTTGAGAGCAAAACCATGGAGAATTGAGGAGATAGCTTTTGGATTTTGAAGGTTGCAAGTCATAATCGGTTTTGGAGATTCAGGCTTTCTTGGTCCAATCTTTTGCAAACAGTAGCAAGATCATCATTCAAGGATTGACTCTGAAGAGTTTGAGAGCATGAAGTGAAGGTTTACCCTATCTGTTAATCAAGATTCGACAGGTTAGTAACTTTTCTTCTACACCATGATTTAGGCATGATTAGGTAGAATTGTTAGGTTTGAACGGTTAGAGACAATTAGGTGATGGATTCTAGGAAGTTTGAGATCAATTGGTGAAGTTTGCGTTGATGACACCATTTTTGTTTTGACCAAGAACACGAGTTATGGTGAGCTATAGCATGAGTTTGATATCAAGAATTAACCAGTGTGAGGTGGTGATCATTCTGAGGTAATTAATTTCAAGAATTGTTAGAACTGAAGTTTGAGCATATCTTTGATCTTGGATCGGGTTTGGAGATTTAGGGTGATTCAATGGATTTTGATGCCATGGTTAGATTCAGGGTGAAATTCTGGACAGATTAGGGTTTTGAATGTTAGTTTTTCATGGAGAATTGAGGTGATACGAGTTGGGAGAAGCTTGAGCTTGAAGCTCTGTTTCCATGGCTTCCTCCTTTGAACCCTAGCTGGAGGAAGGAGATGATGAGATGGCCGTTGGATGAGGCGAAGACTCATTGACTGAGTGGAGATCCCACGGCTGAGATTTAATTTCATTTGGAGAGGGAATTCTGTAATGATCAAAACGAAGCGTTTCACTTAAAGGAGATATTGGGCTCAATTGATATTCACACCCCAAGTCATGGCCCATTGAGACTTTTAACTGAATTTGGTTACTAACTACACTGTTCATTTTTCTTTTTCTTTATATTTTGTTAATTGATTTTCTGATGAAAACTGGGCCTAGCGCGTATTGTTGTTTGCACCCCCATTTTAAGCCCATCTGGATTTTTAACTGAACATAGTTGCTATCTGCACCAAGCATTTCTCATTTTAATTTCTTTTTCTCCATTTTCTTTTAACCTTTGAAAAATCATATTAAATGGAAAATTAATGATTTTTGCATGGGGATTTTTTCTCCCATTTCATGATAATGTCTAGAAAATTATAAAATCAAAATATTTGCATTTCATGCATTTTTAATATTTTTTTGTGTATTTTCTCTTTTAATAGCATTTTAATTCCTTTTATGTTGATGCATAGACTTGTAGAATTTTGTTTAGCTAGTTCCCTTCATATTTTTAGGCCATTCTTTTTAGGATAGTTAGATTAGGACTTTAGCTCCCCTCTGGATTTATTCCATAATTTTGTGATTAATGTTTGATTTGTTTTGGTTAGATGACTTTAGGTTGTAGAGAATTAGGTCAATCCTTAACATAGGTCCACAATAACATTAGAATTTTGGGTTTCTAGGTCAAGTTAGATGTTGGGACATATAGGGTATTAAGGGTAGGTATATAGGATCCCCTAGAAATTATATTAGATTTTAATATGATAGTATACTATTTTTAATTGATTTTTGTAGTTGATTGTTGTTTGTGTTACCCTTGGGGGCTTGTATTTTTGTTTGCCTTGCTTTGTGGGTTTTTGCTTGGCTTGGTGGGCTTGGTCTTGCTTTGAGGAGCATGGACGAGCATAGTAGAAGACTTGAGGATTGATTAAGGAGCTTGAGAGCTTGTAGTCTTGTTTGTTTTGTTGTTGTTTTAGGGTTAGGAATTAGGAAGAGTTTAGACCTAGTTAAGTTCTTTCCTAAACATGGATGGTATCTTTCACCTCCATTCCTCCCCATGATTCAAGGTCCTTCCATGGTATTCACCTCCCTCCTTTGGAGAGATAAGTGATGGTACCTAGGAGGTAGAAACTTTGAGGGAACCATTCTTTTGATGTTGAACCCTTATGGGTCACCTTTGGTGGTCAATAAGCAGTTTAATATCCCCAGCTTATCCAGTTATGTGATTTCCTCTGGTTTGAGTATCTTGAGAGATGTTGAGCTTGAGAGTGAAGATGAAGACTTCATTTCAGAGCATGGAAGAGGATGATTCCTTGAGCATTGCCATTGTAGCTGAAGCTTGAAGGGCAGAAGATCAAGTTGATACTTGAAGACCCAGTAAAAATTGAATGAAGAGCTGAGGCTTGGGAAAGATTGAATGATGAAGTTGACACTTCTAAGCAATTGAGATTAACTGAAGAGCTGAAGCTTGAAGATCAAGGGATAAGTTGATACTTACTTTGAAACTTGGAAATCCTGAAGGAATCAAGTTGATACTTGTGGTTAAGAGTGAAGCCTGAAGGTGGAACTGATTAAAGAGCTGAAGCTTAAAGAAAAAGATAAGTTGAAACTTATGTTGAAGGGTTGAAACTTGGAGAAGCAAATGGATATCTGTCAAGAGTGATTGAAGTCTGAAGACTGAATTGCTGTTAGAAGAGCTGAGGCTTGGAGTTGAGAGAGGAGTTGATCTGCTTTCTTCTTTGTTTCTTTTCTGTATTGATGTGCCTTGTTTGACTTGCTTGATGCATTAGAATAAGTTCATATCTTGACTAGGTAGAATCTAGGTGCATGATTGCACTAGAGGTTGAGTTTCTCCCTCTGCTTGTATTGTTACTGTATGGCTTTGCTTGCGGGTATTCGGTAGAGCCCAGCTCCCTTGCCCATGTGGTTTGTTTTGCTTGATAGCATGATTTTATTTCTTCTGTATGAGTGCAGTTGACTGTATTTTGCTTGATAGCATGTTATCTTTTCAGTATGATTACTGTTATTCATTCTGGCTTGAGGTTGAGATGAGCTTGTGGAGGTCGCTGCCCCACACACATTTCCTCCCTCACTTGCATTGCATGCATTTTACCGTATTACTGTTTACTGTTTAAGCTGATGCTTTATCTGTTTAAGTGTATCATTGACATGATCCCTTAGGACTCTCATTTCCTTTGATAAGGGAATGATGATAGAACTTTAGGTTGAAACCTATGCATGATAACTTCTAGGAGTTCCCTGTTTCAAACCTCAACCATAGGATGAATCCTTGGCATGACAACAGTAGGACTTGATAGTCTCCCTCCTAGTTGAGCCTGTTCTCTTCTCATCTCAAAATAGCTTAAGATACAGTAATCATGAATGATTTCTTTCGTACGTTACGAGCCTTAAGCTATCTGAGAAAGGGTTGTGGGAGAATTTCTTTTCCACAGTCTGGATGTTTAGTATGGCACCCTTTGGGTGACATGCGACACATTCACTCTCAGGTCATAGTCTTTAGTGCGATTGAAATTGCAAACACAATAAAAAACACTTCTTCCGTAAAAGACAGAAAATAATCTGTAGTGTCCCGAACTACGTAAGCTCTGATCTCTCATACCCGTTGGGAGTACGTAGGCACAATACTGATTTATTGGCGAGCCACCTTCCCCGTAACCCGTCGTAGGTCGAACTACGTTGACTCTGATTTCTCGTTCTCTGATGAGAATACGTAGGCATAAAGTGCGACGCTTTGCCGAGTCATTTTTCTTTTCTTTTTAAGCCAGCCTTGATAGGTAGATAGATAAAACAACCCGTCCAGTAAACACAACAAGCATGGATCCTGTTGAGTACGACGGACGTGAGGGGTGCTAACACCTCCCTCTTGCGTAACCGACTCCCGAACCCAGACAATGGTTGCGACGACCTTGTCTTACCCTTTTTCGTTAGGTTTTTCCGATCGTTTCCTTTCCCGCTCCGAGGGCTAAATAACGAAAGGTGGCGACTCTTCTGTTGTGCCGACACCTTATTTTCGCGGAAGCGACAGCTGGCGACTCTGCTGGGGATCAAACCCAGAGTCTCTGGTTCTCCGGTTCCCTATGAGGGTCAATCCTAGCGCTTGTATGATTACTTGTTGGGTTGTGTTTATCTCTCGCATTTGACTTCCCGCATTTTATTTTCAGTATGATATGATTATCTGTGCTGTTGTGGGGGAGGGCATTCTGATGAGTGAGAAGCCAGACCCAGGCTTGAGTGAACATAGCATTAGTTGTGGAAATTAGTGGGCGCGTGCTTGCTTTGCAGGCACTAGTGTCTCATGAAATCCACGCTCAGACGAGGTTCTCCCGGTTGGCTTCTCTTTCAACCCTTTGGGTTGAGACGGTTGCTGGTTTGGTGGATTGTCGACTCTGGGGACCGATCATTTGTGATTCAGCCGAGTGAGGCCGCTTCATGAGTTGGTGATGCCACACCTTCTGGGTATCGTATCACCTCTCTTGAATGTCTGTGACGCTGATGAACGCATAGGATGCCGAACTTGAGTCAGTTTAGGTCCATACCTGTGAGCAGGGTTGGGTTTATTGCAGGAAACCTTGACCTTCAGACCACCTGGTTTTCTTGATAGTGGATCAGTTTTGTTGGGATCTGAGCATCTCATCCGCAGATATGTTTGTTCTTGATAAAGCAGGTTTTGATCAGAGGATCTTATCATCGGATGTGTATTTGTTCTTGATAGAGCAAGTTTTGATCAGAGGATCTCATCAGCGGATGTGTGTTTGTTCTTGATAGAACAGAGTTTTATTACCAGATGTTTGTTCTTGATAGAGTAGAGTTTTATTACCAGATGTTTGTTCTTGATAGAGCAGAGTTTTGGTCATCAGCTGTTTGTTCTTGACAGAGCAAATTCATGATTGGGGTCTGAAGATCTCATCAGCAGATGTATGTTTGTTCTTGACAGAGCAGAGTTTTCGGTCCTGTATCAGAGGTCCTTATTATCAGGCATTTGTTCTTGACAGAGCAGAATTATAGTCCTATGTATATGGCCCTATCAGATGGTTGTTCTTGACAGAGCAGATTTGTGGTCCTACACTAGGGTTTTCTTCTCATCAGTGGTTGTTCTTGATAGAGCAGCGTTACGGTTTTGTTGATACAAAATCTCCACAGCACAGTTGCCTTGATCTCCTGTTGCATGATTGCATTTTGCATTAGTTCGCATACTCATTTTGCATTTCATTAACGTGTGTCTGTGTTGCAGGTACCGTTTTCCCCGATCCAGGATTTCTTGCCTCCTATTGTATTGTTATGGGCTCTCTGAGGAAGACCGTGGCTTACAAGTTCCATGCCCCTGATGTGGTTAAGTTGACTGGTTTGATAGCTTTAGCAGATGATTCTATGAGGGATGAGTTCAGAAAATCTTACGGCAAATTGCTCAGTTTGGTTCGTAAACCTTCTGTGTTCGAGTTGAATGGGTTGCACGCTCTGCTGCAGTTCTACGACCCTCCGTTGAGATGTTTCACTTTTCAGGATTTTGTTCTTGCACCTACGCTAGAGGAATATGCTGATTTTCTAGGTGTGTCTATCAAGAGGCAAACGCCTTTTGTTCATATGGACGCTGAGCCTGATCTAGCCAGTCTAGCTCCTTCGCTTCATATGGATGCCTCCGAGTTTGTATTGACTAGTTGGAACAAGGTTCCCGGGTTCTCCTTGCAGTTCTTAGTGGGTAAGGCTCAGCAGTGCGCCAAAGACGGATGTTGGGTCGTGTTCAACGCCATCCTCGCTTTGTGCATATATGGCATCATTCTGTTCCCCAATATGCCCGATTTTGTAGACTTCGATGCATTTCATATCTTTGCTTCAGGGAATCCAGTCCCTACCTTGATAGGAGATGTCTACCATTCTATCCACTACAAAAACGAGAACAGAAGGGGCAAGAATGTCTCATGCTGTGTACCCTTGCTTTATAAATGGCTTGATAGCCATCTGCCCAAGAAGGGTCCCTTTGCTTCGTCTGCAGCCACAGCTGAGTGGCCTGAGCGTTTGATGAGTCTGTCAGCGGAGGATATTGCCTGGTTTGATAGAGATAGGTTGGGTACTGAGGTGATCTTCAGCTGCAGCGGGTTTCCAAATGTGCCTTTGATAGGCAGGAAAGGCTGTATAAACTAAAATCCGTCTTTGCTGGTCCGACAGTTCGCGTATGCTTTGAGAGCTCCCCCGAAGGATGAAGAGGTACAGGAATCTCTGTACCTCACTGGTCTTCTAGAGGGGGATTTGTTGTCCAAGCTTCAGCGCGCCTGGAATGGCATCAGTAAGCGAGGAAAACCATTGCTGGGGAGAAGCAACAATCAAGCCTACCCTCCGTACGTGACTTGGATCAAAGCTAGGGCAGATGCTATAGGGATGTTGTTTCCTCATGCCAAGCCAGAAAACCCTCCAATGATTGAAGAGCCTACAATTGTGCCTATTCAGCAGCATAATCAGGTGTTAGCTGAGCGAGATGAATTGAAGCAGGCGAATGAGGAACTGGGGAAAGAATTGGCGCAGCTCCGAAGCGAGAGGAACGAAGTCGTTCATTCCTTCAAAAGGCAGACAGAGCTGGTGAACCAGCTGGGTACAGACCTGACTAAGCAGATAGCCGAGCCTGAGCGCATGGGTCAAGACTTCAAAGCTGTCAACGACGTACTGGCTACGAAGAAGCAGCACTTGGACGAAGCGTATCGGAGGATATCCAAGTTCAACCAGCACTGGAAGGCTTCCCTGGCCACCAGGAAAGAGCAGGAGGATAAGCTGATGCTACAGATCTCCAAGCTGGAAGCTCAGGTGAAGGATAGTGAGAGGAGGTTTGATGAAGAAACCGCCCGCAGATACGCCGCCGAAGGCCAGCTCAACAGGGCTCTTGCTAACCTGAAGGAGCGCAAACTGACGTTTGAGTCCAAGAAACGGAAGTTAGAAGATTGTTTCGGCGAAGGAGCCTGGGAAGGTTCGGTCGAAGGACTTCAGTACACCATTGTGCAGAGGGAATTACTCGTCGAAGGGTTACTCACTCTGCCGGATCATCCAGAAACGAAGGAGTTGTTAGAAGAGTATCGCGCCCGTGGCCGTACTTGACTGTTTGTATTCCTTTTATTTTGATCATTGTTGTATGCTGACCATCACCAGGCTTGTTGGCTGAGGTCACGCTGTTGATTCATCTTGTACTCGCTGATGTTGTGTACTGCCTTGATGGGCTTTCTTTATATATGAGATTGTTATTTCCACGATTGGACTCGGACTTCTTATTGTTATCAGCACTGGCACTCAGGCACTAGGATCGGGGGAAATCTCCCTAACGCACAGACACACGTTTGCACTTGCATGAAGCATTTGCATAACAAGCATTTTATTGTTTTCCTAACCCTTTTGTGTTTTACAGGTTATTTCAGGTTATTTCAGGTTGTTTTAGGTTGTCTCAGGTGGTTCCAGGATTGATCAGAGACATATCCACCACTATTCGACCAGAGCTAATCAGACCAGGATCATGGAGCAAGTGCAAACTAATGTTCAGGAACTCCGCGAAAGGATGGATCGCTTCATGGAGCTCATGCAAGCGGTCACTAATGGCCAGGAGCAGCTCAGAACTTTGGTTCAGCCTTTGATTTCGAGGGTTGATAGCAACGACGTGCTCCATGGTGGGACTGTGCCTACTCCTCCACCAGTTGAGACTCCACAGAATGGTGTCCCCGTGACTGGGGGAAACGGCAGTGCTAACGACAATGTGATGACCAACATCAGACTCAATACGACGGGCGTCGGTAATGGGAGTCTGGGAGCTAATGTCAATATCGGGCCGGGCAACGGTAATGCGGGCGTCGGGAATCTGTTTGTGCCCTAGCCATGGCTAGACGATCGTCAGGACGGTGTGTTCTCTCAGAGAGGTGCTGAAGGGGAGCTGAATGCTGAAGCGCGGCTTAGATTCAAGGCACTTGAAGATAAGATGAGAGATATCGAGAATGAGAATACTTTGGGCGTTGATATGTCCAAGTTGGGATTAATTGCTGATTTCAAGGTGCCTCCTAAGTTCAAGGTACCTGACTTTGAAAAGTATAAGGGGACCACTTGCCCTCGTGTCCACCTGAGATCGTATTACAGAAAAATGTCTGCTCATTCTGAGGATGAGAAGTTGCTGATGCACTTCTTCCAAGACAGCCTTTCCGGGCCATCCCTTGAGTGGTACATGGGTCTGGAGCCCACTAGTGTGCGCACATGGAAGGATCATGCTGAAGCATTTGTGCACCACTACCAATATAATAGAGACTTGGCCCCGAATCGAGTTCAGCTGCAGAATCTGTCGCAGAGGAACAATGAAGGATTTAAGGAGTACGCCCAGCGGTGGCGTGAGTTGGCAGCTAGGGTTCAGCCGCCGATGGTTGAACGCGAGCTCGTGCAGATGTTTGTAGCCATCCTCCCAGGGGTTTACTATGAGAAGTTAGTCAGCGGTATGTCTGGGACGTTCTCAGATCTCATTATCACGGGTGAGCACGTCGAAAATGGGATCAAGATCGGGAAAATTCAAGGTGAGTCATCCTCAGCTGGGGGAGGCGAAAAGAAACCTTATGCTGGCAAAAGGCGGGAAGGAGAAGCGAGCGCTGTGACCAACACTCGAAGAAAGGGTAAAGGTCCTCACCAGCAGGTGGCCAGTATAAATATCCCGGCAGCTCCGCAGCAGCAGCAGCAACCGAATCAACAGGGATACATAAAGTACCAGAATCGGACACCTTTGGCGAACCGTCACTTCGAGACACCGCCCATGTCGTACGCGCAACTATTACAGACTTTGCTTCAGCTACAGTTGATCCAAAAGAGGACGCTGGCTCGCTTGACAGGGGCACCTCCGCCAGGGTACGACGCGAATGCCACTTGTGAATTTCATTCAGGGGCACCAGACCACATAATAGAGAACTGCAAAGCCTTCAAGCATAAGGTGCAGGACATGGTGGATGCCAAGATCATCAACTTCTCCGATAATGTGCCAAATGTCACGAAGAATCCTATGCCGAATCATAGGGGAGGCGGAGTGAACGCCATTATCGAAGAAGAGAATTTGGATTTGTTGACTGATGTCAGAGATCTGAAGACGCCGCTTAGCTTCGTTAAAGCTAAGTTGCTGAAAAGAGGGTTCTTCCCAGGTTGCGGAGAGCTATGTATGGACTGTGCCACACGTTCTGATAGATGTGAGCAGTTGGTAGAAGGAATTCAAAGTCTGATGACTGAAGGGATTCTGCAGTTTAGCCGGAGGGCTGAAAGTGGGTCAGGAGAGGTAGTGCTGAAGCAGACCGATGAAGTCGCCACCATCACCATCCCTCGCCGGCCGATAACTATTTCTGCGCCCAGACCGCCCACAATTACTATTACCAAAGCTGGGCCAATACCGCTCGAAAGCACTAACGCCGTCCCGTGGCATTATGGGGCTGAAGTCTACTGCAACAGACAGAGGTTGAGCTAGAACCGTTTGGGACGACTGTGGAGAACCTTGCGGGAGTCAGTGGCATCACTCGCAGCGGAAGAGTGTTTGCACCACCAGAGGTCGTGGCGGATAAAGCGGTCAGAGCTGATGCGGCCGATAAAGGTAAAAGTAAAGTCGTTGAAGAGGCCCCGTGTGGGGTAGAAAAAGACTTGCTTGTTAAAGATGCCGAGGAGTTTATGCGGTTGATTAAAAAGAGTGACTACAAGATTGTGGATCATCTCCATCAGACGCCCTCAAAGATTTCCATTCTGAACTTGCTGCTGTGTTCTGAAGTACACCGCAATGCGCTGCTGAAGGTGTTGAACGCCACATATGTACCGCAGGAAATATCGGTAAATCAGCTAGAAGAGGTCGTAGCCCATGTGAATGCTGGAAACGGGCTAGGTTTCACGGACCTGGAGCTAACGCCGAAGGGGAGAAACCATAATAGCGCCCTGCACATCTCGATAGAGTGTAGGGGCACAATCATGTCACACGTGTTGGTGGACACGGGTTCGTCACTTAATGTTCTTCCGAAGAAGGCATTAATGAAGTTAGATACTCGTGGAGTAATCTGCACACCCAGTGATCTGGTTGTGAAGGCGTTCGATGGAACTAAACGACACGTTTTCGGGGAGGTGACCCTGCCGATCCAAGTCGGGCCGGAAACGTTCGACGCGGTCTTTTATATTATGGACATCATGCCTGCCTACAGTTGTCTCTTGGGCCGGCCATGGATCCATGCTGCTGGTGCCGTGACCTCCACGTTGCACCAAAAGTTCAAATATGCTGTCGGGGGAAGCACCGTAACCGTGTGTGGCGAGGAAGACATAATCGTGAGCCATTTGTCGTCCTTCAAGTATGTGGAGATGGATGGCAAAATCCATGAGACTCTATGCCAAGCGTTAGAAGCTGTCAAGGTAAAAGAAGTAGCTCCTGTAGTCACGGAAAAGCCAGAGATGACTCTCTCCTCCTTCAAGGAAGCTCGGGCCGTTGTCCAAGCCGGATCTACCCCAGGCTGGGGGCGAATTTTGGAGATACCTAACAAGCAAGATAAGTTTGGGTTGGGATATTCTCCTGGAGCTGAAGCTTCTTCTTCTTCTAGCAGTGCGTCTCGAGGTAAAGGGCCGATCCAGTTTACCAGTGGTGGAATGATTTTCGAAAGCATCAACGCAGTGTCTGAAGACAGCGGAGATAGCGACTGTGACCTCGACTCTTGGATTCAGCCAAGCAAGCCAGGCGAGGGCCTCAACAATTGGTCCGTCAAGGATATCATCCAGATGACAAGCGAAGAGTAATGATTTACTTTTTCCAATCATTGTACAACCCTATGTCCTACCCGGGGCATAGTAGTTTTTTTGTCAGGGCCTTGTTGGATTATGTACATGCATTTTGTTAATAAATCAAAGGCGTTTTCTTCGTATTCAAATATTGTGATCTCTGTTATTCCTGTTTTATATTTGTTGTGAAAAACAATAAAATGGCAATGGGGTTTGTGCTAACCTGCACATCCTTGTTTTAAACTTAACCCTTGTTATTGCAGGATCCACATAACAGATGACATCGACTCTGGAACTTCTACGGCTCACTTCGACTTCGATTGCCCGATCTATCAAGCCGAAGAAGAGATTGATGAAGACGCAGACCTTCCTGAAGAGTTGGCCCGCTTGTTGAAACAAGAGGAGAAAGTTATTCTGCCTCATGAAGAGGAGATCGAGATCGTGAATCTGGGTTCTGAAGAACTCGTCAGAAACGTCAGGATAGGGGCTGCACTGCAGAGTGATGTCAAGTGGAGATTAGTCGAGATGCTGAGAGAGTATAGTGACGTCTTTGCTTGGTCATACGAGGATATGCCCGGACTTGACACTGACATCGTGGTCCACCACTTGCCGTTGCGAGAAGATTGTCCTCCCGTTAAGCAGAAGCTTAGGAGGACGAGACCAGATATGGCCGTTAAGATCAAGGAAGAAGTGCAAAAGCAGCTTGATGCTGGCTTCTTAGCGGTCACCACTTACCCTCCGTGGGTCGCCAACATAGTGCCTGTACCGAAGAAGGACGGTAAGGTACGAATGTGCGTCGATTATCGGGATTTGAATAGGGCGAGCCCTAAAGACGATTTCCCGTTGCCTCATATCGATGTGTTGGTCGACAACACAACCCAGTTCTCCGTGTTTTTGTTCATGGATGGCTTCTCCGGTTACAACCAGATCAAGATGGTGCTGGAGGACATGGAGAAAACGACGTTTATCACTCCTTGGGGAACATTCTGCTACAAGGTAATGCCTTTCGGTCTGAAGAACGCAGGGGCCACTTACCAACGAGCTATGGTAACTTTGTTTCATGACATGATTCATCACGAGATTGAAGTCTATGTTGATGACATGATTGCGAAGTCCCAAACGGAGGAGGGACATATGGTCAATTTGCTGAAGCTTTTTGAGAGGCTTAGGAAGTTCAGGTTGAGGCTGAATCCTAACAAGTGTACTTTCGGAGTACGGTCCAGAAAGTTACTGGGGTTTATCGTGAGCGAACGAGGCATCGAGGTTGATCCTGCGAAGATAAAAGCCATACAAGAAATGCCAGTGCCAAAAACAGAAAAAGAAGTTCGTGGTTTCCTGGGCAGAATAAACTACATTGCAAGGTTTATTTCTCAGCTTACGGCCACGTGTGAACCGATGTTCAAGCTTTTAAAGAAAGATCAGGCAATTATCTGGAACGAGGATTGCCAGAAGGCATTCGACAAGATAAAGCAGTATCTTCAGGAACCTCCAATCTTGATACCCCCAGTGGCTAGACGGCCGCTAATCATGTACTTGACAGTTCTTGAGAATAGTATGGGGTGTGTTCTCGGTCAGCACGACGAGACGGGCAGAAAGGAGCATGCCATTTACTACTTGAGTAAAAAGTTCACAGACTGTGAATCTCGCTACTCGATGTTGGAGAAGACGTGTTGTGCACTAGCCTGGGCTGCCAAACGTCTACGATAGTACATACTCAATCACACCATAATGCTAATTTCGAAGATGGATCCGATCAAGTACGTCTTCGAGAAGCAAGCGCTTTCGGGCAGGATTGCCAGATGGCAAATGGTCTTGACGGAATATGATATTCAGTACGTGTCCCAGAAAGCCATCAAGGGAAGCGTATTGTCTGATTACCTTGCCGAACAGCCGATCGAGGATTACCAGCCGATGAAATTTGAATTCCCTGATGAGGATATCATGTTTCTCAAAGCGAAGGATTGCGATGAGCCGTTGCCCGATGAGGGGCCGGATAGGAAGTCCCGGTGGAAATTGATATTTGACGGGGCAGTTAATTCCTACGGAAGTGGCATAGGGGCGGTCATCACGACTCCCCACGGATCCCATATCCCGTTCACTGCGAGACTGACGTTTCCAGTCACCAATAATGAAGCGGAGTACGAAGCATGCATCATGGGTCTAGAAGAGGCATTTGATTTGAGAATCAAGAACCTAGACGTATATGGTGACTCAGCGCTTGTGATCAACCAGATTAAAGGTGAGTGGGAGACTCGTCAATCGAATTTGGTGCCGTACATGAACTATGCCAGAAGGCTACTTCCGTTCTTTGATCGAGTGGAACTCCATCATGTGCCCAAGGCCAAAAATCAGATGGCTGATGCCTTAGCCACGTTGGCTTCGATGTATGAAGTCAATTTTTGGAATGAAGCTCCAAGAATTGTCCTTTCTCGTCTTGATAGACCTGCATTTGTCTTTACGATCGAGGAAGCCGCCGACGGCAAGCCATGGTTCCATGACATCCAGACTTTCCTTATGACTACGGAGTATCTTGCAGGTGCGTCAACCCAGGATAAGAAGACTCTGAGGAGGCTGTCTGGAAATTTTTATCTCAATCCTGATGGAGTGTTGTATAAGAGAAACCATGATCTCGTGCTACTCAGATGTGTAGATGAGAAAGAGGCAGGTATGCTCATGGAAGAAGTCCATGAAGGCACATTTGGTACGCACGCCGGCGGGCATGCTATGACGAGAAAGATCCTGAGAGCAGGATACTACTGGCTGACGATGGAGTCTGATTGCTTCAAATTCGCGAAGAGATGTCATAAATGCCAGATTTATGCTGATAAAGTTCATGTGCCGCCGTGCCCGTTAAATGTCATGTCCTCCCCGTGGCCGTTTTCCATGTGGGGCATCGACATGATAGGCAAGATCGAGCCCACTGCATCTAACGGTCATCGCTTCATTCTAGTAGCTATCGACTACCTCACCAAATGGGTGGAGGCAGCCTCATATGCTAATGTGACCAAGCAGGTGGTGGCTAAATTCATAAAGAGGGACATCATCTGTCGTTACGGAATCCCCGAGCGGCTCATTACTGATAATGGTTCGAATCTGAATAACAAGATGATGAAGGAGCTGTGCCAGAGTTTCAAGATTGAGCACCACAACTCATCTCCTTACCGGCCGAAGATGAATGGCGTCATTGAAGCGGCCAATAAGAACATAAAGAAGATTGTTCAGAAGATGGTTGTGACCTATAAGGATTGGCACGAGATGTTGCCATTTGCACTGCACGGTTATCGTACGACGGTACGTACGTCAACCGGGGCAACTCCTTTCTCCTTAGTGTACGGTATGGAAGTTGTCCTACCGTTAGAAGTGGAGATCCCTTCTTTGCGAGTTTTGGTTGATGTGAAACTCGACGAGGCAGAATGGATTACGAACCGACTGAACCAACTCAGCCTGATGGACGAGAAGAGGTTAGCATCGATTGCGCATGGTCGTTTATACCAGAGCCGAATGAAGAAAGCTTATGATAAGAAGGTGCGTCCTAGAAGCTTTCAGACGGGTGATCTCGTCCTGAAGAAGATTCTTCCTCCACACTCCGATCACCGGGGCAAGTGGACTCCCAATTACGAAGGTCCGTACGTCGTCAGCAGGGTCTTCTCGGGAGGAGCTTTGTTGTTATCCATGATGGATGGTGAAGATTTTGCATCCCCGGTGAACGCGGACGCAGTTAAAAAATACTTTGCTTGAAAGCGACCCGCTGGACAGTAAAAAGAGAGTCTAGGCAAAAATGGGGCATCCCGGCGAACCATAAAAAAGGAAAAAGGTTCGGGCAAAAATTAGGGATATAAATTGAAAAAAATGTACACCCGCAAAGTCGAAAACCCGGATGGGCGACTTTGGCAAAAAAGGGTATCCCGATGAACTGAAAACCCGCAAAGGGCGGTTCACGCAAAAGTTAGGGATTAGAAAAAGCAAATGACTGCGTTCCGCGTGTGGACTTTCTTTGTTTAGTGGTTTGGAAGACCTGAGGGCCGTTTATCTGAATCAATCTCTTCTGAAGCTGAAGCGTCGGAGAAGTATCGAAGTCGAGTGGGTCATAGAGGGATCAACTCATGGTGTTCGTCTACGCCTCGTTGCCGACATTTGCATATACTGATGTACATTTATGTTTTATTTTTGCGCGGCTTCCTCATTCCAGGAGCTTGCATCTGTTGTAAAACATTTTTACCCATTCAGGGGTTCGTTATCAATAAAATGTATACTATTCAGCAATTCTGTTTGCCTGTTTAGCATTTACCTGTTTTGTTTGCGAAAAAGAGCGCCGATGTTTTTGATAAAATGCGCATACATAAACTTACTGGCCTAGGCCACTGATTGTTGAAACAATGAATTACTTGAACATTGTCACAAGATGATAACCTTGATAGGTCCCTTTGAGAAGGATATCTTGTCTGTTTGTTTGTGTTGTTACAGGTATAGCATATTCCAGGCAGTGCGTCGTGCGCATCCCCAAGCAGGATGATTCCTCCTTATCCCGCAAAGTTCAGCAGCCTCTCCCCGCAGAGTCTGAATGCGAGATCGTGAGCATTGATATGCATCCCCAGGCAGAGAAGATTCTCTCCCCAATCAGATGCATCCTGAAGGAACGTCATCTCCTCAGCTGAGTCATACCGAAGTGTGCAGCAACTGATGGTCCTAGACTGAAGTCTCTAGCGGAATTGAGATTCCCCACAGAGTCGCACTTTCCCCGGAAAGTAGAATGATTTCGTCTTCCTCAGCCGAGTTTGCAGGTCCCCAAGAGAGCCGAATCCTTGGAAGCCGCTCGGGACCATGATTGGTTTTCCCCAGTGGAGTGTTGAATAGCTGATGCCACATTTCCCCACCGGAGTCGTTATCTCCAGGAGAGTAGCCGTGAAGGCCGTGCAGTATTCCCACGATTGACATCGCTTTCCCTCAGCAGGTCCAAGTTCTCGTGGAGCTTCGTTCCCCCGCAGCAGTCAACTGAAGTTGTGTCCCCTGCGGAGCCCAATTGAGATTGGTGTGACCTTGTTCTCCTCGGCAGGATGATTCCTCCCCCTAGCTGAGTTGGTTCTTTCTCCTTGACAGGAGGATTCTCCCTTCAGCATTTATTTTGATGACGGGATCGTGTCATTGTGCATGACTGCATAACATTTATCACAAACGCATAACATTTCCACCATGTGGAGCATTATGCCATTGCCGAAGCATATGCATAATAAACATGATCTAGGTTGTTACCGTTCTTGTTTTGCAGGTGTTCCGCCACAGAATTGATTGCTCAAGATGATTCTTGAAATTCTCCCCAACGAAGTCGCTCACTCAAGATGATTCTTGAAGTCCCCAGCAAAGTCTTCGGCTCAAGATGATTCTTGAATGCCCTAGCGAGGTCGCTTGCTTAAGGTGATTCTTAAGATCCCCAGTGCAGTCTCCAGAGTTGGTTGCTCAAGCTGATGCTTAGAGTCCCCGACAGAGTGTTTGCTCAGGATGATTCCTGAAAACTCCAGCATAGTCCCTGGTTCAGGATGATTCTTGAAGTCCCCGGCGGAGTTATGTGTCCAAGATGATTCTTGAAGTCCTCAGCAGAGTTGATTCATCCAGAATGATTTCTGGATCCCCGAAGCAGAGTTACTTGATAGTTCTCCAGAATCCCCAGCGGAGATGCATCATCCCCAGCAGGTTTCTGAACAGCGAAGTTGAAACTTCCCTCGAAGACTTGATGATTGAGGTCTGACCGTGTTAACGAAGTAGTTCTCCCAACTGATGCGGAGTGCCTGATGGAAGAGGTTTGGATATTCCTAATTGGTTCATGATTGACCAAGAATTCTATTCCCGACTTGCTGATGAATTCTGGCTGATGCCCGAAAGTTTTCTTTGAATTCCTGACGGCATGATTTAACGTGATCAACCTGATGGTTGACCTGATGAGTCCTGATGCCTGATGGCATGATCGACCACGTATTACCGGTTACCGTGTGACCAGGTCTCCAGCTAGTTGTCGTGCAGCTAATGTTCTAGTGTTCGAAGATTTGTTCCCGCCAGAGTACCGTGTACTTGTGCAGTAGGCAAATTTTCGGGTTGTTGGTATTCAACCGTCTCGCACCTTGATTGGCTGAGAGTCGTTCGCTCCTCACCCAGTCAGGTTCAAGCCGTTTGAATAGGGGCAGCTGTTGCACCCCAAAATTTGACCAACATTTCAAGAGGTATGAGTACCAATCAAGACATTGAAGATAGCCAAGAAGGTTATTCAAGTGTTCAAGGGTTGATATCCTTGTCAGAGAAGTGAGAAGATCCTCAGGGAGATTGGTTGAAACCAAGGTTGTGTGTCTCCTAACTTGAGAGTTGTGGGAGCTCCCCAGATGACTCTGAAGCTATGAGGATGGACTTGAAGCTTTGAGAGAGCTTATGAGATGTCTTGAAAGCCATCATGAAGCCTAGAGAGGCCAGTGTACAAGAATAAGAAGACTCAGCCATGAGTGGTGCAGTTAGGGTTTGACTGGGTCAACCCTAGGTCAACTGATGATTTGGAGAGGGTTGAGACCTAATTCAAGGGCCATGTGATAATGGATTGATGCATTGAGATGCTATAAGGATGATTCCAAGATCAACTCATCATGATTGAAGATTTTGAGAAGTTTCAAGCTAGGGTTTCTAAGACTTGACAGTGTAAAATCCCCTAGTTTGATCCCTATCTTCAAGGCAGTTTAGCTCAAGTTGTGATTGTCATATCATCTTCCCCTAAACATGAATGTTGTAGAGCTTGTTCTTAGCTTTAATTTGAGTACTAGAAGTCCTTGATAGGATTTGTAGAGCTCAAGTTATGACTTTGACAAGTTACAGGTCATCTGAGGTATGTGAATCTGGGTCCTTGAAAGTCACCCAACTTGCATCCAACTTTTGCCCAAGAAGGATGATTCCTATGAACTTTTGGTCAACATGAATGTTGTTCCTCATCTTCTTAGATTTCTAGAGAGTACTAGAAGTCCTTGATAGGATTCGTAGAACTCAAGTTATGGCTTTGACAAGTCAAGGGCATTTTGGTCATTTGGAGATTATAGGTCATTTCAAGCATAAGGCCATAACTCCTATTTCCAAGCTTAAAATAGAAAAATATTCAACATCAAACTTGCTTAAAATGATGTTTTAAGGCTAGTAGGGAGGTCATGAGGTGTTGAAAAGGCTTTTAGCAAAAAATGATAAAAATGACCTAAAATGGAGGCATAAGTTAAATAAGTTGAAGTTGGAAATTGAAATTTCCAAGTTACACATCCAAACCATGGCATATGATAGGTCATTTTGACTCCAAAAAGCATTTTAGAAACAATGGTTCAGCCACTTTTTTGATTTGAGGCCTAAATCATGGGGTTGCTTTGGAAAATGGTTACTTGCATATTAAGGAACAAATGCAAAACATAAGGAAAGGCAATGTACAAGCTTGCTAAGTATCTTAACACATCCCATATCTCATCTAAGGAGAATTTCAGGTCAGAATAAGTTGCTGCGAGGGGCATGGTATGAGATGATGCATGAGATGAGATGAAATCATAAACTCATGACATGAGAATCCCAATTTCTCATTGGATGATTCCAGATGGTTCTAGATGAGTCTAAACCATTCTATATATGATTTAGAACTTGCTTAGATGCAAGGTTGGTGAGAGATTAGAGAGAATAGTGAGATAGCCATTTCAATTGCTTCCATTGGAAGTTGAAATCAAATTCCACATTCTGATCCATTTCCATTTCTTCTTTCAATCCAAACACATTCCATTGATCACACTGAAGCTGTGCATACCAAATTGAGAGCAAAACCATGGAGAATTGAGGAGATAGCTTTTGGATTTTGAAGGTTGCAAGTCATAATCGGTTTTGGAGATTCAGGCTTTCTTGGTCCAATCTTTTGCAAACAGTAGCAAGATCATCATTCAAGGATTGATTCTGAAGAGTTTGAGAGCATGAAGTGAAGGTTTACCCTATCTGTTAATCAAGATTCGACAGGTTAGTAACTTTTCTTCTACACCATGATTTAGTCATGATTAGGTAGAATTGTTAGGTTAGAACGGTTAGAGACAATTAGGTGATGGATTCTGGGAAGTTTAAGATCAATTGGTGAAGTTTGCGTTGATGACACCATTTTTGTTTTGACCAAGAACACGAGTTATGGTGAGCTATAGCATGAGTTTGATATCAAGAATTAACCAGTGTGAGGTGGTGATCATTCTGAGGTAATTAATTTCAAGAATTGTTAGAACTGAAGTTTGAGCATATCTTTGATCTTGGATCGGGTTTGGAGATTTAGGGTGATTCAATGGATTTTGATGCCATGGTTAAATTCAGGGTGAAATTCTAGACAGATTAGGGTTTTGAATGTTAGTTTTTCATGGAGAATTGAGGTGATATGAGTTGGGAGAAGCTTGAGCTTGAAGCTCTGTTTCCATGGCTTCCTCCTTTGAACCCTAGCTGGAGGAAGGAGATGATGAGATGGCCGTTGGATGAGGCGAAGACTAATTGACTGAGTGGAGATCCCACGACTGAGATTTAATTTCATTTGGAGAGGGAATTCTGAAATGATAAAAACGAAGCGTTTCACTTAAAGGAGATATTGGGCTCAATTGATATTCACACCCCAAGTCATGGCCCATTGAGACTTTTAACTGAATTTGGTTACTAACTACACCGTTCATTTTTCATTTTCTTTATATTTTGTTAATTGATTTTCTGATGAAAACTGGGCCTAGCGTGTATTGTTGTTTGCACCCCCATTTTAAGCCCATCTGGATTTTTAACTGAACATAGTTGCTATCTGCACCAAGCATTTCTCATTTTAATTTCTTTTTCTCCATTTTCTTTTAACCTTTAAAAAATCATATTAAATGGAAAATTAATGATTTTTGCATGGGGATTTTTTCTCCCATTTCATGATAATGTCTAGAAAATTATAAAATCAAAATATTTGCATTTCATGCATTTTTAATATTTTTTGTGTATTTTCTCTTTTAATAGCATTTTAATTCCTTTTATGTTGATGCATAGACTTGTAGAATTTTGTTTAGCTAGTTCCCTTCATATTTTTAGGTCATTCTTTTTAGGATAGTTAGATTAGGACTTTAGCTCCCCTCTGGATTTATTCCATAATTTTGTGATTAATTTTTGATTAGTTTTGGTTAGATGACTTTAGGTTGTAGAGAATTAGGTCAATCCTTAACATAGGTCCACAATAACATTAGAATTTTGGGTTTCTAGGTCAAGTAAGATGTTGGGACATATAGGGTATTAAGGGTAGGTATATAGGATCCCCTAGAAATTATATTAGATTTTAATATGATAGTATACTATTTTTAATTGATTTTTGTAGTTTATTGTTGTTTGTGTTGCCCTTGGGGGCTTGTATTTTTGTTTGCCTTGCTTTGTGGGTTTTTGCTTGGCTTGGTGGGCTTGGTCTTGCTTTGAGGAGCATGCAGGAGCATAGTAGAAGACTTGAAGATTCATTAAGGAGCTTGAGAGCTTGTAGTCTTGTTTGTTTTGTTGTTGTTTTAGGGTTAGGAATTAGGAAGAGTTTAGACCTAGTTAAGTTCTTTCCTAAACATGGATGGTATCTTTCACCTCCATTCCTCCCCATGATTCAAGGTCCTTCCATGGTATTCACCTCCCTCCTTTGGAGGGATAAGTGATGGTACCTAGGAGGTAGAACCTTTGAGGGAACCATTCTTTTGATGTTGAACCCTTATGGGTCACCTTTGGTGGTTAATAAGCAGTTTAATATCCCCAACTTATCCAGTTAAGTGATTTCCTCTGGTTTGAGTATCTTGAGAGATGTTGAGCTTGAGAGTGAAGATGAAGACTTCATTGCAGAGCATGGAAGAGGATGATTCCTTGAGCATTGCCATTGTAGCTGAAGCTTGAAGGGCAGAAGATCAAGTTGATACTTGAAGACCCAGTAAAAATTGAATGAAGAGCTGAGGCTTGGGAAAGATTGAATAATGAAGTTGACACTTCTAAGCAATTGAGTTTAACTGAAGAGCTGAAGCTTGAAGATCAAGGGATAAGTTGATACTTACTTTGAAACTTGGAAATCCTGAAGGAATCAAGTTGATACTTGTGGTTAAGAGTGAAGCCTGAAGGTGGAACTGATTAAAGAGCTGAAGCTTGAAGAAGAAGATAAGTTAAAACTTATGTTGAAGGGTTGAAACCTGGAGAAGCAAATGGATATCTGTCAAGAGTGATTGAAGTCTGAAGACTGAATTGCTGTTAGAAGAGCTGAGGCTTGGAGTTGAGAGAGGAGTTGATCTGCTTTCTTCTTTGTTTCTTTTCTGTATTGATGTGCCTTGTTTGACTTGCTTGATGCATTAGAATAAGTTCATATCTAGACTAGGTAGAATCTAGGTGCATGATTGCGCTAGAGGTTGAGTTGCTCCCTCTGCTTGTATTGTTACTGTATGGCTTTGCTTGCGGGTATTCGGTAGAGCCCAGCTCCCTTGCCCATGTGGTTTGTTTTGCTTGATAGCATGATTTTATTTCTTCTGTATGATTGCAGTTGATTGTATTTTGCTTGATAGCATGTTATCTTTTCAGTATGATTACTGTTATTCATTCTGGCTTGAGGTTGAGATGAGCTTGTGGAGGCCGCTGCCCCACACACATTTCCTCCCTCACTTGCATTGCATGCATTTTACCGTATTACTGTTTACTGTTTAAGCTGATGCTTTATCTGTTTCTGTGTATCATTGACATGATCCCTTAGGACTCTCATTTCCTTTGATAAGGGAATGATGATAGAACTTTAGGTTGAAACCTATGCATGATAACTTCTAGGAGTTCCCTGTTTCAAACCTCAACCATAGGATGAATCCTTGGCATGACAACAGTAGGACTTGATAGTCTCCCTCCTAGTTGAGCCTGTTCTCTTCTCATCTCAAAATAGCTTAAGATACAGTAATCATGAATGATTTCTTTCGTACGTTACGAGCCTTAAGTTATCTGAGAAAGGGTTGTGGGAGAAGTTCTTTTCCACAGTCTGGATGTTTAGTATGGCACCCTTTGGGTGACATGCGACGCATTCACTCTCAAGTCATAGTCTTTAGTGCGATTGAAATTGCAAACACAATAAAAAACACTTCTTCCGTAAAAGACAGAAAATAATCCGTAGTGTCCTGAACTACGTAAGCTCTGATCTCTCATACCCGTTGGAAGTACGTAGGCACAATACTGATGTATTGGCGAGCCACCTTCCCCGTAACCCGTCGTAGGTCGAACTACGTTGACTCTGATTTCTCGTTCTCTGATGAGAATACGTAGGCATAAAGTGCGACGCTTTGCCGAGTCATTTTTATTTTCTTTTTAAGCCAGCCTTGATAGGTAGATAGATAAACCAACCCGTCCAGTAAACACAACAAGCGTGGATCCCGTCGAGTACGACGGACATGAGGGGTGCTAACACCTTCCTCTTGCGTAACCGACTCCCGAACCCAGACAATGGTTGCGACGACCTTGTCTTACCCTTTTTCGTTAGGTTTTTCCGATCGTTTCCTTTCTCGCTCCGAGGGATAAATAACGAAAGGTGGCGACTCTTCTGTTGTGCCGGCACCTTATTTTCGCGGAAGCGACAAAGTCGATTTAAGAGTTTAAAGGCCTTGAGGTTGATTTTGAGATAAAGGGAATTTGGCCTTCGTGGCCTAAATCTATTACTGAGATTTTAACCGCGGGGATTTGAACTGATGGTCTGATAGGTTCGATGCCGATTTGGGTTTTGAAGGAAATTAGGCCTTCGTGGCCAAAACTTTGATTTGACATTTGTTTAACCCTATAGGGAAATTTGATGGTGGAAAAATCTAATGATTGTGGTGTAGTTGTAAGGAAGTTATGGAAATTAGAGTGTGAATATGATACAGGATTGGCCTAATAAGTCGTAGATTTTATGCCTTTATCGCCGTAAGACCTTAGGGAAGATTTAGGGAAGTTTTTGGGTTATTAGGGAAGTGAATCGTGGGACTTTTGGGTTGATTTTAGGTTCTGGTGCAAAACAGTGTTTCGCTGTAATTGCGTGTTCGCACAGCGACAAACTCGTACCAGACTCGCACTACGAAGAATCCTTCGCACAACAAAGAAACTCGCCCCAGACTCGTACAACGAACTTGCTAGCAAACGTAGTAGAGTTTTGCGAACTCTGATTTGGTGCAGTGATGCCTTGATATTTTGATGCTGTGATTTCTTTGACAAATTAATATGAGTATGATTGTGATTTCTATGTGATTTATACATGATTATATGATGATTCCTATGATGTAATGATTGATGAACCATGATAATATATCCATGAGTTTTGATGATTCTATGATGACATGATTTTTGATGATGATGATTATGATGAATGATGATGCACCTATGTTGTTGTTATGAGGATGATTATTGACGTGTGCATCATGCATTCATGTGCATCCGGACTTCGGTTTAGGATCTTAATTCTTTGGCTTCAGTCCCATTGTGGGGATGTGAGGTATTATGATGTGCTCCGATTCTCGAGTAGAATTGATCCTATTGATGGGGATCTTGGGAGGGTTGATTGCCCAGTGTCCATCGAGCTGTGATGATTGATACCACATGCATGAGTCTTGTTGCATTTGCATTTATGAGCTGATCTTGAGTAATTTATGATGTTGTGGCCTTTGATGTTGTCGCTACTGCGAAAAACGAGGCCGGCAAGACAGAAGAGTCGCCACCTTTCGTTATTTATCCCTCAGGACGGGAAAGGAAACGATCGGAAAAAACCTGACACAAAGGTATAAGACAAGGTCCTCGCAACCATTGTCTGGATTCGGGAGTCGGTTACGCAAGGGGAAGGTATTAACACCCCTCACGTCCATCGTACTCGATGGGATCCACGCTTGTTGTTTAACGGAAAAGGGTGTGTGTCGCTACCGCGAAAATAAGGTGCCGGCAAAATAGAAGAGTCGCCACCTTTCGTTATTTATCCCTCAGAACGGGAAAGGAAACGATCGGAAAAACCTGACGAAAAGGTATAAGACAAGGTCATCGCAACCATTGTCTGGGTTCGGGAGTCGGTTACACAAGGGGAAGGTATTAGCACCCCTCACGTCCATCGTACTTGATGGGATCCACGCTTGTTGTGTTTATCTGACGGGTTGGTTTTATCTACCTACCTATCAAGGCTGGTCTGAAAAGAAAAGAAAATGACTCGGCAAAGCGTCGCGCTTTATGCCTACGTATTCTCATCAGAGAATGAGAAATCAGAGTCAACATAGTTCGACTAACTACGAGCGATGGGGGAAGGTGACTCGTCAATACATCAGTATTGTGCCTACGTACTCTCAACAGGTATGAGAGATCAGAGCTTACATAGTTCGGGATAATACGGATTACGGGGATTCAGATTCATCTATTTTTCGAGTAGGGTTAACAAACAGTTCTAGCAGTTTGGCGTACGCAGCTCGACCCTTGGAGGTTTAAGCATTACCGTTTGCGATAGAACTGGGAGTTAACGACACTCTTTTCTTCAGAAAATGTTTCCTTTGACTTATGGGCCCACGGGGCAAAAAGGTTTGAAGTGTGTTTTCTGTCTTTTACGGAAGAACTGTTTTTTATGGATGTTTGCAACCAATATCGCACTAGAGACTATGACCTGAGAGTGAATGCGTTGCATGTCACCCAAAGGGTGCCATACTAAACATCCAGACTGTTGAAAAGAAAATCTCCAACAATCCTTTCTCAGATAGCTTAAGGCTCGTAACGTACGACGTCAGTTAACCTTTCTTACTGTATTTTGATTTGTTTGAAGATAAGAAGAGAGAACAGACTCAACTAAGGGGAGACTATCAAGTCCTAATGTTATCATGCCAAGGATTCATCCTATGGTTGAGGTTTGAAACAGGGAACTCCTAGAAGTTATCATGCATAGGTTTCAACCTAAAGTTCTTATCATCACTCCCTTATCCAAGGAAGTGAGATTCCTAGGGGATCATGTCAATGATAAACAGAAACAGATAAAGCCTCAGCTTAAACAGTAAACAGATATATAGTAAACAACTGTAAAATGCATGCAATGCAAGTGAGGGAGGAAATGTGTGTGGGGCAGCAGCCTCCACAAGCTCGTCTCGACCTCAAGCCAGATATGAATAACTGCAATCATACAGAAGAAATAACATGCTATCAAGCAAATCAATAACTGCAATCATACAGAGGAAATAAAATGCCATCAAGCAAACCAATAACTGCAATCATACAGAGGAAATAAAATGCCATCAAGCAAACTCAAACCACATAGGCCAGGGAGCAGGGCTCTACCAAATACCAGCAAGCAAAGCCATACAGTAACAATATAAGCGGAGGGAGCAACTCAACCTCTAGTGCAATCATGCTCCTAACTTAAATCAATCTAAATATGAACTTAATCTAATTCATCAAGCAAATCACTCAAGTCACATCAATACAGTTGCACAGAAAGAAAACAGACAGGAAGGAAAACAGATCAACAGCTTCCACAACTTCACAGCAAAGCTCCTCTGACAGCAGCTTAATCTTCAGTCTTCAACTGTTCCTCAAGTCTTTCATCTTCAATAGCAAGTGTCAACTTGCTTCTTCAAGCTTTCAATGTATCAACACACAAGTATCAACTTATTCTCCAACTTCAAGCTTCAGCTCTTCATTCAATCTCAATTTGATCTTCTTCACAAGTGTCAACTTGTTCTTCTGGATCTTCAAGCTTCAGCTTCAATGGTAATCTTCAAATACTGGGAAGTGCAACTTCTAACATCTTCAATCTTCTAACAAGTAACTCCATCCTCTAGCAAGGGAGAAAGATTCATCTAACAAGAGCAGGGTTTGGATGATAGACAGCAGAGTAAAGACCAAAGGTCACCACTAAGCACTCCATCATCAGAGAAAGGAACCATCAAAGGTTCTACCAACTAGTGAAGAGCCACACATCCCACCAAAGGAGGGATGAGGCCTTCACAAGGGGACCTTATATCATAGGGAGGAATGGAAGTGATCAACACCTTCCATGTTTATGAAAGAAGAGAATCTATCTAGAAGCTCTGCCTACGAACCTTAATCTTAACACCTGAACAAAACTACACCAAAAGAAAGGGAAAGCTTCACATCTAAGCTGCTTCAAGCACTCCATAGTAGCCCCAAGCTTGTCTTCAACATCATCCAAGAGCAAGCAAAGCAAAACCCTACTCTAAGGGAACTAAAGAAATCAATCTAACTGAATTAGCAAGCTAGGATCACCTAAAACCTAGTACTAAAGTTAGTCCTAACTAAAACACTACAACCAATTTTAAAATCCTACAAAAATAACTATGGGACCCTAATTCAATCATGAATCTACCATATAAAATCCAGAGGTTGAATCATCCACCAAGTCCTAGAAATAAAACCTAAATCATGAAGTACTAAGGTTAAACCTTAAAACTAGAGCACCTTAAGTTTCAACTTAAAACCATATCCTAATTTCACCAAAAAAATGTGAGAAAAATCTAAGGGGAACATGCATATCTATGCTAGCTACACACAAAAAAATCAAGTCAAGAATCATCACCAAATGCTCAAACAAAATTCAGCGAGACAAAGTATCAACCATGGCCACTTTTAATATCAATTAATATTCAAAAAATGAAGATAAAATAAAATAAATTCATGAATTCCTAATATTTTTAATCTAAAAAAATCTATATTCAATCATGAATCAGGGGAAAAAAGTTTGGAATTAATTGATTTAATTTCCTATTTTTTATTAATTAATCTCTAAGTCACATGAAATGAAGAAAATTAAAAGAAAATAAATGAAATTAATAAGCAAGCGTGTCAAATAGCAATCCAAGGCAGTTCATTTCAAAGAATTGGGCCAAAGGGGGGTGTGGATATCACTCTGAGTGTTAAGCCCAAAACCATTCAATTAATGAAACAGTGCGTTTCATTTGGAAGTTCTCTTCAGAGTTGAGATGCAATCGTGGCCCTCCAATGCTCGCCTGAGTCCAAGGTCAAACCATCATCCAATGGCCCATGTTCATCGTCCCCATTTGAACTCAGCTTGGTGTGAAAATACAGACGGTGGCCTGAACAGTGGCGCCACCGTCTTCTCCGGTGAAGCACTCTTCTCAGGTCATCAAAACTCACAAAACAAATCATCATTTCACTCCAAATTTGATGCTGATCACGAATATCAACTCCAAATCATCTAATTCCCTCTAGATTTTCAAACCCGATTGCATTTTCAGAATTCATCCAAATCTTGATTTTCACCATTCTTCAAATTAAAGGTCTCAAGTTAATTCTTACTCCTCACTGATCAATTTTCACTATCCCATTGTGATTAATCCTTCAAGAATCTTGAGATATCAACCTCAACAGAAAATGATCACACACCTATTTTGTCTCTAATTCACCAATTTCTGATCCTAAATCCAACTACATGTTGCAAGGATCCTAACCACATATGAATTTCTAAGCATCTCCTCCTAAATCGTGCATAAGAGTGAAATGTACAAACCTGGTTTCAGAGAGGTAACAGAGATGGTTTTTGATCACTTCAACTTCCAACATGATGCACACACACACTCAAAATTCACTCCCAAAGCCTTTGCACACCTTGATTTGGCTTGATTCTCCCTTGAATTGAAAACCCGATTTCAACTTGCACCTCCAAAATTTCAATGGCTCTTTCTGCAACCAGCTTCAATTCCTTCCAAAAAAAATGGTTGAGTTCACTCAATGACTTATATAGAAATGATTGGGATTGTCTAGAAACTTCTGGATTCATCCAAATGAGATTTTGGATTTTCAAAATCTCTTCAAAATCTCATCCATGGCAATCACCATTCTGACTTCCTTTGGGCATGGCTATGCTTGTAATCAAATTCTCATGAGATTTTGAATGAGTTTGATGAGTAATTTTCCGTGTTTGCAAGCCAAAGGTATGAATTGGATATGTTGCTTCATCATGAAGAAATGAAATGGAATGTTATGCAAATGACCTCAAATCAAAATTCTAACATTGTTATTCTTTCTAAAATCATTTCTCCAATCAATTTGACCTATAATTTTGTTTCATTTGGTCACAAAATGAATTATTTGAATTTTTGGCCATTAAATCCTTTTAATTCTTTCTTTTTTCAACATTTCTTGAACCAAGTCTCTCCTTGAGCCATTTCAATGCCTGCTTGATGCATGGTCAAGGTTAAAACCCCATTTTGAGCAACTTTCTAGTTGAACAAAATTTCATTTGAGGCCACTAAGTTGGTGAAAATGGCCTATGATCACAAATGACCTATAATCACCAAATGTCCAAAATACCCTTGACTTGCCCAAGCCATAAGTTGAGTTCTACAAATCCTATCAAGGACTTCTAGTACTATGTAGAAAGCTAAGAGGATAAGGAACAACATTCATGTTTACCAAAAGTTCACAGGAATCATCCTTCTTGGGCAAAGGTGTCATGCAAGTTGGGTAACTTTCAAGCTCCAAATTTACATGCCTCAGATGACTTGTAACTTGTCAAAGCCATAACTTGAGTTCTACAAATCCTAATAAGGACTTATAGCACTCAAATTAAAGCTAAGATCATGCTCTACAACAATCATGTTAGGGGAAAGATGAGATAACAATCACATATTGAGTTACATTGCCTTGAAGATGGGGGTCAAACTAGGGGATTTTACACTGTCAAGCCTTAGAAACCCTAGCTTGAAACTTCTAAAACTCTTCAATCATGATGAGCTAACCTTGGAATCATCCTTAGAAAATCTCAATGCATCAATCCATGATCACATGGCTCTTGGATTAGGTCTCAACTTCCTTCAAATCCTCAGTTGACTTAGGGTTGACCCAGTCAAACCCTAGCTGCACCACTCATGGCTGAGGCTCCTTAATCTTGCACAATGACCTGTCTAGGCCTCAAAGTGATCTTCAAAACTTATCATTAGCTCTCTCAAGACCTCAAATCCATCCTCATGGCCTCAAAGTCATCTGATGACTTTCCACAACTCTCAAGTTAGGGGACACACATACTTGGTTTCAATCACTCTCCATGAGGATCTTTTAACTTCTCTGACAAGGCTATCAACCCTTGAGCACCTGAATAACCTTCTTAGCTAGCTTCAAAGTCTTGTGTAGCTCTTAATTGGTAATCTTACCTCTTGATCTCCTGCACACATGTCAATGAAATGCAAATGATAATGCTAATGTGAATGAAATAAAACATAAGCTAGGTGAAGAAGTGTTGTGCAAATTTTGGGGTGCAACAGTGTGTTTAAACTATTTATGCTAAAGGCTGGTTTGAAAGAAAAATAAAATAACTCGGAAAAGTGTCGCACTTTATGCCTACGTATTCTCGTCTGGAACGAGAAATCAGAGTCAACGTATTTCGCCTAACTACGGGTTACGGGGAAGGTTGCTCGCCGAGATATCTCATCTCGTGCCTACGTACTTTCACATAACGCGAAAGATCAGAGAAAATATAGTTTGGGCTACAAAGAACACATGTTTGTTCAGCTATTTTTTATCCAAGTAAAGTTAACAATCAGTTCCAGCAGTTGGTGTCTGCAGCTCGACCTTTGGAGACTTAGACGTTACCGTTTGCACTAGAACTGAAAGTTAACAGAACTTTCCTTTAAGAAAAGGGGTTTCCTGATTAAGGGTCCAAGAGGACAAAAAGGATTTGAATTTTTGTTTTTGAAGTCTTTTACGGAAGAAGTACATTTGAGTTTCCGTTTGCAACTGATATCGCACTAGAGACTATAACCTGAGAGTGAATGCGTCGCATGTCACCCAAAGGGTACCATACTAAACATCCATACTGTTGGAAAGAAACTCTCTAGCAACCTTTTCTCAAGTAGCTTAAGGCTCGTAACGCACGACGTCAATTAACCTTTATTACTGTATTTTGATTTTGTTTGCAAATGAGAAGAGAAAGACACAACTAAAGGGAACTGACTCAATCCTACAGTTATCATGCAATGTTTGTCCTATGGTTGAGGTTAGAAGGGAAACTAACTAATGTTATCATGCATGGTTAGAATCCTAATGTCTGTCATAACTTCTCTTGGATAAGAGAAGTCAGAGTTCCTAGGGGAACATGGCAATGGAAACAACAGTAAACAGAAAAACTGTACAAGAAAGATTACTGCAAACAAATTGCTGTAAATAAAATGCATGCAATGCATCACACAAGCAGAAGGAGCCAAGATCAACTTCTAAACAAGCAAGGTATAAAGGCCACAAACCACACAGGCAAGGGAGAAGCTCGACCTTAAACCAGGAAGCAAAGACATTCAGTAAAAAGCAAGCAGAGGGAAACAATCAACCTCTAATGAAGACAAGCAAGGGGAGAAGCTGAACCCTTAGGATGATCTTAGGCATATGATAATCTACATGAAGCCTATTACTAATGCAACAATCCAATCAAGTCACATCAATACATCAAAGAAATCCAGCAAAATAGACAGTCAAGAAAGCAAAACAACAGCTTCACAACAAAGCCACTCTCTGACAGCAATCCAGTCTACAGTCTGTAAATCAAACTTCAAGCTCAAGCCATCTCCAAGAGAAGGAAAAGAATTCTCCATCTTCAATCTTCACCAATCTACTCCAACAAGAATGAAGAGAATCAACAAGATGAGTACATGATTATGGGAAGCATGATGGAAACCAAAGGAATCCACCATGATGCTCAACCATGCATCCATGAAAGGCATCCTCAAAAGTTCTACTCATTATGACATGCCATACATCCCTCTAAAGGAGAGATGGGCTTTAATGTGAGGACTTTGCATCATAGGATAGGACGGAAGGCAGGTGAAGCCAACCATATTTATTTGAGGAAAGAAAGCAAACCACCAAGGCTCTCCTTAATCTCTAATTAAAACAAAGCTACAAAAAGCTATGCAAAAGGAACTCAAAACTCCAAATTAAATCAACACAATCAATCAAACAGAGGTTTATCATGTATAAAGCATCAATCAAAAGGAATGAAAAGTTTATCTCATGCTAAAAGTCATCAATGAAATCAATCAAAGGGAAAGGCCATGTTAGAAGCATGTTAAGACTAAACTAAGTACTAATTCAATCTAAAATACTAAAACTTGTTCTAAAATTCTATGAAAATTTCTAAGGGAACCTACATGTGCTAGATATCTATAGTAGAAAAACCAGAGCCTAAAACTATGCTTAAACGCACTAAAGAAATCACACACCAAAAGTGGTCAAAAGCGAAATCAAGTGGGGAAGCCTCTAAAGATCTAGTTAAAAACAGAACCTAAAGCTACCTAAAAAACACCCTGAAAATTTTTGGGAGTTCTTTAATATGTCTATAACAGACCAGAAAAGAATTAAGTACAAATTCTATACCAAACTCCAGAACAAAAATCGGCAAGAAACTATACAGTTTTTTGGCATTTTATTATCCAACTAAAGGAGAAAAACAAAATCAAATTGAAAATTAAACGAAACAAAAATCCAATTGCGCAAAAAGATCATAGACATGATAAAGATCATCCACGAATTTTCTCATATTTTTCTAAGCATTCTTGCTATTTTATATGAATTAAAATCAAACAGCACACAAAACAGAATTTTAATGCAACAATCAAATGGTTAAATTAAATCGGAAAACCAACCTACGGATCGGAGATTTGATTCGGTGATCGTTGATCAAGTGAATTTGCAAAGATCCGAACAAGATTAGATGGAAAACTTCAAGATCCACAATAATTCTTGCAAGAAGATGAAGATCGAACACTTCGAATCCGAATTGCTCCGAATAAGTGCTTCCAATTTACGCTCCAATATCCAACTTCAATTTTCACGAAAATTGATTACGAAATTGATCCGATAATGATGATGAGTGGAGGTTTATGCTCAATATTCCATTGATTTCAATGAAAAATCAATGGATCCGAAGATGAGGAGCTATGGATGAGGGTTTGGAGAATGAAGAAATTGAGAGAATTGAGAGAGTGAGAGAATTCTTGAGAATGAAATATGAAATTATGAGGATTCCCCCTTTTTGGTTTGGATCCCAAGGTAAGGTTTGGACTTTGCCTTGTGAAAATTGGTTTGGAGCTTAATGGTATGATTTTGGGTATGTAACCTCCTTTTGAAGCAATCCATAAAATGACCATTAAATATGGCTCAAATTGAAATTATAACAACACCATTGTGTTTAGAATGTCATTTCCAATCAAAATATGTACCAATTTGCCATTGTTTGAACCATTGTAAATTATTTCGGATTAAAAGGAGACCTTGCTTGTGTATTATGAATGATTTTGGATATGTAGCTTATTCTTGAAGTAACAAACTAAAGCACCAAGAACCAAGTCTCAAATGAAAATTATAATAATGCCATTGCTCTTAGAATGCTTTTTTTACTCAAAATATGTCCTTACTTGGTTTTGTTTGAGCACATGGAATTTATTTTGAATTTTTCAAGTTTAGTGCCTTTTAATTCCTCTTTTCAAAGCATCCTTGAACCAAGTCTTTCTACAAGCCAAATCAATCTCTCCTTGATCCATGGTTGACCTTAAAATCCCGTTTTGATCAAGTTTCATGTTGGACAAAACTTCATTTGAGAAGTGCAAGATGGAGAAATTGACCTACAACACAAAATGGCATATAATCTTACTTTCCCAAAATACCCCTGACTTGCAAAGCTTATAACTTGAGCTCCACAAATCAGAATGAGGACTTCTAGGACTTTTTGGAAATATAAGATCATAAGGAGCAACTTTCATGATTATCAAAAGGTCATGTGAAACTTCCTTCTAGGTCAAAAGTAGCTTGGAAGTTAGTTGACTTTCACAGACAAATTTCAGATGCATCTAATGACCTGTAACTTGTCTGGCTCATAACTTGAGTTCTACAAATCATATGGATGACTTCTAGTACTAAAATTAAAGGTCTGAACATACTCTACAAGTATCATGCTTGGCCCAAAGTCATATGAGGCTTTTATCTTGATTTACATAGCTTGGAAGTTTGGCACTAAACAGGGGATTTTACCTTAGGAACCCTGACTTAGCAACTTCAACCACTCTTAATTCTTCTCAAATTGATCTTGAAACAACATCTCATATGCTTCAACATATCATTTCATGATCTCAATGACCTATAAGTAGGATTTGGCTCTCTTCAATTACTCATCTTGACCTAGGATTAACCAGATGAAACCCTAGTGACATCCACTTCCGCTGTGACTCTTGTACTTGCTACAATGACTTGTCTGAGCTCTACCATGACCCTCTAGGCACTCCATGAGCTCTATCCACATATTATACCCACAATCAAGGCTTCACAAACCTCTGGTGATCTTCAAATGGCGCTTCAGGTTAGGAGATAAACCTCATACAAGCAGCTGAACTTCTCAAGGACACAACCCACTGACTGATGACCTTGGTAACTTCTCAAGCTTGAATAATCCTCTGGCTAGGCTTCTCTTGACATAAACCACACTTTATACCATGCTAAATGGATGATTCTAGGCTATGCAAATGTTAGAACAATGCTAGAACAATGTTATGCTATGCAGTGAAACATAAACCAAGTGATAAAAAGGTTGGGCAAATTTTGGGGTGCAACAGATGTCCATTGATGAATATGATGATGTTGAATATGAAAATGACGTCATTTTATATATTGATTTCCTATATTAATCATTATGAATCGTTTTACTCGCCCTGCCTGTTTGATTGTTGCCTCCACGTAGGTAACATACAGATGACCAGGTTTAGCCGTGGATGCCGTCGAGGATTTTTCGGAGTTTTGAGTTGTTGGCCACTTTGGTTAACGTAAAGGGTCTTGCTCCGATAGTGTAACATCGGGTTAGGGACTTTGAGTTAAACCATGATTTATTTGATTTGGTTATTTTGATTATGTCTTTTTGAGTTCCGCTGCAAATTTTGAAATCTTTTAGAAAAACTCGTTGTTTACGGAGCTTTGACTTATATTTGATTTATTGGGAAATGTACGCCCTTTGAGGTGACTTTTATTGAGTTTAATATTTTACTCTGATAAATGTGAATATTTTGCTTTTAAAATTGTGGGGTAGAAAAAGGGTGTTACAGATTTTGTGCTGCTGTTGCAGATATAGGGTGAAGGTGTCGGTTTGTAAGTCCGCTACATTTTCTCGTGTTTATGAATAAACCTGCTGCAGTTGCTATGTAATAATGATATTGCGAGACTCATACTTTGGTTCATGTCGATTTCATGATGTTCAGTGTGTATTTTGAATGCTGGTTGTGAATTTCGGGATTGCTTCGATTATGTTGGGGTTGTCTTGACAGTATAGCTGGCTGTTAGTTTCATTTCGATTATGTTTTCGTCATTTGTGGCTGGTAGAAGGTGTGGGCTTGGTGTATAATTATTTACAGGCATGTTTGATGTAGGTGTAATGGTGCTATGTTAGGACTGCAATTCATATTACCGACATTATTCTTTATATTGTTTTAAAAACTGGTTTGGGTCACGAAGAAAGAAGAGGTTTCACGTGATTAGCAATTTCATTTTTTACTTTTTGGGGAATTACAAATAATTATTTACTCTTGTATCATTTTGTAGTTATCGAGTAAGTGTTAAGATTATAAGATGATTCACTTGTTTAGAATTAACTTGTGTGGCCTGTCATCATTTGTTGGCTTTGATATGAGTGGTGATGCAGTGTTACGAAAAATCGCCTTACGTAAAGCTCCATAGGCTTGCCGTGACCGACAACATGTAGTGCTGAGTTGATTTTGTTCTATTTGGTCTTAAATCCATTAATTTGGCACAATTGTGTGTGGTAAGTACTTTTTAAACACTAATGCTGGAAACTACTAACAAATCAATTTTGTTTCTTGGTTTTCTTTTGTTTTGCCACAGAGATAGGTGTTTTTATATTAAATTTTAAGGCATTTTAGATCATCATGTAGAGATTGTGATGTTGGAATTGCTAATATTCACATTTTTATATTAAGTACTAATCAATTAATAAAGTTTGTTTATAGGACGAATTTAAGGTAAACCATTTTCTATTGACAAACTTTAAAATAATGCCAAATATTATTTCTAAACGCAATTAGTTTTTTTATGGTTAATCAAATATTTTCTTAATTAATAACGGAGAAATTGAATTTTGGAGGTCTAGCACTTCTTGGATTCTTGAATGACCACTATTGGAACGCACGCCTTGGGTAGTGTATTATTCGATTTTTTTCCTTTCTAAAATACGCTCTTTAATTATTTAGACAAAGTAATGCCATTAGTGTCTAGCATTCCATATGGTACTTTCGTTGTCCATTCAAACGATATTTCATAATTAATTAAATGGAAAAAGGTGACATTAGGATTTAGCATCCTAACAAAACCTCGATTAATTGGTTGTGAGGCCGCGTCTCATTTATCGAATAATCGACATTTTTCCTAAAACACTTAATAAATCAAACCTTGTTCTCGCCTCATGCAAACAAACTCTTCGCGTACCCCAATTCAATTCAAATTCGTAACTAAGTTTTTTTCGATTAAACTTCGAAAGAAGAAGGTTCTTGGAATCTAGCATTCCTTGGATCTTCGAATGAATAATTCTCGAGGCACGTCCCTTGGGTGGTTATCCATTCAATCTTTCGACATTTACAAGTTAAACTATTTTCAAACTAATTCTCGATTTTTTGTCGAGTCATTTTCAACCACCCTCTGTAAATCGAGTGCTCATACACATTCTCCATCAACCTATCGCACACACTTTCACATTTCGTCGTGGTTTGGATATTGGGGGCACCCTCAGGGACTAGTATCGTTTCTCATAATCTAACCATTGACTCGTCATCAAGACCGGTTCCATTTTCAATCAAACCCTCGACTCGTCCTCGAGCCATTTTTAAACCTACTTCCATTCCAACGCGTTTTGCACGCAAATATAAGTCAAACCCTTGATCCAGCATCTAGTGGTATTTTAAACAAGTTATAAGTCAAGTGTCTTTTGCCTCGCAGTCCACCTTTTTTTGCAAGCGTATTCGATTCAATCTTTTACAAACGTTTTCTTAACAAATAACGAAAGAAAGGATTCTTAGAGTTTTTCATTCCTTGAATCTTCGAATGAATGGCTCTTGAGGCGCACGCTTTGGGTTGTCATTCATTCACCCTTTCGTCTTAAAATGCCTAATTCTTATTCAAACATATTTCGTAATCAAATTTAGGAAAGAAGGATATTCTTGGAGTCTAGCATTCCTTGAATCTTCGAATGAGTACTTCTTGAGGCACGCCCCTTGAGTTGTTATTTATTCACTCTTTCGATTTCAAAATGTTCAACCCAATTATCTTCAACCTATTTAATCAATTTATGAAAGAACTGAGTTCTTGGAATCTCGCATTCCTTGGATTCGTGAGTGACAGCTCTCGAGGCACGCCCCTTGGGTTACTTGTCAATCAATCTTTCGTTTCTCAACCAAACTTCAAAACTTTGATACCAATTCAATTTCTCTTTTCGTGGTCGCTACCACGTACTACGGACGCTCTGATTCTTCATTATTGTCTGAATGTAAGATATGTAGGCACAAGATTGCGATGACCTTATCGAGCTACCTTTCTTCCATCTTCTGTCTCCCCCATCTTTTCCTGTAGTCAAACTACGACGCTCTGATTTCTCGTTCTCATCCGAGTGAGCATACATAGGCACAAGGGCCCCAATCCTTGGCGAGCACCCTATCCTTTAACCACCCATTTCTTCTTAGCGTCCTTATCCTTTTATCCTACCAATTAGCCTTTATCGTGGAGAAGAAAACAAGAAAGCTTAGATAACGCCCATCTCAAAATACCCTAAGAGGTTCTCGTTGAGCATAATGGACGTGAGGGGTGCTAATACCTTCCCCTTGCGTAACCGACTCTCGAACTCGGAACATCAGTTGTGATGACCTGTTCCCGTCCTTTCGTTGCAAGAGGTTTCCTAATATTTTTTTCCTTTATAGGATAAATAAAGTTTGGTGGTGACTCTGTCGATCTGCTTTCTGCGCCTTTTATGCGCGGGTCGTACGTGTTCGAAATGATATTTTGAGGTGGGATAGCTAGCGACTTGTGTTGACCGAGCACACAACCCATTGAATTCTCAAGAACTGTCAAATACATAATCAGAGGTCTCCCTGCAATTGGAGGCATCAATATTGGAGGTTCCTACAAATACTCTTTTATCTTCTCAAAAGCCTTCTGACAGTTTTCATTCCAAACAACCGCTTGATCTTTTCTTAACAATTTGAAAATAGGCTCACAAGTAGTTGTAAGGTGAGATATGAGTCTTTCAATGTAATTCAATCTGCCAAGAAAACCACGAACCTCTTTCTCTGTTCTCGGCTAAGGCATTTCTTGTATAACATTTATCTTTGCAGGATCCACTTCAATTTCTCTTTCACTGACAATAAAACCCATCAACTTCCCCGATCTCTCCCCGAAGGTGCATTTGTTAGGATTCAACCTCAGCTTGAACTTCCTTAACCTTTCAAACAATTTTAGAAGATTGACCAGATGTCCTTCCTCCGTCTGTGACTTCACAATCATGTCATCCACATACACTTCAATTTCATGATGAATAATATCATGAAAAAGAGTCACCATTTCCCGTTGATAAGTTGCCCCTGCATTTTTCAATCCAAAAGGCATAACTTTATAGCAAAACATTCCCCACGGTGTGATAAAAGTAGTTTTCTCCATGTCCTCTAGGGCCATTTTGATTTGGTTATATCTAAAGAAGCCATCCATGAAGGAAAACACAGAGTATTGAGCAGTGTTATCAACCAAAACATCAATGTAGGGAAGAGGGAAATCATATTTTGGGATCGCTCTATTCAAATCTCGATAATCGAAGCACATCCTGACCTTCCCATCTTTCTTAGGTACAGGAACAATATTGGTGACCCACGGAGGGTAATTAGTGACAGCAAGAAAACCAGCATCAAACTGCTTTTGGATTTCCTCCTTGATCTTGACTGTCATATCAGGTCTGGTTCTCCTCACTTTTCCTTCACAGGCGAACATTCTTCTCGAAGAGGTAAACGATGCACCACTATATCAGTATCTAACCCTAGCATATCCTCATAAGACCAAGCGAAGACATCTCTATACTGGTGGAGCATTTCTACCAACCTTCTCTTGACATCGTCTTCCAAGGCAACCCCAACTCTGACTTCTTTCTTGTCGTCTTCAGTGCCCAAGTTGAAGATTTCAACATCCTCCTGATGAGGTAGAATAACCCTTTCCTCTTGTTTCAAAAGTATGGTCAATTCTTCAGGTAGGTCACAATCTTCATAAGTCTCTTCTTCGGCTTGGTAAATAGGATTATCAAAGTCATATCGAGCCATAGCCAAATCTGGACCGATGGTGTCTGAGATGTGAAACCTACATGATTGATATTTTATGCTTATTATGATATGCAAACAAACACAAACACATTGCCATTTTTCTGGTTTTGTTAAAAATATAAAAAAGAAAAGCAAGGATCAAAATATTTGACTGCAAAAAGGACGTCCTTCATTCATGATAAACGTTTGAAAATAAAATAGAGCGGCCCTACAAGGAAAATCCACGACATCTTGGGAAGAACGTAGGACTAGACATAATAAAAAACAAAATAAAAATTACTCTTTTGATGTAACTTGGAGATTTCTTCCATAGTCCAGTTGCAAAGCCTCTGCTCAAGGGCACATGGACGAATCCAAGCATCCATATCACAATCACTGTCTCCCTCATCATCCTCAAAAGCATTTACCCTATCAAATACAACCCCTCCGCTGGTAAACTGAATAGGTCCTCTGTACTTAGGAGGATCCCTTGAAGAAGAAGATGGGCTATATCCCAGACCGAACTTGTCATGCTTAGCATAAACATCAAGCACTTGGCCCCATTTCTGGGAAGACCCATATTCCACTATAGCACGGTATTCCTTGAATGAAGACATCAAGATCTCTGGGCCTTTAGCTTCTACATGGGGTTTCTCCTGAATTTGCACAGTTTCAAAAGCTTGGCAAAGAGTCTCGTAGATTTCACTGTCTACTTCCACATACTTAAAGGATGATAACTGACTGACCATAATGTCTTCTTCTTCGCACACGGTAACAACTTTCCCATCTACCATATATTTCAATTTCAGATGCAACATGGAAGTAATTGCCCTAGTAGAGTGTATCCAAGGCTGATCGAGCAAACAACTGTAAGTAGGCTGGATATCCATGATATAAAACGTTGCATCAAAGATCTCCGGCCCCACTTGTATGGGCATAGTGATCTCACCAAACACCGACCTCTTAGAACCATTAAAAGCTCTTACAACTAAGTTTCTTGGCGTGCAAATCAGTCCTTGAGTATCCAACTTCATCAAGGCCTTCTTTGGCAGTACATTAAGGGATGAACCTGTGTCTACTAAGACATGAGACAATAGAGCCCCTCTACACTTAATAGATATATGTAGGGCGTGATTATGGTTTCTCTTGGCAGGAGTCAAGTCCAAATCTGTAAAACCCAAACCATTTCCAGCATTCACATGAGCTACTACTCCTTCTAGCTGATTCACCAAAATCTCTTGCGGCACAAATGTCGAATTCAGAATTTTTAACAGCACATTCTAGTGTGCCTCCGAGCACAATTACAGCGAAAGAATAGAAATCTTTGATTGCGTCTGGTGTAAATGATCTACAATCCTATAATCACTCTTACGAATAATTCTCATGAATTCTTCGGTATCCTTTGCAAAAGAATCTTTGTCAACATGTTGATGCATATCTTCTTCCACCACAACCTTACCTTTACCCTTGTCATTCCTACCAACATTAGTTTTAGGTGGAGATAAAACTCTGCCACTCCTAGTTATTCCCCCTGATCCAACAATATTTTCAACAAAAGTGCCTCCAAACGACGCCCCTACCAGCTCTTGTTTTTTCCCATTACAAAACACCTCTGCCCCATAATTCCAAGGAATGGACTTGGTGCTTTCATAAGGTACTGACCCTGGAGTAGTAATAATAACTGGGGTTGGCCTTGGCGGTGCTGAGATGTTAATTATTCGATACGGAATTGAAATCGTTGAAACTTCATCATGTTCATTATTAATCTCCTCAATCACTTCTTCTCCAACAACCCCGTCGAACTGTAAATTGCCTTCATCAATCAAACTCTGAATATGATTTCTCAAAGAAACGTAACCCTCTGGATGCACAACACATTCTGCACAACCCTCTAAATAACTCGGATAAACACCTCCATTTAGCAGTTTTTCTTTTACGAAGCTCAAAGGCGTCTTCAACTCTGCAACATCAGTTATCAGGTTTAGCCTTTCTCCTTCAATAACAACATTGGTTCTAGCCACCCCATTATTTGGCATTGGGTTCTGATTTACATTGGAGGTCTCATTTGTGAAATTTATTGCTTTTGAATCAAGTAAATTTTGAACCTTATGCTTGACTGCTTCGCAGTTGTCAATATTATGGCCTGGAGCTCTAGAGTGGAACTCACACCTAGCGTTTGCATCATAACTTGGCGGAGGTGTACCAGTGAGTGGCACCAAAGTTCTCTTCTGAATAAGCTATAATTGCAGCAGATGTTGCAAGAGCTATGAGTAAGGCATGGGAGGCGTGTCAAACTGCCTGTTGGTCATCCTTCCTCTATCTTGGTAACGACGAGGCGCAGTAGTTTGTTGTTGCGGTATAGACGGAATAGCTATACTGGAAACTTTTTGTTGCTGTTGATGTTGAGGTTGATGTTGCACCCGATATCTACCTCTATAGGTTGATATAACATTAATATCCCTCTCTCGCTTCTTCGGGTTCCCATTGTATACTTTCTCCATTCCTCCCGACGAAGGTCCTGCCTCACTCAGTATCTTTCCTGTCTTTATCCCATTCTCTACCCTCTCTCCTGCCATTACTAGATCTGAAAAACTTCCAGGCATACACCCGATCAAATTTTCATAGTATGTTCCTAGAAAGGTCTCCATGATCATGTCAATCAATTTACGCTCCACCATTGGAGGCTGCACTCTGGCTGCTAACTCTCGCCACCTCTGGGCGTACTCCTTGAACCCTTCATTATTCCTTTGTGACAAATTTTGTAAGTGCACCCTATTAGGCGCCAAGTCACTGTTGTACTTATAGTGACGCACAAATTATTCTCCCAATTCTCTCCAGCTTCTTATATGTGCCCTTTCTAGACCCATATACCATTCCAAAGAAGGACCCGACAGACTGTCCTGAAAGAAATGCATCAAAAGTTTCTCATCATTCGAGTATGCTGAAATTTTCCGAAAATAAGCCCTGAGGTGTACTCTAGGACAAGTCGTCCCTTTGTACTTATCAAAATCTGGTACTTTAAACTTAGGGTGAATCCTGACCCCTGACACCAGTCCCAGATCTAACATATCAAGTCCCAAAGAGTTTTGGTTCTCGAAGGTTTTCATCTTCTCTTCAAGTAGTTTAAACCTCTTATCAGCTTCACATTGAAAATACATCCAAATATCTCATTGAAAATACATCCAAATATCTCATTGAAAATACATCCTCCTGATCATCTTCTTCCCAATAAGGATCTGCAGCTCTGTGTACAACGCCCACACTGCCCCCTGCACCAGCTATATGAATTCCTCCCTGATGACCTCCGCCCGGAGGGTTAACTACAGTTGGAATACCGTTGACCTGAGGAACATTACCATCAATTAGAGGAGGGATAGCAGTAGTCCCTCTATGTAGAACACCATTACCATCCACCCTTGCTATTGGTGGTTGAACCAAAGTTCTAAATTGCTCCTGCCCATTGGCCACACCCTGCATCATCTCCATGAACTGTGCCATTCTGTCCCTGACCTCCTGTAGCTCCTGTTATACTTGATCCATAACTCTCCGTTGATTCTTGTCGCTACTGCGAAAAGAGGTTCCAGCAACGACAGAAGAGTCGCCACCGTTTGTTATTTATCCCAAAAGAGGGAAGGAACCGATCAGAGAAAACCTAAAAAGAAGAGATAAGATCGGTCATCGCAACCAAATCTCGTGTTCGGGAGTCGGTTACGCAAGGGGAAGGTATGAACACCCCTCACGTCCGTCGTACTCGACGGGATCCACACATAGTTGTCTATCTAAAAGGGTGATTATCTGTCTAGCTAAAGTTCAAAGGACAAAAGAAAAAGAAAGTGACTCGGCAGAGCATTGCCGCTCTGTGCCTACGTACTCCCTCCTGCAATGGGAAAGTCAGAGTCAACGTAGTTCGGCTAACTACGGGTGAAAGGGGGGAAAGGTTGCTCGCCGAGACATCGTCGTCTCGTGCCTACGTGCTCTTAACAAGTATGAGAGATCAGAGCAAACGTAGTTCGGGCTAACAACAACACCGATTGGTTCAAAATATTTTACCCGAGTAGGGTTAAACCTTCATTCTAGCAGTTAGGGACGATGCCTGTTTGCGGTAGAACCAAAGCTTAACAACACTCTTGTTTATGAAAAAGGTTTTCCAATTAAGATCCCGAAGGATAAAAAGGTTTGAAGTTGTTTTTGTGTTTTTTAGAGAAGAAGTGTTTTGAGTTTGATTTGTAACTCATGTTGTACTAAAGACTTTGACCTAGGAGCGAATGCGTCGCATATCACCCAAAGGGTGTACACTAAACACTCTAGGCAATTGAGAGGCAGAAACTCAATCACCATTTCCCAAGTAGCTTAAGGCTCTTAGCGTACAACACTTGTTATCCTTTATTATGTGTTTTGAAAGTGTTTGAAGATGAGAAGCGAAATGACGCACTAAAGGGAGACTAACTCAAACCTAATAGTTGTCATGCAAAGTGGACTTAGAGTTGGGATACAAAAGGGAACTACCTAATGTTATTATGCATGGTTTATCACCTAATGTCTATCATAACCTCTCTTGAGGTAGAGAGATTAGAGATCCTAAGGGAAGAAAGACAAAAGAAGAAGAAGAAAAGAACATGAAAATGCAATTATGCAAACATAGAATGCACAAATAGAATGAAAGTGAGGGAGGAAATATGTACGGGACAGTAGCCTCCACAAGCTCATCTCAACCTCAAGCATGCATATGAGAAATGCAACGAAGAAAAGAGGAGAAATGCCCAGAAATGAAATCATACAAATGCACCAAATATGGGATGAAATGGCCTAAACCAATCAAACATCAACCATAAAACCAAAAAGCAAACAACATGAAAAGAGAAAAGAACCCCAACTCAAAGATGTGTAAGAACAAGAGAAGGAAACAAGAAGGCATCCCCAAATATCATTCAACCAAAGCATCCTCATAATTTGTGCAAAATATGCACAAAAAGTGTCCTCATGGTTCACCATTCAAGTCATGCTTCAAATACCTCCAAAGGAGGGACTAAGCAAACCTAAATGGTGTCCCAAAGTCCTTGACAGAAGTGGGGATGAGAGGAGAATGCTCAAAAGCAAAAGGAATCACACCAAAAGGAAATGCAAGCACATGCACAAAAGAATGCAAACATGTCACATATGAAAACCCTAATTGAAAGCTCTAAAAGATGCATCAACTTGAACAAGTAAAACACAATGTCATGACCTAAAATTAAGCAAGCAACAACCTTAACACGTTAGCAACATGAATCCAAAAGGATTGAGGGCTCAAAGGATCCATAAATGTCATATCCAAGGCAAACTAGGTCAATGTGTGTGTATGAACCTTCCTTACGGGCAACTTGACTTGCAAGTTACCTCAAAATTAGGAAAAAGATTAAAAAAAACCAAATAAAATTCAATAAGAACATTAGAATGTTGGCAACCAGAGGCCAAGAAAATACAATCAAAGTCACTTCACAACATCACCAAAGAACTTGATTCACAAGGGTGCCCCATTATGAAGGAGGATTGTCGAGGGTCAACAAAAGCAAGGTCAAAGTCAAACCAAAACTAAATGAAACAGGGGAAAAAAGGTCCTCAAAAATCACTCAACTCATGGACAACATGAGGATTGATTTCTAGTAATTGGATCAAAAGGAAGAATGAAAAACTAATAAAAAACAAGAACATGTCAAGAAATTGTTCACATAACACACCTCCAATTGAAAAATCCTTTTTAAATTGAAAAATAAAACAAAAAATAAAATAAATATTTCCTAAAAATAAAAGACATCCTAAAATGTCTAGAAAATATTTTTGATGAATTTTATCAACATTGGAGATGTTTTAATATGAATTAATTCAAAACAGATCAAAAAAGAAAAATAAAATAAAATAAAATAAATTCAAGGTGCAAATAGTAAACAAACACAGTTGTAATCACTATGCTTACACGCAGGGGGGAGGGGGTTCAATTAGCAAACAAGGCCCAGTCCAAATGACCATTTAATGAAACGGTGAGCTTTGTCATTCAGTGTGGCTAGTCAAAGCAACCTCATGGTGAGACGCGCACATGGCCTTAAGATTGGTTTTAGGTCAACAAATCTGATGTGAGCAGGCAAGGACACGTGTAATTGGAGATTTAAACATGGCCAGTGGAGAGAAACCACAGATGCCAGAGCACAGCGGCTCCGGTCATCTTCTCCGATACCCCTAAAACGCATGTGAAACTAAACTTCACCAAAATTCTCAAATGAAGAGTCTAAACTCATCTACTCTCTTCCTAGATCACGAATCCAGGCTCAGCTCTCAATAAACACGCATAAATAAGCCAAATCAAAGAGAATAAAATTTAAGCACAAATCAGAAATTGTAACAAACATGAACAACAATGATCCAAAATTTGCCTATGCACATAGGACTTCAGAATAAACCAACAATGGAGTGAAATAAGTACATATTAAGAGAGGAATTTGGATCCGAAGCTTACCTAACAGAATCTCTTCTTTGTAGCTTCACAATTACTTAAGCTTGATGAAAATGATACAGACACGTTCCAATTCACTTGAGGAAGAAGAAATGAGCCCCAATTCTGCTTGAAATGGCTCAATTCAAGATTCACGAATTTGAATTTAGGCTTGCTTCTTCAAACTTTGCTCTGCTCAATTCTTCACGAAAATGCTTCTAATGAATGCTCAAAAATGATTTGCACTTTATATATGATGGATATATGAGCTAATGGAGGCCCAAATGCAGCTCAGTTGTGAGAATTGGTGAAATGCCCAATTTCAACTTTCATGCTCCATGCACACGTGAAAACCCTCTCTAATTGCCTTGTTTCTGATCCAAAATGCTTGCTGGGAGTTCCAATTGATCACGTGGATGAGATTGACTCCTTAATTTGATTAAATGGTTGAGATTCGATTGTAAAAATTTCATTTGAATGGTCATGGAATTACACAAGAAAACATCACCAAAATTCCAATTTAAAATGTGCATCTTATATTTTATATCCTTGTGACTAAAAATATGCATAAACTTGACTTTAATGGTTCAAAATCAATTTAATTGCATTTTCTCCTTTTAAGGCTTTTTCATGAAAAATTCTTCCACCAATCCTCAAACTCTAGCCAAATCCATGACAAACGAGTCTTCTAAGATGAAATTGGGACCATTTGGAGTAATTTTCATGTTCTGAAAAGTTGCATTTGAAATGTGCGAAGTCATGAAATGTACCTATAATGAAAATGACCTGTAATCTTACTTTCCCAAAATACCCCTGCCTTGTAAGCTTCATAACTTGAACTCTACAAATCAGATGAAAGACTTCTAATATTTTTTGGAAAGCTAAGATCATGAGGAAAAACTTTCATGTTTGGGTCAAAGTGAGGAGAAACATCCTTCTAGGTCAAACATGTCTTGGAAGTTGGTTGACTTTTGTTGACCAAAATCACATTCATTTGATGACCTGTAACTTGTCAGCATCATAACTTGAGTTCTAGAAATCAGATGAAAGACTTCTAGTGCTCAAACGAGACCTAAAAACATGCTCTACAAGTTTCATGTTGGGGTCAAGATGATATGAGACTTGTATCTTGAGAAATGTGGTCTTGAAGTTGGGCACTAAATAGAGGATTTTACACTGAGAACCCTAATTTAGTAACTTCTCACACTCTTGATTATTCTTGATTGGATCTTGGGATAACATCTCAAATGCCTCAACACAACTTTCCATGATCACCATGACTTAGAACTGAGTCTTAATCTCCTTTAAAAACAAAGTTGACTTAGGATTGACTAGATGGAAACCCTAGCTGCACCACTCTTGACTATGGCTTCATACAATGACTTGGATAAGCTCCACCATGGCCCTCAAAGCACTTAATGAGCTTCCTCAACATCCCATATCCATAATCATGAATTCACAAACCACTGATGATCCCCAATTGGCCTCCAAGTTAGGAGATTATCCATATACACTCATCAATTCTCTCAGAGAGCATTGACTACTTCTTGATGACTTGAAAAGCACTCATGCATGAGTAACACCCCTTGCTTAGGCTCAGGAACTCCTAGTAACCTTCTCTTGTTATGCATACCTCTCCTGATCCCCTGCTAAATGAATAATGTTATGTAATGCAAATGCTAGAAGAAAAATGAAATGAAACATAAACGAAGCTAAGAAAAGGTTGGGAAAATTTTGGGGTACAACAATTCCCTCTTGTAGAATACATGTGGAAAACTGGATCTCCAATCCTACTAACTGTTGAAGAAAACCAAATAGAGATAAGATTGAAAGCTCCAAGAACACCTGATATGTAAACGAAAATGATGATGTAAGATGCAAGCATGTATATATGATTCAGGGAGATCTCTCCCTTGATTCCAATTCCACGAATAAACAGCAAAATAGTAGAATAAATGGCAGAATCACATCCTCTCTCATAAATAAAATGAGTATGAAAGTCAACATATACAAAATAGTGGCAGGAAATACAACTGCATACAATCCTACGACCTCATCCAACAAGTCTGGTGATGGTCAAAATACAGGACAAAATAAAAGAAATACTAATGGAATACTGGGTCAAATAACTTTCTTCAGCCATTGTCATTCATGTGACGAGTCTGAAATTCCTTTAGAAGCTCATTTGTGTTTGGATGTTCAGGTCTTGCAATCAACTCCTATATGAGCAGGTTTCTTCTGCAAATAAAATCTTTCAAGCCTTGAGCGTAGTCCTCCCAAGCATCCTCTCCAAAGACATCTTTAAGTCTTGGTTTCTTCAATTCTGCCCTCATCTTGAACTCCTCCAATACCGATAGGGTTTCTTGTAGTTTCTGATCACTGGCGTACCTACGGGATGATTTTGTTGAAACTTCTTCATCTTTGACTTTGAGCTATATCTTCAATCTATCTACAGAGTTCATCCTCCCTCCTTTGTTAGCAATTAATGCAGCATTCCATTGATCATTGAACTTAGATATTTCCAAATAAGCTTTATCCAGTTCTTTCTTCTTATGCTTAAGGATACTATCAGTACTTTTCAAATCTTGGCCAACTCGTCCTGGCACCCAATTCTCTTCAGCTAACTCCTTTTCCACCTTAGCCAAAACTTTTGTCTTTGCCTTTGCTAAGTAAACAATTTCATTTTTGTCACTCTTCAATTGACTAATTTCTTTTTTTAGCTCTTCATTTTCTTTGCGCCATTCTTCCTTTTCCGCCCACAGCTTATTGTATCTTTAAATATCCACCGTTGTAGGCTCTTCAACGACTAAAGGATATAGGGGTTCTCTAACAGGAAAGGGTAGCTATACTTTCTCCACTCTCTTCTGGATCCAATCCAAATAAGGGTCATAAGCTCTGCAATTACCTTTACCCAAAGAAAGTTTCCCTCTTCTATGAAATCTTCCCCATGCTTCCTTTAGCTTGGCCAAAGTATCAAAGTCAACTACACCTGTGAAGTACAGAGATTCCTACACTTCCTCCTCCTTCGGGGGTCCCTTCAAGGCATAACCAAACTGTCTAACAGCAAGAGAAGGGTTGTAACTAATTCCCCATTTTCTCCCTATCAAAGGCATATTAGGAAATCTCCCGCAGCTAAAGATGATCTCAACACCAAGAAAGTCTTGATTAAACCAAACAATATCTTTAGCTTCCAAACTCGTAATCTTCTCTGACCATTCAGACGTAACCTTCGTATCAACAAAAGCTCCGACGCGAGGAAGATTATCCATGAAGCACTTATGGAAGAGTGGTGCACAATAAGAAACATTTTTCCCTATCCTCTTTTCATTTTTGTAATGCACTGAGTCATACAAATTTCCTAGAAGAGTAGGTATAGGGTTCTTGGAAGCAAAAATGTGAAAAGCGTCCATATCAACAAAATCTGGTATGTTGGGAAACAAAACAATACCATATATGCACAATGCTAGAATAGCATTAAAGACGACCCAACAACCTTCCTTAGCAAAATACTGAGCCTTACCCACCAAAAAAGACAAGGGAAAACCATAAGCTCCACTTCTACAGGCGATATTACCCACCAGCTTAGACTTGCTCAAATAAAGAGCATTGGCTAACTTCTCCAGATCAGGTTCCTCCTTGGAATGAAAGAGATGAATTTCTTCTAAGACTGGAACTCCCATTAGAAAAGAAAATTCCTCCAAAGTAGGAGCTAGAACATAATTAGGGAATGTGAAACAGCGCAGATGAGGGTCATAGAACTGCAGTAAAGTGTGGATAGCTCCTTGTTCGTAACTTGTGACTTTGTGGATGAAAATCATAATCTTCCCATAATCCTTTTTGAAATCTTCCATGACACCAGAACCAGCCATGGAAGTAAGAACAAATAAAGGTCTTAACTCCAGCTGCGGGAACTTGTAGATGATAGTCTTCTTTAATCCAGGCTCCATGTTAATAGCATATCAGATTACCATAATCAAAAGGGAAGATAAGAACCTGAGATCACACATACATGCAGATGTTAATATGTGTCGCTACTGCGAAAATCGGCGCCGGCTAAACAGAAGAGTCGCCACCGTGCATTATTTATCCCAAAGGAGGGAAAGGAAACGCTCGAAGTAAACCTACCGCAAAGACGGGAAGGGAATGGTCATCGCAACCAAATCTTTGATTCGGGAGTCGGTTACGCAAGGGGAAGGTATTAGCACCCCTCACGTCCGTCGTACTCGACGGGATCCACGCTTGCTTGGTTTGTCTAAAGGATGCAAAACAATCTATCTACGGCTGCTAAATCTAAACGGGAGGAAACTGACTCGATAGAGTGTCGCACTCTATGCCTACGTATTCTCAAGAGAGAAAGTCAGAGTCATCGTAGTTCGGGAAACTACAGGGAATTGGCTCGCCAAGACTTCGCGTCTTGTGCCTACGTACTTCCACACAGCGTGAAAGATCAGAGCTTACGTAGTTCAGGCTAAGTACGACTAAACAGGGTGTTCTCGATCACACAGGAGTGAGAGATGAAGTTGGTCTGAAAGGTACGGGAACCTACGGGAACTAGAACTACGGTCTGGTCTCAACTGCGCAAGGGCAAGAGAAAGGGAAACATCAGTCATAAGCGAGAAAGTCTCGATCGCACGGCAGCGAGAGAACAGAGAGATTAGTTGTTAGTGTGCTCGCTAGGATATCGCATCCTATGCCTACATATTCTCATTAGATATGAGAAATCAGAGCAGCTGTAGTTCAGCCAACTACAGCTAAAACAGGGGAAACGGGAAGAAGGTAGAAAGGGAGGTAGCTCGCTAGGATATCGCATCCTATGCCTACGTACTCTCGTCTGGTACGAGAGATCAGAGCAAACGTAGTTCGACGGGAAAACGAGTCTCGATTGCACGGGGGCAAGAGAAGGGGTCTCGATCGCCTGAACGGGAGAGAAAAGGGGGGTCTCGCTAGCACGGGGGCGAGAACAAAGAGGAAGCAGGCTTACGCCTAAACGGGAAGGAACTCGGGACACACACGCAAGAACCTAAGACGAAACTCCTTAGCTGCCGTTTCCTTCGTATCTAACGATGCAGCCCACAACACTCGACGGTTTCCTGAAGACTTGAATAAGATGATGATGATGAATGAAGCGGCTTCGTTGGCTCCTGACATGCGCGCAAGCTCCATTCCAATCTTCTCCTCTCTGGATCCTTGATGATGACGCTTGAATCAGAACCAATGTAACGCTTAGACCGTCATAGTTTGACTTATACGAGAAGTCGAACTCTCAGAGGTAACGTGTTGATATCCGTGTCAAAGACAAGATATAGAAATGATATCGAAAATCATTCTCCAATTAAATCGTGTTACACGGCCAACCAACAATAAAATCGAGAATAAAATCAGATAGAAACGAAAATAGGAGAGAAATCCAACGCAAAATGGAAATAAAATGCTATTCCTAAAATACGACAATTAAATGCTACTGGAAAGTACACTGACGAAATTAAAAGGAAATTGCATACTAAAATATGAATTAAAAGTAATATCCTAAAAGGAAATTAAACTAAATTTAATTCTATCCTTTAAAAGAAATTAAACTAAATCCTAGATCTCTTAAAAGAAAATTAAACCAATTTTCTAAATGGAAATATTATCCAAAAAAAAGTCCATTAAATGCATAAAAAACAATACAAGAAAATAAAGGAAATAAAAAAATGCAGGGGGGGTTTATTAGTTCATTACGGGGATACAGCAGCAAAAAAAAACAAAAGGTTGGCCCCAGCCCACAACACACACAAAAACGGGGGAAGGGGTTCGGTAATCAAACAGGGGGCGTGCCTCAGGAAAAGCACAAGTGGGCCAAGCCCACTTCCACCACAATCAAACAAAAAAACGGAGAGGGGAAAGAGAAAAAGGAGGTGTGTATCCAAACAACATGCGCCCAGGGATCGGCCCAATCCCCCAACCCAATCCCTTCCTCTCTCCCCACTCTCATTCTGGCTGTAACCCTAAGTTTCTTTTCTCCTTCCTCCACAGCCGCCGCCGTTCAAGACCTCTCCCATCACCGCAAATAAACCTTGCTTCAAACAAACTTCCATAAACTGGATCAAATGTTACCCTTTTTCACCATATCCACCTTCCTATGCAAACCTTCTCTTCGATTCTGATTCGGTTTGAAACTAGATCCTGCGTTTGAAAAGCATGACCTTCTAAGTGTTGCATGTTGGGCTTATTGAAGACCTGGAAGCCAAATCGATCGAGTGATGGTGTTTCGAAGAAAATAGAAGAGGACTCAGCGATCTACGAATTTCTGAAGAATGTGTTTGAGTTTCCAGGAAGCGGTTATGGTGAACAGATGAAATTTCTCGAAGATTGATGTATGTGTGAAGATCCGATGAATAAATCTTAATGGACGATTGATGATACGAAGATCTACAAAGGTTCTGGATCCAGATCTTTGATGAAGAACACTACAAGTTCTGTTGAGCTTCCGGGGGAGATCTTGATGGATCTCGTGGTGAGAACAACTCATATGTAAGAACAAGTGGGAATCTGGGGAAATTGTATGAGTTCTTGGACGAAGATGAATGATGAAGGTCTGTTGAAGACGAAGGTTCTTGAGTAGCACTGGGAGTTCCTTGAATGTTTCTTCTGGGACAATGATGCAGGTGATGATCAAGACGTGAACGATGATGATCTTTGAAGGTTGAAGGAATTTTCTGGGAACAAGGATGAACACTGGATGAATCTGGATGAAGATTCCAGCGAGGAGGAGTTTTCCGGCGAAGATTGTAAAGAGAAATGAAGAACACGAGGTGAAGACCTTGATGATTGCTGGAAACTCATGAAGATTGCATGAGTTTTCCAGTGGATTGTGCAGGTTTCTGGTGATCAGTTGTGGTTTCAGGCGAGCGGTTAGGGAATTCAGGTGACGGTTACCGATGAGTCTTGATAGTTACTGGAGAGATTGCAATCTCTGGTGACTGTTGCGGTGCCTCCGGCGGGTTTGCATGACCGGCGGCAGGAGAGAGGTTGGAAGGGACGCGTGGCACATGCAAAGGGAGAGGAGAAGCCAAGTGCCAGGGTAGTGAGAGAGAAAGCGCCAAGTGGCGTAGTGGTGGGGAGTGGAAAAATTGACGTGTTGGCGGAGTGAGGTAGTGGAGTGTGAAGTGGCTGGTTCTGAATGAATGGAAAAATGAGGTGGCCCCCTGAAAGCACATGCGTGGAGGCTTATATTGACGCCAAGTGGCACGAATTTGGGCCTCCAAAATTCAACATCTGGCCCATTAAGACTAATGAAAGGATTAATGAACTAAACATTGATTAAGACTAATAAACTGAACTAATAAAACTAATTAACACGGAAATGGTTATCAACTAAACTGGACTAATTAAAAGGCTAATGGCTTAATGAAAAACTAATAACAGACTAATGCAATGATTAACACCTCAATTAATATGAAAACGAACAAAGCCTAATTAATAAAATCTAACCCTAATTAATAAACTATATAAAAAGAAATCTATTAAATCTGAACAATTTAATCTAATTAACATCTATTAAAAAATCTATACTATTAAAACTATTCAATTAAATCTAAAAATATCTATTTAAATTCTATATTAAAATCTAAAAAATCAATTAAAAATTCTATTAAAATCTATAAAATCAATAATAAAACTAATAAAACTATATTATTCTAAAAAGAAACTAATATCTATTAATATTCTAAAAACTATATTAAAATCTATTTAAAACTACTTATTCTATAAAATCTATATTATTCTATAAATTCTAAAAAATGCTATTAAAGCTAATAAAATTTTAGAAACAACTAAAGGCTCTATTTAAATTCTAGAAAATAATAAAACCTATTTAATATCTAAAAACTCAAATAAATCTATTAAAAAATCTATTAAAATCCATTAAAAATCTAGAAAATAAAAGGGAAAATTCTAAAAATGCCAGGAAGCCGATTAAATCGATTAGAGAACAATTGTGCAACCATAGCGAAATAAGCGGTAACAACCAGACACCGAAATAGCCTGAAAACACAGGGAACGAGCACCGATTCTCAAAATAAATCCTCGTATTGGCCTGAAATGCCTGAAGCGCCAGGGGAGGCTGTGATCCCGATAAAATCAATATGATTGAGAAAATGCAATGTATGCGGTATGCGAATGCGAATGCAAAAATGCGTCGAAACATAAACCAGATGTGGGAACCGGTTGGTCAAATTTTGGGGTGCAACAGTTGCCCCTATTCAAACGGCTTGGACCCGATTGGGTGAAGAGCGAACGGCCTTCAAACATTCGAGGTATGAGACGGTTGAATACCAAAGAAACCCTAAAATTTGCCAACCGCAGAGATAAACTGCAAAACTGCTTGAGAAGCAACGTCCAATGAACTGAGTCTGGTTGTTACGGCAACAACTGGTCAATTATCTGACTTAATTGGTCTTAACATCAATCACCTGTGTGACGCCACGGGCACTGAGCTATCTTCGCAAAAACACCTCCGTCCACTATCGGACTAACCTTGTCAACACCAGAAGAGGAACCAATTCGTCAACACGAGGAAATCACGGCGACTTCATCGGGGAAAATACTTTTGTCAAATATCGGAACACAACTCACATACTCTGTCTATCGTGGGAGAATCATCTATCTGGATACCTGAAAGTTCATCCGCCTGTTTCATACGGGAAAATACATCTGCCTGATTCTTACAGGAAAAGGTCATCCGCCTGCTTCATACGGGAAAACACATCTGCCTGATTCTTACAGGAAAGTTCATCCGCCTGTTTCATACGGGAAAACACATCTGCCTGATTGTTACAGGAAAGTTCTTCCGCCTAATTCTTACGGGAAAACATAACACATCTGCCTGATACTTACAGGAAAGTTCTTCCGCCTGATTCTTACGGGAAAATGTAACACATCTGCCTGATACATACAGGAAAGTTCTTCCGTCTGATTCTTACGGGAAAATGTAACACATCTGCCTGATACTTACAGGAAAGTTCTTCCGCCTTATTCTTACGGGAAAATGATACCCTTGGATATAGCTTCCTAGCCTATTCGCGGTAGTAGCTAACTCCACTGGGGATATTCTGGAAATAACTGCCCGACACCCGCTTCGACAACAAGTGACCACTTCTGAAATTTTGATTCATGAAACCCTGAAATGCTACCACAACAGCAAACCTGAAGAAAAACACTCCGCTGGTCGGATAAGAGAAATTTCAACCAGTAACTCTGTGGGGAATAATGACAAGAACTGCATCATCACATGTCTCACGGTGAGACCTCGATCATCTGGTGATAAATCTGAACTGTAACTTCATACTTCTGCTGAGAAACACCCCTGAAAGCAAAAGGTTAACCAATCTGATTTGTGTTTCGAAATGCATATGTTTGGAAATGATGCAATGCCCCATATGGCATGGAGATGCTACGCGTTTGTATAGATGAAATGTCCCATACGGCATGGAGATGCTATGTGTTTGTATATATGCAAATATAACGGTATATGCAAGTACAAATGCAAGCTCGAGCTGCCAGAGAACACCGGGACTAAAACCGCTTGGCAAAATAAATGCCGGGGGCAACGTCAACTCCACTGAGGGATACCGGGCATCATAGAATCATCTCAGCAAAATAAATGCTGGAAACGTGAGACCAACTTCCGTGGGGAAGAAACAATCCTACTGAGGGACGGCTCACAAATTCATCGTTACGAACTCTGTAGAGGATGATCAACCTGACGGAGGAAGGACAACCTGTTGGAGGAAGGAAGGATAACCCTGCACGGGGATACTATTTCTATACCATTGGCAAACTGATTGTACTCTGTTAGACTTAGCCAAACTGGGGTTAATTGTGCACAGCTCACTGCTGAGAATGCCCCTGCTGTCGGGGATATCCATTCTGACCTGCTGAGGATACTCCTGATCCTATTCTGCGGAGGAATAACTGCGATCTCAACTATTTTGAGGATAATGCGTGACTTCTATCCACTGAGGAGAGTAATCATGATGCAACATTACTCGGGAAACTGGTATCAATCGAGCTTTGTATCGAGGGACGTGACACCATGCGAGTCACTAGGAATTATCGTGTCGGGTATTTTTAGGCTTTTTCTAGTTTACAGATGAATATAGGTTATTAACAAAATGGTTTTAAGGGGAAAATACTAGACGGGGCTAGCATTCAAAGACGGCCTACCAGGCGAGAACTGATAGCCAAATAGATTAGGTTATTGGACGAGACTGGATTTACGGTTGGACCATCAGACGGGGCTGACTGAATAATAGGTTAAGGAAAAGATAACCAGATGAGAACTGGTTGAAAGCTGACATACACCAGACGAGAACTGGTATAACAAATAGGTTAAAGAGACGGTGACCAGACGGGGCTGGTTGAAAGCTAACATACACCAGACGAGAACTGATGCTTACAGAAAGGTTGGCCAGACAACAATTGGTTGAAAAATAACAGGTACCAGACGAGAACTGGTTATCGGTTTGCCAGGCGAGAACTGGGCTTTGGCAATGACAAGGTTACAAGGTTTTGTCAAGTAACAGGTTTAAACAATAGGATAGTGATCCAACGACGACAAAGTCTTTTTCAAAGTTTCAGGTTTTTTGATGAGGGTAATGACACGGTTCCCCGATACTCAACTCCTGCTAGGGCGAACAAACTTGCTTGAACAACTTGCCCTAGTGCAACTCGACTTGCCTCAATCTGACTCTTGGGAAGATCACTCTGAACAACTTGCTACGAGACGACTTTAAGACGACTTGCCCCGGTATCTGTACGACAAAAGGATTCAACCTCAATTAAACAACTATCAACATAGTTGGTTTCACTATCTCTGAAGTGACTTGCCCCTGAACGAGCGTTGAGCGACTTAACTTGCCCTGATCACCCACTGGAAGAATCTATCCTTAAATCACAGCACTCTGGATAATTGCCCCTGATTGGCTCTCGAGAAACTCACTTCTGATCAATTGCTTCTCAAGTAAACTGTCCCATAATCAACCGATGCTTCGGGACTTGTCCTCAGACTAACTGATTCTGAACTTACTGGAAGTCAATGCCCCAGATTCACAGGATTTCACAACATACACCATTCTGATCCAGACTGCTGAATGATCCAGTCCTGTTCGATTATTCCTTGTTGGAATTTCCTTCCTGTCAACTACTGACCTGCAAATAAAATTGTTTATTCCCGAATGGTAATTTTAATGCAGTGTTCATGCAAATTTCGAAAAAATTGTTCTGTCACTAATTTACGTGTCATGATTGTGAGCGACGAATGAACCAGAGTTCAAACGTAGTGCTGATTTGATCAGTGGAAAAAAATACAACAAGGATATGACTAGCAAATCAAGAAGGAGTCAGGTTACTCAACCTTATCGTAATGCGCTTTCAGAATAAACCCTGCCTCAATTAGGTCTTTTAAGGGCTGTATCGTGGTCGGGTTCACGGTTCGTGAAACAAAGGATATTGGGCTCAAATTATGATTTGTACCCACCCCTTCTACGTGATGATCTCCGATTCTAAAGTTCAGTTAACTTGGCTCAAGCGCTCGCCTCTTCGAGAGGTATGTTGAATAGTAGGAATAATGGTTAAAGAATTCACAAGGGTTTCGGAGTGACAGTTACTCCTTTTTCGTTTTCAGTGTCTGTATCCACACGACTTTGTTCTTGTTCGAGAATTTTTCTTTTTTATATCCTTTCTTTTCCATTCTTTTGATTCCCTAACTTTTGCCTGGACTGACTCCTTTTGAGTTCTTTTCGATTTTTCTTTTGAAGTCCAGCGGGATGCCCTGATTTTTGCCTAAGTATTAGCTTTCCAGCTTTTTCTTTTTCTTTTTACTTAGCGGGCTTTCTTATTTCTTTTCTTGGAACAGGTCGTGTGACACTGGTTGTTTTGATTGCTCCGAAAGGATTACAACTGTCTCACTCCTGATTGGTGAGGTTTAACCATTGTGGTGGACGAGGTGCGACCTCTGGGGAAAAATAAGATGTGATTGGTCCTCGAAAGGCAACACTCCTCTATAAGACTTGAACGCTCGGTCAAGCTAACTGACAACTACCCTGCCCCGGGTTAAGATGTGAGGGTTTAACAGTCCGAAAAAACTTCTACTTCCTGGCTCGAAGTGGTTAACGAGGGACTAACTCCTTATATCTCCAGTGTTTAGGGATTTGAAACAATGCCTTATACGTCATCGGCAAGGTTTTACCTGAAAGCATACGATCATCGGTTATGAGTATTCAGTTTCGTCATCCTCCCTCCAATCTTTGCTAGTCAAAGTGATAAAGTGGAATGAATAAAATGCAAGTGTCGGTGCAATGCAATAAATGAGTGACAACGACATAATTAATTCAGAAAAATGCATAGTCACTTTATCTATATCACCATTCAAAACAAACAATGTTTAACAGCAAGTAGTAACTAACAGAAAAGAAACTACAAATGCAAAAGATATAAAAGCCTGAGGACTGCCAATGTTGAGGGCGTCTGCCTGTCTGGACCACTGGCTTCTCGAAGATAAACCCTCTGAATCTGCAAGCTCAGACAGTTGAGAAATTGTCATGAACCACCAGAATTCCTTCTCGAAAGGAACTGCAATCTTGGTCGATCAACCGCTGTACTTTCGCCTGAAAAGCTTTACAATCTTCAGTTGAATGCCCTGGAGATCCACCGTGGTAACCACACTGAGCGTGGGGATTGTACCCGGGAGGGTAAGGTTCTGGCACAGGCTTAAGAGCTTTAGGTTCCACCAAAGAATTCTGGATCAAAGCTGGCAGAATATGGCTATACGGCACAGACACTATGTGAGAAGGAGCATTCCTTCGTTCCAAGTTGTTACGAGGCCTGTTCTGATTTAGGCGCTGCTTCTGATAACCTCGGCCACGAGTTCGCTGATTTGCACTAGAAGCGACACAAAGTTCTGGATATGTTGCCATAGGCACAGTTGTCTGTCCTGCATAACAAGACACAGAAGATGAAGAACCAACAGATTTCACCGATTCATCTCACGGATACTCAACATCTGGCATGACGACATTGATCACAACTCCTCCTTCAGTTTGGTAGCTATAGAGAGATTCAGTTTCACTAGCCTGACGGCCCGAAACAGTCTGAATTTTCCCAGTTTTTACGACATGCTCAATGCGTTCACCCAATCCTACCAATGCAGAGAAATTTGGCGCATTTACAAGCATTCTTCGAAGTACGGGCTCTCCAGGGAGTTTACAAACATGCTCATTAACTCTCGGTCTAGGAGCGGTGGATGCACTCTGGCAGCAAATTCTCTCCACCTCTGAACATACTTCCTGAAGGATTCATTGTTCTCTTGAGACAATTCTTGCAACTGCATGCGATGAGGAGCCATGTCTAGGTTATAATCATACTGCTTCAGAAAATCTTTGGCTAAATCCACCCATGATCGAATCTGATTACTCTCCAACTGCATATACCAACTCAGAGATGCCCCAGTTAGACTATCTTGAAAGTAGTGAATCATCAACTTGTCGTTTTGCACAAATGAAGTCATTCTTCGGCAGAACATCACCAAATGTTGCTTCGGACAACTATCTCCTCTGTACTTCTCAAATCTCGGCGCTCTAAACTTAGGAGGCAATACCAGGCCAGGAACCAAACACATGTCTGCAGCATTGAGGTTAACAACATCTTTAACTTTCAAGGCTTTGACTCCTTCTTCCAACACTCGGAGCCTTCTATCATACTCAAGAGCTCTTGGGTCTTCAGCCCTAGCTACCGGGATCTCTTTTCGGATATTCGCCATAGGGAAAATAACACCTTGATTGTTAATAAGAGGAGGGCGTTCATTCCGGACAACAAACTGCTCACGTCGATCTCGGTCCCTATCCGGAGGTTGCACAAATTGGTCTGCAGTAACGTTGTTCACTTGCGGAAAGTCTTCCTCGGACGTAGAACCATACAGAGGATTAGTCGTCATAGTGAAACCCGTCAAAGTATTAGGAGGCTGGAAGTGGCTCTCAGACATAGCTACCTTCAACTGACTTCCCTGCTCGATTCTGCTCAAATCTGCTTCAACCCCTTGGTCGTCTTCTAACAATCACCAGTTGCTCAGGCCAAACACCAGATAATCACCTTCAGAATCACAACAACGGCTGGATCAGACTCTGGCTAGCTGGAGAATGATATGCAATATGATGCAACAATTTTTATGCAAATGTAATGCAAGATGCAGCAAACACGGGATCACAACCCCCACAAATCTCTGGATACTGTTGCACTGCTGACTGAGTACGTTCGCTCTGAAGAGAAGACCAACATATCGGGTTGTCTGGAAGTCAAGTTTCCTGCAAAACCCTCCCACTCACGGGTATGGCCCTAAACTGACACAAGGTACGACATCCTATGCGATCGTTCGCGTCACAGACTTTCAAGACTGACGATACGATACCCAGAAGGTGTGGCATCATCATGTCCTGCAGAGGCCTTAATTAGCAAACTTCCAAATGATCGGTCCCCAGAGTCGACAATCCTCCAAACCAACAACCCCCTCAACCCAAAGGGTTGAAACAGAAGTCAACCGGGAGAACCTCATCTGAGCGTGGATTTCATGAGACACTAGTACATGCAAAGCATGCACGCGCCCACTAATTTCCACAACTAATTCTAAGGTGCACTCAAGCTTGGGTCTGGCTTCTCACTCAAAGGAACACCCCACCCAACAGCACAACAACAACAGATAAAAGCAAAGGTGCGGAAATCGTAAATATAGTAATATACAACACCCAAAAGGTAAACACCCAAATACGAACAAACAAGCGCTAGGATTGACTCTCTTAAGGGACGTTGGATCCCAAATGCATAAGGAACCATCGCAGTCCCCAGCAGAGTCGCCAGCTGTCGCTACTGCGAAAATCAGCGCCGGCTAAACAGAAGAGTCGCCACCGTGCGTTATTTATCCCAAAGGAGGGAAAGGAAACGCTCGAAGTAAACCTACCGCAAAGACGGGAAGGGAATGGTCATCGCAACCAAATCCTAGATTCGGGAGTCGGTTACGCAAGAGGAAGGTATTAGCACCCCTCACGTCCATCGTACTCGACGGGATCCATGCTTGCTTGGTTTGTCTAAAGGATGCAAAACAATCTATCTACGACTGCTAAATCTAAACGGGAGGAAACTGACTCGATAGAGCGTCGCACTCTATGCCTACGTATTCTCAAGAGAGAAAGTCATAGTCATCATAGTTCGGGAAACTACAGGGAATTGGCTTGCCAAGACTTCGCGTCTTGTGCCTACGTACTTCCACACAGCGTGAAAGATCAGAGCTTACGTAGTTCAGGCTAACTACGACTAAACAGGGTGTTCTCGATCACACAGGAGTGAGAGATGAAGTTGGTCTGAAAGGTACGGGAACCTACGGGAACTAGAACTACGGTCTGGTCTCAACTGCGCAAGGGCAAGAGAAAGGGAAACATCAGTCGTAAGCAGGAAAGTCTCGATCGCACGGCAGCGAGAAAATAGAGAGATTAGTTGTTAGTGTGCTCGCTAGGATATCGCATCCTATGCCTACATATTCTCATTAGATATGAGAAATCAGAGCAGCTCTAGTTCAGCCAACTACAGCTAAAACAGGGGAAACGGGAAGAAGGTAGAAAGGGAGGTAGCTCGCTAGGATATCGTATCCTATGCCTACGTACTCTCGTCTGGTACGAGAGATCAGAGCAAACGTAGTTCGACGGGAAAACGAGTCTCGATTGCACGGGGGAAAGAGAAGGGGTCTCGATCGCCTGAACGCGAGAGAAAAGGGGGGTCTCGCTCGCACGGGGGCGAGAACAAAGAGGAAGCAGGCTTACGCCTAAACGGGAAGGAACTCGGGACACACACGCAAGAACCTAAGACGAAACTCCTCAGCTGCCGTTTCCTTCGTATCTAACGATGCAGCCCACAACACTCGACGGTTGCCTGAAGACTTGAATAAGATGATGATGATGGACGAAGCAGCTCCGTTGGCTCCTGACATGCGCGCAAGCTCCATTCCAATCTTCTCCTCTCTAGATCCTTGATGATGACGCTTGAATCAGAACCAATCTAACGCTTAGACCGTCATAGTTCGACTTATACGAGAAGTCGAACTCTCAGAGGTAGCGTGTTGATATTCGTGTCAAAGACAAGATAGAGAAATGATATCGAAAATCATTCTCCAATTAAATCGTGTCACACGGCCAGCCAACAATAAAATCGAGAATAAAATCAGATAGAAACGAAAATAGGAGAGAAATCCAAGGCAAAATGGAAATAAAATGCTACTCCTAAAATACGGCAATTAAATGCTACTGGAAGGTACACTAACGAAATTAAAAGGAAATTGCATACTAAAATATGAATTAAAAGTAATATCCTAAAAGGAAATTAAACTAAATTTAATTCTATCCTTTAAAAGAAATTAAACTAAATCCTTGATCTCTTAAAAGAAAATTAAACCAATTTTCTAAATGGAAATATTATCCAAAAAAAGTCCATTAAATGCATTAAAAACAACACAAGAAAATAAAGGAAATAAAGAAATGCAGGGGGGGTTTATTAGTTCATTAGGGGGATACAGCAGCAAAAAAAAAACAAAAGGTTGGCCCCAGCCCACAACACACACAAAAACGGGGGAAGGGGTTCGGTAATCAAACAGGGGGTGTGCCTCAGGAAAAGCACAAGTGGGCCAAGCCCACTTCCACCACAATCAGACAAAAAAACGGGGAGGGGAAAGAAAAAAGGAGGTGTGGATCCAAACAACATGGGCCCAGGGATCAGCCCAATCCTCCAACCCAATCCCTTCCTCTCTCCCCACTCTCATTCTGGCTGTAACCCTAAGTTTCTTTTCTCCTTCCTCCACAGCCGCCGCCGTTCAAGACCTCTCCCATCACCGCAAACAAACCTTGCTTCAAACAAACTTCCATAAACTGGATCAAATGTTACCCTTTTTCACCATATCCCCCTTCCTATGCAAACCCTCTCTTCGATTCTGATTTGGTTTGAAACTAGATCCTGCGTTTGAAAATAATGATCTTCTAAGTGTTGCATGTTGGACTTATTGAAGACCTGGAAGCCAAATAGATCGAGTGATGGTGTTTCGAAGAAAATAGAAGAGGACTTGAAGAATGTGTTTGAGTTTCCAGGAAGCGGTTATGGTGAACAGATGAAATTTCTCGAAGATTGATGTATGTGTGAAGATCCGATGAAGAAATCTTGATGGACGATTGATGATACGAAGATCTACGAAGGTTATGGATCCAGATCTTTGATGAAGAACACTACAAGTTCTGTTGAGCTTCTGGGGGAGATCTTATTGGATCTCGTGGTGAGAACAACTCATATGTAAGAACAAGTGGAAATATGGGGAAATTGTTATGATTTCTTGGACGAAGATGAATGATGAAGGTACGTTGAAGACGAAGGTTCTTGAGTAGCACTGGGAGTTCCTTGAATGTTTCTTCTGGGACAATGATGCAGGTGATGATCAAGACGTGAACGATGATGATCTTTGAAGGTTGAAGGAATTTTCTGGGAACAAGGATGAACACTGGATGAAGATTCCGGCGAGGAGGAGTTTTCCGGCGAAGATTGTAAAGAGAAATGAAGAACAGGAGGTGAAGACCTTGATGATTGCTGGAGACTCATGAAGATTGCATGAGTTTTCCGGTGGATTGTGCAGGTTTCTGGTGATCAGTTGTGGTTTCAGGCGAGCGGTTAGGGAATTCAGGTGACGGTTACCGATGAGTCTTGACCGTTACTGGCGAGATTGCAATCTCTGGTGACTGTTGCGGTGCCTCCGGTGGGTTTGCATGGCCGGCGGCAGGAGAGAGGTTGGAAGGGACGCGTGGCACATGCAAAGGGAGAGGAGAAGCCAAGTGCAGGGTAGTGAGAGAGAAAGCGCCAAGTGGCGTAGTGGTGAGGAGTGGAAAAATTGACGTGTTGGCGGAGTGACGTAGTGGAGTGTGAAGTGGCTGGTTCTGAATGAATGGAAAAATGAGGTGGCCCCCCAGAAAGCACACGCGTGGAGGCTTATATTGATGCCAAGTGGCACGAATTTGGGCCTCCAAAATTCAATATCTGGCCCATTAAGACTAATGAAAGGATTAATGAACTAAACATTGATTAAGACTAATAAACTGAACTAATAAAACTAATTAACACGAAAATGGTTATCAACTAAACTGGACTAATTAAAAGGCTAATGGCTTAATGAAAAACTAATAACAGACTAATGCAATGATTAACACCTCAATTAATATGAAAACGAACAAAGCCTAATTAATAAAATCTAACCCTAATTAATAAACTATATAAAAAGAAATCTATTAAAACTGAACAATTTAATCTAATTAACATCTATTAAAAAATCTATACTATTAAAACTATTTAATTAAATCTAAAAATATCTATTTAAATTCTATATTAAAATCTAAAAAATCAATTAAAAATTCTATTAAAATCTATAAAATCAATAATAAAACTAATAAAACTATATTATTCTAAAAAGAAACTAATATCTATTAATATTCTAAAAACTATATTAAAATCTATTTAAAACTACTTATTCTATAAAATCTATAATATTCTATAAATTCTAAAAAATGCTATTAAAGCTAATAAAATTTTAAAAACAACTAAAGGCTCTATTTAAATTCTAGAAAATAATAAAACCTATTTAATATCTAAAAACTCAAAAAATCTATTAAAAAAGCTATTAAAATCCATTAAAAATCTAGAAAATAAAAGGGAAAATTCTAAAAATGCCAGGAAGCCGATTAAATCGATTAGAGAACAATTGCACAACCATAGCGAAATAAGCGGTAACAACCAGACACCGAAATAGCCTGAAAACACAGGGAACGAGCACCGATTCTCAAAATAAATCCTCGTATTGGCCTGAAATGCCTGAAGCGCCAGGGGAGGCTGTGATCCCGATAAAATCAATATGATTGAGAAAATGCAATGTATGCGGTATGCGAATGCGAATGCAAAAATGCGTCGAAACATAAACCAGATGTGGGAACCGGTTGGTCAAATTTTGGGGTGCAACAATATGCAACATGAATATGCAAATGCGAACAAGGGATCAAGTTATCCAAAACTGTTGTTGACTGAGTTGAACCAAAACTTCGCTCTGATAAGAAATCCAGAATACTAGAACACTTAAGATCAAAAGTCTGCTTTGATAGAAAACGGGGTCAGTTGAAAGTCAAGGTTTCCTGCAAAACCCTTCCCACTCACAGGTAAGACCTAATCTCTGAAATGGTATAACATCTTATGCAGGTCTTCAGTATCACAAACTCTCAGGTCTAAAAACGATGATACGTTCACCATTTCTGGCTTGACATCATGGTCAGTCAAGGAGGTGTCAACTGACTTCCCAATGATCCGTCTCTAGATTCGTTAGTTTTCAGATCCAACACCCGCTCAATTGTCCAAGATGCACATGATAAGATATCTTCAAAGAAAACCTTGTCTGGACGCGAATTTCATGAGGGCTCGTGCATGCCAAACATGCAAGTCTGCACTACTCTCCACACTAATACTAGATGTATACTCAAGCCTGGGTATTGGGCTTATCTCTCAGTGGAACAACCCACCCAACAGCACAACAACAGTATAATATGATAATAATGATAAAGTGCGGATAAATAAAATGCAAATAAAATGATATAAAACAAAAATCATACAAATACAACATACATACAAATATACACACCCCAAAAACAAAAACAAATAAGTGCTAGGATTGACTCGCATAGGGAACCAACGTCCCCAATAGAGTCTCCAGCTGTCGCATCTGCGAAAAGGGGCCGGCGAAAACAAACAGAAGAGTTGCCACCAAACGTTATTTATCCCAAAGAGAGGGAAAGGAAACGATCGAAGAAAACCTGAAGAACAGGAAAAGACAAGGTCATTGCAACCAAATCTTGGGTTCGGGAGTCGGTTACGCAAGTGGAAGGTATTAGCACGCCTCACGTCTGTTGTACTCAATGAGATCCATGCTTGTTGTCTAACATATGGGTGAAAGTCATCTAAAAGCTACTGCTAGATAGGGGTGGAAAGGAAAGAAGAGACTCGATAGGACATCTCCGCCCTATGCCTACATATTCCCTTGTACAATGGGAAAGTCAGAGTCAATGTAGTTCCAAAAACTACGGGTGATAGGGGATGGTTGCTCGCCAAGACATCGTCGTATTGTGCCTACGTATCCTCATTTGGTATGAGAAATAGAGAAAACATAGTTCGGAAAAACTAGACCACTGGTTGGTTAAGTGTTTTTTATGAGTGACATTAAGTTCCCATTCCGACAGTTAGGGTCGATGCTTGTTTGCGGCAGAACGGAAAAACAACATACTCTTTTCTGAAAATGATGTTTGAAGAACAATCCTAAAGGATGAAAAGGTTTGAATTTGGTTTGTTAGTTTTAGTGAAGTGAGTTGAGTTAGTTTGAGACTCGTGTTTCACTAAAGACTATGACATAAGAGTGAATGCGTCGCATATCACCCAAATGGCATACACTAAACACTCTAGACAGGTGAGGAGAAATCCCCCCTACTCATCATTTCCCGTGTACTTAAGGCTCATACCGTACAACATTTGTCGTTCTTTATTAAGTGTCTTAAAGAAGTTTGAGATGAGAAGAGGAGACATAGGAAAACACTAAAGGGAAACTGAAAACCCTAATGTTATCATCCAAGATGGTCCTAAGGTTGGGATGAAAAGGAAGTCTACCTAATGTTATCATACATATGATAGACCTAGAGTTGAGGTCAAGAAGGGACTATCCTAATTGTTATCATGCAAAGGATTGAAAGCCTAATGTCTCTCCTACTCCCATCTTAAACAGAGGGACTAGGAACCCTATGGGATCATGTGAACAAACACAAGTAAACACGTTACTAATCAATCACAAATGAAAATAAAAGCAAGACTTAAACAAGTCACAAGTGATGAAAAAAAGGAAAGGAGGATGAAGAAAAATCAAACAAGATAAACAAATAAGGTAGCTTAAAGCAAAATGAATCAAACCAAAATCATATCTCAATCATGCAAGATGGAACAAACACATGCCAAACCAATCAAAATTTTGAAATCAAAACATCATGGCAAAACAAATGATGCAACATTCAAATGACTTAAACATCTTAAAGAAACAAAACCAAACAAATGAAATCAAATGAGATGAGAAGCAAGTTGGGGAAGTAGCATTATCATACCATATCTAAAACATGTCAATGATTAAAGAAGAAACTCAAAGATTCAAATAATGCACCACAATCATAAACAAAATAGTTGTCATACAAAACAAACATGTAAGACATGGTCTTAAAGGAAAAAACATGGGATTAGGACATGACATCAAATATGGGCAGAAACATGAACATGGTTATCAAATCAAACATTCATTCATGAACATACAAAAGAGACATCACAATTGAATTCAAAGCAAAACTAAAAAACAAGCTCATACAGCAAAGTCATTCTTAAAGAAAAGAGGCATATCAAAAAGGAACAAATGATCAAGCATCAAATTAATCAAACTCAAAAACAAATTCAAATGATATTCAACAAGTTCAAATTCAAGTTATTAATCAAGATAAAGAAGATTCAAACTCAAATTGGAGCACAAAAGTCAAGCAAACATCTCACAAGTCACCCACAAAAGGAATATATGATCATGTAAAGCATATGAGATGAAGTCATCATGCAATGAACCCCTAATCATGAAAATCATAACCTTAAAAATATTATTAAGATCATACAATACTCATCAAGCATCCATGGAATCATACAAGAAACAATCTCAAAAGACTAGGTCAAGATATGCACAAACACATGATCAAATCAACAAGAACTTGGTGCAACATCCAAAAATAGAAACATGACCAAATAAAATCCAAATAAATGCCCAAACTAAAGTTAGGTCTATCAAGAATCAATGTGCAAAGGATCACAAAAATAAAGGCAAGAGAGCATCATCAATTGCATTAAACAAAGCAAAATAAGCAATTTGTCGAGCATATATCAAGGGTCAAACAAAGTCAAATGAAAAACATCCAAGAAATTATCACCAAGGCACCAACCTAGCACTCAAAAACCCTACATGTATGTGCCTAAGTATGCGCAAAAACATGGACCAAAAGTCAATTAGGAAGGGCAAGAATTAAAGACATGTTTCAACATAGGTCAAATAAAACACATTAAATTAAAAATTCAAAATAAAATATTAAAATAAAATAAAAATGAAAATAAAAAATGTGCAAAATTAAGTAAGATGTTGACAAATCAAAAAAACATTTTTGTGCATTTTAAAAATGATTGGAAGTATTAAAAATAAAATAAAATAAAAAATGTAAATAAATTAAAATAATAAAAGAGAGTAAAGCAAATGGGGGTGTGTGAGCAATTCTGGATTAAACATGATTCATGTTATATGCGTATTGGGACCAAAAAATGGGTGGTCTGAAAAGCAAAAGGGCTAAGCCTAATATATAAAAAAAACACATTAGATATCAAACACACATGAAACGATTTGTTTCATTAATCAGAGGTGTCATCCACCTCATGCCACATATACACCAACTCAGTAAATTCAACAATTCAACACGCCATGTAAGAAAAACACTTCAGCAGACACGCAGGCCACCAGAACCCTACTCTAGCCGTCTTCTCCGGCCAGCCTCGCCGGAGAAGAGTGAAAACTTCAATAAAATTAAAACCTTGGACATGTTTTTGAAGGATTTTTCATGGAAAACAAGAATATGACATTGGTTTTTTAAAAAGGTTCCTCTAACATGCTTAAAACTCAATATGAAAATTTCACACACAATCTAAAAAGTGCATAAACAGACACACACTAATTCAAACACTGCCTACACAAGGTAGGGCTTCAGATGCAACCAACATGAGCCTATTTTGATGCCTAAAATGAGAGATTCAGAGTGAAGAACATTACCTAACAGAGCAACTTTTTTGGTTCTTCAAATAATGCTTGAGCTTCAATCCAAAACCACCAATGAGTTCCTTGTGCTTCAATGAGTAAGAATCAACCAAGAAATGAAGGCAATCTTCATAGAAATGAGCAATTCGAAGAGAGAGAAACTTGAGAATTTTTGATATTTTGAGCTCTATCTGCAGCAGAATGATCCCCTATCCATGTTAGGGTTTGTATCCTCCTTATATATGAGGGTTTAAGGGCATTTTTTATGGCCCATGATGTATGAATAGGTTGTTTTCACAAACTTGCCAAAAAAAACCCAAAATAATGCACACACGGGTTTGGCAGGGTTGACACCTCACTCTTGGTCAGCAATAAGTACAAACAAGGGTGAGAAAATGAAATATGAAGGTGGGAAGGAAAGGAGAAAGGTTTGTCATGTGTTTTGATGATTTCTCCCTTAAGTGTAAAACTTGAAAAAAGGCTTGAAAGTACCAAGTTATGCATGCTCATTTTAGGCAACAATTTGTGTTGTCATGACATGATGATGATATGGTACCAAAAGAGCAAAAACAATCCAATTTGGTGGCTTAAAATTCAAGAAAACCAAATTAAGTCAAAAGTTCATGTTTTCATGTTCATCATTGTCGCATCACTGCGAAGAAGGAGCCGGCAAGGATAGAAGAGTCGCCACCGTTAATTATTTATCCCGAAGAGAGGGAAAGGAAACGATCAGAGAAAACCTACGAAAAGGGAAAAGACAGGTCATCGCAACCAAATCTTAGGTTCAAGAGTCAGTTACACAAGGGGAAGTTATGAGCACCCCTCACATCTGTCGTACACGACAGGATCCACACTTGTTATCTATCTAAAGGTTGTTAATCTATCTAAGCTACAAGACACAAGAACAAAAGAAAGGAAAAAGACTCGATAGAGCATCGCCGCTCTATGCCTACATACTCGCTCGTGCAATGGAAAAGTCAGAGTCAACGTAGTTCAGGAAACAACGGGTGAAAGGTGGGGAAGGTTGCTCGCCAAGACATCATCGTCTTGTGTCTACGAATCCTTGTCTGGTATGAGAAATCAGAGCAAATGTAGTTCGGGCTAACACGACCACAGGTTGGTTCAAGTGTTTTAACCGAGTAGGGTTAAACCTTAGTTCTAGCAGTTAGGTGTATTGCTGCTCGACCATTAGAGACTTAGGTGTTACCTGTTTGCGGTAGAACCAAGAGTTAACAACACTCTCTTTATGAAAATGATTTTCCAATTAATCCCGGAGGATAAAAAAGTTTGATGTTTGTTTTTGAGTCTTTTATGAAGAAGAAGTGAATTGAATTGTGTTTGTAATTCATGTTGCACTAAAGACTATGACTTAGGAGCGAATGCGCCGCATATCGCCCAAAGGGCATACACTAAACACTCTAGACAATTGAGAGGAGGCCCCCCAATCATCATTTCCCAAATTCTTAAGGCTCGTAGCGTACAACAATCATTATCCTTTATTACATGTTTTGAAGAAGTTTTGAGATGAGAAGAGAGAAGACACAACTAAGGGGAAACTAACTCAACCCTAATTATCATGCAATGTGCTCCTATGATTGAGATTAAAAGGGAAGAACTATCCTAATGTTGTCATGCTTGGATTGAACACTTAATGTCTCTCCTACTCCCGAGGACTAGGAATCCTAAGGGATCATGGCAAAGAAAACCAAGTAAACACAAGATAAATCAATCACAAATGAAAAGGAAGAAAGGGATGCAAACATGAAATGCAACACAACAAAAAGAGGGAGGAAAAAAGTGTGGGGCAGCAACCACCACAAGCACATCTCAACCTCTTGAAAACAAACAAAGAGATGCAAAACACAAGAGGAATGCAAGCAAAATAACTTCAACAAGTCCAAACAAAAGTGAGATGAAATGGGAGAAGTTACAATTCCTACAACCATTCAAACATCCACCACCAACCTCAAAAGGTAAAAAAATAAGAAAGAGAAGAAGACATAAGAAGAATAGGCTTGGGCAGAAATCAACATAAGAAGAATCTCAACCAAATGCATCAAGTTAATCATGCAAAAAGAAAGCACAAACAAGTTCTGAAAGAGGCGTCTCATTCAAGGCAAACTCAAAGTACAAACAAAGAGTACCAAATCACCTTGAACGAGTTCCAAAGTCCAAGGGACAGAAGTGAGAACAAGAGAAGAAGTTTCACAAACAAAAGAAGAAACAAAGTCAAGACAAGTTACAAAGTAGAGCAAGGTAAAGAACCAAAGTTCAAAACACTTTCAACATTCAAATGCAAATGGAAAGCACTAATTAAAAGTAACTTGCAACACAAACCAAACAAGTGTGTGACCTATAAAATTGAAACCAACATCTTAAACATGTCAAGAATGTGATTCAAGAGGCATATGATGCATATGGGATCCACAAAGGTCATCTCCCAAAAGAACTAGGTCAACTAGTTTATATGAACCTCAATTAGGGTGACTTGACTTGCAATGTTCACCAAAAATAGGAGAATTGTTCAATAAATCTCAAATAAAATGCAAAAAGCTCTTAAACATGTTGGCAACCAAAGGCCAAAACAACCAAACCAAATTCCAATCAAGGCATCACCAAATGAATTGATCAACTAGGGTGCTCCATCTTGAAGGATACTTATCGAGGTTCAAACAAATGCCAACGAAAGTCAAACAAAAATAGGTCAAACTTTAACCAAAATCAGCCTCAAAGGCACCTCAATCCATAATCAAAATGGAGACGAAGCCTTACATAAAGGTAATTGCGAGTGGTCCACAAATCAAGCAAGAACAAATGAAAACCATATTAAAAACACTTCCAATCATAAAATTCAAGTTAAATTGGAAAATAAAAGAAAATCAAAATTAAAAATTATGAAAAATTAGTTAAGGCTTTAAAGTGTTTGAAAATATTTGTTTTTGAATTTTTTGATATTTGGAAGTATTTTTAATAATTAAAAAGCAAAATAGAAAATAAAATAAATAAAATAAAATGCAAGAATGGTTGGGGGTGCATCAAGCAATTCAGAAACAAAGCAAAACAATTGAAACGAATTGGGCTCACACAGACTGGGGTGTGATTAGCATTTCTGGCCCAAACCAAAACACAAAGCAGCCAGAATAAATGAAACACGGTGTTTCATTTATCTGCGTGGAGTCAAACATGCCAAGCAAGCAAGTCAAGCCAATCAAAAACGGACATGGGCATGGTCAACAAGTCCAACACAAAACACGTCAGATCTGAGGGTTTAAGACCAGACGCCGGAGCCGTAGCTCTGGTAGTCTTCTCCTGCGAGGTGGTCGGAGTTCAGGTCATCAATCTCATAGGTCTCAAATCCAAGATCCATTCATCCTAAACACGCATAAATTGAGAGAATTAAACAGATGAAATTCAAGATGCACATCTGAAAACATAAGCAAACACGAGCAATAATGGATCAAACATGGCCTACACAAGGTTGGGCTTCAAATTCAACCAATATGAACCTAATTCATGGCCTCAAATGAGAGAATTATGGAGAAGAAGCTAACTGAACAGGTACACTCCGTTTGTAAGTTATATGTATGCCTAAGAGGGGGTGAATTAGGTTCTTAGACACTTTTTCCGGTTTTTATGATTTTAGATTTTCTTCTTTAAGTTCTTCTAGATGATGAAAAGTGGTAAAGTACAGAAGGAAAAAGGACACAGCGATTTATAGTGGTTCCCCTCACAATCCGAGAGTACTCCACTCCTCTTTCAACATGGAAGAGTATTTTACTATCAATGTTAGATTTCTACACAAGACAATCCTAAAAACCAAGAACACCCTTCTTGGATTTACATAATTTTTAAGTCCTACCGAGAATGAATATCTCACACAAAGACCTCTTGTATCCACAAACCAGATCACAAGGAAAACCCTACAGACTTATCTTTTATAATTCTAAGAATAAGTTGTAGTCAATTCTGAATTTGTATATAAGTAACAATTTGAATGTATATCAATATGAAATATTGATCTTCTTCTCGAAACAAAGATTACTCAGAAATTATACAAGTGTTCTTTATGTGAAAGCAAGCTATGAAAATGTGAAAGTGTATTTCAATGGCTTCTTTCAAAATTCTGATTTGAACACTTTTGAAAATTCAAAAAGGTTGAAGACAAAGAGTATTTTTTGAAATTTTTTTCTTAAAGGTGATTTTGATTGTTAAAAAGAAATCAATTTATACTGATCAAGAACCTTTCCAAAAAGGTGTGTTTTGGGACATCAAAAATAGCCAGTAAGAAGATCATAGAGCAATGCAATTCTCCATGAACAGTTGTTATTTTTGCTTGCTGTTACAATGTTAATCGGTTAACCATATAGGTTAATCGGTTAACACCTTTACAACGTTCAAAATATTCAAATTTTTCATGTGTTAATCGGTTAACCTATATGGTTAATCGGTTAACACTGTTAGAAATCCCAAAAATACTGAAAATTGAAGTGTGTTAACCGGTTAACCCCATGCGTTAATCGGTTAACACTGAAAGTTTTTGTAAAATTATTTTATTTAAAATATCAAGAGTATTTTAAAAGAGTTTTAAAAAGGTTTGTGTTTGTGGGTAGTGAGGCGAGATTAAAGAACACTTGCATACATAATTCTAAGTAAACAATGTTATACCGTGTCTTGAATCTTCAACACCACTTGAAACTTAATAGATGAAACTTGATCCATATCGACATATGTGACTTTGCCTTGATCTTGACAATGTATTCTTGTTGATATGCTTGCACCTCTTGCTTTTTGTGAAGTGTTCAGAATAGGTTGCTTCAGATTTTATCTTTAGTGTATATACCTGCACAGGTATATGTATCTTGCGAGCTAAGCTGATATGAGTTGTCTTCATCAAAACAATATAGGCTTTTGAATATTGATTCTACAATCTCCCCCTTTTTGATGATGACAACCGTTTCTTTGAAAATCTTGCTTCATACTTGGTTTAAAAACATTTCTCCCTAAATACAAGAGAGATAACACTTTTTCTACAAAAAAAATGTTAGAACTACAATCCTTCTCCCCCTTTGTCATTAGCAAAAAGGAAGAGGGGCATTCAAAGATAATAGCAAGCAATCATTCATACCAAACACAACAAGCACAAACAATTATCAAGGAAAAGACATAACTTGATTGAATTTATAAAAAAAACCATTGTACGAGTACACAAATGAAAACGAAACTGAATTCTAAAAACTTAAACAAAATCATAGTCTAGAGAGCAATAACATAGTAGCAAATATTTTCTAAATATCCTCAGCCGACATATCCTCATCTTCATCTCCCTCTCCTTCACTACCATCTTCTTCTTCATCCTCTTCTTCAATGTTTCCTGTGTTTGAATGTTGAGAATTAAGCACAAGGTTACAGAGAGAGGTAATGGCTCGAGAGGTTTCGCGGTGAAGGTTCATGGTCTCTCGGTGTTGGTTCATCATTGTTATGTAGAGAAACTCATTTGATATTCCTCCTTCTGGAATGGAGTAGGATTGGTTGGAAGCTGAGGAGCCTTCAACGGTGTACTTCTAGATACCGTTGGTATCTTTGATGATTCCAGTGTTCTTGACAATAGTGATCTCATTGATTTCATCTGTTATTGGTTTCACTTTGGTAGTAGGTTCACGGTTGAGGTCCAATTCCGTTAACTCGAGTATTCTTGAAATCAACTGTGCAAACGGAAGCCTTGTTGATAGAGAGAGTTGTTGCTGCAGATGATACGTTATAGTGAGAATCCAATTTACTTTTATCTTGTTCTTGATTGCAAACAGCAGTTGCATCTCCAAATCATTAATCTGAGAATGATTTGAGTCTTTTGGAATCAGAAGATAACAGATAACATAGTGCAACATTCGATCATTAACCGTCAGATTTTTCGCATAGCATAGTGTGCGAGCAGTCCTCTGGTTTGCAATAACAGACTCTTTTGGGAACCTGCAAATGCGATAATAGTACTTCACCTTGTCGTAATTTTCCCACGGCCCATCCAAATGGTTTACCCATTTTCTCAGAAAACAGCCTTTGGATGGTATCTCTAATCTTGCAGCAATATCGGACAAATTTTCTTTCAATTCATAGTCCCGAACAGAAGTTTCCAAAATATGTTCATCATCAGCATTCAAATAAACAGACATCTTATTCATAAAGGATTTGACCAAATCGGGGTAACATTTTCCAGTATCAGACACAAACTTATGAATCCTTTGAAATTTAGAAGTGCTGGGAAATCAAATGAAGAAGCCGAAAAAGCTTTGAGGTTAACGTACTTTACCGGTAAAAGATGACGTACCCGAACCATGAAGTCCATTATGCACTTCTTAGTGGTTTCCAATGGTGTATTGTCTTCATCAGATGCAGAGTTGTGTTCCGGTAATTTTCCCTTTCCTCTGTTGATTGAAGCCATGGATGAAATTTTGAGAATCTGAAGGTTTGAGGTGCTTTGAAGGTTTTAGGGTTTGAGTGAGATGAAGAGGTTAAGTGATACTAATATAGTGAGAGAGTTTTAAGTGGGTTTTTAAGTTAGGGTTGGAAGTTGGAAGTCCAAAAACTCTTGTAGTCAAAGAAGAAGAAGTGTTTCAAGGATAATGTTGGGATATTTAAAAGATATATTGACCACACATAAACCATATTAAACACACATTTAACTAAAATTTTAATTAATTTTTCGTTTCTGATTTTTGAAAATTTTAATAGTGTTAATCGATTAACCATATAGGTTAATCGGTTAACACATTAAAAATTTTAATTTTTTGAATAAAAAGTATCAGTGTTAATCGCTTAACCCTTGGGGTTATTCGGTTAACACTTTAAAAAAGTAACTCAGAATTGAAAAATTAATAGTGTTAATCGGTTAACCCTATAAGTTTATCGGTTAACACACGCGAATTTTAGAAAAATGCTTAAAAACAGAATGCAAACAAGTTGAAAACATACAATATGCACACATTAACTTAAGAAGAGGTTAGATGTCACCTTCATCGAGAATCCCGAGTTCTCGTCGAATCTTGAAGAAAGGTTCCTTTGCGGGTGGTTTTGCGAAAATGTCGGCGAGTTGATTATCCGTATCCACGAAGGTAACTTTGACATCTCCTTTAAGCACATGATCGCGGAGGAAGTGATGTCGGATGTCGATGTGTTTGGTTCTTGAGTGCATGACCGGATTCTTTGTGATGTTAATTGCACTTGTGTTGTCGCATCGCAGAGGAATGCATCCAAGATCAATTTCGTAGTCGCTTAATTGTTGCTTTAGCCACAGATTTTGCGTACAACAGCTTCCCGCCGCTATGTATTTTGCTTCTTCCGTACTGAGAGCAACACATGCTTGTTTCTTGCATGACCACGAAACCAATGCATTTCCAAGGATGTGACAGGTTCCACTTGTACTTTTTCGATCAGTTTTACATCCCGCATAATCCGCGTCAGAATAACCAATTAAAGTACAAACACTTCCTTTTGGATACCATAGGCCGACGTTTGATGTTCCCTTGAGATATTTCATGATCCATTTGACATCCGTGAAATGTGACTCCTTTGGATTTGCTTGGAGGCGAGCACATAAACACACACTAAACATTATGTCAGGACGACTTGCCGTCAAATATAATAAAGAACGAATCATACCTTGATATTTTGTAATATCAATTGATTTTCCCAATTCGTCTTGATCGACGTAGGTTCCGGATCCCATTGGTGTTGACATAGTTTTGCATTAATCCATATCAAATCTCTTTAGCAATTCATTGCAATACTTTGATTGGTTGATAAATATTTCGTCTTTTAGTTGCTTGATTTGCAATCCAAGGAAGTAGTTCATCTTTCCCATCATAGACATTTCAAACTCGCCTTGCATCATCGAAGCAAATTCTTCACATAGATCTTTGTTTGTTGATCTGAAGATGATGTCGTCCATATAGACTTGAACAAGTAAGGTATTATCCTTTATCTTTTTAATGAATACAGTCTTGTCTACCTTTCCTTTTTCAAAACCCTTATCACATAGGAAAGTGCTGAGACGAACATACCATGCCCTTGGTGCTTGCTTTAGACCATAAAGAGCCTTCTTTAATTTGTATACATGTGAAGGATGCTTGAAGTCTTCAAAGCCCAGGGGTTGTTTGACATAGACTTCTTCGTTGATGTATCCGTTCAAAAATTAGCTTTTGACGTCCATTTGGAAAAGTTGAAAATTCATTGAACAAGCATAAGCAAATAATAAACAAATAGCTTCTAACCTTGCAACCGGAGCAAATGTTTCTTCAAAGTCGATTCCTTACTCTTGATTATACCCTTGAGCCACCAACCTTGCTTTGTTTCGAACAATTATTCCATTCTCATCATGTTTGTTCTTGAACACCCATCTTGTTCCGATAATATGTTTATCTTTTGGTCTAGGAACAAGTTCCCAAACTTGGTTTCTTTCGAATTGGTTTAATTCTTCTTACATTGCAACAATCCATTGATCATCTTCAAGAGCTTCATCAACTTTTGAAGGTTCTATTTGAGAGACGAATGCCATATTTAAGCATGCATCTTTGAGATTCAATCTTGTAGCAACACCTTGACTTATGTCTCCGATCACTTTATCGATAGGATGATCTCTATGAGTTCTCCATTCTTTTGGTAGATCGTTGATATTGGAATCTTGTTGAATCGGTATATCTTGTTCTTTCACGATATCGTTAGAAATATTTTCATCGGGAATTCCTACAGAGTCATCATCATTATCACAAAACACAATATCCTCCTTGGAGGGGTTAGATTCATCAAATTTGACATGCATAGATTCTTCTATTGTTAATGTTCTTTTATTATAAACTCTAAATGCTTTACTAGTAAGGGAATAACCGAGAAATATACCTTCATCCAATTTTTCATCAAACTTACCAAGATTGTCTTTGCCATTATTGAGGACAAAGCACTTGCATCCAAATATATGAAAGAAAGCAATGTTTGGTTTCCTTCCTTTGAATAATTCATATGGTGTTTTCTTGAGGATTGGTCTGATATTTACCCGATTACTCACAAAACATGTCGTACTCACCGCATCTGCCTGAAAATATTTAGGTAGATTTGAGTCGCTAAGCATTGTTCTTGCAAGTTCCACCAATGAACGATTCTTCCTCTCTACGACACCGTTTTGTCGAGGAGTTCTTGTGCCGAGAAGTTATGCGAGATTCCATGTTCTTCACAAAATTCTTCGAATAAAGTATTTTGGAATTCTCCACCGTGATCGCTTCTTGTGGAGGCTATTGTAAGAGACTTCTCATTTTGGATTTGTTTGGAAAACTTTTTAAATGCTTTAAAAGCGTCACTTTTCTGCACTAAAAAGTAAGTCCAACAAAATCTAGAATAATCATCTACAATAACTAAAGCATAGAAATTACCTCCGAAGCTGTTTTTTCTAGATGGACCAAAAAGATCCATATGCAACAATTGTAGTGGCCTTGTTGTGGACACCACATTTTTGGATATGAAAGTTGATTTAATTTGTTTCCCCTTTTGACATGCGTCACACAATCTATCTTTGACGAATTTGGTCTTCGGTAAGCCAATAACCAAATCATGCTTAATTAGTTTGTTCAAGTGCTCCATGTGAATGTGAGCGATCCTTTTATGCCATAGCCATGACTCGTTGTTGTTCACCATAAGACATTTAACCTTCAAAGATAAATTTTCAAGAGAAATCATAAAAGTATTATTGATTCTATTACCTTTTAACATAACCTCGTGAGTGACTTCGTCTTTAATCAAGCATTCATCTTTGTTGAACTTGATTTTGAATCCTTTGTCACACAGTTGGCTAATACTAAGAAGATTGTGCTTGAGTCCTTCGACATAAAGTACATCTTCTGTTGTTGTACAGGGTAGTGAACCAATAGTGCCTATGCCAAGAATCTTTCCTTTATTATTATCACCATAAGTAACATAACCCTTGGCTTTCAGCGTTAGTTGTGAAAATTTGTTTATATCTCCAGTCATATGCCTTGAACACCCGCTATCAAGATACCAATGATTTCTGGAGGTCTTCAAGCATACCTATAAAACAGGATTAAGTTTTGTTAGGTACCCAAATTGCTTTGGGTCCTTGATAGTTAGTTCCCTTTTTCACCCATACATAATGCCCTTCTGGAACACTAAAGTTACGAATATAACAAGCATTAGGTGTGTGACCTTTAATACCATAATAAAAACAAGTTGATTCAAAATTGCTTTTATATCTAGGAACATAAGATTTCTTCTTAGAAAATACTTTCTTTTTAGGATGATGATGCACAATTTTAGAATTGTTTACTTTTTCCTTAGGAATTTGGTTCTTAGGCCTAACAAAGATTGTTTCATTTGAACTTGGTTTAAAGAACTTGGAATATCCGAGTCCACTTTTATCATTAGAAAATCTTTGATGCCCAAGAACTTCTTCCAAACCGATCTAACCTTTCTCATATCTTTCAATAACTCTTTTAAGTTGAACAATTTGAAATGAGAGAGATTCACAATTTTTACGTACAAAATTTTGTTTTTCACTTAAAATTGTTTGTTTCTCATCTTCAACATATTTTATCAAAGCAATGTTCTTTTCTTCTAGAGAAGCCATTTGTTTCTTTTGAGATGAGATAGTTTTATACAGATTTTTGCATTCAAGTAACAATTCATCAATAGCGTCTTGTGCATCACTATCGTAAATGGAAAAATTACTACTAACCTCATCTTTTTCGTCATCGGAGTGGGGTGAGGCCATTAGAGCCACATTTGCACATTCATCGCTTTCCGATTCAGATGAGGAACTTATTTCATTATCTTCCCAAGCAATATACGCCTTCTTGTTCTTGAAGTCCTTCTTGCCTTTGAATCCTTCTTTCTTTGGAAGCTTTGGACAATCTAGTTTTATGTGGCCTTGCTTTCCACATTCGTAGCATGTAACATCTTGCGTTGATGTGGATGCTTCCCTTTTTCTGAAATGTCTATTCTTTTTATCATAAAGGGGTTTATTATTTTTATTGAAAAATTTACCAAGCCTTTTTACAAGGAGCATGAACTGTTCATCTTTCTCCAATGCGTCATCATTTTTCTTTTCTTTTGACTCCACTTTCAAAGCAATTCCTTTGGACTTCTTTTCTAGATTTTCATGTTTCTCAAGCCTTCCAAATTCTAACTCATGTTCTTGAAGTTTGCCAAAAAGTGATGCGAACGTCATTGTTGAGAGACTTTTCTTCTCTGAAATTGTCGTTACTTTTGGTTGCCATTCCCTAGTTAAGGATCTATGAATTTTAAGATTCAAATCATCGTTAGTAAAAGTCTTACCGAGATCAATTAAGTGATTTGTCAAGTCGACGAATCTTTTCTGTAATGCCATAATGGATTCTCCGGGCAGCATTCTAAACATTTCGTATTCTTGACTTAGTGTGTTCAATTTGGATCTCTTTACTTCGGTGGTGCCTTCATGTGTTTCCACTAAGGTCTCCCATATTTATTTTGCCGACTTGCATTGAGAGATTCGGAAGAACTCATCCATACTTAATGCACTTTGTAATATATTGATAGCCTTTTTCACATTAAGAATCCTTTTCTTGTCATCATCATCGTATGATGATTTAATCTTCGCAGTTCCTACACCATTGACGACACTTGCTGGTTGATCAGGGCCATCTTCAACAGTTTCCCATATTCCTTCTCCTTGGGCTTCTAGATGTGCCTTCATGCGAATTTTCCAAAAATCAAAGTATTCTCCAAAAAACAGTGGGGGTTTGTTACTACTTCCACCGTCTTTGAAAACCGGGTTGGTGCTAGCGGAAGCCATACTGAATTGATAGGAACAGGTTACCTTAACCTGCTCTGATGCCAATTGTAAGTTATATGTATGCCTAAGAGGGGGGTGAATTAGGTTCTTAGGCACTTTTTCCGGTTTTTATGATTCTTGGATTTTCTTCTTTAAGTTCTTCTAGATGATGAAAAGCGGTAAAGTGCAGAAGGAAAAAGGACACAATGATTTATAGTGGTTCCCTTCACAATCTGAGAGTACTCCACTCCCCTTTCAACATGGAAGAGTATTTTACTATCAATGTTAGATTTCTACACAAGACAATCCTAACAACCAAGAACACCCTTCTTGGATTTACACAATTTTTAAGTCCTACAGAGAATGAATATCTCACACAAGGACCTCTTGTATCCACAATCTGGATCACAAGGAAAACCCTACAAACTTATCTTTTATAATTCTAAGAACAAGTTGTAGTCAATTCTGAATTTGTATATAAGTAACAATTTGAATGTATATCAATATGAAATATTGATCTTCTTCTCGAAAAAAAGATTACTCAGAAATTATACAAGTGTTCTTTATGTGAAAGCATGCTGTGAAAATGTGAAAGTGTATTTCAATGGCTTCTTTCAAAATTCTGATTTGAACACTTTTGAAAATTCAAAAAGGTTGAAGACAAAGAGTATTTTTTGAAGTTTGTTTCTTGAAGGTGATTTTGATTTTGAAAAAGAAATCAATTTATACTGATCAAAAACCTTTCCAAAAAGGTGTTTTTGGGACATCAAAAATAGCCAGTAAGAAGATCATAAAGCAATGCAATTCTCCATGAACAGTTGCTATTTTTGCTTGCTGTTACAGTGTTAATCGGTTAACACCTTTACAATGTTCAAAATATTCAAATTTTTCATGTGTTAATCGGTTAACACTGTTAGGAATCCCAAAAATACTGAAAATTGAAGTGTGTTAACCGATTAACCCCATGCGTTAATCGGTTAACACTGAAAGTTTTTGTAAAAGTACTTTATTTAAAATATCAAGAGTATTTTAAAAGAGTTTTAAAAAGGTTTGTGTTAGTTGTGTAATGAGGTGAGATTAAAGAACACTTGCATACATAATTCTAAGTAAACAATGTTATACCGTGTCTTGAATCTTCAACACCACTTGAAACTTAATAGATGAAACTTGATCCATATCGACATATGTGACTTTGCCTTGATCTTGATAATGTATTCTTGTTGATATTCTTGCACCTCTTGCTTTTTATGAAGTGTTTAGAATAGAGATGCTTCAGATTTTATCTTTAGTGTATATACCCGCACGGGTATATAGTATCTTGTGAGCTAAGCTAATATGAGTTGTCTTCATCAAAACAATAGAGGCTTTTGAATCTTGATTCTACACCGTTGGTGCTTCAGATGGTTGCAAGCTTGCTTCCAATCGTCCAGATCCACTCCAAATTGCACAAGGAAGATGAATTTCTCTTCAATTGGAGTTGATTTGTGCAGAAATGTGAGATACGATTTTGAAATTTCCTTTAGAGTTTGAAAACTAAATTTGCTCTCTCTAGGCTCAATTTGCAATTTTGAGCCCTTGGAACGAGTTTTGGACTTATATATGTTGGATATCTGATCAATTGGAAGGCCCATGAAGCCTCATTTGGATGAAATTGAAAAAATTCCCAAAATGGAAGTCACTCATGCACACGTGAAAACACTTGCATACACTCATGAAAATCATTTGCTTTTGCATCTGGTGAGTTGAATTTCACATTGGAATGGACTTGGGCTTTGTATGTGATCCAATTAGTAAGTTTCAAAGTTAAATTTCTTTGTGAAGTAAGTTGGAATTTCACGTGTTATTTTCCTCTTGGACCAAAAAAAGTTGTGCATTTTACTTATTAATGTGCCATGAAGAGAATTGAACCAAAATAAGACATGTAAATGACCTATAATGTATTCAATTGAAATCACATTTTAAAGTCCACTATTCACTTGAAATTTCCACCCAATGTTCACAACCATCCATAATTCACACAATCCTTGAACATTATGATGTAAAAGAGATCTCTAGGAACAACTTTCATGTTGGTTGAAAGTTCATTTGAAGTACACAAGTGCATGAAAATGGCTTATGTAACAAATGACCTATAATCAAACTTTCCCAAAATACCCTTGCCTTGTAAGGTCGATAAATTGAGTTCCACAAATGATATCAAGGACTTCTAGGACTTTTTGGAAAGCTAAGATCATGAGTAAAAACTTTCATGTTCGTCTAAACTTGAGGAGAAACATGATTCTAGGTCAAAGGTGCCTTGGAAGTGAGTTGACTTTTGTTGACCAAAAAATAAGTTCATTTGAGACCTATAATTTGATGACATCATAACTTGAGCTCCATAAACCCAATGAATGATTTCTAGTACTTAATAGAAAGCTAAGAACATGCCCTAAAAGTTTCATGTTTGCATGAAAGTGAGATTGAACTTGTATCATGAGGTAAATTGTCCTTGAAGTTTAGCACTAAAGAAGGGGATTTTACACTGAGATCCTCTGAAACCCTAATTTAGTAACCTCTTGAAATCTTGAGTCTTTTTTATTGAGCTTGACATAACATCCTAGGTGTATCAACATAACTCCCCATAGCTCCAATGACTTAAAACCAAGTCTCAAACTCCCTCAAGTCCACAGTTGACCTTGAGTTGACCAGATGAAACCCTAAGTGCACAACCCTTGACTGTGGTCTCTTGCAAGTGGAATAAAAACTTAGACAAGCTCCATGATGACTTCCAAGGTACTCTCAAGCATCTCTTAACCATAACCATGAACTCATGAACCCCTGATAATCCTCTATTGATCCCCAAAATAGGAGATAAACAACACATAACAATCTTCTCTTTCAAAGAGCTCTGACCACTTCCTGATGTTTGTAATCACTTGATAACTTGAATAAGCACTCATGTTTGAGTTTGAAACCCTTGAAACACTTCTCTTGAATGGCACACCTCTCTTGATCCCCTGTAAAAGCCAATGCCATGCAAATGCAAATGCTAAAAGAATGAAATGAAACATAATCCAAGTAAAGAAAGAGGTTTGTCAAATTTTGGGGTACAACAGCTGCCCCTATTCAAACGACTTGGACCTGAATGAGTGAAAAGCGAACGGATTTCAAACAGTAAAGGTAAAAGACGGTTGAATACCAAATAACCCAAAAATTTTCCAACCATGGAAATAGAACCGTAAACCTGTTATTGGGAACAAAATCTCCGGAAATAACTGAATTTGATAGTCGCAACGACAACAAGCTAACTGATTACCAATCAAGAAGCCTCGACACGCAGTCGAAAGAAACATCTGCTAACGCGCAGGAAACGACACTAAGTCAGAAGGATCATCTGACATCACCATCAGGCATCTGCTTGAACTAAAACAGGCATCGAACCCGAAGGCCGGCTCAACACGCAGCTGAGAAGAACATCAGACATCGCCGTCAGGCATCTGTTAAATAAAAATAAGCATCAAACCCGAAGGCCGGATCAACGCGAAGTTGATAACATCTGCTAACCAGTAGGCATTCACTAAATAAAAGCGAGCATCGAACCCAAAGGCCGATGCAACACGAAGTTGAGAACATCTGCTAACCAGCAGGCATTCGCTAAATAAAAGCGAGCATCGAACCCGAAGGCCGGATCAACCCGAAGTTGAGAATCTCTACTAACCAGCTCACATTCGCTAAATAAAAGCGAGCATCGAACCCGAAGTTGAGAATCTCTACTAACCAGCTCACATTCGCTAAATAAAAGCGAGCATCGAACCCGAAGGCCAGATCAACATGAAGTTGAGAATCTCTGCTAACAAGCAGGAATTTGTTAAATAAAAATAGGCATCGAACCCGAAGGCCGGCTCAACACAAAGTTGAGAACATCTGCTAACCAGAAGGCATTCGCTAAATAAAAGCGAGCATCGAACCTGAAGGTCGGATCAACACGAAGTTGATAAGAGAATCTAACAACAATTCACAAGAAACCTCCGCTGGGGAAAGAGAAACTTAAACAAGCAACTCTGTTGGGGAACAAATGATAGGATGAACACATCCATCAAAACATCTGTCGTGGTCTGGATACCACACAGGCTCAGGAACTAACAGATAATATGCCGGGTCTGGATACCGCACGCTAAAAGGATATAACATCATTTGCCAGGGTCTGAATATCACGCGAGCAAAGTAAAATCAACCGCTTGCTGAAGATATACCTGAAAACAAAGAGGTAACAACCTGGCTTATGTTTCAAATGCATATATTTGAATATGGTGTAATGCTCCATACAAAATGAAAATGCTACGCGTTTCTGAGGATGCTATGCACAAATGCAACATGCAACGAAACTAAATCAGCAAAATAAATGCTGAAGAGACAAGGCCAACTCTGCTAGGGAGAGATAGGATATGCCAAGCACGATTGGACTTAAGCTGGGAAAAACAAGCCCTGGATGGCCTCCAAGAAAAGAACTTCCCTGGGTAACACTGTTCTGACGAGAACATAATCCACTCGGCTGGGAATCAAATCCACTCTTGCTGAGGGAAACGCCCTGGATGGCCTTCCAGAATATCACTCTTTTGGGGAACAAACGACCCGACTGAGGACAGACAACCAACCGTTGGAATCAAAACCGACCTACTCGGGAAATCAACGACCCTGTAGGGGAACCACAAACAAACATTGAGATTAGCCTCCGCTCTACCGGGGAAAGTAGCCCTGAATGGCCTCCTAGAACACTGAAACCTTCTTGACCCTCTGAGGATGACTCTATTATGCCGAATAAATTAAACATGAACTGCTGAGGAATAAGTGCATATAGACAAACTGTCGGGAATAAGTGTATACACTCAACCGCACACTTAACTTGCATATCCTTTCCCGTGGAAACAGACTCTTGCTAGGGACAAGGTGCATTCGGACCGCTGATACTAGATGCACAAATTCCGCTTGAGTCTCAACTACACACCTTCTTTCGTGGGCATGGTGGTCCTACCTGGGATACACCTCTGAAAAACTTTCCCCAAGGGTAACGACGCTGCACATGAACAAACAACAAGATATCCTGCACAATGGAAACTATCTCGGTCGTCATCCGTGACATTGTTCAAATAAATCAAAGTTTTAATGATTATTGACAGAGCCTTCAAGTTTATGTACGCAAAGTTTTATAAAAACATCGGGCGTTTTATCGCAAACAAAACAGTAAAGCTAAAGCAAGAACAACAATTTACTGAATAATATATACTTTATTGACAAATGGCCTGTAAATAGGCAGATTTTACAACAGATGCAACCCCTGAAAAGAGAAAGTTGCGCAAAAATTATAGAAATGCACAGAAATATACAAAATGTCGGTAATACGGCACAGACAACCACCATGTATCGATCCATCTATGACTCGCATGACTTTGATGCTTCTTCGATGCTTCGTATTTTGAAGAGATTGATTCGGATGAACGACCCTCAGCTCCTCCCTCCATACACTATGCTCTGAAGATCAATACGCAGGTCGCAGTCATTTGCTTTTCAAAATCCCTAACTTTTTCCTGAATCGCCCTTCCGGGTTTTCAATTCACCGGGATACCCATTTTTGCCAAAGTCGCCTTTTCAGGTTTTCAACTTTGCGGGTTTACATCTTTTCTTTTTATCCCTAAGTTTTGCCCGAACCCATTCTTTTTGTGGTTCGCCGGGATGCCCCATTTTTCCTGGATATTCTTTTTCTTTCCAACGGGTCTCTTTAAGCAAAGTATTTTTTAACTGCGTCTGCATTCACAGGGGATGTGAAATCTTCACCACCCATGGTTGATAACAACAAGGCTCCTCCAGAGAAAACCTTTCGCACGACATATGAACCTTCATAGTTGGGAGTCCATTTGCCCTTGTGATCTATTTGTGGAGGAAGAATCTTCTTTAATACTAACTCACATGTCTGAAAGCTCTGATGATGCACCTTCTTATCAAAAGCTTCCTTCATCCTGCTCTGATATAAACGACCATATGCAATGGACGCTAACCTCTTCTCATCCATCAGGCTGAGCTGATTCAATCGGTTCCTCACCCATTCTACCTCATCAAGCTTGACGTAGACCAAAACTCTCAAAGAAGGAATCTCGACTTCCAATGGTAGGACAACTTCTATACCATACACCAACGAGAAAGGAGTTGCCCCAGTTGAAGTACGTACCGTAGTACAATATTCATGCAAAGCAAAGGGCAACATCTCATGCCAATCAGTGTAGGTTACAACCATCTTCTGCACTATCTTCTTTATATTCTTATTGGCCGCTTCGACAACGCCGTTCATCTTCGGATGATAGGGAGAAGAGTTGTGATGCTCAATCTTGAAACTCTAGCACAGTTCCTTCATCATCTTGTTATTCAAGTTTGAACCATTATCAATAATGATTCTCTCAGGCACTCCGTAATGACAGATGATGTCCTTCTTTATAAACCGGGCTACAACTTGTTTGGTAACATTCGCATAGGAAGTTGCTTCAACCCACTTAGCGAAATGATCAATTGCCACTAAGATGAAGTGATGTCCATTGGATCGGTTGGCTCAATCTTGCCTATCATGTCAATGCCCCACATGGAAAAGGGCCAAGGCGACGCCATGACGTTTAGAGGACTCGGCGGCACATTAATCTTATCAGCATAAATATGGCATTTATGGCACTTCTTTGCATACTTAAAGAAATCAGACTTCATAGTCAACCAATAATACCCTGCTTGTAATAGCTTTCGAGACATGGCATGCCCGCCGGCTGCATGCCAAAGGCACCTTCGTGGACCTCTTCCATAAGCAGACTTGCTTCTTTCTCGTCCACACATCTCAACAGTACCAAGTCAAAATTCCTCCGGTAGAGTACACCATCTTGATTTAGATAGAAATTCCCTGACAACCTCCTTAAGGTCTTCTTATCCCGGGTCGACGCCCCTGGGGGATACTATTGGTTCTTGAGAAAATTCTGGATATCGTAATACCATGGCTTGCCATCAGAAGCTTCCTCTATTGCAAATACAAATGCCGGTCTATCAAGGCGCGAGATGATTATTCTTGGAGCGTCATTCCAGTAGTTCACCTTGTACATCGAGGATAACGTTGCCAGAGCGTCTGCCATCTGATTCTTCGCTCTTGGCACGTGATGAAACTCCACTCGTTCAAAGAAAGGCAACAACCTCCTGGCGTAGTTCATATAAGGAATCAAATTGGGCTGCTGAGTCTCCCACTCTCCTTTAATCTGATTAACAACTAAAGCTGAATCACCATAGATATCAAGGTTTTTGATTCTCAAATAAATCGCTTCTTCAATACCCATGATACATGCTTCATACTCACCTTCATTGTTGGTGCAGGGAAATGTCAACCTGGAAGTGAATGGTATACGAGAACCATGGGGAGTCGTGATGATTGCCCAAATTCCACTACCATAAGAGTTAACAGCACTGTCAAAGATCATTTGCCACTGGGAGATCTTCTCGGGACCTTCCTCAGGTAGTGGCTCGTTGCAGTCTTTCATCTTCAGAAACATGATGTCTTCGTTAGGAAATTCAAATGTCATCGGTTGATAATCATCAATCGGTTGCTCTGCAAGATACTCTGACAGAACACTCCCCTTAATAGCCTTCTAGAGACGTATTGAATGTCGTACTCTGTAGAAACCATCTGCCACCTGGAAATTCTTCCCGAAAGTGAATGCTTTTCAAAGACGTACTTAATTGGATCCATCTTTGAAATCATCATGGTTGTACGGTTTAGCATATACTGTCTCAGGCGTTTGGCAGCCCAAGCGAGTGCGCAACACGTCTTTTCCAACATTGAGTACCTGGACTCACAATCTGTGAACTTTTTACTGAAGTAGTATATGGCATGCTCTTTTCTTCCAGTCTCGTCATGTTGCCAAGGAACACAACCCATGTTGTTCTCAAGAACTGTTAGATACATTATCAATGGTCTTCCAGCTACTGGAGGTATCAATATTGGAGGTTGCTGCAAATACTCTTTTATTTTTTCAAATGCCCTTTGGCAATTTTCATTCCAGACGACTGCCTGATCTTTCTTTAACAATTTGAACATGGGTTCACACGTGGCTGTGAGATGAGATATGAACCTAGCAATGTAGTTCAATCTACCCAAGAAACCACGAACCTCTTTCTCTGTTTTCGGCGCTGACATTTCTTGAATTGCTTTTATTTTTGCATGATCGACCTCGATTCCTTTTTCACTGGCAATGAGCCCCAACAACTTTCCTGACCGTACACCAAAAGTACACTTGTTCGGATTCAACATTAGTTTGAATTTCCTTAACCTCTCAAACAGCTTCAAAAGGTTCACCAGATGTTCCTTCTCTGTCTGTGACTTCGCAATCATGTCATCAACATAGACCTCAATCTCATGATGAATCATATCATGAAAGAGCATCACCATTTCCCGCTGCTAGGTTGCCCCTGCGTTCTTCAACCTAAAATACATTACCTTATAACAGAAAGTCCCCCACGGTGCGATAAAATTTGTTTTCTCCATATCCTCTGGCGCCATTTTAATATGATTATATCCGGAAAAACCATCCATGAAGGAAAACACTGAATATTGCGCAGTATTATCAACAAGTACGTCAATGTGGGGGAGCGAGAAATCATCCTTCGGGCTCGCCTTATTCAAGTCTCTATAATCAACACACATCCTTACCTTACCGTCCTTCTTAAGCACAGGTACGATGTTAGCGACCCATGGAGGGTAATTTGTCACGGCGTGAAATCCTGCATCCAATTATTTCTGGACTTCTTCTTTGATTTTTACTACCATGTCTGGTCTGGTTCTCCTGAGCTTCTGCTTGATAGATGGACACTATTCACGCAAAGACAAGCGATGAACCACAATATCTGTATGAAGACCGGGCATATCTTCATATGACCAAGCAAAAATATCACTATACTCCCGGCGCATTTCAACCAATCTTTGCTTGACATCACTCTGCAATGCAGTCCCTACCCAAGTTGATGACCTCAATTTCCTCCTGATGAGGCAGAATGACTTTCTCTTCCTGTTTCAGTAGCCTGGCTAACTCTTCAGGTAGGTCTTGATCCTCCTCAATCTCTTCTTCGGCTTGAAAGATCGGATTATCAAAGTCAAAGCGAGTCATAGACGATTCTGGAGCAGTGCCATCTGCAATGTGAAACCTGCAATGATGATGATTTAATGCTTAAAATGATATGCAAACAAGCACAAACCATATTGCCATTTTATTGTTAAAAATAAAACAAGAAAAACATATATCACAATATTTGAGTGCAAGAAAAACGCCCTTTGATTAATTGATAAAATGATTGTTCAACATAAAAGATTAGGCCCTGCAAACAAAAACCACTATGCTCCGGATAGAACATAGGGCTATACATAATCAAGAAAACAAATCATTACTCTTCTCTAGTCACTTGGATGACTTCCTTGATAGTCCAGTTGCTTAGGCTCTGACCCAGAATACATGGGCGAATCCATGAATCCATGTCACAGTCGCTATCCCCTTCTTCGTCAGACACGACAGTGATCTGCTCAAAAATCACCCCACCGCTAGTGAATTGGACGGGTCCCTTGTAGCGCGACACGCTCTGTGAGGAGGAGGATGGTTGTACCCCATTCCAAAGTTGTCTTGTTTGTTGGGGATGCTCAGAACTTGGCCCCAACCCTGAGATGCTCCGGATTTCACCACTACCTGTGCTTCTTTAAAAGATGACATAGCAACTTCAGGTACTTTCTCTACAACCGGTGTTTTCTCCTTAATCTGCATAGTCTCGAAAGCCTGACATAACATCTCGTGGATCTCACCGTCAACTTCGACATATTTGAATGAATACAAATGACTTATCATAATATCTTCTTCCCCACAAACGGTAACAACACTGCCACCCACCATATATTTCAACTTCTGGTGCATGGTTGACGTAACAACGCATGCCGAATGGATCCAAGGTCGTCCCAACAGACAGCTATATGCTGGCTGAATATCCATGATATGAAATAGAGCATCGAAAACTTCTGGAACGACCTGGATCAGAAGAGTCAATCCCTCAAATACAGACCTTCTGGTCCCATCAAAAGCTCAAACCACCAAGTCACTTGGGGTGCACATTATCCCTCGGGTGTCTAGTTTCATTAAAGTCTTCTTGGGTAACACATTCAGTGATGACCCAATGTTTACCAGCACGTGTGACAACACAGAACCTCTACATTCGATGGATATATGCAACGCCATATTAAGATTCCTTCCTTTGGGCGTCATATCAAGATCAGTAAAGCCCAGCCCATTACCCGCATTAACGTGTGTCACTACTCCTTCGAGCTGATTCACAGATATCTCTTATGGCACGTATGTTGTATTAAAGATTCTTAAGAGAGCATTTATGTGTGCCTCAGAACACAACAACAATGATAGAATGGAGATCTTAGACGGCATTTGTTGTAAGTGATCTACGATCTTGTAGTCACTCTTCCTGATCAACCGTATAAACTCTTCCGCCTCCTTCAACAAGGACTCTTTCTCACCAGCCTGAGAACTCTCTTCGACCACCGCTTTTCCTTTACCCTTATTAGATTTCTCAGCACTCACTTCAGGAGGTGAAAATACTCTTTCGCTTCGGGTTATTCCCCCGGTCCCTACCAGATTGTCAACAGAATCCAACGGTAAACCTTTCAGTTCCTGCTTCTAACCATTACAATAGACCTCAGCTACGTAATTCCACAGAATAGCCTTAGTACTTTTGTAGGGTATGGGTTCAGCTTTGGTAATTATGATAGTGGGCGGCCTTGGAGGCACGAAAATAGTAATTATCTTGTAAGGAATCGAAATTTTCGTAACTTCATTCTTCTCTTCACCAACTAGTTTCTCATCTTTCTTCTCTGACACTCTGTCAAATTGTAGAATACCATCATTCATCAGCTTCTGAGCATGACTCTTCAACTTCTCGCATCCCTCAGGATGGATCAAACACTCTGCACAAGCTCGGTCAGAACCAGGAAATACCCTTCCACTCAGCAGTTTGTCCTTCACAAAACTCAACGGTGTCTTCAAATCTTCAACATCAACTACCAAGTTCAAACCCTCATCCTTAATAATGGCATTAACCCCAACTGCCCCATGATTAGGCATGGGATTCTGCACGAGATTGGGCACATCATGAGAGAATTTGATGGCTTTGTTGTCTATAAGGTCTTGCATATTATGCTTAAATGCTTTACAAATGTCGATGTTATGGCCGGGAGCACCGGAATGAAAATCACATATGGCATTAGCATCGTATTTGGGTGGTGGTGCACCAGTCAAAGGAGCCAGAGTCTTTTTCTGAATCAATTGTAATTGCATCAAGTGTTGAAGCAACTGTGAGTACGACATCAATGGCACATCAAACTCCATGCTTACAACTCTGTCCCCGATCCTGAAATCTGCGAGGAGCATAATTTTTTTGATGTTGTTGTGGTTGTTGCGGTTGTGGTACTGTAGGAATTGTAATGCTTGCAACCTGAGGTTGCTGTTGGCGGTACTGCTGACCTCTACCCTTTTTCTTAACTCCTCTAGCTGAGGATCCTTCACCGGCTTGAATTTTACCCAATTTGACTTTGTTCTCAACTCTTTCTCCCGTAGTGAATAGGTCTGAAAAACTCCCCGACATGTTGCCGATCAATTTCTCGTAATATACCCCCAGTAATGTGGCAACAAACATGTCTATCAACTCCCTCTCCACCATAGGAGGTTGCACTCTAGCGGCTAATTCACGCCATCTCTAGGCATATTCTTTGAAGCATTCATTATTTCTCTTAGACAGGTTCTATAACTGGACCCTGTTCGGTGCTAGATCACTGTTGTACTGGTAATACTTAACAAACTCCTCAGCTAAATCCCTCCAGCTTCGGATGTTAACTAACTCTAGCCCCATGTACCACTCTAGTGATGGACCAGAAAGACTGTCCTGGAAAAAATGCATAAGCAGCTTCTCATGGTTAGAATAGGCGGACATCTTGCGGTAGTAGGAACGAAGATGAACCCTCGAACAGGTTGTCCCCTTATACTTATCAAAGTCCGAGACTTTGAACTTCAGAGGAACTTTCAAATCTGGGATCAGCCCCAAATTTGCCATATCCAACCCCATAGAATTATGATTCTCATAACTCTTCATCTTTTCCTCCAGCAGCTTAAACCTCCTATCTGCGTTAGATGGAAGACCAACACCAACATCGCTCATAGAGAACACATCCTCTTGATCATCCTCCTCCCACTGAGGGGCAGTATTCCAATGCACAACACACGTAGGTCCGGGAATATGAACTCTAGTCTGATTTCCTCCGCCCGAAGGGATAACAACTGTAGGAATAGTATTAGTGTTGCACCCCAAATTTTGACCCCTTAGATTCTCATTATCATTTTAGGAGCATACTCATAAATTATCTAACCCTAACCCAGTGCAAGTTTGTCTTTGTCAAGTTACAGATGAATCAGGGTTGTGTATAGTCAAATCGAAGCTTCAGGGTTTTTGATCAATCCAAGTTGTTGGCTAATTCAATCATGAAACAAGATCAAGGGTATCATATGATGTCAATTGAGAATCCAATTTGAGGTTGTTACCCTAGAATCAAGAACAGGGCATTTCAGGGTACCCGATTAGGGTTTTTGACTAGTAAAAGTCAACTATAGTTTGACTTTGGTGTTGGAAGGTGTTTTAATGATGGGATTATGATCCATGAAGTTCATATAGCTTAATAAAGATCACTCAAGAAGTTTCAAAGTCTCAGGAGGTCCAGAGTGTCAACAGACGACTCGGTAGTCACCGATCGATCGTACGGTTGACCGAAAAGTCAACTCTTCAAATTTAAGGAATTGGACTTCAAAGTGTGAATCAAAAATGTTCCTTATGTAATTTTGCACTTGCCTATCAATTTTCATGACTATTGGATCAAGGATGAAGGAGTAATCGAAAAATCAGGAAATTAGTGTTTTGAAAGGGGCTAAACCATAACTCCTTAACCACACATCCAAATGAAGTGGTTCAAATCTCATTAGAAAGCTCTTGGCAAATCCTACAAAAGTCCCTAAGTGGTCCATGATCATAAAATGCATAGATTTGGAGTTATGATCAAATTCATTTCAAGAAGGGAAAAAGGACTTAGAAAAATTTCACTTTTAAGCTCATTTTTTAGCAACTTTGAGAAGCTTTTTGACCAAGTTCCTTTGAGAATTTGAAACTCATGAAAACATGAATGTTTTAGAGCTATTTGAGGGATTTCTAAATAATACTAGAACATCTCAAAAGGATTTGTGAGCTGAGAGTTATGTATTTGGCAAGTTGGTGTTTTTACACTTGAGTCCCACATTGACAAACTTTCAAAAATCATTCCTTTGATCAATTGGGCCAATCTCAACTTTTGAAACATGTTTTATCTGATATGTAGTGACTTTGTAGCATGGAAAAACAATGAAAATTCAGAGGAAATGGAATTAGCCAAATTTGCAAGTGGGCTTGCAAGTGGCTTTACAACTTGCACTTAAAGTGAAAATGGCAAGCATGAGGTGTAAAGGCAAATCTGAACTAGCCATCAACCTATGCTTTCTAGCCTGCATTTAGCCCTTCCAAAATCATCATTTTGCTTGACTATTGAGCTTACCTATCTGCCAAGAAAACCCCCTTGTGGAGGCTTGATCCAAAAAGAAAACCTTTCCTTCCTATGAAGAAAATCTCCAAATCTGCCCCCTCCATTCATTTGCCTATAAATAGAGGCCCTCACCACTTCATTTGACACAATATATACTCTAAAAAACCAGAGAAAGCTCAAGCCTTTGCTCTTGCACACTTTGCTTCAAAATCACAAAATCACATTTTCACCAAAAACCACCAAAATTTGTCTTGGTACAATTGCTGCCAAAATCATTTCTCTACACTCAAACTCCCCAAAAATCATCCACACAATCTCTAAATATGATATAGAAGGTGTCCAAGACCTTAGTGTTAGAACACATATTGGTTCTTAATAGTATCTCTATGTTTTGATGATAACTATTATGAAATTTTGTAATTAAGAATTATATACTCTAAAATTTGCTTAAGAATGTTTGCTGCAAATATTAAGGCAAATATCACTCCAGAAGCAAATCAGATCTGAACATAAGAAATATGCTAGACTCTGAAGCGTCAGATGCACCCATTAGAAGATTTTGAACGCTGCCATCAGAAGATCCTGAGCGTAGCCTCCAGAAGGATCTGAAGCAGAAGCTCCAGAAGAATCTGAAGCAAGTCAGAAGCCTCTGAACCAAAGAAGAATTCTATATGAAGAGTTTTTAAGCACAGATACTGCAGAAGATTCTGAGAGTACTAAAGCTGCCAGTACTAAGGATCTAACTCAAAACTCTGCTCTGAACTTATACACGCTAAAAGCACACTTGCTGCAAAGACTCTGATTCAGCAAAAATCTGACCAACATCAGAAGGCTCTGATCAAATTAGACTCTGATGATTCTTGCTGAAAATTGTTGAAGAAGAATTCAAAGATTATGTCCGTTGGAATATCCAAACGTCTCTTTCCTTATTTATGCTAGATACAAGAACACAAACAAAAAGGATTTTTCTGTGCTTTCTTCTTCTAAGAATGGTCACTTGATGTGAAGACAAAAAGGGCTCAGACCTTTTAGTACACACTTCTCAACGTGAAAAGCTCCTGGACCACTGTGCCTATAAAAGCAAGTCTCCACTCATCTTCTTCAGTTGATGCATTACTTGAAAAGAATTCAATATCAAAAGTTCTCATACAAATTCATATATTCTTTCTAGAATTAATTTCTTTGTTCTTAATCTTAAGTGAAAAATCACAGTTGTGATAAAGCTTTATTAGAAGCATTTTAACACTTGTATTTGTTATTACATTTGATTGTAAGAAAACCTTAAGAAGATCTAGTTAGGATCAGTAGTTCTTGAGAAGACTTTGAACAGTTGTTCTTAGTGCTTACTATTGTAATCAGTTGATTAAATAGTGGATTAAGTCCTTGTTTGAGAAAGACAAATCACTCTAGGAAGGGTGGACTGGAGTAGTTGAGTTCAACGAACCAGGATAAAAATACTTGAGTTTTTATTTCTAAGTTTTTATCTTCATACTTATTCAACCCCCCCTTCTAAGTATTTTCTCACCTTCAGTTGGCATCAGAGCTCCGGTTCTGTGTGTGCTACCACTTCACAGTGACTGAAAAGATCCAGTGAGAAAAACTTTGATATATATTTGGTTGTTACTATGGCTAATAATTCAATGTCTAACATTAACAACAAATATGAATAAAGGGACATAATCAGCACTAAACCCCCTATGTTTGATGGGGAGAAATTTGATTATTGGAAAGACAGGATTGCAAGTTTTTTCCTTGGTTATGATGCTGATTTATGGGATTTGGTTATAGATGGATATGTTCATCCCATTGATGGGAATGGCAAGAAAGTAGATAGAAAATCTATGACAGAAGCCCAAAAGAAGGAATTTTGAAATCACCACAAGGCTAGAACAATATTGTTAAATGCAATATCTCACACTGAGTATGAAAAGATCACAAATAGAGAAACTGCATTTGACATGTTTGAGTCCTTAAAGATGACTCATGAGGGAAACTCTCAAGTCAAGGAAACAAAGGCTCTAGCTCTAATCCAGAAGTACGAAGCCTTCAAGATGGAAGAAGCTGAATCTGTTGAAGCTATGTTCTCCAGATTTCAAATACTTACAGCTGGACTATAGGTTCTGGATAAAGGATACTCTACTACTGATCATGTGAAAAAGATCATCAGAAGCTTACCTACCAGATGGAGACCTATGGTGACTGCACTGAAAATGGCTAAAGATCTGAACAAGATCTCCTTGGAGGAACTAATCAGTTCACTAAGGAGTCATGAAATTGAACTTAAGGAAGATGAACCTCAAAAGAAAGGTAAGTCAATTGCCTTAAAATCTAATAAATCTGCTAAAGCATTGCAGGTAATAGAGGAAAGCTCTGAAGAATCATCATCTGAAGATGAAGATGAAACACCGCAACTGTGGATCATAGAACTGAAGTAAGGTGTGAAGACCTCCCAACTCAAATACTGAAGCTTTGCAGACACAACCCAAGAGATTCCCATATGACTTCTTGAAATCTACCATAACATTACGATCAGCAGCAGAAATCAAACAAAGCAGAGGTACTATGTCAGGAGTAGGAAACTTGTATGCAACAGTCTTCTTCAAACTGGGCTCCATGAGGAACACTGATATGAGGAACCACTATATCAAGGACCAAAAGTTCACACTAACGAGAAAATTAGGTAGGTTGAATGTCAAAGTTTCCTGCATAACCCTCCCCACTCACAGGTATAAACCTATCTCTGATAAGGTCTGGCATCCTATGCGGTCATCAGTGTCACAGACGTTCGAGAAACGGTGATACGTTCATCATTTCTGGTTTGGCATCATAGTCTAACGAAGCGGCCTCACTTAGATGACTTCCAAATGTTCGGTCCCCAGAGTCGACAATCCTCAGATCCAACATCCTCTCAACTGTCCGAAACAGACTGGAAAGGTATTCATCAAAGAGAATCTCGTCTGAGCACGAATTTCATGGGAACTAGTGCATGTCAAACATACAAGTTCACCACTACTTTCCATTTCTAATGCTATGGTTATACTCAAGCCTGGGTTTTGGCTTATCACACAGTGGAACATTCCCACCCAACAACACAACAATAATGATATATAACAATGCGGAAAATAAAATGCAAATGCAGTAAAGTACAACACATATACACATATGTACACACCCCAAAGATAAAACACACAATCGCTAGGATTGACTCACATATGGGATAGGAAATATTCCCTAGCAGAGTCGCCAGCTGTCGCATCACTACGAAGAAGGAGCCAGCAAGGACAGAAGAGTCGTCGCCGTTCATTATTTATCCTGAAGAAGGGAAAGGAAACGATTAGAGAAAACCTACGAAAAGGGAAAAGACAAGTCATCGCAACCAAATCTTGGGTTCGGGATTCGGTTACGCAAAGGGAAGGTATGACCACCCCTCACGTCTGTCGTACTCGATGGGATCCATGTTTGTTATCTATCTAAAGGGTGTTAATCTATCTAAGCTATAAGCCACAGGAATAAAAGAAAGGAATAGAGACTCGATAGAGCATCGGTGCTCTATGCCTACGTACTCCCTCATGCAATGGGAAAGTCAGAGTCAACGTAGTTCGGGAAACTATGGGTGAAAGGTGGGGAAGGTTGCTCGCCAAGACATCGTCGTCGTGTGCCTACGTATCCTTGTCTGGTATGAGAAATCAGAGCAAACATAGTTCAGGCTAACACGACCACAAGTTAGTTCAAGTGTTTTAACCGAGTAGGGTTAAACCTTAGTTCTAGAAGTTAGGTGTATTATTGCTCGACCATTGGAGACTTAAGCATTACCTGTTTGCGGTAGAACCAAGAGTTAACAACACTCTCTTTATGAAAATGATTTTCCAATTAATCCCGAAGGATAAAAAAGTTTGATGTTTGTTTTTGAGTCTTTTATGAAGAAGAAGTGAATTAATTGTGTTTGTAATTCAGGTTGCACTAAAGACTATGACTTAGGAGCGAATGCGTCGCATATCGCCAAAAGGGCATACACTAAACACTCTAGACAATGGAGAGGAGGCCCCCTAATCATCATTTCCCAAATGCTTAAGGCTTGTATCATACAACACTCATTATCCTTTATTACATGTTTTGAAAAAGTTTTGAGATGAGAAGAGAGAAGACACAACTAAGGGGAAACTAACTCAACCCTAATGTTATCATGCAATGTGCTCCTATGATTGAGATTAAAAGGGAAGAACTAACCTAATGTTGCCATGCTTGGATTGAACACTTAATGTCTCTCCTACTCCCGAGGGGCTAGGAATCCTAAGGGATCATGGAAAAGAAAACCAAGTAAACACAAAATAAATCAATCACAAATGAAAAGGAAGAAAGGGATGCAAACATGAAATGCAACACAAAGAAAAGAGGGAGGAAAAAAGTGTGGGGAAGCAACCACCACAAGCACATCTCAACCTCTTGAAAACAAACAAAGAGATGTAAAACACAAGAGGAATGTGAGCAAAATAACTTAAACAAGTCCAAAAAAAAGTGAGATGAAATGGGAGAAGTTACAACTCCTACAACCATTCAAACATTCACCACCAACCTCAAACGGTAAACAAATAAGAAAGAGAAGAAGATGTTAGAACACAGTTTGGTTCTTAATAATATCTCTATGTTTTGATGATAACTATTATGAAATTTTGTACTTAAGAATTATATACTCTAAAATTTGCTTGAGAATGTTTATTGCAGATGTTAAAGTAAATATCACTCCAGAAGCAAATTAGATCTGAACATAAGAAAAATGCAAGGCTCTGAAGTGTCAGAAGCATCTCTTAGAAGACTCTGAACGCTGCCATCAGAAGATTCTGAGCGCTGCCTCCAGAAGGATCTGAAGTAGAAGTTACAGAAGAATCTGAAGCAAGCCAGAAGCATCTGAAGAAATAAAGAATTCTGTATGAAGAGTTTTCAAGCACAGTTACTTCAGAAGACTCTGATAGTACTAACGATGCCAGTACTGAGGATCTGACCTAAAACTCTGCTCTGAACTTATACATGCTGAAAGCACACTTGCTGCAAAGACTCTGATTCAGCAAAACTCTGATGAACATCAGAAGGCTCTGACCAAATTAGACTCTGATGATTCCTGCTGAAAATTGTTGAAGAAGAATTAAAAGATTATGCCGGTTGGAATATCCAAACGACTCTTTCCTTATTTATGCTAGACACAAGAACACAGACAAACAGGATTTCTCTGTGCATTCTTCTTCTAGGAAAGGTCACTTGATGTGAAGACAAAAAGGCTAAGACCTTTTGGTACACTCTTCTCAACGTGAAAAGTTCTTGGATCAATGTGCCTATAAAAGCAAGTCTTCACTCATCTTCTTCAGTTGACGAAACACTTGAAAAGAATTCATTACCAAAGCTCTCATACAAATCATATATTGTTGCTAGAATTACTTCATTGTTCTTAATCTTAAGTAAAAAAAATCACAGTTGTGATAAGGCTTTATTAGAAGCATTTTAACACTTGTATTTATTATTACATTTGATTGTAAGAGAACCTTAAGAAGATCCAGTTAGGATCAGTAGTTCTTGAGAAGACTTTGAACAATTGTTCTTAGTGCTTACTATTGTAATCAGTTGATTAAATAGTGGATTAAGTCCTTGTTTGAGAAAAGCAAATCACTCTAGTAAGGGTGGACTGGAGTAGTTAAGTTCAACGAAACAGGATAAAAATACTTGAGTTTTTTATTATAAGATTTTATCTTCATACTTATTCAACCCCCCTTCTAAGTATTTTCTCACCTTCAGTTGGCATCAGAGCTCTGGTTCTGTGTGTGCTACCACTTCACAGTGACAGAAAAGATCCACTGAGAAAAACTTTGATATATATATTTGGTTGTTACTATGGCTGATACTTCAATATCTAACATTAAAAACAAATATGAAGAAAGGGACAGAATCAGCACTAAACCCCCTATGTTTGATGGGGAGAAATTTGATTATTGGAAAGACAGGATTGAAAGTTTTTTCCTTGGTTATGATGCTGATTTATGGGATTTGGTCATAGATGGATATGTTCATCCTATTGATGGGAATGGCAAAAAGGTAGATAGAAAATCTATGACAGAAGCCCAAAAGAAGGAGTTTAGAAATCACCATAAGGCTAGAACAATATTGTTAAATACAATATCTCACACTGAGTATGAAAAAATCACAAATAGAGAAACTACATTTGACATGCTTGAGTCCTTGAAGATGACTCATGAGGGAAACTCTCAAGTCAAGGAAACAAAGGCTCTGGCTCTAATTAAGAAGTATGAAGCCTTTAAGATGGAAGAAGTTGAATCTGTTGAAGCCATGTTCTCCAGATTTCAAATACTTACAATTGGACTAAAGGTTATGGATAAAGGATACTCTACTGCTGATCATGTGAAAAAGATCATCAAAAGCTTACCTATCAGATGGAGACCTATGGTGACTGCGCTGAAAATGGCTAAAGATATGAACAAGATCTCCTTGGAGGAACTATTCAGTTCACTGAGGAGTCATGAAATTGAACTTGAGGAAGATGAACCTCAAAAGAAAGGTAAGTCAATTGCCTTAAAATCTAATAAATCTGCTAAAGCATTGCAGGTAATAGAGGAAAGCTCTGAAGAATCGTCATCTGAAGATGAAGATGAATTATCCATGCTGTCCAGAAGAATAAACAAACTCTGGAAGCATAAAGGAAAGAAGTTCAGAAACTTCAGGAAGCTTGACCAAAGAAAAGAATCTTCTGGACACAGAAGATCTGGCAAAAAAGAGGTTGTCTGCTACGAATGTAAAGAACCGGGGCATTACAAAAATGAATGTCCAAAGTTGTTGAAAGAAAAGCCTAAAAGAAAATCTGATAAGAAGAAGAAGGTTCTAATGGCAACCTGGTATGATTCAGATACATCTGAATCTGAATCTGAGTCAGAAGAGGAATGTGCCAATGTAGCATTGATGGCAGACATAGAAGATCTGGAGGAAGGAATTTTGGGATCTGAATCTGACTCTGAATCTGACTCTGACACTGAAGAGGTAATGGCTAAACTCACTAAAGATGAACTTATCATAGTGTTATCAGAAGTTCTGAAGAGCTATAACAATATTAAGCTCAAATACAAGAAGCGTCAAAGCAATCTTGTATCTGAGAATAATATTCTCAAATCAGAAGTGGCTGAGCTAAATGAAAAGAACTTAAAAATGAAAAATGATTCTGAATTTGCTCAACAAGACTCTGATTCTGAAACTGAGTTTGAATGTAAAAATATTTTGGAAAAATATGACTACAGCTTTCAGAAGTTTCTTGCTAAAGGCATAGACAGAAGAAAAATGGCTTCTATGATCTATGGAGTTAGTAGAAATAACAGAAAAGGAATTGGATATAAATCTTCCTTTGGAAAGGATTTAAATCTAAAACCTGTTGATAAAATTATCATCAAGAAGACTCCTTTATATTCCCACTTTAAATTTGGTCACTTGAATGATATGAACACACTCGTTCTGAAAAGAACATTCATGTGTTTAAATCTAAGGCTAGTCAGAATAAACCTTATGTTGAAAAACACAAGTTTAGACAAACCTTCAGAACAACTAACCCAAAAGGACCCAAGAAGATCTGGGTACCTAAGAGTAAAATAATTCTTGTTGTATATGTTCTTAGTAGCAAGGTCAGGACGCCAATCATGGTACCTGGACTCTGGATGCTCGCGACATATGACAGGAGAAAGGTCTATGTTCCAAAGTCTGGAGCTTAGATCTAGAGGTGATGTGAAATTTGGAGGGAATCAGAAGGGCAAGATCATTGGATCTGGCACTATTGGAAATGGTAACCTTCCCTCTATTACTAATGTTTTACTTGTAGAAGGATTAAAGTATAATCTATTGTCCATAAGTCAATTAAGTGACAATGGTTATGACATAACCTTTAATCAAAAATATTGTAAAGCTATTAGTCAAAAGGACGGCTCAATCCTATTTAGTGGAAAGAGGAAGAACAACATTTATAAAATAAACCTTTCAGAACTTAAGGTTCAGAATGTTAAATGTCTCTTGTCTGTTAATGAGGAGCAATGGGTCTGGCACAGAAGATTGGGGCATATTAATATGAGACGTATATCTTAGATTAATAAACTTAATCTTGTCAGAGGACTTCCTAATTTGAAGTTCACCTCAGATGCTCTTTGTGAAGCATGTCAAAAAGGGAAGTTTTCAAAATCCTCTTTTTGTCATACCCCAAATTTGTCCTACCTATATGATGTTCATTTGTGATTCCATCCACAAACCACATGCCAAAAAAATCCAAGATATATTGTCTATGTTTCCATTCTTCCTATTGCTTAACTCAAATGGTTGCAAGGTCATTGAGGTTATCAGGGCATTATTTGTATAGCTTGGATTAACTGATGTTTGTTGTTTACCTAATTTCGATCAGATAAAGGTTTATTTCAAAAATTAATACTAAGATATGCAAATTTAGGGGATCTTAAAAACAAGGGTATTATAGTTCGTATGTCATCAACGGAAGATCACTGAATATCAAGACGTCGTTGTGAATATATATTGTGATCAAGGCCATTAATAACATTTGTTGATTTGTCATGAAAATTTGGTATGAAGATAAGTTTTTAGAAAAAAAAGTGAATTTTGGTTGAACTCGTTAATATGGAATTAGGCATGGTTGAGGATATCCTTCAAGTTTCACCAAATTCGAGCTCCATTGATATGATTCAAAGTGATTAAGTTGGCAAAAGGTTACGTTTGGGAGATCTGGTTTCTTTCTTACAAGTTAATTTTGAAATTTCTTCAAATACCATGCAAGTGTCATGAGGAAAAGTTCACTTTAAATTCAGAGGATGGTACAAAGATGCTAAATGGTTCCCAAAACAAGATTCTATTTGAGTTTACAAATCATACTAATATTGAGTCTTATAGTCATGATAAAGCATTACAAGATTTTAAATAAAAAAGTTGTTCCAAGACCAAGCTTTGATTTTGTCCCATCGTCGTATCACATTTCATCACCTGCGGACAAAACAAGATGACATAAATTAGTTGGTTCCCACAAACCATAGCCAAATGTTAATTGATGGTACATGAATGATAAAATATCAATACAAATTGCAGAAGAAAAAAAAACACCTCACAGCAAGTACCAAGGACATGGGCAGACCCCACAAGGCTGTTTTGTTGCAATACACGCATCCTGTACCCTGTTTGCATCGATACTGCTCCCTAAATTAGGACCCACCTTAAGGACAATTCAGAATGCATTGTATTAGACCCAGTCATGATTTCTCAACTTAAAGCAGTAACACCCATTTTGTATCACAAGCCACTCCCAAGTTTTTATAAAAAACGCATGATACCAGTTGGAAATTCCTCACGCGATGCAGCTCACACACATAATGACAGGCAGCAGTGCGTCTCATTCCAAAAGCAAAAAAGAAGCACAATTTCAAAACCAGTGTAAACAGAGGCATATAGACATTTATTCTTGAGCCAATTTGTGAAAGTTAGAAAATGCTACCTACAGGACTTTGAAATCTTCAGGATGCACATTTTGCGCCAAGTCGCAGCAAGCCATGTTCTCAAAGCCATCTAACTGCAGCAAGACAAACCAATTGCAAAATTATTAGGAGAGCTTTTTTTCACAAAGGCTGTCATTGCATTTTTGCCAAACTCATAAGTTACAAAATGAAAAGAGGAAATGCCAACATAAGGCATCAGCATAATGGCCCAACATGGTTTGAGGGAAGGCATAAGGACAACTTGGCATAACAAAAAGACATCCCCAACATACCTCTGTCCAATTTGTGCAGCACAAAACTACAAAATTTGCAGAAAAGCAGTATGTGTACTCATCATAAAAAAAAACCTGCAATTCGCAGAACAACCTCCCATCACCTGCTACTACACTCCAAATTGTGCTTGTTACCACTCCATACCACACCAGACCAAATCCTGCACCATTCTGCTACCACAAACCAAAACTGTACAAACCTGCATAACATGACAACAACCAAGACAGTCACACTACATCAGAAAAAAGCAAGAAAATTAAGGGAAAGAAAATTGATAAAAAGGGACCTCTACAAAGAGAGAGGAAATCAGAAAAGAGGGGAGGGGAATACGAATAAACTCCAAGCCTCAACTTTCCTTCATGGGCAGAGAGACAACTTCAAAACAAGAAAAAACCTCCTCCCAAATAGGAACCGAACCTAGAAGCTCTTCTTCATGCCTCCATTAATACAAACTTTCTTCTTTCTCCAAAAGGATCTTGAACACTCCCAAACAGGTCCATTTCCAATAGCCTTGAACCTCACCTTAAGTCGAGTGTTCATACGCATTCGCCATCAACCTATTACAACTCGACCCTTGATGCGTAAGTCAAGTCGGTCTCTTTTTTTCAAATTATTTCATTTCCAACACGCTTTGCACACGATAATAAGTCAAACCCTTGATCCAACGTCAAGCGGATTTTCGAAACAAAACATCAATCAATTAATAACTATTCAATTATTTTCAAGGTGTAAAGAGTAGGTTCAAGTCTTTGATCTTGCTTTTAGTTGTTTATATGCGAGTTATCTTATTCGTATGTGAGCAATTGACGCCTTTAAATAACATTAATAGCCCGACAACATTCAACCATCTCCAACTACTCATCCTTTCACTCACCTTTAAAACAACTTCTTTTACGATGAAAAAGAGAGTGTCCCAAGTCTTTGGTTCGCTCTCCCGACTACTTGGATCCGAGAGGCCTTTCTCAAGCTTCAAGTAGTCATCATCCGACCAATCTCATCCTTCTATACACCATTTCAAATTCAAAAAACCTTCTTTTACGATGAAAAAGAGAGTGTTCCAAGTCTTTGGTTCGCTTTCCCGATTACTTAGAGTCTGTGAAGTCTTTCTGAGGCTTCAAGTGATCGTCATCATTTCAACCTTATCCTTTCAAACATATTATTCGTCAAGATGAAAAAGAGAGTGTTCCAAGTCTTTGGTTCGCTCTCCCGATTACTTGGGTCCGAGAAGTCTTTCTTAAGCTTCAAGTAATCGTCATCCGTACCCACTTCAAATCCAATTCAAACTCGTTTCTTTCGTGGTCGTTACCACGAACTACGAACGCTCTGATTCTTCATTCACTCTTGAATGTAAGATACGTAGGCACAAGATTGCGATGATCTTGGCGAGTACAATCCCCTCCATCTTCCATTCCCCCCTTCCTTTCCCGTAGTCGAACTACGACGCTCTGATTTCTCATTCTCGTCCGAATGAGCATACGTAGGCACAAGGGCCCCAATCCTTGGCGAGCACCCTATCCTCTAACCATCCCCTTCCCCTTTTAGCGTTTTTAGCCTTTATAATATCCTTTAGCATTTAGTAGTGAGAAGAGAAGAATTAAGTTTAGCTAACATCCATCACAACTCGAATTAAGAGGTTCCCGTTGAGTACAACGGACGTGAGGGGTGCTAATACCTTCCCCTTGCGTAACCGACTCCCGAACCCAGGAATATGGTTGCGACGGCCGTGTTCCTTCCGTGTTTATGAGGTTTTCTCGATATTTTCCTTTCCCGTTCATTCGGGAAAAATAAAGTTTGGTGGAGACTCTGTCGAACCGCATTTTCGCGCCTTTCGCGCGAGGGTCGTATATTCGAAATGAATTTTTGAGGTGCGACAGGTGGCGACTCTGCTGGGGACTATTGCTCCATGCAAAAGAGAGTCGAGCCTATCTTAGTTTGAGTTGTTAGCTTGTTGTCTTTTATTTTCTTCTCGCTTATTTATTGGTATCCTTGTCTTGGTTACTTATGCTTGAGGCATTGTGGGGGTTGCTATACTTATGGTTTCTTTGTGAGATGGCTCTACACCCGAGTCCGAGTAAAACCCTAGGATTAGGATGGTGGTTGTGTAGTGGAGACTTGCGTGGAGTCTTTCACGTTGAGTTGAAGCGAAAACCCCGCTTGGAGTAGATTCCTTGGAGATGTTGTTGTTGTGGTGAGTCTTTGCCACAACAATGATGTTTTTGAGCTTGAATTGTTGATCCCAAGGACCATTAACCGTTTTATCCATGGTGGTTGGTAGTGTTAATTCTTTGTGAATTAATACGAATGCCCCAATCAGATGAGATCCCTTGAACGTATTACTTTCTTACAATAATATTTTCAACCTCGATTATGACTCTGAGAACCTTTTCTAGAATTTGTGTGTCGATGGTTGTGTGGTTGATGCCTCCGAGAAGTCTTTCTCGCGTGGAAGATACGAGAACCTCACCTAGAGGAGATTCTATTGAGGATATTATCGTCGTGATGAGGCTTTGTCATGGAAATAATATCTTTGAAAGATGTCCATGACTCTAGGCATCTACCCATTTTAGAATCCTACCCATGGGGGGGTTTCTTTGAGCAGTGACTGTGATCCTTGAACCGTTCACCCGGCTAAATCTCAGAACTGTTTGAATTTGTGATCCTGTGATCCTGGATCTTGCATCTTGCATTGCATATCATTTGCATTGCATCTCATTTGTTGTGCATCTTGCATTCTCCTTCCTTCAGCAGTTTCTCATGTTTCTCTCTCCTTCATATCCAGTAAATCAAGCTGAGTCCTCGACACCAGTACGCAATTAGAGCTAATACAAGACGAATGATGGAGTAGATTCAACAGGAGCAAGCTACCTTCAGGGAAGAGTTGGATTCTATGAAAGGAAAGATTGACCAGATCCTCGAAGCCATCCTCACGGCCAGAAGAGAGGAAGAACAGCGTGAAGCAGCTGCTGTCGTCAACAACAATGGTCAAGGACAAGGGTCTACTGCCATCCCTTTGGTTCCAATTCCAAATCCTCATGGGATGCCATTGAACTTCAATAACGCAGCCGAAGGGAACACTTCTCATCCAACCCCAGCGACCGGAGTTACCATTGGAGCTATCCCGCAGGCCCAGCCTACTGCTGTGCAAATCCCAGCTCCCCATACCGAAGATACTCTGATGGATCATTATGACGACGTTCAGAACTATCATGCTGCTATCCCCATTTCCAGTCCTGTTGCCGCTCAGGATTCAGAAGCCATGAAGATGTGCCGAGATCTAGCCGAGAAACTCCGAGCCATAGAGGGGCATAACTCAAATTCTTTCAGTGCTTTGGAATTGTGCTTGGTGCCTGATGTTGTCATTCCTCCCAAGTTCAAGGTGCCCGAATTTTCGAAGTACAAAGGTCTTAGTTGCCCGAATATTCATCTGAAGATGTACTGTCGTAAGATGGCTGCCTATGCCAGAGATGAAAAGCTCAGGATTCATTGCTTCCAAGACAGTTTGTCTGGGGCATCACTCAAATGGTATACGCAGCTGGAACGTAGCAGTGTGCGCACTTGGGCTGAGCTAGCCGATGCATTTGTCAAGCAGTATAAGTACAACACAGATCTTGCTCCGAATCGTACTCAGCTTCAAAGTATGACTCAGAAGGACAACGAATCCTTCAAGGAGTACGCGCAACGTTGGAGAGAGCTAGCCGCAAGGGTGCACCCACCTCTGGTTGACCGTGAACTGATCGACATCTTCATGGGTACCTTGCAAGGCCAGTACTACGAAAAGCTGATCGGTAGTGTCTCTGCTGGATTCTCTGACCTAGTGATCGTTGGTGAAAGAATTGAAGAAGGGCTTAAAAGCAGAAAGATACTAGGAGGTTCCAACAACCAGGCCAATGCCAAGAAGCCTTTCAATGGATACAAGAAGAAGGAGGGCGAAACAAATGCCATCTTTTTGCAGAAAGGGCAAGCTTCTCAACAAGCTCCTGCTCCTATGCCTTATCAAGTTCCCTATTGTCAGTACCCGTATGTTGCTGCAGCGCAATATGCTCCAACGCCTTATCAGCCAGCTGTTCAAGCAGTGCAAGCTCAGATGCCACGGAAACAGGCTCCTCAGCAACAAGCCTACAACCAGCAAGGATATCAGTATCCTCCTCAGCAACAGCAGATGCAAGCTACTCAGCAACGACAAGGTACTCGCCCACAGCGTCCGCAGAGAACATGGAGACCAGATAGAGTCTTTGATCGTCTACCAATGACATATGCCAAAATCTTTGCTCAGTTGATGAAGAAGAAAGCTATTGTTCCGAGAGATTTGGCTCCTCCAACCGTCATTCCTGCCGATTACGATGCAAATGCTCATTGTGAGTTTCATAAGGGTGCTCCGGGTCACACCATTGAGGACTGCAGGGCTTTCAAGCACATAATTCAAGACATGATCGATAGGGATGCTATCAACTTCAATGGGAAGCCTCCAAATATCATCAACAATCCGATGCCACCAGTCAACTAGTGCCAACATCAGATCGATTCCAGTCAAGTTCATTCCCCGAAGAAGGCAGTCATGTTGCCATTTCATTATTCGCAGTTCTTATATTTTATCTTTGCTTGTTTAAATATTGTATGCTTTGAACAATTGCCATTCGTATTTGGTTTTCATTAATGTATCGTTTATGCATGTTTTGAATTAGTTATGTCGTATTCACTCATTTTTCACTTATCACTGACACATTTATTCATTGTTGTTTAGCCTTATTTGAGGGAGGATGATGAAAACGAGATACCCATAATTGCAAACCGTATGCTTTCAGACAGAATCTCGTCAATGATGTACAGGCATTATTTCAATTCCCCATACACCGGAGATATAAGGAGTTAATCCCTAGTAAACCACTTCGAGCCTAGAAGTAGCAGTTTCCTTCGGATATTCAAACCTTACACTCAACCTGGGGCAGGGTAGTGTTCAGTCAATTTAAATCCGCACTTGAATCCACAAGCAATGACTCATGCTATGGCAGTCACAACCTTCCAACAAAATCCAAAAAAAAAACATCCAAAGCCTGCTAAGTCAGACACCTTAGAGGGGACTTAGGCAAAATCAAGGCAATCCCGATGGATCTGACAAGCAAAGTCAATCCATGCAAAAGTTAGGGATAAAAAAAAAAAGCAAAAGAGGACCCCGAAACCCTCAACAAAAACAAAATAAGATTCAGTGGCCACCCAAATCAAAAGGGTCGCTGACATCCATCAAAAAACCAAAATAAGGTGAATGTCACGTCGAGCAAACCTTGAACCATCAAGTTTATACCGTCAAGACAAGTGTAGAATTAACTGAGTGCAGGACGGGAGATCATTAAGAAGGATGGGTGGGTACAAATCACACTTTGAGCCTAATACCTTTGTTTCATAACCGTGAACCAGACCACGTTACAACCCTCGAAAGTCCTAATTGAGGCGAGGTTTTTTCTGAAAAGCATATTATTGCGAGGTTGCGTAACCTGACTCCTCACATGATTTCTAATCATCAGCATTGGTGTCATTTCTCTTGATATATCTTTCACACCAATCAAATCAGCACAACGTTTGGGCTAACGGTCCATTCGTCTCACTACCACGAGACTCTCAAATAAACGATACTTTTTCAAACTTGCATCGAACTTTGCATTAATATTACCATTTGTGAATGTACAATTTTAAATGCAAATCAGTGCTAGGTATTCAAGGAAATCTCAACAAAGGACAATCAAGAAGGAACTTGACTTTCAGTGGCTGTCACGAAGCAAGACTACCGCAGAACCCACAGGCTGGGGCAAATCACTCAACAGCCCGGGCAGGGGCAAGTCATCCGAGTTCAGCTTCCATATGTCAGAACTGGTTAATCTGGGGCAGATCGTTGCCATGTTCAAACTGGGGCAAGACCAGGTCGTCCTGACCATCAAACAGAGTTGCAACCTTCTCTGAAGGAAATTCACAACAAATCACCAAGTACCCAGACTTGGGGCATCCAGAGCATCATCTTCTGCTTCAATCATGGCGTCTTCAACAAACTACGTGTCGAGGAAGTCAAACCCTCCTGCCACCCAAAGTCCAATTCGCATTGGCAATTACCAAAAGATCCACCATGTTGGCGTCTCCCTGCATTTCTAACTACCTGTCTGCAATCATATGCATCATACGTATCACATTCGACCTCATAAATATCCCGCATCATATGCATACTCCAATCATATCATACTTCCCCAGCTCTTGCATCTCCGCGCGTCAGCATTTGCATTTGCACTTCCACTCGTATGGAATATCATTTATCATCCAACATTCATATATGCAAGTCAAGGTCCAGGATCAATCTTGAGGGTTTCCAAGACCATCATCAGCCCAATCAGGGGCATCTTCCACAACATCTTCAAAGCAATCATCAGCCCAGTCAGGGGCGATCTTCTGCAATTGTGGGTTTCTCCCACAAAATTTGAAGCTATTCAAAGCAAGATTCAGCCCAGTCAGGGGCATTTTTCAAAGACCATGGGCGTCTCCCATGACGTTTTTCAACCTTGTGGTTGATCAGATCTTCAAATCAACATTCAGCCCAGTCAGGGGCATACCATTCAAGACCGTGGGCGTTCCCCACGAAGTTATTCAACCTTTTGCTGGGAAAATCCAAGAAGTTCAGTGCAAGATCTAACCCGAGCAGGGGCATCTTCAGCAAAACCATGAGTGTTCCTCATGAAGTTGTTCAACCTCTTGTTGAGCAAACCAAGACATCAAGACAAACTCAGCCCAGTCAGGGACATCCTCTTCAGAGATCATGGGCGTAACCATGAAATCATTTCGACAAAATTATGATCTCCAAGCAAGTCAGTGGCCGTCCCCGCTGATTCATTTCAACCCAATCTTCTTCTTGGGTGTTTCCCAATGAGTTGTATCTAGCAAGCGTGACCGTTGTCAATTGCCTTACTATCATCCTTTTGGTGATAGTCGAACCTCGTCAGTTCAATCTAGCCTGCATCCTTTTGGTGTTGGTAAACTTCAAATTTGTGTTGTCCTATCATCCTTTCGGTGATAGCGACCTATGTGTTTGAGTTTCGCTCCGTCATCCTTTTGGTGGGGGGTCTGTCATCTTGAGTGGTGTCAGATTGTGCGATAGTTTGTTTGTGTTTGTCCCATCATCCTTTTGGTGGTAGTGGTTGGTGTGTGTTTCGCTCCGTCATCCTTTTGGTGGGGGGTCTATCATGGTCATTAATGATAGATTGTGCGATGTGTTTTGTGTTTCGCTCCGTCATCCTTTTGGTGGGGGGTCTATCATGGTCATTAATGATAGATTGTGCGATAGTGTTTTGTATTTCGCTTCGTCATCCTTTTGGTGGGGGGGTCTATCATGGTCACTAATGATAGATTGTGCGATGTGTGAGTTCGCTCCGTCATCCTTTTGGTGGGGGGTCTATCATGGTCATTAATGATAGATTGTGCGATGTGTTTTGTGTTTCGCTCCGTCATCCTTTTGGTGGGGGGTCTATCATGGTCATTAATGATAAATTGTGCGATGTGTTTATGTGTGTTTCGCTCCGTCATCCTTTTGGTGGGGGGTCTATCATAATCATTAATGATAGATTGATCGATAGTTTATTTGTGTTTCGCTCCGTCATCCTTTTGGTGAGGGGTCTGTCACTTGGATTGGTGATAGATTGTGCGATATTGTTTGGCGTGTGTTTCGCTCCGTCATCCTTTTGGTGAGGGGTCTATCATGGTCATTAATGATATATTGTGTGATATTGTTTGGCGTGTCTTTCGCTCCGTCATCCTTTTGGTGGGGGGTGTATCATGGTCATTAATGATAGATTGTGCGATGTGTGAGTTTCTCTCTGGCATCCTTTTGGTGAGGGGTCTGTCACTTGGATTGGTGATAGATTGTGCGATAGTTTATATGTGTTTCGCTCCGTCATCCTTTTGGTGGGGGGTTTGTCATAGTCATTAATGATAGATTGTGCGATAGTTTATTTGTGTTTCGCTCCGTCATCCTTTTGGTGAGGGGTCTATCAGGGTCATTAATGATAGATTGTGCGATGTGTTTTGTGTTTTGCTCCGTCATCCTTTTGGTGAGGGGTCTATCATGGTCATTAATGATAGATTGTGCGATGTGTTTATTTGTGTTTCGCTCCGTCATCCTTTTGGTGGGGGGTCTATCATGGTCATTAATGATAGATTGTGCGATGTGTTTTGTGTTTCGCTCCGTCATCCTTTTGGTGAGGGGTCTATCATGGTCATTAATGATAGATTGTGCGATGTGTTTTGTGTTTCGCTCCGTCATCCTTTTGGTGGGGGGTCTGTCACTTGGATTGGTGTCAGATTGTGCGATAGTGTTTTGCTCTACCATCCTTTTGGTGGTAATGGCCGGTGTGTGTTTGCTTTGTCATCTTTCTGGTGATAATAGTCGTGTGTGTTTCTTCTCATCATCTGGTATACCTCATCCATTATTTCAATGCCTGAGCATCTCTTTCCTTTTCGGACAAATTCAGGGTTTTCTTCATATCTAATTGTCTCGCACTTCAAAAGAATGAATTATGTAGTAATTCATCTTACGAGTTTCAAGCCAATTAGATAGGGGCATCTGTCATACCCCAAATTTGTCCTACCTATATGATGTTCATTTGTGATTCCATCCACAAACCACATGCCAAAAAAATCCAAGATATATTGTCTATGTTTCCATTCTTCCTATTGCTTAACTCAAATGGTTGCAAGGTCATTGAGGTTATCAGGGCATTATTTGTATAGCTTGGATTAACTGCTGTTTGTTGTTTACCTAATTTTGATCAGATAAAGGTTTATTTCAAAAATTAATACTAAGATATGAAAATTTAGGGGATCTTAAAGACAAGGGTATTATAGTTCGTATGTCATCAACAGAAGATCACTGAATATCAAGACGTCGTTGTGAATATATATTGTGATCAAGGCCATTAATAACATTTGTTGATTTGTCATGAAAATTTTGTATGAAGATAAGTTTTTAGAAAAAAAAGTGAATTTTGGTTGAACTCGTTAATATGGAATTAGGCAAGGTTTAGGATATCCTTCAAGTTTCACCAAATTCGAGCTCCATTGATATGATTCAAAGTGATTAAGTTGGCAAAAGGTTACGTTTGGGAGATCTGGTTTCTTTCTTACAAGTTGATTTTGAAATTTCTTCAAATACCATGCAAGTGTCATGAGGAAAAGTTCACTTTAAATTCAGAGGATGGTACAAAGATGCTAAATGGTTCCCAAAACAAGATTCTATTTGAGTTTACAAATCATACTAATATTGAGTCTTATAGTCATGATAAAGCATTACAAGATTTTAAATAAAAAAGTTGTTCCAAGACCAAGCTTTGATTTTGTCCCATCGTCGTATCACATTTCATCACCTGCGGACAAAACAAGATGACATAAATTAGTTGGTTCCCACAAACCATAGCCAAATGCTAATTGATGTTACATGAATGATAAAATATCAATACAAATAGAAGAAGAAAAAAAAACACCTCACAGCAAGTACCAAGGACATGGGCAGACCCCACAAGGCTGTTTTGTTGCAATACACGCATCTTGTACCTTGTGTGCATCGATACTGCTCCCTAAATTAGGACCCACCTTACGGACAATTCAGAATGCATTGTATTAGACCCAGTCATGATTTCTCAACTTAAAGCAGTAACACCCATTTTGTATCACAAGCCACTCCCAAGTTTTTATAAAAAAACGCATGATACCAGTTGGAAATTCCTCACGCGATGCAGCTTACACACACAATGACCGGCAGCAGTGCGTCTCATTCCAAAAGCAAAAAAGAAGCACAATTTCAAAACCAGTGTAAACAGAGGCATATAGACATTTATTCTTGAGCCAACTTGTGAATGTTAGAAAATGCTACCTATAGGACTTTGAAATCTTCAGGATGCGCATTTTGCGCCAAGTCGCAGCAAGCCATGTTCTCAAAGCCATCTAACTGCACCAAGACAAACCAATTGCAAAATTATTAGGAGAGCTTTTTTTCACAAAGGCTGTCATTGCATTTTTGCCAAACTCATAAGTTACAAAATGAAAAGAGGAAATGCCAACACAAGGCATCAGCATAATGGCCCAACGTGGATTGAGGGAAGGCATAAGGACAACTTGGCATAACAAAAAGACATCCCCAACATACCTCTGTCCAGTTTGTGCAGCACAAAACTACAAAATTTGCAGAAAAGCAGTATGTGTACTCATCATAAAAAAAAAACCAGCAATTCGCAGAACAACCTCCCATCACCTGCTACTACACTCCAAATTGTGCTTGTTACCACTCCATACCACACCAGACCAAATCCTGCACCATTCTGCTACCACAAACCAAAACTGTACAAACCTGCATAACATGACAACAACCAAGACAGTCACACTACATCAGAAAAAAGCAAGAAAATTAAGGGAAAGAAAATTGATAAAAAGGGACCTCTACAAAGAGAGAGGAAATCAGAAAAGAGGGGAGGGCAATACGAATAAACTCCAAGCCTCAACTTTCCTTCATGGGCAGAGAGACAACTTCAAAACAAGAAAAAACCTCCTCCCAAATAGGAACCAAACCTGGAAGCTCTTCTTCATGCCTCCATTAATACAAACTTTCTTCTTTCTCCAAAAGGATCTTGAACACTCCCAAACAGGTCCATTTCCAATAGCCTTGAACCTTACCTTAAAACTCCAATCAAATCCTTCACTCTTCTCAGAAACCTAAAACCCTCACCTCAGATCTTTTAAAGCTTCAACTCATCCTTCATACACAGACTAAAAATAATCTTTATACCCTCCAACATAGATTTTCTTCAACATCACAAAACACCTTTCAACCTTCATTAACTCTTCATCCAACTGTCATCCTGAAACTTGACTATGTCTCTTTGACTTCTAATCCATTAGTTTTCTTCATCCTATAACCTTCAACCGACTTGAAACGGAAAATAATAGCAATACCTCTGCATCCATTCTTCCGCCTTCAACATAACTTTAATCCGCAAAGAACAAAACCAACTCTTCCTCAAAATAAACAAAACACTTCAACCCCATTCATCTACAACTTACTTCAACCTTCCATAAAAAACAGATAAAGACCCCTCAACCTGCATAATCTCAAAAAAGGAATCCACAAAAGTCACTTCTTCTTCAGCTCTTAAGTTTTGGAATAAAAAACCTTCAGAACCCATCTGAACCTTCAAACCAACCTTGAGTTCTGTTTCTCAAAACCTCCAAACAAAACCTAACAGGAACAAAACATGAATAAGAGCCAAACCAGAAAACTCCTTTTGCAACACAAACCTCCATCTCATCAACCTCAGCCAACCTCATCATCATCAACAGAACCCTCACCTGCCAAGCTTCAAATCATTTCCTTCGAACAACTTCAAACCCGTTGAAGTGATAGCTCCAACGAAACAACAACTTGTACCTCGAACCTCTTCCGTCTCCTTCGAACTCCAACCGCAACAACCATTATCGCCTCCATTGTGAAACCACCACCAACTTAAACACCTCCGTTGAATTCATTTTCGCAACCCAGCTTCAAATACAAATCAACTCCAATACTCACCCCTAGAATTAAACCAGAATGAAATCATAAGAAGAATTCAAGATAAGAACGAAGTGAAATTGAAAGAACAAAACCCTTACAAACCTCAAATCACAGAAGCCGACGAAAGCAAATCGGAGCGGAGAGCCACCGTGAAGTCCCGCTCACCGACACCTCATCTTCATCACTTCACCACCGTCCTTACTCACCTTCACCCTTCTGAGACCCGTTTTCACTTTCCGAACCTTCTTCGTCAGTTTCTCGCCGTCGAAACCCAACCAACTAGAAATCCAACGAATAAACTCCCTTTCCATGGAAACCCATTTACCGTAAACCTGCAACAGCGATCTCCATCAAACCCCTTTTTTTTTCACAGAACCACTTCCGAAAATCAAACTGGAAAGAAATGGAAGTGGAATTGGGACATTGAACAGTGAGAGGGGCAAGATTCATACGAAGGGGTAGAGTATTCTATTGTTGTTTTTGTTTTTTTTCTTTTTTTTCTCTTTTATTTGTTTACTTCTTTTTTTTAAAATATTTTATTTATAATTTCTATTATATATATTTTTATATTACTATATGTATATATATTTCCTAATTATCTTTAAATTTAAAAATTTATTTTCTTTTGTAAATATCATATAGTTTTTTTTAGTTCTATAATATTAGAGTTCAAGATTTTCTTTTCGTTATTTTTAAAGTAGATCTTATTTCTCTTTTGTCATTGGGCACTTTTGCCTTTTCGGTCGATGACGATATCCCAAAGTTATTTTTCTGTCAAATTATTGATGAAAAATAACAAACCCGAGACCAACCTTTCTTTTCAAACTTTTCATTTTATATTTTTATCGTTTTTTATCCATTTTATTCATATTATTCATATTGTCATATTTATTTTTATTATATTATTATTATTATCATATTTATTCATTCTCATTCACCCATAATCGAAAACACGTAACAAAATATCGAAACCGCTAAAAGCCGATTTGGTGGACTGTTGGATCATTGGTTATTTGCAGGTATCTTGATTTTAAGTCGTGCCCGACTTTGCGCAAGGCGTAGTTTAGGACACAAATGCACACACACGGCTTTCTCTTGGGCTACCTGACAATGAGACCCCTTTATTTCGTGCAATCCCGTGTAAATTACATGTATCCCTTCCCCATTCCGATGTATGTTTCGCATTTCTTTGATTGTTAGTTTATCTCCTAGGAGCACCCATAGGGACTAGAGCGGATCAAACTATTTTCAAACTAATTCTCGATTCATCATCGAGCCACTTTCAAACACCCTCGTAAGTCGAGTGTTCATACGCATTCGCCATCAACCTATTACAACTCGACCCTTGATGCGTAAGTCAAGTCGGTCTCTTTTTTTCAAATTATTTCATTTCCAACACGCTTTGCACACGATGATAATTCAAACCCTTGATCCAACGTCAAGCGGATTTTCGAAACAAAACATCAATCAATTAATAACTATTCAATTATTTTCAAGGTGTAAAGAGTAGGTTCAAGTCTTTGATCTTGCTTTTAGTTGTTTATATGCGAGTTATCTTATTCGTGTGTGAGCAATTGACGCCTTTAAATAACATTAATAACTCGACAACATTCAACCATCTCCAACTACTCATCCTTTCACTCACCTTTCAAACAACTTCTTTTACGATGAAAAAGAGAGTGTCCCAAGTCTTTGGTTCGCTCTCCCGACTACTTGGATCCGAGAGGCCTTTCTCAAGCTTCAAGTAGTCATCATCCGACCAATCTCATCCTTCTATACACCATTTCAAATTCAAACAACCTTCTTTTACGATGAAAAAGAGAGTGTTCCAAGTCTTTGGTTCGCTTTCCCGATTACTTGGAGTCTGTGAAGTCTTTCTGAGGCTTCAAGTGATCGTCATCATTTCAACCTTATCCTTTCAAACATATTATTCGTCAAGATGAAAAAGAGAGTGTTCCAATTCTTTGGTTCGCTCTCCCGATTACTTGGGTCCGAGAAGTCTTTCTTAAGCTTCAAGTAATCGTCATCCGTACCCACTTCAAATCCAATTCAAACTCGTTTCTTTCGTGGTCGTTACCACGAACTACGAACGCTCTGATTCTTCATTCACTCTTGAATGTAAGATACGTAGGCACAAGATTGCGATGATCTTGGCGAGCACAATCCCCTCCATCTTCCATTCCCCCCTTCCTTTCCCGTAGTCGAACTACGACGCTCTGATTTCTCATTCTCGTCCGAATGAGCATACGTAGGCACAAGGGCCCCCAATCCTTGGCGAGCACCCTATCCTCTAACCATCCCTTTCCCCTTTTAGCGTCTTTAGCCTTTATAATATCCTTTAGCCTTTAGTAGTGAGAAAAGAAGAATTAAGTTTAGCTAACATCCATCACAACTCGAATTAAGAGGTTCCCGTTGAGTACAACGGACGTGAGGGGTGCTAATACCTTCCCCTTGCGTAACCGACTCCCGAATCCAGGAATATGGTTGCGACGGCCGTGTTCCTTCCGCGTTTATGAGGTTTTCTCGATATTTTCCTCTCCCGTTCATTCGGGAAAAATAGAGTTCGGTGGCGACTCTGTCGAACCGCACTTCCGCGCCTTTCGCGCGAGGGTCGTATGTTCGAAATGAATTTTCGAGGTGCGACACTTTTAAATCAAAAAATGTTGTTTCTACTTCCAGACCATTAGAATTACTTCATATTGATCTGTTTGGACCAGTGAAAACTGCATCCATCAGAGGCAAGAAGTATGGATTATTCATTGTTGATGACTATAGTAGATGGACATGGGTAAAGTTCTTAAACCACAAGGATGAGTCACATTCTATGTTCTTTGACTTCTGCAAATAAGTCCAGAATGAAAAAGATTTCAAAATTATAAAAGTCAGAAGTGATCATGGTGGTGAATTTGAAAACAAATATTTTGAAAAATATTTTAATGAAAATGGCATTGCTCATGATTTTTCCTGTCCTAGAACTCCACAACAGAATGGAGTTGTAGAGAGGAAAAATAGAACTCTGCAAGAGATGGGCATAACTATGATCAATGAGACTAATCTGGCAAAGCACTTTTGGGCAGAAGCAATCAACACAGCCTGTTACATTCAGAACAGAGTGTCTGTAAGACCTCTTCTGGAGAAGACTCCCTATGAACTATGGAAGAACAGAAAGCCCAACATTTCATATTTTCATCCTTTTGGATGTATTTGCTACATGTTGAATACTAAAGAAAATCTGAACAAGTTTGATTCCAAAGCACAGAAGTGTTTCATGCTTGGGTATTCTGAACGCTCTAAAGGCTACAGAGTATACAACACTAAGACACAGATTGTGGAAGAATCTATTCATGTTAGATTTGATGATAAGCTTGGCATTAAAAAGCCAAAGCAGTCTGAAAACTCTGCAGATAAAGAAGTAGTCTTCACAGACTCTGAAGGCTCAGAGGCAGACAAAGCTCAAGTGAAGGAACCAGAAGCAACGCCAGATGCAATTCCTTTAACTTCTCAGATGAACAATTTAAACATTTCTGAAGAATCAACTGTTAGAGGATCATCTTCCAGAATCAAAGGTTCTCATCCAGAGAATGTTATCATTGGAAAGAAGGATGACCCTATCAGAACAAGATCCTTTCTCAGATCATTTGAAGCATCATTATTTGGATTGGTGTCAGTAATTGAACCAACTTCTGTAGATGAAGCTCTGCAAGACAATGATTGGATTACTGCCATGCAAGAAGAGCTAAATCAATTCACCAGAAATGATGTGTGGGATTTAGTTCCAAGACCAAAAGGATTCAATATAATTGGAACTAAATGGGTCTTCAGAAATAAGCTTAATGAGAAAGGAGAAGTTGAAAGGAATAAGGCAAGGCTTGTTGCTCAAGGGTACAGTCAACAAGAAGGTATTGATTACACTGAAACTTATGCTCCAGTGGCAAGGTTAGAATCTATACGCCTTCTTATTTCATTTGCTGCACAAAATAACATCACTCTATATCAAATGGATGTTAAAAGTGCCTTTCTAAATGGTATTATAGAAGAAGAAGTTTATATCCACCAGCCTCCTGGTTTTGAGAGTGAAAAATTTCCAGATCATGTTTTCAAACTAAAGAAATCTCTGTATGGTTTAAAACAAGCTCCCAGAGCTTGGTATGAGAGATTAAGCAATTTTCTTCTGGAGAAAAATTTCATCAGAGGCAAAGTGGACACAACACTCTTTTGTAAATCATTTAAGAAAGATCTTCTAATTTGTCAAATATATGTGGATGATATCATATTTGGATCTACCAATACTATGCTGGGAAAGGAGTTTACTCAATGTATGCAGGCAGAATTTGAAATGAGCATGATGGGAGAATTGAGATTCTTTCTGGGAATTCAAGTCAACCAAACTCCAGAGTGCACTTACATTCATCAGACCAAATATGTTAAAGAACTTCTAAAGAAATTTAACATGACTGATAGTAAGATGGCAAAGACTCCCATGCATCCAACTAGTACACTATGCAAGGAAGAGGTAAGTAAGAAAGTAGATCAGAAACTTTACAGAGGTATGATATGATCTCTTCTCTACTTAACTGCTTCTAGACCTGACATTTTGTTCAGTGTATGTGTTGCGGTGAAATTTGGATGTCAAGCTATTGATTAACTTGAATCTTAATTCATTTACAACCGGTCTTTGATTTATCCGAAGGAAAGGTTAAAGAAAGGAAAAACCTAAAAGGGAGAGATCTAAGGTTCGGGGGTTGGTTAAATTTAGGGAAGGTATTAGCACCCTAAACTTCCGTAGTACTCTACGGGAACCTTTTGTTTATTTTTTTTTATTTATTTCATTAATTATTTTGCTTTAGGGTATATACAAAGGATTGAAAATTAAAAAAGACCTAGGGGTTAATTCTAAGTTTACTCGGCAAGACATCGCATCTTGTGCCTACATATCCTTACGGGAATGGAATCAGAGTAACTGTAGTTCCCCTCAAAAGGGAGGTTAGAAACGTCTTGACTGTGGCCAAGGTTTGTTCAGAGACTCCAATCTCTATATTTAAAAAAATGTTAATTAAAATTAAAATAGGGTTAAATTAGGGATTCCACGGCGGAAAACCTTAAAACAGAGTACGGCGACTCTTTTGGCCTAACACTAGGATAAAAGCAATTTTGCCCACGGCGGGAACCTAGGCTAAACAGGGTTTGATCCATTAAAGGGGTAAGGCTATTGAATCGGCGGCCAAAAGGCTGGACCTAATCCTTCGGAAGGATAAAACTGTAAAAAAATGTGAAAATATGACAAATCATTATAGGGAGGAATAATTAAGGTACATAAATAAGAAAAGTAATAAAGGCAGAGGGTATAAAGAAACAAAGAAACATTTCTGAAAACATGAAGAATATGAAAATATGTAATGACACTTAGAATGAAGTGAGGGAGGAAAATAGTGTGGGGCTGTGGCCACCACAAGCACATCTCAACCTCGAGCATGCACATGAAATGCTAAAAGAAAGAAAAGTAATAAAAGGGTACATAAAATGACACGACAAACATCAAACATCAGGAGTTCCTTACGAAAAGGTTTTAATTTTTTAATATTTTAATTATAAAAAAAAGGTTTTAATTTTTTTAATAAAAAATATTTAAGTTAAAATTATAAAAAAAAATTAAGTTTAAATTATAAAAAAAAAGTTTTTGGGGGAAAAGTCTTTTCAGTTTTTTTTTAGAACAAAAAAGGCTTTTCATCCCAAAAAAAGGCTTTTCAGTTTTTTGGGAAAAGGCTTTTCAGTTTTTTTTTGGGAACAAAAAGGTTTTTTTTCTTCGGAACAAAAAGGCTTTTCAGTTTTTAAAAAAGGTCTTACTAAAAAAAAGGTTTTAATAATAAATAAAAAAAGGGTTTTGATTTTAAAAAAAGGTTTTGTTAAAAAAGGGTTTTGATATTAAAATCTAGGGACCTAAACACACATAGAGATTAACATGGCAAAATATGCACATAAACATGAAAAAGCAAAAGGTTTAGTAATTTAACGGACCTAAACACATTAACATGGCAAAATATGCACATAAACATGAAAAGGCAAAAGGTTTAGTAATTTAACGGACCTAAACACATTAACATGGCAAAATATGCACATAAACATGAAAAGGCAAAAGGTTTAGTAATTTAACCTACGAAGCGGAGGTTTGCTTCGGTAAATGTGAAAAAGGTTTGAATAAGGGAACACTGGAGAGCTCCAATCCTTCTGACGAGTTGTGGGAACGACCACCTTTCTTCTTTGGGGATCTCCTTTGTTTCTCCCTCTCTCTCTCCTCTTTTCTGAAGAAAACCTTCTGACCCCCTCTTTCTCAACAAGGCAACACATGTATATATAGGGAACAAATTAGGGTTAACACCAAATTGTCAATAATGTCCCTAAAGCCCATTTTAAAGCCCAAACTAAATAATTAGTTAAGAAAAAATATAATTTAAATAATTTAAAATAATAACCTTAAAATAAAAACTAATAATCCTATTGATTCCTAAAATCAAAAATATTATAAAAAGAACAAAATTTTTCCAATATTTTTTATTTTATGATTTTTTGGATATTTTTATGAATAATTTAGAAAAAAGTGAAAAAAATAATATTTTAAAAAATGATTTAATTAAAATACGAAAATAATAATTAAATAATAATAAAAAACTATTTTTGTTATTTTTTAATGAAAGATAGAAAAATTTAGAGTAAAAATAATAAAAAACAAAAAGTGACAAAGGTGAGATTCGAACTCTCAACCTCTCACACTCACAACTCCTTACACAGGTCCTCTTGCCAATACATGTCATTTGATATTTACCTGCAAAAAGTCAAATGACTACACAAATTTGTTAGTAATTGATTAAATGCAATAAAAATGCAATGAAATGCGACGACAAATCTTAGGGCAAAATTTGGGGTATTACAGTATGCTTATGTGCAAAATTCCAATCAGATCCTAGAGAATCACACTTAACAACTGTTAAGAGGATTCTAAGGTATATGAAAGGTACTTCTAATGTGGGTTTGTGTTACAGAAAATCTGATGATTTCAAATTACTTGGATTCTGTGATGCTGATTACGCTGGAGACAGAGTGGAAAGAAAAAGTACTTCTGGAAGTTGTCAATTTCTAGGAAGAAATCTAATCTCTTGGTAAAGCAAGAAGCAACCCACAATTGCACTATCAACTACAGAGGCAGAATACATTGCTGCTGTTGGATGTAGCACGCAAATGCTCTAGATGAAAACTCAGCTAGAAGACTATCAGATATTTGAAAGTAACATTTCTATATTCTGTGATAATACTTCTGCTATATGTTTGTCTAAAAACCTCATTTTACACTCTAAGGCAAAACATATAGAAATTAAACATCATTTCATCAGAGACTATGTTCAGAAGGGAATTATAAACTTAGCCTTTGTTGATACAGATCATCAATGGGCAGATATTTTCACAAAACCCCTTGTTGAAGATAGATTCAAATTTATTATGAAAAATATTAGTATGGATTTGTGTCCAGAATAATATTTGTCAGAAGCAAATTTTTCAGATGATAAATGTTTATCACTCTGAAGTATTTCATTTGTTGCTTATTAGATTTATGTTTATTTGTGTGTATCTGAACTAACCAATCTCAGAGGATCTGAACGTTGGCTAACGTTTCATTTCTCAAGAGAATTCAGAAGCACATGCAAGCAAACACGTGTCACTCTTAATCTGTAAAGATGGCGTGTACACTACTAAAGAGACATTTGAGGTATGGTTTGAATAGTGAAAATCTTGATTTTCCCCCCAATTTGTCAGAATCAATTAATGCTTGAAATGATTTTTATTCTCTTTCATTAATTGTCATTAATTGCTATGTGTAAACGTGCTTTAAATGTCTGTTTGAGTGCCTAATTGTTTTCTATAAATACCACATCTCTCACCACTTTCACACTTTTCACAACACAAGTTTATGCATTTCTGTCTTCTTTTCTCTCTTCACAAAAACCCTCAACCCTCGTCAAAATCATCTTCAACATCTTCAATGGCAACCTCATCTTCTACAGCAGCTCAGTTTCAATAAATAATGGCTGCAGTTACTTCTGCAAATATGGGTGTGACTCCATGCACGACACCTAAAAGGACTTTGTTAACTCCTGTTGACAAACTTGAAGTTCTCTGTGAATCAATGGTGGAATTTGATTCATTAGCTGAAAATGGATTTGAATTTCGTTCAATAATTGATGATCAAGGCTGGGTCAAATACTTTGACAGATTATTTGGACCAGTTTACCCTCATCTGGTGAAAGAATCCTGGATACATGCTTCTGTTTATCCCAAATTCATCTTGTCTTCTGTTCTGGGTAAGGAGATTATAATTACAGAAGATCTAATCAGGAAACTCATAGGGTATGAGGAGACTGATGGAGTATGTCATCTGCCAGCTAGGCGTGTAGACATGGAAGAAGTTTATGAGGAAGTCATCACTTCTGGACAGGCCTCTAACAAATTTAAAGATCTGAAGCCTGACTACAAAATCTGGGCAAAGATTTTTATGGGATGCATTCATCATAGAAAATCTACAAATTCTCCAGATTATGTGAACAGTGAACAACTTTACTTCATGTACTGTTTAAGTCAGAACACTAAGGTAGATCTCCCTTACATTCTGTTCATGCATTTATGGAACCATGTCAATGCTTCAAGAGAATCTGTATAGGATAAGGGTCAGAAGATCAGAACATGGATTCCCTTTGGAAGGTTAATTTCAGATATTCTGACAGAGAATGGTCTGGTGACTGCTCTGGATGCTGCTGGAGTCAAGGATGAACTTGAATCTATTGTTGGAAAACCTCTGAATGCCAAGAGTATTCAGAGACTAAAAATTGTAGAGGAACTCACATCTGCACCCAAGAAGCTGAATATTTCTGAACTCAGTCAGAAGCGAATTCCAGTTGAAAACTATCCACTGTTTTATGCTGAAGAACCAAGGGAAATAATTGTGAGATATATTGATCCATGCAAAGCAGATGGAACGCCCATTCCTGCAGATATTCTGAAAAGAGCAAGGGAACCAATGCCTGATGGAGGAAATGAGAACACAAGCAAAAGAGGTCAATCAGAAACAGAAGAAGTTGCTGCTCAGAAGAAGTCAAAAGTTGCTGACAAGCCTCAGAAGCTGATCAAGAGGAAAGCATCTGGAGACGCCCCCTCTGTTCCCACAAAGCGAATCAAGATTAAAGGTACTAAATCTTCTGTATCTTCTTTCTCTAACATTGTTTTAAATGAATCAACATTCAATTCTATTCCAAAACCCCCTTCTACTAAAAAAAACAATTTGTTCCTGCTCCAACTCAAAAATCTGAACCATTAAAAATTCCTTCCCTACAAAAATCATCCGATCGTGTTTCCACTAATCCATTAAAATCCTTTGTCATTTCATCATCTGAACCAACAACAACACCAGCCAATCAAACTCCACCACTTATAACAAAACAAACAGAACAATATGCACAACAACAACAATCAGAACAACAACAACAACCAGAAAAACAATAATCAAACACAACTGAACCCATCACTCTACTCCAGTGGCATCTGATCCCATTACATCTGCACAACTTATTTCTGAACCACCTACTTCTAAACCACCTACATCTGAACCACCTACATCTGAACCACCTGCATCTGAACCTCTATCAAAGCCTTCTAAGAATCAATCAGAACCAACTAACCCATCTCAACCAAATAACCCTGAGACAGAGGTTCTAAATGTTACACCTCTCAAAACTATTTTTGAAGTGTCCTCTATGTCTTGTACTCCAACCACATCCTCAAATTCATCAGAATCTGATATATACCCAGATTTTCTGTCATCTCCCTCTCTCAGAAATATTGCAGTTAACCAACCAGAACCACCTATTTCTTCTGACATTCTCATTCCCAATCCCATCCCAACACCTAAGCCAAGGCCATCTGAGTGTGTATCCTTTGCCTCGTGCAAACCATTTTCCTCTGACAAACTTCCCTCTGGTTTCAAATTCAAAAATTTCTACACCAGAAATGAACCATCTGACACTATCACTCCTCTTAAACCCAAGCTTTCCATCATTCTACCATCTGTTCTTCAAACGTATATTAAAGAACTGCCAGAAATGATTTCATCAGAACCTCTTTTATCTGATAAATCTGCATTCATTCCTTACTCTGATACCACATTTGATGTTGTTTCCTATGCATCAAATGCAAAACCATATATGTTGAATGCTTTAACCAGAACAAAAACTGTCATTTCATCTGATCCTCCATCCATACCCTTCTATCCTCGTCCTCTGATCACCATTCCAAAATTCACCATTCCACCTTCACCTCAACTCAAGCCAATCACATTGGAAACTTTTCTAAAACCAAAACCTAGGCTGAATGTTGATTATTTATTTACAAGTTTTTTGAAAGAAATAGAGATGTATTTAGGCTCTGTACAGAGAAAGTGTTTATCAACAATGGATGCAACTGAATCTGATGCTATTTGGAATAGCTTCATCAACAGATTCAATACTATAGCATCAAATCTGAAGAACGTATGTTCTGATGATGCGAAGCTCAGATTTGCTGAAATTGCTAGACGTTTGTTCTGGACTGTTAAAAGATCTGCACCATTGCTTCTTAAATATGCTCCTTCATCATCTGAAGTATGTGATACATAAGTGAATGCTGAATCTGCATCTGAAGACAACCATCTGGCTATAACTCTTGTAGAACATCCATCTGGATCTGCTGCTCCTGACTCTGAATCCCCCATGGAAATTGACTCTGTTCATGCTTCAGAATCTGTCCCACCTTCTTCATCTGAGATCAAGAAAGTGTATCCAGATCTTGAAGATAAGATTGTAGTTCTGGAAGCTGGTCAATCAGAGATTAAGTCATGGATGGCTAAGCAAGATAAGAAGTCTGAAGACATGGCTCAGTGGATGTCCAAACAAGATCAGAAGAATGAAATTATGGCTAAGTGGATGTTAAAGCAAGAACAGTCCTCCTCTGAGATCACTGATATGTTGAAGATGATTTTGTCTAAACAAACTTAGTTTAATTTTTTTTTCATCTGATGTTTGCACATGTACTTGAATCTTTTCTGATGTTTTGTATCTCTAGACCTATATGAATGAATGACTATGTGTTTTTCTCCTACATGATTTATCTTTTATGTATTTCCTTTTATTTGTCTTTTAAAAATTCTTACTTTTTGATTATGACAAAAAAGGGGGAGAAAATAGATCTGACTGTTTAAATAAACTTTACCAAAATGAAACTTCAGACATATCAATTTTATCTAACATAAAATCTGAGTGTTTCAGAACATTTGATAAATCTGATATACTCGTTAAAAGAAACTCTGATACTCCTAGATCATATTTAACTAATCAGACTCAGACTCTAAAACATGCAAGATTGAATGTTTAGAACATTCAGGCTCTGATCCTAAAAAGAATACTCATGCAAAAAGGGAAGTTTCTATTCCTTCTTAGTATTCAATTCAGGGGGAGATTCATCATCTCAGGGGGAGTTAAAATTATTTTCTTTTCTATTAAACAAAATTTCTGATGTTTTTGTCATCATCAAAAAGGGGGAGATTGTCAGAACACAGTTTGGTTCTTAATAATATCTCTATGTTTTGATGATAACTATTATGAAATTTTGTACTTAAGAATTATATACTCTAAAATTTGCTTGAGAATGTTTGCTGCAGATGTTAAAGTAAATATCACTCCAGAAGCAAATTAGATCTGAACATAAGAAAAATGCAAGGCTCAGAAGCGTCAGAAGCATCTCTTAGAAGACTCTGAACGTTGCCATCAGAAGATTCTAAGCGCTGCCTCCAGAAGGATCTGAAGCAGAAGTTATAGAAGAATCTGAAGCAAGCCAGAAGCATCTGAAGCAATAACGAATTATGTATAAAGAGTTTTCAAGCACAGTTACTTCAGAAGACTCTGATAGTACTAACGCTGCCAGTACTGAGGATCTGACCTAAAACTCTGCTCTGAACTTATACACGCTGAAAGCACACTTGCTGTAAAGACTCTGATTCATCAAAACTCTGATGAACATCAGAAGGCTCTCACCAAATTAGACTCTGATGGTTCCTGCTGAAAATTGTTGAAGAAGAATTCAAAGATTATGTCTGTTGGAATATCCAAATGACTCTTTCCTTATTTATGCTAGACACAAGAACACAGACAAAAAGGATTTCTCTGTGCATTCTTCTTCTAGGAAAGGTCACTTGATGTGAAGACAAAAAGGCTCAGACCTTTTGGTACACTCTTCTCAACGTGAAAAGTTATTGGATCACCGTGCCTATAAAAGCAAGTCTCCACTCATCTTCTTCAGTTGACGAAACACTTGAAAAGAATTCATTACCAAAGCTCTCATACAAATCATATATTCTTGCTAGAATTACTTCATTATTCTTAATCTTAAGTAAAAAAATCACAGTTGTGATAAAGCTTTATTAGAAGCATTTTAACACTTGTATTTATTATTACATTTGATTGTAAGAGAACCTTAAGAAGATCCAGTTAGGATCAGTAGTTCTTGAGAAGACTTTGAACAGTTGTTCTTAGTGCTTACTATTGTAATCAGTTGATTAAATAGTGGATTAAGTTCTTTTTTTGAGAAAGGCAAATCACTCTAGTAAGGGTGGACTGGAGTAGTTGAGTTCAACGAACCAGGATAAAAATACTTGAGTTTTTTACTTATAAGATTTTAGCTTCATACTTATTCAACCCCCCTTCTAAGTATTTTCTCACCTTCAGAAGACATGATCAATATGAGAATGGGAGAATAGGCTTGGGCGGAAATCAACATAAGAAGAATATCAGCCAAATGCATCAAGTTGATCATGCAAAAAGAAAGCACAAACAAGTTCTCAAAGAGGCATCTCATTCAAGGCAAACTCAAAGTACAAACAAAGAGTGCCAAATCACCTTGAATGAGTTCCAAAGTCCAAGAGAAGAAGGTTCACAAACCAAATAAAAAACAAAGCCAAGACAAGTTACAAAGTAGGGCAAGGTAAAGAACCAATGTTCAAAACACTTTCAACATTCAAATGCAAATTGAAAGCCCTAATTAAAAGTAACTTGCAACACAAACCAAACAAGTGTGTGACCTATAAAATTGAAACAAGAATCTTAAACATGTCAAGAATGTGATTCAAGAGGCATAAGATGCATATGGGATCCACAAAGGTCATCTCCCAAAAGAACTAGGTCAACTACTTTATATGAACCTCAATTAGGGTGACTTGACTTGCACGGTTCACCAAAAATAGGAGAATTGTTCAATAAATCACAAATAAAATGCACAAAGCTCTTAAACATGTTGGAAACTAGAGGCCAAAACAACCAAACCAAATTCCAATCAAGGCATCACCAAATGAATTGATCAACTAGGGTGCTCCACCTTAAAGGATACTTATTGAGGGTCAAACAAATGCCAACCAAAGTCAAACAAAAATAGGTCAAACTTTGACCAAAATCAGCCTCAAAGGCACCTTACTCATAGGTGATTGCAAATGGTCCACAAATCAAGCAAGAACAAATGAAAACCATATTAAAAACAATTCCAATCATAGAATTCAAGTTAAATTGAAAACTAACAGAAAATCAAAATTAAAAATTATGAAAAATTAATTAAGACTTTAAAGTGTTTGAAAATATTTTTTGTTGAATTTTCTGATATTTGGAAGTATTTTTAATAATTAAAAAGAAAAATAGAAAATAAAATAAAATGCAATAATGGTTGGGGGTGCATCAAACAATTCAAAAACAAAGCAAAACAATTGAAACACATTGGGCTCACACAGACTGGGGGTGTGATTAGCATTTCTGGCCCAAACCAAAACACAAAGCAGCCAGAATAAATGAAACGCAGTGTTTCATTTATCTGCGTAGAGTCAAACATGCCAAGCAAGCAAGTTAAGCCAATCAAAAACAAACATGCGCATGGTCAAAAAGTCCAACACAAAACATGTCAGATCTGATGGTTTAAGACCAGACGCCAGAGCCCTAGCTCCGATCATCTTCTCCGGCGAGGTGGCTAAAGTTCAGGTCATCAATCTTAACCAAACTTGACAAAATTGGTACCAACAGAAAGCTGAGCTCTCATAGGTCTCAAATCCAAGATCCATCCATCCTAAACACGCATAAATTGAGAGAATTTAACAGATGAAATTCAAGATACACATCTGAAAACTTAAGCAAACACGACCAATAATGGATCAAACATGGCCTACACAAGGTAGGGCTTCAGATGCAACCAATATGAACCTAATTCATGGCCTAAACTGAGAGAATTATGGAGAAGAAGCTTACTGAACGGAGAAACTTCGTTGGTGCTTCAGATGCTTGCAAGCTTGCTTCCAATCATCCTGATCCACTCCAAATTGCACAAGGAAGATGAATTTCTTTTCAATTGGAGTTGATTTGCGCAGAAATGTGAGATACGATTTTGAAATTTCCTTGAGAGTTTGCAAACTGAATTTGCTCTCTCCAGGCTCAATTTGCACTTTTGAGCCCTTGGAATGAGTTTTGAACTTATATATGTTGGATATCTGATCAATTGGAAGGCCCATGAAGCCTCATTTGGATGAATTTGAAAAAATGCCCAAAATGGAAGTCACTCATGCACACGTGAAAACACTTGCGTATACTCATGAAAATCATTTGGTTTTGCAGCTGGTGAGTTGAATTTCACATTGGAATGGACTTGGACTTTGTATGTGATCCAATTAGTAAGTTTCAAAGTGAAACATTTTTGTGAAGTAAGTTGGAATTTCACGTGTTTTTGGCCTCTTGGACAAAAACCAATTCGTTCATTTTACTTATTAATATGCCATGAAGAGAGTTGGACCAAAATACGACATGTAAATGACCTATAATGTATTCAATTGAAATCACATTTTAAAGTCCATTTTTCACTTGAAATTTCCATCCAATGTTCACAATCATCCATAATTCACACAATCCTTGAGTTTTATGATGTAAAATAGGTCTCTAGGAACAACTTTCATGTTGGTTGAAAGTTCATTTGAAGTACACAAGTGCATGAAAATGGCTTATGTAACAAATGACCTATAATCAAACTTTCCCAAAACACCCTTGCCTTGTAAGGTCCATAACTTGATTTCCACAAATGATATCAAGGACTTCTAGGACTTTTTGGAAAGCTAACATCATGAGGAAAAACATTCATGCTCATCTAAAGTTTAGGAGAAACATGATTCTAGGTCAAAAGTGCCTTGGACGTGAGTTGACTTTTGTTGACCAAAAAATAAGTTCATCCGAGACCTATAATTTGATGGCATCATAACTTGAGTTCCACTAACCAAATGAATTAGTTTTTGTACTCAAAAGAAATCTAAGAACATGACCTACAAGTTTCATGTTTGGATGAAAGTGATATTGAACTTGTATCATGAGGTAAATTATCCTTGAAGTTGAGCACTAAAGAAGGGGATTTTACACTGAGATCCTCTGAAACCCTAATTTAGTAACCTCTTGAACTCTTGATTCTTCTTTATTGACCTTGACATAACATCCTAGGTGTCTCAACATAGCTCCCCATAGCTCCAATGACTTAAAACCAAGTCTCAAACTCCCTCAAGTCCACAATTGACCTTGAGCTTACCAGATGAAACCCTAAGTACACAACCCTTGACTGTGGTCTCTTGCAAGTGGAATAAAAACTTAGACAAGCTCCATGATGACTTCCAAGGTACTCTCAAACATCTCTTAACCATAACCATGAACTCATGAACCCCTGATGATCCTATGTTGATCCCCAAAATAGGAGATAAACAACACATACCAATCTTCTCTTTCAAAGAGCTCTGACCACTTCCTGATGATTTTAATCACTTGATAACTTGAATAAGCACTAATGCTTGAGTTTTAAACCCTTGAAACACTTATCTTGAATGGAAAACCTCTCTTGATCCCCTGTAAAAGCCAATGCCATGCAAATGCAAATACTAAAAGAATGAAATGACACATAAGCCAAGTAAAGAAAGAGGTTGGTCAAATTTTGGGGTACAACAATCATGCCTTACTTATCTTACAAATCATCAAAGGTCATGGTGTAATCAAGATATTGATACACATGTTTCATGTTGCAAGAATCTTGATTTGATGTCTTGAAGTTCATGGATTTTGATCTTGAATGGAATGACCTAAAACTAGGTCATCCAAAATGACCTTGACTTGAGAGGATCATAGCTTGAGTTCTACACATGGTAGTGATGATTTCTTTCACTTTTTGGAAACCTTAAACATTGAGGAACAACTCTTATGTTTGAAGAAAGTTGAGGAAAAGCTTTATTCCATGTGAAAATTGTCTTAGAGGTGAATTACCCTTGGGTGCCTCTAAATCCTCTCCACTTTGTAAAACCAAGTTGTGTACATCATAACTTGAGATGTATAAATCCAATGAAGTATTTCTTGTACTCAAAATAAAGCTTGAATGATAAGGAACAAGTCTCATGTTTTATGAACAATGAGATAGGACTTGTATCATGATGAAACTTGTCATGGAAGTTAGGTGCTAAAATAGGGGATTTTACATTTAGACTCCTCTAAAACCCTAATTTAGAAAGTTCTTGATCTTCTTTATTCTTCTTGACCTAGCTTCAATATGATACCTGTGATGACTTAGGATGACCTCTCATGGCTTAAATAATCAAAAGTCAAGCCTTGAGCCTTCTCAAACTCCCAAATGACTTTTGTTGACCAGATGAAACCCTAACACCTTATCCACTGATTGAGGTTCTTGCAAATGATTTGTGTAGTCATATAATCCCCATAAAGGACCCTCAAGATATGTATTGAGCTCTTGAACCATGTCTCATCCAAGGAACTAGCCACATGTGCCTCTAGTTACCCTCAAGATAGGAGGAGGTGACCAATACTTGAATTCTCACTTCCAAAGGTTATGAGTCATGCTCTGATGATGGTGAAGACCATGTGCCTTGAAATTGCCACAAAATTGAAGATGTATCCTTGTTTGGAGCTTTGAAGATGAAGCTTCATTCTTGAGTATTGAATAAGATACCTTGATTCCTTATCTAGAACCAATTCTATGCACAAATGCCAGTGCAATATGCTATGAAACATAAGCCAAGATGACAAAAAGGGATGGGCAAATTTTGGGGTACTACACACATGAACCCTAAAACTATTGCTTCAGATACATATTCACATACATTGATTATTAACAACAATTATATGATGGAAAACACTATAAATAAAATAACTAACAAGTTTGTAGTTCAATGTGGATCAAAATATTGCATGATTCAATGAGTTCTAGTTAAGAGCATCTTTATCTATTGAAGCAGAATTTGAATTTCCACAAATGGTGTTACAGAATTTATTTAATGACTTGGGTTGCTTCCTTGGACCTCCTTGAACCTTTCTGGATTCTTAGAACCCAATGTAATCAACTAGAACATATTGTGCTTCCCTTCTTGCAAAATGAGAAAAATGAGATTTTGAACCTTAGCCAAATGAAGTTATAGTCCGGATTTGATGTTCTGGATAGCTCAAGACATGTTTGAGGGTTAATTTCCAATGATCAAATGCATTGAAAAGGTTCAGAATCATGTTTTGGTATGGAAGATGCAGAAAGTCAACAAAACTTAATTTTGAAGGTTGAATTTATGTTCTTGTTGGCTTTGGAGGAAGGTGATGGTCTGGACACCTTTAGGAGATGATCTGTGGTGTGTTTGAACTATTGGTTTGTGAAGGTGAGATAATACTTAGAAGGGGGGTTGAATAAGTATGAAAGATTAAGACTAAAAAATAATCACACAATTATTTTTATCCTGGTTCGTTTAAACAACTACTCCAGTCCACCCTTCCTAGAGTGATTTGCCTTTCTCAACAAGGACTTAATCCACTATTAAATCAAACTGATTACAATAGTAACACCTAAGAACAACTGTTCTTAGTCTTCTCAAGAGCTACTGATTCCAACTGAATCCTCTTAAGGAAAAACCTTTACAATCAATGTAAATCAAATACAAGAGTTCTAATGCTTCTATAAAGCTTTTATCACAACAGTGATTTTTCTCTTAAGTTTAAGTACAAGAAATTCTAAGAAGAATATGAAATGGTGAGAGCTTAGAATAATATGATTTCTTTTCAGCAAATTGTGTAACTGAAGAATGTGGTGGAGTTCTCCTTTTATAGGCAGCTGATCCAAGGATGCTGAGCGTTGAAAAGAGAGTCCCAAAAAGGTCTGAGCCTTTTTGTCTTCACATCAAGTGACCTTTCCTTGAAGTAGATAACACAGAAAAATCTTTTTTGTCTGTGTAATTGTGTCTAGCACAAATGAGGAAAGAGACGTTGATTTACTCCAATGGATATATTCTTGAATATTTCTTCTTCAGTTTTCAGCAAGTTCTTCAGAGTCTGAATGGATCAGAGTCTTCTAATGATATTCAGAACTTTGCTGTATCAGAGTCTTCTGCAGCATGTGTGCTTTCAGCGTGTTGATCATCAGAGCATATTTGACACAGAACTTCAGTACTTGGCAGCGTTAGTACTTTCAGAAACTTCTGTAGAATTATGCTTTGAGAAACTCTTCAATCAATATTCTTCTTTGCTTCAGATGCTTCAACTTCAGATGCTTCTGACTAGCTTCAGATGCTTCTGACTCAGAATGTTCTGGAGCTTCTTGCTTCAGATTCTTCTGGAGACTACGCTCAGGATCTTCTGTAAAGAGCAATCAGAATCTTCTGTAAGATGCATCTGGCGCTTCAGAGTCAGGATAACTTCTTGTATACAATACAGATTTGCTTCTAGAGAGTTAATTTCATTTCAATCTGCAGTAAAACTCTCAAACAAATTTTAGAGTATATAATTCTTAAATATAAAATTTCCTAACAGTTATCATCAAAACAAAGAGTTATTATTAAGAACCAATCTTTGTTCTAACAATCTCCCCCTTTTTGATGATGACAAAAAGTATCAAAAATTTTATTTAACTGATGATATAGAATTATAACTCCCCCTGAGTTAAATATGAAAAAGGAATAGAAACTTCCCTTTTGTCTTGAGTAATCTTCAGTGTTAGATCTTGTTTGTTCTTATAACATTTTGAAGGTCAGAATGTCTTGTAGATATAAGATTCAGAGTTTGATAATAGACAAATGATCTGAGAGATTCATTCTGGTGAAGTTATATTAAACAATTCAGATCTATAATTTCTCCCCCTTTTTTGTCATAAGCAAAAAGTAAAAAACTTTTAAAAGGACAAATAAAAGGAACAATAAATAAGATAATTCAATGGAGAAAACGTTGATTCATTCAAAATATAAGAGCAAGAGTACATAGATAATCATCAGAAGATATGGCAATAAGGTACAGATGCAAACAACAGATGCAAAAACATTAGAATGAAAAAAAATCTAAGAGTGTTTGGACAAACGCATCTTTAATAGATCGGTAATCTCAGAGGAGGATTGCTCTTGCTTGGACATCCACTTAGTCATAGTTTCATTCTTCTCATCTTGCTTTGACATCCATTCTGTCATATCCTCAGACTTCTTATCCTGCTTAGCCATCCAGGATTTTATCTCTGACTGTCCAGCCTCCAGAGCAGCAGTCTTGTGTTCAATGTCTGGATGTTCTGTCTTTATCTCAGATGAAGAATTAGGAGGTTCTGTAGCCTGAACAGAGTCAATTGCCATTGGTTCTGTAGATCCTGAAGAGGGTTCTACCAGAGTCATAGTCAAAGCATTATCAGTAGATTCTGTTGATAGTGGAGGAGCATCTAAACGAAGCAGAGGTTCAGTTTTGTTGACAGTCCAGAATAGAGTCCTTTTAGCTCTGAGCTTTGCCTCATCAGAACAGACGTTCTTCAGATTTGAAGCTACAGTGTTGAATCTATTTATGAATCCTTTCCAGATGATGTCAGATTCTTTGGCATCCATTGTTTCTGAGCATTTTTCTGAACAGTACCTAAAGACATCTGTATTTCTTGCAAAAATGTTTGAAATAAATGATCAATATTAAGTCTGGGCAATGGTCGTAGCAAGGTTTCCAGAGTGATAGGTTTAGGTGGGGGAGTTGGTGGAAAAAGTGATTTTTGAATGGAAATCAGAGGAGGAGGATAATATGGAATGAAGGGTATCTCAGGAGCTTTTTCTTTTGATCTGACTAAAGCATTAAGCAAATGAGGTTTTTGTCTTGTGTGATGGTAAACAACATCAAAAGGTGCATTTGAGTAGGGTTTGAAAGCAGATTTTGGGGGTGCAACAGATGCAACAGTGTTATCAGATGCAATTTGCAGAGCTGAAACAACATCTTTACCAGAAGTTGCAGATATAGTTGCTAAAGATCCTACATTGGTCATTGATTGAATATATGAAACAAGCACAGATGGAAGAGCCTGTCTGAGTTTTGGTTTCAGAGGGTTGAGGGGTTCAGAAGGTTCAAATATGTCATAAAAATCTTTTAGTTTGAAACCATAAGATAAATTATGAAAAAGAGAAGAAACTTGGGCACAAGATATGGAAGATGTTGGATTAGAGTTGGGGATTAATATCTCAGATGATGGTGCAGGTGGAGGCATAGGATCTGGAATGGGAGTTTTAGAAGGTATGGTTGATTCAGGTTCAGGTTTAGGTTCAGGTTGGTTTATCTCAGTGTATTTGTCAGATGGAGAGATTAGAAAATCTGGGTGAATTTCTGATTCTGAGGTGTTAGAGGATGTTGTTGGTGTACAAGAGGTAGAAGATACTTGAAACACTGTTTTTAGAGGTGTGATTTCAAGAACTTCTGTCTCAGGGATGTGAGGTTCAGATGTATTGGTAGGTTCTGAAGGAATATCATATTGATTGGATGGAGGTTCTAATGAAACAGGAGCAGAGGTTACTTTTGTAGGTTCACAAGTAACAGGTGCAATGGGTTCAGAAGGTGGATTATTTGATGGTGGATTGTCAGAGGCTTTTTCTGGTTGAACTTCTTTTTGTTGGTTTTCTGGATGTTCAGATGATTGTGGTTGATCTGATGGTTGTTGTTCTGATTGTTGTGGTCGTGGAACAAAGTGTTTGATATGAATTTTGGGTTGAGATGGTTTTGGTACAGAAACTGTTGGTGTTGTTGTTTGTGTTGGAATTTGAGTTGGAACAGGTGTTTGTTTTTGTGGTGAAACAGAACTGGGAGCAGTAACAGAAGTGGTTTGTGTAGCAGGTGGTTTTGGAACAGACTTAACATTTGAATCATTAATAACAAGATTTTCAGAATTTACAGATGATTTAGTACCTTTTACTTTAATCCTCTTGGCAGGTACAGAGGCAGCTTCTTAAGAATCTTTTCTCTTCAAGAGCTTCTTGGGCTTCTCAGCAATCTTGACCTTCTTTTGAGCAGGTTCAGATTCTTCTTCAGGCTGAGTCCTTTTCCTCAGGAGTGGTGCTTCTTCTTCTTCTGCATCTAGTAGTGGTTATTTAACTAGCTGAAACACATTAGCAGGAACAGGTATTCCTTCCTTCTTGCATTCTTCAATATACATAAGCACTATATGTCTGGGTTCTTCAGCAAAGAATAGAGGAAAGTCATCTACAGGACCCTCTTATTCAATTTAGACATATTCAGCTTCTTGGGAGCTGTAGTGAGTTCATCAACAATTTTGAGTCTCAGAAGACTTTTAGCATTCAGAGGCTTTCCCATTATAAACTCTAATTCCTCTGTAACTCCAGCAGCGTACAAAGCAGTTACCAAGCTATTTTCAGTAAGAAGATCTGAAATCAATCTTCCAAAGGGGATCCAAGGTCTGATCTTCTGTCCTTTCTCTTTCACATATTCTCTAGATGCATTGATATGGTTCCACAGATGCATAAACAGAATGTATGGAAGATCTACCTTGGTGCTTTGACTAAGGCAATACATGAAATAGAGTTGTTCATTATTGACATAGTCTGGAGAATTTGTTGACTTCCTGTGGTGGATGCATCCCATGAAGATCTTGGCCCAGATCTTGTAATCAGGCTTCAGATCTTTGAATTTGTTAGAAGCTTGACCAGCAGTCATAACTTCTTCATAAACCTCATCCATGTCCACACGCCCAGCTGGCAAGTGGGAAACACCATCTGTTTCTTCATATCCTATCAATCTTCTTATCAGATCTTCTGTGATAATAATCTCTTTTCCCATCACAGAAGATAAGATGAACTTGGGGTAAACTGATGCATGAATCCATAATTCTTTCACAAGGAGAGGGTAAACTGGTCCAAAAAGCCTATCAAAGTACTTAACCCATCCTTGAGCTCTAATTATGGAACGAAACTCAAACCCATTATCTGCCAGAGAATCAAACTCAACCATAGATTCACATAGAACTTCTAGTTTATCAACAGGCGTTAGAAGTGTTCTTTTGGGAGGAGAATATGGAGCAACACCCAAGTTTTCTGAAGTCACAGCAGCCATAGTAGATTGGAATTGAGCAGTTGTTGATGATGAAGTTGCCATTGAAGGATGCTTTTTCAAACGCTTAGGTAAAGGGTTTTTATGCAGAGAAAATAGGAGATGAAAACGCATGTAAATTCTGAGAGAGTGAAAAGTGTGAAAGTGAATACAAGTCAAGTATTTATACTAAACCACTTAGGCACATCAACAGTCAGAAAAATGCACGTTTGAACAAGCATTAAATGAAGAGAATAAAAATCATTTCAAAACATTAAATGCTTCTGACAATTTGGGGGGAAACTCAAGATTCTTACTATTCAAACTTCACCTCAAACGTCTCTTCAGTTATGTTCACGCCACCTCTTCAGATTTTGTGTGACACGTGTTTACTTGCATGTTGTTCTGAATTCTCTTAAGAAATGAAACGTTAGCCAACGTTCAGATCTTCTAAAGATTGTTAGTTCAGAGTTTCACAAAAGAAATAATGATCAGAATAAATAAGCAATCAGAAGAAATACTTCAGAGCATTAAGCATTTTTGCATCTGTAACAATTTGCTTCTGATAAATATCATTCAGGACAAAAATCCATACCAATATTTTTCAGAATAAAATTGAATCTATCTTCAACAAGGGGTTTTGTAAAAATATCTGCCCATTGATGATCTGTATCAACAAAGGCTACATTTATGATTCCCTTCTGAACATAGTCTCTGATGAAATGATGCTTAATTTCTATATGTTTTGCCTTAGAATGTAAAATGGGATTCTTGGACAAGCATATAGCAGAAGTATTATCACAAAAGATAGAAATGTTACTTTCAAAAATTTGATAATCTTCTAGTTGACTCTTCATCCAGAGCATCTGCGTGCTACATCCAGCAGCAGCAATGTATTCAGCCTCTGTAGTTGAAAGTGCAATTGTGGGTTGCTTCTTGCTGTACCAGGAGATTAGATTTCTTCCTAGAAATTGACAACTTCTAGAAGTACTTTTTCTTTCCACTTTGTCTCCAGCGTAGTCAGCATCACAGAATCCAACTAATTTGAAATCATCAGATTTTCTGTAACACAAACCCACATTAGAAGTACCTTTCAGATACCTTAGAATCCTCTTGACAGCTGTCAAGTGTGATTCTCTAGGATCTGATTGGAATCTAGCACACAGACAAACACTGAACAATATGTCAGGTCTAGAAGCAGTAAGATAAAGAAGAGAGCCAATCATACCTCTGTAGAGCTTCTGGTCTACTTTCTTACTTACCTCTTCTTTGCCAAGTGAGCTAGTAGGATGCATTGGAGTCTTTGCCAGCTTGCTGTCAGACATGTTGAATTTCTTCAGAAGTTCTTTAACATACTTTGTCTGATGTATGTAGGTGCACTCTGGAGTTTGATTAACTTGGATTCCTAGAAAGAATCTGAGTTCTCCCATCATGCTCATTTCAAACTCTACCTGCATACATGTAGCAAACTCCTTTCCAAGCATAATATTTGTTGATCCAAAAATAATATCATCTACATAAATTTGGCAAATTAGAAGATCTTTCTTAATTGTTTTACAGAATAGTGTTGTATCCACTTTGCCTCTGATGAAATTCTTCTCCAGAAGAAAATTGCTCAATCTCTCATACCAAGCTCTAGGAGCTTGTTTTAATCCATATAGAGATTTCTTTAATTTGAAAACATGATCTGGAAATTTTTCATTTTCAAAACCAGGAGGTTGGTAGACATAAACTTCTTCTTCTATAATACCATTAAGAAAGGCACTTTTAACATCCATCTGATACAGAGTGATGTTATTCTGTGCAGCAAAGGAAATAAGAAGGCATATGGATTCTAACCTTGCCACTGGAGCATATGTCTCAGTGTAATCAATACCTTCTTGAGCAACCAGCCTTGCCTTATTCCTTTCAACTTCTCCTTTCTCATTTAGCTTATTTCTGAAGACCCATTTTATACCAATTATATTGAACCCTTGAGGTCTCTGAACTATATCCCATACATCATTTCTGCTGAATTGATTTAGCTCTTCTTGCATGGCAATAATCCAATCATTGTCTTGCAGAGCTTCTTCTACAGAAGATGGTTCAATTTCTGACACTAGTCCAAATAGTGATGCTTCAGATGATCTTAGAAAGGATCTTATTCTGATGGGATCATCCTTCTTTCCAATAATGACATCCTCTGGATGAGAAGCTTTAATTCTGGATGATGATCCTCTGATAGTTGACTCTTCAGAAATGTTTAGATTATTCATCTAAGAAGTTAAGGGAGTAGCATCTGGAGTTGCTTCTGGTTCCTTCACTTGAATTTTGTCTGCTTATGGAACTTCAGAGTCAATAAAGACTACTTCCCTATCTGCAGAGTTATCAACCTGCTTTGGCTTTTCAGAGCCAAGCTTATCATCAAATCTGACATGAATGGATTCTTCCACAATCTGTGTCTCAGTGTTGTATACTCTATAGCCTTTAGAGCGTTCAGAATATCCAAGCATGAAACACTTCTGTGCTTTGGAATCAAACTTGCTCAGATTTTCCTTAGTGTTTAACATATAACAAATACATCCAAAAGGATGAAAATAAGAAATGTTAGACTTTTTGTTCTTCCACAGTTCATAAGGAGTCTTCTTCAGAAGAGGTCTAACAGAAACTCTGTTCTGAATGTAACAAGCTGTATTGATTGCTTCTGCCCAAAAATGTTTTGCCAGATTTGTCTCATTGATCATGGTTCTGGCCATTTCTTGCAAAGTTCTGTTTTTCCTCTCTACAACCCCATTCTGTTGTGGAGTTCTAGGACAGGAAAAATCATGAGCAATACCATTTTCAGAAAAATATTTTTCAAAAAATTTATTTTCAAATTCACCACCATGATCACTTCTGACTTTTATAATTTTGAAATTATTTTCATTCTGGACTTGCTTGCAGAAGTCAAAGAACACAGAATGTGACTCATCCTTGTGTTTTAAGAACTTTACCCATGTCCATCTGCTAAAGTCATCAACAATGACTAATCCATACTTCTTGCCTCTGATGGATGCAGTTTTCACTGGTCCAAACAGATCAATATGAAGTAGTTCTAGTGGCTTAGAAGTAGAAACAACATTTTTTGATTTGAAAGATGTTTTTGAAAACTTCCCTTTCTGGCATGCTTCACAAAGAGCATCTGAAGTGAACTTCAGATTAGGGAGTCCTCTGACAAGATTAAGTTTATTAATCTGAGATATACGTCTCATATTAATATGGCTCAATCTTCTGTGCCAGACTCATTGCTCTTCATTAACAGACAAGAGGCATTTAACATTTTGAACTTTAAGTTTTGAAAGATTTATTTTATAAATGTTGTTTTTCCTCTTACCACTAAATAGGATAGAGCCATCCTTTTGACTAATAGCTTTACAACATTTTTGATTAAAGGTAATATCATTACCATTGTCACTTAATTGACTTATGGACAATAAGTTATGCTTTAACCCTTCAACAAGTAAAACATTAGTAATAGAGGGAAGTTTACCATTTCCAATAGTGCCAGATCCAATGATCTTGCCCTTCTGGTTCCCTCCAAACTTCACGTCACCTCCAGATCTAAGTTCCAGGCTTTGGAACATAGACTTTTCTCCTGTCATGTGTCGTGAGCATCCAGAGTCCAGGTACCATGATTGGTGTCCTTACCTTGCTGCTAAGAACATCTGCAACAGGAATTATTTTGTTTTTAGGTACCCAGATCTTCTTGGGTCCTTTGGGGTTAGTTGGTTTGTAGGTTTGTCTAAACTTCTGTTTTTCAACATAATGTTTATTCTGACTTGCCTTGGGTTTAAACACATAAGTATTCTTCTCAGAGCTTGTGTGTTTAATGTCATTTAAGTGACCAAATTTAAATTGAGAATACAGAGGTGTCTTCTTGATGAAAAGTTTGTCAACAGATTTTGGATTGCTTCCAGATGAAGATTCATATCCAATACCTCTTCTGTTGTTTCCACTAACACCATAGATCATGGAAGCCATCTTGCTTCTGTCTATGCTCTTGGTAAGAAGTCTCTGAAAGCTAGAGTCAAATTTTTCTAAAATGTTTTCACATGACTTAGTCTCAGATTCAGATTCTTGTTGAGTTATTTCAAAGTCATTTTTGATTTTCAGATTAATTTCTTTTTGCTCAACAAGTTCTGTCTTCAGAAGATCAATCTCAGATTCAAGATTGCTTTTCGGCTTCTTGTATTTGAGTTTGATATTGTTATAACTTTTAAGAACTTCTGTTAAAACTTTTATGAGTTCTTCTTTGGTAAGTTTAGCCATTACCTCTTCTGCGTCATCATCAGATTCAGAATCTGATTCATATCCTGAGGTACCTTCCTCTTGATCCTCTGTGTTGGCCATCAGTGCAACATTGGCATATTCTTCTTCTGATTCAGAAGATGATTCAGATTCATCTGAGTCATCCCATGTTGCCATCAGAACCTTCTTCTTTTTGTTAAACTTCTTCTTGGGTTTTTCTTCCTGAAGTTTGGGGCAATCATTCTTGTAGTGCCCAGGTTCTTTGCACTCATAGCACACAACTTCTTTCTTGGCAGATCTTCTGTGTCCAGAAGATTCCTTTCTATTATCAGATCTTCTGAAGTTGTTGAACTTCTTTCCCTTGTGCTTCCAGAGTCTGTTGATCCTTCTGGACAACATGGATAACTCATCTTCTTCTTCAGAAGAGGATTCTTCAGAGCTTTCTTGAATGACCTGCAAAGCTTTAGCAGTTTTGTTAGATTTTAGTGCAACAGATTTACCTTTTTCTTTCTTCTGAGGTTCATCTTCCTCAAGCTCAATCTCATGGCTCCTCAGTGAGCTGATGAGTTCTTCTAGAGAGATCTTGTTCAGATCTTTAGCCATCTTCAAGGCAGTCACCATTGGTCTCCATCTGGTAGGCAGACTTCTGATGATTTTCTTTACATGATCTGATGTAGAGTATCCCTTGTCCAGAACTTTCAGCCCAGCAGTGAGTATCTTAAATCTGGAGAACATGGCTTCAACAGATTCAGAGTCTTCCATTTTGAAGGCCTCATACTTCTGGATTAGAGCCAGAGCTTTTGTCTCCTTAACTTGAGAATTTCCCTCATGAGTCATTTTTAGGGATTCAAACATATCAAAAGCAGTTTCCCTGTTTGTAATTTTCTCATACTCTGTATGTGAAATTGCATTCAATAATATAGTCCTGGCATTGTGGTGATTTCTGAAATCTTTCTTCTGAGCATCTGTCATAGATTTTCTGTCAATCTTCTTGCCATTCCCATCTGTGGGATGGACATATCCATCTATGACTAGATCCCATAGATCAGCATCATATCCTAGGAAAAAACTCTCAATTCTGTCTTTCTAGTAGTCAAATTTCTCCCCATCAAACATTGGGGGTTTGGTGCTGATCCTATCTCTTTCTTCATATTTATTGTTAATATTGGACATTGAATTATCAGCCATGGTAACAAATAAATATATATCAAAGTATTTCTCTCTGGATCTTTACTGACACTGTTAAGTGGTAGCACACTCAGAACCGGAGCTCTGATGCCAACTGAAGGTGAGATAATACTTAGAAGGGGGGTTGAATAAGTATGAAATATTAAGACTAAAAAATAATCACACAATTATTTTTATCCTGGTTCGTTTAAACAACTACTCCAGTCCACCCTTCCTAGAGTGATTTGCCTTTCTCAACAAAGACTTAATCCACTATTAAATCAAACTGATTACAATAGTAACACCTAAGAACAATTGTTCTTAGTCTTCTCAAGAGCTACTGATTCCAACTGAATCCTCTTAAGGAAAAACCTTTACAATCAATGTAAATCAAATACAAGAGTATTAATGCTTCTATAAAGCTTTTATCACAACAGTGATTTTTCTCTTAAGTTTAAGTACAAGAAATTCTAAGAAGAATATGAAATGGTGAGAGCTTAGAATAATATGATTTCTTTTCAGCAAATTGGGTAACTGAAGAATGTGGTGGAGTTCTCCTTTTATAGGCAGCTGATCCAAGGATGCTGAGCGTTGAAAAGAGAGTCCCAAAAAGGTCTGAGCCTTTTTGTCTTCACATCAAGTGACCTTTCCTTGAAGTAGATAACACAGAAAAATCCTTTTTGTCTGTGTAATTGTGTCTAGCACAAATGAGGAAAGAGACGTTGATTTACTCCAACGAATATATTCTTGAATATTTCTTCTTCAGTTTTCAGCAAGTTCTTCAGAGTCTGAATGGATCAGAGTCTTCTAATGATATTCAGAACTTTGTTGTATCAGAGTCTTCTGCAGCATGTGTGCTTTCAGCGTGTTGATCATCAGAGCATATTTGACACATAACTTCAGTACTTGGCAGCGTTAGTACTTTCATAAACTTCTGTAGAATTATGCTTTGAGAAACTCTTCAATCAATATTCTTCTTTGCTTCAGATGCTTCAACTTCAGATGCTTCAACTTCAGATGCTTCTGACTAGCTTCAGATGCTTCTGACTCAGATGCTTCTGACTCAGAATGTTCTGGAGCTTCTTGCTTCAGATTCTTCTGGAGACTACGCTCAGGATCTTCTGTAAAGAGCAATTAGAATCTTCTGTAAGATGCATCTGGCGCTTCAGAGTCAGGATAACTTCTTGTATACAATACAGATTTGCTTCTAGAGAGTTAATTTCATTTCAATCTGCAGTAAAACTCTCAAACAAATTTTAGAGTATATAATTCTTAAATATAAAATTTCCTAACAGTTATCATCAAAACAAAGAGTTATTATTAAGAACCAATTTGTGTTCTAACAGTTTGTTGGTTTGATGTTTAGAAAGGTATATGGGTGATTTTATGCAAAATGTGGTTTCTTGGCACAAGGGAGGTTTGGTTCTGTAGGATGTTGCAGTGAGGTTGTTTTGGGTGTTTTCTGTGGCTTTTGTTGTTGTTGTTTTTTTTGTGAATGAGGAATGACCAATATTTATAGGGAAAGAATGGAGGAATTGGTTCTGCAGAATTGGAGTTGAATGGTTTTTTTGGTTTGGTTGGAAATTAACTTGGTGGTTCCATTGATTCTCATAGTCCTAATGCCAAGTACAAGCTTTTATGAAGTTGTTGGAAAGTTTATAAAGTTTACTTATGTGCAAAGAAAATGTTGAGTTCAGAGAAACAATTTGGAATCTCAAGGGAATGTGAAATTTCTTCCCAAAATGGAATGATTCATTGAAAAAAGCCTTAAACACTTGGAAAATGCACTTCGGGTTTGTATAAATCATCAGTTATGTGAAGATTTATAAGTAACATAACCTGCAAGACCAGAATGAGTAGGTTTGGTATGAATTTGCTTCAAGATTGTGACATGAAAAAATGACTTAGAATTCAAGTATGGAGGACAAACTTTATTCCTTCGAAACTCATAGCTAAAAAATGGGATCAATGAGTTCTTGTACTTTTTGAAAATCCCCGTACATGCTATACAACTTTCATGTTTGAACAATTTCTTGATTCTCAATGGATCGTAATGAAAACTGGCTCCAAAGTTTGGTGCTTTTTGGACGTGGAAACTTCCTTGAAAATATTCTAAGTGTGGAAGTTTTCTTACTCACTTGATGGCTTCATAACTCAAAATCCTTTCACTTTTTGGAGATTGACCCTTGTAATACCCCAAATGTTTCCCTAAGATTCATCGTTTCATCTTGCATTTCATTGAATTTTTACGTTGCATTTAACCAGTCACTAACAAGTTTGTGTAATTGGTTGATTTTCGCAGCAAAATATCATGTGGCGCGCTCTTTAGTTCATGAAGGGTAAAAGGGTCATTTGTTTGCAGCCGGCTGTCAGTTTAGGAATTTTGGGTTGTAGTTAGGAAGTTTGAGCAATTTGATATTGTCGATGTGAGTCGGAGCCGAGGTGTAGTTGGAATGGTCATTTGAGGTTAATCAGACAGTTATGATTACTCGGATAAGTTTGTTCATGTGAATTGTCGGAAAGTTTAATCGAAGTTATGTAGAAAACGGGATTAGTCGGATAAATTGGAGGAATTAGGAATTAATAAAAAAAGGTTTTCATTTCATATTTTAAATTAATTAATCATATTTCATTTTTAAATTCATTTTATTGTTAAATTAATCATATTTCATTTTTGAATTTATTTTATTGTTAAATTAATCATATTTCATTTTAAATTAATTCTATTTTTAAAACAATCATTGTTTCATTGTTTAAAGAAAAACCAATTTCCTTTCTATTGCATTTTCAATTTTAGTCTCATTTCATTTTTAAATAATTTCATTTCATTTCTATTTTTCTTTTTTAATTAATTTCATTTTTCTTTAATATTATTTTCATTCCATACATTTGTATGCTAAGTTTTAGCTTTATTATTATTTGCATATCAAAAAAAATAAAAATAATAATAATAATAATGTTTTAAGAAAAATAATAAAGAATTTTTATTGTAAATAATAAGAGTTCTTTACAAGAAAAATATAAAATAATAAAATTACATTTAATTACATTTTACATAAAATAATAAATTCCTAAATTTCTTCCGATTCTCCGACTTTTCTGATTTCTCCGAACCTGTGAAAATAAGCAAGGAAAAAAATTAATCGGTCAGTTTGTTTCCGACACCCTCAGAGCAGTATCATCATCGGGTGTGTCGGGAGGGCAACAGATTACTCCGAAGCCGGCTCCCGACTTTATTCGCAACCAAAAGGCCAAAATCCTGCAATAAGTTGTTCTTTGAGGCAACGAGAGAGAGAAAGAGAGAGACAAAAAATGGATTTTCCAGAAAAGTGCTTTTGAAAAAAAGCTAGTTTGAAAAGTGCTTATCCATAAAAGTGCTTTTTAGAAAAAGCACTTATCATCAAAAAAATGATTTTTCCAAACGCAGCCTTAACGCTGGTTTCTCAGAAAAGGCGAAGCCCACGGATTCAACAAGCCAACGGTAACAAAATGACAACAAACTCAAACTCAGCAGCAACAATGAGTTAAAAGCATCCAACGAAACCGCAGGAAATGCGGCAACAAATCTGCCAAATAACAAATCCAACCCACAAGTGGTATCATGAACCACATATCAAGTCATCGAAGTTTTCAGATCGAAAAGAACCTACAAAAATCATGTGGCGCCATTAGGAAAGGAGATTCAGAAACCATTAATGGTTTCATCATCACCATTTGACGGGTTCAGAAGAAGCTCGAAGGCTTCGTCGTCATCACCCCCAATCGAAAGAAGAGGAAAATTTCAAATCACCATCACCCAGATCCAGAAGAATCCGACAAGCATTTGTAATAAGTTCACGGCGAAACCCCGAGAGAGGCCACCGTAACCGTTCATCAAGAGAACAGCGAGCAACTTCACTCGCCTCCTCAATTTCACCATCATTGGAGCTGGTCATCGGAGAGCCACCATAAGCGCCATCTGCAAAAACCGCTTTAAACCCCTTAAGGTGAGCAATTTTTCTTATTGAATGACAGTTTCTCTCTGTGTTGTAGGTGAAGCAGGTTGAAATGGGAGAAAGAGATCCCAGGAAACCACATGCAAGCGGAAAAAGCTTCGGAAGAGCAAATATGGCTGCGCGGCACTAGGAGAAGAAGAAGAGAAAGAATGAAAACCTAAAAATGATTTTCCTGGCACACGAACTCCCTTCCCCTTTAGTTCTGTCTCTTTATTTTTATATTTTTTGTTTTTTAATAATTAGATTATTATTTCATTATTAGATTATGGTTAATAATAATAATAATACTAATTAATGTAATTTCTTTGTTTAAATCACTTTTCCTTAATAAATCTAAAACAACAAAAAAATTTAAAATGTTCTTAAAACTATAAAAAAAAGTTCATTCATCATGTTATTAAAAAATGCAATTCAAGGATTTTTAAAAATTTTGATTTAACTTTTAATAAACTTAATGCCTATATTAAAACATTAAAAAAAGTTAAAAGATCTAAATCATTTAAAAATTGAAAACAATTTTTTTCCTTTAGGAGTTAAAATATATTTTTTTTTTCATTTAAATTAAAACATTTTCTTAATTACAATAAAATTAAAACAGGTTTTCTTCATAAAAAATAATTTCTTCTTATACAAAATTTTTTTTAACTTTTCCTTTCAATAAAATTCAAAAATAAAACCTTTGATTTAGCCGTTTCAATGTTTGTCTAACCCTCATTATTTCTTGTTCGTTTCAGCTTATTAATCTTTCATTTGTTCGTAATGCCATTGTTTCCATTGTAATTATGCGAGACAATCGTCGCAGTTATTTATTCTTGCATTTTTGGGATTTGTAATTTACGCGAGTGATTGTCGCGATGCTTTTTGCTTTACCGCTTTCCTTATTTTCGTACTTTAATTCTGCCATATGATAATCTTCGTCATTTGCATCATTTATCGTTAGCGTTCGTCCGAAGGATTAGGTCTAACAGTTTGACCGTCGAGTCAATAGCCTTACCCTTTGAATGTTTCAAAACCCTAATTTTCCTAGGTGTCCCGCCGTGGACGAAAATGCCTCTTACCCTAGCATTAGGTCAAAGAGTCGCCGTACTCTGTTTTAGGATTTCCCGCTGTGGAATCACTAATTTCAATCAACAATTTCAACATAGAAATAGGAGTCTCAGCACTCCACGTAAGTGTTTCCTTAAGAAATGCTTACTCCCCATTGAAACCTTGATCACAGTCAAGAAGTTTCTAACCTCCCTTTCAAGGGGAACTACGATTACTCTGATTTCATCCCCTATCCAGGATACGTAGGCACAAGATGCGAATCTTGCCGAGTAAACTTAGAACTAACCCTTAGGTCTTTCAATCACTCTTAACCCTTAGCTCAGTATATATACTTAAAGCAAATAATAAAGCAAAAAGTAAATTTAAACAAAAGGTTCCTATAGAGTACTACAGAAGTTTAGGGTGCTAGTACCTTCCCTAAGCTTAACCAACCCCTTACATAGGTCTTTCCCCGCATTGTTTATGATGCAAAAATAGGTTTTCCTTCTTTTGACCTTTTCCATCGGATAAATCAAATTCGGTTATGAATCAAAGATTTGCGATTCAAACTAATTAATAGTTTGATATCCTATTCTAACCGCAATAGAAAATGGCGACTTCACTAGGGAATGCTATAACTTTTAAAGTTTACCCCTACCTTGTTTATTATTTTTAATATTTGCTTCATTATTATTTGCTTGTACATGTATATCTGTTATACCTTGCTTGGGGTATCTATTTTGTTGTGAGATAAGTCCTACGCCCGGACTTGATTGAACTTATTATAGGAGGTGATATATTAGACGAGGCTTATAGGGAGTTGAATCCCGACCAAGCTGACTTGAGAATCACTGCACAGTTGAGGCCCTTTTGAAAGGTAGTTCTGTTGAACGAGTAATCGTGAAAACACTTACTATCTTTGATTGGAGCCTATGATACTAGGGACCGTAGTTACCTTAACACCACCTTGGCCTTATCTAGGACGTAGTGCGGGAACTATGAGGGAGTAATCCCAAAATAGTTGCTACGCGATACTACACTCAAAAGAGGTTCTCTTGAGAATATTATTAACCACAGAGTCAATTGGGAAATTGATAATATTCAAAAGATAGACCGATGACTTTGGGCACCGATTTAGAACCTTTGTTCTGCATGTACAATTAACCTTATAGTACATACCTTTTTGGGATGGGTAGACCTTGACCCCACTCATATACCTTTAACCTAGGACCTTGTGTGTATTTGTGCATTGCATCCATGAAGCATCACATTGCATTACATCCCTGGAATTCAAACTTTATTTATGAATATTGTAGGGATACCATGGATTACAATAAGAGGAATACTTTGAAATAGTCTTTTAAGAGTCTTAAGTTGGAAGACCTAAGGAACTTAGGAGCTTTAGTCCAAGACCAAGAAGGATTCCAAAATAAATGTGAAAGGTTGTTACCTCTGTTAGGACTTCAAGTAGACAAAGGACTTCTCTCTGCTTTGTTACAGTTCTAGGATCCGGATGATCTTTGCTTTACATTCCCCGAGTATCAGATCTTGCATACTGTAACACGGTGGGAGAACTGACTTTAAACAATGTTGCGGATAGCAAGAGTCGCCACCGACTTTTATTTTATCCATAAGGAAAGGTTATAAAAGAACAGGAAAGACCTTAGAGAATATTTTGGGTCCGGGGGGTAGGTTATGAAAAGGGAAGGTGTTAGCACCCTTTTCATCCATGGTTATCCATGGGCTCTTAGGTACTTAAGCTCACTTTTGAATTGTTTTGAAAGTGTAGTGTGTGAATAGAAAATTTTCAGAATAGTTAATAAATAATCCATGTAAGGATGTGTTAAGAACTTGTTTGAAAATTTTGTTGGAAATTTGTTTAAGTGTGAAAAAGTTTTGAAGCGAGCAAGTACCTAGGAGTAGCCTACCCTAATGTTTTAAGGTCTTTCTTATTCTTCATTCTTTCCTTTAGTAAGACTATCCCTACTATAATGGAGTAGGTAGTCCTGACTTTGGATGTTAAGGGGTATGTGAGGGACAATTTGACTTTGAAGGCCATTGTGGGATGTAATAAGCAAACTGGAGGGACTATCATCATTTTTCGAAAGGGACTCGATTCGTAAAGGCAACCATAAGGGACTTTGATGATTTTCTTTTTGAGGGACTTGCTTTATACACCCCACTTAACCAATATTCATAGGCAACTTGAGGGATATCCTTAGGAAGTGAGACGGCGATTAAAATCGACTTACGTGTGTGACGTGTTTATTTTAATTATCTTTATTTAAAAGTGATCTAAATGTATTTTAATATTACATACATGTTGTTACACTCCCTAATTACTAACCATAATAATAATTAAATAATTAAACAACTTTACATCCAAGAAACAATTACAAAATAATAAGCAAAATAATTAAATAGCAAAGATAAATAAAATATAAATAAGCAATAATAAATAATAAAGGGGGTTAATTCTAAGTTTACTCGGCAAGACATCGCATCTTGTGCCTACGTATCCTTACGGGAGTGGAATCAGAGTAATCGTAGTTCCCCTCAATAGGGGGGTTAGAAACTTCTTGACTGTGGTCAAGGTCTCAAGGGGAATAAACACGCCTTAAGGACACACTTACGCGGAGTGTAGGAACTCCAAATTTCTACGTTGAAATGTTAAGTTGTAATTAGGGTTAAATTAGGGATTCCACGGCGGGAAACCCTAAAATGAGCGCGGCGGCTCTTTGACCTAATGCTAGGGGTAAAATTGGTAATTGCGCCTGCGGCGAGGCATTTATGAAAAATTAGGGTTTGTAAGGGTTTGAAGTTTTGAGGACTATTGGCGCGGCGGCCAAACAACTAGACCTAATTCCTTCGGAGGTATGCAATGTGACAGATTAACGATGCAAATGCAAGAACTTAAACCATACAGACGGCAAAAATTTAAAGGAGCGGAAAAGTAAACGCGATTATTGGTTTGCGAAGTTACAAATGAGGAGCATATACAATGATGATGAAATTTTGAATTGAAAATACACTAAACAGTTAATGGCAACGTAACAAAGCTGCAAAACAAACGATCAATGTTAGTAGACAGAGTTAGACAAGTTATGAAACGAGAGGGAAAAATTATAGACATTTTGTTGTTTATTTGTAATATTTATATAAAAAAAGTCTCATTTTAAGTTAAAATAGAAGTTTTAATGTTTGAGAAAGAAACTCAGTTTAATTTTTTAAAAAAATAGTTTAATTCAATTATTAAAAAAAAGGTTTTAATTTTAAAGGAAAATGTTTAGTGTTATTATGAAAAAGAAATTTATTACTATTTTTATTTAAAAAGATTTTAGGTTAATAATAAAAAAAAAGTTTGTTTACAAAAATGAGTTTTTAAAAAGAACAGTTTTTTTAATGTTAATTGGAAAAAGGTTTTAACAAAAAATTTTAAAATAATAATACCTATAATTAATAATACAACAAAATATATATAAAAAAATAAAATAAAAAAAAGGGGGTTGGGCCGGTAGTTACATCCGGACCCAACCTGGTGATACTCAGACCACGCAAAATAAGGGGTTTTCTCTAGGGTTTCAGACCCTTCTCCCTTTTGCATGCGCCGTTTTCGTTTCTCTTCCTTCGTCTTTCCGTGTTCGCTTTTCTCCATCGTGTTTCATTCATCTTTCACCTATCTGAAATAAAAACATGAAAACTGTGAGGAAATCATCGTGACTCACATTTGCGGTAATGGTTCGGTGAGAAATTTCGCGTTGAAGAGCCTGTGATGGAAACTGAGGCTGGTTGCTGATTGCCCGCCGTTGGATCTTCTCACGGCGACGGCGGTCTTAAACACGTTCGATTAGCGGCTTTGACAATGTTTCAGTTTTGGTTGGTAGTGATGCTACTTCGCTGAGGCTTTCGCTTGGTAAGCTCGTTTTATCCCTTTTGATTTGCGGCCGCTGTAGTTAGGGTTCCCTCGTCTTTTTTTTCGGCCCCCTTTTCATCTGGTGAGATCGTTCTTTTATATCACTCTCTTCTTCTCTAACTTTTGTGGGCTTGGATAATAGGGTGATTTGCGTTATATTTGTGATGGATTTGAGATTTGCTTTTTCTGATATGATTAAATCCATTCTGATACTGCTTCTGATTTTCTCTGATATTATGGGATTTGGTTTATTGATTTTGATACTGGTTTGATTTCTGCTTGGATTTTTTCGTGATGCAGATTTGGACTGATATGGTTGGATTCGATTGAGTTGCTTGTATCTGATCTGTAGTGGACTTGTTTCGATTTTCTGATATGTTTGTTGATACGATTTTTTTCTAATCTGATTTGAAACTTTCCATTTTGGATTTTCCTGATACGGTTTTGATATTTGGATTTTGTTGGATATCTGCTTTGGCTTTTAATCCACTTGATTTTCTGGTGCAGATTTTTCTATGGATTCTTACCCACTTTCGGTTATCCAGTTTTGATCCTAATATCCCGTTGTAGCCTTCTTCATGGATTCGAAAACCTTCTGTTATACCGACTCTTGACGCTGTTTGATCTTTGATGTCTATTTTTTTCCAATGCAGTTCGGATACTCACAATGATTTTGCTGTTGATATTCAGTTGTGGATTTCGTGGCCTATTCAGTTATCCGGTTGCATAACTTGAAATCAATTTCGGTTTTTGATGAACTGATGAGAAAAGTTGGATTATTCTGAGTGGGTTTAGAGCTAACGGCATCTGGCTCGTACATCCGGTATTTACTTGATAGTGCTGTCATATTTACTTGATGGTGTCCCTTCAGAATCCACATCTGCGCAAATCATTTCGGCTCGAAAAAGCTTCCTTTATCTCTCTCTCTTGGCTGTCCCGTACAATAAGAACGATAACCACCTGATCTGTCGCCAATGGCACAGATCGGTAACGGGGGTTGGACGCAGCTTCGGTTGTGCCACTCCCGACACTCGATGATGACATTGTTCTGAGAGTGTCGAACAACCTCTAACACTTTTCCATTCTGTGTTGTATTCTCTTTGTTATGCAGGTTAATGGAAGATTCGTGAAGAACATCGAAAGAGCATCGTGAAGATCCACTTAGACGTTTTAGGACTTAGAATTTCCTTAATATATGTACTTGTTGTAAATGGATCCTCTTGTTAACCAATGGCATTTCTTGAATAAAGTTTGAATTTACTTGTCCGTTTCAAATTGTAAACTAAATATTTATGAAATAAAGTTCAAAAAATATTTATTCACTTCTTATTCGTAAATTTTAAATATCTATGAATAATAATTTAAATTCACCCCTTAGATGTAAATTATAAATACTTATGAATAAAGCTTCAAAAATATTTAAACTCACTTCTTAGTTGTAAATTATAAATATTTACGAATGATATTCACAAATATTTAAACTCACTTCCCTTTTTGTATTGGACAATATTGTGAATGAGACCCACCCTCTTTATATTAACTGACCTTTTACCGTAACCTGATTAAATCTGACCAAAACTCAAACCGAGTTCCCGCTTTCAAAATAACCTTAGCAATATCCGCTTCCCCTTTAATCCCAAAATTACAAACCCCACGTGAAATGACCGAAATGCCCCTGGGACCAAATCTGAAGTCTTGGAAGTCCATTTAGCCTGATTAAAGTCAAAACCCTAGTTTTGGATGCACTGCTTAGGAGGTGCATTGTCTGAGGGAATTGTCAACTCTTCTGACCAATTATGAATTTTGTGAACCTTGTGAATCTTCATAAGATATCTTGTGATACTCATGGGAGGTATTGTGAAGCTTGTGAACCTTGTGAACATCATGAAGTGGCTTTGTAGACCTCATGACCCTTAGGAAAGCTTTGTAAACATTGTGAATTTTGTGAACCTCGTGAACCTTCAAGAAGCACAAAGTCTTGTATTGTGAGGGCAAATTTTGGGGTGCAACACATACCCTAGAAGAGTACTCTCAATTGGTGGGGTTGCCTGTGTTGGATGGATCTCCTTTCCCTTTCTTGGAGGTGAACCCTAAAGAACAAGACATTGTTAGAGCCATATGTTTGAAGTTATCCGACATCAAGGATATGATCACCAACAGTTGTGGAGACTTTTCCAATGTGCCGTCGCTTGGTTTTAAAGGAGGATTTATTTTCCTCCGACCCTCAATCTACCTTTTGAAGATAGGCTCATCCAAAAAAAAAGGGCTCAGCTAGAAGATCAGAGCAAGGAGCAGAATAAGAAGCTTCCTTAGGGTCATTATTAGCTTTTATTTAGTTATTTTCATTAAGACTTTCTTTCAAGAATATTCATTTGTAATCCATTTTCAAAAATAAAATAAAGTTTTTTGGTATTCCGCGATATTCTTAAATATTTGAATTCCATGAAATCTTTCATTCGCATTCTGCATAGTAGCATCATATTTTTGCATTGCATGTGTCTCCCGGTGTCTTATTCTCGGTTCTCCCACCTTCCAGTTTTGTCACCCTGGGTCCTTCGCATCAGTACAACACTAGAGCCCATGCTCGAAAAAGGATGGAAGAACAAAATCAAGAGGTCGACCGTGTCAGCCATGAACCCGAAGATCTTCGAGGAAGTGTGGGGCAGATTATGGAGATGCTACAAGCTCTTAATGCGAAGATGGATACTCAGCCTATTGTTGTCTCCGAGGCTACCAATATTGTTGTAGGTCCTCAACCAGCTGTTACTGTTGAGAACATACCTCCTCATGGTCTTCAATCCAGTTTGGTGCATCCTACTATTGCTCAACCAGTTCAGCAAGACCGTTTTCCAGAGTGTAAAACTTCGAGCTTCGACCACCATAAAAGAGCTACACGCCGAAGGAGTGTCTCACACAGGTATAACCGTAAAATGGCTGCTCATCAACCTTGGCAACATCAGCAAAATTATGTTCAAGGTTATCCGGTACAGTATGCTCAACAACCCTATGTGGCTACTATTGCAACTCCTGTCAATCAACAATTTCCTACATATCAGCCTGTGCCACCAGCTCCGGTCTATCAACATCTGGTATATCAGCAACCTCTTGGTTATCAGCCTGTACAAACTTCTGTCAATTGTCAATGAGCACCCAACGCTCCTGCTTATCATCAGCCGAGGAATCAAACACCTCGCCAGAACGGTCCAAATAGGAGACAGTATAAGCCTTGTCCTTCGATTCTGATGAATTTTACTGAGTTGTACCCCTCATTAGTGCAACAAGGTCTGGTTGTTACCCGAGCTTTGGGTCCACCTCCCAATCCTTTGTCTGCCAATTACAACGCCGCCGCTCATTGTTTATTTCATGAGGGCGCGCCCGACCATGACTTGGAGAATTGTTGTGCTCTTAAGAACCTTGTCAAAGATTTGTTGGAAGAGAAGATTCTGTCTTTTTATGATCCTCAGCCAAAGGTCAGGGCTCCTCTCCGGATTTTCCATTTTCCAAGATCAAATTCTGCCAAGCCAGTGTTCAGCATATCTAAGCCAGTTACTTCTACAGTGAATCAGCCGAAGCCAGTATCTATCTAGAAGCCTAGTCCACTTTATTCCAGTGATCCTCTAGACGACGTGACCGTGATCAACCAAGAATCCGGGAAAGTTATTCCAAAGGAAGATTTGAAGGCTGATGATGAAGCAGTGACAGATATAGCTGGGGCAAGCAAGATGACTCGCAGTGATCATACTCCTCACTTCATTGAGGCTCTGCCAGAAGAAACCACTACTGCCATGTCGGTCTTAGATACAAAGATATGATAAACACCTATTGAAGGATTTGTCAATTAGGTTATTTATATTCTGTTTCTATGAAATAGCATAATTAGCATGTACGAACTTGTTATTTTGAATAATTAGTGCAGTGCATATGTTTGTCTTGAATAAATCCATTCGTATTCACTCACAAAACTATTTTTTTCATAAAACTATAATGCCAACTCTACCTAATCTCTTGCTTTGATAGAGAATTGGGAGGAGGATGATGAACCAAAAACGTCAAATCTCTTGTCGTATGCTTCTGATTGAAACCTGCTGATGATGTAAAGCATTGTTTCAAATCCTAAACATTGGAGACATAAGGACAATAATCCCTCTTTAACCCCTTTGAGCCTTGAAGTAGGAGTTTTCTTCTTTTCCAAATTAAAACCCTCATTTTAACCTGGGGCGGGGTAGTTTTTCAGTTAAATTGATTGAGCGCTCAGACTCTCAAAAAGGAGGAGCGAGCCTTCGAGGATCTATCCTTAACATCTTAGGAAGTTAGAAGTCAATAACTATTCCTATACTACCTAAAGAGTGGGGAAGTCACAAGCCTTTTAAAAGAGTCACACGACTTATTCAATAAAAATATAAAAAAAAGTATAGCCCGCTAAGTCAGAACCTATGAAGGAGACTTAGGCAAAACTGGGGCATCCCGTTGGACTCTAAGATCAAATCCAAAAGACGCTGTCCAGGAAAAAGTTAGGGAATAAAAGTAAAAACAACAAGGGATTACAATAAAAAATACCCAATAAAGGACAAAGTCGTGAAAAAAAACTAAAAGAAATAGGTGAGTGACTGCCACGTCCAAAGCCTTGATGAGTTCTCGACCATAACAAATCCAATTGAGATATGAGTATTCGTATCCGGTTAACTGAATATAGGATCACAGAATATCACGAAGAAGGGGTGGGTACAAATAACTTTGAGCCTTTATCCTTTGTTTCTTAAACTGTGAACCAAGCCACGATACAACCTTTGAAAGACCTAATTGAAGTAGGAATTCTTTTGAAAGCATACTCGACGAGATAATGTTTCCTGACTCCTATGAGCTATGCTCAATTTAATGTTGGTATTACAAATCAAATCCATATCCTAACTAGTGGTTCAGCCACAAGTTATTGTGATATCTTTTTCAAAACAAAAACATCAAGACAAATATACATGTTGCATTGACAATTTAAGGATAGGCATCTCACGTGTGTTGACTTTGCTTGACATCATAGAAACTTGCATATAGACATAATTAATGGAGCTTGAAGATCCTGCTAAACAGGGGCAGGTGGTTCTCCAATTTCTTACTAACGCAAATCTGATGTACTTAAGAGCTATTTCTTGTGGACTCAGTCGTAACACGGTTGATTCGTGCCAGTTACATCGAGATCCGACCAAATCTTTCCAAGAGTTTTAAAACAGTGGGGCAATCGAACCCTATGTTCTCTGTCAAATCCTCTCGAGATGAATCTCTCATAAAGCAGGTACTCTGGGGCATGATATTTTTCAAAATGGCGACTACAACAAATTCCATCGAGATCAAAACTAGTATGTGTCACAATATTCTTCATGCACCCGATGGATTTTACTCCATGCGGTCTTTGTTCGCCAATAAATAGTCATCGTTGCATAAGTATATCTAAACCATTTCCTCAAGATTAGTCCCTAGAGAGACTTTAAGCCGACACAGCCCCCGGAGAGACTTTAAGCCGACACAGTCCCCAGCGAGACTTTAAGTTGACAACACTATGGATTAATCTGGTAATCTCAAGTAACTTTCAAGATTGCATAGATCATATCAGCATTATCCAAGTGATAAATTTTATTTGAGACCCACTCCTCAGGTGGAATCACCTTTTCCGCGCCAAAGCTGCCCTGTTTTCCTCAGGAAATAGTCCTCGGAGAGACTTTAAGCTGACATAGTCCCTAGCGAGACTATAAGCTGACAACACTTTAGACCAAGCCAACGATCTCCAAGACAGCAGAGATCTTTCCAGCATCTTCCCAGTGATAGTCCCCGGCGAGACTTTAAGCTGACCACACTTCGGGAAAAATACGGGGCCCCAGTATCTCTCAAGACTGCAGAGATATCCCCGATATCCTCCAAGTGATATATGTTCTGGAAGACCCATTCTCAGTGGAATTTTCTGTTCCTTAGTGAAATTGCCTTACCTTCCTCAGGAATACTCCCCACGAGACTGCTATATTCTCCCCGAGAAGTCAATATACTTTCCCCAGGAATGTATGTGGATTTCTCCCCAGTAAGTCTGACGAACTCTCTTTAGAGAAGTTAATGTCTTTTATCCCCAAGGAAGTTGAATGCACCTTTCCCCAGGAAGCCGAGGTATTATTCCTAGGAAGTTGCTACACTTTTCTCCATAAATCTGATTAGCTCCTCATCTCCCCCATGAAGCGGATATTTATTTAATCCCCGGAAGTCTCTGATCCCAAGAGTTCTTTGGCTGATTATGGTTCATGATAGCAATCTCTCCAGTGAAGTCATGACATCATACTCTCCGGTGAAGTCGTATCGTATCCCTATATGGAAGTCATGACACCGTATCTCCAAGTGGATTATTTTCTCCCAAGAGAAGTTGGAACTTTGAAGCAAGATTTGGTTCTACCATCAACTTTTCCTATCCTCTGATAGATGTACTATTGCAGAGGTCACCGGGTATCTCCGTCGAGATGTTTATTTCATCTCATGTTTCCTCCTCTCGTCTGTTTTGTCAGCATATGCATGAGCCTAAGCATTGCATACTCATTGCATGACATTTTCATACACATTAACATACACATTAGTATACTCTTTGGCATATGCATTAGCATCTACATTGTTTTGCTATCCGTGTCATCTTTTGTCGTTACCGACGAGTAACTGGGTTTGTCCCCTCTCTCCAAGTAGATCATCAGCCCTAAGCATAAAATACTATTTGTTTCCAGTTTCCCCAGAGATCGAACCTTGTGGACGATGGTTATTTCAGTTATCTTCCCACGCTAGGATAAGTTAATCCCCAGTTGAGTTCATTTCCTCAATGGAGTCTTGTGTGACAGATTCGTTCTAGCTCAATTCTAGATCGAACTTCAGTCCTGTCGGTCGCCAAACCTACCTGGATGTGTATTTATTTTGCAGTATCTTTAAAGAATAGCCTTTGCAATTCTTTGCAGATATGTGACATTTCTCACCCGAGAAGCTTATCATTGCATTTATAACAGCAGACAAGCAACCATTCTCAGCCGAGAAGCTTATCATCATTACACTCTATGACCTTGATATTATTACATTTTTCAACGTCGATATGCGACAGTTCTCACCTGAGAAGCCTATCATTATATCGTTACATTTTACAATAACCGATATGCAATTGTTCTTTGCCGAGAAGCTTATCGTCACATTACAACTTTCACTACATTAAAAATATTACAACAATGGTATGTGACAGTTCTCGTAAAAGAAGCTTATCATTAAATTCAACCGGTATGCGACTGTTCTCACCAGAGAAGCCTATCATCATTATCACATTACACTTTACAATTTTTCATTACATTCTACAATTGATCTTCTCGTACAAGAAGCTCATCATTACACTCTGTGATCTCAATATTATCATCATCACAACTTTCTTTAAATTTACATTACATGTTACCACCTCTACGAGCAATGCTCATCCGGGAAGCTTATCCTTGCGACTTTTGCATATGAGTAGTATTTCTCGCCTAAGAAGCTTATCCTATCTTCGTCATGAGGAGCAGCAAGTGGCCATCTCCACCGAGAAGCTGGTTCCATTTCCTTTATCATAGTGAAGAAAGGGGAGGTTTGAGCGGAATCATCTTCAGAACATCAGATCTTGAAGTATGAAGAAGTTTATTTTATCCTTTAGTAAAAGAAGGAACTGAATCATCTTCAGGGCACCAGATCTTTAAGTACGAAGAAGTTTATTTTATCCTTTAGTAAAAGAAGAAACTGAATCAACTTCAGGGAAACAGATCTTGAAGTATGAAGAAGTTTATTTTATCTTTTAGTAAAAGAAGGAGCTGATTCATCTTCAGGGCACCAGATCTGGAAGTATGAAGAAGTTTATTTTATCCTTTAGTAAAAGAAGGATCTGAATCATATTCAGGAGAGCACAAATCTTGAGGTATGAAGAAGTTCGTTTTATCCTTTAGCAAAAGAAGAAACTGAATCATGTTCAGAGGAGTACCAACCTTGAGATATGAAGACGTTTTATCAGATAAGTAACAATATCGTTATTTGAGAGCTTATCCAGTTTGGCATTTAAGTCCCTTCCGACGATAAGTGGCAGTTCTCTCTCGAGAAAGCTTATCAGGGCGGGTCCCATTAAAGTCCATTTATTTTGGCATACAGCTGGTTTTGACCCTGTATATTTTCTACGGATTCCTGAAAATTTCGTTCGATCCCGTCACGAGGAGAGTTACCAGAAACTAGGATGTTATTCTTTGCTCAATGCTCCAGCATTCTGGTAATCAATCCTACAGTCGTGCAGATCCAGTTTTATCTTTTATCCCAGAGTATCAGTCGGTCACGCTGAACCTGTTGAATAATTACTCTTAGATGTTCCTCAGTGGAGGCCGTCTCACTGGTGCCGTATCCATTGAGGATCTCGGTCTTACCATTCCCTTTCTAAAGGTGACAACTGGTCGTGCTCGCACCAGTTGGCCATCACTTTAGAATTCCCCAGCATCGTACTACTTCCCTAGTGCGTCATATTCCCCAATGTGGTTCGTCCGTCGCATATGTCCCCTGTGTCGTCGTGTCGTCTGCATCTTTGCATTTACCATTCCATCATACGCATCATACTATATTCATGGCATTGTTAGCATTATCTCTTGTTTCGTTTTGTCCATAGCATTATATATCACTGCATCTAAGGGCAAAATTTTCGGTTATCTATATTTAAATCTCTCCACTATGATTTCTCGGGCCTTCGTCGCTCAAATCATCCGGTGAAGTTATTTAAATAGAGGCAACTGTAATACCCCAAATGTTTCCCTAAGATTCGTCGTTTCATCTTGCATTCCATTGCATTTTTGCATTGCATTTAACCAGTCACTAACAAGTTTGTGTAGTTGGTTGATTTTTGCAGGAAAATATCATGTGGCGCGCTCTTTAGTTCATGAAGGGTAAAAGGGTCATTTGTTTGCAGCCGACTGTCAGTTTAGGAATTTTGGGTTGTAGTCAGGAAATTTGAGCCATTTGATATTGTCGATGTGGGTCGGAGTCAAGGTGCAGTTGGAATGGTTTGATTGTGGAGGATTTGAGCTGTTCAAATTAAATCGATTCAAGTTATTAGTTTGAAGTTAGCCGGAGAATATGATTATTTGAGTTTAATCAGACAGTTTGGATTACTCGGATAAGTTTGTTCATGTGAATTGCCGGAAAGTTTAATCGAAGTTATGTAGGAAACGGGATTAGTCGGATAAATTGGAGGAATTAAGAAATAATAAAAAAGGTTTTCATTTCAATTTTCATTTCATATTTTAAATTAATTAATCATATTACATTTTTAAATTCAATTTATTGTTAAATTAATCATATTTCATTTTTAAATTTATTTTATTGTTAAATTAATCATATTTCATTTTAAATTAATTCTATTTTTAAATCAATCATTGTTTGATTGTTTAAAGAAAAATCAATTTCATTTCTATTGTATTTTTAATTTTAGTCTCATTTCATTTTTAAATAATTTCATTTCATTTCTATTTTTCATTTCTAATTAATTTTATTTTTCTTTAATATTATTTTCATTCCATACATTTTTATTCTAAGTTTTAGTTTTATTATTATTTGCATATTAAAAAAATAATAATAATAATAATAATAATGTTTTAAGAAAAATAATAAAGGATTTTTATTATAAATAATAAGAGTTCTTTACAAGAAAAATAAAAAATAATAAAATTACATTTAATTACATTTTACATAAAATAATAAATTCCTAAATTTCTTCCGATTCTCCGACTTTTCTGATTTCTCTGAACCTGTGAAAATAAGCAAAGAAAACAAAAATTTAATCGGTCAGTTTGTTTCCGACACCCTAAGAGTAGTATCATCATCAGGTGTGTCGGGAGGGCAACAGATTACTCCGAAGCCGGGTCCCGACTTTATTCGCATCCAAAAGACCAAAACCCGACAATAAGCTGTTCTTTGAGGCAACCAGAGAGAGAGAGATAAAAAAGGGATTTTCCAGAAAAGTGCTTTTGAAAAAAAGCTGGTTTGAAAAGTGCTTATCCAGAAAAGTGCTTTTCGGAAACAACACTTATGTTCAAAAAAATGATTTTTCCAAACGCAGCCTTAACGCCGGTTTCTCAAAAAAGGCGAAGCCCACGGATTCAACAAGCCAATGGTAACAAAATCACAACAAACTCAAACTCAGCAGCAACAATGAGTCAAAAGCATCCAACGAAACCGCAGGAAATGCGGCAACAAATCCGCCAAATAAAAAATCCAGCCCACAAGTGGTATCATGAACCACATATAAAGTCATCAAAGTTTTCTGATCGAAAAGAACCTACATCAATCACACGGCACAATTAGGAAAGGAGGTTCAGAAACCATTAACGGTCTCATCATCTCCATCCGACGGGTTCAGAAGAAGCTCGAAGGCTTCGTCATCATCACCCCCAATCGAAAGAAGAGGAAAATTTCAAATCACCATCACCCAGACCCTGAAGAATCCGACAAGCATTTGTAACAAGTTCACGGCGAAACCCCGAGAGAGGCCACCGTCGACGTTCATCAAGAGAACGACGAGCAACTTCACTCGCTTCCTCAGTTTCACCATCATCGGAGCTGGTCATCGGAGAGCCGCCATCTGCGAAAACCGCTTCAAACCCTTCAAGGTGAGCAATTTTTCTTATTGAATGACAGTTTCACTCTATGTTGTAGGTGGAGCAGGTTAAAATGGAAGAAAGAGATTACAGGAAACCACATGCAAGCAGAAAAGCTTCGGAAGAGCAAAAATGGTCGTGCGGCGCTAGGAGAAGAGGAAGAGAAATAATGAAAACCTAAAAATGGTTTTCCTTGCACATGGACTCCCTTCCCCCTTTAGTTCTGTCTCTTTATTTTTATATTTTTTTGTTTTTTAATAATTAGATTATTATTTCATTATTAGATTATGGTTAATAATAATAATACTAATTAATGTAATTTCTTTGTTTAAATCACTTTTCCTTAATAAATCTAAAACAACAAAAAAAAATTAAAATGTTCTTAAAACTATAAAAAAAAAAGTCATTCATCATGTTATTAAAAAATGCAATTCAAGGATTTTTAAATTTTTTGATTTAACTTTTAATAAACTTCATGCCTATATTAAAACATTAAAAAAAATTAAAAGGTCTAAATCATTTAAAAATTGAAAACATTTTTTTTACTTTAAGAGTTAAAATATATATATATATATATATATATATATATATATATATATATATATATATATATATATATATATATATATATATATATATATATATATATATATATATATATATATATATATATATATATATATATATATATATATATATATATATATATATATATATATATATATATATATATATATATATATATATATATATATATATATATATATATATATATATATATATATATATATATATATATATATATATATATATATATATATATATATATATATATATATATATATATATATATATATATATATATATATATATATATATATATATATATATATATATATTTTTTTTTTTTTTTTTGCATTTAAATTAAAACATTTTCTTAATTACAATAAAATTAAAACAGGTTTTCTTCATAAAAAATAATTTCTTGTTATACAAAAAAAATTTTAACTTTTCCTTTCAATAAAATTCAAAAATAAAATCTTTGATTTAGCCATTTCAATGTCTGTCTAACCCTCATTGTTTCTTGTTTGTTTCAGCTTATTAATCTTTCATTTGTTCGTACTGCCATTATTTCCATTGTAATTATGCGAGGCAATCATCGCAGTTATTTATTCTTGCATTTTTTGGATTTGTAATTTTTGCGAGTGATCGTCGCGATGCTTTTTGCTTTACCGCTTTCCTTATTTTCGTACTTTAATTCTGCCATATGATAATCTTCGTCATTTGCATCATTTACCGTTAGCATTCGTCCGAAGGATTAGGTATAACAGTTTGACCGCCGAGTCAATAGCCTTACCCTTTGAATGTTTCAAAACCCTAATTTGCCTAGGTGTCCCTCCGTGGACAAAAATGCCCTTTACCCTAGCATTAGGTCAAAGAGTCTACGTACTCTATTTTAGTGTTTCCCGCCGTAGAATCCCTAATTTAACCCTAATTTCAATCAACAATTTCAATGTAGAAATAGGAGTCTCAGAACTCCACCAAAGCATTTCTTTAAGAAATGCTTACTCCCCATTGAAACCTTGACCACAGTCAAGAAGTTTCTAACCTCGCTTTCGAGGGGAACTACGATTACTCTGATTCCATCCCCTATCCAGGATACGTAGGTACAAGATGTGAATCTTGCCGAGTAAACTTAGGACTAACCCTTACGTCTTTCAATCACTCTTAACCCTTAGCTCAGTATATATACTTAAAGCAAATAATAAAGCAAATAGTAAATTTAAACAAAAGGTTCCTGTAGAGTACTACAGAAGTTTAGGGTGCTAGTACCTTCCCTAAGCTTAACCAACCCCTTACCTAGTTCTCTCCCCGCATTGTTTACGATGCAAAAATAGGTTTTCCTTCTTTTGACCTTTTCCTTTGGATAAATCAAGGTCGGTTGTGAATCAAAGATGTGCGATTCAAACTAATTAATAGTTTGATATCCTATTCTAACTGCAACAACCCTCATTAACAAAGTTGCAGTATGTTGTAAGGGTTTATATTTGATCTTTGGAGCACAAAAAATGATGGTCTAGATTGAAAGTTATGACCTTTCAAAGTTGGTACCAAATTAAGGTTTTTTTACCATACTTAGAAAAAATTCAACTTTCTTCCACTTTACCCCCTTTTGCAAGAAAACTCCAAATTTTTAGTTTTCCATGATCAAACATATTTTCATGAAATTTGACTTGAGCACTTCAAATTTTACCAAAAATCTCAAAAGTCAAAGAGTTGACTTTGTAGTTAAAATCTTGTGTATCAGATGAAATTGAATGTGTGGTCTTCAATGATCTTGAAATCTTGAGCCTTTTAAACATCACAGATGGATTCCAAGGATGTATTTGAGAATCTTGAATAATGTACCAAGGCTTGGGATCATGCCTTGGTCAAAAGTCAAAGGCACATTTGACTTTTTCTAATGAAACCCTAATTTGTGATCAGATGAAGTTGAGTCTTGATGAACTTGTAATGAGACCAATTCGCACTTGATTTTTGTTGGAGAGAGACCTCTTGAGTGTATGCACACTTGGTAGGTTAATGATCAATCGAAGCCATTGACTAATCAAATAAAGATCCTCTTGATTCTCTTGATTTAAAACCCTAATTCATAGATGAACAAAACAATGGGAACTTGTACAAGGTTAGGTTAATAATAGTGGTTAAAATGTTTCTGATTGTATAATAGGTTTGACCACAAGGGAAAATGTTTCATTAAGGTCAAAACCACGCTTTTGATGAAACCCGTAGGCCATAAGTCTGACTAAGTAATGGCGGTGGTAAAAAAAATTATGATTGGAAGGATTAATATATCTGGATCTATGTGCTTGCAATAATGAAGCTGATGATTCTATTGAGAATCTTCCTAAGTGTTTTGATGACGAAAACACTAATGATTATTGAATTTTGTGGTAATAACTTTCCAACTCTCTAATGATGGTAACCAACTTGGAGACATCTCAAGCCTCATTAAAACACACACACACACATGCACGCACACGCACGCACATGCACACACACACACACACACACACACACAATTCAGAATTTCTTTAATTATTTGGAATTCATATCTATTCTCTTTGTCTCTGACTCTCTCTGTCTCTCTCTGTCTCTGTCTCTCTCTCTAAATACTTTTCTTTCACAAAAGTTTCCTTAATGCCTATAAGTGAAACTGCTTGTGAGGAAGTTGTATTAGTGTTGTGCCATTGTTATTACTCTCAAGAGTGCAATATTCTCAAGAAATTGAGTTTGGTTCTTGAGATTAACTAGTCTTAAAATCTATTCCTAGTTCTAGAACTTAGCTTGGAAAGTTTTGTTTGGTTATTGAGATCAGCTTAGAAAATATCTAATCGGTTCTTTAGCTCAACCCATGGAAAGACTTTCTTTTGGTTGGAGATAAACCATATTAAAATCACTAGGTCTGCTTTTATCAAAGGTTCATGGACATAACCTATAAAAGTTCAGGTTTATAATCAAATTTCAAAAAGATCTCTTAGGGACAGGAGTAGGCCAACGTTCGGACAAACTCGAATATTTCTCTAGTGCTATCTCTCTAACCCTTATCTTTTATTTTATGATCTTTAATTTACTTCTTTTTGTAAGACGAAGGTGACTTATCTAGATGGGATGGATAAATCTCACATTAAAAAATTTGCTTTACAAAAACTGTTTTTAGAAACGATGGCTAGCGAAAGTCACTCATATCAATTCTTTTAAACCGAACCACCATAAAAAATCTCAGATATGTGTATATGAAAACAAATTAATGATAATGATAATAAATTCAATCAATACGCTTTAATCACAATCCTTTGAGAGAAACTCAACAAATAGAGTTATTTCCAATGATAAATCACACAAAAACATTATTGAGATAAATTATCGAACACCTTGTGTGTAATCGATTTTCTTTGGAAATTTGTAAAATTTTGTTGATCTTAAAATCCAACCACAATATAAAGGATTGTGATCAACACAACGAATCGTTTTTCAAATGGTTTCCAAAAGAGTTAACCAAAAGTATTGATCACACAATTGATGAACTCAATAATTTGCAAATAAAATGTAAAAGAGATAGAGAGATCGAGAGGGAGAGAGAGGGTACACATTGATTTATTTAGGCAGTTCCCTAATCGGCCTCGCTATAGGTACATCTGACTTCAATTAAAACTCGAATTAAGATATGAAAGTTAACCTTACTTTGCAAAAGTAGTTTACAAGAGAAATATAGTAATGCAACCCTACAAACCCTAAGTTTGATGTTGATTCTAGCATTTTCTCTTCCCCTTATCAGAGCTTGACCAAGTCACCCAACAATGCCAATTTGATTCATTGTCTCATGCTTATCCTTTGCAAGAACCCCCATTCTTCAAAGCCTTCACTCAATCGAATCCAAATTGAGAGTTATTGTAACCCAATATTTACAAATTTGATTGTCTTCTCACGTTACTCCTTTGAAATAACCCTTCATTCTTCAAAGCCTTTACTCGATCAAATCCAAATATGCATAGCCTTGTCCAAAAACCTCAAATCCCCAATTGATCTTGAAGGAATACCCCACCTTGTTTTTCTTATTTGAAACCCCCCAAAAATCTCAACCCAATTAACAATTCACCAACCTAAATTAGACGTTATCAACTTGATTCTAGATTGCACCCAAACAATAAATGATTACGTGTAGTTTGTTTATGTGTGTATGCATACAATCAAGGTTGAAGATGAAGAAGACTCTTTGTATGTTTCAGGTTTCGTTTATGATTTTCACAAAATCATTGAAAAGAAATGATGCATGTAACATTATATATATATGTGTGTGTGTGTGTGTGTATGTGTGTGTATGCGCGCGCGCGCGTGCGCACGTGTGTGTGTGTGTGTGTGTGTGTGTGTGTGTGTGTGTGTGTGTGTGTGTGTGTGTGTGTGTGTGTGTGTGTGTGTTTGTGTGTGTGTGTGAGCAAGTGTAAAGCAAAAGGAATATAAAACAATACAAATTTTCAAGATTTATATTGTATGTGTCGACCTATGAAAGTCATGTGTCATCACATACGATGCATGTATCGACTTGTAGAGGCGGCACATCAAACAAAGCCTATATGATTTAGAAATGCAGTACATGAGCCAACCTGGAAAACACTAAAGTATCATAAACGCTATGGTTGTGTCGACACATAGTTGTTTTTTCACATGAAAATTAGTTTTTGATGCATGAAACCTTTTCTTTGATGCATGAACCTTTTATAAACCTTTTCCAACATGTTGTTAAGCTTTATAATACTAAAATGCACAACTAGACTCAGAGGATACCTTCCAATGTACATAAACGCTAAAGTATCATGGTTTTGACATCATACAAAATACATCTAATGGAAAGTTGCACTCACACTTTTACTTTCCACTGCTTTTTATTCTAATCTTAAAAATACTTTCAAACTTAATTATTAAGTAAAAAAACTTTATTTTACTAGAAAATTTTTAATATCACAATTTACCCTTATCTAGTATTTGAAGTCACATGTCCAACAATATATATGGTTCGACGAGAGACAATTGTAGGTGAAGAAGAAACATGAGCAGGTTTGAAAAATGGGTCTTGGTAATGAAACCTTAACTCATTGAATATAACATTGTCTTACCCCAAATTTTTACCCCTAGATTCCATTATCATTCTAGGTGCATCTAGCATGTGTTATCTAACCTTAACATTTTTCAAGTTAATCTTTGTCAAGATGCAGATGAATTAGGGTTTCACACTATCAAAATCAAGAATCATGTGGACTGATCAGTCAAACTTTTGGATTGATATTCTACAAATCAAGTCTTAATATCATCAAGAGGCTCACATAGTACCAAGAAAAAGCGTTATTTGAGGTTATCACCAAAATAATAGGAGCAGTGCAGTGCAAAGCCCTGATTAGGGTTTCTAGTGGAAAAAGTCAACTAAAGTTTGACTCTTGGTCTAAAGGGGTTTCCAAAGCTTGAATCATGGTTCATGGAACTCCTATGACTTATTAAAGCCTCCTCAAGAAGTTTGAAAGGCTCAAAGAACCCAGAGCACTGAGGATCGATCCAGAAGATTTCAACTATTCGGTTAGTCTGTCTGGAAAAGTCAACTCTTTGACTTTTAGGGTTTTGACCCAAAATTGAAGAAAGCTAGTCTTCCAACATAATTTTTGCCTAAATAGTGAGTTTTTTGGAGATTTAATCAAGGATTGATGGATAACTTACAAATCAAGAAACTAGGGTTCATGAAAAACCCTAATTTTAAGCCAACTTGAAATTATCTTAACTTCCTAACCACACATCCAAATGGAGTGGTTCAAAGCTTGTTGGAAAGATCTTGTGAAGCCCCAAAAAAGTTTCCTATGGGTTTGAAGTCCAAAAATGCATAGATTTAGAGTTATAAGCTCATGAAGTTGTGAAGGATTTCAACACTTAGAAAATTTTCATGTTTCTTGACTTGTAGGTCAACTTTTGCAACAAACTTTGAAAAGAGAAAAAACTCATCCTTATCAACCTATCTGTTTCATATATCTAAGGATGATGATGTTGATGAACCCATGATATGAACTAATGGGCGAAAAATGAGGGTGTGACACTTACCCTACCCAGTAACCGGTAGTTGGTAAATCTTTCTCTTCCTAGAATAATTACCTTTGTTTAAGCTACCATATGTCTGGTAGTAGGTAATCTCTTCTCCACTTGAGTTGAATTCCTTTCTCTCAGTGGAATTAGATACCCCCCCCCCCCTTTGTTGCTTCCTTTTTCCCGATGAAGTCTTGCTTTGTTTAGCAATAGCAAGTTTTCCCACGTTGGTATCTTTTGTTGCTTGCGTTGGTAAGTTTTCCTCAGTAGAATCTTACTTTTTTGTTTTTCTCCTGTGGAACCTATTTTCCTTTCTTTTTCTCTCCAGCAGTTTGTTTGTCTTATGTGGCATCATTTTACCCACAGAATCGTTTGCATTCGTTTTCATATCATATCATGTGCATTTTACGGTATCTCAGGGCCAACAATGGGGTTTATTATTGTATTTAAGTATCTTCAATTCCGTTGAGATGAAGATTTCAATCTTCATATCTCTAAATTGAAGAAACTTAAATAGGGGCAGCTGTTATACCCTAATTTTTAACTCTAAGATCACATCCTCTTTTTATATTTTTGCATACAAACAAGTTCACAAACTTGGTTCTCCTCTAGCCCTCTTCTCTCTGGGTTTGCTTTTGTAGAGATCATCAAGCACCTTTTTGTGTATCTTTTTCATTTATGTTTATATGCTCTATGTTTCACTAACTACTAATCAAAACACCAAAAAATATGTCTTGTATACTTTTGTGTCTTTGCAATGTAGGGTGTTATACCAAGAACACCAAGCATGATTCATCAACTAGGGTTTTTCTCCCTCAAAGTTAAAGTGTGATCAACCATTATTTCTAGAGGGTTATCTCATCAAGCCATGGCTTCTAATATCAAAGTAAAAAGCTTCAAACATCATTCAATCTTATTTTGGTCAAAGGTATCTCAAGGTTTAGTAGTTTGTCTCCCAAGGAAAGTCAAAGGTTCATGTGTTTATTTTCATGCCTTTATCAACAACTTACCTCAACCTTTGGTCAATTTAATCAAAGTACATTTAAGGACACACTATTTTTAGTTCTTATGATCATCCATGTGCTTTTAAATGCAAAGGAAGTCCAAGTTGATAAGTTGGTTCAAGGAAGTTTGACCTAAAAAGTCAACATTTTGAGTCAAAGTTCCAAAGATCACAACTCCTTCAATTCTCAATATTTTTGAATGATTATTTTTGTATATGAATCTTCTCAACATCCTCTTCAACTTCTCTTTATATGACAAGAGCGAATTATTCTTAGAGGATCATCAAAAGTTTGGAGATGTTATAGGTCATTTATGGACTTGGTGAAATTTTGCACATTTTCAAATGACTTTTTCTCAACTTTCAAGAATCACAACTTATTCAATTTTCAACATATGGAGCTCATTGTTTTTACATAATATCATTTATCATACTCTCTACAATATTTATTCAAAGGTTAAAGTCAAATTGTGCTTGGAAGGCCATGAAATTCATTGATACATTATAGGTCATTTTCAGCCATTTGGACTTGGAACTTTTCAAGTTTGGTTTACCAGATTTTTGTGCCAACTTCAACATGACATAAATTTTTGCTAAAGCATCCAAATGAGAGCTTCTTAGAACATTGTGATCTTTTCCATGATGTTTACAAATTGCAAAAAGAATGGGATCAAAAAGCCTCTTGTACAAGTTTCCTCATTGATGAAAATATGGTTACTTGGAACTGAAGATTTGCACCGTGATCAGATTTTTACCTCAACTAAAACTCAATTACAAGCCAAATTACCACGTGTTTTAGGCCTAAGCATGTTTAATCAAGTTTCCAGGTGTTAATTGGCTCATAGAACACATGGTTTGGCTAAGTTTTGAGCATTTTCAAGTCACACTTTCTTCATGATGTAGGGTGCACACAATTACACTGAGTTATTGATCATTTCACCCTATCAGAATTCCATCATCTTCAGATATAAATAGAGGATCATTCTAAACTGAAAACCAAGATTTTGATAGCCAGAAAACCATTACTTCACCTTCAAATTTTCTGCAAAAAAGTGAGCTATCGTGTTTTGATTTCTAGCCACTTTCAACTAAATTTCTTGATTCAATTAACTCCATCATGTCATTTGCAGCTTATGCAACAAGAATTAAGCTTTAAAAGTCCATGAATTGCTTCAACTAGGTCCAGTTTCAGAGTTCCTCCGATCCTTTTTGGACAAGGTAGTTTGAGGCTCAATTTTCAATCAAACAAGTTACCACAATGTAGTCATTTGCTTGCTGATCCTTTCCCCAAACCTAGCTGGTGTTGATAGCTTGTATTCATCATTTAATTTTTGTTTTCATGATTTTTGTTTGACTGTGTTTTCTCTGCAATTCTCTCTTCTCTCTTTCAATAAATAAAAATGGAGTATGAGGTTGAGTTTCCTTGATGATACGGTTGTAATGATGATGCTCTCATTATATCATGTTACCATTGATGGTTAAGTTCGCCTTGACTGTCTCACCGGAGAAGATGATCTGAGAGCCTGTGATAATGACCTGAGTAGAGACACATTGACACTTTGAAATATTTCTATTGGCTTGACTCAAATGTGATCATGTGTTATTTCTGAAGTAATTTCCACCATGAGCGCCCATTTTTGAATCCTGAGATCTGTCAGGCCAGATCAATGAATTAGATCCAACATGTGTGGTTTTTTTTCATTTATTTTATTTTCTGATTTTAGTAATAAATTGTATTTTCATTCAAAAATTCATAATAATTTCATTTTTCAATAAAAAAATCCCAAAATAATTTCTAAAATTCTCTTTTATTTTTATCCTTTCGATTTTATATTTTTAATATTTCATTTTTATCATTTGATATTTTTCATGATTTTTCTCATTTTTGAAGCATTTTAAATAATTTAAAAATATTTTTATGCATTAAAAAAGTCTTAAAAAATTTATATAGCATTCTTGACTTGTTTCTGACTTGCATAAATTTTCTTGAACATTTGTGATTTGGCTTGATGCATCATTTGCATTTTCATCTTTATTTTCATTTTAAAGTTAATTTTAAAAATCATTTTAGTTCATTTTAATTAATATTCTTGTATTTTATATTTGTTTGACTTGTGTTGATTGATGTTGGCTTTGGATCTTAATGAACTTGATCATATGTTTCATCAAACTCAATGGATCTTGGGTGTTGATGGAGGTGAAAACTCTAATCCACCAAAATGAATGATTGATTTTGATGATAGTGTCGCTACTGCGAAAAAAGGTGCCGGCAATGACAGAAGAGTCGCCACCATTCGTTATTTATCCCAAAAGAGGGAAAAGAAACGATCAGAGAAAACCTGACGAAAATGGGAGAAGACAGGTCATCGCAACCATGTCTCGGGTTCGGGAGTCGGTTACGCAAGGGGAAGGTGTTAGCACCCCTCACGCCCGTTGTACTCGACGGGATCCACGCTTGTTATATATCTAAAGGGTGTTTACCTATCTTGCTAAAGGTCTGGGACAAAAGAAAAGAAAAGTGACTCGGAAAAGCATCGCAGCTCTGTGCCTACGTATTCCTTTGTGCAATGGGAAAGTCAGAGTCAATGTAGTTCGGCTAACTACGGGTGAAAGGTGGGGAAAGGTTGCTCGTCGAGACATTGTCGTCTCATGCCTACGTATTCTCATTTGGTATGAGAAATCAGAGAAAACATAGTTCGGGATAATAAGAACACCAGTTGGTTCAAATGTTTTACCCGAGTAGGGTTAACAACTAGTTCTAGCAGTTAGGTGTATGCAGCTCGACCATTGGAAACTTAGGCGTTACCTGTTTGCTGTAGAACTAAGAGTTAACGAAACTCTTTTTATGAAAAGGTTTTCCTTTATTAAGAGTCCCAAAGGATAAAAAGAATTTTATTCATTTGTTTTTGAAGTCTTTTAGAGAAGAAGTGTTTTGAGTTTGATTTGTAACTCATGTTGCACTAAAGACTATGACCTAGTGTCGCTACTGCAAAAAAAGGTGCCGGAAAAGACAAAAGAGTCGCCACCTTTCGTTATTTATCCCAAAGGAGGGAAAGGAAATGATCGGAACAAACCTAACAGAAAGGAAAAGACGAGGTCATCGCAACCAAGTCTGGGTTCGGGAGTCGGTTACGCAAGGAAAAGGTATTAGCACCCCTCACGTCCGTTGTACTCAACGGGATCCATGCTTGTTGTGTTTATCTGATAGGTTGTTTATCTATCTACCTATCCAGGTCTGGAAACATAAAAGAAAAAGAACACACAAGAAAGGGAGGACCACCTTGTTGCACCCCAAAATTTGCTCAACCTTTTTTTGTCAAATGACCACTCAATTTGATCAAAAAAGATGATTTAGAAACATTGCCAATTCTAGAATTTTGAATTGACTCATGATTCATGGTGTTTTGACATGTTTCTTCACAAATAAGTTACATTCCCCAAATCATTCATAATGCACAAGCCAGGTCTCCTTTTAATCCAAAATAATTCACAATGGTTCAAACAATGGCAAATTGGTACATATTTTGATTGCAAATGACATTCTAAACACAATGGCGTTGTTAGAATTTCAATTTGAGTCATATTTAATGGTCATTTTATGGATTGCTTCAAAAGGAGGTTACATACTCAAAATCATACCATTAAGCTCTAAACCAATTTTCACAAGCCAAAGTCCAAACCTTACCTTGGGGTCCAAGCCTAAGGAGTACTTAAGTGATATACTCCAAACCAAAAAGGGGAATCCTCACAATTTTCATTTTTCATTTTCAAGAATTCTCTCACTCTCTCAATTCTCTCAATTTCTTAATTCTCCAAACCCTCACCCATAGCTCCTCATCATTGGATCCATTGATTTTTCATTGAAATTAATGGAATGTTGAGAATAAACCTCCACTCATCATCATTATCGGATCAAGTTTCGTAATTAATTTTCGTGCAAATTGAAGTTGGATATTGGAGCGTAAGTTGAAAGCACTTATTCGGAGCAATTCGGATTCGAAGTGTTCGATCTTCATCTTCTTGCAAGAAATTATCGTAGATCTTGAAGTTTTCCATCTAATCTTGTTCTCCGATCCGTAGGTTGGTTTTCCGATTTAATTTAACCATTTGATTGTTGCATTAAAATTCTGTTTTGTGTGCTGTTTGACTTTAATTCCTAAAAAATAGAAAAAATGCTTAGAAAAATATAAGAAAATTCTGGGATGATCCTTATCATGTTTATGATCTTTGTGCGCAATTGGATTTTAGTTTCGTTTAATTTTCAATTTGATTTCCTTTTTCTCCTTTAGTTGGATAATAAAATGCCAAAAACTGCATAGTTTCTTCCCGATTTTTATTCTGGAGTTTGGTATAGAATTTGGACTTAATTCTTTGCTGGTTTGTTATAGACATATTAAAGAACTCCCAGAATTTTTTAGGTTAATTTTTAGGTAGATTTAGGTTCAGTTTTGAACTAGATCTTTAGAGGCTTCCCCATTTGATTTCCCTTTTGACCACTTTTGGTGTGTGATTTCTTTAGTGCCTTTAAGCATAGTTTTAGGCCCTGGTTTTTCTACTATAGACCTCTAGCATATTTAGGTTCCCCTAGAAAAAATATTAGATTTTTAGAAGTAGTTTTAGTATTTTAGATGGAATTAACAACTAGACTAGTCATAACATGCTTTCAACCTAGTCTTCCCATTTGATTAATTTCAATAATGATTTTTAGATCAAGATAATTTGTTCATTTCTTTTGGATGTTGTTATATACATGATAAACCTCTGTTTGATTGATTGTGTTGATTTAATTTGGAGTTTTGAGTTCCTTTTGCATAGCTTGTCAAGAGCTTAGGGAACTAGGGTTTTAGGAAGAGCATTAGACTAGTTTTGTTCCTTTCTTCAAATATGGAGTACATTGTTCATCTCCATTCAATCCAATGACATAAAGTCCTCTTAAAGAAGTCACACCTCTCCTTTGGAGGGATGAATGGCATGCTTTAAGAGTAGAACTTTGAGGATGCCATTCTCTTATAATGTTAAGTTCTTAGTGGCTTCCTTTGGTTGTCATTAAGTTACTTAACATTTCAACCTGATCTTGTTAATGGATTCTCCTTTGGAGATTGCTTGTTGAAGCTTGTTGAAGATGAAGTTTGGGCTTGTTGAAGCTAGGAGTGTTGCTTGTTGAAGCTGCTTGCTTGTTGAAGTTGTCTGCTTGTTGAGGTTGTCTGCTTGGTGAAGCTGTTTGCTGCTGAAGTTTGTTGCTTGTTAAAGAGGGAAGCTTGGTGAAGCTTGGTGCTTGTTGAAGATTAAAGGTTCAATGGAGCTTGAAGATAGGAGCTATTCATGAAGATGAAGGTTGTTGCTGTCAACTTTTTGCTGTTTAATCAACCTATTGCTGTCAGAGTTGCTGTTTGCTGTAGGAGTTTGGTGCTGCTGCTTGGGCTGCCTCCTCTGCTTTGGGGTTTTTGTTTTCTGTATTGTTTGTTGGCTTGTGCTGCTTGCCCCTAGGTTTGAAGTGAATGTTGATTCACTTTGCCTGTTGTCTTCCCAGGTTCGAGGTTGAGTGGGACTCCCTTGCCTCGCTTGTATTGCTGCATTGCATGCATTTTACTGTATTTGCTTGCTTTCTTTTCTGTTTATCCCCTAGGATCTCTGATTTCCTCTGTGCAGGAGGGAATTATGACAGACATTAGGATTCTTATCCTTGCATGACAACATTAGGTTAGTTTTTATTCCCTTTTCAACCCTAGGCTTTTTAGAGCTTCTTTCTCTTCTTATCTCAAAATAACTCAAAAATACAGTAATAAGGTTAATCGATGTCGTACGTCACGAGCCTTAAGCTATTTGAGAAAGGGTTGTTGGGGAGCTTCTTTCCAGTAGTCTGGCTGCTTAGTGTGGCACCCTTTGGGTGACATGTGACGTAGTCACTCTCAAATCATAGTCTCTAGTACGTCAGAGATTGCACACAGACTAAAAAACACTTCTTTCGTAAAAGATTCAAAACAAACATCAAAGTGTCATTTTTGTCCGCTTGGACTCTTAATCAAGAAAAACCCTTTCATAAGGTAATAAAAAACCAGTCAGACAAGCTTGTGTCTTCCGTAGCCCGAACTACGTTTGCTCTGATTTTTCATGCTATATGAAAGTACGTAGGCATAGGATGTCGTATCCTAGCGAGCAACCTTCCCCCCTTAACCCGTAGTTAGGCGAACTACGTTGACTCTGATTTCTCGTTCCAGGCGGGGATACGTAGGCATAAAGTGCGATACTTTGCCGAGTCATTTTCTTTTCTCTCTAACCCAGACCTGTAGTGTAGATAGAATAACAATCCGTACTGGAAAACAAGCGTGGATCCCGTCGAGTACGGCAAACGTGAGGGGTGCTAATACCTTCCCCTTGCGTAATCGACTCCCGAATCCAGGAATTTGGTTGCGATGACCATTCCTTTCCCGTTTTGCGTTAGGTTTACTCTGAGCGTTTCCTTTCCCTTCGTTGGGATAAATAACGCACGGTGGCGACTCTTCTGTCATAGCCGGTGCCGATTTTCGCAGTAGCGACACACCTCAACCTTTAATGCAAACAATCAGAGGCAAGTATGAAGCAAATAAGCAACCAAGAAAGAGGAGGTAATAGTGTGCGGCATCGGCCGCCACAAGTGCGTCTTGACCTTTAATGCAATCATGCACCTAAATAGGAGTATCTATTCATGAAGCTCTATCCTAAATGCATCACCACAAGGAATCAAACATGGAGATAGGAGAAAACAAGCTAAGGGAAAAGGTTAGAATGATGGGAAGCATGAAGTATACCAAAGGTATCCTTCATGACACTCAACCAAAATCTAGATGATTGGAAAGATGATGGGAAGCATGAAGTATACCAAAGGTATCCTTCATGGAACTCAACCAAAATCTAGATGATTGGGAAGATGATAGGAAGCATGAAGTATACCAAAGGTATCCTTCATGGCACTCAACCAAAATCAAGGATTGGAATGATAATGGGAAGCATGAAGTATACCAAAGGTATCCTTCATGGCACTCAACCAAAATCAAGGATGATTGTATCCTCAAAGGTTTTACCTTCATGGTATGCCTTTAGTCCTTCCAAAGGAAGGACTAGACTCCCACAAGGAACCTTGAATCATAGGATAAGAAGTGGAAGGATGATTGCAAGCAAAGCAAAGCACCTAAAGAGTAGAAATCAATCACCTACAATTTCTAAAGAAAACCTTCAATGTTTAGCTCTAAGGAAATCCAACCTAAGGGAGCTTAATGGCATGTTAAGTATTTCAGAATCACCCTAAAGAAGTATCAACTTATGAACTAAGGTATAATGTGGAGATTAGGTACCTAAAGTTATAAAAAGATCACTTTTGAATTCAAACTATGTGATATGTTAGGTTAGGGTCATCCTAAAAACAACCATGATGTAAAATCTAAGAAATATAGGAAATCATCCCTAAATATTCTACCAAAAATCCTAGGGGACCCTAAGGATGTCATGAACCTATGGTAAATATTTCAGAGCCAAAATCTAAGTTTAAGGGCACTATCTAAATGCTAAACCTAAAGTGTGTTGTGTGAAGTCCAAATGGAATGGTCCTAAAGAATTCATTCAAAACCTATCAAGATGGAACCCTAAAAATCCAAGAAAGATATCTAAGGGTAACCTAAGATGTCTACATCTATCATGCAAAGAATCAAGAATTGAATCAAAACCATGATCTAGTAATAAAATCAGTAAGCCAATCATGTATTTTTGACATTATTTAAATGACAATTTAAATGAAAAATACACAGATAATCCAAAATGCATCAAAAATGAAAGTAAAAGATGCACAAAATTAAAGGAAATGTCAAGGATCATTCATGATTTTTTTTAGAATTATTTGATAATTTTTGCTATTTCTAATGAATTAAAAACGAATAAGCAATAAAACATACAAAGAAAATGAATTAAAATGAATGAAAATAACACAACCATCAGATGGAGCTACCAGTCAACAGATCTTACACTCACAAGCGCGCCACGTATGCACTGAAGGGGATTAAATGAAATGGCGCATTTCACTCATGTTCACGTGTGGTTCAGTTGACTTTAGCCTACCAAACGTTCTAATCCTGATCACTCATTCCAAAAGTATACGCATCCTAAAATCTACTTGAGGCTACGTCACCTAAACCCTAGTCAACCTCCTGACAGTGAACCACAAGCATTGGATGAGTGTACTAAGTTAGCCAGGACCACGGGATCTAATGGCCAGTCAGTCATCTTCTTCATTCAAATTACAAAATGAGAGGGAAGGACTCAGTGGTGGCCAGAGAAGATTCCGGTCATCTTCTCCGGTGAGGGGAAAGAACCAGGTTTTCCAATCTTCACCAAATCTCAATTTTTCCGTACCAAATGAATCCTCACACTTCAGTGATCAATAATCCACACTCAAATATAGTTTTTCTCTCAAGAACAGTCCAACACGATAGCAAACAAAAAATGGCACTTCCATAAAAATCATCATAATCAGCCACAATTCTAATCCTAAATCCAGCTAGGTATCAAGAGAAACCTAACCACATGCTTCTAAGGTTCTAATTCAGCTTAAAGTGAGAGAAATTGTGAAAGGAAGAAACTTGTTCAAAAGCTTCAATAGAGGCTCAGTGATGAATGCTGAAGCTATCTTGAGGCTTGATTCTTCTTGAAATTGCTTGAATCTCCAAAACCGATTCTCACTTGCAAGCTCCAAATTCTCAACTGCTCCAACTGAATTTCCCTCCAAAATGCATCAAACCCAATCTGAAAATGATCTAGAGTTTATATACAATCCGTTCGGATCCATTTCAGGCCCAATCCTGGCCCATACAGTCCAATTCACTTTTCACTTTTTCTTCCATTTTTCCCCTCATGATAGTCACGAAAATGGCCTTGTTTTCCTTCTAATTTGGTTCAAACTCATTGTTGGGAATGTGGTGAGAATGAAGGGACATGATTCATCCCTTTATTTCAATCAATGGATGATATTTGTTATGTAACTTATTCTTAAAGCAACTCCAAAATTGACCATGAAATAAGCTTCAACTTGAAATTCTAATAGTGCCAATGTTTCCAAACAATAAAATGCACTCAAAATATACACAAGTTTGCATAATTTTGAGCCATTGTGAATTAATTTGAATTTTTCCATTTTAATGCCTTTAATGATTCATTCATGAAACTTTCTTCACACACTTCTCATTCCAATCCATGTCAATGGATTCTTGGTGCTAGGTTGGGTAAATAACATCATTTTGAGCAACTTTCAAGTTGAACAAATCTTCATTTGAGGTATGCAAGTTAGGGGAATGGATCTAAAATCCAAAATGACTTGTAATCTCAACTTCCCAAAATACCCCTGTCTTGCAAGCAATGTATCATGAGTTATACAAATCCAATCAAGGACTTCAAGTACTATTTGGAAAGCTAAGAAGATAAGGAACAACATTCATGTTGGTATGAAGTTGAGTAGAAGCTTCCTTCTAGGTCAAAAATGGCATGGAAGTTGGTTGACATTCAAGTACCAAAATCACATTCATCTGATGACCTGTAACTTGTCTGCCTCATAACTTGAGTTCTATACACCATATCAAGGAATTCTAGTACTCAAATTAAATCTATGATCATGCTCTACAACAATCATGTTGGGGTCAAGGTGAGATGAAAATCACATCTTGAGTTATGTGGTTTTGAAGTTAGATACTAAACCAGAGGATTTTACACTGTCAAGCATAGTAACCCTAGCCTAACAACTCCTCACACTTTTGATTCATGATGATATATTCTTGGAATCATCCCTTTTGTGTCTCAACACATCATTCCATGGTCACATGGCCTTGAAATTAGGTCTCAACCCCCTTTCAATTCACCTGTTGACTTAGGGTTGACCAGATGAAAACCCTAATTGCACCAATCTTGGTTGTAGCCTCTTATACCTTGCATAATGACTTATCCAAACTCCATAATGACTTTCAAGACATCATATGAGCTCTCTTAATGCTCTAGGTCCATCTCTATGGACTTAACATCATCAGATGACTTCCCATAACCATCAAGTTAAGAGATGTGCACACTGGGCTTCAGCCACTTCTTTGAGGATCTCTGACTTCTTTGATGAGGATATCAACCCTTGAATACTTGAATGAAGACTCTTGAATAGCTTCATAACCTTGGTATCCTTTTGTTGGTAGTCAAACCTTTTGATCTCCTGCACACATGTCAATGTAATGTAGATGATAATACTAAAATGAATGCAATGAAACATAAGCTAGGTAAAGAAAAACGTTAGGCAAATTTTGGGGTGCAACAGCTGCCCCTATTCAAACGGCTTGGACCTGACTGGGTGAGAAGCGAACGGCTCTCAAACAATCAAGGTAAAAAACGGTTGAATACCAAACAAACCGGAAATTTGCCAACCGCACAAGTTAACGATACTCTGATTGGTAGGAAAATCTTCGGAAACTGAAATGATAGTTGCACGGCAGCAACTGGTGAATGATTAATCTCAAATCTCCGTCAGGAAGATCATCTGATTTCACCGCAGTACTTTGTCATCAAGTCATCAAGGGGTCACCAATTACTCGGTAACTGGTAACACATAGTTGATTTTGCCGTCAGGCATTCTGCGTCATAGCAGAAGAATTCCTCTTGACTCATCAGGTCATTAGGGACGCTTGGCAATCTCTGTCAGACTTCGTCAGTAATTCAAAAATAGACCCCTCGATAGGTATCAGGATATCTAGACCTTTGCCGTCAGGCACTTTGTGTCAGCTAGGAGAACTTCTTCGACATCACAGCCGGACTTCATCAGTAAGTCAGGAAATAGAATCCTTAGTCAATCATGAACCAATAAGGATATCCAATTTTGCCTTCAGGCACTCCGGGTCAGCTAGGAGAACTCCTCGACATCACAGTCGGACTTCATTAGTAAGTCATGGGAATAGAATCCTTAGTCAATCATGAACCAATAAGGATATCCAATTTTGCCTTCAGCCACTCTGCATCAGCTAGAGGAACTCCTCGATATCACAGTCGGACTTCATCAATAAGTCATGGCAATAGAATCCTTAGTCAATCATGAACCAATAAGGATATCCAATTTTTCCTTCAGGAACTCTGCATCAGCTAGAGGAACTCATCGACATTACAGTCGGACTTCATCAGTAAGTCATGGGGAGTTTGGCACTGCTGCCGGACTTCATCAGTAAGTCTGCAAGGGAAGTTTCAACCTCTCTGTTTGAAACCTGCTGGGGATGACACATCTCTGCTGGGGATTCTGGAAAACTATCAAGTAACTCTGCTTTGGGATTCAGGAATCATCCTGTACGAATAAACTCTGCTGAGGGATTCAAGAATCATCCTGAACAAACAACTCGGCTGAGGAACACCTGCACAAAAGAACGGTACCCACCTAGCTCATGTTTCACATGCATATGCTTGGCAATGGCGTAATGCTCCATATGATGGAAATGCTACGCGTTTAGGGTAGATGCTATGCAATCATGCAAAATGCTACGACCAAATCAGCAAAATAAATACTGAAGGGAAAACCCTCCTGTCAAGGAGAAAGAACCATCCTGATGGGGAAAAGGAATCATCCTGCTGAGAAGAAGGATCACACCAATCTCAATTGGACTTAACCTGGGGAAACGAACCTCAGACGACTTTTCGCTGGGAAATAAAGCTCTACGAGAACCTGTACTTGCTAAAGTGAGTATACGAACCACAAACTACTGAGGAAACGATGTCAATCGCAGAAATAAACTGCACGGCCTTCACATATAGAATCTTCCTGGAGATATGGACTCCGATGGGGAAGTATAGCAATAGCTATTCAAACGCTCTCGCCTACTGGCAAAGACAACCAATGACCTGAACGGCCACCAAGGACTCGGCTCTCTTGGGGGACTGCAAACTCGGTCGAGGATAGACAACCAGACACTGGAATAAATCCTACCTGTCGGGGAGAACACCACTCGGAAGGGAATTCAACTCTGTTGGAGACTTCAGTCTGAACCATCGAGAGCTGAACAATTGCGGATAGTCTTCTACGAGAAAACTGCATGTTGACCCACTGCTGGGAACGAGTATACACTTTTGTGCATGACTCAGCTGGGGATAGAGATAACAACTCCAATTGCTGGGGAATGGACTCTCGTTGGGGAGAATCTATCTCCGTTCAATGAGACACATCAATGCTCACAGCCCCATGTTCAGACTCTGTGGGGAAACCCAACTGAACCTGCTGAGGACTTTACTCATGCTTGGAAAAACATGCCATGAAACGAACTCGAGATGGCTTGCCCCAGAATCTATAACGACTTTTGATAAACTCTGCAGATATGAAGAGGAGCGGTTCCTTCGCTTTCAACTTTTGCCCCAACCTGTGGGATCTTCGTAACATCCTCTCGAAAGGAAACCTGAGATCTCTGTACTCTAGCGGTTTAATATGAAAAGCCTCAGCACTTTGAACCTCACAAAGGTGCTTCAAGTTAATCGCCTTTAGGATAAGGATAGCTTCGGCGCTCTCGGGGTGGCATGCCCCAGCCTTGCCATGACTTTGCCCCTCACGGGCAGATTTGGGGAAATGATCCTTGGCTTTGAGAGATTCATCAAATCTCGACCTGATTGCCCCGGATTAACGGACTCTAGAATGGCTGACTCTCATGCCGTGATCATTTGATATAGCTTGCCCTGGCTCACCGGAATGTTCAGGTGTTCTGCATTCTGTCCTGATCAAATCTTTCCATTGTGGAAACTTTCCCGCTGTCAAGCGCTTACTCGTAAGTAAAACAAATGGTTCTGCATAAAACACATATCAATTGCAATGCATATGGAAGTTTTCAAAATCCATTCCTGTTCACTGGAAAAATTTTGTGACATTAAATGTATGAATCATTCATCAACATGTCAACATCAACACAATGTTGTAAGTGGAATCCTTTCTAGGAGTTAGTTTCGATGCGATCTTTACCAAAGTATGCTTTCGAAATAAACCTATTTCAATATGGACTTTTAAAGGTTGTAACGTGGTCAGGTTCACGGTTTAAGAAAGAAAGGATAAATGGCTCAAAATTCATTTTAACCCACCCATTCTCTTTGATGTTTTCCAATCCTACGTTCAGCTAATTCGACCTTAGCGTTCACCTTTCAAAGGTTGAGTGGCAGTTCAAGAAATCACACTTTTTCGAAGTGACAGTTACTCTCTTTTCGTCTTTGGCGTTCGGAGCCACACGATTTCGTTCTTTCTCAAGGATTTTTCTTTTGTAATCCTTTTTGTTTTTCGTTTTTTGTTTTCCCCTAACTTTTGCCTGGACTAACTCTTCAGAGTCTCCTCAATTTTGAAGTCTAGCGGGGTACCCTAATTTTTGCCTAAGTCGCTTGTTCGCAAGATTCGACTTAGCGGGCTTTTTCTTTTGATTCTCTTTTCCTTTTTTGAACAAATTGCATGACAGCGACTCGTATGACTTGTTTGAAAAAATATTGTGATTGTTTCGCTCTTGATCGACCAGGTTTAACCATCATGGTTTTTTAGGCACGACCTATAGCGGTGTGATTGATCCTCGAACGGACACTCCTTTTGTAATTTGAACGTTTGGTCAAATTAACTGACACCTACCCTGCCCCAGGTTAAGATTGAGGGTTTTTCATTTTCAGAAAGAAACTCCAACAACTAAGCTCAAAGGGGTTAACAAGGGATTATCTTCCTGATATCTCCGGTGTTTGTGGATCGAAACAATGTCTGTACATCATCAACAGGTTTTTTATTCAAAAGCATAGCATCGGAAGCTTACGCATCATTGGATTTCGTCATCCTCCCCGGATTCCACTTAAACAAGCGTTTGAAATAAAAGAAAGCAATAAAGTGAACACGAATGGATTAGTTCAAAACATGCATATTTATTTCATTATCAATATCAATTGAAAAACAACATGCTTTACAAACGAAATTTGCATTCTAACAGGAATGAAACTACAAATGTAAAGAAATGTCATGATAAAATGCAGATTGCCAGCTTTTAGGAACTGGGCTTTCACACTGATTTGCTGCTGAGGGGAGCGACCCTTTAAAGTCTTCATACTCAATCAGAAGAGCGGTGTACGACCAACTTTCCTCGTGGGAAGGATATGCACCTTCTGTCTATCAACTATTGTACCTTGGCTTGGAAAGCCTCGCAATCTTCAGTTGAGTGCCCCATGGATCCCCCATGGTATCCAAATCCGGCACTGGGATCATACCCGGGAGGGTATGGCTCTGGCACCTGTTTGAGCATCTTGGGCTCCACCAAAGCATACTGAATTAGATGCGGCAGCAGCTCACTGGGCGTCATAGGCACTGGATGAAGAAGAGCATTCCTTCCTTTTAGATTGTTGCTATGAGGCCTATTTTGATTATGACGCTGACGATAATCTTGCTGTTGAGAAACATGAGACTGCTGGTATTGGTTGAGACATTCCTTATGCTCAGGCATTATCATTCTCAAATTTGGCCCAAGAACCGACAACTGCTGCGGACAAGGGGATTCAGACTCCAACGATTCCAAGATATACCCCGTACCCTTTACAGCTTCAGGTGGGGGAATAGGAATATCGATTCCCGATACATTCATGCCGCCCGGCACAAATTCAATAGCTTTCGAGTCTAGCAAGTCTTGAACCTGATGCTTAAAAGCTCTGTAGTTCGTTATGTTATGCCCCGGTGCCCCGGAGTGGAACTCACAACGGGCGCCCGCATCATAGCCTGGTGGTGGCTGTCCAGTCAATGGAGCCAAAGTTCGAGGTTCAACCAATTGAAGTTGGAGCAAGAGTTGCACCAAGTGAGCATAATCCATCGGGATTTCATCAAAGATTCTGCCAGGTAGCTTCATCCTTTTACCATACCTTCTAAGGTTATCCTGAGAAACCGGACGTGGTCACTGACGGGGAAAATCCTGAGCTTCAAGTTGTACCGAGGGTCTTTTAGGCCTATCATGCCTTGGTGCAGGTTCTTCAGACACCTGTGGAGCAAGTATGTTGGCTGCAGCTTCGGGCATTTGCTCATATTCTCTTCTAAGTACATTCCTTAACAATTCTGCCATCAAACCCACCTGACTCTTCAGGTGATTATTCTCCTCTTTGAGCGCATCTTGATTACAGTGCAACGCTTGCATGTCCTTCATGAACTGCCCTAGCTGGCTCTCAACGTCCTTCAGTTCCGCTTGTACCTGTTCCATTTCTCAGATCAACCTGTGATCAATCCTGAAACAACCTGTAAAAATAGAGGGTTAGATAAATAAACTCAAGGCGCCTAGTATGCAACATGCTTATGCAAATGCAAACGTGTGTTTGTGCCTTGGGGAAATTCCCCCGATTCTAGTTTCCAAGACAAATAAAGTCTAACATCCAATCCTGGAAAGAAAACCTCATATATGTTTGAAAAACCCACGCGGGCAGCGTACAACTGTAATCGAATACAACTGAAGCAACAAGTGTGACCCCAACCAACAAGCCTGGTGGTGGTCAGCATATCAATGCATAAAAGATACAAAGAAATACAAGGAAATCAAGTGCGGCTACGGGCACGGAAATCTTCCAATAACTTCTTCATAGTGGGATGGTCAGGCTTGGTGTGCAGACCCCGAATCAGCAGATCCCTCTGCTTGATGGTATCCTGGAGATCTCTCGCAAAGTCCTCACAAGCACCCTCTCCAAAGCAGTCTTCCATTTTGCACCTCTTAGCATCAGCTCTGAGTTGACAATCCTTCAGGTTTGTCTTGGTTTCAACCAATCTGTACTTAATGTCTCGTCGAAGTGATGCTTCAGCCTCTATCTTCTTGTCCTTGGTCTCAAGCTGAATCTTCAACTTGGCTATCTGCTGCTTCAGCTTCTCCTCTCGCTCTTTGTGGTTGGTCAGAGTATTGTTCCATAATGTCTCGAATTTGGATATCTTCCGATACGCCCTATCCAAGTCTTGCTTCTTGGTGGCGAGGACGCTATTAACAGCTTTGAAATCTAACCTCAGGCGTTCTCGAGAATCAGTCTCTTTGGTTAAGCTGGCACCCAAGTGGTTTATCAATTCAGTCTGCTTCTTGCAGGAATACACAGCTTCGCTCTTCTCGCTTCGGAGTTGGGCAATTTCTTTCTCCAGCTCTTCGTTGGCTTTCCTTAACTCTTCCTTCTCTCGCAGCACCTGGTTGTATTTCTGGATGTCCACCATGGTCGGCTCTTCGATCACGGGAGGACACACAGCAGGAAAAGGCATCAGACCTTTTGTGGCTCGCTCACGAACCCAAACCAAGTATGGATCAAAAGCTTTGTTGTTGCTCTTCCCCAACATAGCTTTACCCTTCCTATGAAGATTTCTCCAATCGTGCTCAAGCTTAACCAATGTATCAACATCTAACAGCCCGGTGAGATACATAGATTCCCGTATCTCATCCTCTTTAGGAGCCTCCTTCAATGCATAACAGAACTGTCTGATCAACAATGACGGGTTATAATTGATACACCCCTTCCTCCCAATCAGGGGAATATTAGGAAAACCACTGCAGCTGTAAATGATTTATGTACCCAGCCTATCCCTGTCAAACCAAGTGATATTTTTAGCAGTCAAACCCATCAGGCGTTCTGACCAATCTGAAGTTCCTACAGAAGAGACGAAAGGACCTGCTTTCGGCATGTGGTCAGCAAACCATTTGTAGAGAAAAGGAACACAACAAGAGACGATCTTACCCCTTCGGTTCTCGTTCTTATAATGCACTGAGTGATACACATCTCCAAGAAGAGTGGGTACTGGATTTCCCGAGGCAAGAATGTGAAAAGCATCGACATCCACAAAGTCTGGCAAGTTAGGAAACAATACGGTTCCATATATGCAAAGAGCAAAAATGGCGTTGAACACGACCCAACAACCATTCTTGGCGAATTTATGAGCTTTCTCCACCAGGAAAGAAAGAGGGAAACCGTACATCCCATTTTTTTGAGTCAATCCCCCGTTCAACTCAGATGCGTCCAACTATAACACAGCAGCAAGATCAGCCAGCTTAGGCTCAGTATCAACATGGTGATAAGGCATCCGATCCTTGATGGGAATGCCTAGCAAGTCTGAGTACTCTTCCAACGTGGGTGCTAGAACGTAGTCTGGGAACATGAAGCATCTCAGAGGAGCATCATAAAACTGTAGCAGGGTGTACAGGCCACTGATCTCATGTGCAGAGGACTTGCAAACGTATCTCAACAACCTCCCATATGACTTCCTAAAGTCTTCAGTCATTGAACCATCAGCCAAGGCAATCAACTTCAGTATAGGTCCAATGTCTGGAGTGGGAAATTTGTATGCTATAGTCTTCTTCAGAGTCTCCATGTCAGCAGTATGGAACAAGATCACTAGAACCAGGGGAAATATGCACCTACAACACAGACACACGTTAATGAAATGCAAAAATGAGACTGCAAGGATGCAAATGCTAAGGATGCAAGAAGGAGATCAAGGTTGTTGTGCTGTTGAGTGAGAAGGACCAAGATTCTGTTTCAACAAAACCCTTCATTGCTCTGATAGGAACCAACCGATACCAATAACACTGATCCACTGTCAAGAAAACCAGGTTGTCTGAAGGTAAAGGTTTCCTGCACATCCCAGCCCCGCTCACAGGTATGGACCTAATCCACTGACACAGGTATGGCATCCTATGCGTTTCTCAGCGTCACAGACTTTCAAGAAATGATGATACATTCCCCATTTCTGGTTTGGCATCATCACCCCCTGAAGAGGCCTCACTTAGCCGAGTCACAAATGATCGGTTCCCAGGGTCGACAATCCTCAGATCCAAAATCAATTCCAATCCTAAGGACCAGAAAATAAATCATCAAATAGAAACTCGCCTGAGTGTGAATTTCATGGGAACTAGTGTTTGCTAAGCAAATAGGTCCTCCACTAATCTCCACTCTAGTACTATGTTTGCTCTCAAGCCTGGGTCTGGCTTATCAGTCATCAGAATCTCCCTCCCACAACAGCACAACAAATAATCATATTATAGTGAAAGTAAAATGCAGGAAAGTAAAGTGCGATAAATAAATGCAAACCCAACAGATAAACATGCAAGCGCTAGGATTGACTCGCATAGGGGACGTTGGATCCCCAGCAGAGCCGCCAGCTTCCGCTACTACAAAAAAGGTGCCGGCAAAGACAGAAGAGTCACCACCTTTCGTTATTTATCCCAAAGGAGGGAAAGGAAACGATCGGAACAAACCTGACGAAAAGGAAAAGACGAGGTCATCACAACCAAGTCTGGGTTCAGGAGTCGGTTACACAAGGGAAAGGTATTAGCACCCCTCACGTCCGTTGTACTCAATGGGATCCACGCTTGTTGTGTTTATCTGACGGGTTGTTTATCTATCTACCTATCAAGGTCTGGTTCATAAGAAAAGAAAATTGACTCGGCAAAGCATCGCGCTCCGTGCCTATGTATTCCCGTCTGGAACGAGAAATCAGAGTCAATGTAGTTCGGCTAACTACGGGTGAAGGGGGAAAGGTTGCTCTCCAAGACGCCACGTCTTGTGCCTATGTACTTTCATCTGGTATGAAAGATCAGAGTGAACGTAGTTCGGGATAACGAAACACAGGTTTTGATTCATCTGTTTTTACCTGAGTAAAGTTAAACAACAGTTCCAGCAGTTAGGGACCATGCCTGTTAGTGGTAGGGCTGAAGCTTAACAACACTCTTTTCATCAGAAAAGGTTTTCCTTGAATTAAGAGCCCATGGGGCAAAAGGTTTGCATGTTTGTTTTTTGAGTCTTTTACGAAAGAAGTGTTTTTTATGAATGTTTATAATTCATACTGCACTAGAGACTATGACTTAGAAACGAATGCGTCACACATCACCCTAAGAGCTTGTACTAAACACTCTAGGTAATCAAGGAGAGGCCCCCCAATCACCACTTCCTAAGTAGCTTAAAGCTCGTAACGTACGGTATAAATTTGCCTTTATTATGTGTTTTAATGTTGTTTGGAGATGAGAAGAAGAAAGGACTCTACAGGGGAAACTATCAAGCATCCCACTGTTATCATGCAATGGATTCATCCTATTGTTGAGTTTGAAAAGGAGTCTACCATAATGTTATCATACATAGAGGTCCTAAGGGAACATGTTAAAGGGGAAACAGAAACAACAAAAATCAATAAGCAGATGAATATAGCTATCAAGCTACTGAAATAAGAACAAATGCATATGATATGCATCAGTACAAGCAGAAGGAGGAAACCTCAACTTCTAATGCAAACATAAAAGAAAAATAACACACAAGCAAGGGAGGACCACCTCAACCTTCAATGCAAACAATCAGGGGCAAGTATGAAGCAAAAAAGCAACCAAGCAAAGAGAGGAAATAGTATAGGGCATCAGCTGCCACAAGCGCGTCTCAACCTTTAATGCAATCATGCACCTAAATAAGAGTATCTATTCATGAAGCTCTATCCTAAATGAATCACAGCAAGGAATCAAACATGGAGATAGGAGAAAGCAAGCTAAGGCAACAATGTTAGAATGATGGGAAGCATGAAGTATACCAAAGGTATCCTTCATGACACTCAACCAAAATCTAGATGATTGGAAAGATGATGGTAAGCATGAAGTATACCAAAGGTATCCTTCATGGCACTCAACCAAAATCTAGATGATGGGAAGCATGAAGTATACCAAAGGTATCTTTCATGGCACTCAACAAAAATCAAGGATGATTGTATCCTTAATGGTTTTACCTTCATGGTATGCTTTTAATCCTTCCAAAGGAAGGACTAGACTCCCACAAGGAACCTTGAATCATAGGATAAGAAGTGGAAGGATGATTGCAAGCAAAGCAAAGCACCTAAAGAGGAGAAATCAATCACCTACAATTTCTAAAGAAAACCTTCAATGTTTAGCTCTAAGGAAATCCAACCTAAGGGAGCTTAATGGCATGTTAAGTATTTCAAAATCACCCTAAAGAAGTATCAACTTATGAACTAAGGTATAATGTGGAGATTAGGTACCTAAAGTTAGAAAAAGATCACTTTTGAAGTCAAACTATGTGATATGCTAGGTTAGGGTCATCCTAAAAACACCCATGATGTAAAATCTAAGAAATATAGGAAATCATCCCTAAATATTCTACCAAAAATCCTAGGGGACCCTAAGGATGTCATGAACCTATGGTAAAAATTTCAGAGCCAAACACTAAGTTTAAGGGCACTATCTAAATGTTAAACCTAAAGTGTGTTGTGTGAAGTCCAAATGGGAATGGTCCTAAAGAATTCATTCAAAACCTATCAAGATGGAACCCTAAAAATCCAAGATAAATATCTAAGGGTCACCTAAGATTTCTAGAGCAATCATGCAAAAAATCAATAATTGAATCAAAACCATGATCTAGTAATAAAATCAGAAAGCCAATCATGTATTTTTGACATTATTTAAGTGACAATTTAAATGAAAAATACACAGAAAATCCAAAATGCATCAAAAATGAAAGTAACAGATGCACAAAATTAAAGGAAATGTCAAGGATCATTCATGATTTTTTTTAGAATTATTTGATAATTTTTGCTATTTTTAATGAATTAAAAATGAATAAGCAATAAAACATACAAAGAAAATGAATTAAAAGAACACAGCCATCAGATGGAGCTACCAGTCAACAGATCTGGCACGCACAAGCGCGCCACGTATGCACTGAAGGGGATTAAATGAAACGGTGTGTTTCACTCATGTTCACGTGTGGTTCAGTTGACTTCAGCCTACCATACGTTCTAATCCTGATCACTTATTCCAAAAGTATACGCATCCTACAATCTACGTGAGGCCACGTCACCTAAACCCTAGTCAACCTCCTGAGAGTGAACCACAATCATTGGATGAGTTTACTAAGTCAGCCAGGTCCACGAGATCTAACAGCCAGTCAGTCATCTTCTTCATTCAAATTACAAAATGAGAGGGAAGGACTCAGTGGTGGCCGGTGAAGATTCCGGTCATCTTCTCCGGCGAGGGAAAAGAACCAGGTTTTCCAATCTTCACCAAATCTCAATTTTTTCGTACCAAATGAATCCTCACACTTCAGTGAACAATAATCCACACTCAAATCTAAATTTTCTCTCAAGAATAGTCCAACACGATAGAAAACAGAAAATGGCACTTCCATAAAAATCATCACAATCAGCCATGATTCTAATCCTAAATCCACCTAGGTATCAAGAGAAATCTAACCACATGCTTCTAAGGTTCTAATTCATCTTAAAGTGAGAGAAATTGTGAAAGGAAGAAACCTGTTCAAAAGCTTCAATAGAGGCTCGATCAAGTGTGAAATCTTGCTCCAAACAATGCAGAATCACTCAGTGATGAATGCTGAAGCTATCTTGAAGCTTGATTCTTCTTGAAATGGCTTGAATCTCCAAAATCGATTCTCACTTGCAAGCTCCAAATTCTCAACTGCTCCAACTGAATTTCCCTCCAAAATGCATCCAACCAAATCTGAAAACGATCTAGAGTTTATATACAATCCATTTGGATCCATTTCAGGCACAATCGTGGCCCATACAGTCCAATTCACTTTTCACTTTTTCTTCCATTTTCCCCTCATGACAGTCACGAAAATGGCCTTGTTTTCCTTCTAATTTGGTTCAAACTCATTGCTGAGAATGTGGTGAGAATGAAGGGACATGATTCATCCCTTGATTTCAATCAATGGATGATATTTGTTATGTAACTTATTCTTGAAGCAACTCCAAAATTGGCCATGAAATAAGCTTCAATTTGAAATTCTAATAATTCCAATGTTTCCAAACCATCAAATGCACTCAAAATATGCACAAGTTTGCATAATTTTGAGCTATTGTGAATTAATTTGAATTTTTCCATTTTAATGCCTTTAATAATTCATTCATGAAACTTTCTTCACACACTTCACATTCTAATCCATGTAAATGGATTATTGGTACTTGGATGGGTAAATAACATCATTTTGAACAACTTTCAAGTTGGACAAATCTTCATTTGAGGTATGCAAGTTAGGGAAATGGACCTAAAATCCAAAATGACTTGTAATCTCAACTTCCTAAAATACCCCTGTCTTGCAAGCAATGTATCTTGAGTTCTACAAATACAATCAAGGAATTCAAGTACTATTTGGAAATCTAAGAAGATAAGGAACAACATTCATGTTGGTATGAAGTTGAGGAGAAGCTTCCTTCTAGGTCAAAAATGGCATGGAAGTTGGTTTACATTCAAGTACCAAAATCACATTCATCTGATGACCTGTAACTTGTCTGCCTCATAACTTGAGTTCTATACACCCTATCAAGGACTTCTAGTACTCAAATTAAAGCTATGATCATGCTCTATAACAATTATGTTTGGGTCAAGGTGATATGAAAACCACATCTTGAGTTATGTGGTCTTGAAGTTAGGCACTAAACTAGGGGATTTTACACTGTCAAGCATAGTAACCCTAGCCTAGCAACTCCTCACACTCTTGATTCATGATGAGATAGTCTTGGAATCATCCCTTGTGTGTCTCACCACATCACTACATGGTCACATGGCCTTGAAATTAGGTCTCAACCCCCTTTTAATTCACCTGTTAATTTAGGGTTGACCAGATGAAAACCCTAATTGCAGCAATCTTGGTTGTAGCCTCTTATTCCTTGCATAATGACTTATCCAAACTCCATAATGACTTTCAAGACATCATATGAGCTCTCTCAATTCTCTAGGTCCATCTCTATGGACTTAACATCATCAGATGAGTTCCCATAACCATCAAGTTAGGAGATGTGCACACTGGGCTTCAGCCACTTCTCTGAGGATCTCTGACTTCTTTTATGAGGATATCAACCCTTGAATACTTGAACGAAGACTCTTGAATAGCTTCATAACCTTGGTAGCCTTTTGTTGGTAGTCATACCTTTTGATATCCTGCACACATGTCAACGCAATGCAGATGATAATGCTAAAATGAATGCAATGAAAAATAAGCTAGGTAAAGAAAAAGGTTAGGCAAATTTTGGGGTGCAACACCTAGGAGCGAATGCGTTGCATATCGTCCAAATGACATACGCTAACATTCTAGATAATTGAGAGGCAACCACCCAATCATCATTTCCCAAGTACTTAAGGCTCATAACGCACAATATTCGTTAACCTTTATTAAGTGTTTTGAAATGATTTGAAGATGAGAGAAAGAGAGGGCAAACTAAAGGGAGACTAGTTCAAACCTAGTAGTTATCCGACAAAATGGACCTATAATTGAGGTTAGAGGTATGATACCTAATGTTATCATGCATGGTTTAAATCCTAAGGTCTATCATAATCTCAAAGAGATTAGAGATCCTAAGGGAACATGGCAAAGAAAGCAAAAGAAGAAATAAGCAAAGCATAAGATATGGAAGATGCAAGTATGCATATGCAATGTAACAATACAAGCAAATGGAGGAAAAAGTGTGGGGTAAACACCTCTACAAGCACATCTCAACCTTTATTAATGCAAGAAAGAAATTCTAAAAGAGAATTCAATCAAACATACAAAATGGAATGAAAAGGAAGGAACAAGTCTTAACATAATCAAACATCAATCATGAGTCTTAAATCAATCAACATGAAAAGAGAATGAACCCTAAATCAAAAGGGGATTTGGAAGAAGAAAGGAAAATGGCAAGGTATGCCAAATATCATTCAACCAAAGTATCATCATGATTTGTGCAAAAGAAGCACAAAAAGTGTCCTAAAAGTTCACCATCTAAGACATGCTTCAAGTACCTCCACAAGAGGTACTAAGCTATCTCAGATGGTGTCCTTTAATCATGGGATATAATTGGGAGAGAGATAAGGGTGTTCTCAAAGCAAATGAATCAAAACACATAACCAAATGCAAACCAAAGCATGTAAAAGATGGGAAACATTCAAACGCATCACAAGTGAAACCCTAAAAGGAAGGCCTAAAAGATGCACAAACTTGAACAAGTTATAAAAAAAATTTGGACCTATAATTCAACATCTACATACTTCAATATGTCTATATCATGAACCCATAAGAATCAGAGGTTCAATTAATGCACAAAAGTCATTTAGGAAACAAACTAGATCATGCACTAGTGTAAACATCACACAAGGATAACCCAAAATGGAAATTAGACCAAAAATGGAAAACATAACCAAAAAATGCCAAATAAAATCCTAGATGACCCCTAAGGTGTTAGGGACCAGGGGTCAAAAGTATGAGAACAAATCCCAAACAAAACTATACAAACAAAGGTCAAAACCTAAGGGATACCCCAAATGCAAGGGTGAATTGAGGGTCATAAAGACTAGCCTAAAACCCTAACCAAATTTAATCAAACCAGGGGTAAAAAGGTCTTGAAAAATCAATTAACATATCATGAACATGAGAAACAAGAATCAGCCATTAACAATGAAAATTCACCAAGAAATAAAATCAAACACATAGAGATATCAGTTTTAACTCAATTAAAATACCTCAAATGTGAAAAATCAAATTTAATTGGAAAATGGATTTAAAAATTAAGTGAAAAATTCCTAAAATCAAATAACATCCTAAAGTGTGTGAAAATATGTTTTTCAAGATTTTTGGATGATTTGAGGTATTTTATTTGCATTAAAACTCAAACAGAAAATAAAATGCAACAAGAATAAAAGAAAAGGAAAATGGAAAAAACGCGTGTGGAATAGCAATTAAACTCAGTTATAATTTTTGGGCCTTATCAAAGGGAGGTGTGAATATGAGTTATGGCCCAGGTCCATAACACCAGTCTGGGGGGCCAAAACTCACCGTTTCATTTAATAGATGTCAGTCAAAACGAGTCAAAGAATCATCCAAACGCAATCAGGATCGTTCATTGCATCTCAGTCAAAAGGTCAATGCTTGTGTGGCAGTTACACGTGGGCAAGGAGGGGAAAGAAACCAGACGGTGGTTTCACTATTTCCGGTCATCTTCTCCGATGGTTCGCCGGAGAAGAAGGATCAAGACTGAACCAAAACATGTAATTTCTTATACCAAAATGATCCTCTCCTCATGCACATCACTAATCTAGGGTTTGTTTTCATTTTTCAATCATAAATAAAGCAACAAAAAGCAATCAAAATTCAAGCTCAAGTCACAAATTGTCAAGAACAAGAACCTAACTAATCTAAAAATGGCCTACATGAGTAGGGCTTCAATATGCAATGAAAATGGTGCATGATTGATGCTCAAACTGAGAGTAATTTTGAAAGAGAGTTTACCTTACGGAGCTCCTCCGTTGGGTCTTGAATTGATGCTTAAACTCGTGGGAAACAATCCAGAATCCTTCAATAAGCTTCAAGGAAGAGATTGGTAACCTTCAATTGCTCTGAAATTGCTTGATTCTTGATTTCACGATTTCAATTTCTCCTTCACTTTTGCAACTGCTCCTAGCTCCAATCTTCACCAATTTTCACCTCTGAAGCTTTCTTCTTCTTCTAGAGACTATATAATTTGGATCTGAAAGCCAATGGAGGCCCAAATATGGCCTGTTAACATGAATTGGAAAATCCAAATTTGAAGTTGCAAGCTTGAAATTTCGCACGTGTAACTTGCTCCAATGGCTCTTGTTTCAGTTCAGATAGCTTCCATGTCATGTATACTGATCCAATGGAGAGGATTAATCCCTTGAAAAGATCCTATGATGGATATTGGATGTGTAACTTCAACATGAAGCAACTTAAAAAAACACATGTTTTTACTCATCAAAACTCAATTCTGATTTTGGCATTGTGTTTGGTATGTTAAAGGGACTCAAAAAATGCACAAATTTGTTATGAAATGGTTCAAAATGAATTCAATCCAAACCATGGCTTTTAAGTCCTTTTTCATGAAATTTCCTCCACCAATCTTCACATACAAGCCATACCCATGACAAGTGATGATTTAATGATGAAATTGAGTCCATTTGATGCAAGTTTGATGTTGGAGAAAGTTCCATTTGAAGTGTGCAAAGTCATGAAAGTGACCTATAACCAAAATGACTTATAATCAAAATTTCCCAAAATACCCATGCCTTGCAAGCTTCATATCTTGAGCTCTACAAAACAGATGAAGGACTTCTAGTACTTTTTGGAAAGCTAAGATCATAAGGAACAACTTTTATGTTTGGGTAAAAATGAGGAGAAACATTCTTCTAGGTCAAAAATGTCTTGGAAGTTGGTTGACTTTTGTTGATCAAAATCACATTCATCTGAGGACCCATAACTTGTCAGCATCATAACTTGAGTTCTAGAAACCCAATGGATGAGTTCTAGTACTAAAAAGAAATCTAGAAACATGCTCTACAAGTTTCATGTTGGAGTCAAGATGAGATGAAACTTGTACCTTGAGATATGTGGTCTTGAAGTTATGCACTAAATAGGGGATTTTACACTAACAAGCTTAGAAACCCTAGCTTAGCAACTTCTCACACTCTTGATTCTTCTTGATTTGATATTGTAATAACATCTTAGATGCCTCAACACAACCTTCCATGATCACAATGACTAGGAATTAAGTCTTAATCTCCTTCAAATTCACAGTTGACTTAGGGTTGATCAGATGAAAACCCTAGATGCAACACTCTTGATTGCGGGTTCTTTCACATGATGTAATGACTTTAGTAAGCTCTACAATGGCTCTCAAATCACTCAATGAGCTTCTTGAATAATCTCCATCCATAACCATGGACTCACAATCCTCTGATGATCTTCAATGGGTCCCCAAGATAGGAGACACACCACAACTACCCATCTGTTCTTTTACAAAGCTTTGATCACTTCTAGGGTAACTTAATTAGAACTCATGTTTGAATACAACCTCTTGCCTTGTTTGAAAATCCTGGGTAATCTTCTCTTGTTATGCACACCTCTCTTGATCCCCTGCAAATGGGCAATGATATGCAAATGCTACTGCTATGAGAATGCAATGAAACATAAACCAAGTTAGAAAAATGTTGGGCAAATTTTGGGGTACAACAGATAGCTTGATTAATGCATTGATCCATTTGGTTTGCTTCTTATGTTCTTGCTCTCTTCATCTTCATCTCTTTCTTTTTCTTTTTCACCCTTTCTTTGATCAATTGGAGGATGTATGAGATCTTGAGTGGTACTTGATGAACTTTAATCATTTCAAATCTACTATTGGATTGATCATTTGATCAAATGAGGTACTTTGGATTGATGCATAAGTTTGTCCAAAGTATTATGAGGGGTTTATTGATGTAATGGATCCATCTTTCCTTGACTTAGGTCTTGATCCACCTTTTTTTGACTTGTGCTACATGTTTTAGAAGTATGATCGTTATATCATTTCTCAAACATGTATGGTACATAAAGTGTTATTGAACGGTCTCCCATAATATGATCTTCCTTATAGATTGTGATATGATTGCTTAACATAGCGCTAAATTTGTCCCTAATCGGAAAGTGATCATTTGGTCCAATTTTAGATATGAGTCATCTTTAGTTTAGATGTAAATCTCATATCTCCATAGTGTGTTTATTCTTTTCCACCTAAGAGAGCTAGTGGCATACTTGTTGATTTTATCCAAGTTGGATACCTTCTCAAAGGATGATGCAAAGATCTCATACTTGTTGGAATGATTAGCTGAGTAATCTACTTTGAATGATAAAATATCTTCTTCATTAACTTTAAAACTGACGCTAACTTTAATTGTACTAATTTTTACCTTATGCCATTTACTTTTATGCAATTTTATCTTTATGCTCTTTATTTATTACCCTTTATTTTATGCTTATCATTTCATATCATATTATTATCTTGTTTATGTTTAATCCTTTTTTTCTTTGTCTGCTTGGACTTTCTTTTTCTTTTAAGACATTAATAAAGGCTCAAACCATTAAAAAACTCTTAATATTTCCTTGGACTATTTGGTGACTATTCTTTGCTTATGGATAGTGGACTTATAATTAGTTTCCTTGCTCTATGCGTTAGAGTTGTAATTTGAGACCTTGAATCTTATATGGTACTTTTACCTTGAGTTAACCTCTCTTGAAGACTTAACTTGGATACTTGGTTTTTATTTGATGCTTGGTTATTTCTCTGCTTATTGCTTATCTTGTTCCTTAAGTCCAAAGGATGGGAGTTTTGCCTTCTTTATGTCAAAGGCTTATATTTTCGTTAGATCTTCCCATCCTTATCTTTTATTTTTATACTTTAGGATAGCCTCTTCATCTCCTCCCCTTCTTAAATTTTCAAAATCTTCTCCCTTTTTTAAAACCTTCTTCTTTCAAACTAGAATCTCGTTCATAATAAACCTTGACTTTGTCAAGTTTATTTTTCAAATTCATTTTCTTAATAAATGTTAATCAATTTTAAGCATACTTAGACCATTTTCATAAGACTTGAAAAAAGACTTAACTCATTCAAATCATTTTGTGCATCTTGTGCACTTTTTGCTTTTAAAACTTTTCATAAAGTTTAGACATGATTCATTTTTAGTTGAGATGTAATCCTTCTATTCCCGTAGTATTGTTTGAAATGAGTTGATTCTTTTCTACCTTAGAGAGTTAATGGCATACTTGTTGACTTTATCCAAGTTGGAGCCCTTCTCATGGTGATGAAAAAGTCCATTTTCACATACTTGTGGGTGATTAGTTAAAGTTTTCTCCTTAAAATGACAAGTTGTCTTTTTATTTAAAATTAATCTCAACAAATCATTTTGTTATTTGTACCATGAACTAAGGTTTTGATCTTCCATTACACTTTATGGGTACGTAGATACGAGGCTCACAAACAAAAAATTATTAAAAAATACTTCTCTTCACACCTCACCAATCTTTTGCAAACAACACCTTTTTAAGTCAAACGCTAGATTTTCATGAGGTTGCTATAGAGTATTGTAGACATTTTGTGTGCTAACACCTCCCTTTTGCGTAACCAACCTGTTACTCTGTTTTTATTAGTTTTTGTTTTAAAACGTCCTTAGATTTTGTTCACTCTTTTCTCTTTCCTTTGAAAAATAAAAGTGAAGTAATGACTCTTATTTTGCAAGATAAGTTAATCAATAGCTTAATCTCAAATTTCTCGCTACAACAGAATTTAACTCAATAAAACTCTTTCGAAGTGATCATTTTATATATATCGCAAAGGTCTAGTCCATTTTTTATAATCGAAAAGAATATTTACAAGACCTCTTTCCGCCACCGGGGTGGACGATTTTTGTCTTTTTCTGAATATTCGTGTTGTTGGAAATCTTCTCATTCTCGGAAAAATAAACCGTAATATCTTCTTCGTTACTTTCTTCCCTTTCCGCATCTATTCAATTTCCCCCGAGTCCCTCTCGTCGTAGGCTTCCATTTCGTTAATAAAAAGATAAGGGGCACTGCTCTGCCAGAATAGCGTGCAAAATTAGCAAAGGCGAAAACGACAAATATTTGTCCCGCATAATTCCGTTATTGTAGGAGAATGTATTTATCAAATCTCATAGTTATCTTAGATTTGATCGATTTTTTTCTTGAACCAGACTAATACCAATCCAACACATTGCATTAAAAAGATGTGACCAATTAACCACCCAACAAAACTACTTGTTAAGAATAACAATTTATTGTTGGATCGAAACAGATAAATGTTCATTAATCTTATTAAGATTGAACTTGAGAAAAGAACGGGGTTTAATAATTGAAAAAAAAGATTGTTAAAAAATACTTTGTAAGTCCTAAAATTACGTGTTATATTAGGATTTTTGTATCTAAAATCCGGGTAGTATTCCCGACCCCAATCGTCCGAATAGTAGTGTTTGCTATTTTGATAGACATAATTACAGAAAAGATACGGTAGAGTTAAGAATGTTAGTGTATGAGGTCTATTCAATGCCAAATGCAAAGGCGCATAATAGATCGATATGAACATCATGACGCGTCCGGTAAGAAACCCGCTTGTTGCTGCTATTTCCGTCTCGGACCCTTTTTCCATAACTCGGGCTCGAATAAGGAAGAGATAAGACGGTCCTATGCAGGCTGTAGTCAAAAATCCATAATAAAGTCCGATCACAACGGTTGAATTTAGTATCTTAAGGCAGAAACCCACTAAGAAATCTCGTAGAAAAAAGTTAAGAACTCATTGTTTATTTATCCCTCTCGTTTAATTTGAAGTTTTTTTGTTTTTATGTAGAATTGTGATTTCTATGTTTATTTTATATGTTATTATTATTTTATATGTTACTATTAAACATGTTTCCTTATATACAAATGATAAGAGATTTTAAGTTAAACTTATTAAACTTTTAGTTTGACAAAGTAACAATTTTTTTATTGTCAAAGATTGGTTATCTTTCTTCAAGTCTTCAAATTCTTACAGAAAGAAACATAAAAAAATCGTTAAAGAACGTATTCAAATGAATTTTAAAAAAGCTTGATCATAAACATTAGAATGTTTCTTAATATAGTTAATTTTGTTAAAAAGACATTGAGATTAATCGGCAATTCGTAAAAAAAAAAAAAAATTGAAAAATGAATTGATAAGTTCAATCAACATTCCTTTTGAATACCAGTTTACAAATATGTTAAAAAGGATTTAACAACTAACTGTTGAAGCAACTTATTTGCAAATTTGAAATTATTCATAAATTGATGAGTAAATATAAATAAGTTGTTTTCTCATCATTTTGTTGTAAATAATAAATCGAATTTGTTTTCTTTATAGTTTGTTTTATTTTATCTGTAATTAGTTTTATCTTAACCTTTACAGTACATTAAAAAAATCTACATTTTGCAACCATCTCTTAAATATGTAAAATATAACATATTATTTAATTTACACAATGTATTGGATATGCAGCAACAAATCTAGGACCTATAAACTTCTAACACCATACTCTCTTCTCTTTTTTACATAAACTTCTACTATACCATACTCCATTTCTTTTCGTAATAAACTTCAACCAATACCACACTTCTACGCGAGAGGTGACAACATAGGTGTAAAGTCCAAATTCAACATAGAAGGACCAAACGACACAAAAATGTTAAAAGTTGAATTCCCTCTTGAAAATAAATAAACAAAATAAAAACAATAATTCAGTAAGTTGCAGGGAAAATAAATAATGCTATCTAGCTATGGAAAGATCTCTCTTGAAAATATTGTCGTAATCACTTCATGCACGCATATTCTAATCTCTTGGAAATAAGAGCGCTACAGCCAGACAGGTCTGTAAAATATAGAGGCAATACATACAAGAGATTAGTGAGACTATATCAAAACTAGTAAGGTGTATAGCAAGAAAAATGAATAAAATTAAATAAAATAAAACTACCGGCAATCTTGACACAAACCATACAACAAACATACATAATAAAACCAAAAAAATTCAACCATCCATCTAATAAGGCTCATATAGTAGAGATTGTTGTAGAGATTATTATCGATAGATAACCGAGGTGCTGTGAGAGCTTTAAGGTATTATTGTAATCTGAGGCTTAGTATTATATACTAGAATTCTTAATCCTATTTATAAGAGATAATTTATTATTTAGGAATGTATCTGGTCTATTATTTAAACCAAATACATTAATCTTTGAATGAGTCTAACAGGTAAATTGTCTCTTACACAAATTGGACCAAAGAGAGTATATACTTGTAAAATTGTAAAATCCTATTTCATAAGATATAAAAGAAAGGGTACTGTTGTAACTGCTCTATAGTCTAGCACCATTAGACAAACTGCGGTAACAAATTGTCATTTCTTTTCTCATTTCTCTTTAATCTTTTTATGTTGGATGTTGTTCTAACAACATTGTAGGAGTATTAATCCTATTAGAGTGATATCACACAGTAATCCTCTTGATTTCAAACTTAATTGATTTAAAAGTATAAAAGCATTACAAACCAACATCAACTTCCATTTAATTTTCATCCTAACTATGGAGCATCCCCTTAAGTTGAGGTTGGATCCAATCATGTCTAAAACCAAGGCATCTTGTAATTTATCCACCTATACTAAGTTATAACAACAGATATATCAAGGGAAACAAAAGCAAAAGCTAAATTAGACAATTGTATTTAAAAGTTGAATGTACGTTTACCTTGCACGTTTGATGACTTTCTTTGCCGACGGTGCGTTTTGAAGCAAAAAATCTCCTATTCCATCGGATACATATTCGCGTGTGTCTATTTGCAGTAACTTCAAGTTATGTAAATAAGGGAAATCAATCTTCCATGAATCAGGAATTTCGTTGAGAATCTAAGCAATGAGGAATGAAGGTGAATTAAGATCAATTTAAAACAAGTCAATATAAAATAATGCAAGCATATTAAAATAAAATAGTGACTGTAATAAAAAATGAAAGCCCTAAATTTTAAGCAAACCAAATTAAAATACCTCAAGAGTCGTTGGAGAGACTGTCAATGATTCCATAAGGGTAAGCTCAACTAGCCAATTGAATAGAATCGAAGGAAAATTTTGGACAGAATCTGAGAATGGTAAAACAATCTTTACATGTTTAATATAAGAGAAATTGCTATTGATATTGCTATTGCGCCCACTTAGATTCTGTAAAGGACGACCTCTAAATTCAAAGGTACAAAGATTTGGAGTAGATAACTTGAATTTGTAAGGGAGGTCAGGCAGTGATATTGTTAAATTAACAAGAGAGACACTTGATATGAAGAGGTTGTCTTCACAAAGGTTCAGTTCATTAAAAACTTCACAATATTGAATTCTCAAAGTATGCAAACTCTTAAATACAGAAAAAGGCTCCGCATAGTCACCTTCGCTATTGGGGCGATAGGCAAAGACAAAGAATTGCAAAGACAAATCGGCTAATGCAGGTAATTTAAGAGAATTTGGAAATATTGTTCCCGGACTAAAAGGTTGGTTGCATGAAGTAAGTCTAAGAGAGGTTAAAGTATGACATGAAAAGTTGCAAAGTGGAAAGCGTTCAATATTACAAGCCACGGTCATGTGTAATTGTTGGACATTGTGTGAAAATACATATTTCATAATCCTTTTGAGCAAGTGAGGCTTAATGAAGTCGCGGCACTCAAAATTGAGGGCTTGTAGAGAGGTCTTATCATTGCGAAGAGACAAAAATTGAGAAACAAATTTAGTGAAACTTTCAATAGCTTCAGAGTTTCTATAATTGAAAGAAAGAAAGGTGATATGTTTCCAGAGATTCTTCCATCTTGTGGAGAGGATGGATATTTGAATAGCTTGCTTCAAATTCAGATGCGATAATATTTGAAGTAAAAGACAATCGGGTAAAGCACTGATTCTGTCTTTACCATCACCGTCATAATTTCCTCTCCTTTGAAGTAAAAGATAATCGGATAAAGCCCTGATTCTGGCTCTACCATCACTGTCATTATTTCGTCTCCTTGATTTCATTGTGAATTGATCAAAAACAACCAAACTGATAAATAAACAAATATAAACCTTTGCAAAAACCTTAAGATATAGCGGCTAGAATCTCTCGATCACCAACTTATGGTTTGAAGCAATTTTACGGAGAAGTATAGATCGACGGCTTCACACAGGTCAATAGAGCGGCCAAGTTAAGGACGATAGCAGAAACTGGAGCAAGACAGAGGCATCTGTATTTTGGGATTGATAAGTGCTTAATCTTAAAAAAATTTAAATAAATAGATAGCACACATAGCACATGTGGCAGAATCTACGTTTTAGGATTGATAAGTGTTTCACCGAATTTTGAATTTTAATATTTTTTTTAAATAGTCAGTTGAGGTCAAAGGAGTAGCACCAATTTTACCGTGTCATCCAATAAAAATATATCGTTTTGTTATTTGTATAAATTTTTTAAAAATTAGTGTAAATTCTTTTTACACTATATTTTCTCTGATTAATTTAATATTTAAACTTTCACTATTTTATCAATTTTTTAATCTTTAAACAGTTACAAATAATTAATATATTTTATTTTATTATAAAACTAAATAATATAATATAGAGATCAATTAGAGGAAAAAAGAGATAAAATAATATTATATCTTCTTCAAAAATACAATATGGATCTTATTTATAGGATCTAAGGGAGATGAAAAATCACAGCTATTAATATGAAATAGGAAGATGAAAAAAGAATAAGGATGAACATCCACATTTTATCTTTATTCATAACACTCCTCCTTGGATGTCTACGGAGGATATGTCACGTTAAAACCTTACTAGAAGAATAAAAAACTCAGTAAAAAAAATCTAGTGAAGAAAAAAGAGTATAATATCATTTCATTTCTCCCCCTTAGCTGAACAATCATTTCTTCGATGAAGATCAATCTTTTGTACTAGTTCATTAAAAATTCTACTTGTGAGTGACTTTGTGAAAAGGTCTGCAAGATTATCACATGAACAAATTTGTTGGATGCTTATATCACCACTCTTTTTGAAGATCATAAGTAAAATTTTTTTTTGGAGAAATGTGTTTTGTCCTGTCTCCTTTAATGTAATCATCTTTCAATTGAGTGATGCATGCAGTATTATCTTCATATATGGTCGTTATATTTAATTTTTCATAAGATAAACCACAAGTATTTGTATGTGTTAAATTAAGGATCTCAACCAAACGCATTTTCTACTTGTCTCATGTAATGTTAAATGTTTTGCATGATTAGATGATGTTGTTGTTATGGTTTGTTTCACTGATCTTCATGAAATAGTTGCACACTCGCATGTAAACAAAAAACCTATTTGTGATCTAGCATTATGAAGATCTGACAAGTAACATGCATCTGTATAACCTGTTAATTCAAATCTGGATACTTTGGCATTTTATAAACGCATGTTTCTTATACCTCTAAGGTAATGAAGTATATGTTTGACTTCGTTCCAATGTCTTCGTGTAGGTGAAGAATTGTATCTTGCTAATAGATCGGCAACAAATGATATATCAGGACGTATATAATTAGAAAGGTACATTAGTGCTCGAATTGCACTAGGATATGGTACTTCAGGAGAAAACAGTTCGTCATCCTTTTCTCGAGGTTTGAAAGGATCTTTCTCTATATTTAATGATCTAACAACCATTGGAGTGGACAACAGATTACATTTGTCCATATAGAAGTGTTTTAGTATCTTTTCTTTATAGCCTTCTTGATGTACAAATATTCATTTGTCAAAATATTCAATTTGCAAACCTAGACATAATTTTATCTTTCATAGGTTTTTCATCTCAAACTCTTTATTTAAACAATTAATAGCTTTTAGAAGCTCTTCAAGAGTTCCAATAATATTTATGTCATTCATAAGACAACTATTATTACAAATTCCTTTCTTGATATTTTTATAAAAATACAAGGACAAATAGAGTTATTTTTATATCCCTCTCTAAGCAAATATTCACTTACACGATTATACAATATTCGTCCAGATTGTTTCAGCCCATACAGAGACTTGTTTAATCTTATGGAGTAGCTTTCTCGAGATTCAGAGTTGTGTGCATCTGGTATATTGAACCTTTCAGGGAGTTTCATGTAAATTTTATTATCAAGTGAGCAATACAGATAAGCTGTTACAACATATATCATGTGCAAATTAAGCCCTTCATGTGCTACAATGCTTATTAGATATCAAAAAGTGCTTGCATCAATTATAGGTGAATATGTCTCACCAAAATCAATTATAGGTATTTGCAAAAACCCTTGAGCTATAAGTCAAGCTTTGTATCTCACAATTTTTTTTCATATTGTTTTTGTATGAAAACCCATATGTATCCAACTGGCTTCAAACCTTAAGCTATTCGAACTACAGGTCCAAAAGCTTGTCTTTTGTAGAGTGAGTTTAATTTTTCTTCAATTGCACATTTCCCTTTTGACCAGTCCTCACTTTGTCTACAAATTTTGATAGACGTTGGTTCTTGATCCTCTTTGTCATTTATCTCATTTAGCGTTATATTGTTTGCAAAAACATCACCAATGTCGACTTCGTTTTGGTTCCATTGTGTTGGCTGAAATTTAGCTAACTATCCTTGACAAGAAGAACATGTCGACTCGCTCCCTGAGTAGGAAACAAAGATCGACAGCGGTGGAATACCAACCAGTTTCACGCCCCAAGTCGACAGCATAGTGGAAAAGGTCGATTGACCTGCGTCGACCAACACAGAAAGAGGGACAACCAAAGAGCCCCTCGACAGGAGAAGTTAAGGGAAATTGGCGAGAAGCACTATGCCAAAAAAGACCTTTAGCAGCGCTTTTTTTGGCCTTTAGCAGCGCTTAAAAGCGCTGCCAAAAGTGGCGCTACTAAAGATAAAGGCAGCGCTTTTTTTATGGAAAAAGCGCTGCTAAAGGCTCCCTTTAGCAGAACATTTAGCAGCGCTTTTTTACCTCTTTAGCAGCACTTTTAAAAGCGCTGCCTATTCCCCCCCCTCTTTAGCAGCGCTTTTAGAAAGCGCTTTCTTAGACCCCCCCCCCCCTCCCCTTTAGCAGCGCTTTCTTAGACCCCCCTCCCCTTTAGCAGCGTTTTTATAAAGCATTGTCTTAGACCCCCCCCCCCCCCTTTTCCCTTTAGCAGCGCTTTTTTGTAAAAGCGTTGTCTAATCTTCACGATTTTAAATTATTTTTTTTAAATAATCACACTTTTTATATACTTTTCGGTAAACCTGTTTATATTACATTCCCTGCTTATAATTCAGGCCTTTATTTCAACACTTTGGCCTTATATATACAATTCAACACTTTGGCCTTATATATACAATTCAACACTTTGGCCTTTAAGTATACATTTTAATTCATCACTTTGCCCATAATCATTTTAATACACATAAACCTGCTTAAATATATTACAACACAATCGGATCCTCAGAATTACAACATCATAAATACAGTCAATTTACATATAATTACAAATCCGTTAACTTTACAAATAAATACGACTTCCAGAAATGTTATTATCCCGCATCAATATTGGATGATACATATACCTTATACAATTCTCAACTCAAGAATAAATTGACACCATTCCTTCTTTATTTCTTCCAATCCTGCTTTCGAGTAAGTACCGCACTTGAGTTCATCAAAGTACTACATAATATAACAGAGCATGCGCGATTTAGTTTTAAAACTAATTACTCAGATGAAACATCGGTTAATTATCAAAATGAATCATATAATTTATGAATTGATCCATACCATGATTGGAATCTCTATTTGACCAGAATGAATAATTTCCTTCATAAAGCGCAGTACAAAATATCTGCAATCAATCCCATTGCACTGACGAGGACACTGTAAATGGAAAAGATAAACGAACATTTATCAGGATATATAGTTTACATAGTTTCATCAAGTAGGACCACTATAACAGTCAAAAATGGGAAAATATACCTGCACTCTGATCCAGCTAATGTTGTTAGCCTTGCTTTTTGGCACTGTTGCTTGTCTTTGTGCTCTGAATATTTGTATAGCTCTAACATAATATAAACGCATATTTAGAACAATGTCACATAATAAATAATGATATATAATTATTCAGAATAATATATCTCATCACTTACGTATCAATCATATTCTTCATATCAGGGTATTTTGTTTGATCGCCATCCAATAAATCCAGATAATACACTATTTCTTTCATTGGATTAATCGCGACCAACAATCAGTGTCCATTATAAAATAAGACAACAGTTTAGATGGAAATGTTATATAGAATGACAAAAATCGAATAATTATAATAAATGAATTTAGAATGAAGTCATGCCCATGGCCAGTATTATATGGAAACAAGAACAACTTCTCTGTAGTCGTTGCCATAAATCTTTGGACTATGTAATCTTTGACTACATCTGGTGTGTGATCTATTGCCCGTGAGTTGATACAACTAGTGTAACATCCCAATTTTTCAATAATTAATTATTCATGTTAATTAATTTATTTATTTGGATAATTCTAATTATTTGGTTTGAACGTTCTCCTTCTTCTGCAAAAGTAATATTTTCTAGGCCCTCTTGAATGGGGAACACTGGCACTTGAGAATCTGTAGTTGACCCGATTGGTGTTTCTGATTCAATGATAGGAGACTCTACGACGTTGTTGGTACCCATTGAATGCGTATATTGGCTAGTGATGTTGGTTGGTGGTGGTCGAAATATAAAAGGTTGGGGATGTTGAGAATTGTTGCCGGGAGAGAATGGTGGTGATTGAAACATAAAAGGTTGAGAAATTTGAGAACCGTCACCAATAGGGAGCGATGGTCGTGGACACATTTGAAAATTTTGAGAACCGTCGCCGGTAGGAGTTTGTAAATATTATAATAAGGATTCCATTGTTTGGGATCCATTTGATAAATTAAATAGATTGAAAGTTAAAGAAGAAAAAATTAGAAGGTATAATTGTGTGTAAAAAAATTACAAGTTACTACTTAGTATTTATAGGAAAGTAAATTTTTTTATAACCGTTATGATTATAAAAAAATATACTATCGTTGTTTTCAAAAAATTATAAGATTTTAATAATATAAATAATAATATTTTATGTTTCAAAATAAATAGCATACGTTAGTTATATAATTGTCAGAAACTAAAAGTTAGTGAATTAAATGTCATGTCATAGCCATTCCAATGCAAATTATTTACAATCATCATTAACTATAAAAAATTTAACTATTAAAAACCTGCATCAAATATGTTCTTAAGAATCTATCAGTTAAATTCATAGAGATTGATTGTGATTGAATAACATGATTCACGGTTTTTCCTTTCTAGGTTTTGGAGGAATGAGTGATGAGAAATACGGTCCCTTAATTTCCCCAGATCTTTTTCCCTCTTTTTGACTTAGCTTTTCATTTGCCTTCATGTTGCTTGAACTTGGGCTTGGTTTGAGTTTTCTGCCTTTCTTACTCATCCCATTAGATTTTGATACCCCCTTATTATGATGAGCTAACTTGTCTATGTTGTCAAGGTTAGAGTTCTCTAACGATCATTTCTTCCATATACACCTTTGTTGAATTTTCCTTTGGCCCATTTAATGAATTATTGTCCACCTCTTCAATTGGCCCCCTCAAATCCAACATCTTGTTACCACTATCATTTTGATTTTCTCACGTGTCTTGATGTGACTGGTCTTTGTTTCAAACATCCTGGACCACATTGTCTATAACATGTTGACCTGCTCTAAGAACAGTTAATGTCTTCTCCATATTTTCTTTATTTTTCCTCCTTTAGTCTCTTATGGAATTTCCTTTTCATCATGTCCCCATAGATCTTTGGTTTTGTGTACATTTGAGCTGTCACTAATATCATATTCTGCTTCTGACTCAAGCCTCTTCCTTACCTCATTGTCTGAATCGCTTTTTGAAACATACTTAGATTTTGATTTTGATGACAAATTTTTTGGAATCTTAGATGAAGTAAAAAATAAATTTAATGGTCCTTGTGAATCTTCAACCACTTTGATTCTAAATACCTCATTGCTTATTGCAACATTGAATGCCTCGTTGAGAATAATTGAATATTTTTTCTTACTGTAATTCCTGCCACATCCATTTTTCTTTGATTTTGGTGTTTCTTCATTAGGTAAGATGTAAGTACCCACCGAAGCAGATATGAATTCAAAGTCATTGGGAGACCATGCATTACAATGGATTATGTAGAATCTCAACCATGTTACACATTCATTGTCCACATCCTCCTTCTTTGAGAACCATTAACTCAGCCAGACATTCCCCTCCTTAATCAACACTTCTAGCTCACCTTCTAATGCTTCTTCCAATAGCCATATATTTTCCCCTAATAATTTACTTTTATGGAGAAATATCCTATAGTGTTAAATATTTTATGAATGTTATAAGTCATACACAAATTCTCTGCCACTCCTATGAAAGAGCTTTTGAATCTTGTTAAGTCTTTTTCCTCCATGTTAAACTCCAAATGACAAAAACTCAGTTTAGGTTCCTTTCCTCCTTTTGAATTTGGATGTCTGTTTTGTTGAACATGCTTACTCCTCACCACTTTAACATATAATTATTTACATCTCCAAGCCGTTTATGATTTCATTACTTGCTTTTTCTTCATTATTCCTGATCATTATCCCTACTCCATTTTCCTTATTTCCGATTTGTTGATGATGGTCTTTATTTTAACCACTTCACACTGATCGTCTACTAATGATCTTCGTTGAAAACATGGGATGTTGTCATATAATTTCTTTTTTCAAATAAAGATATTGGCTAACTTCATTGCAAATGCTCGTCATCCTTGATGTTATTAAACCTTGAAAAACCTTAATTTTCCCTATCTTTCCCCTTCTTGCAGATATCACCACCTCCTCCACATCTCCATATTATCAAAATATATTGTAAATATCCTTTGCATTGTAGTCCTCAAGAAACACAGTTATGAAAAAAACATGTTTTTATTTCTTGTTGTTTTTATTCTTTTCTTATTCTTCTTTGCTTCTTTGAACCATGTCTCATTTGTGGTTATTTCTCCATCCTTTATTTCTCCAGCCTTTTTTAAACCTCTCAACCCCATTGACTCTATGCCCTTCAATGTGTTGATGATTCTTTAACTCTGTTGTTGGTTATAGCATGTAATTTTCTTCAAAATTTAGAGGAATAATATTCAAGTCATTATACTAACTGAATTCAAAATTTAGAAGTTCTATTTTTCCAAAAAAAAATAGAAGAATTAATGTTTTGCTTTGCAAAAAAATACTATAATATTATTAAATATTTAATATATTTTTAGTCTTTCTGAAAAATTATTAATTTTTAGTTCACAAATTATAAAAATGGATGCAAAAAGTACCAATTTTTATAAAAGAAAAGAACTAAAAAGATTAACCATATTCATTATTTAATTATGGAGGTTTTGCACAAACCTCACACAATTATATCAACATAACTACGGAGTTTTGCACAACCTCACACAGTTAAATCAATAACATCAATAAAGAGAAAAGGGGGAATAAGATTCGCCGCTATCGTTTCAGTTTCACACCATTATGAAACAATCCCCCATTACCTGACAAAGATGATACCTTCAAGCTCTTGGTGATGAAAGTTCCTAGCCTTGAAAATTCCTCTGTTAGGGTTTTCTCTAACTTTCTCATTATTTCTTTCTCTACTTACACGTTCTAAACTTCAGTAGCCCTTTTATTAAATTATTTGTTTACTTTATTTTATTTATTCATACTAAATTCTCTTATTTTACTAATTTTAGTTATTTAGCCCCATATTTCTATATAACCACAACTCTTCGTATTTTATTATTATTATTCTATTTTATTTAATAAACGCTCATTTTATTTTATCAAATCCTCAATAATAACACAAGTCAAATCACAAGGCACAACAAAAATTCAATTAAAATTTTAATAATATTCTAATAATTCTAATAAAATTTTCGGGGCGTTACATTTTCTCTGTGGGAATTGATTGTAGTTTCTTTTACTTATGTGTGTCGTGTTCCATAAATAATGAAAACAGAACAAATTGAAAGGAACAATAATTGATCAAACTCTATGATAATTAATTAGTTTAACCCTAGAACTTAGTTAGAGAGAGAGAGAGAGGTTTCACAATTCTAATATTATCTAGTGTTAAAGTTTCTACACAAGAGTTCTATTTATAGAGTCACTTGTACGGGCAATAAGATGAAAAGGCCCAACTTAAGTGCATCATATGTAGAATAATAATACTATATTATTATAATAAACAAACTATTATTATTATTATATTTAATAACTATAATAATAATAATAATAATAATAATAATAATAATAATAATAATAATAATAATAATAATAATAATAATAATAGTGACAATTATTATTATAATATACGGTGTTTCATATTTCACTTAAGTACATCGTACCTTACGGTGTTCCATAATTCTCTCAAGTGCATTGTAACTTAAGACATTTCTTATTTATTCTCTCTCTCTCTCTCTCTCATCAATTTGTTCTTATGTGTGTGACCCTGTAGGTTTTTGTAACGTTGGTAATTATATTAAATCACACATTTAATATGATAAACAATGAGTGGTATCTATCAACATATCACTGCTATCCAAGACACGAAAATGTCATGTCATCTGACAAAATCTTCCGTGATAATGTTTGTGTACAATTACCTTTTTTTCATCATGTATATATTGAACACAAGGCATAGACCATGTCACCCTTGTATAAATATTACTCTTAATATTCATACCTATGTTAAGACTCGATAACTCTTTATCCATAATCCATGAGATGTGATCATTAGTTTATCCATATTATAGTCTCAGTGCTTTAATGTCATTAACACACACACAAATATATCTCCTCCCACCCAAGCTTTCAAATTTCATAGGTCCAATGAGATCCATGTGAAGTAACTCTAGAAATTTTGATGTGGTAAGATGTTGTAGCTTTTTTTAGGTATCTTAGTGTGTTTTCCTATCTAGCAGTCTCCACAAATATTTCCTTCTTCAATCTTAATGTTAGGAAGACCATTTATAGCCTTTTTAGAGATAATATTTCTCATGATTCTGAGGTTTTGATGGCCAATTTTTTTAGTGCAACAACTTGGTTTCATCCTCTTTAGTGATCATACAAGTTGAGGGTTGGTCATTTGATTAAGATCTCCATATGTAACAATTATTAGAAGACTTGTACCTTTCATGATTTCCTTCTAACTTTTTCTTATGAAAATACATTCAGAACGATTGAAGTTGACACAAATATCTTGATCACACTATTGGCTTATACTAATGCAATTTCAAGTCAAACATTAAACTAGAAGATCATCTTCTAAATTTGGGAGGGCTGCATAAGCCAGTCTCCCTTTTCCCATAATATTTCCTTTAGAATCATCACCAAAAGTAACATAAATGTTAGTATATGGTTTTACCTCTTTAAACTAGTTTTTCTCTCCTATCATGTGTCTAAGACATTCACTGTCAAAATACCAATCTTCACGAGTGGATGCTCTTAGAAAGGTGTGAGCAATGTGACTTGTAGTAACATCTTTAATTTTCCGGACTTGCTGGACACGATCATTTCTTGATGTCTGCTTGGTTGATTGTTGTTTGTCAGGATTGTAAGTTTTACCATGCATTTTATAGCAGAAAGGTCGAATATGCCCATATTGACCATAGTAGTGGCATTTCCAAAAGGGTTTTCTGAATAAGCTTCTACGTTGGTAATAACATCGAGGAAGTTGTTTTGACATTTAGTATGTCATCAGGAACTCAATATCCTGCTTAGGAGGAACACATTTATTTTATTCATTCATAGAATTGTAATAAAAATTAATATCGTTCATGTCTCTAGCCATTTTTCTTACAACGCAGATGTCTTCAAGAATTTCAAATCCACAGTTTAGCATGCGAACTTACTTGGTCGTACCATTCAGCTTAGAGTTTATAAGTGTGACTTCTTCCCTCAGGACATAGATGATTTTGGTGAGATTAACATTCTCTTGAATTAAGATGTTTATTGGGATTTTTGTTTCTCACCGGACATGCTTTCTTCTCTCCATTTAACATATAATTCTCTATAGGCTTCAATAAAATATTTATATAAGAGTTCTTCATCCATAAATTCACCATTGTTATGATCATTTTTTTTTTGTAATATGAGCAAGCAGTGAATGAAATTACAATATTGGCATTTTCTTCATCACCATCATTTTCAGTTTGTTCATCTAAAAGTGTGAACAATGTACCCGTTATTTTTCTTTCGAAGGAAGTTGTTATAATCCTCCTGAATGTGTCCAAATCCTTAATACTCGTGACATTGTATTACATTGCCTTTGTTCAGTTTATCTCCTTATTAGTTTTTGTGTTGGGAGGTGAAGCCTCTTGTGTTGTCAGGAACTTTGTCTCTGACATTTGTCATGACATTGTTCCTAGATTTTTTGTCAAGTCTTCTCATAACTTTATTAAACCCTTTTGTAAGTAATGCAATAAAGTTAGACAAGTTATCATCAATATCCTCTTCTTCTTGCTTATTGTCATCTTCCACATCAGCTTTGAAAGCAACACCATTTCCTTTCTTTTCAAGTTTACCATTGATCGCCATTTCAAAAGTTAACAATTAGCCAATAAGTTAACCCAATTTGATAGAAATAATGTTCTGAGCTTCTTCTATATCAGTAATTTTCATATCAAACCTCCTAGGAAGAGATATGAGAATATTTCTGGCCAGTTTTTCTTCAGACATTTTTTCACCAAGGGAAAAAGAGTAGTTGGTTATGTCATACCAATTGAAATTATGTTCTCCTTCTGAAAAGATGTCAAACACAATGCGTTGGACAACGTGTGTGACAAGATTAGTGTAGTAACAATTAAAATGTAAATAAAGTAAAATGAACACAAACAATTAGTATCCTAATTTAGTGCAATGTCACCTACATCTAAAGGACATTAACCTAAGAAAGAAAGTCCACTCTTAATAGTAAAAGTACAAATTGGTCTTAGATGAACTCTTATAGTTCAATGCCTTTTTTTAATACTAACCATGAATTTCTATTTAGGACTCCCCATAAATATGAGACCCTTCTCATTTTCTCTCAACCATTACCCTAGTGTTTGAAGGATGAAAGTATTACAACTTGAAACAAACTATATTCCTTTATATAGGAATGATTGAAATGAATAGAGTTTTGACAAAGCAAACACAAAGAAAACACAAAGACTCAAATTACTAAAACACACCTTGCTTTATATCTTAAGGTCTGAGTCTTCTGCATGGCAAGCTTTTCCTTAAATAGTAAAATATCTAGCTACATGACCTATTTGGGTTTTGAGCAAACCTGCGGTTGAAGAAAATCCAAATAGCGTAACTTAATAATATAATTTTATATGATTGGCAATCTATCACAAATTACATCACCATTAATCTGATTTCTTATTGATCATTGATCTTTTAAGTATTCTTTCCTAATTCCAAAAAGCGCATAAACAATCAAAAGATAATGGAAACAAATCAGGTGCATGATTTACTTCTACACAACCAGTTGGAGAGGATGTTCGTTAATGTGTGGGACATCTTGCCCCACTTCTTTGCCTCTTGTTTTGAGCTTAGAGAGGCCATACGTCTCAACATAATGTCATGGCATCTTGTATTACATGTTGTCTCTAAAATTATGCTAATCACTTGTAACAAAAACTGGCCATATGATTACATATCTTGCTGAGGGAGTGTCGAGTTGTAACTCGCTTAAAAATATACCTTATGACATTAAGTATTAAATGATCATTATTGGTCCTCTATTCTTAAGGTAAAATTTGATTCTCATAATTAATTTCTTCAATTTGAGCCTCTTCATTTAGATTTTAACCTTCTTCTTGATATTGATCTTCTTTGTCTTTAATTTGATCATCTTCCATGGTTGATTTCTCAAGGATACTTGAATATTAAACAACATCTACCTCTACAGAATATAGTTTAGTCTCATCAAAGGTAACATGAAGTGATTATTCTATTATCAAGGTTATTTTTTCAAAAACTCTAAAAGTCTTACTAGAAGTGGGATAACCTAGAAATATGCCTTCATCAATTTTAGCGTAAAAATTTCCAAGGTTACCCTTCCCATTGTTAAGGACAAAACATTTGCAATTGAGGGTGTATAAGTGAGAGATATTCGGGTTTCTTCTTTTATACAACTCATAGGTGTGTGCTTTAGAATTGATTTTATCAAGACACGATTCATTAACTAGCAAGCAATGCTTACAATATGGACCCAAAACTATTTAGGAATATTAGTTTCGTTGAACATCGTCCTCGTTAGCTCTTCCAAATATCAATTCTTCCTCTTCACTACCCCATTTTATTGGGGAGTTTGTGGATTCGAGAAAGTATGTTGAATACCATACTCATTACAATATCTTTTGAATTCTTTATTCTTGAATTCACCATCATGATCACTACGGGTTGATGCAAAGTTTAACCATTTCTTTCTAGAAAACCCTGAAAAGTTTTCGAAAGGAAGCAAACCCTTCTCTTTTTTTATAGGAATAATGTCCATGTATAAAGAGAATAGTCATCCACATCTACAAGGCCATAGAAATTTCTGCCAAAAATTTTAATCCTGGATGGAGAAAAAAAAATTCATGTGTATAAATTGTAAGAGACGATTTGTAGAAACAACTTTTTAGATTTAAAAGAGGCCCTTACTTGATTTTCTTTTTGTCATGTATCACATAACCGAGTTTTCCCAAAACTCATGTTTGCCAAGCCAATCGATAAATCCTTGTGGACCAATTTATTTAATTTAATTATATTTCAACACCCTTGTTATATTTCAAAACGCATGCCAATCGTTAAATTCTTGTTCACCAATTTAATTTAATTTTATAACACTGATGAGCAGGGACCCATGGGCAGAACCTCCTCCCGTCAGGCAGGTGCCCATCCCGTGGGCAGAACCTGTGCCCATCCTGACGGGCAGAACTTGTGCCCATCCCGTCAGGGCAGAACCTCATCCCGTTAGGCAGGTGCCCATCCTGACGAGCAGAACCTGTGCCCATCCTGACGAGCAGAACCTGTGCCCATCCTGTCGGACAGAACCTGTGCCCATCCCGTCAGGGCAGAACCTCATCCCGTTAGGCAGGTGCCCATCCTGACGAGCAGAACCTGTGCCCATCCTGACGAGCAGAACCTGTGCCCATCCTGTCGGGCAGAACCTGTGCCCATCCCGTCAGGGCAGAACCTCATCCCGTCAGGGCAGAACCTCCTCCCGTCAGGCAGGTGCCCATCCTGACGAGCAGAACCTGTGCCCATCCTGACGAGCAGAACCTGTGCCCATCCTGTCGGGCAGAACCTGTGCCCATCCCGTCAGGGCAGAACCTCCTCCCGTCAGGCAGGTGCCCATCCTGACGAGCAGAACCTGTGCCCATTCTGTCGGGCAGAACCTGTGCCCATCCCGTCAGGGCAGAACCTCCTCCCGTCAGGCAGGTGCCCATCCTGACGGGCAGAACCTGTGCCCATCCTGTCGGGCAGAGCCTGTGCCCATCCCGTCAGGGCAGAACCTCCTCCCGCCGGGCAGCACAACTTGCCTTCCACACGTTCTCCACGTGCTCCCCTCCGCGGGGACACGTCATCAACCAACTGCCCACCTCCGAAAGAGCAGGTCAAACCCACTTTCTGGAGATCTAGGAGCAGTTGGACTAGGGCGAAGACCACGTCCTGGTCTTCACTACGCCACGTAAGCCCTAGCAGTCATTTGAATTGGGCCTGGCCATCCAGCCCAACTCAAATGACCGTTGGCCCAGCGCTGGGGTCTCTCTATAAATACCCTCTTCCCCAAGAGGGCCGGGTAATTCACCTCTTCTAACTTTCTGTTCTTGCTCTCACTCTGCCCAAATTCTGACTTTGGCATCGGAGTGCCTTGCAGGTACACCCCCTCCTCATCCTCAACACCGGTGAACAGGAAGCAGCCTAACGGAGCGTGGCCATCCCGTGATCCCCTCCTGATCAGGTCAGATCAGTGGCGCCGTCTGTGGGAAACTAAGCTCCCCCGTTCCTCCGAGCAGAGAACCAAAGCTTCATCTCTCAAAACTTCAAGATCACGAGTGCCCTCCGCCATGGCAACGCTGTTCACAATCGTCCTCCCTTCGTCGAGCAGAAGACTCCGATGGGCAGGACCTGGCTGCCCACCAGCCAGTCTTTGTCCTCCCTTCGTCGAGCAGAAGACTCTGATGGGCAGGACCCTGGCTGTCCACCGGCCAGTCTTTGTCCTCCTTTCGCCGAGCAGAAGACTCCGATGGGCAGGACCCTGGCTGCCCACCAGCCAGTCTTTGTCCTCCTTTCGCCGAGCAGAAGACTCCGATGGGCAGGACCCTGGCTGCCCACCAGCCAATCTTTGTCCTCCTTTCGTCGAGCAAAAGACTCTGATGGGCAGGACCTGGCTGCCCACCAGCCAGTCTTTGTCCTCTCCTTTGTCGAACAGAAGACTCCGATGGGCAGGACCCTGGCTGCCCACCAGCCAGTCTTTGTCCTCCCTTCGTCGAGCAGAAGACTCCGATGGGCAGGACCCTGGCTGCCCACCAGCCAATCTTTGTCCTCCTTTCGTCGAGCAGAAGACTCCGATGGGCAGGACCCTGGCTTCCCACCAGCCAATCTTTATCCTCCTTTCGCCGAGCAGAAGACTCCGATGGGCAGGACCCTGGCTGCCCACCAGCCAGTCTTTGTCCTCCTTTCGTCGAGCAGAAGACTCCGATGGGCAGGACCTGGCTGCCCACCAGCCAGTCTTTGTCCTCCCTTCGTCGAGCAGAAGACTCTGATGGGCAGGACCTGGCTGCCCACCAGCCAGTTTGTCCTCTCTTTCGTCGGGCAGAAGACTCTGCCGGGCAGGACCCTGGCTTCCATCCAGCCTTGTCCTCCCTTCGAAAACCTACTACCTCGAAAACTTACACGGGACCATATAGCTCGACCATGGAACGCTGAAAAGCTAAAAAAATACTACAGTTAAACAACACTGCCCGCGAGGGACAACCCGCGCGAACAAGAGGGTGGACTGATACGGCCACACCTCACCGACCATACCCTAGCGGGCACTATACCTCCCCGAACAAAAAGAGAATAACCCGCTCGACGGCACCCCCTCGATCGAGAGTCGCCGCCGCAGTATCATAATCGGCCGAACGCCCAGCTCGCGATGGGATGTTCAAGCCTACAGGATAGATCACAACCGTGACCTAACTCTTGTCCGCCCAGGAAGCTACCCCGGGCATCCGGATAGTTCCCCACACTACCGGGCAACACGTACCGAGCAAAGGTCCCCCACAAAACAATAAACATTCACATTATAATGGAGCTCGGCAAAACGAGCCAACACTTAGCGAAAAAGCATAACGATCATGCACGCACACAAAACTTAGAAAGGAAAACAAGAATTCCATAAAAGAGGCACAAGCCCAGAAGTCAAAACGTTATAATAAACGGGCACGGCCCCGGATGTCGAGCAGAAACGATCCAAGGTGTCGAGCAAAATTTTTTGGATGTCGAGCGACTGCAATTTCGCCCTTCCCAGATGATCGATACGATCGACGCCATTCTCGCATCCTGCCTGACATATCAGCGCGCGCAACGCTATTCTCTACTTAAGTCATAGCTCTCCTGACAGCGAACTACGACTTGGGGGGCTCTTGTTCTGGACTGGGCCGAGGCTTAGACCACAATTGAGGAGGCCCAAAATCCCAAATGAGGTTGGGCCCAATTGGACCACACTGATGAGCAGGGACCCATGGGCAGAACCTCCTCCCGTCAGGCAGGTGCCCATCCCGTGGGCAGAACCTGTGCCCATCCTGACGGGCAGAACTTGTGCCCATCCCGTCAGGGCAGAACCTCATCCCGTTAGGCAGGTGCCCATCCTGACGAGCAGAACCTGTGCCCATCCTGACGAGCAGAACCTGTGCCCATCCTGTCGGGCAGAACCTGTGCCCATCCCGTCAGGGCAGAACCTCATCCCGTTAGGCAGGTGCCCATCCTGACGAGCAGAACCTGTGCCCATCCTGACGAGCAGAACCTGTGCCCATCCTGTCGGGCAGAACCTGTGCCCATCCCGTCAGGGCAGAACCTCATCCCGTCAGGGCAGAACCTCCTCCCGTCAGGCAGGTGCCCATCCTGACGAGCAGAACCTGTGCCCATCCTGACGAGCAGAACCTGTGCCCATCCTGTCGGGCAGAACCTGTGCCCATCCCGTCAGGGCAGAACCTCCTCCCGTCAGGCAGGTGCCCATCCTGACGAGCAGAACCTGTGCCCATCCTGTCGGGCAGAACCTGTGCCCATCCCGTCAGGGCAGAACCTCCTCCCGTCAGGCAGGTGCCCATCCTGACGGGCAGAACCTGTGCCCATCCTGTCGGGCAGAGCCTGTGCCCATCCCGTCAGGGCAGAACCTCCTCCCGCCGGGCAGCACAACTTGCCTTCCACACGTTCTCCACGTGCTCCCCTCCGCGGGGACACGTCATCAACCAACTGCCCACCTCCGAAAGAGCAGGTCAAACCCACTTTCTGGAGATCTAGGAGCAGTTGGACTAGGGCGAAGACCACGTCCTGGTCTTCACTACGCCACGTAAGCCCTAGCAGTCATTTGAATTGGGCCTGGCCATCCAGCCCAACTCAAATGACCGTTGGCCCAGCGCTGGGGTCTCTCTATAAATACCCTCTTCCCCAAGAGGGCCAGGTAATTCACCTCTTCTAACTTTCTGTTCTTGCTCTCACTCTGCCCAAATTCTGACTTTGGCATCGGAGTGCCTTGCAGGTACACCCCCTCCTCATCCTCAACACCGGTGAACAGGAAGCAGCCTAACGGAGCGTGGCCATCCCGTGATCCCCTCCTGATCAGGTCAGATCAAAATATATAGTAAATTAATAATATTAGTTCTAAGGTTTAAAATTTTCTAAATATATTCCAATCTAATTTAGTATTTATAAGTTTTTATCATTTTTTTCTTAGTTCAATTTTATTTATGTTATAATATCAACTATAATAAAATCTTTAAGTACTCTGACATACATTAATATATGTTTTGAACTAAAAAATATATTTGTACATGTGAATAAATATTATGATCAGTCTTTTGCAAATGCAACCGAATCTTTACCATAACGTATTGAAATTTTCAGAGTTTTATAATTCTAGAAATATTTTTAAAATATAAATTTAAAACTATTTGTATTTTTTTTATGATTGTGAATTGACAAATTAATAAATTTGACATAATAGTTGCGAGATGAGTCGAAATCAAAATATAATGTGGATATTGTTCGATAATTTTGGTTGTTTGCTAATTGCAATTCTTTATTATTAACATTAATACTGTAGATATTGTTCTAAAAAATACATTCCTAAAATAATTTTAAGAATAAAAAAAATGTGGAAATGATACTTTAATGCATCAAATTTTTACCCAAATATTTTTGAATAATTTATTTAATAATAATATTTTTTATATTATTTGTAGTTTAAATAAAATGGAACTTATAATTCATTGTGTTTCCCGCTTGATTTTTAAATTAAAACATCGCACCAAAATTATTTGAAACAATCCAGATTGAAAGTCAAATTACAACTAATAAAGAAAAATTAAAACTAATAAAGGTGTATGTATATTTTTAAATGGTAGCTCGTTAAAGTAATAAATTCAATTGTCTTCTTTTGTACTTACAAATAGATATTACAAATTTAAAACAATTAATTTAATTAATTGGTCAAATGCATTTGAATTTTTTTTCTTTTGGTATAATAAATACATTTATATTATATATGTATACATGTATACACACTCAAACTCAAGTACTAGAGCCTTTGCCTTCTATTAGTTCAAGTAATTAAATTTTCTTACACAAGAAAAACACTCACAGGACAAAAATGAACTTAAGCTCCCCAATCATCCATTTTCTCCTGCATTTTATTTTTCTTGTTGCTTTCATTTGTCCTCTTAACTCTTCAAAAACAAGCAATCATCAAACACTCAACCAAACTTTACAATATGAGCAAGAATTTAACAATTTGAATAAGTTTGCTGTCAAGACAATTCAGGTATGTTAGAATAAATTTTATAACTGATAATTATGACCTAATATTTTTTTATAAAATATTGGACCCACTTTTCTTTTAATATTATATATCTTCGTCCCAAGGGTGTTGAGAATTATAAAAGTTACCCAATTTTAAATAATGATTTTGTCTATTCTATATATACTTTTGTTTTTTGAGTTTGTTTCATTTGTGTTTAATTTTCTTGCAGAGTCTTAATGGTGATATTATAGATTGTGTTTTGACTCATAAACAACCATCTTTTGATCATCCGTTATTAAAAGGACACAAATTATGGGTATTTTTCCTCTTAATTTGATTAAGTAAACTTTTATATTTCAGTTTTATAATTGACAATTTATGTGCATATTTTTATATTCAGAGTCCTCCAAAAAAATCAATAGAGCATAAACAAATAAATGGTTTGAGAGAAAGCATTCATTTGTGGAGTTTATCCGGTGAATTTTGTCCGGAAGGAACAATACCAATTAGAAGAACAAAAAAAGAAGAGATAAAACGTGGGTTAACAGAAATAAGCCAAAGACGTTATGTATGTTATTATAACTACAATGGTGGAATAATACTCAAATTTTTTTCCTTTTTTGTGTGTGTAATAAAAAAGTTATATCCATATTAAACAGCATGCAACTGCAACTGTGGAAGGGGATGGGTACATAGGAGCAAAGGCTAACTTAAACTTGTGGGATCCCCAAGTCGAAAAGCAAGATGAATTTAGTGCGGCAAAAATATGGATTGTCTCTCAATCATTTGCAGAAAATATTGAAGCTGGCTGGCAGGTAACGATTAAATATTACCCTCGTTCAATTTATTTTTTTGTTTTTCAACTTTTCATTTGGGGGTGTATTAGGAAGATCCTAGAGTTCCACATTGGTTGAAGATAGAGCATTGAAATAGTTTATATAGAGTGGCACCCCTCGCCCTTTCAAATTGGTTTTATAAAATTATTTTAGGCCAAGCTCTAATATAGTATCAGAGTGTTGAACGTGAGAGGCCAATTTTGTTCATTTTTATATTTTAAGCAATCAAATAAAATTAAATCATTTTTATGCAGGTTTTCCCGGGTAAATATGGGGACAACGAACCGCGACTTTTTGTTTATTGGACTGTAAGTAAATTGTTTGAAGTAAAAGAGGTGAAATTATTACTTTAATTTTATTGATAACAAAATGATAATATTAATAATAACTGCAGGTTGATGGTTATAACAAAACAGGATGTTATAATTTAGAATGTCCGGGTTTTATTCAAACTAACGAGAAAATATATCTTGAAAGTGCAATTTATCCAACTTCAACAAATGATAATGATCAATGCGGTTTCAACTTAAAGATTGAGCAGGTAATCATAATCCGATCACAACACTTGTAACGACAACTATTTCCACGGGTTGCAAATTTGCAAACGCGGTCTTAAATCATACTTACATTGTTTTGGTGACATATTTCTCTTAAATCGAGTTTGCAACTGCGGTCTTAAACCATTTATTTTTATTAATTTATTTGTGTATGAAGGATACGGATAGTGGAAATTGGTGGGTTGAATATGGAGATGGACATATACTTGGGTACTGGCCACAGAACCTATTCACAGAATTAAAAGGTGAAGCACATTTAGTTCAATTTGGTGGAGAAGTATTGGATACAAACCCTTCCGGATATCATACTTCCACTTTCATGGGTAGTGGCCATTTTGCTGAAGAGGGTTTTGGAAAAGCTGCATTTTTTAGTAATAGTCAAGTTAAGGTTTCTTGCAAGATATGGATTGACCCACCAGAACCCAAATTTTCTGTGGATCATCCAAATTGTTATAATATAGAAAGAGGATTTAGCACGGAAGCAGGATTTCACTTTTACTATGGTGGACCCGGTAGGAATGCAGATTGTCTTTATAATTATTTATAAGGATTTCTAGAAAAAGAGAGAGGGTAACATATATTAAAAAGTAAAAAAAACGTAATAGTTTAGTGAAATAATTTCATTGTTTTTATTTCTTTCCAACTTGAGAATTAGTTGAATAATTTCATTGTTTTTATAAGTGGTATTCGTCAGTAGCAATTATGCTGGCCACCTCTTGTTCTTGTGATCCAGTTCCTTCGTTTAAATTAATTTGATTTAAAGATGAAAATTTTACTTATGGAATAAAATTATTTAAATGATTTAAGTTCAAATCCATTTAACTTTAAAGTAAAAAATAATCTTTTTTTATAAGTCAAAAATATATTTACTATCTATCTATTAAAATTCAATTGTATGAATTTCTAAAATTGTTCATTTCACAACATATTATTCTTACTAACAAAAGGACATTTTAGTCATCAATTAATATATTTTTTTTCATTCTCATCTTCTATTACATCATGACAAATGACATTCATTTATTAGCATCACCAATTAAATCACAATTAAATATTACATACACTCATTCTCTCTCTTCATTTAAATTTCAAATTTCTTTCATATTTTTTCTCACACTTTCTCATTTTCATTTTAATTTTTTTCTCTATTTTTTTTATAAGCAACAAATTCACTAAATAGGCATACTAGATGTACACGAAACCAATATAAGGATAAGATCACCCCGAGCTACAAATGAAGATGAAAATCAATACTACAAGAGATCCTGTAACAGCCCAATTTTTGAATAATTAATTATTCGTATTAAATAAATGATTTATTTGGATGATTTTAATTATTGGAATTATTGGTAGATATTTGAGAGGAAATATGATGGAAGGAAATAGAATGGAAAGACATATAAGGAAAAGTGGAAAGAAAAGGAAAAGATAGAAACATAAGAGAAAAGAAGAGAAACAAAGAGGAAGAGGAGAAAATAGAAGGAGAAGAAAGAAAAGCTTGGAATCATCAAGAACAACTTCTAACTTCCGATTTAATCAAGGTAAGGGTGTGAAATGTTGTTATTCTATCAATGTTTATGATTATGTATTATTGGTTTGGATTGTTTGGATGTTTTCTCCATTTTCCATTCTAGGGCATAAATGAGTTTAATCGGTAGAATCAAGGTTTTAACGGTTAGAATCGAGAATAAAGTGTGTAGTTTAGTCGAGGAATGTTAGACTAAGACTATAGGAACTGGTTTGGTGAGAATCAGTTGATTTTGCGAAGAGTTGAGGATTGAAGACAGTGAGGATTTCTGAGTTCGCAGACATTTGCTAGCACCTTCGCTAGGCGAACAGGTCGTGAGTGTTCGCTAGCAACTCGCTAGGCGAGCAAGTTAGCGAGAGGTCCCAGACTTGGACATAATGCATTTGATCTGGTTCGCTGGTAGCGAGTGAGGTAGCGAAGGATTCGCTAGGACCTCGCTGCAGCGAGTAGGAAGCGAACGAAGTCAGTAGCTTCTGTTTGCCTTCGCGAGCTTGTTCGCTAGGCGAACAGATAGCGAGTATTCGCTAGGGACTCGCTAGGCGAGCAAGCCAGCGAGCGTGACAACATTTTATTTTCTTTATGATTCCATCCGATGTTGATTGTTTGGCTCGATTGTGTTCGGTCCTTATCGGAATGAATAGTTGTGTACTATGGTGTGATATGTTGTGGGTAACCGTAAGGCGTGAATCCTAGATTGTGGAATTGATTATGAAATGTGGTCTTTTGACAAATATATGCATTGTTTTAATTGATTAAAAGTGCATGATGATTGTGATTGAGTTCGTTGCGGTTGGCACGATGTTATTAATAATGCATGAGAACATATTGTGAATATGTGTGCATTTCTTGTAATTGTATGTGAATAATGCATGTGAACATATTAGTGAACATGTGTACATTGCTTGATAATATGGTGATGATGATTTAAAGTATGAATACTTTGATTATGTGAAATATGTTATGTGTGAAATCATGTTATAATTCTTATGTGATGAATTATTGAGAATGCATGAGATTAAGATGCGAGAACGGTCTTAAGTACATTTGGTTATTGATTGCATATGCATCATTTAGTCAAGAGGCAATGCTTGCTAGTTTCGTGGAGACTAGTGACTTTTCCCAAACCTAGAAGAGTGGGTTTGAAAGCTTAGAGGACGGACTTTTGTTGTTATCGGTCTAGAAGAGTGGACCCGGTTTAAGTGTAAAAACTGAAAAATGATAACAAGTGTTGGTACCACATGGCATGAGTTGCATTGAGTTGTGTTTGGTCACATAGCATATATGTCATCGTTATATGAAATATGCTTGTGTGTGGATTGTTGAGTTGAGAACTATGAATCTGTACATGATGAAACATGTTTTGTGATTATCCATGTGTGTTTATAAATATTGTGTGAATTGATGAGGATTATGGATGTGTGCATGATAAATATGATTGATGATCATTCCATATTTGTTTATGTATACACATATTGTGATGTATATGATGGTGATAATGAATTGTGGTGAGAAATGTGGAATATGTGTATTCTATGCTTGTGTATGTTTATATATATAATTATATGTATTGATTATTATGATAATATTTCTCACCCTTCTGCTGTTTTATAATGCTCTATGAGGCATTGCAAATTAGCTTTGACGAAGGTCTTTTGTGAAGTATAGCTTCATTCTTTTGGTCGGTTATGCTCTAATATGTAGCACCGGGTAGTTAGGATTGTATAGTATTCTTTTGGGATACATTTTGTATATGTATCTGATGGTAAATGTTTATGTAAACATGAATGATGTGGTGAAATAAACTGAATGATATGGGTTTATATGATTATATGTTTTAAGTAATTCAATGTTTAGATTTTCCGTTTTAATTCTAAATATTGAGATGTGGGTGTAAGGACTAAGTTCCTCTGTTGAGCTACCCCACTGTTACATGTCTTTTATAGAGTAGGTGTTGTATGTTATTTTGTGCATGATGTGGCATACTTCTTTTATACCATGTTTCAAATTTACTCTGATGAAATTTTGTTATGTGATTTATTTGTTTCTTTGGGGGTATAGAAGGGGGTGTTACATTAAGTGGTATCAGAGCAGGTCGGTCTGTTGACCAAGTTGTTAACGTGTTCATTCCCTTATGCATTTGGTATGTGTGCATAGCACTATCCATATGGTTGTTCTAACAACGATTTGTTGTGGGGATCAAGAACAATGGTTGCAGGCAGGAATGATGAAGCGATTGTTGAGGCGTTAACGAGGTTGGCTGGAGCGATTGGGCAGAATCCTCAAGCCAATGTGAATGTGGGGAGTAACGCTGATGATGAGTTTCGTGCTTTGGGAAGGTTCCAAAGGAACAACCCACTGATTTTCAAGGGAACCCATGAACCTGACAAAGCAATAGTATGGATGAAAGCGATTGAGAAGATCTTTCGAGTCATGAATTGTTCAGATGCGCAGAGGGTGCAGTTTGGCACTCATATGCTTGAAGAGGAAGCTGAGGACTGGTGGGGTAATACTCGCCAAAGGTTTGAAGAGGATGAGATTGTGGTTACTTGGGATGTTTTTAGAGAGGCATTTCTGGAGAAGTATTTTCTGGAAGATGTGTGTGGTAAGAAGGAAATTGAATTCCTTGAGCTGAAGCAGGGTAACTCAACTGTGGCCGAGTATGCCGCAAGGTTTGAGGAATTGATTAAGTTTTGTCCTCATTATAACACTGCTAATGCTGAGGGATCCAAGTGTCTTAAGTTTGTGAATGGTTTAAGGCCTGAAATCAAGCAAGTCGTTGGTTATCTGGAGATTAGGCGATTTTCTGAGTTGGTGAACAAGAGTAGAATTTATGATGAAGACAGTAGGGCTCGGTCTAGCCACTACAAAAGTTTAAGTGACAAGAAAGAAAAGGGCCAATTTAGAGGAAAGCCGTATGTGACTCCTGCAGATAAGGGGAAACAGAAAGTTGGTTACAGCAAAAAGTCGAGTGGGGGAGGAGCTTCCACACCGGTAAGATGTTATAATTGCGGTGAAGCGGGACATCGTGCTCCTGAGTGAAAGAATGTTGGGATGAAGTGTTTCAAGTGTGGGAAGCCAGGCCACAAAGCTCTGGAGTGCAGAAGCGATGCGAACGTGACTTGTTACAACTGTGGTGAGCAAGGACACATTAGTACCAAGTGTGACAAGCCAAAGAAGACTCAAGGGAATGGGAAAGTGTTTGCTCTATCAGGATCGGAGACTGCTAGTGATGATCGATTGATCCGAGGTACGTGCTTCATTAATGGTATTCCTTTGATCGCTATAATTGATACCAGAGCTACACATTCTTTTATTTCCTTTGATTGTGTTAAGAGGTTAAGTCTTGAGTTTTCTGTTATGAGTGGTGGCATGGTAACTGATACTCTGCTATGGGTTCGGTAACTACCCGGTATGTGTGTTTGAATTGTCCGTTGAGTATTTTTGGTAAAGACTTTAGAGTTGATTTAGTGTGTCTTCACTTAGATGAACTTGATGTTATTCTTGGGATGAATTTGTTGGAATTCAATCGTGTCTATATTAACTGTTTTGACAAAACGGTTATTTTTCCTGAACCTGATGATGAAAGAGATTTGTTTATGACTGCTAAGAAAGTGAAGGAATCACTGCAAGATGGTGCTAAGGTATTTTTGTTAATGGCAACGGTGAGCATTGGTGAAAGTGGAACAATTGATGCTTTACCAATTGTCCGTGACTTTCCGGAAGTTTTTCCTGAGGAGATAATAGATTTACCGCCGGAACGAGAAATGGAGTTTGTGATCGACTTAATTCTTGGAACTAGTCCGATATCGATGGCTCCATATTGTATGTCCGCATCGGAATTGAAAGAGTTAAAGAGTCAACTTGAAGATCTACTTGAGAAAAGGTTTATTCGTCCGAGTGTGTCACCGTGGGATGCACCAGTGTTATTGGTTAAGAAGAAAGAAGGTTCTATGAGACTCTGTATGGATTATAGACAATTGAACAAGGTGACTATCAAGAATAAGTATCCACTTCCGAGAATTGATGATCTGATGGATCAGTTGGTTGGTGCGAGTGTGTTCAGTAAGATAGATTTGAGATCTGGGTATCATCAGATTCGTATGAAGGCTGAGGATATTCAGAAGATTGCTTTTAGAACGAGGTATGGACACTATGAGTATTCTGTGATGCCATTTGGTGTGACTAATGCACCAGGTGTATTTATGGAGTACATGAATAGGATTTTCCATCCTTATTTGGACAAGTTTGTGGTTGTGTTCATTGATGGTATTTTGATTTATTCGAAGAGTGAAGAAGAAGATGTCGAACATCTGAGGATTGTGTTATCTATATTGAAAGAGAAACAGTTATATGCTAAACTTTCTAAGTGTGAATTTTGGTTGAAGGAAGTGATTTTCCTTGGTCATGTGATTTCGAGTAGAGGTATTGCAGTTGATCCGTCGAAGGTTGAAGTGGTATCGCAATGGGAGACTCCGAAATCAGTTTTTGAGATTAGAAGTTTTCTTGGTTTTGCAGGATATTATCGGAAATTTATTGAAGGATTTGCCAAGTTATCTTTACCGTTGACGCAGTTGACTAGGAAAAGTCAAGCTTTTGTTTGGGATGCGAAGTGTGAAGGAAGTTTCCAAGAGCTTAAGCGAAGATTGACAACGGCTCCTGTTTTGATTTTGCCGAATCCGACAGAACAGTTTGTTGTGTATTGTGACACTTCTTTGATGGGTTTGGGAGGTGTGTTGATGCAAAATAAACAAGTTGTAGCTTATGCATCGAGGTAACTCAAAGTGCATGAGAAGAATTATACGACGCATGACCTAGAGTTGGCCGCCGTTGTATTGGTGCTGAAGCTTTGGAGGCATTATTTGTTTGGTTCGAGATTTAAGGAAAGTATTTTGGTGGCCACGTATGAAGAAGGATATTGCCAAGTTTGTGTATTCTTGTTTGACTTATCAGAAGTCAAAGATGTAGCATCAGAAACCGTTGTTTATTCCTGAGTGGAAATGGGATAGCATTTCTATGGATTTTGTATCTGGTTTACCGAGGACGCCAAGTAGCTTTGAAGTTATTTGGGTTATTGTGGATAGATTGACCAAATCTGCTCAGTTTATTCCTATGCGAATGGATTACCCGTTGGAGAGGTTGGCAAAGATGTACATTGAGAGGATTGTCAGTTTACATGGTATTCCGTCTAGCATTGTGTCAAATAGAGATCTGAGGTTTACTTCGAGATTTTGGGAGAGTTTGCAAAGTGCTTTGGGTACGAAGTTGCGTTTGAGTTCAGCTTATCATCCGCAGACCGATGTTCAGACTGAGAGGACGATTCAATCACTTGAGGATCTTTTGAGAGCTTGTGTGTTGGAGAAGGGAGGAGTTTGGGATATCTACTTACCTTTGATTGAATTTACTTACAACAACAGTTTTCATTCGAGTATTGGTATGACACCGTTTGAGGCATTATATGGTAGATGGTGTAGGACGCCATTGTGTTGGTATGAATCTGGAGAGAGTTCTGTGGTTGGACCCGAGATAGTCCAGCAGACTACCGATAAGATTAAGATGATTCAAGAGAAGATGAGGATTTCTCAGAGTCGTCTGAAGAGTTATCATGACAAGAGGAGGAAGGAACTTGAATTTCAAGAGGGAGATCATGTGTTTCTACGAGTCACTCCTATGACTGGTGTTGGTAGGGCATTGAAGTCGCGTAAGTTGACGCCGCGTTTCATTGGTCCTTATCAGATTTTGCAGAAGATAGGTGAGGTAGCCTATCGTGTTGCTTTACCACCGTCGCTTGCTAATCTCCATGACGTGTTCCATGTATCTCAGTTGAGGAAATACATTACGGATCCATCTCATGTAGTCCAAGTAGATGATGTGCAGGTGAGAGATAACCTGACTGTGGAGACATCACCTATGCGGATAGAGAATTGGGAGTTGAAGCAACTTCGAGGCAAAAAGATTGCTTTGGTGAAGGTCGCTTGGGGAGGACCGTCTGGTGGAAATGTGACTTGGTAACTTGAGAGCCAGATGAGGGAGTCTTATCCAGAGCTGTTTGAATCAGGTAACATTTTCGAGGACGAAAATTCCTAAAGTGGGGGAGGGTTGTAACAACCCAATTTTTCAATAATTAATTACTCATATTAAATAAATGATTTATTTGGATGATTTTAATTATTGGAATTATTGGTAGATATTTGAGAGGAAATATGATGGAAGGAAATAGAATGGAAAGGCATATAAGGAAAAGTGGAAAGAAAAGGAAAAGATAGAAACATAAGAGAAAAGAAGAGAAAGAAAGAGGAAGAGGAGAAAAGAGAAGGAGAAGAAGGAAAAGCTTGGAATCATCAAGAACAACTCCTAGCTTCATATTTAATCAAGGTAAGGGTGTGAAATGTTGTTATTCTATCAATGTTTATGATTATGTATGATTGGTTTGGATTGTTTGGATGTTTTCTCCATTTTCCATTCTAGGGCATATATGAGTTTAATCGGTAGAATCAAGGTTTTAACGGTTGGAATCGAGAATAAAGTGTGTAGTTTAGTCGAGGAATGTTAGACTAAGACTATAGGAACTGGTTTGGTGAGAATCGGTTGATTTTACGAAGAGTTGAGGATTGATGACAGTGAGGATTTCTGAGTTCGCAGACGTTCGCTAGCACCTTCGCTAGGCGAACAGGTCGCGAGTGTTCGCGAGCAACTCGCTAGGCGAGCAAGTTAGCAAGAGGTCCCAGACTTGGACATAATGCATTGGATCTAGTTCGCTGGTAGCGAGTGAGGTAGTGAAGGATTCGCTAGGACCTCGCTGCAGCGAGTAGGAAGCGAACGAAGTCAGTAGCTTCTGTTTGCCTTCGCGAGCTTGTTCGCTAGGCGAACAGATAGCGAGTATTCGCTAAGGACTCGCTAGGCGAGCAAGCCAGCGAGCGTGACAACATTTCATTTTCTTTGTGATTCCATCCGATGTTGATTGTTTGGCTCGATTATGTTCGATCCTTATCGGAATGAATAGTTGTGTACTATGGTGTGATATGTTGTGGGTAGTCGTAAGGCGTGAATCCTAGATTGTGGAATTGGTTATGAAATGTGGTCTTTTGACAAATATATGCATTGTTTTAATTGATTAAAAGTGCATGATGATTGTGATTGAGTTCGTTGCGGTTGGCACGATGTTATTAATAATGCATGAGAACATATTGTGAATATGTGTGCATTTCTTGTAATTGTATGTGAATAATGCATGGGAACATATTAGTGAACATGTGTGCATTGCTTGATAATATGGTGATGATGATTTAAAGTATGAATACTTTGATTATGTGAAATATGTTGTGTGTGCAATCATGTTATAATTCTTATGTGATGAATTATTGAGAATGCATGAGATTAAGATGCGAGAACGGTCTTAAGTGCATTTGGTTATTGATTGCATATGCATCATTTAGTCAAGAGGCAATGCTTGCTAGTTTCGTGGAGACTAGTGACTTTTCCCAAACCTAGAAGAGTGGGTTTGAAAGCTTAGAGGACGGACTTTTGTTGTTATCGGTCTAGAAGAGTGGACCCGGTTTAAGTGTAAAAACTGAAAAATGATAACAAGTGTTGGTACCACATGGCTTGAGTTGCGTTGAGTTGTGTTGGGTCACATAGCATATATGTCATCGTTATATGAAATATTCTTGTGTGTGGATTGTTGAGTTGAGAACTATGGATCTGTACATGATGAAACATGTTTTGTGATTATCCATGTGCGTTTATAAATATTGTGTGAATTGATGAGGATTATGGATGTGTGCATGATAAATATGCTTGATGATCATTCTATATTTGTTTATATATACACATATTGTGATGTATATGATGGTGATAATGAATTGTGGTGAGAAATGCGGAATATGTGTATTCTATGCTTGTGTATGTTTATATATATAATTATATGTATTGATTATTATGATAATATTTCTCACCCTTCTGTTGTTTTATAATGCTCTATGAGGCATTACAGATTAGCTTTGATGGAGGTCTTTTGTGAAGTATAGCTTCACTCTTTTGGTCGGTTATGCTCTGATATGTAGCACCGGGTGGTTAGGATTGTATAGTATTCTTTTGGGATACATTTTGTATATGTATCTGATGGTAAATGTTTATGTAAACATGAATGATGTGGTGAAACAAACTGAATGATATGTATTTATATGATTACATGTTTTAAGTAATTCAATGTTTAGATTTTCCGCTTTAATTCTAAATATTGAGATGTGGGTGTAAGGACTAAGTTCCTCTGTTGAGCTACCCCACTGTTACATGTCTTTTATAGAGCAGGTGTTGTATGTTATTTTGTGCATGATGTGGCATACTTCTTTTATACCATGTTTCAAATTTACTCTGATGAAATTTTGTTATGTGATTTATTTGTTTCTTTGGGGGTATAGAAGGGGGTGTTACATATCCTACTTCAAGAAATCAAAAGGCGATTCATACCAGTCGTAAAAGCTACACCTACGGATGGATTGGATATATATCCCAACCAAAATCAAGAGGTTTGAATAACTCTAGATGTGATATCCTCAAGATTACCGATCAAACCATTAAAGATGATTTGATTCCTCGTCCACCATATTGACCAACAAGTAATAATCCAAATGTAAGACGCCGACTTTATGGAAGTTTTCTGCACCGATTTCATGAACCATTCTAAGAAATGATCTTGGAAGTTTAACTCCTCCATCTAAGCAATGGCTACCCAATCAACCACCTTACGCCACACCATTGTAATGGATGGGCACATACACATTAAATGGTTCGAATCTTCCACCGCACTGAAACAAAAGACGCATACGGTATCGTGCGGATCAGATATGATTCCCCTGGCTAGAAGATTATCCCGTATAGGAATTTTGTCCCAAACAAGACGTCATCCGAAGACCCGAGTTTTGAGCAGAATAACAATAATCTATAGCACATATAAATCAAGACCTGCAGTTTAGAAAAATCCTCCAACAGTTCTACAGGTATGTGATTCCTCATGGCCTCAAAATGTCATTGCTAACATTCATCCCGCCACTCACCCATATCCGCTACAACAACATATTTCAGAGTTGACAGATCAAATAAAAGCGGAAAAAGATTACGTAGAGGTGCCTGATTAGACCAACAATTAAGCCAAAAGGAGATCCGTTTGCCATTGCCTAACACGCAAGAGATCTGGTCCAAAAATCCACCACTCAAACCCATAAGATCCCTCCACCATTGAGATTCCTCCTTAGAAATCAACGGTGACACCTTACACAAGATTCTCGAGTAAAGACAACCATATTTACTTTTCAGAATACCACACCAAATGGAAAACAGTTCAGAGATAAAATTCCAAATCCACTTTGAAAGCAATGCAATGTTGAATGTATTGAGATCCTTGATCCCTAGCCTGCCACGATCTTTCAGCATACATACTTTATCCCAACTTATCCATGCAATACCCTTCTTATCCAGAGAATCATTCCACAAGAAATTCCTTTAGGTAGCTACCAAAACTTTTGACACTTTAGACGGAACTTTGTAAAATGCCAGATGATGGATGGGCATATTAGACAGGACAAAATTAATCAAGGTAACTCTGTCCCCATGGACAGATGTCTCCCGCGCCAAAAGGATAGTTTGGATTTAAAATAGTTAACTATAGGATTCCAAAAAGCTATGCTCCTGTGATTACCTCCAACATCCAAGCCAAGAAATCTAAAGGGGAAGGAACCAATTCTACATGCTAGGAAATGTGCAACAACGTGTAAAAAATCCGTCTCACAACCAATACCAAGCAAGCTACTTTTCCAGAAGTTAATACGCGGGCCAGAAAGAAGTTTAAATTTACGCAATAAAGCTTTGATAGCCCATATTTCTTCCCAAGAACCATCACATAGAATTATGGTGTCATCCGCAAATTGAATATTTATTTATTATCACTAAAAATACTAATAATCTATTTTTTAATTTTAATAAATAAAAACTTATTTATCTCACGGGTCACTATAAACACAATATCTATTTTATTTTAATCAAGCATTATCTTATTTATAAATATTAATTTTTTTTCTTTCTACATCTTATTATTCTTTTTTTATATATATAATTATTTAATATTATGTAATTTATATGATTATTGTTCATTTTAAAATTAAATATATCATTTTAAATTTTGCATTTGTATCTAAATACATTTTATATTGCATCAAAATTTCCTCTTTTTTGTTTCTTTTTTCATCTCACGAGTAATTTTTTTTTCTTTTTGCATTATTATTTAATACAATTGAGATTGTATAATTAATTTTCAATTTACAATTAAATAACTCATTTCAAATTTACATCGGTATATAAATTTTATATTGTATCAAATAAACTTTTTATTTAACAGGTCACTGTAAACACAATACATATTTTATTTTAATTAATCATTATCCTAATTTAAAACATAAAATCTCTATTATCAAATATTAAATTTTTTTTTTAGTCTCACAATTTTTTTTCTATTTATATTTTAATACAATTGAATTTATATAATCATTATTTATTTTATAATTAATAACTAATTTTAAATTTAAGTACTTATATAAATACATTTTATAAGTTTTCAGATTTACCTATACATTTACTAGATAAAGAGAATATATTAGGTACTTCAACTCACACATATAAATGAGGAGTTTACCCATCATTTTTTAAGGTTGAAGAAACTCCCACCAAATCATGTGTTTGAAGGCTGGACCATAATAAAAAAGAGTAATCCACCAAAATAAGAAAGTTTAATGTAGCTTCATGTTCTTCTTATTAAATTGTTACACTGATAACAATAATAATAAAGACTATCAAAATACATAACATGTAGTCACACTAACAATGTTTTCTAGATATCATGTTAAATTTTAATTTTAAAGACGGTTAGAATTTGGAATTATAAGATTGGTGAATTAATAGAGAAATTAGAGTGTGGAGAGAAAGGGGAATTGGGAGAGATAATTGAAGGTGATAATATTTCATTTATTAATATTGATGAGGATGCCTCCAAGTTATTTATATAATATCACAATATGATTGTGACTCAAGTTATATAACCTAAATTACAGAAAAATCAAAAATTCGAACCTGTAACCGGTTAGACAAAACCTGTAACCAATTATAGCTAAAATAAACTGAAATTAACTAATAGTGGTGATCGGTTACTTCGAATGCGTAACCGATTACACCAACTCTAGAAACACTTTTATGATGCTTATTTGACTTATTTTGACATCTTTATTCGGTTACAACCCTTGAATTACTCAAAAACTCTTAACACACCACCTTAATTTAAGTGCTCCAAGTATTCAATTCCCGAGTTCATCTTCAACCTTTTGAACACTTCATTTGTGACTTCCTTAATCAACAAACCAGCCACTTGGTGTTCACTTCTACAATATTCCAATCTTAATCTTTCTTCCCTAGCAAGTTCCCTCAAGTAGTGAAACCTCATTTCAATGTGTTTTCTTCTCCAATTTCAAGTTGGATTCTTAGAAAAATTAATCACGGAAACATTATCAACCATGGGTGCAACAACCTCACCCTCATTGTTGTCCAGCTCCTTCAATAGATTCAATAACCACACAGCTTAGCATGCACATAACGAAGCGACAATCTACTCAGCCTCACAAGATGAGATTGGAAATACTTGTTCCTTCTTCTAACACCAAGAGATTGGTTTTCCACCAAATATAAAGATGTATCCACCCGCAGATTATAATTCATCTTTAACTCCGCACCAATTAGAATTAGTAAAATCAAGCAAATTATATTTTCTTCCCATATCCACTGCGGGAAAGAGAATTCTGCAGTCAATAGACCCATTTTACATATCTTAGGATCCTCTTGAATGCTGCCAAGTGAGACATCTTTGGTCTCTTCATGAATCTAGTCACAATATCGACACTAAACGCCAAGTCCGGTCGCGTATTACACAAATAACGTTAGGATCCAATCAGCCTCCTATACTGAGTTGGACTTGTGGAATTCAATGTCAAGGAAGTACGTCATTAGGACAAGGCCGATCATCTCAAACTCTTTCATAAGTTCACTCTTGAACTTAGAAATTCATTTTTTATTGTTGCGCGTTATCAACAAATCGTCTACATATAGACAAAGGATAATCACTCTGTCACTTGAATTCGTCTTCACACACACGCCATGCTTGGATACACATTTCTTAAAGCCAATCTCCTTTAAGAAACCATATATTCTCTTGTTCCAAGCTCTTGTATGTTGCTTTAAACCATACGACTATTTCTTCAACTTATTGAACATTAGCTCTTGATTTCTCACAACAAAACCAATGGACTTTTCTACATACACCTCTTATTGAAGAGGTCCGTTCAAAAATGGAGATTTTACGTCCATTTGGTAGATGGGCCAATTGTTGTTATTCATAATACCAAGAACTATCTTAATGGTTTGAATCTTAGCAACCGGTGCAAATACCTTTTCAAAGTGTATACCTTATCTTTGCAAGAATCTCTTTGCAACTAATCGAGCCTTATGCTTGATTATCTCATCCTTGGGATTTGCCTTCACTTTGAACACCCATATGACACCAACTGGCTTCTTTCTGTCCGGTAAATCAACCAACTCCCAAGTATTATTCTTCTCATCCTTGACATTTGCCTTCACTTAAAGCCTCTTTTGTTTTAACGTGTTTGGGTTCGGCCATAAGTGAAAAATGGAAGAAATCACCATCATCATTGACTTTGTTGTCTCAAAACAACTTACAACCTTAGAGCCTTTGAGGAAAAACTTTTTCCCTTGTTGATCTTCTCGCATTTTCTTCAGTTCAGGCTTCGGCAACAGGCATTTCTGCACTTCCCATATCTGTAAAATCTGAATTTTCAAAGTTGTAATCAGTTACAATTTTTATGTAATCGGTTACAGGTTACTGCAATGGCTTCATCTTATTCAAAACGACGCCTCGGCTGATCACAACCTTCTGTTTGCTACATCAAACAACTTGTAACCACTAGTGGAGTGATACCCTACACATATCATCATTTATCCCTTATCATCCAACTTCTTTCTAAGCTGCCCTAGAACATGTTAATACGTTACAGAACCAAAAACTCTCAAATGGTTCAAATTCAGTTTGAATCTCGACCATGCTTTCTATGGTGTTACCTTCTCAAGCTTCTATATTGGACACCTATTCAACAAATAGGAATATGTGGATACCACTTCTCTCCGTAACTCTTTCAGCATGTTATTCCTCTTTACCATGCTTCTTACCATGTTCATGATCGACCGATTCTTCCTTTCAGAAACAACATTTTGCTGCATTGTATAAGGTGGTAGAAGAACATATATTATCCCTTCTTGATCATAAAATTTGTTGATGTAGCAAGGCGATAGTCCCATATTCACTTTTCTCGACTTGTTGTTGTAGCAAGACATCTATGCTCTATAACCTTCAGTTCAACCTTGAATGCTATATTGGCATCCATATGAGCCTTAAGGACCAAAAACCTATTTGCATCCGTAACGCGCATCCCCTTATTTTTCATGTGAATCTTACAACCCTTCTCAAGCAATTGGCCAATACTTAGAAGGTTACATTTGATTCCCGGAATGTACTATACATCTTTGATCAAGGAATACCTATTATTCCTTCTCATGATCAAACAACATTGATCCCACCGGCCACTAGAGCGGCATCATCCGCGAATTTTAATTTGTTCTTCATGGCACGGTTGGTTTTAATAAACCAATCTTTTTTCTATGTCATATGAGTAGAACATCCCAAATCCAAATACCATTCTACACTTCACTGGACTTCTTCTCTCATAGTTACCATATCATTTTCTTCTACATGGATCCAGATATAACTTTCATGTAACCGATTATAGTATGTTTTTGCAGCATTCCCAGAATTATTGATGCTATTGTTCGGTTACTTACTTCAGTTACATTCACCTTATATGATCATGATCAATAGTGTATTATCCTTATCAAACTCTTTTCTTTCAACCTTGGCTTCATCTTCTTAAGGTTCTTGTTTGCATTGCACTCTCTTGAAAAATAACCAAACCTTTGACACTTAGAGCATAACTCCTTGCTTTTGTCAAACCTCTTCTTTTCACCTTTAAAGTTTCCTTGACCACCATTTTTGCTGCAGCTTCTCTCACCCCTTTGACAAGTCGAATTCTTGGAAGTTTAGGACTCTCTTCCGCCAAAAATTTGAAAATTTCCTTTACTCTTCATGGGCCATTTTCCTTTCGATCTCTTGTCCTTCTCGTTGAACCGAGGTTGCAAAGTGATCACCACCTTCACCATATCATTATTTCTCTCCCAAGCTCTTTGCTCACGAGTCTTAAGAGATCTTTGTAACTCCTCTTTGCTCACCGTCGCAAGATCCTTCGATTCCTTAATTGACACAACCATGTTGCTAAATCATGGTGTTAAAGAATACAAGATTTTCACAACATACTTCTCTGTGACTGTTTCTCCACATGCCTTCACTTGATTCACCAACCGAGTAATTCTCGTTGTGAAATCATTGATTGTCTCATTTTTCTCTATTTGAATCATTTCAAGTTGATTTTTATGAATTTGTAACCTTGCCACCTTCACCTTGTCAGCCCTTGAATATGTTTTCTCTAAGATTTTCCTTGGCTGCTTTGACGATTAACAATCACCAACTTTCTCAAAGTTGTCACCATCTCTCAAATGCGCCTTGAAATATTTCTTCTTCTCTTCCTTATGTGTTGCTCATTATGCATCCATTGCACCTTGGACAAGGGTGTTAGAACAAGATTTATTCATGAAATATATCTTTTAAGGTTTTGATGATAACAGAGTATTGAAAGAGTAATTGTGTTACCTATTGTGTGTTCTAAGTATATAGGTTTCAAATCTTAAGGAGCATCTATTCATAATCTGATAAGAGAACGCATTTGAGAGAAGCTGAGTTCTTGGCTTTTGATGGTTCAGAACTGAATGGCGTTATTAAGTGAAGTCTGATGATATAGGTTTGCATAGACTCTGAAGCTGAATGTATCAACATCAGAAGAGTAATATATTATCTCTACACTTATTGAATGTACCAACTTCTGTTTATCCGTACTGCATAAAATAACGTACAATATCAAATTAGTTTGTCAGAAGCAACACAAATTGGAGAACACAATTCAACCCCCCTTCTTGTGTATTTTTCTCACCTTCAGTTGGAATTAGAGGATGGTCTATGCATAATACTTAATAGTGGTGTGATTCCTATTTCAAATACCATATGAAAAAGGTTTTGCTCTGCTAGTCCTCCCATATTCAGTAGGTTACTCTGTTAAATTTAAATGATGGAAAAGCAACACTTACTCATATATTATTGGTCTTGATAAAATTTTTTGGTGAAGATATATGGGATATCCTTGAAGAAGGTGTCTCTATAGAAGTTGATGGTGTTGGAATGATCAAAGATAGAAAATCTCTCACATCAACTCAGAAGAAGCTTCACATATATCATCTTCGAATTAGAAGCATTCTAGTAGATACTCTATCTCATTCTGAGTATATCAACATCATTGATATGTCTGCTGCTAAAAATATTTTTGAATCCTTATTTTATAAATATGAAGGGAATCAACAAGCTTATCAAGTTACACTTCATATATTCTTTCCAAAAAAATTATGAGAAGTATGCCTGCTAGATTCAGACCAAAAGTCACAACTATTCAAAATGTCAAAAACTTGAATTGTTGAGTTTCATACCCTAATTTTTACCCCTAAGATCCCACCTCATTTTCATCTTTACAATGCATTAAGATCAAAAACTTGATTATCCCCTAACCCTCTCATCTTTGGGTTTCCTTTGCAAAGTTTCTCGTGGGTGTGCTAGTTTTTGACAAAGTTCCCTTTAGTGGTTTGAAGGAGGTTCCTAAATCACAAGTCATTGCATCATCTATTTGTTGCACCCTAAAATTTGCCCTCAGTTTTCTAACTTTTCTGGTTTTTGTTTCGTACTCATCTACATCTTATTTAAGTTATCATCATGTTTTGCATTGGTCTTCTAAGACATGGGATTGAGGGATTTTCTCGTTATTAGCACCCATTGTATTCAGAGGTGTTTTAGTTGATTATTTCGATCAAGTTGAGGGAAGAAGTTGAATTCTGTTTATTTGTGACCTTCTTTTTTTGAAAGGGGTATAATCATGAAGGGGCTGTGTATTGGGATTCCTTTGAACAATTCAAGTCATTGCATCATTATCAGGGTATTTCAAGGTGGATTAGGATTTTCATTTGAACTTGTGGGCTTTTATCAGTTAGAGATCATTTGATTAAGGTGTCATTGTAGCCTGTTGCTTGGAGTTAGTATGGGTTCATTATTATGGAGTATTGCATTCAAGTGAATTCAAATTGTTCAAGATAATCGGTGGGTCAAGGTTTGAGAATGTTAAGTTTAGAAACAAAACCCATGTGGAATACAAGTTACTTGGGATTTAAGATATTCATCACCATCATTCAAGTTCCCCACCATCTCCTTCAAATTCTATTCCAAACCACAAATTACGTGTGTCCACTTTAAAACCCATTTACCTCATTTTGAAACCAAGTATCCTTTTCCAAAGATCATATTTTAGAATCACATCATTATCCATGTTCTTTTTTTTTAAGTTTAGTCTAATCCATATTTATTTCCCATTAAATTATTTTTCAAGTCCATTAAACCAAATACCCATTTTCTATGTCATTATCCATATCATTTCCTTTTCATACAATCTATATCCACTAGTCCTTCCATGCATAATAGTTTCTCAAGTGTTAAAATGTGGATATGGTCATTTATATCTAAGTGTTACTTTCGTTTGGGGAGGCTTGATGCACCACATAATGTTATTGATAAATGACAAGCAGTGAAAATTTAGTACATGACAGTAAAAACAAATTAAAAATATTCTGAACAAAACTCAACTACAAAACCACTACCCTACTGCTCCAGCCACTAAATCAGTACAGTAGAACACAACCACACTTCCATACAGCAACGAAACCACACGATCCTTCGTACCAACTTAAAAACCCTATTTCCCAATTCACCCCTTTTGGTCCTCTATAAATGAACACCTTCTTCACCTCATTTCTCAGAGCCCGAGAAATCCACAAAAACCTTGCTTAAATTTAAAACCGAAGCCTCATAGCCTTCATTAACCTTCATACTCAATATTCTACATCCTCGAAATCATATCCCTCAACCTTCAACACAAAACAACCACCACAGATCTACTCCAAATCTAAATCAGAACAGAATGAGGGAAGAAGAAAGGGCTTGAATCGACGTAGAAGGAGAGGTTGATTTAAGACGAAATGAAGAAGCAAAGCCGTGTGAGAGAGAAAGATCCAGAAAGAAAAGAGTGCTGAATTTCATTTGGAGAAGGCGAATGTGTGGGTAACAGGGGAGACGACACGGTGAGTGCTTTTAGAGACTGAGGTTGAGTTGCTTAACGTCATTTTCTCTTCTTTCTCTCTAGGTTATGTTTGATGTCAGCCAGATTGGGTTGGGCTTAGGCCCTACAAAATCCATTTCCACACCCCGTTTTTCACTCGTCATACTCCCTTGGCTAAGAGAGCATATACTTATGGGCCTGGGGGTTGCGGCCCATGTTTTCTATTCTCATACCCATGTGTCCATTCGCACCCCCCTCGTTGCTTCTTTTTTTTGTTTTATTTTTAGATCTTTGTTTAATTTATTTAATTTGTATTTTATTAACTCTAATCTTGCCTTAACCTAGAATTCATTTTAACTTAGGATTAAGTTTTTAATTGGATCATAATTAGTTTTTTTAGATTAGATTGATTTTAGTTTTAGAATTAGTCTTAATTTTATATTTAGCTTAGGATTTAATCTCGATTTAAGTTAGGATTAAGTTTTTAATTAGATTTTTATTAGTATTAGTCTTAGAATTTAATTAACTTAGATTTAATTAATTAACCTTAGTTTTAGTTTTAGTTAGGTTTAACTTTCAATTAGAATTTAGTTAATTTTACTTTGATTAGATTTTGAATTAATTTAATTGTTAACTTTGACTAATTTTGTTCTTAATTTTGGGTTTAGTTTTCGATTAATTCTTGAATGCGTTTGTGAATACTTTTCTTTATCGATACTTGTATATATTTTGTTCTTGGATGTTAATACTTGATGTTGTCTGCGATTGCGATGCTTCGTGTTTACTTGTCGTTTACCTCCCGTTTTCACATGATCCTCTAGGATTCCTAGCTCGACTTATTTTCCGATTAAGTTTGAGGTAGGAGAGACATTAAGCTTTCAATCCAAGCATGACAACATTAGGTAGTTTTCCCTCCTAATCTTGACTTTAGGGCCACATTGTATGATAACAGTTAGGGTTTAGTTTCCCCTAGACCTTCTGTGCGTCTCTATCTTCTTTCTTAAAACAATAATTAAAACACTTAATAACTACAATGAGTATTGTACACTACGAGCCTTAAGTACATGGGAAATGATGAGAGAGGAGTTTCTCCTCACTTGTCTCGAGTGTTTAGCGTATGCCCCGAGGGCGATATGCAACGCATTCGCTCCTATGTCATAGACTTTAGTGCGATACGCATCTCAAACAAAGTCAATTCACTTCTGTTAAGGCGTTTCAGGCCTAGGATCTTTTCTCTCGCCCCCGTACGGTCGAGATCCCGTTTTCCCGTAGTAGCGTGAACTACAGATGCTCTGATTCCTTATTCCCTAATGAGGATACGTAGGCATGAGGATTCCTATCCTTGACGAGCACACTAACAACTAAATTCCTTCTTGCTCTCACCCCAGTATGATCGAGACCAACCAGTTATCTGAACCTTTTTTCTCTCGCCTCAATGTGATTGAGACCTTTCCCGTAGTTACCCGAACTACGTTTTCTCTGATTTTGTATACCGGATGAGGATACGTAGACACAAGACAACGATGTCTCGACGAGCAACCTTTCCCCCTTCAACCGTAGTTTTCCGAACTACGTTGACTCCGACTTTCCCATTGCCCGAGGGAATACGTAGTCATAGGGCGGTGATATCCTATCGAGTTTGTTCTTTCTCTTCCCCCCCCCCCCCCCCCCCATTTAGCAGTAGCTTTTAGATAACTTTCACCCATAGATTAGACAACAAGCATGGATCCCGTTGAGTACAATAGACGTGAGGGGTGCTCATATCTTCCTCTTTTGTAACCGACTCCCGAACCCAAGATTTGGTTGCGATGACCTTGTCTTTTCTCGTTCTTTAGGTTTTATTCGATCGTTTCCTTTCCCTCTCTTTGGGATAAATAACATTCAGTGGTGACTCTTCTATTTTTCCACTAGGTGTTTTTCGCAGTTGCGACAGCTGGCGAATCTGCTGGGGGCATCTGGTTCCCTATGCGAGTCAATCCTAACACTTATCTGTTTTATGTCTTTGGGTGTTTATTGTTGTGCATATATATGTTGTATATTTATAGTTGTATATTGTTGCATTTACATTTTTACTTTCTGTAAATTATTTTTATTATCATATTATATTGTTGTTGTTATGCTGTTGGGTGGGGTGTTCCATTGAGAGATAAGCCCAATACTCAGGCTTGAGTACACACCTAGTATTAGTGTGGAGAGTAGTGCGGGCTTATATGTTTGGCATGCATGGGCCCTCATGAAATTCACGTCCAGACGACTCTAGAGACCATTGAGGGGGTGTTGGATCTGTAAGCTAACGACTCTAGAGACCGTTCATTGGGAAGTCAGTTGAGACCTCCTTGATTGACCATGATGCCAAACCAGAAATGGTGAACGTATCATCATTTCTTGACCTGAAAGTCCATGATACTGATAACCGATTAGGATTTCCATTCGTCCAAGACTAGAACCTACCTGTGAGAAGAAATGGGTTTTGCAGGAAACCTTGACTTTCAACTATCGCATCACTGCGAAGAGGGGCCGACAATGACAGAAGAGTCGCCACCGTTCGTTATTTATCCCAAAAGAGGGAAAGGAAATGATTAGAGAAAACCTAACAAAAAAGGGAGAAGACAGGTCATCGCAACCATATCTTGGGTTCGGGAGTCGGTTACGCAAGGGGAAGGAATTAGCACCCCTCATGTCCGTCGTACTCGACGGGATCCATGCTTTGTTGTTTATATAAAAGGGTGTTTACTATCTAAGCTACGGCTCATGGACAAAAGAAAAGAAAAGAGACTCGATAGAGCATTGCCGCTTTATGCCTACTGTCGCGGTGAAATTTGGATACCAAACTATTGATTAGTTTGAATCTTCAATTCAATTTGCAACCGATCTTTGATTTGTCCAAAGGAAGGGATAAATATCGAAATTCCCACAATGCAATGAAAATGCAAGGTTTAGAGAGTTATAGGTTCGGGGGTTGGTTAAACTTAGGGAAGGTACTAGCATCCTAAGTTTCTGTAGTATTCTACAGGAACCTCTTGTTTTATTATTTGTTTATTGCTAAGTGTTTATCTGCTTAATGTTTAAAGACCTAGGGGTTTATTTTTAAGTATACTCGATAAGATGTCGCATCTTATGCCTACATATCCTTACGGGAGTGGAATCAGAGTATTTGAAGTTCCCCTAAAGGGTTTGAGGAGTTCTTTGACTGTGGTCAAAGTTCCTACGGGTTTAGGATAGTTGTTTGGCTGATTTTAGGAGAAAAGGTGAGTTGTCATTTTAAGAGAGATTTAACCGCCACAAATTGTAGGAATGTAATCTTTGCATCGTCTTAAGAGAAGAGCTCAAGTACTCGGATAGGGATCGACGAGGTACGCCTCTATCTCTCTTAAGGCAAAGTCCCTACATATTGACTGTATTGATGTGGGGTGGAGATTCTATCTCGCTTAAGATGATTAACATCTTTCCCTATTGTCTTTGAATATTTGTTTGTTTTGTATTTGTTTGTTTGTTTCTATGTTGTAAAATAAAGAACAGTCCTTCCTATGGGGTAGGATCTATCCTAAAGATCAACTTGAATGGGATAAAGGATCGTAGGGGAGAATAATGCAAATGATGCACTACACACAATTGTTGAATCATGTGTAGGTTTTTCCTTTGGACGGAATGCGAGGCAGAAATATAAATTACGATAATGTAAATTGCTTGTAAAATAAATTGCGGAAATAGAGAGTAAATAAGTGAAGCATACATGTACGCATGAAAACGCTGAAGTGTGTGAGAGTGAATGCATCGTGAAGTGTAAGCATGCTCGACTGAATTGGATGTGATGTCGATTGTTTTTAGTTGATTTTTTTTAGACGAGAAGCTGATTTTAGTTAGGATGATTTTAAGATGAAAAATTGTTTCTTTAGGTGAGATTAGTCTATAAATTAAAGATTTTAAATAAAAGCTACAACGATTTAATTTATTATCAAAACTTAAGTGAAATGATTATATCATAAAAATTGAATTAAATTACTTATTGGTTTCATTTTATTTCTAAAAAAAAGGTTAATATTAAGAATTTTATTATTAACTAAATAGACTTGATAAAGGTGCAATTTTTACAAAAGTTGTTAATGAATAAAATACCTATTTTTTTTAAAAGTTATTAAATTAAGAAAATATCAAAATATTGAATAGGAGCTAATGGGATTTAAAAAGTTGTTTTAGTTATAAATATAAGATTGATTAATATTGGCATTTAGACTAATCAAATAATTTTAAAAAACTAAATGGGTTGATTAATCTATTTAAAAAGAGTTTGACTAATTAATTAAAAGGTTAGCTGTTGATTGGGAAAAAAAACCATTAGTTAAACGGATTAAACAAAAAATAAAAATTAATTAAGGGGGTTAAATAGTGGGTGTGTTGTGTTGTGTGTGTGGAACTAAACAGAATCCCTACAAACATAATCGAAAAGGGGAAAACATGAACCCTAGCCTTCCCCTCTCCATCTCTCTCGATGCGAGTTCGATCCGTCATTCTCCCTCTCCTCGTTCACTCTCGCTTCATTCTTCGTTTAAAACCTGCAACAAGACAACAAAACATCAATGGCTCAAGAAATTTTAACACGAATGAGGTTTTTTACCGAGAATTGGGAGCGGTGGCTGGTGGACTCGTGCGGCGAAATGGGGGTTGTGTCCGTCAAATCTGCGGTGCCGGTGACGGTTTGCGGTGAACGGAGGTGACTTTCGAGAGCTGAACAAATAAGTTTCCTTGCTCCAATTCCTAGTTTGTGAAGTTAGGGTTTTTTGTGGTGGTTTCAGTTTCGTATGATAGGTTTTTTTCATGAATCTTTTCTCCTTCTACTAGCCTCCTTTTATAGGTCTCAGGATGATAATGTCTTTGAATGAATTTGATTGCTGCCTTGAATGCTGATTGATGTTTTCCAAATTAGGGTGAATCAGATTTGAAAACATTCCTAATTCGTTTGATTGCTATAATGACTTATCAATCTCTGATTTTGTGATTTAATTGAAATTGGATTTGATTTTTTTGAACCAAATCTTTATTTCCTTCAATGGATATTCTTTAATGATTTTTGCTGACTCTGAACATGACATGGCAGGTGTAGATATCAACGATTTTCGGCCAGAAGAAAATAGCAGCCCAGAAGAAAGAGTGTTTGCGTCTGGTACGTCTGGTGAGGGCTTCCATGGGAAAGGTTGGTGATGAAGAGTAGCAGTCTCAAGTGTTTGCAGGGTATATTCCTCTCCTTTCAATCTAATCTCTACTCCTTTGTTTTCCTTCAAACTAATACACATTTTGAACCTCTTCCCTTTCATGTGATCCCTTGGGGCTTGGATTGGTAAATGGCGAATAATTTCGGTGTTTGTAGAGATCAGAATGGAGTTATGGAAACTCTTAAGTATGATGTTGAACACGATGATGCAAATGAGTCCCGAAGATGACACAACAGTCATCTGCAAACTTTGAAATATCAGAAGAACCAAATTGATTATGCTGAATGCTTTGAAGTGATCTTAGGTATACACTTTATGCTCTTCACCTACTTCTGTTATGAATTCCCTCTGAGGTTCTGCAGGGAATTAACCTATTGTGTGCTGATATGCAGGTGGTTCAACAGTCTCGCAGTTGGTGGAGGCATAATAATCTGGCATAACTAGTGGTTGTTGTGATGAATTTTGACGAGAAACAGATTGATTGAGGGTTCCTTTGGTAGCCATCGAGACACCATCAATACCAAAAGGCGGTGCGCTTGAAGGAGCTGTGTAGGAGGAGACAATTAGTATTGGTGCCTTCACGCCAAAAGACACCGGTGGCATGCTCGTGTATGGATTTGGATGTTCCGGCAACAACTTGTGGGCTGGAAATGAGGTTGTTGGTATTGGTGTATGGCTGATGCAGGACCGAATGGAGCAGCGGTTAGAGGATGATTGATTCCACTTAGTTGCTGTTGTTGAAGAGTGGGCTTTGAAGAAAAACCAGGTGCAGCAGTTTTTTCACCTACCCTGCGCTGTTTATTCAATTCATCTATACGTTGTTCAATGCTTGCACGCGGAAACTCAGAATCAAGGTTATAGCTCCCAATAACCTTAATCGCTGATGTCAATGCATGAACTTCTCTAGATTTGATCTCATTATATGATCTTCCCTCGGAGGCAAGTCTTGTAGTGAGTTTTTTTCATCATCGACGTAAGCTTTCAAAATGGGAACTGGTGGCATCTTATCGGTAAGTTTGAAGTGAAAAATATACTTGACAGCCAAAATATGTTTGCTTCTTTCGATGGGTTTCTGAATAATATCTTGAACTCTATCTGATAAGGCAATAATCTTCCACTCATTAAACAATCTCTTAGCTTTGTATGTCTTCAGCCTCTGCGTATTAGCTTGAAGACCCTCCAAAGAATGGTTTTTGCACCAATGTCAAAGGTTGGATTAAGCTTCTTGGGGAAATCAGCAACCTTCAACTCTTCAAGAGAAAACCCTTTACCAACTCAGAGTTTCATGTTGTATTTGGCAGTTTGCCCATGGACAGTTGGCCTAAGAGGTCCAGCAGTAGGCCTGGGGAAACTCTTAACTGTCTTCTTCTGTTTTCTGACAGGTTGAGTGAGTTGATGAGTCTCAAAGAAAACAGTCGACCGTTTTCACTCGGGTGGGGTTTCAATGGAAAATACAAACGAGGTATTGCAACATGCCTTTCTCACTCAATGATGTCTCGTGCAAATGATTGGACTGTTTTGGTTCTGACGGTTGTCTGCAACAGGTGCTTATGATGGTGAGGAAGAGGTTTGGATTCAGGGTAAAGCCCTGCTCATCTTTGTTTGTAGCTCGTTTTAATGTCATGGTTGTTTGGTAACAATAATTTCTCCCTAACCATTCCCTTTTTGTTTCATGTTTTGAGGATGCTAGCCTTGGTTGGTGTTGATGTATGAACTGTTGGTTGATGTATCTGTTGCTGCATTGATGCATATTTGTTGCTATGTTGATGCGTATCTGTTGCTACATTGATGCGTACCTGTTGTGTTGACCGCTGTCGCTAATGTTGCAGGCCAGATTTGGATGGTGGGATTTGTGACCTTTCTCATTATTGTCTTGTGATTATTGCAGAATGATGCAGTTAAGGTAGAAGCGCGGGTATTTTCCAAATAGAAGCAGACTGCACTGGTTTTACAGTTAACCCACCAGGAATCTTCAAGATCTCAAACGAAGACGCGTTTCCAAATACCGATGTTGTGAAAGTCAAGTTGGTTTGCTGGAGAAATAGTTCAATTAGTGATGGTCTCAACACACTCAAGTACACTGGATTTAACGGAATGTTCATTGGATCAGAGAGAACACCAAATATCACAACAGACGAGCCAGGTGCAACACTTTGGTGTACGGATATAATAGCCACCTTTGCAGTTCGCAGAGCTACTTCACCAAATATATCATCTTGCAATTTTTCAATATATGGAATAAGCTGTGAAGCTGGTCTTCATACTATCGCACATCGAAGCGTCTTGCCGACAACGGCGTAATCCTCTTGGCATTTTGGACGTTAGCTGCGAACAAATCTTCTTCGGGACTGAATTAGTAGCAGAGGTATATTTCTTTTGTGTAACTCTTGTTGTAGATGGTATCATAATTGCTTTTCTTTTTGGAAATATTATACGTCACGACATCATCCAATTGGGATCTCTTTTGATTAATGTAGGCGTTATTGTCAACAGTGGTCTTGAGGAAAATGCTACCAGAATCGGCTCTGCTGGAGTTGTTATGTGGCAGGTTGTGGATCTCTCATTTATCCATCGCGTTAACCAAGCCATATTCTTACAATTGGTGACTGTAGAGCATGTATTAAGGCATACCAAGATTACTGTTGAATGTTCAGTTTCATGATGCTGCCAATGAATCGTCCACCAGCTATGCCATCAAGAAGGGCGATTGAGGGGGTTGCCTAGGATAACCATTTAGCATGTACTTGGAAGTAGGCTTAGTGATGAGGGATATTTTATTTTGGTCATTGTATCACAATTGTTTGAAGTTGTTGTTCTAAACACGTGTAAACCTTGTTGGTTCATTTTTATGTTTTGTTGATTCAAGACTTGCTGTGAGCAAATGTCTGCACCTTAGATTTATAGATTTTGTAGGAACCTTGTAACCTTTGAACGAATCAAAAATAGGTTGAACGGATCGTGATCTTAAATTGAGCTTAACATGTGCAATCCTTGAAATACAATGACCTGAGCTCATGAATCCTACTCATAAACTTGTGTGAATTCCGGTTTTAGATGTTAAAAACCATGCTTGGATTTGAATAGCCGGATAGCTTGAATTTGGGCTCGAAGCGGTAATTTGAACTTTGTAACCTTGATTTCAATGTAACCCAATGGATTGTAACTTGTATTCTTCTCTTGAAACGACAAATGAAACTTGTACCACATTGCTTAGTCCCGCATTTCTTTTGAGCTTCAACTTGAAAACTTCTTATGGAAACTCGGTTCAAGATGTTTCATCCAGACTTACCGCTTTTAAAAAACAAATTTCCAATCCTTGAGGAACCTTCTAAAAAATAGCGATATAACTGGGGTTTTGAGAGGTATCGAGGGAAATGGTCAGTGGAGAAGTCAAGATTCTTGAATCAGAATGGTTACACCTTGGACCGTTTGATTGCTATAAATTATACTGGAAAGTATTGCGCCTGCATAAACCGGTTAGTCACAATAAACATATAAGAGAAAAAAACCTTAAAGATGCTATGCAAGAAAACACATAAAGAAAAGGGGTCTTAGATCAAAAATTAGGGTGCGACACCTACGTATTCCCTCATGCAATGGGAAAGTCAGAGTCAACGTAGTTCAGCTAACTACGGGTGAAAGTGGGGAAAGGTTGCTCGCCGAGACATCACCGTCCCGTGCCTACGTATTCTCATCTAGTATGAGAAATCAGAGCAAATGTAGTCCGGGCTAACACGAACATCGGTTGGTTCAAAATGTTTTAGGCCCGAGTAGGGTTAAAACTTAGTTCTAGCAGTTAGGTGTATGCAGCTCGACCATTGGAGACTTAAGCGTTACCTGTTTGCGGTAGAACCAAGAGTTAACAAAACTCTCCTTATGAAAAAGGTTTTCCAAATTAAGATCCTGAAGGATAAAAAGATTTGAAGTTTTTTTTTTGTGTTTTTTAAAGAAGAAGTGCATTGATTTTTGTTTATAATTCATGTTGCACTAAAGACTATGACCTAGGAGCGAATGCATCGCATGTCGTCCAAAGGACATACGCTAAACACTCTAGATAATTGAGAGGAGTCCCCCCAATCACCATTTCCCAAGTACTTAAGGCTCGTAACGTACAACAATTCTTAGCATTTATTATGTGTTTTGAAAGTGTTTTGAGATGAAAAGAGAAAGACACTCTAAAGGGAGACTAAGACTCAACCTAATGTTCTCATGAAAAGTATACCTATAGTTGGGATAAAAGGGAACTCTACCTATTGTTATCATGCATGGTTTCAATCCTAATGTCTATCACAATCCATCTTGAACAAGAAGGATTAGAGGTCCTAAGGGAACATGGCAAGGGGAGACAAAAGAAGAAGAAGAAAGCATAAGGAAATGCAAGTATACAAACATGTAATGCACAATTAGAATGAAAGTGAGGGAGGAAAAAAAGTGTGGGGTAAACACCACCACAAGCACATCTCAACCTCAAGCATGCAAATGAAAATGCAAGAACAAAAAGAAAATGCAACCATAAGCAAACAAAAATGAGCTCAAACAAGTTCAAGCCAAAAGTGAGATGCAATGGGAGAAGTCATGACCCCTACAACCATTCAAGCATCAATCACCGAAGAAAAACGGGAGGAAAAAGTGTGGGACAGCAGCCGCCACAAGCGTATCTCAACTGAAGCATTCTTCGAACTCATGCAAAAACTAAATGATAAACATCACATTGAACAATATATACGAGAGTATGCATTCAAGTGGAAAACGAAACGCATGTCGACAAAATTATGATTAAACAATCAAGAAAAACGACATATATCCAAAATAACTCACTCCTAATGCGTCATATTGATCCATGAAGATTCGAAGTGAGTGAGCACCACAACAAGCAAGAACAACAGCAAAACAGGTCTGCTGGCACAGTGTTAATCGATTAACTCCAAGGGTTAATCGATTAACCATTGAAAAATGCTTTAAAATTTGAAAATGCACAACGATTAATCGGTTAACGCCCTGGGTTAATCGGTTAACCCTGTAACAGCAGCAGAAAAACAGCAACAGAACAACAATTTCAGCACATAAGCATTTATCTAATTATCTGGATTATCACATAATCAATTATGCACGAATTTAAACCAGCAAAGAGTGACCAATCAACATGTAAACACATTAAACCAACAAGATCACAGATCATATGACTCAAATTAGCAAAATCAATCAAAAATGAAGATCCATATGCTAATTATGCAAATAATCTCAAAATCAAAATTGGATCAAGAATTCCAACCTACGAAGCGGAGAATTGCTTCGGTTAGTGTTGATTTACTCCAATTATGCAGATCCACGCAAGAAACTCGGAGATTCTTTAAGATCTAAGTGATTACTTGTAGTAGAAATAAAGATCCACCACAATTAAGCTGAAATAATCAAAATAAGCTCCTTCCAAGCAACTTCAGAATTCAGATCCAAGCTTGCATGAAAATTGGATGAAGAAATTGAAATGATGATGATCAAGGATGAAGGTTTAGCTCTTAGAAATTAATGATTCCAATGGAGAATCAAGGATTTCAATGTGAGAAGAGCTTTGGTGAAGGTTTGGGAATGGAGAAATTGAAAGAGTGAGAATGAATTCTGAAATGAAATGGAAAATTATGAGAGTTAGATGTGTGAGGTTTGAAGGAAATCAATTAAATACCCCTTAGGCTTGGATCCAAATGAGACTTGGAATGTGGTTTGTGAAAATTGCTTCGGAGTGAGGAGTGGAAATTTTGGGAGGGAATTTGAAATGATTTGAAAGTTAACCAAAATTTAAAATGGTTCGAGATCCTTCCCTTGGTGAAAAATCAACTCACAAGTGACCAAAATTGGACCCCAAAGTGGCTTCACTTGAAAAATCACGTACAGAGGAAAAATCTGCATTGGTTAATCAGTTAACCATATGGTTAATTGATTAACACCTTTGAATATCTGAATTTGACTTGATTTTGACTTGGTTAATCGGTTAACCATTTGGTTAATCGATTAACACCTTCAAAATTTGAACTTTGGCGCCTTTTGGAGGGAAATCTGCACATTTTCCCGTTTTCAACCGTTCTAGTTCTTGATAAGCCTCTGGAACTTGTCTTTGAATGCTATAACCTTGAGAATGCTTGAGATGGCTGAATGCTGCCTCCTGAGCTGAAAATTATCCTGCAAAATAAAATAAAATCGACCGCTCGATCGCTGGGCAAAATAAATGCCGGAACTGATAATGCTTGCTGTTCAGTATTTTGTGTTAAAAAAACTTTGAGCCACAGGAAAACCTTGATCCCTTATCTCAAGAACAAGTTCTATGCTATGCAAAAATGCAAAAATGCAAAAATGTAGAGAACAAATGCTAGAACAATGCAGTGAAAACATAAGCCAAGTAAAGAAATGGTTTGGAAAATTTTTGGGTACAACATCAACCAACCCGATTTTCTGGTTTTCTCATCAGTGTGAACTTATCAGCCTGGTATTCTGGTATTCTGATACTCCGGTATTCTGGTTATTCCGGTATTCTGATGTTTCAATATTTCCTCTTCAGAGTAGACTTATGAACTTATTCAGTCAGCATCATATCAACTATTCAGAGCTTTGTGGAAGCTTTGATCCCATGTCTGTTGCATTTCATATTGCATTGCATAAGCATTTATGCATCATTTTTGCATATCCTTCCTCAGCCAGGAACAGAGAGCTCATCCATCTTTTGTCCAACCCGCAATTGATTTCCCGAAACTCGCATTAGACTTGAATTAGCTTTTGGAAATATCATGAGCTCAGGAGTGCAGAATTCAGTTGTTACGAGGGAAGAGTTTGAATTGATGAAGAATCAGTTAGATCAGCTCATGGAAGCCATGACAGCTATGACAAGGGGAGAGGCCAATATTCAGAGGACTCCAATAAATGAGGATGTTATTCCACCTTCAGTGAACAATGTTGCTCAAGCTCATCCTGTGCAGATTCCTGTTGAAGATCAAGTTATACAAGAGCGTATCATTGTCCGAGATAGACATTCATCTTCTCTCAATGACACAGACTATCAGAATTTCACATTCTCTGTGCCAGATTTTCAAGGGGATGTTCCAAAGATTAATCCTAAGGACTCACAGACTGTTGAGTTTATGAGAAAATATTGTTTGTTGGAGGATAAGCTTGATGCTCTAAGGGGTCATGATATACTTAATCTGAATGCTTCGAGCATGTGTTTAGTGCCAGGCCTTGTGATGCCTTCAAAGTTTAAGACACCGAATTTTGAGAAGTACAAAAGGGATAGTTGTCCAAAGTAGCATTTGGTGATGTTTTGCAGAAGAATGACCTCATATGTCCATAACAACAAGCTTATGATTCACTGTTTCTAGGACAGTCTGAGTGGGGCATCATTGAGTTGGTACATGCAGTTAGAGAGTGGTTGCATCCGATCATGGTCAGATCTAGCCAATGCCTTTGTGAAGCAATACAATTACAATCTCGACATGACTCTCAGTCGTATGCAATTACAAGACTTATCTCAAGAGGAAGGTGAATATTTCAGAGCGTATGTTCAGAGATGGAGAGAGTTAGCTGCTCGTGTTCAACCACCACTTCTAGATAGGGAACTGGTTGACTTGTTCATGGGTACTTTGCAAGGTCCTTACTTGGATAAGATGATTGTCAACGGGGCATTAAACTTTTCTGACTTGATAGTAATTGGGGAACATATCGAGAGCGGGCTCAAGAGTGAAAACATTCGAGATACCTCAGACATCTCAGCTAGTGAAAGCAAATCAGTTGTCAGTTCTCAAGAAGAATGGGAGAAAGAAAGTAATTCCATCTGGGAATCCCCGATACCTCAGATTCAGTCTTCAGACATTTCAAATATTCAGAGTCAGCAATCTTCTGGGTCCTTGTATCAGATATCTTTTCCCTCCAGAGTCAATGTTCATACCATCATCAGCCGCGTCAGCACGCCCGACAGAGACCAAGGAAGCCAAAGAGGCATTTCACTCAGTTGCAAATGTCGTAGAGTCAAATGTTGCCATATTTGAATAAAGGTGGACTGATAGTGCCGAAGGAGATTAATCCAGTGATCCCTCCATATCCGCCAGGTTTTGATGTCAACGCCTACTGTGATTACCATGCTGGGGCATAGGGGCATTCAACCGAAGACTGTAAGGTGCTTAAGAGCAAGATTCAGACTCTGCTTGACTCTAATATGTTTTCCGTCACGCCTTAGGGTATCCAAATCAACAATCCTCCTTCATCCAGTCATGTGGGTTCAACAGTTCATGTTATGGAGGAATTCATTGAGAGCAGATGTTCAAAAGAGTGTCAGATTGACTTCGACGAGAAAATTTGAAGATGGCTAACTCAGTAGCAAATGAAGATTGGAAAGTCCAATTCCTAGAAGTTGGAAGTCTTTTATATCATGTCATTACTTTGCATTTTTAGTTTCTTTTCTGTTAAAGGGCGAACTTATTTGTAAAACTTGTCTGTTTTTGATTTATAATGATAATGAAATGAATATGCATGTTTTGATTAAATCCATTTGTGTTCACACATACTTTTTATTGATGGCAAACACTTGTTTAAGCAAAATCCGAGGGAGGATGACGAAATTGAAAGACACAAAACTTCTGATTGTATGCTTTTGAGTAAAACCTCTACTGATGATGTACATGCATTGTTTCAAATCCCCAAACACTAGAGATATAATGAAGATAATCCCTTGTCAACCCCTTTGAGCCTAGTAGTAGGAGTTTCTTTCTGGAAATGAAAAACCTCGATCTTAACCTAGGGTAGAGTAGGTGTCAGTTGATTTGACCAAGTATCCAAATTGTGAAAGGAGTGTTCCCGTTCGAGGGTCAATCACATCTATAGAGGTCGTACCTCAAAAACTTATAGTGGTTATCCATCACCAGCCAAGGAGTTAGGCAGTCACAACCCTTGTAAACAAGTCAGACAAGATTGTGTCGCACGATTTGTTCCAAAAAAATAGAATCAAAAGAAAAAGAGCCTGCTAAGTCAAAACTTGAAAACAAGTGAATTAGGAAAAAATTAGGGCATCCCGCTGGACTTCAAAAGAGTCAGTCCAGGGAAAAGCATGAAAATCAAAAAATGATGAAAATTCCTCGATAAAGAACAAGTGGTGTAACTCCAGACACCAAAAACAAAAAGCGAGTGACTGTCACTCCGAAAACCTTGTGGGGTCCTTAACCATCACTCCTGTCATCCAACCTTTGAAAGGTGAGTGCTTGAGACGAGTTAGTTGAATGTAAGACTGAAGAACATCAAGGAGAATGAGTGGGTTAAAACAAACTTTGAGCCTTATATCCTTTCTTTCTCAAACCGTGAACCAGACCACGTTACAACCCTCAAAAGACCTAATTGAAGCACGGTTGTTTCGAAAGCATACTTCGATAAAGATCGCGTCGAAACTGACTCTTGAAAGGATTGTCTTACCATGATGGTATTGTGGTTGACATTCTGGTAGATGATTCATCCACTATATGTCACACATTTTTTCCAGTGAACAGGCTTGGATTTCAAAACTGTCATATGCATTGCATTAAAATTATAATTTTCAAAACGAATTGGTTTACTTGCGAGTAAGCATGTGACGTCAAAAAGTTCCTGTAATGGAAAGATTTGATCGAGATAAGATGCAAAGTGCCCACATACTCTGTTGAGCAGGGGAAAGTCATATCAAATGGTCTCGTCAAGAAGGTAAGCCATTCCAAGAGTCAGTTAATCTAGGGCAATTAAGTCGAGATTCATCAAATCTCTCGAAGGTCAGTCAGTCTGAGGCACTCCTTCACAAATCGGCCAGTCAGGGGCAAAGTCATTTTAAGGTTGGGGCAGGCCACCCCAAGAGTACAAAACTTATCCTTATCCAGAAGGCAATCAATCTGAAGTACCTCTCCAAGATTCAAAGTATCAGGGCAATTCATCTTAAACCATCAGGGTACAGAGATTTCAGGTCTCATTTCGAGGAATATTTTTACAGAGATCCCACAGGCTGAGGCAAAATTGGAGACAGAGAAGCATTTCTCCTCCATATTTTTAGATCTACTTAGAGCTATTCAAGCAGGTTCAGTCAACCTTCAAGTTCAAAACGAATGTCGGGAAGTCATGTTAACCATTCCCTGACCCTTCAACCATAAACCTTATATCCAGACAAGACACTTTCCAACCTTGTATCCAGACAAGACATTTCCCAGCGTCAACTGTACCTGACCCATCACAGATAGCCCAAAGCCCAATCCCTATTGGCATTCACAAAAACCAAAAGCCCATTCCATATTGGCATCTTCATCCAAAGCACAATCATTATTGGCATCCACCTCAAAGTAAAGCCCAATCCATATTAGCGCCCTCCTCTAAGAGCCCAATCCCTATTGGCAACCACCAAAAATCCAATCCCCATTGGTGCCCAGAAAGACATCGCCTTCAAAAACCAATCACCATCAGGTTTCACCTGTCTTTCCCAACAAAGTCCATTCATACCTGGGGCATCCCTGAATCATAATTCAAAGGCACAATTGACTTTTCCTGACAAATCTCTAATTTGAGGCCATATGAAATTGAACTTCAATTGACTTGCAATGAGATCAATTAACACTTGATTCTTGTTGAGTATAAGCTCCTTGAATGTAGGGAAACTTGATTTGATGATGACCAATCCAACATATTGACTGATCAAGCAACAGTCCTCTTGATTCCAATGGTGCAAAACCCTAATTCAGATGAATCTTAACAACAACAATCTTGAAACAAGGTTAGGGTTAGGAAACAAAGCTTGATGCCCCTAGAATTATAATGGAATCTATGGGTCAAACTTTGGGGTATGAGATGTCAATCTCCATAAAATCTTGGTGAAAGGAATTTAAATATAGCAAACCGAAATTTTTTCCCTTAGATGTAATGATATGCTAAGGACGACAAATCTATGCAAGTACTGACATGCTATGAACTCTAAAATGATGCTTTATAATGAGAAAATGCAAAAATGTAGACGACCAGAGAAAACAAGAAAGAAAGCCGACACAATGAGTAACCACTCACTCGGGAAAGACAACAACACATGGGAAGTTGAAACAAACTAGGGAAATCTGAAGTGATCAGACACAAGGTTCAAACATGACCAATGTGACAATCTAGAGGAAAGAACTCTCCCAAAGGGGAAGAAAACAACTCCATTGGGGATATCCAGAAGGGAACAAGCTCTACTAGGGACCAAGCTAAAACTGAAAGATAACCTCTAGCAAGAGGAAATGTCAGGACAAAACAAGACTCCACGGGGAACCAAACCAAAGTGAAAAATTTCCTTACAGCAAAGAGTTCAAACGGTATCTTCAGGAAATGACCGGAGAAACAAACAAACCAACCAGGGATATTGGTGACAACCAAACATCTCAAAACACTGGGGACGTATGTAACAACAAACCATCCTTAGATTCACTAGGGATGTAGGTAACAACCAACCATCCTAATATTCACTAGGGATGTAGGTAACAACCAACCATCCTAAGATTCATTAGGGATGTAGATAATAACCAACCATCCTAAGATCACTAGGGATGTTGGTAACAAACATCCATCCTAAGAGCAATGGACATTGGCAATAACCATTCAGGATTTAAATGATGCTAGTAACGACTAGACTTTTAGAAAAAAAACGGATTCGTAACAACCAAATATTCCACTACCAACAATCTTTGAGCTCAAGTAATTCCAATAACTACTAGGCTTTCAAAGCGGATATGGTAACAAACAAATCGGAAATACCAATAACAATTAGATTTGAAGCAATGCTAGTAACTACTAGACTTTCAAAGCAGATATAGTGACAACCAAATCAGCAATACCAATAACAATTGAATTTAAGAAATTCCAGTAACTACTAGATTTTCAAAAGCAGATATGGTGACAACCAAATCGGAAATACCAATAACAATTGGATTTAAGCAATGCCATTAACTATTGGACTTTCAAAGTGGATATGGTAACAACCAAATTGGCAATACCAATAACAATTGGACTTAAACAATTCCAGTCAAACATTATTGGGCTTTCAAAAGAGTTAGCAACGGCTAAACTTCATGGGGAAAAACAGGTGACAACCAAATAACAAAAAATGATTTGAGGAACTAGTAATAACTAGCCTCACAAGGTAATACCGGTAACTACCAGACAAAAAGCATCAATGAAAATTGGATTCTTTGCTGGAGATTTCTAGTTACAACTAGACTTCACAGGGGAATCTGGTGACGACTAGACAAGAAAAATCAAAGGGGCGCTAGTAACAGCTAGACTTCAGAGGAAATTGGTAACAACCAAAAGGTGATAGATGTCTGTCGCACCCAAAAATTTACCCTTAGATTCAATGATCATTTGCATTTCATTTTATTTCATCTTTCTGTTTTAACTAACCGTTTGACCAGTTTGCCTAGTTTGTTCATTTCACAGGTGTGTCAAAGAAATTGGAAAGTGGCATTGTGCGTCCATCAAGCCATGTTGAATTCACATGGATATGAAATAGGAGTATGCACTCTTTCACGGTGGAAGAGTTTGAATTAGATTTTGCTGTCAATTCGAAGAAGACTGAAACAAGTTTATTATAAAACATCGAAAGTGACATTCAAAGCTCATGGATACTCTGCTAATTTCATCATCAGTCTCAGTAGGAAGTTCGTGATTTTATGTTAAAAATTGAAGTTCAAATCCAAATTCAAAGCTCATCAAGGACTTCAAAATTAATGAACAAGTTTCAAAACCCCAAAGTTGGATACAAGAATGTTCCTAAAAGCATTTGTTAAACCATGTGACAAGGCAGTTCTAAATTTTTTCTTAGACCATTGCAAAGAAACGTCTCGTAGCATTTGAATCATTTTTTTAAAGGACATTTTAAGTATTGGTGCAAGTTGTCTTAAAACCTAGCAACAAGCAGTGAGTTCATGAGAAGTTGAGTACTAGTTCATAAGGATTCAAATTTTTTTAAATCTTACAAAAGCAACATTCAAGATTTACAATGTTCAAGATTTACATTCAAAATTCTTTACAAGTTACAATTTTCCTTACAATTTCAAGTCCTAAATCCTAAACACTACTTTCAAGTGATATCTTCAAGCTTCACAAAAACCTGCAAAAATAATGAAAAGATGTCAGAAGTTAGAATCATTAATGAAAAAGGGATTTTAAATTATTTTCGACCCTCAGAGTAATTTCATCATCGGGTTCGGAAGGGAAGCAAAGAATTGCTACCAAACTTCCATTTTTTCCAACGGCGACCAAAAACAAGGCAGATTGTGTTCTTATTAAGAAAAAGAGGAAAATGATTTTTTGGATCCCAAACACGGTTCAACAGCCGCCAAATCCGTAAAACGAAAATCCAACAGCCATCATTAAACGAATCCAAAAAATGGAAACATATACGGGGCAACAAAAATCCGAAATTGGAATAGTCCCAGCATCAAAATAGATCTAGAAACAACAAGATATCATCATCAATGAACCAGATTCTGAAGATGGAAGAAAGTCCTCAAGTCAATAAATTTCCAAAATCATCAACAACATGCTAAAACATGTTTATCCGAAAACAGAAACAAATTTAAATCCTCCCAAAATCGTTTTAAGGAAAAAGCAACTATAAGAAGAACTAGAAGATGAAGTTCAAGGAAAAAAATCAGAACAAAAAAGCATCACAAGCAGAACCAAGAGGAAACCATAAGAGTTTCATACAAAACCCATCAAATCCGAAAATCATACAAAGGCAAAACGAAAAATCACAACAAAAATCCAACCATCCGAAAATCATAAAAATTGGAGAGGGCTCAGACAATCATCATCATCGCCCCCACAAACCGCCATCGCCATTTGCCGCCGCCATCCAAAAACCAGATCCACAAACTAAAAAGAACCCAATCGTGAAGATCAAAACACAGGACTCAGAGAAACAAGTCTCATCACCGTCCAAATTCAGCAGCAAATCTGTAAGACCCTTTGCTCTTAACCATTTTTCGTTGTTGTTTTTTTATAGCAAGAAGGACAGAAAGAAGAAGTTCATTTCATGCAAGAAGAAGAAGAAGGAAAATTAATAATGGAACAAAAGTTACTGCGGTCAGCACAGTGAGAGACAGAAAGAAAAATGTTCAGAGAGAATACGAGAAGGGAGGGGGCGCCGTCCCTTGCTCTTGTGGAATTAGGGTTTACAAACCCTAAATTCCCGTCTTCCTCCTTTATATACCACCGGGTCGGGTCCTGGGGCCTGACCACCCAGGCCCGACCCATTTCCTTTTTTATTTACTCTTTTTTTTCCAGTTTTTTTATTATTTGTTTCTTTATTCATTTGTATTTTTCATTTATAATAATAAAAACTAACAATAATACTAACTACTAACTAAAAATAAAAATATGAAATTTATTTTTATTGGATAATTAATTAAAAACAAATTTTAAATTTAAATATAAAAAAATATAAAAAAAATATAAAAAAAATGTTAGTTTAGATTTTAATTTTAATTTTTCTTATATTAAATGAAAATAATAGAAAGATATTATCTTTAAAAATTTCATGTTAGTATAGTTTTTTTGAGATTCAATTCATTTCAATAATAAAAATGTTAAGTTAGTTTTTTTATTTTATTGAATTTGCTCTTTTTCATGAAAAAACCACAAACAGAATGTATATCAAAATCAAGAAAAACCTTTTTCTAATTTCTATTTAATTCTAATATAGTTTTTTTTAGAACTATTAGGATTTAATTAATCTTCTCACTAATTAATTCATGTTTTTATAAAAAAAAACATTTGTTAGTAATTCAAGATTAGCTTTTAATTATTTTCTAATTCTCAATAAAAACTCACAAAAAAAACCATATAATTAATTCTAACATTTTGTCGAATTTTTCACTTAATCATAAGTTCTCAAAAGTAATTAACAATTTAATTTCCTAACTTATCAATTTCACCACTTATTCAACTTAACCATTATCCACTTATCCATCTAACTCTTTCAATTTATCAAATTGAACTCAAACTCTATTTTTGCTTGTCATACCATCGTTGCATCTTAATACTGCATCCTTATCATCTATTTATCACTGTTTCATATCTATGCTTCAATTTATTTACTCCACTTTATTTTACCGCTTATTTTCCATCCGAAGGAAAGGTTACCCTGTTTGACCGCCGTGTCAATGCCTTTACCCTCGCCTATCCTAGCCTTAGGATCCGAGTCGCCGTACTCGTGCTTAGGTGTCCCGCCGTCGACACACCCATACCTTTACCCTTTCAAACCTTAAGACTTTGATTCGCCGTACTCATGCTTAGGCTTCCCTCCGTGGACATCCACCCTTTTACACCTAGCCTTAGGATTAGGAGTCGCCGCACTCCATGTAAGTTCCCGCCGTGGAATACTTACTTCACCTTTTTCAATTCAACTTTACAACCTAGAAATCAGAGTCGTCGCACTCCATGTAAGCGCTTCCATATGAACGTTTACTTCCCCCTGGAACCTTGACCACAGTCAAGAAGTTCCTCTTACTCATTCCGTGAGGGGAACTACGATTACTCTGATTCCATCCCCTACCTCGGATACGTAGGCACAAGATACAAATCTTGGCGAGTAAACTTAGGACTAACCCCTTAGGTCCTTCTCTTTACCCTTTAACCCGTAGCATTACCCTTAAGCAGATAACCATTAGCAATAACACATTTTAAACAAGAGATTCCTATAGAGTACTACAAAAGTTTAGGATACTAATACCTTCCTTAAGCTTAACCAACCCCCGAACCCTAGATCTCTCTCCGCATTGTGTTTATGATGCAAAATAGGTTTTTCCTTTCTTTAACCTTTCCTTCGAATAAATCAAAGACCGGTTGTGGATCTAAGATTGTGATTCAAATTAATCAATAATTTGATATCCTATTCTCACTGCAACAGAAAATGGCGACTTCACTAGGGACCAAGATCATATCTTTTGAGGGTGTCGCGGTGAAATTTGGATACCAAACTATTAATTAGTTTGAATCTTTAATTCAATTTGCAACCGAACTTTGATTTGTCCAAAGGAAGGGATAAAGATCGAAATTCCCACAATGCAATGCAAATGCAAGCTGGATTGTTTAGGTTCGGGGGTTGGTTAAACTTAGGGAAGGTACTAGCATCCTAAGTTTCTGTAGTACTCTACAGGAACCTCTTGTTTTATGTTGTTTACTGCTATGTATTATCTGCTTAAAGGCTAAAAGAACCCTAATGGTTTATTTCTAAGTATACTCGATAAGACATCGCATCTTATGCCTACATATCCTTACGGGAGTGGAATCAGAGTATTTGTAGTTCCCCTAAAGGGTTAGAGGAGCTCTTTGACTGTGGTCAAAGTTCCTACGGGTTTAGGGTAGTTGGTTGATTGGGTTTAGGAGAAGAGATGAGTCTTCATTTTAAGGGAGAGATAACCACCACAAGTGTAAAAGGGGGTTGTAGGAAATGGTCTTTGCATCGTCTTAAGAAAAGGTCTTAAATACTCGGATGGTCGCCAAGTATGCCTTTATCGCTCTTAAGGCAAAGTCCCTACATGTTTGATTGCATTGTTGTGGAGGTGGAGCTTATATCTCACTTAAGATGATTAACATCTATTCTCTATTTTGTGTTTGAAAAGTTTGTGTAATGTTGTTTGTGTGGTTTGTCTAAGTTGTAAAGATTAAGACGAGGTCCTTCCTATGGGGGTAGGTCCTAAACTTAAGCGATCAACTTGAATGGGATCAAGGATCGACGGGAAAATGATGCAAATGATGTGCAACTACACACAATGTTGAATTATGTGTAGGTTTTTCCTTTGGACGGAATGCGATGCATAAATATAGATGCGGTAATGTAAATAACGGTGAAATAAATTGCGGAGATAAATTGAAGAAAATAAATCCATACACATACGCATGAAAGCGCTAGGTGAGTGTGTGCATTGTGAATAAGAGCAGATAAAGATAAACAATATATACGCATGAAAGCGCTAAGTGTAGGTGCATGTGTCGTGAGTGTACGTTTGATTAATTTATTTGCGATGTTGTTTGATTATTTTTATGAAGAGATAGAGTAAAACATACAAAGGATGCACAAATGCAAATGTTATGCTATCTACTTATATGAAATGAGTATGCTTATGCTGACAAAACAGATGAAAGCAATGACCGACTACAGGATAAACGTCTCGAAACAAACATCCGACCGATCTTCAAAGATAGAAGTATCACTGGGGATATACGGAGAACCAGATATAGGATCTTAATCCTGTTTGAAAACTTCAAAATTCTCTTGAGGAAAAGTGATCAATCCATTTGGGGATGTATCATCTTGATAAGTTTGACGTGTTGTATGAAGTCGTAGACGGAGGTACCCAAACCGAAGTTTCATAGGGGATAAAATAAATATCCTGGGTCTTCGTAGTTGTTGAACATGTTGGGGTTGAGCTTTCTGAGGATGAAATATACATCTTTTGCTCCAATCTTCAAATGCCCCAAGTCACATAGTTGAAGAGAAAAGTCTCGAGAGGATTTTATAGAAAACATGAGGTCCAAATGCCCCACTGTTTTCAAACTCTCGGAGAGATTCGCCGAATCTCGACGTAACTGCCCCTGATCGGCGGTAAGTGAGTCCTTGAATTTCTTCTAGTTGAACCCAAGACTTGCGCGGATGAAATTTTCTTGGGAAGAATAACTTGCCCCAAGTCAGCAAAGTCTTCAAATATCATCATCAATGTCTGTATGTGGTCTTTCTAAGATGTCAAACGTATTTAGCACGTTTGAAATATCCATTTTGAAATGGTTAATGTGACACACGTTTGTCTTGAAGCTTTGAAAAGGGGTATCGCAATAACTTATGATCGAAACCACTAGTTAGGATACAAATTGAATCATTATTTATAAAGCCGATTTAAATTTGAGCATAGCTCAAGGAGTCAGGAAACAATATCTCATCGAGTATGCTTTCGAATTAAACCTTACTTCAATTAGGACTTTGAAGGTTGTATATGGGTTTAATTTATGACTTGTAGAATGGAAGAAGAAAGGGTTAGTATATTTGTGCCCACCCAATTTTTGAAAGATGTTCATCATTTTTGATATTACCCTACCCCAGGTTAAGGAAATGAGGTTTCGGTTTGGGAGAAAAAAACAGGTCTTTTCTCAAGGCTTAAAAGAAAAGGGTTGACTATTTTGGCGTTTAGGAGGTTTAAAATAATGCCTTACATCATCAGTAGGGTTTTTATTCGAAGCATACAACAAGAGATCATATGTTTTACTTCATCATCCTCCTTCCAATTCTCTGTCAGATCAAGAGAACGGGTAAAAGTCGGCATTATAAATAATTTTGAAAAAACTATTTGAGTGAAAACGAATGGATTTCTTCAAGACAAACAGTTATTGCATTACTTATTCAAAATAGAAAGTTCTTACATGCCAAATATGCTTTCAATCAAAGAAATAAACACACAAACAAACGAAAGAAATAGAAAGTTCTTCTGGAGTTTTCACTTATATCAGCGTAAGGGTATTCCATTCATGATCGGTCTTTCTCCTTTGAAGGTTAGCACTTCACTATCAATCATTTCTTGAACTTTTCCTTGAAAAACTTTGCAATCTTCGATCGAATGCCCCAACACTCCATCATGAAATTCACAGCTGGTGTTCGGGTTGAACCACGGTGGGTGAGAGTTCATGGTTCTAGTCTTTCTAGGTGTCATTACCGAGTTTCGGATGAAATAAAACCATAGTTGACGGTAAGTCAATGGGATAAGATCAAACCAATGAGTTTCTTCTTTCAGAGTGTTCAGAGGTACTTTTTGATTCGGAAACTGTCTTTGATCATGTCGATGCTGATCTGGAAATGTCATCTTTCGCTTAGGAGGTAATTGTTGTTCACGCTGCGCGGGCATTGCATACTCATGTTGAGGACGGGATACCGAAGCTGTGGATTCTCTGGGAGATCCTTTGTCATCTTTATTGTCTGGAGTTATACCCAAATTGTAATGGTATTGCTTTACAAAAGCAACAGCTAAGTCTTCCCAAGACTGAATGTGGTTACTTTGCAACTTCATGTACCAAGTTAACGGTGCCCCACACAAGCTCTCTTGAAAGCAGTGAACCATTAGTTTGTCGTTCCCAAGGTAAGCAATCATCTTCTGACAAAACATCATCAAATGATACCTTGGACAAATTGTACCTTTGTACACTTCGAAGGCGGGCATTTGGAATCCCCGGGGGACAACTAAGTTTGGAACTAGGCGCAGGTCACGAGCATAGAAATTAGGTGCACGGTTCCTCTTCATCATTTTCCATCGTTCCTTGAAGTCACGAAACTCATTCTCGAATGCTATAAGCCCAGGGTCGTCCACTTCTTTCTCAGCATGAGTATTCCGCAAGTCAGCAAACGGGTTTTCTTGCATAGGTAGTGGTGCAGGAACAAAGTCGTCGGAGGGACGGCGAAATGTCGGCTTAGACCTTACTCTGAAGCTAGTCATGCGATCCATGTCTTTGTTCTCCTTACTATTCTTCCGGCTTGGTCAGATGGTCGAGACGGCGACTGACAGCAAAAGATGGAAAACCGAAATGAGCCACAACAAAGGAAGGACACATGCACAAATGTAAAATGCCATGCTAAATGCAGAATGAAAATGCAGATGTAGGAGGAGACTTCAAGAAACTCAAAGTGTTCTTCAGTATTATAATGTAGAATAATTGAAAAACTTTTTATTCTTGAGAAACAATGTAAAGCAAAGTACTCTTTTAAGAGTTTATTACATCGAAAGCAAAAGGAAGCTTAGAACTCTATCCCACAATCTTCTCCTTTGTACGGAGCTCCTCGGTCAGTTGATCAATGCGCTCCTGCAGCGCCGCTTTCTCGATGATGAGTCGTTCCACACACTCCTTCCAAGCCATGGTAGTTGAGGGGAGATCATCATTGGTGACAACACTTGAAGAGGCATGAGGAGAAAATAAATCTCCTTGCGCCTTTCTCTTTCTGGCAACTTCTATTTCTGGAGTCTTTTGAAGTCTTTCCTTCTCTACCTTGAGGGTGAAGAACTTATTCTTCCAAGCAGTCCTCAATTTCCGGGCTTTATCTAAAGCAATCCTTACTTGTTCTATTTCATCCACATCGAACCAGTCGGGGTCATGAGGAGATAATACCATAGGTTCATGGAAAGGAAAAGGCATTTTGAGATCGAGAGCCCTTTCTCGCACCCAATGTAGATAATCCTCAGAAACAGCACAACTGGGGTATCCTGAAGCAGCTGTTCCTTCCATATCAATATATTTCCATGCATAAATGATGACAGTCCTTAGATCTAGATCATCTTCTCCTTTGAAATAGATCTCTTCCAACGAAGCCGGGTCTGGTATTTGGATCATAGGGTGTCCAAACTATCTACGGGCCAAAGCAGGATTGTAACTTATACATCCTTCTCTTCCAATAAGCGGTACGTTGGGGAATCCTCCGATGCTAGAAATCATAGGCACGCCTCCATAGGCGGGATCATACCAAACAATGTCCAAATGGGTAAGGGCCATAAGTATCTCGGACCATCGAGGTGTTGCTACTTCATCCCAAAGGGACGGATACCAAGTCAAACGAGCGATGAACCATGAGTACAGCAAGGCGGTACAACATACAATGTGTCCTCCTCCTTCGGCATTCTTTGAGTGAATCGAGAAGTACGTATCAGCAATCAAGGTGGGTACTGGATTCTTGAGTATGAACAACTTGATCGCATCCATATCAACAAAATTGTCAAATTTAGGGAACCAGAAAGTCCCATAAACCAACAAAGCGAAATTGGCTTCCAAGATGAGAACCTCCTTTCTTTCAGCATGGTAACAAACTTTTTCGATCAAAAAGTCAGTGGGAAAACCAAGGACTCCTTCCTTGGTGATCAGGTGTGTTTGAACATCTTCAAGGCTAAGATGAGTGGCATTTGCAATTTCTTGGTGACTAGGCGTGTCTTCCCTTCCGGTGAATAGGGGTTGAACAGTCACAGGCATCCTCAAGAGTTCTGAGTACTCTTCCAAGGTCGGCATCAATTGGTAGTCCGGAAAAGTGAAGCAGTGATACATCGGATCATAAAATTGAACCAATGTTTCCAACAATCCTTCTTTCATCCTCAGCTCAAGGAAACGAAAGACTCCTCCATATTCTGCTGCGAAGGCAAAGCGATCCTCGACGAGTTCGGCTAGTTCTCTCAAGCTTTCGAGGTTGGGACTCTGAAAAGTGTACTTCAGGGTTTCTCTTCTGAAATCCATGATTACAACACCTACAGAACAAAATCGAGTTTCTTGAAGTGAATGAGGGGAAAGAATGCAATGCAAGATGATTAGGACTTCATGAGATTCCTCTATTTATAGGCATTGCGGTAAAAGGAAACGTTTTATTAAATTTGAAACGGACTACATAAATATTCTTTTAAAGAGTCCCAAATAAAAGCTAAATAAAAGCTAGTAAAGACACTAAAGAAGCTTTGAATGCTGCTACTTGAGCTGTTCTTCTAGTTGCGTCTTCTCACGGATAAGGTTGTCCACAATTAGCTTCCAAATAGTACATTGCGGGTCGGAGAAAAATAAATCCTCCATGACTTTCCTCTTCTTGCAGGGGAGTAGCTCTTCATCCTTCAATTGTAGTTGTTTTTGAAGTTCATCCCTCTCCTTTTGAAGTTCAGCCTTCTGCTTCTGACACTCATCATTTTCTGCCACCGCTACATGGTACTTGTTCTTCCAAGATTCCAGCTCATGTTGAGACTTCCTTAAAGACACCTCTAACTCCTCGGCTTCAGACATAAAGACATAAGTGGGCTCTCTCCTTGAAGCTATGGGATCTTGACGGGAATAGGGCATCTTTAGCTTGGTTGCCCTTTTTCTGACCCACTGGAGGTATGGTTCTAAAGACACACAGTTAGGCTTCCCTAGACTTCTCTTTCCCTTTTTGTGTACATTACGCCATGCATTTAGAATCTTTGCTCGGAGTTCCATATCATTTTTGAAGAATATACCCTCTACTTGAACACTCTTGGGAGGTTCCTTCAACGGGTATCCCAACTGTCGATGAGCTAAAATAGGATTGTAGTTGATTCCTCCATCAAAGCTGAGCAATGGTACATTAGCAAAGTTACCATAACTACCAATGATTAATACTCCATCATACGATCGGTTGTACCAATCAATGTCAGAATGGGTCAAAGCCATAACTCTTGGAGACCAATGCTCTTTGCCAACGTTTGTAAAAGAGCTAGACTTCGGCAAGTGCGAAATAAACCACTTGTAAAGTAAAGGTACACAGCAAGTAATCATCTCTCCACCATGAAGGTTTCGGAGATGTATAGAGTGATATGCATTTCCCAACAGAGTTGGCACTGGGTTGTTCTTCATAAAGATCTTGAATGCTTTGAGATCGATGAAACCTTCAAAACTTAGGAATAGAAACAACCCATAAACAAGCAAAGCAAAAATTGCCTCAAACGGAGCCTTATTAGAATAATCAGCATAGAATGAAGCCTTCTCGACTAGGAAACCTGTCTTTAAACCAAGAATTCCATCCTTAGTAACTAGGTTGGCTTTGACGTCAGATACCTTCAAACGGAGGGATTTAGCAATATCTTTCTCATCAGGGTCCTTTTCCAAGAAGGAAAAAGGAGATTCTTCTAAGATAGGTAGACCAACTAAAAAGGAATACTCCTCCAATGTAGGTAGCAACTGGAAATCTGGAAAGGTGAAACAATGGTAGAGAGGATCATAGAACTGTAGTAGAGTGGCAAGAAATCCTTCATTTACTGAGCAACCCAACAAAGATATCAGCTTCCCATACTTGTTCTTGAATTCTTCTTGATCTTTGATGAAACCCCACAACTTCTTTAGGTCATCCAATTTGGGACTCTTAAAAGTATATTTCATAGTATGTCTTTTATTTGAAGCCATAGTGACCTACAATGTTCATAAACGAAAGTAAATCCCATGAAGTCCAATGCAGAATGATGTAATATGAATGCAGCAAACACAAGTATTCACATAAGGACATAAAGATAAACAAACAAAGGGGGCCCTAGGTTTGCAACGAGCATGGAGTAAAGGTGTACCCTTCCCAAAGGTTTAAGGACTAAAGGTTGTTTGTACCTGCAGAACAAGGTTCTAAAGGGGCACATAATCATCAGCCCATCTATCGGATATTATCAATTTCCCAATTACTCGAGGATTAATAATATTCTCAAGAGAACTTCTTTTGAGTGTAGCTTCGCGTAGCACTATTTCGGAAGTACTTTCTCATAGTCTCGCACTACATCCTAATAAAGGCCAAAGTTGGGTTAAGGTAACTACAATCCTCAATATCATAGGCTCTAAAGTCGAAAATAGTGAGTGTCTTCATGATTGCTCGTTCAACAGTACTATTTCGAAAGGGCCTCAACTGAGCGGGATTCTCGATTCAACTTAGTAGGGATTCAACTCCCTATAAGCCTCCTCGACTATATCACCATCCTATCTTAATTTCTCTCAAGTTCGGGTGTAGAACTTTATCTCACCACTCAAGAACAATAATCCCAAAAAGAAATACAAGAAAAAGCATGTAAACAATTAATCAAGTAGGCAGATATATAAAGCAGTAAACAAATAAAAAAATATAGGGAAACCCACTAGAGATGATATTCCCCAGTGAAGTCGCCATTTCTGTCGCGGTGAAATTTGGATACCAAACTATTAATTAGTTTGAATCTTTAATTCAATTTGCAACCGAACTTTGATTTGTCCAAAGGAAGGGATAAAGATCGAAATTCCCACAATGCAATGCAAATGCAAGTTGGATTGTTTAGGTTCGGGGGTTGGTTAAACTTAGGGGAGGTACTAGCATCCTAAGTTTCTGTAGTACTCTACATGAACCTCTTGTTTTATGTTGTTTACTGCTATGTGTTATCTGCTTAAAGGCTAAAAGAACCCTAATGGTTTATTTCTAAGTATACTCGATAAGACATCGCATCTTATGCCTACATATCCTTACGGGAGTGGAATCAGAGTATTTGTAGTTCCCCTAAAGGGTTAGAGGAGCTCTTTGACTGTGGTCAAAGTTCCTACGGGTTTAGGGTAGTTGGTTGATTGGGTTTAGGAGAAGAGATGAGTCTTCATTTTAAGGGAGAGATAACCACCACAAGTGTAAAGGGGGGTTGTAGGAAATGGTCTTTGCATCGTCTTAAGAAAAGGTCTTAAATACTCGGATGGTCGCCAAGTATGCCTTTATCGCTCTTAAGGCAAAGTCCCTACATGTTTGATTGTATTGTTGTGGAGGTGGAGATTATATCTCACTTAAGATGATTAACATCTATTCTCTATTTTGTGTTTGAAAAGTTTGTGTAATGTTGTTTGTGTGGTTTGTCTAAGTTGTAAAGATTAAGACGAGGTCCTTCCTATGGGGGTAGGTCCTAAACTTAAGCGATCAACTTGAATGGGATCAAGGATCGACAGGAATATGATGCAAATGATGTGAAACTACACACAACGTTGAATTATGTGTAGGTTTTTCCTTTGGACAGAATGCGATGCATAAATATAGATGCGGTAATGTAAATAACGGTGAAATAAATTGCGGAGATAAATTGCAGAAAATAAATCCATACACATACGCATGAAAGCGCTAGGTGAGTGTGTGCATTGTGAATAAGAGCAGATAAAGATAAACAATATATACGCATGAAAGCGCTAAGTGTAGGTGCATGTGTCGTGAGTGTACGTTTGATTAATTTATTTGCGATGTTGTTTGATTGTTTTTATGAAGAGATTGAGTTTTACGCTGTTAATTGATTTTAGACGGGATGTTGGATTAGTTTGAGAAAAAGTTGAATTATAGTAGTTTTAATCATGAATTACAAGTTGATAAAATATTTTAGCTACTATCAAATAAAAGTTAAACAAGAAAAGTTATTAGATTAAGTAGGTCATGAGATGGGCTTAAAAAGAACAAAATAATAAAGACAAAAGTTAATAAGTAAGTTTTAAAGAAAAAGGGGTTTAAATAAGGTTTACTAATTATTATTTTTTTTAATAAAATAAAAGTTGATTATAATAAAGAAAAAAAAAAGAGTTTTTTAATAATAATTAAAAGGAGTTTACTAAGTTTAGATTAAAAACAAAGTAGATTTAATTGGTTTTAAAAAAACATTAATCAGACAGGAAGTATTTTAAAGAAAAAGTTAATTATTTTAATGAGAGGGTTATATTACTAACCTATGATTAAATGAGTTTTTTAATAATTAAAGGTTAGATTAGTGTAGTAGTTAAACGTGGTTAGCGTGGCGAGTGTGTGTGTTAGGTGAGTGGTAATGGCATAAACGGGTGATTAACAAAAATAGGGTAAAGCTAGGAACCCTAATTCCCAACGAATCCCAAATCTCCCTTTCCTTCTCCGCCGTCAATCCCACTCGGTTTCTAAACCGCTCTCCCTCATCTTTGAATCCTTTTTCCTCTGAATCCTGAAACACAACAAACAATCAGCAAGTTCAATATTTTTGCAAGAAAATGAGGGTTTACCGAAGGTTGGTGAAACGGTGTTGGAGGCGATGCTTCGTCGATTGGAGTTCGTGGCGGCAGCAGCGATTTCGACGGTTGGAAAGATAAGTTGTTTCTCCGCCGAATTTTTGAGTTTAGAGTTTTAGGGTTTTTTCGTTATCGGCTTCGTATTCTTCCAGTCCCGTTTCTTGTGGCTTTGATCCTCTTATATAGGCTTTAAGTTTGAGATTCTCTGATTTGAATTTGGTTAATCACAATTGAATCCTGAATGGGGATTTTCCTATTTGGTTATGATCTGATTTGAAAAGTTTCCTCTTTTATCCCAATTTCGTTTAATGCTCGTTAATGAATCCCCAATCCCTGATATGTGTATCAAATCTGTAATAATTTTAGATTGGATATTCTCTGAATCTTTTGTGGGATATTCCTGATTGTTTTTGCTAATTTGATTTGGCGTTCTAGCAGGTGTGGATAGCAACAATTTATTTGGGCTGGATGCACGTGTGAACCCCCATGGAGAGCTGGTGACGAAGAGTGGCGATCTTTAATTCCATAGCAGCTTACAAGAGAAAGAGCCTCCAAGTCCAACAGCGGTTACTCCTCTTTATCAAAAGCAAAGGAGTTGAAGACAAAAGGCCAGCAATTTCCTGATCACCAACACCGCTACAATCCTTGATAGATATAGACTTCAGATTGGAGCAGACTTTCCAATGGCGTGTAGACCTTCATTGTGAATGTTAGGACAAGACTCTAATGATAACTCAGTAGGATTTGGACAGTTTCTAGCAACTGCAATCAAGGCTTTGTCAGAAATTGAAAGGCATCTGCAAAGGTCTAGCTGTTGACATCCATTAGCAATCTCTGTTAGACCTTCATCACTAACAGAGAAAACATTCCGTAGAGAGAGAAATTTTAGAGAAGGGCACCCGTTAGCAACTGCTTTGAGACCTGGACTAGAAGAGCCACGAGGCTTTGGGTGAGGCGTTGTCATGGATTTCGCGTCAGTAGTGCATTTGATTCCTCTGTAATTACTTCTTGTTGTGTTTTTCGCAAGGCTTCTGCTGTAGTGCATGGTTGTATTGCATTTCTCAAGTAACTGATAAGCGGCGTATTAACTCGTTGGTGTTTTTTCTTCTTCTGTTTTGCAGGTTGCTCAGAAGCATAGGAAGTTCGTGTGGCCGGTTGTTTCTATAGTGCCGTACTAAAACCTTCGCAATGCTTGTGTTATGTTTCAATTCCATCAGTAAGTTTCCTTTTCTACTTTTTCTGCTGAACTTCTTGTTTTAGAAGGGAAACAACAACTTCCTTATCCATCAAAATTTGTGCTGCTAACTCAGTTCCTACCTGGAAAAATATTGTTCTATTTTCAATTATTTAATCAATGTAGAGTTCTTGACAAAACACTCCTTCCTATACATTACAGGCCACGTTACCGAATTCAGAATCATGGATAAATAACCCAAAGCCTTTGGCGTACCAATCTGCCAGAAGGAGTTCAGCTTGAGACTCAGCATCTTCTACCTTCTGTAGCTGTAGATCTGATAAGTTTTTAGCACAAGTATTCAACTTGACGGTGATCTCTCCAACCTCCACTTCTTTCCTAGTACTCATAATTCTATTGCTCTCGTGGTCGCATTGAGGTCCTATTCTTCTTTCGCAGGCATTGAGATTGAGTTGGTTTTGAAGGCTTGGCGAGATAGGGTGAGATAATGTTGCTGCTGCTTTCGCAATGGTAGCTAAATCAATTGTTGTATGTATAAATAATGATGCTCGCATGAAACTGAACATAACCTCTTATAATTTCTTAATCAGTTCTTTTGATGGTTTCAAGTGTTGCCGTGATCGGTTGATGTTGGAGGTATTGCCCACGCGCAACGATGATGAGATTTTACCCCTGTTAATTATATCACTCTTGCATTTGAGATTTGTCAAACATGTCTTAAGTTCGTGTTGAAAATCATACACATCTGCTATTTCAATACGACCTTATTATGTCGAATAGTACGTTCTTTGATAAATGCCTTAGATACCCGAATCACACCTTTGCAAATCGTAACAGTGCATTACTGACTTTACCAAATTCTAATGGCAGGTTTGGAATGCGTAACTACTAGTAGCTGCAAGAACAGGACATCCCAAAGTAGATGAATTGGGGACAATCAAGTTCTTGGTCCCTGGGGCCCAACTGACTTCTGTTTGGTTGTAATAATCTGCTCATTGTGTATTGCTGATACGGCACTGAAGTCGCTGCAGCACCAGAATTATGAGAGCTAATGGAATCTGGTGCGTAACTTGCATATGGATGAGAGGAATATCTTGAGTAACTGCCATCGTTCCACACCGGCGCTTGATTTGTGTACCCATTGCTGTTTTGGTAACCTCCAGTAGTCTGTATTTTGATATGCTCCTACAGGTTGTGAATAAGCATGATTAGGTTGCTGTTGCCGATGGCTGTTATAGTAGCCTGAGTATCCCGCACTGCTGCCATAACCATATGGAATAGAGGAGTTTGCATATGATGTGTATGCATCGCAATCTTCAATGTTCAAAATGCGACGCCTCGTATGCGTAGAGGCTTGTATAAGAAAAATTCTGGGGTGAGTATTTCATAATAGTAACACTGTTTGCAGTTGTTTGTTTTGACAGGTAATATTCTCCGGTGGCTCCGTTAAGTTCGTTTCACATCGATTGGGGATCAAAAGTTCCGGTTTTGAACAAGAACTGTTTGCGGATGACAGTTGTGAATAACGGGAGATGGTAATTGATTCATGTTGTGGAACCCTGCTGTCAGATACTCTTCACATGAACTCTGGCGTAACACCGACTCCATGTAACAAGTATGCTCCCAATTCTGTAATTCTTCTAGACTTGACCTTATTTTATTATTTCGAAGGTTAACTTCTCTTCTTATCATATTCAGGAAATATCACGAACGAAACGTGGCGAAAGGCAAGTTAAGGAAGCTGTAGCAATGGAGATAGAGATAATGACGGAAAGGGGAGCCCTTCGGCAACATGTACTTCCATACACCATCAAAAAGTAATGCGCCTTTATGTAGACAGCTCCGGGAGAAATAAACTAATTACTTTCAATTTCCTTTGTAAACTTGAGACAATCTTTACTTGTAATAAAACTTCATTGCAATGCATCTTGAGCTTTTGGACTTTGGATTCAACATGTCATGATTTGAGCTTAAAACAACATAGGAATGACTCCAAATGGTTTTGAAATATAGTCCGTATTGGGGGATGATGCTATAACTTCCTTGAAGCTCCATCCTCTTTGCACTCATACTGCGATTTGAGACAATTTCCTCTTTTCAAATATTGTTGTACCAATTGGAGAAACTTCACAGACTCTTGAGTTTAATCGAAATGCCAAACTCTCTATTAATACAAATGAATCTCGTGATCATGCCGTATTCACCCTTTAGCTAATGATGTTATCAGGGAATCCTCTTGTGAGAAGGCCATGAGGCCTCATAAATCCATGTGCTATAAAATATGCGTATTATTTCCCTTTGAAATTAGCATCTCATGCAAACCTGCATAAACTGGTTAATATATATATATATATATATATATAATAAAATAAAAAAAGGAAGTGAGACCTTAGGGTCAAAAATTAGGGTGCAACAGAGGGTTACCCCTATCTTATTTTTTTGTTTTTTCTATTTGCTTTATTATCTGTTTATATATATCTTGTACCTTGCTTGGGGTATCATTGTTGTGAGATAAGTCCTACACCCGGACTTAAGTGCAATTATGATAGGAAGGTGATATATTCAACGAGACTTATAGGAAGTGGAATCCCGACTAAGCTGACTTGAGAATCACCACTCAGTTGAGGCCCTCTCAAAAACAGTACTGTTGAACGAGTAATCGTGAAAACATTCAATATTTTCAATTTGGAGCCTATGATACTGGGGACCGTAGTTACCTAAACACAACTTTGGCCTTACTAGGACGTAGTGCAATGACTATGATGGAGTATTCCCAAAATAGTTTCTACGCAATACTACACTCAAAAGAGGTTCTCTTGAGAATATTGTTAACCACCGAGTTAGTCGGGAAATTGATAATATTCGAAAGATGAACTGATGACTTTGAGCACCGCTTAGAACCCTTATTTTGCAGTTACAATTAACCCCTAGTACATACCTTTCTGGATGGATAGACCTTGGCTCCGCTCATGTTCCTCTAACCTAGGACCTTCTTTTGTTTGCTGTTATGTGTTTGTGCATTGCATCCCAACATCATAACATTCCTAGTTTCAAGGAATTCAACTGTCAGTCCTTGCAAATTCAAAAAATCTTGAATTTCAAAATCTAAAATTTTTTCAGCTTTCCTAGAAAATATTTGCAATTGACCATTGAAATCCTTGAAACCATTGCATTGCATCGCACTGCATCCTTGTTTTTGCATTTTCATTTTCCTTCCGGTTTCTTATTCTCGGTTCTCTCACCTTCTTGTTCTGTCACCCTGAGTCCTCTGCATCAGTACAACACCAGAGCCCGAGCTCGGAAAAAGATGGCTGAACAAAATCAACAGCTTGATCGTGTCAGTAATGAACTCGAAGACCTTCGTGGAAGTGGTGGGCAGATTATGGAGATGCTACAGGTTATTAATGCAAAGGTGGATACTCAGCCCACTATTGTTTCTGAGATTACCAATACTGTTGTGGATCCTCAACCAGCTGTTACTACTGCAAGTGTACCTCCTTATGGTCTTCCACCTGGTTTTGTGCCTCCTTCTGCTGCTGTCCCTATTGCTCAACCAGTTCAACAAGTTGTTCCTTTGGTTTCTGAAAATCCTCAAGTGATTCCTACTTTTGCACCAGCTGCAGTTCATACTCGTATGCAACCCTACATCAATGAACCAGGATATGATATCCCTGACATGAAAGAGGATGAAGACAAGTGTCATGAAAAGCTTCATGAAAATATGGAAACTATTGACAAAAGGCTGAGAATGATGGAAGGTGATCAAATTTTTGGTGCTGCTGCCAGAGATATATGTCTGGTATCTGGTCTGGTTATTCCTCCGAAGTTCAAAACTCCGAGCTTTGACCGTTATGAAGTTGCTACTTGTCCAAAGAGTCATCTGATTATGTACTACCGTAAGATGGCTACCCATGTTGAGAACGACAAGTTGATGATACATTGTTTCCAGGATAGTCTAAAGGGTGCTTCCTCAAAGTGGTATTTAACTTTGGATCAATCCCTTATCAAGTGTTTCCAAAATCTATCTGATGCATTCATCAAACACTACAAATACAACATGGATCTGGCTCCTGACAGAAGACAATTATTGAGTATGTCCCAAAAGGGTGCAGAATCATTCAAAGAGTATGCTCAGAGATGGAGAAAGATTGCTTCGCAAGTAGAACCTCCTTTGACCGAGAAAGAGTTGGCCGATTGGTTTGTTGACACTGTGCGTCCTGAATTCTATGAGAGAATGGTTGGGTGTGTGACTGCAAATTTCTATAACATCGTTACTGTTGGTGTAAAAGATGAATTGGGTTTGAAGAGTGGTAAAATGTCAGGTACTGCTGGTAGTTCAAGCTCCAAAGATCATGCAAAGAAAACTTCATTCAGTTCTCAGAAGAAGAAAGAAGGTGAAACTAATGCTGTGACTGCAAGCCGACGAAGAAATCAACCTTGGCAACATCAGCAGAATTATGTTCAACAACAAGGTTATCCTGTTCAATTTGCTCAACAACCATATGTAGTTGTTGTTACACCTGCCTTTAATCAACAAGTTCCTACATATCAGCCTGTGCAACCGGCTCCTGTTTATCAACCTCCGGTCTAGCAACAACCTCTTGGTTATCAGTCCGTACAAGCTCCTGCCAACTATCGACGAGCGTCCAACGCTCCTGCTTATCAACAACCGAAGAATCAGGCACTTCGCCGGAATGTTCCTAACAGGAGACAGTACAAGCCAATTCCTCCTATTCCGATGACTTATACCGAGTTATACCTTTCATTAGTGCAACAAGGTCTAATTACTACTAGAACTTTGGGGCCGCCTCCAAATCCACTGCCAGCTAATTACAATCCTGCCGCTCATTGTTTATTTCATGAGGGCGCGCCTGGCCATGATATAGAAAGTTGCTATGCTCTCAAACACCTTGTCAGGGAGTTGATGGAAAAGAAGATTCTGTCTTTTGATGATCCCCAGCCGAATGTCAAGAGCAATCCTCTGCCTAACCATGGGTCTGTTAATGCCATTGATGATCTATCTGATGAAAGCCTTCTTCTTGATGTTTCCCAGATCAAGACTCCTCTCCAAGTCTTCCATTCAAAGTTATAATCCATCTTTTGCATCTTTCAAGAGCACTAGATCAACGATCGACAGGGGCATACCCGAAGGTTGGGGAGAAGTGATCGACATCAAGACCAAGACTAATCGCTGCGGGTTGGGTTACAAACCAACTCATGATAAATCTTCTACATATGTCAAAGGGCGTCCAAAGATTGTCCAAGAAGTGTTTGTCAGTGGAGGTTTCCAGATCAATACCATCGAAGATGATGATGATGAAGACCTGAGCAACCTGGTATTCAAGTGCAATGCAACTTTGAGCAACCTGGTATTCAAGTGCAATGCAACTTTGAGCAACTGGGAGGCTATAGAGATCCTTGTGATTTTTCCCTTGTCAAAGTAATTTAATGTTTTCATCTGCTGTTTTCAAAATTCCATAGTTATGCCCAAGGCTATTCGATCATTTTTTAGGGCCACCTTTTCACTTTTAAAATGATATTAATAAATGCTTTGTTCAATTCCATTTGTTTCATTCGCGTTTTTTGCTTTTACCTTTTAAAATGAAATTGGCAATCTTTTAAAAAAAACTACAAAAAAAGAGCATTTTCTTTCTCTTGCAATTTTCTTTGTGCATTTCAATAAAATATAGCCTTCCAACATGCAGTGTTATCCCAAACCTTGTTGAATCCAATGACCCTACTTTCACTCCTGACTAGGATTCACCCATTTACCAAGTTGAAGATGAGGGTGAGGAAGATTTTGAAGTACCCGATGAATTGGAAAAATTGGTTGAGTATGAGTACACTGAGCTTCAACCGTATAAAGAGAAGGTAGATTTGATTAATCTTGGCACCGATGAAGACAAGGAAGAGGTCAAGATTGGTACAGGACTCGGGGCCAAGGTCAAGCAGAAATTGGTCAAGCTTCTAGAGGAATATGCTGATGTGTTTGCATGGTCGTATCAAGATATGCCCGGTTTAGACACTGAGATTGTTATTCACAAGCTGCCACTTAAACTAGAATGTCCACCTATCAAGAAGAAACTTCGAGGATAAATAACTGACATGGCTCTGAAGATTCGAGATGAGGTTAAGAGACAGCTTGACGCAGGTTTCCTTTCAGTTACAAAGTATCCTGATTGGGTAGCCAACATTGTTCTAGTGCCCAAAAAGGACGGTAAGGTCAGAATGTGTGTAGATTACAGGGATTTGAACAAGGCAAGCCCAAAAGAAGATTTCCCTCTGCCACATATTGATACACTTGTGGATAGTACAACCAGTTTTGCATTTTTCTCTTTCATGGATGGTTTCTCCGGTTATAATCAAATCAAGATGGATCCTGCCGACAAAGAAAAGACTATATTCATTACTCCTTGGGGAACCTACTGCTACAAAGTTATGCCCTTCGGTTTGAAAAACGCAGGGGCAACATATCAAAGAGTTATGGCCGCTCTCTTTCATGACATGATGCATAAAGAAATCGAAGTTTATGTTGATGATATGATTGCCAAATCTCAAAATAAAGAGAACCATTTGGATCATTTTCTAAAGCTGTTTGAATGAATCAGGAAGTACTAGTTGAAATTGAATCCTGCTAAGTGTACCTTTGGTGTTAGCTTTGGAAAACTACTTGGTTTTATCGTCAGCCAACGAGGAATCAAAGTAGATCCTGACAAGGTCCGAGCCATTCAGGACATGCCAGTGTCGTAAACTGAAACACAAGTCAGATGTTTTCTTGGACGACTGAACTATATCTCCAGATTTATTTCCAATATGACTGCTACCCGTGAGCCGATATTCATGTTACTCTACAAGGGTCAAGTTATTGATTGGAATTCTGATTGTTAGCAAGCATTTGAGAAGATCAAAGGTTATTTGCAAGAGCCTCCTATCTTGATTCCTCCTGTTCCTGGAAGTATCTTACTGTTCTTGAGAAGTCTATGGGTTGTGTATTGGGTCAAAATGATGAGACTGGACGAAAAGAACATGCCATCTACTATTTGAGCAAGAAGTTTACTGATTGTGAAAGCAGATATTCACTTTTGGAGAAGACTTATTGTATACTAGCATGGGCTGCTAGGCGTCTCAAGCAATACATGATTTGTCACACTACTTTATTGATCTCAAAAATGGATCCAAGAAATTAAATTTTTGAAAAGTCTGCTCAGACTAGAAGACTTGCCCGTTGGCACATGTTGTTATCTAAATACGACATCCAATATGTGACTCAGAAAGCTACCAAAGGAAGTTTCTTATCAGATTATCCGGAAGACCAACCAGTTGAAGACTATGAGCCTCTCAAGTTTGACTTTCCTGACGAAGACATTATGTTGGTGAAGGATTACAAAGAGCCAGGTACCGACGAAGGTCCTGAGCCGGGTCTCTGTTGGAAGATGATGTTTGATGGTTCCTCAAATTACAGTGGGCATGGCATAGGCTCTGTTCTGATGAATCCAAAAGGTGGTTATGCCCCATTTACAGCAAGGTTAGAATTTGAATGTACAAACAGTATCACCGAATATGAGGCATGCATTCTTGGCCTTGAAGAAAATATTGACCTCAGAATCAAACTTCTTGAAGTGAGTGGAGAGTCAACTTTGGTTATTTATCAAGTTACAGGTGAATGGGAAACCAGACATGAGAAACTGATTCCATACAGAGCTTACATTATTGAAATGATCGAATACTTCAATGAGATCACATTTAAGCATGTTTTGAGAACTGGAAACCATATTGCCGATGCTCTAGCCATGTTAGCCTCAATGTGGAAAGTCAGATTTGTCAATGATGCTACTCTCATCCAAATTGAATGCAAGACTGAGCCTGCCTATTGTCAGATGGTTGAAGAAGAAACTCATGATAAGCCTTAGTTTCATGACATTAAAAATAATCTGCTCAAGCAAGAATATCCAGCCGATGCTACTAATCTTGATAAGAAGACTTTGAGAAGATTAGAATCCAAGTTCTTCATTAGAAACGATGTACTATACAAGAGAAACTACGACATGGTTCTGCTTAGATGTGTTGACAAACGTGAAGCAGACTTGTTACTTCAAGAGATTCATGAAGGGACCTTTGGAACTCATGCCAATGATTATGCTATGTCTAAGAAGATTCTGAGGGTTGGATATTACTTGTTAAACATGGAATCTGATTGCATCCAATATGCCAGAAAATGCCATATGTGCCAAATTTATGCTGACAAGGTCCACGTACCTCCAACACCGCTGAATATTTTATCTTCACCATGGCCTTTCTCAATGTGGGGCATTGACATGATTGGGTCAACTGAGCCGAAAGATTCCAACAGTCACCGATTCATTGTAGTCGCCATCGACTACTTTACCAAATGGGTAGAAGCTGCTTCCTACACCAACGTATCCAAGCAAGTGGTTGCTTACTTCATCAGGAAAGAGATTATCTGCCGTTATGGAACTCCAAGCCGAAACATTACAGATAATGGGACCAACCTAAACAATAAAACCATGAAGAAGTTGCGCGAGAGTTTCAACATTACACACCATAATTCTTTTCCTTACCGTCCAAAAATGAATGGTTCTGTTGAAGCTACGAACAAAAATATCAAGAAAATCCTGCAAAAGTTGGTCAAGACTTACAAAGATTGGCATGAAATGCTACCATTTATTTTGCACGGATACAGAACTACAGTGCGGACTTCAACAGGGGCAACCCCTTTCTAATTGGTATATGGAATAGACGCCGTCCTCCCCATAGAAGTTGAACTACCTTTCTTAAGGGTACTGATGGAAACCAAACTTGATGAAGTAGAATGGATCCAAGACAGATTTGACCAGCTGAATCTCATTGATGACAAGCGCATGACAACTATGTGCCATGGTCAGTTATACCAGAAACAGATGAAGAGAGCCTTTGACAAGAAAGTCTGAATCCGTGAATTCCGCCAAGGAGAGCCTGTACTTAAGAAGATCTTGCTAGTTCATAAAGACATGCGTGGGAAATGGATGCCCAACAATGAAGGCCCATTTGTTGTGAAGGCAGTCTTCTCTGGAGGATCTCTAATTCTCACAATAATGGATGGTGAAGAGCTTGCAAATCCTGTGAACTCTGATGCAGTGAGAAAATATTATGCCTAAAAAACCCGCTAAGTCAAAAACCTGGAAAGGCAACTTAGGCAACAATGGGTATCCTTGGTGGATCACAACCTATGAAGGAGATCCAGGCAAAAATTAGGGATGAAAATAAAAAAAAATAATAGCTCGCTAAGCTGAAAGCCTGGAAAGGCGGCTTAGGAAAAAATGAGCGTCCCGGTGGATTGAAAACCTAAAAGGGCAGTCCAGGCAAAAATTAGGGACAAAAGTATTTCACTGCATAAGATGACGCCGATCATCGAAGAACATTACAGAAGATCAACTCCAATCCAACCGCTCTTGTCAGAAGCAGGATTTTGGGTAGTGTTGCGGTGAGAATCGTGATACCAAACTATTGATTAACTTGAATCTTAATTCTTAAGTTCACAACCGGACTTTAATTTATCCAAAGGAAAGGTCTAAAGAAAGAAAAACCCTTTTCGCGATGTAACAACAACGCTAAGAGATTCGGGGGTTGGTTATGCATAGGGTAGGTTTTTCACATCCTTAACATCTGTAGTACTCTACAGGAACCTTTTGTTTGATTGCATGCTAAAGTTTGCTAGATGTTTGCTAAGGTTTGGGATTGGGTAAAAGGTGTAGGTTAAAACCTAATGATAGTTTCTAAGTTTGCTCGCAAAGACGTCGCGTCCTCTGCCTACGTATCCTAACTAGGATAGAATCAGAGCAATCGTAGTTCACCTCACTAGGGTTGAAGAACAGTTGATTATGATCATGGTTCAAAGGGGAACAAACATCGCAATGCTTGTGTAGAGTTTAAGAAAACTCTCTAGATCTACATTAAACACTCAAAAGAGAGGAGTAAGTAATCATTACTATGATTCTTATATAGAGTTAACAAACTCTATCCTAGGGTTCTAGTTGAAAAACACTCCTAGTAAAGGTGGGTCTTTTAGACTTAAAGCAAAGTCTAATGGCTTATACTAAGGTTCAAGATGACTTTACAAAGTCAAGGGAGGGTAATGAGCTATCCATGACAAGAGGGTCAATGGAGAGACTTTTCCTTTGGAAGGAGAGAGGGGAGGCAACTTAGATGAGAACTAAAGAGTTCCATCACTTGGGTGAAAGGATACTTAACAACGTACTAAACATTTAAACATGATGAATACAAGGAATATGGTCACAACCAAGCAAGCAATCAATGCCACAATCAACAAGGATTAGAATAGTACAATTGGTTTCAACCAAGTATGACACATCTTTACAAAGATGAAAGTAACAACTCGAGGGATACATATTAACAAATATGGAAGTAACAATCATGCAAGTAAGTCACAACTTGAGATAATCATGTTATAAGTTCAAGGTGTATCAAATGTAACAACATTAAGCATTGGTGATAAGCAAGCATGTAAGAAATGTCATAATAGTTTAAGTTCAAAATTTTAGGAAGGAAACAATAAATTTATGGTAACAACCGAAAGAAGACAAAGCCTTAACATGTTAACAAACACAAGGGAGTAAAACATGATCAAATCTTACAAGGTAAGTCAAGCATGGTTTAAAAGACATTCAACAAGATGCAAGGTAACAAACCTAACAAGGAACCAACTTTCAAGTAGGCAAGAAGCATTATAAACATGAACAATTTGAAATATTCTTTCATTAAATGAAAATAGACAATATTATGAACATTTTGCAAAAAGAATGGAGTAAAAATAGTAAGACATGAAGAAGTTATGATATTTTGAATTTTATGAAAAAAATATAAAAATAAGTGATAAAAACAAAAGAAAGGGCCATGGGAGGTGTTGAACCCACGCCCTCATGTTTGCAAACACAAGGCTTAACCAAACCCACCACTGCGCGCGCGTGTTTACTTAATGGAAAAGAAAGAGCAAGTAATAGAAACAGGTAAACAAAATAAAACATGAAAAAAAATTGTCCCATTCAGGGATCGAACAGAGGACTAGCAAGACACAAGGTATAACGCGCGCATGTTGTAACCACTGGGGTGGTGATACATCCAGTACGTAAAGCCACCCCATTAAAACATATACCTAACCAAGTACATTTCCTGGGCAAAGTTACAAAGCAATACAAGTGACAACTCAAAACAGTTTGATTCCCAAATCTTCAAAACTTGATCATTTTTCATGAAACTTTAGTCAAAACTGCTTGAAATTTTATGAGGATTGCAAAGATATCAACCATGTGTTCAAATAATGCACGCATCATAAAAATCGAATGATCATGCAAATGGATGTTAACAAATTCAGCTTGAATTGATTAGTGAGTAGAAACAAACAAACACTGGTTAACACAAAGACTTCATGATAGGTCCTATCATAAGGATCAACTTCTGTCAGCAAGCATCACAATGTCAAAAAAATCAAGAAGTAAAGAGCTAGGGTGCTAAACATGGCAGAAATCAGGCATAACCACAGTAACATCATGGTAAGGGAAAGCATGCTATATTATGCTAAAAGAACTGTTGACAGTCATCAAACACTAAAGCAAGGCTTGACAGCATGTTTGTGGTGTTTCAACAATGACAGCTCTTCACTCACACAAATAAGGATTTGGCAGGTAAGATAAACTCCAACAACCTTAACACAATGATTAACAAACACAAATTTGAAAAAACAGAAGCAGCATCATAGCTTGAAGGAAATCAGGATGCAAGCACATGTTCAATACAAGCAAGTACCAATTCCTACCATAAATTCAACAGCCTAGCCACAAAGAAATGCAAACATACATATGCAAGGTGATAAAAAAGGGTGAGTTTAAGACCAACATAGGTTTGTTCATGCTTGGAGCATCAAACTCATGATGAGCTCTAAAGGAAAAAAACTCAAATCTGTCATGAATCAAAATGGGGCTGCCAAGCTGCCAATTTACTGAAAACGTTATGAACAAAACTTTGTGTAAAAGCCAAGACAAATGATTCAAGAACATGACAATGCTCAATAAAACTATTCTACTCCAATGATATATACTAAATCCCAACAGCCCTTAAAATGCCAAGGCAAGATCTGATGAGACACTCAAATTAAATTCCTAACAATTAAAATGGACAGCAGGCTCAGCATGAAGCCAAGATGTCAACAAGACTTGAAATTCCAAGGAGTTATCACAGGCCTATGACAGTACCATGTACACTATGCTAAAAACTTGATTAAACCAAATGCAGCAAGTTAATCAATACTCACAAAATGCAAAAGTTTAAAACTGAAGCGTAATGGTAAATGAAGACGCACTCAGAAAATCACAATTTGGAAGAGCTGTTAAGTAATTGTAGGCAAGTATGCATACATATAGAAATTTTAACAACAAACTCTTTACAAACAGATTGAGACAGTGGTTGAATCAAAACCAAAAAAGTTACATCACAATGCACACATAAATGCAGCAGGTCATGACATGAGCTATGAACACACATGAATTCTAAGAAATATTTGAATTTTGACAGCCAAGAGGTTAAACAACCTTGAAACAGATTAGGACAGCAAATTCCAATACATCAAGTCTCAGCAAACATTCATTAAAAAATAGTGCCTTCAAGAATAAAGTAAAAAACACAAATTGACATCACAAGGTCAACAATAGACATCAGTTTAATATCTTGCTTCAAATGGAAGTCGCTACTTCAATGTAAGCAAACACAACTTGAAATAACTCAACTCAAGAAAACAGTTGGTGCTACATGCTCACAAATGACTCAGATCCATTTACAACATCACTAATGTTCATTGATCAATAAAGAAACACACTTAAACAATTAAAGCTTTAACAGTTTCAAACATGAAATTTTAAGGATTGAATAAAAATGACAAAACTTGACAGCAGCTTAATGTATTGCTCTTAAAGTTACCACCTCATCCTAGCAAAGATTTCAAATTCCAACATGCATACCAAGCCTTGGCAGTGACTGATGTGGACTGAACATAACAATGTTAATGATTATCACCTTGCTTACAACCTTAATATGAGCACTAAATAGAAACTTCTAAAACCAAAAGTTGACTAACTTAAAGATCAAAAACAACCCAAGTAGCAGCCGTGACAAATTGAGTTCTTGGTATTCCAATCCATGGATTCCAATCATAGCTCCAACAAAATACTCATAACAACAACAGCTCAAGGATGTCCAAAGTAAAACATGATTCCAGCCATAGCTCAAAAACACATGAGAGTTAAGAAAACACCAGATAGCAGCTTACAAACTTTGCAATAAGAAAAAGTTCAAGTAGGCATAATGGCAAGTTTTAAAACACACTCAAAGTATGGCAAGCACTGAATATAGGGAAAGGATAATGACAGATCAGTGATCAGAAAACCAACAGGGCACGGACTAATAGCTAGGTTTTGGTATGAAAATCAAAGTGTCCTCACAAAGACAAATCACAAATCTACATTCCAGTTAAGTTTTGTGCATAAATTCTGAACAGATTCAACAGAAATCAAGCAAGCAGCCCTGTGATGTTACTCTAAGCATGGCAGTCATTACTTCACTTTATCAAGGATTAACAAACCCTAGTGTATAAGCCTACTACTGACAAGCAAATGATATAAAGCGTGGCAAAGCCAACCATCTTCACAGAGCAAGATTCATTTGATACCTATATTTTTATGACAACAAGTATGTGTCAAGCACAAAAACAACAGTTCAAAATCAACACAGAGGTAAACTTGATAAAGCACAGTTAAACATCAAAACTCAAAGCACATAATAGCTACAGCCTTGACAGTATGCATAAACAACATTTGGTCATGAGGAATAGGTGTTAATTAACACACACTTAAAATAACAGTTGAACTCAAAGGATCAAATGGCACATATGAATAAATGCAAGCATATCCAAATTTGTAGTCAACACTTTAATGATGCATATTGCACATGAAAGAAAACAAAATTTAGAGGTCACCAACCTCTTGTAGACTCCCAAATATCAGCTAGCAGCCCAGACAGAAAACCAGAGATCCTTTTAGAGCAACTTGGTGCAACTTGGTAAACTCACTTCCAGCTATGATTTATGATAATGAACAACTATAATATCATGGATATGGTGTATTTAGGGTGTTAAATTGGTGAGAGTGAATGCAAGTAGTGGTTTGGTGTGAAAAGCGCTTAAAAGTCAAACTATTGTGGTGTGAAGTTTGACTTTTTGACTCATGGAGTTTTTGGTGAATGTGATGATTGAAACAGCTCTAAATAGTTATTTTGAGGTTGTGTATATGGTTTTAGTGAGGTTTGAATGGTTGGAATTGAAGCTGGTATGGAATTTGCACAAAGGCAAATTTTGGTGGTTTTGGAGGGTTTCTTCACTTTTAAGCAAAGAGAGGAAGGAGATAAGAGCTGTTTTTCTCTGGTGTTTAGAGTTGCTCTGGTGTGATTTGGAGAGTGGGGAGAGCCCTCCTTTTATAGGCCAAGCAAGCTGGGGCAGATTTGTCATTCTTGAATTTGCAAGCTTGCATTGGTGGGAAACCTCAAAACTTCAAAAGTGTGTCTGCTGGTTTAAAGTTAATTCCATCAGTTAATGTCCTTCCTAACAGCTGTCCTCAAGCTGGCTGGTCTAAGATAGCTCTGTTGCAGCAAATCCAATGTTCCTTACACCATTTGCTTTTGCTTTTCAACATAGCAATAAAAAAGGATTATGGTGAGATTCTTGGTTTTTCCTTGGTTTCCATCCACATCAGGTCCTAACCTGATTCTAATACCACACCAGATATATCTCCATGGTTGGAAATGAACCATGTGGTTGAAAATCAATTTATGTTGAATTTTGAGAAGTTAACAAACCAATGCTCAGGTCCAACTTGCACACCTCATAACTCTCAGCTCATAAGGGTTATGAATGAGTTCTCATAAGGTCCAACTTTCATGTTTTGGGAATTTCCAAATTCTTGATGGAACTAGGTTGAAAAACCCTTCAAAGTTCTGAAAAAGTGGTTTGTATGGCCAGAATTTGTGAAATTTCACTAAGTCCTTTACCTTTGAAAAATGATTTTTGCTATAACTCCCATTCCATGCATTTTTTGAATATGGACCACTGTGGGACTTTTGTAGGGTTTGTCAAGACCTTTCAAACAAACTTAGAACCACTTCAATTGGATGTGTGGTTGAGGAGTTATGGGTTTTCCCCTTTCGAAACCCTAATTCCCGATTTTTGCAATTACTTCCTAACCCTTGATCCAATGGTCATGAAATTTTATGGGGAGGTGTAATATTATATAAGTAACATTTTTCATTCACACCTTGAAGTCAAATTCCTTATTGTTGGAGAGTTGACTTTTTGGTCAACTTTTCGATCGATCGGTGTCTACCGAGTCGCCGGTTGGTGATCCGGACATCCTGAGGACTTGAAACTCTTGGGATGGACTTTACTAAGCCATAGGAGCTTAATGGACCTTGATCCCATCATTGAAATACTCTTTGAATCAAAAGTCAAACTACAGTTGACTTTTTCTAGTCAAAAACCCTAATCGGGTGTCTCAAATTGCACTGTTCTCGAACCCTGGGTGACCACCTCAAATTGAATCCATACTTGATCCAATGTTGTATTATTGATGATGTGGAGACTTATTTGAAGTTGAATCAATCCAAAACATTGATTGATCAGACCACCGAAATCTCGATTTTTACGGTACGGAACCCTAATTCATCTGCATCTTAACAAAGATAAACTGAAAATGGGTTAAGGTTAGTTAATTAGGTGAATATGATCCTACAATGATGATGAGGATCTAAGGGGTCAAAATTTGGGGTGCAACAGGTAGTCTTAGTTGTTAGAGTCAGTAGAGGTCGTTGGATTCAATATAACCTTTCCCTATTGCCAATTTCAATTGTAATTTTCCATGGAGCTTTGCCTTTAGCAAGCTACCATTCTTCAATAAAATTAAACCCTTTTCTATTCAATATTTTCCATTTATTCTATCTCTATTTTCATTTTTTTATGCAAATTGTTATTTGTTAATAGTAATTTTTGAAAGTGAGAAGTTTTCTAAACTAAAACCATTTTTGAAAACGCTTTGAAAAATGTAAAGTTGATTTAACTTGTGGAAATATCTGAAGGCCATCTTCATTCCCCAGTTAGTCTCGTTGTAGCAGAAGCACTTTTAAACCATTGCCTCAGTGCAAATCCCTAGTGAAACTTAAGCTGATAACACTTTTAGACTGATCCGCTAATCTCCAGTGACTTTCAAGACTGCAGAGAATCTCCCCAGTATCTCCCAAGTGATACATATTTATTTGAGGACCCTTTCCCCAGTGGAACCATCCTTTCCTCACTGAAGTTGCTTTACTTTCCTCAAGAAATTTTCCCCAAGAGATTGCCATATTCTCCCCAAGAAGTCAAGATACTTTCCCCAGGAAAGTTTACCGTACTTTCCCCAGGAAGTTGATGTACTTTTCCCAGGAAGTTGTTACACTTTTCTCCAAGAAGCTGTCTAGCTCCTCATCTTCCCCAATGAAGCGGATATTTATTTTATCCCCAGAAGTCTCTAATCCTAAGATGACTCTCCCAGTAAACAGGCCTTCTCTGATCAGAATTCAGATTCGTGATGGCAATCCCTCCAGTGAAGTCATATTATCTTATCCCCAAGTGGAATTTTTCTCCCCAGAGAATTTGGAACTTTGAAGCAAGATTTAGCCCCGCCATCAACTTTCCTATCCCCTGATAGATGTACTTTTTCATAGGTCACCGGGTATCCCTGTCGAGATGTTTATTTCATCTCCCATTCCTCCTCCTCTCGCCTGTTTTGTCAGCATGTGCATAAGCATGAGCATGAGCATATTCATTGCATTTGCATTTCATTCGCATTGACATAGGCATTAGCATCTGCACGTTTGCTATCCTCATCGTCTTTTGTTATTACTTTGGATGTGGTTACCGCCGAGTAACTGGGTTTGTCCGTTCTCTCCAAGTAGATCGTCAACCTTAGGCATAAAATATTCTTTATTTCCAGTTTCCCCATAGAGTTCAACCCTCGTGGATGATGGTTATTTCAGTTATCTTTTCCGTGCCTGGATAAGATAATCCTCATTTGAGTTTGTTTCCTCAATGGAGTCTTGTTTGACTGTTTCTTTCTAGCACGATTCTAGATTGAACTTCGGTCCCTGTCGGTTGCCGAACCAACCTGGACGTACATTTATTTTGCACTATCTTTCAAGAAGAGCCTTTTACAACTCCTTTGTTGATAAGTGGTAGTCTCTCCTGAGAAGCTTATCATGCATTGCCCCAAGATAAGTGGAAGTCTCTCCAGAGAAGCTTATCGTTTTATCAGATTACCTACCAGATAAGTGGCAGTCTCGCCTGAGAAGCTTATCATTGCTACCCTTGCAGATAAGTGGTAGTCTCATTTCGAGAAGCTTATCATTATATTATTGTTCCTTAATAAGCGACAATCTCAACCGAGAAGCTTATCATTACCTTTTATAGCACCGATAAGTGGCAGTCTCGCTTGAGAAGTTTATTCCTATCTCCATTATTCAGCAACAAGTGGCCATCTCCTTCGAGAAGCTTGTTTCCATTGCCTTTTCCAGATATGTGGCAGTCTCTCCGAAGAAGCTTATCAGTTTTATCCGCATCCCTAGACAAGTGGCAGTCTCGCCTGAGAAGCTTATCATTGTTATCTTTTTCAGATAAGTGGCAGTCTCTTTATTTGAGAAGCTTATCTAACTTTGGCATGTAAGTCCCTTTCAGCGATAAGTGGTAGTCTCTCTCGAGAAGCTTATCAGGGAATTTCCCCATTGAAGTCAAAATATTTTGGCATACAACAAGTTTTTATCCTGTATCTTTTCTGATGGTTCCTGAAGATCCCGTTTGATCTCTTCGCTCAAGGAATTTCCAGATCCTACCGTCGCGTGGATCCTGTTTTACCCTTTTATCCTAGAGTGTCAACTGGTCATGCCTGAACCTGTTGAGCAACTACTCTGGATATTTTTCCCTAGTGGAGGCCGTCTCGCCGGTGCCATCTCCATTGAGGATTTCTTCTTGTTTTTCTTTCTAAAGTGACAACTGGTCATGCTTGAACCTGTTGGTCCATCACTTTAGATTTCCCCAATTTCGTGTTGTTCCCCAGTGCGTCGTCTTCCCTAGTGTGTCTGTTTGCTCTTTGCATTGTTCCCCTGTGTTTTTGTTTCGTCTGCATGTCTGCATTTATCATTTTACGTCATATGTATCATATTAGATTCATAGCATTGTCAGAATTTTAGTTATTTTTCTTTTGTCCATAGCATTGCATATCACTGCATCTAAGGGAAAAATTTTCGATTATCTATATTTAAATACCTTTCACCATGATTTCTCGAGCCTTCGTTGCTCAAATCATCCGGTGAAGTTATTTAAATAGGGGAAACTGTCGCACCCCAAATTTTACCCTTAGATTCACTGATCATTTGCATTTCTTTTTATTTCATCTTTCTATTTTAACTAACCCTTTGACCAGTTTGCCTAGTTTGTTCGTTTCACAGGTGTGTCAAAGAAATTGGAAAGTGACCTTGTGCGTCCATCAAGCCATGTTGAATTCACATGGATATGAAATAGGAGTATGTGCTCTTTCACGGTGGAAGAATTTGAATTGGATTTTGTTGTCATTTCGAAGAAGACTGAATCAAGTTTATTATACAACATCTAAAGTGACATTCAAAGCTCATAGATACCCTGCTAATTTCATCATTAGTCTTAGTATGAAGTTCGCGCTTTTATGTTAAAAATTAAAGTTCAAATCCAAATTCAAAGCTCATCAAGGACTTCAAAATTAATGAACAAATTTCAAAACCCCAAACTCGGTTACAAGAATGTTCCTAAAAGCATTTGTTAAACCATGTGACAAGGCATTTCTAAATTTGTTCTTAGACCATTGTAAAGAAACGTCTCGTAGTATTTGAATCATTTATTTTGAGGACATTTTAAATATTGGTGCAAGTTGTCTTAAAGCCTAGCAACAAGCAGTGAGTTTGTGAGAAGTTGAGTACTGGTTCATAAGGATTCAAATTTTTTTAAAGCTTACAAAAGCAACATTCAAGATTTACATTCAAAATTCTTTACAAGTTACAATTTTCCTTACAATTTCAAGTCCTAAATCCTAAAGACAACTTTCAAGTGATATCTTCAAGCTTCAGAAAAACCTGCGAAAACAATGAAAATATGTCAAAAGTTAGAATCATTAATGAAAAAGGGATTTTTAATTATTTTCGACCCTTGGAGTAATTTCATCATCGGGTTCGGAAGGGCAACAAAGAATTGCTACTAAACTTCCATTTTTTCCAACGGCGACCAAAAACAAGGCAGATTGTGTTCTTATTAAGAAAAAGAGGAAAATGATGTTTTGGATCCCAAACACGGTTCAACAGCCTCCAAATTCGTAAAACGAAAATCCAACAACCATCAATGAACAAATCCAAACAATGGAAACATATCAGAGGTAACAAAAATCCGAAATTGGAATATTCTCAGCATCGAAATAGATCCAGAAACAACAAGATATCATCATCAATGAACCAGATTCTGAAGATGGAAGAAAGTCCTCAAATCAATAAATTTCCAAAATCATCAACAACATGCTAAAACATGTTTATCCCAAAACGGAAACAAATTTAAATCCTCCCAAAATCGTTTTAAGGAAAAAACAACTATAAGAAGAACTGGAAGATGCAGTTCAAGGAAAAAAAATCAGAACGAAAAAGCATCACAAGCAAAACCGAGAGGAAATCATAAGAGTTTCACACGAAACCCATCAAATCCGAAAATCATACAAAGGCAAAATAAAAAATTGGGAAGGGCTCAGTCAATCATCATCATCGCCCCCATAAACCGCCATAACCATTCGTCGCCGCCATCCAAAAACCAGATCCACAAACTAAAAAGAACCTAATCGTGAAGATCAAAACCCAAGACTCAGAGAATCAAGTCTCATCACCGTCCAAATTCAGCAGCAAATCCGTAAGACCCATTTGCTCTTAACCATTTGTTGTTGTTGTTTTTTTATAGCAAGAAGGACAAAAAGAAGAAGTTCATTGCATGCAAGAAGAAGAAGAAGGAAAATTAATGGTGGAACAAAAGTTACCGCGGTCAGCACAGTGAGAGACAGAGAGAAAAATGTTCAGAGAGATACGAGAAGGGAGGGGCGCCGCCCCTTGCTCTTGTGGAATTAGGGTTTACAAACCCTAAATTCCCGTCTTCTACCTTTATATACCACCGGGTCGGGTCCTGGGGCCTAATCACCCAGGCCCGACCCATTTCCTTTTTTATTTACTCTTTTTTTCCTGTTTTTTTTATTATTTATTTCTTTATTTTTTTTGTAATTTTCATTTATAATAATAATAAAGTAACAATAATACTAACTACTAACTAAAAATACAAATCTGAAATTTATTTTTATTGGATAATTAATTAAAAATGAATTTTAATTTTAAATATAAAAAAAATAAAAATAAATAAAAAATGTTAGTTTAGATTTTAATTTAAAATTTTCTTATATTAAATGAAAATAATAGAAAGATATTATCTTTAAAAATTTCATGTTAGTATAGTTTTCTTGAGATTCAATTTATTTCAATAATAAAAATGTTAAGTTAGTTTTTTTATTTTATTGAATTTGCTTTTTTTCATGAAAAAACAACAAACAGAATCTATATCAAAATCAAGAAAAACCTTTTTCTAATTTCTAGTAAATTCTAATATAATTTTTTTTGAACTATTAGGATTTAATTAATCTTCTCACTAATTAATTCATGTTTTAATAATAAAAATAAATAACATTTGTTAGTAATTCAAGATTAGCTTTTAATTATTTTCTAATTCTCAATAAAAACTCACAAAAAACCATATAATTAATTCTAACATTTTGTCTAATTTTTCACTTAATCATAAATTCTCAAAAGTAATTAACAATTTAATTTCCTAACTTATCAATTTCACCACTTATTCAAGTTAACCATTATCCACTTATCCATCTACCTTTTCCAATTTATCAAATTGAACTCAAACTCTATTTTTGCTTGTCATACCATCGTTGCATCTTAATACTGCATCCTTATCATCTATTTATCACTGTTTCATATCTATGCTTCAATTTATTTACTCCGCTTTATTTTACCGCTTATTTCCCCTCCGAAGGAAAGGTTACCCTGTTTGACCGTCGTGTCAATGCCTTTACCCTCACCCATCCTAGCCTTAGGATCCGAGTCGCCGTACTCGTGCTTAGGTGTACCGCCGTGGACAAACTCATACCTTTACCCTTTCAAACCTTAAGATTTTGAGTCGCCGTACTCATGCTTAGGCGTCCCTCCGTGGACATCCACCCTTTTACACCTAGCCTTAGGATTAGGAGTCGCCGCACTCCATGTAAGTTCTCGCCGTGGAATCCTTACTTCACTCTTTTCAATTCAACTTTACAACGTAGAAATCAGAGTCGCTGCACTCCATGTAAGCGCTTCCATATGAATGTTTACTTCCCCGTAGAACCTTGACCACAATCAAGAAGTTCCTCTTCCTCCCTCTCTAAGGGGAACTACGATTACTCTAATTCCATCCCCTACCTCGGATACGTAGGTACAAGATGTGAATCTTGGCGAGTAAACTTAGCACTAACCCCTTAGGTCCTTCTCTTTACCCTTTAACCCTTAGCATTACCCTTAAGCAAATAACCATTAACAATAGCACATTTTAAACAAGAGGTTCCTGTAGAGTACTACAGAAGTTTAGGATGCTAATACCTTCCCTAAGCTTAACCAACCCTTGAACCCTAGATCTCTCCCCGCATTGTGTTTACGATGCAAAATAGGTTTTTCCTTTCCTTAACCTTTCCTTCGGATAAATCGAAGACCGGTTGTGAATCTAAGATTGTGATTCAAATTAACCAATAATTTGATATCCTATTCTCACCGAAACAATGTCAGTAACAACTGACCTAGAAAGGTTTGGTGACAACCAAAGATCTCAAAAAGGGAACCAGACGACTCTGCAGGTGACAAGGACGGACAACAGTCACAACAGACATAAAAGGTTGCTAGTTACAACTGGACCTATGAACAAAAGAAACAGCCTAGCAAATGAAACCCGAAAAGATATCTTAAATGCAAATGTTGAGATATGATGCAAGCTCAAAGACATGCAAGAACCGACTCTAACAAGAGACACGGGAATAGGAGACTTATAGGGGAAGATAGATAACAATCTACTTCACTAGGGAAAATAAGTGTCACACTGAATCTAGGGAACCAAGGTGTCCTTGACAACACACAGAGGTCAAACCCATTCACTTCATTGGGGACAAGATAGGGCTTAGCCATGCCAGCTAATAGTACAAACCTCTTTAGAGAGACAAAGTATTCACTCTAAGGATGCGTCTCCAAAAATTCCATCAGGTGAAGGGTACAAGTGAAACTGTTCTTTTAGTGGGGCCAATATTGTTGAGGTGGCAATATCAAGATCTCGACTGCTTTTAGATTTCCTGGGAAACAAACTAATTTCCCTTGATATCTTCAATACCAAAGTAACTGCTTGTTCTGCTTTAGTTTCTTTTTAAAATCGTTTTTAATTTAAAATTTACTTTCAAAAATCATTATTAACAAATAAGTGATGTTTTGCATAACAAAGAAAAGTGAAGAACGCAGTAGATCACAAATATTTGAATGGTCCAAACTGATTTTATTTATGAATGGTATCTTGTGAATGGCAAACCTCCATGGGATATTTACAACTTAAAAATGGATAAAAGGAAAATGGGTGCATAAAATCCAATGACTATCCTGCCCTTCCATCTAAGAATTCCCCAAATCTTCGCCTTTGACCAGAGTGGTGGAAGTGGATTTCCTTAGTAATCTTCAGTAGTGGTAACAACCTCTGATTCAGTGAGATTCTTTTGTCTCTAACTAATTCATGAACCGCCCATTCGGGTGTTCGATTCACAGGGACGCTCATTTTTTCTTAAGCCGCCCTTGCAGGTTTTCGACTTAGCGAGCTCTCTTTTTATATTTCATCCCTAATTTTTTTCTAGATCTTCTTCATAGGTTATGATCCACTGGGATACTCATTTTAGCCTAAGTCGCCCTTGCGGGTTTTCGACTCATCGGGTTTCTTAAGCATAATATTTTCTGACTACATCAGAGTTCACATGGTGAGCGAGCTATTCTCCATCCATTATTGTGAGGATGAGAGAACCTCCAGAGAAGGTTGTCTTCACAACAAAGGGGCCATCATAGTTGGGCATCCACTTCTCACGTATGTCTTTTTGATTTTGCAATATCCTTCTGAGTACGAGTTCTTCCTCTTGAAACTCTTGAATATAAACCTTCTTCTCAAAGGCTCTTTTGATCCTTTTCTGATATAGCTAGCCATGGCACATGGTAGTCATTCATTTTTTGTCAATGAGGTTCAACTGATCGAACCTTTCCCTGACCCACTCGGCTTCCTCCAACTTTGCTTCCATCAGGATTCTTAAAGACGATATTTCTACTTCAATGGGAAGGACTACGTCCATTCCATATACCAATGAAAATGGGGTTGCCCCTGTTGAAGTGCGAACAAATGTTTTGTATCTGTGTAAGGCAAACGGTAAAATCTCATGCCAATCTTTGTAGACCACAACCATTTTCTGCATGATTTTCTTAATATTCTTGTTCGCAGCTTCAATAGCTCCATTCATCTTTAGTCGATAAGGAGAAAAGTTATGATGTTCAATCTTCAAGCTATCACACAACTCTTTTATCGTCCTGTTGTTCAAATTAGTTCCATTATCTGTGATGATACGACTAGGAATTCCATATCGACAGATAATCTCCTTCCTGATGAATCGGGCAACCACTTGTTTGGTCACATTGGCGTAGGTTGCAGCTTTAACCCACTTTGTGAAATAATCGATAATAACGAGAATGAAACGGTGTCCATTGGAAGCCTTGGGCTTAATTTCCTCAATCATGTCAATTCCCCACATAGAGAAAGGCCATAGTGATGATAAAACATTTAACAACGTTGGAGGCACGTGGACCTTATCCACATAAATTTGGCATTTATGACATTTCCTGGCAAATTGGATGCAATCAGTTTCCATAGTTAACCAGTAGTATCTAGCTCTTAGAATCTTTGTCATGGCATATCCATTGGCGTGGGTGTTGTAATACCTCGAAAAAAAACACGATTCTTTCGCGAATGGTCACAGAAAACAGAGTCTCCACCGAACTTTATTTATCCCAAAGATGGAAAGGAAAATATCGATAAAATGTTTAGGGAAAGAACATGGTCATCGCAATCAAGATCTAGGTTCGGGAGTCGATTACACGAGGGGAAGGTATTAGCACCCTTCACGTCCATTGTATTCAACGGGAACTTCTTGATTTGATTTGTGAGAAATGTTAGGTCAAATTGTTTGTTTTCTTCTAAGGGAATAATGATAAAAGGTAAGGTAAAAGGATTAGATTTCTAAGGAGAAAATAGGTGGTTTTCAGATTAGGATGCACGCCAAGGATTGGGGCCCTTGTGCCTACGCATTCCTTCATACAATGGAAAAGTCATAGCATTGGTAGTTCATATGACTATGGTGAAAAGAGAGAGGAGGTTGCTCGCCAGGATCTCGCAATCCCATGCCTACGTATTCTCATTGGCAAATGAGAAATCAGAGCGTCTGTAGTTCTACCACGAATGCTCTGATTTCTCATTTGTCAATGAGAATACATAGGCATAGTATTGCGAGATCCTAGCGAACAACCATCTCCCTATTTTCTCCCGTAGTCCCACGAACTATGGACGCTCTGATTCTTCACTTATTTGAAGTGAAAATACTTATGCACAAGGGCCCCAATCCTTGGCAAGCACCCTAATCTAAAAATCACCCTTTTTCTCCTTAGAAATCTAAATCCTTTTACCTTACCTTTTAGCATTATCCCCTTAGAAGAAAACAAAAAATTTGACCTAACATTTCTCACGAATCAAATCAAGAGGTTTTCGTTGAATACAATGGACGTCACAGGTGTTAATACCTTCCCCTCATGTAATCGACTCCCGAACCTAGATCTTGGTTGCGATGACCATGTTCTTTCCCAAAATCTTTTATTGATATTTTCCTTTGTGAGGGAAAATCCTCATGTATCATACATGGGTTTCGATAATGACAAAACGCAATCATGGATGAATCGGTCCTTTGACTCTACCACCACAAGGCAAATGCATATCACATCTTTCATATCCTTCTTATGTCCATCTAACTTGCCATATTAAGATTCAATATAGGTGGAAGATCATTGGTCATGCCTGGAAGCAAAAAATCCACAAATACAAGTTTTTGTGCAAATTTGTGGGCTTTGAGTCGACCATAGGTCGACGCATGGTCAGCGCATGGAGTAGTACAATTTCCCACGGGTCGACGCACATTGACCTATGGTCGACGCATGCTGTTAAGATTTTGAATCTGCCTAAAACTGCAGGCTATGCGTCGATGCATAGTCCTACTATGGTCGACCTTCACTCGTTTATACTATTGCTGAAGACTTTCCACTTTGTTTGAAAAGTGGTTAAGTCTGTTGCTTCTTGGTTACTATATATAGTAGTTTTCTGTTCTTTTCTCATTAACAATTGAAAACATTAAGTCAATTGCACAAGAACAAGAAAAGTGAAATAGGTGCCCTAGTTCTCTTCATCTTCATCCTTAACATTTCACAACACAACAATTTTTGCTGTGCATTGTGGTCAGTTCAAGGTGATAATGTCCGAAGCCATCGATTGGAAATCAGGTTCGGGTTGATTTTGAGGTAGGTTTTTCTTGAATGAAACATTGAAGGTTTTGCCCTCCAAGATTCGTCGAATTTGGGGGTTTTTGGTACGAATTGTCTCTATAACATTCAACTGAGCGAAGGTGATTAAGGAACAGTGTGTTCGTTCAATCTAGTAGCGGTAATCGGTGAATTGCGTAGGAGAGATTCAGGTTCGATTTGTTGGTGTTTGAGATCAGCCGAGCCGAGGGTTTGAAGAATGCAAGTTTATTCAACAAAGGGGCTGTAATCGAAGGTCTACTCACAACAATCGTAGGACTTGATTCAACTTGAATCAAGGAACAAGGAGAGAAAGCATCATCAACAACCAGATATTTTGTTTGTATATTTTGCTTGTCTATCCTTGTATAAATGTTTCAACTCTACAGGTGATATCTATATTATATCGAGCTCAATTCTAGTTTTAGAATTAAGGGAAGACGTACCCCAAAGCGAGGACGGCGGGGGAACTGCCTCAACAAATCTTTGTCTCCTTTACTTTTCAGCACTTTCTTTTTTGCTTGATAATTGAGTAATTTTAGTATAAGCAATTTTATCAAGTTAGCATTTGTTTGAGTAAGGGATTAACACTGTTTTTAACTCTAGTACAATAATGTATTGTACAAGGAAGCTAGAGTCACTTACTCAAGACAAAACTCACTTGGAGTGCCTCGCACACCAAGTGTTTGATAAATTACCTACACCAAAATTCACTTGTATTGTTTACATATTTTGGTTGGCATTGTGTAGCATTGGAACTAGTCTTACTAATTAGTGATATTAATCAATTGATAGTGTGACTAGTGTGGTGATTTTATTTGCTCATTATCATTTCCATAAGTCTAGACGCATATCCGGTCTTCTAATAACGGTTCGTTATAGACGGTATTTTTCCACGGCCGCTTCCGCAAATCAAATATTTTTAAAACCAATTTTTAATTGGTAGCGCCAACTGAATTTTTAATTGGGATCTATTCAACCCCCTTCTAGATCTGTGCCATCATCTAACATCCTTTCCCTATTTGGGATAAATAAAGTTTGACGGCGACTCTGTTTTCCGCGACATTTCGCGAAGGATCGTGCTTTTTTCGAGGTACGACAACATATTTAAATTATTTAGTCATTTTATACCTTACTAGGTATGTATTGGTTGTGCTATCTTTGATAAGGATAGGAAGTTAAGGGCAAGAGTGAGAGGTGACCTTAGTTGGGGGGTAATGTGGACCTAGAATAATGGATAATTTAATAACTAGATTAAGAGCATTATGATTATTAATATTATTATTTCAATTATCAGTAATAATGATATTAATAGGATTATGGTTATTATTATTGTTATTATTAATATTATTATTATTAGTAATTAAATTAAATGAATTAAAACCTAATTATGAGGGTTTAGAGAGTATTAGTGGGTTTAGATAGTTAACACGTGAAAGAGGAAAAAGACTGAGGAAGGAGACCTAGGGTAGAAGAACCAATTTTCTCCATTGTTGTCATGAAAGAGCTCAAATCTAAGGTAAGGGGGGAGAATAGATTTCAATATGGGTGATTTAACATGAGAGGGTAGTGAGAGGTCCTTTCTCTCATAGGAATTTTGTCTGTTCTCACCTTTTCGTTTGATTTTCGTGATATTCTGATTTATCTTTGATTGTTGTTTTGTTGAATGATCATTTCATGATATTGTATGTATGATTCTGTTATGAATATGAAAATTCGTGTGGAAATTCCCTAAATCTGTGATGGAATGTTGTGGTTTAAAAGATCTGAAACTAAGGGCTTAACTGTAATCGAAACTAGATCTAATAATTAGAATCTTGACAGAATAGAAGATAGGATTCAATGAAATTGATTAAAAATCTGAGCTTTAGGAGGAAGGAGGAGGTAGAATGACGGATCTTGAGTAGAAACTCGTGGGAATGTTGAGATCTGAGTTTTTTGACAGATCTATAGGTTATACGCGTATTGGGCGTGTCAATACGCGTATGGGGGACTTCCCAAGGGGCTTACGCGTATCAGACGTGCCCTGTCCCCAGTGCCAGCACGACCATCTAGTCATACGCGTATGGCACGCGTATTGGCCTGGGTAATACGCGTATGGGGGTAGTCATACGTGTAAGGGAGTGACTCTGAGGGGTTTTGGGAGGTGAAAGCCTTTGTTTATACGCGTAAGGTAGGTCTGATAGGCATATGTGTTGCAGTGAGAATCGTGATACCAAGCTATTGATTAACTTGAATCTTTAACTCTTAAATTCACAAGCGGACTTTAATTTATCCAAAGGAAAGGTCTAAAGAAAGAAAGAACCTTTTGCGCGATGTAACAACAACGCTAAGAGATTCGGGGAATGGGGTTGGTTATGCCTAGGGTAGGTATTTCACATCCTAAACATCTGTAGTACTCTACAGGAACCTTTTGTTTGTTTGCATGCTAATACTTGCTAAATGTTTGCTATGGATTGGGATTGGGTGTAGGTTAATACCTAAAGATAGTTTCTAAGTTTGCTCGCAAAGACATCGCGTCCTCTGCCTACGTATCCTAACTAGAATAGAATCAGAGCAATCGTAGTTCACCTCACTAGGGTTAAAGAACACTTGATTAGGATTAAGGTTCAAAGGGGAACAAACATATCCATGCTTGTGTAGAGTTTAAGAAAACTCTCTAGATCTATGTTGAACACTCAAGAAAGGGGAGTAAGTAATCATCTCCATGATTCTTACATAGAGTTAACCAAACTCTACCTAATTCTACGTTGTAAGACCAATTGGTTCTATCCAGACCAAAAGGTGGAAGAAGGGGGAAGGTTGCTCGTCAAGATATCGCATCTTGTGCCTACATATTCTCATTATCCAATGAGAAATCAGAGCGGTCGTAGTTCGGGCACGAACTACAGAATAAGGATCAATTGGTTCTTTCCAGACCAAAAGAGGGGAAGGTTCTATCCAGACCTATGATGTTAAGTCCTATTGGTTCTATCCAGACCAAAAGGGGGGAAGGTTCTATCTAGACCTATGAGTTTATGAGCTATCTATGACCCAAGGGTTAATAGAGAGACTTTCCTTTGGAAGGGAAAAAAGGAGGTAACTGGGATGAGAACTAAAGAGTTCCATCACTTTGGGGAAATAAACTTAACAAAGCATAATCATTCACACATGATGAATATAAGGGATATGGTTACAAACAGGAATAATCAAGCATATTACAATAAGCAAGGATTTCAATCAGGATGAATGGTTACAACCAAAGCAAGCATTTAAGATATTACAATATCAGACAATGATTTCAATCAAGATAGATGGTCACAACCAAAGCAAGTATCAAGATATTATAATATCACGAAAGGGGGAAGTTCTTACAAGACTAAACACAAAGGGTGAAAACCACAGACATATCTTGACAAAGAATGAGGTACATCTTAATAAAGATGGAAGGGGATCTTAACAAAGATGCATCTTAACAAAGATGAGGCTTCAATAGGGCTTACAAGATGACGTGTATACTTACAGGCATCATGCCTAAACAAATAATGTCACAACAAGGAGAGAGAAGTTCAATACTTCATAGGGGAAAACTTTCAAGTTTCTAAGAAATGAATCAATCATAAATGCTTACAAGTACGGAGCTTAAGTCAAAAGTACACAAAGATGTTAACAAGCCAAAGTTCATATCTTTAAAATAAAACTCAAAAAGAGAATGAAATTAAAGTTAGCAAAGAGAGATGACAAGTAAGAAGGTGAAAACCCTAAACAATGCAAGTCTTTTTCATGGAATAAAGTATTTTTAAAATGCAAGTTCTTGTGTTCTTTGATTACCACATAAAAATAGGCAAAATTAAGAGACACTTGCAAAAAGAATCACTTGAAAATGACAAAAATTGACAAAGTTATGCTATTTTGAATTTTCAAAAAAAAAAACAAGCATTTTAGTGATTAAAAAAAATGAGGAAGTGCACTTGGTAGGTGTTGAACCCACCACCTTTGGATTGCCAACTCAAAATCTCACCAAGCCACCCAAGGCGCGCACGTCTTATATCAAGGAAAAAGATATAGAAAATGTGAAAACATGGAAATAATGAAAAAAACCAAAAGGGTTGATCTCCACACGGATCAAACCCATGACATGTAGCAAGGCAAGGCAATACGAGAGCAAGGCATAACCACTGGGGTGGCAATACATCCAAGTATTATGCCACCCCAATTAAATATGTACTTAACAAAGCAACAAATTCTGGGTAATTCCTTCAAGGCAACTCAAGTGAAAATTCCAAAACGATTTGAATCCAAACTTCCTCGAGACATAACCAATTTTCAAGAAATAAAAGTCAAACATGCTTGAAATTTCACAAGGAAGAGGATGGTGTCAACCATTTTTCAAAATAAAACCCAAATGGTAAAATACGATGGCACACGCAAGATGCATTAAGATAACTATGGCAAAAAACGTGAACATCCAAAATAGGTTAAAACATCATGAAATTTAACAAACTCAAAGTCTAACTTGTGTGATTTTTGACAAGGAAAAGGATGGCGCATTTAGTTTTCTAAAATTGTGCCCCTAACTAAAAAAATGATAGCAACTACAAAAGTGAAGTTTGTGATACATTTGGAAGTTTAGTGATCAAAGTTGATATGAACAGGTTACGTTTCAAATATACACAAGTTTAAAATGTGCAATTCATGATTATGCTCAATGAGGCAAACTCAAATCCTTACTGAACCATGAAGTGGCTATCAAGTTGCAATGATAGTGTAATGGTGTTATAAAAGCAAAATGTCTAACCAATGCCAAAACATTTGATTTATGACAGCAAAGTATGGAAACAATTGGCAAAATATTGCTATACAACTTGCTACAAAGTTGATAACAACAAAAGCAGCTATTGACAACAAGTAATTCAAAATAGAAATGAAAAGACATAGTGACACATGCTTTCAACTCAAATGTCCTATAAGAAAATCTAATGGCAGGTTTTCAAAACATTGTTTCTCAAAAAATACATGGTGGAGGTATGCACAATACATTGGTAAATAATTTGACAATCATCCATTAAAACACATGGTCATAACTAGTTGTACTAAAGCAAAACTGAACAGATCCAAAGGCAAGGTTCAGGACCAAACAAACTAATCTAAATCTCATGTAGTGACAGTATTAATGCAAATGGATTCTACAAAATAGACCAACATGGTAACATAATGAAACAAAAAAATTCATGAATTAGAGGTTAACAAACTTTAGATCATGACAATAAGCACATAGCCAAATGTGTAATGTTTCTCAGACCAAAGACTTAACCAATATGTTATGAGTTTGACTATATGAACTTTGAAAAATCCAATGGAAGTCTTAATGAAGAAATCAGTGTTGATAAACACAAATCATAATGCAAGCAGTGAAATATGAAGGCTGGACAGTTTGACAGCAGCATGTTCTTGGTGTTTTTCAACCACATCCAATTATAATTCTAACAGCAACTTATAAAAAGTATTTTGATATGAAAAACAAGGTTAAAGAGGCATTGGTTAAAAACAGAAACAACAACAGTTAATGTTAGACAGATTCCAAAAACAGTTTCCTTGTGGTTTTTTAACATAACAATGTCAATGGCAAAAACTCATCAAGTGCTCTAACAACAAACCTTAACAGCAATTTTTAACTCATTGAGAACTCATCAAGTGCTCTATGCATATTATCATAATGCATATACATTCAACAGTAGTCACTTTTACAAAAGTGGCATCACATCCACATTTCCCTAGTGGTAGTCACACATCTGTCAGCATATGAGTTGACAACTCATATCTCATAATAGCACAGTTATGAACTTAAACAGGTCAGTGCTCTAAATCAACAACTATCTCCAAAACTTCAAGCATATGATAGCTTACAAGCTCATGACAGTAAGTATAAATGTATCATGTTTCAACTGAAGGTGAGATAATACTTAGAAGGGGGGTTGAATAAGTATGAAAGATTAAAACTTAGAATTAAAACACAAGTATTTTTATCCTGGTTCGTTGAACTCAACTACTCCAGTCCACTCTTCCTAGAGTGATTTGCCTTTCTCAATCAAGGACTTAATCAACTATTTAATCAAACAGATTACAATAGTAACACCTAAGAACAACTGTTCTTAGTCTTCTCAAGAGCTACTGATCCCAACTGAATCCTCTTAAGGAAATCTTTTACAATCAATGTAAAACTATTACAAGAGTAAGAATGCTTCTAAAAAGCTATTATCACAACTGTGATATTTCTCTTAAGTTTAAGAACAATGAAATAAATTCTTAGAATGAATATGAAAGTATGAGAGCTTGAATATTAATTTCTTTTCAATACAAAACGTCAACTGAAGAATTTGGTGGAGTCTTGCTTTTATAGGCAGCTGATCCAAGGTGAGCTTCACGTTGAGAAGAGTGTCCAAAAGGTATGAGCCTTTTTGTCTTCACATCAAGTAACCTTTCCTAGAAGAAGAAAGCACAGAAAAATCCTTTTTGTCTGTGTTCTTGTGTCTAGCATAAATAAGGAAAGAGATGTTTGGTTCACTCCAACGGATATATTCTTTGAATATTTCTTCTTCAGTTTTCAGCAAATTCATCAGAGTCTTATTGGGTCAGAGTCTTCTAATGATGATCAGAGTCTTGCTGAATCAGAGTCTTCTGCAGCAGATATGCTTTCAGCGTGTTTAATATCAGAGCATATTTGATACAGAACTTCAGTACTTGCAGCTTTAGTACTTTCATAATCTTCTGTAGAAACTATGCTTTGAAAAGCTCTTCATACAAAATTCTTCTTTGCTTCAGATGCTTCTGACTTGCTTCAGATTCTTCTGGAGCTTCTGCTTCAGATCCTTCTGGAGCTTCTGCTTCAGATCCTTCTGGAGCTTCTGCTTTAGAATCTTCTGGAGGCTATGCTCAGAATCTTCTGTTGGCAGCAATCAGAGTCTTCTAATGTATGCATCTGGCGCTACAGAGTCTAGCTAATTTCTTTTGTTCAATTCTGATTTGCTTCTGGAGTGTTAATTCCTTTACTATCTGCAGTAAAAACTCTCAAGCAAATTTTAGAGTATATAATTCATAAATACAAAATTTCATAATATTTATCATCAAAACATAGAGATATTATTAAGAACCAATTTGTGTTCTAACAATCTCCCCCTTTTTGATGATGACAAAAATATCAGAAATTTTGTTTAATTGAAAATATTATAATTATAACTCCCCCTGAGATGATGAATCTCCCCCTGAGTTAAATACAGATAAGGAATAAAAACTTCCCTTTTGTCTTGAGTAATTATCAGAGTTAGATCTTGATTGTTCTTTCAACATTTGAAAGTCAGAATATCTTGCAAATTTTAGATTCAGAGTTTGATAATAGTCAAATGATCTGAGAGACTCAGAGTTTCTTTTACAGAGTGTACTTATCAAATGTTCTGAAATACTCAGATTAAATGTTAGATAGAATAAATATGTCTGAAGTTTCATTCTGGTGAAGTTAAATTAAACAGTTCAGATCTATATTTTCTCCCCCTTTTTTGTCATAAGCAAAAAGTAAAAACTTTAAAAAGACAAATAAAAGGAAACAGTAAATGAGATAATTCAGTGGAGAAAAAAAAACTTTGATTCATTCAATAAGTTCAGATAAAGAGTACATGCATCAGAAGATATATCAAAACGTACATAAGCAAACATCAGATGCAAAAACATTAGAATGAAAAAAAATGAAAATCTAAGAGTGTTTTGATAAAAGCATCTTCAATAGATCTGTGATCTCAGAGGAGGACTGCTCTTGCTTGGACATCCACTTAGCCATTGTTTCATTTTTTTGATCCTGCTTTAACATCCACTTTGTCATGTCTTCAGATTTCTTATCCTGTTTTGCCATCCAAGACTTGATCTCTGATTGACCAGCTTCCAGAGCAGCAATCTTATCCTTAAAATCTGGATGTTCTTTCTTTATCTCAGATGAAGAAGTATGATCAGGTTCTGGAGCTTGAACAGAGTCAATTTCCATGGGATCTGTAGAGTCTGGAGCATTAGAGCCAGAAGGAAGGTCTACCAGAGTCATGGCCAACGGATTGTCCTCAGATGCAAATTCAGTAGTTTCTTCTGATGATGGAGGAGCATCTGTAAGGAGCAGTGGTTCAGATCTCTTGACGGTCCAGAACAAATTTCATGCAGCTTCAGCGAATCTGAGCTTCGCATCATCAGAACATATGTTCTTCAGATTTGATGCTACAGTGTTGAATCTGCTGATGAATCCATTCCAGATAACATCAGATTCTTGGGCATCCATTGTTGCTGAACACTTCTTCTGTACAATACCTAAATACAACTATATTTCTTGCAAAAAGGATTGAAATAAATGATTAACATTAAGTCTAGGCTTGGGATGTAACAGAGTTTCCAGTGTTATTGGTTTTGGTTGGGGAGTAGGTGGAAAAATGGATTTCTGAATGGAGATCAGAGGAGGAGGGTAGTATGGAATGAAAGGAATTTCAGGGGCTTTTTCTGGTTTGGATCTGTTTAAAGCATTTAACAGATGAGGTTTTGCTCTGGTGTGAAAGGGAACCACATCAAAGGGTTTATTTGAGAAGGGTTGAAATGCAGATTTTGGAGGTTCATCAGAAGCAACAGTTTTATCAGATGAAATTGGTATAGCTGAAGCAACAACTTTGTCAGATTTAGCAGAATAAGATATAGTTGCTAAAGAGCCTACATCTGACATGGATTGAATATATGTGAGAAGGACAGATGGAAGGGTCATTGTGAGTTTGGGTTTCAGAGGGGTGATAGGGTCAGATGGTTCAACTCTGTCATAAAAATCTTTGAGTTTGAAACCATATGCCAGATTGTGAAATAGGGATGAAACTTGTGCACAGGAAATAGATGATCTTGGGTTAGATGTTTGGTTAGGATTTGGGATCAAGATTTCAGATGCTGGACTGGGTGTGGTGTAACACCCATTTTAATTATTTAGTCACTTTATTATTATTTTAAAAATTATATGTTGGTGTGCCCTTTGGTGGGGGTGTATTTGATGATGTTTGGTGGGTGTCCCTAATGTGGGAGGACTATTGGTGATATTTTGGTGTGAAATATAGTAATATAAAAATAATAGTAACATTGGTGGGGGTGTTATTATTATTATTATATTTATTATATTTGTTACTATTATTAATATTATTATTATTTTGGTGAAATAATAATATTAGTATTATTATATTATTATTATATTATTTTTATTAATATTATTATTATTATTGGTGTGATAATATTATTATTATTATAATTATAATTATTGTTGGGTGTATCACTATTATTATTATTATGTTGAATATTACTATAATATTATAATAGTATTATATTATATTATATTATTATTATTATTATAATGATTATTATAATTATTATTATTAGAATTATTATTGGGAATATTAGTGGTTGGAATAAGTAAAATAAGAGGTGAAAGGGTTATTGGGAAGTTAGAATGGAAATATGAAAAGTCACGATAGAAACCGTGAGGAAGGAAATATGAAGGGGTAGCAAGGAGATATTAGAAAAGTTGGAATGGAGAGGAAAGGGATTACCATAGGCGTGGGATATTGGTGTGATAATAATAATAGTATTATTATTATTATTATTATTACTATTATTATTATTAGTGTTATTATTATTATTATTATTAAAAGTATTATTATGATTATTGGAGAGATAATAATATTATTATTATTGTTATTATTAATAGTATTATTATTATTAAGATTATTATTATTATTATCATTATTATTATTATTAGAATTATTAATATTATTATTATTATTATTATTATTATTATTATTAATATGTGGTATTATTAATATTAGTAAGATTATATTAGTATTATTATTATTATTAAGATTATTAATATTATATTATTTTATTAGTTATTATTATTGGGATTAGAATAATTAAAAAGGGAAATAGAATATGAGGGGTTAGGAGAGTTACGATACATTTTAGAAAATTGAGAAAAAAGAGCGATAGAAAGAGAGAAGAGGAAAGAACGAGGAAAGTGAAAAAGAACGAAGGAAAAAGGGAACGAAGAACGGAAGAGGAAGGAGAAGGCCAAGAGACCAATTCTAGGAGGAATTCTATCGATCGACCAATTGTCAAGGTAAGGGGGGATAAATTTGATTGGGAATGGTTTATACATGTATAGGGTAGAGGGGATTCCTTAACCCCGTAGGAATTTATCGTTATATAAAGTTTTATATTGGCATGCTATGATTATTGTTGATGTTGGGGGATTGATGAATGCTGATGATGCATTTTGGGGTATATATATATATATGGTGATGATGTTACTGTAGTATTGATCCATTTTGTTGGATTGTTGATGTTACTGTAGTGTTGATAGTAACTAGGAATATAAAGCTGATGAGATTATGTGTTGTTACCGTAGTGTTGGCAATGACCGTGATTATAGCTTTGGGAAAAGTTATGTGTTGTTTCCCCTATAGCGTCGTTAATGACTATGGTTAGGACCTTGGTGAGATTCAGAGTGACTCTGAAATGTCGGTAATGTACCGTAATGTCGGTTCTAGAGTAGAAATTATAGGATAATTGGTAAGTATAATATCTATTGGCATGTTTGTGATTGTGGATTGATGTTGATGAATTATTGATTTTGGTGTATAGGCTGAGGTGTTGGTTTAGGGAGGTTCTGAGTAACCTCAGAGACTTTTGGTGAGATGTCTGAATTGGTCTCGTGTGATCCTTCTAGCCTTGCTGTAGTGTGAAAATGATGAGTATGGGATATAACTTGTGTACTTGGGGATAGTACGCGTTTCCCTTAATATTGTTGGTGAGCAATTAGTAATGTATATGTGTGTAGTGATCAGTAGGATCGTGTATCCCCGAGTGGGGGGGGGGGACGTAGTTATATCCGGTGTGATAGTATGAATTCGTTTACTATCTGATTGATTTATATGGTGTTGGTGTAATATATCTATACATATGCATTGTTGTATGATGATATGATCAGGAGGATCGTGTGCACTTAGCGTGCCAGAATATAATAATTATGCATTGGTGTCTTGCATATCATGGTGTTTTGGTGGGATGAATCATGTCTCAGGAGGAGCGTAAGTGATTCATCCGTACTCCTTTGTGGAGAATGGTGGGGGATAGATCATGTCTCAGGAGGAGCGTAAGTGATCTATCCAGGTTTGATTGAATGAACCAATGAGTCGGTACCGCATGCATGGTGTTGAGTTGCATAATTGCATTATAATATGTTATATTGTAATTTGAACAGTAGGTTCGTTATATGGTGTTGTTGGGGTGAATAATTGATGTGTTGGTGTGTTTTACTGCCTTATTACATGTATTACATTACCATTATATTTTTGATCATGATTTCTCACCCCTTGTTGTTGTTGTGGTCTGTGCTTCTTCGGAAGTACAGATAATCCAGGTGCTTAGCTAGCTTGGATATTGGTGTGACTGTCGAGTCTAGGATGCTCTGATACGTAGCACGGGACTTGGGCATTTTTATTGTTTCATGTTGAACTCCTATTTTTTTCCTGCGAACGTATCAAAATTTTTATTTAATTGTATTATTTAAATATTCCGCTGTATTTGGAGAAAAACCTTTTTTATAAGAAAACGTGATTTTTATGTGATATCCCACTTGGGAAGGAAACTCTGATTTTTATTATGTTATTCATATTTTATTTGTTTTGGGAAGTGGGGTGTTACAATTGGTATCAGAGCAGGTCGGTCCGTCCGGCCAGTGTTGTTGAGTCGAGTTGAGTCTGTCCGTTATGATGTAGTTGAATATCTTTTAACCTGGTGTTGTTATGTTTTGAGCAGTATGGCAGGAAGGAACGATGCTGCATTAGCTGCTGCTATGCAAGCAATGGCGCAAGCTGTTGCTAATCAGAATCAAACTGCAGATGCCCAATTCAGGAGTTTGGCGCAGTTTCGGAGCAACAAGCCGCCAACGTTTGAAGGAGGAATTCTGGACCCAGAAGCTGCTCAGAAGTGGCTGAAGGCAATTGAGAAAATCTTCAGAACTATGGATTGTACTGATGAGCAGAAGGTGAGGTTTGGTACTCACATGCTGGAGGGTGAGGCTGAAGCTTGGTGGGACAATAGTCGCCAAAGATTGGAAGCTGCTGGAACTGCCATTACTTGGGAGGTAGTTCGGAAGGGTTTTCTGGAGAAGTATTTTCCGGAAGATATTCGGAGTGCTAAGGAAATTGAATTCTTAGAGCTGAAGCAGGGTAGTATGACTGTAGCAGAGTATGCTGCTAAGTTTGAGGAGCTGGTGCAGTATTGTCCTCACTATAATGTGGAAGGGGCAATGACTTCTAAGTGCTTAAAGTTTGAGAATGGACTGCGTCCAGAGATTAAGCTGGGGATTGCTTGTCAGAAGATCAGGAGCTATCCTGAGCTGGTAAGCAGGAGCAGGATCTATGATAACGATAACCGGGCAAGGATTGCACACTACAAAGCTGTTAATGACCGTAAGGGTAAGCAGAGGTTTAGTGGTACTCCTTATGGTGTTGCTGCTGATAAGGGAAAACGTAAAGCTGTTGTTGATAAGAAGCCTAGAGATGGGAGAGCATCTGCTGAAGGGAAATGTTTTCGGTGCGGTGGTATGGGACACCGTGCTAATGATTGTCCTAATGAAGCCAAAAAGTGTTTTAAGTGTGGAAAACCAGGTCATGTGATAGCTGACTGCAGAGCAACTATGCCGACCTGTTATAACTGTGGTGAGAGGGGTCACATCAGTACCCATTGTGAGAAGCCGAAGAAGCCTCAGACGTCTCCGGCTGGTGGAAAAGTGTTTGCTTTGGCAGGAACTCAAGCTGCCAGTGATGAGCGTGTTATCAAAGGTACTTGTATTATCAATAATATTCCTTTAACTGCTATTATTGATACGGGTGCAACACACTCGTTTATTTCTGTGGATTGTGTGGAGAGGATAGGATTGGTGCCGTCTACTCTGGAGAGACGAATGACTATTGAAACACCCTCTATAGGTTCAGTGACTACTTCTTTGGTATGCCTGAAGTGTCCGCTGACTATTTTCGGTAGAGAATTTGAAGTGGATTTGATTTGTCTACCACTTGGTAAATTGGATGTTATTCTGGGTATGAACTGGTTAGAGTTCAACCGAGTCTACATCGACTGTTTTCGGAAGGAATTGTTGTTCTTGACCCCTGAAGAGGAAGCTTTAGCAAGTTCTTTGTCTAATAAAGAATTGAGGGCCTTGTTGGAAGATGAAACTAGAGTGTTTGCTTTATTTGCAACTTTATCGGTGGATAGCAAAGTGTCAATGGAGGAATTGGCAGTGGTGAATGAATTTCCGGAAGTGTTTCCTGACGACATTACGGAATTGCCTCCGACGCGAGAAGTGGAATTTGGTATTGATCTTGTTCCTGGTACGAGGCCTATTTCTATGGCGCTGTACAGGATGTCTGCAGTGGAATTGGCTGAGTTGAAGTCTCAGATTGGAGAATTGTTGGATAGAAAGTTTATTAGGCCAAGTGTATCGCCGTGGGGAGCTCCAGTGTTGTTGGTGAAGAAGAAGGATGGTAGTATGCGTTTGTGCATCAATTACCGTCAGTTGAATAAAGTGACGATTAAGAATAAGTATCCTCTCCCGAGGATTGATGATTTGATGGACCAGCTGGTGGGAGCTCGTGTGTTTAGTAAGATTGACTTAAGGTCGGGTTATCATCAAATAAGAGTAAAAGAAGGTGATATTCAGAAGACTGCTTTTAGAACTCGATATGGACATTATGAATATGCTGTAATGCCGTTTGGAGTGACTAATGCGCCGGGAGTATTTATGGAGTATATGAACAGAATTTTCCATTCTTATTTGGATCAATTCATTGTAGTGTTTATTGATGATATATTAATTTATTCTAAATCTGATGAAGAACATGCAGGACATTTGAGAATTGCCTTGCAAGTGTTGAAGGAAAATAAATTATTTGCTAAACTGTCAAAGTGTGACTTCTGGTTGAAGAGAGTGAGTTTCTTGGGGCATGTAATATCTGAAGATGGAATAGCGGTGGATCCGTCAAAAGTAAGTGCAGTATTGCAGTGGGAACCGCCGAAGACAGCGACAGAAATTAGGAGCTTTCTGGGTTTAGCTGGTTATTACCGCAGGTTTATTGAAGGGTTCTCTAATTTGGCGTTGCCATTAACTCAGTTGACGAGAAAGAACCAAGTTTTCGTATGGGACGCTGCTTGTGAAGAAAGTTTTGAAGAGTTGAAAAAGAGATTGACTACGGCACCGGTGTTAGTGTTACCGACTCCGAGTGAACCGTTTGTGGTGTACTGTGATGCGTCTAAGATGGGATTAGGAGGAGTTCTTATGCAGAATGGTAAGGTAGTAGCATATGCTTCGCGGCAACTGAGAGTGCATGAGCGAAATTATCCTACTCATGATCTTGAGTTAGCTGCGGTTGTTTTTGTGTTGAAAATTTGGAGGCATTACCTGTATGGTTCAAGATTTGAAGTGTTTAGTGATCATAAGAGTCTGAGATACCTGTTTGATCAGAAAGAGCTGAATATGAGGCAGAGAAGATGGTTAGAATTTTTGAAGGATTATGACTTCAATTTGAGTTATCATCCGGGAAAGGCCAATGTAGTGGCAGACGCTTTGAGTAGAAAGACAATTCATATGGCAGCTCTGATGGTGAAAGAAATTGAGTTAATTGAACAATTCAGAGATTTGAGCATGGTTTGTGAAACTACTGCAGAGAGTGTAATGTTGGGTATGTTGCAGGTAAATAATGACTTCTTGGATATGATTAGAGAGAATCAGAAGTTGGATGTGAAATTGGTAGATTTGATGCCTGGAGTAGGAAGTGACTCCGATAGTGACTTTAAATTGGATAGTACAGGTGTGTTGAGATTTAGAGGCAGGATTTGTGTACCAGATGATGAGGAACTGAAAAAGCTGATTTTGAGTGAAGGACACCGTAGTAATCTGAGTATTCATCCCGGAGCTACGAAGATGTATCATGATTTAAAGAAATTATTTTGGTGGTCTGGTATGAAAAGAGACATTGCTCAATTTGTTTATGCCTGTTTGACGTGTCAGAAATCGAAGGTAGAACACCGGAGACCTTCTGGATTTATGCAACCGTTGGAAATTCCGGTTTGGAAATGGGATTGCATTTCTATGGACTTTGTTACAGGATTGCCAAATACGGCGAGAGGTTTTGATGCTATATGGGTGATTGTGGATCGGTTAACGAAGTCTGCACACTTTGTGCCAATTAATATTAGTTTTCCGTTGACGAAGCTGGCGGAGATTTATATTCGGGTAATTGTGAAGTTACATGGTGTTCCGTCCAGTATTGTGTCGGATAGAGATCCGAGGTTTACTTCAGAATTTTGGAAGAGCTTGCAAGAAGCTTTGGGTACTAAGTTGAAATTAAGTTCAGCTTATCATCCACAAACTGATGGTCAATCGGAAAGGACTATTCAGTCGCTTGAGGATTTATTAAGAGCTTGTGTATTGGAAAAGGGTGGTGTGTGGGACACTCATTTATCATTGATTGAATTCACGTACAATAATAGTTACCATTCGAGTATTGGAATGGCACCCTTTGAAGCTTTGTATGGGAGGAGGTGTAGGACTCCTCTGTGTTGGTATGAGACCGGTGAGAGTGTGGTGCTTGGACCAGAAATTGTTCAGCAGACTACTGAGACGATTCAGATGATTCGTGAGAAAATGAAAGTGTCTCAGAGTAGGCAGAAGAGTTATCATGATAATCGGAGGAAAGAGTTGGAATTCTGTGTAGGTGATCACGTATTCCTAAGAGTTAACCCGATGACTGGTGTGGGTCGGGCGTTGAAGTCCAAGAAGCTGGATCCTAAGTTTATTGGACCTTATGAAATTTTGCAAAGAGTTGGTGCTGTGGCCTATAGGGTGGCGTTGCCGCCGGAGTTGTCGAATCTACATGATGTGTTTCATGTGTCGCAATTGCGAAAATATGTTTCTGATCCATCTCATGTGATTCAGAGAGATGATGTTCAGGTTCGGGAGAATCTTACTATTGAGACGATGCCGTTGAGGATCGAGGACCGTAAGATGAAACAGCTCCGAGGGAAAGAGATACCTTTGGTGAAGGTAGCTTGGGGAGGTGCTGCAGGAGGCAGTGTGACCTGGGAGTTGGAAAGCAGGATGCGAGAAGCGTATCCGGAGCTATTTCCATCAGGTAATTTTCGAGGACGAAAATAATTAAAGTGGGGGAGAGTTGTAACACCCATTTTAATTATTTAGTCACTTTATTATTATTTTAAAAATTATATGTTGGTGTGCCCTTTGGTGGGGGTGTATTTGATGATGTTTGGTGGGTGTCCCTAATGTGGGAGGACTATTGGTGATATTTTGGTGTGAAATATAGTAATATAAAAATAATAGTAACATTGGTGGGGGTGTTATTATTATTATTATATTTATTATATTTGTTACTATTATTAATATTATTATTATTTTGGTGAAATAATAATATTAGTATTATTATATTATTATTATATTATTTTTATTAATATTATTATTATTATTGGTGTGATAATATTATTATTATTATAATTATAATTATTGTTGGGTGTATCACTATTATTATTATTATGTTGAATATTACTATAATATTATAATAGTATTATATTATATTATATTATATTATTATTATTATTATAATGATTATTATAATTATTATTATTAGAATTATTATTGGGAATATTAGTGGTTGGAATAAGTAAAATAAGAGGTGAAAGGGTTATTGGGAAGTTAGAATGGAAATATGAAAAGTCACGATAGAAACCGTGAGGAAGGAAATATGAAGGGGTAGCAAGGAGATATTAGAAAAGTTGGAATGGAGAGGAAAGGGATTACCATAGGCGTGGGATATTGGTGTGATAATAATAATAGTATTATTATTATTATTATTATTACTATTATTATTATTAGTGTTATTATTATTATTATTATTAAAAGTATTATTATGATTATTGGAGAGATAATAATATTATTATTATTGTTATTATTAATAGTATTATTATTATTAAGATTATTATTATTATTATCATTATTATTATTATTAGAATTATTAATATTATTATTATTATTATTATTATTATTATTATTAATATGTGGTATTATTAATATTAGTAAGATTATATTAGTATTATTATTATTATTAAGATTATTAATATTATATTATTTTATTAGTTATTATTATTGGGATTAGAATAATTAAAAAGGGAAATAGAATATGAGGGGTTAGGAGAGTTACGATACATTTTAGAAAATTGAGAAAAAAGAGCGATAGAAAGAGAGAAGAGGAAAGAACGAGGAAAGTGAAAAAGAACGAAGGAAAAAGGGAACGAAGAACGGAAGAGGAAGGAGAAGGCCAAGAGACCAATTCTAGGAGGAATTCTATCGATCGACCAATTGTCAAGGTAAGGGGGGAGAAATTTGATTGGGAATGGTTTATACATGTATAGGGTAGAGGGGATTCCTTAACCCCGTAGGAATTTATCGTTATATAAAGTTTTATATTGGCATGCTATGATTATTGTTGATGTTGGGGGATTGATGAATGCTGATGATGCATTTTGGGGTATATATATATATGGTGATGATGTTACTGTAGTATTGATCCATTTTGTTGGATTGTTGATGTTACTGTAGTGTTGATAGTAACTAGGAATATAAAGCTGATGAGATTATGTGTTGTTACCGTAGTGTTGGCAATGACCGTGATTATAGCTTTGGGAAAAGTTATGTGTTGTTTCCCCTATAGCGTCGTTAATGACTATGGTTAGGACCTTGGTGAGATTCAGAGTGACTCTGAAATGTCGGTAATGTACCGTAATGTCGGTTCTAGAGTAGGAATTATAGGATAATTGGTAAGTATAATATCTATTGGCATGTTTGTGATTGTGGATTGATGTTGATGAATTATTGATTTTGGTGTATAGGCTGAGGTGTTGGTTTAGGGAGGTTCTGAGTAACCTCAGAGACTTTTGGTGAGATGTCTGAATTGGTCTCGTGTGATCCTTCTAGCCTTGCTGTAGTGTGAAAATGATGAGTATGGGATATAACTTGTGTACTTGGGGATAGTACGCGTTTCCCTTAATATTGTTGGTGAGCAATTAGTAATGTATATGTGTGTAGTGATCAGTAGGATCGTGTATCCCCGAGTGGGGGGGGGGGGGGACGTAGTTATATCCGGTGTGATAGTATGAATTCGTTTACTATCTGATTGATTTATATGGTGTTGGTGTAATATATCTATACATATGCATTGTTGTATGATGATATGATCAGGAGGATCGTGTGCACTTAGCGTGCCAGAATATAATAATTATGCATTGGTGTCTTGCATATCATGGTGTTTTGGTGGGATGAATCATGTCTCAGGAGGAGCGTAAGTGATTCATCCGTACTCCTTTGTGGAGAATGGTGGGGGATAGATCATGTCTCAGGAGGAGCGTAAGTGATCTATCCAGGTTCGATTGAATGAACCAATGAGTCGGTACCGCATGCATGGTGTTGAGTTGCATAATTGCATTATAATATGTTATATTATAATTTGAACAGTAGGTTCGTTATATGGTGTTGTTGGGGTGAATAATTGATGTGTTGGTGTGTTTTACTGCCTTATTACATGTATTACATTACCATTATATTTTTGATCATGATTTCTCACCCCTTGTTGTTGTTGTGGTCTGTGCTTCTTCGGAAGTACAGATAATCCAGGTGCTTAGCTAGCTTGGATATTGGTGTGACTGTCGAGTCTAGGATGCTCTGATACGTAGCACGGGACTTGGGCATTTTTATTGTTTCATGTTGAACTCCTATTTTTTTCCTGCGAACGTATCAAAATTTTTATTTAATTGTATTATTTAAATATTCCGCTGTATTTGGAGAAAAACCTTTTTTATAAGGAAACGTGATTTTTATGTGATATCCCACTTGGGAAGGAAACTCTGATTTTTATTATGTTATTCATATTTTATTTGTTTTGGGAAGTGGGGTGTTACATGTGGGAGTAGGATCTGGAATAGGAACTTTTAATGATACAGGAGGTTCTGGTTTCTTTACTTCAGAATCTCTGTGAGAAGGAGAGATTAGAAAATCTGGGTGAATGTCAGATTCTGAAGAGTTTGATGAGGTGGTTGGTGTGCAGGAGGTAGAAGATACTTGAAACACAGTTTTTAGTGGTGTCACATCAAGAACTTCTGTCTCAGGAATGTTGGGTTCAGAAGTATTGGTTTGTTCTGAAGGAATTTCAGAGGGTTTTGATGGTTGTTCTGAGGTAGGTGAATCAGATGGATTTGTTATTGGTTCAGATGAAACTGGAACAGATGTTATTTTTGTAGGTTCAGAGATAACAGGTACATATGAAGTGGGTTCAGATGATTTGGATGGTGGATTATCTGATGGTGGTTGATGTTCAGAGGCTTTTTCGGGTAGGGTTTCAGATGATTTTTCTGGTTGTTTTTCTTGTGGGTGCTTTTTTTGTTCAGATGGCTTTTGTTTAAGTAGTTCAGAGGGTTTTTGTTGAGCAAATGGTTTTGTTGTTTGTTGTTGTTCTGAAGGTTGTTTTTCTGATGGTTGTTTCTGTGGTACAAATTGTTTGATTTGAATTTTTGGTTGAGTTGTTTGTGGTATAGAGACTTTTGGAGTTTGAATTGTTTTTGTTGTTATTGGTGTTGGAACAGATGATTTTTCAGGTGAAATGGAAATTTGATTGGAAGATTTTTATGGTGATGGTGTAGAAACATGAGATGGAGCAGTAACAGATGTATTTTGTGTAGAGGGAGGTATTGGAATAGACTTAATATTATAATCATTTAAAATAACAGGATTTGCAGAAGATACAAAAGATTTAGTACCTTTGATTTTGATTCTTTTAGCTGGTACAGAAGGAGTGTCTCCAGATTCTTTCCTCTTTAAGAGCTTCTGTGGCTTTTCAGCAATCTTGATCTTCTTCTGAGCAGGTGCAGCTTCTGCTTCTGGGTGAGTCCTCTTTCTTTGTGGTTGTTCTTCTTCTTCTACAACAGGCAGTGGTTGTCTTGCTAGCTGTATAATGTTTGCAGGAACAGGCTTTCCTTCTTTCTTGCACTCATCAATATACATTACAACAATGTGCCTTGGTTCTTCAGCATAGAACAGAGGGTAATCGTCTATAGGAGTTCTCTTCTTACTCAGTTCAGAAATATTCAGCTTCTTGGGAGCTGTTGTGAGTTCATCCACTATTTTAAGTCTCTGAAGACTTTTGGCATTCAGAGGCTTTCCCATAATGAATTCTAATTCCTCTGTAACTCCAGCAGCGTACAGAGCAGTAACCAGTCCATTCTCAGTTAGAAGATCTGAGATTAACCTTCCAAAAGGAATCCAGGTTCTGATCTTCTGTCCTTTTTCTTTCACATACTCTCTAAAGGCATTTATATGATTCCAAAGATGCATAAAGAGAATATATGGAAGATCTACCTTGGTGCTCTGACTGAGGCGATACATGAAATAGAGCTGTTCATTATTGACATAGTCTGGAGAGTTTGTTGACTTCCTATGATGAATGCATCCTATGAAGATCTTAGCCTAGATCTTGTAGTCAGGCTTCAGATCCTTGAACTTGTTAGAAGCTTGACCAGCAGTCATCACTTCTTCATACACTTCATCCATATCCACACGCCCAGCTGGTAAGTGTGAAACTCCATCTGTTTCCTCATAGCCAATAAGTTTTCTGATCAGATCTTCTGTTATTATTATTTCTTTGCCCAGTACAGAAGATAGGATAAACTTAGGGTAAATTGAAGCATGGATCCAGAACTCTTTCACAAGAAGAGGGTAAACTGGTCCAAAGAGTCTATCAAAATACTTCACCCATCCTTGAGCACCTATGATTGAACGAAACTCAAAGCCATTCTCAGCAAGTGAATCAAATTCCACCATTGATTCACACAGAACTTCCAACTTTTCATCAGGGGTTAACAATGTTCTTTTTGGTGGAGAATAAGGAGTAACACCCATGTTAGCAGATGTAACTGCAGCCATTGAAGATTGAAATTGTGCAGCAGTTAATGATGAAGTTGCCATTGAAGATGGTTTTGTCACACACTTAGGGTTTTTATGCGGAGAGAAGAGAAGATGGAAATGCATAAAATTTTTGAGATGTGAAAAGTGTGAAAGTGAAGAGTGGTCATGTATTTATACTAAAACAATTAGGCATACAAACAGTAAGATTTTGCACGTTTGAATAAAGCATTAAATGAAAAGAATAAAAATCATTTCAAGCATTTATTGCTTCTGACAAATTGGGGGAAAATCAAGATTTTCACTATTCAAACTTCACCTCAAACGTCTCTTCAGTAATGTACACGCCACCTTTGCAGAATTGGAGTGACACGTGTTTGCTTGCATGTGTTCTGAATTCTCTTGAGAAATGAAACGTTAACCAACGTTCAGATCCTCTAAGGATTGTTAGTTTAGAGTTTCACAAAACCAAATTAACAAAATAAATAAGCAATCAGAAGAAATACTTCAGAGCATTAGGCATTTTTGCATCTGTTAAAATTTGCTTCTGACAAATATCATTCTGGACAAAAATCCATACCAATATTTTTCAGAATAAATTTGAATCTATCTTCAACAAGGGGTTTTGTAAAAATATCTTCCCATTGATGATCTGTATCAACAAAGGCCAAATTTATGATTCCCTTCTGAACATTGTCTCTGATGGAATGATGCTTAATTTCTATATGTTTTGCCTTAGAGTGTAAAATGGGGTTCTTAGACAAACATATAGCAAAAGTATTATCACAAAAGATAGAAATGTTACTTTCAAAAATTTGATAATCTTCTAGCTGACTTTTCATCTAGAGCATCTGCGTGCTACATCCAGTAGCAGCAATATATTCTGCCTTTGGGGTTGAAAGTGCAATTGTGGGTTGCTTCTTGCTGTACCAGGAGATTAGATTTCTTCCTAGAAATTGACAACTTCCAGAAGTACTTTTCCTTTCCACTCTGTCTCCAGCGTAGTCAGCATCACAAAATCCAACTAATTTGAAATCATCAGATTTTCTGTAACACAAACCCACATTAGAAGTACCTTTCAGATACCTTAGAATCCTCTTGACAGCTGTCAAGTGTGATTCTCTAGGATCTGATTGGAATCTAGCACACAAGCATACACTGAACAATATGTCAGGTCTAGAAGCAGTTAGATAAAGAAGAGAACCAATCATACCTCTGTAGAGCTTCTGGTCTACTTTCTTACTTACCTCTTCCTTGCCAAGTTAGCTAGTTGGATGCATGGGAGTCTTTGCCAGCTTACTATCAGTCATGTTAAGTTTCTTCAGAAGTTCTTTAACATATTTGGTCTGATGTATGTAAGTGCACTCTGGAGTTTGATTGACTTGGATTCCTAGGAAGAATCTGAGTTCTCCCATCATGCTCATTTCAAATTCTGCCTGCATACATGTAGCAAACTCCTTTCCCAGCATAGTATTGGTAGATCCAAATATTATATCATCCATATAAATTTGAAAAATTAGAAGATCTTTCTTAATCGATTTACAAAAGAGTGTTGTGTCCACTTTGCCTCTGATGAAATTTTTCTCCAGAAGAAAATTGCTCAATCTCTCATACCAAGCTCTGGGAGCTTGTTTTAAACCATACAGAGATTTCTTTAATTTGAAAGCATGATTTGGAAATTTTTCATTTTCAAAACCAGGGGGTTGGTGGACATAAACTTCTTCTTCTATAATACCATTTAGAAAGGCACTTTTAACATCCATCTGATACAGAGTGATGTTATTTTGTGCAGCAAAAGAAATAAGAAGGCGTATAGATTCTAACCTTGCCACTGGAGCATAAGTTTCAGTGTAATCAATACCTTCTTGTTTTTTGTACCCTTGAGCAACAAGATTTGCCTTATTTCTTTCAACTTCTCCTTTCTCATTCAGCTTATTTTTGAAGACCCATTTTATTCCAATTATATTGAATCCTTGTGGTCTTTGAACTAGATCCCATACATCATTTCTGGTGAATTGATTTAGCTCTTCTTGCATGGCAATAATCCAATCATTGTCTTGCAGAGCTTCATCTACAGAAGATGGTTCAATTTCTGACACTAGTCCAAATAGTGATGCTTCAGATGATCTTAGAAAGGATCTTGTTCTGATGGGATCATCCTTCTTTCCAATAATGACATTCTCTGGATGAGAAGCTTTAATTCTGGATGATAATCCTCTAACAGTTGATTCTTCAGAAATGTTTAGATTGTTCATCTGAGAAGTTAAAGGAATAGCATCTGGCATTGCTTCTGGTTTCTTCACTTGAGCTTTGTCTGCTTCTGGAACTTCAGAGTCAACGAAGACTACTTCTCTATCTGCAGAGTTTTCAGACTGCTTTGGCTTTTTATTGCCAAGCTTATCATCAAATCTGACATGAATAGATTCTTCCACAATCTATGTCTCAGTGTTGTATACTCTGTAGCCTTTAGAGCGTTCAGAATATCCAAGCATGAAACACTTCTGTGCTTTGGAATCAAACTTGTTCAAATTTTCCTTAGTATTTAACATATAGCAAATACATCCAAAAGGATCAAAATATGAAATGTTAGGCTTTCTGTTCTTCCACAGTTCATATGGAGTCTTCTCCAGAAGAGGTCTTACAGACACTCTGTTCTGAATGTAACAGGCTGTGTTGATTGCTTCTTCCCAAAAGTGTTTTGCCAGATTTGTCTCATTGATCATGGTTCTGGCCATTTCTTGCAGAGTTCTGTTTTTCCTCTCTACAACTCCATTTTGTTGTGGAGTTCTAGGACAGGAAAAATCATGAGCAATGCCATTTTCAGAAAAATATTTTTCAAAATATTTATTTTCAAATTCACCACCATGATCACTTCTGACTTTTATAATTTTGAAATCCTTTTCATTCTGGACTTGCTTGCAGAAGTCAAAGAACACAGAATGTGACTCATCCTTGTGTTTTAAGAACTTTACCCATGTCCATCTACTATAGTCATCAACAATGACTAATCCATACTTCTTGCCTCTGATGGATGCAGTTTTCACTGGTCCAAACAGATCAATATGAAGTAATTCTAGTGGTCTGGAAGTAGAAACAACATTTTTTGATTTAAAAGATGATTTTGAAAACTTCCCTTTTTGGCATGCTTCACAAAGAGCATCTGAGGTGAACTTCAGATTAGGAAGTCCTCTGACAAGATTAAGTTTATTAATCTGAGATATACGTCTCATATTAATATGGCCCAATCTTCTGTGTCAGACCCATTGCTCTTCATTAACAGACAAGAGGCATTTAACATTCTGAACTTTAAGTTTTGAAAGATTTATTTTATAAATGTTGTTTTTCCTCTTACCACTAAGTAGTATAGAGCCATCCTTTTGACTAATAGCTTTACAACATTTTTTATTAAAGGTAATATCATAACCATTGTCACTTAATTGACTTATGGACAATAAGTTATGCTTTAACCCTTCAACAAGTAAAACATTAGTAATAGAGGGAAGTTTACCATTTCCAATAGTGCCAGATCCAATGATCTTGCCTTTCTGGTTCCCTCCAAACTTCACGTCACCACCAGATCTAAGTTCCAGGCTTTGGAACATAGACTTTTCTCCTGTCATGTGTCGTGAGCATCCAGAGTCCAGGTACCATGATTGGCGTCCTGACCTTGCTGCTAAGAACATCTGCAACAGGAATTATTTTACTTTTAGGTACCCAGATTTTCTTGGGTCCTTTAGGGTTAGTTGGTTTGTAGGTTTGTCTAAACTTCTGTTTTTCAACATAATGTTTATTCTGACTTGCCTTGGGTTTAAACACTTAAGTATTCTTCTCAGAACTTGTGTGTTTAATTTCATTTAAGTGACCAAACTTAAATTGAGAGTACAGAGGTGTCTTCTTGATGAAGAGTTTGTCAACAAATTTTGGATTACTTCCAGAGGGAGATTCATATCCAATACCTCTTCTGTTGTTCCCACTAACACCATAGATCATAGAAGCCATCTTGCTTCTGTCTATACTCTTAGTAAGGAATCTCTGAAAGCTAGAGTCATATTTTTCTAAAATGTTTTCACATGACTTAGTCTCAGATTCAAATTCTTGTTGAGCTATTTCAAAGTCATTTTTGATTTTCAGATTAATTTCTTTTTGCTCAACAAGTTCTGTCTTCAGAAGATCAATCTCAGATTCAAGACTGCTTTTCAGCTTCTTGTATTTGAGTTTGATATTGTTATAGCTTTTCAGAACTTCTGATAAAACTTTGATAAGTTCTTCTTTTGTAAGTTTAGCCATTACCTCTTCAGCGTCAGAGTCAGATTCAGAATCAGATTCATATCCTGAAGTTCCTTCCTCCTGATCTTCTGTGCTGACCATCAGTGCAACATTAGCACATTCTTCTTCTGATTCAGAAGATGATTCAGATTCATCTGAGTCATCCCATGTTGCCATCAGAACCTTCTTCTTTTTGTCAAACTTCTTCTTGGGTTTTTCTCTTTGAAGTTTGGGGCAATCATTCTTGTAATGCCCAGGTTCTTTGCACTCATAGCATACAACTTCTTTCTTGCCAGATCTTCTGTGCCCAGAAGATTCCTTTCTATGATCAAATTTTCTGAAGTTGTTGAACTTCTTTCCCTTGTGCTTCCAGAGTCTATTGATCCTTCTAGATAGCATGGATAATTCATCTTCTTCAGAAGAAGAAGATCCTTCAGAGCTTTCTTCAATAACCTGCAAAGCTTTAGCAGATTTATTAGATTTTAAAGAAATAGATTTACCTTTCTCTTTCTTCTGAGGTTCATCTTCCTCAAGCTCAATTTCATGGATCCTAAGTGAGCTGATGAGTTCTTCTAAAGAGATCTTGTTCATATCTTTAGCCATCTTCAGCGCTGTCACCATAGGTCTCCATCTGGTGGGTAAACTTCTGATGATCTTTTTCACATGATCAGTAGTAGAGTATCCTTTTTCTAGAACCTTTAATCCAGCTGTAAGTATTTGAAATCTAGAGAACATAGCTTCAACAGATTCAGAGTCTTCCATCTTGAAGGCTTCATACTTCTGGATCAGAGCCAGAGCCTTTGTTTCCTTGACTTGAGAGTTTCCCTCATGAGTCATCTTTAAGGATTCAAACATGTCAAATGCAGTTTCCCTGTTTGTAATTTTTTCATACTCAGTATGAGATATTGCATTCAACAATATTGTTCTGGCCTTGTGATAATTTCTAAAATCTTTCTTCTGAGCATCTGTCATAGATTTTTCTGTCTATCTTCTTGCCATTCCTATCTGTGGGATGAACATATCCATCTATGACCAGATCCCACAAATCAGCATCATATCCAAGGAAAAAACTTTCAATTCTGTCTTTCCAATAATCAAATTTCTCCCCATCAAACATAGGGGGTTTGGTGTTGATTCTGTCCCTTTCTTCATATTTATTGTTAATGTTAGATATTGTATTATCAGCCATAGTAACAACTAAATATATATCAAAGTATTTCTCTCTGGATCTTTACTGTCACTGTTAAGTGGTAGCACACACAGAGCCGGAGCTCTGATGCCAACTGAAGGTGAGATAATACTTAAAAGGAGGGGGGGGGGGTTGAATAAGTATGAAAGATTAAAACTTAGAATTAAAACACAAGTATTTTTATCCTGGTTCGTTGAACTCAACTACTCCAGTCCACCCTTCCTAGAGTGATTTGCGTTTCTCAATCAAGGACTTAATCCACTATTTAATCAAATAGATTACAATAGTAACACCTAAGAACAACTGTTCTTAGTCTTCTCAAGAGCTACTGATCCCAACTGGATCCTCTTAAGGAAATCTTTTACAATCAATGTAAAACTATTACAAGAGTAAGAATGCTTCTAAAAAGCTATTATCACAACTGTGATATTTCTCTTAAGTTTAAGAACAATGAAATAAATTCTTAGAATGAATATGAAAGTATGAGAGCTTGAATATTAATTTCTTTTCAATACAAAATGTCAACTGAAGAATTTGGTGGAGTCTTGCTTTTATAGGCAGCTGATCCAAGGTGAGCTTTACGTTGAGAAGAGTGTCCAAAAGGTCTGAGCCTTTTTGTCTTCACATCAAGTGACCTTTCCTAGAAGAAGAAAGCACAGAAAAATCCTTTTTGTCTGTGTTCTTGTGTCTAGCATAAATAAGGAAAGAGACGTTTGGTTCACTCCAACGGATATATTCTTTGAATATTTCTTCTTCAGTTTTCAGCAAATTCATCAGAGTCTTATTGGGTCAGAGTCTTCTAATGATGATCAGAGTCTTGCTGAATTAGAGTCTTCTGCAGCATATGTGCTTTCAGCGTGTTTAATATCAGAGCATATTTGATACAGAACTTCAGTATTGGCAGCTTTAGTACTTTCAGAATCTTCTGTAGAAACTATGCTTTGAAAAGCTCTTCATACAAAATTCTTCTTTGCTTCAGATGCTTCTGAGTTGCTTGAGATTCTTCTGGAGCTTCTGCTTCAGATCCTTCTGGAGCTTCTGCTTCAGATCCTTCTGGAGCTTCTGCTTTAGAATCTTCTGGAGGCTACGCTCAGAATCTTCTATTGGCAGCAATCAGAGTCTTCTAATGTATGCATCTGGCACTACAGAGTCTAGCTAATTTCTTGTGTTCAATTCTGATTTGCTTCTGAAGTGTTAATTCCTTTACTATCTGCAGTAAAAACTCTCAAGCAAATTTTAGAGTATATAATTCTTAAATACAAAATTTCATAATAGTTATCATCAAAACATAGAGATATTATTAAGAACCAATCTGTGTTCTAACATCAACAACATTCATAATAAGTTCTAACAATAATGCCTTCACAAAGACAAAACACACATATAGCACTCAAATTGATCTAGACAGCAGTCCCACCAACTTGTATTCCTAAACATGATTAATCAGTTTTTCTTACAACAAATCATTTGGCAGAAACAGCAGCAAATTCTTTGACATAAAATGCCAACATCAAGCCAAAGCATGCTTTAAGTGAAAGTTACCACTCTAATGTAAACAAACAGAAGTTAAACAAATCAAAATCAAACACAGTTCCAACAGGACAGTTGCAAGCTTTAAACATGACAATGTTAATTCATCCAACAACCAATTCATTACATACTTCACATGATGGTTACAACCTCATGACAGCAAGCCCAAACAAACCTTAGCATAAGAGCAAGTTCAAACAGGGACAAATGCAACCTTTGACATAACAATGCCACCATCAACAAAGTTCAATTCAATATGAGAGTTACAACTCAACAAGCAAACAAAAAACCAACTTTCAACATAAAATCTGTTCAAGCATTTTAACATGACAATGTTAAACATCAAGATCAACATACTTTAACATGTGAGTTACAACTCATACAAGCAAGAATAAATCAAGTTCAACATATGATCAACATTTCTAACCAATGCACATCAATGAGAGAAGGCAAAATTTAGAGACCACCTACCTCTTGTAGACTTCCAAAGTGAGCTGGCAGCTTTGATTGAGCAAAATATCCCTCCCTTGATGCAAGCTTTGAAATTACTTCTTCTTGAAGCAATGAGTGATCCTTGATGATAGTCCTAGAAAATGATGTTCCAGCTGCTTTTCAATGATTTGGAAAGTTGGTACAACATAAATGTATGGTGTTCAAGGTGTCAAAGAGGTCCAAACTAGTCTAGGCAGTGAGTTTCATCATTTTGTGCAGAAAAGCAACATTTAGGGTGTGAGAAATTGACTTTTTGTGTTGTGGTATTTTTGGCTAAGTTAATGGTTGGAACATCTTCTAAATGTGATTTAGAGATTGTGTGGATGGTTTTTAGGATGATTAAATGGTGGGAGAGAGTGCTAGCATGGAATTTGAACAAGGCAGTTTTTTGATGGTTTTGGAACTTTTTTCTTCACTTACAAGTAAAGCAAGGCAAGAGTGAGAGAGCTTGATTTTTCTCTTAGGTCTAGAGTGCTCTGGTGTGAGAAGTAACATAGAGGGAGCCTCTATTTATAGGAAAAATGACTTGGGGCAGATTTTGTTCAAGTGGTTTTCACATGGTGGTTTTGTTGAAAAACTAAGCAAATCTATGTGTGCTTACTTTCTGCAGATGGTGCATGCTTCCAAGGGCCACAAACCTCTAAAACCAGATAACCTTGAGTTGTATGGAATGACTATAGAGATAGCAAGGACAGATTTGCCATGCTGCAGCCCCAAATCATCTCTCTCCTCTTGTTCCTTTGTACTTTTTCCTTATTAAATAAATGGTTTTCCATGATTCCTTGGGATATGCTTGGATTCCCTTATGAATTAGTTCACTATGCACTCTTAAATATCATATCAGCTGTCAATCCATGGTTAGAGATGAAGTTCATAGTTTGAAATCAAGTTCATGTTAGGTTTTGGCAAGTTGACAAACTAGTGCACAGACCCAACTTTCTCACTTTATAACTCTCAGATCACAAGGGCTATCGAAGAGTTCTATAACTTTTTGGGAAGCCCTCATGAAGCTCTACAACTTTCATGCTTTCATGTTCTTCATATTCCAAGTGGAACTAGGTCAAAAATCCACTCAAAGTTGCTAAAAACATGCCTAAAAAGACCAATAACTTAGAATTTTTCTAAGTTATTTTTCCCTCTTGAAATGACTTTGGCCATAACTCAAAATCTATGCATTTTCTGCTGATGGAACACTATGGGAATTTTGTAGGACTTATCAAGAGCTTTCCAATGAGCTTTGAACCACATCATTTGGATGTGTGGTTAGGAAGTTATGGTCTTGGCCCTTTCAAAACCCTAATTCCCGATTTTTGTGATTGCTCCCCAATCCTTGATCTAATGGTCATGAAACTTCATGGGTAGGTGTAATATGTCATCAGGAACATTTTTGATTCCCACCCTGAGGTCAAATTCCTTATGGTTGAAGAGTTGACTTTTCGGTCAACCGAACGATCGATCGATGATGATCGGATCGACTGTTGTTGTTCTGGGTCTCCTGAGGCCTTGAAACTTCTTTAGGGGACTTGAATAATTCATATGAGCTTGATGGACCATAACTCCATTATTGGAACACCATTAAAATCAAAAGTCAAACCACAGTTGACTTTTCCTAATCAAAAACCCTAATCGGGGATCCTGAACTGCATTGTTCCTGATCTTTGTGTGACAACCTCAAATTGGACTCATACTTGACCCAATGGAGTACTGTTGATGGTGTAGAGACTTTCTTCATGGATAATCAATCCAAGGCATTGACCAATTAAACCGTCAAAACTTCGATTATGTGCTGTACGAAACCCTAATTCACCTATATCTTAACAAAGATAAACTTGAAATAGGTTAAGGTTAGATAATCAAATGAATATGATCCTAAAATGATGATGAAGATCTAAGGGGTCAAAATTTGGGGTGCAACAATATGACAGCAGGCAATACGCGTATGGACCCTGTTGATACGCGTATGGACAATCTGGGATGCCTTTTCTCCAATTTTTGTGATTTATGGCCAGTGTTCGCTTGGAACGCAATTCCGTTTAATCGGTAGGATTGGGATGACCAAAATGAACCTAAGGAAGATTAGTAATGAATTAAATTGAGAGAATATGGAATGTTATGTGTGTGCCCTTATGGGTGTGTTTTGATGAGTGTGAGCCATGATTATTGAATGTGAATAATCTTGTGCAATTGTGGTAATTCCCGAGAGGATTAAGGTGAGCGGATGGCTCGTGTGGATCATTAATGATCGTGAATTATGCTTGAATTATTATATTGCATAATTTTGTTGTCATGCATTTCATGTCATGTGTCTTGTGGAGATGGGTAGGTGGGAATCCATGATGGGTGCCTAGCTTCATCCAGACTTCATGTGGAAGTCGTTGTAGAGATAAGTTGTAGTTTAGAGGAACGTATACGACTTATCCGAATTCCGACGAGAATCAGGTTCTAGGGTGAACCATAGGTGATTGTGTTTGTACCACATGCATTGTGCGAGTCAGTGAGTCACATTGCATATTTGTATTTGATATGGGCTATTGACGCCGAGTGATTGAGGTGGCACGTGTATGTGCGTCATATGTGCATGATTGTGTGTGTAGTGTGTAACTACTCCTTAGCATGTGTATTTCACCGCTTATTTATTGAATGTAGTTCTCACCTCTTTGCTGTTTGTTGCATCTGTGCTCTTTAGGAGTGCAGATGACCAGATACCTGAGTAGTGCTTGGAGTGCGTTGCTATTTGATCGAGTTCTAGGAGTCGCTCTGATACGAAACATGGGATGACGGGATTATATTATAGTTTGCCTATTTTCTTGATTTATTATTATGTATCTTTTATTTGTTTGATTTAGGATGTATGACCACCTTTTGGTGGAGATTATGTTTAAACAATTGACCTTATTTTGCTGCTTAATTGAAAGTGTTAGTACCATGGTTCTATGGTCCTAGGATTCGCTAAATTTTTGTAAAACATAATCCTGCACTGATGTTAAGCAGGATATTATGACATCTCCATCTGCTGTGGTGAAAGAACTGTTGTGGAGTGTTTTAAGGTGAATGTCATGCTGAATGTCGTGACATCCATCACGACATCCATCTGTTGTCATGACAAAGCTACTGTCATGTGTGAGAAACAGCAAGAGTAGTGGTGTAGCAGTGGCTTATGACTCATGACACTGCTACTGATGCAGCAGGAGCTAGCAGGAGCTGGTGAAGAACTGTTGTTATGCTGTCATGTGTTATAAACAGGATGTCATTACATCTGGTGCAGCAGGAGATCTGTGCAGCTGGAGCTAACAAGAGCAGATGACAGAACTGCTATCATGAAGAACTGCTGTCATGAATGTCAAACTGAATGTCATGACAATGATCGTATGACATCATGTCTAGTACAGCAGGGGCTGCTATGATATATCTCTTGACAGAAGTGTTTTGGTACTGTTGGATATTCCACATCACTATGTACAGGCCAAAGAGATTTGTTAGAAACAAAGTGCAGATTTAATGGGTGTTCACAAAAAGGATCGTTGATACTTTTTAGGGAACTATAAAGCATTTGTTTCTACTGTCATGAAGAAGATTCAGCAGAAGTGTGCAGCAGAGCAAGTTGGTCAGCTAAGAGTGAGCAAAAGCTGAATGTCATACTGAATGTCATGACATTGATCGTATTACATCAGACGAGCTGGGTTTCTTTTTCTGGTATGATACCTGATATATCTCAGGCTAAATTTCAGGGAACCTGTTATGACTTCTTAGTTATCTCAGACGAGATTCTAGGCAGTATCATGACCTAATTTGACAGCACCTTGATCAGTGGAAATTAGGTTTACCTTCTTAAACCTAATGTTTGTTACTTTGGAGCAGCCCAAGCCCAGTATGCACAGCTATAAAAGGAGGAGCAGAAGCAAAAGAAAGCAAGCACTCACATCAAGAAAAACCAGAGTGTAAAATAAAGGTCTAGGGTTGAGAGTCCCTTGTGTGTAAGTCACCCTTTGTATCTGTTGATACATTGAGGTAGAGATATTTGTAAGTGAAGAAGGCTAGTCTTCACGTGCAAAGTCTGTTTAGAAATACTTGTAATCCAAGCAATTGTCTGGTTGATGATTGCATTGGTTAGGTAGATTCTAGGCTGTGTCTCACTCAAAGCTCTGAAGCAAGAGTGTGTGAGTTCCTTGATCAAAGTTGTGAAGCAAGCTCAAGGTGTGTATGAAGTGTCTCTTCATACTGATTTCTGTAATTGTTTGATATCACTGTTGTGTGATTGAGGGGGAGTGAGTGGGTATACTCAGGTACTAGAGTGTCTCTAGGCTGAAGTGTCATCGGGTAGAGATTAAGTGAGAATTGCAAACTGGAGGTTTGACTTTGAATTGATTCTACTAATAGTGAATTTCCTCCCTGGCTTGGTAGCCCCCAGATGTAGGTGTTGTTGATACCTAACTGGGTGAACAATTACTGTGTTATTTATCTTTCTGCATTTACAATTATGTACTTTAAATGGTTAGATAAAAAGTATGACAGTCTGCAAATGTCATAACAAAGGTCGTGACATTGGTCATGACATTGGGACAATTTAAAAGAAATTTAAATTGGCCATGGTATGTCCTTATCCTTAATGAGCAAAGATCAATGTTCTTGGAACACATGTGATCTGCATACCAGAATTTCAATTGGTATCAGAGCAGGCATCCTGTCTGTTCTGGATGAGATCTTGGGAGATACTTTCTGGTGTTTTAGAACAAGGAGAAGCTGTAGATGAGTTGTTGATCTTGCTGAATGGTTGAGCTACTGCTAATGGAGCTAAAGAGAAGCTTGTATTTGTTGCTGTGCCCTCTGATATAGGAGCTTTTATGACCTGGTGATTGTGTTACCAAAGAAGGAGTGGCTACTTCTGTATGATGTCCTATAAGGGCATGTTGAAGAAGTTTTTTTGGTGGTTCTGCTGCCTAATTTTTTGATGAAAGAACTCTGGTAGCCCTGGGAGAAGATTGGCCTATATTCAGTCTGATGCATGGTTGTGGCAGCTGTGTATATGATTGATAGATGGTGCTTGCAGCAGGGCTTGGTTGTATGCCTGGGTTGTTCTGTTGTTTGCTGGAAGCTATGTAGAGAAGATAGTGGGAGGTGATTTATTTTCACCACTCATGACTTGCAAGGATTCTATCAACAGAAGAAGACATAGGCAGGTTAAGTCAAGGGTGCTTCAGCTCTGGTATTCCTGAAGTTGTATGGATTTAAGACCAATTGCTATTTGTGGACTACACACGTATTTAATTGGTTATCAATGAAGTTCAGAGAAGGATTCATTATACGGATTTAAGATTCTTTGCTATTTGAGATATTCTCAAATATTTAATGAATTATCCTTAGTTGATGATCAAGTCATCTCCTCAATTGTTGCATAAGCATCAGGCCATGATATGCTTGGTTTACTTCAAGGATCTGATGTTCAACCAGATGTTGAGACATTCCATCAACAGAGATTGTGCAGAATTATGTTGATTCAAGAAGTAAGTCCATAGATCAAAGGAGATATAGCTAGATCTGTACTCATTCTAGTAAGGTTCTTGGCCAGAAACTAAGGCTAGAATGGAGTGTTGATGGAAGTGAAGATGAAGACAGTCTGATCTGCTTATATAGGAGTAGTGAAGTGCAGCAGTTGTGTTCTAGTCTCTACTAGAAGCATCTGATATTTATCTAGAAAGTTTCCTGGAAAGAAACTTGTCTAGTATATAGTGCTGGTAATAGCACTGCTTGGATCAGTTTATTTCTAATCTAAGTGCATATGAGCATGTGACCTTGCTCTTCTTGGAGGACAAGGATAAGTGGCAGTTGTCTTTGACTTTCTAAAAGGAGTCTCTACCTAAGGAAAGCGGGAATCCTTTTGTAAAGACTTTTGTGATCCTCCTTCTCTAAAGAATCAAGCTTTAGCATGTTTGATTTTCTTTAAGAGGAGCTCTTAAAGCAAATGCACTTCAAGGTAAGTATTGTGCTACAACAAAGCAGAATAGAGGTTGTCTACTCCAACTTGATATTAAGCCTATGCACTGATATCTTCTAAGTGGCAGAATGAAAGCCTGAACTCTCCAGCTGAATGTCTTAACCAAAGTTGGGACATCAAGAAGAAACTTCAAGGCCTCAAGTGATGGTGTGGCACATCATTTGAAGATAAGTTGATCTTCTCAGGTATGAATGGAATTAATGCTTCATAACATGCAGTTTGCGGGAGCTGTGTGAAGGAGTAGATGCCTTGCTTTGAAGCAAGAAGAGGTTGAGACTTGAAGATCAAAGTGGCCTGGTGAAAGATGCTGAGTAACCAAACAGTGGCATTTGGTTATGTTAGCAGTGTACCTCAAAAAACTACTCTTGTGCAGAAGGGTAGTAGTTGAAGACCAAAGAAGGTGTTGTGTCTGTTCATGCTTGGAATTAATTACTCTGGTGTAGAAGGGTAATTGATTGAAGACCAAAGGAGGATCTGGTTCTGTTCACATATTGGAGCTTGTGGTAGAAGCCCTAAGCTGTGTATAGAAGATTACCTTCTTGTAGAGATGTATTTGATCAAGCTAGTGGAGCTGTGAAGATCTTCAGTTGGATTACTGGACAACAGTAAGTCCTGTATGGGCACATAAAGAACCATGGGATGGTGTGTCTGTGATATGAACCATTTGTTTTGTGAAGATCTCTTGTGGAACTAGTGATTCACTTCTTGGCTAAGAAATACTCTATCTTGTCATACGGGAGAATGATAAGGTAAAAGGACTGTCTTGGAGTATGATGTGAAGGTATTAAGTGCATTCTGATGTCATACAGTCCCTATGCGGTGTCTATCTTGTACTCATCCTAAGGCCAGAATACTTGTGGAGAAGTGGTCTCTTCTACTACAAGTAACTCTAGGAAGAGGTGGATCAGTTTGGTGCCTTCTCTCTGTATGAGCATAGAGTAGGTCATGAGAGATAATGTGGTGATCTTGGAGCAGCTGTTGTCAAAGATAGGGGGAAAGCTTCTATTTGATGGGTGTACTACTTGCTTGTGGTTCAAGCAGTAAGTGAATGTGTTCAACATGTGTGTTGAACAGAGAATGAGTTCTTGAAGACATGAAGATGTGTCTTATGTGTTCCATTCATGTGCACTGGATACCATTGATATGGGAGAGTTATACTTCTATCCAGGATATGTTATTATGGATCAAGATTGGTTGTGGGTTCAAACAATTTGTGTTCTTTGTGAAGGTGGAATGTCACATAAGATGGTATGACATTGAGTTACTGCTCTAGCTCATGGTGAACATGACAGTGGATTCCTTTTGGGTCTGTCATCAGGTGCAAATGGATTAAATCAGAATTGCACAAGCATTGTTGGGAGTAATATGAAGATGAAGATCAAGACATCAGCAACCTTGATCGTGTGCAAATGGAAGGACCTTCACCCTGAAGAGTCTTCCAGATAGTAATCCTGCAACTGCTTCTGATAGTGGTTCTAGTATGGGTTGTGAATCAAAGGGTGCAGAGATGCATGTGCTTCCAGTGTGTGAATATGAAGATGTTGAAGTAAATCTTCATATGGATGGGTTCTCTCTTTCAGGGGGAGTAATGTTTATGCATGACAGGGAAAGATGTGTACTTGTCTGTTGTGTAGCTGCTGACATGAAGCCATGTATATAGGCAAGCTTGTTTTCTTGGGGCCACTGATGTTGGTTTGAACTAGGACTGTGATGACTGACCTAGGAAACAACATTGGTTTTGTCTGGGAGAATTTATTTTTCTCCACAGAATATTTGTGTCTCAAATTGGGGATTTAAGATCAATTGTTACTTGTGGCAAGTATTTAATTGATTATCCTTTAATTAGTGATGTCAAAACTTTCTTTCCTGAAGGTGCAACTTCAGACAAGGCAAGAGCTCAAGACTCAAGACTGTTTAAGGGGTACTCTCAAGGAGCTATGGTTCAGGACTAGTGTTACACTGCTGAGTGAGCTGAGAAAGGGGGCATTAAGGCTCTGTCCATGGATTGATGCAGAAGAGGTGCAGCCTTGAGTAGAGGTCAAGCAGCTTGTGTATGTCTTGGGAGATGGTGAGATGACTCTACAATTACACCATTTGTTGTCAAAGTTTTCACTAATAAAAGGGGGAGAAAGCATTATTGTTGTTATGTTGTTGCTGCTGGATGCAACTATTAAGGGGGAGCATGATAGTTTGTGTAAACTAATGTTGCTGCCCTGATAAGTTGTTTGGGTGTTTTAGCCAAAATTTGCCAAAGGGGGAGATTGTTAGTACCATGGTTCTATGGTCCTAGGATTGGCTAAATTTTAGTAAAACATGATCCTGCACTGATGTTAAGCAGGATATTATGACATCTCCATCTGCTGTGGTGAAAGAACTACTGTGGAGTGTTTTAAGGTGAATGTCATGCTGAATGTCGTGACATCCATCACGACATCCATCTGCTGTCATGACAGAGCTACTATCATGTGTGAGAAACAACAAGAGTAGTGGTGTAGCAGGGGCTTATGACTCATGACACTGCTACTGATGCAGCAGGAGCTAGTAGGAGCTGGTGAAGAACTACTGTTATGCTGTCATGTGTTGTAAACAGGATGTCATTACATCTGGTGCAGCAGGAGCTATGTGCAACTGGAGCTAACAAGAGCAGATGGCAGAACTGTTGTCATGAGGAACTGTTTTCATGAATGTCATACTGAATGTCATGACATTGATCGTATGACATCATGTCTGCTACAACAGGGGCTGCTATGATATATCTCTTGACAAAAGTGTTTTGGTACTGTTGGATATTCCACATCAGTATGTACAGGCCAAAGAGATTTGTTAGAAACAAAGTGCAGATTTAATGGGTGTTCACAAAAAGGATCGTTGATACTTTTTAGGGAACTATAAAGCATTTGTTTCTACTGTCATGAAGAAGATTCTGCAGAAGTGTGCAGCAGAGCAAGCTGGTCAGCTAAGAGTGAGCAAAAGTTGAATGTCATACTGAATGTCATGATATTGATCGTATGACATCAGACGGGCTGGGTTTGTTTTTCTAGTATGATACTTGATATATCTCAGGCTAAATTTAAGGAAACCTGTTATGACTTCTTAGTTATCTTAGACGAGATTCTAGGCAGTATCATGACCTAATTTGACAGCACCTTGATCAGTGGAAATTAGGTTTACCTTGTTAAACCGAATGTTTGTTACTTTGGAGCAGCCCAAGCCCAGTATGCACAACTATAAAAGGAGGAGCTGAAGCAAAAGAAAGCAAGCACTCACATCAAGAAAAACCAGAGTGTAAAATAAAGGTCTAGGGTTGAGAGTCCCTTGTGTGTAAGTCACCCTTTGTATCTTTTGATACATTGAGGTAGACATATTTGTAAGTGAAGAAGGCTAGTCTTCACGTGTAAAGTCTGTTTAGAAATACTTGTAATCCAAGCAATTGTCTGGTTGATGATTGCATTGGTTAGGTAGATTCTAGGTTGTGTCTCACTCAAAGCTGTGAAGCAAGAGTGTATGAGTTCCTTGATCAAAGCTGTGAAGCAAGCTCAAGGTGTGTATGAAGTGTCTCTTCATACTAATTTCTGTAATTGTTTGATATCACTGCTATGTGATTGAGGGGGAGTGAGTGGGTATACTCAGGTACTAGAGTGTCTCTAGGCTGAAGTGTCATCGGGTAGAGATTAAGTGAGAAGTGCAAACTGGAGGTTTGACTTTGAATTGATTCTACTAATAGTGAATTTCCTCCCTGGCTTGGTAGCCCCCAGATGTAGGTGTTGTTGATACCGAACTAGCTGAACAATTATTGTGTTATTTATCTTTCTGCATTTACAATTCTGTACTTTAAATGGTTAGATAAATAGTATGACAGACTGCAGATGTCACAACAGAGGTCGTGACATTGGTCATGACATTGGGACAATTTAAAGAAATTTAAATTGGCCATGGTCTGTCCTCATCCTTGTTGAGCAGAGATCAATGTTCTTGGAACACATATGATCTGCATGCTAGAATTTCAGAAAGCTAGATATCATTGGTTTAATTACGAAAAATGAAGTGACTTAGTGTGACATCCTACTTTTTTGAGAACTCAGATGTATTTTTATGTAAAATTTCCATATATGTTTTATAATACGTGTACGGGGTAAAGTGGTATGTTACTATTGGTATCAGAGCTTGGTTGGTTCGTCCGACCACTGTCGTAGTAGAGTCTGACTTTAGGATGTCTATAGTCGTGTGTTTTTCTAACCTGTGTTTTCGTGGATGTTGAGCAGTATGGCTGGTAGGAATGACATTGCGATGGCTGCCGCGTTACAAGCTGTTGTGCAGGCAGTAGAAAACATTGGTCAGAATATCAATCAGAATGCTGGGAATGGAGAGTTCCGTAATTTGGAGAAGTTCCAGAATAACAAGCCACCTAAGTTCGAATGAGGACATGATCCAGATGCAGCACAAAAATGGCTGAAGGATATTGAGAAGATCTTCAGAGTCATGGGGTGCTCAGAGGAACAGAATGTACAGTTTGGTACCCATATACTGGAAAGTGAGGCTGAGGACTGGTGGGACAACACTCGTCAGAGATTAAAAGCGGGTGAGGGTCCCATTAGTTGGGCAGTGTTCAGAGCAGAGTTTTTGGAACGGTATTTTCTGGAAGATGTTCGCGGAAAGAAAGAGATTGAATTTATTAAGTTGAAGTAAGGGAACATGACGGTGGCAGAATATGTGGTTAAGTTTGAAGAACTGGTAAAGTATTATCCTCATTACAATACTGATGCAGCTATGAGTTCGAAGTGCATTAAGTTTGAGAACGGTCTGCGTCCCGAGATCAAACTAGGTGTCGGTTATCAGAAGATCAGGTACTTCCCTGAGCTAGTGAACAGGTGTAGAATCTATGATGAAGACAACAGAGCTAGAATCGCTCACTATAAGAATCTAAGTGACCGAAGGGGCAAGCGGATACATGAGAATACACCATACCATGCTTCGGCTGATAAAGGAAAGTAGAAAGATGTTGTTCAAAGGAAACCAAGTGGGGGAGGGAATCTTTCCAATCCTTTCAAGTGTTTCAGATGTGGTGGCACGGGGCACCGTGCGAATGAAAGTCAGAATGAAGTTAAGAAATGTTTTAAGTGTGGAAAGCCAGGTCATGTGGTCGCGAATTATAGACCTAACGTACCAACCTGTTACAACTGTAGTGAGCAAGGTCATATCAGTACCCACTGTCAGAAACCGAAGAAGTCTCAGACCAGTGGGAAGGTGTTTGCATTGGTGGGAGCTCAGCCTACCAGTGAGGATCATTTGGTCAGAGGTATGTGTTACATTCATAACACTCCTTTGATTTATATTATTGATACGGGTGCTACTCGCTCGTTTATTTCTATGGATTGTGTGAAGAGACTGAGGCTTGTGCCGTCTACTTTGAGTAGAGGGATGGTGATTGATACTCCATCTGTTGGATCAATCACTGCATCTTTAGTGTGTTTGAATTTGCCCTGTGTCGATCTTTGGTAAAGATTTTGGAGTGGACTTGATTTGTCTACCACTCAGCGAGCTGTATGTTATTTTAGGGATGAATTGGCTTGAGAGCAACTATGTTTATATTTTTTATTATAGGAAGAGTTTTTTATTCCTGACTCCTGAAGAAGAAGAAATGGTTGGCCATATATCTACTAAGGAGTTGCGAATCTTGGTGGAAGACGAAGCTAAGGTATTTGCGGTGTTTGCTTCGTTATCTATGGAGGGTAAGTCGTCGATTGAGGAATTACCTGTTGTGTGAGGATTTCCTGAAGTGTTCCCAAAGGATGTTGCAGAGCTACCTCTAGAGAGGGAAGTAGAGTTTACGATTGATCTTATCCCTGGTACCAGACCTACATCTATGGCACCGTATAGAATGTCAACGTTAGAATTGGCAGAGTTGAAATCTCATTTGCGAGAATTGTTGGATAAAAAGTTTATTAGACCCAGTGTTGTCGCCATGGGGGGTGCCAGTTTTGTTAGTAAAGAAGAAAGATGGAAGTATGCGCTTGTGCATCGATTATCGCCAGTTGAATAAAGTCACCATCAAAAATAAGTATCCACTTCCAAGAATCGACGATCTGATGGATCAACTTGTGGGAGGCTCCGAAGTCAGTAACGGAGATTAGAAGTTTCTTGGGCTTGGCAGGGTATTACCGTATATTCATCGAAGGGTTTTCTAATTTGGCTCTTTCGTTGACACAACTGACTAGAAAAGGCCAAGCATTCGTGTGGGATGCTTTGTGATAGGCCTAAAAATGTACTATATATTAGACTCGATTTGCACGTGTTCTTTAGGATTTTATTTCTGTTTTCTTGTATTATGCCTTTGTTTTGATCCTTTTTCAGGATTTTGTATTTTCAGAGCTACTCGAGAAGAAATGAAGAAAAACGAGCAAAAAGACCAGTTTTTTAGGAATTGTACACATGGCTCCCACCATGGCGGGCGCCATAGGGGATGCCATGAGTGGGATAAGAGACCAACTTCTGATAACTTCCATGTTTCCCACTTCTTTCTACTTTAGTACACATGGCGGGCTCCATGAGGGTATGGCGGGCGCCACCCTTGCATTTTGTTTTCCCTCCCAAAAAAAGTTGGGGGGAATTCTAGTTTTTCCCTGTACTTTCCTAGCACTATAAATAGAAGAGTTTTGTCTCATTTCTAATCATCCAAGCTTAGTTACAGAACTCAATCCATAAACTTCCATCTATTGTAAAGTGATAAACTTCTCACATTGAGGGGTTCTCACATTGTCTAATCGAGTCTGTAATCGGGTTTGGATCACTTTGGTTGAAGTTAATCCTGCCGCTATTTTTATTTCATTCATTTACTTCCAGTTGTACAAGATTTTAAAGCCTCTCGTTTGTAGCAGGTTTCTGTTTATTTATCGCCCTTTTATTTATCTGCTTTTATTTTCTGCACCATTTATTTATCACACCCTTTACCGCACTTTATTTATTTCCTCGCACTTTATTTACTCACATTTGTTTACCATGTCTATTTACCTTACCATGTCCGGCTAAATCTTAAAGGCTAGGATGCAAGGATTATAGTTATAATAGTATTCCATATGGTTGTCGATAGAATGACTTAGAGGTTATTCTGACTTTTAACACTTATTTTCTGTACTTAAAATCTTTTGGGTAAGATCGAAAGTCGTCCAACCTTTAGATAAATTTGGTTAGTTTTAACTGATCCGAGGAAGCGAAAGTGCTTGGCTCAGTAAATTAGGAATCTTTAATGTTTAAGAAAACCGATTTTAAAACTATTTTCGGATGCGTTTATGGATTTAAAGTCCGGTTCGCAAGAACCTCTTTTTGTTAGAAATTCCAGGTCAAAATACTTTTCAACTAAGTTAAGAATCTATATTTCTTAAAAATAGGTTTATTAATCCTAACACAATACGCGCCTTTTTATAAGTGACAATAAAAGGGATCAACTACGGATAAACTCGGTTCTGATTACGCGAAAGCGACAGTTCCCGTTAAATTAGTTCTTTTCATGAGTAGAAAACATTACCTTATAAGGCATCCTATCTGTACACATTTGGAATACTACGTAGCTATATGAATTTCATATATGCTTTTTGTTTTATTATTGAATTTATTTTCGCACTTTACTTTTATTTCACACAACTTAACCCTTTATTTGATTTGCCTTAGATAAACACCGTAACACTAGTGAACGATAGATTGACGTTTGGTCTCTGTGGGATCAATAATCTTTTATATTACTTTGACACTATTCGTGCACTTGTGAATCGCCCGTCACTTTGTGTGAAGAAAGTTTCCGAGAACTGAAAAAAAAGGTTGACTACCACACCAGTGTTAACCTTACCAAATCTGAACAATCCTTTTGTGGTATATTGCGATGCGTATAAAATGCGGTTAGGCGGTGTTTTGATGCAAGATGGCAAGGTTGTGGCTTACGCTTCATGATAGTTGAGGGTTCATGAAAGAAATTATCCTACTCGTGATCTGGAATTAGCTGCAGTGGTTTTGGTACTAAAGCTTTGGAGGCATTATTTGTACGGGTCGAGATTCGAAGTGTTTAGTGACCATAAGAGTTTGAAATACCTGTTTGACCAGAAGGAATTAAATATGAGGCAGCGAAGATGGCTGGAATTTCTGAAAGACTATGACTTTAGCCTGAGTTACCATCCCGGTAAGGCTAACATCGTGGCAGATGCTTTGAGTCGGAAGACGATACATATGTCGACCTTGATGATTAAGGAAATGGATTTGATTGAGCAGTTTAGAGACTTGAGCATGGTTTGTGAGTTAACTTCAGAAAGTGTAATGTTGGGGATGCTGAAAGTGAATAATGAGTTCCTTCGTGAAATAAGAGAAGGTCAGAAACTGGATTTGAAATTGATACACATGATGAATGTAGGCGGAACTGATAAGGAAGAAGACTTTAAAATAGACGAGTCTGGCGTGTTGAAATTTAGAAATAGAATTTGTGTGCCAGATAATCCTGATTTGAAAAAGGTAATTTTGCAAGAAAGCCACAGGAGTAGCTTGAGTATTTATCCAGGAGCTACAAAAATGTATCAGGACTTGAAGAAATTATTTTGGTGGCCGGGTATGAAGAAAGACATAGCCCAGTTTGTGTATGCTTATTTGACTTGCCAGAAGTCAAAGATGGAACATCAGAAACCATCCGGTTTGATGCAACCGATGGAAATACTGGAGTTGAAATGGGATAGTATTGTAATGGATTTTATGATTGGATTGCCGAATAAGGTAAGAGGTTTTGACGCGATTTGGGTAATTATGGATAGACTGACGAAGTCGGCGCATTTTATACCGATTAACATCAGTTTTCCTTTGACGAAGTTAGCAGAAATTTATATCAGAGTGATAGTGAAGTTACACTGGGTTCCGTCGGGCATTGTATCTGACAGAGACTCGAGGTTTACTTCTGGATTTTGGAAAAGCTTGCAAGAAGCTTTGGGTTCCAGTTTGAAATTGAGTTCTAATTATAACCCACGGACCGATGGTCAATCTGAGAGGACTATTTAGTCATTGGGAGATTTTTTGAGAGCTTGTATACTCGAGCGGGGAGGTGCTTGGGATACTCATTTACCGTTGATTGAATTTACTTACAACAATAGTTATCATTCTAATATTAGAATGGAACCTTTTGAAGTGTTGTATGGTAGGAGGTGTAGGACACTTCTTTGTTGGTATGAGTCGGGTGAGAGTATGGTACTCGGACCCGAGATTGTGCAACAGACCACGGAGATAATCCAGATGATTAGGGAGAAAATGAAGGCGACCCAGAGTAGGAAGAAAAGATACCATGATAATAGGAGGAAAGACATGGAATTCAGCGAGGGTGACCATGTATTTCTTAGAGTCAATCTAGTGATCGGTGTTGGTCGTGCGCTTAAATTGAAGAAATTGAATCCTAAGTTTATTGGACCGTATCAGATTCTGCAGAGGGTTGAAGTTGTTGCTTACAGAGTGGCGTTGCCACCCGAACTTTCAAATTTGCATGATGTAATTCATGTATCGCAACTTCGAAAGTATGTTGCTGATCCATCTCATGTGCTTCAGAGGGATGAAGTGCAAGTTCAAGATAACCTTACGGTGGAGGCGGTGCCGTTAAGGATCGAAGACCGCAAGGTGAAACTACTAAGAGGGGAATATATTATGTTGGTAAGAGTACCTTGGGGAGGAGCTGCTGGGGGAAGTGTGACCTGGTAAATGGAGATCAAGATGCGAGAGTTGTATCCTGAACTGTTCTCAGCAGGTACATTTTCAAGGACGAAAATATTTTAAATGGGGGAGAGTTGTAACACCCCATTTAAATTATTTAGTTATCTTATACCTTACTATGTATGTATTGGTTGTGATGTCTTTGATAAGGGTAGAAAGTTAAGGGCGAGAGTGAGAGGTGACCTTAGTTGGGGGGTAATGTAGACCTAGAATAATGGATAATTTAATAACAAGATTAAGAGCATTATGATTATTAATATTATTATTTCAATTATCAGTAATAATGATATTAATAGGATTATGGTTATTATTATTGTTATTATTAATATTATTATTATTATTATTATTATTAGTAATTAAACTAAATGAATTAAAACCAAATTAAGAGGATTTATAGAGTAATAGTGGGTTTAGATAGTTAACACGTGAAAGAGGAAAAAAACTGAGGAAGGAGAGCTAGGGCAAAAGAACCATTTTTCTCCATTGTTGTAAGGAAAGAGCCCAAATCCAAGGTAAGGGGTGAGAGGTCCTTTCTCTCGCAGGAATTCTGTATGTTCTCACCTTTTTGTTTGATTTTCGTGATATTGTGATTTCCCTGTGATTGTTGTTTTGTTGAATGATCATTTCATGATATTGTATGTATGATTCTGGTATGAATATGAAAATTCGTGTGGAAATTCCCTGAATCTATGATGGAATGTTGTGGTTTAACAGATCTGAAACTAAGGGCTTAACTGTAATCGAAACTAGATCTAATAATTAGAATCTTGACAGAATAGAAGATAGGATTCAGTGAAATCGATTAAAAATCTGAGTTTTAGGAGGAAGGAGGAGGTAGAATGATGAATCTTGAGTAGAAACTCGTGGGAATATTGAGATCTGAGTTTTTTGACAGATTTGCTGGTCATACGCGTATTGGGGGTGTCAATACGCGTATGGGGGACTTCCAAAGGGGATGTATGCGTAGCAGACGTGCCCTGTCCCCAGTGCCAGCACGACCATCTGGTGATACGCGTATGGTATGCGTATGGGCCTAGGGAATACGCGTATGGGGGTAGTCATACACGAAACGAAGTGACTCTGAGGGGTTTTGGGAGGTGTAATCCTTTGGTCATACGCGTATGACAGCAGGCAATACGCGTATGGACCTTGTTGATACGCGTATGTGTCGCTACTACGAAAATCGGCGCCGGCTATGACAGAAGAGTCGCCACCGTGCGTTATTTATCCCAACGGAGGGAAAGGAAACGCTCAGAGTAAACCTAACACAAAACGGGAAAGGAATGGTCGTTGCAACCAAATCCTGGATTCGGGAGTCAATTACGCAAGGAGAAGGTATTAGCACCCCTCACGTCCGTCGTACTCGACGGGATTCACGCTTGTTTTCTGGTACGGATTGTATTCTATCTACTCTAAAGGGTATGGGTTAAAAAGAAAAGAAAATGACTCGGCAAAGTATCGCACTTTATGCCTATGTATTCCTGTATGGAACGAGAAATTAGAGTCAACGTAGTTCGCCTACCTACGGGAAAGGAGGGGGAGGTCGCTCGCTAGGATACGTCATCCTATGCCTACGTACATTCATACAGCATGAAAGATCAGAGCAAACGTAGTTCGGGCTACGGAAGACACAAGCTTGTCTGACTGTTTTTTTTATTACCTTCAAAAAGGTTTTTCCTGATTAAGAGTCCAAGCGGACAAAAATGACACTTTGATGTTTGTTTTAAATCTTTTACGAAAGAAGTGTTTTTTAGTTTGTTTGCAATCTCTGACGCACTAGAGACTATGATTTGAGAGTGACTACGTCGCATGTCACCCTAAGGGTACCATACTAAGCAGTCAGATTACTGAAGAGTGACCCCCAGCAACCTTTTCTCAGATAGCTTAAGGCTCGTAATGTACGACATTGATTAACCTTATTACTGTGTTTTGAGTTGTTTTGAGATAAGAAGAGAACGACCCTAAAACTATGGTTGAAAGGGAAACTAGCCTAATGTTGTCATGCATGGATAAGAATCCTAATGTCTGTCATAATTCCCTCCTGCACAGAAGAAATCAGAGATCCTAGGGGATAAACAGCAAAGAAAACAAGCAAATACAGTAAAATGCATGCAATGCAACAGTATAAGAGAGGCAAGAGAGAAAACAATAGGCAAAGTGAATCAACATTCACTTCAAACCTTCAGGGGGCAAGCTGTACAAGCCAACAAACAATACAGAAAACAAAACCCCAAAGCAGAGGAGGCAGCCCAAGCAGCAGCACCAAACTCCTACAGCAAACAACAGCTCTGACAGCAACAGATGATTAACCAGCAAAAGTTGACAGCAACAACCTTCATCTTCATGAATGACTCCTATCTTCAAGCCTCAATAAACTTTCAATCTTCAACAAGCACCAGGCTTTAACAAGCTCCCAGCTTAAGCAAGCTCAAACCCCAACCAGTAACCAGCTTCAACAAGCTCCTGACTTCAACTTCAACAAACAGCAAAACCCTAGCTTCAACAAGCTACCTCGTCTTTTCCTTTTCCAAACTTCAACAAGAACCTCTAAGGGAGAATCATTCAACGAGATCAGTTTGATATGTTAAAAAGGCTTAGTGGCTACCCAGGGAAACCATTAAGGTCTTAACATGATAATTGAAAGATATCCTCAAGGTTCTACTCAACCAAAGCATGCTCTACATCCCTCCTAAGGAGAGATAGAACTTCTTTGGGAGTACCTTGTGTCATAGGATTGGATAGAGGCACAAGAAGCTCTCTATGTTTGAAAGAAGAAACAAGACTATTCTAATGCTCTCCCTACATATCCTAGTTCCCTAAGCTCATGACAAGCATTCCAACAGATGAGAAATCTTCAACTCCAAGCTCCTTCAAGCTCTCCAAAGCACCTTCAATGCCTCCCATAGCTCCACCAAGAAGAAACCAAGCCAAAATCCAAAGTAAAATGGCTAACCAAGTTGAACAAGCCAAACAATCAAGGGAGAAATCCACAAACAACACACAAGTTGCAAAATCCAAATAAAATGCTAAATGGAATCATAAAATCCTGATTAAATTTCTAAGGGAGCCTACACCTATGCCCATTATCCCATATAAATCCCAGGACCTAAATCAATCACTAAGTCCTCAAACTATGCTCTAAACTACAACCAGTTGTATTGAAACCCTAAATCTAACACCTATAATGTCCAATGCTCAAACTAGCCTAAACTTCTCTCACAAAAATATGAGAAAATTACTATGGGTACATGCATATCTAAGCTATCTAGCCCAAAAGGAATCAACCCAAAATTCATCACCAATTATTCACAATAAAATCAGCAAAAACACATGTCAAACAAATTAAAATTAAAACCAATTAAAATACAAAAAATGCAAATAAAATAAAAAATGCATGAATTAACTATTTTTCAATCCTATTAAATTCTACATTTTTTAAGGAGTTAGGGAAAAAATCTAGCTTAAAAATGATTATTTTCCTATTTATTATGAATTTTAGAAACAAAATGGATTAAAAATAAAATAAAATCAAATAAAAGAAATTAAAATGCTGAAATAAATGAGGGCCATGAGATCCATTGACTAGTAAACGAATCCAAGGTCTCAGAACGTGTCCACGCGTGCATCCCAGTCACACGCTGACTGGGATTAGTGAAACGGTGCATTTTGCTCAAAGGGAGGCAATCTCAGTTTGAATCATGGCCACACGATCAGCATAACAAGTCTCCTCTTCAAGATGATCCAAAGGTGAAGACTTCATCTTCTCCAAACGAGCTCAGGTGAAGGTCAAATCTCAGACGGTGGTCTGGTGGTCCAACCACCGTCTTCTCCGGCGAAGCAAACCCTAAACCTCACCAAACAAGCCAAATAAAAACCCTAATCCACTCCAAATTTCACCCTGATCATGAATCCGACCTCCATTCTAATTAATTCTCACTTAAACTCCAAACCCGATGGTAGTTGCAGAAAAATCACAAATCTTGAATCACCTCAAACTCTAAAATTAATGATCCCATTGTGTACTACACTTCTCCCTGATCAATTCTCAACACTTAAACACCATTAAAGCTTTAAGAATAAGGAGATACAAGCTTCAACAGAAAATGGTACTACCCTAATTTGGTCCCTAATTCTTAATATTTTGCACTGAAATCCATCCTCACATCACCACTAACCTAATCATGCATCAAATGTTGATCAATTCCCTACAAATTAGGCTGAAATTTAAAGAATGCAAACCTGTTGAAAGTGGATGAACAGATGAGGTTAGGGCACGATTCAGACTCCAATCTCTTGCAGAATCACTCAAGGATCACTTCTGGAGCTCCTCCAATGGTTAATTTGACTTGAAACTCCCTTTATCTCCAAACCCGATTCTGAGATGAAGATGAGAAAATTCAAATGCTATCTCTTGATTCTCTCCAATGCAAGCCCAAAAAACTAACTGAATCAGTTGCATACAATATATAGGAGCTACTAGAACCCTCTAGAAAGTTCTGTAACAACCACAATGAGAAATTCAATTTCTCACTTTCCTCCAAAATCTCATATGCTCAAATTGTGCCTTGCTCTGTTTCAGTCCCCAATTTCACCTGAAATTCTCTCCTCATGATAATTAGAACTGAATTGGATGTGCAATTCCCTTGTATTGGATCTTAAGGCAATGGATGGTTATGTTTCTTCAATCTTAAGTAACAAAGTGAAACCATGTGCAAATGACCTCAATTCCAAAATATAATAATGTCATCATCTTTAAAACATGTTTTCTGATCAATTTGGTATGCAACATGGACTTGTTTGGCCATGAAATCATGAAATTGCAATTTTGACCTTTTTTAAGTGACTTTAAATTCTTCATTAAAAACCACTTCAAACCAACCTCTCATACAAGCCAATTCAAACCCTCCTTGATGCATGGTCAAGGTTAAAACCCTATTTTGAGAAACTTTCTAGTTGAACAATTTTCCATTTGAGGAGTGGAAGATGGAGATTTTGGCACATGCTTGAGAATGACCTATAATCACAAATGCCCAAAATACCCCTTGATTGCCAAAATCATAACATGAGTTCCACAAATCCCCTTGAGGACTTATAGTACTAAAATTAAAGCTAAGGTCAAGACCTACAACTCTTATGTTGGCCAAGAATCCATTTGAAAACTCCTTGAGGGGCAAAAGTTGCTTGGAAGTCAAGTAACTTTCATAGATAAATTTCAGTGTCCTCTGGTGACCTGTAATTTGCAAAGACCATAACTTGAGTTCTACAAATCTTCGTGAAGACTTATAGTACTCCAATTAAAGGTATTGAGAAGATCTACAAGTTTCGTGTTGGCCAAAGATCCATTTGAAACTTTTATTTTGACTTACGTGGCCTTGAAGTTAGGCACTAAATATGGGATTTTACACTGAAACCCTAATTTAGCAACTTCCCACATTCTTGATCTTCCTTTGCTTAATCTTGGCACAACATCACACATGTATCAACATACCAATCCATGAATTCCATGAACTCAAGGTAGGCTTTGATGCTCTCCAATTACTCAATTGAATTAGGGTTGACCCAGATGAAACCCTAGTTGACTGCACTTCAAATGTGGCTCTCATACTTGAATCAATGACTTGCCTCAGCTTCAATAAGGCCCTCCAGACATCCCATGAGATCCATACACACCTCACATCCACATTCCATGCTTCTCATCCCACTGATGATTCTCAATACCCCTCAAGATAGGAGCACAACCCACATGTAGGCACTCAAACTTCTCAAGGCTTCAAATCCTTTCTTGATGGCTTGGATGATTTCTCAAACTTGGATAAGACCTCTTGCTTGGATCTTCTCTTGAGAGACACCCTTGATCCCTTGTTGGAGGCATGCTATGCTATGATATGCCAATGATTGAACTATGTACATGATGTAACTATGCAAATGAAATGCAATGAAACATAAATCAGGCAAGAAAAGGTTGAGCAAATTTTGGGGTGCAACAGTATGGACAGTCTGGGATATCTTTTCCCTAATTTTTGTGATTTCTGTCCAGTGTTCGCTTGGAACGCAATTCCGTTTAATCGGTAGGATTGGTATGACCAAAATGACCCTAAGGAAGATTAGTAATGAATTAAATCGAGAGAATGTGGAATGTTATGTGTGTGCCCTTATGGGTGTGTTTTGATGAGTGTGAGCCATGATTATTGAATGTGAATAATCTTGTGCGATTGTGGTAGTTCTCGAGAGGATTACGGTGAGCGGATGGCTCGTGTGGATCATTAATGATCGTGAATTATGCTTGAATTATTATATTGCATAATTGTGTTGTCATGCATTTCATGTCATGTGTCTTGTGGAGTTGGGTAGGTGGGAATCCATGATGGGTGCCTAGTTTCATCCGGACTTCATGTGGAAGTCGTTGTGGAGATAAGTTGTAGTTCAGAGGAACGTATACGACTTATCCGGATTCCGACGGGAATCGGGTTCTAGGGTGAATCGTAGGTGATTGTGTTGGTACCATATGCATTGTGTCGAGTCAGTGAGTCACATTGCATATTTGTATTTGATACGGGCTATTGACGCCGAGTGATTAAGGTGGCACGTGTATGTGCGTCGTATGTGCATGATTGTATGTGTGGTGTGTAACTACTCCTTAGCATGTGTATTTCACCCCTTATTTATTGAATGTAGTTCTCACCCCTTTTTTGTTTGTTGCGTCTGTGCTCCTTGGGAGTGGAGATGACCAGGTACCCGAGTAGTGCTTGGAGTGCGTAGCTATTTGATCGAGTCCTAGGATTCGCTCTGATACGTAACATGGGATGACAGGATTACCTTATAGTTTGCCTATTTTCTTGATTTATTGTTACGTATATTTTATTTGTTGGATTAAGTATGTATGACCACCTTATGGTGGAGATTGTGTTTAAATAATTGACCTTATTTCGCTGCTTAATTGAAAGCTAGACATCATTGGTTTAATTATGAAAAATGAAGTGACTTAGTGTGACATTCTAATTTTTGAGAACTCTGACATATTTTTATGTGACATTTTCGTATATGTTTTATAATACGCGTACGGGGTAGAGTGGGGTGTTACAGCGACTCTGCTGAGGACTTGCATTGCCTTATGCAAGAGAGAGTCAAGCCTAACATGACTCGATTTGTGAGTGTTAGGTTTGCTCGTTTGTTTTCTTCTTGTTTGTTGTCTTATTGTTTGCTTGCTTGTTTGATCGTTATTTATTTTCTTGTTTATCTTTATTTTTTATCCTATTATTATCTCTTATGACACTATTGGGTTTCTCTGGTATTGGTGTTGTGAGATAAACTTCATACCCGAGTTTGAGAAAAACCTGGGATTAGAATGGTGGTTGTGTAGTGGAATCCCTCGAGGAGCCTTTCTCGTTGGGAGGATACGAAAGCCCCGCTTAGAGTTGATTCCCTTGGAAATGTTATTGTCGCGGTGAGCCTTTTCCATGGCAATAATGTTTTCAGGCCTGAATTGATAACTCTAAGGACCTTTTGACCATTTTCCATGGTGGTTGGTATTGTTAACTCATGAGGGTTTACACGAAAGCCCCAATCAGATGAGATCCCTTGAATGTATTGTTATTCTGAAAATGATATTGTCAACCTCGATCTATGACTCTGAGATACCTTTTAGAAACCTTGGAGTCAATGGTTGTGTAATAGAGACTCCAGGGGAGCCTTTCTCGTGGGACAAAGCGAAAACCTCACCTAGAGGAGATAATTTTTATGGTGTTATTGTCAAATGAGCCTCTGTCGTGGCAATGATATCTTTGAAAAGATCCATGTCTCTAGGCACATACCCGCGTAGAGCCTACCCGTGGTTTTCCTTTGATCAGAGATACTAGTTACTTACCTGCTGTCATGCTTGAACTGAGAATGAACCTGTGATCCTGAGTTTATCTTTGTTTAAATTTGCATATCATTTCATCTGCATTGCATCTACATCTCATATGCATTTCATATCCTCTCCAAGAACCGTAAACTCATTTTGTCCTTTGTCCATGACCAGCAAGGTAATTCCTGACACTAATTTAGAACAAAGAACCATGTCTCGAGAAATGGTGGACAAGCTAGTAAGAGGACAAGAAGCTTTAAAGGGGGAGATCAATCTGTTGAAGAGCCAAATGAATTTGGTCATGGAAATTTTGCAAGCTTTGTTGAGAAAAGAGGGTCACTCCATGCCCATTGCTGCAGTAAAGGGAGATAATTCTTTACATTCATCTGGTGTAACATCGAGTTGATAGGCCTAAAATATACTATATATTTGATTTGATTTGCACATGTTCCTTAGGATTTTATTACTGTTTTCTTATGTTATGCTTCTATTTTGTTTCATATTCAGGATTTTATATTTCCAGAGCTTCTCGAGAAGAAAGAAAAACAAGCAAAAGACCAGCTTTTTAGGAATTGTACACATGGCACTCACCATGGCGGGCGCCATAGGGGATGCCATAACTTGGATAAGAGACCAACTTCTGACAATTGTCACGTCTCCCACTTCTTTCTACTCTAGTACACATGGCGGGCGCCACCTTTGCATTTCGTTTTCCCTCCCAAAAGAAGTTAGGGGCATTCTAGTCCTTCCCTGTACTTTCCTAGCACTATAAATAGAATAGTTCTACCTCATTTCTAAGCATCCAAGCTTAGTTACAGAACTCAAGCCATAAATTTTCATCTGCTGTAAAGCGATAAACTTCTCACATCAAGTAGTTATCACATTGTTTAATCGAGTCTATAATCGGGTTTGGAGCACTTTGGTAGAAGTTAATCATGCCGCCATTTTATTTCAAGTCTTTTACTTCAAGTTATACCAGATTTAAAACCTCGCGTTTGGAGCAGGTTTCTATTTATTTTCCACTTTTATTTATTCGAATTTATTTCCTGCACTTTATTTACCTCACTTTATTTACTCGCACTTTATTTATCTGCATTTATTTACTCGCACTTTATTTACCACACTTTATTTACTTGCACTTTATTTATCGCACTTTATTTACTACACTCATTTACTTGCATTTATTTACCATGTCTATTTACGTTTCCATGTCTGGCTAAATCTTAGAGGTTAGGATGTGAGGATCATAGTTGAAAGTGGTATTCCATATGGTTGTCGATAGAATCACTTAGGGGTTATTCTGACTTTTAACACATATTTTCTGCACTTAAAATCTGTTGGGTAAAATCGAAAGCCGTCCAACCTTTAGATAAATGTGGTTAGTCTTAACTGTTCAAAGGAAGTGAAAGCGCTTGGTCCATTTAAGTAGGAATCTTTATGCTTTAGAAAACGATTTTAAAACTATTTTCGGACGCATTTATGGATTTAAAGTCCGTTTTGCATGAATCTCTTTTTGTTTGAAATTCCATGTCGAAATACTTTTCAACTAAGTTAAGAAACTATATTTCTTAAAAATAGGTTTATTACTCTAACACAATGCGTGCCTTTTTATAAGTGATAATAAGAAAGATCGATTAGGGAATAAACTCAGTTCTAAATACGCGAAAGCGACAAATCCCGTTAAATTAGTTCTTTTCACGAGTAGAAAACACTACCCCATAAGACGTTCTATTTATACGCACTTGGAATACTGCCTAGCTATGTGAATTACATCCAAGCCTGTTGTTTTAATATTAAATTTATTCTCGCACTTTACTTTTATTTTGCACAAACCAATTCCTAATTGATTTGCCTTAGATAATCTCTGTAACAATAGTAATCGATAGATTGACGTTTGGTCTCTGAGGGATCGATAATCTTTTGCATTACTCTGAAGTTATTCGTATACTTGCGAAACACAGCAACAAGTTTTAGGCGCCGTTGTAGGGGACCAATTACGTCAATATTCCGTAGTCTTATAGATCCTTTAGAGGAACTAGATTGTCTAGACTAAGGTTTTACCTACTGGTCAATGCGAAGAACTTGCAGCACTGGTAGTCTTATAGATCCTTTAGAGGAACCTGAATGTTACACTCGCGCACGTCTCTTACTTCGTAGAATTAAGGAATCTATGGCCGAAGACCGTAACCAAAGACCCCTTAAGGATTTCGCCCAAACATCCAATGACGAACCTACACTACTAGAAATATAGTATTTAGCCTCGGCCATTTTCCGACACTATAAGGCAAAAAACTGCCGCTACTAGCCAATTAGCCTCGGCGTAGCGTCGGTGTCGGGGATAGGCTAAAACGATCGAAGCTAACATTTAGCTTTGGCCAAAAAGAGTTGTGTCTATAGTAGCCTCGGTTTAGCCGTGTCTACATTAGCCTCGGTTTAGCCGTGTCTACATTAGCCTCGGTGAAGCCATGTCAAAAAACCAAAAATAGTCTGGGCCTGACCGAGGCTAAAGTCAAACTCCATAAGTCAGCATAATATTTAGCCTTGGGCCTGGTCGAGGCTAAAGGAACATTTTGCCTCGATTTATTTGAGGCTAAGTTCAAACTTTATAAGTCAACAAAATATTTAACTTTGGCCTAACCGAGGCTAAAATCAAATTGTAAAAGTCAACAATCCAATAGCCCCAACATTAAGTGTAGTGGAATTAGCCCCAATCGACAATCCAATAGGAGCCTACAACCGACTCTCCTAAACTGAAACACAAGTAATACGTGTAGTTGGTTCATGAGATGGAATCAAAACCGCTATAACCAAATAGTTAGAATTTATATCTTACCACCCCTCATTTTCTAATAAAAGTTCATGATAGGTAAAAAAGCAACTAGGAAGATTCAAGTATAAATAAACATGAGAAAGCAGCATGATTGGAATAAAAAGTTGTAACAACAAACTGTAACACATGAATAGATTGTAGTTAATTTTCAATTAAGCATTTCAAAAAATGTTCATCTTTAGGAAAATCAGTGAGTAGCTTCATTGAACAGCTGATCAAGTCATGATAATCCAGAGCTTTACACAATTTTAATGTTACTGTAATTCTCAAGTATTTCTGCCTAGTTACAGTCCAGAGCTTGTATTTAAACTGAATAGCAGTGGTGAATGATGCATGTTAAGTAATGAGAAAAAAACTTATGTAAGAAAAAAATTTGCAGTAGAATTAAAAACATAAACTGGGAATGAATGACCATTAGAACCTTCTTTGTCACGCGAAAATTTAATATGCGTTTCTTGACGGTCTTTACTTTCAAAAGGAAGCATGACACAATTCAAAGTTATCACCAGCTTCTCGCGAGAATATGTATTTGAATGGAAGATCAAATTAAATGGAAGAGCATCAAATGTTTATGTATTGGAAAATACCTCGATTAATGAGACTAAAACATCAGCCATCATTCCAAAAGAATGGCCATCATCAAATGTAGGAGCACCCTAGTCAAGAGGGTATGGAATCTTTATCCTGCAGGAACAAGTTTATCTATTCAAAATATTCTTTTCTACATTGATTGATAATAATAAGAACATATTCAACAATCAAGGTGTTATTGGTGCCAACCAAGGAGCAAAAGAAATGAGATTAGCCCTATTTGTCTTGCAATTATGTTGCGTTAAGTTCAGTCAGTGTTCATATGCTCCATTTGCAGTCAACAGGTGTGCATGTGCCCATATCACTGTAGTCAATATTAGCAGCGCAAATTTGATTTGTATCTGGGAGAAGAATATAAACAAGATTAGCATAGGAATTCCAATTTCAACACAAGTCCCCACCTGAGAAAGGACGGAACAACATAACTGAACAACAATATATGAGACAAAAAAATATATATTTAGATATTCTGAATACATGTAGTACTGGTCACATGGTTTCAGTGTTTTATTGTACCACAAAAAAGCCTCTGTCAAATTATCCAAAACCAACTAATGTAATTACAGGAACCATTCCAAGTGGGATGAAGAATCTGCATTAAATGAAAAAATTTAAATGAAGTACAGACAAGCAACACCAATCACATGATCTGGCTCTTTTAGACTCAGAAGGATTATATCTTTGGTAGAAAAATATAATTATACTATATTAGGAGGACATGCTAATAGCAAATGATGAGATATTTGGCCCTGTGATGGCACTAATGAAGTTTAAGTAAGTTACATTTTAAAATGAGTGGATTTGGAAGAGATTTATGCCAGTATTTTGTTCATGTGCTGGAAATGCCTACCAGCATAGCATATCTTACTCTGTCAAGCAGAATGACACCTACTCTGAATTGGTAAAAGAAACTTATCAAGGCCTTACAACCTGCCATGCATTGATGGGACATAATTACTATGCTCCTGTAAACATTGTTGTTGGCGCTAAGCTTACAGTTCCATTACTATGCGCTTGTCCAACGTCAAACCTGACGGCAAAAGGGGTTACCTCCTTGCTAGTTCACACGGTGACAGTTGCCAATTCCAATTCCAAATTCCAAATGACAATTGCCAAACACAAACAAGGAGAACAAATTTAACAATGATGAAAGCAATGTTGATCTTCATATGCTTCAGCATGTGTGAATCATCTCAACAGGGGTCATGACACCAATATGTTGCCTTCAAAATGAAGGTTACCAATTTGTCCCAACAAACACCAACCAACCTTTAGTATGAAAAACAAGTTTTAAAACAGTGATGCCTTAAGAGCTAATAAACTCCATTTCAAAATACTTTTGACAGGAAAGATCATGATTTCAATACAAAAATATCAACCCTCTAGTAACAACATAACCCTATTGCCCTAGTGACAATCACAGATTATCAAAACTGTATACAAACTGTGATTACAAAGATAAACTTAGAGCAGTAACACTTAGGAAAAAGAGAAATGATAATATCATATTCATCAAGATATTGGAATAAAAAATACATATAAAGAAATCTACTATACACACATGAATTCAATGTCATCAATGTTTGAAACTTAGTCTTGTCATGAATGTTTGAAACTTAGTCTTGTCATGAATTCAACTAAACACACATGATAGCACCCTTTCAACAGACCACACCAGCAAAGAACATACAAAGAAATCTACTAAGTCCCTACCTAGACTGCCTAAAACCTGTCATCATGGATTAGCAAACCATGATGCACAATGTGCCCTCCAAGTATGGAACACTTGATGACAATATTCAATACACAAAAATCCATGACGATGAGAGTTGGTCATTACAATGCCAATTACTACTATCATAGCTTTAACAGCAAGTTGTAAAAACAAGATGAAAGCACCAGTCAAGCAAAAATGTTTTGAAAGTTAACAAACTCATGAGTAAAACCTGAACAGAAGTAGTAACAAACTTGGTGTTTACCAATGTCAACACTCACATTAATTCAAACATTGTTTTCAAAATCAATTACCAATTTGTCAAACCAACACAGTTCTAACATGAAGATCAAGAGTTCAAAATATTGCCAAGTTCAAATCCTCCTACAACTAGTTTATTATCCATTTTAAAATGACGAATGCTAAATCCAAACAATTTGACAACGTGTTAGGGAATTTGACAAAAGCAACAAACTACCTACATTACCCTAGAGACAATCTAAAAGAAACTGTCATGAGTTGAACAAACTCACAATTAAAATCAGAAATCAAATGCCAAAAGAAAAGTAGCTGAACCCAAAAAATTGACAAAACAAACATGGTTGGCTATACTAAATAGGTAGTGACTCATTAGAATGAATCAGGTTTATCATAATGAAACCGGATTCATCATAGCGAATCGGTGTACAAGATGAGATTCATGTTACAAAAAAATACACACTATAGATTCACATTGATTGAGTTCCATTTTATATTGAATTGAGATACAACCCACATGTATCGTAACATACTTATACGAGATATATTTTATACATGCAAACATTTTCATTAACAAAGAAACTATGCCTGTAAAAAACAAATTGTATCATTCTCAAACCAAAGAAATATAGAAGGTGTGAACTGGAAATTGTTAGCTACATACATGCGAATAAACTCGCACATCAATATTGTCATTGTCATTACAACATCTTCAACATTGGTTAAAGCAATCTATTAATCTTTTGATACCATATAAATTATAGTAAAAACGTCGTATGAAGTGACTAACCACAAATAAAAACAGAAGCCTACCAGTGTGTATGTAGTTCTAGCAGCATTCCAAGCCACTGAATTTTCAGCCCCATGTTCAGCAACTCGAGATAATTGTGAACTACCAGGTCTTGTTTCAGCACTGCGAGGATGCAATGATGCTTGTGAAGTATGATTTGATGCTGGTGGCCCTGATGCTGATGAAGGCCGGAGGCTTGACCCACATGCACCAGTAGTTAGTTCAGAATCCCTATCACTACCAGAAGTTGAAGGTCGTGTGCCACTTCCACCAGATGAAGGGCGGGTACTGAGATGACTGGGTGAACTAGGACCAACATTGGAATTTGGAGACACAGAAGAACCCCATGCATTTGATGCAGAAATGATGATTTACTGCCCCAGCCAAGGGTACCCCTAATAAATATAAGAAAATACAAGAACCAATTATCTAGTCTACAGGAACAAAAGCAGCTAAAAAATACATATTAGTCAAATTAACAGAATATTTACTCACTTCGGTACAATCTCCACATTTGGGTCCAGACCATGATTTTCTAACCTTAAAATAAAAGGAAATAAGCAAGTTTAGATCATGGACCAACAACACTAGATAACTGTGAAGGTAAATAATCCAGCCAGAAATCAAATACCTCTGACTGGGTAAGTTTATAGGTTTTGGAACTGCAACTTTCCCTAACATAGTCATACCACCTCTTCTGGTGGAAGAGGTCCACCTGTGCAAAATTTTCATCATTAATTTCTAATCAGCATATTATTGACAAAAATACATTCATGCACAAATGGAGGGATCAAAATTTGAAACTTCCTCAGTTAAGGAACCTAGTGGTTGGCACATAGCATCAAAATATGATCACAAAAAGAATTAGCTTTCTACAAGGACATATCAGAAGATGATATGCATTACAAATTAGCTTTCGAATACCCAAAATCCCTTATAACAATTAGTAATGTAGGTAATGTCATTTTGATATTAAGTTCAAAAATGTTTGACAGCAACAAACATAAGCTTGACATAACAATGTCAATCCTCAACTCTCACCATCTGTTTCAACAGTATATATTATCACCTCTACAAAAGCAACAAACTACCTACATTACCCTAGAGACAATCTAAAAGCAACTGTCATGAGTTGAACAAACTCACATCTCAAAACAAAATGACAACACATTGTAAATTACAATGTCCAAATCACTCAAACTAGTCAAAACCTACATGATAGGGTAGTTGTCCTTTCACTAACAGGTTAGTAAGAGAAATAGTTTTGACAGCAACAAACATGAGTTCAACATAACAATGTTAATCCTCAACTGATCACCCTATGTTTCAAAGGCATATATCAGCATTTTTACAAAAAAGCAATAACATGCACATACTGCCCTAATGGCAGTCTTCCATTTAACAACCAAGTAAATATAATTATAAAAGAAATTATTTTTAAAAAAACATGCCAAATAAGAGAGGTTTTAATTAAAATTTCTTTCTTTTGAATTCAGCGGGAACTTATCAGAGGATGACACATGGCATTGGATAAAAAAATCTACAGCTCTGCAGCAATACAAGAACCAATAAAACGCCTACTATGAAAAGCTCTACAGCAACCCTCAAAAAGCACAATTAAACCAAAAGCACATATACACCAGAGCCAAAATCACCCACCTACATTACTCCAAAACCATGCCCCTAATTCATGAGAATATTATAAAAATACACACAACAAAAGCAACTTGACCTTAATATCATAGAACAAAACAAAACCTTTATACACACAACAAAGCGACGCGATCTTGACACACACAACAAAGTAACCTAACTTCAGACTAACGATGCCTTTGATCATTTGGCTCGAATTGTACGCGTACAACAAAAAGAATAAAATCGTTCATGCCATTCCAATAGTAATGCAAATATTTTCAAATTTTCATAAGTGAAATGAACATTGAATCACAAAACTAATATCACAGTAAAGCAAATCAATAAAATATGAGAACATTAAGAATCAATATACCATAACCGAAATGATAATTCCATAAACTCACATGTTCAGAAATACGTTCAATATACTTTCTTCTCTCCGATTGCCTCGCCGTAGTCTCTAACCAACAACGTTGTGCCGGAGTTTAGGCTCTGTTAAATATCAGTTAGGGTTGGAATTAGAAATTAATAAGTTGAATGAAAAACATAACAAAATCTTAACCTTAAAATGGCAAATAACACAAACAAATTGTTCTACCTTATCAGACTTAGGAATAAGTTTTCTGAGATTAGCAAGCTGAGTATTGATTCTATCTCTGCGTCTTTTCTCTGCTTGACTATGACTCTTGGAAGCACTTGCAGCTCTATCTTCTAAACTTCCTTCAACAGGTAAAGGCCAAGACTAAAACTCACTACATTGAAAAGAAGCAGAAGAAGAACCAGAGATAGTTTGAGGTTGAATTTGAGCAGGAAAGTGTGAATAAAGAGATGATCTTGAACGAAGAGATGATTTTGAAGAAAAGAAGCAGAAGAAGAATCAGAGATAGTTGAGGTTGATTTTAGGAGTTTTTTTCTTCTAAAGGTTTAATTTTAGGGTTCTTCATTCTGAAAGGAATTATGAGGGAAACATGAAAAACAAGAGTGGGAAATAGTTAGCCTCGGCTCATCCGTGTCTATCAGATAAAATAAATATATTCGAAAAAAATTAAAATAGTTAGTCTCGGCTAATACGTGTCTAATATTTAAAAAAAATAATTCAAAAATTAAAAAATATCTAGTCTTGGCCTAGCCATGTCTAATGAATTAAATAAAAATAATTGTAAAAAGAAAAACTTTAAAATGACTTTTTTTGCGTTTAAATAGCCTCAGTTTTGTCAAGGCTAGTTAGCCTCGGTGTCGGTGGCCGAGGCTAAATTCGCAGCTAAAAATAGTTAGCCTCGGCTCATCCATGTATAATATTTAAAAAAAATTCAAATATTAAAAAATATCTAGCCTCAGCCTAGCCATGTCTAATGAATTAAATAAAAATAATTGTAAAAGAAAAACTTTAAAGTGGCTTTTTTGGCGTTTAAATAGCCTCGGTTTTGTCGAGGCTAGTTAGCCTCGGTGTCGGTGGCCGAGGCTAAATTCTCAGCTAAAATGAAGTTTTCTAGTAGTGCTAGTTCTAGTATTGCGAACCCCAATATTCCTACTCACAATTTTGAACTAAAAACCTCCCTATTACAATTAGTACAACAAAACCAATTCGCAAGTCTCCCTACTGAGAACCCTAACCAACATTTAAAAACCTTCATTCAATTAGCCAACACTTTTAAAACCAATGGTGCTACTCCTGAGGCAATTCGTCTAAGACTATTTCCTTTTTCCCTCAAAGACAAAGCCCTTACTTGGTTAGATTCCCTTCTAGCCAATTCTTATAACAACTTGGGAAGACCTTATGAGAGTTTTCCTTGCTAGATATTTTTCCCCCGAGAAAAACAACTGTTCTTAGAAACCAAATAACTAGATTTACTCAAAACCAAGGTGAATCACTCTTCGAGGCTTGGGAGAGATATAAAGACCTGTTGAGAATATGTTCACACCATGGACTCGAATCATGGTTAATCATTCACACCTTCTATAATGGACTTCACTATAACACTAAGATGACCATCGATGCTACCGCAGGTGGCGCTCTGATGAATAAACCTTACCTTGAAGCTTGCGCTCTCATCGAGGATATGGCTCAAAACCATTGTCAATGGGGGATAGAGCGAGCAACGGTGGAAAAGAAAGAAGCCCAAGAAGGAATACATGAGATAAGTTCTATAGATATGATGCAAGCCAAAATGGACGCTTTGGCCCTTAAGGTCGAACATATGTATGCAAACCCAGTTGTTGCAGCACTAGTCTCAACTGAGTGCGAATCATGTGGAGCCAAAGGACGCCAATCGGTAGAATGCAATCTGCTGAATGAAACTCATTCAGGAGAGGTCAACTATACCCAAGGTAACCTATTTTCAAACACTTACATCCCTGGATGGAAGAGTCATCCAAATTTTTCCTACAAAAATAATAACCCTATTCAAAACCCTGGACCTCCGAGACCGTCCGGCTTTCAAGCTCAAAGACAAACCCCACTTATGCAAGTTGTGCAACCTAAGTCGAACCTTGAGAAAATCATGGAAAACTTCATTATGACTCAGACCCACCAAAACAGAGAATTCCTAAACCAGAACATTCATGTAAATGAACTGATTACCCAGTTAGGAACTAAGGTATACCAAATAGTCACCCACAATAAGATGCTTGAAACCCAGATCTCTCATATAGCTTTAAAATAAGCCCCCAAAACTCCACCCGGAGGGCAATTCCCTGGACAACCTAAACAAAACCCCCGAGGGCAAGCCAATGCAATTACTTTACAAAGTGGGACCGTTTATGACGAACTAGTTAACCCGACATTGAGCGAACCCAAGACCTCTAAGGAAAGCATGGTACCCACGGACGAAGTAGAGGAACCAGTAGGATCTGAAAAACAGAAAAACCAAGACAAAGAAAAAATTATAGAAAAAACTAATGAACCACCACAGCCGTACAAACCTCCTATACCCTATCCTCAAAGATTTAAACAAACCAAGATTAATAACCAATATCAAAAATTCATTAAAGTCATAGAGAAACTTCATGTGGAGATCCCTTTCACAGAAGCCATCACCCAGATACCGTCATACACAAAATTCCTCAAAGACATCCTTACCAATAAACGTAGACTTGATGATCCAAAACCTTTAGAATGCAATTCCATTTACAAAAATAAACTTGCCAAAAAGGAGAAAGATCTTGGAAATTTATGCATACCTTGTATTTTGGGAAGTCATGTCATTTATAAAGCTTTTCTAGACTTAAGATATAGTGTAAGCCTAATGCCCCTGACAGTCTTTAAAAGGTTAAAACTAGGAGAATTACAGCCTACGAAGATGTCTCTTCAGTTAGCCAATAGATCCGTCAAGTATCCAGTTGGCATATTGGAAGACGTCCTAGTCAGGATCGGTCAGTTATTCATCCCTACTAATTTTGTTGTCATAGACATTAAAGAAGATGATGACATCCCAATCCTCCTAGGTAGGCCATTCTTATCAACTGCAGGAGCCATAATAGATGTCAAGAGAGGGGAGTTGACTTTTGAGGTAGGTGATGAAAAGATAGAATTCGTTCTATCGAAGTTTCTTATGGAACCAGTATTAGGAGACACATGTTATGCCATAGACATCATTGATGAAGGCATTAGGGAACTAGAATTAGAATAAGAAGAAACCATCACATTGCCTTCAACCTTCATAAAGGAAGATGATGAATTTATGGAACCTTACATTGATGATAATCTACACGAATGTTTATCCCTTATCCTAAATCCAATACCATGCCCTAAGAAACCAGCTTTAGAACTTAAGGAACTACCCAAGAACTTAAGATACGAGTTCTTGGACAAAGAAATGAACCGTCCAGTTATAGTCAGTGCTACCTTGAACCAGGGAGAAACCGACCAGCTCTTATGTGTATTGCGTAAATATCCCTCAGCTTTAGGATATAAAATCTCTGATCTAAAAGGTATAAGTTCATCCGTGTGCATGCGCTGGATCTTACTTGAGGAAGACTCAAAACCCTCTAGAGAGAATCAAAGAAGAATAAACCCTATAATGAGTGATATTGTAAAAAAGGAAGTTCTTAAGTTACTGGAAGCAGGCATAATTTATCAAATCTCAGATAGTAAGTGGGTGAGCCTTGTGCATATAGTACCTAAAAAGGGAGGCATCACAATCGTTCAGAATGAGAAAGGAGAACATGTAGCAAAACAGATAGAAGGAGGATGGCATATGTGCATAGACTATAGGAAATTAAACGAAGATACTAGAAAAGACCATTTCCCCTACCATTTATAGATCAAATGCTGGAACGTTTAGCCAGACACTCCTATTTTTGCTATCTTGATGGATATTCAGGATTTTTCCAAATTCCTCTCCATCTAAAAGATCAAGAAAAAACTACCTTTACATGCCCTTATGGAACCTTTTCCTACAGACAAATGCCCTTCGGCCTCTATAATGCACCAGCAACCTTCCAGCGTTGCATGATGGCAATCTTCGCTGATTACCTAGATGGAATTATGGAATTATTCATGGATGATTTCTCAGTATGTGGATATGACTTCAAAAACTGTCTCGCTAACCTTGAGAAAATCTTGAAAAGATGTGTTGATGTTAACCTGCTGTTGAACTGGGAGAAATGTCACCTTATGGTCACCGAAGGTATAGTTTTAGGACATGTAGTCTCCAGAAGAGGTATTGAAGTAGATAGAGCTAAGATAAAGTGATAGAAAATCTAAAACCCCCTAGCACCGTAAAAGAAGTCCGAAGTTTTCTTGGACATGCTGGTTTCTACCGCCGTTTTATCAAAGACTTCTAAAAAATAACCAAACCTTTAACCGGCCTCCTGATGAAAGATATCGAGTTTAACTTTGACAAAAAATTCCTCGAAGCATTCAACTTTTTAAAACAAGCGTTGATCTCAGCACCCATTATCCAACCTCTAGACTAGGCCGAACCTTTCGAAATCATGTGCGACGCTAGCGATTACGTTGTAGGAGCTATTCTAGGACAAACAAAGGATAAGAAATTACACGTTATTTACTATAATAGTAGAACCCTAGATGTTGCTTAGCTTAACTATGCAACCACTAAGAAAGAACTCCTCGCCGTAGTTTTTGCTATGGACAAATTTCGATCCTATCTAGTAGGAGCTAAAATTATAGTTTACACAGATCACGCTGCCATTTGTTACTTGTTAAACAAGAAAGATTCCAAACATAGGTTACTTCGATAGATCCTTTTATTACAAGAATTTGATCTAGATATTCGAGACAAAAAAGGCACGAAATATGTAATTGCCGATCACCTTTCTAGGCTTGAGTACATGAAACTTGATTCACTCTCTATAAACGATTATTTTACCTATGAATGGTTAATAGCTAGGATAGAAGGCATAAAAGAGAGTAACCTAGATCCTTATAAGACCCCTGAGAGATCTCTAGTAGTAAACAGCGTACCTTGGTACGCGAATTTTGTAAATTATCTGGCTGTCGACATCATACCCCTTGACTTTAACTACCAGCAGAGAAAGAAGTTCTTTAACGATGTAAGACACTTCTATTGGGACGAGCCACTCCTTTTAAAAAGAGGCACTGACGGTATGTTTCACCGTTGCATCCCAGAAGAAGAGGTAAGAAAGATCATAGAACACTGCCACTCTGCACCCTATGGAGGACACACTAGCACCTCCAAAAAACACGCCAAGATTCGAGCAGACCTGTTTTGGCCCACAATGTGGCGTGATGTGAACGCCTATATAGTTAAACGTGACCGGTGCCACCGCACTGGAAACATCTCCCGGTGTGACAATATGCCCTTAAGAAATATTCAGGAGGTAGAACTCTTTGATGTTTTGGGCTTTGATTTTATGGGACCATTTTCGTCTTCCTTAGGGAACAAATATATCTTAGTAGCAGTTGACTACGTGTCTAAATGGATTGAATGTATATCCTTACCCACCAACGACACACGTGTAATGATAAAGCTGTTTAAAAACTAAATATTCCCTAGATTTGGAACACCACGTCTTGTTATCAGTGATGGTGGATCGCATTTCATATGAAGAATTTTCGACAAGCTTTTAAGCAAATATGGAGTTAAGCATAAGATAGAAACTCCTTACCATCTGTCGCAACTGCGAAAAACACCCGGCGGAAAACATAAGAGTTGCCACCTTTCGTTATTTATCCCAAAGAGAGGGAAAGAAAACGATCGGAAAAACCTAACGAAAAAGTGAAAGACAAGGTCATCGCAACCAAGTCGATGGGATCCATGCTTGTTGTCTATCTAAAGGGTTGTTTATCTATCTACGCTACAGGCTTGCGGGACAAAATGAAAAGAAAAGAGACTCGGCAGAGCGTCGCCGCTCTGGGCCTACGTATTCCCTCGTGCAATGGGAAAGTCAGAGTCAACGTAGTTCGACTAACTACGGGAAAGAAGGGGGAAGGTTTCTCGCCAAGACATCACGTCTTGTACCTACGTACTTTCATCTGGTATGAAAGATCAGAGTAAACGTAGTTTGGGATGACACGAAACCACGGGTTGATTAAGTGTTTTATCCGAGTAGGGTTAAACCTTCGTTCTAGCAGTTAGGGACAAAGCATATTTGCGGTAGATCCGAAGCTTAACAACACTCTTTTCTGAAAAAGAAGTTTGATTAATCCCGAAGGAAAAAGGATTGAATTTGTTTTGTTTTTTTTAGAGAAGAAGTGTTTTGAATTTGAGTGTTTATAATGTATGTTGTACTAAAGTCTAGAACCTAGGATCGAATGCGTCGCATATCGTCCTAAGGATGTATACTAAACACTCTAGGTAATTGAAGAGAAGCCCCTCAATCACCATTTCCCGAGTATAAGGCTTATGGCACAATATTCATTATCTTTGGTAAGTAGGTTAAGATTGTATGAAGATGAAAAGAGAAGACGCACAGAAGGTCTAAGGGAAACTCGGCCCTAACGTTGTCATGCAAAGTGATCCTGAAGTTAGATTGAAAGGGGAAACACCTACCCTAATGTTAGAATACTTGGATTGAATGCCTAATGCCTCTCCTACTCCCTTCCTAAACGGAGGGACTAGGAATCCTATGGGGATCATGGCAAGAGAGCACAACAAGAACAAAGGAAGAATCAATCACAAGTGGAGAAATGCAAACATGAAAATGCACAATTAGAATGGTGGGAGGGAGGAAAAAGGTGTGGGGCAGCAACCACCACAAGCGTGTCTCAACCTCAACAGTGATGCAAGAATGATGCAAACATGTGGGAACAACAAGAGATGAAAGAAACCGAACATGCAAACGAAACTCGATTCGAACCACATACACAAGCATGCAAACAATTGAAAAATGATCATAAATATCAACAACCTCATGATTAATCAACCAAAAACAGTGATAATCAGCCAAAACAATTCAATTCTAATGCATCACATTGGTCTATGATGATTCGAATCGATACGGTATGCAAACAGGCAACAAAACAGCAAACATGGCATTTTGGCACAGTGTTAATCGGTTAACACATACTGTTAATCGGTTAACACCTTAAAATGTTTGAAGAATCTGAAGTTTTGAACAGGTTAACCGGTTAACCATATGCGTTAACCGATTAACACTGTTAACGTTTAGAAAAATTTGAAAGTTTGAATTGGTTAGCCAGTTAACCATATAGGTTTATCGATTAACACTGCACCAGAAGTGAAAAACAGCAACAGAAAAAGCACTTAATGCACAAAATCAATTAATCAAGTGATCCAACAGATCAACTTATCAAATAAGCACGAAATTACACCTGCAAACAGAATACCAATAGACATGCAAACATGTCCACACAGCACAATCATAATTCACACGGATTGGAATCCACTAAAATTCAATCGAACATGAAAATCATCGTGGAAATGCAAACAAGCTCAAAAATGTTATGGATCTAGAATCTCCAACCTTCGATGTGGAGATTTGCTCCGGTTAGTGTTGATCTTGCTGTAATTGAGTAGTTCAAACGCTAGAAATCCGGAAAACTTCGATATCCAAGCCAATTGTAGTTGTACGAACGAAGATCCACCAAATTTGAGTTGAAACGCTTTGAATAATCACTTCCAACTCAAGCTCCAATATCAAATCTCAATTTGCACGAAAATGGATAATGAAAATTGATCCAAAGATGAGGATGGATGAAGGTTTATGCTCAAGAATCCATTGATTTCAATGAAAAATCAATGAATCCTAATGAAAAACGAACGAACACACCGGAGCCAAGACACTCACGTGAGGAACGAACGAACAGACCGGAGCCAAGACACTCACGTGAGGAACGAACGAACAAACCGGAGCTAAGACGCTCAACGAGATACAAACAAACCTAACCGGAGCCAAGACGCTCAACGAGATACGAATAAACAAAAAGAACCGGAGCCAAAATGCTCAACAAGAGAAATGAACGAACAAACCGGAGCCAAGACAGTCATGTGAGAAACGAACGAACAAACCGGAGCCAAGAAACTCACGCGAGAAACGAAAGAACAAACCGGAGCCAAGACACTCACGCGATAAACGAACGAACACACCGGAGTCAAGACTCTCAACATGATAAACGAACAAACACACCGGAGTCAATCCACTCAACGCGATAAACGAATGAAACAAACCGGAGTCAAGACACTCAACGCGATAAACGAACGAACAAACCGGAGTCAAGACACTCAACGCGATAAACGAACGAACACACCGCAGTCAAGACACTCAACGCAATAAATGAACGAACACACCGGAGTCAAGACACTCAATGCGATAAATGAAAGAAACAAACAGGAGCCAAGACACTCAACATGATAAACGAACGAACAAACCAGAGCCAATACACTCAATGTGATAAACGAACGAACACACCGGAGCCAAGACACTCAACGCGAGAAACGAACGAACAAACCGGAGCCAAGACACTCACGCGAGAAACGAACGAACAGACCGGAGCCAAGACACTCACGCGATAAACGAACGAACAGACCGGAGCCAAGACGCTCACGTGAGGAATGAACTAACAAACCGGAGCCAAGACGCTCAACGAGATACGAACGAACCTAACTGGAGCCAAGACGCTTAACGAGATACGAACGAACGAAACGAACTGGAGCAAAAACGCTCAACGAGAGAAACGAACGAACAAACCGGAGCCAAGACGCTCAACGAGATATGAACAAAATGATCCGGAGCCAAGACGCTCAACGAGATACACTAGAGCCGGGGTACTAAATGGAGCAAATCAGAGTCGGAACACTCAATGGAGCAAATCAGAGCCGGAACACTCAATGAACCAAATCAGAGGCGGAACCCTCAATGAACCAAATCAGAGGCAGAACCCTCAATGAAACAAATCAAAGGCAGAGCCCTCAATGAAACAAATGAGAGGCAGAACCCTCAATGAAACAAATCAGAGGCGGAACCCTCAATGAAACAAATCAGAGGCGGAACCCTCAATGAACCAAATCAGCGGCGGAATCCTCAATGAACCAAATCAGAGGCGGAACCCTCAATGAAACAAATCAGAGGCGGAACCCTCAATGAAACAAATCATAGACGGAACCCTCAATGAAACAAATCAGAGGCGGAACCCTCAATGAACCAAATCAGAGGCGGAACCCTCAATGAACCAAATCAGAGACGGAACCCTCAATGAAACAAATCAGAGGCGGAACCCTCAATGAAACAAATCAGAGACGGAACCCTCAATGAAACAAATCCTTACTAGAATTTACCGGAGTCTGGATAATCAACAGATACAGGAATACGTCATGAACTGAACACTCACCGAAATCTAACTATTCAACGGAGCAGAAGTACCATCATAAAGTTCATTAGGGTTAAAATACCCAATCGGAGTCTAGGCACTACACGGGTAGAACAAAAAGTCTCAAATTGAAAATACACCGGAATCTGGATGTTCAATGGAGAAGTCGGAGCTTAAAGATCGCACATGGGAGATAACAATTACCTGAAATCGGAAAGGTAACAATCTAGCTCATGTTTCAAGATGCAGATGTTTGAAAATGGCGTAATGCTCCATACGAAATGGCAATGCTATCGCATTTGGGTAGATGTTATGCACAATGCAAAATGCAAAGGAACCGCTCCAGCAAAATAAATGCTGGAGAGACGAAGCCAACTCCGCTAGGGAAAGAAACAACCCTATTGGGAATAGCTTACACATGCCAACGATGATTGGACTTATGCTGAGGAACGAAACCTGAATGGCTAACTCAGCTGAGGGAAAATGCCATGAACGACTTTCCGAAATACGAACTCTTCGGGGAACATAGACGAATCCACTGAGGAGACAAAACAGCTTGCTAAACAACCACTCTCACCTACTGAATAGAAACAACGCCACGACTGGCCTTCCGGGATACGACTCTCTCGGGGGCTGTAAACTCTGTCGAGGATAGACAACCAAACGCTGGAATTGATCTTACCTGCCGGAAAGGATATAACTCTGTGGGGAAATCAACTCTGTCGGAGACCTTGGTCTGAACTGCTGAGAGTTGAATACTTACAGACAATCTGCTGGGGAAAACCACGTGCTAACTCATTGCTAGGGAAAATGCCACACTTGCCTGGTGGAAGGAACCCTGATCTCGACTTGCTGGGGAGTAAGTATATACCTGCAACCTGTGGGGATTGGTTGTGTACCGACCAACCGCCGGGGACTATGGGTACATACTTGACTGCTCTCGTTATCTTGCACATGACTCCTACTGGGGTACGGGATGCAAACTCCACTTTCTGGGGACTGGACTCTGGTTGGGGAGAATCTATCTCTGCTTAGGGAGACAAGTCAGTGCTCACAGTCCAACGTTCAGACTCTGTGGGGAGACACAACTGAACCTGCTGAGGAAAATCCACTTCTGCTCGGAAAGAAATCCAACTCCGACTTGCTGGGAAGTTGGCCCAATACTCTGCATGTTCCCCTAATGAAGATTTTATGAGGATACACTTCTGTCAGATGCCTCAAGGGTTATGACTTTGCAAAACGATCTTTGGGTCATTTTATCTTGAGCAGAAAAAGTATACCATGAACTCGAGATGGCTTGCCCCCAGAAACTGTAATACCTTTTGATAAACTCTGCAGATATGAAGAGGAATAATTGGCGTATTTTCCCTTTTGCCCCAGCCCGTGGGATCTCCGTAACATCTTCTCGAAAAAGAAACTTATAATCTTCTGTACTCTGGCGGTTTAATATGAACGATCTCAGCATATTGAACCTCACAAAGGCGCTTCACGTTAATCGTCTTTAGGATAAGGATAGCTTATGTGCTCTCAGGGTGGTCTGCCCCAGCCTTGTCATGACTTTTCCCCTCATTGGCAGATTTGGGGAGCAGTACCCTTGGCTATGAGAGATTCACCGAATCTCGACTTGATTGCCCTAGATTAACTGACTTTTGGACGGCTGACTCCCATGTTGTGATCATCTGATATAGCTTGCCCCGGTTCACTGGAATATTCAGGAGTTCTACATTCTATCCTGATCAAACTTCCATTATGGAAACTTTCCCGCTGTCAAGTCCTTACTCGCCAGTAAAACAAATTGTTCTACATAAAAGATATATTAAATGCAATGCATATGACAGTTTTGAAATCCAATTTTTTTCACTGGAAAAAAATTTTATGACATATAATGAACGAATCATTTATCAAAATGTCAAAATTAATACAACGCTGTAACAGGAATCCTTTTGGGAGTCAGTTTCGATGCAATCTTTACCGAAGTATGCTTTCGAAACAAACCTGCTTCAGTTAGGACTTTTTCAGGTTGTAACGTAGTCAGGTTCACGGCTAACAAGGAAGGATATAAGGCTCAAAATTCATTTTAACCCACCCATTCTTCGTGATGTTCTCCAATCCTATATTTAGCTAATTCGACCTTAGCGTTCACCTTTCAAAGGTTGATTGATAGGAGCGATGGTCAAGGGAATCACACGTTTTTTTGGAGTGACAGTCACTCATTTTTCGTCTTTGACACCTGAAATCACACGATTTGCTTTTGAGGATTTTTCTTTTGTAATCCTTTTTTCTTTTCGTTTCTTCGTCTTTCCCCTAATTTTTTCTTGGACTAACTCTTTTGAGTTTTTCTCGATTTTGAAGTCTAGTGGGGTGTCCTAATTTTTGCATAAGTCGCTTGTTTTCAAGATTCGACTTAGCGGGCTTTTTTCTTCTTCTTTTTTCTCTCTTTTTTTTAAACATATTGTGTGACATCGGCTCGTCCGACTTGTTTGAAAAGAGATTGTGACTGTCTCACTCCTTGTCGGCAAGGTTTAACCATCATGGTTTTTTTAGGCACGGCCTATAGAGGTGTGATTGATCCTCGAACGGGAACATTCTTGTTGTAATTTGAACGCTTGGTCAAATTAACTGACACCTACCCTGCCCCCAGGTTAAGCTTGAGGGTTTTTCATTTTAAAAAAGACACTCCTACTACTAGGCTCAAAGGGGTTGACAAGGGATTATCTTCCTTATATCTCCGGTGTTTATGGATTTGAAATAATGCCTGTACATCATCAACAGGTTCTTTGTTCAAAAGCATACAATCGGAAGCTTACGCGTCTTTGGATTTCGTCATCCTCCCCGGATTCCACTTAAACAAGCATTTGAAATAAATGAAAGCAATATAGTGAACACGAATGGATCAATTCAAAACATGCATATTTATTTCATTATCAATTGAAAAACAACAAGTTTTATAAATGAAATTTGCATTCTAACAAGAAAGAAATTACAAATGCAAAGAAATAACATGATAAAATGCAGATTGCCAGCTTCTGGGAACCGGGCTTCTTTATCTGAACCACTGGCTAGGGAGATGCAACCCTTGGAGTCTTCAAACTCAAACAGATGAGCAATTGACGTGTATGATCAGCTTTCCTTTCGAAAAGGAAATGTACCTCTTGTCCATCAACTGCTGCACTTTCGCTTGAAAGGCTTTGCAAACTTCAGTCGAGTGCCCCATGGACCCTCCATGATATCCACATCGAGCACTTGAATCATACCCAGGAGGGTACGCCTCTAGCAACAGCTTGAGGGTCTTGGGCTCCACCAAAGAGTTCTGAATCAGATGTGGCAGCAACTGACTGTACGGCACAGGCACTGGATGGAGAGGAGCATTCCTTCTTTTAAGATTGTTGTGAGGCCTATTCTGATTCTGGCAACAGTAATCTTGTTGTTGAGGAACACGAGGTTGTTGGTACCAGGTTGATTGTAGAACATCATTGGTTTCTTTCTCCTTCTCAACATGAGGCTTCTTTGCAACTTTAGAAGAATTAAAAGTGCTTTGGAACTTTCCCATTTTGATACCTCTTTCGACTCTTTCGCCTGCTGCTACCAGATCTGAAAATTCTGCGGACACGTAACCTACCAGCTTCTCATAATACAATCCGGGTAGCGTAGCTATGAACACGTCCGTCATTTCTCTCTCCGCCATGGGAGGTTGCACTCTCGCCGCTAAGTCTCGCCACCTCTGGGCGTACTCCCTGAAGCTCTTAGTATTCTTCTGCGACAGACTTTGTAATTGTGACCTGTCGGTTACCAGATCATGGTTGTACTGATTAAGGCGCTCATGTTCGGGCTCATTCATTCTCAAACTTGTCCTAGGCAAAGGCAGCTGTTGCGGGCAGGGGGATTCAGAAATCAAGGATGCAGTATGTAGTCCGGGGCCGATGTAGCTTTAGGGGAGAGAGCAGGAGTATCCACCTCTTTCATAATACATGGACTAACACCCTCTGGTATGCTTACGCCGCCCGGCGTGAATTCAATCGTCTTTGAGTCAATTAAATCCTGGACTTGGTGCTTAAAAGCTTTACAATCCTCAATGTTATGCCCCAGTGCTCCAGAGTGGAAATCGCATTGGGCACTCGCATTATAGCCTGGTGGTGGGATCCCAGTAAGCGGCGACAGGGTTCGGAGCTCAACCAAACGAAGTTGAAGCAATAGTTGCAACACTCGAGCATAATCCATAGGGATCTCATCGAAGATTCTGTTGCATGGTCTCGTTTTTTGGGCATATCTTCTAGGAACCTGACGTAGCTGCCGATGGGAAAAGTCTTGAGCTCTAAGTTGTGCAGGAGACCTCTTAGGCCTTTCATGCCCTGGCGTATGTTCGACAGAAAAAAGCGGAGCAAGAATCTTTGTTGCAGCCTCAGGCACTTGATCACCTTCCTTACCACTTCCATGATCAAGCTTACCTGAGTCTTCAACTGCTGATTTTCCTCTCTGAGCGTCTCTTGATCCAGGTGCAACGCCTGCATGTCCACCCTAAATTGTCTCATCTGGCCCTGGATTTCCCTCAGCTCTGCTTGAACTTGTTCCATAGCCATCTTCTATCTTCCCCACAAGTTGGTGTCTGAAATTTTGAAGAAAACTCAAATCAGGAAAATAAATCCCAGCCTCGAACACCTACTATGCAAATGAAATGCGAATGTCATGTTCGATTATTTCCAAGGAACCTGTTTACTCTGATTCATGTTTTACACAGGCAACCATAAGGAAAATATTTAACGCTCAAGAGCGGGTCTCGAAGTTAAAATCCTTGGAAATACGGGAACACGTATGTCAAAATGCAAACATGCTATAATGACACAAATGCAAATGCAAAGATTGTATAAGGAGATCAAGATGGTTGTGTTTGTTGAGTGAGAAGAACCAAGATTCGACTTCAACGAGAATATAGCACTGCTCTGATAGGAACCAACTGATACCAATAAATCATATGCAAACTGTAGAGAAAACCGGGTAGTCTGAAGGTAAAGGTTTTCTGCATAACCCCAGTCTCACTCACAGGTATGGACCTAATCCACTGATAAAGGTACGACATCCTATGAGTTCCTCAGCGTCACAGACTTTCAAGAAATGATGATACGTTCACCATTTCTGGTTTGGCATCATCACCCTCTGAAGAGGCCTCACTTAGCTGAGTCACAAATGATCAGTCCCCAGAGTCGACAATCCTCATATCCAAAATCAATTCCAATCCTAAGGACCAGAAAAGAAATCATCAAAGAGGATCTCGTTTGAGTGTGAATTTCAAGGGAACTGGTGTTTGCTAAGCAAACAGGTCCTCCACTAATCTACACTCTAATGCTATATTTGCACTCAAGCCTGGGTCTGGCTTTTCACTCATCAGAACTTCCCTCCCTACAACAGCACCATAATAATGATATATAATGCTGAAAATAAAATGCGGGAAAATAAAGTGCGGAAGTAAATGAAGTACAACACGTATGTACAAAACCCAAAAATATAACCAAACAAGTGCTAGGATTGAATCGCATAGGGAACCAGAGATTCTGGGTTCACTCCCCAGCAAAGTCACCAGCTATCGCAACTGCGAAAAACACCTAAAGGAAAAAAGAAGAGTCGCCACCTTTTGATATTTATCCCAAAGAGAGGGAAAGGAAACAATCGGAAAAACCTAACGAAAAAGGGAAAGACAAGGTCATCGCAACCAAGTCTTGGGTTCGGGAGTCGGTTACGCAAGGGGAAGGTATGAGCACCCCTCACGTCTGTCGTACTCGATGGGATCCACGCTTGTTGTCTATCTAAAGGGTTGTTTATCTATCTACGCTACAGACTTGCGGGACAAAATGAAAAGAAAAGAGACTCGGCAGAGCGTCGCCACTCTGGGCCTACGTATTCCCTCGTGCAATGGGAAAGTCAGAGTCAACGTAGTTCGACTAACTATGGGAGAGAAGGGGGAAGGTTGCTCGCCAAGATATCGCGTCTTGTGCCTACGTACTTTCATCTGGTATGAAAGATCAGAGCAAACGTAGTTCGGGCTGACACGAAACCACAGGTTGATTAAGTGTTTTATCCGAGTAGGGTTAAACCTCCGTTCCAGAAGTTAGGGACAAAGCCTGTTTGTGGTAGAACCGAAGCTTAACAACACTCTTTTTTGAAAAAGAAGTTTGATTAATCCCGAAGGAAAAAGGTTTGAATTTGTTTTTTTCAGAGAAGAAGTGTTTTGAATATGAGTGTTTATAATGTATGTTGTACTAAAGTCTAGAACCTAGGATCGAATGCATCGCACGTCGTCCTAAGGACGTATACTAAACACTCTAGGTAATTGAGTAGAATCCCCTCAATCACCATTTCTCGAGTATAAGGCTCATGGCACAATATCCATTATCTTTATTAAGTGCGTTAAGATTGTATGAAGATGAGAAGAGAAGACGCACGGAAGGTCTAAGGGAAACTCGGCCCTAACGTTGTGATGCAAAGTGATCCTAAAGTTTGGATTGAAAGGGGAAATACCTACCCTAATGTTAGCATACTTGGATTGAACGCCTAATGTCTCTCCTACATCCATCCTAAATGGAGGGACTAGGAATCCTATGGGGATCATGGCAAGAAAGCTTAAGAAGAACAAAAGAAGAATCATTCACAAGTGGAGAAATGCAAACATGAAAATGCACAATTAGAATGGTGGGAGGGAGGAAAAAGGTGTGGGGTAGTAGCCACCACAAGCGCGTCTCGACCTCAACAGTGATGCAAGAATGATGCAAACATGTGTGAACAACAAGAGATGAAAGCAAACAAACAAGCAAACGAAACTCGATTCGAACCACATACACAAGCATGTACACAATTAAAAATGATCATACATATCAACAACCTCATGATTAATCAACCACAAATAGTGACAATCAGCCAAAATAATTCAATTCTAATGCATCACACTGATCTATGATGATTCGACTCGATACGGTATGCGAACATGCAACAAAACAGCAAACATGGCATTCTGGCACAATGTTAATCGGTTAACACATACTGCTAATCGGTTAACACCATAAAATGTTTGAAGAATCTGAAGTTTTGAACAAGTTAATCTGTTAACCATATGCGTTAACCGATTAACACTGTTAACGTTTAGAAAAATTTGAAAGTTTGAATTGGTTAACCGGTTAACCATATAGGTTAACCGATTAACACTACACCAGAAGTGAAAAACAGCAACAGAAAAAGCACTTAATGCACAAAATCACTTAACCAAGTGATCCAATAGATCAACTTATCAAATAAGCACGAAATTACACCTTTGCATGTCTACATAGCACAATCACAATTCACATGGATCGGAATCCACCAAAATTCAATCGAATATGAAAATCATCATGGAAATGCAAATAAGCTCAAAAATGTTATGGATCTAGATTCTCCAACCTTCGAAGCAGAGATTTGCTCTGGTTAGTGTTGATCTTGCTGTAATTGAGTAGTTCAAACGCTAGAAATCTGGAAAACTTCGAGATCCAAGGCAATTGTAGTTGTGCGAACGAAGATCCACCAAATTTGAGTTGAAACAATTTGAATAATCACTTCCAACTCAAGCTCCAAAATTAAATCTCAATTTGCACGAAAATGGATAATGAAAATTGATCCAAAGATGAGGATGGATGAAGGTTTATGCTCAAGAATCCATTAATTTCAAGGAAAAATCAATGAATCCTAATGAAAAAGAGCTTTGAGTGTGGGTTTTGGAAATGAAAAAGTTGAGAGAATTTGAGAGAGAACTCTGATCAATTCTGAAAAATCAATGTGAAAATGAGAATTGGCTCCTTTTGGTTTGGAGTAGATCACTTAAATACTCTCTTGGTATGGAACCCAAAGGTGGGGTTTGGACTTTGGATTGGAAGGTTGGTTTGGAGTTAGGCATGGGAATTTGGAGGGAAAATTGAAATAACCAACTTTCAAGAACATTCTAAATCCTTATTTTGGTAAAAAGGAGTTTCAAGGTGATCAAAATTGGACCCCAAGTGCAAATGGCTTACAAAATCACGTACATGGCAAAATCTGATATGGTTAACCGGTTAACCATATACATTAATTGGTTAACACTATTAAAATTTCAAATCGGAGTTGATTTTCCTTTGGTTAATCGGTTAACCATATGTGTTAACCGATTAACACCTTCAAAACTTTGAATTTGGCGCCTTTTGGAGGGAAACCTGCTTGTTTTCCTGTTTCTCGCCGTTTCGAGCTCTGCTAAGCTTTTGACACTTGCTCTTGAATACTGTGACTGTGATAATGCTGGATATAGACCGAATGTTGTCTCCTGATCTGAGCATAACCTGCAAAATAAAATCGGCCGCTCGACCGCTGGGCAAAATACATTCCGTCTCTTCTGATGCTCGCGATTTCTCGCGCTAAAAATGAATTCCGAGCCACAGAAAAACCTTGATCCCCTACCTCGAGAACCAATGCTATGCAAAATGCTGATGCCATATGAAATGCAATGAAACATAAGCTAGGTAAAGAAATAGGTTAGGCAAAATTTGGGGTGCAACACCATCCACAAACTAGTGGCTAGGTAGAGGTATCTAATAGAGAGATTAAACAGATCCTAGAGAAAATGGTTTCTATATCGAGAAAAGATTGATCCCAGAAGCTGCATGATGCACTATGGGCCTACAGAACCACCTTCAAAACCCCTATTGGAACAATTCCTTACCAATTGGTCTATGGAAAGTCCTGTCATCTACCCTTTGAGTTAGAACACAAGTCTTATTGGGCTATAAAGACCCTAAACATTGACTATTTAACTGTTGCAGAAAACTGCGTCCTTGATATTCATAAACTAGAAGAACTCCGTCAATCCGCCTACGAAAACGCCATCATATATAAAGAAAGAACCAAGGCCTGGCATGACAAAAAGATCGTGAAGAAATATTTTCATATAGGAGACCCTGTCCTCCTCTTTAATTTCAGATTACGACTCTTTCCTGACAAGCTTCGTTCAAGGTGGACAGGTCCTTTTCTAGTTACTAAAGTCCTAAAATCAGGAGCAGTTGAGATCCAGAACCAGTCATGTAGCCCATTCATTGTAAACAGGAAGAGATTGAAATACTACAAAGGAGGTGACATTCCCGATTATTACTCCAGCCATACCTTAATTGATCCACCACTGCCTACTTCAACCACATAGGTTCTACTCGTCAAGCTAACAACGTTAAACAAGCACTGCTTGGGAGGCAACCCACGGTTTTATTTATTTTTCTTTACTTATATTATATTTTATTTTCTTTTTTAGTAATTATTATTTTGTTATGTGTCAACTAACTATATATAATGCTTGTGCTTTCAGGTCTTGTTCTCTAAATTTTATTTGCAGGATGCAGCCTCTTGACGACATGCACGTCACCTTTAGAGACGACGCTCAGAGGCAGCAGTACTTAGTTCTTCAGCAGCGTCCCATGGCACCTACCCGATACCCAGATCAGGCCTGCATGGAAGCCTTAAGCATTGAGCCCAATATAATGTTTCTCTGTCATCAGCTCCAGTGAAATGCATATGCTGATGAGTTACACCAGACCTACAAGCACCTTACTCTGGAGTTCTTTAGTTCTTTCCTCCATGGGGTATGGACTATATGCGTGGCAGAACCTCCATAACCACTATTTTCATATCTTCAACCCTTCAAACCTCCATTTTTACCCATTCCAAAATTCCCTTCAAACCCCAAAAAGTTCCAAACTTATCATCCACTCATCATCCCTTTAACCATTCCAAATTCCATTTTCATTTCTCTACATCAAAATCCATCAAAACTCCATTTTTACCAAATTCCCAGAAAATACCCATTTCTCTCATTTCTCCACCTCAAAGGCACATCCATGGAATATGACGGTTACATTCTTCTTCAAGGAAAGCCCAGAGAAAGGCAGAAGAAAATTCTCGACAAATTGTAGAGCCGAGAAGTTGCTTCGACACGGTACATAGACGAGAAGTGTTTGTATGCTCTTGGAATTTACCGTATTGTTTTTCATATGTTAGACATTTTAGGACTGCACGACATTTTTTCTAGGCATGATCCTACTTTCGAAAGGCTGACCAGGGAATTCTTGAGTTCCCTGATTTATATAGTCAGGCCTAACACTGCTAGTACCGTCGACACAGTACAATTTAGAATGTTTAATATTGAATACGAATTCAATACTGAGGAACTAGCAGAGAGGCTGGGATTGCCTTTTGGCGAGGATGCTGTTTGTGAAGCACCCTTGGATTCTGATTGGTTAGTGGAGGCATTTTCCTTCTGGCACATGTTGTCAAACTTTATGTTTACATCTTTTGAAGGAATTCTTGCCTCCCGGATCGATAACCCGACCATCCATTTTTTTCGTTACATGTTAGCCTGTACTATTTTAGGCCGGGAGAATCCAAATAAGGTGAATGCAAAAGAACTTCTATTTTTGCAAGGGTTCCTCACAAATAGGATATTTAATGTGGTTCCTTTTGTGATTGCTCATATGACTGCTGCAATCAAGGGCACATGACCCATTTCCTTTGGAGGACTAATTATGTTTATTACAAAGGCTCTGAACCTCGATGCTGAGATAGCAACCTTAGCACCCCTTCCTCCTCACACGATAAATTTAAAATTCTTAAAATACATGAAATTGTGCAAGGTAAGTAAAGAAGGTGGCTTTGAGCTCATGATCCATGGGAAGGTTATCCCATCTATAGTTTTGCCTTGCACTAGACGTACTGATGTGTGTATCACGAGGAACTGGACCAATGATCTAGATGCTCCACCTGTTACGGGTCCATTACCATAAAATGTTCTTGTTGGTGACGGCGATGCCACCGATGACAAGTATGACTGGAGAGAGTAGTCTCTCGATCATCCTATGTCGCCTCACCATGTATCACCCGCACACACTGCACCGCCTTCCTCTTACCATTATGTAGGTACCGCTCCCGGTTTCTATATTTCTAAGCAGATGTGGCGAGACCAGTTAGCCAGAGAGGAAAGACATGATAACTTACTCACTACATATCGCATCACTGTGAAGAGGGGCCGGCAAAGACAGAAGAGTTGCCACCGTTCGTTATTCATCCCAAAGAGAGGGAAAGGAAACGATTAGAGAAAACCTACGAAAAAGGGAAAATACAGGTCATCGCAACCAAATCTTGGGTTTGGGAGTCGGTTGCGCAAGGGGAAGGTATGAGCACCCCTCACGTCCATTGTACTCAACGGGATCCACACTTGTTATCTATCTAAAATGGTGTTAATCTATAAGGCTGGCTCACAGGGATAAAAGAAAAGAAAAGAGACTCAATAGAGCATTTCCGCTCTATGCCTACATATTCCCTCGTGCAATGGGAAAGGTAGAGTCAACGTAGTTCGAAAAACTACGGGTGAAGGCGGGGAAGGTTGCTCATGAAGACATCACCGTCTTGTGCCTACGTATCCTCGTCTGGTACAAGAAATCAGAGCAAACGTAGTTCGGGCTGACACGACCACAGATAAGTTCAAGTGTTTTAATTGAGTAGGGTTAAGCCTGCATTCTAACAGTTAGGTGTATTGATGCTCAACCATTGGAGACTTAGGCGTTACCTGTTTGCGGTAGAAACAAGAGTTAACACACTCTTTCTAAAAAAGGTTTTCAATTAATCCCGAAGGATAAAAAGGTTTGGTGTTTTGTTTTGTGTTTTTTTTTATGAAGAAGTGAATTAAATTAAGTTTGTAATTCATGTTGCACTAAAGGCTATGACTTGAGAGCGAACACTAAACACTAAACACTCTAGACAGTTGAGAGGAAGCCCTTCAACTATCATTCCTCAAGTACTTAAGGCTCGTAGCGTACAACATTTATTATCCTTTGTTAAGTTTCTTAAGATGTTAGGAGATGAGAAGAGAAGACACAAACTCTGAGGGGAGAAACAACCCTAAGGTTGAGATTAAGAGGAAAGTAACTATCCTAATGTTAGCATGCTTGTATTGAACACTTAATGTCTATCCCACTCCCATCCTAAACGGAGAAAACACAAGTCAAGGAATGCAAGAAAACACAAGATAAATCAATCACAAATGAAATGCAAGAAAGAGATGAAGTTGACTTAAACAAGTCAAGGAATAAGGTAAACATGATATGCAATGCTCAAATGATGCAACACAAACAAATGATCAAGACAAAATGACGTAAACAAGTCAAAGAAAAAGTGAGATGAAATGGGAGAAGTTACAACTCCTACAACCATTCAAACATCAATCAGTTACACCAAAATACAAAGTGAATTAATTTGGTTTGTGATTCATGTTGCACTAAAGACTATGACATAGGAGCGAATGTGTCGCGTATCATCCCCAAACGGAACGTACACTAAACGCTCTAGACAAGCGATAGGAGACCCCTCACTCATCATTCCCCATGTAGCTTAAGGCTCGTTGTGCACAATGTTCATCGCATTTATTAGATGAGTTAGAATTGTTTTGAGATGAGAAAGAGAGAGACGCACGGAAGGTCTAAGGGAAACTCGGCCCTAATGTTGTCATGCAAAATGGTCCTAAGGTTTGGATTAAAGAGGGGAAACATCTACCCTAATGTTAGCATGTTTGGATTGAACACCTAATGTCTCTCCTACTCCCATCCTAAGCGGAGGGACTAGGAACCTTATGGGGATCATGGCAAAAAGCACAAGAAAGCACCAGATAATTTCAATCACAAGTAAGAGATGCAAACATGGAAAATAAACATGCAAAGAAGGAGGAAAATAGTGTGGGGAGAAGCCACCTCAAGCGCATCTCGACCTCTAACATGCATATGAAAGGCAAGATACATGCAACAAGAGCAAGCAAAAAGTGAACATGCAAGCACATCATCACTACGAACAACAACACATAAGTGTGCATCCAAGTGGAAAACAAACATAAGTCGACGAAGTCTCGATTAAACAACTAAAACAACGACATATATCCCAAAACATTTCACTTCTAATGCATCATATTGAAATATAATGATTCGATGTGAAACGGTACTCAAGCAAGCAAGAAAATCAGCAAAACAGACCCACTGGCATAGTGTTAATCGATTAACGCCAGAGGTTAATCGATTAACCACTTAAAGATGTCTGAAAATCTGGAAATTTGTGCATGTTAATCGGTTAACACCAGGCGTTAACCGATTAACACCTTGAAAACGTTGAAAAAACTTGAATATTTGAAATGGTTAATCGGTTAACCATATGTGTTAACCGATTAACACTGTGCCAACAGCAGAAAAACAGCAACAGAACAACATTTTCAGCAAATAAGCACTTATCCGATCAACCGGATGATCGGATAATCACTTAATCACGAAATTAAACCAGCAAATCATGATTCAAACAGCATGTAAATAGATTAACACAATCAAATCATGAATCAAACGGATCAAATTAACCAAAAGTAATCAAAGATGAAAATCCACATGATTATGCAAATAAGCTAAAAAAATGCTATGGATCTAGAATTTCAACCTTCTAAGCGGAGAATTGCTTCGGTTAATGTTGATTCAACTGTAATTGAATAGATCCAATGCTAGAAGTCCGGAATACTTCAAGATCCACACGATTTCTTGTAGTAGCAATGAAGATCCTTCAAGATTAAACCAAATTACTCCAAATAATCACTTCTAAAATCACTTCCAAGTTCAGATCCAATTTTGCACGAAAATTGAATTAAGAAATAAATTCAATGAAGATGATGGATGGAGGTTTGAGCTCAAGAATTCACTGATTCCAAGGAAGAATCAAAGAATTCAATGGAAAAGAGCTTTGGTGAAGGTTTTGGAAGATGAACAAGTTGAGAGAAAACTTGAGGGAAAATGAGTGAATTTTGAAATTGAAATGAAATTATGAGGCTTAGATGTGTGTGGTTTGGAGTAATTCAATTAAATACCCCTTAGGTTTGGATCCAAATGAAAGGTTTGGAAGATGGTTTGGGAAATTTGGAATGGAGTGAGGAATGTGAGTTTGGAGGGAAAATGAAATTAATCAAATTCTGAAATGATTCTAGATCCTTCCCAAGTGTAAAATTGAAATTAAAGTGATCAAAATTGGACCCCAAAACAGCTCCCTTTGAAAATTCACGTGCAGAGGCAAAATCTGCACTGGTTAATCGATTAACCATATAGGTTAATGGGTTAACACCTTTAAAACTTCAAATTTGACCTGATTTTGACTTGGTTAATCGATTAACCATATTTGTTAACCGATTAACACCTTCAAAAATTTCAATTTGGCGCCTTTTGGAGAGAAATCTGCACATTTGCCCTGTTTCAACTGTTTGGAGCTCTGTTAAGCTTCTGAATCCCGTTCTTGAATGTTGCAACTGTAAGAATGCTTGATATGAGCCTGAGTGCTGCTTCTTGAAGTTATCCTGCAAAATAAAATAAAATCGGCCTCTCGACCGCTGGGCAAAATAAATGCCAGAGCCTCTGATGCTCGTTGTTCAGTCTTTCAGTCCTTTGCGCCAAAATGAACCTGAGCCACAAGAATACCTTGACCCCATGCCTCGAGAACAAATGCTATGATATGCGAAAAATGCAAAATGCAAAGAAACAAAAGCCAGTTAAGGTTAAGACGAAAGGGAAAATTTTGGGGTGCTACACAATGCACAAACAAAGATCATGATCAAAGTGTAGATGGGAGAAAGAAGCTTGGGCAGCAAGCACATGAGAAATGTCTCAACTAAACACAACACATTGATCATGCAAAAGAAAGGAACAAATAAGTGCTCAAAGTGAACCATCATTCAAGACAAACTCAAAGCATGAACATGATTTCCAAATTGTCTCAAATGGTTATCCAAACCAAAGGGGCAGAAGTGAAACCATAATAGAAAGGGTTCCAAACAAGATGGAAATCAAAGCATAAATAAATAGCAAGTTAAAGCAAGAGGAAGAACCAAAGTTCAATCCATGTTCAACACTTAAAATCAAGTGGAATGCCCTAACTTCCAAGTAACTTGTGAAACAAGTTACACAAATGTATGACCTAAAAATGCAAGACCAGCACCTTCACCATGTCAATAATGAGTATCAAGAATCATAGGGTGCATAGGCGATCCATCCAAGTCATTTCCCAAAGGAACTAGGTCAAACTAGCTTGTATGAACACCTTCAAAGGTGACTTGACTTGCAAGGTTCACCAAAAATAGAAACATGGCTCAATAAAATCTAAATAAAATGCATAAGGTAAACAAGCTCAATGGAAAACAGAAGCCAAAGTTTCAAATCTAAACGCAATTTTAGGTATCACAAAATAAATTGATCAACTAGGGTGCTCCACCTTATTGAGTTATTATCAAGGGTCAAGAAAAGACAAAGCAAAGTCAAACAAAAAATGATCAAACATTGACCAAAATCAGCCTCAAAGGTACCTCAATCCATCCTCTAAATGGAAAGGAAACCTCATTCATAGGTGATGTAAATTGGTAGCTCAAATGTTGGTGATCAAACAAGAACAATATTAAAAACACCTCACTTTGAAAAATTAAAATAAAATTGCAAAATAAAATAAAATCAGAAACAAAAATTATGAAAAATTAAATAAGGTTTTGAAATGATGGAAAACAATTTTTATTTAAATTTTTGGCAATTGGAGGTATTTTTAATAAAATAAAATCAAAACGGAAAACGAAAATAAAAATAAAATAAATGGAAACAAGTAGGGGTGCAGAAGTAAAAAGCAGCATAACTGGAAATAGAACAAACACGCTTGGGCTCAAAAAACATGGGGTGGGGATAGCATATCTGACCCAGACTGATCCAAAGACCAGACTTAAGTGAATACCACAAGAACATTCAAGGTATGAGGTGATTGAATACAACAAGAACCCGTAAATTTGCAACCGGCGAGGATGCAAAACAACGAATACCAACCAAGAGTTGGGATGCGACACGATGGGGATAACAACCCAATATGAATAGGACTGCCCACAAAAACTCCAGAGATAACTGAACCGATATTTGCAACGGCAACCACCTTACTAATTCATAATCAAAAAACATTGACACTCAGTCGGAAGTACCTCTGTGTTTCGGTGAGAATCGTGATACCAAGCTATTGATTAACTTGAATCTTTAATTCTTAAATTCACAACCGGACTTTAGTTTATCCAAAGGAAAGGTCTAAAGAAAGAAAGAACCTTTTGCGCGATGTAACAACAACGCTAAGAGATTCGGGGATCGGGGGTTGGTTATGCATAGGGTAGGTATTTCACATCCTAAACATCTGTAGTACTCTACAGGAACCTTTTGTTTGTTTGTATGCTAAGTTTGCTATGGAGTGGAATTGGGTTTAAAAAGTGTAGGTAAAGACCTAAAGATAGTTTCTAAGTTTGCTGGCAAAGACATCGCGTCTTCTGCCTACGTATCCTAACTAGGATAGAATCAGAGCAATCGTAGTTCACCTTACTAGGGACGAAGAACACTTGATTACGATCAAGGTTCAAGGGGAACAAACATAACAATGCTTGTGTAGAGTTTAAGGAAACTCTCTAGATCTAAGATGAACACTCAAGAAAGGGAAGTAAGTAATCATCTCCATGATTCTTACATAGAGTTAACAAACTCTATCCTAAGTTCTAATTGAAAGAGCACTCCTAACAAGGGGTAGGCTTCTTAGACTTAAGCAAAGTCTAAAGGACAGGTTCTAACTTATCTAAGTGTAGATGACTTGACAAAGTCGAGGGAGGGAGATGAGCTATATATGACCCAAAGGTCAACAGAGAGACTTTACATTGGAAGGATAGAAGGGGAGGCAACTTAGATGAGAACTAAAGAGTTCCATCACTTGGGGAAAATAAACTTGACAAAGTATAAACAATCAAACAGGATAAATACAAGAGACATGGTTACAACCAAGCATATACAAGCATATTACAATAAGCAAGTACGTCAAATAGGAGGAATGGTTACAACCAAAGCATGCAATCGTATTACGATAGGCAAGCAAAGATGAGTTCTTATAAGACTCAATCAAAGATAAAGACTTAAGCATATCTTTTACAAAGATGAAGGTAATGACCAATGAAAATAAGTCAACTTCATGGGGATATTACAAATGAAACAAACATAATGCTCACAAGCAAAAAGTAATTACAATTACATCAAGGGTTTGACAAAAGCTCACATTAAGCACAACAACAAACTGAAGAAAAAATGAATCAAAAGTTTGAAATGATTAGGAGGGTAAAAACCCTAAAAGAAACATGAACATTTTCAATGCAAAGTTGTTTTCAAAAAGAGATTTTAAGAATATGAATGTACCATATGAAAATATGCACAAATACAGGGCTAATGCAAAAAGAACCAATCCAAAATGACAAAAAATGAAGGAGTTATGATTTTTAGAAATTTAAAGGAAATTAAATAGAAAACAAAAGAATAAGTAATAAAAAGAAGGGGGAGGCGCTTGGTGGGTGTTGAACCCACCACCTCATGGCTGCCAGCTGAAAACTCAACCAAATGGGCCAAGGCGCGCGCTTGTTAAGTGAGAGGAAAGAAAGAGAAAATATGAAAACAAGGCAAAATGGGAAAATAAATAAAAGGGTTGATCTCCACTGTGGATCGAACCCAGGTTCAGGCAGTTCAAGGCGTATGAGAGAGTGAAGGTTTAACCACTGGGGTGGCGATACATGCGTGTATTTTTCCACCCCTAAAACTTAAGTACTTAAACAAGCAAGTGAGTTGGGCCAAGGCAAGATGAGCATGGGAAGCAAGCCAAAACATGAAAAACGACAACACCATAAATCATTCAAAACTTCACCAAATTGAACAAAATTTTGGTCTATGTCACGTGAAATTTCACAAGGAATTTAATGGCAATCTCAATTTTCTCAGAAAATGCACACAACTCAAAACTCGAATGCAAATGCAAGGTTAAGCTTATGCAATGCAAAAGAGTAGCTACAACTCATGATAGCAAGGATTATGATCAAATGAAAACATGCACACCTCTCAAATACATCATTCAAGGAATTTAGATGCCAAGATCATGTAAAGACAACTCCAAATTAAAACTGGTGTGTGGACTATAGTGGTTTGAAAAAAGCATGCTTGTTTGCTTGTATTGGAAAAAAGTGCAACAGCTCATGACAACCTACATACTCACTTTAAAACATCATGCACAAAAGGATTTATGCACATCAAGGATTCAAACATTTTGTAAAACTGATCAAAATAACTTCAAGTAAAATCTGGTATGTGAAAATGGCAAACATGAAGCACCAAAGTTGAAATGTTGTTTTGGCAGATAAAACAAATCATGAGGCAACATACATACTCATTTCAAACAACATTTATCAAGTGATCCTCACGTGTCAAAACATGTATTCAAAGCAATTTGCAAGAAACTAACACAAATGATGGCATACTGAGTTGAGACAGAAGACAGAAGATGACAACAAAGATTATGTGACAAACAAGATCAAAAATTCAAACTAGCCACACAAATGCCAATTTGCAAGGCCTTTACAAAAGCAAAACAAACTAAGAAATGCAACAGTTCAAACAACATGGTCCATTCTTGACAGTTAGCAAATATTGTACTCATGACTAGCAAGATGAACAAATCTTGATCCAACATGTAAAAACTCAAATATACAACAGCAGCAAGTAGTGTAATATGACAGTTAGCATCAGCAAGGCATGTTACCAACAAATCACAAAATGCAAACTTAACAAAAGTTGGAAGTAAGGCATAGCAGCAAAATCATGTTCATGAATTCAGGAAATTGGGCAACACAATATGACAGAACCAAAGATCAATGAACAGATGAGATGCATAAAGAGATCAGAGCATGAAACATTGGCAAAAAACATCTGTATACACATTACAATCATAGTATATGCAAAGTCTTTACATGAAGATATATCAATAAGGTAGCAGGTTTGAGAATGGCATATGCATCCAGCTTGCACTGCCCTATACTTGAACTAATAGCAACAACAACAATAAGCCCAATGGAAAATCTTAGCACTCAAATCCAACTCCAACCATGATAGTTGTGAACTAAAACCTCCTAGAGTTCAAACATGACATAGGTGCAAATATACATCATGAAATGGTTGACAAACATTTAAACATGATATGATCAAAACAAGCACAAAAACTGGCAGATTTTCATATAAGCTACATCTTGCATTTAAACACCAACATGTCAAGTATGTTTATGACAGAAATAAAATGGATAGTAACCACTAACCTTTTGTAGACCTCCAAGCAAGCTTGTTGCAATATGGAATGCCTTGAGAAAACTCCAATTGTTGTCCAACTCTGCTTTGATGAAAACAGCCCTTGCTTGCACTTGAAGGAACTTGTGACAAATCTCAAAATAAATGAGGATGAGGTTGTTTTATGTTATGAACAGTTTGGACATCATATATTAAAGGTGTATGGATGGTTAGAATGATTAAAACAGGTCTGGACAGAGGTTTTCTTGATTTTGAGTATGTAGTCAAACTTTCCTTGGTTGAAAGTTGACTTTTGGGAAAATGAGGGTTTTTCTGGTTTAAAGACTTGACCACCTCCCACACATCATTTGTGGATTGTGTGGATGGTTTGTGGTTGTTTTGGTTGAGTGAAAATGGTTTTGGTGGCTGTTTTGCTCAAGACAGATTTTTTAGGCTTTTTGAGGTGGTTTTCTTCACTTGTAAGAAAATGCAAGGAAGTATGAGAGCAAAGAGTTTCTCTTATGTTGTAGAGTGCTCTGGTGTACCTCTCAACATAGAGGAAACCTCTATTTATAAGCAAGGCAAGGCTTGGGGCAGATTGGTAACTTGGCACTTTTGGTGGGAGTTTTGAAAAAGTAACTTTACTTGAGATTTTGATGCAGCTGCAAATTCAGATCTTTGGCTCAAGCTAATGCATTGCTCAAGTGGCATGAATGACATAATAGTGATTGGGGTGGCTAGGCAGTAGGAGGGCAGTTTGCTGCAAGTGTTCCATAAAGTTTCTCTTTCTTCCCTTTTCTTTGATTAAAATAATCCCACTTGCCTCCAACTTGCAAGACTCACTAAACCTCCTCATTTTCTGCATTTCTTCTCTTCAAATCCTTTAAATATCAAATAGAAATATGATCCAAGGACTGAGAATAGCTCAAGTGATCAAAGGATGAGTTTGTGAAAAAATGAAAGTGTTGGATTCAAGTGTTGAAACCTCATCTTGTTGAATTCATAAGTCTCAGCTCCTAAGGGCTATGGAGCAGTTCTAATAAATTTTGGAAAGCCCTCATGTAGCTCTACAACTTTCATGTTTTCATGAGTTTCAGATTCCTAAAGGAACTAGGTCAAAGGACCTCTCAAAGTTGCTGAAAAACATGCCTAAAAAGTGAAATAACTTAGAATTTTTCTAAGTTACTTTTCCCCCTTGTAATGAATTTTGTCATAACTCCAAATGTATGCATTTTCTGCTCATAGGACTTGTCAAGAGCTTTCCAATGAGCTTTGAACCAACTCAATTGGATGTGTGGTTAAGGAGTTATGGTCTTGCCCCTTTCAAAACCCTAATTCATGATTTTTGCGATTACTCCTCAATACTTGATCCAATGGTCATGAAACTTCATGGGTAGGTGCAATATGTCATTAGGAACATTTTTTATTCCCACCTTGAGTTCAAATTCCTTATGAGTGAAGGGTTGACTTTTCAGTCAACCGAACAATCGATCGGTGACTACCGAGTCAACTGTTGATGCTCCAGGTCTTTTGAGGCCTTGAAACTTCTTGAATAGACTTCACAAAGCCATATGAAATTCATGGACCATGATCCCACCATTTTAACACCTTTTAAATCAAAAGTCAAACCATAGTTGACTTTTCCTGATCGAAAACCCTAATCGAGTATCCTGAACTGCACTGTTCTTGATTCTTGGGTGACAAACTCAAATTGGATTCATACTTGATCCAATGGAGCATGTTTGATGATGTGGAAAATTATTTCATGGAGACACAATCCAATACGTTGACTGATTAACCATTGAAACCTCGATTCTCGGTTGTACAGAGCCCTGAGTCCTGTATCTTAACAAAGACAAACTTGAAATAGGTCAAGGTTAGATAATCAAATGAATATAATCCTAAAATGATGATGAAGATCTAAGGGGTCAAAATTTAGGGTATGACAGTTGCCCCTATTTAAATATTTTCACTAGATGACAATGAGAGATGAAAATCCTCATAGAATCGTAGCGAAAGGTATTTAGATATAGCAAACCAAAAATTTTGTCCCTTAGATCGGATGGTATGCAAAAGGACAAATGTGAATATGCCATGAATTTAAATGATGCTTTATGATGTTTGAATGCTAGACAGATGCAGACACACGAGCAAAGATAAAAGAACGGCAATACAACGAGTAACTACTCATGGGGGACCCAACACTCTGGGGAAAGATCCAAGGCAAAATAAAGCAAAGTAGTTCAAACATGACTAAAGATGTTGCCCAAAGGGAATCTTTCACACAGGGGACGCAAATTCCACCGGGGAAGACAAATCTTCATTGGGGAAAAGGAGACATACACTCCGCTGGGGAAGAAGGCAATTCTCCACCAGGGAAACGAAAGAAAAGAGACGCAAACCTCACTAGAGATAACCAAATGAGGAATTTCCTATAACGAAGAGTTCGAACGGGATCTTCAGGAAAAGAACAGAAACAAGACCAGACGCACTGGCGATGATAGTATCCACTAGATCTTCGAGACTCGAATGGGAAAGCAACGCTTTGCTGGGAACACTGGTGACGACCAGAGCAACAAACAATTTCAAAGGGGGGGCTAGTTTCCACTAGACCTACTGGGGGTGATGGTGACGACCAAAACAACGATACCAATAACGATTGGATTTTAAATAGTGCCAGTTACCACTGGACTTTCAAAATATATGGTGACAACCAAACCAACAATACCAATAACGATTGGATTTTAAGTTGTGCCAGTTACCACTAGACTTTCAATAGATATGGTGACGACCAAACCAACAATACCAATAACAATTGGATTTTAAAATAGCGCCAGTTACCACTAGACTTTCAAAAGATATGGTGACGACCAAACCAACAATCCCAATAACAATTGGATTTTAAGCTGTGCCAGTTACCACTGGACTTTCAAAAGATATGGTGACGACCAAAGCAACAATACCAATAACGATTGGATTTTAAACAGTTCCAGTTACCACTGGACTTTCAAAAGAACTGCCAATTACCATTGGACTTTAAACAATTCCAGTTACCACTGGACTTTCAAAAGAACTGCCAATTACCATTGGACTTTAAACAATGCCAGTTACCACTGGACTTTAAACAATGTGGATTGCTAGTAACGACTAGACTTCAAGGAGAGAAACTGGTGACGACCAGGCAAACGATATCAGTAACAAATGGGAACATCCAAAGGTACTAGTGACGACTAGAATCAAATGGGATACAGGTGACGACCTATAACCAAAAACAAAATCAGTAACAACTGAAGTAGAGAAATTGGTGACGACCAACACCCTAAAAAGACGGAGGATTCCCAATAAATAACAAACAAGACCACTGATAACAACCAGGAAACAATCAAGACAAAAGGTAACATCCAAAGACAACAGAGGCAAGACAGATGCACATGATATGCCATGATGCCAATGATTAATGATATGCAAGAGCCGACTCTGACGAGAGACAGAAGAATCTGGAGACTCAAGAGGGAAGATAGATAAGCCAATCTATCTCGCTATGGACGCAATGAATCACACTGAATTCCTAAAACAAAGGTGTCTGTAGATTCTTTGGGAAATAAAACCACTTCGCTTGGGAAATAAAGCTTCAGGGAAGCTTGCCAGAAATGACAATGTAACTTTAAATAGAGGCTCTGAATGCTTCCACTGAGGATGAGTCCATTATCATAAGAACGTATCTCGTAAAGAAACCTGGAGAGATGGTCTTCAATCTTGGTAACTACACACGACCGAATGAGCAACCTAACAAATCAATTCAACTGACGTTTCTGTTGCACCCCAAAATTTGACCAACATTTCTTTACCTAGCTTGTGTTTCATTTCATTCACATTAGCATTATCATTTGCATTTCATTGACATGTATGCAGGAGATCAAGGGGTATGACTACCAATCAAGAGCTATACAAGAGTATGAAGCTAGCCAAGAACGTTATTCAAGTGTTCAAGGGTAGATATCTTTGTCAGAGAAGTCAGAAGATCCTCAAAGAGAGTAGTTGAAACCAAGGTTGTGTGCCTCCTAACTTGAGAGTTGTGGGAGCTCCCCAGATGATTCTGAAGCCAGGAGGATGGACTTGAAGCCTTGAGAGAGCTTATGAGATGTCTTGAAAGCCATCATGAAGCCTAGATAGGTCATTGTGCAAGATTGAGAAGACCTAGCCATGAGTGGTGTAATTAGGGTTTGACTGGGTCAACCCTAGGTCAACTGATGATTTGAACAAGGTTGAGACCTAATCCAAGATCCATGTGATCATGGATTGATGCATTGAAATGTTACAAGGATTATTCCAAGGTTAACTCATCATAATTGAAGAGTTTGAGAAGTTTCAAGCTAGGGTTTCTAAGGCTTGACAGTGTAAAATCCCCTAGTTTGACCCCTATCTTCAAGGCAGTTTAGCTCAAGATGTGATTGTAATATCATCTTACCCACAACATGGATGTTGTAGAGCTTCTTCTTAGATTTAATTTGAGTACTAAAAGTCCTTGATAGGATTTGTATAGCTCAAGTTATGACTTTGACAAGTTACAGGTCATTTGAGGTATGTGAATCTGGGGCCTTGAAAGACACCCAATTTGCATCAAACTTTTGCCCAAGAAGGATGATTCCTATGAACTTTTGGTCAACATGGATGTTGTTCCTTATCTTCTTAGCTTTCTATAGAGTACTAGAAGTCCTTGATAGGATTTGTAGAACTCAACTTATGGCTTTGACAAGTCAAGGGCATTTTGGTCATTTGGATATTACAGGCCATTTCAAGCATAAGGCCATAACTCCTATTTCCAAGCTTCAAATGGAAAAATCTTCAACATCAAACTTGCTTAAAATGATGTTTTAAGGCTAGAAAGGAGGTCATGAGATGTTGAAAAGGCTTGTAGCTCAAAGTCACAAAAATGACCTAAAATAAGGGCATAAGTTAAATAAACCAAAGTTGGAAATTGATATTTTCAACCTACACATCCAAACCATGGCATGTAATATATCATTTTGACTCTAGAAAACATTTTAAAAACAATGGTTTAGCCACATTTTTTATTTGAGGTCTAAATTGTGGACTTGCTTTGAAAGGCACTTACTTGCATATTAAGCAACATTTGCAAAACTCAAAATCAAGGCATGAGCAAGGGTTTTTGCAAGCTAAACACCTCTAATATCTCACTTGGGGAGATTTTGGGATGAGAACAAGTGGTTGTACCAAGGGAAACAGAATTGAGCATGGCATGATAAGTGATTCAAAATCTCATGACATGAGATGTGTAAAATCTCATTGGAAGGATCTAGAGGGTTCTAGATCATCCAAACTTCATCTATATATTGAGTAGAATGGATACATTGCAGGGGTTGGTGATCATTGAAGGATTGAGCTTAGTTTGAGATTGAGTTTTCATAGCTTGCAAGTGCAATCGGTTTCACCAAATTCCACCATTTCCTTCCATTTTCTTGATTGATTCTTCTTCCCTGAGTGTCAAGGATTGATTCCAGACCATTTCCAAAAAGAATTGGTGGATAGATCGTGTGGGAGCAAGTGGTTTTCAGCACCTGCAACTCAGCATCGTGTTTCAAGATTGAAGCACTTTCCATTGAATCTTTTGCATACAGAAGCAAGGAGGAGGTTCAGTGATCGTGTCCAGAAGATTTGAGGGCTTGTAGTGAAGATTTCGTGCATCTGTTATTCAAGAATTTCCAGGTTGGTAATCTTCTTCCTATAGCTTGATTTAGGTAGAATTAGGTTGAATTAAGGTGCTAGATTAGTTGTTGAATGGCATAGGATGGATTTCAGATGGTTAATTGATGAATTAGAGACAAAATAGGAAGATCACCATTTTCGGTTGAGATTGGGAGATGATGATTCTTGGGGTTTCAGAAGAAACTAATGGTATGGTTGAGTTCGTGGCAAGATTTGGAATGTGTTTCATGTTTTGACCTCTTGGATTGGAGGCCTCTAGGAAGAACTAGGGTTGAAGGGGATGATCGGAGCTCCATCGGCGGTGGCCGGAGCTGGGCGCGAAGCTCAGAGCTTTGAAATGGAGAAGATGAAGTTCTCACCATTGGATGATGGATTGACCATTGACTAGGAGAAGATCCAAGGGCCGCGTTTTAATTCTGAGTTGTGAAGGATTTCTGAAGGAAACGCTGTGTTTCATTAATTCAGGCATTTGGGCTTAGTGATCTGAGTGTTATTCACACCCCCCAGCGAGCCCAACCCAGATTTTTAACTGATTTTGACTGCTATTTGCACCACGCGCTTCATTATTTTTGTTTGATTTTCATTAAATTTCCATTTAATTCATGATTCTTGTAAAATTCATAATTAATTGAAAATTAATCCAATTAAATCCATTCTTTTTGCATATTACTCATGATTGAGTCTATTATTTTTTAGAGAAAAAATATTTTCATTTCATGCATTTTATGATTTAATTGGAATTTTATATTTTAATTGATATTAAAATGTTCATGTTTGATGCATATTTTTGTGGAATTTTGTGTGATCTCATAGTGATGATTCTTGGCCTAATTTTTTGTGTGTGATTAGGTTAGACATGTATGATCCCATAGAATTTTTCTAACATTTTTGTGATGAAAATAGGTGTGCTTTCTAGGTTGATGTTTAGATGCCTCCTTTTTAGGGTTTAGGTTTGATTACCTTAGAATGTAGGATTTAGTTCTAGGTCTAATTTGATGGTTTGATCTTTGAAACTAATATGGTAGAGTCATGATTGACCTAGGTTCCCATAGTAATTTTTTTAGGATTTTACAATTGATTTTAGTATTTTAGTTAGGACTAACTTTAGTACTAGGTTTTAGGTGATCCTAATTTGCTAATTCAACTAGATTAACTTCCCTAGTTCCCTTAGATTAGGGTTTGTGCTTGGTTTGCCTTTGATTGAGATTGAAGACAAGTTGAAGACAAGAATAGGATGCTTGAGGTGGCTTGAAGTTGCTTGGAGCTCTGGATTTGCTTGTGCCTGAAGGTATCTGATAGAGATTAGGAGATAGGACATAGGGAGAGCCTTATAGTTAGAATGATTTCTTTCTCAAATATGGAAAGCATCTTGTGCTTCCATTCCTCCCAATGACTAAAAGTCCTTCTCAAATATTCACATCCCTCCTTTGGAGGGATGAGTGGCTTTATCTGGGAAGTAGAACTTTGAGGGAACCAGTCTCTCATAATGATGAACCCTTACAGGCTTCCTTTGGTTGTCAGTAAGCTGTTTATCATTTCCACTCATCATGTTCAATCAAGCATCTTCTGGGGTGAGTATCTTGAAAGATGTTGGGCTTGAGTTTGAAGATGAAGACTTCACTGAAGAGTATGGAAGAGGATGATTCCTTGAGCATTGCCATTGCAGCTGAAGCTTGAAGGGCAAGAAGAGCAAGTTGACACTTGAAGACCTAATGGAGATTGAATGAAGAGCTGAGGCTTAGAAGATTGAAGGATGAAGCTGACACTTCCAGGTGATTGAGGACTACTCTGAGAAGCTGAAGTTTGTAGATGAAGAGAGAAGACCAAGTTGAGACTGGTAAAGCAAAGAGAGCTGAAGCTTGAGGACTGAGTTGGTACTTATGAAGAAGATCAAATTGAGACTGAGTGTAGAGCTGAGGCTTGAGGAGTAGAAGATAAGTTGACACTTGCATTGAGACTTGAGAGCCTGAAGGAATCAAGTTGATACTTGCAGTTAAGAGGATAGCCTAAAGGTGGAATTGACTGGAAAGCTGAAGATTGAAGAAGAAGATTAAGTTGAAACTTATGTTGAAGGGTTGAAACCTGGAGAAGCAAATTGATATTTGTCATGATAGCCTTGAAGGGTGATGGGTGTATGAAGACTGGGTTGCTGTTAGAAGAGCTGAAGCTTGGAATTGAGAGAGGGGTTGATCTGCTTTCTTGTCTGTTTTCTTTTCTGTATTGATGTGACTTGTGTGATTTGCTTGATGCATTAGAATAAGTCCATATCTAGACTGACTTTAATCTAGGAGCATGATTGCACTAGAGGTTGAGTTGCTCCCTCTGCTTGTATTGTTACTGTATGGCTTTGCTTGCGGGTATTCGGTAGAGCCCAGCTCCCTTGCCCATGTGGTTTATTTTGCTTGACAGCATATTATTATTTTTTATCTGTATGATTGAAGTTTACTGTATTCTGCTTGATAGCATGTTTTAACTCTTCAGTATGATTACTGTTATTCATTCTGGCTTGAGGTTGAGATGAGCTTGTGGAGGCTGCTGCCCCACACACATTTCCTCCCTCACTTGCATTGCATGCACTTTACAGTCGTTTGCTGTTTACTGTTTAAGCTGGTGCTTTATCTGTTTCTGTGTATCATTGACATGATCCCTTAGGACTCTCATTTCCTTTGATAAGGAAGTGATGATAGAACTTTAGGTTGAAACCTATGCATGATAACTTCTAGGAGTTCCATGTCTCAAACTTCAACCATAGGATGAATCCTTGGCATGACAACAGTAGGACTTGATGGTCTCCCTTTAGTTGAGCCTGTTCTCTTCTCATCTCAAAACAGCTTAAGATACAGTAATCATGAATGATTTCTTTCGTACGTTACGAGCCTTAAGCTATCGGAGAAAGGATTGTTGGAGAGTTTCTTTTCAACAGTCTGGATGTTTAATATGGCACCCTTTGGGTGACATGCGACGCATTCACTCTCAGGTCATAGTCTTTAGTGCGATTGAAATTGCAAACACAATAAAAAACAGTTCTTCCGTAAAAGACAGAAAACAAACTTCAAACCTTTTTGCCCCGTGGGCCCATAATTCAAAGGAAAGCTTTTCTGAAGAAAAGAGTGTCGTTAAACTTCAGCGCCAATGCAAACAGGCTTTGTCCCTAACTGCTGGGACTGTTGTTTAACCCTACTCGGTAAAACAAATGAATCTGAATCCCCTTAATCCGTATTATCCCAAACTACGTAAGCTCTTATCTCTCATATCTGTTGAGAGTACGTAGGCACGATACTGATGTATTGGCGAGCTACCTTCCCCGTAACCCGTAAGTAGGTCGGACTACGTTGACTCTGATTTCTCATTCTCTGATGAGAATACGTAGGCACAAAGCGCGATGCTTTGTCGAGTCATTTTTTCTGTTTAAGCCAGCCTTGATAGGTAGATAGATAAACCAACTCGTCCAGTAAACACAACAAGCGTGGATCCCGTCGAGTACGACGGACGTGAGGGGTGCTAATACCTCCCCCTTGCGTAACCGACTCCCGAACCCAGACAACGGTTGCGACGACCTTGTCTTATACCCTTTTCGTCAGGTTTTTTCGATCGTTTCCTTTCCCGCTCTGAGGGATAAATAACGAAAGGTGGCGAATCTTCTATTTTGCCGGCACCTTATTTTCGCGGAAGCGACAGTTTCAATGGGAGATGTATTGAGATTGCACATCAATGCTTCTGCCACATTAAGACTTTTCGTGGGGTATGATTTCCACCGAATCTTTCTGTGAGCCAAAGTACTTTATGTTTTGTTAATCTTCCAAAAGTTATTATTTATATTTTTTTTAAAATTCGAACCTGGTGCTTTCAAAATTATCATTGATTAATAAACGAAGTTTTGCATAACAAAGGAAACAAAGAAAATGGTAAATTGCAAAAGAATGGTCCAAAAGCTGATTTTATTTAAGAGTGGAAGCTTGTCAATGACAAAACTCCACGGAACTTTTACAATTGAAAATGGCAACATGAAAAAGGTTACATTGAATCCACTGACTATCTACACCTAATGACTAAAAACTTTCCAAAACCTTGCTTCTGACAAGAACGGTTGAAATGGACTTCCTGTAAAATCTTCTGCAGAGGTGACAACCCATCTGATGCAGTGAAACGCCTTTGTCCCTAACTTTTTCCTGGATTGCCCTTTCAGGTTTTCAATCCACCGGGACGCTCTTTTTTGCCTAAGCCGCCCTTTCGGGTTTTCAACTTAGCGAGCTCATCATTTTTTTATCTCATCCCTAACTTTTGCCTGGACCTCCTTCATAGGTTATGATCCAGCAGGATACCCATTATTGCATAAGCCGCCCTTGCGGATTTTCGACTCATCGGGTTCTTTAGGCGTAATATTTTCGTACTGCATCAGAATTCACCAGATGTGTAAGATGTTCCCCATCCATTGTTGTGAGAATTAACGAGCCCCCTGAGAAGACTGTTTTTACATCAAACGGGCCATCATAATTGGGCATCCATTTTCCCCGTGCATCTTTGTGAACTGGAAAAATCTTTTTGAGTACAAGCTCCCCTTCTCGGAATTCTCGGATACGAACCTTCTTGCCAAAAGCTCTCTTGATCCTTTTTTGATACAACTGACCATGACATACCGCAGTCATGCGTTTTTCGTCAATAAGGTTCAACTGATCAAATCTTTCCCTCACCCATTCTGCTTTTTCAAGCTCGGTTTCCATTATGACTCTTAAGGAAGGTATCTCAACCTCAATAGGAAGTACTGCATCCATCCCATACACCAAGGAAAAAGGGGTTGCCCCTGTTGAAGTGTGAACGGACGTTCTATACCCATGCAAGGCAAACGGCAGCATCTCATGCCAATCATTATATGTTTTCACCATTTTTTGCAAAATCTTCTTGATGTTCTTGTTCGCAGCTTCGACAGCTCCATTCATTTTGGGACGATAAGGAGAAGAATTGTGATGTTCAATTTTGAAGTCACCACACAACTCATTCATGGTTTTGTTATTCAAATTAGTAGCGTTATCTGTTATGATTCGGCTTGGGATTCCGTATCGACAGATAATCTCCCTTTTGATAAAACGGGCCACCACTTGTCGAGTAACATTGGCATAGGATGCGGCTTCAACCCACTTTGTGAAGTAATCAATAGCGACTAGAATGAATCGGTGTCCGTTAGAAGCCTTTGGCTCGATTGCCCCAATCATGTCAATGCCCTACATAGAGAATGACCAAGGCGATGTCAACACATTTAACAATGTTGGAGGCACATGCATCTTGTTCGCATAAATTTGGCATTTGTGACATTTCCTGGCATATTGAATACAGTCAGTTTCCAAAGTCAACCAGTAATATTCAGCCCTCAAAATCTTTTTGGACATGGCATATCCATTGGCGTGAGTGGCGAATGTTCCTCCATGAATATCTTGCATTAACAAATCTGCTTCTCGTCTGTCGACACATCTAAGCAGGACCATGTCATGATTTCTTTTATAGAGCACATCATTACTGAGAAAGAACTTAGATGCCAATCTTCTCAAGGTTTTCTTGTCAAGTGACGTAGCATCAACTGGATATTCTTGTTTTAACAGATAATTCTTTATGTCATGGAACCATGGCTTGTTATCAATTTCTTCTTCAACCATCTGATAGTAGGCAGGCTCAATCTTGCGTTCAATTCGAATGAGAGTAGCATCATTGAGATACCTGACTTTCCACATTGAGGCTAACATGGCTAGAGCATCGGCAATATGATTTTCATATCTCGGAACATGTCTAGTCTCCCATTCACCTGTAACTTGATAAATAACCAAAGCCGAATCTCCACTTACTTCGAGAAGTTTGATTCTTAGGTCGATAGCTGCTTCGAGGCCAAGAATGCATGCTTCATATTCAGCAATATTGTTTGTACATTCAAAGTCTAGCCTTGCTGTAAATGGAGTATAACCACCTTCTGGGTTCATCAGAACGGCGCCTACACCATGCCCACTATAATTTGAGGAACCATCAAACATCATTTTCCACCAAAGACCCGGCTCGGGACCTTCATCAGGACCTGGCTCTTTATAATCTTTCACCAACATAATGTCTTCTTCCGGAAAATCAAACTTGAGAGACTCGTAATCTTCAACTGGCTGATCTGCAAGATAATCTAATAAGACACTGCCCTTGATAGACTTCTGGGCCACATACTGGATGTCGTATTTTGATAACAACATATGCCAACGGGCGAGCCTTCCTGTCTTAGCGGGCTTCTCAAAAAAATACTTTATCGGGTCCATTTTTGAAATCAATAAAGTAGTATGACAAATCATGTACTGCCTCAAACGTCTGGCAGCCCATGCTAAAGCACAACAAGTTTTATCTAAAAGTGAATATCGGCTTTCACAGTCGGTGAACTTCTTGCTCAAATAATAGATAGCATTTTCCTTTTGTCTGGACTCATCCTGCTGACCCAACACGCAACCCATTGAATTCTCGAGTACCGTTAAGTACATGAAAAGAGGTCTTCCCTGAACATGAGGTATTAAGATCGAAGGCTCTTGAAGATAGCCCTTAATCTTATCAAAAGCTTGTTGGCAATCTGAGTTCCAAACAAGTGTCTGATCTTTGCGTAACAATTTGAAAATGGGCTCGCAAGTAAGAGACATATTAGAAATAAATCTGGATATATAGTTCAATCTTCCAAGGAAACCTCTGACTTGTTTCTCAGTTTGCGGAGCCGGCATATCTTGAATGGCTCGAACTTTATCTGGATCTACCTCAATCCCTCGGTGGCTAACAATGAAACCGAGTAATTTCCCAGATCTCACTCCAAAAGTACACTTGGCTGGGTTTAGTCTCAACTGATACTTCCTGAGTCTCTCGAACAACTTCAAAAGATGAGTCAAATGGTCTTCCTCACTCTGAGATTTGGCGATCATGTCGTCAACATACACTTCTATCTCCTTATGCATCATGTCATGCAATAAAGTCACCATGGCTCTTTGATAAGTGGCACCAGCATTCCTCAAACCGAAAGGCATGACTTTATAACAATAAGTTCCCCAAGGAGTAATGAAAGTATTTTTTTCCATGTCATCTGGATCCATCTTGATTTGGTTGTATCCGGAGAAATCGTCCATAAACGAGAAAACTGCAAAGCGAGCCGTATTATCTACCAATGTATCAATATGCGGCAAAGGGAAATTGTCTTTCGGACTGGACTTATTCAGATCCTTATAATCCACACACATTCTGACCTTCCCATCTTTCTTCGATACAGGTACAATATTAGCCACCCATTCGGGGTACTTGGATACTGCCAAGAAACCTGCATCAATCTGCTTCTTCACTTCGTCTCGAATCTTAAGAGCCATATCATGTCTAGTTCTTTGGAGCTTTTGTTTGACTGGCGTGCATTCTGGTCGGAGCGGTAACTTGTGGACCACTATGTATGTGTTTAAATCTGGCATATCCTGATATGACCAAGCAAATACGTCCACATACTCTTTTAAAAGCTTCACCAATTGCTGCTTGACTTCTGCCCCAAGTGTTGCCCCAATCTTGACCTCTTTCTTGTCTTCTTTGGTGCCAAGATTAATAACATCTACCTGTTCTTTGTGAGGTTGAAGCTATGGGTACTCGTAACATGCCATTTTTACCAGTTCATCAGGGATCTCAAAATCTTCGTCCTCATCTTCGGCTTGGTATATTGGTGCGTCAAAGTCAGGAGGGAAAGCAAAGTCAATGGATTCAACAGGTTTTGGGGTATCGCTGCATGTTGGAATGGCTTAATTTATTAAAACACACACAAGGACAAATGCAGCAACAAGAAAAAATGTTTTGTTGGTTTTTTAGAAAATTGCCATCTTCTTCTTAAAATGGAAGCAAAAACAATTAAGGAAACAACAACGAAGGATTTAACAAAATAGTTCATTAATCATAATATTCTTGAAAGCACGGGGCCCTTACAAAATACATCCTATAACCTTGGGCATGGCTATGGAGGTTTAAAAATAAAACAACAACAAGTAAAGAAAACAAACAAATTACTTCGACACAGGAAAGATCACGGGAATCTCAACAGCCTCCCAATTGCCTAAAGCAGTCTCGCAATGATATACCAAATGTTCAACATCCTCGTCTTCAAAATATTCTCCCACGACATTGACTTGGAATCCTCCACTGATGAACACCTCTTGGATAGTCTTCAGACGTCCTTCGGCGTGTGTTGATGCTTCGACATGAGTTGGTTTGTAACCCAACCCTTGGCGACCCAGTCTTGCTTTCACTTCAATAACCTCTCCCCAACCTGCAGGAGTACCCTCTTCCAATGTAGACTTAATGCTCTGAGCGGATGCAAAAGATGGACCACTCTTTGCCACTGTGTTTTCTATCATCACCGTGTTAGCTATTTCAAGCGCTTGGAAAGAAGTTTCCAACGCATCCTCATCTGCCTCAATATACCTAAATGACGATAAATTACTCACCATCAAGTCCTCTTTGCCATGTACAATTACCAGTTTGTCGTTTACAACAAATTTCATCCTTTGATGCAAAGTGAAAGTCATTGCCCCTGCTGCGTGAATCCAATGTCGTCCCAACAAACAGCTGTAAGCTGGGTTAATATCCATTACCTAAAATGTGATATCAAACACGTGAGGGCCTATCATAAGTGGCAATTCCACTTCCCCAACGACCGTTCTTCTCAAACCATCAAAAGCCTTCATAATTAACGATGTCGGCTTCATCTCTGCCCCTTCATATGCCAACTTTGCGAGCGACCTTTTAGGCAACACATTCAATGAAGATCCAGTGTTAACCAAAACTCGCGCCAACGTGTCCTCTTGACATCTGATAGATACGTGCAAAGCACGGTTATGATTACGCCTTCCCCTTGGCAGCTCTTCGTCACTGAAACTCAGGGTATTGCAGGCTGTAATATTGGCTATCACCAAATCAAATTGGCCAGGGGTTATATCCTTCGCCACATGTGCTTGCATTAAAACCTTTTGTAGAGCCTCTCTATGGGTCGGGGAATTCATCAGGAGAGACAAAATTGATATTTTTGAGGGGGTTTGATGAAGCTGATCAACAACCTTGTTATCGCTTTATCGGATAATCCTTAAGAATTCCTTAGTATCTCCTTTAGTGATGGGTATTTCTTTGTCTTTGGCCGTCACGGCAGGGGTAACCTCTTTTTGAGCAATCACTATTATCTTGGGTTGATATATTCAACCACTACGGGTCATCTTGCTCGTTCCTGCAATATTTGTCACATCAACCTAGTCATCCTTCACCTCCTCAATCTGAATAATCTTCCCAGATCTTTGGTCTAACACAACTATATCATACTTCCACGGGATTGCCTTTGTATTCTCAAAAGGAAACGATCTCGGCTTCTGAATAACAACTGGTCGAGGCTGATCAACAACAGATTTTTCAAAAACAGGCTTCACATTTTTGCTGATCATATTGAACACAAGGACTTTCTCGCTTTTCCTTGATATATTGAAAATAGGCTCAATCACTGAAACTTCCTCTTTCTTTACCTTGATACCTACTTGCAGTAATCCATCGGAGATCAGAATTTTCACATCTTTTTTTACCACACCACACCCTTTAGGATTAACAGAACACCCTTCACAGTCACTATGGGTAACTTTAAGCAGCCCTGCTTTCAACAGTTTCTCATGAAGTGACCTCAACGGAGTCTTGATTTCTGACACATCACAAACTAACTTTTCATCTGAAGCCTCTTCTATAGCATTAACTCCTCCATGATTTGGAAATGGGTTACTTTTAACATTAGGCGGTACATCACCAAAAGACAAAATCTTCTTCTCTATGAGCTCTCTGACAAGATGTTTCAAGGCAAGACACCCCTCTAAGTCATGGTCGGCGGCACCTTCATGAAAGGCACAATGAGCATTCGGATTGTAATGAGGTGATGAAGTTTCTGAAGGTGTATTCAATGGTCACGTTGTTATCAACCCTTGTTGCACCAAAGCCGGGTACAACTCTGTATAAGTCATTGGTATCTGAGGAAATGGAGGCCTCGTTGATGGTCTTCGATTTTGGTAATTTTGCCTTGGTGCCTGAGCCCTAGGTTGCTGATATTGTTGATAGGGTGGAGCATTGGGCGCTCGTTGATACCCTTGTTGTTGAACTGGTTGATACATGGATGTTGGTTGCACTGTCTGATAATTCGGAACAAAGTGATTGAAAGCAAGCGTTATAGCTGCCACATATGGTTGTTAGGCATATTGTACTTGATACATCGGTTGTTGTGTCAAATTTTGCTGAGGTTGCTGAACATAGCCTTGTGGAGGCTGCTGAACATAACCTTGTGGAGACCGTTGATATCGTTGGTAGGGCTGCTTCCAAGTCTGATTCCTTTTCCCCATAGTTATGGCGTTTGTTTCTCCCTCCTTCTTTTTATGAAAATTACCACTGAACTTCTTAACATTGTTTTTGTTGGAACCACTGCAACTACTAGTCATTTTTCCATTCTTCAATCCCAATTCCACTCTCACCCCCACAGCCACTATATCGGGGAAACTCGATGTTACACTGCTAATCATCTTCTCATAAAATTCTGGTCTTACCATGTCCACAAACCAATTTGTCAACTCTTTTTCATTTAAAAAAAGGTTCCACTTGAGAGGCAGTCTCCCTCCATCGTTGTGCATACTCTTTGAACGATTCAGAATTCTTTTGTGTCATACTCAACAACTGTCTTCTGTCAGGGGCCAAATCCATATTGTATTTGTAATGCTTTATGAAAGCATCGACCAAGTCTTGGAAACTGTGAATGCGAGATTGATCTAGGCTGAAATACCACTTAGCAGGGGCTCCTTTCAAGCCATCCTGGAAACAATGGATCATCAGCTTATCATCTTCTACATGTGCAGCCATTCTTCGGTAATACATGATCAAATGCGTCCAAGGACAAGTAGCACCGGTGTACTGATCAAAGTTGGGGACTTTGAATTTTGGTGGGATTACCAATCCAGACACTAAACACATATCTTTGGCATCAGTACCAAAGATATCATTCCCCTCCATTGCTTTAACCTTCCTCCCTGTAGTTTCTACACTTTCCTTCAATTTCTCATGTCGTCCACTTCCTTCTTTAGACCCATCAGGAACTTCAAACACTTGTGGATGGTTGTGAAAAACAGGGCGCACTTGAGCTTGTACAGAGGCTGGAGTATAAGTCGGAACAGCTCGGGGAAACTCTGCCCCTAGATGAACTGATTGTTGACTGACTGGTGGCGGAGGTACAAAACCTAGCATTAATCCATACAGCAGTATACTTGCAACAGTGACTGCCGTTGGGATCGGCTCCACAGCTATGTTAGTGATCTCAGAAACTACAGTGGCCTGAGTGTCCATTTTTGCATTGATGACTTGTAAGACTTCCATGATTCGTCCTACGCTTCCTCGTAACTCTTCAAGTTTGTTGTCAACCCTATCTAGATTCAAATTGTGTTCTTCCATTCTTTGACGAGCTTGGGCTCGTTTATTTTATTGATGTCGAGGATTCAGTATGATTCTGGAGATAAGACAGCGAGATGAGACACAGCACAAGAAATGCACATGAAATGCTATGGGGGCAGATGCAAAATGCAAAATTAATCATTCAAGGAAATCCAAAGAAATATTTGCAAACATTATAACGATGGGGAAATAAAGCAAATTCAAAGTTTTCATAGATTAATAACTGAGAGTTTTACAATAACAATTCGAAACTGAAACACAAATCTCCAATACAGATAAATGATAAAACACAGAAAACGGAAAGATCCTAGATCTTCTGGCTGGAGGGTCCTTCGTCTTCTGGTTGACTCTTCTTTCCACCTTGATGAACCAACTCTTGAAGCTCTTCCTTCTCTTGCATAACCTTGAAATACTTATCTCTCCAAGCTTTTCCTTCTCTTTTAGCTTTTGTCAAAGCATCTTTCAATTCTTCCACAAGAGTAAGTTTTGTTAGGTTAGGCTCAAAATGAGTATAGAACATCTTCAATGTTGCTTCCTTCACCCATGATAAGTAGGATTCTGAAACAGCGGTGTCAGGGTAATCCAAAGCAGTCATTCCCCTTGTGTGGATGTGACGCCAAGCATACACAGTCCGAGCCTTGTAGGCTGGATCTTTCCCTTCTTCAATGTATAAACTTCTCAAAAGAACTGGGTCTGGTTCGTTCTTCATTGGGTATCCCAACTGGCGACGAGCTAAAATGGGATTATAGTTAATGCAACCATCAGTGCTGATAAGCGGTACATTTGGGAAATCCCCACAGCTCTGAATCATGGTAATCCCTCCATACATAGGGTCATACCACTTAATATCTGAATGTTTGAGTAACAACAACCTCTCTGTCCATGAGAGTCCATTCCGCATATCCCATAGTGCTAGTAGCCTCGGCAAGTGCGAAATAAACCACTTGTATAGAAGAACGGTGCAACACACAATCTGTCCAACTCCATGACGGTTTCTACGATGGATGGAAAAATACACATCAGACAACAAGGTGGGTACGGGATTTTTGATTAAGAAAAGGTTGATTGCACTCGCATCCACAAAATTATCAGCAGTCAGAAACAGGAAAAGTCCATAAATTAGCAAAGCTAGAATGGCCTCAAATGCTTCAGAATTCTTCGACTCGGCATAACATTGAGCTTTTTCATACAGGAACATAGATGGAAATTTGTATAGCCCTCCCTTAGCAGTCATATGAGATTGTACTTCATTCACCTCCAAATATGCGGCCTTTGCAATTACTCTTTCGCTAGGAGTCCCTTCTCTTCCAAAAAATGGTCTGAGAGTAACGCCTAATCCCATCAGGGCAGAATATTCTTCCAAGGTTGGCAGCAATTGGTAATCTGGAAACGTGAAACAATGATAGGTTGAATCGTAAAACTGCACGAGTGCTGACAACATCTCTTCATCCACTTGAATTTGTAGTAAAGACAACATATTCCCATACTTCTCTCTGAACACCTCAGGGTCTTCTACTAAACCTCCCAGTTTCCTCAGGTTCTCCAAATTTGGGCTTTGGAACACAATCTCTGCCTTCTTTCCAGAATCCATCCTATAATATCTGCAAAACAATCTTTAGTTCCTTGAATGATTAATAAATGTGAATGCAAATGTGTTGCACCCCAAAATTTGACCAACATTTCTTTACCTAGCTTTTGTTTCATTTCATTCACATTAGCATTATCATTTGCATTTCATTGACATGTATGCAGGGGATCAAGAGGTATGAGTACCAATAAAGAGCTATACAAGACTATGAAGCTAGCCAAGAAAGTTATTCAGGTGTTCAAGGGTTGATATCTTTGTCAGATAAGATCCTCAGAGAGAGTGGTTGAAACCAAGGTTGTGTGCCTCCTAACTTGAGAGTTGTGGGAGCTCCTCAGATGATTCTGAAGCCAAGAATGTGGAATTGAAGCCTTGAGAGAGCTTATGAGATGTCTTGAAAGCCATCATGAGGCCTAGACAGGTCATTATGCAAGATTAAGAAGACTCAGCCATGAGTGGTGCAATTAGGGTTTGACTGGGTCAACCCCAGGTCAACTGATGATTTGAAGGAGGTTGAGACCTAACTCAAAGGCCATGTGATCATGGATTGATGCATTGAGATGTTATAAGGATGATTCCAAGGTCAACTCATCATGATTGAAGAGTTTGAGAAGTTTCAAGCTAGGGTTTCTAAGACTTGACAGTGTAAAATCCCCTAGTTTGACCCCTATCTTCAAGGCAGTTTAGCCCAAGATGTGATTGTCATCTCATCTTGCCCCCAACATGAATGTTGTAGAGCATGGTCTTAGCTTTAATTTGAATGCTAGAAGTCCTTGATAGGATTTATAGAACTCAATTTATGACTTTGACAAGTTACAGGTCATCTGAGGTATGTGAATCTGGGGGCTTGAAAGTTACCCAACTTGCATCAAACGTTTGCCCAAGAAGGATGATTCCTATGGACTTTTGGTCAACATGAATGTTGTTCCTTATCCTCTTAGATTTCTAGAGAGTACTATAAGTCCTTGATAGGATTTGTATAACTCAAGTTATGGCTTTGACAAGTCAAGGGCATTTTGGTCATTTGGAGATTACAGGTCATTTCAATCATAAGGCCATAACTCCTATTTCCAAGCTTCAAATGGAAAAATGTTCAACATCAATCTTGCTCAAAATGATGTTTTAAGGCTAGTAAGGAGGTCATGAGATGTTGGAAATGCTTGTAGCTCAAAGTTGCAAAAATGACCTAAAATAAGGGCATAAGTTAAATGAACCAAAGTTGGAAATTGATATTTTCAACCTACACATTCAAACCATGGCATGTAATATATCATTTTGACTCTAGAAAAAATTTTGAGAACATTGGTTTAGCCACATTCTTGATTTGAGATTCAATTTGTGGACTTGCTTTGGAAAGTACTTGCTTGTATATTAAGTAACATGTGCAAAACATAGAATCAAGGCATAACCAAGGGCCTTTGCAAGCTAAACACTTTCAAAATGTCACTAGGGGAGAAATTGAAAGAGATTGAGGTTGGTTTCAAGCTGTTTGCAGGATTGTGCATATCATGAGATGTGTTTGAAAATCTCATGACATGAGAAGTGGAAACTCTCATTAGAAGGATCTAGAGGGTTCTAGATCATCCAAACCTCATCTATATATTGAGTAGAGTTGATCCAATGCAAAGGTTGGTGATGATTAAAGGAGAGAGCATAGATTGAGATTGAAATTCCATAGCTTGTAATTGAATTCTGTTTCACCAAATTCTTCATTTTCCATCCATTTTATTGATTGAAGCTTCTTCCATGGATGCTAAGGATTGAGTCCAGATCATAATCAAGAAGAATTCGTGGCTAATTGGTGCTCTTGAAGTCAGAATTTTCCACCTGCAACTCACCATCGGGTTTCAAGATTCAAGCACTTTCAATTGGTTCTTTTGCTTACAGAAGCAAGGAGGGGGTTCATTGATCGTGTCTGCAAGATTGGAGAGCTTGATTTGGAGGTTTAGTGCATCTTTTCATCCAAGATTTTCAGGTTGGTAACTTTCTTCCTCTAGCACGATTTAGGTAGAATTAAGTTGAATTAAGGTGTTAGATTCATGATAGAATGGTGTAGGATTGATTTCAGATAGTTAATTTGAGAATTAGTGACAAAATAGGTGAATTACCATTTTCGGTTGAGGTTTGGATATGGTGAATCTTGAGGATTTAGGTTGAATTAAGGGTATGGTTGAACTCGTGACAAGATTTGGGACAAGATTCATGTTTTGACCATTTGCAATGGAGGCCTGTAGAGAGAACTAGGGTTGAGGAAGGTGACCGGAGCTTCACCGGTGGTGGCCGGAGTTGGGCGCGAGTTACAGAGGTTTGAAAAGGTTGAAGATGACTCTGGGACCATTGGATGAGGGTTGGACTTTGACTAGAAGCATGATCCAATGGCCACGTTTTAATTTTGATTTGTGAAGGATCTGAATAAATGAAACGCTGCGTTTCATTTATTTGTGGTGCTGGGCTTAGTGAACTAAGTGATATCCACACCCCCCTGAAGGCCCAAACCATGATTTGAACTGTGTTTTGTTGCTATCCACACCGCGCGTGTTATTATTTTAATTTGATTTTCTTTTAATTTTCATTTTATTCATGGTTCTTGTAAAATTCATAATAAATTGAAACTTAATCCAATTAAACCCATTCTTTTTGCATTTTACTCATGATTGAGTCTAGTTTTGTTTAGATAAAAAATATTTTCATTTCATGTATCTTCTGATTTAATGGGAATTTTACATTTTAATTGATATTAAAATGGTTATGTTTGATGCATAATTTTGTGGAATTTTGTATGATCTTTTGGTGATGACTTTGATCCTAATTTTTTGTGTGTGATTAGGTTAGACATGTATGATCCCATAGAATTTTTCTCACATTTTTGTGACGAAAATAGGTGTGCCTTCTAGATTGATATTTAGATGCTTCCTTTTAGGGTTTAGGTTTGATACCTTGTAATGTAGAATTTAGTTCTAGGTCTAATTTGATGATTTGATCTCTGAAATTAATGTGGTGGAGTCATGATTGACCTAGGTTCCCATAGTTATTTTTGTAGGATTTTACAATTGATTTTAGTATTTTAGTTAGGACTAACTTTAGTACTAGGTTTTAGGTGATCCTAACTTACTAATCTAACTAGTTTAACTTCCTTGGTCCCCTTAGATTAGGGTTTTTGCTTGGTTTGCCTTTGGTTGAGATTGAAGACAAGTTGAAGACAAGGTGAGAATGCTTGAAGTTGCTTGAAGTTGCTTGGAGCTTTGATTTGCTTGTGCCTGAAGGTGTCTGATGAAGGTTTAGGAGATAGAGGACATAGGGAGAGCCTTATAGTTAGAATGATTTCTTTCACAAATATGGAAAGCATCTTGTGCTTCCATTCCTCCCAATGACTAAAAGTCCTTCTCAGATATTCACATCCCTCCTTTGGAGAGATGGGTGGCTTTATCTGGGAAGTAGAACTTTGAGGGAACTAGTCTCTCATAATGATAAACCCTTACAGGCTTCCTTTGGTTGTCAATAAGCTGTTTATCATTTCCACTCATCCTGTTAAATCAATTGTCTTCTGGTTTGAGTATCTTGAAAGATGTTGGACTTGAGTTTGAAGATGAGGACTTCATTGAAGAGTGTGGAAGAGGATGATTCCTTGAGCATTGCCATTGCATTTGAAGCTTGAAGAGCAAGAAGAACAAGTTGATACTTGAAGACCCAATGGAGATTGAGGGATGAGATGAGGCTTAAAGAATTAAAGGATGAAGTTGACACTTCCATGTGATTGAAGATTACTCAGAGAAGCTGAAGCTTGTAGGAGAAGAAGAACAAGTTGACACTGGTAAAGCAAAGAGAGCTGAAGCTTGAAGACCAAGTTGATACTTGAAGATCCAATTGAGATTGAGTGTAGAGCTGAGGCTTGAGGAATAAAAGATGAGTTGATACTTACACTGATGCATTGAGAGCCTGAAGGAATCAATTTGATACTTGTAGTTAAGAGTGAAGCCTGAAGGTAGAATTGACTGAGGAGCTGAAGCTTGGAGAAGAAAGAATAAGTTGAAACTTATGGATTGAAACCCTGGAGAACAAGTTGATACTTGTCATGAGAGATGATAGCCTTGAAGGGTGATTGATGTCTGAAGACTGGATTGCTGGCAGAAGAGCTGAAGCTTGGAATTGAAAGAGGGAGTTGTTGATCTGCTTTCTTGTCTGTTTTCTTTCCTGTATTGCTGATGTGCCTTGTTTGACTTGCTTGATGCATTAGAATAAGTTCATATCTAGACTGACTTTAATCTAGGAGCATGATTGCACTAGAGGTTGAGTTGCTCCCTCTGCTTGTATTGTTACTGTATGGCTTTGCTTGCGGGTATTCGGTAGAGCCCAGCTCCCTTGCCCATGTGGTTTATTTTGCTTGATAGCATGTTATTTTTACTGTATGATTGCAGTTATTAAATTTTGCTTGATAGCATGTTATTTCCTCTGTATGATTACTGTTATTCATATCTAGCTTGAGGTTGAGATGAGCTTGTGGAGGTTGCTGCCCCACACACATTTCCTCCCTCACTTGCATTGCATGCATTTTACAGTCGTTTATCTATTTACTGTTTATGCTGATGCTTTATCTGTTTCTGTGTATCATTGACATGATCCCTTAGGATTCTCATTTCCTTTGATAAGGAAGTGATGATAGAACTTTAGGTTGGAACCTATGCATATCAACTTCTAGGAGTTCCCTGTTTCAAACTTCAACTATAGGATTAATCCTTGGCATGACAACAGTAGGACTTGATAGTCTCCCTTTAGTTGAGCCTGTTCTCTTCTCATCTCAAAACAGCTTAAAATACAGTAATCATGAATGATTTCTTTCGTACGTTACGAGCCTTAAGCTATCTAAGAAAAGATTGTTGGAGAGCTTCTTTTCAACTGTCTGGATGTTTAGTATGGCACCTTTTGGGTGACATGCGACGCATTCACTCTCAGGTCATAGTCTTTAGTGCGATTGAAATTGCAAACACAATAAAAAACAGTTCTTTCGTAAAAGACAGAAAACAAACTTCAAACCTTTTTGCCCCGTGGGCCTATAATTCAAAGGAAGCTTTTCTGAAGAAAAGAGTGTCGTTAAACTTCAGCGCCAACGCAAACAGGCTTTGTCCTTGACTGCTGGAACTGCTGTTTAACCCTACTCGATAAAACAGATGAATCTGAATCCCCGAAATTCGTAGTAGCCCGAACTACGTAAGCTCTGATCTCTCAAGCCCGTTGAGAGTACGTAGGCACGACACTGATGTATTGGCGAGCCACCTTCCCCGTAACCCGTCGTAGGTCGAACTACGTTGACTCTGATTTCTCATTCTCTGATGAGAATACGTAGGCATAAAGCGTGACGCTTTGCCGAGTCATTTTCTTTTCTTTTTAAGCCAGCCTTGATAGGTAGATAGATAAACCAACCCGTCCAGTAAACACAACAAGCGTGGATCCCGTCGAGTACGATGGACGTGAGGGGTGCTAATACCTTCCCCTTGCGTAACCGACTCCCGAACCCAGACAACGGTTGCGATGACCTTGTCTTATACCTTTTCGTCAGGTTTTTCCGATCGTTTCCTTCACCGTTCTGAGGGATAAATAACGAAAGGTGGCGACTCTTCTGTTTTGCCGGCACCTTATTTTCGCGGAAGCGACAAAAAGCACAAAGTATCATGGAACTCAGATTCTGTAAACATCAAAAACGTCATAGACTTAATTTCATTGAATTACAAAATGTTAGTACATCTTACAAAAGTCTTAAACAGAAAGCTAAATAAAAGCTAACAAAAATCCCCAGAAGGTTCTCCTAACAGCCTCAAGTTGATCTTCTCAATCTCCTTTTCCATCTGGGCCTTTTCAAGAATGAGCTTATCCACGATCAACTTCCACGGGGTCGACTGAGGACTAGAAGAAAATAAATCTTCTTCCACCTTTCTCTTCTTGCAAGAGAGTGCTTCTTCATTCTTCAACTCTAATTGCTTCTGGAGCTCTGCATTTTCTTCAACAACCACTTGATACTTGTGCTTCCAAGCGTCTTTGGTTTATCGTGCCTTGCTCAAGGCAATCCTTAGCTTCTCCTCCTCAGACATGAAGATCAAGGTGTGCTCCTCCTTTAAAGCCATGGGTTCTTGTCGAGAATAGGGCATCTTCAACTCGATGGCTCTCTTTCGAACCCATTGGAGATAAGGTTCCAAAGAGACACAATTGGGTTTTCCCAAGTCTTTCTTTCCCTTTTTGTGCAAATGACTCCAAGCTTTTAGAATCTTCTCTTTCTTCTCCTTACTCTCTTCCTTGAAGAAAATATTTTCCACATGAATATTTTTGGGCTTGTCCTTCAAAGGGTATCCCAACTGTCGACGAGCAAGGACTGGGTTGTATTGCACCCCAAAATTTGCCTAACCTTTTCTTACTTGGCTTTTGTTTCATTGCATTAGCATATCATTGATCTAACATTTGCATAGCATAGAATTTTTCATTTATGCAGGGGATCAAGTGTGGTTTATATCAAGAGGATCCTATCTAGAGGTCTTGCTCAAGCTTGAGAAGAGTCATCAGGAAGAGGGTTGGGTCTTGAGAAGTTTGGTTGTTTGTATGGGGTTCATCTCCTAACCAGAGGACCAATTGAAGACCATCAAGGGGTTGTGGAGCCTTGATCATGGATAGGTTATGTGGATAGAGCTCATGGAGTGCCTTGAGGGTCCTGAGGGAGCTCAGTCAAGTCATTATGCCAAGTGTGAAGAGCCACAGTTGAGGGTGTTGCAATTAGGGTTTTCATTTGAGTAACCTTGAGTCAACTGTGCAATTGAAGAGGATAAAAGCCTACCTATAAGTCTTTATGATCATGGGAGTTTATGTTGAGATACATGAGGTGATATTCCAAGATCAATCCAAGAATAATTCAAAGTGTGAGAAGTTGCTAAACTAGGGTTCTCAGGGTAAAATCCCCTATTTAGTGCCTAACTTCAAGACCACTTATGTCAAGATACAAGTTTCATCTCAACTTTTGGCAAACATGAAACTTGTAGAGCATGTTCTTAGCTTTAATTTGAGTACTAGAAGTCCTCCATTGGCTTTATAGAACTCAAGTTATGGCTCAGACAAGTTACAGGTCATCAGATGAATGTGAAATTTGTCTGCAAAAGTCAACCAACTTCCAAGGAACTTTTTACCTAGAAGGGTGATTTATATCAACTTTTGGCCAGAATGAAAGTTGTAGGTCTTGATCTTAGATTTCCAAATTGTACTAAAAGTCTTCCATCTGATTTGTAGAACTCAAGTTATGAGGTTTACAAGTTAGGGGTATTTTGGGAAAGTAAGATTATAGGTCATTTAACATTATAGGTCATTTTCACTATCTTGCAAGCTTCAAATGAAGTTTTTTCCAACACAAAACTTTCTCAAAATGGGATTTTAAGGTCAACTATGTATCCATGAGGCTTTGATTTGGCTTAGGGTGAGACTTGGTTTGAAAGAGATTGACAAAAGGGGAATTTAAAGACATTTATGTGAAAAAACTCAAATTAATTCATATGTGTTCAAACCAATGCAAATGAGTGCTCATTTTGATCAGAAATATCATTTTGAACACAATGGCAATAGTGGAAAATACATTTGAGGCATAATTCATGGTGTTTCAACTTGTTACTTCGTATATAAGTAACACATCAAAGGTTGGCCTTATGATGGAATTAAGGACTCAAATTGATCCATACACTCTCCACAGTCAATAAGGATTGCAATTGAAGCTTCTTGGAGAAGGAATTGAAGGAAATTCGTGTTTTCCATTGTTAAGTTTTTGAAGAAAAGTAGAAACTTGGATATCCTAGTTTGGGCCTCCAATGGGCCTCCAACTCATCAAAATCAATTCTATATAAGTTCAGAAATGCATTGGGATCAAGGTTGGTGCTTATTTCGTGCTAGAACCAGAGAGTGCAAGTTGAATTTCAAGGGAGCAAGTGCAAATCGTGTTTTGATTTCAAGAGTGATTCAAGGCAAATTGAGGATCCAATAATCGTCAGCATCAATCATAGAGTGTATCTGCACAGTTTGAAGCCAAGGATTATGCCCTAACTGCTCCAATTTGAAGCTGCAACTCAGGTATGTAACTTTCAAAATTGTTGTAGATTCATGATGATCTAGCATGTTTTAGCATGAGGTTAAGATTTAGGAGAGATTATAGATGGATTCTGGATCAAAATTGTGGAGTTTAGAGAGAAATTAAGGTGTGAGCAATTTTCTGTTTGGATGCGAATTGGCCTGATTATTGAGAGTTAACATGATCTAGATAGCTTATGATGATCTATGAAGTGTAAGGAGAAGATCTATGGCTTTGGATTGAGGTTTGGTGACACTTGAAGATTTGGTGTGTTTTCTGCTTGTGATCGTGTTTCAAAACCTAGAAGGAATTAGGATGAATGAACATGATATTTGGAATCAGCGTGAAAAAACAGAGAGATCCATATAAGATTCACCTAGTTTCCTTGACCTGCAACTAGTGGCTCACCAGAGAAGACGATGGCTCAGCCACTGGAGCCACCGTCTGGTTCACTTGGTTGTTTCCCTCCACCTGAGATTTCAAACGAGGAAGACAATCTCCCCACCCTTGGATCTGCTTGGATTTGAAGACTTAGTAAACCAATCCAACGATCATGACTTGTTCTGAGTTTGGACCTTTGACCCCCCAAAAATGTTGCGTTTCATTTATTAGGTGGCAGCACGTGGTCCCTTAGATGAGCTTACTTAGTCTCCAGATCCAACCATCCTGATTTAATTCTGGCTTTTATTGATTTTTAATTCATTTTCTTTTTATTTTAATTGCTTGTTTCATTTTTAATTCACAATAAATTCATTTTTGGTCAGAAAAATACCATAAAAATATGTGGATGATCTAGATTTAACTTCTGATTTTCTGGTGCTGTTACATTTTATTTTCATGCAATTTTCAATTTAATGTGATTTTTTGCATTTTCATTAATTCCTTAATTTTGGTTTATTTTCTCATGTTTTTGCTGAATTTTGATTGGCTATTTGGTATAGAATTTAGGTCTGAATTTTGGCTTGCTGGTAGATTAGAGATGCATGATCCCCTAGGATTTAATTCAGATTTTTTTAGATAACATTAGGTTCTGTTTAGGACTAGTTCCCTTGACCTCCCATTTGTAGGGTTTCTTTTGACCTCTTTGGGTTTTAGGATTTCTTTAGGTGCCTTCCCTTTAGATTAAGGCTCTGATCCTTTGCCTACAGATCAATAACATTCTTAGGATCCCTTAGAAAATTTGGTAGAATTTTAGAAGGTGTTTTAGGATTTTAAGTAGATTTAACATTTAAGGTGTTGATTAGGGTGCTTCTAGTGTAGCTTTTCCCTTAGTTGAATCTCAAAGGTGGATTTTAGTGCAAATAAGCTTCTAAATCTCTTGTGGTGGTTCATTAGACATCTTGCGGTTTCTTTAGCTTGATTGTAGTGCTTGATTTGGTGTTTAGACCTTCTTTTAGTAGCTTGCTTGTAGCTTATTCAATTAGGGTTTAGGAAGAGCTTAGTTTGTTTTCTCTTTCTTCAAATAAACATGGATTGCTTTAATTGCTTTCCATTCTCATCCTATGATACAAGATCCCTATGTGGAAGCCTCATCCTTCCCTTGGAAGGATGTGTGGCATATCACAAGAGGTAGAACCTTTGAGGATGCCTATCTCAGATGTATGGTTGAGTGCCATGATGGATTCCCTTGGTTTCCATCATGCTTCCCATCATCAAGCAATAAACTTGATGTTAACTCTCTTGTCTCTTGTTGGAGCTTGAAGTTGGAGCTTTCATTTCCTTCTCTTGAAGATGGCTTGGACTTGAGGTTGATTGCAGACTGTTTGATTGTTTTGTTGTTAGACTGCTTTGCTGTTGAGCTGTTTGTCTACTATTTTGTTTGTTGTATTTTCTGATTGCTTGGCTGTTGCTTGTGTGATTGTGTGGTATGTTGCATTAGACTAGGCCTCATGTAGATGTTTCTAGGCCTAAGAGCATCCTAAAGGTTGAGCTTGCTCCCTTTGCTTGTCTGCATTTAGAAGTTGAGTCTGGCTCCCTCTGCTTGACTGTTATTGATTGGCTTTGCTTGCTGGCTTAAGGTTGAGTTTGTCTCTCTTGCTTGTGCTTTGTGTGTTTCCTTTGGGCTTGCTTGCTCTAGAAGTTGAGCTTGGCTCCTTCTGCTTGTTTGTTGCATTGCATGCATTTTACTTACAGTATTATTCTTTACAATTATTTCTTTGGTTATTGCTTTCCTTTGCCATGTTCCCCTAGGGACTCTGACTTCTCTTGTTCAAGAGAAGTTATGACAGACATTAGGTTTCTAACCATGCATGATAACATTAGGTAGTTCCCTCTTAACCTTAATCATATGATCAACTTTGTATGACAACTTTAGGATTGGATCAGTTCCCCTTTAGTGCGTCCTTTCTCTTCTCATCTTCAAACCAATCAAAATACAGTAATAAACGTTAATTGATGTCGTACGCTACGAGCCTTAAGCTACTTTAGAAAGGGTTGTTGGAGATTTTCTTTCCAACAGCTTGGATGTTTAGTATGGCACCCTTTGGGTGACATGCGATGCATTCACTCTCAGGTCATAGTCTCTAGTGCGATATCAGTTGCAAACATCCACAAAAGATACTTCTTCTAAAAGACAGAAAACAAAGATCAAACATCTTTTTGTCCTCTTGGACCTTTAATCCCTGGAAACCCTTTTCATAAAGAGAGTTCTGTTAACTCCCGGTTCTACCACAAACGGTAAACGCCTGAGTCTCCGTCGAGCGAGCTGCATACACCAACTGCTGGAACCGTCTATTAACCCTACTCGGATAAAAAAGACAAACATGTGTCTCCTCTTTTCCCGAAATACGTTTGCTTTGATCTTTCACGCCATGTGAAAGTACGTAGGCACGAGATGCGATATCTCGGCGAGCAACCTTCCCCTCTTATCACCCATAGTTAGGTGAACTACATTGACTCTGATTTCTCGTTCCAGACGGGAATACGTAGGCATAGAAATGTTGTGTTTTGTCGAGTCATTTTCTTTTCTTTTCAAACCATACTTTTAGCATAGATAGTTAAATCAACCCGTCAGATAAACACAACAAGCGTGGATCCCATTAAGTACGATGGACGTGAGGGGTGCTAATACCTTCCCCTTGGGTAACCGACTCCCGAACCCAGACATTGGTTGCGATGACCTTGTCTTATACCTTTTCGTCAGGTTTTTTCGATTGTTTCCTTTCCCGTTCTGAGGGATAAATAACGAAAGGTGGCGACTCTTCTGTTTTGCTGGCACCTTATTTTTGCGGTAGCGACAGGTTGTAACTGATTCCTCCATTAGCACTAAGAAGAGGTACATTACCAAAATCTCCACGGCTGTTAATGATCATTATTCCCTCATAGTCTCGATTGTACCAATCAATATCAGAGTGCGTGAGAGGCATAATATTCTGTGACCACCACCCTTTCTTTGGATCCCAAAAAGCGTTAGCTTTAGGAAAGTGTGAAATAAACCACTTGTATAGTAAAGGAGCACAGCAAGTGATCATACCTCCTTTGTGGAAATTTCTAAGATGAACAGAATGATACGCATCCGCTAGCAGAGTAGGTACAGGGTTTTTCTTCAAGAAGATTTTAATGGCATTGAGGTCTTCAAAGTTCTCGAAGCTAGGGAACAGAAAGATACCATAAATGAGCAAGGCAAGGATAGCCTCGAATGCATCCATGCTCAAATGATCTGCATAGTATTGAGCTTTTTCAACCAAAAATTCTGCACTCAACCCAAAAACTCCTCCTTTTGTAGTCATGTTCTTTTGAATATAAACCAATCCCAAACGTGTAACTTTGGCAATATCTTGCTCCTTAGGGTCCTTCTCCATGATCGTAAAAGGAGACTCTTCAAGAATGGGCAACCCAACCAAGTGAGAGTATTCTTCTAGCGTGGGCACTAGCTGATAATCGGGAAAGGTGAAACAATGGTAGAATGGATTATAGAACTGGAGAAGCATAGAAAGAAGTCCACTATCCATCTCTATCTTCAATAGTAACAACAGCTCCCCATACCTGCTTTGAAATCCCTCTGGATCTGTCACCAAGGTGCCCAACCTCCTTAGGTCATCTAGTTTAAAACCTTTGTAAGTGTACTTCAAAGTTTTCTTTCTTTCACCATCCATAGCGACCTTGATGTTTACAAACAAAAAGTCTGAGTTCCATGAAACTTTATGATATGAAGTTTATGAATGAAAGAATGCACAAACACAGGTAAATGCAAAGATCACACATATGTACACAAACACAAGCCTAGGTTTAGAAGGAACGAGCGAGAAGCCATGGTCTACCCACCCCAAAAGGTGTGTAATATGGAATTTCAAACCTGTAGAGCAGGGTTCTAAACGGTTCTCAGAGTCAACAACCCATCTTTCGGATATTATCAACTTCCCAAATCACTCGGTAATCGATAATATTCTCAAGAGAGTCTCGTCCAAGTGTAGTATCGCGTATCAACTATTTCGGAAATACTTCCTTATAGCCATCACACTACGTCCTAGTAAGGTCAAAGTGGGGTAGAATGTAATCTAAAAGTCCACAGTGTCATGGGCTCCTTCGTCGAAAGTAGCATTGTTTTCATGAATACTCGTTCAACAATACTAAACTCTCAAAAGGGCCTACACTGAGCGGTGGTTTCTCAAGTTAGCTTGGTCGGGAATCAACTCCCTATAAGCCTTCTTGAATATACCACCATCCTATCATAATTTCACTCGACTTCGGGTATAGGACCGTCTCACCACTCAAAAGGTCCCAATATCCAACAATCAAACAAATATATTAACAAATATACATATTAAGCAAATACTCACAAATATAGCATACAATCAAACAAAATAGGCAAAACCCTCAAGTTTAAGTCTCCCTAGTGAAGTCGTCATTCCTGTTGTGGTGAGAATCGTGATACCAAGCTATTGATTAACTTGAATCTTTAATTCTTAAATTCACAACCGGACTTTAATTTATCCAAAGGAAAGGTCTAAAGAAAGAAAGAACCTTTTGCGCGATGTAACAACAATGCTAAGAGATTCGGGGATCGGGGGTTGGTTATGCATAGGGTAGGTATTTCACATCCTAAACATCTGTAGTACTCTATAGGAACCTTTTGTTTGTTTGTATGCTAAGTTTTCTATGGATTGGGATTGGGTTAAAAAAGTGTAGGTAAAGACCTAAAGATAGTTTCTAAGTTTGGTCGTAAAGACATCGCGTCTTCTGCCTACGTATCCTAACTAGGATAGAATCAGAGCAATCGTAATTCACCTCACTAGGGATGAAGAACACTTGATTACGATCAAGGTTCAAAGAGGAACAAACATAACAATGCTTGTGTAGAGTTTAAGGAAACTCTCTAGATCTAAGTTGAACACTCAAGAAAGGAAAGTAAGTAATCATCTCCATAATTCTTACATAGAGTTAACAAACTCTATCCTAAGTTCTAATTGAAAGAGCACTCCTAACAAGGGGTAGGCTTCTTAGACTTAAGCAAAGTCTAAAGGACAGGTTCTAACTTATCTAAGTGTAGATGACTTGACAAAGTCGAGGGAGGAAGATGAGCTATCTATGACCCAAAGGTCAATAGAGAGACTTTCCTTTGGAAGGATAGAAGGGGAGGCAACTTGGATGAGAACTAAAGAGTTCCATCACTTGGGGAATATAAACTTGACAAAGTATAAACAATCAAACAGGATGAATACAAGAGACATGGTTACAACCAAGCATATAGAAGCATATTACAATAAGCGAGTACGTCAAATAGGAGGAATGGTTACAACCAAAGCATGCAAGCGTATTACGATAGGAAAGCAAAGATGAGTTCTTACAAGAATCAATGAAAGATAAAGACTTAAGCATATCTTTGACAAAGATGAAGGTAACGACCAATGCAAATAAGTCAACTTCATGGGGATATTACAAATGAAACAAACATAATGCTCACAAGCAAAAATTAATTACAATTACATCAAGGGTTTGACAAAAGCTCACATTAAGCACAATAACAAACTGAAGGAAAAATGAATCAAAAGTTTGAAATGATTAGGAGGGTAAAAACCCTAAAAGAAACATGAACGTTTTCAATGCAAAGTTGTTTTCAAAAAGAGATTTTTAGAATATGAATGTACCACATGAAAATATGCACAAATATAGAGCTAATGCAAAAAGAACCAATCCAAAATGACAAAAAATGAAGGAGCTATGATTTTTATAAATTTAAAGGCAATTAAATAGAAAACAAAAGAATAAGTAATAAAAAGAAGGGGGAGGCGCTTGGTGGGTGCTGAACCCACCACCTCATGGATGCCAGCTGAAAACTCTACCAAATGGGCCAAGACGTGCGCTTGTTAAGTGAGAGGAAAGAAAGACAAAATATGAAAACAAGGCAAAATGGGAAAATAAATAAAAGGGTTGATCTCCACTGTGGATCGAACCCAGGTTCAGGCAGTGCAAGGCGTATGAGAGAGTGAAGGTTTAACCACTGGGGTGGTGATACATCCGTGTATTTTTCCACCCCTAAAACTTAAGTACTTAAAAAAGCAAGTTAGTTGGGCCAAGGCAACATGAGCATGGGAAGCAAGCCAAAACATGAAAAACTACAACACTATAAATCATTCGAAACTTAACCAAATTGAACAAAATTTTGGTCTATCTCACGTGAAATTTCACAAGGAATTTAATGGCAATCTCAGTTTTCTCAGAAAATGCACACAACTCAAAAATTGAACGCAAATGCAAGGTTAAGCTTATGCAATGCAAAAGAGTAGCTACAACTCATGACAGCAAGGATTATGATCAAATGAAAACATGCACACCTCTCAAATACATCATTCAAGGAATTTAGATGCCAAGATCATGTAAAGACAGCTCCAAATTAAAACTGGTGTGTGGACTGTAGTGGTTTGAAAAAAGCATGCTTGTTTGCTTGTATTGGAAAAAAGTGAAACATCTCATGACAGCCTACATACTCACTTCAAAACATCATGCACAAAAGGATTTATGCACATCAAGGATTCAAACATTTTGTAAAACTGATCAAAATAACTTCAAGTAAAATCTGGTATGTGAAAATGGAAAACATGAAGCACCAAAGTTGAAATGTTGTTTTGGCAGATAAAACAAATCATGAGGCAACACACATACTCAATTCAAACAACATTTATCAAGTGATCCTCACATGTCAAAACATGTATTCAAAGCAATTTGCAAGAAACTAACAAATGATGGCATACTGAGTTGAGACAAAAGACAGAAGCTGACAACAAAGATTATGTGACAAACAAGATCAAAAATTCAAACTAGCCACACAAATGCCAATCTGCAAGGCCTTTACAAAAGCAAAACAAACTAAGAAATGCAACAATTCAAACAACATGGTCCATTCTTGACAGTTAGCAAATATTGTACTCATGACTAGCAAGATGAACAAATCTTGATTCAACATGTAAAAACTCAAATATACAACAGCAGCAAGTAGTGTAATATGACAGTTAGCATCAGCAAGGCATGTTACCAACAAATCACAAAATGCAAACTTAACAAAAGTTGGAAGTAAGGCATAGCAGCAAAATCATGTTCATGAATTTAGGCAATTTGGAAACACAATATGACAGAACCAAAGATCAATGAACAACCCTAGTTCTATATGCACAAGTCAATTTTCAAACACATGTCAACATGTTGGCTATAACAGAAATGGTGCTATGGCAATTTCTAGTGAACCTAGGCATATGGCAGCAAGTATGGATTTTAAAAAGGCAAGGCTGGCAAACATCAACAAATCAGTCCTAATCCCTAATGCATACAACAGTTTGCAAGTTTATCAAGATCATCATGGCAGTTGGTTTTTCAACATAAAACACAAAGCACAAAGATGTAAGCTCATGAAATTCAACAAAGAGGTTGATTAGCAGTTCAAGGCAGATTCATACCAATGTATCAGAATAAAACATACAAGTTTGACACAGTTGGAAAGGTAAACAAACGTGAACAAAACATGGTTACAACCATAGCCCTATTATGATGCCTAAAGGATGACAGTAGTGATGCAGACATGACATTTTAAAACAGATGAGATGCATAAAGAGATCAGAGCATGAAACATTGGCAAAAAACAACTAAACACACATTACAATCATAGTATATGCAAAGTCTTTACATGAAGATATATCAACAAGGAAGCAGGTTTGAGAATGGCATATGCATCCAGCTTGCACTGCCCTATACTTGAACTAACAGCAACAACAACAATAAGCCCAATGGAAAATCTTAGGACTCAAATCCAACTCCAACCATGACAGTTGTGAACTAAAACCTCCTAGAGTTCAAACATGACTTAGGTGCAAAGATACATCATGAAATGGTTGACAAACACTTAAACATGATATGATCAAAACAAGCACAAAAACTGGCAGATTTTCATATAAGCTACATCTTGCATTTAAACACCAACATGTCAAGTATGTTCATGACAGAAATAAAAAGGATAGTAACCAATAACCTTTTGTAGACCTCCAAGTAAGCTTGTTGCAATATGGAATGCCTTGAGAAAACTCCAGCTGCTGTCCAACTCTGCTTTGATGAAAACAGCCCTTGCTTGCACTTGAAGGAACTTGTGACAAATCTCAAAATAAATGAGGATGAGGTTGTTTTATGTTATGAACAGTTGGGACATCATATATTAAAGGTGTATGGATGGTTAGAATGATTAAAACAGGTCTGGACAGAGGTTTGCTTGATTTTGAGTATGTAGTCAAACTTTCCTTGGTTGAAAGTTGACTTTTGGGAAAATGAGGGTTTTTTCTGGTTTAAAGGCTTGACCACCTCCCACACATCATTTGTGGATTGTGTGGATGGTTTATGGTTGTTTTGGTTGAGTGAAAATGGTTTTGGTGGCTGTTTGCTCAAGACAGATTTTTGAGGCTTTTTAAGGTGGTTTTCTTCACTTGTAAGAAAATGCAAGGAAGTATGAGAGAAAAGAGTTTCTCTTGTGTTGTAGAGTGCTCTGGTGTACCTCTCAACATAGAGGAAACCTCTATTTATAAGCAAGGCAAGGCTTGGGGCAGATTGGTAACTTGGCACTTTTGGTGGGAGTTTTGAAAAAGTAACTTTACTTGAGATTTTGATGCAGCTGCAAATTCAGATCTTTGGCTCAAGCTAATGCATTGCTCAAGTGGCATGAATGACATAATAGTGATTGGGGTGGCTAGGCAGTAGGAGGGCAGTTTGCTGCAAGTGTTCCATAAAGTTTCTCTTTCTTCCCTTTTCTTTGATTAAAATAATCCCACTTGCCTCCAACTTGCAAGACTCACTAAACCTCCTCATTTTCTGCATTTCTTCTCTTCAAATCCTTTAAATATCAGATAGAAATATGATCCAAGGACTGAGAATAGCTCAAGTGATCAAAGGATGAGTTTGTGAAAAAATGAAAGTGTTGGATTCAAGTGTTGAAACCTCATCTTGTTGAATTCATAACTCTCAGCTCCTAAGGGCTATGGAGGAGTTCTAATACATTTTGGAAAGCCCTCATGTAGATCTACAACTTTCATGTTTTCATGAGTTTCAGATTCCTAAAGGAACTAGGTCAAAGGACCTCTTAAAGTTGCTGAAAAACATGCCTAAAAAGTGAAATAAATTAGAATTTTTCTGTTACTTTTCCCCCTTGTAATGAATTTGGTCATAACTCCAAATCTATGCATTTTCTGCTCATGGACCAGTGTTGGACTTTTGTAGGACTTGTCAAGAGCTTTTCAATGAGCTTTGAACCAACTCAATTGGATGTGTGGTTAAGGAGTTATGGTCTTGCCCCTTTCAAAACCCTAATTCCCGATTTTTGCCATTACTCCCCAATCCTTGATCCAATGGTCATGAAACTTCATGGGTAGGTGCAATATGTCATTAGGAACACTTTTTATTCCCACCTTGAGGTCAAATTCCTTATGAGTGAAGGGTTTACTTTTCGGTCAACCGGACGATCGATCGGTGACTACCGAGTCGACTGTTGATGCTCTGGGTCTGTTGAGGCCTTGAAACTTATTGAATATACTTCACTAAGCCATATGAACTTCATGGACCATGATCCCACCATTGTAACACCTTTTAAATCAAAAGTCAAACCACAGTTGACTTTTCCTAATCGAAAACCTTAATCGGGTATCCTGAACTGCATTGTTCTTGATTCTTGGGTGACAACCTCAAATTGGATTCATACTTGGTCCAATGGAGCATGTTTGATGATGTGGAAACTTATTTCATGGAGATCCAATCCTATACGTTGACTGATTAACCATTGAAACCTCGATTCTCGGTTGTACGGAACCTTGAGTCCTGTATCTTAACAAAGACAAACTTGAAACAGGTCAAGGTTAGATAATCAAATGAATATGATCCTAAAATGATGATGAAGATCTAAGGGGTCAAAATTTGGGGTATGACACTCTGCTAACGCGCAGGCATCGACACTAAGTCGGAAAGAAACCCAAAAATCACGCAACAAATACATAATATTTGACATCGCCGTCAGGCATCTACACCCAGTTGCAAAACCTCTGACCTCGCCATCAGGCATCGACACTAATAATCAAATCAACAACGGACTGAAAAGTATTTGACATCGCCGCCAAGCACCAGTAAAGACATTTGACATCGCCGCCAACTCTCTGTAGGGGATAAACATCTTCTGACCTCGCCGCCAGATTACCACAACGTTGACAAACATCTGACATCACCGCCAAAAAAACACAAAGGTTGATGAAGATCTGACATCTCTGCCAAAAACCAACCACATTTGACATCGCCGCCAGAAAAACACAAAGCTGATGGAGATCTGACATTGCCGCAAAAACCACCCACATCTGACATCGCCGCCAGAAAAACACAAAGTTGATGGAGATCTGACATCGCCGCCAAAACCAACCACATCTGACATCGCCTCCAGAAAAACACAAAGGTTGATGAAGGTCTGACATCGCCGCCAAAACTAACCACATCTGACATCGCTGCCAGAAAAACCCAAACGTCTGCGGGGGATGAAAATTCTAACGTCGTCGCCAGAAATTCTGAACATCTGACCTCGCCGTCAGAAAACCACAAACGTTTGGCATCGCCGCCAGATAACCAACGACACCTGATCAGAGCATCTGGCATCGCCGCCAGGCCTCGACATCAAGTCGGTAACCTTTGACATCACCGTCAAGTAACCAAAAACCTAAAGTTGATAACCTCTGACATCGGTGTCAGGTAACCAAAAGCATCTGACCTCGCTGCCAGAAAACTACGAATATTTAACTTCACCGTCAGAAAATCCGCAAACACCAAATTGGTAACCTCTGACCTCACCGTCAGGTAACCAGAAACATCTGACCTCGCCTCCAGACAACTATGAATATCTAACCTCGCCGTCAGACTATATGACAACATGACATCACCGTCAGGCCTCGACATCGAATCGGAATATCTTAGAGTTAATAGAAAACCTCTAACATTGTTGTCAGACATTGCTATTAAGCTGGTAAAAGAACCTGACATCACTGTTAGACAACCACAAGGGATACACCAAGCATCGGATCCAAAGATAAGGACATTTGGCCTTGCCGCCAGGCAGTCGCTAAATAAAAGCGAGTAACAAACCCAAAAACCAGATAGGCAAGAAACTGATAATCACCTGGCATCGCGGTCAGACAATTACAAAGTTGATAGACCTCTAGCATCGTCGCCAGTCCTCTGTTGAACACAAACAAGTACTGTACCCAAAGGTCAGGACATCTAGCCTCGCCGCCAGGCACTCGCTAAATAAAAGTGATCAACAACCCGAAGATCTGATCCACACGAAGCTAAAACCATCCCTGATAACAATCGTAAGGAAACTCCGCTGGGGAAAGAGAAAACTTGAACAAGCAACTCTGATGAGGATCACATGATAAGATGAACGCATCTACCACACATCTTCTGCCGAGGCCTGAACACCTATACGGACTTGGAGAATAGAATATCACAAACCGAAATTTGACGACGCCTCTGGGGAATACCATAAACCGAGAGAGAAATAAACGCGTCCGGTTCGCCAAGCCTAAAAACCACATGGGCAGGGATAACGATCGCCTGGGAGATACGCCGGAAAGCAAAGAAGTAACAACCTGACTTATGTTTCACATGCGTATGTTTGAAAATGGCGTAATGCTCCATACGAAATGGAAATGTTACGTATTTGGGAGGATGTTATGCAAAATGCAAATGCAAAAGAACCACCCCCAGCAAAAATAAATGCTAGAAAGAAGATACCAACTCTGCCGGGGAGAGATATCACGCGCCAAATACGATTGGGCTTACACTGGGGAAACAAGCCCGAAGTGGCTTCCTGAAATACAACCTGGGTAGTATTGCTTTTTCAAGAACAAAAATCCACTCTGCTGGGAATTAAATCACATTTTGCTGAGAAAGACGCCCGGGATGGCCCACCAACACACAACTCTTCTAGGGAATCAGAAAACTCGGCTGGGAAACAAGCAGCCCTTTACTGAGATCAAATCCATTCTATTGAGGAAACCGACTCTGCAGGAGAAATACAACCAACCGCCGAGGTTGACTTCACTCTACCCGGAAAATCATCCTTGAATGGCTTTCTAGAAATCTTCACCTTGCTTGGGAAAGAATCCACTCTGCTTGGGATTACATCAGGTATCAACCTGTCCCGCTAAGGAATATCGGATACTCCTACTGGGAACTCCGCCTTACTGGGGAAATCTCACACGTCTGTTCTAACACTTACTCTGTCGAGAGAATCAGCACTGAACTCTGCTAGAGGAAGAAAATCCTGAATACCGATATTACTAGGAAAGCACCAGAACATCGACTCCGTTGGGAAAGGGCGTCACAGACGTTGTCCCCGCTGGAAAAGATTACCGGATTATAAATTACCCTGCCGCTAAGGAAACATCCTTACACCTTGCTTTGCTAGGAACAAATATGCCCTGCTGGGGATTAACCCTCACATTTTGCTGGAGACATACCAGACTTACACTGGCTACAACATTTCAGACTTGACAATGAGATTCTGTGACAACTTCATTGGGGAAGAAAAATCTCTGCTATAGGGAACAAACATCCTCGTCGAACAAACGCCTGACTGCATTCAACCTTTTTGGGGATGAGTCCACTCAGTCAGAGGTATCAACCTTGACCTGCTGAGAATACCCGTTGACAACAACTGCCATTTGCTGCGATTTTGAACTGCTAAGGATATGGCAATCTCAACCTGCTAAGGATAACCCTGCTGACCTGCAACAAAGAGAAACACCAGGGATGCTTTATATGAAAAATAGTTACCTCAGTTACCATTCATGATACTTTCCGCTCAAGCAAAGTCAGCGCTTTCATTATGCTCTATAAAGCCTCTTGCTTTTACCTGCAATGTTTACCAAAATAACAGACATTTCGCAAACAAAACAGTAAAACGAACAAGAAAAAGAAAGCTCTTTGACTGAAGTGAATGCTTTATTGATGGAAGGCCTGTAAATAGGCGAATTACAATTCAGATGCAATTCCTGGAAAGAGGTAATTGCTTAAAAGCAAGAAAAATAAAATATACAAATGTCGGCAATGTGGAAACAGATAACCACCATGTGTCGATTCATCTATGACCTGTATGTCTTTGATGTTCCCCATGTTTCGCCTTCTAACAAGATTGACTGGACTGATTCCTTTCCCTCAGGATAACTGCTCACAAGCTTACAGATCGAACGCAGACCGTGATCATTTGCTTTTCGAATCCCTAACTTTTGCCTGGACCGCCCTTTTGGGTTTTCAATCCACCGGGATACCCATTTTTGCCAAAGTCGCCTTTTCAGGTTTTCAACTTTGCGGGTTCATTCTTTTTTCTTTTTTTTTTATCCCTAATTTTTGACCGAACCTTTTCCTTTTATGGTTCGCCGGGATGCCCCATTTTTTCCTAGACTTTTCTTTTTCTGTCCAGCGGGTCTCTCTTAAGCAAAGTATTTTTTAACCACGTCCGCGTTTACAGGAGACGAAAAATCTTCACCATCCATGGTAGATAGCAATAAGGCTCCACCAGAGAAAACTTTTCTTACCACATATGGACCTTCATAGTTAGAAGTCCACTTTCCCCTGTGATCTATCTGAGGAGGAAGGATCTATTTCAGCACCAAATTACCCATCTGGAAGCACCGAGGACGCACTTTCTGATCAAAGGCTTTTTTCATCCTACTCTGGTACAACCGGCCATGCGCAATAGCCGCCAATCTCTTCTTGTCAATAGCCACCAATCTCTTCTCGTCAATCAAGCTCTGGTACACTCAGCTTCATCAAGATTTACATCCGACAATACCCTTAAAGAAGGAATCTCAACTTCCAATGGCAGGACCGCTTCCGTGCCATACACCAGTGAGAAAGGAGTTGCCCCGGTTGATGTACACACCGAAGTAAGATAACTGTGAAGAGAAAAGGGCAACATCTCGTGCCAGTCTTTATAGGTGACTACCATCTTCTGCACAATCTTCTTGATATCCTTGTTAGCTTCCTCAACAGCGTCATTCATCTTCGGACGATATGGAGAAGAATTGTGATGCTCAATCTTGAAACTATGACACTGTTCCTTCATCATTTTGTTATTCAAAATTGAACCATTGTCAGTAATGATTCTCTCAAGAATTCCATAACGACAAATGATGTCCTTCTTTATGAATCGGGCGACCACCTGTCTCGTGACATTGGCGTAGGACGTTGCTTCTACCCACTTCGTAAAGTAATCAATCGCAACCAGAATGAAGCGATGTCCATTAGAAGCATTCGGCTCAATCTTTCCGATCATATAGATTCCCCACATAACAAAAGGCCAAGGAGACGTTAACACATTCAGAAGAGCCGGTGGCACATGCACCTTATCTGCATAAATTTGGCATTTATGGCATTTTCTGGCGTATTTGAAGCAATCGGATTCCATAGTCATCCAATAATACCCAGCTCTCAACAATTTTATAGCCATTTCATGTCCATTGGCATGAGTATCAAAAGAACCCTCGTGGACTTCCTCCATCAACAGGTTTGCTTCAAGTTCATCAACACAATGCATCAAGACCATATCGAAATTTCTCCTGTAGAGCACATCATATTTGTTCAGATAAAAGTTACCAGTTAATCTCCTCAAGGTCCTCTTATCTTTGTTGGATGCTCCAGATGGGTATTCCTGAGTCTTAAGAAAATGCTTGATATCAAAATACCAAGGCTTTCCATCTGATGTTTTCTCAATTGCAAACACAAAAGCAGGTCTATCAAGACGCATAATGGTGATGTCTGGAGCTTCATTCCAGATATTCACTTTGTACATCGAAGATAGCATGGCCAAGGCATCTGCCATCTGATTATCGACTCTTGGCACATGATGGAATTCGATTCTATTAAAGAACGATAACAATCTCCTAGCATAATCCCTGTAAGGCACCAGGTTGGATGACGAGTTTCCCACTCTCCTTTGATTTGGTTAACGACTAACGCAGAGTCACCGTACATATCCAGATTCTTGATCCTCATATTAACGGCCTCCTCTAAACCCAATATGCACGCTTCATACTCGGTTTCATTATTGGTGCAGGCGAAAGTCAATCGGGCAGTGAACGGTATATGAGAACCATGAGGAGTAGTAATGATAGCCCCAATTCCATTACCATATAAATTAACCGCTCCGTCGAAAACCAGTTTCCACTGAGATCCAATCTCAGGACCCTCGACATGTAAAGGCTCATCACAGTCTTTTATCTTCAAAAACATGACATCTTCATCTGGAAAATCAAACTTCATCGGCTGATAATCCTCATTTGGCTGTTCTGCGAGATATTCCGACAGGACGCTTCCCTTAATGGCTTTCTAGGAAATATACTGAATATCATACTCTGTTAAAACCATTTTCCATCGAGCAATCCTTCTGGAGAGTGCTTGTTTTTCAAAGACGTACTTGATCGGATCCATCTTCGAAATCAACAGGGTTGTGTGGTTTAACATGTACTGTCTCAAACGCTTAGCAGCCCAAGCGAGTGCACAACATGTTTTTTCCAACATTGAGTATCTTGACTCATAATCAGTGAATTTCTTACTCAGATAGTAAATGGCATACTCTTTTCTACCTGACTCGTCTTGTTGACCGAGCACACATCCCATTAAATTCTCAAGAAACGTGAGATACATGATCAGTGGTCTCCCTGCAACTGTAGGCATGAGTATTGGAGGTTCCTGCAGATATTCTTTTATTCTTTCGAATGCTTTCTGGCAATTTTCATTCCACCTGACCGTTTGATCTTTTCTTAGAAATTTGAATATTGGTTCACAAGTGGCTGTAAGATGAGATATAAACATTGCAATGTAGTTCAATCTCCCCAGGAAACCACGAATCTCCTTTTCCATTCTCGGCTCAGGCATATCTTGTATAGCTTTTATTTTGGCAGGATCTACCTCAATACCCTTTTCACTGACAATGAAACCCACTAGCTTTCTAGATCTCACCCCGAAGGTGCACTTGTTAGGATTCAGCCTCAGCTTGAACTTCCTCAACCTTTCGAACAATTTCAGAAGATTGACCAGATGTCCTTCCTCCGTCTGTGACTTTGCAATCATGTCATCAAAATAGACTTCAACCTCGTGATGAATCATATCATGAAATAAAGTGACCATTTCCCGCTGATAAGTTGCCCCTGCATTTTTCAATCCAAAGGGCATCACCTTATAGCAAAAGGTCCCCCACAGTGTGATGAAAGTAGTATTCTCCATGTCCTCTGGGGCCATCTTGATTTGGTTATACCCAGAGAAACCATCCATGAATGAAAACACAGAATATTGAGCGGTGTTGTCGCACCCTAATTTTTGACCGTAAGACCCCATCTCCTTTTTCTTTAAGTGCCCTTTTATATTTATACTTTTGTTTGCATTCATTACGACTGACCATTTGATGTAGACACAAATGAAGGATACTTAATCTTACAACCAAGCATCCCAAAGCCGAATCAGTGGATCCTAACTAGAGTTACCTCAGTTGAATCCTCGCCTATGTCTCTTTAAGGTTGTGGGTGGTCTTTGTTTTCTAATTATATTAAGAGTGCTTCAAGAGTAGAGTACCGTGGCGTTCGGTTCAAGTGAACTAAGCGCAAGGAAATCAATTATGATACAAAAGGGGCGGAGTCGTGATCGGAGTTCATGTATTTGTTCTCAGATAAATTATCAGGATTACCAAAGGGTCTCCATCATGTGAATATGAGAGGATCATAGGGAGAATTCATTTGTTTTGTTTGTTTGAGACTTTACCCAAACACCAAGTTATATGATTATATTAACGTGTTACATGGATACGGCCAGAAGTTATTACAACAATAGTTCAAAGCAAATAATTCAATATAATAGTACGGTACTGTTACAATATTAATTCATGGTTTACAATTGAAAGCAGCGTACTAACGCAAACATCCAGGCTTTATTCAATCAAATATTACAATTGAAGATTAAAGCAAGTAACATCTCTAATCCAAGTGGAAACAGTGATGTTGACATTTTGCTGAAACGTAACTCTTCTGATGGCCTCAACCCTTGGTATTCCTATTCTTGCGAAGACTGGGTAACTTTAACTAAAGAAGGCGGCCATGTTGGAGTTTTGATGGAGGCAGATTATAACTACGCCGTTACTGCTGACCGAGTTGAATGCCGTCAAGGCCTTGAGAACATATCACATCCATAATCTAAACCAAAGTCAGTCTTTGAGTAAAGGAACTGAAAGAGAAAACAGAGCAATCAAAATCAAAACGGGATGAGGCTACTAATGGGAAAGCAGCTACTACAACATGGCAATATTAGGAGAAGAGTAACAAGTATACCTTTGAATAATGCGTAACCATCAGCCCATGAAATCTCCAAGTCATTGTCAGTTTTTTCCTTCCCAGTGGAATCCAGAACAATCAATGTATACCTTACCACCCTTTGTCTAAGAAGGTATAGATGGACTGCAGACCTTAACTATACCTTGCAGACCTTACAGTCAATATAATGTGCGGTTGGCACTCGAACTTCCATCCCCTACATAAAAGGACTTAGCCATAAATATAGTTCAAAGCAAATAACAGGATGATGTCCTTTAAACAACAGTTCAATCAAGCTAACCAAACACCTTAATAATTACGTAATTGGCGGTATTATGCTCAGTACTGTGTACATTCCTCTCACTGAAGACAGCAGTTCAAACGAGGAGTTTAAGTAAAAGAAGAAAGACCATGTAGGAGCAGCTCTATGTGACTGAGTTCTAACTAACTTGGTCCCTTATCCTAGAATCCATTTCATGCTTTCTTCATATGCTCCAGTTATCTCAGCTGAGAAGGCTCCCCTTCGCAACTGCAGCCAGGATACACTCCTAATCAACAAACCAGATAAGCCAACCAAGTCACAACGTATTCCCACGCCAAGCCTCGTGTTTTATCCTCACCACTTCATCAAGACGATCCACATTATCCGCCAGCAACAGAAGGGAGTTTGTTTCTGAACACACTTCCCTTCGCAACCTATTAAGATCCCATTGCAAGAAGATCCCTCGAACAACTGTTTATAGAAATGCCCAGCAATATCCGGAGGCAGCGAGTGTTCCTGGTGTATTGATTATAAGGATTGATTTTTTTTCCAACTCTAATTATGTTAAAGAAGGAATATTAAGATGGTTGATAGATGAAGAAGAACGAGTGAAAAGAAAGTACCAAACGCGAATTCGGTCTTTGATAGTCGAGATGTCACCTGTTACTGATACTGATACCAGTGGCATCCATGCTCTGGAAGAGTTATTTAGAAGTCTTCAAAAGAGAGAAGTTCAGCTTGTTCTGGTGAATCCCGGTCCATTAGTGATCACCAAGCCTCCGCAACCTGTAAAACAGAAGAAGGAAAACACCAGAGAGTTAATAAGCCACTTATCATTTACTCGAGAAATATAATACAACCACGCATCTGCAGCAGAAGCATTGTGAGGAAAAGCACAACAGAAAGTAATCACATACACACATCGGAAATAATACGCGGAGGAATCAAGTACACTGCAAACTCAAATTCCATGACAATACCTCACCCAAAGCCTCGTAGCTCTTCTGGTCCAAGTAATGTCCATCCAAATGCACTTTCCCTTTTGAGGTCACTTTCAAAGCGACAAGTTCTCGATAGAGTCTTGCCCCCGTAAATGATGGGCAAATACCTATTGTAGTGCCGGAAAGTAATCATGAAGAGACTGATTGTCAATTAGCAAACAATGTGGAGGTGAATAAGAATAATGCATCAGACTACCAGGAAGTAGTAGACAGAACCATGGCAGAGAACACTTTTCCCCAAGAGACTTAAGTATCTAGGGCAGCGGGAACAAGAGCACGGGCAACCATTACCATCAGCAGCAACTTGTCACAGACATTACAGCTCAATTTTGATAAAATGAGGGTCACTATATCTGTTGCATCCAGGAAAGGCGGTGTCGGCAAACCTACGACTGCTGCAAGTTTAATTATTGCACGTGATAGCATTCTTAAGCCACGTTCGAATGCCAACCTAAAAAAGGAAGAGAAAGAGTCTCAAAAGCCAGCACTTGAAAATTGAGCATGTATGTTCATGAAGATTCAAGAACTCAGGTTAATTCCAAAAAGAAAAATCAAGGCTTACATAGTGACTTCTCTTGCTAACATCATCCATATCCACCACCTGCTTTTAACACAAGAGGCTATTCAGAACAATGTTATCAATGAACAGAAGATTAAAAGAAACTGTTAAAACTGTTACCAATCCCTTTGCACCACAATCTACCATGGGTTGCGTATTTCCTCTCTGGCTACCGGAAAAGAAACCCTAAAACTCGTAATTCAAGAAATTGAAAGAAGGAAACTCATCTTTTCAAGCTCGCTATATCAACTCCAACCACCGCAAACACCAATCGACGAAGCATCGCCTCCAACACCGTTTCACCAACCTTCGGTAAACTCTCATTTTTTTGCAAAAAGTATTGAACTTGCTGATTTGTTTGTTGTGTTTCAGGATTTAGAAGAAGAAGAATTCAAAAGATAAGGGAGAACGGTTCAGAGTGAGAGATGCAATCGAACGACGGCGAAGATGAACGATTGGGGTTTTGGGGGGGTTCTGTTGTTTTCTTTGCTTTCGTCATTCTCTTGTTTTGTTTTGTATGTTTCTGTAACCTGATAGATGCAACACACACACACAACTACACTACACCGTTAATCACACCCTAATTCACCTTTTCATTTTAATCTTTTACTAATAATCGTTTAATCCATACTCAACTCTTTTAATTAACCGTTAATTAAGTTAAAAAATAATAACTAATAATCTCTATTAAATTAATCAGCTTTTTGTTTATTTAGTTAATCTTTTATAATTTATTTATCAGTAACTTTTTCTTTTATAATTAAAACTTTTTTATATTAATATTAAGACAACTTCTATCAATTAGTTGGTCCTTTTAAAAATAATTAATAACCTTAATGAGTTAGTCTTTTTATTTTAATTATATCATATAATTTTCTTAGGTTTTATTTAATAATGATCTATTACACTATTTTATTTTATTTCATTTAAACTAATAAATCAATCCTTATCTCAAATAATATGGCCTTTTTCTTAAAATAATAATAATCTTTTTTTTATTGTGCTTATTATCAATTAATATTTTAAAATAACATCTTATTAAAACTTTTGTTTACTCGTCAAAAACCTTTTATATAGCTTGTATTTAATATTAAAACTTTTATGAATAAAAATAAACAACTTATTATAATTAATTTCTCACATTAGACTCTCTTTTATAAATATATTATGTTATCTAATAAATTAATCGTTATAGCGTCTTATTCGACTTTAGACTTTAATTTTAAATCTCATCTAAAATCAATCAACATTTTTCTCCTAATTCAAACTAAAATGAACTTCGTCTAAAAACAATCAACAGCGTAAAATACAACTTAATCGTGCACCCCACGACACATTCACTCTCACACACTTCAGCGCTTTCATGCGTTTGTGTATGGTTTACTTTCCTTGCAATTTATTCTTCAGCAACTTAATATTACCGCATTTACATTATTGCATCGCATCCGTCCAAAGAAAAAACCTACACATGAGTCCAACACTCGTGTGTAGTGCATATCATTTGCATCATACTCCCTCGATCCTTGATCCCATTCAAGTTGATCAATTAAGATAGATCCTACCCCATAGGAAGGACCTTTATCTTACAACATAGACAAAACAATTCAAACAACTCAATACAAACAATATTCAAACACAATAGAGAAAGATGTTAATCATCTTAAGCGAGATAGAATCTCCACCCCACAACAATACAATCAATTCGTAGGAACTTTGCCTTAAGAGAGGCGTACCTCGTTGATCCCTATCCGAGTACATAAGTCCTTCTCTTAAGATGATGCAAAAACTACATTCCTACAACTTGTGGCGGTTAAATCTCCCTTAAAATGACAAGTCACCTTTTCTCCTAAAATCAATCAATCAACTACCCTAAACCCGTAGGAACTTTGACCATAGTCAAAGAACTCCTCATACCCTTTAGGGGAACTACATATACTCTGATTCCACTCCCTTAAGGATATGTAGGCATAAGATGCGATATCTTATCGAGTATACTCAGATAATAAACCCCTAGGTCTTTTATACCTTAAGCAGATAACACATAGCAATAAACAAACATAAAACAAGAGGTTCCTGTAGAGTACTACAAAAACTTAGGATGTTAGTACCTTCCCTAAGTTTAACCAACCCCCGAACCTAAACTCTCTAAACCTTGCATTTGCATTGCATTATGGGAATTTCGATATTTATCCCTTCCTTTGGACAAATCAAAGATCGGTTGCAAAATGAATTAAAGATTCAAACTAATCAATAGTTTGGTATCCGATTTTCACCGCGACAGGTGTTATCAACCAACACATCAATATAGGGGAGCGGAAAATCGTCTTTCGGGCTCACTTTATTCAGATCTCGATAATCAATGCACATCCTGACCTTTCCATCTTTCTTAGGCACAGGAACAATATTAGCGACCCACGGAGGGTAATTTGTGACAGCAAGAAACCCAGCATTCAATTGCTTCTGAACTTCTTCTTTGATCTTGACTGCCATGTCAGTCCTTGTCTGTCTCAACTTCTGTTTGACTGGCGAGCATTCTTCTCTGAGAGGTAACCGATGCACCACAATATATGTATCTAGCCCAGGCATATCTTGGTAAGACCAAGCGAAGATATCCTTATACTCATGGAGCATTTCAACCAATCTTCTCTTAATACTGTCTTCCAATGCAGCCCTTACTTTAACCTCTTTCTTATTATCCTTTGTGCCTAGATTGATAATCTCAATATCCTCTTGATGAGGCACAATGACCTTTTCCTCCTGCTTGAGAAGCCTGGCTAACTCTTCGGGTAGTTCACAGTCTTCGTCAGTCTCTTCTTCAGCTTGATAAATGGGATTATCAAAGTCATACGAAGTCATAGCTGAACCTGAATCGATGGCATCTGATAGAAAAGACCTGCATGAGGATGTTTATGTTTATTATATGATGCAACAAACAAAACACATTACCATTTTTCTTTTTAATATAAATGCAAAACAAAAACAAGAAAAACAGGGATCACAATATTTGAATGCGAAAACGTCCTTTATTTAGTGATAAAGTGCAAATAACAAGAGGGCCCCACAAATATGTCACTACCTCTTGGGCAGAACGTATGACTGAACATAATCAAAACAATGAACATTACTCTACAGCAGTAACATGAATGACTTCTTCGGTAGTCCAGTTGCACAGCTTCTGGCCAGGAGTACATGGATGAATCCAAGCATCCATATCGCAGTCACTGTCACCTTCATAATCTCCAACGACATTAATCCTGTCAAATATCACACCACTGCTGGTGATCTGCACAGGTCCCCTGTATCTCGGAATGCTTTGAGAAGAACTGAAGGGTTTGTATCTTAGGCCGAACTTGTCCTGCTTGACGGGAACATTAAGAACTTGGCCCCACTTCTGAGACGAGCCAGATTCTACGATAGCACGAGCCTCCTTGAGCGATGACATCGAAACCTCTGGGCTCTTGGCTTCTACAGGAGACTTCCCATGAATCTGAACTGTTTCGAACGCCTGACATAGTGTTTTGTGGATCTCCCCATCCACTTCCACGTACTTGAAGGATGACAAATGGCTAACCATAATATCCTCTTCACCGCACACCGTGACTATCTTCCCTTCCACCATATATTTTAACATTTGATGCAACGTTGAGGTGACTGCCCCTGCAGCATGTATCCAGGGTCGGCCAAGCAAACAGTTGTATGCTGGCTGGATATCCATAATGTAGAAAGTTGCATCAAAGATCTCTGGTCTGATTTGAATAGGCAACGTGATCTCCCCAAACACTGATCTCTTAGATCCATCGAAACCCCTTACGACCAAATCACTTGGCATGCATATCAAACCCTGAACGTCCAACTTCATCAATGCCTTCTTGGGAAGCACATTGAGGGACGATCCTGTATCAACCAGGACATGCGACATCAGAGAACCTCTACATTCCAAGAATATATGCAAAGCATGGTTATGGTTTCTCCGGGAAGGAGTCAGATCTAGATCAGTAAAACCAAGACCATTACCGGCGTTCACATGAGCTACTACCCCCTCCAACTGATTAACCGAAATCTCCTGAGGTACGTACGCTGCATTCAAGATTTTCAATAGAGCATTGTGGTGCGCCTCCAAACTCAACAACAATGACAGGATAGAAATCTTTGAAGGATTTTGATTTAAGTGATCCCCATTCTTGTAGTCACTTTTTCGAATGAGCCTCATAAATTCCTCTGCATCCTTCGAAAGATCATCAACACCGACCTGTGGTTGGACATTCTCTTCAATGATGGCCTTTCTTTTCCCTTTGTCATTCTTATCAATGTTCACCTCCGATGGTGAAAAGACCCTACCACTTCTGGTGATACCTCCGACCCCAACTATATTCTCAACCGATGAATTTCCATCTGTAGGCGCGGTCCATTCCTGATCAGAGTTGATGTAATCAGGAGACTTGGTAGACTTTCCGTGATGAATGCAAACTAGAAAGATCTTAGCCCAGATCTTGTATTGAACTTTCAGATCCTTTATCTTGCTGGAACCCTCCCCAGAAGTAAACACTTCATTGTACACTTCATCCATATCCAGACGATTTACTGGAAGATGAGTAACACCGTCAGATTCTTGATACCCAATCAGTTTGCGAATCAAATCTTCAGTGACAATGATTTCTTTGCCCAGAACTGAAGACATGATGAACTTGGGGAAAACACTTGCATGAATCCACAATTCTTTGACCAGACGAGGGTAAACTGGACCAACCAGTCTGTCAAAGTACTTTGTCCATCCTTGTGATGATACCGTTGGACGTAAATCAAACCCATTCTCAGCGATGCTTTCAAAATCCACCAAGAATTCACTTAAAACTTCCAGTTGTTCAATGGGTGAGAGGAGTGTTCTAACTGGTTCTTTGAATGGAGTAGGACCCATTACAGAAGAAGAAATAGTAGCCATAGTTGATTCAAGTTGTTGAGAAGTTGATGAAGAAGTTGCCATTGTTGAAGACTTGAGATAACGAGAACTTCTTAGGGTTTTGGGTTTGGAAGAGAAGAGGAAACAATGGAGCAAGCAAAGATGCATAAACGTGAGAGAGAGAGAGAGAGAGAGAGAGAGAGAGAGAGAGAGAGAGAGAGAGAGAGAGAGAGTGTGTGTGTGTGTGTGTAAAGTGTGAAATGGTGTTGTGTTGTAGCATTTATAGAGAAAACAATTAGGGCACACATTAAGCAATTAATGCATTTAATTAAATTAAAAGGTCACATCAAAAGAATAATAATTAAAAGCATTTAATGATTTTGACAAGCGTGGGGAGGAAAACAAGAAATTGAGAATACAAACAGTACCTCAGAACGACGTCTCATTGTATTACACTCCACCTTTTCAGATTTCGTGTGACACGTGTTTGATGTAGATATGCCTCTGAATCTCTTAAGAATAAGAAACATTAAAAAACGCTCAGATCTTCTGAGACTTGTTAGATCAATGTTTCTCAAAGAAAAATAATGTACTAAAAGAAATAATCAGAAGAATTACTTCAGAACATAGACATTATTCATATTTCATCAGAATAAGTTTTCTTCCGAATAATAGTTTTATTCTGGACAAAAATCCATACTAATATTCTTCAGAATAAACTTAAACCTATCTTCAGCAAGGGGTTTTGTGAAGATATCAGCCCATTGATGGTCTGTATCAACAAAGTTCAAACTAATAATTCCCTTCTGAACATAGTCTCTGATAAAATGATGCTTAATTTCTATGTGTTTTGCCTTAGAATGTAAAATAGGATTCTTAGAAAGGAAAATAGCAGAAGTATTATCACAGAAAATAGAAATGTTACTCTCATGAATCTGATAGTCTTCTAGTTGAATCTTCATCCAGAGCATCTGTGTGCTACAACCAGCAGCAATAATGTATTCTGCTTCTGTTGTTGATAGTGCTATCGTGGGTTGCTTCTTGCTGAACCAAGAGATCATATGACTTTCCAAAAACTGACAGCTTCCAAAAGTACTCTTACGTTCTATTCTGTCTCCAGCATAGTCAGCATCACAGAATCCAACTAATCTGTATTTATCAGATCTTCTGTAACACAAGCCCACGTTAGTAGTACCTTTCAGATACCTCGGAATCCTCTTAACAGCTGTTAAGTGGGATTCTCTAGGATCTGATTGGAATCTAGCACAAAGACAGACACTAAAGATAATATCAGGCCTAGAAGCAGTCAAGTAAAGAAGAGAACCAATCATACCTCTGTATAGCTTCTGATCTACCTTTTTACTTACCTCTTCTTTACCTAGTGTGCTTGTAAGATGCAATGGAGTCTTTGCTACCTTGCTTTCTGACATGTTGAATTTCTTTAGAAGTTCATTTACATACTTTGTCTGATGTATATAGGTACCTTTTGGAGTCTAATTCACTTGAATTCCCAGAAAGAATCTGAGTTCTCCCATCATGCTCATCTCGAATTCTGCCTGCATAGATTGAGCAATCTCCTTTCCAAGCGTAATATTGGTAGTTCCAAATATAATATCATCAACATAAATCTGACAAACTAAAATGTCTTTCTTAATTCATTTATGGAAGTGAGTAGTATCAACTTTTCCTCTGACAAAGTTGTTTTCCAGAAGGAAATTACTCAGCCTCTCATACCAAACTCTGGGAGCTTGTTTTAAGCCATAGAGTGATTTCTTAAGTTTGAAAACATGTTCTGGAAATTTTTCATTTCCAAAACCTGGAGGTTGATGAACATACACTTCCTCTTCTATGAAACCATTTAAGAAGGCACTTTTAACATCCATTTGATACAGAGTGATGTTATTTTGTGAAGCAAAGGAAATAAGCAAGCGAATAGATTCTAACCTTGCCACAGGAGCATAAGTTTCTGTGTAATCTATACCTTCTTGTTGACTGTATCCTTGAGCCACCAGCTTAGCCTTGTTTCTGATTACTTCTCCTTGCTCATTCAGCTTGTTTCTGAAAACCCATTTAGTTCCAATGATGTTGAAACCATTTGGTCTTGGAACCAGATCCCAGACGTCATTTTTGGTGAATTGGTCAAGCTCTTCTTGCATAGCAAGTATCCAATCATTATCGTTTAGAGCCTCATCCACAGAAGTAGGTTCAATGATAGACACCAAACCAAACAGTGACGTTCCAGAAGATCTGAGAAATGACCTTGTTTTGATAGGGTCATCCTTCTTTCCAATTATCATTTCCTCTGGATGAGAGGCTTTGATTCTGGATGATCCTTTAACATTTGGTTCTTCAGAATTTGTCAAGCTATCCATCTGAGCAGTCAAGGGAGTAGCACCTGACGTTGCTTTTGGTGTTTTTGCTTGAGCTTTGTCTGCCTCTGATTCTTCAGAATCTGTGAGAAGGACTTCTCTATCTGCAGAAATTTCAAGTTGTTTTGGCTTTTGATTGCCAAGCTTATCATTAAATCTAACATGAATTGATTCCTCTACAATTTGTGTCTCAGTATTGTATACTCTGTAGCCTTTAGAGCGTTCAGAATATCCAAGCATGAAACACTTCTGAGCTTTAGAATCAAACTTGTTCAGATTTTCCTTAGTGTTCAACATAAAACATACACATCCAAAAGGATGGAAATTAGAAATGTTGGGTTTTCTGTTCCTCCACAGTTCATAAGGAGTCTTCTCCAGAAGAGGTCTTACAGACACTTTGTTCCGAATATAACAAGTTGTATTCACTGCTTCTGCCCAAAAATGTTTTGCCATGTTAGTCTCGTTGATCATGGTTCTGGCCATTTCTTGCAATGTTCTATTTTTCCTTTCTACAACTCCATTCTGTTGAGGAGTTCTAGGACAATAAAAATCATGTGCAATGCCATTTTATTTTAAAAAAATTTCAAAGTATTTGTTTTCAAATTCTCCACCACGATCACTTCTGACTTTAACAATTTTAAATTCTTTTTCGTTTTGGACTTGTTTGCAGAAGTCAATGAATTCAGAATGAGACTCATCCTTGTGTTTCAGGAATTTTACCCATGTCCATCTATTGTAGTCATCAACAATGACTAATCCATACTTCTTGCCTCTGATGGATGCAGTTTTTTCATTGGTCCAAACAGATCAATATGAAGCAACTCTAATGGTCTAGAGGTTGAAACAACATTTTTTATTTTGAAAGAAGATTTTGAAAATTTTCCTTTCTGACATGCTTCACAAAGAGCATCTGAGTTGAACTTCAACTGAGGAAGTCATTTGACCAGATTGAGCTTATTAATCTGAGATATACGTCTCATACTAATATGACCCAATCTTCTATGCCAGACCCATTGCTCATCATTAACAAACAGAATGCATTTTACATTCTGAACTTTAAGTTCTGAAAGATTGATTTTGTAAATGTTGTTCTTCCTTTTTCTATTAAAGAGGATTGAGCCATCTTTTTTATTAACAGCTTTACAACATTTTTTATTGAAGATTATGTCATAACCATTGTCACTTAATTGACTTATGGACAATAGATTATGTGTTAATCCCTCAACAAGTAAGACATAAGAAATGGAAGGGAGGTTACCATTACCAATAGTTCCATAGCCTATTATCTTGCCCTTCTGGTTCCCTCCAAACTTCATGTCACCTCCATATCTAAGTTTCAGGCTTTGGAACATAGACCTTCTTCCCGTCATGTGACGCGAGCAGCCAGAGTCCAGGTACCATGATTGGTGTTTCAACTTTACTGATAAGGATATCTACAACAAAAATAATTTTGTCCTTAGGTACCCATATTTTCTTGGGTCCTCTGGGGTTAGTAGATTTGAAATTCTTTCTAAATTTCTTTCTCTTAAGAGCATCCTTGTTCTGATGGAATTTTGGTTTACTAAACACAGGTTTGTTTTGATCAGAACGTGTGTGCTTAATATCATTTAAATGACCAAATTTGAAATGAGTGTACAGAAGAGAATACTCGATGATCAGTTTATCAACAGATTTTGGATTTAAATCCTTCCATGAAGGTGATTCATATCCAATTCCCTTTCTGTTGTTTCTGCTTACGCCATAGATCATTGAAGCCATCTTGCTTCTATCTAGGCTTCTGGCCAGAAACTTCTGAAAGCTATAATCATACTCTTCTAAAACGTTTTTAGAGCATGATATAAGATCTGAGTCAGATTTATGAGCTTTTTCTAAATCATTATTTATTTTAAGATTGTTTGCTTTAAGCTCAGCAACTTCAGATCTCAGCTGATCATTCTCAGATACAAGACAGCTTTAAAGCTTCTTGTATTTGAGTTTGATTTTGTTGTAGCTTTCAAGAATTTCAGATAAACTCTCAACAAGTTCAGCTCTAGAAAGTTTAAAAAATACCTCCTCAAAATCAGATTCTGATCCAGATTCAGCAGTTTCTTCGTGGTCCTCCATGTCAGCCATCAGTGCTACATTAGCACATTCATCTTCTGATTCTGATGAAGATTCAGAAGCATCTGAATCATCCCACGTGGCCATTAAGACTTTCTTCTTCTTTTCAAACTTCCTTCTGGGTTTCTCCTTCAGAAGTTTGGGACATTCATTTTTATAGTGGCCAGGATCCTTGCACTCATAGCACACTATATCTTTCTTTCTAGATTTCTTATGTCCAGAAGAATCACCACGCTGATCAGATCTCTTGAAGTTTCTGAACTTCTTCTGCTTATGCTTCTAGAGTTGGTTTATCCTCTTGGACAGCAAAGACATTTCATCTTCTTCTTCTGAAGATTCTTTAGAACTTTCTTCAATAACCTGCAAAGCTTTAGCAGATTTGTTAGATTTTAAAGCAACAGAATTACCTTTCTTCCGAGGTTCGTCTTCTTCTAGCTCAATCTCGTGACTCCTTAAGGAACTGATCAATTCCTCCAGAGTGATCTTATTCAGATCCTTTGTAAGCTTCACAGCTGTCACCATTGGTTTCCACCTTGTTGGCAAGCTTCTGATAATCTTCTTGACGTGATCAACAGTAGAGTAACCTTTCTCCAGAACCTTCAGACCAGCAGTTAGAATCTGAAACCTTGAGAACATAGCTTCTACGTATTCAGATTCCTCCATCTTGAAGGCCTCGTACTTCTGAATGAGCGCCAAGGCTTTTGTCTCCTTTACTTGGGAGTTTCTTTCATGCGTCATTTTTAGAGATTCAAACATATTAAATGCAATATCTCTATTTGTTATTTTCTCATACTCAGTAAGAGATATTGCATTTAATAGGATGGTTTTTGCCTTGTGATGGTTTCTAAACTCCTTCTTCTGTTGATCAGACATAGATTTTATGTCAACCTTTTTCCCTTCATCATTAGTAGGATGAATATAACCATCAGTTACCAAATCCCACAAGTCAGCGTCATAGCCTAGCAAGAAACTTTCTATTCTATCTTTCTAGTAATCAAACTTCTCACCATCAAACATGGGAGGTTTGGTGCTTATTCTGTCTCTATCATCGTATTTGTTGTTATATGAAGTTGAAGTTGAAGCTTCAGCAGCCATGATGAATAAAGAACAATAGATTAAGAGTTTTTCCCAACAGGATCTTTTTCTGTCACGGTTAAGTGAGAGCACTTACAGAACCGGACCTCTGATGCCAACTGAAGGTGAGAAAAACACTTAGAAGGGGGGGGGGGGTTGAATAAGGGTTTTAAAACAATTTGGATGATAGAAAAATAACACAGTATTTTTATCCTGGTTCGTTTGAACTCAAACTAATCCAGTCCACCCTACCAAGGTGATTTGCCTTTCTCAACAAGGACTTAATCCACTATATCAAACTTGATTACAGTGTAAACCACTAAGACAATTGTCTTAGTCTTCTCAAGAAATTCTGACCACAACTTGGTCTTCTTAAGAAAATCTTTTACAAAGATAAACTAACAAATTTGTGTTTAAGTAATGCTTCTAAAAAGCTATATCACAACAGTGGTTTTTACACAAGATATAGAACGAAGAATAAAACTATTCTAGCTTGAAGAATATTTGTGAGAGCTGGTTGAATATTATGCCAAGAATTTGTTTCAAGTTCGTTTGTAGTTCGTTTGTATTCATCGACCTTTGAAGTGATGTTGAGACTTGCTTTTATAGTCCTTTGAAATCCTTTCTCAAAGACTGTGCAATTTGTGCATTCTAATCCTTTTGTCTTCTAATGACTTTTCCTTTCTCAGAAGAGGAATGTTCTGACACATCCTTTTTGTCTTAATTCTTGTGTCAAGCACGAATGGGGAAAGAGCCGTTTACGATAAGACAAGGAATATACTAACATATCTTTATTTGAACAGCATCTTCTTCAATAACTTTGGAACGCCTTGCATCAGAACTTCTGATGATGTCCTTAGTTGTTCAGGTCATAGCTAACTCAATCAGAGTTTCTCTATCAGAGTTTGCAGCAAAGTGCTTTAAGCATGAAATCCTTATCAGAGCATACTTGCTTATCAAAAACTTTTGTACTTGCAGCATTGAGTACTTTCAGAGTCTTCTGAAGCTTTTACATATTTTATTTGCCCAAGTTCTTCTTAGCTTCACTCAGAGTCATTGTAGCAGATCAGAGTCTTTTGATGTGTTGCTTCTGTCGCTCAGAGCTTTTTCGTTCTGTGATGTTCAAGGGCATTCTTACTTCCAGAATAATATTAATTTTGATATCTGAAACAAATAAACACTTGAACAGAATTAGTGTATATAAATTCTCTATACAAAATTTCATTAATGTTATCATCAAAATAATGAGATATATTGAACAACAATCTGTGTTCTAACAAGGTTCTGCCTCAGAGTGAAAGAAAGGCATCTGCTATAGTATCGGAACTCCTATCAACATAGCAAACTCCTCCAAGGTTGGCACTAAGATATAGCCAGGGAAGGTGAAGCAACGCAACTAAGGATCATAAAACTGCAACAGGGTATGAATACCTCCTAGCTCATATCTTGAGATCTTATAGACATAGCTCAGAATCTTCCCAAAATCCTTCCTGAAGTCTTCCATAACACCATGGTCAGCTACAGATGTGAGACTAAGAAAAGGCCCTATCTCTGGCCCCGGGAACTTGTAAACGACAATCCTCTTGAAACCAGTCTCCATACTGAAGGTGGATCAGATTACTAGAATCAAAGGGAAAATATGCACCTGAAAACACAAATACATGCAAATGTTAAAATGCAAATGAAAATGCAGATGCAAACAAGGGATCAAGACTGTTGTGATGCTGACTGAGATGAACCACAAATCTTCCTTGGCGAGAAAATACCAGAACATCAGAATACTGAAGCAATAGGAACCCACAGTATCAAAGATTAAAGGTCTGCACTGACGAGAAATCCGGGTTGGTTGGAGGTTAATTTTCCTGCATAACCCTCTCACTCACAGGTGTGGACCTAATCTCTAATAAGGTTCGGCATCCTATGCGGTTGTCAATGTCACAGACTCTCGAGAAACAATGATATGTTCACCATTTATGGTTTGGCATCATGGTCGAACAAGGAGGCCTCACTTAATTGACTCCCAAATGATCGATCTCTAGAGTCAACAATTTTCAGATCCAACATCCTTATCAACTGTCCAAAACAGACTGGACAGGATGTCGTTAAAGAAAATCTCGTCTGAACGCGAATTTCATGAGAGATATTGCATACCAAACATGCAACCCCTCACTACTCTCCACACTAATTCTATGTATATACTCAAGCCTGGGTATTGGGCTTATCTCTCAATGGAACACCCACCCAACAGCACAACAGCAACAGATAATAAAGTGCGGAAAATAAAATGCAAATGCAACAATGTACAAATACAACACATATGCACACAAATATACACACCCAATAATATAACACACAAGCGCTAGGATTGACTCGCATAGGGAACCAGAGTCCCTAGCAGAGTCGCCAGCTATCGCATACTGCAAAAAAAGGGAAGCCGGCAAACTAGACAGAAGAGTCGCCACCGAACGTTATTTGTCCCAAAGAGAGGGAAAGGAAACGATCGAAGAAAACCTAAGAGAAACGGGAAAAGACAAGGTCATCGCAACCAAATCTTGGGTTTGGGAGTTGGTTACACAAGGGGAAGGTATGAGCACCCCTCACGTCCATTGTACTCAACGGGATCCATGCTTTTTGTCTAATCTATAGGTGAAAACTATCTAAGAAGCTGCTCCTAAACGGGGGTGAGCGGAAAGAACAAACTTGATAGGACATCGTCGTTCTATGCCTACGTATTCCCTCGTGCAATGGGAAAGTCAGAGTCAATGTAGTTCAAAAAACTACGGGTGATGGGGGAAGGTTACTCGCCAAGACATCTTCGTCTTGTGCTTACGTATCCTCATCTTGTATGAGAAATCAGAGCAGACGTAGTTCGGAAAAACTAGACCACTGGTTAGTTCAAGTGTTTTAATGAGTAGGGTTAAATCTCCGTTCTAGCAGTTAGGGACGATGCATGTTTGCGGTAGAACAAGAAACTTAACATACTCTTTCTGAAAATTAAGTTTGAACAATCCTGAAGGATAAAAAAGTTTGATTTTGTTTGTGTTTTTTTATGAGAATAAGTGAATTGAGTTAGTTTGTAACTCATGTTGCACTAAAGTCTATGACATAAGAGCGAATGCGTCACATATCGTCCAAAGGGCATACGCTAAACACTCTAGACAATGTGAGAGGAGGCCCCCCACTCATCATTCCTTATGTACTTAAGGCTCGTAGCGTACAACAATCATTAACCTTTATTAAGTGTCTTAAGAAAGTTATGAGATGAGAAGAGAAGACACAAGACTCTAAGGGGAACTGATATACCCTAATGTTAGCATGCAATGTGATCCTAAAGTTGGGATTGAAAAGGGAACTACCTAATGTTATCATGCAAAGGATTGAAAGCCTAATGTCTCTCCTACTCCCTTCTTAAACAGAGGGACTAGGAATCCTAAGGGATCAGGGCAAGAAGCACAAGTAAACACATAGCAAATCAATCACAAATGAAAAGGAAATGAAAGACTTAAACAAGTCTTGAAAGATGCAAATAGATATGAGATGCAAACACAAATGCAAATATGAAACAATGCAACACACACAAGCATAAGTCAACTTGAACAAGTCAACAAGAGATGAGATGAAATGGGAGAAGCAAGCTCCTACAACCAAGTACCATCAATCATCAAGAGAGAAAGGTGCTACCCTAAGAAGCACAAACAAATAAGTGAGGGAGGAAATAGTGTGGGGAAGCCACCACATCTTAATCAACTCAACCAAACACTTACTTAGAGACCAAGCAAAGAAAAGCAAATAAGCAATGCAAAAGAAGCACACATGATCATGACAAACTCAAAGTGGAATCATCATTACCAAATTATCATGAACAAGTGTCTAACCACTAAAGGCATAAGTGAATCGCAAATGGAAGACCTCAAATTCAAGATCAAAACATCAAGCAAAGACAAGCATGATCATGTTCAATTAGAGGACCAAAGTCCATCTCATCATCTCACACTTCAAACAAGTGGAAAGACAATCAAAAGGAAACTTGTGGCCTAAGATACACATTCGATTGACCTCTAAACATGCAAGGCATCACCTCAAGCATGTTAACAAGAGCTAACAAAGCTTAAGAGGTGCTTAAGGGATCACTCGTGATCATATCCCAAAGACTAGGTTAAGACTAGTATGTGTAAACATGATGAAATCAACTTGAATTTGCAATATTCACCAAAAATAGAAGGAAAATCCAATAAATTCCAAATAAAATACCCAAGTTAAAATGAATTAAACAAAAAACAGCAAGTAAGAACTCAAGGCAAGAGTTCACTCAAAGCACCACCAATTAAATCCAAGAAGGCAAGGTGTTCCACTTATCGAGTGTGTGTCAAAGATCCACAAAAGGTCAATGAAAAATGATTGAACAATAATCATAAATACCTCAAATCAACCCTCAAAAGTAACTCAATCCATCACCTAAGTGGGAGAGAAAATTTGTTCCTAGGGGATGTTTCAATGAAGGTCCATGACTAAATTCAAATCAATGTGTGCACCATAGAACACATTTAATCTTAAATTCAATTAAAAATATTAAATAAAAGTGAAAAATAAAATAAAAATCTTGAAAAATCAAATAACATCTTGAAATACCAGAAACTAATTTTTTTTTATATTTTTAGGATGTGAAAAACTATTTTAAAATAATTAAAATGGAAATGACAAATAAAAAGAAAATAAAAGAAATGCAATTGGAGAAGGGGTGTAACAAGCAAAACCAAATAAACTGAGTTATGTTGAAATGCGCACATGGGCTAGATTCAAAGGGGTGGGATTAGCAAATGGGCAAGGCCCAAAGCCATCAGAAACCATCCCCAAGTGAAACTCACCATTTCACTTAAGTGAGTCAGATGCCAACTCATTTCAAATGGACACGCGAGCTGGTTAAAGCTCCACCTCAGCTTTCACCTTAAAACAAACCAGACGTCGGAGCTAGGGCTCCGGTCGTCTTCTCCGGGAAGGTCCCATCGGAGCTAAGTGAAAACGGCCATAAAAATTGAAACACCTTACATCATTTCAAAGGAAATTCAACGTAGAACAAGAATATGTCATCCATTTTTAAAAAAGGTTCATGGAAGTGGGTGAAAACAGGCCACGAATTTCTCATACTCAGACTGAAATCGTCACAAACAAGAATACAAATAATCCAAACATTGCCTACAAGATGTAGGGCTTCATATGCACCAATAATGGCCCTAATAGAGTGCATAAAATAAGAGTTTAAGTTCAAAGAAGGTTACCTAATGGAGCTGCTCCATTGGCCCTTTAAACTGCGTGCAAGCTTCTATTTAATGCTTTCAAACCCTTCCTTGATCTTCAGTGATGATGATTTGAGCAAAAGTTTGAAGAAAAACTCAGGGAAATGACCAATTCGAAGAAAGGAAAGTTTGTGGAATTTTTGTGTTACTCTCCTCTCTTTGCGTAGCTCCCTCCATACTGACCAATTAGGGTTGTTTTCTTGCTTATATATGATGGGTCCATGCATACCATGCAGGCCCATGTTGGATGAATTGTTTCAATTCAAGTTTTGGCCAAAAACTTCCACTTTGAAGCATACACGGGTATGGCTCGCTTCCATTCATTATTGGGTCAGCAAATGGCACTTTGGGGTGTGTGGAAATAAATCAGGTTGATTTTGGTCATGGAGAATGAGTGGACAACAAGTTTGAATCAACACTTTTATGGCATGGAATTTGAAAAAAGTGGCATGTAACTTGATTCTATGTTTGCTAAAATTGGGCAAAAATCATTATGGTCATGTAATGACATTGATATAGTCTTAGAAATTCAAAATCAAAGGCATTTGATGACTTGAAATGCAAGAAACACCTATCATGTCCAAAAATTCACTTTTTCAAGCTTACCATGATTCAAATGATCACAAAAATCATCAAACATCATGGATTTTGAGTTTACGATGAAGCTAAAGCAATGTGACACAACTTTCATGTGGCACAAAATTAGATTTGAGGCCTTGAAGTTCATGAAATTGGTCATTGAAGTGAATGACCTATAATGAAGTTTCCCAAAAATACCCTTGGCTTATGAAGACCATAATTTGAGCTCCACACATGAGAATGAGGACTTCTAGCACTTTTTGTAAAGCTAAGACAATAAGGAACAACTTTCATGTTCACTTGAAAGTGAGAAGAAGCTTAGTTCCATGTGAAAAATGCCTTGGAAGTGAGTTGACTTTGTGTACCTCAAAATTCTCTTAGTTCCAACTTGTTGAAACCATAACTTTAGATGTAAAAACTCAATGGATAAGTTCTTGTACTCAAAAGAAAGCTTGAAGGATTATGAACAAGTCTCATGTTTGTTGGAAAATGAGATTGAACTTGCATCATAGTGAAAATTGTCCTTGAAGTTAAGCACCAAAGAAGGGGATTTTACACTAAAATCAACTAAAACCCTAATTTAGTAACTCCCTGAACTCTTGAATCTCCTTGATTTGATCTCAACATGACATCCTAGATGATCCATGATGACTTCTCATGTCTTCAATGGTCAAGAACCAAGTCTTGAGTCTTCTCAAGTCCACAGTTGACTTTGGTTGACTAGATGAAACCCTAAACTCTCATCCATTGACTGAGGCTCTTGCAGATGATTTGAATGACCATACAAACTCCATAAAGACCCCTCAAGATGCACATTTAACCCTTGAATCATTCCTTTCTCAAATAGGTAACCTCATGAACCTCTACTCATCCTCAAGATAGGAGACGACACCCAAACACAAACCCTCCTCTCAAGAAGCTATGAGACTCAACTCTGATGGTAATGAACCCTTATAAGCTGGAAAATAATACCCTTGCTTGAGCTTGAACAAGAAATCTCTCTCTTGAATGATAAAAACAACCTCTTGATCCCCTGTCCAGAGCCAATGTTATGCAAATGCGAATGCTAAATGATATGAAACATAAGCCAAGTTAGAATGAAAAGGTTGGTCAAATTTTAGGGTTCAACAAGATGCAACATGAAAAAAATTTAAATATTCAAACACATTTCACTTAGGAATTTTGAAAGGGAAAACTATTTTTTTTCAATTTATAGCAAACTTTAGTACAATAAATAATTGCAAAAGGGAGGGCAATAATAAAAATAGCAAATAAGCATGTAACTCATTCATCTCATCATCACCATCCTCACTGGACACCATTGGAGACGTGAGACTTGATTTCTCCAATTTATGGATGAGCTTGCAAAGCTTTGAATGCATGTTTTTATGGTGTTCATGAATGTCATTAAGGATTTTTGAAGAGGATGAAGGAAGATCATTGTTTTTTTTGTTGTTGTCTTTCTCTTGATGGTACTTTTGGAGGTAGAGCGATGATATCCTTTCCTTGGATGACGTACCTCATTTGACTCAAAATGCTTCTTCTTATTTTGAATGTTTAATCACCAATTCCTTTTCATTAATGTTGAAGTCGGAGTACTCAAAGATTTTCATAATTAATTCACTATATGGTCAAATTATATTTTTCTTTTTTCTGTCCATCATATGATCAATCATAACTTCGACCCAGTTCTTATCAACTCAATTTTCCAAAAAACAATCAATGGTATATATGATTTGTGTATGGTTCTTGATTTTCTATTTCTTGAAAACAAAACAGGACTCATCGTATAGTAAATCAACCAAATTTTTGGGTGTATAATCCCATGGGTGAATGGAATAGGAATATTGGAACATATATCAATAAAAAAAGATGGGGCATAAAGATTAAAGCTTAAATCATTACCTTATTTGTTGTTTTTATCATATGCTTAATTGATGAATGATAGGTTACAAATTCGTGAAAATTCTTCAATGGATATTTCAATGGGGTGCTTCTTAACTTTGGAGCTAAATACACCATTTGATTAGGAGAGATTTCCATGGAACATCCTCGCCAATTCAGAAAATCTCTCTTGGGGACTTCTAAGATGAGGTTCCTTAAGCCTACATCTTTCAAGACTTCGACAAAATTGTAATCCTTGAAAAGTCCCTCATCAAAGTAGCGAGAATGGTAAACTTCTCTTTTGGAAAAATACTTATTAAAAATGTTTTATTGCTCTTAAGAAAAGAATCTTTAAGAGAAGTATGATGGAGAAGCTAGAGATGAACAAGCTCTTTTTGGTGCCATTTGGTAATGACAAGAGGATGAAAGAGCTTAAAGACTACTAATGCAATGCATACAAGAGAGGTAAGATGAGATTAGAAATGGAGGAAAACTTACATCTATATATAGTTGTTATCTAATTGATTTGGTAAAGCTTCCAATCGATTGTTAGCTTTAAATTAAGGTAATTAGCCATTGGTACTAGATGTTGCAGCTACTCTTCAACATCCTAATTGTTGCTTTGTGCACCAAATTTCAAATTTTTGAATTTTTAGAGCATTCAATCGATTGGGACATGAGGCTAATTGATTGGTTAGGCCTTTTTCAATATTTTTGTTATTTTGGGGCTTCTGTTTGAATTTTCTTTGGCGTTCTAATTTATTGCACCCCTTTCCATCTCATTTGCACCCTTCTTTTAGAAAAGCAATGAAGAGCTCATACAATTTTGTTAGCAAAAATATTTTAAATAAGATCACACACTATTTTAAATGATTAATCAAAGTTTTCCAATCAATCATCTTTAAAATAGTGTTTTCCTCAATTATCAAGAACCCTTGATAAAACCTCCCCCTTCTGAGGGAATGCCAACATAATGTGACATGTCATTCTCTACATATTGTTGGATACAAGAGTTGGTTAAACCATAAGATAGATATGTCCACCATAGGCTTATCTTCTCAACCTACTAAGAGATTGGGAGATCATCATAGATTGGAGATGTTATGACCATACTTAATGAAATGTTTACTTTGTCCATGATCAACTGGTATACATCATTAATGAGAATTATTGGATCATAGACTTTACACCAACCTACTATATATTGGAGAGTACACCAGTCACTTTCCACAACTTTATTTAATATACGCTAAGGCTTCATAAATGCTGTAAGACATCCCTGCAAAAATGTACTAGGGTTTCGCCTTTAATACCCCTATTTCCTATGTCTCGGTGGGTTAGTAATTCTAGAAGGTATAGGGTTACTACCTTTAGACATTTTCAATTTATGAAAACAAAAGGCTCTAAGTGGACAAATCTATTACAATGAGAACATTTATAAACATGTCGATTCACTTTCATCCTATTTACAATGGCGCTACCAGATTTAAACCCTAATCCATTTTTATTTAAGTAAGGCATTTGGATTGATAAAACCAAGCCAACATTTTCTTTCCCATTAGTAAATTTACTTAGGGATTCATGTATATATATATATATATATATATATATATATATATATATATATATATATATATATATATATATATATATATATATATATATATATATATATATATATATATATATATATATATATATATATATATATATATATATATATATATATATATATATATATATATATATATATATATATATATATATATATATATATATATATATATATATATATATATATATATATATATATATATATATATATATATATATATATATATATATATATATATATATATATATATATATATATATATATATATATATATATATATATATATATATATATATATATATATATATATATATATATATATATATATATATATATATATATATATACTTTCTTTTTATTCGAGACACAAGTCTCACATGTTCCAATTGAGTTTCTAATATTAGCTATTTCAAACTTAATTGTTTCATTACTCTTTTAAAGAAAATTCAGGTAATCTTTAAGGTCTATGTTATGCTTTTTGATCTTATCATTTTCTTCATTTAACTTAACACTTAATATAAAAAACTGCTTGTAAGATGTCTTTGTTACCTCATCATCATTTCCCTATGAGATACTTTCAAGCAGACTTCATCTTCTTTGTTGGAAGAAGATTCTTCGACAGTTATTCCTGAGGTTGACTCTTCTTCATTTGCGGAGGCTTTGTTCTCTCTTCTTCTCTCGAAGATTCCACTAGATAAGATTTCTTCTTAATGTCCTCTCATAGATGAAGTTCCTTTATTTGACGTTGAGTCCTACGAAGATCGTTCAACTATAAAGATTTTTCTTTCAAAGGAAACCATGTGATTTATTTGGCATGATTTTGATGAAGTTGCTGAGGATTCTTCAGGTTTTGAGTTTATGCCTTCATCTTTAAGTAATTGAACTAATTTGTTCAATTTTTATACATTTCCTTTTTTTCATTGATTTTTCCTGAAATTCATAAACACTTTATCTCTTGATCTAAGGATTGGGTCATATTTCTGATTCCAATTCTTAATTCTTAGGTATTTATTAGTGACAAATGTTCTAACATTTCTAAATTTTGAAAAACATTTATGAATGAAGTCTTCATCTCATTCATCTCGTGTATTAATTCTCTTTTATTCGATATTCGGAGAAGCTTCACATATCATTTCAAGAGTATCTCACATTTTCTTAATAGATTTGCAATTATAGATATAAAATATTGAATGTCACTTAAAGACATAACCAATAAGTTATTTAAAAAAAAATTCAAATTCAAACTTTCTCTTTTCCTCTATGGTCCAAAGGAAATCATATTTATATATTACTTTGTCATTCATATGGTGAGTAGGCATAAACATACAATTGATTATCGTTTCCCAAAACTCAAAATCAATACTTTGAATGAAAATTGTAAATCTAGCTTTCCATAGTTCAAAATTATGAGCATTAAACAATGGAGGTGTATTATGTGGAGCAATGTACGTGCAGGTATAAAGTTGACAACTCCGCAAATGATTTTCTCTGATATTTTAATGACAACAAGAATAATTAAAGTCGGTGGAAATAACTTTCTACCTTGATGATGGTTACCTAACTAGAGAAACATTTTATGCCTCATCAATAAAAAGAGAATCAAGATTAAAGTGCTTATATGATCAGGAACAATCCAACAAAGAATCTTGAATCCTCAAATGAAATGTGAAAGCTCGCCAAGTCTTGTCTATCTGTTTGTCTTTGTGAGTAACCATAGTTTTGTAAAAGTAAGGAATAACTTTTAAAGTACTAAGACAACTCACACACCTCAAAAATCATTTTTAAATATTTTTATCATGAAAATTGTTTTATAGGCCAGGCCAAGTGATTAAGAAGTTGTTCAAACTCTTTTCAAAGTTTTTTTGAACTAACCAATTAGTTAGATACTTAAGCTATTAGGTTGGCAAAACTTTTTATTTCATCCAATGGATTGAAGCGATATTGCCAATTGATTTAAGAATGACTAATTGATTAACTAGGAGATTTGGACAATATCTTAATGAACTATAACGGTTATATATAAAATATTTTCATTTTGGACAAAGTAATCAATTAAATTGACTCAGCCAATGTATTGGAATGTTATGCTAATGGATTGGAACGTTATGCCAATTGAGTGACTCATCAATTTTACCCATGGATCATTTCTTTTTTTTGGTTTTTCCAACTCCTCTTTTGTTTTTTCTTTCTCTCTGTCTAGAAAATATTTCTTCACTTGATATTGTTTTAGTGCTTGTAAGTGAAGTTTTGCTTGCGAGTAAGCATTTTTGTGAATGGTTGTGTTGTTGTTTTAACTCTTAAGAGTGTGATACTCCTGAGACGATTGAGTTTGGTTTGTGAGATAAAGCAGTCTTAAAATCTCTGTTGTGATTTATTGAACTTTGTTGAAAAAAAATTATATTTTTGATTATTGAGATCAGCCTGAAAATCTCTAAGTAGGTTATAACTTAACCTGTGGTAAAATCTATTTGTGGTTGAGGATAAGCTTACAAAAATCTCAAGATCAGCTTGTATGAATCTCGGGTGCAATCTCAAGATTAGCTTGTATGAATCTCTTTGGAACATAACTAGGTCAATGTTCGAACAAACATGTATAAATTTTTGGTGCAATCTATGTAACCCTAACCTTTTAATTTATGTTATTTACTTTCATTATTTATTTCTACTGCATTCAACCAAAATTACTAATATGATCTTAATCGGAAAAAAAGTATAAAATAAATTAAAAAAACTTAAACACATATTTAAAATATTTGTAGAAACTAAACACAAATTTAAAACTTCAACTGAAAATTTGTAAGTGAGTGTGTTTATAGATAGTGTGGTAATTTGACCGCAAAAGAAAAGTGTGGTAATATGTTGGTTCAAGAACTGAGAATATTATAATCTTTTTTATAAACAAATTTTTTAAAATAAAATTTAAAAACTTAAAGGATAGAAATTTAATTCATGAAAGAAAAGAATAATAGGAAAATTTAAACAAACTATATTATATAAATAGTACTACATTAGTAGAATGTCAATTTGTAATTGAACACATTTGTGTAATTTCATGCTGCTATCAAAACAACAACACATTAACAAAAAGTGTTACACCTTGTTCCAAAATAAATTGTCACTAACATACAAACGTATTTCTGAAACTACCACAAAACATAAAATGAAATTGTCATTAACATCGTGTGAAATTGATCATATGTAAATAATTTATTTACAAAATCCCAAATATAATTATTTTAGATAGTCAATATTAAGATGTAAAAATACATATAAGTTAGTTAATGTTTACAATTAGTTCCGTTTAATTATTGAGTGTAAAGGATATTTAATAATAAATTATTAGAAATACATCAAAAGTTGATTTTCTCTCTCATTAGAAATACATCAAAATTGTAAATATAAAAAAGTTGCCGTTATCTATCAAAATTGTAAGTATAAAAAAGTTGCCGTTATCATCAAAGTTGACCCTCATGATTTGTGGGTTGGAAAGTGATTTTCTCTCTCATTAGGGACATAGGGATGTATGCTTTAGGAGAGATGTGAAGAATTGTTGGGAGGTAGTGTACGTAAAGCTATTTGCAAAGCCGCCGATTTGTCTTGAGGTGAATACTGTGAATTGTCAGTCGGTTTCCTTGTCCCATAGGAATACAGTTTCATTACTTTTTTTGGCGGGACACACTTTCCTAATGGTTGATTCAAATGAAATGTTTGGGAAAGGCGTTTCCTTCATAGAGGATCTCAATCAGTGCAATTCATTGTATGTTATTGGAGAATATTTGTATTAGTTGGATCTTCTCTTTGCACACCTTAGCTTAGAGTAGATTTGTATTTGTATTTGTATTGGTTGGGTGACATTGTGGCGCGAAAGGTGACATTGTGGCGCGAAAGGCAGGTTGCCTTTAGCTCAGTACTAATGCTTTTAAATAACGCCAGATGTCTTATTCATGTTTTAAAAATAAAATTTAAAATACAAAAACAGGTGTTACATTTTCATCTCTTTGTTGTTGTCTTGACCTTTCGATTTGCCACCGCTACAAGCCAATTGCCACTAGATCTTCTCTATTGACTTCGACAACAGCTTGCCATGACTAAAACAATCACAAACCCTACTGTTTTGACTCTAATATTCACATTAATGTCCCCTAATTTGTATTTATGTGAGTTCAGTCCAACTTGTTCTTCCTGCAAATCTAAAACTATTAGATCTATAGAATTTCATGAAGAAAATTCAATACATTTGGAACATTAAGACTTTATAGAATCATAATCCCTTCGACAATGTTTTATATTAGTAACCACATCTTAACAAGAGGAAATAAGAAAACATGAGATCGGTAAGAGATGACGTCGTCATAGCATTGAGGTGGATGGACAAGACAAACAACATCTTAATTGTAAGTCGAATATCAACTACATATTTGAACATGCCTAAGTTAACCTTAAATTACCCTTTAAATCAAATTTAGTTTACACTAAAACATACTCTTTTACATAATTGATTAATTCAAAATTAATTCAAAGACTCTTGATCAAGTTACCTCTTCAACGGTTAGTTTCTGAAAAGGCTATAAATATGTCTGAAGGTTCAAACTGAATCTTTTACAAGGATCAACCAGATGAAAGAGTAACAAGATCAACAATTATCAACACATTGTATATGCTGATTTTTTTTTGCTATAAATATGCCTTAAGATTTCTTACACGTTGAATATCTTAGAAATCTTAAGTGCTTTAGGTATTTGTTATGGTGATTTTTCGTACCTCTGATACTTGTATCATGTACACCTTATTCTCTATTCTGCTGAGCTTGTTCAATAGTTTAGATAAAATTCTTGTGTCATTGGGATACAAGCAGGAAGTCTCGAGCCAAGATACTTGAGTCATGTAAGTCTCTTGCTATGTGCTTGAGTTGTGAAAGTCTTAATCAACTAGGTTGATTGAGGAGAATTCTTGTGTCATTGGGATACAAGCAAGGAAGTCTCCGGTCAAGATGCTTGAGCCACATAAGTCTCTTGCTACGTGTTTGAGCAGTGAAAGTCTTAATCAAATGGATTGATTTAGCAGGAAGTCTTAAGCCAGTGTGACTTGAGCAGGATGACTCGGTACATGAAACTGGAGCAGTAAGTCTTGGATTTGAGGGATCAAGCAGGGAGGCTCATTTCATGGGACACGGAGCAGAAGTCTTGAGCCAGTGTGGCTTGAGTAGAAGGGCTTAGTACATGGAATTTGAGCAGTAAGTCTGGACCAGAGGGGCTCAAGTAGGAAGACTCGTTTCATGGAACTTGAGGCAGAAGTCTTGGGTTGAAGGCCTAAGCAAGGAAGTCTTGGGTTCGTGGATCTAAGCAAGAAGTCTCGAGTGAGGAGCTTGAGGAGAAGTCTTGGACCTTGGGTCTAAGCATTTGTAAAAGTCTTATGCAGGATGGATAAGCGATTGTAATTGTGATTTGATTATAGTGAAAATTTCTTGTGAAGCAAGGGGACTGGACTGCTCTCAGTTTGGGAGGAACCAATATAAATCTTTGTGTCTTCTTCTATTATTTATTTGCTTCTTTTAACATTCTGCTGCTAAGAATTAACCAAAATTTGAACACCAATTTAGATTTTGAACTCTAATCAGACGCAAACTAAGAAAATGAAAAACACAATTCAACCACCCTTCGTGTGTACTTTTCTCACCTTCACATCCAAATCAACATTGTTTCCATTATAGTGATGAACTCAACGTCTGGTGGCTGAGTCGAAGTTACTTCCATTGTAATGATGGACTCCACTCTTAGCCAACATAGCATAGTACTCAAATTCACTAAGTCCCCATTCTCTTTACTATGTCTTTCGACCTTGCCACTTTCGACCAATATATCCTTACATGATTTCCGATCTTGAGTCATCCTGAACATGTGGACTTACTTGTCCTTCCACATGGCGTATCTTTAACTGTTCTCATGAATACTTGCCATTTATAGTCTAGTCGAAAAATATGGTGTAACAACACGATACATTAATAATAGGAAAAGGAAGTTGGAAAAACCCTTGGAGCATAAAAATGACTCTCAGGGGCTTCGAACTTGTCTCGGGATTGAAGGTGAATTTCTATAAAAGCAAACAAATAAGTATTAATGTTAGTGATTGCTTTCTTTTGGCAGCCTCTATATTTTATCTTACAAGATGGAAAAGGCATCTTTTAATTTTTTTTAGGGGTTTCTATTAGTATCAACCCTAGAGGGATTAATGCTTGGAAACTGATCATTGACAAGATCAAAGCAAAGCTAGCTCTATGGCAAGGTATAATGTTAACAATGGGCAAGTATAACTACTCTTATCAATTTGGTGTTCTTGATTCTTCCAATTTTTTGGTTTTCTTTCTATAAAGCTCTGAAGACTATTTTGAAAATCATAGATAAAATCAGAAGCAAGTTTCTTTAGGGCGATAATGAGGCAAAGGCAAAAATTCACTGGATTAAGTGAGATTGGGTGTGTAGGACGAAGGATAAGGGGGGTCCTTGGTATAAAAAGCATGGAGGAATTCAACTTAGCTCTCTTAATTCAAAATAGAAATGGAGGATTTTTTAGGATTCCAATTCGTTATGGAAGCAAACTCTTAAAGCTAGATATGATTTCATAGAGCAACAAATTTTGATAGACAAGTTTCCTTCGAGCAACAAATGAAGCTAGTTTTCTTGATCTGCAAAATCTGTTGCGCGAGACGAGGCCGAACTCAGGGAGGAACGATGGCATTAGTTGGATGGTTGACAACTATAATTTTTACAATGTAAGGTTTGTATATCATTTAATGTTTGATGCTAGACTAGAGAGTTAAGTCTAATTGAACCTTCGTTGCAAGCCTATTCCAGAATAACTACCATCCAAAACATAAATCTTTTGTCTGCATATCTTTTATTCTGGAATAGGCTTGCAACGAAGGTTCAATTAGCAAAGAGAGGGATTTTCGAGCTAGATACAAATTGTATTTTCTTCCTTTTAAAGGAAGAAGACATTCAACATTTTGTCTTTGAATGTTGTACTGTTGCGGTGGAAAAGGGTGGGGGACTGGTGTGGCAACATCAATATTTTTACAGGAGATTTCTGTAATTACTTTGTAGACTAGTGTGGTATAGGAACAAACAAAGAAGAAAACTTAAAGTATGGTTCTATTTGATTAACAGTTTTGTGGTGCATTTGGAGGACTACAAACAAAATTATTTTTAATAATGAGGTATGCAATTTAGACGATTTTTGCTAGACCATTAAATTTTTAGTGTGGAAATGGTCTTGTGTGGGTTAAATTCACTATTCCTACACTGCTTTTTATTCCTTTTATATGAATCCTTTAGGCAGCATTAGGTAAGTTGGTGTTGGTTGAGAATTTTCTATTTCCCCTGTATTTTCACTTCTGCTGATATAATGGTTTGAACACCCTTTGTGTTCTTTTTAATACAATTGTCTTTAGAAGAAAAAAAATAACATGGAGCAGGATAATGATAAAATGCAATGTAACTTATGGAAATGAATGACATATTTGGATTGACGTTTGAAATAGCCAAAAGTAATTTTTAGAGGGATAATATAATTGATTTTAAAGTTGTTTTGAGGTGTTTGATTATTTTAAAATAAAGTTAATTTTAATTGAAGTTATAATTTATAATTTTTTAGTTTAAATGTGATTTTTTTACATAAATATATCCAAATATAAGTAAATTGTATTAAATTAAATTATGTTAAAATTAATTCTATCAAAATCAATTATGTCCATTCCCAATTGAAACATACATGAAATTTAATTTAAATAGGAAATATTGAAAACTATGAATATTTTTAAACCCAATCATAATATAAATAAATGAGTAATATGTGAAAATCGAAATTAAAACTCTTGTCTTTATTAAGTTGCTACTTTAATATACCGCTCCTTTAAATATTTAGTCTCGCACCGGCTAAGTTTGCATTCAGTTCAGATTAGGGGTGTGTATGAATAATCATTTAATATTAACCAATTCATTTATATGGTTATGGTTTATAAACCAATCTATTTTTATGGTTATGGTTTATAAACCAAACCACTTGTTCAGAATCAGTTCTAAATGAATTTTGATTTTAATTCAAATTATTTAGTTAAATTTAAATTTATTTTTTTAAAATTATATCAATTTTTAAATTTATATCAATTTTTAAATTTAAATACTTAAGTTTTAATATATTTTTTCTTTGAAAAAAAACATTTAAAAATAATTTTAAAAAAATTCTAAAAATAAACAATATTTAAAAAATTAAAAATAAAACTAAAAATTAAAAATTCTAAAATAAAAAATGGTGACTAATATGTTATAATACATATATTTGTATATTTAAAAACCTCTATCTATTGGTGGAAAAATATATAATATTTATGACCATTTTTTCATAAAGCTTTAATGATCTTCGAGATTTATAAATGAAAACTAGAGTCAAATCCAACAAATTAAATTTTGGTATATTTTTTTTGCACATGTCAAATCAAACTCGATCACTAATATAATTTGTGAAGTATTAGTACATCATTTTAAGTAATTAGAGTATTCGTAAATAATTTTTTTTTTCATTTTGAAATACAAAATTATGAATTTTTTATAAAATATTTTTTTTTATAAAATTCAAGAAAATTAACATTAAAATAGTTTAAAATATAAAATTAGTTTATAACGTGTATATAATAAAACATGAAAAGAGACAAAAACATATCAATTTAACAAATAATGAAATTTAAATAGTCAATAAGTAAACCAATGAAAATCAGTTTATATTTGGATAACAAAATGGATAAACACATTTATATTTTAGCATTTAGTTTAGATTTTTAAAAGTGGAACAATTTAGATATAAATTTGATTAACGATTTTTTAACACACCCCTACTTTCATACTCCACTTTATTGATAAGAATATTGACTAGTATTTGCATTTTATATTTATAAAATATATTACCTATTTAATGACAAATGAAACTCATTTCCCCTCTCATATTGTTTGTTGTTTACCCAAGTATATGTGCACAAAAGCATTTGCATGTGTTTTTTACTGTCTATCTATTTTTCTTGCTAATCAAGGTGGTTGAAGTCTATTTTTTATTACTACTTCCCTCATTAAATGTTTAGTTTTGTACATGCTAGTAGACTTGTAATTCACTCCACACTCCACTTTAGTGATAGTATTTGTCTTTTTTCTTTTCTCCTCTTATTATTGTTTGTTGTTTCTCCATAGACTCAGAACAATTGGGTGGTAAAAAAAAAAATCCACTTTACTACTATTTAAGCAAACCCACACCACACCTAGTCTCATACTATTCAAACTTTTTGTCAATGGATTTTCAAAAAGTATGTCATTTCTTCGTTTTCTCATTTCACTCCCTTTCAGTTTTGTTTTTATACATCAACTCTAACTTTCACTTTTTATTCATCTAATTTGTTCAAATGTAGTTCTTAAATTTTGCATTATTTTATTTTATTAATATGGTTTTTGCTCAAATGTTATATTATTTTTTCCTTTGTGTGTTTTGAAGGTAATGATGGCAGCAACGATACTTGTTCTTGCATTTTCAGCCACGGGCTTAATGGTGGGAGCTGAGAAGGATGCACCTCCCTCTCCAAAATCAGACATTATAACTCATTACATTCCCATATCTGTGAAGCCTGCACATTCCCCTCAAAATCCAGTCATTGTAACTCCTTACAAACCTCCGCCGCCACCTCATTCCCCACCACCACCGCAAGCTTCTCCGCCGCCTCCGTCACCTCCGTCCCCACCGCCATCTACTCCACTTCCAGCAGGGTCCCGGTTCTCAACCACAATAGTCATTCTTATATCTCTTGGAGCTGTGATTGCAGTATCTATTCAAGTCGTCCTTGTTTTGCTGTCGATCGAAGCTTATCATTCCTATAAAGATCAACTTCCTTCTAAAATCAGCGGCAATCAATCGTGAACCTCCGGCCATTAGCAGCGATTAGCCGTGAGGACAATACTAGTATCATTTCAATATATTATGACTAGTTTTAATGTTTTTTTTAATATGTGTGATTTCATTTCACTATAGCTGCAAATGGTGAATATTTTGGCTACAAGTTTGATGTTAGTGTTCTAATTTCTTTTTCTGAATATGTTGTTATCTACCAATTTAATGTTAGTGTTCTAATTTACTTTTCTGAATATTTTGACTACAAAGACACATATATCATAACGTTATATATGAATATTTTTCTGAATATTCTGAAATATATATATATATATATATATATATATATATATATATATATATATATATATATATATATATATATATATATATATATATATATATATATATATATATAATTTCAAATAAACAAATACGTATAAACATACAATGTTGAAAAAAATAAAATCAATGGTTTTAAAAATAAAAACTCTTAATAAAATAAAGAATATATTCCTCTAATTTAAGGGAAAACCAAGATGTTAATCTCTTCCCAATTCATATGGATTGTAAGTACAAACCTTGAATAACTATTAATTATATTAAAACCAAATTCTTTAATAGAGAAAAATAATTTAGAAAAAAAAAAGAGAGAGAAAAATAATGTAAGTAAATGATTCTTAGTAAAATAAGAACATTAACCCCTCCCACGTTGAAGTAAGTCATAATCTAAATTTACAGTTAATTTTTGTAACATTTGCTTAAACTAAAAATAAAAATTCAACTTCATAAAAAAAAAGCATTCAAACAAATTACTCTCTCCAACTTCATTAAAAAAAAAAAGCATTCAATCAAATTACTCTCTCCAGCAACATTTTCCCATCCATAAAATTCAAACACTTTTGCATCTATAAAATTTGAACAATTTGATGAATCAAACAGATACAAAATAAGAAACACTCAGTTCAATTCAGTTGCTACAAAAGGAGAATAAATAGACTCTTTTGTTTTTTCTTCTACTAAACTTAAGTAGATAATCCCTTAGGAGGGGATTATACTACTATCTAGATCAATTTAACGATTGACTATATTTTGCGTTGAATTATACCCGATTAGCTACTAATCACTCTTTCTACTTAAAGACAAAAGTGCATCATTTATCAAATATTTAAATTTTTTCTTATTCAAACATCATTTTTCACTCTTATACTAATTTGATTGTTAAAGTGTTAACATCATCTCTCCACTGTATGGAAGCTCATAACCATCGCAACACATTTTATATTCTCACATTCCAATCAACTCTAGTTCCACGTTGGAACATTGGCACTGTATGTGGGAATCGACTTATAATTTCTACGATTTTCCATTATCAAGTTTCTCTTTCATCAGACATCCATATCTCATCCGCTCGAAGCATTGATCTTCATCTCTTGATCACTTCATCCGAACTTTAACTTTTTTCCCTTAGGTCTTCCTTCAGATTCATCAATAATGGTGACTTCTAAACCTTCTCGCTCTGACACTTAATGGCAAGTTGTCGGCGTTGCTGAAGCGGCAAAAAGTCCATCGTCTCCTCCTCCTCAAGTTAGGAACGATCAAGCCCCGGTAGCTCTTCCATCTGTTCCTTCAACAAGATCTTGTCTGACCTAAAGTGTTTAAAATAAATTTCATTCTCTCTCGTTCCTCGAATCTACTCCAAAATTCCACTAGGGCAAGTCTTCGTTCAAACATCCACAACTGCCTACAATGCCTAGACCATAAATGTTTCCCGACATTTAAATGGTGTAGGCTAACCTTAGTGTGTAGGGAGCCAATGATATGTTGAACAATGCCTATAATTGGTACAACAACAGAACTCTCAAGCCCTTAGTAGAAAGATTATTCTAGATCAAAGAAAGCCTATGCAACGTCAGCCCAAAAGACAACACCGTACAAGAGGTGACTTCACAAAAAAACAAATTGCCTTCCTTGATTTAGTAACTATCGTGATGTCAACACGCCAAGAGGAGGTCCAGAAGTCGCTAATCCTCCAAAGACACTGAAGATACCAAACTCATTCTCATTAAACTCGACACTTGATCAACTTAGAACACCTGACTCACAACGCCATCAAAATCTAGACCAAAGCTCTGAGACCATAATGTAACACCCTGATTTTTAATAACGGGAGTGTATTTTTTTTTTCTTTTTAAAACAACAATACAATATAAAGCATTCAAGATGGTCCTTTTTTAAAATACAATCAGAGTAAAAGTTTTCCTATTTAAATTCTTCTTTAAAGTTATAATCAAATACTTGTCGTAAGTTGCAAAATATTTTCACCACTAAAACATTCTTTCTTAAAAAGTACTTGACATTAAATAATAATTAATACATCTTACACAATAAACATTTGTGTTGTAACAATATACTTCACTATAGACGAAAAAGACACCACTCTCAAACAAAACTCTAAGTTGATATCTGGACTCTAACTAAAGATAACTGGGTACTAAACTCTCGAGTAGCATATAGACTTGCTGCTTCAGATCACCGGTCCAATAACTATTTCTCCATGTCTTTAAGAACAACTCAAACCTCGAAGAACCTGGGGCATAAGCCCATTCTAGAATAATAGTAGAGGGTCACAATCTAAAAACAACATATGTTAAATAATACACACATACAAGTACAACATAATATATAATAGTCACAACATTATTTCAATATAGATAAATGCGCAAATAGCTTAATGCAGACACTACATGAGCGTGATCCTCCTAACCGGATTCCTCACATGCATATGATTCTGGGATTTCAATCTCTCTACAAAGGGTTGTGGTTGTTGGTGTAAGCCCTAGAGGCCAATACTTTTTGGTACTTGTATCGGATTATTCGTTTAATAATAAAAGGTATTTCTTTATTATGTTTGTCTTTCAGAATAATAAAGTCCCTAGAATAGTTAGTCTGTTTAATGAAATGCTAAGTGTGACTTAATCATGAGATCCCATTAAACATAAAGACATTATTCTTAAAATATCCGTAGTCAAGCTTTATTGCAAAGTGGGATAACATTAAAAGCATTGAGACTATTATGAAGATAGACTGATGATCACATCTCATGGATCATGGATAAAGAGTTATCAAGTCTTGACATAGGTATAAATATTAGGAGTAGTATTTATACCGGATTGACCCGCTATGAGAATACTACATAGTATGTTATGCAAAGTGTCATAAGTTATTCTCATGATGATAATGGTGTATTACCACCCTTCGACCTGAAACCACTATGGACCCTAGATGTAGAGTCGGGTGCTTTATTGCTGATCAAACATTATCCGTAACTGGATGATCATAAAGACAGTTGATGGGCACTCCACGAAGCATGCTGAGGGACATGAGTGTCCTAGATGGAATTTGCCAATCCTGCATAACAGGAGAAATGTCTAAGGGCCCAATATTGAACTGGACAAGGATGACACAGTGTATGCCTTGTGTTCAATATAGACATAGGGGCAAAAGGGTAATTGTACAAACATATATTATCACGAAAAAGGTTTTGTCAGATCACATGACATTTTCGTGACTTGGGTAGCAGTGATGTGTTGCTAGATACCGCTTACTGTTTATTATGTTAAATATATATAATTTAATATAATTACCAATGTTACGAAATCCTACAGGGTCACACACATAAGGACAGTTTGATGAGAGATAGAGAAATCAAAAAAGGAACACCGTAAGGTACGGTGCACTTAAGTGAAAAATATAAATTCGGATAATATAATAATAATTATTGTTATTTTATAATGGTTATAAAATAATAATAAAATAAATATATTTATTATAATAATAGTTATTATAATAATATATAATATTATTATGGATCATGTGAATTGGGTTTTAGCCCGCATCCCACAAGAGAGTCTATAAAAGGAACCCTTGTGATGAAACTTTCACTTGATGCAATTTCGTTTTGATTCTCTTTTCTCACTCAAATAATTCCGTTCGTAAGCAGCTAGCACTGTGACCGGAAGCTGTTCGTGTGGACTGAGTAGAGGCGTTGCACTTCATCAACGCTTGTGATCGCTGCATCAAAGATCTGAATCGCCACAAAGAGGTAACGATTCTATCACTGACCATGCTCATTCGTAAGGATCACTAAAGGAAATTTTTGTTTTCCGCTGCGTTTAGATCGCAATTTTCCTTCAGTGGTATCAGAGCCACTTACGAAACCATGGATCTGATAGCTGTTAAATTTCCTTCTTTTCTGTATTTGATTCGATTAAAACACAGAATGAATTTAACAATAAACGATTAATTAAATTTGGCATCTGTTGTGTATGATTTGGATGATTGATGTTGATTATGCTTCAGAAACCGACATTAGTATGGTGAAGTTGTGCGATACATTGATCATCCATAGGTTACACAATTAGATCGATCACTTTTATATAAGATATAAGAAATTCTGATGCAAAGATGGTATATGGGATATACTGTTTTGATTTCATCCATTCAATCACATAAGGATTGTAATTATTTTTGAAAGATCATCATTTTCATTCGCTTCGGAATCCGACGTTAGTATGGTGAAGCAATGACATGTTGATCTATCATATTGAGTTATCAATCGAGTTGTGTTTGACGGCATGAAATTGTTGCATTAGGATTAATGGCAGTACAAGTGTTGTATTGCCGCAGACTTTTCCGGTTGGGGTTGTAAATGCACAAAAGTTGTGCAGGAAACGACGTGAAATACAATGAAGTGTTCATAAAAATTTTCGCCTGCGTGTTCATAAAAATTTTGACCGGGCAGCGGAACCCCCGGCTAAGTCTGCAAAGTGTGATCAATCAGTCGAAATTTAATTTAGTTTATTTAATTATCGGAATTTTAAACTAATAATAAAAGTGTGTTTATTATTATTTATTTGTGGTGATCAGTTATGGCCTTAGTTTTTCCTTTATTATTGTTTTGGGATTTTTGAATACGGCCTGCGTGTCGTGCCTCTCTCTCAATCTCTTTATGTAACTTCTTTTCTCATCTCACTCCCTCGTATGTAAAACGAGTTTTCTTATATGTAATGTAATATTATGTTATGAAAAAAAAAAGGGAAGTATTCAATATTAAAGGAGGATAACCTTGGAGATCATGCTTGGAGAAGCTTAGATCGTTATTAGGTTAGCTTAGGTTCTCTCATTGGCTTGAGGGAACAATTGCGTTAGGGGCCATAATTGTATCTTTTTTATATGTATGTTGATGCATGTAATTGTATGTTGATGCATGTGAGAGACGTTTTGCATGTGAAGCCGGTGAGATCAAACTAATAACAAATTCCCTCAAAATTAAATATTAAGTTTATGCTTTCCAATTTTTAGCACTCATCAAGACTAGTATCGAGCATTGTAGGTTTCGCCTACGCGAGGTGCATGTTCTATATTAGTAAGGTGTGATGGGATAATTGTAATATCCAATTGCTAAAACAATGGGTCAAACTTAACTAAACAAATTATAATAAGATTATACATGTTTAGAAGCAAGAATTGGGAATGATTCATGTGATGGATCAGAATAAGGAGTTATTCACCCAATTGAAAATATTCGAGAGTTGTATGAGATACAATTGGAAGGAGTTCCTACCTAAATAACTTAGTTTTGTGTAATCAGCCTAACGCTGACTTAAAACAAAGTGAAACATGGATCTCGACCCACTAGAAAGTCTTCCAACGGGATTTTCCGAATCAAATGATGAGGGTCATTTGTTTTGAATAAAATAGTGGGAGCATATTTGATTAAAGGCCTAATTAAATATGTTGTTTTAATGATACTTATATTTTCATATTTCTCCTGTAGATTACCATGACAACAAACACATCGAACAATATTTTGCGATCCATCCTAGATAAGGAAAAATTGTCTGGGACAAATTTCCTGGATTGGCACCGTAATCTGAGGATTATCCTCAAGCACGATAAGAAGCTGTATGTCTTGGAGACACCAGTTCCTGAGGAGGAACCTCCTAGTTCTGCACCAAAGGCAGAAAGAGATGCTTATAAGAAGCATTTCGATGATGCCAATGAAACCGCTTGCCTCATGCTTGCTACCATGAACTCTGAGTTGCAAAAGCAACACGAGAACATGTCTGCGTTCGATATGATCGGACATCTGAAAACGCTTTATCAAGAGCAAGCAAGAAATGAGAGGTTTCAGGTTTCAAAGTCCCTTTTTAACAGCAAGTTAGCTGAGGGAGCCCCTGTAAGTCCCCATGTACTCAAGATGATTGGGTATGTGGAGAACCTTGACAGATTAGGGTTTCCCCTTGGAAAGGAACTTGCGATTGATCTGATCTTGCAATCGTTGCCAGAGAGCTTCAGTCAGTTTGTCCTGAATTTCAATATGAATGACTTGGACAAAAGTCTTCCAGAACTGCTAGGCATGTTGAGAACTGCTGAGCAGAATATGAAGACAAAAGGGAAATCCATTCTGATGGTCAGTAATGGAAAGAAACAGAACAAGAGGCCCATCAAACAGGGTGGTAGAGGGAAAGGCAAGGAAGTTGCCAAACCCAAACCCACTCCTCCTGTTTTGAAGCCTAGTGGAGGAATAGCAAAGGAGGGCACTTGCTTCCATTGCGGTAAGACCGGACATTGGAAGAGAAATTGCCCAAAGTACCTGGAAGATAAGAATAATGGAGTAGAGACTTCAAATTCAGGTATTTTTGTTATTGAAATTAATTTATCTACTTCTGCATCATGGGTATTAGATACTGGATGCGGTTCTCACATTTGTACTAATGTGCAGGGACTAAAAAGGAGTAGAAATTTGGCAAAAGGTGAAGTTGACCTACGAGTTGGCAATGGAGCAAAGGTTGCTGCTTTAGCTGTAGGAACTTATGTTTTAACTTTACCTAGTGGTTTAATAATTCAGTTAGAGAACTGTTATTATGTACCTGCAATTAGCAGGAATATTATTTTCGTTTCTTGTTTGGACAAGTTTGGTTTTTCATTCATAATAAGGAACAATTGTTGCTCCATTTATTTGAATGATATATTCTATGCTACTGCAAAAATGAATAATGGACTATATGTCCTTGATCTTGAAATGCCAATTTATAACATTAATACTAAAAGGTTGAAACCTAATGAGTTGAATCCAACTTACCTTTGGCACTGTCGATTAGGCCACATAAATGAGAAACGCATTTCCAAACTCCATAAAGATGGACTCTTGGACTCTTTTGATTATGAATCATATGAGACATGCAGATCTTGTTTAATTGGAAAGATGACAAAGTCCCCATTCACAGGAAAAGGTGAAAGGGCTAATGATCTTTTGGCACTCATACATACTGATGTATGTGGACCACTGAACATACCAGCCAGAGGAGGTTTTCAGTACTTCATCACTTTTACTGATGACTTCAGTAGATACGGATATGTGTATTTAATGAAACACAAATCTGAGTCCTTTGAAAAGTTCAAGGAATTCAAGAATGAAGTACAAAACCAACTAGGTAAGAATATTAAAGTTCTTCGATCAGATCGAGGCGGTGAATATTTAAGCCTAGAATTTGATGACCATCTAAAAGAGTATGGGATTCTATCCCAACTTACTCCTCCTGGAACACCACAATGGAATGGTGTATCTGAGAGAAGAAATCGAACCTTGTTAGACATGGTCCGATCCATGATGAGTCACGTCGATCTTCCAAACTCCTTTTGGGGACATGCATTATTAACAGCAGCTTACACACTTAACCGTGTTCCATCTAAAAAGGTTGATAAGACACCATATGAGATATGGAGTGGTAAGAAACCACATATGTCTTACATGAAGATTTGGGGTTGCGAAGTTTACGTCAAACGACAAATTTCAACCAAGCTTGAGCCCAAATCTGACAAATGCTTATTTGTGGGGTATCCTAAAGAAACAAGAGGATATTACTTCTACAATCCTTCTGAGGGCAAAGTGTTTGTCGCTCGAACTGGAGTCTTTCTGGAAAGGGATTTTATTTCCAAAGGAAACAGTGGGAGGAAAATAGAGCTTGAAGAAATTCAAGAATCACAAAACATTGAAACACCTATGGAGGAACTAGAGCGGGAAACACAAGTAGTTGTGGAAGAGCAACCTGCTCAAGTAGAACAAGACCAGCGTAGGTCAAGCAGGATACGTCACCAACCTGAGAGATATGGATATCTCATAAGTGATCAGGGTGATGTATTACTCATGGATCAAGATGAGCCTGTGACCTACAAAGAGGCCATAACTGGTCCTGAGTCTGAGAAGTGGCTAGAAGCCATGAAATCTGAAATGGATTCCATGTACACAAACCAGGTTTGGACCTTGGTAGAACCTCCTATAGGAGTTAACCCTATAGGATGCAAGTGGGTCTTCAAGAAGAAGACTGACATGGATGGTAAGGTACATACCTATAAAGCAAGACTGGTTGCAAAAGGCTATAAACAAATTCATGGGGTTGACTATGATGAAACCTTTTCACCAGTTGCAATGCTTAAATCTGTTCGGATTTTACTTGCCATCGCTGCATATCATGATTATGAAATATGGCAGATGGATGTCAAAACTGCTTTCCTTAATGGGAATCTTCTTGAGGATGTGTACATGACACAACCTGAAGGATTTGACATACCACAAGATGCCCAAAAGATATGCAAGTTACAGCGATCAATCTATGGATTGAAGCAAGCTTCCAGAAGCTGGAATCTTCGTTTTGATGAAACCGTAAAACAATATGGATTCATCAAAAATGAAGATGAACCTTGTGTCTACAAGAAGGTTAGTGGGAGCATGATCGTGTTTCTGGTATTATATGTAGATGACATATTACTCATTGGAAACGATGTCCCTACCTTGCAACAAGTGAAGACTTGGTTAGGGAATTGTTTTTCTATGAAAGACCTAGGTGAAGCAGCCTATATATTAGGAATTAGGATCTATAGAGATAGATCACAAAAACTGCTTGGCCTAAGTCAGAGTACATACATAGATAAAGTGTTGAGACGCTTTAATATGCATGATTCCAAGAAAGGATTCATACCTATGCAACATGGTCTGTGTTTATCAAAAACACAATCCCCTTCAACTAAGGAAGAAAGGGATCGCATGAATAAGATTCCATATGCATCTGCAATAGGATCTATCATGTATGCCATGTTATGTACTCGACCAGATGTCTCGTATGCATTAAGTGCAACGAGTAGGTACCAATCTGATCCCGGTGATGCTCACTGGGTAGCTGTCAAGAATATCCTTAAGTACTTAAGAAGGACTAAGGATTCATTCTTGATATATGGAGGTCAGGAAGAGCTTGATGTAATTGGTTACACTGATGCTAGCTTCCAGACAGATAAGGATGATTTTAGATCACAATCTGGTTATGTGTTCTGTCTCAATGGTGGCGCTGTGAGCTGGAAAAGTTCAAAGCAAGAAACAGTTGCTGATTCTACAACTGAGGCCGAGTATATTGCTGCCTCAAATGCAGCAAAGGAAGCTGTTTGGATCAAGAAGTTCATTAGTGAACTTGGCATAGTCCCTAGCATTGTGGATCCCATTGGTTTATATTGTGATAACAATGGTGCTATCGCACAAGCTAAGGAGCCTAGATCTCACCAACGATCCAAACACATACTTAGGCGTTATCACCTCATTCGAGAGATAATCGATCGGGGAGATGTGAAGATATGCAGAGTACCTACACTTGACAATATCGCTGACCCATTAACAAAGCCTCTTGCGCAACAGAAGCATGATGGTCATACTAGATCTATGGGTATTAAGGGTATGCCTAATTGGCTCTAGTGCTAGTGGGAGATTGTTGGTGTAAGCCCTAGAGGCCAATACTTTTTGGTACTTGTATCGGATTATTCGTTTAATAATAAAAGGTATTTCTTTATTATGTTTGTCTTTCAGAATAATAAAGTCCCTAGAATAGTTAGTCTGTTTAATGAAATGCTAAGTGTGACTTAATCATGAGATCCCATTAAACATAAAGACATTATTCTTAAAATATCCGTAGTCAAGCTTTATTGCAAAGTGGGATAACATTAAAAGCATTGAGACTATTATGAAGATAGACTGATGATCACATCTCATGGATCATGGATAAAGAGTTATCAAGTCTTGACATAGGTATAAATATTAGGAGTAGTATTTATACCGGATTGACCCGCTATGAGAATACTACATAGTATGTTATGCAAAGTGTCATAAGTTATTCTCATGATGATAATGGTGTATTACCACCCTTCGACCTGAAACCACTATGGACCCTAGATGTAGAGTCGGGTGCTTTATTGCTGATCAAACATTATCCGTAACTGGATGATCATAAAGACAGTTGATGGGCACTCCACGAAGCATGCTGAGGGACATGAGTGTCCTAGATGGAATTTGCCAATCCTGCATAACAGGAGAAATGTCTAAGGGCCCAATATTGAACTGGACAAGGATGACACAGTGTATGCCTTGTGTTCAATATAGACATAGGGGCAAAAGGGTAATTGTACAAACATATATTATCACGAAAAAGGTTTTGTCAGATCACATGACATTTTCGTGACTTGGGTAGCAGTGATGTGTTGCTAGATACCGCTTACTGTTTATTATGTTAAATATATATAATTTAATATAATTACCAATGTTACGAAATCCTACAGGGTCACACACATAAGGACAGTTTGATGAGAGATAGAGAAATCAAAAAAGGAACACCGTAAGGTACGGTGCACTTAAGTGAAAAATATAAATTCGGATAATATAATAATAATTATTGTTATTTTATAATGGTTATAAAATAATAATAAAATAAATATATTTATTATAATAATAGTTATTATAATAATATATAATATTATTATGGATCATGTGAATTGGGTTTTAGCCCGCATCCCACAAGAGAGTCTATAAAAGGAACCCTTGTGATGAAACTTTCACTTGATGCAATTTCGTTTTGATTCTCTTTTCTCACTCAAATAATTCCGTTCGTAAGCAGCTAGCACTGTGACCGGAAGCTGTTCGTGTGGACTGAGTAGAGGCGTTGCACTTCATCAACGCTTGTGATCGCTGCATCAAAGATCTGAATCGCCACAAAGAGGTAACGATTCTATCACTGACCATGCTCATTCGTAAGGATCACTAAAGGAAATTTTTGTTTTCCGCTGCGTTTAGATCGCAATTTTCCTTCAGTGGTATCGCTTCAAGATTTAGCACCACTAAGATGATAGGTATCTACACCATTAATCAGACTCAATGATCCACGTTGAGATAAGGTGATTCCATCTTAGACACACACCTCGTGCCACCTCTCTGATATGCACGTCGTGACTCCTCTCCATTAGCCACGTAACTATGAAATGCATGAGCATATATATGTATCACAACTTAAATATTTATGGTCACAATTGACCCATCTCATGTAGCCCACCTGGCATACACAAATCACATATATGCAACATGATATTTTCTCAATAATCAATTCATATATTTATTCAAAATCATATGAAAGAACATTCACAAATTTAGCATCATAATGTAAACACACATCCCCAACTGGGCACACAAGAAACATCACACATCCCCAATTGGACACACAATCATGAATACAAACACAATGCATTCAATCATATATAATATCATTAAATGGCGCCTTTACCTTAGAAAGCTTCCAACAAGTTCATCTTACATTATGCGAGTCTGATTTGTATCTATTAATGGACTCTTCGATGCAGTTCATACTTTAAACCTTTTAAATTAAAAAACTTATTTAAATTAATACAAACCAAATTACATTTGTCTTAGTCACTTACCTAATCAATTAGATTTAGCTTTTATCACGATTTTACTAATGTAATCCTTTTATATTAAAGTATATATTTTTCAAATAGAAAATTATTTTTCTCAAGATAGAAAGCAGTCGAAATTATGCGTATCTCAAGAGGCATACCTACGGAAGGTTCTCGAAAAGTTTGGTATGCCGAATTCAAAGCCTGTTGTGACTCCGACAAACCCCCAATTCAAGCTGAGTATAGATCAATGTCTCATCACTAATGTTGAAAGAACTTATATGAATAGTATTCCATATGCTAACATAATAGGTTCTTTGATGTATGTTATGGTCTATACTAGACCCGATATAGCATATGCAGTAAGTCTTGTAAGCAGGTACATGGAGAATCCTGGAAAGGCTCACTGGCAAGCATTGAAGTGGATTCTAAGGTATATAAATGGGTCTCTAAATAGAGTCCTAATTTATGGTGGAGCCTTGGGTGAAGATAGTAAAGCAGCAATTAAAGTCTGTTCACATGCTGTTGATATGATCACCAAGAAGTTGCCCAGTTGCAATTTTTTCCATTGTATGTAGTTGATAAAGCTGCATAAAGAAATCTAGTTCCTTGATGTTATAGAGTTAGATCCAAGGTGGATATTTGTGAGATATTGGATCGAACTCTAGTATGGTCGAAGTCCGTTCGCATGCTGCTGTGGGAATAATGCGTGTTGTAGTCAAAGTTCGTTCTAACATGCATTAGTCAATATCGCTATGGTTGTTAGCATGTTGAATTGGGTCTTGCTTGTAAGCCCAATTGTTTAAGTTAGCTTGTGTAACACCCTTATAATCCCCACAAAATATATATAAATAAATCATGCATCTCACCAAAAAGGTGTCACATATAATTTCAAAACATCACACAAACACCTGTCATGCTCATTAACACTTAAAGTAAGTTCATACTTTTCATAAACTTTCACCTTAGCATGTATCAACGAATTTACTTCAATCATAAAAGATATAATGAAAGTCTCATGTTCTTCACATTCATAACCAATACTCCGCATAATTCAAATAAACTTAAAAACATAAAGTAGAGTACATAATGTATCTCCCAAACATAAATTGAAATGATCCCAATGTTACATGATTAAAGCACGACTCGACCCAACATAAATAAAGACACTAATCAAGCTACTCCACAACTACCTCGCACTAGAAGCAACTCTATTTCTCGGTACCTGAGTGATGTCGTACAAGACATCATTACAACAGAAGGGTGAAAATTCACATAATTATTGAAATTATAAGATAATATATATTTAAGGCATACAATCATAACCACAATTGTTCTCACATTTTAAAAGCTTCATCAACAAAGTATCACTCAAGTAACCATATTATTCACAAGTGTATACTCACAATTCTACAATTTCACCAATTCAATAATTCACATAAATTCATATAATCTCATATTGCAACCAAAGACACCATGTGACTCGATGCAACACTCAAATGCAACTCATGCATGTGGTACCAACACCTGTCATTATTTTTCAGTTTTTACATTAAACCGAGTTCGTTCCCTAGACCAATAACACACAAAAAACTCTTTCCCTAAACTTTTAAACCTCGCTCTAGATTTGAGACAAGTCACTAGCTCCCACGGAACTAACAAGCATTACCTCTTGACACAAATGATGCATGTGCAAATACAACAATCGTATGCACTTAAGATCATTCCCTAATCTTAACATTAATGCATATCTTCGATAATTCATCACATTTGAAATACCACACATTTGCACGTACACAAGGATCAAACACAATCCAACCTCAATTCACAACACACACCACCAATTAAACATAGAATAATTAATCCATCACTAATAATTAAAAATTCGATATTCAATAAATATTCACTACTCGATAAATATTCAATAATTATTCAATATCCAATAAATAATCAATATTTTAACATCAATCATTATTTTAATAAATAATCAATATTTTAATGAATAATCAAAATTTGAATAAATAATAAATATTTGAATAAATAAATAACATTTTAATAAACCTTCGATATTTTAAATCAATATTTCAATAATTAATAAATATTCAATATTTAATAAGAATATTCAATATTAAATATATTTTCATTAATTTAATAAAGATTCAATATTCAAATATAATCCTATTTCATAACTTATGTATAAATATTGTCTACAATACATAAATTAAAAGAATTCACATTTTATTCCCTAGTTTATTTCTTTTCTTGCGATATAGAAACATGATACAAGGGGTATCACTTTCAATTCCTTCTTGTCTGTCTTGCTACAGTGACAATGTGGATAAAGGACTCACAATTAAATACTTCTATATCGCTACAGGACTTAATAGAAAGAAAAAAATCACATTTTATTTTCCACCAAATTTCTCACGCTACAGATTAAGATAAAGGCTACAGGACTTGGCAAGGTTAAAATTTATTTCCATACTTTATCATTTCATTCACTTAATGCTACAAGACTTACAAGTAGAAAGATTATATCCATGTCATAACCGTTCTGCTACAGCAAATTCCACATGTTCATGCTTAGTTATTGCACTACAGAAAAAATAGAATAGTAATAGAGGCACTTCAATTATAGCCTATCATTATGCTACAACGTTTAATGCTCTCTACAGTAGTATAACTTAAAAGAATCAACTTTTCTTTAATTTTTCTTTTGTCCAACGCTACAGGGGAGAGGTAGAGGGGAATAGAAAAGCCACCTTTATTTTTCTCACTTTCTATTCTACCATTCATAATATATATGTATAGTACTTTTTATTGCCAATATTATTATTAAATGTGCTAATAAATGCTGGTTTCATGCACTTCATGACAGGAAAAAGTAAAAGAGACACTTCATTATTCTATAGCTACAACAACTTAATGGAATGAAAGTAGTATTATATTAATTGCTACAAATTTCAGCATACAGGATATAATGAACAAAAGTTACATTTCATTTTCTATTTGGTATATAGCTAGAGTTTGTAATTTGTGTGCTACCATTAAAACATATTAATAACTATATGTGATATAATGCATAGTTAAAAGCATCACCACATCATTTTATATGTGATATAATGCATAGTTAAAAGCATCACCACATCATTTTTTACTTCCCATTCTTCAAAGAGTTTGCTACGGTATCTAAAGTATCACATTTCATTTCACACAATCGGTTCTATATTTCACTACAGTGTCATATATATTAATTTCAACTAATCCATTATCACATTTTAAACATTATTATCAAAGTCTAATAGTTAACCAATCTTGAAAATTGGAATTTCATCTTAACATATTTCTATCCATAAAACCCTATCACATAATCTCAATAAATATATAAAAATTCACCTTTACTTTAATTTCTTGAATTTCCTCTCTTGGTTCTTCTCTTTTTCTCCACTCTTCTATTCTTGCTTCCTTTCCAATTTTTTTTTCTCTTTCTATTCTCTTCTTACTCTACGTAAAACCCTAACATTTATCTTAATTCAATTGAGCTTTATTAACTCATTCTCATACTTACTATTCACACTCAAAAATAAGCCCAACTAATTAATCTAGCAAATTCTACATTTTATTATACCAATAAAATAAATCACATAAATTAATTTAATTCAATTAATCTAACATTTATCTTAATTCAATTGAGCTTTACTAACTCATTCTCATACTTACTATTCACACTCAAAAATAAGCCCAACTAATTAATCTAGCAAATTCTACATTTTATTATACCAATAAAATAAATCACATAAATTAATTTAATTCAATAAATCACATATATCAATTAAAAAAATAACTCATATAAAATAAATTAATTAATTAATTTATATAAATCAAATATTTCATATAAATTCAATAAATCAACAAATTCAAATATATCAAGTAAATCAATTATTTCAAATAAATCACATAAATTAGTTAATTCAATTATGCACAAAATCACACAATTAATCAATTAATTTAATTAAGTAAATAATTAGTAAAAATTGGGGTGTTAAAATTTGTACCCTAAGTTAGCTTGTAATGGATAATTGTTAAAAAAACTCATTAGGTTAGTGTTATTTTTCTTATAAATAGGATGTTAGTTTCTCAATCTTGGCATAAGAAAAAATAGGAAGATAAAATCCTAATTTTAACAGAGAGAGGTTATTTTGTTATTCTTGTATACTTGTACTCTTTGAAGGTGAGAAAATTACTTAGAAGGGGGGGGGGGGTTGAATAAGTAAGACTAAAAATCAAAGATTAGAACACAGATATTTTTATCCTGGTTCGTTGAAAACAACTACTCCAGTCCACCCTCTCAAGAGTGATTTGCCTTTCTCTGTCAAGGACTTAATCCACTATTTTAATCAAACAGATTACAAATAGCAACACCTAAGAACAACCGTTCTTAGTCTTCTCAAGAGCAACTGATCCCAACTGGATCCTCTTAAGGAAAATCTTTTACAAACAAAGTAAAACTTTTACAAGAGTAAGAATGCTTCTAATAAGCTGTTATCACAACAGTGATATTTCTCTTAAGTTAAGAATAAAGATAAAGCAAAGTAATATGATTAAGAGCTTTGAAAGGTTTGCTTGAGTAGTGATTTTGCTAGAGATTCGATACTGAAGAAGATGGAGTGGATTTCTTTATATAGGCACTAAGATCCAAGAAGTCTTGTTACGTTGAAGACTGTGCAGAAAAGCCTGAAGCCTTTTGTCTTCACATTGGAGGCTGTGCTGAAACAAACCTGATGCTTTTTGTCTTCACTTGCAGAATACTTTCCTCAGAATGGAATGCACAGATAAAACCTTTTTGTCTGTGTCCTTGTGTCTAGCACAAAATAGGAAAGAGCTGTTGAGAAAAACTAACGTACATATTTAAATCTTCTTCAAAGTAAGTTCAGCTTTCAACATTAGAATCTGAATCTTCAGAGTCTCCAGACCAGGAATCATCTGGATCTTCAGAGTCTTGAATGTTCTTCAGATTGAGCTGAATCAGAGTATGTGCAGCTAGTGTGCTTGAGCGTGTAAATCCTTCAGAGCAGAGTCTTCTATGCTTTAAAGGCTCCTTCTTCAGAATCTTCAAGAGACAGTAGTCAGATTCTTCTGGGAGCAGTGTTCAGATCTTCACTTAAGATGCTCTTGAACTTATGAAGCCTTTCATAAGAACAATGTTCAGATCCAATTTTGCTTTCTTAAGATAATTTTCTTTAGTGCCTGTAGCAAACAATCTAGAACACGTTTAGAGTATATAATTCTTGAATACAAAATTTATAAGTGTTATCATCAAAACATAGAGATATAACCAAGACACAATCTGTGCTCTTACAATCTCCCCCTTTTTGATGATGACAAAACATGAGAAAATTTTGCTCAATAAAGAGTAAGAATTAGAAACTCCCCCTGAGATAAACAATCTCCCCCTGAAATAAATACTACAATAGAATAGAATACTTCCCTTTCTGATTAAGTATATTTCAGATTCAGGGCCTGATGAAAGAGTTCAGAGTCAAATCTTGATGCCAGTTGATTGAATAAATGTATCAGAGTAAGATATCAGAGTTGATTGAATACTCAGATTTTCTTTAGAGAATCAGGTTCTGGTTGACACAGTCTCAGGGTAACTTCAATGAATTATGTCAGATATAACAATGTAATCTGAAAGACTTAAATTCAAATAAGTTAATAAAATGTCTGAATTTTAGTTTTAGTAATTGCTTATAGGTTGAACACACAGTTTCTCTTTTTTCTCCCCCTTTTTGTCATAATCAAAAAGATTTTCAAAGACAGAAAGATATAGAAGAAAGGAAGCAAATAGGAGCAAAACATGTTATCATGCAATTAAAAAACAAACCAAAGTTCACAGACAAACAGGCAGAGGCCAAAAACACATAACACAATAAAAGCAAACAAACATCAAAACTCAGTTCATGTGCAAAACAACAAATAAAACTAGGTCTGGCGAGAGGCAATGAGGGTCAGAAGCTCTGTCATCTTGGCAGCTGACTCTTCTTGCTTAGACATCCAGGTCTTGATTTCATCAGTTGTTTTCTCTTGCTTGATCATCCAGTCCTTTATATCCTTCACATCATTCACAAGTTCTGAAACCACAGATGAAGACGGAGCAAATGCAGTAGCAGCAGGGTTCCCTTCAGTTTGGTTTTCAACAGAAGCTTGTTCAACCATTTCAAATTCAGGAACTACTGGAGGAGCAGCTTCCAATAGTAACACAGGAGGAGGAGGAGGCATGTTCATCAGCGTTACCTTTATTAACTCAGCAAATTTTGTCTTAGCAAGCTTAGAGCATTTTGCTTTAACTTTTAGGGCAGCTTTGTTAAACATCCAGATGAAGCGCTTCCAAGCAGTATTCGAAACATTTGGATCCAAACTAGACATGCAGACAGCCTTAACACGATCATATTCAGAATCTAACTCCTTTTTGAAAATATCAAACATAGCATTAACACAAGATCCTAAATCTGACTGTTCATTCTGTCCAGAGGAAAAAGGATTGGGGGTGTTAGCAGGAGTAGGTTCAGATGGTTGTGGTTGAGGTGTGGGTGGTTGAGATGTGTGGATGACAGATTGAGGGAGTTCAGCTGAATGAGGAAAAGTTTGATTCTCAGATGGGTTAGTTTCAGGTGGTTGAGGAATGGTTTGGTTTTCAGCTGTTTGAGTGTCAGATGGTTGTGCTTCAGATGGTTGTTGAGATGGAGAGTTTGGTGGGGTATGAAACAAAGCAATGTTAAGATGTTTCTTCATAACACTCTCAGAGCGAGCTTGTTTGAGTGATTCTGAATCACAGTCAGATGAATCAGATGAATCAGAGGATTCATCTGAGTGAACAGATGTAGAAGAAATTTCAATTGTTTGGTTGAGGGGTGGAATATCAAGAATATTGTCAGAAAGATTTGGATCTTCTGAGGGAATTGTTTGTTCAGAGTGTTCAGTTTGAACAGTCTCTGGTTGATTTTGTTCTGAAATAATTGTTTCTGGTTGGAGAGTCTCTAAGTTGGGATTCTCTAGTTGTGACAAAGTTGGTTGTGGAGTTGCTGTTGGAGAATTTTCTGGTTGAGTTGGTACTGGTGGAGTTACTGTTGGAGAGTTTTCTGATAGAATTGGTTCTGGAGGTGGAATTTCTGTTTGAATAGTTTGAGGTTGTGGTTCAGATGGAGTTGGTGCTGGAGATGATTGTAAATTTACTGGTTCAGAGGATAGTGGTTCGGATGAGATATTGACAGACTTTTTAGATTTTGAAGTTCTTGGTATGAGGCTTGGAGAGAGTTGTGGTGAAGATAGTGGTGAATGAACAGTAGGAGTAGGATCAGAGGCTAATACCTGTTGAATGGTGTCTCTGATTTCTTCCAGAGTAGCTTCTCTTGGACTGCTTCTGGCCTTCTTTCCTTCTTTCCTCTTCTTTCTTGACGCTTCAGGTGCTTTTCTCTTCTTCTGAACGAATTCTTCGTCAGCCTTCCTCTTACTGCGCCTTTCCTTCATCTGATTAGGCAATTCTTCTCCAGGCTTCTGAACGAGATTGGCAGGTAAAGAGATTCCTTCCTTTAGACATTCAGTAATGTACAGCCAGACAAATTCCTTAGGTTCATCTGCACTGAATAGTGGAAAATCTTCCACAGGAATTCTTCTACCTTGAATCTCTTCAGAGTTGATCTTCCTGAGTTGTCCTTTCAATTCTGAGATGATTTTCATCCTTTTCAGATTGAGTCCATTAATTTCAGAGCCAATGATGTAAGTCAGATCTTCTGTAATCTTCGCATCATTCAGATGCTGTACCAGCTTGTTCTCAATAAGTATATCAGAAATCAACCTTCCCAGGGGTATCCACGTCCTCACTTTACCAGCTTTCGCCCTTACTTCCTCTCTGGTTTCTTTGACATGAGTTAGTAAATGACTGAAGATGAGATACGGTAGATCCACTTTGACATTTTTGCTAATGCAGTACATAAAATACAGATGTTCCGAACTTACATAATCTGGTGAGTTGGATGGTTTTCTGTGAAAAAACGTACTCATAAAGATTTTCGCCCAGATCCTATAAATGGGTTTTAAATCTTTAACCTTACTTGACGGCAAACCAGCAATAGTAACTTCTTCATAAACCCTAGCCATATCAATGCGAGAAGAAGCAAGATTTGAAACACCATCAGACTCAGTATAGCTAAACAGTTGTCTGATCAGGTTTTCAGTGATGACTATCTCCACTCCAAGAACCGAGGAATGTATAAACTTGGGACCAGCGCTTGCATGAATCCAAAATTCCTTTACCAGTGTTGGAAAAACAGGACCCATTAGCCTTTCAAAATATTTTTCCCACCCTTGAGCTTTAATGGCAGAAATGAGATCAAACCCATTTTCCTTTAAAGAGTCAAGATCAATGAAGCTTTCACAGAGCACCTCTAGATCAGCCACTGGAGTGAATAAGGTTCATTCAGGTTCTTTGTACATTATAGTCTTGTTAGGTTTTGCAGCAGTGTTTGAAGTAGACGCCATTGAAGAAGAAGAATACCTTGGTTTCGGTTTAGGGTTTTGGAAAAGATTGAAAAGAAAGCAGAAACGCATGAATGAAGTGAATGTGGAAAGTGTGATAATAGTGTGATAGGTGATATATATATAGAAAACCAAAAATCAAGCATAGGGCACACAAAAGACACTTACGCACGTTTGGACAGCATTTAATGAAAAATAATCATTTCACATTAAATTATGACAGCTGGGGGGAAAACCAAGAAAAGTGAGATTTTCAAAGCAATACCTCAAACGTCAATTCAGTTGAGCACTCAATCTTTTCAGATATTGAATGACACGTGTTTGCTTTGTTGGCTCATCTGATGTCTCTCAAGAAATGAAACGTTTCCAACTTTCAGATCTTCTGAGCTTGTTAGTTCAGAATTTTACCCAAAACGAAATAATTGAATAAATATAAATGAACAAATAGACAGATGAAATACTTCAGATTATTAAACATTTTGCATCTGAGAGGTTGCCTCTGAAAAATATTACTCTGGACATAAATCCATACAAATATTTTTCAGAATGAACTTAAATCTATCTTCAGCAAGGGGTTTTGTGAAAATGTCAGCCCATTGATGATCTGTATCAACAAAGGCTAAATTAATTACACCCTTCTGAACATAGTCTCTGATGAAGTGATGTTTAATTTCTATATGTTTTGCCTTAGAATGCAAGATTGGATTTTTTGACAAACATATAGCAGAAGTATTATCACAGAAGATAGAAAGATTACTCTCATAGATTTGATAATCTTCTAATTGACTCTTCATCCAGAGCATCTGAGTACAACATCCAGCAGCAGCAATGTATTCTGCCTCTGTAGTTGATAGTGCAACGGTAGGTTGCTTCTTGCTGTACCATGAGATCAGATGACTTCCAAGAAACTGACAGCTTCCAGAAGTGCTTTTACGTTCAACTCTGTCTCCAGCATAGTCAGCATCACAGAATCCAACTAATGAAAATTCATCAGATCTTCTGTAACACAAACCCATGTTAGCAGTACCTTTCAGATACCTCAGAATCCTCTTAACAGCTGTTAAGTGTGATTCTCTAGGATCTGATTGGAATCTAGCACATAAGCAGACACTAAACAGAATATCTGGTCTAGAAGCAGTCAAGTATAGAAGAGATCCTATCATACCTCTGTAGAGTTTTTGATCTACCTTCTTACTTACCTCTTCCTTACCTAGAGTGCTTGTAGGATGCATTGGAGTCTTTGCCAATTTGCTATCAACCATGTTGAACTTCTTCAGAAGCTCTTTAACATATTTGGTTTGATGTATGTAGGTGCATTCTGGAGTCTGATTGACTTGGATTCCCAAGAAGAATCTCAATTCTCCCATCATGCTCATTTCAAATTCTTCCTGCATACATTTAGCAAACTCCTTTCCAAGCGTAATATTTGTTGATCCAAAAATAATGTCATCTACATAAATTTGACAAATCAACAGATCTTTCTTAACAGATTTACAGAATAAAGTTGTATCCACTTTTCCTCTGATAAAATTTTTCTTCAGAAGGAAGTTGCTCAACCTCTCATACCAAGCTCTGGGAGCTTGTTTTAATCCATAAAGGGATTTTTTTAATTTGAAAACATGATCTGGAAAGTTTTCACTTTCAAAACCAGGAGGTTGGTGGACATATACTTCTTCTTCTATAATACCATTAAGAAAAGCACTTTTAACATCCATCTGATACAGAGTGATGTTATTCTGTGCAGCAAATGAAATAAGAAGACGAATAGATTCTAACCTTGCCACTGGAGCATATGTCTCAGTGTAATCAATACCTTCTTGTTGACTATATCCTTGAGCAACCAGCCTTGCCTTATTCCTTTCTACCTCTCCCTTTTCATTCAGCTTATTCCTGAAGACCCATTTTGTTCCAATGACATTGAATCCTTTAGGTCTAGGAACCAGATCCTAAACATCATTTCTGGCGAATTGATTCAGCTCTTCTTGCATAGCTATAATCCATTCATTATCTTCCAGAGCCTCATCTACAGATGTTGGTTCTATCATTGACACTAAGCCAAATAAGGAAGATTCAGAAGTTCTGAGAAATGATCTTGTCCTTATAGGATCATCTTTCTTTCCAATTATCACATCTTCTGGATGAGAAGCTTTGATTCTGGAAGAAGATCCTCTGACAGTTGATCTTTCAGAAATATGCAAGTTGTTTAGTTGGGAGGTCAAAGGTGTAGCATCTGGGGTTGCGTCAGATTCTTTGTTCTTTGCCTTTTCTGCCTCTGCGCCTTCAGAGTCTGTGAGAATCACTTCTCTATCTGCAGAACTTTCAAACTGCTTTGGCTTTTCAGAGCCAAGCTTATCATCAAATCTGACATGAATAGATTCTTCCACAATCTGTGTTTCAGTATTGAATACTCTGTAGCCTTTAGAGCGTTCAGAATAACCAAGCATGAAACACTTCTGTGCTTTGGAATCAAACTTGTTCAGATTATCTTTAGTATTAAGCATATAACAAATACATCCAAAAGGATGAAAATAAGCAATGTTAGGCTTTCTGTTTCTCCACAATTTATAGGGAGTCTTTTTCAGAAGAGGTCTTACAGACACTCTGTTCTGAATATAACAAGCTGTGTTAATTGCTTCTGCCCAGAAATATTTTGCCAGATTTGTCTCGTTAATCATGGTTCTGGCCATTTCTTGCAATGTTCTATTTTTCCTCTCTACAACTCCATTTTGTTGTGGAGTTCTAGGACAGGAGAAATCATGTGCAATGCCTTTTTCAGAAAAATATTTTTCAAAATGTTTATTTTCAAATTCTCCACCATGATCACTTCTGACTTTAATAATTTTACAATCTTTTTCAGTCTGGACTTGATTGCAGAAGTCAAAGAACACAGAATGAGACTCGTCCTTGTGTTTTAGAAACTTTACCCATGTCCATCTGTTGTAGTCATGTACAATGACTAACCCATACTTCTTGCCTCTGATGGATGCAGTTTTCACTGGTCCAAACAGATCAATGTGAAGTAATTCCAATGGTCTGGAGGTAGAAACAACATTTTTTGATTTAAAATGAGATTTTGAAAATTTACCTCTTTGACATGCTTCACACAGAGCATCTGAGTTGAACTTCAACTTAGGAAGTCCTCTGACCAGATTGAGTTTATTAATCTGAGATATACGTCTCATATTAATATGCCCCAATCTTCTATGCCAGACCCATTGCTCATCATTCACAGATAAGAGGCATTTTACATTTTGAACTTTAAGTTCTGAAAGGTTAATTTTATAAATGTTGTGTTTCCTCTTTCCATTGAATAGGATAGAACCATCCTTTTGACATACAGCTTTGCAACATTTTTGATTAAAGATAATATCATAACCATTGTCACTTAATTGACTTATGGACAATAGATTATGTTTCAATCCTTCAACTAACAGAACATTAGAAATAGAGGGTAGGTTGCCATTACCTATAGTTCCAGAGCCAATGATCTTGCCCTTCTGGTTCCCTCCAAATTTCACGTCCCCTCCAGATCTAAGTTCCAGACTTTGGAACATAGACCTTTCTCCCGTCATGTGTCGTGAGCATCCAGAGTCCAGGTACCATGATTGGTGTCCTGACTTTGCTGCTAAGGACATCTGCAACAGGGATTATTTTGTCTTTAGGTACCCAGATCTTCTTGGGTCCTTTAGGGTTAGTTGCCTTGTAGGTTTGTCTAAACTTTTGTTTTTCAACATAGCTTTTGTTTAGACTTGCCTTAGATCTAAACACATGAGTATTCTTTTCAGAGCTCGTGTGTTTAATATCATTTAAATGACCAAATTTAAAATTAGAGTATAAAGGAGATATCTTAATGATCAGATCATCTACAGGTATTGGTCTTACATCTTTTTCAAGAGAAGAAGATTGAAATCCAATTCCCTTTCTTTTATTCCTACTAACTCCATAGATCATAGAAGCCATCTTGCTTCTGTCTATGTTTTTAGTGAGGAACCTCTGAAAACTGGAGTCATATTTTTCCAAAATATTTTCAGATGACTTAGCTTCAGAGTCAGATTCTTGTTGGACAATTTCCAAATCATTTTTTATTTTTAAATTTATTTCTCTCTGCTTAACAAGTTCTGTTTTCAGATTATCAATCTCAGATTCAAGATTGCTTTTCAGCTTCTTGTTCTTGAGTTTGATATTATTGTAGCTTTTCAAAACTTCAGATAACACCTTTATAAGTTCATCTTTGGTAAGTTTGGACATTACCTCTTCAGCGTCAGAGTCGGAGTCTGACTCAGATTCAGATGATAATTCTTCATTCTGATCTTCTATTCCAGCCATTAATGCCATGTTGGCACACTCTTCTTCTGCTTCAGATTCAGATTCAGATTCATCTGAATCATCCCAAGTTGCCATAAGAACCTTCTTCTTTTTATCAAACTTTCTCTTGGGTTTCTCCTTGAGAAGTTTGGGGCAGTCATTTTTGTAGTGCCCAGGTTCCTTGCATTCATAGCATGTGACCTCTTTCTTTCCAGATCTTCTGTGTCCAGAAGATTCCTTCCTGTGGTCAGCTTTTCTGAAGTTATTAAATTTCTTTCCCTTGTGCTTCCAGAGCTTGTTGATTCTTCTGGAAAGCATGGACAGTTCATCTTCTTCTTCAGAAGACGATTCTTCAGAACTTTCTTCTTTTACCTGCAAAGCTTTAACAGGTTTGTTATATTTTAAAGCTATGGATTTACCTTTATCTTTCTTCTGGGGTTCATCTTCCTCCAGCTCTATTTCATGACTTCTCAAAGAACTGATAAGTTCTTCTAAGGAGATCTTGTTCAGATCTTTTGCCATCTTCAATGCAGTCACCATTGGTCTCCATCTGGTGGGAAGACTTCTGATGATCTTCTTGACATGATCTGACGTTGAGTAGCCCTTATCCAGAACTTTCAGACCAGCAGTAAGAATCTGAAATCTAGAAAACATAGTTTCAACATTTTCAGACTCTTCCATTTTGAATGCCTCATACTTCTGTATGAGCGCCAGCGCCTTGGTCTCTTTAACCTGAGAATTTCCCTCATGAGTCATTTTGAGTGACTCAAACATGTCATGAGCAGTATCTCTGTTTGTAATCTTCTCATACTCAGTATGAGAGATTGCATTAAGCAATATAGTTCTGGCTTTGTGGTGATTCTTGAAATCTCTTTTCTGTACTTCAGTCATTGATTTTCTATCAATCTTTTTGCCATCCTCATCAGTAGGATGTTTATATCCATCAATGACCATATCCCAAAGATCAGCATCATACCCAAGGAAAAAACTTTCTATTCTATCTTTCCAATAGTCAAATTTTTCCCCATCAAACATGGGTGGCTTGGTACTGATCCTATCTCCTTCATATTTGTTGTTGCAAGTTGATGTAGATGTATCCATATTGGCAACAATACAAATATCAAAGTATCTTTCTCACTGGATCTTTAACTGTCACGATTAAGTGGAGCACACCCAGAACCGGAGCTCTGATGCCAACTGAAGGTGAGAAAATTACTTAGAAGGGGGGGGGGGGTTGAATAAGTAAGACTAAAAATCAAAGATTAGAACACAGATATTTTTATCCTGGTTCGTTGAAAACAACTACTCCAGTCCACCCTCTCAAGAGTGATTTGCCTTTCTCTGTCAAGGACTTAATCCACTATTTTAATCAAACAGATTACAAATAGCAACACCTAAGAACAACCGTTCTTAGTCTTCTCAAGAGCAACTGATCCCAACTGGATCCTCTTAAGGAAAACCTTTTACAAACAAAGTAAAACTTTTACAAGAGTAAGAATGCTTCTAATAAGCTGTTATCACAACAGTGATATTTCTCTTAAGTTAAGAATAAAGATAAAGCAAAGTAATATGATTAAGAGCTTTGAAAGGTTTGCTTGAGTAGTGATTTTGCTAGAGATTCGATACTGAAGAAGATGGAGTGTATTTCTTTATATAGGCACTAAGATCCAAGAAGTCTTGTTACGTTGAAGACTGTGCAGAAAAGCCTGAAGCCTTTTGTCTTCACAATGGAGGCTGTGCTGAAACAAGCCTGATGCTTTTTGTCTTCACTTGCAGAATACTTTCCTCAGAATGGAATGCACAGATAAAACCTTTTTGTCTGTGTCCTTGTGTCTAGCACAAAATAGGAAAGAGCTGTTGAGAAAAACCAACGTACATATTTAAATCTTCTTCAAAGTAAGTTCAGCTTTCAACATTAGAATCTGAATCTTCAGAGTCTCCAGACCAGGAATCATCTGGATCTTCAGAGTCTTGAATGTTCTTCAGATTGAGCTGAATCAGAGTATGTGCAGCTAGTGTGCTTGAGCGTGTAAATCCTTCAGAGCAGAGTCTTCTATGCTTTAGAGGCTCCTTCTTCAGAATCTTCAAGAGACAGTAGTCAGATTCTTCTGGGAGCAGTGTTCAGATCTTCACTTAAGATGCTCTTGAACTTATGAAGCCTTTCATAAGAACAATGTTCAGATCCAATTTTGCTTTCTTAAGATAATTTTCTTTAGTGCCTGTAGCAAACAATCTAGAACGTTTAGAGTATATAATTCTTGAATACAAAATTTATAAGTGTTATCATCAAAACATAGAGATATAACCAAGACACAATCTGTGCTCTTACACTCTTGTTCTAAGAGTAAGGAAACAATAACAGTTTATAATCAACCCATGTTGTTCCTTGTTGTTTTATCTTGTTATATTTATTAACCGTAATTCTTGTGTGTTTCTTGATCATAAAAAAACCGTTTATACTTTGTTTTAAGGTATCTGATTCACAACAAATACATTAATAAGGTTTTTGATTATCATCCCATCACCACCACTATTGATCATCACAAAAGCGATTTGCTGCCAAATCCAAAGATGAAGAATCAGAAGAACAAACATTGAGGCTTTAAATTGGATAGACAATATTCCTAGGGAGAAGTGGGCTAGAGCATTTGACATAGGGCAACGTTGGGGACATATGACATCTAACTTAGCAGAAGCAATAAACTCTGTACTAAAGGGAACAAGAAACCTTCCCATCACTGCATTGGTCCAGTCTACATACTATCGAATGGGTTCACTCTTTGGTAAACGGGGATACAAATGGACCAAAATGCTATCTTCAAGCAAAGTTTTCACAGATGGTTGTAACAAGGGAATGATTGAGGAGGTAGCCAAGGCTAACACACACAACGTCATGCAATTTAATCGCGAAAGATTCTGTTTCATGGTGCAGGAAAAGATTAATTACAACCATGGTCGTCCAACGGGTACTTTCAGCGTTGACTTGAGGAATCGTTTGTGTGACTGTGGAAAATTTCAAACATTTCACTTGCCTTACTCCCACGTGATAGCGGCATGTTCTAGCATACGACAAGACTACACAATACACATTACAGATGTCTTCATAGTACTTAACGTATTCAAGGTCTACAAGGAAAGCTTCCTGGGACTACTGCACGAGGAGAACTGGCCAAAATATGAAGGTTTCACTCTGTGCCACGACGATTCAATGAGAAGAAATAAAAAGGGGCGTCCAACCAGTAGTAGAATTAGAACTGAGATGGACGAGCCCGAAAAAGAGAAGAGAAGGTGTGGGATTTGCAGAGAAATAGGACATATGCGTAGAAAATGTCCCAACGTTGCCGGTCCGTCAAACCGACCGAATAGATAATTTTATTGTACTAGTTTTGTATGTGATCCATCAGTTTTTTTAATTCAAAACAACTTTCAAATTACAACAATATCAGCGAACTACAAACATAAAGTGGATTCGTGACTCCACAAACTCAAAATTAAAAATCAGGATGCTAAACTAAACCTTAACAAACAACAACGACCAACACAAGTGAATCCGTGACTCCTCTGTTGACTTCGCCATTATGTGCTGAGAACATGCAATGGACATATTCATCATTTTCTATACGATCTAGGTAGTACATGTACGTCCCCTCCGGGCTACCATCAGTAAGCGTTATAAATGGACAATGATACTCGATTTTTCTCACCGTCACGCGACGACCGCCCAACTGCCAAAATCCGGTGTTAATTGCTGCAACCACGGTTCTAAAATTCCACAGCGGATCTAGGTAAACACTGATTTTTTTCTCTAGTCCATACAAAACAAGAGCTTACACAGACATCTTTATAAATCGGCTAAGTTGACACGAATGATATTTGCTTATGCGCAATACACTTATTTATAAAAAAAAAATTACGTTTGAACTCAGTCATTCAGTGATCGAGAGTCTGTAAAAATAGTTTTTATATTAAATAGTTTTTATATAAAATTAATTAAATAGTTTTTATATTAAATAGTTTTTATATAAAATTAATTAAATAGTTTTTATATTAAATAGTTTTTATATAAAATTAATTAAATAGTTTTTATATTAAATAGTTTTTATATAAAATTAATTAAATAATTTTTATATTAAATAGTTTTTATATAGAATTAATTAAATAGTTTTTATATTAAATAGTGTTTATATAAAATTAATTAAATAGTTTTTATATAAAATTAATTAAATAATTTTAATATTAAATAGTTTTTATATAAAATTAATTAAATAGTTTTTAAATTAAATAATTTTTATATATAATTTATTAAATAATTTTTATATTAAATAGTTTTTATATAAAACTAATTAAATAGTTTTTATATAAAATTAATTAAATAGTTTTTATATTTATCAAAATTATTATATAATTAAAAATTTAAAAAAAAAAAATAGGCTTCATACGTTCGTCCACCCAGTGAACGAACTTGTACTGGATTATTTGGACTTCACATGTGCACCCACTGAATAATTTTGAAAATAGAAAAAAAAAATTCAACTAACACTAGCCGCCTTTATTTGCACCGACTCAATACACTACATTGTTTCCAACAACGCCGGAGCCAGCACTGGCACGACATCAAAAACACCTTAAGCACACTCTGTTATTCCTACTAACTCTACTAGACTCTAACTGAGCCAACTCAATCGACTACATTATTTTCAAAAACGCAGGAGTCAGCACTGGCAAAACAAAGAAATAGGTACAGAATATGCCAAGGAAACAACACTCAACTCATTCACAGTTGGAAACATTGCCGATTATTACAGATGACGGAACCCAGTTGGGTGACAAACGAAAATTTCACCGACTTTTTTGGGCATTTGAACCGTGTATCCGTGGTTTTAGTTACTGTAAACCAATCGTGCAAATAGACGGAACCTGGTTGTACGGCAAGTACAAAGGGACTTTGTTAATGGCTGTGGCACAAGATGGAAATGGTAACATTTTTCCGATAGCGTTTGCATTGGTTGAAGGAGAGACAAAGGATGGTTGGAGTTTCTTTCTCAAGAATTTGAGAATGCACGTGACCCCCCAGGCCAATCTTTGTCTAATATCCGACCGACATCCATCAATCAAGAGTGCTTACGATGATCCTGAAAATGGGTGGCAGTTTCCTCCATCTTCACATGTTTACTGTATCAGACATATTGCGCAAAACTTCATGCGTGAGTTCAGAAACAAAACACTACGAAAAACAGTTGTCAACATGGGTATGTCTACATCTTCACAAGTTTTATTGATAATTTTTTGATCATTTTGTTTTACTAATCATTTTGTTTAATTATTTTCAGGATATGCACTAACAGAGGCAACATTTAACTACTACAGGGGCGAATTACGAAGAACAGATAGAGCAGCTTTGGAGTGGATTGACAATATTCCCAGAGCGAAGTGGTCGAGGGCGTTTGACGGAGGACAGCGGTGGGGACACATGACCACAAATTTAGCCGAATCTATGAACTCGGTACTTAAGGCTACCCGAAACCTTCCTATTACAGCATTGGTCAAGTCAACGTACTATCGTCTGGGATCGCTGTTTGGAAAACGAGGACACGATTGGACAAAACTGTTGGCATCCGGTCAAACTTTCACGAAAAACTGTATCAAGGGAATGGCCGACGAGGCTATTAAATCTAGCAGTCATAACGTCATTCAATTTGATCGCGAGAGATTCTGTTTTATGGTTGCCGAATGCATTAACCAACGCGATGGCCGACCATTAGGTACTTTTAGCGTTGATCTCAGGAGAGGGTGGTGCGATTGTGGGAGGTTTCAGGCATTTCATTTACCTTGCTCTCATGTAATCGCAACATGTGCCAGTATACGACAGGACCATAACATGCACATACCAGATGTTTTCAAAGTTCTAACTGTATTCAAAGTATACAGCCAAAGCTTCCTTGGACTACCACACCAGCAAAATTGGCCAACATATGAAGGATTCACTCTTTGTCATGACGAGACAATGCGAAGAAATAAGAAAGGGCGTCCAAATAGTACAAGAATTACAACTGAAATGGACGATTTTGAGAAAGAAAAGAGAAGATGTGGGATTTGTCGAGAAATCGGTCATATGCGGAAGAAATGTTCGAACGTGGCAGGCCCATCAAATCGGCCCGTCTAAAAATGTATTTTATCCAGTCTTAAATATTAATAATATTTTCTTTTTTTATGATTCAATTTATTATTTTATATACTTATTAGGTAATATAAAATATCATTTAACTAATTTTAGTACATAATAAACAATTAATTAGATAATGTAAAAAACAATTATTTATATTTAATAATTAATTATATAATATGAAATTAATATTATTTATATTAAATTATTTTTAAAATAATTAAATTATTTTTTTATTATTATATAATATTATTTAAATAATTTTAATATATCAAAAACAATTAAAAACACAAAATTATTAAAAAAATAATATAATAATTTCTGAAATAAAAAAAATTAAAAAAAAAAACAAAAAAAAAGCAGCTAGCTAAGGGTCGGCCATCCATTGGCCGAACCCATGCTGCGCCCAGAAGACCTTCAATGGGTCGTCCAACCATAGGACGAACCCTTAAAGAAGTAGTGGCATTTGTGAAATTTTTTTCCAGCTAGTGGCACTTTAGTGTATTTGATTTCAGCTTGTGGCAAATTGGTAAAAAATTCCTGTACAGTGGGTTGCTTCCAAGTAGTTGAAGTGACGGACTTGTGTTGCTCTTCTTATGGGAAACAACAAACAATAATAATAGGAGAAAAGAGATAAGACAAATACTATCACTAAAGTGGAGTGTGGAGAACAAAACATTTAATGAGGGAAGTAGTAATAAAAAAATAGAGAACACATGCGAATGCTTTTATGCACATATACTCCTTATTATTCATTCATTACATATTTTTCTTTTAATTCTCTTAGTTTCTTTTCCTCAATAACTTTTTCATTCTACAAAATTAATTGTGTTTTTTAATGTGTTTATGTTTAAAACATTTTATAACTTGGGAAGAAGGAATGGGTGTTTTTTTCTTTTGAAAATGTTAAATTAAATATGTATTGATATGTCTTTAAAAGAATAAAATTAAATATTTTTTCAACTATAAAATTCATATGAAAATTTTTTAATTCTTTAAAAAAAATTACATTACTTCAAAATATTTTTTGATGCAGACATTCTTAAATGAAAAAATTAAATCACTTAGAATTACCATCATCAAGTAGCTTTAGAATAAAATCAATTAGAAAGTAAAATAATAAAAATAAATTAAAGCATTATTATAACTTTTTTTAAAAAATTCTAATTTAAAAAAAAATGCAACACAGAGCAAAAATCGCACATATCTTTCTAAAATATGAGAATAGAAATCAGTTTCATTTGTCATTTATAGGGATGTCAATTTGACTTATCCTCAATGAGCATCTGTAAAATTACCCATAATAGGTAGGGTAAAAATTATCAAAAATGGTTACAGGTATGAATTCGGATAATTACCCCTCGAAAATCAGCAGGTATGGATGCGGGTATTATTAGAATATTAATAGTAATTCATATTTATTTAGTTGTACTATTTTCCTTAGCCCCTAAGTTTGTTAGAGGGTATTTTAGTATTTTATCTTATTCTAGTAACCCTAGTTTTAGCTTATAAATAGGGTGACAATCATTGTAACTTTTATCATGTTTTTTGTAGCTGTCATTCTTAATAGAATATTTCCTTTGTTCATCATTTATTCACCTTTGCACCAACAATTGGTATCTAGAGCTCCGGTTCAAATTCATTGGGAAACACGGGAAACACGAGTGAACGTGAGGTCTTGTGTGTTTGATTTTGATTCTTAGATTCGTGTTGAATCTTGAACAAAATCTGATCAGAATTTTAATTCTGTGGGTTGGGAAACACTGTGTGCGAAATCTGAGTGTATTGTGCAAGGTGAAGATGAACGGAAACGACAACATGAACACCAAGCTTCCAGTATTTGACGGTAAAAACTGGAATCGTTGGATGATCCAAATGCGTGTACTGTTTGGTGCTCAAGATGTTTTAGATCTTGTCACTGATGGTTATGTTCCGGTAGCAGCAGATGCAACAGATGAACAGAAAAACGCGCAGAAGGAAGTAAGGAAGAAGGATCAGAAAGCATTATTCTTTATTCATCAATGTGTTGATGTAAATGTGTTTGAGAAGATTGCAGATTCAACGACAGCAAAGGCTGCGTGGGACACACTGGTTAGATGTTATGGTGGTGACGCATCAGTGAAGAAGGTGAAGCTTCAGTCCTTGAGAAAGCAATATGAGAATCTCAACATGAAGAATAATGAGAAAGTCTCTGAATACATCTCCAGAATGATTCTGATCACTAATGAGATGAAGGCGTGTGGAGAAACTCTTTCTGAAGAAACAATCATGGAGAAGGTATTGAGATCCCTTACCTCTCAATTTGATTACATTGTGGTAGCAATAGAACATTCCAAAGATCTGAGTACCATGAGAATTGAAGAGTTGCAGAGCAGTTTAGAAGCGCAAGAGTTGCGTTTAACTGAGAGAACTTCTGAAAGGGAAGTAGAGCAGCAGACTCTGAAAGCAACTTCTGATAGGAGGTATCAGAAGCAGTCAGAAGCCAAGAGAAGATCTGATGGTGGTCAGAAGTCAGAAAGCTCAATCTCTGATAGGAAAAAGAATGCTCAGAAGGGAAAAGAGAAGTATGACAAAAAGAAGATCCAATGTTACTGTTGTAAGAAGTTTGGTCACTTTGCTAGAGATTGTTGGTTAAACAAGGAGAAGAAATCAGAAGAAGCAAATATAGCCAGAGGTTCTGATGACGAATCTGTGCTATTGATGGCCTCTGAATCTGATGATATGGATCTGACAGACTGGTGGTATATGGACACTGGCTGTTCAAATCATCTTACTGGAAACAAGAAATGGCTGGTTGACTTTGACTCTGAAAAGAGAACAAAGATCAGATGTGCTGATGACAAATATCTTAATGCAGAAGGTATGGGAAATGTCAGAGTGATTCTGAACAATGGGAAAACAACATTGATTCAGAACGTGTGGTATGTACCTGGCATCAGAAGCAATCTGATGAGTGTGGGACAATTAATTGAGAATGGTTTTTCAGTTACCATGAAGAACAATCTTCTGAAGTTGTATGACTGCAATCAGAAGTTGATTATGGAGTCAGAACAGGGAAGGAATAGAACATTCAAGGTGAATGTCAGAACTGCAGACTCAGAATGTCTTAGTGCAACATGTGCTGAGAAGGAGAGTGAGCTGTGACACAGAAGATTTGGTCATTTGAATTTCAGAAGCCTAAAACATCTGAATTCAAAGAAGCTGGTACATGGAATTCCTGCAATTAAGAAGCCTGAGAAGTCATGCAAAGTTTGCATGGAAGGAAAACAACCACGTTTGTCATTTGCGTCAGAAGTTGCTCCAAGAGAAAAACATGCCTTGGGAGTTGTACATTCTGATGTGTGTGGTCCATTTCCAGTAGCATCAATTGGAGGGAATAAGTACTTTGTGTTGTTTGTTGATGAATTCACAATAATGACATGGGTATCCCTTATTAAATTTAAACATGAGGTGTTTGATGAATTCAAGAAGTTCAGAATGAAGGCTGAGAATCAGAGTGGTCAGAAGTTGAAGATTCTTAGAACTGATGGTGGAGGTGAGTATAACTCCAAAGAGTTCCAGAAGTTCTGTGAGGAGAATGGAATTGAGCATGAGGTTACTGCTCCTTATACCCCTCAACACAATGGTCTTGCTGAAAGAAGAAACCGTACTTTGCTTGATATGGTGAGAAGCATGCTAAAGGAGAAGAAGCTTCCTCAGAAGCTCTGGGGAGAAGCTGTTGCCACTGCAACGTATGTACTCAACAGATGTCCTACGAAGAAGTTGAAGGAAATAGTTCCAATACAGAAGTGGACTGGAGATAAGCAAAGTGTTAGTCATTTGAAGGTGTTTGGTTCTGTTTGCTATAAACATGTTCCAGAAGCCAGAAGACAGAAGCTGGATGATAGAAGCAAAGTGATGATTCTGATAGGGTACCACAGTACAGGTGCATACAAGCTCTATTGTCCAGAAACCAATAAAATTGAATTCAGCAGAGATGTGATTGTGAAGGAATCAGAAGTTTGGAATTGGGATAAGTCTCAATCTGATTCTAATGTTAGAACTCTTGGAGAAAGGTCAGAGTTAAGAATTTCTGAAGTTGGAGTAAATTCTGACGTTGATTCTGACTCTGATAGTGATTCTGACTCTGGAGAAGACTCAGAAGATGAAGGTGACTCTGATGATCCAGACTCTGAAGATGGCCAAGGCTCTGGAGGAAGTCAAGCCTCTGAAGCTAGAAATTCTGAAGTTCAAGACTCTGGAAATATGCCAGATCCTGAAGTTGGTCAAAGCTCTGGAGAAAGTCAATCATCTGAAGCTCAAGACTCTGAACAAGTTCAGAGACCACAAAGAATCAGAAGCGTTCCCAGAAGATTTGCAGAATTTGACATGCTGCAAGACACTGAAGTAGACTCTGAAGGAGAAGTTATTCAGTGTGTCATGATGGTAGACTCTGAACCCATAAGTACAGAGGAGGCTCTTAAGCAGAAGCTCTGGCTGAAGGCCATGAAAGAAGAACTTGATGCTATAGAGAGAAACAAGACTTGGAAGCTGACAGAACTTCCAAAAGACAAGAAAGCCATCAGCATCAGATGGGTTTTCAAGTAGAAGTTAAAGCCAGATGGCTCAATTGGCAAACATAAAGCAAGGTTGGTAGCCAGAGGATTTCTACAAAAACCTGGGCTGGATTACTCTGAAGTGTTTGCACCTGTAGCAAGACATGAAACAATCAGAATGGTGATTGCAATAGCTGCTAACAGGAATTGGCCCCTGATGCATTTAGATGTAAAATCTACATTTTTGAACGGTCCATTAGAAGAAGAAGTTTACGTGTCACAACCTCCTGGATTTGTGAAAAAGAATCAGGAAGGGATGGTGTACAGATTATACAAAGCTCTATATGGATTGAAACAAGCGCCCAGAGCTTGGAATCAGAAGATTGATTCATTTTTCAAGAAGCAAGACTTTCAGAAATGTGAGATGGAGTACGGTGTCTATGTTCAGCATACTTCTGAAGGCAATATGACTCTAGTATGTTTATATGTTGATGATATACTGCTGACTGGAAGTTCTGAACAGGAGATAGCCAAGTTCAAGAAAGTTCTGATGAATGAATTTGAAATGACTGATCTAGGCAAATGACATACTTTCTAGGGATGGAGTTCAGATATTCTGAGAAAGGTATCATTTTGCATCAGCTCAAGTATGAATTAGAACTTCTGAAGAGATTTGATCTGAAGAATTGTAAGATGGCTGTCACACCTTCTGATACAAATCAGAAACTGGATTCAGACTCTGAAGGAAAGGATGTGGACGCTACAACCTTCAAACAGTTGGTTGGTTCTCTGAGGTATCTGTGCAATACCAGACCTGATATTTGCTACTCAGTTGGGATGGTTAGTAGGTTCATGAGTAAACCTAAGTGGTCCCATTACCAAGCTGCTGTCAGGATTCTGAGGTATATCAAAGGAACTCTGAAGTATGGAGTGTTATTTCCCTCTGGAGGAAATAATGAGTCATAACTTCTGAGTTATTCAGACTCTGATTGGTGTGGAGACAGAGTTGACAGAAGAAGTACATCTGGGTACTTGTTCAAATTTCTGGGAGGTTCCATTTCTTGGTGTTCCAAGAAGCAACCTGTTGTGGCGTTGTCAACCTGCGAAGCTGAATACATTGCAGGTGCTGTTACTGCATGCCAAGCTGTGTGGATTCTGAATCTGTTGCAGGATCTGAAGATTAAAGTAGACAAACCTCTGAAGTTGATGATTGACAACAAGTCTGCAATCAATCTTGCCAGAAACCCAGTGTTGCATGGGAGAAGCAAGCATATTGAGACCAAGTATCATTTTCTGAGACATCAAGTTCAGAGTGGAGTGTTAGAAGTTGTACACTGCAGCACTCAGAAGCAGTTGGCAGATGTTCTGACGAAAGCTATCAAGACTGATCAATTTCTTAGACTAAGGGATGGAATTGGTGTTACAAGTTTTGATGGAATATGAATTAAGGGATGGTATTAGAATATTAATAGTAATTCATATTTATTTAGTTGTACAATTTTCCTTAGCCCCTAAGTTTGTTAGAGGGTATTTTAGTATTTTATCTTATTCTAGTAAACATAGTTTTAGCTTATAAATAGGGTGACAATCATTGTAACTTTTATCATGTTTTTTGTAGCCGTCATTCTTAATAGAATATTTCCTTTATTCATCATTTATTCACCTTTGCACCAACAGGTATAAGCACTTTGGTAACCACCCCACCTCATACTCGCACAATATATATATTTATGTATTTTCATTTATATTTATATATTTTCATTTATATTATTATATAAAAATGTGTGTCTATCAATTTTAAAAAGTAGGAGTATATCAATCTTAAATCATTACGTATTTAATATAAGTAATTGTTTATTTCAACAATAAATTGTCTGAAAACTTTTTAATGTGTTTAAAAATTTTAAATTATATGATATTTAATCATTTATTTATTTATTTTTAATATAAATACGGATAATAATTATGGATATGAGTACTTACATATTCATAAGACGCGTGTATGAGTGTTAACTTTGACACCCAAACAAAGATAGACTTAAAAATTTTAAATTACATATATGGAATATGGTATTATAATATCCGGCTCAAATTTTGTCCATTTCCATCCCTAATTATTTAAGAGGTAACGTATGAAGGAAAAGCAGACATAGCTGGTGCAAGACTTAACATTTAAAGGATCAGTATATCAAAGTAGCAACTTAATAAAGATAAGAGTTTTAATTTCGTTTTTCACATATTACTCATTTATTTATATTATGATTGGTTTTTAAAATATTTATAGTTTCCAAAAATTTATTGGTTAACTTAAATTTCGTGTGTGTTTTGATTGGCGGTGAACATAATTAATTTTGATATACTTAAAAATGGTAAATTAATTTTAATAGAATTGAGTTTAATATAATTAATTTATATTTGAGTATATTTATATAAAAGTGACTTGAACAATAAATTTTAGTGTAAAAGTCACGTTTAAACTCAAAAACTATAAATTATAAGTTCAAGTAAAAATAATTTTACTTTAAAATAATCAAACACCTTAAAACAATATGAGAAGGGAAATGAGTTTCATTTGTCATTTAAAAGATTATATATATATATATATATATATATATATATATATATATATATATATATATATATATATATATATATATATATATATTTCTCTAAGAGTCTTGAATTTTCAAACACTTGTATATTTCATACTTTAAAAGCACGCTTAAGAGTCTTAAATTTCTCTTTAAGAACAAAATCTTGTTTTCATACTCAACCTCAATTTCAATTTTAAATCTAATAGAAAAGGAATGAATAGTTCGTTAGATAAAAAGTATTGAGATGGATGCATAATGTCATATTGATTAAGTAATAAAGACATGGTTACTTCTCTAAGTTGATCTTTATAACTTTTGATGAGGAGGAAGTTAAAAAAATTGTTAGTATTCCCTTGTCCAAGAGAAACATGGATGATAAGTAAATTTGACATTTTGAAAATTTTGGTGAGTACTCTATTCGAGCTGCTTAACGCCTATGTTTCCATGTGAGGGATTCGAAGCAGCCTGGACCTCCAGGAATTCTTTTTCAAGAACTCTGGAAAAAGATCTGGTCTTCTCCTATTCATAACGGAACCAGGAATTTTATATGGAGGTTAAACATCCTTCCCACTAAAGGTAATATTCATAAGAGAGGAATTAGTCTTGATACGTCTTGTAATTTTGGCCACTCTGATGTGGAGATAACCAACTAATTGAGAGGATGCTTTCAGTGTGTAGGTCCAGTGGATTTTGTTCCATAAGATCTAGAATGCTCGCAACTTACATTTGTACCAACAAAAAAAGGTTGAACCAATTAGCGCGGCAAATGAAGCATTAAAGGTGTGTTAGAACACAGATTGGTTCTTAATAATATCTCTATGTTTTGATGATAACTTTTATTGAAATTTTGTATTAAAAAATTATATACTCTAAAAATTGTTTAAGATTGTTTGCTGCAGATATTAAAGTGTATATCAATCTGGAAGCAAATTAGATCTGAACATGAAAAATATGCAAGGCTCTGAAGCGTCAGAAGCATCTGTTAGAAGATTTTGAACGCTACCCACAGAAGATTCTGAGCGCTGTCTACAGAAGGATCTGAAGCAGAAGCTACAGAAGAATCTGAAGCAGAAGCCAGAAGCATCTGAAGCATTGAAGAATTTTTGTATGAAGAGTTTCAAGCTTAGTTTATTTCAGAAGACTCTGATAGTACTAACGCTGCCAGTACTGAGGATCTGATCCCAAACTCTGCTCTGAACAATTACACGCTGAAAGCACACATGCTGCAAAGACTCTGATTCAGCAAACTCTGATGAACATCAGAAGATTCTGATCAATCTAGACTCTGATGATATTTGCTGAAACTTATTGAAGAAGAATTTAAACTTATGTTCGTTGGAATGGCCAAACGACTCTTTCCTCATTTATGCTAGACACAAGAACACAGACAAAAAGGATTTCTCTATGCATTCTACTTCTAGGAAAGGTCTTGTGATGTGAAGACAAAAAGGTTCAGACCTTTTAGTACACAGCCTTCAACGTGATAGCTACTTGGATATATTTGCCTATAAAAGGAAGACTCCATTATTCTTCTTTAGTTGACCAAACACTTGAAAGAATTCATTACAAGCTCTCATACAATTTATACTCATTTGCTGAATTTATTTCATAGTTCATAAATCTTAAGTGAAAAATCACAGTTGTGATAAAGCTTTATTAGAAGCAATTTAAACACTTGTATTATTCTTACTTTTGATTGTAAAAAAACCTTAAGAAGATCCAGTTAGGATCAGTAGTTCTTGAGAATACTTAGAACAGTTGTTCTTAGTACTTGCTATTGTAATCAGTTGATTTAATAGTGGATTAAGTCCTTGTTAAGAAAGGCAAATCACTCTTGATAGGGTGGACTGGGGTAGTTGAGTTCAACGAACCAGGATAAAAATCCTTGAGTTTTTATTTACTAAGTTTTTCTATATACTTATTCAACCCCCCCTTCTAAGTATTTTCTCACCTTCAGTTGGCATCAGAGCTCCGGTTCTGTGTGTGCTACCACTTCACAGTGACAGAAAAGATCCAGTGAGAAAAACTTTGATATATATTTGGTTGTTATTATGGCTGAAACTTCAACATCTAATAGTAACAACAGATATGAAGAAAGGGACAGAATCAGCACAAAACCCCCTATGTTTGATGGGGAGAAATTTGATTATTAGAAGGACAGGATAGAAAGTTTCTTCCTTGGTTATGATGCTGATTTGTGGGACTTGGTTATAGATGGGTATGTTCATCCCACTGATGGGAATGGAAAGAAAGTAGACAGAAAATCTATGACTGAAGCCCAAAAGAAGGAGTTTAGAAATCACCACAAGGCTAGAACAATCTTGTTAAATGCAATATATCACATTGAGTATGAGAAGATCACAAATAGAGAAACTGCATTTGATATGTTTGAGTCCTTGAAGATGGCTCATGAAGGAAACCTTCAAGTTAAAGAGACCAAGGCTCTGGCGTTAATACAGAAGTATGAAGTGTTCAAAATGGAAGAATCTGAGTCTATAGAAACTATGTTCTCTAGATTCCAGATCCTCACAGCTGGTCTAAAAGTTCTGGACAAAGGCTACTCAACTGTTGATTATGTGAAGAAGATCATCAGAAGCCTGCCTATCAGATGGTGACCTATGGTCACTGCTCTGAAGCTTGCCAAGGATCTGAACAAGATCACTCTGGAGGAGCTAATCAGCTCACTAAGGAGCCATGAAATTGAACTTGAGGAAGATGAGCCTCAAAAGAAAGGTAAGTCAATTGCCTTAAAATCTAACAAATCTGTGAAAGCTTTGCAGGTGTTAGAAGAAAGCTCTGAAGAATCTTCTTCTGAAGAAGAAGATGAATTGTCCTTGCTGTCCAGAAGAATCAACAGACTCTGGAAGCACAAGCAGAGGAAGTTCAAGAACTTCAAAAAGGCAGATCAGCGCAAGGAGTCCTCTGGACCAAAAAGATCTAGAAAGAAGGAAGTTGTTTGTTTTGAATGCAAACAACCTGGTCATTACAAAAATGAATGTCCAAAGCTTCAGAAAGAAAAGCCTAGAAGAAAGCCTGAGCACAAGAAGAAAGTTCTAATGGCTACATGGGATGACTCTAATGAATCTGGATCCTCATCAGAATCTGAAGATGAATGCGCCAATATGGCTCTTATGGCAGGCATTGAAGATCAGAATGAAGAATCATCTGGATCTGAGTCTGATTCTGAATCTGACTCAGAAGAGGTACTTTCTGATCTCACTAGGGAAGAGCTTATTAAATTCTTATCAGAAGTCCTGAAAAATTATAATCAGATTAAGCTCAAATGCAAGAAGCTTAAGTGCAATCTTGGCTCTGAGAATAATCTGTTAAGATCAGAAATTGCTGAGCTAAAAGAAAATAATTTGAAAATGAAAGCCAATTTTGAAATAGCTCAACAAAACTCTAAATCTGAAGGTAAGTCTAAATGCAAAAACATTTTAGAAGAATATGACTTTAGCTTTCAGAAATTTCTTGCTAAAAGCATAGACAGAAGCAAGATGGCTTATATGATCTATGGGGTTAGCAGAAATAACAGGAAAGGAATTGGATATGAATCTTCCTCTGGAAAGGATTTAAATCCAATGCCTGTTGATAAACTTGTTATTAAGAAAAGTCTCTTGTACTCTCATTTCAAGTTTGGTCATCTGAATGACATTAAACACACACGTCCTGATCAGAATGTTCCTGTGTTTAAGCCAAAAGTAAGTCAGAACAAAGCTGTTGTAAAAAGACAGAAGTTTAGACCAACTTTTAAGGCAACTAACCAAAAAGGACCCAAAAAGATCTGGGTACCTAAGGATAAGATTATCCCTGTTGCAGATGTTTTTAGCAGAAAAGTCAAGACTCCAGTCATGGTACCTGGACTCTGGCTGCTCACGTCACATGACAGGGGAAAGGTTTATGTTCCAAAGCCTGGAGCTTAAATCTGGAGGAGAAGTGAAGTTTAGAGGGAATTAGAAGGGCAAGATCATTGGCTCTGGTACTATTGGTAATGGTAACCTTCCCTCTATATCTAATGTTCTTCTAGTAGAAGGATTAAAGCATAATCTATTGTCCATAAGTCAATGAAGTGACAATGGTTATGATATAATCTTTAATCAACAATGTTGTAAAGCTGTTAGTCAGAAGGATGGCTAAATCCTATTTAATGGAAAGAGGAAGAACAACATTTACAAAATAAATCTTTCAGAACTTAAAGTTCAAAATGTTAAATGCCTCTTGTCTGTTAATGATGAGCAATGGGTCTGACACAGAAGATTGAGGCATATTAATATGAGACGTATATCTCAGATTAATAAACTCAATCTGGTCAGAGGACTTCCTAAGTTGAAGTTCAACTCAAGTGCTCTTTGTGAAGCATGTCAAAAAGGAAAATTTTCAAAATCTTCTTTTAAATCTAAAAATGTTGTTTCAACCTCAAGACCAATAGAATTACTTCACATTGATCTGTTTGGACCAGTGAAAACTGCATCCATCAGAGGTAAGAAGTATGGATTAGTCATTGTTGATGACTACAACAGATGGACATGGGTAAAGTTCTTAAAACACAAGGATGAGTCACATTCTGTGTTCTTTGACTTCTGCAAACAAGTCCAGAATGAAAGAGATTTCAAAATTATTAAAGTCAGAAGTGATCATGGTGGTGAATTTGAAAACAAATATTTTGAAAAATATTTTAATGAAAATGGCATTGCTCATGATTTTTCCTGTCCTAGAACTCCACAACTGAATGGAGTTGTAGAGAGGAAAAATAGAACTCTGCAAGAAATGGCCAGAACCATGATCAACGAGACTAATCTGACAAAGCATTTTTGGGCAGAAGCAATAAACACAGCATGTTACATTCAGAACAGAGTGTCTGTAAGACCTCTTCTAGAAAAGACTCCCTATGAATTGTGGAGGAACAGAAAGCCCAACATTTCATATTTTCATCCTTTTGGATGTATTTGTTATATGCTGAATACTAAAGAGAATCTTAACAAGTTTGATTCTAAAGCACATAAGTGTTTCATGCTTGGGTATTCTGAACGCTCTAAAGGCTACAGAGTATACAATACTGAAACACAGATTGTGGAGGAATCTATACATGTTAGATTTGATGATAAGCTTGGCATTGAAAAGCCAAAGCAGTTTGAAAGTTCTGCAGATAGAGAAGTAATTCTCACAGACTCTGAAGGCTCAGAGGCAGACAAAGCTCAAGTGAAGGAACCTGAAGCAACTCCAGATGCAATTCCTTTAGCTTCTCAAATGAACAACTTGAACATTTATGAAGAATCAACTGGTAGAGGATCATCTTCCAGAATCAAGGCCTCTCACCCAGAGGATGTGATCATTGGAAAGAAGGATGACCCCATTAGAACAAGATCCTTCCTCAGATCATCTGAAGCATCATTATTTGGGTTGGTGTTAGTTATTGAACCAACTTCTGTGGATGAAGCTCTGCAAGACAACGACTGGATAATTGCCATGCAAGAAGAGCTCAATCAGTTCACAAGAAATGATGTTTGGAATTTGGTTCCAAGACCAAAAGGGTTCAACATAATTGGAACTAAATGGGTCTTCAGAAATAAGTTAAATAAGAAAGGAGAAGTTGAAAGAAATAAGGCAAGGCTTGTTGCTCAAGGTTATAGTCAGCAAGAAGGAATTGATTATACAGAGACTTATGCTCCTGTAGCCATGTTAGAGTTTATTCGTCTACTCATTTCTTTTGCTGCACATAATAACATCACTCTATATCAGATGGATGTTAAGAGTGCCTTTCTAAATGGAATTATAGAAGAAGAAGTTTATGTTCACCAACCTCCTAGTTTTGAAAGTGAAAAATTTCCAGAACATGTTTTCAAACTAAAGAAATCTCTTTATGGTTTAAAACAAGCTCCCAGAGCTTGGTATGAGAGATTAAGCAATTTTCTTCTGGAGAAAATTTTTATCAGAGGCAAAGTGGACACAACACTCTTTTGTAAAACATTTAAGAAAGATCTTTTAATTTGTCAAATATATATGGATGATATTATATTTGGATCTACCAATGTTATGCTGGGAAAGGAGTTTGCTCAATGTATGCAGGCAGAATTTGAGATGAGCATGATGGGAGAATTGAGATTCTTTCTGGGAATTCAAGTCAACCAAAGTCCAGATTGCACTTACATTCATCAGACCAAATATGTTAAAGAGCTTCTGAAGAAGTTTAACATGAATTATAGTAAGATGACAAAGACTCCCATGCATCCAACAAGTACACTTGGTAAGGAAGAGGTAAGTAAGAAAGTAGATCAGAAACTCTACAGAGGTATGATAGGATCTCTTCTCTACTTAACTGCTTCTAGACCTGACATTTTGTTCAGTGTATGCTTGTGTGCAAGATTCCAATCAGATCCTAGAGAATCACACTTAACAGCTGTTAAGAGGATTCTAAGGTATCTGAAAGGTACTTCTAATGTGGGTTTGTGTTACAGAAAATCTGATGATTTCAAATTAGTTGGATTCTGTGATGCTGACTACGCTGGAGACAAAGTGGAAAGAAAAAGTACTTCTGGAAGTTGTCAATTTCTAGGAAGAAATTTATCTCTTGGTACAGCAAGAAGCAACCCACAATTGCACTATCAACTACAGAGGCAGAATATATTGCTGCTGCTGGATGTCGCACGCAGATACTCTGGATGAAAAGTCAACTAGAAGACTATCAGATCTTTGAAAGTAACATTTCGATTTTCTGTGATAATACTTCTGCTATATGTTTGTCTAAAGACCCTATTTTACACTCTAAGGCAAAACATATAGAAATTAAACATCATTTCATCAGAGACTATGTTCAGAAGGGTATTATAAACTTAGCTTTTGTTGATACAGATCACCAATGGGCAAATATTTTCACTAAACCCCTTGCTGAAGATAGGGTTAAGTTTATTCTGAAAAATATTGGTATGGATTTTTGTCCAGATTGATATTTATCAGAAGCAAAACTTCTCAAATGCATAATGTTTAAAACTCTGAAGTATTTCATCTGTCAATTATTTGATTTATTGATTTATTATTATTTGTGTGTATCTGAACTAACCAATCTTAGAAGATCTGAACGTTGGCTAACGTTTCATTTCTCAAGAGAATTCAGAAGCACATGCAAGCAAACACGTGTCACTCTGAATCTGAAAAGATGGCGTGTACACTACTGAAGAGACATTTGAGGTATTGTTTGAATAGTGAAAATCTTGATTTTCCCCCTAAATTGTCAGAATCAATTAATGTTTTGAAATGATTTTTATTCTTTTCATTAAATGCCATTAATTGCTATGTGAGAACGTGTTATTTGTGACTGTTGGTGTGCCCTATTTCTTTCTCTATAAATACCACATTTCACACCAATTTCACACTTTTCACTTCACAAACAATTTTATGCATTTATGTCTTCTCTTTGATCTTCACAAAAACCCTAAACCTTCGTCCAAATCATCTTCATCAATGGCAACTTCATCCTCTACATCAGCTCAATTTCAATCATCTATTGCTGCAGCTACGTCGGCAAATATGGGTGTTACTCCTTTTAAGGAACCAAAAAGGACTTTGTTAACCCCTGTGGACAAACTTGAAGTTCTTTGTGAATCAATGGTGGAATTTGATTCTCTGGATGAAAATGGGTTTGAGTTACGTTCTATAATTGATGCACAAGGCTGGGTCAAGTATTTTGACAGGTTATTTGGACCAGTGTACCCACATCTGGTGAAGAAATTTTGGATCCATGCTTCTGTTTATCCAAAATTTATCCTCTCTTCTATTCTGGGAAAGGAGATCATCATTACTGAAGATCTCATCAGGAAACTCATAGGGTATGAGGAGAATGATGGAGTATGTCATCTGCCAGCTGGGCGTGTGGATATGGAAGAAGTTTATGTGGAAGTCATTACATCTGGACAGGCCTCCAACAAATTTAAGGATCTGAAACCTGACTATAAAATCTGGGCAAAGATTTTTCTGGGATGCATCCATCACAGAAAATCCACCAATTCTCCAGATTATGTGAATAATGAACAACTCTACTTCATGTACTGTTTGAGTCAGAGTACAAAGGTAGATCTTCCATACATTCTCTTTATGCATATGTGGAATCATATCAATGCATCAAGAGAATCTGTAAAGGATAAGGGACAAAAGATAAGGACGTGGATTCCCTTTGAAAGGTTGATCTCAGACATTCTGATAGAGAATGGTCTAGTAACTGCTCTTTTATGAAGCTGGAGTTAAAGATGAACTTGAAGCAATAGTTGGAAAACCATTGAATGCAAAGAGTCTTCAGAGGCTAAAGATTGTGGATGAACTCACAGCTGCTCCTAAGAAGCTGAATGTTTCTGAAGTTAGTCAGAGAAGGATTCCAGTTCAAGACTTTCCAATTTTTGGTGCTGAAGAACCCAGGGAGATTATTGTTAGATATATTGATGCGTGCAAGGCAGATGGAACCCCTATTCCTGCAGATATTCTGATAAGAGCAAGAGAACCTATGCCAGATGTGTATGATGAAAACATGAGGAAAAGAAAGCAATTAGAGGCAGAAGAAGCTGCTGCTCAGAAGAAACCAAGAGTTGCTGAAAAGCCACAGAAGCAGATCAAGAGAAAAGCTTCTGGAGAAGTTCCCTCTGTTCCCACCAAGCGCATAAAGACTAAAGGTACTAAATCATCTGTATCTTCTTTTTCTAAAATTGTTGTAAATTCATCAACATTTAGTTCTATGCCTGAACCTCCTCCCACTCAAAATCAAACAATTCCTGCTCCATCTCAAACATCTGAACCACCAAAAATTCCTACATCACAAATTCATTCTGATCCTAATTCCACTACACCACTTAAATCTTCTGATATTCCTCAATCTGAACCAACAACAACACCAGCAGACCAAATTCCAACACCTCAAACAAAACTAACAGACCAACCTACACCACAACAACAACCAGAAATTCAACAACCAACTGCATCTGAACCCATACAATCTGATCCAGTTGCTTCTGAAACTGTTGTATCTGACACAGTTACACCTGAACCTGTTGCACCTGAACAAGTTGCATCTGAACCAGTTGTATCTGAACCACCTCCATCCAAACCTTCTGATATTCAACCAGAACCATCCAATCCTCTTGAAACAAATATACTTGAGACTGAGGTTCTAAACATTACACCTCTCAAGACTGTATTTGAAGTTTCTTCTACATCTTGTACCCCAACCACCTCATCTGATTCCTCTGAATCTGATAACCATCCAGATTTTATTTCACCTCCCTCTCTCGGAGTATTTGAATCTAACCAACCAGAACCACCTGTTTCTTCTAAAACTCTCATTCCCAAAACCATTCCAAAACCTAAGCCAAGGAGATCTGAATTTCTATCCTTTGCTTCTTTTAAACCATTCCCCTCTGATCCACTTCCTTCTGTTTTCAAGTTTAAAAATTTCTATGACAGAATTGAACCATTTGACTCTACCACTCCTTTTAAACCTAAGCTTTCCATCATTCTACCATCTATTCTGCAAACCTACATAAAAGAACTTCCAGAAATGATTTCATCAGAACCTCTATTGTCTGATAAATCTGCTTTCATTCCTTACACTTCAACCACATTTGATGTTGTTTCTGATGCATTACATGTAAAACCATGTTTGGTTAATGCCTTAACCAAATCCAAAACTACCACTTCATCTGACCATCCATCCATTCCTTTCTACCCTCGCCCTCTGATCATCATTCCAGAATTTACCATTCCACCTCCACCTCAACCCAAGCCATTCACCTTGGAAACCCTTCTGAAACCAAAAACTAGGCTAAATGTTGATAATTTATTTGCAAATTTTATGAAAGAAATAAAGATGCATTTAGGCTCTGTTCAAAAGAGATGTTTGTCAACCATGGATGCAAATGAATCTGATGCTATCTGGAATAGCTTCATCAACAGATTCAATACTGTATCCTCAAATCTGAAGAATGTATGTTCTGATGATGCGAAGCTTAGATTTGTTGAGACTGCCAGAAGCATGATGTGGAATTTGAAAAGATCTGCACCTTTGCTTCTTGAAGATATGCCCTCATCTTCTGAAGTACCTGCTACAGAAGCTTCTACAAAATCTGCTTTTGAAGAAAATCCACTGGCTCTGGCAATTGTGGAAAATCCCTCTGGATCTGCTGCTCTTGACTCTGCATCTCCTATGGAAATTGACTATGTTCCTGCTTCAGAATCTGCCCCACCTTCTTCATCTGAGATCAAGAAAGAGAATCCAGATTTGGAAGATAAGATTGCAGTTTTGGAAGCTGGAGAATCTGAGATTAAGTCATGGATGGCCAAGCAAGACCAGAAGATTGAAGACATGGCACAATAGATGTCCAAACAAGATCAGAAGAATGACAACATGGCTAAATGGATGACAAAGCAAGAGGAATCTTCATCTGATATCACTCACCTGTTGAAGATGATTCTGTCCAAGCGAACCTAGTTTATGTTTTTCTGTATCTGAAGTTTGTGCACATGTAATTGAATGTTTATCTGATGTTTTGTCTGTTTTGAATATGAATGAATGACTCTGAGTTTTCTCTACATGATTTATCTTTTTTGTATTTCCTTTTATTTGTCTTTAAAAGTTTTACTTTTTGATTATGACAAAAAGGGGGAGAAAATGGATCTGACTGTTCAAATAAACGCTACCTAAATGAAATTCAGACATATCTAATTATAACTAACGTGAATTCTTAGCATTTCAGAACTTTTGAAAACTCTGACAAATTACTTAAAAGTAACTCTGAGATCCCCAGATCATAGTTTTAACCTATCAGGCTCTGATTCTAAAATATGCATCCAAAGTCAAGATCTAATTTTTTTTGGAACAATCAGGCTCTGATTCTGAAAAGAATACTCATGCAAAAAGGGAAGTTTCTATTCCTTCTAAGTATTCAATTCAGGGGGAGATTCATAATCTCAGGGGGAGTTATAATTATATTCTTATTGAAGAAAATCTCTTATGTTTTTGTCATCATCAAAAAGGGGGAGATTGATAGAACACAAATTGGTTCTTAATAATATCTCTATGTTTTGATGATAACTCTTATTGAAATTTTGTATTAAAGAATTATATACTCTAAAAATTGTTTAAGATTGTTTGCTGCAGATATTAAAGTGTATATCAATCTGGAAGCAAATTAGATCTGAACATGAAAAATATGCAAGGCTCTGAAGCGTCAGAAGTATCTGTTAGAAGATTTTGAACGCTGCCCACAGAAGATTCTGAGCGCTATCTACAGAAGGATCTGAAGCAGAAGCTACAGAAGAATCTGAAGCAGAAGCCAGAAGCATCTGAAGCATTAAAGAATTTTTGTATGAAGAGTTTCAAGCTTAGTTTATTTCAGAAGACTCTGATAGTACTAACGCTACCAGTACTGAGGATCTGATCCCAAACTCTGCTCTGAACAATTACACGCTGAAAGCACACATGCTGCAAAGACTCTGATTCAGCAAACTCTGATGAACATCAGAAGATTCTGATCAATCTAGACTCTGATGATATTTGCTGAAACTTGTTGAAGAAGAATTCAAACTTATGTCCGTTGGAATGGCCAAACGACTCTTTCCTCATTTATGCTAGACACAAGAACACAGACAAAAAGGATTTCTCTGTGCATTCTACTTCTAGGAAAGGTCTTGTGATGTGAAGACAAAAAGGTTCAGACCTTTTAGTACACATCCTTCAACGTGATAGCTACTTGGATATCTTCGCCTATAAAAGGAAGACTCCATTACTTATCTTCAGTTGACGAAACACTTGAAAGAATTCATTACAAGCTCTCATACAATTTATACTCATTTGCTGAATTTATTTCATAGTTCATAAATCTTAAGTGAAAAATCACAGTTGTGATAAAGCTTTATTAGAAGCAATTTAAACACTTGTATTATTCTTACTTTTGATTGTAAAAGAACCTTAAGAAGATCTAGTTAGGATCAGTAGTTCTTGAGAAGACTTAGAACAGTTGTTCTTAGTGCTTGCTATTGTAATCAGTTGATTTAAGAGTGGATTAAGTCCTTGTTAAGAAAGGCAAATCACTCTTGATAGGGTGGACTGGAGTAGTTGATTTCAACGAACCAGGATAAAAATCCTTGAGTTTTTATTTACTAAGTTTTTCTATATACTTATTCAACCCCCCATTCTAAGTATTTTCTCACCTTCAAGGTGTTGTAGTGGAAATAGGATATTAAACTATTAATTAGTTTGAATCACAATTCTTAATTCACAACCGCTCTTTGATTTATCCGAAGGAAAAGGTCAAAAGAGGGAAAACCTATTTTTGCATCATAAACACAATGCGGGGAGAGACCTAGGTAAGGGGTTTGTGTGGAGGCGTGTGCGTGCTGCCTTCTAAAATGTCAACAAATATGAATAAATGACTGTTTCTCCCTTCAACAGTTAAAGCGCGCCAAATGTGATTCCTGCAAAATAAACAGACTGTGTAACCCGTTAGTAGTTAGCAGATGCAAAAATGAGATGACCCGTGACATGAATCGACTAATCTAAGGGTAAAATTTGGGGTATTACAGTTGCCCCTATTTAAATAACTTCACCGGATGATTTGAGCGGCCGAGACTCGAGAAATCATGGTGGAGGGATTTAAATATAGATAACCGAAAATTTTGCCATTAGATGCGGTGATATGCGATGCTATGGACAACACGAAACAAGGTGTAATGCTGACAATGTCATGAACTTAGTATGATGCGTATGATGGAATGATAAATGTAAGGATGCAGACGACACGACGACACAGGGGACAGACGCGATGAACGAACCACACTGGGGAATATGACGCACTGGGAAAACAGCGCGACACGGGGACAGACGCGATGAATGAACCACACTGGGGAATATGACGCACTGGGGAAATAGCGTGACACGGGGATTTCTAAAGTGATAGTCAACTGGTGCGAACACGACCAATTGTCACTTTAGAGATAAAGGAATGGTAAGTGTCGCAACTGCGAAAAACAACCGGCGGAAAAACAAAAGAGTCGCCACTTTCGTTATTTATCCCAAAAAGAGGGAAAGGAAACGATCGCAAAAACCTAAAGAAAAAGGAAAAGACAAGGTCATCACAACCATGTCGGGGTTCGGGAGTCGGTTATGCAAGGGGAAGGTATTAGCACACCTCACGCTCGTCGTACTCGACGGGATCCACGCATTGTTGTCTATCTAAAAGGGTGGGTTGATACTATCTAGCTAAAGGCTTAAGGACAAAAGAAAAAGAAAAAGGAACTGACTCGGTAGAGCATCGCCGCTCTGTGCCTACGTACTCCCTCGTGCAATGGGAAAGTCAGAGTCAACGTAGTTCGCCTAACTACGGCTAAAGAAAGGGGGAAGGTTGCTCGCCGAGACATCACGTCTCGTGCCTACGTACTTTCGTCTGGTACGAAAGATCAGAGCAAACATAGTTCGGGCTCAAAGGACCATAGGCTGGTTCAAAGTTTTTTTAGGCCCGAGTAGGGTTAACAGATAGTTCTAGCAGTTGGTGTATGCAGCTCGACCTTTGGAGACTTAGGCGTTACCATTTGCGGTAGAACTAAGAGTTAACGACACTCTTTTTGTGAAAATATTTTCCTTGATTAAGAATCCTAAAGGGTGAAAAAATTTTGAATTGTTTTTGTGTTTTTTAAGAGAAGAAGTGTTTTGAATTTGATTTGCGACTCATGTCGCACTAGAGACTATGACCTAAGAGCGAATGCGTCGTATATCACCCAAAGGGTGTACACTAAACACTCTAGGTCCTTGAGAGGAGGCCCCTTAATTACCATTTCTCAAGTAGCTTAAGGCTCGTAGCGTGCTACACTTGTCATTCTTTATTAAGTGTTTTATGAATGTTTGAAGGTGAGAAGAGAAGAAGGAACGCTAATGGGAAACTAGTCAATCCTAAAAGTTATCATGTAAAGTGAACCTAAAGTTGAGTTTGAAAAGGGAACTACCTAATGTTATCATGCATAGTTAGGCACCTAATATCTATCATAACCTCAAGAGGTTAGAGGACTTATGGGGAACATGGCAAAGAAAAGAAAAAGAAGAAGAAGAAGAAGAATAAGAAATGCATATGCAAATGAGAATGTAAACAAAATGCAACACATAGAATGATAGTGGGAGGAAAAATGTGTGGGGCAGTAGCCACCACAAGCTCATCTCAACCAAGCGTGCATATGGAAATGCAAGAAAAAAGAAGAAGAAGAAATGCACAAGAAGAACATTAGACAAACACAAGTAAACTTCACAAAGATGCACCAAAAAGTGGGATGAAATGACATAAGTCAAGCAACATCAACCACACCAATAAAATCAAACCAAATGAAAGGGAAATCAAACACTAAAGCCAAGTGAGGATGGGAGACCAAATGAGGGCAGCAAGGACCCCATAATAGGTGCTCAACCATAAGCATCACTTATCAAACAAAAAGAAACACCAAAAGTGTCCTCAAGGATTCATCATTTTAGGTATGCTTCAAATACCTCCAAAGGAGGGACCAAGCCACCTTAAATGACATTCCAAGGTCATTGGACAGAAGGGAGATAAAGGGGAGAAATCTCGCAATCAATATCAAAGCAAGATAAAAAGAAATGCAAGCAATAACATGAAGGAAACAAGCATGTGTCTCATAAGAGTTCAAGTTGGAAGCACAAAAAGAAAGGCATCAAACAACAAGCAATGAACAATATTTTGACCTAAAAATGAACCTACAGTAAGCTCAACATGTCTAGAATGTGAAACAAAAAGATTTGAGAGCTTATTGGATCCATAAAAGTCATTTCCAATTCAAACTAGGTCATGTACTTGTGTGAGCTTCCATATGGGATGACCTAACTTGTAAGGTATCTCAAAAATAGGAAAACAGCTCAAACATTACCAAATAAAATGCACAAACAAGCTAAACATGTTTACAAATAGAGGCCACAAGCACAAGCCAAATATCCCCTCAAAGCACCCTCAAAAGAAAAAATCATTAAGAGGTACCACTTTGAAATGGGAGAAACAAGAGTAAAAAGAAAAGCCACAAAAGTCAACTTAAAAGTCAACAACCAGGGGCAAAATGGTCCTCAAAAATCCCTCAACTCATGATGAACATGAGGATTGATTTTCACTCATTGAACCAAAAAGAAATGAGAGATGCAAAATAAAAATCAAACAAAGTCACACTTTAATTCAATTAGAACAGCTCCAACATTTAATTCATTTTTAAATTGAAAATAAAGTGAAAAAATAAAATAAAAATATCCAGAAAATTCTAGACATCTCAAAGTTCACGAAAAATATTTTTGGGGAATTTTTAGGATATTGAAACTATTTTATTTAAATTAAAATGAAACAACATACAAAGCAGAATTTAAAACGAAAATACTACATAAATGCAAAAACAGTGTGACAAATAGCAACAAATGTGTGTGTAAAATCTGGACTGGGCCTCCCTGGGGGTGTGGGTAGCGTGTAGCAGCATAGGCCCAATGAGATAATCAAAAAAATTCTGGAAATTAGATGTGATTAGTCAAAGCAAGCATATGATGGAAACTCAACACACAACCACACGATCACAAGTATTCTCATCAAACGGACCATAAGAAGCCATGTCAATTAATGAATTTGAGTTTAAATCACACGCATGCAAGCTCACGCGGTACACCTAGGTCTTAAAAATAACCACACGATGGAGATCAAACGGCCTACACATCGTCTTCTCACACTCACTCTCACCGGCGCCGGAAAAATTTTCCGATCATCTTCCCCGTCCACTCCGGCCGCCGCGGGATTCACCAACAACACACCTCCATCAATTCTTCACCGTTTTGCACAAACTTTAGATGGAAATTCATCTCCTTGTCGCAAGGATTAAGAATCTAACCTTAGTTTTCATTAATTCCTCACCATTAAAGAGAAAATCGAACAATAAGCAAGATGCACAAAATTTCGAAGTCTCCAAAACTCATCCAAATTGATCCTAACATCATCCTCGTGTTATGTAGGTTATAGATCCACGAAAATTGAAGCAAAAACATGCAAAAACAGTTCATACAAAATCAACCAAGTTTGAAGCTCCATTTATCAAACGTCATGAACATCAACAATTAACATCCAGAAATTATCTACATGCTTCAAGGATCACAATGCAATAAAAATGGCGAAGAATCATGGCATATTGAGAGTGTAAGGTTAAATTAAAGTTACCTAGTGGAGAACTTCCACTGAGCCTTCAACAGGTACTAAAGCTTGTAGAAAACGATCCAAACACGTTCAATGATCCACAATAAAGCTTTTCCAATCCTTAATTGTGCTTGAAATGGAGTAAATCGGAGAATTCGAATTTTGAGTTTTCACCACTTTTTCAAAGTTGTTCTTGAGCAATCTCCCTCCAATTTCGAAAAATGAGCATTTGTGAAGGTTGGAAATGTTATATGTGATGGATTTGAATCAAAATGAGGCCCAATTTCATGCCTTGGAGCCCAAACCAAAATTCAAATTTTCTCCACTTTTTGAATATGGAAGTGAATGAAAATGGCATTTGCTTGGCTCCAAAATGGCTCAATTCAACTGCTGGGAGTGTATGGAGTATGAATGGTTAAGATTCAGCCCTTGTTTCCAATCCAATGGTTGTTTTTGATTGTGTAACTTCATGGTGAAGTAAGCTTGGAAATGTCTATGAAAATGACATCAAATTCAAATTCTGAAATTGCCAATGATTTTAAAATATGATTTCCACTCAAAATATGTATTCACTTGCACAAAAATGATTAAAAATGAATTAATTACAAATTTGCCCTTTTAAGCTTCCTTCCATGAAAATTCAAATACCAATTCTTCATTCTAAGCCAAATCCAAGCCTTCTCAATGTTTGATTGACCAATTGACACCATTTGGAGCATATTTGATGTTGGAAAAATCTTCATTTGAAGTGTGCAAGTTGGTGAAATGGACCTATAATGAAAATGACCCGTAATCTCACTTTCCCAAAATACCCCTAACTTGTAAACCTCATAACTTGAGTTCTACAAATCAGATGAAAGACTTCTAGTACAATTTGGAAAACTAAGATCAAGACCTACAACTTTCATGTTGGCCAAAAGTTGAGGAGAAACATACTTCTAGGTCAAAATGGCTTGGAAGTTGGTTGACTTTTGTTGACCAAAATCACATCCCTCAGATGACCTGTAACTTGTCTGGACCATAACTTGAGTTATATAAATCCAATCAAGGACTTATAGTACTCAAATTAAAGCTAAGAACATGCTTTAAAAGTTCCATGTTGATCAAAAGTTGAGATGAAACTTGTATCTTGAGATATGTGGTCTGGAAGTCAAGCACTAAATAGGGGATTTTACCCTGAGAACCCTAATTTAGTAACTTCTCACACACTTAACCCTTGATGAATTGAACTTGACATGATGTCTCATATGTCTTAACACAACATCCCATGACCATAGAGACCTTGAATTGAGTTTTAATCTCCTTCAATTGCACAGTTGACTGAGAACTAGCCAGATGAAAACCCTAAGTGCATCAACTTCACCTGCAACTCTTCACACTTGGCACAAACATTTGGATGAGCTCCACAATGACCCTCAAGCTAGGAGCTGACCCACATAACCATGACTTTACAATCCTCTAATGATCCTGAACCGGCCTCCAAGCAAGGAGCTGACCCACATACATCCATCCTTTCTTTCATAAGACCACTGCCCACTCCCTGATGACTGATTACCATCCAAACTTGAGTAGAACCCCTTTCTTAGGCTCAACCCTATGAGTAGACTCTTCTTGAGGTGCACAAACCCTTGATCCCCTGTTCAATGCAACATGCCATGCAATGCAAATGCCAGAAAGAAATGAAATGAAACATAAACCAAGTTAAGGAAAAGGTTGGGCAAATTTTGGGTTGCAACAGTAAGAACGAGATCCATAATGGAGATAGCCCCGATGAGACGGCCTCCACTAGGGAATACTGAGAGTAATTGTTCAACAGGTTTAGGCGTGACCGGCTGATACTCTAGGGTAAAAATAAAACTGGATTTGCACGACTGTAGGATTGATTAACAAGATGCTGGAGCATTGAGCAAAGAATAACATCCGAGCTTCTAGAAACTCTCCCTCGTGACAGGATCAAACGGAATTTAGGAATCCGTAGAAAATATACAGGATAAAACCGGCTGTATGCCAAAATAAATGGACTTTAATGGAAAATGCCCTTATAAGCTTTCTCGAGAGAGAACTGCCACTTATCGTTGGGAGGGACTTAAATGACAAACTGGATAAGCTCTCAAATAAAGAGACTGCTGCTTATCTGTGAATAATAGATTGAAAAATTAATTGATGAGCTCCACGGGAGGGTCTGTCACTCATCTGATAAAATAAGCTTCCATGATCGAACATGACTCAGCTTCTTCTTTTGATAAAGGATAAAATAAACTTCTTCATACTTTAAGGTCGGCGCCATGATCATTATTTGGCTCCTTCTTTTACTAAAGGATAAAATGAACTTCTTCATACTTCAAGGTCGGCGCCTTGAATATGATTCAGCCCCTTCTTTTACTAAAGGATAAAATGAACTTCCTCCTACTTCAAGGTCGGCGCCCTGAATACGATTCAGCTCCTTCTTTTACTAAAGGATAAAATTGCCCACGGCGGGACGCTTAAGTATGAGTACGGCGACTCAACATCTTAAAGTTTAGGAAAAGATATGTCCACGGAGGGACGCCCAAGCATGAGTACGGCGACTCAACTTCTAAAGGTTTAGGAAAGGATATATCCACGGCGGGACGCCTAAGAATTAGTGCGGCGAATCAACGTCTTAAGGTTTAGATGATATGTCCACGGCAGGACGCCCAAGAATGAGTGCGGCGACTCAACATCTTAAGGTTTGATGTAGGTGATAAGCTCCTCGGCTGGGAACTGTCGCTTGTCTGCAAAGGATTGTAAATGCTTTCCTTGAAATATAGTGCAAAATAAATGCACGTCCAGGTAGGCTTGGTGACCGACGGGACCGAAGTTCGATCTAGAACTGGGCTAGAAAGAACTGCCCAACAAGACTTCATTGGGGAAATAACCTCAAATGGGGATTATCCTATCCTAACGCGGAAAGATAACTGAAATAACCATCGTCCACGAGAGTTGAACTCTGTGGGGATTAGCTGGAAATAAATAGTATTTTATGCTTAGGCTGACGATCTACTTGGAAAGAGTGGACTAACCCAGTTACTTGGCGGTAACGACAAAGGATGATGATGAATAGCAAACATGCTAATGCGCATGCCAAAGTGTAAACTAACATGTATGTAAATGTGTATGAAAACATCATGCAATGAGTATGCAATGTTTAGGCTCATGCATATGCTGACAAAACAAACGAGAGAGGAGACATGAGATGAAATAACATCCCGACAGGAATACCCGATGACCTCTGCAACAGTATATCTATCAGAGGACAGGAAGAGTTGATGATAGGACCAAATCTGGCTTCAAAGTTCTAACTTTCCTGGGGAGAAAATAATCCACTTGGGGGTATGGTATTATGACCTCCATATGGGGATACGATACGACTTCACCGGAGAGTATGATGTCCCGACTTCAACTGGGGATTCATGACCTCTGCACGAGGATACGATGTCATGACTTCACGTGAGGGATTGCTATCATGAACCATAATCAGCCCAAGAACTCTTTGATCAGAGATTTCCGGGGATAAAATAAATATCTGCTGTATGGGGAAGGTGTGGAGCTAGGCGGCTTCACGGAGATAGCGTAGCAACTTTCTGGGAATAATACCTCGACTTCCTGGGGAAAAGGTACATCCGACTGTGGATAAAGTATATCAAATTTCCTTGCAGGGAGTTCATCAGACTTGCTGGGGAGAAGTCACCAGACATTCTTGAGGACAACATCTTGACTTCTTGGTGAGAATATGGCAATCTCCTGGGAAGTATTCTTGAGGAAGGCAATTTTACTGAGGAACAGATGCTTCCACTAAGAACGAGTCTTCAAGAACATATATCACTTGGAGGATACCAGGGATATCTCCACAATCTTGAGAGTCACCGGGGATTTATTGGACGAATCCCAAAAGTGTTGTCAGCTTAAAGTCTCGTTGGGGACTATCACCGAGAAGATGCTGGTAACGAACAAATGCTTATGCAACAATGAGACTTATCGGAGAGCGAAGAGATCTTATACATATTTCTGTAAGTCAAAGTAGCTCTCATTTCCAAATATATTTTCGAGAAAATTATTTTTGTTTTGAAAACACTTTTCACGTTCAAATTTTATTAACAAAAGCAAATTGCATAACAAAAATAAAATGAAGATAAGATGAACAAGGAAATTGAAAAGCAAAAGTTAAACTTTATTGAAGAATGGTAGCTTGCTAAAGGCACAGCCCCATGGGAAATTACAAATTTGAAATTGGCAATATGGGAACGGTTACATTGAATCCCACGACCTACGGTCCCTAATGACTACGACTACCCAAAACTTTACTTCTAAAGAGAGTGATTGGATTTGAAAGGTACTCTGTAAATGTATCGGCGATGTTTGGTGTCATCTAATGCAGTGAAAGGCCTTGTCCCTAACTTTTGCTTGGACCACCCTTTCGGGTTTTCAATCCACTGGGACACTCATTTTTGCCTAAGCCGCCCTTTTGGGTTTTCAACTTAGCGAGACATATTATTTTTTTTATTATTATTTTTTCTTTAGGCATAATATTTTTGGACTGCATCAGAATTCACAGGATGTGCGAGCTCTTCTCCATCCATTGTTGTAAGAATTAACGATCCTCTAGAGAAGACTATCTTAACAACGAATGGGTCATCGTAATTGGGCATCCATTTCCCACGCATGTCTTTGTGAACTGGCAAGATCTTCTTGAGTACAAGTTCTCCTTGTTGAAACTCACGGATTCAGACTTTCTTGTCGAAGGCTCTCTTCATCCGTTTCTGGTACAGCTGACCATGACACATAGCTGTCAAACGCTTCTCGTCGATGAGATTCAGCTGGTCGAACCTATCTCGAACCCACTCGGCTTCATCTAGATTGGCTTCCCTCAATACCCTTAAGGAAGGTAGCTCAACTTCAATGGGGAGGACGGGTCCATTCCATATACTAATGAGAAAGGGGTTTCCCCTGTTGAAGTTTGGACTGTAGTTCTGTATCCATGCAAAGCGTACAGTAACATCTCATGCCAATCCTTGTAAGTCTTGACCATCTTTTGTAGGATCTTCTTGATGCTTTTGTTTGCAGCTTCCACGACTCCATTCATCTTAGGACGGTAAGGAGATGAATTGTGGTGCGTGATCTTGAAGTTGTCACACAACTCTTTCATAGTCTTGTTATTTAGATTGGTACCATTGTCGGTTATGATTCGGCTCGGAATTCCATAGCGGCCGATAATTTCTATCTTAAGGAATCGAGCAACAACTTGCTTGGTGACGTTGGCATAGGACACGGCTTCTACCCATTTGGTGAAATAATCAATAGCAACTAGAATGAACCGGTGACCGTTAGAAGCTTTCGGCTCAATTGCCCCAATCATGTCAATGCCCCACATTGAGAAAGGCCACGGTGAAGTTAAAACGTTCAACGGTGCCGGAGGTACATGCATTTTGTCGGCATAAACCTGGCACTTGTGACATTTCCTAGCGTATCGGATGCAGTCTGATTCCATATTTAACCAGTAATATCCAGCCCTCAAGAGTTTCTTGGACATGGCGTAACCGTTGGCATGAGTTCCGAACGTCCCTTCATGAATCTCCTGGATTAACATGTTCGCTTCACGTTTATTAACACATCTAAGCAGAACCATGTCGTGGTTTCATTTGTATAGTACGTCATTGCTGATGAAGAATTTGGATGCTAGTCTTCTCAAAGTCCTTTTGTCAAGGTAAGAAGCATCTGCGGGATACTCTTGCGTGAGCAAGTAATTCTTGATGTCATGAAACCAAGGCTTTTCATCAGTTTCATCTTCTTCAACCACCAAACAGTAGGCGAGTTCAATTCTACGCTCGATTCGAATGAGTGGCGCTTCATTGAGAAATTTGACCTTCCACATGGATGCTAGCATGGCTAAGGCGTCAGCAATATGATTCTCAGACCTCAGAACATGTTCGAACTTGATCTCATCGAAGTATTTAATCAACTCCACAATGTAGGCTTTGTAAGGGACTAGCTTCTCATTCTTGGTTTCCCATTCACCTTTCACTTGATATATAACCAAAGTTGAATCTCCGCTTACTTCAAGAAGTTTGATCCGGAGGTCAATAGCTGCTTCAAGGCCAAGGATGCAGGCTTCATATTCGGTGACATTGTTTGTGCATTCAAACTCTAACCTTGCTATAAATGGGGTATAGCCACCTTTTGGATTCATCAAAACGGCACCTATGCCATGCCCACTGTAATTGGAGGAACCATCAAACATCATCTTCCACCAGAGACCCGGTTCAGGACCTTCCTCTGGCTTTGGCTCTTCGAAATCATTTACCCACATAATGTCTTCGTCTGGAATGTCAAACTTAAGAGGCTCATAATCTTCGACTGGTTGGTCTGCAAGGTAATCTGACAAGATACTTCCTTTGATAGCTTTCTGAGGTACGTACTGGATGTCATATTTTGATAACAACATGTGCCAACGAGCAAGCCTCCCTGTCTGAGCAGACTTTTCAAAAATGTACTTTATTGGGTCCATCTTCGAAATCAACAAGGTAGTATGACACATCATATATTGCCTGAGACGCCTGGCAGCCCATGCTAGTGCACAATAAGTCTTCTCCAAAAGTGGGTATCGGTTCTCAGAATCAGTAAACTTCTTGCTTATATAGTATATTGCGCGTTCCTTTCGTCCGGTCCCATCGTGTTGCCCAAGTACACAACCCATAGACTTCTCAAGAACAGTGAGGTACATAAATAACGGTCTTCCATGAACAGGAGGCATCAAGATATGAGGCTTTTGTAAGTAGTCCTTGATCTTTTCAAAAGTACGCTGACAATCCGGATTCCAATCAACAGTCTGACCTTTGCAAAGCAACTTGAATATCGGCTCACAAGTAGCAGTCAGGTAAGATATAAACTTGGAGATATAGTTCAAACGTCCAAGAAAACCTCTGACTTGGGTTTTGGTCTGCGGAGCCGGCATGTCTTGAATGGCTCGGACTTTATCAGGTTCTACCTCGATTCCTCGTTGGCTGACGATGAAACCAAGTAGCTTTCCAGATCTGACACCAAAAGTACACTTAGCAGGATTTAGTTTCAACTGATATTTTCGGAGTCGTTCAAACAGTTTCAACAGATGAATCAAATGTTCCTCTTCGTTATGAGATTTGGCAATCATATCATCCACATACACTTCGATCTCTTTGTGCATCATGTCATGAAAGAGAGCCGTCATAGCACGTTGATAGGTTGCCCCTGCGTTCTTCAAACCGAAGGGCATAACTTTGTAACAGAAGGTTCCCCAAAGAGTGATGAATGTAGTCTTTTCTCTGTCGGCGGGATCCATCTTGATCTGATTATAATCGGAGAAACCATCCATGAAGGAGAAAACTGCAAAACTAGCTGTATTGTCGACAAGTGTGTCAATATGAGGCAAAAGGAAATTGTCTTTTGGACTGGCCTTGTTCAGATCCCTGTAATATACACACATTCTGACCTTACCGTCCTTTTTGGGCACGGGAACAATGCTGGCAACCCAATCAGGATACTTCGCAACTGCAAGGAAACCTGCATCCAACTATTTCCTAACCTCATCTCGAATCTTCAAAGCCATGTCAGGTCTTGTTCTTCGAAGTTTCTGCTTGACAGGCGGACATTCTGGCTTAAGCGGTAGCTTGTGAACTACAATATCTGTGTCCAAACCGGGCATGTCTTGATACGACCATGCGAACACGTCAACATAATCCTTCAACAGCTTGACCAACCTCTGCTTGACCTCTGCCCCAAGTACTGCACCAATCTTGACCTCTTTCTTGTCTTCATCTGTACCGAGATTAATCAAATCTACCTGCTCCTTGTGCGGTTGAAGCTCTGTGTACTCGTACTCAACCAATCTCGTCAGTTCTGCGGGTACCTCAAAATCTTCTTCACCCTCATCTTCAGCTTGGTAAATGGGTGAATCCCAATCAGGAGAGACAATAGAGTCATCAGATTCAACCAGGGTTGTAATGTCACTGCATGTTGAAAGGCTTATTTTTATTAAATGTGCAATGAAAATGCGAGAGAAAATGAAAATGCTTTTAGTTTGTAGTTTTTTAAAAAAGATTGCCAATTTCATTTTAAAAAGGTGAACACGAAAAAAGATTGCCAATTTCATTTTAACAAGATGGAACGCCAATTTCATTGTAGTTTTTTAAAAAAGATTGCCAATTTCATTTTTCACATGATCAGCAGTAGAGTATCCTTTGTCCAGAACCTTTAGTCCAGCTGTAAGTATTTGAAATCTGGAGAACATGGCTTCAACAGATTCAGAGTCTTCCATCTTGAAGGCCTCATACTTCTGGATCAGAGCCAGAGCTTTTGTCTCCTTAACTTGAGAATTTCCCTCATGAGTCATTTTTAGGGATTCAAACATATCAAAAGCAGTTTCCCTGTTTGTAATTTTTTCATACTCAGTATGTGAAATTGCATTCAATAATATAGTCCTGGCTTTGTGATGATTTCTAAAATCTTTCTTCTGAGCATCTGTCATAGATTTTCTGTCTATCTTCTTGCCATTCCCATCTGTGGGATGGACATATCCATCTATGACTAGATCCCATAGATCAACATCATATCCTAGGAAAAAACTCTCAATTCTGTCTTTCCAGTAATCAAATTTCTCCCCATTAAACATAGGGGGTTTGGTGCTGATCCTGTCCCTTTCTTCATATTTATTGTTAATATTGGATATTGTATTATCAGCCATTGTAAATAAATATATATCAAAGTATTTCTCTCTGGATCTTTACTGACACTGTTAAGTGGTAGCACACACAGAACCGGAGCTCTGATACCAACTGAAGGTGAGATAATACTTAGAAGGGGGGGGGGGGGGTTGAATAAGTATGAAAGATTAAGACTTTAGAAATAAAAACACAATTATTTTTATCCTGGTTCGTTGAACTCAACTACTCCAGTCCACCCTTCCTAGAGTGATTTGCCTTTCTCAACAAGGACTTAATCCACTATTTAATCAAACAGATTACAATAGTAACACCTAAGAACAACTGTTCTTAGTCTTCTCAAGAGCTACTGATTCCAACTGAATCCTTTTAAGGAAAACCTTTACAATCAATGTAAATCAAATACAAGAGTATGAATGCTTCTAAAAAGCTTTTATCACAACAGTGATATTTCTCTTAAATTTAAGTACAAATAATTCTAAGAAGAATATGAAAGAATGAGAGCTTTGAATATTATGATTTCTTTTCATCAAAATGTGTAACTGAAGAATTTGGTGGAGACTTCCTTTTATAGGCAGCTGATCCAAGGAAGCTGAACGTTGAGAAGAGTGTCCCAAAAAGGTCTGAGCCTTTTTGTCTTCACATCAAGTGACCTTTCCTAGAAGTAGAAAGCACAGAAAAATCCTTTTTGTCTGTGTTCTTGTGTCTAGCACAAATGAGGAAAGAGACGTTTGATTTACTCCAACGGATATAATCTTTGAATATTTCTTCTTCAGTTTTTAGCAAGTTCTTCAGAATTTGAATGAGTCAGAGTCTTCTAATGATGTTCAGAACTTTGCTATATCAGAGTCTTCTGCAGCATGTGTGCTTTCAGCGTGTTTATCATCAGAGCATATTTGACACAGAACTTCAGTACTTGGCAGCTTTAGTGCTTTCAGAAACTTCTGTAGAAACTATGCTTTGAGAAACTCTTCATACAATATTCTTCTTAGCTTCAGATGCTTCTGACTCAGAATCTTCTGGAGCTTCTTGCTTCAGATCCTTCTGGAGACTACGCTCAGGATCTTCTGTAAACAGCAATCAAAATCTTCTAATGAGTACATCTAGCGCTTCAGAGTCTAGATAACTTCTTGTATACAATTCAGATTTGCTTCTGGAGTGTTAATTTCATTTCAATCTGCAGTAAAACTCACAAGCAAATTTTAGAGTATATAATTCTTAAATATAAAATTTCCTAACAGTTATCATCAAAACAAAGAGATATTATTAAGAACCAATCTGTGTTCTAACAGTAATATCTTGAGCGACATGAGCTTGCGTCAATACTTTCTGCAAAGCAGCTCTATGAGCAGGTGAGTTCAGTAATAGAGATAAAATAGAGATCTTTGAAGGAGTCTGACGAAGTTGATCAATAACTTTGTGGTCGCTTTTCCTGATGATCCTTAAGAATTCAGCACCTTCATCATTATTGGCTGCCTCTTTATTTTTATCTCTGGAAGGCACATCAGTGTTACTAGTTGTCTCTTTAGGTGGAGCCTCATCAAAACTGGGAGTGTACACGCGACCACTGCGGGTCATCCTGCTTGCCCCAACTATATTAGTCACAGTTTCACCATCAATCTTCACTTCTTCTCTTGGAATGACCTTCCTAGATTCTTTGTCAATCGCGGTTACATCATACTTCCAAGGTTCTGCTTTGGGATCACTGAATGGAAAAGGACTTGGCTTTTGGATAATCAACGATTTAGGCTGGTCCACTGTTGGAGTGACAGGAGTCGGTATACTGAACACTGGCATGACGGAATTCGGTGCTGGCAGATTAAACACTGGCCTCCTACCCCTTGGTTTGGGCATACTGAAGGTAGGCTCAATTGCAACTATTTATTTCGCCTGGTTAACTACTTGTAGGAAACCATCATCAAACAATCTCTGTACGTCTTTCCGAACCATAGCACAACCTTTATCACATCCTTCACTGTTCGTACAAGTGATATGGGAGACAGATACTAGGCCTGCTTCAAACAGCTTTGAATGGAATGCCTTGAGCGGAGTCTTAATCTGAGCTACATCAAGGATAAAATTCTCTTCAGACGAAGTATCAATGGCATTAACAGCCCCATGGTCAGGCAAAGGGTTACTTTTAACATTGGGCGGAGGATCGTTGAACGACAAAATCTTCTTTTCCATCAGATCCCTCACAAGGTTTTTCAAAGCATAACAGTTCTCCAAATCGTGACCGGGTGCACCCTCATGAAATAAAAAATGAGCGACGGCGTTGTAGTTGGCTGGAAAAGGATTCGGAGGCGGTCCCAAAGCTCGAGTAGTGACCAAACCTCGTTGCACTAAGTAAGGATACAACTTAGTGAACGTCATTGGAATCGGCGGACAAGTCTTGTATAGTCTCCTTAGAGCATTCTGGCGAGGTGCCTGATTCCTCGATTGTTGATTTGTCGGAGCGTTGGACGCTTGCTGATAGTTAGGCGGAGGTTGTTGATAAACCAGAGGCGGATACACAGGAGCCTGCGACATAGGCTGGTAAACAGGAGCTTGAGGAGCTTGCTGACTAAAGGATGGTGCGACCGCGGCTATATACGGAGGTGGTGCATACTGAACCGGGTAACCCTGGGGTTAGGCGTACTATGGCGGATATTGATACTGCCTATTCCTTCTCCTATCTGAAGACACATCATGAGTCTCTCCTTCCTTCTTTTTTGAGGATTGACGGAAGTCTTCTTGGCTTGGTCCTTCGAACTCGTACTGCTAGAACCACTGGACATCTTTCCACTCTTCATAGCCATCTCAACCTTTACTCCTACAGCAACAATATCAGCGAAATTCGTGGTTACACTACCCAACATCCTTTCATAGAACTCAAGACGAACTGTGTCAACAAACCAATCTGCTAATTCCTTGTTGGTCAATGGGGGTTCCAACTGGGAAGCAATTTCCCTCCATCGCTGGGCATATTCCTTAAAGGTCTCAGAACTTTTCTGCGTCATACTCAAAAGTTGTCTCCTGTCAAGAGCCAAGTCCATGTTGTACTTATAGTTCTTAATGAAAGCTTCAGACAAATCCTGAAAAGACTTGATGCGAGACTGGTCCAATGTTAAATACCACTTCGACGAGGCACCTTTCAGCCTGTCTTGAAAACAGTGAATCATCAACTTGTCATTCTCCACGTGGGCAGCCATTCTTCGGTAGTACATGATCAAATGGCTTTTCGGGCAAGTAGTCCCTTCATAGCAGTCAAAGTTCAGAGTCTTAAACTTTGGCGGGATAACTAAACCGGAAACCAAACAGATGTCTCTAGCAGCAACATCAAAGATCTGGTCTCCTTCCATCTTTCTTAATCTTTTATCAATAGTAACCACCTCCTCACGGAGCCTGTCATGCGGTTGGTACCCTTCATCATTATCATCCATAATTTCATAAACAGACTCATTAAGATAGGGCTGCACTCGAGTATGAACATTAGCTTGTGTGAAGGTAGGGACCACCTTCGGAGGCTCGGGAACCAAAGGCACAGTCTGTTGAACTTTCTGTATAACGGGCATGGCTTGTTGACCACTTTGTGCAATAGGCATAGTTTGTTGAACTGACGTAACAACAGGAGGATGTATGAAACTCTGCGGAAGACCATAAGGAAACTGATTCTCAATAGAAACAACCTGAGGATCTACGACAGCAGTAGCGTTAATCTCAGAAACCATAGTAGTCTAAGTATCTATCTTTGCATTGATGACCTGGAGCAATTTCATAATTGTTCCTACATTCCCTTGAAGGTATGCTAGCTCGTTGTTAACGCGATCCATATCTTGAGTGTGTTCTTCCATCCTTCTTCGAGCTTGAGCTCTAGTATTGTATCGACTCAGGGTGACGCCAATAGAATGCGAAAGAACCGAGTATGAGAAACCGGGAGACATATGCGATGCAAAGATATGATGCTAAGATGCAAAATGATTTTCATGGAATTCTAATATTTACGAATATTGTGGAATAACGAAGAAATTTTTATTCATTGATTTGAAAAATCGGATTACAAGTAAATATAAAGTCTTTAATGGAAACAACTAAATATAAGCTAATGAAAACCCTTAGGAAACAAGGTCCACAACTTCAAGGAGTAGGTGGATATTCGGAGGAAAATAAATCCTCGTAGATTCTTCTCTTCTTGTAAGAACTTTGTAGGTAACCCAAAGATTTCACCTTTCTGAGTCATATTCTCCTTAATGTCAGATACCTTCAAACACGTGGCTTTAGCAATATCCTGTTCTTTAGGGTCCTTCTCCAAGAAGGGGAAAGGAGAATTATCCAAAATAGGCAATCCCACAAGCTGAGAATACTCTTCCAAAGTAGGTAATAATTGATAGTCAGGAAATGTGAAGCAATGGTAGTCAGGATCGTAGAACTGTAGTAAAACCGAAAGAAGTCCTTCGTTCACTTTAAATTCCAACAGAGGTAACAACCTTCCATACCGGTTACAGAATCCTTCTCGATCTTGGATTAAAGATCCTAGCTTCCTTAGGTCATCTAGCTTAGGACTTTTAAAAGTATATTTAAAAGTTTTTCTTCTATTGTAATCCATAGTATCCTGCGATATTCATAAATAAGGTTTGAATTCCATGAAATGTAATGCAATGTGATGCTTTATGGATGCAATGCATACATATAAAGTCCTAGGTTAAAGGTATGTGCCAGGAGTTAGGGTCTACCCATCCCAATAAGGTATGTACTAAGGTGAGTTGTACCTGCAGAACAAGGGTTCTAAAGTGGTGCCCAAAGTCATCAATCCATCTTTCAGATATTATCAACCTTCCGACTGACTCGGGGGTCGATAATATTCTCAAGAGAACCTTTTTTGAGTGTAGTATCACATAGTGACTATTTTGGGAATATTCCCTCATAGTCCTCGCACTACGTCCTAGATAAGGCCAAGGTGGTGTTAAGGTACTACGGTCCTCAATATCATAGACTCCAATCGACAATAGTAAATGTTTTCATGAATACTCGTTCAACCAAACCATTTTCGAAAGGGTCTCAACTGAGTGGTGATTCTCAAGTTGGCTTAGTCGGGAATCACTCCCTATAAGCCTCATTGAATATCTCACCTCCTATAATAAGGTCACTCAAGTCCGGGTGTAGGACTTATCTCACAACAAAATAGATACCCCCCAAGCAAGGTACAATATGAACATATTATATACAAGCAAACAAATAATAAAGTAGATAGCATGCAATAAACGAGGTAGGGATAACCCTTAGAATTATGGCATACTCCCTGTCGCTACTGCGAAAATCGAGGCCGGAAATGACAGAAGAGTCGCCACCGTGCGTTATTTATCCTGAGAGAGGGAAAGGAAACGCTCAGAGAAAACCTAACGAAAAGAGGGATAAGATCGGTCATCTCAACCAAATCTCGGGTTCGGGAGTCGGTTACGCAAGGGAAAGGTATTAGCACCCCTCACGTCCGTCGTACTCGACGGGATCCACACTTGTTGTCTATCTAAAGGGGTGATTGGAACTATCTAACTACAAGCTTGAGGACAAAAGAAAAATAAATGACTCGGCAAAGCAACGGTGCTTTGTGCCTACGTATCTCATCTGAAATAAGAAGTCAGAGTCAACGTAGTTCGACTAACTACGGGTGAAAGGGGGGAAGGTTGCTTGCCAAGACATCGCATCTTGTGCCTACGTACTTTCATCTGGTATGAAAGATCAGAGCAAACGTAGTTCGTGCTAATGAGGGAATACAGGTTTGTTCAACTGTTTTTTAGGCCCGAGTAGAGTTAACAAGTAGTTCTAGTAGTTAGTGTATGCAGCTCGAGCATGGGAGACTTAGGCGTTACCGTTTGTGGTAGAACTAAGAGTTAACGACACTCTTATTATGAAAATGATTTTCCAAAGTTAAAGGCCCCAAAGGGCAAAAAGAAGTTTGAATGATTTTTGTTTTTTTGTGTTTTTTAGAGGAGAAGTGTTTTTGAATTGGTTTGCAATTCATATCGCACTAGAGACTATGACTTAGGAGTGATTGCGTCGCATATCACCCAAAGGGTGCTATACTAAATAATCAAGCCATTGAAAGGAAACCCTTCAACAACCATTTCCCAAGTAGCTTAAGGCTCGTAACGTACAATACTTATTAACCTTTATTAGGTGTTTTATGATTGTTTTGAGATGAGAAGAGAAAAGACACACTAAAGGGGGGCTGAATCTCAAACCTAAAGTTATCATACAATGGTGATCCTAAGATTGAGATGAAAATATCCTAATGTTATCATGCATAGGATTGAACACCTAATGTCTCTCCTACTCCCATCCTAAACAGAGGGACTAGGAAGCCTAGGGGGATCATGGCGCGAGGCCAAGTAAACAACAGATAAATCAATCGCAAATGAAACGAGAAAGAAAATAAAATGGTGAAATAAAATGGAAAATGAAATATAAACATGGAACATAAAATAACATATTAAAAATAATAGACAAATGATTTTTGTTTTTTTTGGATATTTGAAACTATTTTTACAATAAATAAAATAGAAACAAGAAATAAATAAAAATAAATAAAAGAAAGAGAAGAAATAAACAAGTGCTTAAAAAAAGGAAATGTCCACACTAGGATTTGAACCCTTGACCTTATGGTTGTAAGCATAAAACTCAACCAACAAAGCACTGAACACGTGTGTGATAAGGAAAGGAAAAGAAACAATAAATGCAAAACATGAAAAAAGAAAGAAATAAAAAACAAAACGCCCCAAGCTGGGCTCGGACCGGGGGCATGATAGTGAAAGGCAAGGCATTTAACCACTAGGGTGGTGATACATCCAAGTATTAATGCCACCCCGTGTATTCATATACCAAACAAGCGTGATTTTCTGGGCAAGGCAAGATAGCAAGAACACAAGGCAATAGCATGAAAACGAGAACATCGTAACTTAGTCAAAACTCAACCATTTTAAGCAAAATTTAGGTCTATCTTGAGTGAAATTCAACAAGGAATGCAATGGCAATGTTAGTTTTCCAGGATAATGCATCAAAATTAAAACACAAATGCAATTGTCACGTGAAGCTTTGAAGTGCATTTTGAAAACCGAGGATCAAACCATATGCCTTTAAACTCATGTAATGGCCTGAACGACTTTCAAATATGTAAAACATGGATTATAGATGCCAAGATCATACAGAAACATATCCAAACAAGATCTGGTATACAAGTTGCAAAGTAAAGCTTGAAATTGCAATTTGAAAGACACAACTCAAAACAGAAAGAAATATGATCAGATGGAGATATGCACAAGTTGCAAATACATGGTTCATGGATTCTTGATGCAAAAAATCATACAAAAACAAGTCCAATCAAAAACTGATGTGTAAGTTGCACAAATTGCCTTGGAAATGCATTATGATGGCCATAGCTCAAAACAGAAGGGATCATGATTGAATGAAGGTGTGCACATCTTTCAAATATGTAGATTAATGATTCTAGAAGCCTAAATTAGTCAAGAACAACTCCAAACCAAAACTGGTATGCAAGTTGCAAGAATGGACCAAAATGCTTGACATGTGGTTTTGAAGAATAAGACCAGTTCAGCATACATACATAATTCAATCACCACACTTTAAAGGATTCTCAAATGTCAAAACATGTATTCAAAGTATCTTGCAAGATCAAAACAGATGGCACATGAATTGAAAGCACAAAACAGAAACTGGCAGCAGCTTGCCTCTTGGCCAAAACAGCATACACACATACATGGTTTTAAAATTAAGGCAACTTGAACTTGAACAAAAGAGCCTAACAAATTAATCATGGTAAAGTGACTTTGCATATCAAACATATCAACAGAAATAACATGAGATGTAGCCAGGTTTGGTTATCACAACAGCATGCATTCACATATGGTTTACACACTAAGACAGATTTAAACAAAAGGGCCTAACAAGCTAATCATGACAGTTGGTTTTGGTGCAGCAAACATAACAACAGAAGCAGCATCAAACACAACAATTAACTCATGCCTTACACTAAAAGTTACAATACCATAGGAGTGAATACAAGCAAGCATAGCACGAAAACTTAGTTCTAGCATGCTAACCATCACAAACAACATGTTCTGTTTACAAATAAATCAAGGCAAACAAGATTGGGAAAAGGTTGAAAACAAGGCATAGCAGCATGGCAATGTTCATGAATTCATGCAGTTGTGGCAGCAGGTGTAGATTTTACAAAATGGCAAGGCTAGCACAAATTATCAATCAGTCCTAATACCTCTAATGCATACAACAGTTTGCAAACTTAACAAATGCATCATGACAGTTTTGGTTCTCAATAGAATGAACATGCCACATTAATGCAAGGATTCAAAATAATGATCAAAGGTGCCTACAAGCAGTTGAGACAGAATGCACACAATGCTTTTCAGAAAATCAACACAAAACACATAGGATCATCACAGTTTGACAAATGCAAGCAGGGTATGCATATGCTATCATTGAAACAGGCCTATTGCATAAACCTAAGTGATGACAACAAGTTGATGCAAAACAAAATAATGCCAACCATCAAGTAAAACATGATTCAAAGAGTATCACAATCTTATGCTAGCAAACATAGGCCATTGGTCCTCATGAATAAAAAACAGACCTCACACTTACATGACTCATCCAAATGATCCTTGACAAATCCAAAAAGCCTATACAGCTCACAAGCATACTCAAAACATGCTATAGATCAAGCTTGAACACAAGAAGAAACCAGAAATAATCTAGAATGGAAAATGACCTATGAGTTGAAAAGGCACAAGATTTTGAAAAATGCAAGAACAGAAAAGTGCAGAACCAATACCAAACCAGTTTCAAATGAGATCAGCACCACATGGATCCAACATACAGGTATTTCCAAGTCAAAATGCTAACAAACATGTTCATGATTCAAAAATGCTGCTGTAACAGAAACAAATCAACAATATTCACAAACTAGACAACATCAAACTTCAAAATGTAAACCAACTTTCACTTGTTCATACATGATACTTGGTAACATTTGAGAGAAACTCAAGGTTTAGCACATAGCAATACAACATGGTAAAGTGATACACATTGATGAGCAAACAAGCAGAATATGACAAATTCAAACATGAAGTGCCTTGCATTTAAAACACAAACCAAACTAATGCACATAAAATATATTCATGACATTTTAAAGAAGGGTAGTGACTACCAACCTCTTGTAGACCTCCAAGCAAGTTTGTGCAGTATGGAAAACTTTGAAGCCTCTAAATAAAATCCAATCCAATGCCTTAATGAAAGTGACAACCTTTCTTGCACTTGAAGTAAATAAGTGAACCCTTAGGATAGAACTTGAAACAAGTGATGATGATGGTTTTTTAGGTTATGGAAAGTTGGCACATCATAAACCAAGGGTGTTTGGAGGCTTACAATGATCAAAACAGGCCTGGTTAGTGTTTTGACAGATTTTGTATGTGAAGTCAAACTTTCCTTGGTTGAAAGTTGACTTTTGGGAAAATGAGGGTTATGACTGGTTTAAGAGTTTGAACAACTCCCACACATCATTTGTGGATTGTGTGGTGGTTTGTGATGATTTTGAGTGGGTGGAAATGACTTTGGAAGATGTTTTGCTCAAGGCAGATTTTTAGGTATTTTGGATGGTTTTCTTCACTTGTAAGAAAGTGCAAAGCAAGATGAGAGCAAGGGTTTTCTCTTGGGTTTTAGAGTGCTCTGGTGTACCTCTCAACATAGAGGAAACCTCTATTGATAGGCAAGGAGAGGCTTGGGGTAGATTGATACTTTGGCACTTTTAGAGGGAGATTTGAAAATGTAATCTTGCTTGAGATTTGTTGCAGCTGCAAGTTCAAGTCTTTGGCTCAAGCTGATGCATTACTCAAGTGGCATGAATGACATAACAGTGATTGAAGTGTGGCTAGGTAGTAGGAGGGCTGTTGCTGCAAGATTTCCATAAAGTTTCTCTTTCTTCATTTTCTTTGGTTAAAATAATACCAACTTGCCTCCAACTTGCAAGACTCATCAATTCTCTTGATTTTCTGCATTTCTTCACATCATACTCTCTAAATAACAGATAGAAACATGATCCAATGGTTGAGAATGGTTCAAGTGATCAAAAAGTGAGTTTGTGAAAAAGTGAAAATGTTAAACTCAAGTGTTAAAACCTCAACTTGCTGAATTCATAACTCTCAACTCATAAGGGCTATGGAGGAGTTCTAATACATTTTGGAAAGCCCTCATGTAGCTCTACAACTTTTATGTTTTCATGATCTTTAGATTCCTAAAGGAACTAGGTCAAAAATCCACTCAAAGTTGCTGAAAAACATGCCTAAAAAGTCCAACAACTTATAATATTTCTAAGTTATTTTTCCCTTTTGTAATGATTTTTGCCATAACTCAAAATCTATGCATTTTCTGCTCATGGACCACTGTGGGACTTTTGTAGGACTTCTCAAGAGCTTTTCAATGAGCTTTGAACCAACTCAATTGGATGTGTGGTTAGGGAGTTATGGTCTTGCCCCTTTCAAAACCCTAATTTCCCGATTTCTCGATTACTCCTCAACCCTTGATCCAATGGTCATGAAACTTCACGGATAAGTTCAATATGCCATTAAGAACATTTTCTATTCACACTTTGAGGTCAAATTCCTTATGATTGCAGAGTTGACTTTTCGGTCAACCGAACGATCAATCAATGACTATCAAGTCGACTGTTGATGTTCCGGGTCTTTTGAGGCTTTGAAACTTCTTGAGTAGACTTCACTAAGCCATATGAACCTTATGGACCATGATCCCCCCATTGGAACACCATTTAAACCAAAACTCAAACTACAGTTGACTTTTCCCCCAAATCTCTTGATTTTCAATTGACTGATTAAATGAAGCTCTTATGATTAAAATTGATGGTAAATCTTTCATCCCCCAACACCTTAGGACACATGTAGGGCCATGGAAACAAGTTCGCTTGAAGAAACAAACTTTATCCTGATTAAAATCGAAACCCTAATTTCACCTTTTCAACTGCAGCCACTTGCACTTGATATAAACACTTGGATGAGCTCCTCAATGACCCTCAAGGCCTCTAATGAGCTTAAGTGATAATCTACCTCCATAATCATGGGCTTGTGATCCTCAACAGGAGGTGAACCACATAAACTTATCTGCCTATCCAAAGGGCTTTGACTTGTCTCTGATGATGATAACCACTTGAAAACTTGAATACAAACCCTTGATTAGGTTTAGAACCTTGGCACATCCCTCTTGTTGCACACACATCTCTTGATCCCCTATAAATGCAAAATTATATGCTATGCAATATACTAGAACAATGCAAAGAAACAAAAGCCAACTAAAGAAAAAGGTTGGGCAAATTTTGGGGTGCAACAGCTGCCCCTATTCAAGCGACTTAGACCTGAATAGGTGAAAAGCGAATAACTTTCAAACAGTCAAGGTAAAAGGCGGTTGAATACCAAAGAAACCCAAAAATTTGCCAACCGCAGAAATAAACTGCAAAACTCTTGGGGAGAAAATATCGAGAAAGTTGAATCCAGTTGCAAAGGCAACAAACTGATTGAACACATGACTTCACCGCCAGTTATCTGTGTAACTCCACAGTCATTGAACCCACGGACTGGATCAACATGCACTTGATCCTTTCTGTTGTCCAAATCCAGATCAACATACACTTGATCTTTTCACATCGTCTAAATCCGGATCAACATGCACTTGATCCTTTCACATCGTCTAATGATAGACAAGAGGAAAACAAAATCCACAATCACATCGTCTAATGATAGACAGGAAGAAAAACAATCCACGATCACATCGTCTAATGATAGACAGGAAAAAAAACAATCCAGAAGGTTCACATCGTCTAATGATAGACAGGAAGAAAATATCCATACTCACATTGTCTAAAGATAGACGGAAAGACTCCAAATACTCACATCGTCTAGGGATAGACGGAAAGACTCCAAATACTCACATTGTCTAGCGATAGATGGAAAGACTCCAAATACTCACATCGTCTAGGGATAGACGGAAAGTCACCGCTGAAAGCTGGATCAACATGCACTTGATCCCTTCACTTTGTCTAAGGATAGACAGCAAGAAAACCATACTCACATCATCTAAAGGTAGACGGAAAGACACCAAATACTCACATCGTCTAGGGATAGACGGAAAGTCACCGCTGAAAGCTGGATCAACATGCACTTGATCCCTTCACTTTGTCTAAGGATAGACAGTAAGAAAACCATACTCACATTGTCTAAAGGTAGACGGAAAGACACCAAATATTCACATCGTCTAGGGGTAGACGGAAAGTCACGATATACCACGTCAATGAACTTCACAACCACCCATCAAATTTCAGAATCCTTTTGCCCGTAGGAGTTGATGGAAAGATATCTTCAAAGGGGCCACATCATCAATAAGAACTGACAAGAAGAAAACCACCTTCAAAGAGGCATATCGTCAATAAGAATCGACAACTAGGGAATCCTAACATTCATCAAAGAGCCCTGACGTCAATAAGAATCGACAACCATGAAAAAAAAACCCCTCTTGAAATGTCATCTTGTCCAATAAACAGGAAGAAAACCATATTTGAAAGATCGCCTTGAAACCTCGCATCGTCTAAAGATAGACGGAGAGAAAACCATATCCAAAACTCATATCGCCTAATGATAGACGAGAGAAAAAAATAATATCTAGCACACACATCGTCTAATGATAGACAGAGAGAAAACCATATCCGAAACTCACATCGTCTAATGATAGACGAGAGCAAAATCATATCCAAATCTCGCATCGTCTAATGATAGACGAGAGGAAAATCATGCTGGGGAAACACGTCGTCAATAGGAATTGACGGAAAGAAAATCTGCTCGAAGAAACACATCGTCAATAGGGATTGACAGAAAGAAAAACTGTCGGCATCAGAGGACTGATGGACAAAAGAACTCTGCTTGGGGATGTTATCATCAGAGGACTGATGGACAAAGCATAACCGACGTATGATCTGAAACCTGAGTAAACTGATAAGTTGTCTGAATACAAGCGTTGAATAAATGCCCATGTGCTGATTGCAGAATGATTCATGTTGCCACAAAAGGTTGACAGAAACTGGCTTATGCTTCACATGCATATGCGTATGTTTGAATTTTTCTAAGGCGTAATGCTCCATACGAAATGGAAATGCTAGACATTTGAGGATGAAATGCAAAGATGATGCAAATATGATAACTGTATGCAAAAATGCAGATGCAGGCTCAGGCTGCTAGGGAAAGCTGGATAACCAAAAGGACCACTCCAGCAAAATAAATGCTAAAGAGGTGGAGCCAACTCCGCTGGGGATAACCAGATGTGCCAAGTATGATTGGAATCTACTGAGGATAACTTACACGTGCCAATGATGATTAGACTTTTGCTGGGGAAAACAGACGAAGTCTTCCTGCGTACCAAAGGGAATTGGATTTGGGTTATTTGTGAAGGGTCAGGTATGACTGATGCTGGAAAAATATCCTGTCTGAACTCAAAGGTTTTTGGTTGAAGGGTCAAAGGATAATAACATGACTTCCCGACATTCGTCTTGAACTTGAAAATTAGCTGAACCTGCTTGAGTAGCTTTGAGTAGCTCTGATGACAAGGCGAGGAACAATTCCTTCGCTTCTGACTTGCCCCAGCCTGTGGGATCTCTGTGGGGATGTCCCTCGAAAGGAAATTTGAAAATTCTTATACCCTGACGGGTCAAGATAAACTGCCCCAGCACTTGAACCTCAAAGGGGTGCTTCAGACTAAATGCCCTCTGAGTCAGGAATAATCTTCTTGGGATGGCCTGCCTCAGTCTTGTAATGACTTTGCCCCTAATTGGCTGATTAGTGGAGTAGAATTTATGACTTCGAGAGATTTATCGAATCTCGACCTGATTGCCTCAGAATAATTGCCTTTGGATGGCTGACTTCACTAGGGATCATTTGATATAACTTTCCTGGGTGTTAGACTTTCCACTGTAGGAAACTTCCATGCTGTCAAGCGCTTACTCGCAAGTAAAACAAGTTGTTCAGAATAAAAGATATATAAATGCAATGCATATGATGGTTTTGAAATCCAATCTGTTCACTAGAAAGGGAAAAACAGTTTACGGCACATGATGAACAAATCATTTACCAGAATATTAACATCAATACCAACATGGTAAGAAGAATCCTTTTAGGAGTCAGTTTCGACGCGATCTTTACCGAAGTATGCTTTCGTAACAAACCTACTTCAAATAGGACTTTTTCAGGTTGTAACGTGGTCAGGTTCACGGTTTGAAAGGAAGGATATAAGGCCCAAAGTTCTGTTTAACCCACCCGCTCTCCTTAATGTTCTCCGATCCTATATTCAGCTAATTCGACACTAGCGCTCAACTTCCCAGAGGTTGAATGACAGGAGTGATGGTTCAGGAAACCATAGGTTTTTTGGAGTAACAGTCACTCACTCTTCGTCTTTGACACTTGGGGTCACACGACTTGTATTTATTCGAGGATTTTTCTTTTGTAATCCTTTTCATTTTAACTTTTTTTCTTCTTTTCCCTAACTTTTGCCTGGACTGACTCTTTTGAGTTTCTTTTGATTTTGAAGTCCAGCGGGATGCCCCAATTTTTGCCTAAGCCACTTGTTTTCAAGTTCGACTTAGCGGGCTTTTGATTCTCTTTTTTTCCTTTTTTATTCTCTTCTCTTTTTGCACAAGTCGTGTGACACTGGTTGTCTGACTCTTTGGGGAATAATGTGACCGTCTCACTCCTGAAGCTTAACCATTGTGGTTTTTTAGGTACGACCTCTAGGGGTGTGATTGTTCCTCGAACGGTAACGATTCTGTTGTAATTTGGATGCTCGGTCAAATTAGCTAACACCTACCCTGCCCCAGGTTAAGATTGAGGGTTTTTTCGCTATCAGAAAGAACTCCTACTACTAGGCTCGAAGGGGTTAACGAGGGATTATCATCCTTATATCTCCGGTGTTTAGGAATTTGAAACAATGCCTGTACATCATTAGGAAGATTCGGTTTCAAAAGCATACAATTGGAAGCTTACGCGTCTTTCAATTTCGTCATCCTCCCCGGATTCTGCTTAACCAAGCATTGGATATCTGTAAAAACAATTAGTGAACACGAATGGATCTAAACAAAACAAGCATACTCATTCCATTATCATTATTATATGAAAACAAACAAGTTTTACACACAAGATTGCAATTTAAAGCAGGAAAGAAACTACAGATATAAGATAAAACAAAAATTGCCAGCTCCCGGGAACTGGGCTTTCAAATTGATTTGGTGCTGGAGGATGCGCCCCTTGAAGTCTCCAGCTCAATCAGATCAGTGATTGACGTGTATGACTAGCCTTCCGCCCGACGTGAATTCGATTGCCTTTGAGTCAATCAAGTCCTGGATTTTATGCTTAAAAGCTTTACAGTCCTCAATGCTATGCCCTAGTTCCCCAGAGTGGAAATCGCAATGGGCATTCATATCAAAACCTGGTGGAGGCTCACCAATCAAAGGATTCATGGTTCGAAGCTTAATCGCCTGGTGTTGAAGCAAAGGTTGCAACAGCTGAGCATACGTCGTAGGAATCTGATCGAAAACTCTGTTGCATAGCCTTGTCTTCTGATACCTCCTAGGCATATGATTAACCTGAGAAGCAAGGCGTTGAAGAGAAAGTTCTAGAGCTCTCTGTGGCTTATCACACCTTGGCACAGGTTCCACAGGCACAAGCGGAACAAACATTTTTGCTGCGGTCTCCGGTAGCTGATCACCTTCTTTTCTGAGCACATTCTTTATCACCTCCATGATCAAGCCCACCTGGGTCTTCAGCTGATGGTTTTCTTCTCTGAGTGTCTTCTGATCCAGACGCAACTCTTGCATGTCCATCATTACCTGCCTTAGCTGGCCTCGAACTTTAATCAATTCAGCTTGAACCTGCTCCATAATTCTGCGGGGATTCCTGCAACAAACTTACGGAATACAGGAAATAAGATCCACATTTCTGAGGTACCTGTTATGCAAGAATGCAATGCAGAAATCAAACACAAATCTACAACAAGACAAAGAAAACCCAAGCTATAAACACGGAGATAAACACCTCACACAACTATGCAAAACCAACGAAAGAAGCAAACAAGCACAACCGAGTACAAAATACAATGACCCTAGCCAACAAGCCTGGTGATGGTCAGCAAACAGCGAAAGCTACACACGTAAGCAGAGAAAACAGATGTGACAACCGACACAGAAACCTCTAGCAACTTCCTTCATGTTCAACTGAGTCATCAGTTTGAAATTCTTCAGAACACACACTCTCGGTGGATCCTTCCATAACAAGAACTGTTGTGTCCCCATGGCTGGATGAAGGGGAATCATTAATCTGAATAATACCCTGAGGCGTGATGGAGAACCTGTTAGAGTGTAGAAGAGTTTGAAATTGTCTCCTAAGTACCTTACAATCATATGTTGAATGCCCCTGTGCCCCAACATAGTACTCACAGCGGGCGTTGACATCGAAACCTGGACGGTACGACAGGATCATTGGATTAGTCTCTTTTGGCACTATCAGCCCTCCTTTGACCAAATCTGGCAACAACTGACTGTACGACACCGGTAGCTGAGTAAACTGCCTTTCAGGTTTCCTTGGTCTTCATCGAGCGTGCTGACGCGGCTGATGACTGTATGACTGTTGGCTTTGAACACTTGAAATGTCTGAAGACTAACCCTGAGATACTGAAGATTCTGAGATAAGATCACTTCCTTTCTCCCATTCTTCTTGCGAACTGACAACTGATCCATTTTCCTCAACTGGGATAAAGGGAATGTCTCTAATCTTTCCATTCTTGAGTCCTCTCTCAACACGTTCCCCTGCCATCACTAAGTCAGCAAAGTTTAACGTTCCACCACTAATTAATATATCATAGTAACGACCCTTCAAAGTACCCAAGAAGATGTCAACCAGTTCTCTATCCTGAAGCGGTGGTTGAACACGAGCAGCGAATTCTCTCCATCTTTGCACGTACCCTCTGAAGGATTCATTCTCCGCCTGAGATAATTCTTGTAACTGTACGCGACTGGGAGCCATGTTGAGATTGTAGTTGTACTGCTTCACGATGGCATTGGCTAGATCTGACCATGATTTGATGCTACCACTTTCCAACTGCGTATACCATCTTAACGATGCTCCGCTAAAACTGTCCTGGAAACAGTGAATCATCAGTTTGTCATTATGAACATGCAAAGTCATTCTCCTACAAAACATTACTAGATGCTGCTTCGGACAACTATCTCCTTTGTACTTCTCAAAATTTGGCACCTTAAATTTCGGAGGCATCACAAGACTTGGCACCAAACACATGCTCGAAGCATTCAAATTAAGAGTATCCCAACTCATTAGGGTATCAAGCTTTTCTTCCAACAACTGACATCTCCTCATAAACTCAATAGTTTATGGGTCTCTAGCATTAACCTTTGGTACAACAGTCTGTGGGTGATTTAAACATATTTGCAAGGCATTTGTTACAAGATATTTTGGCATAACCTTGCATTTTCATCATACAGCCTGTTAACTCCTTAAATCATGCAAAGGACTTGCGTTGGGAGCATGCCAAACATTGCCAAAAGCTGTCACAACCCCATATCTCTCTCCTTTCTAGCAGGCGCAAAAGATGCTGTCATTTCATCCAGCTACTGCATAGCCCTATGGGCTATTTGTCCTTGATCACCATCCACCCTTGATTCAAAATTCATGAAAGAATGCAAATCTGCCCCTTCATTTTTCACCTTGGTAAAGCTTTCCATTTTACCCCTTTTACTTCATATTTAAGCTAAATAGCATTCACCACAAACCCTAGACAGCAGCCATCATTGTTGCAAAAGAGAAAAACCAGAGCTTGCATTTTCAGATTCTCCCAAAACCACAAAATCTGTCCTATGCAAACTTCACACCAGCATCATTTCTAATCATCCAACCACCATAAAAACCATCCATACAACCTCAAAATCATGATTAAGAGGTGTTCCAACCATTAAACCAGTCCAAAACCTCATATATACAAAAGTCAACCTTCAACCTAGAAAACTTTGACTTTCTCATACAAAACCAGAAAACTCTTTCCTCAAACTGGTTTCAACCATCTCAACACTCCAAACACCTTTGGTTTAAGGTGTACTAGCTGTCAAAAACATCCAAGAACCTCTGCATCACTTGCTCATGGATCTGTTACAAGGTTTCCTTCATTTTCCTCAAGTGCAAGGAAGTTGTTGGTTTATCAAGGCATTGTTGGATATTAGCAGGAACAACTCTTCAAAGTCTTCCCTACTAAATAGATTGCTTGGAGGTCTACAAGAGGTTAGTAGTTACTATCTCATTCATGGACTGTCATGAATATGATTGGTATGCCTTGTTTGAAATGTGCTGAATGCAAGTAGAGTTCATGTATGAATCTACCACTGTTTGTTATGTTTCACTCATCATTATGTTTAAACTTCTTGTTAATCATCACACAATTTTGTCACTATTATGTATTTGTTGTTTGAAACTTTGATTTAGTGAACAATAACTTGCTGTCAGTTTCTATTTTGAGGTTGCAACCTATCATTGGAAGGTGTTTTGATTTGTCATAACAAACCTGTTGAGATCATTAATTTTGTTGTGGTTAGAAAACTGTTTGGAACTGTCAAGAGCATAAGACTTTCAACTTGTTATTTGTTTTTGCACTCTGCTGCCATTTGTCTGCTTTGAGATTTGTGAATTTCCAATACCATTTTGTATGTGGCCAAGACATGATACTTAGGCCTGCTGTTTGAGTTTGTACAAGAAGCAGTCATTAAAATCAGCAGGTTTTGAATGTTGAACATTGTTATGTCTTTGAATTTACAAACATGTTAGTTTTGCATTCAAACTTTGAAAATGGTTTTGAAACCACCAAACTGTTTTGAGGAGTGATGATTGATTCATAAATGACATACTTGCTAACGAAACTTGATTCTCATATTATGGCCTTTTTGTTTGAAGTAATTACTGTCATGAACATGCCCATGTTTTCTATGTGCTAGCTGTTTGAATATGACTATATCTTGTTTGATTTTCCTTGTTATTGCCATTAGCACTTTTTGTTAGAGAACTTCTACTAGAGGTTTGTTTTGTTACTGTTGTATGGGGGGCATTTTGTTTTGGTTGGTTGGTTGAAGGATGTTTGGTTTAGAGCAGAATTGGATAACCATGAACTAACTGTCACTTGGGGATTTTGGACTATTTGAGTGGACTGTTGGATTTTATGCATAACATTGTTATTGGACATTGGTGCATTGAGGTTTTGCTAGTCAGGTTCCACTGCTGCCATATCTGTTGTTGCTCCAATCTGTTGTGCTCACCTGGCTGTTTAATTTGTTGTTCATGCTTAAAATTGGTTGTGATTATTTTAACCAGTTTGAGGGCTTTCATCTAATTTGGTTTTTGGGATTAGCGTGTGAGATTGGTGTTGTGATGCTGTCATGGAGGATATATGTTTGCATAACAAAATTGGTTGTTATTTCTGTTTCCAAACAAAAACTCTTTTGGACTGATGTTTTTTTGTTTTGAGATTTATTAATCATGATGATTGGTTGCTGCATTAGATCAGTTATGCTTTGTTTGGTATGCCTATTACCATGTGAACCATGTGCCTTGATCTTTCTATCTATGTTTCTGTGGAGGTTTGACAGATTGTATTGGATACATCCATTTCCATGTTTGCCATTTGAGACCTATATTGAATTGATGTTTGAGATTGTCATGATAAAATGTTGGGTCTGATTTTGTGCTGAAAGTTAGTTTTTGTTGGCTTGCTGTTTTGGACCTCATTTGATGTTGGCTTTGTAAGGGCCGAACTGCTGCTATCATAGGATTTGTAGATTGACATGTTGAGAGACATTTGTGTGTGTTATATATGTGCCATGTGACATGTTTAAAGCACTTATTGTTATGCAAGACCGTGTTATCATGAGGTTTTAGGTCATGTTTGAACTAACTTACTTGTTTAAGCAAGGATATTTGCAGCTGGCGTATATGATAGACTTTAGGCTTGTTTGTTTATTCTGCCAACCATGAAACATTTTTGTTTGTTCGAATTAAGTGTGATGTTCATGCTTAGATTTGGTGATACACCAGTTTGCATTTGAGGACCATGACAGATCATGTTTGACACTGCTTTTGATTTGCTTATTGCTTCCTATTTTGTTTCAGTTTAAATCAGTTTCTGTTTTGACTTGAAAATGCATACACATGTCCATATCTTGTTGTATTTTAATGTGATGAACTACTGTTGACTGGATACTACAAGGCTCAGGTTTTTGTTCAAAGGCATTGATTATACACTTAGGATGATGAGATCATGTTGTTCTGGTTCTGTTGTAACCAGCATCATCAGATTTTGATTTTTCTCTTTTGCTGACTGTTTAGATTAGAGGTCCTTATGTGCTTAATTCATGATGTGTTTAAGTGTGTAATGTTTGAAGTCTTGTGGTAAGCTTTTTACTCATGTTTGGTCTGCTATATGTTCGATCATTGGTTCAAGAGTCGCAACTCATGTGCCAAAATCATGTCCTAATGTCTTTTGATCCATAATTCTGTTGACACTTAACCTTCTTGTTGTACCCCAAAATTTGCCTAACCTTTTTCTTACTTGGTTTATGTTTCATTGCATTAGCATATCATTGGTCTAGCATGTGCATAGCATAACATTATTCATTTATCAGGGGATCAAGTGTGGTTTATATCAAGATGAGCCTATCTAGAGGTTTTATTCAAGCTTGAGAGGTCACCAAAGTCATCAGAAAGTGGGTTGTGTTCTGGAGAAGTTTGGATGCTGGTATGTGGTTCATCTCCTAACTTGGGGGCCAATTAAAGACCATCAGTGGGTTGTGAAGCCTTGATCATGGATAGGGTAGGTGGATAGAGCTCATGGAGTGCCTTGAGGGTCATGGTGGAGCTCAGTCAAGTCATTATGCTAAGGGTGAAGAGACACAGTTGAGGGTGTTGCAATTAGGGTTTTTGTCTAGTCAACCTTAAGTCAACTGTGCAATTGAAGGAGATTAAGACTCAATTCTAGGTCTTTGTGACCATGGAAGGTTGTGTTGAGATACATGAAGTGTTATTCCAGGATCAATCCAAGAATAATTCAAAGTGTGAGGAGTTGCTAAACTAGGGTTCTCAGGGTAAAATCCCATATTTAGTGTCTGACTTCAAGACCACTTATCTCAAGATTCAAGTTTAATATCAAGTTTTGGCCAACATGGAACTTGTAGAGAACGTTTTTAGCTTTAATTTGAGTACTAGAAGTCCTTGATTGGATTTATAGAACTCAAGTTATGATCAAGACAAGTTACAGGTCATCAGATGAATGTGAAATTTGTCTGCAAAAGTCAACCAACTTCCGAAGCACTTTTTACCTAGAAGGATGTTTCTACTCAACTTTTGGACAACATTAAAGTTGTAGGTCTTGGTCTTAGCTTTCCAAATTGTACTAGAAGTCTTCCATCTGATTTGTAGAACTCAAGTTATGAGGTTTACAAGTTAGGGGTATTTTGGGAAAGTGAGATTATAGGTCATTTTGCATTATAGCTCATTTTCACTATCTTGCACACTCCAAATGAAGTTTTGTCCAACACAAAACTTGCTCAAAATGCTATTTTAAGGTCAACCATGTATCATTGAGGCATTGATTTGGCTTAGGGCAAGACTTGGTTCATGGAAGCTTGATAAAAGGGGAATTAAAAGGCATTTAAGTTGAAAAATTCAAATTTAATCATATGTGTTCAAACAAGACCAAATGAGAGCATATTTTGAGTGGAAATATCATTTTGAGAACAATGGAATCATTGAAAAACCAAGTTGGTACATGTTTCATGGTGTTTCACATTGTTACTTCATGGTGAAATTATAAATCAAAACTCCACCCTTGGATGGAATTAAGCACTCAATCTTGTCCATACACTCTCACCAAGCCACAAGCAAGTCAGGTGAAGCTTCTAGAAGGCTGAAACAGCCAGAATTCGTACAGGACATAGTTGCATTTTGGAGGAAAATGTGAAAGTTGGATATCCTGAATTGGGCCTCCAATGGGCCTCTAAATCATTCAATCAGCTTGTATTTAAGTTCACAATGAGATTCAGATCAAGTTTGATGGTTATTTGGAGCTAGAACCAGAGATTGTAGTTAGAGTTTTCAAGCTTCAATTGCAAATCACGTTTTCCATTCCAGAGCAATTCAAGGCAAATCAAAGTTTCCATTAACTTCAGCATTGATCCTTGAATGAATTTGCACAAGTTGGAGCCAAGAATTACCTTGTAACTGCCTCAATTTTAAGCTACAATATAGGTTGGTAACTTTCACAATTGCTTTAATTTTAGGATGATCTAGCATGAATTGAACTGTGGTTAGGACTTAGGAAGGAACCTAGATGGATTTCAGATCATAATTGTGGAGTTTAGAGACAATCTAAGTCATTATTAATTTTCTGTTTGGATTCGAATCAACCTGATCTTGAGGTGTTAATATTAGTTAGATAGTACATGATGATCCATGAAGAATGAGGAAGAGATCTGTGGCCTTAGTTATGAGTTTGGTGATGACCCATAATTTGATGCATTTTCTGTTCTTAATCGTGTTTTAATATTCATGAGGAATCAATGGAATTGGAGAGTGGATTTGAACTCAGCATGAAAAACTGAAGAGAGTGGTATAGGTTTTGTTAAGATTTGACTACCTGTAATTGATGCCTCACCGGAGAAGACAGTGGCGCAGCCGCCGGACCACCGTCCTTGTTCCCTCTCAATTAACCAGGTTTGAATGAAGACGATGAAGCATGACCATGGGATCTGTTTGAACTTGCTGACTTAGTCTTCCAATCGTATGCACGAGATTCATTCTGAGAATTGGTCTTTGACCAAGCCAAAACGCGGTCGTTTCATTTATGTGTTGGCGCGTTGGTGATCATTGGATGCGTAGACCAGTCCACAGATCTAGTGGCTTTAGTTTTTTCCTGGATTTTGATTTTTGTTAATTCATTTTTCATTTTCTTTAATTGTTTTTATCTTCTTTAATTCATATTAAATTGAATAATCATCAGAAAAATATGACAAAAATATGTGCATGATCCTGATTTAATTTCTAATTTTTTGATGCTCTTAGATTTTATTTTGATGCAATTTCCAATTTATTTGCATTTTTTTCAATTTTATTGAATTCTTTTAATTTTGCAATTTTGGCCTATCTTCCTTCTGATTTTTGTATGCAAGTTTGGTGTGGAATTTCGACTTAATTCTTTGCTGGTTTGTTATAGACATATTAAGGTACTTTCTTGATTTTTAGGGTAATTTTTAGGTAGCTTTAGGTTCTATTTTGAACTAGACTTTTAGGAGCTTCCCCATTTGACCTCCCTTTGGACACTTTGTAATTTAGGATTTCTTTAGTGATTCTCCCTTTAGATTCAGTCCCTGACTTTTCCACCATAGGTCCCTAACCCTCTTAGGATCCCTTAGAAAATTCCCTATAATTTTAGGACTTGATTTCATATTTTTCTTAGAATTAACAATTGGACTAGTTTTATGATGCATCTAACATGACCTTTCCTTTAGAATGACCTCAATGATGACCCATAGCATGAAATAAATTTCCCATTCCTTTTGGATAGTGCTTTAGACTTGTTAAAGCTTCTGTATGCTTAGTTGTAATGCTTGATTTGGTGTTTTAGTTTCCTTTTAGTAGCTTTCTTTGAGCTTGTAGGATTAGGGTTTTGTAGAGCCTTAGAAGTTGTTTTCTTCTTTCACAAACATGGTTTGCTTTGTGTGCATTCCATTCCCATCCTATGATGCAAGGTCCTTGTGTGGAAGCCTCATCCCTCCTTTGGAAGGATGTGTGGCATACCACAAAAGGTAGAACCTTTGAGAATGCCTATCTTAGATGTATGGTTGAGTGCCATGATGGATTCCCTTGGTTTCCATCATGCTTCCCATCATCATGCATTGATCTTGATGTTAATTCTCATCTCTCTTATTGGAGCAAGGTGAAGCTTGAAGGTGAAGGCCTTATCCTTTTTTCTCTTTAGGGATAACTTGGACATGAAGACAACTACATACTGTTGGGTTGCTTTACTGATAGAAGAGTGCTTTGCTGTTGAGCTGCTGGTTTGCTGTTTTGTCTGCTGTGTTTATTGATTGATTGTATTTGTCTGACTATTTGTTTGGTGTGTTGCATTAGAATAGGCTTTCGTATAGTTGATTTAGGCCTAAGTGCATTGAAAGGTTGAGCCTGGTTCCCTTTTCTTGTCTGCATTAGAGGTTGAGTCTGTCTCCCTCTGCTTGTCTGTTACTGTTTGGCTTTGCTTGTTAGGTGAAGGTTGAGTCTATCTCCCTTGACTGGGTTTTGTGTTTCTTGTGCTTGTTTTCTCTGGAAGTTGAGTTTGTCTCCTTCTGCTTGTATTGCTGCATTGCATGCATTTTACTTGCAGTTATTTCTTTCAGTTTATTTCTTTTGTTGTTGCTTTCCTTTGCCATGTTCCCCTAGGAACTCTAGCTTCTCTTGTTCAAGAGAGGTTATGACAGACATTAGGGTTCTAACCATGCATGATAACATTAGGTAGCTCCCTCCTAACCTCAACCATAGGATCAACTTTGCATGACAACTTTAGGATTGGATTAGTTCCCCTTTAGTGCGTCCTTTCTCTTCTCATCTTCAAACAATTCAAAATAGAGTAATAAAGGTTAATTGATGTCGTACGCTACGAGCCTTAAGCTACTTGAGAAAGGGTTGTTGGAGAGTTTCTTTTCAACATCTTGGATGTTTAGTATGGTACCCTTTGGGTGACATGCGACGCATTCACTCCCAGGTCATAGTCTCTAGTGCGATATTAGTTGCAAACATCCATAAAAAAAACACTTCTTCCGTAAAAGACTTCAAAAACAAAGATCAAACTTCTTTTTTGTCCTCTGGGACCTTTAATCCTTGGAAACCATTTTCATAAGGAGAGTTTTGTTAACTCTCGGTTCTACTGCAAACGGTAAACGCCTAAGTCTCTGACGAGCGAGCTGCATACACCAACTGCTGGAACCGTTTGGTAACCATACTCGGGTAAAACATTTTGAACAAACCTATGTTCTGTGTTAGCTCGAACTACGTTTGCTCTGATCTTTCGTGCCGTGTGAATGTACGTAGGCATGAGATGCGATATCTCGGCGAGCAACCTTCCCTTTTCACCCGTAGTTAGGCAAACTACGTAGACTCTGATTTCTCGTTCCAGACGGGAATACGTAGGCATAGAACTGCTGTGTTCTGCCGAGTCATTTTTCTTTTCAAAACAAAATTTTAGCGTAGATAGATAACCAACCCGTCAGATAAACACAACAAGCGTGGATCCCATCGAGTACGATGGATGTGAGGGGTGCTAATACCTTTCCCTTGCCTAACCGACTCCCGAATCCAGACATGGTTGCGATGACCTTGTCTTATACCTTTCCGTCAGGTTTTTCCGATTGTTTCCTTTCCCTTTCTATGGGATAAATAACGAAAGGTGGCGACTCTTCTGTTTTGTCGGAACCTTATTTTCGCGGTAGCGACAGCTGGCGACTCTGCTGGGGAAATTGTAGCTGCTGGGGAATTTTCCCATCCCTTATGCTGGGACCGTTTCCCATCCCCTGTGCGAGTCAATCCTAGCGCTTGTGTGTTTACATGTTGGGTTGGGTTTATTTATCGCATTTTACTTTCTGCGTTTTATTTTCAGTATGATATCATTATTGTGCTGTTGTGGGAAGGGGCTCTGATGAGTGATAAGACAGACCCAGGCTTGAGTGTATACCTAGCATTAGTTGTGGAAAGTAGTGGGCGCGTGCATGCTTTGCATGTACTAGTGTCTCACGAAATCCACGCTCAGACGAGATTCTCCCAGTTGACTTCTTTTCTGGCCCTTTGGGCTTGAGGGGTTGTTGGTTTGGAGGATTGTCGACTCTGGGGACCGATCATTTGTGACTCAGCTAAGTGAGGCCGCTTCAAGAGATGATGATGCCACACCTTCCTGGGTATCGTATCATCGTTTCTTGAAAGTCTGTGACGCTGGGAAACGCATAGGATGCCATACCTTGTCTGTGATTAGGTCCATACCTGTGAGCGGGGTCGGGTTATTGCAGGAAACCTTAACCTTTATATCACTTGGTTTTCTTGACAGTGAATCAGTATTATTGGTATCAGAGGGTTCTTATCATCAAAGATGTGTCCGTTCTCGAAAATGCATAATTATGGGTCCTCTTCAGGGTTTTGTTATCAGAGCAGTGTTGTGATTGTGTTGAAGCAGAGCCTGGGTCTCCTCAGCAGCACAATCTTGATCCTCTGTTGCATGATTGCATCTTGCATTTTTGCATAATCATTTGCATATCATTAACGTGTGTCTGTGTTGCAGGTGCATATATTATCCCCCGATTCCGGTAATCTCGCCTTCTATTGTGCTAGCATGGGATCGTTGAAGAAGAATGTGGCTTACAAGCTCCCTACCCCAGATGTTACTTTGCTGCTTAGTTTGGTTGCCTTGGCAGATGATACAATGAAGGGGGAATTCAGGAAATCTTATGGGAAGTTGCTCAGTCTGGTTCGCAAACCTTCGGTCTATGAGTTGAATGGGTTGTATGCCTTGCTACAGTTCTATGACCCTCCGTTGAGGTGCTTCACTTTTCCGGACTTCATTCTTGCACCTACTTTAGAAGAGTATGCTGAGTTGTTGGGTGTACGGTTAAGACCCAAATACCATTTGTCCACATGGATGCTAAGCCTAATCTGGCTAATCTAGCTGTTGCTCTTCAGCTGGATGCTTCAGACCTGCTTTTGACCAGTTGGAATGGGGTTCCTGGATTTTCTCTGCAGTTTCTGGTTGGGAAAGCCCAACAGTGTGCTAAAGACGGTTGTTGGATCGTATTCAACGCCATTCTCGCCCTCTGCATCTATGGCATCATCTTGTTTCCCAACATGCCTGACTTTGTAGATTTGGACGCCTTCCATATCTTTGCATCGGGAAATCCAGTTCCCACCTTGATTGGAGATGTATATCATTCCGTCCATTACAAGAATGAAAATAGAAGGGGTAAGAATGTATCGTGTTGTGCGCCCTTACTCTAAAGATGGTTTGATAGCCACATGCCCAAGAAGGGTCTCTTTGTTTCATTTGCAGCCACAACTGAGTGGTCTGAGCGCTTGATGGGTTTGTCAGCAGAGAGTATCGTTTGGTTTGATCAGGATATGCTGGGTACTGAAGTCATATTCAGCTGCAGTGGTTTTCCTAATGTGCCCTTGATTGGAAGAAAATGATGTATTAACTATAATCCCTCTTTACTTGTCAGACAGTTTGCGTACGCTTTGAGAGGTCCGCCAAAAGACGAAGAGGTGCAGGAATCTCTGTACCTCACAGGTCTTCTAGAGGGGGATATGTTAGCCAAGCTCCAGCATGCTTGGAATGACATCAAGACGAGGAAAAGCATTGTTGGGTAAGAGCAATAGCCAGGCTTATGCTCCTTATGTGACTTGGATTCGAACCAGGGCAGAGACAATAGGGATACCTTTTCCACCTGCCAAGCAAGAGTTCCCTTCAGTGGTTGAAGAGCCTACTACCATGTCTATTCAGAAATACAACCAGGTATTGGCTGAGAAGGAAGAGATGAAGAAGGCCAACGAGGAGTTGGAGAAAAAGCTGGTACAACTTAGAAGCGAGAGAAACAAAGTCGTCTACTCCTTCAAAAAGCAGACAGAGCTGGTGAACCGGCTGGGCACAGACTTGACCAAACAGATAGCTGACCGTGAATGTTTGGATTTGGACTTCAAAGCTATCAATGATGTGCTTACCACCAAAAAGTAGAACCTGGATGATGCGTACCAGAGAATCTCCAAATTCAACTAGCAGTGGAATGCCACTATAGCCAGTAACAAAGAGTAGGAGGACAAACTGAAACAGCAGATCTCCAAGTTGAAGGCTCAGTTGAAGGCCAACGAGAAGAAGTTTGATGAGGAAGCTGCTCGTAGGTATACCACTGAAGACATGTTAAACAAGGCTATTGCAAACTGGAAGGATCGCAAGCAGATCTATGAGTCTAAGAAGCGAAGGTTAGAAAACTGTTTTGGCCAAGGAGCGTGGGAAAACTCTGTTGAAGGTCTCCAGTGCACCGTGATGCAAAGGGAGTTACTTGTCGAAGGGTTACTCACTCAGCCAGATCATCCCAAAACAAAGGAGTTGCTAGAAGAGTTTTGCGCCCGTTGTCGCACTTGACTATCTTTGTAATCCTTTGTATTTTTTGATCTTTGCTGTAGGCTGACCATCACCAGGCTTGTTGGTCGAGGTCGTGCTAGTGATTCTCCATGTATTCAGTGATATTATATGCTGCCTTATTGGGCCTTATATATATACGAGACTTTATTTCCATAACTGGATCCAGACTTCTTATCAGCACTGACACTCTGGCACTAGAATCAGGGGAGAAATCTCCCTAAGGCACAGACACATGTTTGCATTTGCATGAATCATTTGCATAACAGGTACCTTGAGCTGTTCTCCTAACCCTCTATTGATTCAGGTTTCAGGATTGCCGATCAGCGAATTCATCGTTACTCTACGAGAAGTAATTGCAAGAAAGCTATGGATCAAATGCAAGCTGAGATGCAGGAGATGCGCGACAGGATAACGCAGTTCATGCAGGTTATGGAAACTGTGGCCAAGGGCCAAGAGCAGCTTCAAACTCTGGTGCAGCCTCTGATTGCACGAGTCGATGTTAATTTTGTGCTACATGGTGGGGTCGCTACTGATCCTCCTCATGGCGAGACTCCCCGAGCGGGTGATGCTGTACCGGTGGTCGTTCTCAATACTACTGAGAACGGTAATGGGGATGGGAATGGGAATGTAGCTGGTAATGGTAACAGGCATCTGGAAACCAATGGGAATGTTGGAGCTGGAAATGCTGGTTTTGGTGTTGGTGCTGGAAACACTGGTATAGGTATTGGTGGTGGCAATCAGGGCTTTGGCAATGCAGGTTTTGGCAACGCAAGCAACAACGATTTCGGGATGGGTGCCTACAACGTTGGCTTTGGTCCAGGTGCTGCTAATCAGGGCTATGGTAATGTGGGGTATGGTCCCATGTTCAATCAGACTGGCTTTGGTCCTAATGCCGCTTACGTTGGGTATGATAATGAGGATTCTCATTGGGGCGAGGATCGTCAGGAGGATGCTTTCCCTCCGTCGGGAAGGGGTCTCGAGATGCCCACAGAAAATGACCGGAGGTTCAAGCTTTTGGAGGAACAAGTGAGAGGTCTTGCCAATCAGAATTCCATGGGGTTGGACATGGCTAATATGGGGTTGGTTCCTGGCTTGAGAGTGCCACTCAAGTTCAAAGCACCTACTTTTGACAAGTATAAGGGGGATACCTGCCCAAGGGTTCATGTACGGTCTTATTATCGGAGAATGTCTGCCTATTCTGATGACGAAAAGATGCTGATGCATTTTTTTCAAGATAGCTTATCGGGACCGTCACTTGAATGGTATATGGGGTTGGAGCCCGCTCAGATCGGTAGCTGGAAAGAGTTGGCAGAAGCCTTTGTAAAGCATTATCAGTATAACAGTGACCTTGCGCCAAACAGGGTCCAACTTCAAAATCTTTCTCAGAAGAATGGCGAGAGTTTTAAAGAGTACGCCCAGAGGTGGCGTTTGCTTGCAGCTAGGGTGCAGCCACCCATGGTAGAGCGTGAGTTGATGGATCTCTTTGTGGGCACTTTCTCTGGTTTGTATTATGATAAGCTTCTCGATAGTTTGATGAGTAGTTTTTCTGATATGATACTCTTGGGAGAACGTATAGAGAACGACATCAAGATCGGTAAGATTCAAGCAGGAGAATCGACCTCAGCTGGAGGTGGTAAAAAGGTATTTGGAAATAAAAAATAGGGAGGCACTAATTTGGTATATAGTGATCAGAGAAGGGATAGAAGTCAGAATTGGCGCAGGTAGCAGGTCGCCAGTGTGACAATTTCTGTACCTCAACAGCAACAACAACAGCCGCAACAACAACAGGGACAGCAGAATTCTGCCCCGCAAAGGTTCCAAGGTCGAGATAGGGTCGTGAAAAGAGTATTTGATGTGCCTCCAGTGCCGTATGCTCAGCTTCTTCCAACTTTATTACAGCTGCAGCTTGTTGAAAAAAGAACGTTAGCTCCGCAGAGGGGCACACCTCCTTTTGGTTATGATGCCAATACACATTGTGAATTCCACTCCGGGGCACCCGGTCATAGCATAGAGAATTGTCAAGCATTCAAGCACAAAGTGCCGGATTTGATAGATAGTAAGGCTATAAACTTTGGTAATGAGGCACCCAACATTGAGAAAAATCCGATGCCGCCTCACGGATCTGCAAAAGTGGGTGCTATCTTGGAAGATATCAATCTGAATTTGATCATGAATGTAGATGAACTAAAGACACCTTTGGGTTGTGTAAAGAGCAGGTTGCTGAAAGGGGGAGTCTTCCCTAGGTGTGATGCAGATTGTGTCGATTGTGTAGCCTGGCCTGAGGGATGCGATAGTTTAAGAAGAGGTATTCAAGGGATGATTAATGAAGGTACGCTGCAATTCGACCGTACTACTGAAGAGAAGCCTGTTGAGGCAATAGCTGAAAAGCAGGGCGAAGTTGCAACGGTTACGATCCCGTTTAAGACTGTCACGATATCGGTGCCTCCCAAGCAGTCGACTATCACCATAACTAAAGCTGGACCCATTCCATACGAAAGCACTAAAGCCATCCCTTGGAACTATGAGGCGGAGGCTTACTGCAATGGAGAAAAGATTAACCTGGAAAGCTCGTCGGTAGGATTAGTTGATTACCTTGTGGGAGCGGGGGGCATAACCCGCAGCGGTAGAATATTGCGTCACCAGAAGTAGAAGCTGAGAGAATTGCCAAAGGGAAGGGTAAAGTTAATGAAGGGGGACCTTTTCAAGAGAAGGAAAAAGAGGCTTTGACTAAAGATGTGGAAGAATTTATGAGACTAATCCGGAAGAGTGATTATAAAATTGTTGATCATCTGCAGCAGACGCCTTCCAAAATCTCGATTTTGTCATTGTTTCTTTGTTTCGAAGCTCATCAGAACGCTTTGCTGAAAGCTCTTGACACTGCATATGTACCCTAGGAGATATTCGTCAATCAGCTCGAAGGAGTGATTGCGCACGTGAACGCGGGGCATGGCCTTGGCTTTACAGATTTTGATTTAACACCTAGGGGCCGCAACCACAACAGTGCGTTGCATATTTCAGTTGAGTGTAGGGGCACTGTTATGTCTCATATCCTCATTGACATTGGTTCATCCTTGAATGTGTTGCCCAAGAAAGCACTTTTGAAGCTGGATACCCGAGGCATAATATGCACGCCAAGCGACTTGGTGGTGAGAGCTTTTGACGGGACTAGAAGGTCCGTGTTTGGGGAATTGACTTTGCCAATCCAGGTCGGTCCAGAGGTGTTTGATACTGTGTTTTATATTATGGATATCCAGCCAACTTATAGATGTTTGCTTGGACGACCTTGGATTCACTCTACAGGGGCTATAACGTCTACGTTGCACCAAAAGCTCAAGTATATGGTCGGTGGTAGCATTGACACCGTGTGTGGAGAAGAAGATATCCTGGTAAGTAACCTGTCGTCGTTCAAATACGTCGAAGTGGATGGGGAGATCCATGAGACATTGTGCCAAGCTTTTGAAGGGGTGCAGATCAAAGACCAATCTCCTGTCATAAGCAATGGGCCAGAGGTGGCTATGTCTTCATACAGAGAAGCCCAAGCGGTAGTTCAAGCCGGGGAAACTAAAGGTTAGGGCCAAGTTCTGGAGATTCCTGTTAAGCAGGACAAGTTTGGTTTGGGTTATCATCCGTCGTCGTCATCTTCATCACAGAGCGTGCCGCGGTTCAAGGGGCCGATTGTGTTTACTCCAGGAGGAGTCAATTTTGAAAGAGTTAATGCTGTGTCTGAAAGTGAAGATGGAGATAGCGACTGTGACATGGATTCATGGATCAAGCCCAGCGAGCCAGGACAAAGCCTATGCAATTGGTCTATTCAGGACTTTATTCAAGTGACGAAGAAACAGTAATGCCTTGTTTCTCCGATTATTGTACAATCCTATGTCCTACCCGGGGCATAGTGGTTTTATTTCAGGGCCTACTTTTTTATGTGTATGCTTTGCTTTAATCATCAAATAAAGGCGTTTTTCTCATGCAAATTTTGTGATCCTTGTCTTTCTATTTTTATTTTAACAATAAAATGGCAACGTGATTGTGTGCTTTGTTTGCATATCATTTGAAGCATTTAACCACTTCTCTTGCAGGATCCATATTTCTGATGACACCAATCAAGAACTCCCTATGACTCGCTTCGACTTTGAGCACCCAATATTTCAACCGAGGAAGAGATTGTTGAGGATGACGACTTACCAGAAGAGCTGACTCGACTTTTAAGACAAGAAGAGAAAATCATTCTGCCTCATTAGGAGGAAATTGAGGTCGTTAATTTGGGTTCGGAAGAAGTTGTCAGGAATGTCCGGGTAGGGGCTGCGCTGCAAAGCGATATTAAGCAAAGACTGGTCGAGATGCTTCGAGAGTATAGTGACATCTTTGCTTGGTCTTATGAGGATATGCCTGGGTTAGACACTGATATTGTGGTCCACCGCTTGCCATTGCATGAAGAATGTCCGCCGGTCAAGCAAAAGCTCAGAAGAACGAAACCAGATATGGCCGTAAAGATTAAAGAGGAAGTGCAGAAACAGTGGGACGCTGGGTTTCTAGCTGTTACAACCTACCCTCCTTGGGTCGCCAATATAGTACCTGTACCAAAGAAAGATCATAAGGTACGGATGTGCGTTGACTATCGGGATCTGAACAAGGCGAGCCCTAAAGATGACTTCCCGCTTCGTCATATTGACGTATTAGTCGACAATACTGCTCAATCCTCTGTGTTTTCCTTCATGGACGGATTTTCGGGCTATAATCAAATTAAGATGGCGCCGGAGGATATGAAGAAAACAACTTTCATCACCCCGTGGGGAACGTTCTGCTACAAAGTGATGCCCTTTGGTTTGAAGAACGTTGGGGGAATATATCAGCGTACTATGACAACGCTCTTTCATGACATGATGCATAAAGAGATTGAGGTCTATGTTGACGATATGATTGCCAAATCCCAGACGGAGGAAGAGCATCTGGTGAATCTTCTGAAATTGTTCGAGAGGCTTAGGAAATTCAGGCTGACGCTGAACCCTAATAAGTGCACCTTTGGGATGAGATCTCGAAAGCTATTGGGGTTCATTGTTAGTGAAAGAGGAATTGAGGTTGATCCTGAAAAAATAAAAGCTATACAAGAAATGCCAGCGCCAAAAACAGAGAAAGAGGTTTGCGGCTTTTTGGGGAGATTGAACTACATCGCCCGATTCATATCTCATCTCACAGCCACGTGTGAGCCGATGTTTAAATTGTTGAGAAAAGACCAGGTGATTGTCTGGGATGAAAATTGTCAAAAGACGTTTGAAAAAAATAAAAGAATACTTGCAGGAACCTCCGATATTGATACCCCCAATAGCTGGAAGACCACTAATCATGTACTTGACGGTTCTTGAGAACAACATGGGTTGTGTTCTCGGTCAACATGACGAGACTGGACGAAAAGAGAATGCGATCTATTACCTGAGTAAAAAGTTCACAGATTGTGAGTCTCGTTACTCAATGCTCGAAAAGACGTGTTGTGCACTTGCTTGGGCTGCCAAACGTTTGAGACAATACATGCTAAATCATACAACCATGTTGATTTCGAAGATGGATCCGATCAAATATGTTTTCGAAAAGCAGGCGCTTTCAGGAAGGATTGCCCGATGGCAGATGGTACTAACAGAATACGATATTCAGTATGTTTCGCAAAAGGCTACCAAAGGTAGCGTGCTGTCAGAGTACCTTGTCAAGCAGCCAATCAATGATTACCAGCCAATGAAGTTTGATTTTCCTGATGAGGATATTATGTACCTAAAGATGAAAGATTGCGAGGAGCCATTGCATGGTGAAGGTCCTGAGCGGAGTTCCCAATGGCAATTAATATTTGACGGTGCTGTTAATTCATACGGAAGTGGAATTGGGGCAATCATTACTACTCCCGTTCACTTCCAGATTGACAATTCCAGTTACCAACAATGAGGCTGAATATAAGGCGTGTATCATGGGTCTCTAGGAGGCTATTGATTTGAGAATTAAAAATCTTGGTGTGTATGAAGACTCCGCGCTAGTTGTGAACCAGATCAGGGGAGAATGGGAGACTCGTTAGCCTAATCTGATACCGTACATGAATTATGCCAGGAGGTTGTTACCTTTCTTTGACAGAGTAGAATTTCACCATGTGCCGCGGGCAGAAAATCATATGGCAGACGCTCTTGCGACATTGTCTTTGATGTACAAAGTTAACTTCTGGAATAAGGCTCCCAGGATAGTTATCTCTCACCTTGATAGGCCCGCTTTCATATTCGCTATTGAGGAAGCTTCCGATGGCAAGCCGTGGTATTTTGATATCTAAAATTTCCTAAAGAACCAAGAATATCCGACTGGGGCATCCAGCCGTGATAAGAAGACTCTTAGGAGATTGGCTGGCAATTTCTATTTGAATCCAGATGGTGTTCTGTACCAGAGAAACCATGATTTGGTGTTATTGCGATGTGTGGATGAGAAAGAAGCTAATATGCTTATGGAGGAGGTCCACGAGGATACTTTCGGCACGCATGCCGGCGGACATGCTATGTCTCGAAAGTTATTGCGAGCAGGGTATTATTGGCTGACGATGGAAACAGATTGTTTCAAGTTTGCGAAGAAGTGCCATAAATGCCAGATTTATGCCGACAAGATTCATGTGCCGCCAAGCCCTTTGAATGTGATGGCGTCCCCGTGGCCTTTCTCCATGTGGGGCATTGATATGATTGGCAAGATTGAGCCTACTGCCTCCAACGGACATCGGTTTATCTTGGTAGCTATCGATTACTTCACCAAATGGGTCGAAGTAGCGTCTTACGCTAATGTTACCAAGCAAGTAGTAGCCCGGTTTATCAAAGAGGACATCATCTGCAGATACAGAATTCCCGAAAGAATCATTACTGACAATGGTTCGAACTTGAATAATAAGATGATGAAGGAATTGTGCCAGGATTTCAAGATTGAGCACCACAACTCATCTCCCTATCGGCCCAAGATGAATGGCGTTGTCGAAGCGACCAATAACAACATCAAGAAGATAGTTCAGAAGATGGTTGTAACATACAAGGACTGGAACGAGATGTTGCCCTTTGCATTGCACGGTTATCGTATGACGATACTCACATCAACCGGGGCAACACCTTTCTCACTAGTGTATGGTATGGAAGTTGTCCTACCATTGGAGGTTGAGATTCCTTCTTTGAAAGTTTTGCTCGATGTCTAACTTGATGAGGCAGAGTGGATAAAGAATAGACTGAATCAGCTTAGCTTGATGGATGAGAAGAGACTTGCATCTATCGCATATGGTCGGCTATATCAGAGCCGGATGAAGAAAGATTTTGACAAGAAGGTGCGCTCTCGAAGCTTTCAGACGGGCGATCTTGTGCTGAAGAAGATTCTCCCACCACAATCAGATCACAGGGGCAAATGGACTCCCAACTATGAAGGTCCATATGTCGTTCGAAAGGTCTTCTCTGGAGGAGCCTTATTGTTATCCACCTTGGATGGCAAGGATTTTACATCCCCTGTGAACTCGGACGTAGTTAAAAGATACTTTGCTTAAAGAGACCCGTTGGACAGAAAAAAGAAAGTCTAGGCAAAAATGGGGCATCCCGGCGAACCAAAAAAAGAAAAAAAAAGGGAGAAAAGGTTCGGGCAAAAATTAGGGATAAAGATTGAAAAGATGTACACCCGCGAAGTCGAAAACCTGAAAAGGCGACTTCGGCAAAAAAGGATATCCCGGTGAATTGAAAACCCGAAAGGGCGATTCAGGCAAAAGTTAGGGATCGAAAAAGCAAATGACTGTGGTCCGAGTTTGATACTGCATTGCTTAGTGGTTTGGGAGAACCTGAGGGTAGATTATCCAAGTCAATTTCTTCCGAGGATGGAGTATCGGGAAAGCGTCGGAGTCAGGCGAGTCATAGGAGGATCAACTCATGGTGTTTGTCTGCACCACGTTGCCGACATGTATACAAATTTCTTTGTACCTATGTACATATCTGTATTTGTTTTTGTAACCTCCTCTTTTCAGGAGTTACATCCACTGTAAAGACTTTGCCTATTTACATGCACGCTATCAATAAACGCATACTATTCAGTACTTGATGTTTGTCTCTTGTTTTAACTTCTACTGTTTTGTTTGTGAAAAACGCCGATGTTTTTGATAAACTTGCATGTGTATAAACTTGCAGGCCTCGGCCAATAATTGTTAAAACTTTGAATTAACTGAAAAATTGTCACAAATATTGACCAAGATAGTTCCTTTTGTGTAGAATTGTCTTGTTTCGTTCATATTTTGCAGGGTCGTTACCTTCGAAGAAAACAGCCAGGGGATCGTGTTTCCCCAGTCGGAGTCCCTTAACGTAGGAGCAGGCTCTAGATGATCTTATTCCTCCCCAGAAGATGGAAGTCACATTTTTATCCCCAGAAGAGTTGGATGCAAGTTAGCAAGCGGTCAGGCAGTGATGTACATCCCCAGCAGTTGGTTACGTGCACATTCAATCCCCAGTGAAGACCTCACAGAGTACAACCAGGTTGTCAGTGGTTTGTAAGGATCATCCCCATGCAGGACCATCCTTTCTGTTCTCCAGGAGGTTGTCTTTCCTCCAATAGGTTGCTCATCCTCTGCAGAGTTCGTGACTCCGGATATTTTGAGCTATCCCCCAACAAGATTGTTTCTTCCCCCAGCGGAAGTTTGGCTTCGTTCCTCTGGCACTTATTTTGCGGGAACGCCTATTTGCATTTGCATCGTGCATAGCATCTACCCAAACGCGTAGCATTTCCATTCCGCATGGAGCATTGTGCCATTTTCAAACATATGCATTTTGAAACATAAGCCAGGTTGGTTACCTCTTTATTTTCAGGTGTTTTTCCCTGCAGGTAATTGGAATTCTTAATAAGGATGATTTTCGAATATTCAAATTTTTGGCATGAGATATGTGATGATAACGTTCGTCATATCATGTATTCCCTCATCAGAGTTGCTTGGTTAAGTTTCTCTTCTTCCCCAGCGGAGTTTTCCTCAGATTACTGTTACGTCAGCGTTTTAAAAAAGGAAAGATTTCATGATTATACCTTCGATGTTGTTACCCATTTTTGCTCAAGATGGATGTCTGGCAGCTGACGTTAGAATTTCCCCGCAGAGTTGTTTGTTCAAGTCTTCGGATGCTCAGTTCGCACTTTTATTTAGTGCATGTCCGTTTCTGCGGAAATGGAAGGTCAATACCGTTATATTGACGATTCACACTTTTATTTAGTGTATGCCCGTTTCTGCGGAAATGGAAGGTCAATACCATTATATTGACAGATCCACACTTTTATTTAGTGTATGCCTATTTCTGCGGAAATGGAAGGTCAATACCGTCATATTGACGATTCGCGCTTTACGTAGTGCATGCCCGTTTCTGCGGAAATGGAAGGTCAATACCGTTATATTGACAGTTCACACTTTTATTTAGTGTATGCCCGTTTCTGCAGAAATGGAAGGTCAATACCGTCATATTGACGATTCACACTTTTATTTAGTGTATGCCCGTTTCTGCAGAAATGGAAGGTCAATACCATTATATTGACAGTTAACACTTTTATTTAGTGTATGTCCGTTTCTACGGAAATGGAAGGTCAATACCGTTATATTGACAGTTCCCGCTTTTATTTAGTGCATGCCCGTTTCTGCGGAAATGGAAGGTCAATACCGTTATATTGATGATTCGCGCTTTACGTAGTGCATGCCCGTTTCTGCAGAAATGGAAGGTTAATGCCGTTATATTGGCAGTTCAAACTTTTATTTAGTGTATGCTCGTTTCTTCGGAAATGGAAGATCTAGGATAGTACATGGATGACGCGCTTTACATAGTGCTTGCCCATTTCTATAGTAAATGGAAGATCAAGGATAGTATTTTGATATGGTCCTATGGCTCGGTGCCCGCTTATTGTAGCCTACATTTGTCTTTGATCTAATGTTTGGATTCAATGCCTGTGGTGTCACATAGGTTGTTGATATTGAAATCAGGTTTTGTATCAGATGATTGATCAGTTTGTTGTCGTGACAACCAGATTCAATTTTCTGGATATTTTTTCCCCAAGCAGTTTTCGCAGATTATTTCTTTGGTTAGAAAATTCCTGGGTCCTTTGGTATTCAGCCGTATTTTACCTTGATTGTCTGAAAGTCGTTCGCTTTTCATCCATTCAGATCCAAGTCGCTTGAATAGGGGCAGCCGTTGTACCCCAAAATTTGCCTAACCTTTTTCTTACTTGGTTTATGTTTCATTGCATTAGCATATCATTGGTCTAGCATATGCATAGCATAGCATTATTCATTTAGAAGGGGATCAATTGTGGTTTATATCAAGAGGAGCCTATCTAGAGGTCTTATTCAAGCTTGAGAGGTCACCAAAGTCATCAGAGAGTGGGTTGTGTTCTGGAGAAGTTTGGATGCTGGTATGTGCTTCATCTCCTAACTTGGAGGCCAATTGAAGACCATCAGCGGGTTGTGAAGCCTTGATCATGGATAAGGTAGGTGGATAGAGCTCATGGAGTTCCTTGAGGGTCATGGTGAAGCTCAGTCAAGTCATTATGCTAAGGGTGAAGAGACACAGTTGAGGGTGTTGCAATTAGGGTTTTTGTCTGGTCAACCTTAAGTCAAATGTGCAATTGAAGGAGATTAATACTCAATTCTAGGTCTTTGTGATCATGGAAGGTTGTGTTGAGATACATGAAGTGTTATTCCAAGATCAATCCAAGAATAATTCAAAGTGTGAGGAGTTGCTAAACTAGGGTTCTTAGGGTAAAATCCCATATTTAGTGTCTGACTTCAAGACCACTTATCTCACGATTCAAGTTTAATCTCAACTTTTGGCCAACATGGAACTTGTAGAGAACATTCGTAGCTTTAATTTGAGTACTAGAAGTCCTTGATTGGATTTATAGAACTCAAGTTATGATCAAGACAAGTTACAGGCCATCAGATGAATGTGAAATTTGTCTGCAAAAGTCAACCAACTTCCGAAGCACTTTTAACCTAGAAGGATGTTTCTCCTAAACTTTTGGTAAACATTAAAGTTGTAGGTATTGGTATTAGCTTTCCAAATTGTACTAGAAGTCTTCCATCTGATTTGTAGAACTCAAGTTATGAGGTTTACAAGTTAGGGGTATTTTGGGAAAGTGAGATTATAGGTCATTTTGCATTATAGGTCATTTTCACTATCTTGCACACTCCAAATGAAGTTTTGTCCAACACAAAACTTGCCCAAAATGGGATTTTAATGTCAACCATGTATCCATGAGGCATTGATTTGGCTTAGGGCAAGACTTGGTTCATGCAAGCTTGATAAAAGGGGAATTAAAAGGCATTTAAGTTGAAAAATTCAAATTTAATCATGTGTTCAAACAAGACCAAATGAGAGCATATTTTGAGTGGAAATATCATTTTGAGCACAATGGCATCATTGAAAAACCAAGTTGGAGCATGTTTCATGGTGTTTCACATTGTTACTTCATGGTGAAGTTATAAATCAAAACTCCACCCTTGGATGGAATTAAGCACTCAATCTTGTCCATACACTCTCACCAAGCCACAAGCAAGTCAGGTGAAGCTTCTAGAAGGCTGAAACGCCCAGAATTCGTGCAGGCCATAGTTGCATTTTCGAGGAAAATGTGAAAGTTGGATATCCTGAATTGGGCTTCCAATGGGCCTCCAAATCATTCAATCAGCTTCTATTTAAGTTCATAATGAGATTCAGATCAAGTTTGGTGGTTATTTGGAGCTAGAACCAGAGATTGCAGTTAGAGTTTTCAAGCTTCAAGTGCAAATCACGTTTTCCATTCCAGAGCAATTCAAGGCAAATCAAGGTTTCCATTAGCTTCAGCATTGATCCTTGAACGAATCTGCACAAGTTGGAGCCAAGAATCACCTTGTAACTGCCTCAATTTCAAGCTACAAACTAGGTTGGTAACTTTCATAATTTCTCTAGTTTTAGGATGATCTAGCATGAATTGAACTGTGGTTAGGACTTAGGAAGGAACCTAGATGGATTTCAGATCATAATTGTGGAGTTTAGAGACAATCTAAGTCTTGATCAATTTTCTATTTGGATTCGAATAAACCTGATCTTGAGGTGTTAACATGAGTTAGATAGTACATGATGATCCATGAAGAATGAGGAAGAGATCTGTGGCCTTAGTTATGAGTTTGGTGATGATCCATAATTTGATGCATTTTCTGTTCTTCATCGTGTTTTAGTATTCATGAGGAATCAATGAATTGGAGATTGGATTTGAACTCAGCATGAAAAACTGAAGAGAGTGGTATAGGTTTTGTTAAGATTTGACTACCTGTAATTGATGCCTCACTGGAGAAGACGGTGGCGCAGCCGCCGGACCACCGTCCCTGTTCCCTCTCAATTAACCAGGTTTGAATGAAAACGATGAAGCATGACCATGGGATCTGTTTGAATTTGCTGACTTAGTCTTCCAATCGTACGCACTAGATTCATTTTGAGAATTGCTCTTTCACCAAGCCAAAACGCGGTCGTTTCATTTATGTGTTGGCGCGTTGGTGATCATTGGATGCGTAGACCAGTCCACAGATCTAGTGGCTCTAGTTTTTTCCTGGCTTTTGATTTTTGTTAATTCAATTTTCATTTTCTTTAATTGTTTTTATCTTCTTTAATTCATATTAAATTGAATAATCATCAGAAAAATATGACAAAAATATGTGCATGATCCTGATTTAATTTCTGATTTTTTGATGCTCTTAGATTTTATTTTGATGCAATTTCCAATTTATTTTCATTTTTTCCATTTTATTGAATTCTTTTAATTTTGAAATTTTGGCCTATCTTCCTTCTGATTTTTGTATGCATGTTTGGTTTGGAATTTGGACTTAATTCTTTGCTGGTTTTTTATAGACATATTAAGGTACTTTCTTGATTTTTAGGGTAATTTTTAGGTAGCTTTAGGTTCTGTTTTGAAGTAGACTTTTAGGAGCTTCCCCATTTGACCTCCCTTTGGACACTTTGTGATTTAGGATTTCTTTAGTGATTCTCCCTTTAGATTCAGTCCCTGACTTTTCTACCATAGGTCCCTAACCCTATTAGGTTCCCTTAGAAAATTCCCTAGAATTTTAGGACTTGATTTCATATTTTTCTTAGAATTAACAATTGGACTAGTTTTATGATGCATCTAACATGACCTTTCCTTTAGAATGACCTCAATGATGACCCATAGCATGAAATAAATTTCCCATTCCTTTTGGATAGTGCTTTAGACTTGTTAGAGCTTCTGTATGATTAATTGTAATGCTTGATTTGGTGTTTTGGTTTCCTTTTAGTAGCTTTCTTTGAGCTTGTAGGATTATGGTTTTGTAGAGCCTTAGAAGTTGTTTTCTTCTTTCACAAACATGGTTTGCTTTGTGTGCATTCCATTCCCATCCTATGATGCAAGGTCCCTGTGTGGAAGCCTCATCCCTCCTTTGGAAGGATGTGTGGCATACCACAAAAGGTAGAACCTTTGAGGATGCCTATCTTAGATGTATGGTTGAGTGCCATGATGGATTCCCTTGGTTTCTATCATGCTTCCCATCATCATGAATTGATCTTGATGTTGATTCTCATCTCTCTTGTTGGAGCAAGTTGAAGCTTCAAGGGGAAGGCCTTATCCTTTTTTCTCTTGAGGGATAACTTGGACATGAAGACAACTACAGAATGTTGGGTTGCTTTACTGATAGAAGACTGCTTTGCTGGTTTTCTGTTTTGTCTGCTGTGATTGTTGATTGATTGTATTTGTGTGACTGTTTGTTTGGTGTGTTGCATTAGAATAGGCTTTCATATAGTTGATTTAGGCCTAAGTGCATTGAAAGGTTGAGCCTGGCTCCCTTTGCTTGTCTGCATTAGAGGTTGAGTTTGTCTCCCTCTGCTTGTCTGTTACTGTTTGGCTTTGCTTGTTGGCTGGAGGTTGAGTTTGTCTCCCTTGCCTGTGTTTTGTGTTGCTTGTGCTTGATTTCTCTGGAAGTTGAGTTTGTCTCCTTCTGCTTGTATTGCTGCATTGCATGCATTTTACTTACAGTTATTTCTTTCAGTTTATTTCTTTTGTTGTTGCTTTCCTTTGCCATGTTCCCCTAGGAACTCTAGCTTCTCTTGTTCAAGAGAGGTTATGACAGACATTAGGGTTCTAACCATGCATGATAACATTAGGTAGCTCCATCCTAACCTCAACCATAGGATCAACTTTGTATGACAACTTTAGGATTGGATCAGTTCCCCTTTAGTGCGTCCTTTCTCTTCTCATCTTCAAACAAATCAAAATACAGTAATAAAGGTTAATTGATGTCGTACGCTACGAGCCTTAAGCTACTTGAGAAAGGGTTTTTAGAGAGTTTCTTTTCAACAGCTTGGAGGTTTAGTATGGTACCCTTTGGGTGACATGCGACGCATTCACTCCCAGGTCATAGTCTCTAGTGCGATATTAGTTGCAAACATCCATAAAAAAAATACTTCTTCCGTAAAAGACTTCAAAAACAAAGATCAAACTTCTTTTTTGTCCTCTGGGACCTTTAATCCTTGGAAACCATTTTCATAAAGAGAGTTTTGTTAACTCTCGGTTCTACCGCAAACGGTAAACGCCTAAGTCTCCGATAAGCGAGCTGCATACACCAACTGCTGGAACCGTTTAGTAACCATACTCGGGTAAAACATTTTGAACAAACCTGTGTTCCATGTTAGCCCGAAATACGTTTGCTCTGATCTTTCGCGCCGTGTGAAAGTACATAGGCATGAGATGCGATATCTCAGCAAGCAACCTTCCCTTTTCACCCGTAGTTAGGCGAACTACGTAGACTCTGATTTCTCGTTCCAGACGGGAATACGTAGGCATAGAACTGTTGTGTTCTTCCGAGTCATTTTTATTTTCTTTTCAAACCAGACTTTTAGCGTAGATAGATAACCAACCCGTCAGATAAACACAACAAGCATGGATCCCATCGAGTACGATGGATGTGAGGGGTTCTAATACCTTCCCCTTGCGTAACCGACTCCCGAATCCAGACATGGTTGCGATGACCTTGTCTTATACCTTTCCGTCAGGTTTTTCCGATCGTTTCCTTTCCCTTTCTGTGGGATAAATAACGAAAGGTGGCGACTCTTCTGTTTTGCCGGCACCTTATTTTCGCGGTAGCGACACTTCTGCACATGTGAAATTTGTGTGTATCCTTCTCTAAACCAGATTGCATCAGTTTGTACACCTTTGATCTCAAAATGCATTTCAAAACCTTCACTTGCATTTCCATTCGAATTTGGAGTTGTGTTCATTGTTTAAGAAAAATAACAACACCATCATGTTCCTTGTGAAAAATTGAGTGAGATAGACTAAAATTTTGTTGAATTTGGTGAAGAATTCAGGAAGTTGTGTTGAAAACGCGTTTTGAAATTTTGTGCCTTGGCTTCCATTGTTTTTGCCCAGAAAATTGCTTTATTTTGGTATATGATTTTATGGGGTGGCATTAATACACGGATGTATTGCCACCCCAGTGGTTAAACGCCTTGCCTTAAGACCTTGCCTGACCTCATGAACCTCTGTTCGACCCCTAGCGGGGGCGTTTTGTGTTATTTTCATTCTATTTCTTTGTTTTGATATTTTAATTTCTCTTTCCATCAATTATCACACGCGTTTAGTGGTTAGTTTGGCTTAGTTTTGAGCTTGCAACCCCAAGGTCTTGGGTTCAAGCCTTGGGGAGGCGCTTCCTTTCTTTTTAGCCACTTGTTTTATTTATTTATTTATTTATTTCATTTCCTTTGCATTTTTATTTTATTTCTTTCCTTGTTTTTATTCTATAGTCTCAAATATCCAAAATCCAAAAAAAATCATTTCTTAATATTTTGTTGTGGTAATTATTTTTTGTTCTTTTTCTTATTTTTAATCTTCATTTTATTTTCATTTTATTTTTGAATTAACGAATTAATGTGTTTTCTCTTCCATTTTATTTTATCATTTTCTTTTCTTTTTCATTTCACCTGTGAGTGAATTATTTAGTGTTTACTTGGCCTTGTGCCATGGTCCCCCTAGGATTCCTAGTCCCTCCGTTTAGGATGGGAGTAGGAGAGACATTAAGTGTTCAATCCTATGCATGATAACATTAGGATAGTTTCATTCTCTTTCATCCCGACTTTAGGAGCATTGTGCATGATAACTTTAGGTTTGAGTTTAGTCCCCCTTTAGTGTCCTTTCTCTTCTCATCTCAAAACAATCACAAAGCACCTAATAAAGGTTAATGATTATTGTGCGTTACGAGCCTTAAGCACTTGGGAAAGGGTTGTTGAGGGGTTTCCCTTCAATGGCTTGGATGTTTAGTATAGCACCCTTTGGATGATATGCGACACATTCACTCCTAAGTCATAGTCTCTAGTGCGATATGAGTTGCAAACAATTCAAAAACACTTCTTCTCTAAAAAACTCAAAAAAAACAAATCATTCAAACCATTTTAGCCCTTTGGGGCGTTTAATCTTGGAAAATCCTTTTAATAAGGAGAGTTTTGTTAACTCTTGGTTCTATCGCAAACGGTAACGCCTGTCTCCAATGATCAAGCTGCATACACCAAACTGCTAGAACTGATTGTTAACCCTACTCGGGTAAAAACAGTTGAACAAACATGTGTTCCCTTTTAGCCCGAACTATGTTTGCTCTGATCTTTCATACCAGATGAAAGTACGTAGGTACAAGACGGGATGTCTTGGAGAGCAACCTTCCCCCCCCTTTCACCCGTAGTTAGCCGAACTACGTTGACTCTGACTTCTCACTTCAGATGAGATACGTAGGCACAAAGCGCCGATGCTTTGCTGAGTGACTTCTTTTTTTTCTTTTTTCCTCAATCCTATAGTTAGATAGTTTCAATCACCCTTTTAGATAGACAACAAGCGTGGATCCCGTCAAGTACGACAGACGTGAGGGGTGCTAACACCTTCTTCTCACGTAACCGACTCCCGAACCCGAGATTTGGTTGTGATGACCGATCTTATCCCTCTTTTCATTAGGTTTTCTCTGAGCGTTTCCTTTCCATCTCTTGGGATAAATAACGCACGGTGGCGACACTTCTGTCATTGTCGGCCTCGATTTTCACAGTAGCGACAGCTTGCGACTGGAATATCCCCTATGCGAGTCAATCCTAGCGCTTGTCTATATATCTTTTTGGGTGTGTACATATGTGCTTTATCTTTCTTTATTTGCTTTCCGCATTTTACTTTTCAGCACTATCATTATTGTTATGCTGTTGAGGGAGGGAAGTTTAGACGAGTGATAAGCCAGACCCAGGCTTGAGTATAGACTTAGCATTAGAAGTGGAGATTAGTGGTGAGCCTGTATGCTTTGCATGCACCAGCTAGCCATGAAATTCGCACTCAGACGAGATTCTCTTTAACTATTTTCCTTCTGGCCCTTTGGGCTCGAAGGAATTTTGGGTCTGAGAATTGTCGACTCTGGGAACCGATCATTTGGAACTTAGCTAAGTGAGGCCTCTTCAGGAAGTGATGATGCTAAACCAGAAATGGTGAACGTGTCATTATTTCTAGAAAGTCTGTGACGCTGATGAACGCATAGGATGCCATACCTTGTCAATAGATAGGTTCATACCTGTGAGCGGGATTGGGTTGTGCAGGTAACTTTGACTGTCAGATTACCCGGTTTTCTCTACAGTTTGAATCTGTGTTCTGAGTATCAGCGGTCCCTACTGTCGAATCTATGTTATTGTTTTGCCAAGGCGAAGTGTCGGTTCTTCTCAATCAACAACACAATGGTCTTGATCCCTTGTTTGTTGCATTTGCATTTCGCATTTCTGTTTTTGCATTTGCATCTCATTTTTGTATATCCCTCCTCAGCTGGATTAGGAAGCTCACCCATCTTTTGTCCAGCTCCGTCAGTTGATTTCTTGACATTCGCATTGGACTTCATTTAGCCTCCGAACAAAGCATGGACACAACAGAGCAGAATGTGGTTGTTACAAGGGCAGAGTTTGGATTGATGAAAAATCAGCTAGATCAACTCGTGGAAGCCATGACAGCTATGACCAGAGGAGAGGCCGGTATTCAGAGGACTCTAGTGAACAATATTGCTCAAGCTCAGCCTGTGCAGATTCCTGTTGAAGTTCAAGAGCATCCTATTGCCAGAGATAGAGATTTATCTTCTCTTCATGACACGGAATATCAGAATTTCACCTTCCCTGTGCCAGATTCTCAGAGGGTTGTTCCAAAGGTTAATGCTAGAGACCCACAGACTGCTGAGATTATGAGAAGATGTCAGCTGTTGGAAGAAAAGCTTGATACCCTAATGAATCGAGATACTCTTAATCTGAATGCTTCGAGCATGTGTTTGGTGCCAGGTCTTGTGATGCCTCCGAAATTTAAGGTGCCAAATTTTGAGAAGTACAAAGGGGTTAGTTGTCCGAAGCTATATTTGGTAATGTTTTGCAGGAGAATGACCTCGTATGTCCATGATGACAAACTGATGATTCACTGTTTCCAGGACAGTTTGAGCGAAGCATCGTTAAGTTGGTATATGCAGTTGGAAAGTGGTAGCATCAGATCATGGTCAGATCTAGCCAACGCCTTCGTGAAGCAGTACAACTACAATCTCAACATGGCTCCCAGTTGCGTGCAGTTACAAGAATTATCTCAGGCGGAGAAGGAATACTTTAGAGGGTATGTGCAGAGATGGAGAGAATTCACTGCTCGTGTTCAACCACCGCTTCAGGATAGAGAACTGGTTGACATCTTCTTGGGTACTTTGAAGGGCCATTACTACGATATAATGATTAGTGGCAGAACGTTAAACTTTGCTGACTTAATGATGGCAGGGGAACGTGTTGAGAGCGGACTCAAGAATGGAAAGATTAGAGACATTCCCTTTATCTCAGTTGAGGAAAATGGATCAGTTGTCAGTTCGCAAGAAGAATGGGAGAAAAGAAGGGATGTTATCCCAGAATCTCCAATATCTCAGGGTCAGTTTTCAGACGTTTCAAGTGTTCAAAGCTAACAGTCATACCGTCATCAGCCGCGTCAGCACGCTCGACGAAGACCAAGGAAACCTGAAAGGCAATTTACTCAGCTACCGGTGTTGTACCGTCAGTTGTTTCCGGATTTGGTCAAAGGTGGGCTGATAGTGCCGAAAGAGACTAATCCAATGATCCCGCCGTACCCTCCAGTTTTCGATGTCAACGCTTGCTATGAGTACCATGTTGGGGCACAGGGGCATTCAACAGACGATTGTAAGGTGCTTAGGATCCAAGTTCAGACTCTGTTAGACTCTAACAGGTTCTCCATCATGCCTCAGGGTATTATCCAAATTAATGATTTTCCTTCATCCAGCCATGCGGGCACGACAGTTCTTGTTATGGAAGGATCCACCAGAAGTGTGTATTCGGAAGAATATCAAACTGAGGGCTCAGTTGAATATGAAGGAAGTTGCTAAAGGTTTCTATGCCGGTTGTTGCATCTATTTTCTCTGCTTACGTGTTTAGCTTTTGTTCATTGCTCTTTGCTGACCATCACCAGGCTTGTTGGCTGGGGTCGTTGTATTTTGTACTCGGTTGTGCTTGTTTGCTTCTTTTGTTGGTTTTACATAGTTGTGTGAGGTGTTTATCTCCGTGCTTATAACTTGGGTTTTCTTTGTCTTGTTGTAGGTTTGTGTTTTCTTTCTGCATTGCATTCTCGCATAACAGGTACCTCAGAACTGTGGGTCTTATTTCCTGTATTCCATTAGTTTGTTGCAGGAATCCCCGCAGAGTTATGAAGCAGGTTCAAGCTGAATTGATTGAAGTCCGAGGCCAGCTAGGGCAGATTATGATGGACATGCAAGAGTTACATCTGGATCAGAATACACTCAGAGAAGAAAACAATCAGCTGAAGACCTAGGTGGGCTTGATCATGGAGGTGATAAAGAATGTGCTCAGAAAAGAAGGTGATCAGCTACCTGAGGCCGCAGCAAAAATGCTTATTCCGCTTGTGCCTGTGGAACCTGTGCCAAGGTGTGATAAGCCTCAGATATCTCATGCACGACAGAGAGCTCTAAAATTTTCTCGTCAACGTCTTGCTTCTCAGGATAATCATATTCCTAGGGGGTATCAGAAGACAAGGCCATGTAACAGAGTTTTCGATCAGATTCCTACGACGTATGCTCAGCTGTTGCAACCTTTTTTTCAATGCCAGGTGATTAAGCTTCGGACCATGAATCCTTTGACTGGTGAGCCTCCATCAGGTTTTGATGTGAGTGCCCATTGCGTTTTCCACTCTAGGGCATAGCATTGAGGACTATAAAGCTTTTAAGCATAAAATCCAGGACCCGATTGACTTAAAGATAATTGAATTCACGTCGGGTGGCGTAAACGTATCAGATGGTCCTATCCCAGTCACCGCAAAAGATATGGATGTTCCTATTCCCTCACCTGAAGTTGCAGTAGGTCAGGAGTATATCCTACAATCTTTGGTGTCTAAGTCCCCTTGTCCACAGTTGCTGCCTGTTCCTGGGTCAGGCTTGACAATGAAAGCGCCTGAACAAGGAGGGTCCTCAATGATTCAAACTCAGTCTCTGGATGTTTCTGCCATTCAGAGTCCACGACCTTTTGGGTCTTTCCAGCAAGATTACCGTCGTCAGATTCAGGTTAGGCCTCACAACAATTTGAAAAGGAAGAATGCTTCTCTTCGTCCGGTGCCTATGACGTATAGTCAGTTGCTGCCACATCTGATTCAGAACTCTTTGGTGGAGCCCAAGACTCTCAAGTCATTGCCAGAGCTGTACCCTCCCGGGTATGATCCCAGGGCTCGATGTGGATATCATGGAGGATCCGTGGGACACTCAACTGAATATTGCGAGGCTTTTCAAGCCAGGGTACAACAATTGATGGACATAAGGTGCATATCCTTTCTAGGAGGAAGGCTAGTCGTACACGTCAATCGCTTATCTGCTTGAGTTTGAAGACTTCAAGGGGCGCATCCTCCAGCAACAAATCAGTTTGAAAGCCTAGTTCCCAGGAGCTGGCAATTTTCGTTTTATCTTGTCGTTTCTTTATATTTGTAGTTTCTTTCCTGCTTAAATTGCAATCTTGTGTGTAAAACTTGTTTGTTTTCATGTGATAATGATAATGGAATGAGTATGCTTGTTTTGTTTAAATCCATTCGTGTTCACTAATTATTTTTTACAGATATCCAATGCTTGGTTAAGCAGAATCCGGGGAGGATGACAAAATCGAAAGACGCGTAAGCTTCCGATTGTATGCTTTTGAAACCGAATCTTGCTAATGATGTATAGGTAAGATAGGTGTCAGTTAATTCAACCCCTTTGAGCCTAGTTGTAGGAGTTTCTTTCTAAAAACAAAAAACCCTCAATCTTAACCTGGGGCAAGGTAGGTGTCAGTTAATTCGACTAAACATCCAAATTGCAGAAGGAGTGTACCCGCTCGAGGATCAATCACACTTGTAGAGGTCGTTCTTAAAAAGTCAAAGAGTGAGACAATCACAATCTCTTTTAACAAGTCAGACCAGCCGATGTTACACAATTTGTTCCGAAAAAAAAAGAAAGAAAAAAAGAGGTCTGCTAAGTCGGTGACTTGAAAACAAGTGGTTTAGGCAAAAATTGAGGCATCCCGCTGGACTTCAAAATCAAAAGAAACTCAAAAGAGCCAGTTCAGGCAAAAGTTAGGGAAATAAAAAAAATGATGATGAAAAACAAGTCGTGTGATTCAGGCACCAAAGACGAAAAAGTGAGTGATTGTCGCTCCAAAACTTGTGGTTTCCCGAACCATTACTCCTGTCATTCAACCTCTGAGAGGTGAGCGCTAGTGTCGAATTAGATGAATATAGGATTGGAGAACATCAAGGAGAATGGGTGGGTTAAAATAAATTTTGAGCCTTTATGTTTTCTTTCTTAAACCGTGAACCTGACCACGTTACAACCTGAAAAAGTCCTAATTGAAGCAGGTTCGCATCGAAAGCATACTTCGGTGAAGATCGCGTCGAAACTGGCTCCTAAAAGGATTCTTCTTACCATGTTGGTATTGATGTTGATATTCTGGTAAATGATTTGTTCATTATGTGCCGTAAACTATTTTTCCCTTTCCAGTGAACAAATTGGATTTCAAAACTGTCATATGCGTTGCATTTAATATATCTTTTATTCTAAACAACTTGTTTTACTTGCGAGTAAGCGCTTGACAGTAGAAAAGTTTCCTGCAGTGGAAAGTCTGATCAGGATAGAATGCAGAATGCCCGAATACTCCGTGAGCCAGGGCAAGCTATATCAAATGATCCTTAGCAAAGTCAGCGATCCGAAGTCAGTTATTCTGAGGCAATCAGGTCGAGATTCGGTAAATCTCTTGAAGCCAGAAATTTTACTCCACTAATCAGCCAATCAGGGGCAAAGTCTTTGCAAGACTGGGGGAGGCTATTCCAGGAAGTTATTTCTGACTCAGGGGGCATTTAATCTGAAGTACCTCTTTGAGGTTCATGTGCTGAGGCAGTTTATCTTAATCCGTCAGGGTATAAGAATTTTAAAATTTCCTTTCGAGGAACATCCCCACAGAGATCCCACGGGCTGGGGAAAATCAGAAGCGAAGGAGTTGTTCCTCTCCGTGTCATCAGAGCTACTTGAAACTACTCAACCAGGTTCAGCTAATCTTCAAGTTCAAGACGAATGTCGGGAAGTCATGTTACTATCGCTTGACCCTTCAACCGAAAATCTTTGAATTCAGGCAAGATATTTTCTAGCGGCAGTCGTACCTAACCCTTCACCTGTCTTCCCCAGCAAAAGTCCAATCAAACTTGGCACATCCGGTTATTCCCAGCGGAGTTGGCTTCACCTCTTCAGCATTTTTTTTGCTGGGGTGGTCCTCTCACATCCAGCTTTTCCCGGCAGCCTGAGCCTGCATCTGCATCTTTGCATGTAGTTATCATTTTTGCATCATTTTTGCATTTCATCCTCAAATGCGTAGCATTTCCATTTCGTATGGAGCATTACGCCATAGAAATATTCAAACATACGCATATGCATGTGAAGCATAGGCCAATTTTCTATCAGCCTTCCATGGCAACATGAATCACTCTACAATCAGCACAAGGGCATTTATTCAATGTTTGTATTCAGACAGCTCAACGGTTTACTCGGGTTTCAGATTATATATCGGTTATGCTTTGTCCATCAGTCATCTGATGACAACAAACTTTTCTTTCCGCCAGTTCCTATCAACGATGTGTTTCCCCAACAAGTTTTCTCTCCGTCTATCCTTAGACGATGTGAGTTTTGGATTTGGTTTTCTCTCCGTCTATCTTTAGACGATGCGAGGTTTCGAGGCGATCTTTCAGATATGGTTTTCTTTCTATTTATTGGATGTGATGACATTTCAAGAGGGGTTTTTCCTGGCTGTCGATTCTTATTGACGTCGGGGCTCTTTGAAGAATGTTAGGATTCCCTAGTTGTCGATCCTTATTGACGATATGGCTCTTTGAAGGTGGTTTTCTTCCTGTCAGTTCTTATTGATGATGTGTCCCCTTTGAAGATTTTTTTCCATCAACTCCTATGGACGAAAGGATTCTGAAATTTGATGGGTGGTTTTGAGGTTCATTGACGTGGTCTATATTTTTCTTTCTGTCTATCTTTAGACAATGTGAACCTTCAGGATGGTGTCTTTCCGTCTATCTTTAGACGATGTGAGTATTGATATTTTTCTTTCTGTCTATCTTTAGACAATGTGAACCTTCGGGATGGTGTCTTTCCGTCTATCTTTAGACGATGTGAATATTGATATTTTTCTTTCTGCCTATCTTTAGACAATGTGAACCTTCGGGATGGTGTCTTTCCGTCTATCTTTAGACGATGTGAGTATTGATATTTTTCTTTCTGTCTATCTTTAGACAATGTGAACCTTCAGGATGGTGTATTTCCGTCTATCTTTAGACGATGTGAGTATTTGGTGTCTTTCCGTCTACCTCTAGACGATGTGAGTATGATTTTCTTTCTGGCTACCTTTAGTCAGGTGTTTCTTTATCAGACGATCAGTCAGCTGGTTACCGTTGCAACTGTTTGTATTCAGTTTTTCTGGAGAGTGTTTTCCCAATCAGAGTTTTGCAGTTTATTTCTGCGGTTGGCAAATTTCCGGGTTTCTTTGGTATTCAACCGTCTTTTACCTTGATTGTTTGAAAGTCGTTCGCTTTTCATCCAGTCAGGTCCAAGCCGTTTGAATAGGGGCAGCTGTTGCACCCCAAAATTTTCCCAACCTTTTATTTACTTGGCTTATGTTTCATTGCATTTTATTATTCTTGCATTTGCATAGCATAGTTCTTACAGGGGATCAAGTGTTTGTCTGTGTACCATCCAAGAGGAAAGTCTTTATTGGTTTCAAGCTCAAGCAAAGGCACTGGTACAAACCATCATAATATTGTCAAGGGGTCCATAAGGTCTTATCACTAGTGTGAACATGAGGTAGAAATTTGTTGAATACCTCAGAGGTCATGGAGGAGTGGAAATGGTCACTCAGTTCATCTAAATAATGCTTAGGCAAAAAGGGTGAAATTAGGGTTTCATTTTTAATCAGGCTAAATTTTTTTTGAGAGAAATACTTGTTTCCATGGTCTTCTATATGTCCTAAGGTGTTTGGGGAAGGGAGATTGACCATCAATTTTAATCAGAGGAGCTTCAATTGATCAGTTGATTGAAAATCAAGAGATTTGGGGAAAAGTCAACTGTACAGTGAAAAAAGTCAACTCCTGACTTTTTGAGGTCAAGATCATGATCCTTAATTTCAATATGACCGATGGGTGGAATTTGATCAAGAAAATTCAAGAGAATCATGAAAAATCAAAGGTTGTTGAAAGTTGCCATTTTGGGAATTAGGGTTTTAGAAACTTTCCATTTTTGGAAAGTTTTATGTTTGGAACAGCCATCTTCAAAGCCATTTATCCTCATGATCAAGGTTTCAAATGAACCTTTGGACAACATCAAAGTTGTTCCTTGTATCTCAAGCTTTCTTTTTAGTACTAATTCATAATCATATGATATTTGGAACTCAAGTTATGATCAATCAAAGTTGGAGATTTCAATGATTTCAAAAGTTGTTAAGTTTGGGCAGATTTTTACACCACTTTGCAAGGCAATTTTCATCACATTTTTGATGTCAAATGAAATTTTGTCCCAAATGAAAGTTGTAGAGTGTGTTCCAAGCTTTCCAAAGAGTCCAAGAAATCCTCCATTGGATTTAAGAAGCTCAAGTTATGGATGTCCAAAGTTGGGGAAAAATAAGCCAATTTCATAACTTAGAATTTTTTCTAAGTTATTCATAAGCAGTTTGCTTGCCACAACTTTCAACCACAAATTTCATGATATTCCAATCCTCAAATCAAGATAACTTCAACATGGAAATTGTTCCTTGCCATGTCCTCTTTACTTGGAACTCAAGTTTAGGGCAAAGTGATCTTTGAGCATCAAGTTATCATGGTCCAAAGTGGGTGATTTAAACATATTTGCAAGGCATTTGTTATAAGATATTTTGGCATAACCTTGCATTTTCACCATACAGCCTGTTAACTCCCCAAATCATGCAAAGGACTTGCATTGGGAGCATGCCAAACATTGCCAAAAGCTGTCACAGCCCCATATCTCTCTCCTTGCTAGCAAGCACAAAAGCTGATGTCATTTCATCCTGCTACTGCATAGCCCTATGGGCTGTTTGTCCTTGATCACCATCCACCCTTGATTCAGAAGTCATGAAAGAATGCAAATCTGCCCCTTCATTTTTCACCTTGGTAAAGCTTGCCATTTTACCCTTTTTACTTCATATTTAAGCTAAATACCATTCACCACAAACCCTAGACAGCGCCATCATTGTTGCAAGAGAGAAAAACCAGAGCTTGCATTTTCAGATTCTCCTAAAACCACAAAATTTGTCCTATGCAAACTTCACACCAGCATCATTTCTAATCATCCAACCACCACAAAAACCATCCATACAACCTCAAAATCATGATTAGGAGGTGTTCCAACCATTAAACCAGTCCAAAACCTCATATATACAAAAGTCAACCTTCAACCTAGAAAACTTTGAATTTCTCATACAAAACTAGAAAACTCTTTGCTCAAACTGGTTTCAACCATCTCAACACTCCAAACACCTTTGGTTTAAGGTGTACTAGTTGTCAAAAACATCCAAGAACCTCTGCATCACTTGTTCTTGGATCTGTTACAAGGTTTCCTTCATTTTCCTCATGTGCAAGGAAGTTGTTGGTTCATCAAGGCATTGTTGGATATCAGCTGGAACAACTCTTCAAAGTCTTCCCTACTAAATAGATTGCTTGGAGGCCTACAAGAGGTTAGTAGTCACTATCTCATTCATGGACTGTCATGAACATGATTGGTATGCCTTGTTTGAAATGTGCTGAATGCAAGTAGAGTTCATGTATTAATCTGCCACTGTTTGTTATGTTTCACTCATCATTATGTTTAAACTTCTTGTTAATCATCACACAATGTTGTAACTATTATGTATTTGTTGTTTGAAACTTTGATTTAGTGAACAATAACTTGCTGTCAGTTTCTGTTTTGAGGTTGCAACCTATCATTGGAAGGTGTTTTGATTTGTCATAACAAACCTGTTGAGAGCATTAATTTTGTTGTGGTTAGAAAATTGTTTGGAATTGTCAAGAGCATAAGACTTTCAACTTGTTATTTGTTTTTGCACTCTGCTGCCATTTGTCTGCTTTAAGTTTGTGAATTTCCAATACCATTTTGTATATGGCCAAGACATGATACTTAGGCCTGCTGTTTGAGTTTGTACAAGAAGCGATCATTAAAATCAGCAGGTTTTGAATGTTGAACATTGTTATGTCTTTGAATTTACAAACATGTTAGTTTTGCATTCAAACTTTGAAAATGGTTTTAAAACCACCAAACTGTTTTGAGGAGTGATGATTGATTCATAAATGCTATGCTTGCTAACGAAACTTGATTCTCATATTAGGGCCTTTTTGTTTGAAGTAATTACTATCATGAACATGCCCATGTTTTGTATGTGCTAGCTGTTTGAATATGTCTATATCTTGTGTGATTTGCCTTGTTATTGCCATTAGCACTTTTTGTTAGAGAACTGCTACTAGAGGTTTGTTTTGTTACTGTTGTGTGGGGGGCATTTTGTTTTGGTTGGTTGGTTGAAGGATGCTTGGTTTAGAGTAGAATTGGATAACCAAGAACTAACTGTCACTTGAGGATTTTGGACTATTTGAGTGGACTGTTGGATTTTATGCATAGCACTATTATTGGACATTGGTGCATTGAGGTTTTGCTAGTCAGGTTCCACTGCTGCCATATCTATTGTTGCTCCAATCTGTTGTGGTCACCTGGCTGTTTAATTTGTTGTTCATGCTTAAAATTGGTTGTGATTATTTTAACCAGTTTGAGGGCTTTCATCTAATTTGGTTTTTGGGATTAGCGTGTGAGATTGGTGTTGTGATGCTGTCATGGAGGATATATGCTTGCATAACAAAATTGGTTGTTGTTTCTGTTTCCAAACAAAATTGGCTTGAGGTTTTTCTGTTTTGAGATTTATTGATCATGATGATTGGTTGCTGCATTAGATCAGTTAGGTTTTGTTTGGTATGCCTATTACCATGTGAACCATGTGCCTTGATCTCTCTATCTGTGTTTCTGTGGAGGTTTGACAGTTTGTATTGGATACATCCATTTCCATGTTTGCCATTTGAGACCTATATTGAATTGATGCTTGAGATTGTCATGATAAAATGTTGGGACTGATTTTGTGCTGAAAGTTAGTTTTTGTTGGCTTGCTGTTTTGGACCTCATTTGATGTTGGCTTTGTAAGGGCCGAACTGCTGCTGTCATAGGATTTGTAGATTGACATGTTGAGAGACATTTGAGTGTGTTATATATGTGTCATGTGACATGTTTAAAGCACTTATTGTTATGCAAGATCGTGTTATCATGAGGTTTTAAGTCATGTTTGAACTAACTTACTTGTTTAAGCAAGGATATTTGCAGCTGGCGTATATGATAGACTTTAGACTTGTTTGTTTATTCTGCCAACCATGAAATATTTTTCTTTGTTCGAATTAAGTGTGATGTTCATGCTTAGATTTGGTGATACACTAGTTTGCATTTGAGGACCCTAACAGATCATGTTTGACACTGCTTTTGATTTGCTTATTGCTTCCTATTTTGTTTCAGTTTAAATCAGTTTCTGTTTTGACTTGAAAATGCATACACATGTCCATATCTTGTTGTATTTTAATGTGATGAACTACTATTGACTGGATACTACAAGGCTCAGGTTTTTGTTCAAAGGCATTGATTGGACACTTAGGATGATGAGATCATGTTGTTCTGGTTCTGTTGCAAGCAGCATCATCAGATTTTGATTTTTCTCTTTTGCTGACAGTTTAGATTAGAGTTCCTTATGTGCTTAATTCATGGTGTGTTTAAGTGTGTAATGTTTGAAGTCTTGTGGTAAGCTTTTTACTCATGTTTGGTCTGCTATGTGTTTGGTCATTGGTTCAAGAGTCACAACTCATGTGCCAAAATCATGTCCTAATGTCTTTTGATCCATAACTCTGTTGACACTTGACCTTCTGTGTCGCTACTGCGAAAATCGGCGCCGGCTATGACAGAAGAGTCGCCACTGTGCGTTATTTATCCCACAAGAGGGAAAGGAAACGCTCAGAGTAAACCTAACGCAAAACGGGAAAGGAATGGTCGTCGCAACCAAATCTTGGATTCGGGAGTCGATTACGCAAGGGGAAGGTATTATCACCCCTCACATCCGTCGTACTCGACGGGATCCACGCCTGTTTGCTAGTACGGATTGGTATTCTATCTACTCTACAGGTCTGGGGTTAAAAGAAAATAAAATGACTCAGCGAAGTATCGCACTTTATGCCTACGTATTCCCGTCTGGAACGAGAAATCAGAGTCAACGTAGTTCGCCTACCTACGGGAAAGGGGGGGAAGGTTGCTCGCTAGGATACGGCGTCCTATGCCTACGTACTTTCATACAGCATGAAAGATCAGAGCAAACGTAGTTCGGGCTACGGAAGACACAGATTTGTCTGACTGTTTTTTAGATCCTTCTGAAAAGGTTTTCTTCTGATTAGGAGTCCAAGCGGACAAAAATGACACTTTGACGTTTGATTTGAATCTTTTACGAAAGAAGTGTTTTTTTAGTTTGTTTGCAATCTCTGACGCACTAGAGACTATGATTTGAGAGTGACTACGTCGCGTGTCACCCAAAGGGTACCACACTAAGCAGTCAGACTACTGGAAAGAAGCTCTCCAGCAACCCTTTCTCAAATAGCTTAAGGCTCGTAACGTACGACATCGATTAACCTTATTACTGTGTTTTTGAGTTGTTTGAGATAAGAAGAGAAAGAAGCTCTAAAAAGCCTAGGGTTGAAAGGGGAATAAAAACTAACCTAATGTTGTCATGCATGGATAAGAACCCTAATGTCTGTCATAATCCCCTCTTGCACAGAGGAAATCAGAGATCCTAGGGGATAAACAGAAAAGAAAACAAGCAAATACAGTAAAATGCATGCAATGCAGCAATACAAGCGAGGCAAGGGAGTCCCACTCAACCTCGAACCTGGGAAAACAACAGGCAAAGTGAATCAACATTCACTTCAAACCTAGGGGGCAAGCTGAACAAGCCAACAAACAACACAGAAAACAAAACCCCAAAGCAGAGGAGGCAGCCCAAGCAGCAGCACCAAACTCCTACAGCAAACAGCAGCTCTGACAGCAACAGCAAGAACCTTCAAACTCCAAGAAGCTTCAATCTCCAACCTCCCAGGGAAAAGAAAGCACACTCCAAATAAGGCTCCTCAAAACCTAAACACTTAAACTCCATAGCTACAGAAAACCCCAGCTCAAAAGCAACAATAAACCCCAGCAAGCTCCTGACAGTAAAGTTGACAGTAACATAACTCCCTCTTCAAGCAATCCTCATGAAAGGCATCTTCAACATCTTAGATCTTCATACCCAAGCTCTAGCAAGCCCCACCAAGAAAGATTTGTTATTGAGATCAAGTTATAATGAATGGAAATCAGTGAAAACCAAAGGAAATCACTAAAACCCATCATCTGCAAAGAAGGGTATCCTCAAAAGTACTACTCTTTAAGGCATGCCAATCATCCCTCCAAGGGAGAGATGGACTTCCTTAAGAGGACTTTGCATCATAGGATAGGATAGAGGCACAGGAAGCTCTCTATGTTTGAAAGAAGAAACAAGACTAATCTACTGCTCTTCCTATATGCCCTAATCCCTAAGCCTTCAAAAGCAATCCAACAGAGAAGAAAACTTCATGCCCAAGCTCCAAGCTCTATCTCCAAGCATCCTCAATGTATCTAGAAGCTCCATCAAGAAAAACCCAATCCCAAAGCCCAACACCCAATTGAAATACCCAAAACCCAACAAACAAACCAAAAGCCCAAAAGGGAAACACACAAACATCAACCAAATTGCAAAAAAATCAGATAAGATGCTAAAGCTTATCAGAAAATCCTAGGTAAATTTCTAAGGGAACCTAACCCTATACCCAATACCCCATAGGAATCCCAAACCCTAAATCAACCATTTAATCCTCAAACTATGCACAAAACTACAACTACTTGTCTTGAAACCCTAATTCTAACACCTCTCCTATTCACCTCTCAAACTAACCTAAATTTTATTCATAAAAATGTGATAAAATTTCTAAGGGTACATGCTTCCCTAATCTAATCAATCCAACAAGAATCAACTTAAAATCATCCACCAATTGGTCACAAGAAAATCAGCAAGAACATGTAGCAAATATGCAAAATTAAAGAAAATAATAAAAATGGAGAAAATCAAATTAAATTGCAAAATGGATAAAAATGGGATTTATTAATTTCATAAAATCATAAATAAATCCAAGATCATGGAGGTATTTTTAAAATATTTTTTGGATCAATATTGGATTTATTATGATTTTTAGAAATTAAATGGAATAAAAGAAAATATTAAAAGGAATAAAAGAAATTAAAAACTGGATTAAATGGGAGCCATCAAATGGAGAGACTGGTAAGCGCATCTGAGAGTCATGAGCGTGTCCACGTGAGGGTCAAGTCACCACCTGACTGGATAAATGAAACGCTGCGTTTAGCAGTCAAAGTCAGCCAAATCAAAAACAAGTCGTGACCGTTGGATGAGTTGAAAGAGTCAAAGTCCAAACTAGATCTAACGTCTAAGAGGTCGTCTCCTACCTCTGAACTCAGGTGAGGCCAACTGTTCAGGTGTGGTGGTCCGGTGACTGCACCACCTCCTTCTCCGGTGAGTTCAAGATCCAATGATCCAGAAAAAGCAAACTTCATATCAATTCTACTCAGAATTTCACCAGGATTCCAAATCTCCTATCCAAATTTCCTAACTCTCAAAGGATTTTGAATTTCAAATCAATGTTCAGAGATGACATCCAAACTGATTATCACTAATGGCCAAACTGAAACCATAGAAATGTTCCTCATTCTTCAGTGATCATCATGATCTATCCAACTTGATCTGAAACTTCAAGATTATGTATAACCGTCCTCTAACAGAAATTGATCATCCATCTTAATTGTCACTAATCAACTCCAAACCAATCCAGAAACGTTCCCTAATCATCCTAGGTCCTAACCACATGCACATTCTAAGCTAATTCTCCCTAGATTATGAAAGAATTCAAGAATTACATACCTGTGAAAATGGGATCAACAGAGGTAGAAAATGATGGATTCAAGCTGTGCCACTCTTCAAACACGATCAATGAAGCAAGATAAAGCTTTCCCAACCCTCAATTTGGCTTGAATGTGCCTTGAACTCCAAAACCGATTCTGAGTTGAAGCTCTTGAAACTCAACTTCAATCTTCCTCTCCTCCATGAATTCTGCACCAAACTGAATCTGAATTCACTTTAGAGCTTAAATATGAAGTGTTTGTGGGCTTTTGCAACCCAATTCAGGCCCAAATCTGTTGATCCAAAATTCTGTCATGGCCATGGAAGTTCAATGCCACAGTCACGATTCTGAGCTTCCAGCTTGCTCTAGAATGTTCTATCCAACTGCAAATTGGTTATGGAGTGTGTTTAGGTAGCTAGCTTGGCCTGAATTGCCCTGATTTTTGTTTTGGCATTGTGACTTGTAAGGTAAGTAAGCTCTTTACAAAGTAAGTCATGAAATTAAGCCTCAACTCAAAAATGTGGAAATGTCATTGTGTTTGAAATTCATTTCCTGATCAATTTGGTATGTCATATGGACTGGTTTGGACCTATGGCTCAAAAATCACAATTTCCCTCTTTGATTCATTTAAAATCCATCCTTATTTTAGGCCATTTTGGATCATTTTGTGAAGCAAGCCATTTCAATCACCGATTACTTCTTATATGACCTAAAAACATCATTTTAAGCACATCTCATGTTGGACATTTTTTCATTTGAGGAGTGGAAGATAGAGATTTTGACCTATGTTGAAAAATGACCTATAATTCAACTTTCCCAAAATACCCTTGGATTGCCAAGACCATAACTTGAGTTCCAGAAATCTTCTTGAGGACTTCTAGTACTAAACTTAAAGGTAAGATCAAGACCTACAATTCTTATGTTGGCCAAGAATCCATTTGAAAATTCCTTGATGGGCAAAAGTTCCCTGGAAGTCAAGTGACTTTCACAGATAAATTTCAGTGTCCTCTAATGACCCATAACTTGCAAGAACCATAACTTGAATTCTACAAACCTCCTAGAAGACTTCTAGTACTCAAATTAAAGCTATTGATAAGCTCTACAAGTTTCATGTTGGCAAAGAATACATTTGAAACTTTCATTTTGACTTATGTGGCTTGGAAGTCCAGTGCTATACAGGGGATTTTACCCTAGGAACCCTGTCTCAAACACCTCCAACCACTCTTAATTCTCTTGAACTTCGTCTTGAATCATCCATAAACATGCTTTAACATATCCATCCATGGCTTCCATGACCTAGAGCTAGGTCTTGATGCCCTTTATTTGCTCTCCTTGACCTAGGGTTACCAGATGAAACCCTACTTGTACACACCTCAACTGTGGTTCTTGAACTTGATACCATGACTTGTCTAGGCCTCAATAGGGCTCCCTAGGACTCTTATGGGATCCATACACACCATAAATTCATAATTCCATTATTCATACCCCATTGATGACCCTCAATACACCTCAAGTTAGGAGAGAAATCCACTTGTTGACATTCGAATCTCCTCAAAGCTTCAACTCATTCCTTGATGACTTGGATGTTCTTTAGCTTGAATAAGGCCCCTTGATGTGCTTATTTAGATAAGGATGGCACTTGATCCCCTGTTAGATGACTTGCTATGTTATGATATGCAAATGATTGGACCATGTACATGATGTGACTATGGAAATGATAATGCAATTGAAACATAAACCAGGTGAAATAGGTTGGGAAAATTTTAGGGTGCAACAGCTGCCCCTATTCAAACGGCTTGGACCCGACTGGGTGAAGAGTGAACGGCCTTCAAACAATCGAGGTACGAGACGGTTGAATACCAAGAACCTGGAAATTTGCCAATCGCAGAAATAAACTGCACAAACTGCTTGGATAACAACATCCGCTAACCGAATCTGATTGTTACGGCAACAAACTGATCAAATATCTGATATCAAAAATCTGATTCCAACGTCAACCACCTGTGTAACACCCCAGACCTTGAACTCTCTCTTGTCGAAACCTCTCGCCTTTTTTCCATGTTAAAACTCCGCCGTCTGTTAATAAGGAGACAATAAATTAGCGACCGTGCTAGGGATCATTTTCATCCACCCGAAAAAGACTCTATCATTGCGGGGGCGGAACTTTGTCCACGTTAGGACTCTACATCCTGTCAACACAGAAAAATCCCGACGACTTCGCTGGGGAACATTTCTGTCTAATCACAGGGAACTCATCTGCCTATCCATACAGGCAAATCATCTGCCTACACACAGGAAACCCCATCTGTCTACTTCAAACGGGAAAAGTCATTTTCCTGATTACAGGAACCTCTATCCGTCTACTTCATACGGGAAAAGCATCTGAATACCATTTCTCTTCCTACCTCTGCAGTAGCCAACTCCGTTGGTCCCAACCTACAAACAACTTTGAGGAGGACTCTACTGGGGACAGTAACACGAGGAAATCACGACGACTTCCTTGGGGAAAATACTTTTGTCAAATATCGAAACACAACTCATACCCTCTGGCGATCACGGGAGAATCATCTATCAGGATACCGGAAAATTCGTCCGCCTGCTTCATACGGGAAACTCCATCTGCCTGATTCTTACAGGAAAAGGTTCATCCGCCTGCTTCATACGGGAAAACACATCTACCTGATTCTTATAGGAAAGTTCATCCGCCTGCTTCATACGGGAAAACACATCTGCCTGATTCTTGCAGGAAAGTTCATCCGCCTGCTTCATACGGGAAAATACATCTACCTGATTCTTAAAGGAAAGTTCATCCGCCTGCTTCATACGGGAAAATACATCTGCCTGATTCTTACAGGAAAGTTCATCCGCCTGCTTCATACGGGAAAATACATTTGCCTGATTCTTACAGGAAAGTTCATCCGCCTGCTTCATATGGGAAAATACATCTGCCTGATTCTTACAGGAAAGTTCATCCGCCTGCTTCATACGGGAAAACACATCTACCTGATTCTTACAGGAAAGTTCATCCGCCTGCTTCATACGGAAAAACACATCTACCTGATTCTTATAGGAAAAGGTTCATCCGCCTGCTTCATACGGGAAAACACATCTGCCTGATTCTTACATGAAAGTTCATCCGCCTGCTTCATACGGGAAAATACATCTTCCTGATTCTTACAGGAAAAGGTTCATCCTCCTGCTTCATACGGGAAAACACATCTGGGATATAGCTTCCTTGCCTATTCTTGGTAGTAGCTAACTCTACCGGGAATATTCTGAAAATAACTGCCCGACACCCGTTTTGACAACAAGTGACCACTTCTGAAGTTTTGGTTTATGAAACCCTGAAATGCTGTCGTGACAGCAAACCTGAAGAAAACACTCCGCTAGTCGGATCAGAGAAACTTCAGCCAGTAACTCTGTGGGGAATAACAACAAGGACTGCATCATCACATGTCTCACGGTGAGACTTCGAATATCTAGAAATAGATCTGAGTCGTAACTTCATACTCCTGCTGAGAAACACACCTGAAAGCAAAAGGTTAACCAACCTGATTTATGTTTCAAAATGCGTATGTTTGGCAATGGCGCAATGCTCCATACGGCATGGAAATGCTACGCGTTTTTGGGTAGATGCAAACATGATAATGTATGCAAATTGTAGCGGTAAAAATCGTGAGTATAAGTTATTGACTAACTTAACTCAAAGAAAACAAGAGTCGCCACCGCACTTTTATTTTATCCAAATAAAGGAAAGGAAAAAGAGCGAACAAAACCAAAGAGTTCTAAAATAAGAACACGAGACAGAGATCGGGGTAAGGGGGTTGGTTACGCAATGGGAAGGTGTTAGCACCCAAAACGTCTATAGTACTCTATAGGAGCCCTTTGAAATATTTACGCTTTTTGGTTTGAAAGTGGTTTGTTTGAAAAGAGATTGGGGAGATGAGAAGAGAATTATTTTTTATATTTTTGTGTTTGGAGAGACTTATCGTCTCATGCCTACGTACCCATAAAGTGCAATATGGAATCAAAACCCCGTAGTTCGTGGTACAAATGACAAAATTTTGTTGGTTTTGATTGATTTTAGATGTTCAGACAAGTCGTCATTTCAAGGAGAAAACTGCGACTATCCACCCACGAGTATTAAGACAACATTTGCGTCACATAAAGATGGAGGATTTGCTTGGATTATCAACAAGACTATCACTCAACATCAACGTGGAAAATGTCAAAGTCTTAATAATATGGGGAACAGGAGATTTACATCTCAACTATAGAAATGAATCATGTCTAAACTTTATGAAAAGTTTTAAAGTGAAAAAGTGCATAAAGGCACAAAAAAGAGTTGATGAGTTTTTGTATTTTTTATGTCTTTTGAAATTGGTCAAAACATGATTAACATTGATTGACTTTTATTAAGAAAAACAAACAAAGTTTAAAAATCACTTGACGAAAGTCAAGGTTTTATTGCGAAAGCGGTTTTGAAGTTTGAAACCAAGAAGGTTTTGAAAAAGGGAGAAAGTTTTGAAAATTTAAGAAGGGGAGGAGATGAAGTGACTATCCTAAAATCAAAATAAGAGCTAGAGATAAGAAAGATCTAACCGACTTGTGGCACACTCCAAAGCAAGCAAAAAGAATTCCATCCGATTTAAAGTATAAGTCAGGGATCGAGCCAAATAAAGGCTAAGATTCAAAATACTCCAAGCATAGGGAAGAAAGTCCTAATCCTAAGTCCAAAATGTCCATGAAGTCCAAGGTCTAAGAATGGTCCAAGAGTATAACCACAAAGTTAATAGCACCAAATTTTTTAGATGTTTTATCCTTTATTAATGTTTTGAACAAAGTATGGTCCAAGTGGACAAAAGAAAAATGACATAAACATAAACAAAGATATGGTATGTAATGATAAAATGGAATCATAAAAGTAAAAAAATAAAGAGTAAGAAGAGAATATAAACAAAATTAAACAAGGATATTGTTAGTGAATTAGTGGTTAGTGGTTAGAACATATGATCAATGATGATTAATTCTTGCACTTAAACCAAGATTAATGAAAATTCATTAGAGGATTGATAGAATCAAAGCCTCCTAACAATGATTTTCATAGGTATTGGAGTTAAGACAAGCAACTAAACATACTTGGACTTTTAAACGTAAGTTTGAGCCACGAATGATCATTTTCCGATTAAGGGACAATTTAGCGCTATGTTAAGCAATCGTAATCGGGTTTATGTAGAAACCACGACTATCTGAGGCCGGTCAATAAAATGTTAGTGTTAATACATGTTAGAGAAATGATATGTAAATCATTCTCCTAAAACATGCCACACAAAAAGAAAAGAGGTAATGATCTCATCATAATCAAGATTTTTAATTAATTAATCAAAGGTAATCTATCACTATTCCAAAGTAAGGAGAATTATCTCAATGATTATTCGTCCATAGTTTTGAAATAATGAAGATTAATCAACCTTGATAATCAACAATCTATGATCCATAGATTTCATCGATCAAAAATAAAAAGAAGAAAAAAAGAAAATGAAATCACAATTTGAATCTCGAATCGATTAAATTATCGTCAATATCAATCACCTCTCTTGGTGGATAAAATCAACACCCAAAGTCCATTGATATTGATGAAATCTTATCAACATCAAGATCCAAAACAATCAACACTTAATCGAAATATTTTTTTAAAAAAAATTTTAAAAGCTTTTTCAGAAATGAAATTAAAATACAAATTTAATAATAAAAGAAAAATGTGGAAAAATCCACATAGTTAAGAAATGAAAAAAAGAAAATAAAAATAAACAAATAAAAGAAAAGTAACATTGAAAAAAAGAAAGAGAAAACGAAACAGAGAAAGAGAAATAGAAAACCAAAGTATCAGAACAACTTCTTCTTCAAAGCTTCACGCGACACCGTTCACCGTGGTTATGGATTCAAGCTCAAATCAAAGCGACGGGATGCAAAATTAACACGGTTGCAATCGAAATCAAGAGCTCTTCACAATGGTACCAACAATTCAGAGAATCACAACAAAAGATAACGGATCGAAAATGACGGTGAAGCTCAATCTACCTTCAAACTCAGGTAAGAAATCAATCCAAGCTTCTTCTTGCTTCTTTTCTTCTTCTGAACGAATTCTGGTTCGAAATTGATCTGTGTTTGAGGTTGATTTGAAGTTAATTTGGTGGAATGAAATATGAGAAGAGAATGAACGAAGGTTTTTTTTTTTTGGTAGTGAGGAATTGAGGAAGAAAATCAGCAGAGATTTTTTGGCTTGAAAAGCTTGAAGAATAGAGTGAGGGATGAATTCTATTTATAGATGAGAATGAGTGAAAAATAATTTGCAGTTTGTGAGAATTTTCTGCCGTTTTGAAGTAGGTGTGTTGTGCGTGATATTTTTTTGCTGGTATTTGACATGTCGTTTTGAACTTTTTCTCCTTTCAGCTCACTTAAGTGACATGGATAACTTGTGGGGTCAGCTGATATTATATTCACATGGCTTGCAATATGGCTTGGATAAGTGACAAATTGTCTGGATAAAAAATAAAGCTCTGTTACCACAGAATTCTATTTTCTGTCGCTTCTCGATGTCGCCATTTCCCATTGATAATATTGAAACTTCCACGCCGCAATTGATGTGCAATCATTAAAACCAAGATGCGGCATTCCTACGTCTTTCACAAACAAGCCGAGCTGAGCCGGGAACAGACTTCATTTGATGCAGGATTATCATAATGCAGAATTTGAATCCTCCCAACCTCCGAAACTCTTGGCGAAGATTATACCAAGCAGAAACATTCAATCCATCGTGTCGTAGTGCATCCGTCTGTATTATTTGGCCACACTATTCCATAGGGGAAGGACCTTCTTCTATCCTGTCATCACCACTATGCTCACTACCCAACATGACTGCCATTAGCATCAGCTTGCCGGCAACTGGAAAATCTTTGTGCTGCATCAATATTGTTTCAACTGAAGAGCTCATATCCCCCAAAGTTGAAGTCTCCATGTTATCTTGTCTCAAGGGCCATACTTGGTCAAACCCTTCTTCAAAGGTTTCACTTTGGGGTGCATAACACCTGCTTGAAGCCTGGAAAAGTACAGTATTCTTCAAGTTCTGTAGAGTTTCTTCATCACTCCATCCTTCAACTGTGTATGCATTATGGAATTTACTCCAATCATCCTGACTGGCAGCCTTCTTCCAGCAATCCTCCAAAAGCTTTCGGTGAGTCTTGCGAAACGAGGAACTGGTCCAGGCAAACGCGTCAAAGGTCCACAATAAGAGCTCTGGCTCTTCACCTTCCAAGCACAATTTAATTAAGTCTTCTGGATGAAGCAGCCGATCATCCACAAGTTGCTTATCTTCAAGCGAAGCAAGACATTTCATTACTTCCTCCTGCAGGCTGCAATTTTAGAATCTTCAAATCAGCCTCAACGCGATCCACCTTCACCTGAGTACCAGCATCTTTACCAGCTGCAAAGGCTGCAATCTTAGATAGATATAAAAGATTCTTTCTGTCTGTCAGTTTCAACTTCATATCCATCTGTTCTTCCTCTTCAGTAGACTGCATATTTTGTGTGAGAGCCAGCGTATGAAGTGTTTCTGAAGCAGAGGAAAAATGATGAAGGAACAAATCATGAAGCCAAAGAAGATCTGGATGCTCCTTCAGGAAAATGGACAGCTCTTCTGGAAATTCTTCCCCTAGCCTTAACAACTCAGAAAATTGTTTGCTTTCATGAAGTTTCTGAAAAACATAGTAACTAAACCCCCCAGTAGGTCCCAAACTCTCATGCATAACATTTCTCAGTAACACCGAGTCATTTACATCACAGCATATTGTCCACATAACTTTATAGCATCCATGTTGTACTTTAGAAACTGAATCAGCATTCAGACAAGGCCATAATAGCACTGTTTCTACCATCCTTTTAATTGTATGCATCAAAGGATGAGAAAGTGACTCCCAGCCTCTGACCATCAGGGATGTGCAGATAAACATGCCTTTATCTTCAGTACATTCTTAGAATCAACAAACAGCTCTAATTTGGAGCAAATAATTGGGAGTAAGACTTGTGGATGAATGCGTCCACACAACTCAGCAGAAAGTTTCCGAACATCTTCAAATTCAAACTCATAAAGTGCCCATGCATTTTATTTTGACTGAAATGTCCATACATAACAGATGAATTGAGATCATCAAAAGTTTTCATGGGAAGCATCTTAATAATGAGTAGCGGGCAAAGATGATCAAATAGAGTTCGCTGCATTTCATCATACTCATCACTAGTGTAGGTTCTACACTCCCATTTTGATAAGAAACTTTCATCAATCCCCTTTTGTTCTCTAACATGCAACAGAACATGATGCAATACAAGATCAACAACAATTGCAAGGTCTTCACTTATATAGCTGAATAACTTGACAATAGCTGCATTTGATGGATCTGCAAACCTCTTGTCAATCAGCGGTCCAATTAAGTTGCTCCAGTCTTGAACACTTTTAGACCATTCTGGAACCAGCTTTAGTACTCGGGCAGTATCTAACTTTGACTCTTTATCTCCAGCTGACTGTGGAAGATCTAGGCTCTGGCTGATGTTGTTAAGACAGTCGACAAGTAAGAATATGATTTCAATATTCTGGTTGTGTCCTTTGAGCATTTCATCCCCCACCAATGTGTCACCGCACATGTCCAAACCTAATATCTTCATGATGTACTCAACCACAAGATTTGTTTCCTGTCCACCGAGAGCTAATGACTTCATGAATAAATCAAGATCTTCATCAGGTTTTATTCCAGCATTCTCTTCTAGCAAGTTCCATCAACATATCATGTTTAAATCCAGCTCCTTGACAGCAACCAGCAAACTGGAGAGTTTCCCTCACGGTCATCTCTCTCTGTTATCAATAGCGGGAACATATTCTCTTTCCAACAGCCTTTTTCACTGATGCACACAGGAACCGAACCAAGCATAGCAAGTTTCTTCAGAAATTCAGCAACTTCATCAGATGATGGAAGTGTAAAGCGAGCATTTGAAAGCGATTTAATTATCCACTCTCGAACAATTCTCTGATACAGGGAACGGACTGTTGATGTCCAAGCAGGATCGTTGATGACAGCTGAAGAAGGGTCGTCATGAAATGAAAATAGCAATGAATCTAAGCAGGATGAATCCCTTAAAACCTGTGGAAATCTGTCTCTAAGTTGAGTTAACAAGTTCTCTGCAATATCTCGTATATGATCCTCCCGCTGAGATAGACTTTTGATCAGGAAACAAGTATGCATTGTCAGTATCCATAGGTGTTCAATTTCCAAAATCGGCTACAACACAGCCAACAAATTATTCAATGTTGAAAGCTTGAATTCAACAGCAAAACAATTGACCATCCGCCTACAATCCATAACTTCTCCAGTTTCTGAAGCTGGTTGAGGAAGATCTATGTCATCATGACATGAGGAGCAATCCTGACACAATAGACCGGGAATCCGGTGTAAAATTTGAAGGGTCCTCCTGCTTTGAAGGTTTTGACAGCACAGTCAAGAGAGTCTGTGTACGGATATTTTCCTTCAGCATCAGGTTGCATCTTCTGAATCAGAGTCTTCACGTAATCAAATGGCAAACTGCAAGCTGCTGCAAAATATCCAGATACACTACTTGCACCAACCACAGTAGGCATTTCACCTAGACCAACGGTATCCTTGAAGAACTCAACACTTTGATCATAAGATGCAAGCATTCCCATGTTTAATGCCATGGCTCTTACAACAGTAGGCCCAACACCTTTCCAAAGTGACAGAATCCTTTCATTGGTAGCCGAGGTATCTTGAGGCACTTCATATTTTAAATAGGCCAACTCATTTAAAAGAACAGCAATTTCAACCCTCGATTGCTGATCTGCTCCTTCAAGATACAAGTCTGCAGGAAAGTCAAGGGACTCTCTTTTTCCCAAGACCGCAGCCCAGGAAGAACCTGAATCAAACCACACATCCATTGTGTCAGCATTCGAATTTGAAACAGACTTATCAGCTCGCTGTAAAGCAATCTCAGCATCCTGTTGCGTGAACAATCCATTATGCAGCTGGCCAATCATATGTTGTCTTTGGTTTTCAAAAAACATGCAATCATCATGTGAATGAATTAAAAGGAGCAAGCTGACTCTCATATCTCAACATTTGTCACAACATGTGCTCCAGCTGTGACAGCAACACTAGCAATGGCCTTGGATATTGAAAAGTAGACAGACCTGGAATATTGAAAAGTAAGACAGACCTGTCTTTATCTTCAGTAGAAAAGAAGTTGTTGCCGTCTTTTGAAATTCATTTTTCAGTATTACAATACCTCCCAGCACATGTGATCTTATCTAAGTGGTGTTCTTGATATGTTGAATGCAGTGATCATGTGCCTAAAGATACTGATTCTATATGCAAGCCTCAACATGTCAAGTTTCAATTGGAGTGTTTTCACTACCAGAGTTACCTAAATACTCAGATCCATCTTTAGCTTCAATGGAAGAAGCCACAATCTTTTGGCATTTCACTATCAGGATCAATACCTATGTCAGCACATATGAACTTATCTGCATTATTTTCTTGACAGATTGAATTCAATGATTCCTTCTCCAGGGAAGCTGATTTTTTACTATCCATCATACATGAACCCTCCTTGGTGTGATAGCTCTCTTCTTTGCAGGAAGCCGAGGACAAGACCTTTAGGTAATTTTTGTCATCCAAACATTCTGATCCATCATTTAATGGAAGAAGGGTGCCAATGCTTTCTTTTTCTGGGCAAATTGCATGCGGAGTCTCCAAAGATGCTGACTTTACAATACCCATCATGTGTGAACCTTCTTTGGTATGGGAACTCTCTTCTTTGGAAGAAACTGAGGACAAACCCTTTTGGTGATTTTTGTTATCCATGCATTCTGATCTATCATTTAAGGAACAAAGGATGCCCACATTTGCTTTTTCTTGAGAAATTGCATTCAAGCATTCCATCTCCACAGATGCCGACTTTACATTATCTATCATACAAGGATTTATCTTGGTATGAGAACTCTCCTCATTGCAAGAAGCTGAGGACACAACATTTTGAACTTTTGATTTTTCTCCCTCTCTGCTACAGATAAATTCTGTAGCATGACTACTATTCTTGCCTCCAGAATGTGTTGGATCAATGACATTTTGCACTTCCACAACTCTTTTGTGTCGGGTATCTTGAGGATCTGCAAATTTCTGAGATTGAATTTCAGAAGAAAGAATATCCCATTTCTTAACTTTCTGCAGATTAACCAAAATATCCTCCAGCCTGCCCATCGATCTCAAATTTAGCTTATCAAACGACGGAGAAAGCAACTGTTTTGTGCTGGTTGAGAATCTTTTTAGAATATGGTCCCAATCATTCCACTCCTGATCTCCAAACTTTTCTCTTTCACTTCTCATATAACTTGTTTGCTCCAAAACAAATGGTAGGTCTTCATTCCCACGCTTATGAACCTCTGGACTTCTGGACCAAACTTCTCATAGAACACACCGCGGGTAATTCACAGTTGAAGCAAACCCTTGATAGTTTGACCAAGATGAAGTCAAACGTCCATGTGATTTAAACTTGAATGAATGTCTTTGCCATCAATCTCCCTGCAAAACCCTAAACACACAGAGAAGAAGAAACAAAAATATTTTTGGTATTTTGATTAAATGTTAGTAAACAGAAACAAACATAAAGTAAATAAGAAACACAAAGTAAGATCTTGTTTGTGGAATGATATGAAATGTGGGATCTTAGGGGTAAAAATTTGGGTATTACAGCTACCCCTATTTAAGATTCTTCTATAGGGAGACGTGAAGATTGACATCTTTGTCTCAACCAGATAGAAGAGACTTAAATATAACAATAAACCCAACTTTTAACCCTAAGAGACCACAAAATGATATGATTATGCTAATGATATGCGAACATAAGACTTCTGTGGGGAAATAATGCCACAAGAGACAAACAAAAGCTCGGGAGAAAAAAGAGAGACTCCACATGAGAAAACAAAAGAGCAAGATCCTATTCTGATAAGGGAAAGGAAACGACTCAATGGGGAAAGAGATACCAACTACCAGTTACTGGGCGAAGATATTCGAACCGAAGATAATAGGTAAAATACTTTCTACTGGTTACTGAGTAGAAAATAAGTGCAAAAACACAAGAGAATTGTTATCTACCAGTTACTGGGTAGAAAACAAAGAAATGTATTACTTATTACCAGTTACTGGGTAAAAAGTAATCCACTCGTTGAGATATAATCAACTACCTGTTACTGGGTAGGAAAAGAAACAACGCCAACTACTGGTTACTGAGTAGTTTAGCGAGAATAATAAACTTGAATGAAAGGGGTTACCATCTATCGGTTACTGGATAGGGTAAACAACATGTCAACTACTTGTTACTGGGTAGGACGGACTCGACTACCTGTTACTGGGTAGGAGAAAAAGATAAAAGGTCAACTACCTGACACTGGGTAGGACAAACATACTCGACTACCTGTAACTGGGTAGGAGAAAGAGATATATCATCAGCTACTTGTTACTGAGCAGCTCCAAACACACAACAAACTTCTCAAATAAAGAGACAACCATTTGTTGGAAAAAGATATTAACAACTCTGTCGAGGATCTTTAAAAAAGATACAAGCAGGTTGAACCATGCAATAGAATTCTCATTGGGAGCTATTCCACAGAAATTCCAATTGACAGAAAAGCTAGTCAGATAAGGATCTATCACTTCACAATAAACTTCTCTGTTGAGGATGAGCCAGAGAAATGTTATTTATTGAGAAGGTAAATTTCTGGAGATTACACAAGCTGCTCAAATAAAGAGGCTTCCACATGAAGTTGCATAATTAATTACCAAGAGAGTGTTATCAAAACACTACTGGGAAAATCAAATCTTCATCTTCTGATGGGGATCAATAACAGATTCTGCTGAGGAAAATAAATCCTCAAAAATACCTTCTTGTCATCCCGGTTCCACAGCCCAGGGAAAACTAAAGTAACTGCTGCAAGAGACCAAAGTTCAATCCAGGAACAAACTGGAAAGAAACGGTCAAACAAGACTCGTCCCAATGAGGAAATAACTCAACTGGGGAACAATTCCATCCAGATAAAAAACTGGGGAGGAAAGCTAAACAAAACATCTTCCACGAGGCATAAACTCAGTGGGGAATTAAAAATGATAGGTATTTTCTGCTTAGGGGTCGACACTCTAATGAAGAGAGGACACACGCATTCTGCGATATAACATCATCGGGAAAAGGGAAATACCAACAAAAACTGCAGGATGCACAATGCAACAAAGACATGCTATGCTCAACCAAAATGAATGTGCATGCAATGAGTATGAATATGCTGATAAATCAGACAAAAATGGAAAACAGAGGGTGAACACAACACCACAACACCACTGAAATACTCGGCTAATCTCTGCAAGTTAAAGATATCATTGGAGATCGTGCTGGGGATCAGCAACAGAAAATCTGCAAGAGATACACAAGAGCCATCAAAGGAAAATAAATCCTACTACAAGGCTTAAATCTCGCTGAATAAATGGAGATATTGCTTGGGGAAAAGACCCTAAAGATCAATCTTCAACCATCAATAATTCAACAAAAGGGAACAACAATATGAACTCCGCTTTGAGAAAAAAAAACTGTTGGAGAAAAACATAGCAACACAAATCTTCCAACCCTGCCAGGGGAATAAGAAGTTAACATCATAGCAAAAAGTCAAACTATGGGGGGATTTTAAATCAACACCCAATCACAAGGTGAGAGAAAACCCGACAGGTGACTGCTATGTCAACACTTCTCAACCTTGTTCTCTACTTGGGGAATAATCCAAAGCAAATGCATAACCTCCGCTAGGAATCATCAAAGACAAATCTCCGCCTGGGCAAAAACATCAAGGAGAAGCGGTCTTCAAATTTCTCAACTGTCTGATCATTTGAATCAAGACTTTGCTGTGGAAAACCGTTCAACACTCGTCTGGTTTATTCAAAGAAACAAAACTCTGCTAAGGGAATATCAGCAAACTCTACTGAAGAGACCTCAATATAGCTCAAATGGGGAAACATCGACACAACTCTACTGGGGAGCTGCCAATAAATTCTACCAGAGAGGCAAGAAAGAACCCTGCTGAAGAGAACACTTACGCTTTTCGCTTCAAGATTCTACCATTCTTGGGATTACTGTTGATATTCTTTCTTTTATTTTCACAAATCAAAGAAAAATGTTTTTATAATTTTCAAAATTTAAATCAATTATTCATATTTGTTTCAAAAATCATCATCAAAAATAAAATGAAATTCTGTAAACAGAAACAAAATAAGAATTGCAAACAAAGGGACAAAGGCCCAAATTCTATTGATAGAATGGTAGTTCGCAAATGGCGTAACTCCATGGATCATTACAAAGTTTGAAAAATGGTAAGTACAATGGAAAGTTCTACATTGAAATACAATGACCATTATTCTCCCTAACAACTTTGAATTCCAACTGTGCTTGAGACTTCAGTGGAGAATATTTGAAGTAAAACCTTTGATAGGAAATGTTGCTTCAAACGATCAAGACTGGCCAGATGCAGTTACTTGCCATGATCCCTAACTTTTGCCTAGATTGCCCTCTCGGGTTTTCAATCTACCGGGATGATTATTTCTGTTTTGTCTCTAATTTTTGCCTGGACCGCCCTTTCGGGTTTTCAATCCACCGAGACGCTCATTTTTGCCTAAGCCGCCCTTTCAGGTTTTCAACTTAGCGAGCTGTTCTTTTATTTTTTAGGCGAAGTATTTCTTGACTGCATCGGCATTCACAGGACGAGTGAACTCTTCTCCATCCATAGTTGTAAGAATTAATGCGCCGCCAGAGAAGGCTCTCTTAACAACATATGGGCCTTCATAATTAGGAGTCCACTTGCCCCTAGAATCAGTGGTAAAAGTCGAGATCTTTTTGAGCACGAGGTCACCTTCTCTGAACACACGGGGTCGAACCTTCTTATCAAATGCTTTCTTCATTCTTTGTTGATATAATTGGCCATGACACAAAGCCGTCATTCTTTTCTCTTCAATCAGATTCAACTGGTCGTATCTACTTTGACACCATTCAGCCTCAGCCAACTCAGTTTCCATCAAAACTCTCATAGAAGGGATTTCAACCTCTATCGGGAGCACTGCTTCCATGCCATAAACAAGAGAAAAAGGGGTTGCCCCTGTTGAAGTGCGAACGGATGTACGATACCCATGCAGAGCGAAAGGAAGCATATCATGCCAATCCTTGTATGTAACAACCATCTTTTGAATAATCTTCTTAATGTTCTTATTAGCAGCTTCAACAGCCCCATTCATCTTGGGTCTATAAGGAGAAGAATTATGATGCTCAATCTTAAACTCATCACATAATTCCTTCATCATCTTGTTATTTAAATTCGACCCATTATCAGTAATGATCTTGCTCGGAACACCATACCGACAGATGATTTGATTCTTGATAAACCGGACCACTACTTGCTTAGTCACATTTGCATATGATGCCGCTTCAACCCATTTGGTAAAATAGTCAATAGCCACCAATATGAAACGGTGTCCGTTCGACGCTTTAGGCTCAATCATTCCAATCATATCAATGCCCCACATTGAAAAAGGCCATGGAGAAGAGATAACATTGAGAGGAGTTGGAGGCACATGAATCTTGTCAGCATAAATCTGGCATTTATGGCACTTTTTCACATATTTACAACAGTCAGATTCCATTGTCAGCCAATAGTAACCTGCCCTTAACATCTTCTTAGCCATCGCGTGTCCATTGGCATGGGTGCCAAAGGATCCTTCATGAATTTCTTTCATCAACATATCTGCTTCGTGTCTATCCACGCATCTGAGCAAGATCATGTCATAATTTCTCTTATACATCACATCATCATTCAAGAAGAAACTACCAGCCAATCTTCTCAAAGTTTTCCTATCCTTCTTGGATGCCCCAAGTGGGTACTCTTGATTCTGAAGAAAGCATTTAATATCATAATACCAAGGTTTATCATCAACCACCTCTTCAACTACAAACACATGAGCTGGTCTATCAAGACGCATCACATCAATCTTTGGCACATCATTCCAATGATTTACCACAATCATGGAGGATAAAGTCGCTAAAGCATCTGCCATTTGATTCTCTGCTCTTGGTATATGGTGAAACTCAACTTTATTGAAGAAAGTTGACAACCTTCTTGCATAATCACGATAAGGAATCAAATCAGGTTGACGTGTCTCCCATTTCCCTTTAATCTGATTAATCACTAAAGCTGAATCTCCATACACATCAAGAATCTTGATTCTTAAATCGATAGCTTCTTCCAAGCCCATAATACACGCTTCATATTCAGCCGCATTATTTGTGCAATTGAAAACCAACCTTGCAGTGAAAGGAATATGAGAACCATGAGGAGTAACAATAATTGCACCAATACCTCTGCCATATTCATTAACCGCCCCATCAAAAATCAAACCCCAACGGGATCCAGGCTCAGGTCCTTCTTCATGTAATGGTTCCTCACAATCTTTAACCTTTAGATACATCACATCCTCATCAGGAAAGTCAAACTGAATAGGTTGATAATCATCAATTGGCTGGTGTGCCAAATGATCAGCCAAAACACTTCCTTTTATCGCCTTTTGAGTTCGGTACTCGATATCATATTCTGATAACAACATTTGCCAACGAGCAATCCTCCCAGTTAAAGCAGGCTTTTCAAAGATATACTTGATTGGATCCATTTTAGATATCAACCAAGTTGTACAATTCAACATATACTGACGGAGGCGCTTGGCAGCCCAAGCTAGAGCACAACATGTCTTTTCAAGCATCGTGTACCGAGACTCACAATCAGTGAATTTCTTACTCAGATAATAAATGGCAAATTCTTTTCTCCCGGATTCATCTTGTTGACCCAGAACACAACCCATAGACTCTTCTAGCACGGTCAAATACATGATCAAAGGTCTTCCTTCTACGGGAGGAGACAAAATAGGAGGTTCAAGCAGATACTCTTTAATTCTTTCGAAAGCTTTCTGACAATCTTCTGTCCAAACACAACCCTGATCTTTGCGGAGAAGTTTGAAAATCGGTGCACATGTGGCAGTCATATTGGATATAAATCGGGAGATATAGTTCAAACGTCCCAAGAATCCTCTTACTTGTTTTTCTGTTCTGGGTGCAGGCATCTCCTGGATAGCTTTAACTTTACCAGGATCAACTTCAATGCCTTTTTGACTGACAATAAAGCCTAACAATTTTCCAGAACGAACACCAAAAGTGCATTTATTAGGATTCAGACGGAGCTTAAACTTTCTCAAACGTTGAAACAACTTCAATAAATTTTTAATATGATCTTCTTCAGTCTTCGACTTACAAATCATATCATCCACATAGACCTCAATTTCTTTATGCATCATATCATGGAACAGAGTGGTCATAGCTCTCTGGTACGTTGCACCAGCGTTTTTTAAACCGAAGGGCATCACTCTGTAACAGAATGTTCCCCAGGGTGTAATGAATGTTGTTTTTTCCATATCCTCAGGTGCCATCTTTATTTGATTATAACCGGAAAATCCATCCATAAACGAAAAGATATTGAACTTAGCAGTATTATCTACCAACAAATCAATGTGTGGTAATGGAAAATCATCTTTTGGACTTGCTTTATTCAAATCTCTATAGTCAACGCACATTCGGACTTTTCCGTCTTTCTTTGGAACAGGCACGATATTGGCCACCCATTGAGGATATTCTACGGTCACAAGAAAACCAGCATCAATCTGCTTTTGAACCTCTTCTTTAATCTTCACTGCCATGTCAGGGTGAGTTCTTCTCAATTTCTGCTTCACGGGTGAACATTCAGGCTTTAATGGCAAATGGTGCTCCACAATACCAGTATCAAGACCAGGCATGTCTTGATAGGACCAAGCAAACACGTCAACATATTCTCTAAGAAGCTCTACCATCCTCTTCTTAACATCTGACTGAAGCAGTGCCCCAATCTTGACTTCTTTTTTATCATCATCGGAACCCAGATTAACCAATTCCACCGGCTCTTCATGAGGCTGAATATCCTTCTCCTCGTGCTCAAGCAATCGAGAAATCTCATCAGGAATTTCTTCAATATCCTCCTCTTCCGCTTCAAACACAGGGAACTCAAAGTTGGGAGGGGGCATATGGTCATTATTTCCAATGGGTTTAACAATCAATCTGCACAATGATTTTATGTTTGATTTTAGAATATGAACAAAAAAAATGAAAATATTATGCAGATAAGAGTGATTATAACATTATTATACTTTTTTCGGTTTTTTATGTTACCATTTTTCAGAAGTAAAGCAAAAAAGGAAAACAACATATGGATAAACAGAAAAACATTTTATTGATGATGATAAAAGTTGAAACAAAGCCCTCACAAATTCACTTTCACCTTGGGCAGAGTGAAAGGATTTTTGAAAGAAACAAAAACAAATTACTTTGAAACATGAACAACAGTAGGAACATCAACAGCGATCCAATTCTGGCATATCAATCCACGTGTCACAAAGTTGGGCATTTCTTCCTCTTGGTCATCTTCAAGAATTGCAGCTGTAGCATGATCTTTGCAATGGATGAACCCAGCACTTCGAAAGACTTCATGAATACTCTTCAGCTCTTTTTGGGTTGAACCAGATGTAAAACCCAAACCAGCTCTATCTTTTTTCTCAGCAACTTCAATGATTTGGCCCCATCCATCAGCTTGGCCATTATCCACTGCACGTTGTGCATCTTTTAAAGAAGACATGGACACCCCATCCTTCTTGATAGCTTTATCAACCACAGAAAGAGCCTGAAACGGAGTTCCAATATCCTCTTCCGCATCGATATAAGAAAAAGACGAAAAACTGCTTACCAACATAGCCTGTTCTCCACCAACAACGACAAGTTTACCATTCTGCACGAATTTTAACTTTTGATGCAGTGTCGAAGTAACAGCTCCAGCTTCATGGATCCATGGGCGTCCTAGAAGACAACTGTAAGCAGGACGAATATCCATGACTTGAAAAGTGATCTGGAAAAAACACGGACCAATCTTGATAGGGAGATCAACCTCTCCAATCACGGTTTTCCTCGATCCATCAAAGGCTTTCACAATGACCCCACTGAACCTCATAGGAGTACCTTGATAAGATAATCTGGACAAAGTAGATTTTGGCATCACATTCAACGATGACCCAGTATCAACCAGCACATTGGATAGAGCGTCTTCCTAGCAATTCATGGAAATATGGAGAGCCAAATTATGATTTCTTCCATGATCGGTCAACTCTTCATCACAAAAACTCAGATTGTTACACGCAGTGATATTGGCAACAATGCTATCAAACTGGTTAACAGTCACATCATGATCTACATAAGCTTGTTCCAATACTTTCTGCAATGATTCACGATGAGCCTCAGAGCTCATTAACAGGGATAAAACAGATATTTTTGACGGTGTATGTAACAATTGATCCACCACATTATATTCACTCTTCTTGATCAATTTCAATACCTCATCATTATCTGACTTCTGATTTACATCACTTGATTGACCAGACTCCACAGTAGTCTTCAACTGAATTTGCTTACTCCCAGTATCTTCACTTGTCTTTGAAGGCACATTATCAAATACTCGACCACTTCTGGTTACACGTCCGACATCAGCAATAGTCACAACTGAGGGAAGAGAAGGAATGGGAACCTCTTTTCCATCCTCCAACATAGTAGCATTGTATTTGTAGGGAACAGCTTTATCGGATTCATACGGCGTCGGGCCAGGCAAACGGATAACCAAAGGCGTCACAGCAGATTTCTGACTGTTGTAAGAAATTACAACCCGCTCAGGAATATTGAAATGTGGGACTATGACATTCACCTCGTTCTCCACTTCATTTCTGTTTGCAGTAACCTGAATCAAATTCTCATCCATCATCTTTTGTAAGTCCCTTTTTACAATCACACACCCCCGAGGGTTCACAGAACAAATACAATAGGCGGCATAATCATGCTCAATATCATGGAACTCACTCAAAGTAGCATGCATTTCAACAAGCGATCTCCGAATCCAGCGAATGTCGAAAATACGGTATGTACCAGGACAACCATATACCATATTAACAGTTGCATTACCATGTTTAGGAAACGGATTTGATTGCACATTAGGGTTGGTATCCTCAAAAGACAGAATACCGCTTTTTACGAGCTTTGCAACTTCATGCTTCAGAGGATAGCAATTTTCAATATCGTGTCCAGGGGCACCTTGATGAAATGCGCAATGAGCATCTGGCTTATACCACCATGGAATTTCAGTTGGAACAGCCGGCGGATCACGAGGTTGAACCAAATTATTCTTTATTAAAGCCGGAAAGAGCTCAGTATACGTCATTGGAATGGGATCAAATTGTGTTTTCCTCTGTGTACGACCTTGTTGAGTTGTCTTCTCTTGGAAACGTGGTTGATAACTTGCAGTAGCTTGAGCGGTAGGGGTGTTATTGACAACAGGCATAACAGATGCTACTTGTTGCTGACGACGACTACCATTGTTGTTCACAACTCTGCGTCTTCTAGACCTTTCCTGAGATATAGCATTAGTTTCTCCCTCTTTTTTCTTAGGGAACCCAACACCAGGCTTTTTTGTACTTCCAGAATTTCCTTCTTTTATCAGACGTCCCTCACGGACAGCTTCCTCTAATCTCATCCCCATATTAACCATTTCCGTGAAATCACTAGGAGCGCTCGCAACCATCCTTTCATAGTAAAATGAATCCAGAGTCTTCAGAAAAATCTTGGTCATTTCTTTCTCTTCAAGCGGAGGGCTTATCTGAGCTGCAATCTCACGCCATCTTTGCGCATATTCTTTAAAAGTTTCTTTCTCTTTTTGAGACATTGCGTGAAGCTGATCACGGTCTGGCGCCATATCGAGATTATACTTATACTGACGAACAAAAGCTTCACAAAGATCGTTGAATGTCTTGATTTGTGTACTATCGAGTCCCATATACCATTTCAGCGCAGCACCAGTAAGACTATCTTGAAAATAGTGGATCAACAACTGATGGTTGTCAGTATAGGTAGACATCTTTCTAGCATACATAATCAAATGACTTTGCGGACAAGTATTCCCTTTGTATTTTTCAAAATCCGGAACCTTGAACTTAGCGGGAATCTTCACATTTGGAACAAGGCAAAGCTCATGAGCATTCTTTCCAAATAACTCCTTTCCCCTTAAAGCCCTGATTTCTCTTTGCATTTCAGCAAACTGATCTTGAAAGTCATCTATTCGATCCATAACATCCAAACTCTCGCTCGGAGCAGTATGGAAAATTTGTTCTTCAGTATAAGGCATAGCGTGAGTTACAGGCGGTGGCACAGGTATGACAGTAGGAACAACCGGAACTTCAGCATTAGGAACAACATTAACCACAGGAGGTGGCACAGCCATGACAGCAGGGAGTCTAGAACCTTCGGGAACAGGAGGTCGATATCCCTCTGGCACATAATTGTTAGGCATGCCCCAAGGGAAACCAACAGGCATTTGATATTAAGAAGCATTAATCGGGGCCACAGAAATGGGCGTTGATCCGATTTCAGAAATCACAGTTCCTTGGACAGGAGAAGGAGGAGGTAGTGGTGGCTGATTCTGAGCAGCCACCAGAGCTTCCATCGCGGCAGTCAGTCTCTCCAAACCATCTTTCAGAGTTGATACCTCTTCACGGAGCTCGCGGTTCTCTTGTTGCAACTGATCCATCTTTTTCTTAGAGCTAGCCCGAGTGTTGTAGTGATGCGACAGCTTGACTGAAGGAAGGCCAAAAGAAACAAATAAGACATCTGGAAAAGGCAACACACAATGCACGATGATGCGAATGCAAATGCAAAATGCAGGTGTTTCAACCAGTTTTCAAGGATCTTTAAGATATAAAGCAATTACAAACATCATAAAGAAAAATAACACTTCTTGAAATACTGATAAACATCTCATTTCATTGAATATTGGAAAGAGTTACACTTGGAAATACAAAATACAATAATATCAAAATAAGAAAAAGCTAGGTCCTAAGGAACATCTGATGACGATCCAAGCTGATACTTCCTTCGGAGTCTCTTAATCTCTTTCTCATAGTTGTGCTTCATGGTGATCTTCTCTAGCACAAGCTGATCTACAATACCCTTCCAAGCACCAGAAGTAGGAGGATGTGCTGATGGAGTAGTAGAGGAAAATAAATCCTCTGCATGCCTCTTCACAGCGCGCCGCTCAAGTAACTCTATCAAGTCGTCTTTCTCCTTCATCTGTTTTTGCAATTCCATCTTCTCTTTGTCAGAAGCTTGAAACTTACTTTCCCACATCTCTTTCTCTTCCTTCATCTTAGCCAAAGCGTCTTGAAGTGTCTTCACATCATCAGAAGAAACAGGGATTGCCGTAGGGAGTGGCGTAGAGATCACAGTAGTCAGAGGTTTCTCAATAGGATAAGGCATCCTAAGCTCCATAGCCCTCTTCTTCACCCAAAGTGTGTACGGTTCTAAAGCAATGCAAACTTGTCTTCCAAGCTCCCCTCTACCCAACCTGTGAATCTTAGTCCAGGCATGAGCCATTCTTCTTCTCAAACCAAGAGAATCATCCCCTCCTTGAAAGAATAAACCCTCTAATAAAATATTCTTAGGTCTATCCTTCAGCATATAACCCAGCTGACGGCGAGCTAGACTCGGGTTGTAGTTAATTCCGCCTTGTATTCCAAGAAGAGGAACATTAGCGAATTCTCCACAACTATCAATAATCCGGACATTATCGTAAACCGAAGAAGACCAAGTGATATCAGTATGCGTAAGAGACATAATCCTTTGAGACCACCTTAAGCAATCCTTGTTTTTCCTAAAAGCAGATGTCTGAGGTAAGTGTGAAACGAACCAATTATACAGCAGAGGTAGACAGCAAACAATGGTACCGTTTCCCTTAGAGGTCCTACTATGGATGGAAAAATAAGTATCACCAAGCAAAGTTGGAACAGGGTTTCCAATCGAGAAAATCCTAATAGCATTAATGTCCACAAAATTATCAATATTAGGAAACAAGACTAGTCCATAGATGAGTAAAGCCAATATAGCCTCAAACGCCAATGTGCGACCAATGTCAGCAAATAAAGTAGCCTTCTCAATCAAGAACTTAGCAGTTAAACCCTTGAGGCCTCCCTTAGTCTTTAGATTTGCATCAATATCCGACTTCGTCAAATGGGTAACTTCAGCAATATCTTGAGGCTTAAGAGCTTCCTCCAAACCAGTATACGGAACTTTATCAGAAACCGGTACACCTAACAAATAAGCATATTCTTCCAAGGTCGGCATGAGCTAATAATCGGGAAATGTGAAGCATCGGTAAATAGGATCATAGAACTGCATAAGGGTATTCAGAATTCCGTCTTCAATTTTGGTAGAAAGAACAAATAAAAGTCTCCCATAACGAGATAAGAAGCCTGAACGATCATCTACCAAGGACACTAGCTTTCTCAACTCTGTAAGATCAGGAGCCCGAAAACCGTACTTCTGAGTGTTTCTCCTTCCAATATCCATAATCAACAATATCTGCGATGTTTGCAAAAGAAAATCTCTGAGATCCTTAAAAACCAGCTGAAACACAATGCTCATGAATGCATGAGTGCAAGATGCAACATCCACAAACAAGACATACAAAGCACACAGGTTCAAAGGTTCGGCACGAGCATGGAGCCAAAGGTAAGAATCAACCAACCCGCAATGGTATGTACTATGGTTATATCATCACCTGTAGAACAAGGTTCTAAAAAGTTCCCAGAATCATAATTCCATCTTTTGGATATTATCGGCTTAAACGACTACTCGTCGGCCAACAATATTCTCAAGAGAAACTCATCTGAGTGTGGTATCGCGTAACGACCAATTCAAGTCTACACCTGAACAGCCACCGCACCACGTCCTAATAAGGCCAAGATGGGTTAAGGGGTTCTAAGGTCCTCAGCTTCTCAGGCTCCCAGTCGGAAAAAGTAATATCAATTACGACTACTCGTAAGACATCAGTAATTTCCAAAGGGGCCTCCACCGAGCGGGGGATCTCAAGTCAGCTTAGTAAGGACTACTCCACGTAAGCCAACAAGACTATACCACCCTCCTATCATAGGTGCACTCAAGTCCGGGTTAGGACTTATCTCACCACACAAATTACCAGGCACCAAAACAGAACAATCAATAACAAACAAGTCAAACAGAAAGCGAGAAATAAATCAAAGTAGGCGAAACCCACTAGGAACCGTTGGAGTCCCCAGCAGAGTCGCCACTTTTCTGTAGCGGTAAAAATCGTGAGTATAAGTTATTGACTAACTTAACTCAAAGAAAACAAGAGTCGCCACCGCACTTTTATTTTATCCAAATAAAGGAAAGGAAAAAGAGCGAACAAAACCAAAGAGTTCTAAAATAAGAACACGAGACAGAGATCGAGGTAAGGGGGTTGGTTACGCAATGGGAAGGTGTTAGCACCCAAAACGTCTATAGTACTCTATAGGAGCCCTTTGAAATATTTACGCTTTTTGGTTTGAAAGTGGTTTGTTTGAAAAGAGATTGGGGAGATGAGAAGAGAATTATTTTTTATATTTTTGTGTTTGGAGAGACTTATCGTCTCATGCCTACGTACCCATAAAGTGCAATATGGAATCAAAACCCCGTAGTTCGTGGTACAAATGACAAAATTTTGTTGGTTTTGATTGATTTTAGATGTTCAGACAAGTCGTCATTTCAAGGAGAAAACTGCGACTATCCACCCACGAGTATTAAGACAACATTTGCGTCACATAAAGATGGAGGATTTGCTTGGATTATCAACAAGACTATCACTCAACATCAACGTGGAAAATGTCAAAGTCTTAATAATATGGGGAACAGGAGATTTACATCTCAACTATAGAAATGAATCATGTCTAAACTTTATGAAAAGTTTTAAAGTGAAAAAGTGCATAAAGGCACAAAAAAGAGTTGATGAGTTTTTGTATTTTTTATGTCTTTTGAAATTGGTCAAAACATGATTAACATTGATTGACTTTTATTAAGAAAAACAAACAAAGTTTAAAAATCACTTGACGAAAGTCAAGGTTTTATTGCGAAAGCGGTTTTGAAGTTTGAAACCAAGAAGGTTTTGAAAAAGGGAGAAAGTTTTGAAAATTTAAGAAGGGGAGGAGATGAAGTGACTATCCTAAAATCAAAATAAGAGCTAGAGATAAGAAAGATCTAACCGACTTGTGGCACACTCCAAAGCAAGCAAAAAGAATTCCATCCGATTTAAAGTATAAGCCAGGGATCGAGCCAAATAAAGGCTAAGATTCAAAATACTCCAAGCATAGGGAAGAAAGTCCTAATCCTAAGTCCAAAATGTCCATGAAGTCCAAGGTCTAAGAATGGTCCAAGAGTATAACCACAAAGTTAATAGCACCAAATTTTTTAGATGTTTTATCCTTTATTAATGTTTTGAACAAAGTATGGTCCAAGTGGACAAAAGAAAAATGACATAAACATAAACAAAGATATGGTATGTAATGATAAAATGGAAGCATAAAAGTAAAAAAATAAAGAGTAAGAAGAGAATATAAACAAAATTAAACAAGGATATTGTTAGTGAATTAGTGGTTAGTGGTTAGAACATATGATCAATGATGATTAATTCTTGCACTTAAACCAAGATTAATGAAAATTCATTAGAGGATTGATAGAATCAAAGCCTCCTAACAATGATTTTCATAGGTATTGGAGTTAAGACAAGCAACTAAACATACTTGGACTTTTAAACGTAAGTTTGAGCCACGAATGATCATTTTCCGATTAAGGGACAATTTAGCGCTATGTTAAGCAATCGTAATCGGGTTTATGTAGAAACCACGACTATCTGAGGCCGGTCAATAAAATGTTAGTGTTAATACATGTTAGAGAAATGATATGTAAATCATTCTCCTAAAACATGCCACACAAAAAGAAAAGAGGTAATGATCTCATCATAATCAAGATTTTTAATTAATTAATCAAAGGTAATCTATCACTATTCCAAAGTAAGGAGAATTATCTCAATGATTATTCGTCCATAGTTTTGAAATAATGAAGATTAATCAACCTTGATAATCAACAATCTATGATCCATAGATTTCATCGATCAAAAATAAAAAGAAGAAAAAAAGAAAATGAAATCACAATTTGAATCTCGAATCGATTAAATTATCGTCAATATCAATCACCTCTCTTGGTGGATAAAATCAACACCCAAAGTCCATTGATATTGATGAAATCTTATCAACATCAAGATCCAAAACAATCAACACTTAATCGAAATATTTTTTTAAAAAAAATTTTAAAAGCTTTTTCAGAAATGAAATTAAAATACAAATTTAATAATAAAAGAAAAATGTGGAAAAATCCACATAGTTAAGAAATGAAAAAAAGAAAATAAAAATAAACAAATAAAAGAAAAGTAACATTGAAAAAAAGAAAGAGAAAACGAAACAGAGAAAGAGAAATAGAAAACCAAAGTATCAGAACAACTTCTTCTTCAAAGCTTCACGCGACACCGTTCACCGTGGTTATGGATTCAAGCTCAAATCAAAGCGACGGGATGCAAAATTAACACGGTTGCAATCGAAATCAAGAGCTCTTCACAATGGTACCAACAATTCAGAGAATCACAACAAAAGATAACGGATCGAAAATGACGGTGAAGCTCAATCTACCTTCAAACTCAGGTAAGAAATCAATCCAAGCTTCTTCTTGCTTCTTTTCTTCTTCTGAACGAATTCTGGTTCGAAATTGATCTGTGTTTGAGGTTGATTTGAAGTTAATTTGGTGGAATGAAATATGAGAAGAGAATGAACGAAGGTTTTTTTTTTTGGTAGTGAGGAATTGAGGAAGAAAATCAGCAGAGATTTTTTGGCTTGAAAAGCTTGAAGAATAGAGTGAGGGATGAATTCTATTTATAGATGAGAATGAGTGAAAAATAATTTGCAGTTTGTGAGAATTTTCTGCCGTTTTGAAGTAGGTGTGTTGTGCGTGATATTTTTTTGCTGGTATTTGACATGTCGTTTTGAACTTTTTCTCCTTTCAGCTCACTTAAGTGACATGGATAACTTGTGGGGTCAGCTGATATTATATTCACATGGCTTGCAATATGGCTTGGATAAGTGACAAATTGTCTGGATAAAAAATAAAGCTCTGTTACCACAGAATTCTATTTTCTGTCGCTTCTCGATGTCGCCATTTCCCATTGATAATATTGAAACTTCCACGCCGCAATTGATGTGCAATCATTAAAACCAAGATGCGGCATTCCTACGTCTTTCACAAACAAGCCGAGCTGAGCCGGGAACAGACTTCATTTGATGCAGGATTATCATAATGCAGAATTTGAATCCTCCCAACCTCCGAAACTCTTGGCGAAGATTATACCAAGCAGAAACATTCAATCCATCGTGTCGTAGTGCATCCGTCTGTATTATTTGGCCACACTATTCCATAGGGGAAGGACCTTCTTCTATCCTGTCATCACCACTATGCTCACTACCCAACATGACTGCCATTAGCATCAGCTTGCCGGCAACTGGAAAATCTTTGTGCTGCATCAATATTGTTTCAACTGAAGAGCTCATATCCCCCAAAGTTGAAGTCTCCATGTTATCTTGTCTCAAGGGCCATACTTGGTCAAACCCTTCTTCAAAGGTTTCACTTTGGGGTGCATAACACCTGATTGAAGCCTGGAAAAGTACAGTATTCTTCAAGTTCTGTAGAGTTTCTTCATCACTCCATCCTTCAACTGTGTATGCATTATGGAATTTACTCCAATCATCCTGACTGGCAGCCTTCTTCCAGCAATCCTCCAAAAGCTTTCGGTGAGTCTTGCGAAACGAGGAACTGGTCCAGGCAAACGCGTCAAAGGTCCACAATAAGAGCTCTGGCTCTTCACCTTCCAAGCACAATTTAATTAAGTCTTCTGGATGAAGCAGCCGATCATCCACAAGTTGCTTATCTTCAAGCGAAGCAAGACATTTCATTACTTCCTCCTGCAGGCTGCAATTTTAGAATCTTCAAATCAGCCTCAACGCGATCCACCTTCACCTGAGTACCAGCATCTTTACCAGCTGCAAAGGCTGCAATCTTAGATAGATATAAAAGATTCTTTCTGTCTGTCAGTTTCAACTTCATATCCATCTGTTCTTCCTCTTCAGTAGACTGCATATTTTGTGTGAGAGCCAGCGTATGAAGTGTTTCTGAAGCAGAGGAAAAATGATGAAGGAACAAATCATGAAGCCAAAGAAGATCTGGATGCTCCTTCAGGAAAATGGACAGCTCTTCTGGAAATTCTTCCCCTAGCCTTAACAACTCAGAAAATTGTTTGCTTTCATGAAGTTTCTGAAAAACATAGTAACTAAACCCCCCAGTAGGTCCCAAACTCTCATGCATAACATTTCTCAGTAACACCGAGTCATTTACATCACAGCATATTGTCCACATAACTTTATAGCATCCATGTTGTACTTTAGAAACTGAATCAGCATTCAGACAAGGCCATAATAGCACTGTTTCTACCATCCTTTTAATTGTATGCATCAAAGGATGAGAAAGTGACTCCCAGCCTCTGACCATCAGGGATGTGCAGATAAACAGGCCTTTATCTTCAGTACATTCTTAGAATCAACAAACAGCTCTAATTTGGAGCAAATAATTGGGAGTAAGACTTGTGGATGAATGCGTCCACACAACTCAGCAGAAAGTTTCCGAACATCTTCAAATTCAAACTCATAAAGTGCCCATGCATTTTATTTTGACTGAAATGTCCATACATAACAGATGAATTGAGATCATCAAAAGTTTTCATGGGAAGCATCTTAATAATGAGTAGCGGGCAAAGATGATCAAATAGAGTTCGCTGCATTTCATCATACTCATCACTAGTGTAGGTTCTACACTCCCATTTTGATAAGAAACTTTCATCAATCCCCTTTTGTTCTCTAACATGCAACAGAACATGATGCAATACAAGATCAACAACAATTGCAAGGTCTTCACTTATATAGCTGAATAACTTGACAATAGCTGCATTTGATGGATCTGCAAACATCTTGTCAATCAGCGGTCCAATTAAGTTGCTCCAGTCTTGAACACTTTTAGACCATTCTGGAACCAGCTTTAGTACTCGGGCAGTATCTAACTTTGACTCTTTATCTCCAGCTGACTGTGGAAGATCTAGGCTCTGGCTGATGTTGTTAAGACAGTCGACAAGTAAGAATATGATTTCAATATTCTGGTTGTGTCCTTTGAGCATTTCATCCCCCACCAATGTGTCACCGCACATGTCCAAACCTAATATCTTCATGATGTACTCAACCACAAGATTTGTTTCCTGTCCACCGAGAGCTAATGACTTCATGAATAAATCAAGATCTTCATCAGGTTTTATTCCAGCATTCTCTTCTAGCAAGTTCCATCAACATATCATGTTTAAATCCAGCTCCTTGACAGCAACCAGCAAACTGGAGAGTTTCCCTCACGGTCATCTCTCTCTGTTATCAATAGCGGGAACATATTCTCTTTCCAACAGCCTTTTTCACTGATGCACACAGGAACCGAACCAAGCATAGCAAGTTTCTTCAGAAATTCAGCAACTTCATCAGATGATGGAAGTGTAAAGCGAGCATTTGAAAGCGATTTAATTATCCACTCTCGAACAATTCTCTGATACAGGGAACGGACTGTTGATGTCCAAGCAGGATCGTTGATGACAGCTGAAGAAGGGTCGTCATGAAATGAAAATAGCAATGAATCTAAGCAGGATGAATCCCATAAAACCTGTGGAAATCTGTCTCTAAGTTGAGTTAACAAGTTCTCTGCAATATCTCGTATATGATCCTCCCGCTGAGATAGACTTTTGATCAGGAAACAAGTATGCATTGTCAGTATCCATAGGTGTTCAATTTCCAAAATCGGCTACAACACAGCCAACAAATTATTCAATGTTGAAAGCTTGAATTCAACAGCAAAACAATTGACCATCCGCCTACAATCCATAACTTCTCCAGTTTCTGAAGCTGGTTGAGGAAGATCTATGTCATCATGACATGAGGAGCAATCCTGACACAATAGACCGGGAATCCGGTGTAAAATTTGAAGGGTCCTCCTGCTTTGAAGGTTTTGACAGCACAGTCAAGAGAGTCTGTGTACGGATATTTTCCTTCAGCATCAGGTTGCATCTTCTGAATCAGAGTCTTCACGTAATCAAATGGCAAACTGCAAGCTGCTGCAAAATATCCAGATACACTACTTGCACCAACCACAGTAGGCATTTCACCTAGACCAACGGTATCCTTGAAGAACTCAACACTTTGATCATAAGATGCAAGCATTCCCATGTTCAATGCCATGGCTCTTACAACAGTAGGCCCAACACCTTTCCAAAGTGACAGAATCCTTTCATTGGTAGCCGAGGTATCTTGAGGCACTTCATATTTTAAATAGGCCAACTCATTTAAAAGAACAGCAATTTCAACCCTCGATTGCTGATCTGCTCCTTCAAGATACAAGTCTGCAGGAAAGTCAAGGGACTCTCTTTTTCCCAAGACCGCAGCCCAGGAAGAACCTGAATCAAACCACACATCCATTGTGTCAGCATTCGAATTTGAAACAGACTTATCAGCTCGCTGTAAAGCAATCTCAGCATCCTGTTGCGTGAACAATCCATTATGCAGCTGGCCAATCATATGTTGTCTTTGGTTTTCAAAAAACATGCAATCATCATGTGAATGAATTAAAAGGAGCAAGCTGACTCTCATATCTCAACATTTGTCACAACATGTGCTCCAGCTGTGACAGCAACACTAGCAATGGCCTTGGATATTGAAAAGTAGACAGACCTGGAATATTGAAAAGTAAGACAGACCTGTCTTTATCTTCAGTAGAAAAGAAGTTGTTGCCGTCTTTTGAAATTCATTTTTCAGTATTACAATACCTCCCAGCACATGTGATCTTATCTAAGTGGTGTTCTTGATATGTTGAATGCAGTGATCATGTGCCTAAAGATACTGATTCTATATGCAAGCCTCAACATGACAAGTTTCAATTGGAGTGTTTTCACTACCAGAGTTACCTAAATACTCAGATCCATCTTTAGCTTCAATGGAAGAAGCCACAATCTTTTGGCATTTCACTATCAGGATCAATACCTCTGTCAGCACATATGAACTTATCTGCATTATTTTCTTGACAGATTGAATTCAATGATTCCTTCTCCAGGGAAGCTGATTTTTTACTATCCATCATACATGAACCCTCCTTGGTGTGATAGCTCTCTTCTTTGCAGGAAGCCGAGGACAAGACCTTTAGGTAATTTTTGTCATCCAAACATTCTGATCCATCATTTAATGGAAGAAGGGTGCCAATGCTTTCTTTTTCTGGGCAAATTGCATGCGGAGTCTCCAAAGATGCTGACTTTACAATACCCATCATGTGTGAACCTTCTTTGGTATGGGAACTCTCTTCTTTGGAAGAAACTGAGGACAAACCCTTTTGGTGATTTTTGTTATCCATGCATTCTGATCTATCATTTAAGGAACAAAGGATGCCCACATTTGCTTTTTCTTGAGAAATTGCATTCAAGCATTCCATCTCCACAGATGCCGACTTTACATTATCTATCATACAAGGATTTATCTTGGTATGAGAACTCTCCTCATTACAAGAAGCTGAGGACACAACATTTTGAACTTTTGATTTTTCTCCCTCTCTGCTACAGATAAATTCTGTAGCATGACTACTATTCTTGCCTCCAGAATGTGTTGGATCAATGACATTTTGCACTTCCACAACTCTTTTGTGTCGGGTATCTTGAGGATCTGCAAATTTCTGAGATTGAATTTCAGAAGAAAGAATATCCCATTTCTTAACTTTCTGCAGATTAACCAAAATATCCTCCAGCCTGCCCATCGATCTCAAATTTAGCTTATCAAACGACGGAGAAAGCAACTGTTTTGTGCTGGTTGAGAATCTTTTTAGAATATGGTCCCAATCATTCCACTCCTGATCTCCAAACTTTTCTCTTTCACTTCTCATATAACTTGTTTGCTCCAAAACAAATGGTAGGTCTCCATTCCCACGCTTATGAACCTCTGGACTTCTGGACCAAACTTCTCATAGAACACACCGCGGGTAATTCACAGTTGAAGCAAACCCTTGATAGTTTGACCAAGATGAAGTCAAACGTCCATCTGATTTAAACTTGAATGAATGTCTTTGCCATCAATCTCCCTGCAAAACCCTAAACACACAGAGAAGAAGAAACAAAAATATTTTTGGTATTTTGATTAAATGTTAGTAAACAGAAACAAACATAAAGTAAATAAGAAACACAAAGTAAGATCTTGTTTGTGGAATGATATGAAATGTGGGATCTTAGGGGTAAAAATTTGGGTATTACACAAATGAAAATGCAGGTTCAGGCTGCTGGGGAAGGCTCTGACAAGCTTGCTTCAACACGGCTGTTGAGGGTAATTACCACCCTGTTGGGTATGAACGGGTATCGCGAGGTATTCTGGCAAAATAAATGCCGGAAATACAACCAACACTGCTGGGGAGAGATTACACATCGATTTCCACTAGGAGGAAAGAACGACACCTGCTGGGAAGATTAACTCAGCTGGGGGAAGAAGCGACCCTTCTGGGAGACCACTGTCTGGGTACAATTTATAACTCGGAGTTACCACTCTGCTGGGGATAATCATCCTGATGAAGGCACGAGGACCTGTGGGGAGAAAGAAAACCATCCTCGGTGGGGATAATTTTAACACCCTTCTAAACCCCGCAAATAATATATGCATAATCAGAGTAGAAGTTAACATGCATCCATAAAAGGGCATCACACAAAACTTGCACCACATTAAAACAATCTGTCATGCTCATAAACACCTTTCCATTTAGCAGTGGATTCATTAATGAAAATCCTTTAAAAGAAACATTTACTTTCATCATATAAAATCAACATCTCTAGGCACTAAGGCCAACATCTCATTATCTCAATTACTCCAAATATGAAAACATAACTTAGGTTACATAATGTAATCCTAAAACATAAGCAATCGATCCCCGTGTTACACGACCAGAGCATGACTTGACCCATAAATAATTACTAAACCGCTACACACGTAGCAACCTCGAACTACAAGCAGAACTTCATAAAGGCCTCCAGCAACCTAATCTGCAATGCCTCATAGAGCATTATAAAACAGCAGAAGGGTGAGAAATATTACCATAATAATCAAAGCATAAAATCATGTATACATAGGTATCATATAATTAACTCCCTATTTCTCACCACAATTCAACTCATAGTCATTTACATCGTCACTTATATATATATATATACAACATGAATATTCACCAAGCATTTTACATCATGCATACATCCACAATTCCACAATCTTAACATTCACACGTAAGCATCTCTTCATGCACGCTTCATAAGTATTCAACAAACATCTCATTCACATGCATACTTCATATATCAATGACATTATACAATGTGACTCAACAACTCAATGCAACTCAATGCAATGCGGTACCGACTCTCGTTATCTTTTTTTGGTTTTTACATTAAACCGGGTCCACACTTCTAGACCGATAACCCGTTATCTTTTTTCGGTTTTTACATTAAACCGGGTCCACACTTCTAGACCGATAACCACAAAGGCCCGTCCTCTAAGCCTTCAAACCCACACTTCTAGGTTTGGGACAAGCCAATAGTTTCCACGAAACTAACAGACATTGCCTCTTGACTAAATGATGCATGTACAATCAACCACAACAAATGCACTTAAGACCGACATCTTAATCTCATGCATTCAAATAATTCATCTCTTCAAGAATTACATTATGATTGCACACACAACATATTCACATAACATTCATCAATGTATTCATAATTCAACACTATCACCATATTATCACTCACAATGCACACATATCCACGATATGTTCTCAGGCATTTTTCACAGTTATCAAACAATGCACACATATCCATGATATGTTCTCATGCATTATTCACATTTAATCACATACATACAATATGCATTTACAACATCTATCAAGCTATGCACACATATCCACAATATGTTCTCATGCATTCTCAAGTAATTCATCATACAAGAATTACATCATGCTTACACGCATAACACATTTACCATGCAATGTACATATATTCACGATATATTCTCACGCATTGTTCATACATAATCGCATCCAATCAAGACAGACATCATATTTATCAAATGATGCACGCATATCCATCAATATGCTCTCATGCATTCTTCATGTATCTTAACATACAACCGCATATAAACAATATACATCCACAATACATTTTTGTATTATGTTTATTATTCATCTCATGCCATTTCATACAAGGTATACATGTCTCAGTACCAATAATACAATTATAAGCTATGCACACATATATCCACAATGTTCTCATGCATACTTATTACCTAATTGTACACTACATCAAACCTTCACAAACTCATCAAATAATACGCACATTACCATTATTAAATAATACACACATAATCATTATCATGTTCTCATGTATTTATAATCGATCTGATTAATACTCATACCACAAATCTAGGATTCACGCCCAAAGGCTACCCACAACACATATCATCACCATGGATCACATACTTATTCATATCATAGAGGTATTAACCTATGTGAATCAACCACACAATCACCACATGAGCAACACAGCAAAAGAAAAATGTTGTCACATTCGCCTTCATTCGCCTGGCGAACCCTCGCAGCGAACCTTCGCCTGGCCTTCTCCTGGCGAACTCTCTCAGCGAACACTCGCTAGGCTTCGCCTGGCGAGACTTCCCAGCGAGCCCAAGTCAGTAGCTACTGACTTCATTCGCCACCATTCGCCAGCACCTTCGCTGGGCGAACCTTCGCTGGGCGAACCTTCGCTATCCAACTTCGCTTGGCGAACTCGCCAGCGAAGTCCACTGGAACTTAATCATAATTACTCGCCAGCATTTGCTAGGCTTCGCCTGGCGAAGCTTCGCCTTCACTCGCCTGGCGAGAGCCAGCGAACCTGCGCAGAACAGAACCCCATTCTGTCTTCTCCCTTTATCCCACCATCAACCAACCACTTAATCATCAAAATCAGCTCAAACAACATACCCTCATGTTACCCGACTATTCTACGGCATTATTTCCAAGTTTCAACCGATTAAATCATCATTCTACCGATTAATCCAACTTGCCCTAAAATGGAAAGTGATGAAAAACATCCACAAACCCAAACCCAACATACATAATAGCATACAATGATTAAATAGCAATGTTTCTCACCCTTACCTCAATTAATCGGAGCTTCGAAATTGGTTCTTGAAGATTCTCCAAGCTTTTTCCCTTTTTTCCTCTTCATTTCTCCTCTTCTTCTTTCTTTCTCTTTCTCTCCAATCCCCTTTTTATATCCTTTTATTTCTTTTCTTTTTTTCCTTCCTCTCTATTATTTTCTTTCCATTCCATTTCTCTCTTCACAATTATCTCATTTTATCATTAATCGGAAAATATCTACTAAGCCCACCTTATTCCACCAAATAGAATAAATTAGTTAAATCCATTAACTCATATTAAATAAATCTCATAACTTATTTAAATCAGATAAACCACCTAAACCAATCCATTAGTACAATTAATCAGTTATCGAAAATTGGGCTGTTACAACTCTCCCCCACTTTAGGAATTTTCGTCCTCGAAAATGTTATCTGATCCAAACAACTCTGGATACGACTCTCGCATTCCAATTCTTCCAAATCCAATTCTCCCATAACTACTTCCACCAAAGGAATCTCTATACTTCGAAGTTGTTTCTTATCAACAACTAGAACTAGCCACGCCTCCGAAGTCAAATTCTCTCTCACTTGTACACCATCCACCTGAATCAATGTACCTCTTCAACTTAGACATATGAACACCTCATGCAATCCTCTCAAGCGACAGCGATAAAACAGTCTAACATGCTATCCGCCTCACGCTTCCGCTGCGCTACTCTGATACAGATCAACAAAACACAGGGTGCTCACGAGACTTCAAGCTCGACCAACACCAATTACTACCATAACTCTCAAAACACGACCTTACTTGGATTCTTTGATCGTTTCCATCGTCCCTTGCACGGTCTTTGATCCGAGTACAACACTCCCGTTGGACATGCAACAACACAAAGGAGTCATACCCTCTTACCCAACGAACTTCATACGATGTTGTTTCCGATACGAAATGGCAACAGTTATTGTAGGCAACTCCATCAACGACAATTAACTACCCTTAGATCCATCTTGGTCCAACACACAAGCTCTCAACGAGTCCTCTTCATACTGGATAGTTTTCTTCGTTTGTCCATGCCATTCACGGACGCTAGTCAGAGTTCATCTTCAACATGGCACCCAACCGCTTTCGCAATCTTTCCCATAATCTTAACGAAAAACTTGAGTTCCCATCTAACAGAATGATTCATCTTCACTGGTAGGCAACGAGTTACTCTTGTTAATCCATTCTTAACTATCCAAATCGGATCATACTTCCTCAAATTCATCAGAAAACCCGGCACAAAGCCCATGGGAATACTATCCCATCCCACTCGAAATACTCAACAGTTGTATCAGATCCAACCATCTCTAATGTCCATACTTCAATTCCCAGCAAGTCTAATCAACATATACAAACTCAATCAATTCCTTCTCCATCTATGGCTATCCAAAACTATTTCTCAAATTCGGTCGCATCTTCCTAGTACCTGCACGGATACTCCATCTTTCTCGATGTACTTCTCCCTGAGTACTCTTATCCAACTCACACTATTCAGAATACACACTTCATCATGACATCTCACAATACCATTTCCCTTAATCCGAAAATAAGCCCTCTGACTTTTATCCATTAAATTCAATTAATCTATCAACTCAACTCAGAATTCCGATTTCCCCGAACCTCATCAGAATACCAAAAGTCAATCTCAACATCCAAGGCTCAACTCCATAAGAAGTCTCTTCACAGGCCGAACTCATATCTGAATTTGCTTAATCAGTTCTAACTTCCTTACCATCTTCATTAGTGTATACCAAAATTCCCGATTCGATATCTTAGCTACCACTTGGTCTCATCCGAATGGTAATATAACCAAAACCATACTCCTTCAGGAGTTCCAATTACTTCTCTGTCTCATATTTGACTCTCTCTCAAATAAAACAAATACCTTAAGGTCAGTAACCATCTCAAATCTCAACTAAACAATTGAGGCTTCCAAACTCCGGTACGAACACACAACAGCGACCCACTTCCAAATTACTTGTCAGATAATCCCTCTCTGTACTTTATATTGCCTTCAAGCATAACCAAAACTCATTAATGTTGTACTTAACACATCTCTTAATCATATCAACAAAGTATCTCAAAACACAACGACAATCCTGTCGGACTTGGCAAAACCAATACACGAACTGTTGACAGCTTTCTCAAAACTCTTTGAACTTTCTTCACCGTAGTACATCACTGCCTCTTCCCCAATACTAATAACTCAAGTTCCCGACGCTCAACATGAACCTCTATACTCTCCGAACATATCCAAACACCATCGGTTACATAACCATTGACTTTCTCAATCAAGTGTGGAAAATCATTATATCAAACGGACACTCAGCTGTGAACTTATGGTGATAACACAAACCGCACTCTCCGCGCTTACCATAACATCCAAACATTTTTCGCCAATAAATACTTAATTCCATGTCACTACTTTCCCATCATATAGAGCACTGTAATATCTTCCAACGCTTCTAATCTTGCGTCATTCCGAATTACGGTTTTCCGTTACGACAAAATCACGGAAACAACCCTTCCACACTTAAAGGTCATCCAATACCTCTCCAACTCTTGAAATGCTTAAGGGTCCAATTATACCAACCATATATTCCACATCTCATTTCCTTTAGTAATCACTAGAAGTCATTATCCACCCTTATACTCAACTCCACAATCTGTTGCCGTAGCACACACACCAGACATAATTCTCAACACTACTCAATCAATTTAATTCTTCGACTGTCCAAACAGATATAATTAGTTGGCAAAACCGCCATCTTCCCACTTTCATTAGCACCCCGAATTCCCATCAAAATTAACCATCTCCTCACTGTCTCGTGCCGACTCATCAACACACTTCTTAAGCACCTGGCTTAGCTCCAAACAATTCTCTGCTCACGCCACCTAAGCTTGCAAGACATGTCCATCCCATCCAACAGAACTCCAACTACTATCAACAAGAGATTAAGGGTGATCAGTTCCTCAATTTGTCAATAGGCAGCTGAAAATCATGATGGAGTATAGACTATCTTTACCAAACCACAAGAGTGTTAACCACCCACTGAGCTACAACTTCTACACCTGCAGCATCTTGGAGAAGCACAACTTCTCCCCCACTTAGATCATTCCCACTTCTCCAGACAAGGTTAAGCAACAACATGTATCGACAGTGTTTTCACACACATGTCGCATACAAGGGAACAAATAACATTAGACAACTTGGCCGGACGGACCGACCTGCTCTGATACCACTAATGTAACACCCTTCTAAACCCCGCAAATAATATATGCATAATCAGAGTAAAAGATAACATGCATCCATAAAAGGGCATCACACAAAACTTGCACCACATTAAAACAATCTGTCATGCTCATAAACACCTTTCCATTTAGCAGCGGATTCATTAATGAAAATCCTTTAAAAGAAACATTTACTTTCATCATATAAAATCAACATCTCTAGGCACTAAGGCCAACATCTCATTATCTCAATTACTCCAAATATGAAAACATAACTTAGGTTACATAATGTAATCCTAAAACATAAGCAATCGATCCCCGTGTTACACGACCAGAGCATGACTCGACTCATAAATAATTACTAAACCGCTACACACGTAGCAACCTCGAACTACAAGCAGAACTTCTTAAAGGCCTCAAGCAACCTAATCTGCAATGCCTCATAGAGCATTATAAAACAGCAGAAGGGTGAGAAATATTACCATAATAATCAAAGCATAAAATCATGTATACATAGGTATCATATAATTAACTCCCTATTTCTCACCACAATTCAACTCATAGTCATTTACATCGTCACTTATATATATATATATATATATATATATATATATATATATATATATATATATATATATATATATATATATATATATATATATATATATATATATATATATATATATATATATATATATATATATATATATATATATATATATATATATATATATATATATATATATATATATATATATATATATATATATATATATATATATATATATATATATATATATATATATATATATATATATATATATATATATATATATATATATATATATATATATATATATATATATATATATATATATATATATACAACATGAATATTCACCAAGCATTTTACATCATGCATACATCCACAATTCCACAATCTTAACATTCACACGTAAGCATCTCTTCATGCACGCTTCATAAGTATTCAACAAACATCTCATTCACATGCATACTTCATATATCAATGACATTATACAATGTGACTCAACAACTCAATGCAACTCAATGCAACTCAATGCAATGCGGTACCGACTCTCGTTATCTTTTTTCGGTTTTTACATTAAACCGGGTCCACACTTCTAGACCGATAACTCGTTATCTTTTTTCGGTTTTTACATTAAACTGGGTCCACACTTCTAGACCGATAACCACAAAGGCCCGTCCTCTAAGCCTTCAAACCCACACTTCTAGGTTTGGGACAAGCCACTAGTTTCCACGAAACTAACAGACATTGCCTCTTGACTAAATGATGCATGTACAATCAACCACAACAAATGCACTTAAGACCGACATCTTAATCTCATGCATTCAAATAATTCATCTCTTCAAGAATTACATTATGATTGCACACACAACATATTCACATAACATTCATCGATGTATTCATAATTCAACACTATCACCATATTATCACTCACAATGCACACATATCCACGATATGTTCTCATGCATTTTTCACAGTTATCAAACAATGCACACATATCCACGATATGTTCTCATGCATTATTCACATTTAATCACATACATACAATATGCATTTACAACATCTATCAAGCAATGCACACATATCCACAATATGTTCTCATGCATTCTCAAGTAATTCATCATACAAGAATTACATCATGCTTACACGCATAACACATTTACCACGCAATGTACATATATTCACGATATATTCTCACGCATTGTTCATACATAATCGCATCCAATCAATACAGACATCATATTTATCAAACGATGCACGCATATCCATCAATATGCTCTCATGCATTCTTCATGTATCTTAACATACAACCGCATATAAATAATATACATCCACAATACATTTTTGTATTATGTTTATTATTCATCTCATGCCATTTCATACAAGGTATACATGTCACAGTACCAATAATACAATTATAAGTTATGCACACATATATCCACAATGTTCTCATGCATACTTATTACCTAATTGTACACTACATCAAACCTTCACAAACTCATCAAATAATACGCACATTACCATTATTAAATAATACACACATAATCATTATCATGTTCTCATGTATTTATAATCGATCTGATTAATACTCATACCACAAATCTAGGATTCACGCCCAAAGGCTACCCACAACACATATCATCACCATGGATCACATACTTATTCATATCATAGAGGTATTAACCTATGTGAATCAACCACACAATCACCACATGAGCAACACAGCAAAAGAAAAATGGTGTCACATTCGCCTTCATTCGCCTGGCAAACCCTCGCAGCGAACCTTCGCCTGGCCTTCGCCTGGCGAACTCTCTCAGCGAACACTCGCTAGGCTTCGCCTGGCGAGACTTCCCAGCGAGCCCAAGTCAGTAGCTACTGACTTCATTCGCCACCATTCGCCAGCACCTTCGTGGGCGAACCTTCGCTATCCAACTTCGCTTGGCGAACTTGCCAGCGAAGTCCACTTGAACTTAATCATAATTACTCGCCAGCATTCGCTAGGCTTCGCCTGGCGAGAGCCAGCGAACCTGCGCAGAACAGAACCCCATTCTGTCTTCTCCCTTTATCCCACCATCAACCAACCACTTAATCATCAAAATCAGCTCAAACAACATACCCTCATGTTACCCGACTATTCTACGGCATTATTTCCAAGTTTCAACCGATTAAATCATCATTCTACCGATTAATCCAACTTTCCCTAAAATGGAAAGTGATGAAAAACATCCACAAACCCAAACCCAACATACATAATAGCATACAATGATTAAATAGCAATGTTTCTCACCCTACCTCGATTAATTGGAGCTTCGAAATTGGTTCTTGAAGATTCTCCAAGCTTTTTCCCTTTTTTCCTCTTCATTTGTCCTCTTCTTCTTTCTTTCTCTTTTCTTTCTTTCTTTTTCTCTCCAATCCCCTTTTTATATCCTTTTATTTCTTTTCTTTTTTTCCTTCCTCTCTATTATTTTCTTTCCATTCCATTTCTCTCTTCACAATTATCTCATTTTATCATTAATCGGAAAATATCTACTAAGCCCACCTTATTCCACCAAATAGAATAAATTAGTTAAATCCATTAACTCATATTAAATAAATCTCATAACTTATTTAAATCAGATAAACCACCTAAACCAATCCATTAGTACAATTAATCAGTTATCGAAAATTGGGCTGTTACAATAATCCTTCTGAACCTACTATGGCTTGGTTACGTGCCACAGAAATCCTCCCAGCTGGGGATTGAGCGTGCACATACTCGACTCTCTGGGGATTATAAACTCTGCAGGGGATACTGATTTCGACTTGCTGGGGATGTCCTGTGGACGACTTCCATGAGGGTACTCTTCTGGGGGAAAATAATCCTTCCTTCGGTAAGGGATAACATCGTCTCAACCTCTGGGGATGAGGTGCGACCTACTGGGAGATAAGGTCAAGTCCTTCTTCCAGGGCCTCCGGTTGGGGCCACCATTTTCTGATTGTCCGCTTCAAGGGTGAGAACCCTGCAAAACACAAACGAGACAAAACAAATCTATACAACCAAATCTATTCGGGTTAGCATCCGCGACATTACTTCAGTCAATTCGAAGTTTTAGCAATTATTGGCAAGGGCCAGCAGGATTATGCAAGTGCAAGTTTATCAAAAACATCGGCGTTTTCCACATACAAAACAATAAAGCACAAACATCAAATACTGAATAACATGTTTTATTGATTTGAGCCTGTAAATAGGCGAAGCTTCGTACATCGGATGCAACTCCTGAAAAGAGGAAGTTACGCACACACACATATATATATGCACAAAAAAGATAAATAAAATACAAAACAATATTTGTATACATGTCGGCAACGTGGTACAGACAAACATCATGAGCTGATCCTCCTATGACTCGCCTGACTCTGGCGCTTTCCCGGTATTCAATTTTCGGAAGAGATTGTGTTGGATAAACGGACCCTCAGGTACTCCTAAACCACTAAGCAATGTAGTATCAAATCCGGACCACAGTCATTTGCTTTTTCAATCCCTAACTTTTGCGTGAATGGCCCTTTGCGGGTTTTCAATTCACCGGGATACCTTTTTTTGCCGAAGTCGCCCTTTTCAGGTTTTCGACTTCGCGGGTGTACATCTTTTCAATTTTATCCCTAACTTTTGCCCGAACTTTTTATTCATTTTTTACGGTTCGCCAGGATGCCCCATTTTTGCCTGGACTCTCTTTTTACTGTCCAGCGGGTCACTTTCAAGCAAAGTATTTTTTAACTGCGTCCGAATTCACAGGAGACGTAAAGTCTTCACCGTCCATGGTAGATAGTAGCAAGGCTCCTCCAGAGAAGACTTTTCTGACAACGTATGGACCTTCGTAGTTAGGCGTCCATTTGCCCCTGTGATTCGTTTGTGGCGGGAGAATCCTCTTCAGCACAATGTCGCCCGTCTGAAAGCTTCGTGGACATATCTTATTATCGTACGCTTTATTCATCCGGCTCTGATACAACCGACCGTATGCTAGAGAAGCTAGCCTCTTCTCATCCATTAAACTGAGTTGATTCAGTCTATCCTTAACCCATTCTGCCTCGTCAAGTTGGACATCTCGTAAAACCCTCAAGGAAGGAATCTCGACCTCTAACGGTAACACTGCCTCCGTCCCGTATACCAATGAGAAAGGGGTTGCCCTGGTTGATGTGCGTACCGTCGTACGATAATCGTGTAAAGCAAAAGGTAGCATCTCGTGCCAGTCCTTATATGTCACAACCATCTTCTGAACAATCTTCTTTATGTTCTTATTGGCCGTTTCGACAGCGCCATTCATCTTGGGTCGGTAAGGGGAAGAGTTGTAATGTTCAATCTTAAAATTCTGGCACAGCTCTTTCATCATCTTGTTATTCAAATTCGAACCGTTGTCGGTGATAATCCGCTCAGGGATTCCATATCTGCAGATAATATCTCGTTTGATAAATCTGGCGACCACTTGTTTGGTGACATTGGCATATGATGCTGCTTCCACCCATTTGGTGAAGTAATCAATTGCCACCAAGATGAACCGGTGTCTGTTGGATGCTGTAGGCTCAATCTTCCCGATCATATCAATTCCCCACATCGAGAACGGCCACAGTGATGACATCACATTCAGAGGACTCGGAGGCACATGGATCTTGTCTGCATAAATTTGGCATTTATGACACCTCTTTGCAAACTTGAAACAGTCTGTTTCCATAGTTAGCCAGTAGTAACCTTCCCGCAACAGTTTTCTCGTCATAGCATGCCCACCAGCATGTGTACCAAATGTACCCTCATGTATCTCTTCCATGAGCAGCTTTGCCTCTTTCTCGTCTACACAGCGTAGCAACACCAAGTCGTGGTTTCTCTTGTATAGGACACCGTTAGGATTCAGATAGAAATTGCCAGCCAATCTTTTGAGAGTCTTCTGATCTCGACTGGATGCCCTAGCCGGATACTCCTTGTTCCTCAGGAAATTTTAGATGTCAAAGTACCAGGGTTGACCATCGGGAGCCTCATCGATGGCAAATATGAATGCAGGCCTATCAAGCCGAGAGATAACAATCCGGGGAGCCTCGTTCCAGAAGTTAACTTTATACATTGAAGACAATGTCGCCAGGGCGTCAGCCATTTGATTTTCTGCTCGCGGCACATGATGCAATTCCACCATGTCAAAGAAAGGAAACAATATCCTTGCATAATTCATATATGGTATCAAATTGGGCTGACGTGTCTCCCATTCTCCTTTAATCTAATTCACCACCAGAGCTGAGTCTCCGTATACATCCAGATGTTTGATTTGCAAATCAATAGCTTCTTCCAGACCCATGATGCAAGCCTCATATTCAACCTCATTATTGGTAACGGGAAAAGTCAATCGGGCAGTAAAGAGGATGTGAGACCCCTGAGGAGTAGTGATAATTGCACCTATTCCGCTACCATAGGAATTCACAGCTCCGTCGAATATTAACTGCCACTTGGAACCCAACTCTGGTCCTTCATCCGGCAACGGTTCTTCATAATCTTTCATCTTCAGGTACATGATATCCTCGTCAGGAAAATCAAACCTCATCGATTGGTAGTCCTCAACCGGCTGCTCAGCGAGGTACTCTGACAGAACGCTACCCTTAATAGCCTTTTGCGAGACATATTGGATATCATATTCGGTTAACACCATCTGCCATCGGGCAATTCTCCCAGAGAGTGCTTGCTTCTCAAACACATATTTGATTGGATCCATCTTTGAAATTAGCATGGTTGTATGATTCAGCATGTATTTCCTCAAACGTTTGGCGGCCCAGGCTAGCGCACAACACGTTTTCTCGAGCATTGAGTATCTGGACTCACAGTCAGTAAACTTCTTACTCAAATAGTAAATCGCATGCTCTTTACGTCTGGTCTCGTCGTGTTGACCGAGAACACAACCCATACTTTCCTCAAGAACCGTCAAATACATAATCAAAGGTCTCCCTGCCACTGGGGGTATCAAAACAGGAGGTTCCTACAAGTATTCTTTTATCTTGTCGAACGCCTTTTGACAATTTTCATTCCAGGTCACAACCTGGTCCTTTTTCAACAACTTGAATAACGGCTCGCATGTCGCAGTTAGGTGAGATATGAACCGGGCGATATAGTTGAACCTCCCTAAGAACCCACGCACTTCTTTTTCTGTTTTAGGCGTCGGCATTTCTTGTATTGCTTTTATTTTCGCAGGATCAACCTCTATTCCTTTTTTGCTCACGATAAACCCCAGTAGTTTGCCCGATCTCACCCCGAAGGTGCACTTGTTAGGGTTCAGTCTCAACCTGAACTTCCTAAGCCTCTTGAACAATTTCAGCAGATTAACCAAATGCTCCTCCTCCGTCTGGGATTTGGCAATCATATCATCAACATAAACCTCGATCTCTTTATGCATCATATCGTGAAATAGGGTCGTCATAACACGTTGGTATGTTGCCCCAGCATTCTTCAACCCGAAGGGCATCACTTTGTAACAAAATGTTCCCCAGGGAGTAATAAAGGTAGTCTTCTCCATGTCTTCTGGCGCCATTTTGATCTGATTATAGCCTAAGAAGCCGTCCATGAAGGAGAATACAGAGAACTGAGCAGTGTTATCAACCAGCACATCGATGTGAGGAAGTGGAAAGTCATCTTTCGGGCTCGCTTTATTCAAATCACGGTAGTCTACACACATTCGCACTTTACCGTCTTTCTTCGACACTGGCACAATATTAGCGACTCATGAGGGGTATTTTGTAACAGCTAGGAAACCAGCATCCCACTATTTTTGAACTTCCTCCTTGATCTTCACAGCCATATCCGGTTTAGTTCTTCGGAGTTTCTGCTTAATAGGCGGACATTCCTCTCGCAGCTGTCATACCCTAAATTTGTCCTACTTGTAAATTACCATTCCCCTGTATGCCCAACCACTGGAAATTTATAAATAAAAAAGGGGCTGTGTTGCTCCTATTCGTGTAAGGTTGAGCTCAAGAAGTCAGGTCAGGTGTGTGTAAAGGATTGAAGTTCATTAGTGTTGGCATAATTTGTTGGTCGAGATGTGCAAAGTTCGTAGAGCTCTGTGCTTGAAAAATCATCATGGTTTTGTCCATTTTCAACCCTATTTCTCTATAATGCATCAAAACTCACATATCACAAATCATGTTCCTTTTATCCCAGGATAATTTTGGCCAGAGAAATTCATGTTTGAATGTCTTGGGATTCTCGTAATTTAAGTGACAAGATCAAGCTTCATTTGTTATCTCAAGAGTTCTATGTTAAAGTCTGAGATTGATTCATGATAATTTCTTCTCATAGACAAATTCATTGTGCTATCTCATCTTACGAAAAAAAAAGCAATTGATTCGTGTTTGACTCGAGTTGATTCAAGAAGGGAATTTGGAATTAATGTCGAAATTCAAGTTTAAATCATAGTTTTTTTTGTTATTACAAAAGGCCAGGTTTACTCTAAGCCCACGTTACTAAGTGGAGGTCCATTATCTTGCATAAAGTGGGGGGTTCAAATTAATTAACCAGAGTAGGTCCATGAAACATTTATTTGTCACACAAATTCAGTACAAATAAGAAGACATAAATGTTTTTTTACAAAAGAGAGATGAGGTAGATTTGTGGGCAAATACATTATTTGTTCAAAGTACATGTGAACCAAAAGCAAAGCATTCACGTATGAGCTGCAGGACGGTACATTCACGTATGAGCTGATAATTCCAAGAAACAAGTGGCTTCCAAATGTGTTCAATCTTACAATGATGCAAGGAAATCGTTTGGTGATAACTGTCACGCCGCATTTACGGAACCTGTCTGTAATAGTACCGCTGATGATACTTGCATAGCTTCAACTGATAGTGATGAAAATGAAACCATGTTGCACCCCTCATCTCGCTTGGAATCGAGAAGTCCTGTTAATATTGAAGTCATGAATTCTAGTTCAAGTAAAAGAAGCAAGAAAAAGTCTAGTAACACTTCTGATGAGGTTGGATTTAACTCAAAAGTTCCAAAAACTAAATCTGACACATCTCAACAAGAGGCAAATCAAATTCGTCAGTTTCCAAGCTCACAAAACAAAACGGAGCAACAATCTTGCCCCACACAATCACATACGCCGGCTATGGAATTTCAGCTTCTACATCAATGTCTCCTTGAGACATAAAGTGCCGCATCCGTACCTGCGTGACATGCATACAAATGAAGGCCGATCTTATCACAGAATGAACAAAAAAAAATACAAAAAAAGAGGAGTTTAGATCCCAACCATCAAACTATGCAGAGCTGGCAGCACCAGTGTGTGATTTACGAATCGTCATCATGCGAGGAAGATATCGTTTGATGCGCCAAAGTTGTCAAAACACTACAGCAGATTGTTGTTTTAATCATCTGCTAAAAGTTCACCGGATTTTGAATCATGATATGACTGTTTCATGCTTCAGTTCCCCATGCTCAAACCTGTTAAGAAAAATGAAAAAAAACAAAAGCTATCAAAAGGAGATGCACCCTCAACTCGTATCAGTAATTTCGCACCTTTCCTTTCGTCGAATGTGACGCGAGGGAAAATATCAAGACAAGGAATTGGATTCCTAACTGACGAGTCTGATTCTGAATTTGAGGTTCCTTCCACGCTCACCGTCACTTCTCGGGCTTTGTATATGTTGGGAGATATAACTGCAGGGCCTGCGTTTAGGTTCACACAATGGCTCCATTTGGTTTGTAAACTTACTTCCAAGTATCGCTCTTCTGGTTTCCCTCGTAGCTCTTCAACCACCATGCCTTCTAATTCTAGCGTCGGAGGCTCGATTGATGATAAGAAATGTGGTATGCAAATTGAACAAACAAAAATTAGCTTGTGGGAAAGACTTGGGAAAGCTGCAATGTTGGATATTGAATCAAGCTCCTTTTCTTGGGATGGTCTCTCTTCACTGCACCGTACTGAACACGGCAGTAGCAATGAACACTCTAAAGATGAAATGAACAAAGCTCTTGAGGTAACCGTGAATTCTGGAGGCGTTGTCTCTTTTGCCTTTTTCAATGGTCAAGGGAGTGCTGATGCTTTTCCGAGAGAGGAAGCAGCTGTTATAAAGATATCATCATCAAAAATGTCAACACAGTCTGAACGCCTTGGATATGAACTTGCTAAATGGCTAGGAATCCAAACTCCGCAGGCTAGAGTCATTCATATACCAGTTTAGAATGGAAACAAATCAAGGAAGCTACAGAAAAGCTAGAGAAGTGGCGGAAAATTCCCAAAATGATGAAGTAGGTGAGGTAATGTGTTATGAACTTTTGGGAGCTCTAGAGCTTAGCCGGTGTCTGTTTTGATGAGTTATGTACATGGCTCACCTTTGCTTGAAAACATTAGTGCCTCTGAGTCACGAGAATCTGCAAAAAAAAAACATTAGAAGCTCTTGGCAGGGTACTGATGTTGGACTTAGTAATTCGAAATGAAGATAGGCTCCCTTGCCGTGAGTTAGATGGCGAGGGAATTCTGCAGACTTGTTGCGGCTGAAAAGATGATTTGTGCAAATACCAATACACTAGAGGCAGCCTTAGGTTATGCAACAGATCTTTATAGACCAAAGGTGATTTGGGCACTGCAAAAAGAAAGAAGGTCGAGTTCAGTAGATAGCAGATTGAGTTCCCTTAATTCTGAATTAATATCACAAAGCCTCCGACCTTTCAGAAGTAATAGAATCGCCAATATCCACTAACATAAGCCTTAAAAGTAAAGCATCATGAGAATCAATGGCTTCTGACCTTAACATTGTAGTCGTTGATTCTGGTGTTCCTCGACGACCCCCTGCTAGAAAACGTGCAAATGATCAGATTAATTATCCCAAGTTGGTTGAATTGCTAATCAATAGCTTTGAATTGCTAAAGAGAGTCATGTCAATGATAATAATCAAGTTTTTGATGATTCAGAATTACAGAGAATTACCTCAAGGTCACTGTCTTCATGTAATAGAGATTCTATTGACTTGACTTCTTGGTCCAGAGAAGATCGACATGGAAAGTTCTCTAAAGGAAATGCAGTTCCACACCGTAATCTCCGTTTGATAGCTAAGCTCCGCGACATTCATAAATTTACCAAGGTTAATGCTGAATCTAGCAAAGAATTGGAACGGAGGAATGAAATGCTTAAAAATAATGCCGTCAAGCTATGCCAGGGGAACAATTTCAATACAGGATTTTTTTGAGGATAGTGATAACAACAGTGTTGTTGATGCATATGAACTAAAGGTCTGACTTGAGCATATTCTCGAGAGAATTGCATTAATATCGGATGCTGCAAGTACCGAGAGACCATCTGCTGTTACAGGTTCTCTAAACATTGGTGACGGCAGCAGTGATGATGCCTTCGACAAATGTAAAGTGCCTAGAATGATCACAAAAAGAGAGGTTAGAAGTAGTGACATCTAAATTAATGTTGGCAATATGGTGAATTCTACAAGAGTGTTAGTAAGACCAGCTGCGTACACGACCATGTATTTAGATGTGAAAACCGAGATTTTTCATGTTAAATGGGCACACACTACCCCAAAATTTGATGGACTGATTGGGAGCTTCATCAAGAATTGTCCCAACCTTTGCGTCTCGTAATGTCTATTCTCCATTCTCCGGCGTGGTATGTGGACATTGTAAAACCTGCAGCACCACACCAAACTTCCTCTACACAAAGAAAATAGAAAGATACAGTCAGCATAAACAAACAAAAATTAAGAGGCTAAAAAAAATAGGACAGGAAGCTCAGCAAATGACAGCAGAGACACATTCATAAAAATGGCAAAAACACCAGCAAACAGAAGATTCACAGCAGGTTTAAATACAAAAATGGAATAAAACAAACCATGGCAAAAAATACAACCATGATAGAGCAGAGGTCTCAGAATTTGTGGCAGAGGTTGTCTGCTAAACCTAATTGGGTTGGACATATATAGTAACACTATTCACTCAAAGAAAAAACGCTAACGGCCCTCTCTCACAACCCCACCTTCATCATTCTGAACAACTGGCCGTTTCAAAAAACTTCAAAAAACACTTCCCTCCTTCAAACCACCGCAACAAACCTCACTCTTCTTAACCTCCAAATCACCATTAACGCACCACAAATAGTCCCCTTATTCTCACCAACAAACCCCAATCTTCTCACTTTCATCTCCACTGTCCATCCGAATCCAACCTCCACACCTCCATAAACCCATTTCCACCAAGACCCAGATTAATCTCTCAGCAAAACCTATCCCAAACAGAATGAACAAAATGAATCAGAAAAAGTTTGAGATGAGCTAGAAGGATTTAAACCCAAGTCGAACATACCCATCTCCAATCGAAAAGAGACAAAACAGACCACGAACCTGAGAGAGACGAACGAAAAGAGCGAGTTTGGGATCGAGTTTTCTTTTCACACAGAAGAAGGTAGATTCTCGCGAATGTCGTTTTTTTTGTTTTTGTTTTGTGAGCATGTATGTTTCTTTTGAAAACTATGGAAACACCCTGTTCGTAACCTGAAGAGTTTTCTAACATAACTTTCTTTTATTTATTTATTTTATTTTGTTTTATTTATTTTATTTTTTCTGTTTCACGTTGGTGTGTTGATATTGGTTTGGGCTTCATAGCCCGTGTCTACTGTAGACACTCCCTAACTCAACTTTTACACCTCTGTTTTGTTCCCTTTTTTTTTTCCTTCAAAAAGTAAACTGTATTTTAGTTTATGTTAATATTTCTATACATCAGTTATTGCATTTTTTTATTTATATTTTATACATTTTATTTTAGAACTTTATATATAGCATATTGTTAAGATATATACTTTATTTTCTAATTTATGAATATACAAGTTTATATAGTATTTTCTTTTTTTTTTCTAGAGATATATTTCATCTCTCCTTTTATTGGACGTTATGCTCCACTTTATTTGTATTGAGTCGATGACGAGACCCCCCGTAAATCGTTATTAAGTCAAACTATTGATAAATGACATTGGACCTATGACCATTTCTTTTCAACGTTTTCCCTCCTAAAAACTCGGTCCCGTACCGAGGGTATCTTCGAAAATATTTTTAAAACAAATTGAATTCTCTTTGTATTGAATTAAAAAGAGAGGATTGGGTGTAGACCTCTTCCTCTTCGAGTGTTGGGATGCCCACTGTAGTGAGGGTGGTTTCGACGCTCGTCTTTCAATACGAAGACGTTTTCATACCATCTCTCTTAAGACCTCGTTTCCATACCGAGTCCTTTTTTTCTTCAAATTATCTTTAGAACAAATTTATCTTTGTATTAAATTAAAGAAAGAGGATTGGGTGTAGACCTCTTCTTCTTCGAGTGTTGGGATGCCCACTGTAGTGAGGGTGATCCCGACACTCGTCTTTCAATACGAAGACGCTTCCACCCCTTTTCCTCCTAAAAACCTCGGTCCCGCACCGAGTGACTTTTCAAACCTTCCCTCCTAAAACCCGGTCCCGTACCGAAAGCATTGTCAAACCATCTTCAAAATCAATTCTTTGTATTGAATTAAAAAGAGAGGATTGGGTGTAGACCTCTTCCTCTCCGAGCGTTGGGATACCCACTGTAGTGAGGGTGGTTTCGACGCTCGTCTTTCAATACGAAGACGCTTTCAATCCTTTCTCTCCTAAAACCTCGGTTTCGTACCGAGTCCATTTTCAAACCATATTAAATTGAATTCTCTTTGTATTGAATTAAAGAGAGAGGATTGGGTGTAAACCTCTTCTTCTCCGAGTGTTGGGATGCCCACTGTAGTGAGGGTGTTCACGATACTCGTCTTTCAATACGAAGACGCGACTTTGTCCACCACCTATCCCTTTCACAACTTCCTTCCACCATTTTCACACCTAAAATCTCGGTCTCGTACCGAGTGCATTTTCAAACTTATTTTCATAACAAAAACTTGAATGGTCGTGGAGTGGTTAGGCGTAGGCCTTCTCCTATCCCGAGTGCTGACGTTTACCGTAGGGTTCTCTGTCGCAAAGCACTTACCATTCAAAACCAAAAACATCTTTAATAAGAGAACGAAGTTCCCTTTGTATTGAATTAAAGAGAGAGGATTAAGTGTAGACTTTCTTCCTCTCCGAGTGTTGAGATGCTCACTGTAGTGGGGGTGGTCTCAACACTTGTCTTTCAATATGAAGACTATATGTTCACCACATCCTTTCATAACAAAAACTTTGAGATAAAGAATTGGGTACTACCCGCAAGGGGTTACTATCCGAGGACCTATCTCGCCCCTAAAAAACAATTCAACCAATCAAGTGTGACATCTTGCCTTTCCTGGCGAAAACCTAATATCTTTCAAAAAGGATATGTTACGTCCGTTCTACCGCAAACAGGTAACGCATAAGTCTCCTCACATGCGAGCAACAAAACACCTAAATTGCTAGAATGCGCACGATAGCGTCATCCATAAAACATCAATAAACCGTAGGCCGAACTACGGCTGCTCTGATTCTTTACTTCTTCAAGTAAAGATACGTAGGCACAAGGTCTACAATCCTTGCCGAGCACTTTCCCCCCATATTTGTAGTTCCCCGAACTACGTCGACTCTGACTTTCTCACATCTATTGAGAATACGTAGGCATAGGACTGCGAAGTCCTACCGAGTCTGTTCTTTCTCTTTTTCCCTGTTCTCTCTTTCCTCCTAACTTTCCTGTTTCTAACCCTTATTTTACCCTGTGGAACACTTCTTATAGCATAATGTTTAAGCAAATATATCACACGTCGACAAACAAAAGGTTCCCATCGAGTACGATGGATGCGAGGGGTGCTAATACCTTCCCTTCGCATAACCGGCTTCCGAACCCATTCTTGGTCGCGAGACCATCTTATCCATTTCTTTCTTAAGGTTTTCTCGATATTTTCCTTTCCCCTCATGGGATAAATAAAGTTCGGTGGCGACTCTTCTGTTCTATCTTTTTCGCCTCCCCGTCGTTGCGCGATGCGTTTTTCGAGTAGCGACAGCTGGCGACTCTGCTGGGGATATCCTGGCGAGCCAAGCCTATTTTGTTTGTCGCGTGTGTGTTTTTGTTTGTTTTTATCTGTTTTTTTATGTTGTGTTCACTAACCTGTTGGGTTTTATTGGTTTGGTTTGTGAGGATAAAAGCTATATACCCGAGCTTTCGAGTATATACTAAGATAGGAGGTGGGTTCTTTCTGATTTGCGAGACTTAGGACTCGTTGAGTTGGATCGAATTCCACCGCTCAGATGAGACCCCGTTGGAATGATTATGTCTTACGTATAGTCGTAATGACGTCTTTATTTCCGATGTGGGAGTCCGTGATTCTGAGGACCTTTGTAGAACCTTATTCCAAAGGTTAGGCATGACTCTGTGTTCATCCTTTGAAGGGATTACCGCCTTACGAGTAGTCGTTATGATGGAAAACTTTTGAGGGCTAGTGCATGGGACTTTGTTTAAAAGCCTTTGGGATGCCCCCTTTAAACCAATAGACAACCCACCCGATGGGAGAGATATTTTTTATGTTGTTTTGCAGGACCAATAATCTTGATTCGCTTTGTGTTCTTTATCATATGCACTCATAAAACATTGCATTGGATATCATTTTGCATACCAAGAGACTTAAGAAGCTATGATTATCTCAGGTATTGGTGGACTCAATGGCTGATCTAAGAAAGAGAAGCACAAATTCCATAAAGTTTAGGGAACCGAAGTTGGAATCAATTCAAGACCTTCTGATTGACGTGCCGAAAGTTATCAAGATCAACTTTCAAGGGAAACATGGGAAATTGCTTGATCTTCTCCACTCGAGAGTTGATACTTGGGCCTTGTATGCTATGGCTCAATTTTATGATGCGCCTCTCCGGTGCTTCACTTTTCAAGACTACCAGTTGGCTCCCACCTTGGAAGAATATTCTCACATTTTGAATATTAAGATTAAGGATCAACCTGTCTATACTGGTTTGGAAGAAGAACCAAAGCCTGCTGTCATTGCTCTCGCTCTTCATATGACCAAAGAAGAAGTCAAGAAGGGTCTAACCAGTAAAGGGGGTGTTCAGGGTTTTCCATTGAAGTTTCTGCTAGAAAAGGCTGCTCAGTACAAGGTTGATGAAGATTGGGAAAAGTTCGGTATAAGCGTTGCTCTAATGATTTATGGGATTGTCCTCTTTCCAAATATGGACAATTTCATAGACATCACTGCCATCGTTCTCTTCATGCAGAAGAATCCCATCCCTACACTCCTTGCCGATGTTTATCACTCTATTCATTGGAGGAGTGAAAAGAAGGCGGGAATGATCCAATGCTGCTCTCACCTACTATACAAGTGGTATGCTTCTCATTTGCCCAAGAAAGGGCCGTTCATGGAAAACAAGAAGGAATTAAAATGGTCTCAACGCATCATGTCTCTGGAAGCTAGTGATATTGCTTGGTACTCTCATGAGTACTATGATGTGGAAATCATTTTTATTTGTGGAGAATTCAGTAATGTACCTTTGATCGGTAGGGCCGGTTGTATTAACTATAACCCAGTCATGGCATTACGTCAGTTGGGCTATGCTATGGAGGGCGAGCCCGAAGCAGAGAAGGTTCAGAGTTTCTTTTTGCTAGCCACATCAGAGGACCCTGCGTTTGTCAGGAAGATTGCTAAGGCTTGGGGCAAGATTCATACAAAGGGGAGGAAGGAGTTAAAAGCGAAGAATTGTGTGCAAAAGAGCCATACAACCGGTGGTTACTAGCTAGAGTAGCTGAAAGGTCGTTACCATTTCCCTTAGAGCCCTCTATGCGAGAAGCACCTCCTGCTCCCACTCATGTATCCATAGAAGAATATGAAAAACTGAAGCTAATAGTGGAGAGATTGACTAAGGAGAATCAGGACCTTCAGAATGAAGTCCACCAAGCAAATGTGGAGAGCGGTCAGTACAAAAGAAAGGTGGAGTTTGAACAGGATCAAGCGGCTGAGAGTAGCAAGAAGCTAAAATTAGAAACGGATCTGAGAGTCAGGTACCAACAGGGTTACGAAGGGGCTGATGCATCATTAACAACTCTCCGACAACGCTTAAAGGACACCAAAGCTTCTTGTGATAGGGCATGGCACTTCTTTGAGATAGCCTCTGCCGAAAAGAAGGAAATACGAGAGAATCTTGAGGCTGATATTGGGGATCTTGAAGAACGACTGAGAAATGCCTTGACCCTAGTGGAAAATGAACGAAGACTCAAAGAGGAGGCATTGAAAGATTCATATGTCACATCTGACATGTAGAATAACAAATATCAAGAATTGGAAACTGCCCAAGAAACAGCCCTTCTGTGGAGGAATCGTTTCGAGGCTTTGCAAAGAGATAGTGCGCAGTGGCTCGAGAAGGAGGCTTAGCTCAATGAGTTGTTGGACACCCATGTGGATTCTATTTGTTATTACCAGTCGACTCTAGATATGTGTCGTGCTAGGTACAACAATTTGGTGGAGCATTGCAACCTCATGATCCGTGATATCCCATGGAGGTTGGAAAGCGCCATTCAAGACTTGGAAGGAAATGATATCCCCCCTTCTGTTCACCACTTTATCCAGCTCTGCGACCAAATGGTTAGGAGGTTCATGTTCGAGACGAAGAAGCTTGAAGAACGTCTCCAAAAGAGAGAATTTTAGTTATTCAGTTATTTTCTTGTAGCATGACTTGTAGTTTCGGCTTATTCAGTAATTGTCTGTATGAAATTTTTCTAAAATTAATGAAAGTTTTCTTTTTGGTCTAAATTGTGCACTTCTTTATTATTTAGTCATGATTCTATGATACCAATGATAATCACAAGCCTCTAAAGTCTCTCGAGCATTTTGCATACGTTCGCACATTTTCTTTTTTTGCATTTCCTACAACCCGACCTTACACGCCGCTTACCTCTTTCAGAAAGAGTAAAGCAAGCTGACTTCACGACATCGGTATAACACAAGGAATAACCAGAAGAGAGTCATGGATCAGATAGAGCAAGACCAGGCTACTATGAGGAGCAAGATGCTAGGCATGAAAACGCAGATGAATCAACTCATGGAGGTGATTCAGAACATGGCCAGGAGTCAAGAGGAGATGAGGCAAGCAGCAGAGAGGAGCGCTAATCAGACTTTGGCTGGTGCAATTCCCAATGCAAGTGGTGCAATTCCAATTCCTGTTGAGACCACCCCAACCCCTGTTGGGGCAATTCCTACTTCTGCCGGTGCCGTACCTATCAACACCGTCCCCCCGCCAGTTGGTACTACTCAACCTCATGGCACTGCGATCCCAATACCAGTCCAATATGATGAACATGAAGGCTTCTATGATAATTCAGCTGAAGCATGTGCACCCCAAACCGCTGAGTTGGAGAAAATGTTCAAGGCCTTACAAGAGGTGGTAAGGGCATTGCAAGGTCCCGATGTTTTGGGACTAGATGCTGCTGAAATATGTCTTGTACCCGGAGTTAAGATACCTCCGAAGTTTGTAATTCCAACCTTCGAGAAATACAAGGGTAACAGTTGTCCTAAGACCCACATAAGGTCTTACTGTAGGAAGATGGCCGCCTATTCTGATGACGAGAAGCTATTAATCCATTTCTTTCAAGATAGCTTAACAGAGGCGTCCCTAGAATGGTATATGCACCTTGAACGATCCAACGTGAGAAGCTGGAAAGAGTTAGCAGATGCTTTCGTGAAGAATTATCAGTATAATACTGACATGGCTCCGAATCGTATGCAGCTTCAGAATTTGACCCAGAAGCCGAATGAGTGTTTTAAAGACTTCGCGCAGAGATGGAGGGGAGTAGCTGCAAGGGTACAACCTCCGCTGATGGAGAAAGAGCTGACAGACCTATTCATGGGCACGCTACAAGGACCGATCTTTGAGCGGTTAGCATCCTCAACCTCCACGGTGTTTTATGAACTTGTCATGGCTGGAGAGAGATTAGAGAGTTTCATGAAGGCGGGAAAAATTCAGAATGCAGGCGGATCTGCAAGCGGGGTCAAGAAGCCTTATCAGGGTTTCGTTAAGAAAAGGGAAGGCGAAGCTAGTGCTGTGTTCACCAATAGAGGGAGAACTCACCAAGGTTATCACCACATTGTTGCCATTGCTCCACAACAACCACTTTCCATTCCGGCAAATCAGCCCGCGACTCAGCAAAATCGACAACAACAACCCTATCAACCAAGACAAAATCAGTATCAAGGGCAGAGAAAACCAGAAAGGAGGCTTGATCCAATTCCGTCCACCTACGCCAAATTGCTTCCGTTCTTGTTAAAAGGAGGTCTCGTTCAACTTAGGGAAATGAAAGATCCTCCGGCTGTTCTCCCCTACGGTTACGACGTAAATGCGAGATGTGAATTCCACTCTGGCGCCCCAGGCCATAGCATTGAGAATTGTAAGGCTTTAAAATACATTGTGCAAAATCTTATCGATTCAAAAGCGATAAACTTTACCCGAAATACTCCGAACATCAAGTCTAATCCAATGCCACCTCACCACTCAACAAACATGATTGAAGGCTCTAAGGGGATCCGATTAATTTCAGATATTGAGAAGTTGAGGACCCCACTTTCCACTATTAAGGAGCAACTCTTGTTGAAAAACATTTACCCAGGATGTTCAACTAATTGCCATGTTTGCATGGACGGATCTCAGGGATGCACTGAGTTGAAGAAAGGCATACAAAGCCTGATTGAGCAGGGTGTATTAGTAGCAGAACAACTATCAAAGATTGAGGAAGTTGCTACTCTTGAAATTCCGTTTGAAACATTGGAGATCCCATTTGACAATTCGAACCACACACCATTGACCATACCGTGCGATGAGGAAGAATGGGACAACATGTATGGACATACTTCTATCCCACTGCAGATCCCGTATGATCCAGTTAAGATACCTATGTCTCCACCATCAATGAACCAGCTTGTCATTTCGACCCCATCTCCGTTTCCATACAAGAGCACCAAAGATGTACCTTGGTTATACGATTAAACTGTTTTTCTCAACGGACAGAAGGTGGCAGAAGAAGATGTATTGGAAGAAAAGAAGACTGTAGAGAACATCGTGGGAACCGGAGGCGTCACTAGAAGTGGTCGAATCTTCGCTCCGACTGCACCTCCTGTCAACAGCAGTGACAATACAAGGAAAGGTACTGCCGTACCGAGCACCAATGAACAGGGGCAGTCATCTAAACAGAAAGGCATCCCAAATGATGAAGCGGAGGAGTTTCTAAGAATCATTCAGAAAAGCGATTACAAAGTGATTGATCAGCTCAATCAGACGCCCTCGAAGATATCCATGCTGTCATTGTTAATGTGTTCAAAGGCCCATCAAGAAGCACTGCTAAAATTCTTGAAGGCAGCTCATGTGCCAGAGGAGATATCAGTAGTACAGTTTGAAGAAGTGGTGGGAAATATTGCATCAGGTCATATTTTGAGCTTTAATGATAGTGAATTACCTCCCGAAGGTAAAAATCATAACAAGGCCTTGCACATTACTATCGAATGTGTGGATGTTGTATTCTCTAGGGTGCTCGTTGACACTGGATCGTCGTTGAATGTGTTACCAAAAAGCTCGTTGTGTAAGCTGTCAATTGAAGGGCTTGTGATGAAACCAAGTCAAACTATTGTAAAAGCTTTTGATGGAGCTAAGAGAACTGTGGTAGGCAAGGTTGATCTCCCGATCAAGATTGGACCTTATACTTTCATCATTACATTTTACGTAATGGATATATACCCTGCTTACAGTTGCCTTCTTGGTCGTCCGTGGATTCATTCCGCAGGCGCTGTAACTTCAACCTTGCATCAAAAGATCAAATTTATGATTAACAATCAGATGGTCATCATTGAGGGTGAGGAAGATATTCTTGTGAGCCATCTTGCTTCTTTCCGCTATGTGGAAGTAGGAAATGAAGTGCATGAGACACCGTTTCAAGCTTTTGAAGTGATCAATGTTGAAATGATTTACGAAAAGCCAGCATCTTCAATAGTGACTTGGAAGGACGCGAGGACGGTGATAGAGGAAGGACATCCGCGAGGATGGGGCAGGGTGTTGGAATTGCCCGTCAACAAAAATGGAGCTGGTCTAGGCTACAAGCAGAAGAATGCAACTGATAAGGGCAAAGAGCTTGCAACTCCGTTGGGTTTTACTAGTGGAGGCCACCTTGTCGATGGTCAAGTCATGTTTTTGGAAACTGAAGACGAAGATCATGAGGAGCTGTGTATGGTGTATCCTAGGGCGCCTAATCAGACTTTGAACAATTGGAGAGTCGTTGAAATCCCCGAAGTTACTCTAGTAGACGAGTAATTCCCTTTTATTTTATCTAAAAAAAAAAAAATCATATGCTCTGCCCAAGGCATATGGATCATGTTGTAGGGCCTTTTGCTTTTAAAGCACAACTTATCATCAATAAATAAACTTTCGCATCCAATTACGCTCTCTTTCTTTCATTTTTACTTTTTGCACATAAAATTATCTTTGAAAGACAATGTTTTGTTTTATTTTCCTTTGTTATGTGAACCTTTTCTAAAAATAATAAAAAAATAATAAAGCATGAAGTCATTCATCGTGCAGATCTTCCCTTGCTCCTGTCAATAACGACCCCGCTATGGTCCAATATGACTTTGATAACCCGATCTACCAAGCTGACGAAGACTGCGAGGAAGATTGTGATCTCCCAGAAGAGCTAGCTAGACTATTGAAACAGGAGTCAAAGGTCATTCAGCCCTACCAAGAAGAGGTCAAAGTCATCAACATGGGAACTGAAGAGGATGCCAAAGAAATCAAGATAGGCGCAGCTTTGGAGTCAGAGATTAAGTCAAAACTGATAATATTGCTTCGAGAGTATGTTGACGTATTTGCTTGGTCTTACAAAGATATGCCCGGTCTAGATGAAGAGATTGTGATGCACAAACTACCTCTCAAGGAAGGCTGCCCGCCGGTGAAGCAAAAGTTGAGGAGAACAAAGCCAGAGATGTCCTTCAAGATCAAAGAGGAAGTACAAAAGCAATTAGACGCTGGTTTTCTGGCAGTATCCAACTATCCACAATGGATAGCGAATATTGTCCCAGTACCTAAAAAGGATGGGAAGGTGCGAATGTGTGTAGATTATAGAGACCTCAATAGAGCGAGTCCGAAAGATGACTTCCCTTTGCCACACATTGATGTGCTAGTAGACAACACGGCCCAGTTTTCTGTCTTCTCATTTATGGATGGCTTTTCTGGATATAACCAGATTAAGATGGCGCCCGAAGATATGGAAAAGACGACTTTCATCACTCCATGGGGAACTTTCTGTTACAAGGTCATGCCGTTTGGACTTAAGAAGGCAGGCGCAACATATCAGCGAGCAATGGTCACTCTTTTCCATGACATGATACATAAAGAGATTGAGTGTTATGTAGACGATATGATTGAGAAATCCCAGACTGAGGAAGAGCACCTCATCCACTTGGGAAAGCTATTCGCCCGATTAAGGAAATTCCAGCTGAGAATAAATCCCAACAAATGCACTTTTGGTGTAAGATCTGGTAAATTGCTAGGTTTTATTGTGAGCCAGAAAGGGATTGAAGTCGATCCAGATAAGGTCAAAGCTATCCAAGAGATGCCAGCACCCAAAACTGAAAAAGAAGTCCGAGGGTTCCTTGGGAGGTTGAACTATATCGCCAGGTTCATATCTCATCTAACGGCCACTTGTGAGCCCATCTTCAAATTACTTCGAAAGGATCAAGCCGTGGTATGGAACGATAATTGTCAGAAAGCCTTTGAGAAGATAAAGGAATACCTACAAGAACCGCCGATCTTGATGCCTCCAGTACCCGGACGACCCCTGATCATGTACCTGACTGTGCTAGAGGGATCCATGGGATGCGTGTTGGGACAACACGATGAAACCGGCAGGAAAGAGCATGCAATCTATTACCTCAGCAAGAAGTTTAATGACTGTGAAACGAGATATTCAATGCTCGAGAAGACATGTTGCGCATTGGCTTGGGCAGCAAAATGCTTGAGGCAATATATGCTCACCCATACGACTTTGTTGATCTCCAAGATGGATCCTGTCAAATACATATTCGAGAAGCCCGCTCTCACCGGGCGAGTAGCTCATTGGCAAATGGTGTTAACAGAGTATGACATCCAGTATGTTACGAAGAAAGCTATCAAAGGAAGTGTGCTCTCTGAATACCTTGCCCACCAACCTATGGACAACTACCAATCCATGCGCTTTGATTTCCCCGATGAAGACGTCATGTTTGCCAGAGATTATGCCACGCCAGGCCCAGATGATGGACCCGAACCAGGATCGCGATGGACGCTCGTGTTCGATGGTGCCGCAAATGCCAAAGGTTCTGGAATTGGGGCAATCATCACTTCTCCAACTGGCTTTCACTTGCCATTCACCGCCAGATTATGCTTCAAATGTACTAACAACATGGCCGAATATGAAGCTTGTATTTTCGGAATTGAAGCTGCCATTGATAATAGAATCAAGATTCTAGAAGTCTATGGAGATTCCGCGCTTGTCATATGCCAGATTAAAGGGGAGTATGAAACACTGGACCTCAAGTTAATTCCTTACAAAGATCATGTCTTGAAGCTAATCCCGTACTTTGATGAGATCACTTTCCATCACATTCCCAGAGGAGAAAATCAGTTGGCTGACGCTCTAGCAACACTAGCATCTATGTTTCAGGTCAAGTGGAAGAATGAGGCGCCATCCATCCGTTTGGAATATTTGGACGAACCCGCTTATTGCCTAGCGGCCGATGTGGAAGAAGCTAAAATTGATGATAATCCTTGGTTCTATGATATCAAGCGATATCTAGAGACACAAGAATATCCAGAAGGCATAACTATCACTGACAAGAAGTATCTCAGAAAGCTCTCCTCAAAGTTCTTCCTCAGCGGTGACGTGTTATACAAGCGGAATTACGATTCGATTCTACTCAGATGCGTGGATAAACACGAAGCAGAACGTATCATAAATGAAATGCATGAAGGATCTTTTGGGACACATGCTAGTGGTCATACTATGGTTAAAAAGATTTTGAGGGCGGGAAACTATTGGATGACGATGGAAACGGATTGTTGTCTCCATGTCCAGTCATGCCACAAGTGCCAAATTTACGCAGACAAGGTCCATACTTCACCACTCCCTCTGAATGTTTTGACTTCGCCTTGGCCTTTCGCTATGTGGGGTATAGATGTAATCGGACGCATCGAGCCAACTGCTTCAAATGGGCACCATTTTATCTTAGTGGCCATCGATTACTTTACCAAATGGGTAGAAGCTGCGTCCTATGCCAACGTCACTAAGCAAGTAGTGACTCGCTTCATCAAGAAAGAGATTATTTGTCGATATGGAATCCCGAGCAAGATCATTACAGAAAACGGTTCAAACCTCAACAATAAGATGATGAAAGAGTTGTGTGAAAACTTCAAAATTGAACACCACAATTCAACACCTTATCGCCCTAAAATGAACGGAGCTGTTGAGGCGGCAAATAAGAACATTAAGAAAATCGTCCAAAAGATGGTAAAGACATACAAAGACTGGCACGAGATGTTGCCGTTCGCGTTGCATGGCTACCGCACCTCAGTGCGCACTTCCACAGGGGCAACCCCGTTTTCTCTCGTATATGGCATGGAAGCAGTATTGCCCATTGAAGTAGAGATTCCCTCCTTAAGGATTTTGGCAGACGTCAAGCTAGATGAGGCCGAATGGATACGAGCCAGACTCGACCAACTCAATCTCATCGACGAGAAACGCATGACGGCCATCTGTCATGGATAGTTATACCAAAAACGATTGAAGAGGGCCTTTGATAAGAAGGTTCGCCCACGACACATCCAAGCAGGAGATTTGGTACTGAGGAAAATTCAGCCAACTCACGTCGATCCAAGGGGAAAATGGGCACCAAACTATGAGGGTCCGTATATAGTAAGGAAAGTTTTCTCCGGAGGAGCCTTGATCCTTTCAACCATGGATGGTGACGATCTCTCATCCCCTGTGAATGCGGATGCAGTTAAAAAATATTATGCCTAAAAGATAGGCCCGGTGGACCAAAAAGAAAATCCATGCAAAAATGGGCGTCCTGGTGGACCATAAAAATGGTTCAGGCAAAAATTAGGGACTAGAAATAAAAAAAAAGAGTATCCTGGTAGGCTGAAAACCTGAAAGGGCGGCCTAGACAAAAGTTAGGGATTCAAAAAGGCAGAACTGCATCTTGAAAAGACGTGTGAATTATCCTCCATAACCATCAAGCTCTCGACTGAGAAAGATCAATTCGATCGTGGCGCTCAAAAGCAAGGCGTGAAGGGTCTTCAGAGACATATGGGCCATAGCGGATTTGAAACTTGGTAGGGACCATTTTCAACATTGTCTTAGTCTTTATTTTCTCTTTTAAAAGCAGTTACCTCTTTTAGGAATTGTCTCTTTTTTGTAATTTTCCCATTTATGGGTTTTTCATCAATAAAATTACTTTCATCAAAGCTTTTTCTGTTTTTTATTCACCCTTTGGTTGCAAGTTTCATTTATTTGATGATGGGTTTTGCATATAATGACATTACGGTAAATTAGATTAAGGGATGACTTACCCTCTTAGGGTAACTAAAGGGTGACCATGACTCTAAGGAGTACGCAGGAACATCATTCTAAATCTAGTAACGACTTGACTGACAAGGTCGTCAAACCCGGCAGAGCAGGCCTCGAGTTGACGGTATCAGTACCTCCAGGTTTTATTACATCATGAAAAGATGATGTCGGGAAGTCAGGCTTATCCTTCACTTTCCCACCACCAAAGTCCGCCATGTCGGCACCTGCATTTCCATTTGTCTGTCTACAATCATGTGCATCATACGCATCGCATTCGACATCATAAGCATCTTGTATCATATGCATACCCATGATCATATAATACCCCCTAGCTTTTGCATCTCCGCGTGTTAGCATTGGCGTTTGCATTTCCACTTTTTATGGAACATCATCATCATTAAGCATTCACATGTGCGAGCTCAGATCCAGAATCAATACCAAGGATTTCCAAGACCATCAACCCAGTCGGGGGCGTTCTGGACAAATTTTTAAGCTTCAAAGCAACCATTAACCCAATCAGGGACATTATCTGCGAAGAACGTGGGTCCTCCCATGAAATTAAAGAATATCAAAGCAAGATTCAACCCGGTCAGAGGCACCTTTTCAAGACCATGGGTATTTCCCATGACGTATTTCAACCTCGTGGTTTTTAACCAGATCTTCAAAATCAACATTCAGCCTAAACATGGGCATCTTCAATAAAGCCATGGGCGTTCCCCAGTGATTTGTCTCCAGCAGACTTGACTATCCTTCTTCAGCGATAAGTGGCAATCTCTTCAGAGAAGCTTATCCTTCATCAACGATAAGTGGCAATCTCTTCAGAGAAGCTTATCCTTCATCAACGATAAGTGGCAATCTCTTCAGAGAAGCTTATCCTTCATCAACGATAAGTGGCAATCTCTTCAGAGAAGCTTATCCTTCTTCAGCGATAAGTGGCAATCTCTTCAGAGAAGCTTATCCTTCATCAACGATAAGTGGCAATCTCTTCAGAGAAGCTTATCCTTCATCAACGATAAGTGGCAATCTCTTCAGAGAAGCTTATCCTTCATCAACGATAAGTGGCAATCTCTTCAGAGAAGCTTATCCTTCATCAACGATAAGTGGCAATCTCTTCAGAGAAGCTTATCCTTCATCAATGATAAGTGGAAATCTCTTCAGAGAAGCTTATCCATCATCAACGATAAGTGGCAATCTCTTCAGAGAAGCTTATCCTTCATCAATGATAAGTGGCAATCTCTTCAGAGAAGCTTATCCTTCATTAACAATAAGTGGCAATCTCTTCAGAGAAGCTTATCCTTCATCAACGATAAATGGCAATCTCTTTAGAGAAGCTTATCCTTCTTCAGCGATAAGTGGCAATCTCTTCAGAGAAGCTTATCCTTCATCAACGATAAGCGGCAATCTCTTCAGAGAAGCTTATCCTTCATCAACGATAAGTGGCAATCTCTTCAGAGAAGCTTATCCTTCATCAATGATAAGTGGCAATCTCTTCAGAGAAGCTTATCCATTTTCGAGTGATAAGTGGCAATCTCTTCAGAGAAGCTTATCCTTCATCAACGATAAGTGGCAAATCTTTTCAGAGAAGCTTATCCTCCATCATCCTTTTGGTGATGGGTCTGACATCCTCTTTGGTGTTAAGTTTTCTCTGCTAACATCCTTTTGGTGTTAACGACTTTTGCAAGGTACCAAGCACCTCATTCCCAGACATTTTATTTATTTTCGGACAAATTCGGGGTCCTCTATATCTAATCACCTTCTACCTCGAAAGAATGAATGCCATGGCATTTCATCTTACTCGATTTAAGCCAATAAGATAGGGGCATCTCTCATACCCTAAATTTGTCCTACTTGTAAATTACCCTTCCCCTGTATGCCCAACCACTGGAAATTTATCAAAAAAAAAGGGGGTTGTGTTGCTCCTATTCGTGCAAGGTTGAGCTCAAGAAGTCAGGTCAGGTGTGTGTAAAGGATTGAAGTTCATTAGTGTTGGCATAATTTGTTGGTCGAGATGTGCAAAGTCCGTAGAGCTCTGTGCTTGAAAAATCATCATGGTCCTGTCCATTTTCAACCCGATTTCTCTATAATGAATCAAAACTCACATATCACAAATCATGTTCCTTTTATCCCAGGATAATTTTGGCCAGAGAAATTCGTGTTTGAATGTCTTGGGATTCTCGTAATTTAAGTGACAAGATCAAGCTTCATTTGTTATCTCAAGAGTTCTATGTTAAAGTCTGAGATTGATTCATGATAATTTCTTCTCATAGACAAATTCATTGTGCTATCTCATCTTACGAAAAAAAAAAAAGCAATTGATTCGTGTTTGACTCGAGTTGATTCAAGAAGGGAATTTGGAATTAATGTCGAAATTCAAGTTTAAATCATAGTTTTTTTTGTTATTACAAAAGGCCAGGTTTACTCTAAGCCCATGTTACTAAGTGGAGGTCCATTATCTTGCATAAAGTGGGGGGTTTAAATTAATTAACCAGAGTAGGTCCATGAAACATTTATTTGTCACACAAATTCAGTACAAATAAGAAGACATAAATGTTTTTTTTACAAAAGAGAGATGAGGTGGATTTGTGGGCAAATACATTATTTGTTCAAAGTACATGTGAACCAAAAGCAAAGCATTCACGTATGAGCTACAGGACGGTACATTCACGTATGAGCTGATAATTCCAAGAAACAAGTGGCTTCCAAATGTGTTCAATCTTACAATGATGCAAGGAAATCGTTTGGTGATAACTGTCACGCCGCATTTACGGAACCTGTCTGTAATAGTACCGCTGATGATACTTGCATAGCTTCAACTGATAGTGATGAAAATGAAACCATGTTGCACCCCTCATCTCGCTTGGAATCGAGAAGTCCTGTTAATATTGAAGTCATGAATTCTAGTTCAAGTAAAAGAAGCAAGAAAAAGTCTAGTAACACTTCTGATGAGGTTGGATTTAACTCAAAAGTTCCAAAAACTAAATCTGACACATCTCAACAAGAGGCAAATCAAATTCGTCAGTTTCTAAGCTCACAAAACAAAACGGAGCAACAATCTTGCCCCACACAATCACATACGCCGGCTATGGAATTTCAGCTTCTACATCAATGTCTCCTTGAGACATAAAGTGCCGCATCCGTACCTGCGTGACATGCATACAAATGAAGGCCGATCTTATCACAGAATGAACAAAAAAAATACAAAAAAAGAGGAGTTTAGATCCCAACCATCAAACTATGCAGAGCTGGCAGCACTAGTGTGTGATTTACGAATCGTCATCATGCGAGGAAGATATCGTTTGATGCGCCAAAGTTGTCAAAACACTACAGCAGATTGTTGTTTTAATCATCTGCTAAAAGTTCACCGGATTTTGAATCATGATATGACTGTTTCATGCTTCAGTTCCCCATGCTCAAACCTGTTAAGAAAAATGAAAAAAAAAAACAAAAGCTATCAAAAGGAGATGCACCCTCAACTCGTATCAGTAACTTCGCACCTTTCCTTTCGTCGAATGTGACGCGAGGGAAAATATCAAGACAAGGAATTGGATTCCTAACTGACGAGTCTGATTCTGAATTTGAGGTTCCTTCCACGCTCACCGTCACTTCTCGGGCTTTGTATATGTTGGGAGATATAGCTGCAGGGCCTGCGTTTAGGTTCACACAATGGCTCCATTTGGTTTGTAAACTTACTTCCAAGTATCGCTCTTCTGGTTTCCCTCGTAGCTCTTCAACCACCATGCCTTCTAATTCTAGCGTCGGAGGCTCGATTGATGATAAGAAATGTGGTATGCAAATTGATCAAACAGAAATTAGCTTGTGGGAAAGACTTGGGAAAGCTGCAATGTTGGATATTGAATCAAGCTCCTTTTCTTGGGATGGTCTCTCTTCACTGCACCGTACTGAACACGGCAGTAGCAATGAACACTGTAAAGATGAAATGAACAAAGCTCTTGAGGTAACCGTGAATTCTGGAGGCGTTGTCTCTTTTGCCTTTTTCAATGGTCAAGGGAGTGCTGATGCTTTTCCGAGAGAGGAAGCAGCTGTTATAAAGATATCATCATCAAAAATGTCAACACAGTCTGAACGCCTTGGATATGAACTTGCTAAATGGCTAGGAATCCAAACTCCGCAGGCTAGTGTCATTCATATACCAGTTTAGAATGGAAACAAATCAAGGAAGCTACAGAAAAGCTAGAGAAGTGGCGGAAAATTCCCAAAATGATGAAGTAGGTGAGGTAATGTGTTATGAACTTTTGGGAGCTCTAGAGCTTAGCCGGTGTCTGTTTTGATGAGTTATGTACATGGCTCACCTTTGCTTGAAAACATTAGTGCCTCTGAGTCACGAGAATCTGCAAAAAAAAAAAACATTAGAAGCTCTTGGCAGGGTACTGATGTTGGACTTAGTAATTCGAAATGAAGATAGGCTCCCTTGCCGTGAGTTAGATGGCGAGGGAATTCTGCAGACTTGTTGCGGCTGAAAAGATGATTTGTGCAAATACCAATACACTAGAGGCAGCCTTAGGTTATGCAACGGATCTTTATAGACCAAAGGTGATTAGGGCACTGCAAAAAGAAAGAAGGTCGAGTTCAGTAGATAGCAGATTGAGTTCCCTTAATTCTGAATTAATATCACAAAGCCTCCGACCTTTCAGAAGTAATAGAATCGCCAATATCCACTAACATAAGCCTTAAAAGTAAAGCATCATGAGAATCAATGGCTTCTGACCTTAACATTGTAGTCGTTGATTCTGGTGTTCCTCGACGACCCCCTGCCAGAAAACGTGCAAATGATCAGATTAATTATCCCAAGTTGGTTGAATTGCTAATCAATAGCTTTGAATTGCTAAAGAGAGTCATGTCAATGATAATAATCAAGTTTTTGCTGATTCAGAATTACAGAGAATTACCTCAAGGTCACTGTCTTCATGTAATAGAGATTCTATTGACTTGACTTCTTGGTCCAGAGAAGATCGACATGGAAAGTTCTCTAAAGGAAATGCAGTTCCACACCGTAATCTCCGTTTGATAGCTAAGCTCCGCGACTTTCATAAATTTACCAAGGTTAATGCTGAATCTAGCAAAGAATTGGAACGGAGGAATGAAATGCTTAAAAATAATGTCGTCAAGCTATGCCAGGGGAACAATTTCAATACAGGATTTTTTTTAGGATAGTGATAACAACAGTGTTGTTGATGCATATGAACTAAAGGTCTGACTTGAGCATATTCTCGAGAGAATTGCATTAATATCGGATGCTGCAAGTACCGAGAGACCATCTGCTGTTACAGGTTCTCTAAACATTGGTGCCGGCAGCAGTGATGATGCCTTCGACAAATGTAAAGTGCCTAGAATGATCACAAAAAGAGAGGTTAGAAGTAGTGACATCTAGATTAATGTTGGCAATATGGTGAATTCTACAAGAGTGTTAGTAAGACCAGCTGCGTACACGACCATGTATTTAGATGTGAAAACCGAGATTTTTCATGTTAAATGGGCACACACTACCCCAAAACTTGATGGTCTGATTGGGAGCTTCATCAAGAATTGTCCCAACTTTTGCGTCTCGTAATGTCTATTCTCCATTCTCCGGCGTGGTATGTGGACATTGTAAAACCTGCAGCACCACACCAAACTTCCTCTACACAAAGAAAATAGAAAGATACAGTCAGCATAAACAAACAAAAATTAAGAGGCTAAAAAAAATAGGACAGGAAGCTCAGCAAATGACAGCAGAGACACATTCATAAAAATGGCAAAAACACCAGCAAACAGAAGATTCACAGCAGGTTTAAATACAAAAATGGAATAAAACAAACCATGGCAAAAAACACAACCATGATAGAGCAGAGGTCTCAGAATTTGTGGCAGAGGTTGTCTGCTAAACCTAATTGGGTTGGACATATATAGTAACACTATTCACTCAAAGAAAAAACGCTAACGGCCCTCTCTCACAACCCCACCTTCATCATTCTGAACAACTGGCCGTTTCAAAAAACTTCAAAAAACACTTCCCTCCTTCAAACCACCGCAACAAACCTCACTCGTCTTAACCTCCAAATCACCATTAACGCACCACAAATAGTCCCCTTATTCTCACCAACAAACCCCAATCTTCTCACTTTCATCTCCACTGTCCATCCGAATCCAACCTCCACACCTCCATAAACCCATTTCCACCAAGACCCAGATTAATCTCTCAGCAAAACCTATCCCAAACAGAATGAACAAAATGAATCAGAAAAAGTTTGAGATGAGCTAGAAGGATTTAAACCCAAGTCGAACATACCCATCTCCAATCGAAAAGAGACAAAACAGACCATGAACCTGAGAGAGACGAACGAAAAGAGCGAGTTTGGGATCGAGTTTTCTTTTCACACAGAAGAAGGTAGATTCTCGCGAATGTCGTTTTTTTTGTTTTTGTTTTGTGAGCTTGTATGTTTCTTTTGAAAACTATGGAAACACCCTGTTCGTAACCTGAAGAGTTTTCTAACATAACTTTCTTTTATTTATTTATTTTATTTTGTTTTATTTATTTTATTTTTTCTGTTTCACGTTGGTGTGTTGATATTGGTTTGGGCTTCATAGCCCGTGTCTACTGTAGACACTCCCTAACTCAACTTTTACACCTCTGTTTTGTTCCCTTTTTTTTCCTTCAAAAAGTAAACTGTATTTTAGTTTATGTTAATATTTCTATACATCAGTTATTGCGTTTTTTTATTTATATTTTATACATTTTATTTTAGAACTTTATATATAGCATATTATTAAGATATATACTTTATTTTCTAATTTATGAATATACAAGTTTATATAGTATTTTCTTTTTTTTTTCTAGAGATATATTTCATCTCTCCTTTTATTGGACGTTATGCTCCACTTTATTTGTATTGAGTCGATGACGAGACCCCCCGTAAATCGTTATTAAGTCAAACTATTGATAAATGACATTGGACCTATGACCATTTCTTTTCAACGTTTTCCCTCCTAAAAACTCGGTCCCGTACCGAGGGTATCTTCGAAAATATTTTTAAAACAAATTGAATTCTCTTTGTATTGAATTAAAAAGAGAGGATTGGGTGTAGACCTCTTCCTCTTCGAGTGTTGGGATGCCCACTGTGGTGAGGGTGGTTTCGACGCTCGTCTTTCAATACGAAGACGTTTTCATACCATCTCTCTTAAGACCTCGTTTCCATACCGAGTCCTTTTTTTTTCAAATTATCTTTAGAACAAATTTCTCTTTGTATTGAATTAAAGAAAGAGGATTGGGTGTAGACCTCTTCTTCTTTGAGTGTTGGGATGCCCACTGTAGTGAGGGTGATCCCGACACTCGTCTTTCAATACGAAGACGCTTCCACCCCTTTTCCTCCTAAAAACCTCGGTCCCGCACCGAGTGACTTTTCAAACCTTCCCTCCTAAAACCCGGTCCCGTACCGAAAGCATTGTCAAACCATCTTCAAAATCAATTCTTTGTATTGAATTAAAAAGAGAGGATTGGGTGTAGACCTCTTCCTCTCCGAGCGTTGGGATACCCACTGTAGTGAGGGTGGTTTCGACGCTCGTCTTTCAATACGAAGATGCTTTCAATCCTTTCTCTTCTTAAAACCTCGGTTTCGTACCGAGTCCATTTTCAAACCATATTAAATTTAATTCTCTTTGTATTGAATTAAAGAGAGAGGATTGGGTGTAAACCTCTTCTTCTCCGAGTGTTGGGATGCCCACTGTAGTGAGGGTGTTCACGATACTCGTCTTTCAATACGATGACGCGACTTTGTCCACCACCTATCCCTTTCACAACTTCCTTCCACCATTTTCACACCTAAAATCTCGGTCTCGTACCGAGTGCATTTTCAAACTTATTTTCATAACAAAAACTTGAATGGTCGTGGAGTGGTTAGGCGTAGGCCTTCTCCTATCCCGAGTGTTGACGTTTACCGTAGGGTTCTCTGTCGCAAAGCACTTACCATTCAAAACCAAAAACATCTTTAATAAGAGAACGAAGTTCCCTTTGTATTGAATTAAAGAGAGAGGATTAAGTGTAGACTTTCTTCCTCTCCGAGTGTTGAGATGCTCACTGTAGTGGGGGTGGTCTCGACACTTGTCTTTCAATATGAAGACTATATGTTCACCACATCCTTTCATAACAAAAACTTTGAGATAAAGAATTGGGTACTACCCGCAAGGAGTTACTATCCGAGGACCTATCTCGCCCCTAAAAAACAATTCAACCAATCAAGTGTGACATCTTGCCTTGCCTGGCGAAAACCTAATATCTTTCAAAAAGGATATGTTACGTCCGTTCTACCGCAAACAGGTAACGCATAAGTTTCCTCACATGCGAGCAGCAAAACACCTAAATTGCTAGAATGCGCACGATAGCGTCATCCATAAAACATAAATAAACCGTAGGCCGAACTACGGCTGCTCTGATTCTTTACTTATTCAAGTAAAGATACGTAGGCACAAGGGCCACAATCCTTGCCGAGCACTTTCCCCCCATATCTGTAGTTCCCCGAACTACGTCGACTCTGACTTTCTCACATCTATTGAGAATACGTAGGCATAGGACTGCGAAGTCCTACCGAGTTTGTTCTTTCTCTTTTTCCCTGTTCTCTCTTTCCTCCTAACTTTCCTGTTTCTAACCCTTCTTTTACCCTGTGGAACACTTATTATAGCATAATTTTTAAGCAAATATATCACACGTCGACAAACAAAAGGTTCCCATCGAGTACGATGGATGCGAGGGGTGCTAATACCTTCCCTTCGCATAACCGGCTTCCGAACCCATTCTTGGTCGCGAGACCATCTTATCCATTTCTTTCTTAAGGTTTTCTCGATATTTTCCTTTCCCCTCATGGGATAAATAAAGTTCGGTGGCGACTCTTCTGTTCTATCTTTTTCGCCTCCCCGTCGTTGCGCGACGCGTTTTTCGAGTAGCGACAGCAGCGGCAGACGGTGAACAACCATATATGTATCCAACCCAGGCATATCCTCGTACGACCAAGCAAATATATCACTGTACTCTTTGAGCATCTCAACCAACTTTTGCTTGATGCCGCTCTGCAGCGCAACCCCTATACGGACGTTTCTCAAAACCTCTTCCGACCCCAAATTGATAACCTCAATGACTTCCTTATTAGGCAGAATGATTCTTTCTTCTTGTTTCAATAACCAGGTCAACTCTTCTGGTACATCGCCATCTTCAACAGCCTCTTCCTCAGCCTGACATACCGGGTGCTCAAAGTCGAAGTGAGTCATAGGCGGTTCATAGATGTCATCTGAAATAGTAATCCTGCAAAGGAAATGGTTAAATGCTTCAAAACGCATACAAAGCAAATAACCACATTGCCATTTTATTGTAAAACACAAAAACGGAAAAACAGGGATCACAATATTTGTATATGAAAAACGCCTTTATTTCATGATTAAACAATGTAATGTACATAACCAAATGGCCCTAAGCAAAATCACTATGCCCCGGGTAGGACACAGGATTATTCAACAATTAAGAAAACAAATCATTACTGTTTAGTTGTCACAAGAACAGTTTCCCGGATAGACCAATTGCAGAGACTTTGTCCTGGCACGCTTGACTTGATCCACGCGTCCATATCACAATCGCTATCTCCGTCTTCAGCATCGGAAATAGCATTGATAGTCTCGAAGCTCACCCCATTTGGTGTAATGGTTATCGGCCCTCTGAACTTGGGCGTTCCTGAAGAGGATGTTGATGACGAAGGATGATATCCAAGCCCGAACCTGTCATTCTTCACAGGAATCTCCAACACCTGACCCCAGCCATTGGTTTTGCCTGCCTGCATTAAAGCTTAAGCCTCTTTGTAGGATGACACTGCCACGTCTGATATTTTGCCGGAACCCTGAGCTTTGTCTTTAATTCGCAACCCTTCGAAGGCTTGACACGGTGTCTCGTGTATTTCGCCGTCGACCTCGACATATTTGAACGAAGACAAATGGCTAACCAGAATATCTTCCTCTCCACAAACAGTTACGACACTATCCCCAACCATATACTTCAGCTTTTGGTGCAACGTGGATGTGACTGCCCCGGCAACATGAATCCATGGGCGCCCAAGAAGGCAACTATACGCTGGCTGGATGTCCATTATATAGAATTCAGTTTCAAATATTTCAGGCCCCACCTGCAACGGTAATGTTATTGATCCGAAAACTGACCTCCTCGTTCCGTCGAACGCTCTCACCACTAAATCACTGGGCGTGCAGATAATCCCCCTGATATCCAATTTCATCATGGCTTTCTTCGGTAGCACATTCAGGGAAGATCCAGTGTCTACTAACACATGGGACATGACCGTGCCCCGGCACTCTACTGACACATGTAATGCCATATTGTGCTCTCGCCCTCTCGGAGTCAAATCAAAGTCTGTGAAGCCCAAACTGTGCCCCGCATTGACATGCGCCATCACCCCTTCTAACTGATTAACCTAAACTTCTTGAGGAACGAACGACGTGTCTAGAATCTTCAACAAAGCATTCTGATGGGCCTCGGAACATAACAGCAATGATAGGATGGAAATTTTTGACGGCGTTTGCTGGAGATGCTCAACGATTTTGTAATCACTTTTACGAATGAGTCTCATAAACTCCTCCACATCCTTAAGTGACGTTTCCTTTTCATTCGACTGAGAAGGACCACCCTCAGCTACCTTGGTTTTACCCTTGGCTAATCTTTCTGCCTCTACCTCGGGTGACGTGAAGATTCTTCCGCTTCTGGTCATACCCCCTGTTCCGACAACATTATCTACAACCCCAACTGGTTGTCCATTGACTTCAATTTTCTTACCGTCGCAATATACCTCCAACCCGTAAGTCCACGGCACTGCTTTAGTACTCTCAAAAGGGACTGGTCCTGCTTTAGTAATTGTGATCGTCGGCCGCCTGGCAGGCGTCGTTATCGTTATTGTTTTCCTCGGAATCGTCACCATTACGACATCGTTCAGCTCATCACACAACGCCTCTACAGGCTTTTCAACCGCGGTTCTATCAAATTGCAAGGTACCTTCATCCATCATAGCCTGAATACCCTGCTTCAACTCATTACAACCCTCTGGCTGGGTCTAACAATCCAAGCAAAATTCATCACAACCCGGGAATACACCCCCTTTTAACAGCGTGTTTTTAATCTCACCCAACGGTGTCTTCAACTCATTGACATCCATCACTAGATTTCGATTCTCTTCTGTCAAGATGGCATTTGCCCCATGATTGGGCATAGGCTGTTGTACGATATTTGGGCCCACCTGTCATAAGTTAATAGCTTTGCTATCCAATAAATCCTGAACTTTGTGCTTAAATGCCTGACAAGCTTCTCTATCATGCCCGGGTGCCCCGGAATGAAATTCACAATGCTTGCTAGCATCATACCCGTAAGGAAGTACCGACCCCGTAGGCGGTGCCAAAGTCCTCTTTTCAACCAAGTTCAACCCTAGCAGGGTCTGGAGGAGTTCTGCATACGTGGAAGGAGGTACGTCAAACACTCTTTTCGGTCTCGCATTCTGTACCCTTCTCTGACCAGGATTCTGTCCTTGCTGTTGTTGTGGTTGTTGTTGTTGTTGTTGAGGCTGCCCTGGTTGAGGAAAAGGGATAGTGACACTAGCTATCTGTTGCGGCTGAACATACTGATTTCTTCCTCTGCCCCTGCCCCTGCCACCAAACACGGCACTAGTATCACCCTGTCGTCTACCACCAAATGCTTTTCTGGAACCTCCTGCTGAAGTAGACTCACCCGCTTGGAACCTTCCAACTTTAATCCCGTTCTCGATCATCTCCCCCATAAGAATCAAATCTGAGAAACTACTCAATGACACACTAAACAATTTTTCGTAGAACACCCCCGTAAATGTCCCAATGAACATGTCATTCATCTCCCTTTCAATTAAAGGAGGATGCACCCTCGCTGCCATATCGTGCCACCTTTGCGCATACTCTTTAAAGCTTTCACCGTTCTTCTGTGACAAACCCTGCAATTGGACCCGGTTCGGCGCCAGATCGCTGTTATATTTGTAATGTGTCACGAAAGCATCATCCAACTGCTTCCAGGTTTTAATCTGCGTGGGCTCCAGCCCCATATACCATTCAAGTGAAGGTCCTGATAAGCTATCCTGAAAGAAATGCATGAGCATCCTTTCATCATCTGAATACGCGGACATCCTTCTGTAATAAGAGCGGACATGGACCTTAGGGCAGGTGTCCCCCTTGTACTTGTCAAAAGTGGGAGCCTTGAATTTCAACGGCACCCTCAGCCCTGGTACCAAGCCCATTGTAGTCATATCCAAACCGGTGGAGTTCTGATTCACTACCCCCTTCATCTGTTCTTCGAGCATTCTGATCCTCTGCACAGGATCAACAGGTCCTTCAAATCCCACACCTCTTCCGGAAAAGGCATCCTCCTGGCGGTCTTCACCCCAATTCACATTTTCATTTCCATATCCGTCGTAACCAGTGTTGCGACCAAACCCTTGCTGATTGATCATGGGACCTCGTCCCCCGTTACCGAAACCCTGGTTGACCCTAACAGGTCCAAACCCAGTGTTGACAGGAATCACCCCGGCACCATTCATGTTACCAAATCCACCATACCCCTGGTTAGTGTTACCAAAACCGTCGTAACCGAAACCCTGAGTGTTGAAGTTGAATTTCCCGTCCTGATTGACGTAATCAAATCCTTGATCATTGTAGCCGAAACCATTGTTGCCAAAACCATTACCGCCATTGTTGTTACCGCCGTCTTGGTTGGCGTCCCCAAATCCAACATTGTTAACAACAATCTCATTTCCATTCCCTGTGTTGCCATTGCCAGCGCCAACGCCATCGTTTACAACCACAACAGGTGGGGTCACTACAGGTGGAACCACAGGCGTAGGGGGCCCATCCTCTGGAATAGTTTCAACGTGCGCAGAATTGTGGTCATTGTTGCCATTCCCATTAGTCCGCGTCAGCATCGGCTGTACCAAAGTCTGGACGCTCTCCTGGCCCTTAGCAATGTTCTCCATTGCTTGCATGAACAGATTCAGCTTCTCGCGGATTTCCTGCATCTCCACTTAGACTTGATCTATGATTCTCTTGCAGTTGCTTCAGGTTGAGTAGCGGTGGACTCTTTGTTCGTCAATCCTGGAAAACCTGGGAGATGCAGGAAATGAGATACAAATTCAACAAGTAACTAGCAATGCAAAATGGATATGGAGATGCAATATGTGTCTGTGCGTTAGGGAGATCAACCCCTGATTCTAGTACCAAAGTGCCAGTGCAGTGACAGTGATAGCAATAAGAAGCTCGAAATCCAATCATGGAAAACATCTCATATATTGCGGAAAAGCCCATCCAGTCAGGAATACAATATTATTGATCGTACAATAGGAAGGCATGACCTCAACCAACAATCCTGGTGATGGCCAGCACAATGCAAATAAAGCATACACATCAATACATGAGATAATCAAGTGCGACCATATGCCTGGTACTCCTCTAATAATCTCTTAGTCTTGGGATGATTTGGCTGAGAAAGAAACCCTTCGACGAGCGAGTCTCTTTGCCTGATAACACGCTGGAGATCACCAATGGATTCCTCCCAAACACCTTCCTCAAAGCAATCTTCTAGCTTCCGTTTCTGGGATGCAGACTCTTTCTTGCGCTTGATAACTTTGTTCAAGGCATTCTGAACATCATACCTCCGCGTACCCTCTTCCTCCAACCTCTTCTGGCTAGCTTTCAACTGACCTTCCAGCTCAGAGATCTGCAGCTTCAGTTTGTCTTCTCTTTCCTTATTGCCGATCAGCGTGGCGTTCCAGGTTTTGTTGAATGCAGAGATCTCCCGGTAGGCTGTATCAAGTGCTTTCTTCTTAGACTCCAGCATATCATGGGAGCTCTTGAATTCTATCCCCAAACGTTCATGCTTCTTTCGTTGTTCAGTCAGTTCTGTGCCTAGTTGATTCACCAGCTTTGTTTGCTGCTCGAAGGAATATACGACTTCATTCCTTTCGCTCCTGAGTTGCACTAGCTCTTCTTCCAACTTCTCGTTGGCTTTCATCAGCTCTTTTTTCTCCTTCACAACCTGTTCATACCTCTCAATAGGCACAGTAGTTGGCTCCTCAACCACGAGAGAAGCAGGAGGTAATACTGCAGGAAACGGCATCCGCACCTGCTTTGCTCTATCTTGGATCCAGACTTTGTACGGGGCATAGGCCTGACAATCATTCTTACCCAACAATGGCTTACCCCTTCTGTTGATGTTATTCCAAGCATGCTGAAGATTGGACAATAGTTCTCCCTTAAAATCACCTGTGAAGTACAGAGATTCCTGCACTTCCTCCTCTTTTGGCGGGTTTTTCAACGCATACCCGAATTGCCTGATCAACAGTGAAGGATTGTAGTTAATGCACCCTTTCCTCCCAATTAGAGGAACGTTAGGATATCCGGCGCAGCTGTAGATGATCACAGATCCCAGTAGATCCTTATTAAACCAAACAACGTCTTTTGTAGAAAGTCCCATCAGATGCTCAGACCAATCCACCGTATCTGCGGACTCAGCGAAGATACCCTTCTTGGGCAGATGACTCTCAAACCACATATACAGTAAAGGCCCACAACAAGAGACGTTTTTTCCCCTCCTGTTCTCGTTCTTATAATGCAGTGAGTGATAGAAATATCCAATCAAAGTAGGCACAGGATTGCCTGAAGCAAATATATAGAACGCATCCAGATCAACGAAGTCAGGCAGGTTCGGGAACAGTACAATGCCATAGATACACAGAGCAAGAATAGCATTAAACACAGTCCAACATCCACTCTTGGCATACTCTTGTGCTTTCCCAACCAAGAACTTGAGAGAAAAACCAGACGCTCCATTCCACGAGGTTAACAGCAACTCTGAGGAGTCTAAATGCAAGGCAACAGCCAAATCCTCCAGTTTGGGCTCAGCATCCATATGAATGAAAGGTACCCGGTTCTGAATGGTCAATTCTAAGATCTCAGCATATTCCTCCATAGTCGGAGCCAGAATGAAGTCAGGGAAAGTAAAACACCTCAACGGGGGATCATAGAACTGCATTAGCGTGTACAATTTGTTACGCTCATACATGGATGGTTTATAAACCAATCTAAGTAACTTCCCATAGCTTTTCCTGAAGCTTCTCTTCACATCATCATCAGCTAGAGATATCAAACCAAGCAAAGAAGAAACATTTGGAGTAGGCAACCTGTACGCCACAGTCTTCTTCAGGGTATCCATAATATTAGCAGACAGAAATCTGAGCAACTAGAATCAGAAGTATGAAAATGCACCTGCAGCACAGACACACGTTAAGGATATGCAGGATGAGTATGCGACAATGCAATATGCAACATGCAACAGGGATCAAGTGCACATGGCTGAGAAGACCAATCCACCATGCTGGTCTCAAATAGACCCACAAACTGGTCAAAACCTGGTCTCAAAAGATCAACCGCAATGCTCTCACCTGGTCTCAGCAGACCCAATAACATTGTCCTCAAACACCACTGAACCTCACTCAAGAAAACCGGTAATCTGGAGGTCAAGTTACCTGCATGCCCCAATCCCTCTCACAGGTAGGTGTCCTATCAACTAACTCAAGGTATGGCATCCTATGCGGTCGTCGGTGTCACAAACTTTCAAGACTGATGATACGATACCCAGAAGGTGTGGCATCATCATGTCCTGAAGAGGCCTCACTTAGCCAACTTCCAATTGATCGGTCCCCAGAGTCGACAATCCAACTAACCAACAACCCCCTCAACCCAAAGGGATGAAAAAGAAGTCAACCAGAAGCACCTCGTCTGAGCATGGATTTTGCGGGACACTAGTACATGCAAAGCATGCACGCGTCCACTACTTTCCACAACTAATTCTAGGTGCACTCAAGCCCAGGTCCGGCTTATCTCTCAACAGATCACCCCCTCCCCACAACAGCAATGACAATATAAAGCTGACAATAAAATGCGAAAAGTAAAGACAGAAATGTAAATCCATACAAAACCCACGACGGGAAAACAAGCGCTAGGACTGACTCGCGTAGGGAACCGTTGGAGTCCCCAGCAGAGTCGCCAGTTGTCGCTACTGCGAAAATCGGCGCCGGCTATGACAGAAGAGTCACCACCGTGCGTTATTTATCCCACAAGAGGGAAAGGAAACGCTCAGAGTAAACCTAACACAAAACGGGAAAGGAATGGTCGTCGCAACCAAATCCTGGATTCGGGAGTTGATTACGCAAGAGTAAGGTATTAGCACCCCTCACATCCGTCGTACTCGACGGGATCCACGCTTGTTTGCTAGTACGGATTGGTATTCTATCTACTCTACAGGTCTGGGGTTAAAAGAAAATAAAATGACTCGGCGAAGTATCGCACTTTATGCCTACTTATTCCCGTATGGAATGAGAAATCATAGTCAACGTAGTTCGCCTACCTGCGGGAAAAGGGGGGAAGGTTGCTCGCTAGGATATGACGTCCTATGCCTACGTACTTTCATACAGCATGAAAGATCAGAGCAAACGTAGTTCGGGCTACGGAAGACACAGATTTGTCTGACTGTTTTTTAGATCCTTCTGAAAAGGTTTTCTTCTGATTAGGAGTCCAAGCGGACAAAAATGACACTTTGACGTTTGTTTTGAATCTTGTACGAAAGAAGTGTTTTTTTAGTTTGTTTGCAATCTCTGACGCACTAAAGACTATGATTTGAGAGTGACTACGTCGCGTGTCACCCAAAGGGTAACACACTAAGCAATCAGACTACTGGAAAGAAGCTCTCCAGCAATCCTTTCTCAAATAGCTTAAGGCTCGTAACGTACGACATCGATTAACCTTATTACTATGTTTTTGAGTTGTTTGAGATAAGAAGAGAAAGAAGCTCTAAAAAGCCTAGGGTTGAAAGGAGAATAAAAACTAACCTAATGTTGTCATGCATGGATAAGAATCCTAATGTCTGTCATAATCCCCTCTTGCACAGAGGAAATCAGAGATCCTAGGGGATAAACAGAAAAGAAAACAAGCAAATACAGTAAAATGCATGCAATGCAGCAATACAAGCGAGGCAAGGGAGTCCCACTCAATCTCGAACTTGGGAAAACAACAGGCAAAGTGAATCAACATTCACTTCAAACCTAGGGGGCAAGCTGAACAAGCCAACAAACAACACAGAAAACAAAACCCCAAAGCAGAGGAGGCAACCCAAGCAGCAACACCAAACTCCTACAGCAAACAGCAGCTCTGACAGCAACAGCAAGAACCTTCAAACTCCAAGAAGCTTCAATCTCCAACCTCCCAGGGAAAAGAAATCACACTCCAAATAAAGCTCCTCAAAACCTAAACACTTAAACTCCATATCTACAGAAAACCCCAGCTCAAAAGCAACAATAAACCCCAGCAAGCTCCTGACAGCAAAGTTGACAGTAACATAACTTCCTCTTCAAGCAATCCTCATGAAAGGCATCTTCAACATCTTAGATCTTTATACCCAAGCTCTAGCAAGCCCCACCAAGAAATATTTGTTATTGAGATCAAGTTATAATGAATGGAAATCAGTGAAAACCAAAGGAAATCACTAAAACCCATCATCTGCAAAGAAGGGTATCCTCAAAAGTTCTACTCTTTAAGGCATGCCAATCATCCCTCCAAGGGAGAGATGGAATTCCTTAAGAGGAATTTGCATCATAGGATAGGATAGAGGCACATGAAGCTCTCTATGTTTGAAAGAAGAAACAAGACTAATCTACTGCTCTTCCTATATGCCCTAATCCCTAAGCCTTCAAAAGCAATCCAACAGAGAAGAAAACTTCATGCCCAAGCTCCAAGCTCTATCTCCAAGCATCCTCAATGTCTCTAGAAGCTCCATCAAGCAAAACCCAAGCCCAAAGCCCAACACCTAATTGAAATACCCAAAACCCAACAAACAAACCAAAAGCCCAAAAGGGAAACACACAAACATCAACCAAATTGCAAAAAAATCAGATAAGATGCTAAAGCTTATCAGAAAATCCTAGGTAAATTTCTAAGGGAACCTAACCCTATAGCCACAACCCCATAGGAATCCCAAACCCTAAATCAACCATTTAATCCTCAAACTATGCACAAAACTACAACTACTTGTCTTGAAACCCTAATTCTAACACCTCTCCTATTCACCTCTCAAACTAACCTAAATTTTATTCACAAAAATGTGATAAAATTTCTAAGGGTACATGCTTCCCTAATCTAATTAATCCAACAAGAATCAACTTAAAATCATCCACCAATTGGTCACAAGAAAATCAGCAAGAACATGTAGCAAATATGCAAAATTAAAGAAAATAATAAAAATGGAGAAAATCAAATTAAATTGAAAAATGGATAAAAATTGGATTTATTAATTTCATAAAATCATAAATAAACCCAAGATCATGGAGGTATTTTTAAAATATTTTTTTGGATTAATATTGGATTTATTATGATTTTTAGAAATTAAATGGAATAAAAGAAAATATTAAAAGGAATAAAAGAAATTAAAAACTGGATTAAATGGGAGCCATCAGATGGAGAGACTGGTAAGCGCATCTGAGAGTCATGAGCGTGTCCACGTGAGAGTCCAGTCACCAGCTGACTGGATAAATGAAACGCTGCGTTTAGCAGTCAAAGTTAGCCAAATCAAAAACAAGTCGTGGTCGTTGGATGAGTTGAAAGAGTCAAAGTCCAAACCAGATCTAACGTCTAAGAGGTCGTCTCCTACCTCTGAACTCAGGTGAGGCCAACTGTTCAGGTGTGGTGGTCCGGTGACTTCACCACCTCCTTCTCCGGTGAGTTCAAGATCCAATGATCCAGAAAAAGCAAACTTCATATCAATTCTACTCAGAATTTCACCAGGATTCCAAATCTCCTATCCAAATTTCCTAACTCTCAAAGGATTTTGAATTTCGAATCAATGTTCAGAGATGACATCCAAACTGATTATCACTAATGGCCAAACTGAAACCATAGAAATGTTCCTCATTCTTCAGTGATCATCATGATCTATCCAACTTGATCTGAAACTTCAAGATTGTTTATAACCGTCCTCTAACAGAAATTGATCATCCATCTTAATTGTCACTAATCAACTCCAAACCAATCTAGAAACGTTCCCTAATCATCCTAGGTCCTAACCACATGCACATTCTAAGCTAATTCTCCCTAGATTATGAAGGAATTCAAGAATTACATACCTATGAAAATGGGATCAACAGCGGTAGAAAATGATGGATTCAAGCTGTGCCACTTGTAACACCCTTCTAACCCCACATGAAAATACATAAATAATCAGAGTAAATTAACATGCTTTCACAAAAGGGCGTCACACATAATTTCAAAACATCAAAACCACCTGTCATGCTTTAAACACTCAAATAAAATAATCATGCTTTTCAAAGTTCACTTTGCATATAGCAGCGGATTCAATTTATATTCATAATTCTTTTCACATAGCATTCATGTTCATCTCATAATTCAACAATACTTGGGCACTAAGGCCAACATCACAATATTTTGATACATTTAAAACACAACTTAAAATACATAAAATATCTCTAAAGCAAAAACCCAAACGATCCCAGTGTTACATAACCAGAGCATGACTCAACCCAACATAATTAAAATACTAAACGACTGCACCAGCAGAGACCTCTCAACTACTAGCAGTACAACTCCAAGATACCTGCACGATGTCATAAAGGACATCATTCCAGCAGAAGGGTGAGAAATATTACCATAATAATCAAAGCACATAATCATATATAAATCCGTAAGTGCAGAATACATACATTTCACATTTTCTCACCACAATGCATATTAACACAAGAACCATGCACATAATATATATCCATAACATCAAATACACATATTATACTCCTCACCACAATACCTCACATACCCACTAACATACATCGCAAAGCATATATGTATAAAACCAAGCATTTCATCATGCATACATTCGCAATTACAATTAATCCTCACAAACATACACGTTATGTTTCATTCATCACGAATCATATAACATACACCATCATGTTTAATCATCAATATCTTTCTCAATTACTCAATCGCAACCCACAATTCAACAATTCATACTCACATGCATATTTCATATAACACTCATAACTATGCCATGTGACTCACTTAAAACTCACCCAATATCACCAATCCCCTTTTTAGGATTATGGGTACGTCACTTATACCCTACCAGGAATAACACCTCAGTTATTCTACTCCGGTAATTACTCCACTAGGAACGACACATTGCCATTCTACCCCAGTGAGTACAAATCTTTCACATAAACATTATTATCTATATTACTCTCATATTTACCAATCATTACCTATATACATGTACTATTATATTCTCAGGCATTATTCACAATTCATCACATACATTACATTGGATGTATATATATATATACACAACTAAGCATACTCATCAATCATGCTTCTACAATTCACATCATTTTCACACAAACATTTATAATTATATTTATTCATACATCTCAATCATTCCATGCATCGCAATGTATCCATATAAGTATCTATATATAAATAGAACATCAAGTATATACAATATGCATTCACCAATGTTTACATCAATCCATGTAAACCCACATATATATACATATCTTCAAGCATACTCACTCATGCCATTATCGCAATCCGCGTTAGTTCATATAAATATACACAATATGTTTATATCATCACCATTTCACATAAACATTTACATACATGTTTATTTCACCAATGCATCATATAAAGATAAATTATGCAACTCATGGAGACCGACTCACGACTCTATGCAGATGCAAATGCGGTACCGACTCAATTTAGCAGGTTCAATTGAAGAACCAAATGGAACCATCGCTCGTTACCGAAGTAACTCCCCGTCGGGCCTACGATGTTCACCCATTGCTCACACCCCACATGGGCACACAATGTTTATGGATTGCTCACACCCCACATGGGCACACAATCCGATTGCTCACACCCCACAAGGGCACACAATCTTTCTGCAGATTCTACGCGGAATCAAATATAGACCATCGCTCACACCCCACATGGGCACACGATGTCTCTGCAGATCCTACACGGGATCAAATATAACCATCGCTCACACCCCACATGGGCACACGAGGTTCTGCAGATCCTACACGGGATCAAATAACACAAATGCATATCATGATGCTTCACATGCAAACATGACTCAATCAACTATAAACCATCGCTCACACCCCACATGGGCACACGAGGTTTCTGCAGATCCTACGCGGGATCAATCAACACAAAATGCATACATGTTTACAAACATACTCATGCATCTATCACATTTCACTGCATACATTTATTATGCATTCACAACATATATATCATAATGCAAATATATACATACATATATATATATATATATATATATATATATATATATATATATATATATATATATATATATATATATATATATATATATATATATATATATATATATATATATATATATATATATATATATATATATATATATATATATATATATATATATATATATATATTCATCATTTATTTCACACCATTTCATACATGGTTCTCATACAAAATGACTCAATCAGTTATAGACCATCGCTCACACCCCACATGGGCACACGATGTCTCTGCAGATCCTACACGGGATCAATCAACACAAACTGCATACATATTCGCAAATATATTATCATGCATTCTTCACACATCAACACGTACAATCATCATGCACTCACAATGTGTATTATATTCACCATTCTTCACAATTGCCATGCATTTTTATTTAATTCTAAACAATGCATAATTTTCCCAAAGGCCACGATTCAAAATCATATTCATACACTAGGATTCACGCCTTACGGCTACCCACAACACAACAATTAATAAAACACAAATTATCCTTACGAGACGAGACCGATCGCAACCGGACGCTCTAGCTACTATAAGCTCTTCTCACTCAAAATCATTAATCCCGACTAATCGGTAAAATCGGCTAAAAGTTGGCTAAAAATAATATTTCTTTTCACCAAGTTGTAGAACATATTATTAGCTTCAGTTTGATATAAAGAACGTCAAAATCCGATAAACGGTGAAAAAGTTATGAATTTTCGAAGTTTTGAAAAATAATATTTTCTCACACTTACAGTGTTAATCGGTTAACGTATATGGTTAACCGATTAACCACTCCAAAAACTCAGTTTTTACGCCAAAAACTCAGTTTTTAGGCCCCCAACACTGTGTTAATCGGTTAACGTATATGGTTAACCGATTAACACCTGAAAAACTCAGAAAAATAGCTACGGGTTCGGGCTTAAAAGCCCCAAAAAGTCGCCCGATTAAATAGTTTTCACCCGATTAAATACCTATCTATCCTTACTAATCATATATGGATATTTTAGGATCATAAAACTCAACTTTCATGACATTCGATTTCCACTCAAAATCTTAACCTCAATTTAATCGAAAATGGTGAAACTCACAATATCACCCGATTTTCGCCAAACTAGTTCCAATAATCTTAGTCTAACATATCCCGACTAAATGGAAACAAGGTTGGAAAACAACCAAACTCATCCACACACATACACAATCATACACAATGATTAAGATAGTAAGATTTCACACCCTTACCTTAGAGTAATCGAAGCCAGAGGATGTTCTTGATGATTCTCCAAGTTTCCTCTTTTTCTCCTCTTTTCTCTTCTTCCTCTTTCTTTCCCTTTCTTTCTCTTCCTTCTTTCTTTCCTTTTTCTTTCCACTTCCTCATATATATATCTTTCCCTTTATTTCTTTCCACTATATTTCCTTTCTCAAAACATCTATCAATCCATTTAAACAATCATCTAATTATTCAAATAATTAGAATAATCCAAATAAATCAATTAATTAACACAATAATTAATTATTGAAAATTGGGTTGTTACACCACTCTTCAAACACGATCAATGAAGCAAGATAAAGCTTTCTCAACCCTCAATTTGGCTTGAATGTGCCTTGAACTCCAAAACCGATTCTGAGTTGAAGCTCTTGAAACTCAACTTCAATCTTCCTCTCCTCCATGAATTCTGCACCAAACTGAATCTGAATTCACTCTAGAGCTTAAATATGAAGTGTTTGTGGGCTTTTGCAACCCAATTCAGGCCCAAATCTGTTGATCCAAAATTCTGTCATGGCCATGGAAGTTCAATGCCACAGTCACGATTCTGAGCTTCCAGCTTGCTCTAGAATGTTCTATCCAACTGCAAATTGGTTATGGAGTGTGTTTAGGTAGCTAGCTTGGCCTGAATTGCCCTGACTTTTGTTTTGGCATTGTGACTTGTAAGGTAAGTAAGCTCTTTACAAAGTAAGTCATGAAATTAAGCCTCAACTCAAAAATGTGGAAATGTCATTGTGTTTGAAATTCATTTCCTGACCAATTTGGTATGTCATATGGACTGGTTTGGACCTATGGCTCAAAAATCACAATTTCCCTCTTTGATTCATTTAAAATCCATCCTTATTTTAGGCCATTTTGGATCATTTTGTGAAGCAAGCCATTTCAATCACCCATGACTTCTTATCTAACCTAAAAACTACATTTTAAGCACATCTCGTGTTGGAAATTTTTTCATTTGAGGAGTGGAAGATAGAGATTTTGACCTATGTTGAAAAATGACCTATAATTCAACTTTCCCAAAATACCCCTGGATTGCCAAGACCATAACTTGAGTTCCACAAATCTTCTTGAGGACTTCTAGTACTCAAATTAAAGGTAAGATCAAGCCCTACAATTCTTATGTTGGCCAAGAATCCATTTGAAAACTCCTTGACGGGCAAAAGTTGCCTGGAAGTCAAGTGACTTTCACAGATAAATTTCAGTGTCCTCTGATGACCCATAACTTGTAAGAACCATAACTTGAATTCTACAAACCTCCTTGAATACTTCTAGTACTCAAATTAAAGCTATTGAGAAGATATACAAGTTTCATGTTGGCCAAGAATCCATTTGAAACGTTCATTTTGAATCATGTGGCTTGGAAGTCCAGTGCTATACAGGGGATTTTATCCTAGGAACCCTGTCTCAAACACCTCCAACCACTCTTAATTCTCTTGAACTTGATCTTGACTCATCCATACACATGCTTTAACATATCCATCCATGGATTCCATGACCTAGAGCTAGGTCTTGATGCCCTTTCTTTGCTCTCCTTGACCTAGGGTTACCAGATGAAACCCTACTTGTACACACCTCAACTGTGGTTCTTGAACTTGATACCATGACTTGTCTAGGCCTCAATAGGGCTCCCTAGGCCTCCTATGGGATCCATACACACCTCAAATTCATAATTCCATGCTTCATACCCCATTGATGACCCTCAATACACCTCAAGTTAGGAGAGAAATCCACTTGTTGACATTCAAATCTCCTCAAAGCTTCAACCCATTCCTTGATGACTTGGATGTTCTTCAACTTGAATAAGGCCCCTTGATGTGCTTCTTTAGATAAGGATGGCACTTGATCCCCTGTTAGATGACTTGTTATGTTATGATATGCAAATGATTGGACCATGTACATGATGTGACTATGCAAATGATAATGCAATTGAAACATAAACCAGGAGAAACAGGTTGGGAAAATTTTAGGGTGCAACATTCTGCACATGTAAAATTTGCGTGTATCCTTCTCTAAACCAGATTGCATCAGTTTGTACAACTTTGATCTCAAAATGCATTTCAAAACCTTCACTTGCATTTCCATTTGAATTTAGAGTTGTGTTCATTGTTTGAGAAAAATAACAGCACCATCATGTTCCTTGTGAAAAATTGAGTGAGATAGACTAAACTTTTATTGAATTTGGTGAAGAATTGAGGAAGTTGTGTTGAAAACGCGTTTTGAAATTTTGTGCCTTGGCTTCCCTTGTTTTTCCCAGAAAATTGCTTTGTTTTGGTATATGATTTTATGGGGGTGGCATTAATACACAGATGTATCGCCACCTCAGTGGTTAAACGCCTTGCCTTAAGACCTTGCCTGACCCTGTGAACCTCTGTTCGACCCCCAGCAGGGGCGTTTTGTTTTATTTTCATTCTATTTCTTTGTTTTGATATTTTAATTTCTGTTTCCATCAATTATCACACGCGTTTAGTGGTTAGTTTGGCTTAGTTTTGAGCTTGCAACCAAAAAGGTCTTGGGTTCAAGCCTTGGGGAGGCGCTTCCTTTCTTTTTAGACAATTGTTTTATTTATTTATTTATTTCATTTTCTTTGCATTTTTATTTTATTTCTTTCCTTGTTTTTATTTTATAGTCTCAAATATCAAAAATCCAAAAAAATTATTTCTTAATATTTTGTTGTGGTAATTGTTATTTGTTCTTCTTCTTATTTTTAATCTTTGTTTTATTTTCATTTTATTTTTGAATTAACGAATTAATGTGTTTTCTCTTCCATTTTATTTTATCATTTTTTTTTTCATTTCACTTGTGAGTGAATTATTTAGTGTTTACTTGTCCCTGTGCCATGATCCCCCTAGGATTCCTAGTCCCTCCGTTTAGGATGGGAGTAGGAGAGACATTAAGTGTTCAATCCTATGCATGATAACATTAGGATAGTTTCATTCCCTATCATCCCGACTTTAGGAGCATTGTGCATGATAACTTTAGGTTTGAGTTTAGTCCCCCTTTAGTGTCCTTTCTCTTCTCATCTCAAAACAATCACAAAGCACCTAATAAAGGTTAATGATTATTGTGCGTTACGAGCCTTAAGCACTTGGGAAAGGGTTGTTGAGGGGTTTCCCTTCAATGGCTTGGATGTTTAGTATAGCACCCTTTGGGTGATATGCGACGCATTCACTCCTAAGTCATAGTCTCTAGTGCGATATGAGTTACAAACAATTCAAAAACACTTCTTCTCTAAAAAACAAAAAAAAAACAAATCATTCAAAACCTTTTTGCCCTTTAGGGCCTTTAATCTTGGAAAATCATTTTCATACGAAGAGTTTTGTTAACTCTTAGTTCTATCGTAAACGGTAACGCCTAAGTCTCCAATGGTCAAGCTGCATACACCAAACTGCTAGAACTGATTATTAACCCTACTCGGGTAAAAACAGTTGAACAAACCTGTGTTCCCTTTTAGCCCGAACTACGTTTACTCTGATCTTTCATACCAGATGAAAGTACGTAGGCACAAGACACGATGTCTTGGCGAGCAACCTTCCCCCCTTTCACCCGTAGTTAGCCGAACTACGTTGACTCTGACTTCTCACTTCAGATGAGATACGTAGGCACAAAGCGCCGATGCTTTGCCGAGTCACTTCTTTTTTTTCTTTTGTCCTCAAGCCTGTTTTTAGATAGTTTCAATCACCCTTTTAGATAGACAACAAGCGTGGATCCCGTCGAGTACGACGGACGTGAGGGGTGCTAACACCTTCCCCTCACGTAACTGACTCCCGAACCCGAGATTTGGTTGCGATGACCGATCTTATCCCTCTTTTTGTTAGGTTTTCTCTGAGTGTTTCCTTTCCCTCTCTTGGGATAAATAACGCACGGTGGCGACTCTTCTGTCACTGCCGGCCTCGATTTTCGCAGTAGCGACACCATGGTAAAAAGTCTGTCAGCATTTTAAAAAATAAGTAAAAAACCAAATGTGTCGGTGCTAGGGCTTGAACCATTAACCAGACACTACCTATAATCACAACTTTTTAAATAACAGTGGTGAAAGATATCACTTTTCACCACGGTTGGAATTTTAACCGTGATTAAAAGTATTAAAATAAAATGCACGCTTCTATATATCACATATTATTACTACAGTGAATAGGAAATCGTTGTTACTTTGACGGTGTTGTTTACGCGTTTTATAGTAGTGAAGTGTCAAGGCAAGTCTTAACTAGAAATTCAATTGGAAGAAGAAAGAAAGGCACTAACAAGAACACTTTTATCTGATGTTATTGCTTCTCTCAATTCCATGAGTCCCACATCGTTTTTTTTCCAGTATTATGGAAGAGTTTATAAAGCTTAATCAAGTATAAGTTATTTCATAAGTGGGTTGAGATGGAAGTGGGACTTTGAGAGCTTAATATATGTTTCAACAAAATGGGCTTTCGGTTCTGAATGTTTTTCCAAAATTTTAATTAATTAAAAACTATTAATTCTCTAATAAAAAATATTAAAAATATTAAACTAGTTAAAAATATTATTAAATATTAAAATATCACAGTCATCAATGATAGGTAATTAAAAATATTTTTTTATTATAATCATCATTGCCACGCATGCAAAAGTGGATGGGGATCATAAAAATCCAAAGGCCATCAAAATTAAGGGACCATAATCACTGGTTTTGTAATAGGAGGATCAATTGTTTAAAACACCCGAACTAGGGGGACCAAAAGTGCATTTAAGCCAAATATTTAAAACACTTAATTGTCCATTTCATGCTATATGTGTTTTCAAAGTAATCAAATATGTCGTATTATAGAGGCTGACTGATGTAATTTGTGGATGATTAGAGCTCTACCAAAATCTAACCAGTTATTCGGGGGTATGTCTTGGTAGCCTCTAAACTAGAGGTTGACTTCGACAACACTAAGTTTCTTGTTTTAATATATATTTCAATTATGTGAAGGAGGAGTGGAAGATGAGTGACATGTGTTCTTTGAATGTACAACAAGCTTACAGTTCTAGATTGTGGCAGGTTTTAGAGCTATCATCACACCACGACTATAGATTTTCAATGAAGTGGGGACTCTCATTCATGACATCTATAGTAACGAGGATATGATGGTAGCAGGTAGATTTGATGTTATGTTATAGGTGCTTTGGAATAATATGAACAATTGGATATGGAATAATGAGAAGATGAATATGAATAAGTTGGGAATGCAAGCATTTCATTGGTGGAAAGACATGTTTATAGCATAAAACATTCATGGTAGTGTCGAGAATGAGCAACAAAATCAGCACCAATCATCTTGGCAACCAACTCGTGAAGGGTGAGTGAAATGTAATACGATGAAGGATTTAACAACCAAATAGGAACCACTAACAAAAGGTAATGCTATAGAGATTGTAACAGAAGGTTCATCATGGCAGGAATAGCTTGGGATTTTGGTCTTTATTTTGTCATGGAAGTGAAAGCATTGACATTGAAAGAAGCTTTGCAGGTAGCCATTCATATGCAATTGAATAATATTATTATCGAGATTGACTCACAAATGGTGGTGCAAACAATTCGCGCGAATTATGGTGGCAATTCAGATTTTAGTGTGATTATTTTTAGTATTAAGGATTTATTAGTTTTACGTTCCAACTTTGAGGTGGAGTTTGTTAAGTGCCAAGAGAAGTTGACTGCCCACTTGTTAGCTAAAACAACTAATTCTTAGACTAGGCAAAGTAATTTTCATTTGATTAATGATATGCTATGAGTTTGTTTTTGTTAAAAAAAGTACTAGATAATGGATTAATTATATTTATTTAATGGCTAATTTATTCAAAATGTTTAAGAATAGATGGAAAATCCCTATAATTGAAATATTTACTTCAAAAAATCTAATAAAATTAAATATTATTTGCCAACAATTAGAATTAACAAAAATATTTTAAATTCTATTTATTTTTTATTTCCTTCTCTTCTATCATTCATATTATCTACTTAAAAATATTATTCATTCTCTTCACCTTATCCTTTTGTAACCAACCATTATTCACCACCACATCCTGATCCAACTGCATCTTCTCTAGTGTCTTCCACCCCTTTTAATAAATTAGCTCTTGCCCTGGCCACTGGTGCCCTTATTATCAGGATAAAAACTGTTGCGATCTTGTCATTAGTTTGATTTATATTATATAAGGGTAGGAGAATGAGACACTACTACAAATTATATATTTTACAATAAAGCTTTCACTTCAATCAATTAAAAATCGAGGTATATGTCTTGTGAGCGTCATGTTTAATTTTTTTAAAAATATACAACATATACCCTTGATTTTGTCTAAAACCGAGGGATATAACTATCAGGGGCCTCGTTTTGAATCTCAGATAGCCTATTTTATGTTTTTTAATTTATTTAGAGTTACTGTTTCTCACTTGGCGCATTTCCCTTTTTCTTTTTTTATGTAACAAAGTTAAAATTTTCAAATGCCTTTTCTCTACTAATTTTTTTTATTTGTATTATCCATCAGTTACATGGCCCAACCAAGAGGTAATATATTTTGCATCAATATTTTTAAATTAATATTTTCAAATTCCTTTTTTTATTTTATATTATTTTTAATTATTAATAATCTACTCCTTCGGTTTCGTCTAAAAACTGACGTGATAGTTCTTTTACATGAATTTCCAGAATATGGTGATATTTTTAATTTTTAATTAAACTATTTCCCCGACAATGCCTAGAAATTAATATGTATGTTCTTTTGCATTAATACTTCATATAACTAGACTCTAAATTTTTATTTACCTATATATCAACACTCCTCGCTTCATCTCTCAAACAATTTTTAATAAGGATGTGTTATGTGATGAAAATTAATATAACTTTGTCAAAAAGTATGAGATTTTCATTATTTAACATGATGAAAATTATTAACCATATACTAAAAATATAAATACATTTTATTCAATATTATATAAAGGGTTAAAAGATTAAGGGTACCCAAAATTAAAGACTTTATGGAATTAAGATGGAATGGATGATAATGAGCTAGTGATATTGCAAGACGACGCAAGAACAGATAGAATGAAAACGATTGCATTGAACAATGGGAATATGCATTTATATATCATGCATCCACTGTATGGGGAAGTGCAATGTAGGAGTCAATGGTGTAGAAGGCGACAATTTGGAAGATGATATGTTGGATGAATTGAATAATGGTGTAAAATTTGATGACTTGGGAACTATTGAAGATTTGAATAATCTAGGTGATAAGTTTGATGAAGGAGGGCCCATTGGTGTAGAAAATTCAGCTTCAGTTAACGAAGAAGATTCATTTGAGGATGTTAATGAGGATGAGACCATTGAGGGTATTAACCAAAAATAGTCATGTCAGAATGTGAATCTGGAGGGGGACATTATGTTTGAGGATGCAATAATAGATATTGCTTTAGATGGGACTGATGATTATACTATATGTGATCAAAATGATGATATATAGGATGACACACCTTATCTAGTAAGTGTTCAAACTGATTCAGTAGCTCAGGGACTTATTTGTAACAAAGATGAATATCAAGGACTAGAATGTAACCAAGAAGATGGGGGGCTGGAATGTAACCAAGAAGATGAGGGGTTGGAATGTAACAAAAAATATGGTGGTGGTAGTGATGATGATAGTGTTTTGAATGTGAACTTTGAGGATTCTGATGAGGATGCAATTGGAATTAGTGAAGAAATTTCTACTGATAAAGAAGATGGGAAAGGAAAGGGGAAGGGCAAAGTAAAAGGTAAAAGAAATGGGAAGGGTAAAGAAAAATGTAAAAGAAAGGGGAAGGGCAAAGGGAAAGGTAAAGGGAAGGGGAAAGCCAAGGTTGGGAGATAAAGGAAACAAAGGGAGGTGGAAGAAGCAGTTGAGGGTAGTGGTGTATTTGATTATGTGAATGAATGTGAGAGTACAAAGGAAAGCTTTAGAGGTTTGAGTGACATTGGTGAATATGATAGTGATGATTTACCCCATGAGTATGATAATGAAGAAGATGCGATTTTAAAAGATGATTTTCCAACTTTCAAGCTTCCAAAAATAACGAATGATTACAAGTGAGAATTAGGGACTTATTTTGCTACTAAGGAAAACTTTAAGGAGGTAGTTAGAACATATGTTATTCATTCAGGTAGAAACCTCAAATTTAAGAAAAATGATAACAATAGGATGAGAGTCTCTAAAAAAGGTTGTCCATGGGAGTCATACTGTGCAAAATTACAAGATGATAACACTTGGCAGATGAGAAAAATTATGGATAAGCACACATGCAATAGTAATTATAAGGTTTAAGTTCCTTAATTTCAAATGGTTGGGCAAAAAGATTCAAAGTAATGTAAGAGAGAATCTTAATTTGAAGTTGACTGATATAATGGAGAAAACAAAACAAAAGTGGAATGCAGGGATCAATAAGACACTTGCATACATAGCAAAGTCACTTGCTGTTGACATTGTTGATGGTTCATTTAGGGAGAAATATACAAGAATCCATGATTATGGTCATGAGCTGTTAAGGGAAAACCCTGGTTCAATTATGAAAATTACAAGTCAACCAAGTCAAGGTGGCGAGGTAAGTAGTGAGAATCCTGAGAGGTCTTTGAATCCACATTTCCAAAAGATTTATATATGCCTCAAAGCTTACAAGGATAGTTTCTTTAAGTGTAGACTTATCATAGGATTGGATGGTGCTTTTTAAAAGGATATTATGGTGGACAAATACTTTCAGCCATTGGGAGGGATCCTAATGGCCAAATGCTTTCAATAGCATATGTCGTAGTTGAGGGAGAAACCAAAGATTCATGGAATTGGTTTTTGGATCTATTGACAACTAATTTAGGAGGTGCCAGATTATGTTAGACGTATACTTTTATAAGTGATCAACAAAAGGTGTGTATTGATATCTTTATAACTGATTTGGTTTTTGTGAGGTTGTGCAAAACATATACTTTTATAATTGATTTCGGTTGACTATAATACAGGGGTTGTTGCCTGCCCTTGATAAGTTGCTACCAGAAGTTGACCAAAGGTTTTGTATTAGGTAAACATTATTGTTAAGTCATTTTTGATAATATTATATTCTTGTTAGTTACTGATGTGGATGTTTGATATGTGCTATTCTTGTTAGGCACTTATATAGAAATTTTAGGAAGAAGTTTGCTGGTGTCAAATTAAAGGAATTGATATGGAAGGCTGCTAATGCAAGTCATTCAAATGCTTGGAAAGTTTTTGAATGAAATGAAAAGTGATAATAAAGAGGCATTCGAGAAGATTTGGAAGATTCCACCAAGGTTCTGGAGCAAATCAGGGTTTAGAGCTAGTACAAGGTCTGATACTTTGGTGAACAACATGTCAGAAACCTTTAACTCAGTATTTGTAGCTGCAAGAGCCAAGCCTATTGTGACTATGCTTGAAGAGATAAGAGTGAACCTGATGCGAAGGTGGGAGTCCAACAAACAAAAGATTTCCAAGTTTGATGATACCATTATGTCAAATATCCAAAAGATGCTAGAAAAGGAATCATAAAGAATAAACAGTTGAATTGTTAGGTAATGCTACATACTTGTTTGAGATAAAGAACAAACAATTGATATATCATTGTTCCATTATTTATTTTTGCATTTGTAACAGGCGTGCATGTGAGTTTGACTATGAAGTTTGGCATATATTACTCATAGAAGAAAATCATGTTGTTAATCTATCAAATCATGAGTGCTCATGTAGAAGGTGAATGTTGACAGGGCTGCCATGCTGTCATACAATTTCATGCATGAAAGATCAACATTTACAAGTAGATGATTTTGCGTTTGATTATTACAAAAAGGAATGATATGAGGCTTGCTATGCACCAGTTATTTATACAGTTAATGGAGAATCTCTTTAGAAAAAAAACAGATGTTGTTGACCTACAATCACCCTTCATAAAAAGGCAGCCTGGTAGACCCAAGAAGAAAAGGAGCAAAGAGGCTGAGGAACAAGTGAGAAATGATGCATAGCTCAAAAGGGAAAATTTTCGTATCAAATGCAGTCGATACCATAAGGATGGTTACAACAAGGCCACTTGCAAGCTTCCTACAACTGTTGTAACTCTAACTCAGGCATCTCTAACTGCTGTTACTTTAACTGCCACCTCAATCCAACCAACCACAACTGCTACCTCAAGCCAACCAACCCCAGCTGCTACCTCAAGCCAACCAACACAAGCTGCTACCTCAAGCTAACCAACACCTGTTGCTACCTCAGGCCAACCAACCCCAGTTGCTACCTTAAGCCAACCAACTCCAGATGGAGGTTCAACTCACCAACCACCCAAAAAGAAAAGGAGACTTCAAATGGGTCTAAAACCAGTTCTGAGCCAACATTAATACTTATGTTAATCTTTGATGTGTACTAGTTATGCCACTTTTCACCTATTTTGTAGTTTACGACATATGGCTTATAATGCCACTTTTGTTGGATTTCTGCTACTGTAACATATGGCATACAATGCATATTTTGTAGTTTATGGCTTACAATGTCACTTTTGTTATGACCTATAGTGTTACTTTTGTTATCACTTAAAATGCAACTTCTGTTATGGTTATGATTTATTATTGGAATGATAAGGAATGTTATGCTTATGTTACACCAAATTAAAATTCAACTTCCAAATTAAAAGTGCATTTGTTCTGATATATAATGGGAAATAAAGGTAACATTTCTCCAAATTAAAAGTGCATTTGTTTGGATATATTATGGAAAACAAAAGTAACATTTCTCCAAATTAAAAGTCTATTTTTTCTGATATATTCATGGGAAACAAATACATTTCGCTGATAAATTTTGACACATACAGAACAATGTTGACAGACACATTTCATGATAGATACATTTCAACCTCCTTGTTCACAGATGCATTTCACTGATAAATGTTGACAGATACATCTCATTACACAGACAAAAATCCAACCTAAAAATACATTATTGCAAATACAACAATAAACACTAAGCTCAATATTCCAACCACAATGGACACTTACAACCATCCTCTAATGTGGATGATCTCATTCTTCAATTTGTAAATTTTCTTCTTTTTCCTCTGGATCTTCAAATCCCTTTCATCAATAATGTCGTCATTGAACCATTTGAAGAAATTACAACCCTTATTCACATGATGAAAACCTTTCTACAATCCCAAACAACAAAAACAAAGAGATTAAGAAAGCAAGAAAACACACCAACACGGTGAATATGTGATACTACGCACGAGCACTTTTCTAGAAAATATGAAGAGCTTTGCTACAATTGAAGTATTGAACCCTTTAAATAAATATGTATATATCCTTTTGCTGAGTCATTACATAGTTGACACGCCGCGTTGGCATTTACTAACGTTTTAACATTTGAACTAATAGAAGTAATATTACAGGACTAAACTGAAATGATTTTTTATTGAGGGACTAAATCACAACTCATAATTAACTTACGGGACTTGGAGACTAATGCCTTAAAAAAATAATAACATAAAATACATAAAAAACGATAATTGAGAAAACACATGAATATAATATTTGAAAAAAATACATTGTAAACCGATCAACCAAACCAAATTAAATAAAATCGGTTTGCTTCGGCTCTATTTTTTGAACACTAAAATTTAATTAAACCAAACCGATTCACATAACATAAATTTGAACATTTTTTAACAAAATCTACTCAAAACCGAACCAATTACACCCTTAAATATATGTGACTTGTTGGCATTTTTTTTAAATGTTAGACTGAAAAAGAAAGTAGAGCAGTAACATAAAATAAATAAATAAATATATATATATATATATATATATATATATATATATATATATATATATATATATATATATATATATATATATATATATATATATATATATATATATATATATATATATATATATATATATATATATATATATATATATATATATATATATATATATATATATATATATATATATATATATATATATATATATATATATATATATATATATATATATATATATATATATATATATATATATATATATATATATATATATATATATATATATATATATATAACACTTACATATAGCCATTATCACCATTTGCAGCTATAGTGAAAATCAAATGACACGTATTAAAAAAATTAAAACTAATTGTAATTGAAATGATACTAGTATTGTCCTCACGGCTAATCGCTGCTAATGGCCGGAGGTTCACGATTGATTGCCGCTGATTTTAGAAGGAAGTTGATCTTTATAGGAATGATAAGCTTCGATCGACAGCAAAACAAGGACGACTTGAATAGATACTGCAATCACAGCTCCAAGAGATATAAGAATGACTCTTGTGGTTGAGAACCGGGACCCTGCTGGAAGTGGAGTAAATGGCGGTGGGGACGGAGGTGACGGAGGCGGCGGAGAAGCTTGCGGTGGTGGTGGGGAATGAGGTGGCGGCGGAGGTTTGTAAGGAGTTACAATGACTGGATTTTGAGGGGAATGTGCAGGCTTCGCAGATATGGGAATGTAATGAGTTATAATGTCTGATTTTGGAGAGGGAGGTGCATCCTTCTCAGCTCCCACCATTAAGCCCATTACTGAAAATGCAAGAACAAGTATCTTTGCTGCCATCATTACCTTCAAAACATAATATATAATTTGACCAAGAACCAAATTAATAAAATAAAATAATGCAAATTTGAACAGATGAATTAAAAAATATAAGCATAGTTGACGTCGTCATAGAAAAACAAAATAGTGAAAAGAGAAATGTAAGAAGAGACGTACCTTTAGAAAAGCCATTGACAAAAGAGATTGAATACTTTTGTTAAAAGAATTAGTTTGATAAATTAGTAAACACAAATACAAAACAAAAATCGCATAGATCTTTCTAAATTATTAAAAAATAGTATTGAGTTGTTTTGTTGTTTTCATAGTTTTGTATGCGCTCTCAGTCTCATTTGTATAAACAACAAACAATAAGAGGAGAAAAGAGACTAGACAAATAATATCACTTAAGTGTAGCCTAAAAAACTATAATGATTATTATGATAGTAAAGATAAGAGTGATAAAAAAAATTCCATTTTAACGTATTACTCATTTATTAGTATTCTGATTGGGTTTGAAAATAATATTTAATTTTTATAATTTCCAATATTTATTGTTTAAATTAAACTGCATCTTCTTTGCCAATAATTAATTGGTTCAGTTGATAGGAAGAACCCCAGTTGAATCCTCATAATTAAGAGGAGGTTTGGGAAAAAAAAACGTCCTATCTCCTTTAAGAGCATCTTTAGTGGGAGTAAATTAAATGGATAAACTAAAATAGTTTTTGTGAACCCAAAGTGATTTGTAGGATTTAAAATATTTATAATTGATTTGAGTTGTTTTTACTTTAATGATTGTTGCTTATAAAAAACCAAAACTTGACCTCATATTTTATATTTTAATAATATGAAATAATAATTAAAGTCATTGAAATTTGATAGTGTACGTTGGTTATATAGTTAGTGTCATGTCATTCTTATTCCAATACAAATTATTTATAACTACCATTATTATTAAAAAATTTAATACTACAGAACCTAAACTAATGATGCTCTAAATTTGCATTGCGCATTCTATATTTCATAAAAATCAAATTACGGGACCCAATTTCTCATTATCCTCCTCCATTTCCCATAGTTTTCTATGTATCATGGAGTTTTAATTTAATACCCGAGCGTTAATGAAAATTACCACCTGAATCATGGGGTTTTAATTTAATACCCGAGCATTAATGAAAAATATCTCTATATATGTTAACGGTTTCTTTCTCTTACTTATTCTTATTACTAAATGTTAGATGTCTGTAATTCCATCCCTTGTGTTGCAGCTAGAGATTAGTGGCTCTGTTTTAAAAGACAATTTATATGTTATTTTAAAAGATCAGGCTAACCAGTGTCCGAGGAGTAAATTTTAAGGATTTCAAATAAAAAACATTACATTTAATATCCGTCTTTTATAGAAAGAAATATTTTTTATTTTTTAAAAAAGTCAATTGTTTTAATTTTCAATTCCACTAATACAAGTTTTTTTTATAGAAAAACATACAGTATCTTTTATTTACAAAAATGATTAATTGTTTTAATTTCTAATGCATTTAATACAAGTGTTTTCAAACATAATATATTTCAACACTCGTTAGCATTTCTCTAATTTTAATTTGATTTGAATTTAAATTATTACTCTATTTTAAATTATAAATTATTTTTATAAAAATTATCCCAAATTAAAAATCACTTTACAATTTTAATACAACACTAATGATTTTTTTCTTAATATACTCTATTTAAAATATAAAAAAATTCTTAATAATTAATGAAAGTCAATATTATAAAGTCAGATATAATTTTTCTTTAACATACAAAATTAATTAGATTATTCAATTTGTGTGAAATGTTTAAAGTTTCTTATAATTTAGAATGGAGAAAGGAGTATATATGTTTTTCTTCTGCGAATGTTAAATTAAATGTGTTGATTATCATGCCTTTAACAAATAAAAGAAAATATTTTTTCAGCACTAAAAATCATATAAAAGAATTTTAATTAATTAAAAAAATTACATTACTTTAAAAATACTCTTTGATATACTAAGATAAAAAAAAATAAATCACCTAGTATTAGGATAAAACCAATTAAAAAGTAAAATAATAAAATAAATCAAAGTATTATGAAGTGTTTCGCAAGAGGATACATGTTTAAATATAGAAACCAACAAAACATAATTAGAGTAAAATATATGGATTAACTAAAAGTAGAAATCAACAATCAAAATAAACACAAAAAAAAAAATAATAATACTTTTTGATTTTGAACTTAAGAGAAGAAAAAAAAATGAAAATTGGATTGAGAAAACTTTGCCAAGTTTAGAGAAGGGAGATCTACGTAAGCAACAAGAGTCCAAAACAATGAGATTAGAGGAGTATCCAAACAGATTCTTAGGGCGCCCAAGGCTGGTATAGGTCTTCCGAAACGCAGGACAAGTCACCTTACTGGATTCGGGTCTGACCACCTGAACTGAATCATGTTTCTCTCCTAATTTAACTGACGGGATTAGGGGTGGTCATGGATGGTTAATGTTCAAAACCAATTCATAACCATAAATAATTTATATATTACAACTGATTATTAAAATCAATTTTTATAACTTGTTTTTATCTTTTAAAATAGTTATAAACAGGTTATATCCATAACCAGTTTTATAATTAGTTTTGATTTAATTTTATTTTAAAATTGATGTTTTCAAAATTATAATATTACTATGTGTAAACTTAATTCCCTTTAAAAATTTTACAATATACTAGTAACAAAATATATAGGTATGTATTTTCATCAAAATATATAGAAATTAACATATTAGTGATCAACAAGAGTAACTAAAAATACTGTTACGAAGTGGAAATTTAATTCCCTTTAAAGATTAACTTTACTAATATTTCAAACACATAGTAACTAAAAATTACTATGTTGATTTTAAATATATAGTTTCATGTTAAATATATAGGTTTATTTAATTTTAAATATATAGGTTCATGTTGATTTTAAAAAATTAACTTTATTGAAAATTAATTTTTAAAATTTTTTGGAAAAAAATTTTATTTACTGAAAAAAATTAAAACAATAATTTTTTCATAAAAGATTAATATTTTTTTCAAAATAAAAATATTTTTTTAAAAAAAAAAATTTCAAAGTTTTTTTTAATTAAAAAAATTGACTAATTTAATTTTTATTTTGGTTTTTTTGAATCATGAATAAAATAATTAGAGTGCTATATATAATAAGTGATATGAAGGAGACATTATATAGTTTAGATATCTTGAATAAAACGTTTTGCAAATCGGTTGTGGAAATTTTAAACAAACTCTTTCTTAATCATCTTGAAGAGAGCAATATAGACTTTTAGTATAATACAGCCATATTAGAATAAGTATTTAGATATTTTAACAGGTAGCGCAGGTGTGAAACTATTATTGTGCAACAATTATATTAACAATTAAAAAATTGTATAATATGTAAGTCTATGTTAATATATAATAATAAAAGATGATTGGTTTAACATTAAATTGGTCATTCACTATTAAAACCATTCACTTTAGATCACTCATTCTTATACTTCAAATAAAATTGAATGGTAAATTTAAAATGACGTGACATAAAATATAATAAAATAGAAATCGTATAGATTGATATTATTTATCAAATAGTAAAATAATTAATTTTTAAAGCTGAAATTGAAATGAAAAATAAATTGGTTTCCGTCAACGATGTTTCAAAAATAAATAGTAAAATAATTATGACCGAAAAATTTTTATTTACTGAAAAAAAATTAAAACAATATTTTTTTCAAAAAAAATTAATTTTTTTTTCAAAATAAAAATATTTTTTTTTTGAAAAATATTTTCAAAGTTTTATTTTAATTAAAAAAGTAACTAATTTGGTTTTTATTTTGGATATGGATGTCCAAATTATGGATTTGGTTAAAACCATATTAAAAATATATGCAAAATGTGGATTTGGTTAAAACCATACTAATAATTAACCGGTTTTTAATAACTGGATTTGGATATGGATATGGATTATTTAAATAACCGGTTTATTTGAGTACCCCTAGACAGGACATGTGACATGCGAATAATCAATCAAGTGGAAAGGAAAAAATCGTCTTCTCCACTAATGCAGAAGGAATCCAGTTTATCCACTTCAACATCTTCGATTGAAAAAAAAAATGGAACCATTCCTTTGACTCTCTGATACAAACATAATGATCCTTTTATATATACCAAATTTGAGATTGGGAAGGAGATCACGAATTTTCCTTAGAAATACAAAAAAGTGCTCTCTCATAACCCTTACGTGGGTGAGATCTCAACACACAATAACTCTTACACAAACAGGGCTTCCCCTCATTATATTTTTTTAGCAAGTATAATTAGAGTCTATCGTGAAACCCTGCTAAAATTTACATGGAAGACACTCACCTTACATTCATCATCTGCCTCAATTAGCTTCTTCAACATGGTGGTTTAATCAGGCACCACGACACCTACCAACATAGTTGCACCCATTTACACCACAACACGAGGGTTTGCTCGAGGTGGAGAATCTAGCTCTTCTCGAGGAAAAAGATGACATACACGTCAACTCTAAACCATATTTTGAAAGAGGACAAAATCCTTAATCATTTTTTTCTAGTAGAGACGCCACTGGCATCCTTGACAATATGCAAGCGCATAATTTCTATCGAAGTAGAAAAATGATCATTCCACAAAGGACCGTTTGAATTAGCGAATTATCTTACTTTGGTGTTTAGCTAAAATGAAGTCTTCTTTTAGTTTGGAATAGTTTTGATTGATTTTGAAAAATTCATAAAAATGAGATTTATGCCTAAGAATTATATCCTAGACATTCTCATGCATGTTCTTAATTTTTGTTAATTATGAGAAATTATCATCAGTAGAAAAGAATAGATAAAACTTATAATACCTACTTTCTTCAGTGTATTATCTCGTCTTAAACTAACGAACTACCTACTTTCATCGGTGAAGTTCGCTCATTAGGATCCTTTAAGTCCGGATATTTAAAAATGAGCATTTTCTTAATTAAACCATAAACACTTTTGTCGCCTTAATTTAACTATTTAGACTTTTTAGTTCCAATATCAATCATTACCTTTGAGTATATGACTAATATCTATGTATATCTCTTTGTCCATAGAGATATGTGTGTTAAAATCAGAAAACCAAAACAAATACAAAGTTCTCGTTATTAATATTTTAAATGGAAACCTACAGGAGGTTTGCCACTTGGACAATCCTCATATCCCTAAACCCAATGATGACTACTCATAAATGAATATATATATATATATATATATATATATATATATATATATATATATATATATATATATATATATATATATATATATATATATATATATATATATATATATATATATATATATATATATATATATATATATATATATATATATATATATATATATATATATATATATATATATATATATATATATATATATATATATATATATATATATATATATATATAACTAGAAGTAAATAAAAGCCTAGACTTTATTTCAATAATAGAACAACAGTACAAATGATTTCTCAAATATGAGTCTCGACAGAATTCTTAAAATTGCAGGAAAAAAAGTAAACTAAAGCGCAGAAATTTAGATAATGTAAAATTGTGTGTGAGAGATCCCTAATATGAGTCCCCTCTGAAATATATCAGCTTATAACCATTAAAATAGCACTAAAGAGCCTTATGAACAAAGAAAAACTACTGAGAAGTGCAGGGGTTGTCAAATGAAACATCTGTCTTGGAGTTCTCATCTTCCCCTAGGAGAATCATGCCTGTAACAAGATTTATGGGCTAGCCGTAATATGCATTACCTAACATAAAATCGATCTTTTTTCTTAGTGAAAATGATCACTACAGAAAAGTTGTGTTCAACCACGTGATTTAGTGAAGTGAAAGTCACGTGCCAAAATATAGACAGTTGTGAAGTGATTTTCACGTCACTAACCTGTTTAATATTAAAATAATAAGAAATAAATGTAGCACATGGTCTGTCAGATTTAAAAATAAGAAATTTTTAAAATTTGTGTTGTGACGTAAATATCACGTCGCAACCATTTAGGAGGGAAAAGTATATGACGTAGAGGTGATTGTTGACTGTGTTGCAGGTTAACTGACAAAATCAATATAACCGTTGGAACTTTTGCGACGTGAATATCACGTGGCAAAGTTGTGAAGTGATAATCACGTCGCTACGTGATTAATGTGAATATTTAAATTTTAGCCGTTATAGGTTGCGACGTGAAATTCACGTCGCTGGAATTTTATTTATGACATGTGTGTCCAACTTCCCAGACCACATTTATTATTCCAATTTTAATTTCTTCTTTCTCTTTCTCTTGGTTTCTTCTTCTTCCACTTTTTTTTCCATCTTCTTTGTTTCTTCTTCTTCTTTGTTCTTTTTCTTCTTAATTTATTTCTTTATTTTTCTTGAGTTATTTCTTTATTTTTCTTCTTCAGGTAATATATATTTTCCCTTAATATAATTATTGTTGAATTTATTTTTATTAATTTTGTTTAAAATGTAATTTTATATGAGTTTAATATTTGTTTTGTTTTTTTTTTTGCTGTAGTACCCTGTACAAAATCATATCCAAGATTTTGGCCAATCGACTCAGCAAAGTACTCGGGACGATAATATGTCAGATTCAAGCAGCGTTTGTCAAAGGGCAAAAAATTCATAACCATATCCTCATCACGTATGAATTGATTAAAGGATACGAAAGAAAGAATATCTCTCCACGATGTTTTATGCAGATGGACATTAAAAAAGCGTATGATACGGTTGATTGGAATGCGCTTGAAAAGATTTTGAAGGAGGTGGGATGCCCACAACAGTTCACTAATTGGATAATGACGATGGTATCAACTGTTTCTTATCGATTTAACGTAAACGGGCATCAAACTGAAATCATGGCAGCGAAACGGGGGCTTAGACAAGGTGATCCTATATCACCTATGCTATTTGTCATTGTAATGGAATGCTTGAACAGATACTTATACAAAATGCAGGAAGATTGTGATTTCAATTATCACCCTAAATGCGAAAAATTAAAAATCACAAACCTTTGCTTTGCGGACGACCTGCTTATGTTTTCCAGGGGAGATAAGGTTTCGGTTGAAATGATGATGAAGACATATGGAAATTTTTCAAAGGCTACAGGTCTAGTAGTGAATCCGCATAAATGTCGAATTTATTGTGCTTGCATGGGTGAGTTGACAAAGCAGGATGTAATTGAAGCCTCAGGGTTCCAAGATGGTCGACTTCCTTTTAAGTATCTGGGGGTCCCGGTTATAGGTAAAAAACTCTCTGTGCGCCATTATTCACCGTTAATAGACAAAATAATGGGCAAGATAAAACATTGGACAACTCGGCTGTTAACCTACGCAGGGAGACTTCAACTCATAAACTGTGTTACATTTGTGCTGACAAATTACTGGCTAACATGTTTCCCATTCCCCAAAATGGTTATTCAGAGGATTGAATCGATCTTCCGCATATTCCTCTAGACAGGAGGTTTCGAAGGGAGTCGTAAAGCACCAGTGGCATGGAAACAGGTTTGCAGACCACGTAGCCATGGTGGTTTGAATGTCATTGACATTGAAGATTGGAATAAAACAACTTTGATGAAATTGTTATGGAATTTGAATGAGAAAGAAGACTCGCTTTAGGTTAAATGGATACAAACTTATTACCTTAAAACCAACGAACTGATGGAGGTCCAGTGTAAAAAGAGTGATTCCTGGATTATAAAAAGTGTGCTCAATCTAAGGGAAGAGTTTCGAAACATGGGAAATCTGGAAGATATCATGGTGGAAGGAAAAATTAAAATGAGCAAAATGTATATGAAACTACGTGAGTGTGGGCAGCCGGTAGAATGGAAAACTTTGGTCTATGGGAATAAGGCGAGACCGAGAGCCAATTTTATTTTGTGGCTTGCTTGCCATGGGCGATTAGCAACAAATGACAGACTGCTTAAGTACGGTATGTTGGATAATAGTACTTGTTGCTTCTGTACGAGAGAAGAAACATTAAACCATTTATTTTTTGAGTGTGAAAGTCTGAAAAACATATGGGAAGAGATTCTAAGATGGGCCCAAATTAACCATAACCCCGGAGGCTGGCATAGTGAGATGAAGTGGCTTATTCAGCAAACCAAAGGTAAAGGAGTCCGCGCTGCATTCATAAAAATGGCAATTTTTGAGACAATTATGAGATCTGGAATGCTAGGAACAACAACATTTTTGGGAAGAAGACTGAGATCAATACAATATGATAGAAAATTTTAGATACACTGGTGTATAGAGGGTGAAATACTAAGAAACTCAAAAAATATATAGCTACCTTAATGATAGAGGGGAGATAGGTATCTTGCTAGTAGGTTTCTTTTGCCTTTTTTAGTCCGTTGATGTTGTGATGTGTAGCTGGATCCGAAGGGATCGCTTGTACTTAGTGTGTTTTTTTGTTTAATAAAGTATTTTATTTCCAAAAAAAAAATATTTGTTTTTTTTTGTGTGTCAAATTATCATTGTTATTGAGAAAAGAAAACAAGAAGGAGATTGAAGAAGATAATTTTCTAGAAGATTGAAGGAGTGTGAAGAAGAGGTATTTTTGCTATTTAATTTTTTATTTTAGTTTTATTTATTAATTTTGGATTGTTGTTAGATGTATAATTTTTTTTTATTTTTTTCTGAATATTTGAACTTGTTATGTTTTAATTTTTTCAGAATTTATTTTATGTTTAAATGTTTAGATATGTTCTATTTTTAATAGATTTAAATATTCTATTTTTAATGTTTAGAAAAAATGTAAATAAAATATTCTGTTTTTAAAGTTATTTATATGTCAAAACAGAAATATTTAGAAATAAAATATTAATAATAGAAATATATTATTTTTAATGTTTTATTTATTTTTTGTTATATTTATATTAGAAACAAAGATTTTTGTTATTATGTGTTATTAAAAACAAATTTTTATATATAGTATAAATTTGTAACCTTTAAAAACTGAATATTAAAAACCAAATATCTTATTTTTAATGTTTTATTATTATTATTATTATTATTATTATTATTATTATTATTATTATTATTATTATTATTATTATTATTATTATTATTATTATTATTATTATTATTATTATTATTATAATTATAATTATTATTATTTGTTATTAAAAAAAGTTATTTGTTATTATGTGTTATTAAAAACAATTTTTTTTATATAGTATAAATTTATATATTAAAAACTGAATATTAAAAATCATATATATTATTTTTTATTTTTTATTTTTATTTGGTTATATTTACATTAGAAACAATATTATATTTATATTATTATTATTTGTTATTAAAAAATTTTTTTTGTTATTATGTGTTATTAAAAACGAATTTCTATATATAGTATAAATTATAACCTTTAAAAACTGAATATTAAAAACCAAATATATTATTTTTAATGTTTTATTTTTATTTGATTATATTTACATTTGAAACAATATTATATTTATATTATTATTATTATTATTTGTTATTAAACACTTTTTTTTTGTTATTATGTGTTATTAAATATCACACCATAGTCGTAATCTTCATTGTCATCAAATATTTTCTCCAGTTTTTTCGATCTTTCCTCCATGCTTTTTGATTTTGGTTCTTATGGATTTTCATAAAACTTGTATTCACCTAGAAACCACTATTTTCTTGAAATATCAAACTAAGCAATCAAATCAAAGAAAATAATGTGGAAAGAGTAGATAAATTCTTGAGTTATACTTTCTGAAGAGTAGAATTCTGAAAAACTGGAGTTTTCTAATTCCATTTTATGATCATTGATTGGTGGTTTTTATACTTTCTTTTACCGTTAATTTTAGTTAATCTTGTTATATGTTTAGTCGCTTTATTTCTCTTTTTTCACATTTTATGCTTTGCTTATGTCTCTTTAATGTTTTTAAGTTCAGATAAGAATTAAAAAAGAACTCGGTGTGAGAAAGAGGAAAAATACGGAGTTTCGGTGGAATTTTGCCCATCCTACAGGGGGCCAACACAGGCACCCGTGTCACCTGACACTGGTTGTGTCAGCATACATAGAGACAATGGGAATTGAAGAGGAAATTGAAAAAAACAGTGGGCTGACACGGGCGCCGTGTCAGCAGGCTTGGAGCTTTAAAACACAAAAATTGGAAAACAGATATGCAGATTTTCATATTTTCTTATTTCTGGACCTAGTGTTAAGTGCGAGGGTATTTCGGGCATTTCCATCCAAGGTCATTTGATTTTTCACTATTTAGAAGAGTTTTGATTTAGAAAGGAAGGACTTTTGACTGAAGAAGAATTTTAAAATCAAAGATTGGAGAGCACAAGGTTTTCGGAGGGCGAAGGATTTTCATGAGCAAAAGCAATTGACGATCTGAGTTTATCCAAATTCTTTTAATGTCTACTTTTTAGATTGTATTTTCTTTGAACAATATGAGTAGCTAAACCCTCCAATGCTAGGGGGTGTCTCTGATTTGGATCTGTAATGACCCTGATATTAGTATTGCAATAACAGTCTCTTTGTTTTTCATAATTGATTTGATCTCTAGCTATTCTTAATGCTTGCTCTGTCGGATAAATAGAGTTTGATTTTGATTAACGATTAGGCTGGACCGTCGTTGTTAATACTTTGCTTTGAATTATTCTATAGTAGAAATCACCTAGGACTAGGTATACCTTATAGAAAGCGGAATATTCTTGATAATTGATTGCTTAATTTCATCTGTAATTCTCTATGGACATAGGAATTAGGGTGTATGATTAATGGTTTTCTCACTAATGACTTACGAGTAAATATTCTAAAGAACTGATAACTAATTAGTTAAAATAAGTTGCTGTAGTGTTAATTCAGAGTTTTTACTAAGTCAGATCATATACCATCTCTAGCATAGTTTACTCATATGTTTTCTAAACCACTCAATTACTTTCTTTATTTTATGTGCAATTGTTTTATAATTTCACCAAACAATCCAAAACCCCCAAGCTTTTTTTAAGTTGAATTGAACTAAGAACTCTATATCCTCAAGCAGTCCTTGAGATCGACATTTGGGACTTTATCTCTTATTACTACAGAGGCAAAATAGTACACTTGCTATTTTTTGAATCAATCACTCTGGATTTTAATAATCTTACCAATCTTCCTTCCTTTCTCATGCTGGAGTTGTTGACATAACCTTTTAAATGAGATAAATGCATCTGATTTTTCTCTAAGAAAATTAATCCGGATGTAACTTGAGAATTCATCGACACGCACAAAAATATATCTAGTTCTACCTAAGCTTTCAACTTGCATAGGTCCTATGAGATCCATGTGAAGTAACTTTGGAAATTTTGATGCAGTTAGATGTTGTAGCTTCTTGTTAGGCATCTTAGTCATTTTTCTCATCTGGCAGTCTATGCAAATCTTTCCTTCTTCAATCTTGATGTTAGGAAGACTGTTGATAGCCTTTTTAGAGATAATCTTTCTCATGCTTCCGAGATTCAGATGGCCAAGTTTTTTGTGCCACAACTTGGTTTCATCCTCTTTAGTGATCAGATAGGTCGATAATTGGTTATTTGATTGAGATCTCTACATGTAACAGTTATCATAAGACCTTATACCTTTCATGATTTCCTTCTAACTTTTGTTTGTGACAATACATTCAGAATTATTGAAGTTGACACAATCATCTTGGTGACACAACTGCCTGATACTAATGAGATTACTAGTCAGACCTTTAACTAGAAGAACATCTTCTAAATTTGGGAGGCCTAGATAAGCCAGTTTCCCTTTTTCCATAATCTTGCCTTTAGCATCATCACCAAAAGTAACATAATGTTAGTAAGGGTTTTACTTCTTTCAAATAGTTTTTCTCTCCTATCTTGTGTCTGGAATAACCATTTTCAAAGTACCAATCTTCACAAGTGGATGCTCTTAGAGAGGTGTGAGCAATGTGACTTGTAGTTACCTCTTTAACTTTCTAGACTTGTTGGACATGATCATTTCTTGATGTCTTCTTCATGGATTCTTGTTTATAAGGATAGTGAGTTCTACCATGCATTTTATAGCAGAAAGGTTGAATATGCCTATATTTACTATAGTAATGGCATCTTTAAAAGGATTTTTTGAAGGAACTTTTGTGTTGGTAATAATGTCGAGCATGTTGTCTTGACATGTAGTCTATCACCGGGAATTTAGTTTTATATTTAGGAGGAACACATTTATTTCCTTTATTTATAGATATGTAATCAAAACCAGTACCCTTCATGTTTCTAGCCACTTTTCTTACACCGAAGATCTCATAAAGAATTTCAAATCCATAGATTAATATGCAAACTTACTTGGTCATACTATTAAGCTTAGAGTTCACAAGTGTGACTTCTTCCCTCGGGTCAAAGATTATTTTGGTGAGATTAGCTTTTTCTTAAACTAAGATGTTTATTTAGGATATTTGTTTCTCACCAGACACATATTCTTCTTTCCATTTGACATATAACAGCCTATAAGCTTCAACAACATCTTTATCTGAGAGTTCTTCATCGATAGATTCACCATCATTATGATAATTTGTTTTGTAACCTAAGCGAGAAGTGAATGCAGTTACACTATTGGCCTTTTCTTCATCACTCTCATCATTATATTCTTCATCTGAAAGTGTGACAATGTACCCATTGTTTTTCTTTCAAAGGAAGTTGGTAGAATCTTTCTGAATGTTTCCAAACCCTTCATACTCATGACATTGGATTCCCCTGCCTTTGTTCAGTTTATGTGTTGGGATTTGAAGCCTTTTGTGTTGTCAGGACTTTTTTCCTTGACATTGTTCCTATATTGTTTGTCAAGTCTTCTCATAACTTTACCAAACCTTTTTTTGTTGCAAATAATGCAATAGAATTGGACAAGTTATCATCAGTATCCTCTTTTTCTTGCTCCTTGTCATCTTCCACATCAGCTTTGAAAGTAACGCTCTTGCTTTTCTTTTTCGGGTTTTCGTTGATCACCATTTCAAAAGTTAACAATGAGCCAATAAGTTTATCCACTTTGATAGAAATGATGTCCTTAGCTTCTTCTATAGCAGTAACTTTTATATTAAACCTCTTAGGAAGAGATATGATAATCTTTCTGGCCAATTTTCCTTTAGACATTTTTTCACCAAGGGCAAAAGAGCAGTTGGTTATGTCATACCAATCGAAATTATGTTCTCCTTCTGTAAAGATGTCAGACACAATGTGTCGGAAAATGTGTGTGGTAAGCTTAGTGCAATAACAATTAAAATATAAATAAAGTAAAATAAACACAAAGAGTTAGCAACCCAATTCAATGCAATATCACATACATCCGGAGGGTGTTAACCCAAGAAAGAAAATCTACTCTTAATAGTTGTTGCGGTGGAAATAGGATCACAAACTATTAATTAGTTTGAATCGCAATTCAATTCACAACCGCTCTTTGATTTATCCGAAGGAAAAAGTCAAAAAGGGAAAACCTATTTTGCATCGTAAACACAATGCGGGGAAAGATCTAGGGTTCGGGGGTTGGTTAAACTTAGGGAAGGTATTAGCACCCTAAACTTCTGTAGTACTCTACAGGACCCTTTTGTTCAAATGTTTACTATTTGCTTTATTTATTCTTAAGGTATATGTACAAAGGATTAAAAGTGAGAAAAGAGACCTAAGGGGTTAATTCTAAGTTTACTCGGCAAGACATCGCATCTTGTGCCTACGTATCCTTACGGGAGTGGAATCAGAGTAATCGTAGTTCCCCTCAAAAGGGAGGTCAGAGACTTCTTGACTGTGGTCAAGGTCTCAAGGGGAATAAACGCATCTTAAGGACACGCTTACGTGGAGTGTAGGAACTCCAAATCTCTACGTTGAAATGTTAAGTTGTAATTAGGGTTAAATTAGGTTAGGGATTCCGCGGCGGGAAACCCTAAAATGAGCGCGGCGGCTCTTTGACCTAATGCTAGGGGTAAAATTGTAATCTTGCCTGCGGCGAGGAATTTGTGAAAATTAGGGTTTGTAAGGTTGTAAGGGTTTGAAGTTGAGGACTATTGGCATGGCGACCAAAAGCTAGACCTAACCTTCGGATGTGTGTAGTGTGACTGGAATATTGATAAATGCGTGAGGTGATTGAGTTATGCAAACAGGAAATAAGACAGAAGTTAAAGCCATGCGAACAGAAATTTAAAGGCAGAAACTTAAAGCGCGATTATTAGATTCGCGGGGTTACATATGAGGAGCAGTTACAATATAGTAGTGAACTCTGAATGAAAAATAAGATGAAATAAGTAATGAGCTGCAAAATGAACAAACGGCGTTAGTGGGCAGGGTGAGGCGGCAATCGAATGAGTTACGAGACAATGAAAGAAAAAACGCAAATTTGAGATTTTATTATTGTTTTATTTAAAAAATTTTAATATTAGCTTGCAAAAAAAGAAAAGGTTTAATTTAAAGATGTTTTACTTTTTTTTTTTTAAAAAAAAGGTTTTATTTTTAATATTTTTAAGAAAAGTTTTCCTTATTTTATTTAAAAAAAAAAAGTTTTTTTATTTATCCTTAATATTTACATAAAAGATTTTTATTTTAAGAAAACAGATTTTTTTGAATTATAAAATTAAAATGTTAAAAGAACAATTAAAAAACATAAAAAATAATTTTTTAAAGAACAAAACAAAAAAATATAATAAAGGGGGGTTGGGTCGGTCATCACACCCGGACCCAACCCGGTTAGTGGTTTAACTAAGAAACAATTAGGGTTCTGGGAACCCTAATGTTCCTTGCGGCGCCATTCATATCTTCTTATTCTCTCATCTCTCTCGCGGCTCTCTCGATTCTCTTCATTCTCCTCAGTAACCTGAAATCAAACACGAATGTTATGAGGGAGATATCTCATAGCTTACATTTATGGTGAACGGCCGATAATGAGGGTTTCCTCTGAGGCTTGGAGTTGATTGCCCGCCGTTTAAACGGCGAAGGCGATCTTCCCCTTTCGGTGATTCGGGGTTGTTGATGTTGGTTCGTCAGTGAACGGAGGCGATGATGAGGGTATCGGTCCCTCTGAGTCTCAACCACGCCGTTAGGGTTTGCGACGCGATTGGTCCGTTCCGGTCTTTGATGGTGAGATTGTTCCCTTCTTATACTCTCTTTTTGGGCCTTTAATCCGTGATGGATTTGCGTTATTATTTCACTTTCATGCGATTTGATTTTACCTGGATTTGATTTTGTCTGATTTGTTTGTTCTTTCCTTTTCTGGATTTGCTCGAAACTGAGATTGGATTTGATTGATCCCAATATATTCTTCTTTCTTCTTTCGGTTGTAACCTTCATTATTATTGATTTGATTTCCTTGTTTTCCTGATAGGGTTGGATCGGTTGATCTCTTTGGATTTTCGGTCATTGCCTGATGGGGATCTTTATCCATTTGGACTCGGTTATCCAAATTTGATGCAAACCGACCCTGTCATGGATTTTCACTCCATTTGGATTCTGATGACCTGGTTTATTTCGATTGATATCTGATGACGCTTCATTGATTTTTGCAGATGTTCGAACCACTTTCATTTTGACATCCAGCCCCCTGATTCGGATTTCATTCTGATTTGGACTTGGTTCTATCTGATGCAATTTGTATTGATATCTGGTTTTCTATTTCGAACATACATTCACCTTTCTTCTTCTTCTTTCAGAGGGAACTCTAAGAGTCGGATATTGCTGGATTGATGCCGCCGAGGGAGGTTCGACACGGTGATGATGACGACTTGTCTGAACCGTCGAGAAGATGACACTGCTACCATTTGCCTTTGATTATGTTTTAGTGACAATGACCTTCGGGTCTGAGCGAAAAATTACCGTATGTTGTGTACTTTCGATGTTCGGTAGGGAGTTGGCGACAGGCTTTGGCCGTTGCCCTTCCAGCCGCTCGAATGTTACGCCCGATGATGAACAACCTGAGGGTTGTATTGATTATATGTGACACTTTTCTTCTGAAGCTGGATATGATGTTCGTGAACTCATTTGCAGATGTAATCGAGGATTTGTTTGATGCTTCTGATATCGTTTGTATCTCTTGTAGCTTTTCGAGTCATTTCCGCTTTTGACGTGTAGCCCATGATTTGGACTTGTTTCTGATCCAGTTTTTTTTGGTTCGACTCGCCTTTGGCTTTCCTTACTTGTTTGATCTCAGAGCTGTTGCTAGCATTGTAGCTTATCTGCTTTGATCTTGAACCAATTTTGATGGCCTGATATTCAGACTGTTGTTGCTCTGATGAGCCAACCTCTTTGGTGCTGTTTGCATTGATGTTCTGTTGGATTGTCCCTGCCTGTTTCTGCTTTTCGAACATGAAGCTTGATTTTCCTGTGATGTTTATGAATTCTTTTGAGGCAGTTTTGATTAGTTTCGATATTCAGTTTGGTGTTGTTGGTGTGTGGTTCTTCTCAGAACACAAACTCGGTTTCTTTGAACTGATATCCCTTTCTTTTCGTTGTTTCAGGGCTGGGGCGTTTGGATTCATAAACTGATTATGCTGCTGGCTGTTGTTGTCTGATGACAGGGGCTGTGATGTTGTTCTTCAACTGAGCCTACATGTTGGTTTCGGTTTCTTGCTGATTTTCTGGTTTGCACTCACTTGTTCAGTTTTTACTTCTATCCACTTTGGCTATGAGCATCAGTTTGGGAAAAGTTACATATTTTCTTGATAGTGCTACCTGTTGCACCCCAAAATTTGCCCTCACCATACAAGACTTTGTGTTCTAAGAAGGTTCACAAGATTCACAATGTTTACAAAGCTTTCCTAAGGGTCATGGGGCCTACAAAGCCACTTCATGATGTTCACAAGGTTCACAAGCTTCACAATACCTCCCATGAGTATCACAAGATATCTTATGAAGATTCACAAGGTTCACAAAGTTCACAATTGGTCAGAAGAGTTGACAATTCCCTCAGACAATGCACCTCCTAAGCAGTGCATCCAAAACTAGGGTTTTGACTTTAATCAGGCTAAATGGACTTCCAAGACTTCAGATTTGGTCCCAGGGGTATTTTGGTCATTTTTACGTGGATCCCGCTAATTCTTTGAAGACGGGCTGTTACTGAGCTGTGAGACACTTGAGACACTATTTCTGAGGCATTTATTTATCACCTGTTTTGATTATATCAAGGTGCCAATTCGATGTGTTCGGTATCGAAATTTGTCGGGCATAACTGGATTTAAGGTCCATTTTATCGCTCATGGTTTATTTCCAGAGCATTTCCGTTGCTGTTAATAAGGCGCAGTTTAATTGGGTATTATTGGATTGTTGCTTATATCATTTGGTCAGGGGAATTCAATTACGGGCAATATCATCATTGATACTAAATCTGTTGTGATTACGGCGCACATTCGCGTTTGGTTAGAAAATGAGGAGAATATTGTTGGCTAGAATCCAAATGAATGAAGTCAGGTGATGAGATTAGGACTACCAACGAGACAAGTACATGAGCAAGAATATCATTCGTGAGTATTTATGGTTTATGACTAGAATAATGAATTTAAATATATGTGGATTTATTCACAAATGTTTATAATTTATAACTAGAAATAAATATAAATAGATTCAAAGTTGAATGATCATGGAATTTTTATTTCATAAGAATATCATTTTACAAAAGGAAGTGAATCATTTCACATTTGAATTGCTGTGAGATTACATTTACAAATGTTACATCTACTCTAAAAAATCCTAAATCCTAAAAACTCCTAAGGCTTCTTCATGGTATCCTTCCCTTGAGTGTTCCTCGAAGTTCCCGATCACCTGCAAAAAATAAGAGAAACAAAATAGAACAGAGTAGGAAGATGTTAGAAAGATGAATTTGACACTCTCAGAACATTGTCATCATCGAGTGCCGGGAGTGGCACAACCGAAGTCGCATCCTACCCCCGTTACCAATCCGCGCCATTAGCGTCAGATCAGGTAACATCTGTTCTTATCTAAGGGGCAACCGAGAGATGAAGAGTAAAAAGAAGTTTCGGGTCGAAATGGATTTTGCCGAAGGATTGCTTCGAAACCAGTACGTAATGGGAATCTATCAAGTAAATCCGGATGCCAACAGATTGCTAATTAGATCCATGGATAATCCACAACTGAATGTAGAAAATCCAAACCATACGGATGTCCCAGATCAGAGAGAGGACTTGTCTGCAAAAATCCAACAGATAATATTAGAATCAAAGTCCATATCAGCATCAGTATCCTGGCAAGTACATTAAAAGAATCAGGTTCAAGTCAATTCGAAAACAAGAGAGGGCAGAAGTCCAGTTCACAAACCACAGCAGGAAATGCAAACTCAATTAAAAGGGCAAGATAAGCTCACATAATCACATCAGCTCAGGGCAAGCCTCAATCAAAGGTTCAAGTCACAATGAAAAGCCAACAAAGCAGTTCATAACAGTGAAGCCTCCCACGGTATGCAATACGCAGATGTTTTTCCTTTCATCCATATAGTTCGATCCGTCAACGTGAGCTTGTATCGGTGCCGGATTCAGCTTTCACAGTTTATCCCGCCACTTGAAAGTTTCCTGATAAGGAGTTAACTCATAATACTACCACCTGCAAGAGGGAAACATAAAAGACTAAACACATGTAACCATATTTATGCTAAGGCTGCCATTACTTCTTCATATCATTGAGGCATATTTATAACCTCAACGGTGCATGAAGTCCACACTGCGGAAATTCTAAACACATGGGACCGACAAGCCATTGATTGAACCAACATTCTGAAGGAACGCAGCTCGAACGTGTCCTCACAATCTGCAACAACAGAAATTATAGTCAGAAAACTGAAGATAATCAACGCCGAATTCTTGACAACCACGTAGAACCAGTCGTGACTACCGCAGAAGAGATTATGGCCTAGTGATCAAAAATGGATGACCGTCATAATTCAGACCACTGTGTGAATGCTTCCAAGTGACATACCTACAGACCCGATTGCGTACTCCCGCCCTTTAAAGATTCCTGCAAACAAATACTATCTCTGACTGTGAACGAAGTCTCAACCCTGCAACCACGCATGTATTAAAGGAAGTCAGTGGACTAGAACTTGAGATGAATAATGGATAACGAGCGAAAGACTCGAATCCCACTAATAAAGTACACCTGACACAACTCTGTCGAAGCCACTTTTTTAAAGTTGTTTCCTTTTGCTACGACGCATTCATTGAGAATTAAGGTAAGAGCATGAAATAATGGAGTCAACATGGTATCATCACCTGAGTTCAGCCCTGCACATACCAGCCAAACATCCAAGTGCTTATGTTCAACTCAAGTCACACCTATTTCATACGAGCAAGACCAAGCAGACAAGCAACCCTCATCATTTCCCTTCAAATGACATCAGTACAACCTCAAGCTCCTCGCAACCTACATGGCAGTAAGGAAGATGTATGAGCATTCAAACTCGTTACTCATGTTATTTTCGAAAACAGAAAAGAGAAACTGGTAGCAATTCCAAGTTGTTGCCGATGTTACCGATAAGAGGGATTGATTTGGTTAAGTCGCAGCTGTAAAGCAAAAGGCATTTCGATTAGTATATTCGGAACATTATAGATTCGTGTGTTGGAAAGATGAGTTTCGTACCCCACCAACCATTGCAAGCTTTCCATGAGATTTCAGTATACTAACCAGCGGTACAGAAGACGAGAGATGTGCCTTCATGTCATTTGCGCCTGGATTGCTGGCAGAATATGGTCTATCCAACTTTGTAAAGCATTTACATAATCGATCATGGTGGAGGATCCGAAATTCACATGGAAGGGATATATAACACAGCTGCAACGAGCATCGAAAAGAAATAAAAGAGGAGCAGCTACTTACTAACTTTCCACCAGATGATGTTTGTCCATCAGGAAGCCTTTGCCAGTCTGAACTAAAGATGATAAGCCTTCTGATATGGTTGATACTCCCCTATGTACTATTGATGATGACATCCCAGCTTGCGGTTTGGAAAGCCAAGCTAATACTGATACACAGCGGCAACCTTCAGAAGTTGAAGCCCGATTAGTGTTGATGACGTTTTGGGTTCAATTTTGAGATAACATCAGCAAGAGGATACCTTCTTTCAACTGCCAGCGTCCCACCCTTGTGTAAACTTCTTCGGCTTCGAGATTGTTCAAGTGCCACGTGTACCTGCCAATCCATTGGAGAATATGCTGATTAGAAGAAAAGATTCTAAAACAGATCCAAAGGCATTAAACACGATAGATACAAGAGATCACAATTTGGAATTTTCATCAATACATATCATTAAGAATCAGACGAAAAAGGGAAATTTTCAAATCTGGCTTACACCAAAAAGGAAAAGCTCAATCATATTTAAAGCAGCAATTAACAAATCCAATCAAGACGTTTCAACTCTGAGACCTATATAAGGAGACTACGTAGGAGGAGAATAGGGGGAGAAAATATCATCAAAACAAAACTTATATTCGTAAACCTAGAAGAAGCACTTATCTTCATTGCCGTCAAAAGCTACTCGCAAGCCACCGCTATCGTCAAAACCTTCCGTCTACGTCTTTGAAACCCAGGCTGCCGTGAATTCAAATCGCCGAAGCATCCCTTGCCGCCATCTCAAACGCCGCAAGTTCAACAAAACGGAACTCCACTCTCTTGTCGGCTCCGACGCCAACGCCGCCACCAACCCTCGGTGAATCACTCACTCTTATCCATTTTTTGATCCACTGATCCTTTCGATGTAATTGTAGGTACAAAATTGGAGGAAGATAAGACGAATCAGGATCACAAAGGGGGCGAAGAGGGTATGAGAAAAGATGAGATCGAGAGGGAGACGGCGCATGATTTGGGGCCATGTGGGATCTAGGGTTCCCGTGTTTCCTCTTATTTTTGTTTGTGTTTTGTAACCTGTTAATTCAATAATCACACACTAACACCACCACACACCCACTAACCATCACTTAATTAACCTAATTAAACCTCTAATTATCCCCTAAATCTTAATTAATCTGCTATAATTTAACTAAATCTTATCTTAGTCCTTTTTAGTAATAATTAACTAAATACCTATTATAATCAGTTTTTAAATTAAAATGATAATTACTACAACCTTTTATTTATTAACTATTTTTATATATACACCAATTTATTTAATAACTTATCCTATTATATTTTTAAAACCTTTTTTTTTAAAATAACATAATTCAATTTAATGGCTAGATATTTAATAATAAAACCTTTCATTTAAAATTAATATAATTAATTTAACCTTTTTTTATAAAATCAAATTCACTAAAAGAGTACGTTTTCCTACAACCCCCTTTACACTTGTGGTGGTTACATCTCCCTTAACATGAAGACTCATCTCTTCTCCTAAACCCAATCAAAACAACTACCCTAAACCCGTAGGAACTTTGACCACAGTCAAAGAGCTCCTCTAACCCTTTAGGGGAACTACGATTACTCTGATTCCACTCCCGTAAGGATACGTAGGCACAAGATGCGATGTCTTGCCGAGTAAACTTAGAATTAACCCCCTTTATTATTTATTATTGCTTATTTATATTTTATTTATCTTTGCTATTTAATTATTTTGCTTATTATTTTGTAATTGTTTCTTGGATGTAAAGTTGTTTAATTATTTAATTATTATTATGGTTAGTAATTAGGGAGTGTAACAACATGTATGTAATATTAAAATAAATTTAGATCACTTTTAAATAAAGATAATTAAAATAAACACGTCACACACGTAAGTCGATTTTAATCGCCGTCTCACTTCCTAAGGATATCCCTCAAGTTGCCAACGAATAATGGTTAAGTGGGGTGTATAAAGCAAGTCCCTCAAATAGAAAAATCATCAAAGTCCCTTATGGTTGCCTTTACGAATCGAGTCCCTTTCGAAAAATGATGATGGTCCCTTATATGTGCTTATTACATCCCACAATGGCCTTCAAAGTCAAATTGTCCCTCACATGTCCCTTAACATCCAAAGTAAGGACTACCTACTCCATTATAGTAGGGATAGTCTTACTAAAGGAAAGAATGAAGAATAAGAAAGACCTTTAAACATTAGGGTAGGTTACTCCTAGGTGCTTGCTCACTTCAAAATTGTTTCGCACTTAAACAAATTTTCAACAAGTTTTCAAACAAGTTCTTAACACATCCTTACATGGATTATTTATTAACTATTCTGAAAATTTTCTATTCACACACTACAATTTCAAAACAATTCAAAAGTGAGCTTAAGTACCTAAGAGCCCATGGATAACCATGGATGAAAAGGATGCTAATACCTTCCCTTTTCATAACCTACCCCCCGGACCCAAAATATTCTCTAAGGTCTTTCCTGTTCTTTTATAACCTTTCCTTATGGATAAAATAAAAGTCGGTGGCGACTCTTGCTATCCGCAACATTGTTTAAAGTCAGTTCACCGGGTTACAGAACTGGCGACTCTGCTGGGGAGCTATTTAAGAGGGGTACCCTTAGGAATTAAGATCACTTTAAATTGTTTGCCTTGTTTGCTTTATTATTATATTGTTGGGGTGCTCTTATGTGTGAAAGGTCCTAACCCGGATCTAGTGTACCTTAGGTAAATGGCAATAGACCAAGGAAACTGTACGACGTATATCGATACGGTTGATCTGGTGGCCATAGTTAGTGCGACTTCTTGGTTGGTGCTTATATTCCTTAAGTCAAGTTGAGGATAATATTGAGGCTGCCATATGTTGTCAATGCACTAACTGACTTTTAGAACCCTAATTAACTCATCTTGGCCTTTAGAAAGTAGTGAGGTAACCGGCTTTGGTGCAGACTGAAGTTGGTTGACACTCGATACTACGCTCATTGAGATCTTAAACTTGGAGGGTTTTGGTTGGCAAGTAAGTTGCCTTCTGAACAACCACCCTTGCGAAGGATCAATGATATTGAGATCCCTTAGAACCTGGTTACTTTTGTAGGACAGGATGAACCATCTAACTTCAGGGGAGGGTACTTGCCTTTGAACCTCATGCAAGCCTTTAAACCTAGGGCTATGGTGTGACTTGTTTGTGTGTGCCACATGTTTGTGATTGAACATGACATCATGACATCATCATGCATCATAAGCATATCATTTTCCCTAACCATTTCAAGGACCAAAGGATTTATCTTTGTTCTTTGTTGCAGGCCATGGCTTCTGCTCGTAGAAACACCATCAGGATCAACTTTGTAGGGATACCTGCTAAGCTCAAGGAGTTGGTTTCCCTAGTGCCTGATCATTCCCAGTTCAACAAGAGACATGGTCACTTATTGGATCTAGTTACTTCAGGGTTCAGTGAAGACATGATGAGTGTGCTGTTTCAGTTCTTTGACCCTAAGCACCATTGCTTTACATTTCCTGATTATCAGCTGGTTCCAACCATGGAGGAGTTCTCTAAACTTCTGGGTATACCTGTTCTTGATCAGAAGCCATTCACAGGCTTAGAGAAGGAGCTTAAACCAGAAGTTATTGCTGCAGCTCTACATCTGAAGAAGTCTGACATTGTTCTAGAGACGAGAAGTGGAGTTAAAGGTATTCTTGCCAAGGTATTAGTGGATAAAGCTCAAATGTTCTTGAAAGCTATGAGCTACGATGCTTTTGAGGAGATCTTAGCCTTATTGATTTATGGCTTAGTGTTGTTCCCCAATCCTGATCAGTTCATAGACGTTCATGCCATCAACATATTCCTGAGTCACAATCCAGTGCCTACCTTACTTGGAGACATCCTACATTCTCTTCACACCCGTACTACAAGGGCAAGAGGAACTTTGATGTGCTGCATACCTTTACTTTCTAGGTGGTTTATCTCTCACCTTCCTCGCTCAGTAATGAAGAATGAGCAAGGGTTCAGATGGTCCAAGAGGATCATGTCACTTTCTCACTCAGACATCCATTGGTGCTCCAGATCTATGGAGAATGTCACCATCATTGACCGTTGTGGGGAGTTTCCTAATGTGCCACTTCTAGGCATAAGAGGAGGCATCACCTACAACCCATCTCTAGCTTTACGACAGTTTGGTTACGCCCGGAGCGATAGTCCACATGACATGTTGATTCAGGGCATTGTGTTTGATTACGACAACGATCTTCAGGGTTACCGTCAGAGATTCATCCGAGCTTGGGGAAAGGTAAAAAGGATTGACAGCAAGACACTGGAGCCTAAGTACACTATTCCTATGGAGGCTTATCTCAGATGGGTACGATCTCGTGCTCAGACACTCATGATGCCATATCCTGCCGTCCTACCAGTTACCATGGAACCTGTTGCTGAAGGAGACACAGCTTATACCATCCTTCACCCAGACATGCCTACTGATATGGAAGACTTGCAGAGATCATGGATCCAACTGAAAGAGCAAAGGGATACTTTCGAGGCTCATTACAAAGCAAGCCAAGCAAGGATCCTAGAGCTAACAAAGCTACTTCATGAGGAACGAAACCTCAACTCATACCTCAACACAAAGAGGAAACGTCCATGGGAGACTTAAAACCCCATCTTTTGTACTTATTTCGTTTTCATTTTTTGTAAGCCTAAAAGGCAAAACAAGTTATTACTAATAAAAAGTTACTTTCTTGTTTGTTTAAGCAAATTTAAATCCTGCGGTCCTTGAAAACATTGCATATGCATTCCCATATCATTGCATCACAGGTTTATAATTGTGCACAGGTTTCTCATCTTCTCGCTGTTTATTTCAGCAATGGATCTTGAACAATCAGTTAAGGATCTCCAGGCACAGAATGCACAGTTCCAAGAGCTGATCCTGAACCTATCCAAGGGGCAGGATGAATTGAAGACACTGCTGGCCAAGAAGACTAAGAAGGCTAGAAGGTCTGCTGGGTTGCTCAACATGGGAAGAAGGTTCAAAGGTCCTATCAAGACCAAGGAACATGTTGAAGACTATGAATCTGAAGAATCTGAGCAGGAGAGAGGCAGTCTCCACAACACTATGGGGGACTCTGATTCTGAGGCTAACTACTACCATGAGCCTAACGAAGACAAATTCAAGATGCTGGCGGATAGAATGGATGCTATGGAATTACAGAAATCATCTGGGCTGGATTTTGAGGATTTGAGCTTGATATCTGGGGTGGTCATACCCATTGGGTTCAAAGTTCCTACATTTGTTGTCTATGATGGGGTCTCTTGTCCCAAATTGCATCTGAGGTCTTATGTCAGAAGAATGCAACCCCACACTGCTGATAAAAAGTTGTGGATCCATTTCTTTCAAGAGAGTTTATCTGGAGCTCAGCTAGAGTGGTATTATCAGTTGGAGAGTGTCAACATCAGAGATTGGAATGACCTTGCTGAAGCTTTCTACAAGCAGTATCAATACAATGCTGACTCAGCCCCCACTCGCATGCAGCTTCAAAGCATGTCTATGGGTGCCAAAGAAAGCTTTAAGGAGTATGCTCAGAAGTGGAGAGACTTAGCTGGAAGAGTTCAACCCCCTTTGACTGATAGGGAGTTGGTTGATATGTTCATGTGTACGCTGAATGGTCCGTTTTACAGTCATCTCATTGGAAGCTCATCATCTGGCTTCACTGAATTGATCATGACAGGAGAGCGAGTAGAGAATGGTATCAAGAGTGGTAAGATCCAAGTGGGCACTTCTTCATCAGGTGCTGCAAAGAAGCCTCCCACTGGGAAGAAAGAGTCTAATGTTGTGTATGGTCAGCCTGATCGTAACAGAAGGCATCAGTCTGTTAGTGCAGTTCATATTTCAAATCCAACTCCTGCAACAACAGAGCAGCCTCAAGGCAACCAACAGAGGGCTAGAAGACAGTTCACGAAGATCAACATGTCAATGGCTCAGGCATTGCAACACTTGTTGAAAGCTGAACTTATTACCCTGAGGGAGGCCCCTCAGAATCCCAATGTTACCTCTCCCAAGTACAACCCCAATGCACGATGTGCATATCGTTCAAACTGTCCAGGACATGATACTAATAACTGCTGGGTCTTGAAGAACAAAATTCAGGATATGATTGATGCTGGAGAAATTGAGTTTGATCCACCAGGTACTCCAAATGTGATTACAGCTCCAATGCCAAATCACGAGAAGACTGTCAACGCCATTGATGAAGATATTGATGAAGATCTGCATGTCTATTCAGTTATGGAGTTGAGCACACCATTGTCTGTTATCAAAAAGAGGTTAGTACAAGCTGGGATCTTTCCAGGTTGTCATGAAGATTGTCTATATTGTACCTATAAGCCGGATAGTTGCTTCATTTTGAGAGATGGGATTCAACGTCTCATGGATAAATATACTATAGTGTTTGAAAGAAGACCAGCATCTGTAGAAAGTATGGTGGATCATCTGACTCAGGGTAAGAAGATTGAAGAGGTTGACATGGTTGACAAAGTACCACTAAGAATCACTTCAAAGGGTCCCATTAAAATCACTCATCAGGGCCCAATCAAGATTATTGCTGAAGGTCCTGTGAAAGTTGTTGCTGAAGCCAGAGTAGCTCCTCTGATCATTACCATTCCTGGTCCTATTCCTTATACATCTGACAAAGCTGTGCCTTGGCACTATGGGTCTGATGTTTACATCCATGGTGTCAAGCAGGAGCCTTTACCTGATATGCCTGTTGACATTGATAATATTGCTGGATCTAGCAAGATCACTCGTAGTGGAAGAGTCTTCTCTCCTCCAGTTGCTTCTAAGAGTGCAGTTACTCCTGCTGTTACTTCCACCACTGATGCTCGGGGCAAGGGTCCTGTTATTGAGCCTGTATCTACTGATGTGCCAGCTGCTGATGACCTCTCTAAGCAGATGGAAGAAGTATTGAAAATCATTCGCAAGAGTGATTATGATATTGTTGATCAGCTGGGGCATACTCCCTCAAAGATTTCTATGCTCTCCCTGTTATTATGTTCTGAGGCTCATGCCAAGTCATTGATCAAGTTTCTAAAGATGGCTCATGTACCCAGTGCAATTTCTGTGGACCAGTTTGAGAATTGTGTTGCTCACCTGACCTATGACAACGGGTTGGGATTTTCTGATGCTGACTTGACCCCTGCCAAGAGGGATCATAACAGGGCCCTGCATATTTCAATTGAATGCAGGGGCACTACCCTGTCTCATGTGCTGATAGACAATGGTTCCTCTCTGAATGTGTTGCCTAAGGAAGTCCTGAACAAGCTGACTCCTGAAGATACGGTATTGAAGCCCAGTAATATTGTGGTAAAGGCTTTTGATGGTTCTAGAAGAGTAGTGCATGGGGAAATTGATCTTCCAATCAAGGTTGGCTCTCAGGTGTTTACTGCTACATTCTATGTGATGGATATTCGTCCTTCGTACTCATGTCTGCTTGGTCGTCCCTGGATCCATGGGGCAGGTGCTGTGACCTCCACATTACATCAAAAGTTGAGATATCCGGTGAATGGAAAAGTTGTTACTGTCTTTGGAGAGGAAGAATACTTTGTCAGCCATGTAAACACTTTCAAGTATCTGGAAGTAGAAGGTGAATACATTGAAACTCCATGTCAGTCATTTGAAGTGGTTCCCTGGGCTGTTAAGGATTGTGTGACTCCTCCTGCTATGAAGAAGGTTCCTGTGGTCATCAGAAACCCTCCAACAATGGCAATGACCTCCGTCAATGATGCAAAAGCTGTGGTGGAAGAAGGTGGTTGTACTATTTGGGGTCAGCTTCCTGATATTCCATACAAGTCTGACAAGTTTGGTTTGGGTTTCACTGCAGAGTCCCAGAAGGCTGTTCGTCGTGCTCGTGCTGTTCGTATCACCAATCAAGGGGTTATCAATGCTGTGGGAGATCAAGATGAAGACTACAACTTGGAGGCATGGATTTTTCCTACTGTGGGTGCTGGACTCAATAATTGGAAAGCTGAAGATGTTATCCCTATCTCCTTTAGTCAGGAGTAAATACTATTACTGTGTTATGTTTTTAAATTTAAACTTTCAAGCCATGTGCCTTACCCGGGGCACAATGGTGTGCTTGTTATGGGTTGTCATTTCATTTGCATACTTCATTCAATAAAATCAGTGGACGTTTCGTTTTCGTAAATATTGTGTTCCTTGTCTTTCTTTTTCTTTTATTTTTGCTTTATCAGCTATGTGTTCTTACACACACCCACGTCACTAAAATACAGATCCTCATCCACTCTGGATCCAGTTGATAACAGTTCTACTATTGCCAATTACAATTTCGAGAATCCGATCTATCAAACTGAAGACGGAAACGAGGACGATTGTGAAATACCTGTAGGGCTTGCTAGGTTGTTACAACAAGAAGAGAAAGCTATACGAGGGATGCCAGCTCCCCGTACTGAGAAGGAGGTTAGAGGTTTCTTGGGACGATTGAACTACATTGCAAGATTTATTTCCCAATTAACTACCATCTGTGAGCCAATCTTCAAGTTGTTGAAGAAAGATCAGGTGATGGAATGGAATGATGAGTGCCAGACTGCCTTTGATGAAATCAAGAGATATTTGCTAGAACCTCCAATTTTAATGCCACCAGTTGATGGAAGACCCTTGATTATGTATTTAACAGTATTAGACAACTCAATGGGGTGTGTATTGGGGCAACATGACGAGTCTGGTCGAAAAGAGCAGGCAATATACTACCTTAGCAAAAAGTTTACCGACTGTGAAACAAGATACTCACTGCTCGAGAAAACTTGCTGCGCTTTGGCATGGGCTGCTCGCCGACTAAGACAGTATATGTTGACCCATACTACCTTGTTGATTTCGAAGATGGATCCAATCAAGTACATATTTGAGAAACCTGCTCTCTCCGGAAGAATTGCAAGATGGCAAATGATCTTGACGGAATATGATATACAGTATACTACTCAGAAGGCCATTAAGGGGAGTGTTGTTGCTGATCATTTGGCTCATCAAGCAGTAGATGATTACCAGTCAATGAATTTTGAGTTCCCTGATGAAGACATTATGTCTGTTACCAAAGAACCTGGACAATATGACGGACCTGAACAAGGATCCCGATGGACTATGGTTTTTGATGGTGCCTCCAATGCACATGGTAATGGTGTTGGTGTTGTGATTAGTTCCCCTGGAGGTTGTCATACCCCGATTACTGCCAGACTTTGTTTCTATTGTACCAATAACATGGCTGAGTATGAGGCATGTATCATGGGTATGCAAGTTGCTATTGATATGAAGATTCAGTTCCTTGAGAATTATGAAGGATGCAGGCTTGGATGAAGATGAGTGGATTCAGACTCGACTTGACCAGATAAATTTGATTGATGAGAAAAGGTTAGCAGCAGTTTGTCATGGCCAGATGTACCAGAAACGGATGATCAAAGCTTTTAACAAGAAGGTTAAGCCAAAGGTATATCAGGCTGGTGACTTGGTAATCAAGCGTATCATATTACCACAGGGTGATCCTAGGGGCAAGTGGACTCCAACATATGAGGGACCATTTGTAGTCAAGACAGTGTTCTCAGGAGGTGCCATGATACTGACTACAATGGATGGTGAAGACTTCCCACAACCTGTAAACGCAGACATAGTTAAAAAATACTACGCATAAAAAGAGACCCGCTAGGTTGACAGGCCTAGGCAAAAATAAGGGCATCCCGGCAAACCAAAAGGGTTTGGGCAAAAATTAGGGATATATATATAAAAAGATGTACACCCGGCAAGTCGAAAACCTGAAAAGGCAGCTTGGGCAAAAAAGGGTATCCCGGTGGATTGAAAACCTGAAAGGGCAATCCAGGAAAAAGTTAGGGATTAAAGCGTATGACTATGTCTCGTTTGGATCACTCATGAAACTGCAACCAGTTGTACTACTTACTCAAGCTCAAACAGATAAAGCTCAATCCAATCGTTTCCGTCTCAACAGCAAGAAGATGAGATACTTGAGTGGCAATAGTAGAATTGAAACTCAATAGGATTATTTCCCACATAGCTGATTCTTTTTGTAAAACTTCATGACAAAATTCTCCTACTAGGGTTTATGTCTCCTTGTACAAACTTACCCGTGTATGGGTCACTTTTGATATAAATAAACTCCATCTTTTGAATCCAGATTTACTTTTACCCTATTTACATAAGCGAAACGTCCATTGGTTGTGTTTGAATGTATGTATGCCTTTTAATATGATTGATGTTTACCAGAAATGCATGAAAATGCAGTAATAGTATTTACTAAGGACGAACGAGGGAAGGATTTCAACGAAGCTTCGCCGGTTCATCTTTACAAGACAGTTACAAACCATCAGTAGGAATAATCCATTTTCACAAAGTCTAATCTCCCCTGGAATTTATATCCATCTCTTTTATCCTCATACAGATATACGGGAAATTACTTTCCAATAAGGGCACGATGAACGAAGACGGGATGTTATACTTATCCTACTATCAAACGAAAACGAAGGTTATCTATACCCTACTATCCCCAACAACGGGAGGTTATCTATACCTTGTTATCCCCAACAACGGGAGGTTATCTATACCTTGTTATCCCCAGCAGACGGAGGGTTATATATTCTTCAACAACGAATCGGGATTTATTTTCCTTGGCCAGCAATTGTTATACAAGGATATCCAGACACTTCCAGCAGTGTCATAGCATACATACATCATTTACATCATACCATAACATATATGTCTATAGTACATTACCTAAGTGCATCATGTCATACATGCATACATAAAGCGTAAACTAATGTTGTTATACAGAATGCTACCTTGTTTTCAGGTTAATCATCCAACAAACAAGCTTATGATCTTTGGGACTGCTTTATTGTAACCTCAGGGTTACTTTATCCTCCTGATGAGCTTCTTATTACTTTGGGACTGCTTTATTGTAACCTCAGGGTTATTTTATCCTCCTGATAGCCTCTCATGACTTCAAGACTGCTTTAGAGTTACTGATTGCTCTATCCTCCTGAAATCATCCTATTACTTCAAGACCGCTTTAGAGCTATTCATTGCTCTATCCTCATGAGGTCATATTACTACTTCAAGACTGCTTTAGAGCTATTCATTGCTCTATCCTCCTGAAGCCATCTAATTATTTCAAGACTGCTTTAGAGTTATCCATTGCTCTATCCTCCTGAAATTACATTATTATTTCAAGACTGCTTTAGAGCTATCCATTGCTCTATCCTCCTGAAATCATCACTTCAAGACTGCTTTAGAGCTATTGATTGCTCTATCCTCCTGAAGACATATCACATTATTACTTCAAGACTGCTTTAGAGCTATTGATTGCTCTATCCTCCTGAAGCCATTATTACTTCAAGACTGCTTTAGAGCTATTGATTGCTCTATCCTCCTGAGGTCAGATTTATCACTTCAAGACTGCTTTAGGGTTATCATTATTGATTGCTCTATCCTCATGAAGACATGCTGTATTACCCCAGACTCCTGACAGTTCTCATTATACTACTGAAGAACTTTCCCCTAGTGGCATCTTTAAGCCCACTCAATCATGTTCAACCAACCATCAATATCACTCCGTGCACTGGTGAGTGCAAATTTTTGGGCTTTTGTGTTCAATCCCCTTCAACCTTCCAGGTTACGACTGGCAAATATACCAATCTAACCCCTCAGGTTTCAGAAAATTGAACAGGGGCAGCTGTTGCACCCCAAAATTTGCCCTCACCATACAAGACTTTGTGTTCTAAGAAGGTTCACAAGATTCACAATGTTTACAAAGCTTTCCTAAGGGTCATGGGGCCTACAAAGCCACTTCATGATGTTCACAAGGTTCACAAGCTTCACAATACCTCCCATGAGTATCACAAGATATCTTATGAAGATTCACAAGGTTCACAAAGTTCACAATTGGTCAGAAGAGTTGACAATTCCCTCAGACAATGCACCTCCTAAGCAGTGCATCCAAAACTAGGGTTTTGACTTTAATCAGGCTAAATGGACTTCCAAGACTTCAGATTTGGTCCCAGGGGTATTTTGGTCATTTTTACGTGGATCCCGCTAATTCTTTGAAGACGGGCTGTTACTGAGCTGTGAGACACTTGAGACACTATTTCTGAGGCATTTATTTATCACCTGTTTTGATTATATCAAGGTGCCAATTCGATGTGTTCGGTATCGAAATTTGTCGGGCATAACTGGATTTAAGGTCCATTTTATCGCTCATGGTTTATTTCCAGAGCATTTCCGTTGCTGTTAATAAGGCGCAGTTTAATTGGGTATTATTGGATTGTTGCTTATATCATTTGGTCAGGGGAATTCAATTACGGGCAATATCATCATTGATACTAAATCTGTTGTGATTACGGCGCACATTCGCGTTTGGTTAGAAAATGAGGAGAATATTGTTGGCTAGAATCCAAATGAATGAAGTCAGGTGATGAGATTAGGACTACCAACGAGACAAGTACATGAGCAAGAATATCATTCGTGAGTATTTATGGTTTATGACTAGAATAATGAATTTAAATATTTGTGGATTTATTCACAAATGTTTATAATTTATAACTAGAAATAAATATAAATAGATTCAAAGTTGAATGATCATGGAATTTTTATTTCATAAGAATATCATTTTACAAAAGGAAGTGAATCATTTCACATTTGAATTGCTGTGAGATTACATTTACAAATGTTACATCTACTCTAAAAAATCCTAAATCCTAAAAACTCCTAAGGCTTCTTCATGGTATCCTTCCCTTGAGTGTTCCTCGAAGTTCCTGATCACCTGCAAAAAATAAGAGAAACAAAACAGAACAGAGTAGGAAGATGTTAGAAAGATGAATTTGACACTCTCAGAACATTGTCATCATCGAGTGCCGGGAGTGGCACAACCGAAGTCGCATCCTACCCCCGTTACCAATCCGCGCCATTAGCGTCAGATCAGGTAACATCTGTTCTTATCTAAGGGGCAACCGAGAGATGAAGAGTAAAAAGAAGTTTCGGGTCGAAATGGATTTTGCCGAAGGATTGCTTCGAAACCAGTACGTAATGGGAATCTATCAAGTAAATCCGGATGCCAACAGATTGCTAATTAGATCCATGGATAATCCACAACTGAATGTAGAAAATCCAAACCATACGGATGTCCCAGATCAGAGAGAGGACTTGTCTGCAAAAATCCAACAGATAATATTAGAATCAAAGTCCATATCAGCATCAGTATCCTGGCAAGTACATTAAAAGAATCAGGTTCAAGTCAATTCGAAAACAAGAGAGGGCAGAAGTCCAGTTCACAAACCACAGCAGGAAATGCAAACTCAATTAAAAGGGCAAGATAAGCTCACATAATCACATCAGCTCAGGGCAAGCCTCAATCAAAGGTTCAAGTCACAATGAAAAGCCAACAAAGCAGTTCATAACAGTGAAGCCTCCCACGGTATGCAATACGCAGATGTTTTTCCTTTCATCCATATAGTTCGATCCGTCAACGTGAGCTTGTATCGGTGCCGGATTCAGCTTTCACAGTTTATCCCGCCACTTGAAAGTTTCCTGATAAGGAGTTAACTCATAATACTACCACCTGCAAGAGGGAAACATAAAAGACTAAACACATGTAACCATATTTATGCTAAGGCTGCCATTACTTCTTCATATCATTGAGGCATATTCATAACCTCAACGGTGCATGAAGTCCACACTGCGGAAATTCTAAACACATGGGACCGACAAGCCATTGATTGAACCAACATTCTGAAGGAACGCAGCTCGAACGTGTCCTCACAATCTGCAACAACAGAAATTATAGTCAGAAAACTGAAGATAATCAACGCCGAATTCTTGACAACCACGTAGAACCAGTCGTGACTACCGCAGAAGAGATTATGGCCTAGTGATCAAAAACGGATGACCGTCATAATTCAGACCACTGTGTGAATGCTTCCAAGTGACATACCTACAGACCCGATTGCGTACTCCCGCCCTTTAAAGATTCCTGCAAACAAATACTATCTCTGACTGTGAACGAAGTCTCAACCCTGCAACCACGCATGTATTAAAGGAAGTCAGTGGACTAGAACTTGAGATGAATAATGGATAACGAGCGAAAGACTCGAATCCCACTAATAAAGTACACCTGACACAACTCTGTCGAAGCCACTTTTTTAAAGTTGTTTCCTTTTGCTACGACGCATTCATTGAGAATTAAGGTAAGAGCATGAAATAGTGGAGTCAACATGGTATCATCACCTGAGTTCAGCCCTGCACATACCAGCCAAACATCCAAGTGCTTATGTTCAACTCAAGTCACACCTATTTCATACGAGCAAGACCAAGCAGACAAGCAACCCTCATCGTTTCCCTTCAAATGACATCAGTACAACCTCAAGCTCCTCGCAACCTACATGGCAGTAAGGAAGATGTATGAGCATTCAAACTCGTTACTCATGTTATTTTCGAAAACAGAAAAGAGAAACTGGTAGCAATTCCAAGTTGTTGCCGATGTTACCGATAAGAGGGATTAATTTGGTTAAGTCGCAGCTGTAAAGCAAAAGGCATTTCGATTAGTATATTCGGAACATTATAGATTCGTGTGTTGGAAAGATGAGTTTCGTACCCCACCAACCATTGCAAGCTTTCCATGAGATTTCAGTATACTAACCAGCGGTACAGAAGACGAGAGATGTGCCTTCATGTCATTTGCGCCTGGATTGCTGGCAGAATATGGTCTATCCAACTTTGTAAAGCATTTACATAATCGATCATGATGGAGGATCCGAAATTCACATGGAAGGGATATATAACACAGCTGCAACGAGCATCGAAAAGAAATAAAAGAGGAACAGCTACTTACTAACTTTCCACCAGATGATGTTTGTCCATCAGGAAGCCTTTGCCAGTCTGAACTAAAGATGATAAGCCTTCTGATATGGTTGATACTCCCCTATGTACTATTGATGATGACATCCCAGCTTGCGGTTTGGAAAGCGAAGCTAATACTGATACACAGCGGCAACCTTCAGAAGTTGAAGCCCGATTAGTGTTGATGACGTTTTGGGTTCAATTTTGAGATAACATCAGCAAGAGGATACCTTCTTTCAACTGCCAGCGTCCCACCCTTGTGTAAACTTCTTCGGCTTCGAGATTGTTCAAGTGCCACGTGTACCTGCCAATCCATTGGAGAATATGCTGATTAGAAGAAAAGATTCTAAAACAGATCCAAAGGCATTAAACACGATAGATACAAGAGATCACAATTTGGAATTTTCATCAATACATATCATTAAGAATCAGACGAAAAAGGGAAATTTTCAAATCTGGCTTACACCAAAAAGGAAAAGCTCAATCATATTTAAAGCAGCAATTAACAAATCCAATCAAGACGTTTCAACTCTGAGACCTATATAAGGAGACTACGTAGGAGGAGAATAGGGGGAGAAAATATCATCAAAACAAAACTTATATTCGTAAACCTAGAAGAAGCACTTATCTTCATTGCCGTCAAAAGCTACTCGCAAGCCACCGCTATCGTCAAAACCTTCCGTCTACGTCTTTGAAACCCAGGCTGCCGTGAATTCAAATCGCCGAAGCATCCCTTGCCGCCATCTCAAACGCCGCAAGTTCAACAAAACGGAACTCCACTCTCTTGTCGGCTCCGACGCCAACGCCGCCACCAACCCTCGGTGAATCACTCACTCTTATCCATTTTTTGATCCACTGATCCTTTCGATGTAATTGTAGGTACAAAATTGGAGGAAGATAAGACGAATCAGGATCACAAAGGGGGCGAAGAGGGTATGAGAAAAGATGAGATCGAGAGGGAGACGGCGCATGATTTGGGGCCATGTGGGATCTAGGGTTCCCGTGTTTCCTCTTATTTTTGTTTGTGTTTTGTAACCTGTTAATTCAATAATCACACACTAACACCACCACACACCCACTAACCATCACTTAATTAACCTAATTAAACCTCTAATTATCCCCTAAATCTTAATTAATCTGTTATAATTTAACTAAATCTTATCTTAGTCCTTTTTAGTAATAATTAACTAAATACCTATTATAATCAGTTTTTAAATTAAAATGATAATTACTACAACCTTTTATTTATTAACTATTTTTATATATACACCAATTTATTTAATAACTTATCCTATTATATTTTTAAAACCTTTTTTTTTTTAAAATAACATAATTCAATTTAATGGCTAGATATTTAATAATAAAACCTTTCATTTAAAATTAATATAATTAATTTAACCTTTTTTTATAAAATCAAATTCACTAAAAGAGTACGTTTTCCTACAACCCCCTTTACACTTGTGGTGGTTACATCTCCCTTAACATGAAGACTCATCTCTTCTCCTAAACCCAATCAAAACAACTACCCTAAACCCGTAGGAACTTTGACCACAGTCAAAGAGCTCCTCTAACCCTTTAGGGGAACTACGATTACTCTGATTCCACTCCCGTAAGGATACGTAGGCACAAGATGCGATGTCTTGCCGAGTAAACTTAGAATTAACCCCCTTTATTATTTATTATTGCTTATTTATATTTTATTTATCTTTGCTATTTAATTATTTTGCTTATTATTTTGTAATTGTTTCTTGGATGTAAAGTTGTTTAATTATTTAATTATTATTATGGTTAGTAATTAGGGAGTGTAACAACATGTATGTAATATTAAAATAAATTTAGATCACTTTTAAATAAAGATAATTAAAATAAACACGTCACACACGTAAGTCGATTTTAATCGCCGTCTCACTTCCTAAGGATATCCCTCAAGTTGCCAATGAATAATGGTTAAGTGGGGTGTATAAAGCAAGTCCCTCAAATAGAAAAATCATCAAAGTCCCTTATGGTTGCCTTTACGAATCGAGTCCCTTTCGAAAAATGATGATGGTCCCTTATATGTGCTTATTACATCCCACAATGGCCTTCAAAGTCAAATTGTCCCTCACATGTCCCTTAACATCCAAAGTAAGGACTACCTACTCCATTATAGTAGGGATAGTCTTACTAAAGGAAAGAATGAAGAATAAGAAAGACCTTTAAACATTAGGGTAGGTTACTCCTAGGTGCTTGCTCACTTCAAAATTGTTTGGCACTTAAACAAATTTTCAACAAGTTTTCAAACAAGTTCTTAACACATCCTTACATGGATTATTTATTAACTATTCTGAAAATTTTCTATTCACACACTACAATTTCAAAACAATTCAAAAGTGAGCTTAAGTACCTAAGAGCCCATGGATAACCATGGATGAAAAGGATGCTAATACCTTCCCTTTTCATAACCTACCCCCCGGACCCAAAATATTCTCTAAGGTCTTTCCTGTTCTTTTATAACCTTTCCTTATGGATAAAATAAAAGTCGGTGGCGACTCTTGCTATCCGCAACATTGTTTAAAGTCAGTTCACCGGGTTACACTACCATATTCACTTGATGGTGTCCCTTTGAATCCACAGTTGCGCCAATCCTTTCGGCTCGAAAAAAAGCTTCCTTTATCTCTCTCTCGGCTATCCCGTATCGATAAGAACAGGAATTGCTTGATCTGATGCCGATGGCGCGGATCGGTAACGGGGGTAGGGTGCGGCTTCGGTCGTGCTGCTCCCGGCACTCGATGATGACAATGTTCTGAGAGTGTCAAAAATAATTTCTAACCTCTTCTATCATGTTTGTTCTGTTTTGATGTGCAGGTGAATTGGAGATTCTGCGGAGAAGCTCAAAGACATCATGAAGACACTTAGAAGTTCTAGGACCTAGGATTTAGGATATGCCATCTTTATTTCTCTGTAACTTGTAAAAAAAAATATTATGAAATAATTCAATAATACATTTTTTATCCAAATTATTTCCCTTTTATAAATCATGATGAAATATTATTCAACTTTCTATCCAAATGCTCTTTACGAATAATAATAAAATATTATGAATGAACTTCACATATTTATTAAAATCATTTTCCCATTTCCTTTTCATGATTTAATTTGCCAACATCTCAACATCCGATTAAATCTTATCAGACAAATATCCTTGAATTAATTCGATCCAAATCTTAATAACTTCAACACGAATAAACTCCATCAATCAGTAGAAGTCTTCACTGTGTTGTCCCTCTAAAGATGAACTGGAAGATAGAAGAAATGATTTTTTTTGTTAAACCCTGTTCCTAGATCAGATTTTCCAAACCAAGTTGATATCAAACCCACGTAAATAAATGCCTCAGTATTAAAACCTCATTAGGCCCCAAAATTACGGATTATGCTTCAAAATGACCAAAACGCCCCTGGGGTATTTCCTGCAAAACAAACACCTTCAGGACTTGTTAGTGGTTAGCAAATGTACATATGAGATGCTATGCGAAATGACTGACTAAATATAAGGGTAAAATTTGGGGTATTACAGTTGCCCCTATTTAAATAGCTACACCGGACGATTTGAGTGACAGAGACTCAAGGAATCGTGGTGGAGAGATTTAAATATAGATAACCGAAAATTTTGCCTTTATATGCGACGATGTGCAATGCTTTTGGACAAATCGAGGACAGCTTAATGCAGATGATGCCATGAATATGATATGATACGTATGCTGGAATGATGAATGCGAAAATGATGACGAATACTACGACACAGGGACAGATGCTACGAGAAGAACACACTGGGGAAAACGACGCGCTGAGCCACAGTACAACACTGGGGATTCTAAAAATGATGGTCAACTGGTGCGAACACGACCAATTGTCTTTTTTTTTTTAGAAAAGGAACGAAATTCTCAAATGGAGATGGTACCTATGAGACGACCTCCACTGGGGAATCTAAAAATAAAACTGGATCATGTACGATTGCAAGATTGATTACAGAATGCTGGAGCATTGAGCAAAGAATAACATCCAAGCTTCTGTAGACTATCCCTCGTGACAGGATCAAACGGACTTTTCGGAACTCCGTAGCAAATATGCAGGGTAAAGACCGGCTGTATGCCAAAATAAATGGACTTTGATGGGAAATGCCCTGATAAGCTTCTCGCGGGAGACTGTCACTTATCGTTGGAAGGGACTTATGTGCCAAAATGGATAAGCACTCAAATAAAGAGGCTGCTGCTTATCTGATAAATAAATCTTCTCGCATTTAAGGTCGGCGCCTGGAATACGATTCTGATTCTTCTCTTACTGAAGGATAAATAAACTTCTTCATGCTTCAAGATCGTGCTCTCCTGAACATGAAAAGGGCTAACTGAACTTCCTCATACTTCAGAATCGTGCTCTCCTGAATATGATTCGGCTTTTTCTTGTAAATGAAATTCTTCATACTTCAGAATCGTGCTCTCCTGAATATGAAAAAGGCTAATTGAACTTCCTCATAACTCAGAATCGTGCTCTCCTGAATATGATTCGGCTCTTTCTTGTAAATGAAATTCTTCATACTTCAGAATCGTGCTCTCCTGAATATGATTCGGCTCAAACCTCCCCATACTTCAAGATCGTGCTCTCCTGAATACGATTTGGTTTCTTCTTTTACTAAAGGATAAATGAACTTCTTCATACTTCAGAATCGTGCTCTCCTGAATATGATTCCGCTCAAACCTCCCCGTACTTCAGGATCGTGCTCTCCTGAATACGATTTGGTTCAAAACCCCCCATACTTCCACACGACAGGTAAATGGAAGCCCAACTGCTCCATGGAGATGGCCATTTGCTGCGAGTCATAACGAAGATAGGATCGGCTTCTTAGGTGAGAAATGTTGTATATCGATGCTGTAAGATGTAGGATTGTAATAATAAATTATCCCGGCATGAACTGGCATGTATCTGTAAAGGATTGTAGTTGATTTTCTTGAAAGATAGTGCAAAATAAATGCACGTCCGGGTACAGTGATAAACCTCTCAAGCGAGATAGTCGCGTATCTGTCATGGTATGGTGAAAACCTTTAGATGGTGCAAAATAAATGCACGTCCGGTTGGGATTGACGACCGACAAGACTGAGATTCAATCTAGGATCGAGCTAGAAAGAAGACTGGTAATCAAGACTCCATCGAGGGAATGAACCCGAAGGGTAGATATCTTATCCTAGCGAGGAAAGATAGCTGAAGTAACCGTCATCCACGAGGATCGAGCTCTGTGGGGAGACTGGAAACACTTATGTATTTTATGCTTAGGGCTGACAATCTATTTGGAGAGAATGGACGAACCCAGTGACTCGGCGGTAACGACCAATGATAGAGACACAATGAACCTGTGCATGCTAACGCGTATGTTAATGACTACGTGAATATGGATGTATGTTGATGTCTATGCATGCAGGATGTTATGAAATGAGTATGTAATGAATATGTAATGAATATGTAATACATATGTAATGGATATGTAATGGGTATGTAATGAATATGTAATGAAATAGGCATGTGATGCTTATGCCCTTGCGTATGCTGACGAACAGACTAGAGACGGGACAAGAGACGAAATAAACATCTCGACGGGGATACCCTGCATTCTCTGCAACCAATACGTCAATCATGGGAGGGAATGGTAGGACCAAATCTGGTTTCAAAATTCTGAATTCTCTGGGGAGAAAGTAAATTGCTTAGGTGCACAGTATCACGTCTTCTCATGGGGAGAGGAAAACCTGAAGGACACTTTCGAGTTACCCAAGCAAAGGTTGTCAGCTTATAGTCTCGCTGGGGACTGTGTTAGAGCAATGATTTGAAAGTGTTTCTGCAATAATGATATTTTCGGGGAGTGAAGAGATCCTTCCGAAATTTCCACTAGTCAAAGTAATTTCTTATATTTCAATTTCGTTTTTTGAAGAACAGTTTTGAAAAATCTACAATGCACCTTTCATTTTCAAATTTTTAAGAATAAACGCATTTTGCATAACAATAGAAAATAAAAGAGCAATGCACCAAGGAATGTAAGTAACAAAATGGTATCTTTTATTAAAGGGTGGCAGCTCGCTGAAGGCATAGCTCCACAGATGATTATGTTTTGAAATTGGCAACATGGGAAAAGGTTACATTGAATCCAATGACACCTACTGACACTAATAACTAAGACTAATCCAGAATCTTGCTTTGGGCAAGGATGAAAGAAATGAAACATGGCTCTCATGCGGAAAGTGTGTTCGTGATGATCAGTGTCCTCTGATGCAATGAAATGCCTTTGTCCCTAACTTTTGCCTGGACCGCCCCCTCGGGTTTTCAATCCACCGGGACGCTCCTTTTTGCCTAAGCCGCCCTTTCGGGTTTTCAACTTAGCGAGCTTTTTATTATTATTTCTTTTTTTCAACCCTTACTTTTTCCTAAATCGCCTTTTGCAGGTTTTCGACTTAGCGGGTTTTTAGGCATAATACTTTCGGACTGCATCAGAATTCACGGGATGTACTAGCTCTTCACCGTCCATTGTTGTAAGTATCAGAGACCCTCCGGAAAAAACGGTCTTTACAACAAATGGGCCTTCATAATTGGGCATCCACTTTCCACGCATATCTTTATGCACTGGCAAGATCTTTTTGAGTACGAGCTCTCCTTGACGGAACTCACGGATACGAATCTTCTTATCAAACGCTCTTTTCATCCGTTTCTGATATAATTGCCCATGGCACATGGCTGTCAAGCGCTTCTCGTCAATGAGATTCAACTGATCCAGTCTGTCTTGAACCCACTCAGCTTCCTCAAGTTCAGCCTCCATCAACACTCTTAAAGAAGGTATCTCTACTTCGACGGGGAGCACGGCGTCCATTCCATACACCAATGAGAAAGGTGTTGCCCCTGTCGAAGTTCTCACTGAGGTTCTGTATCCATGCAAAGCAAACGGTAACATCTCATGCCAATCTTTGTACGTCACAACCATCTTTTGCAGGATTTTCTTGATATTCTTATTCGCAACTTCAACGGCCCCATTCATCTTAGGACGGTACGGAGAAGAATTGTGATTAGTGATCTTGAAACTGTCACACAGCTCTTTCATAGTCTTGTTATTCAGATTGGTGCCATTGTCAGTTATTATCCGGCTTGGGATTCCATAACGGCAGATGATTTCTTTCCTGATGAAGCGGGCAACCACTTGCTTGGTCACGTTGGCGTAGGAGGCAGCCTCTACCCACTTGGTGAAATAATCAATAGCAACAAGGATAAAACGATGACCATTAGAAGCCTTCGGCTCGATTGCCCCAATGATGTCAATGCCCCACATAGAGAACGGCCATGGTGAAGACAAAACATTCAACGGTGATGGAGGTACGTGCATTTTATCAGCATAAATTTGGCACTTATGGCATCTTCTAGCGTACTGGATGCAGTCAGCTTCCATGGTTAACCAATAATACCCAGCCCTTAACATCTTCTTGGACATAGCATAACCATTGGCATGAGTTCCAAAGGTCCCCTCATGAATTTCCTGTAGTAACATGTCCGCTTCCCGTTTATCAACACATCTGAGTAGAACCATGTCGTGATTTCTCTTGTATAGCACACCATTACTGATAAAGAATTTGGACGCCAGTCTTCTCAATGTTTTCTTGTCCAGACCAGTAGCACCATCGGGATACTCTTGCTTGACGAGATAGTTCTTGATATCATGAAACCAAGGCTTTTCATCCACCTCAACTTCTTCGGCCACCTGACAATAAGCGGGCTCAACTTTGCGCTCAATATGGATAAGAGGTGCTTCATTAACGAATTTAACTTTCCACATGGATGCTAACATGGCTAAAGCATCAGCAACGTGATTCTCGGATCTAGGAACATGCTCGAACTCTATCTCGTCGAAATACTTGATCAGCTCAACAATGTAGTCCCTATAAGGGATTAACTTCTCATTCTTCGTTTCCCATTTGCCTTGTACCTGGTAAATAACCAAGGCTGAGTCACCACTTACTTTAAGAAGTTTGATTCGGAGGTGAATTGCTGCTTCGAGGCCAAGGATACATGCTTCATACTCTGCGACGTTATTAGTACACTCAAAGTCCAACCTTGCTGTAAATGGAGTGAATCCACCCTTTGGGTTCATCAAAACGGCGCCTATACCATGCCCATTGAAATTCGAGGAACCATCAAACATCATCCTCCACCAAAGACCTGGTTCTGGACCTTCGCTCGAATCTGGCTCTTCACAATCTCTTTTAATCAACAAAATATCCTCATCAGGAAAGTCAAACTTAAGAGGTTCATAATCTTCAACTGGCTGGTCTGCAAGATAATCAGATAAAATACTACCCTTAATCGCCTTCTGGGGTACATACTGGATGTCATATTCGGATAACAACATGTGCCAACGGGCTAGCCTCCCGGTTTGAGCAGGTTTTTCAAAAATATACTTGATCGGATCCATTTTAGAAATCAACAATGTGGTATGACAGACCATATATTGCCGAAGGCGCCTAGCGGCCCAGGCCAATGCATAGCAAGTTTTCTCCAATGGTGAGTATCTGTTTTCACAATCGGTAAACTTCTTGCTCAGGTAATAAATCGCATGCTCCTTTCTTCCAGTCTCATCATGTTGTCCAAGCACACAACCCATAGACTTCTCAAGAACGGTAAGGTACATAAACAACGGTCTTCCAGGTACGGGAGGAATCAGAATAGGGGGGTCTTGCAAATAACCCTTAATCTTCTCAAACGCTTTCTGACAATCGGGGTTCCACTCAACTGTCTGCCCCTTGCAAAGTAACTTGAATATCGGCTCACAAGTAGCGGTCATGTTGGAGATAAACCGGGAAATATAATTCAAACGTCCCAGAAAACCTCTAACTTGCGTCTCGGTTTGCGGAGCTGGCATATCTTGAATGGCTCGGACTTTGTCAGGATCCACCTCAATCCCTCGTTGGCTAACAATGAAACCGAGCAATTTTCCAGATCTGACACCGAAGGTACATTTAGCAGGATTCAATTTCAACTGATATTTCCTGAGTCGTTCAAACAGCTTCACCAAATGGTCTAGATGCTCCTCTTCACTCTGAGACTTGGCTATCATATCGTCCACATACACCTCGATCTCCTTGTGCATCATATCATGAAAAAGAGTGGTCATAGCGCGTTGGTAAGTAGCCCCTGCGTTCTTCAAACCAAAGGGCATGACTTTGTAGCAGAAGGTCCCCCAAGGAGTAATGAAAGTAGTCTTCTCTCGATCGTCGGGATCCATCTTGATCTGATTATAGCCAGAGAAACCATCCATAAATGAAAACAACACAAAACTGGCTGTATTGTCTACAAGTGTATCAATATGTGGCAGAGGGAAATCATCTTTCGGACTTGCTTTATTCAGATCCCTGTAATCCACAGACATCCTAACTTTACCATCTTTCTTGGGCACTGGCACAATGTTGGCAACCCAATCTGGATATTTTGCAACTGCCAAGAAACCTGCATCCAACTGTTTTTTAACCTCATCTCGAATCTTCAAAGCCATGTCGGGTCTCGTTCTTCGAGGTTTTTGCTTGATAGGTGGACAATCTGGCTTAAGTGGCAACTTGTGAACAACAATATCCGTGTCTAGGCCCGACATATCTTGATACGACCACGCAAACACATCAATATACTCTTTTAACAACTCAATCAACCTCGGCTTAACCTCTGTCCCAAGCATTGCACCAATCTTGACCTCTTTCTTGTTCTCATCTGTACCGAGATTAATTAAGTCTACCTGCTCTTTATACGGTTGAAGCTCTGTGTACTCGTACTCAATCAATCTTGTCAGTTCAGCGGGTACTTCAAAATCTTCTTCACCCTCGTCCTCAGCTTGATTGATGGGTGCATCCCAGTCAGGAGTGTCAGTAAAGTCATTGGATCCAACAAGGTTTACGATGTCTCTGCATGATGGAAGGCTTACTTAATTAAAATGCTCGAAGATATGTAAGAATGAAATGCTGTTTTTTTATTTTTTGGAAAAAAGATTGCCAATTTCATTTTTAAAGGTGAAAACGAAAAACGCAAATGAACCAAAGTGGAATTGAACAAAATGCCTTTATTAATATCCTCTTAGAAATGAAAAGTGGCCCAACAAAAACGACCCTATAGCCTTGGGCAAAGCTACGGATTTTTATTTGAAAACGTAAATGAAAAAAAATTACTTTGACAAGGGAAAAATGACAGGGATCTCTACGGCCTCCCAGTTGTTCAAAACTGCATCACCCTTAAACACCAGGTTGCTCAGCTCTTCATTTTCCTCACAGTCACTGATGGCATTGACTTGGAAACCTCCGCTGACAAATACCTCTTGGATAACCTTCGGACGTCCTTCGACAGTTGTGGCAACTCCATTCTGAGTTGGTTTGTAACCCAACCCAGAGCGATCAGTCTTGGTCTTGACATCAATTACCTCTCCCCAACCTTCAGGAATGCCCCTGTCAATTGTTGATTTGGTACTCTTCATAGATGCAAAAGATGGATTACCCTGACCCACTGTCTCTTCGACTTCTAGCAGGACAGCATTGGCGATCTCAAGTGCTTGAAATGAGATTTCCAAAGCATTCTCATCGGCCTTGATGTAACGGAAAGAAGACAGGTTACTGACCATCAGATCCTCTTCACCGTGTATAATAACCAACTTTCCATCGATCACGAACTTCATCTTTTGATGTAACGTTGATGTTACTGCCCCAGCAGCATGAATCCACGGCCTTCCAAGTAAACAACTGTAATTGGGATTAATGTCCATGACTTGAAATGTGATATTAAAAACTTGCGGACCAATTAGGATAGGAAGCTCAACCTCCCCCATTACCGACCGGCGAGAACCATCGAAAGCCTTGACGATCAAAGGAGTAGGTTTCAACTCAGTCTCTTTGAAAACCAACTTATCAAGAACCCTCTTGGGTAGAACATTCAGAGAAGAGCCGGTGTCTACTAGTACTCTCGCTAAATTGTCCTCCTGACATTTCACCGATATATGTAAAGCACGATTATGATTCGGACCCTCCTTTGGTAACTCTTCGTTGCTGAAACTAAGGGTGTTACATGCGGTCAAATTGGCGATCACACTATCAAACCGACTGGTGCTGATATCCTGATCCACATGTGCTTGAGTCAAAACTTTCTGCAAGGCCATCCTATGAGCGGGTGAACTCATCAACAGAGATAAAATCGAAATCTTGGAAGGAGTCTGATGAAGTTGATCGATAACTTTATAGTCACTTTTCTTGATGATCCTCAAAAACTCAGCATCTTCATCATTCGTAACGGCTCCCTTACCTTTGTCTTTAACGGCCACTGGGATATTAGTGGTTTCCTTAGGTGGAACCTCATTAGAACGGGGAGTATACACACGGCCACTGCGAGTCATCCTGCTTGCCTCTGCGATATTGGTCACAGTGTCCTTAACCTCTTCATTTGGAATAACGTTCCCAGACTCCTTGTCAATCATCGTCACGTCGTATTTCTAAGGCACGGCTTTAGGATCACTGAAAGGAAACGGACCTGGTCTTCAAATAACTATAGGCTTATGCTGATTCACCTCAGGAATAGACGACCTCGGTATATCGAACACGGGATTGGCAGAACTTGCCCCTGACAAATTAAACACTGGTACCTTGCCCTTGGATTCAGGCTGATGGAAGACAGGCTCAACCACAGCGACCTCATCCTTATTGGCTTGGCTTGTCACTTGTAAAACACCCTCGTCAATCAACCTCTGAACATCATTCTGAACCAACACACAACCCTTAATACTGGCTTCACAACTTACACATGTAGCATGGGACGTATCTACCAGACCAGCTTCAAACAGTTTCGAATGGAACATCTTGAGAGGAGTCTTAATCTGTTCAACGTCAAGGGCATAACCTTCCTCCGAATCAGCACTAATGGCATTGACACTCTCATGGTTAGGAAAAGGGTTCTTCTTAACATTCGGTTGAGGATCTTCAAATGACAAAATCTTCTTTTCCAATAAATCCCTGACAAGATTTTTGAGAGCATAACAATTCTCCAGATCATGACCAGGCGCACCCTCATGAAATAAACAATGAGCGGCGGCGTTGTAATTGGCGGGTAGATGATTAGGAGGCGGACCCAAAGCCCGAGTAGTGATTAGACCTTGCTTGACCAAAGAGGGGTACAACTCGGTGAAAGTCATTGGAATCGGCGGACAAGGCTTATACGTTCTTCTGTTCGGAACATTCTGGCGAGGAGCCGGACTCTTTGGCTGTTGAGGAGCAGGGGCGTTGGGCGCCTGTAGGTAGTTGATAAGAGGCGGATAAACAGGAGGTTGTTGCATAGGTTGATACATAGGAACCTGTTGATTGAAAGAAGGTGTAATAGCTGCCACATAGGGTTGTTGAGCATATTGAATTGGGTACCCTTGAGGTTGAGCATAACCTTGTGGATATTGATAAAATTGGTCTCTTGGTCTACCCGAGGATATAGCATTAGTCTCGCCCTCTTTCTTCTTCTGGGAGCTATACGGAGGTTTCTTCGGCTGATCCTTAGAAGCACCATGATTATTTGTCATTTTACCACTTTTCATACCCAATTCAATCTTGACACCCACAGCAACGATGTCAGAGAAATTTGAAGTCACACTACCCACCATTCTCTCGTAAAATTCTGGACGCACCGTGTCGACAAACCAATCAGCTAACTCTTTTTCGGTCAAAGGAGGTTCTACCTGCGAAGCAATCTCTCTCCACCTTTGAGCATACTCTTTGAATGACTCAGAATTCTTTTGTGACATACTCAACAACTGTCTTCTGTCAGGAGCCAGATCCATATTGTACTTGTAGTGTTTGATGAAAGCGTCAGATAAATCCTGGAAACTCTTAACGCGAGACTGGTCCAAAGTTAAATACCACTTGGAAGAGGCACCCTTCAAACTATCTTGGAAGAAATGAATCATCAGTTTATCATTCTCAACATGGGCAGCCATTTTGCGATAATACATGATCAGATGACTCTTAGGACAGGTGGCACCTTCGTAACGATTGAAGTTTGGAGTTTTGAACTTCGGGGGAATAACCAAACCTGAGACCAAACAAACATCCCTTGCAGCAGTCCCAAAAATTTGATCGCCCTCTACTTTTTTCAATCTCTGGACGATGGTGTCTACTTCCTCACGAAGCTTATCACGTTTCTCATAACCTTCAACATTCTCATCAAGATTATCAAAAACTGTCTCATTGAAGTACGGTTGCGCACGGGTGTGTACAACAGGTGGTGCAAAGATAGGAGCCCCCCTAGGAACTTCAGAAAATAAAGGCACGGCTTGCTGAACAGGCTGATTAATCGGAACAGTGGCTTGAGGAGGCACAAAACCGGGAGCGAGACCATAAGGTGGGTCCCTTGCTACGGTCACACTTGGTGGAGGGTCCACATTAACGCCGGTAATCTCGGAAACAACAGTGGGCTGGGTATCCATCTTAGCGTTCATGACATGTAACAATTCCATCATACGCCCCATACCCCCTCGAAGGTCTTCAAGTTCATTGCTAAGGCGATCAATCTCTTTTGCCTGATCCTCCATTCTTTTCCGAGTTTGAGCTCTGGTGTTGTACTGGTGCTGAGAACTCAGGGTGACGAAACTGGAAGGCGAGAGAACCGAACATGAGAAAACGGAAGACACATGCAATGCAAGAAAGTAAATGATGCTATGATGCAAATGAAGATTTCATGGAATTCAAACATTTACGAATGTCGTGGGGTACCGAAAAATTTCCTTGTCTTTTCATTTTTATTTTATCCCGCGATATAAACGATGTTTGAATTCCATGAAATACAATGCAATGGGATGCTTTATGGATGCAATGCATGAAAACACACAAAGTCCTAGGTTAAAAGTCATGCGTGGAGTTAAGGTCTACCCATCCCCAAAAGGAGTGTACTATAGGTTAGTTGTACCTGCAGAACAAGGTTCTAAAAAGTGCCCAAAGTCATCAGCCCATCTTTCGGATATTATCAACCTTCCGATTGACTCGGGGATTAATAATATTCTCAAGAGAACCTCTTTTGAGTGTAGTATCGCGTAGCAACCATTGTAGGATTACTCCCACATAGCTCCCGCACTACGTCCTAAATAAGGCCAAGGTGGTGTAAAGGTACTACGGTTCCCAATATCACAGACTCCAATCGACCATGGAAAAAGTTTTCGCGATTACTTGTTCAACCGAACCATTTTCGAAAAGGTCTCAACTGAGCGGTGATTCTCGAATCAGCTTGGTCGGGATTCACTCCCTATAAGCCTCATCGAATATATCCCCATCCTATAATAATGTCACTAGTCCGGGCGTAGGACTTATCTCACAACACAAGGAACAGTCCCAAAATCAAAGTACAATATATACATGCAAATGAATAGTAAAACAAATAGTAATAAATATGAACAAATTAGGGATAACCCTCAAAAGTTTAGAAAGTCCCCAGTGAAGTCGCCATTTTCTGTTGCGGTGGAAATAGGATCACAAACTATTAATTAGTTTGAATCGCAATTCAATTCACAACCGCTCTTTGATTTATCCGAAGGAAAAGGTCAAAAAGGGAAAACCTATTTTGCATCGTAAACACAATGCGGGGAAAGATCTAGGGTTCGGGGGTTGGTTAAACTTAGGGAAGGTATTAGCACCCTAAACTTCTGTAGTACTCTACAGGACCCTTTTGTTCAAATGTTTACTATTTGCTTTATTTATTCTTAAGGTATATGTACAAAGGATTAAAAGTGAGAAAAGAGACCTAAGGGGTTAATTCTAAGTTTACTCGGCAAGACATCGCATCTTGTGCCTACGTATCCTTACGGGAGTGGAATCAGAGTAATCGTAGTTCCCCTCAAAAGGGAGGTCAGAGACTTCTTGACTGTGGTCAAGGTCTCAAGGGGAATAAACGCATCTTAAGGACACGCTTACGTGGAGTGTAGGAACTCCAAATCTCTACGTTGAAATGTTAAGTTGTAATTAGGGTTAAATTAGGTTAGGGATTCCGCGGCGGGAAACCCTAAAATGAGCGCGGCGGCTCTTTGACCTAATGCTAGGGGTAAAATTGTAATCTTGCCTGCGGCGAGGCATTTGTGAAAATTAGGGTTTGTAAGGTTGTAAGGGTTTGAAGTTGAGGACTATTGGCATGGCGACCAAAAGCTAGACCTAACCTTCGGATGTGTGTAGTGTGACTGGAATATTGATAAATGCGTGAGGTGATTGAGTTATGCAAACAGGAAATAAGACAGAAGTTAAAGCCATGCGAACAGAAATTTAAAGGCAGAAACTTAAAGCGCGATTATTAGATTCGCGGGGTTACATATGAGGAGCAGTTACAATATAGTAGTGAACTCTGAATGAAAAATAAGATGAAATAAGTAATGAGCTGCAAAATGAACAAACGGCGTTAGTGGGCAGGGTGAGGCGGCAATCGAATGAGTTACGAGACAATGAAAGAAAAAACGCAAATTTGAGATTTTATTATTGTTTTATTTAAAAAATTTTAATATTAGCTTGCAAAAAAAGAAAAGGTTTAATTTAAAGATGTTTTACTTTTTTTTTTTAAAAAAAGGTTTTATTTTTAATATTTTTAAGAAAAGTTTTCCTTATTTTATTTAAAAAAAAAAAAAGTTTTTTTATTTATCCTTAATATTTACATAAAAGATTTTTATTTTAAGAAAACAGATTTTTTTGAATTATAAAATTAAAATGTTAAAAGAACAATTAAAAAACATAAAAAATAATTTTTTAAAGAACAAAACAAAAAAATATAATAAAGGGGGGTTGGGCCGGTCATCACACCCGGACCCAACCCGGTTAGTGGTTTAACTAAGAAACAATTAGGGTTCTGGGAACCCTAATGTTCCTTGCGGCGCCATTCATATCTTCTTCTTCTCTCATCTCTCTCGCGGCTCTCTCGATTCTCTTCATTCTCCTCAGTAACCTGAAATCAAACACGAATGTTGTGAGGGAGATATCTTATAGCTTACATTTATGGTGAACGGCCGATAATGAGGGTTTCCTCTGAGGCTTGGAGTTGATTGCCCGCCGTTTAAACGGCGAAGGCGATCTTCCCCTTTCGGTGATTCGGGGTTGTTGATGTTGGTTCGTCAGTGAACGGAGGCGATGATGAGGGTATCGGTCCCTCTGAGTCTCAACCACGCCGTTAGGGTTTGCGACGCGATTGGTCCGTTCCGGTCTTTGATGGTGAGATTGTTCCCTTCTTATACTCTCTTTTTGGGCCTTTAATCCGTGATGGATTTGCGTTATTATTTCACTTTCATGCGATTTGATTTTACCTGGATTTGATTTTGTCTGATTTGTTTGTTCTTTCCTTTTCTGGATTTGCTCGAAACTGAGATTGGATTTGATTGATCCCAATATATTTTTCTTTCTTCTTTCGGTTGTAACCTTCATTATTATTGATTTGATTTCCTTGTTTTCCTGATAGGGTTGGATCGGTTGATCTCTTTGGATTTTCGGTCATTGCCTGATGGGGATCTTTATCCATTTGGACTCGGTTATCCAAATTTGATGCAAACAGACCCTGTCATGGATTTTCACTCCATTTGGATTCTGATGACCTGGTTTATTTCGATTGATATCTGATGACGCTTCATTGATTTTTGCAGATGTTCGAACCACTTTCATTTTGACATCCAGCCCCTTGATTCGGATTTCATTCAGATTTGGACTTGGTTCTATCTGATGCAATTTGTATTGATATCTGGTTTTCTATTTCGAACATACATTCACCTTTCTTCTTCTTCTTTCAGAGGGAACTCTAAGAGTCGGATATTGCTGGATTGATGCCGCCGAGGGAGGTTCGACACGGTGATGATGACGACTTGTCTGAACCGTCGAGAAGATGACACTGCTACCATTTGCCTTTGATTATGTTTTAGTGACAATGACCTTCGGGTCTGAGCGAAAAATTACCGTATGTTGTGTACTTTCGATGTTCGGTAGGGAGTTGGCGACAGGCTTTGGCCGTTGCCCTTCCAGCCGCTCGAATGTTACGCCCGATGATGAACAACCTGAGGGTTGTATTGATTATATGTGACACTTTTCTTCTGAAGCTGGATATGATGTTCGTGAACTCATTTGCAGATGTAATCGAGGATTTGTTTGATGCTTCTGATATCGTTTGTATCTCTTGTAGCTTTTCGAGTCATTTCCGCTTTTGACGTGTAGCCCATGATTTGGACTTGTTTCTGATCCAGTTTTTTTTGGTTCGACTCGCCTTTGGCTTTCCTTACTTGTTTGATCTCAGAGCTGTTGCTAGCATTGTAGCTTATCTGCTTTGATCTTGAACCAATTTTGATGGCCTGATATTCAGATTGTTGTTGCTCTGATGAGCCAACCTCTTTGGTGCTGTTTGCATTGATGTTCTGTTGGATTGTCCCTGCCTGTTTCTGCTTTTCGAACATGAAGCTTGATTTTCCTGTGATGTTTATGAATTCTTTTGAGGCAGTTTTGATTAGTTTCGATATTCAGTTTGGTGTTGTTGGTGTGTGGTTCTTCTCAGAACACAAACTCGGTTTCTTTGAACTGATATCCCTTTCTTTTCGTTGTTTCAGGGCTGGGGCGTTTGGATTCATAAACTGATTATGCTGCTGGCTGTTGTTGTCTGATGACAGGGGCTGTGATGTTGTTCTTCAACTGAGCCTACATGTTGGTTTCGGTTTCTTGCTGATTTTCTGGTTTGCACTCACTTGTTCAGTTTTTACTTCTATCCACTTTGGCTATGAGCATCAGTTTGGGAAAAGTTACATATTTTCTTGATAGTGCTACCATATTCACTTGATGGTGTCCCTTTGAATCCACAGTTGCGCCAATCCTTTCGGCTCGAAAAAAAGCTTCCTTTATCTCTCTCTCGACTGTCCCGTATCGATAAGAACAAGAATTGCTTGATCTGATGCCGATGGCGCGGATCGGTAACGGGGGTAGGGTGCGGCTTCGGTCGTGCCGCTCCCGGCACTCGATGATGACAATGTTCTGAGAGTGTCAAAAATAATTTCTAACCTCTTCTATCATGTTTGTTCTGTTTTGATGTGCAGGTGAATTGGAGATTCTGCGGAGAAGCTTAAAGACATCATGAAGACACTTAGAAGTTCTAGGACCTAGGATTTAGGATATGCCATCTTGATTTCTCTGTAACTTGTAAAAAAAAATATTATGAAATAATTCAATAATACATTTTTTATCCAAATTATTTCCCTTTTATAAATCATGATGAAATATTATTCAACTTTCTATCCAAATGCTCTTTACGAATAATAATAAAATATTATGAATGAACTTCACATATTTATTAAAATCATTTTCCCATTTCCTTTTCATGATTTAATTTGCCAACATCTCAACATCCGATTAAATCTTATCAGACAAATATCCTTGAATTAATTCGATCCAAATCTTAATAACTTCAACACGAATAAACTCCATCAATCAGTAGAAGTCTTCACTGTGTTGTCCCTCTAAAGATGAACTGGAAGATAGAAGAAATGATTTTTTTTTGTTAAACCCTGTTCCTAGATCAGATTTTCCAAACCAAGTTGATATCAAACCCACGTAAATAAATGCCTCAGTATTAAAACCTCATTAGGCCCCAAAATTACGGATTATGCTTCAAAATGACCAAAACGCCCCTGGGGTATTTCCTGCAAAACAAACACCTTCAGGACTTGTTAGTGGTTAGCAAATGTACATATGAGATGCTATGCGAAATGACTGACTAAATATAAGGGTAAAATTTGGGGTATTACAATAGTAAAAGTAAAAATTTGTCTTAGATGACTCTTCTTTTTCAATGTCTTTTTTCTTAAAACTATCAATGAATTTCTATTTAGCACTCCCTTTAAATATTCTACCCTTATCCCTTTTCTCAACCATTATCCCTAGTGTTTGAAAAATTACAAAATAGTTTGAATGATGAAACTATAACAACTCAAAACAAACTTTATTCCTCTATATAGGAATGATTCAAACGAATAGAGTTTTCACAAAGCAAACACAAAGAAAATACAAAGACTTAAAGTACTAAAACACAAATTGCTTGATACCTTAAGGCCCGGGTCTTCTGCATGGAGAGTTTCTCCTTAAATATCAAAATATATAGTTGCATGACCTGTTAGGTTTTGAGCGAACCCGCGGTAGAAGAAAATCCAAATAGCACAAATTAATAATTTAATTTAATATGATTGGAAGTCTATCATGAATTAAATCTCCGTTAATCTGATTTGGTCTTGGTCATTGATCTTTTGAGAATTATTTCCTAATTTCAAAAAGCGCATAAACAATCAAGTAATAATGGAAATAAATTAGGTGCAAGATTTATTTATGAGCAACTGACTTTTTAGAAAGGATGTTCCTCAATATGTGAGACATCTTGCTATACATCTTAGCCTCTTATTTTGAGCTCAAAGAGACCAGATGTCTCAAAATAATTTGATTATTAGTGGTCCTCTATTTTTTTGGGTAGACTTTGATTCTCATAGTTAATTTCTTTAATATTAGCCTCTTTATTTAGATTTTGACCTTTTTCTTAATCTTGATATTTTTCTTTATTTTGATGATCATCTTCCATGGATGATTTATCAAGGGTATCTGCATATTAAACAACATCTACCTCTACAGAAGAGGGGTTAGTCTTATCAAAGGTTTTCAAAAGAAACAAACACGTCTCTTTTTCTAGATAGAATAATTATGAGAACAAATTTTGGTTATGAATCTGGCCTTTATGTATGAGGATAACAATGCATGGATTGATAGAGAACAATTTTGTACACTAATAATTTTTTGTCAAGTGTGTAGCCTTTACAAACAAATTCTGACTATGAAGCTCCGGCGCGTGACATCATCAGATTCTGGAATCAACATACTCTGACTCTGATGAGATACAAGTATTCATAAGTCGATGTCAAGTTAGATAAAACTCGTAGAAAATGGTTCTGAAGAACATTTGTGCTCAAGTTTCTGACTCTGACTCTGAACGAAAAGCCTCTAAATGAATGCTTACCTCAAGAATCTGAGTTTAAGCTGAAGAGTTTGAAGAACAAAGTGCTGAAGACTATGAAGACCATATTTTGAGGAAAAACGTCAAGACTCTCATCAGGCCATTGCCTCTTCTAAACATGACTCAACAACATTATTCCAAAAGCCTCTAAATATTAGAAGATTAGATCAAGCTGTTTATGTGAGATAAATAGTACACAGAGCTTTCCTTATTCACTTTGAACCTGTTAAAAAACAGTGAAAATATTAATTTTCACGGTTTTATTTATAAATAGTAAGCTTAAAGTTATCATAAAATAAGGATACTATACTAACACAAAAATCGTCAGATTCCTGAGACTTTACAAATTTACCCAAACCTTTTTTCCTATAAAATTATGTTTCATAGTTGGATGCTCAAGAATAGACTTATGAGTGATCCATATTTTCTTAAACTTATCATCATCGGTAAATTCAAAACTCAACTACAATTATATGAATATGTAAGTGGTGAGTAGTATGAGTAATAGTCCCACATTGGTTGGAAATATAGGAAGTGTGCATAGTATGGGTAATAGATTGGTTGAAATTGTGGAAGACTTAATCATTTATAAGTGAGAGAATCCAACCACCTAATACCTTAAGGTTTCGAGTGAATATGTGGTGTGTCTCTCACAACCAATTATGTAATTGAATCTTTAGAAGGTACCAATATCTCTTTACGAATATCAGTATGGACGAATGAAAAACTTCATCTTGTACTCGCACCACCTACAACAACTCTTTCAGACATTCTATCATCATCTTCATTTGTACAAGCCTGGACAGTACCACCGAGTCTCTGCATCATAAAAACAATAGCTACACAAAACAGATTCAACATAATACATTCTACATTTCAAATAAAACACTATACTCACATGCCACAATGAACTCATCCTTCTCTTTCATGTGAATTTCTTGCTTTTATGCTAACGCACCTTCCAACGTTTTATTGTACACGACCCTTAAATTTTCTAACTCTTTCTTCTGCGATTCACATTCACTTTCTAAATTCTTCTCAATAGCGTCATCCATATATTTATTTTTTTCATTTGTGTGCTTTTTCTCGATGTGTTAAACCACAATCTTAGGCCGATGCATTCTTCAACACCATGCTCACGACCACCATGCTTCTTTGTTCTGATTGATTTCACTAATATATCATGTTGTGGTTGTTGAACAAATGTACCTTGGTTGGCCATATCAATCAACGAATCCTACACAACATGTATAAAATATATTGTTTCCAAAGAGATAATTAAATTAAACATAACAAATCTTATGCACAACAAACCCTACTTCTAATTTTCTCAGTGACTGCTCGTGAGGCATCTAAAGTGAACTCTCCATTTGGCCATTGTCGAGCGCTCTTCCACTTCCCATGTTGTGATGGTGGAGATGGGGAAGTGATCACAACTCAGGGATTCCTCATCTCCCATTTGTTGACTTTTTTCATTAATCTATCTTCCCAAAAGTTTCCTGTAACCCCCATGATACAATTTTGGAGGTATTTGTTTTTATCTTTGTTTAGCTTTCCTTATTCACTTTGAACCTGTTAAAAAACATAGTGAAAATATTAATTTTCACGGTTTTATTTATAAATAGTAAGCTTAAAGTTATCATAAAATAAGAATAATATACTAACACAAAGATCGTCAGATTCCTGAGACTTTACAAATTTACCCAAACCTTTTTTCCTATAAAATTATGTTTCATAGTTGGATGCTCAAGATTAGACTTATGAATCATAATATAGTTACGTGTGGCATGTGACTTAAATCCCCTCCAACACTCACTAACATAAGTGATCCATATTTTCTTAAACTTATCATCATCGGTAAATTTAAAACTCAACTACAGTTATATGAATATGTAAGTGGTGAGTAGTATGAGTAATAGTCCCACATTGGTTGGAAATGTAGGAAGTGTGCATAGTATGGGTAATAGATTGGTTGAAATTGTGGAAGACTTAATCATTTATAAGTGAGAGAATCCAACCACCTAATACCTTAAGGTTTTGAGTGAATATGTGGTGTGTCTCTCACTGTAAGAACACAAATTGTTTCTTAGTTATATCTCTATGTTTTGATGATAACACTTATGAAATTTGTATTCAAGAATTATATACTCTAAATTTGTTCTAGACTGTTTGCTACAGGTACTAAAGAAAATATTCTTAAAAGAGCAAATTTGGATTTGAACAATGATATTATGAAAGGCTTCAAAGGTTCAAGAGCATCTTAAATGAAGATCTGAACGCTGCTCCCAGAAGAATCTGAATGCTGTCTACTGAAGATTCTGAAGCAGGAGCCTCTAAAGAATAGAAGACTCTGAGAGATAGAAGCTTAGTCATCAGAAGACTCTGAAGATACTACGCTGCTTAAGTTTTGAGAATCTGATATAGAAGACTCTGCTCTGATAGATTTACACGCTCAAGCACACAAGCTGCACATACTCTGATTCAGCACTATCTGAAGAACATCCCAAGACTCTGAAGATCCAGAAGATCTCTACTTTGGAGATTCTGAAGATTCAGACTCTAATGTTGAAAGCTGAACTTATTTAGTGAAGAAGATTTAAATATGTACGTTGGCATATCTCAACAGCTCTTTCCTCTTTTGTGCTAGACACAAGAACACAGACAAAAAGTTTTTATCTGTGCATTCCATTCTAAGGAAAGTTTCTGCAAAGTGAAGACAAAAGGCATCAGGCTTTTTCAGCACAGCCTCCAATGTAAAGACAAAAGGCTCCAGGCTTTTCAGCACAGCCTTCAACGTTGAGAAGACTTCATGGATCTAAGTGCCTATATAAAGAAGTCCACTCCATCTTCTTCAAAAACGAACTACTTGCAAAAATCACTCATCAAAGCAAAACTCTCAAAGCTCTTATAATTTTATTTTGCTATAACATTGTTCTTAACCTAAGAGAAATATCACAATTGTGATATCAGCTTATTAGAAGCATTCTTACTCTTGTAATAGTTTTACATTGTTTGTAAAAGGTTTTCCTTAAGAGGATCCAGTTGGGATCAGTAGCTCTTGAGAATACTAAGAACAATTGTTCTTAGGTGTTACTATTGTAATCTGTTTGATTAAATAGTGGATTAAGTCCTTGACTGAGAAAGGCAAATCACTCTTGAGAGGGTGGACTGGAGTAGTTGAGTTCAACGAACCAGGATAAAAATATGTGTTTAAATCTTTGATTATTTGTCTTACTTATTCAACCCCCCCCCCCCCCCCCCCACTTCTAAGTAATTTTCTCACCTTCAGTTGGCATCAGAGCTCCGGTTCTGCGTGTGTTACCACTTAATCGTGTCAGTAAAGATCCAGTGAGAAAAGTTACTTTGATAAATATCTGTTTGTCATTATGGGTGACACATCTACATCCAACTGTAACAAATATGAAGGGGATAGAATCAGCACAAAGCCTCCCATGTTTGATGGAGAAAAATTTGATTACTGGAAGGACAGGATAAAAAGTTTCTTCCTGGGGTATGATGCTGATTTGTGGGACTTGGTTATTGATGGCTATGAACATCCTACAAATGAGGATGGCAAGAAAGTTGATAGAAAATCAATGACAGAAGTCCAGAAGAAGGATTTCAAAAATCACCATAAGGCTAGGACAATATTGCTTAATGCAATCTCTCATACTGAGTATGAAAAGATTACTAACAGAGAAACAACTCATGGAATGTTTGAGTCACTTAAAATGACTCATGAAGGAAATTCTCAAGTGAAGGAGACCAAGGCTCTGGCGCTTATACAGAAGTATGAAGCGTTCAAAATGGAAGAATCTGAAAATATAGAAACTATGTTTTCTAGATTCCAGATCCTTACAGCTGGTCTAAAGGTTCTAGACAAGGGATACTCTACATCAGATCATGTAAAGAAAATCATCAGAAGTCTACCTACCAGATGGAGATCAATGGTGTCTGCCTTGAAGATGGCTAAAGATCTGAACAAGATCTCTTTAGAAGAACTCATCAGCTCACTGAGGAGCCATGAAATTGAGCTTGAGGAAGATGAACCTCAGAAGAAGGAAAAAGGTAAATCTGTTGCTTTAAAATCTAATAAATCTGCTAAAGCTTTGCAGGTTATTGAAGAAAGCTCTGAAGAATCTTCTTCTGAAGAAGAAGATGAATTATCCATGCTGTCCAGAAGGATCAACAGACTCTGGAAGCACAAGGGAAAGAAGTTCAACAACTTCAGAAAATCTGATCATAGAAAGGAATCTTCTGGGCACAGAAGATCTGGCAAGAAAGAAGTTGTATGCTATGAGTGCAAAGAACCTGGGCATTATAAGAATGATTGCCCCAAACTTCAAAGAGAAAAACCTAAAAAGAAGGTTGACAAAAAGAAGAAGGTTCTGATGGCAACATGGGATGACTCAGATGATTCTGAATCATCTTCTGAATCAGAAGAAGAATGTGATAATGTTGCACTGATGGCCAGCACAGAAGATCAAGAAGAAGGAACCTCAGGATATGAATCAGATTCTGAATCTGATGATGACGCTGAAGAGGTAATGGCTAAACTTACTAAAGAAGAACTGATAAAAGTTTTATCAGAAGTTCTGAAAAGTTATAACAATATCAAACTCAAATACAAGAAGCTGAAAAGCAGTCTTGAATCTGAGATTGATCTTCTGAAGACAGAACTTGTTGAGCAAAAAGAAATTAATCTGAAAATCAAAAGTGACTTTGAAACAACTCAACAAGAATCTGAATCTGAGACTAAGTCATGTGAAAACATTTTAGAAAAATATGACTCTAGCTTTCAGAGATTCCTTACTAAGAGCATAGACAGAAGCAAGATGGCTTCTATGATCTATGGTGTTAGTGGGAATAATAGAAGAGGTATTGGATATGAATCTTCCTCTGGAAGTAATCCAAAATCTGTTGACAAACTCTTCATCAAGAAGACTCCTCTGTACTCTCAATTTAAGTTTGGTCACTTAAATGACATTAAACACACAAGCTCTGAGAAGAATACTTATGTGTTTAAACCCAAGGCAAGTCAGAATAAACATTATGTTGAAAAACAGAAGTTTAGACAAACCTACAAACCAACTAACTCTAAAGGACCCAAGAAGATCTGGGTACCTAAGAACAAAATAATCCCTGTTGCAGATGTTCTTAGCAGCAAGATCCGGACGCCAGTCATGGTACCTGGATGCTCACGACACATGACAGGAGAAAGGTCTATGTTCCAAAGCCTGGAACTTAGATCTAGAGGTGACGTGAAGTTTGGAAGGAACCAGAAAGGCAAGATCATTGGATCAGGCACTATTGGAAATGGTAAACTTCCCTCTATAACTAATGTTTTACTTGTTGAAGGTCTAAAACATAACTTATTGTCCATAAGTCAATTAAGTGACAATGGTTATGATATTACCTTTAATCAAAAAATTTGTAAAGCTATATGTCAATAGGATGGCTCTATCCTATTTAGTGGTAAGAGGAAAAACAACATTTATAAAATAAACCTTTCAGAACTTAAAGTTCAAAATGTTAAATGCCTCTTGTCTGTTAATGAAGAGCAATGGGTCTGGCACAGAAGATTGGGTCATATTAATATGAGACGTATATCTCAGATTAATAAACTTAATCTTGTCAGAGGACTCCCTAATCTGAAGTTCACTTTAGATGCTCTTTGTGAAGCATGCCAAAAGGGGAAGTTTTCAAAAACATCTTTTAAATCAAAAAATGTTGTTTCTACTTCTAAACCACTAGAACTACTTCATATTGATCTGTTTGGACCAGTGAAAACTGCATCCATCAGAGGCAAGAAGTATGGATTAGTCATTGTTGATGACTTTAGTAGATGGACATGGGTAAAGTTCTTAAAACACAAGGATGAGTCACATTTTGTGTTCTTTGACTTCTGCAAGCAAGTCCAGAATGAAAAGGATTTCAAAATTATAAAAGTCAGAAGTGATCATGGCGGTGAATTTGAAAATAAATATTTTGAAAAATAATTTTCTGAAAATGGCATTGCTCATGATTTTTCTTGTCCTAGAACTCCACAACAAAATGGGGTTGTAGAGAGGAAAAACAGGACTCTGCAAGAAATGGCCAGAACCATGATCAATGAGACAAATCTGGCAAAACACTTTTGGGCAGAAGCAATCAACACAGCTTGTTATATTCAGAACAGAGTGTCTGTAAGACCTCTTCTGAAAAAGACTCCATATGAACTGTGGAAGAACAGAAAGCCTAACATTTCATATTTTCATCCTTTTGGATGTACTTGTTATATACTTAACACTAAAGAAAATCTTAACAAGTTTGATTCCAAAGCACAGAAGTGTTTCATGCTTGGTTATTCTGAACGCTCTAAAGGCTACAGAGTATTCAATACTGAAACACAGATTGTGGAAGAATCTATTCATGTAAGATTTGATGATAAGCTTGGCTCTGAAAAGCCAAAGCAGTTTGAGAATTCTGCAGATAGAGAAGTGATTCTCACAGACTCTGAAGGATCAGAGGCAGAAAAGGCTAAAGAAAAGGAATCTGAAGCAACTCCAGATGCTATTCACCTATCTTCTCAATTGGACAACTTACACATTTCTGAAAGATCAAATGTCAGAGGATCTTCTTCCAGAATCAAGGCATCTCACCCAGAAGATATGATTATTGGAAAGAAAGATGATCCAATCAGGACAAGATCCTATCTCAGAACATCTGAATCTTCATTGTTTGGCTTATTGTCAATAATTGAACCAACATCTGTGGATGAGGCTCTGAAAGATAATGAATGGATTATTGCCATGCAAGAAGAGCTAAATCAATTCACCAGAAATGAAGTTTGGGATCTGGTTCCTAGACCTAAAGGATTCAATGTTATTGGAACAAAATGGGTCTTCAGGAATAAGTTGAATGAAAAGGGAGAAGTTGAAAGGAATAAGGCAAGGTTGGTTGCTCAAGGATACAGTCAACAAGAAGGTATTGATTACACTGAGACATATGCTCCAGTGGCAAGGTTAGAATCTATATGTCTTCTTATTTCATTTGCTGCACAGAATAACATCACTCTGTATTAGATGGATGTTAAAAGTTCCTTTCTTAATGGTATTATAGAAGAGGAAGTATATGTACACCAACCTCCTGGTTTTGAAAGTGAAAACTTTCCAGATCATGTTTTTAAACTAAAGAAATCTCTTTATGGATTAAAACAAGCTCCCAGAGCTTGGTATGAGAGGTTGAGCAACTTCCTTCTGAAGAAAAATTTTATCAGAGGAAAAGTGGATACAACTTTATTTTGTAAAATTGTTAAGAAAGATTTGTTGATTTGTCAAATTTATGTAGATGATATTATTTTTGGATCAACAAATATTATGCTTGGAAAGGAGTTTGCTAAATGTATGCAGGAAGAGTTTGAAATGAGCATGATGGGAGAATTGAGATTCTTTTTGGGAATCCAAGTCAACCAGACTCCAGAGTGCACCTACATACATCAAACCAAATATGTTAAAGAGCTTCTGAAGAAGTTCAACATGGTTGATAGTAAAATGGCAAAGACTCCAATGCACCCTACAAGCACTCTAGGTAAGGAAGAGGTAAGTAAGAAGGTAGATCAGAAACTCTACAGAGGTATGATAGAATCTCTTCTATACTTGACTGCTTCTAGACCAGATATTCTGTTTAGTGTCTGCTTATGTGCAAGATTCCAATCAGATCCTAGAGAATCACACTTAACAGCTGTTAAGAGGATTCTAAGGTATCTGAAAGGTACTACTAACATGGGTCTGTGTTACAGAAGATCTGATGAATTTTCATTAGTTGGATTTTGTGATGCTGATTATGCTGGAGACAGAGTTGAACGTAAAAGCACTTCTGGAAGCTGTCAGTTTCTTGGAATTCATCTAATCTCATGGTACAACAAGAAGCAACCCACTATTGCACTATCAACTACAGAGGCAGAATACATTGCTGCTGCTGGATGTTGTACGCAGATGCTCTGGATGAAGAGTCAATTAGAAGATTATCATATCTATGAGAGTAATCTTTCTATCTTCTGTGATAATACTTCTGCTATATGTTTGTCAAAAAATCCAATTTTGCATTCTAAGGCTAAACATATAGAAATTAAACATCACTTCATCAGAGACTATGTTCGGAAGGGTGTAATCAATTTAGCCTTTGTTGATACAGATCATCAATGGGCTGATATTTTCACAAAACCCCTTGCTGAAGATAGATTTAAGTTCATTCTGAAAAATATTTGTATGGATTTTTGTCAAGAGTAATATTTATCAGAGGCAACTTCTCAGATGCAAAATGTTTAATGATCTGAAGTATTTCACCTGTTCTTTGTTCATTTATCTTTAATTAATTTATTTGTGTGAAACTCTGAACTAACAAACTTAGAAGATCTGAAAGTTGGAAACGTTTCATTTCTTGAGAGACATCAGATGCACATACAAAGCAAACACGTGTCACTCAGTATCTGAAACGATGGAGTGCTCAACTGAATTGACGTTTGAGGTATTGCTTTGAAAATCTCATTTTTCTTGGTTTTCCCCCCAGCTGTCATAATTTTAATGTGAAATGATTACTTTCATTAAATGATGTACAATCGTGCGTATGTGTCTTTTGTTATGCCCAATGCTTGATTTTTTGGTTCTCTATAAATACCACCTATCACACTATTTTCACACTTTTCACATTCACTACACTCATGCATTTATGTTCTCTCTTCAACCTCTACCAAAACCCTAAACCCAAATCAAGATCTTCTTCTTCATCAATGGCTTCTACATCAAATACTGCTGAAAAATCCAAAAAAACTATAATGTACAAGAAACCAGAACGCACCCTATTTACTCCAGTAGCAGATCTTGAGGTTTTGTGTGAGAGCTTCGTTGATCTTGAATCTTTAAAGGAAAATGGGTTTGACCTAACACCTGCCATTAAAGCTCAAGGCTGGGAGAAATACTTTGAGAGATTGATGGGTCCTGTGTATCCAACTCTTGTAAAGGAATTCTGGATTCACGCTAGCGCTGGTCCTAAGTTTATTCACTCATCTGTTCTTGGGATGGAGATAGTGATTACTGAGAAACTGATCAGGCAACTGTTCAGTTATACCGAATCTGATGGAGTTTCAAACCTTGCTTCTTCACGTATTAATATGGATAAGGTATATGAAGAAATCAATATAGCTGGAACACCAACAAGTAAGGTTAAAGATCTGAAACCTATCTATAGGATCTAGGCAAAGATATTTATGAGTACATTTTTTCACAGAAAGTCATCCAACTCACTAGACTATGTGAGTTCAGAACATCTGTATTTCATGTACTGCATCAGCCAGAATGTTAAGGTGGATCTGCCCTATCTGATCTTCAGTCATCTTCTGACTCATGTCAAAGAAACTAGAGAAGAGGTCAGAGCTAAAGCTGGGAAAGTTAGAACTTGGATACCTCTGGGAAGATTGATTTCAGACATCCTTGTTGAAAACAAGCTGGTAAAGCATCTGACAGATGCAAAGATTACAGAAGATCTGTCATACATCATTGGATCTGAGATAAATAGACTCAATCTGAAAAGGATGAAAATCATTTCAGAACTGAATGGAAAACTAAGGAAGATAACTCTGAGGAGGTCCAAGGCAGAAGGATACCCTTGGAAGACTTTCCAATGTTCAGTGCAGATGAACCAAAGGAATTTGTCTGGATTTACATTGCAGAATGTCTAAAGGAAGGAATTCCTCTACCTGCTAATCTTGTTCAGAAACCAGAAGAAGAAATGCCCAATCTGATGAAGGAAAGGTGTAGTAAGAGGAAAGCTGAAGAAGGATAGGTTCAGAAGAAAAGGAAAGTATCTGAAGTTCCAAGGAAGAAGAAGAAAGGAGGAAAGAAACCCAGAATCAGTTCTAGAGATGCCACTCTGGAAGAGGTTAGAGACACTATTCATCAGGTATTAACATCTGATCCTACACCTGCTGTTCATTCCCCCCTTTCATCACCACAACTTTCTCCAAACCTTAGACAAAGAACTTCAACACCCAAACAATCTGCAAATCCTTTATCTGAACCACCCTCATCTGAACCAGTTCATTCACAACCATTTTCTGTACCAATTCCCTCTGAACCCCAACCTCATATTTTATCTGAACCCCCTCAAACAATTCAATCAGAAATTCCACAACCAGCAATGTCACAACCTGATAATCCCCATTTAGAGACTCTCTGTCGCTACTGCGAAAATCGGCGCCGGCTGAACAGAAGAGTCGCCACCGTGCGTTATTTATCCCACAGGAGGGAAAGGAAACGCTCAGAGTAAACCTACAGCAAAGACAGGAAAGGTATGGTCATCGCAATCAAAACCTGGATTCGCGAGTCGGTTACGCAAGGGGAAGGTATTAGCACCCTTCACGTCCGTCGTACTCGACGGGATCCACGCTTGTTTTCGGGTATGGATTGTTATTCTATCTAAACTACAGGTCAGGGGTTAAAAGAAAATAAAATGACTCGGCAAAGTATCACACTTTATGCCTACGTATTCCCGTCTGGAACGAGAAATCAGAGTCAACGTAGTTCGCCTACCTACGGGAAAGGAGGGGAAGGTTGCTCGCTAGGATATCGCATCCTATGCCTACATACTTTCATACGACATGAAAGATCAGAGCAAACGTAGTTCGGGCCACGTACGACACAAGTCTGTCTTGATTGTTTTTTATTCCTTATGAAAAAGGTTTTTCTGATTAACAGTCCAAGCGGACAAAAATGATATTTTGATGAGTTCACATTCTTTTACGGAAGAAGTGTCTTTTATTGGGTTCGAAATCTTATTGTGTTTTTCTGTTTGTTTTGAGAAAGAAGAGACAGAACTCTAACCTATGGTTGCAAAGGGAATCAAACTAACCTAATGTTATCATGCATGGGTTAAGACCTAGTGTCTATCATGCTCCTCTCTTGCGCAGAGAGAAACAGAGATCCTACGGGATAAACGGAAACAGAAACAGTAACATATACAATAAAGCAGTAAAATGCATGGATGCAGCAATACAAGCGAGGCAAGGGAGTCCCACTCAACCTCGAACCTAGAAAACAATACGCAAAAGTGAACAGGATTCACTTTCAACCCAACAGGTTAAACAGCAAACAATACAGTCATGGAAACCCGATCAATACATCAGAAATGAATAACAGCTAAAAATAAACAGCCACAGCAGCTCTGCATCAACATCTGACTTTAAGTCATCATCAAACAACTACAAGCTTCAGCAAGCATCAATCTCCATCTCCACAGCCTTCAAGCAAGGGCTCTGTCATCAGTCTTCCATCTGCAATGGCTTTTCTTCAAGTCTCAATCTCCAAGCTGAGGAATCGATCACAAGAGTGAACTGGGTGTTAAGCAATTAGTTGACCACCAAAGGTGGCAAACAGACTGCTAACAACACATAGAATATTTCTCTCAAGAGTTCTATCTCTTAGACACTATCACCAAGCCTTCCAAAGGAAGGGGGTGAATGTCTTAGAGAGACTCTGCATCACAGAGAGGGATGGAGGCAATCAAGACCTTCCATGTTTGAGAATCAAGTTTACTACTCTAGAGCTCTGCCTAGCTCCTAAACCCTATAGCCTCAACAGCTACCAGCAAAGGATCTCTTCATCAACTCTGGAAGTTGGTCTTCAAGCTCTTGATCTCCAATGGCTTCATCTTCTCAAGTCTTCAGCTCTCCCAATCTCCAAAGCAATCCCAATACCCACACAGACAAATCATAATCCCCAGAGAGGGCACACCACACCAGTCAAGCAAATATAGACAGTATACTAATAGCAGTAGGGGAGTCCTAATAATTTCTAAGGGATCTAATAACTACCCATAATCCCTATAGTCCCATACCCCAAAGATTCAATCTCTAACTCCTAAGGGAAACGAACTAATTCACCTATGTTATCACCTAAACCCTAATTTTGGTCATGTTATTCACACCTAAACAAATCACCTAAAAATAAGTCCTAAAAATATGAACTAAATTTTATATACAAGCTAACATTACCTACTAATCAACCTAAAAAGAATGGATTAAAAATAGTAAAGCATTTAATCAAAACAAAATTACCAAATTCATGCATCAAATTAAACTACTTAAAATGCTATTTAAAAGAAAAATATGCTAAAAATATGAAAATAAAATGAAGTATCAATTTTTTTATGTGATATTTTTCTTGACAAAATTATGAGCAATGTAAAAAAACAACCAATTAAAAACTAGCATTTTTCCATTTTTTATGAATTTTGAAAGAATTAATATTTTTTTGAAGAAATAAAATGAATCAAAATGGGATGAGGGTGCATTTAGCATGAAAAATCAGTTAAAACAATGAACTGGGCCCAGACTGGGGGGCGCGCATAGCAAGCGCGTCTGGGCCCAATCAAACAGAAAATGATAACAAAAATTAAAAAAAAAACGAAACGGTGCCAATAGCAATTAATCTAGTTATAAATGGGATTGGGCTTGGTCTGGGGGTGTGCATAGCGACAATTGTCTGAGCCCAGTCTGAAACCATTAGTGAAACGGTGCATTGCACCATTTAAATCTCCCTCCGAATTTCTTTTAATCGTGGCCGTTGGATGAGAAGCCAAGTCAAGGGTCAATGCCTGATCGTGTGGCCAGAAGGTTGTCTTCAACCTTAGAAACCCTAGGGTTTCTGAAACTCCCTTCACCATGAACGAATTTCCACTTCTCTGTTCTCTCTTGTTCTTCCACGAAATCAAACGATTCCAAAAGCAAAGATGATCTACCTCTTCCCCTCTACACAGCCATACCCTTATCTTCTTCTAAAACTTAGCCAATGATCAAACCCGATAAGTGCAATAACACTGCTCCACCATTTTCACCTGTCATCAATTGCTTCAATTCTCACCAATTCTTACCCTAATCTGATCTATATTCCATGCTGATTAACCTGAGCCATTTATTCAAGATTTTCGTGCATTGAACCATGAGTTACAAGCCTTAACAGTTTTGACATGCCATTAACAACCTCCATAAAACTTCTCCAAACTCACCAAAATCAGTCATCTATCTAACCTTAACCTTTCTATGCTAACAAATCCCTATAATTCTAACTAAAACATGCAATTCGAAGGAGAAACCTACCTGGTGTAAAATGAAGAAAATAGCTATGGAACTTCTTGATCCAATGCTTGTAATGATTGGAAATGAATCAGGGGACTTGATGATGAATTCTGTATGCACTGAATCTTGTTCAATTCTCTTGGATCTTGCAATTCCAAATTTCTTGCTTCTTGGATGATGGAAGTGTATGGCACGAATTCTCCTCAATTCTAACCAATCTTGGTGTGAATTCTGATCTATGGACAATGGTGATGATGATCAAATCAGAAAATGTGGAAAATGAGAGAGATTTGAGGTAGTTTGAAAATCTTTTGCAAGTTGGAAAGAATGTGTAAAACTTGTGTTATGAGCAATGTGATTCACCAACCATGGTATGAAGCCACTCAATGCAATATATACATGAACTTAGAAAGCCCTAGAAGTTTGTAGAACCTTCCCATGCATAATTTCCCTTGGATTTGGATTATGTAACTTTCATTGTAAGTAACCATGCATAACTCCTAAATCTTGAACCAAAATCAAAATTCTACTTTTGACAATGTTCTCAAAATGATTTTTCCAATTAAAATGACCTATAATTTCACCTCATTTGGCCAAAGTATGAAAAATCTCATTTTTAGGTCATTTTTATTCGTTAAATCCACCAATTTTGAAACCTTGTGCTATGAGTCTTTCCAATCTTTAATGGTCACTTTTATAGACTCAAAATGTCATTTGGAACAAGTTTGATGTTGTGAAGTTTTTCATTTGAAGCTTCCTTGTATGAGTTTTGGGCATAGGCTTGAAATGACCTGTAATTCTCAGATGACCAAAATACCCTTTGCTTGCCAAGACCATAAGTAGAGTTCCACAAATCATATGAAGGCATACCATACCATTCTAGAAATATAAGACAATGAGGAACAATTCTTATGTTGACCAGAAATTCATTTGAAATCTCCTTGAGGGGTAAAAATTTCTTGGAAGTCAAGTCACTTTTACAGACAAAATTTCAGATACCTCAGATGACCTGTAACTTGCAAGGACCATAACTTGAGTTCTATAAATCTCCTTGATGGCTTCCACCACTCAAATTAAAGGTCTTGAGGTCCTATACAAGTTTCATGTTGGCCAAGGATCCATTTGAAGCTTGCATTTTGACTTATCTTGCTTGGAAATTTGACCTAAACTAGGGGATTTTACACAGAAACCCTAACTTAGAAACTCCTCTTCTCCTTGATTTCTCTTGATTTCTTCTTAGCACAACACCATATCCTTCTCTATATGTCAAATTATGAACCCCACATCTCTCCAATAGCCCTTAATGCCTTTCAATCAGTCAATTGACCTAGGGTTGACCTAGAGTTGACCCAGATGAAACCCTAGTTGACTGTCTTCAACTGCAACTCTTGTGATCATATCAATAACTTGTCTCCTTCTCCAAATGACATTCTAAGTCCTCCATGAGGTCTAGATACTCTCCATGCTCAGCCCACAACTCACAATCTCTTTGATGATCCCCAAATACCCTCAGATAGGAGATGGATGCATTGCTTGATCCATTGACTTCTTTAGCTTTCCAATTCTTTCTGATGACTTGAATGAGATTGAATTTGAATAATAACCTCTTGATAGGCTCATAGAGATGAGAATAATGATTGGTCCCTGTTGGATGATTTGTTATGCTATGCTATGCAGATGATTAGACTATGTACATGACTCTATATGCAAATGCTAATGTAATTGAAACATAAACCAGGTGAATTAGGTTGAGCAAATTTTAGGGTGCAACAGCTGCCCCTATTCAAGCGACTTGGACCCGATTGGGTGAAGAGCGAACGGCCTTCAAACATTCGAGGTACGAGACGGTTGAATACTAAGAACCCGGAAATTTGCCAACCGCAGAAATAAACTGCGCCACTGCTTGGAGAACGACATCCATCAACTGAATCTAACTGTTATGGCTACCAACTGATCCATTAGCGACCGTGCTGGGGATGACTCGTCTGCATTTCATCAGGAATAAATCGTCCACGTTAGGAATAAAATCTCCACATTAGGAATAAAATCTCCACGTTAGGAATACACTTGTCCGGATGTGTCCACGTCAGGACTAAACTCTTCCACGTTAGGAATACACTGTCCACGTCAGGACTCCATCGTCCATGTTAGAACTCACCTTTCCACGTTAGGAATAACCTTGTCCACGTTAGGAATAACCTTGTCCACGTTAGGAATAACCTTGTCCATGTTAGGACTAACCTTGTCCACGTTCGGAATAACCTTGTCCACGTTAGGACTCCATCGTCCACGTTAGGACTCCCCTTTCCACGTTAGGAATAACCTTTCCACGTTAGGAATAACATCTTCCACGTTAGGAATAAACTCTCCTTTCCACGTTAGGAATAACATCTTCCACGTTAGGAATAAACTCTCCTTTCCACGTTAGGAATAACATCTTCCACGTTAGGAATAAACTCTCCTTTCCACGTTAGGAATAACATCTTCCACGTTAGGAATAAACTCTCCTTTCCAAGTTAGGAATAACATCGTCCGCGTCAGGACTCACCTTTCCACGTTAGGAATAACCTCTCCATGTTAGGAATAACATCGTCCACGTTAGGAATAACATCGTCTGCGTCAGGACTCACCTTTCCACGTTAGGAATAACCTTTCCACGTTAGAAATAACACCGTCCACGTTAGGACTCACCTTTCCACGTAAGGAATAACCTTTCCACGTTAGGAATAACACCTTCTTTCCACGTTAGGAACCAACTTCTCCACGTTAGGAATAACACCGTCCATGTTAGGACTCACCTTTCCACGTAAGGAATAACCTTTCCACGTTATGAATAACACCTTCTTTCCACGTTAGGAATCAACTTCTTTCCACGTTAGGAACACCTTTTTCCACGTAAGGAATCCAACTTCTTTCCAGGTAAGGAATCACATCATCCATGTAAGGAATGCGTCTTCTTTCCACGTAAGGAATCACCATCTTTTGATTTGTCCACGTAAGGACTCCAATCTTTCCACGTAAGGAATACAATCTTTCCACGTAAGGAATACAATCTTTCCACGTAAGGAATCACCATCTTTTCCACGTAAGGAATCACCTTCTTGATCTGTCCACGTAAGGACTCCACTTTTTCCACGTAAGGAATACAATTTCTTTCCACGTTAGGAATACAACTTTCCACGTAAGGAATCATCATCTTTATCTGTCCACGTGAGGACTTCACTCTTTCCACGTAAGGAATCTCCAACTCTTTCCACGTAAGGAATCTCCAACTCTTTCCATGTAAGGAATCTCCAACTCTTTCCACGTAAGGAATCATCTTTCCACATAAGGAATACAACTTCTTTCCACGTAAGGAATCATCTTTCCACGTAAGGAATACAACTTTCCACGTAAGGAATCATCTTTCCACGTAAGGAATCCAACTTCTTTCCACGTAAGGAATCCAACTTCTTTCCACGTAAGGAATCATAACTTTTCCACGTAAGGAATACAACTTCTTTCCACGTAAGGAATCATCTTTCTACGTAAGGAATACAACTTTCCACGTAAGGAATCATCTTTCCACGTAAGGAATCCAACTTCTTTCCACGTAAGGAATCATAACTTTTCCACGTAAGGAATACAACTTCTTTCCACGTAAGGAATCACAACTTTTCCACGTAAGGAATACAACTTCTTTCCACGTAAGGAATCACAATCTTTCCACGTAAGGAATCAAACTTTCCACGTAAGGAATCATCTTTCCACGTAAGGAAACCATCTTATCTTGATTTGTCCACATAAGGACTCGCATCTTTGACCCGCTGAGGAAATAAAACTTGTCCACGTCAGGACTCACATTTCAACCTGCTGAAGAAATAAAACTTGTCCACGTCAGGACTCACATTTCACCAATACCGAGAAATCGAATCTTTCCACGTTAGGACTAGCACCTCTTGTCGACCTGAGGAAATAAACCTGTCCACGTCAGGACGCCCATTTCTCTAGCACGGAGAAATCCCTTCAACATAAGAATAAATTGTCCACGTCAGGACCCATTTCTCCATTGATCCCAACCCATAAACTTCTTAGCACTGACGTGGCAGCGACTTTGGGGAAGACTCTATTGGGGATATCTGGAAACTAAACTACCGGACGCCTGCTCTGATAACCGGCGACAGCCTCTGAAACCTTTTGATGCTGACGTAACAACAATTTTGAAGAAAACAATCCGCTGGTCGGACTAGAGAAACTTCAACAAGCAACCCTGGCGGGGAACACAAACAACTCTGCTCAGGGACAAAGAGAAACTTATCATGATAACTCTGTGGGGAATACTGCCGAAACTGACACTATCATTGAATGTCTCATGCCGAGATCTTGAATGTTTGGTAATTTATTTGAGCAAGAGCTCTCTCCACCTGCTGGGATACAGAAACCGCTTCAGCAAAATAAAGGCTGAAGACAACGCCAACTCCGCTGGGGATAGCCAGGTGCTACAGAATTATTCCAACAAAATAAATGCTGGAAGAGTGAAGCCCGCTTTGCTGGGATACTGGGAATTTAACCAAGCACCTCGTTGAAGTAACACCCTGCTGGGGAATATAACTCTGCTGGGGAATAGTAGATGTGTCAAGTATGATTGGACTTCTGCTGGAGAGTGAACAGGTATCACATGGTATTTCGACAAAATAAATGCCGGGACACTCAACCAACTCTGCTGGGGAGAGTCTTAATCTTCGAGTTCCACTAGGAAGAAAGAAAACATTTGCTGGAAAGCGAGAACTCCGCTGGGGACGGAATGATTCTCTTGGGGACAATCAACTGACTCCGCTGGGGGAGAGTGAATGACCCTGCGGGGAAAGGTGAGCTGTCTGAATTCAGCTCACAAATATTAATCTTCTGCGGCTAAACTACTCTGCTTGAGATAAGGAATCCTTCTGGGGGACACCACATTGTCTGAACACAGCCTACAATCTTGGAATTGCCAAACTCTGCTGAGGATAAATGACTTGGTTGGAGAATGTCCTTTGGATAAGCTACGACTAGCTGGGGAATTCGATCATTCTTCGGTGAGGAACACTGCTATCTTGGAAGCGCGACCTGCGTGGGGATCGAGTCTTTCGCTACGAGTTTCTGGTCAATACTGCAACCTTTTGATCGTCCACCTTCTCGGAACTCTGCTTCGGGGACACTAACATGCCCCAGTCTGTGTTCTTGCATACTTCTTCTCGAAAGGAAATCCTAGTCAGGACTCTATCTTGAAATAGCTTGCCCCTGAATCTGCAACAATTTTGGAATGGACCCTGTAGTCTTCGTATCCTGACGGCCAGACATGGACCGCTTCTACAATTTCGACCCTCGAAGAGGTGCTCTGTCAAAAGTAGCTCTTGTGCTCTTAGGGTGACCTATCTTGGTCTAGTAATGGCTTTGCCCCTGATTGACGGATTCGTGGAACAATGCCCATAGCTACGAGAGATTTGCCAAATCTTGACCTGACTGCCCCAGATTTACTGTTTCTAGGATGACTGACCCTACCGGAATTAATCAGTATAGCTTGCCCCAGTTCACGAAACATTCGGGCATTCTGCATTTTATCCCGATCAGACCTTCCACTGTAGGAATCTTTCCTGTCGGCATGCGCTTACTCGCAAGTAACACAAGTTGTTCTGCATAAAAGATATATTAAACGCAATGCATATGACAGTTTCAAAATCCAAGTCTGTTCACTGGAAAAAATTTTGCGACATGTAATGAATCAATTATCAAAATGTCAATATGAAAGCTGGTAAGAGGAACCCTTTTAGGAGTCAGTTCCGATGCGATCTTTACCGACGTATGCTCTCGGACTAAACCTGTTTCAATTAGGACTTTTTCGGGTTGTAACGTGGTCGGGTTCACGGTTAACAAGGAAAGACAAAGGCTCAAAGCTTATTTTAACCCACCCATTCTCCATGATGTTCTCCAATCCTATGTTCAGCTAAATCGACACAAGCGCTCACCTTTCAAAGGTTGAGTGATAGGAGTGATGGTTCAGGATACCACACATTTTTGAGTGACAGTCATTTGCTTTTCGTCTTTGGGTGCCTAGAGTCACACGACTTTGTCCTTTTCGAGGATTTTTTCTTTTCTTTGACAATCTTTTTCGTCTTTCGTTTTTTCCATTCCCTAACTTTTGCCTGGACTGAGTATCTTTTGAGATTCTTTTGATTTTCCAGTCCAGCGGGATGCCCCTATTTTTGCCTAAGTCATTTGTTTTCAAGTTTTGACTTAGCGGGCTTTTTGATTCTTTTCGCTTTTCGTTTTTTCTTTTTGAACAAGTCGTGTGACACTGGTTTGTCTGACTTTTCGTGGAATAATGTGACTGTTTCACTCTTGGGTTGGCGAACCTTAACCATTGTGGTTTTTTAGGCACGACCCATATGGGTGTGATTTATCCTCAAACGGACACTCCTTTCGCGATTTGAACGCTTGGCCAAACTAACTGATACCTACCCTACCCCGGGTTAAGATTTAGGTTTTTTCATTTTCAAAAAGAAACTCCTACTACCGGGCTCAAAAGGGGTTATCAAGGGATTATCTTCCTTATATCTCCGGTGTTTATGGATTGAAACAATGCATGTATCTCATCAACAAGTTTTTATCCAAAAGCATACAATCGGAATATTATTCGTCATCTGTTTTTGTCATCCTCCCCGGATTCCTGCTAAAACAAGCATTAAGCGTTAAGAAAGCAAAGAGTGAACACGACTGGATTAGTTCAAAACATGCATATTCATTTCGTTTATCAATATCAATTGAAAAAACAACAAGTTTTAGAAGCGAAATTTGCAATTAAACAGAAAAGAGACTACAACTGCGAAGACATGAACAAGATAACATGAAAAATGTCGGTGTCTCAGAACTGGACTTCCTGCACTTTGACTTATTGGCGAGTCAACCATCCTCAGAAACTATTATCAAGGGTAGTCTACTGCTGTCTCGATCTTCTTTCAACGGCCCGATCAAACCTGGGAAACCTTTTCATCACCCCGGCTTTCGCTTGTCTATGGCCTTGCACCACCTTGGGGGCCCTATCAGAGAAGTTAATAACCCTGCTGTCGATTAAATCTTGGACGTTATGCTTGAACGCGTGGCAACCCTCAATATCATGTCCGGGAGCCCCGGAGTGGAATTCACAGCGCCTGCTTGCATCATAACCATACGGAGGAGTGCCTGTTATTGGCGCCAGAGTTCTCTTCTCCACCAAGTTCAAACCTAGTAGTGTCTGTAACAAATCTGCATACGTTGAAGGAGGCTTTTCAAACACCCTCCTTGGTTCCTTTCCCCGCATTCTTTGTTGAGCCGGATACTGGCATCTCGTATACTGCTGGCTTTGCTCGGATGATTCCTTAGGCTCCCGCATTATCATCCTTAAATTCAACCCTGGCATCGGCAACTGTCGTGGACATGAGGACTTATCTTCCAGTGGCTCTGGGATATACCTCGATTCGTCTGCAACCTCTGGCGGAGAAATGGGAATATCAGTCCCTGAAACTTTTATACCCCCCGGTACAAACTCAATTATTTTCTCATCCAGCAAATCTTGAATCTTATGCTTAAAAGCTTTGCAGTTTGCAATGTTATGCCCCAGTGCGCCGGAGTGGAAGGCACAATGGGCGTTCAGGTCATAGTCTGGTGGCGGCTGCCCTGTCAGTGGAACCAAAATGCGGGGCTCAACCAGTTGAAGTTGGAACAAGAGTTGCACCAGCTGATCATAATCCACTGGGATCTCATCAAATACTCTGTTAGAAAACCTCATCCTCTTGCCACACCTCCTTTAGTTATCCTGCAAAATCAATTGCGACTGCTGACAAAGAGAATCCTGAGCTTCGAACCGTGGAGAGGGTCTCTTACGCCTATCATGTGTGGGTAATGGTTCTTCAGACCCCTGAGGAGCAGATAAGCCAGCCACGTCTTCAGACATTTGCCCTCCTTCTCTTCTGAGTACGTTCCTTAATATTTCAGCCATCAACGCTATCTGTGCCTTCAATCGGCAGTTCTCTTCTTCTATCGCCTCTTGATTCGAGCGCAACACTTGCATATCTTTCGTGAACTGCCCCAGCTGGCCTCGAACATCCATTAATTCTGCTTGAACATGCTTGATGTCTATCCCCACAAGTTGGCGTCTGCGGCCTGGGAGAAAACCTTGATTCTCTCGCTGAGCAAAATCGGCAGCCCTATCATTAGCCCGTGCAATCAGAGGCTGCACCATATTCTGCAACTGTTCCTGACTCTTGGCCATGGCTTCCATTACCTGTATGAGCTGCATCATGTTGTTGTGCACCTCTTTCATCTCAGTCTGATCCTGACTCATGACTTCCGTACTGCTGTTTCTGGTTGAATGTCAGGGAATTCTTCGGTCGCTAATCTTGGAGGACCTGGAAGATGTAGGAGATGAGATACAGTTTAATAATTACCTGTAATGCAATATGAATGTGAATGCAATGCAACATGTGTCTGTGCATTAGGGAATATCATTCCCCGATTCTAGTGCGAATGTGCCAGTGCGGTGACAATGCTAGCAATACGAAGATTGGAGCCGAATCATAGAAAACGCCTCATATATTGCAGAGAAATCCATTAAGCCAAGAATACAATATCACTGAGTACAATAAGAAGGCATGACCTCAACCAACAATCCTGGTGATGGTCAGCACTATGCAAATAAAGCATCAATACATGAAATGATCAAGTACACTCATAAGCCTGATACTCCTCTAGTAACTTCTTGGTCTCTGGATGGCTTGGTCGGGTAAGCAGACCCTCGACAAGCGGGTTTCTTCTCTTGAGAACACGTCGCACGTCACCAGCGGTTTCCTCCCATGCCCCTTCTCCGAAGCGATCCTCTAGCTTCCGCTTCCGAGACACAGCTTCGTCCCTGCCTTTGATGGCCTTGTTCAATGCATTCTGGAGACTATATCTGGTCATCACCTCTTCTTCGTACTGCTTAGTGCTAGCCTTCAACTGCTCTTCGAGGTCATAAATTTGCTGCTTCAACTTATCTTCCCTCTTTTTATTGTTGGTGAGCGTAGCATTCCAAGTCTTATTACAAGAAGAGATTTCTCGGTGTGCTGCGTCGAGCGCTTTCTTTTTGGATTCCAACATGTCATGGGAGCTTCTGAACTCTTGCCCCAGACGTTCGCGCTTCTTTTTCTCCTCAGTCAACTCAGCCCCTAGTCTGTTTACTAGCTCGATCTGCTGTTGGAAAGCATGCACGACCTTGTTTTTCTCACTGCGTATCTGGGCTAGCTCTTGCTCTAACCCTTCATTGATCTTCATCAAGGCTTCTTTTTCTTTCACAACTTGCTCGTAGGCTTCCCTAGTGACAGTGGTTGGCTCTTCCACCAGAATGTGAACAAGGACTGGCGCATCTGGAAATGGCATCCGCAACTGACTTGATCTCTCTTGGATCCAAACTCTGTAGGGTGCATAAGCCTGGCAATCATTCTTTCCTAACAGCGGCTTCCCTTTTCTGTTAATACGCGTCCAGGCATGCTGAAGCTTTGCTAACAACTCTCCCTGCAAATCACCGATGAAGTACAGAGATTCCTGCACTTCTTCCTCCTTTGGTGGGCTCTTCAACGCATATCCGAACTGGCGAACGAACAGAGAAGGGTTGTAATTGATACACCCTTTTCTTCCTATCAACGGAACATTAGGGTACCCAGAACAACTGAAGATAAGCTCAGACCCCAGCAAGTCTTGATCAAACCACTTTATGTCTTCAGAAGATAGCCTCATCATACGCTCTGGCCAGTCAGATGTGGTTGCACTATCCACGAAAGGTCCCTTCAGGGGAAGATGGCTCTCAAACCACATGTACAACAAAGGTACGCAACAAGAGACATTCTTGCCCCTCCTGTTCTCATTCCTGTAGTGCATCGAGTGGTAGAAGTCTCCGATCAGTGTTGGCACCGGGTTACCAGCAGCAAATAGATGAAATGCATCCATGTCCACGAAGTTTGGGAAGTTAGGAAACAATACTATCCCATAAATGCATAGGGCCAAAATAGCGTTAAAGACCACCCAACACCCATTCTTGGAGTACTCTTGAGCCTTACCAACCAGAAACTGGAGAGAGAAACCCGGAACCCCTCGCCACGAAGTCATCAACATCTCAGAAGCATTCATATGCAAGGCCTTAGCCAAATCCTCCAACTTGGGCTCAGCGGCAGAGTGAATAAAAGGAACTGCATTCTGTACCGGCAGCTCAGTGAACTCCACATACTCCTCCATGGTAGGCCCCAAGATAAAATCAGCAAACGTGAAACATCTCAAAGCCGGATCATAGAATTGCATCAGCGTATACAGCCCGTTCAATTCATCATCAGTGGATTTGCGAACCAAACTCAACAGCCGTCCGTAACTCTGCCTGAAGCTTCTACGGACATCCTCATCAACAAGAGAAATCAGACCCAGGAGGGGAGCAATATCAGGGATAGGTAGCTTATACGCAACTGTCATCCTCAAACCAGCCATGATCAATACTCAGAAGTCCAGACACTAAAACCGGGGGATATGCAAATGCACCTGCAGCACAGACACACGTTAATGGGATGTAATGATAATGGGTATGCAAACAATGCGATGCAAGTAACATGCAACAGGGACCAAATGCCGTGGATGAGAAGCCTGAACCATATCAAGAAGTCTCAGATAGACCCTCTAGAAGTCCTCAAACATTGGTCTCAGATAGACCTCATACACAGCTCCAATACTGGTCTCTGACAGACCTCACATCATATCTCCAACGGGTCTCTGACAGACCTCATAACTCTCCAACTGGTCTCTGACAGACCTCAGAACTCTTCATAAATACCCAGGATCTCAGATCAAGAAATAACCGGTATCTGAAGGTCTAGTTACCTGCATAACCCCAAAACCCTCTCACAGGTAGGTGTCCTAGCAACTGACAAAGGTATGGCATCCTATGCGGTCGTCGGCGTCACAGACTTTCAGGATTGATGATACGATTCCCAGAAGGAGTGGCATCATCATATCCTGAAGAGGCCTCACTTAGCCAACTTCCAAATGATCGGTACCCAGAGTCGACAATTCAGCTAACCAGCAACCCGAGCCACCCAAAGGGCAGGACAGGAGGCCAACCAGAAGAACCTCGTCTGAGTGTAGATTTCGCGGGACACTAGGACATGCAAAGCACGTGCGCGCCCACTAATCTCTACTCTAAGTCTAGGTGCACTCAAGCCCAGGTCCGGCTTATCTCTCAATCATGGAACACCCGTCACACCCCAATACAGCAATAATAATCAATAATATAAGGCTGAAGGTAAATGACAGAAATATAAATCCATACAAAATCCTCGACGGGAAAACAAGCGCTAGGATTGACTCGCTTAAGGTACGTTGGATCCCAAATGCATAAGAACTATTGCGGTCCTTAGTAGCCAGGGGACGTTGGATCCCCAACAGAGTCGCCAGCTGTCGCTACTGCGAAAATCGGCGCCGGCTGAACAGAAGAGTCGCCACCGTGCGTTATTTATCCCACAGGAGGGAAAGGAAACGCTTAGAGTAAACCTACAGCAAAGACAGAAAAGGTATGGTCATCGCAACCAAAACCTGGATTCGGGAGTCGGTTACGCAAGGGGAAGGTATTAGCACCCCTCACGTCCGTCATACTCGACGGGATCCACGCTTGTTTTCGGGTATGGATTGTTATTCTATCTAAACTACAGGTCAGGGGTTAAAAGAAAATAAAATGACTCGGCAAAGTATCGCACTTTATGCCTACGTATTCCCGTCTGGAACGAGAAATCAGAGTCAACGTAGTTCGCCTACCTACGGGAAAGGAGGGGAAGGTTGCTCGCTAGGATATCGCATCCTATGCCTACGTACTTTCATACGACATGAAAGATCAGAGCAAACGTAGTTCGGGCCACGTACGACACAAGTCTGTCTTGATTGTTTTTTATTCCTTCTGAAAAAGGTTTTTCTGATTAACAGTCCAAGCGGACAAAAATGACGTTTTGATGAGTTCACATTCTTTTACGGAAGAAGTGTCTTTTATTGGGTTCGAAATCTTATTGTGTTTTTCTGTTTGTTTTGAGAAAGAAGAGACAGAACTCTAACCTATGGTTGCAAAGGGAATCAAACTAACCTAATGTTATCATGCATGGGTTAAGACCTAGTGTCTATCATGCTCCTCTCTTGCGCAGAGAGAAACAGAGATCCTACGGGATAAACGGAAACAGAAACAGTAGCATATACAATAAAGCAGTAAAATGCATGGATGCAGCAATACAAGCGAGGCAAGGGAGTCCCACTCAACCTCGAACCTAGAAAACAATAGGCAAAAGTGAACAGGATTCACTTTCAACCCAACAGGTTAAACAGCAAACAATACAGTCAGGGAAACCCGATCAATACATCAGAAATGAATAACAGCTAAAAATAAACAGCCACAGCAACTCTGCATCAACATCTGACTTTAAGTCATCATCAAACAGCTACAAGCTTCAGCAAGCATCAATCTCCATCTCCACAGCCTTCAAGCAAGGGCTCTGTCATCAGTCTTCCATCTGCAATGGCTTTTCTTCAAGTCTCAATCTCCAAGCTGAGGAATCGATCACAAGAGTGAACTGGGTGTTAAGCAATTAGTTGACCACCAAAGGTGGCAAACAGACTGCTAACAACACATAGAATATTTCTCTCAAGAGTTCTATCTCTTAGACACTATCACCAAGCCTTCCAAAGGAAGGGGGTGAATGTCTTAGAGAGACTCTGCATCACAGAGAGGGATGGAGGCAATCAAGACCTTCCATGTTTGAGAATCAAGTTTACTACTCTAGAGCTCTGCCTAGCTCCTAAACCCTATAGCCTCAACAACTGCCAGCAAAGGATCTCCTCATAAACTCTGGAAGTTGGTCTTCAAGCTCTTGATCTCCAATGGCTTCATCTTCTCAAGTCTTCAGCTCTCCCAATCTCCAAAGCAATCCCAATACCCACACAGACAAATCATAATCCCCAGAGAGGGCACACCACACCAGTCAAGCAAATATAGACAGTATACTAATAGCACTAGGGGAGTCCTAATAATTTCTAAGGGATCTAATAACTACCCATAATCCCTATAGTCCCATACCCCAAAGATTCAATCTCTAACTCCTAAGGGAAACGAACTAATTCACCTATGTTATCACCTAAACCCTAATTTTGGTCATGTTATTCACACCTAAACAAATCACCTAAAAATAAGTCCTAAAAATATGAACTAAATTTTATATACAAGCTAACATTACCTACTAATCATCCTAAAAAGAATGGATTAAAAATAGTAAAGCATTTAATCAAAACAAAATTACCAAATTCATGCATCAAATTAAACTACTTAAAATGCTATTTAAAAGAAAAATATGCTAAAAATATGAAAATAAAATGAAGTATCAATTTTTTTATGTGATATTTTTCTTGACAAATTTTTGAGCAATGTAAAAAAACAACCAATTAAAAACTAGCATTTTTCCATTTTTTATGAATTTTGAAAGAATTAATATTTTTTTGAAGAAATAAAATGAATCAAAATGGGATGAGGGTGCATTTAGCATGAAAAATTAGTTAAAACAATGAACTGGGCCCATACTGGGGGGCGCGCATAGCAAGCGCGTCTGGGCCCAATCAAACAGAAAATGATAACAAAAATTAAAAAAAAACGAAACGGTGCCAATAGCAATTAATCTAGTTATAAATGGGATTGGGCTTGGTTTGGGGGTGTGCATAGCGACAATTGTCTGAGCCCAGTCTGAAACCATTAGTGAAACGGTGCGTTGCACCATTTAAATCTCCCTCCGAATTTCTTTTAATCGTGGCCGTTGTATGAGAAGCCAAGTCAAGGGTCAATGCCTGATCGTGTGGCCAGAAGGTTGTCTTCAACCTTAGAAACCCTAGGGTTTCTGAAACTCCCTTCACCATGAACGAATTTCCACTTCTCTATTCTCTCTTGTTCTTCCACGAAATCAAACGATTCCAAAAGCAAAGATGATCTACCTCTTCCCCTCTACACAGCCATACCCTTATCTTCTTCTAAAACTTAGCCAATGATCAAACCCGATGAATGCAATAACACTGCTCCACCATTTTCACCTGTCATCAATTGCTTCAATTCTCACCAATTCTTACCCTAACCTGATCTATATTCCATGCTGATTAACCTGAGCCATTTATTCAAGATTTTCGTGCATTGAACCATGAGTTACAAGCCTTAACAGTTTTGACATGCCATTAACAACCTCCATAAAACTTCTCCAAACTCACCAAAATCAGTCATCTATCTTACCTTAACCTTTCTATGCTAACAAATCCCTATAATTCTAACTAAAACATGCAATTCGAAGGAGAAACCTACCTGGTGTAAAATGAAGAAAACAGCTATGGAACACCTTGATCCAATGCTTGTAATGATTGGAAATGAATCAGGGGACTTGATGATGAATTCTGTATGCACTGAATCTTGTTCAATTCTCTTGGATCTTGCAATTCCAAATTTCTTGCTTTTTGGATGATGGAAGTGTATGGCACGAATTCTCCTCAATTCTAACCAATCTTGGCGTGAATTCTGATCTATGAACAATGGTGATGATGATCAAATCAGAAAATGTGGAAAATGAGAGAGATTTGAGGTAGTTTGAAAATCTTTTGCAAGTTGGAAAGAATGTGTAAAACTTGTGTTATGAGCAATGTGATTCACCAACCATGGTATGAAGCCACTCAATGCAATATATACATGAACTTAGAAAGCCCTAGAAGTTTGTAGAACCTTCCCATGCATAATTTCCCTTGGATTTGGATTATGTAACTTTCATTGTAAGTAACCATGCATAACTCCTAAATCTTGAACCAAACTCAAAATTCTACTTTTGCCAATGTTCTCAAAATGATTTTTCCAATTAAAATGACCTATAATTTCACCTCATTTGGCCAAAGTATGAAAAATCTCATTTTTAGGTCATTTTTTATTCATTAAATCCACCAATTTTGAAACCTTGTGCTATGAGTCTTTCCAATCTTTCATGGTCACTTTTCTAGACTCAAAATGTCATTTGGAACAAGTTTGATGTTGTGAAGGTTTTCATTTGAAGCTTCCTTGTATGAGTTTTGGGCATAGGCTTGAAATGACCTGTAATTCTCAGATGACCAAAATACCCTTTGCTTGCCAAGACCATAAGTAGAGTTCCAGAAATCATATGAGAGCATACCATACCATTCTAGAAATCTAAGACAATGAGGAACAATTCTTATGTTGACCATAAATTCATTTGAAATCTCCTTGAGGGGTAAAAATTTCTTGGAAGTCAAGTCACTTTTACAGACAAAATTTTAGATACCTCAGATGACCTGTAACTTGCAAGGACCATAACTTGAGTTCTATAAATCTCCTTGATGGCTTCCACCACTAAAATTAAAGGTATTGAGGTCCTATACAAGTTTCATGTTGGCCAAGGATCCATTTGAAGCTTGCATTTTGACTTATCTTGCTTGGAAATTTGACCTAAACTAGGGGATTTTACACAGAAACCCTAATTTAGAAACTCCTCTTCTCCTTGATTTCTCTTGATTTCTTCTTAGCACAACACCATATCCTTCTCTATATGTCAAATGATGAACCCCACATCTCTCCAATAGCCCTTAATGCCTTTCAATCAGTCAATTGACCTAGGGTTGACCTAGAGTTGACCCCAGATGAAACCCTAGTTGACTGTCTTCAACTGCAACTCTTGTGATCATATCAATAACTTGTCTCCTTCTCCAAATGACATTCTAAGTCCTCCATGAGGTCTAGATACTCTCCATGCTCAGCCCACAGCTCACAATCTCTTTGATGATCCCCAAATACCCTCAGATAGGAGATGGATGCACTGCTTGATCCATTGACTTCTTTAGCTTTCCAATTCTTTCTGATGAATTGAATGAGATTGAATTTGAATAATAACCTCTTGATAGGCTCATAGAGATGAGAATAATGATTGGTCCCTGTTGGATGATTTGCTATGCTATGCTATGCAGATGATTAGACTATGTACATGACTCTATATGCAAATGCTAATGTAATTGAAACATAAACCAGGTGAATTAGGTTGAGCAAATTTTAGGGTGAAACAGTCTCCAACCAGAAACAATCATTTCAGAACCAAACCAACCAGAGACTGTTCAAACTGAACACTCTGAACAACCAATTCCATCAGAAGATCCAAATCTTTTTGACAATATTCTTGATATAGAACCCCTCAATCAATCAATTATAATTTCTTCAACATCTGTTCACTCAGATGAATCTTCTAATTGTAAATCATCTGATTCATCTGATTTTGAATCAGAGTCACTCAAACAAGCACGTTCTGAGAGTGTCATGAAGGAACATCTTAACATTTCCATGTTTCATACTCCACCAAACTCTCCACCTCAACCACAACCATATGAAATTCAACTATCTGAAACTCAAACATATGGAACCCAAACCATTCCTCAACCATCTGAAACCAATCCATCTGAAACACAAACCATTCCTCAACCATCTGAACTCCCTCAATCTGACATCCAAACATCTCAACCAACATCACCTCAACCACAACCATCTGAACCTACACCATCTGAACCTACTCCTGTTAACACTCATAATCCTAATCCCTCTGAACAGTATGAACAGTCAGATCTAGGATCATGTGTTAATACTATGTTTGAAATTTTCAAAAAGGAGATAGATTCTGAATATACTCGTGTTAAGGATGTGTGCATGTCTAGTTTGGATCCAACTGTTTCAAATGCTGCTTGGAAGCGCTTAATCTGGATGTTCAACAAAGCTGCCTTAAAAGTTAGAGCTAAATGCTCTAAGCTTGCTAAGACTAAGTTTGCAGAATTAATCAAGGTAACTCTGATGAACATGCCTCCTCCTCCTCCTGTGTTACTTTTGGAAGCTGCTCCTCCAGAAGTTCCTGAATCTGAAATGGTTGAACAAGCTTCTGAAGAAAACCAATCTGAAGGGAACCCTGCTGCTACTGCATCTGCTCCGTCTTCATCTGTGGTCGCAGAGCTTGTGAATGATGTTAAGGATATCAAAGATTGGATGATCAAGCAAGAGAAGACAACTGATGAGATCAAGACCTGGATGTCTAAGCAAGAAGAGTCAGTTGCCAAGATGACAGAACTTCTGACCCTTATTGCCTCTCGCCAGACTTAGTTTTATTTGTCGTTTTTGCACATGAACTGCTTTTGCTGTTTACTTTTTGTTGTGTTATGCGTTTTGGCTTCTGCCTGTTTGACTGTGAACTTTGGTATGTTTAATTGCATGTTGATGTGTTTGCTTCTATATGCTTCTTTTCTTCTGTATCTTTCTGTCTTTAAAAATCTTTTTGATTATGACAAAAAGGGGGAGAAAAAGAGAATCTGAGTATTCAACCTATAAGCAATTACTAAAACTGAAATTCAGACATTTTATTAACTTACTTTGAATTTAAGTCTTTCAGATTACATTGATATATCTGACATAATTCATTGAAGTTACCCTGAGACTTTTCCAACCAAAACCTGATCTTCCAAAGAAAATCTGAGTATTCAATCAACTCTGATATCTTACTCTGATACCTTTACTCTGAAAGAGAATTCAAGCAAGATGATAACCAGGCGCTCTGACTGAAGGAAGTCATAATTATCTGGCTTCAAGAATTGATTCTGAAAGTCAAACCTCTTTCATCAGGCTCTGAATCTAAAATATACTTAATCAAAAAGGGAAGTGTTTTCTTTTATTAGAATATTCATTTCAGGGGGTGTCATACCCTAAATTTGTCCTACCCTTTTGTAAATATTTTCGCATTTATCATTTCATGCCTTTTAGACACGTGTCTGCTCGCAATTGGCTGGTTTTTCAGAATTTTATCTTTTTGACCGATTAAGAGGTGACACGTGGCTTAAACTTAATTTTGTGAATATTACTTTCTTAAACTTTGTTTTCTTTTGAGTGTTACTAGTAACATTTTAGTAATTGCATTTTTTGTTTTTTATATAAACCTTAGTTATTTTATATATCTGAATATTTGTTAAATAGTTATTATTAATATTTAGTAATTTGTTTTTTATTTAGTTTTAATTATAATATGTTGTTAATATTTATTAATCATATTGGTTATTATTCACATTTTAATAGAAATTTGTAACAATTAAGTGAGGAGAAAAAACTTGGATGCAGAGGCCCAGGCCCGTTAGGGTTTGTCTTGAGGATAGTTCTTAAGGAGGAGAGGACACTGTTCACAGGGACCCTAAGAAGGGGGTCGTTACTGTTCACCGGGCAAAAAGGAAAATTCAAAAAAAAAACCTAAAGAACGGTTGATTTCCCTTCTAAGTGAAAACGGCCGCCGCCCCGCAATCTCTCGCCAAACCCTAGCCGCCGGTGCGTCTTCCTCATCTCCCAAACCCTCACCGTCCTTACAACTTCACCAAACCCTTCACCTTCGTTTCTTCTCCCAGCCACCGGTACCCAAACCCTCTCTAACCTCCTTCGAACTCCTTCTCCAATAATATCATCATTAAACCCACGCGACCAACGCTCGCCCTTACCGTTGATGTTCTAAGTTGAAGTAAGCTTTGCGACGAAGGTGTATCTGTCTCCTCCGCGATTCACTTTGCCAACACCAACGACATTTCTGCGTCGTAAGTATATTGGTACAGTCCCATAGTTCTCGCGTTTCAATGACTTCTTTTTTGTGGTAGATAAGTTTTGAGTTGTGTAGTTGTTTTTTGTTCTTATTTATGTTGAGAATCATGTTTATCATTTTTCTTGTGTTTTCATCTCATATTTCGTTTATTGTAACTTGTGTACACCATGAATAAGATTGGTGCTGTTTCATTGCAGATTGGTGTAAGTTTGGTTTGTCAGGAACTTATGTTATACCTATCGAGATTACTAACTGTTTTCACAGATGCTTTGGGCTGGTGCTTTTGGTATACATATTATGCGGGTTTTGAGTTCTGATGGGCGGAAGCAGAAGGTTGATGTTGGCTTCGTAGGGACGAGCGAAAAAGGGCTTGTTTCTGGGGTTGAACCTACACGTGAAGAATGCTCACAGAGTCTTGACACCAATACACGCTGCAAAGAAGTTGAGGAGGAATTAATGACATTGGTTCGATTCAAACACCAATAATAACATGGTCACAACTGCAGCAACACGGTAACGATGGGAGCTACACGCTAGGATGCGACATCCCCGGCTTGCGTGGCTCCAGTCGGTGGCATGACAGCAGTGTAAACTTCGGTTCTGCGGCAAAGACTTCACAACAAACTTCAATAACCTTAACTTGGAAAGAAAGCGGCTTCACCGACAAGCTCATACAACTATTACCCACTGTTGTATCGATGGTGCTATGTTCTACTGATGAACATCAGTACGTAACGTGTTGTGGATTCATCCAAGAAAGGGAGCATGGGTCATGAATATTCTAGGATCGCTCTATTTAATTTCAATCTTTGTTTTGGTTTCTCGTATTACTTGTTGGTGTGCTTATTTATGTACAGGTTAAGAGGGGACTAACGATATCGCACCGACAATATTCAACAACAATCCCAGGCGGTCAAACAGCGACAAGTTTATGGAGATAATGATGAGCACGAAGCAAGAAGAGTGAATGGATAGCTTTTTTTTTTCGTTTTCATTTTTTTTGGGTTATTTGCTGTCCCGTTTGTTTGTGTGCAGGTTGAGTTTGGTTTGGCAATACTGGTTCCATCCAATTATAACACTACTACAACTCTGCATCTCGAGTGCATAAACCCACCTCGGCTACGGCTTCACCGAATGTCGATTGCGCAAAAACGAGTATGGAGTTGAATGCCACGCCACAGCAAGTGATCCCCGCAACATTCATGACAGGAAACGGCAGTTTGGTTGCAGGTCCCACCGGTGCAACAAAAGTTGTTTTGTAGATACCATTGGTGAAAACCTAAGCTTGGTTAAAGCACGAGTTTGAATTTGTTTTCGGCAGACGCGACAACAACCGTAACACAACTCTAGGCAACACTTGAACGCGCAACGTGTCCGTAATCTCAAATCAGTTTTTGCATAGCTTTCAAGTGGACATGTAGCAACGCGACAACAATGGTTGGAACTCAACAGAAACCTTCACGCAACAGTTTACACACAACCTGTTTCCAGCGACATGAACCAACAACAAGCTCAGCTCGCTTACGGATCTGATTCACATAACAGCCTGCACTTACATTGTCGGCGTAAATTGGTTCTTGTCATGTTTCATTATGTCCGAGTTTCTGTCTATTGCTGATCTTTATGCAGGTGGTGTCCCGACTCAAGATCTGGGTTCAATCATGTTATCATCACGACATCTCCGGGTTCCGTTTCTATTTATGCAACAATGCCTTAAGGCAACAGTGCCTCGTTTTTCTAGGAGGCAGCAGTGCCTTGTTTTGCTGGGAAGCGACAATGTTTTTGTGTGGTTTTGTCTCGATTGTGAGATTTTGTTTAAATGTGTATTCAACGGCTTTGCACTGTTATTATGTTCTTTTTTTATGGATATTGCAGTATAGATTGTGTTGTCTGTTGTTAATTTCATGTGCAAGGTTTAAATCATAGGAAAGTTCGCACGAGTCCGTCAATGCTACAGGATCTCAGGTGCGCAACAAACATCAACAGGCAGACGTATAACGCCATTTCATTCTTGCGGTGAAGATATCTTGCAGAATATGTGCTCTGAAGCGGAATCCTGTTAACCCAACGATTCGTATCGACGGTAGCAAAACAGAGAGGAAATGATTCTTGTGTGTCGCAGCAGCGCTAGTCTTTCAACTATGCTTCATCTTCGCTTCAGATGTTCTTCAACCGCAACGGCAAGAACAGCTTGTCAACACAGGGCTTCCAATTCCGAGTTCAACAAGTCACCTCTAACTTTGGATGTTTTTTATTTTATTTTAACTGGATTGTCTTGATTGTTGTTTTTGAGTTTTTCAGACGAGGTTTTCACGTCTTGAGTATCGTTTGGGGTTGGCATAAGATGACTATTTCTTTTCTCTTTATGCATCAAAACGATGGTATTATTGAGCTGTTTGGAGTTAGCTTGACATTGCTGTGAATATGAGATTTTTTGAAGTGAAGTTTCATGGCAATAAGATGTGTATCAAGTGGCTAGTCTTGGGTCGTGGTTTTGTTCTAGTGACCGGTTCAACGTTACCTTTAAATATCATTGAAGGATATTTTGAGGAAAAGTTAATTTGATGTTAACTGTTGTTTTTATTTAGTTTTGTTAATAAATTTTAATTAACTTAATTATTTGAGTTTATCAAATAATTTAGATAATTGATCTTGATTAACATAATTAATTAATTAATTGAATTCCAATCATTTAACCCTTTTAATCAATTTTAATTAATTTAATTATTTGATATCAGTAGTTGTTAATCAAATAATTTTAATAATTAAATTAGATTAAACTAATTAAGTGGTTCAAGTAATCTATCTCTCTTTTAGCTTTGATAAGTAAAGTGAGCCAAGTCCAAAAGCTTATTAAATTCAAGTCAATATGGTTGTTATGCACTTACGTTTGCGTTATTTCTCCCATTCGATAAAAAAGGGGCAAATTAAATCTTTGAAGTCTAGCACTTCTTGGATTTTTGGATAATCATTATTGGGGTGTACACCTTAAATAATATGTTATTCAAATTTTCATTTTTCTCAAATACTATCTCTTTTTTATTTGGGGAAAGAAATATCATAGGAATCTAGCATTCTGTGTGATATTTCAGTTGTTCATCCAAGCATTTTCTGAATGAAAAAGTGTCGTCGAGATCTAGCATCTCGATAATACTCCAATTAATTGGTTGTGAGGCTGACGTCTCATTTATCAAATAATTATCATTTCTCCTAAATTATTTTCAAATTCAAATTCATTGTCAAATTCAAATTCATATCCTTATCTCATACATTCACAAATTATTTTCATACCCCATTTCGTTTCAAATTATTTTCAAAACGTCTTTTCTCGATCAAAACTCCGAAAGAAAGAGGCACTTGGAATCTAGCATTCCTTGTGTATTCAAGTGAATAATTCTCAAAGCACGCCCTTTGAGTGGTTATTCACTCAACCTTTCGACTCTTTCAGATTCAATCATTTTCAAACATTCTCCTAAGTCGAATGCTCGTCCGCATTCGCAACCCATTTCATTCGCAATTCCTCGTGGTCTCGATGTTAGGAGCACCCTCAGGGACTAATATCGTTTCTCACAATCCTAACACTTGACACGTCGTCAAGTCGGTTCCATTTTCAAACGAATCCTCGATACGTCATCGAGCCGTTTCCAAACCAACTTCCTTTTGGCCTCGCATGCCATTTTTTTCGATTCGATCCTTTCACAAACATTTTTAAAAAAACTTACGAAAGAGGGATATTCTCAGAATCTAGCGTTCTTTGAATATTCGAACGAGTAACTCTCGAGGTGCGCCCATGAGTTGTTATTAGTTCATTCTTTCGATTTCAAAACATCCAACTCTTTATCTTCAACTTACTCAGTCGATTCCCGAAAGAATTGAGTTCTTGGAGTCTCGCATTCCTTGAATTCTTGAGTGACAAACTCTTGAGACGCGCTCTTGGGTTGCTTGTCAGTCACCTTTTCGTCTCAAACTCAACGTCAAAACCAATTCAAACCTCACTTTTTTCGTGGTTGTCTCCACGAACTACAGACGCTCTGATTCTTTATTCATTCTTGAATATAAGATACGTAGGCACAAGATTGCGATGATCTTGGCGAGCACAATCCCATCCATCTTCCGTTTCCCCCCATTCTTTCCCGTAGTCGAACTACGAAGCTCTGATTTCTCATTCTCGTCTGAATGAGCATACGTAGGCACAAGGGCCCCAATCCTTGGCGAGCACCCTATCCTCTAACCATCCATCTCTCCTTTGCGTCTTTAACCTTTTAACCTACCAATTCTACCTTTAACAACAAGAAGAAAGCAAGTAAACCTAAACAACACTCCCCACAATTACCTTAAGAGGTTCCCGTCGAGTACGACGGACGTGAGGGGTGCTAATACCTTCCCCTCACGTAACCGACTCCCGAACCCAGAACTTGGTTGCGACAGCCCTGTTCCTATCCTTTTCGCTTTTAAGAGGTTTTCTCGATATTTTCCTCCCCCGTTTGTTCGGGAAAAATAAAGTTCGCTGGCGACTCTGTCGAACCGCATTTCCGCGCCTTTCGCGCGAGGGTCGTATGTTCGAATGATTTTTCGAGGTGCGACAGCTGGCGACTCTGCTGGGGACGTTTGCTCCATGCAAAGAGAGAGTCAAGCCTATCTTTTGGTTTGTGAGGAGTGTTTGTTTTTATTTTGTTTTCTTCTTGTTCATGTATTTGTTCTCTTGAGGATTTTATTTGTGCTTGTTATCTGGGCTTGTTGGTTTTTGGGATAACATCATGAGTAAGGCTCTACGCCCGAGCTTTGGTAAAAGCAGAGAGAACACATAGTTTAGAATTGGTAGTCGAGTAGTGTTAGTCTCCAAGGATTTGCTCCTTGAGGGCCTAGCATGAAAGCTCCTCCAGAGGAGACCTATTCGTAGATCTTGTTGTAACACAGCTAGCCTGTTGCACGACTTGATTAATGAAGGGTCCGTGATTCTGGGAACCTTTTGTTTGCACTAGTTTCGATATTGGTGGTCGTGTAATGTTAGTCTCCAAGGACTCTCTCCTTGTGCGCCTAGCATGAGGACCCCGCTCAGGAGAGACCTTATCGTCATTATCGTCATAATACAACCAGCCTGTTGCGTGACGCTAATACGACTGGTGTCCGTGATCCTGGGAACCAAACATAGAAACCATCCCGTGAGAGGGTCTATGGGTAGAATGTTTAGACCTTCCCGTATAGGTCGTACCTATCAATTTTCTTTGAGCAGGAATTATGGTTACTTATCTATTACAGTTACCAGCTTCAGGAGTTGTTTGATTGTGATCCTGTGATCCTGGATCTTGTATCTTGCATTGCATCTTGCATATCATTCGCATTGCATTTCATATGTTGTGCATTTTGCAATTCCAGTCCTTCAACAGAATCTTATGTTTTCGTTCCTTCCTCTCCAGTAAATCAAGCTGATTCCTCGACACCAATACGCAACTAGAGCCAATACCAGACGTATGATGGAGCAGATTCAGCAGGAGCAAGTCGCCTTCAGGGAAGAGTTGGATTCCATGAAAGGAAAGATCGACCAGATCCTCGAAGCCATCCTCACATCCAGGAGAGAGGAAGAACAGCGTGAAGTCGCCGCTGTCGTCAATGGACAAGGGTTTACTGCCATCCCTTTGGTTCCAATCCCAAATTCTCATGGGACGCTGTTGAACTTCAACAACGCAGCCGAAGGAAACACTTCTCAGCTAATCCCAGCGCATGGAGTTACCGTTGGAGTTATCCCGCACGCCCAGCCTGCTGCTGTGCAAATCCCGGTTCCTCATGTCGAAGATACTCTGATGGATCAGTATGACGACGTTCAGAACTATCATGCTGCTATCCCCATTACCAGTCCTGTTGCTGCTCAGGATTCTGAAGCCATGAAGATGTGCCGAGATCTAGCCGAGAAACTCCGAGCCATGGAGGGGCACAATTCAAATTCTTTCAGTGCTTTGGAATTGTGCTTGGTGCCTGATGTTGTCATTCCTCCCAAGTTCAAAGTTCCCGAATTCTCGAAGTACAAAGGTCTCAGTTGCCCAAACATTCATCTGAAGATGTATTGTCGCAAGATGGCTGCCTATGCCAGAGATGAAAAGCTCATGATTCATTGCTTCCAAGACAGCTTGTCTGGGGCATCACTCGAATGGTATATGCAGTTGGAGCGTAATAGTGTGCGCACTTGGGCCGAGCTAGCTGATGCATTTCTCAAGCAGTACAAATACAACACCGATCTTGCTCCAAATCGTACTCAGCTTCAGAGTATGACTCAGAAGGACAACGAATCCTTCAAGGAGTACGCGCAACGATGGAGAGAGCTAGCCGCAAGGGTGCATCCACCTCTTGTTGACCGTGAATTGATTGACATCTTCATGGGGACCTTGCAAGGCCAGTACTACGAAAAGTTGATCGGTAGTGTCTCCGCTGGGTTCTCTGACTTGGTGATCGTCGGTGAGAGAATTGAAGAAGGGCTGAAGAGTGGAAAGATCCCAGGAGGTTCTAACAACCAGGCTAATGCCAAAAAGCCTTTCAATGGATACAAGAAGAAGGAGGGCGAAACAAATGCCATCTTTGTGCAGAAAGGGCAAGCTTCTCAACAAGCTCCTCCTATGCCTTATCAAGTTCCCTACTATCAGTATCCATATGTTGCTGCTGCGCAATATGCTCCAATGCCTTATCAGCCAGCTGTTCAAGCAGCGCAAGCTCAGATGCCACGGCAACAGGCTCCTCAGCAACAAGCCTACAACCAGCAAGGATATCAGTATCCTCCTCAGCAACAGCAGATGCAAGCTACTCAGCAACGACAAGGTGCTCGCCCACAACGTCCGCAGAGAACATGGAGACCAGATAGAGTCTTTGATCGTCTACCAATGTCATATGCCAAAATCTTTGCTCAGTTGATGGAGAAGAAAGCTGTTGTTCCAAGAGATTTAGCTCCTCCAACCATCCTTCCTGCCGATTACGATGCAAATGCTCATTGTGAGTTTCATAAGGGCACTCCAGGTCACACCATTGAGGACTGCAGGATTTTCAAACACATAATTCAAGACATGATCGATAGGGATGCTATCAACTTCAATGGGAAGTCTCCAAACATCATCAACAATCCGATGCCACCAGTCAACTAGTGCCAACATCAGATTGATTCCGGTCAAGTTCATTCCCTGAAGAAGGCAGTCATGTTGCCATTTCATTATTCGCAGTTTCTTATGTTTTGTCTTTATTTATTTAAGTATTGTATGCTTTGAACAATTGCCATTCGTATTTGGTTTTCATTAATGTATTGTTTATGCATGTTTTGATTTAGTTATGTCGTATTCACTCTTTTTTACTTATCACCGACACATTTATTCACTCCACTCTATTCACTGTTGTTTAGCATGATTTGAGGGAGGATGATGAAAACGAGATACCCATAATTGCAAATCGTATGCTTTCAGACCGAATCTCGTCAATGATGTACAGGCATTGTTTCAATTCCCCAAACACCGGAGATATAAGGAGTTAATCCCTAGTAAATCACTTCGAGCCTAGAAGTAGCAGTTTCCTTCGGATATTCAAACCCCTTACACTCAACCTGGGGCAGGGTAGTGTTCAGTTAATCCAACTTCGCACTCGAATCAACAAAGCAAAATCCAGAAGACGGTTGTTCATCAAAAACCCATGCTATGACAGTCACAACAAAATCCAAAAAATCAAAAGCCTGCTAAGTCAGACACCTTAGAGGGGACTTAGGCAAAATCAAGGCAATCCCGATGGATCTGACAAGCAAAGTCAATCCATGCAAAAGTTAGGGATCAAAACAAAAGCAAAAGAGGACCCCGAAATCCTCAACAAAAACAAAGAGATTCAGTAGCTACCCAGATCAAAGGGGCACCGACATTCATCAAAAACCAAAATAAGGTGACTGCTACATCGAGCAAACCTTGAACCATCAAGTTTATACCGTTAAGACAAGTGTAGGATTAACTGAGCGTAGGACTGGAGATCATTATGAAGAATGGGTGGGTGCAAATCATATTTTGAGCCTAATATCCTTTGTTTCATAACCGTGAACCAGACCACGTTACAACCCTCGAAAGACCTAATTGAGGCGAGGTTTCTTCTGAAAGCATGCTATTGCGAGGTTGCGTAACCTGACTCCTCACAGGATTGTTAATCATTAACATTGGTGTCAGTATTCTTGCAAACATCTTTTCGCACCAAGCAAACAGCACAACGTTTGGGCTAGCGGTCCATTCGTCTCACAATCACGACACTTCAATAAAAGACACTTTTTCAAATCTTGCATCGAGCTTTGCATTAACGTCACCATTTATGAATGTACAATTTTAATTGCAAATCAGTGCTAGGTATTCAAGGACATCTCAACAAGGTCCAATTGAGGAGGAACTTGACTTTCAGTGGCGTACACGAGGCAAGACTACTTCAGAACCCACAGGCTGGGGCAAATCACTCAACAGCTCAAGCAGGGGCATATCATTACCATATTCAGACTGGGGCAAGACCAGGTCGTCCTGACCATCAAGCAGAGTTGCAACCTTCTCTGAAGGAAATTCACAACAAGTCACCAAGTATCCAGACCTGAGGCATCCAGAGCATCATCTTCTGTTTCAATCGTGACGTCTTCAACAAACTGCGTGTCGAGGAAGTCAATCCCTCCCACCATCCGAAGTCCAATCTGCATTGGCAACTACCAAAAGTCCACCACGATGGCATCTCCACTCACATTTCCAATTACCCGTCTGCATCATATGCATCATACGCATCGCATTCATCATCATAAGCATTTTACATCATTTGGCATAACTAGTCGTATCATACTTCCCCAGCTCTTGCATCTCCGCTCGTCAGCGTTTGCATTTGCACTTCCACTCATATGGAATATCATTTATCATCCAACATTCATATATGCAAGTCAAGGTCCAGGATCAATCCCGAAGATTTCCAAGACCATCGTCAGCCCAATCAGGGACATCTTCCACAACATCTTCAAAGCAATTATCAGCCCATTCAGGGGCAATCTTCTGCAATTGTGGGTTTCCCTCACAAAAATCGAAGTTATTCAAAGCAAGATTCAGCCCAATCAGGGGCATCTTTTTCAAGACCATGGGTGTCTCCCATGACGTATTTCCACCTCGTAGTTGATCAGATATGCAAATCAACATTCAGCCCAGCCAGGGGCATACCATTTAAGACCGTGGGCTTTCCCCACGAAGTTGTTCAACCTTTTGTTGGGCAAATTCAAGAAGTTCAAAGCAAGATCCAACCCAAGCAGGGGCATCTTCAGCAAAACCGCGAGCGTTCCCCACGAAGTTGTTCAACCTTTTGTTGGGCAAATCCAAGAAGTTCAGTGCAAGATCCAACCCGAGCAGGGGCATCTTCAGCAAAACCGCGAGCGTTCCTCATGAAGTTGTTCAACCTTTTGTTGGGCAAATCCAAGAAGTTTAGTGCAAGATCCAACCCGAGCAGGGGCATCTTCAGCAAAACCGCGAGCGTTCCTCATGAAGTTGTTCAACCTTTTGTTGACCAAAACAAGACATTTCAAGACAAACTCAGCCCAGTCAGGGGCATCCTCTTCAGAATTCATGGGCGTAACCATGAAACCATCTCAGCAAAACGGTGATATCCAAGCAAGTCGGTGGCCGTCCCCGCTGATTCATTTCAACCCATTTTTCCTCTTGGGGGTTCCCCAGTGAGTTGTACCCAGCAAGCGTGACCGTTGTCAATTGCCTTACTATCATCCTTTTGGTGATAGTTGAACTTCGTCGGTTCAACCTAGCCTGCATCCTTTTGGTGTTGGTAAACCTCAAATCTGTGTTGTCCTATCATCCTTTTGGTGATAGCGACTTATTTTGGTTATGTTTTCGCTCTACCATCCTTTTAGTGGTAGGTATGGTATTTCGTCGATATCAGATTGTGCGATGTTTTATTTGTGTTTTCGCTCTATCATCCTTTTGGTGGTAGGTCTGATATTTCGTCGATATCAGATTGTGCGATGTTTTATTTGTGTTTTCGCTCTACCATCCTTTTGGGTGGTAGGTCTGGCATTTCGTCGATGTCAGATTACGCGATGTTTTGTTTATGTTTTCGCTCTACCATCCTTTTGGTGGTAGGTCTGGCATTTCGTCGATGTCAGATTGTGTGATGTTTTGTTTGTGTTTTCGCTCTATCATCCTTTTGGTGGTAGGTTTGATATTTCGTCGATATCAGATTGTGCGATGTTTTATTTGTGTTTTCGCTCTACCATCCTTTTGGGTGGTAGGTCTGGCATTTCGTCGATGTCAGATTACGCGATGTTTTGTTTATGTTTTCGCTCTACCATCCTTTTGGTGGTAGGTCTGGCATTTCGTCGATGTCAGATTGCGCGATGTTTTGTTTGTGTTTTCGCTCTATCATCCTTTTGATGGTGGGTCTGGCATTTCGTCGATGTCAGATTGTGCGATATTTCTTTTATGTTTTTGCTCTACCATCCTTTTGGTGGTAGGCCTGGCATTTGGTCGATGTCAGATTGTGCAATATTTCTTTTATGTTTTCGCTCTACCATCCTTTTGGTGGTAGGTCTGGTATTTCGTCGATATCAGATTGCGCGATGTTTTGTTTGTGTTTTCGCTCTACCATCCTTTTGGTGGTAGGTCTGGCATTTCGTCGATGTCAGATTGTGCGATATTTCTTTTGTGTTTTCGCTCTACCATCCTTTTGGTGGTAGGTCTGGTATTTCGTCGATATCAAATTGTGCGATGTTTTGTTTGTGTTTTCGCTCTACCATCCTTTTGGTGGTAGGTCTGGCATTTCGTCGATGTCAGATTACGCGATGTTTTGTTTATGTTTTCGCTCTACCATCCTTTTGGTGGTAGGTCTGGAATTTCGTCGATGTCAGATTGTGCGATGTTTTGTTTGTGTTTTCGCTCTACCATCCCTTTGGTGGTAGGTCTGGTATTTCGTCGATATCAGATTACGCGATGTTTTGTTTATGTGTACCCTATCATCCTTTTGATGGTAGTGGTTGGTGTTTACCCTATCATCCTTTCGATGGTAGTGGTTGGTGTGTGCCCTATCGTCCTTTTGGTGGTAGTGGCCGTGTGTGTTTTATACCTCATCCTTTTGGTGATGGCGACCTTTTTTTCAATTTGCTTACAGTTTGCTCAGAGGCTTACCTCATCCAGCATTTTTTCAATTCTCAAACATCTCTTTTTCTTTCGGACAAATTCAGGGTCTTCTTCATATCTAATTGACTTCTACCTTGAAAGAATGAACTCTATAGCAATTCATCTCACTCGGTTTAAGCCAATTAGATAGGGGCATCTGTCATACCCTAAATTTGTCCTACCCTTTTGTAAATATTTTCGCATTTATCATTTCATGCCTTTTAGACACGTGTCTGCTCGCAATTGGCTGGTTTTTCAGAATTTTATCTTTTTGACCGATTAAGAGGTGACACGTGGCTTAAACTTAATTTTGTGAATATTACTTTCTTAAACTTTGTTTTCTTTTGAGTGTTACTAGTAACATTTTAGTAATTGCATTTTTTGTTTTTTATATAAACCTTAGTTATTTTATATATCTGAATATTTGTTAAATAGTTATTATTAATATTTAGTAATTTGTTTTTTATTTAGTTTTAATTATAATATGTTGTTAATATTTATTAATCATATTGGTTATTATTCACATTTTAATAGAAATTTGTAACAATTAAGTGAGGAGAAAAAACTTGGATGCAGAGGCCCAGGCCCGTTAGGGTTTGTCTTGAGGATAGTTCTTAAGGAGGAGAGGACACTGTTCACAGGGACCCTAAGAAGGGGGTCGTTACTGTTCACCGGGCAAAAAGGAAAATTCAAAAAAAAACCTAAAGAACGGTTGATTTCCCTTCTAAGTGAAAACGGCCGCCGCCCCACAATCTCTCGCCAAACCCTAGCCGCCGGTGCGTCTTCCTCATCTCCCAAACCCTCACCATCCTTACAACTTCACCAAACCCTTCACCTTCGTTTCTTCTCCCAGCCACCGGTACCCAAACCCTCTCTAACCTCCTTCGAACTCCTTCTCCAATAATATCATCATTAAACCCACGCGACCAACGCTCGCCCTTACCGTTGATGTTCTAAGTTGAAGTAAGCTTTGCGACGAAGGTGTATCTGTCTCCTCCGCGATTCACTTTGCCAACACCAACGACATTTCTGCGTCGTAAGTATATTGGTACAGTCCCATAGTTCTCGCGTTTCAATGACTTCTTTTTTGTGGTAGATAAGTTTTGAGTTGTGTAGTTGTTTTTTGTTCTTATTTCTGTTGAGAATCATGTTTATCATTTTTCTTGTGTTTTCATCTCATATTTCGTTTATTGTAACTTGTGTACACCATGAATAAGATTGGTGCTGTTTCATTGCAGATTGGTGTAAGTTTGGTTTGTCAGGAACTTATGTTATACCTATCAAGATTACTAACTGTTTTCACAGATGCTTTAGGCTGGTGCTTTTGGTATACATATTATGCGGGTTTTGAGTTCTGATGGGCGGAAGCAGAAGGTTGATGTTGGCTTCGTAGGGACGAGCGAAAAAGGGCTTGTTTCTGGGGTTGAACCTACACGTGAAGAATGCTCACAGAGTCTTGACACCAATACACGCTGCAAAGAAGTTGAGGAGGAATTAATGACATTGGTTCGATTCAAACACCAACAATAACATGGTCACAACTGCAGCAACACGGTAACGATGGGAGCTACACGCTAGGATGCGACATCCCCGGCTTGCGTCGCTCCAGTCGGTGGCATGACAGCAGTGTAAACTTCGGTTCTGCGGCAAAGACTTCACAACAAACTTCAATAACCTTAACTTGGAAAGAAAGCGGCTTCACCGACAAGCTCATACAGCTATTACCCACTGTTGTATCGATGGTGCTATGTTCTACTGATGAACATCAGTACGTAACGTGTTGCGGATTCATCCAAGAAAGGGAGCATGGGTCATGAATATGCTAGGATCGCTCTATTTAATTTCAATCTTTGTTTTGGTTTCTCGTATTGCTTGTTGGTGTGCTTATTTATGTACAGGTTAAGAGGGGACTAACGATATCGCACCGACAATATTCAACAACAATCCCAGGCGGTCAAACAGCGACAAGTTTATGGAGATAATGATGAGCACGAAGCAAGAAGAGTGAATGGATAGCTTTTTTTTTTCGTTTTCATTTTTTTTGGGTTATTTGCTGTCCCGTTTGTTTGTGTGCAGGTTGAGTTTGGTTTGGCAATACTGGTTCCATCCAATTGTAACACTACTACAACTCTGCATCTCCAGTGCATAAACCCACCTCGGCTACGGCTTCACCGAATGTCGATTGCGCAAAAACGAGTATGGAGTTGAATGCCACGCCACAGCAAGTGATCCCTGCAGCATTCATGACAGGAAACGGCAGTTTGGTTGCAGGTCCCACCGGTGCAACAAAAGTTGTTTTGTAGATACCATTGGTGAAAACCTAAGCTTGGTTAAAGCACGAGTTTGAATTTGTTTTCGGCAGACGCGACAACAACCGTAACACAACTCTAGGCAACACTTGAACGCGCAACGTGTCCGTAATCTCAAATCAGTTTTTGCATAGCTTTCAAGTGGACATGTAGCAACGCGACAACAATGGTTGGAACTCAACAGAAACCTTCACGCAACAGTTTACACACAACCTGTTTCCAGCGACATGAACCAACAACAAGCTCAGCTCGCTTACGGATCTGATTCACATAACAGCCTGCACTTACATTGTCGGCGTAAATTGGTTCTTGTCATGTTTCATTATGTCCGAGTTTCTGTCTATTGCTGATCTTTATGCAGGTGGTGTCCCGACTCAAGATCCGGGTTCAATCATGTTATCATCACGACATCTCCGGGTTCCGTTTCTATTTATGCAACAATGCCTTAAGGCAACAGTGCCTCGTTTTGCTAGGAGGCAGCAGTGCCTTGTTTTGCTGGGAAGCGGCAATGTTTTTGTGTGGTTTTGTCTCGATTGTGAGATTTTGTTTAAATGTGTATTCAACGGCTTTGCACTGTTATTATGTTCTTTTTTTATGGATATTGCAGTATAGATTGTGTTGTCTGTTGTTAATTTCATGTGCAGGGTTTAAATCAGAGGAAAGTTCGCACGAGTCCGTCAATGCTACAGGATCTCAGGTGCGCAACAAACATCAACAGGCAGACGTATAACGCCATTTCATTCTTGCGGTGAAGATATCTTGCAGAATATGTGCTCTGAAGCGGAATCCTGTTAGCCCAACGATTCGTATCGACGGTAGCAAAACAGAGAGGAAATGATTCTTGTGTGTCGCAGCAGCGCTAGTCTTTCAACTATGCTTCATCTTCGCTTCAGATGTTCTTCAACCGCAACGGCAAGAACAGCTTGTCAACACAGGGCTTCCAATTCCGAGTTCAACAAGTCACCTCTAACTTTGGATGTTTTTTATTTTATTTTAACTGGATTGTCTTGATTGTTGTTTTTGAGTTTTTCAGACGAGGTTTTCACGTCTTGAGTATCGTTTGGGGTTGGCATAAGATGACTATTTATTTTCTCTTTATGCATCAAAACGATGGTATTATTGAGTTGTTTGGAGTTAGCTTGACATTGCTGTGAATATGAGATTTTTTGAAGTGAAGTTTCATGGCAATAAGATGTGTATCAAGTGGCTAGTCTTGGGTCGTGGTTTTGTTCTAGTGACCGGTTCAACGTTACCTTTAAATATCATTGAAGGATATTTTGAGGAAAAGTTAATTTGATGTTAACTGTTGTTTTTATTTAGTTTTGTTAATAAATTTTAATTAACTTAATTATTTGAGTTTATCAAATAATTTAGATAATTGATCTTGATTAACGTAATTAATTAATTAATTGAATTCCAATCATTTAACCCTTTTAATCAATTTTAATTAATTTAATTATTTGATATCAGTAGTTGTTAATCAAATAATTTTAATAATTAAATTAGATTAAACTAATTAAGTGGTTCAAGTAATCTATCTCTCTTTTAGCTTTGATAAGTAAAGTGAGCCAAGTCCAAAAGCTTACTAAATTCAAGTCAATATGGTTGTTATGCACTTAGGTTTGTGTTATTTCTCCCATTCGATAAAAAAAGGGGCAAATTAAATCTTTGAAGTCTAGCACTTCTTGGATTTTTGGATAATCATTATTGGGGTGTACACCTTAAATAATATGTTATTCAACTTTTCATTTTTCTCAAATACTATCTCTTTTTTATTTGGGGAAAGAAATATCATAGGAATCTAGCATTCTGTGTGATATTTCAGTTGTTCATCCAAGCATTTTCTGAATGAAAAAGTGTCGTCGAGATCTAGCATCTCGATAATACTCCAATTAATTGGTTGTGAGGCTGACGTCTCATTTATCAAATAATTATCATTTCTCCTAAATTATTTTCAAATTCAAATTCATTGTCAAATTCAAATTCATATCCTTATCTCATACATTCACAAATTATTTTCATACCCCATTTCGTTTCAAATTATTTTCAAAACGTCTTTTCTCGATCAAAACTCCGAAAGAAAGAGGCACTTGGAATCTAGCATTCCTTGTGTCTTCAAGTGAATAATTCTCAAAGCACGCCCTTTGAGTGGTTATTCACTCAACCTTTCGACTCTTTCAGATTCAATCATTTTCAAACATTCTCCTAAGTCGAATGCTCGTCCGCATTCGCAACCCATTTCATTTGCAATTCCTCGTGGTCTCGATGTTAGGAGCACCCTCAAGGACTAATATCGTTTCTCACAACCCTAACACTTGACACGTCGTCAAGTAGGTTCCATTTTCAAACGAATCCTCGATACGTCGTCGAGCCGTTTCCAAACCAACTTCCTTTTGGCCTCGCATGCCATTTTTTTCGATTCGATCCTTTCACAAACATTTTTAAAAAAACTTACGAAAGAGGGATATTCTCAGAATCTAGCGTTCTTTGAATATTCGAACGAGTAACTCTCGAGGTGCGCCCATGAGTTGTTATTAGTTCATTCTTTCGATTTCAAAACATCCAACTCTTTATCTTCAATTTACTCGTCGATTCCCGAAAGAATTGAGTTCTTGGAGTCTCGAATTCCTTGAATTCTTGAGTGACAAACTCTTGAGACGCGCTCTTGGGTTGCTTGTCAGTCACCTTTTCGTCTCAAACTCAACGTCAAAACCAATTCAAACCTCACTTTTTTCGTGGTCGTCTCCACGAACTACGGACGCTCTGATTCTTTATTCATTCTTGAATATAAGATACGTAGGCACAAGATTGCGATGATCTTGGCGAGCACAATCCCATCCATCTTCCGTTTCCCCCCATTCTTTCCCGTAGTCGAACTACGAAGCTCTGATTTCTCATTCTCGTCTGAATGAGCATACGTAGGCACAAGGGCCCCAATCCTTGGCGAGCACCCTATCCTCTAACCATCCATCTCTCCTTTGCGTCTTTAACCTTTTAACCTACCAATTCTACCTTTAACAACAAGAAGAAAGCAAGTAAACCTAAACAACACTCCCCACAATTACCTTAAGAGGTTCCCGTCGAGTACGACGGACGTGAGGGGTGCTAATACCTTCCCCTCACGTAACCGACTCCCGAACCCGGAACTTGGTTGAGACAGCCCTGTTCCTATCCTTTTCGCTTTTAAGAGGTTTTCTCGATATTTTCCTCCCCCGTTTGTTCGGGAAAAATAAAGTTCGGTGGCGACTCTGTCGAACCGCATTTCCGTGCCTTTCGCGCGAGGGTCGTATGTTCGAATGATTTTTCGAGGTGCGACAGGGGGAGATTGTTAATCTCAGGGGGAGTTATAATTCATACTTTTTATTGAACAAAATTTCTCATGTTTTGTCATCATCAAAAGGGGGGAGATTGTAAGAACACAGATTGTTTCTTAGTTATATCTCTATGTTTTGATGATAACACTTATGAATTTTGTATTCAAGAATTATATACTCTAAATTTGTTCTAGACTGTTTGCTACAGGTACTAAAGAAAATATTCTTAAAAGAGCAAATTTGGATCTGAACAATGATATTATGAAAGGCTTCAAAGGTTCAAGAGCATCTTAAATGAAGATCTGAACGCTTCTCCCAGAAGAATCTGAATGCTGTCTACTGAAGATTCTGAAGCAGGAGCCTCTAAAGAATAGAAGACTCTGAGAGATCAGAAGCTAAGTCATCAGAAGACTCTGAAGATACTGCGCTGCTTAAGTTTTGAGAATCTGATATAGAAGACTCTGCTCTGATAGATTTACACGCTCAAGCACACAAGCTGCACATACTCTGATTCAACACTATCTGAAGAACATCCCAAGACTCTGAAGATCCAGAAGATCTCTACTTTGGAGATTCTGAAGATTCAGACTCTAATGCTGAAAGCTGAACTTATTTAGTGAAGAAGATTTAAATATGTACGTTGGCATATCTCAACAGCTCTTTCCTCTTTTGTGCTAGACACAAGAACACAGACAAAAAGGTTTTATCTGTGCATTCCATTCTAAGGAAAGTTTCTGCAAAGTGAAGACAAAAGGCATCAGGCTTTTTCAGCACAGCCTCCAATGTAAAGACAAAAGGCTCCAGGCTTTTCAGCACAGCCTTCAACGTTGAGAAGACTTCATGAATCTAAGTGCCTATATAAAGAAGTCCACTCCATCTTCTTCAAAAACGAACTACTTGCAAAAATCACTCATCAAAGCAAAACTCTCAAAGCTCTTACAATTTTATTTTGCTATAACATTGTTCTTAACCTAAGAGAAATATCACAGTTGTGATATCAGCTTACTAGAAGCATTCTTACTCTTGTAATAGTTTTACATTGTTTGTAAAAGGTTTTCCTTAAGAGGATCCAGTTGGGATCAGTAGCTCTTGAGAAGACTAAGAACAGTTGTTCTTAGGTGTTACTATTGTAATCTGTTTGACTAAATAGTGGATTAAGTCCTTGACTGAGAAAGGCAAATCACTCATGAGAGGGTGGACTGGAGTAGTTGAGTTCAACGAACCAGGATAAAAATAACTGTGTTTAAATCTTTGATTATTTGTCTTACTTATTCAACCCCCCCCCCCCTTCTAAGTAATTTTCTCACCTTCACCCATAACCAATTATGTAATTGAATCTTTAGAAGGTACCAATATCTCTTTACGGATATCAGTATGGACGAATGAATAACTTCATCTTGTACTCGCACCACCTACAACAACTCTTTCAGACATTCTATCATCATCTTCATTTGTACATGCCTGGACAGTACCACCGAGTCTCTGCATCATAAAAATAATAGCAACACAAAACAGATTCAACATAATACATTCTACATTTCAAATAAAACACTATACTCACATGCCACAATGAACTCATCCTTCTCTTTCATGTGAATTTCTTGCTTTTGTGCTAACGCACCTTCCAACGTTTTATTGTACACGACCCTTAAATTTTCTAACTCTTTCCTCTGCGATTCACATTCACTTTCTAACTTCTTCTCAATAGCGTCATCCATATATTTATTTTTTTCATTTGTGTGCTTTTTCTCGATGTGTCAAACCACAATCTTAGGCCGATGCATTCTTCAACACCATGCTCACGACCACCATGCTTCTTTGTTCTGATTGATTTCACTAATATATCATGTTGTTGTTGTTGAACAAATGTACCTTGGTTGGCCATATCAATCAACGAATCCTACACAACATGTATAAAATATATTCTTGCCAAAGAGATAATTAAATTAAACATAACAAATCTTATGCACAACAAACCCTACTTATAATTTTCTCAGTGACTGTTCGTGAGGCGTCTAAAGTGAACTCTCCATTTGGCCATTGTCGAGCGCTCTTCCACTTCCCATGTTGTGATGGTGGAGATGGGGAAGTGATCACAACTCAGGGATTCCTCATCTCCCATTTGTTGACTTTTTTCATTAATCTATCTTCCCAAAAGTTTCCTGTAACCCCCATGATACAATTTTGGAGGTATTTGTTTTTATCTTTGTTTAGCTTTCCTTATTCACTTTGAACCTGTTAAAAAACATAGTGAAAATATTAATTTTCACGGTTTTATTTATGAATAGTAAGCTTAAAGTTATCATAAAATAAGAATAATATACTAACACAAAGATCGTCAGATTCCTGAGACTTTACAAATTTACCCAAACCTTTTTTCCTATAAAATTATGTTTCATAGTTGGATGCTCAAGATTAGACTTATGAATCATAATGTAGTTACGTGTGGCATGTGACTTAAAGCCCCTCCAACACTCACTAACATAAGTGATCCATATTTTCTTAAACTTATCATCATCGGTAAATTTAAAACTCAACTACAGTTATATGAATATGTAAGTGGTGAGTAGTATGAGTAATAGTCCCACATTGGTTGGAAATGTAGGAAGTGTGCGTAGTATGGGTAATAAATTGGTTGAAAGTTTGGAAGACTTAATCATTTATAAGTGAGAGAATCCAACCACCTGTTACCTTAAGGTTTCGAGTGAATATGTGGTGTGTCTCTCACAACCAATTATGTAATTGAATCTTTAGAAGGTACCAATATCTCTTTACGGATATCAGTATGGACGAATGAACAACTTCATCTTGTACTCACACCACCTACAACAACTCTTTCAGACATTCTATCATCATCTTCATTTGTACATGCCTGGACAGTACCACCGAGTCTCTACATCATAAAAATAATAGCTACACAAAACATATTTAACATAATACATTCTACATTTCAAATAAAACACTATTCTCACGTGTCATAATGAACTCATCCTTCTCTTTCATGTGAATTTCTTGCTTTTATGCTAACGCACCTTCCAACGTTTTATTGTACACGACCCCTAAATTTTCTAACTCTTTCTTCTGGGATTCACATTCACTTTCTAACTTCTTCTCAATAGCGTCACCCATATATTTATTTTTTCATTTGTGTGCTTATTCTCGATGTGTCAAACCACAATATTTTCCTATAAAATTATATTTCATAGTTGGATGCTCAATATTAGACTTATGAATCTTAATGTTGTTACGTGTGACATGTGACTTAAAGCCCCTACAACGCTCACTAATGTAAGTGATCCACTTTTTCTTAAACTTATCATCATCGGTAAATTCAAAAGTCAACTACAGTTATATTAATAAGTATGTAAGTGATGAGTAGTATGAGTAATAGTCCCACATTGGTTGGGAATGTAGGAAGTGTGCGTAGTATGGTTAATAGATTGGTTTGAAAATATGGAAGACTTAATCATTTATAAGTGAGAGAATCCAAACACCTATCACCTTAAGGTTTCGAGTGAATATGTGGTGTGTCTCTCACAACCAATTATGTTATTGAATCTTCAGAAGGTATCAGTATCTCATTATGGATATCAGTATGGACGAATGAACAACTTCAACAATAACAACACCAGGTTAACAAATACACAATCTCTATCCTAAGGACAGACTCAACAACTACACTGGCCGGATGGACCGACCTGCTCTGATACCAATTGTAACACCCCATTTTCCCGAATTAAAATAAAATATGATTAATTCAAATAAATATCAGAGTTCTCCACTAAAGTGGGATATCACATCACATAATTCAACATACTCTTCATTAGAAGGTTTTCAAATCAAAACAGCGGAAAATATTCATTAGTTCATCAACCTCGGCCACCCGCCAATATATGGAAATATTCATTAATAAAATTCACCCAAGTCCCATGCTACGTATCAGAGCATCCTAAGACTCGACTCGCACACCTCTATCCAAGCTAGCTAATTACCTGAATTACCTGTACTTCCGAAGAAGCACAGACCACAACAACAACAAAGGGGTGAGAAAACATAATCAAAATATTCGGTAATATAGTACATGAAATAAAGGTAGTAATCATATAATTCATCAACCAACATTCATCAAACACGACCTACTGTCCAACGTCACATAACACACCATAATGCAATTATGAAACTCAACACCATGCATGCGGTACCAAATCATTGGTTCATTCAATCGAACCCCGGATAGATCACATACACCCATCCTTGGCCATGATCTATCCCCACCATTCTCCACAATGGAATACAGATGAATCACATACACTCCTCTTGAGCAATGATTCGTCCCACCAAACACCATGATATGCATAACACCAAATGCACAACAAATGAACTCAAGCACACAAGGTGCACATGATCCCCTGATCACATCACCATACATCAGTCATACATATTGTTCATCAATTAATTATTTTAATTAAAGTCACATGATCCCCCTGATCCCATCATCATTCCCCATACATATCTCACACCTCAATATACTTATTTCAACTAACTTCACTCACTACATAATTTCATCTTTTAATGTCAAGTATACACTCTTCACCACTAATCACCATATCTATACTGATCCCAACTCAAGGAATACTACAAAACGACAGAACCACCCTCACCGTACAAAATCACAATTTGCTGTCATGCTCGCTGGCTCATTCGCTTAGCGAAGCCCTAGCGAACGCTCGCTAGCTGCTCGCCTAGCGAACTCCCTAGCGAAGGCAAACAGTAGCTACTTGAAGTGTTCGTTACCTCACTCGCCTAGCGAGTCCCTAGCGAATGCTCGCGACTAGCTCGCCTAGCGAAGGTGCTAGCGAGCGTCTGCGACCTCTCAAAACCCTCATTGTCCAGAAATTCATCAGAAACTCAATTCCAAGCCTATCACTCTACTTCCATCCCCCATTCTATTATTACTACAACCAGTACACACTACTCTAGTCATTATCCTATCAATTTATCTCCAGAACCCACATCTATGTCCATCATCAGAACTACAGAAGTTACTCAGAACCTCACCAAAATCACACCATATGTGCACCCATTCATCCATGGCAGCACAATCATAAACACATGAACATGCACACCAATTTCATCATAATCAACAACAATCAAAGACATATCAACATAACAAACATATTCATCAAAATCCCTACGGGGTTAAGGAATCTCCAACTACCCAATTCATGCAATTACCAATCCCAATCCGTTTCTCCCCCTTACCTCGATTAATGCTCCGATTGACGAAGAACCTGAAGAATCGTTAGCCCTAGCCTTCTTCTCTTCCTCCTTGTCCTTCCTCTTTCCTCTTCTTTCTAAAACTGACTTTTATCGTGTTCTAATCTTCCCTCTCCCCCAAACTCTTCTAATACCCCTTAAATTCTTATTTTATTTATTCCAATAATAATAATAATAATCATAATAATAATAATAATCATAATACTAATAATAATAATAATAATAATAATATTAATAATTATTAGATTATCATCATTATTAATTATATTATATTATTATTAAACTCTATATTTTATTAAATAACTCCTATAACTCAAGGACACCCATCCACGCGCTCAGATGCACTCCCCCACAAAGGACACACACACAAATAAAATAACACCAAAAGACTAACTAATTAAAATGGGTGTTACATATGCATTCTTCAACACCATACTCATGACCACCATGCTTCTTTGTTCTGATTGATTTCACTAATATATCATGTTGTGGTTGTTGAACAAGTGTACCTTGGCTGGTCATATCAATCAACGAATCCTACACAGCATGTATAAAATATATTGTTACCAAAGAGATATTTAAATTACACATAACAAATCTTATGCACAAAAAATCCTACTTATAATTATCTCAGCGACTGCTCGTGAGCATCTAAAGTGAACTCTCCATTTGGCCATTGTTGAGCGCTCTTCCACTTCCCATTTTGTGATGGTGGAGATGGGGAAGTGATCACAACTCATGGATTCCTCATCTCCCATTTGTTGTATTTTTTTCATTAATCTATCTTTCCTAAAGTTTTTTCTAACCCCCATGATACAATTTATAGAGGTATTTGTTTTTATCTTTGTTTAGCTTTCCTTATTCACATTGATTCTGTTAAAAAACATAGTGAAAATATTAATTTTTAAGGTTTTATTTATAAATAGTAAGCTTAAAGTTATCATAAAATAAGATTACTATAATAACACAAAGATCGTCAAATTCCTGAGACTTCACAAATTTGCCCAAACCTTTTTTCCTATAAAATTATATTTCATAGTTGGATGCTCAATATTAGACTTATGAATCATAATGTTGTTACGTGTGACATGTGACTTAACGCCCCTACAACGCTGACTAACATAAGTGATCCACTTTTTCTTAAACTTATCATCATCGGTAAATTCAAAAGTTAAATACAGTTATATGAATAAGTATGTAAGTGATGAGTAGTATGAGTAACAGTCCCACAATGGTTGGGAATGTAGGAAGTGTGCGTAGTATGGGTAATACATTGGTTGAAAATATGGAAGACTTAATCATTTATAAGTGAGAGAATCCAAACACCTATCACCTTAAGGTTTCTAGTGAATATGCGGTGTGTCTCTCACAACCAATTATGTTATTGAATCTTCAGAAGGTATCAATATCTCATTATGGATATCAGTATGGACGAATGAACAACTTCATCTTGTGCTCGCACCACATACAACAAATCTTTCAGACAATTTATCTTCATCTTCATTTGTACATGGCTGGACAGTACCACCGAGTCTATGTATCATAAAAATAATAGCTACACAAAATAGATTCACATAATACATTCTACATTTCGAATAAAACACTATTCTCATTTATCCAGATAAAACACTATTCTCACATGCCACAATGAGCTCATCCTTCTCTTTCATGAGAATTTCATGCTTATGTGCTAACGCACCTTCCAACTTTTTATTGTACACGGCCCCTAAATCTTCTAACTCTTTCTTCTGCGATTCACATTCACTTTCTAACTTCTTCTCAATAGCGTCATCCATATATTTATTTTTTTCATTTGTGTGCTTTTTCTCGATGTGTCAAACCACAATCTTAGGCCGATCCATTCTTCAAAACCATGCTCACGACCATCATGCTTCTTTGTTCTGATTGATTTCACAAATATATCATGTTGTGGTTGTTGAGCAAATGTATCTTGGCTGGCCATATCAATCAAAGAATCCTACAAAACATGTATAAAATATATTGTTACCAAAGAGATATTTAAATTACACATAACAAATCTTATGCACAACAAATCCTACTTATAATTTTCTCAGCGACTGCTCGTGAGGTATCTAAGTGAATTCTCCATTTGGCAATTGTCGAGCCCTCTTCCACGTCCCATGTTGTGAGGGTGGAGATGGGGAAGTGATCACAAGTCATGGATTCCTCATCTCCCATTTGTTGTATTTTTTCATTAATCTATCTTTCCTAAAGTTTCCTGTAACCCCCATGATACAATTTATGGAGGTATTTGTTTTGATCTTTATTTAGCTTTCCTTATTCACTTCAAACCTATCAAAAACATAGTGAAAATATTAATTTTGTTGGTTTTATTTATAAATAGTAAGCTTAAATTTATCATAAAATAAGATTACTATACTAACACAAAAATCATCAGAATCCTGAGACTTCACAAATTTGCCCAAACCTTTTTTCCTATAAAAATATATTTCATAGTTGGATGCGCAAGATTAGACTTATGAATTAGAATGTAGTTACGTGTGGCATGTGACTTAAAGCCCCTCCAACGCTCACTAACATAAGTGATCCATTTTTTCATCAACTTATCATCATTAGTAAATTCAAAAGTCAACCACAGTTATATGAATAAATATGTAAGTGATGAGTAGTATGAGTAATAGACCCACATTGGTTCGAAATGTAGGAAGTGTGCGTAGTATGGGTAATACATTGGTTGTAAATGTTGAAGACTTAATAATTTATAAGTGAGAGAATCCAACCACCTATCACCTTAAGGTTTCTAGTGAATATGTGGTGTGTCTCTCACAACCAATTATGTAATTGAATCTTCAGAAGGTACCAATATCTCATTATGGATATCAGTATGGACGAATGAACAACATCATCTTGTGCTCACACCACTTACAACAACTCTTTCAGATGATTTATCATCATCTTTATTTGTACATGGTTGGACATGACCACCGAGTCTCTGCATCATAAAAATAATGGCTACACAAAACAGATTCAACATAATACATTCTACATTTAAAATAAAACACTATTCTCATTTATCCAGATAAAACACTATTCTCACATGCCACAATGAGCTCATCCTTCTCTTTCATGTGAGTTTATTGCTTATGTGCTAACGCACCTTCCAACTTTTTATTGTACACGACCCCTAAATCTACTAACTTTTTCTTCTGCGATTCACATTCACTTTCTAACTTTTTCTCGATAGCGTCATCCATATCTTTATTTTTTATTTCCGTGCTTTTTCTCGATGTGTCAAACCACAATCTTAGGCCGATGAATTCTTCAACACCATGCTCACGACCACCATGCTTCTTTGTTCTGATTTATTTCACAAATATATCATGTTGTGGTTGTTGAGCAAATGTATCTTGGCTGGCCATATCAATCAACGTATCCTTCAAAACATGTATAAAATATATTCTTACCAAAGAGATATTTAAATTACACATAACAAATCTTATGCACAACAAATCCTACTTATAATTTTCTCAGCGACTGCTCGTGAGGTATCTAAAGTGAACTCTCCATTTGGCCATTGTCGAGCCCTCTTCCACTTCCCATGTTTTGATGGTGGAGATGGGGAAGTGATCACAACTCATGGATTCCTCATCTCCCATTTGTTGTCTTTTTTCATTAATCTATCTTTCTTAAAGTTTCCCGTAACCCCCATGATACAATTTATGGAGGTATTTGTTTTTATCTTTATTTAGCTTTCCTTATTCACTTTAAACCTGTCAAAAACATAGTGAAAATATTAATTTTCATGGGTTTATTTATAAATAGTAAGCTTAAACTTTTTATAAAATAAGATTACTATACTAACACAAAAATCATCAGAATCCTGAGACTTGACAAATTTGCCCAAACCTTTTTTCCTATAAAAATATAATTCATAGTTGGATGATCAAGATTAGACTTATGAATTATAATGTAGTGACATGTGGCATGTGACATAAAGCCCCTCCATCGCTCACTAACATAAGTGATCCGCTTTTTCATCAACTTATAATCATCGGTAAATTCAAAAGTCAACCACAGTTATATGAATAAGTATGTAAGTGATGAGTAGTATGAGTAATAGTCCCACATTGGTTGGAAATGTAGGAAGTGTGCGTATTGTGGGTAATAGATTGGTTGAAAATGTGGAAGACTTAATCATCTATAAGTGAGATAATTTAACCACCTATCACCTTAAGGTTTTTAGTGAATATGTGGTGTGTCTCTCACATCCAATAATGTAATTGAATCTTCATAAGGTACCACCATCTCATTATGGATATCGGTATGGATGAATGAACAACATCATCTTGTGCTCGCACCACTTACAACAACTCTTTCACATGATTTATCATCATCTTTCTTTGTACATGGCTGGATAGTACCACTGAGTCTCTGCATCATACAAATAATAGCTACACAAAACAGATTCAACATAATACATTCTACATTTCAAATAAACACTATTCTCATTTATCCAGATAAAACACTATTCTCACATGCCACAATGACCTCGTCCTTCTCTTTCATGAGAATTTCTTGCTTATGTCCTAATGCACCTTCCAACTTTTTATTGTACACGACCCCTAAATCTTCTAACTTTTTCTTCTGCGATTGACATTCACTTTCTAACTTCTTCTCAATAGCGTCGTCATATCTTTATTTTTTCATTTTCGTGCTTTTTCTCGATGTGTCAAACCACAATCTTAGGCCGATGCATTCTTCAACAACATGCACACGACCACCATGCTTCTTTGTTCTGATTGATTTCACAAATATATCATGTTATGGTTGTTGAGCAAATGTATCTTGGCTGGCTATATCAATCAACGAATCCTACAAAACATGTATAAAATATATTGTTACCAAAGAGACATTTAAATTACACATAACAAATCTTATGCACAACAAATCCTACTTATAATTTTCTCAGCGACTGCTCGTGAGGTATCTAAACTGAACTCTCCATTTTGCCATTGTCAAGCCCTCTTCCACTTCCCATGTTGTGATGGTGGAGATGGGGAAGTGATCACAACTCATGGATTCCTCATCTCCCATTTGTTGTCTTTTTTCATTAATCTATCTTTCTTAAAGTTTCCCGTAACCCCCATGATACAATTCATGGAGGTATTTTTTTTTTATCTTTATTTAACTTTCCTTATTCACTTTAAACCTGTCAAAAATATAGTGAAAATATTAATTTTCATGGGTTTATTTAAAAATAGTAAGCTTAAACTTTTCATAAAATAAGATTACTATACTAACAAAAAAATCATCAGAATCCTGAGACTTCACAAATTTTCCCAAACCTTTTTTCCTATAAAAATATATTTCATAGTTGGATGCTCAAGATTAGACTTATGAGTTATAATGTAGTTACGTGTGACATGTGACTTAAAGCCCCTCCAACGATCACTAACATAAGTGATCCACTTTTTCATCGACTTATCATCATCGATAAATTCAAAAGTCAACCACAGTTATGTGAATAAGTATGTAAGTGATGAGTAGGATGAGCAATAGTCCCACATTGGTTGGAGATGTAGGAAGTGTGCGTAGTATGGGTAATAGATTGGTTGAAAATATGGAAGACTTAATTATCTATAAGTGAGAGAATTTAACCACCTATCACCTTAAGGTTTCTAGTGAATATGTGGCGTGTCTCTCACATCCAATTATGTAATTGAATCTTCAGAAGGTACCAATATCTCATTATGGATATCAGTAGGGACAAATGAACAACATCATCTCGTGCTGCACCACATACAACAACTCTTTCAGATGATTTATCATCATCTTTATGTGTATATGGCTGGACAGTACCACCGAGTCTCTGCATCATAAAAATAATAGCTACACAAAATAGATTCAACATAATACATTCTACATTTCAAAGAAAACACTATTCTCATTTATCCAGATAAAAAACTATTCTCACATGCCACAATGAGCTCATCCTTCTCTTTCATGAGAATTTCTTGCTTATGTGCTAACGCACCTTCCAACGTTTTATTATACACGACCCCTAAATCTTCTAACTTTTTCTTCTGCGATTCACATTCACTTTCTAACTTCTTCTCGATAGCGTCATCCATATCTTTATTTTTTCATTTCCGTGCTTTTTCTCGACGTGTCAAACCACAATCTTAGGTCGATGCATTCTTCAACACCATGCTCACGACCACCATTCTTCTTTGTTTTGATTGATTTTACAAATATATCATGTTGTGGTTGTTGAGGAAATGTATCTTGGCTGGCCGTATCAATCAACGAATCCTACAAAACATGTATAAAATATATTGTTACCAAAGAGATATTTAAATTACACATAACAAATCTTATGCACAACAAGTCCTACTTATAATTTTCTCAGCAACTTCTCGTGAGGTATCTAAAGTGAACTCTCGATTTGGCCATAGTCGAGCCCTTTTCCACTTCCTATGTTGTGATGGTGGAGATGGGGAAGTGATCACAACTCATGGATTCCTCATCTCCCATTTGTTGTCTTTTTTCATTAATATATCTTTCCTAAAGTTTCCTGTAACCCCCATGATACAATTTTTGGAGGTATTTGTTTTTATCTTTATTTAGCTTTCCTTATTCACTTTGAACCTGTCAAAAACACAGTGAAAATATTAATTTTCATGGGTTTATTTATAAATAGTAAGCTTAAAGTTATCATAAAATAAGATTACTATACTAACACAAAAATCATCAGAATCCTGAGACTTCACAAATTTGCCCAAACCTTTTTTCCTATAAAAATATATTTCATAGTTGGATGCTCAAGATTAGACTTATGAGTTATAATGTAGTTACGTGTGGCATGTGACTTAAAGCCCCTCCAACGATCACTAACATAAGTGATCCACTTTTTCATCGACTTATCATCATCGATAAATTCAAAAGTCAACCACAGTTATATGAATAAGTATGTAAGTGATGAGTAGTATGAGAAATAGTCCCACATTGGTTGTAGATGTAGGAAGTGTGCGTAGTATGGGTAATAGATTGGTTGAAAATGTGGAAGACTTAATCATCTATAAGTGAGAGAATTTAACCACCTATCACCTTAAGGTTTCTAGTGAATATGTGGCGTGTCTCTCACATCCAATTATGTAATTGAATCTTCAGAAGGTACCAATATCTCATTATGGATATCAGTAGGGACAAATGAACAACATCATCTCGTGCTGCACCACATACAACAATTCTTTCAGATGATTTATCATCATCTTTATTTGTACATGGTTGGACAGTAGCACCGAGTCTCTGCATCATAAAAATAAGAGCTACACAAAATAGATTCAACATAATACATTCTACATTTCAAATAAAACACTATTCTCATTTATCCAGATAAAACACTATTCTCACATGCCACAATGAGCTCATCATTCTCTTTCATGAGAATTTCTTGCTTATGTGCTAACGCACCTTCCAACTTTTTATTGTTCACGACCCCTAAATCTTCTAACTTTTTCTTCTGCGACTCACATTCACTTTCTAACTTCTTCTCGATAGCGTCACCCATATCTTTATTTTTTCATTTCCGTTCTTTTTCTCGATGTGTCAAACCACAATCTTAGGACGATGCATTCTTCAACACCATGCTCACGACCACCATGCTTCTTTGTTCTGATTGATTTCACAAATATATCATGTTGTGGTTGTTGAGGAAATGTATCTTGGCTGGCCATATCAATCAACGAATCCTACAAAACATGTATAAAATATATTGTTACCAAAGAGATATTTAAATTACACATAACAAATCTTATGCACAACAAATCCTACTTATAATTTTCTCAACGACTGCTCGTGAGGTATCTAAAGTGAACTCTCCATTTGGTCATTGTCGAGCCCTCTTCCACTTCCCATGCTGTGATGGTGGAGATGGGGAAGTGATCACAACTCATGGATTCCTCATCTCCCGTTTGTTGTCTTTTTTCATTAATATATCTTTCCTAATGTTTCTTGTAACCCCCATGATACAATTTATGGAGGTATTTGTTTTTATCTTTATTTAGCTTTCCTTATTCACTTTGAACCTGTCAAAAACATTGTGAAAATATTAATTTTCATGGGTTTATTTATAAATAGTAAGCTTAAAGTTATCATAAAATAAGATTACTATACTAACACAAAAATCATCAGAATCCTGAGACTTCACAAATTTGCCCAAACCTTTTTTCCTATAAAAATATATTTCATAGTTGGATGCTCAAGATTAGACTTATGAATTATAATGTAGTTACGTGTGGAATGTGACTTAAATCCCCTCCAACGCTCACTAACATAAGTGATCCACTTTTTCATCAACTTATCATCATCGGTAAATTCAAAAGTCAACCACAGTTATATGAATAAGTATGTAAGTGATGAGTAGTATGTGTAATAGTCCCACATTGATTGGAAATGTAGCAAGTGTGCGTAGTCTGGGTAATAGATTGGTTGAAAATATGGAAGACTTAATCATTTATGAGTTAGAGAATCGAACTACCTATCACCTTAAGGTTTCTAGTGAATATGTGGCGTGTCTCTCACAACCAATTATGTAATTGAATCTTCAGAAGGTACCATTATCTCATTATGGATATCAGTATGGACAAATGAACAACATCATCTTGTGCTCGCACCAAATACAATAACTCTTTCAGATGAATTATCATCATCTTTATTTGTACATGGCTGGATAGTACCACCGAGTCTCTGCATCATAAAAACATTGGCTACACAAAATAGATTCAACATAATACATTCTACATTTCAAATAACGAATCCTACAAAACATGTATAAAATATATTGTTACCAAAGAGATATTTAAATTACACATAACAAATCTTATGCACAACAAGTCCTACTTATAATTTTCTCAGCAACTTCTCGTGAGGTATCTAAAGTGAACTCTCGATTTGGCCATAGTCGAGCCCTTTTCCACTTCCTATGTTGTGATGGTGGAGATGGGGAAGTGATCACAACTCATGGATTCCTCATCTCCCATTTGTTGTCTTTTTTCATTAATATATCTTTCCTAAAGTTTCCTGTAACCCCCATGATACAATTTTTGGAGGTATTTGTTTTTATCTTTATTTAGCTTTCCTTATTCACTTTGAACCTGTCAAAAACACAGTGAAAATATTAATTTTCATGGGTTTATTTATAAATAGTAAGCTTAAAGTTATCATAAAATAAGATTACTATACTAACACAAAAATCATCAGAATCCTGAGACTTCACAAATTTGCCCAAACCTTTTTTCCTATAAAAATATATTTCATAGTTGGATGCTCAAGATTAGACTTATGAGTTATAATGTAGTTACGTGTGGCATGTGACTTAAAGCCCCTCCAACGCTCACTAACATAAGTGATCCACTTTTTCATCTACTTATCATCATCGGGAAATTCAAAAGTCAACCACAGTTATATGAATAAGTATGTAAGTGATGAGTAGTATGAGTAATAGTCCCACATTGGTTAGAAATGTAGCAAGTGTGCGTAGTATGGGTAATAGATTGGTTGAAAATGTGGAAGACTTAATCATTTATAAGTGAGAGAATCCAACCACCTATTGTTAGAACACAGATTGGTGTTTAATTATATCTCTATGTTTTGATGATAAATCTAATGAAATTTGTATTAAGAAAATATAAACTCTAGTTTTGTTCAAGTGTTTTTGTTTCAGATATTAAATTGAATATTTTTCTGGAAGCAAAAATGCATCTGAACAGTTTTCTTCGCAAAGCTCTGAAGCATTAGAAGCAAGTCTTCAGAAGATTCTGAGCGCTGCCAGAAAAGACTCTGAAGCAGAAGCTGCAGAAGACTTTGAAGCGTAGTTGAAGAATTTGTATGAAGAGTTTCAAGCATTGTTTCAAGAAGACTCTGAAGTACTTTACCCTACAAGTACAGAGGCTTTGTTATTCAAACTCTGCTCTGATTGATATTCACGCTGAAGCACTTTGGCTGCAAGACTCTGATAACATCAAGACTCTGATGTTGATAACTTTGAGACAAAAGCATTGTTGAAGAAAATATTATTCAAAGATATATCCATTGGCATATTCCAAACGACTCTTTCCTTATTCATGTATGGCACAGGAAATCAGACAAAAGGGATTTGTCTGAACATTCCTCTTCTGGGAAAGCTAGAGTCAATAGAAGAGAAAAGGCTACAGCTACACAACAACTCAAAGTCTTCAAGCATTGGACTTTCTGCCTATAAAAGGACGTCTTCAACAACATTTCAAAGTTGACGTATTTTGACGAATCAATTAAGAAATCAAACTGAAAACTACTCTCAAGCTCTCATACAATTTTATTTCATAAGCTGAATAGTTTTTATTCATTCTTAATCTAAGTGTAAAAATCACAGTTTGTGATATAGCTTTTTAGAAGCATCTTAAACACTTGTTTAGTTTACATTAATTTGTAAAAGGTTCCTTAAGAAGACCAAGTTGTGGTCAAAATTTCTTGAGAATACTAAGACAGTTGTTCTTAGTGGTTGACACTGTAATCTGTTTGAATATAGTGGATTAAGTCCTTGTGGAGAAAGGCAAATCACCGTGATAGGGTGGACTGAATTAGTTGATTTCAACGAACCAGGATAAAAATACTGTGTTGTTTTTATTGCCATAATTATTTCTAAACCGTTATTCAACTCCCCCCCCCATTCTAAGTGTTTTTCTCACCTTCACCTATCACCTTAAGATTTCTAGTGAATATGTGGTGTGTCTCTCACAACCAATTATGTAATTGAATCTTCATAAGGTACCAATATCTCATTATGGATATCAGTGCAGACGAATGAACAACATCATCTTGTGCTCGCACCAGTTACAACAACTCTTTCAGATGATTTATCATCATCTTTATTTCTACATGGTTGGACAGTACCACCGAGTCTCTGCATCATGAAAATAAGAGCTACACAAAACAGATTCAACATAATACATTCTACATTTCAAATAAAACAATATTCTCATTTATCCAGATAAAACACTATTCTCACATGCCACAATGAGCTCATCCTTCTCTTTCATGAGAATTTCTTGCATATGTGCTAACGCACCTTCCAACTTTTTATTGTACATGACCCCTAAATCTTCTAACTTTTTCTTCTACGATTCACATTCACTTTCTATCTTCTTCTAAATAGCGTCATCCATATCTTTATTTTTTCATTTCCGTGCTTTTTCTCGATGTGTCAAACCACAATCTTAGGCCGTTGCATTCTTCAACACCATGCTCACGACCACCATGCTTCTTTGTTCTGATTGATTTCACAAATATATCTAGTTGTGGTTTTTGAGCAAATGTATCTTGGCTAGCCATATCAATCAACGAATCCTACAAAACATGTATAAAATATATTGTTACCAAAGAGATATCTAAATTACACATGACAAATCTTATGCACAACAAATCCTACTTATAATTTTCTCAACGACTACTCGTGAGGTATCTAAAGTAAACTCTCCATTTGGCCGATGTCGAGCCCTCTTCCACTTCCCATGTTGTGATGGTAGAGATGGGGAAATGATCACAACTCATGGATTCCTCATCTCCCATTTGTTGTCTTTTTTCATTAATCTATCTTTCCTAAAGTTTCCTGTAACCCCCATAATACAATTTATGGAGGTATTTGTTTTTATCGTTATTTAGCTTTCCTTATTCACTTTGAACCTGTCAAAAACAAAGTGAATATATTAATTTTTATGGGTTTATTTATAAATAATATGCTTAAAGTTATCATAAAATAAGATTACTATACTAACACAAAAATCATCAGAATGCTGAGACATCACAAATTTGCCCAAACCTTTTTTCCTATAAAAATATATTTCATAGTTGGATGCTCAAGATTAGACTTATGAATTATAATGTAGTTACGTGTGGCATGTGACTTAAAGCCTCTCCAACTCTCACTAACATAAGTGATCCACTTTTTCATCAACTTATCATCATCGGTAAATTCAAAAGTCAACCACAGTTATATGAATAAGTATCTAAGTGATGAGTAGTATGAGTAATAGTCCCACATTGGTTGGAAATGTAGCAAGTGTGCATAGTATGGGTAATAGATTGGTTGAAAATGTGGAAGACTTAATCATTTATAAGTGAGAGAATCAAACCACCTATCTCCTTAAGGTTTCTAGTGAATATGTGGTGTGTCTCTCACAACTAATTATGTAATTGAATCTTGAGAAGGTACCAATATCTCATTATGGATATCAGTATGGACAAATGAACAACATCATCTTGTGCTCGCACCAGTTACAACAACTCATTCAGATGATTTATCATCATCTTTATTTGTAAATGGCTGGACAGGACCACCGAGTCCCTGCGTCATAAAAATAATAGCTACACAAAACATATTCAACATAATACATTCTACATTTCAAATAAAACACTATTCTCATTTATCCAAATAAAATACTATTCTCACATGCCACAATGAGCTCATCCTTCTCTTTCATGAGAATTTCTTACTTATGTGCTAACGCACCTTCTAACTTTTTATTGTGCACGACCCCTAAATCTTCTAGCTTTTTCTTCTGCGATTCACATTCACTTTCTAACTTCTTCTAAATAGCGTCATCCATATCTTTATTTTTTCATTTCCGTGCTTTTTCTCGATGTGTCAAACCACAATCTTAGGCTGATGCATTCTTCAACACCATGCTCACGACCACCATGCTTCTTTTTTCTGATTGATTTCACAAATATATCTAGTTGTGGTATTTGAGCAAATGTATCTTGGATGGCCATATCATTCAACGAATCCTACAAAACATGTATAAAATATATTGTTACCAAAGAGATACTTAAATTACATATGACAAATCTTATCCACAACAAATCCTACTTATAATTTTCTCAGCGCCTGCTCGTGAGGTATCTAAAGTGAACTCTCCATTTGGCCATTGTCGAGCCCTCTTCCACTTCCCATGTTGTGATGGTGGAGATGGGGAAGTGATCACAACTCATGGATTCCTCATCTCCCATTTGTTGTCTTTTTTCATTAATGTATCTTTCCTAAAATTTCATGTAACCGCCATGATACAATTTATGAAGGTATTTATTTTAATCTTTATTTAGCTTTCCTTATTCACTTTGAACCTGTCAAAAACACAGTGAATATATTAATTTTCATGGGTTTATTTATAAATAGTAAGCTTAAAGTTATCATAAAATAAGATTACTATACTAACACAAAAATCATCATAATCCTGAGACTTCACAAATTTGCCCAAACCTTTTTTCCTATAAAAATATATATCTAAATTGGATGCTCAAGATTATACTTATGAATTATAATGTAGTTACGTGTGGCATGTGACTTAAAGCCCCTCCAACGCTCCCTAACATAAGTGATCCACTTTTTCATCAACTTATCATCATCGGTAAATTCAAAAGTCAACCACAGTTATATTAATAAGTATGTAAGTGATGAGTAGTATGAGTAATAGTCCCACATTGGTTGGAAATGTAGCAAGTGTAGATAGTATGGGTAATTGATTGGTTGAAAATATGGAAGACTTAATCATTTATAAGTGAGAGAATCCAACCACCTATCACCTTAAGGTTTCTAGTGAATATGTGGTGTGTCACTCACAACCAATTATGTAATTGAATCTTTAGAAGGTACCAAAATCTCATTATGGATATCAGTATGGACAAATGAACAACATCATCTTGTGCTCGCACCACTTACAACAACTCTTTCAGATGATTTATCATCATCTTTATTTGTACATGGCTGGACAGTAGCACCGAGTCTTTGCATCATAAAAATAATAGCTACACAAAACAGATTCAACATAATACATTCTACATTTCAAATAAAACACTATTCTCATTTATCCAGATAAAACACTATTCTCACATGCCACAATGAGCTCATCCTTCTCTTTCGTGTGAATTTATTGCTTATGTGCTAACGCACCTTCCAACTTTTTATTATACACGACCCCTAAATCTTCTAAGTTTTTCTTCTGCGATTCACATTCACTTTCTAACTTCTTCTCAATAGCGTCATCCATATCTTTATTTTTTCATTTCTGTACTTTTTCTCGATGTGTCAAACCACAATCTTAGGTTGATGCATTCTTCAACACCATGCTCACGACCACCATGCTTCTTTGTTCTGATTGATTTCACAAATATATCATGTTGTGGTTGTTGAGCAAATGTATCTTGGCTGGCCATATCAGTCAACGAATCCTTCAAAACATGTATAAAATATATTGTTACCAAAGAGATATTTAAATTACACATAACAAATCTTATGCACAACAAATCCTACTTATAATTTTCTCAGCGGCTGCACGTGAGTTATCTAAAGTGAACTCTCCATTTGGCCATCATCGGTAAATTCAAAAGTCAACCACAGTTATATGAATAAGTATGTAAGTGATGAGTAGTATGAGTAATAGTCCCACATTGGTTGGAAATGTAGCAAGTGTGCGTAGTATGGGTAATAGATTGGTTGAAAATGTGGAAGACTTAATCATTTATAAGTGAGAGAATCCAACCACCTATCACTTTAAGGTTTCTAGGGAATATGTGGTGTGTCTCTCACAAAGGTGTTGCTTAACAAAGAAGTCTTAGAAAATGTTCAATGCTCTCTAGTGAAGAATGTCCCCTCAACAAATATTCCCTAAAAAGACATGAAACTCATGAATATGTGGGGAAGATATAGCAATCTCGCTTCATGACAACAAAATCATTGGTTACCAGGGTGAGTTGTGTTTTACTTCATTGCCAAAAGAGTTGGCAGATTAAAACTTATGCTTTTACAACTTAATATTACATTTTTGCATACTTTTATTTTAATCAACAAACAAGGTGTGCACTAGTATCTATTGATTGTTGATTTTGTGAAAATATAATTGATTTGGTTGGAATCTTTTCATTACCCTTGTTGCTACTCGAAAATGCAACGACGGAGAGGCGAGAATAGAAAGACAAAAGAGTCTCCAACCAACTTTATTTATCCCATGATGGGAAGGGAAAACATTGAGAAAACCCTAGAAAGAAACGAATAATATGGTCTTGCAACCAAGAGAAAGGGTTCGGAAGCCGGTTATGCAAAGGGAAGGTATTAGCACCCCTCGCATCCATCGTACTTAATGGGAACCATTTGTTTACCTATGTGTGATGATATTTGCTAAAAGATATTTCTATATAAGTGTTCTAAGGGATAAAGAGAAAGGCTAAAAACAGGGAAAAGATAAGATGATAGAGGGGAAGAAGAGACTGGATAGGACCTCGCGGTCCTATGCCTACGTATTCTCAACAGGTATGAGAAAGTCAGAGTCAATGTAGTTCGGGGGACTACAGATATAGATGAAAGTGTGCTCGACGAGGATTGGGGCCCTAGTGCCTAAGTATCTTCACTTAAAAGAAGTGAAGAATCAGAGCAGTCGTAGTTCGGCCTACGGATAACTGGGAAGTTCTGGTAGACGATGCTAACGTACGCATTCTAGCAGTTAGGTTTATTGCAGCACGCTTGTGAAGTCTTAGACGTTACCTGTTTGCGGTAGAACGAGCGTAACATGTCCTTTTTGAAAAGGGTGGAGAAGAAAGAAGAGTGCTTGCTAGGATCATCGCAATCCTATGCGTACATATTCTCAACGGGCATGAGAAATCATAGCAGCCATAGTTCGGCCTACGGTTAACCGGTATTTTTATGGATGATGCTAATGTGCGCATTCTAGTAATTAGGTGTATTACAGCTCATTTGTGCAGTCTTAGGAGTTACCTGTTTGCGGTAGAACAGACGTAACATATCCTTTTTGAAAAGAGAGTTTTCTCTATCGAGGCAAGATGTCACATTTGATTTGTGCAAGTTTATTTGAAGGGTGAAATAGATCCTCGGATAGTAACCCCTTGTGAGTAGTACCCAATTCTTTATCTCAACAGATTTATTATAAAAAAGGCGTGGCGAATACAGTCACGTCTTCATATTGAAAGACGAGTATCGAGACCACACACTCTACAGTGAGTATCCTGACACTCGTAGAGGAAGAAGTCTGCACTCAATCCTCTCTCTTTAGTTTAATACAAAGAGAACTTCATTCTTTTATTAAAGATGTTTTGATCTTGAACGGTAAGTGCTTTACGATAGTGAACCCCAAAGGTAATTCCAAGAACTTGGGAATAGAGAAGGCATATGCCTAACCATTCCACAACCATTCAAGTTTTATTAGGAAAAGAGTTTTGAAAATGCACTTGGTACGAGACCAAGGTTTTAGGAGAAAAGTTGTAAAAGAAAACAGATGGTGAATTGGTTTGACAGTTGGTTGAGAAAATCCGCTTGACGTTGGACCATGGGTTTGACTTGTATTTGCATGCAAAAACATGGTGGAATGGAAGATGGCTTTAAAAATACCTCGACGACGATTGAGGGTTTTGATTGAAAACAGAACCGGCTGGACAACGAGTCAAGGGTTAAGGCGTGAGAAACGATACTAGTCCCTGGGGGTGCTCCTAATATCGAGTCCATAATAAAGTGTAACAGTGTGTGCAATAGGTTGATGGCGAATATGGATGAGCACTCGACTTATAGAGGGGCGTTTGAAAACGGCTCGATGACGAATCGAGAATTAGTTTGAAAACGGTTATACTAGTCCTTGGGGGTGCTCCTAGAAGATAAGCCGCAATCAAAGAAATACGAAACACGTACATCGAAAATGGGAGAGGGGTACATGCAAATTACACGGGATTGCACGAAATAAAAGGTCTCATTGTTAGGTAGCCCAAAGAGGAAGCCGTGTGTGTGCAATGTGTCCTAAACTAAGCCTTGAGCAAAATTCAGGCACAACTTCATGCTAGGGTTCCTGAAAATGTCCAAAGATCTGTCACTCGAACAAACAACCAACAGTCCACCAATTTAAGATTTTATGGTAACAATATATGAAAGAATGTGGATAAGATGTTTTGAAAGAATGTGGATAAGATGAAGAAATGAAATGAATATATACAATATATGAATAATATACAGGATATATAACAATGTATACAAGAATATTCACAATAATATATCAAGATAAATATTAACAAGTATATGGACAAGATAATATTGATTGAAAAATAAAGCAATGTATATTTGACAGAAAGATAAAAGTTAGTCGTCAGTTTTGTTAGTGAACTGAATCGGGGCAAAATGTGACGCTAAACCGTCGTAGCCCGACTTATGATGAAATTCGAACTATAGGAGGTCGCGTAAATTGATATCCGTGCTAAAACAAGATAGAGAAATGATATTGAGGATCATTCTCCAATTTAATCGTGTCGCACAAACCAAAAGAGGGTGAGATATCGTCTTAATCACAAACTAGTGTTAATTAATCGAGGGAAACCTCTCACGATCCCAAAGTATAGAAAAATGATCCAAATGATCATTTTCTACAGATTTGAAACAATGAAGGTTATCGACCTTGAAAACCAACATTCATGAATCGAAGACTTCATAGATCAAGGAAAATTAAATAAAAATCGAAAATGAAGAAGAAATTAAATAATTTGACTAGTAATGATTTTTGAGGTCTCGTCATCGACCCAAAACGATGAAATAAAACCAAAACGAAATTATAGTAAAATGTAGAAGAAAGCGATATATACAAAAATGATAAATATCAGTTTATTCACTAGATCGTTTAACAAAATCCCATAATAAAATCAATAAAACATTAAATTTAGAAAACCTAAAAAAAACACTAAAAAGAGAAAGAAAAAAAAGGGATGGACTGAAATCTGGTGGTGAGAGTAGAATCCTCACGGGCCTTACGGCCCATTCATCTACTACCAAAAAGATCCATGCTATGCTCATTCAATTACACCAAAATTGATATAACAATATCAATGAGGTTACGTTGCAGCAAAACTAATGCCAGGACCCCACAACTTGCAACAAAATTCCATAACAGTGGAAACTCCAAACACTCCGTGCCAAAACACCGTACGACCATCTGCCACAAGCCTTACAAAACCGAAACCATCCACTACATCAATACGACAAGACCTACACACAAAACAGAAACCTGCAGCACCATGACAAAAATCTGTCGTAAAGAATACTCAATAACACCCACAACAAACAACCATAGTACAAGAACAAAATAAAATAAATAAATAAAACAAGCAACCAAATTGAAATGGGATGTGAAAATGGATATAAACATTGAATTGTGGATCTAAAAGTGGGTAATAGTAAAGAACTATTTTAAATGGATTTAGAAATTGGACATCGGATATGGTTTGAAATATGGTCAAAAGAAACAAAATGGGTTTAGGATGAATATTATGGATTCGTGGACTCAATTTAAAGAATGGATAACCAAATGAATTTAAAACCTATTTCAAACTTTTCGCCAATATCCGATTAAATGCACATAGCTACCACTGAACAGCTTGCAACAGAAACAACGACCATCTGAGTGAGCCAACCTCTGAATCTCTGATCAAATAAATCCTGAGTCACTTTGAATCTGTCTGAGTAAATCCCCAGGAAAATAAATCCCCAGAGGAGCATAATTTAAACTGATGATCCTGACTTTATAGACCACCTCACTCGAACCACTGCTTGATGACCTGATGAGTTCCACAAAAAATTAACCTTGGATACATACTTACAGTGAAAATAAGCCAATGGTACCGATAATTTGCAACTGAAGAAATTTTTTGATGGTTTGACCAAGATTAGGTCAAACTTCTGTCAAATCTTGATCGTGACTGAACAATCACATTTGACTTGAAACTATGTCATCGTCCCTATATAATCGACATGATCTCCTACCCATGATGAGAAATAAACCCCGATCTAGGGCCAGTTGGATATAATCTTGCCAATAGACTTGAATCTAAGGAATGCTGAAAATCTCTGGCTCTTGATATCTGAAAATTCTTGAAGAGATTAAACCTGATACTTGATGATTTGATTCTCAGAAACTCCTAATCCCATGTAAAGTATGATTATGAATTAAAAAATAATGATGATGCAGATGAATGCAAAGCAAAAGCCAGTTAAGGTTAGAAAAAACTAAGGCAAATTTTGGGGTGCGACAATCCTGAAAAACATTATTTTAAACGCCGTGCAATCTTAAACGTTTTTATGCATATGTGTGCAAATTGATTCTTTTACTTTTGAATCTATTTTTTTGGCTTTTTTTTTATACTTTTGTTTGTACTTTGTGGTACGTAGGCCATATATCTTGAGGAAATTCTTATTCGTGAAACTTTTGGTGACATCAATCCAAATTGTCTAGAAAATATATTAAAAAACTTTTGCCTAGTTGAACTAAGGTGTCATCAACAATAACGACTCGGATTATGAGTACTCTCATACCTTACTCTATTTTAATTAATTTATAATATTACTTATTACGTGTCACTAATGCATTTACTGACATACCACATAAATGATTGTCGAGTCTGGGTGTGTAAACGGATGATTGAGTGTGCATTCCAAATTTATTTTTATAATATCATTGTAAGTTGAATTCATGTGAATATCATTAATTTAATCATTTTTCTTGTAATTTTATTTTTAATTATCATAAATGTTTATAATTATATACAGGTTGTGATTGTCACTAGGATGAAACTTTCACTTCATTTGTTTCATTCGAGTAATAATGTGTTGGTTGATGAAGTGTCATCAAAGTCTGCATATTATTGGAAGGATCACGAAACGGAAAGAAAAGCATTGAGTTGTATTATGATACATTGTTTAATTTAGACTTGGGATAATTTTTGTTCGTATTTTAAATTATTTTTATTTTCTTCTATGAAGCACGGGTACATCGTTTTACGTGGTACTGGTATATGGGTATACTAGTACGATTACGTGGGTACACAGTTTTCGCTCCATGAATTATTAGCACTTTTCAAATGTGATTTTCTTATGTTATTGAGTCATTATTGACTCTTAAACACGAAAATTTGTTTTTAATGTTGATGTTTTCTTCTATGATTTGGGATTATTTGGTCAATTTTCCATGTTTTTTTTTATAATTAGGTTGTATTTTGAATAATGTTTTGAGCTTTTTGACAAAATTTAAAAACAATTACTTTATGACAGATACACACTAAATATACATAACAGTTTTAATTCTCAATAAATCACAAAAATAATAATATGTTACCTCTGGATTTAACATATCTCGGCGATCTTGTTATGTACAACTGACTTGAACTAACATCTAACTTGAGCTCTGATATTCACATTATCATTCTTCACAAGTTGACTTGATCTCTAATCAACATGCTACATACTCATCTTCGTTGTTTCATAATGCAACAAAACTAAAATGATTATGAAATTTAAATCATAGACTCAACGTCATAATTTAACAACAGTTTTCATTTAACCCTTTAACATTTTTCTATTAAACCAAAAGACAAAAAAAATATTGAAATCAAATACTATATTTAACATTGTAAAAAAATGAACATTTTGCTATGAAATAAATTTTTTCAATCTATTCGATTCAGATAAAATTTTAAATTGCAATAAACTTAATACTTTCACTACGCAAAAATTGATATTTTGTATCGCCTAATTTAATAGCGCTTTTAAAGAAAGTGCTATTAAAAAGGAAACAAACACATCTATAATAGCACTTTATAGTCGGGGGCTATTATAGAGTACAGAGAATGTGATTTTGATAGCACTTTGTAAAAAAAATGCTATTATTAAACTTCATTAAGATAACTCTTTCTTTAAAACGCTATTAATATTCTTCACTAAGATAGCGCTTTTAAAAAAAAACGCTACTAAAATATTTCACTAAAATAACGCTTTTCGAAAAAACACTATTATTAGACTATCCTATGATAGCATTTACACTAAAGCGCTATTTAATTATAAAATATATAATAAATAATAAAATTAATTAAAAAACCAAAGTCTTTTCCTGGATAAGTTTTTTCGTTTTGGCGCACAAAATTTTGGTACTACCGCAAAAAATAAAACACGGTCTTCCACTCACTCATCTTCTTCCTCCATCAACCTAGCCTTCCTTCAAAACACGGTATCCCCTCATTCATCTTCTTCCTCTGATTTACTCACGCCATCTCCTTCCTTCATTCATCGATTCACCACCGGCAAGAGGAAACACAGTCGATTCAGATTCACTACTCGAATAGAAAGAGGAAACACGGGAAAGAAAGAACAAAGAAAACCCATTCTCCGTCGAACTCAGCCCTTCATCATATATGTTTGTTTTGTAAATAATGATATTAATATTTTTATTCATATCTCATTTGGTTTAGGGTCTCTTTCCTGTTAATATATATTTATCATCCCCGAGTCGGTGTTTGGTTGCTCGTGGCAAACTATATAACACCAAAGGTAACACAGTGCACGGCATGACGTTACCACCTGGATATGTCAAGGTTAATATCGAAGTTGCTATTGTGCCAAATGCTCAATTGCCTATATCTGTTGAAGGTGGTGATGTATCGATGGTTTGTCAGGCAATAGGAACAATTGTGCCATGGCCAGTGAAACTTCTTGAATTTGTTACTGAGTGTGAAAAGGTAAATTACTTATTATTAACTTGCTTGATCGTTATTTGTTTTATTATTTGATCACTAACCTTAATTAATAAAACTTTTTAAAATCTTGATCAATCTCAAAACAAAGTTAAGAATACCCAACGAAGTGTTGATTCTGTTTCGTCATCTAACAAAAGCAACAAAAAATTCAAAATTGAAGAGTCTCCTAGAGTTGGCGGTTCAACTAGTCTTGTAAATTTACCTTTCCTTGATATGTATGTGAAAAAGATGATGAGGTTTGGATCGTTAATTCAAATAAAAATAGAGGAAAGTATATTTGGTGAGGAGTTTTTAGAGCATCTACGTGTAGAGAGTATAAAATAGATTCTTGATCATAATTGGTTAAGTGCCTCTATTATCACTGTATTTTTCAGGTACCTCTATTATTACAAATTTCCTCTAATCTGACAAATATATTAATATTTACATTGTTGGCAAATATATTAATATCAATTATTGTTGTTCATTTCTAGGTATTTGTATGACAAGTTTATTAGTCCAAATGGATTAATAAATAAGTTCTCCTTCATATCCCCACATGTATCACGGGAGGATAATCTAGGAAATGCTATAGCAAAAATACTTCTGAAAATGAGGCGTACTTCAAGGATAAGATGATTCTTGCACCTTGCAATCTAGGGTGAGATTTCTATTCAAAATGTTATTAAATTTACGAGAAAGGCCAATCCTTGTTTGCTATAGTAACTCTAAACATTGAAGTGGTTAGTATAACAAATAAGGTGAGTACATGAACACAGTTAGTATACCAAATCATAGTACCCCTCAAAATAATACTTCAATAATCAAAAACAAAAATTGATTAGTTCAAATTACACTAGAAACAAAACCAGCTTAACAATTAACAAGCATTGCTAATGTTAATCATTACTTTGCCAGGTGAAGGTTCATGTCCATTCCAGAAAACATAAGTTTGAATCACATCCAATCCTCCTTCTTTAGCCTTTTGGATAAGATCTGGCCACATCTGAAACAACCAAAAACAAATTAAAAAAAAATCAAAATTTTAATAATCAAAACAAACAAATATTTTATCTTTTTATCATAAAGGTAGAAACTTGAAAAAACCCAAATGATAAAAATGGAAAATAAGAACAACCCAGAAAGACATCTGATGAAAATACCTGAGGAGTACTTTTGGGGTAATGAATGGAGCCAGAAAGTAGTATCCTTCTTTGTCCATTAATGGTGATAGCTTTATAATCATATGAAACTGAAGCTTCATGTTGAGCAATAAGTGAAGTTGCAAGTATCAACAACAACAACACATTGAGCTTGAAGCCTATAATGAATAATGAACCTTGAATATGTTATGTGTTTTTTTCAACACTTTATTCAAAGCTTCAATGTATATAGAGAGAGAGAGAAGAGAGAGAAAGTAGTTATTTTTGTGTGTGTTCCTTTTGGGGAATTAACAAATTAACTTCTCAATGTGATGTGCTTTTTGTTTTGCAGGAAACATTGGGTATTACTTGTCATCAATCTCGATGCTGAGGTGATATATTACATGGATCCGTTGAATGGTGAGCCAACTAAACATCAAAATTTAAAAACCAAGTTTGAGAAGTAAGTATAAACTCTTTTAATTTAACATTTATATAAGTATTCTTAGTTATAATAATTACTCATTTGAAGTTAATTTCATTTTGTTAGTGCATTGCAAATTTATCGTGCTAATAGTAACTCTAAAGTGCCTAAAATCTCCAAGTCAAAGAAAATTTCATGGTCAAAAATTCGAGTATGTCCAAATTAATGTTATTTTTAAACAATTATGTAGAGTAAAAGTAATATATGTAAATGTTTTTTTGCAGTGTCCCCGTCAAATTAATAGCATTGACTATGGATATTTTGTAATGCGATGTATGAAAGAGGTCATCATGGAAAATGAAATTATGATCCCCATAAATGTACGTGATTTTAATTGTTATTAATTTGTAAATTAATGTAATTTAGTTCTAATATAATTGTTGTTGTTTTTATATTTGAAGTACTTTCCTGACCACAAATATCGTACCTACTCTAAGGATAAGTTAACTGAGGTCAAAGAGGATTGGGCTACCTATATGGTGGATGATATTTTCGGTGAGTTTTCTAAAGCCTACAATATATAGATACTTAATACCTTGCTTGCATATAAAAGTTTGAATTGGTTGTACCATTTTCACTTAAGGTGTTCATTTGAATCCTGTTGTTACCATTGAACTTGGTTAGGTAAAATGATGTTCTTCATAATGCAGTACTTTTTAATTATATATTAAAATTTTGTTTTTAGATTTTGGTTTTCTGATTATTGTACAATACATAATCAATATTCTTTCTATGATACAGGAAAACAAGAAGCAATGATTTTGCCTAGCTAGCTAGCAAAGTGGTTGTATATTTGGATGTAGCAGTGCTTTGGTTCGCAAAGTGGTTACTAGCTATTTGATGTTGTTTTGTTGTCCTTTCTTGTTTTTTTAGATGTTTTTTTCATTAGTTTAGAGAATATGCCTAGCTAAGTGATTGTACTTTTTGTTTGGAATTTGGTTTGAAGTACTCTTAGCCAAATTAATAACTAGTGGCAAAATATTTTAGCTGTGTTTATAAAATATTTTGGTTTGAAGTACTCTTAGCCAAATTAATACATAGATACAATTCTTTCTGTGTTTATTATGGCAATGATATAGATATATATGGTATCACATTTATCATTATTATTTTATTTTCAAATATTTTAGCTGCTTAGTCATTATTATTTTATGAATTCTAATGTCGTATATATATATATATATATATATATATATATATATATATATATATATATATATATATATATATATATAGATATATATATATATATATATATATACCAAAAGAATAATTTTGTGTAAAAAAAAAGTGTACTACAATAGCGTTTTGAAGAGAGAGTGCTATTAACGATACGTACTATAATAGCACATTTATGGAAAAGTGCTATCTAATATGTGTCTTATAATAGCGCTTTGTTTGAAAATGCTATCAAAATCAAAGCAAATTACCGGTAATATAATAGCGCTTTGTTTGAAAGTGCTATCTAATATGTGTCTTATAATAGCGCTTTTGGAAAATGCTATTAATTACCGGTATTATAATAGCGCTTTTGGAAAAACGCTATTAATTACAAGTACTATAATAGCGCTTTTAAAGTGCTATTAAATTTTTTTTTTACAATAACAGCCTAGTTAATAGCGCTTTTTAGCACTATCAAAAAAAAAAAAAACGCTATTAAATAGCTTTTTTTTGTAGTAGTGTTTCTTGATAACATTTACCTGTTTATCATTATATTAGATAAATAATAATCAAACAGAACAAACGTCAATTGAGAATGAAAAGTTTACATTAGTTAACTCAAATACAGGATTATCTACAAAATTTTTCTATAACATTTAATACACTAGAGCTTATTATCTCAAATTTACATACATGTGTTTCACGTTGTGTCCTTGCATCCACATAGAGAAATTAATGCAGACAACATTGATGCAACAATAGAGAAAAAAGACACATGGATAGAAATGGTAAATTAAAAAAAAAAAAAAAAAGTGGCGGTGATTCCAATGAAGACGGTGGAATCTCTAAGGATACAATATTGTATAGTATTTTATATAGAATATTAGTCTAGATATACATCATAGAATTTGATGTGTTTTGGCCTATTATGGAATCTCTAAGGCCTATCATTTGCTGGCCTTTTATTTTCTCTTTCCTGCGATCCCTATTTTATAGTGATCGTGGTATTTTATACATTTGCTGGCCTTTATATTCTTTATCCTGCATTCCCTATTATACATGAGTTGGCCTTTAATATTGTTTTTCATGAGATTCTTTCCTGCAATCCCTATTTTTTAATCACAGAATTGGATTGTAGTTTGTTTATTGGCATTTCTTAAATAAAGAATTAGAAAACCGTCCACATTCGCAGTATTTAATATGCTTATAGTTCTATATAAACAGATGAAAAAATAACAACGAAAGAAGAAACAAAAATAATATAATGGAAAACGAGAAAGCCAACACTCAAAGCATGGAAGACACATATTCAGCTTACATACAATCCACAGAACACCGTCCCAACTTCTCTACCTTTGTCGAAGTTGATGAAATTCCAATCATCGACCTCTCAGAAACTAGCCAAGAAAACCTCATCTCAAAGATTGGCAAGGCATGTGAAAAATGGGGATTCTTTCAAATAATCAATCATGGAGTTCCTTCTGATCTTATCATAAAGGTTGAAAAGGAGGCCAAAAGGTTTTTTGAGCTAAGTATGGAGGAAAAGAAGAAACTGAAGAGAGATGTATTTAATGCAACGGGGTATTATGATGCTGAGCATACTAAGAAAACAAAGGATTGGAAAGAGGTTTATGATTTTCTTGTTGAAGATGGAATACAAATCCCTTCTTCCGAAGATCCACATGACATGGGGCTTTGTACTCAAACAAATCATTGGCCAGAATGCCTTCCACATTTTAGGTACTCTTACTTTTATCAAATGATTTAAATGTATATTATATATTAAATCAAACTCCACGTAGTTTCCTAATTAATGCAACATAAAACCATCATTATGTTTTTTCTTTCTTAGGGAAATAATGGACGAATATAGTGGGAAATTAGAAAAGCTAGCCTACAAGTTGTTGGAGTTAATTTCATTGAGCTTAGGCTTAGCTGGTGACAAATTCTTTGACTGCTTCAAGAACCAAGTAAGCCTTACGAGGCTCAATTACTATCCTCCATGCCCTTTCCCTGAGTTGGCACTTGGTATTGGTCCTCACAGGGATCCTTGTGTCTTGAGTATAGTTGTACAAGATGATACTGGAGGTTTACAAGTTAAGAAAAATATAGTTGGTGGTTGGGTTCCAGTTAAACCTATTCCTGGTGCATTCGTTGTCAATTTGGGTGATATTTTTCAGGTGCGTTGTTCCTATAATAGCTTAATGACAAAACAATGATTTTCATAATATTTTTCTATCATATTATCCATTGCGAAGCATGAGTGTGAAACACCACGTGGTAGCAAAGATGTTGACGCAACATTGACATGATAGTTTTTGACTCTTTATATTAATAAGTTAAATAAAAACATATATATGTACTAAGATATAAAAAACTTATTAGTAATTCCGTTGCAAAAGATAAAAAAGACAAATTCATCGTAAAACTCAGATTTAATACTAGAATAATTATATATAAAACCTAAATTTTAAGTTATAAGAAAAATTAAATAACAATATTTTGTTCATTGATTTAATTGCTTCAATCTTAATATTGGGTGTTCTTGCAGGTTTGGAGCAATGACAAGTATGAGAGTGCAGAACACAGGGTGGTAGTAAACTCGCAAAAAGAAAGATATTCCTATCCATTCTTCCTTTTTCCAGGTGCCCATATTATTGTGAAGCCTGCAGAAGAGCTAGGTCCCGCAAAATACAAAGCATACAATTTTGGAAAATATTATGCTAATAGAACTCATGCTGATTTTAGTAAACAAGACGTTGAGGGTAAAGAAATTCATCACTTCAAGATTTTGGATTAGCTATTAAAATATATTTTGCTCTGGTGTTGGATTTTCTGTTGTTTTTCATTTCCTTATTCTGTTCAAAGACAAAATAAATGGAGCTCCCTTTCATTAATTTATATGTTCTACTACGACAGTCGACAAGAACTACCTTGAGAATTGTCGCAATGCGTGAGAGAGGACTATTTTTTATAGAATCGTCATTTAATTTTATCTTATTTCTAAAAAAAAAGTGTGTTTAAAATTCTAAAGTTTTTGAGTGACGCATGACCTATTGCTGATGCACGACCTATTATATTTAAGATAGCAAATCAAGAGCATTTTATATATACAAAACTAAATTATTTACAATAAATCATTTCACTTGTATAAAAACCATTTTTAGATATAGCTCTTAAATCGATTGACTAGTTAACCGATTCAACTAAAAATATGGTGGCAATTTTAAAATTAGATTTTATTTTTTGTAAGTTACTTTTTTTTTTAATCAAAAATTGTGGTATTAACTCAAAAATCACATTACAATCCAAGGCGATCACATGATCCAGCCAACAAACAAACTAATTAAGGTAATAGTAACCTAGCTATATGTGGTCTAAGCTTAGGACTAGTCCACCCTCTATATACTATGTTGTTTATAATACTATCTAGGCAATTCCTATTATCTGTTCTTTGATTAAAACTGGAATCATTCCGATACATCCAGAGCTCGTGAAGAGTTTCCGCGAGTGCAAGCCTAAATAAATTAGATTTCCAGTCTTTTCCACCATAATTTCTCAGAGCCCATTGCATTTCCTCTTTCCATCTTGTTGGGATGCGTTGAATGCCCATCCATTGAAGAACACCACTCCATATTTGCTTCAATTTGAAACAACAGAAAACTAAATGATCAATGGTTTGCTCCCATTGCATTACAGAACCCACATTTGTTATTCTGGAGCATACCCAGTCTGAAGAGTCTAGCCTTGGTAGGTAGCTTGTCATGGCATCCATAGAGTAATAATTGCCCGGGGTCTGGCTCTATTATGAAGAATAAGTTTAGCCCATGTAACATTAGGAGTAATAGGTAGAAGACTTTGATATACTTTTCTCCCAAGAAATTTACCTGTTTGCAGTATTTCATTCCAAGTATTTTGTATATTTACTAGACTGTCCCTTTGTAGAAGAATAGTTTTGAAGAATCCAGAGTCTGAGGCCTTAGCAGTTCTGGTCATTAAGTTACTTTTCTTCCTAACCAACTTACAATTAATACAAAATAATTTAATTTAATTTTTTTAAATCGACTATTGAACAATTAATATATTAAAATTTTATGTCGTTCATTGTCTGACCTAAAAGATTTTTGTTTTTAAAAATTAATGATTTTTAAAATCCAAATTCTATATGTTTTTCATAAAACATACATGTGTATATTTTATTTTATTCATGAGTTTAATCTTTTTAAAATTTTAAATTTATTACGTATAGGCAACAACTTTTTAGCCATATATATATATATATATATATATATATATATATATATATATATATATATATATATATATATATATATATATATATATATATATATATATATATATATATATATATATATATATATATATATATATATATATATATATATATATATATATATATATATATATATATATATATATATATATATATATATATATATATATATGATTTTATTAATTTTTCATTAAAAAAATTAATTTTAAAAGATATAAATTTGATTAATATCTCAAAGAAAACATTTTAGAATGATATAATTTGATTAATTTCTCATGAAAAATATTTTTGAAAGATATAATTTTTTAAAAATTATCTTTTTATGTTCAAGTTTATTACTATGGGAGAAAAAGTAGTATTGATATCATTGACAGAGTCGACCTAAATTTTCCAATAACTCAAATTGACTATCCCCTCAAATCCACATCAATTTTCCACTCACAAAATTGAGTTTTCAACATTTCTTTTTTCTTTTATGTCGTACTTCGAAAAAAGCACGACTCTTTGCGAATGGTTGCGGAAAACAGAGTCGCCACCAAACTTTATTTATCCAAAAAAGGAATAAGAGAATATTGAGAAAACCTTTAGAAAAAGAAGATGGTCATCGTAATCAAGTTTTAGGTTCGGGAGTCGGTTACGTAAGAGGGAGATATTATCACCTCTCATGTCTGTTGTACTCAACGGAAACCTCTTGATTTGATTCGTGACAAGTTAGCTAATATTTTTTGTTTTCTTCTAAAGGAATAATGCTAAACGGTACGGTAAAAGAGTTTAGGTTGTTAAGGAGAAATTGATGATTTTTGATTACGGTGCTCACCAAGGATTGAGGCCCTTGTGTCTACGTATATTCACTTAAAAGAAGTGAAAAATCAGAGCATCCGTAGTTCATGGGACTACGGGGAAAATGGGAATTTTGGGTGGACGATGCTAGCATGCACATTCTAGCCGTTGCATATATTACGGCTCGCTCGTGGAGTCTTATGTGTTACCTGTTTGCGGTAGAATGGACGTAACATGTCCTTTTTAGGGGATGAGGAATGGAGGACAAAAGGTGGAAAAGAAAGAAGAGTGCTCGCTAGGATCATCGCAATCCTATGCCTACGTATTCTCAATAGATATGAGAAATCAGAGCAGTCGTAGTTCGACTACTGATATTGGTTTGATTTTAACGAAAGATACTTAGTCACATTCAACAGAAAATATTGCTTTACCAAACGGGCGAGGAGAGGACGCTTGCATCACATTGAATGTATTTCTATATATCAACATTCATGGGAAACATACCACTTATCTCGACTCAAATAGGTTACAGACGAAGCAATATTTTGCATCGTCTCAAGACACCATATCTCACGTTTATGAAAAAGGTTTGATAGTACACACGGCGGCGAGAAGTTAATTAATATGCTGATGTTTTGATTGGATGACGATTACTTGAAGCTTAAGAAAGGCTCCTCGGGCCCAAGTAATTGGGAGAGTGGATCAAAGACTTGACTCTCTCTCTTTTTCATCACGAAAAGAGGTTGTGTTTGGAAAGTGTTTTGAACGATGGAAGATAATTAAAATATTTTAAACGGATGAGGATTACTTGAAGCTTAAGAAAGGCTCCTCTGGTCCAAGTAATCGGGATAATGATTCAAAGACTTGACTCTCTTTCTTTTTCATCTTATATTATGAAAGAGTTTTGATATAGCTAGTGTAAGTTATGAATGACGATTACTCAAAGCTTAATAAAGGCTCATCGGGCCCAAGAAATCGGCAGAATGAGTCAAAGGTTTGACTCTCTGTTTTTTTCATCTAAGTGATTGAGAAAATAGATTTGATTTTAATTTATTGTGGAGTAATCTGATGTAGGATCATATTATAAATCTTTTAGAGAAGACAATTGTTCGAGCTTAAGAAAGGCTCATCGGGCCTAAACAATTGAGGAGAGAAATCGAAGGCTCTATTCCAACTCCATTTTTGTATTTTATTGAAATACACTCTAAGTATAATTAAGGTCATTAAGTTAACTTTGATAAAATGTTCGATATTGATCGAGGTTTTAAATTTGCATGCATAACAGAGTGAGAAGTCCTAATTGATTGGGTAAGGTCGATGGCGAGGAAAAACGCACGACTTACAAGTTAGGTATGGTTTGTACCTTAGGAGTTCGACTCGAATCATCATATAAATAAACAAGTAAAGGAAAGTAATTGAATTGAATTTTAATCGTGTGAACTAGAAAAGTGGGTTAGTCTTCTAAATGACCAACAAGAAATAATTGATCAAATAAGTCTCACTGTAAGGAAGCCCAGGAGTAAGCTTCGAATGTTGTGTACTGTGACCAAAAGGTTGATGTCGATGCTTAAAAAGAAATTGACTTACAAGGGTGAAAATGGCTCGACGTTGAATCGAGAATTATTTTGAAAACTGTTTAATCTATCTTAGTCCCTACAGGAATTCTTGGTCCGAAACCACAACCAAAGAAAAGAAAATAAAGAAGATACATCGAAAAGGGAACAGGGTACATGTGAAGTACATGGTTGCGAGAAATAAAAGGTCTCATTGTTATGTAGCCCAAGAGGAAGTCGTACGTGTGCAAGTGTTCTAAGCTAAAGAGATAACCAGAATCTACTGCTCCTTTTCTAGGGTTTTTGTACAATGTCTCAAATTCATGATGCCAACGCTACTAACTACAGTCCACCATTTGAAAGCTTTTAGGGTTTGGATAATTTTAACATGCTTTTGTATTTTCGAATAAGATAAGAAGATGAATATGATATGAAAAATATAACAATAATATGAACAATATGATATACAAACAATAATATATTGACAGAAAGATAAAGCAAGAGTATATGAACAAAAATTAAAGTTAGTTGTTAATCGTCAATTGGATGAATGAAATCCACTATATCGCTAAGCCATCATAGCACGATCTATGAGGAATATTGCGGTGGAAATAGGATATCAAATTAGTAATTAATTTGAATCGCATCTTTAGTTCACAACCACTCTTTGATTTAACCGAAGAAAAAGGTCAAAAGAGGAAAAACCTATTTTTTGCATCGTAAACACAATGCGGGGAGAGATCTAGGTAAGGGGTTGGTTAAGCTTAGGGAATTTGCACCCTAAAATTCTGTAGTACTCTACAAGAACCTTTTGTTTATTTTTACTATTTGCTTTAATTATTTGCTTAAAGGTATATACGAAAGTTAAAGATAAAAGAAAAGACCTAAGGGTTAGTCCTAAGTTTACTCGGTAAGACATCGCATCTTGTGGCTACATATCCTGACGGGAATGGAATCAGAGTAATTGTAGTTCCCCTCGAAAGGGAGGTTAGAAGCGTCTTGACTGTGGTCAAGGTTTTAAAGGGAATAAACGTATCTTAAGGAGGCACTCTCTTCTTCTTTCTCTCCTTTGCATTCCTCTCTCTCTGGGCCGTGTATCTTCTTCCTTGAATATGATTTCCTCTTCTTTTTTCGCCATGTGTTTTTCTGAATACTTATCACTTCTTTTATTTTTTCTAAAAAAATACAACATGAACAAAAAAAATCAAAAACATCCACACGGTGGCTTACGGATGACGACAGTTTTATTTGATGGAGACGGTGATGAATAATCAGAGAAGGAACCAGCTTCCTTCAATTTCTTCTGAGTCTGGCCGATTTTTGCGAGCGGTTTTGATGACGTCTGGGTTCAGACGGTATTGAACGATGGTGATGATTTATGGCCAATGATGTTTGAAACTGAGGCTCAAGGTTTCCGAATTCGTTGAAGATTCTCAACCGAGAATCTCCGGATTTCAGCGGCTTTCGGTTTGTTATGGTGTTTTTCTGATGTTGTGAGTGTCGCGGACGATTGTTTTCTGTGATTTTCGGCCAATGATGACGGTTCTGAGGCAGATTCTGATGGTGACGGTTTAGTTCGTTGGGATCGTGAGGCTTTGGGATTTTTCGCGGTCGCCGTTTTAGGATTGTTTCGCCATTCAGTGAGTTTATTCTGGTGTCGTCTAGTTGTTTTTATCACTGTTAGGGTTTCGTGACCTTCATGACCTCTTCTTCTTCATGTTTTATACCTCTGTTGGGCTTGGATTTGGCCTTTTTACGTTACGTTTTTGAGGAAAAATATGAGATTTGATTTAGATTCTTTTTTTCTGATATTGACTTGATTCGTTTTGGATTTTTCAGATGTTGGATTTGGATTTGCTTGATATCTGGATTTGCTGTTATTTGTGTTTTGGATTTGTTTCAACAGATTGAACTTGGATTGACTTTCCGATTCTGTTGTGGATTTGAACTGGATATTCAATAATTTACTTGATGAATTGGATATGGATAGAAATCTGTTTGGCTGGGAAATCATTTTTCAAAATAAGGCTTATCCAAATAATCACTTTTTGGCTGAAAACACTTGTTTTTCTCTTCTTTCGGCTGTCCCTAATAAAATTAGAACAGATATTACCGGTTGGTATCCGAGGTCGGGAATCGGAATGGGAGCTGGCTTCGGCATTTGTCGTTGCCTTCCCGACACCCGATGATGAAAATACTCTGAGGGTGTCGAACCATCGAAATAATTTTTCATTTTATCAACCTGTTTGCTTTGTTTTTGTCGGTATTGCAGGTACGAAGAAAAAGTCGGGCGAAAAGTCGGTCGGGAAAATCCAGCATGAGGAACTTTAGGAAAATGTATATTTTTTATTCCCCTTTTTTGTAATTTGTAATAAAAATATCCATGAATAAAATTCAAATAATATTTCTACTCAAATTCAATTCCTCTTTATAAATTGTAATAATAAAAAATATTATGAATAAAATTCAAATATTTTCTATCAAGATCAATTTCCAATTTCCTTTCCATGATTTAATTTTGTTGCAAACACCTCAAATTTCTGATTAAATCCAACCAGCCAAATATCATCGAATAAATTCCAACGATTAGAAATTAGTCCGATCAAACTTGAACAATAAGCTTAATTTCACCATGCAAATTCAATATGAATAAATCCCAAAAGTCAGTCGAATCAACCTATTCCAACACGTACTGTTCCACATAACTGATATGAACTTCAATTCTTCCAATATATTCCCAAATTAAATCACGCCTGATGATAAAATCGGTAACAACTTTGAACAGCGTAAAACAGAACGAGACCAGAGAAATCCAATTAGCAGCAAAAACATAACTTTAATCCGCGCTAAAAATTCAATTGGTGTCTCTGCTAATTAAATCCAATATCCTGAACTGACTCGGCCAAAAAACCGCAATTAAACAGATATAATGAATTCAGACACAAGCCGAGACTTCACTGTATTCCCAGCAGATATCAAGAGAACAGAAAAATAAGCGCCCGTTAAAATAAATTTCATAGAGTGAATTCCTGCACCACTTTAAACCGAACAAACTGACATCTCAACATAATCAGCCCCCCTGTATTTAGACAAAGGTCCTGAAGCCCACTGCCGACAAAGTCTCGGCCCATTGAATTAATTATCGTGTCTTAGAAATTCTGATGCTAAAATTACCGTGAACTTTTGTTCATCTTCAAAGAAAAACTCGGAAACGAAGATCCCAATTACTCAATGGATTCCTGACAATGATTATGCTTCCTAAACCGGCAGCAAACAACAGATAAATGACCATTTCACCCCTCAACAGTTAAAGTGTACCATATGTGATTCCTGCAAAACAAACAGACTACGTAACCCGTTAGTAGTTAGCTGATGCAAAAATGAGGCGTCATGAGACATGAATCGATTTAATCTGAGGGTAAAATTTGGGGTATTACAAGGAAGATCATGCTATTGGAGGCCTCTCAACACGATGTTTGTGCTAAAGCACGATGGAGAAACAATACGTAATTTTTCTCAACGCATCGTGCCACACAAAAAGGAAAAGTGAATAATCTTATCTTAATCATAAACTTACGTCGATTAATCGAAGATAACCTATCACGATACCAAAGTATAGAAATTAATGAAGGTTAAAACCTCAATCAACTAACTTTTATTAATAAAAAGACTTCATGGACCAATAACGTAATTCAAAAGCAAAACTAACATTGAAGTGAAAATAAAATCAAAACAAAAAGTAATCACATAAGATCTATGAAAATCTAATTGTTTACAAAAACTAAGTTTGTTTAAAAAGTGAAGTAAAAATGAAAATAAGAATAAATGAGAGGTGTCCCAACTGCGAAAAACACCCGGTGGAAAACAGAAGAGTCGCCACCTTTTGTTATTTATCCCAAAGAGAGGGAAAGGAAACGATTGGAAAAATCTAACGAAAAAGGGAAAAGACAAGGTCATCGCAACCAAGTCTGGATTCAGGAGTCGGTTACGCAAGGGGAAGGTATGAGCACCCCTCACGTCCGTCGTACTCGACCCACGCATTGTTGTCTATTTAAAAGGGTGTGTTAAGACTATCTAGCTAAAGGTCAAGGGACAAAAATAAAAAGAAAAGTGACTCGGCAGAGCATCGTCGCTCTGTGCCTACGTATTCCCTCGTGCAATGGGAAAGTAAGAGTCAACGTAGTTTGACTAACTACGGGTAAAAGGGGGAAAGGTTGCTCGCCAAGACATCGCGTCTTGTGCCTACGTACTTTCATCTGGTATAAAAGATCAGAGCAAACATAGTTCAGGCTAAAAGGAACACAGGTTGGTTCAAAAGTTTTTAGGCCCGAGTAGGGTTAACAAGTAGTTCTAGCAGTTGGTGTATGCCGCTCGACCATTGGAGACTTAGTCGTTACCGTTTGCGGTAGAACTAAAAGTTAACAACAGTCTTTTATCTGAAAAGATTTTCCTTGATTAGAATCCCGAAGGATGAAAATGTTTTGAAGTGTTTTTGGGTTTTTTAGAGAAGAAGTGTTTTAATTATTGAGTGTTTATAATGTATGTTGCACTAAAGTCTACAACCTATGATCGAATGCGTCGCATATCGCCCTAAGGACGTATACTAAACACTCTAGGCAATTGAGAGGTAACCGCTCAATCACCATTTCCCAAGTACAAGGCTCATGGCACATCATCCATTATTTTTATTAAGTATGTTAAGATTGTATGAAGATGAGAGGAGAAGAAAGGACCACTAATGGGAGACTAATTCAATCCTAAAAGTTATCATGTAAAGTGGACTTAAAGTTGGGATACACAAGGGAACTACCTAATGTTATCATGCATGGTTAAGCACCTAATGTCTATCATAACCTCTCTTGAAGAAGAGATATTAGAGATCCTAATGGAAGAAAGACAAAAGAAGAAGGAGAAGAAAGAACATAAAAATGCAAGAATGCAAACATAGAATGCACAAGTAAGATGAAAGTGAGGGAGGAAATATGTGTGGGGAAGTAGCCTTTACAAGCTCATCTCAACCTCAAGCATGCATATGACAATGTAAAAGAAGAATAGAGAAAGAAATGCACAAGAGGAAATCACACAAAAGGATGCAAACATGTCACATATGAAAACCTTAAATGGAAGCATCAAAAGAAACACACAAATGAACAAGCAAAACACAATATCATGACCTAAAATTGAGCAACCAGCAACCTTAACATGTTAGAAACATGAACCAAAATGAATCAAAGGCTCAAAGGATCCATCAAAGTCATATCCAAGGCAAACTAGGTCAATGTGTATGTATGAACCTCCCTTTGGGGTAACTTGACTTGCAAGTTACCTCAAAATTAGGAAAATGATTCAAAAATAACCAAATAAAATGCACAAAGTCCATAAAAATGTTGGCAAATAGAAGCCAAGAGATTACAATCAAAATAAATTCATAACAACACCAAAGAAATTGATTCACAAGGGTGTCACATTGTGAATGAGGATTGTCGAGGGTCAAATGAAATGCACTCAAAGTCAACCCAAAAGTCAACCAACAGGGGAAACCTGGTCCTCAAAAATTCATCAACTCATCATGGATATGAGGATTAATTTTTAGTCATTGGATCAAAAGGAGATGGAAGAAACAAATTAAAAACCAAGCAATGTCAAGATTTAACTCAAATAATACACCTCTAATTAATAATTCCTTTTTTTAATGAAAAATAATCCAAAAAAATAAAATAAAAATTCTAAAAAATAAAAGACATTCCAAATGGTCCAGAAAATATTTTTGATGAATTTTATTAATTGGAGAAGTATTTTTTATGAATTAATTCCAAACAACAACAAAACAAAATTAAAAAGGAAAATAAAATAAAAAGGAAAACAACACGGTGCAAATAGCAACCCAATAACGTGTAAACTGATTGGGCTTGGTTGTAAGGGGGTGCGTATAACAAAAGAGGCCCAGGTCCACTAAGTCAATCAACTAAATGAGAAACAATCTTAGCCACACAACGCACATACCAGTCAAACAATCCAAAGGTCCATAACATGACACACGTGCTTCTGAATAAAAATAAAAACCAAATAAAATCACAGCCACACGATCAAGTCTAGGTCAAGCAAATCAAAGGCTGAGGGACGAGCTAGTGAAACGCACCATTTCACTTAAAGCTCAGTCAACACAATCCTGGCCTTACGTTGTGATTACTAAACTACCATCCAAAGGCCATCAGGCTGCCACGTAATTAAAAGAATCCAACACAAAATGAGAACAAATCAGGACCATCAGATCTGGTCTTAGTCAAACAAAACAACATGGATCCAACGAGCATAAACAAGCCACGCATCATCTTCAACATTTAAACATGAAACAAAAGAGGGAAAACCAGACGGTGGCCAGATTCCCTCCGGTCATCTTCTCCGGCCACGATGAACATTGGCCACTAAAAAAAAACTCATGAAACACAAAAATTCTTACACCGATCGATTCCTCATGCTTCACAAAACTCAAATCCATGGTTCAATTTAATTTCCAGTCCATGAATAAAGCAAATCGAAGATAAACAGTTTGGAGCTCAAATCACAAATCATCACCAATGCCAGTCAATTTTAGTTAGAATTGATCTACAACGTTCCTAGGTCATTATCATGCAAAAACGGCATTCAATTGGATCACAAACAGAGAGGAAAGTTGAATTGAAGGTTACCTAGTGGAGAGCTTCCACTGAGCCTTCAAACCTTGATGAAAATTGATGGAAATAAACCAGAATCACTCCACAATCCTCCCTGAAGCTTTAGATGCGTTTGATTTGCCTTGAATCTTGATGAATCTCCAAATTCGAATTTCACTTTTCTCTTACTTTCTCCCACTGCTTTCTCTCTCAATTTTCATCCAAAATTCGTTCTGATGACTTGTGAATGATGATGAAGTTATATACAATGGATCCTGATCACTTTGAAGCCCAATTAAAGCTTGCTTAGCCCATTTGCAAATCCAAAATTTCCTCACTTGGTAAGCTTCCAAAACGTGAAAAGAGAGCTGCAATGCCTTCAAACTTAGCTCACGTAGCTTGCTGGTAATAAGTATTGATCCAAGGGCCAAGAATTGCTCCTCAATTTTGATCATATGGTTGAATTTGATCATGTAACTTATGCTTGAAGTAACATGTGGAGTGTCATGGTTTTGAACCTAAACTTGCAATTCTGAAAATGCCATTGTGTTTAGAATGTGATTTGCACTCAAAATATGCACAAACTTGCACAAAATTGGCCCAATATGATTTAATTTTATTTTTGGGTTTTTAATGACTTTTTCATGGAAATTCCTTCATCCAATCTTCCATCTAAGTCAAATAAATGGTTCCTTGATGTTTGGTTGAGCAAATGACCCCATTTGGAGCAAGTTTGAAGTTGGAAAGATGTCCATTTGAGGTGTGCAAGATAGTGAAATGGACCTATAATGAAAATGACCTATAATCTTACTTTCCCAAAATACCCCTGCCTTGCAAGCCTCATAACTTGAGTTCTACAAATCATATGAAGGACTTATAGTACTATTTGGAAAGCTAAGATCATGAGGAACAACTTTAATGTTTGGGTCAAAGTGAGGAGAAACATCCTTTTAGGTAAAAAATGTCTTGGAAGTTGGTTGACTTTTGTTGACCAAAATCACATTAATCTAAGGACCTGTAACTTGCCAGCATCATAACTTGAATTCTAGAAATCAGATGAAAGACTTCTAGTACTCAAAATAAATCTAGAAACATGCTCTACACGTTTCATATTGGGGTTAAGATGATATGGTACTTGTATCTTGAGATAGGTGGTCTTGAAGTTAGGCACTAAATAGGGGATTTTACACTGGGAACCCTAATTTAGTAACTTCTCACACTCTTGATTCTTCTTGATTTTATCTTGAAATGATATATTATACATTTCAACACAACATTCCATGATCAAAAAGACTTGGAATTGAGTCTTAATCTCCTTCAATTTCACAATTAACTTAGGGTTGACAAGATGAAAACCCTAACTGCAACACCTTTGAATGTGGCTTCTTACTCATGACATAACAACTTGAAACAAACTCCAATATGGCTCGCAAAGCCTTAAATGAGCTTCCTCAACATCCCATATCCATAATCATGAATTCACAATCCTCTGATGATCTTCATCTGGCCTCCAAGTTAGGAGCTGATCCACATACACCCATTAACTCTCTCAAAGAACACTGACCACCTCTTGATGACTTGATGACCATTCATGCTTGAGTAAAATCCCTTGTTTAGGCTCAACACTCTGGGTGAACTTCTCTTGCTATGCACAACCTCTTGATCCCCTGCTAAATGATAAAAATGCTATGCAACGCAAATGCTAGAAGAAAATGAAATGAAACAAAAGCCAGTTGAAGAAAAAGGTTGGGAAAATTTTGGGGTGCAACAAGAGGTTCTTATGAGAGAATAAAATTTAAATAAAAATTAAAACAAAACCTAAACGAAAATTTGAATTAAAACAAGAAGGGTATGGAGGGGCGCACATAGTTTAACTAGTGTATATGTGGATATGTGTTCAACCCATTTCTTATCATTACAAAAAGAAAAAAAATAAGAGCATGGTAGGCTTAAACAAAAAAAGGTGGTGAAAAAAACCAAACGGGCCTCATGAAAGCCCAAGACCCAACCAAACCATGTGGATCAACAACAACAACGTTTCTTTAAACAAAAAGAAAGAGGAAAGGTAGCAAATGATGCATCGTCCTCTTTCATTCCGCATAACACCCAACAACAAGTGGAAAAAACTCGATAACGAAGAAGAAAATAAACTGCAATGATTTATCAACCTTGCTCCGTTCCAAAATCGTGTCCGCCTCCATCTCCTACTTAGATTCGATTCAGTTCCAGGTTTGCGGGTTTCACTCAATCTTCTTCATCTTCCACTTCTGGCTATGATTCGGTTTTGTGGTTAATTTATGATGGGTGAAAGGGCGATGATTGAAGGTTAAAGGGTTGAGTATGAAGGTTTAGAGGGTTAGGTTTTCCGAAATTTAATAAGTGGTGTGGATGTTGGGTTGATTATTGGTGGGTGGTTTAATGATGCACAGAGGAACTTTGATGGATTTGGATGAGAGTATTGATTAAAATGGGCACGAGTGATTTTAAAGAGATTGAGACTTTGGATTTTCTTTTGAAGGATTTGGTTTTGGTTTGAAGAGTGGTTTTAAGAGATGTTAGCTAATGAGTTTATTGTTGTTGTCCATGGCGAATGTGAAGGAAGTACGTGATGGAAAAGGGTGTGTTTGGAAACGAAAAAGGTGAAGATTGAAGGTGGCAGTGGATGGTTTTATTGAGATTGAGGGAAGCTTCCTCTTTTTTCTTGCGTGAGGAATCTGAAGAATGAGAAGAGCACTGCCTTTTTTATGGTTGTATTGTGTATGCTATGTTATTTTTTGTGTGTTGTGGTAGTAATAATGCGTTTCATTTTGGTATTATGGTGGATGCCTTGTCGTACGATTGTCAGAGGTCCTTATGTAGTGGTAGCAGTATAGCTAAACATTGTAGTTTTGTAGTGTTTGTCGTACGTTATGGGGTCCTGATTTGTTGTAGGTATGAAGGATGTAGGTCACAAGGTACGGTTTCATGGAGGGTAGGTAGTACAATTCTGCAGGTTTTGGTTGTTTTATGTGGTTGTCCTTGCACGTGGTTTTGGTAGTAGAGGTTGGTCTGCATAATGTATGATTTGCAACGGGTTTTGTAGCAGGTTTATGTTGTCTGGTGTGGGTGTAGTTGTAGCAGTTGGATTTTGTGTGATGAAAGTGGTAGTGTGTTTTGAGTCTTGTGGTATTATTTCCCTTGAAAATCGGAAAACAACCGCTGATCTTCCAAATCTAACTTTGGTGACTCACAGGATCGATCAGATTGATCCTAGGACATGTGCTAAAGGCTTTTTGTTTTGGAAATCTATCTAAGTTCCATACTTAGGCAGTATCGGGGTAAAAGAATTTAAAGAAACACCTTGTTCGACTACGGAATAACTTGAAAGATAAACTAAAACTTGTAATAAAAGAAGGAAAGAAGTTTGTTTGGAGAGGGAAGATTCGATTAAGGACGAAGAGAAAGGAATTGCATAGAAAGAGAAGAAAGAAAGAGAATAAGGAAGAAAGGTGCAAAGAAAATAAAAGACTTTGTAAAGTTTAAAGCAAGTAAAGTAAATTTCATTAAGATAAAAGATGGTGTGTTTACATCACGTACATTCTCTGTAATACTCGTTTTCTCTACGCTCGGATACTTGGAGTAATTCTAAGAGTAATTTGTACAATGGTAAATTACAACACCCTTTGTTTATGTCTACGACATCCTATTTATAATAGTAAAAAATAACTTCTAATAACCTCCAACATCACCTCCTCTCGCCACTTGTCATAATGCATGGATCTACTGCTCATAAGGTGCCACGTGTCTTCTTAAGTATTTGGCAAACGAAACCGTTCCCTCCAAAACTTTTAAATTTCAAACTTTCGACAAACCATCAACAACAACAAGTGGTCGAAGTCCTTGCTTTTCTTTTAATCTAGATGAGTTCTTCGACTCCTTCCTTTAGCTGCCTTACACCTTTCGACCAACTTTCGTTCTCAACTTGTTCTTGGCATTTCATCTTGAATTCTTTTCTTTTGCATGAGGTGTCGAATTTAGGAGCTAACAGGTATTTGTGTGATGTGAAATGTAACACCATTTTCTACCCCAAAAATATAATGGCAAATCATTCACATTTAATAGAGTAATATTTTAAACATAATAAAAATCACCTCAAAGGGTGTACATTTCTCAATAATTCAAATCAGAGTCAATGCTCCGTAAACAACAGGTTTTCCGAAAATTATTAAATTATTGCTCAAATGGCAGCGGAACTTGAAAATCAAAATCCAGAATTTTCGTTTCACCGCAAGGAAATCAACATAAAGAAAACTCAATAAAATATAGTTTAACTCAAGGACCCCAACCCGATGTTACACTATCAGAGCAAGACCCTCTAATTCAACCAAAAGCCAAAAACTCCAAAAAGTCCTCGACTGCATCCACGACTAAATCGGGTCATCTTCACATTACCCACGTGGAGGTAACATTCAAACGTGCTGGGTGAGTAAAATGATTCATAATAATCAATATAGGAATCAATATATAAAATAACGTCATTTTCGTTACCAACATCATCATAATCATCAAGGAAACATCAAAAAGCCGTAATATCATAAACTACACCAAATTGTCACATAGATGCAAATGCAACAAGACTCATACATGTGGTACCAATTCAACCAAATTCAATGGACACTGGGCCATCAACCCTTCCTAGATCCCCATCAATAGGATTGATTCTACACAAAAACTAGAGCACAACAAAATACTTCACACCTGCACAATGGGATTGAAGCCATAAGAATCAAACATTAGACCGAAGTCCGGAATGCATATGAATGCATGATGCAACGTCAATGTCATCCTTATAATAATCTCATTAGGTGCATCATCATTCATCAAAATAATCATAAGAGTCACGTCGTCATAGAATCATCAAAACCTCATGGAGTCAATGTCACAAATCATCACAGTTCCTCATGGGGATTCATCATGCAATCATGTATTAATCTCATAAGAATCACAATTATACTCATGGGTACTCAACATACGGTCATGTATTAATCACATAGTGTCGTATACTGCAAAAAAGGGGAAGCCGACAAATAAGACAGAAGAGTCTCTACCGAACGTTATTTATCCTAAAGAAAGGGAAAGGAAACGATCGAAGAAAACCTAAGAGAAATGGAAAGACAAGGTCATCGCAACCAAATATTAGGTTCGAGAGTCGGTTAGACAAGGGGAAGGTATGAGCACCCCTCACGTCCATTGTACTCAACAGGATCCATGCTTATTGTCTAATCTATGGTTGAAAACTATCTAAAGGCTACTGCTAAAAAGGAGAAAGAACTGACTCGATAGGACATCGTCGCCCTATGCCTACGTATTCCCTCGTGCAATGGGAAAGTCAGAGTCAATGTAGTTCGGGAAACTACGGGGGGAGGTTGCTCGCCAAGACATCACGTCTTGTGCCTAAGTATTCTCATCTGGTATGAGAAATCAGAGCAAAACGTAGTTCAGGCTAACTACGGGAAAAGATCTGAATCGCACGGGGGTGAGAGAAAAGGGTTCAGAAAACAGGCTGGTCTCGCTTGCACGGGGGCAAGAGAAAGGTAGATTAGTTGTTAGTGAGAAAGTCTCGGTCGCACGAAGGTGAGAGTAAAGGAGAATAAGGAAGAAAGGAATTGCATAGAAAGAGAAGAAAGAAAGAGAATAAGGAAGAAAGGTGCAAAGAAAATAAAAGACTTTGTAAAGTTTAAAGCAAGTAAAGTAAATTTCATTAAGATAAAAGATGGTATGTTTACATCACGTACATTTTCTGTAATACTCGCTTTCTCTATGCTCGGATACTTGGAGTAATTCTAAGATTAATTTGTACAATGGTAAATTACAACACCCTTTGCTTATGTCTAAGACATCCTATTTATAATAGTAAAAAATAACTTCTAATGATCTCCAACATCACCTCCTCTCGCCACTTGTCATAATGCATGGATCTACTGCTCATAAGGTGCCACGTGTCTTCTTAAGTATTTGGAAAACGAAACCATTCCCTCCAAAACTTTTAAATTTCAAACTTTCGACAAACCATCAACAACAACAAGTGGTCGAAGTCCTTGATTTTCTTTTAATCTGGGTGAGTTCTTCGACTCCTTCCTTTAGCTGCCTTACACCTTTCGACCAACTTTCGTTCTCAACTTGTTCTTGGCATTTAATCTTGAATTCCTTTCTTTTGCATGAGGCGTCGAATTTTGGAGCTAACAAATTGCCCCCCAAAAATGTCTTTTCGATTTGTGATGTGGAAAAGCACATTTTTTGACAGCGTCTTATCTTCGACGCCACTTGTCCTTCTCATACGTGTCGTCTGATGTTCTTTCAACCAATACAAGTCTGGGAAGGTGAAAGGGAAGAAAGAGAAACAAGAAAATAGAGGGGAACACGCAAGATACTGTTCCTCCACGTTGATGCACGTTCCTGACGTCACTTTCATCATGGCGATTTTTCCGGGAACCACCAAAATCGTGGGCCATCATCAGCTTTTCAACCTAGGGGACGTGAATTGCAACTACTATATCTGCCACCCTACTCCAGGCCCACACGTGGCCCACTAACTCTAGCCCCTTAATGATGAAAACTTTCAATCTTCCATACACTATATAAGTATTTCTCCTCTGATATTTTCGTTTTTTCCAACTTCTCTGACTCTTAACAATAATCTTGCATTTCTCTTCCTCTAATTTTCTGCTCTCCAACCAACAAACCTTTACTACTTTCAACAATGGATGATCATCAAAAGAAGAAGACACAACTCAAAGGACAAGCCTCTGCATCAACTCTCCCACCCTTTGCCAGTTTGAGTGGTCCTAAGGTAGTGAAGAACCAACAGTTCATTCGCGAACACGTGTCAGAAGAGAAACACCACATTTATGAATCGCAGGTAATCATCCCAGTTACTGTTGCAGGTAAACCCTTATCCATGTCTGGCCCTTTACCTCCTCTAGGTCTTGATTATTCTGCCATTAGAGACTTCTTTCCCTCCTACAGAGACACTAAACCTTTAGGGCAAAAAGATTCTAGCAAAGTCTCCGCTGATGGCCCTGATAACCTAACCCTCTTCGACGTAGATCTTAGGTATCTCCATGATGGAGCCAGATTATTTAGGGCTACCCCCTACTTTAAAGGTTCTGAACTTTACCTCAATTGGCTGGAAAAAATAGAAAAAGTGAAAGCCCAAGATTGGAAGGACACTGGGATTTACGATTTGATAATGATGTCGAAGGTAGGCCCTACTTACTGCCCCCTGATGCTGGCTTCTTCCTTGTTTTTCTGGGATAGTACTCACAATACTTTCCACCTCCCTTGTGGGATGATGACACCCACATTGCCTGATGTAGCTGCCATTGTGGGCCTAAAACCCTACGACCTTGTTTATGACTCAGAGACTGATAGCCAAGACACCATAGGATTCACTAACACCAATCCTACTTACACAACCTTTGTTCAACATTATCATAACAAAACCACCACCTCAGTTGATAATGAGGAACATATAGCCTTTCTGGACATGTGGTTATCTCGTTGTGTATTTTGTATCAAGTCTTTGCAGGTAGCACAAAAATATCTTGTTCTGGCCAACTAACTGCACCTAAAGAGAGGCATCTGCCTAAGTGAGATGATTCTGGCTAGTCTCTATGAGGACTTGGGTGAAGGTGTTGGCAAATTGAAAGACCCTGAAAGCCATGGCAACTTGCTGTTATCAGGCCCCTTTTGGCTCCTCCAGTTGTGGCTTAATGTCACTTTTGAACATAACCTCCCCAATAGAGGTGAAGTCGATGAAGGTTCGTCTTCAGTCTCTGAGAGAAGAGTCGAATGGCCTCGCTTGGCCCAGCTTACTCCTAACGAAGAAGGACATACTCTTCGATCCAACTTATCCAACTTCATTCACATGTTCGCCAAATGGTACGAGTTCACCTCAAAGATGGCTCCCTTTGCAGAACGAAGATGCAGCCCAGAGTGGTTCACTAGACCCTTCCCTGCACCATTAAAGAAACAAGAAGAGGAATCGAAGCTGATTTTGGAACGATTCCTCATACCTCGACTACTGGTTCATAAATTAAACCTTGTTAGAGGTCAGACCAGCTTAGTAGCCTACCAACCAAACTTGGTGTCTAGGCAATTTGGGTTGATACAGACTTTGCCTAAGTGCCTATATGACAAGAAATCACATATCATGCTTTCTCTCACGGTGCTATCTCCCCTTGACTGTTCGGCACAATTGGCGCGCCATGCCCATAAGTCTTTCCTTACACCTGTCCATTTTGAACCTTCTTATTTCTGCTCCCAAGATTTCTACGACTGGTGGTCAAAACATTATGCCTCAGAGTTTCTTGACGCTTCGAGTTTTGCTCGCTTGATTGACCAAGCTTTTGTTGATGTGCAGGAGAAGATCAAGAAAGGTATGTCTACCCATATCAAAGAGATTCAAGCCTTCTAGAAGTACTTCGAAACTGCCTATCGACCAGATCATGTTAGTCGAACCATCCGTGAGGCTGCTGTTACTTTGAAAGAAAAGTTTTCTAAGAAATTGGACAGTTTAAAGATTCCCTCTACTGTTCCTCGTGAGAAACGGTATGAGGTTGCCTTTAAACTTTTTCCCCCAAAAGTACCTCGACTACCAACTACTGGTTTTGGCGTGACTCTTGCCCTTCCATTCCCAGATTGGTTTATTTGTGGAGACGCCATAAAAAACCTTCGACAGTAGTCGAAGCCCAAAGCACAGCGGGTGGTTCCGACTAAACATACACTCGATACGTTTAAAGCGCACCTTCATGTTAGTATCGAAGATGTTCGTATCGAATCCGACATTCTTGAAGGTTCATCCCCCTTCGATTTGGACTTTCCACCCTGAGCTTTATTGTTGCTAACTGGCATTGGTATTATTTGTTTTTCAGCTGCTCCAAAACGTGCTACCCCAGCAACCAAAACTGAAGGCAAGGTCATAGACCAGAAGGTAATCCTTCGCAACTTTCTACTATTTCTACTACCTTAATCACTCTTTAACACTTTATGTTGCTTTCAGGTTAGTCGAAAAGCACCCACCCCATAAAAGAGGCTAAAAAGGGCTTCTGCCCAGATTATCATTGATTCTGATGACGAAGATGGATCTCCTCGTGAGAGTCTTCAAGTAAGAAGAAAACGAAAGATCACCCATGATGTGGATACTCCTGATGCTCCATCCGCTCCTCTTGCAACCAACCTACCTCAAACCAATACTCCCCCTCAAGACCTTACTAAGGTTCCCACGGGGGATGCTTCGATCCAAACTGTTGTTCCTATGGAGAGTGACAACTCTAGCCCTGCTGATGAAAATGTCAAGGTATGTTGCGCATCTATCTTTCTTTGGGTCTTGCATTGATTTTTGGTCCCATTCTTTTTTATATCTGTCTTTTCTAGACTGATGTTGGGGATCCACAATCTGACCCAACCAAGCATCCTCTATCACTCTATCCCTTGAATAGCCAAGGTGAGCCTAACTATCATCCCACCTCTGATTTGGGTTCTGGTATGAGTTCTCTTGGCGAGATTAATAAACCTGATTCTTTCACAGTCCCTCCTTCACCTGCAAAGACAACTACCTAACAGTCTCAAACTGATGGATCTGACCATGAAGACAACAATATTTTGGTCGATCCTATCATAGAAGATGATGAAGTCAACACTTTGGAGGGGGGCACAAACTTGGTCGATACGAACAGTTCTCCCTTCGGTCAAACGACAGCTGTGGACGAAAAGGATGTCGAAGGTGATCATGCTGTTGAAGACCAGGTCATGCACCAGTCTGAATTGAACGAGTCCAACGATGAAGGTACTATAGATGAAATGGAAGAGGATGGCACAGAGGCAAAGGAAGGTCAAGATAAAGAATTGAAACCAGTGGAAACTTCCGTCGAAAAAACCACCATCGCTGAAGTGATAAAGACTCCTGTTTCTTCTACCCCCAAGGACACTCAAAAAATCCCCCTCCAAGGCGAAACTCAGCTTACCACCGCCGAACTTGACGCATTGAAGGTTTCTAACCCTCGACAATACATCAGGCTTCTCTTGAGCAGGCTAAGTCATTCTTCTGGAAGAACTCCCAACACCTCGACATCTGAAGGGCCAACCTCGAATCACAATTGACAGTGCTTTTGATAAGATTAAGAAAAAGATCTTCAAAGGGGATCTTTTCACCCTTCTGCAGATGGGCCCAGCCAGCCATCTTCCCTTCAAAGCTCTTCTCCAACAAATGGATCTTTAATCGATTACTCCTGAGGACACAAATGTCATTCAAGAAGTTGGCACCTTAATTGACCAGGTTTACCAAGACTTTCGATGGTTGCCCCAGATTGAGGGTGACATTCAGACGAAAGTAGGCAGTGAAGCTGCTGCTTGGACTGCTGTTGTCGACTCTGAAGAAAAGATCGCTGCATTGGAGGAGACGAGGGAGAAAAATAAGCAAGAGGTCCTTACTAATGAGGCGAACATTTCCTGTTGGGAGCGCAAGATCAAAAGACTTCGCAGTAAGATAGCGAAAGCTAAGAAGGAGAATGCTGAATTATCTTCTCTCGATGATTCCCCCTTAACAGCTGAACTTGAACATGCCGTTAACTACGCCGAGGAAGCCCGTCGCTTGGAAGCTGAAGTTGCCCAGCTGAGAACAGATAAAGCTCAATGCCAGAGCCGCCTCGAACTTCAAAAATCGAACTACCTCAAGATGAAGGCAAATCTTCCTTTTTAATTTATTTAGGTTTTGTAATAGAGAAATTTTTTATTGGCCTTTGTAAGCCATTTTAACTTTGTTTGTAAGACACTGGGCCATTTTGGCGTATTTTCTAATCACTATTTATGGCTTTGCTTTATATTCGACTGTTATTCTGCTAATATTTTTACCTCTTGAAGTGCAGGCTTATTTTTTTATAAATATTTTCCATTTACTTTTAATATTCTCTTGTCTTTACTCAACTCTGTCACTTCATATGCCCCATTAGAGAACACTTTTGATACCTGGAATGGTCCTTCCCATTTTGGGGACCATTTGCCTAAAGACCTAACCTTTCGATCCATAGGCATAATTACCCTCCATATTAAATCTCCAACCAAGAAAGTCTTTGCTTTGACCTTCTTGTTATATGATTTCTCCACTCTTTTCTTTTGTCTTCTTAAGAGTTCTAGAGCTTTTAATCTTTCCTTGTCTAAATCCACTAACTCATCAAGCATCATGTCCCAATAAATCTCTCGAGGGATTTCGTGATGCCTTTGAATTCTGACCGACTGTATGTATATCTCAACTGGCAACACTGCGTCATGGCCGAAGGTCAGTCGATAAGGGGAAGTGTTGGTTGCTTCCTTCGGGGATGTTCGGCATGCCCATAAGACTTGATCCAACGTATTATGCCAATTTCTAGGTTTGCTTCCAATCTGCTTCTTTATCATGCCAATTATCACTTTGTTTGCCGCTTCGACTTGACCATTGGCCTGGGCGTAATAAGGTGTCGAAGTAAAAAGTTTGAATCCCATTTCTTTGGCGAACTCCTGCATCTTCCTACCTGTAAACAGTGACCCTTGGTCTATCGTTATTGTTTCTGGTAGCCCAAAGCTGTAGATGATGTACTTCTGAATGAACTCGATGACATCTTCTCAGACTACTTTTGGTAGAGCTATAACTTCGATCCACTTGGTGAAGTAGCCTATCCCTACCAAAATATACTTCTGGTTTTTGGAAGATGCGGGTCGAATCTCTCCTATCAAGTCTAAAGCCCAACCTCTGAATGGCCATGGCTTGACTATGGAGTGTAACTCGCTTGCTGGGACATGTTGTATGCCAGCATGGACTTGGCATTCCTGACAACCTTTGGCGAACTCAATGCAATCTTTCAGCATCGTGGGCCAGTACATCCCCTGGAGAAATAGTAGTCATTTCTTCTTATAGCCTACCTGGTGCGCTCCACATGTCCCACCATGGACTGATGACAACGCCAAGTATGCCTAAGATTCACTGAGGCATTTAAGTAAAACTCCTTCAGAGGTTTTCTTAATAACTCATTCCCCAAAAGGACATAGCTTAGCGCTTGATATTTTATTTTCCGTTCTGTGGTTGCTAAAGGGTTCTGAAGGTACTCGACCAAAGGTTTCCTCCAATCTTTGTCTGTCAGGCCTTCGATTGTAAAAATTTCGAAGGTTTCCTCGTCAGCGTAGCCAAATTTCGTAACTTCAAAATCTGACGGTCTCAAACCTACGGACACAACCTTACCTTTGGCCTCAATTGCTTCTTGCAATTTTTCCTTCGAGACCCTATATCCTGAAGCGAATTGCGCCAAATTGTTGGCTATCTAATTGTGTAGTCGTGGTATATGTCGAATAGTGCAGACTTCGAATTTTTTGAGTAGCCTGTTGGCTATCACGAAATACATAATTAGATTTTCTTTAACGCACTTGTACTCCTTTGTTAGATGTTTTACGACCAACTCTGAATCTCCCATTATTTCGACTTGGGTTGCCCCCAATTCTAACAAAATTTCAAGTCCGGTAATCAAAGCTTCATATTCAGCTTCATTATTGGAACATAGGCCCTCGACTCTATACTTGAATTTTGTTGGAATTTTGTCAGGAGAAATAATCAGCAGACCTATGCCTGTCCCGTTCTTGTGACTAGACCCGTCGAAGTATAGCTTCCAAGGCTCTAGTTCAACAATGTTCAGGGTATTTTCATTTATGGAGTGGTGACGATGAAGTCTGCAATTATTTGACCTTTGACCGTTTTTAGTGGTCTATAAGTTAGTGAGTAATCAGTTAATGCTAGTTGTTGCACCCCAAATTTTGACCCCTTAGATCCTCATCATCATTTTAGGGTCATATTCATTTGATTAACTAACCTTAACCCATTTCAGAGTTTATCTTTGTCAAGATGCAGATGAATCAGGGTTCCGTACCGTCGAAATCGAGGCTTCAATGGTCTAATCAATCAATATTTTGGACTGATTCAACTATAAAAAATATCAAGAATACTACATTAGGTCAAATATGAACTCAATTTGAGGTGGTCACCCGAGAATTGAAAACAGTGCAGTTCAAGATACCCGATTAGGGTTTTCGATCAGGAAAACTCAACCGCAGTTTGAATTTTGATTTTAAAGGTGTTTCAATGGCGGGATCAAGATCCATTAAGTTCCTATGGCTTAGTAAAGTCCATCCAAAGAGTTTCAAGTCCTCAAAATACCCGGAGCCCCAACAGTCGACTCGGTAGTCACCGATTGATCGAACGGTTGACCGAAAAGTCAACTCTTCAACAATGATGAATTTTACTTCAAGATGTGAATAAAAAATGTTCCTTATGTCATATTACACCTTCCCATAAAATTTCATGACCATTGGATCAAGGGTTAGGAAGTAATTGCAAAAATTGAGAATTAGGGTTTCAAAAGGGGCAAGACCATAACTCCTCAACCACACATCCAAATGAAGTGGTTCAAAGCTCATTGGAAAGCTCTTGACAAGTCCTACAAAAGTCTCAAAGCGGTCCATAATCATAAAATTCATAGAGTTGGAGTTATGACAAAATTCAATATTTCAAGAAGGGAAATTACTTAGAAAAATTCTAAGTTATTTAGCCTTTTAAGTGATTTTTTTCAGCAACTTTGAAGGGTTTTTCAACCTAGTTCCATCTAGAATTTAGAAATATCAAAAACATGAAAGTTATAGAGCTACTTGATGGATTTCTAAATTGTGGTAGAACTCCTCAATAGCACTTGTGAGCAGAAAGTTATGGGCCATGAAAGTTGGGGCTGCCACACTTGAAACCACTATGTCAAAATTTCTCAAAATTCAGAATTCCACAACTTGAGCTATCCTTAACCCTTGGATTATGATTCAATCTGATAATTAGAAGTGTGGATGAATGGAAATTCAGAGAAATGAGAGATGTGAAGAGAGAGGCAAGTTGCAAGCAACTTGTAATAAAATAATCAAATGTGTAAGAGGAAAGAGAAACTTTTCTCCTAAGAAAACTGTAGCAGCTGAAAGACTCATCACTCTAAGCTCTATGCACTCACTTCATGCATCATTCCACTTGATTTTCTGACCTTCTTTGAGCCATGGAACTGATTTTCTGTTTGTTGATGATTTGATCTATTTCTTGAGCATAATCTCATCCTTTAACATGATTATGATGTGTGTGTGTGTCATTGTTTCATCATAAATCTCATTGCCTTGAAAAATGCCCTGCTGTACCAAATTCTGTTTTAAAACAGCTTTTCATAGCCATTAACATGCCAAATCTAATTCTGTTTGCATAAGTCTCAATTTCTAAGCATGATCTGTCTCATTTTTATGTTTGTGAGGTGTGTATGTTGCTAGTATGCTTTGTGGCCACTTGTTTTCTCTTGTCATTTTTCAAATTGCTTTTTCAAGCCAAAGTATGCCACAACATGTCAAATTCTGTGCTAGCTGCCATGAGCCTGATTTCTAAGCATGACCTCATTCTTTTTCATGATAATGATGTGTGTATCTTCTTGGTTTGATCTATGTCTACTTGGTTCATCATGTCACCTTCAAATTGCTCTTTCAAACTAAAACATGCCATGACCATACCAGATTTTATTCCAAATGCAAGATGTTTGTTTTCTGAGTTGAAACTCACTAATTTCTATTTTTATGATGTGTATGTGCTATCTTTTTAAAGACCACTTATTCATAGCTAGACCAGTTTGTACCCCTTATGCTGCCAAACTGTTTTAAAAACCACAGCTGCACACTTCATCTCTCTATTTGGGTTCATTTGAATCATTCCATGAGTAGTGGTGCCTCTAGATAGTGTTTAGGATTTGTAGGTGTATTTGAATCAACATCTTTGTGTACTATGCTTTTTCTGCTTGACAGCCCCACTCATCATGTATGATACAATTGCCACTTGGTAGCCATTCTTTTGTTATGTGCATTTCATGATCAACTTGAGGTATAGACTCATTCATAACCATATTTCAGACTTGTGTGTGGTACCTTCTTGATCTCAATCTGTTCCAATCTTGTTTGGTTTCAATTTATGCATTTTTATGCCTAAGTGAGCAGTTGGTATGTGATTTTCATTTCTATGTTGATTGTGGATAATTTTGAAGTATAGACACATTTAATATCATGATTTAAGTTTGTGTGTGAAGCTTATTCAATCTGTTTATGCTTATTCCATGACTTGGCTTCCAACTTGCATTCCTTTCAATTCCATATAGCTTGGCAGGACAGTTGGGTTTTTGTGTTTGAGTTTGACATTGTGATTGTTATATGCTTGTTTCTCATTGCATTTCAAGTATGTTGGTGGAGGCCTCATGATTTTCTTGTTTTGTTTGATCAAGTTTTGATATATGCATCCATGTTTGGCCTGCTGCTTTATTTTTCAATTTGCTGTCATGTCTGCATCTTGTTGCTTTCCTCTGCCTATGCATTGATGCTTGGTTTGTAAACTTTTAAAGACATCAATAACATGCTTAGAACCCATAAGCCATATGTATTGATTTGAATCTTTCCACCTGTTTTTGACAGCTTGCTCTCATTTTCATGTTATCATTGCAATTCATGTGCCACTTTCCATTCTATTGGGTTATGCTTGAGCCCTAAATGTACAATCCCTCTGTTATGACATGTGTGACTTGTTTGCAATACCTTTTGATGTATTTGAACTCATAACTGGTGTGTTTCTTCAAAATGCATCTCATTATGTCAACTTGCATCTTCTATCATGTTTCTTGTTAGAAGCATCATTTTAAAATTTTGTGGATACCATCATGATCCTTGCTAAAAAACGATAAGTTTAGGCTTAATTTTTGTTAAAATTAGAGCTGTTTTGATCAAGTTTGATTGCTTCACGTTTTTGGTTTGGTGACTTGCTTTTTTGCCCAGAATTGCACCATATTTTAGTGTTATCTATTTATGGGGGTGGATTTATACTTGGATGTATAGCCACCCCAGTGGTAATCGACTTGTGCGCCTCTTTACCTTTCACATGCCATGCCTGAGTTCGATCCTTGGTGATCAACTCTTTTGGCATTTTTATTTTTATTGTCATGTTTAATCATTTTCCTTTCTTTTCACATCCAACTCACATGCGCGCGTGTGGTGCCCAAGTGGTTGGTGTTGTGTGTTTGTAAACATAAGGGCGTGGGTTCAACTCGCAGCCTTGCCCTTTCTCTTCTTTTTTATTTATTTGTGTGTTTTGTTATCATAACTTTGAACTTCAATAATTGATAACTTATTCATTAATTATTATTTTTGACCCGTTCTTTTTGCAAATGATTCATTGTAATGTCTATTTTCACTTATTGGATTTAAATCTCAATTTGTTTATTTTTACAATGCCCTTTTGCCTACTTTCTAGTTGGTTCGTTCTTAGGTTGTTACCTCACGTCTTGATTAAGTTTATCTTGAAACATGTTTGCTTTATCTTGTAAAATTTATTTGTATGTGATTCCTAGTATGTTAGTTAACATGTTAGGTTGGCTTTCCTTTGGTTGTTACTATGAATTGTTGTTCCCTTCCTAAATCTTGAGTTTAACTGTTGTGATCATTCCTTGCGTATTTGATTGTCATCAATGCCTAAATGTTGTTACATTTGGTACACTTTGAATTTATAACATTATCATCTTAAATTTGTGACTTACTTGCATGATTATTGTTTCGATCTTTGTTAAGATATTTGACTCTCGTTTGTAACCATTTGTATTATTTGATCCTTGCCTATTGTGATATGCATGCCTACTTGATTGTAATCTTATTCTTCTGGATTAAGTGTTTATTGCTTTGTTAAGTATTTCTTCCCCAAGTGATGGAACTTTAGTTCTCATCCAAGTTGCCTCTCCCTCTCTCCTTCCAAAGGAAAAGTATCTCCATTGACCCTTGTGTCATGGATAGTTCATTACCCTGCCTTGACTTTGTGAAGTCATCTTAAACCCTAGCTTAGTTAAGTTAGAGCATATGAGCCATTTGACTTTGCTTCAAGTCTAAAAGACCTACCCTTATTAGGAGTGTTCTTCAACTAAAACCTTAGGATAGAGTTTGTAAACTCTATGTAAGAATCATAGTAATGATCACTTACTCCCCTATTGAGTGTTTCAACATAGATCTAGAGAGTTTTGTTAAACTCTATACGAGCATTGTAATGTTTGTTCCCCTTTGAACTTTGATCATAATCAAGTGTTCTTCAACCCTAGTGAGGTGAACGACGATTGCTCTGATTCTATCCTAGTTAGGATACGTAGGCAGTGGACGCGACGTCTTTGCGAGCAAACTCAGATACTATCCTTAGGTTTTAACCTTCATCTTTTACCCATCCCAATCCTTAGCAAACATTTATCAACTTAGCATGCAAATAAACAAAAGGTTCCTGTAGAGTACTACAGATGTTTAGGATGTGAAATACCTACCCTAGGCATAACCAACCCCCGATCCCCGAATCTCTTAGCGTTGTTGTAACATCGCGCAAAAGGTTCTTTCTTTCTTTAGACCTTTCCTTTGGATAAATTAAAGTCCGATTGTGAATTTAAGAATTAAGATTCAAGTTAATCAATAGCTTGATATCACGATTCTCACCGCAACAGAAATGGCGACTTCACTGGGGAGGCTTACTTAACTTGAGGGTTTAGCCTATTTTGTTTAATTGCATGCTATATTTGTAAATATTTTGCTTAAACATGTATATTTTTCAATATATTTGTTTGATTGTTGGGTATCGGGTGCTTTGAGTGGTGAGACGGTCCTATACCCAGACTCGAGTGCAGTTATGATAAGATGGTGGTATATTCAAGAAGGCTTATAGGGAGTTGATTCCCGACCAAGCTAACTTGAGAAACCACCACTCAGTGTAGGCCCTCTTGAAAGTTTAGTATTGTTGATCGAGTATTCGTGAAAACAATGCTACTTTCAACGAAGGAGCCCATGACACTGTGGACTTTTAGAATACATTCTACCCCACTTTGGCCTTATTAGGACGTAGTGCGATGGCTATAAGGAAGTATTTCCGAAATAGTTGATACGTGATACTACACTCAGACGAGATTCTCTTGAGAATATTATCGATTACCAAGTGATTTGGGAAATTGATAATATCCAAAAGGTGGGTTGATTACTCTGGGAACTCTGTAGAACCCGTTCGGCAGGTACAAATCAATCCATAGTGCAAATCCTTAGGGATGGGTAGACCTTGGATCCACGCTCATCCTGTAAACCTAAGCTTGTGTTGTGTGCATGTGTGTGATCTTTGCATTTGCCTGTGTTTGTGCATTTTGTATTCATAACATCATATCATATGGTTTCATGGAACTCAGACTTTTTTGTTTGTAAACATCAGAGGTCGTTATGAATAGTAAAAGAAAGAAAAAATTGAAGTACACTTACAAGGGTTTTAACCTAGATGACTTAAGAAGGTTGAGTACCTTGGTGATAGATCCAGAGGGATTTCAAATCAGGTATGGGAAGCTGTTGTTACTATTGAAGATAAAGATGGATGGTGGACTCCTTTCTACACTCCTCCAGTTTTATGATCCGCTCTACCATTGTTTCACATTTCCCTGATTATCAGCTAGTGCCCACACTAGAGGAATATTCTCAGTTGGTTTGATTTCCCATTCTTGAAGATTCTCCTTTTCCGATCATGGAGGAGGACCCTAAAGAACAAGATATTGCGAAGGCTACACGTTTGGGATTGGTTGATATTAAAAAGAATCTGATTACAAGGGGGAGTTTTTGGGCTAAAAGCAGAGTTCTTGGTTGAGAAAGCTCAGTATTACGCGAATCACTTAAGCATGGATGCATTCGAGGCTATCCTTGCCTTTCTCATTTATGGCATCTTTCTGTTCCCTAGCTTCGAGAATTTTGTGGACCTCAATGCCATTAAAATTTTCTTGAAGAAGAATCCTGTGCCTACCTTGCTAACAGATGCATATCATTCTGTTCATCTGAGGAACTTTCACAATGGAGGGATGATTACTTGTTGCGCTCCTTTGTTGTATAAGTGGTTCACTTCACACCTGCCCAAAGCTAACGCTTTTTGGGATCCAAAGAAAAGATGGTGGTCACAGAAGATCATGGCTCTCACTCACTCCGATATTGACTGGTATAATCGTGACTATGATGGGATAATGATCATTAACAACTGTGGGGATTTCGGTTATGTACCTCTTCTCAGCGCTAATGGAGGGATCACTTATAATCCAATCCTCGGTCGTCGACAATTGGGATACCCTTTGAAAGACAAGCCTAAGGGTGTTCATGTGGAAAACATTTTCTTCAAAGAAGAAAAAGACAGCCAAGAGCTAAAAGAAAAGATTCTAGAAGCTTGGAAGCATCTGCACAAGAAAGGGAAAAAGGATCTTGGAAGACTCAACTGTGTCTCCTTAGAACCTTACCTCCAATGGGTTCGAAGGAGAGCCATCACACTGAGGATGCCTTATCCTAAACAAGAGCCTATGGCTTTAAAGGAAGAACGCCCCTTGGTCTTCATGTCTGAAGAAGAAAAGTTTAAGATTGCTTTAGTCAAAGCACGACAAACCAAAGAAGCTTGGAAGCACAAGTATTAAGTAGTCGTCGAAGAGAATGCAGAGCTCTAGAAACAACTCCAGTTGAAAGACGAAGAAGTACTCTCTTGTAAGAAGAGGAAAGCACAAGAAGAACCTTCAAACCCTCAGTCTACTCTGTGGAAATTAATTGTGGACAAACTCATTCTTGAGAAGGCTCAGATGGAAAAAGAAATCGAGAAGCTCAATATGAGGCTGCTAGGGGAACCTTGTTAGGATTCATTTAGCTGTTGTTTATGTTTAAAACTCTTGTAAGAGGAAACAATATTTTGTAAACCTATTTTGTTGATCAATGAAATGGCAACTTTTGATGTTCGTAAATGTCTGAGTTCCATGACACCATTTACATTTGCATTTGCATTTTTTCTAACCATTCAAGGAAATTCAAACTTTTCTTTTTGCAGACAACAATATGGTGAGAAGAGACATGCTTCCATTCCCGGATTTGAGGATTGGCCTTCTTAGGATGTTGGCAAGACTTGTCAGAAACCTCGCCGCTTTCATTGCCAAATATGGAGATCTCCTGCCACTGATAAGTGCTCAGGTCAACGAGCCCATGCTACAGGCTTTGGTTGAATTCTATGATCCATTCTACCACTGCTTTGTCTTCCCAGACTTTAAGTTGCTCCCAACCATAGAGGAGTACACTGATTACCTGAAGATTCCATGGACTTTCACGCTTCCTTATGGAAAGCCAAAGAGAAAAGATTTGGCCAAAGCTCTACATCTCAAGCCAGAAGATTTACCACCAATGAGAGCAAAAGGAGGATGGTACGGAATGGAAGCAGGACCTCTAATGGAGATGGCCGAATATCATTATGAGAATAGAAATCAGGGCATCTTGGAAGCAATTCTATAATTTCTAATATATGGGTTGTATCTGTTCCCAAGCAGTTATGACTTCATCAAGGAGGAGGCAATCTGTCTCTTCATCATCAAAAATCCAGTAAACGAGATACTGGCGGATACCTATGTGGTCATCCACCGCTTTATCTTATACGATCTCGGCCAATTCTCATGCTGCCTTGCACTGCTTGACAGGTGGTTTACCTCTCATCTACCCAGGACTCACATCCTTTGGAGGCCTCCCAACAAGAGCGCATGGGTTTCTAAACTCATCACCCTCAGGCACTACGACATCACCTGGTATGACATCAGCCTGGGTAATCTAGTCATGATTCCCAGTTATGGAGAATTCCCCAATGTGCCTCTCATTGGAACGAAGGGGGTCATCACCTACAATCCTGTCCTTGCTCAGCGACAGTATGGTTATTCAACCGGGCCGGAGCCCGAGCCGGAACTGCTGAGACCTTGCTTCTGCGAAACTGGTCGCAACCCTGAACTGGAAGCCCGAGCTCAATACGCTCAGAGAGATCCTCACCTCTTGGGTATAACTTCAATGGAGAACATAAGTTGTTTAACTACCAGAGGGTACTTGCTTTGGTCAAAAGAAATAGCTCTGAATATGTTCTACACTCGTGATTACGAGATAACGATGGAACATGAGGTCCCCACGACTAGGGAAGAACTGAAGTATGCTTTGATCAAAGCACAACGAGAGAACGAAGACTTGTGGGAAGTCATCCTCCAAGACCGAGTTCACGTTGAAGACCAAGAAGGAGAAGGATCATCTTGTTAGAATGATTATTGCTTCAAAATTTCCTGTTTTCCCTAAAAAGGATTGTAATCCTATGTTGCATTTACTTTCACTTCTTGTTGTAAGAAAGGTCTTGTTTTTTAGCAAGAGTCATCTATTGTAATAGACTTCAAATTATCAATGAAAAAAGCTTTTTTAAAGCATGTCGTTACATGTTGTTCCAACTTCTTTTTTTGTTTGTAAACAAAATTTTGATTTTCCTTGAATGGTTTGTGCATTTGCGTTTACATTTGCATTCGCATCTCATCCTGCATTGGTCTTGCATCTGAGTTCCGCAGCTCATCCTTTGTTCTTGTTCATAAGATAAGAGAGAGGGAGTCACGCTGAATACTCACAAATACAACACTCGATCCAGAGCTCAGAAGAAGATGGCAGATAATGAACAGAGGTTCGACCAAATGGACAACGACATTGAAGGAATCAAGGGTGACGTCATCCAGATTATGGAAGTTCTCAATATAATCAAGGCAAAGATGGACACACAGTCTACGGTAATCTCCGAAGTCGCCACGGCAACGGCCAACGTCACAGTAGCTCCAATTACCACTGCAGAATTTCCCTATGGCATGTCTCGGGATTTTGTGCCACCATTCAGCAATATACAATCTTCAAGTCTTAATCCACTATTTTATTCAACAATCAAGAATCCCATTTTCACTCAGGCGGGTGGACCAACTACGGTGCGACCTGTCTTCCACAATCAACAACCTATCTTTGACATACCTGACGGTTCTGAAGCCGAGGACGAGAAGCACGAAAAAATGAGGGTAGAGATGGACATTATGGCTAAGAGGATGAGGGCCATTGAAGGAAGCAATGTTTTTGGGTATGACGCCAAAGACTTGTGTCTGGTGTCTGGTTTAGTGTTACCCCAAATATTCAAGATGCCAGTGTTCGACAAATATGAGGGGACTACTTGTCCCAAGGTGCACTTAATCATGTACTACAGGCAGATGGCTCCGTATATTGAAAATGACAAGCTGTTGGTGCACTGTTTTCAGGATAGTCTTAAAGGAGCATCGGCTAAATGGTAACTTAGCCTGGATCAAGCAAAGATCCATGGGTTCCAAGATCTTTCAGATGCCTTCATTCAATAGTATAAATACAACATGGACCTAGCTCCAGACCGTCGTTAGCTCCTCAGCATGACACAGAAGAGCACTGAAACCTTCAAGGAATACGCACAAAGATGGCGCAGAACTGCTGCTCAAGTGGAGCCACCCCTTACTGAAAAGGAATTGGCAGATTGGTTTGTAGATACGGTCAGGCCAGAATTCTATGAACGACTAAGCAGCAGTGTCACAACCAACTTCTCTGACATCGTGGTAGTAGGGGTCAAGGTTGAAGCCGGCTTAAAGAGTGGGAAAGTGGCTACTCCAAATACTAATTCAAGCACCAGTGCTGCAAAGAAGTCGGTCAACAACTTTCACAAAAAGAAAGAGGGGGAGGTAAGTGCGGTAAAATATGGAAAGAAGGCGCAAAGTTCCAGGAATCATCGCCAGCAATACCGTCCATCATCATATATAGCAGTTGTGACTCCAGTTTTTCAACAATCCTCACAACAGGGTCCTCAGCATGGGGCATCCAGCAATCAACAACAATATCATTCCGACAATCAACAACAATACCATTCTAACAATCAACAATATCATCAGCCGCAGGGTCAACAGCCTCAAAACAGAGCTCCAAGGGCGATTTACCAGGCAACTAGGCCAAAAATACAGCCTATTCCTATGAGTTACACTGATCTGTTCCCAATGTTGATAGAAATGGGATTGGTCAAAACAAGAAAATTAGGTGCTCCACCTAATCCACTTCCATTCTACTACAACGCCAATGCTCGCTGTTTATTTCACGAGAACGCTCCGGGCCACGATCTTGAAGGATGCTTCGCGCTCCAGCACCTAGTCCAAGAGTTAATTGAAAAGAGAATTCTGACCTTTGAAGACAATCACCCGAACATAAAGAATAACCCTCTACCAAATCATGGTGGGGTAAATGCTATTACTGAAGAAGGGGAAGGGTCAGAAGACAAGAAAGTTACTACTATTGATGAGATCAAGGTGCCATTGGTGGATCTACACAAACGCCTTGCGTAAGCATGGGCGCTTAAGACATCTCATGAAAACTGCGAACAATGCATGCTGAACCCAGAAGGTTGTGACATTGTGAAAAAAGACATTCGAGCAATGATCGAACAGGGATGATAGAGATTGCTCACAGGAAGAAGGGGGAAGATGTGGTTGTCATTGAACCCGTGTTTAACATACCTGAAGAGCCTAAAAAAAGAGTTGTGTTCAGAAATAATAACAACAACAACTACAAGAACGTTCGGTCGGTATTCCACGACAATGCACCCCCGAAATTTGGGAGAGGATAAGCCAGGTTTGAACCAAGGGGAGGACCCAAACCTCACCGAAGGGCTGTGACACCAAAGCAGGACTATTCATGGTGCAAGGGAATTTTCAAAGAAAGGAAGCCAGCAAATGTAGCTAACATTGCCGGTGGAAGCAAGATGACCCGGAGTGGTCGCATATACCAACCGCGAACATACAATGTGGCTCCTTCGCCAGCAATTCCCGTTCCAAAAGCTGTTGTTCCTCCAAAATCCGTTCCAGAGGCAGTTGTCACTAAAAAACCTTTGGTCAAAGGAAAAGAAAGCCTCAAAAATGACGAAGAAGAGTTCCTGAGAATCATCAGAAGAAGTGACTACCGGGTGGTGGACCAACTGAATCAGACACCATCTAAGATCTCGGTCATGGCATTACTTTTAAGCTCTCCGGCACATCGCCAGGCTTTGCTCAAAATCTTAACACAAGCCCATGTTACCAAAGATATTACAGTGGGGCAATTCGACTCCATTGTAGCAAACATCACGGCCTGCAACACGCTAAGCTTTGACGACAATGATCTGACAGCTGAGAAACACAAGCACAATCATGCTCTACATGTGTCGATCAAATGCGAAGAAGATACATTGTCCAGGGTTCTTGTTGACACAAGATCCGCGCTCAATGTAATGCCGAAGAGGACACTAGCCAAGTTGGCTTACCAAGGTGCTAGTATGAGGCCAACTTCTCTCGTAGTGAAGGCATTTGATGGGTCTAGAAGAGATGTGATAGGGGAGGTTGATCTTCCAATCATGATAGGACCGCGGATCCTTGAAGTCACCTTTCAGGTGATGGATATTAATCTGGTCTACAGTTGTTTACTGGGAAGGCCATGGATCCACCCAACTGGCACTGTTACTTCTACTCTCCATCAGAAAATGAAGTTTGTTGTGGATGACCAGTTGGTCATTGTTCATGGAGAAGAGGATTTAATGGGGAGCAACTTGTCCTTATTTCGGTATATCGAAGCTGACGAAGATTCCCTTGAGACAACCTTTCAAGCGCTAGAAATAGCCCACGCTGTTCTAGTCGACGAATCTGACATAACTCGCGGCACACTTCATCTTGCTATTTAGGTTGATTTGAATCATTCCATGAGTAGTGGTGCCTCTAGATAGTGTTTAGGATTTGTAGGTGTATTTGAATCAACATCTTTGTGTACTATGCTTTTTCAGCTTGACAACCCCACTCATCATGTATGATAAAATTGCCACTTGGTAGCCATTCTTTTGTTATGTGCATTTCATGATCAACTTGAGGTATAGACTCATTCATAACCATATTTGAGACTTGTGTGTGGTACCTTTTTGATCTCAATCTGTTCCAATCATGTTTGGTTTCAATTTATGCATTTTTATGCCTAAGTGAGCAGTTGGTATGTGATTTTCATTTCTATGTTGATTGTGGATAATTTTGAAGTATAGACACATTTAATATCATGATTTAAGTTTGTGTGTGAAGCCTATTTAATTTGTTTATGCTTATTCCATGACTTGGCTTCCAACTTGTATTCCTTTCAATTCCATATAGCTTGGCAGGACAATTGTGTTTTTGTGTTTGAGTTTGACATTGTGATTGTTATATGCTTGTTTCTCATTGCATTTCAAGTATGTTGGTGGAGGCCTCATGATTTTGTTATTCTCTACTACTTTATTTTTCAATTTGTTGTCATGTCTGCATCTTGTTGCTTTCCTCTGCCTGCGCATTGATGCTTGGTTTGTAAACTTATAAAGACATCAATAACATGCTTAGAACCCATAGGCCATATGTATTGATTTGAATCTTCCCACCTGTTTTTGACAGCTTGCCCTCATTTTCATGTTATCATTGCAATTCATGTGCCACTTTCCATTCTATTGGCTTATGCTTGAGCCCTAAATGTACAATACCTCTGTTATGACATGTGTGACTTGTTTGCAATACCTTTTGATGTATTTGAACTCAGAACTGGTGTGTTTCTTCAAAATGCATCTCATTATGTCAACTTGCATCTTCTATCGTGTTTCTTGTTAGAAGTATCATTTCAAAATTTTGTGGATACCATCATGATCCTTGTTACAAAATAATCAGTTTAGGCTTAATTTTTGTTAAAATTGGAGATGTTTTGATCAAGTTTGATTGCTTCACATTTTTGGTTTGGTGACTTGCTTTTTTGCCCAGAATTCCACCATATTTTAGTGTTATCTATTTATGGCGGTGGCTTTATACTTGGATGTATAGCCACGCCAGTGGTAATCAACTTGCGCGCCTCTTTACCTTTCACATGCCATGCCTGAGTTCGATCATTGGTGATCAACTCTTTTGACATTTTTATTTTTATTGTCATGTTTAATCATTTTCCTTTCTTTTCCCATCCAACTCACAGGCGCGCGTATGGTGCCCAAGTGGTTGGTGTTGTGTGTTTGTAAACACAAGGGCGTGGGTTCAACTCCTAGCCTTGCCCTTTCTTTTCTTTTTTATTTATTTGTGTGTTTTGTTATCATAACTTTGAACTTCAATAATTCATAACTTATTCATTATTTATTATTTTTGACCCGTTCTTTTTGCAAATGATTCATTGTAATGTCTATTTTCACTTATTGGATTAAAATATCAAGTTGTTTATTTTTACAATGCCCTTTTGCCTACTTGTTAGTTCGTTCGTTCTTAGGTTGTTACCTCACGTCTTGATTAAGTTTATCTTGAAACATGTTTGTTTTATCTTGTAAAATTTATTTGTATGTGACTCCTAGTATGTTAGTTAACATGTTAGGTTGGCTTTCCTTTGGTTGTTACTATGAATTGTTGTTCCCTTCCTAAATCTTGAGTTTAACTGTTGTGATCATTCCTTGTGTATTTGATTGTCATCAATGTCTAAATATTGTTACATTTGGTACACTTTGAATTTATAACATGATCATCTTAAAGTTGTGACTTACTTGCATGATTATTGTTTCGATCTTTGTTAAGATATTTGACTTTCGGTTGTAACCATTTGTATTATTTGATCCTTGCCTATTGTGATATGCATGCCTACTTGATTGTAATCTTATTCTTCTGGCTTAAGTGTTTATTGCTTTGTTAAGTATTTCTTCCCCAAGTGATGAAACTTTTTAGTTCTCATCCAAGTTGCCTCTCCCTCTCTCCTTCCAAAGGAAAAGTATCTCCATTGACCCTTGTGTCATGGATAGTTCATTACCCTTCCTTGACTTTGTGAAGTCATCTTAAACCCTAGCTTAGTTAAGTTAGAACATATGAGCCATTTGACTTTGCTTCAAGTCTAAAAGACCTACCCTTATTAGGAGTGTTCTTCAACTAGAACCTTAGGATAGAGTTTGTAAACTCTATGTAAGAATCATAGTAATGATCACTTACTCCCCTATTGAGTGTTTCAACATAGATCTAGAGAGTTTTGTTAAACTCTATACGAGCATTGTAATGTTTGTTCCCCTTTGAACTTTGATCATAATCAAGTGTTCTTCAACCCTAGTGAGGTGAACTACGATTGCTCTGATTCTATCCTAGTTAGGATACGTAGGCAGAGGACGCGATGTCTTTGCGAGCAAACTCAGATACTATCCTTAGGTTTTAACCTTCATCTTTTACCCATCCCAATCCTTAGCAAACATTTACCAACTTAGCATGCAAATAAACAAAAGGTTCCTGTAGAGAACTACATATGTTTAGGATGTGAAATACCTACCCTAGGCATAACCAACCCCCGATCCCCGAATCTCATAGCGTTGTTGTAAAATCGCGCAAAAGGTTCTTTCTTTCTTTAGACCTTTCCTTTGGATAAATTAAAGTCTGGTTGCAAATTTAAGAATTAAGATTCAAGTTAATCAATAGCTTGATATCACGATTCTTACCGCAACACTAATGCCCATTTATTAATTCGAATATGCAAAATAGGCTTGGACAACATATGTTTAATAATATCAAAATGCGACGAGACATAAACATCATCTGGTTTAATATATTGCTTCAACTTCATACATGATAAATACAAACATAAGCATAATTTCTCTATCTTGCTATACCTAGTTTCTGCGTCATTCAAAACTCTGCTAGTAAATGGCTCTTTCGACGCCATTTCCTTTCTCTTGAGCAAGTATGCTCCCTAGAGTTTTGTCTGACGCTGCTATGTACAGTCTCATGCTTTTGTTCCGACATAGAGGTGAAAGGACTAGAGGATGAGTCAAGTAGTCTTTGATCTTGTCGAAAGCTTCTTGCTGGTCTTTCCCCAATTCGAACTTCTCCTTGGTGGCTCGAAGCAATGGTGAGAAGGCCTACGTTTTTCCACTGAGGTTTGATATGAACCTTCTTAGGAAGTTTATTTTGCCCAGCAAGGATTGTAGTTCCTTTTTGTTGGATGGCGCTTTCGCTTCCATGATGGCCTTTGTTTTGTTTTGGTTGATTTTGATCCCCATTTTGTGGACTACGAAACCCTAAAAATCTCTTGCTTGCATGCAAAATGCACACTTCAGGGGATTCATTTTGAGGCCAAACTTCCTCATCCTTATGAAGGACTTGCGTAGATGTTCTACATGATCTTTTCTTGATACAGATTTTATCACAATGTCATCAATATATATATGCATAAAGGACTCAATGTAATCATGAAAAATCGAATTCATCGCCCGCTGGTATGTTGCCCCAGCATTCTTCAGACTAAAAGGCATCACTACCCATTCGTAAGTGCCTAAGGCCCCTGGGCAACGGAACACCGTTTTAGGAACGTCATCCTCTGCAATGAAAATCTGGTTGTAACCAGAATATCCATCCAGCATGCTAAGGTACTCGTGGCCAGCGGCTGAATCGACTAGCATTTCTGCCACTGGCATCGAATACTCATCTTTAGGGGTTGCTGAATTTAAATCCCTAAAGTCTATGCAAACTCTTAAAGATCTGTTTTTCTTAATGACTAGTACAATGTTTGCCAACCATTCGACATACCTGGTCGTACGGATGAACTTGCATCAGAGGAGTCTTTCGATCTCTTCCTCTATCTTTGAGAGAATTTCAGGAGCGAAACGTGTTGGGTTCTGTTTGACTGGTCTTTTGCCAGGCTTGATTGGCAGTCTATGCTCGACTAGATCGCTATTTAGACCTGGCATTTCGTCATAGTCCCAAGCAAAACAATCCTTGTACTCTCGCAGCAACTGGATGGTCTCGATCCTAAGTTTGGGGTCCAGGTTGGCGCTGATATATATCGGCCTTTTGATCACTCCATCTCCCAGATCCAATTCCTCCAATGGATCTTGTGCCAGCATTTTAACATCGTTGGCCAAGGGATCTTTCTCAAAACCCAGAGGCTCATCGTCATAAATGGCGTCGAGTCTTTGCCCTTCGTACTGAATCTTGTCGGGAGGCTTAGGGTCGAAACACCCACCTGAGTCTATTTGTTCAGATTCTTCATTGGCTCTCTCAGCCATTTTGTTATTGGCGACCTCCAAGGCCGTTTGTAGCTTAGTTTCGACCATGTAGGCCGAAATCCTTTGAAGCGTTATGGCTTCAGTCATCATCACTAAATTCACTTCCCCACCCAGTGGGGTCTTTAGGAAGTGTCCCAAGGTATGGGAGCCTCTCACCTGGAACTTCCTTGTCCCATCGGAAACCTTCCACGGGATGCAGATAAAGTGAGCAATACACTTCGTCGTTTGGTGTAAATTCGAAATCTACAGGCTCGCATGGGCCTATGCTGGCCAAATGTTTGTCAAACTGTCTTCTATCAACATGGTTTATAGGTGCCTTGAAATATCCTTGATCTGCTTCAATGTTTTCGACAATGTCATATGGTCTCTAGATGGCGATCATTTGATGCATAGAAGATGCCACTGCCCCCACTACATGAATCCATTCTCTTCCAAGCAACAAATTATAGTTGGCAGTGGTTTCTACCACCATGAAGACAGTTGGGCGGATAATGGTTCCGACCGTGACATTCACTTGTATGACCCCCATGGTCGAGCCCACTTTACCTTCATAGTTTGATAATGCCATGTTGTGCGGCTTTGTATCCGTCTCATCTTTTCCAATCTTGTTCAATAGAAAATGCGACATTAGGTTCACCGTAGCGCCACAATCCACCAAGATTTTGTTAACTGGGATCTTCTCTGTTTGTGCCATAATATAAAGAGGTTTCAGATGATTCTTCATCACCTCCGTGGGCCGTTCGAAGAACGCGTTTTGCTCCTCGACGCAGCCATTATTCATCACATAGTAACATACCGGCTTATGAGCCTCCATCTCCCAGTCTGTTTAGGTGTCCATGTTTTCAACTACGGAAATCCTGTCAAATTCCCTAGGCATCACTGATACTACATTAACCAAAATATCCAGAGTATTGTCAGAGTCTTCATCAAAATTATCGGTCATTTTGTCATCGACCCCGACCGGTTTCCTTTGCTCTTCAAACTGTGTCGGAAACAAATTTCGTCCTACAGGTGTCTTTCCAAATGCTTTCGTTCGTCCTCCGTTTTCGACAGGAATGTTGGTACTAGATTCTGGCTGGTCCCTTTGTGCACCTTCCCTGAGTGCTTTTCTTTTTCGCTGTTCTCGTTGTCGCTACTACAAAAATTGGCGCCGGCTATTACCAAAGAGTCGCCACCGTGTGTTATTTATCCCACAAGAGGGAAAGGAAACGCTCAGAGTAAACCTAACGCAAAGAGGGAAAGGAATGGTTGTCACAACCAAATCCTGGATTCGGGAGTCGGTTACGTAAGGGGAAGGTATTAGCACCCCTCACGTCCGTCGTACTCGACGGGATCCACGCTTGTTTTCTATCTAAGGGTGTGTTATTCTATCTACTCTACAGGTCTGTGTTAAAAAGAAAAGAAAGTGACTCGGCAAAGTATTGCACTTTATGCCTACGTATTCCCGTCTGGAACGAGAAATTAGAGTCAACGTAATTCGCCTACCTACAGGAAAGGAGGGGAAGGTTGCTCGCTAGGATATCGCATCCTATGCCTACGTACTTTCATACAGCATGAAAGATCAGAGCAAACGTAGTTTGGGCTACGGAAGACACAAGCTTGTCTGACAGTTTTTATCTCCTTCTGAAAAGGGTTTCCTGATTAAGGGTCCAAGAGGACAAAAGCAGAGTTTGAATGTTTGTTTGAGTTTTTTACGAAAGAAAAGTTTTTAGTCTGTTGGCAACTTGTACTGCACTAAAGACTTGTGATCTGAGAGTGACTACGTCGCATGTCACCCTAAGGGTACCATATTAAGCAGTCAGATTACTGAAGAGTGACCCTCCAGCAACCTTTTCTCAAATAGCTTAAGGCTCGTAGCGTACAACACGCGTTATCCTTATTATTGTGTTTTTGAATTGTTTTGAGATGAGAAGAGAAAGACGCTCTAAAAAAACCTGTGGTTGAAAGGGATACTAACCTAATGTTATCATGCATGGGTCAGAACCTAATGTCTGTCATAATTTCCTTTTGCACAGAGGAAATCAGAGATCCTAGGGGATAAACAGCAAAAGAAAGCAAGCAACAAACAGTAAACAGTAAACAATAAACATGTATTCTATGCAACAGTACCAGAGAGGCAAGAGAAAAAAACAATAGGCAAGAGGAGACAAGCTCCACCTCAAACCTAGAGGTAATCAACACAGGCAAAAGGACAATACAGAGAAAAACAAAAGACACAGAGGAGGCAGCCCAAACAGCAGTACCAAACTCCTACAGCAAACAGCAACAACAACTCTAAACAGCAAAGTTGAATAGACAGCAAAGCTGACAGCAAAGGCCTCATCTTCAAGCAAGCTTCTACCTTCAATCTTCATCAATCTTCAAGCTCCAACAAGCACACTCCAAGAGGAGGATCAATCATCAAGATCAAGTTATAATGTTAAGAAACTTAATGACAACCAAAGGAAATCACTAAGAACTCAACATTGCAAATGAAAGGTATCCTCAAAGTTCTACTCACTTGGGCATACCACTCATCCCTCCTAAGGAGAGATGGAGCTTCCCAAGAAGGACTTTGTGTCATTGGATAGAATAGAGGCAAACAATGCACTCTATGTTTGAAGAAAGAATCAAAACTAGGTCTAAGGCATTTCCTAAAACCATAATTCTCTAAGCTCCTAAACAAAAGCTCCACAAGAGGAAAAGCCTTCAACTCCAAAATCCAATCCTCAATCCCAAACATCTTCAATGAATCCAGAAGCTCCACCAAAAAGAACTCAAGCTCAAACCAACTCCAAGACAGCCAACCAAACCAAACAAACCAAAGCATTCAAGAGAGGAATCCATAAACACAAGCCACTTGCAAAATACAACTAAAATAGAAAATGAAATTGTAAAAATATAATAAAATTCCTAGAGGAACATACATGTTTGAGCAAACTAATGTCAAAAGAATGAAGCCTAAACCAACTTCTATGTTATCTAAACAATTCCTACATTGAGATAGGTCAAGGGAATCTACAAGTTTGGGAGGGTCCTAATCTCAATACCTAAAACAGATCCTAATATTGTTCTAAAAATCCACCAAAAATTATAAGGGAACATACATGTCTAGCCTAACACATACCAAAAAATCAAAGCCAAACTCTAAACCAAATGGAAGAACTAAATTCAACAAAACAGATAGCCAATTATGCAAAAATAAAGAACAAAATAAAATGTGAAAACTTAAATAAAAATTGAAAAATGCATGAAATTGTATTTTGTTAATCCTAGAAAATCACAAATTCCATGAGGATCATGAGGATATTTTTAAAATAATTTTGTGATCAAAATTGGAATTTATATGATTTTTGGAATAACAATACAATTAAAATAAAACAAAAATGAAATAAAAATGAATTAAATCCTGAAATAAACATGAGCCAATGGATCAGGAGACCAGTCAATCCATCCAACGCGCCAGAGCTTGCCACCTCATTTATTTAAACGCAGCGTTTTGAATTAATCTAGAGTCAACAAAAAACAAGTCTCAGCCACACGATCTGGTGGTCAGTCAATGGTCCAAGGTTGATCTAATGGCTCTCACATCATCTTCTTCATTTTTCAGGTCATCTGAGTAGAGACACTGGGCAATGGTGCGTGGTGGCCGGAGAAGACTCCGGTCGTCTTCTCCGGCGAGAGTCCAGTTTCAGGCAACCAAAAATGACAAACAAAATACCAAATCAACTCAGTTTTTCATGTACATTTCAAATCTCCACTCAAAATCCTCTAGATCTGGCTAGGTTTTAAAATTCGAAGGCAAACTCCAAATGCACCTCAATTCTGATCATCATCAAATCCTAAACTAAATACACATAACTGTTCCTCATGCTTCCTAGGTCATCATCATCTATCCAATTCATGTCCATTCTTCAAGATCAAGCCAAATCGTGCCTCAACAGAATTCATACATGATCCTACATTGTCTCTAATTGTCCAAATTCCTATCCAGAAACGATCTACATCTCTTCCTCATTCTAAAAGCAAGCTCAAATCTAAATGAATCATTCTAAATCATGTAGAATATGAAGATTTACTAACCTGCTCTAGATCTGTTGACAGAGGTACTTAGAGCTCGTGATTTGCTTCCAAATGCTCCAGAAACTTTCAATGATCTACCAGAAAGAGAATGCACACCTCAATTTTGCTTGAATTGGCTCCAAACTCAGAATCCAATTTCAAGTTACAGCTGTGAAATTTCAATTGCTCTTGCTTGCTCTGGCGCGAAATGAAGCTCAAAATTGATCTGAACTCACTCTAATGAATATATAGAAGAGTTTCATGGGCCTTTGGATCCAAGTTGAAGCCCAAAACAGTGATTTGCATTTTCTGATTTTTCCTTCAAAGTTCACTATGAAAGTCGTGCATTGCAAGATTGGCATTAGTTCTAGAAGTTTCTAACACCTTGCACATGTCATTTAGAATGAGTTTGGATGGAGAAATTGGCCTGAATTGCCTTGTGTATGATTTTGCATATGTGACTTGTTCATGAAGTAACAACATTGAAAGTCATGGAATTATGCCTCAAATAAAAAATGTAAAAGTGTCAAAGTGTTCAAAATGAAATTTCCAGTCAGAAAATGTACTCATTTGCTTGGTTTTGGTCATCTAACTCAAAATCCCATTTTCCCTCCTTTCCATATTTGAAATTTCTTCATTTTCAAGCCATTTCAAATGACTTTTTGATATGAGCCAAACCAAACTTTCATGACAACTTGGTTTCACTCAAAACATCATTTTAAGAAACTTTCATGTTGAACAATTTTCTATTTGAAGCTTGCAAGTTGGAGATTTTGGCCCATGCTTGAAATTGACCTATAATCTCACTTTCCCAAAATACCCCTGACTTGTAAACCTCATAACTTGAGTTCTAAAAATCATATGGAAGACTTATAGTACAATTTAGAAAGCTAAGATCATGAGGAACAACTTTCATGTTGACCAAAAGTTCAGGTGAAACTTCCTTCTAGGTCAAACATAGCCTTGAAGTCAGATGATTTTCACAGACAAATTTCAGAACCATCTGAGGACTTGTAACTTGTCTGGACCATAACTTGAGCTATATAAATCCCCTTGAGGACTTCTAGTACTCAAATTAAAGTTATTGAGATGATCTACAAGTTTCAGGTTGGTCAAAGATCCATTTGAAACTTGTATCTTGACTTATGTGGCTTTGAAGTTAGGCACTAAATAGGGTAATTTGCACTGAAACCCTAATTTAGCAACTTCCCACATTCTTGACTCTTCTTGATTTGATCTTGGCAAAACACCACAAATGTCTTATCACATCATTTCATCAACTCCATGACCTCAAAGTAGGCTTGAATTCTTTTCAATTGCATAATTGACCTAGGGTTGATCCAGATGAAACCCTAATTGCTCACACCTCAACTGTGGCTCTTGCACTTGAATCAATGACTTGATTGAGCTCCAACATGGCCCTATAGGAACTCTATGAGCTCTATGCACATCTCATATTCACACCTCAATGATAGTCTTCAACTGATCAAGACCTCCCACCACCTCCTGATGACTTGGATGACTTCTCAAGCTTGGATAAGATTTCTTGCTAGGGTTCTCTTGATAATAATCACACTTGATCTCCTATTGGATGAATGATATTCCATGATATGCAAATGATAGAACTATGCAAATGATAATGCAATGAAACATAAACCAGGTAAAATATGTTGAGCAAATTTTGGGGTGCGACAGCTGCCCCTATTCAAACGACTTGGACCCGACTGGGTGAAGAGCGAACGACCTTTAAACAATCGAGGTAAAAGACGGTTGAATACCAAGAAACCCGAAAATTTTCCAAATGAAGACATGAACTGCAAAAACTGCTTAGTGGACAACATCCGTTGTGCTGAACCCAGTTGTTACGGCAACAACTGATCAATCTTCTAATAAAACTTTTGATTTTAGCATTAACTCCCTGTGTGACGCCACAGACATCGAATTAACTTTATGAGAAACAATTCCGTCCACAATGGGACTAAACTTCGTCAACACGAGGAAGGACTCCATCCAAATGGGTACAATTCCGTCTCTAATTGGAATAACGATCTCTGTCAATCACAGGTAACTACTCCACTGGGGATAATCCATCGATTACGGATAATAACTCCGCCCACACGAGTAGCAATCACTATCAACATAAGTGCAAATCGTTGTCAATCACAGGTAACAATCTCTGTCAACACAGGCGCGATCTCTGTCCATTACAGGTAACAATCTTTTCTGACGCTTTTACTGGGGAAATAACTCTGCCAACAACACAGGGAATAACTTTGGCGACTTCCACTGAGGAAATTGTTTTATCAACAAATAAGAAATAACTCTGCCAATAATACAGGAAAATAACTCCGTCACCACTACGGGCAATAACTCTGCCCAATACAGGAAAGTAACTCCGTCACCACTACAGGCAATAACTTTGCCAAATACAGGAAAGTAACTCCGTCACCACTATGGGCAATAACTCTGCCAAATACAGGAAAGTAACTCCGTCACCACTACGGGCAATAACTCTGCCAAATACAGGAAGATAACTCTGTCACCACTACGGAAAAATAACTCTGTCCGATACAGGAAAATAACTCCGAATACAGCTTCTCTGCCTATCTTTGCAGTAGCTAACTCCATCAATCAAATGGGTAACAAAATATTGGTCCAATCTTCAGACTTTTAGCGCGAACATGGCAGCAAATCTGAGAAGGACTCTATTGGGGATTTTCTGAACCCAAACTGCCAGACACCTACTTCGACATAGGCGGCAACTTCCAAAAAATGATTCACAGAATCTTTTGATACTGTCATAGCAACAATTTTGAAGAAATACTCCGCTGGAAGGTGTCCCTTCCGTGAAAATAAGGTGCCGGCAAAACAGAAGAGTCGCCACCTTTCGTTATTTATCCCTCAGAACGGGAAAGGAAACGATCGGAAAAACATGGCGAATAGGTATAAGACAAGGTCGTCGCAACCGTTGTCTGGGTTCAGGAGTCGGTTATGCAAGGAGAAGGTATTAGCACCCCTCACGTCCGTCGTACTCGACGGGATCCACGCTTGTTGGTTTGTCTACGGGTGAAAAACAATCTATCTACGACTGCTAAATCTAAACGGAAAGAAATTGACTCGATAGAGCGCTGCACTCTATGCCTACGTATTCTCATCAGAGAATGAGAAATCAGAGTCAACGTAGTTCGGGAAACTACGGGGGAAGTTTGCTCGGCAAGACGTCGCGTCTTGGGCCTACGTATTCTCGTCAGAGAAATCAGAGCATGACGTAGTTCAGGCTAACTACGGCTAGACAAAGGTGTTCTCGGTCACACGGGGGTGAGAGAAAAGGTTGACGATACTAGCGTGCGCATTCTAGCAGTTAGGTGGACGCTGCTCGACCATTGGAGACTTAGGCGTACCTGTTTGCGGTAGAACGGACGTAGTATGTCAGATTTAAAGGTATGGGAACCTACGGGAACTAGAACTACAGTCTGGTCTCAAATGCGCTTGGGCAAGAGAAAAGGATAACGTCAGTCGTCAGCGGGAAAATCTCGATCGCACAGCAGCGAGAGAACAGAAAGGTTAGTTGTTAGTGTGCTCGCTAGGATATCGCATCCTATGCCTACATATTCTCGTCAGAGAAAATCAGAGCAGCTGTAGTTCAGCCTACTACAGCTAAAACGGGGAACGGTGAAGGTGGCTCGCTAGGACGTCGCATCCTATGCCTACGTACTCTCGTCTGGTACGAGAGATCAGAGCAAACGTAGTTCGGGAAACTACGGAAAGGGGGAAAGGTGGATCGCCAATACATCACTATTGTGCCTACGTATTCTCATCAGAGAAATCAGAGCACGGCGTAGTTCGACTACGGGAAACGGGGAAGGTGGCTCGCTAATACATCAGTATTGTGCCTACGTATTCTCATCAGAGAAATCAGAGCACGACGTAGTTCGACTACGGGAAACAGGGAAGGTGGCTCGCCAATACATCAGTATTGTGCCTACGTATTATCGTCAGAGAAATCAGAGCGCGACGTAGTTCGACGGGAAAACGAGTCTCGATTGCACGGGGGCAAGAGAAGGGATCTCAATCGCCTGAACGCGAGGGAAAAAGGGTATCGATCGCACGGGGGCGAGAACAAAGAGGAAGCAGGCCTACGCCTAAACGGGAAGGAACTCGGGACACACACGCAAGAACCTAAGACGTAGGGATGAATGCGTCGCATGTCACCCAAAGGGTACCATACTAGACATCCTAGACGATTGAGAAGAAACTCCTCAACTGTCCTTTCCTACGTATCTAAACGATCTCACAACACTCGACGGTTGCTTGAAGACTTGAATAAGACGATGATGATGAACGAAGCAGCTCCTGGGCTCCTGACGTGCGCGCGAGCTCCATTCCAATCTTCTCCTCTCTGGATCTTTGATGATGATGCTCGAATCAAGAACAATGTAACGCTTAGACCGTCATAGTTCGACTTATGCGAGAAATCGAACTCTAAGAGGTAGCGTATTGATATCCGTGTCAAAGACAAGATAGAGAAATGATATCGAAAATCATTCTCGAATTGAATCGTGTCACACGGCCAGCCAACAATAAAATCGAGAATAAAATCAGATAGAAACGAAAATAGGAGAGAAAATAGGAGACAAATCCACTAACAAATGGAAACAAAATGCTACGGCAATTAAATTCTACTAGAAAATATTCTAAAGAATCTAAAAGGAAATGCATATGAGAAATAGCATAAAAACAATTCTAAAATATTCTATAATATTCTATGAAGAAAATAGAAATACTATATTAAATCTATAATACCCTATAATGCTAAAAAATAATAGAATATAAATTCTATAAAACTATGCATTAATATCCTAGGAAAATAAAACTATAATCCTAAAAAAAAAATAGAACTATATCTATTACACTCATTCATCCAATACAAGGGAGAAATTAAAAATAAGAGGGGGGGGGGGGGATACGAACTGCGTAACCAGGGTGAATGCAGCAAAAATAGCCTATGGGCCCAACCCATAAAGAAATTCAGAAAATAATAAAAAACAAAGGGGTGCGATGGGAATTACAGGGGGTATGTGTGGCACTTCGTTGGGCCTAGCCCAACGAACAAAACCATAATCAAAACGGGGGTGAAAAGGAAAAAAAAGGAGGTGTGCTGCCAAAACCAACTTGGGCCTGACCCGGTCCAGCGCCACGTAACCCATGATTCAGCAAACTAACCCTAACCTTTCAAGCTCCAAACACTGTTCATCTTTTCCACCGCCGTTTCCTTCTCTTCTCAGCCTCTCTCTCGTTTCCTCTTCTCTCTCACAAACTCTGAGATCAATCTCAAATCCAAATCGCTTTACAACCTACCAAACAAATGATCAACAAAAGAAAGTAAATCTTCGGACGTAATCATTTGTCCTTTGGTATTCTTGAGGACCGATAATCGTTGACGAAGGTTTCTTGAAGGAGTTGGTGAATGTTCTTGAAGAAACTTGGTGTTCCCTGAAGACTTTGGTGAACAGCAAGTAGTACGAAGATGATGAACGCAGGTCTGTGGTGTTGTTGAAAGTCAACAAATTCTGGAAGCTCTTACCTGAAGACGATAGTGAGTGAGTTCAGATCTGGAGGGGATGAAGATTCTTGAACAGATCTTGAAGTTGGACGACGATCTGGAAAACTTTGAAGTTGGATGAATGTTCTATGGAGAAAAATTTGAAGAACTTCTAAAAAGCGTGTTGAATGGATGAACTGCGATGAACACAGGTGTATTTCTAGAAAATGACGATGAACGCATGAAGAACATTCATAGATGATCATGAACACTATGAAGGTCTTATGCATTTCTGGAGAAATGGAGTAGAAACCGATGAACAAACCGATCACACTTTCTTGAAGAATCTGGAAGCACGAATAGCCATTGGTGAAGATCGCCGCGAACACGATGAAGATCATAGATGGATCTTCTGAAAGAGGATGGTGGTTCAACGATCTGGACGGAGTTCTCTGGAATTATCACGTTCTTGATTTTCTGGAGATTTGGATGAAGGCTTGAGGAATGTTCTGGAAAAGTGATGAACATGCATGAAGTTCCTATGAAGTTTCTGGCGAGTTCATGGAATTACTGATGCCAGTTGGATGAAGGTGACGGAGGTTGTTGATGAATGTTCATCGTTCTGGTAAATTATGCAGTTTCCGGCGAGGTTTCGGCGAGATGTCGGCGACAGTTACGGCGGTCCCTACAGCGGCTGCATTGCCGGCGGCGAGGGGGACGGTGAGTCATAAGAGAGCCACGTGGGGCTCTGCATGGAAGGGGAGAGAGGGATAGTGGGCCACGTGTGGGGGTTCTGAGAGAGTGGAGAGAATGAGGTGGCAGCCTCTGGGGGTGAAACGTGGAAGATAGAAATGAGGTGGGGGACCCTCATGCACACGCGTGGGACTGCCTTTATACGCCACCTGGCGCGGACTGGAGTTTGTGGGCCTCCAAAATTGCCACATGGCCCACGAAATTAATGAACTCAGACCCAAATTAACTTCACAATTAACTGATTCATTAAACAACACTAAACACAATTAATGCCTATTAAGAAAAACGAAAATGGCCTAATCTAGATCATTAATTCCTAATCAACCTAACTAAGATGCTAATGATGATTAATACCCTAATTAAAAAATCTCAATTAATACTAAACGAGAATTAAAAACAACAATTAAAACCTAATTGCTAATTAAGACTATTCTACCTAATTAAAGCTAATAAACCCAATTAAAATGAACTAAGACCCTAGTTAACATCTAAAAAGAGTGATTAAGATCTAATTAATCTCTAATTAAATCCTAAACAAATTAAATCTAAAAAAGAGGATATACTATTAAAATCTATTAATTTCTAAACAAATAAAAATAGGAAAAACTCTATTAATCCTATTTAAAAGCATTTTAAAAAACTACTTAGTATCTAAAAAATGAATTATTCTAAAAGGGAAAATTGATATTAAAACTAAAGCTATTTAAAAAACATTTAATATCTATTAAAAAAATCTATCTAATATCTAGAAAAATCAATTAAGTCCATTAAAAAAAATTCTAGAAAATAAGGGGAAAACCTAAAAAAAGCGAGGAAGCCGATTAAATCGATTAGCGAAATAATGCGCGAATACAGCGAAATAAACGGTAAAAACCCGGACACCGAGATGTCCTCCAAACAACAGCGAGAGCTGAAAACACAGGGAACAAGCATCAATTCTCAAAATACGTCCTCGTATTAACCTGAAATGCCTGAAGCGTGATCGGAGGGCGGTAATCCCGATAAAGTCAATCTGACTGGAAAAAAATGCAATGTACGTGGTATGCAAATGCAAAATGAAATGAGTCGAAACATGAGCCAAATTGCGATAAGTAGTTGGTCAAATTTTGGGGTGCAACTTTCAAGCATTCAAAGGTAGAAGACGGTTGAATACCAAAGAACCCGGAAATTTGCCAACTACATAAGTACACGGTACTCTGATGGGAACAAATCTTAGGAGGCTGAAATCATAGCTGCACGGCAACTAGCTAGAGAAATACTGATCTGAACCTCCGTCAGGATGATTCTCTGATTTATCTGATATCATTGCATCCTCAAATCATTGAGGGATCACCGGTTACACGGTAACGGGCGATTGGCCAACCTCACAGGTAAACGATACTCTGGTTGGTAGGAACATCTTCAAAACTGACCAAGACAGTTGCACGGCAACTTGCTGGGGAATTGATCACACGGTAACCGGTGAGAGGTCTAATTTCAAATCTCCGTCAGGATGATCGTCTGATTTTGCTGTAGATCCTCGCCCTCAATTCATCAAACGGTCACTGGTCACTCGGTAATCGGTAATGGATGGATGATTATACCGTCAGGCGTTCTGTGTCATAGCAGAAGAATTCCTCGGGACTCGTCAGGTCATTAGGAACTTTTAAACAATCAAGCTATTTATGCCGTCGGGCATTCAAAGACATTTTCGGGCGTCAGCCGGACTTCATCAGTAGGTCGGGAACAAAATTCTGGGTCAATCATGAAACAAATAAGGATATGCAATCTTTTACCGTCAAGCACTCCGCATCAGCTGAGAGAACTACTTCGTCAATACAGTTGAACTTCATCAGCAAGTCTGGGGTTTCGGCACCGCTGTCGGACTTCAATCATCAAGTTTCCAAGGAAAGTTCAACTTCTATGTTCAAAACCTGCTGGGGATGACTCATCTCCGTTAGGGATTCTGGATAACTATCAAGTAACTCTGTTTCGGGGCTCCAAAATCATTCTGGGTGAATCATCTCTGCTGAGGAAATCAAGAATCATCTTGGACAAATAACTCCGCCGGGGTCTTCAAGAATCATCCTGGACTAATAACTATGCTGGAGATTTCAGGAATCATCCTGAGCAAACACTCTGCCGGGGATTTTAAGCATCAACTTGAGCAACCAACTCTGGCGACTTCACTGAGGATTTTAAAAATCATCTTAAGCACACAACTTTGCTGGGGAATTAAAGAATCATCTTGAGCAAACGACTCTGCGGAGGAACATCTGCAAAACAAGGACGATGGCGACCTGGCTCATGTTTCGTATGCATATGCTTTGACAATGACGTAATGCTCCACACGGTGGAAGTGCTACGCGTTTATGATAAATGCTATGCAATCATGCAAAATGCTGCGGCCCCGTCAGCAAAATAAATGCTGAAGGGAGAAGCCTCCTGTCAAGGAGAAGAAGTCACATCAATCTCAATTGGACTCCGCCTGGGGAAACGAACTTCAGTTGTCTGTTGCAGGGGAACAAAGCTTTACGAGACCCTGAACCTGCTCATCTGGGTATTCAAACCACAACTGCTGAGGAAAACGATGTCAATCTCAGAAATAAACCGCGCGGCCTTCGTAGCAAAACTTTCCTAGAGATGACGACTCCGATGGGGAAATACAGCATCAGTTATTCAATACTCTACTCGGGAGCATCAATCATGGCCCAAACTGTGTCCAAGGACTCAGCTCTCTTGGGGATCTGCATACTCGGCTGGGGAAGAAGGAAGCGTCCTGCTTACTGGGGAGAGTACGACTCTGTGGGGAACTTCAATTCCGATGGAGACTTCAGTCTTGAACTATCAATTGCTGAACACTTGCGAATAGTCTTCTACGAGATTTGCACTTGTGAATTGGTGCTGGGGGATGAACATATGCTTCGACGCCTGACTCAGCTGAGGAGATGGTGGTCCTTCAGGATACATCTGGTTGGGGGAGAGAATCTTCTCTGCTTGGGGATACATATCAATGCTCCTGGTCCCGCATTCAGACTCTGCGGGGAGATGCTACTACACTCTATCGGGGATATCAATCCTGATCTGCTGAGGATAATCTTGCATACGCCTTACGGAGACTGACCCTTCTGGGTAACACCTGCTGGACTATCAAGTCTGATGAGGAACACCTGTGTATCAACACTGCTGGAGATGTCAATCTTTAGCTACTCATTTCACAACTCTGTTGGAGATGTGCCGATCCTATCAAGGAAACACCTCTGGCGACTGCGGAAGATAACAATCGATCACTGGAATTGAATCTTGCTTCACTGAGGAAAACAACCCTGAACGATCCTTTTAGGACACCCTAAGTCCTTATAGGGTATGAAGCAATCTGCTGAGCAATGACTCTTCTCTGTCTGACATCAAAATCTACTCGTCTGGAGATTACTCAGTGAGGGAATCAACGTCGACCTCTGCTTGAGGAATGATTCAATGACCTGGACTCGAAGGGGAAAGGAGTCAAACTTGGACTCTGTGGGGATACAACATTGCATCAGTCCCACTACTGGGGAAATTAACCCAAATCTGCCGGTCAGGGAAAGCTTCAGTCTCAACCCACTTGGGAAAATAGCACATCAGGCTAATCAGCGCTCAATGCTTGGGATAGCCATACTCTGCCGGGAATATTAATCAAACCTGCCGAGGATAATCTTGATCCTACTCTGATAAGGGATAAATGCCATCTCAACTTGCTGCAATCTCAAACTGCTCAGGGGAAACAATCTCAAACTGTACATCTCTGCTGAGAAAATAATCCTGATTCAACAATATCAACACAGGGAATACAAACTACCAATCATGGAGCTGGGATCACTCGAGCCTCGTGTCGAGGGATGTGACAACATACGAGTCACTAGGAATCATCGTGTCGAATATGTTTAGGCTTTTTCTGGTTTAGGTTTAGGGATTTATTTATGGTTACCAACAAAAGTGGATTTGAAAGGGACATACTAGACGAGAACTAGCATTCGAGGGTAGACTACCAGACGAGAACTGGTGGCAAAAGGGTTTAAGTTGTCAGACGAGAACTGACTTACGGTTTTCCAGGCGAGAACTGGACTTTAAAACTGTGTTGGCCAGACGAGAACTGGTTAAACAATAGGTTACAGAAAAGGTTACCAGACGAGAACTGGTTTTCGGTTTGGATTTCAGACGAGAACTGATCTCCGGTTTGCGAGACGAGAACTGGACTTTAAAATGATTTGGTTACAAGGTTCTGCCAAGTAACAGGTTTGGCTGTAGGATAACAATCCAATGGCAGCAAGACTTCTTCAGAAGGTTCAGGTTTTGGCAGGGTAATGACACGATTCCCCGACACTCAACTCTTTCTAGGGTGAACAAACTCATTTGAACAACTTGCCCCAGTGCAATTCAACTTGCCCCAATCCGACTCTTGGGAAACTTCATCCTGAACATAAAACAGCGGGCAACGAGACAATCTTCAGACGGCTTGCCCCAAAATCTGTGCAACGGAAGAATTCATCCTCAACTAACCAACTCTCAGCATGGTTGGTTTCACTATACTTCTGAAGTAGCTTACCCCTGAACGAGCGTTGAGCGACTCAACATGCCCTGATTGAACATTGTAGGGATCTGCCCTCAAATCACAAGAGTTCTGGACAACTGCCCCTGAATGGGTCTCGAGAAGATCCACTTCTGATCAACTGCTTCTTGAATAAGCTGTCCCATAATCAATCGATACGTTGGGACTTTTCCTCAGACTAACTGATTCCAAACTCGCTGGAAGTCAATGCCCCAGATTCACAGGGCTTCACAGCATACCATTCTGATCCAGACTGCTACGATTCAGTCCTGTTTGATTATTCCCTGTTGGAATTCCTTCGTATCAACTACTGACTTGCAATTAAAATTGTTTATTCACGAATGGTAATTTTAATGCAGTGTTCATGCAGATTTTGAAAAATGTTGTGCTGTCACTCATTTACGTGTCATGATAGTGAGTGACGAATGAACCAAAGAGTTCAAACATAGTGTTGATTCAGTCAGTGAAAAATACAACAAGGATATGATTAGCAAATCATGTAGGAGTCAGGTTACTCAACCTCATCGTAATGCGCTTTCAGAATAAACCCTGTCTCAATTAGGTCTTTTAAGGGTTGTATCGTGGTCGGGTTCACGGTTCGTGAAACAAGGGATATTTGGCTCAAATTATGATTTGTACCCACCCCTTCTACGTGATGATCTCCGATCCTAAAGTTCAGTTAACTTGGCTTGAGCGCTCGCCTCTTCGAGAGGTATATCTAATAGTAAGGACCAGTGGTTAAAGAACTCACAAGGTTTTCGGAGTGACAGTTACTCCTTTTTTGTTTCGGTGCCTGTATATACACGACTTTGTCCTTGTTCGAGGATTTTTCTTTTTATATCCTTTCTTTTTCATTCTTTTGATTCCCTAATTTTTTCCTGGACTGACTCTTCAGAGTTCTTTTTGATTTTTCTTTTGAAGTCCAGCGGGATGCCCTGATTTTTGCCTAAGTATTTGCTTTCCTGCTTTTCTTTTCTTTTACTTAGCGGGCTTCCTTTTTTCTCTTATTTTTTCGAAACAAGTCGTGTGACACTGGCTGTCTGGATTCATCCGAGAGGTTTATAACTGTCTCACTCCTGATTGGTGAGGTTTAACCATTGTGGTGGACGAGGTACGACCTCTGGGGAAAAATGCGATGTGATTGGTCCTCGAAAGGCAACACTCCTCTATAAGACTTGAACGCTCGATCAAGCTAACTGACCGCTACCCTGCCCAGGGTTAAGATGTGAGGGTTTAAAAGTCCGAAAAAAAACTCCTACTTCTCGGCTCAAAGTGGTTAACGAGGGACTAACTCCTTATCTCTCCAGTGTTTAGGGGATTTGAAACAATGCCTTGTACGTCATCGGCAAGGTTTTATCTGAAAGCATACGATCATCGGTTATGAGTATTCAGTTTCGTCATCCTCCCTCCAATCTTTGCTAATCATAGTGATAAAGTGGAGTGAATAAAGGGCAAGTGTCAGTGCAATGCAGTAAATGAGTGACAACGATATGATTAATTCAGAAAAATGCATAGTCACTTTATCAATATTAACATTCGAAACAAACAATGTTTAACAGCAAGTAGTAACTAACAGAAAAGAAACTACAAATGCAAATGATAAAAAGTCTGAGGACTGCCAATGCTGAGGACGTCTGTCTGTCTGGACCACTGGCTTCTGGAAATAACCTTCTGAATCTTCGAGCTCAGACAGTTGGGAGGTTGTCATGCACAACCAAAACTCCTTCTGGAAAGGAAATGCACCCTTTGTCGATCAATTGTTGTACTTTTGCCTGGAAAGCTTTGCAATCTTCGGATGAATACCCCGGGGATCCACCATGGTATCCACACTGAGCATGGGGATTGTACCCAGGAGGGTAAGGCTCTAGCACGGGCTTGAGAGCTTTAGGTTCCACCAAAGAATTCTGAATCAAATGTGGCAGAATCTGGCTATACGGCACAGGCACCGGATGAGAAGGAGCATTCCTTCGTTCCAAGTTGTTACGAGGTCGGTTCTGATTCTGACGCTGATTTTGATAACCTCGGCCACGGGCTCGTGGATTTGCAAGAGGAGCGACATAAAGTTCCCGATGTGGTGCCCTAGGCACAATTGTCTGTCCAGAATAACGAGACACAGAGGATACCGTCCGCTGAGAAGACAAAGAACCAACAAATTTCACCGATTCGTCTTGAGGATACCCAACATCTGTCATGACTGCATTGACCATAATTTCATCTTCAGTTTGAAAGCTACAGAGAGATTTGGTTTCACTAGCCTGACTGCTCGAAACATTCTGAATTCTTCCAGTCTTTACACCATACTCGATGCGCTCTCCTGCCCTTACCAATTCAGAGAAATTTGGTGCAACTCCAAGCATTCTTTCGAAGTACGGGCTCTGCAAGGAGTTTACGAACATGCCTTTTAACTCTCGGTCTAGAAGTGGTGGTTGCACTCTAGCAGCAAATTCTCTCCATCTCTGAACATACTTCCGGAAAGGTTCATTGTTCCCTTGAGATAACTCTTGCAGCTGCATGCGACTAGGAGCTACATCAAGATTGTAGTCATACTGCTTCAGAAAAGCATTGGCTAAATCCACACATGACCGGATCTGATCACTCTCTAACTGCATATATCAACTCAGAGATGCCCCAGTCAGACTATCTTGAAAGCAGTGAATCATCAACTTGTCGTTGTGCACGAATGAAGTCATTCTTCGGCAGAACATCACCAAATGTTGCTTCGGGCAACTATCTCCTTTGTACTGTTCAAACCTCGGCGCTCTGAACTTCGGAGGTAATACTAGGCCAGAAACTAGACACATGTCTGCAGCATTGGGGTTAACAACATCTTTACCTTTCAAAGCTTTGAATATTTCATCCAACGCACGAAACCTTTTAGCATACACGGGAGCTAATGGGTCTTCAGTATTTGCTATCGGGACCTCTCTTCGGGGATTTGGCACAGGGAAAATAACACCCTGATAGTATGAGGTATCAACAGAAGGAGAACGTTCACTTCGGACGAAAAACTGCTCACGTAGACCTCGGTCTTCAACATAAGGCTGTACAAGTCGAGTTGCAGTAAGGTTGTTCACTTGCAGAAAGTCTTCGTCATGCGTAGATCCATACAGAGGATTGGACGTCACAGTGAAACCTGACAAGGTATCAACAAACTGGAAGCTGCTCTCTGACATAGCTACCAACAACTTTCACTGCCTGATTCTGCTCAAATCTGCTTCAACCCCTTGGTCGTCTTCCAACAATCACCTTCAGAATCAAAACAACGGCTGGATAAGAGCTCTGACTAGCTGGAGAATGGCATGCAATATGATGCAAGAATGTTTATGCAAATGCAATGCAAGATGAAGCAAACACGGGATCACAGCCCCCACAAATCTCTGATTACTGCTGCGCTGCTGACGGGATAAGTCTGCTCTGACGAGAGAAAACCAAAATACCGGGTAGGCTGGAAGTCAAGTTTCCTGCAAAAAACCCTCCCACTCACGGGTGTGGACCTAAACTGACACAAGTTCGGCATCCTATGTGGTCGCCGGCGTCACAGACTTTCAAGACTGATAATACGATACCCAGAAGGTGTGGCATCATCCTATCCTGAAGAGGCCTCACTTAGCCAACTTCCAAATGATCGGTCCCCAGAGTCGACAATCCTCCAAACCAACAACCCCCTCAACCCAAAGGGTTGAAAAAGAAGCCAACCGGGAGAACCTCGTCTGAGCATGGATTTCATGAGACACTAGCGCCTGCCAAGCAAGTGCGCGCCCACTAATTTCCACAACTAATTCTAAGGTGCACTCAAGCCTGGGTCTGGCTTCTCACTCATCAGAGCTCCCATCCCACAACAGCACAATAGCAACAGATAATAATATAGTGCGGAAAATGTAAATACATCAGTAATATACAACACAAAAATAAACACCCACAGACACGCAAACAAGCGCTAGGATTGATTCTCTCAGGGGACGTTGGATCCCCTTACTGACTCGCATACGGGACGTTGGATCCCTAGGAAACTATCAAGTCCCACGCAGAGTCGCCAGCTGTCGCTTCCGCGAAAATAAGGTGCCGGCAAAACAGAAGAGTCGCCACCTTTCGTTATTTATCCCTCAGAACGGGAAAGGAAACGATCAGAAAAACCTGCGAATAGGTATAAGACAAGGTCGTCGCAACCGTTGTCTGGGTTCGGGAGTCGGTTACACAAGGAGAAGGTATTAGCACCCCTCACGTCCGTCGTACTCGACGGGATCCACGCTTGTTGGTTTGTCTACGGGTGAAAAACAATCTATCTACGGCTGCTAAATCTAAACGGAAAGAAATTGACTCGATAGAGCATCGCACTCTATGCCTACGTATTCTCATCAGAGAATGAGAAATCAGAGTCAACGTAGTTCGGGAAACTACGGGGGAAGTTTGCTCGGCAAGACGTCGCGTCTTGGGCCTACGTATTCTCGTCAGAGAAATCAGAGCATGACGTAGTTCAGGCTAACTACGGCTAGACAAAGGTGTTCTCGGTCACACGGGGGTGAGAGAAAAGGTTGACGATACTAGCGTGCGCATTCTAGCAGTTAGGTGGACGCTGCTCGACCATTGGAGACTTAGGCATACCTATTTGCGGTAGAACGGACGTAGTATGTCGGGTTTAAAGGTATGGGAACCTACGAGAACTAGAACTACCGTCTGGTCTCAAATGCGCTCGGGCAAGAGAAAAGGATAACGTCAGTCGTCAGCGGGAAAGTCTCGATCGCACAGCAGCGAGAGAACAGAAACGTTAGTTGTTAGTGTGCTCGCTAGGATATCGCATCCTATGCCTACATATTCTCGTCAGAGAAAATCAGAGCAGCTGTAGTTCAGCCTACTACAGCTAAAACGGGGAACGGTGAAGGTGGCTCGCTAGGACGTCGCATCCTATGCCTACGTACTCTCGTCTGGTACGAGAGATCAGAGCAAACGTAGTTCGGGAAACTACGGAAAGGGGGAAAGGTGGCTCGCCAATACATCAGTATTGTGCCTACGTATTCTCATCAGAGAAATCAGAGCACGACGTAGTTCGACTATGGGAAACGGGGAAGGTGGCTCGCCAATACATCAGTATTGTACCTACGTATTCTCATCAGAGAAATCAGAGCACGACGTAGTTTGACTACGGGAAACGGGGAAGGTGGCTCGCCAATACATCAGTATTGTGCCTACGTATTCTCGTCAGAGAAATCAGAGCGCGACGTAGTTCGACGGGAAAACGAGTCTCGATTGCACGGGGGCAAGAGAAGGGATCTCAATCGCCTGAACGCGAGGGAAAAAGGGTTTCGATCGCACGGGGGCGAGAACAAAGAGGAAGCAGGCCTACGCCTAAACGGGAAGGAACTCGGGACACACACGCAAGAACCTAAGACGTAGGGATGAATGCGTCACATGTCACCCAAAGGGTACCATACTAGACATCCTAGACGATTGAGAAGAAACTCCTCAACTGTCCTTTCCTACGTATCTAAACGATCTCACAACACTCGACGGTTGCTTGAAGACTTGAATAAGACGATGATGATGAACGAAGCAGCTCCTGGGCTCCTAACGTGCGCGCAAGCTCCATTCCAATCTTCTCCTCTCTGGATCTTTGATGATGACGCTCGAATCAAGAACAATGTAACGCTTAGACCGTCATAGTTCGACTTATGCGAGAAATCGAACTCTAAGAGGGAGCGTATTGATATCCGTGTCAAAGACAAGATAGAGAAATCATATCGAAAATCATTCTCCAATTGAATCGTGTCACACGGCCAGCCAACAATAAAATCGAGAATAAAATCAGATAGAAACGAAAATAGGAGAGAAAATAGGAGACAAATCCACTAACAAATGGAAATAAAATGCTACAGCAATTAAATTCTACTAGAAAATATTCTAAAGAATCTAAAAGGAAATGCATATGAGAAATAGCATAAAAACAATTCTAAAATATTCTATAATATTCTATGAAGAAAATAGAAATACTATATTAAATCTATAACACCCTATAATGCTAAAAAATAATAGAATATAAATTCTATAAAACTATGCATTAATATCCTAGGAAAATAAAACTATAATCCTAAAAAAAATAGAACTATATCTATTACACTCATTCATCCAATACAAGGGAGAAATTAAAAATAAGAGGGGGGGGGGGGGGGGGTACGAACTGCGTAACTAGGGTGAATGCAGCAAAAACAGCATATGGGCCCAGCCCATAAAGAAATTCAGAAAATAATAAAAAACCAAGGGGGGTGCGATGGGAATTACAGGGGGCATGTGTGGAACTTCGTTGGGCCTAGCTCAACAAACAAAACCATAATCAAAACGGGAGTGAAAAGGAAAAAAAAGGAGGTGTGCTGCCAAAAACAACTTGGGCCTGACCCGGTCCAGCGCCACGTAACCCATGATTCAGCAAACTAACCCTAACCTCTCAAGCTCCAAACACTGTTCATCTTTTCCACCGCCGTTTCCTTCTCTTCTCAGCCTCTCTCTCGTTTCCTCTTCTCTCTCACAAACTCTGAGATCAATCTCAAATCCAAATCGCTTTACAACCTACCAAACAAATGATCAACAAAAAGAAAGCAAATCTCCGGACATAATCATTTGTCCTTTGGTATTCTTGAGGACCGATAATCGTTGACGAAGGTTTCTTGAAGGAGTTGGTGAATGTTCTTGAAGAAACTTGGTGTTCCCTGAAGACTTTGGTGAACATCAAGTAGTACGAAGATGATGAACGCAGGTCCGTGGTGTTGTTGAAAGTCAACAAATTCTGGAAGCTCTTACCTGAAGACGATAGTGAGCGAGTTCAGATCTGGAGGGGATGAAGATTCTTGAACAGATCTTGAAATTGGACGACGATCTGGAAAACTTTGAAGTTGGATGAATGTTCTATGGAGAAAAATCTGAAGAACTTCTAAAAAGCGTGTTGAATGGATGAACTGCGATGAACACAGGTGTATTTCTGGAAAATGACGATGAACGCATGAAGAACATTCATAGATGATCATGAACACTATGAAGGTCTTATGCATTTGTGGAGAAATGGAGTAGAAACCGATGAACAAACCAATCACACTTTCTTGAAGAATCTGGAAGCACGAATAGCCATTGGTGAAGATCGCCGCGAACACGATGAAGATCACAGATGGATATTCTGAAAGAGGATGGTGGTTCAACGATCTGGACAAAGTTCTCTGGAATTATCACGTTCTTGATTTTCTGGAGATTTGGATGAAGGCTTGAGGAATGTTCTGGAAAAGTGATGAACATGCATGAAGTTCCTATGAAGTTTCTGGCGACTTCTTTCATTTTCCGGCGAGTTCATGGAATTACCGATTCCAGTTGGATGAAGGTGACGGAGGTTGTTGATGAATGTTCATCGTTCTGGTAAATTATGCAGTTTCCGGCGAGGTTCCGGTGAGATGCCGGCGACAGTTACGGCGGCTGCATGGCCGGCGACGAGGGGGACGGTGAGACAGAAGAGAGCCACGTGGGGCTCTGCATGGAAGGGGAGAGAGGGATAGTGGGCCACGTGTGGGGGTTCTGAGAGAGTGGAGAGAATGAGGTGGCAGCCTCTGGGGGTGAAACGTGGAAGATAGAAATGAGGTGGGGTACCCTCATGCACACGCCACCTGGCGCGGACTGGAGTTTGTGGGCCTCCAAAATTGCCACATGGCCCACGAAATTAATGAACTCAGACCCAAATTAACTTCACAATTAACTGATTCATTAAACAACACTAAACACAATTAATGCCTATTAAGAAAAACGAAAATGGCCTAATCTAGATTATTAATTCCTAATCAACCTAACTAAGATGCTAATGATGGTTAATACCCTAATTAAAAAATCTCAATTAATACTAAACGAGAATTAAAAACAGCAATTAAAACCTAAATGCTAATTAAGACTATTCTACCTAATTAAAGCTAATAAACCCAATTAAAATGAACTAAGACCCTAATTAACATCTAAAAAGGATGATTAAGATCTAATTAATCTCTAATTAAATCCTAAACAAATTAAATCTAAAAAAGAGGATAAACTATTAAAATCTATTAATTTCTAAACAAATAAAAATAGGAAAAACTCTATTAATCCTATTTAAAAGCATTTTAAAAAACTACTTAGTATCTAAAAAATGAATTATTCTAAAAGGGAAAATTGATATTAAAACTAAAGCTATTTAAAAAACATTTAATATCTATTAAAAAAATATATCTAATATCTAGAAAAATCAATTAAGTCCATTAAAAAAAATTCTAGAAAATAAGGGGAAAACCTAAAAAAAGCGAGGAAGTCGATTAAATCGATTAGCGAAATAATGCGCGAATACAGCGAAATAAACGGTAAAAACCCGGACACCGAGATGTCCTCAAAACAACACCGAGAGCTGAAAACACAGGGAACGAGCATCAATTCTCAAAATACGTCCTCGTATTGGCCTGAAATGCCTGAAGCGTGATCGGAGGGCGGTAATCCCGATAAAGTCAATCTGACTGGAAAAAAATGCAATGTACGTGGTATGCAAATGCAAAATGAAATGAGTCGAAACATGAGCCAAATTGCGATAAGTAGTTGGTCAAATTTTGGGGTGCAACAGAAGGGTAAGAGAAACTTAACCAAGCAACTCTGTGGGGAATAATGACAAAACGAACATTATCATTACACGTCTCACACCGAGACCTTGCTTATCTGGTAATTAAACTGAGCAAGAGCTCCCTCTGTTGGTGTAAGCCCTAGAGGCCAATACTTTTTGGTACTTGTATCAAATTATTCGTTTAATAATAAAAGGCATTTCTTTATTATGTTTGTCTTTCAGAATAATAAAGTCCCTAGAATAGTTAGTCTGTTTAATGAAATGTTAAGTGTGACTTAATCATGAGATCCCATTAAACATAAAGACATTATTCTTAAAATATCCGTAGTCAAGCTTTATTACAAAGTGGGATAACATTAAAAGCATTGAGACTATTATGAAGATAGACTGATGATCACATCTCATGGATCATGGATAAAGAGTTATCAAGTCTTGACATAGGTATAAATATTAGGAGTAATATTTATACCGGATTGACCCGCTATGAGAATACTACATAGTATGTTATGCAAAGTGTCATAAGTTATTCTCATGGTGATAATGGTGTATTACCACCCTTCGACCTGAAACCACTATGGACCCTAGATGTAGAGTCGGGTGCTTTATTGCTGATCAAACATTATCCGTAACTGGATGATCATAAAGACAGTTGATGGGCACTCCACGAAGCATGCTGAGGGACATGAGTGTCCTAGATGGAATTTGCCAATCCTGCATAACAGGAGAAATGTCTAAGGGCCCAATATTGAACTGGACAAGGATGACACAGTGTATGCCTTGTGTTCAATATAGACATAGGGGCAAAAGGGTAATTGTACAAACATATATTATCACGAAAAAGGTTTTGTCAGATCACATGACATTTTTGTGACTTGGGTAGCAGTGATGTGTTGCTAGATACCGCTTACTGTTTATTATGTTAAATATATATAATTTAATATAATTACCAACGTTACGAAATCCTACAGGGTCACACACATAAGGACAGTTTGATGAGAGATAGAGAAATCAAAGGAACACCGTAAGGTACGGTGCACTTAAGTGAAAAATAGAAATTCGGATAATATAATAATAATTATTGTTATTTTATAATGGTTATAAAATAATAATAAAATAAATATATTTATTATAATAATAGTTATTATAATAATATATAATATTATTATGGATCATGTGAATTAGGGTTTTAGCCCGCAGCCCACAAGAGAGTCTATAAAAGGAACCCTTGTGATGAAGCTTTCACTTGATGCAATTTCGTTTTTGATTCTCTTTTCTCACTCAAATAATTCCGTTCGTAAGCAGCTAGCACTGTGACCGGAAGCTGTTCGTGTGGACTGAGTAGAGGCGTTGCACTTCATCAACGCTTGTGATCGCTGCATCAAAGATCTGAATCGCCACAAAGAGGTAACGATTCTATCACTGACCATGCTCATTCGTGAGGATCACTAAAGGAAAATTTTTGTTTTCCGCTGCGTTTAGATCGCAATTTTCCTTCAGTGGTATCAGAGCCACTTACGAAACCATGGATCTGATAGCTGTTAAATTTCCGTCTTTTCTGTATTTGATTCGATTAAAACACAGAATGAATTTAACAATAAACGATTAATTAAAGTTGGCATCTGTTGTGTACGATTTGGATGATTGATGTTGATTATGCTTCGGAATCCGACATTAGTATGGTGAAGTTGTGCGATACATTGATCATCCATAGGTTACACAATTAGATCGATCACTTTTATATAAGATATAAGAAATTCTGATGCAAAGATGGTATATGGGATATACTGTTTTGATTTCATCCATTCAATCACATAAGGATTGTAATTCTTTTGAAAGATCATCATCTTCATTCGCTTCGGAATCCGACATTAGTATGGTGAAGCAATGACATGTTGATCTATCATATTGAGTTATCAATCGAGTTGTGTTTGACGGCATGAAATTGTTGCATTAGGATTAATGGCAGTACAAGTGTTGTATTGCCGCAGACTTTTCCGGTTGGGGTTGTAAATGCACAAAAGTTGTGCAGGAAACGACGTGAAATACAATGAAGTGTTCATAAAATTTTTCGCTGGGGCGCTGCCCCTAACAACCCCGCAAGGAGGCGCTGCCCCCTTGACCCCCGTCCGCTGAACGGTCAGCGGAACCACCGTCCGCTGACCGGGCAGCGGAACCCCCGGCTAAGTCTGCAAAGTGTGATCAATCAGCCGAAATTTAATTTAGTTTATTTAATTATCGGAATTTTAAACTAATAATAAAAGTGTGTTTATTATTATTTATTTGTGGTGATCAGTTATGGCCTTAGTTTTTCCTTTATTATTGTTTTGGGATTTTTGAATACGGCCTGCGTGTCGTGCCTCTCTCTCAATCTCTTTATGTAACTTCTTTTCTCATCTCACTCCCTCGTATGTAAAACGAGTTTTCTTATATGTAATGTAATATTATGTTATGAAAAAAAAAAGGAAGTATTCAATATTAAAGGAGGATAACCTTGGAGATCATGCTTGGAGAAGCTTAGATCGTTATTAGGTTAGCTTAGGTTCTCTCATTGGCTTGAGAGAACAATTGCGTTAGGGGCCATAATTGTATCTTTTTTTTTTATATGTATGTTGATGCATGTAATTGTATGTTGATGCATGTGAGAGACGTTTTGCATGTTAAGCCGGTGAGATCAAACTAATAACAAATTCCCTCAAAATTAAATATTAAGTTTATGCTTTCCAAATTTTAGCACTCATCAAGACTAGTATCGAGCATTGTAGGTTTCGCCTACGCGAGGTGCATGTTCTATATTAGTAAGGTGTGATGGGATAATTGTAATATCCAATTGCTAAAACAATGGGTCAAACTTAACTAAACAAATTATAATAAGATTATATATGTTTAGAAGCAAGAATTGGGAATGATTCATGTGATGGATCAGAATAAGGAGTTATTCACCCAATTGAAAATATTCGAGAGTTGTATGAGATACAATTGGAAGGAGTTCCTACCTAAATAACTTAGTTTTGTGTAATCAGCCTAACGCTGACTTAAAACAAAGTGAAACATGGATCTCGACCCACTAGAAAGTCTTCCAACGGGATTTTCCGAATCAAATGATGAGGGTCATTTGTTTTGAATAAAATAGTGGGAGCATATTTGATTAAAGGCCTAATTAAATATGTTGTTTTAATGATACTTATATTTTCATATTTCTCTTGTAGATTACCATGACAACAAACACATCGAACAATATTTTGCGATCCATCCTAGATAAGGAAAAATTGTCTGGGACAAATTTCCTGGATTGGCACCGTAATCTGAGGATTGTCCTCAAGCACGATAAGAAGCTGTATGTCTTGGAGACACCAGTTCCTGAGGAGGAACCTCCTAGTTCTGCACCAAAGGCAGAAAGAGATGCTTATAAGAAGCATTTCGATGATGCCAATGAAACCGCTTGCCTCATGCTTGCTACCATGAACTCTGAGTTGCAAAAGCAACACGAGAACATGTCTGCGTTCGATATGATCGGACATCTGAAAACGCTTTATCAAGAGCAAGCAAGAAATGAGAGGTTTCAGGTTTCAAAGTCCCTTTTTAACAGCAAGTTAGCTGAGGGAGCCCCTGTAAGTCCCCATGTACTCAAGATGATTGGGTATGTGGAGAACCTTGACAGATTAGGGTTTCCCCTTGGAAAGGAACTTGCGATTGATCTGATCTTGCAATCGTTGCCAGAGAGCTTCAGTCAGTTTGTCCTGAATTTCAATATGAATGACTTGGACAAAAGTCTTCCAGAACTGCTAGGCATGTTGAGAACTGCTGAGCAGAATATGAAGACAAAAGGGAAATCCATTCTGATGGTCAGTAATGGAAAGAAACAGAACAAGAGGCCCATCAAACAGGGTGGTAGAGGGAAAGGCAAGGAAGTTGCCAAACCCAAACCCACTCCTCCTGTTTTGAAGCCTAGTGGAGGAATAGCAAAGGAGGGCACTTGCTTCCATTGCGGTAAGACCGGACATTGGAAGAGAAATTGCCCAAAGTACCTGGAAGATAAGAATAATGGAGTAGAGACTTCAAATTCAGGTATTTTTGTTATTGAAATTAATTTATCTACTTCTGCATCATGGGTATTAGATACTGGATGCGGTTCTCACATTTGTACTAATGTGCAGGGACTAAAAAGGAGTAGAAATTTGGCAAAAGGTGAAGTTGACCTACGAGTTGGCAATGGAGCAAAGGTTGCTGCTTTAGCTGTAGGAACTTATGTTTTAACTTTACCTAGTGGTTTAATAATTCAGTTAGAGAACTGTTATTATGTACCTGCAATTAGCAGGAATATTATTTCCGTTTCTTGTTTGGACAAGTTTGGTTTTTCATTCATAATAAGGAACAATTGTTGCTCCATTTATTTGAATGATATATTCTATGCTACTGCAAAAATGAATAATGGACTATATGTCCTTGATCTTGAAATGCCAATTTATAACATTAATACTAAAAGGTTGAAACCTAATGAGTTGAATCCAACTTACCTTTGGCACTGTCGATTAGGCCACATAAATGAGAAACGCATTTCCAAACTCCATAAAGATGGACTCTTGGACTCTTTTGATTATGAATCATATGAGACATGCAGATCTTGTTTAATTGGAAAGATGACAAAATCCCCATTCACAGGAAAAGGTGAAAGGGCTAATGATCTTTTGGCACTCATACATACTGATGTATGTGGACCACTGAACATACCAGCCAGAGGAGGTTTTCAGTACTTCATCACTTTTACTGATGACTTCAGTAGATACGGATATGTGTATTTAATGAAACACAAATCTGAGTCCTTTGAAAAGTTCAAGGAATTCAAGAATGAAGTACAAAACCAACTAGGTAAGAATATTAAAGTTCTTCGATCAGATCGAGGTGGTGAATATTTAAGCCTAGAATTTGATGACCATCTAAAAGAGTATGGGATTCTATCCCAACTTACTCCTCCTGGAACACCACAATGGAATGGTGTATCTGAGAGAAGAAATCGAACCTTGTTAGACATGGTTCGATCCATGATGAGTCACGTCGATCTTCCAAACTCCTTTTGGGGACATGCATTATTAACAGCAGCTTACACACTTAACCGTGTTCCATCCAAAAAGGTTGATAAGACACCATATGAGATATGGAGTGGTAAGAAACCACATATGTCTTACATGAAGATTTGGGGTTGCGAAGTTTACGTCAAACGACAAATTTCAACCAAGCTTGAGCCCAAATCTGACAAATGCTTATTTGTGGGGTATCCTAAAGAAACAAGAGGATATTACTTCTACAATCCTTCTGAGGGCAAAGTGTTTGTCGCTCGAACTGGAGTCTTTCTGGAAAGGGATTTTATTTCCAAAGGAAACAGTGGGAGGAAAATAGAGCTTGAAGAAATTCAAGAATCACAAAACATTGAAACACCTATGGAGGAACTAGAGCGGGAAACACAAGTAGTTGTGGAAGAGCAACCTGCTCAAGTAGAACAAGACCAGCGTAGGTCAAGCAGGATACGTCACCAACCTGAGAGATATGGATATCTCATAAGCGATCAGGGTGATGTATTACTCATGGATCAAGATGAGCCTGTGACCTACAAAGAGGCCATAACTGGTCCTGAGTCTGAGAAGTGGCTAGAAGCCATGAAATCTGAAATGGATTCCATGTACACAAACCAGGTTTGGACCTTGGTAGAACCTCCTATAGGAGTCAACCCTATAGGATGCAAGTGGGTCTTCAAGAAGAAGACTGACATGGATGGTAAGGTACATACCTATAAAGCAAGACTAGTTGCAAAAGGCTATAAACAAATTCATGGGGTTGACTATGATGAAACCTTTTCACCAGTTGCAATGCTTAAATCTGTTCGGATTTTACTTGCCATCGCTGCATATCATGATTATGAAATATGGCAGATGGATGTCAAAACTGCTTTCCTTAATGGGAATCTTCTTGAGGATGTGTACATGACACAACCTGAAGGATTTGACATACCACAAGATGCCCAAAAGATATGCAAGTTACAGCGATCAATCTATGGATTGAAGCAAGCTTCCAGAAGCTGGAATCTTCGTTTTGATGAAACAGTAAAACAATATGGATTCATCAAAAATGAAGATGAACCTTGTGTCTACAAGAAGGTTAGTGGGAGCATGATCGTGTTTCTGGTATTATATGTAGATGACATATTACTCATTGGAAACGATGTCCCTACCTTGCAACAAGTGAAAACTTGGTTAGGGAATTGTTTTTCTATGAAAGACCTAGGTGAAGCAGCCTATATATTAGGAATTAGGATCTATAGAGATAGATCACAAAAACTGCTTGGCCTAAGTCAGAGTACATACATAGATAAAGTGTTGAGACGCTTTAATATGCATGATTCCAAGAAAGGATTCATACCTATGCAACATGGTCTGTGTTTATCAAAAACACAATCCCCTTCAACTAAGGAAGAAAGGGATCGCATGAATAAGATTCCATATGCATCTGCAATAGGATCTATCATGTATGCCATGTTATGTACTCGACCAGATGTCTCGTATGCATTAAGTGCAACGAGTAGGTACCAATCTGATCCCGGTGATGCTCATTGGGTAGCTGTCAAGAATATCCTTAAGTACTTGAGAAGGACTAAGGATTCATTCTTGATATATGGAGGTCAGGAAGAGCTTGATGTAATTGGTTACACTGATGCTAGCTTCCAGACAGATAAGGATGATTTTAGATCACAATCTGGTTATGTGTTCTGTCTCAATGGTGGCGCTGTGAGCTGGAAAAGTTCAAAGCAAGAAACAGTTGCTGATTCTACAACTGAGGCCGAGTATATTGCTGCCTCAAATGCAGCAAAGGAAGCTGTTTGGATCAAGAAGTTCATTAGTGAACTTGGCATAGTCCCTAGCATTGTGGATCCCATTGGTTTATATTGTGATAACAATGGTGCTATCGCACAAGCTAAGGAGCCTAGATCTCACCAACGATCCAAACACATACTTAGGCGTTATCACCTCATTCGAGAGATAATCGATCGGGGAGATGTGAAGATATGCAGAGTACCTACACTTGACAATATCGCTGACCCATTAACAAAGCCTCTTGCGCAACAGAAGCATGATGGTCATACTAGATCTATGGGTATTAGGGGTATGCCTAATTGGCTCTAGTGCTAGTGGGAGATTGTTGGTGTAAGCCCTAGAGGCCAATACTTTTTGGTACTTGTATCAAATTATTCGTTTAATAATAAAAGGCATTTCTTTATTATGTTTGTCTTTCAGAATAATAAAGTCCCTAGAATAGTTAGTCTGTTTAATGAAATGTTAAGTGTGACTTAATCATGAGATCCCATTAAACATAAAGACATTATTCTTAAAATATCCGTAGTCAAGCTTTATTACAAAGTGGGATAACATTAAAAGCATTGAGACTATTATGAAGATAGACTGATGATCACATCTCATGGATCATGGATAAAGAGTTATCAAGTCTTGACATAGGTATAAATATTAGGAGTAATATTTATACCGGATTGACCCGCTATGAGAATACTACATAGTATGTTATGCAAAGTGTCATAAGTTATTCTCATGGTGATAATGGTGTATTACCACCCTTCGACCTGAAACCACTATGGACCCTAGATGTAGAGTCGGGTGCTTTATTGCTGATCAAACATTATCCGTAACTGGATGATCATAAAGACAGTTGATGGGCACTCCACGAAGCATGCTGAGGGACATGAGTGTCCTAGATGGAATTTGCCAATCCTGCATAACAGGAGAAATGTCTAAGGGCCCAATATTGAACTGGACAAGGATGACACAGTGTATGCCTTGTGTTCAATATAGACATAGGGGCAAAAGGGTAATTGTACAAACATATATTATCACGAAAAAGGTTTTGTCAGATCACATGACATTTTTGTGACTTGGGTAGCAGTGATGTGTTGCTAGATACCGCTTACTGTTTATTATGTTAAATATATATAATTTAATATAATTACCAACGTTACGAAATCCTACAGGGTCACACACATAAGGACAGTTTGATGAGAGATAGAGAAATCAAAGGAACACCGTAAGGTACGGTGCACTTAAGTGAAAAATAGAAATTCGGATAATATAATAATAATTATTGTTATTTTATAATGGTTATAAAATAATAATAAAATAAATATATTTATTATAATAATAGTTATTATAATAATATATAATATTATTATGGATCATGTGAATTAGGGTTTTAGCCCGCAGCCCACAAGAGAGTCTATAAAAGGAACCCTTGTGATGAAGCTTTCACTTGATGCAATTTCGTTTTTGATTCTCTTTTCTCACTCAAATAATTCCGTTCGTAAGCAGCTAGCACTGTGACCGGAAGCTGTTCGTGTGGACTGAGTAGAGGCGTTGCACTTCATCAACGCTTGTGATCGCTGCATCAAAGATCTGAATCGCCACAAAGAGGTAACGATTCTATCACTGACCATGCTCATTCGTGAGGATCACTAAAGGAAAATTTTTGTTTTCCGCTGCGTTTAGATCGCAATTTTCCTTCACCCTCCACCTGCAGGGAAAAAAATACTTGAAAACAAAAGGTTAACCAACCTGGCTTATGTTTCAAAATGCGTATTTTTGACAATGGCGTAATGCTCCATTCGACATGGAAATGCTGCGTGTTGCACCCTAAAATTTGCCCAACCTTATTCCTTGGGTTTATGTTTCATTATCATTAGCATTTGCATATAGAGTCATGTACATAGACTAACCTTTTGCATAGCATAAGCATAGCAAGTCATTCAACAGGGGACCAATCATTCTCATCTCTAGAAGCCTATCAAGAGGTTATTATCCCAATTCAATCTCATTCAAGTCATCAGGAAAGAATTTGAAAGCAAAGAGTTCAGCAGATCAAGCCTTGAGTCCATCTCCTAGCTGAGGGTATCTGAGGGTCAACAAGAGGGTTGTGAGCTGTGAGTTGAAGGCATGGAGAGTATCTAGACATTATGAGAGACTTAGAAAGTCATTTAAAGAAGGAGACAAGTCATTGATGAGAGCACAAGAGCTATAGTTGAAGGCAGTCAACTAGGGTTTCATCTGGGTCAACCCTAGGTCAACCCTAGGTCAATTGACTGATTTAAGGGGCATTCAAGTCTATTGGAGAGATGTGGGGTTCATCATTGGATATATAAAGAAGGATATGGAGATATGCCAAGGAGAATTCAAGAGAAATCAAGGAGAAGAGGAGTTTCTAAATTAGGGTTTCTGTGTAAAATCCCCTAGTTTAGGTCAAATTTCCAAGCAAGATAAGTCAAAATGCTAGCTTCAAATGGCTTCTTGGCCAACATGAAACTTGTAGAGGATCTCAAGACCTTTAATTTGAGTGGTGGAAGACATCAAGGAGATTTATAGAACTCAAGTTATGGTCCTTGCAAGTTACAGGTCATCTGAGGTATCTGACATTTTGTCTGTGAAGGTGACTTGACTTCCAAGCAATTTTTACCCCTCAAGGAGATTTCAAATGAATTCTTGGTCAACATAAGAATTGTTCCTCATTGTCTTAGCTTTCTATAATGGTATAGCATGCCCTCATATGATGTGTGGAACTCAACTTATGGTCTTGGCAAGCAAAGGGTATTTTGGGCATTTGTGAATTACAGGTCATTTTAACCTATGTCCAAAACTCATACAAGGAGGCCTCAAATGGAAAAACTTACAACATCAAACTTGCTCCAAATGGGATTTTAAGTCTAGAAAGAAGGTCACAAATTGTTGGAAAAGCTCATAACATGAAGTTGCATGATTGGTCCAAAGTTGAACTAAAATGGCTTATAACTTGAAAAAAGTCAAGGTGAAAAATGGTTTGGGAGATTTATAAGTCCAAATGGAGACTTCCAATATATGATTTTGAATGGAAAAGACATTCTAAAGACAATGGTTCAAGCACTTTTTTGAGTTTAGTGGAAGATTTCAAAGTTATCCTTGGTTACTTGCATTTTAAGAAACATAGCCAAAATGAATCAAAGTTGGAAGGCAAGGGAATGTGTAAGAGGGATCTAGAAGTTACCATTGGGGTCTATATATTCATGAAATGAAGATTGATCAAGGGTTGGACTCATTTTTCACCAAGAATTCCCCAAAATTCTCTCATTCTTTCTCATTGCAATTCTCTCAAAATTTCCCAAAATCTTCATCAATTTTCATCAACATTGATCCTCCTGCATTCAATCATCATCCTGGATCAGAATTGAATCAAAGATTTGGTGGTTAGAGCTCAATTTCGTGCACTTTCTTCAAGAACATACAAGCTGCAAATTCAGTTGTAGATCAAGATCCAAGCCAAGTTTCATCCAAATATTGCAAACAGAATCAAGTACATCAAGAATGGATCAAGATTGAAGCATACAAGAGCCTGGATCCACGTGATTATTCAGCCTCCATTAAAGCTTGCTCAAGGTGCAAATCTTTCTAACTTACTCAATCTAGGGAGATTTAGGTAGTTTTACTAGTATATTCATGGTCTATGATGTTAGGAGGTTAGTTTAGATGAATTTGATGCTGAATAGAGACAATTCATAGCAGGTGCACCAAACTGTTAGGATATAGAACTCGTGGCATAGTGCATTAGAACCTTAGGTTGTTAGCGCAGGATAATCACCATTAGTTATAGATGAGATTAGTCTAGGTTTGATGGAGAATTGTGTTGGTAAGTTGCAGAGTATTTCCATGGAGCCAGAAGTTGTTGCGCTCGGGTTGAGTGGTGTGTTGAGTTTCAAAGCAATCAAAGACCATAGGCTTGTAGGGGGAGAAATTTAGAGTAAGTTTCATGTTTGTATCATGGCGTTTCATGGCCTGGAGAGGGAGAACCGAGAGCTTGAAGTAATTCATGCATGGAGTTTCATGGAAGCTGAAACCCTAGCTTCATGGCGCAAGGAAGAAGAAGCAATCTGGAGCGTCCATTTCATGTGAGACCTTTGACTCAGAGAGCGATCGAAGGGCTCTCATTTAATTCTGATTTGGAGGGAAAGGATTTGGTGCCCTAAACGCACCGTTTCATTAATTGAAACGGGCGGGCCTGAGTGTATTTTGATATCCCCACCCCCAATGCCAAGCCCAATTCCATTTTGAACGTGATATCCTATGCTATTTTCACCCCCAGCTTGTTTTTTAGTTTTATTAATTCTGAAGTGGTTCTGGGCCTAATCCAATTCGCTAACCACACCCCCGTCTGCTTGGCCCATCCTGATTTTAACTGAGCGCGTTTGCTTATCAAACCCCCCTCCCTTTATTTCATTATTTTTCTTTTATATTCTTTAATTTTTTATGCATTTTCATTAATTCATAATAAATACATAAAAAATCATTTTTAATTCATTCTTTTTACATCATTTTCTTTAGGATGTGTAGAAAATTGTCATTAAATAAAATTGCATTTTCATTTTTATTTCATATTTTTTCCATATTTTCTAAATAAATGTCATTTTAAATAGCTTCATTTCATGCATGATTTTAGTAATTTTTGTTCTATTAAATGCTTTCATATTCTTTGTTCATTCTTTTTATGTTGTTTAGATTAGATGTTGAACTTGTAGATTCAATTTAGTTCCCATTTTTAGGAATTAATTTTAGGTGCTTAATGTAGGCTTGAACAACATGAACAAATTAGGGTTTTTTAGGTGATGACTTAGGAAGTTTGATTCTTTCCCTTAGGACTTAGGGTTTGACTAGTTTAGTTATGGGACTATAGGGGTTATGGGTAGATATTAGATCCCTTAGAAAAAGTCAGGATTCCCCTACTGCTATTAATACTCTGTTATATCTGATTGTCTGGTGTGGTGTGCCCTCTGGGGATTATTGCTTGCTTGTTTGGGTATTGGGATTGTCTGGGGACCTGGGAGAGCTGAAGACTTGAGGTGATGAAGACCATTGGAGATCCAGAGATTGGAGATCAACTGCCAGAGTTGGAGAGGAGGTTCTTGCTAGCAGCTGCTGAGGAGACTAGGGTTTAGGAGCTAGGCAGAGCTCTAGATTAGAAAGCTTGTTTCTCAAACATGGAATGCCTTGTCTGCATCCATCCTTTCTCTATGATTCAAAGTCTCTTTCAAATATCCACCTCCTTCCTTTGGAAGGATCAGTGAATATATTTGAAAGATAGAACTTTTGAGAGGAAACTTTCTGTTTAATGTTAACAGTTGATGAACCACCATTGGTAGGTAATCAACTGTCTAACATTCATTCACTTCACTCTTGTGACTGGTTCCTCATCCTGGAGGTTTGAACTTGAAGAAAAGCCATTGCAGATGGGAGACTGATGATCAAAGCCCTTTGCCTGAAGGCCATGAAGATGGAGATTGATGCTTGTTGAAGCCTGTAGCTGATGGGAGATTACTTGAAGTCAGATGTTGAGTCAGAGCTGCTGATGCTGTTTTTTTGGTGTATTTCATTGTTGATGTATTGATTGGTTTTCTGGACTGTATTGTTTGCTGTTTATCCTGTTGGGTTGAAAGTGAAGCCTGTTCACTTTTGCCTATTGTTTTCTAGGTTCGAGGTTGAGTGGGACTCCCTTGCCTCGCTTGTGCTGTTGCATCCATGCATTTTACTGCTTTACTGTATATATCTGATATTGTTTCTGTTTCTGCCTATCCCGTAGGATCTCTGTTTCTCTCTGTGCAAGAGAGGAGCATGATAGACACTAGGTCTTAACCCATGCATGATAACATTAGGTCAGTTTGTTTCCCTTCGCAACCGTAGGTTAGAGTTCTGTCTCTTTCTTTCTCAAAACAAACAGAAAAACACATAAAGATTTCAAACACAATAAAAGACACTTCTTCCGTAAAAGAATGTGAACTCATCAAGACGTCATTTTTGTCCGCTTGGACTGTTAATCAGAAAAACCTTTTTCAGAAGGAATAAAATCAACCAAGACAAGCCTGCGTCGTACGTGGCCCGAACTACGTTTGCTCTGATCTTCCATGCCGTGTGGAAGTACGTAGGCATAGGATGCGATATCCTAGCGAGCAACTTTCCCCTCCTTTCCCGTAGGTAGGCGAACTACGTTGACTCTGATTTCTCGTTCCAGACGAGAATACCTAGGCATAAAGTGCGACACTTTGCCGAGTCATTTTTATTTTCATTTTATTTTCTTTTTAACCCTTGACCTATAGTTTAGATAGAATAACAATCCATACCCGAAAACAAGCGTGGATCCCGTCGAGTACGACGGACGTGAGGGGTGCTAATACCTTCCCCTTGCGTAACCGACTCCCGAACCCAGGTTTTGGTTGCGACGACCATACCTTTCCCGTGTTGTGCGAGGTTTACTCTGAGCGTTTCCTTTCCCTCCCGTGGGATAAATAACGCACGGTGGCGACTCTTCTGTTCAGCCGGCGCCGATTTTCGAAGTAGCGACAGCTGGCGACTCTGCTGGGGATCCAACGTCCCCTGGCTGCTAAGGACTGCGATGGTTCTTATGCATTCGGGATCCAACGTCCCTTGAGAGAGTCAATCCTAACGCTTGTTTTCCCGTCGAGGATTTTGTATGGAGTTATTGTATATTTCTAACCTTGTATTTTCAGCTTTATATATTGATTATTATTGTTGTATTTGGGGTGTGACGGGTGTTCTGATATTGAGAGATAAGCCGGACCTGGGCTTGAGTGCACCTAGAATTAGCGTAGAAAGTAGTGGGCGCGTGCCGGCTTTGCTTGCATTAGTGTCTCATGAAATCTACACTCGGACGAGGTTCTTCTGGTTGGCTTCTTTTTCTACCCTTTGGGTCGAAGGGGTTGTTGGTCAGCTGAATTGTCGACTCCGGGAACCGATCATTTGGAAGTTGGCTGAGTGAGGCCTCTTCAGGATTTGATGATGCCACTCCTTCTGGGAATCGTATCATCAACCCTGAAAGTCTGTGACGCCGACGACCGCATAGGATGCCGTACCTTGTGCCAGTTATAGGGCCACCCACCTGTGAGGGGATTTGGGGTTATGCAGGTAACCAGACCTTCAGATACCGGTTATTTCTTGATCAGAGATCCTGGTTATTTATGGAGAGTTATGAGGTCTGTCAGAGACCATTTGGAGATGTGTTCTGAGGTCTGTCAGAGACCAGTGGGAAAATGATATGAGGTCTGTCAGAGACCAATTGGAGACATGATTTGAGGTCTACCAGAGACCAATGGGAGTTATGGTTTGAGGTCTGTCAGAGACCAGTATTGGAGCTTTGTGTTAGGTCCATCTGAGACCAGGGTTTGATGACTTCTGGATGGTCTATCTGAGACCTTTCTTGATTGGGTTTAGGCTATTCAGCTGCGGCTTTGGTCCCTGTTGCATGTTACTTGCATTGCATTGCCTGCATATTCATTACCATTTGCATTTCACTAACGTGTGTCTGTGCTGCAGGTGCATTTGCATTTCCCTAGTTCTAGTGCCTGGACTTCTGAGTATTGACTATGGCTAGTTTGAGGAAAGCAGTTGCGTATAAGCTGCCTTCACCTGATATTACTTCTTTGCTTGGTCTGATATCTCTTGCCGATGAGGAGGTTAGGAGAAGCTTCAGAATGAGCCATGGGAGATTACTGAGATTAGTCTGCAAGCCCACAGCTGATGAGATGAACGGGCTATACACCTTGATGCAGTTCTATGACCCCGCATTGAGATGCTTTACTTTTGCTGACTTCATTCTAGGACCTACCATTGAGGAGTATGTGGAGTTTACCGAGCTTCCTGTGCAGAACAAGGTTCCCTTTATTCACTCTGCTGCTGAGCCCAAGTTGGAGGACTTAGCCAAAGCCTTGCATATGAACGCTGCAGATCTGTTATTGACTTCTTGGCTTGGGGTTTCGGGTTTCTCTCTTGATTTCTTAGTTGTCAAAGCTCGAGAGTACGCCAAGAACGGTTGTTGGGTGGTTTTCAATGCTATTCTGGCTTTATGCATCTATGGAATTGTGCTGTTTCCTAACTTGCCCAACTTTGTGGATTTGGATGCTTTCTATCTGTTTGCTGCAGGCAACCCAGTGCCAACTTTGATTGGAGACTTCTATCATTCATTGCACTATAAGAATGAGAACCAAAGAGGAAAAGTTGTTTACTGCTGTACTCCTCTGTTGAATATGTGGTTCAAGAGTCACCTTCCCACAAAGGGACCATTTGTAGACAGTGCAACCTCAGCCAGTTGGTCAGAACGCCTAATGAGGCTATCTTCCGAAGACGCTGTATGGTTTGATCGAGATTTGTTGGGGTCTGAGCTCATCTTCAGTTGTTCTGGGTACCCTAATGTGCCGCTGATAGGAAGAAAAGGGTGTATCAATTACAACCCTTCTCTATTCATTCGCCAGTTCGGATATGCACTGAAGAATCCACCTCAGGAGGAGGAAGTACAGGAATCTCTGTACTTCACCGGAGACGTGAAAGGGGAGTTATTAGCCAAGTTGCAACATGCCTGGACGCGTATTAAACGCAAAGGGAAACCACTGTTAGGTAAGAACGATTGCCAGGCCTATGCACCTTATAGAGTTTGGATTCAGGAGAGGGCTAGTCAGTTGCGGATGCCGTTTCCAGATGCACCAATTCTTGTTCCCGTTCCGGTAGCAGAGCCAACTACTGTTTCTAGGGAAGTCTATGAACAAGTTGTGAAGGAAAAAGAAGCCTTGATGAAGATTAATGAAGGGTTAGAGCAAGAGTTAGCCCAGGCACGCAGCGAGAAAAACAAGGCCGTATATGCTTTCCAGCAACAGATCGAGCTAGTAAACAGACTAGGGGCTGAGTTGACCGAGGAAAAGAAAAAGCGCGAACGTCTGGGGCAAGAGTTCAGAAGTTCCCATGACATGCTGGAAGCCAAAAAGAAAGCGCTCGACGCAGCACACCGAGAGATATCTTCTTGCAATAAGACTTGGAATGCTACACTCACTAACAATAAGAAGAGGGAAGATAAGCTGAAGCAGCAAATTTCCGACCTCGAAGAGAAGTTGAAGTCTAGCATCAAGAAGTGTGAGGAAGAAGTGATGACCCGGTATAGTGTCCAGCATGCACTGAACAAGGCAATCAAATCCAGAGATGAAGCAGTGTCTCAGAAGCGAAAGTTAGAAGATTGCTTCGGAGAAGCAACATGGGAAGAAACCGCTGAAGATGTACGCCGTGTCCTTAAAAGGAGAAACCAGCTTGTCGAAGGGCTGCTTGATCGACCAAGTCGTCCGGAGACCAAGAAGTTGATAGAGGAGTATCAGACTTTTGGGAGGATTTGATCATTTTATGTAGTAACTTGTATGCTTTATTTGCATAGTGCTGACCATCACCAGGATTGTTGGTTGAGGTCATGCCTTCTTTGTACTCTCAGTGATATTGTACCCTGGGCTTATTGATTCTCTCTGCAATATATGAGGCTTTCTATGATTCAGCTCCGATATTCCTATTGTCAGCACTGTCACTGCACCGGCACCTTCGCACTAGAACTGGGGGAATGAGCTTCCCTAATGCACAGACACATTGCATTGCATTCATGTTCATATTGCATTACAGGTAATCTTTGAATGGTGTCTTATTTCCTGCTCTGTATCAGGTACTCAACAGGATTCCAGATCAACATCCGCACCGCTATTCTACACGCTCCAATTGTCAAAAAATCATGGACCAAATGCAGAACGAGATGCAAGATGTGCGCGAGAAGCTCGCCCTCTTCATGCAGACCATGGAAGCTATAGCAAAAGGGCAGGAGAATTTGCAGGCCATGGTCCAGCCCCTGTTGGCTCGCAACGCTGGTCATGGTAATGAAGATCATCAGTCTGTCCGGGTTGATACTGCTCATGGAGACGGCACTCCCACGCCAGTGGCTCCGCCCGTAGTCAATATACCTGCTGCTAATGTCAACAACGCTACCGCTGCTGTGAACGGTAACGTCGGAGTGGGGAATGAGACTGCTGTCCATAATGCTGGGCTGGGTGATGTCAATTTGGGAGATAATCTAGGAGGCAATGGCTTTGTCAATACTGGGTTCGGATTCAACGATCAGGGATTCGATAACACTGGGAAGTATGGCTTTAATGCTCAAGGCTTTGGGCAAGATGGTTATGGTATGGTCAATCAGGGTTACGGAGGCTTTGGAAATGGCAATGGTACTGGATTTATGGGTTTTGGTCCTGCTGGAGGTGTCCAAGGGTACGGCAACAGAGGCCGAGGTCCGGGAATGAATCAGATCAGAGCGGGACGTAATAATGCATATGATGGGTACGGAGCTGGAAATGGTATGTGGCAAGAAGATCAGCAGGAGGACGCCTTCTCCGGAGGAGGTTTTGAAGGGCCGATGGATGATTCCCAAAAGATTAGAATGCTGGAAGAGCAGATGAAGGGAGTCTTAAATCAGAGTGCTGTGGGTTTGGACATGGCAACAATGGGCTTGGTACCTGGCCTGAGGGTGCCAATTAAATTCAAAGCGCCTGCGTTCGATAAGTACAAAGGAGACACATGTCCGAAAGTGCATGTACGAGCTTATTACAGAAAGATGTCTGCATACTCCACTGATGAAAGAATGCTAATGCATTTCTTTCAGGATAGTCTATCGGGCCCTTCCCTAGAGTGGTACATGGGGTTGGAGCCAACTGATATCAAGACATGGAAGCAATTGGCGGAGGCGTTCGTAGCCCATTACAAGTATAACAGCGACCTGGCACCCAATCGGGTCCAGTTGGCCGGGCTTTCGCAGAAGAAGGGGGAGAGTTTTAAGGAGTACGCGCAAAGGTGGCGCGATATGGCTGCCAGGGTCCGCCCTCCGGTGGAAGATAAGGAAATGAATGATATGTTTGTCGGCACATTCACCGGGCTGTTTCATGATATGTTGTTTCATACGTCTCTGGCCAGTTTTTCAGACCTGATTCTGATGGGGGAAAAGATTGAGCGTAATATTAAGCAAGGAAAGTTCCAAGTCGAGGAATCAACTGCATCTGGCAGTAATAGGAAAGCTTATGGTGGGCGCCGTCAGGGCGAAGCTAGCGCAGTATTTGGAGGCCGAGGCCGAGGCAGGGGACGAGGTCAATATCGTCAGCCGCAGCAAGTGTCGAGTGTTACTATCCCATATCAACAACAACCAATCCAGCAACAACAACCGGTTCAGCAACAGCCAATGCCACAGCAGCAGCAGCCTCAGCAGGGGGCACAGCAGGCTCAACGAAGATTCCAGGGCAGTAAACCGAGAAGAGTGTTTGAGAAGCCTCCCTCTACCTATGCTGATTTATTGCAGACATTGTTGGGATTGAATCTGGTAGAGAAAAGAACTCTAGCACCGATAACGGGAGCTCCCCCGTTCGGCTACGATGCAAGCAGGCACTGCGAGTTTCATTCTGGAGCCCCGGGTCACGATATAGAAGGTTGCCATGCTTTTAAGCACGTTGTGCAGGATCTTTTGGACAACAAGACTATCAATTTCGGAACGGCAGGTCCGAATATAGTCCAGAAACCCATGCCTAATCATGGGGCGAACGCAGTTCTGACTGAGGAAGGTCTGAATCTTATCATGAACGTTGAAGATTTAAAGACGCCGCTGAGCGAGATAAAGAGCCGACTGTTGCAAGGAGGTGTTTACCCAGGATGTAACGAGTATTGCTTAGACTGTTGGACCCTAGCCGGGGGGTGTGAGGATTTGAAGAAAGGCATTCAGGCTTTAATTGATGAGGGCATATTGCAGTTTGATCGAGCGGCGACTGACGAGCCTGCAGGGGCAGTAGTGGATAATCGGAGCGATGTGGCCACAGTAACGATTCCTCGGAAGACGATCACTATTGCAGCACCCGCTCAGCGACCACCGATCACTATAACTAAAGCCGGGCCAATCCCGTACGAGAACACGAAAGCAGTCCCATGGTCATATGGGTTAGAGGTATATTGTGATGGGATAAAGATCGATGTTAACAAGCCGCCAGCGGAGGTTGTGGATAACGTTGTTGGCTCAGGAGGCATGACGAGGAGTGGCAGGATCTTTATATCTCCTGAAGTGGAGGCTGAAAGACTAGCAAAAGGAAAAGGGAAAGCGGTTGAGAATGTTCCAGCGCAAGCAAGTGAAAAAGAAGCAGCATCGAAGGATGTAGAAGAATTCATGCGCTTAATTCGAAAAAGTGATTATAAGATTGTGGAGCATCTGCAGCAGACACCGTCCAAAATATCTATCTTGTCATTGCTGTTGTGTTCGGAAGCTCACAGAAACGCTTTGCTGAAAGTCTTGGACACTTCTTTTGTACCTCAAGACGTCTCCGTAAATCAGCTAGAAGGAGTATTGGCGCATGTGAATGCAGGCCATAGCTTGGGCTTCACCGATTTTGACTTGACTCCGAAAGGAAGGGAGCATAATATGGCATTACACGTATCTGTTGAGTGTAGAGGATCAGTAATGTCGCACGTATTGGTTGACACCGGATCATCTTTGAATGTGCTGCCTAAGAAGGCGATGATGAAGCTGGATGTTCGAGGGATTTTGTGTACACCCAGTGATTTGGTAGTCAGAGCATTTGACGGCACGCGGAGAACAGTCTTCGGATCGATTACCTTGCCTCTGCAAGTGGGGCCGGAAGTATTTGCAACTGAGTTTTATATCATGGATATACAGCCTGCGTACAGCTGCTTGCTTGGAAGACCCTGGATTCATGGGGCAGGGGCCGTCACGTCTACCCTGCATCAGAAGTTAAAATATATGGTTGGGGACAGCGTAGTCACCGTGTGCGGAGAAGAAGACATCCTGGTCAGCCATCTATCTTCGTTTAAATATGTGGAAGTCGACGGGGAGATCCACGAGACACCATGCCAGGCATTCGAAGGTTTGCGCATCAAGGACAAGGGTCCCGGGCCGAGCAAAGTGCCAGAGATAGCCGTCTCATCGTATAAAGAAGCTCAAGCTCTAGTGGAAGCAGGAGAAGCAAAGGGCTGGGGCAAAGTGTTGGACATTCCTGTGAAGATGGACCGGTTCGGGCTGGGGTACCAACCGTCGTCATCAACTCCTTCCGTGGGGGCCCCCCGTTTCAGAAAGTCAATCGCCATCTCTGCCAGTGGAGTATGTCATGAAACTGTCAATGCTGCTTCAGAGTCTGATGAAGGGGACAGCGACTGTGATATGGATGCCTGGATTCAGCCAAGCACGCCAGGACAAGGACTGTGCAACTGGTCTATTCAGGAGCTTGTTCCTGTGACTTTTAAACAGTAATGCTTTGCTTTATTAATTGTTGAATAATCTGATGTCTTGCCCGGGGCATCAGGATTTGCTTAGGGCTGTGTTGTTATAAACATTGCGTGTTAATCATTAAATAAATGGCGTTTTTTCATGTGCAAATACTGTAATCCCTGTTTTTCTTGTTTTGTATTTTTCAATAAAATGGCAACGTGGTTATTCGCTTTATACGCATTTTGAAGCACTTAACCATTCCTTTTGCAGGATAACATTTTCAGATGACATCCTTGCACCACCTATGACTCGTCCCGACTTTGAGCACCCGGTGTTCCAGACCGAAGAAGAGGTTGTCGAAGATAACGACGTTCCTGAGGAACTGTCTTGGTTAGTGAAGCAAGAGGAAAGAGCCATTCTGCCTCACGACGAGGTCATCGAAATTATCAATTTGGGATCGGAAGGGGTTGAGAAGAATATTCGTATTGGAGCCGCACTGCAGGGTGATATCAAGCGAAAACTGGTTGAAATGCTCCGAGAGTATAATGATGTATTCGCTTGGTCATATGAGGATATGCCAGGGCTCGATACAGATATGGTTGTGCATCGCCTGCCACTGAAAGAAGATTGCCCGCCAGTCAAACAAAAGCTTCGCAGAACTCGACGAGATATGGCAATGAAGATCAAAGAGGAGGTTCAGAAACAGTGGGACGCCGGTTTCCTGGCTGTGACGAAGTATCCTTCATGGGTTGCTAACATCGTACCAGTGCCAAAGAAAGATGGCAAGGTTCGAATGTGCGTGGATTATAGAGATTTGAATAAAGCAAGCCCAAAAGACGATTTTCCACTTCCTCACATTGACGTGTTAGTTGATAATACTGCTCAATACTCCGTATTCTCCTTCATGGACGGCTTTTCAGGCTATAATCAAATTAAAATGGCGCCAGAGGATATGGAGAAGACTACTTTCATAACGCCTTGGGGAACATTTTGCTACAAAGTGATGCCCTTTGGTTTGAAAAATGCTGGGGCAACATATCAGCGTGCGATGACGACTCTTTTCCATGACATGATGCATAAAGAGATCGAAGTTTATGTTGACGATATGATTGCCAAATCCCAGACGGAGGAAGAGCATCTGGTGAATCTGCTGAAGTTGTTTAAAAGACTTAGGAAGTTCAGGCTGAGGCTGAACCCTAATAAATGCACCTTCGGGGTGAGTTCGGGTAAACTGCTGGGGTTTATCGTAAGCGAAAGAGGAATAGAGGTCGATCCTGCTAAAATAAAAGCGATTCAAGAAATGCCGACGCCTAAAACAGAGAAAGAGGTGCGCGGGTTTTTAGGGAGATTGAACTACATTGCCCGGTTCATATCTCACCTAACGGCCACGTGTGAACCATTATTCAAGCTGCTAAAGAAAGATCAAGCTGTAACGTGGAACGAAAATTGTCAAAAGGCGTTCGATAAAATAAAGAAGTATTTGCAGGAGCCTCCTATTTTGATACCCCCGGTGGCAGGTAGACCCTTGATCATGTATTTGACGGTTCTTGAGGGAAGCATGGGTTGTGTTCTCGGTCAACACGACGAGACGGGGAGAAAAGAGCATGCGATCTATTACTTGAGTAAGAAATTTACAGACTGTGAATCTCGATACTCAATGCTGGAGAAAACCTGTTGCGCGCTAGCCTGGGCCGCCAAGCGTTTGAGGCAGTACATGCTGAATCATACAACCATGCTCATCTCGAAGATGGATCCTATCAAATATGTGTTCGAAAAGCAGGCGTTGTCAGGTAGAATTGCCCGTTGGCAGATGGTCTTGACTGAATATGATATTCAATACGTCTCGCAAAAGGCTATAAAGGGGAGTGTGCTGTCTGAGTATCTGGCGGAGCAGCCTATTGAAGAGTACCAATCGATGAGGTTTGATTTTCCTGACGAGGATATCATGTACCTAAAGATGAAGGATTGCGAAGAACCGTTGCCAGACGAAGGACCAGAGTTGGGGTCCCAGTGGAAGATGATATTTGATGGAGCTGTAAATGCTTACGGTAGCGGGATAGGGGCAATCATCACTACGCCACACGGGTCGCACATCCCGTTTACTGCCCGATTGACCTTTGCCGTTACCAACAATGAGGCCGAATACGAAGCTTGTATAATGGGGCTTGAAGAAGCCATTGATTTGCGAATCAAACATCTAGACGTATACGGAGACTCAGCTCTGGTAGTGAATCAGATAAAAGGGGAATGGGAGACACGTCAGCCCAATTTGATACATTACATGAATTATGCAAGGAGATTGTTGCCTTTCTTTGACAAAGTTGAATTGCATCACGTGCCGCGGGCAGAGAATCAAATGGCTGACGCCCTTGCCACGTTGTCTTCCATGTACAAAGTCAACTTCTGGAACGAAGCTCCCCAAATCACTATCTCTCGGTTGGACAGGCCAGCTTATGTATTTGCTATCGATGAAGCATCTGACGACAAACCGTGGTATTTTGATATCCTTAATTTCCTGAAGAATAAAGAGTATCCGGCTGGGGCATCCAGTCAAGATCAGAAGACTCTCAGGAGATTAGCGGGTAATTTCTACTTGAATCCGGATGGCGTCTTGTACAGAAGAAACCACGATTTGGTGTTGTTGCGTTGTGTAGACGAGAAAGAGGCGAAGCTTCTCATGGAGGAAATTCACGAAGGTGCCTTTGGTACGCATGCTGGCGGGCATGCTATGACGAGAAAGCTGCTGAGGGCAGGTTACTTTTGGTTGACGATGGAAACTGATTGTTTCAAGTTCGCAAGGAAGTGCCACAAGTGCCAAATCTATGCTGACAAGATACACGTGCCTCCAAGTCCTCTGAATGTGATGTCATCTCCATGGCCATTCTCGATGTGGGGAATCGATATGATTGGAAAGATTGAGCCGACGGCTTCTAACGGGCATCGGTTCATCCTAGTAGCAATCGATTATTTCACCAAGTGGGTGGAAGCGGCGTCTTACGCAAATGTAACGAAGCAAGTGGTGGCCAGATTCATCAAGAGAGATATCATTTGCCGATATGGGATTCCCGAGCGGATAATCACGGATAATGGTTCAAATCTGAACAACAAAATGATGAAGGAGCTCTGTCAGAATTTCAAGATCGAACATCACAACTCCTCCCCTTACCGACCCAAGGTGAATGGCGCTGTTGAGGCGGCCAATAAGAATATCAAGAAAATCGTCCAGAAAATGGTGGTGACTTATAAAGATTGGCATGAAATGCTACCTTTCGCTTTGCACGGTTATCGTACGACGGTACGCACATCAACCGGGGCAACTCCGTTCTCGTTGGTATACGGAATGGAAGCGGTATTACCATTGGAAGTTGAGATCCCTTCTCTGAGGGTATTGCGAGACGTTCAGCTGGACGAGGCAGAATGGGTAACGAATAGATTGAATCAATTGAGTTTGATGGATGAGAAGAGGCTAGCTTCTCTGGCATACGGTCGTTTGTACCAAAGACGAATGAAGAAAGCGTACGACAAGAAGATACTTCCGCGAAGCTTTCAGACGGGCGACCTTGTGCTGAAAAGGATTCTCCCGCCGCAAGCAGATCACAGGGGCAAGTGGACCCCCAACTACGAAGGGCCATACGTTGTCAGAAAAGTCTTTTCAGGAGGAGCTTTATTGTTGTCCACCATGGACGGAGAAGACTTCGCGTCACCTGTGAATTCGGACGCAGTTAAAAAATACTTTGCTTAAAATAGACCCGCTGGACAGAAAAAGAGAGTCCAGGCAAAAATGGGGCATCCTGGCGAACCAAAAACAGAATGAAAGGTTCGGGCAAAAGTTAGGGATAAAATTGAAAAAAATGTACACCCGCGAAGTTGAAAACCTACACTGGGCGGCTTCGGCAAAAAAGGGTATCCCGGTGAACTGAAAACCCGTAAAGGGCGGTTCACGCAAAAGTTAGGGATTTGAAAAGCAAATGACTGCGGTCCGAATTCAATGAGCATCAATGCGGGAGAATATATTTGAGGAGCCAGTGATTGGATACAATCTCTTCAGAAGTGGGGATACTGGGAAAGCATTAGAGTCGGATGAGTCATAGGAGGATCAGTTCGTGGTGTTCATCTGCATCCCGTTGCCAACATGTGTACAAAATTTAATTTGTCAATATTCATGCTTCTTGTGCATACTTATGTATTTGCTTTGCGTAGCTTCCTCTTTTCAGGAGTTACATCCCGTGTACAAAAACTCCGCCCATTCAGGGGCCCGATCAATGAAAATACGTTATTCAGTACTTGATGCCTGTTCTTTACTGTTCTGTGCATGATAAAACGCCTGATTTAGTGAAGCTAGCATGAGTATAACATCACTGGCCCTTGCCAACAATTGCTAAAGCTTTGAATTAACTGAGTGTAACGTCACTAACCTGAATTGATTGCATAGACTTGTCGTGTCTTGTTTGTGTTGTTGCAGGTTTCATAACCATACGAGGAAGATGATCAAAAGATTGCGATAACGAAAGACTTAATCCCCACGCAGGTCATGCGTGTTCTTTCTGAAGAAGGATAGAATTTCCCAGCTAGCCGTAGCTTACTCAAAGGGAGCAGAAAAGTTATTCGTCCTCAATAGAGTTTGGCGATTCTAAGATCATAAGGCTGTATTCAGACAGGTTCATCTTTCCCCGCAGGGTCATGCACTCTCCCCCAGCGGAGTCAGTGGATTGTCCCCAAGAGAATCATCCCATCCCCAGCGGAATTCTCTTTGCAAGTGTTTTCATTCCTTCCAGTGGAACTCGAAGATCAAGACTCTCCCAAGCAGAGTTGATGGTGGGTCCTGTCATTTATTTTGTCAGAGATACTGGTAATATCAGTTCACGTTCCAGCAGAAAGTCCGATCATACTATGCACATCTGCTATTCCCCAGCAGGGGGTTACCTCAACAGGGGGTTTGGTTTGAGTTCCCAATTTCCCAGCAGGGTTGACTTCACCCTTCCAGCATTTATTTTGCTGGAATAATTCTGTAGCATCTAGCTATCCCCGGCGGAGTTGGCATTATCCTTCCAGCATTTATTTTGCTGAAGCAGTTCCCGTATTTTTAGCGGTTCAGGTAGAGAGAGCTCTCGCTCAAATGAATTACCAAACACTCAAGATCTCGGCATGAGATATTCAATGATAATGTCAGTTTCGGCTGTATTCCCCACAGAGTTGCCAGGATAAGTTTCTCTTTGTTCCCAGGCAGAATCAGTTGTCATCAGGGGTTCCATGAATCAGAATTTCCGAGGCCACCGCCGGTTATCAGAGCAGGCGTCCGATAGTTGGTTTCCAGACATCCCTCAGTAGAGTCCGCCTCAAAGTCGCTGTCACGTTAGTGCTAAGAAGTTTGTGGGTGAGGATCATTAGAGAACTAAGTCCTGACGCGGACAATTTACTCCTAGATTGACGGGATTTCTTCAGAAGTGGGCGTCCTAACGTGGACAGGTTTATTTCCCCGGATTGGTAAGGTGTGTTAGTCCTAACGTGGACAGATTCGGTTTTTCGAAATTAGTGGAATGGGAGGTCACGACGTTGACAAAAGTGATTACTCTTTGTGTTGGTGCCCTGACGTGGAGCAGATCAGACCAGCGTGTGAGTCCTTACGTGGACAAGCCTCATTTCCTCAGCAGGCCGAAGACGCCTGAGTCCTAACGTGGACAAATCAAGACGAGATCAGTGTCCTGACATGGACAAATCAAAGAGATTATTATTCCTAACGGGGAGAAGTGGGTCCTAACGTGGACGATGTAGTCCTTACGCGGACATATCAGAAGAGGATTCCTTACGTGGAAATGATAGCATTCCTGACGTGGAAAGAGTGGAGTCCTTACGTGGACAGATTAAGATGGCATTCCTTACGTGGAAAAATGTAGTTCTGACGCGGACAAATCGGAAAGAAGAGGTGATTCCTTACGTGGAAAGATCAGAGTCCTTACGTGGACATATCAAGAGCCTCCCTTACGTGGAAGAAAAATGGTTTCCTTACGTGGAAAGACGAGTTTATTCCTTACGTGGAAGGATTGAGTCCTCACGCGGACATATCAAGATTGATTCCTGACGGGGAAAGAAATGGATTATTCCTGACGTGGAAGAGTTTAGTCCTGACGCGGACAGATCAAAGAAGTTATTCCTAATGTGGAAGAAGAAGATTTACTCCTTACGTGGAAAAATTGGGGTCCTGACGTGGACAGATGCGAGAAAAGTTGATCCCTGACGTGGAAGAATGATGTACTCCTTACGTGGAATGTTGAGTCCTGACGTGGACAGATTCAGAACCAGGGGTGATTTCCTTACGTGAAAAAATTGGAGTCCTGACGCGGACATGTTAAGTGGTATTGGAGTCCTTACGTGGACAGATTGATATAGTTCTCCTTATGTGGAAAGAAGATTGCTTCCTGACGTGGAAAGATGAAAGGGTTAGTCCTGGCGTGGACAGATACAGAAGAAACTATTCCTAACGTGGACAGGTGTTACTCCTAACGTGGAAGAGTGTTATTCCTAACGTGGACGATGCAGTTTATGGAAATGCAGACGAATTATCCCCAGCGGAGTTGTCGAGATTTTTCTGGGTTAACAGCAAGTGGAGTCCTAACGTGGACAGGTTTTAGTTGAGATTTCTTCGTATTGATGACAGACAGAGTCCTAACGTGGACAAGCAAGCAATCTGTTATGACAGAATCCTTTTCAGAACGATGAAGACAATCCCCAGCACAGTCGCACGAGATCAGTGGGTTACCGTAACAGTCAGATTCAGCTGATGAATGTCGTTCCTCAAGCAGGAGCGCAATTTAGTTTTGCGGTTGGCAAATTTCTGGTTTCACTAGTATTCAACCGTCTCGTACCGCGAATGTCTGAAGGCTCCGGGCTCTTCACCCAATCGGGTCCAAGTCGCTTGAATAGGGGCAGCTGTTGCACCCTAAAATTTGCCCAACCTTATTCCTTGGGTTTATGTTTCATTATCATTAGCATTTGCATATAGAGTCATGTACATAGACTAACCTTTTGCATAGCATAAGCATAGCAAGTCATTCAACAGGGGACCAATCATTCTCATCTCTAGAAGCCTATCAAGAGGTTATTATCCCAATTCAATCTCATTCAAGTCATCAGGAAAGAATTTGAAAGCAAAGAGTTCAGCAGATCAAGCCTTGAGTCCATCTCCTAGCTGAGGGTATCTGAGGGTCAACAAGAGGGTTGTGAGCTGTGAGTTGAAGGCATGGAGAGTATCTAGACATTATGAGAGACTTAGAAAGTCATTTAAAGAAGGAGACAAGTCATTGATGAGAGCACAAGAGCTATAGTTGAAGGCAGTCAACTAGGGTTTCATCTGGGTCAACCCTAGGTCAACCCTAGGTCAATTGACTGATTTAAGGGGCATTCAAGTCTATTGGAGAGATGTGGGGTTCATAATTGGATATATAAAGAAGGATATGGAGATATGCCAAGGAGAATTCAAGAGAAATCAAGGAGAAGAGGAGTTTCTAAATTAGGGTTTCTGTGTAAAATCCCCTAGTTTAGGTCAAATTTCCAAGCAAGATAAGTCAAAATGCTAGCTTCAAATGGCTTCTTGGCCAACATTAAACTTGTAGAGGATCTCAAGACCTTTAATTTGAGTGGTGGAAGACATCAAGGAGATTTATAGAACTCAAGTTATGGTCCTTGCAAGTTACAGGTCATCTGAGGTATCTGACATTTTGTCTGTGAAGGTGACTTGACTTCCAAGCAATTTTTACCCCTCAAGGAGATTTCAAATGAATTCTTGGTCAACATAAGAATTGTTCCTCATTGTCTTAGCTTTCTATAATGGTATAGCATGCCCTCATATGATGTGTGGAACTCAACTTATGGTCTTGGCAAGCAAAGGGTATTTTGGGCATTTGTGAATTACAGGTCATTTTAACCTATGTCCAAAACTCATACAAGGAGGCCTCAAATGGAAAAACTTACAACATCAAACTTGCTCCAAATGGGATTTTAAGTCTAGAAAGAAGGTCACAAATTGTTGGAAAAGCTCATAACATGAAGTTGCATGATTGGTCCAAAGTTGAACTAAAATGGCTTATAACTTGAAAAAAGTCAAGGTGAAAAATGGTTTGGGAGATTTATAAGTCCAAATGGAGACTTCCAATATATGATTTTGAATGGAAAAGACATTCTAAAGACAATGGTTCAAGCACTTTTTTGAGTTTAGTGGAAGATTTCAAAGTTATCCTTGGTTACTTGCATTTTAAGAAACATAGCCAAAATGAATCAAAGTTGGAAGGCAAGGGAATGTGTAAGAGGGATCTAGAAGTTACCATTGGGGTCTATATATTCATGAAATGAAGATTGATCAAGGGTTGGACTCATTTTTCACCAAGAATTCCCCAAAATTCTCTCATTCTTTCTCATTGCAATTCTCTCAAAATTTCCCAAAATCTTCATCAATTTTCATCAACATTGATCCTCCTGCATTCAATCATCATCCTGGATCAGAATTGAATCAAAGATTTGGTGGTTAGAGCTCAATTTCGTGCACTTTCTTCAAGAACATACAAGCTGCAAATTCAGTTGTAGATCAAGATCCAAGCCAAGTTTCATCCAAATATTGCAAACAGAATCAAGTACATCAAGAATGGATCAAGATTGAAGCATACAAGAGCCTGGATCCACGTGATTATTCAGCCTCCATTAAAGCTTGCTCAAGGTGCAAATCTTTCTAACTTACTCAATCTAGGGAGATTTAGGTAGTTTTACTAGTATATTCATGGTCTATGATGTTAGGAGGTTAGTTTAGATGAATTTGATGCTGAATAGAGACAATTCATAGCAGGTGCACCAAACTGTTAGGATATAGAACTCGTGGCATAGTGCATTAGAACCTTAGGTTGTTAGCGCAGGATAATCACCATTAGTTATAGATGAGATTAGTCTAGGTTTGATGGAGAATTGTGTTGGTAAGTTGCAGAGTATTTCCATGGAGCCAGAAGTTGTTGCGCTCGGGTTGAGTGGTGTGTTGAGTTTCAAAGCAATCAAAGACCATAGGCTTGTAGGGGGAGAAATTTAGAGTAAGTTTCATGTTTGTATCATGGCGTTTCATGGCCTGGAGAGGGAGAACCGAGAGCTTGAAGTAATTCATGCATGGAGTTTCATGGAAGCTGAAACCCTAGCTTCATGGCGCAAGGAAGAAGAAGCAATCTGGAGCGTCCATTTCATGTGAGACCTTTGACTCAGAGAGCGATCGAAGGGCTCTCATTTAATTCTGATTTGGAGGGAAAGGAGTTGGTGCCCTAAACGCACCGTTTCATTAATTGAAACGGGCGGGCCTGAGTGTATTTTGATATCCCCACCCCCAATGCCAAGCCCAATTCCATTTTGAACGTGATATCCTATGCTATTTTCACCCCCAGCTTGTTTTTTAGTTTTATTAATTCTGAAGTGGTTCTGGGCCTAATCCAATTCGCTAACCACACCCCCGTCTGCTTGGCCCATCCTGATTTTAACTGAGCGCGTTTGCTTATCAAACCCCCCTCCCTTTATTTCATTATTTTTCTTTTATATTCTTTAATTTTTTATGCATTTTCATTAATTCATAATAAATACATAAAAAATCATTTTTAATTCATTCTTTTTACATCATTTTCTTTAGGATGTGTAGAAAATTGTCATTAAATAAAATTGCATTTTCATTTTTATTTCATATTTTTTCCATATTTTCTAAATAAATGTCATTTTAAATAGCTTCATTTCATGCATGATTTTAGTAATTTTTGTTCTATTAAATGCTTTCATATTTTTTGTTCATTCTTTTTATGTTGTTTAGATTAGATGTTGAACTTGTAGATTCAATTTAGTTCCCATTTTTAGGAATTAATTTTAGGTGCTTAATGTAGGCTTGAACAACATGAACAAATTAGGGTTTTTTAGGTGATGACTTAGGAAGTTTGATTCTTTCCCTTAGGACTTAGGGTTTGACTAGTTTAGTTATGGGACTATAGGGGTTATGGGTAGATATTAGATCCCTTAGAAAAAGTCAGGATTCCCCTACTGCTATTAATACTCTGTTATATCTGATTGTCTGGTGTGGTGTGCCCTCTGGGGATTATTGCTTGCTTGTTTGGGTATTGGGATTGTCTGGGGACCTGGGAGAGCTGAAGACTTGAGGTGATGAAGACCATTGGAGCTCCAGAGATTGGAGATCAACTGCCAGAGTTGGAGAGGAGGTTCTTGCTAGCAGCTGCTGAGGAGACTAGGGTTTAGGAGCTAGGCAGAGCTCTAGATTAGAAAGCTTGTTTCTCAAACATGGAATGCCTTGTCTGCATCCATCCTTTCTCTATGATTCAAAGTCTCTTTCAAATATCCACCTCCTTCCTTTGGAAGGATCAGTGAATATATTTGAAAGATAGAACTTTTGAGAGGAAACTTTCTGTTTAATGTTAACAGTTGATGAACCACCATTGGTAGGTAATCAACTGTCTAACATTCATTCACTTCACTCTTGTGACTGGTTCCTCATCCTGGAGGTTTGAACTTGAAGAAAAGCCATTGCAGATGGGAGACTGATGATCAAAGCCCTTTGCCTGAAGGCCATGAAGATGGAGATTGATGCTTGTTGAAGCCTGTAGCTGATGGGAGATTACTTGAAGTCAGATGTTGAGTCAGAGCTGCTGATGCTGTTTTTTTGGTGTATTTCATTGTTGATGTATTGATTGGTTTTCTGGACTGTATTGTTTGCTGTTTATCCTGTTGGGTTGAAAGTGAAGCCTGTTCACTTTTGCCTATTGTTTTCTAGGTTCGAGGTTGAGTGGGACTCCCTTGCCTCGCTTGTGCTGTTGCATCCATGCATTTTACTGCTTTACTGTATATATCTGATATTGTTTCTGTTTCTGCCTATCCCGTAGGATCTCTGTTTCTCTCTGTGCAAGAGAGGAGCATGATAGACACTAGGTCTTAACCCATGCATGATAACATTAGGTCAGTTTGTTTCCCTTCGCAACCGTAGGTTAGAGTTCTGTCTCTTTCTTTCTCAAAACAAACAGAAAAACACATAAAGATTTCAAACACAATAAAAGACACTTCTTCCGTAAAAGAATGTGAACTCATCAAGACGTCATTTTTGTCCGCTTGGACTGTTAATCAGAAAAACCTTTTTCAGAAGGAATAAAATCAACCAAGACAAGCCTGCGTCGTACGTGGCCCGAACTACGTTTGCTCTGATCTTCCATGCCGTGTGGAAGTACGTAGGCATAGGATGCGATATCCTAGCGAGCAACTTTCCCCTCCTTTCCCGTAGGTAGGCGAACTACGTTGACTCTGATTTCTCGTTCCAGACGAGAATACGTAGGCATAAAGTGCGACACTTTGCCGAGTCATTTTTATTTTCATTTTATTTTCTTTTTAACCCTTGACCTATAGTTTAGATAGAATAACAATCCATACCCGAAAACAAGCGTGGATCCCGTCGAGTACGACGGACGTGAGGGGTGCTAATACCTTCCCCTTGCGTAACCGACTCCCGAACCCAGGTTTTGGTTGCGACGACCATACCTTTCCCGTGTTGTGCGAGGTTTACTCTGAGCGTTTCCTTTCCCTCCCGTGGGATAAATAACGCACGGTGGCGACTCTTCTGTTCAGCCGGCGCCGATTTTCGCAGTAGCGACACTGCGCATTTGGGTAGATGCAAATATGATGATATATGCAAATGCTGATGCAGGCTCAAACTGCTGAGAAACACTCGGTATGAAATGGCTAAGAACAAAACCAACTCCGCTGGGGATGAACAGGTATCACAAAGTATTCCGACAAAATAAATGCCGGAGACAACAACCAATTCTGCTGGGGAGAGATCAGACCCTTCTGGGGGAAGAAATACACTGTTGGGACACAATCTACAAACTCGAAGCTACAAACTCTACTGAGGGTAACCATCCTGACGAAAGAATGAAAAACCTGCAGGGAAAGTGAATAACCATCCTTCGGGGAGGCGTCCTCTACCGAGGATATTGGTTTCGACCTGCTAGGGATATCCTATGGACAAACTCCATGAGGATACTCTTCAGGCGACATTCCTGGTGATACTCTCTCAAGGAGGACAATCCTACATCTGGTAGAAATAAGCGTCGTCTCCATTCTTTGGGGATAAGATACGACTTGCTAAGGAACGACATCAACTAAAGTCAAGCCCTACGTCAAGAGACTTTGGCTGGGGAATACAATTCCTGACTGTTTGCTTCAAAGGTAATGACCCTGCAAAACACAAACGAGACAAAACAAATCTACACAACAAAATCTATCCGAGCATTCAGTCAATTCGAAGTTTTAGCAATTATTGGCAAGGGCCAGCGAGTTTATGCAAGTGCAAGTTCATCAAAACATCGGCGTTTTTCACAAACAAAACAGTAAAGAACAAGCATCAAGTACTGAATAGCATGCTTTATTGAATGAGCCTGTAAATAGTCAAGGCTTTGTACACTGGATGTAACTCCTGAAAAGAGGAAGTTACGCACAAGTAAAATACAACATATGCACAAGAAGCACAAAGAAAGATACAAAACAAATTTGATATACATGTTGGCAACGTGGTACAGACAAACACCATGAGCTGATTCTCCTATGACTCGCCCGACTCTCGCGCTTTCCCGGTACTCGATCTTCGAAAGATATTATTTCGGATATACGACCCTTAAGCATTCCCAAACCACCAAGCAATGCGGTATCAAACTCGGACCGCATTCATTTGCCTTTTTTCAATCCCTAACTTTTGCGTGAATCCCCCTTGCGGGTTTTCAATTCACCGGGATACCCTTTTTTTCCGAAGTCGCCCTTTTCAGATTTTCGACTTCGCGGGTGTACATTTTTTCAATTTTATCCCTAACTTTTGCCCGAACCTTTATTCTTTTTTTATGGTTCGCCAGTGTCGCTTGCGCGAAAATAAGGTGCCGGCATGACAGAAGAGTCGCCACCTTCCATTATTTATCCCTCAGAGCGGGAAAGGAAACGATCGGAAAAACCTGACGAAAAAGGGTAAGACAAGGTCATCGCAACCATTGTCTGGGTTCGGGAGTCGGTTACGCAAGGGGAAGGTATTAGCACCCCTCACGTCCGTCGTACTCGACGGGATCCTCGCTTGTTTGTTTACTTGGACGGGTTGGTTATAATCTATCTACCTATCAAGGCTGGCTGAAAAAGAAAAGAAAAATGACTCGGCAAAGCGTCGCACTTTATGCCTACGTATTCTCATCAGAGAATGAGAAATCAGAGTCAACGTAGTTCGGCCTACGAAGGGTTATGGGGGAAGGTAGCTCGCCAAGATTTCGCCATCTTGTGCCTACGTACTCTCAACAGGCATGAGAGATCAGAGCTCACGTAGTTCGGGAAACTACGGTTTATTTCCTATTTTTACGAAAGAAGTGTTTTTTATTGTGTTTGCGATTTCAACCGCACTAGAGACTATGACCTGAGAGTGAATGCGTTGCATGTCACCCAAAGGGTACCATACTAAACATCCAGACTGTGGGAAAGAAGCTCTCCCACAATCCTTTCTCAGATAGCTTAAGGCTCGTAACGTACGAAAGAAATCATTCATGATTACTGTATCTTAAACTGTTTTGAAGTGAGAAGAGAACAGGCCCAACTAGGAGGGAGACTATCAAGTCCTACTGTTATCATGCCATGGATCCATCCTATGGTTGAGGTTTGAACAGGGAACTCCTAGATGTTGTCATGCATAGGTTTCAACCTAAAAGTCTATCATCAAATCCTTATCAAAGGAAATGAGAGCCCTAAGGGATCATGTCAATGATACACCAAAACAGACAAAGCATCAGCTTAACAGTAAAATGCATGCAATGCAAGTGAGGGAGGAAATGTGTGTGGGGCTTCAGCCTCCACAAGCTCGTCTCAACCTCAAGCCAGTCATGAAATAGCAGTAATCATACTGAAAAATAAACAACATGCTATCAAGCAATAAACAGTAAACTGCAATCACACAGATAAAAGAAATGAAATGCCATCAGGCAAACAAACCACATGGCAAGGGAGCTGAGCTCTACTGAATACCCGCAAGCAAAGCCACGCAATAACAATACAAGCAGAGGGAGCAACTCAACCTCTAATGCAATCATGCTCTTAGCCTGAACTTATTCTAGATGAACTTATTCTAATGCAACAGACAAATCAAGCAAAACACGCAATACAGAAAAGAAAAACAGAAGAAAGCTTCAGCTCCTCCAGCAGCAACTCAGTCTTCAGACTTCAATCATCAACTGCTTTCCAGGTACCAACCCTACAACATGAGTATCAACTCATCCTCTCCCTCAAGCTTCATCTTCTTTGATCAGCTCCACCTTCAGGCTTCACCATCTTCAGGGATCTTCAAGTATCAACTTGATCTTCACAAAGTCTTCAGACTTCAACAATCTCCAAGGAATCATCCTCTTCAAAGCTTCAGCTTCTATCTTCAATGGCTTTTAGATCTTCAATCAAATCTTTTATCATCTTCTTCTTCAAAGCAAACAACTTCAATGCAAATCTTCAATACTCTTCATTGCTTTCTTTATCTTCAACAACCCAAATGCTCCAACAAACAAGATTCAATCAACAAGATGAGGTGAGGATGTTAGAGTGCTCACTGACTTCCAAAGGATGCCATTAAGGACTTAACATCAAAAGGAAAGGCTCTCTCAAAGTTCTTCCTCATAGGGCAAGGTCACTAATCCCTCCAAAGGAGATAGGTGAATACCCTTAATGGACTTTATATCATAGAGAAGGAAGGAGGTGAACAAGACACTCCTTGTTTATTGAATGGAATTATTCTATCTGAAGCTCTACCTATGTACTTATGATCCTATAAACAGAACAAACAAAAGCTAAAACTAAGCTCCTCTTCAAGGTCTTCAAAGTCTTCAATGATGATCCACAAGGTCTTCAACTCAATCTTCAAGGCTCACTCACTCAAAGGAGAAGAAAAGAAAGCAAACAATACAAACTATGCCCTTAAGCAACACACAACATCATGTACAAAGCAATATTCAAGAAAAATATTAAATGAACTTCTAAAATTCTAGAACCAAATCTAAGGGAACCTAAATGTCTACCCTTAATGCCCATATAGTCCCCATATACTAATTTGTCCTAAAAATCCCAAAACAAAATTGTTAAGTCTACTTATGTTGAATAAAACCCTAATTTTACTATGCTAATGCTGGCCTAAACAAACTAATCAAATTTTAACCTAAAAATCATGAGATAAATCCTATGGGAAACTATGATTCAATATCTAACTATGCCAAAAAGAATGGCTCAAAAATCCTAAGGGAAGGTCCTAATAAAAATTCTACAAAATCAAGTATACACCTAAACTTCTAAAAAAAGCTATTTACATGGAAAATATACTAAAAATAATAAAAGAAAATAAAATACCAATTTTATTTATTGATATTTTTCTAGACAGAATTATGAACATGTAGAAAAAACAAGCATTAAAAAACAATGATTTTTCATTTTTATATGATTTTTATAAAATGCTGAAAATATAAAGGAAATTAAAATAAAAGAATAAAAGAAAATGGGGAGGGGGGTGTTAATAGAAGAAGCGCCCGGTTGCTTATGATGGTGGGCCAAGAACCCAGGGGTGCGCGTAGCAATTTTGGTAGGCCCAGGTGTTATCAGAAAATTAATATGAAAAGTGAAAGAAAAGAAAATGCAGACGGTATGAATAGCAACTAATTTAAGTTAAAAATTGGATTGGGCCAATGGTGGGGGTGCGAGTATCAAGATTTTTGCTGAGCCCAGAATTCATCTTTAAGTAAAACGACGCGTTTTACTTTCAATCTTTCCCTTCGTTTTCTGAATTAAATCATGGCCGTGCGATGGAATGAAGGAGTCAAACATCTGAGACGATCCAACGGTGGAGGCTCATCGTCCCAAACGAGCCATCTAGGGTTTTCAGGATTCAGCTTCATGCACGAGTTTTCCATCCACTCGTTCTCTCTCCATGCTCGATGAAAATCAAAACTTCCAAAAGCAAAGATGCTCCACTAATCACCAAGAACACGATGGTGCCAATAATTTCCACTGAAACATCTTGTATCACTCTAACAGAACGCATGAACATTAGGGTTTCAACATTTTTCTCTGTGATCAACTCGGTTAAAACTCACATCTAATGGTATGAACTTGTTCTACACATTGCCCTAATCAATCTATGCCATCACATATCAATCAATACACACTAAACAACTTATTCTCGAAAATTAAAGAACCATCACCCTGCCATGAAACTCCATGGATCTCTCTCAAATCCTCAGAAAATCATCACCTAACCTAGCATGCCAATTCTACACCTAAAAATCTAACAGAAAGTACATAAATAAGGAGGTATGATGAAGAACACCAACCTGTCAAATGATGATGGTGAGTGATGCTAGAGATGGCTTCAAGGCTTGTAATTGCTTCCAGATGCTCCTCCAATGGTGTGCTTTCTTCTGTTTGCAAGAATCTTGAAGGAGAAGGCTTGTAGAGATCAAATCGTGTGTGGCTTGCACTTGAAGGAAGCTTTGAATATCTCTTTCTCCTCTCACTCTTCACCAATGGATTCACCAACCCTTTCTTCATTATGATCAAACCAATATATAGAAACCAATGGAAGAGTCTAGATCCATCTAGAAACTTTGAGAATCATCTAGAAAGTAATGGAACTTCTCTTGTAATGACATATTGTATTATCTCCTTTCATGCATTAAGCCTTGTCATTTTGTGCCAAAATCTTCTTACAAGAGATATTGGGATTGAATGAGTGAAAAAACAAGCTTGGTTTTGCCTTATGTGAAGATTTGCAAAGGTTCCTTAATATGCAAGAATGAACTTTACAAAGTAGCCCCCATTTTAAGACCTCAAATCAAAAATCTATTTGAACCATTGTTTTTAAAATGATGTTTGGATTCAAAATGACATATTGGATGACCTATTTTGGATTTGTGGATCTCCCAAACCAATTTCCAACTTGGATCCATTTAACTTATAAGTCATTTTTAGGTCATTTTCAACCATTCTTGTAAATCTTTGCTACAAGCTTTTCCAACAAATCATGACCACTTTTCTAGGCTTAAAATCCCATTTTGAACAACTTTGATGTTTTGAGTTTTTTCATTTGAGGCTTGGAAATAGGAGATATGGCCTTTGCTTAAAATGACCTATAACTTCCAAATGACCAAAATACCCATGTCTTGTTCAAACCATAAGTTGAGTTCTACAAATCCTATCAAGGACTTCTAGTACTATCTAGAAAGATAAGAAGATGATATTCAACATTCATGTTGACCAAGAAATCATAGGAATCATCCCACTAGGGCAAACGTTGTCTGCAAGTTGGGTGACTTTCAAGGACCCAGATTCACATACCTCAGATGACCTGTAATTTGCCAAAACCATAACTTGAGCTCTGCACCTCCTATCAAGGACTTCTACCACTCAAATTAAAGCTAAGAACAAGCTCTACAACATTCATGTTGTGGGGAAGATGAGATATAAATCACATCTTGAGCTAAAACTGCCTGGAAGATAGGGATCAAACTAGGGTTTTTTCACTGTCCATCCTTAGAAACCCTAACTTGAAACTTCTCAAACCCCTCAATCATGATGAGTTGGTATAAGAATAATCTTTATAAAATCTCCATACATCATTCCATGATCTCATGGCCCTTGGATTAGGTCTCAACCTTCTCCAAATCTTCAGCTGATCTAGGATTGACCCAGTCAAAACCCTAATTCTACCATTCATGGTTGAATCTTCTGAATTCTTGCACAATGACCTCTCTGGGCTTCATGATGGCTTTCAAGACATCTCCTAGGCTTTCTCAAAGCTTCAAGTCTATCCTTCAAAGTCTCAGAATCATCTGAGGAGCACCCACAGCTCTCGAGCTATGAAGCACACAACCTTGGTTTCAACTAATTCCTCTGAGGGTCTCTTGAACTTTTTGATGAAAGTATCAAACTTCAAACACTTGATGGGTGAATAAATGTTGGTCAAATTTTGGGGTGAAACAGCTGCCCCTATTCAAACGGCTTGAACCTGACTGGGTGAGAAGCGAACGGCTCTCAGACAATCAAGGTGCGAGACGATTGAATACCGGTAAACCCAAAAATTTGCCAACTGGTCAACTCTTTGAATACTGCAACACTAGCTGCTCAACAAATAGCTGGAGAAATATCGATCTGACATCGCCGTCAGTTATCCATGTTAACTTCTTCTGACATTGCCTTCAGACAACCACAACACCCAACATCGCCGCTGGAAGACTAAACCATCTGACATCGCCGTCGGACAATCAAAATACCCCGCATCGCCGCTGGAGAACTAAGTCTGACATACCCAACATCGCTGCTGGAAAACTGAATATGACATCGCCGCCGGAAACAAACATCATTCTGAGAGACACTCGACATCGCCGCCGTCCAAACATCATCTCTGCTGAGGATTTTAAAGAGTCTGACCTCGCCGTCAAACAAACATTCAACTTCGCCGCCGAACAAACATCCAACCTCGCCGCCGGAAACAAACATGATCTGACCTCGCCGTTAAACAAACATTCAACTTCGCCACCGAACAAACATCCAACCTCGCCGCCGGAAACAAACATGATCTGACCTTGCCGTCAAAACGAACATTCAACCTCGCCGTCGAACAAACATCCAACCTCGCCGCCGGAAACAAACATAGTCTGACTTCGCCGTCAAAACGAACATTCAACCTCGCCGTCGAAAAAGATACAACACTGAACAACTCTGACCTGGGGTTCATCCCTGGTAAATGGAATAAAAGGTATACTTGCGTATTTAAAACTACTCCGCTGGGGATGAGAGACTCAACCAAGCATGCTCTGATCTGGGGTTCACCCTCAGAACCATAACGAACATCCAAATACTACTGCATACTGGGCTCATCGTAGAACTTCAACATCAAAGCTATATGAAACCCTGGCCCCTGGCCACTTCCAGCTTCAGCTAGAAAAGATCTTCAAGTACTTCTGAAGATGGGATCCTTGGCCTCCAAGGATATAAACTTTTGCCTGTCGGCAACTCTGCAGGAGGTATCTTCGACTTCAGTCTAAAGAAATGGTCCTTGGCCTTCAAGGATACATGGATCTGCCCTCAGGCAGCTCCGCCTCTACTATAGAGTATCCGTGACTTCAGTCCGGGATATACTTCGGCCTTCAGTCCGAAAAATGAATCCTAGGTCATTCATGACCTTGGGGATAACCTTGCCTTCAGGCACCTTCGCTTCAGCTTGGGAAATCTATGACTTCAGTCAGAGAAGTGGCATCCTGAGCCATTCATGACTCTACGGGGATTCAAACACTTTGCCTTCAGGCAAAACTCCGCTTCAGCTGGAGAAACGTCTTCGACTTCAGTCAGAAGAAACACTAGTCCGATTATACCATAGCCCTCAGGCCTCGACTTCAGTCGGGAAAAACCGCTAGTCAATGTGGTACCATAGCCTTCAGGCCTCGACATCAGTCGGGAAAACCACAATTCACTTGATCGCAATCAATCATCACCTCAGGACAACTGACTTGGTCTTCAGGCCAACACGGATCACCTTGCATACAAAAGCTGTATCTACAAACTTTTGAACTTTGTCTTCAGACACACGTTGATTCATCAACACGGAAATCCGAATCCACAGGAATATTCTGATATCGCCTTCAGGCGTTTACGAAGTCGATCTTCAGATTAGACATCACTGTTGGAGCACACATATCACGCTGCTAGGGACTTCAAGAATCATCTTGAACAAACAACTCCGTCGGGCACCTTCAAGAATCATCCTGAACTGATAACCTTTCTGGAGACTTTATTCTGCTGGGTATTCCAGGAATCTTCCTGGGCAACTCTTGCTGGGGACGCTACTGGGGAGCTCAAGAATCATCCTAAGAAAACAACTCGGGAAACTGCGCTGAGGTCTTAAGAATCATCTTAAGCAAACGGCCCTGCTGAGGAATTCAAGAATCGTCTTGAACTGAAGACTTTGTTGGGGATCTCAAAAATCATCTTGAGCAAACGGCTTCGTTGGGGAGAATGCCAGGAATCATCCCGAGCAACTGGTCTTTTAGTGGAACACCTGTAGAACAAGAATGATAATAACCTAAATCATGCTTATGATGCATATGCTTCTCCGCTATGCCCCACACGGTGGAAATGCTATGCGTTTATGCTAAATGTTATGCATTATGATAAATGTTATGCAATCATGCAATATGATGCGATCCCGTCAGCAAAATAAATGCTGAAAGGAGAACCTCCTGTCAAGGAGAAAGAACTACTCAGATAGAGGAATCATCCTGCTGAGGAGAACATGGACATGCCAATATCAATCGGACTCTGTCTGGGGAAATGATCTTCAGTTGACTGCTGCAGGGAAAACAACTGCAGTTGATTACTGCAGGGGAACGAAGCTCTACGAGAACCTGGACCTGCTGAAGGAAAGTGATATTAATCGCGAGCGTAGACTGCGTGGCCGTCTCGGCTACTCTTCTGGGGATGATAACTCTGTGGGGAAGCAACTTCAGCTGCTCCACACTCCACTGGGAAAAAACCAATCATGATCTGATCAACTTCCAAGGACTCGGCTCTCTTGGACATCTGCAAACTCGGCTGAGGAAGGGGAAGTCATTCTGCTTCGCTGGAGAGAGTGCGACTCTGGGGAAATACAACATCAGTTGTTCCAACACTCTGCTAGGAGAAACCACTCACGGTCTCAACTGCTTCCAAGAATTCGGCTCTCTTGGGGGGGTTTTGCGGACTCAGCCGGGGAAGGAGAAATCATTCTACTTCACTGGAGAGTACGACTCTGATGAGGAATTCAATTCCACTGGGGAAGAAAGAATCATCTGACTTCGGGGGAAAATACAACTCTGCAGAGGAATACAACATCAGCTGTTCCAACACTCTACTGGGGAAGGAGAAATCATTCTACTTCGGGAGAGAATACGGCTCTGGTGGGGAATCTCAATTCCGCTGGAGACTTCAGTCTGGCACCATCAGTTACGGCGTATTTCAGCGTGTGGATAGTTTCTTACGAATCCTGAACTTGTGACCTGGTGCTGGGGAAGGCACCTGCTTCGGCGACCTTACTGGGGAAACACGAGCTTCGGCACCCGAACATTTCTACGAAATCTGCACTTGTGACCCGGTGCTGGGGGCATACGAGCTTCGGCGCGCGACTCAGCTGAGAAGATGACGTTCCTTCAGGATGCGTCTGCTTGGAGAAGAGAATCCCCTTTGCGTGGGGACATATCAATGCTCACTATCTCACATTCAGACTCTGCGGAGGAGAGACTACTGAACTCGGCTGGAGAAGGAGGACTCGCCCGGCTTCGGGGATGCGCACGGCGCACCGTCTGGAAGGTGCTACACCTGCAACAACACAAACAAACAGACAAGATACCCTCCTCAAAGGGGCCTATCAAGGTTATTATCTCGTGGCAATATTCAGGTAATTAATTGTTTCAACAATCAATGGGCCTAGGCCCTTGAGTTTATGTATGCGCATTTTATCAAAAACATCGGCGTTTTCATTCGCAAACAAAACAGATAAATGCTAAATAGGCAAACAGAATTGCTGAATAACATGCATTTTATTGATGGTGAACCCCTGAATGGGCAAAAAATGTTTTACAACAGAGGCAAGCTCCTGGGATGAGGAAGCCGCGCAAAAATAAAACATAAATATACATCAGTATATACAAATGTCGGCAACGAGGCGTAGACGAACACCATGAGTTGATCCGTCTAAGACCCACTCGACTTTGATATTTCTCCGACGCTTCAGCTTCGGAAGAGATTGATTCAGATAAACGGCCCTCAGGTCCTCCAAACCACTTAACAATGAAAGTCCACACGCGGAACGCAGTCATTTGCTTATTCAAATCCCTAACTTTTGCGTGAACCACCCTTTACGGGTTTTCAGTTCACCGGGATACCCTTTTTTGCCGAAGCCGCCCAGTGTAGGTTTTCGACTTCGCGGGTGTACATTCTTTTCAATTTATCCCTAATTTTTGCTCGAACCTTTTATTCTGTTTTTGGTTCGCCGGGATGCCCCTTTTTTGCCTGGACTCTTTCTTTTTTGTCCAGCGGGTCTCTTTTCAAGCAAAGTATTTTTTAACTGCGTCCGCGTTCACCGGGGATGCAAAATCTTCACCATCCATCGTGGATAACAACAACGCTCCTCCTGAGAAGACCTTGCTGACGACATACGGCCCTTCGTAATTCGGAGTCCACTTGCCCCGGTGATCGGAGTGTGGCGGAAGAATCTTTTTCAGGACGAGATCACCCGTCTGAAAGCTTCTAGGACGCACCTTCTTATCGTAAGCTTTCTTCATTCGGCTTTGGTACAGGCGACCAAATGCAATCGATGCTAACCTCTTCTCGTCCATCAGGCTGAGTTGGTTCAAACGATTCGTAATCCATTCTGCCTCGTCGAGTTTCACATCAACCAAAACTCGCAAAGAAGGAATCTCCACTTCTAACGGTAGGACAACTTCCATACCGTACACCAAGGAGAAAGGAGTTGCCCCGGTCGACGTACGCACCGTCGTACGATAACCGTGCAAGGCAAACGGCAGCATCTCGTGCCAATCTTTGTGTGTCACAACCATCTTCTGAACGATCTTCTTTATGTTTTTGTTGGCGGCTTCGACGGTGCCATTCATCTTCGGCCGGTAAGGAGATGAGTTGTGGTGTTCAATCTTGAAGCTCTGGCACAGCTCCTTCATCATCTTGTTATTCAAATTCGAACCATTATCAGTAATGATCCGCTCGGGAACTCCATAACGACAGATGATATCCTTCTTTATGAATTTAGTTACCACCTACTTGGTCACATTAGCGTACGAGGCTGCCTCCACCCATTTGGTGAAGTAGTCGATAGCTACCAGAATGAAACGATGACCATTGGATGCAGTGGGCTCGATCTTACCTATCATGTCGATGCCCCACATGGAGAACGGCCAAGGGGAGGACATGACATTCAAGGGACACGGCGGCACATGAACTTTGTCAGCATAAATCTGGCATTTATGACATTTTTTCGCGAATCTGAAGCAATCCGACTCCAACGTCAGCCAGTAATACCCTGCTCTCAGGATCTTTCTCGTCATGGCATGCCCGCCAGCGTGTGTACCAAATGTGCCCTCATGGACTTCTTCCATGAGCATACTCGCCTCTTTCTCATCTACACATCTGAGTAGCACTAGATCGTGGTTTCTCTTATATAGCACTCCATCAGGATTGAGATAAAAGTTTCCAGATAGCCTCCTCAGAGTCTTCTTATCCTGGGTTGACGCACCCGCAGGATACTCCTTAGTCATAAGGAAGGTCTGGATGTCGTGGAACCATGGCTTGCCGTCGGCGGCATCCTCGATTGCAAAGACAAATGTCGGTCTGTCAAGACGCGAAAGAACAATGCTTGGAGCTTCATTCCAAAGATTGACTTTATACATTGAAGCCAACGTGGCTAAGGCATCAGCCATCTGATTTTCAGCCCTGGGTACATGATGGAGTTCCACTCGATCGAAGAACGGAAGCAGCCTCCTGGCATAATTCATGTACGGCACCAAATTCGCTTGACGAGTTTCCCACTCCCCTTTAATCTGATTGATTATAAGCGCTGAGTCACCATATACGTCTAGATTCTTGATTCTCAAATCAATTGCCTCTTCTAGACCCATAATACATGCTTCATACTCTGCTTCATTGTTGGTAACTGGAAACGTCAGTCTCGCAGTAAACGGGATGTGGGATCCGTGAGGAGTCGTGATGATAGCCCCGATACCACTTCCATAGGAATTAACCGCTCCGTCGAATATCAACTTCCACTGAGATTTCCTATCTGGCCCCTCACCGGGAAATGGCTCATCGCAATCCTTCGCTTTGAGAAACATAATATCCTCGTCAGGGAATTCGAACTTCATCGGCTGGTAGTCTTCGATTGGCTGTTCGGCAAGGTAATCAGACAATACGCTTCCCTTAATGGCTTTCTGGGAGACATACTGAATATCATATTCTGTTAACACCATTTGCCATCTGGCAATCCTGCCCGAAAGAGCCTGCTTCTCGAAGACGTACTTGATCGGATCCATCTTCGAAATTAGCATAGTGGTGTGATTGAGCATATACTGTCGTAGACGTTTGGCAGCCCAAGCTAATGCACAACACGTCTTCTCCAGCATCGAGTATCGAGATTCACACTCAGTGAACTTTTTACTCAAATAATAAATGGCATGCTCCTTTCTGCCCGTCTCGTCGTGCTGACCGAGAACACCCCCCATACTATTCTCCAGAACCGTCAGGTACATGATTAATGGCTGTCCAGCCACTTGGGGTATCAAGATTGGAGGTTCTTGAAGATACTGCTTTATTTTGTCGAATGCCTTCTGGCAATCCTCATTCCAAGTAATCGCCTGATCTTTCTTTAAAAGCTTGAACATCGGTTCACAAGTGGTCGTGAGCTGAGAGATAAACCTTGCAATGTAGTTTATTCGGCCCAAGAAACCACGAACTTCTTTTTCTGTTTTCGGCGCTGGCATTTCTTGAATAGCTTTTATTTTCGCAGGATCAACTTCGATACCTTGTTCACTAACGATAAACCCCAATAACTTTCCGGACCGCACTCCGAAAGTGCACTTGTTAGGATTCAGCCTCAGCCTGAACTTCCTAAGCCTCTCAAAAAGTTTCAATAGGTTGACCAGATGCTCTTCCTCCGTTTGGGACTTTGCAATCATGTCATCAACATAGACCTCGATCTCATGATGAATCATATCATGAAACAAAGTTACCATTGCTCGCTGGTAAGTGGCCCCTGCGTTCTTCAGACCGAAGGGCATTACCTTATAGCAAAATGTTCCCCAGGGGGTGATAAACGTCGTTTTCTCCATGTCCTCCGGTGCCATCTTAATCTGATTGTAACCGGAGAAGCCATCCATGAACGAAAACACGGAAAACTGGGCTGTGTTGTCGACCAACACATCGATATGAGGCAACGGGAAATCATCCTTAGGGCTCGCCCTATTCAAATCCTGATAATCGACGCACATGCGTACCTTACCGTCCTTCTTCGGTACAGGCACTATGTTGGCGACCCACGGAGGGTAGGTGGTAACGGCTAGAAATCCTGCGTCCAACTGCTTCTGGACTTCTTCTTTGATTTTTACAGCCATATCTGGTCTCGTCCTCCTAAGCTTCTGCTTGACTGGAGGGCAATCTTCTCGCAACGGCAAGCGATGAACCACGATGTCTGTGTCAAGTCCGGGCATATCTTCATATGACCAAGAAAAGACGTCACTATACTCTCGAAGCATCTCGACCAATCTATGCTTGACATCATTCTGCAGCGCAACCCCTACTCTGACATTTCTGACGAGCTCTTCAGAACCTAGGTTTACGATCTCAATATCTTCCTCATGAGGCAGAATAACCTTTTCCTCTTGTCTCAACAAGCGGGCCAACTCTTCCGGAAGGTCTTCGTCTTCATCAATCTCGTCCTCGGCTTGATAGATCGGGAAATCGAAGTCGTAGTGAGCCGTAGAGGGTCCAGAGTCGATGTCGTCTGTTATGTGGATCCTGCGATAACAAGGGTTAAGTTTTAAAGCAAGAATATGCAGGTTAGCACAAACCTCGTTGCCATTTTGCTGTTTTTCAGAATAAACATAAAACAGGAATAACAGAGAACACAATATTTGAGTACGAAGTAAACGCCTTTGATTTATTAACAAAATGCATGTACATAATCCAACAAGGCCCTGACAATAAAACCACTATGCCCCGGGCAGGACATAGGGTTGTACAAAAGATTGTAAAAAGCAAATCATTACTCTTCACTTGTCAGCTGGATAATCTCCTTGATGGTCCAATTGTTGAGGTGCTCGCCCGGCTTGCTTGGCTGCATCCAGGCGTCAAGATCACAATCGCTATCCCCGTTGTCCTCAGACGCTGCGTTGATGCTCTCGAAAATCACTCCACCTTTGGTAAATAGGATCGGCCCCTTCCCACGAGACGAGCTGCTAGACGAAGAAGATGAAGCTTCAGCTTCAGGAGAATACCCCAATCCAAACTTATCCTGCTTGATCGGTACCTCCAAAACATGCCCCCAGCCTGGGGTGGAACCGGCTTCGACGACGGCCCGAGCTTCTTTGAACGAGGAGAGATTCATCTCTTGCTTCTCTACGACGACAGGAGCTACCTCTTTCACCTTGACGGTTTCAAATGCTTGGCAGAGAGTTTCATGGATTTCGCCGTCCATTTCAACATACTTAAAGGATGACAAGTGGCTCACCATGATGTCCTCCTCACCACAGACGGTTACTATGCTTCCCCCGACAGCATATTTGAGCTTTTGATGCAGCGTGGACGTCACGGCACCAGCAGCATGGATCCATGGCCGACCTAAAAGGCAACTGTAGGCAGGCATGATATCCATGATATAAAAAACCGTATCGAACGTGTCTGGACCAACTTGAATCGGCAGGGTCAACTCTCCGAAAACGTGGCGCTTAGTTCCATCAAAGGCTTTCACCACCAGATCACTGGGCGTGCAAAGCAATCCATGAGTGTCCAACTTCATTACTGCCTTTTTCGGAAGCACATTAAGCGACGAACCCGTATCCACCAGGACATGCGACATGATTGTGCCTCTGCACTCTATCGAGACGTGCAAGGCGCTGTTGTGATCTCTCCCTTTAGGAGTCAGCTCTAAATCTGTGAAACCTAGCCCATTGCCAGCGTTAACATGGGCTACCACCTCTTCTAGCTGATTTACTGATATCTCCTGCGGCACGTAGGCAGCGTTCAATACCTTCAGTAATGCGTTGCGGTGCGCTTCGGAACACAGCAACAAGTTGAGAATAGAGATCTTTGACGGAGTCTGATGAAGATGGTCTACAATCTTGTAGTCGCTCTTCTTGATTAACCGCATGAACTCCTCAGCATCTTTGACTAGCAAATCCTTCTCTGCCCCACAAAGGACCTCTTCGACAACTTTGCCTTTACCCTTATCAGCAGCCTCAGCTCTGACCACTTTCTCTGCCACAACCTCTGTTGGTGCAAACACTCTACCGCTTCGAGTAATACCACTGACACCGGCAAGGTTCTGCATAGTTGACCCATACGGCTCCAGCTCTAACTTCTGACCATTGCAATAGACTTCGGCGCCGTAATGCCATGGAACGGCGTTAGTGCTCTCGAATGAGATTGGCCCGGCTCTGGTAATAGTGATTGTAGGCGGTCGGGGCGCAGAAATGGTAATAGGTCGACGAGGAATGGTGATGGTGGCGACTTCATCTGCCTGTCTCAGCACAACCTCCCCTGATACACTCTCAACGCTCCGGCTGAACTGCAAAATACCCTCAGACATCAGACTTTGGATACCTTCGACCAGCTGCTCACACCCATCAGGATGTGTAGCACAAGCGATACATAACTCTCCGCATCCTGGAAAGAAGCCCTTCTTCAGCAACTTAGCCTTGACGAAACTAAGCGGCGTCTTCAAGTCTTTGACATCAGTCAACATATCTGCACTCTCCTCTGTGATAATGGCGTTCACTCCGCCTCCCCTATGATGAGGCATAGGGTTTTTGGTGACATTGGGCACACTATCAGGAAAGTTAATAACCTTGGCGTCTACCAAGTCCTGCACCTTGTGCTTAAAAGCTTTGCAGTTTTCAATCGTATGGCCTGGTGCCCCAGTATGGAAATCACAAGTAGCATTTGCGTCATACCCTGGTGGTGGTGCCCCTGTCAAGGGAGCCAACGTCCTCTTTTGAACTAGCTGAAGCTGAAGTAAAGTTTGTAGAAGCTGTGCATACGACATAGGTGGAGCTTCAAAATGACGGCTTGCCAAAGGAGCCCGATTCTGATATTTCCTATACCCCTGCTGATTTTGTTGCTGCGGTTGCTGCTGCTGCTGCTGCGGCGGCGGAGCAGCTGGGATATTTATGCTAGCAATCTGCTGCTGAGGGCCCTTGCCCTTTCTCCGAGCGTTAGTGACAGCACTTGCATCCCCTTCTCGACGTTTGCCAGCGTAAGGTTTCTTTCCACCTCCTCCAGCTGAGGATGATTCACCTTGGATTTTTCCGATCTTTATACCGTTCTCGACGTGCTCGCCCATAGTGATGAGAGCCGAGAATGTCCCAGACATGCCACTGACTAGCTTTTCATAGTAGATTCCAGGAAGGGTAGCCACGAACATTTGCACTAGCTCACGCTCAACCATCGGCGGTTGAACCCGAGCAGCCAACTCACGCCACCGCTGGGTGTACTCTTTAAAGCTTTCATTATTCCGCTGCGATAGATTCTGGAGCTGAACTCGGTTGGGGGCCAAGTCGCTATTATACTGATAGTGGAGGACAAACGCTTCAGCGAGCTCTTTCCAGGTGCGCACGGTAGTGGGCTCCAAACCCATGTACCATTCGAGGGATGGACCAGAAAGACTATCTTGGAAGAAGTGCATCAACAACTTCTCATCGTCAGAATAGGCAGACATATTTCTATAATAAGATCGAAGGTGGACACGGGGGCAAGTAGTACCCTTATACTTCTCAAAGACGGGCACCTTGAACTTATGAGGTACCTTGAAGTCAGCAATCAACCCCAGCTTGGACATATCAACGCCCAATGTATTCTGATTTTCAATGTCTCTCATTTTGTCTTCCAGCGCTTTGAACCTGAGTCGAGCTTCAGCATTCAACTCTGCTTCCACACCTCTTTGAGAAAATACGTCATCCTGATGATCCTCAAGCCACGGTTGAGGCACCAACAGATTTCCGACACCAGCGTTGCCGTTGACCGGCCCTATGTTGACATTAGCTCCCAGACTACCATTGCCGACGCCCGCCGCATTGAGTCCGATATTAGTCATCATATTGCCATTAGCACTGCCGTTGCCCCAGGCAGCAGGAACAACATTCTGTGGAGCATCAACTGGAGGAGGAGTAGGCACAGCCCCGCCATGCAGTATGCCATTACTGTCAACCCTGGAGATCAAAGGTTGAACCAAAGTACGAAGCTGGTCCTGACCATTAGCGATTACCTGCATCAGTTCCATAAAACGATCCATCCGTTCACGGAGCTCTTGAACATCTGACTGCACCTGATCCATGATCCTTGTCTGATTAGCTCGAGTTGAGTAACGGTGAATGAGTCTATGATCAATCCTGGAGACTGGGAGCAGCTCGGAACCTGTGAACCTGAAAAACATGAAAACATTAAAGGTTAGGAAAAGCAACAAAATGTACGCCATGCAAATGCTTCATGCAGATGCATGCGTGTGTCTGTGTGCTTGGGAGATTTCCCCCGATCCTAGTGCCTTAGTGCCAGTGCTGACAATAATAAGAGGAAGAAGTTCGAGCCCAATCATGGAAACATCAATCTCATATATATATGGAAAGGCCTGTCAAGGCAGTACACAGTATCAGCGAGTACAAAACAAATCAACAGCATGACCTCAGCCAACAAGTCTGGTGATGGTCAGCATACAGCGAAGATCAAAACAACAGGAATACAACTAGTCAAGTACGGCCACGGGCGCGATACTCTGCTAATAACTCCTTCGTCTCTGGATGATCTGGCAAAGTGAGCAACCCCTCGACAAGTAGTTCCCTCCGCACAATGGTATGCTGAAGCCCCTGAACTGAACTTTCCCAAGCTCCTTCGCCAAAGCAATCCTCCAGTTTCCGCTTCTTAGACTCAAACATCAACTTATGCCGCTTCAGGCTAGCAAGGGCTTTGTTGAGTTAGCCTTCGGCGGCGTATCTGCGGGCGGTCTCTTCATCAAACCTCCGCTCACTGTCCTTTACTTCGGCTTCCAGCTTAGAGATCTGCAGCATCAGCTTGTCCTCTCGCTCCTTCCTGGTGGCCAGGGAGGTCTTCCAATGCTGGTCAAACTTAGATATCCTCCGATATGCCTCGTCTAAATGTTGCTTCTTTGTAGCTAGTACGTCATTAACAGCCCTGAAGTCCTGACCCAAGCGTTCCCGATCAGCTATTTGCTTTGCCAAGTCTGCACCCAGTTGGTTTACCGACTCTGTTTTCTTTTTGAAAGCATGCACGGCTTTGTTCCTTTCACTTCGAAGCTGAGCTAACTCCTTCTCCAATTCTGCGTTCTCCCGCTTCAGTTCATCCCGCTCAGCTAATACCTGGTTGTGCTGATGAATGGGCACAGTAGTAGGCTCTTCGACTGGTGGAGGACTTTCTGGTCTGACATGAGGAAATGGCATCCCTATAGCGTTGGCTCTGGCTCTGATCCAAGCTGAATAAGGAGGGTAGGCTTGACTGTTGCTCTTTCCCAACAAAGGCTTTCCCCTCTTGCTGATACTGTTCCACGCACGCTGAAGCTTGGGCAACAAATCCCCCGCTAGAGTACCCGTGAGGTACAGAGATTCCTGTACCTCTTCCTCCTTCGGCGGAGTCCTCAAAGCATATGCGAACTGACGAACTAGCAACGACGGATTATAGTTGATGCAACCCTTCCTACCTATCAGAGGTACATTAGGAAACCCACTACAACTGAAGATCACCTCGGTACCTAACCTGTCTCTGTCAACGAACCAATCAATATCTTCTGCAGACAAACTCATCAGACGCTCAGGCCACTCAGTTGTGGCTGCAGACAAGACGAAAGAACCCCTCTTGGGCAAATGACTATCAAACCATTTGTACAACAACGGTACGTAGCATGAGACATTCTTCCCTCTCCGGTTCTCATTCTTGTAGTGCACTGAGTGATAGACGTCTCCGATTAGAGTAGGGACTGGATTCCCTGAAGCGAAGATGTGAAATGCATCAAAGTCTACGAAATCAGGCATGTTGGGGAACATGATAATGCCATATATGCATAAAGCAAGGATGGCGTTGAATGCGTCCCAACATTTGTCCTTAGCACACTGCTGAGCCTTAGCTATCAGAAACTGCAAGGAGAACCCAGGAACCTTGTTCCAACTCGTCACTACTAACTCAGAGGCGTCCAAATGAAGTGAAGGAGCTAAACCGGCCAGATCAGGCTCAGCATCCATGTGGACAAAAGGCATTTGCCTTTTGATAGGCACACCCAGCAAATCAGCATACTCTTCCAGCGTCGGTGCGAGAACAAAGTCCTGAAAAGTGAAACACCTCAGAGGAGGGTCATAGAACTGCAGAAGAGCATGTAACCCATTCAACTCGGACGTAGAAGGTTTGCAAACCAGACTGAGCAACCTGCCATAAGACTTCCTGAACCTATCCTTCACAGAATCACCTGCTAGAGCTATCAACCCAGCCAACTTCGACACATCAGGGGTCGGGAACTTGTACGCAACAATCTTCCTGAGAGAGGCCATAAGAATACAATAGGAGGCGAGAAATCCTGGATCGGGGAAACGGTACCTGCAACACAGACACACGTTAATGGAATGCAAATGAACATGCAAACTAATGCAAAATGTAGGCATGCAATAATATATCCGGATAGCTGCTGTGGAGATTTTGTATCAACAATCACTGATGAGAAGAAAACCCCGGTGTAAGACCACTAATCTGATCTGCTAAGAACAACCATCTGATAGGACCACACACACAGGATCAGAATTCTGCTCTGTTGAGAACAAATGGCTGGTAATAAGGACCTCGGATGTATGATCAAGAAACATCTGCTGATGAAGTCTTCAGACCCCAAATCAAAAATCTGCCCTATCAAGAACAAACATACAGCTGCTGATGAGATCTTCAGACCCCACTCAAAATCCGCTCTATCAAGAACAGACAACATCTGCTGATGAGATCTTCAGACCCCAAAAATCTGCTCTATCAAGACCAAACCACTGACGACAATACTCTGATCAAAACCTGCTCTATCAAGAACAGACATACACCTGATGATAAGATCCTCTGATCAAAACCTGCTCTACCAAGAACAGACAAATCTGCAACTGAGAACCCTGGTACCAACATAACTGATTCACTGTCAAGAAAACCAGGTAGTCTGAAGGTCAAAGTTTCCTGCAATAAACCCAATCCCACTCACAGGTATGGACCTAAACTGACTCAAGGTACGGCATCCTATGCGTTCATCAGCGTCACAGACTTTCAAAACCGACGATACGATTCCCAGAAAGAGTGGCATCATCAAGTCTTGAAGAGGCCTCACTTAGCTGAATCACAAATGATCGGTCCCCAGAGTCGACAATCCACCAAACCAGCAACCGTCTCAACCCAAAGGGTTGAAAGTGAAGCCAACCGGATGAACCTCGTCTGAGCATGGATTTCATGAGACACTAGTGCCTGCAAAGCAAGCACGCGCCCACTAATTTCCACTCTAAGTCTATGGTGCACTCAAGCCTGGGTGTGGCTTCTCACTCATCAGAACTCCCATCCCACAACAGCACAAATAATCATATTATATTGAAAATAAAATGCGGGAAATAAAGTGTGAGAAGTAAAAATGCGATAAATAAACGCAACCCAACAAGTAAACACACAAACGGTAGGATTGACTCGCAGGGAACCGTTGGAGTTCCCAGCAGAGTCTCCAGCTGTCGCTTACGCGAAAATAAGGTGCCGACATGACAGAAGAGTCGCCACCTTCCGTTATTTATCCCTCAGAGCGGGAAAGGAAACGATCAGAAAAACCTGACGAAAAAGGGTAAGACAAGGTCATCGCAACCATTGTCTGGGTTCGGGAGTCGGTTACGCAAGGGGAAGGTATTAGCACCCCTCACGTCCGTCGTACTCGACGGGATCCTCGCTTGTTTGTTTACTTGGACGGGTTGGTTATAATCTATCTACCTATCAAGGCTGGCTGAAAAAGAAAAGAAAAATGACTCGGCAAAGCGTCGCACTTTATGCCTACGTATTCTCATCAGAGAATGAGAAATCAGAGTCAACGGAGTTCGGCCTACAAAAGGTTATGGGGGAAGGTAGCTCGCCAAGACTTCGCCATCTTGTGCCTACGTACTCTCAACAGGCATGAGAGATCAGAGCTCACGTAGTTCGGGAAACTACGGTTTATTTCCTGTTTTTACGAAAGAAGTGTTTTTTATTGTGTTTGCGATTTCAACCGCACTAGAGACTATGACCTGAGAGTGAATGTGTCGCATGTCACCCAAAGGGTACCATACTAAACATCCAGACTGTGGGAAAGAAGCTCTCCCACAATCCTTTCTCAGATAGCTTAAGGCTCGTAACGTACGAAAGAAATCATTCATGATTACTGTATCTTAAACTGTTTTGAGGTGAGAAGAGAACAGGCCCAACTAGGAGGGAGACTATCAAGTCCTACTGTTATCATGCCATGGATTCATCCTATGGTTGAGGTTTGAACAGGGAACTCCTAGATGTTGTCATGCATAGGTTTCAACCTAAAAGTCTATCATCAAATCCTTATCAAAGGAAATGAGAGCCCTAAGGGATCATGTCAATGATATACCAAAACAGACAAAGCATCAGCTTAACAGTAAAATGCATGCAATGCAAGTGAGGGAGGAAATGTGTGTGGGGCTTCAGCCTCCACAAGCTCGTCTCAACCTCAAGCCAGCCATGAAATAGCAGTAATCATACTGAAAAATAAACAACATGCTATCAAGCAATAAACAGTAAACTGCAATCATACAGATAAAAGAAATGAAATGCCATCAGGCAAACAAACCACATGGGCAAGGGAGCTGAGCTCTACCGAATACCCGCAAGCAAAGCCACGCAATAACAATACAAGCATAGGGAGAAACTCAACCTCTAATGCAATCATGCTCTTAGCCTGAACTTATTCTAGATGAACTTATTCTAATGCAACAGACAAATCAAGCAAAACACACAATACAGAAAAGAAAAACAGAAGAAAGCTTCAGCTCCTCCAGCAGCAACTCAGTCTTCAGACTTCAATCATCAACTGCTTTCCAGGTACCAACCCTACAACATGAGTATCAACTCATCCTCTCCCTCAAGCTTCAGCTTCTTTGATCAGCTCCACCTTCAGGCTTCACCATCTTCAGGGATCTTCAAGTATCAACTTGATCTTCACAAAGTCTTCAGACTTCAACAATCTCCAAGGAATCATCCTCTTCAAAGCTTCAGCTTCTATCTTCAATGGCTTTTAGATCTTCAATCAAATCTTTTATCATCTTCTTCTTCAAAGCAAACAACTTCAATGCAAATCTTCAATACTCTTCATTGCTTTCTTTATCTTCAACAACCCAAATGCTCCAACAAACAAGATTCAATCAACAAGATGAGGTGAGGATGTTAGAGTGCTCACTGACTTCCAAAGGATGCCATTAAGGACTTAACATCAAAAGGAAAGGCTCTCTCAAAGTTCTTCCTCATAGGGCAAGGTCACTAATCCCTCCAAAGGAGAGAGGTGAATACCCTTAAGGGACTTTATATCATAGAGAAGGAAGGAGGTGAACAAGACACTCCTTGTTTATTGAATGGAATTATTCTATCTGAAGCTCTACCTATGTACTTATGATCCTATAAACAGAACAAACAAAAGCTAAAACTAAGCTCCTCTTCAAGGTCTTCAAAGTCTTCAATGATGATCCACAAGGTCTTCAACTCAATCTTCAAGGCTCACTCACTCAAAGGAGAAGAAAAGAAAGCAAACAATACAAACTATGCCCTTAAGCAACACACAACATCATGTACAAAGCAATATTCAAGAAAAATATTAAATGAACTTCTAAAATTCTAGAACCAAATCTAAGGGAACCTAAATGTCTACCCTTAATGCCCATATAGTCCCCATATACTAATTTGTCCTAAAAATCCCAAAACAAAATTGTTAAGTCTACTTATGTTGAATAAAACCCTAATTTTACTATGCTAATGCTAGCCTAAACAAACTAATCAAATTTTAACCTAAAAATCATGAGATAAATCCTATGGGAATTTATGATTCAATATCTAACTATGCCAAAAAGAATGGCTCAAAAATCCTAAGGGAAGATCCTAATAAAAATTCTACAAAATTAAGTATACACCTAAACTTCTAAAAAAAGCTATTTACATGGAAAATATACTAAAAATAATAAAATAAAATAAAATACCAATTTTATTTATTGATATTTTTCTAGACAGAATTATGAACATGTAGAAAAAACAAGCATTAAAAAACAATGATTTTTCATTTTTATATGATTTTTATAAAATGCTGAAAATATAAAGGAAATTAAAATAAAAGAATAAAAGAAAATGGGGAGGGGGGTGTTAATAGAAGAAGCGCCTAGTTGCTTATGATGGTGGGCCAAGAACCCAGGGGTGCGCGTAGCAATTTTGGTAGGCCCAGGTGTTATCATAAAATTAATATGAAAAGTGAAAGAAAATAAAACGCAGACGGTATGAATAGCAACTAATTTAAGTTAAAAATTGGATTGGGCCAATGGTGGGGGTGCGAGTATCAAGATTTTTGCTGAGCCCAGAATTCATCTTTAAGTAAAACGACGCGTTTTACTTTCAATCTTTCCCTCCGTTTTCTGAATTAAATCATGGTCGTGCGATGGAATGAAGGAGTCAAACATCTGAGACGATCCAACGGTGGAGGCTCATCGTCCCAAACGAGCCATCTAGGGTTTTCAGGATTCAGCTTCATGCACGAGTTTTCCATCCACTCGTTCTCTCTCCATGCTAGATGAAAATCAAAACTTCCAAAAGCAAAGATGCTCCACTAATCACCAAGAACACGATGGTGCCAATAATTTCCACTGAAACATCTTGTATCACTCTAACAGAACGCATGAACATTAGGGTTTCAACATTTTTCTCTGTGATCAACTCGGTTAAAACTCACATCTAATGGTATGAACTTGTTCTACACATTGCCCTAATCAATCTATGCCATCACATATCAATCAATACACACTAAACAGCTTATTCTCGAAAATTAAAGAACCATCACCCTGCCATGAAACTCCATGGATCTCTCTCAAATCCTCAGAAAATCATCACCTAACCTAGCATGCCAATTCTACACCTAGAAATCTAACAGAAAGTACATAAATAAGGAGGTATGATGAAGAACACCAACCTGTCAAATGATGATGGTGAGTGACGCTAGAGATGGCTTCAAGGCTTGTAATTGCTTCAAGATGCTCCTCCAATGGTGTGCTTTCTTCTGTTTGCAAGAATCTTGAAGGAGAAGGCTTGTAGAGATCAAATCGTGTGTGGCTTGCACTTGAAGGAAGCTTTGAATATCTCTTTCTCCTCTCACTCTTCACCAATGGATTCACCAACCCTTTCTTCATTATTATCAAACCAATATATAGAAACCAATGGAAGAGTCTAGATCCATCTAGAAACTTTGAGAATCATCTAGAAAGTAATGGAACTCCTCTTGTAATGACATATTGTATTATCTCCTTTCATGCATTAAGCCTTGTCATTTTGTGCCAAAATCTCCTTACAAGAGATATTGGGATTGAATGAGTGAAAAAACAAGCTTGGTTTTGCCTTATGTGAAGATTTGCAAAGGTTCCTTAATATGCAAGAATGAACTTTACAAAGTAGCCCCCATTTTAAGACCTCAAATCAAAAATCTATTTGAACCATTGTTTTTAAAATGATGTTTGGATTCAAAATGACATATTGGATGACCTATTTTGGATTTGTGGATCTCCCAAACCAATTTCCAACTTGGATCCATTTAACTTATAAGTCATTTTTAGGTCATTTTCAACCATTCTTGTAAATCTTTGCTACAAGCTTTTCCAACAAATAATGACCACTTTTCTAGGCTTAAAATCCCATTTTGAACAACTTTGATGTTTTGAGTTTTTTCATTTGAGGCTTGGAAATAGGAGATATGGCCTTTGCTTAAAATGACCTATAACTTCCAAATGACCAAAATACCCCTGTCTTGTTCAAACCATAAGTTGAGTTCTACAAATCCTATCAAGGACTTCTAGTACTCTGTAGAAAGCTAAGAAGATGATATTAAACATTCATGTTGACCAAGAAATCATAGGAATCATCCTACTAGGGCAAAAGTTGTCTGCAAGTTGGGTGACTTTCAAGGACCCAGATTCACATACCTCAAATGACCTGTAATTTGCCAAAACCATAACTTGAGCTCTGCACCTCCTATCAAGGACTTCTACCACTCAAATTAAAGCTAAGAACAAGCTCTACAACATTCATTTTGTGGGGAAGATTATATATCAATCACATCTTGAGCTAAAACTGCCTGGAAGATAGGGATCAAACTAGGGTTTTTTCACTGTCCATCCTTAGAAACCCTAACTTGAAACTTCTCAAACCCCTCAATCATGATGAGTTGGTCTAAGAATCATCTTTATAACATCTCCATACATAATTCCATGATCTCATGGCCCTTGGATTAGGTCTCAACCTTCTCCAAATCTTCAATTGATCTAGGATTGACCCAGTCAAAACCCTAATTCTACCATTCATGGTTGAATCTTCTGAATTCTTGCACAATGACCTCTCTGGGCTTCATGATGGCTTTGAAGACATCTCCTAGGCTTTCTAAAAGCTTCAAGTCTATCCTTCAAAGTCTCAGAATCATCTGAGGAGCACCCACAGCTCTCGAGCTATGAAGCACACAACCTTAGTTTCAACTAATTCCTCTGAGGGTCTCTTGAACTTTCTGATGAAGGTATCAAACTTCAAACACTTGATGGGTGAATAAATGTTGGTCAAATTTTGGGGTGCAACAGCCAGGATGCCCCATTTTTGCCGGGACTCTCTTTTTTCTGTCCAGCGGGTCACTTTTAGCAAAGTATTTTTTAATTGTGTCCGAATTCACAGGAGACGTAAAGTCCTCACCATCCATGGTGGATAACAACAAGGCTCCTCCAGAGAAAACCTTTTTGACGACATATGGACCCTCATAGTTGGGAGTCCATTTGCCCCTGCAATCCGATTGTGGCGGGAGAATCTTTTTCAGCACAAGATCGCCCGTCTGAAAGCTTCGAGAACACACCTTCTTATCATAAGCTTTTTTCATCCTACTCTGATACAACCGACCATATGCGAGAGAAGCCAGTCTCTTCTCATCCATTAAACTGAGTTGGTTCAGTCTATCTTTTACCCATTCTGCCTCATCAAGTTGGACATCGCGTAAAACCCTCAAAGAAGGAATCTCAACCTCCAATGGTAGCACTGCCTCCATGCCATACACCAATGAGAAAGGAGTTGCCCCGGTTGATGTGCGTACCATCGTATGATAACCGTGCAAAGCGAAAGGCAACATCTCATGCCAATCCTTGTAAGTCACAACCATCTTCTGAACAATCTTCTTTATGTTCTTATTGGCTGCTTCGACAGCGCCATTCATCTTGGGCTGATAAGGAGAAGAGTTGTGATGCTCGATCTTGAAATTCTGACACAACTCTTTCATCATCTTGTTATTCAAGTTTGAACCATTGTCCGTGATAATCCGTTCTGGGATTCCATATCTGCAGATAATATCTCTTTTGATAAATCTGGCTACCACTTGTTTGGTAACATTAGCATATGATGCTGCTTCAACCCATTTGGTGAAGTAATCAATAGCTACCAAAATGAACCGGTGTCCGTTTGATGTCGTGGGCTCAATCTTGCCAATCATATCAATGCCCCACATCGAGAAAGGCCACGGTGATGACATAACATTTAGAGGGCTCGGAGGCACATGAATTTTGTCCGCATAAATTTGATATTTATGACACCGCTTCGTGAACTTGAAACAATCTGTTTTCATTGTTATCCAATAGTAACCTGCCCGCAACAGTTTTCTCGTCATTGCATGTCCACCAGCATGCGTACCAAAAGTACGTTCATGGATCTCTTCCATGAGCATCTTAACCTCTTTCTCGTCCACACATCGCAACAACACCAAGTCGTGGTTTCTCTTATACAGGACGCCATCCAGATTCAAATAAAAATTGCCAGCCAATCTCCTAAGAGTCTTCTGATCTCGACTGGACGCCCCAACTGGATACTCTTGGTTCTTCAGGAAATTCTGGATATCGAAATACCACGGTTTTCCATTGGAAGCTTCCTCAATGGCGAATAGGAAGGCGAGCCTATCAAGGCGAGAGATAACTATCCTGGGAGCCTCATTCCAGAAGTTAACTTTATACATTGAAGACAACATCGCAAGAGCGTCGGCCATCTGATTTTCTGCTCGTGGCACATGATGCAATTCTACTTTGTTAAAGAAATTAAAGGCAACAATCTCCTTGCATAATTCATATAAGGTATCAGATTGGGCTGTCGCGTCTCCCATTCTCCTTTAATCTGGTTGACCATTAGAGAAGAGTCCCCGTATACATCAAGATATTTGATTCTCAAATCAATAGCCTCCTCAAGATCCATGATGCACGCCTCATATTCAGCCTCATTATTGGTAACTGGAAAGGTCAATCTGGCAGTAAAGGGAATGTGTGTCCCTTGAGGAGTAGTGATAATTGCCCCTACTCCACTACCGTAGGAGTTAACAGTGCCATCAAATATCAACTGCCATTTGGAACCCAACTCTGGACCTTCCTCCGGCAACGGCTCATCAGAATCTTTCATTTTCAAGTACATGATATCCTCGTCAGGAAAATCAAACCCCACTGGTTGGTAATCTTCAATCGGCTGCTCCGCTAGGTACTCTGACAGAACACAACCTTTGATAGCCTTTTGAGAAACATATTGAATATCATATTCTGTCAGCACCATCTGCCATCGAGCAATCCTCCTGGAAAGTGCTTGCCTTTCAAATACGTATTTGATCAGATCCATCTTCGAAATTAGCATGGTTGTATGGTTTAACATGTATTGTCTCAAACGTTTGGCAGGCCAGGCTAGCGCACAACATGTTTTTTTGAGTATTGAGTAACGGGACTCACAGTCTGTGAACTTTTTACTCAAGTAGTAAATCGCATGCTTTTTACGTCCAGTCTCGTCATGTTGACCGAGAACACAACCCATACTTTCCTCAAGAACCGTCAAATACATAATCAATGGTCTCCCGGCTACTAGGGGTATCAGTATTGGAGGTTCCTGCAAATATTCTTTTATTTTTTCAAACGCCCTTTGACAATCTTCATTCCAGGTCACAGCTTGATTCTTTTTCAACAATTTGAATAATGGCTCGCATGTAGCGGTTAGGTGAGATATGAACCGAACAATGTAGTTCAACCTCCCTAAAAACCCACACACTTCTTTTTCTGTTTTAGGCGTTGGCATTTCTTGTATTGCTTTTATCTTAGCAGGATCAACCTCAATTCCTTTTTCGCTCACAATAAACCCCAATAGTTTACCGGATCTTACCCCGAAGGTGCACTTGTTAGGATTCAGCCTTAGCCTGAATTTCCTAAGCCTCTTGAACAATTTTAACAGATTAAACAAATGCTCTTCCTCCGTCTGGGATTTGGAAATCATATCATCGACATAAACCTCGATCTCTTTATGCATCATGTCATGAAAGAGCGTCGTCATTGCACGTTGATATGTTGCCCCAGCGTTCTTCAAACCAAAGGGCATCACTTTGTAGCAAAATGTTCCCCACGGGGTAATGAAGGTTGTTTTCTCCATGTCTTCTGCCGCCATTTTTATCTGATTGTAACCCGAGAAGCCATCCATGAAGGAGAACACGGAGAATTGAGCAGTGTTATCGACCAGCACATCGATATGAAGAAGCGGAAAGTCGTCCTTTGGGCTCGCCTTATTCAAATCACGATAGTCTATGCACATCTGCACCTTACCGTCTTTCTTTGGTACCGGTACTATATTGGCGACCCATGAGGGATAAGTCGTAACAGCAAGGAACCCAGCATCCCACTGTTTTTGAACTTCCTCCTTAATCTTCACAGACATATCTGGTCTGGTTCTTCTGAGTTTCTGCTTAACAGGCGGACATTCTTCTCGCAATGGCAGACGATGAACAACCATGTCAGTATCCAATCTTGGCATATCCTCGTACGACCAAGCAAAGATATCACTGTACTCTTGCAACATCTCAATCAGACCTTGCTTGATGTCGCTTTGCAGTGCAGCCCCTATCCGAATGTTCCTGACAACTCCCTCGGACCCCACGTTGATAATCTCAATATCTTCCTGATGAGGCAGAATGATTCTTTCTTCCTGTTTCAATAGTCGAGTCAATTCCTCTAGCAAGTCACTATCCTCAACAATCTCTTCCTCAGCTTGGAATACCGGGTGCTCGAAGTCTAAGCGAGTCATAGGAAGTTCGTGTTCGTTGTCATCTGAAATATGAATCCTGCAAAGGAAATGGTTAAATGCTTCAAATGAGTGCAAACAAAGCTCATAACCACGTTGCCATTTATTGTTAAAATAAGAACAGGAAAAACATGGAACACAAAATTTTTATGAGAAAAATGCCTTTATTCAATGATTAAACAGTGCATACACATAAGCAAGTGGCCCTAAAACAAAATCACTAAGCCTCGGGTAGGACACAAGATTATACAATAATAAAGAAAACAAATCATTACTGTTTTGTAGTCACTGGGATAATTTCTCAGATGGACCAGTTGCAGAGACTTTGTCCTGGCACACTAGGCTTGATCCACGCGTCCATATCGCAATCACTATCTTCGTCTTCCGAGTCGGAAACAACATTAATCGTCTCAAAGCAGACTCCCCTTGGAGTAATTACCACCGGTCCCTTGAACTTGGGTGCTTTCTGTGAAGAAGATGCTGATGTTGGGCGGTACCCTAGTCCAAACTTGTCCATCTTGACAGGAATTTCCAGCACTTGACCCCAACCCTTGGTCTCACCAGTCTGAACCAACGCTTGAGCGTCCTTGTACGAAGCCACAGCAACCTCTGGCACTTTGCTAGGAACACCGGACTTGTCTTTGATTTGAAAACCTTCGAAGGCTTGGCAGGGCGTTTCGTGGATTTCTCCATCCATTTCAACGTACTTGAATGATGAGAGATGACTGACCAAAATATCCTCTTCCCCACAAATAGTAACGATGCCACCACCGACTTCAAACTTAAGCTTATGATGCAGCGTGGACGTCACAACCCCTGCAGAGTGTATCCACGGACGCCCAAGTAAACAGCTATAAGCTGGATGAATATCCATGATATAAAATTCAGTGTCGAATATTTCCGGCCCGACCTGCAATGGCAACGTTATCGATCCAAACACCGACCTTCTCGTTCAATCAAACACCCTCACAACCAAGTCATTTGGCGTGCAAATAATTCCCCGGATATCTAAATTCATCATAGCCTTCTTAGGAAATACATTCAGAGATGATCCGGTATCCACAAGAACATGCGACATTACGGTGCCCCGGAATCCCACCGATATGTGCAAAGCCATATTATGCTCTCGGCCTCTGGGTGTTAGATCAAAATCAGTGAAACCCAAACCATGTCCATCATTGACATGTGCTAGTACCCCCTCTAGCTGGTTGACAGAAACCTCCTGAGGTACAAATGACGTGTCCAATATCTTTAACAAAGCATTTCAATGAGCCTCAGAACAAAGCAACAAAGATAGGATTGAAATTTTCGAGGGTGTCTGTTGTAAGTGCTCAACAATCTTATAATCGCTCTTACGAATTAGCCTCATGAACTCTTCTACGTCCTTGAGCGACGTGTCTTTCTCTTTCAACTGGGATGGTCCACTTTCATTCACCTTGGCCTTGCCTTTAGCAATCCTCTCTGCTTCAACTTCAGGTGCGGTGAAGATTCTTCCACTACGGGTCATGCCTCTCGTTCCAACAACATTGTCAACTGCCCCTGCCGACCGACTATTCACCTCAATCTTTTCTCCATTACAATATGCTTCTAACCCATACGTCCATGGAACAGCTTTTGTACTCTCAAAAGGAATAGGTCCTGCTTTTATTATTGTGATAGTCGGCCGCTTGGCGGGCGCCGATATCGTAATAGTCTTCCTTGGGATCGTAACAATTGCAATCTCATCCTGCTTTTCAAACAATGCCTTAACAGGATTCTCGGCAGCAGTCCGATCAAATTGCAAAATCTCCTCATCTATCATGGCTTGTATACCTCTTTTCAAATCAACGCAACCCTCTGGTTGGGTCCAGCAATCCAGACAATATTCATCACATTCGGGGAATACACCCCCTTTCAACAATCTTCTTTTGACACAACTTAACGGTGTCTTCAATTCATTCACATCCATAACCATGTTCAAATTCTCTTCCGTTATGATAGCATTCGCTCCATGATTCGGCATGGGTTGTTGTACAATATTGGGACCATCCTGACCAAAGTTAATGGCCTTACTATCAAGCAAATCTTGAACCTTATGTTTGAAAGCATGGCAACCTTCAATATCATGTCCGGGCGCCCCGGAATGAAAATCACAATGTTTACCAGCGTCAAAACCAAATGGAGGAGTGCCCGTCAACGGGGCCATCGTTCTCTTTTCAACCAGATTCAAACCCAACAACGTTTGAAGAAGTTCGGCATAAGTTGAAGGAGGTGCTTCAAATACTCTCTTCGGCTTACCCTCTTGAATTCTACGCTGAGCAGGGTGCATTCTCTATTGCGGCGGTTGTTGTTGCCGTTGCTGCTGTTGTTGTTGTTGTTTTTGCTGAGGTATCGGGATAGTAACACTAGCAACTTGCTATGGCTGATACGGATTTCTACCTCTTCCACGACCTCGACCACCATATACCGCACTGGCGTCGCCTTGTCTCCTTCCACCAAAGGCTTTCCTTGCACCTCCAGCTGAGGTGGATTCACCTGCCTGAATCTTCCCAATCTTAATTCCGTTTTCAATCCGTTCTCCCATGAGAATCATGTCAGAGAAATTGCCCATCGAGACATTAAGCAATTTGTTGTAATACATTCCATAGAATGTTCCAATAAACATATCAATCAACTCTCTTTCAACCAAAGGGGGATGAACCCTAGCCACAATATCACGCCAGCGCTGCGTATACTCCTTGAAGCTTTCACCATTCTTCTGAGACAAACTCTGCAGCTGGACCCTGTTCGGTGCCAAGTCACTATTATATTGGTAATGTTTAACAAAAGCATCAGCCAATTCTTTCCAGCTTCTAATTTGGGTGGGCTCCAGTCCCATGTACCATTCCAGCGATGGTCCCGATAAACTGTCTTGAAAGAAATGCATAAGCATCTTCTCATCGTCGGAGTATGCAGACATTCTTCTGTAATAAGAACATACATGAACTCTAAGGCATGTATCTCCCTTATACTTTTCAAATGTTGGAGCTTTGAATTTCAAAGGCACCCTCAGCCCAAACACTAGTCCCATGGTAGTCATATCTAACCCAGCAAAGTTTTGATTGGTTATCCCTTTGATATGCTCTTCCAGCATTTTGAACCTCCTATCATTATCATTAGGCCTTTCAAATCCCACGCCTTGCCCGGAGAAGGCATCTTCCTGACGATCCTCGCCCTAGTTCAGATTCTCATTGCCATATCCCTCGTAACCAGCGTTACGGCCATATCCCTGTTGATTGAAAATAGGACCCCGTCCTCTGTTACCGAATCCTTGGTTGACCCCACCTAGTCCATAACCAGTGTTGAAAGGCACCATCCCAGCACCGTTTTTGTTCATGTTACCAAAGCCAACATCACCGTTTCCATACCCTTGATTGTTGTTACCATAGCCATTGTAGCCAAAGCCTTGATTGTTGAAACCAAAATTACCATCACGATTACCATTGCCAAACCCTTGATTATTGTTTCCAAAACCAGTGTTGTCACCTAACCCTTGATCAGCATCTCCATCATTGCCAGTATTGTTAACAACATTCCCATCACCATTTCCAGCGTTTCCAGTACCAGTGTTACCATTACCAGTGTTACCATTACCAGCACCAAGACCAGTATTTCCATTGCCATTGCCATCACCGGCACCAACTCCACCACTTGTGGGAACGACCACTGTAGGTATCCCATCTTCCCTGTGAGGAGTTCCAACAGAGTGATAATCAGTATTTCCATTCGCCCGCACCAGCAGCGGTTGCACCAGAGTCTGGAGATTCTCCTGGACCTTGACCACGATTTCCATTGCTTGCATGAAAAGTGCCAACTTCTCACGAATTTCCTGCATCTCGACTTGAACTTGATCCATGATTCTCTTGCAGTTGTTCCTGGTAGAATAATGGTGCGTTCTCGGGTTGTCAATCCTGAAACCTGTGAGATGCAGGAAATAAGATACAAATTCAAAAAAAAACTGATCATGCAATATGAGTATGCAGATGCAAATGTATAAGTATGCCACAGGTTCTATTCCCCCCCCCCCCCCCCCCCGATTCTAGTTTTAGAGAGAAGGCCATCACAACAATGGAGTCCCAATCACGCAAGCCAGGAATCAGAAAATCCTCATACATAGACAAATGCCAAAAGGCATAGTACAAGAATACAACTGAATACAGCTGAAAAGACCTCGGCCAACAAGCCTGGAAATGGTCAAAATACAAGTACAGATAACAAAAGCAAAGCAAAGATAAATCAGGCCAAATGGCGCGCTCTGACATTTTCCAATATCCTCAACGTCTCCGAATGCCCTAGTCGGGAGATCAGCTCCTGTATCAGTAATGCATGTCGCTCAGCCGTGGATCTCAGCTTTTTGGCATCGTCCTTGCAGGTTCCTTCGCCAAAACACTCGTCGAGTCTGCATCTCTTGGAGCCGGCCTTCGATTCACAACCTCTCAGCTCCTTGCCAAGGTCACTTACTCTAAGCTCAACAGCGCTCCTAAGTGATGTCTCTTCAGCAATCTTCGCATCCTGAGCTCTAATTTGCGCCTCTAGCGTGGCAATCTGCAGCTTCAGCTCCTCTTCACGCTCCTTCCGCTTGGTAAGTGTGGTATTCCACAATGTTTCCCACTTGCCGAGTCGGGAATAAGCTTTGTTTAAGAGTTCCTTCTTGGAAGCAAGCACCTTACTAACACCGTTCAAGGCTACTCCCACTTTTTCCCTCTTGTTGGTCTCTTCAGTCAACTCTGAACCCATCCTATTAATCAACTCCGTCTGTTCCTTTACAGTGAAGGTAGCTTCATTCTTCTCATGACGCAACCGGAAGATCTCTTTCTCTAACTCATCATTGGCTTTCTTCAATTCTTCGTTTTCAGCCAACAATTTGTTATACTTCTCAATCTCTACCGAAGTAGGTACCTCAATCACTGGAATATACAGAGGTTCCACAGCAGGATACGGCATCAAGGAAATGTTAGGTCTCTCATGGATCCAAGCCAAATAAGGATCATAAGCTTTGATGTTGCTCTTACCTAGCAAAGCTTTCCCTCTCCTATGGATGTTAGCCCATGCATGTCTCAACCTGATCAAAACAGCCTCGTCTAATAAGCCTGTGAGATACAGAGATTCCTATATCTCAACCTCAATAGGAGCATCTCTCAAGGCATAACCAAACTGTCTCACCAACAGAGAAGGGTTATAGTTGATACAGCCTTTCCGTCCAATTAAAGGGACATTTGGAAAGCCACTGCAACTATACATAATATCAGAGCCAAGCATGCTCCGATCAAACCAAATGATGTTCTCAGCAGATAGCCCCATCAACCGGGAAGACCAATCCAAAGTATCAACAACATCAACAAAAGGCCCTGTCTTCGGAAGATGTCCCTGGAACCACCTGTACAAAAGAGGAAGACAACAAGAAACATTCTTGCCCCGACGTTTCTCATTCTTATAGTGAATAGAATGATAAACATCGCCCAAGAGAGTACGAACTGGATTCTTCCAGGCAATAATCAAGAAGGCGTCTGAGTCAACAAAATCTGGTACATTAGGAAACAAGACAATCCCATAGATGCAGACAACTAGAATGGCACTGAAGGCAACCCAACATCCACTCTTCGCGCACTCTGTAGCCTTCTCAACCAGGACAGACAGGTGAAAACCATAGGCTCCGTTCAGCTTGGCCAACCCTCCAGGGAACTCAGAAGCGTCTAAACTGACAATCTCAGCAAGTGTAGCCAACTCAGGCTCAGCATCAACATGTATAAAGGGCATCTGGTCTAACACAGGAACTCCCAACATAGCAGAATACTCCTCCAAAGTGGGTGCCAGAACATAGTCGGGAAACAGGAAGCATCCCAGCTGAGGCTCATAAAACTGCATCAAAGTATACACCCCAGTCGTCTCAAATGCTGAAGGTCTGTACAAAAAACTAAGCAATCTCCCATAAGATACTCTGAACTCATCCCTCACTCTCTCATCTGCTAGAGCAACTAATCCCAGCAAGGAACTGATATCTGGCGAATGCAACCGGTAAGCAACTGTCCTCTTCATGGACTCCATGTCTGGCTAGAAGATACACTAGAATCAGAGGGGAATGATCACACCTGCAACATAAATACACGTTAATGAAATGCAAACATGAAAATGCACATGCATATGCAAACAGGAGATCAAGTGCAATGATGATGAACTGTGTTGCTCTGTACTGAAGCCTGAGAACCATCAAAACTTCTCCTCAAACCAAACCACCCACTCAAAAGAACCTTGTAACCACATCTCACTGATAGAGATAAACCAGGTACTCTGAGGTCAAAGGTTTCTTTCAAACAGACCTACCTACCCCTCACAGGTATGTACTTAACTCGTAGATGAGGTACGACATCCTATGCGGGTTCAACGTCACAGACTTTCAAGAGTGATGATACGATACCCAGAAGGTGTGGCATCATCATCCCTTGAAGCGGCCTCACTTAGTTGAATCCTAAATGATAGGTCCCCAGAGTCGATAATCCTCGAGTCAGACAACTTGTCGAGCCCTAAGGGCCAGGCAAGAAGCATCAAAGAGAATCTCGTCTGAGCGCAGATTTCGCGGCTAGCTGGTGCAAGCTAAGCAAGCAGGCTAACCACTACTCTAAATCTAACCCTCTTCCCAGCACAACAAAAATAATATAATACTGAAAGTAAAGGCAGAAAGGTAAATACATACAACACCCCAAATGGGAAAACAAGCGCTAGGATTGACTCACATAGGGAACCGTTGGGGTTTCCCCAGCAGAGTCGCCAGCTGTCGCTACTACGAGAATCGGCGCTGGCTATGACAGAAGAATCACCACCGTGTGTTATTTATCCCACAAGAAGGAAAGGAAACGCTCAGAGTAAACCTAATGCAAAGAGGGAAAGGAATGGTCGTCGCAACCAAATCCTGGATTCGGGAGTCGGTTGCGTAAGGGGAAGGTATTAGCACCCCTCACGTCCGTCGTACTCGACGGGATCCACGCTTGTTTTCTATCTAAGGGTGTGTTATTATATCTACTCTACAGGTCTGGGTTAAAAATAAAAGAAAGTGACTTGGCAAAGTATCGCACTTTATGCCTACGTATTCCCGTCCGGAACGAGAAATCAGAGTCAACGTAGTTCGCCTACCTACGGGAAAGGAGGGGAAGGTTTCTCGCTAGGATATCGCATCCTATGCCTACGTACTTTCATACAGCATGAAAGATCAGAGCAAACTTAGTTCGGGCTACGGAAGACACAAGCTTTTCTGACAGTTTTTATCTCCTTCTAAAAAGGGTTTCCTGATTAAGGGTCCAAGAGGACAAAAGCAGAGTTTGAATGTTTATTTGAGTTTTTTACGAAAGAAATGTTTTTAGTCTGTTGGCAACTTGTACTGCACTAAAGACTTGTGATCTGAGAGTGACTACGTCGCATGACACCCTAAGGGTACCATATTAAGCAGTCAGATTACTGAAGAGTGACCCTCCAGCAACCTTTTCTCAAATAGCTTAAGGCTCGTAGCGTACATCACGCGTTATCCTTATTATTGTGTTTTTGAATTGTTTTGAGATGAGAAGAGAAAGACGCTCTAAAAAAACCTGTGGTTGAAAGGGATACTAACCTAATGTTATCATGCATGGGTGAGAACCTAATGTCTGTCATAATTTCCTCTTCCACAGAGGAAATCAGAGATCCTAGGGGATAAACAGCAAAAGAAAGCAAGCAACAAACAGTAAACAGTAAACATGTATGCTATGCAACAGTACCAGAGAGGCAAGAGAAAAAAACAATAGGCAAGAGGAGACAAGCTCCACCTCAAACCTAGAGGTAATCAACATAGGAAAAAAGACAATACAGAGAAAAACAAAAGACACAGAGGAGGAACCCAAACAGCAGTACCAAACTCCTACATCAAACAGCAACAGCAACTCTAAACAGCAAAGTTGAATAGACAGCAAAGCTGACAGTAAAGGCCTCATCTTCAAGCAAGCTTCTATCTTAAATCTTCATCAATCTTCAAGCTCCAACAAGCACACTCCAAGAGGAGGATCAATCATCAAGATCAAGTTATAATGTTAAGAAACTTAATGACAACCAAAGGAAATCACTAAGAACTCAACATTGCAAATGAAAGGTATCCTCAAAGTTCTACTCACTTGGGCATACCACTCATCCCTCCTAAGGAGAGATGGAGCTTCCCAAGAAGGAATTTGTGTCATTGGATAGAATAAAGGCAAACAATGCACTCTATGTTTGAAGAAAGAATCAAAACTAGGCCTAAGGCATTTCCTAAAACCCTAATTCTCTAAGCTTCTAAACAAAAGCTCCACAAGTGGAAAAGCCTTCAACTCCAAAATCCAATCCTCAATCCCAAACATCTTCAATGAATCCATAAGCTCCACCAAAAAGAACTCAAGCTCAAACAAACTCCAAGACAACCAACCAAACCAAACAAACCAAAGCACTCAAGAGAGGAATCCATAAACACAAGCCACTTGCAAAATACAACTAAAATAGAAAATGAAATTGTAAAAATCTAGTAAAATTCCTAAAGGAACATACATGTTCGAACAAACTAATGTAAAAATATTGAAGCCTAAACCAACTTCTAAGTTATCTAAACAATTCCTACATTGAGATAGGTCAAGGGAATCCACAAGTTTGGGAGGGTCCTAATCTCAATACATAAAACAGATCCTAATATTGTTCTAAAAATCCACCAAATATCCTAAGGGAACATACATGTCTACCCTAACACATACTAAAAAATCAAAGCCAAACTCTAAACCAAATGGAAGAACTAAATTCAACAAAACAGATAGCCAATTATGCAAAAATAAAGAACAAAATAAAATGTGAAAACTCAAATAAAAATTGAAAAATGCATGAAATTGTATTTTGTTAATCCTAGAAAATCACAAATTCCATGAGGATCATGAGGATATTTTTAAAATAATTTTGTGATCAAAATTGGAATTTATATAATTTTTGGAATAACAATACAATTAAAATAAAACAAAAAGGAAATAAAAATGAATTAAATGCTGAAATAAACATGAGCCAGTGGATCAAGAGACCAATCAATCCATCCAACGCCCCAGAGCTTGCCACCTCATTTATTTAAACGCAGCGTTTTGAATTAATCTGGAGTCAACAAAAAAACAAGTCACAGCCACACGATATGGTTGTCAGTCAATGGTCCAAGGTTGATCTAATGGCTCTCACATCATCTTCTTCATTTTCAAGTCATCTGAGTAGAGACACAGGGCGGTGGTGCGTGGTGGTCGGAGAAGACTCCGGTGGTCCTCTTCGGCGAGAGTCAAGTTTCAGGCAACCAAAAATGACAAACAAAATACCAAATCAACTCAGTTTTTCATGTACATTCCAAATCTCCACTCAAAATCCTCTAGATCTGGCTAGGTTTTAAAATTCGAAGGCAAACTCCAAATGCACCTCAATTTTGATCATCATCAAATCCTAAACTAAATACACATAATTGTTCCTCATGCTTCCTAGGTCATCATCATCTATCCAATTCATGTCCATTCTTCAAGATCAAGCCAAATCGTGCCTCAACAGAATTCATACATGATCCTACATTGTCTCTTATTGTCCAAATTCCTATCCAGAAACAATCTACATCTCTTCCTGATTCTAAAAGCAAGCTCAAATCTAAATGAATCATTCTAAATCATGTAGAATATGAAGATTTACTAACATGCTCTAGATCTGTTGATAGAGGTACTTAGAGCTCGTGATTTGCTTCCAAATGCTCCAGAAACTTTCAATGATCTACCAGAAAGAGAATGCACACCTCAATTTTGCTTGAATTGGCTCCAAACTCAGAATCCGATTTCAAGTTGCAGCTGTGAAATTTTAATTGCTCTTGCTTGCTATGGCGCGAAATGAAGCTCAAAATTGATCTGAACTCACTCTAATGAATATATAGAAGAGTTTCATGGGCCTTTGGATCCAAGTTGAAGCCCAAAACAGTGATTTGCATTTTCTGATTTTTCCTTCAAAGTTCACTATGACAGTCGTGCATTGCAAGCTTGGCATTGGTTCTAGAAGTTTCTCACACATTGCACATGTCATTTAGAATGAGTTTGGATGGAGAAATTAGCCTGAATTGCCTTGTGTATGATTTTACATATGTGACTTGCTCATGAAGTAACAACATTGAAATTCATGGAATTATTCCTCAAATCAAAAATGTAAAAGTGTCAAAGTGTTCAAAATGAAATTTCCAGTCAGAAAATGTACTCATTTGCTTGGTTTTGGTCATCTAACTCAAAATCCCATTTTTCCCTCCTTTCCATATTTGAAATTTCTTCATTTTCAAGCCATTTCAAATGACTTTTTGATATGAGCCAAACCAAAATTTCATGACCACTTGATTGCACTCAAAACATCATTTTAAGCAACTTTCATGTTGAACAATTTTCCATTTGAAGCTTGCAAGTTGGAGATTTTGGCCCATGCTTGAAATTGACCTATAATCTCACTTTCCCAAAATACCCCTGACTTGGAAACCTCATAACTTGAGTTCTACGAATCAGATGGAAGACTTATAGTACAATTTAGAAAGCTAAGATCATGAGGAACAATTTTCATGTTGACCAAAAGTTCAGGTGAAACTTCATTCTAGGTCAAACATAGCCTTGAAGTCAGATGATTTTCACAGACAAATTTCAGAAGCATCTGAGGACTTGTAACTTGTTTGGACCATAACTTGAGTTCTATAAATCCCCTTGAGGACTTCTAGTACTCAAATTAAAGGTATTGAGATGATTTACAAGTTTAATGTTGGTAAAAGATCCATTTGAAACTTTTATCTTGACTTATGTGGCTTTGAAGTTAGGCACTAAATAGGGTAATTTGCACTGAAACCCTAATTTAGCAACTTCCCACATTCTTGACTCTTCTTGATTTGATCTGGGCACAACACCAAAAATGTCTTATCACATCATTTCATGAACTCCATGACCTCAAAGTAGGCATGAATGCTTTTCAATTGCATAATTGACCTAGGGTTGATCCAGATGAAACCCTAATTGCTCACACCTCAACTGTGGCTCTTGCACTTGAATCAATGACTTGATTGAGCTCCAACACGGCCCTCTAGGCACTCTATGAGCTCTATACACATCTCATATTCACACCTCAATGATAGTCTTTAACTGATCAAGACCTCCCACCACCTCCTGATGACTTGGATGACTTCTCAAGCTTGGATAAGATTTCTTGCTAGGCTTCTCTTAATAATAATCACACTTGATCTCATATTGGATGAATGATATGCCATGATATGAAAATGATAGAACTATGCAAATGATAATGCAATAAAACATAAACTAGGTAAAATATGTTGAGCAAATTTTGGGGTGCAACACTCGTCTCCACTGCGATCGAGACATGGGATTTTTTCCTTTATAATTTTCTGATACATGGGCAGCCTTTGAAGACTGAAACTCCTTTCGATAGCTTAATGAAGATCCTCATTGCACCTCGAAGTTCTTCCACCTCTGCTGCCCCTGCTGCCTATTCTCATTGAGCTTTGTCCACTTTCCATTAGTGGCCTCAGCGTTGGGCTTAAAACTAGTGGGTTTGTTTGTAGGAGGCCTTATGCGGGGGTCGGATCTGTTTTGAAGACTTCTTCGAGGGTCGAATCTGGGCCTTTCGTTATCTTGCCTTAGCCTCCGTGTTCCCTCTAGCTTTTGTGCAGCCTTTTTGTCAAATACGGCGCTGCATCGGGGACAAAACATCACACTAGATTCTCTCTCTTGGCAACGGTGAAGGAAATCAACGATTGATTCTTCCTGCTTTGGGTACGCTTCCCTAGTGTGTGCCCCCTGGTAATTTGATTCACTATCCACTACATCTTCGTGTTGAGTGATCTCTACCATGTTAATCTCAACTTCTTCGACCAGATTAAGCTTCTTTAGGCCTAGCTCCACGCCTTTAGTGGCTTGATCAATTCTGACGAAGTTATCAGCAGTTTCTTTGGTCACTATCTCCCAACATGGATTGCTCTTGTTATTTGAACTTATGGCTTCATCCCTTTGGTCACGGTCATCAATTGCCATTTCCATACAGTCCTTTTGTCCGAAGCTCATGGTAACATTCGCAATCACAGCTTCGTCTATGGGATTGTCAGTAGTTTCTGTTATTTCGATTGAAAGATCGCAGCCATCAGTAACTTCGACCATGTTGGCTTCCACTGGTTCTGTGTTGACCTTCATTTGGCCGCTAGCCTTCTCTCCAAACTTTAGACGTCCTTCCTGAATTGCATTCTGAACAAGGTCCCTGAAAAGAAAACATTGAGATGTTTTATGACCCAGGAAATTATGGTATTTACAAAACCCTCTTTTCTTCCTTTGTTCTATGGACAATATTTTAGCGCCAGCTGGCACTATCATTTGTCCTTCTTTAACTAACAAATCGAAGATTTCATCACATTTTGTGATGGCGAAAGTATATGTTTTCTTTGGGAACCTATCGTTCTTTTCGAATTTGATATAACTCTTCCCTTGTGGGGGAGCTAGTACTTTACATGAGTAAGGTGGTCCTTGTTTGAGTTTAGCAAGATCCACCTCGCCATTGTCGAAGCTCACAGGATCATTGCACAACCCTTCGACATTCTCATTATATTAGACAAAAGCCACCTTCTTATTTTTATTAAACTTAGCCTTTTCGTCTTTGAGCCTTTCTAATTGCCGAACTCGATCGACTAGTTGGGCCATGTCCCTTAGATACTGGGTATCCAACTTCTTCATAATAGAATAGTCGAGACCCCCAGCGGCCATTTCGACCAACTCATGTTTAGGGACCTGTGTGAAGCATCTGGCTTTAAGCAAATAGAATCTATTAAGGTATTCCTCAATTGCCTCAGAGAACTTACGATTCACACTAGCGAGTTCTTTTAAGCTAATTTTAGTCTGGCCCATATAGAACTGTTCATGGAATAAACACTCTAACTGGGTCCAATTACACACCGTATTAGGGGGAAGCATTGTGAACCAGGTGAAGGCATTTTTAGTAAGAGAACTTGGGAAGTATTTTATTCTAAGGCTTTCATCATTCACTATCTCTCCAGCCTCGATTAGGTAACGAGCCACATGTTCGACAGTAGACTCTGTCATATCTCCTGAAAACTTAGTAAACTTGGGTACTTTCGTCCTTGGGGGTAACTCCGCCTGAAGGATATAGTATACTATAGGTGAAGTGTAATTTAGCCTGGTGAACCCAGTGTTTAACCCATTTCTGGCTATAATTCTCTCGACCATGGCTGCTAGATTGTTATCGACGGCCACGTTATTTCGTCGAACCTGTTGGACTACATTGTCCATGTCTTGGTTCCGATTCACGACAACCACTCCTGGGTCTCTTTCTCCCAGGACACGAGGCTGATTTCGCAATGGCTCTTCCCTAAGCACTTCGACTACAGAAGGGGACATCCTTCCTTGGTTTCCTACGTCGATTTCTTCCATATTTCCCAAGTTTTCTCGTGGTATATCCGCTACTGCAGCCTGATTTTTGGCTAAGGGGGGTACCCCCAAGAATTCAGCCAATCTTGTCAGTTGTATCGCCAATTGTTGATTAATCTGAGTTGTATTTTGGATTAATGGTTGAAAGATTTCACCCATGTTTTGTGACAAGGTCTGAACCATTTGTAGGTTACTTTCATCCATCTGCTGTCTCAAACAGGCAACTAAGGTGTTGGTCAAATTGGGGCCTTGCGTCGAATACCCTAAGTTCTGGCTTTGGGGATTTCGAACCATGTTCACACCAGACCCTGACCCCTATAATGGAAAATCCATTGCATGATCTGAGAATATGGGGGGTGCACTTTGGAGCCCCTGCATCATAGCGGTGGGCATCCCATATGGGGGATTTCTTAGTGACTGTGAAAAACCAAGGGGAACGAACTGCTTGGAAGTCGAACTTCCCCCTAACAAAATCTGAGGATTTGACGTCTGATGGCCAATACATTCCAACACTGGTTGACTATAAGGTCTTATCACTGTCGAACCAGTCCCAAGTATGGAAGGTGTCGGTACTGGCCTTACAGGAATCACCGTTTGTTCTCCGGTCAACGGTATCAGAGTGGGAACTCCATCGTCTCTTATTCCCTCACTGGAACCGTCTCCCTGATGGTTGGGGTTATCTGGCTGGTTCGTATCTATATCCATGTTCCTAATGTTTCGTCTTGGTCGTCTTTCTTCGTCTACAGCGGTATCTCTACCACTTCTCAGTAACATAAAATGCACTTCTCACAAAAAGGACCAACACAACCACAAAGTTTTTGTAAATTTAGTTTTATAAAAAAGATTTTTAGCACTGTCCCACTGGAGGTGCCATTTTGTTTCCCTTGAAAATCGGAAAACAACCGTTGATCTTCCAAATCTAACTTTGGTGACTCACATGATCGATCAGACTGATCCTAGGACATGTGCTAAAGGCTCTTTGTTTTGGAAATCTATCTAAGTTCCATACTTAGGCAGTATTGGGGTAAAAGAATCTAAAGAAACACCTTGTTCGACTATGGAATAACTTGAAAGGTAAACTAAAACTTGTAATACAAGAAGAAAAGAAGTTTGTTTGGAGAGGGAAGATTCGATTAAGGACGAAGAGAAAGGAATTGCATAGAAAGAGAAGAAAGAAAGAGAATAAAGAAGAAAGGTGCAAAGAAAATAAAAGACTTTGTAAAGTTTAAAGCAAGTAAAGTAAATTTCATTAAGATAAAAGATGGTGTGTTTACATCACGTACATTCTCTGTAATACTCACTTTCTCTATGCTCGGATACTTGGAGTAATTCTAAGAGTGATTTGTAAAATGGTAAATTACAACACCCTTTGCTTATGTCTAAGACATCCTATTTATAATAGTAAAAAATAACTTCTAATAACCTCCAACATCACCTCCTCTCGCCACTTGTCATAATGCATGAATCTACTGCTCATAAGGTGCCACGTGTCTTCTTAAGTATTTGGCAAACAAAACCGTTCCCTCCAAAACATTTAAATTTCAAACTTTTGACAAACCATCAACAACAACAAGCAGTCGAAGTCCTTGCTTTTCTTTTAATCTGGATGAGTTCTTCGACTCCTTCCTTTAGCTGCCTTACACCTTTCGACCAACTTCCGTTCTCAACTTGTTCTTGGCATTTCATCTTGAATTCCTTTCTTTTGCATGAGGAGTCGAATTTAGGAGCTAACAGGTATTTGTGTGATGTGTAATGTAACACCCTCTTCTACCCCAAAAATATAATGGCAAATCATTCACATTTAATAGAGTAATATTTTAAACATAATAAAAATCACCTCAAACGGTGTACATTTCTCAATAATTCAAATCAAAGTCAATGCTCCGTAAACAACAAGTTTTTTGAAAATTATTAAATTATTGCTCAAATGGAAGCGGAACTTGAAAATTAAAATCCAGGATATTCTTTTCACCGTAAGGAAATCAACATAAATAAAACTCAATAAAATATAGTTTAACTCAAGGACCCCAACCCGATGTTACACTATCAGAGCAAGACCCTCTAATTCAACCAAAAGCCAAAAACTCCAAAAAGTCCTCGACTGCATCCACAACTAAATCGGGTCATCTGCACATTACCCACGTGGAGGTAACATTCAAACATGCAGGGTGAGTAAAATGATTCATAATAATCAATATAGGAATCAATATATAAAATAACATCATTTTCGTATCCAACATCATCATAATCATCAAGGAAACATCAAAAAGCCATAATATCATAAACTACACCAAATTGTCACATAGATGCAAATGCAACAGGACTCATGCATGTGGTACCAATTCAACCAAATTCGATGGACACTGGGCTATCAACCCTTCCTAGACCCCATCAATAGGATTGATTCTATACAAAAACTGGAGCACAAAAAAATACTTCACACCTGCACAATGGGATTGAAGCCATAAGAATCAAACACTAGACCGAAGTCCGGAATACATATGAATGCATGATGCACACGTCAATGTCATCCTTATAATAATCTCATTAGGTGCATCATCATTCATCAAAATAATCATAAGAGTCACGTCGTCATAGAATCATCAAAACCTCATGGAGTCAATGCCACAAATCATCACAGTTCCTCATGGGGACTCATCATGCAATCATGTATTAATGTCATAAGAATCACAATTATACTCATCGGTACTCATCATATGGTCATGTATTAATCACATAGTGTCGCATACTGCAAAAAAGGGGAAGCCGACAAATAAGACAGAAGAGTCGCCACTGAACGTTATTTATCCCAAAGAAAGGGAAAGGAAACGATCGAAGAAAACCTAAGAGAAAGGGAAATACAAGGTCATCGCAACCAAATATTGGGTTCGGGATTCGGTTAGGCAAGGGGAAGGTATGAGCACCCCTCACGTCCGTTTTACTCAACGGGATCCATGCTTGTTGTCTAATCTATGGGTGAAAACTATCTAAAGGCTACTGCTAAAAAGGAGAAAGAACTGGCTCGATAGGACATCGCCGCCCTATGCCTATGTATTCCCTCGTGCAATGGGAAAGTCAGAGTCAACGTAGTTCGGGAAACTATGGGGGGACGTTGCTCGCCAAGACGTCGCGTCTTGTGCCTAAGTATTCTCATCTGGTATGAGAAATCAGAGCAAAATGTAGTTCAGGCTAACTACGGGAAAAGATCTGAATCGCACGGGGGCGAGAGAAAAGGGTTCAGAAAAACAGGCTGGTCTCGCTTGCACGGGGGCAAGAGAAAGGTAGATTAGTTGTTAGTGAGAAAGTCTCGATCGCATGAAGGTGAGAGTAAAGGGAAATTAGTTGTTAGTGTTCTCGCCAAGACACCGCCGTCTTGTGCCTACGTATTTTCATTTGGCATGAGAAATCAGAGCAACCGTAGTTCAGCTAACTACATGAAAGAGGGAAAAGTGCTCGCTAGGATTATCGCAATCCTATGCCTACGTACTCTCAATAGATATGAGAGATCAGAGCAGCCGTAGTTCGGCCAACTACGAATAACGGTCTCAATTGCACGGGGGCGAGATAAAAGGGGAATTTCAATCGCACGAATGCGAGAGAAAAGGGAGATAGGTCTGAAATGCCTAAACGGGAAGGAATCAAACGCACACGCAAAATCCTAAGACGTAGGAGCGACTGCGTCGCATATCGTCCAAATAATATACATTAAACACTCTAGACGAGAGAGAGGAAACCTCCCACTCATCATTTCCCACGTACCTATCGCTTACGGCTCACAACACTCGGCGGTTGATTAAAAAAGAGTGAATTAGAAAGATGTTATCGAACAAAGTGGGTCCGTTGACCCTTTACATTACGTGCAAACTTCCTTTCCAAGCTTCTCCTCCTCTTTGATCCTTAGCGATGATGCTTTGAATCGGGACCAATGTGACGCTGAACCATCGTAGCTCAACTTATAAGAGAAGTCAAATTATAGGAGGTCGCGTATTGATATCCGTGCTATGGACAAGATAAAGAAATGATATTGAGGATCATTCTCCAATTGAATCGTGTCACACGGACCAAAACATAATGGGATCTCTTCTTATGGATACAAGAGTTCATCGATCCAAGAAAGTCAAAATAAAATCAAAAGATAAAGAGAAATGAGGAGAGAAATAAGTGGTCTCGGATCCAACATTATTCATCAATAATTTGACTACTAATGAATTACGGAAATGTCGTCATCGACCAAAAATGGTGAAAAATGAAAAGAGATGGATAAACGGTCGGAAAATGAAAACGAGAAGAGAAAAGTGGTCTCGGGATTGTCGTTTCCATCAATAATTTGACGTATAACAACTTGGAGGTCTTGTCATCGACCAAAACAAGTGTAAATGGGACAAAAAGCCCAATAACAAAAGAGAAATGAAATTCAAATCTAAAAAGATATAAAATAGAATACCAAAAAAATAATCTAAAAAAATCTAAAAGAAATGCTAATAAAACTTTTAAATAAAATATATAAAATATAATATAGAAAAAGTTAATTAATAATATTCTAAAGAAAACAAATCTAAAATAAAAACTGAATATAACATTTATATAATAATATATTTAAATAAATAAAACAAAACTATAATATATTACATAGTTAAAAATTAATTTTAAAAAAAAACAGGGGAGGGTGTAAGAGAAAAACGGGGGATACACAAAGAGGAACGGGTCGGAGGGCCATCAACATTCAACCAAAATAAAGGAAAAAGAACACTGTTTCGTTCAACACTATTTCTCTCTATCTCAACTTAATATCACTCCCCCCATTCACTCTCTTTCTCCGTTTTTATTCACGGTTTCAAACTCCAATCTCCGTTTCATTCTCGGTTTGATCTTCTCTCATCATTAACCTAATCTTCTCTCTGTTTGTTTGGTTCTAGGTTATATGAGGATGGCTGTGCAAAAATGGGTTTGTTTGAAGCTTAGATTTGGAGGTAATGGGATTTGAAGCTTTGGATATGTTTGTTAATGGAATTGGATAGAAGTTTGTGATTGGAAGGTTCGAAGAGGATGAAAGGGTTTCGTTGGTGCGCGAATCTAGGTTGTGTTCGATTCTCTGAAAATGGGTTTTGATGAGGATTATTGGTTTGAGGATGATGAAGGTGTTAGGATTTCGTCTGGGTTTCATATGAGAGTTTGGAGGTTGTTGTTTAATGGAATAATGAGGGTGGTGCAGACGAAATGGAGTGGTTTTGAGATTAGTTTTCGGTAGTGAAGAGTGGATATAGGATGATGGTTTCGTGAGATGGAGGATGGGATTGTTTGAACTGGGTCATTTCTGGGTCTGTTTGTGTTGATGAAGAACAAGATGAAGGTTGAAGAATAACACGGTTACGGTTAAGGTTACGGTGTTGCGGAGGTGGTGAGTTCAAAGTTGGTTGAAGAATTGATGGGTAGCGTGGTGACGGTTCTTCTCTTCTCCTTCTCAGAGTTTGTTCTATTTTGTGGTTTAAAGTTGGGGTTGTTGGCCTAAGGATATGAATGAGGATGGAGGGTGAAGTGGGTCGAGATGATGAAGGATGGGGATGATGAAGATTAAGGATTTGAAGCTTGCGAAGATGGAAGGTGGTTAATTTTAGTTTGAAGCTCAGTTTAAAGTGAGGAGTTCTTTCTAAAAAATGGTGAAGGTGATGAGTTGTTCAGCAGATGAAGGTGAAGATTGATTGTGGTGAATGGATGATGAAGGTTTATCAATGGTGGAACTAAACAGTGGGGAAGATGAAGATGATGAACAAGGTAGGTTATGGAGTTGGCGGAGATGGTGAATAGGAGCCGCCGCTCCTAGGGTTCTGGTTCTAGGGTTGTCTGAAGAAGAACATGAATAGTGCTTAAATAGTTATACAATCGACACGTGGCGCTGAAGGCTTAATGACTTGCTGATTAATTAATGCAAAGCTTGATTAAATGATTAATGAACATGCTGATGTTGACTAAATGGACCACCATATGCACCGTTAATAAAATGATGATTCTAATAATTAACAAAAAATGACTATTAAACTAATATTCTAATTAATTTTAAAACTAATTAAATCTATTCCTAAACAATTAACCTAATAACAATTAAAATCTAATCTTAATTAAATTCTAGAAAACAAATACTATTAAAAAATATCCTAAATTCTAATAAAAATACTATTTATTCCTAAAACAATATTAAAAACCTATTTAAACCATTTCCTAAATAAATAAAAATAAAACATAAATAGCAATAGAAATGCAAAATGCCATGGAAAACCGGGCGAGCGCCGAAATGCGCCAAATTATCAACACGAACTGAATCATCAAGAAGAGAGCGACTTTCACTCGATTTCAACAATGAACTTCTTATTTGAATTAATTTGAATCGCCTGAAACATGAGCAAAGCGGCTAAAATCCAGATAAATTCAATCCGGCTGATAACACGGGCAAGATGCGACCTAAATGATATGCAGATGAAAACGAAACAAAAGCCAGTCAAAGCTAGAAAACTGGTGGGCAAATTTTAGGGTGCATCAGCTGCCCCTATTCAAATAGCTTGGACCTGAAGGATGAAAAGCAACCGCTTTCAGACATTGAAGGTAGAAGGTGATTGAACACTAAAGAACCCGAAAATTTACAGTATGATCAGGATGTAAACTATAGAATCTATGTTGGGGAGAGATGAACACATCCATCAAAAACATCACAATCTGCCGGGGTTTGGATGCCGCGCGGGCTTGAGCAAATAGAACGGTGGAAGCCGGGGTCTGGATACCGCACGAGCTTACTGAAATAACCAGAGGAAGCCGGGGTCTGGATACCACACGGGCTTGAGAAATAACCGGAGGAAGCCGGGGTCTGGATACCGCACACGCTTAAGAAATAACCGGAGGAAGCCGGGGTCTGGATACCACACGGGCTTACTGAAATAACCGGAGGAAGCCGGGGTCTGGATATCGCATGGGCTTAAGAAATAATCAGAGGAAGCAGGGGTCTGGATACCGCACGGGCTTACTGAAATAACCAGAGGAAGTCGGGGTATGGATACCACACGAGCTTGAGAAATAACACCGGTATCTGTCGGGGAAACACATCGCCAATAGGAATTGACAGAGAGAAGCAACATATCCAAGAACTACATCGTCTAAGGGTAGACGGGAAGAAAAATATATCCGAAGTCACATCGTCTAATGGTAGACGGGAAGAAAGAATATCCAAATCTTGCATCGTCTAAGGATAGACGGAGAGAAAACAATCATTTCCAAGATATCACATCGTCTAAGGGTAGACGGAGAGAAAACCATATCCAAATCTCGCATCGTCTAAGGGTAGACGGAGAGAAAAATCATATCCAAATCATGCATCGTCTAAGGGTATACGGGAAGAAACATCGTAACCCAAATCCACATCGAAATCTCACATCCTCTAAGGATAGACGGAGAGAAAACAATATCCAAAAATCCACATCGTCTAAGGGTAGACGGGAAGAAACACCATAACCAAAATCCACATTGAAATCTCGCATCGTCTAAGGATAGACAAAGAGAAAGCAATATCCAAAAATCCACATCGTCTAAGGGTAGACGGGAAGAAACAAATCCAAATAACACCTCAGGGAACTTCAGAACCACTTCGTCAATAGGGATCGACGGAAAGAAAACCTGATGGGGATGTCATCATCAGAGGACTGACGGACAAAGAAAATCTGCTTGGAGATGTCATCATCAGAGGGCTGACGGACAAAGTACGACCGTCGTATGATCTGAAACCCAAAAGCAAACAGATAAGCCAATTGAACCAGACTGTTGATATACCATTGTCTTGATTGAAAAGTTGATTTAGGTTGCCACGGAAGACTAACAAAAACTGGCTTATGCTTCGCATGCATATGTTTGAAATTTTTTTTCTATGGCGTAATGCTCCATACGAAATGGAAATGCCATGCGTTTGAGGATGTAATGAAAATATGATGCAAATATGATAACTATATGCAAAAATGCAGATGCAGGCTCAGGCTGCCGAGGAAAGATGGATGTGAAAGAATGACTTCAGAAAAATAAATGATGAAGAGACGAAGCCAACTCCGTTGGGGATAACTGGATGTGCCAAGTGTGATTGGACTTTAGCTGGGGAAAACAGATGAAAATTTCCTGGGTACCAATGGGGATTGGATTTTGAAATGAGGTGCTAATAGGAATTGGACTTTCTGGTGGTCGCCAAATAGGAATTGGACTTTAGGTTACCTGTGAGGGGTCAGGTACGGCTGACGCTGGAAAATGTCCTGTCTGGATATAGGGTTGGAAAACGACTTGTCTTGATACAAGGTTTGTGAAATGACTTATTTGGATACAAGGTTTAAAAATGGTTTGTCTGGATACAAGGCTTGTGGTAACTTGTCTAGATACAAAGTTTATGGTTAAAGGGTCAGGGGATGGTTAATGTAACAGCCCAATTTTCAATAATTGATTAATTGTACTAATTAATTGGTTTATGTGATTTATTTTATTTAAATGAATTATTGGATTTAACTGATTATTCTATTTGGTAGAATAATGTGGGTTTACTAGATATTCTCTAATTAATGATGAGATGAGATATTTTATGAGAAAATGATTTGGTAAATATTTTGAGAGAAGAAATATATTGGAGAAAAATAGAAGGGAAAGATATATAAGGAAAAGTGGAAGGAAAAGGAAGAAATAGAAACATAAGAGAAAAAGAAGAGAAAGAAAGAGGAAGAGGAGAAAAGAGGAGAAAAAGGGGAAAAAACTTGGAAAGCTCAAGAACAACTTCTAGCTTCCGCTTAATCAAGGTAAGGGTGTGAAATGTTGTTATTCTATCAATGTTTATGATTATGTATGTGTTTATTGGTTTGATTGAGATTGTTGGAGAGTTTCTACCATTTTCCATTCTAAGGCATAAATTAGATTGAACGGTTGAATCGAAAATAAATTTCGTAGTTTAGTCGGGTAATGCTTAGCCGTGATTATTGGACTTTGTTTGATCGAATTTGGTTGAGTTTGTGAGTTTTGACATTTTTGGATAATTGAGGGTTTGAGATTTGAGTGAAAATCGGAAGTCGTAGAATTTACGTTTTATGATCCTAAAATGTTACTATATGATTGGTAATGATGAGTAGGTATTTAATCGAGAGAAAAGAATTAAATTGGTTGGATTTTTGGGCAAAAATGCAAAATCCCGTAGCCATTTTTAGGCAAAATTCTGGTTTTCCAGAAAACTTCGAAAATTCACATATCTTGATCCGTAAGTCGGTTTTAATGCCCGTTCGAACCGTTGGAAAGCTAAAGAGATGTTATTTCTAGGAAAAATAGTTTTGATGTTAGTATATGATCCAATTATAGCAGAATATTCGAAATGTGTCATTTTGTCAACTTTTAACATCGTGAACGGGTGCGTTTGATGTGTTATCATATTGTATGCTTTCAATATATAACGTGTAGCTCGTGTGCTGTTATATCTTATGCTGTGGGTAGCCGTATGGCGTAAATCCTAGATTGTGGAATCGATTGTGAAATGTGGCCTTTTGGAAAATATATGCATTGTTTAAATTGATTAAAAGGGCATGATGAATGTGATTGAGTTCGTTGTCGTTGGCCTGATATTGTGAATGCATATTATTTGTATGCGATTGTATGTGAAGAATGCATGAGAACATGTTAGTGAGTATGTGTGCATTGCTTGATAAATGTGGTGATGATGTTGAAAGTATGAATACTTTGATGAAATATGTGTATGTGCAAAACTCGTACTCACTGGGGTAGAATGATAAGATATTGTTCCTAGTGAAATAATCACCAGGGTAGAATGACAAATGTTGTTCCTAGTGAAGTACAGTGACATGGTCATATACACTGAGGTAGAATGACTAACATGTCGTTCCTAGTGGAATAATCTACGGGGTAGAATAACTGAGATGTTGTTCCTGGTGGGGTGCTCGCTGGGGTAGAGTAAATGGGATGTTGTTCCTAGTGGAGTATACGTGATACGATCGTACGCACTGGGGTAGAATGACTATGATGTTGTTCCTAGTGTTGGTGTGCACTGGGGTAGAATGACTATGTGTCGTGCCTAGTCAAATGATCACCGGGGTAGAATGACCGAGATGTTGTTTTTGGTGGGGTACAAGCGATGTACCCATAATCTCAAATGGAGATTGATGAGAATTGATGAGTTGCATTGAGTTGTATTGAGCCACATGGCATAGAGATAAATGTTGTGTGAATATATGTATATGTGCATGAATTGTTGAATTGAGAACTTTGGATATATGCATGATAAATATACTTGGTGTTATATATATATATATATATATATATATATATATATATATATATATATATATATATATATATATATATATATATATATATATATATATATATATATATATATATACATATATATGTATATATATATATATGTATATATATATATATGTATATATATATATATATATATATATATATATATATATATATATATATATATATATATATATATATATATATATATATATATATATATATATATATATATATATATATATATATATATATATATATATATATATATATATATATATATATATATATATATATGTGTGTGTGTGTGTGTGTGTGTATACTTTATGATGAATTGTGACGAATAAACATAATTGTAAATGGTTATGTGCAATAATGTGAATTGTGAATGTGTAATTGTGAATGATATTGACTGGGGAATTAATGAATAAACATGATTGTATATGTTTATATGAATTGTAGTGAATTAAATATAATGTGTATGTTTATGTGGATTGATTGAAATTATGGATGTGTGCATGATGAATATGCTTGGTGATTATCCATATTTGTTTATATATATATATATATATATATATATATATATATATATATATATATATATATATATATATATATATATATATATATATATATATATATATATATATATATATATATATATATATATATATATATATATATATATATATATATATATATATATATATATATATATATATATATATATATATATATATATATATATATATATATATATATATATATATATATATATATATATATATATATATATATATATATATATATTTATATATATATAATTATATGCATTGATTATTATGATAATATTTCTCACCCTTTTGCTGGAATGATGTCCTATCTGGAATCGTGCAGGTATCAAGAGTAGAGCTGCTTGTAGTTGCGAAGTCGCTATTGGTGTAGCTGTCTAGTAATTTAATTATGTTGGGTCGAGTTATGCTCTGGTCATGTAACACTTGGATCGTTTGGTTTATGTTCTAGAGATACTTTATGTATTCTATGTTATGTTTTTATATTCATTGGATTATTATGATGTTGGCCTTGATGCCTAGGTAATGTTGGTTTATGTGATTAACGTGAATGCTTCCGTTAAGAGTATTACGTTATAAATGAATCCGCTGCTACATGCAAAATGAAACTTTGAAAAGCATGATTATTTATTGAAGTGTTAATGAGCATGACAAGTGGTTTTTGATGTTTGAAAGTTATGTGTGACGCCCTTTTGTGATTGCACGAAAATTTACTCTGATTATTCGCATATTTTCTGTGGGGTTTAGAAGGGTGTTACATTAGTGGTATCAGAGCCTGGTTGGTTCGTCCGACCAAGTTGTCTAATGTTGGTTGTTCCCTTGTACTCGACATGTGTGTGAGAACACTGTTGATACGCGTTGGTTTTTCTAACCTTTGTCTGCAGGAAATGGGAATGATTCAAGTGGGGGAGAAACTTGTGCTTTTCCAGGATGCTGCAAGTGTGGAGTTGTAGCTCAGTGTGTGGTTGAACGCTCTTATAGTTGGGATTGTGTTGGATGGGATAGACGCGTCTTGCAAGCTTAGATGGCGGGATGCAGTGAATTTTCTCGAGTTAAGCTAAGTGCTTCAGAATTGTTGTGTTTTGTGATACTTTGTTGATATGATTGAGATGGTTGGTGATCTTACGAGCTTAAGGTATTTATTTGATTTGAAAGAGTTGGATATGAGGCAGAGGAAATAATTGGAAATCTCTGTATATACCGATGATGATGGTAATGAAGTTAGAACTTATTGAGAAAATTTGGGATATGAATTTGGTATGTGAGGAGACTTCTTATGGAGTTGAGTTGTGTATGTTGAGACCGACTATTGGTATTCTTGATGAGATGCGAGGAGGTCGGAATTCTAATTTGAGTTAATAGATTGATTGAATTTTATGAATTAAAATCGAAGAGCTTATTTTCAGATTGATGGGAATGGCACCAGGAGATGTCGTGGTAGGAGGTGTAGGACTCCTTTGTGTTGATGTGTGTCCGGCGAGAGTGTTGTACTCGGACCTGAGATTGTGTAAGAGACGACTGAAAAGATCAAGAAGATCCAAGAAAAGACATGTTTTGAGAGTTACGATAGTAACTGGTATTGGTCGAGCTTGAGGTCTCGGAAACACCCACTGTGTTTTGTTGATCTATATCAGAGTGGCGCAGCGGAAGCGTGAGAAAAATAGCATGTTAGACTGTTTTACCGCTGTCGCTTGTGGGAATTGCATGATGTGTTCATGTGTCTAAGTTGAGGAGGTACATTGATTCAGATGGATAGTGTGCAAGTGAGAGATGATTTGACTGTTGAGACAATGCTAGTTTAGGTTGATGAACGAGAAGCAACTTCAAGGTAAAGGGATTCCTTTGGTGGAGGTAATTTTAGAGATTAGGATGCGAGAGTCGTATCCAGAGTTGTTTGAATCAAGTAACATTTTCGAGGACGAAAATTTCTAAAGTGGGGGAGAGTTGTAACAACCCAGTTTTCAATAATTGATTAATCGTACTAATTAATTGGTTTATGTGATTTATTTGATTTAAATGAATTATTGGATTTAACTGATTTATTCTATTTGGTAGAATAATGTGGGTTTACTAGATATTCTCTAATTAATGATGAGATGGGATATTTTATGAGAAAATGATTTGGTAAATATTTTGAGAGAAGAAATATATTGGAGAGAAATAGAAGGGAAAGATATATAAGGAAAAGTGGAAGAAAAAGGAAGGAATAGAAACATAAGAGAAAAAGAAGAGAAAGAAAGAGGAAGAGGAGAAAAGAGGAGAAAAAGGGGAAAAAGCTTGGAAAGTTCAAGAACAACTTATAGCTTCCGATTAATCAAGGTAAGGGTGTGAAATGTTGTTATTCTATCAATGTTTATGATTATGTATGTGTTTGTTGGTTTAATTGAGATTGTTGGAGAGTTCTACCATTTTCCATTCTAGGGCATAAATGAGTTTAATCGGTAGAATCGAATTTTGAACGGTTAGAATCGAAAATAAATTTCGTAGTTTAGTCGGGTAATGCTTAGCCATGATTATTGGACTTCGTTTGATCGAATTTGGTTGAATTTGTGAGTTTTGACATTTTTGGATAATTGAGGGTTTGAGATTTTAGTGAAAATCGAAAGTCGTATAATTTGCGTTTTATGATCCGAAAATGTTACTATATGATTGGTAATGATGAGTAGGTATTTAGTCGGGAGAAAAGAATTAAATCTGTCGGATTTTCGGGCAAAAATGCAAAATCCCGTAGCCATTTTTAGGCAAAATTCTGGTTTTTCAGAAAACTTCGAAAGTTCATATCTCTTGATCCGTAAGTCAGTTTTAGTCCCCGTTCGAAGTGTTGGAAAGCTAAAGAAATGATATTTCTAGGAAATATAGTTTTGATGTCAGTGTATGATCCAAATATAGCAGAATATTCAAAACGTGTCATTTTGTCAACTTTTACCGTCGTGAACGGGTACGTTTGATGTGTTATCATACTGTATGCTTTCGATATATAACATGTAGCTTGTGTGTTGTTATATGTTATTATGTGGGTAGCCGTATAGCGTGAATCCTAGATTATGGAATCGATTGTGAAATGTGGCCTTTTGGCAAATATATGCATTGTTTAAATTAATTAAAAGTGCATGATGAATGTGATTGAGTTCGTTGTCGTTGGCGCGATATTGTGAATGCATATTGTTTGTATGCGATTGTATGTGAAGAATGCATGAGAACATATTAGTGAATATGTGTGGATTGCTTGATAAATATGGTGATGATGTTGAAAGTATGAATACTTTGATGAAATATGTGTATGTGCAAAACTCGTACTCACTGGGGTACAATGATAAGATATCTTTCCTAGTGGAGTAATCACTGGGGTAGAATGATAAGATATCGTTCCTAGTGAAATGATCATCAGGGTAGAATGACAAATGTTGTTCCGTGTGACGTATAGTGACATGGTCGTATACACTGAGGTAGAATGACTAAGATGTCGTTCCTAGTGGAATAATCACCAGGGTAGAATAACTGAGATGTTGTTCCTGGTGGGGTGCTTCCTGGGGTAGAATAACTGAGATGTTGTTCCTAGTGGAGTATACGAGATACGGTCGTACACACTGGGGTTGAATCACTATGATGTTGTTCCTAGTGTTGGTGTTCACTTGGGTAGAATGACTATGTGTCGTTCTTAGTGAAATGATCACCGGGGTAGAATGACCGAGATGTTGTTTTTGGTGGGGTACAATCGATGTACCCATAATCTCAAATGGAGATTGATGACAATTGATGAGTTGCATTGAGTTGTATTGAGTCACATGGCATAGAGATAAATGTTGTATGAATATATGTATATATGTGTCGCTTGCGCGAAAATAAGGTGCCGGCATGACAGAAGAGTCGCCACCTTTCGTTATTTATCCCTCAGAGCGGGAAAGGAAACGATCGGAAAAACCTGATGAATAAGGGTAAGACAAGGTCATCGCAACCATTGTCTGGGTTCAGGAGTCGGTTACGCAAGGGGAAGGTATTAGCACCCCTCACGTCCGTCGTACTCGACGGGATCCACGATTGTTTGTTTACTTGGACGGGTTGGTTATATTCTATCTACCTATCAAGGCTGGCTGAAAAAGAAAAGAAAAATGACTCGGCAAAGCGTCGCACTTTATGCCTACGTATTCTCATCAGAGAATGAGAAATCAGAGTCAACGTAGTTCGGCCTACTAAGGGGGAAGATGGGAAATGTTGCTCGCTAGGATATCGCATCCTATGCCTACGTACTTCCACACTGCATGGAAGATCAGAGCAAACGTAGTTCGGGAAACTACGGGTTATCTCCTACTTTGAAAGAAGTGTTTTTTATTGTGTTTGCGATTTCAACCGCACTAGAGACTATGACCTGAGAGTGAATGCGTCGCATGTCACCCAAAGGGTACCATACTAAACATCCAGACTATGGAAAAGAAACTCTCCCACAATCCTTTCTCAGATAGCTTAAGGCTCGTAACGTACGAAAGAAATCATTCATGATTACTGTATCTTAAACTGTTTTGAGATAAGAAGAGAACAGGCCCAACTAGGAGGGAGACTATCAAGTCCTACTGTTATCATGCCATGGATTCATCCTATGGTTGAGGTTTGAACAGGGAACTCCTAGATGTTCTCATGCATAGGTTTCAACCTAAAAGTCTCTCATCAAATCCTTATCAAAGGAAATGAGAGTCCTAAGGGATCATGTCAATGATACACCGAAACAGACAAAGCATCAGCTTAACAGTAAAATGCATGCAATGCAAGTGAGGGAGGAAATGTATGTGGGGCTTCAGCCTCCACAAGCTCATCTCAACCTCAAGCCAGTCATGAAATAACAGTAATCATACTGAAACTAAACAACATGCCATCAAGCAATATACAGATAAAAGAGATGAAGTGCCATCAGGCAAACAAACCACATGCTTGAGAAAGAAATCATTCACATCTAAGCTCTAATCCTAACCTTAAAACAGAAACCTGATCAAATCTAAGCAAACCCCTAAAGCAAAACCCTAATCAAAAGAAATCAATCCCAGTCTTCAAGCTTCAAAGCAAGCTTACCAAAGAAAGGGAGCTAAGTAGGCAGATTCATAGTGTCTTCCTCAGGAAAGCACTAGGAGGTACATACTCAGGAATCATATCCTATGTGGCTCCACAACTGTGATCAGTTTACGTTCCTCCTCAGATGAAACTAAACTCACATGAAGGCTCCAACATCACTAGATATTAAAGAAATCCTACCTGAACTAGTGGAACTAAGTGAACAGACCCATAGGACCTTCCTCAGGAAAGTACTAGGAGGCTTCCACTTAGGAATCGTATCCCATGTGGCTCAACAACGGTGATTAGTTTACATTCCTCCTCAGGAGAAACTAAACTCACATGTTGGCTCCAACATCATTGGATACTTAAGAAATCCTAGATGAACCAAGGGAACTAAGTGAATAGACCCATAGGACCTTCCTCAGGAAAGTACTAGGAGGCTTCCACTTAGGAGTTGTATCCCATGTGGCTCAACAACTGTGATCAGTTTACATTCCTCCTCAGGAGAAATTAAACTCACATGTAGGCTCCAACATCACTGGATACTTAAGAAAGAGGTGAGAAGAAAGAATGAAAGTCATTCATAGTGCCTTCCTCAAGAAAGTACCATGAACTTCCCTCAAACTTCAGGATCTCAAACCTTACAACCAGAGAACAAGATCCAACCTCTGGGTCTCTGGGTCTTGATCTTCAATCTTCTCCTTCATCATGCTCTTCAACAAGATCTTCAAAACAAACTAAGCCCCACAACAATTCCCCAAAGATAAACCCCAGAGACAGGCAAATATCACACAGACAGTCAATACGATCAGTCCTACTTCAGAAAATACCTAAAAATACTAAAGCAAGAGGGAAAAATCTAACAATCATTCACAAGGGTCTATAAAATCTACCCATAACATCCCTATATACCCATACCCAAAAATCAAATCAAAACTCTCCACAGAAAATGAATTATTTCACCTATGCATCCTTAAACCCTAATTTTGATACCCTAATGCTAACCTAATTGAACTAATCAAATTTTAATCTAAAAATCAAGAATTAAATCCTATGGGAAACTATGATTCAATATCTAACTGTGCCAAAAAGAATGGCTCAAAAATCCTAAGGGAAGGTCCTAAAAGAAATTCTACAAAATTGAGGTATCTACTTAAGCCTATTAAAGTGCTATTTAAATGGAAAATATTCTAAAAATATTAAACTAAAAATAAAATGGAATTTTTATTTTTATTAATTTTCTAGACAAAATTATGAACCTATAGAAAAAACAAGAATTGAAAAATATTAATTTTTGGATTTTATATGATTTATTTACAAACAAGAAAGTATGAAAGAAATTAAAAATCAAGGAATTAAAATAAATGGGATGGGGGTGAGAAAAGAAGGGCGCTCAGTTCATTCCATGATGGGCCCAGGAAAGGGGGGTTCGGATAGAAAATGGCCTAAGCCCAAGCGCGTCAGAAAAATTAAAATGAAAATTCAAACGAAAATTGGAAAACGAACGGTGTATTTAGCAAGCGGTTTTAGTTCATTTTTGGACTGGGCCGCTGGGTGGGGTGTGAATAGCATTGGTTGGCTGAGCCCAGAATTCACCTTTAAGTAAAATGACGCGTTTTACTTCCAAGCTTTCCCTCCGCTTCTGAGTTTGAACAAGGACCGTTGGATGCAATTAAAAAGTCAAGATTTGGATACGATCGGACGGCTGGGAGGTTGTCTTCAACCTCCAGCTAGGGTTTCCTCCCCAAACCAGTTTCCACGTGCCATGCTTCATCTTCCTCGTTCTCCTTGCTCACTCCATGAAAGCATAAAATTCAAAGACCAAAATCGTGCCCTTTCTCTCCCTGAACACGATGGTGCCTATAGTTTCTATTAAAACCTCTCCTATCTCTCTAACAGAATGCACAAACATTAGGGTTCCACCATTTTTCTCTGTGATCAACCTTAATTAAACTCAAGCCTAATGATCCAAACTTGTTCTATACATTACCCTAACCAAACTATGCTATATCATGATCATTAAAACTCCATACACGGCTTGCTCTTGGAAATTAAAGAATTGGTGACCTGCCATGGAACTCCATGGATCCCTCTCAAATCCTCAGAAAATCATCAACTATCCTAGCATGTTAACTTTATACCTAGGAAACCAACAGAAGACACATAAATATGGAGATATAGGGCAACTTACCAACCTGTCAAATGGTGATGGTAGAGGTGTGTAGAGATGAATTCAGAGCTTGTAATTGATGCCAAACACTCCTCTAATGGAGTATTTGTTTCTGTTTGCAAGAATCTTGAAGGAGGAAGCTTGTAATGGAAGATTCGAGTCTTGCTTGATTTTGAAGAAAGCTTTGAATATTCATTTCTCCCTCACTCATTCACCAATGGATTCACCAACCTGACCAACCCCTAATCTCACCTTGATCCACTTAATATATAACCATCCATGGAAGACTCTAGAACCTCCTAGAAAGAGCTAGAATACCATGGAAAGTCTCATGTAGTGATATATTGGATTATCTCCTTTCATGCATTAAGACATTCAATTTTGCTTTAAAATCTCCTTACAAGAGATATTGAGAAGGAATGTGTGGAAAAACAAGCATTGCCTTTGCCTTATGTGAAATTTCTCAAGTTGCCTTATGATGCAAGAATGAACTTTACAAAGCAACCTCCATTTTTAAGCTTCAAATCAAAAATATACTTGAACCATTGTTTTTAAAATGATGTTTGGATTCAAAATGACATATTGGATGACCTATTTTGGATTTGTGGATTTCCCAAACCAATTTCCAACTTGGATTCATTTACTTTATAAGTCATTTTTAGGTCATTTTCACCCATTCATGAAAACCCTTGCTACAAGCTCTTACAACAAATCATGACCACTTTTCTAGGCTTAAAATCCCATTTTGAACAACTTTGATGTTTTGAGTTTTTTCATTTGAGGCTTGGAAATAGAAGATATGGCATTTGCTTAAAATGACCTATAACTTCCAAATGACCAAAATACCCCTGCCTTGTTCAAACCATAAGTTGAGTTCTACAAATACTATCAAGGACTTCTAGTACTCTATAGAAAGCTAAGAAGATGCTATTCAGCATTCATATTGACCAAGAGATCATAGGAATCATCCTACTAGGGCAAAAGTTGTCTGCAAGTTGGGTGACTTTCAAGGACCCAGATTCACACACCTCAGATGACCTGTAATTTGTCAAAACCATAACTTGAGCTCTGCACATCCTATCAAGGACTTCTACTACTCAAATTAAAGCTAAGAACAAGCTCTACAACATTCATGTTGTGGAGAAGATGAGATATCAATCACATCTTGAGCTAAAACTGCCTGGAAGATAGGGATCAAATTAGGGTTTTTTCACTTACAATCCTTGGAAACCCTAACTCAAAACTTCTCAAACTCCTCAATCATGATGAGTTGGTCTAGGAATCATCTTTATAACATCTCCATACATCATTCCATGATCTCATGGCCCTTGGATTAGGTCTCAACCCTCTCCAAATCTTTAGTTAACCTAGGGTCGACCCAGTCAAAACCCTAATTTTACCATTCAGGGTTGAATCTTCTGAATTCTTGCACAATGACCTCTCTGGGCTTCATGGTGACTTTCAAGACATCTCATAGGCTTTCTCAAAGCTTCAAGTTCATTCTCAAAGTCTTAGTATCATCTGAGAGGCACCCACAACTCTCAAGCTATGAAGCACACAACCTTGGTTTCAACCAATTCCTCTGAGGATCTCTTGAACTTCCTGATGAAGGTATCAACTTTCAAGCACTTGATGAATAAATTAATGTTGGTCAAAGTTTGGGGTGCAACAGCTGCCCCTATTCAAACAGCTTGAACCTGACTGGGTGAGAGGCGAACGGCTCTCAGCCAATCGAGGTGCGAGACGGTTGAATACCGGTAAACCCGAAAATTTGCCAACTGCACGAGCACACGATACTCTGCGGAGCACAAACCTTCGAACACTGCAATACTAGCCGCTCAACAACTAGCTGGAGAAATATCGGTCCGACATCACCGTCAGTTATCCACGTTAACTTCTTCTGATATTGCCTTCAGACAACCACAACACCCAACATCGCCGCTGGAAGACTAACCCATCTGACATCGCCGTCGGACAATCAAAACTCTGAGAGACACTCGACATCGCCGTCGCACAAACATCATCTCTTCTGGGGATTTAAAGAGTCTGACCTCGCCGTCAAACAAACATTCAACTTCGCCGTCGAACACAAACATTCAACCTCGCCGTCGAACACAAACATGATCTGACCTCGCCGTCAAAACGAACATTCAACCTCGCCGTCGAACAAACATCATCTGACCTCGCCGCCAAAACGAACGCTGAACAAATCTGACCTGGGGTTCACCCCTGGTAAATGGAACAAAAAAGTACACTTGCGTATTTGAAACTACTCCGCTGGAGATGAGAGACTCAACCAAGCACGCTCTGATCTGGGGTTCACCCTCAGAACCATAACGAACATCCGAATACTACTGCACACTGCCCACCGTAGAACTTCAACATCAAAGACATATGAAACCCTGGCCCCTGGCCACTTCCAGCTTCAGCTAGAAAAGATCTTCAAGTACTTCTGAAGATAAGCATCCTTGGCCTCCAAGGATGTAAACTTTTGCCTGTCGGCAACTCTGCAGGAGGTATCTTCGACTTCAGTCTAAAGAAATGGTCCTTGGCCTTCAAGGATACATGGATCTGCCTTCAGGCAACTCCGCCTCTGCTATAGAGTATCTGTGACTTCAGTCAGGGATATACTTTGGCCTTCAGTCCGAAAAATGAATCCTAGGTCATTCATGACCTTGGGGATAACCTTTCCTTCAGGCACCTTCGCTTCAGCTTGGGAAATCTGTGACTTCAGTCAGAGAAATGGTATCCTGAGCCATTCGTGACTCTACGGGGATTCAAACACTTTGCCTTCAGGCAGAACTCCGCTTCAGCTAGAGAAACATCTTCGACTTCAGTCAGAAGAGAAACTATTCGCTTGATTGCAATCAATCATCACCTCAGGACAACTGACTTGGTCTTCAGGCCAACACGGATCACTTTGCAAACTTTGGAACTTTGTCTTCAGACACACGTTGATTCATCAACACGGAAATCTGAATCCACAGGAACATTCTGATATCGCCTTCAGGCGTTTACGAAGTCAATCTTCAGATTTGACATCACTGTTGGAGCAACCATATCCGCTGCTAAGGACTTCAAGAATCATGTTGAACAAACAACTCCGTCGGGCATCTTCAAGAATCATCCTGAACTGATAACCTTTCTGGAGACTTCATTCTGCTGGTGGTTTCCAGGAATCTTCCTGGGCAACTCTTGATGGGGACGCTACTGGGGAGCTCAAGAATCATCCTAAGCAAACAACTCGGGAAACTGCGCTGAGGTCTTAAGAATCATCTTAAGCAAACGGCCCTGCTGAGGAAATCAAGAATCGTCTTGAACTGAAGATTTCGCCGGGGACCTCAAAAAATCATCTTGAGTGAGCGACTGTGGGGATCACACCGGGATCTTAAGAATCATCTTAAGAAAGCGACCTCGTTGGGGAGAATATCAGGAATCATCCTGAGCAACTGATCCTTTGGCTGAACACCTGTGAAACAAGAATGATAATAACCTAGATCATGTTCATGATGCATATGCTTCTGCGCCATGCCCCACACGGTGGAAATGTTATGCGTTTATGCTAAATGCTATGCGATCATGCACAATGATGCGGTCCCGTCAACAAAATAAATGCCGAAGGGGGATTCTCCTGTCAAGGAGAAAGAACTACTCAGATAAAGGAATCATCCTGCTGAAGAGAACGTGGACACGCCAATATCAATCGGACTCTGTCTGGGGAATTGATCTTCCGTTGACTGCCGCAGGGGAAACAACTTCATTTGACTGCTGCAGGGGAACGAAGCTTTACGAGAAAGTGATATCGATCGCGAGAATAAACTGCGGGGCCTTCTCGGCTACTCTTCTGGATGACAACTCTGTGGGGAAACAACTTCAGCTGCTCCACACTCCACTGGGGAAAACCAATCATGATCTGATCAACTTCCAAGGACTCGGCTCTCTTGGACATCTGCAAACTCGGCTGAGGAAGGAGAAGTCATTCTGCTTCGCTGGTGAGAGTACGACTCTGGGGAAATACAGCATCAGCTGTTCAATATCTGCTAGGGAACATCCACTCAAGGTCCCTACTGCTTCCAAGGATTCGGCTCTCTTGGGGGTTAGAGGACTCTGCCGGGGAGGGAGAAATCATTCTACTTCACTGGAGGGTACGATTCTGATGAGGAGTTCAATTCCACTGGGGAAGAAAGAATCATCTGACTTCGGGGGAAAATACAACTCTGCAGAGGAATACAGCATCAGCTGTTCCAACACTCTACTGGGGGAAGAGGGAATCATCCGACTTCGGGAGAGAATACGGCTCTGGTGGGGAATCTCAATTCCGCTGGAGACTTCAGTCTGGCACCATCAGTTGCTGTACACTTCGGCGTACGAACAGTTTCCTACGAGACCTGCACTTGTGACCCGGTGCTGGGGAAGGCACCTGCTGCGGCGACTTTACTGGGGAAACACGAGCTACGGCACCCGAACATTTCCATGAAATCTGCACTTGTGACCTGGTGCTGGGGGCATACGAGCTTCGGCACGCGACTCAGCTGAGAAGATGACGTTCCTTCAGGACACGTCTGCTTGGGGAAGAGAATCCTCTCTGCCTGGGGAGACATGTCAATGCTCACTATCCTGCGTTCAGATTCTGAGGAGGAGAGACTACTGAACACTGCTGGAGAAGGAGGGCTCGCCCTGCTTCGGGGATGCGCACGGCACACTGTCTGGAAGGTGCTACACCTGCAACAACACAAACAAACAGACAAGATACCCTCCTCAAAGGGCCTATCAAGGTTATTATCTCGCGACAGTATTCGGGTAATTAATTGTTTCAACAATCAATGGGCCTAGGCCCGTAAGTTTATGTATGCGCATTTTATCAGAAACATCGGCGTTTTCATTCACAAACAAAACAGATAAATGCTAAGCAGGAAAGCAGAATTGCTGAATAATATGCATTTTATTGATGATGAACCCCTGAATGGGTAAGAATGTTTTACAACAGAGGCAAACTCCTGGAATGAGGAAGCCGCGGAAAAATAAAACATAAATATACATCAGTATATACAAATGTCGGCAACGAGGCGCAGACGAACACCATGAGTTGATCCCTCTAAGACCCACTCGACTTCGATACTTCTCCGACGCTTCAGCTTCGGAAGAGATTGATTCAGATCAACGGCCCTCAGGTCTTCCAAACCACTAAACAATGAAAGTCCACACGCGGAACGCAGTCATTTGCATATTCAAATCCCTAACTTTTGCGTGAACCGCCCTTTACGGGTTTTCAGTTCACCGGGATACCCCTTTTGCCGAAGCCGCCCAGTGTAGGTTTTCGACTTCGCGGGTGTACATTTTTTTCAATTTATCCCTAATTTTTGCCCGAACCTTTTATTCTGTTTTTGGTTCGTCGGGATGCCCCTTTTTTGCCTGGACTCTTTCTTTTTTATCCAGCGGGTCTCTTTCAAGCAAAGTATTTTTTAACTGCGTCCGCGTTCACCGGGGATGCAAAATCTTCACCATCCATCGTGGATAACAACAAATCTCCTCCCGAGAAGACCTTGCTGACGACATACGGACCTTCGTAATTCGGAGTCCACTTGCCCCGGTGATCGGAGTGTGGCGGAAGAATCTTCTTCAGGACGAGATCACACGTCTGAAAGCTCCTAGGACGCACCTTCTTATCATAAGCTTTCTTCATTCGGCTTTGGTACAGGCGACCAAATGCAATCGATGCTAACCTCTTCTCGTCCATCAGGCTGAGTTGGTTCAAACGATTCGTAATCCATTCTGCCTCATCGAGTTTTACATCAACCAAAACTCGCAAAGAAGGAATCTCCACTTCTAACGGTAGGACAGCTTCCATACCGTACACCAAGGAGAAAGGAGTTGCCCCGGTCGACGTACGCACCGTCGTACGATAACCGTGCAAGGCAAACGGCAACATCTCGTGCCAATCTTTGTACGTCACAACCATCTTCTGAACAATCTTTTTAATGTTCTTGTTGGCGGCTTCGACGGCGCCATTCATCTTCGGCCGGTAAGGAGATGAGTTGTGGTGTTCAATCTTGAAGCTCTGGCACAACTCCTTCATCATCTTGTTATTCAAATTCGAACCATTATCAGTAATGATCCGCTCGGGAATTCCATAGCGACAGATGATGTCCCTCTTTATGAATTTAGCTACCACCTGCTTGGTCACATTAGCGTACGAGGCTGCCTCCACCCATTTGGTGAAGTAGTCGATAGCTACCAGAATGAAACGATGACCATTGGATGCAGTGGGCTCGATCTTGCCTATCATGTCGATGCCCCACATGGAGAACGACCAAGGGGAGGACATGACATTTAATGGGCACGGCGGCACATGCACTTTATCAGCATAAATCTGGCATTTATGACATTTCTTTGCGAATCTGAAGCAATCCGACTCCATAGTTAGCCAGTAATATCCTGCTCTCAGGATTTTTCTCGTCATGGCATGCCCGCCGGCGTGCGTACCAAATGTGCCCTCATGGACTTCTTCCATGAGCATACTCGCCTCTTTCTCATCTACACATCTGAGTAGCACTAGATCGTGGTTTCTCTTATACAGCACTCCATCAGGATTGAGATAAAACTTTCCGGATAGCCTCCTCAGAGTCTTCTTATCCTGGGTTGACGCACCCGCAGGATACTCCTTAGTCATAAGGAAGGTCTGGATGTCGTGGAACCATGGCTTGTCGTCGGAGGCACCCTCAATTGCAAAGACAAATGCCGGTCTATCAAGACGCGAAAGCACAATTCTTGGAGCCTCATTCCAAAAATTGACTTTGTACATTGAAGCCAACGTGGCTAAGGCATCAACCATCTGATTTTCAACCCTGGGTACATGATGAAGTTCCACTCGATCGAAGAACGGAAGCAGCCTCCTGGCATAATTCATGTACGGCACCAAATTCGCTTGACGAGTTTCCCACTCCCCTTTAATCTGATTGATCACAAGCGCTGAGTCACCATATACATCTAGATTCTTGATTCTCAAATCAACTGCCTCTTCTAGACCCATAATACATGCTTCATACTCTGCCTCATTGTTGGTAACTGGAAACGTCAGTCTCGCAGTAAACGGGATGTGGGATCCGTGAGGAGTCGTGATGATAGCCCTGATACCACTTCCATAGGAATTAACCGCTCCATCGAATATCAACTTCCACTGAGACTTCCTATCTGGCCCCTCACCGGGCAATGGCTCATCGCAATCCTTCGCTTTGAGAAACATAATATCCTCGTCAGGGAATTCAAACTTCATCGGCTGGTAATCTTCGATTGGCTGTTCGGCAAGGTAATCAGACAATACGCTTCCCTTGATGGCCTTCTGGGAGACGTACTGAATATCATATTCCGTTAACACCATTTGCCATCTGGCAATCCTGCCCGAAAGAGCCTGCTTCTCGAAGACGTACTTGATCGGATCCATCTTCGAAATTAGCATAGTGGTGTGATTGAGCATATACTGTCGTAGACGTTTGGCAGCCCAAGCTAGTGCACAACACGTCTTCTCCAGCATCGAGTATCGAGATTCACACTCAGTGAACTTTTTACTCAAATAATAAATGGCATGCTGCTTTCTGCCCGTCTCGTCGTGCTGACCGAGAACACACCCCATACTATTCTCCAGAACCGTCAGGTACATGATTAACGGCCGTCCAGCCACTGGGGGTATCAAGATTGGAGGTTCTTGAAGATACTGCTTTATTTTGTCGAATGCCCTCTGGCAATCCTCATTCCAAGTAATCGCCTGATCTTTCTTTAAAAGCTTGAACATCGGTTCACAAGTGGCCGTGAGCTGAGAGATAAACCTTGCAATGTAGTTTATTCGGCCCAAGAAACCACGAACTTCTTTTTCTGTTTTCGGCGCTGGCATTTCTTGAATAGCTTTTATTTTCGCAGGATCGACTTCGACACCTCATTCACTAACGATAAACCCCAATAACTTTCCGGACCGCACTCCGAAAGTGCACTTGTTAGGATTCAGCCTCAGCCTGAACTTCCTAAGCCTCTCAAAAAGCTTCAATAAGTTGACCAGATGCTCTTCCTCCGTTTGGGACTTTGCAATCATGTCATTAACATAGACCTCGATCTCATGATGAATCATATCATGAAACAAAGTTACCATTGCTCGCTGGTAAGTGGCCCCTGCATTCTTCAGACCAAAGGGCATTACCTTATAGCAAAATGTTCCCCAGGGGGTGATAAACGTCGTTTTCTCCATGTCCTCCGGTGCCATCTTAATCTGATTGTAATCGGAGAAGCCATCCATGAACGAAAACACGGAAAACTGGGTTGTGTTGTCGACCAACACATCGATATGAGGCAACGGGAAATCATCCTTAGGGCTCGCCCTATTCAAATCCCGATAATCGACGCACATGCGCACCTTACCGTCCTTCTTCGGTATAGGCACTATGTTGGCGACCCACGGAGGGTAAGTGGTAACGGCTAGAAATCCTGCGTCCAACTGCTCCTGGACTTCTTCTTTTATTTTTACAGCCATATCTGGTCTCGTCCTCCTGAGCTTCTGCTTGACTGGAGGGCACTCTTCTCGCAACGGCAAACGATGAACCACGATGTCTGTGTCGAGTCCGGGCATATCTTCGTATGACCAAGCAAAGACGTCACTATACTCTCGAAGCATCTCGACTAGTCTATGCTTGACATCATTCTGCAGCGCAGCCCCTACTCTGACATTTCTGACGGGCTCTTCAGAACCCAGATTTACGATCTCAATGTCCTCCTCGTGAGGCAGAATAACCTTTTCCTCTTGTCTCAACAAGCGGGCCAACTCTTTCGGAAGGTCTTCGTCTTCATCAATCTCATCCTCGACTTGATATATCGGGCAATCGAAGTCGTAGTGAGCCGTAGAGGGTCCAGAATCGATGTCGTTTGTTATGTGGATCCTGCAATACAAGGGTTAAGTTTAAAGCAAGAATATGCAGGTTAGCACAAACCCCGTTGCCATTTTACTGTTTTTCAAAATAAACATAAAACAGGAATAACAGAGAACACAATATTTGAGTACGAAGAAAACGCCTTTGATTTATTAACAAAATGCATGTACATACTCCAACAAGGCCCTGACAATAAAACCACTATGCCCCGGGCAGGACATAGGGTTGTACAAAGATTGTAAAAAGCAAATCATTACTCTTCACTTGTCAGCTGGATAATCTCCTTGATGGTCCAATTGTTGAGGCGCTCGCCTGGCTTGGTTGGCTGAATCCAGGTGTCAAGATCACAATCGCTATCCCCGCTGTCCTCAGACGCTGCGTTGATGCTTTCAAAAATCACTCCGCCCTTGGTGAATAGGATCGGCCCCTTCCCACGAGACGAACTGCCAGACGAAGAAGATGAAGCTTCAGCTTCAGGAGAATACCCCAATCCAAACTTATCCTGCTTGATCGGTACCTCCAAAACATGCCCCCAACCTGGGGTGGAACCGGCTTCGACAACAGCCCGAGCTTCTTTGAACGAGGAGAGATTCATCTCTTGCTTCTCTATGACGACAGGAGCTACCTCTTTTACCTTGACGGTTTCAAATGCTTGGCAAAGCGTTTCATGGATTTCGCCGTCCATTTCAACATATTTAAAGGATGACAAGTGGCTCACCATAATGTCCTCCTCACCACAGACGGTTACTATGCTTCCCCCGACAACATATTTGAGCTTTTGATGCAGCGTGGATGTCACGGCACCAGCAGCATGGATCCATGGCCGACCTAAGAGGCAACTGTAGGCAGGCATGATATCCATGATGTAAAAAACCGTATCGAACGTCTCCGGACCAACCTGAATCGGCAGGGTCAACTCTCCGAAAACGTGGTGCTTAGTTCCGTCAAATGCTTTCACCACCAGATCACTGGGCGTGCAAAGCAATCCACGAGTGTCCAACTTCATTAGTGCCTTCTTCGGAAGCACATTAAGCGACGAACCCGTATCCACCAGGACATGCGACATGATTGTGCCTCTGCACTCTATCGAGACGTGCAAGGCGCTGTTGTGATCTATCCCTTTAGGAGTCAGCTCTAAATCTGTGAATCCCAGCCCATTGCCAGCATTAACATGGGCTACCACCTCTTCTAGCTGATTTACTGATATCTCCTGCGACACGTAGGCAGCGTTCAATACCTTCAGTAACGCGTTGCGGTGCGCTTCAGAACACAGCAACAAGTTGAGAATAGAGATCTTTGACGGCGTCTGATGAAGATGATCTACAATCTTGTAGTCGCTCTTCTTGATTAACCGCATGAACTCTTCGGCATCTTTAACTAGCAAATCCTTCTCTGCCCCGCAAGGGACCTCTTCAACGGCTCTGCCTTTACCCTTATCAGCAGTCTCAGCTCTGACCACTTTCTCTGCCACAACCTCTGTCGGCGCAAACACTCTTCCGCTTCGAGTGATACCACTGACTCCGGCGAGATTCTGCACAGTTGACCCATATGGCTCCAGCTCTAACTTCTGACCATTGCAATAGACTTCGGCGCCGTAATGCCATGGAACGACGTTAGTGCTCTCGAATGGGATTGGCCCAGCCCTGGTGATAGTGATAGTAGGCGGTCGGGGCGCAGAAATAGTAATAGGTCGACGAGGAATGGTAATGGTAGCAACTTCATCCGCCTGCTTCAGCACGACCTCCCCTGATGCACTTTCAACGCTCCGGCTGAACTGCAAAATACCCTCAGACATCAGACTTTGGATACCTTCTACCAGCTGCTCACACCCATCAGGATGTGTAGCACAAGCCATACATAACTCTCCGCATCCAGGAAAGAAGCCCTTCTTCAGCAACTTAGCCTTGACAAAACTAAGCGGCGTCTTCAAGTCTTTGACATCAGTCAACAAGTCTGCACTCTCCTCTGTGATAACGGCGTTTACTCCGCCTCCCCTATGATGAGGCATAGGGTTTTTGGTGACATTGGGCACACTATCAGAAAAGTTAATGACCTTAGCGTCTACCAGGTCCTGCACTTTGTGCTTAAAAGCTTTACAGTTCTCAATCGTATGGCCTGGTGCCCCGGTATGGAAATCACAAGTAGCATTGGCATCATACCCCAGTGGTGGTGCCCCTGTTAAGGGAGCCAATGTCCTCTTTTGAACTAGCTGAAGCTGCAGCAAAGTTTGCAGAAGCTGCGCATACGACATAGGTGGAGCTTCAAAATGACGATTTGCCAAAGGAGCCCGATTCTGATATTTCCTATACCCCTGCTGATTCTGTTGCTGAGGTTGCTGCTGCTGCTGTTGCGGAGCCGCTGGGATATTTATGCTAGCAATCTGCTGCTGAGGGCCCTTGCCCTTTCTCCGAGCATTGGTGACAACACTTGCATCTCCTTCTCGACGCTTGCCAGCGTAGGGTTTTTTACCACCTCCTCCAGCTGAGGATGATTCACCTTGGATTTTTCCGATCTTTATTCCGTTCTCGACATGCTCGCCCATAGTGATGAGAGCCGAGAATGTCCCAGACATGCCACTGACCAGCTTTTCATAGTAGATTCCAGGAAGGGTAGCCACGAACATTTGCACTAGCTCGCGCTCAACCATCGGCGGTTGAACCCGAGCAGCCAATTCGCGCCACCGCTGGGCGTACTCGTTAAAGCTTTCATTATTCCGCTGTGATAGATTCTGGAGCTGAACTCGGTTGGGGGCCAAGTCGCTGTTGTACTGATAGTGGAGGACGAACGCTTCAGCGAGATCTTTCCACGTGCGCACAGTAGCAGGCTCCAGGCCCATATACCACTCGAGGGATGGACCAGAAAGGCTATCTTGGAAGAAGTGCATCAGCAACTTCTCATCGTCAGAATAGGCGGACATCTTTCTATAATAAGATCGAAGGTGGACACAGGGGCAAGTAGTACCCTTATACTTCTCAAAGACAGGCACCTTGAACTTATGAGGTACCTTGAAATCAGCAATTAACCCGAGCTTGGACATATCAACGCCCAATGTATTCTGATTTTCAATGTCTCTCATTTTGTCTTCCAGCGCTTTGAACCTGAGTCGAGCTTCAGCATTCAACTCTGCTTCTACACCTCTTTGAGAGAATACGTCATCTTGATGGTCCTCGAGCCACGGTTGAGGCACCAACAGATTTCCGACACCAGCATTGCCGTTGACCGACCCTATGTTAACATTGGCTCCCAGACTACCATTGCCGACGCCTGCCGCATTGAGTCCGATATTAGTCATCAGATTGCCGTTAGCACTGCCGTTGCCCCCGGCAACAGGAACAACATTCTGTGGAGCATCCACTGGAGGAGGAGTAGGCACAGCCCCTCGATGAAGTATGCCGTTACTGTCAACCCTGGAGATCAAAGGTTGAACCAAAGTACGAAGCTGGTCCTGACCATTAGCGACTACTTGCATCAGTTCCATAAAACGATCCATCCGTTCACGGAGCTCTTGAACATCTGACTGCACCTGATCCATGATCCTAGTCTGATTAGCTCGAGTTGAGTAACGGTGGATGAGTCTCTGATCAATCCTGGAGATCGGAAGCAGCTCGGAACCTGTGAACCTGAAAAACCTGCAAATTGAAGGTTAGGAAAAGCAACAAAATGTACGTCATGCAAATGCTTCATGCAGATGTATGCGTGTGTCTGTGTGCTTGAGAGATTTCCCCCGATCCTAGCGCCTTAGTACCAGTGCTGACAATAACAAGAAGAATAGAAATCTGAGCCCAATCATGGAAACAACAATCTCATATATACATAGTACCAGCGATAGCCAACTCCGACACATCAGGGATTGAGAACTCGTACGCAACAGTCTTCTTGAGAGAGGCTGTCATAATACAATAGGAGGCGAGAGATCCTGGATCGGGGAAACGGTACCTGTCACAGACACACGTTAATGGAATGCAAATGATCATGCAAACTAATGCAAAATGCAGGCATGCAACAATATATCCAGGTAACTGCTGCGGAGATTCTGTGTCCATAATCACTGATGAGAAGAAAACCCTGGTGTGAGGCCACTGATCTGATCCTTTGAGAATAAACATCTGATAGGACCAAGATCAAAATTTTGCTCTGTCAAGTGCCTGATAATAAGGACCCCGGATGTATGATCAAGAAATATCTGCTGATGAAGTCTTCAGACCCCAAATCAAAAATCTGCCTTATCAAGAACAAACATACAGCTGCTGACGAGATCTTCAGACCCCACTCAAAATCTGCCCTATCAAGAACAAACAACATCTGCTGATGAGATCTTCAGACCTCACTCAAAATCTGCCCTATCAAGAACAAACAACATCTGTTGATGAGATCTTCAGACCTCACTCAAAATCCGCCCTATCAAGAACAAACAACATCTGCTGATGAGATCTTCAGACCTCACTCAAAATCTGCCCTATCAAGAACAAACAACATCTGCTGATGAGATCTTCAGACCTCACTCAAAATCTGCCCTATCAAGAACAAACCTCTGACGACAATACTCTGATCAAAACCTGCTCTATCAAGAACAGACAAACACCCGATGATAAGATCCTCTGATCAAAAACTTGCTCTGTCAAGAACAGTCAAATCTGCCACCGAGAACCCTGGTACCAACATAACTGATTCACTGTCAAGAAAACCGGGTAGTCTGAAGGTATAAGTTTCCTGCAATAACCCAATCCCTCTCACAGGTATGGACCTAATCCACGGACAAAGGTACGTCATCCTATGCGGTTATCAGCGTCACAGACTTTCATGAGTGACGATACGATTCCCAGAAGGAGTGGCATCATCAAGTCATGAAGAGGCCTCACTTAGCTGACTTCCAAATGATCGGTCCCCAGAGTCGACAATCCTCACGTCTGGACTCCCCTCAGATCCTCAGGACCGGAAAGGAGCACCTCTGCAAGAATCTCGTCTGAGCGCAGATTTCGTAGGGAACTGTGCCTGCTCAGCAGACAGGTTCGTCTACTACTCTCCGCAACTATGTCTAGGTGCATACTCAAGCCCGGGTCCGGCTTCTCACTCATAGTAACATCCCTCTCCCACAGCAGCACAGATAATCATATCAAACTAGAAATAAAATGCGGGAAATAAAATGCGGGAAGTAAAAATGTGATAAATAAATGCAACCCAACAAGCAAACATACACGCGCTAGGATTGACTCTCATAGGGAACCGAAGAACCAGAGATTCTGGGTTCGATCCCCAGCAGAGTCGCCAGTTGTCGCTTGCGCGAAAATAAGGTGCCGGCATGACAGAAGAGTCGCCGCCTTTCGTTATTTATCCCTCAGAGCGGGAAAGGAAACGATCGGAAAAACCTGATGAATAAGGGTAAGACAAGGTCATCGCAACCATTGTCTGGGTTCGGGAGTCGGTTACGCAAGGGGAAGGTATTAACACCCCTCACGTCCGTCGTACTCGACGGGATCCACGCTTGTTTGTTTACTTGGACGGGTTGGTTATAATCTATCTACCTATCAAGGCTGGCTGAAAAAGAAAAGAAAAATGACTCGGCAAAGCGTCGCACTTTATGCCTACGTATTCTCATCAGAGAATGAGAAATCAGAGTCAACGTAGTTCGGCCTACTAAGGGGGAAGATGGGAAATGTTGCTCGCTAGGATATCGCATCCTATGCCTACGTTCTTCCACACTGCATGGAAGATCAGAGCAAACGTAGTTCGGGAAACTACGGGTTATCTCCTGCTTTGAAAGAAGTGTTTTTTATTGTGTTTGCGATTTCAACCGCACTAGAGACTATGACCTGAGAGTGAATGCGTCGCATGTCACCCAAAGGGTACCATACTAAACATCCAGACTATGGAAAAGAAACTCTCCCACAATCCTTTCTCAGATAGCTTAAGGCTCGTAACGTACGAAAGAAATCATTCATGATTACTGTATCTTAAACTGTTTTGAGATAAGAAGAGAACAGACCCAACTAGGAGGGAGACTATCAAGTCCTACTGTTATCATGCCATGGATTCATCCTATGGTTGAGGTTTGAACAGGGAACTCCTAGATGTTGTCATGCATAGGTTTCAACCTAAAAGTCTATCATCAAATCCTTATCAAAGGAAATGAGAGTCCTAAGGGATCATGTCAATGATACACCGAAACAGACAAAGCATCAGCTTAACAGTAAAATGCATGCAATGCAAGTGAGGGAGGAAATGTGTGTGGGGCTTCAGCCTCCACAAGCTCATCTCAACCTCAAGCCAGTCATGAAATAACAGTAATCATACTGAAACTAAACAACATGCCATCAAGCAATATACAGATAAAAGAGATGAAGTGCCATCAGGCAAACAAACCACATGCTTGAGAAAGAAATCATTCACATCTAAGCTCTAATCTTAACCTTAAAACAGAAACCTGATCAAATCTAAGCAAAGCCCTAAAGTAAAACCCTAATCAAAAGAAATCAATCCCAGTCTTCAAGCTTCAAAGCAAGCTTACCAAAGAAAGGGAGCTAAGTAGGCAGACTCATAGTGTCTTCCTCAGGAAAGCACTAGGAGGTACATACTCAGGAATCATATCCTATGTGGCTCCACAACTGTGATCAGTTTACGCTCCTCCTCAGGGGAAACTAAACTCACATGAAGGCTCCAACATCACTAGATATTAAAGAAATCCTACCTGAACTAGTGGAACTAAGTGAACAGACCCATAGGACCTTCCTCAGGAAAGTACTAGGAGGCTTCCACTTAGGAATCGTATCCCATGTGGCTCAATAACGGTGATTAGTTTACATTCCTCCTCAGGAGAAACTAAACTCACATGTTGGCTCCAACATCATTGGATACTTAAGAAATCCTAGATGAACTAAGGGAACTAAGTGAATAGACCCATAGGACCTTCCTCAGGAAAGTACTAGGAGGCTTCCACTTAGGAGTTGTATCCCATGTGGCTCAACAACTGTGATCAGTTTACATTCCTCCTCAGGAGAAATTAAACTCACATGTTGGCTCCAACATCACTGGATACTTAAGAAAGAGGTGAGAAGAAAGAATGAAAGTCATTCATAGTGCCTTCCTCAGGAAAGTACCATGAACTTCCCTCAAACTTCAGGATCTCAAACCATACAACCAGAGAACATGCCCGCAACAATTCCCCAAAGATAAACCCCAGAGACAGGCAAATATCACACAGACAGTCAATACAATCAGTCCTACTTCAGAAAATACCTAAAAATACCAAAGCAAGAGGGAAAAATCTAACAATCATTCACAAGGGTCTATAACATCTACCCATAACATCCCTATATACCCATACCCAAAAATCAAATCAAAACTCTCCACAGAAAATGAATTATTTCACCTATGCATCCTTAAACTCTAATTTTGATACCCTAATGCTAACCTAATTGAACTAATCAAATTTTAATCTAAAAATAAAGAATTAAATCCTATGGGAAACTATGATTCAATATCTAACTGTGCCAAAAAGAATGGCTCAAAAATCCTAAGGGAAGGTCCTAAAAGAAATTCTACAAAATTGAGGTATCTACTTAAGCCTATTAAAGTGCTATTTAAATGGAAAATATTCTAAAAATATTAAACTAAAAATAAAATGGAATTTTTATTTTTATTAATTTTCTAGACAAAATTATGAACCTATAGAAAAAACAAGAATTGAAAAATATTAATTTTTGGATTTTATATGATTTATTTACAAACAAGAAAATATGAAAGAAATTAAAAATCAAGGAATTAAAATAAATGGGATGGGGGGTGAGAAAAGAAGGGCGCTCAGTTCATTCCATGATGGGCCCAGGAAAGGGGGGTTCGGATAGAAAATGGCCTAAGCCCAAGCGCGTCAGAAAAATTAAAATGAAAATTCAAACGAAAATTGGATAACGAACGGTGTATTTAGCAAGCGGTTTTAGTTCATTTTTGGACTGGGCCGCTGGGTGGGGTGTGAATAGCATTGGTTGGCTGAGCCCAGAATTCACCTTTAAGTAAAACGACGCGTTTTACTTCCAAGCTTTCCCTCCGCTTCTGAGTTTGAACAAGGATCGTTGGATGCAATTAAAAAGTCAAGATTTGGATACGATCGGACGGCTGGGAGGTTGTCTTCAACCTCCAGCTAGGGTTTCCTCCCCAAACCAGTTTCCACGCGCCATGCTTCATCTTCCTCGTTCTCCCTGCTCACTCCATGAAAGCATAAAATTTAAAGACCAAAATCGTGCCCTTTCTCTCCCTGAACACGATGGTGCCTATAGTTTCTATTAAAACCTCTCCTATCTCTCTAACAGAATGCACAAACATTAGGGTTCCACCATTTTTCTCTGTGATCAACCTTAATTAAACTCAAGCCTAATGATCCAAACTTGTTCTATACATTACCCTAACCAAACTATGCTATATCATGATCATTAAAACTCCATACACGGCTTGCTCTTGGAAATTAAAGAATTGGTGACCTGCCATGGAACTCCATGGATCCCTCTCAAATCCTCAGAAAATCATCAACTATCCTAGCATGTTAACTTTATACCTAGGAAACCAACAGAAGACACATAAATATGGAGATATAGGGCAACTTACCAACCTGTCAAATGGTGATGGTAGAGGTGTGTAGAGATGAATTCAGAGCTTGTAATTGATGCCAAACACTCCTCTAATGGAGTATTTGTTTCTGTTTGCAAGAATCTTGAAGAAGGAAGCTTGTAATGGAAGATTCGAGTCTTGCTTGATTTTGAAGAAAGCTTTGAATATTCATTTCTCCCTCACTCATTCACCAATGGATTCACCAACCTGACCAACCCCTAATCTCACCTTGATCCACTTAATATATAACCATCCATGGAAGACTCTAGAACCTCCTAGAAAGAGCTAGAATACCATGGAAAGTCTCATGTAGTGATATATTGGATTATCTCCTTTCATGCATTAAGACATTCAATTTTGCTTTAAAATCTCCTTACAAGATATATTGAGAAGGAATGTGTGGAAAAACAAGCATTGCCTTTGCCTTATGTGAAATTTCTCAAGTTGCCTTATGATGCAAGAATGAACTTTACAAAGCAACCTCCATTTTTAAGCTTCAAATCAAAAATATACTTCAACCATTGTTTTTAAAATGATGTTTGGATTCAAAATGACATATTGGATGACCTATTTTGGATTTGTGGATTTCCCAAACCAATTTCCAACTTGGATTCATTTACTTTATAAGTCATTTTTAGGTCATTTTCACCCATTCATGAAAACCCTTGCTACAAGCTCTTACAACAAATCATGACCACTTTTCTCGGCTTAAAATACCATTTTGAACAACTTTGATGTTTTGAGTTTTTTCATTTGAGGCTTGGAAATAGAAGATATGGCCTTTGCTTAAAATGACCTATAACTTCCAAATGACCAAAATACCCCTGCCTTGTTCAAACCATAAGTTGAGTTCTACAAATCCTATCAAGGACTTCTAGTACTCTCTAGAAAGCTAAGAAGATGCTCTTCAGCATTCATGTTGACCAAGAGATCATAGGAACCATCCTACTAGGGCAAAAGTTGTCTGCAAGTTGGGTGACTTTCAAGGACCCAGATTCACACACCTCAGATGACCTGTAATTTGTCAAAACCATAACTTGAGCTCTGCACATCCTATCAAGGACTTATACCACTCAAATTAAAGCTAAGAACAAGATCTACAACATTCATGTTGTGGGGAAGACGAGATATCAATCACATCATGAGCTAAAACTGCCTGGAAGATAGGGATCAAATTAGGGTTTTTTCACTGACAATCCTTGGAAACCCTAACTCAAAACTTCTCAAACTCCTCAATCATGATGAGTTGGTCTAGGAATCATCTTTATAACATCTCCATACATCATTCCATGATCTCATGGCCCTTGGATTAGGTCTCAACCTTCTCCAAATCTTTAGTTAACCTAGGGTCGACCCAGTCAAAACCCTAATTTTACTATTCAGGGTTGAATCTTCTGAATTCTTGCACAATGACCTCTCTGGGCTTCATGGTGACTTTCAAGACATCTCATAGGCTTTCTCAAAGCTTCAAGTTCATTCTCAAAGTCTCAGTATCATCTGAGAGGCACCCACAACTCTCAAGCTATGAAGCACACAACCTTGGTTTCAACCAATTCCTCTGAGGATCTCTTGAACTTCCTGATGAAGGTATCAACTTTCAAGCAATTGA